>OX031025.1:15575000-20934934 GCA_943735995.1 Sesia bembeciformis | reverse complement strand
TCCAGAAACCTCTCGAAATCGGAGAGGCTTCTATTGGGGGAGAAGTAGACACCTATGGTCGTGATCTCCCCCAGCAGGGCCGCGACGCATCCACGACCCTTCGCTACGTTTACGAAAGGCGGGGAGCCGGCGGAGCCCTGACGGAACAGGGCCACGGAGCCGTCACTTCGCCGCCGCCCAGTTCTCATTGTCGGGGACGAAGTAAGGCTCCGCGACCACGGCCACCTGGGTCGACCACTCCGCCATAGTCTGCAGGAGTAAGTCCTGCGCTCTGGCGCAGTGGTTCAGGTTCGCCTGTACTATGTTGAGGGCCATTTACACTGGCGGCCGTACGTCCTCCTCCATCGCCACTGAGGGCTGCGGGGGACCGCCCGATTGTGCGGGCGGCCCTTTCGCTCCGGCGGAGGCAGTTTTCTTCCCCCCTTTGTTCTTTGATGGGGGGGCTGTGCATGCCTTGCTGCCCATCTCGGTGATCCGCAGGTCTACTGGCTGCGGAGCACAGTGCACAGTGCGGGAGGGCCGAGCAGCAGCTCGCCTTGTGGCCCGCTTGACCGCAGCGGTAGCATTGCTCGCTACGGTCCACGTCGGAGGCGCACTGCACTCGCACGTGCCCGATCTCCAGGCACCGGTAACAGCGCAAGGGTCTCGGCTCGAGCAGCCTAACCTGAGCCGAGGACCCATCCCACCAGCAGACGTCCGCTGTCGGCGACCTTCTTCGCCGCCGCAACCGGACAGCGCACCACAACACTGGCGAGGCCAGACCGATCGCTTCTGAGTTCGCCCGACCGAACGCCGTCCTCTGGGCATCCGCCGACACGTGCGACGGCCGCTCTCACATCTTCGGCGGGTTGAGATATGTCCAGGCCGGAGATGCGAAGCTCAGCGCACTTCGTAGGCCTGGAGACCCGAACGTCCTCCGCCTTGAAAAAGTTCCCGCAGCTTCTGCGCGAGAACGTCCGCCTTATCGCCACTCGTAGAGCCCGGCACCTGGAGCATGCGCGCCCCCGTGGCCGCCTGCCTGAGTCGCAGGGACGGTATTCCTAGGGCAGCGATGTCGATGCTGCCCTGGGCCGCGGCGAGGGCCTTCCCGTAGGTCAGGCCGCGGTCTTCGGCTCCCGACCTAACCTAACCTAACCTAACCTAACCTAACCTAACCTAACCTTTTTTTTTTTTTTTGGTCACGGGGGGGAAATCTTCTCAAGATACCCGACCTTCTGGGGGGAAGGCCGGGTTATGTGGGATTCCTACCCACTAAAACCCCCTCGGTGGTCCTCCTCAACGCACGCGTAGAGGGGCTCCGGGATCTCCGGCGGAACACACCGGTGCCCCTCCAGTGCTCCGTTCTTCACCCATCCTCTGGGGAGACCGTACGCGCCTCCCCCAACACCCTCGCAGTGTTCTACGACAGCACCGGTCCACAACAAGGTGCTGCCGTCCTTCTCTCACGGGGCCGCATGAATGGACGCACGGAGCCCCCACTCCGAGCGGCCGCGGCTCCGTCACCTCCAGTAGTTCACTAGACTACTGGGCTGAGGGGCCGGGGCGATTGTCGCCGCCGCCCCGGCGCCTCCGTCTCCGAGCAGGATCGGCCCTCTCCCGATCCCGCTCGGCGGCCTCCTTCTGAACCAGGACGGTTTCGCAGAAGGAAGGCCACGGGCCCTCCACGCCGATTCCCCCCGCCAGCATAGCCGACACTAGTGCTGGCAGGGACAGGTCCTGCCCGATTTCGTGGACAGGGTCCGCCGCTCAGCGTCCCAAGCTGGACATTGCTCGAGCGTTGTGCTGAGCGGAATCCCGGTCCCCTCCGCATTGGTGGCAATTGCGCCGTCGCCTCGCGTCCGAGCCTGCTCAGATACTCACCGAAGCAACCGTGTCCGGTGAGCATCTGGGTGAGCCTGAACGTGACTCGCCCCTCCCTCCGCAGCCAGGTCTCGAGGCATGGCAGTATCGCGCCGACAACGCGTTGGCGCATACATCGCTCCTCTCGGAGCCGCTCGCGCCACACCTCGAACGCGTGCCGTCGCTCCTGCCGCCTCAGCGCTTCGAGCGTTATCGCTGCCGAGTCCCCGCCGCCTCGTCGGATGGCACGGATTCGGTGGTAGACCCCCGCGTCCATATCCGCCAGGATGTCCAGGGGCGGGAAACGCGCCAGGACTGTTGCCGCCTCAAAGGATATCGTACGGTATCCTCGCACGATTCTGATGGCCATCTTCCGCTGCAGGCTATTGAACTTGGCTCTGCAGCGTCGGACCCCCGACAGCCTGTTCGACCACACAGGCGCCCCGTAGAGGGCCATCGATCGTACGACCCCCGCGTAGAGGCGGCGAACTTCCTCCCTCGGTCCCCCGAGATTGGGCAGCAGTCTGTGCATGGCACCCACTACCCTCTCGATCCGGGGAACCTGGCGTTCGAAGTGCTCCTCGAAGCCCCAGCGACCGTCCAGGGTGAGACCGAGGTACTTCACGTACTGACCCACTCGGACTTGCGTATCCCCTACGCGGATCGACGAGCTGGGTGGTTCCCTAGTCCTCGGTAGTTTATGGAACCACAGCGCCTCGGTTTTATGAGACGCTATCCGAAGACCCAACTCGCGAATTTTAGCGACGACGCTTGCCACCCCAAGCTCGGCGAGCTCGATGGTCCCCTCAAAGTTGTCCCCGCCGGCCAAAACGAGAGTGTCGTCTGCGTAACAGACGACGTTGACTCCGGCGGGTAGATCTATACGCAGGACCGCATCGTATGCGAGATTCCACAGAAGAGGACCCAAGACGGACCCCTGCGGAACCCCGCAGAGCACCTCCCTCCGGTGCAGTGTTCCATCCCGACCCACGTACTGGATGTACCTGTCGCGCAGGTATGCCCCGATAATGCCCTGCAGATAGGAGGGCACGTTATGGTGTACGAGTGCCCTCCTAATCGCGTCCCATGGCAAGGAATTAAACGCATTGACAATGTCGAGGCTTATTGCCAACGCCACCCCGCCACGGGACACTGTCTGTTCCGACAGGGAGCGGACGCAGAGAATCGCGTCCACCGTCGATCTCTCCCGCCGGAAGCCATACTGGCCATCGGCAAGATCGGGACCTACGCGCGACAGATGCTCGCTGAGTCGGCCGGCAAGCGTCCTTTCGAACAGTTTGCCCACCTCGTCCAGCAAGCATATGGGTCGGTATGCAGAAGGCGAATCTGCGGCCCTGCCTTCCTTCCTCAAGAGGACCAGCCTACTCTCTTTCCAGCCGATGGGAAATGTGCCCGTCCGGAGGCAGCTGTTAAACAGCCGCCTCAGCCTATCACCCAGGGCAGTCAGAGCCAACACCCAGGCGCGACCTGGAATTCCGTCGGGGCCCGGTGCGGTGTTTCTAGCTCTCAAGCGGCTAACAGCTCGATCCAGCTCCTGTTCGGTCAGTCCCAGCTCCTCGGACCAGTCCGAAGGTATCGGGGGAACCGAGGGACTCTCCTGGACCCTCGGAAAGAGGGTGCCTACCACTTTGTCCACCAGGGACGGGTCCAGGGTCTCCGTCAGCGGGGGGACCCACGGGCGCAACTTGCCGAGCACCGTCTTGTACGGTCGGCCCCATGGGTCCCTGTCCAGACCCTCGAGGAGCTCGCTCCAGGATCGAGACTTGGCATTCGCAATCGCGATTTGGAGCGCCTTCGTAGCCGCTCGATATGCCTCGTAGGCTCCGGCCACCTCTTCGGCTGTAGCTCGCCGTCTTCTTCGGGCTCTGGTGTACTGTCGTCGGGACCGCAGGCAAGCCTCGCGTGTCCGCGCGATTTCCTCTGACCACCAGTACACCGCTCTTCGTCGGGAAATGCTGGCACGGGGCATTGAGACGTCGCAGATCGACGTCATAGTGCCCCGGAACCAGGTCGCCTCTCTTTCTGGGTCGGGCAAGACCTCTTCGGAGTTCATCTCCGGCCAGGCCGCGACGCTGGCGGCAGCGACGAGCATATCTCTGTCGAGCCGCTTGAGAGACCAACGTCGCGGGGGGCTGCTATTTTGGCGGCTGGAGCCGCCGTCGGGAGGACGGAGAGCCACTTCAAAGATGATGTGGCGATGGTCCGAAAGTGTGACCACCTCCTCTGCAACCCTCCATCCCGTCACCGTGTCAATGACAGAAGGGGTCGCCCATGTAAGGTCCACGATCGACTCCCCCTGCCACCGCACACAAGTGCTTACCGACCCCCGGTTCAAAAGCCGGAGGTCCAGTCCAGCCGCCCACTCTTCTAGAGTTTCTCCCTTGGGATCGCTCCTGTGGTTCCCCCACGCTCTCGAATGAGCGTTGAAGTCCCCCAGGACGATCGTCGGGCGAGGTAGGCATCTGCGAACGCAGTCCGCCACCTTGTCCAGGTACCCCTCGTAGTCGGCGAGGGACGTGTTGGGAGATATATAGCAGCCCACTACGGCCATTCGGCCCCACTCCACTGCGACAAAGCCCTGCCCCCTTTCAAGTAAGGTGCAGGGCGGTTCTCCCTCACCTCCTCCCCAATATACCGCCACAGAGGCCCCGTCGCTGCCGAACCAGCGAGGATGGTCCGGGACGTTATAGGGCTCCGCAATGACAGCCAGGGCAACCGACCACTCCGCGATGGATTGCAGTAGGAGGTTCTGCGCATCGCGGCAGTGGTTTATGTTGCCCTGTAGCACCTTTAGGGAGGTGAAGAGGAGATGTCCATCACCTCCGTCGGGCGACAGCCTGAGCCACTGGCTACCGCCCCGGTCTGGCCCTCTGTCGCCTGAACGGCAGCAGGGGCCCTCCGTTTATTTCTGCCCTTTGGGGGGGCACATTTTTTGCTGCCGAACCTGTGGTCGGCAGGACGACCGAGGTCCGAGCAGAGGGGGCACTTCAGCACCCGAGCAGTGCACTGGCTTGCCCTGTGGTCGGGCTCGCCGCAAGTGTAGCACCTAGTGCTCCGGTCGACAGTGCTGGAGCACTGCCTCCTGACGTGCCCCGTTTCGAAGCACCGGTAGCACTGCAACGGCCGCGCTGCCAGCACCTCGACCCTTGAGGACACCCATTCTACGCGGATGCGTTTCGCTGGTGCCAGCTTGTGCACCGCGGCGGCCGGGCATCGGACCCACACCGATCCCAGGGAGGTGGGCGAACGACGAATTTCGCCCACCTTCACGTCATCCGACGCGCAGCCGCCCGCCTCGGCAACCGCAGACGCCACCTCCTGTGGGGTGACGGCATCATCCAGATCCATCACCCGCACTTCAGCCATTTTCACAGGGCGAGCTATTTTGATATTGAGCTCCTGGAGAGCTTCCCTCATCCGACCGGCCAGGCTGTCAGCCTTTAAGGCGCAGTCGGGGCCGGACAACTCCAAGAGCAACCCGCCGGTTACAGTCCTTTTCTGTCGAACTGTATCAATGCCCAGTTCGGACAGCTTTATCCTACTCTTAGCTGCAGCCATCACTTCCGCATAGGAGGTCGTGCTGCCCTCCGGCACGGTGACAGTGATGGCCGCAGATGTCGGGAGTCTAGGCGGCTTCTGCACCTTAGGCGTCTTCGCCCCGTTTCCCTTCTTGGCCGGTGCCAGTGCCGGTGCCGGCTGTCTTGGCTTGGAAGGAGCCGCCTTCTTCCTTGCCACCATCGCCCAAGTCTCCGCAGCCGGTGTCCTGGGCTCCGGGGCCTGAGGTGGTACCGCCGGCGGTAGCGCCACGGGCGGAGGCAGTGCCTGCGCTCGATTGGCCTTCCTGCCCTTTTGCCTTGGTGGCATCTGCTTTTCAGGGGCCCCTTGGCACGCCGTTTTCGCCAGAGGGGGTCTTATGGCCCTGTCTGGAAATATCTCCGCCTTGAAAGCAGCCAATTTGCTTTCGATCAGAGCTCCTATCTGCTCCATTAAAGGAGTAGACGGAGCCCTGGGGACTACCTCTTTCCGACGGAGGGCACCAAGCTCATCCGTCAGTTTGTCCACCTTGGTGCTAAGGCCGGAGATTTGGGAGCGCAGCTCTGCGTTTTCTCCCTCGAGCCTTTCCACGTTGGCATCGGCGGACAACCGCTGCGCCAGCACCTCTGTCGCGGCCTGGACCGACCGTACCGCCATGCGCAGTTCGCGGACGACCCCGCCTTTCAGGTTTCGGGACTTGTCCACGATCATCTCTATGTTTGCCAGGTCATTGGCAATGCAGACCCCGAGTTGAGCCGTTGGCTGGGTCTGCATCTCCTTCGCGAGTACCTCCGGACGCGGAAGGCTGCGCTTCGACCTGGTGTCTAATGGCGCTACCGACGCTTCCCCGTCCTCGCCAGACCGCACACTCCCGACCAGGCTCCTTTTCGGGTTCGGCAAGTCCGAAATGCCGGCCAACTCCTTCGGTCGGATCCTCTTTCTCGACCGTGAACGGTCGAGGTCGGACGCTGTTGACGTCAGAGACGCGACGGACATGAATGAAGAGTCCGACTCCGCCCCGTCCACGTCACTCTCTGCCCGCACGCCAGCAGGCGTGTATGGGCGCGCGAATCGTCCGCGACTGTCGCGCCTACCTCGTGACAAGACCACGACCGGTCCTGTCACGTCATCCCTCTTCTTTGTATTTGTTTTTATTTCAATATTTTCCATGACAAATCCCACGAGTGTGGGGGAAATAAATAGTCCACCCAGGCAGTGCCCCCTGTGCCTGGGTAACCCTAATACCGCTGGGAGGTCGGGCGGTATCCCAGGGTTGGCCACTCACGACTGATATGCCCCTCAGCCGCTCGATACCGAGCATCCTGACGCCGTGCAAGGCCCCAAAAGGGGGCGCCTCAACGTCAGGAATTAGGGGTTTTTTTATAGAGGTGGACTCCTCGCGGTCCGGCCGATGAAGGCAAGACCCCCGCCCCCGAAGGGCTACGGTGTGGTAGCGGGGTTATTGGGCACCCGCCCCACAGCCTTTCGACTGTGGCCCCAACCTACTCCGACAGTGTCCTAAACTAGGACGGAGCCGTCTCAACTAATTTTTTTGTTCTCCGCTGTGCCCTCTGCTCATTCAGAGGGACACGCGGAGAAACCCACCGTCTCCAATGCGAGAGCCCACTCAATTGGGCCCCGCCTATGCTCCCTTCATTGTCCTCCACTGTGCCCTCTGCTCATTCAGAGGGACACGCAGAGACACGCCACCGTCTGGAAGGCGAAAGACCAAATTGGACTCCGCCTTCCTACCTTCCGTTTGCCAGGATATTAGCCAACAGCCACCAAGATCTCCCAAGAGAGGAAAAGTCGCTGACTGTTGCCCAGGGTGCACCGTCCCGGATCTGTCGTTGAGCCACCGTTCCCTGCGGACGTATCCACAGGGACAAATAGACCAGCGACAGCCCGGGCACTCGAGGAGGTTTCCCGGCCACGCCACCCCAACCTAACCTAACCTAACCTAACCTAACCTAACCTAACCTAACCTAACCTAACCTTTTTTTTTTTTTTTTTTTTTGGTCACGGGGGGGAAATCTTCTCAAGATACCCGACCTTCTGGGGGGAAGGCCGGGTTATGTGGGATTCCTACCCACTAAAACCCCCTCGGTGGTCCTCCTCAACGCACGCGTAGAGGGGCTCCGGGATCTCCGGCGGAACACACCGGTGCCCCTCCAGTGCTCCGTTCTTCACCCATCCTCTGGGGAGACCATACGCGCCTCCCCCAACACCCTCGCAGTGTTCTACGACAGCACCGGTCCACAACAAGGTGCTGCCGTCCTTCTCTCACGGGGCCGCATGAATGGACGCACGGAGCCCCCACTCCGAGCGGCCGCGGCTCCGTCACTCCAGTAGTTCACTAGACTACTGGGCTGAGGGGCCGGGGCGATTGTCGCCGCCGCCCCGGCGCCTCCGTCTCCGAGCAGGATCGGCCCTCTCCCGATCCCGCTCGGCGGCCTCCTTCTGAACCAGGACGGTTTCGCAGAAGGAGGCCACGGCCCTCCACGCCGATTCCCCCGCCAGCATAGCCGACACTAGTGCTGGCAGGGACAGGTCCTGCCCGATTTCGTGGACCAGGGTCCGCCGCTCAGCGTCCCAAGCTGGACATTGCTCGAGCGTGTGCTGAGCGGAATCCCGGTCCCCTCCGCATTGGTGGCATTGCGCCGTCGCCTCGCGTCCGAGCCTGCTCAGATACTCACCGAAGCAACCGTGTCCGGTGAGCATCTGGGTGAGCCTGAACGTGACTCGCCCCTCCCTCCGCAGCCAGGTCTCGAGGCATGGCAGTATCGCGCCGACAACGCGTTGGCGCATACATCGCAACCTAACCTAACCTAACCTAACCTAACCTTTTTTTTTTTTTTTTTTTTTTTTTTAACGTGGGGAAATCCTCATTGGATACCCTTCCGCTGGGGACAGGCGGAGGGTTATGCCGGACTCCTACCGGCTAAAACCCCACGGTGTTCCGTCTGCTCACTTCGCGCCAGGGTCACGGGTGCGCTGTTAGCATTCGTCCGCGACCCCGGCTGTGACGGCCCGCTAGTGCGGGCCCCGGTCTCTGGTTTGTTTGCCGGTCCTGGAGGGTGGGCGTCGCTCGGGAACACGCGAGCTGAGCGCCCATTTCTTCTTATGAGCCCTTATGGTTTGGTCGACGAACTTCCCCGCGTTCGCCGGCCGGGCTCATTTTATTGTGGGGGCAGATCGCGGGCGTAAGCCCGTCTTCTGCGCCCGGTTCGCCTGCGGCGCAGCGGGTCAGTAGCCTCCTGCTCTCTGGCCCGCTCCGCCGCTTCCTTCTGGAGCATCACATTCTCGTATCCTTCACACATTCACGTGCGGTATCCTCGGCACGCCCTGACCGCCATCGCCCTCTGCGGAGCGCGCAGGTGGGCGACTGTGCGTCTGTTGAGGGCGCTCGCCCAAACGGGCGCCCCGTACAGGGCCATCGAGCGGACGACCCCGACGTACAGACGCCGACACGACACGTCCGGTCCCCCGAGATTTGGCAGCAGGCTCCCAAGAGCCGCCGCCGCGCTCAACAGTTTCGGCGCCAAGCGGCGGAAGTGCGCCACAAAGGTCCATCGACCGTCCAGCACCAGGCCCAGGTATCGCATCGTCGGCTCTATACCGATGCGAACACCTCCCACAACGATGCCCGATCCCGCGGGTGGCGCTCTGCGAGGTCCGTGGAAGCACAGAGCCTCGGACTTGCCGAGGGCCACCTCGAGGCCTAGCCTGCGGATCCGACCCACTACGTGCGCCACGCCGGCGGTGGCGAGCAGGCGACACTCCCTGTACGTCTTGCCGCGGGCCGTCACCAACGTGTCGTCGGCGTAACAGGTCACGTCGACGCCGCGAAGGTTACCGCCCCGCAGCACCCAGTCGTAGCCGATGTTCCACAGGAGCGGCCCGAGGACCGACCCCTGCGGGACACCGCACGACATCTCGCGTCTGCACCACTCGTCCCGGCCAGGGTACGACACGTACCGATCCGACAGGTAGGCCCGGATCGTGTGGCGGAGGTAGCGGGGCACTCGGTGGTATTTGAGCGCCTCTCCTATACAACTCCAGGGCAGGCTGTTGAACGCATTGGCGATGTCGAGCGACACCGCCAACACGATCTCGCCCCGGGAGACCGCAACCTCCGCCAGGGCCTTCACCCTCAGGATGGCGTGGACGGTCGACCTTCCCCGTCTAAAACCGAACTGGCTGTCGGCCAGGTCGGGGCCCACCCTCTCCAGGTGTTTGACGAGGCGTGCGGCAATTACGCGCTCGAAGAGCTTGCCTGCCTGAGTCGCAGGGACGGTATTCCTAGGGCAGCGATGTCGATGCTGCCCTGGGCCGCGGCGAGGGCCTTCCCGTAGGTCAGGCCGCGGTCTTCGGCTCCCGGCTGCAGCGTGATGACCACGGCCGTCGACCGAGGCGGGCGAAGCCTCACCTTATGCGGGGCGGGGGCGGTCTTTGCAGGTTCCGCCCCAGACGCCTTGCCCTTTCGACCCCTTTTTACCACGGTAGTCCAGGGCTGGTCCATGGACTCCGGTGGAGGCGGCAGCGCGCGGGGCTGCCGGGGGGTCTGTGCCGCCTTTTTAGCGGCCACCGCCGGCTTCGTGGCAGTAGTCTGCCCCTTCTTCCCCCTTTGGGGTTTGGAGGTATCCGTAGGCTGCGTGTAGCCGTCGGGACGAGGGCCGGCCGTCGACGACGGCCTGTGCAGCCTACTGTCGCCAGCTAACGCTGGACGGACCCGTTTGGCTGGGAGGAGTCTATCCTCCAGCGCCTCCAACCTCGCATTCATCATGGTCCCCGCGTGGACCATGAAGGTGCGGAGAAGCTCCTCCGTTTCCATTGGGGAAGAGGATGGCCGCTGCGTCTGCGGTGGAGGGAGGACCTCCACAGGCTCAATCACAGGGAGAGCGGCGCTCTGCCGCTCGGTGACCCGCTCGAGTTGCGCCCGAAGGTCCGAGATCTCGGCCTCTAGGCGGACGATGTTCGCCTGCTGTCGAGCCGACACCTCGGATGCTGTCTGTGCGCTGAGCTCCTCAATGGACTCCGCCACCGACCCCGCTGCGTCCTTTAGGGCACGCACAAAGGTGCCCTTCAGGTTGCCGGACTTTGTGGCCACCATCCTGATGACCTCCACGCAGTCCAGCGCCTTCTTGGTCGGGTCCGAGCTCAAACTCGGTCCTACCACGCCCGCCGTCGACCTCTTGGGCCGAATCTTCTTCGCCATGGCGGCAACCTCCTCCTCATCCGCGAGCCTCAACTCCTCTCTCTTTGCGGACAGGAATTCGGACTTCGCCTTGGCCAAGCCCACGTACTGCCCGGTAGAGGGAGGACGACCCCTACCTCTTTTCGCCTTCTCCCCTTTTTTTTTTCCCGAATTCGAATTCGGGGCGGACTCCTGACTGGAGTCTGAACCCGAACTGATAATAGAACGGGGCCGCTTGCGGTCCAGCCAAAACCGGCTCCGACGTCCCAAAACTGGGGACTCCTTCCCACTATGTCTGGAGTCAGTCTCTGACCCCAGACGCATCTCCGCGTCGGCGGCCGAAGCCTCCGACCCACTAACGTCACTGATTTGGTTTTTATTAGTTCTATTCATTACAAATCCCACGAGTATGGGGGAAATATGTAGTCCACCCAGGCAGTGCCCCCTGTGCCTGGGTAACCCTAATACCGCTGGGAGGTCGGGCGGTATCCCAGGGTTGGCCACTCACGACTGATATGCCCCTCAGCCGCTCGATACCGAGCATCCTGACGCCGTGCAAGGCCCCAAAAGGGGGGCGCCTCAACGTCAGGAATTAGGGGTTTTTTTTATAGAGGTGGACTCCTCGCGGTCCGGCCAATGAAGGCAAGACCCCCGCCCCCGAAGGGCTACGGTGTGGTAGCGGGGTTACTGGGCACCCGCCCCACAGCCTTTCGACTGTGGCCCCAACCTGCTCCAACGGTGTCCTGGTCCTAAATTAGGACGGACCCGTCTGTACTAATTTCTTCGTTCTCCGCTGTGCCCTCTGATCATTCAGAGGGACACGCGGAGAAACCCACCGTCTCGAATGCGAGAGCCCACTCAATTGGGCCCCGCCTACGTTCCCTTCATTGCTCTCCACTGTGCCCTCTGCTCTTTCAGAGGGACACGCAGAGAAACGCCACTGTCTGGAAGGCGAAAGACCAAATTGGACTCTGCCTTCCTACCTTCGGTTTGCCAGGATATTAGCCAACAGCCACCAAGATCTCCCAAGAGAAGAGAAGTCGCTGACTGTTGCCCAGGGTGCACCGTCCCGGATCTGTCGTTGAGCCACCGTTCCCTGCGAACGTATCCACAGGGACAAATAGACCAGCGACAGCCCGGGCACTCGAGGAGGTTTCCCGGCCACGCCACCCCAACCTAACCTTTTTTTTTTTTTTTTTTTTTTAACGTGGGGAAATCCTCATTGGATACCCTTCCGCTGGGGACAGGCGGAGGGTTATGCCGGACTCCTACCGGCTAAAACCCCACGGTGTTCCGTCTGCTCACTTCGCGCCAGGGTCACGGGTGCGCTGTTAGCATTCGTCCGCGACCCCGGCTGTGACGGCCCGCTAGTGCGGGCCCCGGTCTCTGGTTTGTTTGCCGGTCCCGGAGGGTGGGCGTCGCTCGGGAACACGCGAGCTGAGCGCCCATTTCTTCTTATGAGCCCTTATGGTTTGGTCGACGAACTTCCCCGCGTTCGCCGGCCGGGCTCATTTTATTGTGGGGGCAGATCGCGGGCGTAAGCCCGTCTTCTGCGCCCGGTTCGCCTGCGGCGCAGCGGGTCAGTAGCCTCCTGCTCTCTGGCCCGCTCCGCCGCTTCCTTCTGGAGCATCACATTCTCGCAGAAGGCCGTCACTGCTTTCCACGACCCCTCGTCACCGACCATAGCTCTCACTACAGCTGGCAAGGAGAGGTCGCTGCCTATTACTGCGCCGAGAGAGGCGCGCTGCTCCTCCCAGGCCGGACACGCTTCCAGCGTGTGCTGGGCCGTCTCCTCCGGGCAGCCGTCGCAGTGTGGACACACCGCGGTCGGCTCCCTCCCGATCCTGTGCAGGTACTTCCCGAAACAGCCATGTCCCGAGAGCACCTGCGTCGACCGGAAGGTCAGGACTCCGTGTCGTCTGTCCAGCCACTGGTTTAAGACCGGACGGACCGCCTCCACCGTCCTGGCTCCGGCGCCGGGACACCCCAGCCTCTGTCGCCACTCTTCGATCATGGCCCGGCGGAGCTCAGCGCGCTTCGCCTCCACCTCTCTCGGCGTCGGAACTCGTTCCCGTTCCGACTCCTCCTCCTCGCGCCAGTAGTGAACCGACGCGAGAACCTCCGCGTCCAGGTCCCAGGGGAGGGACGCCGCCAGCGCGCATGCCGCCGCGAAGGACACCGTGCGGTATCCTCGGCACGCCCTGATCGCCATCGCCCTCTGCGGAGCGCGCAGGTGGGCGACTGTGCGTCTGTTGAGGGCGCTCGCCCAAACGGGCGCCCCGTACAGGGCCATCGAGCGGACGACCCCGACGTACAGACGCCGACACGACACGTCCGGTCCCCCGAGATTTGGCAGCAGGCTCCCAAGAGCCGCCGCCGCGCTCAACAGTTTCGGCGCCAAGCGGCGGAAGTGCGCCACAAAGGTCCATCGACCGTCCAGCACCAGGCCCAGGTATCGCATCGTCGGCTCTATACCGATGCGAACACCTCCCACAACGATGCCCGATCCCGCGGGTGGCGCTCTGCGAGGTCCGTGGAAGCACAGAGCCTCGGACTTGCCGAGGGCCACCTCGAGGCCTAGCCTGCGGATCCGACCCACTACGTGCGCCACGCCGGCGGTGGCGAGCAGGCGACACTCCCTGTACGTCTTGCCGCGGGCCGTCACCAACGTGTCGTCGGCGTAACAGGTCACGTCGACGCCGCGAAGGTGACCGCCCCGCAGCACCCAGTCGTAGCCGATGTTCCACAGGAGCGGCCCGAGGACCGACCCCTGCGGGACACCGCACGACATCTCGCGCCTGCACCACTCGTCCCGGCCAGGGTACGACACGTACCGATCCGACAGGTAGGCCCGGATCGTGTGGCGGAGGTAGCGGGGCGCTCGGTGGTATTTGAGCGCTTCTCCTATACAACTCCAGGGCAGGCTGTTGAACGCATTGGCGATGTCGAGCGACACCGCCAACACGATCTCGCCCCGGGAGACCGCAACCTCCGCCAGGGCCTTCACCCTCAGGATGGCGTGGACGGTCGACCTTCCCCGTCTAAAACCGAACTGGCTGTCGGCCAGGTCGGGGCCCACCCTCTCCAGGTGTTTGACGAGGCGTGCGGCAATTACGCGCTCGAAGAGCTTGCCGGCCTCGTCGAGCAGAACGATGGGGCGGTACGCGGAGGGCGAGTCCGCCGGACGCCCGTCCTTTCTCAGGAGAACCAGTCGACCGGTTTTCCATTGTCGCGGAAACCGTCCCTGCTCGAGGCAGGTGTCGAGTAGCCTCCTGAATCTGGAGCCCAAGGCCCCGAGGGCGTACACCAAAGCGCGACCGGGTATTCCATCGGGTCCAGGGGCCGTGTTCTTGGCGCGGAGCCTCAACACGGCCCCGCCCAGCTCCCCCTCGGACACCGCCGGCACCGCAGCGTCCTCGTCCTCCTCGGTCGCAATCGGCGCCATCGTCGGAGGAGTGTGCTCCGGCCTGTTCGGGAACAGAGCCGCGACCACATTGTTCACCAGCTGGGGCTGGAGACTCTGCGTCAGTGGGGAGGCAAGGGGGCGCAGCTTACCCCTGACCATGCGGTACGGCCGTCCCCATGGATCACGGTCCAGAGTCCCCAGCAACTCCTGTCTGGCCGCGGCCTTGGCCCGACTGATGGCCGCCTTCAAAGCCCGCTTTGCGCTCCTGTACGCGTCGTATCGCAGCGCCTCGCCGGCTTCGTCCCGCCGTCTCCTCCGACGTTGCCTAGCGTACTGGCGTCTCGCGGCCGCGCATGACGTGCGCAACTCGGCGATTTCGGTAGACCACCAGTACACCTGTCCTCTCGGCGGCCGAGGCCCCGTCCGAGGCATCGACGCGTCGCATATGCGCGTCAACGACGCTCGCAGCGACTCTGCCTCCTCGTCCACATTTGAAGCGCCATCGGTCGAAGGCTCCCCCCAAGTCTCAACCAGGGAAGCCTCCTTCAGAAGCTCCTTGTCGAGGCGCTTCAACACCCAACGCGGGCCGCCGGCCTGGTACGACCGAACCGGTGCCGCTGACAGTGTGCCGCGGACGCTGAATTTTATGTACCGATGATCGGACAGCGTCTCCACATCTTCCGACACCGCCCAGTCGTGGACGCGGCGCGCCAGTGCGGGGCTAGCGAACGTAACGTCCACTATAGACCCGCCCCGTTGGCGCACGCACGTGTCGACCGACCCTCGGTTGAGGAGGCACAGTCCCGCCGCCATAGCCCACTGCTCCAACACAGCACCCCGCGCGTCAGTGACGGGAGATCCCCACGCCTCAGATTTGGCGTTGAGATCACCCATCACCAGAGCGGGGTGGCGACTCCGGCCCAGGAGAGCCCCGACCTCGTCCAGAAACCTCTCGAAATCGGAGAGGTTTCTATTGGGGGAGAAGTAGACACCTATGGTCGTGATCTCCCCCAGCAGGGCCGCGACGCATCCACGACCCTTCGCTACGTTTACGAAAGGCGGGGAGCCGGCGGAGCCCTGACGGAACAGGGCCACGGAGCCGTCACTCGCCGCCGCCCAGTTCTCATTGTCGGGGACGAAGTAAGGCTCCGCGACCGCGGCCACCTGGGTCGACCACTCCGCCATAGTCTGCAGGAGTAAGTCCTGCGCTCTGGCGCAGTGGTTCAGGTTCGCCTGTACTATGTTGAGGGCCATTTACACTGGCGGCCGTACGTCCTCCTCCATCGCCACTGAGGGCTGCGGGGGACCGACCGATTGTGCGGGCGGCCCTTTCGCTCCGGCGGAGGCAGTTTTCTTCCCCCCTTTGTTCTTGGATGGGGGGGCTGTGCATGCCTTGCTGCCCATTCGGTGATCCGCAGGTCTACTGGCTGCGGAGCACAGTGCACAGTGCGGGAGGGCCGAGCAGCAGCTCGCCTTGTGGCCCGCTTGACCGCAGCGGTAGCATTGCTCGCTACGGTCCACGTCGGAGGCGCACTGCACTCGCACGTGCCCGATCTCCAGGCACCGGTAACAGCGCAAGGGTCTCGGCTCGAGCAGCCTAACCTGAGCCGAGACCCATCCCACCAGCAGACGTCCGCTGTCGGCGACCTTCTTCGCCGCCGCAACCGGACAGCGCACCACAACACTGGCGAGGCCAGACCGATCGCTTCTGAGTTCGCCCGACCGAACGCCGTCCTCTGGGCATCCGCCGACACGTGCGACGGCCGCTCTCACATCTTCGGCGGGTTGAGATATGTCCAGGCCGGAGATGCGAAGCTCAGCGCACTTCGTAGGCCTGGAGACCCGAACGTCCTCCGCCTTGAAAATTTCCCGCAGCTTCTGCGCGAGAACGTCCGCCTTATCGCCACTCGTAGAGCCCGGCACCTGGAGCATGCGCGCCCCCGTGGCCGCCTGCCTGAGTCGCAGGGACGGTATTCCTAGGGCAGCGATGTCGATGCTGCCCTGGGCCGCGGCGAGGGCCTTCCCGTAGGTCAGGCCGCGGTCTTCGGCTCCCGGCTGCAGCGTGATGACCACGGCCGTCGACCGAGGCGGGCGAAGCCTCACCTTATGCGGGGCGGGGGCGGTCTTTGCAGGTTCCGCCCCAGACGCCTTGCCCTTTCGACCCCTTTTTACCACGGTAGTCCAGGGCTGGTCCATGGACTCCGGTGGAGGCGGCAGCGCGCGGGGCTGCCGGGGGGTCTGTGCCGCCTTTTTAGCGGCCACCGCCGGCTTCGTGGCAGTAGTCTGCCCCTTCTTCCCCCTTTGGGGTTTGGAGGTATCCGTAGGCTGCGTGCCGCCGTCGGGACGAGGGCCGGCCGTCGACGACGGCCTGTGCAGCCTACTGTCGCCAGCTAACGCTGGACGGACCCGTTTGGCTGGGAGGAGTCTATCCTCCAGCGCCTCCAACCTCGCATTCATCATGGTCCCCGCGTGGACCATGAAGGTGCGGAGAAGCTCCTCCGTTTCCATTGGGGAAGAGGATGGCCGCTGCGTCTGCGGTGGAGGGAGGACCTCCACAGGCTCAGTCACAGGGAGAGCGGCGCTCTGCCGCTCGGTGACCCGCTCGAGTTGCGCCCGAAGGTCCGAGATCTCGGCCTCTAGGCGGACGATGTTCGCCTGCTGTCGAGCCGACACCTCGGATGCTGTCTGTGCGCTGAGCTCCTCAATGGACTCCGCCACCGACCCCGCTGCGTCCTTTAGGGCACGCACAAAGGTGCCCTTCAGGTTGCCGGACTTTGTGGCCACCATCCTGATGACCTCCACGCAGTCCAGCGCCTTCTTGGTCGGGTCCGAGCTCGAACTCGGTCCTACCACGCCCGCCGTCGACTTCTTGGGCCGAATCTTCTTCGCCATGGCGGCAACCTCCTCCTCATCCGCGAGCCTCAACTCCTCTCTCTTTGCGGACAGGAATTCGGACTTCGCCTTGGCCAAGCCCACGTACTGCCCGGTAGAGGGAGGACGACCCCTACCTCTTTTCGCCTTCTCCCCTTTTTTTTTTCCCGAATTCGAATTCGGGGCGGACTCCTGACTGGAGTCTGAACCCGAACTGATAATAGAACGGGGCCGCTTGCGGTCCAGCCAAAACCGGCTCCGACGTCCCAAAACTGGGGACTCCTTCCCACTATGTCTGGAGTCAGTCTCTGACCCCAGACGCATCTCCGCGTCGGCGGCCGAAGCCTCCGACCCACTAACGTCACTGATTTGGTTTTTATTAGTTCTATTCATTACAAATCCCACGAGTATGGGGGAAATATGTAGTCCACCCAGGCAGTGCCCCCTGTGCCTGGGTAACCCTAATACCGCTGGGAGGTCGGGCGGTATCCCAGGGTTGGCCACTCACGACTGATATGCCCCTCAGCCGCTCGATACCGAGCATCCTGACGCCGTGCAAGGCCCCAAAAGGGGGGCGCCTCAACGTCAGGAATTAGGGGTTTTTTTATAGAGGTGGACTCCTCGCGGTCCGGCCAATGAAGGCAAGACCCCCGCCCCCGAAGGGCTACGGTGTGGTAGCGGGGTTACTGGGCACCCGCCCCACAGCCTTTCGACTGTGGCCCCAACCTGCTCCAACGGTGTCCTGGTCCTAAATTAGGACGGACCCGTCTGTACTAATTTCCTCGTTCTCCGCACCCCAACCTAACCTAACCTAACCTAACCTAACCTAACCTAACCTAACCTAACCTAACCTAACCTTTTTTTTTTTTTTTTTTTTTTTTTTTTTTTTTTTTTTTTAACGTGGGGAAATCCTCATTGGATACCCTTCCGCTGGGGACAGGCGGAGGGTTATGCCGGACTCCTACCGGCTAAAACCCCACGGTGTTCCGTCTGCTCACTTCGCGCCAGGGTCACGGGTGCGCTGTTAGCATTCGTCCGCGACCCCGGCTGTGACGGCCCGCTAGTGCGGGCCCCGGTCTCTGGTTTGTTTGCCGGTCCTGGAGGGTGGGCGTCGCTCGGGAACACGCGAGCTGAGCGCCCATTTCTTCTTATGAGCCCTTATGGTTTGGTCGACGAACTTCCCCGCGTTCGCCGGCCGGGCTCATTTTATTGTGGGGGCAGATCGCGGGCGTAAGCCCGTCTTCTGCGCCCGGTTCGCCTGCGGCGCAGCGGGTCAGTAGCCTCCTGCTCTCTGGCCCGCTCCGCCGCTTCCTTCTGGAGCATCACATTCTCGCAGAAGGCCGTCACTGCTTTCCACGACCCCTCGTCACCGACCATAGCTCTCACTACAGCTGGCAAGGAGAGGTCGCTGCCTATTACTGCGCCGAGAGAGGCGCGCTGCTCCTCCCAGGCCGGACACGCTTCCAGCGTGTGCTGGGCCGTCTCCTCCGGGCAGCCGTCGCAGTGTGGACACACCGCGGTCGGCTCCCTCCCGATCCTGTGCAGGTACTTCCCGAAACAGCCATGTCCCGAGAGCACCTGCGTCGACCGGAAGGTCAGGACTCCGTGTCGTCTGTCCAGCCACTGGTTTAAGACCGGACGGACCGCCTCCACCGTCCTGGCTCCGGCGCCGGGACACCCCAGCCTCTGTCGCCACTCTTCGATCATGGCCCGGCGGAGCTCAGCGCGCTTCGCCTCCACCTCTCTCGGCGTCGGAACTCGTTCCCGTTCCGACTCCTCCTCCTCGCGCCAGTAGTGAACCGACGCGAGAACCTCCGCGTCCAGGTCCCAGGGGAGGGACGCCGCCAGCGCGCATGCCGCCGCGAAGGACACCGTGCGGTATCCTCGGCACGCCCTGATCGCCATCGCCCTCTGCGGAGCGCGCAGGTGGGCGACTGTGCGTCTGTTGAGGGCGCTCGCCCAAACGGGCGCCCCGTACAGGGCCATCGAGCGGACGACCCCGACGTACAGACGCCGACACGACACGTCCGGTCCCCCGAGATTTGGCAGCAGGCTCCTAAGAGCCGCCGCCGCGCTCAACAGTTTCGGCGCCAAGCGGCGGAAGTGCGCCACAAAGGTCCATCGACCGTCCAGCACCAGGCCCAGGTATCGCATCGTCGGCTCTATACCGATGCGAACACCTCCCACAACGATGCCCGATCCCGCGGGTGGCGCTCTGCGAGGTCCGTGGAAGCACAGAGCCTCGGACTTGCCGAGGGCCACCTCGAGGCCTAGCCTGCGGATCCGACCCACTACGTGCGCCACGCCGGCGGTGGCGAGCAGGCGACACTCCCTGTACGTCTTGCCGCGGGCCGTCACCAACGTGTCGTCGGCGTAACAGGTCACGTCGACGCCGCGAAGGTTACCGCCCCGCAGCACCCAGTCGTAGCCGATGTTCCACAGGAGCGGCCCGAGGACCGACCCCTGCGGGACACCGCACGACATCTTGCGCCTGCACCACTCGTCCCGGCCAGGGTACGACACGTACCGATCCGACAGGTAGGCCCGGATCGTGTGGCGGAGGTAGCGGGGCACTCGGTGGTATTTGAGCGCCTCTCCTATACAACTCCAGGGCAGGCTGTTGAACGCATTGGCGATGTCGAGCGACACCGCCAACACGATCTCGCCCCGGGAGACCGCAACCTCCGCCAGGGCCTTCACCCTCAGGATGGCGTGGACGGTCGACCTTCCCCGTCTAAAACCGAACTGGCTGTCGGCCAGGTCGGGGCCCACCCTCTCCAGGTGTTTGACGAGGCGTGCGGCAATTACGCGCTCGAAGAGCTTGCCGGCCTCGTCGAGCAGAACGATGGGGCGGTACGCGGAGGGCGAGTCCGCCGGACGCCCGTCCTTTCTCAGGAGAACCAGTCGACCGGTTTTCCATTGTCGCGGAAACCGTCCCTGCTCGAGGCAGGTGTCGAGTAGCCTCCTGAATCTGGAGCCCAAGGCCCCGAGGGCGTACACCAAAGCGCGACCGGGTATTCCATCGGGTCCAGGGGCCGTGTTCTTGGCGCGGAGCCTCAACACGGCCCCGCCCAGCTCCCCCTCGGACACCGCCGGCACCGCAGCGTCCTCGTCCTCCTCGGTCGCAATCGGCGCCATCGTCGGAGGAGTGTGCTCCGGCCTGTTCGGGAACAGAGCCGCGACCACATTGTTCACCAGCTGGGGCTGGAGACTCTGCGTCAGTGGGGAGGCAAGGGGGCGCAGCTTACCCCTGACCATGCGGTACGGCCGTCCCCATGGATCACGGTCCAGAGTCCCCAGCAACTCCTGTCTGGCCGCGGCCTTGGCCCGACTGATGGCCGCCTTCAAAGCCCGCTTTGCGCTCCTGTACGCGTCGTATCGCAGCGCCTCGCCGGCTTCGTCCCGCCGTCTCCTCCGACGTTGCCTGGCGTACTGGCGTCTCGCGGCCGCGCATGACGTGCGCAAGTCGGCGATTTCGGTAGACCACCAGTACACCTGTCCTCTCGGCGGCCGAGGCCCCGTCCGAGGCATCGACGCGTCGCATATGCGCGTCAACGACGCTCGCAGCGACTCTGCCTCCTCGTCCACATTTGAAGCGCCATCGGTCGAAGGCTCCCCCCAAGTCTCAACCAGGGAAGCCTCCTTCAGAAGCTCCTTGTCGAGGCGCTTCAACACCCAACGCGGGCCGCCGGTCTGGTACGACCGAACCGGTGCCGCTGACAGTGTGCCGCGGACGCTGAATTTTATGTACCGATGATCGGACAGCGTCTCCACATCTTCCGACACCGCCCAGTCGTGGACGCGGCGCGCCAGTGCGGGGCTAGCGAACGTAACGTCCACTATAGACCCGCCCCGTTGGCGCACGCACGTGTCGACCGACCCTCGGTTGAGGAGGCACAGTCCCGCCGCCACAGCCCACTGCTCCAACACAGCACCCCGCGCGTCAGTGACGGGAGATCCCCACGCCCCTGATTTGGCGTTGAGATCACCCATCACCAGAGCGGGGTGGCGACTCCGGCCCAGGAGAGCCCCGACCTCGTCCAGAAACCTCTCGAAATCGGAGAGGCTTCTATTGGGGGAGAAGTAGACACCTATGGTCGTGATCTCCCCCAGCAGGGCCGCGACGCATCCACGACCCTTCGCTACGTTTACGAAAGGCGGGGAGCCGGCGGAGCCCTGACGGAACAGGGCCACGGAGCCGTCACTCGCCGCCGCCCAGTTCTCATTGTCGGGGGCGAAGTAAGGCTCCGCGACCACGGCCACCTGGGTCGACCACTCCGCCATAGTCTGCAGGAGTAAGTCCTGCGCTCTGGCGCAGTGGTTCAGGTTCGCCTGTACTATGTTGAGGGCCATTTACACTGGCGGCCGTACGTCCTCCTCCATCGCCACTGAGGGCTGCGGGGGACCGCCCGATTGTGCGGGCGGCCCTTTCGCTCCGGCGGAGGCAGTTTTCTTCCCCCCTTTGTTCTTGGATGGGGGGGCTGTGCATGCCTTGCTGCCCATTCGGTGATCCGCAGGTCTACTGGCTGCGGAGCACAGTGCACAGTGCGGGAGGGCCGAGCAGCAGCTCGCCTTGTGGCCCGCTTGACCGCAGCGGTAGCATTGCTCGCTACGGTCCACGTCGGAGGCGCACTGCACTCGCACGTGCCCGATCTCCAGGCACCGGTAACAGCGCAAGGGTCTCGGCTCGAGCAGCCTAACCTGAGCCGAGACCCATCCCACCAGCAGACGTCCGCTGTCGGCGACCTTCTTCGCCGCCGCAACCGGACAGCGCACCACAACACTGGCGAGGCCAGACCGATCGCTTCTGAGTTCGCCCGACCGAACGCCGTCCTCTGGGCATCCGCCGACACGTGCGACGGCCGCTCTCACATCTTCGGCGGGTTGAGATATGTCCAGGCCGGAGATGCGAAGCTCAGCGCACTTCGTAGGCCTGGAGACCCGAACGTCCTCCGCCTTGAAAAGTTCCCGCAGCTTCTGCGCGAGAACGTCCGCCTTATCGCCACTCGTAGAGCCCGGCACCTGGAGCATGCGCGCCCCCGTGGCCGCCTGCCTGAGTCGCAGGGACGGTATTCCTAGGGCAGCGATGTCGATGCTGCCCTGGGCCGCGGCGAGGGCCTTCCCGTAGGTCAGGCCGCGGTCTTCGGCTCCCGGCTGCAGCGTGATGACCACGGCCGTCGACCGAGGCGGGCGAAGCCTCACCTTATGCGGGGCGGGGGCGGTCTTTGCAGGTCCCGCCCCAGACGCCTTGCCCTTTCGACCCCTTTTTACCACGGTAGTCCAGGGCTGGTCCATGGACTCCGGTGGAGGCGGCAGCGCGCGGGGCTGCCGGGGGGTCTGTGCCGCCTTTTTAGCGGCCACCGCCGGCTTCGTGGCAGTAGTCTGCCCCTTCTTCCCCCTTTGGGGTTTGGAGGTATCCGTAGGCTGCGTGCCGCCGTCGGGACGAGGGCCGGCCGTCGACGACGGCCTGTGCAGCCTACTGTCGCCAGCTAACGCTGGACGGACCCGTTTGGCTGGGAGGAGTCTATCCTCCAGCGCCTCCAACCTCGCATTCATCATGGTCCCCGCGTGGACCATGAAGGTGCGGAGAAGCTCCTCCGTTTCCATTGGGGAAGAGGATGGCCGCTGCGTCTGCGGTGGAGGGAGGACCTCCACAGGCTCAGTCACAGGGAGAGCGGCGCTCTGCCGCTCGGTGACCCGCTCGAGTTGCGCCCGAAGGTCCGAGATCTCGGCCTCTAGGCGGACGATGTTCGCCTGCTGTCGAGCCGACACCTCGGATGCTGTCTGTGCGCTGAGCTCCTCAATGGACTCCGCCACCGACCCCGCTGCGTCCTTTAGGGCACGCACAAAGGTGCCCTTCAGGTTGCCGGACTTTGTGGCCACCATCCTGATGACCTCCACGCAGTCCAGCGCCTTCTTGGTCGGGTCCGAGCTCGAACTCGGTCCTACCACGCCCGCCGTCGACTTCTTGGGCCGAATCTTCTTCGCCATGGCGGCAACCTCCTCCTCATCCGCGAGCCTCAACTCCTCTCTCTTTGCGGACAGGAATTCGGACTTCGCCTTGGCCAAGCCCACGTACTGCCCGGTAGAGGGAGGACGACCCCTACCTCTTTTCGCCTTCTCCCCTTTTTTTTTTCCCGAATTCGAATTCGGGGCGGACTCCTGACTGGAGTCTGAACCCGAACTGATAATAGAACGGGGCCGCTTGCGGTCCAGCCAAAACCGGCTCCGACGTCCCAAAACTGGGGACTCCTTCCCACTATGTCTGGAGTCAGTCTCTGACCCCAGACGCATCTCCGCGTCGGCGGCCGAAGCCTCCGACCCACTAACGTCACTGATTTGGTTTTTATTAGTTCTATTCATTACAAATCCCACGAGTATGGGGGAAATATGTAGTCCACCCAGGCAGTGCCCCCTGTGCCTGGGTAACCCTAATACCGCTGGGAGGTCGGGCGGTATCCCAGGGTTGGCCACTCACGACTGATATGCCCCTCAGCCGCTCGATACCGAGCATCCTGACGCCGTGCAAGGCCCCAACCTAACCTAACCTAACCTAACCTAACCTTTTTTTTTTTTTTTTTTTTTTAACGTGGGGAAATCCTCATTGGATACCCTTCCGCTGGGGACAGGCGGAGGGTTATGCCGGACTCCTACCGGCTAAAACCCCACGGTGTTCCGTCTGCTCACTTCGCGCCAGGGTCACGGGTGCGCTGTTAGCATTCGTCCGCGACCCCGGCTGTGACGGCCCGCTAGTGCGGGCCCCGGTCTCTGGTTTGTTTGCCGGTCCTGGAGGGTGGGCGTCGCTCGGGAACACGCGAGCTGAGCGCCCATTTCTTCTTATGAGCCCTTATGGTTTGGTCGACGAACTTCCCCGCGTTCGCCGGCCGGGCTCATTTTATTGTGGGGGCAGATCGCGGGCGTAAGCCCGTCTTCTGCGCCCGGTTCGCCTGCGGCGCAGCGGGTCAGTAGCCTCCTGCTCTCTGGCCCGCTCCGCCGCTTCCTTCTGGAGCATCACATTCTCGCAGAAGGCCGTCACTGCTTTCCACGACCCCTCGTCACCGACCATAGCTCTCACTACAGCTGGCAAGGAGAGGTCGCTGCCTATTACTGCGCCGAGAGAGGCGCGCTGCTCCTCCCAGGCCGGACACGCTTCCAGCGTGTGCTGGGCCGTCTCCTCCGGGCAGCCGTCGCAGTGTGGACACACCGCGGTCGGCTCCCTCCCGATCCTGTGCAGGTACTTCCCGAAACAGCCATGTCCCGAGAGCACCTGCGTCGACCGGAAGGTCAGGACTCCGTGTCGTCTGTCCAGCCACTGGTTTAAGACCGGACGGACCGCCTCCACCGTCCTGGCTCCGGCGCCGGGACACCCCAGCCTCTGTCGCCACTCTTCGATCATGGCCCGGCGGAGCTCAGCGCGCTTCGCCTCCACCTCTCTCGGCGTCGGAACTCGTTCCCGTTCCGACTCCTCCTCCTCGCGCCAGTAGTGAACCGACGCGAGAACCTCCGCGTCCAGGTCCCAGGGGAGGGACGCCGCCAGCGCGCATGCCGCCGCGAAGGACACCGTGCGGTATCCTCGGCACGCCCTGATCGCCATCGCCCTCTGCGGAGCGCGCAGGTGGGCGACTGTGCGTCTGTTGAGGGCGCTCGCCCAAACGGGCGCCCCGTACAGGGCCATCGAGCGGACGACCCCGACGTACAGACGCCGACACGACACGTCCGGTCCCCCGAGATTTGGCAGCAGGCTCCCAAGAGCCGCCGCCGCGCTCAACAGTTTCGGCGCCAAGCGGCGGAAGTGCGCCACAAAGGTCCATCGACCGTCCAGCACCAGGCCCAGGTATCGCATCGTCGGCTCTATACCGATGCGAACACCTCCCACAACGATGCCCGATCCCGCGGGTGGCGCTCTGCGAGGTCCGTGGAAGCACAGAGCCTCGGACTTGCCGAGGGCCACCTCGAGGCCTAGCCTGCGGATCCGACCCACTACGTGCGCCACGCCGGCGGTGGCGAGCAGGCGACACTCCCTGTACGTCTTGCCGCGGGCCGTCACCAACGTGTCGTCGGCGTAACAGGTCACGTCGACGCCGCGAAGGTTACCGCCCCGCAGCACCCAGTCGTAGCCGATGTTCCACAGGAGCGGCCCGAGGACCGACCCCTGCGGGACACCGCACGACATCTCGCGCCTGCACCACTCGTCCCGGCCAGGGTACGACACGTACCGATCCGACAGGTAGGCCCGGATCGTGTGGCGGAGGTAGCGGGGCACTCGGTGGTATTTGAGCGCCTCTCCTATACAACTCCAGGGCAGGCTGTTGAACGCATTGGCGATGTCGAGCGACACCGCCAACACGATCTCGCCCCGGGAGACCGCAACCTCCGCCAGGGCCTTCACCCTCAGGATGGCGTGGACGGTCGACCTTCCCCGTCTAAAACCGAACTGGCTGTCGGCCAGGTCGGGGCCCACCCTCTCCAGGTGTTTGACGAGGCGTGCGGCAATTACGCGCTCGAAGAGCTTGCCGGCCTCGTCGAGCAGAACGATGGGGCGGTACGCGGAGGGCGAGTCCGCCGGACGCCCGTCCTTTCTCAGGAGAACCAGTCGACCGGTTTTCCATTGTCGCGGAAACCGTCCCTGCTCGAGGCAGGTGTCGAGTAGCCTCCTGAATCTGGAGCCCAAGGCCCCGAGGGCGTACACCAAAGCGCGACCGGGTATTCCATCGGGTCCAGGGGCCGTGTTCTTGGCGCGGAGCCTCAACACGGCCCCGCCCAGCTCCCCCTCGGACACCGCCGGCACCGCAGCGTCCTCGTCCTCCTCGGTCGCAATCGGCGCCATCGTCGGAGGAGTGTGCTCCGGCCTGTTCGGGAACAGAGCCGCGACCACATTGTTCACCAGCTGGGGCTGGAGACTCTGCGTCAGTGGGGAGGCAAGGGGGCGCAGCTTACCCCTGACCATGCGGTACGGCCGTCCCCATGGATCACGGTCCAGAGTCCCCAGCAACTCCTGTCTGGCCGCGGCCTTGGCCCGACTGATGGCCGCCTTCAAAGCCCGCTTTGCGCTCCTGTACGCGTCGTATCGCAGCGCCTCGCCGGCTTCGTCCCGCCGTCTCCTCCGACGTTGCCTAGCGTACTGGCGTCTCGCGGCCGCGCATGACGTGCGCAACTCGGCGATTTCGGTAGACCACCAGTACACCTGTCCTCTCGGCGGCCGAGGCCCCGTCCGAGGCATCGACGCGTCGCATATGCGCGTCAACGACGCTCGCAGCGACTCTGCCTCCTCGTCCACATTTGAAGCGCCATCGGTCGAAGGCTCCCCCCAAGTCTCAACCAGGGAAGCCTCCTTCAGACGCTCCTTGTCGAGGCGCTTCAACACCCAACGCGGGCCGCCGGTCTGGTACGACCGAACCGGTGCCGCTGACAGTGTGCCGCGGACGCTGAATTTTATGTACCGATGATCGGACAGCGTCTCCACATCTTCCGACACCGCCCAGTCGTGGACGCGGCGCGCCAGTGCGGGGCTAGAGAACGTAACGTCCACTATAGACCCGCCCCGTTGGCGCACGCACGTGTCGACCGACCCTCGGTTGAGGAGGCACAGTCCCGCCGCCACAGCCCACTGCTCCAACACAGCACCCCGCGCGTCAGTGACGGGAGATCCCCACGCCTCAGATTTGGCGTTGAGATCACCCATCACCAGAGCGGGGTGGCGACTCCGGCCCAGGAGAGCCCCGACCTCGTCCAGAAACCTCTCGAAATCGGAGAGGTTTCTATTGGGGGAGAAGTAGACACCTATGGTCGTGATCTCCCCCAGCAGGGCCGCGACGCATCCACGACCCTTCGCTACGTTTACGAAAGGCGGGGAGCCGGCGGAGCCCTGACGGAACAGGGCCACGGAGCCGTCACTCGCCGCCGCCCAGTTCTCATTGTCGGGGACGAAGTAAGGCTCCGCGACCGCGGCCACCTGGGTCGACCACTCCGCCATAGTCTGCAGGAGTAAGTCCTGCGCTCTGGCGCAGTGGTTCAGGTTCGCCTGTACTATGTTGAGGGCCATTTACACTGGCGGCCGTACGTCCTCCTCCATCGCCACTGAGGGCTGCGGGGGACCGCCCGATTGTGCGGGCGGCCCTTTCGCTCCGGCGGAGGCAGTTTTCTTCCCCCCTTTGTTCTTTGGTGGGGGGGCTGTGCATGCCTTGCTGCCCATTCGGTGATCCGCAGGTCTACTGGCTGCGGAGCACAGTGCACAGTGCGGGAGGGCCGAGCAGCAGCTCGCCTTGTGGCCCGCTTGACCGCAGCGGTAGCATTGCTCGCTACGGTCCACGTCGGAGGCGCACTGCACTCGCACGTGCCCGATCTCCAGGCACCGGTAACAGCGCAAGGGTCTCGGTTCGAGCAGCCTAACCTGAGCCGAGACCCATCCCACCAGCAGACGTCCGCTGTCGGCGACCTTCTTCGCCGCCGCAACCGGACAGCGCACCACAACACTGGCGAGGCCAGACCGATCGCTTCTGAGTTCGCCCGACCGAACGCCGTCCTCTGGGCATCCGCCGACACGTGCGACGGCCGCTCTCACATCTTCGGCGGGTTGAGATATGTCCAGGCCGGAGATGCGAAGCTCAGCGCACTTCGTAGGCCTGGAGACCCGAACGTCCTCCGCCTTGAAAAGTTCCCGCAGCTTCTGCGCGAGAACGTCCGCCTTATCGCCACTCGTAGAGCCCGGCACCTGGAGCATGCGCGCCCCCGTGGCCGCCTGCCTGAGTCGCAGGGACGGTATTCCTAGGGCAGCGATGTCGATGCTGCCCTGGGCCGCGGCGAGGGCCTTCCCGTAGGTCAGGCCGCGGTCTTCGGCTCCCGGCTGCAGCGTGATGACCACGGCCGTCGACCGAGGCGGGCGAAGCCTCACCTTATGCGGGGCGGGGGCGGTCTTTGCAGGTTCCGCCCCAGACGCCTTGCCCTTTCGACCCCTTTTTACCACGGTAGTCCAGGGCTGGTCCATGGACTCCGGTGGAGGCGGCAGCGCGCGGGGCTGCCGGGGGGTCTGTGCCGCCTTTTTAGCGGCCACCGCCGGCTTCGTGGCAGTAGTCTGCCCCTTCTTCCCCCTTTGGGGTTTGGAGGTATCCGTAGGCTGCGTGCCGCCGTCGGGACGAGGGCCGGCCGTCGACGACGGCCTGTGCGGCCTACTGTCGCCAGCTAACGCTGGACGGACCCGTTTGGCTGGGAGGAGTCTATCCTCCAGCGCCTCCAACCTCGCATTCATCATGGTCCCCGCGTGGACCATGAAGGTGCGGAGAAGCTCCTCCGTTTCCATTGGGGAAGAGGATGGCCGCTGCGTCTGCGGTGGAGGGAGGACCTCCACAGGCTCAGTCACAGGGAGAGCGGCGCTCTGCCGCTCGGTGACCCGCTCGAGTTGCGCCCGAAGGTCCGAGATCTCGGCCTCTAGGCGGACGATGTTCGCCTGCTGTCGAGCCGACACCTCGGATGCTGTCTGTGCGCTGAGCTCCTCAATGGACTCCGCCACCGACCCCGCTGCGTCCTTTAGGGCACGCACAAAGGTGCCCTTCAGGTTGCCGGACTTTGTGGCCACCATCCTGATGACCTCCACGCAGTCCAGCGCCTTCTTGGTCGGGTCCGAGCTCGAACTCGGTCCTACCACGCCCGCCGTCGACTTCTTGGGCCGAATCTTCTTCGCCATGGCGGCAACCTCCTCCTCATCCGCGAGCCTCAACTCCTCTCTCTTTGCGGACAGGAATTCGGACTTCGCCTTGGCCAAGCCCACGTACTGCCCGGTAGAGGGAGGACGACCCCTACCTCTTTTCGCCTTCTCCCCTTTTTTTTTTCCCGAATTCGAATTCGGGGCGGACTCCTGACTGGAGTCTGAACCCGAACTGATAATAGAACGGGGCCGCTTGCGGTCCAGCCAAAACCGGCTCCGACGTCCCAAAACTGGGGACTCCTTCCCACTATGTCTGGAGTCAGTCTCTGACCCCAGACGCATCTCCGCGTCGGCGGCCGAAGCCTCCGACCCACTAACGTCACTGATTTGGTTTTTATTAGTTCTATTCATTACAAATCCCACGAGTATGGGGGAAATATGTAGTCCACCCAGGCAGTGCCCCCTGTGCCTGGGTAACCCTAATACCGCTGGGAGGTCGGGCGGTATCCCAGGGTTGGCCACTCACGACTGATATGCCCCTCAGCCGCTCGATACCGAGCATCCTGACGCCGTGCAAGGCCCCAAAAGGGGGGCGCCTCAACGTCAGGAATTAGGGGTTTTTTTATAGAGGTGGACTCCTCGCGGTCCGGCCAATGAAGGCAAGACCCCCGCCCCCGAAGGGCTACGGTGTGGTAGCGGGGTTACTGGGCACCCGCCCCACAGCCTTTCGACTGTGGCCCCAACCTGCTCCAACGGTGTCCTGGTCCTAAATTAGGACGGACCCGTCTGTACTAATTTACTCGTTCTCCGCTGTGCCCTCTGATCATTCAGAGGGACACGCGGAGAAACCCACCGTCTCGAATGCGAGAGCCCACTCAATTGGGCCCCGCCTACGTTCCCTTCATTGCTCTCCACTGTGCCCTCTGCTCTTTCAGAGGGACACGCAGAGAAACGCCACTGTCTGGAAGGCGAAAGACCAAATTGGACTCTGCCTTCCTACCTTCGGTTTGCCAGGATATTAGCCAACAGCCACCAAGATCTCCCAAGAGAAGAGAAGTCGCTGACTGTTGCCCAGGGTGCACCGTCCCGGATCTGTCGTTGAGCCACCGTTCCCTGCGAACGTATCCACAGGGACAAATAGACCAGCGACAGCCCGGGCACTCGAGGAGGTTTCCCGGCCACGCCACCCCAACCTAACCTAACCTAACCTAACCTAACCTAACCTAACCTAACCTAACCTAACCTAACGCAAACCTAACCTAACCTAACCTTACGCAAACCTAACCTAACCTAACCTAACGCAAACCTAACCTAACCTAACGCAAACCTAACCTAACGCATATCTAACCTAACGCAACATTTATGGTTAGGTTATGGTTATCCGGGCTCATTTATGGCGGGGGCATATCGTGGACGTAAGCCCTTCTTCTGCGCCTGATTCCCCTGCGGCGCAGCGGGTCCGTAGCTTCGTGCTTTCTGGCCCGCTTTCTTCTGGAGCATCACATACTCGCAGAAGGCTAGCCACAGCCACGACCTCTCGCTACCGACCATAGCTTTCACTATAGCCTTCAAAGAGAGGTAGACCTCTACGTAATAGGCGCCGTAATAGATTACGGCGCCGAGAGAGGCGCGCTGCTCCGCCCAGGCCGGTCACGCTTCCAGCGTGTGCTTTGACGTCTCCTCCGGGCAGTCGTCTCAGTGTAGACACACCGCGGTCGTCTTATCGTGACATCACTAAAAAAAAAAAGATGAAGAAGCAAGGAAGGGGATATCGCATTTCCAGCGAAATGCATACAGTTTATTATGTATATATATGTAAAATAAATATATAATATGTATATTATAAAATCATGTATAACATACATAATATACAAAATCATATATTAGGTAGTCTGATAATTTTTATATCGAAAATAAAGAAGATTTTTTTTTGACTACAATTTTCCCCAATATTCCCCAATTTTCTGGCAGAGCCCCATCGCTATTTTTTTGGAAGTTAATTGTTGAAAACTTGAATGTAATAATTTTACTCCATTTAAAGAAGTATTTACAAAAGTAAAGAGGCGAATAAATGAAAATCCTATTTTGCCATGGACTGTATGGAGAATGTATTTAAATTTCCCTGCCCAGGTTCAACAATTTTTGGGGGCATCGTCCCTTTCCACGTGCCGCCGTGTCTACGGACTACCGGCGACTGTGCTCCGCTTCTCTGGGCCAGCGTCTGTTGGCACCGGACGGTCGGCAGGTGTTTCGTGATTTCAGTCTTGTGTTACGGTCACTTTTCCGTCACTTACACCTGAACACAGGTGTAAGTGTCACCTGTGTCACCACAAACTATATTAAAGAATACAGGTGTATTTTTTAATATAGTTGTGTCAATTTTGTATTAGGCTATTTTTTAACTATTTTTGGGAATTAAGTTATTGGAACAATAACAGATCTCTTGTTTCGTTCTAGTAGTTTCCTTTAGTTAGTAGTTTGTGTGTCGAACACGACAACCAAGATCGAACTTTATCGTTATCGTAGGTAGACAGAAATAGATTGATTTCATTTCGTTTTAGCAACATCTCGCATATGGGAATTCTATTCACCACGTTTCTGTAATTTAAGCGGCACTACTGCCGCCCACTACTCATGCGGCAGTAGTGGGGATTCGTGGATTCTGGCTCACTTACGAGGGGTAGATTTTGGTGGCACTGCAATAAGCTCATCCCACATTAAAAGTCCCAACGAAAACTGTGTCAAACTGTGACTGACACAGTGGGCAGGAGGAAATGGTGGGCCTGTGCCGGTATTATCCACTACAGATTTTTGAGATCTGGCACAACAATTAATGCAGATGTGTACTGTGAAGAACGATGATCGACGAGCTCGCTATCGACCAACCGAGTCTGGTCAATCGCTCTAGTCCACTGCTTCTCCGTGATAACGCTCGCCCACACACTGACGACAGACAGTCTCAAAGTTACAGGAGCTTCGACTGGAAACTCTCCGTCACCACCGCACTCGCCAGACCTTACCTCTACTGATTTACATTTTTTTCGGAATTCGGATAACTTTTTACAGGGGAAAAAATGAACTCCGATGAGGCAGTGAAAGTAGCCTTCAGAAAATTCATTCAGGAGTTCTATAGCAGACGTATCAATCAACTTCTATTAAATTGCAAAGAGCGTTGATAATAATGGACAATACTTCGATTAATTAGATATATATTATAATTTTCATACAAAAAAATATTTTTTTTTTACAAAGGTCTATATACAAAGGTAACGACCTAACAGTTCTATATACTCGCGTGTTTTGTTGCGCAGATATGATTACCTACTGTAAATATAGTTCATTAATAAAATTGTATTAATATCTGTCTTTTCATTTTCCATGAATAGAACAGAATTAAATCAAACTCAAATAACACTTGCCTTGCTTTTAAATTATGTGTAATAAAAACCAAGACGTTCTCCATTTAGGTACCCTGTTTAGTCTCAACATGGGGAAATAGTAAAACTTTTCGATGCGACTGTAGTGACGTCTTCACCCGTAAATGAACTGTAGCTAGCGTTCGATTTTCAAAAGGTGTATGTTTGCGTATTAGCTAGGCAAATAACAATTTGTCGAAGATTTCTATGAAGCGGCGATGACGTCACATGCCGCTTTAGTACCTACTGCTGGAAAGGGAATGATCGTGAGGACAGTTGCGTATCGCAAACTTCTACAAAAAGACATTCGTGAAATGCTAGCAAATAAAAATAAAACTATTATGTATATTTATTTATTTATTTCATAAAAATATTAACACACACGAGTACGGCGATATGGGGTTTGACAATGTGCGTGAATTCATTATGGTTTCACAAACATTATACTGGCAGTGAGAAATTTGTTCGAAGATTTTGGTTTACAAGGTTGCAGTGCGGGTGGCTTGCTAGGCTCAGCAGGGGGTGATGGACAGGGTTTTGGAGGAATAGGGATTGTTGGACAGGGTTTTGGAGAAGGGGATGACGTGGTTGGTTTTGGAGAAATACACGATGGGCGGGAAAAGGGGGATGATGAGCCAGGTTTTGAAGGGAGGGATGATGGGTGGGGTTTCGAGGAGGGGGGTGATGGGCAGCGTTTCGGAGGGGAAGGGGATTGTGAGCGAGGTTGTGAAGGAGAAGAAGATGATGGGCACGGTTTTGAAGAGGAAGGGGATGGTGAGCCAGGTTTTGAAGGAGATGGGAATGTTGGGCAAGGTTTTGGAGACAAGGTGCGAGGTTTAGAAGGCGGGGGCGGTGGACAGTCATGTTTTTTTGCGAGTTTGTCAGAAGGACAAGCGGGTTGACTGAGTGGTTGATCACTGGGGCGAGCTTTCTCGCGCGGTCGACACGCGGAAAGTTTTTTCTGTAAATTAGATAACCAGGATTCTTGCTTCTCGGTGGATGTAGAATTTAAGGAGGTGGTCGAGTTGGAAGCGGTATAAAACAAGGGGGGTGCGTTATTAGCGGCGGGTGTAGAGGGCGCGGGGGGTGCGCCGCGTACCGACACTCGCACGCGTACGCTGGAAGCGCCGTGCGGTACGCCCAGCTCCAACGAACCGGCGGGAACCAAGGCTTCTTGCGCGGCTACAGCTGTGTTGCTCGCGACGCGCCCGCGCCCAGCCTCCTTCAGTTTACCCTTCTCGTTTAATGCCGCAGCTAATTTCTCCGAGTCTGATTTTACTTTGTTCATAATCGTATCCGCATCGGAAGCGTTATTGGTATCGACTGTTGACGTATGTAATTTCCGATGTCCCGACGCACTATCGTCTCCATCGTTGGTAGATCGTCGCGTGATCGTCCCAAGCGTCTTTATGATGCGATTGGTGAAGTTTATAGGTTTTGTTTCGATTTGTCGGGGAGTGGTGGAACTGGAAGATGCGTCGGTAGGTTTCGTTTGTTCGCTGCCGCTGCGGTCGATGTTGAGCAGTATTCGGGGTTCGTGGGCGCAGTGGTCGGGGTGCGTGTGGTCGCGCACGCGGCAGTCACCGTCGGGCACGAGGCGCAAGCAGCACGGTGCCGGCGGGCGGCCGCCGTCGCACTGCGCCGGCGCAGCGGGAAGACCTTTAATTTTATTATTTATTTATTTAATGATACTGTAACAGACAAAATTAACTGTATAAGAAAAGAGGTAAATCTAAAATAGTCATATCCTATTTTAGATAGAGAAAACTATGTAAAATAGGAAAAACATAACAAGACTTAAAATCTAGCACCTCACATAAAGTTTGATCCAGAGAACAAGAGAACAGGGCACGGCTCGCACGAAACCGAATTTTCTTATACACCGCCGCCGCTACCCGCCACTACCCGCCGCTACTGCTCCGCCACTTCGGAACTTAACGTGCTGTTTTTTTTGTAGAATAGTTGGCAGACGCGCGGGCAGCCCACGTGGTGGCAAGTGATCACCGCCGCCCATGGACATAGTTTTAATAATTCCTTAAGATAGACAACAATTTCTGTGTAAGGATTTTTCAGATAATATACGCGATTGGAACAAACTTACTTCTTTCTTTTTTTAGATAAATTTGTCAGTAGCTCGGCTGCACGACAGTTTGGCGCCGCTCGTTGGGCGCCGCTCGTTGGGCGCCAAACTGTCGTGTAACAATACAACAAAACATTACATAGATTACAATAGTTCCCGACAAACTGATGCAGTCATTTGAAGACAAACTGAGGACAAAGTCGTGCTATGATGTCAGCAATTTGTGAAGTGGAAACAAGCACCGAAATAACGCTCGACCGCGTACATCTGTGATGACTAAACAAACATTGATGGAGCTTGACTGAGAAGTTTTAGTGTATCCTCCATAGTCCAGACATAGTAGCACCTCCGGATTATCATTTATTCCACTCTTTACAAAATTATCTAAATGGCGTAAAATTACATTCAAGAGAAACCCAAATAAATATAGATTAAATAGACAATAATCCGTTCAATAAGTATTTATGTATTTAATACAAAAAAAAGTCTTTATTATATTCAGCATAAAAAGGCCGCGAACTTATCGGACTACCTAATATTAGGGCTTTACCTGTGAAACTGCCGTTTGTTCGTAGTGGCCACTTTGAACTTAGTTATCTTGTTTGGCTTGGAATTCTAAATTCAAATTAATTTCAATTTCAAGCTATGACATTCTTTTTCCAAATTAGTTATTCATTTGTTTCTTCCGTCAACCGACTTCTTGCTTAGATATCGTTATGTTTGCGACCATGGAAAAGTTGAAAATTCGCGTTACTTTCGAATATGAGTTCCGTCGTGGCATTAAGGCAGCACAGACGGCGTGCAATATCCACGATGTGTACGAACCAAACACCGCAAACAAACGCGCGGTGCGTTATTGTTGGATCGTTTGCTTCCCTGACTGACGGCTTATATAATACGATGCGAACTGTGCGCAACTATCGTGACCTTGCACGCGTTCGGCGCGAGTTCCATTTATACATAGGGCACACTGAAAATTTGAGGAAATGGAATATTTTAAAATGGAACTCTTTGGCTGTAGAATAAAGTTTGTTTCATTTAAGAGTCATTTGTCTTTTCATTGTGGCGTCATTATAAAAATTGCGTGTCTGCATTACGATGGATTTAATTCGTGAATATTTTCACTGTATGATTTTCTACGATTTTAAGTGTAATTTGACAGCTCAGCAGAGCCTCGCTCGGCATCAAACTGCTTTTGGCGATGAAGCACCAAGCAGGACGACAATTTATAGCTGGTTTGCAGAATTCTAGCGCAGTCGTGTCAATCTCAGTGACGAATTTCGTGAGTGAATGGTCTGAAAGGGACTCGCTCTCGTAGACGGCGCGGCGCGCACGCTCGAGCCGTCGCATCACTAAATCAACCTCTACGTTTCACTGGCGTTTTTTGTAAGATATATGGTCTAGTTGTTTATTATACCTTCGTCCACCTGCTGGTAGTCGCGGCCGTCGGTGGCGCGCACACATTCGAGGTCGCCGCGCAGGCGGTAGGCGGCAGCGCGCGGGGGGCCGGGACGGGCGGCGCAACGCGCGGCGAGCTCGTACTCGTAGTCGGCGCGGCGCGCGCGCTCGGCTGCCTCGAGACGTCGCGTCACTAAATCAACCTCTACGTCGCACTGACGTTTTTCGGTCGCAGTTGTCGACTTCCACGCTGTCGCGTGCGTCTCCTTAACAACCCGTGAACAGTAACTCTGGTTACAAAACTTCGTTCGATTAATTGACAGAATCGGGGATTTAAATGACGGTATTAAGACGATTTTTGATTTAGTGCTGGGGAAATGTAATGTACATAAAGTCTAAGTTTACTCGCACATGACGTATTTAGCAAAGCGTTTTAGACATAATAGTAATTTATTGATTTAAATAAAATTTCGGCAGATTTAATGTTATGGTTGATTGCAACCTATCCAACGCAAGACATTGTTACTGATGAACCTTGTGTTGATACTGTATGTGGCTGGATGTGGCTGGATGTGTTCATTTCCTGAAGTATAACGTCAGTTATTTAGATATATAGATATTTAATCTGCATAGAACATGTCAACAGGTTGTTACATAATAATAAATGGTAGGTACAATGTTCCGCCACTATATGACCACTATCTGCATGCCAAACAGCTCCTGCTATATCGTGTGAAACAATACCTGCGAGCCACTGGTGTGCAAGCTGTCGCGAGGCGCGGGCGCGCAGGTGAGTGCTCGCGGCGGGCACGGCGGCCGGCAGCCGGCGGGACCCTGTTCATTAGTGGACACGATTTATCACGTTTTTAAATCATAGCTCTATACAGATATACCTTCTGGTATACCTGGATGGATAACAGGCATATCTTATGGTATACCTGGATGGATAACAGGCTTATCTTATGTTATACCTGGATGGAGAACAGGTATACATTATGGTATTCGTGTGGTCCTGTGCACGAGTGATATCTCTTTAAAACGCTACAATGGCCAAACGAATTGGCCAGTTCACTATTTTAGAAGTGCTGTAGTAATCACACTTTCAAACCGTTGCTTAGTTGATATAGTAATGTGCCTTACTTATACATTTCAAATTAAACTATTATTTCTGAGACTATTGATGAAACATTATCTGTCAAATAATTGTCAGACAATGGTTCGTGGGTAGGTTTTTCAAGTCCGGTTTATTTTAACTTTATTTGATTTTTATACAAAATTCGGGACTGATTAAATCATTTTGGTATTATATAGCGCCTTATGTGCCGTCTGCAGGCGAGCCGCCCTGCCGAGGCGCCAGACGCTCATGGGCGCCGCGAGGCGCCCCTGACTGAGGTTAGGTAAAACTGTCGGCACCTTTTAATGAAATGAAATATTTGCAAATGGCATAATTGACATAATACTAAATCATTATCGAAATGTATATAATAGGTGAAGTTGAGAAAAATTCAACATTTAGGTACATAATAGGTCGGGGAGAAAGTCTTTTCGTATTTTGTATGTATGAAGTTGTGATCCAATATCTTTGATTGTACTGTTTGTACCTGGCTGGTTATACCTACCATTAAAAAGGTAACATTTATAAAAAATAAATAAAAAAATAAAAAAATGTTTCCCCCATTTTCAATTGTTTTTCTGTCCAAGAAAATGAGTGAATCTAACGAATAAATTCGATACATTTTAAAGTTTTATTATAAAAAAGGGAAAATGCGACACAAGCCGCGAAAAAAAATTGTGCCGTTTATGGACCTAATGCAGTGTCAGTAAGAGTAGCACAAAGTTGGTTTAAGCGTTTTCAGTCAGGAAATCTTAACGTTAAAGATGCAGTTCGCTCCGGTCGCCCTGTTACCGATAAAGTTGAAGCCATTTGTGAAAAAATGCAGCAAGGTTGGCATATAAGTAGTTACGACATTGCTGATGAACTGGGCATTGACCACAAAACAGTTTTGACTCATTTGAAAAAGTCTGGACTTACAAAAAAGCTCGATATTTGGGTACCACACGAGCTCACTGAAAGAAATCTAATGAGCCGTGTACTCGTTTGCGATTATCTATTAATACGCAATGAAACCGAACCATTTTGAAAGGATTGATCACTGGTGATGAGAAGTGGATCACTTACGACAAGGACGTGCGGAAAAGATCACGGTCTAAGTGCGGCCAAACTCCACAGACTGTGGCGAAACCCGGATTAACGCGCAATAAGGTAATGTTGTGTGTATGGTGGGATTGGAAGAGCATCGTTCATTATGAGCTTTTACCGCCAGGTAAAACCATCGATTCGGATCTCTACTGCCAACAGCTGACGAGACTAAAGCAAGAAATTGAGAAAAAACGCCCGGAATTGATCAACAGAAAGGGTGTAGTCTTTCATCATGATAATGCCAGACCACACACATCTTTGGCCACTCAGCAAAATTTGAGAGAGCTTGGTTGGGAAGTGTTGATGCACCCACCATAGAGCCCTGACCTTGCGCCCTCAGATTTCCACTTGTTTCGGTTTCTTCAGAATTTTTTAGGTAGTGTAAGGTTAACATCTAGAGAGGACTGTCAAAACTACCTGTCGCAATTTTTTGACCAAAAATCCCAAAATTTCTACAGCAACGGGATCATGTCACTACCTACAAGATGGCAACAAGTTATAGAACAAAACGGCACATATATATTATAATTAAATGTAATTAACTTTGAAAAATATCTTGAATTTGTATAGATAATACGAAGAAACTTTTTCCCCGACCTTATACATCCGTGGCTTTTAGTTTAAATTTGAATTCTCCCAATGTTTCTTATCTGTCCGATTTTTGTCTATACTATTATACCATAGTGATTATACGTTACCTATCAAACGAGCCGCGGTTGTCGCTATATTTTCGAAAGTGCGACAAGGAGATAATGCAAGCCAGCACGAATACGGGATTGAAGCGGGAATTCCCCATTTCATGCAATGAGAGCCAGTAAGAGAGATGGGGAATCCTCGTGCGTTGTCGCCGAGTATTTACGCACTGCTTTGATAGCCAACCAAAACAATCAAAACGTATTATTCAATAATAAATAGTGAAATGTGATGTGCCTGAACCGCCGTACGGCCACGCGGCGCGCGACCGGCAAGTAGTGCTTGTCTCGCTCGTGCTACTGTCCAAGCTCATCGCTCTATCTCTGTCGTACAGCGGACTTCATTTTCAGTTCACGCAATGTAAGCATGTACCGTATTTTCCCCTTTTACTTTGATCAAGTTCCTAGCTGTGAAATAAAGTGACTACTTTTCTTTTACTTTTCTGTCTGTTTGTGTTGCCAGTCAAACAACCGACTGTACGCATACGTTAAAAAGATTTGTGTCTACCTTTAATTTAAGTTGATACTGTAAGCAATGATACTGTGTTCGGTGGCAAGTTCTTGATAAATGTATGATGTTTCTAGATAATATTAGTATAATATAAGACCTTGCACGCCGATAAGGCACAGTATACATGGAATTGATTATTTATTATAATATATGACATCTTTTGTTGTAACCCGCACTTTAGCAAATAAATGAATCTGAATAATAATAATTTGTAATAAGTTATTATTTAAGCGATCGTATCAGTTTTGTTGGTTGACCAAATACATAAGTATGTAAATGCTAGCAAATGTAAAATAGAAATGATTACCTGCGTGGCTGTGCGTGTGGTGTCGCATGTGAGCGGCGCGTCGGGCGCGCGCGGCGCGCAGGGAGGCGCGCGGCGCGCGGGCGGCGCGCAGCACACGACGCGGCGAGCGGTCTGTGGTACGGGCTCGTTGCGGCGGCACGCCGGCCGCTGCTGCGGCTCGCACGGCGGGCTCTCCGCCAGCGGCCGCACTCCGCCGCAGTCTCGCGTGAGGGCGCGTTTGGCCACTACTGCGCGACATCCCAGTTCCTACGAGTAATAATTTGTATTTATTTATTTACTAGCGGTGCTCGAGACTTCGTTCGCCTGAACTTGTGTTCTCGTGGGAACTCTATAATTGATCTGTACAAAAAGCACCCCAGAAGTTAACCCGCCACATGAGCTTAACCATACCAAGTTTTCATTAAAATCCGTTTAGTAGTTATTGCGTGATGTGCGTTAAGACAGACAGACAAAAATTCCAAATGTTTTTATTTTGGGCTCTGTATCCCTTGTACGAACAACACAGTGCAGTTACTTTTTTAAAACATTGAATGTGCAGACACAGCTCTAGTGCGATTTTATTATATGTATTTATTTATTAAAACAGGTGTGCCTATGTAACATCCACATATAAATTATCTAACAAAAAATCGTACACACCTGTTCCATGTGATAAGTCTATTATAGGTGCTGTTAGTACCTGTACTAACAGATTTTATAAAAAAATCTTTGACGCGCCCAGCAATAATAATAAATTAATTAAGTTGAAAGTTACAATAGTACCGTCATAATACGTGATGGGATAAAAGCGGCTACTACAAAGCGGCTACTAATACAAGCGGCACCGCCTCTAAAAGAGTGACCTCGCCAATCCGCTTGGGCAGCGTGGCGTTTTGAGGCCCTACACCGCCTCTAAGAGTGACCTCGCCAATCCGCTTGGGCAGCGTGGTGTATTGAGGCCCTACACCGCCTCTAAGAGTGACCTCGCCAATCCGCTTGGGCAGCGTGGCGTTTTGAGGCCCCACACCGTTCGTTCATACACTAGACACTGTGCATGAGGTGGCCCATGTCCAGCACTAGATATTGAACGACTGGTTACGATAGCCAAGTAAAAAGATTTATTTAATACCTTTCAAGAAAAAAGTTTTCTAGTCGTCCAAAAGCATTGCCCTCTGTGCTGTGCTGTGCTGTGCACACGGTAGCCTAATAGACCAAGGTCTGTGCTAGAGTTTACTATTTATTCTAGACTCTTTATTCGATTTTATTAATTTATTTTATGCATGTCAACGTTATACACACAAAACCGATTAAGAATATACACCAATAGTGTAACATAAGATTTAATGTAGTTATGTTAGATATTTAAACAAATAGTACAGCTTTAGAAGATACACATTTTTGTGTTATTCTGGCGATGGACATGGCAACGTACGGAGTCCGGACTGGTATGAAAAACTGTACTAAAATGTAAGGAATACTTGAAATCAGTATTCGAAATGTCATCGCCAGCAAGCATACTTCTTAGCGGGTGCTATGTGTTCCAATAACAAGCAGTCGAGTTTGTGACTATTTTAACAACGCTAGAAAATGAACGAAATATTTCGGGAATGGCACTGGAAAACTATCAGATTTTAAATAGGTTTTGTGCATAATATAATAATTACATTGGTATAAAATAACTGAAAAACATTTTTGGAAAAGAAATAGTGTAGGTATGTCAGAATGGCGGGTGTACCACACAGAATGGAATGAAGTATGTACATAAAAATTGTACCTCTTTCTAAGTAATATTGATAAAATATACTTACTCACCGTTTTGAGGCCAGGACGGCGATGGTATTGTAAACCAATAAAGATATTTTATTAGGTTCTATATCAATGTTTGATACCTGCTGTGCGCCTAATGTGCTAATAAATCCTACGTGAACACACAACAAATTAAAAACAAAAAATAGGTTTATTAATTTTTTAAATTTATTTTTGTTTACTTGGAGCGTTCATTTCCAAAAATGTGTTTTCCTTATCAATGTACTTATATAATTATTATATTATACACAAAACTATTTCAAAATTCTAGCCTTTAAACTTGCCTGCTCGTTATTGGTATACATAGAGGGCCCGCGAAGAAGTATACTTGCTGGCGGTGATATATGTATTAAATACTGACATTTATTTTGGTTGCATTTTTGTCATACCGGTCTGGAGTCCGTACGTTGCCATGTCACCGTCAGGAAGTAGGACATTTATCATCACCTATTTTGTAAAAGTTTAAGCTACATATTTAGTAAATCTAATTAATTGTAGAATAATTGTTCGTGTAGGTATCAGTCGGTGGAGGTGCGAGAGGGATACTCACGTGCGTGGGGGCGGCGAGGCGGAGGCCGCGCAGGGCGTGCAGCGCCATACCGGTGTGTGTAGCCGCGGAGTGCACACGACTGGGGCCGTGGCCTACGGCACCGCATCACGATGGCCACGAGTATCTCTAGGTGGTCTCGCTTGTTCACTTGTATTATGAAACTATCTACTTGCCTTACCTATGAAATTTCCGTTTTGGAAAAAATCTTTTTTTTTTGTATCAGTTATATATTTAATTAATCGAAGAATTGTCGATTATTATCAATGCACTTTTGCCATTTTAATGGAAGTTGATTGATACCTCTGCTGTAGAACTCCTGGGGACGGCAAGCGATGAATTCTCTGAAGGCGTTTTTCACTGCCCCTAAATACGAAGTTATCCAAATTACGAAAAAAAACGTAAATCAGTAGCGACAAGGTCTGGCGAATACGGTGGGTGACGCAGATGTTCCAGTCGAAACTCCTGTAACTTTGAGACTGTCTGTCGTGCAGTGTGTGGGCGAGCGTGACCACGGAGAAGCAGTGGGCTATAGCGATTGACTAGACTTGGTTGGTTGATAGCGAGCTTGTCCATCATCGTGTGCACAGTACACATCTTCACACATCTGCATTAATTGTTGTGCACATTTTATATTGTAAATCGGGCTCGTATATGTTGTTGTGTTGCGGCCACGACGAAACTTATATTAAAAAATAAAGCGATTTTTTAATTTGTCTGTGGTTGCCATCACAACGATATCTTTGGTTTGACGGAAAAACAAATGAATAACCGATTTAGAAAAATAATGTTTTTTTCTTAAATTGCAATTGCATAAATGAAAAATAAATTGCAATTAATTGGAATTTGAAATTCCAAGCCAAACGTAAGATAACCAAGTTCAAAGTGGCCACCGTGAACTAACAGCAATTCCATAGGTAAGGCCCTAATATTTACATAGTTGTACAAATCTAAAGTAAAAGCATCTGTTTGTCATTATGTAAACAGTCGTATGCGAGAATAGTATGTAGTTTGATCGTATACGAGATCCGCCCATACCGTTCGAAAAACTGCTCGTGAGAACGTGCCTGCAATGTCATTTATAAGATACCACATAAAAATGTAAAATCGTCTTTAGATATTTTAATGAAAATTATATAATAATAGACATTGAAGGATGTTATTTTAAAAACATTTTTTTCCTACAAAAAACATCTCCGGAACTTGAATTTAATTAATGTGTGTGTGACACACTTTTGTCGGTCTTTTAAATCTAAATTCAGATATTTTAAATGTGGATAACTGATTAAGACAAAATCATAGTTAACGTACTAATTTTATTAAACATACAAATAGCATACAATAGTAAATTATAAATGGTGTGTGCCGACTGGACGCCGCTGTGTGGAGCGTGGTCACGGTGGTCACGACGGCGGCGCGCGGCTAGTCCACACCTGCACACAAACAAGTGGTTCAGCCTTGGAGCCGGCCCCGGAGCTGTGCGCGGCACTGGCAGCAACCGCTGCGCTTGCGATCTTTTGCGCATCGAGCTGTATATATATTGTTATCTTTATATATCATTATATTTTGTGTTTTGAATGTATCCGCGCGGTTAATAACGAATTCATTTATTTTTTGCCGGAAATATGAGTTCGGCTTCAGTGTCGTTGGGTTGAAAAGGTAGTAGTGCTTAAATAGTAGTAGGATGTGTGAATGCGGCGTGAAAGTGGCAACGTAAGTCCAAATAGCCGCACGGTTGGTGGCAGTTCACGCTGGTCGCGTGGCCGGGCTGGTGTCGTGGTGTGGCCCGGTGTGGATGTGGACAATAATGGACAGATCAGTGTACTCGTACATGTCCACGCTAGTTCACATTATCCGCACTAATATTATAATACTGAACCGATTTCAGTGTAATTTGGCCGAGTGGTAACCAGCACTTATAATTAGGTATTTTTTTTTATAGAAAGACGGCAGACGAGCATACAGTATACCTGGTGGTAAGTGGCTACTGACATACGTGGTACATGCCAACTTCAGTCCAAAATGACAAACGTTGGCACGCCTTCTGATGGGCTGCCTACCTTTTGATATGTAGGAATGGATTTGGAGAAAGGGTGCGCCCAGCGGCTATTGGATTGCAGCGTGCACCTTCTCCCTTCCGAAAATCTATGTATACATATAAAAAGAGATGTCCAGACTGACTGATTCACCATCACAGAGCCTAAACCGCTGAAGCTAGAAACTTGAATTCGTACAATGGATAAGTTTTATGACATATGTATGCACTAAGGAAGGATTTTTAGAAATCTTACTGGGAAGAGGAGGTACAAAAAGGGGAGAAGATGTGTTATTCAAGAACCTATATCTCAAGAACTAATCTTAAGTTAGACATAAAATTTAGCATAGACTTTTCATTTAAAATAATTAAACACGTGTATGACACTTTTTATCCCATATTACTTTCCATGGAGAGTTCGTTACTTTTATAGAAAATGCGCGCGCGCGGCGCCATCGGCAAACAGTTAGTAAATAATAAATAAATGTAGTAAGTTACTTACATAGATAGCGTCGGGTGTGAGTACGAGTGCGGTGAACGTGTGAGCTCGAGCGGGCGGCAGCAGCAGCGCTAGCGCGGGCGCGGCGTGCGTCAGCGGCGTCGGTGGACACGCTCCACTGGCCGCACTCCACAGCCACACGGAGCCCGCGCCGCCGCCGGCCGGGCTGCCCACCAGCGAGTCACCCGCGGCGGGCTGCACGTAGTGGTGCACAAGGTGCGCCGCGGGCCGCTGGCCGGGCGCCGCTAGTGTGCACAGCGGCCGCAGCGCCGGCAGCGACGCGCACGTCATGCGCCCGCCCGCACCGCTCGCCCACACGCACCGCCCGCTGCAATGTACCAGTCGCCGAGTTCTATCACGGACCCTTACTTATTTGTTATTATTAATTTAAAAAAATAGGCACACTCGTGGTGAATCCACATATGTTACTTTATCCAGTTCGCCAAGGACACTTTTTTTGTTTATGAAATAGGCGGACGAGCGAGCGGCCCACGCAATGGTAAGTAGGCGGACGAGCGAGCGGCCCACGCAATGGTAAGTAGGCGGACGAGCGAGCGGGCCCCGCAATGGTAAGTAGGCGGACGAGCGAGCGGCCCACGCAATGGTAAGTGGTTTCCGCCGCCTATGGACACTCCCGCAACATCAGGAGGTATGCGGGTGCGCCGCCGACCTTGAAAAACTACCACTCTTGAGTTGTAGTCGTCTGTTGTTTTAGGTTGCAATCTACCTGCTCATATAAAACACCTTTTGCTTCGTTCTTCTGTAAGGGAGCTGCTGTATAGGTCAATGTATAAGTAATATATATGTATGTATAATAATGTAAATGTATGGTAGCTTGTTGGAGAACCTAATGAAATAAATAAATAAAATCCTATTCATAGGCTTCTTGAGAATGCCCACGGCGTGGAGTAATGGAAACACGCGCGCCTCACCAGATGTGAACCTTTATTTAATTCTTGTGATCATTTACTATAACAGTATTGAGGACGATTACAGTTTATTTACCTAACCTTTTGATTATCCTGTAATTTGGGGTATTTAAATAATGAGAACACGGAGTATATGTTACACGTTTAATTGTCGGCCACAGACTGCCCTCGTACGCTACCCACATATCGGATAGTGACAGTATGCGCTACACTACACTGATATACCATACGCTGAAAATCAGAAGCTCCACAGATACTTGATGGACATGACAACAGGAAGTCACAGTCGTATACACGCGCCTCACCTGGGATGCAGTGCGAGACCGAGTAGGCGAGCGTGCAGCCGGCACACGGCGTCCGGCGGCGTGCAGAGCGCGCGCACCGCCCGCTCGTCCGGCTCCTCGGGCTCGGGCTCGGGCTCGAGCGCGCGCAGGATCTCGGCGCGGCGGCGCGCGGCGCGCTCCGGCAGCGTGCTTGTGGCGAGTAGCGGCGGCGGTGCGACTGCGGAAAGTGGCCATGCGCATAGTGCGGACGCCTCCCCGCGCGCGCCGCCCGCCGACCCACACCCCGCCACCAGCAGCATCAGGCTAGCGTCGGCGACGCGCGGCTCGCAAGTAGCGCGGTAGTAGGGCGCGCCGGGAACGACCTCTGTATCCGCGTCGTGATCGATTAGGTCCGATTCCGTGTCAGCATCTAGGGGTACGTCTGCAACCAGAGCGTGTCTGCGAAAGGTAGAAAAAATAACATCCTAATAAATAATACTTGATGGAGAATTGAACTCCTTGAAAATGTTAATATGTGCGAAAGGTAAACTTTTGCATCGCATAATCTTAACATTATAAAAATCCTTGTGATGGTCTGGAATTGAAATTGTACGTTGACAATAATCAGAATCATACGGGAGGATTATTTCGCATAACTGGGTCGGGTAGACGATTCACTTAAGAAGTCTCCAAGGAAATTCTGGTCATTCGTCAAGGAATGGTGAGAGATCCGGACTGTACGGAGGGTGTTCGAGGACAGTGCAATGCATTTCAGTAAATTTTAGTTGTTTGGACGGCGGTATGCGGTCGGGCACTGTCGAGCACGAGCGACACGTCTCGAATGGGACAGCCGCGCTATTTGCAACGATGAGCTGCTCACACGCGCTCCAAAAGGTTACAGAAATACTCAGCATTAACCGTCCTCCGTTCTGAAGAAAATCAACAAGCAGGACCCCTTTATGGTCCAAAAAAACTGTTAGCAAGACTTTTCCTGCTGACAAATGAATTCTTGCCTTAACGGGACATTCTTCTTTGCTGGCTCTCTTGGACTCGGGTTCGCTTGTGTCTTGGATAATGTTGATTCCCCATACTGATTGTGCAATCTTTGTAAAATTTCATTGGAGCCAACATTTTCTTTCGGGAGAAACTTGATTACGATGCGTTGTGCAACCGAACACGGTACCTCACTCTCGCTCATCATGGTAACAACTAACCGGACAGAGCTGCGCTGGAGGCAGTGCTGCTGTGTGAAACGTCACACGTGCCCCCGCTACCACAGAAAGTCTTATTCATCTCACAGATTTTTACTACTTATAGCAAAGTCAGCTCGGTTTAAATTTAATCCTTGATGATGATACGTGGGTACGTAATATGTAAACTGAGCTTACGAGATATTAGCGGAAGCTTCGTTGTAGATGCGCAGCAGCGGCGTGGTGACGCCCGCGTATTCAGACTCGGTTTCCTGCACATACAGAGAATATCACTCACTCGTAGTTCGATTACGGCTAATACAGAAAATAAGACAGGATATATTTCTGATAAACGGAATTGTGGACCTATCTCTTTAGCAACCATTGTAGGGAAGATGCTGCATCGTTTATTGGACCACCACCTGAATGAATACCTCCATTTGCACGCATTTGCGGCCCCGCGTGTGTTGTGTTGCCAAACGGCGGTGGCGGTGTGTCGCGGCGCGAGACTCTAGCGAGAGGAAGTGTGTGTGTGTGCGTGTGGGGTGTGTGAGTGTGTGGTGTGTGTGTGGGGTTAGTGTGTGTGGTGTGTCGCACCTACGAGGCGGCGTTGAGCCAGACGGTGGTGGCGGCGTGTCGCGGCGCGAGACTCCAGCGAGAGGAAGGGTGTGTGTATGTGGGGTGTGTGTGTGTGGTGCGCGTGTGTAGGGTGTGTCTGTGCGTGTGTGGGTTGTGTGTGGTGTGTGTGTGTGTGTGTGGGGGGGGGAGGTGTTTGTGTGTGTGGGGTGTGTGTGTGTGTGTGGGGGGGTGTGCGTGTTTGTGTGGGGTGTGTGTGTGCGGGGTGTGTGTGGGGTGTGTGTGTGGGGGTGTGTATGTGTGTGTGTGTGTGGGGTGAGTGTGGGGGGGTGTCGGGTGTGTGTGTGTGGTGTGTCGCACCTGCGAGGCGGCGTTGAGCCAGACGGTGGTGGCGGCGTGTCGCGGTGCGAGGCGACGCAGCTCCAGCGAGAGGAAGGCGCGCGCGCCCGCCCAGCACCCCGCGCCGCCCGCACTGCACCCCGCGCGGCTAGCCACCACCAGCCCGCGCTGCTCTACACATTACACACGTTAACTACCCTCCTTATCATGATACGTAAATTAACAATGAAATAGCCGTTCCCCGACTCCTAGAGAAAGTGCTGTAATCTCATCATAAATATCCACCTATGTTTAGGTTTCTATCTTTTCGTTGTGGATTGTATATATCTATTGTTTCGACATTTGTTATTAGATCCTTACCTATGAAATTGCCGTTTTATATGGAAAATATATATTTTTTTGGATGAAAATTATATATTCGGTAAATAAATAAATAGTTAAAATAATAAAGACTTTTTTGTATTACATAAATACTTATTGAACGGAATATTGTCCATTTAATTCGACTATCTTTCGCCATTTTTCTGGCAGAGCCATTATCCCGTCGCTATAAAAATTTTGTAGTTTCTGAGCGAAAAACTGATTTAAATGGTTTATACAGCCTTCTCTTGAATGTAATTTTACTCCATATAGAGAATTTTGTAAAGAGAGGAATAAATGATAATCCGAAGGTGCTATGGTTGGAACTGTATGGAGGATGCATTAAAACTTCCCATCCAAGGTCCACCAATTTTTGTTTAGTCATCAAAAATGTATGCGGTCGAGCATTGTTGTGTGGTGCTTGTTTCAATTTTACTAATTGCTGACAGTAATCAGAATTAATCGTTGGGCCATCTGGCAAAAGCTCGTAATACATAATGCCTCTCCAAAGCCACCATACACATAACATGACTTTGTTCAGAGTGAGGCCTGGCTTTGGGACTATTTGTGAAGGCTCACCTCACTTAGACCAAGATCTTTTTCAAACATTGTTATCGTAGGGATCCACTTCTCGTCGCCTGTTACCAATCTCTTCAGAAATGGATCGAATTCATTTCATTTTAGCAACTTCACGCATTGGAAATTCTATTCACCAAGTTTCTGTCATTTAAATCATGCGGCACCCAAACATCTAGCTTTTTTACAAATTTCAATTTATGCAGGTGATCCAAAACTATTGAGTGGTGTATGCTAAGCTCTTCGCCAATTTGATGACTGCTTATGTGTCGATCTGCTTCAATTTTTTCAATGATAACATCAATACTTACCATAATAGGATGAATACAGCGAAGAACATCAATCACATCAAAATTAGCAGACTTGAATCGACTGAACTATTTTTTTGCAGTGGATTCAGATGATGCATCTTCTCCGTGAACACCAAAAAACTCTTTTCGAGCACTAGAAGCGTTGGAAGCTGCCCATCATACCAAACCCCAAAATATAACCTCCAAATATGTGTGAATTTGTGTGTGTGTGTGTGTGTGTGTTTGTCGTACCGTGCAGCGTGAGCACGGCGAGCTCCCAGCGGTCGGCGAGCGCGAGCGGGCCGGCGGCGAGCAGCCGGTCGTCGGCGCGTGGCGCCCACTCGGCGCGCGCGGTGGCCGCCCAGCCGCGCGCGCGCATGTCCACGTTCCATCGTTGCTCCCACATCCCCGCTTCCGTGCGCTCCCACACCTGTGGCCCCACATGTTCTCTGTTATGACAGCACCTACTAAAACACTTATGTTCTTTTGATGCTACCAGTTTCCATATACTATTTCCTAAGGGAACAAATGGGATATATTGTACAAAAGTATGTTATAGTCCCATTAATTCCATGATGCTAGAGAAACTAGATACATGAATCGACTTTCATTGTCAAAAACATATAAAACTCAAATTGTATGATTCCATGGAACAAACTATAATGTTTGGTAACGTAGTTTCTTTCCACTCGCCAATAGATACCGTTGTGCCGTCCGCTGCTGTCGTAGCGTGTTCCCTATGTTTTGGTTTTCTTTAATTGTATAAAGACAATAAGCAGGTGTAATGTTTTAGTCAATAATCACCAAATAAACCGACAGAAGTGAGACGGTGTTATATTGTGTCAACGCGCTCTCGGGCATCTTTTTGGGTGCTGTTCATTCTGGCCGCTGCACAAATTATGAACAAAACTGAATTCTAATTTAAGAAAAATAAAATGTACATGACAAGAAAATAATTACTTACAGATCTATTACAGATAAAGAATTCAGAAACGTAAATCTAAAAAATAATCGGCACTTACTTCTCCAATGGTTAGTGGCGTTTGTGAGTTTTAGATATAAATGATTGTTTTCAATCAATTCGCTTGATTATTAACTGCATTCCATGCACGGCGTAAAACGATAATCTCCTTCTAAATTTATAAGAAATTGTTGTAGTGTTGCAAGTTTCGTTTTAAAAGCACTATTTATGTTATGATACCAACCCTCTAAAAAAATATTGGTTCTGTGACGTTTGCCAAAGAATCACCATGATGATTTTGAATACTTATCCTTCATCCAATTTCATTCATGTATATCATGAATTGTTCTAAATTGTGATTTTCGATGATAATTTTATTTTGAATATACGCCATTTTAGACTGCGGCAAAGGGATAGTAATAAGCAATGCTTTGTAAATATATATCTTTTGTCGGACTTTTTTTGCTATTCTCCACAACCTATTTGAAAAGCGGTAGTAACATTCATAGCGCGCTACTCTGGAAAACAAGTTGAAATCATCAAATCTCTGTGAAGGATTTGGTTCCATGGAACCTCCGAGATAATTTTTTATTGCTTAATAATACGAGTATGTTCCAGTAGTACAATATTTGTTACCAATAGAACAAATGAATATTTGTGTTCCATTAAGAATAGTACCATGAAACTGGTGGGATCAAAGGCCCAAGTTACTTCGTACTATATGTGGCTGTCGGAACCCTGCACTTCTCCAGCTAATTGAATATGTGTTCTATTTGACAGTCACTTCTGACTCTTTCTAGCTTATGTTGAACGCGCTACCGTTTGATAAAAACATTCAACAAACAAAGGATGTTTAAATAGACCTAAAGTTCCTTAATTTAGATCTAGTTATATAGTTATTTGAAATTAGCCTTACCTTTCATTTATTTAAATTAATTGTTTTGTTTGAATTAGTTGCGTTATTGCAACAATGTCGTGCAATGAACTGCCTACTGAGGTTTTTCCATTTAATTGCGACATGGGGTTCTTCAAAAGGGCTCTAAATAGGTTTCTGCAAGGGCGGCAGCGCACCCACATTCCTTCCTCCTGGAGTTACAGGTATATGTGGGCGGCGATGATCACTACCATCTAATTTCTAATATATAAAAAAAAAAGTACTCTGCAAGGGAGTTTACTCTCCTGTAACGTATGGTCCGCGCAACGTCGCATGCGGCGTTGCTCGGAGGGGGTTCTATACAATCCCATAGTGCAAAGTATAGCGGCATCGGTCTCATGAGCCGCGATCGACGTACGACGCTGGCTACAAGCCGCACTGCTCGGAAGTGTACCTTTACTCACAGTGATGGTTGCGTCCTCAGCGGCGGTGGCGAGCCGGTTGGCGGAGGCGCTGAGCGCGGCATGCAGCAGCGGCGCGTGCGCGGTCAGCCGGCCGCGCGGCGTCCACCGTGCACACACGCGCGTGTACTCTGCACGCCAATCCAAGATGCCGCCGCAATTCGCTGTAACATGACAAATAACACAATAATGGTATATCAAAATTGTTATTGTGTACAATTCTTGTTATTACCGTACCATACCATCAGCCTGTCCCTCCACTGCTGGATATAGGACTCTTCTCATCCAACCATCACTGGGGAACTTCTTCAGCGTGCTGATTGTACAAGCTGTTGGTGAGCTAGTTGTTTGGCGTATTGTTGTTATTATTATGGTGTAATAGGCGAGCAACATTACTGCTGGTGGGCCTGTACCGTGTGTTACAAGTTTTGCTATAGGTATCTTTTATCTTAGAAGCCAATTGTCAAGTGTGGTTTTGAAACTGTTTATAGTTGGCGATTCAATGATTTCTAGTGGTAACTTAATCCATGTCTACAACTCTCTATAAAATTCTTGTGATAACATATTATTGGGAGGAAGTAATACTTTACTTTACTACTTTGGAAGAGGATGCAATGATGCAACCGCTGGGTGCACCCTACTAACAGAGTTACCACAGAAGACTATAATAAAATGTACTACATTTGTCATACTATTCTATTTTTTGCGATATATGGTAATATGTATGTTTCGATAGTGAGTGAGATATGCCAGAGCCGATTATCCCATCTCATCCCATTGATTGGAGAGCACTGAGAGTTGTCTTGACTACAAGAATTAGGGGGAGAGTGCATGCTGCATTTCCGCAGCCGCTGGGCGCACTCGACTAGCCATGTTACCCCTCTCTCACAGAAGACTACCTTGAAATGTACCCACTGCATTTCCTATTTTATTGTATTTCCACAATGTAAGTACGTGTTTCGGTAGTGAGTGAGATATACAAGAGCCCATTCCCTTCCCATCCTATCACTCCCCTTTTTATAAAAACCTTTTTAGAAAATATAAAAACGATTTACTTTACCTCATGTACTGGCCCAAATGTCCGAACAGATTACTGGACAATAGCACTGTTTCTTAGATACAGAAACTGGCAACATTGTGAGGATGGCAAGTGCGCATGCAAGCGGAGCGGCCACACAACTGACACACGTCACACCACTGCAAACAACAGAAGGGTGTTAGTTACATTAGGTGCATATTTATTGTCTGGGCTTTACTAAGGTTAGTGAGCTTTATGTTTAAAAAAAAAAACCAAAATTGACTAAGTAGGACAGTCAATAAAGGCTAGGTTATTAAGCATTTTTTTATTTGTTATACAAAATATTGAATTTGAAAAGTGTTTTCAAATTAGGGTTTCTTAATTCCCAGTTTATAGCTTATTTAGGTATTTAACTTTTTTCCATTTTTACATACTCTACTATTAAAGGAATCTTAGATGTATATCATTGAACTCAATATTTCAGTACAGTTGGCTTGTAAATATGGCTGTTGTAATATTACGGAAGAAAAACACTAACGCAATCTGCACAATTGAAGATTATAAAATTATCTATTTATTAGGTTTGTCAGTATTCTTCCACTAATACATATGTGAGTGATTCAACTAGGTGTAAGAAAACTATAGACAAAGACAGCTTTCATATAAATATAACAAATAAAATAAGTACTGTGACTGTTAGATTTTGATGTTATGCATTTTGAATAGAGATACTAACTTAAAAACAATATAGGTGAAAATAAAATTTTAAACTTTAAATGGACTAATCATAACAATGTGATACTATTACTAAAATTTAAAAGGCTCTATACTCTTATACTTTTTGAGCGTGTTTAAAGCATGGCTATCAGACATAAAAATAATATTATGTTTGTTACATAACCTGGTCATAATAGATTTGTTCTGTGTATATTACTATTAAATAGTTTAAAATGTATTATTCTAGAGTTTTGACGAGGAACAGCAAACCTTACATCAGCTAGAAGTTGAGGACAATCTACTATACCTCTAATATTTTGTAAAACAAAATTAGATCTGCAACCCAAGGACAGCCTTCAAAGAAGGTTTTTAATTTTTTTTAATTGGTCTTTATATGAGTTTAAATCATATCTCAACCTCTGGTGCTAAAAAGTGCTTTTGGACTGCCTCTAATCTATGAATATGGCTTTAATAGTAGTAGGGATTCCATATACTTGAAATTAAATGAAATATTAGCTTGGAATGTGCTACTTTGTTGGGTCATATCAAGGTATCTGCCAGAATACTCTCTTGTAAATGTGTCCTTTGAAATCTCAATTAGTTATTTTTATCTATTTATTGATTTAAAGGTGCACCAGTTGAATGTCTACAAAAAGCTTAATATAAAAACTTGTTACTAGGAATTGTTCATTTGCTACTTATACCTAAAAAAAATAACTCAATCATAGTTTACCAAAACTTTAATTATACTGTAAATTATTGTAAGCTAGTCTGTTTCATCCAGGAGGGAAGCGAGTATCTGTGCCCATTGGGGAATAATAATTTCTACTATGATGATTACTAAGATGTTTGATAGCAATGTTCCAGTCAGCTTAAGGAATGAAAACTGAAATAAGTCTTAATGGGGTCACGTGTTCACTAGAGTTTACTATATAGTAAGGAAAGAGAACAGAAAGTCAGAGATTTATGTACTTGTGTATTGAGTATTGAAAGTTACAAAACATAAAATGTGGGTATGGGGGGCATTTTTTATTATTTATTTATGTATGTATTTTATTATATGATTGTATATGTACATTTGTATTATTTATGTTATATATTCATTAGGTAACTATATATATTTAAGAATTTTTACCTCTCTACAAACTGCAGCAAATTTCTCAAGTTCAATTAAAATTGGTTTATTTATTGCAAAAAAACGTTGTCTAAACAAATCAAGTTTACTTTATTTATTATATGTATACAAAAATTTTAAAACAAAAAAAAAATAGAATAAGTTTGAGCTCGAGGAGCTCAGATATATTAATACTGTAACAAAAACATTTTTGAGCTCTCCGAGCTCTAAAATATTAGGATCACACATATTTTTGAAAAATATAGGCATTTATATTTTTGTGTTCAAACTCAATAACGTATGAATAATTCAATAACATAACGTATGAACAATTACATTTTCTAGCATTCAAGCTCAAAAATAGCGGGAAGTTTTGGGGATGGCCCACAGGATCAACCATTTTCCAGATTTTATTTTGTAGTTTTTATTCCTATAAAATTCTCGTTTATGAGTCATTCCTCTATATACAATTTCTTGAGGGACTGTCACCCCTCTCGGCCAACTACCCATTCGGGCCTAACACAACCTACCGGCCTTGGCTGGTAGAGAATGTCTTAAGGCATTACACTCGCCTTTTGTATGGTAATTGTTGAATAAAATAAATAAATAAAATACCTGAAGGTGCTGCTCGATGCAAAATACATTATCACATAATAATATCTAGGGCACTACAGGAAGCAAGTTAATAAACATAGATCAATAAGAATGTTTACCGTTGTGTATGACGAGATTCCGCAGAGCGCCGGGCGGTGCGAGCGGGCGCAGCAGGTCCCGCCAGAGCGCGGGGTCGAGCGCGGCGGCGCGCCACGCGCGACACACGGCGCCCGCGCGCGCTAGCTCACAACCTTCCAGCCAAGTGAAAACTTCACATAACACCACCGATAGGTCGTCCTCTCGACGCCCACACCCGCCGCCCTGCCATACGGGCACCATCTTACACACCAACAGCACTGGTATCTACGTCCACTGGTATGGTTAACTGTGTCCTGTTTTGTTATGCAAATGAGTTTTTACAAAGATAATCCATTTTCTATACAAACAATTAGATGTTTTTAACAACTGTTTTTTTTTAAATGAAAATATTGCACTTTATTATCACATTCAACTAGAATTACTGAATGAACGTAATTGACAGATTGTGATTATGTACTTACAATTGAATTGACATTGACAAGGGACATGCATAAGCTGCGTTCTAAAACATGGAAAATTCCATATTGAATTATGGTTGTGAAATTGGTTGCTATGTGTTGTTATTAACCGATATTATAGTACAAGGCTCAATGTTAAAAAGTAAAAAAAAGAAAATGAAGATTTCATACAGTACATGCAATACATGTTATAGAATGCAGTTATGCAAATGTTGCTAGCATCCGTGTTAAAGGAACGGCCTGTACTGTATGTAGAATATTGTAGAAGCAGACGTCGCTAGTGTCGAATACTAACTTCACACCGGTTGATTCCTATGATTCCGGTTGTCGTGTGACAGGACCACACTTTTTGGCTTTTGGATCGGCGCGCGGCTGGAACGATTGTCTAACATTTCTAATTCTATTAAAAATGTTTCGTACGTAACGCATCACATCCTCGCCAATCGGGATACGCCAGGCAATGTCAGCGGGCGATGTCCCACTCCTTTCACGCCAGACAGCCACTAGCCACGAGTGGGGTCGTAGTAGCCAAAACTATCTATGCACATGCCAGCTCATTTCGAGGGTATTACTGTAGTATCAACTTGCTAAGATGAAATTCTGTCCGTTAATAAAAATTGATTAGTACCTATACAACAATTTCTATTCGAGCCCATCTTCTACACGTACTTAAATATAAATTCAAAGTGCATAACTATATTTCTAAAGTATTTTTCTATCATCATATTTAAAAAAAGACAAATGCGTTAACTGCTCAAATAATGCACATTTAGCAGCACAGTGTAGTAACGAAATGACAGTGACAGTGTCGGCATTGTCAAATGTGCACATTAATGGATATTTTACGGCCTTTTATTAATGCTCTAGGTGCAGCAATAGTTTCACGGGTAAATAAACTTATCCGTAATTGAACGGAGGCGTTCCAGCGGGTAAGTCAAGGTGGTTAGGACTATGGTCTACGGGTCGTGAACGACTAGGACTGAGAGTACTGGCTACTTGATCAGCTAATCGCATAAGTCTTTGGCCTCTTGGTCTCTTGCCTTATACTTATTTTATATAGTTTTTAAACAATTATATCCAGCTATTTTTAGTAACATTTTATTACTTAATATTCTGAAACAATTTTCTTGTTGTAAAAATAATAAATATAAATACTTACTTAATTTAATAGCAAATAGTATATAAAAACAATAAAAGGTTAAAATACGAGTAGGTAGGTATAGAGAAAATCCATTAAAAGTGTGGTAATGTTACTAAAATATTTATCAAAAATATCTACTTACTGTCCTTGAATAGATCAATTAATGTATTATTCAGTTGCAGATATTTATCTTTCTGGAAATAATCATGTACCTACCTACATTATTATAAAGTATAAATGCTAACAATAATAGATACTAAAAACGAACAAAAATACCTATTACTCTAAAAATACAGATAGTACCAAATATATTATATAAATAATAATAAACGTGTGTTTAAAAAATAGTTTTTAAATCTTAAGTTTAAAAACATCGACAGTTTTTAAATTAAGGTTATTCGCTTGATTGTTAGTTGCTTTTGTTCCATCCGCCCACTTGGAGACAGCAGGGCAGCCGTTGGGCATAAAAAGAATCCTTGCTATCGATCCAGTCGAGGGGCCCGTGTCCAGGCAACAGATGATAATTAGCAAGAGTACTAAATCATTTAAAATCTATGATGTCATTAGAAGTTGTGAGCGACTCTACAACGACGCCACCTCCTTCTTGACGTTTGCCCAGAACTCGGCGGTGGCTTCAAGTAGATCCTTGTCTCCGAGTGTCGGGTCCATATCTGTGGCTGACCCTAGTGATGTGACGCCGCCCTCCTCTGCCTGCCTCATTTTCAAACGGAGCTCTCTCAACCTCGCTTCAAGGATGCGTTCGCGTTTCGCTTCGCGTTCTAATATCTGGTAATACCAACGAATTTATAATGTTTATTTTAAACATATATAATGTTCTGGTTCTGAACTTGTCAACTCCAGGTTGATAATTTTACAATAGATGATTGCTACCTATCAGCGAAAATCGAGGGAGAGGGCACATGCTATAATCCTACAGCCACTGGGCGCGCCCGATTGGCTGAATTACCCCTCTCTTACAGAATACTGCTGGAAAATGTATCACGTACGTGCTTCGGAATGTTTCGGTGAGATTTTTCAGACCCTATTTCCCATCCCATCGAGATTCTTCTCGATAGAATTATAGAAGTCTCTCATCAGTCATATCATACTCCATACTCCCCATTCCATACTATCCAATCGCATCACGTAGTATCAAATCAACAACACGTCACGACATAGTTGTCACAAGTACTCGTTACAATTATTGCTATTAGTAATTATATCCAAGAACTCACCGCAGTCATCAAAGATTTGTCATTTTTGTCAGATTGAGACAAGTTGGACGACAGCTCAATCATGTAAATGTTGCCTTTTTGACTGCCGCATGCCATCAGAAAACCCTATCAAAACGGAAAATTAAATGTGTTTATTTTCACTTAGTAAGTATTATAATAAAAACATTCGGTAAAGTAGTATAATTGGTACCGTCTCATGCGCTTGGACGCGTAGCAGCGTCTCTTCACAGACCTGCATCGTGAGAACAGGCTCGTGCTGACGTCGCAAAAGATCCCAAATAGAAATCATGCCGTTCCACTGACTCAGAAGCATTAGCGATATTCTGTGTATAAATGTTAGATACGTAGGTAGGTAATAGTATTATTTAACATGTGTACTCAGGTGGAATATTAAAGGACCAACTTACGAGCCAAAGTGTGTTATAAAGGCCAATATTTTTTTAAACGTACACTTGTGTAACTCAACTTCATAGAAATGCATTTATTCGTGTCTTCACTATGAACTCAGCCATTTGTCGAGAGCAGTGCAAGAAGTTTGAATATATAGTCTAACTATATATACATATATATAGTAAAATACTTTTTATATAGTAAAAAGTGTCTACAAACAAGCTAACCCCAACCAAAAGCTAGTTAGTTTAAATAGTTTGAAAACTGAAACGATATTTGCTTTTCCAAAATAATTGTGCACAAATAATTTTGAAACTTTCTGCACATTGCATAGTTAGTCGTTTTTGTTACTCGCGATCGGGGCCGAGTGCTCGTGTAAGCAGTGCATCGTATACTTGAGCCGTATTATAGAAAATCATTTCGCTTTAGTTCCCTCTGTCAAGTGAGGCATAGATATGCAATATAAGTGATCACCGTGTAGGACTCCAGGTGCCAGCAGTGATTTTATGACGGTGCGGCGGGGTCCACAGTATGGCTGACTCTTTACATTCTTCACTCCACACTCTCGCCGTCCAATCGCCCACGGTCAGAAAATTCTTGAGGAAGGCAGGATTGCGTTGCAGGGACCATACGGGACCGATATGTGCTTCAACCTAATAAATGTAAGAATTATTAGATGAGGTTGCAGTAATGTTATTAAATAATACCTTTATTGTATGTGTATAATAGTGCCTAAGCTAATTTGCTCATAGCTAACTCGTGTTTACATAGCATATACATTTTAATTTTGAGCATCACATAAATGCTACTTACTTTGGCTGGTAATTTTTCCATCGGAGTCTTGCCCTTGCGATTGCCTGAAATGACTAATCCATTTTCTGTACCCACCATAAAACGCGTTGGTATCGTCGATTCGTATTCAAGTACGCTAATACCGTTTGCGTTAGCCATGCTTTGGACTTCGGAGGCTGATTTTACGACATGAATTATCATTTCGTCAGTGGGCTCACTCATGTTTCTCATGTCCCACCACTTGCAAGCGCCGTCCGGACCACTAGAGAAGAATTCCTGACCCGACCTGGAGGCTATGAACACTACGTTTCGCACAAGATCGCGATGCGCTACGTGCGGCGGACACAGTGTCACTGGCGGTCCTCCACTGCGTCTGTCCCAGGTTCCTACTTGCCCGTTCACAAGTCCACCAGCGAGAATGTTCTGGTCACGCGGATTAAATTGTAGATCGAGCAGTGCGCACGGTGGAGTTAATATTAATTCTGGATTATTTGCATTTTCTACGTTCCAAATGTACGACTGGATAGAGGAGCGCGGATTGAGATAGAAGTCGACATCTGTGTATGCGACTGCAAATCGAAGGCCATGCTCTGGCGACCAGCTAATGGAGCTAATGGGACGGGGCTGACCCATGCAGGTGTCGCGATACACGTTCACCGTTCGACAGCTGTTGTGCTCGATTGGAGGTAACGCCGACATTTCCGTGTAGTATGAAGCATACATGTCGATAGCATTGTTTTGAAATACATAGTGCTCCATAACCTATAGGTGAACAGTGAAAGGTCAGTCTCATTAGTCGTTCGTATAACATGGATATTATAACGAAAGTTTTTTTTATAGAGAAGAAAGGGGACGAGCAATGAAAGTGATTACAAGAAAAAGTGGGTGCCCTGTGTCGCAAGTAATAACTTCCCACCACTTCCTATATAATTGAGAATCCAGAATACCTCTAGAATCTATAATTACTTTAGCATTCTAAGCGCCGAGTAATTTTTTTATAGTGAAGTAGGCGGTCGGTCAAATCCTACGTGATGCTGTGTTACTGCCGTCCATGGACACCTGCAACACCAGGAGGTATGCGGGTCCGCCGCCGACCTTGCCAAATCCTATTCACAGATTTCTTGAAGAACCCAATATCGTAGCGTAATGGAAAACCTCTTGAAGCAGTTATGACGATAATTACGAACTACTCGGCGGTATGTATGCAGGGCCGGCTTTACCTATGGTGCAGGGTGTGCGGCGCACACGGGCGCAGGGTGTTAGGGGGCGCCAAGCGTCGCTCGCGACGCGACGCCTCCAAAGAGCCTACTAGAGGGCGCCAGGGTATTGATTGCACCCGGGCGCCACATGGGCTAGAGCCGGCGCTGTATGTATGACACATCGTGAATGAGAAAGTGAATGATCGCTCGTAATCGGGTATTTTCGGTATATTACTCGTACTATGAGTAAATACTTGTAGCTCTTGACAGTTCACATAATATATTTCAAAGGCAACAAAAACAATGTATGGAGGTTGAAGGTCTGAGAGTTAAAATAAATTTCTTGGCTAGATTTAATTATGTATACCGATAACGAAGATTATCAGTTTAAGTGAAATTAATTTGGGAAGAACTACTCTTTAGAGTGCCTACTCTTTAGATTACGTGATTACTATACACGTGTATCGTGTATAGTAATCACGTGAGGAAACAGTTATTTGTATCGTTAAAATAATTATTTTATCATATATTACATGGTTTACTTTTGACGAATTTTTATTTGACACTCACTGGAGCAGTGGTCATCACACAATGAATGTAGTTGTCCTCTTTTTCGACTTTACGTCGGTAACGCTGAGTGGATTCTGGATCGTGTATATTTACATCCTTCGGCCAGCCGCCCTCCGCGTGGTTAGCTCCTGACGAGGTGTACTCGGCTCTGTGACGCACGGAGTTGGTAGTTGGCGTAAGTAAAAGTTAGTTGGCGGCGTAAAATAACGGCTTTGTTATTCCTTAGTCGCCGTTTACAGGAGGAGATGCGGTGGAATTATTCAAAGCTGCTACCACGAGTCCTAAGGCACTATACCACTTCTACAAATCAAAGTGCTAACTCGCCAACCTACTTGAGCAGCGAGGCGTTTTCGGGCTATACATCCCTCGTGCAAATTGTCATGTCATTGTCATGCGCATGAGGTGTTCCATATCCAGCAGTGGACGACGTTAGGGCCGGTTATGGTATGATCAAATATCAGGACACTTACCTGAAGGTGTTGATCTCTTGCTCGTTGAACCAGGCCGTGTTTTGTACATGCTGATGCACGGGATTGCGTAGGATGTACAGCTTCTGCTCGGCAAGGTTGGGCACGATGCTGTCGCACATTTCTGGGCCCTGCTCGCAGAACAACGGCTGCCTGCCAAAGTTGCAGCGCGTCTTTGTGTACTGATAAGTTATTTCCATTATGAATGCAGTGAACTGTACAATTACATACACAAACCCAGTAAAATAATATTAAAATCTCAATCAAAATCTTTTAAAATGTTTCAAAAATGTTATTTACTATAAAGTCATAAATATTTTTAATTTTGTTTAAATAGAAATTCAAAAGAGGAGTCTGCCGATACAGGCCACAAAGAGACAAGCTCATATCATTGGACTATACCACGACTAAACTAAGTGAAACCAGCCTGTAATTCTAATTCTTTCTCGCTTAGCGAAAATGCAGGAAAATATTACAATGCGCAGAAATCTGTTACAATTTGAATGTTCGCTCGCACACTTTAATGATCTTTGCGGTTAATAAAAAGAATCTAAATGTGTACTATGACTAAAAGGTTAGTACCTATAGTAATCTGTGCGATGAGCCTATAGATAGCCTTACTTACAGAAATATTAGATCTGTGGTTGAACTATTGAAATTCCTTTTTGGTATTCATAGTTCATACAAAAAATGTCAGCGTAAATGAAATTATAAAATTGAAAAGTTCAAGCAATAATGACCTAAACATCTAAATTTGTAGTGTCCAAAACTTTTTAGCAAGATGATCACATCGTAGATACATTAGGATGGAAAAAAGACCTCGTGTAGTGCCCATGGAGCAGTTTCCTATGTTCAAGCTGGCGACTCTGCTGGCGAGGCAGATGGCTTCTCCCGTCGCAACCAGAATCAAAGTACAACCACCTTAGGTTCGGATTGTTATGATGCATAATGCATTTAAATGGCGTACGGCATGTAATGTGTGCTGTGTGTGCCAGGGGTACGCGGTGAGGAACCAGGGCGCGGGGCGCATGGCTTGCGTGCTGACGGCACGCTATTACCGCACGGCAGAGCTGCGCTTTAAGATGTGGTCGCTAGGGCTCCCGGTACCTGCGCGTCCGCCGCCGCTTTCAGAAGCTGACGCGATGCAAATCGGCGGCGATATACTTGGTAAGTCTACCATTTACTATTGCACAATGGCTGCGCAGCAAAAATGTCGACAGAGATTTTCACAGTCACACTAGAGATGTTGCTCCCTGAGTTTTTGCTTCGGTTTATTAATGGAAAATGCTTCGAAGAGGTTTTCAGTTTAATGCCGATCTCGGTTTTTACTAACGCAACTCTTGTTATGAAAGTGAGATTCGTTCGCAATTTATACACAAAGTGTTGTTCTCAAAGATTATTCATGTCGTAAGACTATAGATTGTGGAATTAATTACCAACTGAGATTGTTCCTTTGAGGTATAACATGAAGTTTTCCAGAAAATGTGATCAGCATTCTGTAAAGCCTGCAGCGCATCCGCTTCCACCCTGGTGTTGCAGGTGGCCATGAGCAGTGGTGACTGTTTATTACCAGGTGAGCTGCCTGCCATTTGCCTCTTTTCCATAAAAAATATTGAAAATGTGGTGGGTTTTGAAAGGCGAAACTAAAAAATTAAAATAAACGGGGCAAAGGCGCGGCTAAAGGTTAAATGAAATGTCGCAACTCCTGTGCTTTAATCGCAGGAGAAATGATCGTCTTTTCGTTGGGCGCTGCAATTATCGTATTCGAGGTGAACCGCCAAGCTGCGAAGACAGAGGCAAAGGTAATTAAACACCATAATCTTCTGTAGCGGACTTATAATACCATTCGTTATGTTGACGTTAAATCTTGTGATCGAATACATTGCAGAATGCTTTCTTTATCATTCACCATCACGTGAGTGATGCCTCGTCAATCGCTTTCAATACGGACAATGTACAGACGCATATTTCCGAGTTAACATATAAAATACATATAACGAGTCACATCAACTAGAATTTCGTTCCTCTATTTTTATATTTTGGTCTGAAAATAGATAAAACATATAAAATATCTGCATATTTTATATGTTTTTCAATTTGCTATCTTTGTTTATATTTCAATTTGTTTATATTTGTTTATATTTCAATTTGTTTATATTTTTTTTTTCAAAAGTTAACCGCATACTATTTCTATCCCATAAAAAAATATATTTAATCAAACACAATAGATGTTTTCTATCGTTCTTTTATTTAATTTACTATCAATTTACTAAATTAAATCAAGAGACAAGTTATATCAGCTAATAGCTGAGAGTAAAGAATAAAGCACTGTAAAATGTTTGAACCGCACTCCGCACCTCTAATTAATAAGTAGTTGGTTTGTTTAAATTAGCTTGTTATTTACTAAACATCACATCGTTCATCATTGTCTATTGTGGATATTGTGGGTTTTAATTATTATGTTAGTCTAACTACTTGCTACTGTAACGGTTATAAATGTTATGATCCTTGCAGAAGTTAGCGACGAAGTCGAAGTGGGTCGCAGTGAAGTTGCAGCTGGAGGAGATCAAGCGTGAGCTGGAGTTGCAGCAGGCTGACATAGAGCGGTTGAGCGCCGTCCTCAACGCATACGCTAAAAGTTCCACAACTTAAATACATCATGTCGTGTAGTGCCTGACATAGGTCGGGAGCAATCATGAATACATCATGTCGTGTAGTGCCTGACATAGGTCGGGAGTAATCATGAATACATCATGTCGTGTAGTGCCTGACATAGGTCGGGAGTAATCATGAATACATCATGTCGTGTAGTGCCTGACATAGGTCGGGAGTAATCATGAATACATCATGTCGTGTAGTGCCTGACATAGGTCGGGAGTAATCATGAATACATCATGTCGTGTAGTGCCTGACATAGGTCGGGAGTAATCATGAATACATCATGTCGTGTAGTGCCTGACATAGGTCGGGAGCAATCATGAATACATCATGTCGTGTAGTGCCTGACATAGGTCGGGAGTAATCATGAATACATCATGTCGTGTAGTGCCTGACATAGGTCGGGAGCAATCATGAATACATCATGTCGTGTAGTGCCTGACATAGGTCGGGAGCAATCATGAATACATCATGTCGTGTAGTGATTGACACTGGGTTGGAGCCAGGGGGCGATCATAAATCTATTTCTATCTACCTACAATTTGTACCAGGTTAAGAGTATATGATGAATATAAAATATCTAAATATAATGTGTATAATTTTTATTTTTTGTCGATGATTAGCCCAGTTGGTAGGTCCCTGATTGCTGAGTAAAAGGTCCAGGGTTCGAATTCCGGTCGGACGTTTATAGTTCGTTCGAATTTGGGTTGTGTGTTCGTCTTTGTACGGGTCTCTGGATCCATGATACAGAGATTCCTAGTGTTTTGGACTATGTCGTTATTTATGTATTTTATTTTTATTAACATTTTAAATTATAAAACCGCAACTGCAACGAGCCCTTTCAGTGTCCACACGGGCTGGACACGGACCTTCTCATATACACTGTCTCGTGTATGAGGGATGTATGGCCTTAGAACGGCAAGTAGGCCATCGCGGCGTTAGCGAGCTTGGCGAGTCTTTTAGTTTTCTTCTTTTAGTGGTGATATAGTTCCTCAGCGCTTGTGGTAGCGGTTTTGTTAACCCTTTCGCCTTTTACGTCCCACACGGGATGAGATGGGGTGGAGCTAATTTGCAACCGGACGACATCACACGGTATTGGAAAGAAATTGGTATTAAACAGGTGTAAACCTGACAAAAGAAGTCACTTCACATAAATAAGCCAATAGAAAATAAAACTTCCTGCAAATAAGTAATGTTATCAAAACTATAATATACCTAAGTATTTAATAACACAATGTCAGATCCAATTCTGCATTAGAAAAATTTTACAGACAAAAATATTTATGAACTAAGTATAAGTAATTATAATTCAAGTAATTAACAATCGATAGACGAGAACAAAACTAAATAAAAATTACTGATCTACCTAATAACATTATTTTTGTATTATTTCGGTATAATAGAATGTAACAATAACATTATGGATACAAGGTACCTAAGCATATTACTAAATATAACACAGTCAAGATTAAGACAATGATTTAAATTATTAAACTTCCTTTAAAAGAACTGGTTTTAAAATAAATATTAATTTTGATTAATATTAGACTACAAATATTAATAATAATAATATTAAAAATGCAATAACAACATAATCTTACAATAAATATCTCAATAACCATACTCATGATCTCAAAAATGTTGCTGGAATGTCGTTGCGTTGCCATATTACACGGAGGCGATTTCCTTCTTAGTGACTTGCCAGAAGTCGACAGTGGCCTCCTGCAGATCCTTGTCTCCTATCGTAGGGTCAAGCTCTGTGGCGGAGCCTCGCGGCGAGCCCATCCCCTCCTCTGCCTGCCTCAGCTTCAGACGAATCTCTCGCAGCCGCGTCTCAAGAATGCGTTCTCGTTTTGACTCGCGTTCGAATATCTGATGATACCAACGGTGTTCCTTATAGTGATCTATCTAAATACAGTCCCTGGACTATCAATAAATAGTGGATTGTGAGTATTGAGATTTGTGTGGTCATTACTTAGACTCGTGTTTGTTTATTATCTACTAGCGACCCGCCCTCACTTCGCTTCGGTTTAAATTTAAAACAATCGGAATTAGATATTTTCCTGGGGTAAAATGGAGCCTATATTTTAAGTTAGACCTCTAGCAATACATCGGTGAAAACTACATTAAATTCCATGCAGTAGTTTTTGCGTGATGCGTGTACAAACATACAGACAAACAAAATTTCTAAAAACTGTTGTTTTGTCTTCTGTTGCTCTAATAAATTAGTTTTTTTTTTTCAATATCTATAATGTACAGACATCGGCCTGTTACAATTTTATTATATGTACCTATGTATATAGATTAAACGGATCTTAACGCGTACCAAGACCGTTTAAGACTTGTTTACAGATGAATATGATGACATTTATAATGGATATTCGAATATATTTTTTAAATGTTACAATGAATAAATAAGTAAAATAATAGGCTAGGTCTTTACCCAGGTTAGGGTAGGTCTTTACCTAGCTATCTTAGTGAAAATAACAAACTACTTTTAAATTATGTAGTCACCTAAGTCAGCAATTCACTTTCTAATATCAATAGCGAATGTGAAGTTGATGATAAATTACAAGTACATTATGCGCACATGCGGCCAACATGGTCGTTAGTGGTCATTGTCGCCTATGGACACCAGCAACAAATGGCGAGTGCGCTGCCCGATCCTGCAACATTCTTTACAGGACAATTAATTCCACAAGTTACGGATCTGTTGAGGAAATGTATTATAGGTGTATCGCATTTTGATGATAGGAGGTTAATAATACTATATTACCATAGAGCATTCATCCTCTCATAACTCACAACCAGCCCTTTTATCCGGTTCGGCGGTCAGTGACCACTTCTTGAAAAGATCATTTCTAGGAAGAATTTGAAGAATTTCTGAATTTGCTAGTGGAGATATTATTTAATAAAATAATATCTCCACTGCTTGTACGGTGTGCAAACACGAATTTGTGGTAAATCAAAACGTAAGTTTATTTGTGGTTGTGAAAACGAAAATTTCAAATAATGGTTAATTAATTTTATTTGTTGTAAACAAAACATAAAATATTCGATTTAAGTAGTTATACGTAACTACTTTGAAAAAAAATCTGGCATAAATATGTTTGTAAGGAAGTCAATATTAGAAATCTGTTCATTTATCCAATTTCTCTAACAATATCTTCAGTGATATTTTTATATCTCGTAACGTCAATTAATATACGGTACCTATCATATCTTTCTACAAATAAAATTACGTTTTCATTTGTATTTACACACTGTACAAGCAGTAGTCATAGTAGGAAGTGACCAAATTCAGAAATGGTCCTCCCCAGAAGTGGTCTTTGCAAAAAATGGTCAAATCCAGAAAATAAATGCTCATTGACGGCCGAATCGCTTTTATCGTCCACTGCTGGACATGAACCTCCACATGTGCAAATGTCAAATTTTAACACATTGTCTTGTGCACGAGGCCACTCAGCGCCACTTTGCGAGTTCACTCTTTAATAGGTGGTGTAGTTCTTCAGGGCTCATGGTATTGCCTTTGTTATCCCTTAGATGATCTAAAAATTCACCGCATTCATTAAAGTTTTATCGTTTTTCTCGGACTGCGATAGACTTTGTGACAGCTCAACCATATAAATGTTGCCCCTTTGACTGCCGCACGCCGCCAAAGAACCCTGTCACAAAGAATGTAAAACTTTATATAGAGCTAAAATAGCAGTAGTTTATCCAATACGTTCAAACATTGAGAAGATTTGTACCGCTTCATGCGCGCAGACGCGTAGCAGAGGCTCATCACAGACCTGCATCGTGAGAACAGGCTCGTACTGACGTCGTAAGAGATCCCATAAAGCTATCACGCCGTTCCACTGAGTCAGAAGCAATAACGATGCTCTGTGTATTAGATAAATATTAGTATTATGTGCAACGTGTTTACATGGTATATGAGTGCAGATAAAGTGTGTCGCGGGGGTTGGAACATCTTACACCTCGTTTACATGCAGCCTGTGCCGCTCGTCCTCGGCAGATACTGACGGTGATTATGGCATCAGCCTCTAAATTTCTAAAGTGGAGTGTACGGAATAGAGCAAACAGGACTTAGAATTTTTTTTATGGCTATTTTTTAATCCTTTTATGGTTTCATCGGGTGGGGAGCAACTTTTGTCAATGTCGTTTGTGTCTGCGGCTAGCCCCAATATTTTTTAAGTTCTGGTCTTAGTGTCCCGTATGTATGTACACCTTTGCTATAAAAATGTTACCATTTTTTAGATGCCGTGTATGGATAAACATTGTTAGCAATGAGGTTCACATGCCTATTCAAAAACTTCATGAATTAAAATTTTGTTGTGGAGATCATTTTTCACGGGGATATTTTACCAAACGAAGACAGGTTGAAAAGGACGGCTGTGCCTACGATTACAGCAAGCAGCAAGATAAAATATTAGAGAAATTTCCTTTCTGTGGAATTTAAAAACCCAGCTCAAACAGCTACAAGCTCTCAAGCTATGTCAATAATGTGAAGTATAGTCTTTTAATAAGATTTTTTGAAATGATAATAATTATTAATTATTTACTATCGTTTGTTAGTGAACATGTTCTTCCGAGTATAAAGATTCTTAAAGCCGAAGAGTTTTTTAAAAACAGATTTACGCTCCTTTATTACGGAAAAAACTAAAAAGAACTTCATATTATGTCCGCTAGTTTATGGAGAGTCAATATATTAAATAGGATTTGTATAAGCTCAGATCACAGAGGGCATCCGATGTGTGGTATATTTGTTACTGTAAAAGTTCGGCTGTTTTCTCGTGGTCCTTCTAATTTGCCATACGAATAGTGGTCAATTTTAGGGTCTTACGTTTGATGATTAGTATGATTTAGTAAATGTTGGAATTTAGAGAAAGGAATCGGATTTTTAGGTATACCAATGTCAATTGGTGGAAGTTGTTTTGGGAATACAAAAAAAATGAAAAAGGTTGCTTTCTTCATGTTCGAAGCAATTTCACTTCTTGTAAACTTGTTTCGTATTTCTGTCTGTCTATTTACAAAAGTTGTTGTTTTTCTTTTTGACATCAACCCGTCCATTAATTCATACAATTTATTTCTCACACTTAAATTGAAAATACAGCCAGCAAAAACATAAATATAGAAGCGAATTACAGTACCTAAATGTGCGTACGAGTTTCAACATCAAAGTTATTTTATCATTTACCACGTAGCTGAGGTCAAATCTAAGATTTACTGAAGTGTGTTGGTAAAAAGTACGAAGTAAACAACAATATCGTAATATTTCGAGGTTTTACCGTTACTACTTGGTAAATCTTAGGTTTACTGTAAAATCGATTTACAGTTCGGGCTTTTACAGTAACATAAACAAGTATCTAATGCGCACAGAGATGAAAACAACTACAATGCATAGCGCATAACGTGCGTCGCATTTTAACGAATATTTGGAAGTGGCTCCCTCTGTAAAGTGAGGCACAGGCATGGTAAGTGGTTACCGTGTAGGACTCCAGGTGCCAGCGGTGATTTTGTGCCGGTGCGGCGGGGACCACAATATTGCCGATTCTTTACATTCTTCACTCCACACTCTCGCTGTCCAATCGCCAACAGTCAGAAAATTCTTGAGGAAGCTGGGATTGCGTTCCACAGACCACACGGGACCGACGTGTGCATCCACCTCAAGGATACAACAATTATACGGTTAGGACTGAATAAAAATAATATAAATAAATAACACTTTTTTTATTACTTTAAAGAGAATTTCCCAAAAGTACAAAGGTTTTCTACTGTGTGCATGCAGCTGCGCTTTGGTTACATAGCTCCCAGAAATTCTGAAACTCAAAGAGACTAATTATGAGGCTAGCTAGAAAGACCAAATTCCACAAAACACAAAATTGCTGTTTGTGTTTGTTACCTGCTATACCAACATAAATACTAGCCTTTCTGCTGACTTTCATTATTTTATCCACATTTTTTTAATGAAGCTCTGTGGTAAGACCTTGAGGCAGTTTGTTTTCACAATTTATGGAATGATTGGTAAATGGGAGATGCAAGTGTAAGAAAACAGAATTGGCATTGCATCGAATAGTTCTTCACATGGGCGTTGCCACGGTGGGTCAGAGTGGGGCGCTCAGAGTATGCCAGGAGGGGTCCTGGCATAAGGAACAATAAGACTTCTGCATTACACTATCTCTATTTAAAGTATTAAAAAATTGTTTGCTTTGCCCCATCGTGGATAAAATCTTGACTATGCCATTGATTCTTCAATGTCCCATGGTCCAGAACACGTAGAGAGATGCAGCGTCTCTCCGGACCCTGAGATGTTCTTGACCTAAGACTACCTTTTTTTTAATGGACGAAGGCGGCAGACGAGCATACGGTCCACCTGATGATACTGTCGCCCATAGACACCCGCGATACATGCCAACATTAGGCCAAAATGACAAACGTTGGCACGCCCCCGGATGCGCTGCCTACCTTTGGAGATTTAGGAATGGGTTTGGAGAAAGGGTTGGGAAAATGAGGAGGGAAAGGATGGGAATGGGCTCTGTTTGTCGGATATAACTACTTATTTGAAAAATGAAATTGCAATCGAGCATTGCGTAAAAGGTAGGTACTTTAGCAGGTAGTTTTTCCAAGGGAGTCTTGCCCTTACGATTACCCCCAATAACTAGTCCATTTTCCGTGCCCACCATAAAACGTGTTGGTATCGTCGGTTCATATTCCAGTGCACTAATACCGTTTGCGGTAGCCATGCTCTGAATGTCAAAAGAGAATTTTACAACATCAATTATCATTTCATCTGTGGGCTGGCTCATGTCTCTTATGTCCCACCACTTGCAAGCACCGTCAGGGCCACCCGAGAAGAACTCCTGACCCGACCTAGAGGCTATGAATAGTACATTTCGCACAAGTTCGCGATGCGCTACATGCGGCGCGCACAAGGCCACCGGTTCGCCTCCACTACGTCTGTCCCAGACTCCTACTTGTCCGTTTATAAGTCCACCAGCGAGAATGTTTTGGTTACGAGGATTGGACTGTAGATCGAGCAATGCGCACGGTGGTGTTAATATTAGTTCCGGATTATTTGCATTTTCCACGTCCCAAATGTATGACTGGATGGGCGAGCGCGGATTGTGATAGAAGTCGACATCTGTGTATGTAACTGCGATTCGATGATCCGGCGTCCAGCAGATGGAGCTGATAGGACGGGGACGACCTGCGCAGGCGTCGCGATATACGTTCACCGTTCGACAGCTATTCCGCTCGAGAGGAGGTAGCGCCGCCATCTCCATATAGTACGTGGCGTACATGTCGATAGTATTGTTTTGAAGTACGTAATGATCCATAATCTGTGGATAAAAGGGGACATCAGTGGTAAGCTTCTATCAAAATTGTTCACTATGAATGTAGTTCACACTAACCGGAGCAGTTGACATTACGCAGTGAATGTAGTTGTCATCTTTTTCGAGTTTGCGTCGGTACCGCTGCGTGGATTCCGGGTCAGTTACGAGCACATCTTTCGGCCAGCCGCCCTCCGCGTGATTAATGCCCGTTACGGTGTACTCGGCTCTGTGATGTACAGAGTTGGTAAGCTGCATTCGTAAGCCTTGGAAACATAGAATAATGTGAGTATCTGTAACCTGATTGTGTTGATCTCGTGCTCGCTGCAGCACGTCGTGTTCTGCGTGAGCTGGTGCACGGGGTTGCGCAGTATGAAATGTTTCTGTTCGGCGCGGTTGGTTTCAATGTTGTCGCACATCTCTGGGCCCTGTTCGCAGAACAAAGGCTGCCTGCCGAAGTTGCAGCGCAACTTGGTGTACTGGTAATTGATATCCATGATTTATATGAAGAAAGCACCACAATTAAACAATTTCAGTAAAATGATGTTATAGAAGTTTGTATTGTTACGAATATTTCGAAAGAACGTCAAAAAAATTCCGTTCTATCAAATATCATAGATATTTTACACGTAGTGTCAATCACAGAGATCTATATATTTCTGTAGTATCAAGAGTAGATATTTGATTCAATTTATTTCAACAATCAGAAGATTCAAAAACAAAGTAATAATCGTAGTATCATAGAGTATCTAGTAACTATAGGTACAAGTAATAAAATTGTAACAATGTCGTGGTTGCACATATATGAAATATTTTTTGGAAAGGGTCGTTGTAATACATGAATATAGTGTGCTCAAAACCATAATTTTCAGAATAGTTATCCCTCTGCATTATGCAAAAAAAACTAGACAGTTTTTATGAGACTTGCCATAGTTATAATCATCGACTGCCCCCTGTACAAACAGAGCCTGAAACTATACGAAGCAAGTAACGTGACCGCACTATCGAGATTTGAACCTCTTGCAAATATTCCGTAATCGGACATAAGTAGCTCCCATTTCGTTCTAGGTGCGTGATGAAGATCCCTTGCGCCTACATGACGACAGATCCCTTAAATCTGCGGTTACATGACGAACTTAGTTTTCTTGACTCAGAACTTGACATTAAAAAAACATCCAACGAAAACACTTTTAAAAGATTGTTTCGGGATCAATATTTAAAGCATCAGACTTAATGATTCATATTCTGTTTTTTTTTCTCTGCCCTATTAATTAAACGTTTCTGTTCAGTTATGTTCTATGTATTATTCAAGGATGTAAGTATGTGTGTATGTATATGTGTTTGTATTTACTATACTGGTATTGGTATCTACATATTTAAACTAAAACTGCAATCGCATTTTATTTTTTATTTACTGTTTTATCTGATGGTAGAGAATGCCGTAGGTCATTAAGTCCGCCATGCGTACATGTGTTACATGTCAAATACTGGTGCAATGAGGTTTATAAAATATTATTATAATATAAAAAAAAAAGTGAAACATTTGAGTGTTCTACAGTAAATTATTTGGGAATGATCAGTGCTTATGCAGTTACATACTTGTATATGTAAACGTTTATGTTATCACAAATATTGAACTTATAATAATAATATAATCTTTATTTCAAGTAGCTAAGACTCAATTTAATTACAATTTTAAAAATTCACTTACAATTATAAGAAATAAAATACATACAGTACCTAAGTACTTCTGCTATTTTTATTGACTGGTTAAAATAGACAAGTTTTGCGAAATTCACCACTAGATGTCGCTAATACGAAAAAGAACATGCTATCGAGATGTTTCGACAACTTAGATATAAGGTTGAACAATATTTCTCAGAAAAGGGTTTTCATAACTTTTCTTGACATATCCTTTCATTGTACAGAATAGCAAAATAGTACAGAACCAACTTTTCATTAGTTTTTTGTGACCTCCGTTAATTCAATATATTTTTGAGAAATACTACAGAATACTCAATACAGATAAACAATTCTTTTATATTGAAGACAATTATTTTATTATACATAATTTATGGAGTATAGAGTTACTTTGTGAAAGTCTATTACATAATGCACAAGTTCTGTGCCCTTTCGTTCCACACTTTTAAGGAAATCTTTGCCACCTTGTGACATCTGATCTTCCTGAGCTCATTTCAAAGGTGAGCATCGGGCATATTTTGATGTAAATAATTTAAAAGACGTGCTTCAACTTTGGACATTTCCGCCAGTCGTTGCTCAACGAGTTGTAAAATAAAAGTTTTGATGGACAAGTTACATTTTGTATTAGTGTTATCGCGGCTGTCATTAATATTTAATCAGATGTCCTCTTAACAACTTTTGATGGTGGAAATCTATATATATATATATATATATATATATTGTCGTAACAACAGTCTGTGTAAGATGTTAAGAAAATGCGTTCTATTTACAGATGACACAATTTTAATTGTAAAAGGTAGTAAGGAAGTATGGAAGGACTTTGAAATGGAGAAAACGAGGAGAGAGAGGATGGAAGAAATATGAATTGTAGGTACAAATACATTTTTTTCTAATCACTAGAGGGGGGGGCAACTGCCCTCCCCTGCCCCCCCTTGGCGACGCCCTTGCCTCTGGACAGTGTTGGGTTTTATTTCTATCTATGCCATAAATGAAATGAATGAATCACTAATTAATATTGAATGGACACACAATGAAACTATAGTTAATCATAATGGTTCTAATTTTCTGTTTAATTGTTATAAAAATATTTATTGTAAATTGTTTCTGTTTTGTTGTTATTATTATGTGCAGTCCAGGGATACAGAACATCTTGGACTTGCCCACGTCACACCCGGCAATATATTACTGTTGGGAGAGGCGAGGGCCGCTCGTGCGCGGATGGATGACGCCTATTACCGCGAGCACTGCACCTCGGCTTCATAACTGATTATTGCGACTAATTTATCAAACGCACTCCATCTGCTATCTGCTGCGTACTACGTTATTACATTACATTGCATTACGTTACGCAACAGTATTACATTGATAGATTCGTTTACTACAAAATTACATTATACATTATCGTTCATTTTTCTCATTCTGCCTTTACCGGCGACATTCATTAAACTTTGTTGAATTAAATTAAATTAAATTCATTAAATTCATTAAACCGGAAACCATTTTGGTTTTTCTCTGACGTTAAATCATATTTTGCAGCGTATGTATACTTACATTTAGTAACATCAACGGGTGAAAGGCAAAAGAGCTTAACCGACATACGGTTTATATAGGTCGTATGTCGATGTATGATACCTTACTTCAAAAGGACAAGTTTCTTGTATACAGCTATTGGTGTATACAAGTCACTGTTGAGATGTTACATTTTCATCGTTAATCCGTGCGTGAACTTGAGGCACGAAAGAGGTGCCCGTGACAGCAGAAGTAGCGGATACTATACAACTTAGAGTTTCCGCAATTAGAAATGCTGCAAAATTTCATGTTACGTTTCAAAAACAATTGAATCACAACACGCGAACTGGTGACCCACGCGTCACCAGTGTGACCACATCCTCAGCCGAGTTGATTTCTATTCTCTTATTATTTAGATTTCTATGGTTTTAGGATTCACCGTTGCCGTAACCCTTCCTATTCATCCTATATGAATAGGAAATCCTATTCCATCCTATTCCATTGTATTCATTCAATAGATTTTATCTGTGCGGTTGTATTTACATTAAATAAGTGTATCCAGATGTCGATACATATTAGGTATTTCGAAAATTGATATCTAAAAATGAACGTGGGTCCGCTCCGTGATAATGTCCTCGTTTCGTAAGACAACTAATTTTAGTAATCTTTTGCTTGCCATACCATACATTCAGCGGATGGCTTTCCATTGTTGGGTGTAAGCCTCTGTTAAGTCTACACAAGACTTTTGGACTCTCATCCATCCAGGAAGTTGCAAACTTCGTCAAGCTTTTTTTATATTATAGAAAAAGACTGCAGACGAGCGTATAGTCCACCTGATGGTAACTGAATACTGTCGTCCATTGGCATCCGCGATACATGCCAACATCAGTCCAGAATGAGAAACATTGGCACTCTCCCGGATGCGCTGCCTACCTTTGTAGATTAAGGAATTGATTGAGAGAAAGGGTTGAGAAAATAGGATAGGATGGAATGGGAATGAGCTCGGCATATCTCACTCCCTACCGAAACACGTACGTAACGTATTGGGGAAATACGATAAAGTGGGAAATGCAGTAAATTTTAACGTACTCTTCTGCGAGAGAGCCAGTCGAGTGCGCCCAGCAGCTGTGGGAATGCAGCGTGCACTCTCCCCCTATAGAAGACCTTACAGCTATCGGCAAACCTGGGTGAAGGTAGCCCCACACTGCGTTACTCGGTACTCGGGCTTCACTTCTTACTTACTTTACACCAACTATAGATGACTTCATATTAAGGAGGTACGCATTGTGCCCACACGCAAGTGACTAATTTATTTGATCGAGTTGCGGTTCAACTATTTACTAACTGTGTAGGAATCGCTAACGAGCGGTTTTGGACCAATTAAAAGTTAAACTAAGTAACTAAGGAGTGTTGTAGTTAAGTTAAACAAGGGCTCCACCCGAGGATAGAACTGCAAATGAGAACGCAACAATCTTGTGCAAAATTCTACCTTTGCGACAAAGCCATTTACATTGATTAAAAAAAAAAAAATTCTGCCTTGTAATATTTACTGTAAATAAGTATAGCTCCAATTTAATATTTCTGTAAGTAATAAGTATTCCTCTAATAATAATGTTCTAATATATAAATATTTTCGTGTGGAGGGCGTGTCCACTGAGCGCGGGAGCGCATGCTGCATATCATACCTAATTAACCGGCCGATTTACCCCTTTCACACAGAATATCTACATAACTTTCGGAAGTGAGTGCAATATGTCCAGAGACTATTCCCCAGCCCATTGTGAATACAAAGAACTGGGTTAATGGAAGTCTCTTATCCCATTATACTCCCCTTTCCTCCTTTATTTCATCGTATCGAGTCCGTACTTCCAATCACTCACTTTCTAATGTGATGGGATAAAACAACCTCCTTATCTGGTAGAGGCCGTTTACGCTACTATCGGGAAAGCCCCCTCCCCTCATTTCCGCTATTCCTCTCGGTTTGATGCATTCCACTGCCAGTCATTGCAGTAAATATGAAGCTCAATATCTTATCATCGTTTTCTATATTTGGCACGATGCTTCGTATTTTGTGGGATGCACCGGTGGTCGTAATTGTTCATAGGTCTTTCGGTATGCGGGATACGTGACCAGTCCACTTCGGTTTACCGGATTTTATTTCAGCGACTTTTGAAGGATGCTGGTTAATTGGTATACCGTTTTTATGATATACAGCTTGTTAAGACGAACACTAGTTTTATTGCTTTGTTTAATTGTTAGTTTTTTGTTTATTTGCGGTCTTCGCTGTAAGACGTTAGATTTATAAATTATTATGTTTGCAATTCCTAGTGTGTATGAAATAACATTTGTATTTATCTACCTATCATTTGTATTTTAGAGCGCAGTAGAGTAGGGTGTTCTTCACACGGTCAGTACATTTGATTCGCACTATAATACGGTACAATGCTCGCTGGAAACCTTCAAGCTTGACTTTACGAGCATTAGTCAAAAACTAATAACTGTGCGCCACAGGTGGGACGAATTCCACAATTCGTCCCACAACAATTTCGAGCAAATAGGACGAAATATAGACATTTTAAATAAATATAATTTTTATTCTTTAAATCGTCCCAGAAGCAAAATGATTGGAAAGTGCAGTCAAGTAAAAAATTGTACTCTAAAATTTTCTAAATTTAAAATTCTATAAATGTAACTTCATTCTATTTAATTATATCATTCTATAATTAAATGTAACTTACTGTAGTGTTATTTTCTTAACAACCTACTGCAAATATTAAATTGGAGCGTGATAAGCATTTTTTATTGATTATTTTTATATAACATTTACTTAGATTAAGAAAAAAACAAATTGAATAATTAATAAAAATCAAAATGAACCCAGCAGTTTTCAGTATGTGACGTAACGAATATATACGCAAGTTCCAATTAGAACTCTGCACTTTAGTGTCCTCTAAATAAAATATAGTAGCTCGCCATAAGTTCTTTTTAGAAACTTAGTGTGAACTGTGATCAGAAGCAAAAGGCGCAGGAAGCAAAGAGAATAACGGACTCCGGTCACGTTCAGACTGTTCCCCCAATTATCTGCTACCCACCTGGTTCTGACGTTTTAGTTCTGAGCACCGACGTGAGGCATTCTTGTGGCGTTGAATTGAATAAATTAATCAAATCCAAACAATTCAACTTCGGCTAAAAATAAAATAAATTTAAAATTCTAAAATAATATAATAAGTGTATCTCTGTCGGATGCTACACTATTCATAGTAGGTGCATGTCGAGAAAAGTAGTCCAAGTAACGTATTCTAGATAAATTAGTAATTTAAAAAGACACATACGAGTAGAACAGATATCTATTTTCATCAATCATGTTGGATGTAGTATCTATCCGCTATATTCGTTTAAATAAGATTAACAAGGACATACTGCAGGTATAACATACATTTGCAAATTTACATGTTGTCGTCGCATATATCATTTTAATTTAACTATGTTGTGCTTTTTTAAAAACTGCATTTCTACGGACTAGTTTTTTTTATTGCTTAGTCTGATTTTTCGATGATTGTGATTGTTGACTGTGATTTTCAGATACAAAAAATATCGTATTAGGTAATAATCAATAGCAGTTTAATATGAGAATTAAAAAAAAATGGTACTTAACTTTAAAGTTGTAATTAAAAAATAATTAAATATCTTCAAAACCTGAAGTTATGAGTACTAATTGTGGTTACTAGTAGAAGAAAAAAGATGTAAATACTTATATTGATTGTGGTGATTATTAATTTTATAAAACGGATCTTTAAGTCTTTCATTGCCTTACATATGAAGAATTTTTTTACAAATTTATCAAAACTAATTTTCTTCTCGACAGTACCAAAATAACTTGGAAACAAGAAATGTGACGATTTAATTACCAAAACAATTATATTTCAGTATCTGTATTTCGTCCCATCGGACCAAACTGCTGTGGGATGAATTGAGCAATTGAGCAATTAGCTGCAATCAGCTTATGTGGGATTAAGTTGAGTTGATATAAATATGCACCGAAAACACAACTATAATAACATTATGCGTACCTATTTGTAATTGTATTAAGTAGGTTGATACCTACGGTGCGGTATAACAAAATACCGCGTAAGCTCTTCGTTTACGTATGCTTACGGTGATAATTATCGAGCTGGTAGACGAAGAGACGCCTACTAACTGGTAATAATTATGTTTACAGAGACGAGACGGAGCCTTTGTGAATACTGTAATACCGCCAAGTGTGTGGGTTACACACTCAATGAATATTATATTATGTATGATGTACCTATAGTGGAACATTTCGTTTTTCATTAGGAGGTAACAGTCGTATTAAACTATTCGCCGAATAAAAAATACCCACTAAACTACCTAAAATAAGGTTTTACCCCACTATATTCCGTAGGTTTCAGTCCATTCAATGATATACCAATCGTTTGTACATAATATAGACGTTGATCTTTTGATTTTTTTATAAAGTGTTAATTGAATACTGAACCGATTCGGTCCATTTACGAACTTAATAGAGATTTAAGTCAAATCTGTTAAGAACTGCGCCCTCTATAACTTCGAAACCGATTGCTTGAATTCAGCTGGTGACCCATAATTGAGATGTACCTTATGAAATTTTTTCCGAAATCTGCAACAGGAAAATTTTACAAAATCTTAACAAACTTCATAAAAATATTTCAGAAACCTACTATAACGCGTCCCATGCTGTTCTATCGGTGACTGTGTAGGTTGATTGTAATACATATGTACTGTTGATTGTAATACATTTATATGTAGTTTGTACAAATACTATACAATAAAAGTGCTACAGCGCTGTTTTTTGCGGTTTACAAAGGATAACTATTTATGGTCAAAGGTCAAAATATAGTTTGATAGGTTATATTTTTCCACTCCTTATTTCACGCAGGAAATATTTCCTAGCGGTAAAGAATCGTGAGAAATGCTATTAGATATGTACTTAGGTACCTAAATTAATACTAAAATTACATTGTAAAAATATTACCGGGAAAATTGAAAATTAAACTGCGCCATAAACACGAGTACCTACTGCACCTGTATCTGCAGTATCTGCGTATTGCAACCACAAGAGAAAACTTAAAAAAACATAATTTTCACAAATTCACTCAAAAATTGATCGTTTTTGAATCTTAGGTCCCTACGTAGGAATTACTACTATACCATGCCATCAGCCTATGTCCCTCCACTGCTGGATATAGGCCTCTCACCAGGCTCGCCATCACACACGATCCTCGGCTCTTCTCGTCCAACTACTAGCGGCGAATTTCTTTTTGTCGTCGGTCCATCTTCTCGGAGGACGTCCAACAGTCTGGGGACGCCTGACTGTGACCTTATATCTATTCCCTACATAGAGTCTGATTCCGTTAGATTTACATTGCCAGTTTTATTCGTCACTTGCCGGCGTCTAGCGGTATAAATACATCGATACATCTTTAATGTAACTGTAGGACTCGACAGTACGAGATGTTATCTATTTAATATTAATAGGCATATAAATCGTCTAAACTACGCCCGGCGACGTACAATTGTAATTAAATTGAAATGAATTGGCGCTGTTGAGAACCGCACACGCTGGTGTTATGCTGGTACTTAATTAAATTTAAAACAATTCGGACCCCCATAAAGCACGTTAATGGTGGAATGGAACCAATTCGAGAACATATGGTGAAAATCAGTGGTTGAGATTGTGACGTAGGTAGATTGTTGAATTTGTTATTATTTTTACAGCCCTCCGTCAACAGCTGCTGGACATGCACATTGGCTTGTGCACAAGGGATGTATGATCTTAAAACGCTACGCAGGCCAAGCTGGTTGGCGAGTCCGTTCTTTTAGAGGTGGTGCAGTTCCTCAGTTCTTATGATAGCGACTTTATCCCTTACTCGCCTGTAACGACACTCACGAGAAGAGATGTGAGATGGCGCTATTCTAAAACCGACCGACCAATTTTGAGTAATTAAACCATTTAAATATATTCATTACTCCGAATAAAATTGTACAATGAATTTTTAGTGAACATAGATACACACGACCAGTCTATGAATCCATTAAAGAAGCAGGAAAGAGACCTAATTATTTGGATTTTAATCTTTGTGCGCAAATACAGCTCGCGACGACATCCGTGACTTTATTTTTACTCTCGAGAATAAATACGGGAAAATTTCAAAAGCAGCAACAAGCAATGCGCCCAAAGGACCCAGCATTCAGGCCAAAACTCTTAAAAAAGAAGCAATGCCATCTAGTGGTTTTTTTTTCTTTTTATATTACATACGAATATAGGTGTCCCTGTCTACGTTTTATATAGTGTCAAGTTTTCTTCGTAGATAAGTCAGTCACGTGGAAGCAAGTCAGGAGTTGCTCAGTAAAATGGTAGTAGATTTACTGACCACAGAGATGGAAAGATGTCCTTAGGAGGACATCTAAAATGTACCTACTCTCATTCTTTTATTTGATTTGCACAAACACTAGGCGCTAGGCATTTTGAAGTTTAATGAACTATCACCATTAAACCACAAATCCCACAATACATATTATCGACGTGCACAATACAATCCGTTGTGCACGACTGGTGGCTCTGTAGAGTAGTACAACACGATATTTTCTACAAATTATAACTCCAGCAGCCCGCATCGCTAGTGAATTTTAAGCTCGAATAGCACGTATTTCGTCTTAGAGGATTGGGAAGTATGGGGAATAAGGAGAAAACTTTTCACTCTTTCTCTTATTCACCCGACTCGTATGGTCCACAAGAAAAACAAGAACAAAGTCAAACAAAGTCAACAAAGAACAAACAAAGAAGGCAAAGTCGGGAAGCCTACATAACATAACGTAGGTATATATTACATAACATATAACCATATAGGTAACATATTCACATTTCGACAAATTATAATAGCAAAGACCCGTAAACGTGTGTAATGCATTATAATGGTAATTAATAAAGCACGCGCGATGTCACGTGGTTCTTGCGTATCCCCCCCCCCGCCCCGACCCCCATATTCTCCCTCCCGCGGCGGGCAATTATACTCTGCAACAATTACTGTCTTGCCACCCTTGGTTTCAAGAATTAGTCGTACTGAAAGCGATGAGCGATAAACTATAAGCGTGGCCGCGTAAACTACAACCTGGCCGTCTTTTACTACCGACGTGTATTGTCATATGTTTAAGTATTTGGCTGTGAAAATGTGTTTACGACTTTTGAAATTAAACATTTTTTTAATTTAAGAGTACCACACCACACCACACCATACCATAAGCTTGTCTCTCCACTGTTGGATATAGGCCTGTCCCAGGGACTGCAATTTAAGAGTACACTTAAGTAATTCAAGAAAATCGATTTCTTAACAGTACAGCAGTTTTGTTACATTCTTTTATACTGCAACTGCACAGTCTCATGCACAAGTGTGCATGAGTGATGTATTGCCTTAAGCCACACTGGCCAAGCGAGTTGGCGAGTCCACTCTTTTAGAAGTAGTGTAGTACTTTTGGGCATGTGGTAGCCGCTTTGTTATCCCTTAGTCGCCTTTTAGAACACCCACCGAAAGGGATGGGATGGTGCTATTCTATAGCCGGCCGCCACCACTAGACAATAGTATCTATATCCGGGGGATGTGTTGCCTACCTTTGGAAATTTAATGGAATGGATTTGGATAAAAGTTTGGAAAAATGGGGAAGGATAGAGTCGGAATGGGCTCTGGAATATTTCACTCACTGTCGAAACACGTACGTACATTGGGGGGGAAAAAAATGAAACAGGAAATGCAGTACATTTATGTTAGGCACGTTTACCTACTATTCGCGAATACAAATACGAATAATTTCCCTCACTATTCGCGAAAACACGAATACGAACTTATCTTACACTAGGTACGTAATTGATTTGCAAATATACTTTGAAAGGTTTTCTTTCCTTCTTATGGAAAACCAACGTTGGGTTTTTAGGTTTGGTTAGTATTCACATATTCGTTTAGAAAATGGCGAATACGAATACTTTGAAAATTGGCGACTATTCGACAAAACCAATACGAATTCGAATATTCAGAATATCCATAATTTATGTACATTGCAGTACATATATCTATTGCAATTTCTCTAGCATCACATCGCTATACACGTTCGCAGAAACCGTGGCCTTATATTCGCGCCGTGTGTTTGCATGAGGAATTTGGCTTCGTCTATTTATAGAAGCAATAATTCCAGATCCATATAAGTGTTGCCCGTACATGGATCGCTGGTTTGTAATACGAGCGGTATGAGAGGTATGAATATATTATTTTGCTTCTAATAGGCCTAAGATTGAAGACTGATTAAATGTCAAAGACTTTAAGATCACTTTGTAGTCTGTTTCAATTTCGCGTCAAAATGACAACCGGCACAAAATGAAGGGATTCTAAATCGTATTGCCCTGAGAAGAGAAGTGGATCCTCTATGATAATCGTAAACGTTCGTCACAATGGTTGAACCCAAGAGACACAGACAAACAATGTCCCAAACGTAAACTGAGTCAAAAAAGCTCTAGTATGTCATGTGCCGGTAGGTATTATCCACGACAGCTTCTTGAGATCTGGCACAACAAACAATTAATGCTCAGGTGTACTGTGAAGAACTACAAATGATGGACTAGCTCGCTATCAAATAACTGAGTTTGGTCAATCGCTATTGTCACTGCTTCTCCATGATAACGCTTACAATAAAAATATTTGAATTTTTCAATATAAAATGGAAATATCATAGGTAAGCACCTAATAGAAACTCAGTACGGGCCAAGGAAATCACGATCACACGGATGCGAGTCAAGTATAGTTTTTTTTTAGCCGTCATCCAATAGACCATCCAAAGGTTGCCTATAAGAAATTGCTTTAAATAGAAAGCTAGTTGTATTTTTGGTTACCTATATTTATCTGTATTCCCTCCAATATATTTATTATCTCTCCTACATTTGCAATAATTGTGCAACCCTATTTATGTAATTAATTACTAACAATCCCGTTTATCTGTTAACTGAACGGTAATTACCATGCCAGATAATCGCCTAATTATGTTGCGATCACGTTCAATAATTTTACTGTTTTAACTAAAATTTTAGACTAAAACGTCCGAATGCAGTGAAAAGGTTTTTTGTAATTACAGGGTGACTTCGAATCATAACCCATCATGAGGACATTCAGTTCCTGCAGACTGGTGAAGAATACGACATAAATGTATGCTTCACTTTTTAATGCTCTGACATTTAGGTTTTCGTCGGTTTTTATTATATTTTCTTTCGACAAGTGATAACTGTAAGTGCGTGAAGTATCTGGATAGTTGAGTAAAGACATTATTGAATTGTTTAACATTTATTTACCTTGAAATAAATATATTTTAAGGTATTTTGCATTAAACTCGTACTATAATTACAATAAATTTAGACATGCTTTATACTCAGAAGTACCTACTCAGGATTCTGTAATTACTCTGATTGAGTAAATACTTGGTTCAAGCAACGACCTTATTAAATCTTAAGCCATGAAGTGCAAGTAATAATTTTTAAATAAACGGAGAATATATGTAAGTATAGCACTTTTATCTCACAAAGGAGGGGCTTAGTAGGACGATGCACGCTGCATCCCACAGCCGATGGGCGCATTCGACTGGCCACGTTACTCTCTCTCATAGAAGACTACCTCGAAATGTACTACATTTCCCACTTTAACCAACTTCCCCAATGTAATTACGTGTTTCGGTAGTGAGTGAGATATGCAAAAGTCCATTCCCATCCTATTCCTCCCGATTTTCCCAACTCTTCCTTCAAATCCATTCCTCTAAATCTCCAAAGGCAGGCAGCGCATGGGGGGGGGGGGGGTGCCACCGTTTGTCAGTCTGTACTGATGTCGGCATGTATCACGGATTTTCATGGGCGACAGTATCCACTTACCATCGGGTGGACTATCAGCTCGTCTACCGCATTGTTTGCACAAATAAAAAAATGCTCGTACATGTACATGGTTTTAGTGTGCGTAAACTTGAGAACGCTCGGTTGGGTTCCCAACGCTGCCACAGCGCACACATTGTACGATTGTACATTGTACGAGCACCACCACAACTAAGTGTAACCCGCCATCGTGAGATGAAAGAACTATAGATAAAAACACAAACGCATTTGTTCTCAAAAAAAGCACACAAGTAAATGAGAATATCGTCTTTTAAGATAATAATATTAAAAGATAACTTGGCAACCGTTTAAACGATTTTAATTAATTGGACTTTATTATTAGTACCTACTTCCAAAAACTCGCTAGAACGTTAAAGGTACTGACCACTTCCTCTAAGGATAGAAGATCTTTTCGACCAGTATGATTGATTAATTTATTATATGTTTTCCACAAAAATGTACGTGATTTTTAATATTAACGAGGTATATCGTTCATGTGAAGGAGATCGTGTTGATAGTCTATCCAGCTACACGATTTGAAGATTTCGAGAACAATGTTGGGTCAACGATATTTTGTAAAGTCGCATCCAAGAACTTCTAATTTCAAGAACAGTGCGTTTAAAATTTTATCCATAGTCACTCTATAACTGATATGCTGATAATAGGAAAGATATTTCTAATGCGAGGCTACACGATCATTATCAGTATTCCTGCAGCCGTTGTTTAAGTGATTTTCTTTTCCACAAAAAGCAAAACAAAAACCATAAGTAACTTAAAGTGTACAACAGTGTGTGTGTACCAGTATGTACATACAACTGTATGTACCAGCAGTTTCTTCGCTTGTTAAATTTGATATGCGCCAAAACTGTTTGCTGCTAAAACTCACACTCTTCGAAAGTGACGTATCTCTTTTGTATTATTTTCTCAAAAATTGCGACACCCGGGTGTTCGTAGCGAGGCTCCATTAGACGCTACACTAATATTTTCACTAGCAGAACTGCAAGGAATTCCTCCGCTTGCAAATAGGAAATAAGTTGTTGTGTAAGCAAGTTTAAAGTAAGCAAAGTTTAACTTTACAAAGAGTGTTGCGTCCATATAGACACACTAAAGAGTGTTCGGAACTGTTGCAGTTACGTAAATTCTATACTTTGTTCATGGGTATGTTTTTTTTATATTAAGAAAACTGATAGACGAGCTTACAGTCCACCTGGTTTTAGTTTTAGTTTAGCGTTTTAGCGTTTTTAGGCGTTAAAATAATGGTTAGAGAAGGTGGTTCCTTGTCCCACACTGTGTATAGAAAATCAAAGCACACCGATAGACACCTGCATGCCTCCTCACATCACCACCCTCGACAACATAATCAAAATGGATATAAAGTGAGTGGAAGGCAAACACGGCGCTATCGTAGGAAACGATATCCTGAGGTCAGCACACAACGGGTATTTATGCCGTATGTTAAAAGCGTGACGGACAAAGTTGGAACAGTATTAAGAAAATACTCCATTAAGACCATTTGACTGATATACACCATCAGTCAAAGTAGCACGCACACAAAAGGATGTAGGTAATACCCTATCAGATGCCCGGTGTCTATAAGATAGATTGCAGCGGTGGTAGTTCCTACATAGGTCAAACAAAGCACAACGTAGCAGATACAGTCAAAGAACATATTGCAGCTGTGAGGAATCGCCAGACGAATAAATCGGACCATGTACTCAACGCCGGGATCAATCACTGGATAAAACTCCATTGTTTAAAAATCCTCTCTACTGATCACCACTATTTCTCCAAGTTTGTGCGTGAAGGAATTGAAAATAAAAAAAAAACATAGAAATCTTAATCGAGAAGATGGATATAAATTGTCCTCCACATGGAATCTAGTGATTAATAAATTTAATAAAAACAAACCTCGCGATTTTTCGTCCGATGCTACTTCTGATATTGTGAGTGTGGTGTACCGCAACATACCGGAATATGAAGACCTAATGCGGGTAGTTGGTGAAATTGCTCGCAACTCTCGACGTGGACTACCCGCCTCTTCAGTCAGCTCGTGACCATGGTCGGTAGAACCCAACCGAAACGTCGAGTAAAATAAGTAAGGTAAACATTCGAGTTATGTTTCATTTAAATAGATAAATTAGTTCGTAGTTTTTAAAAATTGTCACTTGGCTGGCGGGGGGAGGGAAAACAACGCGAGGAAACCCGCATGCTTGAGAAAAAAAATTGGAATATGTGATCCACCAATACGTACTGGGCCCGCGTTATAGATTACGGCCCGAAATCTCCCCGTGATTTACTAGGGTAGACCTGTGCCCTGCAGTGAGTCGTTATGGGCTGACACAAATTGTAGTTTTAATTGTTTATAGATATATTGTGTACTTGTTTATAGTGTCTAGCTAGTCTTGAAGTACCTGACTGCTGCACGGTGTTAAAAACGGGTTTTATTTGTCTATTGTTATTGTTTTATGACTGTTTCAATTGTCAATCTGTCTCAACACTCGACAGAAGATCAAAAACGAGACTAATAAAACAAAATTTTAACACGTTGGAGTAGTGAGCCACTTGACGACAAGCTTTAACAGATTCGTATTTATTCCATTATTATCATCCGGCCACATCGCGATCAATTTTCTACAAGCGTAGAACTATATAAACACAAAAAGGTTAATAAGTTTGCTTATTCACATATTAATCGCGCGATTAATCAAAATTCGTGACATGAAAACAATGAGGCTTGTGTGCGTGCTCCAAAAACCGTGCGCCTGTCTCATTTACTTCACGAGTTAATTCCGAAATTCCTCAAGTTTCTCGTACTTAGGAAACAAACGGATATAAAAACAGTAGCGACACTTCGTACAATAAACACTTCACTGCGGATGCTTTGCATATTCTTACAAAGACGGACCGGAATTTGCGCTTGGATGTTACAGGCGTTATAAAGTTTTTCAAGGTCCATGGTGTTAATGGTTTTTATAAAGATTCCATACTGTTCCCCGACGATATTATGCGGAGCAGGATGAGAGTAGGAGGCGGGTGGCAGGGAGATGATTAAAGTTTTCCTTAATAAAACACCCGGCGGCTCGCGACAGCATTCTTCCCGAAGCTATGCCATACGTCACAACTTCTCGCTACTAACTAAATTACGGTTTCGCACGTTCGAAGTTGCTCCGTTATTGAATAGAGCACTGAGGAGACTTGCTGGGGGAAGTTGGAAGGATGCTGAAAGAAAGGCTGGGTCTTTAACTCATTATGAATCCTTACCTGTTTGTTTACTTTAATATGGATGATAAACCTGAGCGCAACACGACCACGCTCCTTCATCACGTGTAACTTCTGATGACTTAAGTTTCTGTTCATGGAACCTTGTAGGATGGTCTTTGGGGAACGCTTAATGTAACTGGCGGCCGAAAGTGTATATTATATGTGTGTCCCACATATCGGCTGCACTTAACTAAATTGCTATGGTAGTATCTGTGTTTTATATTTGTATAGATGTGTCGTGTGTGAGAGCATGTACTTGTTGGTAGCATTAGTATAATAAATAAATACTAATTTATTTATTGTGTGTTGACAAACATCGAGGAAGTTGTTACGGTTTTTGTATAATAATATAATATTATGTGCTTTAGTATTACATTCAATCATTAGTGAAAATAATCATACTTACTCGAGTTTTTGCAAAAAGCTGCAATTAATATTTTAGAATGCATTTTATGGACAAGTTGTGATAGTTCCTGTGTCAGCTCAACGATTTAAAAGAACGCGCTAAAAGGTTTAAATAAAATCACAGCGGTTGTTTAACTACCACCGCAATACATACAAGTTACAACACCATCACGACGGGGTAACGTTCGCGTACCTAGTCATTGCATTGCATTTAAGATTAGATCCTTTTATGAAGCCTATTTCTCTATACATTTTTATTATTTAATTAATTAGATTTAATTAGACATCAACCTATAACCTCGACACAGTCCTCCCCTAGTAAAACACAAGTAGGTAAATTGCGTTAGGCTATCTAATATCTACCATAAGAGGAGTACGAGACGCCCTCCGTTCATTTGAACAAACCACTTCACCATTTTACCCCCTATTTTTTTTTTTTTTCTCCGAGGGGAAATCCTCATTGGATGCCTTCCGCCTTAAAAGTGATCTGTTCCTGGCGGAAGGATATGCCGGACTTATACCGGCTAAAACCCCTCGTTTCGCAAGTTCCCTCTGATATATATTTTCAGAGTCTGTATTTACATATTTTATTTCCTTGCTCTTCTTATTTAAAACTTCGTATGGTCTTCCATCCATACGGTCTGAATTTTATTGCGCTTGGCTTCCGATGTAAAAGGTCGGAGTCATTGCGATGTCATGATTTGTCATACTATAAAATCTTATCCTAATTTTCTTCCATGCTTCTTCTGTTTGCCTTTGACTTCTGATGTAAAGTCAGAAGTCTAGTCATTTCCTTATTTATATTTATATTTGGCTCTGATGTATAGGTCAGAGCCCTAGTCCTATATTTTAATACTTATTTCTATGTCTGTCTTCCACACCTTCCGTTCCGTCTTATACGCGGTTCTCATTTTATCTGTTTCTATTTATGGTTCTTTTTGCTACGTATAGACAGAACCCCAGGAGTGTGTGTCGCCTGTCGTCGTTGTCCATAATTCCAGCGATGTTTTCCTTAGTCAGGCTGCAATCCAACATCATTTCTGTCTCAAATCTTCTTTTTCCATATATAGGGCAATCAATGATTAGGTGCAATATGCCCTCCGCCGCGTCTGGGTCACAGATACACGCCGAACTCTCCTTGCACCGGAAGCGATTCAGGTACTCGGAGAATCCGCCGTGTCCCGTTAACACTTGAGCGATCACCGGCTCCATTTGGATCTTCTTGATGATTCTATTTGCCCTAATGGCGTCCGGAAAGAAGATCTTTGTTACGGCCGCCGTCTCGCCCCCCTGGTAGCGCCGGTTCCACTCGTCAAGCGACTCCTCACGGATTTGTCGCTTGACGAATGAGACCGGGTAGCTATCATATTCTGCCTTCACTTTCAGTTTTCTGGCAGCCAGTTTTGCCAGCTGGTCAGCGCGCTCGTTCCCTTCCAGCCCCGAATGTGCTTTAATCCAAAACAAAGAAACTTCTTTGTTTTGGAGTATGCTTTGCATGATGTTGGCCCTCGTTTCGGTGGCTAGAGGGTGGGGGCTGCAAGGGTTGGCGATTGTTTCCAACACCGAGCGTGAATCGCTGAGTATGCAAAAGCTCGACTCTCCGCTTTGGAGGATCAACCTCGAGGCTCTGCATATAGCCAACAGTTCCGCCTGGTAGACCGTGCAGTACGGCAGCAGTCTAAGTTTGATGGCTCTAGTTTCGGCTTCATTCTTCCAAATGGACAATGAAGCCCCCACTTTGCCATCAATCTTAGACCCGTCCGTGTAAATTTTTACTGCTATTTGTTTAGTGGAACTTACAAATTGTTCTCGATCTACCAAGCTTATGAACTGCAGATCTATATGCTCTGCCGGATGCGGAGTGTCTGCAAATGCCACCCTACGCTCCACCTCCCTGTCCATCGGCATCGTCCGGAGTATCCCTCTCTTTGCCTCATATAGGGCGGCTGCCTCTTGTATTCTGAGGTCGAGTGGTAATACTCCGGCTAATAATAGTGCCGAGTTTAGGGAGACGGTGCGATAGGCTTTGCAGAGCTTCTGAGCAAAACCTCTTTGGACCGCGTTCAGTTGCCGTTTGACGCCCATCCTGGTGGCAGCCGGCGCCCATGCGCAGGCGGCATACATGATTATAGGCTCCACCGTTGCCGTATATATAATACGAATTATGTCTGGGTGGAGCCCCCAACTTATCCTGGCGGCTCTAGACAATTGCCCATAAACGTTCAGAGCTTTCTTGCAGGTGTTCGCAATGTGGGCTCTGAAGTTGAGGTTCTTGTCTACTGTGAGCCCCAGGATTTTAATCTCATTGGACATTCCAATGTCAACCCCGCCCATGCTGAGAAGTGGTATGTCAAACTTCAGCTTTTTGGTCAGCACCATAGCATTGGTTTTATGCGGTGCAAACCTAAGCTTATTCTCGACACCCCACCCCCGAACATACTCGAGGGCGGCATTGGCCTGTTCCTGCACTTCCTGCGCAGTGCCGCCGGCAAACACCAGGACGACGTCGTCAGCATAAGCTTGTACGTAGTCTCCGCGCTGTTCCAGGCCCCTTAAAAGTGGGTCAATGAGGAGGTTCCAAAGAGTGGGTCCCGCAATGGACCCTTGTACGCACCCTTTGTGAGTGTCCTTTATGTACTCCTCTCCGGCATACCTGACTCGGACTCGTCGGTCCTCAAGATAACTAGTCATCATCCGCCGGAGATTCACTGGACACTCTTCTTCGGCCAGTCTGGCTTTTATCTTTGGCCACCAAGCATTGTCGAAGGCTCCCTCTATGTCCAATGATACAACTACCGCTAGCTTCTTTTCACGAAGTTTTTCGCGTATGTGTTGTATCAGGTCATAGAGGGAATCCTCGGTGCTTTTTTGTGGCATAAAGCCATACTGGCGGGTGCTCATTTTTGGTGTGAGGTGCCACTTTAGCCTCCCCACCACCATTTTTTCCAGAACCTTCCCCATGACCGGCAAAAGGCCTATGGGCCTGTAGGACTTCGGGCTGGCGTAATCCTCCTTCCCTGGTTTCCTCAGGGCTACAACTGTGGCCTCCTTCCAGATCTTAGGGAAGTGGCCCAGCTGCAGGCATTTGTTGAATATCCCTAGTAACAGCCGTGGGTCGGCGGACTGCACGTGCTGACAAATGTCCGCTGTGAAACCGTCCACTCCGGGGGCCTTTTTGGGGTTGAAACTTCCCGTCACCAATTCCATTTCGATCAGGGTAAACGGTGGGTCATGTTTTTCATTATGTACCCAGCCGTTTACCTGATCTGCCAAAGCTCTGGTTCGGCGATGGTCTGAAGTTTCCCCTTCCTCGGAGTCCTCCGGGTAGAAGGTCTCAGCCAACAGCCTCGCCGACCCCTTATCGCTCAGTGTTTTCCCCAGCACAGCCAGGGGCACATCCTCCCTTCTTTCCTCGGTCCTCTTCATTACCCTGTATATGCCTTCCCAAACGCCTTCCCTTGTTTGTTTTCCACAAAACCCCTTCCAGCTTTCTGTTTGTGCCTTTTTGGCCTCCATTTCATAGATTTCTTTCGATCTCAGGTACTCCTCAACAACCTTCGATCTTCGAATCGGCGCGGCACATCTTATTCTTCGTTTCCTGGTGGTGACCTCTTTCTTCATTTTTGTAAGTTCTTTTGACCACCACGGCAATGTGAGTATGTCCATATTCTTCTTTTTTGGGATGATATCCATGCATACTGTTTTTATTATATTGTTGTACTTATTTACTGTTGTTTCCATTAGTTCTTTTGTGTCAATTTTTTCTACTTCTTCTAAATTTATTTTTTGTTCGAGCTTTAATTGGTCCAGTTTCTTACGAAACTGGCTCCAATTTGCCTTTTTTGTATTAAAGATCCTTGTTGTTCTATTTGTTTTTACGCCTTTAGATTTTTCTATTTTTATTTTAAAAGTGATGCCGTTGTGGTCGGAACTCGTGAGATGTTCTTCTACCTTCCAGTCCTCCACCAGGTTCAGCATGTGTATAGAGCATGCTGTGATGTCTATATGACTGCAGTACCGCTGCCCTCCTCTTACTGTATCGAAGGTCGGAGTATCTCCCCGATTCAATATATGGAGGCCCATATCCTCCAGAAAGCTGGACATATCCTCTCCCCTGCCGTCTGTTTTTGTACTCCCCCACCATGCGCTCTTTGCGTTGGCATCACCTCCGAGTATAAATTTTCCGGAGCTAGTTTGTGTTCTTGTCTTCTTTAGGTGCTCCAGGTATGGCCCTATGGGCAGATCTGGTTCTAGGTAGAACGATACCAGTGTGATCTCCCAGGCTCTGGTTCGGATCCCCACCACGACGATGTTGTTTGTGGTGAGTTGCGGGTACTGTATAACGTCAATGTTTGTGTCAAAGACGGCTATTGCCGCCTTTACAGTCCCTTCTCCTTGCCCAGAGTTCTGGAAGATCCGGACACCCCTGTGATTTTTCAATCGTCCTACTGCGCCCACATATGGCTCCTGGAGCAACGCTGCAGTGGCTCTTCGATTTGCAGCTTCCATCAGTAGCTCATCGGTCGCCAGTTTCTTCCTTTGGAGGTTAGCCTGTAGCACACGGTGAGGGAAGGTTACGGCCTGAGTGCCCTTAGCAGTAGGCCACTGATGTTCTGGCTAATGCGTCCCATTTTCTTCTTACCGTGCAGTCATTGCTGAAGGCGTTGTGATCCTTCCGATCGACTTTCGCCCCCAGACAATTTCTGCACGTTGGCGCCTTTCCTGCTGCTTGCTCAGGGCACTCCGTCCTCATGTGCTGACCGCCGCAGTGACTGCATAAATCTGCACTTTCACTGCAGGCGCGCTTGTTGTGACCGTATCCCAGACAGCGGGAGCACTGCACTAGTGGCGACTGATCTTCGGCCCTTATCCCTTGTAAATCTATGTGCAGCGTCCCCGCCTCTGTCACTCTCCTCCAGACGGCAGGGGATGTACTAATCACTATGTGTCTAGTGTGGGGGTTTCTTGCTCTTTTGGTGTATTTGAATGCTATCCTGTTTTCCTCTTTGCCGAGGCCGTCAAATATGCCACTGTTCTGATTTCTTAGGGCCCTAATGACTTCCTCATTATCATTTATCATCAGAACATCTCTAAGAACCAGGAGAGGGTCCCTATTTTTGACTTCCTCGACAATGAGGTGTCCTCCCGCTTTTTCTAACCTTTCCTTTACCCTGCTCCTGTCTTCCTTTGTGCTGCATCCCATTATAATCTTTCTGTCCTTAGCTTTTCTAACCTTCTCCACACGAACCCAACCCTCCTTAGCGTCGACCGCCTTTCTAATCCTATCTAAAACTTCATCGCCCGTGTCTGTCTCGTTTTTAGATGTTATCACCAGCGAGTGCAGTCCGGATCTTCGCGGGGGTTGTGGTACCACACTTCCGGCAGCCACACTCGCATATGTTGCTTTTCCCAGGCCTTCGCTCTGCTTTTCCATGGCCTCCTGCAGTTTCTCCATCGTTTCAGTGTTCTTTTTTATCAGTCTTCCATGCTCCTCCATTCTTCTAATTATATCCGTTTCCTGCTCTGTTGCTTCCTTTTCCTGTACTTTCTCTTTTTCTTTGTCCTTTCCTTCAGCCTTATAGGCTTTTAATTCCTCCTCCGCTTCCTTTACCAGATTGTAAAGGTGGTCTAGGCAGTCCAGGGCGTCCAATTTTGCATCTGTCCTCATATGTCTACTTGTATTAATTTGTGTTTTACCTTTTATTAGGTAGGCCCTTGCTTTAATGGTTCTGTCACCTATCTCCTTGTTAGATGACGTGGATGGGGTCGTGTTGGGCGTTGAAGTTAAAGTTTTAGTCCTCTTTTGGGAGGAGCTTTTTGTAGGGGACTTTTTCTTTGCTTCTATTTCTCCAATGCTGCGCCTAACGTTTACAATGTTCTCAGACATTGTCGTTAAATTTTTTGTAAAGTTTAAAAAATTTTTATTTATAAACACTGACGTTGTTTACAATATGTTCAGGAATGTTTGGGATGTTTAGGAATGTGTGCAAGATGTTTAGGAATGTGCGAAAGTTGTACGCTACTCTTCAACAGATGGCGCCACTTTGTTGTGTCGTGCACAACAGTCGTGCAAATGACGAGTTTGCACGAAGTTTGTGCAAAAGTTTTAGAAGTGAATATTTGTGTACCCTACAATTTTTACTTTTTTAAAATGTTAAAATATTTTAATGTTTTTGCACTTTACTCACTTTTTATACTAATTCTTCTGTTTTTGACGCCGCTATATTTAGTTTTGAAGCCTCCTCTTCCTCAGTTTGATCCTAAAAAATAGGGGGGTCTTCGATGTTGTTTGTGCGGCGTCTTCGAAAATAGTGTTTTCTCAGTGGTTTTCGGACTCCTATGGTCCGAGTTTAAGTCCGATTTTAAAAACAATTGCACTATCACCTTTGTCTTTCTTTGGCGCAACTTTTGATGTAACACACTTCCAGTTTATTATCTTTTATTCACTATTTACAATTTTTGTTTGCGGAGCGACTCACAAACGATGCGCGCGCGTTAACGGTCGGAGCGACTTATCAATTTTACCCCCTAGGGGCTGGATGAAAAGTGTCGAAGATCGTGTGTGGTGGTGGAACAAAGGAGGGGCTTATATCCAGCAGTGGAAACACACAGGCATAACAGTACCTATATTACAAAATCAATTAAAATATCATTAGGAACCTAGTTCTAAAAATCTAAAGTCGTTGGTGGCGTGAGGGTTGACATGACTGTCGCTGATGTTTAACTATATATTATACCATTTCCTGAACCGTCTGCCGATAGGTCTGTCGTAGTTAACAATGGCGGTTTGAGAAGGATGGAAGATCGTGGTGGTGGGCTGCAGAGGCCTACATACAGCAGCGACGCACTGATGGTATGATACGGTAATAAGAGCCTAAAAACACGAACGATAACTGGCCTTATGTAATTCGATGCGAAAACTTTTTCAACAATTTGCCAAGTTGTGTTACCTGAGACTTGGGAACTTGAAGACCTACCAAAATAATTCATAGTTTATTCCTTTCCGAGGAATATATTTATGGGATGTGGTAAATGGTGGCCGATAACAGAATGTTGGCCGGCCTCCAATTATATACACCACGAGTTTATTGTACAAATGCCATTTATATACAGATTTATGTGCTACAGTCCCATTTGTTGGATTAACTTCAGAATAGTTAATTCTTCAATGCAGGATATTACTTTTGCAATCAATTAGTTAATATACCAACAAAGTTAATATTATGTTTCTATCCAAAGAAAATACATAGGGTCCCACAAAAATAGTAATATTTTAGTGTCTTTTAAATAGGTTGTTCAATATCGAGAGTTGAATCGATTTTACGAGTTTTTACAATTGGTTTTTATATGTAATTTACAGTACACTTCGAAATGTATTGTAGTTACCTTTCGTTCTACGCGCAGTTGCATTCTACTCGATTCTATACGCGTAGGCTGCGCTGCGCCTGGGTCATTGCCCTTTATTGAATAATTACTGAGAGAACGTTTTAGAGAAATTTTAGAGAAATTTTAATTTATTCGCTATAATAACTTTATTTTTTTCTCTAAAACGGTTATCTGTATTAAAATATACTTGTTTCGAGTGACACGTTGTATGAACAGCGTAAGATGGTCCTTCACCGTGCCTTCTTCGCTAAGCCCTGATTTAACATTACCTAATATGAGTTGAGCCGCCAATCTCCCGCTAATCGGCGCGTTGTCGCACGGTCATGCGACACGACACATAATTCGGACCCTCATCCATTACCGGCCAATTGCCGACAACTTTCCCCCCTGCCCCCCTCTCGCCAAGATAACTAACGGCGACAGATTGGGGCTGTTACCCAAATATTGTTTATTGGGGATCATCGTTACAAGGATACCCACAATTAGTGTCCTGTGTTCTTGCGGTTGATAAAAATGTCAAGTGTAGTTTGATATTAGGTGTTACAAGACTATGTATGTAGGTATATATCGTACATAGTTAGTCATGATTGTCGATACCTCACAATTATCAATATCTTCATGTGACAGTTAATAATATTTTTTATGTATGATCTGCGGCGATGGCTTAGATTCTGTTATAACTGCGAATAGGTGAAAACATAAAGTACAAAAGTCACCTGCTTGTGCTGCGATGAAAACGTGAGGAAAACAGGGTTGTACTTTGATTATACTTTTTTTTTTTTAGCCTAGCTAGACTAGGGAACGGATATCACCACTATCGCCTAGGGAGCAGAGCGCTGGCCTCCGCTAGCGACTGGCGACTCATTAGGTTTTGGGGCGGATATTGTGCGGTTATACTAATGACTAATATGCATGTAGAACATAAAAGTTACAAGTATTTATTCCTAAATTAAATATACAATATTTTAGTATAATACCTACATATTGAAACAATCTCAACATTTAAGCATTGTAAGTAAGCATATTAACTCGCTGAATTGATAAACCGATGCGTTGTACGACGTAGTTGTCGGCCTTCATTCACTTGTGCTTATAATTGAAAACTTTTTTTTATGATAAAGATATATGAAATATTCACTCCATTGTTTCCTAAAGTTTTGAAATAGGAGCAATATCAACAAATTTACCGGCCCAATATGTATGTAACAAGTTGCAAAATGCTCGTTCGGTAAAGTTTGGCCACTTTCTCGTTTCCGTATTAGGCCGGTTGCATACATCATTCATTTGGTAATCATATTTCAATCGTTTGTCGATTTACAATTGAAGACAAAATCAAGCTGAATGATAAACATATTGAAAAATCTTCTATAATATTATTATAGCACTAGCTTCCACCCGCGGCTACACTCACGTGGATTAAGCAGCTGTAAAATATTTTTAACACCTGTAAAAGGACCGACATGATGGACTTAATGGATGAAAATCCATCCATTAGTTTTTAGTAATTCTATTAAAAATATTTTTTTTATTTTCCTCTATAATTCAACTTCCTTATGTCATGTGAAAATGACACATACACCAGTTTTCCTCCTGGATATTTAGGTACACATTAATGAAAACCCGATCAAATTCCGCTCAGAAGTTTTTACGTAATGCTCAAATGAACAGATATAAATACAAATAGACTACAAAATAAACGACTGTTTTGGGTTTTGTAGCTTCCAAAGAGACCTACCCCCAATTATATATATTTTTTTAATTAAGTAAATGTACATATTCAACCTGATTTATTGTATGTATAGAAGAATATAAATATATAGAAATATAGATAATATGAAATAAAAAAGAAAACCCTTCGCATTTAGATAAACTGTTTAAAAAAAAATACTACAATATAATGATGTAATTAGGCTTTAGACCAGCCGTTTACATCAAGAATATCATAAAAAAAACGTTTTAAAGAGATGTTCTAATGTTTGAATATTATTATAATATTTGAATATTATTATAATATTTGAATATTATTATAATATTTGAATATTATTATAATATTTGAATATTATTATAATATTTGAATATTATTATTTTTCTTTGAATACTGTGCAAGCGCCATTTTTGTTTATTAAATATTATTCTATTTGAAGGGTATACAAAATCGGAAAGGTTTTTCTTCATTTATTTATTTTGTAAAACAATTACCAATATACATACAGTGGATTTCGGTTATAACGACGACGGAGGGACCACTTTAATGTCGTCGCTATATCCGGAGGTCTCTATATCCGAAATAATAAAAAATCACGTACATATGTATACATATTTATTTATTTATATTATACACGGCTGTTACTAAAAAAACGAGTTATAGTGCACTGCTTAAGTTTAGACTTTTGTGCACGCTGTAAGGTATATTCCATTTTCATAATTCCCTCTACATCTAAATTATTATTGCCTTCTCCAAATAAACAGTACTTTTTGAGCGTTGTAATAGCACATAATGCATCTCTAATTGTTGGAATCTCGTTTACATTGCAATCCTCTTCCTCTTCTTCATGCTCCTTTTCTCCGTACATTTTCAATATCTTGATGAGTTGGATTACGATTTTTCTTTATTTTCAGGGATTTTGATTCAAAACACTGCATAATTTTAGCGCGGTTTTTCCACATCGTTGATATTGTAGAATGTGAAACTACAAATTGTTTACACAGATCAACATTGTTTTCACCATTTTCCAGTCTCGAAATGATGTCCACTTTTTCTTTAACAGTAAATGTACGTCTAGGATCCATGTTCACAAGTTTAAGAAACGATGTTTACTCACTGAAAATTGCTACGTAACTGATTCATAATTTTAACTTCGTGCACATGCTAAGTAACCCTACACACAAACAAAGCATTTGACCATCTGCGAATGTAAACAAAAGATTCTTATCCTTTGTTTACGTTACATTAAAGCTTATGAATGAGTCTTTGTGCCTTTGCCGACTCAGTCTCAATATCCGCAAGGAATTTCTAGGAATCTGTCCCAAATAGTTCATAAAAACAAGTCGTTATACCCGAATTAGGCGTTATATCCGGAGTCGCTATTGCCGAATGAATTTCCTATGAAAGTATGCTTTAAATTCTAGGGACGTAAGTTCGACGTCGCTATAACCGAAAAGTCGTTACAACCGAGGTCGTTATTAATGAAATCCACTGTAATTTCATTTGAGCTTGCTTCTTCTCTTTTATTGAAAACTTTTAAAAGATACGTTCACAGCAAAGGACAATTGGCGGACAAGGTCAACATAATAAAAATGTCGTTTCGCTGACATTTCAGATATTGCTCATTTTTTGCAAGTATTATTATTCAAAAGTCTCGATTTTTGAGTTATTATCCCTTAATCTTAATTGAAATATTTTTAATGTAAATATATCATAAAGATACCTTCACTACAGGCTGCTTATTGAAGTTCACTGGCTATTTTTGCTTGTCACCAAAAATACAGTAAATTGTTATTTTAAAAATGTTATCATGTAAAATCATTGCAATAAATGAGCGATATGATTGATACCTGATGTGTGCGGCCAGCCTTAGATATGCATTGGTCGGCAGAGCGACCTCGGCGAGATTTCTCCCTCGATCGCGAACTTTCGAATCTCTGGCAACTTGTTACAGTTTTAGTTGGCCGTCGCTATTTTAATGTTTCAGAGGGAAATTTTCATTACTTTTCATCTCTTTGTCAAAGTGTGCGTTACACTAAGTTTAAAGTACTCATTTCAACTAAGACTGGTTTGTTTTGGATTGGATTCGTAGTATATTTAGTAGAAAAGCAGTATGTCTATGGATGTTTGAAAAATTGCATTTTTAAATTATTTTCTTTTATATTAGGCGACTAGATCTAGATAATATGTACTTACATAATGATATGCGGGTATAACTAGACTAAAACTTGTCTTAACCTAATTTTATTTTGGTTAGTGATTTTTAATGTTAGATACTTTTGTACTGTTCGCTTGTCGAAACCCATTCAACTTAGTGCCTTTGTGTTGAAAGAATTTCATTAATGACACCCATTGCGTGCAGCTTAAGAAACTTTAATAAACTTTAATAATTCCAACGAACTGCAGCTTCACGCGGTAGTGAAGCTGCAGTTCTCTTGGGCGTGGCGTTTGATGTCTTTCTGCCGTTTACTACGTTAACTTGTCAGATAACTTATTTATACCTAAGAATACAAGGTAGCGTCTCGTGGAACACACATCTCGTCCTCAGATATAATCGTTCGATGACATCACCCTGGGAAGTGGGAGGTTGACTGCGGGGTTGAGTGTTATTTTCAGGTGTCGATTCCCATTTCCCGACCTCAAATGTATATAGGTTGAGGTATATAATACGTATAGATGTTCAACTAATGACTATTATAGCGAAGCGTTATAAGCGGTTAAAATATTATTTGTATTATTTGTAAGACCGTTAGTGAAGATATCTAAGATATTATTGAAACCTGCGTGGATCACGACTTTACTATACGAGCATAACGAGTACGCCTAATGGTGACTGAATAAATTCAAAATAACAATCAGTGATGAAGTTCACGGAGAGCATATTTATTAACAAACTAGCGACCCGCCCTCACTTCGCTTCGGTTTATTAAATTTAAAACAATCGGAATAACATATTTTCCTGCGGTAAAATGCGGCCTATATTTGAAGTTAGACCTCTAGCAATACATCGGTGAAAACTGCATTCAATTCCATGCAGTAGCTTTTGCGTGATGTGTGTACAAACATACAGACAGACAAAATTTGGCTGTTGTTTTGGCTTCTGTTGCTCTAATAAAGACTCCCATATTAGTTTTTTTTTCAATATCTATAATGTACAGACATCGGCCTGTTACAATTTTATTATATGTATAGATTGGATCATATCTCGATTAAGTTCGTAGATGAGCCAGATCGGTTCAGTAGTATGGATTTTTGTTCTGGAAGAAGGCGGTACACGAACACACACATGCATGCCGACGAACACACGCATGCGTGCATAAATACACATACTAAAAACCCAAGTGACAACCAATAAATTGCCATAATAAGTAAATAGAGTTATCACAAACATACATAACATGCCAACTTCAGTTGGCACGCCCTCGAATGCGCTGCCTGCCTTTGGGGATATGGAAATGTATTTGGAGAAAGGGTTGGGAGGGATAGGATGAGATGGGAATGGGCTTTGACACATCTCACTCACTACAGAAACAGGTACATACATTGGGAAAATAGGATAAAGTGGGAAATGAAGTATATTTACCAATAGTCACTGTGAGAGAAATTACGAATTTTTCAAAAAACCTCAAAATTAAATCACTGCCATTATAATATATAATTGATATGTTGATGGATAGCGCTCGTGAAGCTCTACAACACTTGTCTAACTAAAAATTATTTTAAAATATAGGGCGGCTACCTTTCCTATTGATGCGGGCCCACAGCCTTTTTATACGTAAACAAATATTAAACTTGAGATACATACCTGTAGACGCAGCTTCCATCAAACCATACGCGCTGAATAAACCCCCGCCTCCGTTAATGGCCCAACGGGCCTAAATGAACGGTGAAGGCAACACATTACCTCTCCGGGGAACCGACCCTTCTCACTGGCAGCCCTGCTTCACGCTCAGGGATTTGCTTCAAGATTTCACGGTGAACTATCGCGTTTAATAAACACCTTCACAACATATTGGAAAATTTAAGGCGTGTTTAACGCGAGCAGAGCACGACTGATTACGCTCAACTATACTATATTATTATTGGAAGCATGAAGACAAATGTCGGCAAATCAACCACAGCTGAGTTGCGGTAATTAGTGTTACCAAGTGTATAATATGAAAATATACTAGATAGACATCTAAAAAATTCCGAACTTGGACTCAAAAACACCTATTCTGTTCTGACCAATGTCTCTATTTCACGCATCTGCTGGAAGAGATCTCTACGGACGATAAGCTTACCTTTTGTTCATCTCTTATTTAATCATGTATAACTTTATTGTTTTAGGCGTTCAATAAAATGTCAATATAATACAATATAAATCCTAAATATATGAATGATCTAATTTTAAACAAACAAAATTTAGGTACTGAGCAAAATAAAAGCATCAATATACATAAAACCATGCCACATACCATCAGGCTGCGGCAAAGACCGCCACCGCTTTTCTCATCCAGTCAATACCGGCGACCTTCTTCAAGGTGTCGTCAGTCCACCTGTTCAGAGGGCGTCCCACGCTACGTTTCCCGGTGCGTGATGGACATTCGAGGACTCCGATTGAAATAATGTAATGGAATGAATAAACAATATGAGTAACCTTGTATAATATACGTACGTTTGGATCAAATCTTGCATCTATAATACCTTTGCAGAATACATGTTCTACTATCTATTTATATCGGTCGTGGGTCAATTGTCCTGAACTTTCATCATTTGGTTTCTCCGGAAACATTGTCCGGATTTAACAACATAATAGTATGTTTGTAATTGGCATCGTTGCAATATTCTCGAGCGCGCGAGTCGTAGCGAGGCAGATCGTTCTTACTAGCTACGTCGTAGCACCCCATCGTAGCGACAGCACTAGAGAGCTACGCCGTAGACAGATTATAAGTTGTATCGTAGACGGTCGTAGTTGAGACCGTAGTAGGATGGCGGTAGCAGCAATTACAAGTAACTATCATAATATTACAAAATAACTTAAATATTACAAATATAAATGTATGTATAGTAGGCGTTCATTCTACAATATCTTTTTATTTACTTTGATTAATTTACACATTTATATAAATAAATGACAAATGATACAAAAAATATATACTTAAATCTAAAAATAAATTAAAACTTATAAATATCAAAAATGTTAATTATGCAAGTGTTTATTATACAAAACGCTCAAAATATAGGCTTATATACTGAGCATACTGTGGCAAGGTACTCGGCATGCTGGATTACCTCGCTGCACGGCACGGCTGATGTGTGCGCGAGATAATGGCCAGCACTAGGGTCGCCGCTGTTGTTGACCAAGCGCTTTGAAAGACGAAAGCGCGCTAGGACTCCACGGACGGTCTCAACACCGAAAGCAATTGTTGATAATAATTTAATTGCCAGTGCCGATAACAAAATATAAAATACAACTTTAGGAAACTGAATTGGCATCTTTCTTGTGCTACGTCGCTGTACGCTTAAAAGGTCAAACTTCATAGTGTACACAGAGGAGAGAGTCCGCCTATGGACAGTCTGTCGCTTCAGCATTACACGTGAATGACAAAGGCATATGGAATCATGTCTCCGCAATTTAATACAATGTCGGTTCCGTAAGCCTTCTATGTTTATGGACCGTCGGGAGGCATCATGACACTGCTAATAGTGTTAACATAAACTAGCGCGTGAGTTATTTAGTGGGTCCGCCGGAGGATAATGGGGACGTGTCACACGATATAGGGACTTGTAGCCGTTATGATGGCGGACACTTCACTATCGAACGCAAACATATTTCTCTGACACAAATACAACATATTGGTCAAAATAGCGTGACATAAACTCAAACTTAACAGGATTTACAGCACTTTTTACTAAATGGCGATGGAATATATTCAAGTAGGTATGTAATACAATTACCCTGTTCTATTTTATTATAATGAAAATAGAAAAGGCCGATGGTAGCGCCATTCGGAACGGAGATGTCGCAATTTTCCGTAAGTTTTAGAAAAAAAGTGTTTAAATAAAATATATATGTAGAACTTTACGAACCCTGTCCAATGACGTACTCGTATAGTTTTTCTTTTGTAGGGAGAAAACAGCGGACGAGTCCACCTGGTCATAAGTGGATACTATCGCCCATGAACATTCGTGGTAGATGCCAACTTCCGTCCAGAATGACAAAAATTGGCACACCACCGGATTCGCTGCCTACCTTTGAAGATGTAGGAATGGATTTGGAGTTAGTATTAGGTTTTTTTAGTTTACATCATGATTTTGGAACTATTGAACCGATTTGCCTCATCTTCGAACATAACCGACATATAGACAAACATTTTCTACCAATTTTTTTTTCAGTCCGTTATGATATGCGCAAATTGATTGATGTTTTAAATTCAGCTGGTGATTCATCTAATTTTAGTCTCTCTGTTGGTCTTAGCTTATCTCTTGGTATCTACTGAATAATTATATAGTCCATCGTGCACAGAGGCAATGAAATGATGTCCGCAATTATAGTTAAATTTCTTCGAAGCTCCCTAATAAAACTACAATTTATTTGGCGTAACTACGTATGTATAAGGCCAGCAATATACGTCCAATTTCTTCTTCCAATTGTTTGATCGATCTTTCGAATCAGATGCAAACTCCGACCGACATCACTCTACGATTAAGATCGTTCGACGTCTGTAATCCTGGTATTGCGCCTATAGGCGACGGTAATACTTAACACAAGATGTCACGTCTGTCTGGAACTTTTAACTTGGTCTGGACTTGGAATATAAAAATTTTATTTAAATGGGGAGAGTGCACGCTGCAATCCAACAGCCGCTGGGCGCGCTCGACTGGCTACGTTACCCCTCTCCCACATAAGACTACCTTGAAATGTACTGCATTTCCCACTTTATCGTATTTCGCCAATGTACGTACGTGTTTCGGTAGTGAGTGAGATATGCCAGAGCCCATTCCCATCCCATCCTATCCCTCCCCATTTTCCTAACCCTTTCTCGAAATCTATTCCTATATCTCCAAAGGTAGGCATATCCTAGGCCTATATCCGGGGGCGTGCCAACATTTGTCATTTTGGACTAATGTTGGCATGTATCGCGGATGTCTATGGGCGACAGTATCCACTTACCATCAGGTGGACTGTATGCTCGTCTGCCGCCTTCGTACATAAAAAAAAATATATATAAAAAAAACTTTAAACTGATAGCAATAGGGGTTACCTTAGAATGGATTTGATCAGCCCATCAACGCTTTGCAGTCTGCAATGAACGCTTCGCTAGTCTTACGTAAAAATAGGATATGCATTGGCTAAAACCAGTCCGATAATCAGAACCGATACTTGGATGCAAAATCGGACCTAAATTCTCAGCGTAAAAGTTATTGTTCCAACAAATTAAGCGTCCTAACCCTCCGCACGTAATCTTGTCGAGTTTTGTGGCATCACGCAACTCACGAACACCTAGGGCCGCCACCTATGGGATACCCTAAACCTGGAGATTTAAAAACATGGGACAAAAAACGAAACGGGAACATTAGTAGTAAATGTATAATTTAAAATTATAGATACTTTAAGTTATAAGGTTAACATATCACATACGAGGGCCACACTGAATGTTTTCGGAATGAATAAGAAAAAATTACAATGAATGACCAAAGATCAATTTATCAATCAATTAAAAATTAAGGCGCCAAGTCGGGACTGTATGGAGGATGGCTCATGAATTCTACGTTTTTCGCCTTCAAAAAGTTGTTTGTCTATTTGGGCACGTGAGAGCTGGCATTGTCATGGTGCAAGATTATGCGGCGTTTGCGGCTGTTTTTACGGAGTTGGTCAATAACTTCCGGCAAGCAAATGATCGTGTACCAATCAGCATTCACGGTACGACGATTATCCAAAGCAACAGTAGCCACATGTCCAGTTTTTCTTAAAAAGAATCAATCATCTGTTTCGCGGCACTTTGCACACGCGCACTTTGGTGGAGTTCGGCTCATATTGAAAGACCCAAATGTTTCGTTCTGTAAATTCACCTGTTACTATGTTCCACACCAAATTTGACGCCCCTTCGTTGATCTGATAAGCATGGCAAGTGACGCGTTCCGTTTTTGAGCCTCAGTCTGTGTAGAATTCACCGCGAGCACAGCTTTTGCACAGCCAAATGTGTAAGATTGATTGTATCTGACTCATGCCTATGCCTAAGGATGCCCGAATTTCATGGTAAGTCACACACCTGTCTGTTTCGATCACATGGCGCACAACATCGATATTTTTGATGTTGACAGCGGTGGACGGGCGACCTTCACGAAATTCGTCACTGAGATTGACACGACCGGGGTTGAATTCCGCAAACCAACTGTGCGGGCTTATATTACCCGCACTGTGTTGTTGCTGGGATTGTGAAAAAGGAAAACGCGGTGAGGTACTGTTGAGACTTATATCCAGTACAGACTTAACTGTTTGTTAGACATGCGTCTAGTGTGGTGACTACAAGTTGACTGTCGTGGGCTGGGATTCGCCCTTATTTATATTGATACAATGAGGGATGCTGGAGTTGGGCGTTTCTATTGTTACGATGTTTTGGCCACGTGTTCGTTACGGTCCGCATGTGCAAGCCGTTCGTCTGGGAAGCGATTTCTCTTCCTTTGTTTTTAGTGTCAATAGTGAAGGTGTATAAACCGTTAGGTCGGAACGCGCCTTCTTGTCCCTTGTCTGTTAAATGTTTATAGCAGGGTTGCGTAAACCGTTGGTTTTTTACACGCTTTCTCGTCTATTGTTCAACTCCAACATCCCTTTACAATGAGTGACATAACTGTCTTTATGAAACGAACTATTTTAACAAAACGTATCCTACCTTAACCTACTGTTTTGAATCAACTATGTGTATTTGTACTTAACCTATAGTTATACATTATATACTTATAAGCTATGTACAGATTATGAGCCGGTCGTCGCGAACATTCTCCCGCCGTGCGTAGACTCTTCCTGTCTACGCATCTATTTGGGTTGCTGGCGCGCGACCGGGTCTGTTGGTAGGATAACGAGCTTCTTTATCGGTCGACGTAATGTTCCTCCTTTCGTTCTTACGTCAGCTGTGCGAACTACTCCATCGGCTCCCGGATAGGTGTCTGTGACTATTCCTCGCGGCCATGTGTTGCGAGGCATCGTATTGTCTGCTATTAGTACTATATCTCCTTCCTTCAGCGAATGCCCTCGACCGTGGGGCTCCCGCCGGTGTTGAAGTTTTGGATCTTTGTCTATTTTCTTATTTATCGTCATCAGTCTCTTGTAAGCGTTGTCATAGTTCGCGGGCATCACGACATTGTCTTTCTTCCATAGTAGCGCTGTTTCGTAACTCCCGTGCTCTGATTCTTTCGTGCATTCGTTGAGTATGTTGAGTGCACGTTCCTCTGGGTCGTTTAGAGGTCGCTTGGGCGTGATCGTGAGAGACTTTAGTGCGAAATACTGCCTTAGCTGTTCATCCATGCTCTGTTCTTGCAGGGATAGATGATGTGTGTAGTGAATGCGGCGCCCTAAAGTTCTTGTGTGCGCGCCATGCATCACCCATCCGAGTGGAGTGAGAGAGGCGATTGGTTGGTGTTTCAGTCCTTTTCTGACTTCAGTTGCGATGAGCAGGTTCCAATTGTCTTGCCCTATGAGAACTTGTGGCTTGATATTAGGGTATTTTAGGTTCTCTTTTATGTCGTCTAGATGGCGGCAGCCGTCTAAGTCTTTCTCCGATACCCCTTGTGCTGAGAGTTGTAGGTTTTCGATGGTGCGAGCTTGTATTTTATGACTCTGAGTCGCACCGTGTATGGTGAGTGTGATTCTTCGTGAGCGGGCCGCTTCCAATTCGGTTTCCGCTATAGCTTGAATATGCAGTGGGTCGACGGGTCCCTTCGCTCCTATTCTCTGTGCCACACTGGAGTCGATTAGTGTGACTGTTGAACCGTCGTCTAGAAGGGCGTAGGTAGTAACGTCCCCTATGGGACCGGAGATTCTAACTGGAACCATTTTCAAATAGGATTGCGTCCTATTCGATCCTATTGGAGTCCACGCGGTTGATACGACGTCTGTTTTTGGCTCGGTGTCGTCTGTTTCTGTCTTTGTGAAATGTAGTAGTTTATTATGCCAATGTTGACATCCGTCGATTTCGCATCGTTGTCCGCGGCAGCTGTGTGTCTGATTTCTGTATTTGAGACATCGGAAACAAAGGCGTAGATTTTTTGCTAAATCCCATCTTGCATTTACGTCGGCTTGTTGGAATATTTTACAGTCTATTGTTGGGTGCCCTCTTTGTTTACAGACAGGACATGTGGTCGTTTTCTTATACTGTTCTGTCGTCGTGAATGTCCTGTGCGCTCTTTTATGTGTGTTATTGTACGAGTCTGGTTGTGTAGGGACCGACTCGGGTTGAGCGTATGGGCTACACCTTTCTGCTTCACGCTCAAGGAATCGCGCGAGCTTTGGCAATTCGGGCTCTTCTTTCGGTTGTTCGATCGCGTAATCGAACCAGCGATACTTCATAGCGGGCGTGAGCTTTTCTATTGTTGCTTTCGTTACTTCTGGATTATACAAATAGTATGTTTTCTGTAGCGCCCGTAGGGTCGATACGATATTGGATACTCGGGTAGCGAAGATACATACTTCTTTTGGGGCGTCTGAAGGGCGGGGGAGTGCCCTCAGACGCTCCAGTTCGGCCAATGCTATAGAGTCTGGGCGGCCGAAACGTGACTCCAGTGTTTTTATGATGTCGTGCGGCTTCGCATTGTAAATAAGTAGGCTCTCTACCGCTTCTCTGGCTCGACCGCGGAGGCCTTTGCGAAGTCGTGCGATGTTTTCTGTATCTGTAAAGGAGGCCGACGACTCGTCGTAGGCTGCCTTGAATAATAACCACTCTTGATGCGACCCATTGTACGGGGGTAGCTCTGTGTGGTGGCGTGGAGAAGTCTGTTGTCCTGTTCTAGCGGCCATTGTGATCGCACTAGCGAGTTCTGTTAGATCTATGTGGTTCTGCTGGTGTGTCGTGTTGACCGTGGCTCCCGCCGGTTGCGTAGTCGTTACGCCTGTTCGGTGAGTGGCTATCGCTGTGTAGTTCGCGCCCTGGTTCCTTACGTCGGGTGTCTGTTCTGTGGGGGCGGAGGTAGGCACGAGAGGTGGAGGCAACGCGAGGCGAACGGCATCTTGAGCTATGTGAGTCGGGGCTTGATTGTTCTGTACTGTAGCGCCGACCTCTTCTGTACTGTACTGTTGATGCGGTTCCCTCGATACGGCTAACTTGCGCGTAGTATGTAGCCAGGTGTCGACTCTTGTCTGTGCTTCTATGTCGGTAATTACTGTGTCGTCGTCTTGTTCGCTGTCTGAACTTTCTGCTTCTATTTCGGCGACTTGGGCTGTGGCGAGTTCAACTTGAAGTCGTAGTAAGTCTGTTTTAGCTTTGGCTAAACGGAGCGCGCGCTGAGACTTCGATTTCTTACTGTTTTTCGATGATTTTCTAGTTTCAACGCTGAGAGGTGGGGGTGTCGTGGAAATTTGCTGTATATCAACCCCCGTCCTTTTCTGTTTGTCCGTTGTTGTAGCGGATATCGCAATACCTGAAGAGCCGGTAACGGTGGTTTCTGTTGCTGTCATTTTAGCGGATATCGCAGTCTCTGGAGAGCCGGTAACGGCAGTTTCTGTTGCTGTCGTCCCCGTTGAGGTTTTTGTCGCCGAGGAACTTGTACCGTCGTCCGATTCGTGAAAGTTCTGTAGATACGAATTTCCGCTTTGCGATCTTGTTACTGGCATCTTGTTATTTTTCTGTTTACTTTTCCTCGACGATTCACGTTTTTCTTTCTTCAATGATCCGGCTCGAAGGACCAGAATGTGCGGGCTTATATTACCCGCACTGTGTTGTTGCTGGGATTGTGAAAAAGGAAAACGCGGTGAGGTACTGTTGAGACTTATATCCAGTACAGACTTAACTGTTTGTTAGACATGCGTCTAGTGTGGTGACTACAAGTTGACTGTCGTGGGCTGGGATTCGCCCTTATTTATATTGATACAATGAGGGATGCTGGAGTTGGGCGTTTCTATTGTTACGATGTTTTGGCCACGTGTTCGTTACGGTCCGCATGTGCAAGCCGTTCGTCTGGGAAGCGATTTCTCTTCCTTTGTTTTTAGTGTCAATAGTGAAGGTGTATAAACCGTTAGGTCGGAACGCGCCTTCTTGTCCCTTGTCTGTTAAATGTTTATAGCAGGGTTGCGTAAACCGTTGGTTTTTTACACGCTTTCTCGTCTATTGTTCAACTCCAACATCCCTTTACAATGAGTGACATAACTGTCTTTATGAAACGAACTATTTTAACAAAACGTATCCTACCTTAACCTACTGTTTTGAATCAACTATGTGTATTTGTACTTAACCTATAGTTATACATTATATACTTATAAGCTATGTACAGATTATGAGCCGGTCGTCGCGAACACCAACTATGTATAAATTATCGTCTTGCTTGGTGCTTCATCGCCAAGTTAAATCCATCGTAATGCAGACACGCAATTTTTATAATGACGCCACAATGAAAAATCAAATTACTGTTAGATGAAACAAACTTTATTCTACAGCCAAAGAGTTCCATTTTCAAATATTGTAATTACTTTTTAAATATTGTTTATGTAAGTGGTCAGCTCCGAAATTTTTCAGTTTTTATTAATATTCTCGATGAGGTAATAATAAATTACGAATAATAAATTAACACGAGTTCAAGCTTGCCTGTATGAGATCGCCTTAGCGATAAGGTCGACTATTGTATTCTGTCGTTTATTATTTGTGCACATGTAATAACTATTTGTATGCAATAAAGAGTATTTATTATTATTATAAACTTATACTTATGTTAGTTTAATAAACAGCTACGACAACAATAAGGTTACTAGAGTCCGTTTGAAAATTATACTTTTTCTGAGATTTTTACGAAACAGCCGCATCGCCCAGCGATTTTCGGTGTTAACCCGTAGCCCTTCAAGTCTGGAGACTCCGGGTCAAACCCGACAGGGTGGCAGCCCTACGCACACCTAACCCCAAAACGGTTGCCTGCGTTGGGATCGCTTGTCGATACCGTACCCTAATCGCTCCCCGGGCGGAGCTGCTTGTCCGCTTGCGTTAGCTTCACTCATCATTTGATAAAGGCGCTTGTACATGAAACATATAATTGTAGTAATATAATCGTAAGCCTATATTTCTGTTTTTACAATAAACATCCTAAGTATAAAATTAATTTTGTGTTTATATTATTCCCTGTCAGTCCGTTTCAATTTATGGAGAACAGAGCAAATATGCGTTGGACATAGCCTACGAAATATGGTGCGTACCTGCCGTGAGTCGGTTTATATAACCGTAAGGTTGGTAAGACCATGCGGGAGGAGTTCCAGGGGAAGGTCGTCCCCAAATAAGTCCCCATTTAAATATTGTAGGTCTCACTTAACCACAACAGACATTCATGTTACAACTCACCTATCCATCCCTTTTATAGGAGGGTGTGTGTGCATACTACAATCCCACAGCCGTTTGGCGCACTCAACTTGCCAAGTTACCCCACTGTCACTGAACACTACCGTAAAATATACTGTATCCTAATTCCTCAATGTACGTAGTAAGTCATTCAATAGTGAGTAAGATATGCCATAGCCCATTCCCATCCCATCCTATCATATCTCTCCAGATTTTCTCAACCTTCTTTCTAAATCCATTCCGAAATCTCCAAAGGAAGCAAACGGTTCCAGAATGGCAAACGGAGGCGTGCTAACGTTGCCATGTATGGCTCAACAACATCCAATTGATTTTATAAATTGGCAAAATTTTGTTCATGGGGTTTACTCGTATTATGAACTTTCAAAGAAGCATACGAGATTCAAACAAATCGGTTTACAGCTCTAAAGTGATATAAATTAAATCTATTTTCAATGCATCCAAATGAGCTGATGCTTCTATATAAGTTTATTAATAAATGTATTTCATTCATCTGTAATCTTGAGACACGCAGCACGTAAGGATGCTTTCATCCAAATACCTTATTTATTAGGTTGGCGCCTAAAGTAAATTTAAGCACCTACTCGCTTATAAAATATTCCGTCATTTCCATGCAATTTCAATGGAATCAAAATGGAGAGCACGTACTTATTAGAACCTATTACCCGTTTCAATTTGCCGATGCGAGTATAAATATTTGCGCAAATGGATTTTTATCTCCGCCATTCTCGGAGCTGGCTGACGCTATTTGAAAATTCAATAATTCTGCATAAAGGCATGCATCGACTCGCGAGCGGAGTGAATGATTGGGTGAATGGAAGAGTGAATAAATGCGAACAGTGAACGAACGCCTTTCATCGATGTGACTGGGAGGAACGGAGATTATTTGGCTTTGTATGAATAGTTAAGTGGATATTTAATTAAAGCTCCAAATTTGTTTTATTATAAGAATTTAAAGGGCATGTGTGTAGCATACCTACTTTCCTCCATTTTGAAAAATTCTCTATTTGGCATCGCTAACCGAACCTAAATAAATCCGTAGAAAACATCAAGACAAACAAAAATGGTCGTCAGGTAAAAATGGTCGTCACGTGACAACTAAGTTAATCAAAGTCAATGTTATAACTTTCAATATTAATTATCTCGGTTTCTTGTCGTCTTTATCTGACAACATTTTTTGTTTAGTTTGATGTCTTCTTATGAATCTATTACATCTAATTTACACATAAAAAATATTTCGTCACGGTCGTTTTATCATCTTTGATTTACTCGGTTTAAAGAAGTTTCATAATTTCCGAAACATCTCATTTCAAAATATTTTACGAATCCAAATAAGATGTTTAGAAAGTACAAAAATTTAAACGTCTAGTAACCGAGACAATCTTCTTCGTGTTCGTGTTGTTCTTCGTCATAAGGAAAGATTTGTGGAATATTCTATTTTATATTCTAAATCAGGTCTGAACGCTTACAATAAATGTATTTGTTTACCTTTTATTCCTACTCGACGTTTCGGCGCGGGTTACACCAGCCGTGATCATAAGTTGACTGAAGAGGCGGGTGGTGCAGGATGGGAACTGCGAGCAGTTTTATCAACTACCTACATTTGATCTTCACATTCGGTAAAGCTGCGACACACTACACTAACAATGTATTCGATTCGATAGCGGACGTATTCGATGGTAAATCGCAAGATTTAAATTTGTTAATCACTGGATTCCACGTCGACGACAGTTTATAATCTTGTAGTACGAAAGATTTATTAATATAAACATTACTCAGCCACACGCAACAATTAAACAAGAAACCGTAGAATGTTTACAAACTTTTATTACAAGTGGGTAACTCAGAACGCGGACAAAAAGCGACACTCTCGGGACGACGACTGCTTAGTGCGCAGGCGCGGCGTCCCGTTGTTGCGCGGTTGTATTGCACGCGCCCGCATCCGTACTACGTCAAAACATTGTCGGATCAGTTGCGCCACAATCTATCTTCCCGATTGAAATTTTTGTATTTCTTAATATCAATCGCTTCACGTAGGTACAATCCCGGGATAATAGTGACGTTCAGTCGAGAGGATTTTGAGAGTACAGAGTTCTATCCAATGATTAATTTCAGCGTTGAGAAGGTGTTCGGTTTCTTTCAGCTGCGATGTGTTTCTCGACCCTTTCCGCAACAATACGCTTAGTTTGGCCTATATAGTAACTAGCACAGCTGCAGTCTATCTTATAGACACCTGGCGTCCAATAAGGTATAACAGTCCTTGGACGAGCGTAGGTTTTCCGCTAGTTTGGTGGACGGAGTATAAACAGTCCTAATGGAGTATCTTCTCAAGACTGTTTCAACTTTGTCCGTCACTCCTTTCACATATGGCTATTCTATTCGAGCCATATTATTCAGATTTCAATCCTATTGAAAACATACGGTCGCAGCTTAAGGGTTATGTAGCTCAAAGAAAATAAGACTACAGTAAAAATAATGTTATTAGAAAAAAAATTGATTGGTCCAGATGAATGGAAAAAAGTTTGTGATCACGCAATCTAATGCGAACATGAATGTAGAAAATATGAACATGCCATCTGTGGTTTTATGGATAGGATAATAAATAATACTTCTGAGAGTTCTGAGGCGCCAATGCAGTTTGGAAAGTTAGCCTTGGATTCAAAAATGTCAAGCTTTATCTAACCACATTTCCTTTATTGGAATACAAACATCTTTTAACTTCAACCAACACTTTACACTTTACAAACTTTGCGTACTATTTATCGAGGTCGTTTCTCCACGTCTAAACGAATAATACAATTCACCAAATGTACATCTGACAAATGTACATGTACATCTATACATGTAAATCTGAAAGATATTAAATATTAAGTTAAATAGACAAACAAATTCACTTTCGAATTACCAATATTAGTATGGATACATTATTTTAATAGAGATTTTTTGATATTAAATTTTCTTCTATTTTCAATTCTTCGACTACAAAAAACGACGAGGGGGCCACCTTTGGGAGGAGGTGAATACCTTGCAGAATCATGTTCACAGCTCTCTTGAAGAGCCCCATATTGTAAGTAACGGAAATACCTCAACTGGCACACATAAAATACCTAACTTTATGTGTGCAAAACCCCGACGCTGTCCAACTATTAGTTTTGGCACAATCATAATTTTAATTTTTCAATGCGTTATTTTGCAGCGGGTCTGGATGCGTTATAGAACGTCCGATTTTAATATTTTAAACGGATTTGAAAAGTTAAAGTATAGTGTAACAAAATGTATATTTTCATTTTTCCCTAAATGCTGCAAATCAGGTCGGAAATGCACGGAAACGGCCATGTTACTCTTTCACAGAAGACTACCTTGGAAGGTACTGCGTTTTCCACTTAGTTACGTATACGTAACCCAATGTACGTAGTTACGTGTTTCTGTAGTGACTTAGTGAGTGAGATATGCCAGAGCCCATTCCCATCCCATCCTAACCTATCCCTCCCCAGTTTCCCAACTCTTGTTCTAAATTTATTCCTAAAAATCTCGAAAGGTTCGCAGCGCATCCGGGGGCGTGTCAACTTTGTCCTTTTGGACTGATGTCAACGTGTATCACGGATCTGCTTGCCACCAAATGGACTGGATGACTGTATGCTCGTCTGCCGCCATCTTTCCATAACAAAATAAAAACAAAAAGCCGTAAGTAGGTACTTCTTAAAATCATTGTTCTTACAAATAGGTACATACCTATCTACATTGAGATGGACATAATAAATTAGTCTGCCACATGAAAGTTGATACTGGAAAAGCAAGGCACAATTAATAATAATAAGTTAAAGTTAATAATAATTTTATTCCTAATGAACGGTTATTTATTTGGTGTAACCCGTGCAGTAAATGCAGTGTAGTAAATAGTAAACAAATACGTAGGTACCTTTATTATACGCGTTGAGACTCGTTTTAGAATATAAAATGTGTACAAAACGCGAATTCAAAAGTTTAGAAAGTTTAAAAAGTAATAATAGGATAACACTAAAGATATTGTGGATTCATAATTTCGACAATGTGACACGATCTCTTGTTTCTTTGTTTTTAGAATTAAGACCTTATAGTTTAGACAAGCAATCATGCTTGAGATATTCTTTTACGAAAGAATATTATAATAGTAAAGAGTAATTTTAATTTTTAGGTATATTTAATTTTTATTGAATATTTCGTCGCCTACATACAGGGCCGTCTTTACCAGGGGGTGCAAGGGGTGCGGTGCACCCGGGCGCGGAGCGCCCGGGGGCGCCTGTCGAGCGCTGAATTTTTGGATATTTCATTGAACTTAACGCCATTGCACAGTTTTATATACTTGTTACTTACGACAAATATGTATGCGCAAGCAAAAAAAAAATAGTCATTAACAATAATATTTTTTTTACTTTTATTACGCTTTCGGCGCTTGTCATACCGCATTACTACACTACACAAATAACAATTTTATTTAATACAACACGCGCGCGGCAAAATCTCTAATACCGACAGTGTATGTATGTACGTTTGACACGTTGCCGCCCGGTAGCAAAATGATCTCTAAGTCAATAGATTGTAAGTTCATTTGAAATGGGCGCGCGGGCACTTATGGTATTTACTTATGGTGCAGGGTGTGCGGCGCACAGGGGCGCAGGGTGTTAGGGGGCGCCGAGCGCCGCTCGCGACGCCTCCAAAGAGTCTACTAGAGGGCGCCAGGGTATTGATTGCACCCGGGCGCTACATGGGCTAGAGCCGGCGCTGCCTACATAGACACTATATTAAATTGTTTCAGACAGTCGTCCACAAGGTCAACAGCTTAAAATGGCGGGGTGTGGTAGACGCGAGGAGGGGAGTACTTCGTACTTATCTCGCTGAAAAATGGAAAATCTATTTGCGATAAATTATTACTTAATGATAACCAATTTTTTTCCATGATTTTCTACGCTCAACTGTAGAAGACTATAAAATATAATTAGTTATGTGTTCATGTAAGAAATTTATTATTCAAAGGTGGGCAAGTCTTGTAATTAATAATTGGTTTGGAAATTAATAAGATAACTATTATCCGAATCTTTACAAGGTTGTAAAATTATTCTTTGTGTTCTATAATATGTTGACTAATAGGCTTAGATTCTAGGTCAGAAATTTCTTAGTCACTTGAATTGAGTTCCAAAACGTGAGATATTAGCTCTCTCACAATTGTGAGACACGTTTTGGAACGTTCAATTATTGAAATATGGTGCTTATGTTTTCTGTAAAATAAGTTTTGACGTCAAAGTTATTGATCCAAGTATAACCATTTAAAATTATAAATATTGACTTTTTAAGTGTATTTATTTATTGTTTTTATTTTTATCTAGTTTATTGTATATGGGTATGCCTTAGAGATTAATAAATTTAGTATAAAAATGACATATTATGATATAAATAGGCAGAGTGATTTTTGTACGCTTTGGAATGCAGCGCACATGTCAGTCAGACAATGTCAGTGTCAGTCTACATAATGAAACAAAACTGATTTCTCTCTCTCCCGCAATGCCATCTTTGAAGCTTCTTATGTTTTTATTCAATTTTGTTCTATAGTAAAGTAGTACACATTTGTACTGATTAGTAACATTTCAAGTGAATTGTATTTCGTGTAATAAACATGTTGATTTTATTCGAGACGCCTGCCGGCTACGCTATTTTCAAGGTAAATTTTAACACGTGTTGTCACATAACCTATACACCCGAAAGTTTTATCATTCTTTATTGAATTCTTTATACATGCCTATTTGTTCTACCTACAGCTACATGCTCTATCAAATTCAATACCAACGTTTAATTTTTACTACAATAGCAACATGTTTTTATGTTAAAGATCCAGAGAACACAAACTTTTTCGATTACATTATTTAAGTGTTCATACTCGCTTCAGTGATGTTAATGCTAATGTTTCAGAAATACTGCCTATAATATAATCTAAAAAAGTAAACATACTACTAAAAATAATACTTTGGTACTTATTGAATTTGCTAGGACCTGTAGCTGTAGAATAAATAGGTATTTATAAAGAATTCAGTAAAATTTGGAACAAAATTAAATATTTAATAACATTTGTATGATTAACATAAAACAGGGCCTATGTTGAATATTAAAAACTTATGTTCACTAATTGTTGTGTTGACTGTTGGTGAACAGTATAACAGCAAAGCAAGGCAGCTAAATGGTCTCATTTCATATTACGGATAAAAAATACTAGGTACCTAATTTAACTCTGTATCTGAATTTCTATGGGCAGAGTTTTCTATGTATGCAAATGTACTTACTTCACTGTGTAATTTTTACTCCTTATAAATGCAAAAACTGATTTGTTGGTTTATTATCTGATAAATGTCCAATAAATCAATGAATCACTATAATATTTGGCATGAATTATTGCCTTGCTGCCTTGCTTTGCTGTTATACTGTTCACCAACAGTCAACACAACAACTAGTGAACATAAGTTTTTAATAGTCAACATAGGCCCTGTTTCTACTTTATGTTTATAAATAGTATGTTTACTTTTTTAGATTATATTATGGGCAGTATTTCTGAAACATTAGCATTAACATCACTGAAGCGAGTATGAACACTTAAATAATACCTAATCAAACACATTTTGATACTTACTGGCAACTTTTTTTGATAAGATAATGTAAATACTTGATGTACAAAACAGACATGTAATATTATACTATCTAATAATACAACTACACCTATCTAATATTGACAGTATTTGCTATTGAATAATCTATACTACTAAATCATAATATTTGTATGTGGTATTGTACGTAAAAAAGATAGGATGAATGGCTATTAAGAATAACAACCCCCTTTTTTATACATCATACATCATTCAATATTTTGTAAGACATCAATCACATACAGTCAAACTCTCTACAGTGAATCTCAAGGGACCAAACAATGTCTTTCGTTATAATGAGTTTACATTATTCAGGGAGAGGCAAAACAAATATTTTTTTGTGATATGTTTAATTACATATAGTTAATGTAGGTGGTTACCTACAGTAACTATATACATATACAACTATATACTGGTTACTCATTGGGTTGGATGAGAAGAGTTAACTACACGGTTATGTGAGGCTGATTGTATACCATGGTATTTAAATTTACATTTTGGCATTATGGTCAAATACTCAAATGTCAATTGTGGCAAAGAAGTTGTACATCAATTAGCAAAAATATTATTCTTTGCAACAACTAAAAAAAAAATATTTTTCAAAGCAATCCCAAATGCTTTGTGGCTAATACTGAATTGTCAAAATTCAGTATTATAAATTTATAAAACATACCCAACCAACAATTAAGCAAACTACTTATTTCATTTTATTTTAATATATGTGTTCATATAAGAGATCGATGCAGGCATGTTTTTTGTTCTTTGAATAATTGATTACTTGTTTCAGTTGCTAGATGAGTCTAAGTTGTCACAGATTGATAACCTTTACGAGGAGTTTAACACAGCCGAGGGAGCATCTTCTGTGTAAGTCACATTTCAATTTTCAATACTGCCCTCCTAAAAAAAGGCATTAACGTTTTTATAGAAAGCATGAGTAATATTATGTTTGGAAATTATAAGTAAACAAAGAGGAAATACAATACAGTGGTTACATACTCTTTTATTACAAGCTTTTATTTAACTTCACATGTTTGTTAGTTAGTCTGTATGTTTACGTCAAATCTTGCAAGTCAATTTTAACCCACTTCCTCTCATACAAGTGCCTTCAAATTTTAAACATGTATATAAAACCAATGCCAAAACAATAATCTGATGACTTCGATCTGATGCTGCAGCCAGGAAGGCCAGTACACTGGAACTCCCAATAGCGTACGGTAGCCATGCCGTGTTTAGGATAGTCTGGCTCATACTTGTAATGACAACAACTTTGTGTTATGACTTTAACCTGATGCTGCAGCTAGGGACAGCACACTGCGGTACTCCTCAACGGCGAGCAGTAGACACGTCAGTGTTTGGGTTCGTTTTGATGGATTCCCAATTTTGATGACACGAAGTTAGTGGCATGAGCTTGACCATCTGGTTGGGCGAGATGGGCGTTGTCTGCAACTTAGAACACTAAAAAGGAGTAAATAAATTAAATTTGAAAAACCTTATAAAAACAATCATTTATTAAAATGAACAAAATATAGAAGTCATTCATTACTATTATGATGTGATTTAAAAGCTTGTGACGAAATTTTATTATCAATTTAATTAATTAGTAATGATTTCAAATCACTACTGTTTATTATCTTCATTTTAGTGCATTTTCGTAAAAACTTGTTTTACAAGTTTTTTTTACCTTTACTTAATTGTTTTTTATCCAAATTGTTTTTTATTGTTTCTAGCTTCATTGATTTATAATTAAATAATGAAAATTTTGCCAATTATTTTTACATTTGAACTTGTGCTTTTTTTTCAAGGAGGGCAGGAGAACAAACATTGTTTAGAGCCTTTTTTTTATATATTTATGAGATCTTTGTTTTCAGCGTGAAACTAAAAAACTTCATCAAGTTCGAGGACACTACAGAAGCTTTAGCAGCGACCACAGCAGCGATTGAGGGAAAAATCTCCAAACCACTCAAGAAAACTTTAAAAAAATTTGTCTCCAAGGAAATCCAAGACCAGCTGCTAGTGTCAGATGCAAAACTCGGAAATGCAATTAAGGAGAAGTTTGATTTACAATGTGTATCAAATTCAAACGTACAGGAGTTAATACGATGCATACGTTCGCAGATGGACAGTCTTCTCGCTGGCCTACCAAAGAAGGAAATGACAGCGATGGCTCTTGGACTTGCCCACTCTCTTTCCAGATACAAGCTAAAGTTCTCCCCTGATAAAATAGACACAATGATAGTCCAAGCCCAATGTCTACTAGATGATTTAGACAAGGAATTGAATAACTACATCATGAGATGTCGAGAGTGGTATGGATGGCATTTCCCAGAGCTTGGAAAAATTATTACCGACAACACTTTGTTTGTTAAAATTGTGAAGTTAATCGGCACACGTGACAATGCCTCTAAGACTGATCTGTCTGATATATTGCCGGAAGATTTAGAGGAACAAGTGAAGGAAGCTGCTGAAATTTCAATGGGAACTGAAATTTCTGATGATGATATTATGAACATTCAGAATCTGTGTGATGAGATTATTTCTATTACAGATTATAGAGCACATTTGACCGATTATTTGAAGGCTAGAATGATGGCAATGGCTCCTAACTTGACTGTTTTAATCGGGGAACATATTGGTGCGAGACTTATAGCTCACGCTGGGTCTTTGATGAATTTAGCGAAGCAGCCAGCTTCTACATTGCAGATATTTGGAGCAGAAAAAGCATTGTTCCGTGCTTTAAAGACAAAGAAAGATACGCCAAAGTATGGTTTGATTTATCATGCACAATTAGTTGGTCAATGCAGTACAAAGAATAAGGGCAAAATGTCTCGAATGTTGGCAGCTAAAGCGGCTTTAGCTACAAGAGTTGATGCTTTTGGGGAAGATGTTTCTTTTGAATTAGGAGCAGAACATAAGATTAAGTTGGAAAATAAGCTGAGATTAATGGAAGAGGGCAACATGAAGCGGATAAGTGGCACCGGCAAAGTGAAGGCGAAGTTCGAGAAATATCATAGTAAATCGTAAGTATTTTTTTGTTTATTATACCAAAGTGATATTATTTCAGAAAAGAGACATTGTAGATTTCCAGATATGTATTGTGAAATCTCGTGAAAAAAATATCAATTTTTTTTATTATTTATCTTGGCAATCTGATGTAATAGCATGTTTCTACTTAAACAACGGAATTTTAACTTAGAAGATCTGGATCAAAGTAAAAGTGCTTCTTACAACATGGCCGCTTTGTGGTTATATTTGTAACGTATTGCGATAGAAAATGAATACGAATTTGGCCTTATTTATAAAAACGTGACTTTGTAAGATAGTAAAATCACAATACAATGCCTAGATCATTTCTTTTTGTTTTTTGTTTAATTGTTTTCTTTTTTGGATTCTATATCATTCTATATATATATATATATTGTAAACACTAGTTTCAAAAAATATGTCACTTACTGACCCGGCTCTGTTGCGATTTTATTATATGTACAGATGATTTGTTTCCCACAGTGAGGTATTTCAATACTCAGTGGCTAAGGACAGCACGCTGACCAAGAAGGCGGTGAAGAGGGAGCACTCGGACGAAGATGTCAACTCCACGAAGAAGGGAGATGGTGGCAGCAGCTCTAAGAAAATCAAACTGGAATCCGGCGCCAGCGATGTAAGTGTTTTGTAACGTTTATTTTATTTGGGAAACGGGCAGTATTTACAATATAATATCGATTAGGAAGAATTAAAATATCCTAAACCAATAAAGTTTCCTCCATGAAACGCGAGCGAAGTTGCTGGCAAAAGCTGGTTATCAATATATTCAATAAGCTGTTAGGTAGCACCAACTGTGGTCGCATCCCCGCTAGCGCTAGCGCTCGCGCTCGCGCTCGCTCGACGCCTCGCAGTAATATAATTAATATTTTGTACAGGTAACGCCGAAAAAGGAGAAAGTCAAATCTGAGCCATTAGATGACTCCACACTGGACACACAAAACAGTCCAGAAAATGGCGGCGCACCGACATCGGAAAAGAAAAAGAAGAAGAAGAAGTCAAAGAAGTCTCTAGAGTCTTCTCCAGCTGTCGCGGAGGAACCGGAAGAGCCGATAAGTGAGAAAAAGAAGAAAAAGAAAAAGAGACAATCCGAGACAGCCGATGAATAGTTAATAAAATATAGGATATATCGTGTTATTTCATTTTGAATTATCCGTGTACAGAAACAACGGACTAAACGCATTTATTTCAATTTTTTCTACTGAATTATATCTTTACCGCCATCTGAACAATCTTATAGACAAGTTCCTATTTTAAGAAAAGTTATTAATCCTTATATATATATATATATATATATATATATATATATATGTATAATTTAAATGGCTTATATAGTATTCCAGTGCTGGGCACAGGCCTCCCGTGTTCTCCTCCAAGCTCTTCGGTACTTATATTACTAAATCTTAATGTCTTGAATTGTTAATACTATTATTATTCGTCAGACAACTACATAAATTGCATATTTACGACATTAAAATATTATTAATTGAATAATAAATTACCCGTAATAACACCAGTTTAACGGTTTATATATTATTACCTGAGCTGAAACTCATAGTTTCTTATATATTTCTAGACGCTATAAAATTCCATCAGGTCACATTAAGACAATATTTAATTGATAACGGTAATACAAAATAATTTAATATTTAGGCGCCAACAAAATAATAATTAATAATGGTTGATTTTACTTATATTCTGTATTTTTTTGGATCAGTTTTCTTTATGACCAACACTAGTGCCCAAATATACTTTTATTATATAAATCTTTTGCTGATCTTCGAAAACCTTGAAATCTTGGTGAAATGTGTTCATCACTTCACAAAATATCGGAAGCGCAGCCGTAGTGGAGTACGTGGAACGTCGTGTGCGTGCTGCGGGGAGTGTATGCACACAAGGGTACAGAAACGATGTAATCAAACAAATTTAACGTATTTTACAGCTAACGTGCTTACTCGAGCTTGCTCCTTAATCGCAGTGGGCCTGTTTATTTTGTTATGTTTATACTGTCGGGGTAGATTCTGCACCGTGTTGTTTACGTCGACCGGAACATTAATTACTTGTCTCACGACGACTTACTGACCCGCACGTCGCAACTGTCGTCTGCATGTAAACCTACCGATATAAAATTAAATTAAAATATAAAATTAATTTTTTTTTTTTTTTAAACAAGCTTGTATATGTAGCAGACAGTCCATAATTATGACTGTAAATTGATACTGTGAAATCACGCGATACGTGCCAATATCGGTTAATAATGACAAATGCTGGCATGCCCCCGAATACGTCTATTAATTAGCATTAAATTCTTTATTGTCGTTTCTAGTCTCCCAAATACGGGAACTTTGATAAAATCTTTAAAAATATGAAAAATGTTTTTTATTAACTACCTACGTATTAACTGCCGTCCTTGTGCGCCAGAATTGACGCGTAAAATCCCATTACAATGATGAAAACCATATTCTTACACATATTCTTGATTTTTTACACGCCAGTTCTGCAGAACTATTCATTCAGCTTGAACTCTTCGAATACTTTGTATTTGATTAACAGTTGAATAGGCTGAAATGTTATTTACGTAAAAATGAGAAAGTTACAATGCCAAGTGTGGGTGTGTGTACATGTTCCCAGTTGGATGTTTTTATTTTTAGCTTTAAGTGGAAAAGTTTAAATCATGACATCTTTATGATCGGAGGTGTTATAATAAAATTATACTTTTAATCTTCACCTTTTTTTTACCTAATCCTGAGACTAATATTGAATAATGACTATATAACCAAAGCACAGAATCCCACAGCCACTGGATGTGGACTCGACGTCCCACTGGCAGAACACTACCGTGACATGTAGGTACTCTCCCTCCCCTTCCTATTACCCCAATTTACGTAGGTACGTGTCGGTATATGCCAGAGTTCATTCCTATCCTATTGCCTCTAATGAAGAGTATAATGAAATAACATAAACTTCATTATACTCTTCGACTCATAGAAAGAAAGCTCCACATTCGCCCGACGATGAGTACGATGAGGAAATCTCTTCATCCCGTTATACTTCCTACACCCCGTTTATCCAACCCTCTATTCCTAGGTCTCCAAAGGCAGGCAGCGTATGCGCATCCCGGGGTGTTTGTCATTCTGTACTGATAACTTTTACAACTTTCTCGTTTTGTACACATTTTATATTGTAGTTCGGGTCTCAACGCGTATAATAAAGGTGTTTGTTTACCTTTTATTCCTACTCGACGTTTCGACGCGGGATACACCGCCCGTAGGACGGTCACGAGTTCACCGACTCAATTCGTGAAGTTGAGTAAACAATAAAAGGTAAACAAAATCCTTTATACGCGTTGAGACCCGATTTAGAATATAAAATTCTGGACTGATGTCGCCATTTATTGCGGATGTTGCAGGACCACAGTATCTACTTATTTACTTATCACCAGATGGACATAGGCGCTCGTATGCCACCTTCTTTCTATATGGGGAATCAAGAGTATAATGGAATAAGAAGTTATTCCATAATGCTCTTCATTCTAGAGAATAGGAATGAGTTTCGGCATATCACTCACTCACCGAACCACATACGTACGTCGAGGGAATATGATAGGCGCGCGGCAAAATGTAGTACCTAAATTTTATGGTCGAGTGCTAACCCAGTGGCTGTGGGATTGCAGTGTGCACCCGTATCTTCCCAACATACTATTTCTGAAATGACAATTTTGCCGACCTTCGAAATGGCTCACCAAGAGATGTTTTCCGTGTGCTTAAACAATTCATAAAGATTACACAACGCTTAATTTTTTAAGAGACTAAAAACAAATGGCTACCAGGAAAGAATTACGTGGTATCGAGCTAAACGCGGCTATTATGCGGGAGGCTTTGTTGGAGCTTTTGTTGCTTCCCCTTATTGTCGGATAATCTGGCTGAATGTCCGTCTCGCGCGGATCAGGTAGGTATCTGGTATATACCTTCGTAGGGCGGACCCCGACAGTCACTTGATACAGGATTAAGCATAAGGCATTTTGGCCTCGTATTAGTTATATATAAAAAAATAGAGAAATTATAATCGATCTAAACATTTTACTTTAGAATTTAGAAAAGAAATCACTCTTTAATGTGATCTCTATGTAATTAAATCACTACTCTGATGTACCTAACTTTCAAAACTACTTTGTTCACGTCATGTGTGTATAGGTACGTGTCTTTTACTTTATTGCATTTCATTGCATACCTATTTATTTATTGTATAGGTATGTGTCATTTCACTGCCCATTGGTCAATAAAAATCACTTTTAGCGATAAGGTCGCCTATTGCGTATGTAAGTATGTATTAGACATCATTTCTCGGTTTCCACACTATTGCATATTTCTGATTTTTCGTTTATAGTGCATAATTTGACTTAAAATAGAACGCTAGAAATGTTCACTCCATGTCGGGAGGGGGTCGTTGGCGGAAACCAAAAAATCTTCGCGTGTATAATTCCATCGCAATTTTAGAAAAAATAATGGAGTTGGTCCAGGCACTTCCGCACTCATTTTCGGAAAAGGTACGAAGCAATTACGTTGTCGTTCTTGTAAAAATCCGGGTCTTGACGTAATTAAACAATTAAATGCATACCTACATTAACCACAGGTCAAAACTTGCCTGACTTTATTTCTGCGGACAGGGCACCAAATTTCAACACGTCGGTCGACTTGGAGCGGTCATTTTCGGCCTACAAATTATTTGTAACAGACAAACAAAGTCTGAAATTGATAACTTATAGAAGTGTATTGTCATAAAAACTATAATTAGATAATTATGTAAATTTATGTCAGTTTTATTTTGTTTAATAAAACGTTGATCTCACACCAAGTTGTTTCTATTCTGATAGTGCATATACTTATAATGCATATTTAGACTCTTTTTCGTGCATATTTGCATGCATATTTTGGCACTTTGATAGTGCATATAATCATATGTCTAGTTATTATGTTTAAAGAAATTAGTCAGTTACAACAGGAATACAATAAAGGATTTTTATTCATTCATTCATCACTGGATCAAAACTAAGGTGACCAACGGACTCCAAAACTATCGCCAGAATGGATCGACCAATTAGGTTTACCTACTAGTTCCTTAGATATTTAAACTAATTTATTCATTCATTGCTTCTTAACTTACCTAAGTCGGTAGCTACTATTTTTCCTGTCGAACTGGCTATCTGCAATCACAACAAGAATTTAGCTTACCTTTCTTGCCTGGCTAAAAGTTTACTGCCATTTAAAATTCAATGAACGATTCTAATTGTCGGACTGTAAAAATGAAATAAGTTCCCAACTACTAAGTTACGAACGCAAGCACTTAATAATTGCATTAAACATTGTTGCTCGCTGTAAAACCTTTGCTTTTTCTTCGAGTTGAGTAAGTTTGATATAGAGTCCGGAACGCTTTTCCGATGTTAATGAGATAACTTTACTAAGTTGCCGGTGACTGAGGAGTCGGAAACAGTGATTGTAGCCAGTTTTTCTATTATTTCAATTAATAATGCCGGCTTCAGAATACTGCCACCTCCTCTCTTCGCATGGGTGTCGTATAAGACGATTAAGGGATAATATAATATAATTTATAGAAAAAGGCAGACAACCTTACAGTCCACATAGTGTGGATACTGTCGCTCATGGACATCCGCGGTATATGCCTACATCAGTTCAGAATGACAAACGTTGGTCACGCCTACCTTTGGAGATATAGGAATGTATTTGGAAAATGGAGAGGGATGGGAATGGACTCTGGCATATCTCACTCACTACCAAAACACGTACGTACATTGGTAAATAGAATATAGTAAATATGGTAAATATAATACATAGGTATAATATAATAAATAGAATATAATATATAGGTCGATATGGATATATATATATATATATATATTCTATGCTATGTTGAGTTGTTTCACTTTGCCAGCTCTGCAGGAAGAGATCTCCACATAAGGTTTACGTAAACTTACCTTTCGTACAACTTTTCTTTTTTATTTCTTTCATGTCGTGTGTGTACCTACAATAAATTATTGAAGATAAAAGTAAATCTTAAAATAGGTAGGTACTAGTTATACTTACACATATACCTACCATAATCCTAACCTACACCTACTTAATTATGGCAATGAATGGCGTCTCTATTATGCCAAATAGTTCTGTTCAAAGCGACATTACTCGTAGATGTATCTATTATATATAGGTGAGTGATATAATATAAAATAAGACGCCATAATTCTAGTGTACTTAACTATGTATAAGCGATGTAGGTAATCTCCGAGCGTTACGCTACATAACGTTTAGCTGATATACAATTAAAGAGATTGATACATTATGTATATTACTCGGTTGATGGAAACAAAGGGCTTCGATAGCTCGTCAATTATATTTAATAGTTCATTGGAGAAAAGCGTTAGTTCGGAGATACGTCACACTACTAAAATAAAGAGACGTGTCCTATCCCTTTCTCCGTTTTTTTTATAGAAGAAGAAAGACAAACAAATGAACACCGAGCGACGATGGTAAGAAGCTGGGACTGTCGCCAATACATATCCGCGATACATGCCAACATAAGTAAGTAGGAGGAGAGTGCATGCTGCATTTCCACAGCCGCTGGGCGTACTCGACTGGCCACGTTAGGGGTAACGAGGGGTAGAGATGAGTCTCTCACAAAAGATTACTCTGAAATGTACTGCATTTTCTACTTTATCGTATTTCCCCAATGCACGTACGTGTTTCAGTAGTGAGTGAGATATGCCAGAGCCCATTCCCATCCCATCCTCTCGCTCCCCATTTTCCCAATCCTTTCCTTAAACTGGAAAGGTAGGCAGCGCATTCGGAGGCGTGCCAACGTTTGTCATTCTGGACTGATGTTGGCATGTATCGCGGATGTCTATGGACGACAGTATCCACTTACCATCAGGTGGACTGTATGCTCGTCTGCCGCCTTTTTCTATAAAAAAAAGTCCAGAATGACGATAATGTGCATACTTCTGCGAATGCGCTGTCCTCGTTTTCGGCACTTACGATCAATAAAGGATTTGGAAGAATAATTGGGTAGGATAGGAAGTAATAGGGACTATATGAATTTGAAAAAAATGTGTTTAGTATAGTAGTTGGGAAATAGGGAGTATAACGAGATTCTGGATTTATTCCTCTCGGTATATTATCCTATTCCATCGACTATAAATTCGACATAATGGTATGGTAATGAAAACAGACTTAGGTAATATACCTACCCACCTACTAACATAGGTACTTACTGTCGGTACTTATTGGTACCTACCTACCCATGTTAAAAACGAACAGACAGACGTTGCATTTTTTAAATATAGTCATCTGGGTCAATTTGATCACATAGGTATTAAGGAATAAATACCTATTTATAGTGGCTTATACAAATGAATTTTATTCGACTGCTGTAGATTTTATAATTTAAAGGATTTCAAGAAATATTTAGTACTTGGTTTAGCTTCAGTGGTGGCGGTGAATTGTGGGAAGCGAGTTGTGAAGGGAACCTTGTGTCCTGCAGCGGAATGACACGAGGTCATATCGATTCTATTTAATTTTAACGAAAGTGTGTTTATTATTATCGCAGTAAAGGAGTCTCCCTAAAACTAATGAATGCCTTTGATGTCAGAAATTCTGTATGTGGTTTATAGTTTGTGTTGAATTTCCAATATTAGATTTCGACTTTGTTTCATTGCTCGGCTGCGGATTACTCACAGACAGGCCGCGTCCAGCGTCCTGGACAGAAAGTCTGTAGCGAATCTTATGGGCAGCGTTTTCGGAGAGTATATAAAGCAGATCGATTTTTTTTATTCATTGACATTTTAATGTGAATCTTTTAGCATACTAAGTTTATATATACCTACAGGGTTACTAGTTTTGGAGAGGGTGCACGCTGAAATCCAACAGCTGCTGGTTGCAAACGACTAGCCTATTACCTCTCTCTCACAGAAGACTACCTTGAAATGTACCGCGTTTCACACTTTATCATATTCTCCCGTGTGCGTATGTGTTTTTCTGTAGGGAGTGAGATATGCTAAAGCCCATTCCCATTGCATCCTGTCCTATTCCATCCTATCCCTCCCCATTTTCCCAATCCATTCCTTAATCTGCAAAAGTAGGCAGCGCAACTGGGGGCGTGCCAACGTTTGCCATTCTGGACTGATGTTGACATGTATCGTGGATGTCTATGGATGACAGTATCCAGTTACCATCAGGTGGACCGTATGCTCGTTTGCCACCTTCTTTCTATAAAAAAATCGACTTATTCCCGTTAAGGACTTATATAGGGGTTGTTTGAAATTAATTTAACCCTATAATGCCGTATGCCAATTTACGAGATAATTAGAATTGAAGAATTTTTAAATAAAAAGGAAATACAAATTTGAAAATTAACTTATAAAAGTAACGCATGTAAGGATTTTTTTTTATTAATTCTACGCAATGAACGTTCTTATATTTAATAAACAACAATAAAATGAGAATAAACCCCGCTATAATTTTGACATACGGCTTCGAAACGTTAATAGTTTTTTTTTCTTTTTTATAAAGTTCTTCCACAGAGTAGTAAGTTTTCTTTAAAAAAGTCTGTGAGCAATTTAATGTGCGAAACATTTAAAAAACATCTACGCTTTCCTAGCTATCCAACGAGGTATAAAAATCTCGACTAGATAAAGGGATTACAGAAAAATCATAAATTACAAATGGAGCGGCAACAGTATCGTCTATACCAGGGGTGGCCAACTTGATTAGAACATTTTTCTACTTTAAAAAAAAGTGACCTCGTGCGATCGACTTAATTGTGCTTTGGTGGGACGAAGATAACAATAATAAGATAGCTTTTTATATTATTTATTAATAGGTAACAAAAAATTATGAGAAGTTTGTGCTTTCATTTCTTCTGTCAAATTAACAAAATCAGGAGTATAAATAGATAATGTCAACGTTAACAAAAATTTTGATAGCGGTCAAAAAATTTTATTACCTATCTCGATCGGCCGCTCTGTCATTGGCGATCGACCAGTCGATCGTGATCGACTTGTTGGCCATCCCTGGTCTATAACATATTCATTATAGCATGAGACGAAAGGTGAACAATAAGACAATAAACAATAAGTTTTAAATGTTAAATCTTATCACTAGCATTTTCTTGGGGTTAAGCTTGCAGGTTATTATAGCCTATATATTAGATAGAACATAGACAAGAACTAAAGACTCATTATAAGCTCTAATTAAATGAAACAAAGTAATCTCTATTAATTTTTGTTTAGCGTTTAAAAGGTACCCTATATACTCGTATTTAAGGAAGTAAATGAAACACGATGCTAAAGTTAACTTTAAGTGTTCTTTCAGCTCGTGCTCAATGGCTGCCCCGTTTTGTACGCAAATACGTATTTTTTTTTATAGTCCATTTTTCACGAAACAACGTAAGTAGGTACTTCTAATATCGTTTGCCGCATTTATTATTCGCTGTCTGAGCTGTGCCACGGGCGGCACAGGCGAGACGTCGTAAACCAGAGATAAAAATCTTCTCTACCAATCCACTGATTAGGGAAATTACTAGCCAGCCGTTGTCGCACGGTAACTCGGTGATCATGCTGGTATCGTATGTTCCGCCTCGTTACGAAGGGCTCGTCCTCAAGCAGGAGCATTGATAATTATTTGTTGATAATAATTATTATCAGATCTTGCGGCGCGTCGCCCCTGTGTCACCTGGCGCCCAGGGTGATCATCGCCCAGCTTTCCCAGCCTATTTAACGGGCACTGAAGATAGGTTCTTTAATGTGAAGGAATGTCAATCTCTATGAACCTTGACATATCGAGCCACTTGTATCAAACTATATGATCGAACAAGCTATATGACTTTTTTATAGTTAAGGCGGCAGACCAGCAGACAGTCCGCCTGGTGGTAAATGGATTCGCCCATGGACATCCGTAATAGGTACATGCTAATATTAGTCCAGAATGACAAATGTTGCCTCCGATGCGTTGCCAACCTTTAGGAGATTTCCAAATGGATTAGGAGAAAGGGTTAGGAAAATGGGGAGGGTTAGGATAATATGCGATAATAATGGGTTCTGGCATACATCATTCACTATCGAAACACGTACGAATGGAGTGCAGACATCGGCTGTGGAATGGCAGCGTTCACCCACACTTTCCCAATTATACTAATCAAATTATACTAAGTATATTTTTAATTTTACATATAATAACATCGTAACAGTCGTTTCTATAATTTAATATTTAAAAAAGCTATTGCAGATTTTACACTACCAATGATAAAATGCCCAAAACAATATATTTAAGAATGTTTGTTTGTCTATTTGTCTGTCTGAACGCGCATCACGCAAAAACCATTAGACGGATTTTAGTAAAACTTGGCATAGTTATAACTTATGTACCGTGTTATCATTTAGAGTAGGTACCTACTATTTATACAGATCAGTTATCACTGAATCAAGCTAACCACAAATACGTGTTCGCGCACGAAGTCGCGGGCACAGCTAATCTATACTAATATAATAAAGAGAGAGTGCGAATGTTGTGTTTGTGTGTATTTGGAGGGTAATCTCCGGAACCACTGCACCTATTTGAAAAATTCTTTCACCAGTTGTAAGGTACATTATTCCAGATGGACATAGGCCATATACTATGTGCAAAAAAATTGCCGGGGATGCAACGCATGCCGCGCACATTAAGAATACTTTCAATTTCTAGCTCCACAAACTAGTTGAACTTACTGCAGCAAGTTTGAGAATTAAATACCAGCTATGTATTATGTTTGTGTGTCGTCGTCAAGCAGGATTAGTTGGAGGGTACAGCAGCGCGTGAGGCGAGCCCGCTTCATATCCGGCGCCGGATCGACCGCAGAATTACCTGCGCTGTCTCAACAAATGTTGTGGCACTATTACTGACTCACACTGGTTATAAACTAGGCTTAATTACGTATTTAATTATCACGTGGTATTTGGCACAGGAACAAATATATTTGTATTATATCACGGCCCTTTCGAGGCAGACGGAATAAAAAAAATGTTTATTTACTTAGCTAGTTAAGCGATAATATACTGAGATATTGGCTACATAGTGATTCCATACAAAATTTTACATACAATATTTTAGTCCATTGACACAATTTTGAATGGTTAATTCTTTGTATATATTTGTATAATATTTATATCATTTTTTTCGAGTATCATGTAAGCCTATACTCTATGAAAATTTATGAAAGGTAAGACGTATGTGTCATGTGTGTCAGTGATATTCGGTTTCTGCTCACGATTCTGAGTTAATTGTCAAAAAAATATTTAGCCAATTAGTTACAGTTAAATTTAGTCACCGTTAAATCGCGCGTGCCGTGTGTCATCATCATAGGACCGTTCATTTTTCATGGGCAACGAGTTGAGGGGTGGGGGAGGGGGGCTTTTATGGCGGCGCGCGCACGTCCACAAAAATAAATAAGTAACGAACTGCAAAAACAGATGATGGACCGAGTTTGTCGACGCTCCACCGTCGTGATTTATTTCCCGGGGTTAGTCGAGTTATCTCCGTCCGTAGTTATGAGAAAACTGTTTTATTATTAAATGTTTATTCTGCACACAGTGTTTGTCAAAATATTATATTTGTTGAATACTGAGACATATATAATCAGTAAAAAAAAGGAGATTTTTATCGTTTACTGCTGGACATGGACCTCCTTATACAGGCCGTCGTGGTGAAGATAGATGTATGCCCTCAAAACGCTACGCTGGCCAAGCGGGTTGGCCAGTCCACCCTTCTAGAGGTGGTGTAGTTCCTTAGGGCTTGTGGCTTTGTAATCTCTTAGTCGCCTTTTACGACACTAACGCTAAGAGATGGAGTGGTGTTATTCTAAATTCAGTAGATATCACACGCAAAAACAAATAAATCAGCTCCTTTGAGTTTGATACAGAAATGATTGAGTAAATCATAAAAAAAACATACAAACCAGTTAGTGTGTACAGTAAACATGCAAATCAGTTAGTGTGTACAGTAAACATGCAAACCAGTTAGTGTGTACAGTAAACATGCAAACCAGTTAGTGTGTACAGTAAACATGCAAACCAGTTAGTGTGTACAGTAAACATGCAAACCAGTTAGTGTGTACAGTAAACATGCAAATCAGTTAGTGTGTACAGTAAACATGCAAACCAGTTAGTGTGTACAGTAAACATGCAAACCAGTTAGTGTGTACAGTAAACATGCAAACCAGTTAGTGTGTACAGTAAACATGCAAACCAGTTAGTGTGTACAGTAAACATGCAAACCAGTTAGTGTGTACAGTAAACATGCAAACCGGTTAGTGTGTACAGTAACATACAAACCAGTTAGTGTGTACAGTAAACATGCAAACCGGTTAGTGTGTGCAGTAAACATGCAAACCGGTTAGTGTGTGCAGTAAACATGCAAACCGGTTAGTGTGTACAGTAACATGCAAACCGGTTAGTGTGTACAGTAACATACAAACCGGTTAGTGTGTACAGTAACATGCAAACCGGTTAGTGTGTACAGTAACATGCAAACCGGTTAGTGTGTACAGTAACATGCAAACCGGTTAGTGTGTGCAGTAAACATGCAAACCGGTTAGTATGTACAGTAACATGCAAACCGGTTAGTGTGTACAGTAACATGCAAACCGGTTAGTGTGTACAGTAACATACAAACCAGTTAGTCTGTGCAGTAAACATGCAAACCGATTAGTGTGTATATAATACATAAACTAATTTTTTCGATACCTAATACCTAAGTTTTTTCTTTTATCATCCCTTTGAAGGTAATCGGTAGTGGATTTTTAATTAATAACTTTAATAAATGTAACTGTTGTTAATCACTACTCACTCATCTCATATCAATTAAGGATGACCAGTTGAAATAAATGTTGTCAGAAATATAGTTTGGGACTATATCTCGGTAAAGTACAAAAAATGTAAAGCAAAAAATTATAAAAAGATTTTACATATGTAGATGCGTTACATTTAAATTTTGCATGTCTTTTTTATAACAAACATGTAAAACATGTTATTGTACATCATGTTCAATTTTTTTTGGTATCAGGAATTAGTTTTTGAGGGGGAGAATGCATGCTGCATTCCCACATCCTCTGGGCGTACTCGACTGGCTACGTTACCCCTCTCTCATAGAAGACTACCTTGAAATGTACTGCATTACCTACTTTATCGTATTTCCCCAATGTACGTACGTGTTTTGGTAGTAAGTGAGATATGTCAGAGCTCATTCCCATCCCATCCTATCCTATCCCTTCCCATTTTCCCAACCCTTACTTCCAGTTCATTCCTTAATCTGCAAAAGTAGGCACGGCATCTGGGGACGTGCCGACGTCTCTCTCATTTTGTACTAATGTTTTCATGTATCGCTGATGTCCATGAGCTACAGTATCTATTTACCATCAGGTAAACTGTAGGCTCGTTTGCCGTCTTCCATAAAAAATATAGTTTCTGGCATTACCTCGCCGGATTGCTACACTGATGCGTACCTCGAGATAATGACAAGCTATAGGACCAGTGCTTTCGACTAGGCTCGTTGAATATTTGGAAACATTTTCTCTTAAAAGTATTATGACTACAACATTAATTAAAATCGTTAATTATTGTGTGCGCTATTCTAAAAGCCTTTTGTAAAGACTTCATAAAACTGACAGGCTTGGAAACGTCCACAAATATTTTGCTAGAAGCTGTCGGAGTTGTATCAACTGTTAACTTTCCATTCGTCCCCACCGCCCACTTCCTTCCCCCCTTTGTAGGCTGAGCAAATAATTCTTGGCGGATTAAATAATATCAATAATGGGCACCGGCGGTTGTTTGTTCCGGAACGTCAAAATAAAACGCCGGCCTGGTTGCTTCTGATGTTTTGGCTTTTCAATTTCTTATTCAATGAACATTTTAGTCTAGTTTGTTGAGCTCACGTAAATAATGTCGGTAGTTATTTTTAAGGTCCGTTGACAAACAGTCAACTCGTATAAAAACATTTTTGTGTAACGCCAGGGGCATGGTTACAAACGTTGATTGCTTTGCAGTATCTAGTTGCAGCAAAATCTGAATTTAAAGTGAAGTAACGTGAAGAAGCTGATTTTCGATAATTTTTTGAGAATTTAACATCCGCGATACATGCCGATATCAATGCTGTGAACGCGACAGCTAAGCAATATAGCCGTACGCTAATCCACGAGAGGATCCATAGGTTAAATACTAATAAAGATATCCAAATAGAAAGGCTGACCTTATATCCAGAGAGTAGCTATACTTTAACACAGCTTACGACCGCCTAGTGTTCTTCTCAGCCTGGTAGCGCTTATTCTCGGCTTCTTCTTGACTTTCCACTTGGTTTAAGCGTCCTTCGATATTAAGCTACAATGCAGCTTAAAGCAGATACACTCGCGGTATGGAAAAGCACAGCGTGCGCTAATTCCAGAGTCCAAGGAAACCATCAAAAAGTGAGCTTAGTAATCGACAACTGGTTATGGGAGGCGTCGATGGTTAGACTGACTGCTATGCAAAAATGCAGCGATATAACGAATCGGTAGAAAGCAAAACGAATCGGTAGAAGTGATTACATAAGATGTGGGTAATAAAATATGACACTACCCTACAAGTTTCTAATAAAGTTTGATAAAGCTTCTCATAAAGCACCAATGTTATTGGCGCGAACAAATGCAGAATGACAAACGGTGGACAATGCTGCCGACCTCTTTAGAGATTTAGGAATGGATTTGGAGAAAGGGTTGGGAAAATGGAGAGGAGTAGGATAGGATGGGACGGGAATGGACACTGGCATATCTCGCGCACTACCGAAACACGTACATTGCGGGGATATGATAAAGTAATAAATGCAGTACATTTGACATTAGCGTTATAAGAGTGCGGGGTAACTCGGCCAGTCGAATGCGCCTAGCGGCTGTGGGATTGCAGCGTACACCTTGCCCCTCCCAATACATGATTCAATAAACTAGTACCTATAAACAAACACGTACCTATAAACTAGTAGATCGTGCATACGTACAACTAAAGTCGTGTTTGTATTTGCGGACTTTATACACTCAACAGTCGTCTGGCAGCGGACAGCTCTTTAAAACAATGTATATTTACCAACGCGGACAAATTGTATGTATTTCGACGAATTTTCATTATTTCATTTCAAAGATAATGGAAATATTATAGAATCATAACTAAGGCGTATCTGTACAATATTTTTTTCAGAAACGAGTGATTAATGTGTACATTATTACATATGATACAAAACCCAATACAACGATTTTTGTAATATTTCTTTCTTCGCCTGACTCTCCCTTTGTTCATAAATCACGCAAAACACACACAAGTAGGTACTTGACTGATTTTAAACAAACATACCAATACCATCAGCCATGAAAAAGCTAACAATTTTCAAACAACTCAATACTACAAAGCTGTGATTCTGTAAAAAGTCAACATTCGATGTGTTTTAAATTGACCATTGCAGCCCTTTCATTCCCACAAGTGTTGTTATGCGATGTAGCTGCTGCATTTGGTAAATAGAGAAAATGGACACTTTTGTCATAGAAAAAAATGACTTATGTACACAGTTTTGTCAGTTATATTGGTTGATCCAATATAAACTCCAACACAAGTTGATTCCAACACATTCTCCATACGTAAAAAACATAGTATTATACTTACACGATAGTCATAGAATCTGTCTCTCAATACGATTATATCCCTTGTCACTTTACGTGAAGCTGGTATCGTCGCTAAGGGCTCCCGACGGAGTTCGAGCCGAGCCAGCGAAGTTCCCGTGTGAGGTAATCCGACCAGTTTGACACTTCGGCGTCGGGTATCGTAAACAACGCAACTTTATCGCCACAACATTTTTATGTTTTTACGCTATATATTGGCTTCTTTGTTTACGTTTGCTTTTGGAGGCGGATGCGAAGTTTTAATAATGATTTATATTTTGAGAAACGTACATTTCAATATCAATTATTATTTTCTAAAATGTACATAAAATTTTGTGTGATATCTAATTAATTAATTAAATTCGTTGATAAGTATAACATTCGAGATTTTCGCGTTTTTCACACATATTTATCTGTTTAACGTCGAGTAAAATAAGTAAGGTAAATATACGCACTGAGAAAGTTAAATACATAATTAATTTTGTTAATAAATGTTAACTTTGATAATTATTCAAAGGAATAACATTGAAATGATAATACCATACCTTACCATAAGCCTATGTCTCTCCACTGATACCACACTCGATTTCGGCCCTTCTTATCCAACCACCACCGGTGAATTACTTTAAGTCTTCGGTCCACCTGGCTGGAGGGCGTCCCACACAGGCCTGTACTTTGCATACCACAAAATAGAAAAAAGTTATTGTATAATAAAAAAAGTATTGTACCTATTGTTGAAAATTTTACATACTTACTAATTAATACACTAATAGCAACTGCGCACTGCAGTCTACACTACCTATTATTACGGAAATAGGTAAGTATATTACATTTACTGACCGAACAGGAAAGTAATAAAATAATCAAGAAGGAGTCCCGATTCCCATAAGAAAGAAAAAACAAACATTTATTCAACGAAAACAACGAAAACACTATACGGGAAGAGAAAACTATAATAGGAAAAACGTGTTTTAGAAATTGTCTGTCAGTATACATAAAATATTAACCAACGGAGCATTCGCACAATTACGAACTTTCTGAGCGTTCTTATACAAGTAATTTCGATTATATTAAGTTGTGTTTGATCTAACTGAATGAGTAAATTTGTTCTGCTAACTTACTGTGCTATATTTGGGTTGGCGCTACATAACCGCTTAATCAATAAATTGGTGCAAAGAGCTGCAAAAGTGTTTGTATTTGTGCAAATGCTCGAAACGAAATGTATTTGTTGGTCGAAACGACGTCGATACTTATGTCCATATTTATGCTCGATTGGTCGAAACGACGTCGTCCACTTATGTCCAGCTATCAAATAAAATCAAGTATTTTTTTTGCAATGTGAGTAGTAAGTAGTAACATATAGTAATCAAATAAAAAAGCTCGTCACATTTGTCAGAATTGGCGTGCAAAATAAATATGAAATTATTATTATAGAACATTACAATTTAAATGGTTAACAGTTTCATTAATCAATTCAATCTATATAAATATCTTACAAAATCTTAAATCTCCGAAAGTTCTTCGCCGGTTGCTATGAAATTTTGACACATTAAAACAACACATTGCAACGCATTCGAATACGCTCGTGTTTTTGTATACCTATCACAGGGTAAAAACATGCTTTTTACCCAAAAATAAGTAAACACAGGGTAAGCGCCATCTGTTGGGCAGCCACAGCAACGCGTGGCCGGGCACAGCTAGTATATCAATAAATTAGTAATTATTTTTTTAAGGACAAATAAGATGTCACTTTTATAATAAATTGATAATAATTAAATGCATATTAAATATAGTCTAAAATGTCAATTTAAGCTTAATATTAAGCTTAAGCTATTTGTAACAAATTTCAGTAAACTCCAAACACCATCTATATTTGTAACTTCGTCGGCTTATTGTCAGTTGCCATTATTGTGATTCGGCATTGCGACGACTCAAGTCCGTTGACATCCGGCTACAATGTACACTTGTCTTGTACAATGTACAACGTCTTGTTTCAAAATTAACTCGTATCTCTCTTAGTTTCATCACACGTACCTATATCGTAGGACAGACGTGTCCAGAGTAACATCACTAACATGAGACGGTTGAACACTTTGTAGTCGAGCAAATTTAAGCCAGCTTTAGACTCACGCTGTGAAATGGTGGCGAAAGTTCACGCCGTGAACATGTGTGAACCGAGAACACCTCTCTACACTCACACAGTAGTATTCACACACTTGTTTGAAATGGTCGTAACAGTGGATGCACCAACTTTCGAATGTAAGAAATCCTTGAGCATTTTCATGTATTTCCTATAACTCGATATGGTTTTCATCGCAATTCTGGTTCTGAAATCTTCAAAAAAACACTTATTCGAACCCACGTATTGTGATTTTTGTTGTATTTGCATGCCATAATATCGGTTCGGCTTGGTATTATTCCAAAAACTTTAATTCTAACTCACTGCTTCAATTGTTACTCATTTTGATTGAATAAGTGTCTATTCAATTCAATTCAGGTAGGGGGAGAGTGCGCGCTGCAATCCAACAGCCGCTGGGCGCACTCGACTGGCCACGTTACCCCTCTCTCACAGAAGACTACTTTGAAATGTACTGCATTTCCCACTTTATCTTATTTCCCTAATGTACGTACGTGTTTCGGTAGTGAGTGAGATGTGCCAGAGCCCATCCTACCCCTCACCATTTTCCCAATCCATTCTTCAAATCCCTTCCTATATCTCCAAAGGTAGGCAGCGCATACGGGGTCATGCCAACGTTTGTCATTTTGGACTAATCCACTAACTAAGTGTCCACTAAGTGGACAGTATCAACTTACTATCAGGTGGTTTGTATGCTCGTCTGCCGCCTTCGTCCATAAAAAAATAATCATGTAAAACGTACATGCGCGCGCAGCAGTCGCACATTCTCGCGCCGGACTGAGGACGACTTATGAATGTATAAAGACACAGTATACAGACTCCGACAAGGAAACATGAATGCGCGAGAAGTGCGTGATAACCATCCACACTCGCGTTCACGACTGTTCGCGGGGCTTCACGGCGTGACTCTAGAACTGGCTTTAGTTTTAGCTGGTTTTGCAAGAATCGCAACTAAAGCTTCGTTCGCATGAAGGAGAACCAGTATTTCAGCAACTTAGGGTTTATAATGCGCTGACGCTGCATAGACAACTAACAAACTTATGATTTTGACTGAATAAATTGTAGATTGCGATGATGCAGGAGGAATAAATAGATGTGAAAACTTTGTGTATGTATGATATTTATGTTTCTATTTATAGTTTTTTTTATTGGTAGATTCTGAATAAAATAATGTAGATATATAGTATATATAGGTATATATTGGTCATTTCGTCCGGTCCTAAACGATTGAATGAGTACACAAACGCTTTTTCAAATACCGTGTGTATAAAGTTTAGGCTTATAAATGTCGTGCCGACTATTTAATTTATACAACCAAATTAGTGAGCCCTTGAACGAGGCTTATTTAGGGTTAGTTTCAAGGGACTATTTTTAGCCAACACCGGACTTACGCACAAAATTTGAAATTATCATTTTTATTAATCCACATCATAAGTGATGTGATATATTGTGATAAAAGAAAATATTGTAATGTAATTAACTAAATGTAATGATAACATTCTCGATATTGACGTTTTTCAAAGCATCTTAGCCCAACCATGTTTACGTGAAGGATGCTATATTATTTAGTGTTATAATTATGTGTCCATATGGTGTGAGCTGGCTATAGGGTATCACCACCCCATTCCCTCCCGTGGATGTCGTAAAAGCCCACTAAGGGATAACAAAGCCGTTATCACAAGAGCTATCACCTCTAAAAGAATGAACTCGCCAACCCGCTTGGCCAGCGTGGCGTTTGAAGGCCATTCATCCCTCATGCACGAGACATGTGCATGAGGGGGGCGCACCTCCAGCACTGTAAGGGCCCGTTACATTACATACTTATATGTGTGGGAATGTAATTAGCATAGAGTACAATTGGAGTGACATGTCTCAATGAGGACTCAATGAGTACATTGGACTCAATGAGGACTCAATGAGTACATTGGACTCAATGAGGACTCAATGAGTACATTGGACTCAATGAGGACTCAATGTTCCTGTTAAAATTTAGTTTAAAAAAAGTACATTAATTTTTGTTTATGTGCCTAATTCAGTCGTAAGTACTTTTGTTTTGCATTTAGATCTGACTCTAGCGCCATCAGATCGATAACTTTGTAAGTGCAGAATATACAGATCTCGATAACGTCGTCACTGAAATTAAACATCAACCCTTCAGATCCTGTATCAGTCCTCCGGCATGTTCACGTTTGAGTAGTTATGAAATTGTATAGTATTTTATATGTAGTTCTTTTCACGTTGTCGAAGTTAAAGGCAAGAAATATATTAATATTTTGAATAAGCAGTTTCATGAGCCCTATCCAAGAATATAACTTTTATATTCTTGTTCTTGTATTCTTTTATATTCTTTATTATATAATACAAGAATATAACCTATTGAATTGATGATTTCTTTTTTTGGAGTTTTTTTTAAAACAATCGCCGAAGTATTTATAAAGTATGTTGTCATTTTGAGTCGTTTGTGCTTCTCCAGTGCGATAATACGAGTCGGTCAAATGCACGCAAATGGATTGGAACTATTTTCCGAAGTAACTCCTTACTTCGGAAAATAGTTCCAATCCAATTTATCCAGAATGTATACCAACACTGTAAACCTGTGGCCTGAGGTAACTGATACGGTCTTAAAATTAAATAATGAGATGACTAAATGTCTACACATCCATAATTTGATTCATCAAGTGTGCAAGTTTGCCCCAGATTTAAAACCAAACGTTGAGATATTCGTGAGATATTTTTTTGTTTTCGGCAACAATGGCAACAAGTTACGCGGGTCGTCACCCGCGTTATAATTTTATTTTTCGTCAGAACGGTATTCGTCCCCCCACTAGTCTATATAAAAAAAAAATATACAAAGTTTTCAACACGTCAACCAATATATAAAACCGTTTTATCGCAGAATAAAATTATTTTAAGGAATAAATAAAATTTACAAATATGTAAGGTTTTGTTGTCCTGTCTGAAAGTGCTCATTACTCATTACTCAGACCGGACGACGCGTAGAGTAAAGGATATACTAGAATTGTACTATAAATCATGGAAAAAAACCTATTGTAAAAGCTGGTAGAATCGATTTTACTCTCGATAATGACCAGCCTGATTTTCAGTTTTTGCTTTATTTTGGTGCCACGTTGTATAATCGCTACTAAGCAATATGTAGGCACGAGTATTATCTATACAGAGTTGTATTGGGTAACCCACGAGCATCCCCAATTAATTTGAACAAGCTGCAAACGGACGGTCGGAGTTATCGGGGACAATAACTTGGCGCATTCGTTATTGTTTATTGAATCGCTTCCAGAATTCTCAACGAGAGTTGCAGTTGTTGTGATACATTAACTGGACAGCTTATTTGTTCTTGATTTCGTCCACTTCGAATCCGTATTCACTGGAAAAATCGTCTACTTCAATCACTACAAAATCCGCTTATTATTATGACACTTTAAATTTTCAACCTTCCACCCTGATGTTTTCTGTTTTTTAAGTATTATTATTGTATATGTGTTAATATACAGTATATATTTTTGTATATATGTATGTATTTAAATATGTATAGTTATATTTCTATGTATTTATTTACACTTCATTCCACAATATCGTAAAAAGGCGAAGATAATAATGACAGGTTAGTTGATAGAAAATGCCTCGAGGCTTTAAGCTCGCCTTTTGTACGACTAGGTGCAATAAAGTTTTTTAAATAAAGAAATTAAATATTATATATACTTGAATCAATCGCCCTAAATAAATTGAATAAATAGGAAGCTATTAATAAAGTTGGTTCAGTTTTTCTCAATTTTTACTAATAAGTTTAAAATGCTCTTATTCACATGGTCGACTAATCATAATGTGGATATTTTAATTTTTCTCTGCAAATACAGATAATGTCGACTTTACTAAAGTGTTGTTTATAACGAACTTCAAAAGCTCTATTGAAGCGTTGAATGTATGATTTTTTTAGCTCATGATTTTTTTTAAATATCCGGTTATTCTAGACCAACATTTACTTCTTATTTTTGTTTATTTATTTACGAAAATAAGAAGAATATATTGTAAAAATAAATGATTAATTATGATGAATATTCTAATATTGTTTATAAACATCAATAATTGTTAATTATTATTAATTATTCCCAAAAATAAGTCTTATTTTCGTAACTGAACTGAAATAACCTTTTATACAAAATAAGCAGGTAATAAATTGTTAATAGTGAGTTTACATTAACACTTCTTTTGATATGCGTTTGATTTCTATTTAAGCTAAGAGGTAAATTACTTTGTATAGTGGTGTTGCATAAGTTATGACGATGATGAATGTACTCACTCGTACTTATGACCTGCATGATTAAATGTCACACGGCTTATTTGATGTATAATTTAAGCGAAGGATAAAGGGATACAAGAGAGATATAGCCATCTAATTACGAGGAAGTACATTTAGTCGAGGGTCGTATAGAGTCGGCATTCGGTAAATCACACGCAGCTTCCTCAGAGTTATAATTGTTATAACAGATTTTATGAACTAAGTAAACTTATGGGGCTTACCTGGATCCCTGGCGATTAGCCTGCGTTTGGATGCTGAGGTATGTGTCTACACCATGGCCGGTCCTGCCTTTGTAGCGTGCCATAATGACGTCTTACGTCGTTCTCTTGCAACCGTCAACGTGCCGGCTTTATTAGAGCCGATTAGAATTGTAAGAGACGATGGCAAGAGACCTGACGGCATGTCATTGGTGCTGTGAAAGATGGGCCGGTCCGTAGCGTGGGTTGCAATTTGCGTTGATACGCTAACTCCATCTCACCACCACGGAACCTGTGAGAGGACTGGTGCAACGGCGTTATTCCTTAGTAGCCTTTTACGACACTCACGGGAAGTAAAAAGTAGTATTTTTTTATGGACGAAGGCGTCAGACGAGCATACAGACCACCTGATGGTAAGTGGATACTGTCGCCCATAGACATCCGCTATACATGCCAACGTTAGTCCAAAATGACAAACGTTGGCACGCCCCCGGATGCGTGCCAACTATCTTTGCAAATATAGGAATGGATTTGAAGACAGGGTTGGGAAAATGGGGAGGGATAGGATGGGCTCTGGCACATCTCACTCACTACCGAAACACGTACGTACATTAGGGAAATAAGATAAAGTGGAAAATGCAGTACATTTCAAGGTAGTCTTCTGTGAGAGAGGGGTAACGTGGCCAGTCGAGCGCGCCCAGCAGCTGTTGGATTGTAGCATGCATTCTCCCCCTCAAAAACTAATTCCTAGTAGTGCTATTCTTGTAATGTAATGTGTATTACGTAATAATTTATTTAGTTACTTGATAAAACTTGGAAGGTCTTTATGAGAAAATCACACAAATTCTAGCTACTTCAATGCGTGAAACGTGTAACATTATGTAACATGAAACATTATTTATAACCTTTCAACCAAGTACAGGATCCTTTACATATACAGTCGTTTAGGAACAGCATTAAGTCTGTTCAAGGAGTGCACATTAAGTCTGCGTCAATTCAGATTTATGTAATAGTGTGGACTATTCTACGTTAAGGTTGAACATTCTAAGCAATAAAGTAGCACACATTATTGGAAATTCTTATTGTATATTGTTATCTCTATGTTATTCATTATTGCACAAAGTGACAAAATGCGGACTTACTGCTTAGAAGTAGTATCTTCCAGTCATCTTTTGGGCTATGCTGAGATGGCGCGCTGGGTGTAATTAAAATGACAGTTAATCTATACTAATATAATAAAGAGGTAAAATTGTGTGTTTGTTTGTATGTTGTAGGTAATCTCTGGAACTACTGAACCGATTTCAAATAGAAAGTACATTATCTGTGTCTAATATAGGCTATATTTTATTTAAAATTAAAAAAAAAACTTATAAAGCGAAACGAAGCGAGGCGAAGCGTATTAAATAAAACTGTACTGAATAGTAAATAAAACTATGATAATTCTATCAGTTCTGATACCTATATATCTACGGGTTCTATAACCCCCATAAAAATACATTGTTTTTATTGTACATAGATATTATTATTACTAAGTGTACAAAATGACAACAGAAACTAGATTTATGTCTTTTTAAATTCTGTATTTCTGAAGTTTATCCTATTCCCTTAATATACATACGTGTTTCTGTAGTCAGATATCTCACATCTTTATTCCCAGAGCCCATTCCCATCCCATTCTATTCTATCTCTCGACATTTTCCAAACCCTTTCTTTAAATCCATTCTTAAATTTCCAAATGGTGGGCGTACCGGTATTTATCACCCTGGACCGATGTTGGCATGTATCGTGGATGTCCATAGATGACAATATTAATTTAGCACAACGTGGACTATTCGCTTGTCTGCCACCTTCTTGGTGACAAGTCTTCGTGGCAATCAAAGATTTGTCACCAAGCTTTATCAGATCTTCCGAAGAATGTCCCTGCGTGCCGCCGACCGGTCGCCGCTTGAATATTTATACACCACTTTGACTTTATATCGAATAGCAGTGAAGTGGTGTTTTCCAGATTAAACACGGTGTACCACAACTGGAAGCGAATGCCATCGTTAAGGTATGTAATCAGGTAGCGCGAATGGAATCTGAAATTGTGTAACTAATTAAGGTACCTTACGACTTTTAATGTGTTTTAATTATGTTTTGGAAGTTCTGCTTGATAGTAAAGTGTATAAGTAGGTACGTTATAACTATCTAGACTCTAGATAGTTATAACGTACCTACTTATACACCTACTACTACTAATTCAGTCGAGAGCCTGTAGATTCTAGAGGCTCTCGACTGAATTTGTCTATGGAAACTAATATCTATGCATCTTTACATACATGTAATAAAACATACAGTATTGCTACGAAGCAATACTGTTTTTGTTAAGAAAAATGTTACAGGGTATTATGAATAGAGCTTAAAAGATCATTTTTGGATGGTTTTATCCATCTGTCTGACTGTTACTCTATCAGTTGTAAAGTATACTAGTGTTATTTTGTTATAGTGTTACTAGTCGCAATCACTTTATTCCAAAAATATTTCATGTGCAGACAAGGTTTAATTATGATTTTATTATATAAATAAATAAATAACGCCACACTCAATGGCCCACACTAGGATTCCCTGTGTCGTGGGTCCGGAGGCACATACACAGATAAACACACACTCAGACCCGAACATACATTAGTCTCTTTTTTTTAATCAAATGTATGTCCGACCGGGAATCGAACCCGGGACCTTTTGCCCAGCAAGCAACCAACTGCGCCAATCGATCGGTCCATATGTATAGCATGTATTGTAGGTATGTATAGATATTCGGCTATCCGGTCAACGCATTATATCCTGCATCTCTGCTGCTAACACGTCTACGGCTCCTTTTCAAATACAGGCGTATTTCAAAAGGAGCCTCTTTTGAATCTTCGCACCGGTCCCACTTAAACCAGCTTTGATTCTCGATAAATTAAGGATACGCGAGTGATCTCACTACGCTAAAACGCCCTTTGACTAAGCTCGTTTGAATTTCGACGAATATTTGCGATTAGAATGCAAACATGCCGACCGAAATGCTAATGTCAGCGTGTTCTATTTTAGCCGAAACGCTCACTGACATTAAATGCACAAAATATAATTAAGGGATGTATACTGGTGACGTGTTTTATTAGAACGATTTATTTATTGACGAAATATTCAAAAATATAGGGACATTGATACCAATTATAACTTTAATCCATACGGTGTCAAAAATTTAGGCCTGTTGAGTCTCGTATGCGGAAAATCTTTTATAAATTATTTATTTTATTATTTTGGTCTACAAGCAGTTGTTACTTTAATATATTCACATGGGTACATAAAAACACTATCTCATCTAAATGCACTACATAATAAGTGTATTCCGCATGCATTGAAGGAGTATGTGTATATAAGATCTTAAAATTAAAATTGTTGGTGTATTTATAGTAATAGTTTCAAAATAAACCAATTAAAACTCCCATTAAAACAAAACACGAATCTTTTTTTAAATGTGGCCAAAGACACCCCAAAATCACAACGTTAACGTCAAATTTATTAAGACGTCTACAATAATGTCTAACGATTCTATGTTTTTGCGTATAAATCAAGACACAGCGCCTGTCTACAGGTATGTAATTAATTTAAATTTTATAGCTGAAGAACACTAAGACATCTAGAATATAATAAGAATTATATTACAAAATTTTCCTCATATATTCTTCCGCGGCGTTTTCCTTCAATGCTAAGAAGATACCTAATTGGAAAAAAAGTTGCCAGACGAGTCCACACCTGATGGTAAGTGGATGCTGTCGCTCACGGACATTCGCGATACATGTCAACATCACTTCAAAATGACTAACGTTAGCAAGCCCCCGGATGCGCTCTACCAACCTTTGGAGATTTGGGAGTGAATTTGAGAAAAAAAGTTTGGGAAGAACGGGTAGTAGAAAGTAAGCATAACTAGGGATTGAAACTCAGTAGTACTCAGTGTAGTACTGAGTACTGAACCCTGTAGTAGTACTGAACCCTGGGATGTACCAGTGACTTTCTAGATAGATACCCCTAGGTATACTCTCTACTAGTAAATACTGAAACAGTAATCAGCCCATTTCGTCCACCGCTGGACATGGGCCTCTTCATGCACATTGTCTTGTGCATGAGCAATGTCACCCTGAAAATGCCACGCTTGACAAACGGGTTGGCGAGACCACTCTATTAGAGATGGTGTAGTTCCCCAGCGCTTGTGATAGCGGCTTTGTTATCCCTCAGTCGCCTTTTACAACAGCTGCGGGAAGAGATGGGGTAATTCTGAGACCACGACACTATGAGTAAATAAACGTTACTAATATTATAAATATAGTTTTTTATTATTAACGTAAACAATGAATTATATTAACGTAAAAATCCGATATTATTGGAGCAAATTTATGGCAAAGGGTACTCGTATTGTAAAAAAAAGCAGATAAATACGAGACTTTTGCAGATAATTTTTTTAAATTATTTAAAACAAATTGAGTACGCACACAGAGTGCTCGGTACAGTGGTTTTTGATTCACGTTTCGTTCATTAATTGAAGTCAATAATAAATGAATATTTTATTGCAGGGAATAAACTAGAATGAACGAGAATAACAAACTGGTATTATCTACAAATAGTATTTTACTAAAATGTTTTGTAGATAGTTATGCACTCTACACTTAGGCATAGCATCCGTGTCAGCAGTATCTAATGCAACATTGTATAGGGGACATCCATGTCGACAGTATCTAATGCAACATTGCATTAGGATGTTTAGTCCAAGTCGCCCACCTGCGAGTGCACCTTTAGCATAAGAACATATTGTACTTTACTTAATAAAGAGCCGTCATGGTGTAAAGACGTGTTATCTTTATAAAAAGTCTATCCCTCCACCTTGAAACTTGACTGGCGCAGTCGGTTAGGATCGCCTGGTTGCTGCTCGCGATTATAAAGATCTAAAATCGGTTTTCTCGCGTTGCTTCAACGTAACGTATTAACGTTAATTTTATAAGATTGTGTTATTCGTCCAAATTCGCCGATAACGCTTATCTGATTTTCTTGTGTGTCGCACAAAAATGAAAGAAATACATAGTAAAGAAAAATGATATCTCCTTCCGTTGTCAAGTCTTTGAGACCCGTAAGGCTTGGGTGTATCAAATTCTAACTATAGACCTTCTGACCGATTTTGGAGGAAGTTAAAGGCTAATCTATAACAATAGATCTCGACTTCCGTCATAGATGTTATGTAGATAGATGTGTTGAACTCGCTGCCGGAGCATCGCCGGCGCCAAGATGGATGCTTGTTTATGCTCAGGTGCCGTAAGTTATGAGCTGTCAACATTCTAAGATAAAGAATTTACAGCCGCTAAAGACATTAAAATAACATTAGAATGGTTCAAGGTCTAAGGCCTGGTGGTAAGTGGTTACTGTCGCCTTGCGACATCCGCAATACATGCCAACATCAGTACAGAATAACAAACGTTCGCACGCCCACAATTGCGCTGTTTACATTTGAAGATGGATTTGGAGAAAAGGTTGAGACAATGGTGAGGTATTAGAGAGGATGGAATGGGAATGGATTCTGGCATATCCCACTCACTACCGAAACACGTACCTACGTAATTGGGGAATAGGATAAAGTTGGGAATACAGTATATTTCAAGGTAGTTCTGTGAGTGAGGGGTAATGTGGCCAGTTAAGTGCGCACAACGTAGGTACATCCTCCCCCTCGAATTACAGGTGAACACAACATTTATAATAAAATGGCATTGTTTTCTGTTCAGCTGGACACTTATTCGAAAATGTAGTGAAACTTTTTTGACACATCAACGCCGTGATCTTCGCAAGAGATACCTATAATCTTTGAAATCTATCTAAAATAGAAAAATAATTAACACGATCATTATCGCTGGTCGCTGAGAAATTGCACCAGTGAGTGTTAGGTCGCCACCGCACTCCATTTGTCTCGATATTTGCTATCGCCCGTTTATTGTCGTTGAAGCCACAACTCGCCTTGACTAATGCCCCAGAATAGTTTAACTTGCGGACGAAGTGCGCACACAAATCTGCTCTTTATAGCTATAAAACCATTTGGTTATAAGTAATACAATATTGTTCAATTTCTGTAACGGCATAGTTGTCGGATCCGACATAAGTCAAGCCACCGATCTATTTAATGATTTTGAACGAAAATCGCTGGTTACTTATTTGCTCTAATGTTACCGTGATTATTATTATTATTATTATCACCCTCCTTTGCATGTGATGTTTACTTTTAATTGGTATTTTTTTATAGAATAGAAGGCAGACGAGTGGGTGGCCCACATGATGGTAAGTGATCACCGCCGCTCATGGACACTTGCAACACCAGGGTGCGCTGACGACCATGCAGAATCCTGTTCACAACTCTCTTGAAGAGCCCCATATCGTAGGGTCACGGAGAATCCATGTACCATGTAGGTCATGTATATTAAGCAAGAAACAGTTTAACTTTAGTATTTAAAAATGTCGCTGTCAATGTTGAACCGAATAAATAAATAAAAACAAATCTTTGTAGTTACGACCAGTTGGTCCCTACAACATAGATCTCTCAAATGAAGGCTACTAGTTACTTATGTGTTGAAATATTTTGAACAAACACTACTACTTCACTTTGTGTTATGAGCTATACATATATATATATATATATATATATATATATTTATGGACGAAGGCGGCAGACGAGCATACAATCCACCTGATGGTAAGTGGATACTATCCCTCATAGACATCGTCGATACATGCCAACATTAGTCCAAAATGACAAACGTTGGCACGCTCCCGGTTGCGCTGCCTACCTATGGAGATATACGAATGGACTTGGAGAAAGGGTTGGGATAATGGGGTGGGATAGGTTGGGAATAAGCTCTGGCACATCTCACTCACTACCGAAAATTGTTGTTATCTGTAATTATTGTTGTTATTTATTTCAAATTAAGACAACAAAAAGGTCCACTTTGTTTAATATTATTATCTACAACATCCAATTTAAAACCATTAAATTAATAATTACAATTATAATTAAAATCAAGTATAATTGCGTCATAGCTCAATTTTACGTACTGTCGCATTTTGCTAAACTCGACATTGTATTGTGTAAAATTTTGAAATCTACAATTTGAGATATTTTCGAGGCAGATATCTCATTTCCCCTGTACTTTAGGGAGTAGTTGCCGTAATAAAAATTGAATTTTATGTTAAAAGCGTCCATTTGGTATTCATGTGGTTTTTATTGGATATACCGGGCGAAAGGACGTATCGTTCTTTGAATAAAAGTATTTTTGTCATGCCTAATCAAATTTGTAGATGGAAAAAAGCATCTTCTAAGGAGAACACCGCTATAATAAATTAAGGACGAACACCGATTCACTGTACACAATAATCCAGGCCAAAACACAAATAATAGTCTGAACTAAGCACTATGTAAATAGCTTCGCTCAATGTCCTAAAACTAGAGCCAATGCAACTAAACAGAAACTGCATTCGATGTGCAAACAATGTGCAAAGGAAGCGGCGATGACGTAACTCAAGGTTGTAACACAATAGCACAAGGAACAGTAGCCAATATGACGCTCGTCTCGACGAAATACCTAATATTAAATTCAGAGTTCTCAATATGAAATCGTTTGATAGCAGAAAGAGAGAAAGAAAATACGTCAAACTTTCAACGGTTACATCATAAGTTATGATTACGTAGAAACCTTCACGTGTTTGCACACAGCAACTCACCAAAGCTTCAACTCAATCGAATGTATTTTATGTGAACATATAGGGAGCAAACAAAAAAAACTAACATTCATTTTATATTCGACAGATAAATAAAAATCAATTTGAAACGTTTTACTATCGCTTCCTTCAAATTTCAAATGTAGTAGTTATTAAATTACTACTTTAATAATATAATTAATTCAATCCCATAAGTACCGGAACTTTTCGGAAAGAAGGTATGTCCATGTTGTGTATGACATCATGATCCCATGATGCAAGTACGGAAAATAAATCTACCTGCTCCGATCTCTGATCATAAAACAATATTTATTTTTAACTGCCAATACTGATAGATAAGAGCGTCAGACAATCTCGTATGGGTATGTTTCCATGTCAACACTCTTGAGACTAGTTTAATTTTGTGCAATTTTCATAAATCTAAAAGTAAACCACATGAACCTAAGCATATAGAAATATGAATTAAGTAAAATTAATAGTACATTACTGTCTAGGCCCGAAATCAAGCAATTGACGTCCGACTAATATTGGGAGGACGAGGCGAAGCCGAGTTCTTTTTAAATAAACGAGGCCGTTAATTGCTATTTCGGCCGAGACTTGTATAGTACTTTTCTCTAATTTGCGAGGAAACAATAAACAAATTAATTCAAGAAACAGAAGTTTCATTCCTGCCAATTCGACTGCGCGCGGTCTTTGTTCTTTTTTTAAACTTTTGAAAAGAAATGCACATTCAGCCTTTATAATAATAAAAAAACCTAATTTATGTTAGTGTGCACTAAAAATAACCTCGCTACTGTCCAGCAATCTCTATTATTGTCGTGTTGGAAATTGCTGGCATGCGTACAGAAAAGAGCAGATTGAAGTATTCTTTTTTTAAAATAATGAAGCCATTTCCGAGCAAGTAGGAGAGAAAACTTTTAATTTTAGTTTTAGGCACAAAATTGTAGTACAAAAAGTGACGTAGTGTTCCTAACGGTATTTGTTAATCTTTTGTTATTATACGCTTCATCTCAGAAAAAAGACAATAATAAAATCATATAATTTATTAATAATAATCGTAACGATCATATAATTGCTTTACTTTGTAGATCGTGGTGGCCTGATCTACATTGCAAATTATAATATCATACTCTGTCTCCTGGGATCACCGCTGCGTGTGTAAATATTTCCATCTGTGTGCGAGGTCTACAAATTGGGCGTTTGCTTTGCATTAAGTTAGCTCACCGCCCTTTGGTGTTTTAAAAACATCACTCCATTGCACCCACTATACATGTGGACTATTTGGCACATACACTCTGTTTAAATAAGACATTATTACTGGCCAAGCTCCAAAATCGTCGGCAATTTGCTGTCGAGTGACGGAACAGTCAATACTTCGAGGGTATTCGAGTCAATACCCAAGACAGAAAGGAGATGATATATTGCAATTGGGATAAGGGAATGTATGTATGTTTGTGTACCCATCTGTTATCACTTTTCTCCGAAACCCTTGCAACGATTTTGAAATGTCTTTGTGCAACTGTTTAATAGTATGTACTTTGTAGAATGTTCCGGGATGAGTGTTACGGTTCTTACTGGCCAGGGTGCTGCTGTACCAAGTTAAAAGTTGTATAATTTCCGAACGAATGTAGTAATTCCAATGCGTCTTTCTGAAGTAAACAGTTTATTGAGTGTAAAAGAAAGAAGGTGCTTGCACATTCGTTTCGTACAACGACGGCGACGGGTTCTATTAAGCTATTGCAGATTGTCAACAAGACTGGTTTGTTTTTATTTTAATCTTTTCAAAGGTAATTAGCGTTTTTTAACAGTCAGCAGTTTTGTTAAAATCTTCAATTTTGTATTTTTTTTCAATAAATATGGCCCACGTGGTAACAAGTGGTCACCGCTGCCCTTGGACATCTGGTAAAACCAGGGGGTTGCAAGATACTTAAGAAGTAGATCACTACTTATAGAATATATTAGACCTCATTTTCAAGTGTGTAACTGCGATAGATATATCGTCACTTTACACATTAAAATAAACATTTACATTAAAAAAAAAAAAACTTTAATAATAGTTAAATCTCAAAATACTGATTCCAATTATTGTTAGTTGATGCAGCGTGCGTTTGCCGATAATGGAGTCGTCCACCGCAGGATGAGGTTAATTAATATGAAGTCAAAAATAGCATTTTGATTAATTTATTCTTCGCTGTTATTTCAGCGTATACAAATTACGGTAAAATACAACTGGAGGTAAATTAAACGTTATTACATTATTAAAATTTAAGTATATGATTTTATATCAAAATGGCAGGCGTATATTGATATAATGGTATATTGATGGGTGGGCGGCTCCCCTCGTACAATGATCCAGCCAGCACGCTGGGTACCTTGTCGCAGGGATTGTATGCGCGTTATATATTCAGTGGAAACTACTAAATGTATCCTATGGACTGAAATAACGATAGAGGACGATAGAGCCTGAAAATCAAATCTTTCAAACGTTGCAGGGGGAGAGTGCATCCAACAGCCGCCGGGCGCACTCGAATGGCCACGTTACCCCTCTCTCACAGAAGACTAGTACTGCATTTCCCACTTTATTTTATTTCCTTAATGTACATACGCGTTTCGGTAGTGAGTGAGATATGCCAGCGCCCATTCCCATCCCGTCCTATCCCCTCACATTCTATCCAATCCATTCCTTAGTCTGCAAAGGTAGGCAGCGCATCCGGGGCCTTGCCAATGTTTGTCATTTTGGACTAATGTTGGCATGTATCGTGGAAGTCTATGGGCGACAGTATCCACTTACCTTCAGGTGGACTGTATGCTTGTCTGTCTGTCGACTACGGCTATATAAAAAAAAATATATATATTTTTCAAAATATTAGTTCGAAATTGGTCTAAAACTTAGTAACATTGTTAAACCAATTTCCATAAATAAATTGTAGCCGTGAACTTTGTAAATTAATGAAATTAAAATTAATGTGAAACAAAAGACGTATTTAAACAAGAGTTTCTATTCTGGCACGTTGTATTTCTTTAAATTTACGTTTAAAAAAGAAATCTTCCAATACTCAGTATTGGAGTTTCCTAGATCGTTTCCGAGAAATTGATTTCAGCATTAAGAACCATTTCACAAAAATGATTAAAGCAAATTTAGATAATTACAACGCAACGCAACGCAATAGTTCATGCCCCTGTCTCTATAGCGTAACTATAGAAAAAAAATTTTTATACTTTGATTAAGCCGAACTTTTCTCCGTGAGCTTCTATAGACAATACTAATGGCCGACGCGAAAATCCCCGAATATAATAAAGCAATTAGAGCAGTTTTGTGATATTAAAAAATATATATAATAAATCATAATTTATAAAAATACTTATGTTTTCTTTTTAATTAGGTACAAAATTGATATTATTCTAAGTAATAATTTAAAAAATTCTTTAATAAATGATAAAAAATTGCAGTTAAATGCTAGGTATTTTACTTCGAAATTGACGCACATTATTTTATTTTTTCACGTGATTTGTGTTAATTTACGGCAATAATAGTGTACTGTGTGTCAATAGAATTATATACTACGTATAATTGTACCTTATCTTGTTGAATTAATGAATTTTAGTGGAAGAAGCACGGCTCTGAAGTTCTTACTAGGCGCGTTTTTACTAAAACATGGTTGAGTACTACAGGATAAATAAAGAAATATTTCGAAATGTATCTAATAAATGTCAATACAAAGAAATGAGCTATTTAAAACATTTACTCAGAAATGTAAAGCTTGCTACCCTTGCAAAAAGATGCTACCCTACATACTCGTTATGCTCGCTTGCATCATAAGTATTGCGTTATTCTTGTCTGACAAATTTCCCTATAAAATGTAGGCGAACGCACACTAAAGATAAGGAAGCCATCATGAAGGCGATGATAATTTTTCAAAAAATGCGCGGAGCTGCCTCGCCGCTCACGCTAACGAGGAAATTATGCCGCGAAGGCCTACCCGAAATTATAAGTACGTGCGCGGTGTTCGAGGCGTTAGAGCAGTGCCTGTCTTAGTAATTTTAGAGTTTACCTCCGTATTTTGCTCTTTAGAGAAAATAAAACGCTGATGTCGGGCGCCAGTCGGATATGTAGATATCGTTAATTTCCGTACGTTTTAGATACATTATCTTACTTATTACTTATTGTCTATTTTCCCCTGACCTCAAGCAGAATCGTCGAAGGTCGAAGGTCGCCTGGAACAGGTCGCTTAAGCGATACTTAAACTGTCTTTATGCGACATATTGTGAGGGCATTACAATAAAGAGTCTATTTATTTAATTATTTAAACTTCATTACACGATATGTACAAAATGTATGAGATATACTTTACCAGTCAACCACTACATCATACAGGAAAAGTATCGTGGGTGCAGTTTTAAATTAGAAAGTAGATAACACATTTTTTTAATTCAATAACATGTACATTGTACATATATAAATAAGTACACATACACAAATTTACAGGTTAGTACATAAATGCAAAAATACAATTAAAATATGACATATGCACTAAATTGAAACAGAAAACTATTAGTAAAGAAAATGAACTGAGAACTAAACTGTCAACTGCGTATCAAAATGTTCCCGAAACATTCCCGAGGCTTTTTAAATCTATGTATCTAAACCATTAGTCTAGCAAGAGCAAGGTACATTACTGAAATTACCCCATGGCAATTTGCACTCATCTTCCTCCGACAATTCATGGCATTCGTATCCTTTATATTTTTCCAGAGGATTTGCCCTGCGCCCTTGACCCGGTTTAGACGCCACATTTAACAGTGAGAACAAGCTGAAGATCAACTTTTGCGCAAAGAGGATATAATGCAGAGTGTATTTATGAAGTTTTGCAGTCCTGTGACACCATTGGCGTTATTTGATTATGGGTGTGCAAATGAATGTTCGGTCAATGTGAATGTTCGTTCGTTGAGCCACCATCCTTTATTCTTAATTTTGCCGTGTTATAATACTATCATGCCGCGTGGTGTCGGCTGGCTATTGAATAGCATCACCAAATCTCCGAGATTTGGTGTAACGTTGGTGACCCCTGTAACGTGCGCAGTCGGGCGCGCCCAGCGGCTGTTGGATTGCACTCTCCCCCTCAAAAAGGATAAATTATGCTTATGACATTGTGTAGTGTGTGTGTGCTGTGGTCGTATGAGTTGTTAGATATGTGTGTACGTGTGTGGTTAATTACAGGCTTAATGTCTGTTGTGTGTGTACGTAATAAATTGTGATTGCAGTTTGAGAGAATGAAACGAACGTTGGTACGCCCCCGGATGGGCTGCCTCCCTTTGCAGACTAAGGAATGGATTGGGAAAATGTGAAGGGATAGGATGGGATGGGAATGGGCTCTGGCATATCTCACTCACTACCGAAACGCGTACGTACATTAGGGAAATAAGATGCAGTACATTTCAGGGTAGTCTTCTGTGAGAGAAGGGGTAACGTGGCCATTCGAGTGCGCCCAGCGGCTGTTGGATTGCAGCGTGCACTCTCCCCCTGCAACGTTTGAAAGATTTGATTTTCAGGCTCTATCGTCCTCTATCGTTATTTCAGTCCATAGGATACATTTAGTAGTTTCCACTGAATATATAACGCGCATACAATACCTGCGACAAGGTACCCAGCGTGCTGGTTGGAATGGATGGAATGGAAAGGAATGGATTTGGACAAAGGTTTGGGAAAATTGAGAGGGATATGATAGGAAGGGATGGGAATGGGCTCTGGCATATCGCGCTCACTACTGACACACTACACTACACTACGCTCACAGGTACCTACGTAATTGTGAATACAGGATAAAGTGGGAAACGGTAGTTTTCTGTGGGAGAGGGATAACGTGGCCAGTTGAGTGCTCCCAGTGGCTGTTAGATTACATGGTGCATCCTCCTTCTCCCAAGTTATATATTATTTGTTTTATGAGTTTTATAGCTTTATTTCTTTTTATGTATAACACCTGCCAATAACCCCCTTTTTGCACCAAAAAGAGAACTTGATGCTAAGCACTTTGACGGCAAGAAAGTGAAATGTTTATTCATCAGGGGAGCAATTATCCCTGCGCCGGTCAATCCAAGGATTCTAACGACCCTCCATATTGGCAACGCCACTTTTTTACACTCCGACCACTTAGGCTGTTTGCACACACGAGCCGACTTGTATTTAGAATTGCCGTCAATATCAGAAAAGCTCCATTTCGATATTGTTTTAAGGGGAGATTGAAAAATCACCACCTCCTCGAAGTAAACATCGATTATTTTGTATAGATTATATCGAGTTTGAATGTTATTATTTAATTTTATTTATTTAATATGTATGTGTGTATGTATTTATATTGTATATGCATGTATTAGCCATTTTAAGTATATATTACCATTTAAATAATTTATTGTTTGTCTTATTTATTCCATTTTTATTTTCTGTAATGTTTTTCACTTGCACCATACCATACTACTGAATAGCCCAAAGTTGGTAGAGAAAATACTTTGAAGCATTAAGTTAGCCTTTTATTAGAAACAACAAAGTGTAAATAAATAAATGCCTTCACGACTTGGCTACTGCATCGATTTCAATGAAGTAAGGCGGCGAGATAATTCGAGGACATAGGACACTTTTATTCTAGAAAATTTACCAGTTTTATGATCAGAGTTCGAGCTAGTATTGCGTTCAGACAGTATAGGGGTGCTTAAGAAATAAATAACACCCAGTCTTCACTCCAACAATTTATTTATCAGTAAAAGTATTAAAATAGTAAAAAAAACACTGAAACAAATAAAAGGCACTTAAGTAACTGACTTTATAACAGCAAACTGTGTATGTAAAAAAGGATAATTAAAAAGTATTTATCCTAATAAGGTGTTTTTTTACAAATACTTAGTTACACCGCCGAATTACAAATACAAGCGTTTTATAAGATATTCACAAACATACAGATCGAAGTTACAAACATACAGCTTTATAGATCGAAAATTAGACAGCAGAACAAATCAAAAAGTACTCGAATCAAAGGGTTTGAAGTAAATTTGAATTTAGGGTTTTTCATTAGCGGTAAATTTCATTAGGATATACCAGCAAGAAGGACGGTAAAGGACAATACACGAACGAGTATTGTTACAGTATGAGATAAATGCCAGTAAGCTTTATTTCAGTTCTGTTCAATGTGGAGTTCAGTGTGAAGCGAACCTTACACTTCTAGTCCCATTTCTCTCGCGGCGGCCATTCCCGGTGTTTTAGGGCAGTTTATGAATATTGAGAGGTCTACGAGCCCGGGTTTTTGCGCGACACCGCGGCTTTTCAAGTGCATGCAGATCCATTTTCACGTTCGGCCGCTCTCCACGACTTGAAGTTAAAACGTGTGCACCGGTAATTACTTTTAAAAACTCCCTCAGTTTTAAAATACATTTTTTTTTAAATTCTCCCTCGCAACTTAGCGTTATTTACTGCGATTTAAATTGCATTTCGCTTTTATGAGTTGGATTCGCTTTAAACGGAGTTATAGTCGCACAGAGTGACTCGTTTGGTTTTTGTGCTTAAATACGGATCGAGGAAATTTAACCCCCTAGTGATTTACTGGGGCAGGCCTGTGCCCTGCAGTGGGACAGCAAAGGCTGATACAATTCCAGATGTAATTTTGCTTTCGTAATAATAGCACTATATTCATTGGTTCTACTCTCCATTGATTCTACTCGTTCCACTTAATATTCTTCTTTATAGAAGAAGTGGCAGACGGCAGAGATGGCAAGTGGTCACTAATGAATATGTAGGTGCATAAATAATAGATGATGTACGTAATGTCAATAGATGGCATTGTCGGATTGATTATAAAATGCTACTCGATCTGATTCACCGCCGCCCGCGGACAACAGCGACACCAGGGGGATCGTGAGGCAATCTACATGGAATATAGCCCTCGTGATAGATTTGGGAGTGCACGCTGCAATCCAACAGCCGCTGGGCGCACTCGACTGGCCCCGTTACCCCTCTCTCACTGAATACTACCTTGAAATGTACTGCATTTCCCACTTTATCATATTCCCCAATGTACGTACGTGTTTCGGTGGTGAGTGAGATATGCCAGAGCCCATTCCCATCCTATCCCTTCCCACGACCACAACCCTTTCTCCAAATCCAACATAACACGACACGACACACAGACATAAAGTCAACAACAAATAGAATAATTAGTTCATAATTGCTATAACATACTATAATATCTTACCTAGTCAACGCTTGTCCGTGTGTCGTGGCGACAAAAATAACGGGCAGGATTTGCAACCACAGCGCTGATATTCTGCCTTATTGTAAAAGGACACGCGTACACACTTTGCAGTGTACTCTACGAACGACAAACAGCCCAAAACAAACAATTTTTACAATTTCTGTCTGTCTGTCTGAACGCGTATCTCACGCAAAAACCACGGGACAGAATTTAATGAAACTTGGCATAGTTATTGCTTAGGACTTGGGTTAATATTTAGGTTACATTTTATCCCGATCCGTTGTAGAGTTCCCACGGGAATCACTATAAAGTTCGCGGGAACGAAGTTGCTGGTAGCGCTAGTAATAATTAAATAAAAAATAAAATGTATACTCAGAAGATACATTAAAACGTAGCTACTTTTATCACTCCAGAGCGAATAAAGGTCACCACTAAGCGGCTGTACAGAGCTATGAGAGTAGATTAATCTCGCGTCATTGTTCGCCGACTCCGGGAGGTAATGAGTTTGAGCCCTTTTAATTATGGCTCGGCAAACTCTTTCGCACGAAATTAAATTCCGTTTCGCGGCCGGGACCAACCTTCCGGCTTCATAAGACAATGCCTACTTTTTACTTTCATTTTGAGGCCGTTTTCAATATAGATAATGTTTTGTAATAAAATTAAATGCTTTAATGAACAGTGCTGAGGATCAAAGTGTCATATTAATCAATCAAGCAATGCCCTGTGACCATTTAATGTTTGTCTTTTGTTTGCGAGTTGCATAAGTCCTAATATTGGTTACTAGCGACCCGCCCTCGCTTCGCTTCGGTTTAAAAGTTCCTTTTTCAAAATTTTAAAATAAAATATAGCCTATATTAGACACGAATAAAGTAGCTTCCAATTTTGAAAGAATTTTTGAAATCGGTTCAGTAGTTCCAGAGTTTACCCCCAACATACCTACAAACACACAATTTAACCTCTTTATTATATTAGTATAGATATAGAAAACTTAGAGCCATACACATTCTCAATTATAGATATTATTAAGGCTAGATTTAGTGGCTAGATTGTCTTACGCGTGTACATAAAGCCGGCTGTAGACTCACGTCGTGAAGCCGGCGCGAAAATTCGCGCCGTGAACCTATGTGAACCGAGGACACCTATTATACTCACAATTGTTCACAGCCGTATTCACGCACTTGTTCGTTATGGACTTCTTCAGTAGTTGCACCCACTCTCCAATCTACAAAATCCTGTACCATCTTTAATATATTTCCTAAAAATCAATATTCATTCTAGTAGGTTTTCATTCCAATTCTGGCTCCGAAATCTCACTTATTTGAATCTCCGAATTATGATGTTTGTTGTATAGTAATATTCCAAAATATAATTCTAACTCCAACTGTGACTCATTTTGAAACAATAATTCACGCAAGATGTCCTCACTGAGGACTGAGGATGACGTGTGAATGTGGAGAGTGTTCGCCATTCATATCCGCGAGCCCTTTGTCGCAGACACAGCTTACCGACTCCGACCGGAAAACAAGTTGTGAACGCGCGAGAAGTAAACGAAAACCATCCATTCTCGCGTTCACGGCTGTTCGCGAGGTTTCACGGCGCGAGTCCAGAGCCAGCTTTAGACACCAACAACTTCCATAGACTAATGGAATTAACTTTACTTTGCGTAACTATAACTCCATGCAGATTTTGTTGTCAACATACAAGTACTTGGATATAGCTGTTTTAGTTTGTTATAATTTAAAAATGAAACAATTCTATTTTGAAAACATCTTTTCAAATTGAATGGAATATTATACGTATAAACTAAACTGGAGAATATGTGAAGAGCTATCTTTGTCACTTACGCGAGGTTTTGACAATACTACTGTGTTGGTGACGTTATAAAGACAGCAGTGCGGTCCTATTCTAACTTCTTATTTCTCAGTAATATTTTTCAAAATATTTCAATTTCGACTTTAAGGATTTCACTTTTGATATTTTTGGTATGTGGGTAGGTACAAGGAAATTATTTGGCTTTAAACATTTTTACTTATAACATTGTTTATGATCAACTGCATTACATTATTTATAACAATTATGAGTATGAAAATATTGGCACCTGTGATTTGATTATCTAAAAAGGGTCGAATATTATCTCTTTTTTTTAATTGATCACCATGACGACGGTTTCACGTTAACATTCATTCGCCTGTCTTTCATCCAGTCACCAGCTCACGTTCAAAGGCCCTCGATAAGATAGATATTTGCGACATAAAAGCAATTTTCCGCCCGTTTCCCGCTTGTCGGCGACACAATCAGATCTAAACGCTTGGCCCATTGTTGCAGAACGTCGAAAACTCGACAAATATTTGGAGTCCGAAGGCTAAAGAAGAACAGTAAACAAGAGTATTGAGTTACACACACAGCTTGTTGTTCGATGTGAAAAGACGTTACGATATTTGAGCAGGATTGAAACAGCGAACTAAGAACTGTCTTTACGGATTTTGGGGGGCGAATCTATGTTCCATTTTTTGTAGGAAGAAGGCGACCTGGTGGTAAGTTGATACAGTCGCTCATGGACATCCATGATACATTCCAACTTTAGTTCAGAATGACAAACATTGATACATCCCCGGATGCGTTGCCTACCTTTGGAGATGAAGGAATGGATTTGAAGAAAGGGAATAGAATGGATAGAATGGGATGGGAATGGACTGTGGCTTATCTCACTCACTACCGAAACACGCAGGTACGCACATTGTGGAATAAGATAAAGTGGGAAATGCAATACATTTCAAGGTAGATTTCTGTGAAAATTTCTGTTCTGTGAGGAAGGCGTAATGACGCCAATTGAGTGCACCCATAGGCTGTTGGATTACAGCGTGCACCCTCCCCATCAATCGCAGGCTGAAGTAAATGTTCTTTTCATACAGTGACTTTAAAGTTTTAATTCACTGCAAATCTTAAGTTCGCGAACTAACAATTCATTGAACTCTGAAGAACTAAAGAACTAAACCGCCATAGAACGAACGAACGACATTATATTCTGTGACTGATAATTTCGGTCTCGTCTCTTATTTCACTTTCGAATTTATCGAAAACAGGGATAAAATTATAATACAAAAACCATCATATATGTATATTTAAATTATTATAATTTTTGTTTTTTGCTGTACCATTTCACTTATTAGAGATACCATTATTAGAGATGCCAAGGTTGGCTAGGAGAAAATGTTTTATAGCATTATGGGCATATTTTATTAAAAAACAATAAAGTGTATATAAATAAATAAATATGTTACAAAAATGTAAATAAAATCTAACTTTGGCACGCCCCTGGATGCGCTGCCTTTGAAGATAATATGTCATATTGGAATGTCGTTGATATCGATGCAAAGGTGCCATGAGAATGAGAGGGTCATCGTTACACACGTACGTATTTTGGGGAAATAGGAACGACTTTTATGTATCCAAACTGATCGTTACAAAATGACGACTGTGACCATGTTAGCTCGTGACCATGTTTGGTGTAATCCAGTCTAAATACAGAATACCATAAAAACAAACATACGGATTTAGGACCAGTTTAATATATGACGGTGTCAAGTTATTTTTCATGACAAAGTCGCGTTCGACACTCCTGCCATCTAGTGCCAACGCGAGCTAACGGAACATCGGAGTGTGACAGTTGTCATTGAGAGATTTGCCGGGTTCTTAGTCTTGACATGGGTGACTTACATCTTGCTAGCCTCCGACGGATCGTTGTCATGATAAATTCGTGATTACGATTAACAGTGGTAATTATTAGTATTGCAGTCCAAATTATTCTCAAACGTTACCGTTGTAGTTATTGTGCAAGTTCCATCCTTTAATTACTTTGGTCAAGGTTCTTACTATGTTTAAGTCGGTTGATCAGCCGACATATAAATGTGCATTTTTCCTCTAATTAAGTATGAAACATTAAAAACGAAGCAACCATGCTTTTAGCACGTGACACGAGGCGAGAGTACTTCAACCGTGGATCTGCATAAAAAGCGAGTGCCGTTTATACGTGATTGTTGATGCGGCCGGCGCGGCGCGGCGCGGGCGGTTCTTAATTAAGCGGCAGACGTGCCTGGACTTAATCATGGGATTCACATGGAGATCGCGTTAACGTTTTAGTATTTAGTAGAAAATATACTTAGTGTCACATCACGTTTATACAAGTTTAAATAAAAAGTAACTGCACCCTCTTAATGGCTCATATACACAAGGACGTTTCTCGAACGCGAGTTTCTCGAACATCAGTCAAAAACTAGTATTAACAACTGTTATCCGTTGGAGAAACCTGAAGAAACGAGCCTTGACACTGAAAGGGCTGGTGTCAGCGACGGCTACAGATGCTTAAATTCATGCTGAATCTTCTTGTTTCACTATCTGCTACTGTCGCTGATCTGCGATACACTCCATGCCATACAAATATATATCTTTCCATGCTGGATAGAGTCTACTCTCAAGACTCGTCACTAAACAGGCTCTTCGGCCCTTCTCTTCCAGCCACTACCACCGAATACCTTCAAGTCTTTAGTCTACCTGATCGGAAGGCATCACAAGTTGCCCTAACTACTTAGTAGGTGGCCTCAATTTAAAAACTACTATCGTATGTCGGTTCTGCGGCAAATATGACCTGCTCGTTGCCACTTTAGCATTATAATTAAGATTAATGTCGGTGACTATAATTCTCTGTCGAATCTCCTGTTTATTTTACCTCGAGAAGAAACTCAGATCTCATAAAAACAGATTAAATAGCAAGTGATTGTGGACAGCGTTACTATTAGTTTGGTTTATTATTATTATTAAAAAAAAATGTGGATTAAAAGCTGACATAATGGACACAGTGGACACAATGGACACAGTGGACATAATGGGCATAATGAACATAATGGACATCTGAAGCTAACCCGAATTTTCAGTTACCTACTCCGGTTTCTATTCACATGAACAAAATAACATTACTAAAGTCTAGACAAAAGATACCACAGTAAAACTCTTAGTAAGGAAATAATTACCTTTAGCGGATTGTCTCACTGGAAAATATACAAGAAAAACAAAAACTGGAACATTCGCTTTTTATCTCTCACAGTAATCAGCAACTTTAGATACAAAGCCTTTTCAGGTCGTTGTAAACCCTTTTAAACTCAAAATTACAAATTAAGGACAGTTTTTACAATAATCCAGTGTTATTCATTTAAACGCGCCATCATCACATGTGCTTACAAACTTAAATACTGCAGTCTCATTACACTTTATCATAAACGGATAAGGTACAAATTGGAATGTCAGAGTTCAATATGGAGTCGGTAACAAGCGACCTTTGCAAATGAGATGGGTGTTCGTTAGAGGATCAAATTAAAATTGTTTATGCGTCAGTATATTATCTTTCCGCTGATATTTTCTTTATGTAGAATGAAGTATGAAGCGGGCCTGACATTGTGTCGGCCGGAAATAAAATGGAAATCATTTGGAAGGGAATTTTATAAAAGCTTTTTAATTATCGACTATATTCTCGGAAAATGATTTTGGTTTCAAGATTGCTTTCGGTTTGGTCAGAGAATTCAATCACTTATCTTGAAAAGGAAAAACTTTTCGTCGAAATTATTTCAATGTTTCCACTTTTAAAATATTTAATGCTTTTAAAAAAAAATTGGTTATTTTTATTCTTAGAAGAAGAAGACTGACGGTAGATATATTTAAACTTCTTTGCACAATGATTTGTACAAAAAGCGGACATTATGCCATACGGCATTCTCTACCAGTCAACCGGTTTTTTAATTAGAAAATAGAAAGCACAAAAATGTAACGTATTATTTATATATACATAGGAAACACTGAAAATTTCCGGAGCTGGCCACTTACATAAACAATATTTAAAAAGTAATTACAATATTTGAAAATGGAACTCTTTGGCCGTAGAATAAATGTGTTTTTCGTTGTGGCGTCATTTTAAAAATTGCGTGTCTGCATTACAATTATTGATTTAACTCTTGAAACTTTTCACTAAATGATTTTCTATGATTTTAAATGTAATTTGACGACTCAACAGAGCCTTGCTCGGCTTCAAACTGCTTTTGGCGATGAAGCATCAAGCAAGACGCCAATTTATAGCTGGTTTGCAGAATTCAAGCGCGGTCGTGCCAATCTCAGTGACGAATTTTGTGATCCGGTCGACCGCTGTCAATAACAAAAACATCGATGCTGTGCGCCATATGATCGAAACAGACAGGCATGTGAGCTACCATGAGATTCGGATATCCTTAGGCAGAGGCATGAGCCAGATACAATCAATCTTACACAAACATTTCGCTGTGCGAAAGCTGTGCTCGCGGTGGACTCCGCACAATTTGACTGAGGCTCAGACAACGGAACACGTCACTTGGTGCAACGCCATGCTTACGGGATTCAAGAAGCGGCGTTAAATTTGGTGTGGAACATAGTAACAGGCGACGAAACATGGATTTACCCTACGAGCCCGAAACAAAGCAGCAATCGACCATTTGGGTAAAGACCCAAATGGTCGATCTTGAAAGCAAGATGAGCCGAACCCCACCAAAGTGGCGCGTGTGCATGACAATGCCAGCTCTCACACGCCTAAACAGACAAACGACTTTTTGAAGGCGGGAAACGTAGAACTCATGAGCCATCCTCCATACCGTCCCGACTTGGCACCTTGTGACTTCTTGTTTCCAAAAAATAAGAACCAATTACGTGGTCAACGATTTTCATCGCCAGAAGAGGCTGTCGAAGACTATGAAAAACATGTTTCCGAGGTCACCACAGAGGAGTGGAATGAATGTTATGGAAATTGGTTTATTCGTATGAAAAAGTGTATTGACGCTCACGCAGAATATTTTGAGAAACAATCTTAATCATTCCGGAAACTTTCAGTGTGTCCCTCGTATACCTAATATATGAGAGAACTTTCCAAAAACGGTTGTTTCCGACAATTTTCGGAATATCGTGACCAATTCCCCTCCACTTGCAAATAAACTTCCGTTCAATTAAACTCCTATCACTACGCTTTATCTAACCAAGCACCGATCTGCTCCAGTCTTCAGTAGAGAGCCTCGCCTCGGTCTACGGTAAGGTAACAGCGTATAAACCACGAAAATTAACTTACGCACACGGACGTATAAAAGACCCCGCTACAGTGAAACGTGACTATATTGTAAAATCACGGTAGTGACGCGTAATATTCATAGTAATGACAGTTTATACTATACTAGCTGTACCCGCGACTTCGTACGCGTGGAATTTTAGTTTTTAAACTCTAAATTGTGATATATTTTCTTCCCGTCCGCCGATTTCGATGAAACAAAGCCCATTCGAAGCGCCAAGCTAAGCTTAATTAACCTATGGAATCCCCATGAAAATCCGTTCTGTGGTGCGCACAGGTTGTTATCAATGAAGGATAGATTGGAATAGTTTTGTATATCCCTTTGTTATATTATTGTACACAATAATGTAGCAATTACAGCTGACCAGCTGAATTAAATTGATGTGCCTGTGACTATTTCACAGGTAACACGTGTACATTAGAGTGATTTCCGTTGGATCTAGATCTAGATAACAGATCTAGATACAAGATATCTAAATGTTAACCAGGCACATGAGCTATAACTATATCAAGATTCATTAAAATCCGTCCTACAGTCTTTGCTTGATGTGCTTTCAGAATGACACATAGAGAGATAAACATTCCGAAAAATGTTGTTTTGCGCATCTATCATTCGCATATTGAATTTTTTTTTCAAAAAATAAATTGTATGTACGTACACAATTTGTTACATTTCACTATACGTATTTTAAAACAGCTTATGCTAACATAAGTTAGAATACTGCTAATATATCTCCTGTGCGCCCGCAGTTGTACGTGACCTAATTAAGTTGAGCTCGAACCTAATGCTTACGAATTAGCAGATCGGGAAGATGACGTCACGGTCGATGACTCGGGAACGTGGTGCCTCATGGCGTAATGACGGCATGATTGTTATGTCTTCTAATAAGAGTGGAGTGGAGATTTTTCATTAGACAATTATGAACTGGAAAAGGAGTTTCACGACCAATTGCAAAATGCATTGATGTGTCGACTTCTGCATGTTGAAGTCATAGATTCATGGGGGTAAGTACGGATATGGAGTTGATAATCCGCGTATAACGTTCCCCTTGTAATCGGGACACAAGCCACCACGCGGATCCAAATTAATTATGTTTTTAAATTTCCTTGTATGGCCCTAAGTCTAATCCTTAATTTTAGCATCGGCGATCGGTGACTTAGTCGCTTATGGGTAGCTAGTTGTAGCGATCGAAAGCTAAAGCTTGCACATATAAAAGTGCGATCACACGATTTCTAGTTGCTAAATGTTTTCCCGCCCCACCCATCGCCCGTTTGCGCACGCAAATTTGCAAAAACGCGCGATAATGATTTACGTTGTTAATTAATTAATTTAAACTTCGTTGCACAAGTATTTAACATGCCGTGCTGGAGCGCTGAGAGTCGCCAAGACGCGATGAATCATCTATGAATAGTCCGTTAAAATGCAATATGCCGAAAATAATACCCAATTAATGAAATATTTTCTCAACATTTAGCTTTAAATGTAGTGCAATTTAATGTAGTCTATGGATCAAATTCTGGATATGTAAACAATTATCACCTCATTGACTCATCACATAACTGACACACCGACTGTCGATGTTAAAAGTATTGAGTGTGCGCCCTAAATGAGCAATAAATTTGTTCCTTTGGCCTTAATATTTTGGAGTCCAACATTTAATACACACCTGTCACCCCCCCCCCCCCCCCCCCAACTGTCACCCTCTAAATAAACAAATTAAGATAATATTAGATATTTAGCAGCAAATATTAACTAGAATTAATGTCTATCTGTTCAAGAGACGATCCTTTGCAACTATGACATCCGGGAGCTCAGTGAAACCGGAAATGCCTCTGGCAGCCTTATATTTATCTCTGAAATCCCATTTATTTCAGAAACACTCAAAGACGTTTAAAAAGGGTTTCCTACAGGCGTTTTAGACGACGGTATTTCAGGAATTTCATCCCGCAGGCTCCTACTTGCGAGGTTTGTGGGAAATAAAAAAACGCTGTCTTCAATTCGTGCTCCAGCGTAAGTATTTCGCTGATTTCTATCTACACGTACACGTATATAAGGTGAAATTAAAATACCCTGCAGCATTCTAAGGGGCTATTGAAAACGAAATATACAACATGTCATAGCAATAACGTGAAAGCAGAAAATGGATTGTTCTGTATCGAGAATAGATTCTAACAGTTTTAATTTATTATTAACTAGCTTCTGCCTGTGGCTTCGCCCGCGTGATCTAAGCAGCTGTAATAGATTTTTAACAACTGTAAATCCATTCAGTTGTTATCGAGTAATTCTATTAAAAGACATTTTTTCCCCCTCTATAACTCAACTTCCTTGTATCGTATGAAGATGACACATATACCAGATTTGGTTCTGGATACTTAGTTATATATTAGTCAATCAATCCGTATAGTAGGGTCTATGTGACAAACAAACAGACGAAAATGATTTTTTTAAAACTATTAATTTTGGTTCTGTAGCTTCTAAAGAGACCCCGCAATTTCTTTTTTTTAATTAAGTCGATATACAGACCCAACCCTTTTACTGTTATACTATAGGTATTTGTATAGATTAAATAGACAGTATTTCTAGTTAATTGTTTAATCTACACGCAGTTACAAAAACCAAATACACTTATTGCAAACTAACGGGCGGGCCGCGCCATGCCGCCCGCCGCCTAGGCGCTCGTTCACCACCCGTAGGTACCGATGAGCGTTACGAACGTTTTAGATACAACAACAAAACTTACTTTCAACTCATTCCCTATAATATTTTTTCCCTAGAACGGTTTTATACGTTTTAATTAGTTGACGTGTTTCAAATTTTTCGTTATTACAGTGGCACGTTGTATAATACCTATATAATACGCCATTAGTTCGTTGATATTCAACCATATTTTTTTTTATAATTGAAAATAATTATTATTGACCGCAAGGAAAGTAAAATAAGGTTATACTAGCCTATGCCGTCGCTACTACTATTATAAATACTTGTAGTAATCAAATCAATAATAGTACCTGTGATCGCATAAAGTGGAGTTGAAGTCAAATAACATTTTAACCGTCGATATCTGTTGTCTATTTGTCTTTTAAGCAGGTATTAAAGACTTTTTATCTTATACCTTTTTACTATACTTATACCTTTTACTTTAATCGACATTTTATAGAACTATTGGCATTATATATGATTATATTTATAATATACTAGCTGAGCCGACAGACGTTGTCCTGTCCAAATTTAAATAATACAATAATTTAAATAAGTTCATACAAAAATCCCATAGAAAAAGGCACTCAGTTTTTCCCGAATTTTCCAATTTTCCCGGCAACTTGTCCAAACTTGACTATTATGAACATTTAAAAAAAAATTACCAAATCGGTCCAGCCGTTCTCAAATGATGCATTAATTTTTATTACCAACGAAACAGTATTTAATTTTTATTTATATAGATTATTGACAGACCAGCATGATGGTAAATGGATACTGTCGTCCATAGACATCCGCCATACATGTCAACATCAGTTCAGAATGCCAAACGATGCCACGCCCCCGGGTGCGCTGCCCACCTTTGCAGATTAAGGAATGGATTGGGAGAAAGAGTTGGGAAAATGGGGACGGATAGGATGGGATGGGTTCTGGAATATCTCACTCACTACCGAAACACGTACGTACACTAGGCAAATACGATAAAGTAGGAAATGCAGTACATTTCGAGGTAGCGACTAGAGTAGTAAATCATTAGTAAAATCATTAGAGTAGTAAAATCATTAGAGTAGTTTTTGTAGTTAAACCTTCTTCGTGTTGTAAACGCTTTTAATTTGAACAGTTCCCGCACAACAACAGCACGAAAAGTGTAGATAATTTTCAACTCACCTGCTTTTTACTCACATAACTAAGGTTACTCTAAGGTTGACTGGAAGAAATTTCTTCTAGGAATAAGTCCGCCTTTGTACTTATGGTAATACAGTAATGTCTTATTGTAGCAACTCATTTTAAGTACAATAAACAGCAACAACAACATTTCATTTGTAATTTAAGTTGTTTGCTCAAATACAAAGTTTAATTACAGACGTGTTGAAACACAATACAATTTTAAAGAGGGAGGAACATTACCGCGACAATGACGTCACCCGCCCCCGGCTCACCTCCGAATTGATTCGAGTGGATGGAGAACCGGCCTCAAACAACTAAAACAGGAGTTAATTTAGTAATGATGTTCTGGGTGAAGTGTGAAACAGTCCCGTATTCAAAGGTCATGAAAACAGTGGATAACCTTTCGTTTTTATCACCTACTCTTTTTTCTTCTTCTTGTAGTGCCGTCTTCTAACGGAGGTTGACAACCATCATGGCTCTTTGTAGTTTTGAAGCTGCAGTACGGAATAGTAAACGAGTGCTCTTGCCATATACCACTGACGGAAGTTCTTTCGTCTTCAAGCCTCTCCTGCCCTTGATTTTGCCTTGTATAATAAGTTGGGGGAGCTCGTATTTGTTATAACTCATTATGTGACCGAAATACTGGAGTTCTCTTATTTCAATCATCTTCAAGATTTCTGCGTCTTTGTCCACTCTCTGCAACATTGTCGTATTACGAACTCGAAGAGTCCCCGAAGTCCTCCTGAACATGTAACAACTCATCCATTAAATGTTCAGGGTCACAGAGGCCTTGTGCTCTAGTATTCAAAGAAACAGCTACTGATTGTGTTGTCGAGGGTGGTGATGTGAGGAGGCATGCAGGTTTTCAATACACAGTATAGATATATACAGTATCTACAAGGAACCATCTTCTCTAACCATTATTTTAAAGTCTAGGAATGCTAAAACTCAATCTTTCGCCATTTCATATTATGTGAATATCATTTTTGGATGAATGGAATTCGGGTGTTGAATATATTTTTCTATTTCCTGTCTACTTCCTTTGATAATACTGAAGATATCGTCAACATATCTTTACCCAAAGTCGTATAGTGTTTGGTCCAAAGCTGATAACCTTTTGTTCAAAATGTTCCATCCAGATTATGCCAAAAACTGGTGCAATGGGATTACCCATAGCGATACCATCTACCCGGAGACAGTATTGACCTTAGTGTAGGAAGTTATTGCCTTCCAGACAGTGTTCAAGCAGAGAAATGTAATCTGTTGATAGGTTACGAGAGTCCAGCTTATCCTGTATGATGTCTAGACTTTTTCTAAGAGGAATGTTAATGAAAACTGACTCGGTAACTCGACATCACAGCTCACTTTGAATTTATTCGGTTCCAACTTTAATTTGTCTATAATTCATCGAGTAAAATAAATAAGGTAAACATTCCCGGTCTTAACGGGAATGTTTATCTTATTTATTAGATTAACTTAAATAGATATATATATATATATATATATATATATATATTAACAGGTATTTATAGTCTTTGATAGATATAAATCTTTTGTCTGATATAATCTTTGATAGTATAGATAATAAATATTGTAGAGAATGGTCCGACAAAAGATTTATATAATAAAGTGGTAAAATTGTGTGTCTCTAACTATGTTGGGGGTAATCTCTGGAAATACTGAACCGATTTCAAATATTCTTTCACAAACTTTATCCGTGTCTAATATAGGCTATATTTTATTTTTAAATTTAAAAAAAAAACTTATAAACCGAAGCGAAGCGAGGGCGAGTCGCTAGTGTTTTATGTAGTGGACCAACCGCTAGGATTTACATTATGGCTCGTGTTCCTGTGCACGGTTACAATACCAGCTGTTAAGTCGCCCAACTGCTTCGACGTCCACTGACATGCGAGCTTCTGAAATCGCCATCAGCTTAGTGGGAAAGCAGTGTGCGGGAAGGCAAGATGATGTGAAGTAATAAGGATACAAGTCGAATGTGTTAGTTGGCCACCAACGACTAGGAGTGTCGTTGACCCCTGAGAAGAAGCTGGAGTACGAGATGTTCATCACACTCCAACCTGCACTCGCTCGTTATTAGGCGCAGGAGTGCGGATGGTCCGGTATCTCTGTCTAAAACGATAGCTTTCTTTCTAAACAAGAGATCTCTCTGTACAAAAAAAACAGCCAAATCTAGCCCAAAACTACTAGTTAGTTTTTAAGTTAGTGGTACTCCTGTCATTATATGTCATATGTATTGTACACCACAAGCCCGTCCATTGACTTCATACTGCGGTAGATCTGTGCAATTATACACAAAGCGGGGTCCCGGCCAGCTATTGTTAACCCATTGACAAACGGACAAAGGGATTAGCGGATTGAGTCTGCGCTGATATTGATATTCAATTTATCTGTTTTTCCCCAAAGTTTATAGAGAGCCTCCATTAGCCAATACAATGGATAATACACATTGGAACACTTATTCAAACTTGTACACGCGGGGAGGAAGTTTATTTTTGGTTTGAAAGACTATTTGATTCCTTTGTAAAGCTTCGTATAGACTTGAAAGGCTCTGTCTGCGCACATGAACTGCCTTTGTTCGTGTGGCTAGTTACATTATAAATACATACTGCTTCAATGTGCTTCGCGCACTGTCCAAAAACCGTTTTATATCGCGAATCTGTAGGTTATGGAAAAACCGTATCGAGGTAAATATTTAATATTTTGCTTGGCTTTTTAAAATACCCGGGTCTCCTTTCAGAACAACCATAATTTCTGCTACTATTATGCGTTATGTAGTTTATTCACATAGTTGAACCAAAATTTTATGTGTCATAAAAAATATATCTATATATCCGTAAAGTATTTATAGGGGTGGTTGAAAGATTTAGTACATCCCTGTCTCTCGAAGGATAATAATAATACCTACCTCTACTCACGTGGTGATCCCCAGAGGTCAGACGAGAGCCTGTTCGAGCACGGCGCACACATCACTGCTGGGTTGGCGTCGACCTCGACCATCGACCGGCGCGGCGCAAAGCGTGTGGCGGTATGTGACCACAAGCCACAATAATATCCGAACCAATATAACTTTTTAAACCTTAGCGTTTTGTACACATGTAAAGGTATTTATTTACCTTTTATTCCGATTCGACGTGTCGGCATGGGTTACACCGGCCGTGGTCACGAGTTGACTCGTGACCACGGCTGGTAAAAGGTAAACAAATACATTTACTGTATGTGTTCAGACCCGATTTAAAATATAAAATCCAAACCAATGTTGAATCCACAACCGACATAATTATAATTGAAATAGTTTAACTGGTTCCAAGTCCCTGAGTCTTATACGCCCGGGGTGAGGCAAATTGACGTATAATCTAATGAAACTCTTTCACGGTGTCACAGTCTTTACCTTTATCGCCTTTATTGACTTACCAACTTTGCATGGCGTACTTTAACTTTAACTTTACTCCCAGTGCTGTAACTTAACTAAGTAACGTGTGTTCAACTGCAGTGCAAAGCGAAGTTTCCATCTAACATATTGCTTATAGCTCGTGGCTTACAAATAACTTACACACGGAGGTTTTATTTGCTAATATTATTTCGTTATGTTACATATAGGTTCCTCTAGGTTTTGCCTGAGGTTCGTTCGCGTGGTACACATGTATATGCATATGTGTACCCCATATTACAATCTACGTATTTGCCAAATTTCAGCGAAATCGGTTTAGTTCTTTTGACGCGATTGATTAACGAACATCCAAACATCTAAACATCCAAACTTTCGCAATTATAATATTAGTAGGAATACAATACCACCAGCCTATGTTTCTCCTCTGCTAGATATAGGCTTCTTTCAAAGACTCGGTCTTCTGCTCCTCTTATTCAACCATTACCGGCGACTTTCTTCAAGTCATCGATCAGTTAATCTAAAATTCTGGGGTTGAAGCACAAAATATTATTCAGATTTTCTAAAAAGCTCCAGGTGGGAACTTTCTAATTTACACAGGAAGCTTATTCCAGTCTTCCTTGATCTATGGTTTCAGAGCACAAAGCGTTATCCAGCATTATGTTGGCTTGATGAATTTCTTCGAGCATTAAGTCCCTTGTGCAGTTTCTAACAGGTGTATTATGTGACGTAAATTATGAAGGAGGACGTCGGCATTAATTAGTGGTGGCGTGTGAGACAACTTGAGACTAGCTTGTGGTCGACAAGGCGAGATGACGGACTCTGCGTTATATTGCCGTCAACTTGATGGACTGTTGGCCGAGTGACATGGCTATGGAGCTATAAACAAAAACAAGGCGCTCTATACGATAGAGATGCGAAGTATATTATTACTTAAACGCAAAGAGAGATATGCATCTTTTTTATCTAAAGGCGCTTGTCCACAATAAGAAATTGAACCTGGCCTTACTGTGTAGGTACACAATAAAAGATATATTTAGTCGGATGCAGAAACGGCAGCGACATTTTGTCTTATCTAGCGCTGACGTAGTGTTCATTTAAAGTAATGGGCGATCGTCGTTCGTGTGTAGAAACGACGCGAAATACGGATGTAGACCCGTTTAATTTCCTTAGCCTGTGCAAGCGCCCATAGAATATATGATGAGTGATATTATAACTCATCTACCTTAGTAGCTCAATTAGCTTAGTGCAAATATATAGAGCGATCGAGCGAGAGTATTGAGTGAACGAATGTTTCGCTCGCAGAACTGTAGGTAGAAAAATAATGATCGTAGATCGTAGTTAGCAACATTTAATCGCTATACCGTTCTTTGCCCGTCACGAGGCGAAAACGATACAACATTGTATCTCATTGTCACAATGTCTTTTGAGTGAGTGAACTAGATGATAGGTAAGAGCGACGTTGAGCTATATAAAGATTGATTCACAAGGTGAGCTAGCTCATTTTGACCTTACGCTCGCCAGTTACCCATCTCTACTATAAAATTCGCACCTGTGCAGATTCAAATTCGGTCCTGACGTCATTGTGTTAGGCGTGGTCTTAATGTAACACTAGCTTTCGTTGAATTCACACAACAGTTCCGAGTCTAAGAGTAGAATCGATCCCCTGATTATCAAAATTTCAAACAATCATTTGTATGGTATTTTACACAAAGGCAATGTTTGTCCGACCGGGTGTTAAATATTGAACCGTTTGTATACTTATTGGCGAGGGCACATGGGATATTTATTTTAGTACAAACTGTCTTTATTACTTAGAAGTCGATCCTAAAAATGGTTCCAATATTGGGTAATTTATTAAATTTTTTATATGAATTTATATATTTTAAAAGTATTTATGTGAATATTGAACAGTGTTTTATGTTTTTTTTATCGAAAGAAAGTGGCAAACGAGCATACCGTCCATCCGATGGTAAGTAAATACTGTCGCCAACAGATATCCGCGATACATGCCAACATCGGTCCAAAATGACAAACGTTGCCACGCTCCCGGTTTCGCTGCCTACTTTTATTGATGAAAGAATAGATTTGAAGAAAGGGTTGGGGATGTGGGAAGGGATAGAATGGGAATGGGCTCTGGCATATCTCACTCACTATCGAAACACGTACGTAGGTACATTGGGAAATATGATAAAGTGGGAAATGCAGTTCATTTCAAGGTTCTGTGAGAGAGGGGTAACTGTTAGAGAGGCGAGTGCGCCCAGCGGCTATTGGATTGTGGCGTGCACTGTTCCCCTCCAAAAATAAATGAATAAATGTGTATAACCTGAATATATGTATCCATCGCATCGGACATAACTGTATAAATTCCTCGAACACACATTCCTGTGCGGCGGCAAGCGGGGATCAATGACCACGAGGAACGCACTCCTCTCAGATTAATGTACGTACTTCACGTATAATTCCCAACACCTGGAGAGGTGTTTGTAAGAGGCAACTACACATATATAGTAGGTACATTTTCCAATCTATATTAATTACCGTTACCCGCAGCTTCACTGCGTTCTTTTCCCGCTTTACCTGCGTTTATTTTCCGCGTGGCGTTTGGTACATGAAAAATTGTATATTTATTTGTATTGTACTGCAACGTTAGAGGTTCCTTAAAAAAGAATACCATCCAGTTTTCACTTCACCAATATAGTTATTTAACAGTAAATTATTTTTTATATGAAATAAAAATTATCTTATTATCTTGGGGTGGTAACGAATGAAAACCAAAAAATGAAATAATGACACCAGGGTGTATGCCGCGCACCCGCAACCCCTGGTGTTGCAGGTGTCTATGGGCGGCGGTAACACTTACCATCACATGGGGTCCCATGTTGGCATGCTCGTCCGGCCACTTGTCTATAAAAAAAATACTCAAAAAAATAAGTTTAAAAACTGAAACCCAACTACGCAAAACATATGGGGTAGTCGCACAGTTTCAGTTATAGTTCACGCGTAGTTCCAGTCCATATTATTTGAAAGTTTTGGGTAATCGGATTTTAGTTTTTAAACTTATTTTTTTTTCAAATCATATTGGGATCTACAACTAGGTACGTAATTTTCTCTAAATCCCGGATAACCTGTATCTAAAATTACTGACCTATATCCAACTTTCGCGCGATTCAAACTTTCACGAGGAAATGGCACATTTTTATGTTATAGTATACTAGCGACCCGCCCTCACTTCGCTTCGGTTTATTAAATTTAAAACAATCGGAATAAGATATTTTCCTTCGGTGAAATGGAGCCTATATTTTAAGTTAGACCTCTAGCAATACATCGGTGAAAACTGCATTCAATTCCATGGAGTAGTTTTTGCGTGATGCGTGTACAAACATACAGACAGACAGACAAAATTTCTAAAAACTGTTGTATTGGCTTCTGTTGCTCTAAGAATTATATTAGTTTTTTTTTCAATATCTATAATGTACAGACATCGGCCTGTTACAATTTTATTATATGTATGTATATAGACTAGCTGTGCGCGGCATGCGTTGCATGCCCGTCAATGTTTTTGCACATAATATATAGCCTATGTCTATCTAGAATAATGTACCTTTCAAATGGTGAAAGAATTTTTCAAATAGGTGCAGTGGTTCCGGAGATTATCCTCCACATACACACAAACTCACAAAATTCGCACTCTCTCTTTATTATATTAGTATAGATATATTATATATTTTTGTAACGTGTACAATAAAACCTTTCATTTGAACCAAACGCGGTACATTTGTGCGCATTTTTTAGCTACACTTATTTTCCCGTTTCATATCCGCCAGATTGGATTTAAAATAACGTCATATAGACTATGTAACGTGGAACATTAAGGCAAATCCAACGACATGTAATTTGTTAAAATGTGATGAGCTAAGAGGGAATAGATGAATATAAATACTAACATAGATTGCTGAAATCATAACCCTCCTTTGGATTTGCCGTGGTCGGGTAAAAATATTTTTTTTAACTTATTAATTGCTCAGACAAATGTACAATAGGCGGACTTAATGTCTTAGGGCGTTCTGTACCGGCCAACCTTTGGGTATATATATATATATAAACATATATACAATGCAGGTACAATAATACATACAAATATGTATATATCTACATATATGATAATATTATATACTAATATATCTAGATACTAATATATATAAATAGAACAGAAAGAGAAAAATGCTTTTGACTTAGGTAATGAGAGAAATTAAAAAGAATAGAGAGATGTGGAAGAAATTTGATTATAAAGTTATCGAGAGGTAATTAATAATCGCGGAGCCTATTTTTGAACGAACTATATATAATTTTAAAACCTATTTGTTGCTAATGACTCCCAAAAGCGGAGCCAGTCACCTGGTTATGCGCAGAACGTGAAAATCTTAAAAGTTTAAATAACCAATTGGTACCTCGCATGCGCATTAAAAGAAATGTCTTTATAGAATTATTCCTGTTATTCCACTTGCTATTCCACCAGTGATTGGAGCAAATCGCCGTGGAATGGCGGCGCGTCGCGGAACCCCGCCAATAACGAGCCAGTCCATTCCGGTAACGGCTCCTATTATCTCGGCGACATGACGAGCGACACAATTTGGTGGGAGGCGAGTCTATACGTGATTTTTGAGAGTAATTAGGATAAATAAGTTTGTAAGGAGCACGATAAATATAAGTCGTTACAGTCGCTTTTGATATCGACTTCATTATTGGGAATAGAGATCTTCGTTTACTAAAGAATCGGCTCAAATCAATATACATGTTTGTTTAGTAAGCCTTTTCGATAAAACTATATTAAATAAAATTGTAGTAGTAAGGTATAGGTATAGTAGGTACAGTAGTATAGTAGGTATAGTAGGTATAGTAGGTATTGTAGGTAGGTATAGTTTTCTATGTTTATTTTCATAGAATACTTTATTAGATAATTTATGAACATTTATTATTTATTAGGTGTGCCCGCAACTTCGTACGCGTGGAATTTTACTTTTTAAAGTCTAAATTGGGATATCTTTTCTTCCCGTCGGTCGATTTCGATGAAACAAAGCCTATTCGAAGCGCCAAGCTAAGTCTAATTAAACTGGAAACCCCATGAAAATCCAATTCGTAGTTTTATAGATTAGCGCATTCGAACAGACAGACAGACAAAAATTTTCATATTCTTATTTTTGTATTTTGATTTTCTTCCTTTATCGCCCCCAATCAGTTATTGGTAAATATATTCAATCTACACTCAATTAAATTCTACAGTTTCATTATATGTATAGATGACCGCAAATCGATTCACTTTTACCATCTGTAACTACGTACATGCTCGTAGTTTCTTTCGTGTATAAGATATGGAAGGGAGAAACTTGTAAAAAAACCGAAGTCACGGATATAGCTCAAAGAATCAGTAAATTTAAGTGTCAATAAACAAGCTTCGTATGTCGTAGGAGCGACAGCCGGTGGGGTTGAGAAGTCTTGGAGCAGCAGAGACCGCGTATTGGTAGTTATAACATGGGCCGTTCTGGAGCCAGATGAATCGTCGACTTATAGAAGGTCGTCGATAATAGCTGGGTGAGAAGAGTGGGAAAGATCGTGGCGTATCTTGGGATACGACTATATCCAGCAGTGGAGAGACACAGGCTGATAGTTCTGTAAAACCTATGTTTTTGTAATCACTATAGCGGACTGTAAGAGGAGTATGCTGGTTTTTATGATTTTAAAGCAAATTTTATAGTTTTTTGAGTACCTATAAATCGGTAAAATAACTAGCAATGACAGAAGATAGAAAAACAAAAATGTATAAAAAGAATAATGCTTCCACAGGGGTCAAAGTATGATGACCAGAAATCAGTTGCCATCAACCACCTTTAACCCGAACCGCTTACAATGCAAATAATTAGTTCATGACTTCAAATGCTTGGTCAGGCAATGATAGCTATAAGCGAGCGGGCCCTTACGGCAGCTAATCGTAAGGGCTAGGGGTCGATTTACGACATGAAACCAATAAAAAATTTACGGCGCTTCGTGACGGAACAGTCCTCGGCCGACAAAATTTACGTGTAGACATTATGACGGCCATTTTGTTTAGCGTTCGGTGAGCGCTTCATCAAATGGACGGTTATTTGTAAAAATAAAAAAGATATTGATCTTCCATAAATTCAGGTAGGTATGCAATGATAATTCTCCTAGAGGGATATATCCGATGGATGGATAGATATAAATATGGCGTCAAGACCCACTTTATTACAGGACATTACACCCTTTACAGTTCAGAAAAGTACTGGTGTTTTAGTACTGGAGAAACAAACGTCTCAAAATTACACCCGAAGGAGAAGATACTATATAATCTTCTGCTCCATGTGAGCTAAAATAAACTTCGAAATTTCAAGATTTTACAATTTTTTTTTTCGAAAATATACAAATACAAAAAGATCACGATTTCATAACTCATTCACTGAACTATAAAGGCTTCCAATTATGAGTATGTTTTTTGGTACCTAGTTAGTGAGATATGCTCTACCATTCACTTCCGACTTATGCCGTCCTTTCCCCTTCCTGTCCTATAGAATGGAGAATATCTACAATGGAATTAATCTTCTTATTCTTTTACCGCTATCCTATCTCATCCCGGCCCAAAGAGGAATGAATGGCAAATGTAATGGAATGAGGAGAGCTTCTCTTCTCTTTATACTTATTATTCTCTAATAAAAATAATAAACATTGTATATTATTATTATTCTTTGATATTTCAGACATCATCAATGATATTTAAAACCACATTAAAATCGGCCCAATACATTTCAAGATTAGCACGACGGACAGATAGACAAACAGGCAGACATTCTTGGTATACGTATAGATATGTGATGTAAAGTGTGATCCTATAAGCTATGTTATTCTGTCAAAAAACGAGAAGTCGTTCAGTTACCGTGGTCATAATGACACACCGTGATATCCACGTTACGGTAACGCGGGTGTTACGGCTGTTATTAAATGGTTACCACAACCAGTTTGTTTGCGTATTGCGTATTCCTAGATAAGGTCTGCGACACATATTGTGTTTCTCTGTCAGATTGTTTGTTATAACGACGTTCTAACTGCAGGTAAATGATAAGATTAAACCGATTTAGCTCTTCTTGGGACTTAACCGAGATTCAACAATTTTTCTGCCAAAGGACGACGGGTATTTTTATTTCTCTGGCAATTATCGGGTATCTCTGTGTATTTTTATTTTTATAAGCTTCATTAGTTCTTAGTAAATACTTATTTATTGTGAGTTTCCTATAATACTTCATTTAAGGACCCCACTTACGGTAAAAACCACCTCCATTTTTCCTTCCATCATTCCAAATCTTCCTATCTTTTGCTGCGTTTTTTCAGTTGGTGCCTGCCACTGCCCTCATCTCGTTGCATTGGCCTTCCTCTTTTTCTCTTCCTCTATTTTAGTCCTATTACGTCATTATTTTAATCCATTTCCTGTCTATTATTCACATTGTGTGTGCTACGCCTTAATCACGCCGCGTAACCCGTAACCGTTGTTATGTTCCGCGCGTGTTCCGTCCGCGAGTCGGCACAGGCAACCGCGGTTTACGGCCGGGAAACATAAATTGTTTAACGAGGTTTTTACGCTCGTTAATATCTTGTTCCGCGTGACGAATCCCGCCATTTTATCGTTCGAAAATCTGCTTCCGTATAAAAGGATTATATTACTGACTCGTCTATAGACGCTCGTATCTATAGCATTGTAAAGACGGAAAGATATTTTACGATGATTTCACTTTATTTCAACGTAATATTTCGTCGTAAATAGCTCGAGTTCCGATGAGAGATAATGTCAAAGTGGCACGTGTCAAAGAACAATGTCTAAAGTTTCTGCCTGGCTGCACGCGGCTCATTTTCTGGAATTCAAGGAATCATATTGTCATGAATCAGTATAATATAACAATTTTGGAGAAATGAGTATACATTAAGTAAAACTGTTATATACAGAATAATAGTCTTTAGCGATTTTCTTGTTATTAAATACCTAAGAACCTTTACTGGCCGCTGATACAAACCTAAATTCTAATCCGCTGCGAACTTCAAACGCCTGCTCTGACGCAATCTGCAATCTACTTACTGTCTTTATAGGAAAGTAGGCGGACAAGCGGCCCACGTGATGGTAAGTGGTAACCGCCGCCCAATGACATGTCAGGATCTCTAAGGACGTGCCTACTGCACTTCAGTAAAGCCGTAAGCAGTACTGCGTATGTTAATTCAGAATGTTCGGAGCGTGGAAATAAAATGTTTGATGTTCGCAGAAAATAAAATATAATTAGAGGTTACCTAATTGGACAAAAAAAAAAAGAAGAAAAGAGGGCGCTGGAGCGGACTACACTTGCTTGCAAGAGGGCTCTGGAGTGGGGTGAGATTTGAGTGAGGTGCCATTTTGACATTTGCTTGGAGCGCCAACGCCCGAGTCTCGTTGCCTTGAGTCTTGGAACATCGGGATGTACAGACGTGTTCTACTGAGTTCTGCGTCTTAATACAATTTCGTTATTAGTGTTAGCATTTTGCATTTAAATTCAATTAGTTTTGTATTAATTCAATTAGTATCTGCTCGCAGGTAGTTGTAAAACCTAATAATAAAAGGTGTAATATTTAATTGTTATTATTTTAATATTAGTTACTTTTGATTTCTAAAATATCATATTTTTTGACGTTACTATATTAAACGCATTGTGCCTTTATAAGTGTTAAGAAGAACACCCTTCTTTTACTATATTAACATATGCGTTAGCTATTTAATATGCGTTATTTAACGCTTAATTCCAATACAAGTTTCGCGCTCGCTCAACAACACAATGTCGCGATATTAGAAACTGACTTTGAATATGCTTATGAGAGTCTAAAGCGTCCTTATTTTTCCATTTGGCAGGCCTTAACGTTTGTATATATCCATAAACATAAGTTATTGTCTGAGCAAGTAGCATATTGAATAGAGATGGTTGTTAGCGAGAGTGAGAACGCGGCAATAGACGGCGGTAGACGAGATAACGGCCTTGTCGCCGCCTTATGCATTTGCATATAGAAATGTTGCATTTAGTGTGAGGTCACGAAAAGAGCTGAATGTAAAATTAAGTAAAAAGTATATTTCGAATCAAAAATGTGCAAAAGAGTCGTTAACGTTATGGGTCGTTAACGGACAACGTAGAAAAATGTCTTGCCATTTCACGTATGTGTGTGTTGCGATGCCGGAAATGGTCTCCTACTCGGCATATGCTGTGACTGCGTGTCAGTCACAGCGCTGATTTTCAGTGGAGCCATCGGTGACGCACGGACAAAAGTATATTATTTATCATATCACTGCAATTCTTGCAGCAGTCTTTGGTTGGCTCACTTATAAAGTTAGCAATCAAATCGAACTGCTATCTTCGTCTGCTAATCGCTGTTCTTGTGGCCCAGCACTAAAGCATTGCACTCTCTTGGAGCGAGATTCGCTAGGATAGTGCAAACTGAATTTTCATGTGGAAATGCTACTCAAGATGCGTTTATTGACTGTACGGTGATTGTGCAATGCTGACGCGGCATTGGTAGTGTGGGGAAATGGGGCCGGGCAGGTTATTCGCAGTTAGGTATACACTGTTTTTATAAGATGAAGTATTGTTGTGAATATAATGTATTCATAATTACTACAAATTTTATTGTTTATCAGTCTCACAAGCAATCGATATACATTGACTGCGAAATAACGATTTGTAGAGAAACTCCAGGGCGTATTTCCTAACGGGTTGAAATGAAACTGGGCACAAAAATAATGTAGGATAGATCAATAGGTGCATCTCGGTTGAATTGGACGATCAGCCAAATCGGTAAAGTAAATAATTTAATAACGCTATCCTAAAATTTATTTTAACTATAACCTTAATTGAACTATAACTTGAACCTATTTCTCCAATGTAGCCAATGTTTCGGAACCGAATGAGATATGCTAAAGACCATTTCCATTATATCCTATCTCTCCTCATTTTCCCAATCCTTTCTCCAATTCCATTCCCAAATCTCGAAAGGTAGGCAGCGCATCCGGGGGCGTGTCAACGTTTGTCATTCTGGACTGATGTCGGCACGTATCGCGCATGTCGCAGGGCGACAGTATCCATTTACCGTCAGGTGGATTGTCCGCTCGTCCGCTACCTTTATTCTAAATTAAAAAAGTGTCAGTTTGAATTCATGACGTCATGAATGTGAGTCGAGAATAAATACCTGGTCTATCACACGGCAAAGTTCTATTATCCAGGGGGATGTTGTCCTGGCTGGTAGCTATTTATATTAATAGACATCCTAAGGTAAAGTTATTCATTTTCAAATAAAGGCCAAACAAATTTATCGAAATTCGTCGGTCTCAAATTCAATATTAATTATTTACGCAAATAACTTTATTTATATCGGTCTCAGAAATGTTATTCCCAAAGAGGGTACCGTGAGGATCGAACGAATGAAGAATTTATTACATTCGTTCTAAAAATATTTGAGGAAAGTTCAAAGTTACGTGCGGTGAAATTTTTGATTATTTTTATTTAGTCGAGAAATCATAATTCGTTGTGCGGTTAACAGCGATCGAACGATCGGTATCAACGGACTTTAGAAACAAGGAAGGAAGAAAAAATAGATTTATTTATTTTTCCAAAGCATATTTACTTACATAAAACATTCAATATAATATGTCTAAATACTGTGATGTTTGATATGTTCGACTGTGACGTGATATCATTGAAATATATGTACCTATATTATATAGTTGATGTATATTTAATACTGTCAAAATTAATAATAAAAGATAGTGGGTCAATAATTAAATATTGTGACTGTACCATGCGTCGTCACCTCCAAATTTAATGTTTTTTGTTGATTTAACTCTTTTATTGAGGACTCCATTGAAAAGCAGCGCTGTGGTTCACTGCAGCTTATGCTGAGTTGGAGTCCATTTCCGGCATCGCAACACACGATTACACTTCCTAGTGTACTGCGGCACTTATTCTGTGTATATTTCCATCTTGTTTCTCTTTAGTTTTGATGTTACAAATTATTGTGTTATGTTGTTCAGAATAAAGTGTAGTTTATTACCTATTGTCCATTGTCTATTATTTCTTAAAAGAAATCCTAATCTTAAGATATTTTTATCCTAAGATAAAATAATACGTTTATTAATACGTAAAGTACCTATTTGAAATCGATACCCAAACATGAACATTTGTTTTAAGATGCCGCCGCGGACCTGGGGAATACTAGAAATTTTACACGACCAACATTTTAAAACATCCCAATAATTGGATTATTTCAAGGAGAATACGAAAATACGCGATTTGAATTTCGAAATTCCACTGTGTTGTGTATTTTGGAATAGGATTTTGGAATCTTTCATCCACGTTGGTGACCTTGCGACTTTAGCTAGGTGGGGCCTCTGATATCCGAATAATCTGACTTTTCACATTTTCGTGTATTTTTAATAGATATTCAACTATCAAATAGATCTTAAACGCGTGTGTTTACTTATTTAGTGTAGTTAGATGTTTCAGCTGGGTTACACAAAGGTTTGCACAACTATTTCGGTGAACAACGGATTTGAGATCAGGCATTGTACGGTGCGATACTCTGCGGATGCCTGTACACTTTATTACTGCTTCCCACCATCTGTTACACGCAACTAATATAGCCCTGTGCAGGTCTATAAACTGGCCAACTGAACAATAAAAACGTACAAAAGAAAAGAACGAACCACTGTGTGATTGCGACTCGCAGTTCTAACAACAAAAACAGTATGTGGCTAACGAACCAGAGTTTTATGCTTGAGCTAACCGAAGCATGTTCGAAGCGATCGCGCGATCATTTCGTAGCATCTATCGATATGCAACGAGTCTCTAGAGATGTGTGGATGGAATCGATACGTTACTATAGAGGTGTGTTGGTGTATTTGTGAGCACAAAAACGATAAGTCCTTAAGGGACTTAAGAGTGCGTACGAACGTCCCTGAAGAGTATAACATTGCACACTACTTAAGTAAGTTTGTACTGTACTATCTGTATCTGTACATTTTTCAGTTCTAGCTGGATGAGAAGAGCGAAAAATCATGCGTGGTTCGAAAGTAGAGATATACGTTGACGGGTATGGTGTGGTATTTATTGACATCTTCTAATGTCTGGTGTAGGCCATGTTCAACTTTCTCCAGTTGTTCTTATTTTGTTCAATTAGAGTCCAGTTGTTGTCCGACACTTTCTTAATATCGCCTTTTGACTTCATTTGCGATGTCCCTATAGTTTTTTTTGTCTGATGGCTTCCAGTCTAGAACTCGTCTGCACCACGAGTCAGTCTTCGAGGCTATATTTACCGCCCATTCCTATTTAATACTTTGATTAAATTATCTACTGAATACTTTGATTAATAATAATTTGGCGAAATATCATCACCTCATTAGTTTTACAGCCCGGGCCCCGGAGTGTTAAATGTGGGTTAGATTTAATTATATTTAGCTTAGTTAAATTTATTAATTATTTTAAGTTGAATAATTTTTTTGTGCATTTTGTTGACCTTAGATTTGTCAAATTTACTAGACGTATGACGTATTATAAATTTAGATTTGTTAATTAACTTCACAGCTGTTAAATTTATATTAATTAATATTTATTAATAAAAGCTGTGAGTAACCATATCAATATAATACAGTACTTGCATCAATATAATGTGTACGTATATGGTCTAGGTATGCAATTTTTAGTGTATCCACAAATAAAATAAGATAATAATATAATATATTATAGCAATAATAACTTCGTGTGAATACATACTTTCGTGAATTCGTGTGAGCGTACAGTTCAGTCGTAACCTCTATCGTTTGTATGTTTATGTATCGTAAAGCGTATGTGTCAAGGTGTGAAAGGGTGAGAGCGGTGAGAAGTGTGAGTGTGTGAGAACTCTAAACCAAACTTGACGTCTGGTGAGTGCAGATTGCCGCGACGCCGAGGACGAGTCAACAGGGCCAAGCGCTTCGAAACACGGCGATACGTTTGGTACAAGTTACGAGTATAAGACATTAGCGACTAGATATTGATTTTTACAACATAGATGTTTATTTATTGTTTAACGTTGTTTTACGGTCGTCTTTGCCTTTAGAATACTTTAAGAATATCAGTTAGCAAGACGAACATAAATATATTCCAATCCAAATGTTGAAAATGTATAACAAACATGGCGGACTGAGGTAACTGACACGGTCCTAAATAAAATAGTGAGGTGATAATTGTTCACATATCCATAATTTGATTCATGGAGACTGCAAGTTTGCCCTCGATTTAAAGCTAAATGTTGAGATATTTCTTTAATTTAAGATCATGTCAGTTACCCCATGTTTGTTTACATTTTGAATAAAATGGGTTGGAATAGAATATAGTAAAGTGTACTGGATAAGTTTGGAAGGGAAAGAGTGAATGCTGCTATCCCACACCAACCACATTCCAAATCCAATTCCAAACTTATCCACTCCAATTGTTGGAATGTATCGCGGATGTCGCAGAACGATCACATCCACATACTACAAGGTGGATTGTATGCTCGTCTGTAGCCTTCTTTCTTTAAAAAAAAACCTCAGTGTTGTTTCCTTTACTGTTGAATCAACTACCGTGCTTAAGTAGAAACTCAGTGGAACTGGCCGGGGATTTGAACTCACGATCTCACTAATAAGAGATATCTCTAGGCTATTATAACAGAGATTTTATTTCATTACGTTGCTAGGTTGGGGGGATTAAAAGGATTCAGAACATTTCCGCTTTATCTTATATATTGAATGACTTACATCACGCGTGCCAAGCGGTCGGGGCTAAATGCATGTTTATTTAATGAGCCAGCTTCAGGATTTAATGACTTCAATAATGTACATCAACATTTTGGAATCACTATTTCTTATTTGCTTTATATAATGAGAAAGTTTTTTTAAATAGTACATGCAATATTTTTATGATAATTGAACATTGCATCTTTATTTATGAATGCTGAAATTGTCAGCTTATTTATTTTATATAATAAATATACAAAATAAATTTAAAAGTGTAGTTTTAAAATTACTTGATCTTGTAACAAGCGCCATTAAAAACTCGATTGTTCAAATTAAAAATTTAGGGTTGCGATTTAATCATGTGGTCTCATATGATTATGATACCTAGTGTTGCATCTTACTTACATCCCGTATCACATGATGCAGTTATCTGTGCAATATGAAAAAAAAAACGATTTATCATAGACCCCTCCCTCACTAGGTTTTTAACTTGCTCACCCGGATTGTGTAAAGTCGGATTTTTTATTTGAGTCAGGGATATGACATGTAGAACTGTCAAATTGACAGGATACAGGATTGACAGTTCTACGGGTCATATCTCTGACTGGAATAAAAATCCGTCTATAATTGTATTTTGATGCTTCCAAAAATACTTTTCCCTACCTATATATATACCTACCCTACCTGTGTAATATTTATAGCCCCCCTTATTTCCACAACCGCCAGGATGTCGTCGGGCGGCATTAAGGTCGACACTCCGTTGCGTTGTTTGTGCGGGACTTTGGCGCCTAAGCAGTTTCTTTATCGTACTTAGATCTACGAAGTAAGCAAGTCTCACTCCAATGTAGGAAAAATATGGTGGAATTGTACCTAATGTATTACAGAAAAAAGCAGTAGTATTTAATTTCTTTTTAGAAAAGATCGCTGACGGTTATGTTGATTACCAGATGGTAAGTGGTCACTGACCGACACTTACAACATCAGGGGGATGAAGTAACGCTACCGACCTTGCAAAATCTTATTTATAATTTAATTAATATTTTTGTCTATGTATTATTTATCACCTCATTACCTGAAAGTGACCTACACTAGCTTGTGTCGACTGGTTTTAAATCTACACTACCTGGTGTCTACTGGTTTTAGACCTACACTAGCTGGTGTCGACTGGTTTTAGACCTACACTACCTGGTGTCGACTGGTTTTAGACCTACACTACCTGGTGTCGACTGGTTTTAGACCTACACTACCTGGTGTCGACTGGTTTTAGAATAACACCACCCCATTTATTCCCGTAGGGGTCGTAAATGGCGAACAAACAAAGCCGCTACCACTAACCCTTGAGAAACTGCACCACCTCTAAAAGGGTGGACTCGCCAAGCTTGGCAAGCCTGGCGTTTTAAGGTCATACATTTCTCATGCTCAAGACACTGCTTGAGGAGTCCTGAGTATAAGTGGACTATAAAAGAGGGTACGACGCCAGATACTTCGTATTGATAATAAGTGTTCCATATCCTGCAGTGGAACATTAGAAGCTGACATCGACCGATCAATTTCCTCTTACTGAATGAAGGTTTTGTGGTATGTCTATATGAGCCTTTAGGTTTTCTGCAAGGTCAGCAGCGTACCCTCCTGAGCCCTGGTATTGCAGGTGTCCATGGGCGGCGGGGCAAGTTCCCATCATGTGGCCCACACCCGCTCGTCTGCCATTAATTGTATAAAAAAAATCAAATAAATAGACGTTTAATTAAGAGCTTTCTATGCTTTTATCTGCAGCGCCATTCGCTCATGTAATGAATCTGTGACGAAGAATTAATTTCTTATTTTTTTATAGTATATATATAGCGGGCGGGCCACACGATGGTAAGCGGTCATCGCCGCCCATGGACACCTGCAACACCAGCAGCATGCGAGTGCAATAAATTAATTATTTGTATAATTAATTTGTACAATCCAATTTCTTATAAGAGCAACGCCACAACGTATAACGAGTATAAACATATAATGTCTTAGGTCACATCTTACGTGTAAATGCAGCGCATAGGAGCTATTGTTTTGGGAATTCGAGTCATTGGGTTAATATGGCTTACAATGCGTTCCAACAACGTCATGAGACATAGACTACAATAGGTGCACTGGGGACGGTTTTATGCAACAAGAAAATAATATATAAAAAACCAACAGTAATATTATAAGTTGGTAGCGTAATAATAAACCACCCAACGAATTTAAATAGACCTAAATAAAGTTCCTTAATTTGGGATGGACTTTAGAAACTTTTCAAATCAGATTATTGTATTGTCATCGACTTTATCTATACATATAATAAAATTGTAACAGGCCGATGTCTGTACATTATAGATATTGAAAAAAAACTAATATGGGGGGTCTTTATTAGAGCAACAGAAGCCAAAACAACAGTTTTTAGAAATTTTGTCTGTCTGTCTGTATGTTGGTACACGCATCACACAAAAACGACTGCATGGAATTGAATGCAGTTTTCACCGATGTATAGCTAGAGGTCTAACCTAAAATATAGGCTCCATTTTACCGCAGGGATAAGATATTTATCTTATCCCGATTGTTTTAAATTTAATAAACCGAAGCGAAGTGAGGGCGGGTCGCTAGTATAATATAAGTGTAAAATATCAAGGCAGTGGTACAAGTGGTAGTGGGTTAAAATCGACTTGCAAAATTAGACGTAAACGAACTAACAAACAAACATGTGAAAATGAAATCTTGTAAAAAATATATATATATATTATTAATAATTCAAGTCCCATCAGAAATATAAACATAACAGGTATAGAACCATAAGACGGACACATAAAAAATTAAAAAAATTGCCGGTGAAGGAGGATAGTTGGCTATAATTAAAAGGGTGAATTCGGGTCAAGCGCGGCACAGTCGACCCAACCCTTTTCTTCAGGGTCCAGAGACCCACGAGCTACCTATTAATCTTACCTCGTCCGTTACACGCAAACATGTGTTATTTTACTCTGACCCATTTAAACTACTCGTATCAGCTAGAGATTGTAAGACAATGTTTTATTTTCTACCCACGACAGAGCAGAGATGGAAGGTATATGCGTTTAGGGTAGGAGAAAAATGCATTTTGTGCAAAATAATTCCTAAAATATTCATATTGCGTGAATATTTGTTACCCCTCTCTTTATCCTATTTCTCCGATATACGTACGTGCTTCGGTACTGATTGAATCCCATCCTATCCTGTTCCTCCCCATTTTCCCAACCCTTTCTAGCAATCCATTCCTTAATCTGCAAAGGTAAGCAGCGCATCCGGTGGTATGGCATTCTGTTTCTCATTCTGTACTGATGTTGGCATGTATCGTAGATGTCTATGGACGACAGTATCCACTGTGTGCTCATCTGCCGTCTTTTTTCTATAAAAATGTAATAACTAATATTTTTTATAAATAACAACATGGAGTATCCCCATTTATGTAATTAAACATAGACATAGAAACATATAGAAACATAGAAACATAGAAACATAACATAGAAACATATAGAAACATAGAAACATAACATAGAAACATAGAAACACAGAAACACAGAAACACAGAAACACAGAAACACAGAAACACAGAAACACAGAAACACAGAAACACAGAAACACAGAAACACAGAAACATAGAAACATGTTGTGCAAGTTTTTAGTTTGGTTTTTAAATATGCAACTTCGTAATAACTAAAGATTTGTGTATCATTTGGGCAAATCATAGTGGAATTAATTGTATAATATAATAAATATTTACTTAAGATCTTTGTATTATTCCTTTTATTAACAGTCTATTGTCGTCCACTGCTGGACGCGGGTCTCCGAAAGCACATTGTCTTGTGCACGAGGGATGTATGACCTTAAAACACCAAGCTTGCCAAGCGGGTTGGCGAGTCCATTCTTAGAGGTGGTGTAGTACTTCAGGGCTTGTGATAGCGGCTCGTTATCCCCTATTCACCTATACGGCACCCACAGGAAGATATTTGGTGGTGTTATTCTATAGCCGGCCAACACTATACGACACGAATTATTCAATAAGTTCATTATAATAATTATGAAACTGTTTCCATCTCTCATAACACCAGTTCGTTGGCACCGGCGCTTGTAGCCTAAGCCTTAAGGGATCGTGGTGCATTATCCGACCTCGAACCCCCCCACTTCCTCCCACTATTGTGACCTACATCACAAAACAAGGTTACCTCGAGGCGTCATGTTGCAGCATGCATAATACAACGACTTGTCAGCGGCCTCGGCTGCAACAATACAGGTCTTTCATGACTTGCTCGTATACATCATGAAATGTAAATTAAAAGCATATTTCTTTGTATTGTTCCGTTAGTCTAGATTCCGTTAGTGACATAGATTTTTTTTAAGGCGTTGAATGAGTTTCTGCAAGGATTTTTGTAACAAAAGGGTGTTGGCCGTGTACCATGTGGTCTCGGCCGGCTTTAAAATAACACCACCCCATCTTAACAGACACTTAACATGAGGTTAACAGACAGTCAGCATTTAAGCCATACGTGAAAGGAGCGATGGACAAAGTTGGAACAGTATTGAGACACTTCATTATGACACCGTATATATACTCCGTCCTCCAAGCTAGCGAGAAAACTACGCACACCCAAGAATCTATAATCTATCCAGGTGTCTATAAGATAGACTGCAGCTGTGGAAGTTTCTATATAGGCCAACCTAAGCATACAGCTGCGGAAAGGGTCAAGAAATACATGGTAAAAATCCGCTAAACGAGTAAATCAGCAATAGGCGAACATATAACGCTGCATTACATAAATATATGGGGCATCATTAACATGCTTGTAATCCAAAAAGTTTAACAGGTCTTCCGTGTACTAAGTTTCATTGTGGCCTTCGTGAATGGCTAATCCGAGAGAGCTTATACTCTATTCTTAGAAAATATCCGCGTGCCTTTTATTGGTTAAAGTAGAGAAATAATTAATGTAAGTTACTGATAAGTAATAAATCATTGAGGGGGAGAGTGCACGCTACAATCCAACAGCCGCTGGGCGCGCTCGACTGGCCACGTTACCCCTCTCCCACAGAAGACTACCTTGAAATGTACTGCATTTCCCACTTTATCGTATTTACCCAATGTACGTACGTGTTTCGGTAGTGAGTGAGATGTGCCAGAGCCCATTCCCATCCCATCCTATCCCTGCCCATTTTCCCAACCCTTCCTATATCTCCTATATCTCCAAAGGTAGGCAGCGCATCCGGGGGCGTGCCAACATTTGTCATTTTGTACTAATGTTGGCATGTATCGCGGATGTCTATGGGCGACAGTATCCACTTACCATCAGGTGGACTGTATGCTCGTCTGCCGCCTACGTACATAAAAAATAAACGAAAAACTTTAAGTTTCCTTATGTCTCTTATTACTTAAAATTTCTACTTGAATTTGAATCTTTCATTTTGATGATGTTTTCGTCAGTCGAGCACGTTGAAGGTCGACCGGAATTAACCAAGTCTTTAACCGTATTTCGGTCTTCTTTGAATGCATTGTACCATTCGTATGCTCGTGTTTTTGACAAATCTGACTCACGGTAGGCTTTCTCTAACAATTTCAACTATTCAGCACAAGAAATTTCAGAATTTGAGGCAAACTTTGTTCGATATTTTTTCCTTTGAATCATTACATTCGCAGCGCTCTCTTGAAGTCCACTAACCAGCAGTTGTAAACAAACAGGTCGTAGGATCGCGTCAGAACGTCACGTGATAAATACACACTACCAACTTACAGCAAAGAAAATAAAATCACATTTTTTGCGCCAGCTTTTATAATGAACAATTCCCGGTAATTATTTAACAAAATGTAAAATAAACACATGCCGGTAAAAAATAGTGTAATAAAATATTTTAGGTTAATACTTTAAAGTTAAAGGCACTCTCTGCCGACTAACCTTTGGGTTATACCATACCATCAGCCTGTGTCTCCCCACTGCTGAATATCGGGCTCTCCCAAGGACCACCACCCCCACACCTCACCTTTGGGTTAAACAGATATATATACTCGTATATTGGGAGGTGCTATGAGAAATATAAATATATAACTTAATAATAATATTTTAACTTATAAATCATATCTGTAATCTATATAGGTACATATAATAAAATTGTAACAGGCCGATTACTGTACATTATAGATATTGAAAAAAAAAACTAATCTTTATTAGAGCAACAGAAGCCAAAACAACAGTTTTTATTACAGAAATTATGTCTGTCTGTCTGTTTGTATGTTTGTACACGCATCACGCAAAAACTGCTGCATGGAATTGAATGCAGTTTTCACCGATGTATTGCTAGAGGTCTATTTTAAAATATAGGCTCCATTTTGCCGCAGGAAAATATCTTATTCCGATTGTTTTAAATTTAATAAACCGAAGCGAAGTGAGGCGGGTCGCTAGTAACTAATAAGACTATAAAATAAATATTTGTAAATGCAAATGACTATGAGAAATTGCGTCTCACATGCCATTTACTCTACCAATTAAAGCGTAAATGAGGTAATTTGTACCCAACATCGTAACCCATACATCTCTATAACTGTCAGTGTGTATGTAAACTGTCTAATGCGGTCAATACATCAAAGCCCGCGGGATCTCCCGAACGTTACAATCAATCAACAGCCTCCTATGTACATTAATATAGACAGCAATGAATTACCAGCTTGTTCTCAGCCTGGACCCCATAGCAGAGGTAGGCCCCACTTTGTTAATAAAAGTTTCCACTGCGTTATATATGTTTGAATTAATTAGAAGATCTGTTATTTTTTTATATAAATAACGCCACACTCATTGGCCTAAACTGGGATTCCCTGTGGCGTGGCTCCAGCGATACATACAGGTGCGAACACACCAGCCAGAACCGAACTTTCATTTGTTTTAAACATGTGTCATTAAACAAATGAATGTCCGACCGAGAATCAGACCAGGGACCTTTTACACAGAAGGCAGGGGCACTACCAACTGAGCTAAGTGATTACAATTAACGTAAATCTACAGAAGAAACAGGCGGTCTTGTCGCTAATAGCGATCTCTTCCACGCTACCACCTCTTCCGACGGATAGTGAAACGAGTTAGGAGAAGAGGTTGGGCTAATCAATGAAGTATAACAATACAAAATAAACAGACAACCAAACATACTTAAACATAAACTGGGGAAAATGTGAGAAGGAAAGGAAGTAGTATAAAAATGTTAAAAATGCTAATGCTATGTTTGGAGTACAAAGGCGATTAGAAGTCATTATACGTTCGTTTAAAGCACATTATACTATACAATACTACACGATATTATAATGTCTATACTATGTATTTTATATTATGTTTCCTTATATTTCATGGTTTGGTAATTTATGTTCACAGATTATATTGTTCTTACTAAAAATTCATTAATAATATAACACAACAATGAAATAAAATTTAAATTGAGTACTCAATATATTCATTTACAATTTTGAAATGCAAATGCAGCCCCGGCTTATCTGTGTATGCACTTCGGGCTCGATTGATTTATTCATGGTAACGCCACGAAGCGATGTGTTGTCACCGATACAATTTGCTAATGCCGACAGCGAGCCGCATGACGTGCATTTATGTTTCAAATGTTTTTGTTTATTTTCATAGGTAAAACACCAAAACAAAATAATACTGGAACAGATATTGTTACACATGAAATGCACAAAAGGTGGAAAAGGTGGTCTTATCGCTAGTAGCGACATCTACCAAACAACCTTTGGGTAGAGAAGAAATAAGTATTTTAATCAGGACATTTTTTTTTTTAACATTTACACAGTACTCCAATAATTTTCAATAAACAGGGAAACATTATTGGTGATGTTGTTTGATGTCAGCCTTAACGTCCCACAGCAAGGCACAGACTTCCCCTAATAAATTGCTTGGGAATTTCGGGCCGTAACCTATCACGCGTGACCAGTGCAGACTGGGGGATTTTTTGTTAAATCTGAAACATGCGGGGATGTGATCACTTACCACCATGTGTAACGTCTGTCACCTCCTCCATAAAAAAATATATTAATTCAGGTAGGGGGACAATGTAGGTAGAGGGACCGTATGCTCGTCTGCTAGATAGCAGACGAGCATACAGTCCACCTGATGGTAAGTGGATACTGTCACCCATAGACATCCGCGATACATGCCAACATTAGTCCAAAACGATAAACGTTGGTAAGCCGCCTAATGCGCTGCCTACTGTTGGAGATATAAGAATGTATTTGGAGCAAGGGTTGGGAAAATGGCGAGGGATAGGATGGGAATGGGCTCCAGCACATCTTACTCACTACCGAAACACGTACGTACATTGGAAAAATAAGATAAAGTGGGAAATGCAGTACATTTCAAGGTAGTCTTCTGTGAGAGAGGGGTAACGTGGCCAGCCGAGTGCGCCCAGCGGCTGTTGGATTGCAGCGTGCACTCTCCCTCTCAATACATAGTCTGATAATAATAATTTGTGATAGTCTAGCCTATATACTCGACTCACATTCGTGTTTTGGTAGGTAGTTTGGTGTGCGGTAATCAAGTAGGTCAAGTAGGTATAGGGCGACGCGTAGTCAGTGTCGCGTCTCGAATTGAACTAATGGCGTCGCGGCTGCGCGTGCGCGCCGCGAGCCGGCCGGTCCCGCGCATGCGCACAAAGGACGTCGTCGCGCGGGCTTCGTAGGATGCGTGTCTCCATTGCGTCTTTTCATTCTGGTGAGTATTTATTATATTTTATATGTTTCCTTTCCAGGTCCGCCACATGGCTCCCCTCCAGAGACCGTCTCTACGGGCGATGGTAGTCTGGGAAATGTACTCTGCGACCTGATCTTGTAGTTCTTACAGCAGGTGCAGGTTTCTTTACTGGTTGCCGTGCTGGTTCCTTTTCTGGCTGTGCGGGTTCTTCGTTACTGGTAAGTATGTAGGCTGGTTTCAGGCGGTCTACAGATACTTTGACGGGTTTGCCTTTTATTTTTAGTATATAGGTTTTGTCTCTTTTTTTTAGGATCTCGTGTGGGCCTGTGTAAGCTGGTTGTAAGCCGCTGCGTTGAGCGTCTGTTCTCAGGTAAGCGTGACTGGATTTCTCTAGGTCTTTGTATACGAAGATTGACTTTTTACAGTGGCGTGATGCAGGCGTTGGATGGATTTTACTTATGTTAGAGAGCAGGCGAGCTGTGTAGTCGGTTATATCTGTAGTTCCAGTTGTTGTAGGTTGGAAGAACTCGCCGGGTAGTCGAAGCGGTTCGCCGTATACTAGCTCTGCTGAAGATGTCTTTAGGTCTTCTTTATAGGCGGTTCTTATTCCCAACAGTACAAGTGGCAATGTTTCTACCAAATTCTCGGTGGCATGACATTTAATCGATGTTTTTAACTGCCGGTGGAATCTTTCAATGAGGCCGTTGCACGCGGGGTGGTATGCGGTAGTTCTTCTGTGTTGGAATCCGGTTATTCTTGACAGGAATTGGAATAAGGCGGATTCAAACTGGCGGCCTTGATCTGTGACGATAATGGATGGGCAACCGAATCTAGATATCCATCCAGAGAGTAGTGCTGCGCCAACTGTTTCGGCTGTGATGTCGATTATTGGTATTGCCTCAGGCCATCGCGTGAATCGGTCGATTGCGGTGAGGCAATATCTGTATCCTTTTGATGCTGGCAGAGGTCCCACGAGATCAATGTGGACATGTGTAAATCTTGTTCTAGGTAGATCATACGTTCCTAGTGGTGAAGATATGTGTCTGTTGATCTTTGCTCTCTGACATGCTTGGCAAGAACGCGTCCACTCACGACAATCTTTTCTTATTCCCGGCCATACGAAGCGATCGGTGATGAGTTTTACCGATGCTCGTATGCCTGGGTGACTCAGTGAATGTAAGTGGGTGAAGACATCTTTGCGTAAGTTCTTGCCGATGTACGGTCTCAGTGAATTAGAGCTGACGTCACAATATAGATTAGTATCCGTTCCTGGAATCTGCCTCTTTTCGAGTTTTAGAGCAGTCTCTCCATGTAGAAGCAGATTCAGTTCGTCATCTTCTTGCTGGGACTCTGCGATGTCACTGTAGTCGATGGGTATTTCTAGCTCCTCTATCCTGGACAGAGTGTCCGCAACCACATTGTCTTTTCCAGCAATGTGACGAATATCCGTCGTGAATTGTGAAATGAAGTCCAGGTGTCTGTACTGTCTTGGCGAGCACTTGTCTTTACGTGTGTGATATGCAAAGCATAGCGGTTTGTGATCTGTATACACCGTAAAGTTCCTGGCTTCTAACATGTGCCGGAAGTACTTGATGGCTTCGTAGATCGCCAGGAGCTCGCGATCATAAGGCGAATACTTTTGTTGCGCTGGACTGAGTTTGCGGGAGAAAAACGCAAGTGGCTGCCAGGCGTCGTCTTTGCGTTGCTGGATAACGGCGCCAATGGCGGTATCAGAAGCGTCGGTTGCTAGTCCAAGTTTCAGTGAGCAATCGGGATGCGCCAAGAGTGTCGCGTTGCAAAGACTTTCCTTGCAGTTGTTGAAGGCTTCCAGCGTGTCCTCGGTCAGAGTTATTGGATGTGAGCCCTTGACTGATCCGGTTAGCAGCTTATTCAATGGGCCTTGTTTTTGTGCAGCATTTGGTATGAACCGTCGGTAAAAGTTTGTCATTCCCAAAAATCGTCGAAGTTCACGTACGGTTTTGGGTACTGGGAAGTTTTTGATGGTTTCGACTTTTTCTTCCAGTGGTTTGGTGCCCTCGGGTGAGATACGGTAACCCAGAAAGGTTACTTGTGATGCGCCGAAGACACACTTGCTGGAGTTGATCAGGATGCCGTATTTTTTTATTCTCTGGAAGACTTCGTGGAGATGACGTTTGTGTTCGTCTTCGTCGCGTGAATATATCAAGAAGTCATCAAGATAGGCGTAGCAATAGTCGAGTCCTCGGGTCATTTGGTGTCTCCGATCATTACCTTCACTGAAGATATGGTGTTCGAAGAGAGGTCTGGCGATCCGCTTGTCGAGGCTGTGGTCTTACTGTCGATGAGGCGTTTGTTCCTTACGTCGACGATAAGATCGTAGTGTTTGAGGAAGTCAGCTCCTATTATAGCTTTGGATACGTCAGCTACAATGAATCGCCAGGGGAGCTCACGACGTAACCCGAGGTTAAGGTTAAGGTGTGCATACCCATATGTATCGATTGAGGTTCCATTTGCGGCACACAGCTGGAATTTTGTCTTTGGCCGACCCTGTTTCAATGAGGTGTGTGGGAAGACACAGAGTTCACTTCCGGTGTCAATGAGAAACTGTGTCTTGGAATTCTTGTCTTGCACGAACAGGCGACCAGACGTGTTTAGGCAATCGCTCGTCGCCATTACCGACTGCCTTGAGAGTTTCCCGACTTGTGGTAGTCGCAGGGTTGGGAGCATCGGTTTGCTTTGTCACCAAACTTGGAATGGTACCAACATGTTGGGTACTTACGGTAGCTTGATGCGGATCTTGAGTTTGATCTGGAGTGGCTTGGTTTTCTGAACTTGGTCTCTGATCTGCTCGTTCTATGCTGCGGTCTACGGTGTAGTTGGACCGTCAATTCCCTCACCTGTCTCTTCAACTCTGCGATTTCACTCGTCAGTGAGTTCGAGCTTGATGGAGCGCCAGGTCTGTAGGTCGCGGCGACTTGCGGTGACGTTGACGTGGTGAGCTCATGTATTTGGTCCGCTAAGTCGGATAATTCGCTGAGGGTTCCTGTTCTCTGTGCCGCAAGTATTGGTTGGATGTTACTTGGCAAGCGGCTGCTCCAAATGGACCGTAAGAAATCTTCCGGCACGTCATCACCAGCCAGGCTCTGCAGATGACGGAGGAACTGCGAGGGTCTTCTGTCGCCAAGTTCTTCGTGCATGAGTAGTTGCTGCACTTTTTTCTCACGAGATGCAGATATTCTCTTGATAAGAAGTTCCTTCAACGAGACGTATTTTTCTGTTTTAGGTGGACACTTGACTAGATCTCTAACTTCCTTCGCGTATTTCGGCTCCAAGTGTCCCAGTATGTAGTGAAATTTTGTGGTGTCTGAAGTGATATTCGCGATCACGAATTGGCTTTCCATTTGTGCAAACCACATTTCTGGATCTTCGGCCGAAAATGCGGGTGGTCGAATACCAACACGATATATTTCGCGCGGCATGACGTTGCGTGACGGGTCAGTGGAACCGCGCTCCGGCGAACTAGAATCTTCTTTGTCGTCATGCGCTTCGTGATAATGTCCATCCATTTCTTCTATATTTTCACGTGATCACGTCGGGAGGTTGCGTGTTCAAATCACGTCGGGGTCACCAGTTTGGTAGGTAGTTTGGTGTGCGGTAATCAAGTAGGTCAAGTAGGTATAGGGCGACGCGTAGTCAGTGTCGCGTCTCGAATTGAACTAATGGCGTCGCGGCTGCGCGTGCGCGCCGCGAGCCGGCCGGTCCCGCGCATGCGCACAAAGGACGTCGTCGCGCGGGCTTCGTAGGATGCGTGTCTCCATTGCGTCTTTTCATTCTGGTGAGTATTTATTATATTTTATATGTTTCCTTTCCAGGTCCGCCACAGTGTCATCGTGAGTTCAAACCCTGGCCCGTACCACTGAGATTCTACTTAAATACGGATGTTTTTAAATATTCTCACCAGCTCGACAGTGAAGAAAACATCGCGATGAAACCCGAATTCTCGGTTTCATCAGGAACAAAGATCCTCACGCATTTTTTTAAACTCCGAATTGAATACGAAATAAAATCTGTATGTGTATACCGAAATTTACCGAATACCGACGAAGAAGAAAGAAGAAGAGAGAAAGGCGAAAAAGAGAAAGGCGTATGGTGGGAGTAAAAATCTTACGTGACGTTACATTTTCTCTCTAATCACACCTACCGCTAGCCGTGTAAAGGAACTTCGTTCCAAAATCTGGAGTGTGTGTATCCACCAATCCGCACTGGGGTCCGCGTGGTGGATTATGGACTGGAACCCCAAAGTGATTTACTACGGGAAGCCTGCGCCCTGCAGTGGGATGTTATAGGATGATACAATGCATATTTACCCCTAACTTACAACCTAAATATTGTGTACAAAACAAATTTAGCCCCGTGTCGATGTTATATTTCCATTTATCATTTACGAAGGTGTAATGTATCAACAGTGTTGCGTTTAAATTTGCATTAATTAACTGAATTACCTGGAAATTGATCGAGACTTACGCAGTCGGTACAGTTAGAGCGTAAGCTTAAATTGGATTCAATATTATACCCTACCACACCATCAGCCTATATACAAATATCTATATAAAACTACTAGCCCATCCATTGATTTGTGAAAGCATTTCAAACAAACAGTTATCATTTTATTCTTTATATATTAGGAGGACTACATCTTTGGAAAGGAGCTCGTGACTATGGTTGGTGGAACCCAACCGAAACATTACATAAACCGGTACCTAGTGGTCTTTCACTAGATCTTTCATCGTGAAAGGTCTTTCATTATTGCATTAAAGTAATAAAAAGGTAAATATGTACGACATTAGGCCCGTTCAATATATAAACGCTTTTAATATACATAAGAGAAAAAAGGTAATTTTGCAAAATTTTTGTGAATCTCCCATGAGCTGGCAGTGGAATAAAAACATTAAAAACACTCATATTAAAATATGTAATTTGAGCGTCCGTACGCTCTTTCTAGGTTATTTGCAGACTTGCAAGTAAAATGTAGAATTTAATAACAGTCCGTTGGAATATTTCTATACAAGTATTTAATAATGATGGAGGCATGTAGTTGGATGCTTGTAATCCTATCTTTATGAAACTGTAGAAGAATTCTTAAAGTTAATGAACACCATGAAGTTAATGAACCATGAAGTCTGTCTCTTCACTGTTGAATATGAGCCTCTCCGAAGACTAGCCACTACACACTATTTTCAGTTCTACTAATCTAGCCACCAGCGGCAAACTTCTTTAAAATTGTATGCAGGAAGAATTTCTATCATTGATGTTTGACTTCATACTCTTTAGTCATACAAATCTCTCTAAATCCAGTCTCGGCTAACGTCATGTCAATGACCGAAATTCTCCCAGATCCTGGCGAGCGTTTTAGTATGCTATTAAAATTGCAATTCCATTCTATAATATTTAAGAATTACATTGTCTATTTGTTTTTAAAAAAATACGCATTACATTATTCCACTGCTGCATTTACTCGGCGTTATAAAAACTATGGTCCCATCAAAAGCATATTGCACAGCGCTCGACGCTAAACTGCGTAAAAATAAAGATTGGTGTGCATTTGTGCCGTGAAATAAAATAAATAAACTGAGGAGCGGTCGTTGGCGACATCTGCGGCGCGGGCACGCACGCCGCGCGCCCTACGTGGCTCACGGATATAAATGGCCGATAACACTACACGTTTGTGCCTACACTAAATAATGAAGGTTCTGGCACATATATTTTACACTTTTGAGAGGGAGAGGGTGTACACAGGGCTCACTTGACCGGCCATGTTTTCACAGAAGCCTACCGTACAATGCATTTCCCATTTTGTGACCGCCAAACTTCAACGATGGTGGTGTGTAAATTGTGATATGGTAGGTTGGGAAAATGACTTTGTTGGGAATTTAAGGTGTTAAATCAGTCGATTTCCCCTTTCCCATTAATTGCACAGCACTATTTTATTGGAAAGAGCGAATGAATTAAATAATAAATCTATTTTATAATTGTCTTGCGGAGTTGGCTTGGACGCGTGACAGCTGTCGGTTTTGCGGTTGTGATATTTGAAGGTAGGACGGTTGATGTGTACTATTGTGTACTGTGCAGACGAATATAAGTATGTGTATGCATATATGGGTAAGGGTGTGTGTGTGTGTGTATTGTGATTCGTCAAATCAGGTCTTCATGTGTACAATACTACTACTAATTGCATAATGCCGGTCGATCTTATTCATATTTCGAAAGGGGCCGTTATTTCGGCCCATTGTTTCGTGCATGAAGGATGTATGACCTTGAAACGGTCGGCACCAAGCGAGTTGGCGACACTCACGGGATGGGATGGGGTGGTGTCTAATGTCGGTCGACACAACACGGCCAATAATTTGACTCAATTTTATTCTTCCTTTACCTTCACTCATATTGATTCTAATTTAATTTGATTCATCCTTAATTTTAGTATAGTATTAAGTAATTTTAGTATTTTAGTAATTTGTTGCTCTACTGCCTCCTTTGTAGTCAAATTTCACATGCTATGCTCGTTGCACACGATCGTTCCTTAAAACAACTTAAGCTAAACTTAAGCTGACTTCACCCAACTTAGATATTCGATATCAGTTTGAAGTTTTGTGCACAAGACAGTTTTGTGCTCAAGCAGACTTCTTTAAATAACATTTGACAAATTTGTTTATTTGGAGGATATTGCAGGTTATTGGAACCAAACACTCAAAATGAAACCTCGCAATATCGTGCAATGCAGAGCCCATTCCCATCTGAGCCTATCCTATCCTTCACCATTTTCCAAACCCCTTCTCCAAATCCATTCCTACATCTCCAAAGGTAAGCAGCGCATTCGGGGGCACGCCAACGTTTCTCATTATGGACCTGTATGTTGTTCGATTGATGAAAGATATTAAGAGTCTGCATATTTTTATTTAAAGCCTGTATAACACAAGTAGATGCCCTAACACAAATTACGTTAAGTACAATGCGTACAATATCTGTAGTAATTACGTTGTAGGCATAACAAGAAAACAGTTCAGTCGAGAGAACCGTATCACGTTTGCGTTAAGACTATAGTCGATGTTCCCACGGACCATGGCCTGTCGTCACAGACTATACAAATGAAGTTGCCGTTGATGGATTTAGATATTCTCCATAAGTTTACGACGCTCATTCACGGCTCAGCGATAAGCCTACTGAACTGCTATCTGTATTCAGCAGGGGTGTAAAACTTATCAATGTGGAGCACGGCCTGTTTACGGCCTAACAGACCGTTAAATTGTTAGTACTCTGTCTTCGTCATAATCCGTTAGCAAATGTTAGTATACCTATATATACTTATACATCTATATAGCTAAGGTTAAGGATCAGTTTCTTAAACTTTCTTAAATGATTCTTCCTTTTCATACTGAAAATCTTGTACTTTCACATTATTATTATAATATCTCTGTATTTCGTCAACACTAACCTATATTTCTTTGCCGATTCATATACTTATAAGTATATAACTGTGTAATAATATCTATAACGTTCGTGTGTATGGAAATATATATTTTACTATAATTACATGTAGTATTTACTATCATTATACGAATACTAGTTGCACCCGGCAGATGTTGTCCTGCCTGTGTATATTTATTTACCTCTGTATATAAAACCACAAATTATTCTGTTTTGCCGTCGATTGAACGGTATAGAAGTTGATGTGCTGTAGCGCCATCTTGTGGCGAGTTACAACAAAGTCAATAGCTCAGAAATATTCTCTGTGCTCAAATACCTATACCAATTTTCATAGCGGTCGGTTGGACGGTACAGAAGTTGATGTGCTGCAGCGCCATCTAGTGACGAGTTACAACAAAGTGGATAGCATAAAAACCTTCTCCATAAAAAAATACATATATGTGCCAACTATCATGGTGATCATTTAAACAGTGTCGAAGTCTATTAATTTCAGATATACCAACATCCATTTATAGATATACCAACATATAGATAGATGTAAACTATCCGCATTTATTACTTCAGTCACAACTGCCTTCCTCAAGGTTCTCTGGGAGAAATTGCTATAAAGTAATGGTTGTATTCCTTTCTTAAAACATTGTTCCTTATTTTTATCATAATGTAAGAAATATACAATAAAGAGTTTTATCTGTCTATCTACAACTACATACTTATATCTATCCATATAGGGATAAATGTTCCGCTGTTGAAATATCAGCAGAGAACCGAAACCGCTATCGTTATAAATCCATATATAGGTATTTATAAAGAGGAATGTCCCGACATACTCATTCTCGGTGAGAAAATACCACTGAAGCTATCAACTTAAAATTTTGATTTGAATTCACTTTTGTAAAATTCAAACGCATGATCACGAGCTAACAGCTAACGTTTAGTAAAATAAAAAGGTGAAAATTACGCATTGAAATCCGTTTAATTTAATTTAACTTATCATATGTGAAGCTTATTAGGTATTTTTTACACGTTAAGTGAAAGTAAGTACTCGTATAAAGTTGTACCCGGTTCAAATGAAATAGCAGCTGAAATAGACCTGTCGCCTGTGCTAGGGCTTACTATTTATTAAATGACCAAATTGGTTGTCAACGGCCTCCGAGTGGAAGTAGGCTGTAATTAGTGATATCAATTGTCTCCCGTTTGTCTCCCATTTGCCGCGCGTTTGTCTCGCGTGTTGTTGTTCTCTGTCCGTACGGACATACGGTCCGTGAGACGTCACTGGTGGTCACCGGGCCACGCCCAGTGATCACGCCTGCCGCACAGGTCGCAACAATATGCTTTGCCAGGTGTCCATTTCGTTATTGCGACACATAATTTCACATTTTTATCATTTTGTTACTCTTTGTAAATACATTAATGTTTTAGCGTCTCGGCTCATTCATTTTATATTTTTATTCCTTCAAATCAAATGTTTAAAAGTTGTGTGTTACTTTTACTATTAAACTATTCAGTCATTTATTCAATATTTAATCAAAATTACACTACACGGGCAGAATGTGCCAATTGCACCATTGCCATATATGAAAAGAAAAAAAAAACACTAAAAATATCCCTATGTTCACAAATAAGGGTACTTTCGAAAGTTTTGTATACCGTTTCAGTCGTCTCTCGGGGGACAGCGCGTTTTATCTCGTCAATTTTTCACGCTTGTTTGCAACTTTACGCCCCTTCAGAGGAAAACGAAGACACGTGAAGGTATAGCGTTTGTAAAACTCAAATAAGTAATGTAAGTTTGTAACTTAGATAATCCATTCCTACATCTCCATAGGTAGACAGCGCATCCGAGGGCCAACGTTTGTCATTCTGAATTGAAGTTGACATGTATCGCGGACGTTAATGTTAAGAAGACGAAGACGATTGTAAGAAGATCTGGTGGTAAGTGGATATTGTCGCCCATGGGCAACCGCGATACATTCCAACATTAGTCCAGAATGACAAAAACTGGCACGCCCCTAGATGCGCTGTCTAACTTTTGAGACGTAGGTATTGAAAGAGGAGGGAGGGAGTAAATGGGGAGGGATAGGATAAGATGGGATGGAAATGGGTTCTGGCATATCTCACTCACTAACGAAACACGTATGTTTCTGGGAGAATGGGATAGGGTGGAAATGCAGTAACGTTATCAACACAATAGTGCGTTCCATTTTTAACTCGTGACATCATATCACATGACGTAATAGTTTTTAGAGTTATTTTGATTCTGATTTCACGGATCGATTTATTTACTAATATAATTATTTAATTTAATACGATAAGACGCAAGTTTATAAAAGCATATGGCCTTTCCGTAAAGTTAATCGTCTTTCAATGTCGATCATCTCAAAAACTTCAGTGTGCTGTCATACGTGGGCTGCGAAGAGCTCAAAGGAACAATTTACTCAGTGGAGTTGTTACTCGCGCCTAATTATATTACCGTCGGCAATTTAACGAAATATTAAATAAGAAACGGGAATGTCGGAGGTGTTCGCCTAATTTGACGACAAAAGCGTTTGATGTAATTAATGTCGGGGAAAGCGACATCGAATAAAACAGATAATTTTGTTTCTCGTAATTTAAATTTGTCTCATGTTTTTCGATAAAAAACTGTTTTTTATTTATTTGTTGGGTAGAATGAAAAATGGACATTACTAGTAGGCATTACTTCTAGTGTTGCTCTTTTATCGTGTCGTGCGGCTTTAGAAAAACATCAGCCTATATCTTCCCGTGACTGTCGTAAAAGGCGACTAAAGGATAAATAAGTCGCTACCACAAGGTGCACGTAAAGAGTAGACTCGCGGCGGCTCGCTTGGCTAGCATGTCGTTTTAAAGCAATACATCTCTCATGCACAAGACAATGTTCATAAGAAGACTCATGTGCAGTAGTGGATGTCTAGACCTGGTTACAGATTGCTAAATTATTAATAATTCAAAAATGGAATGATACTTTCAGATAGTAATAGCTAAATTTTTGTAATGATACCGTGAATATCTAATTTTTAAAGTCTTTTAAAGATTTTATGAAAACACCACTGAAATGGGGGCTTTTACCTTATTTCAATATTTTAAACTTTTAGAGAATTCAGAAAGGTTAAAGGCATTTAGAAAGTTCACAAAATATTCGTGTTGTGCAAGCACAGAAAGGCAAAAGACTCCACGAAGTATCTGCTTCGCTCACTAAATTACTCTCAAGGAACTAATTTCAAAATGGCGCCAAAATGGCCCCGGTCGAATGAATGTAGCAAAGAACGAGCGACTGAACGAATGAATGAGCGGGTTTGTGGGAATTAGTGCGCCCTTGAGCAAGGATTAAATAGGAAGCGGCGTAATTAAACCGGGCAGAACCGGGTAGCCGACACCGGATCAAATTACGACAGCCGGAAGTTTGTTCTGTTTTTAACATACGTTTTAAATATTAGTACGGTGTGTAAGCCGATCTCGAATTTTGAATAACTGCAGAGAAATTGGTTGGCAGATGTAAATATATTGTAATTAAATATTAATATGCAAGATGTTATGAAGGAAACTCGGATTGACTAGGTAATTCTTGATATAATAGCAGTCGTATTAGCCAGTATTCATATAAAAACACTATTTAGTCTTAGTTAGTATTACTTATAAGTATTAGTAGTCACTGTTTTATTGTACTGCATAGCTAACATAACACTTTATAACAAACTAGCGACCCGCCCTCTCTTCGCATCGGTTTATAAGTTTTTTTTTTCAAAATATCAAAATAGCCTATATTAGACATGGGTAATGTAGCTTCCTATTTGTGAAAGAATTTTTGAAATCGGTTCAGTAGTTCCAGAGATTACCCTCAACATACAAACACACAATTTTACCTCTTTATTATATTAGTATAGATTTTTTTTATAGAAAGAAGGTGGCAAACGAGCACACAGTCCACCTGGTGGTAAGTGGATACTGTCGCCCATAAACATCCGCGATACATGGCAACATTAGTCCAAAATGACAAACTGTGGCACGCCCCCGGATGCGCAGCCTACCTTTGTTGATGAAAGAATCGACTTGGAGAAATGGTTGGGGACGTGGGAAGGGATAGGATAGGAATGAGCTCTGGCATAACATAACATATAACATAGCTAACATAATACTAGATAGTGACGGGAAGCATGGAAGGAGTTACACTGGAGTGTCTATCTCGGATGGAAATCCAACCAGGCAAGTCGAACTTCAGTTCGTCGGCAGCAGAATTTGGGAGCATGCTTTAACTTTCTCGCCGCCTATGACTCGAAAGTTTTCAATCAGTGCATTCTGCCAGTAACGACATACGGTGCGGAAACGGGTTATGACCTTATGGTATAACCTTATGGTATATGGTATGCCACCAGCCTATATCCCTCACTGCTGCAGATAGGCTTCTCCTTAGGACCGCCGCTATACACAGATGACTTTCGATTTTTTTTTTTATGTACATAGGCGGCAGACGAGCATACAATCCAACTGATGGTAAGTGGATACTGTCGCCCATAGACATCCGCGATACATGCCAACATTAGTCCAAAATGAGAAACGTTGGCATGCCCCCGGATGCGCTGATTACCTTTGGAGATATAGGAATGGATTTGGAGAAAGGGTTGAGAAAATGGGGAGGGATAGGATGGGATGGGAATGGGCTCTGGCACATCTCACTTACTACCGAAACACGTACGTACATTAGGGAAATACGATAAAATGGGAAATGCAGTACATTTCAAGGTAGTCTTCTGTGAGAGAGGGGTAACGTGGCCAGTCCAGCGCGCCCAGCGGCTGTTGGATTGCAGTGTGCACTCTCCCCCTCAAAATTTACTTTGACAGGATTTTTTTTTGAATTTTAAAGGATTTGACCGTATTACTTATTACAATCTTAAATAAACACCGTATAAACTCTGTTCGTCCGCTGTATAAACAAGAAAAAACGTATATTGTTATATGATATTTGCATGCCGCCTCCGCTACCTAATAGGGGGTACACTTCTCAACTAAACCAATTTAATGTATTATTCACGAGTAGCGCGTCGTGTGTTCACAAAAACCGGCCACTTTGTTATCAAAATTAATTAAGGCGAGGTCAGAGAACAAAAAACGGCGAGGAACGTGACTTTAACAAAGTGTGGCATGTTTGGACAGGTCGATAAGACAGGACCCTGAAACCCTTATTTACAAGTTGTAAAATGGTTAGCGAAATAAAAGGGAAGTGAAAGATAGAGGTAAGGTTCAAATCTGTATTATATTACAAAAAAGCCAAAAGCATGCACCCGGAGATTTCACTTGCGTATGTTTTAGAAAAAAATATAATTTAACGAAAAGTTACAGTTTCATGAGATCTATCCAGCGACATATCCTTAACCGTCACCGCATATTTCATCAGCCTCTGCTGGACCTGGTGCGACGTTTGCTCAGACGGTCTACCGTTTGAGTTTCTTCTATACTAATATTGTGTATACTAATATTGTGTATATGTTACTAATAAAGAAGTAAAATTGTGTTTGTATGTTGGGGGTAATCTCTGGAACTACTGAACCGATTTCAAAAATTGTTTCACAAATAGGAAGCTACATTATCAGTGTCTAATATAGGCTATAACTAATATTGAAATTTTGAAAAAAAAAACATAAACTGAAGCGAAGCGAGTGCGGGTCGCTAGTAGTAAATAAATGACACTCAGTCTTTACTCCAGCAACGTATTTATCAGTAAAAGTATTTATTAAATCACTAAAAGTAGTATTAAAGAATTAAATAATTAAAAAATCACTTAAATAAATAAAAGGCACTTAAGAAACTAATTTTATTAAAGTAAACTGTGTATGTAAAAACTGGCCGTTTAAAATTACTTACCCAAATAAGGAATTTTCTACAAATATATTGTTATACAGCAGAATTCCAGGTACATGCGCAATTGCAAGCGTTTTATGAGATACACAGATACACAAGGCATTATCGAAGTGTCTTTACAGATCGACAATTAGACGGCAGAATGAATCAAAAATCAACCGAGTCAAAGTGTTTGAAGTTTTGAATTTAGGTTTTTCAATAGCAGCCAGTGGTTGGGATTTAGCAGCAAGAAGGTCGGTGAAGGTCAATAAGATGGGTTATAATATCGTAACAATGAGCTTTCTCATGCACATTGTTTTGTATATGGGGGATATACGAGTATAGCTATAAAGCGCCACGTTGGCGAGTCCACTCTTTTGGAAATTTTGTAGTTCCTCAGGGTTTGTGGCATCCGGTTTGTTATGCCTTAGTTGCCTTTTACGGCATCTACGGCAAGAGATGGGCTGGTGTTATTGTGAAGCCGGCCGACACGACACGACGAATGCTATTACTAGTTTTAAATTAAATTCCTATTCCTTAAGAAAACTGGGATGAAAATATTGATTGATCGTGAAAATTAAGACGCACTGCGGACTCCGCCCACGGAATTATTGGGAAATTTGATTTTGCAATTTAGTTTCAATCTCAGTGGGGCCTCTAAATTCTCTTTTAATATCAGCCGACCTCATTTTGTGCTAATCAAAATCATTATTCGCAGTGCGGTTGTCACGTGCTGCGGATCTGGAAATTTAATTTAATTATTTTGTTTGAATATTTTGTTCCTTCTTGACGACATTGTTGTATGACATTGTTTTTACCAAAACTTACTTTTCTTACCTTAATAAGTTAATCAAAATATAAATTTGTTCGGTCCAAAAATTACTTTATACCGCGAACCCATAGGCTGTGGAACGAACTGCCTCAAGAGGTCTTTCCATTAAGCTACGATATGGGGTTCTTCAAGAGAGTTGTGAATAGGATCTTGCAAGGTCGGCGGCGCGCCCGCATACCCCCTGGTGTTGCAGGTGTCCATGGGCGGCGGTAACACTTACCATCACGTGGGACCGCTTGCTCTTGCTCGTCCGCCCAGTAGTATATAAAAAAAAAATGGCTAATCGTAATATATGACAATTTTCAAATATTTTATAACTCGTGACCACGGCTATTGCAACCCGTGCCGAAACGGCGAGTAGAAATAAAAGATAAACAAATAACTTTATTATACACTTTCAGACCCGATTTAGACTACAAAATGTGTACAAAACGCGAAAGTTTAAAAAGTTATCATTTTAATCTATATGTTTTTATTAATATAAAAAACATTACTTATGATTAACATTACTTACTTAACACTTGGGATCCACAACCCAGCACAGGCTTGTACGGATCCTACTCAATTCTTCTTATATGTTTGCAAATAGCAGAATAGACTTCTGTCACAAATCACAAATCAAATACCTACATGCAATACAAATACGTAATTGCATAAAACGTACGCCCAAGCATACAAAACTATGTCAAAACTGCGCAGTGCGATGGTGGCAATCGCTATCAATGGCATAAACCGGTTTGTTGCACGTATATACAGGTTGATCATGTAAAAGAAAGATTACTTTAAACGGCATGAAGTATAATTTTTTGAAAAATAATAAGGTTATTTGATGTTTCGTTTTACTTGGCTTTGCTCTATTTAATTAATTAAAAACAATTACGTAAACACACTTACAGCGAACTATAATAGAATATTTTTTTAATGCAGTTTTAAAATTTTTCATGACACACGCTTTTGTACGAGCCAGCACATCGTTAATAAAAGAGTGGTCTCTGAGTTCATCTAAGTGTGAAAGCCCGCCCAGAATAACGACAATGAAGGTGAAGAACGTCCGACCCGACACAAAACAGAGTTAGTGAGTCGTGTCGTAAATTTTTCGTGAAGGAAGGTGAGCGATGCACTACGGTGGATGTCCGCTGCGACGATTTGCTCAGTCGTGCGCGACGGTCGGCGCCGGCGCGGTGGACCGAGGATACTAAACAGCGCAGCTGTTGGGAGATTCTCGACCCACTTGTGCATAATGCGTTTCTTGAAATGACGACGTGAAAATCCGAGGCAATTTCCTTCTGTATGTGTACCGCTATTGGATGCTATTTTAGATTAACATGCATATTTAGAATTTAGATGCATTGATCCCATCCTATTCTATTCCTCGCCATTCCATTTTACCCAATCCATTCTCCAAATTCATTCCTATATCTCCAATATAGCCAGCGCATCCGGAGGCATGCCAACATTTGTCATTCTGGATTGATGTTGGCATGTATTGCGGAAGTCCATGAGCGACAGTATCCACTTACCATCAGGTGGTCGGTATGCTCGTTCGCCGCTTTTTTTTCATAAAGATAAAAAGTATATAATCGTGTCGTAACAGTAACCAGCCCTCGTCATGCACCTTATCTTGTGTATGAGGGATGCAAGGCCCTAAAACGCCACGCTGCACTGGCCAAGCGCCAAGCAAGTCCACTGTTTTAGAGACGGTGTAGTTCCTAAAAGCTTGCGGTAGCTGCTTTGTTATCCCTTAATATAATACTATATGAAAGCCGGCGACACCGCACGACAGATATGCCGATATCGCATTTAAATACATATTTATATGAAAGTCTTAAAATTGTGAATTTAGATAATATTTCGCTCAAATTTCTGGCACCTTCCGTGGTCATGAGCTGATTGGAGCCGTATGCAACCTTTTTACGATTAATGCTACTAGAAAGGCCTTAAAAAGTATTTAGTAAACCTTCGTTAATAGCTTCATCACTATTTATTTAAGTGCCTTTCAAGCGTTTAATAAATGACCATCTGCACGCATTGATTTACGTAGTAAAATACATGTACATGTCTACACCTCTATAAAGTAAAGGCATGTTTACTTTTCTAAAAAGAGCATTACGTGTGAAGAGCTCTTATCAAGTAACAATGCAAAAGTAAAAGTCACGTATGCAAAGTTAATTAACTCCGTAGTATTTTGTATGCTCGGGGCTACGAGCTACGGTTGTGCTGCGAGATTGTCTACGCCGCAGAACTGGGATTTCTTTGTTAATAGTAGGCTCACATCTTACAAGGGAAACAAGAAATGCCATATCATTCATTGATGAAACGTATTACTACAATGAAGAGCTAAAAATTCGCATAAAAATGTCTTATGTTGCTATTATTGCATGTAAACTAGGAAGCGATTAATCAAATGAGGGTCACGATTTAGGTTTTATTCATCGGTAGTTACAAAATTATTTATATACAAAAATATGAAAAATTGCAACGGTGGTCGTAATAAGTCAATGAAACATTAAAAATATACATTTGTGGTCATAAACTAGCACTCCAGACTACAATAAGATACAAATGTTTAGTGTATAATGTTGGTGGTTGGTATTTGCATGGGCACGTCACTAATTACGTGGTTCAGGGTAAATGTCCATAAAAATGACAACCTTAGGTCACGCCCCTCCTCTCTTTGATGATAATATTGTGTCAATTATTACAATTTCTGATATTGCCGACTGTGACTTTTTAAAAACAGGTTATGGATCCAGAGACAAAGACAAACATTAGCTACCAACAGTGCCGTAACTAGGGCGGTGCCAGCGGTGCCCAGGCACAGGGCGCAGACCCTGGAGGGGCGCAGAAATGACCAGACCAGGACCAAGTTTTGGGTCATGCATGGTAGTTAGTAGCATTTTTCAAGGGCGTAGTTATAGAAGCTCGTATCGGGCGCATAAAAGGCTAGTTACGGCACTGGCTACCAAACGGCAAAAATATTAGATTGGTACAAAACTTTTATTATTAAATCAAAAACAAAAAAAGCTGTAGGGCCTTTCCTACCACCTCCATATACCTTATCAGAAGGATTCTTTTTACCGTGATACCTTAGCAGGTATCACGGTAAAAAGAATCTATCAGTATCTATCAATTAAATCTAGCTTATACTTAATTTCTGATAAAGTATGGCTGCCTTTCTGATACCTTCTGTAGGTGGTGAGAAAGGCCCTGAATGTTTAATTACTTATTTTCCATGAATTATTATTTAATCTCGTTTTATTTACTTTTTCAATCCAAATATCAAAGAGAAATAGAAGGTTGCTCTCTTTGCCGCGACCTTCAACTATATTAAAGCGTGAAAAACATAACAAATATAATTAAATATGTTTTAATATTTTAAATAATATCCAAATCTACCCCTAGGTTGTTGTTGTACCTATTCTGGTCCTAAAACCTGTACAAATAAACAGACTTGTAATTTTTGTAAAATTTAATACAAGAGTTTTATTCAGAACTAGCGACCCGCCCGCGCTTCGCTTCGGTTTATAAGATTTTTTTTCAATTTTTTTCTTCTAAAATTCAAAATAAAATACTACCTACATTAGACACGGATAATGTAGCTTAATATTTATGAAAGATTTTTTTAAATCGGTTCAGTAGTTCCAGAGCTTACCCCGAACATACCTACAAACACACAATTTAACCTCTTTATTATATTAGTATATAAGTATAGATGACCACCTTGAACCTTTATGCAGGCCTTTATTCGCTCAGGACACGCGTCTAAACACACTGTCCCCATCAGCCTTAGTCACTGCTTCCTCCTAAGATTTCTGAAGCGATTCAATGTTGTTGTGTCGCATCGCATTGTCACGGCGCATTTAGAGCAGGCCATCTCCTCCAACTATGACAACAAATATAGTCCAGAGGCCAGGTCCGGGCTAAACGAAGGTCAGTCTTCCGCCTTATTGAAGTCCGGTACATGGAGATGGTGTCGCTCCTTCGCGCTTGTGGTAGAGAGACTTTGTTCTTCGTTAGTCGCCTTTTACGACACCCACGGGAAGACACCCCACGGCGCATAAATACATAATTTATACTTATCTATTTCTAAATGAACATATTATATACTAGCTGTTGCCCGCAACTTCGTCCGCGTGGACTTTAGTTTATAAACACCGTCTTTACCTTCTTAGGGGTATTTGGTATTTTCAAAAACGATCACACACATTATTTCTAATAGCTTATTCTTTATCGAACAAATGTTCGACGTGATTCTTTAAATTGATATAACTTTTTTATTTATGAACTGATTGAAATAAAACAAACACTAAATTTTAAGTTAAGCTTACGACAATACATTAGTTAAAACCGCATCCAAATCGGTTAAGCCGTTTCTAAGATTAGCGCCCACAAATGCACAGACAAACAGATAAACAGACAAACGGACAAAAATTCTAACAATCATTGTTTTGGGTTCTATTGCGTTGATAAAGGCCCCCCATAAAGAATCTCATATATCTTCCATGTACAGACAGCGATCAGTTACATTTCTATTATATGTATAGATGTATATATGTTGCCGTTGGACATACAAATGATATCCGCTTATTTATATCTAATGCTAAAATTTTTGTACAACTAATTTACTATAAGAGCTTTATACTATCTTTACATATCGTCGCTTCTAACTCTGCTCTGTGTTCATAAGGTAGGCTTATGTATTTTTGCGGTTGACTTACAAGACGGTAAGTAGCTTACCGTCCTCTCCTGTTTTCCCACCCTTCCGTTCATTCCCTTTGAATATTGTAAACAAACATGTACAGTATCGTTAATTTAAATAATCTCTACACTAAGTACGGTATTACGTATTATGAGGTTTCAAATATATACTAGCTATTGTTCGTGTGCTTACTATCCCACAGGAGCCTTAGTTTTTCAGTTTTTAGTGTTCTTTTCGTCGTCCCCAAGAAGGTTCATGTAAAATTTCAGCGCGATTCATTCATCTGTTGATGTGTGGAAGTATTTGAAACAAACAACCAGAAATTCATTCTTCTATAATATATTAATTACTAGCTGTGCCCGGCACGCGTTGCTCGCCCGTCATTTTTTTTTGCACATAATACGAGATAATATATAGCCTATGTTCATCTGGAATGATGTACCTTTCAAATGGTGAAAGAATTTTTGAAATCGGATTAATAGTTTCGGAGATTATCTCCTACATCCAAACTTACAAACTTTACCTCTTTATAATATTAGTATAGATAATTAAGATAGTTGGTACTAGCTAGCTCACAAAGAGCGCTGTTTTTGTGAGAATCTATTTGTACATGCAACTTAACATCAAAAGAACACCTAACTAATTTACACGTTTTGAAAAATCATTTTTTAAATATAGATTTTCCTTTTTGGAAAAAATGCATGTACGAACTTTTCCCGAAGCCTGCAACCGTGGATTTTACTTATAATTGTGAAGTAATTTTAAGGAAGAATTTATTAGTGCCAGATCTACTAAACACAAAGGTGTGCATTTACCTCCGCCTGACGGGCTGCAATTTAGCACGTGCTGCAGCAATAGTACTGTCACCAGTAGTAAGTTACAGTCTAGGCCCGAAATAAAGTAATTGACGGCCGAGTAATATTGGAAGGATGAGGCGAAGCCGAGTCCTTTTAAAATAAACGAGGCCTTTGACTCGCTGACTGCCCACTCTATAATAAACTCGTGACTTATAACATTACTACTATTCTTTCCTGTACTTATCCACTACGTTTATGTTTCACAATATTTTCCAAATCTACTAAGAAATCTACATTAAATTCACCAGAACATGACAAACCTATTTATAGCAATACATCAACCTATGTCAATGCAGTAAATAAGGGCTTAAATTCCAAAAATCTAATAAACACGTAATAAGATAAGATATTGACAGATTATATATTCTTTATAAAAATACTCAATTTATTAACTAATAAAAAAAACTTAAAAAAAAAAGAGTTTTTGAAAACAGTTTCGTCAAATTTTCATGTCAATAATCATCGAACACGGCCTGTATAAATTTATGTGAAAAATAAATGTTTTAAAAGACTGTATTGAGAGTTTTATACCTATGTGTATAGACCTAACGAATAACAAATTTTGCTGTCAAATTTTTGCTGACATCATAAGCATCACATTTTACATCCTACAGCGGGATGTTATGAGACCCGATATAGTACCATAAAGGCTCGCGCACACTACAGCACTGTAAAACACTAAAAAAAAAGAAGGAAAAGAAAGAAAAATAAGACAAATAAAGGATCCTAAAAAAAAAAAAAAAAAATTATCGTTAATTAATTCAGATTTCAAAAAAGCGAAATTTCAAATTAACTAACTGGGAAACTTATACAAAATGTCTAGATGTATATTTATCCAATTCTATCAAGGATGATAGCGTTTAAGGCATGTATGATAACTTAATAAGTCACTGCAAAACTGCGACAACGCACATTACAGACGCGGCAGGCCGCAACTCAATCTCGAATTATGTCAGTTAACTGCGCCCATTCAACGCACATTGAGGTGGGCCGCGTTCCAGATCATAATATCGACGCATAAATATGGCTGGCGAGCTGTGCGGCAGTGCGATGCGGTGCGACGCGATGCGGCCCGCCTGGAGTGTGCGATACAAAAAACGCAGGAGATACAAAACGTATGAAAATTATTCAGGAGGATTTTTGGAACGTTATGGGCTGCGGTGCGGCCCGCCGTAATATGCGCGAGCCTTAACTAGAAACAACGGACAAAGCTATTAATTGACGCGAAACCTGAACCAACAACTAATGGTTCTGTCGAAAATTTTCCGTCGTTTATAATTGATATTCCAAAATTGAACTACCACGCAATACAGTTCGCGATCACGAGGGGTGCCCGTAAGTCACCCCCCCCCCCCCCTACAACAACAACAACACCATAAACCCCTCGTAGTGTTAGTAATACGAGTTAGTAAAATCAGATTATCCGCACCTGTTTGCTGGCTAATCGTTGAGACAATCTATAAGCGAGTCCTTCATAAAAGTAAGTTTCCTATTTGATGAACAGTTTATTAGGAGTGCATTTGTTGTTTATTTAACATTTTATTGTACAAAGTATAATGGGCGGGCTTAATGCTATATGGCATTCTTTTTCCTACTGATACTTACTGATATTAGGCTATAACATCCAACTGCAGGGCACAGGTCTTACCTAGTGAATCACTTGGGGCTTCGGGGCATACTCCACTACGCGAGCTCAGTGCTTCTTCAAGGATACACACACTCCAGATTTCTTTAATAGGATCTCCAACGAGAGGCTCACACGACATGCATAAAAGAAATATTAACTAGAATACAACTAGAACAAAAGTGTACAAATTAATTTTATGAGTATTACACAACTACAAGTGCTACAAGACTAAAGGCAAAATTACTTTAAATTAAAGTTTGTTTTGAAGCGAAGAGCTCACTTCCAAATCAGAACCCTTAGATAAAGAACTATATTGTCTACAGACGCGTGCACGCGAGCATGCGTGTCTCGACACGATGTTTTTCCTCACCACCGCCGAGCTAGTGGAAATTTAAAAAAAGTCCAATCTATTCCCAATCTCCCAAGAGCAGTGCATCCGGAGGCGTGCCGATGTCATTCTGAACTATTATTGGCATGTATCGCGGATGTCGCAGGGTGACAGTAAATCCATTCACTTACTTGGAGTATACTAGTTGGTACTAATCTGTACTAGTTGGTAGTATAAAAATAGAGCTGTACAATGTACATAAAACATAGAGTTGTACAATAAATACATTACGACTAAAACGAACAAATAAATTCCGACAAAGAGATAATTCCGAATAAATCTTTTATTTTCCCGATGCGCTGCACTTCTAAGTTTTTTATACTTTTTACATGTAGGGAGATTAAACCCCTCTACAAATAAGAAATAGGAAAACTTGCATGTAACGGAATGGAGTTTTTCTTTGTATCACATCAGTATTTAATTATATGAATAATAATTATTTATTAGTCTAGAATGTACCATACTAACAATACTCACATTAATACTACTCACTAGATGGTACAGCCACTCCATTTATAACGCTGCTGTTAGATAAATGACGTGATGAATTTAAAAAAAGTTGTAGAACTAAAATCGTTAGTTATCTCGAAAGAAATTCTGTGTTAAGACGGTGCAAGGGATATTAATAATTAAATTTATGTCTGTAAATAACTATAGTTAATTTATGGCAACTATGTACGTATTTTTAATTAGATATTCTTACTGAGTTTCTAACAAGGATTACCTTAATGCGCATAGTCGAGAATAATAAAAAATCTGGGACACATATGTGGCAATGAACGATTGGAGAAACGAAACGTGAAAACGCGCGGGTGAGATGGAAAAAAAAGTGCGAGAGAATGGAACCAATATGTGACAAGATGACGGAAATTTACGAAAATCTGTTTCGATTTATTATTAAACCCCACATGTATAATACCCATTAAATTGCACTTGGTTCATGGTGGATCAGGATTGTTCTGCAGTGTGACTTTATAGATAGACTGAGACATACATGTATGTCATATATAATCGGCTAAATATAACGTATATGTAACACATATATAAAACACAGGTATCCTTTCGATACAGGCTTACCAATAAAAGAAAATGGAAGTACCGGCCTGATACCAAGACATATTTCTCACTCAGCGTTATATTATCCGGAATTCACTGTGAATCTAGTTTGCTCTGAATAATATATAACATAGCGCGGCTCCCGGCTCGCCTCGCGAATGGACACACACATGAAACACACAGTGTGTAGTCTTACCTCTTCTATAAATAGTTTCATCTTTACTCGACTTGGATTTTTAAAGCGATTAGATAAATACCTATTAGATATTATTCTTTGCACGCATCCAGATGTACAATTGCAAATACAATAACAATATCCATCTGCTGTGGACAGTTCGTGGTCACGGTGCGGCTAAAACTAAAAATCATCATCTATAACTTAACTGACATTGGGTTGATGTCGATTGGCACTTCGTTTAATATTTCTTTTGTATATTTTGGCCTTTTCATTTTATTTCAAATGTTGTTGTCAATAAAATAATTTTCGGTTTCTTTTGTCTATATTTAGTAGTGAGTTAAGCGTGGTCACAGCGTAGGATGCAAAAAATATAAATTTATTTAATATAACATTTACTTTAATCTAATAATTATTACAATAAATTATAATCTATAACTATATCTAAAGAACGTGCTGCTTTCGCCGATGTTAGGCCTAAAGAGGACTTCAACTTGAAACTTGAAATCGACGACATCACATCGGCTATGACGTCAATCGGCACGTTGGTGCAGTGTCAGCGCCTGGTGTTGCAATGGCGTGCAATGAGGTCGGTGCATACGCAGCGATCTTCCTACATTAGGCATGCGTAACAAGTGACCGAAGTCGTTAGACTATATATGGTTAGAGTGTGATTCCCGTGGGAGCTTTATAATTGGTCCGGATAAAAAGTAGTCTAAATACTAACGCGGCGCACAAATTAAAAGTTTCATCATAAAATCCGTTCAATGTTTTGGAGTGATGTACATTCAGACAGACAGACAGACGGACAGATAGACAAAAAATCCAAAAACTGTTGCTTTGTATTTTATATCATTCATTGTACACAGCATAGACATTTTTTTTAAATATAGAATAAAAAAAAAGAGCCGTGTCGTCACATGGATTTACAGACGTGTTTCAAAATGTTGAGATCTTTGATTCCATTATTGTCCATTGCAAAATAAATAATATGATTGATCTTCCTGTAAACAGTATTTACACAGGAGTGCCACCGACACCCCCTACGCATCTGATGAATACCTACACCATATACCTACATACTGCCACTTGTGAAAACGTGCCACTGCTTTTCCCAGGACCCGTAAGCAGTGAGTTAGCGGAAGTCACTATTCATTTTTGTTGAGAAGCAACACTACTGCCAGTACGAGTAAACAGTGAGTTTGTGTGCGTGAAGCACATTTTATTTTTATGAGTACGTGAGAGTACTTCTCTGCCTCCTTATACTGCGTGGTGCGAGTGCGCGTAACTTATTAACTGTAGAACGTAACTCAAGCAGGTGTTCCCGCGGGGTGTCGTGTACCCTTCAGCTGTCGCGGTTACTGTTCAAACACTTTGTACCTTGAAACACTTTGTAAACAGGTAAATTGGCACTCTTGTTATTACAGACCACACCGTCTTACTGCAGGTACTCTTTAAATTTTTCCACTTTTCGAATATTGAATTATTAATTCGAAAATAATTAATTTAAAAGAGTAATAGAAATGAACAAGGCATGAGCTCTGTGTTTGTGTGAGTGCAGAAGTGTGAGTGAGAGTGTGAGTGAGTGAGTACTTTATAGTTTCTATACCCCCATCTGTATAGTACAAAGCAGACGCCTTCATTTATACCGGAATCTGAAAGGTTAGTTTTATATCAATCGTTATTGTTTACAGCGGCTCGGTCGCACCCATTTTAATTAACCGCCGTGTTTACTCTAATAGTTTTGGGTTCGCTTTACCGAAGGAAATAGGATTTTATTGTCATTGTCGGGGTCAAATGTGTCGCAAGTTGTCTTTAGTAAGGTGTGACAATCAGAAGAGCGATAAAATTGGAATTAATCATAAACCCTTTTGCTAGTAAATCCTGTTAAAATTTAATAGTCGTTTAAAGTTTGTGTTATGTGCGTGGGTGTTTATTACAATGCATGTGTCTATGCCTGTGCCTTTGTGTGTCCGTGGCTGTCTATCTTTCTGTGCGAACTGTATTGGACAATTCGGCACCCACTGACACATATGAACACTGCTCATGTCTCGCTGATTTCACTTAAATAATTACAATATTTAGGTTAGGTATTGCATCTATCTCTCTTTCTGTGTGTGCGTGTGTGTGTGAGTTTGTGTACACAAGCATACGAGTGCAAGCGCGGGTTAAATTTGTCACCCCCTCAAAAATTACTGTAGTTAGGCATACCAAACGCTGAATATCGATTAAGTTATTATTTTGATAATTTAGCTATAAGATTACTACACGCTACGTTTCCAGGTACGTGGTCTTCATATGTCGACTCGAGTTGTGAACTCATACACTAGTCTACGCCGTCAAATGAATGAATGAAAACTTAATTTGAAATACACAAATACAGCACTACAACATTTACATAACACAGAAATATGTAATTTAGATATCGTCTATACATATTTTATAGGTTTGTAGAATTTAAGTTCACCCACCATAATTGTATTTTTTTATTGATTTTTATTTACAATTACTCACAAATTAATTTAAACTGATAATTTAAACAATGATGTTAATTGGTATTTTGTATTAAGTATGGTTGTATTGTGTTAATTATAATAATGGTTTATAAGTTTTTTTTTTCAAACAATTTTACCTATATTAGACACGGATAATGTAGCTTCCTATTTGTGAAAGAATTTTTGAAATCGGTTCAGCAGTTCCAGAGATTACCTCCAACATACCTACAAACACACAATTTTACCTCTTTATTATATTAGTATAGATTCTATAGATAATATATGTAATTTTGAACGCCATTGTTGGCAAATGTGCCCATCTGACTATCTATTGACCACCTTGTGTAACGCATGTTGCAAATAAATCAATAATTGAAATTGAAAAAATTGAAAGTTCTTGTATTAAAATGGAAGTATCAGCGTGGAAGTGTGGTGTACAGAGGGAACTCCACTTAGCTTTTATGCCGCAGCAGAAGGCCACGACCCTGGTATTCAGCGGTTGTCTCTAAATCGCTGATGTAGCGACACAACATAAAAATAATTTTGTACAAATACCTGTATTCAAAATGTTTATATTCAAAGGCTCAGGTCGAATCGCGTACATTCATCACAAGTCAATCACAAATATTAGTCAGTTTTGAGAATTATTTCTACTTGAATTTCGACGTCGTAAGACTGTTATTTCTATAAATAAAAATAACGTCACAATGTTATATCATTAGGTCGATATATTTAACTAACTAGTGACTTATATGATCTCATTGTGACATCGGTAAGATGTTCGTAGCGCTCGTAGCTGCCGTACCAGTTCGTAGCACCGTGACGTCACGTGACCTCTAGCATTTCATAGCACGTATACCGAGTAACCAAAACTCGCGACTTGTAACGAACATAATTAAATTATGAGGGCTGAAGGTTTTGAGGAAGTTTCGTGAGGTATAGCTATCTCTTGGGGGTAAAGGTGTTCAAGTACAATTTTATGACCTTTGTCAACTGAAGTGACAGTACCTAATTATATTTACATACTTTCTAAGGTATTTACTCAAGGAGAGCAAAGGGCGTGTGACAAGCTTAATTAACCTATTAAGCCATCCTTTGACCATACAATGTTCTTTGTATTAATGATCCTATTGGGTCAAGATACAATTGGCAATTGACATCTGTGCGCGTGCGACTAATTGACGCGCTTATATTTTTCAAGAAAAGAGCGCGTTAATGCCTCTAATAAAAAAAAAAGTTGAAGGTCAAAGGTCATTAGTAGTAAGTTTAAATCCGGCATTAAAAATGAACTGAAGAGACTGCAATAAGAATTGGAGAAAATTTAAGTTCCATAACTAAGTTCCATTAGTAGTATTTAGTACCTTTAAGGTACTAATAGTACCATGCCAGATGTTGAGCATGAAATTGATACTAAAAATTGACTGAAAATTGATTGACTTTATAATATTAGTATAGATTTAAATGTATAAAGAGGTCCATTTTCGTAGAAACTCCACTTTTTGTGGTAACGCAAATTCCCATCTAACAATTAACCAAATGAAAATTATATTCGTGTACGCTCCTGTCGTTTAATTAGGTACTCTTACCGTACTCTCATGTAATCCATTCTCTAAACAACTCCTAAATTGTGTAATTACATTATCTCCGAACGACACGACCCGTGTGGGATTAATACGTAGTTTATTCGTGTGTATTTGTGTGCTGCCGCAGAATATTAGCGGTGCTTGTGTCAACCTTCACGAGGGCGAAGAACCGGTGTGAAAAAAAAACGAGTTAATTATAGCTTCTATGTTAATTACGAGGTGGTAATTTGCAAGTCCTTTTTCTCGGTAGGTCTTTTAATCTGTCTCTCTTCACCCCATTTCTTCGCGTGGGTGTTGTAAAATGCGATTAAGAGATAAAAAAGCGGCTACCACAAGCTTTGAGGAGCTACAAACGCCGACCCGTTTTGGCCAGCGTGACGTTTTAAGGTTATACGTCCCTTATGCACAAGGCACAGGTATGAGTGGGCCAATACCTAGCAGTGGATTGTAAAAGATTTGGTTATGTTTTTTTATTTTTTGGCAATAATAAACAATTATACATTTTGTACATAAAATGTTACTCATTATGGTAAGAGAATGAGTATGAATATAGGTATATGTACAATCCACACTGTATATATACAAGGTATATTTACAATCCATACTGTATATGTGCAAGGTATATGTACAATCCACACTGTATATATACAAGGTATATGTACAATCCACACTGTATATATACAAGGTATATGTACAATCCACACTGTATATATACAAGGTATATGTACAATCCACACTGTATATATACAAGGTATATGTACAATCCACACTGTATATATACAAGGTATATTTACAATCCACACTGTATATGTGCAAGGTATATGTACAATCCACACTGTATATGTGCAAGGTATATGTACAATCCACACTGTATATATACAAGGTATATGTACAATCCACACTGTATATATACAAGGTATATGTACAATCCACACTGTATATATACAAGGTATATGTACAATCCACACTGTATATATACAAGGTATATGTACAATCCACACTGTATATATACAAGGTATATGTACAATCCACACTGTATATATACAAGGTATATGTACAATCCACACTGTATATATACAAGGTATATTTACAATCCATACTGTATATGTACAAGGTATATGTATATTCCACACTTTATATGTGCAAGGTATATGTACAATCCACACTGTATATGTGCAAGGTATATGTACAATCCACACTGTATATGTGCAAGGTATATGTACAATCCATATAGTTCTTCAGTAAACATTAATATAAATATAAACAATTAATTCAGTTAGCACATTTAAAACATCACGATTTCAAACTAACAAAAATAATTCTATTTTTTTTTTAACAAATTTGCAACATTTTTTTTTTGTACTTACCTCTTGACGTATCACATATATCAAAATTACATGCGACAGTATTCACTTACCATCATTTTCCGTTTTCATTTACCAGCATAAGGTTTAGAATCAAACAGCATTTAAACTCGTATTTCCTTGTTAAGGTACACGCCAGCCGTCTATAGTAATCAGGGCTTTATACCGAGACAAGCTTATCCCGCCGTATGCATGCGTGACTTATCGACTAATAGCTTGTCGATCAGCACTTGAGACTTGCATCGTGTCGTGAACTACATGGTATACATAGGGGAGACTTGCTTAATGTACTTTGTAGCCGTGTTAGGGTCGAACAATAGTCGTACACTACAGAAAATAGTAACAGGCAACAAGTACAGTTTGTAACGGTACACGTGGTCCAGCTGGAGCTTGTATTCAAAGACCGAAATAATATTGAAAGTACAATATTAAATAGAGAAGTGATATTGGAAAGAGTTTCATGATTATTACATAAATGCGTGTGTTACTTTAGGTAGATTTCAATAAAATATATTAGGAGATTTCGAGAACAAAATAGCTTGGATTTAGATCTCGGTTACGTACGAAGATGAGCCAAATCTATTTGGTAGTTCCAAAATTCTAACGGTGTGAACTTTTCAAATGCAATGCAATCAGCCCTTTCCGTATTCACTGCAGGACATGAAGACATGTTACATGACAAAGTAGGTACCTAGATGTAGCACGTTAGACGAATAAATGAAATCTTATGTACTGCAGTTTTTAAAACAATTTTTCATTTCCATAGAAGATATTGTATATTGTATATCTCGTTACTAAAATTATAAATGCGAAGGTTGATTTTGTTTTTTGTTACCTAATAACTTTCCTACAAATCATAAAGTCGCCACTAAATTTGGCATATTTTGTATCGTGGGACGTTATTTAATTTTTATCACACGGAATAGTTTTATTTCGGTCAATAAAGTAGTTCCCTCACGAACAAACTTAATCACTGCAGAATACAGGACTCCCCTAATATATCAATAGGGGGTTTTAGACTATAAAAGTGGAGCCAGTGCTTACTGATGGATACACATATTCTAGATTTTTTTTTTATTTCTCAACTTCTCACGTTGTTTTATCTCACAGGCGAGCAAGTGGCATTTAAAAAAAAAAATATTTTTTTTAAGGACGAAGGCGGCAGACGAACATACAGTCTACTTGGTGGTAAGTGGATACTGTAGCCCATAGACACCCGTGATACATACCAACATTAGTCCAAAATGACAAACGTTGGCGCGCCCCCGGATGTGCTGCCTACCTTTGGAGACATAGGAATGGATTTGGAGAAAGGGTTGGGAAAATGCATTACATTTCAAGGTAGTCTTCTGTGAGAGAGGAGTAACGTGGCCAGTCGAGTGCGCCCAGCGGCTGTTGGATTGCAGCGCGCACTCTCCCCCACATAAGTTGTAACTCAGTGGTACGGATCGAGGATTTGAACTTACGATCACACGAATGAGAGTCGAGTATTGGTACCCTGAGTCTATCCTGGTCATCAATAATATACCTAACATATGTTAACTCCTCGCGGGCATTTCTTAATCCTAGTTAAGTTACATTATTTGTTGCACTGCACGTCTGTGTGTATCGCTCGCCGACGGGTTACAAGACCTCGTCGGGTATTACCGGATGCACTATCTACATAATGCATTAATACAATCTGCGCCGCGTCGGTAATAGAGATGCACTTTTGGTGAGGGAAGTAATCATCGTTACCACAGTAGGACTTATTAACAGTAGCTTAACTTTGGCGTTGTTTCGTTACGCTAGTTTTATATTCGCGCAAATACGCATATGTTTGTCAGTTTTCTCGTGAGTTAGTTGATTCACTACCGCTAGTATATGACTGAGCCTTTATTGATTCTTGGTGCACGAGGGAAATCCTGGTGTTCTTAGACCCTGACTACGATCTTATCTTACTGTTATCGAAGGAAGAAAAAGTGTTAAGCTGGAAGCTTGAGCCTGCCTATCCAGTGTGTCCTACCTGAGAAGAAGTGCTAACAGACCCCATAATGTTACGTGTAAGTTATCTCCAGATTCTAGAAGATGCATGCAGGAGGCGTCCAGGTGAGGTCTTTAGACTAACTGGTTCTCGTTTCTCTCATGGTATAATTTATGTCACAAGATATGCATCAACTGATGAATGTTGATGAAGAGAGAATGTTGATGCATTCTATGCATCAACCACCTGATTGGATGGACATGCCATGACATGGTTCATGTCCATCCATGGCATGTCCAGGGGCGGGCAGTATCCATATACCACCAGGTGGACAATCCTTTTATGCCATGGACCTTTAACACCTGTTAAAGGTCCTCATTATCACTTTATCTAATTTATTTTCCTGTATTTCTGTGGCGCGGCTGTGAAGTACCTACCTTTGTACTTTTATGGGAAGTTATAATAGTATACCGTTTTATAATATTGTTATGATGGAGGTATTAATTATTACCCGGTAGTTACGAAATCTGAGGCTACCTTTTAAGTAATTATAATAAAGCCGTTCGCTTTTAGAAAAGTCCGCGTTTAGCAAATTAATTATGTAACGACATTTGCTGTGGTTTGTTTGTATTTGTTTGAGTAAAGGGTATTATAATATTTTCAGATAATTACATTATTAAATGGCAGATAATAGAAATAGAAGAGACTCAGCGCTCGGAGAGACATTGCGTCTCTCTTAGTGCTCTACCGCCTGTTCAATGGGGAATGCTCTGATGAATTGTTCAACATAATTCCCACCTCAGGTTTCTACAAATCCCGTCACATCGATACGGAAGGTCGACGGCGTTCCCGCATACCTCCTGGTGTTGCAGGTGTCCAGGGGCGTCGGTAACACTTACCATCACGTAGGACCGCTTGCTCGTCTACCTACTTCCCTATATAAAAAAAATCTCTGAAAAAAAATCGATACATCTTGTAAAATTACTTGATCAGAATGTAATTTATATAACTGACCTTTCACATTTAAAATTTTAATATGTATTATAATGAATGGGCTTGAAATAGGTTGATGGTCGCATAAACATAATATATAAGTATATAATTTCTACAGCCCGTTATATTTTCATTTAAATTATTCCACATACCGCCTACCAAGGGACTACTATGTCCTTTTAATTAAAATTTTTTAAATGATCTAAGCATGATTGTGTTAATTACAGATAATATTAAATCAAAGTGTGCCATATACATCGCACGGTGCTACACGTGCTATACAGGGTGGTAACATATGATGGGTAACATCCCTGTGTGGTCCACTCTCCCATGAATTATTTATGGGTTCATTAATGCAATGCTGTATAAGAAGGTGTTTGTTCTGCGTCACTCCTTGTTGAATTTGCTGTGGCATCTAAATTCAGCATTGATTACACATAGATCTAATCTGATGTCACTGCTCCAATATCTATATAATATAATATAAACTGGATCGCAAAATTCCGGGTCGCTAATAAATGGCGTGATAGTTTCTTAAATACATGACTAATTTGCGAAACTATAGTATATTGTAGATGACTGATTAATATATATAAAAAAATGTGTAACACGTTCTGTACACTATATAACTTTAATTAAATACTAAAAAATAAGAAAATTTCGCTTCTAACTTATGACAACAAAACTACACTTCGTAGTAAATCTTAAAAAATAAGTTTTTTTGTCAATTTAATATTTTGTATTTCCTCCACGAGCCCGTATCACTTCAATAAGACGATGTGGCATGCTGTAAACCAAATTTTTAATACGATTTTCGTCTATGTTTGCCCATTCTTCCACTATTAACTCGTTAACTTAATTCTTTAACTCGTGTAAGGTAACGGGAGCAGGAGAGCGTTGTCTCACGCATCTCCCGAGCTCGTCCCATGCATGTTCTAAGGGATTTAAGTCTGGGCTGCGAGCTGGCCACTCCATGCAGGTAATACCGACGTCTTGAATATACATATTGACCAAATGAGCAGTATGTGGTCGCGCATTATCGTGCATAAGAATGGAAATTGCACCCATATTCATTAAGAATGGACCAGCATGCTCATTTAAAATCTCTCCTACGTATCTGACAGTAGTCAGAGAACCGTTTTCTATGATCACTTAAAATCTTTGAGTTCTCTCTATATAAGAGAGAATTTTGGTATATTTGTGATTAATAGACTTCGACATCGTTTGACCGATTACCATGAAAGTTGGCCCCTATATGTATCTTTTCATGGAGAAGGTTTTTATGCTATTGACTTTGTTGTAACTTACCACTAGATGGCGCTGCAGCACATCAACTTCTATACCGTTCAACCGATCGCCATGAAAATTGGTGTATGTAAGATTGGTGTAAATATTTGAGCACGCAGAATATTTTCGAGCTATCGACTTTGTTGTAACACGCCACTCGATGGCGCTGCAGTACATCAACTTTTATGGCAGGACGTCTGCCGGATTTTACTTATAAGATTGCATTTGCAGACACATTTATATCGATAACCGATAAGTAAAATAGATTGTTTTTATAGTAATAAGGTGGCCGATAAAAGGACTGTCCACCTGGTGGTATGTGGATATTGCCGCCCATGGACATCCGTGATGTATGCCAACGTTTTTTTTTATGGTGAAGGTGGCAGACAGAACACTAGGCCCACGTGATGGTAAGTGGCTATCGCCGCCCATGGACACCTGCAACACCAGAGGCTTTCGGATGCGCTGCTGGCCTTGTAAAATCCTATTCACAGCTTTCTTGAAGAACCTCATGTCGTAGCATACAACCCGACGTCAATTCACAATGATAAACGTTGGCAAACCTCTATAAGCACTGCTGACCTTGGAGATTTAATAGAAATAATTGGGAAAATGGAAAGTGATAGAATAGGATAGGAATGATCTCTGGCATATCTTACTCGCTACTGAACACGTACGTAACATCAGGGGAATATTATAAAGTGGAAAATGGAATCTTCTGTGAGCGCGAGGTAGTGTGGCCAGTCGAGTACGCCCAGCAGGTGTGGGATTGCAGCGTGCACTCTTGCTCTTCAAATTAGGTACACTGCAGCTTTAACTAAATATAACTACTTTATGTGTATTTTATACAGAGTTATAACACCATATCATACCACCAGCTTCTGACTTATTACGATTATAATGTCAATTTAGCGTAATCGTCTAACTCGCATAACACCTAAATCGCTGAAAATCCATGTAGTAACTTTTAGGATAACCTCCTAAAAGCTAGAGGTCTAATTAGCAAAACGTCTAACTTTCAAAATGCCTAGCTAGATATTGGATATAAAAATAATTAAATATCTATAATGTTTGAGATAGTGTTTTATAATCTATAGTGTTTTACACATATTCATTTCGTTAAACGCGAATATTTACCATACTTATTTTTCTCGACTTCAGCTCGTCACCATGTTGAGTGCAACCCAACAGAAACGTAGAGCAAAATAAATAACCTTTGGGTTAGCTGAGTCCTCCGGCCAGGTGGATCGATGACGTAAAGAAATTCGCCGGTGGTGGTTGGATGAGAAGAGCCGAGGACCATGGCGAGCCTTAGGAGAGGATATATCCATCAGTTGAGAAACATAGGCTGATGGTGTAGTATGGTATCTCTTCTCGTGGGTGTCGTAAAAGACGCCTAAAGAACAACGAAGAGGAATGTTGAGTGACATAAAATGATTGTTGTGTCACTGATTTTCAGGTATTTGGGAAATGATTGCAATCGTGACACAAATTAGGCGCAACTTCGAAGGACATATTTCGTTTACCCTTCAGAGAACTGGGCAACTTCAGCACAATTGTCAATTAAATTGGATTCGGTCATTAATTGCCCTAATGAAAATCAACATTCATAGCGTTCTCTGAATTATTTACGCTCCGTTACCGACGCCATTTTGACGGGCAAGTCGGCTGCTAATTGACGTCATCTTGTATTTTTATTACACTGTAGTTTATAGCTTAGGGTATGGTGAAAGTGGCCGCGGTACTGACAGTACGAGCGGATTTGTAACCAAGAACAGTGTTAGATGGGTGTAGATGGATGTTTTAAGGATCTCTTGGGAGGCTACCGTTGCACACGTCCGAAAGAATTACCTTTTAACTTGCACGTGTCTCCCAGCTGATGCTAAATGCAATAACGCCATTTATCATAAGACAATAAGCCCAGCCTTACATTGCCAGCACAGTTGCCACTAACTGTAAAACGTGGCTAACAGCCAACACTAGGCATTCACATGAAATGATATGATCATGTTATGATCCGCGATACACGCCAACATTAGTCCAAAATGACAAACGTTGGCACGCCCCCGGATGCGCTGCCTACCTTTGGAGATATAGGAATAGATTTAGAGAAAGGGCTATAAAATGGGGAGGGATAGGAGCACATCTCACTCACTACTGAAACACGAACGTACTTTAGGGAAATAATATAAAGTGGGAAATGCAGTATATTTCAAGGTAGTCTTCTGTGAGAGAGGGGTAACGTGCGCCCAGCAGCAGCTGGATTGCAGCGTGCACTCTCCCCCTCAACAACTTTATATTCTTTAACGTTTATTGACATCAATATCGTTTTATTGACTTTTGTCAATAATATTGGTAAATCCGAAGATTTACAAGTAAAACCTAGGATTTACCAATATACCTGCTTTTACAGTAACATATACACGATACAAACTGTAACGAGATTGACTCGCAAACTAGAAAAGAAGTCTGTATCCTGGGAGCCTGTACCTTGACAAAATAAATTCGGGAGGGAGATACCTTTAAACTCAAAACTGTTATCGCTGAGCTATACCGTCAGTAGATAGGTATGTTATACCTAATTCTTAATCAAATAACTCAATATGTCGTCAACATATCGAATTAAAATTATATTTGAACGTGTACAGAAGGCTAACCACAGGGAGCATAATTCAAATTGCTTGTGAATTTCCAAGAAAGGTGATTAATCGACGTAATTAATTCACTTCCGATTATAATTAACGTCGATTTGAATCTATATAGGAATTTCGGTATTATGTACAGTCGAAGAAAATTTACCGTTCATTTTTTAGTAACGTAGTCGTGTCAGTATTTGCTGAAGTGATTTTTTAAGGACAAATGAGTATACCTAATGGTAAGTCGGTACTGTCACCTATTGTTAATATCTGTCAAAAATTACGAATGTTGACACATGTACAGATGCAACGCCTACATTTGGGATAGTGATGAGGAGAATGGGGATTATATAATATAACAGAATATATCTTCCTTATCCTTTCCTTAACATATGATGTTATGGAGAGTAGGGCAGACTGTACTGGTATGGGAATTTCCTTCCCATCCTACTGAATGGGATGGGAGATTACCTTTATCCTATGTGCCACACAATCAGCCTTTGTCTCTCCACTGTTACATAAAGACCTCCTGCTTGAAACATAGATATCGAATGACATATCAATAAAGGACATAATGACTTTGTTACTTTGTTTGTCGTATAGCAAATACCTGTCAATTGCCGCTTCAGTATGCTGACTTTGCAAGCCACTCTTCGTTTCAGATCTCTCGCAAAAAAAGTCCGAGTATAATGGTACATACGAGTTGTTGTATGGTACATGTGCTGACAAATAAATTAGCATAATTTTAATTTATATTTTGTTCATATTTTTTTTTTAAATTAAGTTCTTACAAACAAATAATTATTATAAAAATGTTATGATCCTGAGTTGGTCGAAATAAATAAGTAAATAAATAAATAATAGCTGTCCCCATAGCTAGCCGAGTGATTTTGAATTTATGCTGTTCCATAAATGCCTATCGTCAGAGAATACTTATAGGCACCGTACATCATAACATGAGAACTGACGCGACGACTGATTGAATAATTGAAAAAAATAAGTCTTTATTCAAAACTGTTTCTATCTACATATGCTACACAAAGCCCACATACAAATAAGTATAATATTACTTTATAAGAGACAAGCGAATGTAAATAATTATGCAGAAATTTACATAAACAGTTGCGCGGCTTTTGTTTTGAAAAATAAACTAGTTTGTGTACCGCTGTGAGTTACAAGCGAGCGCGAATTATACTCCCTCCTGCTTCTCTCTTACCGTCTAGATACTTCAATTTACTTTCCATTTTGACTTCAAGACAAATAGTGTGCCTTTTTATATAAAGTCGTTGTACATATGTCGTTGTACATATGTGTACATATGTCGTTGTACATATGTGTACATATGTCGTTGTACATAGTTTCATAATAGATCTGGATAAAAAGTGCCCTGAGCCGACGCATAAGCTATAACTGTAGGTACAAAGTTTCACGAAAATCCGTCCAGTATTTTCTGCGTGACGAGCGTTGAGACAGACAGAAATTGTTATTTTGAGCTCTGTATCGTACAACGACTTTTATGTTAAAAGAAAATTTATTTATTATAAGGATTCCTGTATCCCACCAGACTATAGTCAAACATTATACAGGTCAAAAGTCATTGATTGACAACATGAGATTATTTTATAATACATTAAACAGTGAGTATTACCATAAACAGAATAAGATTAGAAGTATATAAATATCTCTAGGTGCTTTTGAAGGTCTCCTTTAAACTTTTATATGCTTGATTACGGAATCAGGATATTAATTCACAGACCATGTTTAGACTTTTATATATATATTTAGAATATATTTTTTCAAAACAAAGAATTTATCCGCTCGTGTCTTAATCCAAAACCAGAATTTTTGTATTTGCTGAGCGTACCCGCAAGTATGTGGCAGAGGAATTTATGCACGGCGCGTGACGTCACACTCGCGGGAGAGGGGTAGGTGCGGTGGGAGGCAGTTGTAGTATTGAAATAGCTTGGCTTATGAATGCCGCATAAAAGAGATTTGTATACACGGGTGGGAAATGTAATCACACCACATGCAAGACTATTTTACAGCGGTACCAAATGTTTAGTAGAATTCCAAGTATACTTTGCCATGGACCTAATCAGGACTTTATCCAGGCTGGGGCAAAGCAAACAATTTTGTTATAATTTTAAATAGACTGTTAGGGAAGACCCTATGTCATGGGGGCAATCGCCCCACCGTGGCTACGTCCATGTGTATCTTGTTGCAACTACCGCGCCATCTCTAAATAGCCCCAAGGTTGACCGGGTGGTACTGGTTCTAAGTAAGTCCGCTGTTTGTCAATTTGTGAAATAAATAAAGTAAAATAAACAAAATAGGTATCCTCAGAGTATCCGATACGCGCGTTGTTGTATTGTTTTCATACCCATTGTTCAAACGATGTAATGTAGTGAATCGTAGTGTACATATTATAAATTGTGTAGGTACATAAAATTAACGTAGACAATTCGGCATTCGTGTATCCAAAATATTATTATTTTTATAGGAAAATGACACCTGGTGGTAAATGGATACTGTGGCCGATGGACATCCCCGCGGTACGTGCCAACTTCAGTCCAAAATGACAAACCTTTGGAGATGAAGATCCAAGATACAATGCAGATGTCTTCTAAAACATTTCAGTCCCCTCACACTACAGTCGCATTCAGTGGTTTTGGGCAATCCTAAATCAGTGCGCGGACGTGGCCGGGCCGGACTAAACGAGCTTTTGAGATGCATCTCCGATTTGCATGCCGCCTGCCTCTGACAGCGCGTTAAGTGCTTTTCACACTACGCAAGCGGAAGGAAGATTGCGGACGTGCGGACGTCTGTTGAGATCTGTGTTACTGTTAATGCTTTGAAATATTACAGTTGATTGTGTGATCACATCAATTATGCTTCACTATAAATAGCTTGACATTCTTTTCAATATACGATATGGAGAAAATCTTGGGGCATTTTCAGATTTGTTGCTTATATTTTAACGCTGTTTCCACATGACTGTATTCGTTCACACAAATTTAAAACGCGCAGTCACAGCGCGCGGTAACGCCTGAGTTTATCTAACGACTAGTGACACGTGACACGGCTACCAATCAAACCTTAATGAATCGGTGGTCTCAAAACATCAAACAAAGACATCAAAACAAACTCAAATTTGTGACATAATCAAGGTCAAAGTTATATGCCTCAACAGAAAGCTACAACGTTGATTTTTATTGGAGCGTCATGTGATTCGCGATTAAAATTAAATTTGTTCATGACATACACCTTACTTGTAATTCAATAAGTCTTTTGAACTTATTTCATTTCCACAATGTACGCACTATGTGTTTCGGTGGTGAATGAGATATGCCAGGGCCATTCCCACCCCATCGTATCGCTCACCATTTACACAACCCTTCCTCTAAATCCATTCCTTTAAATCTTCAATGGTAGACAGCGCATCCGGGAGCGTGCAACGTTTGATATTCTGGACTGATGTTGGTATGTATCGCGGCTGTCGCAGGGCGACAGTGACCACTTACCACCAGGCAGACTGTCTGCTCGTCCGCCGTCTTCATTCCATTCATGAAAATTATTAAACGCTCTTACTGAGCTCAGATTGCGAAGCTCTATAAGGCCCCTTAATCTTTTATTAAGACCACGTTTAATATTTTATTACCAGCCCCCGAAGGTGTGTGCATGATGCTTTAAAATGGCTTTAATCCTCGTAATAAGGGTGTTGGATTCGTAGACTGTGATTTACGAATGAAATGCATTTTTAATGCGCCACTTCTCTGAATTTATTACGACTGTTGCACATTAATTTGCTTTTAATTTTGTTATGCAAATGTATGCATTCTTTGTATTTGAAATGGTGTGTTGCCGGCAAGTTTTAAGTAGGTATTTGCATACAATGAATTTTGAGAGCGATGATAGCCTAGGGATATCTATACTCGACTCACATTCGTGTGATCGTGTGTATAAATCTTCGGCACGTTTCTACTTAAGAACGGATTAAAAAAAATATTGTCACTAGCTCGGCGGTGAGGGAAAAAGTCGTGAGGAAACCAGCGTGCTCCAGAAATCTGTAGTATGTGATCCACCAATCCGCACTGGGCCCGCGTGGTGGATTACGGTCCGAAATCCCCACCGATTTACTGGAGGGTGCCCTGCAGTGGGACGTTATAGGCTGATACAAATTGTAAGCAGGTTTTAATTAGGTTATTGCTTACAATTAATTTCATTAATATGAATTATTGTAACGAAGCATCTCAAATAATAACTAATAAATAATAGCTTTTAAGATATTCGCGTTTTTTCACACATATATTTCGTTCGTTTGGTCTTTAGAGTACGTGTGGTCACGTGATTATCACTGAACTTATAACGGTTCGGTATGAAAAGTATTCCTTAAGTTGACTCACGATCAGGATATAAATTACCACTACACTCATTAAAAATTATTGCTCAAATGCTCTATCGCTATCGCTATAAACTATCGCTCTCCCAGATTTGCTGGTAGAAATCGCCTTGGGAGACAAACACGCCCTTTGCATGTATTTTCTTTTGTAACTATTTTTGTCACTTCTGTTTACAATAAAGTATCTAAATAAATAAAATGTATCAAGTGTCTTTTATGTCCGCTCCGATATTGTAAAGCTATTGATACTTTAAATATAATGATTCCCGTGGGAATTCTATAATTGATCTGAATAACAAATACCCTTAATAATAACCCGAGACATGTAACTGTGCCAAGTTTTATTAAAACCTGCCCCGTGACTTTTGCGTGACCCGCGTCCAGACAGACGCACGAACGGATAGATGGGTAGATAGATAAATTCTTTATTGTACCAAAATGAGTGTGCAAAGGCGAACTTAATGCTATATAGCATTTTCTTCCAGCTAACCAGCGGACGGAACAGACAGACAAAAATCCAAAAGAATGTTGTCATGGACTTTGTTTTTTTTTTTTTATAGACTAGTGGGCGGACGAGCAAGCGGTCCCACGTGATGGTAAGTGTTACCGCCGCCCATGGACACCTGCAACACCAGGGGGTATGCGGGCGCGCCGCCGACCTTGAAAAATCCTATTCACAGCTCTCTTGAAGAACCCCATATCGTAGCTTAATGGAAAGACCTCTTGAGGCAGTTTGTATCATTCCTAAGGCACACAGCATCTTTTTTTTAAATATGTAACGCACAGACACTGTTTTTTTTAAATATTATATTACAATGTATAGAAGATATAGATTAAACGCATCTTAGACGTGTATGTGTGTTTACTTGTTTTTATTACACTACGTTTCAGCCAGGTTGTAGGGGAGACTGGGGCTGGTTGTGACAGGGGTAGGTAGTTACAGCGGCAACGGTGGCTAAACAGAGAACGCTATATTAACGTTAGAAAGACACAAATGATCACGCCACCATCGGCCAGCACGCCACACGTGCCAGTGGCGCTAGCACTTTTGCGAGAGGAGCCCGAGCATGCTGCCGTCAAAACCGCACGTTAGTAACATTTTCATTTTTTAGTGATATTGGTCTAAAACCTGTTTTCCATAAAAGCAGAGGTGTGTGTTGTTGTGATATTTATGCCCTAATGCTTTCTTTTTGCTATAAATCTACGTTTATACAGTTATACTTATTTGCGTTTTTACTATTTAACCTTGAAAGGTCGGTTTTGGCGTTGGGGCTAAAAGTGCCATTTGCTCGGGGCAGGTTGTGGCATGTCACTGCCCCGAAGTGCTTCTTGCCGACTAGTATAATTTGGGCTATATACTTTGTTGTTTTTTGTAGGAGGAGGATATATAAAAGAAAATCTGAGCGTCGAAAAATATCTAAAGAGACTTCGGATTATGTAATATGTCGCTTACAATATATTTAAAGAAACGAAAAGAAGCAAACGAGTAGGACATACCTATGGAATCTCTCACAGTTGGCTACCAGAAGAATAGACAAGTTTTCAACGATGAACAAGAAGCCATTTTGATGAGTTACTTAATTAAATGCAGCCAAATTTACTACGGATTGACCCCAAAAGATGTCAGGCAACTAGCATTTGCTTGTGCACTAAGTACAATATTGCAATGCCGCAATCGTGGCTTGACAATAAAGAAACAGGAGTCGATTGGCTGACAGCGTTTTTAAAACGCAATCAGTATTTCTATTTATACTAATCCAGTTGCTGGTTCTAGCAGAGATCTGATTCAGAATGAATGTACCTTTTCTCCCGAGATCATTCGGCCTTATCCAAAAGCTGCTGCGAGAACAAACAATATTACACGAAAAACTCGCAAATCAGCAATTTTAACTGATACGCCAGAGAAAAATGCATTGACACTGGAACAGAGCAAGAAAAAGGAAAATACATCTAAAAAAGGAAAGATAACTAAGAAAGGAAAGTCAACTGAGCCATGAAAGATAACTAAACAAGGATACAATACAATAAAAACAGTTAAGAAAAGAGGAAAGATAGCTGTAAAAAGGAAGGTGTTACACGACTCTGACGAAGAAAGCGTAGAAGATGATTATTTTTCCCTGATATGTTGTGAACCGTTTGATCAGAGTCGAGCTGGTGAGGAATGGGTACAGTGTGTAGTTTGTAAGAAATGGTCACACGTAAGATGTGCTTAGCGAAATGTTGTATCCTACGTATGTTTGAATTGTGAAAGTGATTGTTCAGACTATAGTGACTGAACTGCTTTGTTTAGCTTTTATCTGATTGTTATTTTTTTTTAGAGGCATAATTTTTTTTGTTGATTCTTACTAAGTTATTGTTTAAGAAAGAAGTTTATAATTTTGTTTAAAGTTAGAAGTTACTAAATTTTTGATGTTTGATTTAGAAGTTTTAATGAGGCAAATGACCGGTTTATAATACATTGTAAACATAATAATATTGTGTTTTTATCGAAAGAAACTATGATTGTTCTTAATACAAAGTCTTAGATTTCGTTTGTTTTTGTTGTAACATTTTGCCCCTTGTGGTGTAACAACCAGCCCCTGGCGCGGGGTTAAAAGTTACACGCCTCTTTTCCCAGAATTCATTTGTTTATGTCACTTCTAATAGGCTGATACCTAAAATTCTTTTTAAATTTAAAACCTGAATAGTTACTTAATCAAACAAACCCATATCTACGTAAAATAATCAAACAAACAAAAAATTGTAACACTTTGTAAAAAAAATGTCACAACCAGCCCCAGTCTCCCCTACCTACCATAATCAACAAAGTGTAAACACACTCTCTTTTGAGTATAAAACCGTTAAATGTACACGTCTAAGATGATGTGTTTAATACATAAATGTTAAATTTGTTTTCGCTCACAGAGGTTTATTTCAACTAATTAGCTAACCGGAGGCCACGCCTAATGAGAGGTTAATTTTGCGTAGACAAAGCATCCGTGTTAACATTCAGCTTAGTGCTTGTAGTTGCAGGAAGTTTGCTAAGCTGTTCTAGTGGTGGCATTAATGGGTCGCTCCCTCATAGGAGTTTCTGACTAATAATGTCTAATAATATAACATTTGAGATTTTCGCGTTGTTTACACATATTCATCAACTAGCGACCCGCCCTCGCTTCGCTTTCAAAATTTCAAAATAAAGTATAGCCTATATTATACACGGATAATGTAGCTTCCTATCAGTGAAATAATTTTTGCAATCGGTTCATTAGTTCCAAAATATCCACAAACAAACACACAATTTTACCTCTTTATTATATTAGTATAGATTTAAACGGGTCTATTTAAGTCTATCTACGGTCTATTTAAGTCAGTCAGCTCGTGGCTTTGGTGGGTGCAACCCAACCGAAACGTCGAGCGAGGCACAGCGAACGACACAGCTCAGAGGTGCCATCGGCTAATCCTGTCAAAATGAACTTCACCGAATGTAATGTCTAATCAATGTATAAGGCACGTGCTATCCTCGGACGTGAAATAAATTCGATTTCCATTGGTCAAGCAAATAGGTACATCGTTGGAACCTCTGAGTTGTGTCGTACAGTACCCCAGAATAGAATGGGTAATGTGAACGATTTAATCGCACAATCGTAGAGAAAGCTAGATGCGTGTTGTTTGACACAGATATGAGTAAAAAGTTTTGGGACGAAGCGACGTACACAGTGGTTTATCTACGGAATCGGAATTCATATGAAATGTGAGCAGAAATCTGTTTATAAACCAGATAAGTAATTAAGAATATTTGCCAGTACAGTTATGGTTCATGTCGGAAAGGAAAACGATGATAGAAACGGGATAAAAATCTGAAAAATTCTAGTAGTCATCGATGAATGAATATATTGTACTTAATATAAAAAAAAATCTTGTCTGTGATGTGTGTTTCATTTTCAATAGAAAAGTCATATACTCGTAGTGTTTCATTACAGAATAGCTAAACGTGTGTCGAATGAGATTCGTCGTAATAAAAAGTTATCTAATTTCCCCCCGAAAGGGAATATTATCGAAATTTTCACCTTGCGACCGTATGCCAAGTTCATAAGCCGAAGTTCCTATCTAATTTCGTGTCGCGCACTTCGTGACATAACCACGTCACATTGCATTCACATACTCGACGACATTGGCGATGACACACGAAGTCTATCTGCGGCCGCGTCTGTCGCGAGTTACCACAACATCAGCCGTCTTTCCACTACTGAATATAGACCTCTCCCAAGTTATATAGAATATACCAACACGACCTTCGACTATTGTCATCCACGGCGAACTGCTTCAAATCGTCTGTCAACGTGACCGGAGAGCGTCTCACACTGCGGTTTCCGGTACGTGGTCTTCAATCAAGGACACTTCTATACTATCAGTTGTCGGTCCTGCGGCGAAATTGACCTGGCCACTGCCACATCAGCACTCTACATGTTGATTCAATATGTTATTCTATCTATTTATTTATTACAAACCCATTACAATTACATACTGATTATGAAAGTATCAGATCCTGTCTGGGTATCTGATATTTTTACTAGATTGTGACAATATCTTCAGCCCATCTATCGATAACGTCTCACTAACCCTAACGGTCGTTAACGGTAACGATAAAGCCCTATAACGTACCACTACAAGGACTGCCCCGTGACCTGTCACAGGGACAGCCCTGTGACAGGAACAGTCCTTGCACTGCGAGTTTACGCCCATAATGCTGATTGGATATTACACATGCCCCAGATTTTTTCTAATTTTGGAGTACGTATTTTTGAGTATCACATTATTTATATTTAATACTAAACTTTTAATAATTGCAAAAAACACATACATAACCAATACGTCATGACCCCACGAATGAAAGTCGAAAACAGATATCCACATGCTATAATTGATGTCTGCTGTTATTAGTTTCAAAATGTCATTGTCCCACAGCGGATCTACGATGATCCACTCTTGTAAACTTTAATTAGGAAACTTATTCGAGCGCATTCAGAATGCAACTAGGGCTGCTACCTTCGCAATACCGTAAACAAGGAGAATAAAGAAATTTGAACAAAAAATAAAACAGAAAATTTAATAGTAAATTTTGAATTTGTTTAAAGATTAGATACCTACATGGGTATCTAATCTTAGATCTTCAAGAAAGCTGTGAATAGGATTTTGCAAGGTCGGAGGCGCGCCCGCATACCCCTGGTGTTGCAGGTGTCCACAGGCGGCGGTGACAATTACCATCATGTGGGACGGCTTGTTTATAGAAAAAAATCTATAATATATTAATGTTTTCGTCGACATAATATTAAATGATTAATAACAATTATCACATAATAAACTTTTACTGTCTTCAGTACACCCACCAACACTTTAAATTATATATCTGCATTTGAATCTAAACAATAATGATGTTTAAAAGAGTTTATATTCGTCTTAATGTTTACTAGAGAGTCAGCTTATTGTTTTTAAATAATACTTCTTATTTTTTTGAGCACGTCATTTCCGCGTCGCCCGGTGATATTCGATGTTAACCAGTAGTCCGGAGAAGCACCCTTCAAACCCGAAGACTCCGGCTCAAACTCGGAGAAGTGGCAGCCCTATATGTAAACGCAGCGGCCGCTCTCATGATACCGCCACGTATGTCCCCGGCTTTCCGACAAATTGCCGCTTTCAGGAATTCAATACCACTCCCCTCCCCCGCCCCCTTCCCAGCAAACTTTTTAACTGAAATGTAAACAGAACAAAAGTTGGCTCGCTTTAATTCAATATGTGAAAAATTCATACAAGTGAGCGCCATTAGCTGGCGCGTTAATATTCACTCAGACATTATTCCGCGCAGATATTAATTAATATGTCTGTGTTAAATTAAATGAAGGACTCTATGCACGACTGAGACGCATAGAGGCCAGTATTACGCTTTAAAATAGAATTTGTTAATAAAATGTTCATGCAGCGTCGTAAAAGGCGACTATGAGAAAACAAAGCCGCTATGACAAATGCCGAGGAACTAGACCACCTCTGAAATAGTGGACTCGCCAACTCGCTTGGCCAGCACGAGGAGGCCCATGTCCAGCAGTGGATACTGAAAGGGCTGGTTGCATTGCTATGCAGTGTTTAGGTTGAATAGTGGGTCTTATAAGTCATCCATTATTCTTATTATATGGTAATTCTTCCATAATATTTTTTTTATGGATGAAGGCGGCTGACGAGCATACAGTCCACCTGGTGGTAAGTGGATACTGTCCCCCGTAGACATCCGCGATACATGCCAACATTAGTCCAAATGACAAACGTTGGCATGCCCCCAGATGCGCTGCCTACCTGTGGAGTAATAAGAATAGATTTGAAGAAAGGGTTGGGAAAATGGGGAGGCAGAGGATGGGAATGGGCTTTGGCACATCTCACTCGTACATTAGGAAACACGTCCGTACATTAGGGAAATAAGATAAAGTGGGAAATGCAGTACATTTCAAGGTAGTCTTCTGTGAATTCACCAAAGAATAGAAATTACCGGTATAGCTTATTGAATCAGAATACTGAGTATACTGGAGCAGCAATGGGTGGGCAAGACTGTCAAAAGATGTTGTAGACGAATCCTTGAATAGAGACCATGTGCCAGGAAGCGTAGGCCTCGTGGACCAACATCTTGAAGAAGTGCACCGGTAGTGACTGGATGAGGAGAGCCAAAAACCGTGTGTAGTGGGGAGCGTTGGGAGAGACCTATATCCAAGTATGGTGGGGTATGGTAATAGATTTTTGGGAGGAGGAAACAGCTGAACATTTGTTACGGATTGCCACCTGGTTTTATTTCCCATCCCGTCTTATAAGTATTCCGAATCCTTCCCGATACTTTTCCAAAACATATTCCTGGATTCCAAAGATAGACAGCGCATTTCCGGGAATAGCATGAGGTAATCAGAATCGCAAGAGTGGTCTATGATAGCAACTGGTGTAAAAATCAAATCGTCTAATGTTATATTTATCAATTCTTGACGAGTTTACTTATTTTGATTTGAAGTACGAGGAAAACTCAAAATTTCTATACCGACTTTGATTTTTTTTTTACTCAATTAAGATGATGAACTAATGAAGATTACAGGAGGAGGGTGTTCTCTGCAAACCAACAACCGCTGGGCGCACTCGATTGGCCTCGTTACCTCTCTATCAAAGAAGACTACCTTGAAATATACTGCATTTCCCCCTTTATCTTATTCCCCGATGTACGTACGTGTTTCGGTAGTGAGTGAGATATGCCAGAGCCCATTTCCATTCCCATCCCATACCATCCTATCTCTTCCCGTTTTCCTAACCCTTTCTCCAAATCCATTCCTACATCAACAAAGTAGGGCGTGTCAAAGTTTGTCATTCTGCACTGAAGTCTGGCATGTATAGCGGGTGTCCATGGGCGACAGGTATCCATTTACCGCCAGGTGGACTGAACGCTCGTTTGTCACCTTGAGTGAACCTTGAGTGAAGCAAAAGCGGGTAAAACCTATCTAATAAGCAAACAATAAAATTAAGCAGATATCTTTGCAAAATATAGAATACCGTAGTGATCCTTTTTAAATAAAAGTAGCTAAGAAGTAAACTTTCTAAATATACTTAGTAGATAAAGGAAGCGCTCAGTTCCTCGATTAATCTTAGTTACAGCGCGAAGGCGTCCAGCGCACGATGTATTAGCTATCAAGTAGTTGGAGCACAGTGAAGTTGAAAGTTCTTTTCTAACGAGAGGCGAATAACGATCCATATACGAGTAGGTAGAATTTATTGAGTTTTATTATACAGAGATTATTTCGATGTCTACATTTTACAATACATATTTATTTACTTACGTTTTGAATGTACTGCAGGGTCATTACAACTTCCAATTTTGACAAAAAAAAACTGCATCTCGACTTAATGTTCGCGTATATTACGACGTGCAGCGCACAACATTGCAAAAATCCTCCTGAATCATTTTCATACATTTTGTATAAACCATCGCACACTCCAGGTGGGCCACGTCGCAGCCCATCGCACCATCATATCGCTTGCCAGCCGTATTTATACACCGATGTTATGCGACAAGGCCCGTCTCAATATGCGTTGATCGGGCGCAGTTAATGGATGTAATTCGAGAGATATTCGCTGTGCGACGACGTGAAGAATTGAATATCAACAGCTGACTGACTTAAATAATTGCGGCCTGATCTCGTCTGTAATGTGCGTTTTCGCAGTTATGCAGTGCGACGTACTACGGCACGATGCGGCTGTAATGTGCGCGAATCTTAAGGGACACCAGTTGAATCCAAAGCACCGATCAGTTTCACAGTTTATTTATTATATGGGCTAATATAACGAATTTTGTCAACACGCTGCAGGGCGCATTTCTTAAAGGATTGAAATGAAATTTGGCCAACAAACAGTTCGTGTCTATAAATCGATTAACTTCGATATACAGTCTTACAAAAGATAAATCTTACAAAGATCTATCTAACGTTAACAAAAATCATGATTTTTGCTTTCGCATAATAAACTGGATCGCAAAAATTCCGGGTCACTAATAAATGGCGTGATAGTTTCTTAAATACATAAGACTAATTTGCGAAACTATAGTATATGTAGATGACTGATTAATATATATAAAAAAATGTGTAACACGTTCTGTACACTATATAACTATAATTAAATACTAAAAAATAAGAAAATTTCGCTTCTAACTTATGACAACAAAAATACACTTCGCTGTAAATCTTAAAAAATAAAAGTTTTTTTGTCAATTTAATATTTTGTATTTCCTCCACGAGCCCGTATCACTTCAATAAGACGATGTGGCATGCTGTAAACCAAATTTTTAATACGATTTTCGTCTATGTTTGCCCATTCTTCCACTAGCGCATTCTTTAACTCGTGTAAGGTAACGGGAGCAGGAGAACGTTGTCTCACGCATCTCCCGAGCTCGTCCCATGCATGTTCTATGGGATTTAAGTCTGGGCTGCGAGCTGGCCACTCCATGCAGGTAATACCGACGTCTTGAATATACATATTGACCAAATGAGCAGTATGTGGTCGCGCATTATCGTGCATAAGAATGGAAATTGCACCCATATTCACTAAGAATGGACCAGCATGCTCATTTAAAATCTCTCCTACGTATCTGACAGCAGTCAGAGAACCGTTTTCTATGATCACTAACTCCGTGCGATCCTCTGAAGATATCCCAGCCCAAACCATTATTGATCCTCCACCGAATGGCACCTTTTCTTCAAAACACGCTTGATGATACCGTTCTCGTGGCCGTCTAAATACTCTTCGTCTCCCGTCGTGCGTAAATAAACAAAATCTGGACTCATCGGAAAACATAACCTTGGACCAATCTTCATCTGTCCATCGGATGTGTTCTCGAGCAAACCGTAACCTGGCAACTCGATGTTCTCTGAGCAGTTTGGGGCCGTTTGCTGGTCTATAAGGCTTTATATCAGCTTCACGAAGACGTTGCAGAATCGTATTAGAGCTCACATTGTTGTGGTGAATTTCTTGAAGACTGTTTCGGACCTGAACAGCCGTGAGATGTCGATTTCTTAACATAGTGCTCACGATGAATCGGTTTTCTCGTGTAGTTGTGCACCTTGGCCCGCCATTTCCTGGTCTCCTGATGTTCATGCTTACTACGCTACTACGCTGACTTCTTCCTTCTTGTACCATGGTAATAATCCGTGTACATTCTTCAGGTGATAACGACATGATATTGCATTGAATACTCTGATCAATCCAAGGAACCATTTATAATGACAGCTCCGTTTGAAACAAAAGCAGAAAAAATATTCTTTTCCAAAATTTGAAATTTTGAAATTTTTCAAAATGCAGAATATTTTTTTTTAAATATGTAACTTGTACAAATGAAACCTCTTTAGTGATTTAGAACAAGCATTAGTAACCTCCTTACTACATATTATTTATTCGAGCGATCTAGGTATATAATTTATGGAGATATCACGGTTTTTATTAGCGACCCGGAATTTTTGCGATCCAGTGTATTTATAGTGGAACCAGGTATGTCTATTTACAGAAATAGCTATTATTTTAGATTATTAATTAACTATTGGCTTTCAAGTGACAATCAAACAAGCATCAGAATGCGAAACCAGTACAATTGCTCGTACAATTACTGTACTGTGTTAGAGCACTCGAACGACGTACAATAGTGCTACCAAGAGATTAATATAACACTAAGTGTTACGTATTGTCGATATAACTATACTAGCTTATGCCAGCGATTTCGTTTGCTTAGTAACTACCCTGTTACGATCGTTAAAAATGATTGTGTACCTATTTCAAAACCTACTATTTTTTCAGAACTACAACCTTATTCTTTAGTTATTTGCAGAATGAATGGTTATATACATATTTTTTTTTATATATAGAAAAATGGCGGCTGGCGAACATACAGTCCACCCGATGGTAAGTGGATACTGTCGTCCATGGACATCTGCGATACATGCCAATATCAGTCAAGAATGACAAACGTTGGCACGCCCCCGGATGCCCTGCCTACCTTTTCAGATTAAGGAATGGATTGGGAGAAAGGGTTGGGAAAATGTGTAGAGATAGGATGGAATAGAAATGGGCTCTAGCATATCTTACTCACTACCGAAACATGTACGTAATTGGGGAAATACGATAGAGTAGGAAATGTAGTACATTTCAAGGTAGTCTTCTGTGAGAGAGGGGTAACGTGGTCAGTCGAGTGCGTCCAGCGACTGGCAATGAACAGATTTAATTAATTTAAGTGAGTTTGTTCTCACATCATTCTACCGGTATATAACTCACACAACCAGATATGAGATTTGCATTTGTGTAAGTGCACACCGATAGTGTTCAGTGCGAACTATTTCGACAATCGGATTGGACAATTCGACATCCACTCACACAGATGCAAAGGTCATGTCTCGTTGAATTACGAGAACTATTTCTATTATCGGATTGGACAATTCGGCATCTACTCACGAAGATGCAAAGCTCATATCTCGTTGAGTTGCGAGGACTGTACCGGCGTGCAAAATGATTAATAAGTTTCAGATTATTGTATCCTACAAAGGTAACTATTCAACTATGTCAATTATTAACACATATTATTTATTATATTCATTTATATACTATATTTACAGGTGCACCTGTAAGTATAACTTACAGGTGTATAAGTATAACTTAACTACTTACAGGTGCACCAGTTATATGACTACAAAAAGCCTAATATAAAACTTATTGCAATCGCTGGTTTTGTGCTGATATTCCCAATTAAAGTTGAACACAGCACTTAACAGTGATTTATGTAGGTATCTAATAATTTTCCTCAAAATTACACTTCACTTTGGGAAGGGGCAAAGTCAACAATTGGACCCTTTTCTTAGAATTTCTTATAAAATCTGCCTACTATTATAACAAAAAATAATAATTCGTATAATTAATTATCCAAATTAATTCTAACAAACACAAAGACAGACAAACAGATTGAAGCACTGTCTTTTATTCAAATAGAAACTATAATAATACCGTCTAACCTTACACAACGCGATGTATAGATTGCTACATTAATTAATAAGCGGGTTATGTACGCATTGTGGGTAAACTGATCGTGTCTGATTGCACTCCCTGATTCGACGTTCCACTTCGCAGTCTGGAGAGCTGTTGGCTAAAACAGAGCCTTCTCAGAAAGCTTTTGTTTGTAATCGAGTGCATAATTAAATTAAATTTCGCCTCAGCAACATTTTTTCTATTTACACGGTAAATAACAACCCTCCCCAATAATTATAAGTTGTGGACGATACGACATTTGTGCAAACCTAGATATTTGTCGTCAACAATTAAACTCATTTTATGTTATTGTCACAAATTCACTGTAGCTACTTATGTGTACATACATGTTAAAATTTTAATTCGCAATCTGCTTAAAAAAAAGCTTAACTTGATCAATTCAGCTATTAAAGTTAAGTTTAAGTAAATAAGTCTGTGGTAGCGTGATAACCTATTGGTATCTATAGTAGACTCACATTCGTGTGATCGTGTGTTAAAATCCTCGGTCCGTACCTCTGAGGTTCTACTTAAGTACGGAGTTTTAAAAATTGCCCCTAACTCGGCGGTGAGAGGAAATCATCGTAAGGAAATTCGCATGCTCCGGAAATAAAAATAAAAAATAAAAAGTGATTTATTAAGCCGCGTGGTAGATTACGGCCCGAAATCCCCCAGTGATTTACTAGGGGAGGCCTGTGCCCTACAGTGGGACATGTAAAACTGATATAAGTACACAAGTAAGAATAGAAGAAATAGAAATAGAATTTGTTATTAGTGAAAATAAGCTGGGACTCAGGACAGACCTTATCATTTGTAGATAGAACATCAAAAGTGATTGAAAGAGGAATCACAAGGACGTGTAATAGATACTGGAGTTTAAAAGAAATATTTAAAATTAAAAATAACTGAATGGTATCCTAGAGAGAATGAAAGATCAAAAGACAGATGGATGGCCGATATAAAGAAAACAGGGGGCGCCACGTGGGGAAAAGAAACAGAAAATAAAAAACGGAATGGGAAAAATTGAGGGAGGTCTTTGTTCAATACTGGGTTACATAAAAATATGCATTTAATACTAATTTTGTTAATTGTAGATCTATAGTATGTAGGTAAAAGGGTATTTTTATTTTATTTATTTTACAAGTATACAGCAATTATTACTGTGTTTTTCATTATACTAATGTTGTGCATAGTAGTCGTCAATGTGACTTCTCTATAGCCATCACCTTTTGTGCAATTCATATGTTGCAATGTCTGTCTGTCTTGTTTTGGTTTAGTGTGCATTAAAAGGATTTATCTTTATTTCCATATCGAAACTAGGGGCTTTCCTCATCCCATTACACGTCTCAATTCCCCTTGTAGTAGATTTCTTAAAGAAAAAAAACCGAAGATGAAATTTGATAAAATTGAACTAATATCTGCGTTACATATAATTTCACTACGTCCATGAATGATAAACGTTTGTCTTCCATTAGATAAATGTATGAAATTATACGTGTAATTTAGTCGTTGATCCGTATGAAAAGGCCTCGCGAACGTTCCCGTTTTAACTAGGTAGTCCTTTTATTTTAATCAGTCCCCGTCGCACAGTGGTGCATAGACGGAAACAAATACATACGGATATAATTTTAACTAAGAACTGTGCTACAAGTTTCAAATTACTACAATCAAGATTTTTATATTTAAATATGATTTTCTATAAGAAGTCTACAAAGTTCGATATGGAAATAGACCAGATGACGCATTATACGTTATCATAGAAATCTGGTTTGCAGCTTCTTAGCGTTGTGGAACAGATGAGGAGGTTCTCTAAAAGGTTATTTGTTCTTTTAAAAGTCAAATTTCAAACTTACGTAAAACGTAATATGAATGTTTGGCTTTCAAAACACATATGAATTAAAGAATTCGAGAGTTACTCAACAAAGAACAAACACTATTAGACTCTAACGTGTCTGCCTTAGAGTGTTTCTAATGTTTATATTTATGATATTTTATAGAGCATTTAAATATCTAACAGTATCGGCAAAAGCAGGTATAATTGTATAGGAATCAAAACGTGTGTCAACTCTTGAAACTCAGTGGTGCCTCGTGAACATTGAACATTCAGAAAGGATTACAACTATAAGTGAAGGAACTTATATTTCTCCTAAAATATTTGCATAATGTAGTCAAAGGATATTGTATTTTTGTGTATATTGTATCCATTTTAGTTATAGTTGGTTTTTATTTTTTACTGTCTTTAAATTTAAGTATACCCGTATATGCCGTATTTTTAATATATGTATACTGATTTTATTTGTTATAATTATTTACTTAATAACTGTTAATATTTTTACTGTCAATTGCATTATATAAGCATATTTAAACAATCCTACCTCTTTCAAATGAATATATAATATTTATATAAAATGTAGATAAAAGTAAATTAATATATAATACGTATATAAAAATATTTATTCCCTATTAACGGACAACATGAACCACTGTGCGCCGCGGTGTTATATTGCGGATTATTGGAAATTGAAAGCAAACAAAGCGGGAATCAATTCGGTATTCTTTAAGTCAACGTCTTTGAGAACGCCTTCTTGAAACACAGACATGTTGACATTTTCATTTCTGATTGATATATCGATCTTTTCAGCTTGTTTATGAAATCGCAAATTAAAGATTATATTATGAATAGTAGAGATTTATTACGAGTTTAATGAAAAGAATATAAACAAATTGCGTAATATTGTTTTATTCATCAGAGTGTGTTTTTTGAATATTCAATAAGTTCTTGTTGTTGTATTTGAATGAATGAGTGAATAAAACTTTATTTATTGACATACACGCAAGTACAGCATTAAAACATGTACACAAAACAACGCGCACTCATCGCTTACTGGAGGAGGTTCCATCGCGTACTAACCTCCAACGTAATGCATCAGTGCCATCTGCCATACGTTATATTATTATATTTTTTTTCTCAAATGAACAGGTTCTGAGCGGGTATGCTGTGAAATTCATATCGTTATAAAGAATGTACATATTGGTTTTTAATGTACCTTCTGTTATGTTTAAATAATTTCACATAGAATATTTAATTTTGACTTTGAAATATATATATAAATTGCAATAAAATGAAAACATCTGCGCTGCTGTGTGATGTCAAAAGGTAGCTAGCTTCACTCAGCGTTTATGACGCAGCAGAATGCTGTTGGAATTGTTACAAGAACAATAAGACATTAAGTTGTTGAGGGGGAGAGTGCACGCTGCAATTCAACAGCTGCTGGGCGTGCTCGGCCACGTTACCACTCTCTCACAGAAGACTACCTTGAAATGTACTGCATTTACCACTTTATCTTATTTCCCTAATGCACATACGTGTTTCGGTAGTGAGTAAGATGTGCCAGAGCTCATTCCCTATTTCCTCATTCCCATCCCATCCCTCCTCATTTTCCCAACCTTTTCTCCAAATCCATTCCTATGTGTCCAAAGGTTGTCAACGTTTGTCATTTTGGACTAACCGTTGGACTAACCGTACTAATGTTGGCATGTATCGCGAATGTCTATGGGCGACAGTATCCACTTACCATCAGGTGGACTATATGCTCGTCTGCTACCTTCGTCCTTAAATAAAAAAAAGTGCAAAGGCGAAGTTATTCCTTGAAGGAATCTCTTCCAGTCAACTTTAGATAACCGAGTGGAGTTATATCATTTGACAGCAGACTTCAACATATAAAAAGAAATAGAAGTTATATTAAATTTGTACATAGACAAATAAAGTATTATTATTTTGGCATTTAATAAGGTCAATTGCATTGGAGGATGGACTTTCTTAAAGTAGCGCTGTGTTCATTTTAATTACACAGCTTTAAGCTTATGAATTTTTAAGACAATAAGTATTAAACGACCCTGAGCGTTATAGTACAAATATTTAACACTTGCAAGTCTTAATTAAAGCATTGATTGTTAAAGGCTAGAGTCTTTAAACATTCACGAGCTTTTAACGCTCCAGCTTTTAAATTTTACCGTTTAAGTTTCCAGCTTATTTGTAAAACAATTCACGGATTTTCTAACAGCCTAAATATTATACAATAGAAAACTAATGAGTATTCAGTCGACCCTCTTGCCTCTACTTGATATTCAATGTTTACATATCCCCACGCGAAAACAATCTTTGTAAAACGCGCGATACAAAACAAACATCCACTTACATGGGGCTGCATTAATACGACCCCCTACAGGACATGAATAATTCATAGCGCAATGGAACGGCGATGTGAACGCATCATCAGATCACTATATACGTGTTCCTGTGACCATTGATGTTCATTATAAATTGAACATGTATAATAACATTAAACGTAACAGCAATTATGCTGATGTAATAATAGAACAGGTAGTAATCTATATATATATAAAATGGAAGTTGGTATATCTGTGTGAGATTAATAGACTTCGATACCGATCACCATGAAAGTTGGTACCTACATCTATATATTTTTTCATGGAGAAGATTTCTATGCTACTTTGTTGTAACTCGCCACTAGATGGCGCTATAGCACTTCAACTTCTATACCGTTAAACCGATCGCCACGAAAATTGGTTTTGAGCACGAAGAATATTTTCGAGCTATCGACTTTGTTGCACCTCACCACTAGATGGCGCTGCAGCACATCAACTTCTATAGCAGGACAACGTCTGCCGGGTTTAGCTGGTAACGTATATATAATGTAGGTCATATTTGATGCAGGACTGACAATCGATATACGATATTACCCCATCTCGGGGGTCCGCGAACGTACCGAGAAGCGCAGCATGGTGCTACGTCCTGGTGAACTGAAGTATAAAGAAATTTCCTGGTAGTGACCGTATGAGAAGGTCCGAAGGCATAGGCACCTGTGGGAAATATGTAAATCTGCTAATACTATTCTTAAAATTTGTATCAAACGTAATTGTATTAACGTTGAGACTGTTTTTTTTTTCAAATTAAACCCATAGTTAACAGGAACTCAGCTATAAATATTAATTTATTGATTCATGTATATTTCAGTCCACCGGAGGGCATCCCGCGCTATAAGGCTGATCTTATCTACACTATATAGGTTAGAAATAAAGAAAGTAGGTACTGCGCAGTATTCTAGGTAAGCAATATTTAATTGCAAAACACGATACCTAATAAGAACGCACCTGGTTTACTGAATGTGACATACGCAAGCAGACACGTATTGCAGATATGATATTGCAGATTTCAGATTGCAGCATAGTAACTATAGTGTTATAATTATACGTATTGCTGTGAACATTTTACTATACAATATGACCAATTATTTGCTTCTGTTCACTAATAAATGTTTGCATATTTACTTAAGTTGATAAAAACTGTTACAATCAAAATGATATTTTTGTTATAAATAAAAGCAATTGGAAACAAATATATATATTTTGTATTATTGAATTCGATTTTTTTTTCTTATAAAATTGCATAGAATTTTTTTCAACCCTGTAAGGTCTTGGACTTGAAATAATAATCAGCATTATAATCATACCAATCTAGAACCTTCCCGTCGTACCACACATATTCACCCTTCAAGCTTTGGGGAGCATCTAATACCAAATTGATAGGAGTTTTGGCTGCTTCATCTACATTGTAGAACCCGACGTTTCTGGTCATATCTGTTCTGACTAAGCCTGGATGCATAGAATTCACTGAAATGTTTCTTGAAGCCAGTTCTTTCTGTTGCAGCATGCTGATAGCACTAAGAGCAACTTTGGCAACCCTGTAAGCGGCTGCAGTACCACCATCAGCTATATCATCTCTGTTAAACGTTCCGTTTTTATCTGCCTCGAGATACCAGTCCACAAATTCATTTATATCTTTCACTGTCAAGTCTTTTCTCGATAACCTTTCGATCCAAAATGTATTTTTGACATTAGAAAGATGACCACAATCGCTGGAAATGTTCAGTATTCTTCCATTGTTTCTAACCAATGGAAAGAGTACTTCTTGAATGGCCAGAATGCTTTTGTAATTGATATCGACTATATTTTTGTTTTCATCGTGTGTGTTCTCGAGAGCTACACCATTTGCAACAGCGGCGTTGTTGATTAAAATGTCTATTCCACCTTCTTTCTCTTTGATATAATCCCGGAATTTTATTATGTTATTTCTATCACTCACATCAAGCTGGTGATATTCAGGGTTGAGTCCAAGTTTTTTCAATTCAGCAACTGCAGCTTTACCTCTGCTATCATCGCGAGAGGTCAAGTAAACAGCTCCATCGAATTTCTTGCATAAACCTTTAACTATAGCATAACCGATTCCTTTATTGGACCCGGTAACTACTGCGACTTTTCTCGACATGTCTCCTTTGAAGTAAATACAGTTGGTAAGTGAAGTTTAAAGTGGATTTTACTCGCGCTTATCTTGTTAACATTTCCTTATCAGTCAGTAACAGCGGTCCGCGTTAGGTATTTTGGTTCTTATGACAAAATGTATATATTAATATGGATGTACTATTGATACGGGATTCTGAATATGGTTGTTGATGATATTGTACCTACTTGCAACTATGTCTTTACTATTGAGTCTATACTATTGTCTAGTGTATCGGTTTATCGAAAATAGATACATTTTATATATCGACTATTATTACGAGGCGTATAGTTTGTAGTGAGGTTATCAAGAAAACAGAAATAGGTTAAAAAAAATATTTTTACAGTAACCTCAATTACATATCGAAGTAAACTTCGTTACCTATTTAACAAAAATAGTTTTTCAATCTGTGCTACTGACTAATTTGAAAATAAAAATATAATAATTTATTAAAAGTACACGGTATAGCAACATATTCAGTATCATTATGAGCATTCTCTTTAAATTTTTCTGTTTCCATATCTGAAATATTTATGTCGCTCGCAGTAGCAGTTGCTATTTCTGAAATACTTGGAATTTCAATGATATGAATCTTAGAGATGATTTTTTTTTTTAAATTTTCAGGATTTAATGAATTTCTTTTAACGTCTTATATCCATTCAACGTCTGCTCAGACGAGGGGCACACTTGTAATATTCCTATACAGCATTGGCTGTAATCTGGCCTATAGTTTTTAGATATTTGTTTGGTATTCAAGTAGGGATTTCTGGTCATAATATTTTCTAATTTTATCTGTTACACGCGACGTCCAACTCAAAATTACTCTCACCTCAACGAATATTTCAAATGTTAACGATAAATTTGTTTTCTCCTAAATCTTTAGCATTTCTTATTGGAAAGACTTCTCTACTATTTAACGAAGAAAGTACGGATTTTATTTAATCAAAATGTTTCGTGTAATGCTGCCTCCAGTCAAGTAATTACTGGTTCTGGTGGCAGCGGTAAACTATGATAATTTTCTTTAAAGATCTTTTTTCTGTTTGTCGCTTTCAGACATACTTTTTAATATCAGATACTAATATATATATACATATGTGTACTGTAAAAGAATTTTTTCAGCTCCGATGTTCAAGGCATGAGCTAATCATATGACGTGTAACGTTGATTATTTTAGAAAATTGGAACACCGTATAATAGTTTTCTTAACTCTTCCATGCCAAGAAAACTTAACGATTTAGAAGAGACTAATTGGAACTAATCTTAGTTTAAAGTCCTAAATTTGGTGCCGGAATGTTAAAATGACACCCCAGAATTTGATTCCCGGAAAAAGGAAATGTCCATATTAATTTCTCTTACCGCAAATCCCAAAATCACACTATAAACAACCTCTTATCAGATATGTTATTCAGTAATTGTTTATTCATACATATATATATAGTAGTATAAGTGTATGTTTGTATGAACAGCAACTGATTGTAATATCCATTAACATTGCCCGCATAGCTCTTGATAACAAGAATATTAAATTTATGTCACTTAAGACTAATTAAACTTGATACAAATCATAATAGGTTTGTTTTCTTCCTAATATCAAGTGTGGCCACGCTGTTATTTTTTGCCTTATTTTGATTTTAAAATTGAAAGACGCTTTACTATCGTCTTCATTTGGGTATTAAATATAATTACTTAACTTGCAATGCGATGTAACCAGCCCTTTCACTATCAGTTGATACTGAAAGGGCTGGTTGCATCGCATTCCAGCCAATGTCCACCACTGGCTGGGCATGGGCCTCATGCATATTGTCTCGTGCTTGAGGGGTGTATGACCTTAAAACGCCACTGTAATGTAATTCCTCAGGGTTTTTTTATAGAAAAAGGCGGCAGACGATCATACAGTCCACCTGATGGTAAGTGGATACTGTCGTTACATCCGCGATATATGTCAACATTACTTCAGAATGACAAACGTTGGCACGCCCCCGGATGCGCTGCCTCCCTTTGCAGATTATGAAATGGATTGGGAGAAAGGCTTGGGAAAATGTGGAGGGATAGGATAGAATGGGATTTGGTGGGATGGGAATGGGCTCTGGTATATCTCGCTTACTACCGAAATATATACCTACGTACATTGGGGAAATACGATTAAGTAGGAAATGCAGTAGATTTCAAGGTAGTCCTCTGTGAGAGAGGGGTAACGTAGCCAGTCGAGCGCGCCCAGCAGCAGTTAGATTGCAGCGTGTACTCTCTCCCTCATATATGTTGCATTTATATATTCTACAAGCTGTGCCCGCGACTACGTCTGCGTGGAATTTTTGTTTGATTTATAAAGCTTTGTATACAGCATCTTTTTTTCCCGTTAGCCGATTTCCATCATAAAACAAAGCCTGTTCGAAGCGCCACGCTAAGCTTAATTAACCTGTGGAAACCCCATAAAAATCCCTACAGTAGTTTTGGAGATTAGCATGTTCGAACAGACAAACAGACAGACAAAAATTTCCAAAATTTTCTTTTTGTATTCTGTTACTCTTCCTTCATCGCTCCCAATCAGTTTTTGGTAAATATATTCAATATACAGTCACGCTGGTTTTACTGTTTTTATATATTTATAGATTTTGGTGTTAAATGTTTCGGTAGAGAGATATGATTTATGAATGATAAATTGATAATTGATGACGCAAACTTAAGTTTCCAAGTTTAAGAACAAGTGGACATGGAGCAAATGGGAGTTCAGAACAATATTGAAGTCGAGGTATCGCTATAAATCGTATTTGGGATTATATAAAAGCAACTGCCCGACACTCGTTGTGCCCGATCAGTAGAAATTGGCAAAAACGTTGTAATAGCTCGACACAAGGGACAAACGTGAAGCGGAAGTATTAGGGCCCTACCTATGATTTTTGTTGTTATTTTTCGTTTAGCGATGACATTATTTTTCAAAATCAGTTATTTATTTTTCCATCAAACTACCTACTTGTTGCTTAGATATCGTTGTTTTCAACAATGGAAAAGTTAAAAAATCGGATTTTCGTAAATATCGAATACTAGCGACCCGCCCTCACTTCGCTACGGTTTATAAGTTTTTTTTTTAAATTATGCGAGAGAACAAAAACAAGTACCTATTGAAAACAGTCGCTTACTGTATTGTCATTTTTTTCAAAATTTCAAAATAAAATATAGCCTATATTAGACAAGGATAATGTAGCTTCCTGTTTGTGAAAGAATTTTTGAAATCGGTTCAGTAGTTCCAGAAATTACCCCCGTCATACCTACAAACACACAATTTTACCTCTTTATTATATTAGTATAAGTATATAGATGAGAGTTTCGTCGTGGCGGTAACGCAGCACACACGGCACGCCATATTAACGATGTGTAAACGCAAACACCGCAAACGAACGCATGGTGTCTTTGGTTTGATCGTTTTCGTTCTGGAAGTTTCGACCTCAAGAACAAGCCTCGTGGATGACCGGCGACTAAAGTGGATAATGGCGAATTGAAAGCAATAGCGGAAGCGGATTCATCTCAGATCACGTCTGAGTTAGCAGCGGCCTTCGGCGTAGGTGATGAAATGATATTGTTTCATTTGCGTCAAAATGGGACAATGAAGAAGCTCAGAAAGCTCATACGGTACTCCCATATGACATTAATGAAAGTCGGCTGCAAACACGTGTCGAAGCTTGCCTTACTTTGCTGAACTGGCACAAAAATGAAGGGATTCTGAATTGTATTGTCACTTGTGATGAGAAGTGGATCATGTATGTATAATCGTAAAAATTAACCTAATATTAACCCAACTTATGTTTCGTTAAAATCCGTCCCGCGGATTTTGCGCGATGTACGTTTAGACAGACTGACAGACAAAAATTTAAAAATATGTTGTTTTGTGCTCTGTATCACGTGTACTTTACACGGCAATGGCATGTTTCAAACATTATTTTCCATGTATAAACATTTTGTCTGTCTCTCTGAACACATCAGGCAAAATCTACTGAACGGATTTTAATGAAACTTGGCATAGTTTTAGTTTATATACCGGGATAAAATTTAGGATACTCTTTATACGATTAGTTCATAGAGTTTCCCACGGGAATCACAAGTTCACCAGGGCGAAATCCCACCAACCACAACCAACATATAATAAACTTCAGCTTCAAATAGGTTTCATCCATTTTCCTCTAGTCTCCTACGTCTTGCATCTCCTCCTAATGTGTCCCATAGGAGGCATCCGCGCGAACCCACATCTCTTCAACATTCTCACTTGCCATTGGGAACGATATAAATCGATATCTCTGCAACATTTAACTATCGTTTTATTCTTTGGAAACCATTTTTCTACTTGCTTCTGTCGGTGATTTTTTTTCTAGAATAGATGGCAGATGAGCGGGCAGGCCACACGATGGTAATTAGCCCAAGGACCGCTGCAACATCAGGCATGCGGGTGCGCTGTCGCGCTGCCGTCCGCGCAGAATTCTGTTCACAGCTCTCTAGAAGAGCCCCACTTCGTAGCGTAACGGAACGTAATTCATTAAAGACGGCCGTATCGGCGACTCGCTTCGCGTGGCCTTTGTAATAATTAATTTCGAAGGAACTTTAAAACGGATCGGGATAAAAAGTACTCTATATGTTAATCCCAGACATCTACAAGTACGAGAAATGTTCTGACTGTCGGACCGACTGACTCATCAACGGCGAGTACCTAGTCAACTACCTAGCAACTACCTACCTAGTCAAGTTTCAGAGTCGAGGGATAGACTTTAAAAAGACAACACGTCTTTACACAATGACGGCTCTTTATTAAATAAATAAAAATATGTTCTTATGCTAAAGGTGCACTCGCAGGTGGGCGACTTAAGCCTAAACTTAGTTATGCCTAAGTTTAGGGTGCATAACTACCTAGCTTCCTTTTAGGACGCAAAATTTCTATAAGCACACCATTGCTATTGAAAAATCTGATTTCGAATTCAAACAACAGTGTAAGCGCAGTTTATTCTGCTTTCTTCGGTTAAAGTCTTCCGGAATATACAAAAGAAACGTCTAAAGAAACGAGCAATCTATAGATAAAGAATAAAGTAACTCCAAACAGACAACATTAAAATCCTATCAAGTTGTGTATACAAAGACACGTATTGTATCACGGAAGGCACCCACTTAACCCGGTCAACAAATGCAGCCGGTCACATGAATATAACATCAACCGTATCGGATAATGTCTCCTGTAGCTCACTCAGTGTTGAACAGACGCTTTTGGAAAGGAAATTTTGGGAAATGGATCTTTGAAGTTTATTTAAACGTGGTACAATATGTTTTAAGTGTACTAATGGCACTGGACGTTTTTCTTTTTCGTATAGTAAGAAGGCGGCAGTTGAGTTGGTCAGACTGTCGTCCGTGGACATTCGCGATACATGCCAACATCAGTCCGGAATGACAAACGTTGACTAACCCTGGATGCGCTGCCCGCCTTTAGAGATATAGGATTTGGAGAATGGGTTGAAAAATGGGGAGGAATAGGTTAGGATGGGATGGGAATGGGCTCTGAAATCTCCCACTAACTACCGAAACCATTGGGGAATAGTAAATGTAGTACATTTCAAGGTGATCTTGTGTGAGAGAGAGGTACCCCTCAAAATACGATCTATGCCGTATGTATGTATAAATGTAGTAGGGATGTTCCGAATAGCAAAAAATCACTATTCGCGAATACAAATACGAATAATGTGCCTCACTATTCGCGAATACGAATAGTACCTAATACACAGTCACTTGTAAAATTTGTAAGTTGATAATTTTCAGTCCAATTTAAAGTTTAGAGATACCAGATTTTTTGGGATTGATCAATGACTGGTTTAATCTACAGATACCGAGATAGGTACCTACCTAACTTTAAAATAGACTAACAAATCACTTAGTAATTAAACTAAAAACAACAGCTCCGTAACTGACTTTCAAATGGACGTTTAATCTTATAAGCATTTCTTTTACTATTCGAGTATTCATTTAGAAAATCGGGAATACGAGTACAACGAATACCAATAAAATTGTGGAATACTCGCTAAAATGAACACGATTATTCGGAGCGAGTTGTTATTAAACCGATAAATGATTTATTCATTCATTTGTAGACAGTTATTAAGCCTTTTTTTGTTTAACTTGTTAATGTTGAATTTGCACAAAATCACTAAATACAAAACACCGAGACAAATTTGTCTCGCGCCTTGCAGCGGCTTGTTGAGTGATTTTCCGTTTAAATTAGAACACGTTACTAAAAATAAATACAATTTGGATAATAGAAATAAACTTACCGCAATTTTGAAAAAGGAAAGCATGTCAAATTGTAATTTTAACCACAAATCTTAATATGAGGGGGAGAGTGCACTCTGCAATCCAACAGCCGCTGGGCGCGCTCGACTGGCCACGTTACCCCTCTCTCACAGAAGACTACCTTGAAATGTACTGCATTTCCCACTTTATCGTATTTCCCTAATGTACGTACGTGTTTCGGTAGTAAGTGAGATGTGCCAGAGCCCATTCCCATCCCATCCTATCCCTCCCCATTTTCTCAACCCTTTCTCCAAATCCATTCCTATATCTCCAAAGGTAGGCAGCGCATCCGGAGGCATGCCAACGTTTATCATTTCGGACTAATGTTGGCATGTATCACGGATGTCTATGGGCGACAGTATCCACTTACCATCAGGTGGACTGTATGCTCGTCTGCCGCCTTCTTACATAAAAAAAAAAAAAAATATGACCAAATTCTAGTTGCCAGACACATGAATTTTGGACCCATGATTCATGAAATATACGAACTTTGGATTATAAAGAACAACTGCGCCTCGTGACCATGGTTGACGCTACACAGTCGATTTTTCTAGTAAAATGCATGTAAATATAAATACTAAATATAATGTATAACGTAGTATTGTAGCAGTTCACTGAATTTCATAAACATCAAATAGAAAACGAGATCTTTTCCAAGGTCTTAAACAGAAGAATTCTGAATTACACCAGCAAAGGTCTAATTAATCAAAAAATTTATTTTTACGGTTAACGTAAATTATTATTAATTCTAATTTTTTCTAATAACATGTTTCATTTCCAAGTCATCATTATTTCTGCGAATTCCTTGAAATTCTTTGAAATTCCTTTATGACCTTACGAGTACTAAGTTAGCTACTTAATTATTCTCATGAGGACATAAAATTCGTATTGGAGAATATACAGGGTAATATTTCACGGCTCTCAATATTTTATAGCCAATTATGAATTTCAATTTATGGCACTAAAGAAGATAAAGGGCCATAAATCGAATATATAAGATGCATATCATTTTATACGTTATTTATGGGGCAAATAAATTTCATTTTATCTATCATCTTTATTAAAGAGCTTGGCATATTTTGTAATTAGGTATGAACTAGCTGTGCCCACGAGTTCTTTCGCGTGATTGTCACCATAACCAAGCGCTTCTGTAGTTCGTTACTGGACCTGTGCGCAGCCTGTGCTGTGTGAGAAGGTCTGAGCCTTCTCATGTACATTACCTTGTGCACGAGGGATCACTTTAAAACAACAATTGAAACAAATTTCTCTTAAAGCATTTAATATATTTTGTTCTTTGAAATTAAGTCACCATATCCATCTATTAATAAAACCATTTCAGCTTCATCTACTAACTTATTGAGAGCTCACAATATCTGCGTCTATTAGGAAATCGAAAAGCTTCAAAGACTTATAACAATCGACTTTACCATATGAATCGAGTAGATTTAATTAAGGAGGCGTCGCGCTCAGGCCTTCGGATAAACTGCCAGTGGTGCCGGGGCTGGCACGATGCCAACCGGAGACTTAGTGCTTGGCACGTCCCTGGCAACGGCCAGTGAACCCGCGGAACTTGTTGGCAACTTGATTTATGCAAGCTTTACGGGACCTATGAAGAGATTGCGACGAACGTTTTTATAAGATTATAGGATTTTAAATGTGATGTTTTCTAAATTTGAAACTATGACTGTGTGACTCACGGTGTCCATGTGTGGAGTGTAATTTATTTTTCATGTTTTTGTATAAATGTAGTTGGTATATATCAGTGTCGATATTATCATTATTTCTTGCAAATACAGTGATTTCAACTATTTAAAACAGACTTAAAACGCCATCCAACCTTGCAAATCTGATTAAAACAAACAAACGATTGAAGCTGTTAAGGATAGAATCCGAAGAAATCCCGTCTAGAAGCAAAAGTGTTTATACAGAGAGATAAATATAGTACCCAGAACCATGTCACGTGATTCAAAAGATGATTCAGGACTTGCTGCTTACAAAATACGTACTGGTTATTTCTTAACTGATAATTTAAAGAAAAATCGAAAGAAGAAGGGTTGACAAATCAAAACATCTTCTTCGGCGGAACGCGAAGGGAGCTCACAGACAAATCTTAACGAGAAAATGTTCACGATTGATAAATTGTTAAAATGGTTACATTTTAACAAGCAGAATGATCGAGTTATACGCATAAATCTAGGGAAGCTGCTCAGTTGATCAACAGTATGCAACGTGACCATTATCCGGCTTCAGTTATGGTTTGGTGGGGCTATCAAGCTATTAGCTATTGATAGCTGTTAGCTATCAAGGAGTTGGCTGCAAAGTTGGAATGTTAGATTGCAAAATTTGACTGACTATAGAATCAGATTTCAAGATAGCAAAATAATAACATTTACAATATTTGAACGGGCGAATATATCTAAAAGAAAAAAGAAACAATTGTATTTTAATCGGGTTTTGAAAACCCAAAATTTATTATAGATTGAAAGATTTAATATAATCATATTTATCCTCACTTTTTATTACCATTGTAAAAAGAATTTGGAAAAAAATGATTTTAGCGAAAAAAAAAAGGGTTTTTTAACAAGCAAACCGAACTAAACTCTAAATTGAGTTTAAATCCTTTTAAATTCAATAACTAATTAGGCTAATTGAATAACTTTTCTAGACAAAGTACACTATGTAAGTACAGTAAGACACTATACAGTAAGTACAGTAAGTACACTTTCCACATTTGAGCACAGATTTGACAGTGTGACCTGATCTACTTTCAAGTCAAGACTACATAATACAGAAGCGATCGTTATCTCCTAGCTAATGTATTTTGTTTTATACTCAGGGCAAAAAGGGGACGATTTACGTTGTCTTATCGAGCGAGCACTTCACTTGACCGGGGAAAAGGAATAAAACAGAAAAACTGGTTCCGGACTGCCTCCGATATATGGTTAGATGTATCACAAAAACAATTCTATTTTAGAAACAATTTTTTGCTTTTTCTCAAAAATATTCGAAAAAATGTAACGGGAAATTCTTTTTTATATTGCACTATTTGCTGTAGGTACCGATTTTTATTAGGAATCAAATCACTAACTATCATTTTACGGACAGCACTGGCGACTGTAGAACTGGCTGTTATCTCTATAGATATAAAAAATGGATGTTGGTATATCTGATGTTAATAGACTTCAACACCGTTTGATCGATCACCATGAAAGTTGGCACATATATGTATTTCTTCATGGAGAAGGTCTGTATGCTATCCATTTTGTTGTAACTCACCACTAGATGGCGCTGCAGCACATCAACTTCCATACCGTTCAACCGATCCCTATGAAAATTGGTATACATAGATATTTAAGCACGGAAAATATTATCGAGCTATCGACTTTGTTATAACTCGCCACTAGATGGCGCTGCAGCACATCAACTTCTATACCGTTCAATCGATCGCAAAAATTATATCGACGGCAAAATAGAATAATTTGTGATTTTATATACAGAGGTAAATAAATATACACACTACACAGGCAGGACAACGTCTGCCGGGTTTTGCTAGTCTCACATAAGGCAGCATCATAGCAATTCGACGAGATAATATCCCCAGCGTGTTGGGTATCTCGCCACAGGGATCAAATTTGTATACAACATGCTATATACAAACTGTCACCGAAATAATGGAAACCCTGAATCCTGTCAATCAATTTAAAATGTGTAATACCGTTATGTGTAAGATTATTTTAAGGAATAAATCATATACAGAAGTTACAAACATTTATAAGGTTTCGTTGTTCTGTCTCAAACGTTCCTAGGGCTCATTACTCAGACCGGGCGCTGCGGAGCGCGCTTGCGGCGTGGGCGACTTGCGTAAAATAAAATATTAAATCACTACTCTACACTACTCTCTACTTCTACTCTCAATTATAAACAATCTATTTGCAGCTTTTAGGCGTTATTTCAGTGACACGTGTATACATGGTGTTCCAATAAATACTTTTTTAAACTGTAGGTTAAGCAATTTATTTATTATACATTGCTTAAATTTGTAAAATGAAATATTTTGTTTTCCCTCAACATCACCGTTGTCGTTAATTCTTCCCTGTGCTAGGTATAAGATATAAGTATTAAGGTATAGGCCTTAGGTATAGGCCTTAGGTATAAGGTATAGGTGTAAGCCTTCTTTTCTTCGTGCCATCCTTTTTGGTCCTGTACTAACCATGTCTCACATCCTTGCTTTCGGGCGTCGGGAAAGGTTTGGTTACATTCTGTATACAGTATATATACATATAATAAACCCAAAACAGAGCCGTGTGTGGACATGAAATATTTCTCGAAAAAAATATTGCAATATGAAGTAAGAATGACAATTCAAAATAACAATTTTCCAATTTTTACAGAAGAAGAATCTTACAGAAGACGCACGCGAAAAATCTACGTGACGGATTTTAATGTAATTTGATATAGTTATAGTTTACTAGCGACCCGCCCTCGCTTCGCTTCGGTTTAAAAGTGTTTTTTTTTATTTCAATTTTTTTTTTTCAAAATTTCAAAATAAAATATAGCCTATTAATATTAGACACGGATAATGTAGCTTCCTATTCGTGAAAGAATTTTTGAAATCGGTTCAGTAGTTCCAGAGATTACACCCAACATACCTATAAACACACAATTTTACCTCTTTATTATATTAGTATAGATGTACCAGGTTGACATTTACTTTTTATACAAATTAATAGTCTCATGTTCACATGTTCACAAATTAATAGGAATCACATGTTCACGCAAAAGGTACGTAAGAATATACATTATGTTAACGTTGTTTTCTTTAAACATGTTCTGAAATGAACAATGCAAGGATTACAATACAAAGAATGTTTTCACAATATATTTTACCGTTTTAATATAAGCGTAGAAGGTCAGGGATAACCTGACGTGACAGCCGACTGTCACAGCGGGACGGATGGATGGAGGGACGGAAGGAAATAAAGGGATTTAAGCTGGACGATTACCTTTTAAAAATACCTTTTGTTTGCTACTAACATATGGTTGTCGCGTTTTTAGCATTCCGTACTCGAAGGGCTTGGACGCAAATATACATATTGGGCTCATGTCCTTGTCGGTCCGTCAAAAAAATATACCTTTATATTGTAAACGAAATTATAAAAAATCAATAGTGGAAAATTTAGGTTAGGTTTGTTCTTATATTTAGTTAGGTACCGTGATTTATTAAATTTACCTATATTCGCGAACAGATACATTTATTTAATAAATATAAGAGGCAAAATTGTGTGTTTGTATGTATATTGAGGTAATCTCTGGAACTACTGAACCGATTTCAAAAATTCTTTCACGAATAAGAAGCTACATTATCCGTGTCTAATATAGGCTATATTTTATTTTGAAATTTTGAAAAAAAATATTATAAACCGAAGCGAAGCGAGGTCGGGTCGCTAGTATTTAATAATAATAATAATACTCTTTATTGCATACAAACAGTTATTACATTTGCACAAACAATAAATGACAGAATACAATAGGCGACTGTTTTTAATACTTGTTTTTAATCTCGCATAATTTACTCGTGTCATAAATGTTTAGATTGCTCTGCTCTCTGGTGGCGTCCGTGGCGTGAAAACTTAAGCCCGGGCTGATAAATCAGCCTTGTCCACTCAATCAGCCATGCTGAGTCAGCGACTTTTTTCGTATCCAATGCACTTTACACTTAAATTTACTTGAAGATTATGTTAATAACTATAAATTATTTTCATTGTGCTTTGTATGGTTTCGGAAACAAAATAAACTACATTCTATCCTATATGTATCCCGCTCCAACGAAGTCCTGGCATATTACTAGTTAATTGTACCGCTATAGACTTACTGAGGAAATAGCAGACAAAATAGATGGAAATATTTTCTTGCTTGCGGGACCCTAAAAATATCCGGTACCAATGTGGGGTATCAGATAAAATCGAGTCGTATCGCGTATTGCGCGTGTTTGCCGCCAGTGTGGCGTAGCATGAATAAGGTGAATAGTGTTGGGCAACTCATCCTCGTGAGTCGCTATATTGTAAGGGTCTTTTCATAGCGAGAGGTCGAAGTTTACCGCGGTTCATTGACAACAGTATTTTCAAAGAAAGTGACTTTGCAAGAATCTACTTAGTAAGTTTGATTAATCTCAAGCCAAAATTCAGTAGAATATTAGAAAGTTTATAAATTCGTTTCATGGTCATCACATCGCTCATATATAATTATGCGCTTAATACGATTTTTACACTGATTATATTGTACGCCATTTTTTGTCAGCCATTCCATCGTCCTACTGCTGAACACCGGCCTCCCTAGCAAATAACTTTTCGGACCTGAATCCACCAGTATCGATTGCTGGATACACGTGCTCCAGATGTTTTTATTTATTTTTTAAATATAAAGCTAGAGATATATTTCTTTAAACCCATTCTTGAACTGAGAAAATACTACTGAGTAAGAAAGTACTAAGTATCCCAATAAGGTGTTTCTATATCTATAGTCCATGCGCAAAAAGCCGTGATACTTAAAAGTGGAATATTCACTAATTTAGGTAATATTGGCACTGAAGGCTAGCTGAGTAGTACGAAGTAGCACTGAAGTATGAATCAAAGTGCAGGCATTTGTTGTGTGGACCGAATTTGAATTTACCTCATGTTCTGCTGGGCGACGCAAAGCGGCGCTTTGCATCGAGTGTTGCGATACAAAAACGTCAAATATTCGCTGCCCACACGCGTGTGGGGTGGGGGCGCGTTCACGCGTACGACCCGTGTCCATGATTTATTTTGCTCCTTGCCTTTCTAAATACTACTTTAAGTATATGTTTTTACTGAGTAATAAGAAACAAATTTTATGTGTTGTCTTATTAAAATTTAAATAGTACTGACGGCAACGTCCACGACTCCCACATAGGACAACGCGATCTCGACGTGTCGTGCCGCGCCCGTAACGCTCGACGCTATGCGTCGCGCCGCGCTGCTAGCAGGGTAAAGTCTTTGCATTAGCGGTCGGTAGAGATTCTTAGGAATTCAATAGCAAAAAGTTCGGTGAATAATAATACTCAAAAGAGTTATTGTTACAGTGTCCCATCACTAACATTCGGCTATTGGAGGCGCGGAGCACGCTCCTAGCTCGAGCCCGCGCTTTCCATCGACCTGTACATTTGACTGCATTTCATGTATCCTGACGCTTATGGGGCGTATTTACTGAATGTATTATGCAGAAGCACTGATGCGCCAATGGTAAGCATGGATGCAATATTCAACGGATACCATCTACCTAATACTGCAAAGCCGTTCACACTCCGCTTTTCAAATTTTTCGCCGTTCTGAATTTAAAAAGGGTACAATATGTTGATTTGTATTGTTTCTTTGTTTTCTTTTGGAAGAATGGTGATGATCTTTGATATACAGCGTTAGTTAGTCAGGGGGGGAGTGCACGCTGCAATCCAACAGCCGCTGGGCGCGCTCGACTGGCCACGTTACCCCTCTCTCACAGAATGTACTCACACTGCCTTGAAATGTACTCCATTTCCCATTTCATCTTATTTCCCTAATGTACGTACGTGTTTCGGTAGTGAGTGAGATATGCCAGAGTCCATTCCCATCCTACCCCTCCCCATTATCCCAACCCTTTCCCTTTCCTACATCTCCAAAGGTAGGCAGCGCATACAGGTACGTGCCAACGTTTGTCATTTTGGACTAATGGCATGTATCGCGGATATCTATGGGCTACAGTATCAACTTACAATCAGGTGGACTGTATGATCGTCTGCCGCCATCGTCCATAAAAAAAAGTTTTCCTCATTACTTAGCAAGGTTGTGTAGTAATCAGTATAAGGAACCTATGACAAGGCCTAGGCCCTAATTCTCTAATTCGCTACGTGTTATTTTGCATATCAAAGGATTCGTCGTCTTGGCGTTCATCTGAATGTTAACCGTATGATGTCTAATGTAGATATGACCCTGGTGCATACAGGAATAGCATGGGGATTTTGGATATCACGTCGACGTAATTTTCTGCTAAACCTATGACTGTTTGATTCACGTATACTTAACTAATAAACGAGGTTAAATAGGAAAACTTCGTGGGAAAATATTGAAACTGAACATTATACCTTGACAAAAATAGATATCAAAAAATGTAATGTCCTTTTCCGAGAGTTCCATGTAACTAGGCAACGGGCGTTAGCAAAGCGTTTGAAACGGCCGCTGTTTGCGTCAGCACTTTGAACCTCGACGCGACCGCCGAGCGTCTCTACATGGCGGCCGGCAGTCAAACGATGTTAAAACCCAATACGGCTGTAACATACCAAAACCTAGTACCTACCTAAGTATTAGTAAAAAAATACAGGAGCCCAAAAACATTGAACCAGCCACTTTAAAAAATTGGAAATGGAAAAGAAATGCATTAACAACATGTCACCGAAATAGGCCTAAAATGTTTAAAAAAAAAAAAAAAAAAATATTTTATAATCTATATAGTGCACAGTTTTAGCGAAAAATAAAATTATATTAGGGAATAGGTAAACAGTTACAAAAAAAGTTTTGTTGTTCTATCTAAAACGTATTACAATCTACGAGTATATTTGTATTTACGTTTATATTGATGTGTACAAATATCTACTGTTTCTTGTTATTATGTTATTTCATGGTTGCTGGAAGAGATTCTTTCTAGGAATAATCCCGCCTCTGTACTTATGGTAATGTGTAATGTACAACTCACTTTAAATATAATAACGGGCAACAACAAATTTCGTAGCTCTCATTACTCAGTACAGGGTAATGGTCGGACGATTGCGTGGTGCAATGAGTTTATTTGTTTTGCGTAACTGCGCATCGAATAAAAAATATACGAGTACCTACTAAAAAAGAAATATTAAGTTATGAAAAAAGAAACCTACTGTAAGAACTGGTAGAATCGATTCTAATCTCGATACTACACAACCTTTTGTCATCTTTTGAGTAATTTGTAAAATCATCTCTTTAATAAATAATCATTCAAGTTTTTCTTAAATGTTTTTCCAAGAATCGTATTATCTTTAAATTTGTTGCTTACTGGGTTTTGATATATGGCAGCCGACCATTTTATATTTTCGCCGACCATACACCACATGTGTTTGTGACGCGCCCTGGCCAACGGCTGCAAGTTCCACGTTATTTATTGCATCACGTAATTTATTTTAAAATATGACAACGTTTTTAAAGGGTTAATGTTCATTATTCACAGTTATAAACCGAACCTCGCCGTGTCTGCTGGGCACAATTTCTGTTCGGTGAATTAATAATTAATAAAATAAATTTGTGACGAATATTCCTTCTACATTTTGGGCGATGTCGTCTGTTATGTTTATTTAACATTAATTTTGGTTTTATAAATATATTTTGGCCACAAAAAAATCTGGAACATGGCTATCCGCTCGCGTGGTGGATTATGGCCCGATACTAGGGTTGAATCTTGAATTGTCACGCAACGAAGGAACTGCCTACTGAGGTTTTTCCACTTAGTTAAGACATATAGCTCTTCAAGGCTGTGATTAGGGTTCCTGAATTGTCGGCAGCGTACCCCAACCTCCTGGTGTTGCAGTTATCTATGGCGGTTGCCACTTACCATCTCGTGGGCCGCCCGTCTGCCACCTCTTCTATAAAAAAGTAATTTTATAAGGTGGCCCCATACACCTACAATAAAATTGTACAATAAAGCCATTGCACAATATTGTTGAATCGCGCCTTGCACTCAAATGAGTTTCAATACATGTCTAGTATATATGTTATACTAGTCATCATATGCGTTATACGCGCAGTTAAGTCATCTATGCGGCGCGCTGCTGTCGCCCGTGTCGCGCCGCCTAGGCCTCCGGTCATTGCCCTGTACTGTATGTAGGGCTACGAACGTTTTAGTTAGAACAACAAAACATTTTGTAACATTTTGTTTATTCCCTAAAGTAATTTTATTATTCACTAGCGACCCGCCCTCGCTTCACTTCGGATTGTAACTATTTTTTTTTAATTTCAAAATAAAATATAACCTATATTAGAGACGGATAATGTAGCTTCCTATTTGTGAAATAATTTTTAAAATCGGTTCCGTAGTTCCAGAGATTACCCCCAACATACCTACAAACACACAATTTTACCTCTTTATTATATTAGTATAGATTATTTGAACTGTTTTAAGTTCTGGGTTACTTCGGTGACACGGTGTCATCGTATAAACTGTGAACAAGGAACAAGTGGGGTGTAATGTGATAAGGAAAATTCTTCGTCCTATTATACTTCCTTTTTGCTGAATCTATTCCTAATTGTCCTAAATGAGGTCTAGACTGTAACCGTCCCTATTACAAAAATTACATCCATAATCTTAGGTATAGCCATCCATAAAACAATACCCGCGATTGTTGTCAAAAAAAGTATGAATTGGTCAAAGGATAGCGGGCAGGGACTGGAGCCAGCGAAATTTTCTAAATATTTAATTAACAAAATTCCTGCAAAAATGAGATTAGAATTCATTAATAAAATGTTTTTTCATAGGCGTGAATAAAGTGCCCGGGAGCTCGAAACTGGAAGCTCCCGGTGTGATATTACAATTATCCGGGATCATCCCGGATTCCATCTAATTACCGGGTCCGGGAAAATTATACCTACAGTTAATTTTGAACACATTTTTTTACACGTGTATTGTTAGGTTTTAAAAAACAGCTCTTAAACTCCCTACAATGTTTTTATTAAATACTGAGGTGATATTTGTGTACATATTCCATAATTTGATTCAATAAAGTTTTAAAGTTTGCCCTAGATTTAAAGCAAGGTTTTTTTAATTTAAGGGTCGATTACTTTAGGCCGCCATAATTAATTACATTTTCCACAAATTGAATTGGATCGGAATATAAATATTTATATCACGGCATCACCAAGTGGACGGAGTCCGGCTTCGCGGGACTCCGTCTGCTCTACTCCCACTTTTAAATTTGCTCATCGATCAGCTGCCCATTCAGTATTTTCTGCTGCTCATTTAATTATTCATAGAGAAAAGTTGGCTGACGATCTTACAGTCCACTGTCGCTTACTATCGCTCATGGCCACCCGCAGTTCAAAATGACACATGACACACAGCGTATCCGGCAGATACGCTGCCTACCTTTCGAGGTGTAGGAAAGAATTTGGACAAAGGGTTGGGAAAATGGAGAGGGATAAGATAGGCTAAGATGGGATTAGAATGGGCTCTGGGATATCTTGTTCTCTATCGAAGCACGGACGTACATTGTGAGAGGGGTAACGAGGCCAGTCAAGTGCGTCTAGCGGCTGTTGGACTGTAGTGAGAATTGCCTTTTACGTTATCGTGTTTTACGTGTTTTATATAAGTTTTACGTGAATTGAGTCGTCTTTTATATGTTCAAGGTCACAAAAGTCACACGTTCTGTTGTAGCAACGACGGATTGCAAGTGTCGAGGATGGTGATGTAAGGAGGCGTGCAGATATCTGTCAGTGTGTGTCACTTTCTGTAATCAGTGTGGGATAAGGGACCGTCTTCTCTAACCATTATTATGACATCTTAAAGAGCCAAAAGTTCTGTCTTCCATGCCATATGTAAACCGCATTTTTGGATAAATGGGATTGAGGTGTTTAATATATTCTTCCACTTCCTGTCTGCTTCCTGTCTGGATGATTGATGATAAGTTTCATTTTACGCGTTCAGACCCGATTTACCATATACAACACGACTTTCTTCCACCCAAATGGCAGCCAACAAAAACACCCGAAATCGGGAACTTTTTTATTCCCGAGCAAAGTGAACCGGCGCAAAATATTTACCTCCCAGTTTTCCACGCGAGCACACAACGGGCTTTATTCCGTACACGTACCGAGAGCTAACAGCAGACGAACAATACATTTAAGAGAGATTTCAAAGGAATCTTCCTACCGCAGAGTTCACAACTTTCAAATTTCTGAAAAATTCAGTACGTCGTCTATAGACAAACAAGGGAGTCCTCGCCTGCGCGATTGCAGGGGTGCGGGACGGGGGATTGCGCGGGGAGCGGGCGGCAGGTGCATAACCGCGCAGGCGAGGACTGTCTTATTTTATTTGTATATAAGGGTCACCGGCTAAACCTAAAATAGCAATCACAATAATATGTATCCTATATATAGAATATATAGGGTCGTGTGGTGTCGGCTGCCTATAGTATATCACCATCTCATCCCTTCCTATGGCTGTTGTAAACAAACTAAGGGATAACAAAGCGACTACGACAAGCCCTAAGGAATTACACCATATCTATAAGAGTGGACTCGCCAATTTGCATTGCCATCATGGCGTTTTAAGACCTTACATCCCTCATGTACAAGACAAAGTGCAAGAGTCCAAAGTGCAAGAGTCCAAAGTGCAAGAGTCCAAAGTGCAAGAGTCCAAAGTCCAACAGTGGATACTGAAATGGCTGTTTACATTGCATTGAATATGGAATAACTTGTATCAAAATTATAACTAAAATTTTTACAAAATTCTGAGGAAATGTTTGATATTTATCTATTTAAACGGATCTTAACACGAATGTTTACCTTATTTATTTTACTCGGCGTTTCAGTTAAGACAAAATGACATTCGCGTAAGGTAATAATGAGCGAAAATTGCGAAAATCTCAAATGTTTTAGAAATGTTCGATGTCTCACATAGTACCTACTGTTTGCTGTCTATTGGGCGTGGTTTCTTTATGGTGCACTCGCGGATCTGTGTATTTAATGACGTGAATTCTGGATCGCACGAATCACTGCTTCCGCGCCGATAAACCTTCCCTTGCTGCAAAAAAATAGTACGGCTTTTTGGGAAACAAAAGGAGTGGGAAACAAAAGAAACCGCAAAACTTATACTCTGTAAAGTATACGTTTTGCGGTTGACGTATGTGGAACCTGTTAAAAACATAGCCGTAAGGGCAGGTTTCTCTAAAATAATTCATGCGTCATGACTTTTTTTTTATAGAATAGTTGGCAGGGGAGCGGGTGGACCACATGATGGTAAGTGGTCACCGCCGCCCATGGACACCTACAACATCATGGGGCTTGTGCGTGTGCTGCCGACCTTGCAGAATCCTATACACAGCTAGAGAGCTGTGTAGAGGTGTGTGTAGAGCTAGAGAGATGTGTAGAGAGAGCTGTCTTCAAGAGTGAAGAGCCCCATATCGTAGTGTAACAGAAATAACTCAGTGCAGGTTATTAATACCTCCGTTGGTAGTTCAGGTTATTATTATTTTAAAGGCTCAGTTAATAATATACTTTTTTATAGAAAGAAGGCGTAGAGATTCAATCTGATGGTAAGTGGATACTGTCGCCTATGGAGATCCGCGTTACATGCCAACATCAGTCCAGAATGGCAAACGTTGGCACGACCCCAAATGCGCTGTCTATCTTTGGAGATTTAGGAATGGATTTTAAGAAATGGATGGCATAAGATAGGATGAGTTGGGAATGGGGAATAACGTAACGTAGAGTGGGAAGTGGGAAATGCAATACATTTTTCTGTAGACTTCTGTGAGAGGGGTATAACTTCGCTAGTAGAGTGCGCCCAGCGCCTATGGGATTGCAGCGTGCACCCTCCTCCGCCTAAATCTTCGAGCATGCGGGTTTTCTCACTAAGTTTTCCTTCATATGTGTTACTCACATTGTTAATGAAAGATTAACAATTGATTGATGGAATGTAAATGAAAGGTGCGAATAAGATTTGTGGTGGTTTTTCATGAATATAAAATAAAACCGATCTAAAATCCTACCTTAGCTCCAGGTTTTCGGAGAACTGAAGTGCAAGAAATCCAACATTTGTATTAACCAAGGAGCCACGACGCCGACGTGGGTAATGACGCGGTGATCCTCTAGCCTACTGACCGTTGAATCAATATCTTTTTTGCGCGGATCCCTCTAACCTTTTTGCTCCCCGATAAAGGGATCAACTTTGATTTATTGTTTAATATCGCCACTGATTTAGTTGCCCGATTTGCATAAGTTACTGCCTTGATCCCCATCGGTCAAGGATCGTGACATAATAGAATGAGAGCTGGCAATGTTCTTACGATAGATCAGTTATATATAGATCAGTTATATATAGAACAGTTATATATAGAACAGGTATATATGTAGTATTTAATGATATCTTTTTACCAGTTTATTTTAGAACGTGTTCGTTCTGCCGTAAGGCGTACAAATACACCACAATTATGTTGTTACAATGTTTGAATACAGTCGTTAAAATACAACTTAATCAATTTAATCATTTATCCCTCAAATTAATACACTATAAAGTCAAATATTCATTCACATAAATTAATATATTACAAAAGGCTGTCATTAACTACAATAATAATTAAATAATAATAATAATGATTGTTATAAGTCAATATCTTTGTCAATTCACTTACTTACTTACTTTTAGATAATCTCTTATAGATTTTTTTATTTCAGATATCTAATAGTTTAAATTTACTTTTAAAAATACGAGTACCTATGTTACGAAGGTTGCTGTCACGTGTCCACTTGCTATTATAGTTTATTGATGTCATTTTCGGCGCTGAGTGAGCGCTAATGAACTTTTAGGGCGCGTTGGACAATCGTGAGCCGTCCGTTTGATGGTCTTAAAGAATTAAAGTAAAAAGCTCGAGTTAAATCTCTAAAATGATGAAACTTAAGGTTCTTAAGTTTTCGAGCGCTCGAGAGATATTAAAGGTAATAGAAGAGCGAAAAAAGAGTCAGAACCAGTTTTTTTTTTTTTTTTTTTTTTTTTTATATTATAGTGGGCGGACGAGCAAGCGGTCCCACGTGATGGCAAGTGTTACCGCCGCCCATGGACACCTGCAACACCAGGGGGTATGCGGGCGCGCCGCCGACCTTGCAAAATCCTATTCACAGCTCTCTTGAAGAACCCCATATCAAATAGCAGCACTACGAGTCGGCAAGGCCAAGAGACTTGTAAACTATAAAATATGTATATTAAACCGCCTTATTTATTTATACATTTCAGTTGCACATTATCGTCCAAAAGGCGAATTACGCCTTAAGGTATTCTCTACCTTTGGAGTGATCGGAGGGGATCAATTGAGAGATATGTGAAAGACTCAATTTAGATGATGTAGCAAATTAAATATAAAATACTCAAATATACTATATTATTACATATACATACATAGAAACGTACACACATACAAAGTGTATGTAAGTTAATCAATACATTATAGATATAAATAAAATATATATGTATAATGTTTAAAAATAATCAGTATGTCGATTTGTGAATATTCAATATGTTACACGTCTATTATTAATACAAATTTCGTATAATACACACTATGTTATAAAGATGTATATGAATGTACAGCAAAGCTGCTTTCAATGTGCGAGCGTTCACAGGTTTAATAGTCTTCAGATCGTTCATGCATACGCTTACTACAGCAGCGGCATTATGAACACAAATGTATCCAACGTGCGCTTAGTTTTAACTTGAAACAAATCAATACAACTTCGTATTCTATGTACTTTGGTGAATCTTTCGTGGCAGCTTGAGGTCCAGTACTTCATTGTACATACGAATTATAAAAATAGTTAAAAAATAATATTCATAAAATGGTTTGGCTATCCCCTTAGGAGATTTCTACCAGCAAATCTGGGAGAGTGAAATGGCCAGCTAAATTAATTATATTACAAACACTATTTTTATAATACCATTATTACATATTTATATACTAATAATATTATATTATACGAATATACACATACTTATCCGCATACATATATACCTGTCTGTATCCGCCTATATATATATTTTTATATATACTAGCGGGCGGACGAGCAAGCGGTCCCACGTGATGGTAAGTGTTACCGCCGCCCATGGACACCTGCAACACCAGGGGGTGTGCGGGCGCGCCGCCGACCTTGCAAAATCCTATTCGCAGCTCCTATTGTCCCACTGCAGGGCACAGGCCTCCCCTAATAAATCACTGGTGATTTTCGGGCCGTAATCCACCACGCGGGCCCTGTGCGGACTGGTGGATCACATAATCCATTTTTTTTTATTTCTGGTGCGTGTAGGCTTCCTCGCGATGTATTCCCTTACCGCCGAGCTAGTAACATTTTTTAACGATCCGTACTTAAGTAGAAACTCTGGGCCGAGGATTTGAACTGGCAATCACACGAATGTGAGTCGACTATAGACGCCTCTAGGCTTTTAAATTTCATTGTAACAATGACCCACTTAAATCCTGCCGACAACACACCATTCCAAATTCAAAGAATGCATACATTTGCATAACAAAATTAAAAGCAAATTAATGTGCAACAGTCGTAATAAATTCAGAGAAGTGGTGCACTTAAAAATGCACTTTATTTATAAATCACAGTCTACGAATCCAACACCCTGAATCCAGGATTAAAGCCATTTTAAAGCATTATGCACACACACATTCGGGGGTTGGTAATAAAATATTAAATGTGGTCTTAATATATTGAGACATATTGATAATGAGTCATTGGGTGGAGACGCACGTTGCATCCTACAAGAGGTGACGGGCGGTGACAGCCAGTGTCTGATGTAAAATATCTGATATATATATATCGGAATATATATATATATATATATGTCTGTGTGTCTGTGTATGTATATGCATGTGTGTACTTCTTATACATATACATACATGTATATAATTAGTAACAATAAAAAGTACTAACATAGTCTATATTAAAATTGTTACTAATACTAAAGAATGAAATATGGATCGGATCATGTTGTCTGATATAAATGAATTAATATTATTATATATATTATATAGCGTAAACTATTAAAAAAAACGACTACATAAAAATTAATGTTTGTTTGTTCGTCTTCTATGCGTTCCTAAACCATACACATCCGATTTCGATGAAACTGTGGTGAGTTGTTGTGCGCGCGCAAGCGAAGGTTAGTGAAGATAAAAAAAAATTCTAACGCATTGCAACGCATGCGTACTCTGTTCTAATCTTCATTTCCTATTTCACCCTACCCCTTTAAGGATTAGGAAGTCTAATGGAATTAGGAATACCTTTTCATTTTCTAAATCTATTGTTAAATCTCCAAAGGCAGCGCATCCATGGGCGTGCCAACGTTTGTCACTTTGGACTCAAGTTAGCATGTATTGCAGATATCTATTGAGCGACGGTGTCCACTCTCTTCCGATTGGAGCCGGTTTTTTAATATAAGTTTTATTTCTTCACAATTTGGCGAATAAGCCCCAAAGCAGTTATGTACTCTATTGTTACTGTGGCGAGGTAAGACTTAACCCAATTGCCTCCAGGTAGAAACGTCATAAACAATCGAAGGATCAGGGCCAAGACAAAGGAGCCAACGGTCCATTAATAAAGCTGCGTAGTGAAGCAAGAACACCTATAGATAAGGCAAAAACAGATTTCGCAACGTTATTAAATTACGATCATAATCTCGTATGCAGTACCTTTTTGCTTCCATAACGTATTATATTAAATTATGTATGTTGGTTGTAATTTCGTTATCTGATAATTTCTGTTCTTTGTCTGGTCGTAATGAGGAAGTACTTCTGGGTAGCCATTAGAGTAGCCTTCACGAAAACATATATAAGCGAAATATATTTTTCTCGTATGTTTTCCTCGAAATATGAGTTCTATAGAAATATGAGTTACCTAATCAAAGTCAATACGGATATATATATACCGTATCATCTTTCCTTTTATTTCTATTATTACTCTACTACTTTCGCGAAACCTAAATATTTTATGGATATTTTTATATAGACGTAGGCGGAGAGTGCACGTGTTGCCCAGCGGCAGTGGGAATGCATCCCACTGCCAATGCATCCCACTGCCGCTGGGCAACACTCGACTGGCCCCGTTACTCCTATCTCACAGAAGACTACCTTGAAATGTACTGCATTTCCCACTTTACCGTAATTGCTCAATGTACGTACGTGTTTCGGTAGTGAGTGAGATATGCCAGAGCTCATTCCCATCCCATCCTATCCCCTCCCATTTTCCCAACCCTTTCTCCCAATCCATTCCTTAATGGGGGGGGGGGGTCCCAATATGAACTGATTGGACGACAGTTCATATACATCAGGTGGACTGTATGCTCGTCTGCCGCCTTTTATCTATAACGGAAAAAAAAGAAAAAAACTTTTGCCAGGCTATTTTTAAAATGTCCTCCTGCACAGACCTTCCAAGTTTCTTTCAATATATTGATGTATTTAAATATAAATTTTATCTAAATATGTATTATGTAAAATTATAAAGATATTATAACATATTTATCTATTTTACTCGACGTCTCGGTTGGGTTGCACCAACCATGGCCACGATCTGACTGAAGAGGCGGGTGGATACGTCGTCGGATAAACAGCTTTTTCTTATTTTGTATTGTCTCTGTAATAAAATACTCGTACCCCGAAAAGTCGCCACCGCGACAAATAATACTTTGTAAATTTCAGACTAGTAAGTAACGTGTGAAGTTGAATCTGTGAAAATTTCAAAAGGAAATATGAAAAATTGCCTTAAAATAATTATTTTATGTTTAACTGTTTAACTCGCAATGAGTTGAGCATAAAATAACGAATTAAAAGCCTTAAAAGCCATTTGTCGCTATGTTGTCATACTTTCAGATTTGTATTCAACAACCTTGAAAACATTAAAATACGTCAATATGTGCCACTAGGACGGAAGCGGTCACTATAGTCCATTTTTAGGGCTGTGCCGCTCCTCTAAAAAAGGAATAAATTATAAAAAAAAAATTGTTATTTTATTGTAATTACTATTTTTAAAACGCATAAAAAATAGGTTGGCACAAAATAAGTCAAATATATTTGGTGTCAAAGAAAATATTCCTTCTAAACTAGACAAATCTGTATATATCTGTCGTGTGACTTTATATTAAACGCTGTACTGACCTATTTAAGCCAGAACAGCATTCCTTCTATTTATGTACATACTAGCTTGGCTGTGTGGCCGGCTTTAAAACAACACCTCTCCATCTCCTCCCGTGGGTGCCGTAAAAGGCGATTAAGGGATGACCCAGCCACTATCTCATACATGCCCCGAGAACTACACCACCTCTAATAGAGTGGGACTCGGACTCAGTCAATGCAGACATTTTATTATATATGTAGGTATAAATATGTCGACGGAAAAACTAAAACAAGCAGCCAAATAATTTTCCGTTCAAAAACCCAACACAGACTGACTTCTGTTCGACCGCAAGCGCTTACCCACGCCCTCTTTGCCGCCAATCCAGACTTCCGTCCGACCGGAACCAGATGGCTCTGCAGTCGCTTGAATTTACATTGAAATAAAGAAAGCCAATTAACCTTGCAATAGAAATAAAGAGACTTACTTTGTAATACCACATTAATTTGTCGATCAAAACAACACATGATTACATAACGATTTCAAACAATCACGACACAATGAATTCACTAGTTGTTTAACTAATAATTTACGATTTTGGAGCGAGGATTTTTAAATTAAATTATGACAAACTAGAAATCACAATAGTTGCTATGTAAGTACTAAAATCGAAGCGCCTAATAATGGTTGCGGTGGCAGATATATTTAACCTCAAAATTGATTGGCATATTGACCTCTGGCCGAAATGTAGTGAATTTGAAATTCCGAATTCGATTCAAGAAGCTTCTTTAAAGTTTCCCTAAAACCGATCATGCCTTTAAGATCATGTCTTGTGATGGGACACGTGTATAACACTTGCGTTTTGATAACTGTATTCAGTTGTAAGTCGGGCTCCTCCTCCGACCCCCCTACCGCTGTCGCCTGCTAAAGCTTAGAAGGGGGACAATGTGATTATTGTGCGACGTGACCGCGGCGCAAGGCAAAGTAACAAAGCGGGAAAATGGACGGAGAATTCTGGACATTGTATTGTATTTGCATATCATTTATCTTCACTGCCTAATATAATACTCGTAAATATGTAGTTCGTAACCGAACCTTTCCCGAAGTTTCAACTCATGGATTCTGCTAATGATACTGAGATTAATATACAGGCTTTTAGAGAAAATACCTGCACCAGATAAATAGCGAATTTATTTCATTCACACCGGAGAACTTTAGTTCAACGACTTTTTAAAATTTAATACTTTTTTCATACAAACCACTTGTAGGTACGGCTTACGTACACTTGCACCGATTCATTAATTTAACTGCTACTAATAGCAGCGATTCAATTAGCAGCTGCTTTTTATGAATGACTGGCGACTCGCCCTCGCTTCGCTTCGGTTTATAAGACTATTTTTTTTTCAACATTTCAAAATAAAATATAGCCACCCCGAAGTTCCATTCTAAATATTGGTGAAAGAATTTTTGAAATCGGATTAGTAATTTCGGAGATTACATCCTACATCCAAACTTACAAACTTTACCTCTTTATAATATTATAGTATAGAAGTGTGTGGCGTTGCCGTTCGCAGTACAAGGAGTCCGCCGCTATCTCCAATGTATTGACCCCTTAACCGCTTCACAAAAACAGGAGAAATGGCGCTCACCTGTGTCGGAAGGCGTTCATTTGTCCTCTTTGTTGCCACCTTTAATGTATGACGCGGGATCAACACTCGCGTCATTTGGCAACACTCTTTGTTGTTCACTACTCGCTTTTTAAGCGGACTGAGGGGTTTGGACAGAAGTTTTTGGGTGAGAAATTGTAGCGATGTATTTCCGGATAAAAAAACGCTTTGATAGTGTGGCATAAAATGTGTAAAGGTTGCCGTGACGGAGAATGAGTCACCAATATATGTCATAGATTTAACAAGCTTAAATAGCAATTGACATGCCATAACTGCCGCAGGACCGACAACAGATTGGAGGTAGCCGAGAAGATGTACGTACGTGAACCGATGAAATTAAAAATGATTTCGGGTAGTCACTGGATAAGAAGATCGGAAGATCATGTGTGGTAGTGAACCTTAGGTAAATGCTATATCCAACAGTGGAGAGGCATAGGCTGATGGTATGGAATAATGTATCCGTGACCAGGGGCGCCGACTCTGTGGGTGCTTGCGGGCTCCAGCACCCACGAGAAGTAAATAGTGGGTGCGGAGCACCCATGACCATAGACATCAAAACTAATCAGGAATCGGCTATAAGCGATACCTTTACTACCTCAGCCGCCGCGCGGCAAGACGTCTAGGTCGCGTTTGCTTGCGAGTGTGCGTGTGGTCGTAAATGTAGTTGTGATGCGCGCGCGCACAAAAAAACCAAGCGGCCGGCGCGGCGAGCTAACCGGCCAGGACATTTCGGGAATCATTTCTTTACGCATACACGTGTGTGCGCTGGACATTTCAGGGGTTAAACGAGTCGTCAAATGAGCATGAGCACCTACGGGGTTTTCTAAAAGCCGGCGCCCCTGACCGTGACGTCGCGTAAATCGCTGTGGTTTTATTTCGCTTGTATGTTGAATTAGCGTTTATGGTTATGAATGTGATGTAAATAGGTTTCAAATATTGTTATCAAACCTATAACGAAAAGACGTCTGTTACGAAGGTGTGTGTGATAGTCTGTTACTCCATAGGTAGGCAGCACATCCGGAGGCGTGCCAGCGTTTGTCATTCTGGACTGAAGTTGGCATATACCGCGGACGTCCATAGGCGACAGCATCCACTTACCACCAGATGGACTGTATGCTCGTTTGCCGCCTTTATAAAGAAAAATCTAAATAAACTACATACATGGGGTTGTAGCTGTCCATAGCGGTAACTATTTACTATCATGTAGGCTCTACGCGGCTACTGTTCTGTAAAAAGAGGTTTACCAACAGAACGTGGATACAATCTACATGGATGAATTAATGAACTGATGACTGGTAAGTATTACTGATAAAAGGATCCCACCCTTTCTTCTCGTTCGAATAAATTTACTTCAAAAATTAAAATATTGAAATGGACTTTGTTTTACATATAATTAATTTCTTGCACATCATGTCCTGACCGTTGCTGCCGGAAAAGGGGTGTTGCTTTTTCATAGGGATGTAGGTAGATGAGCAAGTGGTTCCACGTGATGATATGTGCTACTGCCGCCCGTTGTCACCTGCAACACCAGGAGGTATACGGATACGCTGCCGACCTTGCAAAATCCTATTCACAACTTTCTTGAACAAAAAAAGATTTGTGTTATTAAGTGTTCTGAAAAAAAATTACCTTACTAGTGATAAAAAGTATAAAATTTTAATGCTAACCATACTGACTTAAGTAGAAACTCAGTGGTACTGACCGAGGATTTGAACCCACGATTACACGAATGTGAGTCGAGTATAGTAGCCCTAGGCTATCACCGCTCTTGAAAATCCTTGCAAAAAGTCGTTACTAGCTCGGCGGTGAGGGAAACGTCATGAAGAAACCCGCATGCTCCAGAAAGAAATAAAAAAAAACTAGCAGGTGATGTGCCAATATGTTATGCTGATGTACAGTTCCGTCTTTACCCTAAATGGCACGTGGGGCATGAGCCCAGGGCCCCAGGCCCGATGGGGACCCCGAAATGCCAAAATCCAGTGCCTATGTATTCTTTATCCAATTAATCAATAAATAAGTAAAATTATTTTTTAACAAAAACATGTTTTTTATCGTATTCTACTCGTCGAATCCTTTCATTTGATACCCAACTCGAAAGAAACCATTAACATCAACGTAAGTCCAATTCTCAAAACAGTAATCACATCACTTATATTTGATTTTTTATAAAGCGAACCGTAATAACCAATAAAGTCACAAAACAAAAGTAAATTCTGATGTTTTCATTCATTGATGTTTTTTTTTTGCTAAGACGGCCACGCTGGTGTATGCATTTATCTTGCTCCGGCGTCTATTTGTCTAGTCTCGATTTAAAGATTGAGGAATTCAGCACTTCTTGTGGCAATTTATTCCAAGTGTTTACAACTCTGTTGTTCAGTGCGTTATATGCGGCTTTTGATGAGGTCAGAGACCTTTTGAATCATTTGTCAATGCAGTGTCTGTTCTGAAAACGGCATGAATACGACCCCAGTGATTTACTAAGGGTGGCCTGTGCCCTGCAGTGGGACGTTATGGGCTGATACAAGTACAAGTATATAGTTAGTCGTTAATGGAAACAAATTCAAAACAGTATCATCAACTATACCATTAGTGGAAAGTAGGTAACTGTAACATAATGTCCGATACAAATGTTTGTCGATGTCATCAATTGGCTTCGTATCCTGCCAATTCTGGCGCTTTGCCAGTGCACTGTCGTTCTAAAACCAACTTTTAACCTAAAATATTAAGTCGTTTTTCGAGTGCAAGGAGCTAATGATAATAGAGTTCAAAAATTTCGCTTGTTGAAACGACGACGAATATGAGCATTTTGAAGGAAAATGAATTTTATGCGTTTTTGAAATTAATTTCATTGGCTTTATTAAAATTGGATGGACGTTTTACTTCATTTGTCATCAATTTACTTCATTTGTAAGGGCAGAGCGCACGCTGCATTCCCGCTGGGGGCACTCGACTGGCCGCGTTACCCCTCTCTCACAGACGACTTGACCTTGAAATGTACTACATTTCCTACTTTATCACATTTGTATTACAAACTATTGATCCTTTTGGAAATTTAGTGGAGATGTAGTCTAGGAAACTATTAAAACTATTATTAGGAGTCAATTACTGTTAAAACTATATCCACGCGGGCGAAGTTGTGGGCAAACGCTAGTTTACGATAAATAATTCAGCAGAAAGTAAAATGAAATGATACCTTCACTTGAAAATACCAGCTAGTTTCACATTCTAACACTTATTGTGGCTCTAATAATTATTGTGACATTGTAACTTAGCATTGTCACTTAGCGTTCTTTTTTCTCCTATATTCACTAGACCTCTTACAGGCAATCAATATTTTGGTTTGGTTTTGAAAATTTGAAGTTCATTCCCTCCAAAGAGCGAACACCCTACTACTGAAATACCGTTGCACTATCGCACCGCCAATTGAAAATGTTATTACCTATATTAAAACCAAATTTTCTTAATAACTTTCGCAGAAGACGAAAGGAAATAATTGGTTCTTCTATGATTTATAATAAATGTTCAGGAAGGTCCATAAAGTGTTAAAACACTATTAACCTCATCCTACGACATACCGTTAGCGGTAAGTACTGACAATTACACATAAAACCTACTCCACACATTCAACTCGGCTGACGCGTCACGTAGCCTAGAACGATGTGCACGTCTTTCACCATCTTCGAGGCAACTTCAACTTCAACTTCCTACGTCGAAGAGTTGAATTTCGTTTGTACCAAATACAGTTTAAATTGGTAATTTTTGCCCAAATTCAGCTCGCGTACGGCTGCCAACGTCTAAACTTATTAAGTTGCATGTACCAAGTGAGAGAGTGCTTCCCAAAATCGATTGAGTAATAGAAAATGGAAAAGCGGTAGACTGTTTTAAAGAACTAAAATAAAGATCTTTTATTTATTAACCCTTTGAACGTCAAAAACCCTTTGGAATGCGAACGATCTTTTTAGAAAAAATAACAAAACATTATCCAAGCAACTTTGTTGTAAGAAAAATGGGTGTCTGGTTATATTATTGAGACTTGAATCGATCAGTACGTCTACAGTTATTTTACCTTGTTGGTAGGTAAGAATCTACAAGTTGCAGCTGAGATCTCTAGTAACCGTACCATCAGTCCGTGTCCGATACTACCAATGGTCGTTAATTTTTGATCAGTGTGCCTGAAGCCTTACAAACCCCCAATCTGCTTTAATTACATTCGAAAGCTAGCCGAAGTTATCACGTCCTAAATCAAACTTTATTTCCCGCCGCGGTTTCGCTAATTTGTATTAAAACCAGCTACCACAGGACTTTCGCGTAGGACCCCGCTCAGTTAGCCTCTAAACCTAATTGTGCAAGGAGGGGGGGGGGGGGGGGGGTAAGTCGGGCTGTATAATCCTTACTCAGAACCGATTACGTCGTATATTTTGTCGCTTCGCTGGATTTTAAAATATGCTTTCAACTAAAGTCTAGTTAGATTGGATTTATTTCTAGTGTTGTTCTGAAAACTTTGCTTTGAGACATAAATGTTTTAAGTATTTTTATTCTAAAAAGTTGTTATTTACAGGCGATCGTTTGTTCTCTGTGGCTTCGTGTGGCGTTAATGGATGGTTAATTTATTTTCTTAGAAATAATTTTTGACGGGAATGTTTTTGTACATAAATCGTTATGCTAAAACTTCAGTTTAGGGCCAACCTTGGGCATTCCAGGGTGCTAAAAATAATAACTGAAAACTTGCAAGATCAGAGAACATTGTAAGTGAAGTTTCTGTTTCTAATATGGAGTAGATTTCAACAGAGGGACATAAATTTTATTAGAAGTTTCAAACTGTTGATGTTATGATCATAATTTTGGTAGGGGGAGAGTGCACGCCTCCACACCCCTCCCACACAGAATACTACCTTAAAATGTACTGCATTTCCTACTTTATCGTATTTCCCCAATATACATACGCGTTTCGGTAGTTAGTGAGATTTGCCAGAGCCCGTTCTCATCGCATCCTATCCCTTCCCATTTCCTCAACCCTCCTTAATCTGCAAAGGTAGGCAGCGCATCGGGGTGCGTGCCAACGGTTTCCATTCTGGACTGATGTTGGGATGTATCGCGGATGTCTATGGAGGGCAGTATCCACTTACCATCAGGTGGACTGTATGATCGTCTACCGCCTTTTTTCGATAAAAAAAATCTTCTATATATAAGTTTGTTACTTGAATTAAAGTGTTATTATTATTACTATCATAAGTATCATACCACAACACCAACCTGTTTCTCTCCAATAAAGTCAAAGTGCTGGACATAAGCCTTTCATAAGACTTGTTATAACACATGATCTTTCACTTTTTTCATCCAGCCACTACCAGTAAGCTATCGATCCATCTGATCGGAGGACGTCTACCGCTGCGCTCTTGAATAAATTGTCTACATTCAACGAGCCATTTTCCTCATCCTTTCCTGGGCCGGACCAATATCAATTGGACCCATTTGACTCCATCCAACGACGTAATGTTCGAATTGTCCGCGGTCTCACTCACACGGGCGGTCTGGAATCCCTCAGCATTCGAAAAGACGTTGCGTTTCTCTGCATGTTCTACCGCCTTTACAATGGGGAATTCTCTGAAGAATTGTTCAATACAATTCTCACCTCGGGTTTATACAACCGCACGTCCCGTCACAGAAGTGCCCTGCATCCGCATTTCCCCGATACGGAGGTTTTGCGTAGTGTTCCGTCCAAAAGACATTTTATAAATACCGTGAACCGGTAGGCTGAGGAACGAACTGGCTCAAGAGGTCTTCCCATTACGCTATGATATGGGGTTCTTCAAGATAGCTGTGAATAGGATTTTTCAAAGTTTTGCAGGGGTCCATGGCGGTAACACTTATTATCAAATGGGACTGCTTGCTCGTCTGCGTCTACTTCTCTATAAAAAAACCTGCCATGTCAACTTGCTAGTTCTGTGCGCTAAGGCAGTGACTATTGTTCTTTGTTGAATATTTTCAGATCTTATCCTACAAAGAACTCCGATCATAGAACCTTCAATAAGTGTTTAAATAGCTTTCAATTTCAATAGCCCTGAGTATAGCACTTTCCTTCTGAGATCGTCCTAACATCTTCTATTGACTTTAGTGTCATAAAAACCTACCTTTTATTTACACTACGTAATACACAAATTGCTATTTCTATTTCAAATTGATGCGAGAATAGAACTTTATACAACTTTCAACTTTCTACAGCGATGAAAACGAGCTCGCACTTTGCAGGATTCAGTAACAACTTACTTTGTATAGTTGAAGATATGTTGTTGTGCAACAAACATAGATAATAGCGAATTACGTAGACTGTCGTCGGAGGAGCGAAAAAAAACCAATTTACTAATACTAAATTTAATTATAAAGGTATTACAGATATATTACTAATTCTAACTACAAGCTAACAGGCGACCCTAATCGAGGTTGGATTATGAGTGCCCGGAATTTTCCATGCTTCGGTGCGATGAAGTCTTTCCACAGTTACACGTGCCGCACCGTCAGCAATGTCCCCGTTTCCATGTCCTATTGGTAACACGCGGTAGGTATTGAGGCGTCAGCGGTTTCCATGATGTGAGCGCGCGTAACAAGCGTCAACTGTATAACAAACAATGTGTAATAACTTAAAAATGTATACGTTAATTAAATATATAAATAGTTAAGTATATTTAAGTATAAAAATGTATACCGTTAACATTTCTCGTACAATTAACTAACGGCACCTAACGGCTTCATTAGAAAGAGTAGTTGAGGCTTAATTAAGAGGCTGTTAACAATATTTTATTTGCTAGGAATAATTATACTGATTGCGAAGGTGAATCAAATCAATTTAATAAGAAAAAAAATAAGAGATCTTTATTGTATTTGATGAAATTAGTCAATGGACATTTTTTTATATGTTAAACGGGTTTTAACCGTGGTCATGAGGTGTAGCCTCGATGAAAAGTGGCAGGTGACATGCCAGCACTTTCCATCGCGTTTTTATTCGGAATCTCGGAACCTTTTCGCTGTACAAAACCGAGACGAAGAAATTTGATGTAGAACTCAAGTTGTGGACATAGCTCAAACAACCAGCAAGCTGAATTGGCCATGAGCAGGCCATATCTTGCAATACCGATAACCGATGGGGAAAACAAGTTCTCGCTTGGATACCACGTACCACGTACCCCGGCCATGTGGTCTGACGACTTGAAGAAAGTCGCCGGTAGTGGGTGAATGAGAAGAGATGAGGACCGTGTGTGGTAACTGTCCTTGGGAGAAACCTTTTTTTATAGAAAGAAGGTAGCAACCGCCTGGTTGTCCACCAATCCACCAGGTGGTAAGTGGATACCGTCACACATGGACACCCACGGTACATGCCAACATCAGTCCAGAACGAGAAACTTTGGCACGCCTCCGGATGCGCTGTCTACCCTTATTGATGTAAGAATGTATATGAAGAAAGGGTTTGGGAAATGGGAAGGGATAGGATGCGATAGGAACGGGCTCTGACTAATGTCACTAACTACGTACATCGGGGAAAATACGTACGTATATTCAACATACGTATGCACGTATGCCTATATCCAGCAGTGGAAAGACTGATGGTATGGTGTGAAAATGCAAAAATCTTAAAAGTTATAATGGAAATTCTTTGCAAATCTAATGACTCAAATTTACTGAACTTCACTATCGAACTGGCCTTTTTCCTTTGAGTAAACTACTTATTTACTCCCTCAAGTCCGGCATGATCTACGTCTTTATAAGGTCAAAGCATTCTGCAGAAATAAACTATTATATGAAAACTGTAAAAAGAAAGCTTACTGAATGCCGTTTTTCGCTTAAAATGTTTTCAGAGTTTAATTTTATTGGTTTAATTCAGAGGAAATGCCTTGAGGCTAACCGAGGAGCGAGTCATTTGGAGAAGCAGCTCCTTTTTTGAAAGCATTCGCTAAAATTATTGCGCTAAATGCTGACGATGTAATGAGATAATCTAAACCCATATACATATATACTGTATATATTGTATATACACATATATATATATATGTATATATATATATATATATATATATATACCTGTATATACTGCACTCCCACTTTACCCTATTCCCTAATGTACGTACGAGTTTCGATAGTGAGATATGTCAGAGCCCATTCCCATCCCATTCTGTCCTATCCCTCCCTATTACCTTATTCTTTCTACAAATCCATTATTTCATCTCCAAAGGTAGCACATCCGAGGGTGAGAACGTTTCTCATTCTGGGCTGAAGTTGGCATATACCGCGGATGTCCACGAGCGACAGTATCCATTTACCGCCTGGTTACGTCTTTTACTATTCTAAAGTCTTTTTTCATCTTTTCATATATGGCAATAGCGTAATTAGCATATTGTGCCAAAGTGAATTTTTCGTTTTTTATACAATTACAATTTCGTAATCAAAATTAAAAACGCATCTCGTCATTGACCAGTACCGTCGTAGCAAGTCAGGAGTCGCTCAGTAAAATGATAGTAGGTTAACTGAGGACAGAAGAATTGGACTCGTTGGAAGAACACGGAACATGCAATCTCAAGTTTTTCTTTGATATGATTATCACAAACAATAGGCACTTTGAAGTTTAATAAACTATCACTATTAAACCACACAACCCGAAATAAGTCTTTTTTATAATAATTTAATTAAACTTAAACTCACTTATTGAGTTCTCGCCAAAAAATCCATTTTGAAATCTACGTGACAACCGATCTTGAATATTTATCGTTATTCTATAACTAACTTTTGAAGACAATATTTTAGCACAAGATAAAGGCAAACGGCGACCGGGAAAAGTAAACAAGAAACGAATGAAAAATAAATGAGTTACAAATTGAATTTGGTAACAATTTAGAAATGAACCGCGAGTCGGCTCCTCCAAATTCACATTACAAGTTTAACAATCGACACCAACATCCGGAATGAATAAGACATGAACCGCAGATTCGCAGTAATTATGCAAATTTGTTTTAAGAAAAATATTGCAACGAGGGTCGAGTTCGGCTGACCACTATTTCAAAACCCAGTAAGTGACAAGTTTAGATATTTTTTTAAATTTCATTTACAAAGCTAGCCTCCAAACGATTTAAAAAAAACGTTACACGTAGGAACATAAAAATAATCCTTTCAGGTTATTCAAGAGTATCTGTAACCTGGCCAGAATTTTGTAAAGGGAGCTAGTTTGAGCCAGATTTTTTGTTACATAGCTTTTAAATTTTTTAACCGTTTGATATTGTAAATTCTGTTCTATTATTAAATACGTGTTCAACAGTTACCGGCCTGACAAAGAAAAAGGACACTCAAGCTCATGAAACAATTTTTATTTTTCAATATAGTCTCAGTCCATTTTTACAAACTTTTCGGATCGTTTAATTAGCATTTCTATCCCAGTATAAAAATAGTCAGAAGCTTTGTCTTCAAAATGGGCGAAAACCGCAGCGGTCACATCATCACCAGTGGAAAATCTTCTACCCCTTAAGTCCACCTTGAGTTTTGAGAACAAATAGTAATTACTGGGAGTCGAGTCAGGACTATAGGGATTTCCGTGAAGCCACACTTTGAAACAGTAGTTTTCGCAACTGCGGCGATGTGGTCTGGTGCATTGTCATGGACTTTGCTTAGTCATGGACTTTGGGGCACAACTTTGCTTAGTTTTCCACGACTTTTCTGCTTGATTGCTCCATAAGGTTAGAATAATAGCTTCCAGTTATTTTATGTTTATATTCCTTGAAAATTCCAGAATCTCGAAGCCATCATCGTTTTGATGGACCGAGTCCACCTTTGCCTGTTTAGGCGTACTTAACCAGTACAACGCCAGTACATCGACTCCCTTTTAGAAAGAGAATCATAGTAAAGAACTAAAGTTTAACTCTAAAAATTATACACGAATTAGCAGGATAAATTACAATTACAATGACGTATAATTTCTTTTAATAGACATCTGGAAATATGTCACGCCAGAAACTTTTGGACCTCTATCGTATAAATAAATTTTATGAATGCTACTATTAGGGTTTGGATTGAATATTTTGGTCACAAATGTAAAATTTGTTAAAAAATATAATACTTAACTACAACTGTACTAGGTTTTGATATAAGACAGCCGAGTTGGTAAAGAATTCGATTGTCACGTAGCGACCGATCCGCGCCGACGTATAACGAACATTTTCTCTCTTTTGTTTAAAGCGACACTTTGTTTTGTTACTTTTTTCATTGTTTTACCGGTTGATGTTTCTTTGTTTACTTCGTTGAATAGTCGCTGGAGACAAGTTATACAAGAAGTTTTTCAATCGACAGATTTTGCCGCCATTTCCCGTCAAAGAATGCAGTCACCGATTTTTATTATTTTTCTCGATTATGGCGCAAGTTCGAGTCTCTATTGACGTCGAAGCATTCAAGTTTATATTCAAAGGGTCGACATAAAAGGATTGAGATATTTAATTTGTCGTTATTATTTTTCTTAATATACTAATAGGCGTTTGCGTTAGTAAAGCGCGATGAGTAATAATTAGGGAAACTCGAAACTTTTTCGCTTGTCGTGTTTAGTCATGGTTTTAACCTCCTTTAAACAAATGATCAGCAGCCACGATTACGACTGATTACAATAGGTGAGCCTAATGATAAAGTGAACAATTAATAAGTGCAACTTAAATATTATACCCTACCATAACATCAGCCTGTCTCTGCACCGCTGGATATATGCCTCTTCCAAGGCTAGTCACCACACAGGATCTTCCGCTCCTCTCATCCAACCACCACCGGTGAAATTTCTCAAGCCGTTCGGTCCACCTGGACGGAGCGCGTTTCTCACTATTCCTAGTACGTGGCCTCGATTCGCTTTTCGTCTACAACATCGGTAATCGGCCCTGCAGCAAATATGAGCTGCCCATGCCACTTCAACATGCTGATTCTATAACCATATCGGTGACTATAGTTCTTTGGCGAATCTCTTCGTTTCGGATCTTATTCCGTAAAGAAACTCCGAGCACAGCTCCTCCAACAAGTAATAAATAAGAATATAATTGTTACGTCTATAAAAGTTTATTTGCTAAATGCAAAGGAAAGACATTTTAAACCCACGTAGCCCAAGATGCTCGGCCGCAGGGCGAAATCTGTTAAGTACTTATCTACAGAATTATTCAATGTGTTCCTCGTAACTTTAGATTAATGTTATTTTAAATAACTGTGAATTTGAGAATAATTGAGGGACCGTCTTGGCAACTTTCGATTCTAGAGCACTTAAAACTTTGACGTTCTTCCCGAATACAATTTGTGTTTCTATCGGAATTCGCGTTTCGTTCCCGTCAATCTTCATTCTTTAAATATTTTCGCGTAATTTATCGCTTGAAACTAATTAAGTACCTGAAGATTGGGGCAAAAATTATGTTATGAAGAAAATTTCATTATTTTTGATAAGAAGATAGGAACTTAACTTGATTTTATCAAGATTTGAGTTGAGTTGTGAACTTTTAAATTAGTATTAACTATTTACTTAGTAATTACTACACCGTTCCTTGAGCCTGTGTCTCCTACTGCTGGATATAGGCCTTTTTTATATAGAAAAGACTCGGGAGACAAGCATACAGTTCACCTGCTGGTAAGTGAGTACTCTCGTCCATAGACATCCGTGATACATGCCAACATCAGTCCAGAATGACAAACGTTGGCACGCCCATTGATGCGCTGCTTACTTTTGTAGATTAAGGAATGGGTTGGGTGAAAGGGTTGGGAAAATGGGCTCTGGCATATCTCACTCACAACCGAAACACGTGCGTACATTGGGGTAAGCATTCTTTCATCTATTACTATTATTATTTCAGACCCCGATTTACAATATAAAATATTACTATTTAGTCAATTTGTCGAGAGGGTTGATGCATGCTGCAATCCCAAGTCGTCGTTTGTGCTTGACTGGCCAAGTAAACCTTACTAACGCGTAGGATCTCTCCCAGAACAGTGGGTATGTAATGTACGAGAGAAAAGAAAGTGTAATGGAATGAGAGAAGTCTTTTATCCCTTCTTCTCCTTTGTTATTCTTTACTCCTGAGGAAAAGTCCTCATCCTGTTATACTATACTTACCATGCCATCAGCCTGTGTCTCTAGGTCTTTTCCAAAAACCGTCACCACCCACGGTCGTCTGCTTTTCTCATCCAATCACTACCGAAAAAAATGACTGAAGAAGAGCATTCTATAACCCATAATAATTCACCAATCTGTCCAATCGTTCTTCTTAATCGACTTGTATATCTCCAAAGATCGCATTGTGTCCGAGGAGTACAATTTTAATTTAACCTTAGTTTATCACTTATAAATGTATCCACGCGTCTCGGACAGACGTGTTTCGTCTATTCAACAAACATAAATCAGTACTTTGTCGTCACTTCTAACTCGTTTAACTTATTAACGTTTAACCGACGAAAAGTTCACGATTCTATACACCTTACTCGTTTGTCGAATGTGTTCACGTCATATTTGTACTAAGAACCTATCCCATTCCACAACATCTGCAAGCATTTTTCATTTCCACAGCACGACGCGATTGCACAGTTGACCGGCTCTTAGGAGCAGACACTGAATGCTCCTGCAGGGTGATTGATGACCTTTTCCTTTCCGCCCCACCCGAGAAGCTCGGGTTCACAATTCACAGCCCGATCATAAATTAACTGCACTCTCATTTGGGAAGTACAATAAAACGCTTGAAAGGAATATTCAGTGATTGTTCTACTTCACTTGCGGCGCTTTATCCAACGCTCCTTTGTAGAGAATCCATTATTTGATGTGGAATGCGGTATCGACCGGGGAAAAGATAATTTTCTTGTTGATATTTCCCTTCTTTTAGGGAAATTTCGAAAAATACTTCGACCGTTACTAATAATTAGGTAGGTAGTAATTGTATTTTTTTGCGTTTAACATTAATTAATTTTTAAAAGGTTTTTTAATAAGAAGTAATTGTTATTTTTACTTATTTTTTTTAACCAACTGCGAACCTCTTTATATACCATCACGATCCCCCAGGTTTAAGAAACTGTGGTTTAGACTGGTGCTAGCATGAGGTTCATGGGCGACAGTATCTATTTATCCTCAGGTGGACTCTCTGTTCATCTGCCAATTCGCCAAAAAACCGTAATATCAACTTGTATCATCATTTAAACCGGAAATAACTAATTATAACTAGTGTTGTTAAAACGAGCGCTGAACACTTGAGCGGTCGAGCATTGGTGCGCTAAGTTAGTGCAAATAAATCTTAACCTTAGCCGTTTTGGACTCGAGCATTTAATTACACTAGCCTTTAACGTTAGTCTTTAAAATTCGTCAGCGCACACTAAGAGTTCGAGCTTCGAGCGTACAACGCTCGATTTTACAACATTAGTTATAACAATCAGTGCGACACGTCGCTCGCTAACATGGACCGTTTTGATAAACGGACGGATATGTCGTACCCATGTCATAGGTGTCTTATTATACATGAATTGACCTATCCTCGTCTCATAGTACAATATACGTAGGTATCTAGCATATTTGACTGATAATTTTATTCGTGGTATATGTGTAAAAAATATCATTCCATAGGTATCGAATTTTGTTTTTCTAGTCTCGATAGTTAAAGCGGTATAAGATCCAAAACTATTCAACGCCCAACGATATTAATATAGTTTAGTTACGGCATATTTTCCGAATGATTTTCATATATCAATATATCGAATACTAGCTTCGGTTTAAAGAGTTTTTTTTTTAAATTTCCAAATAAAATATAGCCTATATTAGACACGGATAATGTAGCTTAATATTTGTGAAATAATTTTTGAAATCGGTTCAGTAGTTCCAGAGATTACCCTCAACATACCCACAAACAAACACACAATTTTACCTCTTTATTATATTAATATAGATTATATTTTGCTCGCGGCTTTAAAAGTAATTGGCTTTTCCTAGAAAATTTATTGATATTGAGGGGGATAAAAAGTAAGTATATCCTATGAATTCAATGAATTCAGTGAATTCAATCAGAGATTCAATGAAATCAGATGAGTTAGTTTGGAATCCAGAGAAGGACATGTCCTTCTCTGGAATTTCGCTGAACAGATTCAATGAATCAGAGATTTCATTGAATTAGTTCAGTAGTTTAATCGTGAAGTCATAACAAATAGAAAGACAAACAGATTTTCACATTTATAATAAAGAAATAAATAATCGTGCAGGATTAAATTAAACGGGAAAAAACTTATTAAAACAAGTTTTTATTCAAATGTACTATATCAAAAAATAGTAATGACTTCTGTGTTTAATTTCTTCATTTTAGTACATTTTAATAAAAGCTTGTTTTTAAAAGAATTTTTACGTTTAATTTATTTACTCCTTCTTAGTGTTCTAAGCTGCAGAAACTTCTCAACCTATCCATTTCCACTAACGCATATAATTCGCTTGGGATTTTCCTTCTCCTAGACAGGTTATAAACTAATGCTAGCGACGCCCATCTCGACATAATTGCTAACTCATCAAGACGAGCCTAACACAACGTCTACTGTTCGCTGTTGAGGAGTTCCACATTGCGCTGGCCTTCCTAGTTGCAGCATCGGGTTAAGGTTATATTACTAAGGTGTTGTCATTAAAACTACGAGCCAAACGAGCCCCAGTCTACATGTCTACCGTTAGCCTTCCTGGCTGCAGCATCAGGTGAAGGTCATCAGATTATTGTATTGTCATTGGTTTTATATACATGCTTAAAATTTTAAGGCTTTAAGATTTGACCTAAACAAAACAAACTTAACTAACAAACATGTGAAGTTAAATAAAAGTCTGTAAAATATATGAATGGACAGCAAATCGATGGCAGCGAATCGATGGTAGCAAATCGATGGTAGCAAATCGATGGCAGCAAATCGATGGTAGCAAATTTAAAAGTCGGTTCTGCTTTGACAATAACTTTCTTATTAATTTAAAATTATTTATTTAGTTATTCAAAATAAGTTTTGTTGATAATCATATGTTGTCTTCATTTAGTATATTTTTACTGTTTGTCTAAACATTAGTATGGATAGTGTGGATTGGGACATTGCGTCCGCTCTTCTCTTCGCCTATACCACAATACTTGAAGACGAAAGCTTTCAATCATTTCGTCCAAACAGTTATGACGTATGGTTGCACAAACGTGGCCTTCGATTGTGGGCCTGATCCATAAGTTTAAAACCGAGCTATGGAGAGACTATGCTCAGAGTTTCTTTATGGGATAAGATCTGAAACGAAGAGATTCGCCTAAGAACTAAATTCACCGACGTAGCTCACGGAATCAGCATGCTGAACTGGCAGTGGGCAGATCATATCTGCCGCAGGATCGATAACCGATGGGGGAGACGAGACCTCGAATGGAGGCCAGTGTGGGGCGCCCTCCGCCCACGTGGGCTGACCACTTGAAGAGGTTCGCCGGTGGTGGTTTGATGAGAAGAGCCGAGGATCGTGTGTGGGAGAGCTTTGAGAGAGGGCTGTATATCAAGCAGTGGAGAGACATAGGCTGATGCTATGGTATGGTAGTGTAGATGCGGATATAATATTGATAAAATTGATATTTTGTGTAGTTAATATTTCCAAATCGTGGTAGTGCTTTATTTACATATTTAATATACACTAATCACAAGTACTTCCTTAAAATTTAAAACTTACTGCCTGTATTATTAAATTATATGTACCTATTATTAATAATAAAAAAATCACCTATTACTTGTCGATAATCAAATACACACTGTTTTTAAATGTCAGTCTAATCTGTATTTGGCCATTACCTAACACTAGCAATATATTTGTTAAATAAGTTACAAAAAAGGCTAGATTACATAAATAAATTACGGATTTTCATTTTACGCATCTCTTCCAAAATTCACTTTGAAATTGGTTTGCTGGAAAGGACAGTCCAAGATTTCTCGAGTACGATAATCGTTGAGAAAAAGTCTGCTCCTTTCGGTTACATTTTTATCATGTTATCCCTTTTGTGTTCAAAGTTACATGTCACCCGATTGCTACAAGTTTACCACTGAGTTATCTCAACTTTAAAGTATCCTTTATCTTTCGAGCAACTTCAAGACTGCGAGGAAAAAAGTTGAAGAATTAAAGATAACAAAGCGGGGCGCTTCGGGCGCGCTCTTTTTAAAAATATTTCTTGAAAAAATATGGAACAATAAAGATCAGTATAATTTTGTTGGTCGAGCGAGCTCAGCTGAATAGGTAATTTTGGAACTTCCGGTTGCGTTGGGGGCATTAAAACTTTTTCTTGTGGAAATATCTCCCGGGTTTGTGCGGAGTCACTGCAGGGTGGGGGGGAGAGGGGTCGTCGATCGCGAGAAGATACGGGCTTGGCTTAAAAACGACTTAACCGATCCGAGCACTATCCGCGAACCCATCTCCGCTGTAATAGGGAAAGTTTACGGCGATAGGAAACCGAACTCGATGACTTCTCGAGCGGTTACGTTCAAGTCCCCTCACGCGTCAATGAGCTGTATTACTTAACAAGGGCTCTTCTCTAATTGTTGCGCTAGATAAAGATCAATTTTTTGCAAGCTGTTATTTAACTTTACGTGTTTGATTCTTTGTTTGTTTAGGTCAAGTTTTGCAAGTCGATTTTAACCCACTTCCACTTGTAGTACTGCCTTGAAATTTTACACATGTATATAAAATCGATGACAATATCATAATCCTATGATATTGACCTGATGCTGCAGCCAGGAAGGCCAGCGCACTGTGGAACTCTTCAACGGCGAACGGTAGACATGACGTGTTTGAGCTCGTTTCGCTGGTAGTTTTAATGACATCATCTCAGTGTCATGACTTTCACCTGATGCTACAGCTAGGAATGCCAGCACACTTTGAAACTCATCAACGGTGAACAGTGGACACGTCGTGTTTAGAATCGTTTTGATGGGTTCGCAATTTTGATGAGAAAAAGATATGAGTTTGACCATCTGGTTCGGCGAGATAGGCCGCGTCGTTAGAATGGCACTAAAATGGCGTAATTAAATTAAACATAAAAAAGCGATGTATGTAATTTGAAATGATCGTATTTCTAATTAATTAAGTTTTAAATCACATAAAAACATTAACATTTGTTTTCTTCATTTTAATGCATTTTTTTAATAAAAGCTTGTTTTTAATAGGCTTTTTACCTTTAATTATTAATGTAGCATGAAAATAATTAACATTCAAAACTGATTTTCAATATATCGAAATGTGAAATATATTTCTAAATATTTATGGAATATATAGAATATATAAAACGCACTATAAATATTAAACATTGAAATTATAAATACAAAGTACAAAAACTGTATTGCAGTACTTCATTTTTAGTTTATTCTTTTGTATTTTATAAACAGTTTAAATAATTAACATTCAGAACATTTATTATAACTAAGTTAAATGAACAAGTTCTCGGATATAAGCAAAGATTAATCATAGAAGATATTCATACAAAAATATAGAAATTCTATATAAAATACTACTCTTTATGTTAAATGGAACTAATAAATTTCAAAAGACTTTAAATTATCGTTTATACGTTATACCTACGTTTAAACGTAACTTATACTCTTTGTTAACTTTTTAATATGTTAATAAACAGACAAGATTAACAAAAATGATCTAACACAATAAGTAAATATTAATCATATGTAGGTATATGAATTATTTAGATACATTTATATTTTTTTAAATTGTCACTTATTGGACGATGAGGAAAAACATCGAGAGGATACCGGCACCTCTAGAAGTAAAAAAAATCTGAAACAAACGCATCTATCAATTCTCACTTGGCAACCCCCCAAAACTTGCTAGGGGAGGCCTCTGCCCTGCAGTGGAACGTTATAGGCTGATACAAGTACGTATAGAAAGTGTATATGTGTGTATCTTTATACCTAATTAATTGTGTACCATGGAACTAGTGTAGGATTATAGGCGGAGTGCACGCTGCATTCCCACAGCCGCTGGGCACACTCGACCGGCCACGTTACCCTTCTCTCACAGAAGACTTCTTTGAAATGTACTGCATTTCCTAATTTTTAGTATTTGCCCAATTTACGTACGTGTTTCGGTAGTGAGTGAGATATGTCAGAGCCCATTCCCATCCCATTCTATCCCTCCCCATTTTCCCAATCTATTCCTTAAACTGCAAAGGTAGGCAGCGCATCCAGGAGCGTGCCAACGTTTGTCATTCTGGACTGATGGTGGCATGTATAGATGTGTATGGACGACAGTATTCACTTACCATCAGGTGGAATGATGCTGGTCAGCTGCTGCCTTTTTTCTATAAAAAAAACTAATTAACATTAAGGTTTTGAAATAAATTATACAAACAAATTCAGGAAAAATGGTCTTTATTAAAACCCCTTTGCCGGTGAAAGAATCACCACAGATATCGACGACAACCCTAATATGTACAGTTTAATACCTAACGTCCTATTTACAGAGTAATTATAATCATACAGTTAGATTATTTAGTTAAGAGATTTTTGTATAAAGTTCGTGATTGATTTCACCGGGACATATGTTTCGTGATATACAGATTGGAACAAATGAAAGGACGGGAGAGTACCTTAAATATTGAAGAAATACATTCGCACGTTACAATTTTCTCCCAATTCAGTACGTTAGTAAATTTCTTGGCAGTACGGTAATCAGATTACTTAAGTGATTTCGATCCTGACCACAGATTTTATTATAATCTGTGTCGTGTACATAAATGTATTTGTCGCTCCATAATTATTATTACTTACATTATGAAAATTATTACTTTTAATAAATAACCTATGATAGTTTTCTTATTCATTAAAATAAAAGGAAGGTTTCTTTGAGTACAATTTACTATCTTCAATATTTAAGGTAGATGAGATGACCCACTTTTCCAAAAGCCCGTTAATTTATTCCACTCCGTATGTCACAATATATTAATGTATTATAATATATACTTGAGATAATATTCAGAGGCAGGAATGTAACCTAATATTAAACGTGTCACAGATATGCGATTTGACAGCGAACAAAGGAAACTATGCCAAATAACACATTCCCCAGTGAAATGAAGCGAATGCAGACTTCGTTCGTAAATAAATATTTATGATACATGTGTACAACATTCTAAACAAGTTGAAAGGTAACAGTTCAGGAGTATACTCCTAAATTAAGTCTATTAACTAACATTTTGACTATATTTTTACTATAATAAACAGAATTACATTATTATGAATGGTTAAATAAGAAATACCTCCACCCTCTCAAGGCTGAATTTCTATCTAATGATAATAATAGTTTAATCATAATAATAGTTTTAATAAACTAACAACTTTTTTATTAACTTGATCTTTTCCAAAAAAAAAAGTTTTTTTTTTAATGAAGTCTCTGACTTTGTTACTCTGTACTACGCGCTAGAGATGGGTGAAAGTGCGTCAACTCACTTCAATGCGCTGACTGCGACAACACACTTTTAAGATGCACTATGACGCACAACCCACATTGAAACAGTGAGTTCTGCAGTGTTCCCCCCACCTTAGTTAAAGAAGAACTGCTTTTAATTTTAATTTTACCTGTTATAATATATAGCTAAAAACGCGGTAAGTAACAAAAATAAAGTACACTGCTTCGAAATAAAAGATAACGATCTAAAAGCAAATTCGAAATTTCAGTTTTATAATGAGATCGTAATAGGAACTTACAATTATTGGAATTACCTATATATTCGAATGGAATTAATAAATTTAAAGGCTTAAACCGAGCCGTCTGAATTGTTTATCCATAGATAAATTAAACTATTACAATACAAATTAACACTGCGCTATAGCGCAATTGGGTTAACTCCACTGACACAGTTTGTTGCGCTTGAGTTACTGAGTTAACTCAAGAAATATTCCTGAGTTACCCATCTCTATTATACGCTACTAGAATGGTAATGGACACTCCTTTTATAAATAGCTGCTAATTGAACCACTGCTATTACATACCTACATGTATGTAAATCGGCGCGACTGGTTTGTGTAAAAGATTGCCGAATTATAGAAGTCCATAGAAGCAAAGTTGTTACTTTTCACGGAAGAAATAAGAGGGTGCAGTTATTTATCATTCAACTCTGTATATGTAGACTACATAAATTCGCATTACAATGTATGAAGAGTTAACAGTTTAGAAAACGGTAAACATATTTAAATAAGTATTGTATAAATATAATGCTAAGGTACATTGGTCAGGAGGTAGATATTAAAGTATCCTTTTCAGTTAACAATACACAAGTTCCTGTATTCCTCCCACTTTAAAAAAAAAGAAAACACCAAAGCATCGCATTTAAAAATTGTACGAATTTTTTTCAGTTTGTGTTTCAGGAAGTTGTCGAAACTTTAAAAAGGTTTAAGAGTTGAAACGCTCTAAGACAGGGTAACGACGTTCGCTTTGAAAAGTTGAAAATGTACTGAAATAGAAACTTCTGGAAATGACGTTTCGAAAATAACCAAATAATATTCAGCGATCCGAAGAAATTGTAACTTCTTTCAACTTTTGTAATTTGAGTTAGGCTAAAATTTTATTTTAGTCATTTCAACATTTTTGGCACGTACGGCCAATAAAGCGTTTGCACAAATACAAACGACTTTAGCGCTTTCCGCAAATATAACGTTGCAGAAAAAACTTATTCATTCAGTTAGTAGAGCAACGAAAATGAACTTTAAAACCCCGTGATAACTCGTCTACGAACGCAAAGTAAGTTTGTAATAAATGCGGACGCCCGGTTGGTCAATACGTTATAAATTTAGCGATGCAGTAAATTTCACTTGTGTCTTTAAACTCTACAGCATATTTGTATTTATTTTATTATATATACACACATAAATACGTTATACAAAACTTGTTGATCATTGTTGATTTTTACAAGGGTTCCTCGTAGAACAAGGACAGTCAAGAAAATAATTACAATACCTTTCACTTAGTTTTTTTCACTAACTTTACGCTTTTCACTTCGTTATTTGACCTGTTCAGTGTACTATTTTTTAATATAGTTCTTTCTCAAATGAATACTTTTTAATTATTCGTCAACGAAATAATTATAAATAAACTGTAGTTTGTATTATAAAAAGTATAGTTTTGAAAAAATGTTGTAGTCTAGTAAACTTGTACATACCAATCTGTGATACATGCCAACATCAGTCAAACATGACCAACGTTAGCTTGCCCCAAATGGACCGCTTTAGAAATTTAGGAGTGGAAGATGAAATAAATGGACTTTCAATTTAGTTTACAATATCTACGTGATCCTCAATTCATACTTATCTTTCATGCAAGTCATCAACATCATATATCCTCAAGGTGGATATACGCCATGTTATACATCAAGTTTATATAGATACTTATGTCATACATGTCAAACATTTTAACAGATGCTAGAGTGTGTATCGAGTTATCGATGAGCCGTTGCACCGAGAGCATCGGAGCGCGAACGCTCGGCCATCCGTGACTATTGCACTTCACAGAAATGATATCTTCCCACTTTGTCCATAATTCGATTATACGATTACACAATTTTAACGAGTGATTATCGCTCTATTATCCATATGTAATATTTAACAAATATACTCTTAGTTCATTTCTATGAAATTACTTCCAATGTGAAATTCAGGTCACTGACGCTTGGTTAAGTTTTTCCTTTCATTTATCATCATAATAATATTACGACATTTAATAGGTAAGTATGTCAGCCGATTAACCACACAGTTCTTCAAAACATTTGATTTCTTCATTTCTAAACTGACGTCTGTTACATTTTCGCTATTATCAATTTCCGAAATCACTTACACGACACTGATTTTATCAGTTTTATCCTGACAAAAAGAATCGTCTTTAACTTCACGATTTTTAGAAATTATTTACACTGCACTTTTAAAAACTGTAATTTTATTTGTTTTAGTGTTACAAGTCATCTAAATAGACATCTTCTCTATCTGATAAAAAGATGCGTCTTAATCAAGTTTACGAATTTTAGAAACTATTTACACTACATTTTTAAAAACTCCAATTTTATTGGTCTTAGTATTAAAAATCATCTAAACAGATATCTCCTGTATCTGTACCCGTTTCTTCGCAGGGGCGGCGCTGTTTGGCCTCTCTTTTAGTTCCGACTCGCAGCTGCGCTGTGAAAATCGACGACTACGTTAGATGCCAATTAAAATGTTTACTTCCTAATTGCAATCTTTATCTAACAGAGTTGAAGAGAAAAGAGAAATACTTTTGTGACAGCAACATTTTAATTAGACCATTTTTTATAGAGCTGTTGAAATATAAATGAACAGTAATTAACAAATGGGAAATAACTTGGAGATAGAAAATTATGCTGTGCGACGAGAAAATTGAGTGCTGGTGATAATTCGTGCAGTGTTAATATAGGTCAGCGGTAACGGACAAGCATCTGCAGCAAAATGCAAAATTCTTTGTAGATGCTTGTCCGAATATATTTATAACTAACTAGCGACCCGCCCTCGCTTCGCTTCGATTTATAAGTGTTTTTTTTATCTTTTTTTTTTAAAATCTCAAAATAAAATATGGCCTATATTAGACACGGATAATGTAGCTTCCTATTTGTGAATGAATTTTTGAAATCGGATCAGCAGTTCCAGAGATTACCCCCAACATACAAACACACAATTTTACCTCTTTATTATATTAGTATAGATATAGAAATAAGCAGTATTTTATTAGTCAAGGCATAGATTGATCAGTAACACAACCATAAGGTCACCATATATCAGTATATCAAAAATAATATCAGCGTATTAGTTTTGTTTGATGATTTGATTCGTTGTTTTATTGAAAGATACGTTATTTTGCATTTTCTCTTGTTACTGGTTGCACGTTATTACTGTCACTGACTGTTACTGTCACTAATATTGACATCTCTTGAAACAAATAATGTAGTGAGAAACTTGAGCATCACTCCTCCATAATTAGTTATTTCACAGTTAATAACATTTAATTAGATAATAACACAACTATTGTGTTACAAATGATAATTACGAGTCGAAAGACACTTGAAAGTAAACAATAATTAATGAATAAACAAATTACGTATACTGGTTAATATTGGAGGATTTTGGAGTATATTGTTATATCAAATATTTTGTAAAAGGAATTAATAGTCTATTAAAGATTCATAAAACATCTAAAATACGAAGAAAGAAAGTAGTTTATTTCCTGTTCACGGTGGCAAGTCTTAAACATGCAAAAATAGAAAGAGAACATGTGTGAGAACAAACAAACTTATTAATTTGTGTCATTGAAACAGCAAATACGCATCTGACTCAGCATTTTGCTGTAGACTATTAGTCATTACTGAGCATCATTAGTTTAACCATAATATCAGAATTTGAAGGTAAATTAAGAATATTATTTGGCGGACAACAACAAATGAAGCAGAAATAATATAAAAGACAAGCAAAATAAGAACAATTCTTTTGTAAAACTGAACTAACTCTGCATAAATAAGAGGTAGCCTGAGCTGTAACGGTGATTTAATCCAGCTGCACATACATATGTTCTAAAGCAGTGGTTCTTAACCTTTGAGGAACCATTTTATACATTTCTATTCTCATCATGGACCGCTGACTGTATATGGTTTGGTCAAAAAAAGAAGAAATGTGAACTCAGTGTTTTGTTAATTAATCGAATACAGATATGAAATACAAGAAACTAAAAAAAATGTCCTTCACAAAAATTACATTAATGAAATTTTTTAGTTTGCAGTTGTCTTACTAATTGCAGAATTTTTTGGTTTTCTATCGTATTTAGATATGTTTTTCTAAATAAATATTTTTGGTTAAGTGACTTAATAACTTCGTGGAGCATTCCTAAGGGTCCTGACTAGTATTGCCAGGTCCCGTGTGTCAAATATCGTGACGTAAGATTAACATAATCGGGAATTTGGTTTTCAAATCGGGACAGCTACAAAAAAAATTTGGTTTTTGTGAATCATCATTTATTTTTATCGGTCGGTCATTTTTTTTATACTGGTATGTTACCATTGGTTAGTACAACAAATAAAACTTAAACTTATTTAAAATATAACAAAATTCAAACGTAACCGTTTTGACTAATTAAATCGAATCATAATCATCTTTATCTCGCCAACACAATACGCGCCAAGTTTAAAACTTCTATGATGACTATTTTGTCCGAGTTTGGTGAGAAAATATGAAAATGTGAAAGCAAAAATATTTTTATAGAGTAACAGCTTACAGCAGGTATGGGCAGGGCAACCTTTGACATGTTGAGGGCCAAACTTTAGCGTGCAAATACGTTCGCGGGCCGCGTTTAAAAGTACTTAGTGCATTTTAAAGTAGTGATAATATTTTTTGCGATAGATATTAGACATGAAATAATACGACAATGTTATTATAGTACAATTTATTAAAATAACAAAATGAAATTTAAAAAAATGGTACATTATAATTAAATCGTTAAATTTGCAATTGTTACAAACTACGAAAGTTAAATACACCGAAATCAATGAGACACTTGAGCTTGAATTTGGGAAACTAATCCATCGATATTTGGATTAATTCCACTGATACAAAGACATAAAGAATTTTCCAAATTATCGTCAGTCAGTCTTGTACGATGTGTTGATTTATTAACTTTCATCAATGAAAAGAACTGTTCACATTTATAAGTACTGCCAAACGCACAAATCAATCTTCTTGCGAATTTTCTAAGCTGCGGAAAATTGTCTTTTTCTAGGTATTTTTTGTAGAAATCGCACAACTCTACGTCTTCAAATTTGGATTTTAGGAGTGAGTTTTCTTGAATCTCGATCAACTCCATTTGTAAGTGTATTGGAGCATTTTGTACATTATATTTTGTAGGAGTAGCAAATAAACTGAAACAGTCTTCCATGTTTTTGAAGTCGCTAAATCTGTTCGAAAATTGTTCCGACAGTAACTTGAGTTCTTCAGCATATTGAGCATAAGCAATATTTTCATACGCAGAGAGCGTGTTGAAATGGTAACTGTTACCAGACAGCATCTGTGACTCCCACAAGCGTAGTTTGATCTGAAACGCTTTCAAATGGCTGTACAAATCATTTACTAACTGTCCTTGTTTTTGAAGTTTCAAATTTAAATCATTCAAATAGCCTGTAAGATCGACCAGAAATGCTAAGTCACATATCCATTTTGGGTCACTTAATTCAGATAGTGGTTTATCTTTTATTTTCATAAAGTCTGCTATCTCATTTCTAAGCCTGTAAAACCGTTTCAACATTTTTCTTTTGCTCAGCCATCTGACTTCACAATAATATGTTACGTCGTTATATTCAGCTGATATTTCATCCAAAAACGCCTTGAACTGACGATGGTTAAGCCCTCGGGATCGAATAAAGTTGATGGTTTTTACTACCACATTCATAACATTCTGGAGTCGAATGGACTTAGAACACAAGTTCTGTTGGTGGATAATGCAATGAAGGACTATCAAATCATCTTTTTGCACATTTAATTCTGTTGCTTTTTCATTCAAAATTCCGATGAAACCTTTACGTAAGCCGACCATAGAAGGTGCACCATCAGTGCATACTCCAATTAATTTTGACCATGGCAAGCCAAAACTTGTGAATACCTTTTGAACTTCAATAAAAATATCCTCTCCTGTAGTGGTTCCTTTTAGCGGCTGTAAAGCAAGCAATTCCTCAGTAACAGTGAACTCCTTATCAACACCTCGAATAAATATAGCCAGTTGAGCTGTGTCAGACAAATCGGTGCTCTCGTCTAATGCTATGGAAAATGATTCAAAACCAGCCATACGGTCAGTCAATGTTGTTTTTATATCATTAGCCATCATTTCTATACGTCGAACAACAGTTCGTCTTGACAAACTAATTTTTTCAAATTCATTTTTCTTTTAAGGACACAAAATACCGCAAACTTCTAACATACACTCCTTGATAAAGTCTCCTTCGGCAAATGGTTTTAATGCCTTTGCCAATTTTGAGCTAACTATAAAACTAGCTTTCACAACATTATCAAGTTGTGTTCTTTGTTTATGAAACATTTGTTGCTGTTTTTCCAAATTTGCGGTAAGCTTCTGAATTTTGTCTGTTCTTAATTGTCCTGTCAGTGAGTGCAGCGTAGCATGCTTAGTTGAGTAATGCCTCTTTATATTGAATTCTTTCATTACTGAAATGGATTCATTACACAGCAAACAAATAGGCTTACCATTGTGCAAGATAAAAAAGAATTCTTCAGTCCATTTTTCTTGAAACTGGCGACCCTTTGTATCTACTTTTCGTTTCTATCCACCAGACATCACTTTTGTTTACTTTTCGTTCAATAAACTTAATAACAAACTATAGTTAGTAACCACTCAAGATGCACACAAAGTCACAAAGCAAGTTGACGGCTCGAGCAGTTCGCTAGGATATCGCTTGTCCAAGTTATCACCTCGGTAGCTCAAATAGAACTGAACTAACGTTCGGGCCACCCTACCCGCTTATATAGGCAAAATGAAGGAATAATCTGGAATAAACTAGTTTAGAATAATTGAGAAGCAATAAATCTTTTGATGTGTCGCCCGTGAGGCGGCAAACCTCAAAGAATTTGATCGAGCAAGCCGAATGGCGGCGATTATCAAAGAGTGAGGCGGCAAACATCAAAGGATTTGATGTTTGCCGCCTCACTGTCACTCCCGTGAGTATAAGTACTACCTAATGTAATATTTTTTTAATTGGGTTTTTTCAAAATGTCTCGCGGGCCGGATCATATCTTACAGCGGGCCGGATCTGGCCCGCGGGCTGGTTGTTGCCCATATATGGCTTACAGATATATTCGTTTTTCCTGTCAAAATTCTCGATCAAAATACAGACTAAGGAGGTTTGTGAAAAATCGGGACATTCGGCGTCCCGATCAAGGGTGAATCGGGACGTGTCACCAGACCCCTGAAAATCGGGACGTCCCGCGCAAATCGGCACACCTGGCAAAACTAGTCCTGACGGACGACCGATTACGAACCACTGTCCTATAGCTATCTTCATCTATGTCATGAACTATCAAGCTGAAGGATATTATTACCTTGAGGGTACTTTTCCTTGGTGATGTAACTGTGGTCGGATCACTGTTGAGAGATCCGGTCGCGGCGCGACTGCTGCAGCTGCCTGGAAGTTTATCTTAATTATCTTTCGAACAGTCTCTTTCCAAATGAGTTTTTGTTTCTTTTCATATATGGCAACGGTGCAATTAGCACATTCTGCCACTGTCAAGTTTTTTTCGTAATTAAAGTCAAACATCTAGTCAATGTCCATTCACGTCGAAGCAAGTCAGGGATCGCTCAGTAAAGTGATAGTAGGTTTACTGAGGACAGAAGAGGCACTTCTTGGAAACACGAAAAATGCAGTATTACCTACACTTTTATTTCATTATCTTAAACATTACATATTAAACCACAAAACCCAATATATATATTTTTTATATTAATCAAACAAGGACTCAACTGTCATTTCTCGAATTCCCGCCAAAAAGTCAGTTTATCTTAATTACCTTTCGAACAGTCTCTTCCCAAGGGAGTTATCGGTTTGCTATAAAATTTTATGCGGAAAAGTTGGTTAAAAATAAACTCAGGTTATCCCCAATAGACTTACTCGTTCGAAGGCGATGTGCCAAAGGTTATTTAAATCTATACAACAAGTAAATATCCGAGAAACTATTTGTCATTTGTTTTCAAATCCTTTTTCTAATTCCAACGGGGAAGTCTCATTAACGTTTAAGATTTTTACGATTTTTACACATATTATATCTAATATGCGCCACGTGTAGGTATATGTATGGCCGTGTGGTGTGTGTCGGCTTTGGAATATCGCCACCCCCATCTCTTCCTGTGGGTGCAGTAAAAGGCGACTAAGGGATAACAAAGTGGCTACCACCAGCGCTGAGGAACTACACCACCTCTAAAAGAGTGGATTCTCCAACTCGCCGCCAGCGTGGCGTTTTAAGGACATACTCGTAGACCCTCGTGCACAAGACACCACGAGGACGAGCGCAATGATCATAATCACCGATGGATAATAGAACTGGTTAATAAAGATATTTTTTTATTTTTTTTATGTACGAAGGCGGCAGACAATCATACAGTCTACCTGATGGTAAGTGGATACTGTCGCCCATAGACATCTGCGATACATGCCAACATTAGTCCAAAATGACAAACGTTGGTACGCCCCCGGATGCGCTGCCTATCTTTGGAGATATAGGAATGGATTTGGAGAAAGGGTTAGAAAAATGGGGATAGGATGGGATGGGAATGGGCTCTGGCACATCTCTCTCACTACCGAAACACGTACGTACATTGGATAAATAAGATACAGTGGGAAATGCAGTACATTTCAAGGTAGTCTTCTGTGAGAGAGGGATAACGTGTCGCGTCGAGTTGGAGGAGTAACGAGTTCTGCTGAATGCGCGTAGCAGTCGAGCGCGTCCAGCAGCTGTTGGACTGCAGCGTGCCCCTCAAGAAATAATTGAAATGAGTAAATAAACAGTTAACATTACGTCGCTGTTCTTGAGAATACCACCAACTTATACACCACCGTTTTTCCAACAATATAATTATGGTATTGTTTCATGTCCTGCCTCGCCTCAAATTCTTTATCCTTTTTATAATATGGCACTAAATTACCACACTTTTCCTTTTTTGATTTGTTATATTTCTTTTTGTGAATTTACTTACCTCTTTTAGTGTGTAAAATGACTGTAAAGATATTGCGTTAGCCTATATGTATGTTATGTACAAATCTAAAGTATCCAACGTGCATGTATCCAATGTACATGTCACGTTGGCTTCCTATTTATTAAAATAAACTTACCATCTCTTCTAGGCCTGCGATGCGTAGTCCTCCGTCTTCCCCGCTGTAGGTAAATCCCCGCGAAGACCAGCACGTTCAAAGCTAGCAGAAAGCATCCCGCGCCTACTGTGACTCCCAGCGCCACTGTGTAGCTGTTATTGTCGGTAAAAATATTACAGTTCTTACAGGAAAATGTTATTGGTATTTACTACTATGGCTGTGTTAGAACAGCGCAGAACCGAGAAGGGTGGCACAAAGGAAAAGAGGCTTATACTCAGCAGTGGGTGGAAACAGGCTGATGATGATATTATGAAAATGACCACTGAACGTCAACGATCAAGTCTTAAAAGTTTAATACTCTCGAGCGTATTGAATCTTAAAGACTCGAGCATTGAATGCTTCTGAACGTTATTATAATTCGAGTTTCTCAATGGACATGGGCCAATTTTTTTAAGGTTCATTATTCATATTTTTTTTTCGAAAGAATTAAATATGTACATCTCGTTTGAATTTTTTTTTTGGACAAATTACTACGAAATTATAGCAAAAAATGTGAAATATAGGCGTCACAGTTACGGCTGTATGGATTGCTATTTTTGTCATGATGTATAAAAAAGTAGCTAATGTCACCAGAGTTCAAAGTGACGTCACTATCGGACTTTTTGGCGGAAACTCGGCAAGTGAAGTTTAGTTATTGTTTGATTATTGTAAAAAATGTGTATTAGACGTTTCGTGGCTTAATAGTGATAGTTTATTAAATTTTAAAAGTGATTTTCGTGCGTAGTGTTTGTGATATGATAATCACATAAAAGCGTGTGAATGCGTTTTTCGTGTGCTCCCAAAGAGTCCTCTTCTGTCCCCAGTAAACCTACTATCGTTTTACTGAGGGACTCCTGATTCACTTCGACGGGACTGAATATTAATAGGATATGTTTTAGACTTTGAAATTTATTTATTACAAAGAAAACTTGACACTGGCAGAATGTGTTAATTGCACCACTGCCATTTATGAAGAAAAAAAAATTCACTGTCACCTGTCATCGAGCTAAATAAACAAAATCATAACCTCTATTTGTTGCAATAATCATTTTGTTGTGAACTGACTGCGGTTTGTTTTCTTTATTTCTATCTGAGCTTGAATTTCTGGTTAATTACGACAATATTTCATTAGAAACTGCACAATTGATATTGCTACTTCATTTGTACGGGTTAAATTGTACTAATTTGCTTAACATTGATATATGTATGATTGTAGAGTACATGAAGGCCAGTGACGAGTGGATCCATGCAGCCGTTACTGTGACGTCACGCTACTTTTAATAAATGAAGCCTTTAAAATGTCATAATTCTGCGATTATCACCAACTAACACTATTATTATTTCTAACACTGCCACTTTGTTGTTCCATATATATGTACTCTATGTAAAAATACGCAAAAATCATTGTGTTAGAAAAATTAACAACTATTGTTTATAAATAGTTGATGAAATACGTTCTACAACCGCGTTAGGGTTAGTAGATATTTGTTTAACATTAATTAAACTATCGCAGCATCTGAATCAGTAATATCATATGATTAATGAATAAAACCGCCACACTCAATGGCTCACACTAGGATTCCCTGTCGTGGGTCCAGAGACACAAATACAAACACACGCCCAGACCCGAACATAGATTTGCTTTTTTTTTAAACAAATGTATCGAAGCAGGGTCAATACCAACTGCGTCAATCGGTCGGTCTCAATAATAAAATAAAAGTAATTAATTATATATAATTTCACTAACTATTCTTTTACTAATAACATAAGTGTTCCTTACTCCTCCTTATCATAGAAAAACTCTCCAAGTATTAGTAGTATTTAGTTTGTTTTTAAAAGTATAATATTTTCGACATCTATACTAATATAATAAAGAGGTAAAATTGTGTGTTTGTAGATATGTTGGGGGTAATCTCTGGAACTACTGAACCAATTTCAAAAATTCTTTCACAAATAAGAAGCTACATTATCCGTGTCTAATATAGGCTATATTTTATTTTCAAATTTTGAAAACTTATAAACCGAAGCGAAGCGAGGGCGGGTCGCTAGTTTTGTATAATTTGAGTTATTTATAATATATAAATTATTGTATAAATAACCAAAATCAGACTATATTATAATATTACTTAAGGGCCTGAATGAAATATTTTTAATTGTGAATTAATTAAACCTAGTCTTTTTTGAGGGCAGAAATACTGTGGAAACATGTGCTTTTAATGTTAGTGAGTCTTACACCCTTGAGCGTTAAAGAATCACGAAGTATAACGCTCACGAACGATAACGTTTATATTAAACGTTTACGTAAATTTCTCCGATATCTCCCATAAATATACGAAAAAATAAATTCAACGCTAATATTTATAAAAGATGTTGTCGGGTGGTGAAGGTTTACAACTCCCGTTCAAACATTATTTGCTAAAACAACATACGGAATATAGTGTAAGTTCCCTTCCGACCGGCGCCTGTTATCGTTGTTTTTCATTACAGAATTGAACCCTTATTACACTGAAAAGATGGTATACTAATTAATGACATCATCAGTTTGATAAAAATACGCTCATTACTCAGCTGGATGCAAGATCTAGTTAATTCTAGGAAGTTTCAAGCGATCCATTATCACTATCAGCAAAATTCAGATGCTGCGAAAAACAAGGACGTATCTTCTAAGAAACGGTATGTAGAAGTGACTAGAAGGATGGCTTGAGAATCAGCTCTGGCATATCTCACTCACTACCGAAACACGTACGTCCATTGCAGAATAATAAAGTAGGAAATGCAGTACATTTCAAGGTAGTCTAAATATTTTAATGTAGTGTAAGTCGTCTATTCCATCTATCCCTACCGGCTTATCCCCTTATCAGCAGGTGCAACCTCTGTGTGCGTGAGACCCACTTCAAACGCTTACCTAAAGGCAACCTTCTGTATCATACAACCTCTGTGTGCGTGAGACCCACTTCAAACGTTTACCAGGCAACCTTCTGTATCATTTCCGTACTTAAACTGAGATATGATACCGCATTAAGGCCTGTTCAGATATAAGCGATATTTGATGCAGTCTGCGATAACGATACTCGCGTAGGTACGCAATAATTCCTTCTTCAAGACATGGGCAATATTCGCTAATCACTTCGGATAGCGATATACCGTGTACGGCCTACACGGTATATCGCTATCCGTGTTAACAGTATCGCTTACGCAAGCGTTAAACGCGTGCTTAGGAGATATTCGCCCCCTCCTGGCGAATTCGAGCGACTTACGGTACTCATACAAAAGTCACCAGGTGGGATATTATCGCCCCCGCAGGCGGTAGCGAATATCGCTTAAATCTGAACAGACCTTTAAGATGTGATGTTATTTTACAGAAAAGGACGGAACGGGCAAGGTAAACTAAACACATTAGCAAGATTACGCAAAGGGCGCACAAACACGGCGATAAATCTGGGATAACTGTTCCGATTGTCAAAATAGGGTTGCAGTATTTGGTTTGGAGGTTTTTTATTTGTACAAAATTAAATATGGGTGAGAAGAGATCTTCTAAGTAAGATTGCAAGCAATATTCAAGTGGTTTGTACCAACACGTTTGCCATTTCTGACGCGCAAAATATTTTGGAAAATTATTATTTAATTATTAGAGAACTTCAGCATTAATAACTAGAATATTATATATAATTAATTAATTATAATGCCATAGGCATTATAAGTAGTATAGAATAACATATAAGCTTCTAGTCAAAAGGTTACAAATATAATTCTCTAGGATATAAGTACAGTTCTTTGAGTACTAAATAATCGTTTTCTTTTTTCGGAATGGGTATATTCTAGTGGCCCCAAGGGCCTTTCAAGAGTCACCGGACGTGTATAGTTTAGGGCGAGCGGTGAAGGCGCTCAGCCAGGAGCAAAGAGTGTGTGCAGCAACGAGCCTAAGGGCTCCCCCGCCGGTAGATCGGCGGAAGGAACGGACCTCGGCTTAGGGCGTTGCATCGGGAGGGTACCACGGGATCGCGAGTCGGTAACTATATACTCGTATATGTGTGTATATTTAAAAACGTATTCCCACAATGTTTTCACTTTTTCTTTGCGGTGACAGCCTATATATATACATATACATATATACATACATATATATATATATATATGTTTATTTATTTATTTTTATATATACATATGTACACCCAGTTAGCTCAACGTTAAATTGTCGAGGTTAGTTTAAATTGTGTTTATTATACCGGTGTTAGTTTCATGTTAGAGTATTGCTAAGTCTGAATCAAGTCAGTTAACCAACCCCGCGGGATGTTTAGGGATAATGACGGAGGTAGTAACACTATCAAAGTTGGGTACACTATGAATTTGCTTATAAAAAACAGGACGAATTTTCGTAACTCGTTGCGTAAATGCATGACTCGAGTTACATGAAAATAGCTTTAAACGATAATAGATTTTTTTCATTTATTTAAACTTTAATGCACTTAGAATCATTTTACAAAAAGAGAACTTAGTGCCTATTGGCACTCTGTCAGTCAATTTTGGTGAAATGGCTTTTTTTTATATTTTTTTAGACAAGTTTATTAATTAATAGGTATCTTATAATAATTCTTTTTATTTCTAAAAATATATGTAATTTTAGAATATAAATACGATGAATACTTACGGACCATACTTACGGACCATACTTACGGACCATACTTACGGACCATACTTACGGACCATACTTACGGACCATACTTACGGACCATACTTACGGACCATACTTACGGACCATACTTACGGACCATACTTACGGACCATACTTACGGACCATACTTACGGACCATACTTACGGACCATACTTACGGACCATCGATTAATTAAACAATTTATTAGAAAATATGGACAAAACCAACATAAAAAATAGCAACCACGAAATTTTGTATCATACATTTTTTGTATCAAATTTATTGCAAAAACGAATCAAATCAAATCAAATAATTTATTTGCAACGTGAGTTGTAACAGATGGTAATCAAATGAAGCTGGTCACAGTTACCAGAATTGGCGAGCAAAAATAAGTAGGAATTTACTATAGAACAATACAATTATCATTTTTTATTACGAGATCATTATGCTATTTTTTGTACTATATCGATATCTTTTATTTTTACCTATGGTTTTAATGATAGAAATTTAATGTTCAGAGGGTGCAAGTACTTTTTATTTCACCCGATATATTAGTATAACCATAAGGTATATCTTTCTTAGTAATATATAGCGTGTATCCGCCTTTAATGTCCCACTCCAAGGCACAGGCCTCAAGTAGTAAATCACTGGGGGATTTCAGGCCGTAAATCCACCACGCGGGCCCAGTGCCCATTTTTTATTTATTTCTGGTTTTTCTCACGATGTTTTCCTCTCACCGGCGAGTCAGCAATAATTAAAAAAAATCCGTACTTAAGTAGAAAACTCAGTGGTACGGGCCGAGGATTTGAACTCACGATTGCACGATTGTGAGTCAAGTATAGACACCAGCTACCTTTATTCTTTCTTCAATATATACCTGTAATATTGAGAGTCCAAGTTGGTCAAAGAGTCCTCCTTTGGCGAGGGTTGTGGTGACGGTAAAGCTGACAACGCAGGCCTCGGGGATGGGGATGGTTCGCATTCTTCAATCTCCGACGTTTCCTCTTCCACTTCTTGACCTTCTTCATCCTCGTCTAAGGCTCCTGTGGTCGTGTAGAGTTCAGGAAATATCTCACCTGGTACAAGAAAGAATAGGAATTACTTAAAAAAATTACAATAGGATTTATTTTTATTTTTGCATTCTCCACATATGAGTACATGCAATTTATTCGTATAGGCATAACACTACCCTACGTAAACAGCAACAGGCCTGTGTTCAAAGGTCTAAGCGCACGAGTGTGTATAGTGTTATGCACATGCGAGTAAATCACCAATTATTTATTTTTAACAAAATAAAAAAGTAATGAAATACATGTTTTTTTTTGTTAAATAATTTATACTATTATTGCAGGACCTTGTATAATTGAATTGTTTACGATTGTTACAAGAAATGAACTTATGAAATCTTAATGTCTTGCGAAACAACTGACATAGAAGTTACAACTTAGGAAAGCATTGCAATATTAAACTTTTTAAACGTTCGCGTTTTGTACACATTTTATATTCTAAATACGAATGTGAAGATCAGATGTGGGTAGTTGATAAAATCACTCGCAGCTCCCATCCTGGACTACCCGCCTTTTCAGTCAACTCGTGACCACGGCTGGTGCAACACGTGCCGAAATGTCGAGTAGGAATAAAAGGTAAACAATTACCTTTATTATACGTGTTTAGACCCGATTTTATAAAAAGTATTGCAATACTGGTGAATGATGTTATACTTCAGTAGTGCAATTATACAGACGCAAAGGAGCTACAGGATAGCAATAACTTCGCAACAGACATATTCTTAAAGCTCATATTTAATTAGCGGTTTAGAACCCCTCAGTATTCGGAGAGACGTTGCGTCTCTCTGTGTATTCTACCGCATGTACAATGGGGAATGCTCTGAAGAACTGTTCAGTATAATTCCCACCTCGGATTTCTACAACCGCATCTCCCGTCACAAAAGTTCGGTCCATTCGCATTTACTCAATCCGGAGGTGTCGCGTACTGTTCGGTACAAAAGTCATTTTATACCGCGTACCCGTAGGCTGTGGAACGAACTGCCTCCAAGAGGTCTTCCCATTAGGGTACGATATGGAGTTCTTCAAGAAATTTCAAGAATTGTTCTTTGAATAGGATTTTGAAAAGTCGGCGGCGTACCCGCATATCCCCTGCAGGTATGCATAGGCGGCGGTAGCACTTACCATCACGTGGTACCGCTTGCTCGTCCGCTTACTTCACTATAAAAAAAATCTTTAAAAAAAAATTAAGTTTATTTATATGCCTGTAAATTAATATAACTAAATTAATGTAAATTAATATTTTCACCATAAACAATATGACAGTCAAGCACAATATTGTCAGAAGTGAGGAACACAGAATCAAAGTTGGATAAAATAAAAAAACAACCCAATAAAAAAACATCAAAGTTGGACAACCCTTATACAATAGAACATGAAAGCTGAAAGTCATCAAGGTAAATGAAATTGAAACCGTCGAAATACAAATAAAAATATTGATCACTCGCATAATGACCAATTTCAGTTAACGCAAAACGATCAATAAGAACGATTCTACCTGTAACTACGATTCTATCGATAAGAAACACCATCTAAAAATAGATGATAATAAAAACATGTCATTAGAGACTTCTGAAAACGCTTAGCCAATGTTTACACAACTCAATAAAGAGATGAAGATAGATAATGACGTAGGAAATGATTTGACGGTAACGTGTTTTGCCCCATTACCGGCTGAGCCGTTGAATGAGGTAAACAAAAAGGAAGCAGTTAATGAACCGACCGTGTTAGACAAACGCAACGATGTATTCAGGGGAAGTTTGCCTCAAAAGGCGCGCTCACAATCGCGGTGCTGCGGCCATTACCGCTCGGATCCATTGTTGCTTGACATTGTGGAGGGAAACAGAAACAAAGAAATAGACATTCCTTTTCTATAGTTTCTTTTGAACCTTGAACAATGAATACGGTGAAACATTCTAGCAGAGCCTGATAGCGCTGGTATCTATACTCGACTCTCGTTTGTGGAATCGTGAGTTCAAATCCTCTATCCGTACGAATGAGTTTCTACTTAAGCAAGGATTTTTTAAAATTGTCACTAGCTCAGCGGTGAGAGGCAAACCTCGTGAGGAACCCCACACGCTCGAGGAAAAAACATCTGGATTATGTGTATCCACCAATACGTACTGGGCCCGCGTGGTGGATTACGGCTTCGAATCGCCCAGTGATTTACTAGGGGCGGTCTGCGCTCTGCAGTGGAACGTTATAGGCTGATACATTCTTGCATTTTCCTCTCTTGACCCACGACACTACCAATCCACACCACCTGTAGTGTCGTGGAGGAATATCATTTCCCATCTGCGCTACTGACAAGTAGTAAATTTAAGGTTACCAAACTTATTTGGTCTTCTGCTTCATTTACAAGAAAAATGTTACTTAGGGCCGTCTGGAAATCTTAATAGGACAATGTATTCCTTAGCGCCAACTCGTAGATCAACCTGATTAGACTTTCTCTTAATATATTAGAATTTTTATTTTATAGAAGAGATGGCAGACGAGCGGGAGGGCCACATGATCATCCACACCAACAGGGGACGTGCAAGCGCGCTGACAACGTTACAGGTTTCTTAAAGAGCTCCATGTTGCACCTTAGCTGGCAGTTCATTACATAACTTTTGGGTTCGCGATATAGTGTCTTGATGACTGGACTGTACTCAGCAACTCTTTATCAAGAAACCGCGGATGAACCGCACGACGATGAGTGTAACAACATTCTAATTATACATTGGAATTTGTTGTTATTTTCTTCTTAACACAGATACTACCGCCAAATTTCGCCAAGTCGTCGTCGGTCCATCGGCAGTCGGTATCCCACTGCTCTTCCCAATATGTGAACTCGTCTCCCTCACTTTTTGTCGGGTCTAGGTCAGATATGAAATCATGAACACGCTCATCATTTTAACCGATTTAATCTATGGTACAAACATTGCAAGTGTTAAATTTACAATCGGTATTGCAAGAGTGTGGAACAAAAGAGTAGGTTTCTATTGCCATATTGAAGCGACTCGCAGTATTGTGTCCCAACCATTAGGTGGGGCGTTGGTGGGGAACAATGCCCTTCGCTTTTGTTTGCGCCGCGATCGCGCCATTCTTTGCCAGGCGCTCATTATACTGGAATTTGAGACGACGGAAGACAATTAATACGAGTAAAAGGTCCTTCGGTGGGTGTGCCTTGCGTCATATCGACGTGATATATTACTTAATTCTAGACGTGGGTACGTAAGTACAGAGGCGGTGTTTCATTTATATACTTTGAATTGGATACTTAAGTATCCGAACCTTATACGGGCTACTGCTCGCTTTCAAAATAAAGAAAAAAACATAATGTGTAAGGTTTATGAAGTGAAGTCCCACTTGAAGTCATCCTACGTCGTGTTTTTTGAATTATCAATGATTCCACACTCACAGGCGGTTTAGAATCATATCCTTTGAAGAAATGTAACATCTCTCCAAGTTTCCTACCGTAGTGTAATGGGTAATTTTCTGAAGAGCTGTTCAACCTGGTGCCAAACTCTAAGAGTGTAGGACTCTTCCGACCTACTATCACAAGCGCTTGTGTTTCAGTCAGAGGGTCTACTCTGATTTTACACTTCCGAAGTTTCGGGCGCGACAGTAGTTCGAACCAACGAAGTGCTATAACCCTACTCTGACTTTCCTTCGTTCGAAGCTCTATATATCGGGTATCTCTGATTATTTAAAAGTGTGATATTGGTATAGTGAAATTTGGCATTTGATCCCCAAGTATCTCTTATCGAAATCTATATTTCGATCGTTATCTCGTGCGATCTGAGTAGTCTCAAATGTCCAATCAATTTCGTTTGAGTCGATATATCGTAGTGAACGTGTACGTGGTAGGAATCTACCGAAATATCAGCCGAATTACTTCGTTTTTCGTGTTTTCGGAGTCTACTCCCATAGTATACCTACCCGTATATGCAAATGAATGTCCGCTTCTGTACCGACAAGAGACTAAGGTTGAATAAACTGTCTCAGAAATTTTGAATCTAATTTTGAATTTTCTCGTACAACTGTTAAGTTTCTTACAAAAATAAAATAACCATAAAGCTTCATCATGTGCAACGTGATATTTCGTATATTAAGAATTTTTTTTATGGAAAAAAGGCGGCTATCGAAAATACAGTTAGTCCACCTGATGGTAAGTGGCTACTGTCGTCCACGGACATCCGCAATACATACGTTGTGTCAAAATTTAAAAGCAATCGGTGAAGAACATTCAGAGATTTGAGATTTTGAACAAACGAACACTTACATTTTTATTTATATAGATGTATAAGGTATTTACGATAAGTTTTTCTTTATAAGTTAGTGTAATTTGAAAAATACCTTAAATCAGCACTCAGGCACAAATAAATAGTACCCAGGTACTGTTATAGCTTACTATAAGTCCAATATCTATAGCATTACTATTACTCGACGACATCATGGTTTTTAATACATTCTTAAATGTTTGACATAGCGGCAGGCTTACATCAGAAAACATATTAACAATGTGATAGAAAAAATAATCAGCTTCTATCAAATTTTGATAAAAAGTTGCTAAATACAAAGCCTAAAAAAAATATTAATACAAAAAATACAACTGGTATTGAGAACAGAATCAATGGTTTCTGGATTCAGGAAAGATTCAGACAATCTATATACAGATACGTAAATACACTTGTAGTAAATGTACAAGAACATTGCAGTCATATATTTCAAAAAAACACCCTCAAGCATACATCTTCAAATTTTGACAAATATAGCGTCGTAATAATTTTCTTATCAAGCGGCGCGCGGAAACTGCCCACGGGGGAGATTCGTCCATTTATTTAAAGAAAACATATCACGAAAAAGGAGAACGCAAGTCATCTCCAGACATTTAGCGGTCCAACAACATTTCGCTTGCTCTGAATCCGACCCTGCGTCGAAACATTGATCCAAAACGTGTCTCAGCAAACAATATTTCTCATCTCACCTGACCATGTGTGTCATAGCAATAATTCTGAAGATCGAATGGCTGTTAGCCGAAACTTTCCTATAGAGTTTCAGAACATTGATTACGGGGAAGTAGGGGAAATAGGAAGCGGCATCGAGGAGAGGTTAATGAGTGTATTTCGTGCGGCGGCTAGGTAAGTAGCACTAATAGCGAAGGATAACAAGGCATGTTCCATTTCACCCCGCCTGTCCTAAAACATGGTATCCATTTCGGCGTGATGTCGACACGTGGTGTACACGTGGTGTATTCCGAAAGGTCGTAGGGATCATTACTTTATTTATCGCTGAAAGTTTTGCATTTATTTTGTTCTCTCCTTAGAAAGAGCGCTTGAACCCGGTATTTATATATTTATTTAAACTTTAGTGCACAAAGAAACATTGTACAAAAGGCGGACTTAATGCCTAGTGACATTCTCTGCAAGTTAACCTTTGGTTGAACAGTAATACGAAAATGACTACAAATATTACAATACACATATAATACCTAGGTACACTAATATGTAATACTAGCTTGCGGTAGGTGTGATTCGAGAGAAAATGTAACATCACGTAATATTGTTACCCCCTCCATACATCTTTCTCTTTCTCGCCTTTCTATCGCTAGTTCTCTCTCTCAGAACTATACAGATTTTATTTCGAATTACATTCGGAGTTTAAAAAAATGCGTGAGAATCTTCGTTCCTGACGGGGTGCCCCCCCCCCCCACCCCGTCAGGAACGAACGGCACATTATTTTTTCTATTCGGGTACCTGAGTACCGATTCCATTTGAAAATGAGAAATAATTAAATAAGTGCGCTTTTTTTTTCGGAATGGCTAAATTCTTGTGGCCCTAGTGGCCTAACGGACATGTATGGTTCATGGCGAGGAGCCAGGAGAAAATGAGCACCCAAAAATACTGAATGGGCAGCAAATCGATGGCAGTGGGTTAGATTTAGGTTCTCTTGTCACAATAGAGAAATAGAACTCCCGCGTCGACTTTGTGATGAGTTGATAACTGATGACATTCTTGGTAATTTAAAATTATTTATTTTAGTTATTCAAATAGTGTGTTTTGTTGGTTATGATCTGCTGCTCAGTATCTTTTTATTAAACGTTTAAATATAAGCGTTTAAGAACCATAGACCATATATATATAGATATAGACGAACTTTCAATGAACAACTTAACTGAAGCATCCTGCGTAAAAATGTGTGTTTAAAAACTTTGTTATTAGTCGTAATGAGAGCGATTGGCATTGTTCGCGCCCCTTTATTGTTATGGCCACGTCTTTGAACGCGGCCTTTTAGCCCATGACAGATGACGACTGACGCTTTCACCGCGAGAAAATTCGCATCGTATAACGTTCTTCGTCGCGAGCGCGTTCTTTTAGTGTGCCATCCTCGGCACCACGCAAACCCCAGACAATACAAAGCCTAAAAATTATTAGGGGTCTCGCGCCAGTGAAGTCGCTATAAAGTGAGTGACCACGTCTTCGTCGGCTGCTGGATGTGCTGCGCCGGGAACCTTCCCGGTACGTACCAATGACATTTTCTATAATTAATCACTTCTATTTTCCCCCAATCATTAATCCTCGCACCGCACCCCACATTTAGTAGTAATTTCACCCCACGCATCGAGGAGTCATTTAGTGTCCTTCACATTTAGTGTTTTATAATACGCGTTTTAATAGATAAAAACGTGAAAATCTTAAAAGCTATGTTTATACTGATACCAATACCTACGAGTATTAAAGATAAACGTACTTGTGACGTTGTCGTGCCGTGCGTATTTTGCCTACCGAAAACATTGCGCGCGGCGCTCATTTCGCCCTGTATTTTGTGTTTACCACCGTTACATTTATATTCATATTAATATCTGTTTTATTACTGGCTAACCTGTTTTACGACGTTGCTATGCCGTGTTACGTGTACGTGTTACTGCTATGGAACGCAGTATGTGTGTCACTTATCCTGTCTTATCTCTCCGCAAGATTGCGCCAATAGAAGAAGTGTTAATTGGATAGGCAGCATACCACATGGTAAATTGGTCGCCGCTGGTCATGGGGTCACTCGTCTGCACCTCTGCATGATTATACTTCATTTATTGCATAATAATTATCATTATAAATCAATTATTATTTCAATATAGAATTTGAAATTACATTGATACACAAAGATGTTTTTAAGTTAAAATTAATCTTTAAATAGAAGTCACGTTTACTCAAATAAATGTAAATGGAAGATATATGTAGATAGATAGATATACTTTATTGTACACAAAATGTACAGAAGAAAAGCATAAAAATACGACTAACTAGAAGTATAATCGGCGGCAACCTTTAGGTGGAAAGGCTATATAAAATAGGAATTTCCAAGGTGACGAGACGGAATATAAATGGACTCAATTAATTGATATACAACATCGATTGTAACCCGTATTTTGGCAAATATGAATCTGAATGTGAAGAAACCACACTTACCAGCAAACATGTCGGGATGTATAGAGCGAAACTGATGATGTCTGGGCGCAGCGCCGGGTCTATGGAGTTGAGGGATCAGGTGCAGCCACAGCGCCATCTTGTGTCCGCGATAGTGACTCTTCACGCGAATCTTGGTTGCTGACAGAAATAAATTCGGATTAATATATGTATTATATTGACGGTTAAAAGATTGGAGAAGGGGAAAGGAAGCGCAATGAAGACAAAACGTCTTGTCCATACAAATATATTCCCCTGTTTTCTCCCCGAATTCTGGCACAAGGACAATTATCTATATGTATATAATATATAATAATATGTATCACAAATAATATGTATTTAATATGTATCACAAATAATTCCCTTTGACCATTTCTTTATAACTTTTTTTTATTTGAATACACAATTTTAATTTTCGTTTTTGGCTGTGTTTACTTCTAAGTCATGTTGTCGTCGCCTTTAAATAGTGACATTTATATAATTAACACTTGCATGTCGCTCTAAAATTTATACAATGTATGCTCTGTGTTAAATTCTTACCAATACTCAAGTACTGCTGCGAATTCAATTCATATCTTGGCCATGACAACGAGTTTTCATGGTGATGTTCATCGGGCCTTGGTGTTGGGTCTCCAGTCTTCGCGAATGCTGCCAATAACGCTACTGCCGCTTCTGCTACTGCTACATCTCCACGCGAGTAGTTCCGAGGGTTGAAAGGCATCCCTCCTACTAAGGGGAGGCCGAGGAAGTATGGTAGCGTCTCGCTTGTGACACTGCCTAGACGCTGTTTTAAAAAATATAAGTATTGTACTGTTTGTTCAATATTAAACATTAATAAGGAAAAAAAGTTGTTACACAGACAGAAAAGATAAAATTTATTAAGAAATAATTGAATGAGTAGCAAAAATACTGACTGGGCTGTAAATTGATGGCAGCGACGATTGGCATATTCCCGAGACACCATTTTGTTTTTTTTTGCAGTATTCTGAAAGCCAATGTCCTTACCTGAGGATAATCAGCATCCTTGCTCTGATGAGCGAAGTGGGCGAAGTATGTCTTAGCACCTCGCCTCGCGTGTAACTGAGCTACTCTCAACGCCGGAGCGGCTACAGCGGCATCACTCAGTGACTCGAGCGTCGCGTCTCTAATGTTGATCGGGTGTTGTATCGGCTTCTCCCAGTCGGTGTATTCATTGCGAATCGCTGCGAAGATCTCGTTGCGGTGGTACCGGTATACATTGCGGACGTACGTGCGGAGGATACGGTTCCTGGGGGGATTTTTTTAATAGATATAGATAGATGAATATGTTGCAAACAGACAATATTTATGTAACACGAAAAGTAGAACAGGTCACCTTATCGCCAAAGCGATCTCTTCTGGGCAACCTTTGGGTGGTAAAGAGGAAGCAAATAATAATTTCAGATGAAGACAGATAGTGCAATTTCATATAATGTCAACACAATACAACTGATATAAATTATTCTATTCATATACACTTACTTGAGATGAATACAATACATAAATACATCGATGCATACATATTTACATTAAACATAACACATACATACATATACAATATGCGGAATGAAAGGTAAAAATAGTATTTAAACAAAGTGAGTACAGAAGAAAGTAGAGAAACAATGACACAGTGGAAAAGAAATAGGGTGTGCGGAAATTACTAGTCGACTAATACACCTAAATGTTATTGATTACAGGGTAGATGCTGTAAAATGTTTATTTAATACTAGCTGTTGCCCGCGACTTCGTTTGCATGGTCTTCAATTTAATGCGCGCCACCTATTGTAAAATCGTTGTACTAATAAAGAAACATTCGCGGGCGCACTCACGCACAACAACTCATCAAAGTTTCATCGCAATCGGATGAATGGTATAGGAACGCATACGGGACAAACAAAGAAACATTAATTTTTATATATATATATACACAGAAGATATATTTAATGTTTGTATGATATAGTATACAGTTTTAAAATAAATTTGATTTTTTGTTATGTTTTATTTATATCGGCTTCTCGCAGTCCGTGTATGTTACAAATCGCTGCGAAGATCTAATTGCGGTGGTAACAGTATACATAGCGTAAATAGATAATAATTAAAGTCTTTTCAGTATTAACAACAATTTCAGTATTAATTCTACAAGAGCAATAAGCAAATTACGTTTGAACCAAGAATCAAGTTAAATGAAATCTAATCACAGTTTAACTACGATAAAGGTTATTTGCTATTCCAGTTAAACAGGATCCTCATACAGATTTAGCCTATTTCCTGTGGATTGTATAGACGTAATATATTCCTAATTCCTTAGACAAAATTAACAGGAATATGAAGTTAGCAAACATGGAGCTTGTGCAAACGCTATCCCTTGTAGTCAGTGCTAAGTTACACACTAAGTTAAATTGGCTGTGAAATCAAATAAGTAGTTTGGCAGAATTTACATTTATTATGTTACACAAATTGATCACTAACTGTGAGCAATGTCCGGTGACTTGAATTGAACAAGGCGATCCCAAAAACGCCAATTAGCTTCCTTATATTGCCGTAACATTGATTTTTGAATAAATATCACGGAATCCTTAACCAAATGTAAAATAATTTCAATATAGTGACCCCAGCGAGTTGTCAAGCGTCATCTGGTGTTGTAATTTGAAATTAACAACTAATGAGAGGTTAAACATTGACAGTGACGAATCTCTTCGTTTCGCATCTTATTCCGCAAAAATTGCGACTAAAGTTTATTTTATTTATTATAAAATAGACCCCAATGGTATATCCACATATACATTATCAGAAAATCATACAAACCTGTTCCATGTAGATAAACGTATTATAGATGCACAAAGCACTCACAGTTTTAAAACAAAACTTTGAAGCCCCCAGCAATAACAATAAACAAAAAAATAATTTGTTTGAAAGTTAAAGTTAATTAAGTTGAAAGTTACAATAGTGCCAACATACCACATTTGAACACCGGCAAGGAGTCGCTAAAGATGTCAATACGAGTACAATTGCTGTCACAAAGAGCAATATAATAATTATAACTGCTTAACAGGGGCATAAGGTCGAATTCCGGCTTAGTTTGTTTCCTGCTATAGCTTGCTGAATCACTTTAAATTTATGAATCAGACATGTATTTAAATGATGTATGTTATTAGATTATGTCGATTGATTGCCGTCGCTTTGTCGACAACTGGCGTCATTGATTTGTAAGCTGGTTTACAAAAAGTTTCCGAGCCGCGCCGACAGATGGCGCTGTGATCGCCGTGACAAAGATGATCGTCAATTTTTTTTACTTTCTTGTTTACCACTTAAACTTTCTACATAAAATTTCGTGTTTTTTTTTTTATTTTCGTTAATTTCCTTATTTTCATATGGTCGCTGCGCCTGCAAAACCCCACGTAACATACCATCACTATAAAATTCCATTCCATTTACTATTCGTTAATTACTACTATATCCAGTCTATATCCAGTCTATACCCAGTTTATACCCAGTTTATATCCAGTCTACATCCAGTCTATATCTATCAGTCTATATCCAGCAATAAAAAGACATAGACTGATATTATGATTTATTTTATTAGATAGTGCACTAACCTATGTTCTTCCTCGAATCCATGCCGTATATCATCTTCACTAAAATACTGATAACTTTCAGTAGTAGTCACGACTACAGCGAGCGCGCAGTCGAGGAATGCTTCACTGGCGTGTAGTGCCCTTGTAGGGGCCTGCCCTTGAGGGAGAGAGTCCCTTGAGATGGGCACGGAGGGCGCCCAGCCCGCTAGGAAACGGGCTCGAGGGGCTTCTACGGCTAGAAGCGCGGCGAGAGGGCGGGAGCGGATACAAGCTACCAACCTACGACAATTGATTTGATATCACTTTTAAACCATTCGCGTTTTGTACACATTGTTTAGTGTGTCGCAGACTTTCCGAATATGAAGATCAAATGTGGGTAGTTGATAAAAATGCTCGCAGCTCTTATCCTGCACTACCCGCCTCTTCAGTTAACTTGTGGCCGTGGCTAGTGTAACAGGCGCTGTAACGTCGAGTAAAAATAAAATGTAAACAGAAGCCTTTTGATTGTACGCATTTAAACCCGATTTACAACATAAAATGGTTTGATAGAAGCATGTAGAATAGAATAGAAATACCTGTAATCATTGCTGTAAACTAAAATTGGTAAGATACATATACAGAATAACCTAAGACTATTAAAACATATATTCTAATAATATTTCGATCTACATATTTTATTTGTAATAATGAAATGGACACATAACTCAGCCTAATGCCCCAAGTTCAGACTAAGCCTAGTCTGAACTTGGGGCATTAGGCTGAGTTGGATGCTAATGCGGAGAGGTGGGCCGGGCCTTAGTAGACTTTATTCACTCAGGACCTTTTGAATGGCATAAATAAAGAAGCAGGACTGAACAGTCATTATGACGGCTCCAGAAAGGGGAGCGTTAGAAAAATGGCCCGGACAAGAATTTGTGGGGAGTCGAGAAAGAGCGCTTCGGAAACAGCTCACTTATGTTCGGCATGTTCCTCTCGCGATTCGATCCGAATAACCGCGAATTTTATAGAACCGTAAGAAGATGGAGGGTACATAAGATTGATTCACTGTTTGGTGGTAAAACCTTATTATATTTTTTCGGATGTTTATACAAAATCAAGGAATATCAATCAGAATCAAGGTAGCTTACCAATGCTCGTCATTGGTAGAATCCGGTGCGCACCTGAGCGCTTGAACGGCGTGTTCTCGTGCCAGCGCCGCGTCGGGCGCCAGCGCGCCCGGACTCAGCGCCGAGCCACTTAGGAGTAGCACACGTGATACTAGACCTGAATAAAATTATATTATGTTATTATCTATACATATAATAAAAACGTGACAGTGCCCTGTCTGTAAATTAATTAATGTGTTTGAAAAAAAAACAAATTGCAGCGTAGTGTACGGACACCAAAACAACATTTTTTTTAAATTTTGTGTCTTGTACTTTGTATTTCTGTATATGTTTTTGGTAAACAATAAAGTGTATCTATCTACCTTTTATACATGAGTCGCAGGTAGTCAGGAAAAAGAAATTTATGTGGGGAATATTTTTCTATAAATTAATTATTTGTAATCAAATGTTAAACATTAAGAACATGATTAGGACCTAATAATAATTAATGAGGGGGTCGTGATGTTATCTACTTTATACTCGCGGGAACTTCACAATCGATCTGTATAAAAAGTACCCCAAATATGAACCTAGCACAAGCTATAACTATGCCAAGTTTTTTTTAAATCTGTCCCGAAGATTCTGGATGGTGCGCGTAGACAGCCAGACAGACACATAAAAATTCTAAAAAATGTTGTATTGAGCGTTATGTCGTTCGTTATTTTTTTTTACAATCACTTTTTCAAAAAATATTTCATTAACAGACACGACTTAGCCTTTTCAGGGGGTCACGACATTAAAAAGGTTGAGAAACGATGCTCTAATTTGGCTAATTTACTAAATTACCTTTACTATCGGGCATCATGAGCATCGCATTCGCTAACGCCGCGCCGGCCGCGTGTCCCGCGAGCGTGACTCGCCTAACATCGCCCCCGAACGCGGCGATGTTCCGCTTCACCCACCGCAACGACGCGGCCACGTCAAGGAGCGCCGCGCCGCCCGCGATGTGGGCGGGGTCTGACGCTTCGCCGGTCGTTAAGTATCCTGAACCATAAGAATCTATACTAATATAATAAAGAGGTAAAATTATGTGTCTGTAGGTATGTTGAGGGTAATCTCTGAAATTACTGAACCGATTTCAAAAATTATTTTATCAAATAGGAAGCTACATTATCCGTGTCTAACATAGGCTATATTTTATTTTGAAATTTTGAAAAAAAACTTATAGACCGAAGCAAAGCGAGGGCGGGCCACTAGTAACTAATATAAGTCATACTTATATTTATATCTATCATTATAATAATATAAATACAAGTATAAGTTATTAATGAACAAAGTCCCAATCTATATACCATATATATAACATACAAATATTAGTTTAACTTTTAACTAGATTTTTCGGTTCTCGCATAAATTTTTTGTTTTCAAAAATCATATCACACTAGATAACCATCTGTGAAAACTGATTGGCTTTAATTGTTTGTCCGTCTCAACTCTTTGTTTGCATATTGTTCTGTTGATGTTTGGTTTTCCATGTGAACATAAAAAAAATAGATTTACTATCTCAATGAACGGTTTAATAATTTTATGAACTTAACAGTGACTTTCTTGACAATTTAATGTACTCTTGCCTTGACATATTATTAATTGATTTGGCATTTAATTCAATTGTAGTACTTTGGATTATATATGTAGGTATATATTTGTATAAGATCGCTGTGCTTACAAGTTATAATGTACCATGATTATAAATAGTTGTGTACATGACTGGAATGCATAAATAAAGTAGAAGAGACATTTCCGTGTGACCTTGAGTTAAAACTTTTTAATCCTACAGCCGCGCGGCGTCATAAAGAAGACATCCAATCTATGCGGCTTGCGGCTTTCGTCGCTCGCGGCACGATCACGTTGCGATCGCCAACATCGGGAAGCAGCCATATAAAAAGGGAAGATATCACCAATGTCGGACAGTTCCCCCTTGACGTCTACAATTATTGTAGTTCAGGTGTTTAAATAATAATGTTCAGTATAGTTTCGTATTCCAGTATTACAAGTGACTTTCCCAAGTAGATTACGTTTCAGTTTGTGGTTATTGGTGAACGGCTGGAGGGCTTGGAGAGGAGGCTGATTTTAAGACTTTATGATCGTTTTAGAACATTAACAAAGAACAGCAGATCCATCTCAAAGTAAGCGGAAATTGTACATACTTACCTAATAACCCTATCCTATAATTAACAGTGAGCACAAGTAGATGCGCGCGCGCAGCCAGCACGGCGCCGTCCAGCGTGTTGCCGGAGCCCCACTCGTGCGACGGCGCGCCCACCCACACCACCACGGCATACGGCGCTTCCACGCCGCGCGCACCTACACAGAACAATTATTTAGGACCGTGATATATATGTCAGTAAAAAATCATGCAACTAGCAAGTGATGACGTCTCAATACACATGCCAGTAAGAACCATGTAAACGTTTCGTGAGTACCAGTTGAAAACCATAAAATGGAGGCTCGTAAGTACATTCTTCATAATCTCAGCTAAATGACGAATAGTCGAAACACGTCGAATGTGTCTTAACAATTTTTTTTTAGCGTTGTCTTCAGTAGCAGCGGTTGTTGGGCGCACAGAGCCAGTCTCGTCGCTACAGACGGTTCTGCCGCGTTTAAATTCCGCGTACCAGTATGCTACTGTAGAATAAGACAGAGCATTGTCTTCCAAAGTAGACTGCAGTTCTTTAAACACATTTCGTAGAAAAAAAATCAGGCAGAAATATTTAATAACCGCACGAACTTCGATTTTCTCCATTTTGCACACTAATAAATTTTCCCGCAAAATGTAAACAACGAAAAAAAAATATTGGTGACAGTTTTTTTTTTAATTCTTTTGGCACTGGCTACTACTGAATTTGAGATTCGAATGAAATAGAATGCATTTCTATAATTTAATGTAAAGTGTCCGATTGATTCCAGAAACTTATTGATCAACTAGTATATCTAAACAATATGATTTTAATTTGGAGTTAATATTTTTTCATTTAATTTAGTTTTTAATCATAGGTATAGGTACATTTATAAGCCTAGAAACTAGATAAGTAATATTCCGATGTCCGTAGATGTTATTTGTTTTACATACATACTATATCTATCTTCATGAAGCAACTATTGTAACTGGTTAAGAAACTATGCCAAGATATATTGTTTGTATCTTACCGCTACCGGGTACATAAATATTGAGATAGAGGCAGTCCTCGCTCTGGTTCGCAAGTAGTGGAACAGTCGCCTTCAGCTCGTTGTACAAGCCCAACGGCATTTTCGATAACGCAGCGCTCCTGGAAAAAATACTTTGTTAATACTTGTTAGAAAACTTGGAAAGAAGTTGGAAAGGTGTCACTTAGGGTAACGAAATGTATTTGAAAGTGCTTTCAAGAACAGTACATTTTGACTATACATCGGAGACCACGTACCGGGAAACGCAGCGTAAGACGCCCAACGACTTGAAGAAGTTTGCTGGTAGTGACTGCGTAAGAAGAGCAGAAGATCGTCCTTGCGAGAGGCCTATATCCAGCAGTGGCGGAACATAGGCTGATGGTACGGTATGGTGCCATTTGAACAGCAAATGAGTGGATAGCAGGTTAAGCTCATATGCCTTTAAAGACTACCTTCTGCTTAAATACCAAACAATAAAGAAGTTTATTTGCAAATTGCTGTTCAGCAGGTCATGTTGTGTTCTGCCTCAGTTGCTGCCGACCTAGCACGATCCTATTCACAGCCATCCTGAAGAATATCATGCCTAACTAATGGGGTAAAACCTCAATAGCCAGTAGTGGTACCTCAATAGGAAGGAAACCTCCGTAAGTTGTTTCACAAAGATATGCATTGGGTATGTAGGTATGCGTCTGTCACGTGTAAGTATATAAAGAAAGTTTACTATTTAATTAATATCTGTGCTAGACCTAAGCTAAAGTGGGTAAATTGTAGGCAATTGCTAGAATTATCACTGCTCCTAACATTATTCTTTCAGTTAAAAACCAATCTTCATATGTACCTACGTACTGCCACTTAAAAGATTTCTATAGCGCAAAAACCTTACTTGTTGGATATGTCCGGATAGTGCTGGGGACAGACTGGTGCGTAAGCGTCGGCGAGGCGCGTGCCCGGCCACGCGGGCGCGGGCGGGGGAGGCGCGAGACGAGCTGGAACACCCGCGTATGGAACTCCGCGGAATACCTCCACAGGCTCCAGCCGCCGTGACGCCGGCTCCACTATGATGCCGCGGATTGCTCCTGTGTAAACATCAATGTAAGGTACTATACTCCGTCCACTATGTTAATTTCTATTTGACGTTTGCACGAATATCATGTTCCGTATTTTTTGACAGTCCATTGTAATCAAAACAATGTCATACTTTATTGTTGAGGGCGAGGAAATAGTGACGTTTAGTGAGACATACCACAGACTGTAAGGTATCATACGTAAAATAAATCGAAAATAATAGTTTTGAAATAAAAGTATATTTAACAATAATAACATCAAATAAATACGATTCCTTAAGATCATACATCGGAGTTTTTGGCTGAAACTCGAGAAGAGATAGTTTTATTTGATTATTATAAAAATTTTGTATTGTGGGTTTTGTGGTTGTCGTAGGACTTCGTGTGCTTCTAAGGAATTCTACTTTTATGTCCTCATTAAACCTTATAATTGTTTTGATATTAAAATTGCTAATTATGAAGAAAACTCAATACTCTTATATGAATACTATGTTCTTTTCAATTATATGAAAAGAAAAAAATATACTTCTCGTAGTAAACAGGGCGTGAATTCAGGAAATCAGACAACACAGAGATATACTCTATACAGACTTACACAGCTGTATTTATCTCAGTCTACCAACGAGATAAATGGTTCCTCAAATGGAAATCATGTAGAAAAATTATCACGGAAAAATGGACGAACAATTGAAATTAAAAAAAAATTAAAAAAAAAAATTCCGAAGAATAATATTATATGAGATCATTTGTTTCCCCCTAGTTTGCATGTATTTATACCCTAGTCAGGGCATGTATTTATACCCTGTGTTATGTCAATAAAGAAGTTTGAATTTTGAATAAATTTGTAGTTAAAAGGTATGCACGTATAGTAGAAATACGAGCAAGTCATCGGAGGGGATTTTTTCCATTGAAACTTGAATTACTTTTAGAGATACATTTGAAAATGTTGTTGATTCGTTTTCTTTGCTTTAACTTCAAATTTAGTTTCTTTTTATTATAACATAAGGTAGCCCTTTGGAAAAGTAAAATATCTGTCACTGTAAAAACTATTAAAATCTCAATTTAAAAACTTATAGCTAGTGTTACTAGATATCTAGTGTCACTAGTGTTACTAGATATCTAGTGTCACTAGTGTTACTAGATATCTAGTGTCACTAGTGTTACTAGATATTTTTAATGTTTTATGTCGATTTTATTTCTTATGATTTTATTGTTTACATATTATACAATCGATTTATTAAATTTATATCGTATTAAATACATTTTTGCGATTAATAAATCAATTATTTAACACAAATATTTTTAATAAATTGAATGGATAAAAGGGAACGCAAATTGTACTAGAATAGTATCGATAATCGAATCGGTAATTAGTATGAAGCATCACGGACATCACTCGGACATCACTAAACCGATCACTCATCGAGAAAATAACATAGTGGACGGAGAACAATGACTACTTGAGAGTTGCTAGAACCCGTGTTCAAATTATGTTTCCATAATCAGCAAAATTAGGCAGCGCATACGGATGTGTCACTGCCGTTGTTTGTTTATTAACTGATGCTAGCATATCCATGGTCGACAAATACACTTCAGCCACTTTCTTTCTACAAGAAGCAAGTGAATTCTAAAAACAGACTCCAGAAACACTCCGCATCAGCCATAGAAACCATAAAAGACAGGATGGAAGCATCACTGTAAAGACAAACCTTCACTTGTATTTGAAACTTATTATATGGGATAATCCAGAAGATCAAGTCGAAATTTTCAGATAAAGTTAACGTAGATTTTAGTTCTAACTACAGTCGTCTCTCTTTCCACCGATATTGAAAAGTTTCCCGAAAATTCTTGACAAGATGACCATTGAATAGTATCGTATGGATGGGCATGTAGCGATTTGTGTGAATTTTACGGTCCTTCACAGTCCTTTATCCTTAAACGTTCAGCGAATCGTCACAAGTGGAAGCTGACCAATAAGCTTAGCTTGCGAGACATTCGCATTCTTATTGGCTTAAGGCTTAAGCTGCAGCAGGAGCTTGTAACGTCGATGCAGGACTTTAGAAAGAATCCAGTGAAGCGAATTGTGAAAATGTGAACGCTTGTCGTGACAACTTATTTTAAGCTTTGTTGAATGTCTTTAGGGTTCTTTTCTGCAAGTCTTTCTTAGAGAATTTTTATTTGTAAAATGTAAATAGGATATTACTTCACATTTGACTAAACTGCAATGATGACAAAAATAATCTTATTTCGAAATTAACCAATATTTTTTTAGATTTCAGAAATCGTTTAGCAGAGCACTAAAATAGATTCCAAACAATAAACAATTTGATCTGATGGTATGGAACTAGCTTAATACAAAAGGGAACGATGTCATTTGGGCACGATGTTCCGGGATTGCTTCCCCCAAACGGGGTCTGATTGGATTGTCCGGAATCCTGCGGGATTAAACGGAACCCCGAATTTACCTGGGACCGATCAGCAAACAAAACTCCCGGATTAGGTTAAAAGCATCCAATCTTATACCTTGTACCGATTTTCATAAGTTTATAACTTTTGATTTGACGAGAGACAGCTCGTATTATTTCCACTCGACAGTATTTGTAACTTAAGCCGTCTTAAGAGGTTTTTTGAGGAAGCCTCGAGATGATATTGGAATATGGAATGAACTAAGGAGGATATTGATAGGTACCTACTTTCTGAAAATGTAAAAAAAATACTTATTATACACAAATTTCTAGTCTAGAAAAATATAAGCTCGTAGTTAAGCCTGGAAATAGAAAGATGTTTAATTAGTAAGATATTTAATTTGACCACATGACATTTATTTAAAACTAGCTTTTGCCCGCAATTTTGTTCGCATAGTTTTTTTTTATAGACTAGTGGGCGGACGAGCAAGCGGTCCCACGTGACGGTAAGTGTTACCGCCGCCCATGGACACCTGCAACACCAGGGGGTATGCGGGCGCGCCGCCAACCTTGCAAAATCCTATTCACAGCTCTCTTGAAGAACCCCATACCGTAGCATTCCCCATTGTAAAGGCGGTAGAACACAGAGAGACGCAACGTCTCTCCGACTGCTGAGGGATTCTAAACTGCCCGTGAGAGTTGGATCGTCGACATCGTGATTTACATTAATAGTAGCCTATGTTTTTATCCGAATTATAATTTACCTACGTAGGCGATTTTCGTGGCTGTGGAATATTAAGTAAAAGTCAATAACATGCAATCCTCAGACCAGATTGTGTAATGCGAAAACAAAAGTCAATCGACAGCTGTCAAATATGACAATAGTATTTTGCGGTGTTGAACTGATATATGGCAGTGTCAGTATGGATATTCGGATATTGAGGCTTACACACATTCCAGTAATAAGGAAAAAAAATTTGAAAATTAGAAATTTGTGCTCACATTATCCACGTGGATAAAATGCCCACTTTAAAGAACCGAACAACCTATTTGCCAAATTTCAATGAAATAGATTTAGTGACCGAGTAACAAACATCCAAACTTACAAACTCGCATTTATAATATAAGTGGGATTGAAATTGGACAACACGTTCTGCATACCTATATATCTGAAGTCATATACATCCAACCGCAGGGCAATTCATCATTTGGCCCAGTGCGAGCTGGTAGATAAAACACGTAGTTGCGCTCTCAATTCCTGTGTATCTGGTTTACTACAATAGGCCATTGATTAACTAAATCCATACATCATGATCAAAGAACTCACTGATATTGATCGAAGTATAGAAAGCTTACTAAACCAACAAGATGATTGGGAGTTCATTTTATTCCGACTGGAATTGTATTTCATTGTTGGACAATCGGCTCCCTCTCTTCATTATGTCTATAAAAATGGCTCTTAAACCTCCAAAGATTGTCGGCACAACCAAGGACCGTACCGACGTTCATTGTTGTTCATTGACTTTTGTAGATGGCAAACGAGCAGACAGTCGATCGATACTGTTGCCGTGCGACATCCTCAATACATGCCAACACCACTCCAGAATGACCCAGGATGCACTGCTTATCTTTGGAGATTTCCAAGCATTCCAAGCGAGTGATGTATTGGGCATGTGCTAGTATTATATGAAAGAATACCTGCGTTGGTGTGCACGATGCGCGAACTGTAGCGCGGGCCGGCGGCCGCCAGGGACGCGAGCAGCAGCGTCGCGCACCACGCCGCCCGCCGGCACTCCATGCGCCATCACGCGACACTTGGCTGCAACAAACAAGTTTAATTTAACGATATTATTTATCCGGCTCGAAGGACTATAAAATGAAGATGTTATGGCAGAGATTTATAGCATCCAGACTATAAGAGATAAGTAAATAAGATCGCACAATTCTGACGAAGCAATCATCGATTTAACAGTTTTTGATACTAGATCCGTGTCCTCTGTCATACAATCGATAGATTATCTTAGTAAGATCATTTATATTGAACACCACAAAGACGATTATGTTCTATTTATTTTTTAGAATTTTTTCATACGTAAGAGATATTGAAATAAAAAATCGATTAGGAAGCGTTCCTCACGGGCATTTGTAAATAATCTTAAAAAGATGCTTCGTAATCATGTGGGCAACATTCCAATTCCATACATTTATGTTCAGAACTAAAGTAATTTTCTAAGCCATTATCTGCTAAACTAGAGATAATGTAGCGTAAGCAGCGCATCATTTCACGAGGAAACGTCATACATATTTTGGAAGCCACTTCGCGACTGTGCCAAGAAATTCATATTCACACCGCACTTCCCGGGGGAAGCGGGCAACTTTCCTAATTAACTTGCTTTCGTATCTTTTATGAGTCATAATGTCACGTGTAGTACAAACTATTTTAGCAAAATTCTCTTATTCATTTCTTGCGTCATTCAAAGGCTACTGGATATTTTCAATCAGAAAACTATGCAGTGTAACCAGCTCTTTCAGTATCCACTGTTGGGCATGGGCCTCCTGCTGCACAGTGCTTTGTACATGAGGGATGAATGGCTGTAAAACGCCAAACGGGTTGGCGAGTCCACAATTTTAGAGGTGGTGTAGTTCCTCAGGGCTTGTGGTAGCCGCTTTATTATCCCTTAGTCGCCTTTTACGATACCTACGGGAAGCGATATGATGATGCTATCCTATAGCAGGCCGACACCATACGGCACTGAAAACTTATAATCATATATATATTTATAATGAATATACTCGTATTTTATTTCTAGAGTGTATTATTGGTCCACTTCGCTTTTAAGAATACCCAAAGTGTCCATTTTAAAGTCAACATAAAACACGTTGTACTTCACGAAACAATACCCACACGAAGTATTGAGTGAGACTAAGATGTACACTTTTTTATAAAACAATTGGCAGACATGCGGGCGTACACTGCCATGGACATCTGCAACACTGTTATATAGACTTTAGAATTCAATTAAACATGATTGGTCAAAGAAGGTGACGCCTATTGTCTTGGGCGATGAGTCGCTGCCTTTCTTAACGCGGATACTTTATGGCTGTGAGATTGCAGCAACTCAAAAAAAGTTGCAAGGATTTGGCGAAATTTTTCTGCTTATTATTGTATATTTCACTAACTTCGACATTTAAATCGCTAAAACTGTTGGTTTTTATGCGCAGCGGGCGGAAGATAAATAGTGTCCCAATGTCATGAGCAGACCGGTTGAAATGTCGGTATGCCCGCAAGGTTGTGTCCTGGGACCCGTGCTCGCTACACACGGCTGTTGTGAGTTCCCTGACGCCGACACCCGTCGAACAGTCAGCTGTCGGCACACTCGACGATGTGTAAAGTTGAGATATGAGGAACACGTCCGTACTTATACAAACAACGATGCGAACGCTGAAAATTGATTATTCATTATCGAGAATAGAATCGATTCTACCAGTTTTTACAATAGAACTCATTGTTCTTTTCTAGTATATCGTTAATTCTACACGCAGTTACGCAAAACAAATACAGGCAACTACAGAGCGCGGTGCGCCACGCCTAGCCGTCCGCACTGAGTAATGAGAGCTTAAGGTAGAATTTTTAAGATTAACATATCTATAAACGTTTGTAACTTTTGATTTGATAAAGCGGCTACAGTTAATATATAAATTAATTGTAAACATTTGCCCCACTTTGATTGTTATCTTCACACGAATCTCGTATTTAGATAATAATTAACCACTTACTCAAAGAGTTACTACTTGTATATGTGATAGGGTAGTGTTCGAGAAACCATTATACCTAATTGCTCCAAAATTAATGGAGGGTTCTGGATAAACATCAATTTAATAATAACTAATAACTAATTTAATAACTAATAACTAATTAATAATTTTAATAACTAATAAGTTAACAAATATGATATATATTTTGTTGTAACATCAATTTATGTAAAAGTATAGTTGAATATACTTAAAATTGACATGATTAATTATTATTAATTAGGCGCAGAATGTGCACTTCGCAAGGGGGAGAGTGCACGTTGCATTCCCACAGCCGCCGGACGCACTCTACTGGCCACGTTACCCCTCTCTCATAGAAGACTACCTTGAAATGTACTGCATTTTCTACTTTATCATATTTCCCCAATGCACGTACGTGTTTCGGTAGTGAGTAAGAGCCCATTCCCATTGCACCCTATCCCTTCCAATTTTCTCAATGTATATCCCAGCAATATTGCTGGTACGTTATTACTGATGTGTTATTGATGTCATTAACATAGAACAAAGTTAATTTTTTACTTGTAACTTTTATTCAATATTTCTTTTACAGAATAGATGGCAGACGAGCGGGCGGGCCACATGATGGTAAGTGGTCACCGCCGTCCATGGACACTTGTAACACCAGGGGGCTTGCGGGTGCACATATTCTTAATTTCTTAATCGTAAGTTATTTTTATTATGTAATTATGTAAAGAGAGTCTACAGTCCTATTAACATTAAAAATATATAATATGAAATAAAGACAATGATATAATATATTATAATTCGTAGGAATATGAATACAGAAATACTAAATACGGGGTAATTCTATGGAATAGAAACTCAATTTATTCAGAAATAATAACATGTATTGAATATATTCTAGGTCTAATTTATATTAGCAAGCAAAATAAAGATCAAAATGGCAAATCTATTCATCATTAACATACATTCATTCGTCTTGTATATTCTTCAATTAACTTCAATAAATATTCAGACATAAAATACAGTGGATTTCGGTTATAACGACGGCGGAGGGACCACTTTAATGTCGTCGCTATATCCGGAGGTCTCTATATCCGAAATAATAAAAAATCACGTACATATATATTATACACGGCTGTTACTAAAAAAACGAGTTATAGTGCACTGCTTAAGTTTAGACTTTTGTGCACGCTGTAAGGTATATTCCATTTTCATAATTCCCTCTACATCTAAATTATTATTGCCTTCTCCAAATAAACAGTACTTTTTGAGCGTTGTAATAGCACATAATGCATCTCTAATTGTTGGAATCTCGTTTACATTGCAATCCTCTTCCTCTTCTTCATGCTCCTTTTCTTGTGTTTGAAGTACAGACTCAATAATTTAATTATCCGTCAAGTCATCAGTAGTGATAACTTGATCATCAATATTCACATAAGTTTCCCAATCCGTAACTGTTGCTTCCGCTGATGATAATCTCGCCAATGGCAAGTTATCCATTTCATCATCAGAATCTTCATCAGTTGTATTAATGGTAGAAAATTTACCAAACCCAGCATGTGAAAAACATTTTTTTATTGTATCTGGAGTAACTCGTGCCCATGCTGTTGTTAACATTTTAATGCCATCCAGAAGATTGACGGCGAAAGGAGTCGAGCTGTTTTCATTGTCGTTTACCATTTTCTCGACAAGAAGCTTTCGATAATGGCTTTTCAGAGTCTTAATAATACCTTGATCGATAGGCTGAATAACTGACGTGGTGTTTGGTGGTAAAAATGCCAGTTTTATGTTAGTCAATTTTTGAATGTGTGGGTGAGCTGGACAATTGTCAATAAATAAGATGATTTTTTTATTGTTTCTTCTTAGCTCAGAGTCCCATTTCCGTAAAACTTTTTCAAAAATTTCTGATGTCATCCACGCCTTTTTGTTGGCTTCGTAATCAACTGGCAAAGTTTTAACATTTTTGAAACACCTTGGTTTTTTCGCCTTACCTATAACCAGCAATTTACGTTTTTCACCTTCCATACTTGAAGCAACAAGCACCGTTATTCTATCTTTTGATAGTTTCCCTCCTGTACATTTTTCTCCTTTGAATTTTAGCGTTCTATCCGGAGTCAATTTAAAAAATAATCCGGTCTCATCAGCGTTCCATATTTGACTGTCGGTATATCCCTCGGTTAATTTTGGTAAAACTGTTCGCAACCAATTATCACAGTCGTTTTGCGACTGACGTCGTTTGACACTAGCGGCTTCTCCACAAACTTTACCGACCACTATATCATGACGTTGTCTAAATCTGTAAATCCAGCTTTCTGAACATTTAAAGTCTGTTTTCCCAAGCTGTCTGGCAAAATGATTAGCTTTCTCTTGCAAAAGAGGACCGCTTATAGGTACCTTTTGGCTTCTCTGTGCTTTAAACCACACTAGAAGTACATTTTCAATATCTTGATGAGTTGGATTACGATTTTTCTTTATTTTCAGGGATTTTGATTCAAAACACTGCATAATTTTAGCGCGGTTTTTCCACATCGTTGATATTGTAGAATGTGAAACTCCAAATTGTTTACACAGATCAACATTGTTTTCACCATTTTCCAGTCTCGAAATGATGTCCACTTTTTCTTTAACAGTAAATGTACGTCTAGGAGCCATGTTCACAAGTTTAAGAAACGATGTTTACTCACTGGAAATTGCTACGTAACTGATTCATAATTTTAACTTCGTGCACATGCTAAGTAACCCTACACACAAACAAAGCATTTGACCATCTGCGAATGTAAACAAAAGATTCTTATCCTTTGTTTACGTTACATTAAAGCTTATGAATGAGTATTTGTGCCTTTGCCGACTCAGTCTCAATATCCGCAAGGAATTTCTAGGAATCTGTCCCAAATAGTTCATAAAAACAAGTCGTTATACCCGAATTAGGCGTTATATCCGGAGTCGCTATTGCCGAATGAATTTCCTACGAATGTATGCTTTAAATTCTAGGGACGTAAGTTCGACGTCGCTATAACCGAAAAGTCGTTACAACCGAGGTCGTTATTAATGAAATCCACTGTACTTCTATCATGCAGACGGAAGCTATTGTAGATATTGGAGCAGCCACTCGATTATAATGTCGCTAGTTGAAGAACATATGGACGTACGTCGACTAACTTATAAGTCTTATAAGTTACACATCTTATAAGTCTGTAGCTCCGATTGGTAAATAACGTAACCGTAACCGGCCCTTTTATCGTCCACTGCTTGGACATGGACCTCCTCATGCACATTGATTTGAGCATTACGGTTGTATTTTGACAGCAAGGCATTCCCGCGTGACCTAGTAGTTAGTGCCTTTAGACACTACCACACGTCTTTCATACGCGGACGAGACACTTAAGTCGCCGCCTGCGCCGACCGATCACTGGGCTTTTTACATGCGGAATCCACCCGGTGGACTTGATCGCGCGGCCAGCGTGAAGAACGCATGCACGCAGGCCCTCATGAAGCTCACGCAGAGACGTGTCCGTAGTAGCGGGCAGAGATGATAACTCTGCAGTGGGCCCAGAAACAGATTCTCTGCTCTCCCATATAGGAGGGGGCGTGAAATAACCTCGTTACATTTTTTTTTTGTATATGTATAACTTATTCCTTCTTGAAAGTGGTCAATTACGTAATCGACCTTTTCAATAACCGAAATATCTACAAGCTACAATATTCCTAGCTAGGTGAATGTTATCAGCACAAGAGTTATCTACAATTTCAATGAAATAATTATAGTACACTATTACATCGTTACAATCCCTCCCTACTCAAAGTAGATATCTGGCATTGAACACAAGAGGTTTCTAGTGACAAAATTACGTACATACACTCCTATATCATTAATACAACCTCATTGTCACAACAGTAGCATTCACACGTAACTAACTCCATTATCTCGCGAAGCAGATGTGTACAGAAACAATTTCCATCCACAAGAAACCGGCCCGATACAGGCTTTCACTGCGACACCATTCCCGTTTGAATAGATATCGCGAATGGCCGTATTGAATGGAGGTTGCCGTCGGCCGCAGGTACGAACCCATATCATTATGCCATTACACCAGGGACCTGCGAAATGGTACGAACCGAAGGAACCAGAGGGAAGTGGCCTTAATTTACATATGAATGGTTCAAACATTTATGCGTTTGGGATATGAGTAAAAGAATCGTCTGCGTGCTGAATCTTAAGTTTTTGATGCGACTTGAGGGTTACCATATAGAAATACAAGCTCAAAGAAATGTAAAAATGAACCAAACAAACGTGTATTTTTGTTTAAAACTTCGTGGCTAAAACGAAGTTTGTGTTAAAACTAAACAACTTCTCCCCATTTTCCCAATCCATTCCTTAGGATTGGGAAGCCCATCCGGGGGCGTGTCGACGTTTGTGATTCTGGATTGATGTTGGCATGTATCGCGGATGTCTACACGACAGTATCCACTTACCATCAGGTGCACTGTATGCTCGTCAGCCGCCTTTTTTCTATAAAAAAAAAAGTTCGTCTAACGAAAAATGACAGACGAAAATTGTACAATTATTTATTACGTGTTGAAAATTTTATTGTTTCTCAAAATTTTACGAAGCAAAAGATAAGTTAATTTTAGATTTTTGTTAGTCGTGTTTTTTTATAGAAACAAGGTGGCGGACAAGCAGACGGTTTATCTGGTGGTAATTGGATATTGTTACCCATGAACATCCGCGATACATGCCAACATCAGTCTAGAACGTTGGCACGCCCCTGGATGCGCCGCCAATCTTTGGAGTTACAGGAACAGACTAATAAGACCACAAATGCTTTCTTTTCCTTTTACGAGCAGTGACACTTTATGGTAAATTACTACTAGGTATAAATTCAATAGCACTTGCGAGAAATAATGTTAAAAACTTGGGCGATTTGCAAAGCTAATATAAAATTACCAAGAAACCGAACTAGGTCACAAGCCAGCCGGACATCTAATCGAAGAGAACTCGTAACGTAGCGCAATAAAAATAAAATATTATTATTTTGTTACGGATAGGCTGTCATGATCGATTTTATGCAGAGAGCCTTGAGAAAAGATTATACGGCCTTGGCCACGCGAAAATGAAGAAAGTAACTTGGTTTTATATCTAATCTCAAATATTTGTATTTAACCGAAACCTCCTAATCAAGTTTATCTGATCAAACCATTTTAAGATTCAGCAATTTCATCTACTTTTGTTTGCGGTTTTATTTTAGTTATATATGAGACGTCCATAAAAACTGTGATAGCTTTGGGATATTTATTCAGGACTCTACTTCTATACTTATAGTTTTATCTATACTTCTATACTAATATAATAAAGAGGTAAAATTGTGTTTGTAGGTATGTTGGGGGTAATCTCTGGAACTACTGATCCGATTCCAAAAATTCTTTAATAAACAGGAAGCTACATTATCCTTGTCTAATATAGGTGAAACTCTCCTTCACCCACTGTACTCGCCAGACCTTGCCCCTACTGATTTCCATTTTTTTAATAATTTGGATAACTTTTTACAGGGGAAAAAATTCAGCTCTGATGAGGCAGTGAAAAACGGCTTCAGAGAATACATCGATTCCCTTCCCGAGCAGTTCTACAGCAGACGCATCAATCAACTCCATTAAAGCGGCAAAAATGCATTGATAATAATGGACAATACTTCGATTAATTAAATATGTAATTTTCATAGAAAAAAAAAAAATTTGAATAAAAAACGGCAATTTCATTGGTAGGCCCTAATAATTCCTTATTTAATCTCTCTGAACGAAACCATAGTGTAAACAGTCGCGTTAGACTTTTTGGCAGGAACTCGTGAAGTGAAAGTAAAGTTTTTATTTGACAATTATAATAATTGTGTATTTGAGGGGTTTGTGTTAAATTTCAAAGTGCTAAATGTTTTTGATAATCAAACAAAATCATAAGGCGGGCTTTTGATTTTGAAATTATAAATTACGAAGAAAACTCGACACTGGCACAATGTGGTAATTTCGCTATTGTCACATAAGAAAAAAATATATCGCGTTGCATTATCCTGCGTTTTAAATGCAAGGCAAGGGTAATTAATCCTATTTTGAACATAGAATGGCCTTATTCCGAACATATATCCGATTGTTATCCGCAGATGAATACACTTAAATTAGAATCGTAAAAGAAATGTATTTTCAAAATGTACTCAAAGAAATAAAAATGCTTTTGCTTTTCCTAGAAATAACAGAATGACAAATACTATTTGCAAAGAAATGCAACCAGCCCTTTCCAGTATCCACTGCCGGAAATGGTCGTCCCCATGCACATTGTCTCGTGCGTGAGGGATGTAAGGCCTTGTAACGCCACGCTAGTCAAATGGGTCGGCGAGTTCACTCCTTTAGAGATGGTGTATATAGTTCCTCAGGGCTTGTGGTAGCCGGTTTGTTATTCCTTAGTCGTCTTTTAAAACTCCCGCGGGAGATGAGGTGGTACTATTCAGAAGCCAGCCGATACTACTGTATCCTATATACGTGACCTAAATGTTATTTTTAAAAATGTCTCAATAAAGAAAATTTTCAAGTCGTATTTCAATGAAATCACTTTCCAAAACTTTTCCCCGATAATGTAGCAACTGGAGTGTACATAAAATATTCAACGAGAAGCGCGATAAAAACCAAACTCGCATTCAAATTTACTGAACCAGAAAGTATTGATGGGCTACTTCCCAAATAATAGCCGCGAACCAATTGGAGCAAAATATTATGACATTCAAAACCTGATTGTTTTTTAACTTCGTTTTTAACTTGAACTTGATTACCATCAGCTATGGACTATGTGCTGTCGACCGGGTTTAGAATAGCACCTCATCTCTTCCCGTGGGTGCAGTAAAAGGCGACGAAAGGATAACGAAGCCGCTACCACAGACCAGAGGAACTACATCACCTCTAAAAGAGTGGACTCGCCAACCCGCTCAGCCAGCGTGGCGTTTAAAGGTCATCTTGCCGAGGCAATGTGCATAAGACAGCCCGTGTCCAGCAATGGATGAAAAATGGGCTAGATACGATTACAGTACTATCAGCCTATGTCTCTCCACCGCTGGATATAGCACTATCCCAAGACTCGCTACCACACGTGTCCTTCGGCTCTTCTCATCCAGTCACATCACCGGCGAACTTCTTCAAGACAATTAGTCCATGTTATCGATGGGTGTCCCATATAGCGCTTACCGGTACGTGGCCTCCGTTCGAGGACTCGTGTACTTCATCGGTTGTCGGTCTTGCAGCAAATTAGACCTGCCCTATGCCACTTCAGCATACTCATTCTGTAAGCTATGTTGATGAGTTTAGTTTTTGTGCAAATTTTATCCCGCAAAGCACTTTATTGGTATAATATAAATACATACCTTCACACACCCTCATACACGCCCACACACGCAGGCACGAGCACACGCACCCGGACACACCAATTCAAACACAAATCTACATGTATCCCATTAATATTATAAACGCGAAAGTTTGTGAGGATATATGTATGAATGTTTGTTACTCTTTCACGCAAAAACTACTCAATGGATTTTAATCAAACTTTACAATAATATAGCTCATACATCAGAATAACACATAGGCTATAATTTATAAAGATATTGTGTAAATTGGCCAAAATATAACGATAAGTGTTGTAATGTTTGTTGCAATAGCTCAGTTTTGCACTCTGTATTTTTTACTATGTATTTTTATATCTGTATTCTAATTCAATATTTTTAACCTCTGTAACTCATTACCTATCTATATGAATAATAGCACTGGCTGGAAACTGTTTGAGATCATAAAATCTGTAATTCAAAAATTCATAAATCCATCGAATGCTGTCAAGAAAAAGAAGACTGAAAAATCTAAGGCCCCGCACAGTGAGTTATTGTTTTGGAAGCGATCAGGGAAGACGTATTGGAAAAAGTCACACGCCTGTTCCGGGGACTGAGCTATCCTGGACATCACATCTGGGCCACTACTCTCCTCGACTGCCGCAGCATCTGGTCCGTCGCTCTTTGGGCGCTGGTGCTCTACCCGGGCGCCGCTTCTTGCGTCTGGCCGCTATCGCCCCGTCCGACCGCTGTTTCCAGTCGGCGGTAGTACCCGCTCTACATCACTCTGTGCGTGCGCTCTGCTAAGCGCCGCCTCTACTACATCCAGACCGTGAGTTTTTGGTGCTCGTGAACTAGAAACAGACACTTACAAGACTCTTTATTTAAGTATCATACTAATTTTCCTCTTTCTAAAATTTTGTATTAGGTTATTCTATAAATTATAAGGAGCTATTGAAACAAATCCTACCTCTTTCCACTCTAGTAGAAGTTGATTACCCCCTTTTAGTTATATCTAGTAGGGTAACACGACAGTGTCAAGTAAGTCGGTAAAAACTCTGCCATCTGCGAGCTATTTTGGCGTGCGCTGCAAAAACCGTAAGAGTTACACGAATATAATGTATGGTGGAAATGTTTCTGAAATTTTGAAAAAAAGAACATAAACCGAAGCGAAGCGAGGGCGGGTCACTAGTTATTAATAAAAAAAATCACCTATTGTTTACCGACAATCTATTACATACTGTTTCATTTCATGTCAGTGTAATTTGTATTTGGCCATTAACACTAGCAATATATTTCTTAAATAAGTTACATGAAAGTCTGTAGATTATCTATATAAATAATTATACTTTTTGAAGTATAAATTAGGCCAATTGCATACGCCAGTCAGAAATATGGATTTCCATATTTTCAATGCACCGTTTCTCTATAGAATCATAGGCGACCCTATGCTTGAATGTTTACACGACATCGCGCGATTTTACGATAGCTACACGGTGTGCCCGACGTGTAAATACTGCCGTATTTGAGTTTTGTACCACTCTATTTGCAATTTCTATAGAATCACGTGAGGGGAATCGTAAATCAATCGTAAATAAACTGTAATCAACTGGACTAATCCGTGACCAATTAGACCAGGTGGAGCGATTCTCTGCTGTACAACAGGTTAAATTCCCGATTGGACTAAATCTGGACAACGAACATGTAGGAGTAATTATTAGGATTTCACTTGTCGTTTTGTGTCTCTGGACTAGTGTATCCAGGTTACTATTAACAGCCTGTAGTGTCCCACTGGTAGCTCTTTTCCACTACTTCTCCCGGTTTTGTGCTCGTCTCTACAATGAACGTCAAATTCATCTCGTCATTATTTTCAAGGTCTGCCATCATGCTGTATGGCATTTTATGCCTGTTGCGTGTTATACAATAGACACGTGTGAAAAATGGAATAGACATATAAAAATCGGGACTTAATTTTTAAAAAGAGGAATTTAGAAATCTTAAACCACTCAGGCCACTTAAACCACTTAGGCCACTTAAACCACTTGGGCCAGATGCCCATCTGGCCTAAGTGGCCCAACCTATTTTCCGCCACTTTGAAAGATTCTCGATTTTCAAGACATCAAAGCAAACAAATGTATCCCCAGGTAAATACTCTTTAAACGTCTCAGAAATCAGACAATCAAGGTCAAAATTTGCTTGTTTTACTAAAAACTAAGTTTACTATTATAAGTCTTTAATAAGATACCGCTATTATTTTGAACGACCTGTTTGTTTTGTTTTCGGTATGATACCTGTTCTCGGGTTTCGATTTGCTAAACAAAGACATAGACGAAACATTGTCTAATATTTCCAAGATAGAAATAAATAAAACCTTACGTTTCAACCAAAAATACAACTATTAGTTAATAGTCAGTAACTATTAACTATTTAATCCTAGTATTAACTTAGTGGTACGGGCCGAGGATTTGAACTCACGATCACACAAATGTGAGTCAAGTATATATACCCCTCTGAACCATATCTATATCTATACTAATATAATAAAGAGGTAAAATTGTGTGTTTGCAGGTATGTTGGGGGTAATCTCTGGAACTACTGAACCGATTTTAAAAATTCTTCCACAAATAGGAAGCTACATTATCCGTGTCTAATATGGGCTATATTTTATTTTGAAAAAAAAAAAAAACACATAAACCGAAGCGAAGCGAGGGCGGGCCACTAGTATATTATATAGACATAAATCTGGATAAAAAGCAATACGATTTCCCGGATATATATTAAAATAATCCCCAGAATTCGCATCTCAATTTATTTATTTGTGTTTTCCGTAAATATTTTATATATAACATACAATTATTCATCTGTGGCGTGGACGCATGAATTATATAATAATGTTGCTTTTAATTCCAAATAAATTAATTAAATCTGTAAACAACAAATTGCTACCTACCATTTAACATTAAAATTAACAGGGAATTTTGTCTCTCTTGAATTTTGAATTTTGGGAATCTCTCTAAACATTTTAATCTTCCGCATGCCCGCTGGGGTCTATCACGCCTCACACATATTAAAATTCCTGATTTTTTTATGTACACTTAATGTCAAAACTATTATATATTTCTCAGTAGTTGGAGATAGGTGTCACTAGGATCGATTCACGTCGCATAAGGCATAAGTCGCACTCACACTATTGGTAAGTTTTTTTTTTTTCATATTTATTGCTAGAAACATTAAAATATTCGTAACAATTAATGTAATAATGCAATAAGGTCCGGGTTCAGGGGTCGTATAAGAAGAGAGCTGTTGGATAATAGCGACGGTGAAGTGGAAAATTTTGTTCGTGAGATCTATCATGTAAGTCCCAGCTCTTCATCTCGCAGTGAAGAAGATGATTCCGTCTGTTTACCAATCTGAGGAGTCAACTTATTCTGGCTTAGGTGATCAAATTCCTAATTATTACGCAGGTAAAGACAATACGAAATGACGAAAACCAGCTTGCGAGCCAGCCGAGTGATATCAATATCCTTGTTATTGAAATATTATGTTCTATATGTGACTTCTTTATAAAAGTTCCTAATTATTATAAGGAACCAGATCTTGTTTTCTATTTTGTGTTGATGCCAATACAATTAATATCACATCATTCTCCCGTTAGTGTCTCAATAAATGTCATATTTCAATATTTTTTGTTTTTTATTAAATTTGGTAGATCTCAAAATTATCGAATAAAATATACTCATAATGCAAGGCCAAAAATATTTTGTAGCTCGTGTATATATTATGGATGTTTTGCATTCGTTTTAGCGGGTACTCGCCAATTTCGTAAATATTCGTAATTTGTTTTCGCGAATAGTGCTTTGTTGCTATTTGAATCTTCGCCAGTATATTGTAAATTAAATAAAGTATTTATTTTATTTGCTGGCGCCGCCACTCCTGGCTGGCATCGCCACCTTTGCCTGGGGCCGCTGCCACTATCGAGGGCGCCGCCCTTACAAGTGCCAACGCCTTCTCCAGAAGCCGCCGCCCTCGCCTGGCGCCGTCACTTCCCTTTACTGGCGTTGTGAATGCATAGCCGTTGCTTCTCCGAGCCGGCAGCTTCGCTGCTACCATCTCCTTTTCTACTGGACGTCGTCACTTCTTAAAACGGACATCAATGCTGTGTTAGGCTTTTGGGTAATATACGCTATTTCCTTTGTAGTTAGGCTACACGACAGTGCAGCGTTAAAACCTGTTTAATAGATAAATATCTTAAAATTATCTACAAAAATATTTTAATTCTACAAAGTGTAAAGGGCATTCATTAACCTTGAAATAAGCAATCCTTGAAAGTAAAGATTCGATGTTGACTAATTAAAACAGAATTGAGATGAAAGTTTAAAGTGGTGCTTGAGCGTAACTTCATTCAATCATTAATTTGTTCCTCTTATCTCGCTGCTCAGGTGTACTCAGTTTCAGATTGTTGTCACAGCCGCGGAGCCGGTGAGTTTACAGAAGCGTTTGCCAAACAAGCAGAAAATGTTAAGGGCGAGGTAGAGCCCCGTTGAAAGAGATTAATTTTGTTATTGTTACCCTTAGAGTTCATTAGATTCAGTTCATTAATTCGTTGACGTCTTCGTAGACATCTACGAATAAATTGAGAAGGCCCATGTTCAGCAGTGAACGATATAAAGGCTAGTTATGGATACTAACGTGGAAACATAGCTTAATCGAAAACACCTGTAAAGCGTAAATTAGTCTGTAATAACTTAATAAATAATTAATGGCAAACGTGTGAGAGGCTTCAGTTTAATATATCCCTAGATTAGGATACAGATTGTTAGAAATCTAGTTTAATTTAGTCTAACGTAGTCTTAGTCAGACATAAGTTCAGTAATGCTGTTGTATTATTCATAGAGTTGTTCTGAAATGACGTTACGAAATGAAGAATTATATTATAAATTCAAATATAATAAATCCTCAATCAAGTTGATTGTAGGTAAGTTAATAAATCCTGTGCGGAAAAAGAATGTTGAAGAAAAAGGAAGTGGTGAATGGATACAACAAAAGAAGCAATGGTACGACTTATATTTAACTGTACTTATATTTAACTGTACTTATATTTAACTGTACTTATTAAAATTAGTGAACACTTATTACTTAACTGCACGTAGTAATTGACAAATTACACTATAATGTCACTGTACATTGACAAGTTACACTGTAATGTCACTGTAAATTTACAAATTACAGTGTAATTTCATTGTAATTGGACAAATTACACTATTTGCTGTGTGATATTGGCCCGCTCTTATAGGCTCTTATATAGCACCACCCCATCTCTTCCCGTGGGCGTAGTGAAAAGCGACTAAAGGAAAACAAAGCCGCTACCACGAGCGCTGAGGAACTGCACCACCTCTAAGAGAGTGTACTCGCCAACCCGGTTGACCAGTGTAGAGTTTTAAGGCTATTCATCCCTCATGCTCAAAACAATTTGCATGAGGAGGCCCACGTCCAGCAGTGGATACTGAAAGAGCTTGCATTTCATTGCATTATTGAAATTTCACAGTGAGTGTAAGAAATAACAACTGTGATAATGTTATAAATTTCGGTCCTGCGGCAAATATGATTACAAATTCAGCGAGCTGATTCCACGAGTTTGTCTGTAACTTAAGTTCTTTTACGAATCTATTCGTTTCGGTTGTGGTAGACGAGACCTCGAATTGAGGCTACGTACCTGGAAGCGCAATGTGGGACGCGCTCCGGCCACGTCAACTGGCGATTTGAGGAAGTTCGCAGATGGTGGCTGGATGAGAAGGCTAACGCGTGTGGTGGCGACCTTGGGACGGCCTATATCCAGCAGTAGAGATACATAAGCCGATGGTGTGGAATGTAGACGATTGGAAATGCCAAAAATGAAACATATTTGTGACTTTATACTCGTATTTGTTATATTGTCGGTACAGACCTATTGATTTTGGATAACACTTTTCAATATACCTAGGTTCATTCTTTCAACATTTTGTTAGAATACAAACATGCAAATGTATTTTATTATTTATATATGTACATTTAAATAAATTATACCGTTGTTATAAAAGTATAATACATATAGTTATAAAAGAGTTACCAGTCACTTTATTATCTCTATTATTATAATACAAAGTATTATTGAGTAGAGAATGCCTTAAGGTTTGTTAAAGAAAATAAATAAATACACATTTCCTGACATCCGATTTATATGATGTGTATTTTTTTTTTAATTTCTCTACAATATCTGTAAAAATAAAATCAATTTTCATGTTTAGTTTTTATTTAAATCCGCTAACGAAGCTACCGAGTCTTTACCGGAGGGTGGCGAAGGGATTGTTGCGGTGTTGATCCCGATGTGCAGATAATTGGTATACCCTCTCCCTTCCCAGCGGTTAGACTCACGGCGATTGTTCCCCCCTAGAGTGCCAACTTTACATTGTTCTTAAACATTTGTGCTTTTGTAACCACTTTTAAAAATAGGTTCAAAATTGCTTGGAGTCGGGGGTAAGAAGAAGGTTATCAGAAGAAGATGAAGTGAGTGAGAGCAAAGGAATTAAAAACGCCTTATTATAATATAAAGTAGAGTAAGCAGAATCATTCAAATCACCACAATTGGTGTCTTATCTATTCCCATGGATGTTGTAAAAAACGACCAAAGGCAACCACAAGCCCCGAGGAACTAGATCACCTTTACAATAGTGGACTCGCCAACCCGCTTAGCTATCATGGCGTTATAATGCCTTACATTCCTCATGCACATTGTCTTGAAGGCCCAGTCCAGCAGTGGTTGCATTGCGCTGCATGGCAACTAGTACCTACATATTTCCTTACTGATATTATTGTTTTAAACAAAACTAACATTTTCATTGTAGTTTCAATTCGTTAGCCGTCAGAAGAAGTCGACGATTTGGAAACCATGAGTTAGTCGCACGGCTCGTTGAACAATATTAATGGGATAGCTAAACAAAACCAGTATTCGGCAAAGAGTAATAAAGAAGCACGGATCGCGGTGGGATTTCGCGACTGGAATTTTGTAAAGCTCGGTACACACGAGCGAGTTTCAGTTAATGCTCAAAAATGGAACAGAGGAAAAGGGAAATGTTTATCAAACTAATAAACAGTAAGTCCATTTGCATATTACCTTATACCTACTCTAATTTAATAAAATAAGTAAAATCTCAATAACAAATAATAATACAATACAAAATAATACAACCGTAATAATACTGTCTATAAACGAATAACATAATATATCGTTTTATTTTTAAATATATATTTATTATTGTTATTTATTGTGTTCAAGGGAATTGACACGATAAAATAAACAACATTGAGTTTCTCTGTAACAAAAGTGGAGGTTTATTGTTTTTTCATATTGAATTATTTACAATGGTGGATTTAGCATAATATAATTTCAACGACACACAAATTCACAATATTAAACTATAATCGTCATGTCACCATAGATTACCTCACATCGATATACAAGATCGATAACCTTATATATCGACCGCGCCCGGAATGCGCGGCAAATTCAAATCGAAGAAATGTATTTTCTTTACATGTATATCTGAAAAAATGATATGAATCGGCCTAATCTGAATAATAAATAATACGGCCTAATTTCAGTATCCACTGCTGGGCATATGGCCTTAAAACGCCACGTTGGACAGGCGGGTGTTGTCCACTCTTTAAGAAGTGCTGTAGTTCTTCAGGGCGTGTTGTAGCCGCTTTGTTATCCCTGATTCGCATTTTACGATACCCACGGGAAATGATGGTGTGGTGATAGTCTATAACTGGCCGACACTACACGGCACAAGCCATTGTAATGAGGATTGTTCTTTTATAGAGTGTACAGTGTACTCTAAACCGTACCGCGAATCGGCGCAAGATGATGGATGCGACGTACGTCATCGAGCGACGCTCGTGATGAATGTCGCGGACGTTTGTTTACACTGTAAACATGTGCGGAGTGATTGATGCGTCCGCCCACCGCTCTCGATGGGGGTTTTAAATCGGCGCCGTAATGTATTGTGATGGAGCAATAAAACACGCTCGATCATCCATCACAATAGTACCGACATCGATATAAAAATGCCGAGGTATTCGCTCGTGTGTGTGGTAGACTTAGCTTGGAAACTGTTTGATTGATTTTCCAACTTTTCCTTGTTTCTTGAAGGTAAATATTATTGGTACAAATAACATCAGACTCAATGACCCACAGATTATCTTTGTGGTGGGTACAAAGAAGGTGGGTTTTTAATTTTTAAGTTTTCTCTTATAATCCTGTAGGTATACGTATATATAACGTATACCTATGTATACCGTGTCAACGAAATCACACGAAACCTGAAACATGTCAACCAAACCGTTCTCGCGAAAAATAAAATTGTTTTAAGGAATAAATCAAAAGTTACTAACATGTAAGGTTTCGTTGTCCTGTTCCTAAATCAACAAAGGCAGGCAGGGGGCGTGCCAACGTTTGTCATTCTGGACTGATGTTGGCATGTATCGTGGATGTCTATGAACGACAGTATCCATCAGGTAATAATAACGCATACAGTATCAGAAAAAAAAACCTCCAAATTGAATTTCTCTGATCAATCCAAAGGTTGACTGACTGGTAGTAAATACCTTAAGAAATTAAGCTCGCCTTTTGTACGATATTGTGTACGTATAAAAATAAATAAAAAAATAAAATCTTTGTTGGAACAAGCTTTGTGGAAACATGTATTTTCTAAATCTTAAGGAAAATATCGAATCTAAATGTCAGACGACATTTAAGATTAGAATCTTTAGACGACCAATTAGGCCAGTTGGTAGTGCCTCTGCCTGCTGTGTAATAGGTCCTGGTTTTGATTCCGGCGGACAATCATTTGTGTTCGGGTCTGGGTGGTGCGCGTGTTGTGTTCGTCTTAGTACGTATTTCCGGACCCACGACACAGGGAATCCTACTGTGGGTGTGTGGCGTTGACTGGGGCGTTAAATTATTCGAGTGAACAATATTTTTGAATTTACATCGTTACTCAAACTAAAAACATACGGTAAATTGATAGTTCCCATGAAATCAATACAAACAGATCTCCCGCCGCCGTGATAGGCATTCTCTCCCAACCCGACAGTTGTTGAGAGTTTAATGCGAACTGAAAGTTATAAGTGAAAAGGAAGGTAGACTGTTAAGTTACGGGACCACTGATGCGTGTGAACTGAATTGAACGGGATACAAGTTTTATTGATATGTCGATTGAATTTTAGATTGAAATCTGCTTTTAGTTTTAGAATTAAACGCACGAAATTCTTGCTGGATAAACAGAAAGTTATTCTCGAGCTAATCTTACAATTGTCATATGTATGTTGAGTTAGCAACATACATGTTGCAAGCATTTGGTATTGTAATATTTACATGAATAATCGGACATAATGTCTCTCATACGAACGGAGTTGAAACTGGAAAAGCGCGACAGATTAAATAGTTGATCACTAAAAATAGTGGGAAAAATAATTTCGATTCTTGAATTCAAATATTTTTTCAATTGTATTAGTGTGTAATGTTTCATTACTCAATAATGACCGGGCGTCAGCAGCTAGTCGCATTGATTGCGTCACTTCATGTAGAGTAAAAGACAGGTACTAGAAATGGACAATACCTATTGCATAACTGATAGAATCTATTGTACTCTCTATACCGAACAATAATATTTTCAGATTTTGCGTCATTTCATTAAAAAAAATGTATATACTTATACCTATTTCAGTAACTCATTGTATATACTCATACCTACTTCAGTAAGACATTGTAAGCAGATATTGTGAATGGCAGACTCATGATAGTAGCTATTGTTTGGTTCGTTACACCACAAGCCGATTCCGTGTATTGATTGACGCGATCAATGATGAAGAGTCAGTGAACTAGTGATAATACAACTTATAAGGGGGGAATTTATTATAAAAGTGAATTATAAGTTGATCTAGGACATAAACTGTCATTATACTTTCTTTTTATAGAAAAAATTCGGCAGACAAGCATACAGTCCACCTGATGGTAAGTGTATACTGTCGCCCATAAACATCCGCGATACATGCCAACATCGGTCCAGAACGACAAACGTTGGCACGCTGCCCACCTTTGTAGATTAAGGAATGAATTTGGTGAAAGTGTTAGGAAAATGGGTCGGGATAAGGTAAGATGTAATAAGAATGGGCTCTGGCATATATCACTCACTACCGAAACACGTACGTCCATTGGGGAAATAAGATAAAGTAAGAAATTTAAGATAGCTGTAAAAAGGATTCTTCAAGGTCGGCAGCGCACCCGCAAGCCTCCTGGTGTAGCAGGTGTCCATGGGCGGCGGTGACCACTTACCATCATGTACCACTTACCAGCTCATCTGCCATCTATTCTATAAAAATATGCAATACATTTCAAGGCCAATTCTTGTATAATTCTATCTGATTGACTGTATCCGATTTCTGATAAATATATTATATTACATTTATAAATAAACCCATATGTTCACGGACAGCCAGAGAAACGGGCCACCCTACCTTAAAATAAAAGTATAGTGATATGATAAGTAAAAAGTGGATGAATTCAGGAAGGCTTTTATGAAATACTGTCACGTGTCCAGGGACAAAACACATATCAACGTATGTACGGATATAACGATAAAAGAGAATAAAATAAGAAAAAAATACAGCTACATAGAGAACAAACTCTTATTGTCGCCCGCAAAAATTAATTAAACACAAAAACGGAGTGAATTGGACACATGATATTTTCGAATTTCATTTGCCAAAACTGAAACTCACTAGCAGTTTGTTTATTACACGGACCTTTCTCAAATTAAAGCTGGCCACCGTAACTCCAAGCACAGTATATATTGCAAACAGCAACTCGTCTTCACATATAACACACATTGTTTGGACACTGATAATGTTTAGATAAATTTTGTAAAATTAATAGATATTTTTTTTATAGAAAATGGAGGCTGACCAGCGTACAGTCCACCTGATGGTAAGTGGATACTGTCGTCCTGCGACATGCGCAATGCATGCCAACATCAAACGTTGGCATACCCCCGAATGCGCTGCCTACCTTTGCTGATTAGGGAATGGATTTAGAGAAAGGATTGAGAAAATAAAGAGGGATAGTAATAGGATGGGAATGAGCTCTGGCATATTTCACTCACTACCGAAAAACGTACGTTACATTGGAGAAATACGATAAAGTTGGAAATGAAGTACATTTCAAGATAGCCTGTGGCCAGTCGAGTGCGCCCAGCGGCTATGGGAATGCAGCATGCACTCTCCCCCTACAAGATATATAGTAAGTAAATATTTTTATTGTACACCACTGAATACGATACAATGTAACACAAAACACAAAAACATTAAACAGTAAACAAAAGGCGGTCTGATCGCTGACAGGAATTTCTTCTAGAAAACCTTTGGGCTAGAGTTCTTGAAAAATAACTGCCAAGTAGATGGTGTACTTACATACTTGTGCTTATTTAGCAGATAGATATTTTTATAGAAGAAATGTGGCAGACGAGCAGGCAATTCAGCTGGTGGTAAGTGGATATAGTCGCCCATAGACGTCCGCGATACATGCTAACATGACTCCAGAATGGCATATATTAGCACGCTCCCGGGTGCGCTGCCCACTTTTTGAGATTAGAAATGGATTTGGAGAACGGGTTGCGAAAAATTAATGGATAAGAAAGTTCTTTATCTTGAACTTTCTTATCCAAGTAAATATGACAGACTTAGAAAGGGAACTTAGAATATAAAGTGTAGTTTAGCTCCGTTTTTCGTGACTAATTTCTATGTATTTTTTTTGTATGGAATAAAAGGCGGCGGACGAGCATACAGTCCACCCGATACGCCCCCGGATGCACTGATTTGCAGTCTTTTCATTGCGGATGCTGATGTCTTTGCAGATTATGGAATGGATCAGAAAAAAGGTGACTAATAGGATGGGATGGGAATGGGCTCTGGCATATCTCACTCACTATCTGAAACACGTTCATACGTTGGGGTGATAAGATAAAGTGGGAAATGCAGTACTTTTTAAGTTAGTCTTCTCTGAGAGAATGTTTGGAGATGATCGTCAAATTACGCTACTATTTGCTCTGTGCAGTGTGCCGAGAGGGTAGTTCAGAAATAATTTGAAACTCCACGAACCTGACCGGTCCTGTCAAACTTTGATAAAGGGTTTTCTATTAAACCGGACACTGATTTTTCCACCACTCGTGGAAACTTCACACAAAAGCGATATCATTTTGCTTTACCGACGAATGCTGCAAAAGTTATTATATTTTTTTTAATAAAAAGGGGGCTCCGAACGATGGAAAGTCAGAGTAGGGTTATAGCACTTCGTTCATTCGAACTTAGATCGGGCTCGAAACTTCGGAAGCGTAAAATCAGGTAGGTACACCCCTGCAGTGTGATGTTTGATATAAAATTCAGACTTATCCAAGAATATCAAATATACAATAACAGATCATTATTATTTCCCACTTTTATGCTAATCCAAGTTTAGGTATCATGTTACTATTAAACGCAAAAACAAAGATAATCAGTTTACGTCACAGCTCGGACTGTTACGTACCTACAGTTCAAGCTGGATGTTGCGTTTCGTTTAACGCTAACACTAATGAGCTGTAGTAAACATAACATGTTCGTGCAGGCGCGAGATCGTTTTGATAGAGTACAATAAGGTAACAGTAGTAAAAGTCAGAGCAATCCTCTAAATATACAATAGTGGTGTCACTATATGGGCGAGAAACGTTTGGAGTTGAGGCCGTAGCGTCAGTTTTGCTCGTTTGCACACTCCTGTTACGTTTTGTTGTATTAAATTTTTACGTTAATCAGTACGGCCGGTAAGCAAAACAGAATTGTAAATGGTACATACTTTTATGAATATTTCGCGACAAGCTTGTTGAGAATAAATAATTCAGAATAAACTTATTTTATTCGGTTTAGTACATGGCTTGCATAAAAGCTTGTTTTTAAAAAACGTTGTTTTTATATTATTTTATTTACACCTTTTTAGTTAGAAATATTTCTCAATCTATCCATTTCAAGTAACGCATCATTACGGTAGAAAGTTACGTTTTGTTTTGCAAAGTTTCATGTGCATGCTGCTAATCGTTGAGGAGTGGGCACTCCTCCTCACATGGCACATGAGGAGCACACCACGAGGAGACAATCCTGGCTGCAGCATCAGTTCATGGTGTAAATCGTGTTTAGCTATCAAAATTAAACCTATATGAAAAGTTACGTATCTTTACTACTAATCGTTGAGGAGTGCCCTCATGAGGAGACAATCCTGGCTGCAGCATCAGTTCATGGTAAAGATCATGTTTAGCTATCAAAATTAAACGTATATGGAAAGTTTCGTGTCCGTGCTACTAACCGTTGAGGAGTGCCCTCGTGAGGAGACAATCCTGGCAGCAGCATCAGATTATTTCTATCATTTTAGTGTATTGTCATCAGAACTGAACAAGAATGCAAAATTTCAAAGTCGTAAGTTTAGAGGAAGTGGTTCAAATTGGGCTTGCAAGATTTGTCGCAAACATACTAACAGGTGGTTAAAAGCTTGTAAAAACCTAGTCGTATCAGACGAGATAGCCCATTAAACATATGAGCGCTCATGTCGCCTTCATGGATCCACCACAAGGCATTTATTGCTTAATTCTAATGTATTTATTTATTTGCCTAACACGTGCGTTAGATTTCAGTTTAAATATACGATTCCAACGTACTGTTTGTTTTTAAAATTTGTTTCTCATTCCGAATACAGAAGAATTTAATGTTTATTTAATCACAATCAAAGTCTTTCAAGACTTCAATGATTTTTTCTTTCGAGTTTCAATACAAGTCAATTATTTAGACGAGATGCAGTGTATGATTATGTGATAGCCGCGGTCTCTGCGGAAGAGTTATTTAAAACGATTTAATATAGATGATCTACTGTTATTTATATAGTGTGGTCCTGATCAATTAATCCACCGTCCCTCCAACCTCGTTAGCCGTCCGATAGCCTGACTAACTGGAGCGTGGATTATTTAAATAATAATCGACTTGTTGGTGTTCATGTTTTAAACTAAGTATATACAATATACATATAATACAATAATCATAAATTTATTTCGTTATTTATTTCCTTTAAGTATAAGAAAATGGTGCCGAAGTGTGTGTGTGTGTGATGTGTGTGTGTGTATCATTTTAAAACATTTATTATTTTAAAAATACACCGATTTATTAACAAAGGATAATGGGTAAGTGTTTTAAAAACACATTGAGTTATACCTAATACGAAAGCATCTATTTTGCAGATCTTTTAATGTTAAAACAGTTAATGCAAAATCCGTGCGTGAACATGGTATAAACGGCTTTTCTATCATTATCATTTATTTGTTAAAATATCTTTCACACTTAGGTGCCAACTACACAAGCGAGTCTCTCGCGGCGATGATCTCGCCAGTGCCTATAAGCTATCACCGTGTGTAGTTGGGGCCTTATTTAATAGAGAAACCCCATGCTTTATCAGTTGCTTCTATAGAATATGGTAGATCATAACAAATACATGGCTACTAATGTTGTTTGTCGGTGGGATGAGACGACATTCATACAATTTTTCCCATACTCCACTTCGATTATATAACAAACAGCCTCTCATATGCAATTGGTAGTGTTTTTATATACTTTTTCAGGATAATAAACAGTATAAATAAATGTGAATGAAATATAAGTCGGGAAGCTTGTGGTTTATATTCATCGAATATGTATGAAAACTGTATTTAAACAGAAAATGAACATTACAGTTTATAAAAGACAATGTAAATATTATTTATAAATAGCGATTAGGTACTCAAAGAACTCCATGGCATACACCTGCTCAGAACCAGCTCATTTATGAAAATAACATCTGTGACTAGTCACCAAATATCTTCACCAAATAAAATTAGAATAAAAAAACCTTTGTTTTTGGAAAAAAATCAGACTACTGTAATACATCTGATCAAACCAGTGTATTTAGAATTTAACTCTTAAATATAGTTAACATTGTATTTGTTAACACTTGTCTCACACAGTTGAACATCGTATTTTGTCTGAGTGCAATATCTCCCCAGCTGTGCTCTCCGCAGCTGCAAGTTACGACGGCGTGTGTCCACTCAGTGTCAACACTTCCTCTAATACTTTTACAATTTTACCTAAAGTACAGTATGAGAACAGTACAGACTACAGTATCAGTATGAGAACAGAACAGTGAGAGAAACTAGTAATTTCAGTTTTTGTATAACGATTTTACGGTTATTGTAGTTGATTGTACAGTGTCAATCGTGGTCGGATGTGTCTAGTTCAGAGTAAATGTTGGGTCATTACAAAAAGTCACAATATGTCACAATTAACGTCGTCAGAATTTCATTTTTTGTACTTGATAAGCCTATTCAAACCTAATTAGTCGTTGGGTTAAGTGAATTTTTGTCATCACATACGAGTATAATGCTAAAATTGACTATTCGTTGATATTTACGTTTTAAACAAACAAACTTGTACATGTATCAGCCTTTAAGGTCCCACTGCAGGGCACAAGCTTCCTCTAGTACATCAATCACCAGGGGGCTTTGGGTTATAATCAATCACCCGAGCCCAGTGCAGAATGGTGGATACTCTTGATTTTTTATTAACCTCACGACGTTTTCCTCTCACCTTCGAGGAAGTGACATTTTTTAAAAATCCCTAGGTGTTAAGTAGAAACTCAGTGGTACGAGACGAGGATTTGAACTCGCGATCACATGAATGTGCATCAAGTATAGATACCCCTAGGCTACCACCGCTTTTACCATACTATATCGTACCGTCAGCCTGTGTCTTCGACAGACAGCCTTCTTCAGCTCTTCTCATCCAGCCACTACCGGCGACTTTCTTCAAGTCGTCAGTTCATAACACACGTAACGGTCCACGTACCAACATGGTATCCATTAGAGGACTCGCATCCCGTACTTACGTACCGCTTACACCGCTCTTACGTACTTCTAATATTTTAATAGATAAGTAACAGGAACTTGCTCCTTTGTCGTCTGCTGGTGGATACGAGGGCCCATCATGCACATTGTCCCGTGCATGAAGGTTGTATGGTCTTACAGCGATAACTATCAATAACATTAAATATTACAACTATAAGAAGAATAGGTATCCAATATTTTAGCAAAATGTTTGCTGGTCTCCAAACTTAATATTATACGATGTATACGACAATGTATACCTCGACAATGTATACGAACTACAAAAGAATAGTTTTTATTGGAAAACTTGCAGAAGGAAATTTAAGAACTTCAACTAGAATTTTACTTCGACTTTCGATTTTACTTTTGAATCTAATGCCAAGATGGAGAACATAAAATTTTATGAGAAGTAATATTTATTGCATTGATGTTGTGTTATCTTTAACAGAAATCAATGGAAAATAATTTAAAGCCGTGGGAGTACTGCCGGGGAGAGAAGTACTCTGTCGTAAATACTCCTGAGCATAGCCGTGTGGTGTCGGCTTTTGAATAGTACCACTCCATCTCTTAGCGTAGGTGACATAAAAGGCGACTAAGTGATCACAGAGCCGCTACCACAAGCGCTGAGGAACTACACTCGCCAACCCGCTTGGCCAGCGTGGCGTTTTGATGCCATACATCCCTCGTGCACAAGACAATGTTCATGAGGATCCAGCAATGGACGTTGAAAGAGCTGGCCACGAATGGAGGCCATTAGATGAGAAGATCGTGTGTGGTGGCGAGATTTGGGCGAGTTCTATAATATAATCAGCAGTAGACAGACATTGGCTGATGGTATGGCTGTGAATGGTAGGCGGCACAGCTGTGGAGGTATTTCATTCTAGATTGGAGTCGGCAAGTATCGCGGATGGCATGGGCGATATATACTAACTACATCTATTTATCGTATAGCTGCCGCACGTGAACACTACGATCACAACCCGTGACTGTGTCCCTGTCATATACCTATTAATTGTATAATATTTTATTAAACTATACCGTCCTTTAAAAACTGTGCGATGGCATTACGACAAACAGCGAAATTTTGAAATGCTTCATAAAAAAAATTGTAAGTAAATAAAAATAGACTAAAAACAATGTCTGCTTGTTAGCCAGATATTTGCAAACCGAAAAAGAACGTATAATTCGAATATTTGTTGTCCTCAATTTCCAATACAATTTATTAGCTGGTCCATGTCATCGGTGAATGAATCAGTTAACTTCGTGGACCCATAGACAAAATCTAACTCCAAAATTACAATTAAATCCGAAACAAATCAGAGTTTGTTTGAGATGGATCAGAAGTACATCAAATTAATTGCTTCGAGCGACGGCCTAAGTTGTGCCTTTCGTACCATTTGTTCGGAGATTCGAGGGTCCTCCTCGCAGCCGAACGCGTAGAAGCAATCAGGGGCTTTTGTATCGATACAATCCTTTGTTAATTGGGAACTTCGCCTTAGGGCTTCTGCCACCAGTAAATTAAAGGATGGTTCTTAGTATTGAATGGAAGCAAGCACAGATTGAAGTATATCATGCGATTTAATTCGCGTAACTTCTTTAGCAACGTTTCTTTTTAACTTTCATCTGGAAGACTTTTTATACTTTTTGTATAAAAAACCGAATGCCGTTGAACCGATTGTTTCGTTTAGAGAACGATGTTTCTAAGAGCTCTCTAACTTATTAGAGTTATTCACTTATTATTTCACGTGCATATCGGGCTGATTGGACTTTGTTTCTTTAGCGTAACTTATTTAGAAGAGATCTTTTTTCACGCAAATATCAGAATGATTAAAATTTGATTGAACAAATCCTAAATTTTGTAGGATCAGCCGCGCGCGACAGTGGTGTGCGAGCGAGAGGCCACATCCTAACTAATTAAATCGAGTTAAATGCCCACAGCCTCTACTCATCCAAGAAAACCGCTTTGTAACCGATTTTATTGGATTATGCTCTGAAAAAATGTTGACATAAGAAATCGATTTGTAACATGAATAGACCAATTTAAAAGCTACAGTAGCTTGCCTAAGAAAACAATGTTGAATAATATAAAACCTTAAATCAAAGTTAATTGCATTGACGTCAAGAATCCAGCTTCGAGAGATATTCTTGTAATCTTCAGTCTTCATAGGCAGCGCATCCGGGGGCATGCCAACATTTGTCATTCTAAACTGATGTTGGCATGTATTGCGGATGTCCATTGACGACAGTATCCACTTACCATTAGGTGGACTGTATGCTCGTCTGCCACCTTTTTCTATAAAGGAAAAAGTACAAATGGGAGAGGTATATCCATAAATTCGATATAGGTGTATGTCCGAGGCGGTCGGGGCCGGTTTTCCTTTAATTGGGACGAGGAGACGGGACAACTCACGAAATTGAAGGAAACGAAATGCTTTACCAACCAAAGGATATTTATAATAAGTAGCCACATATATTTGACCAGCTGGCACACGTGGTAAGACAGATATCTAATTATTTATAAACGGTAATCGTAACAGCACTTTTATCGTCCACTGTAGAGCGTGGGCCTCCTCAAGCATAATATTATTGTCTTGTGTACAAGGAATGTGTGGCGAGTCCACTCTTATAGAGATGGTTTAGTTCCTCAGAGTTTGCGGTAGTGGTTTTATTATCTCTTAGTCCCCTTTTATGACACCCACGGGAAGAAACGGGGTCTATTCTAAAGCCGGCCAACACCACATTGGAGTGTTTGTAATGGAGAATATTTATACCAAGTTTCCAGTTAATAGGACCGCAAGATTTTTTTCATACAAAATTATACATCCCGTTTCACTGTTTCAGCGGTTGAATTTCGAGGAATCCCTTCTTAGTAAGTCTTTACGTTACAAAAGGGAGCTACTTTTCAAATGTCACGTTTAAGCTCCAGCGGGTTCAGTTCGGCGTTGATTGCGTCAGTTGTACAGATTATGCAGCATTTAAATTATAATTTTATTTTCTAGATTTCAACTGAATTAGTAAACTAAAAATTAGCCACTTAATTAACCAATTAAATTTAAATGCAGTTAATTTAAAATTGTTTTATTGCAATTAAGCCCGCAGTTTAATTTTATTTGCCAAGCGCACTACATTATTTCCTCATGGCATGTTATGCCTACGTCTAGGATACAATTTTGTTTGTATAAATGTAGGTCAAGTAGAATGTATGCTGTAAACATATTTAGATTTGCAGATTAAATAAAAAAAATAAGTTATTATAAGTGTGTATGTAATAACTGTCCATGATAACTTTCGGATTTATTCAGGTACTAACAATTCAAGTTAATACAGTGTCAACAGTTTTCTAACGGTTGGTTAGCACATTAAACGTATGTATGTAAAGGCATTATTCTACCTTACCACTCAAAGGTTGTCTGGAAGAAATCGCTTTAGCGATAAGGCCGACATTGTACTTCTAATTACTAGTATATTACTAGCTTCTTACCAGCGCGAGCGGCTTCGTTCGCGTGAATTATATTTTAAAAGTAATAGACCCCTGAAAAAAATGTGCATGTCCTTTTCCGAATTTCGGGCTACCTCTTTGGCAAAATTTCATTGAAATCGGTGCCGTAATGTAGGTATGAAGACAACAAACAAATAGACAAACAAACACACTCGGATTTATAATACAATATAATAATACACCCTGTTTCACCCTTTGGGGGTTGAATTTTGAAATAAATGATAAGTATATAGACCTTTCAACTCGCCAACATAAATACTTTTCCGATACCTATAGATTTTGCGTCGAAAACCGCAAAATAGGCCCCTCTAAGTCAAATATCAATAATTTATATCATTAGGTTTACAATAGAGTATATCTATCTACCTATTTATCTAAATGTCGTGAATATACTAAATATCATCTGATGGTGGCAGATGGGCATATTTGATACCACAAAAAACCTTTACGTCAAAACTAAAAATAGGCTTTCAGCCAGAGATTTCAATTTCACAATTTCATATTTTTGTTTATTCTGTGATCGGCGGCGTTTTGAATGTCGATTGCGTCAAAATATAGATATCAAATGTTTGTTGTCTGTATCAGCCTATAACATCTCACTGCAGGGCACAAGCCTCCCCTAGTAAATTGTGCGGGCTTATATTACCCGCACTGTGTTGTTGCTGGGATTGTGAAGAAGGAAAACGCGGTGAACTATTCTTGAGACTTATATCCAGTACAGACTTAACTATTTGTTAGACATGCGTTTACTGTGGTGACTACGAGTTGACTGCTGTGGGCTGGGATTCGCCCTTATTTATATTGATACAATGAGAGATGCTGGAGTTGGGCGTTTCTATTGTTACGACGACCAATAGTGCGCTGTTTTGGCCTACGTGCCCTTTACGGTCCGCATGTGCAAGCCGTTCGTCTGGGATGTAATTTCTCTTCCTTTGTGTTTTCAATGTCAATAGTGAAGATGTACAAACCGTTAGTTAGGTCGGAACGCGCTTTCTCGTCCTTTATCTGTTCAATGTTTATAGCGGGGAAGCGTAAACCGTTAGTTTTTTACACGCTTTCTCGTCCTTTGTTCAACTCCAACATCCCTTTACAATTAATGAAATAACTGTCTTTATGGAACGAACTAGCAAAGACAATTTAACTTTAGTATCCTACCTTAACCTACTGCTTTGGATCAACTATATTTGTACTTAACCTATAGTTATACATTATATACTTATAAACTTATATGCTATGTACAGATTATGAGCCGGTAACTGGGGGGTATTATGTACAAATAGAATGTACAGATACATTATCACTGGGGGGTTTCGAACCGTAATCCACCAAGAGGGCTCAGTGCGAATTGGGTGGACACGTACTCTACATTTTTTTTTATTTCTGGACCATGCGAGTTTCCTCGCGATGTTTTCCCGCGCCTAGTTAGTGTCAATTTTTAAAAATCCATAATTAAGTACAGCGGAGGATTTGAACTCATGATCTCACGAATGTAAGTTGGGTATAGATCCCCTTAGGCTATCACCGCTCTATATAGATATCAAATATTGACGAACAAATACAAAAAAATATCTACGTTTGTTTATACTACATACAGACTCGGAAAGGCTCAACAATTATTGTCCATTTTTTTTTCTAAAACGCACGGAAATTAGCGAATTTTCCCTTCCAAATGTCACTGGCTTGGCTTTTTATATCTCTAAATGAACCTCTTGCAAGAGCCTTAAATCCGGCAATGAAGGGATACTAGCCCATGATGTCTCAATGTAACCGTAATTAATCAGCCCTGTTACCGTTCACTATTGGACACGGACCTCGTCATTCACATTGTCTTGTAAACGAAGGATATAGAGCCTTAAAACGATACATACGCTAAGTAAGCTGTTGGCGAGTCCACTCTTTTAGAGATTTTAGGCTTTTTAGGCGAGCACAGTATGAGAGCCATAGTATAGTCATTCTATAGCCAGCCGGCACCACACGGATAATGTATTAAATGTATCGGGTAATGAATGATATGTATTAGTTATTTTAATGTACCATACCATCAGCTTGTGTCTCTCCAGTGCTGGATATAGGTCGCTCCCAAGGACCACCAATCACACACGGTTTTCAGCTCTCCTCATCCAGCCCCTTCCGGCGACTTTCTTCAAGTCGTCCGTCCATCTGACCGGAGGGCGTCCTACGCTTTGTTTCCCGGTTCGTAGTCTCTATTAGAGAACTCGTCTCTCCTATCATCAGTCTTGCGGCATATATGGCCTGCCCACTGCTTCAGCTTGGTATTATCTTAATGGTATTCTTATCTTGTATATCTTTTGTTAATTAATTGAATGTACGGGTGGCATGTTGTTAGAAACTTGTCAAACTCAAAATATAATAATACTGTAACAATTAACCTTTGTCTGAGCCTTGTTGATAACCTTTGAATTGAAATTGAAACCAAACGAAATTGCCATCTAAATTAAAGTGGATTTATATTTAAATTTGAGACTTGAAAGTTCAAATTAAATCACTGAAATTAATTTGAAATGATTAGTAATAAATTTGGAGAAACATTGTTTTTGATTTCACATTTATTAATTAATTGATGATCGCAAGGTTTTAATGTGGTTGTTAAACATCTAAAACTAAATTAAATTATTGTGGAAGAATAGGTCAGTACCTTTGTCTGATTTCTATTTTATGACAAAGAGTCAAATATACCTTTTGGTGTCCGATGTTTTAGTCTATACTAATATAATAAAGAGGTAAAATTGTGTGTTTGTGGGTATGTTGGGGGTAATCTCTGGAACTACTGAACAGATTGCAAAAATTCTTTCACAAATAGGAAGCTACATTATCCGTATCTAATATAGGCTATATTTTATTTTAAAATTTTGAAAAAAAAAATTGAAAAAAAAAAACATCTAAACCGAAGCGAAGCGAGGGCGGGTCGCTTGTTGTATATAAATTTAGTTGGAGATAAAAATTAGTTATATATTTTTTCATTCATATAGTCATAGTATGAAACATATAGTCATAGTATTAAACCATATAACAAACAAACCCTGTTTTAAGTAGACCTAAAGATTCATCGATTAAATCTAATAATATTTAAAATAACAAATGAGCTCGACAACTAATGAAATACAAACAGAATTTGAAATGTTTGTATTTCATTAGTTTTTGAATTTTTGAAAACAGAAACACATGAGAAACAGAAATTATTTACAAAATAGAAAAATGAATGCACCAGAGTGCAATGTACTTATGAATCCAAACGAAAACTAACCAATACAAAATATTATTACATAAAAGTGATTCCAGTTCTTCTCGGATCACCCTCAGTGAGTGAAAAAGTATAATCCTTTACATGTATACTCTACATAATTCTTAAATCTGACGTTTGATTAATCTTACATCCTCACAGATCCCCGTAACTCGTGGCCGAGTGTACAGAATTACAGCTTCTACAACATCACCGCGGTCCATATGTCGGCCGTGACAAATGGCGAAGCTTTCAGGTCGAATGAGCCTCACATTGCACTTTAGACTTTAGTTCCTTGTAAGTAATTAGGTGTCGCAGGAGTGGTAACAAGGAGACTTGTAAGTGGATTTAAACTGTTTGTTAGACAGACACTAGCTATAATGTGTTTTTTGCCTATAATATGGCAATAGCACAATTGGCGTATTGTGCCAGTGTCAAGGTTCGTAATTATTGTAATAACTCGTCAATGTACAGTCCGTCGAAAGTAAGTTAGCAGTCGCTCAGTATCACAAACATTACCACAAAAATACTTTGAAAATTTAATAAACAACTATTCACGTCAAATATTCCAACTATAAAGTGTTATTAAGAATGATCAAACAACGAGATGTATTTGTCTTATGATGTTTTAGTACGTGCTGTCATTTACATTATAAGAGCCACGTGCGTTAAGGAGGCAACTACACGATCGAGTCTCTCGCAGCGATGTCATATACAATTAGTGGCACGGACGAGGATATCGCCGCGAGAGACTCGCTCGTGTAGTTAGCGCCTAAGACAGGCAGCGCATTCGAGGGTGTGCCAACGTTTGTCATCCTAGACTAATTTTAATCATCCTAACTGATTTTAAGCTTTAAAATTCAATTCTTTTAAAAAACATAACTATCTATACATTTACATCGTAACAAAGCCGTGACTGCACATTATTAAATTTTTGAAAAAAAATCATTGCTGTGTACACTATGAATGACAGAGAGCGCAAAACAACTATTTTTGTCTGTCTCTCTGAACGCGCGTCACGCAAAAACCGCTGGACGGATTTTAATGAAACTTGGCATAGTTATTATAACTTATTAGCTGGGTTAACATTTAGGATATTTTTTATCCAGATCTCTCATGGAGTTCCCAGGGGAATCACTTTAAAGTTTACGCGAAAGAAGTCGCTGGCCTCGCTAGTATAGACAATAAAGTTCACCGTTCACTGAATTACTGATTCCAGCCATATTCTCCTCGTAATGCTCGTAGGGCGTTCGGAGGCGTGGTGAGATATGGAGTAAATAATGCCCGGGCTTGAGAATTATTTAGGGACGTGATGCCGGCCGGCCCTCTGAATTATGCAGGCGGCACAATCACATACAGATTCGTTTCAAGAGCCCTTGGACATGAAACATTGAGAGCGGTTCATGTCCTATCTAAGTTTAAATGCCAAATATATCAATGATTTCGATGACCGACAGACTCAGGTAAAAATGTTTTGAAGATGGAACAGGTGACGAGCAAGCAATTTACTTGATGAGAAGGAGGATAAACGCACGTTAATTCGATGACATACAGCTTCTAATTGGCGGTAATTTGATGCAATGAGCCAAAGGGTTAATTCCCAACGGAAGAAACAGGACTGTGCTTAAGGCGCTGCTATGAGAAGGTATCGCGAGGTCGCAGCTCAGTGGCAATACCTGACTCAGTGGCAGTGGCAAAAGTATTGCCTGAAGGCCGGTATGTATTTACCGTGTCGCGAATGTCCTCAGCGTGAGGAGTAAGTCTTCGTCAAATACCGGTGACGTACATTGGTTTTAAGACTAGACAAGTAATAATGGCAATAGATAGGAGAAAGATTGTTTTAACCGACTGAAAAAAAATTTTGTGGCACCTATAACACTAGTGACCGTTGGCGACTTCGCCCCCGCCAGGGTAGTTTAAGTATAAACACCGTCAACCTGAGAACTGAGAACAGCACGCTGGCCAAGCGGGTTGGCGAGTCCACTCTTTTATAGACGGTGTTATCAAGGCTTATGGGCTACTATTTACTATCAGGGCTTTGTTGTCCCTTAGTCGCCTCTTATGACACCCACGGGAAGAGATGGAGTGGTGCTACTGTAAAGCCGGGAGACACCACACGACCAAACATAGGCATGGGGGAGATAAAGAGCGCAATGAGCCTGCATTATAAACAGATCTGATTTATACTGTCCAAGTGTAAATCAAATTTTCGAATTTGTATTCTCGAATCTCCAATTTGTGGACAAGCAACTCGAGCGTTGCAATTTTCGCTCTCCTAAAAAATTACTTTTGTGAAGACCCTAATATTTATGCAAATACTTTCACGTATTGTTTCGGAAGAGGAGGGTTATAAATTACCCTCATAATCCTTTTGCTAGGGTTCCTGGTTTCATTAAGAAAAACGATACTATTTTTTTTTCTATAAAAAATATAACAGTGTAAACATAGCGCTTGGTTGAGTTTTTTCATTCAGGTAATGTTTGGACACAGCTCACAGAATCAGGATGTTGAAGTGGCAATGGGCAGGTCATATTTGCCTTAAGATCGATGAACGATGGGGTAGACATATCCTGGAATGGAAGCCACGTACTATGGAAGCGCAGTAAGGCTAGGTGATTCCATGATTTAAAAAAGGTCGCCGGTGGTGGCTGGATGAAAAGAGTCTAAGATCGTGTGTTTTGTCGAGCCTTGGGAGAGACCTATATCCAGCATTGGAGACATAGGCTGATGGTATGGTATGGTATGTGTATTTTTATTTAATATGTAGATTGATAAAGACGAATCATAATTAGATTGTCAAAATGGAAATTTTACACATGATCATTCTTTCTTCTCATTCAAAGACTATCGGCGAACATCTCCAAGTCGTCAAGGGACGTGGTCCCCATTGAAGTATTCGTCTATCCCATCTGCTATCGGTCCTGCGGCAAATGTGACCTGCCAATTGCCACTTCACTATGCTGTTTCAATGGGCTGATGTATGTCGATAACTTTACTTGTTGGTAAATCTCTTAACTTTGGATCTTATCCGTAAAGAATCTCCGAGCTTTCATCTGTGTCCATCAATCGCCACATATTTGGTTTTGCAAAATATTACGCCCAATATAATAAAAATAATTATATATTTGACTTTTAATAGAAATTACGATCTACCAATTATGATCCTGAATGAAATATTCAAAGCGATCATGGTATTAACCACAGTACATTTAAAGGCAATTTCCCCCGATCCGCGGCGGTTTGACGAAGACAATAAAGCGGCAGTTTGTTGGATTTAATAGATTAATATGCAAATGTGAGAGCCAAGAGGGCAGTTTAGAAGGGCAGTGACGTCATAGCCCTGGATTATGGGCTGTACGAGTGTTAGAGTTATAGATAATGTAAATTAATAGACGGGGCCCTAACTATAATTATTAAATTATAAGCTGGCGTAACAGTGGGCTAATGTTAAATGGCTAAATTTAGGCATACGTTACCACTATTCATACAAGAAATATTGTAGAGTGATTAGCTTGAGACGCAGTCGTAGCATGTTAAGTATAAAAATAAGTATAACCAATTATGTATTGTAACCATGAGCCCTGAGGAATCACACCATCTTTTAAAACAGTGGACTCGCCAACCCGCTTGGCCAGCGTGGCGTTTTGGGGCCGTACACTTCTCATGCACAAGACATTTTTTTGTCTTATAGTAGGTAAAAAGGCGGCAAACGAGCATACAGTCCACCTGATGGTAAGTGGACGCTGTCGTCCATAGACATCCGCGATACATGCCAGCATCAGTACAGAATGATGAACGTTGGCACGCCCCCGGATGCGCTGCCTACCTTTATAGGTATAGGAAAAGGGAAAGAATATTAAAAGGATCTTAAACATATATTTATTTTACTCAACATTTCAGCTGGATTACACTGACCATGATTACGAACTGACTCTGAAACGAACAAATGGATCGATCAAGTAGTCTTAAATGGTAAACGAATCGCTACCAAAGAAATACGTGTAGTTCGTTGGACGGATGACATTTAATACCGCGAGGGTAAATCTTATGATAACTAGTATAATGATAAAAACAGTATTAAATGCTTTTTTATTTTTCCCTAAATTAAACGTCAACGCTATACTAAAAGCACCGTCACCATCCGTTTTATTATCCATACGGGCCTCCTTAGACACCACGCTGGCGAAGCGGGTTGGGGACTCCGTTCTCTCAGAGGTTATGTACAGCTCACTCAACGAGACGTGAGCTGTGCGTTTATGTGAGTACACAACGATAGTGTACAGTGCGAACGGTTTCGACAATTGGATGGGACAATTCGGCACACACTCACACAGATGCAAAGCTCATGTCTCGTTGTGAGGACTGTAGTTCCTCTAGGGTTGTGGTAGCCGCTATGTTATCTCTCAGTCGACTCTTACGACACCCACGGGAAAAGAGGAGGTGGTGTTTTTCGAAATTAGGTCTGTAGCTCACGTCCAATTAAAAATAATTAATATGTTATTAATTCAGACATGTCTTTATGTCATAATTTCAAAATGTCGTATATTTTAGTAACACTAAATATTTAGTATATTAGTTTAGTATAATAGTATAATATAGTATAATAGTCGTATATTTAGTTTAGTTATATAACTGTCTCTGTATGAGTAATTGGCCAGTCTTATTTTTCACTTTAGAAAACATGCCCGAGATCCGTCCATTCATTTCGTGTTGGTCAATTTACATCTCCCAACTGTGTCACCATTAAAGAACTGACTTAATAAGGCGATTCACATTAATGAGTTTTAGAAAAGAAATGTGCCAAGAGGCTTTAAGAAAGATTTAAATGTATAAAGAAAGGCAAAGTAAATATTTTGATGGTCTAAATGGATTTAGATATAATTGAATTAGAAAAACAAAATAACTCCCAAAGCGAAGTTTGGCGAGAAAAGCTTTTAATTTTTAATTAATTATTCTAAAAGTCTTCGGTATTAATTTATTATTCTTTATTTTTTGTAATTACTTGATACCGATAGCCTTTCTTCTCTAGGCTGGAATTGTGTACAACTGTTGACCAAAGTCCTTCTCTCATCTTTTACTAAACCGTCCAGTAAAGTGTTGTGCTTTGGCAAATTTTGTTATGTGCGTTTACGTTCTCCCAAGAGCTCCTTTTGAATCTGTTTCTAAGTCAGTATACGAGTATATCCATCCTGTGGTATTTTAAATAGAACAGAAAAAAAAATACTTTCACTTTATTTCGTCTTGTGCAATTCGCTGACGATTTTCGCTCACCTTTCCCCAGCTCCAAGACACGGATATTATCTTAACATACCATCAGCCTCAGTCCCTCCACTGCTGGATATATAATAGGTTCTCCCAAGGATCGCTTAACGTTCTACGACTCTTCTCATCCAACCACCACCGGCAAACTTTTTCAAGTAGTTTCGTCCACCTAGCGTCCCACACTGCTCTTCCCGGTAAGGACATTAGACTGCTAAATTAATTGTACAATATTGTCAGTAGGTACGTTAATAATTAGTAATAATTAAGTAATATAGTAAGTAACTTACAAAATTGGCAACATTACCATGCTAACTGCAACATTACCACGCTAACTGCAACATTACCACGCTAACTGCAACATTACCATGCATACTGATGCGTCGTGCTGGCTAGATGCTGGCTGCGCAATCGCCTGTGCGGTTAACCAGGTGCTTTGATGTACCCTTAGACATTGTCTAGATAAAGAACTGACTTAAATAATAAAAGCTGTATAACACCGATACGAAATGCAACAATAAATAAATATGTCGCCATGGAAACCCGCCACGACATCGAGTATTCACATGCACAATACTCACGTTATATCAATTTTTTTCACGCACACACACACCCACACACGGACTCATATAATGCACACACATATTTACTTGAGTCTTACGCGATAATTCACGTCGAAGCCCATAGCCCATCTTATCTATTTTGCATCGTATACATAGTTTTTGGTAATAAGCTTTATAAAAACATAAAAACTGATTCGCTGTGGATTTTGTACATAGATAACCTATAATAAGTTGGCTCAATAGGACCACTAATACGAATGAAGGTCAAAGTTCACAAAGTTTGATAGGTTAATAATAATATATTATTCGTTGTGTATAAGTACTTAGCTACTCTATAATATTCTGAATTAATAATATAACTTTAGCTAATTTAATGTTGGGGGATTTACTCGTGTAAGTAATTAATTTCAGAGTTATAATTAGTTGAATCCGCAACTTATTTTGATTAGAAACATGTGTACATCAAATAAACTTCAAATTGGTTAAGACCAATTTAAATTAATTTAGATTGGTTAATTTTGGCGCGCGTTATCATTATATAAGCTCGTACAAAAATAGTGTGAAATATTTTAACATGTCAGTGAGTACAACATGTAACATGTATTTCATGTTTTTTTTATTACATTAAAAGAAAATGCGGATCCAGTATCATAACGCTTTTGGGGCGCTGTTGGGGTTGCCTCGGTTTTGCAGCGCGTCTTCTATGTTCTCCGAAAACCGTACGGATGGCTTTGAAGAAAGAATTTGGAATTTCGCTTTCCTATGGAAGAAGACAGTCTCACTATTAAGCATAACGATGGGCTCCTCCAACAGCATCCTGAAGATGCAGAGATATTTAACTGTCCTGTTGTGGAACAATTAATTGAAAAGACTAAATCCACCTTAGTTATAGAGTACTAACATAGTTTTTAAGTTTTAAGTCAATACTAACACAATACAGATCCATACAAATGGATCTGTATTGTCTGAATAAATACATAATTATTTTTTTTAGGTTACATTAAGATTTATTCGATTTCGATCGAATAAAACGATGCTGGTTTATTCGATGTCTATGCGCTTTCATATTATACGGGTACTATTAAAAGTTTCACGTCTAAAACCATGTTGTTTTTTGGGTGTGAATACGCTTCTTATTTTCGAAGGTTTCTTTAAAATTTCGCATCTGAAACCGTACTGGTTTATTCGGTGTCAATGCGATAAGTTCGCAGACGTGCAAGTGATTCCGAGCGCGGAATACTAATCGCAATAATCGCGTCTGAAATCAAATAAGCCCGTACGTAACTCTTTGCTGGAGGTGCGGGCCAATCACGCATTCTGGTCAGGCTTTGACGCATGCCGCAAAGGGAGAACGGAGAGCGGAGTTCCTTTTGTAAGTTTTTCTCGTTCACAAACATAAAAGTAAATCAATATTTCAATCGAGATGGGTTGGGACGGAAGAATGGAATGATACTGAATGGGATGGGATGTTTTTATTATTTTTTTATTTAAATTTATGTTAGAAACAAAAAAAATATGGACAGGTATTATAATATCTATGACCTAATCAATCAATCACCAGCTATCTGTGTATATTTTATTATCTTGATATACCCACTGTATTTGTATGTTTTTTTTTATATTGTCAGTGTGGCAAATAAAGAATTTATTTATTTATAAATAATAATTTTATTTATAAATATTGTCAATAGATCCTGACACAAGACGGATTTTAATAGACAAAGAGAGAAGAGAACATTGATCAGAGGACATTGCGTTGATAAAAGTAAAAAATTTATAAAAATGTTGTATAAGGGGAAATTCACACAAACAGTCGCTGCTTACTTGTATTCGTATGCATATCGCGTTAACATCTAGAGATACCGCATTTGTGTTTTAATACTTAGGGTATTTTGAAGTATCTTCTCTTCTCAGTGTGGCTACCACAGGTTAGTACTCCTGATTGTTTACCTGCAACAATAAAATAAAGTACATTAAAAAAACTGAATAAAATTTCATCGCTCTTTAATTGGAGGGTATTAAAGTTTTTTTCTAATAGGAGCGGAGGTAGACACAAAACCATCCAGACATAATCATCACGGAGCCACAAGACCACCCACCAGAAGGTAAGTGGTCATCGCCGCCCATGGACATCTGCAATTATCCAATTAGCCAGTCTGGTCATTTCTTTTTGTATACCTTTTATACGTATACTTTAAATGAGAAGCCTTTAAGCTAAATTTCATGCGTCTAATTTTAATAGTTCTTGAGATATAGATTTCGCGTCGACCTTTAAGTCAAATATCAATAAACGTCGATTTCTAAAAATTCTTCTTTAGTGGATAAGTATGTCATAAAATCTATCTAGAACTACGGATGTAGTTATGATAAAAGACTGGCTTTAAAAATTTCGTCGCACAAAGTTTTAATCTTAAAAAATAAAGAGTATTCGGGAGTATATATATTTATTAAAATTCCGCTGTTTTGGTCACAAAAGTTGTCAATGTATGGGTCTGATTCTTTAATAGCTTGGAGTATTTTATGAAAAAAATCACTATCGAAATATCAATAAATAGCGGAGATATCACGAGTTGAACTGAGAAATTCGATAATTTACAAAATGAAAAAAATACGAATTTATATTTGAGTAAACTCAGGTAAACTCGTGTCACAGGGGTGTCATTTGACATATATTTTCGATCAAAATTGGTGTTACGAAGACGCCCCGCGACCTTACCGTTGTAGTTGTGTAAATGGCGGTGCTCCTCAGACCTATATTAATAATAGCTATGACACCTTGGTAACGTATTTTTTTTATTCAATTGTAGGGATAGTGTTGCCACAGTGCACGCACGATGTTTTACGTTGTTAGCAATTTGCGGCACTTACAGCGTCTATGCCCACACTGTACTTGCCAGTCGTCTCCCGCACAATCAGCCAGATGTGAAGTTTTATTTAATTCTCGTGATCATTTAATATAATAATTTGATGGACAATTTACCCCACCTTCTAAAGCTGCCCATAACCTCCACACAATGAATATATCAAAAGATATATTTGCTTTAGTATCTATTACATTTACTTCCAAGGAATTGTTAAACTGTCTCTTTTCATTGTGTCCTTCAATGATATTCGGTTCCTGTACGTTTCTCGCTTACTCCTATATCTTGTCCCGCATCCAGCTCCAGGCGGTCGGCACATGCCCGCCTTCTGACAGATGACGCCCTTTTGGCTTAACACCTCCTTAGATTATCGCGAGCCGTCCTTGTCAGGGCCACTTAGGAGGGCCTGGAAATACAAGTTAACCTTAATCTAACATTTAAGAAGGGCCAGTTTTTTTCAACCTTTTCTCAACTGTGTGCGAATATTTTTTTATAGATAGAAGGCGGCAGACGAGCAGACAGTCCACTGGGTGGTAAATGGATACTGTCGGCCATTGACATCCGCGGTACATGCTGACGTCAGTCCAGAATGACAAACGTCAGCACGCCCCCGGATTTGCTGCCTACCTTGGAGATTCATCAATTAGGAATAGACTTAGAAAAAGGGTTGGGAAAATGGAGAGGGATAGGATAGGATGAGAATGAGCTTTCACTAAAGAAACACATTGAGTATTATGTACATTGAGGGAAAAGGATAAAGTTGGAAATGTAGAACATTTCACTGTGAGTGAGAGGTAACGTGGTCGAGAGCACCCAGCGGCTGTGGAATTGTAGCGTGCACTTGCCCCTTCCTCGCGTAAGCGTGTCTAATGCGAGAATTAAATGTGATTTACGCGCGGAATAAATATGGAATAATAACGTAATTATAGTAAAAAGAAAAGTGGTAAAAGTCATAATACAAGCGATGATAAAAGAGAAGAAAGACATAAATCACAGTTACAAACAAAAAAGGCATTAAAACATATTTATCTAGAACTATGTAGATAAAGGTAAAGTATGACGAAAGACAGTTTTATTAATTCACTAACGACCCGCCCTCACTTCGCTTCGGTTTACAATCGGAATAAGATATTTTCCTGCGGTAAAATGGAACCTATATTTTAAGTTAGACCTCTAACAAAACATCGGTGAAAACTGCATTCAATTCCATGCAGTAGTTTTTGCGTGATGCGTGTACAAACATACAGACAAAATTTCTAAAAACTGTTGTTTTGGCTTTAATGTACAGATGTGTATCTATAATGTACAGACATCGGCCTGTTACAATTTTATTATATGTATAGATGGTAATCAATTATCAGAAATTCCAATAAGTACGCTGATTTTTAGGGACGCAAGTGTGGCATTTATCGCAGATAATTCTAAAATTTAAGTTCACTATTTTGAAATTAGAGATTCTAGACTTTACGAGTATTTCTTTCAACAAACCTTGTACATTATTCCCCTTACTGCAAAGGATAGACGTGTTTTTAAACGATATAGTAAGAAGCGTCTAATGTATTTGATTGTTCGAGAACCTTCTAGAACAGTGTTGAAAACTGTTTTGAAGCCGAAAGGCGTCCATTCGAGGACTTGCCTCCGCCATTGGTTATCGGTTCTAGGGCATATATGGTCAGCCCACTGCCCCATGCCCCACTGCCCACTGGTCAGCAAGCCCCTTCAGCTTACTGATTCTTTGGGCTATACAGGCAACTTTAGTTCTTCGTCACATTTCTTCGTTACGGATAGTAGTAGTATTATAAATTAATCCTAACATAGGACTAATCCTACATTCTCGTCTAAGTGCCACTGAGGACACATGTACCCATGTAATCCCAAGAGGGTTTCGGTCAGGACCTTAGATTTAATAACATAACATGAATTTGGTTATGTTGGTCATACGGAACTATGAATCATAGAACTAGGGTTGTCGACTTGTTAGCGGGAGAACTCGAGCAGTGAGGTTGAGTTTTGTTCGATTATTATAAAACTTGTATTTTGCGGTTTAATAGTAATAATTTATTAAACTTCAAAGTGTTTATTGTTCGTACATTTGTGCGTAATTGTGATACCTAATCAAATAAAATCATAGGACTGCGTTTTCCGTGTACTTCCAAGGAGTCCTCCTCCGTCCTCAGTAAACCTACTATCACTTTACTGAGGGACTCCTGACTTACTTCGACGCGACTGGATATTGACAGGACACATTTTAGTTTAAAATTATTTATAATTAAGAATACGTGACACTAACAGAATGTGCTAAACATCTGAAAAGAAAAAAACGGAGTTGTCAATTATCAGTTTTTCCTGAACTTTCTATTTTCTCTAAAAGAGATTTTTTTTTTTTAAATGAAGTCTGACTTTGTTACTCTTTTGTGTTAATACACCGCAAGCTTGCAATTTCTATTTCTTAACAGTTTAACAACGTTGCATATTTTTTCGTTTCACAGAGTAGATTGCATTTGTAGGTAATACAAAAATGTTTTTATTTTACTGTGAAAAAACGTTTTTATGAAAGTTTTATTAAGTTGTTAATTTTTATGATAGAAATTCTAATTTTTTTAATTAAATATATTTTTTTGTATTATAAGTATTTTAACCCTTTTTTAAGGGGGTTTTGTAAATGATAATTATATTAATGTTTTTCACAAGTGCTTATTAAGTAGGTACTATTGGGTGTTTAAATACATCACCCTTACATTTTTTCATCTTTTTTGCTTATGAAAAATATGTACGACTAACTAGTTGTTAAATGTGAAGACCTTAAAAGTACTTAATCGTGACCCCGACATGTTGCATTAAATATGTACATATGCTTTCAAAATAACACAGGCCGATTAACCCCTCCAGGAGGAGTAACCACACGACACGGGGGCTATATCGGCACCCTATTGTGAGGGTTTACGATTCTTGAGCTGGATACACATCCATGTGATGCTATTTAGAAATAAGCATTCCACACTACAGTAGATGCTATAGTATTATGCGAGTTATATGTGTATTTTTACATTTTGTGTCCTTAGTGTATTTATGTACAATATTCTTTGAATGTGTCAGATTTTATAAAATATAACCATACATGTAATTATGCCTGTAATAATATTAAATAAATAAAAAAAATTAGGTACTATCATATAAATAAAAGAAAATTACTAAAGAAATAAATTTGTTATTCTTCAGAACTATACTAGCGATTCGCTCCGGCTTTACTGGCATAACAATTCCCTAGGGAACCCAACTATAGCCTATCTCCATCTGCATCACTTTTGCAAATGAGAAAATTATCAAGATCGTTTGCAGATCACTTTTTGTAGTACAATTTTATAGTTGACCTCTTTTACATATAATCGAAAAAACAAACAGATCTTTCTATGATTAATAATACAAATAGGGTCTGGAACAAACAATTGTAGTAGACCATTGGCCAACGGAACATTCGGTCGGTTACAATCTTTATTTGCGTTCATAAACCAGTTATTACTGTGATTTTAAGGTTCGCGTTCGTTGCTCTAACGGAATGTTAGTTCTGTTCAACAACGTTATATTTGAGGATGGCGCTACCTAATCGCTTATAAAATAAATTAGTAATGAGTTGTGTACGTTCTCATACAAAGGTACTAATTTTTACGCATATAATCTATTATATGCGTGTATATTTAATTATGATACGTACATTTGGGCCTCAAACTTTTTACGCCTAATACAAGCGCATTTGTCCCCCGTGTTGTACAAGTTCTTTGTCCGTACGTCCTGCCTCAAGATCGTTACAATAAATGCTGAGCTAGGTGTCCATTTTGTTATTGCGACTCCCATAACACCATACTTATGTTTATTACGTTGCTCTTTTTTGAAAATTGTAGCGTCTCGGCGTATTTTTGTTTTATTACTTCAAACCAAATGTGCAAAAGTTGTGTGTGTCATTTTATAAAAAAATAGCGACTCGCCCTCGCTTCCCTTCGGTTTATAAGTTTTTTTTTCAAAATTTCAAAATAAAATATAGCCTATATTAGACACGGATAATGTTTAGTAGTTCCAGAGATTACCCCCAACACACCCACAAACAAACACACAATTTTACCTCTTTATTATATTAGTATAGATAAACCATTTATTGATTCAGTTGCAAAGGAGTTTGTATTTCTGCGAACACTCGATTGGCTCAATACTTTAAAAATTAGGACAATTAACGTCCCACCAGCATCCTCGGCGAGAGGTGGGACATTCCTCAAACCGTGACATTTTAATTAAATCATGGCAGTTGGCAACCCTACTCAAAACCTTAAGTCCTCTCATGTGTAATTAGGCAAAAACACATCCATAAAGTATTAAGTTTGTAAAGAGTACACGTAATATTACAGCGTTACAGAAATACGCACCTCCAGTCACAAAAGTGCGGTGCATCCGTATTTCCTCGATACGGAGGTGTCGTTTATGCCGCAAACCCGTAGGCTGTAAAATGAACTGCTTCAAGATGTAATATCAGGATCTTCAAGTTCTTTTCCCTTATGTTACGCCATGAGGTTCTTCAAGAAAGCTGTGAATAGGAATCTGCAAGGTTGGCAGCGCACCCGCATACCCTCTGGTATTGCAGGTGTCCGTGGCTGATGGTAGCCACTTACCATCCTGTGTCCCCGGCCACAGCGGTGGCCCAAGCGGCCCGCTTGCCCGTCGGGCTTCTTAAATTAGAAAAAAGTCAACAAAATAATTCCAAAATAAATCGTGTCCTAAGCAATAATCATAGGTAAGTTTTGAACTCATACATATTGGAAAGGACTCTGAGGTAGGTATTACGATCCGTATGTTATTTGCTTCTCGAAATCCCAAGAGACCCACATGATTAATCAAAGTATTGCGGTTGGATATCAAATAACATAAAAACTTGGGTATACGCCACACAAAAGGGGCTTATCAGTGCCCAAACAACTCCGGACTAGTCATCAATAAGACCGCACACATAAGACTCGATATTTGCGTAGATGAACAAACATGGTCGATAAAAGAATCCATGTCAAATCCCAACTAATATTAGTTCGTGAAAATACCTGGGGTATTCCTGAGTATTTTGCGGGTATGAAAAGGCAAAGGTCCTGAATAAGTTGGTATGGAAACACGGATAGTTAAGGTCGGGGCAGGTAGGTCGTTACGCGACCCCTTTCTGGGCGTTTGAATACTTTTTCAATTTGATATGACGTCGGAGAGATTGTAGGAATTCTTGCAAAGGGGCGTCCTTTGGCGGTGTTACGTTGACCCATTTTTGCAACTGTCTCTAATATTGTAAAAATACTTTGAAACAGGACTTTTATTGCGTGTTAAAATTATTCTTTATGTTAAAAGGATGTTATGAATTTAATTAAATGTAATAGAACAACAGATTTGCGATTAGGTACCCCCACTCACAAATTCTGTAGTAGGTTACACCCACGTTAACTCAGTTGTAAGGGTTCTAAATAAGGTCTTCTTCCAGAGTCTTCTTCTGAAATTAATTATTAACGTAAATGAAAAAACCATTGCACGAATATGCGCTCACTTACTGTTTCAATGTAATTGTTATGTGATGTGTGTAATCAAATATAATCACTTGCCAGAAAATATTAAAAGACACCCTCTAATAAAATTTAGAAAAGCTTTGTGGGAATTTCTATGTACTGATAATTAGTATAATTGGAATGAGTATTTTATTAGGTAGTCTATTATGTAATGTAATGTTTATAAGAATTAGCTATGGTTTTGTTGTAACCACTCTTACACTGACGTTTATTTATTGACACTGGCATTCTATAAATGATTCTCTATGTTATTATTTAATTGTTTACCCATTTGACATGACTGCCTTTCGGAACTGACTTTTATATTATTAATAATGTAATTCTAATTATGCAAATTGTCTTATTATGTTAAATTCATTTATGCATGTTACATTTAAATTTTGCATATCATTTTTATGACAAACACGTAAAACGTTTATTAATTTTTCTCTTCTTATTATAACCATGTTTTAGCAATTAAATTATGAATTACGTATGATTTTCTTATGTAATATATTATAAGGAAAATTATAAATGTACAAAAGCGGACTAAATGCCTTATGATAATAATAATAAATACTTTGTATTGCATACAAGTAGTTATTAAATCTGTACACATGATAAACGACAGAATACAATAGGAGGACCTTATCGCTAAGGCGATCTCTTCCAGACAATCTTGGGATAGAGAAAAATAAAATGTCCCATTTATTTTTCTCATAGCACTGCGTTTTCTGTGTCCTTCCAAGGAGTCCTCTTCCGTCCTCAGTAAACATACTATCACTTTATTGGTAGTGTAAAATGACTGCAATTAACATAATAAATCATGTTCAACATATATCTACCGACTATATCTATATAAATAAAAATTAAATGCTGTTCGTTGGTAACCGCATCACTTGAGAACGGTTGGACCGAGTTGGCTATTTTTTTTTAATGTTCGTAATAGTCCGAATAAGGTTTTTAGGTAATAAAAAATTTAAAAAAGTTGCCCGGAAAATTGGAAAATTCGGGAAAAACTGAAAGTGCCTTTTTCTATGGGATTTTTGTATGAACTTATTGTATTATTGAAATTTGGACAGGACGACGTCTGTCGGCTCAGCTAGTCCATAATAAATATAATATATAACTTAACAATATATAAATACATACGTACATATCTACATCTGCACTGCACCCAATATTAATTTGCAAATAAGACAAACTTGACAAGGATCGAAAATAAAATAGCCTTGTTATATAATTTATTATTATTATTATTGCTTCTTATATTTACTGGTTTGTTTATAATGGCGGTATAAATCAATAACTATTCGTAGTGATTATGACATAAACTTCCCAAAGGCGATAATCGCCAGAGCTCTAGCCCATGTAGCGCCCGGATGCAATCAATAAATACCCTGGCGCCCTCTAGTAGGCTCTTTGGAGGCGTCGCGAGCGGCGCTCGGCGCCCCCTAAGACCCTCCGTCCGTGTGCGCCGCACACCCTGCACCATAGGTAAAGCCGGCACTGATAATCGCGAAACTGTCTCTGTGGTACCTACTCTTTGATTTATTACAGCGTATAATTTTCTAATTATATATTATGAATTAAACAAACAGAGTACATGTGAGGGGAGAATACACCGCTTTGTAGTACACAAGAAGACAAAGGCCGATCTCGTGTTGAACAAACGCCTATTACGTCGTTTCTTAGTAATACGAGACCGCGGCCTTGGACGCGTTGTCTTGAGAAACAATTTCGTTTTTACTTTCTTTTTGTAAATATTGTTGACGATTCCATCCTATATCATCTCATTTAAAAAAATGAGTACCTCTCTCTTTTTGTAAATATTGCTATACCACACATCACCTCATTTCAAAAACGTTGATGCTGAGCGCTCAAGCACTTGAGTGCTTAAATTCAACCTTTTTAGACTTAGGTTTTTAACCTAAAGGGTTTAAAAACAGGTGAACTGTTGAATTGAGATTCAGATTTATTCGTGGACACCGCATCCCGCCCCATGGGCGTATAAATGCATATTAATTATATTGTACAAAAAGAAACACGAATCATCATATCCCACTCATAAGGATGTTTAAATTTAACTATAGACATACTCGTACATATGTGCCGTGTGGTGTAGGCCGGCTATAACTATAGCACCAGCCCATTTCTTCCCGTGGCTGCTGTAAAAGGCGACTTAGGGATAAGAAAGCCGCTGAGGAGCTACAGCACCTCCAAAAGAGTGGTCTCGCCAACCCGCTTGACCAGCGTGCCGTTTTAAAGCCATACATCCCTCATACACAAGCCACTGTGGATTAGGAGGCCCATGTCCAGCAGTGGGTACTGAAAGGGCTGGTTGCACTGCGTTGCATACATATATACATATATATATTGCAATCCAAAAAGATGTAAATTAAGGTTAGGTTTAGGTTTTCTGGTGACAATAAAGGTACAGGATTCCATAGAATTGGTGTTGACATTCTTAGTGTCTAATTTAAAATTAGTTTAGATACTCAAAAATTGTTTATTTTATTAATTATTACTAGCTGTACCCGGCGGTTGCTGTGGCTGCCCAACAGATGGCGCTTATCTGCGGTTACCTGTTTTTGGGTAAAAAGCATGTTTTACCCTGTTATAGGTACACGCGCGTATTCAAATGGAACGTTGTGTCAAAATTTCAAAGCAATCGGCGAAGAACTTTCGGAGATTTAAGATTTTGAACAAACGAACGTTTACATTTTTATTTATATAGATTTATGATTTGCTGCAAGTTTATTTATTTATTTAAATGTGATAAAACGTTCATTACAATTATAAAAAAACAATGCGTCCATTCTTTATAACGATTTCTCTAAGAATTCCACAGCGTATCTGCTCAGAACCCGCTCACTTGAGAACAAAACATCTATGTCGCTAGTGTCACTACCCCTCGCTAACATACAGAATACAACATATACGATAATACGGTTAGTACGAGATGGAACCTCCTCAAGTAAGCGATAACTGCGCCCACTGATATACCGATTTGGGGAAAAAAGCGACACACCGCTCAACAACGACAGCAATGACAACTTGACACATGTTTAAATGTATCAACCTATAACGTGCGGACTGGTGGATCACATATCAGTTTTTTTTATTTCTGGAGCATGCGAGTTTCCTCACGATGTACTCCCTCCCCCACCGCTGAGTAAGTGTCAAATATTTAAAAATCCATACTTAAGTAGAAAATCAGCTGAACTCGCGAAAGCGAGTCGAGTATACAAGCCTTTAATTAAGTTGTAAGTTCGTAATTTTTATAAAAACGATCTACGTACATTTATAATTTATTTTCGTTTGAAATGAAATAATAAATTGGATCAGTTAAACAAACTTTTTAATGAAACCAAATTGCATTTGCAAACTTATTAAGCAACAGCCAATCACAATCGAGTGAATCTCTTTGACCAGCCAATCAAAACAATATGAGCAAACAAAATTGAGACCGCACAAAAGGGCCAATTTGTAAATCTGGCCGGCCATTGGTCTATAACGAGTCTCCGCTACCGATTACGGATTCTGCCAATGTCTCGGAATGGAGCTCAATGTAGTTGATTGAACGAACCCAATTTGATAATGTCCGTCAATGTTTGACTTGGAGATAGTGATTGCAATGAAAGGGAGAACTTGATAATACTCAGGGAAATAAAAAAGTACAAAGATGTATTTATACTTTTACAATGAAATACAAAAGTTTTCATTCATTGTGTCAGTTTTATGACTACAAATAGAATATGTAGGTTAAAATATTTTATTGTTTTCTTCTGCAGACGTTTAAGTTTATCTGTGTTTTAGTTTGTAGCAATGAATAAAAATATTTGTGTTTGTGTTAATTTTTGTGATATTCAAATAAAAACGTGGGTCTGCGTTTTTCATGTGCTTCCAAGGAGTTCTCCTTCTGTCCTCGGTAAGCCCGCTATCACTTTACTAAGCTACTCCTGACTTACTTCCACGTTACTGGATATTGACAGAATACGTTTTAGATTTTAAAGTTGTTTATTTCGAAGAAAATTTGACACTGGCAGAATGTGCTAACCATTGCCATATATAAAAGGAAAAATAATACCTATTTATTATATTCATATTAAATTCGTAAAATTTATAAAACTAGTTACGTTGCTCCACTTACACCAAATACATTCATGTATTTGGTGGAATTCAACCAATTTCCATTAGTTACGAGTAGTAAAATTAAACTGGGTTCTATTAAATGGTAAGTACATTTATTAATTAAGATTACTCATTATTTAAAAATTCAGTTCCCTTTTCATTGACTTAATAAATATTTGTTCTAAAGAGCGCATTTTTTTTATAAATTAATTGTTTAAAAATAATTCAGAGTCCAGCAAAAGTCTTTGCCTTAATTAGCTAAGAGTTCATTTAAAAGAATATTTAATTAAATCGTTGCTTACAGAATGATGAAGTGTAAGTAAGCGGAACTGTTTGGATTTACATGGCGTTATTGGTTGCTACTAACATATTTTATTGAGAGTAACGGATAACATAGTTCCAGATATCTAGCTACAAACTGCTATGAGTATATCAGAGTTAAGTAGCTATAAATGGCTATGAGTTCAGCAGAGGAAACGCTACGTATCAGTGCTACAATACAAAGCAGTTTTGCTTTAAATCGCTATGAGTGTAGCACAGCTACGCCACTTTGCTATAAATCGCTATGAGTGTAGCACAGCTACGCCACTTTGCTATAAATCGCTATGAGTGTAGCACAGCTACGCCACTGCTATAAATCGCTATGAGTGTAGCACAGCTACGCCACTTTGCTATAAATCGCTATGAGTGTAGCACAGCTACGCCACTTTGCTATAAATCGCTACAAATTTAACAATTCTACGTTTTGTGACAACTACAAACTCTTACATACGAGTATATGACAAAAGATTTATTTTTCTTACAGACCCTATGGCAACAGAATATCGTGTCATATTATATATACATATATATACCTATACATTGACGTTTAACAATACTGAATTATAAAGTAATAAAAATAATTTCTATAAAGGCACCTGTGAGCTCACTGGTGTTGCAGATGTCCATGTGCGGCGGTCACCACTTACCATCATGCGGTCCGCTCGATAGACTGCCATCTATTCTATAAAAAAGAAATATGTTTTTTTTTTTGTTTAATCTGTCTTAAAGCACCATTTAACGAAAAGACTCGCCCACGATTGATCATTTCGTAAACATATTATGTGTACTGAACGGTGTTTTCGTCATTACCTATTGATTTTTTTCATCCCCACCTCTATGTTTCGCGCCATGTCGTTACGAACCGCTATGAATATAATAAAGCTACTCCCTCTTTGAAGGCTGTAAGAAATAAAGAATTAAGCTTTTACGTGTGTTATGGAGACCGAACGAAGTCACGTGTGACCTTTTTTTTTCAAGTGCTATTCATATAAGCATTTATACATATAACTTTTAAGATTTCGCATATTTTATACATTTTTACTTATCTATTAAACGAGTATTAACGACTAATTTTTACCTTTTTTATTTTACGAACTAATTGAAGATTGTAGTGATATAAAACAAGCGTTGAACGCTCTACGCTCGAGCGCTTAGTGAGCGCTAATGAACTATTAAGATTCTAGCGTTAAAGGTTAGTGAACGTTATAGTCCAAATGTTTAATGTTTGATGGTCATAAGCCCTTAAATTAAGAGCTTGTAGGCATACAGTGTTAACACTGTGCACGGAGAACGCGCACAGTGTTTTACGAATGTCAGCAATTTGCAATGTACACTGTTCTCGTCTCCCGCACGACAACAAGATGTGCACTAAGTATTCGTTAATCCTTGTGATCCGTTGATAATTTATGGGCGACGGCGGCAGAGAGTCCACCCGATGGTAAGTGGATACTGTCGCCCATAGACATTCGCGATACATGCCAATATTAGTCCAAAATGACAAACGTTGGCACGCCCCCGGATGCGCTGCCTACCTTTGAAGATATAGGAATGGATTTAGAGAATGGGTTGGGAAACTGGGGAGGGAGAGGATGGGAATGGGCTCTGGCACATCTCACTCACTACCGAAACATGTACGTACATTAGGGAAATAAGGTAAAGTGGGAAATGCGGTACATTTCAAGGTAGTCTTCTGTGTGAGAGGGGTAACGTGGCCAGTCGAGTGCGCCCAGCGGCTGTTGGATTGTATCGTGCACTCTCCCCCTCATAAAAGTTGTTCATACTGTTGTTTAGGTCCCACTTTTTCAAAAAAAGATTCATGTACCGACACGGATCTGTTACGATATTATTACATGTATAGTTGAAATATATCAAAACACTATCCGCCTCTAATCAATCGGACATGAGGGCGATCATCCTTTATTTTCCGGAGCGTGAAGTTAAATTGGACAACATTCACAACTCGGCAATCCGTGACCTGATTGCAATTGGATAGCTTTGTGTTACTGTGGTCTTTTAATGTTATAACGGCTCGGATTCAATGGCTTGGAAAACGTTATTAAAAAAATATTGATACAAATTGTATTATTACAAAAAATAAGGCCATTCTTAGAACACCACGCTGGTCAAGAGGGTCGGTGGGGCCACTCTTTCAGAGGTGGTGTATTTCCTCAGGGCTTAGGAACTTAGAACTCACTCCGATCACTTAGGATTAAAATTTTTCACGTTACAAGAGCCTGCAAATAATCACGTATCAAATAAGCCACAAACGGCTTTCTGATACGCGGGGATTTTCCGCTTGCCCTGTCCTCTCGGCTGACTGCGCTGATCGAGGTGGGACACCACTGCGAGCGATTAGTCTGTAATCTGACACACACGCCCGGATGAGTTTCACCTTCCCAGCTGCGGCTTTTCATCTCGCTAAAGAGATATATTTCTTTATGGAGGCTGGTCACGTGATTTTATAATATATTCAACTGAAAGTCTATCTGATTTTCTCATCTATATATATATATATATATATCTTTGTTTATTTGTCCCTATACCATTTGTATGCGTTCCTATACCATTCATCCGATTGCGATGAAACTTTGGTGAGTTATTGTGTGCACGCCCGCGAAGGTATCTGAATTAGTACTTGAAGACCACGCAAACGAAGTCGCGGGCAACAGCTAGTAATGAATAAATCCACATGTTGAGATGTTTTAACATATTTAGAAGATAGCTTTGCCTTATGTTCTGTTCTTATTACTGTTAGACCATCGATTTGAAAATACATACTACATATTTATACAAGCACTCTAATGTTCAGTAGCTCTCTAATTCTTTAATTCTTATGTGTTTTGAAAATGGAGCATAGAAATTAAGTTTGCTTAACATTGCGTAGAACTTAAGTTTCAAATTAGACTTTTCAATGAACCCCCCTTTTGCCAATAGAAGTTGCCAATAGATACACACTGTCCCATCTCACTAAAAATTAGTAAATAATCAGTAAAAAATTAAGATTTTTCTTATTTTTATTCATTAACGGTTTAAGAACATTATTGCTCAAAGACACAGTACATGTAAGTAAGTAATAGAGAAATGTAACATTGAACAAAATTATATAATTACTAGTAAAACTCGGCAGACGTTGTCCTGCCATAAAACTAGATGTACTGCAGCGCCATCTAGTGGCGAGTTACAACAGAGTCGACAGCTCGTAAATATTTTCCGTGTTCAAATATCTATTGTACTAATTTAGAACGGATTTAGTTACTTTTTTAATTTAGATTGAACGGTTTAGAAGTTGATGTCCTGCAGCGTCATCTAGTGGCGAGTTACAACAAAGTCGATAGCATACAAACCTTCTCCTATATACCAACATCCACCTTTATATATATATATATACAACTATATATATATATATATATATATATATAATTATATAAATAATATCACATTAATTAAAAAAAGGCGGAACCTAATAAATTTTCTTTCAAGGGGTGGGGGGGGTAAGGTATTAAAATTTATTTTTTTTGCATTTTGTGTCAAAATTTCAAGTCCATTGGAGCAAAATTGACGAAGTTACGAGTATTTTTATACCTGTCGGATTTTAATCCCTACCCGACCCGAGCGCGCTATTGTTACCTGACAGATGTTTCGCTCTCTATATAATACCTATTCTTACCCCCCAGTTCTAGTCATAGAAATTTCGACTTAAGTACAAACGTCCTTATACCTGTACTGTATATTTTGTCAGTATAGAGTATAAAATTTAGTGTAGCAGTAAATATTCTATCGAGCAGACGTACACGTGCGTTCCTATTTTCGCATCATTTTAGCTCCGTTTTCATTAAGTTTTGTGTTAAATTATTACTAAAATGCCTAAAAAAATTACAAGATCTGATAGACAATCAACTGGTTCGAGATTATATCGACCTAGAAAAATTGTACCTCCGCAAAAACGTAAAAATGAAGGCATTTCAACAAGTAGCGCGTCAGCTAAAAAAATTAAAGTGACCGTTGAACATCAAGTTACGGAGGATCTTGAAAAACATTATAGGATAATTGATTTTTTATTAGTCTTTTCAACAATTGCTACGCTAGTGAAGTGTGTGAAATGTGATGGAAAAGTAAATTTTCATTCGACTAAGAAGATTTCACGCAGAACAACAATGAGAGTTTGAACCAACTTATTTGGAAAATCTCACCAAAGCACTTGAGTGGAACCTCTGTCATCGTTGAAATTGTTATGTGGCAGCCAGTATCTTCAATGAAGGTTCTTTTGCTTTACTAACCTTCATGCAAGACATGGGAATCAGTAGTGGATCAAGTGCTCATGACTGAGCGCGATCAACTGACTCCATACGTATAAGCCGAGCAGAGCAGGAAGCTGAGAGACAAACTAAAGAAGGCAGGATTCGTCGTAGACAGGAGCAAAAAGGTGCTTTAGACATCATGGATGATAGCAACATCCTTTATGGACCTGGCATTGATGATTCAGTGTGAGGTAAGCCGATAAAATTTGCTTATAAACGTTTTATACCAGATTTTTTAGTGTTCAAGTGTAGTAGTGTTTTTTAGTCCCACAACTCACGTTTTCAAAGTCGGTGCCCCTCATAACTTCAAAACTACTGCACCGATCCTTTTGAAATTTTGAACACTATTTCTGTACATAATTTACGAGGTAACGCTGGAGAGTTTTTTCAAATTTGTTGATAATTTTTATTTTACAATAACAAATTAGCCGATTTTTTTCAAGAAAAATCGCGTTTTTCCCTTCAGTTCCAAAAAAGTGAAAAATTAAAATTTCGAAAAACCCTCCCAGCGTTACCTGGGGAAAAGTATTATCTAACGAATGAACTTTGATTTTTTGATTTCAGATGATCCAGCACCAAGTTATGAGGGGCACCTCAATTCTACTTTTTTCCGAGACACGTCCGAATAATTGCTGCCATAGCCGTATTTTTTAATATTTCTTCGTGAAAATTTTACACAACATTCTTCAAATGTCATACTTTAATGTGCTGTTAATTTTAATAAAGAGATTTTAACTGTGTCGTCACAAAAAATTCACAAAAACATGTCTTTTTTCTTACGAATTAACCTTACCCCCCCCCCCCCCCTTCAAAGAAAGAGCAAAGTTTTTTCACGTTATTCAATAAATGGAAGAAGCGAGTATTTTATTACATTTATTTATTATTTATTATTTTATTATAACAAACAGCAAGATTTCATTTTCTTTTTTTTTCCATAATAATAAACCACCCAACAAGTTTAAATAGACCTAAATATTGTTCCTTAATTTGGGATGGAAAATAAATGGGATGGACATTACAAACGTTTCAAATTGTAAAATCTATACATATAATAAAGTTGTGGAGCCGGCGCGTGTCTGTACATTGAATATATTTACCAAAAACTGATTAGAGGCCATGAAATAAGAGTATCAGAATACAGACAGACGATTTTGAAAATGTTTGTCTGTCTGTCTGTTCGAACGCGTTAATCTCCAAAACGGATTTTACTTACGGATAAACGTACGGATTCCAAACGGACGTACGGATTTTCATGGGGTTTCCACGGGCTAATTAATATGAAACAACGAACACGAGTTTCGTTTACGAAATTCAACGAATTCGTTACATAAATAAACATTGCATGTCTGCTGCAATATTTATCACTTTTTACAGGATTTTAATTTGGTTTAAAACATGACGTCTGAATTAAACGAGTATAAGTGTATTCAGTTTATGTTGGAAGCTGGATACTATGAGTCCTTGGATAGAATAAACGGAGATAGTTGTACATTTATTTATAGTAGATTAATTAAGGGTTGTCGCCATTTTTTTTTTCCGTTATTTCTATTATATAAAACTGATCGACAGAATCAAAATGTTTGTTATTGCGGTCTGATATAGGCTTGTATCGCGGATGTCATTCAGATAACCTATTTTTTTATAAAAAGAAGTTGACATACGGAGAGAAACTCCACCTGGTGTAAATAGATACTGTCGCCCATCCAAATAGAGGAAGAGATTTAGGAATGGATTTCACTAAATCCATTCTTAAATCTCCAAACGTGGGCAGCGCCTCTGGGGGCGTGGCAACGTTTGTCATTCTGGACTGATATTGGTATTATCGGTACTATGGTTACCAATGTGTAACTCGTACGGCTGCTCTGAGGTCGAGAGATGGAATACTAATTGTGAACAAAACAAAACTTCATTTATAAAATAGATACACCTACTTATCATGCACACTTTGCCCTCGGAACTAGCGTCGTGCGGAGACAGCTATCGCGCGCGATAGAATGGGACGGATGATGTGTGCGAATAGGATGACGCACGCAAATATGGCGCGCTCGCGCTCGCTTCGGTTTAGTCGGTCGCGGCTAACCTCCGCTTGCTGTGGACCCGCTGGCGTGTGTATGCTCCTACAGCATATAGCATATATCGCGGATGTCTATGGACTACAGTTTTCACTTGAGGTGGACTGTAAGATCGTCTCCCGCTTTTTTGTTAAGAAAAAAAATGAAATAACATTTGCGATAGGTACATGTAAACATCAGTCCAGAATGACTGACGAACTTTGCTACGATTCAGAGCCGCTGCTTACTTTAGAGATGGAGTTGATTAGAGTGGATTTGGGGAAAGCTAATCTCCCCAGTGATTTACTAGGAGAGGCCTGTGCCCAGCAGTGGGATGCTATAGACTGATACAAGTGCATTGGGAAAATGGGTAAGTATAGGATGGGATGGGAATAGACTCTAGCATGTCTTACTAATTACAGAAACAAGTATTTACGTACATTGGAAGAATAGGATAAAGTGGAAAATGCAATACATTTAACGGTAGTGTTCAGTGAGTGCGGGGTAATATGGCCCGTCAAGAGTGCCCAGCGGTTGTTGGATTGCAGCGTGCACCCTCCCCATCCCAAAGTTACAGTTACAGGCTAATAAAACATTCTCGTATGTTCAAAAATATTTTCCACGAAATAATTCAAAATCTATGTTATGAAAGCACAAAAGCTTGCATATAACTTCGCAACAAAAACAAACTAGGATTGTTTTCAAACCTTTTGTATGAAAGTTGAAGCTTAATTAATATGCAATGGGTGGACGGTCGCGGGATCGATTCCCGGGAAACTGGGGAGGGCCATTAGCGTTACTTTAATTAATTTAATTACAGATGGATCGCCCATCGGCGATGGAGTAGCTTTTGGAATACGTAATTAGGTGCTTCATTGCGTTTATGGGTAAACATTGTTTCATCGTTGGTTTAATTTGACAACATTATAGTCTCTATCAGAGCTTCCTAGTCTTTCTTTACCTGATAGGTACACTTCAAAGCTACTTAGATTTTTGTGACACATCAGAAATTTCAGAACATAAATAACAAATTATACACATTTTTTTATAACAATACTAGCCGTGTGCACGATGATATGTCTCATCGGCAACATCTCAGGAACCATCCGACTATTCTCCCATACAAACTTTCGTCCCTTATGGGGACACCCTTAGGGGATGAATTTTAAAAAATCCTTTCTTAGTGCTCACCTACGTTATATAAGGAACTCCTGTGCAAAATTTTATGCTTCTAGACCCACCGGTTGAGGCTGTGCGTTGTCTGTCAGTCAGTCAGTGTTAGATTTTTAAAACCTATTTTTTCATAGAAAGACGTTGGCATACGGATAGAAACCCTACGTGGTGTAAATAGATACTGTCGTCCATTCAAATATATCCAAATAGAGGAAGAGATATATGAATGGATTTCTCTAAATCCATTCTTTAATCTCCAAATATAAGCAGCGCCTCTGGGGGCGTGGCAACGTTTGACATACTGGACTGATTTTGGCATATATCGCGGATGTCTATGGACTACAATTTCCACTTACCAAGAGGTAGACTATAAGCTCGTCGCGCTATTAAAGTTCGCTATTAATCGGGCGCAAAATCAACATATTATCATTGACTAAGGGCTGGTTTTGATTGGTAGTGTTAGTAGCAGAGGACACTAGCATACTTTTTATCCAAACCACTACACTCTAGCATTCCTAATGGAGTAACCGTCTACACAGAGCTATGGTGCACTATTCCACATGTGATATCCACTCTACTCTACCGGACACCGTATTTAGTATTCTACTTCCACTATCACAAAGTGGTTACATAAGTTTACATAATGGAATAGTACGCACTCTACCTCTGTACTCTACTACTAACACTACCAGTGTAAATCGGCCTTAACGGTAATCCAATGAGAACTAACCGGTTAGCCAAGAGCTACATTAGACATTGACAAATTCAGAAAGGCTTATTGCACTCTGTGCACCTGGGTTATATCACGTGGGTGAATAAAGTCCACTCGATTTTTATTTACTTTTTAGGTATCTTTTATTCACCTACAAATCCAACATACAAAATTAATTGAAGGGCTGCCAGAAAAGGCCAGTTATTGAATGAATCGTTTAATATTGATTATAATGAACAATTTAATAATCCAAAAATATATAATGTGTGGCAAGATGGTAAATCGGCACCACCATACCAAATTGGTGCGGGTACGCTGCCGACCTTGATAAATTCTATTCATAGCTTTCTTGAGTTCCAAGTTGCGTCCACAAAACCCCTGATATCTCAAAATTAAAAGCCGAATCTCGTGTGCGCCCCGCACACACGACGCCCTTGAATCGTCTAGCATATAGCATTCCGCACACATTCACCGGACCCGTTCGTCGGACAGGATGAAATGTGCGACAGTAATCGAGTTCGGGAAAACTCGTCAGTTGAAAAACGTTGCGTTTTGTTTGCGTTTCTTTTATTTGACGTGTTGCGTTTTGTTTAATCTTTTGTTAATACTGTTGCGACATTGCTTCAAAGGACGAATGATACGGTAACAGCAAACAAACAAATAACAAACGACTTCGTTCGAGTGAACTTGCGTTTTCCATGTGTATTGTGTAGGTTGTTCGGTATTGTTCGGGGGCTGCGAGGTGAGGGGTGAATTCACGTGCTGCGCGGGCGCGGGTCGCCCGTTAGTTAGTTAGCCTTTGACCCTTCCCCGTACGAGTCGGCCATTGATCCTTATGCGGTACGATCGCAATCTATTGTTGTGCAAGTAGGCTGCACATTTTTGGGAGACCTTGGCGATCGCGAGTGTATATAGTATATAACAAACAGTAACCAGTGCAGTGTAACGACGACCTTGCAAGAGCGCTATTAAGCGCATCCCTGTTCAGCAGTTCCGGGGGCCCCCAGGAATATCGAGAGTAGGTGAGCAGGAGGTTACAAGGTCAGAACTTTTAGTTTCTTTTTCAACTTTTGACTCCGCGTATCGCGGATAAAACATTGGTAGCAGAGCGTGGTTGTGCATATGGACCTTATATTGTGAAACGTAAACATTAGTTAAAAAAGTTCTTTGTTAATAGCAACGTATCCCAAGGTCTACCCGTTGTCAAGTGTTTTTAATCTTAACATTCCTTTTTTTAGTGACTCGGTTTTGTTTCGGTTACCTGCGACGGATAGGTATTGAGCACTTACTAACTTGGAATGGAATTTTGTTGGTTTATATTAACATTTCTCGCAGTGGTTACTTTTTATAACAAGTTGTAAGTTACGTATATGGTAACAGGGATCTATTACATATTGGATTATTGTTTTGTATCATTTATTGTTGCTTTGTAGGTGTGGCCTGTTTGTTTGTTAGGCCACTATCCTTAAACTGAATACTGTATATTAATTTTATTTGTTTGTTTGTACACTTGTTGTTACATTTAGTGACAACCATGTCAGCATTGTCCATTAGTGGAAACATAAAGGCGATACTCCGATGGTTGGCTTCGGCCGCTAGTCTGATTGACAGACCCGATCGTCATGGTGCCTTAATAAAAAGGTATCAGGATTTACCGGCACGGTTGGATAAGTTGGGCCAACATTACGCGAAATTTACCGAGCTTTCGCCGGATCTTGGCTCTGAGGTTGTGGATAGGATCGAGGCCGATGTGAATCAGTGCTATGAGTTAGCTGATTCCATCACTGAAAGGGCAGTCTCCCTTTCGGAGGAGACTGGAGGTCTGCCGTCGGATTCTGGGCAGGGGAAGGCAACCCCTCCGGCGTTGTTGAGCAGGCTTCCCAATTTGGATCTCCCACATTTTGATGGAAGGCTCGAACAGTGGATCGGATTTGTAAATCTGTTCGATAGTTTGGTAGACTCCAGGGAGGATCTAACTCATAGCCAAAAGATGGCGTATCTACGTTCGATTCTTCGGGGAGAACCCAGCAGTCTTATCCAACATTTGGATGTTAACAATGAAAATTATATCACGGCACGTACGCTGTTGTTCCGACGTTATCAGAACGTGAGACGTTTGGCGGACACACATGTGGCACTAATCCTGGCACTACCTAAGGTCACCCGGGTTTCTTCATTAAGATTAGAATTGTTAAACCCGTTATTGGGGGCGGTGAATACCTTAGGTAAACTTGAGTTGCCAGTGGATAGTTGGTCATTTCTTTTAGTCCACATTGTGTTGGGTAAGCTATCTCAGGAGCTAAGGGCCCGATTTGAATATAAATACGGTGGTGATAGCGCAACATATTTGCCCAAATTCGTAGATTTGCTAAAATTCTTAGAGGACGAATGTAGGTTGGCGGATAATTCGGATGCGCCCATCCCGTCCACTTCCCAAGCGCCCCCTAGACGGGAATTGTCTAAGCGGAATGTTCGGATCCCCAGACAACGGTATGCTGTCGCCACTGGCAGCACCTCACCAAGATGCCTATACTACCAGGCGGAGGGCCACAAGGTGGTCTCGTGTAGAAGGTTTGAGGGTCTGGCGGTCCGAGGTAGGCGGAACATAGCATTTCAGCGCCGCTGGTGCTATGGTTGTTTGGGAGAGCATTTAATTCAGCAGTGCCCTGCTAGATCGCATTCATGTCAGCATTGTTTGGGCCGACATCACCCCCTGCTATGTGCCAATCGGAATGGCATCGACCATAGGGATGGTCGTGACGGTCATGGCGGGGAGGCTAATCGCGGCAGGGTGGTTGCACTCAGAATAGGATCACGGACTCCTCCTCGGTTTGAAGGCCGTCATTCCCCCCGCACGGGCGGGGGCTCCACTTCCCCTAGGGGCGGGGGCCGGGTAACTCCCCCTCGAAGAGTTGATGATGGCGGCCGTCGCGATTATGCTGTGATTGCCGGGAGATCTTTGCCGCCTCAAAGGAGCAGTGCTCCTACCAATTATACCCCTTTAGCGGAACGACCGCGCTTGGAGCGACGTCAGCCGCATTCCCAACGCTCGCAGGGCAACACTACCCCTGAACGGACTCAGGTGGATCGCCGACCAGTATACCATAACTGGGACCCGTTAGCGCATGTGGAGCGCTCCGGGGTTAATTGGCCTCAGTTATAGGAATTACCTGCCCACTCGCCAACTGCAGCCGTTCAATCGATGTACGTACTCATGCCAACTATTTCGGCTATGGTACGAGGACCCAAGGGACACATGAGGATTCGTGCTCTATTAGATTCGGGGGCCCAAGGCTGCATTGTGTCATCTTGTTTGGCGAGAAAGTTAGGCTTACGCGTTCACACCGGTACCTACAATGTGCGAGGTATCGGTAAGGTGCAGGTGCGTGTGATCGGTCACACAAAATTTAATTGTACACCTGTCACCTCGTCTCACCCGGAGATTGAGGCGTCGGCAATTGTGTTGGAAGAGATGATTGGTGATTTGCCACAGCAAGAATTACCGTCTGCTGTGTTGAGTGTAGTGTCAGGCTTGGACTTAGCAGACCCTGACTTCCACACCCCAGGCCCGATTGATCTCCTGATTGGAGCGGATGTCCTTGGAAGATTGTTGTGTGGACCTAAGCGGCTTTTACAGCGTGACGGATTAGTCGCTGTGCCGACTTCATTCGGGTTTGTAATAATGGGCCCAGTGTCAACAACTGCCAATTCCCAAGAGTTTGATGATGTAGCTGTAGGTTCAGTTCTCTCTGATGCGGTTCAGAGATTTTGGGAGGTGGAAGAGCCCCCTACAGCTTCCCGGGTGAACCCAGAGCAAATGGAATGCGAGCTGTTCTACCAGAATAATACTGGTCGCCTTCGCTCGGGCCGTTTGATCACCCGTTTGCCTTTTTTAGCGGTTCGACCTGCCCTTGGACGCTCTCGGGACGTTGCTGAACGACGTTTGATTTCCATGGAGCGTCGCATGCTCAAGGATAAAGTCCTTCGTCAGAAGTACGTCGACTTCATGCGAGAATACGTGGATTTGGGGCATATGTCGGTGTCGACCGTTGATTGGCAACATAGTGAGCACTATTTTCTGAGCCACCATGCGGTTTTAAAGACCCCTACCGGAAAGATTCGGGTGGTTTTTGATGGTTCAGTGTCTACGACCACCGGGGTCTCGCTGAACCAATGTCTGCATGCGGGTCCTAAATTACAAAAGGACATTTCAGACATTCTGACCAACTTCCGGAGGCATCAAGTAGTCTTTGTAGCGGATATTCGAATGATGTTCCGTCAGACGCTGATCCATCCAGAAGATAGGAGATATCAGCTGATTTTATGGCGTGAGCATCCAGAGGATCCGATGGTGATTTACGAGCTCAACACCAATACGTACGGCATAAAATCTAGCCCGTTTGTTGCGATTCGCTCATTGTTGGAGCTTGCGGAGCGCGAGCGTTTGTATTTTCCCCGCACAGCCGCAGTTTTGGAGACGGATGCTTATGTTACATTTGTACCGGAGCATCTAGCCTCGAAGAGGCTCGGGCCTTGAGAGATGAATTGATAGGGCTTTTGGGAACTAGTGGCTATGAGTTGCGAAAATGGTTATCCAACTCACCGGATCTCCTTTCCGGTTTGCCGGAGGACCACCAACAAGACCCTCATCTCTTTGAGAATGCGGATAGCTTGAATTTGATAGCCCTCCTTGGAGTGCAGTACATGCCAGTCCACGATGAGTTTACCTACAGAGTCGAATTAACCTCCTCTAAGGTATGGACTAAGAGATCAGTTCTGTCTACGGTAGCCAGGACTTTTGATCCGAACGGTTGGATCAGTCCGGTTATATTTAAGGCCAAGTGTTTTCTGCAAAGGCTTTGGACTGCGGGACTCTCGTGGGACGAGCCTCTCTCGGGAGAGTTGATACACGATTGGGAATCGTATTTCTCATCCGTCCCGGCTATCAATCAGGTTGCAATACCTAGATGCTTCCTTCCTGTTGGGAAATGCTCAGTGTCCCTCCACGGATTTTGTGATGCATCCGAGCGTGGATATGCGGCCGTGCTGTACTTACGTACTGTAAGTACCACTGGGGAGACAAAAATTCACTTAGTTATGTCGAAGAGCAAGGTTGCTCCTATACGGACTCGACATACAATTCCGAAGTTAGAATTATGTGGTGCGGCGCTTCTTGCCCGCTTATTAAATCACGTGTGCTCTACGCTCGGGCGTAGTGTAGACATTGGAACAGTTTTCGCCTGGACTGACAGTCAGATCGTTCTGTGTTGGCTGAAAACTTCGGTGCACACGTTAGAAACCTTTGTAGCTAATCGAGTATCACAGATCCAAGATTCAGAGACGGTTTTAATTTGGAGACATGTCCCAGGGGAATTGAATCCGGCTGATTGTGCTTCTCGCGGCTTAGACGCGCCGGATCTGGTTCACCACCATTTGTGGTGGGGGCCCCAGTGGTTGTTACATTCTGAAGTTGATTGGCCACGTTACCAGTGCTTGGTAACTCCTCCCCCCATTGGTTGGCTCACATCGAGTGTCCTGACTGAGCCCCTCAAGGGCATTGATTTTCTGCTCGATCGCTACAGTTCCTTGTCCAAATTACTTGGCGTGACTGCCTGGATAAAGCGTTTCGTTCATAACGCTCGGCATCCGGAGGAAAAGCGGCTGTCTCCTGTTCTCACGCCAGAAGAACGCCAAATGGTCCTTCTGCATTGGATTCGCGTTGTGCAGACTAAACATTTCGCCTTAGAACTTGAGACGCTCCAGAGTGGCAGACCTAAACTCAAAGGAGCCGTTGCAAGGCTCAACCCCTTTATCGACGCTGAGGGATATCTCCGTGTTGGTGGTAGATTGTGTCACGCCAATTTGCCTTTTGGGGTTCGTCACCCATTGTTGTTGCCCAAAGGTGGGCCCTTAGTGCATTTGTTGGTGACTGACCGGCATATTGCAAATTCTCACGCTGGCTGCAATGCATTATTAGCCATCTTGCAGCGTGAATTTTGGATTTTGTCAGCCAGACGGACCATCCGTGGCATAATTTTCCGTTGTTTGCCTTGCTATCGATTGAAGGCAGCGACGCTGCAGCCCATGATGGGAAATTTGCCTGCAGATCGAGTCAAGGGAACCAGACCCTTTGCCGGAGTTGGCACCGATTTTGCCGGGCCATTCATGGTCAAGACGTCGCGACTTCGAAAAGCGAAGATAGAGAAAGCGTATTTGTGCGTCTTTGTGTGTCTGTCAACCAAGGCTGTTCACCTGGAAGTAGTTTCCGCTCTTAGTACAGAGGCATTTGTTGCCACATTTAGTAGATTTGTTAGCCGGCGCGGACTTCCAGCGTTAATTCGATCTGATTGCGGAACCAACTATCGGGGTACTGACCACTACCTTAAGGATTTATATAAGTTTTTAGATGCTAACCAGGTAGATCTTGGAATGTCCCTATCTTGCCGGGGCATCACCTGGCAGTTTAGTCCTCCTAGCTGCCCCCATTGGGGAGGTATTTTTGAGGCAGCCGTGAAATCAGCCAAAACTCACCTAAGGCGCGTTATCGGAGAAACGGTATTAACGTTTGAGGAACTAGTAACGGTATTTTGTAAAATTGAGGCCGTCCTCAACTCGCGCCCTTTGTGTCCGCTCTCGTCAGATCCTAACGACTTGGAGGCTCTAACTCCAGGTCATTTCTTGATAGGACAGCCACTTAACGCCCTGCCGGAGTACCCATTTACAGGGGTAGCTTCTAATCGTTTGTCGCACTTTGAATTGTTGCAACAATTGTCCCAGAGTTTCTGGAAACGTTGGTCTCTGGAGTATTTGCACATTTTGCAACAGCGCGTTAAATGGACTGATAAGACCCACCCACCAGGCATCGGTGACCTCGTTTTAATCAAGGATGCTAATTTGCCGCCGTTGTTTTGGCGCCGGGGCCGCATTGTTAATTTGTTTCGCGGAGTGGATGGAATACCCCGGGTTGCGGAGGTCCTAGTGGGTGGCTCAATCCTGAAAAGAGCGGTCACCTCTCTCTCTCGCCTGCCAGTGGAGTAGCATGCAGACTTCTTCTGCATGGGACGGGGGTTTGTTCGGTATTGTTCGGGGGCTGCGAGGTGAGGGGTGAATTCACGTGCTGCGCGGGCGCGGGTCGCCCGTTAGTTAGTTAGCCTTTGACCCTTCCCCGTACGAGTCGGCCATTGATCCTTATGCGGTACGATCGCAATCTATTGTTGTGCAAGTAGGCTGCACATTTTTGGGAGACCTTGGCGATCGCGAGTGTATATAGTATATAACAAACAGTAACCAGTGCAGTGTAACGACGACCTTGCAAGAGCGCTATTAAGCGCATCCCTGTTCAGCAGTTCCGGGGGCCCCCAGGAATATCGAGAGTAGGTGAGCAGGAGGTTACAAGGTCAGAACTTTTAGTTTCTTTTTCAACTTTTGACTCCGCGTATCGCGGATAAAACATAGGTACTTTATAATCGATCTGGATAAAAAGTATTTTAAATGTAAACCTGACACATAAGCTACAACTATAACAAGTTTCATTAAAATCTTCTAGTAGATTTTGGATAATGTGCGCTCACACAAATAAAAATTAAAAAAAAAATTATGGGTCATTAAAATTTGTACTTTATATTGCGCAATGTATAGATATCAAAACATTGTGCAATTCGCAAAATTGCGCAATATAATAGTTTGTCTAGTGGGCCTCTTAAGGACACTACAAGTAACAAACTAAAAGACGAAGTAACACTAGCGTAGTCTGCTGTCCGTGTGTTCAATGGCTGCGCTGAATGGCCTTGAATGACTGAGGACACAGCGGCGGTTTCCAGGTGACTTTTAAGATATGCAATCTTTTATTTTTATTTCTGGAACAAGCTGGTTTCCTCGCAATGTTTTCACTCAACGCTAACCTAGAGACAATTTCTGAAAATCCATACACAAGTGGAAACTCAGTGGTACGGGCCGAGGATTTCAACTCAGGCTATCACCCCTGGGCTATCACCGCCCAAAAAAAACTGGAGTGTGTGATCCACCAATCCGCATTGGGCCCGCGTGGCTGATCCCCCGAAATCCCCAGTGATTTACTGAGGGGGTTCAGTGCCCTACAGTGGCACTTTATAGGCTACTACAAATACAAATACATGCAATCGTATTTTATGACATCGATAGCCTGACGTGAGCTGGTATTTTCGAACCCTGGTTGGTACCACTGCATTTTTATTTAGATAGGGTTATTTCAATTATAAAAAAAAATGCTAGAAAGTTGACTTCGTTATTTTCCGTCTGTTTTAGAAAAATAGTGCTCAGACAAAAGTTGCAGACCTTTACGAGGTTTGCATCAACGTATAATATGTTTGTGAAACGTCAAAAATTATTTTTTGGGATTTTTTGAAAAGTAACAGTCATAATTATGGAACTACTAAACCGATTTGGCTCATATAGTCTCAAAATATTTTTATTAAGAAATGTTATATATCAATATTTCCATTTATTTATTCATATATTATACGGAATATAATGAAATACGTAGACGAACGGTAGAGCGAACATTTGCAAATGATCAAAAACCCATTTCTGCGCCCTACGATCTTATAATAGTATCTTATCTAATATCAATTTTATAATAATATCGAACATAATTTGTATATCATAACATATATCATATTTTTCTTTATATTTTGCTGCTATATACAACGACATAATTAGCAATTTGAGTTGAAATTGCCCAAGAATTATGTTTTCCTTGTACATTAATTTTCTCCGTTCCCCAGCTCGGCGGATCAATAGAAAAATTAATCCGCTTTACTGTCGCCATCGTCGCGTTATTGCGTCAGAACACGGTATAGCTAAACACACAGTAGATACACTTCATATTTATACGCTTTAAGACCGGTCACGCACACAGAGTAGTGGTGGGTAATCAAGACTTCTCGAAGTGTTTTAACGCACTTAATCCTGCTCCGCTTGCGGATCCGACTCCTCTTAGTTACTCCTTAACTCTTTGATTCACCTACTTAATCACCTTCCGAGAGCGTTGCATTCCCTTTCCCTAACGGTTGTTGCATAAACAAAAAAAAAAACAGTTCATGCCATCGTTGCATCTCCATTTTGAGCCCCCGGCAAGTGCCGATGATCATGATTGGGGCCGGAATCGGAATGAATAACAATTCGATGGAACAATTAAGGGATTCTGCTCCGCTCGCGATTTTAGCTCTTTTTACATTAACTCCGGAGTTACTCATCACTAACACAGACAGAAGACTGCGAACACGTGTTAATACGGTCTTGGATCAAGTATCAGCGTCGTTTAGTATCTGCGGAAATTCAACTAAGCATCCACACAACATTTGTTTATATAAAAAAAGTACTTGTTTATTAGTGACATCTAGTACCAAAGCTAGCGTTGCATCTGTGTGTGAAATAAAAACTGAAGTGTATTTATAATACATATACTTCATTGCACATTATCGTACAAACGGCGACCTTGATGATTTAAGCATTACCAACCAGCCAACCGTTGGGTTGATCAGAGAGATTCAATTGGTAGGTGCGTGAAAAACTCAAATGAGATTGTATGGTTTCTCTATTTTATTTCTTTATACTGTGGTTAAAGCGCTTTTTAATTGCACTATTCAGTAGCTTAAAGTCAACTAATTTTCCTAGTTTCATGGTTGAAAGCACAACCTTTTCTTGACGGTCTTTAATATACCTGGTCTCGCGTAGGGTTATTGGTCGAGTAGGTAAAATATCATTACAAAAGGGGATGTGTACTTTTCTGGGAAAAAAGGTCAAAAAGAAGATGAAATTTACATTTAAATGAAATTATTAGAGGAGAAGGTTCAAATATGGGCCGTGGTCCAATTATGGGCTAGTAGGACTTTATGATAATAAAATAACTGCCATCTAGTGGACAACACTTAAAATTCGTTCTCACGTAGGTGGCTAATAGCCATGAGCGAGACAGACTGCTAAACCGACGGTTTCGTGTTCAGTGTTGAGAAATACTTTGTGTGGTGACCATTGCGCTGTCTAAACTTTTGAAGAGGTATGTAAATTATGTTATTTATTCCAATTTAAAAATGTTAAACCTGTTAACTATCATTACAAAGTAATGAATGAATGCAAATACAATATCATTTTGATATGTATTGAGGTTTATTCTGTTTTGAAATATTATTTTTTATCATTTTAAGTTCTTATGGCGGTTGGTCTAAATATAGGCTACTAAGTGCGGTCTAAATATGAGCTAGCCCATATTTAGACCTAATTTTAATAACATGACATTTGTCTTTACTGCATCTCATAACTTATAGCGTTTTCTTAATTGCAGAATGCCTAGAACTACTCCAAAATATATAAAACAAGGTAAAAGGAAGTGCTGGAAGTCTGATGACATGGAGCAAGCAATCACAGCTGTACGAGAAAAGAAAATGGGAACTCTGAAATCGGCAATGACTTTTAAGGTGCCTCGCAGTACACTGCAACGATTATGCCGAAAAGAAGATGTGTCTCCAACTGAAGCTCTTTGTACCAAACTAGGTAGAAAACCAATTTTAGGGACTAAAATCGAAGAGGATCTAGTTGATTATCTATTAGTAATGGAACAAAAATTTTTTGGTTGTACTATGGGTGACTTGCGAAAAATGGCATTTTTGTTGGCAGAACGTAATGGCATCAAGACTCCTTTTAAATCAAATGAAGCTGGCAGAGCTTGGTGTGATCTTTTTCTGAATCGTCACAAACAGCGTTTATCTATCCGAAAACCATGTGGAACTTCATTTGCAAGAGCTCTTGGATTCAATAAGGAAAATGTTTCAATTTTTTTCAAATTGTTAGAAGAAGCCTATGAGAAACACAAATTTGGCGCTGAACGAATTTACAGCGTAGATGAGACAGGACTTTCCATTGTCCAGAGTAAAATCCCACATGTTATAGGACGAAAAGGAAAGCGACAGGTAGCAGCGCTAACCTCTGCAGAGCGGGGCTCTACCATCACAATTATTGCGTGCATGAGTGCCTCTGGTCACTATGTCCCTCCGCTCGTCATCTTTCCAAGAACGAATATGACAGAAATTTTGATGAAAGGCAGTCCGCCAGGATCTATTGGACGAGCTCACCCATCTGGTTGGGTTCAGGCCAATGTTTTTAGAGACTGGTTAAGACATTTCATTGAAAAAGTTTTTCCAACCAAGGATTCACCAGTCTTGCTAATATTAGATGGCCATTATAGTCATGTTCGTAATCTTGATGTTATTGACATTGCCAGGGAAAATTACATCACCATTATTTGCCTTCCACCTCACTCAACCCACAAACTGCAGCCTCTCGATAAAACTTTTATGGGCCCTTTAAAAGTAATGTACAGTGAAGAAGTAAGGCAGTGGCTCAGACATTCAAAGCGACCTTTGACACCATACGACATCATGGATTTGTTTGGAAAAGCTTATCTTAAAGTACAAACCGGAGAAATTGCAATAAATGGCTTTAAGTGTACAGGAATATATCCGCTAAATAAGAACATATTTTCAGAAAGTGACTTCATAGCGTCTGCAATAGAGGCGCAAAAGACTTGCAGCACAACTAGACCTGTGACAACCACTTCAATGCTGTTGACTTCAGCGACAACCACGTCGATGGTATCAACTCCAGCTCCATCTAAGGTAGTCAGTCCATTTGATATTTTACCTTTACCATCTATTAAAAAAAAATGCAGCAATCGCGGTCGAAAGTCATCAGGAGCCTGTGTGATTACTAATTCCCCATATAAAAATAAACTAATCCAGTCTTTGGAGAAGTCTACAGCTAACAAGGGCAAAATGCCTCTCCTCCAACTCAATGAACCCGAGGAGTCGAAGCCTAAGAGAATAAACGGTAAGAACAAAAGTAGGAGTATGAGTTCTAGCAAACGGCAGCGCCCACAGCGGACTAAGATCATAAGCTCTGACTCTGAAAACGAAATCATTCCCCCACCTCTGGATGACGATGACGACTGTGATTCTGGTTTATCTCACGGAAAGCAACCGAGTGATAAAGATGCCGAATGTATGTTCTGCCAAGCACTATTTTCACAAGACACCAGAGGGGAACTTTGGGTTCAATGTTTCCAATGTTCGATGTGGGCACACAATGACTGTGCTGGCGTCGAAAAAGACGTGTACATATGTGACTTTTGTAAATAAATTATTTTTTCTTCTTGTGTGTATTTCAGTAATAATTTTTTTAATGAATATGTACTAATATGTAGCGTAAAATATGTCATAAAATAAGTAAACTTTTACCAATAAAGTTCTAGCCCATATTTAGACCACAATAAAAAAAAATAGTTTTTAGTAGTGTTGTTATTTTATTTTGTTCTTAAAAAACCCAAAGCCCTACATTCTAATAAAAGTTCAGATATCATTTTCAAAATATTAAATTATCAAATAAGAATCAAATAGTGTTAATTTTTCTATATTTGAAGGAATATAGACAATCAATATAGGAATATAGGAATATCAATATTAAAAGTGGTAGCTCATATTTGGACCTTCTCCTCTACGTCGTGATAAAAATAACTATTTTTTTAATTTGGTATTAACTATGAGCGCCATCTTTCTTGCACTTAAAGAGGACAACAAAACTTTTGTCTATCAACCAAACCAAGCAGTAATCGCTCAGATATCTGAACTCGTAGTGTGAAATGAAATAAAGCGTTTTATATTGTAAATCGGGTCTAAACAAGTAAAATTAAAGGTTCTTGTTTACCTTTCATTTCTACTCGACGTTTCGGCACGGGTTTCACCAGCCGTGGTCATGAGTTGACCGAAGAGGCTTTAGTCCACTTTAGTCCAGGATGGGAGCTTCCATCGAGGGTAAAAACCAAAGTAGCCAAGAATCCTATTAAAGATTGACTTTAATAGGATTTTTTTAACAATAGAAACCAAGGAGTCTTCTTTCCTAATGTTTACCTTCTTTCCTAATCTTCTTTCTTTACCCCCAGAAGACTACATTGAAATGTACTGCATTTCCCACTTTAACCAATTCCCGAGTGTATGTACGTGTTTCTTTAGTGAGTGACATATGCCAGAGCGCATTCCCATTCCTTTCTATCCTATCCTTCCCAATTTTCCCAACCCCTTCTCCAAATATATTCCTACATCTCCAAATGTAGGCAGCGCATCCGGGGGCGTGCCAACGTTAGTCATTTTGTCATTTTGCTAACGATTGTCATCAGTCGCCGGGCGATAGTGTCCACATACCACCAAGTAGACTGTATGCTCGTCTCCAACCTCTTCCTATAAAACAGTCAGGTTGCTATTTAAATGATTTATTGACGTCATATCGTTAAACTCCAGTAACTCAGTATAAATAAATCAGTAACCGCCCTAAAATATGACAAAACATTCACCCTTATGTAATAGCAGCCATGTATTTAATTACAAATTATGGTAAGGAAGACGAGAATGGAAGGTAATATTCGTTAATGAAAACGATTTCAATAATTAATTGTTCGTCCTAACAATATCCAATTAAGGCAGTAATTACTTGTACAATTAACACAAATAAAGGTTGAAATTAAAGCATAATTAGGGGTGCTCTGCCAATCGACGTTCATCATAGTACACAAACCATTTCAATCAAGCTATTATTACTATTAAGGTGGCTTTACAGTGTATCGTCACAGCATAGGTAATAATAATGTACAGAAAGGTGACTTGCAACGTTTGCTCAATTTGGTAGGAGATCTTTTTAGAATTAATAAGAGCCAGTCCTCAATTCGACGATTTATTTAAATGTGTTAGTAATGAAATAATAAATGGCACTTATGAAAATAACTAATAAATGGTATACTGTTCATAATATGTAAAAATCGGTGTATTATTAAATAAGTTGTTTTTATATATCTATAGTTGTTGAGACGAAGTTGAGATTCTGATATTTACAAATATATGCAGCGCAGGCTTTACTGAAATGAAATAGGCACGTCCTTATGGATCAAACAATAGATGGTAGAATTAATCAAAGTACACACATTTGAAGTATGGAGCGGATTTGAATTTAGGTTCTCATAAGCGGCCAGTTCTTTATTCGGGTAGTTTATTATAAATTATGAATAACATAAAATAACCGTTTATTTCATTACTTGTACTCTTTACGTTAATAGTAGCTATACGTACATGTTAATAGAATCAGCTCACTGTTCGACTTGGACGAGTTCCCCTAATGATCCCCGCGATATTGTATAGTGACAAGATTCCGAACGCACATGTGTGGGTGTGATTCATTTCGCGCTAATATGTTTTTTGTATTTGTATTCTGATACTTGTAATAGCGGCTTTGTAATGGATGGGGTGGTGCTAATTTAAAGTCGGCATACACCACATGGCCGATAACAAGGCCGCTACCACAAGCGCTGAGGAACTACACCACCTCCAAAAGAGTGGATTCGCCAACCCGCTTGACCAGCGCAGCGTGGCTGACCGAGCCCATGTCCATCAGGGGACGATAAAAGGGCTGCCGAGTTTTGTATAAATTGTATAAACTGAAACGTAAATGTTATGATCGAAACCACGCCTCGGCAAATTAAGCTCACAACCTGAAGGAAATCATTTCATCACTCATTTAATAAAATAATTTGTAATAATTCCGCTCATGTAATATTGATTTTACTGAAACCGTTTTGTTTGCGTTTCAATTAGGCTCACTAAAATAATTTTCTATTTAAAAAAAAATCCAACTGGATTGTGTTGCATTTGGAAAAATGCGTCATCTCTTCCCGTCGCTTATAACAAAATGTTTGAAGATCTTTAGCCGGATGGTGTCGGCCACCTTTACAGTAACACCGAACCATCACTTCCCGTTGGTGTCGTAAAAGGTGACTAACGAAGAAGAACAAGCCGCTACCACAAATTCTGAGGAACTTACGCACTACCTCTAAAAGACTCGCTAAGCCGCTTAGCCAGGGTGGAGTTTTAAAGTCATACATCCCTCATGCAGAAGACAATGTATATGAGGAGATGAAGTTCTTTTAGTATCTATTTCTGGAAACGGGCTCCTCGTGCACCTTGTCTTGTGCATGAAAGATGTAGTAAAACGTCACGCTAGCCAAGCGGGTTGGTGAGTCTACTCTGTTAAAGTGGTGTAGTTCCTTTAACGACACCCACGGGAAGGGATGGGATGGTGCTATTCTAAAGTCAGCCTACACCACACGGCAATAATGGCCTATTAATTACCTAATAATAAAATAAAATAAATTTCTTAAACTAGGATCCTCTAGTTCGTGGTTCAGGTAAAAACGTTCCACTAGCGAAACATATGTTCATATTTAATTAGTCTGGAATGATCAAGCTTGCTACTATGCGGTTGCGTTTGACAAGGGTACCGTTATTTCTTTTGTAGTGAAAAATAAATTTACCATAAGTAAAATAATTCAGGATATAAGAATATTTAACTCAAATCAATTTTACCTTTTATCTACATAAAGGGAAGTTGTCAGCAAGTAGGCGTAGCGCGGCGTTTGTCGGCGACATCAAAAGATCGTATCGGTGACGTAAACATCCACAGTAACGTAACTTGTGATTTCTTTGAAAGTATAAAACAAATGAATATAATATTGTAGGCATTGATGAGAAAATATGAGCTCTAGCAAAATATTTTTTCACGATAACTTTAGCATTGTACTAAAAAGGTTAATGTAACCTAGTTAATATGTGATCAAGCTATTTGGGATAGGGAGGGTGCACGCTGTAGTGATGTAGGCGTGTATCACGGATATTCACGGACGACAGGATCCACTTACCACCAGGCGGACTGTTCTCTTTGGCATTAATGAGGTTTTGTTTGACTGGTCAACGACATTATTGCTTTAGTATGCGCCGCCCGCCTATTATGGCGACGGCGCTGTGTGTGTGTGTGTGATTGAGACGCTTGAGAACATTTGCACAAACTTAACCTACTGTCTATTCTCTGTAATGTTTCTTGTTGCCCCGGAAATTATGAATCGCAGGAATTATCCACCGATTCGCAACAATATCGAAATATGTATTGTGAAAGCAATTCCAGGTTTCAAAGACATATCGGTACAAAGACATAAGATACAATTGAGGAAAACGTTGAGAGGTTGAGTGGAGACACGTGCCGAATTATATGTGTAAGTAGATACACTTAGTTAACGGAAAGGAAAAAGTGGAGGAAAATTTTGCGAGATAGCGCTACAATAGCGTACGAGATAGCGTACATGGAGGGTAGGAGCTACAAGGAGTTGCAAGAGCTGGTGTCCGTGCCGAATATCATGGGTGAGATTAAAGCGGTCAGACTCCGTTGGCTTGGTCACGTGGAGAGGATGAGGGAGGATCGCACCGTAAAACAAGTCTATGACGGACAACCAAGACCGACGACTGGTTGGACGTCCTAAATACCGTTGGAGAAACACAGCGGAGAGGGAACTGCGAGAGCTCCAAATAACCTGTTGGCATGAAGCTGCGCAGGACCGACAAAGATGGCGTCCCTTGGTATCGAAGGCCAAGATCCACTTCGAGTCGCTGAGCCAACGAAGTAAGTAAATAAGTACTTAGTTAAGTGCCATGGCTTTGCTTGAATTAGGACATTAGCTCAGAAGTTATGAATTTTCAGGAACGACTACAAGCTAGTCTTCTCTCCAGGGTTTATTATCATACCATAAGCCTGTCTTTCCACTGCTGAATATAGGCCTATTCCAAGGCTCACCACCCACTGTTTTCCCATCAGACCAAATAATGCCATATAGAAATGAAACTCAAGCGCCGAACGCGTTCACGTGATAATTGCCTACAGTTTCGTATCGTATCATACAAGCAGTCAGTCAGGGCTGCGCCGACGTCACGCGTTCGATTTGATATATTTCTATATTATAAAACTATTCATAAAAAACGTTTAAATGTTTTTGTAATTAATTAAACGTTTTAATAACTATACAATTTACCTAACTAACCTAATTAGGCATATGGATATAATAAATTGTGGGTCCTACTTACGTTAGATATGGCCTGCCCACTACCGCTCCAGCATGCTGATTCTATGGGATATGTCCGGTAACTTCAATACTGTAGTAAATCTTTTCGTTTCGGATTTTATCCCGAAAAGAACTCCGAACATAGCTTTCTCCACAGCTCACTGAGCGGCAATAAACTTGGGGATACGTTAATAATAAATCAGTTATTAGTTATTACCGCCAATTACTTAGTAACTTTTATTAAAATTTATTTGACTTATTTATTCGAAACTAGCTGCCCCGGCAGACGTCGTCCTGTCCAAATTTCAATAATACAATAATTTCAATAAGTTCATACAAAAATCCCATAGAAAAAAGCACTTTCAGTTTTTCTCGAATTGCCCAATTTTCCGGGCAACTTTTCCAATTTTTCTTTGTCTAAAAACCTTATTCGGACTATTACAAACATTTAAAAAAAAATAGCCGAATCGGTCCAGCCCTTCTCAAGTGATGCGCTTACCAACGAACAGCATTTAATTTTTATTTATATAGATTGCTCAAGTGTTAATTCCTTAAAACCAAAAGCAGGAAATATAATACTGAATATATTTCGTATAAGTACATATTTGCCTTTTTTTCATTAACAAAAAAATATGTGGCTGAAGCTAGTTACTTTTGAAATTAGCTAAATCGAAACCCAGCGACATGTGGTTGACATCTTTCGAAAGGGGGCCTTACCACCATTCCTTATAGCAGTATTATTTTAACCTTACTTCTCAATTTCGTACCGCGGCGTCCTTAATGTAAGCTTACGTAGGAAGTTTTGGTGACGTCAACACAATTCGATGGCTTATACTGTAGTGCAAATCGGAACGTTGTATGAAAGAAATGGCGTTATACAGTTCATGTAGCGTTATCTCGTTTTGTTTTTATCAGGGAATAGACAAATAATTAAAATCATTCGTTCTTCCGCAACACTAAACATTAATACTTTGGTGGAGGTCATGGTACGAATATGAGTAATGTTGTTTTAAGCCTGAAACAAAACGTTCCTGTAACAATATTGTTTTGTAAAAGATGGTGGTAGGGCCCCTGATGTTAATTCACTCTTTTCCCGTGTCATTTTGACAAACAAAAACAAAAACAAAAACAAAAACAAACGGTGACAACATTTTTGAAATTTTAATTTCCAAATAAAATTTTCGTACATTAATTTAAAATTCATTGCACAAATATTTGATGTGTACATAATGCCCTACAACATTCTCTACCAAAAATAGATCTGAAAAAAGTGTTACAAAACTTCAATGTGAAGATTTATGTAACAACAAGGAAAAGTTACCAAAAAGAAACGATACAACACACAACACAATATAATAGTCAAAAGTCACCCGAAACACAAACACAAAAGCATCGCACCGCACCCGTCCGATATTAAATCACTCGCAACAAAACCTCACTGAATCCCTCCCTGTCGTGTGAGTCTTTAATAAAAAATATAAGAGCTCTCCCCATAAATCATTTCATTTATCATTCTGCCGATTGTTCGAAACAGAAAAACGTGGATCGCTAAGTACGATTAAAACTGAGGGCTCTTGAAGCTAACGAGGCTTACTTTGATGGATGGACACTCCGACGCTCCTACTAAAGAATTACCATTCGAACGATTGACATCCAAGTAACGACGTACATCGACAGTTTAACACTGTTACAGTTTCTAAGAAGAAAGAAAGACTGGCAATAGAACGTGATACTTAGAATTGAAGTCTATGAATTGACAGCAAAAATGATTGAGAGTAAATGGAATCTTGTGAAGTTTAAATAAGTAGGAATCAAAAGTTGAAATGCCTATTGATTTTCACTTAAATATGTCGCTTGAAAAGATTAGTTGGCGCTTCGGAGTGGAAAAAAATATTCTCTATTCCAATTTCAATGAATATGAATAACAACAAAAACCGAAATCATGAATTTTGTTAGAAAATAGGGATGCGACGAGTCAAGTAGACTCGCTATCATAGTCGATACTCAGCATTCGAATCGAGTACTTATCGCAATGGACATGAGTCATGTTGAAAATGAATAGAAGATTTAATAAATACTAATGTGAACTAGTTTATAAAATGATAATGTAAACGGTAAAGGAAAATATCGTGAGAAAACTAACCTATGTGAAAATTCAATAAAATCTCCAGCCGCGCGAGGCCTATTGCAGATTGGTGAATACATATGTATCCACCAATCCGCAATAGGTCTATAGGATTATGGTCAGAAACTCTCTAGTAATTTACTAGAGGATGCATGTCCTGTGAAACGTTACAGGCAGATGTCAATAATACAAACATAGACTGCAGATTGATGTCTGATTAAAATATGATATTCTATTACATGTTTTAAATGTTTGATTATGTTTTTCACATAACAATAATAGGACATTCTATACTTATAATTATTGAACTGATTTCATTCTATATTCGTTAGTAGAGTAGCTTCCACTTTCTAAACGAAATGGACTGGAATTTAATTGAATCGAATTAAACGGAATGAATTTAAGTCCCAACGTGGCCACGGTTCACGCGGCCACGGTTCACGGCAACTGAACCGAAATATCGACTATACAAAATTAATAATGAATCGTGAGTAACCTGCATATATAACACTGAAATAAAATAAAAGATATAAATTAACCACAATAAAAAAAAATCTCATTACATGTTATGGAATGAAAATGAAATGAATTTGCTGATCATAAGTACAGTCAGCAAACACGATAATGTATACCCATCGGAACTGTGATAAGGACCGCTTGTGATAAGGACTATAATCGAACGGTTATGGGTACATTAATATGTTGCTGATTGTACATATGTATCATAAAAAAATACAAAAACTTATGTGATCCACCATTTCTGGCATATAAATACTTATTAGAGGTATATAAATAAAAATATATAGATTTTAAATTTAAGTCAACAATTTTAAAGGCAATAATTGTTCCCAAAGTCAGATTAGAACTTTTATAAACATTGCTTACTCATTTCGACTCTACACAAGACTAGATTTTTTCAAAAAATGCGGATGTCGCATCACTATCGGACCCGTATCGAATATTTGAGGCTTGAACGACGAGCATTCTATATGTAAAGGTATTATTATAAGCCAAAGCGTAATCGTGTAGCCTTTGAACTCCTGTGTAGCGTTTATTACATATTGGTGCTCAACCCCCCTTCCATTTAGGGGGGGAGCAACAAAGCTGCTGCAAAACTGCCATATTGTGCTGCAAACTTTATTAAGAGCAAAGTTTTGATTTCATTGCCCTCTATAATGTAGCGCCAAGATTTACGACCACCCATTATTCTTAACGCGGTTCTGTTGAAAAGAAAGACGATTGATTTTCATTAGGAGGGGAGGATGAGCGGAAGCGGATTTCAAAAATAGGTATATTTACAATTTGTTGGTGTTTCGGCAGCGAGCGATGCAACTTCTTTGAGAGAAAGGGACAGTTGCACTTCGAGCTGCTCATACCTATAATGTTACGTAATCTCCTTCAAAAATAAAACGAAAAAAATATTCGTTTTTTTTTTTCATTTGCATTAAAGAATAGTTTCTCTATGTCGGTACATTTTGCTTTTTTAAATAAGAGTGGTTAAAATTATACACTGGGCTTCTCTTTGCAACGTTTAACGGGGCTAAACACAGGGACATGCTCATGATACATGTGTGTAAGATATTAAAAATTAATTGCCCTTTTGCCAGAATTCAGGGAGATAAAAGGGAATACCTCCGTATGGACATGACGCTGCTGGCGCCACCCCGCTTCCGCTCATAAAAAATCTTACCGAACGTTAAATACAAACATTTGCTAAGTAATGTTTGTTCATGTCAACCTTCCTCGATGATCTTGTTTATATTGGGAATTGCTTATACGGATATAAAGCTGAAGTAAGTATTTTGAAACGATCCTTTGTAAAAAAAATTCTTTCTACTTCCTTTTGACTGAGCCGTGAATGTAAATTCTAAATTTTATTAATACACTAGCGACCCGCCCTCACTTCGCTTCGGTTTATTAAATTTAAAACAATCGGAATAAGATATTTTCCTGCGGTAAAATGGAGCCTATATTTTAAGTTAGACCTCTAGCAATACATCGGTAAAAACTGCATTCAATTCCATGCAGTAGTTTTTGCGTGATGCGTGTACAAACATACAGACAGACAGACAGACAGACAAAATTTCTAAAAACTGTTGTTTTGGCTTCTATTGCCCCCCATATTAGTTTTTTTTCAATATCTATAACGTACAGACATCGGCCTGTTACAATTTTATTATATATATATATATGTATAGATGGACTGACGTCCATGAATACTCGCGATACATGCTAACATCAGTCCAGACTGACAATCGTTGGCACGCCTCGGATGCGCTGTCTGTCTTTGGAGATTTAGAGGAATGGATTTGGAGGAAGAGTTGGGAAAACATGGTGGGATAGGATAGGATGAGATGGGAATCAGCTCTAGCATATCTCACTCACTACCGAAAGAGGAATATCTACAAGAATCAAGAATTACTAAAGTCACTCCTGTATCTCTATTGTCACCTGCGAACCTAAACCACCTTTGAATTTGGTGCGATCGATTTGCTGCTCATTCGGTAGTTTCTGCTTCTCATTTAATCAGTAATAGTAATAAAGCGCTGATAGCCTAGGGGTATCATTCTCGGCTCTCATTCGTGAGGTTGTGACTTCAGATCCTCGACTATACTACTGAATTTTAATTGGAGTACTGATTTTTAAAAATAATTACTAAGACTTGTTCGGCAATGAAGAAAAACATAGTGAAGAAACCCGCATGTTCCACATTTAAAACAAAACTGATTCACGCGCAAAGCAGGGAGATCCAAAAGTTTCTGGCCCGATGTATTTCCAGATGTCTAAAAAAGACAAATTATACGCCATTGTAATTGTCCTTTATCCTGCGAATTCGTGTAGGAGTTTTACAGTTCAACCCTAAGTAGTTTTGATTCATAGACTCTTCGAACAACAGGAAGTCGCAAAATCTTTCCGTTTCCGCAAACTGTTTCAAAGTGTGCCATCGCGGAAATTCGCCACCCACCTTATAGTTGGCTTGGCTCCCAGTACCGGCCGACCGAAGCTTCGGCTTCGGCCACCTTCGGCCAAAAAAAGCAGCTTCGGCCGCACATTCGACTTCGGCCGAAATTGAAGCCGAAAGTTTGGCCGAAGCCAAAGTTTTGCATCCAGCCGCCGAAAACGAACTAACTATTACGAAATATTCACAGCTTTATTTACAATTTATTATTTATTTATTAACTATTTCCGGCTATTTTTATACTGGGTTAGAAATGCTGATTAAACGACCTGAAAAGTGTGTTGAAATAGATCGACTATATTGAAAAATAAAACTATTATAGTTTCATGAACTTGAGTGTCCTTTTTCTTTGCAAGACCGGAAGCTTTTGGATCTCCCCTCGTAAACCAATTAACACGGGGTCCGCTAGATGGATTATGGTCCAAAACTCACTAGTAATTTGCCTAAAATGGCACGTTATAAGCTGATAACGATATTTGCAAAAGGCAGCCCTTCGAAGTCTTCCCAAAAGGAAATCAGGGTGAATCATAAAGATATTTAGACAAACTATTATTTTATATATACATAAGAGTTGTTGTTTACCAGAAAACACGTCTTTTTACTTAGTTTAGCTTCCCCAGCGGCCGCTGCTTCGCCTGCGAAACACTAAATCAATTAACTACAAAATAAACTTAATGAAGGTGGGTAGGTGGTAAAGAAAATAATGACTCTCTTAGTAAAATACAGGCAGACACTAGCGAGCACCTTTCAAAATAATAATTGCTTAGAGATCCCCCGGGAACGAGATGACGAGGCAAAATGGGATTATGGAAGATAATAGTAGACGCTTGCTCTCAAAACTTTGTTCCAGATAAAAATTCTTGCTTTCACAAAACCGAGTCTATATTTCAAATGTTCTCTCGATTTAGAAGATTTTTGGATTTAGCCAAATTTGTTATTTAAACATAAAATAACATTTGACATAAGTTTAGATACGAATTTAAATTGGAAAAATCTCGTGGCTAAAGTAACAATCCTGTTTTCTAAAATTTATCTATGTGTTTAGTACATTAAAATCAAAATCAAATTTTAAATGTTTACTATCCGCATACTACGCCTTACCGTATGGAGTATGGAGTAATCATGTGGATGAAATATGAACAAGAATGAAATATGGATCTTGTGGTCTGAAATAAATGAATTATTATATTATTATTATTATTATCTAAGTAATAATAATCTTGAATAATAAATAATAATCTCGTTGCCCAGTAAATTATATAGTTCTATTATATAATGTCTAAATTAGTAAATGTATCTTTTATTATAATTATAATTATATTTGTTGAAATGTAGGTATTCCAATATTATTCTATAATTGCTACGCCCTGAGAGGGTAGGTACATGTACCTGGACAAATACTATATATCAGTAATATGTAAACCATATATATGTAAGCAAATACATAAATATATATCAAGTACACATATAAATCATCAAATATCAAGTTTCAGTGCTAAGGTTCATTTGTGGGGTGTACAAGTCGTTTCGGTTCATTTCATCGGGTTATTATTCTTCCGCGAGCAAGCGGCCGAGCCTAGGGAGACGCGATCATCCATCATGCCTGGACGTTGGCGGATTTTTATCCACAATTTCGGATATGGCAGCGGAAAGCCAATTTATTTCCGCCAGTAATCACAGAGGTAAATGACGTAGATGGACTTAATGTCCGCTTCACTTAAATCCATATGTATTTATGTGTTAAAAACGCGGATGGTATGCACTTACTTCTTCCTTTTCTTATTTGTTGACATGATGCACTATCAGAATGTTCACTAATTCAATACCACACTATGCTTTGATATATCTATTTATTTATCTGGATAAATAGATAGTTAAATCTCTTTATTACACACCAAACACAAAATAAAGCAATAACAGACGTTATAGACATAAAATGCTCTAGAGGCGGCCTTATCGGTATAAGCGATCTCTGCCAGACAACCTCTGACATATTTTATTAACCAGCGAAACACGTAAATACTTTGGAGGGAAAGTGACAAAGATGGAAAAAGCTATTACATTACGGTACTCTTCAGTGAGAAAGGGATAACATGACCAGTTTTTTTTTGGAATAGCTAAATCCTTGTGGCGTTTCATTTTAAGTTCATTAATATTCTCCATTTTAAGTAAAAAGCATTTACTTATGTATCAGTGTTGTGTCGCCTTTTGTCCCGGATAGGTATATTGGTACTTATCACTTACTGGAGGAGGTTTCCTTCTTAAATGAGCGAGCTCTGAGCAGTGATGCTGTGGAATTTTTAGAGGAATAAAAGAAGAAATAAAATCACTAATTCCGTCGTGATACCACACGGAGACATTCTACCCAATGTTTTTTTTATGAACGAAGGCGGCAGACGAGCATACAGTCCACCGGATGGTAAGTGGATACCGTAGCCCATAGACATCCGTGATACATGCCAACATTAGTCCAAAATGACAAACTTTGGCACGCCCCTGGATGCGCTGCCTACCTTTGGAGATATAGGAATGGATTTGGAGAAAGGGTTGGGAAAATAGGGAGGTATAGGATGGGAATGGGCTCTGGCACATCTCACTCACTACCGAAACACAAGTACATTAAGGAAATGACATTTCAAGGTAGTCTTCTGTGAGCATTACTTCTGTGCTCTTAATAATTGCCTTTGTACGTAAAAGGAGTCGAAAAATTACATGGAAACATTTTTATTTTAAATATTGCCACGGTTTTAATATCACGCCTCCACTCACTGCTTTCGAGTGTTTGTTGTTCACGGCGGCTTATAATTTCAAGAGAAATGTCAGTTTGCACTTCCAACATTTAGCAAAAACTCTCCGAATGAAACGTAAAGAAATGATTATGTTACTCGACAGCCCATAAAGATGATGCCTGTCGTAATAATAGCGAGATATGAAGCGAGAATGAAAGTGTATTGACAAACGAAAAATGTCGAAGATGCGCCAGCGAAATCGTTCATCTGAAAAAAAGTCCCATTCATAAATCGAATGTAATTTGTCGTTTCGGTATTACGGGGAAAAAATTATTTATAGGGACGCCTGACCCGCAATATCTTGATATTTCCTCGTTGTGAAACGAAGAGAGAAGAAGAAAAAATCCATTGAAAATCATCAATCAGAATACAACAGAAATTGAAGAGGTCTTGAAAGTTTTGTTTTGAATTCCGCGACGAAGGTTTCATTGCAAAATTGAAGAATTTTTAAAGAGAAAAATAGGTTTTAGCGTTCACATTATCGTAAGAGGCAATTAAAGGATAACAAAGCCGCTACAACAGAAACTCTGAGGAACTGCGCCACCACTAAATGAGTGGACTCGCCAACCCGCTTGACCACCCCAAGGCCAACAACCCGTTTTAAGGCCACAAGACAATGTGCATGAAGAGCTCCATGTCCAGCAGTGGACGATAAAAGGGCTGGTTGTAGTAGCATTTATTATGTTCTCTGTGTAAGGACGTTGTCATGCTATAAACTGATAACTGAAAATTATAACTCCGCTTCAATCTAAATTGTGTGATATTTCATTTCCATAAAACATGTAATCTTGATTTTGGTGCCCAGAAATGCAACATATTTGTCATAAGATCAAAATAAATGATTCAGCATTATACGGGTCACTTCAACTAGTGAAAGACACGTGGAACAAGATTGCGTAAAGAGGCTTATTCTCAACCCTCAACTCCAATTATTGGTAATAAGGATTCATTGTTATCAATTTGAAGAATCCTTGAATGAAGATCAAGTACTGGGAAAGGTATTGGTATCGAGGACTTGAATTTTTTTTACCGGTAGTGGGTAGACGTGCATAGTAGCCAGCCGTGTAAGCTTATATTCCCGCTCGTTCCCAGTGGGATCGACTGGGAATTTTTTTCCGATCGATCCCACTGATGACAAACGACACGAAATTATCGCCGGACGTTACCACTGACACATCGCGTGTAAGTAGTTTCTGATATAAATGACGTCGTACCAACATCAAAAAAAAAATACCCGTGTTAAATTAAAAAGAAGATTACGATTGAAATAAAACATTGTACGTGTGGTATTTATAAGTATCATAATAATCGTTCGTTGTCAGATATCAGTTTCATAAAATATAAATATATACATATATAATGTTTTTACAATGTAGGTACGATGGAATTGACATGTTGCGAGCCATAAAAGTTCCTTAAACAGAAGAAGAATGTATATAGATAATGTATATAATGTTTTGTGCTTAAATAAACAATTTATAGTATTTACTTAATCTCTAAACCAACTAAGACTTTCCATCTCTTTTGTTTTTCAATATCAAGTCAATTTTCATATTTCTCATTTTCAGTATCGCACGGTCTGACTATTTTTATACTGAGATAGGAATGCTAATTAAACGATCCGAAAAATGTGTTCAAATAGACGTATTGAAAAATAAAAATAGGTTCATGAACTTGAGTGTCCTTTTTCTTTGTCAGACCGGGAACTTTTGGACCTCTCCTCGTATACGTGATTACAAATTATTACGATACTCGTATTACGATTTCCTATAATCCCAAACATAATCTATATCCATCTGCATTAATTTAGTTTAACATTAATCGACCACCGATTGGCGCAACTGTAATGACCCTGCTTGTTGTGTAAAAGGTGCTGAGTTTGATTTCCGCTCGGGCATTAATTTGTTCAAAGACATTTATTTTCTTCGGGTCTGGGTGTGTATTTGTCTTTGCTTGTGTCTCTGGACCGACAACACTGAATCCTAGTATTTAACTTCCCATCAGGTAGGCTGCATAATAGACTGCAGCCTTTTTTAATGTGTTGTCTGAATTAAAAGGAATTTGAGTTAGAATACGAAAAAAAAAACAAATGCAGGTCTAAAATCTTACACTTTGATAAGTGTTTACATCATTTTTATATATTATTTATAATTATGGATACAAATATTGGTATGTTTGCTATCACGGTATCAAAGACTTTTTTTTCTTTTATAGACAAGAGGGCGGACGAGCAAGCGGTCGCACGTGATGGTAAGTGTTACAGCCGCCCATGGACACACGGTGAACGCAAATAGCATCCGTTCACCGTATTCACAGCTTTCTTGAAGAACCTCATATTGTAGCTTAATGGAAAGACCTATTGAGGCAGTTCGTTCCACAGCCTACGGGTTAAAAAGTTGTACAGCAAGTTGCTTAAATGCAAGCTGAACTTTATTAGATTTATTTGCATTTTTCACATTATTATTTATATTTATTATATAAATATTAATAAGCACTTTTTCTAAGTCCAATAAAGATTTTGAAAACCGAATTGGCTGTCACTTAACGTTCTTTTAAGGCGATTCCGATAAAAGCTGATTGAAATCCAATTATAGGAACGTCGATATTTCCCGCTGATAGAGGGTTGAGAAAGACGTGTTTCCTTCGTGCCCCAAAGTATTTCCTTCCTCTTTAGATCTGGAGAAATTAATTTCTTTGCAAAAAAGGTTTAAGACAAAATTCAGATGGCACGGTATCAAACCTTCGCAGGCGACAACTCACCAAAGTTTCATCGAAATTGGGTGAATGTATTAGAAACGCATGGAAGACGAACAAACAAACGAACATTAATTTTTATATATTAGATAATATTAATAATCGGGTACAGTTATTTAATATAAAATATGGGTACAATATTAAAAACAAAATTTCGTCGACAAACTACCTAAAAAGGAATCGAACGGTAATGATAAAGACCTAATTTTGAAGAAACAAACACTAAACGAATTCGGGATAATGACAGCGTTAATGACAAGCTTAACGATCGCGTTAAAGTTGAAACTGGATCCCACCGCGGCACAGAAAATGTGGATTTAAATAATCCCTCATTAAAATGTAATGTGAATGAAACGTGATCGTCAACAATTTATAAAATCAAGCGTCACTACACGTCAGGCACGAACAGCTCTGATATAAACCACATAAATCAATAAGAGATAATAACGATTTTTTTTTTTAATAATACTATCAATCCATAGTCTTCCGTGTAGTGTTTTTTTTTATGGACGGAGGCGGCAGATGAGCATACAGTCCACCTGATAGTAAGTGGATACTGTAGCCCATAGACATCCGTGATACATGCCAACATTAGTCCGAAATGACAAACGTTGGCACGCCCCCGGATGCGCTGCCTACCTTTGGACACGTAGGAATGGATTTGGAGAAAGGGTTGGGCGAATGGGGAGGGATGGGAATGCGCTCTGGCACATCTCACTCACTACCGAAACACGTACGTACATTAGGAAAATAAGATAAAGTGGGAAATGCAGTACATTTCAAAGTAGTCTTCTGTGAGAGAGGGGTAACGTGGCCAGTCGAGTGCGCACAGCGGCTGTTGGATTGCAGAGTGCACTCTCCCCCTCATAATGTGTCAAAAGTGTCTCGCTTCGCTTCGGTTTATAAGTTTTTTTTGTTTTCAATTTTTTTTTATATTTCAAAATAAAATATAGCCTATATTAGACACGGATAATGTAGCTTCCTATTTGTAAAAGAATTTTTGAAATCGGTTCAGTAGTTCCAGAGGTTACCCCCAACATACCTACAACACACAATTTTGCCTCTTTATTATATTAGTATACTTTGGTGTCCTTATTTAGACGTATACGATTTACTTTTTGACAATATGTTTCATTTAGTACCAATATTGTAAGCATATATTTGTTAAATATAATTTTCGGCGGGATGTGTCATCCACTAATAAATAAATGAATCTGAATCTGAAACTGTACTTTCTGTATCGCACTTGACAGCCTGTACCTGTAATTGACGGTTAAAATGGCAACACACTAATTTCTCTCTGAATGCGTCACTGGACACGATTCACTAAAATTCACTTTAATGTCGGTGTTAAAGCCGAGGGAATTTTCATTTGATCGTTTACCACAAATATTTCATTATACGAGTATAGATATTGGTTACTAGGTGTTCCTGGTGGTTATATCTATATTAGAGACGAGTAACTCGCAAGTGACAGGTAAAAATGAGTTAGCTCATCTCTTGCGAATCAATCTCTATCTAAAGTCGGATTTTTTATTCGAGTCAGTGTTATTACATGTAGAACTGTCAATAGTGTCATCTACGTACAAATTTCACTATGTTTGACAGTTCTACATGTCATATCCCTGACAAGAATAAAAAATCCGACTATAGCTCATCGTCGTTCTTACTATACTTGAGCCAAATCCGATGTAGAATATTTAATAACAAAGCGTTGCCTAGCAACCGATGACACGTGGGTGTTGACAACCTTTTGAGTTTACATATCTTGGACAAATAATAACAATATAACAAAATTGTTTATTTTTATAACCCTAAAGGTGGTGATAACCTTATGCTGATTTACCTTACATGATTTATGGCTTGTTTACAAACATTGAACTTGACTCAAATATACTGCTGTGTCAAACTGGGAACAAGTACTGGCAACGGTTCAATAGAACAAGAAGTAACTATTGATTTAATAATCCAAATTTATTTTGTTGCCTTCAAAATAGGCTCTTTACACCAACGAATGATCAAGTCGTTGAAACACTTCTTGAACGCACTTTCCGATCTGACCTTCAGCTTCTTCAGCGATAATTGTCTTGTGGCACCAATGGAATCAAAACTTCTTCCACGAAGCGGTAATTTGAATTTCGGGAACAAAGTAAGTCACACAAGGCCATTATATCTGGCGGAAACTCGTTGAGATTTTGGTCAGAAAATCGCAGTGTTTTTTTGAAGAAAGAACTCCGAAGAACAAATCGTGCCGCGATGCGTTTAAAACATCAACTAAAATAATGCGAACGGATTCATGAGACATGTCCAGGTCATGAGCTACCTCTCCTAGCTTATATGACGATTCCCCATCACTATTAATCATAATTTGATGTTTTCGTCAGTCGAAGACACTGAACGCCGACCGGATGATGAGGCAAGTCGTCAACAACATCTCGACCTTCTTTGAATGCATTGTACCATTCGTATGCTCGTGTTTTGACAAAGCTGACTCACTGTAGGCTTTCTCTAACATTTTCACCCACTCAGCACAAGAAATTTCATTGTCTAATCAAAATTTAAGGCAAAATCTTTGCTCCATAGTTTTATCCATCATAAAATTCGCAGCGCACAATTGAACCAACAGTTGTAAATAAACAGGTCCATGGATCGCGTCAAAACTTCACGTGACAAAAATCTACAGTACCAACTTAATGCAAAAAAATAAAAATCACCCACTTTATGCGCGGTAATTCCCGATTCCCGGTAATTATTTGAGAGAATTTATATCCATATATCACTCACTCACTCAAAAGACAATGTAGGGGCGGTATCGTTCTCGCTCGCGACGCGCGACAAACAACAAAGAAAGAGATATAGATATATTCGTGTTTACCACTTTAAATACAAAATGAACGTATACACAATACGCACCTTCACTCAATTCTTCTTCTCAATCGTTTTATATATTTCACTGAACTAATTCAGTTATTGAGCTATATGAGTGACGTATTTAGATCAAAACGATTCATATATCTATTTTCGTTTTCAGTGATATATTTTTCGCAGTACTAGTCTTTGTATGGCAAATAGGTTTTATTCTGGATATGATTTAGGGGTGTTTCAAATTGATTTTATCTAATAATAATTTACTAGTCATAGATTATTTAATTTTAATAACAAATTTGTCAGTTCACGGCAGGTTTCAAGAAATTCTTTGGCCACCTTTTAACCACTTGGTGCTCAACAGACCAGAGTAATGTATTTAATGCCCTTATTAACTACATATAGTTTGTTTGTCTATCTGATTATTATGTCTTCAGAACTAAACTACTGAACCGATTTCAATAAAATTTGGCAGAGGTGTAGCCTGAAATCTGGAGAAGAATATGAAGTAAATTTCCCATCGAAAGAATATTAGTTATTCAGCCAATTGTTTTTAAAACAAATTCCACGCGGGCGAAGTAGCGAACAAAAGCTAGCAGGAAATATATTTGAAACACTCTAATCACTTGGTCTGTGCTATTTATTTTTATACTCAATTTTTTTCATTATTGTGGTTCCAATTAATCATATTTTTTTACAATATTCGCGAAGCATTTTATCTAGATTTACTCTCTTGTCCCAGTGGAACTGATGGAACTTTCGCTATTAAGGACAAGCGTTTGCCTTTGTCCTTGTCTCTCTCGTCATAACTGCGTGTGCTCGCAATTTCGTTTGCGTATATTTTAAAATGATAATGGTAACCTTGTAACGGATAGGCACCCACTTTAATTTTTAACATTTAACCAATGGCCGACTGGTAGAGAACGCTTCAAGGCATTAAGTCTGCCTCTGTACAATATAGTGCAAAAAGAGTAAATACAATAAAGAACGGATCTGGATAAAATGTGACTTACATGTTGCGACATTTGGTCGGACGGTAGAATGATTCTTAAGAAATAAATGACACCCAGTCTTCACTCCAGCAATTTATTTACCAGTAAAAGTATTAAAATAGTAAAAAAAATCACCTAATAAAGGATTTTTTTACAAATATATTGTTATTCAGCAGAATTCCAGTTAACTAGTAAATACCATAAGGATCCGCCTTTATACATGTCCACATATTTACATGATAAAAGTTAAATAAAGAAAATAAATAACAAATAATATTCCATGCACGTATATTAAAACGATTTTGTTTGCTTATTTATCTAAGCCCGACCCGAACAGCTTCGACATGAGTAAAAATAAACTGACATAGGTAAAGCAAATAGGACATATAATAGAAAATCCTTCGACGGTTTACGATTCGCTTGTCGGCAAACATAAATAAAGATTATGGCGTCATTATAAAGGTTCGCATATATTTACTTAGAAATATATGAAGTAAAAGAATTTTCTCTTCGAAATGTATAATGTTTTAATGTCTACAAACTTGCATAAAGTCTATAGATATTTATAGTCTTAATTTGGTTACAGTTTAACATTAATTCAACAAACAGATGTGCTAGAGCCCATTCCCATCCAATCCCTCCCCATTTCCCCAACCCTTTCTCCAAATCCATTCCCATATCTCCAAAGGTAGGTAGCGCATCTGGGGGCGTGCCAACGTTTAACATTTTGTACTAATGTTGGCATGTACCGCGGATGTCTATGGGCGATTCACTTACCATCCGGTGGACTGTATGCTCGTCCGCCGTCTTTGTACATAAAAATAAAATACAATATTGACTACATCGCCGAAGCGTTTATAAATAGTGAAAATCTTTTGTTTTTTCAAAAGCTTATGTTAACAAAACAGCTTATGGAATATATATCACATATCATATCAGACCATCAGTCCTCCACAACTAGATATTGCCCTCTTCAAAGAACTCGCCATCACATACGATCTATTGCTTTTCCCTTCAGCCAGCACCGGCGTGTCGTAAAAAGTAACTAAGGGATAACAAAGTCGCCACAAGCCCTGAGGATCTACGCCATCTCTGAAAGAGTGGACTCGTCAACCCTATTGGCCAAGGTGACGATTTAACATTATTCTGTATCCTTCATGTATAAGACAATGTCCTACAGGCACAGACGTCCCCCAGTAAATAACTGGAGGGTTTCAGGCCGTTATTTACTTAGTTAACTGGTGGATTCGTGGAGTACACATACTCCAGATATTTTTATTATTTCTGGAGCACGCCGGTTCCCTCGTGTTGTTTTCTTCTTACCGCAGAACTGTTGATAATTTTTAAAAATCGGTATTAAGTAGAAATCTCAGTAGTACGAGCCGAGGATTTGAACTCACGATCATACGAATGTGATTCGAGTGTGCTATCTATATTTAATACAATTATATTTATATTTACTGAATAAAAACGACAGTCCGTCTGCGTAAACTCTTTAAAATAACACTTAGCCAAAGTAGATATTAGAGACATCACTTCCCACGCGAAGTCAACGACCAATACAACCAACTCAATTTCTTTTATCTCACGATATGATTTTAAAAGGAAACCTTATTCAGGACAGCCCGCGAGTGGTTTAGAGGCAAGTGAAAAAGTAATTTCTATTCAGACCGAGGGGACTGAGCCTAGTATCGAGCTTTCAGAAATGGCGCCGAAACCCACTGTAGGGTTAACTAGGCCATTTTATACTTCAAAGGGAATTCGGAGAAGGCATCAAAGTATAGTTCGTGAAAATAAATACTTTTATTTATTAAGGGTACAATGGTGTCAAAGCGAATATTTTATCTACGAGTATTTAAAAGGGTTTCAACGCGTATGTTTACCTAATTTATTTTATTCGACGTTTCGGTTGGGTTGCACAAACCATGGCCACGATCTGACTGAAGAGGCGGGTAGGGTAGTCCACGTCGAGAATTGCGAGCAGTTTCATCAACTACCCATTGTCATTTTAGCATGCTGATTCGGTCAAATAAATATTGACAATAAATTGTTTTACGAACTACAATAAAATAATGCTTACCGATACAAAATAAACAGCATATGAATTATTTCAGGCAAATTGTTTCTGGGTAAGAAGGATTGTCGAGTCGTTTAAAAAAAATAACTATAATCTAACCTTCTGGGTAGGAAAAACTATATCGCACTGATCGCACTAAATGGGATATATGAATATTGGGACATATAGGTTTATGGAAAGTACAATTAGTAGTTTTAATAATAATTATGAATGTTCGGACTTAATCCTATATTGAGATGTTAAATGTTCTATATATTTGTTGGGATGCTGGGGATGGTGTATCTCCAGAATCCAGAATCCAGTGTTATGTTGAGGAGCGTGTATGTCAAATAAAATTGTGGTAAAAAAACAAAGGTCAAAGGTTTAAAGTAAAAAAAAAGGTCATTACAACAAAGAATTATAATACAACTAGCGACCCGCCCCGGCTTCGCACGGGTAGCACTAATTATCTATAGCCGGATGACTTCTGGTGGATAATATCATCATGCCGGTAGCTTATTTTCTCAAAATGTTCAAAATTATACCCTATAACCTTCCTAGATAATCCCTCTTTCTATTGGTGAAAACCGTATAAAAATCCGTACAGTAGTTTCTGAGATTAGCCCGAACAAACACAAACTCAGCGCGGCGGGGGACTTTAATTTATAATATGTAGTGATGTAGTGAAGAATTGTACCTACTTAAAAAATAATCGACCTACATTCACTCATTTTTATTTGAGAACAATCTTATGCCTTTAAGCGTAAAGAGAGCGAATTGCAAGATAGTAAGTTAAAGTCATCAAATACAAAAGTTGTTCAAGTACAATATGTGTGTGTGCAAGTACAATATGTGTGTGTGCAAATTAGAGGCAAAACAGTCTATTAAAATTTCTTACTAAATTTAGTCTTAAGACTTAAGACACAATTAAGCAAGCGAATTCGTGGACCGAATCCAAATTAATAATATACGTGTATTTATTAGCTACTTAATATTGTGGGCTTCGCGTGGCAACGCCGACCACCACCATTATGATTGATCGTGAGCAGAACATGGAACCGTCTTACGTCCACTCTCGTGGCCGTTCCCTTCGTAACGGAATAAATGTTTTCCGAAAAGGTTGAAGGAACGACTTAAGACAATCCACACGAATGCCGCTTATAGTCGGTTCCAATCCAATTTGCCGAAAACGAATCCAAATCAATCTATCAACCAAAATACTAGAGATGTTGTAGTACTACGGCCCTAAAAGCCGTAGCTCTAAAAGGTGATCAAATTTACTTATAAAAGCAGTTTGATATTTGACAGTAAAAAGAAATATCGCATTAATTACAGTGTACCTTTTTTGACGTAACGGTATTTTCAATGACAAAAAATATAGAAATAATTGAAAAATAAAATGACATCCCATTGCAGGGCAAAGGTCTCCTCTAATCACAACCGTGGGCCCACAACCTCCTCCTCCTCCCATGGTACTACCAACCCATTCGTGAAGTCGTAAATTGAACCGTATTCGGTTCAATTTACGACTTCACGAATGGGAGTCGAGAATATATACCTAAAGGCTTATCATTGTTCTTCTAAAAGTCATCAAAGAATATCTTATATTTTAACAATTAAGTGAATCTATATAAACATTGCCGTGTGCTGGTGTGAGAATAACACTACTCCATCTCCTTCCCTAGGTTTCTCGTGAAAAACAACTAAGGGATAACAGTGCGGCTACCACAAGCACTGTGGAAATCATTCACCTCTAAAACAGTGGACTCGCCAACCCACTTGGCTAGCGTAACATTTTAAGATCATACATTCCTCATACACCAGACAATGTGAATGAGTACCTAATCTCATGCCCAGCTTTAGACGATAGAAGGGCTAGTTATAGTATAAAAACTCTCGTATACGAATAATGTTGAGACTTTATCAAATTTTTGAAAAGCCATCAAAAGCAAAAAAAAATTCACTCAATATTATCATCAAATTAACCTGTAAGTATATTGGCAATATTTTCACGACAATGTTACGAATATTGCCTCAATAATTCCAAACGGGTGTTTCAAAAACATTTCATACATCGCAGACATACATTCATTCAAATAGATTTTGAACGATTGAACTCTCAAAGCAAAAGCAAACATATTTTTATTCAAAGCCTGTGAAGACGTGAAGCTAAACTTATATTTTATTAGTAAAACATTTTCATTTTAGTAATATTTCTAAACTGTAGATCAAAGAGAAAATGTTGCCGAATAATTTGTAATGATCACATATTTGATATATAAAATACATGATCTTAGTTCAACGAACATGACTAATCGTAACGTAACCAGCTTTTGCTTTTTATCCCATGCACAAGGGAAGCATGGCCTTAAAACGTCACGCTGGCCGAGCGGGTTGACGAATCCACTCTTTTGGAGGTGGAGTTCTACAAGGCTTGTAGCGACTTTGTTCACTTTGACCCATGGTCGCCTTTTACGATATCCACGGGAAGAGATGAGGTGATGCTATTTTATGCCTCCGACCCATGTTGATAGCGGTTTGCGTCGCTCACGGCATGACCGGGTTGCGATAGCCGCACGACACAGATGTCACTTTCGAGCAATGCGTCAGTGGTTACGCGTCATGCGATACTTGATTGAATTGACCAGTTTTTCGTGTACTAACAATAGGTAGTTCAATACTTATAAATATCCATTCTGTCTATTAAATGAATTTTTGTAATTTCAATTTGCGCTGTAAAGATATATCCTACAACAAAATTAATCAAATTTGGTCATTAAGAGACGTTAATTCCTTCATTTTGAAGTTTTTCGACGAAACTTTTGCCATGATCGCGCGGCTTATGCGTCGATACTTGTTTCGCTGAGTCACAGCCACGCGACTATGGCCTGCGGCACCGTCGCATGCGGCGATGACTAATTGCGCGTAAGGGGTCCCATATAATCCCATAGTGACAAGTATAGCCGCCCGATCGGAAGTGTACATTTAAGTATATTTTCTGTCTTTTCTTACATGATGATGTTATAGCTGTAGACATAAGGATATGTAAATCTTCAGTTCGACTGTGTATTTGCAATTTGATGACATTAATATTTCTTGCTGACAATAAATTATTTGTAATTTTAATCAAACCTGACAGGTAAAATGGCATGCCTGTTGCCGGCGAAATTAATTATCCTATGCTAATTCAACTGTCTGTATCTAACATGGCGTGTACATGACATGATCGAATATTCAACAAATAGTTATTCGGTTGTGGAAACGTAGAGATGCTGTTTCATTACGAGAATAATGTTGATGAAAACAACAGAACAAAGCCCGTTGGTATATTAGACAATATGGGGAATATAGGTAAGTTTTAGTTTTGCAGTTTAAAATTGAAATCGGGTAAATTTCGTGTCGTCTTTTCCTTAGTTCGTCTAACCAGACGAATTAGTGGAAGTAGTCTCAATTCGTCGGGCATTAATTTTATTTTAAGTCAATCAGACGAATTGAGACTTTTCGGATGATACGTATTAATTTTTGGAAAAAATTAAATTTAAATCAATGCCAACTATCACTCTCTCCTCTTTAACTAAATACAAATTTCACATCAAATCAACACATGCAACACCAGTTTATTCCATAACTTCCAGTCTATAGATAAATTATGTCTGTGTCTATATATAAATAAATATAGATATTTCTTAATACATAATAAACTCGTGATCAAAATTTTGTTTTATTTTAATACCTATATGGCAATGGTGCGATTAATTAGCACATTCTGCCTGCGCTGGTTTTCTTTTTTTCTTATATGGCAATGGTGCAATTAGCACATTCTGCCACTGTCAAGTTTTAGTGTCGCTCAGTGAAGCGATAGTAAAAGCACAGTCCCACGTTTATTTGATTATCACAAACACGACGCACGAAAAATCACTTTGAAGTTTAATAAACTATCACTATTAAACCACAAAATGCCTAATATACATTTTTTACAATAATCAAACAAAAACTCAAGAAGTCCGTGATAAAGTCCGTGATCAAGGTCGGTCGAGTAAAATAAAAAAGGGACAGGTACGCGTTAAAACCCGTTTAATAGATAAATATATAGGTACAGTTAATTTTAGAAGCTTCCTTGTATCAGACTTTAGATCAAAAGGTCCCAAAACGGTCTAAGACAAGGATAACTAATTTACAAAGGCGACACAATTAATGTGCTCATCCAATTTCCAACGTTTTAAATGTCAGCAACAACAAATCTCCTCGAGGATCCTTGAACTTGTCTGCGACATACATACAACAGTAGGTAAATTAAACCATCCACCATACTTATTCCAGCCAATATAGCCCTTATTACGTTCCCGCAAGGATTAAAGTAAGTTTTCTAGGCGCTTACGTTGTAGTAGGTAATGGTCGTAAAATAAATCTTTCTCAACCAATTACAGAAATGCATTCGCTTTGTTTAACTTCATAGCAATGTTGAACCGCACCGTTGTTTTTACTACTTCTACTGCAATTTCTTCGCTTCAGTTATTTAACAAATGAAATTATTGTTTTTTAAAAATGAGATTTAACACTGAATTTAAAAATATGCTACAGGTGCAGTTGGCTCATATGAAAAAGGAACAATGAATAAAAGTTCATTGTACTATATTGAATGTCAGAAAATTATATCAAAACATTCCAAAGACCACCTCTTCTGAGAGTGCATCGACAATTAATGGAATAAAATCGATTGATACAATTCTTTATTGCACACCAAAAATAAAACAAAATTATTAATACCTGTAATATGCCTTGTTTGATGCAAATAAATATTTATTATTATTATTAAAAAAACAATAATAGTATAATAATTGTAGACAAAAAATCACAAAAGGCGGTCTGGTCTTATCGCTAAAAGCGATCTCTGCTATACAAATAAATAAATATATTTGTATATTTATACCATACTATCAGCCTGTGTGTCTCCGCTGCTGGATATTGGCCTAATGAAGATAATGAATTTTTAAACGATATGACATCATCCAAATGACCTTCGACTCAAGTGACCTTTAACTGTTCTCTTTTATTTAATTTGTCACCGGTGGCTATAAGATGATGTTTATATATAATATATGACAGTAAAAAATTGATGAGCCACCGGGCCCACATAGGAAACTGACGACGCAAAGATGTGAGAATTAACATAACTCCAACTCTCCGTGAAAGCAATATTATTAAAACCGTTTCCACTCAGTCACTTAAAAGGAAATAATGAAACAATATTTCAGCGTTGGAAGAGAGAACTCCCGGGAATCGGCAGAGCTCGCTTACTTTTGTTTCTTTCAATGCAGACATTAATTGGGGTAGACATTTCGAATGAAATAGAAAATTGCATTACCCACGGCCATTTTAAAGGTGAAAGGTTATTTAGAAGAGACTATTGCGATCTGTGGCATAATGGTACTCCTTTTCCTTGCACGTTTCATAGATGTTTTCGTTTGCTGACACGATTTATACCATAGATAGATGGAGAAACTCTTTATTGTACACCAATACCTCCTGACACAGATATTTCTCATATTTAAAGGGAGAAACACTATGTGTATAAAAGTGTATGATTATGTTAATAAAATAATTATTTTGATTTATTTTAAATGTTACAAACAGACAATTGACGTTAGTAACATGAAAGAATTACGGACGGCCTAATTGCGATCTCTTCCAGGCAACCTTTGGACTGGTAAACAGAAAACAGACAAAAAAAATCAAATGAAGTGAGATAGGTGCAATTTTTGTATAATGTTAATAAATCATTTTATACATATACATCTAGAAATGAATACAATACAAAAATATACATTATTTATACTTAACCAATGAAAGGAAGAAATAGATTTTAAATAAAGTGAGTATAGAATAAAGTAGATAAATAAATAGTGGAAAAGGGATAGAGTGTACGATACATCATCAGCTAGTCTCTCTACTCCTAGATGCAGGCATCTCTCAAGGCGCATGCCTGTTCTTTTCACATTCAGCTACTACACGTTATACCGATACTATTTCGGTTCATAATTCACGCGGGCCCAATGTAGATTGCACATATTTTAGATTTTTTAAATTTTGGATTATGTAGTTTTCTTAACGATATTTTCCTTCACCGCCGATTTAGTCCTATTAAAGTAAGTTGAAATTCAATGGTACCGGCTAAGGATTTTAACTCATGATTTCTCGTATGTGAGTGGAAGAATACATACCGCAAGGCTATTGCCGCCCTTCGCAGAACAATTAGTTTGTATTAAAAGTCCGTTGGTAGCAACAGAGAGCTGCAAGCTGCGAGTGACAGCACGGCGGAAAGCCTCTAACGAACAGATAGGTCGACTTTTTTAAAAGATACCTATTTTTAAAAATTTCAAGCACTACATTTCTTTCGTGTAATGAGCATTACATGAACATTTGGGCTTATTACATCGTGCCGTGTGGTGTCGGCCGGCTATAGAATACCACCAATCCATCTCCTCCCGTGGATCTCGTAAAAGGCGACTAAGGATAGTGCCGGCTTTACCTATGGCGCAGGGTCTTAGGGGGCGCCAAGCGCCGCTCGCTACGCCTCCAAAGATTGATTGCACCCGGGCGCTACATGGGCTAGAGCCGGCGCTGACTAAGGAATGATATAACCACAACCACAAGCACTGAGGAACTATATCACCTCTAAAAGAGTGGACCCGTCAACCCGCTTGGCCAACTTGGCGTTTTAAATTCAAATTTATTTGTTTAAAACAACAGATGATAATCAAATTGTTTCACAGCTGTCTTGCCCCCGCGCGCGTTCATGTTTTAAGTAAAAAGAATAAGAAGGACACTTAAAGCATGCATTACTTATAACTAAACTAGTGTCCGAAAGAAACACAATTTTCAGCCGAAACCGAAACCGTATCCGAATATTCGGCTCCTCTTCTAGTTTCGGCCGAAACCGTAACCGAAACCAAAACCTATGTAGTTAAATTAAAATTTAGTTAAATTTACATTATAACCTTGAAATTTAGAGTTCTTCCTAGCTTTGTAACAGATTTTTCGATTAAGTTAAATAAAAGACTTAGTATTTATTAGTAAATCATTATTTATGCGCGAGAACAGACACCTAACAATTAAACACCGGCCGGCGAACTGACTGAGGTTTTTTTTTTTTTTTTTTTTTTTTTTATTTTTATTTATCTCCGAGGGGAAATCCTCATTGGATTCCTTCCGCCTTAAAAGTGATCTGTTCCTGGTGGAAGGATATGCCGGACTTTTACCGGCTAAAAACCCCTCGTTTCGCAAGTGACCCCTGACGTAAAGTGTCAGGGTCTGTATTTGTCTGTTTTGGTTTCTTGCATTCTTCCTTATTTGTATACAGTATACAGTGTATTTGCGTATACAGTCAAATTTTTTCACCTTCCACTTCTGATGTATAAGGTCAGAAGTCTTGGTGTAATCTTATATTATTTGTTAGACCTGATGTAAAAGTCAGAGTCCCAGTCATATGTATTCCACTTCTGATGTATAAGGTCAGAAGTCTTAGTATATCTTATATTATTTGTTGGACCCTGATGTAAAGGTCAGAGTCCCAGTCATATTTTTAAAGTTCTTATCCTCTAGTTTGTGTCTTATACTCCTTTCGTTCTGGCTTTTACGCGGTTTTTGTTATTTATTTCTATTTATTGTTTTCTTTGCAACGTATCGACAGAACTCTAGGAGTATGTGTCTTGTTTGGTCGCTGTCCATTATGCGAGCGAGGTTCTCCTTTTTCAAACTAGTTTCCATCTTCATTTCAGCCTCAAATCTCTTCTTGCCATATACAGGGCAATCAATGATTAGGTGCAATATGCCCTCAGCCGCGTCTGGGTCACAGATACACGCCGAACTCTCCTTGCACCGGAAGCGATTCAGGTACTCGGAGAATCCGCCGTGTCCCGTTAACACTTGAGCGATCACCGACTCCATTTGGATCTTTTTAATGATGCCATATGCCCTAATGGCGTCCGGAAAGAAGGTCTTAGTTATAGCCGCCGTCTCGCCCCCTTGGTAGCGCCGGTTCCACTCGTCAAGCGACTCCTCACGGATTTGTCGCTTGACGAATGAGACCGGATAGCTATCATATTCTGCCTTCACTTTAAGTTTCCTGGCAGCGAGTTTTGCCAGCTGGTCAGCGCGCTCATTCCCTTCCAGCCCCGAATGTGCTTTGATCCAAAACAAAGAGAATTCTTTGTTTTGGAGTAAAATTTTGTTAATGTTAGCCCTAGTTTCAGCGGCTAGAGGGTGGGGGCTGCAAGGGTTGGCGATTGTTTCCAACGAACTGACTGAGGTTAAGCGTAAAGGCGAGTGAATGAGTGAACCCGTTCCGAACATGACCCGACTTTATCCGACAGCTCACGATCGCTAGTTTTGGCCGAAACCGAAACTGCGGCCGAAACCAGCATTTTTGGTCGATACTGGCCGAAACCGAAACTGAAACCAAAACTTCGGTCGGTCTTTACTTATAACTAACATATTATCACCGCTACCTTAACCTATAAAAGCCACACGAATATTTTCTTTAAAAAAAACCTCAGTAGAGTAAAAGCTCTCTCGGATTAGCCATTTACGAAGGGCTCAATAAAACTTAGTACACGGAAGATCTGTTAAAGTTTTTGGAATACAATTATATTAATGACGCCACATAAACGCAATTTTTTTCTGTATGTTTTAAGACCATAGGTACATCCCTCACTCACAAGACAATGTGCATGTGGAAGCCCATGTCGAGCAGTGGATGAAAAAAGGGTTATGATTATTATGGTAATGAATAATGATGAATAAACAAACGTACCTCCTAGCTGTAAGGCGTTTCAGGTGTCGAAAAATATTTTCACAATTCCTCGTGACTATAAGGGAACGCGTACCATTTCAAGAACAAATCCAAAGTCGCTCTTATTACAGTTTTGTTTTTTATTCACTCATTTCACTTTCTTTTATATTTATTTACTTTTAATCATCCACTTATTTACATTATAATTAAAAGTCAATTAGATTGAATAGTTATTAATACATACAATAAAATTGAATAAATTGTGTACTTACTGTTATGTGATGCAAAATAAATGTATATAAATTATATATACATATAATAAAATTGTAACAGGCCGATGTCTGTACATTATAGATATTGAAAAAAACTTTATTAGAGCAACAGAATCCAAAACAACAGTTTTTAGAAATTTTAATTTAAAACAACAGTTTTAGTAGGAAAAATAAGTCGGGTATTGTGTATGCCGATGTACAATCTGTTACTAAGCCAATATTGCATTCTAAAGACCTTCCATATCCAGTTTGCCGCGGTGGTTGTAGTAGCACGAGCCAAAATAACCTTGAAGATGACAATGAAAGTGACGTTAAGGCATTAGACAAAAACAGTGATGCTTTCCACTACTTACAAAAGTTTTTTCCCTATATCACCGAAGCCAAACTTAAAGAGGGGGGTATTTGACGGCCCACAAATACGCAAAATCATAAGTGATTCTAAGTTTGATACCCTTTTATCTACGAATGAAAGAGCTGCTTGGAATTCATTCAAAACTGTTATTAAGGACTTTTTAGGAAATAATAAAAGTGAAAACTATAAAGACATAGTGGCTGATTTATTACAAAATTATCATAAGATTGGTGTTAACATGTCATTAAAGATCCATTTCCTGCATTCCCACTTGGATTTTTTCCCGGAAAACTTAGGAAGTATGAGCGACGAGCAAGGAGAGCGTTTTCACCAGGATTTAAAGGCTTTTGAAGATCGCCATCAAGGATATTGGAACGAAAATATGTTGGGAGACTACTGCTGGTCTATTTTAAGAGAAACCGATTCTGAAACCTATAAAAAAAAAGTCCAAAATTAGTCATTTTTAGTTTATTTCTTATCGTTTTAGTCCATTTTCTTATTTTTTTTCTTTTATAAATAATTCTGAATGTGGACGTGATGGAATTTTTTTAATATTTTTCCTAGACTACCTTTAGATGGATAGATAAAATTCAACAACTTTCAGCTGGGGTATAAAAACCTTGTAAACTAGTGTTATAGATTCTCCACGGAAACCACAAGTCCACGCGCACTTAGTCGCAGATACCGCTAGTAAATACATAAATCTGTAGTGGATCCTTACAGCCAAACAAAGAATTAATCTGCTTTTCCAGTATTCCTTACAAAACAAACAAAGTACATGGATAATAGTTAACCGTCTCTTTTAATTAAGGCAAGAGGTCTGGCCACTCGCGTTATATTCAAGTTTTTAATTTCCTTCATTAAAAGTTGGAGTTTTCAATTAAAATTGTTTAAAAATATGTTCGTCCACGTGGAACTTCTGCAATCTTTAGGATTTCAAAACTTGGGCGGCGACGAGATTACCTCATTATCTCGTTAAGCTCTTAGAGGGTAATAGTTTTACCACGTTTTAATAGTTGGTCTAGTCTTTTCGCTAGATTTTCTTTATGGATGCGACATAAAATTGTTGCAAAAATGTTATGAGGATTATGTAACACGTAAACGCCCTTTCGATATTCACTGTCAGACATGGGCTTAGGACATATTGTCCTGTGCATGTGGGATGTATGGCCTTGAAACGACACGCTGTTTAGGCGGCTTGGCGAGTTCACCCTTTTAGAGGTGGTGCAGTTCCTCAGCGCTCCTGGCAGCGGCTTGGTTATCCCTATAGTCGCCTTTTACGATGCGCACCGGAAGAAATGGGGTGTTGCTATTCTATAGCCGGCCGACACCTCACGGCAAAGGATTCAATGTTCAACAGTTATTACCCACGATGGAACAAAGATGGTTTATGTGTTTGAAGTTAAATAATGTGCGTTTGTTTTAAAACCACTTTTCTCTGAAACGATTGTACCGTTTGTCATGTTGTTTTTTGTAAGTATTTAATCTCAATTTGAGTGATGACGATGGCAATTGCATTCGGTTATTGTAGATGGTCAATAAGACTGTTTGAGTTTAGAATTAAACTTTATTATGGAAAAAGAGGCGGCAGTCCAGTATACAGTCCACCCGATGGTAAATTGACATTGGCACCCATGGACATCTGCGATACATGCCAACACCAGTCAAGAATGTCTAACGTTGGCAGGCTTTGGAGACTCGGGAATGGATTTGGAGAAAGGGTTGGGAAAAATGGTGAGGGATATTGTGTGATGGGATGGCCTTATCTGCTAAATGATCTATTAAATAAAAACTATCAATTGAATTATATCTCACGTATTATTTGGAATACTTTTAGCCATCCTTTATTTATAACCCAACAAGTAAAAGTTTACTTCCATTAAATTAGTAGCCCCTTGGGGGGGTGGGGAGGGGGAAATCATTTATTGACGAGTCCCTAATCAACTTAAGGTTGTCTAGTTAGATTCCTAATAAATTTATTTCGGTAAATAAACAGATTAGGTATACCCTATTTTACCTGAACTCAAGTTCGATAACTATATCGTAGTGAAATTTAATCTACAGATGATTTAATTAATAGTACCTTACGGATATAGTTGCTTTGAGTCTAATTAAGCTTTATAAATTACTTTAATCTGTTTGCGATTAAGTAATTACATGAATATTAAAAATAATAAATATGCTTTTAAATTTTCTTGCGTTAAAATAATATAAATTAATATATTTTACGGAGATTTAGATAAATATATTTTGGAATCACGATATTCGAATTTGTTAACAAGCTGGAGGCTTTCTTAACTTTTCACACAAAATTATTTTTGTAAGAAAGATATTTTGTTATCATTTAAATGAAGCAAGATCTTACGTTACGCATGACAATGATCATAGGTTGTATTAAACTATTGCAGATTGCAACAAGACTGCTGACTGGTATGTTTTTCTTTTAACCGTTTCAAAGGTGATTAGAGTTTTTTAATCTCCGGGGATTTTACCAAAATTTTAATAAATAAACGTTCAAACATTAAAAACTTGGACGATCACGCATGCGAGTGTTTAACGCCCGTAGTGCTCACTATAATAGGTACGCCGTCGACAGATTACCGATTTGACATATGTCAGATTAATGTAACTAGTGATGTGACTGTAGACAATCGTAGCAGTAGCATTAAACACTTTTATTAAAAGATAATGATAATAATTTCGTTGGTGTGATAGAATAGGGATTTCTAAATAAAAAAAATGACATTGTGGTTAAAATATGTTTTATTGGGTATTTTACATGAAACAGAATTATTTCATTGTCAATTATGGAATCAATCCTAATATCGCGGTCATAGTCATCCAAAATTACTTTTTTTCTTTTTCTACTACTTTCGCCCAGTCATCTTTTGTGACCTTCTCACGAGTTTCTTCTACCAGGTTTTAATGCCGAATGGCGCAGTCATTCATCTGGTATCGGTATTTAGTATCTTGAACTACATCACTGTTTTTAAAAAACAAAAAGTGACACACGACGTAACATTACAACAGCTAATAACAGTTACAAAAAATAATAGTTTTCTTAGTTATTATATTTAGTGCTCCAAATAATTACGTTTAGTGTAAAATTGTTTAACTCTGTCATTTTCACGTGAAATTTGTTTTGCGATGAAAATTACTTTGTCGTAATTTGTAGTGCCACTTCAAAGGTATCTCAACCAACTATATTTATCTATTAATTAGATAAATATGTGTGAAAAAAGAGGAAATCTCAAATGTTATATCTCAACCAACTGTACATGAACTGTCAAATTTGAAATCCTTCGACGGCGTAACTAAATATAAGCGCTTGAGCATCGAGCGCTCAGCGTCCAGTTTTTGAAACGCTACGTAAGCCATAGTTAGCAATTCGTAGCTTTATTACAGAATTATTAGTTAACCCGCAAATAAAATAATATACCTTTTAGATTACAAATTTTATAGTGTAAAAGTGTACAATTAAAGGCTTTTTATGTACCTTTTATTTCTACTCGCTACCGTAACACAATATCAACAATTCTGACAATCTTTATCTAGTTTTCTAACAAATCTTTGTCCGAATCATTCTCTCATGTTAATATTGTACCTTCGCGAAGACGTTCGACTTGATTGTCGAATCTGATGTTTGCACGTTGTCAACATTGACATTTCAATGAATGCCTTATAACTCGGGACTTCGGATCTTGTGAACAATACGACATTACGATTGTTCGATTGCGAATCGTGTCAAGTACTTGTTTTGAAGCCTCCATTATATTTTCAGTCGATGGATACTACGTTCAGTGTTCATAACCATATTTTTTTTAAGGACGAAGGCGGCAGACGAGCATACAGTCCACCTGATGGTAAGTGGATACTATCGCCCATAGATATCCGCGATACATGTCAACATTAGTCCAGAATAACAAACGTTGACACGACGGGAACGGGAAATTGGGAGGGGATAGGATGGGAATGGGCTCTGGCACATCTCACTCATTACCTAAATACGTACGTACATTAGGAAAATATGGTAAAGTGGGAAATGCAGTACATTTCAAGGTAATCTCCTGTAAGGGAAGGGTAAAGTGGCCAGTCGAGCGTGCCCACACGAAGTACGTGGCTGACGAGCGGGTAGTCCACCACACACTGATAAGTGGTAATCACAGGAGACCGTCAAAAGTGCCTACTGTATTTGTATGGATAACAGAAATTAGAGATGACAATTCAAATTAACCTTATTAACCTTAAATTTATGTTAGCTAAGAATTTGTTTTATTTGCAAATTCTTAGCTAACATAAAAAAACATAATCGCGAAATTAGTCCAAACTACGAGGTAAGCTTATAGTTTTTTTCGCTTATTATTATCTTCTAATCATACTAATATATAAAAAATAATGATTGTTTGTTTGTTTGTCCTCTATGCGTCCCTAAACCATTTATCCGATTTCGATGAAACTTTGGTTAGTTGTTGTGACAAAAATAGTTGTTACAAAAATAATCTGTATTGCAACGCATGCCGGGCACAGCTAGTAAGTGATAAAACTTAATATATATGATCTATATTTTATGTAAGAATTCTAAATAAATAATAGTAATAAATAACGCCACACTCATGGCCTACACTAGAATTCCCTGTATCGAGGGTCCAGAGTAAGACAAATACTAAGACAAGCAGTCACCCAAACCCCAACTAATATTTGTCTTCAAACCAATATATGTCCGACCGGGAATCAAACCCGGAACCTTTTCCACAGCAGGCAGCATCACTACCAACTGCGCCAATCGGTCGTCAAATAAAGAGCATACTTATTTACATTCATTCTCAATCTTCTACCCACTTGAGCGGTATAATATGTATGTTGGAATACATTGTATGTTGTTTAAGTTTAAGATCTGCAATATACCATATTCCGAAGAATTGAGGGATTATTGTTATTGAGGGAGAGAGTGCACGCTGCATCCAACGGCTGCTGGGGGCGCTCGACTGGCCACGTTACCCCTCTCTCACAGAAGACTACCTTGAAATGTACTGCATTTCCCACTTCACCTTATTTCCTTAATGTACTTACGTGTTTCGGTAGTGAGAGAAATGTGCCAGAGCCCATTTCCATTCTATCCCTCCTCATTTTCCCAACCCTTTCTCTAAATCCATTCCTATATCTCCAAAGGTAGGCAACGCATCCGGGGGCGTGTGAACGTTTGTCATTTTGAACTAATGTTGGCATGTATCGCAGATGCCTATGGGCTACAGTATCCACTTACTATCAGGTGAACTGTATGCTCGTCTGCCGCCTTCGTCCATAAAGAAAACCAAAGAAATAAATGATATTATTATTAAAAAAAAAATACCGATCTTCGTGACTTATCTCGATTTTTAATAACCAGAACACAAATACTTTGCATCTAAAACAATACCCATATTTACGACTTCTCTTTCTCTATGTAATTTATTTTTATCCCGCTATACGAAAAAGGTATCAAACTTTTATTAAATATTTTCCCGCTATAAATTAAAACTTGCCAGTTTCAGAATGCACCGGGCCAAATGTCGTAAATCAGGTACAATAATCCTGGGGGGCTGCGGCCGGGGGCCAACCGCAACCGACCGAATTATGCAGCTATTTACTGCGCGGTCCGTTAGTAGACCGTGGAGTTTTACGATCCAGGCTTACAATAGTGTCATTAGTTAGATGGAATACAGATTAGATTTGTACAAATCACGGGTGTATTCAACTTAGATATCAATTGTAGATGATGGGTTGAGTATGTTTACTGCCCGAGCGCAGTTGGTACTGACCATGCGTGCTGTGCAAAGGGTCCCGGTTTCGATTCATTTGTTTCAAGACAATGTTTGTATTTGTCTTTGTCTTTGTGTGTCTGGGGACCCACGGCACGGGGAGTGTGGGCCATTGAGTGTGACGTTATTTATGTATTATTTATTGAGTATTAGGAGTTTTGAGAGCTCATGCTCCCGCTAATATCACGGCGACCATTTTTTTTTGGAAAGAATGTAATTCACCGGAACCTTAAGCAGCCATTTCATTGTTGGGACATGGGCCTCCATATGCACATCGTCGTCTGCATGAGGGATATGGCCTTAAAAGGGGACGCTGGTCAAATATGTAAGCGAGTCCAATCTTTCAGAGGTGGTGTAATTTCTCAAGGCTCCCGTAGTAATACTTCACCGAGAAGTCATGACTATGAAATTGGCTGATGGTAAGCGGATACTGTCGCCTAGGGACACCCACGGTACATCAGTCCAGAATGACAAACTTCGGCACGCTCTCGGATGTGCTGTCTACCTTTGTTAATGAAGTTATAAAATAGCCCTTGGCTACAAAACCTATGAAATTGCTGGCGGACGCTTCCAAATTGGCGACGACGCCAAACCGTAGCCAGGTCGGATATCATTTTGTCTGGCGATGTTGCTGGTGACGTAGTCATGGCTTCCCGGTGGAGTATGGTTCTTAGTCGCCTTTCACGATGCGCACGGCAAGAGATGTGTGTCCTATTCTAGAGCCAGCTGGACGCCACATTTTGAACATTATATTATGAACTGAAAAATCACACCACAGCTAATTCAATAAAATATTCATTCCTATAATATCTATGGCTGTTTCAGATAGTATAATTAACGGAGCACACGGAATAGTATAATAACGTTTTAAGCAATACCTAAATGGATCAGATGCGAGAATAGAGATAATCTCAACATAAATAATTAATTAATTAAAATTATTCACCACATCAACGAAAATGACGTTAACCCGAGCACATTCTCCATTAAACTCATAAATCAGTGTGTCAAATTAAAGAAATACTGAACAGAGAATATATAGAAACCAGTATAAAATCAATGTGTAGATGCTCTAATAATAAGCATCATTCACACAGACACAATGTCGACGAGCGTAATTTTATTTGTGACGTTATCTATGCAAAAGAACCGTGCCGATATGGATTTATAAATTGTTATTTTTTTTATGGATGAAGGCGGCAGACGCGCATACAGTCCACCTGATGGTAAGTGGATACTGTAGCCCATAGACATCAGTGATACATGCCAACACTAGTCCAAAATGACAAACGTTGGCACGCTCCCGGATGCGCTGCCTACCTTTGGATATATAGGAATGGATTTGGAGAAAGGGTTGGGGAAATGGGGAGGGATAGGATGGGAATGGGCTCTGGCACATCTCACTCACTACCGAAACACGTACGTGCATTGGGGAAATAAGATTAAATTGGGAAATGCAGTACATTTCAAGGTAGTCTTCTGTGAGAGAGGGGTAATGTGGCCATTCGAGTGCGCCCAGCGGCTGTGCACGTGCACTCTCCCCCTCATAAAGACTTCAAGATTTTATTTATCAGCAGTTGTTAAAAACAACCATTCCAGTTTAAAAGTGAAATAATAAGAACATTCTTATAGATTGAATAACACACATTATGTATATTACGTGCATAAGACCACGTGAATAACATATATACATACATTGCACTCACAGAAACAACTTTTGTTATTTAATACGTAAGCGAGACTTGAATTATTTACCTTTTATGTAACAAAATCTGTCCAAAAACCACTATCATGTAATAGCTAAAACCACATTTATACGCGCTGGATTCTCGTTGCCATTTTACGTGTACAATATAGAGACTATACTGTCCCTTCTGCATTATGTTTCAAATAGGAAAGTTAGTTACTTTTCGTAAAAGAATATTTTGTCCGAACTATAATTCGCTGGTTAACTTTCAATGCAAAAACGTGTATTTCTCAGCGATTTCTGCAAAACTGCTTTTTCCCCCTTAACTTTTATTGTTCGCATAAAGCAACTTTATTGCCGAGTTATCAGCCTCGCCATCTTTCCTCTTGCCTCTTACCCCTCCCCACCACCCCCTGATTGAGGCTGTCATATTTGGATCGTGACTTGAATAATTTACTGCTTGCACGGGCATAATGGCTGATATTATGTGACGGTAGGTGCGAATATGTTTTCTTTGTCGGTAACTGACGATTCGCTTAATGTTTCATGTCTTACTTTATGTGTGAGGTCGTTGTGAGGGATAGTGGAGGGTGTAAATGAATTGCTTGGTTTTTGAAAGAAAGGAATAATATTTATTTTAGAAACGCCGACGATAGGCACCAGTTGGAAGGGAGAATTAGATAGATAGATAAAGTCTTTATTGTACACCAATACATGTTGCAAAACGACAATTTAAACTCTTCATTGTACACCAGTATTGGTTATTGGAACATGTATATGTAGCAAAATGACAATTTAAACTCTTTATTGTACCACCAATACATGTTGCAAAACGACAATTTAAACTCTTCATTGTACACCAGTATTGGTTATTGGAACATGTATATGTTGCAAAATGACAATTTAAACTTTATTGTACACCAATACATGTTGCAAAACGACAATTTAAACTCTTTATTGTACACCAGTATTGGTTATTGGAACATGTATATGTTGCAAAATGGCAAATTTAAACTCTTTATTGTACACCAATACATGTTGCAAAACGACAAATTAAGTAAGTAACACGAAAAGTACAACAGGCGGCCTTATCGCCAAGGTGATCTTTTCCAGGCAACCTTTGGGTGGTAAGGAGAAAACAGATAACAATATCAAAAATAGGGAGATGGTGCAATCTTACACTCGTATAAATAAAAATTAAATGCTGTTCGTTGGTAAGCGCATCACTTGAGAACGGCTGGACCGATTTGCCTAATTTGTTTTTAAAATGTTTTTAATAGTCCGAATAAGGTTTTTAGGGAAAGAAAAATTGGAAAAGTTGCCCGGAAAATTGGAAAATTCGGGAAAAAATGAAAGTGCTTTTTTCCATGGGATTTTTGTATGAACTTATTGAAATTATTGTATTATTGAAATTTGGACAGAACAACGTCTGTCGGGTCAGCTAGTTTCAAATAAATATAATATAAATTAATCAAAATAACATATGTAGTTAGTTTCCGTACTTTAAAGAAAAAAAGTCTAGAAAAAAAACTTACAAAGCTTTACGCGCCTTATTCGACTACATGTGGTATGTTTATATATATTACTAGCTGTTGCCCGCGACTTCGTCCGCGTGGACTTTAGTTTATAAACACCGTCTTTACCTTGAAAATACCAAATACCCCTAGTATTTGGTATTTTCAAAAACGATCACACACATTATAATAATTTATAAGATTATCACACACACAGATACGATCACACATTAAAGCTATAAGAGCTTATTTTATATCGAACAAATGTTCGACGTGATTCTTTAAATTGATATAGCTTTTTTATTTATGAACTGATTGAAATAAAACAAACACTAAATTTTAAGTGAAGCTTAATCCCGTTAATGGATTTGGAGAAAGGGTTGGGGAAATGGAGAGGGATAGGATGCGAATGTGCTCTGACACATCTCACTCACTACCGAAACACGTACGTAGATTAAGGAAATAAGATAAAGTGGGAAATGAGGTATATTTCAAGGTAATCTTCTCTGAGAGAGCCCATCTTTGCAGATTAAAGTATGGATTGGAAGAAAGGGTTGGGAAAATGGGGAATGATAAGATAGGATGGGGTAGGAATGGACTCTGGCACATCTCATTCATTACCGAAACACGTACATTAGGGAAATAAGATAAAATGGGAAATGCAGTTTATTCTGTGAGAGAGGGGTAACGTGGCCAGTCGAGCGCGCCCAGCGGCTGTTGAATTGCAGAGTGCACTCAATTAATTTCATAATGTCCTACATATCTAACTGTAGATGATTTCGTTTGGGGTTCAGCCGATGTAGTGAGTATTTTTTCGATATTCGCAAGTCGTAATAGGGACAGAAATTCCCCCTAACAATCTCCGTAACAAGAAGATAAGGAATCAAACTATAACATCGTGAATTACTTGCGTTTCGTGAATTCGCCTCGCGCTGAAAGGATGAACTTAGACGTTATTACGAAATGTCAATATTTCCGTTTGTACTTTTCTCTAAATTATTGTAGTCACTTTTTTGATTATACCATTAAATTATATTAAACTCATAACAATAAAAGTCGAACAAAGGAACACACTTCAAACACCTTTATTGTTGTTTCGTTAATCTGCTGATCAGTTTAAACTTCAATTAAGCGCTTTGTTTCCATAACCTATGGATTAATGGGGATGGGCGAAATATTTTATTTATTAATTATTATTTTTTCGAAGGAATTAAATTCACGCTACTTTTTTAATAAATTATTAATTTAAAATGTTACTACTCTGCGATTATAATTATCATCTTTCTAACCCTGTCACTTTGTGGTTCAATCTATATTGGTGTACTCTAAATAAAACTACACAAAAATCAGTGCTAGAAAAATTAACTCCATGTCGAATTGTAGGCGGAATTAAAAAAAAAACTGTTCAAAAGGGTTATTGGAATTTTTATTTGTTCAAAACACTTTTGTGGAACAAAATGAGAAAATTGGATTTTAAATTAAAATCTCTCTATATGTAGGTAATGTTAAGTTGAAAATGGTTTGTACAGTATCGAGATTAGAATCAATTCTACCATTTTTTACAATAGGTTTTCTTTTTCATAACTTACTGTTCATTTCTACTATATCTTTTATTCTACGCGCAGTTGCCACTAAACGTGCGTCGCCCGCACAGCTTCCGGTCACTATATAATAATGAGCGGTACGAACGTTTTAGATGGAACAACAAAATTTTGATTCATTTCCTAAAATAATTTTATTTATCGCTGGAATCGGTTTATATATTATGTTTTGCGTTATTTTAGTGGCAAAATGATTGTATAATAATTAATTAGCCGTTGGACGCACTCGATTGGCCTCGGAACCCCTCTCTCTCACAGAAAACTACCGTGAAATGTACTGCATTTCCCACTTTATGTACGCGAGTTATTATTCCCCAATGTACGTGTTTCGGTAGTGAGTGAGATATGCCAGAGAGCCCATTCTCATCCTTTTCTATCCCTTCCCATTATCCCAATCCCTTCTCCAAAGGCATGCCTACTTTAACAAAGGTAGACAGCGCATCCGAGGGTGTGCCGCAGTTTGTCGTTCTGGACTGATGTTGGCATGTACCGCGGGTGTCCATAGGCGACAGTATCCGCTTACCATCAGGTGGACTGTATGCTCGTTCGCCAGCGCTTTCTAGAAATAATAATAATACCTACATTATGGAGTCAGTGCCTACCTGCTGAATCTCGAGACCATTAAGACAAATTACACAAGTAAGAATTTTTGTACCGCGCTGATTTATCTTTAACAATCATCTAAGTTTATGGTTTAAAGTCTTGGTCGGACCGTGGAACGAAATCCTTATAAATACTGAAACAAGCCTTTTAGAAGACAATTAAAAAAGGCGTAAAACTAAATTGCACTTTAAGCTAAACCTTTTCGTATAATTAAATTTACGCAGCGGCTATAAACAGGGGGATGTTTTAAAACTTGCAGCATAATAGCTCGCCAACAATCTGGTGAGCGGCGGGACGTAAAGCGGTAGGGAGCCATAGCACGTACTCGGGTGAATCAGTAGCTGAACTTAGCACTATTCTCTAATCAACTTCGAGTTTAAAATTTTTGAAATGTTGTAGAAGATTTTTTACATTTCAAAGAAGTGAATTATTCGAGTAAGTCACTATTGTGCAAGCAATTCAACTAATAAATTATATCATATAGAAAGAAATGCGTGTACGTGTCCCAAAAGTCGAGAAATAAACATCTACCCCCCCCCCCCCCAGCCCGTTACGTCCCTCTGTCACCAATTGATGCCGTAAGAGCTGTTACTTAGTTCATAATTTATTATATTAGTATACCTTTTAGGTTAATTAGGTAAATTGTATAGTTATTAAAATGTTTATTTAATTATAAAAAAAAACATCGAATCGCTTTTTATATCAATAGTTTTATAAAAAAGCAAGGTAGCATAAGGAGACGTGCGGCGCCCGGGGGTCTTGTATCATACGACTGACGGCTTGTATGATACGATGTGAAACTGTAGGCTATTATCGCGATCTCGAACGCGTTCGGCGTGCGAGCAACTTAAAATACCTTAACATAAAACGTGCTCAATTTTTATTCAGCTTTAAAACTTAACTCATAAAACTATTTAGCTTTGTAATCTCATATCATATACTAACATACATTCCCGTCTCACTTTTCTTATTATTTAGTTCTATTTAGTTTTATTTATTTCTCTTTATATTTTCTTTATTTATGATGACTATATCTTTATGTATGATTTATATCTTTCTTCGGCTCTATCATCACTTGTATCACAACTTTTCGTATTATTCTAATAATTATAATATCTAATTGTTTCTCTTAAATGTATTGTAACTACTTTATGTGTATTATTTATAGACTTAGGACGTATACTGTACACAATCTATCAGTGATCCAAATATGTATTCCCTTTCTACTCAATTTTTTTCCCGGCAGAGATCGTTTTTAGCAATAAATTTTGTCTACAATATCTCTTATGTTTTATTAAGATCTATCTTTCCATCAACATCTCGACTAAGAGTCACCAGCTGTATACAAAACACCAACCAGTTTCGAGGTTATTTTGCCATGTATTGCTAATAGCGACGTTAGTACAAAGTGACAATACATACTTTGTTTTCGCGCTACGGCGAAAGTCCGCGCAGACTCGGCGCTACTTCCGTTTTATTACTGACATAAAGCAGCTTTATTGCCCGCTTATCAGATGCCTGAAATCTAGAAGTTCGCCTTCAGTACCCTTGAGCTCGACCACTCTACACACTGTACCCTTTGTAAGCCGCTCTTCGACATTTGTTTACGATTCAAATTGGGTTAAAAAGTTCAACGAACAAAGGTGAAATAACTCTACAACTTCCTGAAGGTTTATTTAAGGTCTATATTCAAACGACCAGAAAAAAATACTATAATAAAATTATAGAAAATAATTATGTAATTACTTAACTAAAGTAAATATTGGGTAAAAAGCATTTTTTTTATCCTGTGATAGGTATAAAAAAAACACGCGCGTATTCGAACGCAACGTTGTGTCAAAATTTCAAAGCAATCGGTGAACTTTCGGATATTTAAGATTTTGAACAAATGAGCGTTTACATTTTTATTTATATAGATTACTTATATGTGTAGAAATATGTGTTTATATATTATTGTACCTGTATTGTTATGTAAATATTTATATTAAAATATTGTTACGTTTGGTTACAGATTTTCCAGTTATTACGGGTATAATACCAATTGAATTGGTCATTTCAAAAACTACATAAGTCATGGAGTTAAAATTTTACAGGAATCTTTATAAACTAAATTACACACAAATTTCTGATATTTTGACGTCAAACACTAGAGCTAAACTGTTGCCCCTAAATTAAATCCTATATAGTCACAGTCTATAAAATTTGTCCGTACATCGTTAAAACCGATTAAAGTAACATTTACTTCATACGGTACAACACGAACATCAATCTTCGCATCGCATTATATTTTGACACATTAATAACCGCCGAACGAAATATAAAACTGAAACATTTTTTTCGAAACGTATCGAGTCAAAGATAATGTGACATTATCTTCGAAAGAAATACCTTAGACTTTTGACTATAGCGAAACCATAAAAAATTACTTTAGTCATAATAGCCCATGCAGTCACTTCTACTATTTATTACCTATTAATGTTAATAATAATATTAATAGTGACTGCATAGGCCAGTGTGACCCTATTTTAGTTTGGCTTCTATTTATTTACTGTTGCATCATAAAACACATATGAAAGCAAAATTTGATAGTGTGTTTAAAAGTGTTAAATTCTATCGATATCTTAAGTAATTGCCATTTGAGAAATTTTAATTGTAAATAAGCTGGTGGTTAAAAGTAAATAAAAAAAGAAAATTAAAAAAAAGAAGGGAGACCTTATTTTGACCTAATCATTTAAACGAGCAACAAAAAAATACTAAATTTTTAATGTATTAACAATGTCAACACAAAGTCGACGGATCATGTCCGGTAACTGTTGAAAGGTCATCTGGGCTATGTTTATTGTCACTAGAGAACCGAAATCTAACCTACTTTTAAATTTGATGTCATCGATTTGCCGCCACTTTCCAATTTCTGCTGCACATGATGATGTCCCGTACCTGACCTCTAAATATTAAACTAAAGCAAACGAGAATCTGAGAGGACCTGCTTTAAGGCTAATGCAAACTATCGCTACCTTAAATCCCTACAAGCACTGCCTGTCAAGTAGAGTCGTCAACTCATGGAATTATCTACCGCGCGAGACATTCAAAGCAGACGGAGTGAATAAATTCAAAAACTCTTTAGACAGAAAGAAGGCAGCACAAGTGTATTGACATTGGCGCATCAGCGAAAGCTGCTAGCCTAATACATAAGTAATAATAATAATAATTTAATTATTTCCCATTCATTTTCATTGCGGAGAAAAATAATCATTTTGAATTTTAAAAAAATATCTGACATCAATGGCATAATGGCGTATCTGTGTTATCTACAGCGTTTGCAGCCGCCCTTTAGTGATGCAGGTTAATTTTAATCCTATATTTGATGATGATGCTTCTCAGAAATCAAAGAGTTCAAACTATTTTGGAACCAGTGTGTCCAAATCTGAGTAAAATCCGTAAGTTCGCAAACTAAGACAAATAGATGTACGAGCGGACAGCTTGACTAAGCAAAGTCACAACTTTTCCTCAATCCCCGGGTTCTTATAAGGATTCCGAAAAAAAGTTGTCAAAGAGAAAAAAAACTTCATTTCCGCGTATAAAAAAGCCGCTTGCAGAGTAGAAAGAGCAATGATCCAACTAAAAGTTGATTTGAATGCGTCACTTAGCCGTTTCATTTCAGAAATTTTCTTGGAGTCAGAGGTTTTTTTTTTAATTTGGCTATAATTGCATAATGTAACCAGAAATAATTATGTATTTATGCCTTACTGAGACGTATAAGAGAGAAACCACTTAAGCCAATTATCAAAATTACATTATGAAATGCACTATATAATCTGACAGGTACTAGTGTTGACATTATCGGTAAAGAATACAAATAAAGAAAATAAATGTTTATTGACACAATGTTGTATAATACAAATAAATACTTAAACACTAATTTTAGTAACTTAAGTACTGTTCATCTCTGCCGGCTTTAGAATATCACCATCCCATCTCTCGTGGAAGTCGTATCAGGCTACTAAGGGATAACGAAGCCTCTACCATAAGCCCTGAGGAACTACACCATCTCTAAAAGGGTGGACTCGCAAATTTGGGTGCGCTCGACCAGCACGCCGTTTTAAGTCCATACATCTCTCATGCACAAAAGATAAGACCATGTACACGAGGAGGTTCGTGTCCAGCAGCGGGAAACGAGTTACTGTATCACCTAAAAGTGACAACGATTTCTCGTTTGTTGCGAAGACGCGACTTTTGTAACAAAGTTAAAATACTAATTTGTGACGCATGGTATAACAGTAATAAATTTATATAGCCAAATTGCAACATAATTGAGCCAAATCCTGCCCGATTTATAAAAGTGTAAACTTTTTTATAGTAAAAGGCGGCAGACGAGCATACAGTCCACCTTATGGTAAGTGGACAGTGTCGTCCACAGACATCCGCGATACATGCCATCATCAGTCCAGAATTGATTATTCTTCAATCAGTGCGTCCTGCCAATTATAACGTACCAGTGGTCTCTAAAGGTACGCCTGATCCATAATTGAACTTATGTCGCTCCGCGAGCTATGCTCAGAGTTTCTTGGCTGGATAAGGTTAAGGTTCCGGATAAGGTTCGGTACCTATCGCGGAGACCACGGCATTAAAATTTCGAATAAAAATTCGCTTTATTACCACAAAAATAATTTGGGTTCTATATTTCGAATTCTGATTTGAAGTCAATTATCGTTGGGACTGTACAGCAACTTCTACAAAAGTTTTATTGTCATCAACAATATTTTGAATTCTTTTGGAAAATAACCATTTAACAGATGAATTTGTCACCAGCAAAACTACTTTGAAAATTGTTTGGATCCTAGATTTGATTTCAATTTACCAAATTTAAGTTTCAATCTTTTCAAGCGAGTCATTCGACCTTATGAGATTAAACACGAACAGTGTGCCTGTAATTTACTTTGAACTTGTAACTACATCAAAGTTTCTAAAGAAATGTCATTTGGAAGTGTTTTTTTCTGCTTGGTCGTTCTTTTCATTTTTTTGTTGGACAAATTGTGGTGCAACCTTTAAGAGAGGCTTATTTTAAACAGTTGAAAAATGGGTTGATTATATGATGTGGTTCAGACCCTACCATATCAGCCTCTGTGTCTTTATTACTTGGTACAATCCAACAACTGCCAACTCACACGGTCTTCTGTTCTCATCCAGCCACTACTGGCTTCTTTCACGACAGTCCACCTAGCCGGAGCGCGTTTATGCTAGGGTTCCTGGTATTTGATCTACATTCGAGGACCTTTGTCTTCTCCATCGGTTATCGGTCCTATCCATTATGATAACTTGTTTATACCACTAAATTATTGTCACGCAATATTACAATAAAATAATTGCAATATAATTGCAGAAAATAATTCCGTTATAAACGTGTATAACTTTTATAGGACCAACTTTCACTAAGTCGAACTTGTTGGGCCAATCAATTCTGTCCTTAGAAAAAAGGTACAAGTGCATTACGATAACATTCAAGAAGAGTGCAAAAATATTTTGGTAATCTTTTCATTTATTTAAAATCAAGCTTGGAATTTTGGATAATACAAAAAGAATAACCATTGTTTAGTCTCTTTGTTTATTTTTAATTTCCGAATTTTAATTATAATGGCAGAATTCGTGATGTCTGATACAATATGCAGTTACAATTAATTAAAAAATCTATACAACTGTACAATACTATAGGCTTAGAAATAAGATCCAATAACAAACTCGCAGTTATACCGGTTAGTGATTAGTTTATATACGAATGTGCAGTCTGCACAAACCTTCTGGGTTTACGGATACAAAGAAGGCAACATACATATATGTATATAGTCCTAGGTATATATATATATTTAAATAAATTAAAAACAAAAGTGTAATTTTTTTGTAATATTAATTTCTTGTGCTGTTTATTTAGCAAATATATATGAAAAATTTTGCAAAAAATTTTTTAAACAAGTTTACGGATACAAAGAAGGCAACATACATATATGTATATAGTCCTAGGTATATATATATATATATATTTAAATAAATTAAAAACAAAAGTGTAATTTTTTTCTAATATTAATTTCTTGTGCTGTTTATTTAGCAAATATATATGAAAAATTTTGCAAAAAAAAAATTTTGAAAAAGGAAATCTTATTGCAGAAAAGGGTTCGTAATTTTTTTAATGTCATTTCACATCATCAATGAGTCGTGGACTCCTGAGTCATTTAAAGTTCGGGGATTAATCCATTAGACCCTGTAGCGATGTTGTTTCTATGTCATTGTGTCTTTGGATAATTAACTAATTGCACGGATCATGATTGTGATCGTTAGATAATAATGTACATATTATCGTGTCTGGTTCGGAATTAATTTCGTGGAAGGGGATAAATTAGTGTGTCCGCGTGCTGCGGACGTCACTAGTGCCTCGGAAACGATGTTAATAATTATTAATTGTAGTGTGGTCGTAAATTCTGTCATTAATGTGTAAGATATGATAGGGTGAGTGTAAGATAGGGAGGTCCGTAGGCTATTCTGTGAACCGGTGTTGGCAGGCGGCCTAAGTTTTCTGCCTATGATATGAAAAGTTTACCTGATTTGTTTCATCTGAAGGGATATCATCCTCTCCATCTTATTTTAGTGAAACTGCTTCTAGTAAATTGGCATTTATGGAAGATATATTAAAGTATCCATTGTGGTAACTTATTGTTCCTTGGACTATAATAATGGACTATAATAGTGGTAACTTGGACGTGAATTATAATAATTTATCATTTGACGACCAATTGGCGCACTTGGTAGTTACCATGCTTGCTGTGCAAAGGGTGCCAGGTCCGATTCCCGGTCGGACATTCATTTGTTTGAAGACAAATGTATGTACCGGTCTGGGTGTATTTGTGCGTTTGTCTTTATTTGTCTCCGGTGTCACGATAGAGGAAATTCTAGTGTCGGCCTAGAAATTATAATTGTAATTTAGTAGTTAACGTCGCCGCTTCAATATTCTTCCACTACCGTCACCAAAATTGTAAAACCTACCTACCGCGTTTCTTCTATACTAATATAATAAAGAGGTAAAATTGTGTGTTTGTTGGGAATAATCTCTGGAACTACTACTGGAACTACTGAACCGATTTCATGAATTCTTTCACAAATAAGAAGCTCCATATTCCGTGTCTAATATAGGATATATTTTATTTTGAAATTTTGAGAAAAAGAAAACTTATAAACCGAAGCGAAGCGCGGGCGGGTCGCTAGTATATTATATAAAAATTTAGTCGGTCACCGTACGAAATACAATAAGCAATGGCCTTTGTATTGTAACTAGTGGGTAACTAATAATCAAAGAAATCGGAGTAAACCAATACGAACAACCTTTCCGGGTTTTATTTCCACTAATTGTAAAACTCGCAGTGTCTCCAAGCGCAGACAATATTAACTATTATTATTATTATGTTTGATACAATAACACGACTATATTGCAAAATTGCAATATAACTTTAAGATTGAGTTGATTAATCTCAGTATATAATTTATAAAGTTTAGCCAAACGAACGAAACACAAGCGATGTTCCTGATCAGCCACATGTCTGTGTATATTTTTTTAAAATTATCTTTCAGGCAATAGAATATGAAGCAAACGCAATACTCTCTATACCACCAAGAATGCTTGTATAATTTTTTACTAAGTTTCGCTTATAATAGTTTTATTTTGCTAACTAGTGATTGAATAAGAATAATAGTATAACATAATAGTAGCCTTCAGCACTGTTATACTCTGTACTAATATGAGCTAAGATCTTAGTATACTAAGTCTTTTGTGGTTAATATTCAGCTTCAGTCGGCTTATTCAATGTAAATTGTAATTAATTAATGGTTAACGCGCCGCTGTTAATATAATTCATCATCCTTACAATTAGTTCCCAGACTAATGTTTTAAAGTTTTTGTTTGAGCGTGAAAGCAAAGGCTTTGTGAATACACCCTCCGTTACTCTTTCACTGTTTATGACATCAAAATTTTAATAATGACGCACATTATTAAAAACTATGTAAAATATGGAGGCTCGTACCTATAGACAAAAAATTGTCATTTGAAAATTATGAATTCTCCGAAATAAGATACGAGGGTAGGCAGAAGTAATGAAAAAAGCCGTTGAATTGACTCCGCGCGAAATGAAGGCGGTTCCGCCCTACGTATTTACTCGTAACACTAAATCGCCGGAGAAAAATCTAAACTAGTGCGTTTGGGTCGGAAATGGTGGTCGTTGGGGATGTTAAAGGGTGCTTATCTCGAAGGGCGCACAATGCTCAGCTCCCGACTACGCACGTCGCTAATCCCTGGGTCGCGACGGAGTTAATCCCACTAAAGGCTTCCACAGCCTCGCACAGAAGGTCAGATAAACTTTACACATTAAGCATTCACAGCTCCAAGTTCCGACGCAAGTCAACCACGCTCATTCATCTTAATAACTCGTAAACAATGACAGGGCGACGACTTATTAATGTAGGGGCTGTACCTTAATATTGCATGTGACCCACCTAGAGCGGTGCTGGCTCTCCCAAGTAGCCCCGATATATTATTCACTCGACACTAGCATACATTTCCCAAAATTCACCACAGCACAGTATCGAGAGCACTTCACGTCACACCGGTATCGTATCCACAAAGCGGTCTAATATCGGTAAGGGTAAATTGGATTCTATTGTAACGCAAACACGGCACTCGGGTTGAGGCGGAGATTTTTCCGATTATAGGAGTGGCTAGGGACGCGATATAGAATAAGAGACGTACGAGCTCTGCGGCGGGCGCCGCGCGACTGGGCCGCTTGCTAGCTCCTAGGGGCGAAGCGCTCTCCTTGCGACCCGGTGAAAGCCGCTGCGACAACCCTACATGTTTTTTTTTTCACATCTTAATGGAACGACGAAACTCGTTAGGCGAAAGTTCCACCTTTAAAGTGTTTTATTATTCTTTAGACTAATGTGACTTTTATACGGCACCCCACTCTTTGAGAGTTTGTTTTCGCGGTTTCGCTTTCAGGCAAAATTGGGTGTCCAAAATTGCCCTTTAAAAGCAATCCCAGTTGAAATGACTTTTAAAAGAGCTCGTTCCATCGTAATGGATCGCATTAGATAGGCTGAGAGGTTGCTCTATTTGACTTGCCTGATCATATTACCGGCCTTTGTCCGCCGGATCAAAGGATGCATCTACAAATTCTAGACTGTTAGAGGAAATGTACGGAGTTCCTAAGGGAATAGATCCCGTCTTGAGCTGGACTAGAGAAGCATTCGATTTCTGTTAAATTCGGAACTCGCTCACGACCTTTTGAAGATTGTATTGGCAAACCAGGCGTACGAACAAATACAAACTCTTTTACAGCTCACTGTTAACATATTCAATAGACGGCTAGGTAGCGGCGACCGCTAATAGAAAGTTGCAGAACATACTTCTTCTTTCATTTATGGCAAGGAATTTGAACATTAAGGTTTAAGATAACTTTATTTCTCAAAATAATTACATTCACTTATATTATATGAGAAAATTGTAATAAATATATGTATATCAAACCATAATTTGGACTGTTTTACTTTTTAATTTTAAGTATACAACTCGTGGCTAACTGTGGATGTAAATTATTTCAAATGTAGGTACAAGATTACAGAGAACAAGCGCAACTGGAAAAGTTATCATTATACGAATACTTATATATCAGTTTAGCGTTTTGTATAAATAAGGAGTATTTTGAGCATTTTTTTGAAAGTTAACCATCGATTTTGATTCTTTGAAATTTTTTGGTTGTTTATTATACAGTTCACCACTTTCATACATAGGTAATTCTTATTTGGCATAGTTTGTTCGAGATTAACGTAAATACCATTTATATTTCTCAGCATTTTTTTTCTATATTTATTGTGGTTTTAGTACATATTATTTGAGTGTCTATGTCTTTATTTAGTATTTTGCGTATTAATATACAATTTGAATATACGTTTGCCATGTGGTGCCTTCCAGTTTTAGAATAGCACCATTCCATTTCTTCCCGGGGGTATCATAAACTAAGGGATAATAAAGCGGCTACTACAATTCCTGAGGAACTACACCACCTCTAAAAGAGTGGACTCGCCAAGTCCTTTAGCCAGCGCAGCATGGCGTTTTATTGTCATACCAAGCATAAGACAATGTGAGACCCATGTCCAGCACTGGATAATGAAATAGTTGTTTATGGTTTTATATAACTATATTTATTAAAGTTAATATAATAACTCGTAAACGAAAGCAAATAAGCACAAGCAGCGTTAGGTTGACCAATGATTTAGTTTTAAAATTAATCTTTACGGACCATTTTTTCAGTCTAACCAAAATCGGATGTTTGTAGTCCCACCTAAAAGAGCAAAGCTTTTATTGGAATCCCCGAGTCGGCCGGGGCCTGCGGTGGCTCCGAATGTGTGGCAATAAATTATAAAACAACACGGGCACGCAGTTCGGGCAAACCCTAATTGTGTACCACCACAGTTTGTGGAGCAAACGGTAGTCAGTTACTGTTTGCTCCACAAACTGTGGTGGTACTCGCATTCTATACGTGATGAATGTTGCGTGACATCGTCGGACATCACCTGTCTTTGTGCGACATTTTTTTTAAATGGCCGAAGGCGGCATACGAGAATACAGTCCACCTGCGGACGAGCAGACATCCGCGATACATGCCAACATAATGACAAACATTGGCACGCCCCCGGATGCGCTGCCTACCTTTGGAGATATAGGAATGGATTTGGAGAAAGGGTTGGGAAAATGGGGAGGGATAGGATGAGAATGGGCTCTGGCACATCTCATTCACTACCGAAACACGTACGTGCATCACAAGGATTTGCGTGATTTTTAATAATTAGAAACAAGAATGAATAAACATCTTCTTGATATTGTGGTGCTGATAGTGCGGTCAACAAACAACAAATTAGCCGAAAAAATCTATTACTTGAACGTATATAATTTTTCACTACTCGTCACTACAGCCACTTCGTAATACATATGTATACGTCAGGACTACGAGTAGAACATGGAACATGAAGTTTTCTACATGCAGATTAGTAAAAAACGCACACAATTTGACAGTCGATCCTGACTCTTCTAGCTTATGGTGAACGTGCTTTGATTGATATGTTTTCTAGCTCGCATGCTTTACTGATTTTTGCGGTTAGTCAATAATTTTAAATCTATCGCGTATCGTGTAAATATCGCATTGCATGTGTGTGCGTGGCACGAACTTCAAGCATATTATTATAGAGTTAGATTACTGCTCCCTCTTTTTACTACAAACCACACGTACGAGTACATATTCGACCTTCGCAAACCTTAATTACTTTTAATGATTGCGAGTAAAGTAACACCCATTGGCTAATTCACGCCGCATACACGAAATACTTGGTACGATATACCTTCATATGCATCTTTATAAACCTAACTTTATAATCTTAACGCGAATGTTTACCTTATTTATTTTACTCGACGTTTCGGTTGGGTTGCACCAACCATGGTCTCGAGCTGACTGAAGAGGCGGGTAGTCCATGTCGAGAGTTACGAGCAATTTCATCAACTACCCGCATTTATCTTCATAGTCTAGATAATTATGGCACACAACTCAATCTCAGAAGCAGCCTCAGACGAAAAATCGGGAGGTAATGTAAAATTAAATTTATTAATCACTGGTTTTTAGGACGAGGATTGTCCTCGTATACATTGTATTGTATACATCTTCTCGATTGAAATTTCTATGAATTTTTATTTCAATTGCTTCACGGACTATGGAGTCAAATCCTTTGACCCTTATTGCTATGGTGCGCTTTGGTTGGCTTATGTACGACCTACCACAGCTGCAGTCCATCTTACTTTGAAGTTTAATAAACAACCAATATTAGATCACAATACGCACAATACACATTTTTTATAATAATGAAAAAAGAACTCAACTTCACTTCTGGAGTTCCAAAGATATAAGCTTGAAAGGAGTTCAACAAATCAAAAAAAAAAATTAACCAAAAACATGTTTAGTTCTATTGAACTTGCGGGACAATTGTTAATACATTTGTTCTATCTACATGATACAAAAAAAAATCTTACCAGTTCTATGACGTCACGGTTCTATAGAACAAATGGGAATTACCGGTAAGTAAGAAGTTCCAGTTAAATTATAATAACCTTAACAATATACACGACAAAATGTATTCTTGCATTAGCCTGTAACGTCCCACCGCAGGGCACAGGCCTCCCCTAGTAAACCACTCGTGGGGTTCGGGCCGTAATCCACCACGAATGCCCAATGCGGATTGATGGATCACATACTGTAGATTCTTTTCATTTCTGGGTCATGTGGGATGTATATGCATTATACGTATCTAATACCACAATTATTATTTCCACTCTAACCTCTTTATATTTCCTGTCGTAATAACGCTGATCCATTTCCATTTCAATATTTTTTTTCATTTTACTTTCTCTCCTCGCTCATAAATTGGCATGTTTTATTATTTTCCCCTTGAAACCGGTACATGAAGACACGAGCGCTTGTCGACCTCTCCAAACTAGTGTTGATGTGTTCATTGCTATAAAAAAAACGAGGACTTTTTATTTACGAGTTACTCGTTCGCTGATAATTATACGTATAAAATATAATTACATAATGACTCATTAATGAACAATTAGAAGGTGGTCTCTGAGACCTTGACATAATCCAAAACGAAGAAATTCGAGGAAGAACTAAAATTGCCCACATAGCTCGAAGAATCAGCAAGTCGAAGTGGCAGCGGAAAGGTCATCTCCGACAGGACGGATAACCGATGCGGGAGATGAGTCCTCGAATAGAGACCACGTACCGGGAAACGTAGCATTTGACGTCACCCGACCACGACTTGTAGAGTGACGACTTGAAGAAAGTCGCCAGTAGTGGCTGAACACAGTGTGTGATGGCGGTCCTCAGGAGAGGCCTATATCCAGCAGTGGTGAGATACAGTCTGATGGTGTATGGTATAGTAATACACAATTAAACAAATTTGTTTATTTGGACTTTTGGCGTGGTATTGTTGATACTTATCAACATATCGTACTACTGACGTCATCTTATGGCTGTAGGGTATAACAAGATTCGTACTAATAAAGTCAGTCTGTGGTGAAACTCACAACGGTGTTTTATTAGGTTATGGGCCCAGTCAGCATCTACATAACATGTTAAATCTGAATTATCTTTTACAAATTTTAACTTAAAATGTTTAGTACACTGCAAATATTTTAAAATGCGCTTTGCATGTTTCCAATGAGTCTCATTATAATTGTTATTAAACTGACTCAAGTAGCAAACGGCATAGGATATATCTGGACGGGTAAGTATTGACAAATACAATAAACTCCCAATCAGCTGTTGATATGGGAACTGAGTACAATAAGTATTATCTTTTTCTAGTTTCAAATTAACCTCCATTGGTGTACTCATCTGTTTACAATTTTTCATATTAAATTTATCTAATAAATGTTCTATAAATCTTTCCTGATCAATAGTTACTACATTTCTTTTATTTCTGACACACACACACACACACCTAAACACTGCCTAATTTCTCCTAAGTCTTTTAATTTAAATTTAGATTTAAGCTCTTTTTCTTTTTTCTTTCTTTTTTAAGGTATTCAGTTTCTGCAGAACAATTAGAAAATACAAAAAAATCATCGACAAATAATGCAACATATGTAATGTCATTACCATTCTGCTTTATAAAGAGACAAGGTTCATATTTAGATTTCTTATAACCTATATTCTGTAAACAATCATCAACACGTTTGTACCATGCCCTAGCTGATTGTTTGAGACCATAAATTGCCCTCTTTAATTTCAAAACTTTATTTTGTCCATCTTGACATACAAAGTTAGCTGGTAAATTCATATATACAGTTTCATTAAGGTAACCATTTAAAAAAGCAGTGGTGACATCTAGATGAGTTGTTTTTAAGTCATATTTAACACTTAAAGCAAATAGAAGTTTCAAAGTAGAGTAACGGAGCACTGGAGAAAAAGTTTCTTTATAGTCTATACCCTTTTTCTGACTAAACCCTTTCGCAACTAATCTTGCCCGATATCTCACCTTTTTGTCACTATCAATTTTTTTTCTAAACACCCATCTGCACTGAACCACTGTACCTTGCTTTGGCCGGTCTACCACTTCCCATGCATCATTTTCTTCAAACGATTTCAGTTCTTCCTCCATAGCTTTACACCACTGTTTGGATTCCGGTCCATTCATGGCTTCATCAAAAGTAATCTGGTCGGCATATAAGTTCACATCTGCCTCTACGCACACATTGCCATATCCGTACCTGTCAGGCTTTCTTCTTGTACGTGTACTGGGATAGCTCGATGCACCTGCCTGAATGACACTATCCACCTGACTTTTAGTCACAGAGTCAAAAAATTCATCTGAAGAACTATTTGAAGTAATGTCATCTGGTGTATATGTGCTGTCATCGTGCCTCACTGTAGACTGTGAGTGTTTCGAGTCTGCATCTTCAGAACTCTCACTCTGTTCTACGGCATCTGACGATTCTGTCTTCTCTTCAACCATAGCTTGTATCATATCGGGGTCATTTTCTGGCTCCATTATCGTCACATCTCTGCTAGTGATTATTTGGTTCGATGCAGGATTATATAGCCGATACCCCTTTGTATTATCAGCATATCCAACGAGATAATGTTTTACTGCCTTCCTGTCCCACTTCAATCGTTTTTCTTTTGGGACATGGGTCATGACTATGCTTCCAAACATACGTATGTGGTTAACATCTGGCTTTCTGCCTGTCCAGAGCTCATAAGGGGTTTTTTGGTCCAAACCTGAAGCTAACGACCTGTTCTTCAGATACACAGCCGTGTGAACTGCTTCAGCCCAAAACTTCTTATTTAATTTTGCATCAAATAAAAGACACTTGGCTCTCTCCACAACTGTACGGTTGAATCTCTCACACAGTCCATTTTGCTCTGGAGTGTATGGGTTGGTGCGCTGATGAATAATACCACATTGTTTTAGGTAATTAGACATTTCACTTGAACAAAACTCTGTTCCATTGTCAGATCTTAAAACTTTGATACTGGCACCCATCCGATTCTCAACCATTTGCTTGAACTCCCGAAAACATTTAAACACTTGACATTTTGTTTTTAAAAAATACACAAATGACATTCTGCTGTAGTCGTCCACAAAAAGCAAGAAGTATCTAGCTAAACCAATTGATTTGGTTTCCATTGGCCCGCATACATCTGCATGCACTAACTCCAAGACTTTCTTACTTCTATGACTGCTATGTGGAAAGGGTAGCCTCGTTTGTTTTCCTTCACAACAAACTTTGCAATTAAACTTAGTAACGTCTGCTTTATGACTATATGATAACCCTTCAACAGCACCATTTTTCATCGCATTCAGATCTTTACTGTTGATATGGCCAAATCTTCTGTGCCAAACTGTTCCTGTCGTTGTCGCTGAAGCTGCTAACAAACATGCTGACTTGATGTTTAATCTATATACTCCATTTACTAACTCTGCCGTGCCAATTAACTCATTCTGCCGATTTCTAATGTAACAACTTCCTTTCTGGAAGAAAACTTTGTTGCTATTTTCAATCAGCTGGCTAACCGACAATAAATTGGTAGTGAGGTTAGGAATACACAAAACATTCTTAACAATTATATCAAACTGAATTATTAACAATAGTCGTTATCTGTGCGTCTCCCGAACACGACAATGGTAAACTCATTTGGTTTGCAATTAGGATTTCTTTCGTAATTGGGTTGCGTGACATATTAATTATTTGTTTTTCGTTGGCTATCATATGAGTGCTGGCCCCGGAATCGATATACCATTCATCTTAATTAAATTTTCCGTTAAGAAACACTGCACTAAATTTATTAACAGTCTTTTCTTTCAATAACGGACACTTATTCTTATAATGTCCGGTTTGTTTACATCGGTAACATTTTATCTTCTTGACAGTCTTACATGACAATTCAGCAGTATTGCCAACTTTGCCGCTCCTTTTGTTTCGGTGCGCCACTGTCGATATAAAAACGCCTTCTGCCTCAGTGCTGCCAATATCTGTACTCATGTCTAAAAGTTTCGATTTTATGACGTCGGTGGAAATGGCAATACCAGAATGCTCTATGGCCATTATCATCGGTGCGAATTTTTCGGGTAAACCCGCCAACAATAATGAACCTACCCACTCTTCATTTATATCAAAGCCGGTTCCTCTCAATTTCTGCGCTGTATCCACGACTTGAGTAACGTATGCCGTCATTGACTCACTGTTCTCCAGACGAATCGAAATCAGACTCCGCAACGGGCTTATTTTTCGAGTAAACCCAGAGTCGTCGAAAAGCGATTTTAACTTTTTCCACACATCTTGAACTGATTTTTCACTTCTAATATGCACATATAGGGATGAATCAATGGTCATTATCAATTTCGCTTTCGCCTTCTGAACATCAACGATAGACACGGCTTCTTCATCTGGCTTGTTGATATCGACGCCTTCCAAAATCAAAAAATTCTCGGCCGCAAACGCCCACTCATCAAAATTTTCACGCCCCTTGAGCTTAGGAACGTTTACAATATAATTTCCAGCCATTTTACTACGAAAAAACTAATAATTTACACTAAAAACGGGACTGGGCCCAGTCAGCATATGCATATGCCAGCTGATCTGCTAACAAAAGCTTTGTGTTCGCCTAAACATTATAAGTTTTTAGCCGATTTGGGCATTGTAGGGATTAATGTATAGTACTTTGTTATAGAGTTCGTACGTTATTTTGATAAGGGGCCATGTTGATACTTATCAACATATCGTACTACTGACGTCATCTTATGGCTGTAGGGTATAACAAGATTCGTACTAATAAAGTCAGTCTGTGGTGAAACTCACAACGGTGTTTTATTAGGTATTTTAAGGCCTCGCATCTCTAAGGCCGCCAATGGTGTCACAAGTATGTGTTTAAGTACATATGTGTGTATTTTGTTTTTGTGTTTTGTGTACGCAATAAAGAGTATTAATTGCATGAGTGATCACTATCACTGAAAGGTCACTAGTGATCAATATCACTCATGCACGAGATAATGTTCTTGAGGGGGTCCCTGTACAGTAGTGGATACTGAAAGGGCTGGTTGCATTGCATTCCACGGCATTGCATTTCATTGCGTTGCATTCCATTGCATTGCATTTTACTGCAGTCCATTCCATTGAATTGTATTTTTCAGCAGTCCGTTCCATTGCATTGCATTTTACTGCAGTCCATTTCATTCCATTTTACTGCAGTCCATTCCATTTCATTGCATTTTCCGCAGTCCATTCCATTGTATTTTAATGCAGTCCATTCCATTCCATTGTATTGCATTTTTCTGCAGTCTATTCCATTCCACTGCATTCCATTGCAATGAATTCGTTTGCATTGCATGTGTTTGTTGAATGCTACGTCGGAATGTATTTACTTCGCATAGCGCTCCAGTTTTCAATTTGAGCAAATTGTGAACTTTGTAATTTCAAATTAGAACTGTAATTAGAATTTGTAATTTCCAAATGGATTCAAATGTTTTTAATTTAAAAATTGAATTGACTTGCGTTCGTAATAGTATGTAACCCTAATTAATATTGTTTGGTTGGTTTTTACCTTCATCTCTCCAAATCGGTACCAAATTAGATGTATGTCCCACTTGTAAAACGAACTATGTGTGATAAGTGTTGTTAAATAGTAGGATAGCTTGTTGTAAATAACTACTGTCAAAGCAGACTACCGTGAAATGTACTGCATTTCCCAATTTATCCTATTCCCCTAACCTATGTATGTGTTTCGGCAGTACCTTGTGGATGGATAAATTATGGAACAGTAATAACGCATATAAATAAATAAATAAATAATTTACACATAAAACACAGTGGTAAAACGGTAACCATCCCTTTTACCGTCCACCGCTGGACACGGAACTCCTCATGCACATTGTCTCATGCACGACGCTTAAGTGCCCTTATAACGACACGCTGGCCAAGATGGCAAGTCCACTCTTTTAGAGGTGGTATAGTTCGTCAGGGCTTGTAGTAGCGGCTTTGTTATCCCGTTATCCCGGAGATGGGGTGGTACTAATCTGAAGCCGCCCAACAACACACAGCTGGTTGCCACCGTATGATAAAGCTACTCTTTCCATTTTCGAGTAACTCGTGACTCGTTCACGAGTTAGAACCCCATACGAGTTATTGGTCCAGCTCTATCGATACTTCGATTCATTGATAAATATTTCACCGACAAATACAAACTCGAAATATTGTTTCGGGTCATACAAATGGATAGGACAAAAAATATTTCATTTTTTTCTTTCACTATGTAACTGACGTCAGATTTACGTAATATTGTGGTGTGGTATCTTATCTTATTTATAGCATAGGGGTCGTAATGGAACCTTTTTAGGACAGGCAGTCACGAGGAAGACATTTTACGCTTTTCAAAGGATATATGACAATGTTGAAAATAATTAATTAGCTTATATAAAAACACCTTCGATACTTGGCTTCTTATCGAATTATTTCTAAATTTTGTTACTTTTTTACATTGAAGGCAAATACACGAGCATTGTGTATGCCAATATTAGTCCAGAATACATCGGTACGTCCCAGAATGGGCTGCCTACCATTGAAGTTTTAGGAATGATTTGGAGAAAAGGTTGGGAAAAAGGAGAACCTACCAATTCGCCTTTAGGGAGATGGAGTGGGATGGGAACACAAGGAAATAAATAAGATAAGGAATTATATTTCTTCCAATATACTCATCATACGATGGGATATGATGTTCATTACAGTATGTTATACATATTGTGGTACAGATGATCTTTGAGCGTTGAATATCAAGTACAGTGTCATCACTAAAAGACTTTTAGCGTTCATGGGCGGCGGTAACACTTACCATCACGTGGGACCGTATGCTCGTCCGCCCACTAGTCTATAAAAAAAAATATCTCATGAGCGTTATAATTCAAGATAACAACGCTCATGGGTCTGAATCTCTTGAGCGTTACAGGCTCGAATCTATAACGCTTACGAGCGTTCAATTCGTAACATTTCATATCAATTAACCACGAATCATGGGCAGAAAATCATGGTTTTAGGCTTCCGATTTGTTTCGATTACAACCTGTAGGTACAGGAGAATCTCCACTTTAGGCCTCTTTATGAAGTAACAAAAACCAAAATATTTTTTTCAAAATCAAACGGACATTATTTTTAGAAACATTAATTAATTATGACGAAATATAAAGACGGGAATAATTTTTACGTGTTTTATAAGTATGTATTTTGATTCACTGATGGTTTCACCTATCAATTGCGAACTACAATCGATACGAGCGCCCTCTATAATGCAAGAACTGCATTAGTGTCATAAGCGAAGACAACCAAATCAAAAACACTCGGCATTGAATAGCGCATGCGGTCTATTAAGGCTATTAAAACGCTTGTATTTATTTCACTTGTTTTTACTTTACTTTACTTACTTACTACTTACTTACTTTACTTACTACAATTTACTTTGTTTGTAATTTAGTGTGCGATTGTTTGATGGCATAACTGATGTGTAACATAATAGTATTGTTAATATAACAAAATAAAAATAAAACATTTGAATACTTGATTACACGAAAATGTAACTTTGTGGCGAACTAATTTGTTCATTGCAACGTTCTCCCATCTTTATGTTAAACTATTATATAAAAAAATATTTGTTTATTGCAACGTTCTCCCGTCTTTATGTTAAACTATCTATAATGAGATAATTTATATATTGCAACGTTCTCCCGTCTTTATGTTAAACTATCTATAACGAGATAATTTATATATTGCAACGTTCTCCCGTCTTTATGTTAAACTATCTATAACGAGATAATTTATATATTGCAACGTTCTCCCGTCTTTATGTTAAACTATCTATAACGAGATAATTTATATATTGCAACGTTCTCCCGTCTTTATGTTAAACTATCTATAACGAGATAATTTATATATTGCAACGTTCTCCCGTCTTTATGTTAAACTATACAAAAAATATTTGTATATTGCAACGTTCTTCCCGTCTTTATGTTAAACTATTATATAAAAAAATATTTGTTTATTGCAACGTTCTCCCGTCTTTATGTTAAACTATCTATAACGAGATAATTTATATATTGCAACGTTCTCCCGTCTTTATGTTAAACTATACAAAAAATATTTGTATATTGCAACGTTCTTCCCGTCTTTATGTTAAACTATTATATAAAAAAATATTTGTTTATTGCTACGTTCTCCCGTCTTTATGTTAAACTATCTATAACGAGATAATTTATATATTGCAACGTTCTCCCGTCTTTATGTTAAACTATACAAAAAATATTTGTATATTGCAACGTTCTTCCCGTCTTTATGTTAAACTATTATATAAAAAAATATTTGTTTATTGCAACGTTCTCCCGTCTTTATGTTAAACTATCTATAACGAGATAATTTATATATTGCAACGTTCTCCCGTCTTTATGTTAAACTATACAAAAAATATTTGTATATTGCAACGTTCTTCCCGTCTTTATGTTAAACTATTATATAAAAAAATATTTGTTTATTGCAACGTTCTCCCGTCTTTATGTTAAACTATCTATAACGAGATAATTTATATATTGCAACGTTCTCCCGTCTTTATGTTAAACTATCTATAACGAGATAATTTATATATTGCAACGTTCTCCCGTCTTTATGTTAAACTATACAAAAAATATTTGTATATTGCAACGTTCTTCCCGTCTTTATGTTAAACTATTATATAAAAAAATATTTGTTTATTGCAACGTTCTCCCGTCTTTATGTTAAACTATCTATAACGAGATAATTTATATATTGCAACGTTCTCCCGTCTTTATGTTAAACTATCTATAACGAGATAATTTATATATTGCAACGTTCTCCCGTCTTTATGTTAAACTATCTATAACGAGATAATTTATATATTGCAACGTTCTCCCGTCTTTATGTTAAACTATAAAAAAAATATTTGTATATTGCAACGTTCTTCCCGTCTTTATGTTAAACTATTATATAAAAAAATATTTGTATATTGCAACGTTCTTCCCGTCTTTATGTTAAACTATTATATAAAAAAATATTTGTTTATTGCTACGTTCTCCCGTCTTTATGTTAAACTATCTATAACGAGATAATTTATATATTGCAACGTTCTCCCGTCTTTATGTTAAACTATACAAAAAATATTTGTATATTGCAACGTTCTTCCCGTCTTTATGTTAAACTATTATATAAAAAAATATTTGTTTATTGCAACGTTCTCCCGTCTTTATGTTAAACTATCTATAACGAGATAATTTATATATTGCAACGTTCTCCCGTCTTTATGTTAAACTATAAAAAAAATATTTGTATATTGCAACGTTCTTCCCGTCTTTATGTTAAACTATTATATAAAAAAATATTTGTATATTGCAACGTTCTTCCCGTCTTTATGTTAAACTATTATATAAAAAAATATTTGTATATTGCAACGTTCTTCCCGTCTTTATGTTAAACTATTATATAAAAAAATATTTGTTTATTGCTACGTTCTCCCGTCTTTATGTTAAACTATCTATAACGAGATAATTTATATATTGCAACGTTCTCCCGTCTTTATGTTAAACTATCTATAACGAGATAATTTATATATTGCAACGTTCTCCCGTCTTTATGTTAAACTATACAAAAAATATTTGTATATTGCAACGTTCTTCCCGTCTTTATGTTAAACTATTATATAAAAAAATATTTGTTTATTGCTACGTTCTCCCGTCTTTATGTTAAACTATCTATAACGAGATAATTTATATATTGCAACGTTCTCCCATCTTTATGTTAAACTATAAAAAAAATATTTGTATATTGCAACGTTCTTCCCGTCTTTATGTTAAACTATTATATAAAAAAATATTTGTTTATTGCTACGTTCTCCCGTCTTTATGTTAAACTATCTATAACGAGATAATTTATATATTGCAACGTTCTCCCGTCTTTATGTTAAACTATCTATAACGAGATAATTTATATATTGCAACGTTCTCCCGTCTTTATGTTAAACTATCTATAACGAGATAATTTATATATTGCAACGTTCTCCCGTCTTTATGTTAAACTATCTATAACGAGATAATTTATATATTGCAACGTTCTCCCGTCTTTATGTTAAACTATCTATAACGAGATAATTTATATATTGCAACGTTCTCCCGTCTTTATGTTAAACTATACAAAAAATATTTGTATATTGCAACGTTCTTCCCGTCTTTATGTTAAACTATTATATAAAAAAATATTTGTTTATTGCAACGTTCTCCCGTCTTTATGTTAAACTATCTATAACGAGATAATTTATATATTGCAACGTTCTCCCGTCTTTATGTTAAACTATCTATAACGAGATAATTTATATATTGCAACGTTCTCCCGTCTTTATGTTAAACTATCTATAACGAGATAATTTATATATTGCAACGTTCTCCCGTCTTTATGTTAAACTATCTATAACGAGATAATTTATATATTGCAACGTTCTCCCGTCTTTATGTTAAACTATAAAAAAAATATTTGTATATTGCAACGTTCTTCCCGTCTTTATGTTAAACTATTATATAAAAAAATATTTGTATATTGCAACGTTCTTCCCGTCTTTATGTTAAACTATTATATAAAGAAATATTTGTTTATTGCTACGTTCTCCCGTCTTTATGTTAAACTATCTATAACGAGATAATTTATATATTGCAACGTTCTCCCGTCTTTATGTTAAACTATACAAAAAATATTTGTATATTGCAACGTTCTTCCCGTCTTTATGTTAAACTATTATATAAAAAAATATTTGTTTATTGCAACGTTCTCCCGTCTTTATGTTAAACTATCTATAACGAGATAATTTATATATTGCAACGTTCTCCCGTCTTTATGTTAAACTATAAAAAAAATATTTGTATATTGCAACGTTCTTCCCGTCTTTATGTTAAACTATTATATAAAAAAATATTTGTATATTGCAACGTTCTTCCCGTCTTTATGTTAAACTATTATATAAAAAAATATTTGTATATTGCAACGTTCTTCCCGTCTTTATGTTAAACTATTATATAAAAAAATATTTGTTTATTGCTACGTTCTCCCGTCTTTATGTTAAACTATCTATAACGAGATAATTTATATATTGCAACGTTCTCCCGTCTTTATGTTAAACTATCTATAACGAGATAATTTATATATTGCAACGTTCTCCCGTCTTTATGTTAAACTATACAAAAAATATTTGTATATTGCAACGTTCTTCCCGTCTTTATGTTAAACTATTATATAAAAAAATATTTGTTTATTGCTACGTTCTCCCGTCTTTATGTTAAACTATCTATAACGAGATAATTTATATATTGCAACGTTCTCCCATCTTTATGTTAAACTATAAAAAAAATATTTGTATATTGCAACGTTCTTCCCGTCTTTATGTTAAACTATTATATAAAAAAATATTTGTTTATTGCTACGTTCTCCCGTCTTTATGTTAAACTATCTATAACGAGATAATTTATATATTGCAACGTTCTCCCGTCTTTATGTTAAACTATCTATAACGAGATAATTTATATATTGCAACGTTCTCCCGTCTTTATGTTAAACTATCTATAACGAGATAATTTATATATTGCAACGTTCTCCCGTCTTTATGTTAAACTATCTATAACGAGATAATTTATATATTGCAACGTTCTCCCGTCTTTATGTTAAACTATACAAAAAATATTTGTATATTGCAACGTTCTTCCCGTCTTTATGTTAAAACTATTATATAAAAAAATATTTGTTTATTGCAACGTTCTCCCGTCTTTATGTTAAACTATCTATAACGAGATAATTTATATATTGCAACGTTCTCCCGTCTTTATGTTAAACTATCTATAACGAGATAATTTATATATTGCAACGTTCTCCCGTCTTTATGTTAAACTATACAAAAAATATTTGTATATTGCAACGTTCTTCCCGTCTTTATGTTAAACTATTATATAAAAAAATATTTGTTTATTGCAACGTTCTCCCGTCTTTATGTTAAACTATCTATAACGAGATAATTTATATATTGCAACGTTCTCCCGTCTTTATGTTAAACTATCTATAACGAGATAATTTATATATTGCAACGTTCTCCCGTCTTTATGTTAAACTATACAAAAAATATTTGTATATTGCAACGTTCTTCCCGTCTTTATGTTAAACTATTATATAAAAAAATATTTGTTTATTGCAACGTTCTCCCGTCTTTATGTTAAACTATCTATAACGAGATAATTTATATATTGCAACGTTCTCCCGTCTTTATGTTAAACTATCTATAACGAGATAATTTATATATTGCAACGTTCTCCCGTCTTTATGTTAAACTATCTATAACGAGATAATTTATATATTGCAACGTTCTCCCGTCTTTATGTTAAACTATACAAAAAATATTTGTATATTGCAACGTTCTTCCCGTCTTTATGTTAAACTATTATATAAAAAAATATTTGTTTATTGCTACGTTCTCCCGTCTTTATGTTAAACTATCTATAACGAGATAATTTATATATTGCAACGTTCTCCCATCTTTATGTTAAACTATAAAAAAAATATTTGTATATTGCAACGTTCTTCCCGTCTTTATGTTAAACTATTATATAAAAAAATATTTGTTTATTGCTACGTTCTCCCGTCTTTATGTTAAACTATCTATAACGAGATAATTTATATATTGCAACGTTCTCCCGTCTTTATGTTAAACTATCTATAACGAGATAATTTATATATTGCAACGTTCTCCCGTCTTTATGTTAAACTATAAAAAAAATATTTGTATATTGCAACGTTCTTCCCGTCTTTATGTTAAACTATTATATAAAAAAATATTTGTATATTGCAACGTTCTTCCCGTCTTTATGTTAAACTATTATATAAAAAAATATTTGTTTATTGCTACGTTCTCCCGTCTTTATGTTAAACTATCTATAACGAGATAATTTATATATTGCAACGTTCTCCCGTCTTTATGTTAAACTATCTATAACGAGATAATTTATATATTGCAACGTTCTCCCGTCTTTATGTTAAACTATCTATAACGAGATAATTTATATATTGCAACGTTCTCCCGTCTTTATGTTAAACTATACAAAAAATATTTGTATATTGCAACGTTCTTCCCGTCTTTATGTTAAACTATTATATAAAAAAATATTTGTTTATTGCAACGTTCTCCCGTCTTTATGTTAAACTATCTATAACGAGATAATTTATATATTGCAACGTTCTCCCGTCTTTATGTTAAACTATCTATAACGAGATAATTTATATATTGCAACGTTCTCCCGTCTTTATGTTAAACTATACAAAAAATATTTGTATATTGCAACGTTCTTCCCGTCTTTATGTTAAACTATTATATAAAAAAATATTTGTTTATTGCAACGTTCTCCCGTCTTTATGTTAAACTATCTATAACGAGATAATTTATATATTGCAACGTTCTCCCGTCTTTATGTTAAACTATACAAAAAATATTTGTATATTGCAACGTTCTTCCCGTCTTTATGTTAAACTATTATATAAAAAAATATTTGTTTATTGCAACGTTCTCCCGTCTTTATGTTAAACTATCTATAACGAGATAATTTATATATTGCAACGTTCTCCCGTCTTTATGTTAAACTATACAAAAAATATTTCTATATTGCAACGTTCTTCCCGTCTTTATGTTAAACTATTATATAAAAAAATATTTGTTTATTGCAACGTTCTCCCGTCTTTATGTTAAACTATCTATAACGAGATAATTTATATATTGCAACGTTCTCCCGTCTTTATGTTAAACTATACAAAAAATATTTGTATATTGCAACGTTCTTCCCGTCTTTATGTTAAACTATTATATAAAAAAATATTTGTTTATTGCAACGTTCTCCCGTCTTTATGTTAAACTATCTATAACCGGATAATTTATATATTGCAACGTTCTCCCGTCTTTATGTTAAACTATCTATAACGAGATAATTTATATATTGCAACGTTCTCCCGTCTTTATGTTAAACTATACAAAAAATATTTGTATATTGCAACGTTCTTCCCGTCTTTATGTTAAACTATTATATAAAAAAATATTTGTTTATTGCTACGTTCTCCCGTCTTTATGTTAAACTATCTATAACGAGATAATTTATATATTGCAACGTTCTCCCGTCTTTATGTTAAACTATCTATAACGAGATAATTTATATATTGCAACGTTCTCCCGTCTGTATGTTAAACTATAAAAAAATATTTGTTTATTGCAGTTCTGACATCTTTATGTTAAACTATCTATAACGAGATATTTTTTTCTGACAAATCAAGGAAAATCCTCATGGACACCTGGGAATGGGGGCCCCAGGTAGTGCCGGACTCTTACCGGCTAAAAACCTTGATTTGCCATTTCCAGTATCCTCTGACATAAATCAGTCTGTTTCTTATTTTCCGTTTGTGTTCAGACTTCTAAATTTTCTGCAAATTTTGTGTTTATTTATATACATTCTGTCTTCATTTCCGTGCATTAATTTCTAGTATTTAATCAGTTATAATACTGATAGTGAGCTTTATTCTTATACATTACATCTATTCTAAAATTTATTCTACATTTTTCTATATTGTATATTGCACTATTATATATTACATATTAAAATTTTTCCACATATTATTCTGATATGCGTCGTTATCGCCCCATTTGTATGTTTCTGTATACTTACATATACTGTTAAAATTATATCTATTTCTTGTTCCTTATTTTATTTATTCGTTATATTTCTGTATATTTACATATACTATCACAGTTTATATCTATATCTTGTTTCTATTATATTTATTTATCTTACATATATTGTCAGAATTATATCTATTTCTTGTTTCTTATTTCTTATTACTTTAGAAATATGCGTCATATTGTTTTTTACTTTGTGTCGCTCCTCTTTCATTTCGTTCCTTTCTATTTCTATCTACTCCCCGTCCATTCAATCTTTTCTTGCTTTCTGTTTGGATCCTTCCAATGTAAGTCATCCCCAGCTACCCCCAAACACTTTTTGATCCGTGTGGCACTACAGCAATTGCGACTCCTGGTTTTGGTCTCTTCCCTTATCTGCTGGTTTTAGGGCCGCTGCGGCACTTTGAAATCGTCAGTGATGTTATCTGTTTGTAATGTTCCTTTTCAGTTGTAATTGGTCCAGTTTCTTATGAAACTGGACCCAATTTGCCTTCCGGGTGATTGCCGATTTCTACATTAATTCGTTTCGTTTTCCAATGAAGCCGAACACGATTTAATTCCTTCCTTTGTTTTACAAGAATTGTGCCGCGGCGGTCCAAGCTTGTGAGGCCCTCGCACTGCGCACTAGTTATAGGCCACGGCTGATCTAGCCAGTGTGTCCCACCTTTTCCGTACCGGACATTCGGTGCTGAAGGCATTATGGTCCTTGCGGTCCATTTTTGCCTTCGCACAGTTCCGACACGAAGGTTTCTCTGCCGTGTGCCATTCCGCGCATTGAAATTTCAAGTGCGGGCCTCCGCAGTGGCTGCACAGGTCTACCGTTTCTACGCAGAAGCGCTTGCTGTGGCCGTATCCAAGGCAGCGGGAACACTGCACCAAGGGGGATTGATCCTCGACCCTTACGCGTTGTAGGTCGATGTGCAGTGTTCCCGCCTCCGTTGCCCGTTTCCAGATGGCCGGGGATGTGCTATGTGGTTTGTGTGGGGATTTCTCGTCAGTTTTTTATATTTTATTTGTATTCTATGCATCCCGTCGCCGAGGCCATCGAATACGCCCCTATTCTGGTTCCTCATCGCCTTAAGGATGTCTTCATCACTATTTATTTTAAGTACATCCTTAAGGACCAGAAGCGGGTCCCTGTTTTCTACTTCCTCGACAACGAGGTTGCATTTCGTTTTTCTATTCTGTCCTTTATCTTTCTTCTATCCTCTCTCGTGCTGCACCCCATAATCACCTTCCTATCCTTGGCCTTCCTTACCCTCTCAACATGAACCCATCCCTCCTTCGCATCCACTACCTTCCTGACCTGATCCAACACCTCCTCTCCCGTGTCATTCTCGTTTTTCGATGTTACTACAATGGAGTGCAGCCCGGGTCCAACCGGATGTAAAGGTCCGGTGCCCCGAACCACTATTCCCGCATATGTAGTCTTTATGTTAAACTATAACGAGTTAATTTATGTATTGCAACGTTCTACCATCTTTATAATAAAAAAAAAGTAATACATTTTGACTAGGAAATTTTAAGGATCATATGTATTAAGTACCTAGTTTAAAATTTATTTTTATTCGAGACACTGTGTGTTAGGCCAATACAACGATAGAAGGTGGGTATTCCCCTTTATATACTTTTAAGTATTTCAAATGTAAATAATTTGTTTATACGCATCACCACTGTTCCAAAATTTATTAACATTTATAATAAGAGCATAAATATTTTTATTAAAATAGCGGCCACGTAAGGTTTACATTAAAAATATGTTACAAAGCGGGGGTGGATGCGCATCAGGTGGTCAAACAGGCCTAAGTCAACACTGCCGCTAAGTGATACCGTCAAAACATGCTGACTGCTCCCACGCCTGTCAGTTAATGTAAATGCTTGTCAAAATAATTCAGGTATAAAACACTATTAATTGGTATAAGAGCGATGGTAGTCTTGGGGTAACTATTCTAGACTTTTATTGAGTAGTGAGTCCCAATCTTCATGTGTATCCACCAATTCGCAATGGGACAGCGTTGTTGATTATGGCCCGAAACCCTTTAGTGATTTACTACATGAGGCCTGTACCCTGCAGTGGGACTTAAAAAGTAGTACAAATGTTAATTTTCAAGAAATAATCTCAGTCATCGCTCGGTGTACTGAACGGGTGAAGCAATACTTCACTCCGAGGAAACGCTTGTCACTTTATAAAGCTCCAGTTAGACCCCACATGGAGCCGGGAGAGGCTCACACCTCTGAGCCCGTGCACATAATTGACCTTCACTTGTTCTCTTTTGTACAATGACCCTGTTGGGCCAAGTAGCGCTTGTCTAATCAATATCACACTGACAACACTAAAATACAGTCTCAAATAAAATAGTCGCAAGAAATTGACACAGAAGTGATAAAATTATATTTCAATCCAACAGTTTGAATCAAACGAAACAAACAACTTTAATAAATGTACCCTCAACTTTTTTACTTATGTTCACTATAGCGTGTCCTTAAATCTCTTTTACACACACCGCCACGGTACGGTTATCGTATACACATTATTGTGTAATAATTAGATAGATAGAAACTTTATTTGCACACCAAATTAAAACAAGACAGTAACACGCAGTGTAACACACGAAATACACAAAAGGCGGTCTTATCGCTAGGTTTAATTTATAGCTATAGTTTATTGTTAGCGTGTATTAATTATATTATTATACCATACCATACCATCAGCCTGTGTCTCTCCACTGTTGGATATATGCCTCTCCCATGGATTGCTACGTATGGGGTTAGTGAAGTATAAGCATGGCAATTTTCATATTGTTTGTCACAGCATGGCTTAAATGCTGCCTGACTCCGAAGTCAGTATAGTAGCACGGTAAATGTATTCAGTATAGTCACTGTAGTCAACATAATCATAGTCTTGGAATGTCTGTATCTAGACCTAGGTATATGTAGTCTAGTCTGTATGTAGTGCTTTTTAACTTAATTTCGATACCATCTTACACCATCTGCCTGTTACTATCCACTGCCGAAAATACGTCTGTCCTAAAGTTCGTTTTCAGTTTTTCTCATACCGATGACTTTCTTTTATCGATTAACGGCGAATTTCGACTTTCGTCCAACGTTAATGGACGAACACAAACAAACAAAAAGACATCGTTTCATCTATATAGGATTTAGTTTATATATCACACATGTATCCCAATACATATCCCATATATGTTTGTATATTCCAATATTAGTTAAGATTTAATTAGTTTGCAATGTAATCGCAGTGTATTATTTGTTCAAATTAACACATTGTATCATCTTAACAAATCTTTTATACCAGTTTAGTATCTACACTACATAATCTGTTTATACGGTAACCGTAACATATGTGAAAGAGCCTTTATAAGAGATACCTAACAGACGAACAAACCGCTAGTCACTTCGTATAACTGCAAGTCGTATATTTGCTGCTGTTTCTTATTTTTGAGGTCGAGTGCACTTTGCGTTAGAAATACACTTTGGAAAGGGTAGGCGACTTTGAGTGATATATTACGTTGGTAACTATAGATTTTTGGAACGGTGATAGCCTACGGGTATTTATACTCGATATACGCTGGCTTCATGACAGAATGACCTGCCTATAATGCGCTGCCTATAATTAGGTTGATGATTTTCGTGGAATTTTCAAAACATTATTATTTTTAAAAGTAATCCACCACGCGAAAGATTTTTCAAAACTTCTTATTAAGTAAAAAGGATATTGGTATTTGTAGAAAATTTTGACAAGTCCAGGTCTAGAATTCGACGAGTAACGAATTTGATTAGTAATGAAATAGACGAGTAACGAATTTGACTAATAACTGGAAAATGGGAACGGATATAATGAGATGGGATGGGAATGGGCTCTCACCCACTACGTACATTACGTACACTTATGTACATTGTACATTGGAAATGTAGGACATTTCAAGATAGTCTTCTGTGAGAGAGGGGTAACGAGGCCAGTCGAGTGCGCTCACGGCTGTTGGATTGCAGAATTCAACCCCCCTCAATAAATTACAATTTATTTACAATAATAACTCCACTAAATGGTGGAGCCTAGACCTACACAACAAGCAACTTCAGTACCACTTGCTTTAATAGTTTATCATAATGTATTAATCATTTTGTTAATCCACGATAATAAGAGTATAGGAACTAACTACTTATTCATTCAGTGCTGTAATCGATAATCTAGTGACAATTGAACGAAATCCTTACATGCACAGTCATGCATACGGCTTAAGTAAATTCAATGAATATCCGCAACTCGATGATGACTCGTCAGAAAAATTGTAATTCAAGTCACTAAGAGGAAGTAAGTGCGTTATGCGCAAGTAAACACTCGCGTTTGAGGCTTTCCGAAATGATATGTAAACGTAGAGAGGCAATATATTTACGCAGTAGATAGATTCAACAGTAGAAAATCTCCAAATAATTGTACCTCATGCACGCAGAATTATTTTTCGTTTATTGTATTGTATGTAAATAAATGTTATTGTAGCCCATGGACATCCGCGATAAATATCAACATCCCTCCAGAACGACAAATGTCGGTATGCCCCAAGATGCGTCGCCAACCTTTGGAGATATAGGAGATATGGAGAACGGGTTGTAAAAATGGGGAGGGATAGGATAGGATGGGATGGGAATGGGCTCTGGCATATCTCACTCACTACTGAAACACGTATGTACATTGGAAAAATAGGATGAAGTGGGAAATTCAGTACACTTCAAGCGCTGCCGACCTTGCAGAATTCTCTCCACGGCTCTTTTGAAGAGCCCCATTGCGTACATTGTGAATTGTAATACATTTCAAGGTATATATATGAAATTATTTTGAAAACAACGATGCATTACTGTTTGCTCTTCGCACTTTGCTATTTATTAAGTAAGCCGATACGCAGAGGTATTTAATAGGAAACGAATGTTTACTGATAATATGCCGCAGAGTACTGTTAGATATTCGTTTAAAATGTCATATTAAATAATTTAGTTGATTACGGTTTTGATTCAAATGTTAAAAAATAAAGAGTAAATCAATTGACTTCGGGCGCTGTCTTTTTCCGAGTCCGCCATCTTTGTTGACGCTATTCATTCTCATTCGCTATCTTAGTTTGGACGCGCGAGAGCAGTTTTTTTTAGAATTGGAAGATAATTATTTTTTATTAGTGTATTATGCTGTCAAAATTAAAGTGTTGGCTGGAAGTTGATATGTATAATTATTAGTGTATACTGTCAAAATTAAAGTACTACTGGAGTTTGATTTTTAGCGGGCACCGGGTTTCTGTGGCTATTGGCATACCAGACATTTCTTCGACAATTTTTGTGGCCTATAGTTTAACGAGCAGCAGAACCTATTTATTAAAAATTAAAGTACTCAACTGGCCACTTTACCCTCTCCCACAGAAAACTACCTTGAAATGTACTGCATTTTTCACTATATTATATTCCACAATGCAGGTATGTGTTTCGGTAATGAGTGAGATATGCCAGGGCCAATTCCCATGCCATCGTATCCTATCCCTCCCCATTTTCCATCCATTAAATTCCATTTCTAATAAATTGTTACATCCCTAGGCTCTTGTGCTTTTGTTACAACCCTAAATAAAACACCAACGAATACATATTTTCAAGCATAAATTACAGCCTGTCGTAACATGCCTGAACAACATATTCGAGGAAACCAGGTTACGTTATCAATATTGTTGTCACTATAACATTTGTCGCACAATTGATCTTGGGAGCACCGGCTGCGTGATTTATGAAATATTCTCGAATCTTCCATTTTGCCCAACATTTTCCCCGAAGTGGAACAACGTCTGCAGGCAAATCCGTATCAATCTGTCGCAGCTCGCGCCTTTATGAATAGCAAAACACGTCACGAGCCAAACAGAATTCTGCACAGAGTAAATTACCTGAGGCAATGACATGACAGGGTAACTTTGAAGTCTACTTTGTATGGCATACCTATTTACTCGACTTTTACGAAGCCAAAAAGTAAGGATTATCGATCGATCAAAATAGGTACAAGTGGATAATTCCTTGTAACAAAACTGGTTTTTCTTCATATAAGTCAATGGTGCAATTAGCACATTCTACCAGTGTAAAGTTTTCCTCGTAATAAACAATTTCAAAGTCTAAAACGTATCCTGTCAATGACGGAGTAAGATAGGAGTCGCTCAGTAAAGTGATAGTAGGTTTACTGAGGACAGAATAGGACTCCTTGGAAGCGCACGAAAAACGCAGTCCTATGCTTTTATTTGATTATCACAAACATAAAAAACAAAAACATGTTGATGTTTAATAAACTATCACTATTAAACCACAAAATGCACCATCCACAATTTAATAAACTATCACTATTAAACCACAAAATGCACCATTCACAATTTAATAAACTATCACTATTAAACCACAAAATGCACCATCCACAATTTAATAAACTATCACTATTAAACTACAAAATGCACCATCCACAATTTAATAAACTATCACTATTAAACCACAAAATGCACCATCCACAATTTAATAAACTATCACTATTAAACCACAAAATGCACCATCCACAATTTAATAAACTATCACTATTAAACCACAAAATGCACCATCCACAATTTAATAAACTATCACTATTAAACCACAAAATGCACCATCCACAATTTAATAAACTATCACTATTAAACCACAAAATGCACCATCCACAATTTAATAAACTATCACTATTAAACCACAAAATGCACCATCCACAATTTAATAAACTATCACTATTAAACCACAAAATGCACCATCCACAATTTAATAAACTATCACTATTAAACCACAAAATGCACCATCCACAATTTAATAAACTATCACTATTAAACCACAAAATGCACCATCCACAATTTAATAAACTATCACTATTAAACCACAAAATGCACCATCCACAATTTAATAAACTATCACTATTAAACCACAAAATACACCATCCACAATTTAATAAACTATCACTATTAAACCACAAAATGCACCATCCACAATTTAATAAACTATCACTATTAAACCACAAAATGCACCATCCACAATTTAATAAACTATCACTATTAAACCACAAAATGCACCATCCACAATTTAATAAACTATCACTATTAAACCACAAAATGCACCATCCACAATTTAATAAACTATCACTATTAAACCACAAAATGCACCATCCACAATTTAATAAACTATCACTATTAAACCACAAAATGCACCATCCACAATTTAATAAACTATCACTATTAAACCACAAAATGCACCATCCACAATTTAATAAACTATCACTATTAAACCACAAAATGCACCATCCACAATTTAATAAACTATCACTATTAAACCACAAAATGCACCATCCACAATTTAATAAACTATCACTATTAAACCACAAAATGCACCATCCACAATTTAATAAACTATCACTATTAAACCACAAAATGCACCATCCACAATTTAATAAACTATCAATATTAAACCACAAAATGCACCATCCACAATTTAATAAACTATCACTATTAAACCACAAAATGCACCATCCACAATTTTTATAATAAATCGAACAAAAACTCAACTTCACTTCTCTAGTTTCCGCCAAAAAGTCCCGTGACAAAACTGTGTACATGAGTGATACCAGTAGTATAAAAAATATGTTACCATCACCATAAACGGGTAGTAATAATTACTGTTCTGATTAATTATTTGCTTTAATTATTTAGTTAAAATCAATGACGTGAACACAGTAACCGTGTGAATTGTTTCATTGTTCATATTATTACAGTTTATATAGAAAAAGATTTTTTAATATTATTTTACCTATTTTTCACATTGACAACATATAGATATCGTTATGTCAAACGATAGTGGACGTTATTTTAGTGTACCTGTCGTCTGTATGCTGTCATCGTTGTATGGATAATATGCTACGAAATCTTTAGATGTTGTGATTGGAAAACATTCTATATCTATGGTGTCATTTTTATGGCGCGGGATCAGTGGGTAAAACTATAATATAACGCCACTAGATGTACAATTTGCTGCGTGAAGGATCAACGGGAGTGCGGCAATAAGAAAAATGACTGCTAAATGTGAAATACGAAAGTATAAAGTATAACGAAATTATAAAAAATGACATTGGTACATCCCCTAAGGTTTACACCGTATCACTACACTAGGTTCGCGACCCGATTGTTATTGTTTTTGGTAAAAAAATAATATTTCCATGGTGCCGAACGAACAATCGGCGGAGCGACGCGAAGAGAGGTTGTAACGATATGCCAATTTTATCCCGGGAAAAAAAAGGTGACTAAAGGCCGCGTTCGAAAACGTGGCCAAAAAAATAAAGCGGCGCGAACACATTTACCATCAAATGTACCAATATCTATAACTATTTAATTAAATACAAACAACGAACTTCTTGCATTACAAAGGTTTTCATTTATAGAACTACTCACAGTTGCTTTATCGCGAGTACCCGCTACTGGACCTAGATAAATTCAATGGGAGATTGTGAACTCGTCCAGGAGACTCCTTGACTGCACTCTACTGTTCAAGCACCCGAATGTTGCAGTGGTTGCCAACTCTGAATAGTTTGTTATATTATATTTATATATGTATGTACGTATTTACAGTCAAATCATCGAGACACGGTTTCTGCATTTGTGTGAGTGCATAAATATAATAGACACAACAAAATTTTAACATAAAAAAATAAATATTTTTTCAAATGAGTATGTAATGCTAAGCAACCAGCCCTTTCGGTATACACAGCTGGACATTGTTTTGTGCGTGAGGGATGTATGGCCCCAAAACGCCACGGTGGCCAAGCTGGTTGGCACTCTTTTAGAGGTGGTGTAGTTCCTCAGGGTTTGTGGTATCTTTGTTATACCTTAGTCGCCTCCATTCATGCAACAAATCATACAACGGAATATGCCAGCGATCGTTTTTCTTGGCTGATGTTGGCATGTAAATTCCAACTTATAATGATGTTCATGGGACTTAATATCCTCTTAGAACCAGGTGAACTGGTTTCTGGTTTTCCACCTAAAACAGTAATAACAAAAAAATAGTAACTCATATGACAGTTTGGATAGAGCTTCAATCGCTGTAAAACTCACACATGCCGTAATCCGTGGATGGACAAGAGGCGATGCAGTTGCTCGGGTGATACCGCATCGCGTTGTTTGTTTACAGAGACTACAATTAGAACACGAACTTAGTGCAGATAGGAGCGGAAAGATTTATCGCCTATGGAATAGCAAAATCTTTTAAAGTATGATCTCCTGACGAAGAAAAAATGAATGTCGCTCTCCTATACTATGGAGTGGGGAGTTATGACGTCATCAGTGTGACTGCGCTGTGAAAGAGTTATAGGGCATAGAGATGGCCGGCGACACTTTATTAATTTTCGAATATCTCGAGAACTACGTAAGCGATTTTTATGTGTGAGGTATCATATGAAAGCTATTTAAATTATCTATACATATAATAAAATTGTAACACGCCGATGTCTGTACATTATAGATATTGAAAAAAAAACTAATATGGGGGGTCTTTATTAGAGCAAAAGAAGCCAAAACAACAGTTTTTAGAAATTTTGTCTGTCTGTCTGTCTGTATGTTTGTACACGCATCACGCAAAAACTGTTGCATGGAATTGAATGCAGTTTTCACCAATGTATTTGTAGAGGTGTAACTTAAAATATAGGCTCCATTTTACCGCAGGAAAATATCTTGTTCCTATTGTTTTAAATTTAATAAACCTAAGCGAAGTGATAGCGAGTCGCTAGCTACTTAATAAAAATGTTATTGTAACCTAATAGCATAGATATATAAAAAGGAATATTTACAAAAATATGCTTTGTTTCATTCTTAGCCTTATTTTTTTCAATATAACTTTTCAAACTACCCACTTTACGATAAATAACATTTAATAATAAATTGTTTCTGCACCATTGCCCTTTCTAATAAGCTTTGTTCTACAACAATGCCATATATGAATAAAATAACAGAAATAATTGTTATTTTTGTAACGCTAGCCACAAGTGGTAGTACTGGTTTTTAAATTTTCACGAATAGCCAACACGTCACATTCAACGTATGCTTCTTTGTTTGTAGCCCTTCCGCTCTCCGCTCTCGTTGCCACTAAACCTTTACAACCACTGTTGTGTTGAGTGCGCCCCGCCCACGTTTAACAAACTTTGACCACGTGCTCACGTACACGCTGCAATTAATAATTATGTAATCACTTTGAGCTTGTTTGAAGGGCTGTAATAAATTTGCCGGTCTATTAAATTTGTACTTTTTATTGAATTTCCAGGAGGAGCTTATTTAGTTTATATTTTAATATAATAGTAATCTTCGCACTTAATTTGTGTTGTAAGGATTTGTGTTTATATTAAAGGCACGAAATGCAGGACTCAGGTCGACACGGTATTTTGTTTAATAATCTATTCCGTAGGATAGCTTTATAGTCGTGTCCCGCACGTAAGACTACGCATGGTTAAATAAAAAATACCCGTTAATTCAATAATGCATGCTAGGTATACATTATTAGGAATTTTGGCAAATTGTTATTTGTTATTACTTGTCTTACATATATTGTCTTACAAATTCTGCTATGTATCCTTAATAAATAAAGAAAAAAGTCCATACATTCCCCATGCAGAGGAAATGTGCATGATAAGGACCATGTCCAGAGCGGCGACTGAAAGGGCTGGTTGCATTGCATGCACTTATTATGTAACTGAAGAGATTTAAAGCGATGGTAAACAACGGCGGCGACCGGGTCAAATTATACTCCAAATTGTACTGAAATTATTAATACAATTAATAATTTTACTGATAATTAAACCTAAATTAAGAAATTTCAGCTTCAGCGATTTCCAAGTAAATAATTCTCAGAATTCAAATTATTTGAAAGAAAATTCAATAATACCGTTTTACAAGAAATAAGATTTGTCCCTTCTTGAATAACTCTCATAAATATTTAGAGGACATTTTAAAGATTCTTGAATGAATTATCCAGAAATAATGTTTGATAAAAAATTATTTTCCCCTGTAACTTGAATGCTGAAGAAAGTCAATTATAATTATAACCTTATAACTAAGGGTTCCTTTTTATTCAAAGAAGGCAGTGGTCGAGCATACAGTCCACCCGATGGATACTGTTGTCCATGGACATACGCGATATATGCCAACATCAGTCCAGAATGACGAACGTTAGCATGCGTTACCTCTCACAGAAGACTACTTTGAAATGTACTGCATTTTCCAATTTATCTTATTTCCCTAATGTACATTAGGGAAATAAGATAAATTGTACGTGTTTCGGTAGTAAGTGAGATGTGCCAGAGCCCATTCCCGTCCTATCCCTCCCCATTTTCCCAATCCTTTCTCTAAATCCATTCCTATATCTCCAAAGGTAGGCAGCGCATTCGGGGGAGTGCCAACGTTTGTCATTTTGGACTAATGTTGGCATGTATCGCGGATGTCTATGGGCGACAGTATCCACGTACCATCAGGTGGACTGTATGCTCGTATGCCATCTTAGTTAATAAAAAAAAAAATTACAATGACGTGTATGTTTTTTTAGACATTTAAAATATGTCAGGCAGAAACATTTGGACCTCACTGGTATATGTTAGCGCGTTTCTGTTTAAACATAATCTTCAAGCACCTAAATTTTATGTTGGAAATGTCCTTTTGCTCAAATAACGTCATATATTTTAGTGATTTAAAATTATAGACGATCGATCAATCGGTTAATCCCAACACAAGTTGTACCGACAACAGCGAGACCTTGTTAACGTGATTAACTACCTATGCGTAAGCATTAGTTAGAAATAATGCTGAGCAGCCGGCGTACTAATTCAGTTACCGATATTTTAGTGGAGTCTACCATCGATTTCTGGAATATAACTCGATTATGTACGAAAATTAATATTTTGATAGTTTCGACAACAAAATCGAATAGTTAACAGAGTTCCGACAAATTTGATAACCCGCTCCTGAAACTCAGGTTGAAATCACATTTATGAATTTATAATAATATAACGAATGTTAAAATTTTGATAATTTCATATAGGACTTTGGCTTTCTTCAATTTACTAAATATTTTACAAGTTATATTTCTTCTATACAATCTACGGAAATACATTTTCAAAAACAGAAATCAAATCAAAATACCATCACAAAATCAGCATACGAAATATTTAGAAACAGCATCGAGATATAAAAACATGAATTATAAATAATATTCGAGATAAAACGGTCAGTAATCCGCCCTAGAGGGCCGTGTCCGGGATAGGTTTTTACATAACGAGGGTCCCGGCTTCTTGTGACGAGGTGACCAGGGGAATGGGAAAGGATGTAGGGTGACACACGAGCCGTAGATAATATAAAGATAATATTCCAAACTGAAATAATAACCAGAATATACTTCAAAGCCGACGCACCGTTAAAGATCAAATATTTCTGCACAAATTCCTTAACGACAGGATTTACCCCCCCCCCGCCCCTATTTTCTAAATACAATATGTCCCCGACTAAATATTAGAAATAAAAACCAATTATTTGATTTACCTTTTGTCCGTTTTAACTATGCTAAAAGTCATTTATTTTTTATTACAATAATATAATCATAAAACAAAATGATTATATTATTGTAATAATATTTTATCTGTATCCTACTTGTTAAGGTTTATGTAATGTGTAATTTGTGGTAGCTTAAATGGTATACGAATCAGTTATATTTTTTATGTATGTATATGTACAAATATACTGTTTGTGACTAAATAAAAAAAAGAGATATATATATCGGGCTACGGTCATCATTGTCGTCAGCCCTTTTATCGTCCACTAATGGACATGGAGCTCCACATGTATATTGTCTTGTGCATGTGGGATGTATGACCTTAACCGACACGCTGGGCAAGCGGGTTAGTGACTCCACTCTTTTATAGATGATGTAGTTCCTGGAGTTAATCGCTTGTTTTAGCGTCTTTTTAGTCAACTTTTACAACCAACAATGGAAACAGATTGGATGATGCTACTCTAAAGCCAACCTGGTATATTTGATTTGAGTTCATTGATGTGAAAATTTTACAAATTCTTACAATTTTTTACCAAAAGGGTTGTGATGAACTGTAAATATTTTCAAGAGAGGATTCTGTGAGATCGGTGGGTCACTCGTATCCTCCCTGGTGTTACTTACAATTATGTGCACCGCTGAATCGTCTCTCTCATTCGTATTCTTCTCATTCTTAGACTATTCGTAGCCTACGTAGCTGACAAGCTCGTCACAGCGATCGCTGCATTCAGGGCGAAGCGTCGATGAAAATAAAATACGTTTTTAAGCGTTGAAGACCCAACTAATTGGTTAAATCATAATCGTGATTAACCATTATCCATTATTAACCATTACACCATTATTAACGCACGTACAACCTTATTGGTCACAGTCACCAATTAGAGCATTATTCACGTTTACACATTAGATTAATTACTACACACATATATAAAATAGTATTTTTAACCTTTCTTTCATTCACCATCTAGTTCACCAACATGCTTGCAGTACGTTCGGTTGTATTTGCTTTTGCTGCATTTGTAGCCACAACAGAAGCATTGGAATGTGCGGGCGATATGTTTGGTGAGTTCAACAATTCTACGTCCATCTTGAAAAACAAATCCTCTACCACGAGCGCTGAGGAACCACAGTACCTCTGAAGGAGTTGAATCTCCAACCCGTTTGGGCAGAGTGGCTTTCCAAAGTCATAGATCCTCATGCACAAGACAAAGTGCATGAAGATGCCCATGTCCTGCAGTGGATACTGAAAGGGCTGATCGCATTGCATTGCTTGAAAATCAACAGATATACCTAAGCTTCCCTTATCTCTTTGGCTGGCTGATTTGCTGGTATTCTTTCTTGAAGAATCCCTACCACCAGAGCGAACGTTGCGCACTGCGTTTCTACATATATTCAACATACAGTGAGATGCACCAGCGTAAACGTTTAAAATGCAGCTCTTAAAAAAATAACGTTTAAAATAAATAATGTTTATCAGATAGACATAACGTAATTAATATGTGTTTTTATTTCGCAGGTGAAGTAACACCAGATGAAGTACATTTGGACCCTACCCATCTACCTCCTGGATATCCTGTATTTAGTGTCTATTTACCAGACGTAAGTATTAACCTATTTTTAAGCTACCCGTAACAAGCTCTTATATTATCCACTGCTGGACCACTTCATGCAGATTTTTTTGTGCACAGGGTATGTATGGCCTAAAATCGGCACGCTGGTCAAGCGGACTGGCGAGTCTACTTTTTTAGAGGTGGTGTAGTTTATTTACTTTATGTTGGCTTCCTATGAATTCGCCTGTTTCGCCGCGCAGACGACGTGAAACACGTACGTACATTAGGGAAATAAGATAAAGTGGGAAATGCAGGTATATATCATAGATATCATAATAAATATATACATACACACACATGTAGTATTTTTTGAGGGGGAGAGTGCACGCTGCAATCCAACAGCTGCTGGGCGCGCTTGACTGGCCACGTTACCCCTCTCTCACATAAGACTACCTTGAAATGTACTGCATTTCCCACTGTATCTTATTTCCCTAATGTACGTACGTATTTCGGTAGTGAGTGAGATGTGCCAGAGCCCATTCCCATCCTATCTCTCCCCATTTTCCCAATCCTTTCTCTAAATCCATTCCTATATCTTCAAAGGTAGGCGCGCAACCGGGGGCGTGCCAACGTTTGTTATTTTGGACTAATGTTGGCATGTATCGCGGATGTCTATGGGTGACAGTATCCATTTACCACCAAGTGGACAGTATGCTCGTCTGCAACCTTCGTCCATAAAAAAAAAGCGATTACTGCCTTGAGTGTTATATTATTCGCGTTTATATTATTCACTCATACGGTATATTGCACGAAAATACTCATACTTACACGCACCTGGTGTGGGAAACTTATAGGAAACGTGGGAAATGATGTACATTAAACAAACACGTAAAACTGCTGTACAATAAACGGCTTCCTTGGGGCATGTGGAGCGGCTTGGTTATACTTTCGCCGGGGTTTGTAAAGCGCCACAACTTTTATGTATTTTTTTTTAAGACGTGCAGAAAATTAACAAATTTTCTTTCCGACCGGGTTTTTAATACTCATAGGTTTCCATTACTAAGGAGCTAGAGACAATTGAAAAATGGGTAAATGCATGCTTACTAATGGTATATTTTTTATATTTACAGGCCTGTAAAAACAATAAGAAACGGCAGATAGGAGTATACGTACAAGCCTGTGACGAGTCGCCACCTTCGGTTAAGGTTATATCAGCATACTCAGCGAAGGTTATTCGGGAAGGTGGTCTTCAAAACGTTGCATACGTTAACACTACAGTGTACTGCGTCGGCGATGATCCTGCTCCAACTATTGCAGATAAAAAGAATTCACGAATTTTGATAAAGCCTCATAAACAGTGAACGAATTGTTTCCACGTAGATAATGATATCTGTCAGGCTGTGGAACTGTTTACCGTTAATCATAAGAACAGCAAGTTAAAGATTGTTATTTAGCTTTTATCAACTGACTTTTTTTCACTGCTACCTACTTGTTTCTGTTTCTTATTTTTTGTACTAAGTATTATTATTATTATTACAACTCGCCAACCCACTTGACCAGCAGCGTGGCGATTTAACGCCACACACCCTTCATGCAAGCGTCAATGTCTATGAAGCGGTCCATATCCAGCAGTGGAAATTAAAAGAGCTGGTTGCATTGTATTTCGTTGCATTATTATCTATACTAATAAAATAAAGAGGTAAAATTGTGTGTTTGTAGATATGTTGGGGTTAATCTCTGTAACTATCTCTATCTAATAGGAGGAAGCTACATTATCTATCTATATCTATATATATTAGTCTAATATAGGCTATATTTTATTTTGAAATTTTGAAAAAAAAATATTGAACAAAAAAAATTTATAAACCGAAGCGAAGCGCTAGTACTAAATAAGCAGCAAATCATGATCAATAAAACAACCTATTTTTGAATAACGGAAAGAACTTATAGAAGACGACCTTAAGTTTTAAGACGACTTAAAGAATTTCGCCGGTGGTGGTTGGATGAGAAGAGCCGAGAATCGTGTGTGGTGGCGAGCCTTGGTTGAGGCATATATCCAGCAGTGGAGAGACATAGGCTGATGGTATAGTATGGTAGTTCCTCAGGGCCTGTAGTAGCAACTTTATTATTCTTAAGTCGCCTTTTACGATACCCGTGGGAATAGATGGGGTGGTGCTATTCGCCGGATATTTTGATTTGAGCTCATGGACATGAAAATTTTACAAATCTTTTTCTGCTAAAATATATTTTTTAGGATTTGTACCAAATTTTTAATACAAATTTTGCGAAGTAAAAGCTCAAAAACTAGTAAGTTTTAGAAAAAAATATGTAATTATACCAGCGAAGTCAGAATCATGAGGATAATTTATAGGCATTAGATGGGATGCGATAGGAAGGTAACAAGCACGATTTAGGTACTTATGATAAATACATGGATGAATTTATTAAAGCGAGGGCAAGTATACAAGCGCGTTATGTACAATAGCAACGAGTAGCGTGCGCTTCGCGTCACGGGTAAGTCTCGACTGACGGTGACCTTCACTTGACCGTGGTGGCCGGTGCGCCCGCGCCGCCGCTATAGGTAATACTGATATCCATAACTGATATCGATTATGGACATCGACCAAGTGGCATTTATTGTATAATATATAAAAATTGTATAATGTAAATATATATGTAATATGTATTATAAATAATACAAATGTTCGTGTATAGTATGTATTTTATTTGTAATTTAATTATGTAAAATAGTAAGTGTAACTACATGTATGTAGAATTGTAACGTGTGAGAAGGTAGCTTACAAATTTTTGGTTTCAACCTGCGGGAATAGTCCAGACAATTTTGGAAAATAGATTATTTAATTTTTAATGGTGATAGATAATAAATATGTGTATAGATCTATTGTCAGTATAAGATTGTCTAACATAAAACATCGTTGTTTCAAGATTTTGTTTAAATATAAACATGCTATAATATAGTCTGATTTTTTAAGATGAAGCAATAAAAATATACTATTTTTCTAGATTTAACTGGTCTCAATATCTGGAGAGCTATAATACTATAGAAACTAAAAAAAATATTTTCGCACTCGTAATTACGTGTGGAACTTTTGCGAAAAAACAAAAACTATGGATTCCAATTTTTTTAATAAATTTTTTTAAATACTCGTATTCTCCAATTGCATCTATACAAAGTTACATGCGTCTGAACAAGTTTTGAAAATATTTGAAAACGGCACCATTGGCATAACATTGACGCATTGGCACATACACACACTCACGTACGGCACACACAAACGGACACACCAATGCAAACACAAATCAACATGTATTATTAATAAAAAAAATAAAAATTACCTATTACTTGCAAACAATCTATTAAATACTGTATATAATGTGAGTGTAATCTGTATTTGGCCATTAGCACTAGCAACATATTAGTTAAATAAGTTACATAAAAGGCTGTAGATAAATAAACCAAGTAAACGAAGTAAACGAAGTAAACGAAGTAAACGAAGTAAACGAAGTAAACGAAGTAAACGAAGTAAACGAAGTAAACGAAGTAAACGAAGTAAACGAAGTAAACGAAGTAAACGAAGTAAACGAAGTAAACGAAGTAAACGAAGTAAACGAAGTAAACGAAGTAAACGAAGTAAACGAAGTAAACGAAGTAAACGAAGTAAACGAAGTAAACGAAGTAAACGAAGTAAACGAAGTAAACGAAGTAAACGAAGTAAACGAAGTAAACGAAGTAAACGAAGTAAACGAAGTAAACGAAGTAAACGAAGTAAACGAAGTAAACGAAGTAAACGAAGTAAACGAAGTAAACGAAGTAAACGAAGTAAACGAAGTAAACGAAGTAAACGAAGTAAACGAAGTAAACGAAGTAAACGAAGTAAACGAAGTAAACGAAGTAAACGAAGTATATGAAATAAATAAATACGGCTGGCAAACGATACCCCAGTGCGCTGAGTTGCAGCGCGATGCAGCCCACCTCTAGATACGCGATGGTTTATAAAAAAGATGAAAATTATTCAGGAGGATTTTTGCAATGTTATGCGCTGCGATGTGGCTCGCAGTAATATGCGCGCGCCTTAAAGGATAGTGGCTCAACAACTATTTTTTGTAACCGTAATTTAATATAAAGGAGCTTGAAAGAAGTTTATGAAAATACTAAGAAATTTGTCCGATTTTTTTTCTAAAATTATCTAAATAACTAATTATATTATTAAATAGTATTTAAATAAATTCACCATTAATTAAGCTTTGAACAGTTTTGAATACTTATCAAGCAGCAGTTTGCATTGTCTTCCAAAGTACTTATTTTTGTATTTTCTTTTTCACATAAATCGATAATAAATAAAAGTATAATAAATCACTATACTTTTTGGATGTAGGAGGTAATCTCCGAAACTACTAATCCGATTTCAAAAATTCTTTCACCATTTGAAAGGTACATTATTCCATATGGACATAGGCTATACATTATGTGGAAAAAAATTGACGGGCATGCAACGCATGCCGGGCACAGCTAGTAAAATATAATTATGAATTATAATATACTATAATTATAATCTCCCAAAAGTAAATATTAAGGTTGACAAAAATAAAAAAGAAACAACGCAAATAGATACCATTTTTTTATTGTCAAAACACTACATTACTACTACATTCTACTTTAAAAACTTCCAATTTTCTGAAGAATTCATCACTCAATTCCATTTTTTTGGATTTATTATAATTCCTGAATTGTCTCGATTGCCTAGATAAGATGACATGCATAGCACGGTGGTCATCACGGGCGCGTTTATTTGGTAAAATCCATTCAGAGTAACAGTGGCAAAAAACGGTGTTTCAACTGTAACTGTCGGTGTTACGTCATCGCACACCTCTACGTATGCTGACTCTTGAAGATATCGTCGATCAGCACAAGCCTGGAAACGTTGAAGGCATGTTTATACAATATATCATTGTAATAACGCAGAAGCTGTAAATATTTTGGTATTTGGTCTAACATTATTTACGTGAATCAAATGCTTACGTTAAAGTACGGAACACATGGTATATATATCTATTTCATTCACACTACGTCGTACGTAGATAACTGGCAGGAATTTGAACGAGTAAACATGAGAAAACATTTACCATGTTTTAGCAAATAAATAAATTATGTATTAGGAATTACGAATTATGAAAGCACCGGTAGGACAAATATTAAGATATATAACCAATACTTACATTTGGTATTGGAAGATTATACTCTTTATATCCGGGTGACAAGTAAGTAATAGGTAATTCTATATGAATTAAAGTAATAATGAAAGTAATAAGTTAAAAAATTGCGGTATTTTTTAATAGGAGTTCCGTCGTGGTAGCAACGCAGCACAGACGGCATGCAATTGGGAATTTGAAAAAAAAAAAATATTGATTTTTTTTATGTATTTTAAAACTTTATTATGAATAATATTAATATTTAATGAGAAAAACTTAAAAAAAATTGTTTTCAATTAATTATAAACAATTAAAAAGTGATCAAATTTAAAAAAAAATCACGTGACTATGAACGCGCCACGATTGGTCACCATAGTTGTGACGTCATAATGTTAAAGCTATGTGTGATAAAGGATTTATAAAGGCAAAGTCTGATAATATTCCTGATGTTGATATATTTATGATAACCAATTTTAAAAAAAATGACGTTCGGTTCAATTCTGCTGAAGTTCGAGGTGCCAAGGCATCAAGGTAAGTCTGTTAAAAAATAATATTATAAATGAAAATATTTAAGTATTTATTCTCCATTGTATTAAATATAATTATTTATTGCATTAATTGTAGAGCATCACGTGAGAGTTACGGCGACAAAGCTATAGGTTATGTTCAACTTAGTCGTAAGAATGGTATTTGTATTGTAAAAGGACGGGTATGTCCAGAATATCGAGTTCGGAGTAAAGCTTATTCAGTTACTTTAACTATTAATGAAAAGTTAAGAAAAATTCAGGATGTTCAATGGCATGACTGCGCAGCTTCAGCAGGTAATTTATACTTCTATTAAACTCAAGTTGATTGATGTTATAAACAATAATAATCTTCTATATTGTGTGTACAGGTGGTTGCAAACATGCATTAGCATTACTTATGTGGACCCATCGCAGAAGTGAAGATCCGACACCAACAGAAGTAGCCAACAGAAGTCCGTCTTTTTTCTGCAGCTGGTCTAATAATCATTGTGGTGCCTTGTCGTTTACGATTAGGTTGACAGTCAAACTTGTGTGGTACCACATCAATTTTAATCTTTGCTTTACCTCCCATTGTTGTGTAATAAATATAATTTTCCATATCATCTTTTAGCTAGAAAAAAAAACTTAATTTTTTTTAATCTAGTCTAATACATAAGCTAGAACGTTATAAAATTATAAAAATATCAAATTGAATCCCAATCATTAGATAAAGATACATGAATTTATTATTTAAGCACTTTAAATTATCAATAGGAAATTTTTTAATGCAATGATTTTAAAGGTTATGATTTGTGTTGGCTACGATATATATATTATATATAAGGCGGTGCTCGCGATCGATGTTATACCGCAGGGCCAATGTTGCAGGCCGCACGTTGCCTTCCAACGGGGGGGTGTAGGGGTGAAATACGGAAATAAAACGCTGCTCTAATTCACATTGAACCACAGGAGCGCAGGGAGGAAGCGGCAGTCGGCAGCGAACTCGCTTGTATGAACTTGTTAGGTATCTCCACTATGAGGAGTCTGTTATATCAAGTCACTACTTAGAGTGTTAAGTACGAACTGGTAGTTCAAGTTACTGTTTGAAGTGCTGAGGACGAACTGGCAGTTCAAGTTACTGTTTGAAGTGCTGAGGACGAACTGGCAGTTCAAGTTACTGTTTGAAGTGCTGAGGACGAACTGGCAAAGAGAGGTCGGAACCTATGCCTTTTATAGCAAGTTTGCTGCCCGTGCGATCCCCCTGCTCCCTGGGGTAGTTTATTGTGCTATTCGCTCTCCAACGTCATACATAACTTCTAGGTTACAAGTCACTTATCCTAGGGTCGGTTCTCCTCTTATGCGGAGAACAAGGCTATTTTCGATGACGATACATGATGATTTTATATCTTTCTGGGCAATTTAGCCCTTTTTTCCCTCCCTCCTTCGTTGAGTAGCAAGGGGAATGGGAGGACTGAAGGTAAAGGGGAAGTAGTGGCGCCGATACCGGAACTTCGTCATCTAGCCCGCAACTTTATATGTTTAATTCAATGCTTAATAAAACACACTGCGGGCGGTAGCCTTTATTTTGCCTATACCCTGACCTGCAACCTAGTTTCCCTAATACATTTATGGAGAGCGAATACAAACACATACAGTTTATAAACAAAAGACACTTTAAAAAAAATATAATATAAATGTACGTACTAACATCCCATAGTCTCGTAGGAAAGGTGTATGGATTTGTCTCGTACGCTTTTATTAGTCTAATGTGAGAATTCATTCGTCCTCACCTCGCTAGTTGCGCAACCCTTGTGAGACAACCCCCTTTCTTCCCCGAGCCGTGCGATGCCAGTACGTACATATCATGTACACTTGATTTACATAATTTACACATTACATAATAACATATCTTAATTGTACTGCACTTGTGCTACGCCCTTATTTTCTGTCGTGCACATTCTCCCGCCGTCGCAACACTGCGAACCGACTGGTAGCACGACGACTTTCTTCGTAGGTCTGCGTAGCACGGTGCCGTTGCCCATGGTGATGTCGACGACTCGTACCTCGTTGTCTTTACCCGGGTAGACGTTGGTGACACGGCCTCGTGGCCAGGTGTTCCGGGGTAAGTTGGAGTCGCACACGATGACGATGTCGTCGATCTTCAGTGGTTCACCGGTGCTGCGGGGCTCCCGCCGGTACTGGAGTGAGGGCATGTACTCCCGTACCCAGCGGTGCCAGAATACGTCTGCGAGCCTCTGGGCGCGCCTCCAGTGATGGCGCGCGTTCAGGTCGCCTTCGGTGAAGTCTCCGGGAACCGGCATGTGACAGTTCGGGCCGAGTAGTATAAGGTTCGGCGTTAGTGCTGCCGGTTCGTCGGGTGTCACCGCCACATGAGTAAGGGGGCGGGAATTTATGGTCATCTCCGCCTCAGTTAGCAGTGTGCTGAGCGTCTCGTCACTTGGATGTTGTTCGTGCAGGGTGACTCGCAGGGCTTCTTTAACGGAGCGCACCATGCGCTCCCATGCACCGCCCATAAACGGCGCTGCTGGTGGGATGAACCGCCACTTGATCATGCGGTTTGTGGCCTCGTGCTGGGTGGCTTCAGCTATGGACTGGGCGAGCTCTTTATCAGCCGCCTTGAAGCAAGTTGCGTTGTCACTCCACAGCTCTGTTGGACAGCCTCTTCTGGCTATAAACCTCCTCAGCGCTGAAATGGCTGAGTCAGCGCTTAGGGAGGTCACGACTTCTAGATGTATGGCGCGTGACGTCATACATGTGAAGAGCGCTACGTATCTCTTTTCGCGGTGGCGCGCGACGGTGACTTCTATTGGACCAAAGTAGTCCAATCCGGTGAATGTGAAAGGTCGTGCGTGATGGGCCAGGCGAGCTGGAGGTAAGTCGCCTGTGGCCGGACTTGTTGGTTTAGTCTTTTTTATTCTGCACGCCATACAGCTCTTGATCACGTTTCGCACGGCCGGTCGGATTTTCATTATCCATAGCCGTTGGCGTAGCTCATTTACGACTGTTTCTACGCCTCCGTGATGAAGTTTCTCGTGGACTTGTTGTATATACAATTTTGTGTATATATGTTTTCCATTCAGTACGGCTGGGCTCACAGATTCTGCGTGTATTCCCTCGGCCGCAGTTATACGACCCTTTATTCTTATTATGTCGTCACTGTCGATGATAAGACTAAGTGACGACAATAAATCTCCGGTAGGTGGCGCCCTGTTCTCTTTTATGCGCAGCTTTTCTTGGTAATAGCTGTCTTGTTGTGCCGCTAGAATCCACAATTTTTGAGCCTTTTCAATATGACGCACTTCTAGGTCAATGGCGCGGTGGGTCGATGAACTCGTGGGAACCATCGTATCGGTCGATTGGGTTCGAGTTTGTTTATCTTTTTTCTTCCAGTCGGGGTCACGTGACTTGTTTGTCCGCGTTCTTTTGTAACGCGTAGCGGTGATTTGGAATTTATTTCCCCGACATAATTCGACAAATTGCAGCACTCTAGCTGTCGCTCTTATCAGTCTGATCCATTTTGAGAATCGTCGGACATCTGGCAGATGGTCATGAGTTGGCTTATCGGTTATTGCGAGACATTTTTCTCTCTCTTCCCCAGAGTTGTTGACTTTGACCTCGACTTCTGTAGGCCACTCATTCTTAGATAGTAGTAGATAGGAGGGGCCATTGAACCATCGATGTTTCACGTTGAAGTCGTGAGGTGTCGCTCTTGTTGCGTCGTCTGCTACGTTATCTGCCGTAGGCACCCATCGCCACTCATTTTTCTTAGTGAGTGTCTCTAATTCTGCGAGTCGGTGTGCTACGAAGGTTTTGTAGGTGCGTGGTTCGGATCTTATCCACGCCAGGGCCGTACGCGAGTCGCTCCAATATGTTTTATGCGCGACTTCAAACTCGTGCTCTCGTAGCACTGTATCGGCTAGGCGGGCCCCTAGTAGGGCGGCCTGTAGTTCTAACCTGGGGATTGAGACGGGCTTCAGTGGTGTCACGCGACTCTTTGCGGCTGCCAGCGTGACGTGTACACTTCCGTCGTTACGCACGATTCGCCAGTAAACGCTTGCGGCGTAGGCCTCCTCGCTGGCATCGACAAACGTATGTAGTTCGTAAGTGGTTGCCGATTCATAATCGTAACATCGAGGGATGCGTAGGTCTTCTACCTTTCTTAGCAATGACAGCCATGCGTCCCATCTTTGCCTTAACTGTTCTGGAATGGGCTCGTCCCATTTGGTACCGTAGCGCCAGGTGTCCTGCATAATTCTTTTCGCGGGCGTTGTCATCGGCGATAGTAAGCCCAATGGATCGAACAAGGACATTATGACACTTAAGGCCTCCCTCTTGGTTGGTGGGCGCGTGTTTTCAAGCATTTCAGGCGCTATTCTTGTTTTGTTCAAGCGGAAACTTATGCAATCATCCCTTGTGCTCCATAGGAGACCGAGCGTTCTTTCTGTCTCGCTCGCACCTATTGGTATTGCGTTTGTTTCCGTTCTTTCCTTGAAATCTTTTATAACACTCATGTTGTTAGATGTCCACGCCGTCAACTCGAACCCTGCTTGTCGGTGTATAAAGTCGACTTCTTTGATCATTCTGATCGCCTTCTCAGGGGTGGGGAAGCTTTGTAAGTAGTCGTCCATGTAGTGGTTTCTTTCTATTGCGCACACCGCCTCTGGATAGATGTCGACGAACTCGTTCGCGTTTTTGTTCTTTATGTGTATGGCGGTGCATGGTGATGAGCACGCACCGAATATCACCGAGGTCATTCTATATTCTTCTGGCGGACCCTCCCGCCGGTGATCTCTCCATAAAAAACGCAGGGCATCTCTGTCCTCTTCTCTTATGCTGATTTGCATAAACATTTCTTTTATATCCGCGGATACGGCGTATGGGTGTTGTCGAAATCGCATAATAACGCCTGGGAGGGACTGTAATAGGTCAGGTCCTGCCAACAACATGTCGTTGAGGCACAGTCCATGCGATTGAGCCGCCGCATCGTGTACCATTCTTATCTTTGGCTTTGCGGGATTGATGACCGCGAAGTGTGGGAGGTACCATATTCTGCCGCTAGTTGGCGCTGCGGGGGCTCGCTCGGCGTATCCGCGTTTGAAGAGGTTGTCGACCCGTTCTTGGTATTGAACTTTCAGCTGTTCGTCGCGATCTAGTTTCCTTTCTAAGTTGTAGAGGCGCTTTAGTGTGTTTTGGTAGTTGTTGGGTATTTTTAGTTCGTCTTTTCGCCACAATAACCCGGTTTCGAATCTGCCATTGGGAAGTCGTCGAGTCGTGTTTTCGAGTATTTCCAACGCCCGTTGTTCGGGATCGTTCTTGGGTTTTCTGGGTTCGATTCCCAATGACTCCAGTTCGAAATATTTCCTCATTGTTTCTTCCATTGTGTCACCCTGTGTTGTGGATAGGTGACCACAAAAGGTTACGGGCTTACTTTTCGACGTGTGGCATCCGTGGAGTACCCACCCCAGTTTCGTTAGTGATGCCACTGGTTGGTCGCGCCGACCCTCTAGAAGATCACGTGACACTATTAGGTCCCAGTTGTCCTGACCGATCAGTATCTTTGGGGACGCGTAGTCGTACGTGAGCTCTTTTCTTATGTTTTGTAGATGAGTGCAGCCCTTCATGTTTTCCTCTGTTATGGATTGCGACGTGAAATTCAGCCTTTCTACTGTTCTGGCATTTTGAATTTGGAATTCTTTGCCGCTGAATTTCCCTTTAATGCCCAGGTTGACACTCCGACTTTGTTCGTGTTTTATCTCTGTCCCACTCACCCCTTGCACCCACATTGGTTGTTTGGGCCCATCTATCCCTAATATATCGGCCAGAGATGCGTCGATAATGGTTACTGTACTCCCCTCGTCCAACAACGCGTACGTCTCTATTTTATTCTGGGGACCGGATAGCACGACAGGTGCTATTTTCAGGTACGCCCGACGTCGCGTATTCGAGTTGGTAGCTACTGTTGAAGTCAGTACCTCTTCTGTTCTTTCTGGGATGTCTGATGGTTGATCGGTTTTTTGGTGGTGGAGTAGGACATGGTGTCTCATGGTACATCCGTCGCGGCCGCATGGTTTGACGCGACACGTGTTTCTTTGGTGCGTACCTTTTAAGCACCGGAAACAAGTATGGCTCTTTTTTGCCATCTCCCAACGCTCGTGTATGTTAGCGTTGAGAAACTGTGGGCAATGCACTAACTGATGTGATTGTTTGCACTGCCAACATTTTTCTTGCCACTTTTCTTGCGGCTTGCGCTTTTCTTTTATTGTGTAAGCGCGTTCGACCCTTTTTCGCATAGGTCGCTCCCTCCCTGTTGACTCGTCGGCGATGTATTCTGGAAGGGCGTAAGCGCCAAACTTATCCGCTTCTTCGTTCAAGTATATTGACATCTTTTTGAAGTCGGATACTTCTGAAAGCTCTCTCGCCGCGTAGTCTACCCATTTACTTCTCAGGGTTGGAGTGAGCTTCTCCACCACGTTGTACAACATCTCAGGGTGGTGGAGGTAGTGTGGTTTCTTTAATGCTTCTATAGCAGCCACGATGTTCGCTAATTTACTTGCGAATATGCAAAGGTCACGTGGGTTTTCACTGACCTTGGGTAAACGCTTCACTTTTTCCAATTCTAAGCGGATGAGTGCCTCTGGCCGCCCGAATCTTCTCTCCAGCGTTTGTAATATGACTGGCGGGTCAGGCTCACTTATTAGTAGGCAACTCACGGCTTCCATGGCGGGTCCCTTTAGACATTTTCGTAGTCGGGCCACATTTTCAGTTTTAGTGAAGCGTTCCTTTGTTTCGTTGTACGCTGCTCGGAAGGCGAGCCAGCTATGGGCGTGTCCACTGTACACGGGTAACTCTTGTACGTACCGAGGTGAGTCCCTATTCTGGCGCATAGCTTGTGAGAAGGCCGTGGCTAATGTAGTCACGTCAATCGCCGGTGGAGAATGGTCTGAAGACGGGACCTCTTTCGTGGGGGTTCCCGCAACACCCGGGTCTCTTTCATTCCCGGCCGATTGTCTAATACTGCCTTTTTCCGACACAGCTGCCTCCTTGGGTTTGGGACTTTTCTCTTTCTCGGCGTCTTTGATGGCTAATATCTGCTTTTGATTGTGTAGCCATCGGTGGACACGCTGAGGATCTGAATCCTGTTCGTCCAGTTCGTCCTCCTCACTCGACGACGAGTCTAGTTTCAGTCGTTCGAGTTTCGCCTTTTCAAGTTCAGCTGCGGCCTGGATTTCTTTCGTTTTCCACTCGGCCTCTCTTAGGTACAGCTCGGCGAGCCGCTCTTTCGCCTCTAACTCCGCGAGGAGTCTCTTGCGTGAGGGTACGGAGCGACGTGACCGAGCGTGGCTCGAGTGTGGGCGCATCGTGTGGTCGGAGCACTCAGGTACAGGCGATGGTGGCCTGGAGCAGACGGCGACAGCGACACTGTCCTTGGCTTGTTTTTTATTGTTTGAGGACTTACTTGTGGTAGTGTCGGTCGCGGTTGCGGTCTGGGCAGTCGTTGCGTACGAGTCTGTGCTCGTTGTTGCGCCCGTGGTGGCCGTAGCTTCGGTTTGCGAGCTCGAGGATGCTTCTGTTGTCTCCTTGTCGCTTTTGCTTCTTGTGGTCGGCATTTTCTAAATTCTCTCCGTATCTCGATAGGCGATCTTCTGGATGACGATGGTTCAGGAGATCCGGCTCGAAGGACCAGATGTTGGTCACGATATGCGATCTTCTGGATGATGATGGTTCAGGAGATCCGGCTCGAAGGACCAGATGTTGGCTACGATATATATATTATATATAAGGCGGTGCTCGCGATCGATGTTATACCGCAGGGCCAATGTTGCAGGCCGCACGTTGCCTTCCAACGGGGGGGTGTAGGGGTGAAATACGGAAATAAAACGCTGCTCTAATTCACATTGAACCACAGGAGCGCAGGGAGGAAGCGGCAGTCGGCAGCGAACTCGCTTGTATGAACTTGTTAGGTATCTCCACTATGAGGAGTCTGTTATATCAAGTCACTACTTAGAGTGTTAAGTACGAACTGGTAGTTCAAGTTACTGTTTGAAGTGCTGAGGACGAACTGGCAGTTCAAGTTACTGTTTGAAGTGCTGAGGACGAACTGGCAGTTCAAGTTACTGTTTGAAGTGCTGAGGACGAACTGGCAAAGAGAGGTCGGAACCTATGCCTTTTATAGCAAGTTTGCTGCCCGTGCGATCCCCCTGCTCCCTGGGGTAGTTTATTGTGCTATTCGCTCTCCAACGTCATACATAACTTCTAGGTTACAAGTCACTTATCCTAGGGTCGGTTCTCCTCTTATGCGGAGAACAAGGCTATTTTCGATGACGATACATGATGATTTTATATCTTTCTGGGCAATTTAGCCCTTTTTTCCCTCCCTCCTTCGTTGAGTAGCAAGGGGAATGGGAGGACTGAAGGTAAAGGGGAAGTAGTGGCGCCGATACCGGAACTTCGTCATCTAGCCCGCAACTTTATATGTTTAATTCAATGCTTAATAAAACACACTGCGGGCGGTAGCCTTTATTTTGCCTATACCCTGACCTGCAACCTAGTTTCCCTAATACATTTATGGAGAGCGAATACAAACACATACAGTTTATAAACAAAAGACACTTTAAAAAAAATATAATATAAATGTACGTACTAACATCCCATAGTCTCGTAGGAAAGGTGTATGGATTTGTCTCGTACGCTTTTATTAGTCTAATGTGAGAATTCATTCGTCCTCACCTCGCTAGTTGCGCAACCCTTGTGAGACAACCCCCTTTCTTCCCCGAGCCGTGCGATGCCAGTACGTACATATCATGTACACTTGATTTACATAATTTACACATTACATAATAACATATCTTAATTGTACTGCACTTGTGCTACGCCCTTATTTTCTGTCGTGCACAATTTGGAGTCCAGTTAAAAAAATTTATTGACTGAACTCTATTTATTTGATTTGTAGACTTAGATAAATAATAATTAATAATAATGGTGTTATGAAATACTTACATCGAAATGATCTTCACAACAAAAAAAAATCGATTTTGTTTTGGGATTATCTCGGTGCAGTGCTTGAAACCATTTGTTTCGACGTTTTTCATCTTGCGGAACATTTAAAAACATTTTGTCAGGAGTTGTTTTTGTAGTATTCTTACATAATGGTACAAAACAAGAACGATAACTTTTGAGGTTCGACATTTTCAATATATATTTGAGTATTTAACAATGACAAAGAATCAAATAGATCAAAACACTGTACTCAGCGCCGGCTCTAGCTCATGTAGCGCCCGGGTGCAGGGCGCCCTCTAGTAGGCGTTTTGAACTCTTTGGAGGTGTCGCGAGCGGCGCTCGGCGCCCCCTAAGACCCTGCGCCCGTGTGCACCGCACCCCCTGCACCATAGGTAAAGCCGGCACTGAATTCAGCGCTCGACAGGCGCCCCCGGGTGCGGGGCGCCCGGGGTGCACCGCACCCCTTGCACCCCCTGGTAAAGACGGCCCTGACTGTACTTAATATCTCTGTAAACTGCAATGAGTGAAAACTAACATTATGACGTCACGCGCGCTCGGGGTTGTTCGGGAGCGGTCGGCGGGTCTTTAGTACTGGATTCAAAAATTAATTTTTATTTTGATATAACTTTTGAATTATTGCAAAAAAAAAAAAAATAGTTTTGTTATAAAATATATATGATCTTTCCATTTATAACAAAAAAAAAATTTCAAATACCCAATTAAGTACAACGATGTGTACGGACCAAACACCGCAAACGAACGCAAGGTGCGTTTTTGATTTGATCGTTTCCGTTCTAGAAATTTCCAGCGTAAGAACAAGCCCCGTGGACGACCGGAGGCTAATGTTGTTAATGACAAATTGAAAGCAATTGAATGCGAGCGGATTCATCTCAAACCACGTCTGAGTTAGCAGCAGCCTTCGGCATTGATTCATTTGCGTCAAATCGGGAAGTGAAGAAACTCGGAAAGTGAGCTGCAAACACGCGTCGAAACTTGCCTTGCTTTGTTGAACCCGCACAAATAATGAAGAGATTCTGAATCGTATTGTCCCTTGTGATGAAAAGTAGATCCTGATAATCGTAAAAGTTCGTCACAATGGCTGAATCGAGGAAACACAGCCAAACAATATTTCAAACGTAAACTTAGTCCAAAGAAGCTCATAGTGAATGTATGGTAGTCCTGTGCGGGTATTATCCACTATGGCTTCTTGAGAACTGGTGCAACAATTAATGCAGATATGTACTGTGAAGAACCGCAAACGATGATGGACAAGCTCGCTATCAAACAACCGAGTCTTGTCAATCGCTCTAGTCCACTGTTTCTCCATGATAACGCTCGCTGACAAACACGACATACAGTCTCAATGTTACAGGAGTTTCCACTGGAAACTCAGTCACCCACCGTACTCGCCAGACCTTGCCGTACTGATTTCCATTTCGGAAATTGAATAACTTTTTACAGGGGAGATGAGGCAGTGAAAAACGCCTTCAGAGAATTCATCGATTCCCGTCTCGGAAGTTCTATGGTAGAGGCCTCAATCAACTTCCATTAAAATGGTAAAATTGCATTGTTCATAATGGACAATTCTTCCATTATTTAAATATTAATTTTCATAAAATAAAATTTATTTGAATTTTTCCATATAGAACGGCAATTACATAGGAAATTACATATAATAAAACGGTAAAAGGATCGAGTCTGTACATTGACTTAATTTAAAATATAATAAAACAAAATTGGTAGGTCACTTTAGAAGCTACAGAACCCAAAACAGTAGTTTTAAAAATGGTTGTATGTATGTTTGTCTATACGTCTGTTTGTTTGAGCATCGCGTAAAACTACTGAAATGATTGAGTTATAAAGAAAAATAAAAAAATTACTTAATAGACTGATGGATAGATTTTCGTCCGTCAAATCCATAATCAAAGGAGGGGGAGAGTGCACGCTGAAATCCAACAGCCGCTGGGCGCGCTCGACTGGCCACGTTACCCCTCTCTCACAGAAGACTACCTTGAAATGTACTGCATTTCCCACTTTATCGTATTTCCCCAATGTACGTACGTGTTTCGGTAGTGAGTGAGATGTGCCAGAGCCCATTCCCATCCCATCCTATCCCTGCCCATTTTCACAACCCTTTCTCCAAATCCATTCCTATATCTCCAAAAGTAGGCAGCGCATCCGGGGGCGTGCCAACATTTGTCATTTTGGACTAATGTTGGCATGTATCGCGGATGTCTATGGGCGACAGTATCCACTTACCATCAGGTGGACTGTATGCTCGTCTGCCGCCTTAGTACATAAAAAAAAAAAAAAATGTCAGCTTAGTTCACGCGAGCGAAACCGTAACATAGTAAAGTTGTAAAAACACGTATTTGCATATTTTCAAAAAAATATTTTCAAGTACAGACGAACATGATTTTTTTTTTAAAACTCGTTGCAGTGTCGTTACCATGGAGCGTGTTGCAAGTAAGAGACAAACACTTACCGTTCATACCATACCATCAGCCTGTGTCTCTCCACTGCTGGATATAGGCCTTCCACCTGGCCAAAGGGCGTCCCACGCTATGTTTCCAGGTATGTGGTCTTCATTTGAGGATTCTTCTTCCCCATCGATTATCAGACCTGAGGCATATATGTTCTGCCCACTGTCACTTCAGCATCAGCTTCAATTTTAGTTCTTTCTCCAATTTCTTCGTTACGGATTTTATCCAGCAAAGAGATTCCAATCATAGAGACCATAGAGACGTCAGAGACCACGTTTCGGCTCCATACGTCATAATGAGTAGGACGCACTTACTGAAGCCATTCGTCTTCAAACATTGTGGTAGAGGCGTTAAGAAGACTTGACACATTTTCCCAATGCAAGAAAATCGACACGAAATGTATAAAGTTTTCTAGAAATGATACTCACCGTACTGTCCACTCCCACATTGTAATGCTTCTGCTGTAGCCAGTAACGCAGCAACACAAAACACAATAAGAACTGCGGACATGTTGTCAGTCGAAATGATGAATGGAAGAAAAGGTCAGGACTACCTTTTAATATACGTTTCAATAGCCGTTAAAGCAATTGCTCACTTAGGTATACGTAATTGTGTAAAGGTAAATAATTTTACTTTAATTGGCGACTTTGACAAATTTGAGTTTACTCGTGCGTCAATAACTAATAAAATCGTTAATGTATTGTATATCAGTTCTGCAATCAAATTTAATAATTAGTTTTTCTCTACATATAAAGAAGATAGCAGACAAGCAGAGCATCCGTATCGTATCGCAGCCTTCTTACCGTCCACTGCTAGATACGAGCTTCCTCATGCATGGCTGATGTGTGGCTTTAAAATGGCACGCTAGCCAAGCGGGTTGGTGAGTCCACTTCTCTTTGCCCTCGGGGCTTTGCCCACGTGGATAGATGGAGTCGTACTTTTCCACAGCCGGTTGACACCACACAGCACACACCACTCAGGAATTACACCACTTCTAAAAGAGTGGACTCACCAACTCGCTTAGCCAGCGTGCCTTTTTAAGGCCATACATTCCTCATGCACAAGACAATGTGCGTGAAAGCTGTGAATAGGATTTTGCAAGGAAATAGCAGAGCTTTGCGGGACGCAAGCATTAATAAACATGGTGTGGGAGCAGCTACCATCGATAACGATTCTGATGCTCCGTCCAGTCAGGAAACTGGCAACCTATTCGCATAATCCCTCGGGTATCTCGAAAGATGGTAGCTTGAAAAGCAGCGATTTGTGCCATAGTCAGTCAGTTTCCAGCTTTCGCAATGTCTAGGCGCAAAGCCAGAGCCTCGCCTCTACTCTCAATGGCGTCAGACTAGCGGTGTGTTAAATACGCTAAAAGATCACCAGCTGAGCTATTAGGGCGAAATCCATATAGACAGTCGCTAAACAACTGGTGATACTTTAGGTACCCAAGGAGCTGTGTTATGACACTCTCCATCACCTTAAAATGAGTTGTTATAATAAGACAGTACAATACTGTCGTAAATACAAAGTCGGACTTATTACTAGATGGAATCTCTTCCACTCAACCTTAAAATAACAGTATGTATGTTTGGAACGTAAATTATTGTTCGCATTTCCTCGATACGGATTCTTCAAGAAAACTGTGAATAGGATTTTGCAAGAACGGCGGCGCGCCCGCATACCCCCTGGTGATACAGATGTCCATGGGCGGCGGTAACACTTACCATCACGTGGGACCGCTTAATCGTCCGCCCACTTGTCTATAAAAAAAATGTAATGACTTAATGAGGAAGGATTCTAAACTAGGAAAATATGACATAGACGAAAATAAAAAACGATACAATAGAACCATTCTTAACTTTATTGTGTAACACAATTCAACATTTTGTAATCTACTTTTTATATAGAAAGAAGGTGGCATATGAGCATACAGTCCACCTGATAGTAAATACATATTATCGCCGCCCATAGACATTCGCGATACATGCCAACATCAGTCACGAATGACAAATGTTGGTACGTCTGCGCAGGAGCCGCCTACTTTTGAAAATTTGGAAGTTGATTTGAAAAAAGCAGTCGGTCTTGAGTCTTTTTTTCAGAATGTCCATATTCTTGTGAGCCAAATGACTTTTCAAGAGTCACCTGAGATGTTTAGCTTATAGCGAGCCTAGAAAACGCTCAGCAGGAGCAACAAGTATGTGGGTCATCGAGCCGACGGAACGGACCTCTACTTAAGACGTTGCCTTGGGAGTGTACTGCGAGATCGCGAGTCGATGAGCAGATAGAGAGAGTCAAGGGATTTTCTCACCCCATTACACTCCTCTTTTTTTGAATGGGGAGCAAAGAGTATAATGGGATAAAGAGTTACAAGGAATGATCGAAGAGTTTAGTATATGCTTAATGAACTCTTAATAGTTCATTTCTTGATAAGGGGTCAAATGAAAATCCTCATCATCACCAATCACGTTATTGTCTTGCGGCAACAACGAACTAAGTGGAGAACAATACACTCTAACGTAAACAGGTGCTGATGATTGTAAAGATCCTCTTCGAGTTACAGTAGCCATAAACTGCGAATAAACCGTCACTGAAGGAGGTTCGTCGTCACAAGCCTTTATATGTGCCCCCACTTGTTGGTAACGTTTTTGTTGCCAACATGCCTGGAAACAGGGAAAAACGATTAATATTTTCACAAAAAGAAAAGAAATTTATCAGGATGAAGTGATAGTTGGCAGAGCCTATTTCTCATTCCAGAATATCCCACCTCGTCCCTTCAATTACAACCAGCCCCTTAGTATCCACTGATCGACACTGGCCTCCTCATGTATATTGTCTTGTGCATGAGGGATGTATGGCCTTAAAACGCCACGCGGGTTGGTGAGTCCATACTTTTCGAGATGATGTAGTTCCTGAGAAATGGGCATCTTTCCAGATACATTTGACAGACATGTTAAGTCCAGTGACATTTTAGAAATGCAGTTTTGATCGCCACGTCACACGTGTGCTTAAATGAAGTTAAATATTTTTGACGCGATCCATCCTTCTGATCCGATCTATCCGTATGGATAAGGGTAAAATAAGATAAATGAAACACTTTATTTTGTTATAACCGCTAGTCCCCATCCTATCCCATCACCAAAGAAAGCACGGATAGTGTAATGGGTGTAACATTTTTACATACAAACTCCGCTCGCTTCGCTAAGAATTCGCTCCGGATAGCGAGGAAATTAGAGGGTGGAGTTAGACAGCGGTGCGCCGTCCATTCCAGCTCACATTCCAAGCGTCGCACATCGAGCATTCGTCCGATGGCTTTCAGCCACTTAACCCGCGCCTACCCTATATGGGCCCGCGGCAATTACGAACGCTTAGTTGCATTTTTAATTGAAGTGGTAATTATTTGTAACAAGTAAACCCCTAAATTTCGGTAAGTGTGAACAGATTTTTACGACGCTAACTGTGAGTGATCAGTAATCACCAATAATTTTATGTAGTCTTAAATGTGCGTTTCAGCTATCCTTTGCGAGCTTACATTTAACGATCATTGCAGCAGATGCAACCGTTAGCTATCATGAGTGCATAATAATTATTTCTTCCTTTGTGCTTGCTCTCTAACTAGAGACATAATGTTGACATTTTAAAACTATCTAGTAGTAATAAATTAAGGTTTTATTTCTTTTCTCAGTTCAATATATTCGGAGTTCCAGAAATTTTCATGTACGAGTTTCCAGTTTCCGGTTTCAACATTCAGAGCCTTATTTCAAGTTTGGAATTCACGATCCTATACCATATTTGTGTTTCGTATTACATTTGGACGCTGAAGAAGTCCAGCGGCATTGCTACGGTTGCTCCCGGGCTTCGCGTCCCACACCTCTTGCAGTGGTGACGGGTGGCTGCTACTTCGTACCGCTGCCGTACCCAGGGGAGTACCCTAGCGGATCCGAGCTGATGATTTGCCCCTACACACGACCCCCAGTGCATTTTATTATATTGTAATTGGGAAATAAATTTCTGTTTTTCAAATCTATTTCCAGTTTTTTTTTTCAATATCCCTAGTTTCAAATACAATTTTATACGCGACATTTCCACCGGACAAATCAGTGTACCACGACCAAACGTAACTTTTTATTATAACGTCATCTCCCCTGTGTATCAATAGGGGGGTTTCGGACTATAATCAACGACGCGAGTGCAGTGCGGATGGTGGACACGCTGGTTTTTTTCACGATGTTTTCCCTCACCACTGAGAAAGTGACAATTTTAAAAAATCGATACCTGCTTAGGTAGTATCTCTGTGGTAGTTTTTTTATTAATAATTATTATTGCCACCCATTAATTATTATTTTCTTTTATTTTTGGTACACCGGTCTTTTTTATATTTTTTATAACGACAATGGCAATGCCACGACAATGGTGGCACAATGCCACCGACGTGGGATGATCTTCAAACTTCTTATCCACTTTTCAAATTGACACCTAAGTCTCCAACAATAAGGATGTTGGCATGTATCGCGGATGTCTATGGGCAACAGTATCCACTTACCATCAGGTGGACTGTATGCTCGTCTGCCGCCTTCGTACATAATAAAAAAAAACTCATGTAATCCTTGTATTCATTCACTCGTAGACATATCTTATCACGAAATTTTTACTACACGAGTACTATTTAAATTTGTTCACTAATCCTTGTATCTCGCCTATATCACTCACTATCACTTATATCTTAGTAATGTAAATCGAGCCCTTTCTTCCTTCACAAGATTCACACTAAAAATAGCAGAAAGTTATAAAAGACCACTGAAATAAAGGTTTCAACTTTATTTCAACTGATCGTGTTTTGTTTTCTTATTAGGAAGGGCGTATATTTTACAAATTTGGACATGTTTTATTCTCGATATGGCCTCTTTTATATTAAAACTCAAGATTCTGAACTTCTATACTACAATAAAAAAATCCTGGCCGAACTGCTTCCCGTTATAAATTTGAAGAACGAGCCATCCGCATTCCGACAGCCTACATGAGAGGAGGGCTCCTGGACTCGCCACTCATTCGTCGGTTGAGTCTAAAGTCTCCCAATTTCGTCAGAAGGCAAGCAACCCCTGGACACTATCTAGGTCACCGCAAAATACTAAATGCGTAACATCGACGTCGCCGCATCAGCCCTGTCACTCCTGGCTGACTCTGTAGCAGACGGCGCCTGTTGGGCCCCACCTCTCCTGCCGACTATCCGTGAGTTCCACGAACTATATCTTATCCTACGGACACTTTTCTGCCTTTACTTTTCAGGTTCTGTAAATTCTGTGTTAGGCCTTTTATATTTTTTTGGGAAATACAAGCCATTGGAATTGACCTCTTTCCTTCCCAGTAGTTCTTGTTTTGATCTGTACCTGGGCTATACGACATTATAAAAACAAAACAAATGTTTTAAATTTACTTACATTCGAAAGTTGAAGAGGATTATAGCTTGGGCCTCTAGGAGGTAAGTAAGTGACCGAATCTATAAAATGTCCAGTCTTTTGACCTGCGAAATAATAAGATTCGTTGATATACACACAATTACAAAGTTTTTATGCGGCTTGCATACAACTTCAATTTTTTATCTTTCATATATGGCAATGATACAATTAGCACATTCTCAGCTAAGGATTTACTTTGGTACCAGTAATATATAATAATAATAAGATCATATGTGTGATCATCTCAGAGAGTCACTACAATGCTGAGTATTTGCACAGGGTTGGTAAAATGGTGAAGGATAGAAGAGGAAGGGATGGGAATGGGCTCTGACATATCTCACTCACTATCGAAACATGTACGTACATTGGGAATAAAGTTATAAAATGCAGTATATTTCAAGGTTTTCAAGGAAATTTGAATAAAACCCCATACAGTATTGGTGACATGTACACACTTACCGTAATGACCAGATCTGCAGGCCAATGCTTCTGCTGTAGCTACTAATGCAGCAGTAGCCAACACCACCAAGTGTAGAACGTACATGTTGAGGAACTAGTCGAAGTATAGAAGAAGGGCTCAGGAAACTGCTATATATATGTTGTGTTAAATTTCCATGACTGTGACATATCATCATTTTCTTGTGCATTAAATTGTATATGCCCATATATGCGACAACAGTGACTAACAAATTCGATTTGTTTACTTGTATTAAACATACATGTTAAAAATCCTGACTTTCAAAAAGTAACTAATGGTCGTCGACGACCCCATGGTCGTTGGACTCTACAATATGTTTAAATAAAGAAACACGTGGCTCGGTGTACCTCGATATTTGGAGGAACCCCGATAGCCTACACTATATTAGACACTATTTGGAAACTAAAAACTCTAGGAAAGAACATAGTACTTCAGTGGATTCCATCACATGTTGGCCTGGAGGGCAATGAGACTGTTGATGCACTAGCCAAGCATTGCTTGCTAGCCAAACACGTGGCTCGGTGTACCTCGATATTTCGAGGAACCCTGATAGCCTACACTATATTAGACACTATTTGGAAACTAAAAACTCTAGGAAAGAACATAGTACTTCAGTGGATTCCATCACACGTTGGCCTGGAGGGCAATGAGACTGTTGATGCACTAGCCAAGCATTGCTTACTAGCCAAACACGTGGCTCGGTGTACCTCGATATTTCGAGGAACCCTGATAGCCTACTAGTATATTAGACACTATTTGGAAACTAAAAACTCTAGGAAAGAACATAGTACTTCAGTGGATTCCATCACATGTTGGCCTGAAGGGCAATGAGACTGCTGATGCACTAGCCAAGCATTGCTTGCTAGTGCTTGCTAGCCAAACACGTGGCTCGGTGTACCTCGATATTTCGAGGAACTCTGATAGCCTACACTATATTAGACACTATTTTAAAACTAAAAACACTAGGAAAGAACATACATAGTACTTCAGTGGATTCCATCACATGTTGACCTGGAGGGCAACGAGACTGCTGATGCATTAGACTAGCCGAGCAAGCAATATCAGGTGGTATACCCCTAAACTTTTCCCCTTACTTTACTAATTTTATTCCAAAAATTAAACAGGATTGCTATTCTCTTTGGAAGGAGTACTTTGATGAGAGGTCCCAAGAATTTTATACCGCGAACCCGTAGGCTGTGGAACGAACTGCCTCAAGAGGTATTTCCATTAAGCTACGATATGGGGTTCTTCAAGAGAGCTGTGAATAGGATTTTGCAAGGCCGGCGGCGCGCCGGCATGCACCCTGGTGTTGCAGGTGTCCATGGGCGGCGGTAACACTTACCATCACGTGGGACCGCTTGCTCGTCCTCCCACTAGTCTATAAAAAAAAAGGAATTTGGTACAAAACGATCCAACTACATCCTTTGGGCTCACCGTGGATTGATAATCAGATTTTAAATAGACAAGATACTGTCATCGCGCTAAGACTTCGTTCCGGACACATTCCATGCAATAAGGTTTTACATTTAATGAGAAAATCTACGACTGCAAATTGTCTATTGTGTAACACCGTTGACGATGTCTATCACATATTAATGGAGTGTGTCCGCAACGATGGTTCTAGAAATAGATCAGTAGGTAGGTCTATGGATGTAGGTCCACTGTAACAGTGTTCTAGCTGAGCCTCTATCAAGCACAGCTAGAACTCTTTACAAACTAGCTATGCTAAGATTATCCTAAGTTGATCGTTTACCAGGGCGGCATAATCGCATGTGCGACAAAGCCCTTTACACTGAATAAAAAAAAAGTGCATTTATTATTTTTATTTTATTGTATATTTTTTTCTAATGCCTTTAATAAAGGAGTTTACCGTTATTAGTATTAGAGGCTCATGTTAAATGGCTGATACTTGCGTCATTTCAATGACTGTTAGCTGCGCTACTCGATGCATTTAATTGCATAAAGAAAAGCCCATTATTTAAACTTCATTGCGAACACAATGCCAATTGACCACGTATGCTTAATTACATAGAATTCTCAACAGTTATTATTAGGTAATAATATATATTGTTTTCAAGATAAGCGATTATTTATAAGATGTTAAATGGGATTTTTTTCATTCGGTTTCACGCTCTCAATGAGGCGTGACCACGCACTCGCACTCACTAAATTCAAGGAGGAAGCATTCGTACTATTTGTTTTAAGTAATTCGCTATTTGAACATTTATATATGTATATATATGTTTGTTGATAGGTAGACGGATAGATATACTTTATTGTATCTACAACATAAATATACAGAGAAATACAAAGTATAAGTAATTAGAAGTATAACGTGCAGCCTTATAGCTAAAGCGATTTCTTCCAGGCAACCTTTGGGTGATAAAGAGAAATCAGTAGACGAAATAGAGGTAGATAGTGCGACAAATAAATAATGTTTTTATACAAATACATAGATGCATACATACAGCGCCGGCTCTAGCTCATGTAGCGCCCGGGTGCAGGGCGCCCTCTAGTAGGCGTTTTGAACTCTTTGGAGGTGTCGCGAGCGGCGCTCGGCGCCCCCTAAGACCCTGCGCCCGTGTGCACCGCACCCCCTGCACCATAGGTAAAGCCGGCACTGAATTCAGCGCTCGACAGGCGCCCCCGGGCGCGGCGCGCCCGGGGTGCACCGCACCCCTTGCACCCCCTGGTAAAGACGGCCCTGCATACATACATATACAACATAATGCTCCCATTTGTACGTATGTACGCAGATCCCATCCCGGACTATCCGCCCCTTCAGACAGCTCGTGACCACGGCGGGTGTAACCCGTGCCGAAACGTCCAGTAAATAAAAGGTAAACAAATACCTTTATTATACGCGTTCAGACCCGATATAGAATATAAAACATATACAACGCGTCAACGAAATAACGCAAAACTTTAAACATGTCAAACTATTTATAAAGCCGTTTTAGAGAAAAATAAAATTATTTTAAGGAATAGATCTAAAGCTACAGATATGTAAGGTTTTGTCGTCCTGTCTAAAACGTTCCTAGCGCTCATTACTTAGACCGGGCGCCTGGGCGGCGCGCGCGACGCCGCATGAGACAATGAGACACGCGCGTAGAATAAAACATATACTAGAATTATGCTATAAATCACGAAAAAATAAACTATTGTAAAAGCTGGTGGAATCAATTTCACTCTCGATACTGAACAACCTATTTTCAGTTTTTTGATTATTTCACTCGCACGTTTTATATGTTGATGTTCTTATCAAAGATTTAAATTTATAATTTTCGGCTGTAGTAAAAAAAAGGTTGATATTGCCTTTGTATATTATATATGTATATTACTTACTTGTATAAAAAGTATAGATGTATGATAACGTAAATCTGAGTTCCCTATTACGTCACACATAAAAAGATTTAATATGCTCATAAAATTTACATATCGGTAATGTGGGATCCAAAGGACATTACGGTACCGTCTATATGGTTTACCTACTTCTATTACTTCGAGTTTACTTTCTATACTGTTCGCTGACCACGTCGAGAGTTGCGAGCAGTTTCATCAACTACCCACATTTCTTCATAGTCCCGAAAGGTGCGGCACACGACACTCACAATATAAGAAGTAGCATCAGATGAAAAATCGCGAAGATTTTTTTTTTTTAATTTATTAATCACTGGATTCCATGTCGACGACAATTTGTATCCATCTTCTCGATTGAAATGTCTATGTTTTTTTATTTCAATTACTTCACGCGCAATTCTGGAGAAATAGTGGCGATTAGTGGAGAGGATTTTTGGACTATGGAGTTATATCCAGTGACTGATCCTCGGGTTGAGTAATGGTCCGCAATCGCCGGTTTATTCGTCTGGCTATTATTTACAGCTACGAAATGTTATTTGATCCTATTTGCTACGGTGCTCTTTGTTTGGCCTATGTACGAACTTCCACAGCTGCAGTCTATCTTATAGACAACTGGCATCTGATAGGGTACTACACTACTTCCTTTGGTATGCGTAGGGTTTCCGCTACTTTGGAGTATGGTGTATATACAGTCATAATGGAGTATTTTCTTAATACTTTTTCAACTTTTTCCGTCAGTTTTTAACGTACGGCATAAATGTCCGTTGTCTGCAGCGACAAATTGGTGGCATAATACCCATTTAAATAGTTAAATATGTGTGAAAAACGCGAAAATCTCATATGTTATATCCCTAAAGTAAATAGGATTTAATGATATCGAAATCAAAATATCTTGAAAAATGAGTTATACGTCATAGAATATTATTTTTAGGTCTGAAAATCGGTTTTAAACTAGGTGTTTTGCTTCTTTATATTATATTTCATTATTTTTTCCTCTTTTAGGAATTAGGAATGACAATAAATGTTTTCTTTTATTGTCGATTTTTCTCTCTCTCCCTCTCCATGTCTTTTCGTTTCTCCACCTACACGCTTATCCATATATCTATCAAAGAGTATAAACTGATCATAATTTAGCTGTACGTAGGTATATATAATTGGGTCGTTAAAGAATAAATTATGATAGATATCAGCTATTTGTACGGTCAGACCCTTTTTGTCGAAGCGTCATAAATTCACGTCCCGGAAGTGTTGCCCCATTGAGTATTCCGAAGGCATACTCTGTAATTACCAGCACGTTGGACACAAGTGTGCTCATAAAATAGCCATGTTTGTGTATTATTTTAATTTTGTGATTGCTTTTTGCGCCATTATTAAATACCTAATGCAATTTTAATTCTTGTATTTGATGACTTTTTTGTTGAAAATCAATGCAAGAGCTGTCAATAGGATCTTGTAATGTCGGCGGCGCAGTCGCAACCTCCCTGGTGTTGCAGTTGTCCACAGGCGGCGGTGACCACTTATCGCCATGTGGCCCGTCCGCTCGTCTGCTAACTGGTCGATATTTCGTAAGGTTCCTGCCACAAAAACGTTCACTACGAAATTCATTTGACCGTTGTAACTACTTTCAAACACGACCTTTGACCTTTATCACGACAACAATACTTCACCTTTTGCGAACGAAGGAAAGTCAGAGTAGAGTTATAGCACTTCGTTTGTTATCCTTTAGACACCTTTTACGAAACCCGATGGAAGAGATTGCGGTGACACGGTGACACGGTATACACCATTGAGGAACTACACCACCTCTAAGGACTCGCAATCTACTTACCCAGCTCTTTTTTTCGGAATGGCTAAATTCTTATGGCCCTAATGGCCTTTCAAGAGTCACTGGACATGGCTGCTTAACCAGCGTGCCTTTTTTATGGCCATACATTCCTCGTGCACAAGACAATGTGTATAAGGAGGCCCGTGACCAACGGTGGACGAGAAAGGCTGGTTTTATTAGTTGATGATCCAAATAAACGATAAAGGTAGTTTTAAATAAGTAATTATGTAATATGCTCTTTAGGTATGCTTTTGTTGTTATTATTTATTGTACTTATAATGAGTTGTTACAATAAGACCGTACAATATTATCGTAAGTACAAAAACGGACTTATTACTAGAACTAATATCTTCCAGTCAACTTTAGAATAATCGCGTGTATATTTAGGATGTTCATATAATGACGAATGATTCTGAACAAGAAAAATATGACGGTAGACAAAAATAAAGAAACGAAGCTATAGTACCCGTCATAATTTTATTGTCTAACACAATTCAAAAAAAGTATTTTGTACATCTATTTCTTAAAACTTTTCTTCATAGAAATAAAGTGACAGATGAGCGAACTGTTCACCTGGTAGGAAATGCATACTGTCGCTGCCCATGGTCATCCGCCGATACATGCCAACATCAGTCAATAATGACAAACGTTGGCACATCTCCGGATGCGCCGCTCACTTTTGGAAAATTAGAAGTTGATTTTGATAAATTGGGTATTGGGGATCGAGAGAGTCATTTTTTTCGGAATGTCTAAATTCTTGTGGCCCAAGTGGCCTTTCAAGAGTCACCTGAGATGTTTAGCTTATGGCGAGCCCAGAAGGCGCTTAGCCAGGGCCCAAAAAATCTGTGGAGCAACGAGCCTAAAGGCTCCTCGGCCTGAAGGAATGGACCTCGGCTTAGGGCGCTGCTTTGAGAGTGTACTGCGAGATCGCGAGTCGGTGAGCAGATAGAGAGAGTTGGGGTATTCCCTCACCCCACTACACTCCTCTCCTTTTGAATGAGGAGCAAAGAGTATAATAGGATAAAGAGTTACAGGGAATGATCGAAGTGTTTATTATATGCTTAATTAACTCTTAATAGTTCATTTCTTGATAACGAATCATACTAAGATCCTCATAATTGTCACGCATGGCTTCCCGGGGCGGCATCATATCCACGTACGACGTCATAGGTGGAAAACAATACACTCTAACGTAAACAGGTGCTGCTAATAGTAAAGGTCCTCTCCGAGTTACAACAGCACTAAACGGCGAATGAATAGTTATTGAAGGAGTTACATCGTCACAAGCCTTTACATGTGCCCCCACTTGATCGTAACCTTTTTGTTGCAAACACGCCTGGAAACAGGGAATACGATTAAACCTTTCACACAAAAATTGTCCGAAATTTATCAGGATGGAGTGATAATTGCTAAAGGCTATTTCTCATTCCACAATACCTCATCTCGTCCCTTCCATTACAACCAGCCCTTTCAGTATCCACTGCTCGACACTGGCCTCCTCATGCATATTGTCTTGTGCATGAGGGATGTATGGCCTTAAAACGCCACACTCTTCAAGCGGGCTGGCGAGAATACTCTTTAAGAGGCGATGTAGTTCCTCAAAAAATGAGTATCTTTCCAGATGCATTTGACAAACATGTGTTTTGAAACCCACGTCACATTAGTGTTTAAATGAAGTTCGATATTTTTTACGCAATCAATCGTTCCGATCCATCTATAAACAGTATAATATGATGAATGAAACTCCTTATTCTGTGAAGAACAGGAGGAGACCAACGGCAATACAATAGGCAAGCCACCCCAATTACCTGATGAGGCAACTTCCGCAGGTGGGCGTATACCCCACGAACGGACATCACCTGTCGTGGGGGGAGGGGTCCCATCAAAAGAAGATTTGATGGGACCATCGGAAGATCCATCGGACAACGATGGAGTTTGAGGGGTTAGATGGTGGGGGGGGGGGGGGGGGGTGCCGCGCCCGCGCATGTAACATTCCAAGCGTCGTCGCGCATCGAGCATTTGTTCGTTGGCATTCAGCCACGTAACGCTTGGCCACTCTATATGGGCCCGCGGTAATTACGATCGTATAGTTGCAGTTTTAATTGAAGTGGTAATTATTTGTAACAAATAAACCCCTAAATTTGAGTAAATGTGAGTAATCAGTAATCACCGGTAATCGTGTAGTCTTCAATGTGTGTTTTAGTTATCCTTTGTGTGCTTACAGTTAACGTTCATTGCATCAGCTGTTAACTACTGTTCTTGCTCTCCAAATGGATACATTATTACTATTATTGATTATTGTGGCAGATGTCCGTGGGCAATAATATTAATTTACCACTGGGTAGACTGTTTAACGTCCCGTTTCACTGTTCACCTTCTTTTTATATTAATAGAGGCAGATAAGCAAACGGCCCATATGACGGGCCATTGTATACATATTAGGCCGTAATGATTGTATATTTTGTATTGATGCCCTTTGTATTAAAACAAAAAATCTTTTAAATTTACTTACATTCGGAAGTGCGAAAGAGTTATATCTCGGGCTTCCGAAAGGTAGGGTAGTGGTCAAATCTATATAATATTTAGTCCTTCGACCTAGGAAATAATAAAAATGTTCTAGGAAACACAATTATAACAAAGTTTTTATGTGGCTTGCATACAACTTAAATGACGTGATAAAGATTTTTATGCGACTTGCATACAACTTCAATGAGGTGATAAAGGTTTTTATGCGGCTTGCATACAACTTAAATGACGTGATAAAGATTTTTATGCGACTTGCATACAACTTCAATGAGGTGAAAAAGGTTTTTATGTGGCTTGCATACAACTTCAATGAGGTGATAAAGGTTTTTATGCGACTTGCATACAACGTCAATAAGGTAATAAAGGTTTTGTAGATGGAGAGTGCACGGAGAGTGAGTGGCCACGTTACTTATCTCTCATAGAAGACTGCCTTGAAGTAAAATAAAAATATAGTAAAAAATCGGAGTGCATATAGTTAAACAGAGATTGATTTATATTAAAATAGGAATATTAAGCCATGCCCTTAAGTCTGAAATAATATAAATATAATTAATATAAAGTAGGGAAAGTCAATATAATTTTAATCAATATGGTGGCGTTAGGATTTTATCATCCCGCAAACATTAGACAAACAATAAAATTAATAATAGCAATGTCAAAAATCATATTCTGTCAAGTAACAAAATGTCAAATTATAATTATAAACATGTCATTAGGTATGTTTGGCTAGTCAGTATCAATACAAATATATATATACTATACTATAAAAAAATACTATTAAAAAAAGGGAAAAATGCGATAAAAACCGCAAAAAATAATTCTACCGTTTATGGACCTAATATATATATATAAATTATCCACAATGTTACTATAATCCTAATATTCGACTATCCAATCGAGATGTTATAATTTATTTATTTACTAGCTGTTGCCCGCGACTTCGTTCGCGTGGTCTTCAAGTAATAATTCAGAAACCTTCGCGGGCATGCGCACAAAAACTCATCAGTAGAGATCGGATATTCGGGTGCATATTTAGCTAAAAGGTATAAAGTATGGAAGCGGCTTCTTAAAACAATTTATTTGAAAACCGACATCCCGGAATTTCACATCTAATAGGATGCTTATTTAAGAAAATCCTCCGCAGTTTTGAAGGTCTGACGGTGACCAGGACAAAGTCGATAGGATCTAAGGCACTATTGAATATATTTATAAACTTCGGATTTGGACTCAAATTCTTAGTTCTAATGGCAATCGTAGCGATTAACTTTATAGCTTTAGGTATATGCATCGTATTCTACAGTCGCAACATAAAATTTGTCGTTGCCGCGATTGCGGCATTCGCCCGATACAAAAGTGCACTCCATACTTATCCAACTGGGCATTAACCACTAAACAGTTTTGACTCATTTGAAAAAGTCTGGATTTACAAAAAAACTCGATATTTGGGTACCACACGAGCTCACTGAATGAAACCTAATGAACCGTGTTACCGAACCATTTTTAAAAATATTGATCACTGGTGATGATAAGTGGATCACTTACGACAAGAACGTGCGGAAAAGATCATGGTCTAAGTGCGGCCAAGCTCCACAGACTGTGGCGAAACCCGGAGTAACGCGCAATAAGGTGATTATGTGTGTATGGTGGGATTGGAAGAGCATCGTTCATTATGAGCTTTTACCGCGGAGCAAAATCATCGATTCGGATCTCTACTGCCAACAGCTGATGAGACTAAAACAAGAAATTCAGAAAAAACGCCCGGAATTGATCAACAGAAAGGGTGTAGTCTTTCATCATGATAACGCCAGACCACACACATCTTTGGCAACTCAGCAAAAATTGAGAGAGCTTGGTTGGGAAGTGTTGATGCACCCACCATATAGCCCTGGCCTTGCGCCCTCAGATTTTCACTTGTTCCGATCTCTTCAGAATTCTTTAGGAAGTGTAAGGTTAACATCAAGAGAGAAGTGTCAAAACTACTTGTCGCAATTTTTTTACCAAAAATCCCAAAATTTCTATAGCAACGGGATCATGTCACTACCTACAAGATGGCAACCAGTTATGGAACAAAACGGCATATATATATATATATATATATATTATAATTAAATGTAATTAAACTTTAAAAAAAATGTCTTGAATTTGTATAGAAAATACGAAGAAACTTTTCCCCCGACCTTATATAAAAGCATGGCGAAGGCGAGATATTTGTGCTTTTGAATAGTGGTTTAGAACTATCTAGAGGTTTTGCTTTACATATCGATACGTGCAATCGGGAATAGGATAAAGTAGGAAATGCAGTACATTTCAAGGTGTTCAAAGAAATTAGAAAAAAAAAAACCATAAGGTATCGGTGACATGTGCAAACTTACCGACAGTATCAGATCTGCATTTCAATGCATCTGTTGTATTTAGCTACAAATGCAGCAATAGCAATCACCACAAATGCAGCAATAGCCATCACCACAAAGCGTAAAACGTACATGTTGAAAAATTAATCGAATTATAGAAGGGCTCGGGAAACTACTACCTATATATATATATTATAATAAATTTCCACGACTGTGACATATCTGCATTTTCTTATGCGTTAAATTGTATATATGCGACAACTGTGACTAACAAATTCAATTTGTTTACTTGTATTAAACATACATGTTACAAATTGTAATGAATCCTGGCTCTCAAACAGTAATTAATCGTGGTCGATGTGGTCGTTCAACTATGTGATACTAAATAAATGTTTATACAAAATGTAACTGAACGTCTCTGCCAGTGCAGTTACATCGTGTGCATTTTAATTCCACTTATATTACAATGCGTTATTGTTATATTTACATTGTATGTGTGTTAGTTTATGTCGGAATAGTGTTGTCTATTGTCTATTTATTTATATACTTGTATTGTCTATCATTTGTACACACAAATGATAAAAATAGGTACAAAAAAAATACATACAAAGGGCCTTTACTAGATTTCTACCAGCAAACCTGAGAGCAATGAAATATTTCACACCTTTTTATATATTTACAGAAGACTACTTTGAAATGTACTGCATTTCCCACTTTATCTTATTTCCCTAATGTACGTACGTGTTTCGGTAGTGAGTGAGATGTGCCAGAGCCCATTACCATCCTATCCCTTCCCATTATCCCAACCCGTTCTCCAAATCCATTCCTATATCTCCAAAGGTAGGCAACGCATCTGGGGGCGTGCCAACGTTTGTCATTTTGGACTAATGTTGGCATGTGTCGCGGATGTCTATGGGCGACAGTATCCACTTACCATCAGGTGGACTGTATGCTCGTCTGCCGCATTCGTCCATAAAAAAAAACGACCGAAAATAAATAAATCAAATCAAACCAACATGAAATAGAAGAATAGTCAATCAGTTCAACCTCTCCTTCATTTTTTATTTTCAACTAAGTATATTGTAAGAGGCTGTAGTGTAACCGTCGCAGCGGTCTCCGGCCAACATGAGTTATTGCTCAATTACTCTCCAAGTATCTCCCCCACCCCTCCTTCCCACCCAGTTCCATATCACCCCGATCTCCTTCTACACACGCACTATTTCTTAGTGCTTTTATTTGTGATAAAATTCGAACATGTGGGCGTAAGTCGGATCCCTCAGAAGTAATTTGTTCTATTGTTTGTTTTTATATAAATCTTTAAACAGTAATTACGTTCGGCCATCTCCCTATGTATTTTTATAAATAGTAAGGTATTTTTATATTATAGTACTTAACTGAAGCTGACCAGTGACGATCGCTATGACAGCTACCCATAGTGATGTTAGTTAACTATTATCGACAAAAATGAGACCAAGTGTGAGTAGGTGATTCAGTACCAAGTTTCGCAAGTGCGATCCACATAAATGATTATGTAGGTTCACTACGATATATCGGCCCCAACAAAATTCATTTTTTTTTAAATATGGAAGTGGGCAGACGAGCAAGCGGTCTCACGTGATGATAATTTGACCTTTGGAATTAGTTCGACCGCACGAGACAACGATCTAAATATAGATTTTGATAAGAGACACTTGGAGATCAAACGACAAATTTCACAACAACAATATTTAACATTTTAAATAATCGGAGATATCTACCCGATATATAGAGATACGAACGAAGGAATGTCGGGGCTCGAAACTTCGCAAGCGCAACTTCATCTGTGACGTCGTCTATCGTTTAGTATAATATCTGTCGTCTAGTGGAAATATGCCGTTTGTACTCATTCTAAATCTTCAATTTCAAGGATGTGGTCTCGTATCCTGATTAAAGCAGGCGGCTTAGGCCCGGACCGCTATGAATATTTATCAAAGTATACCTGCCGACCTTACTTAAACTTTATTGGGATTAATGAAAACATGGTCCAGTTAATGGAAATTTTGGGTGACAGCTGACAGTATAGTTTGAAAATAGATCATGGATTTACTTTCTTTGCTAAGTGTTTGGGGAGAGCGAGAAAGAGTAAAAACGAGTCTTGGGAAAAGGCTTTGATAATTCTCACTCACCCCCGAAATTGAGAGTGTGGTAATTAGGATACATCATGTCCGGTCCATGATGTATAGTCAGGTCCGGATAGTCATGGATAAATCTCCCGGTTACACATTTTACATAGCTTTTAATAAATATTGTGGTTAAAATTTTCAAAACAGATATTTATTTTTTATATGCGGCGAACTCAATGGCCCACACTAGGTTTCCCTGTGTCGTGGGCCCAAAGTCACATACAAATATGACCAATTCCTTTTTCTACATTTGCTGGTAGAAATATTCTAAGTGGATAAGCACACTTTTTATACATATATAATGTCGATTATTTTCTCTTGTTAAGGATTGTCAAATGAAACTAAGTATATTGTGTTGTTTCGGTATACAAAGAAACGACATAAAAGTTTATTCTTCAATCGTTTCTACAATCTATTATTTTTCCTTACAATACTCTTATTTAACTTTACCCACAATTGTGACAGTCAGCACGATTCTCTTCACCTGACGCCATATTCCCATATCCTACACTGTTTTACCGACACTATGATAGTGTTACCGACTGCGCGGAGCGTGGCAAAACTCAAATGAAAGAAATATATTTTCTTTACACATATTTTCTTTTGTAACTACTTTTTACTATTTTTTTACAATAAAGTATAGATAATAAACAAATGAATGTATGAACGTCCAATGGGAATATGGAACTCGGGTCCTTTTACATAACATGCATACCTTATTACTCCTTTAACCCGGTTGGTGATCGGTCGTCGATTAGTAATTGACATTGAGGGGGAGAGTGTACGCTGCAATTCAACAGCTGCTAGGTGCGCTCGACTGGCCACGTTACCCCTCTCTCACAGAAGACTACCTTGAAATGTACTGCATTTCCTACTTTATCTTATTTCCCTAATGTACCGTACGTGTTTCGGTAGTGGGTGAGATGTGCCAGAGCGCATTCCCATCCTGTCCCTCCCCATTTTCCCAACCCATTCCTATATCTCCAAAGGTAGGCAGCGCATCCAGGGGCGTGCCAACGTTTGTCATTTTGGACTACTGTTGGCATGTATCGCGGATGTCTATGGCGACAGTATCCACTTACCATCAGGTGGACTGTATGCTCGTCTGCCGCCTTCGTCCGTAAAAAAACTACACTATTAAACTATAAAGGGTGTTCCTTTCTAATGCGAAGATCGCTTTTAAATTTAGGTACTATTTTACATATTAAATGCATCAGCTTAAATATTCATAAGCTATCACTCAGCGCTGGAATTATGCGATATGAATATGCAGACGTGTATCTCGCGGTGCGTTGTTCACTGCTTAAATTTAAGAAAGCTGTTCCATGAAGTAAGGTAAGTGGAAGTAAGCCAAGTTATCGTTACAGAAAGAAAATAGCAGACGATCAGACACCCCATCTGGTAGTAAGTGGATACCATTGCCCATGGACATACACGATGGCACGCCCTAGAAGATGCTACCTATCTTAGGTAGAAATTTTCAATAGCGACACGAGCATGAAACTTGAAATTATCAATAGCGACACGCGCATTAAACTTGAAAATTTCAATAGCGATACACGCATGAAACTTGAAATTTTCAATAGCGACACGCATAAAACTTGAAATTTTCAATAGCGACACGCATGAAACATGAAATTCAGATCCTGATTTTAATTTATTTGATTTCTTGCCCTTTTATAAAAACGTATTGTATATTACCGATGCGTATTGAATTGTGCGTTGAACATAATGCGTAATTGAATATTTTAGCTGTTTGCAGTATCTTGAACATTATGTGTATTGAACATTTTGAATGTTGAACATTATAGGCGACGTTTCCACTGAGCTACGATATGGGGTTCTTAAAAAGAACTGTAAATCGTATCCCGCAGCAACTCTGCTAGAAGCATCAGTGATACAAACTGTCATCTAAGTTTATTTCCTTAAACTCTCACACTTATAAATTCATATTACAACTACCGAAAACATAATAGACTCTTAACGAACCAACTCCCCAGTGTTGCCAGCGACAAAGAATAAAATATCTTATGTCCACAGGTATTAAAACTACGGCACAACCCCCATGGTCTTCCAGATATCCATGGGCGGCGGCGGCCACTCACCGTTGGGCGGGCGCCCGTCTGCCAACTTTTCTATATATATGAAAAAGTAGGAAATGCAGTACCTACATTTTACGGTAATCCTCAGCGAGAAAGGGGCAACGTGGCCCCAGTATCTGTAGGATTGCAGCGTGCATCCTACCCCTCTCAAGAGTTATCAAAAACAAAGAAAAACCCAAAGTATAAGTTATAGTATTAGTATACTCAAATTTTATTTAGGTATCAGCGTATTTAGGTAACAGCAGGGTATAACAATTGGATGACATTCCAGTGGCCGTAATCCACACGAAGTGGTTCCATGTTTCAGGTGAGTGGGGATTTATTGACCGCAGGCGCAAATTTGTAGGTGGATCTGGGAGACACGAGCTCTAAGTGTACAGGGATCACAGAGACAAACGCTGTTATTACATTGTGCGGGAAACAATATAATATTCAATATTCAGGTTCTGAATTTGAAGAACACTGACTGATATTTATTGATCACCACTTGATAATCGAAGGCCGATTATCTGAATCGAAATGAAATATGCCAGATTTAAATTAATAAAATTTAATTATTTTAATAATACTTCCGTTATTCTTTGTATTTATTTTTTGAATCCTTTAACTCTCCTCCTTCGTTGATGGCGCCGCTGTCATTATTAACTTTCCTCTCCTGAAGGTTGACTAGAAGACAATGTCATGTAGCATTAAGTCCGCCCATTGTACTTTGTGTAATAAAGTGTTAAATATATAAAAAATAAAGTACTTAGTGAAATCTTCCTTCTGACTGACGCTACCATTCGGTCTTTTTTATAAGTTTTTTTTTAATACGGTGGTGCTGATATAATTTAAATAGGTTAGTATAGGTTTCACATGCATTTTTAGATTACATTCTTGAATACAAGAAAACAGCAATTTCAACCACATAGAAATACCAATTTAAACTTGTACATTTTATTTATTATCGAATTATATGAATTCCATTACAATACCAAAATAATTATTTCATATAACTTTTGTGGATACTGTCACCCATAGACATCCGCGATACATGCCATTAGTCTAAAATGACAAACGTTGGCACGCCCCCGGATGCGCTGAGAAAGGGTTGGGAAAATAGAGAGGGGTAGGATGGGAATGGATTGTATGTAATAGGTAGACGTACATATATGCATATTATTTTTTTAAGGATGAAGGCGGCAGACGAGCAATACAGTCCACCTGATGGTAACCATCCGCGATACATGCCAACATCAGTCCAAAATGACAAACGTTGGTACCTATCTTTGGAGATAAAGGAATGGATTTGGAGAAAGGGTTGGGAAAATGGGGAGTGATACAATAGGATGGGATGGGAATGGGCTCTGGCATATCTCACTCACTCCTGAAACACATACGTACTCGTACATTAGGGAAATAAGACGAAGTGGAAAATGCAGTACATTTCAAGGCCAGTCGAGAGCGCCCAGGGACTGTTGGATTGCAGCGTGCACTCTCCCCTTGACACACTTTGTACACAATTTAAATTGTAAATCGGGTCTGAATGCGTGAAATTAAAGGTTAAAAGTCGAGGAGAAATGGAAGGGAAACAAAAATCCTTAATTTTACGCGTTTAGATCCGATTTACAATATAGAAAGAATTATTTGATATATGAAAATGAAACGAGGTACGTTTGTCTGAAATGTTTTCACGCATCAATGGATGGATAAATTATTGAAATTTTGCATGGACCTTCTTGGGGAGCAGGAATAACCCACATACACACTAATATACAGGCCGTTTGGCCTATAATTGGCCAGTGACTCCAAAACTAATATTCTTGGGCGATAATAAACACGCGTGTGAAGCCGAGGTTAAATAAAAGGTTAAATAAATTAAAGGTTAAAGTTAAATATATATTAAAATATATTATTTTAACCGTACAGAAATACATATTATAGGGTAATAATGTATGCGGGTCATTTTAGTAAATTGCTAATATGTTCTTTATGGTATTATTATTATTAAATTAATCCATTATTAAACTTGTGTATTAAATTTTATATTGTAAATAGCGGTGAACGGTATTTAAGGTAATTGGTTTCAGAAACTAATTAACAGGCTAGTAATCGAATACGTAGTTATGACTCCGAGCTCAAAGAGGTTATTTTCCGAAAGTGAAGCCTTTAATAACGCAATAAAGAGTGTAATAATAAACGTAACCGCTGGAACTTTTTCGTCGCCTGGGTAGACTATAAGAAGGCGTTCGACTCTGTTCCCCATTCATGGCTCTTGAGGGTCCTCGAGCTGTACAGAAACGGCGGTACTCGACACTCGATCCTCGAAATTTACACGGGGCAGTGGAGTACGTTTGCCTTAGTTCTTAGTCTTTTTGCCCCACGGATGACGGCTGCCGATGACAAAAAGGGGAATCTTCCACGGCGATTGTCTGAACCCACTTTGGTTCTGCCTTGCGCATAACCCTCTGGATATACTCTTGGTCTTAACGCGAATGTTTACCTTATTTACTTTACTCGACGTGTTGGGTTGCACCAACCATGCAGCTTTCCGCAACTTTCCGGTCTATGAACACCAAATGTGGGTAGTTGATGAAATTGCTCGCAACTCTGGACATGAACTACCCGCCTCTTCAGTTTAAATAGATAAATATCTGAGTATACTTCACAGTGCATCCACCAATTCGAATACTGAGGGCTCTTTTTGATAATTTACAAAGGAAATTCAATCTAAAAACAATGAAAAACAGAAAAATCTCGTAAAGACATTGAATATTTGTGGCCGCTCTGCGAAACGCTTCCGAAGAACATTGAAACAGGCAAATTGAATAATTATTATAATAATTAGTTATCTCAATCCCCAACCCTTGTCAGTTTAAAATAAAGCTGGTATATGTATTACATACCTACCTTATATTTATGGGTTAAACGACATCATGTCCATACATTTTAACGATTTTTATGATGTTATCTGATGTTACTGCCTATGTAAAGATAAGCACACACTGGCATAATATATATGTCATAATTTTAAGATAATACACGATACCTATCGTTACCACTGTCTGTTATTTCAAACGAATAAAACGCGGAATTACTTAACATTTTCATGGGTCGCACCATACACTGTGGTATCAAAGGGTTCGTTACTTACCTCAAGTGTGAACTTAGCTTTATACATACTGCTCTCGACAATATTCGTACAATATTGTTTAACGACGTATTGTATTTTACGACAATATTTGAATTTATGGTGCAATATCGTTCAAATCAACGACAATACCTCACGAGATTTTAGCTATCAGATGACGAAGACGAGTTGAGAAGACCAATAATTGTAGCGAATGCTTAATAACTAAAATATAAGTAAGAAAAAATAGAGAGTTAAATGAAAAACACCTGCACATTCTCAACACTGATATTCTATAGCGGAGGGTACACGCTGCAATCAAACAGCCGCTGGGCGCACTCAACTGGCCACGTTACCTCTCTCTCAGAAGACTACCTTGAAATATACCGCATTTCCTACTTTATCATATACCCCAATCTACGTACGTGTTTCGGTAGTGAGTGAGATATGCCAGAACCCATTCCTATTCTTCCCAATCCTTTCTCCCAATCCATTATTTAATCTACGAAGGTTGGCAGCAGATCCGGAGGTGTGCCATCGTTTGTCATTCTGGACTGATGTTGGCATGTACCGCGGTTATCCATGGGCGACAGTATTCACTTACCTTCACTGGGGTGGATTATTAGCTCGTTTTCCGCATTCTTCCTATAAAAAAGACAGAATGTTCAGTGAACTGTAAAATCTTTCTCACGATAATTCTTTGGCCTTCGACTTTTGTTTCCAACAAGTATGACTTCCAGAGACTGGCAATAAAGAAAATATTATTCACTTTACGCGCAAGAACTGCTAACATTACGCGTTCTTGCAAACTCCTTATTGAATAAAGCGGACGGATTACTTTCCCGAGATTTATCGCGCTAACTTTGTTTAGCAGTTTCTTGGAGAAAAACCTTTCGTTTGCCAGGCTGTTTCGTGTTTACAGCTTACACTTAGTCGATCCATTCCCCGTGGTACAGCTGCTACGTCCAACTAGTTGTACCATGGGATTTTTTTCCCCGGTCAAACAACTGATCTAAAGAAAAAACAAAAAATAGTTTAATGTGTTCCTCCTGATACATCTGAGTGATATTATGCAAGGTTATACAATACTAATAATAATAATAATTTTATTTTAGACCAGTCCATAAGTGGTTAGAGGTTATTAACGGTTATTTAAATTATAAGTTATATTAGTATTTTATATTAGGCATTATATATATATATATATATATATATATATATATATATATTTATGTACGAAGGCGGCAGACGAGCATACAGTCCACCTGATGGTAAGTGGATACTATCGCCCATAGACATCCGTGATACATGCCAACATTAGTCCAAAATGACAAATGTTGGCAAGCCCCCGGATGCGCTGCCTACCTTTGGAGATATAGGAATGGATTTGGAGAAAGGGTTAGGAAAATGGGGAGGGATAGGATGGGATGGGAATGCGCTCTGGCATATCTCACTCACTACCGAAACACGTACGTACGTACATTGGGGAAATACGATAAAGTGGGAAATGCAGTACATTTCAAGGTAGTCTTCTGTGAGAGAGGGGTAACGTGGTCAGTCGAGTGCACTCTGCGGCTGTGGGAATGCAGCATGCAATCTCTCTCTACCACCATTGCTTTGTTTGTGTAATTTACAGTGTGGCGAATGAAGAATTTATTTATTTATCTATAAATTGAATATAGATGGTCAATATCCATGGACGACATTTATCACCAAGTGGATTGTCAGCACGTCCGCCACGTTCTTTCTATAAATAATTAAAAAAAAAACGTTTACAATTGAAAGTCGGCTTCTATACAGCCTGCCGTAACTAGAGACAAGAGTATAATTTAACAGTGAGTATACGAAGCCTCTCTCTAAAGTTGTAACACGAGAAAATTTGCCCTGTCATTTTATCGTGACATAAATACTTAGGTGAATTTTCAAAGTGGTAAGTGGATATTCGGTTCACTTATTACGTGGTATACTACACCTCTGTTCAGGTATCTAGGGACACTTAGAACATAAACTTCAACACCTTTAGACCTGACTTTAAAAGTTTTATGATTCGTTCAATCTTGTTCATCGTTAATCATAATGAATGAGTGATGATCGTATGTATGATCCTTCAAATGTATCACTTACAGGTGGTGTAGTTCCTTAGAGCTGGTGGAAGCGGTTTAGGTATCCCTTTGTCGCCTTACGACACCCATGGGCGGAGATGGGGTCGTCTAAAGCCGATCGACGCCACACGGCGATGTTCGCGTCTGTTCACGTATAACTTATTGTGGGAAATAAAAAGTTATATTTCCTCATGCTTTTTCATACTTTTTACTTTATACAAAAACACCGAAACATAACGTGGATGTAATAGACTGAATTCCATTTGAAAAAACCAGCTGCCAAGCCTTCTTGGGTAGTGTTTTATTTAACGGCCCGTAAATCTAAGATCTCGTTAGTCTACGGTATAAATTGCGTAGGAAGAAATAAGGTTCTCTTTTGCGTTTGGCCAGCAACGCAAACGTTAATTGAAACTACTATGACCTGTATGACTAGTTTTATGTTAGGTCTTTAGCAGTAGCAACGATATAAATAGAGATAGTCCGTCGCATATAGATTTTAAATACTTAATTATATAATTTTAGGGTTTGTTTTATTAAAAGTGAGCCCCGCCTTCGTGTTGAGGGGCAGGGGGATAGAGGGGTATAAGCCTCTCCCATGGTTCGCCATTACACATGATTCTTGACTCTTCTCATCCAACTACCACCGACGGATTTCGTCAAGCCTTCGGTCCACTGTGTAGAACCACTGTTCGGTCCACTGTTCGGTCCTTCGTAGAAGGAAGCACACTGTGCTTCCTTCTACGTAGACTCCTTTCTAGGACTCGTCTATCCCATCGGTTTTCGGTCCTATCGCAAATATGGCGATTCTACGCATTAAGTCGATGACTTTAGTTCTTTGGGGAAAATCTTCGTTTGGTGTCCTATCCCGCAAAAAACTCCGAGCACAGCTCTCTCCATAGCTCGCTGAGTTATGGAAACTTATGGATCTGGCCCACCGTCAGAGCCTCTGTTTCGATACTATTCGTCATAACTGGCAGAACTGAAGACCTTTTTCTTCAAGCGGACTAGCAGAGCCGACACATTTTTATAAAAGCTGTTCAGCCAAGTACGCGTCTATCGACCTCGTTGAAGTTGAACTTGCCTTGTTGGATGCGTTCTCAAGTTCTCGTAAATAGTCGTGAGAATTCTCGCGGGCGAAAACGTGGGCAATAGCTGGTAGTATTATAATTTGAATGTATAGAATAAAGTATTTGAAATTAAATTTTGGCGACGAAATGAAAACAATAGCTGCCGCACCCTCGCCCTACCACATGCGTAACTAATGTGAAACCATTCTGTATGTGAATGTATAATAACATATTTGATATTTGTTTTAAACAACTAAATAAAATTTTACAGTTTTAATATGAAGATATTAAGAACTATATGCATTACTTTCTTCGATATTACGCTTGGAACATTGCAACTTGAATGAAGTAAAACGTGGACTTATGAGTACGTAAATTATGTCGTATTAACTTTTATAAGTTACAAATTGCATAGACGTCCAAGAACAAGAAATAATATATATTAAAAACATATCCCGAAACCAAAAAATGGGTTGAAATATGTCAAATAAAGCTTCAGTCGCTACAAAATTTATCAATTCATATAATCCTTTCCAGTAGAATTTGCTAAAAACAAAACCAAATCAATGAAATATCAACATTTAACATGAATATTAATATTAACATTTAACATGAATATTAATATCAACATTTAACATGAATATTAATATCAATATTTAACATGAATATTAATATCAACATTTAACATGAATATTAATATCAACATTTAACATGAATATTAATATCAACATTTAACATGAATATTAATATCAACATTTAACATGAATATTAATATCAACATTTAACATGAATATTAATATTAGCATTTAACATGAATATTAATATCAACATTTAACATGAATATTAATATCAACATTTAACATGAATATTAATATTAACATTTAACAAGAATATTAATATTAACATTTAACATGAATATTAATATTAACATTTAACATGAATATTAATATCAACATTTAACATGAATATTAATATCAACATTTAACATGAATATTAATATCAACATTTAACATGAATATTAATATCAACATTTAACATGAATATTAATACCAACATTTAACATGAATATTAATATTAACATTTAACATGAATATTAATATCAACATTTAACATGAATATTAATATCAATATTTAACATGAATATTAATATCAACATTTAACATGAATATTAATATCAACATTTAACATGAATATTAATATTAACATTTAACATGAATATTAATACCAACATTTAACATGAATATTAATATCAACATTTAGCTTTAAATCTAGGACAAGTTTGCAGTCTCAAATCAAATTATAGATATGTAAATAATTATCACCTCACTATTTAATTCAAGGGCGTGAGAGTTACCTTAGGCCGCCATGTTTATTTACATTTTGGACAAATTGTATCGGAACGGACTATACAATTATTTGTAAGAGCGGTGGTAGCCCAGGGGTATCTATTTGTACTCGTTTCACATTCGTGTGATCGTGAGTTCAAATCCTGCGTCAGTATCACTTAGTTTCTACTCAAGTACACATTTTTAAAATTATCACAAAATCCTCGAAAAATTAAAAAAAATCTGGCGGATGTGTATTCAGCAATCGCCACTGGGCCCGTGTTGTGGATTGTGGGCCCCCCAGTGATTCACTCGGGGAGGCCAGTGCCCTACAGTAGGACATTATAGGATTATCATACAATTAGATATTTCGGCTACAACCCATTACGATTGTTGAAAAGAGGCATTAGACAGAATTCCTCTGCTACAAAGAGGAATATTTGTTTAGAGAGGCGTGTGTCACCGCCGAGGCTAGTTATAAATCAATTGCGCGTGTTCCCCAGGGCCGCATTACCGGCCCCATCTAACGTTGATTGATTCCTCCCCGGTACAATATTTCATCGCCGCGCTGTTTACTTACCTGATAGGTGATTACGCGACACACCGTTGAGACTAGGGGAATAAAGGAGACGTTAGATTGGAAAATAAGATATGTTTTTAAAGGGTATTTTTGTATGGTGAGTGTGTATATGAAAATGGAGACTTGTGTTGTTTTTATACTATATACTCGTATATATAGGATGTCTACAAACCTTTCCTGAACCCTCAAATCATGGATTCTGCTCATGATTTCGGGTTAATTGAAATACATATTGTTCGCGTCGCTTTATTATGTTGGCCACGTTTTTGAACGCGGCCTTTCAGCCCATGACAGATGCCGACTGACGCTGTCACCGGGAGAAAATTCGCATATCATTATACGTAACTTTTCTTTGCGCCGTTCTGTCGTGTTCGTTCGGCACCATCAAAATAAAGTGCAAATCGTTTATAAAGACAATTAATGGAGTCGCGGCCTCAGTGAAGTGGTTAGAGAAGTGAGTGACCACGTCTTCGCCGGCTGCTGGATAAGCTGCGTTTGGAATCTCCCAGGCAATTTGACATTTTGTATAATCATTTCCATTTTCAGCTATTTTCCCACTTTATTTGCACCCCCACATCCGCAGGTCCTTCGTTCTGGGTCCTACCGGATCCTCACCAACGGACTCACCCAAAGTTATTAATATCCCGGCTCATACACATATGACATATAATATTGACATTGTTTTTTTAAATAATTAATTTCTTGAGTTGTCACTAGGTTTCATAAAAAAAAAACAGAAAATTATACTTTTACAGAAAATACTAAAATGAAGGTGACAGACGAACAGGCAGTCCACGTGGCACGCCTGGATAAATACTGGCACGCCCTCTGATGCCTACCTACCTCCGCCTATGCCCTTCTCCACTTATTTACTACCTACGTCTTCTACCTTGAAAATTAAGTTATTTATATTCCAAATACATTTATATGTATTTATATGTCAATGCACTGAAATCCTTAGCTCTTTTGTCGATGATTTAAATTTTTTATTCTTTTTATTATAAGTATATTATTTATATATTTTTTTATATAGAAAAGTGGGTGGACAAACAAGCGGTCCCACGTGATAGTAAGTGTTGGTAAGTCCCACGCAGCCCATGGACACCTGCAACACCAGGGGGCATGCGGGCGCGCCGCCGACCTTGCAAAACCCTATTCACAGCTTTCTTGAAGAACCCCATATCGTAGCGTAATGGAAATACCTTGAGGCAGTTTGTTCCACAGCCTACTGATTCGCGGTATGAAACGATTTTTGGACCGAACAGTACGCCACACTTCCGTATCGAGGAAATGCGGATGGACCGCACTTCTGTGAGGGGAGGTGCGATTGTAGAAACCCGAGGTAGAAATTATATTGAGCATTCCCCATTGTTTCTATGTTCTTGTTATATTTTTAGATTTCCTGTTATCCCACCTACGCGACACTGTGGTTAATTTTTCACCTCGCCAGTATTGTAGTATCTACCTGTATTTATTATTTTGTGAAACATCTATGTGTTTGAGGACCCGTTTACCCATATTTAGTAGCCAATCAATAGGTTTTGTGGGACTGAGTCTAGAATTTGTATTAAAAGATTTCAAAAGATATACGTACTTATATAAAAAGTGGCTCCTCAATCCAAACTTTTGAATTGTGGAGCCACCTCATATCTCATAAAGTATTCAATGAATATGTTTGAATATTTAGTACGATTCTATAGGTATTGTGGATGATTCGTAGAAAAAAAATTAGGCCAGTTACTGTTAAAGTTCAAAGTTACAATACTTTCATTGTGGCTCCTCAGACCATTCCAACGTGGGTGTAATTTTTCGTGAAAGTAATCGGTCAATTAACATTATATTTCAGTATCATTTATAATATAATAGTTAGATGAATGTGTGTTCAAATTTGTGCAACAAAAATACAATAACAAAATTAAAGTAAATTTTATCTGGCTCCTCAATCCTGACGCATCTAAGTAAATATTTGTCCATAACTTCATACAATCGTAATGTAATCACAAGCCAATGGGCACTCACATTTATTAGGAATGGACATGGCATTCCTATAAATGTGGCACTTAGATACTTTACATATTCTACGTATTTTTTTTATGGACGAAGGCGGCAGACGAGCATACAGTCCACCCGATGGTAAGTGGATACTGTAGCCCATGGACATCGGTGATACATGGCAACATTAGTCCAAAATGGCAAACGTTGGCACGCCCTCGGATGCGCTGCCTACCTTTGGAGATACAGGAATGGATTTTGAGAAAAGGTTCGGAAAATGGGGAGGGATAGGATGGGAATGGGCTCTGGCACATCTCACTCACTACCGACACTACCGAAACACGTACGTACATAAGGGAAATAAGATAAAGTTGGAAATGCAGTACATTTCAAGGTAGTCTTCTGTGAGAGGGGTAACGTGGTCAGTCGAGTGCGCCTAGCGGCTGTTGGATTGCAGCGTGCACTCTCCCCCTCATCAACATGTAACGATATATTGTTATTTTTAACTTTCTAAATGGTAAAGGCCATTTTTAATGGCTTAATCACAAAGGGCTCTTCACACCAGCCGCCGCGCACACACACACACACTCATTGTCTATTTCAGGACGTTATTCGGTAATATTCTGTGAGTGACGGGTAACTTCCTTTGTTCCCATTAGATCTTGGCCCGTCGCATGCTCCCAGCGACTGTGGAACTGCAGCGTGCGCCCTCTCCTTCCCTCCATTATTATGTGACCGACAAAGCTTACTTATTTCACTAAATATTTTAGCCCCTGCATTATAATTTGTCCTTCCTATAGTGGTGTTATAAGGCTTTGTCAGGTTGCCAAGGCTGTCTCCCATTAATTTAGCCGGTAAGCTGCTCGCTAACAAACTGAATGAGTTTGTACTCTCGTTATGTACCCATATGAGTCCTTACCACAATATAAATAAGAAGCAGTGTAAATTGTTCACTGAATATGGGAAAATGCGCCTCACGACCACCGATGTGCATTGTTGAAGGGAATGTGGAACATATTCGCAACAGTTAAGTGTAGCTTCATTTAATGTTACTAAGATATTCCATTTTTAAGGGACGTCTTAATTGCAAATCAACACAGGCATCAAATATCAACTACAAGAACAATCCAATTTGGACAATATTACGGCTTCTACAATCTTTAGATTTAACCCAATGAATATAATGAATCGAAGGTCCAAACAAATAAAGCGGAGCGAAAAAAATGGGTTTCACCAATTATGCGTAATAAATACACATGTGTTCAATATATTAAATAATGCAGAAAAACATTTGCTTCTAAAAACTTGAATTGCCCTACATTGTAAATACACGATTTTAAATTCTTTAAAAGAAACTATAAAACATTTATTTTCGCAGGTGAATACGAGTTGATTTTTTGTATTGCTTTGTGCGTTTTGGTCTGGACGTGTATAATGTATAGTCACCGACGTTTTTGGACAAGTTTTGCATGACACACCTACGCTGTGTATTAAGCTTTTTCACCTTTATTGACCTACATTTTCGACTGTATTAATTCAGTATGTACACTAAACGCCATTCTTTTACCACGTTGTTAAATAAAATAGATATGAGAGAAATATATGTAACTTTTAGTTCTTTGATGATAAAATAAATAAAACAAATGAAATAGAATCATAATTTTATTAATAATTATGATCAGTAATAAACAAATACCGCGTAGGTTACCGCGACTTTGTTATGTTTAGTATAATAAAAATCATACTTTTTCTTAAAACAAAAACTTTGAATCACGCAAGTAACTAAAAACAGTCTTTTTAATCTTTGCATAGGTCTTTAACGTAGGTATTAATTATTTATCATTAAAAAATAATAGTTTATTGTGCTTGTTGGGCAAGTTTTATCTTAAGTTTGTTCTCTAAGCAAAGGTGTACACAACATAAAAAAAATTGAAGCTGTTGTATATATTTATACACACTTTGACGTATACACTTTAGACTCTGTGGAAGAATAAAGGCGTAACCTGTTAAAACGGTCTTGTGCCGGCAAGTGATAATTATTTGAAGCCTTGCAAGGTAGTGTAACGCGGTTGTTCTGCAATATAAAATGTGATTGATTTGGGAAGTATAAAGACGTTTATTGCAATATTTTCTTAAATATGCTGGATAAATTTATGAAAAACCTTGAGGTAATGTATTCCTGTGCACAGAATCGAAATATGCAGTAAAATATGTAACAATTATAAGCTGAGGACTTTAGCAACACCACGGCTGATTTCTCTGAGTTTAATCAGACGAGGTACTAAAGTATTATAGCCAGCTATAGTTATATTATTGCTATCTCGTGCTTTAACTTGCGGCAACCTTACTTTCGATCAGGTGTAATTGTATAAATTCAAAAATAGCACCGCGATCCTCTTGGGATTGTAAAAATGAAGACGCTAGACGATACTGCGCCTTAAAACTAGAGCATTAAACACTCGCGAGCAGTTTAGATTCGATCTCTAGATTGTGAATCCGCCAGCTTTAAAAAGGTGAACTATTTTAAACTTTTAACGAGAGTACACTAACAGTACACAGAACAGAAACTAAATGGATTACGCACTTTGTCTTTTACGGCGAAGATGTGCTGTTAGACGCAAGGGTTTATAGTGATGCAAGTGTTAAAATTATGTACCATCATAAACGTTAATTACCACTGACTCAGCGCTCGAGCATTGGACGCTCAGCGCTAATTTGTACAACACTAGATTCTCCACTGGTTATTTTCTTTATACTTTGCTCACAGGTGCCCGTCTGTCGTGCGTCTGTGTGCGAGATATTTTACAGTAAACTAGTATGAGAGAGAGTAGCTCGTTTGTACCAAACTCAGCGCCTTGTGTACTTGCACATATTTCCGTTATAACCCCACAATTACCTAGTTATAATTAACGTGCTATCCCACTAGTCGACACTGACACCGTATGGCTTGATTTTGTGCCTATTTATGACTGGGTTTAAGGGCAACACCCAAACACTGCAATAATGAAATACTGTGAGAAAATCGAAATTCATTGTCATACCTAGTCGGTGGCGACCTTTTTTATTTATGATTTTATTGTTAGTAAAATTATGGGCCCTGCCCACTGTCACTTCAGCTTACTGATTCTTTGGCCTATATCTGACACATTTTATTTTAAAGAAAATGCTTCTTTAAAAATAAATTACAGTCCGTTATCTAATACACTCCATTCTTCTGTATTAATTTTATTATGTACTAGCGACCCGCCCTCGCTTCGCTTCGGTTTAGACAATAGAATTTTAGACAATAGACAATAGAATTAGACAATTTTGAAATCGGTTCATTAGTTCCAGAGATTAGCCCCAACATACAAACACACAATTTTACCTCTTTATTATATTAGTATAGATTTTCCTAGCTTGTTATATAAGCATTACATACATTCGCATTGATCTTTTTAAATTTTAAGCTTTGCGTTTAAGTTTAGTAATTTTTAATCTTCTCTATAATCTCTCTTTTAATCTCATCTTCTATAAATATCTACCTAATATTACACTATGTAACATAAACATACATAGCAAAGTATCATCATTGCCTTTTAAGATATTTTAAATTTAAAATACAAAAGACCTACAAATTTGATTTTAAACTGTGCCGGAGTGAAGTCACGTGATGAATAAAATATGCTTACGTGGACACGGTTATTCTGTTCGGTGTGATATACGGACGCACTAACAAAGAGGAAAGAAATCATTCTTTAAAAATTAGCTTTGTGTTATGTATAGAGATAAAAATTGAAAGAAAACAACTTGAAAGAAACAAGGAGAAAGGAAGAGAAACGTTTATTCATCTTCAATTACAACATTACATAAACAATGGTATAGGGCACAATTAACAGGTATGTAGTAGAGTGGGAGAGTGCACGCTGCATTCCCACAGTCACTGGGCGCACTCGACTAGCCACATTACCCCTCTCTCATAGAAGGCTACCTTGGGGTGTACTACTTTTCCCACTTTATCCTATTCTCCCATTGTACGTACGTTTTTCGGTAGTAAGTGAGATATGCCAGAGCTCATTCCCATGACATCCTATCAATCGTCGTTTACCGAGTCCATTCTACAAATCTATTGGTATATCTCCAGAGATAGGCAGTGCATACGGGCCAAGAAAATATTTGTCATTCTGGACTAAATATCGCTGATGTATATGGAGACTACAGTATCCAAGACTGTATGCTGTATGTAAGACCAGACCACCCACAGATACAGAGGGATAGATAAAGCAAGCTGTTCGTCCGCGTCCCTGCTTGCTTGATGCCACAACACCACTTCAAGGTAGGCGTGACCAAACATTATTTAAATTTTCTTTTTAGGTGTGACCAAAGGCAATTACCAAGCTTCTCAGAAAGTTTTGCGACAAAGAGTTTTAATCTATGGAACACAGACTGGTTTCGTTGTCAATTAAAACTATGACTATCTATAACGCTAGCGACCAGCCCTCGCTTCGCTTGGATTTATTTTTCCAATTTTGTTTTCAAAATTTCAAAATAAAATATAGCTTATATTAGGACACGGATAATGTAGCTTTGTATTTGTGAAATAATTTTTGAAATCGGTTTAGTAGTTCCAGAGATTACCCCCAACATATCTACAAACAAACACACAATTTTACCTCTTTATTATATTACTAGCGACCCGCCCTCACTTCGCTTCGGTTTATTAAATTTAAAACAATCGGAATAAGATATTTTCCTGCGGTAAAATGGAGCCTATATTTTAAGTTAGACCTCTAGCAATACATCGGTGAAAACTGCATTCAGTTCCATGCAGTAGTTTTTGCGTGATGCGTGTACCAACATAAAAACTTCTAAAAACTGTTGTTTTGGCTTCTGTTGCATAAATGCATAACATAAAGAACCCCCTATTGGTTTTTTTCAATATCTATAATGTACAGACATCGGCCTGTTACAATTTTATTATTTGTATAGATTAGTATAGATAAAAACAAAACATTCGAAATTCAAATTTCCCTCCCTATTTTTTTACTGAATCAAAATACGAATGAATAGCGTGTCTCATTAAAAAAATAGATATTCAACGAGAACATTTCCGCTGGACTGGTACTACGGGACTGGTAGAAAATGTCTTAGGGCATTAAGTCCGCCTTTTGTACACGTCAAATATTTTTTTTTTATATACTAGAAGGCGGACGAGCAAGCGGTCCCACGTGATGGTAAGCGTTACCGCCGCCCATGGACACCTGCAACACCAGGGGGTATGCGGGCGCGCCGCCGACCTTGCAAAATCCTATTCACAGCTCTCTTGAAGAACCCCATATCGTACTTTAATGGAAAGACCTCTTGAGGCAGTTCGTTCCACAGCCTACGGGTTCGCGGTATAAAATAATTTTTGGACCGAACAGTGCGCAACACCTGCGTATCGAGGAAATGCGGATGGACCGCACCGCACTTCTGTGACGGGAGGTGAGGTTGTATTTGTACCGTAAATCGTAACCAGCCCTTTTATAGTCATCTCCTCGTGCACCTTGTCTTGTGTATGGGGTATGTATGGCCTTGAAACTCGTGCAATGAATTTAATAAAAAGATTAAGCAATTTTAAGTTACTAAGACATGGACAAAGTCGACCAAGCCCTGTTCGTTATCGCCTCCAGAGAGCCTATGCCTAACCGACCTTAATTTATTTGCTACCATCGATTTGCTATCCATTCAATATTATCTGCTACTTATTTAGTTATTACTCTTTAAATAAGTACTGTCTATAAAAATGATTACTATTTTGTCGCTGCATAATAAACTGGCAGAAATAAACTCTCTACATATGATCAGCTGTTACTTTGTTCATAATACTGTTGTTTAACATAGACTCGGTTCTCCGTTTTAATAATGTTGGAACCCCTTGTGTGCTTGTAAACAGCCCGCTCGCTAAACTGAAACAAAAGTAGAAAAACATTTTTAATCAAGGCTGAAACGTTAACATAACTGACGAACGGTGAACTAACCGGCTCGAGAAAGTTCTACTGAATCCAGTTTATTGCTCTGAATGTCTCTACCGTCCTACACAGAACCGCAGTGCCACGGTTCATACAGAACAAAGAGAATACAGTAATGTAACTAAGAAGCTGAGTGAGCTGACGCATACAAAGATCAACTGCATTTATCAGCTTTGGAAGAGGGACGATGCTACAGCCGCTAGCACACTCTACTGGCAAGTTACCCCTTCCTTCACAGAAGACTACTGTAAACTGTACATACTGCAATTCCCACTTTATTCTATTCGCCTAATGCACGTACGTGTTTCGGTAGTGACTGGGATAAACTCATTCCCATCCCATCCTATTCAATTTCCCAGTCCTTTGTCCAAATTCATTCCTATACACAAAGTTAAGTTGCGCCGCAGAGGGCGTGCCAACGTTCGTCAATCTGAACTGATGTTTACATATATCACGTATGCCCATGGGCGACAGTATCTACTTACCACCAAGTGGACTGTTTGCTCGTCTGCCACATTCTTTCTATAAAAAAAACAAATGGCACTTATTCCACATTTTTGATTCATATAATTGAAATTGGTGAGTTCGAATCAAGGCTCCTGTCGAAGGAAAACCCACTTTCGCGTATATTGTCAACTACTGAGTTTCTGCGACTTTTTAAGGACACCGATGTCATTAGTGTTTTGGCGACTGACATAATTAAATTAATTACTGGCCGAGCACTATAAATGATTGTATTACGGTCAGGGCAGAGTTACGTCACTGTTGTCTCCATGCCCTGCGCATCCTATTTTGGTTTGTATAAATTTGAAATGGACGTCCAACGTTTTCATTTTGACGTGGATTAGTCGGGGCGTAACATTTTGAGGGTTAATATTTTTAATTTTAAAGCTGGCTGAACTCAAATCAAATGGGGAACAGATGTAATAAAACAGTCGCTTTCTGGCAGATTTAATTTTAGGAAAACGTGCAAAATTTATTGTCTCATTGTGGCGTGAGACGGGAATTTTTTGACAATTTTAAACAGACTATCCAACTAAAGCATACATAGCTAACGATGCTATGAAATAAAAATACACTTGGCGTATGCTTCACTGATGTATTTTCAAGAGATCCGGCCGGTCGTCCATGGACCTCCGCGATACATGCCAACATCAGTCCAGAATGACAAACGTTGGCACGCCCCCGGACGCAGCGACCTGCCTTTGCAGAATTGAGAGAAAGGTTGGGAAAATGGGGGGGGGGGGGGGGGAATAGTATAGAATGGGATGGGAATGGACGCCGGCATATCTCATTCATCACCGAAACACGTACGTACAAAACCACGACAAAGGAGGACATGCAGTACATTTCAAGGTAGTCTTCTTTGAGAGAGTAACGTGGCCAGTCGAGTGCGCTCAGTGATTGTGGAAATGCGCGTGCACTCTCCCCCTATAATATACCGTACCATCAGCCTCTCTTCACCTGGATACAGGCCTCTCCCAAAGCCCATGTCCAGCAGTATGTCCTGCTGTATGTGGGCGTCCAAGCAGAAAGGGTCAACGGTAACCATAGGTACTAATTTGAGACAGATCTCATGTAGTAATGTAGAAAGGTTGTAAAACGAAAATGAGTACATTAATAAGTATGAATTATTGATTTCGTTTATGTTATTTCCACTGAAAATTAAATCGTAGGCACTTAAAATAATTTCCCTCCAATATTTCAGTTAAGTGCGTGCAATTAAAATGTAACATGAATTCTCAACGCAAAGATAATATTTTATCTCATTACGAAAATGATATTTTGTCATCATTAAAATATATTTGAATCATTATTTTTTTCATTATTATTTGCTATAGGTACAGGGCCTACATGTACAACTAGCTGACGCTTACTGCTTCGATCGCATTAACCGAGTCACACCATCTGAAATTTCACCTTTATTCAGTATGGTTGTAATTCTTAAAATGTACTTTATAAGCTACTTAGTGTTATTTTTTTTACTTACGTTAAAATGATATGAATTCTATGTATATTAATCAGGTTGAGTTAACGGACACGGCTGACGTGACCCGTGATGAAACGTCGAGTAGACAAAAGGTAAACTATAGGTAATCAATAGGTAAACAATAGGTAAACAAAAGGTAAACAAAAACCTTTAATTTTATGCGTTCAGACCCGACTTACAATATACAATTAGTCAGTAGAATCTTAAAAAATCAATAAATTATTTTTATTATATTCTTATTGAAATGCATCACGAATGTCGATAGGTGACAGTGGATGGATAGACAGATAAACACTTTATTGTACACCAATACATGTTCCAATAAGACAACTAAAGTTATCACTTATCACCAAGCAGCCTTATCACCAAAGCGATCTCTTCATTTAACAATTGGGTGGTATAGAGAAAACAGATAACAATAATACAAATCAATATAATATAACTTAATAATAATAATATTTTATATATATACACTACATCGAAGATATCCTGGACTTCAACCTGGGTGAGATTAGTATTGCACTCGGACAAGCATGTACGCCGGTTCGAAACCAAGATCAATAGACCAGGCCGATCCAGCTGCGTCGTGGAGTGAGACCGGGAGATGTAATATCTCTGAACTGTTCACCAACGCGCTGGAAAATGCATTTAGGATGCTGGACTGAAAATCTTCGTTTCACCGATGACATGGTCATCATGGCAGAATCGCTGGAAGATTTAAGTTGGACGACCTTAACGCAACATCACGACGCCTTGGGCTCGGAATGAACTTACAATTAGACAAAACAAAAAGAATGTTCAATGAACATGTTCTTCCACGACTGATAGACGTTGACGGTGTGGTACATGTTGTTGACCATTATGTCTATATTGGGCAATCAATCCATCTAGGCAAGTCCAAGTTCAGCAAGGAGGTCGATAGACGCATTCAACTTGGTTGAACAGCATTTGGAAAAATGCGGCTTTTCTCATCGCCTATACCACAATGCTTGAAGACGAAAATCTTCAATCAGTAAGTCCTGTCGGTTATATGACGTATGGTGCCGTAACGTGACATTTAACAATAGGCCAGGTTCATAAGTTCAAGGTCAATCAGGGAGCTATGGGGAGCTCGGAGATTTTTTGCGGGACAAGATCCGAAACGAAAACATTCACCAAAAAACCAAAGTCACCGACATAGCTCGTAGAATCAGCATGTTGAAGTGGCAATGGACAGGTCATATTTGCTGCAGGACCGGGAACCGATGGGGTAGACGAGTCGTCGAATGGAGGTCACGTACAGAGAAGCTCAGTGTGAGACTCCCTCCGGCCAGATGGAACGAGACTTAAAGAAATTCGCCAGTGGTGATTAGGTGAGAAGAGCCGAGGATCCTGTGTGGTGGCGATCCCTGGGAGAGGCCTATATCCAGCAGCGGAGAGACATAGGCTGATGGTATGGTATGGTATATATTCACTCACTTAAGACGAATGCAATGCATAGTCCATGGAATGGAAATGGGAAATGGAAGAGGAAAAATGGAATTTAAACAAAGTTACTGTCTCCACCAACTACTAGATGTACGTCTGCGCCTTCGTTCTATAAAAAACTTGCACTTCACTAGTTCAAGTACCCCATTAAAAGTTAACATGAAAATAAAATCCGAGCAGTATATTCATTTGTATTCTGTGTAAACATACAAAACGGCTCAGTGCTCTAATTAACTTAATTAACACCGGTTACAAGCATTAGCGAGGAAAATATTAGTCTGTGGAAAAAGGATTTGGTAGGGCGGCTTCATATGAAGCGTTTCAAAATTGTAAGCTTTTAATAAACCTTTATCTTCTATATATATATAATAGTGTTTCGGGGAATTGACACTATAAAATAAACAATATTGAGTTTCTCTGTAACAAAAGAACCGTTTATTGTTTCTTTCACATATAATTATTTACCATAACGGTGGGTTTAGCACAGTATTCTATAGTAAAAATCCTACCTGTAACAAAAGAAACGACATTAAAGTCTATTCTTCAAATGTCAATCCCTTTCGCTTCAGACAACAGACAAATTCACAATATTAAACTATCCAAATCAACAACGCCATCGTCATCTACCCATACATTACAGACCATCATAGATTATAAATCATAGATTACCCTACATCGATATACAAAATTGATAACCTTGTATATCGATAGCGCCCGGAATGAGCGCCAAATTAAAATCGAAGAAATAGATTTTCTTTACTTATATATATATATATATATACTTATAATGAGATCATAATAGAGCGGTCTGTTCATGAAATATATAAAAAAAATCATTGTAGTGTAGCCCAGAACAACCATTTTTATAATTTTTGTCTGGCAGACAGGAAGACGGGCATGCAACTGCCTGCCTCAACGCGCATCACGCAAATACTACTAGATGGATTTTAATGAAACTTGGCATAGTTTTAGCTTATGTGCCGCGTTAACATTTAGGGTACTATTTACCCAGATCCTTTAGAATTCCAACGGCACCGCTATTAATAAATAACGATGAGGACTTTCTGACGGGAACTCAAGAAGTGAGTCCAACTCTTTCTTTAGTAAACTTATTATTATTTTACCGAGTGAGTCCTTACTTGTTGGACATTGACAGGATATATGTTAGTATTTGAAATTGCTAATTACTAAGAAAGCTTGATACTAGCATAATGTGCTAATTGCACCATTGCCATCCATGTATGAAAAGAAAAAAAAGGTGAAACTTGTCACTGGCACAATGTGCTAATTGCGCTATTGCCATATATGGAAAGACAACAAAAACAAAGATGGAATAAATTAATTTAATTAAAAATAACCCTATATTCACCCGGCGTTTCATGTGGCGTCGGCTTTACGACGTTTGGATTCATTCACGCATCAGCCTAAGTAAATACTTGAATATTGCAAAAAAATCTTTAATAAACAATTTATAATTAACATTTCTTTTTGTCGGTGTTGATTACAATGTTACAAATAATCAGTAGAAGTTAATAAAAATAATTTATGTTATTGTTTAAAGGAAGGTAAAACAAAATGACATACAATCTATGGGGGCATCATTGTATACATACATCGGACAAAGTGTAAATATAAACCGTTCTCGTGTTAAAGAAGCGGTGATTGGCTACTAAAATCCTACCTGTTTCTCGTGCCGCGTGGAGTCGCGCGCATTAGAATAGCACCACTCCATCTCCTCCCGTGGGTATCGTAAAAGGCGACTACTGGATAACAAAGCAGCTACCACAAACCCTGAGAATCTACATCACTTCTAAAAGAGTGAACTCGCCAATCCACTTGGCCAGCGTGGCGTTGCGACACTTCCGGACTATGAAGACCAAATGCGGGTATTTGATGAAACTGCTCGCAACTCACGACGTGGACTACCCGCCTCTTCAGTTAGCTCATGACCATGGCTTGGTACGTTTCGTTATGACCTTTCGTTACGGTCTAAACCAGAAACAAAGTAATGAAAGCTTAAGTTAGCATTTAGTGATGAAGCCCCATCCAGTGCCACTGCTTATAACTGTGTAGTCGTATCCACCTCAGTGACGATGTTAGCGACGGCTGTGACGGAGTAAAACAACAAAATTGTGCTGATCATCATTGAAGCAGACAAACGAACGACATATAAGCAGATACGGGCATCATGAGGTATTGGTATGAGTCAAGTTCTAACTATTTTAGTTTGTGCTAGATGGATACCTCACAATTTGGGGGAAGCTCAAAAACATTGCCGCGTGGATCGGTGTTTCCAAATGCTTGAAACATTCGACAATGGTCAATTAATTGCTGTTTTGATATATTAACGGGTGATGAAAGTTGAATCTACTAAGGATAAAGGATAAACTCAGGGGAATAAGTTTTATGAATGCAGAAGAGGCAGTAATGGCCTACCAAACGGCTGTTAAAGAGGTGTCTAAATAAGGGTGGACTGAATGCTTCATACAGTGTTTTCATCGCATGAAAAATTGTATCGACTGTCGCTGAGAATACTTCGAAAAGCAATAAAGTGACCTCCATCTTGTTATCTTTCATTATTGAGATTCTGAAAACTTTCAATGTCACTAATAACTTACGATGCACCCCTGATCCATTTTCTGTATAATCTGGTAGTTGAATGGTACACAATGGTATTAAGTTCGCCTTTTGTACATACCATCGTGCAGTGAAATTTAACTTAATGGTAAATCTTTACACGGGGAACAAAAAGAACATTGAGCTCTCACACATTACTGAGACTATGTAGTATTTTTAAAACTTTTCCTCGTTTAGTAGGTACTTACTGTTGTATAACGAACGCGTCTCATTCAGAGCTCCAGTCATTAGCAGCACATGCGTGAGAACAGAGAGAATGTATGTGCACTTTCTGTAGCCAAGGAAAACACGTCGGTCATTACCTTCTTATTTGCTATAAAATAACCCATTGGTTTAATATATTAATGTAATCTTATCTATTGGTTGTAAAACGCTATCACAAGCGTTAAGGAACATAACCTGTTTGGCCAACGTGGCGTTTTACAACCACACACTCCTCATGTCCCATGGTCCATATCGAGCAGTTGACAATAAAGGGGCCGATGATGATGATTATAAAACAAACATTATATTCAAAAACGTATTTGGTTTCTTTGTTTAATGTGAACATTCACTTCAAACATAATTAAATTTATTTTATGAAATTAAAAAAAAAAATGAAGTTTCGGTTCATTACTTTTCTTTTCATGAATAATTCAATCTGTCCACAGCGTTTTGAGATTTTAAAGCAGTTGAATAATTAAAGAGTATTGTGAAATGTTGAAGCCGAATAATTATCCGCTGAATATTGGGTAATATTTATAGTAAGATGCTTTGTGTTAATTTTAATTGCAGCGTTTTCCATCGAGCGCTTCAGGCGTGAGCAAACGGGCGGGGATATGAGGCGTACCAATTTTTGGTACCTATTTATACCAGTTTTTATTTTCTTTTAAATCTTTATAACGTTGCAGAATCGGTATAGAAATGGATTAAACCAATGTGGGCTTAGATTTATACCCATATCACGCCTAGTATATTTATCTAGAGTTTATCTAGAAAGTGTTTATCATGGAAATAGTCATCAAAATTATTGTATTTTGGATAGAATCAAACTAAAATTTAATTGTTTTTGTGCAAATTAATGTCGCGTAAATTAATTGTATAAAATATATTTATAATCATCCCATACAATATATTTGTGTTTTTATATAGGTAAAAGAATTTAATTTTTGTTTTTGCATATATTTTTATGAAATCAATTAATGAATTAAGTAAATATTCAAATAAAAGATGGAGCATGCATTTTATATAATAGTGATTTTATTTCAGACCAGAGCATACGTTATTAACATTTTTTTTATGTATGAAGGCCGCAGACGAGCATACAGTCCACCTGATGGTATCAGGTGGACACTATGAACACTATCGCCTATAGAAATCCGCGATACATGCCAACATTAGTCCAAAATAACAAACGTTGGCACGCCCCGAGATTCGCTGCCTACCTTTAGTATTTTATATTGGACATTATTGTATATCTACTTATATTAAAAGATTAAATATTATTAAAAGACATCTGTTCAGTAGCTATCTGTTCAGCCAGTGAAATTATACTTAAACAGATAAACTCACACGACTCTTTCAAAGTATATCATATTAATATAATATATCAAAATACCATTTTAGCCCTAATTTGGTACGAATTTCAAAAGTCCGAACATCACTATCTTTGAGGAAAAGAGTCGTTAATCCGTTCCTTCGGGCCATCGCGACGGCCGCCCGAATTCATTTTAATGAACATCAAGTTTAAATTATTTCGTTTCAAATGCCAAATTATACCTCTACAGTCATTATAATAAGTATCTCCAACAAATAATGTTAATTACTTTGATGAAATATTACTTTTTAAACAGGTTTTTTTATTTTGGTCTTGTTTCTAGTTTATAGCAAATAATCTAGAAATTAAATTATTAGACAACTAGACAGCTATTTATTCTTAATATAAAATTACGCACACATAATTGGGAATTTGAAAAAAAAAAATATTGATTTTTTTTATGTATTTTAAAACTTTATTATGAATAATATTAATATTTAATGAGAAAAACTTAAAAAAAAATTGTTTTCAATTAATTATAAACAATTAAAAATTGATCAAATTTTAAAAAAATCACGTGACTATGAACGCGCCACGATTGGTCACCATAGTTGTGACGTCATAATGTTAAAGCTATGTGTGATAAAGGATTTATAAAGGCAAAGTCTGATAATATTCCTGATGTTGATATATTTATGATAACCAATTTTTAAAAAAATGACGTTCGATTCAATTCTGCTGAAGTTCGAGGTGCCAAGGCATCAAGGTAAGTCTGTTAAAAAATAATATTATAAATGAAAATATTTAAGTATTTATTCTCCATTGTATTAAATATAATTATTTATTGCATTAATTGTAGAGCATCACGTGAGAGTTACGGCGACAAAGCTATAGGTTATGTTCAACTTAGTCGTAAGAATGGTATTTGTATTGTAAAAGGACGGGTATGTCCAGAATATCGGGTTCGGAGTAAAGCTTATTCAGTTACTTTAACTATTAATGAAAAGTCAAGAAAAATTCAGGATGTTCAATGCCATGACTGCGCAGCTTCAGCAGGTAATTTATACTTCTATTAAACTCAAGTTGATTGATGTTATAAACAATAATAATCTTCTATATTGTGTGTACAGGTGGTTGCAAAGATGCATTAGCATTACTTATGTGGACCCATCGCAGAAGTGAAGATCCGACACCAACAGAAGTAGCCAACAGAAGTCCGTCTTTTTTCTGCAGCTGGTCTAATAATCATTGTGGTGCCTTGTCGTTTACGATTAGGTTGACAGTCAAACTTGTGTGGTACCACATCAATTTTAATCTTTGCTTTACCTCCCATTGTTGTGTAATAAATATAATTTTCCATATCATCTTTTAGCTAGAAAAAAAAACTTAATTTTTTTTAATCTAGTCTAATACATAAGCTAGAACGTTATAAAATTATAAAAATATCAAATTGAATCCCAATCATTAGATAAAGATACATGAATTTATTATTTAAGCACTTTAAATTATCAATAGGAAATTTTTTAATTGATTTTAAAGGTTATGATTTGGAGTCCAGTTAAAAAAAATTATTGACTGAACTCTATTTATTTGATTTGTAGACTTAGATAAATAATAATTAATAACAATGGTGTTATGAAATACTTACATCGAAATGATCTTCACAACAAAAAAAATTCGATTTTGTTTTGGGATTATCTCGGTGCAGTGCTTGAAACCATTTGTTTCGACGTTTTTCATCTTGCGGAACATTTAAAAACATTTTGTCAGGAGTTGTTTTTGTAGTATTCTTACATAATGGTACAAAACAAGAACGATAACTTTTGAGGTTCGACATTTTCAATATACATATATTTGAGTATTTAACAATGACAACAGAATCAAATAGATCAAAACACTGTACTTAATATCTCTGTAAACTGCAATGAGTGAAAACTAACATTATGACGTCACGCGCGCTCGGGGTTGTTCGGGAGCGGTCGGCGGGTCTTCAGTACTGGATTCAAAAATTAATTTTTATTTTGATATAACTTTTGAATTATTGCAAAAAAAAAAAAAATAGTTTTGTTATAAAACTTATATATGATCTTTCCATTTATAACAAAAAAAAAAATTCAAATACCCAATTCTAGATTTTTTTTAGGAAAACTTAATTGAAACGGAAATGCTTGTCTTCAATATTGAAAAGCATCGGACTGTCTTTTCCAAACGACTAAAGTCTAAATAAATAAAACATAAGGTCTATCCATTAGCATATTGTTTTGGAATTCAAATGTTATAAAAATTATATCCGTTGTAACTATGAAACTACTCAAGAAATATTATTTGTCTACGAAATTCAGCCTAGATATACTATACCATTGGCCTGTGTCTCTCCAGTGCTGGATATAGGCATCTCCCAAGGACCGCCAGCATACCAGGCCCGGCTCACTCAGCACTTTAGGTACGAAAATATGCGTACAGTGGCGGGCCCCTGCGCAGGGGTTTATGTCAGTCGGTTGCCGCAAGCTCTTTGTAACGCACCCACAAATAAAAGCGTTTAAAAACTACAAACATATTGTGTAAGTAGGTACAATACTTTTTATTTAATAATAAATTTAAAATTGTATTTTAAAACGAATAAAACTACTATAATTAGTTATATTATAATTATGGTTGAAAATCTCTACGATTCACGCATGGAGTGTGTTTGTGTGCGTGACCTTCGGCGGTCCAGTGTAATATCGCCCTTTAATTTTATAGGTATTTTTTGTAGGTTTCGTGGAGCGTTATTTGGGAGCTTCTTGGGAGAGGGAACGGAGCGTGAGTCTTCTGTACTATTATCATTTATTCTGTGAGCACACACGGTCTTCTGCTCTTTTCATTCACCCACTACAGGTGACTTTATTCAAGTCGTCAGTTAACCTGGTCTGAGGGCGTACCGCACCACGCTTTTTGATAAATCATACACACCTATATAACAAATCACAACTAAATAATTCTCAAATGAAATCAAGAATACAAGAACTACTAACGTGGCTCACTCAAGTCTAAATGGCTCAAGGTAATTCACTCTTTAGTAGGTCTTTTAACATAGTTTTACCTAGTTACGCTAGTGTTCCTCTACGAGTACTCAAGCGCGTAAGTGGATTCTCTGCTTTGTTCAGCACTGCACTTACACGAGACTGTTAGAAGTTTATTTATAATACTTGGTTTTATTCTTTTAGAAATAAAGTTACACACGAGTATACAGAAATAGTGTCTGGTGGTATCCCATTCCATCCAGGCTTCCATCTGGATGTCTCATCTCATCTCATCTGGATGACTGGATGGATCAGGCATGTCTGGCATTCCATCGAGTACAGTAGAGAAAATATATAAATGCTCGGAGTGTTTTTGCTGGACAAAATCCGTAACGAAGATATTCAAAGAAGATCTAAAGTTGTCGACGTAGCTCATAGAATCAGCATGCTGGAGTGGTGGCGGACAGGCAACGCCGCTATTATAGGCCGCAGGAGCGATAACCGATAGGGGAGACGAATCCTCGAATGGAGACCACGTACTGAGAAACGTAGCATGAGATGACCTTCGTTCAGGTTTTTTTTTATAGACTAGTGGGCGGATAGACTAATGATGGTAAGTGTTACCACCGCCCATGGACACCTGCAACACCAAGAGGTATGCAGGTGCGCCGCCGACCTTGCAAAATCCTATTCACAGCTCTCTTGAAGAACCCCATATCGTAGCTCAATGGAAAGACCGAACGACTAGAAGAAATTCGCCGCTAGTGGCTGTATGAGAAGATCGTGCGTTTCTTGGGAAACGCTTATATCCAGCAGTGAAGAAACATAGGCTGATGACATGGTATATAAAGACTAATTTTTCCTGCGGCTTCGTCGGCGTGCTTGCTAACCTAACCTTAGTTTTAGAAACCTTTTGTTTGTCTTCAAGATGATGCGGGCAAAATTTCAACTCGTTTCGTCCATCATTTGGAGCGTGAAAGCATTTCAAACAAACAGATAGACATGTTTTTATTTTTTATATATTAGTTAGGTAGTATAAGTGGGCATAGTATAGAGGTATATAACTGGTAAGTGATATATGCTGTTTAACTGAAAAAAAATAACGACTACTATTTGTAGATCATTAAAGTATCTACATAAATAAATCGTATATGATGCCTGTGGACAATAGGTCTTCTTTGAATAAAAAAGTGTTTTCCTTTTCATATATGGCAATGCTGCAATTAGCACATTCTGCCAAAGTCAAGCTTTCTTCATAATAAACAATTTCAAAATCTAAAACGTGAATATCAATGTCCATCCCGTCGAAGTAAGTCAGGGTTCGCTCAGTAAAGCGATAGTAGGTTTACTAAGAACGGAAGAGGACTCCTTGGAAGTACACAGCAAACGTAGTCCCACGCTTTTATTTGATTGTCACAAACCACGCACGAAATACACTCTGAAGTTTAATAAACTATCACTATTAAACCGCCTAATCACCCCTCGAGTTCCCACCATAAAGTAACCAAAGAAAGCGCCCTTGGACATATATGTTAATTTATTGTATTAAGTATTACCACTGTCCGTTTTAGTACTAAAGCATATGTCTTAGTGGAAAACATCTAGGAAATAGTTTCATCCTTATATTTCTCACTAGCTGCCCCGACAGACGTTGTCCTATCCAAATTTAAATAATACAATAAGTTCATACAAAAATCCCATAGAAAAAAGCACTTTGTTTTTCCCAACTTTCCTAATTTTCCGGGCAACTATTTCAAATTTTCATTAATCCGATTCATTAATTTTACCTTAATCGGACTATAACAAAAATTAAAAAAAAATATTAACCAAGTCGGTCGAGCCGTTCTCAAGTGATGCGCTTACCAACGAACAGCATTTAATTTTTATTTATATAGATGTAACTATTGTTCTACGTGTCTGCCTAAACTCTGTTTCCGCTGTTTTTCCTTAAATAAATAAGGGCATAACATTCAAAGGCAACTCCATCTGAAATAAGCCACCTTATTCCAACCAATAGTTATAAGACATGAAAGCTGTAAAATATATTGTTGCAGCATGATATCTGTGTGCTTCCTAAACTCTACTATGACAGTGATACACTACACTATAAGAGAGTAGTTTTTCACTTCCTTTGCACCTGCACTCCTTCCCGCTAAAAGTGGAGCGATGTCTGATTAGTACATGGAGATAGCAGTAGATGATTGCAAAAAAACATTTGTCGTAATTGTCACACCAAAGCGATACAATTATACCTAACTGTTCTTGAAACCCTTCATGGTTCTGAAACCATAGATGCCCTTTATAATTGACTTAGTTTTTTCGAATATTTTCTTAGAAGAAAATATTTTTTAAGCTTTTGTTATTTGTTTTTTACAGTTTTTCACAAAAAATGTTTAAAGAAATACACAATGAATTAATTTCAATGAACTTTAAGTTAATTTGGATGTAAGCAGAATCCATAGTTTCAAGCTTAGGGAATTAACTTGTCGGTGATTATCGTAATAGGGGCGACTAGAAGATGACAAAGCCGCTACCACGAGCCCTGAAGTACACCACTACTAAAAGAGTGGATTCGCCAACCCGCTTGATCTGCGTGGTGTTGTAAGGCCATAAATCACAAGATATCACAAGACAATATGCCTGAGAAGACCCATATCCAGCCCATGAGTAGTGGACATAAAAAGGGCTGTTTACGGTTACGGTTTTTTTCTCTTATTTGACTATTTCTAGAGACTTAAATAGGATACTAGGCTTCAAAACCAGACCTGGCAGGTACTTCAATTTCACCGACCTGGTTCAGTTACACTACTACATTACATCCACACTGTGTCAGTATCGCATGCTCTCAAAAGGAAGTTCCGAGGTTGTGGGCGTATATTTGAATTGTTTCTAGCAACGAGCCAAGTTGCCGAAACCGCAGAAAAACTTCTCTCGGACCGACTGACGGGTAGTTTCTTTGATGTTCGCCTTATACGAGCTTGTAAGTAATGTATATGGAGTATACTTTTTACTCGAATGCTGCACGCAAGGAATTATTCTATTATTTTGACAATTCATTATCAGACTCAAACCAGTCGAGACCAAGTTACAAAATAAATAAATCTGGTCCCGATTGCTGTAAGTCTGATACTGAAATGCTAAAATAGTACAATAATACATTACAGCGCACTACAATCCAACAGCCGCTGGGCGTACTCGATGTGTTAGTATACTTAGTATACTATTTATCCACTTAGTATACTCGGGGCGTATTCTAGCCGATTTGTTATCCTTTATAAACAATAATATTCATGTTTCTCTTACATAACTGTAACAAAATCGAATCAGTTTTCTCAAGGCTTACCAAATACATACAGTCAGACACATTACCTATAATTTCCTTAGACAAGACACATAGTAGCAATATGAGGCGGGTATAGAACACCGCGCCGCGTGAGGCGTCGGATCTCATATCAGACTTGAGATTCCAATTTTCCCCTCGAATCCCGTAGGAACACGCACGCATGTCGACAACACGCACGTATTACCCGGTTACATAGGTACTGTACACGCATCAGTAGCGAGACTGCTTATAAACACTTTGGTCGCCAGCTCACACACACAGGCACACTGCTCGCAGCGTGTCGTGCGTCTTGGCCCATTTACAACGCAGTCGTAATCGACAAGCTGATTACCCAAAAAAAATCAATTAAAGACTGATTATACGGTCGGTAGTTCAAATAATCGTACATTTTGTGTTAATCTTCAATATCAGGGGGCGTATTTATAAAACACAATATCTGTTTGTCCTTTTCTCTGTGTCTTTGCTTATAATTCGGTTTCTACTGGACGGAGTTTGATGTCGTTTTTACTATCGTGTAAGTCATTTCTTCTAAAATGTTTCAGTACATAACATATCAGTATATGTATAATGCTAGCGAAAAGTGAAAAAGTCAGTAAATAATTAACGAGTTAATAACTTGTCGAATTCGAATAGCGCTAAGAAAATTACAAAAATAAAAATATATGATTATTTTACACATTTACCGGTTTATTAGACTTTATTTAGAGGACATTTACCATTTATTTAATTAAACTTCCAATATTAACCATCGTTATCAGCCTATAATGTCCCAATGCAGGGCAGATGCCACTCCTAGCAAATCAGGGGATTTCTGGCCACAATACACCACGTAGACCTATTGCGGATCGATGGATACACATGATGCAGATATTATTTCAGCATCATGATAACTAATATAGCTCCAAATTTTGAGGAAACCCGCATGCCCAATAATTGAAAAAAATAATTTCCTACACTAACATTAAAATATTTTGTGGTGACCCTTAACATGATCGTGCTTAACATGAAAGTCAATCTTCTGTTGCTTACATGCACCGTGACGTATGTACTTGCCTCACCCGACTGCGCTCGGCAAATGATGGCGATTAGTTTTATGAGTTCATTTGCTGTCGTATGCTGTAATTAGGTATCACTCCAAAGCCCCTCTTGTTTATGAGACTTACTAATCACTAGAGGTTGACATTACATCACTTGTTTTTCGTTCCCATTCCTAATTTTGATTTTGATTCACTTTTTTAGAGGTCATAGTCAAGGGGTATCTATAAACGTAAGTATTGTAACAAGTCCATTTATCACTAAGTGCTGGTCATTTTTATAGGGAAAACCCATGTGGTGATAAGTGGTACTGTCCACCATGAACATCCGGGATGCATGCCAACATTAGTCCAGAATGACAAACGTGGGCACACCCCCGGATGAACTGCCTACATTTGGAGATATAGAAATGAATTTGGAGAAAGGGATTGAGAAATAGAGAGCGATAGGATGGGATGGTAATGGGTTTTATCATCTGGCATATCTCACTCACTACCGCAACACGTATGTACATTGATAAAATAGGATAAATAGGCAAATTCAATTTAAGGTAGTCTTCTGTGAATGGGGGGTAACGTAGCCAATTGAAAACGCCCAGCGGCTACGGAATTACAGGATGAACTTTCTCCCTCAAAATTGTCATCATTGTCTTGTGCATAAGGGATGAATAGCCTTGAAACGCCACATTGGCCAAGCCGGTTGGTGAGTTCACTCTTCTAGAGATGCTACTGTTCCTCAGGGCTTGTGGCAGCGGCTCTGATATCCCTGAGTCGCCTTTTACGACATCTACTGGAAGAAATAAGATGGTGGTATTCTAAAGCCGGCCAACACCACACGGTTGAGAATTTTATTTATTACATGAATCACAAGACTGAATAAGATATTAAGTATCTGGTTATCCGTAAATCGTGCACGTTTCCCCACTGTGTACACGCCACGTGAAATGGATTTTATGTGCTGCCGCTTCTTACATAGATAGACATATTTTTATGACGATTGATACGAATATAGGTTTATTGTTATTTATGGGTAAATGGGTAAGCAACTGTCACTAGTTTAAGGATTAATATTATTATATTGTATTAGATCCAAAACGAAGACATTTGCCGAAGAACCAAAGTCCAGAATGACAAGCCGACATAGCTCGTAGAATCGGCATGTTGAAGTGGCAATGGGCAGGTCATGTTTGACGCAGGACCGATAACCGTTGGGGTAGACGAGTCCTCGAATAGAGGACCAGTATAGGGAAGTTCAGTGTGGGACGCCCTCCGGCCAGGTGGACCGACGACTTAAAGAAATTCAGCGGTGGTGGTTGGATGAGAAGAGCCGAGGATCGTGTGTGGTGGCGAGCTTCGGGAGAGGCCTATATCCAGCAGTGGAGAGATATAGGCTGGTGGTATCGTATATTGTATTGTGGTATAAGTATCTTTGTGTGTGTGTATATGTATATATATAAATATTTATGTGTAATAATGAGCATTTATTGCTCGCAATAAATGCTATTATAATTATTAATATGCGGTCTAGACTGGAGACATACACTAACTTTTCATTGAAATCCGTAGTGTTTTTTGTTGGAGTTTATTTTAGGGAGTATTTTTATAGAAAAAAGATGGCAGACTAACTGGTAGTAAATGGATACTGTCTTCCATGGACATAATTGCAAAATATTGTATATCAACTGATTCGCAGGGCTTTTCGAAAAGAACTTGTAAAGTTTAAATTCAAGTTTTTCTTTGCTTACTATATACGTAGTAAGCAAAGTATAGTTGCTAAGTATAACCTGATGGTAAGTGGAGATATAGGAATGGATTTGGAGAAAGGGTTGAGAAAATGGGGAGAGATTGGATGGGAATGGGCTCTAGCACATCTCACTTACTACCGAAACACGTACGGTACATTAGGGAAATAGGATAAATGCAGTACATTTCAAGGTAGTCTTCTGTGAGAGAGGGTTAACGTGGCCAATCAAGCGCACCTAGCGGCTGTTGGATTGCAGCGTGCACTCTCCCCCATCGAAAAATATTCCAGTAATAAAATAAGGAACCGCGCAGGAGCTACCGCGGGATTGAACTGCGTAGCTGTGAGCCAACAACTGATACTATTCGCAAACTGTACTTGTCACAACTTGTGACTTGGAAAATCTGGATTCAGCAAGGGTACTTAAAATCGAAAAAGTTTGGAACTCACAGACTGACCTAGAATATTAAGTATGTAAATCTATACTAATATAATAAAGAGGTAAAATTGTGTGTCTGTAGGTATGTTGGGGGTAATCTCTGGAACTAGTGAACCGATTTCAAAAATTCTTGCACAACTAGGAAACTACATTATCCGTGTCTAATATAGGCTGTATTTTATTTTGTAACTTATGTTTGTTATTTTGTATGTAAAAAAAAATAACTTGTAAACCGAAGCGAAGCGAGGGCGGCTCGCTAGTTTACTTATAAAGGAAGTGTTGTTTGTCCATCTTTTTATCATTCGACGGCAGTAATCTCAGGATCTACTAGGATTGTCTTGTGGTTTTACTGCAGTGATGCGATATATATATATATATATATATACATATATAACCCGCAAAGTTATATGGTACATTTTTTTGAAAATCGGTTCAGTAGTTTCGTAACTAACGTCTATCTTACGCGAATTATCCATCTATCTGAATGTGATATCGTAAACCATATCAAAGCTTACAATAACCTCACCTAAATTCATCTAGATAAATCCAAACCCACTAATTTTTAAATTCAGATTCTAAACAGGCAAGTGCCCTCAATTTTGCTTCCATTTGTAATAGTATTTGATTAGAATAAGATCGGGTAGAAAGTAAACAGCCGGCCTTCCCATCGATAGGCAAATAAAATTTGAAACGGGAAAAGGCGCGTCAAATCGAGGAAAAAATAAAAAAAAAGTCTAATAAAAATTGTAGAGAAAATAATTTTGATACTTGAATTCAATAACAAAATTAATCTAAGATTGTAGTCAAATATCAACATTATATTTCCAGCTATTTCTAGTGATAACCTTTTTTTTTTATATGCCGCGCTTTTCCAGTCTGTACTTTCATTTGCTAGACTCTACAAGACAGGTAGAGTACTGATCAGGTAGGTACTGATTTTCAAATCAGTTGGTGCGTCTAGTCAAGACTCACTCACTGATTTGAAAATCTGGTCTCAAGCAAGCAAATACCCTCACTTTGCAATAGTGTTAAAGTGGTAAGTGGTAAAAATAAAAATTGGGAAGTAAATTATAAACAGACATAATAATATTTATTTTGAAGAATGAGTCATATTTAGTTCCCTTAAATTCCGCGGAACTTCTTTGGTGGCGCGCACTCTATCTACGTTTTTTTACTTTTCTTTCAAAATACCAATACAAGACAGACAAAGGACTAATTTATCATATGGCTATAATATACGGAGCGCTTCGAAGCGATTATGTTCCTCCGACAAATATTTTAGAATATTCAATCTTAACGCCTTTTCCTTTTCTCATAACACTTCTTTTGTATTACAACAAAACCTTTTCATTATAAACCATTTCTGAGACACACATATCTATACAATTATTTATATCTCTTTGAGACTGATTCAGTCGTTTTGTAGGTCGCCAGCCGCCATCAATCAGTCGCAGCTGACGGGTCTTATAAATGAATTTAATGTTTACGTTCCATTGGTATCTAGGGAAAAGACCATGTAAATTAATTCATATTTTACCCAACTTTAGTCTACTAACTTCCGATTTAACAGCGGTTTATAATTATGAAAAAAATAAACTACAATTTCAACTATGGCGGCCCCTAGACCTACAATAGATTTTCTCAATAATGTAATTGTGACAATTTTATTAAATCGCGCCTTGCACCATTAACGAGTTTAAATACAAAGCATTAAATTGTTAAAAAACACTTTTTATTCATATTAATCATTCATTTAGCTGGGTATAATCCGTTTTTAAAATTCTATACAATAATTCGTTTCTTTTATTTCGCTTATGTAATATTATTATGGAAACACTGCCTGAATAAAATTGATTAAAACTCTGTAAAGTTCCAAGATGAGACCAATCCGTTTTTTAGTTTCAAGATTATGCCGGTGTATACTCCAAAGCTGTAAACTTAAATGTAAACTTATCAAAAATCCAAAAAAAAATATCGTCCATATGTCTCCGGACAGGGCTTGTAATGCTCTGGACAACTTTAACCTAACATTTATCTATTTAAACAGGTGTTATCACGAATGTTCACCTTATTTATTTTACTCGACGTTTCGGTTGGGTTGCACCAACCATGGTCACGAGCTGACTGAAGAGGCGGGTAGTCCGTAGTGCGAGCAGTTCCATCAACTATTTTGGTCTTCGTGCATTGGTACTTCATCCGGAAAGTTTAGAAACACTTACTGAAACAATTTAATTGTGGGCTTTTTGGCTAGAATTCGAGAAGTGAAGTTGAGTTTTGGTTCGATTATTGTACAAATTGTGTATTGCACGTTTGTGTATAAAAGCATCGGACTGCGTTTTTCGTGCTATTCGAAGGAGTCCTCTTCTGTCCTCAGTCAACCTACTAACACTTTACCGAGCGACTCCTGACTTCCTTCAACGGGACTGGACATTGACTTTAAGATTGTTTATTACGAAGAAAAACATGACACTGCAGAATGTGCTAATTGCACCATTGCCATATATGAAAAAAAGAAATAATTTAATTTCCTTTTTTCATTTAAAGCGACATCAAAGTATCCACAGATATTAATGATAAGACAATAGAAGCGAACTCAAAATGTTTATTGTTCATTTAACATTTCGCAGATAAAATTGTAAATGTCGAGTGCCAACAAAGGCATGTAAACCAATTGTGACGATTGTCACGAGTGACGTCACGTCACACGTGTTTACCTTGGAATCCGGACGGTACTTGGGTCAGTCGGAACGCAAGGGGGTCACGCATCACGTAACTTAGTAGAGATGGGGTGCTTAGACGATTCTGATTTCTTATTACGATTTTGTCTTTAAAAATAAAGTTAATAGCTTGTTTAATAAAAGTTAATGCATACTATACATATCTATATCTATCTATATCTATCTATACATATAATAAAATTGTAACAGGCCGATGTCTGTACATTATAGATATTGAAATAAAACTAATATGGGGAGTCTTTATTAGAGCAACAGAAGCCAAAACAACAGTTTTTAGAAATTTTGTCTGTCTGTATGTTTGTACACGCATCACGCAAAAACTAGTGCATGGAATTGAATGCCGTTTTCACCGATGTATTGCTAGAGGTCTAACTTAAAATATAGGCTTCATTTTACCGCAGGAAAATATCTTATTCCGATTGTTTTAAATTTAATAAACCGAAGCGAAGTAAGGGCGGGTCGCTAGTTAGTAATAAAGGTAAATTATAAACTGTATTGTTATGTAATAAGTAATGACATTTAAAGAATGTAAATATAATGCAATAATAATTATAAAATCACTATTGTACTCCCAAAGTGGTAGGCTTTGGCGAGCAATGTATTGGACACCACTTATTCATATTCATACATGGCATGCATATCGTTCGATTCGATTCGATTGACCTCCACGATTGACGATTGACGATTGGCCTTTGACTCTCCACTGCTAGACATTGACCTCTCTTAAGACCTCTTGCACACGATCTTCGGGTCTTCTTAGCACCTGCAAATTTCATCAAGTCGTTGGATGTTGTTTTTCTTCTTCGATTCGATTCAAATTGGTATTCGGGGAATGCTCGATGAGCGGGGAGTGTTTGAAATTAAAAATCAAAACCTCATTAAGGTCCAATTAAATATTCACCTCAAATGTTATCAAGCTCATATCTAGCTAATTTTATAATGAATTAAAAAAACTAAAATATGGGGTTGTTATAAATAGTATCGAATACCAATTATCGCAATTATACCCATATTTGAAAATGTAGTCACAGAAGAAAACGAAACTAAGAAATCATATCAAATTATTTTGAAAATATTTGGTATAAAATTAAATAATATCGATGTTCCAAATTGTTCATAACCAGTCGAGCAGATGATGTCACCGATTCATGACACACCCAAAGACGACATGTAACACAAAGGGGTTGCAAGACGAAGGGAAGACAGAGTTCAAGGATCAAAGGACTCTTGTCTCCCGTCCCTTAGAGAATCAACGATATATTTATCAATTTACTAAGACTTTACTCGTCACGATTACAGCCTGTGACTAGTAGTAGTAGTCATAGATAAATAGGAGATGTCCATAGCGGACAGCTCTCTCTCTCTCTGTCTCTCTAAATCCCATTTATAAAAACTATAATCCCACTATATAAAATTTATTGAATTATTGGAGCTTTTACAAAACCTTTGTAAGTTATGGTATTCCTTAAGTCCTCTATAATCATTTTTTTCTGAAGATTTTTATCAACAAATCTATTTCGCAATTTATAACGCTCCCTCGTTTGCAAACATCATAAATAACAGAAAGTGGATCGTACTTTTGTGACAATACAGAGAAAAGTAGTCTTGTAATAAAATCTCGGGCGTCGGGTTGTCTTGTCGCTCACTGATCTTTGCACAAGCTGAATCCACCCGGTGGGCTTGATCGCGCGGTCGCACAGAAGAAACAGAACATGACCAACGGCAACCCAACTGGGAAGCCACTCCCGCAGCAGCGGGCGGCGAAGAGACCTCCGTAAGTTGGCACACAGCCCAGAAGCGGACTCCCTCGTGACAGAGGTGTGAGATGATTACGAAGGTTGACAGAGAAGTGCGTGGAGAGCTGTGTTTGAGTAGACACTGGCCATGAAGGGAGTGACAGTCATAAAGTTACATCCAAACATAGCCAAATATAACCATTTCAGTACTCTATTATGTTGTAATGTGGTTGAAAATGGCAGTAAGGTGCAAGTGATGACACGATACCAACATGATACCATCATGATACCTACATGATACCAACATGATACCAACATGATACCATTATGATACTAACATGATATAAACATGATACCAACATGAAACCAAGATGATACCAACATGATATCAACATGATACCAACATGATACCAACATAATCCAAAATAAGTACAAGGAAGCAAAATAGAGAAATATAAATTAGTTAATTCTCATATTGGCGGGGATTACCTGTAATTTTGCTGGTATGATGAGGAGCAAGGAGCGCGTCTGCCGTACTCCGTCATGGAGAGATCTTATCTTCCCGCATTTTGATCATGCCTTATCAACCGTGTGGGACGCAACAACGATCACGCATGCATTAATTTTATGTACTCACGGATTAATTTACCATCAAAAGGCCTTGAACTTGGGTAGATTTACAATAGTAGGGTATGTATTGTATTATGAAGCAAGATCAAAGATTTGAACACTTTGAACACATTAGTTTATATCTTTACAAATACACACAATGACACTTCAACTATGGTTTGAATTAATTGGATGGTAGAGCCTGTATATTTGCTAAATCTATATTGCTCTAGCTATAGCGAAAAGGGACGAGATAACTTAGCGTATCATACTGCCTTTGAGGTGTTCGTAGCGAGAAGTTAAAGGAATGACTATGTTATAGACGAGTTAATTGTATAAATTAATATTATCATTACATCGGACTTTTCTCTGCAGGAATCAAGTGTATCGCGATATCGTCACTTGTTTAAACTACACACAAAGGCGTACACGTACAACAATTAGCTGACTCGCGGACGAGACCTAATGGGTTTACCCCGCACCCACTACACAGAGCCATTGGCCCAACACACAGTTACAGACCGATTCAATGAGCACACCCAGTATACAGTACAACATCTGTGCTCTGAGTGCACACATTAACCTAACACAGTCGGACCGGGCCGTGACAGTCTGAATAATCTTGGCGATTCCACCCCCGCTCTACCTCACACGCGGGCTGGTTGGAGAGGTCGTCCGGGTGAAGAGCTCTCAGAATTCTGGCTCCATACCCAAGCTACACACCCCAATGTGTTTGCATTGCACATTTGATTTTAACATGCCATCCAGAGGTCTCAGTAATACAACGTTATGTATTTTCCGAAACCACTAGGAGATTATGAATAATTGATAGAGGTAAGTTCCAGGTAGGCAGGATGAAAGGGGTGTGAGGGTAATTAATCAATGCTAGAATCGTTGGTCGAATAGACTTTCGATGGATTCTGTAGGGTGTGCGAACAACATCGGCACGTAGGGAGGGTTATCAACTTCATTGCCCGCCTTATATTAAAATCTAATAATACTTCATAATTAAGTAAGCAATTTTTGCCTAAATAAAACAGTAATAGACGTCAAACAGATGGTAATTCAATTACTCTCTTTGGCGTCTATTACTGTTTACTCAGATACTCAGCTGAGTAGGTTAGAACTTAATTAAATAAATGTAATCAAATTACCGGCAATAGGGCTGTGATGGTGTGATGGGAGACCAGCTGATAGGGAGAAACTCTAAATCTCTACATATTATTGCAAGGCATTGCAATTGTATCTAAATTCCAGTGATAAATGACGAACACCGTCGAGGGATTGTCGATGGCGCTGGCCGTGGCTACAAGTCGTTGTAGAGGAAATTAAAGCTAAGTATTTTAATGTTCATACCGCGCAAAACGTACTTAAAGTGCCCTTTAGGTGTTCACTCAATGTACCTACTGCTTTATGCATCAGGGTGATATCTATTTTGGACATCATACAGTTAACATTCAGATGAACGTCGAAGACGACAATCCGATGATATGCAAAATAATACGTCTCCAATTACACAACTAGGGCCTAGGCCCCCTCAGGTGTTGAATTACAACACAAGTGCGTCCCGAATTAATCTGACACAGTTATAAACACGAGCGTAAAACAAAATACCTGTTAATTTATTCCTCAAACCGCGTTTCCAGGAAAAAACTCTCAGATGAAAACCGAGAGTTGAAATATTTGAATGGTTTCCGAATTCGCGGAAAACACTTAATCTTAAGACTTAATCTTGGCCTCGGGATTAAATTATTAATTAACCGAAAGGGCGGGCCGTAATGAGCCGATGTTTTAACAATGAGAAGTCCGTCTTGAGAAGGGATCTTTTAATTCTAAAGATTAGTAATGCGTTGAGGATTTTTGCTTTTATTGTAATGTTAATAGACATTTTCCTAACGCGATCGGTCATCGGGTGTATGCCAGAATGGTAGGTGTACCACAAAGATTCGTATGAATTGTATACTGTTGTGTATCTTTCCAAAAAAAAAAAAACTGTAACTCTTACTATGTGTCTTTCTATCTCTTCCCGCTGGTGTCGTAAAAGGCGACTAAGCGATAACAAAGCGGCTACCACAACCCCTGAGGAAGGACATCACCTCTAAAAAGTGGACTCGCCAGCCCGCTTGGTCACTGTATCGTTTTAAGACCATACATTTCCCATGCACAAGATAATGTGCATGATGAGGGCCATGTCCAAACAGTGGATACTAAAAGAGCTGGTTGCAGGTAAACATTCGCGTTAAGACCCGTTTAATAGATAAATATGTGTGAAAATGCGAAAATCCCAAAAAATACTATTGTGACTTAGACTCAACCCATAGACCTCTATTCTTTGAGTCATTAAATAATGTTCAACTACAGCTAATATATCCAGAAAGCAGTTCCACCAATGTTTGTCACAGTTCGTAAATCCTATAATCGAGTTGTCGAAGGGAGGCACGAGGAGCGCGGTGACAGATGCGCTCATCGCTCAGGATCAAACGCTCCATTTTTCCACACCTTCCGGGGTGTACACCCCATCCCCCCCACTTTCGAGAAAATCGCAATGATTAATTCGTGACTTTCCCGGAGTGTTTATTTTTCACTGGTCAATTCTTTAGCTCATTGGAAATAAGTAACGCCACATAATTGAAGAGTTGGAGAACTCTGCCTTACGTGTACTCGTATTTTAATTATATTTCTTATTTATTCTATTATTAACTACATATTTAAATAATATTATTTATTTTTAACATTTTTATATTCTATGAAATCGTAATGTACTTTTATAATTTGCAACCCACTTACGAGCTCCAGCTGAAAATCAACGCTGAAGACTTGTCTCGGGCATTGAACATTACGCTGAGGTGGGGAGACGCCAAGGACGCACGGAATGACAATTATCAAATTTTGTTGATTATCATTGTGATTATTTTCTGTCATGCTTTCTGTCATCATTTTCTCTTCCTTTGTGTGTTTTATTAACTATTCGTTGGTAAACGTTGAAATAACTGGCGATATCATTTTATCATCGCCCTTTTTTTTGCTTTACGAAGATTAACTAGGTTTAATATAATTGATTACATGGACGGTGGAAAGGCAAAAGGGCTTAACTGACATTCACTTTTAACAACTTTATATCTACAGTTCATAATTAATAACCTACCCTAGGTTATTAATTATGAAAGAAGCAACTTGATAAAGATGTAATCCGACAGCCATGTAATCCAGAAAGTCTTTGTGTTACAATATGAGAAAAAGTATCAAAATATCAATTCACAATTTATTGATTCTTAAAACACAAAAGCATTTCGAAGTGGCATAGGACACTGTTGAACCACAGACGTCAAAATACCGAGATATCTTAAGTCGTTTTCATTATCTCGTTGACAATTTTACATCTCCTTCTTCTTCGGTTAAATGCCAATATTAGTCGTCGGCTCAAGCGCGACGACTATTTTGCCCATATCACGTGTAAATAAATTTATGGAGTATTGCTCTCATCTCTGGGCCGGTGCACCGAAATACCAACTGGACCCATTTGATTTTATCCAACGACGTGCTGTTCGTATTGTCAACGATCCCACTCTCACGGGCGGTTTAGAACCCCTCAGCATTCGGAGAGACGTTGCGTCTCTCTGCGTGTTCTACCGCCTGTACAATGGGGAATGCTCTGAAGAATTGTTCAATATAATTCCCACCTCGGGTTTCTATTACCGCACCTCCCGTCACAGAAGTGCGGTCCATTCGCATTTCCTCGATACGCAGGTGTCGCGCACTGTTCGCTCCAAAAAATATTTTATACCGCGAACCCGTAGGCTGTGGAACGAACTGCCTCAAGAGGTCTTTCCATTAAGCTACGATATGGGGTTCTTCAAGAGAGCTGTGAATAGGATTTTGCAAGGTCGGCGACGCACCCGCTTACCCCCTGGTGTTGCAGGTGTCCATGGGCGGCGGTAACACTTACCATCACGTGAGACCGCCTGCTCGTCCGCCCACTAGTATATATAAAAAAAAAAAAAAAAAATTCATGTAAATATGGCGTCGCTCAGTGAAGCGACAGTTGGTTTACTGAAGACAGTTGGACTCCTTGGAAGGACACGGAAAACGCAGTCTTATGTTTTCATTTAATTATTAATTTATCACAAACATGGCACTTTGAACTTAAATAAACCATCACCATTGAACCACAAAGTCCGCGATACATAATTTTTATTGTAATCAAATAAAAATTCAACTTCACTTGTCGAGTTCACGCCAATGTGTGCGACTTTCACGAAGATCAAATTGTTGTCATACGATAGGCCATGAGCTAGCCTGTCGACAGTTTCAAGCTTGACCACTATTTACTGGACATCTTGTATATATGTAATTATGTATACTATACACCTGTCATTAAAATATTTATTTCCTATTTACCCAAATGTTGTCTGCCAGAGATCGCTATTAGCGATAAGACCGCCTTTTGTACATTTCATATATTACAATATCTGTCACTGCCTTGTTTTGTTTTGGTGTGCAATAGAGAATGTTATCTATTTAATGCTCACAGAAATTATACAGAAAATTGTAGCCACCTTAGAGTGTACCCCATTTACATTTTTGCATTTCCTGAAACGCCGCTGAAAGCATCTCTAGAAGCATTATGTTCTCTTCACACCCTCGGCAACCCGTATTCTGCGCTCGCATCTTAGCTATTTGGAAAGCATTATCCTGTTGCTCTATGGTTAAGGAGACAGTAAGCAATCTTGCTGGTAGTGAATTGCCGAAAGTTATTGCACGAAGTGACACAAGGCGAACTTAATGCTTAGGAGCATTATCTCCCAGTCAACCTTTTGCTTATACACAGAGATGGTCGGGTACATGCCGTGATGGGTAAGATTAAGTAAAACTATATACCTAATAGTGTTAAATAATATATTAGGAATTGTGTTGTAAAGTAAGAATAAGGATTCCCGATGTGCCATCCTCCACTGCCTCCGTTGACTCGTCATCAAAAAAGTTTGACGACCATTGGTTCAAAACGGGAATGGAAAAAAAAACATTTTTTTAAAACAAACAGCTGAAAATGTTTTTAACACGTTTTCCCGTGTTTTAAGCCAAAGTTTTTCCGTTAATTTTGAACACAGATTTTAAACATCTTTAAAATACTACTCAGGATGCCCTAATTGGTGATTTCCCCTTTATTGGGGACCTTATAACAAAATGAACAGCCAAATTGATTCAGACAATTCCCCCCATTCAATGCAATACAAGGTAGAGAATAGAGATGCCTGCACAGCCGGATATTTTTTTTATAAGTTAATCGGTATTTCGTATTTGACGTGTCGTAGATGTAAAAATAAGATTTAGCAGTTCATGTAAGAAAACGTTTTAATTTAAACTTCACTTGTGTTCACTTGTGGATTTTCTTTGTGGAAAAGCCTGTGCTCTTACTATATTCCACAGAGCACTAATAGTAGTCACACATATCTCAATTATAAAATTTATACACTTTAATTTTAATTTATTTATATTGTGTTTTAAATAGTTTTAAAAACATCTGATTTAAAACACTTTGTTTTATACATGTCAACAGTGCTCTAGAGTGACAAACGTTAGCACGCTTTCATATAACGGAGAAGACCAGACACAATCATACATTTATATCAAGATCATATACCGCACCTTTGATATATCCGTGAGAATACTCTGGATATGCATTACTCTACCTTATACTCTACGCACCCTCTTATATTATAATACGTTATATTCATATATCACGCACCTTTTCACATAAGTCTTGTTGTGCGTTTCTGCGAAAAAATCTTTTAAATTGAAATACCGCAAGTGACATCAATCTAAGCAATTGCCGAAATTTCTCCTTTGCTATACAGTAACAGTGTATAAATAAAACAAGGATTTGGCCGCGGCTTCCCTCACCTGTTCGAGAAAATGTTCAATTTGATCATGTTCTCATCCTCTCTCTCTTTTCGTGGGTGTCGTTAATCTACTAAAAACGACAACAAAGCCGCTACCATAAGCCCTGAGGAACAACACCACCTATAAAAAAGTGAACTAACCTAGCCCAATCCGTTTGGCCAGCATGGAGTTTTGAAGCCCACGTCGAGCAGTGGACAATAAAAGTGTTGGTTACGGTTTACCGATACGGTATACCATGGCATCAGTCTGTGTCCTCTCTATTGTTGAATATAAGCCAAAATCCTCCTTCGAATCCCGCCTCACTTCCTCTCTTCTTATCCAGCTATTACTGGAGACTTTCAAGTCGTCAATTCATAGGTGTCCCAGGCTACGTTCCCGGTACGTGGTCTCCATTCTAGGACTCTTCTATCTTATCGGTTATAGTTCATAGTAATATAGGCTGCCCACTGTCACTTCAGTGTACTAATTCTTTGAGCTATGTCAACAAATTATGGATAATTTCTTGGTATCGAATATCTCCCGAATATCGAATATCGGAGACTCCCTTTCTTCCTCGGGCCGAACTCATGAATGGGGCGGGGCTTACAGTCAGGGTTTGTAAGTTTTTTTTTATAGAATCAAGGCGGCAGACGAGCGAGCAGTTTAACTGGTGGTAAGTGGATACTGTCGCCCATGGACATCCAGGATACATATCAACATGAGTGTTGAATGTCAAACGTTGCCACATTCTCGGATGCGTTGTCTACATTTTGGAAATTTAGGAATGGATTTGGAGAAAGCATTGATAAAATGGGGAGGAATAGGACAGGATGGGATAGGCATAGGCTTTGGCGTAGATTAGTGAATAAGATAAAGTGGGAAATGCTGTACATTTCACGAGACACGTTTGTAATTAGTGCAGAGTAACTAAGTGAGGTAAGTCCACCCTGTGGCTGTGGGATTGCAGCGTGCACACTTCGTATCCACACATACTGGCCACAGAAAGTCTATCTCTTAGCTACGTTGCAACAAAATGAACAGTACTTATGTGAAAACGTACAACTACCCACAATCTCTTTGAGGAAAGTATGAATAGAAATCTCTCAAACGGTTTCAACGAGATCGCAGTAAAATCTTCTAGAAATTTCTCCCATAAATGTGGGACAAATTAAACCGAGACGAATGAAAGAAATGCGACCATTGAAGTCCGCTACGGAATTAGTCGAGAACTCTTTGCCTGCGTTGGTTTTAATATAACATTAACAGAATATGAGTTGAGAGGCGAAATTAAAATCGGCGAGTCCGCACTTAAATCCGTTTAGAGCTCATAATGCGATATAACGCCCCCTTTTTCAACCCCACTCCCCGGACCAAGTTCCGCATTCATGGCTCACAATATCGTACTATTTTTAATTTTGTTAATTAAAAGTAATTTCAGTAAATTATATGAGCTTACCTAGAATTGGAGGAGAATTTTAACATGGTGGTATATCTCGCCAAACGGATTTGTTTTCCCGTGACTGTCTTAAAAAAAGCGACTAAACTAAAAACGACTGGTGTCTTTTTTTTTTGTACGAAGACGGCAGACGAGGATACAGTCCACCTGATGGTAAGTGGATACTGTCGCCCAAGCACATCTGCTATATATGTATGCCAACATCAGTCCAGAATGACAAACGTTGGCACGCCCCCGGACGCGGACCTTTGGAGATATAGGAATGGATTTCCTATATATAGGAGATATAGGATTATGTCACATCTCACTCACTACCGACACACGTACGTACATTAGGGAAATAAGATAAAGTGGGAAATGCAGTACATTTCAAGATAGTCTGTGAGAGTGGGTAACGTGGCCAGTCGAGCGCGCCCAGCGGCTGTTGGATTGCAGCGTGCACTCTCCGCAATGAGCCCGCATGGTGGTTTATAATTCACGGCCTGAACCCCCCCCCCCCCCTAGTGATTTAATAGGGGAGGCTTGTGCCCTGCAGTGGGACGTCATACACAAGAAGATTGTGGCAGTTTTATCACTGACTGAATACGTTAGAAACAATTTTTCGCCAATTGTATATAGAATCCACTCGCAATGCGTTAGCACGTCATCAATAGGATTGACACCGGATTGACAGGCTTCCATGCGCGAGTGGCTTTTGGAAAGGTTATTTGTGTCGATCAAATATGACACATACAATAGCCCACGCGAACAAGAAAATAACAGTAGATCGACTAATAACGATCATAACAATGATAATTTAATTCATAAGATTTTCGCGTTTTGTACACATATGTCTGTGCATGGCAGGAATAACTTGATAAGTCAACTCTTCTTCGAGGGTACAGTTTGATAGTTTATCACTATGTTGCGTTGTCATTCATATAGCACAGTTACGAGTAGGCTTTTATTTTTATTTTTCGGATTGACTAAATTCTTGTGGCCCTAGTGGCCTTTCAAGAGTCACCGGACTTGTGTTACGAGTAGGTATGTATCGCCTTAAGGGCACGCAATAATTATAATTATACATTTATAATACATATAATTATACGTTTATATTTTACTAGGGACCCGCCCCGGCTTCGCACGGGTAGCACTAATTATCTATAGCCGGATGACTTCTGGTGGATAATATTATCATATCGGTAGCTTATTTTCGCAAAATCTTCGTAAATTATAGCCTATAACCTTTCCAGATAATCCCACTTTCTATTGGTGAAAACCGTATAAAAATCCGTACAGTAGTTTCTGAGATTAGCCCGAACAAACACAAACTCAGAGCGGCGGGGAACTTTAATTTATAATATGTAGTGATAGGTTTATAGTAAATAATTAATGCTATAAGCTAAATTATGTTTAGAACAGGACTTTAAGGGCCTTACTTATAAAAATCTCGCTAAGCAATACTTAGCCACCGCTTAGTTAAACCGCTCTTAAGCTATAAATCCATGTTTAACTTTTGTTTACTTATAAACGTTGATTAGCTGTTACTTAGTTAAGAAACGAACAAAGAACGATACATAGATGGTTGGCACAGATTATACCTAAAATAATCGATTAGATAGAGAAATTGAATGAACGAAATTGTTAAAAGTTCTATTTTTTCCATATTATATCATCTATGACAGTATCCGAGTGCCGTGAATTTGACAGATAACGCTCATTTAGTACATCTGTCTACGTTTAGTACCTATATTTTATAGCGGGAATTTCATTGTAAATATCTTCATTTTATCTTTCATTTTTAATAGTAGTATTTATAGTGTATTAATTAGTTTTATTCAGTGATGGACACCCCCGAGCAAGCCAATAAAAGAATACGATCCACCAATTGGAGTGATATGGAAAAGGTATTTGTAAATAAATATATTTGTATTTGTATCATCCGATAAACTTTGTAGCGGATTAAAGCGAACTCTGTAATTCTTCGTCTTTCTTCTCCTCCTAGCTCTGAAACTGCTTAAATCAGCTACGTCGTTTTGGAAATCACGAAGATCTTCCAATCCATCCATGTTTTAAGCACAAATATATTTTTTTTTACTAACAAACAAACGCAAGTATGTAGGTATGTAGATCAAACGTCACAATAGAACAGCTGATTTATGTGAAATCCGCCATCTTGCCGCTTAGCGAGAGTTAAACTATGTCTCGGCAGTGTTTAATTTTGACGGCTATTTAAACACTACTTAACGACTTCTTAACGCTAAATAGTGTTTATAAGTGAGGTTTTTGCTAATCCGTAGTTAAGCAATTGATTAAATTTTAAGAAACGTTTATAAGTAAGGCCCTAATAGTTTATATCTTAATAATAATCCACAGATACTTTCCAAAAAGTTTCATAGAGCAAGTATGGAGTCTGGAAACTCACCTCGTTTCACATGTTCTCTTATTATCCTAACATCGCAATGTATATCTTTTAACTGTCTAAAGATGCGAAGGTACTCAACATTCTAATGTAAACAGAGCGCCCTTATAAAAGCGGCCGTCATGTAAGCAAATGATACATGTCGCTTCGCGCCCCGTCCGAGACAGTTTCGAGGGCCCTTGCGCCCGCTTCACCGCGAACTCGCACTGAGGGCCGTTAAACTCTTTTTGTGTGGTTTTCAGAAGGATGCTCCAGGGAAGGGTAAGATGGCCACTATGACCCACAACTCGAACTAAGACCAGTTAAACTAGGGCAAATATTAGAAAGACAATTATAATACAATGCATCGATAACTGTACACAGGCATTCCTTGCATTTATAAGGGTATTTCGGGCTATAATCCCGACGCGGGCCCAGTGCAGATTTTCGTTTTTCGTAAAAAGGATGGAGACAGACGAGCAGACAGTCCACTTGATAGCATGTGGATGTTGTCGCCTACCCACGATACATGCCAACATCAGTCCAGATTGACTAACGTTAGCGTGTCCCAAGATACGCTGCCTATCTTTGGAGATTTAGGAATGGACTTGTAGAAAGGGTTGGAAGAATAGGGAGGTATCGTATAGGATGGGATGGGAATAGGCTGTAGCATATCTCGCTCACTCCCGAAACACGAACGTACATTGGGGGAATAAGATAACAAGGAAAATGCATAATATTTTACAGTTATCTTCTATTAGTGTAGGGTAACTCGGCAACATCCATCGACTGTGCGATTGCAGCGTGCAACCTCTTCTCTATATTAATAATAATAGAAAAAAAAACGTATTATACTTAAATTAAAAGTTAATAATACTGGCCGAGGATTTAAACTATCAATCTCACGACTTGACTCGATGAGAGTCGAGAATAAATACCCCTGGGCTATCACCGCACTTATCACGGAACGTTACAATTTTCTGTCTGTTCCTCGGCCACTTTGTATAAAAACTTCCAAAACTGCCTTCTAACAAAAAGGTCCAAATGAAGCTGTAACAATATCAATAACATCCCGTACATTACGAAAGGGATAAAAGGGCGACCGCTCCTGTCCTCCCTCCAAAATGTTTCAAATTTAAGTAACACTCCCTAAGAATTCCAGACCCTGAATTTGGGATTGCCTTTTCTATTAAACATATACTTTTCTTTTCTTTTCATATATGGCAATGGCACAATTAGCACATTCTACTGGTGATAAGTTTACAGTAAACAATTTTAACTTAAACGTATCCTGTCAATGTCCAGTCCCGTCGAAGCAAGTCAGGAGTCGCTCAGTACTGATAGTAGGTTTACAGAGGACAGAAGAGTACTCACAATTATGCACAAAAAGCACTTTGAAGATTAATAAATATTCATTATTAATCCACAAAACTTAATATACACGTTTTTTTTTTCAATTAATCATACAAAAGCTCCGCTTCACTTCTCGTATTTCCGCCAAAAAGTCCAACAGATACATATATCATGCTGCAAAATATATTATATCTGGGCGAATCTTTTTCGTGTAATATATCTCGCGGGCTGCGTATGGAGCATGTAAATCAATCCGTGGCCCGACAAATTACCCACTGAACATATGAGGACATCCAAGAGATTCGCATATTTTTTGCACGACGCCGCCGTTGCCTTTTTATTATTACGCAGCTCTTTTATAAAACCTTCAGAGTGTAGGAGTTGGGAAGTAGAATAGCAGATGGTTTAACGTTCGGTTTGTATTTCAATGAGCCGTGAAAAATCTATACTAATATGTATAATAAAGAGGTAAAATTGTGTGTTTGTATGTTGGGGGTAATCTCTGGAACTACGGAACCGATTTCAAAAATTCTTTCACAAATAGAAAGCTACTATATAGACTATATTTCATTTTGATATTTTGAAAAATAAATTTGAAAAAAAAAATAGAAAAAAAAAACTTATAAACTGAAACGAAGCGATCAACAAAACAACCTATTTTTGAATAAAGAAAATAATTTCAAATACTTTTATTATTTTAACAATTGCAAGGGGAGAGTGCATTCCCACAGCCACTCGGCGCACTCGACTGACCACTTTACTCCTCTCTCACAGAAAACTACCTTGAAATGTACTGCGTTTCCTAGTTTATAGTATTTCCCCAATGTACGTACATATTTTTGTAGTGAGAGAGATATGCCAGAGCCCATTCCCATCCTATCCTATCCGTCCCCATTTTCCAAACCCTTTCTTCCAATCCTCAATCTGCAATGTTAGGCAGCGCATCCGGAGGCGTGCCAACATTTGTCACTCTGGAATTATGTTGGCATGTAACGCTGATGTCCACGGACAACAGTGTCCACTTACCATCACGTGGACTGTATGTTCGTCTGCCGCCTATTCTTATAACAAAAGTGATACAGGTAGATACAATTAAATAGGTTTCCCATTGTCGCATACTTGACTTCATTATGTTTTTTTTTATAATGTATCCTCCCTTTTAGTTTGTATACTTAGATTTATTTTTAAATAAGAGATGCGACTACCTACTTATAGCATTTTTTGTAATAATGACACCGGGGCAAGCTGAAAATCAGCGATGTGTACACACACATAATACTCACACTCACTCACTAACGCATACGCTCACACGCATACAAATAATCATTGCATACGCTAAGCTTGCGAGCTCACTGAGCTATTTATAAGTTAATTCACTTTTATTACATTGCATTTGTGTTATATTTATATTGCGTCAGTGTGGCAAATAACTAATTTATTTATTTATTAAATAACTAAAAATGACGTCACCAAGTGGACGGAGTCCTATTTCTTCACCAGAGAACCTGACCCGCCATTAAATTTGCAGCCATTCAGTACTTTCTGATGCTCATTTAATTATTTCTCGTTTACGTCACAGATAAAGTTTTAAGCTAAACTTTCTTATAGTTAAAGAGAAAGCTTTAATACCGTTTGATTAAAAAAGCTTTACCTACACTTTAAAATAATTTTAAGAGAATGCTTCTAGGAGAATAATAGTAACTTTCGTCGAGGCTTTTATTTTAAAAACTAAATTGTCTTGTCCAATTTTCAGAGACAAAAAGTATCTTTTGTCTTTCTCCAGGATTCTGACTACCTCTCTGTCAATTTTCAATGAATTCAGTTCAGTAGTTTAGTCGTGAAGACGTGACAATCGAACGGGGAGACAAACAAACAAACGGGGAGATAAACAAACAGAGACACTTTCGTATTTCTAATATTAGTGTGGATAAGACTACAGTAATACATATTTATAAAAAATATACATACATATTTGGACCTAGTGGCGTCGGTCGGCTTAAAAAGAGCACTACTCCATCTCTTACCGTGGGGTCGTAAAAGCCGACTCAAGGGTAATAAAGTCTCTAAAAGAGTGAACTCGCCAAAATGTTTGGCCAGCGTGCTATTTTAAAGTCATGTTTGGCCCTCATGCACAAGACAATTTCCGGGACGCCCAGTGTCCACCAGTGGACGATAAAATGTCTGGAGGCGATGCGACAATCTGATTTTGGAATGCATTTGACATTTGGCATATATTATTACAGAACTACCCACAGTATTATATTTACGTTCGTGATGGTATACTGTCGTTATTAAGGCTTTTGTATAGCTTCGCATGCTGCCGCCTGTATAATTTAAACGCGCCGAGATGATTTCCGACCGTTCGTTGTCTCTGCCCAGTGGGGCGATTTGCATTTTAAACTGCCGGAAATATTTGCGACTGCAGAAATTGATTGACCGTCCCGGAACTCTCATTAGTCGAAATGATGATTTTTAATTGTAAATATACATGTATTTTCCATGTTCCATGCATTTTTTTTATAATACGGTAGCTGACTCTATGTCTAGTAAGTACATATTTCACGGTTTACTAAAAATTATTTATCAAATTTAATAGAGAATTTGATAGAGATAAGCTAAAGGATATTTGAGGGAGTTGTTTCTATCATTGTCACTTACGCGTGCTTGTAATGCTACTTCAGTATTAGTGACGTAATTAAAACAGTAGTACGGTCCGTTAATAGCTTATGATTTCTAAGCTCTTTAAAGAAGTCAATCTTTACTAATATAATTCTATTTGAGAAGGAAAGGATGCACGCTGTATTGGCACAGTCGCCCCGTGCACTCTCCTCGTTCACAGAACTTTGCCATCAACTGCATTTCCCACTTCACGTACGTACGTGTTTCCGTAATAAATGAGATATGCTGGAGCACAATCCTATCCTATCGTATTCTTCAATATAATGCGGAAGATTAAAAACGGGGAAATAAATAAAGAAAACATTTCTTTTACCGACCAATGTCCCCGATTTCACGGGTCTGCTGGAAGAGATCTCCACAGAAGGTAAGCTTAAATTTGGTATATCTTCCCCTATTAAATCATTTATAACAATTGTTTTGTGTGTACAATTAAATATAAAATGAATCAAAGCTTGTATTGAAACGAGCAACAAAAAAAATACTAAATGATCGACAAATCAAATTATTTTTGAACAAATAAAATAAACATTTTTTTATTACTAAGAATTTTAATACAAAGTCACCAGAGATCCTACACCTAACCTATAAATTTCAGTACTTAGTTGTTCATTTAATAAATAACAAAATACATTTATTTTCACTGTTCATTTTTAATTGGAGAATCAAATAGAAACAACATATCTAATAAAGGTAGAATTGTAATATAAAATGTGAAAAGATTAAAATGGAATTTTATTTTCCACATAATAAAACTTCAAAGCAACACTTAATGTGACAAAATATTAACGTATAAAAATTGTACAAATTTATGCGAATTATGCCACAGAAAAATAATGTTACACGTGTATGAACGTTCTAGTTGTGAAATGTTTTTATACTTACTAGGTTATACATAGGTCACACTGAAAATTTCCGGAACTGGCCACTTACATATACAATATTTAAAAAGTAATTACAATATTTGAAAACGGAATTCTTTGGTTGTAGAATAAAGTTTGTTTCATCTAACAGTCACTTGATTTTTCATTGTGACGTCATTTTCAAAATTGTGTGTCAGCATTACAATGGATATAACTAGTGAAAATTTTCACTGTATGATTTTCTATGACTTTAAGTGTAATTTGACAGCTCAGCAGAGCTTCAAGCTTCCCTCGGCTTCAAACTGCTTTTGGCGATGAAGCACCAAGCAAGACGACAATTTATAACTGGTTTGCAATTTCGTGAAGGTCACCGTCCACCGCTGTCAACAACAAAAACATCGGTGCTGTGCGCCGTAGACAGGCATGTGACCTACCATGAGATCCGGGCATCCTTAGGTATAGCCATGAGTCAGATACAATCAATCTTACACAAACATTTGACTGTGCGAAAGCTGTGCTCGCGGTGGATCCCACACAATTTGACTGAGACTCAAAAAACGGAACGCGTCACTTGGTGCAATGCCATGCTTACCAGATCAACGAAGGAGCCTCAAATTTTGGTGTCGAACATAGCACCAGGTGACGAAACATGGATTTACCGCTACGACCTCGAAACAAAACAGCAATCGACCATCTGTGTCTTCCAAGATGAGCCGAACCTATTCTGGCTATTCCCAGTGGTTCAATCGCTTACATAAAACAATTGAACATTGAACAATCGAGCTTCAATTGAATTACTGGGAAAAATTATTCCCACTAGTTCAATAATTGAACTGATCAACTGAACTAGTGGAAATGCTCAATAAATGTAACCTCCACGCTACCATTTTTGTTTACGCGTGTCTGTACATACCTTAAGAATATTTAAATGTCGCGTGTAGACGGCGTGGCGTTATAATTTATAACACAATTACACATTGTAAACCCGAATAATAATACATTGTAAATGATAATTGTGTATAATACATTTTACTTAAAAAGGGCTTGTATTTAAATCAGCAAAAAATACTAAACGGGCAAATCATGATCAACAAAAAAAATATATTTTTGATTAAGTAAAATAAACAATTTTTAATTACTAAGATAAAGTCGACGCGAGTCGCGCTTCGCGGGACTCCTGTATCTCTATTGCAACCGGAGAACCTAAACCTTTAAATTTGCTGCCATCGATTTGCTGCCATTTTCAGTATATCTGGTATCCATTTAAACATTTCCTCTTAAAAATATAAGTAAAAACGTCCATTTTATTATTTTTACTAAATAGGTATTCCGTTTCGCGGTAAACTTTTTATTTAGGTAAAAATAACATCACAAAAGAAAGGAAATATTTAGGTGTGATAAGAATAAAGTGAAAGTAGACCTTTGCCCAGCGGGCGGGACGTGAAAAGGGCTAACAAAAAAGACAGAAAAATGTATCTGACTTAATTTGAAAGATAGATAAACGAAACAACGGAAAGAAATATAGGTTTACAGTGACGGTGTGTCACATAAAATAGTCTATAATACTAGCCATTGCCCGTGGCTCCACCCGCGTGGTTGCAGTCCCACGGGAACCTTAGTTTTGTAATCTATATCTCTTTGCCCGTAGCTTCACCCGCGTGGTCGCTGTCCCACGGGAACCTTAGTTTTGTAGTCTATATCTCTTGTCCACGGCTTCGCCCGAGTGCTAAAATTTCCACGGGAATTTTAGTTGTATAGCTTACGTCTTTTTCCCCAAGAGGGTTCTCATAAAATTTCAGCCGAATCCGTTCATTCGTTGACGCTTGGAAGCATTTCAAACGAACAGACAAATAAACAGATACGTTTCATTTTTATATATGTGAGATAGTTTTATTATTATTTATGTTTCCTTTATTTTTTCATTTGAAATTACAATAGAATCATTCGTTAATTACATAAATCCTGAAATAATATGTTATAGATAGACTGACATCCAATGGTTGTATCAGTAATACCCCTTTAAAATTCTATCCAACTCATGTCCCATGTTTAATTATGCAAAAGCTCATAAAATATAAATAAATACAATAATATGAAAACGAGCAATAAACAATATGTAATCTGATCTGGCGGTGTTTACCAAAACTGTGAGATACATAAAACGGGAGGCTAACAACATTGTAGTGGGGAGGGGGGAGGGGGGTTAAGGTAAATAACATTAATAATGGTAGTTTGTTCGCCCGCGGCCAGATTTGTTTGCTCGGCTCTTAAGTTAGTCTTATTAGAGACCATTCATATTGTGTTGTGGCGTGTGGTGTCGACCGGCTATAGGATGAAACCACTCCATCTCTTACCGCAGATGTCCTAAGGGATAACAAAGCCGCTACCACGAGCTCTGAGGAACTACACCGTCTCTGAAAGAGCGGACTCACCAACTGCGTGGCCAGGGTAACGTTTTAAGGTCATACATCCCTCACGCACATTATAATGTGCATAAGAAGGGCCATGGTCCAGCAGTGAATACTGATAGAGCTGATTGCATTGCGTTGACTGGATTGCACATTGTATTTGCGCGATGACATCCCAAGCTTTGAAACGTGGTCTCCATTCTAGGACTCGTCTATCGAAGCTATCGGTTCCGCGACTGATAATCCTAAGTTATTCTACTGAGTAGACCGTATAAAGGAAAAAAAGGAAAAAGGAGTAATTATAATATGCGTACCATCTACCAATTATTTATGTGTTCTCATACATCTCCTCCCGCCTAAAGGTTACCTGCACCAGATCGCTTTAGCGATAAGGCCTACCTTTTGTATACCTTTTATTTAAACATTTGTGTCATGTATTGTTTTGTGCGGGCAGGCTTTGGGAGAAGTCTATACGGGATTAAACATGGTACGTCGCGACGTGTCGTAACTAAGTGGAAAAACCTCAGTTTTGCAGTTCGTCCCACAACTTTCGGGTTCGAGGCATAAAGTATCTTGTAGACCGCACAGTACTCAGTAGCTCTTTGTCAAGGATGTGCGGGTAAACCGTCGTAGCGGTTGAGAGACACAGGTTGATAATAGTTTGACAATTATTTATGGGGTCAATAGCATCTATTGAATATAGTAGAGAAACACACTGTGATGGTGTGGAAATAAAATGTGCAGATGTAACAACACACCTTCCAGTAATGTCCTTAGGTTTTACCAAACTTCTTCCTACTAAATGCCTAAGAACTGGCCCCTAAGGAAAACCTAAATTCTAATTTGCTCCACACTCTTTGATTCGATTGCTTTTTGATTCATTCTGCTGTCTAATTTTAAATCTGTAAAGACGCGCCTATAACACTACGCTAAAACCTTTTGTATCCAAATGTTTGTGAACGATTTTAATTGCGCTTGTTATTGAAGTTCTGCTGTATAACAATACATTTGTGAAAAAACTCCTTATTAGCGTAAGTAGTTTTTAATGGTCCGTTTTTACAAACAGAATTCACTTTTATAAAATCAGTTCCTTAAGTGCCTTTCATTTGTATTATATATTGCTAGAGTGAAGACTGGGTGTCATTTATTTCTTAAAGGCGACAAAGGGACTTTTTATATCATTATACATTTTATTTTTAATTCCACTCTACGCAATTCTACGCATTCTACGCAACCCACTGCTAAATCTACAAAGATAGGTTTAACAATGTTTGTCAACTTGACTAATATTTGCTTGAGCCGCCGATTCCCATAGGAAACGATATCGATTTTTCGAGCCGATTTAGGCAATAATTAAAAAAAATATATAATCTATAAAGCATCACACCATTTTTAAATTTACCCACGAGACTGCTGGTCAGTAGGGCAGAAAGGAAAAGACATTCCCCACGATACTACCGGTAATACGGTTTGTTAGTCTCGTGCGTCAGGAATCAGAGCAAGCTTAGTAGAAAAAACTTTCATTGTGTAGAAAATTATTGCTTAACAGAATAATGATAAAAATATTGTAACCTGAACAAATGAGACGCCGTTTCAACCACACGCCGGAAGGAAACTGTTACCCCGGCAACCGGCTTGAACTGGAAGTGTGCACTACCTTTTAGAGACTCGTTTACCTCGGGAGAACACTAAGTGAATTATGCACTCACAGCTAACAATCTTTACGGGCATTTTTCAAAATTGTTTTTTCCATAACATCCTTGTGCCGTTGCAGGGTGATATAATTTGACAAATTGGTATAAATATATAGATAGTAGATATTTGTGTTTCATTTTCTTCCTTAAATATGGGATATTAAATTGGTGTTCAAATACTTGAAGACGTCGCTAAAATAACGGACTATCTGAAGTTTGAAATAGTCTCAACTGGACACAATTATCCCAATAAATGTCATAGAAGGCTACGGAACCCTATTAATGAGTGTCCGACACATCTTGGGCGGTTATTTAATTATTCCAAAATCACACTCCATTCTACAGCCCTTTACTTGTTTATAAGAATCGATATAAGTCTTTATGTTATCTAAACAATGAAGTCATATACGTATGCCAAAAGAAATGGGTGTAACTCTTATGTTACCTAAAATAAAAAAAAATCATGTGTATACCATTTTAGTAGGTTTCACATAGTCTTTAGTCTTTCGATTGTCCAAATATCATTGCTGGCCGCATCCAAAAAAGAATGATGCCAGATATAATGATGTCCTTTGTTACCATCGATTTGCTGCCCATTCAGTATCTTTTATTGCTCATTTAAATCTCTTTTTTAATCTACGTACCATGACAATTGGAAGTACTAGTTAAAATATAAAACAATCGCATTGAAGAACAACAATGTAGTTCTCGCGCGGCGTAAGTTGGTCAACAATTTGTCACGAGGCGAAGCTAGCCAGATGCCTAACCGCACGGGTTCACTGCTTTCACTTAGGGTAAATTGAAGAACCAGTGTTGGACATTCTCTTGTAAAAGACCAATATGCTTCCTCTTCACATAGAATAAAGTTCTTATAAGCATAAAGTTCAAATGTAGGACTTAAGATAGGCTTTTGAAAATGTGACACCTGCGTGATTTTGTATTTGTATTCGAGTGTTTGATGCAGTTGCACTATACCATCTGCCTGTGTCTCTTCGCTGCCGAATACAGGCCTCTCCCAATCCACACCACCACTCTCTTTTTTCCAGACACTACCGGCAACAGTTTAAGACACCAGTCCATCTGGTTGAAGGGCTAAGTTTCGCGGAACATAGTTTCCGTCTAAAAGTTCGTTTATCTCATTGGTAACTCAGTAAACTTCTCGTAAACTAAGCGTGAATAGGATTCTGCGCGTAAATTGATCTATTAAATTGGCCTTAAAAGAATCTTACTTTGTCAGCTCGTATTAAGACATAAGCGTGTAAGACCAGTTTCATTAGGCGAATTTTTTAAAGGTTTCTGTTCGGATTCTGCGCAGTTAGTACCGTCTTCGCCTCACCCCTGATGTTCCAAGGTGCTCATGGGCGACGGTGACTACTTAGTGTTGCGATGAACCGCCTCCCAATCCACCACCTTTTCTATAAATACTCCCGTAAGAGTAGAAGCCGTTGGTAGTCGTTAATTTATTTACAAAGTCTATATCGATTTGTTCTTTTCATCAATTTCTTTCAATCAGTTCTTTCAATCCGCTGAAACACAATACTAGTTGTATTATGAAAGGGGCTTATTGGAAAGCTAATATATTTTTTGCCGCTAATGCCCGCGTACTCTTGCAAATGTAGACCGTCTCGGAATGAGCAGATTATCGGATTTGTCGTCGCACTCCTTTTTCTCGCTTTTATGTTGATTACGACTGGTGTACATTGACATAGTGATAGGGTACAAGGCTTAAAACCCGTTAGAAATTTCCCGCCACTTTTAAAATTGCACCTTAAAGTTGAACCTGAATTATTGCATTGCATAATTTAATTAACATTTCATGCCATATTATAGCTGCAACCTATGTTTCTCCACTACAGGATATATGCTTCGCCTAAGGCTCGCAACCACACACTATCTTCTTCATATATGGCATATGTGGCCTGCCCACTGCCAGTTCTTTCTTTCGAGCTATGCCGTTAACTTTAGTTCTTCCACACTGCGCTTCCCGGTACGGGGTGCCCTTTCATGGATTTGTCTACCTGATCGACTGTCGGTCCTGCGACGAACATGCGACTTGCCCATTGTCCGTAAATTGATAATCATAACCACTACCAGCTTCGTTTTCGTCCACTATTGGACATTGGCCTCCTCGTACACATTGTCTTACACATTATTACATAAGGGATATACATCTCTATATACATCCCTTATGCATGCATAAGGATTTATATAGAGATGCATAAGGGAAATAAATCCCTTATCTTACTGTTGGCGAACAAGATGGGTTGGAGAGGCCATTCTTTCAGAGATGGTGTTGTTCCATGGGGCTTGTGGTAGCGGTTTTGTTATTACTTAGTCGCCAATTACGACAGCCGCCGGAAAATGGAGTGGAACTATTCTCAAGTCGGCCGACACCACACGACCAGAATTCATAAACTATAAGTAAATTTTAATTGACTTCAAATTCTTACGCAGCTTAAAAAGAAATAGCAAAAAGGGAAATTCTTGTAGAATGTATAAGTACCTCTCGGTCGAGCTGTAATTCTCAGCTTTCCGCCTGTCCAGCGTCTGAGATTTCATTTAAAATTTATTGCTCTTCGTTTTTGCCGTTTTCTCGCTCTGGTTAAGGCTAATGTCGGTTAATTTATACGGGTGTAGCGCTGTCGGCGGGCTGCTCAGACTTTGTGCGATATTGTTTGTTATCTTTTGAATGGATTCAGTTTATTCAGTAAATAATGCTCTGGGTGATGTCTACAGCCATCTCGTAGGCCAAACTATCTGACGATACTTGACTGAAACTTTAAAACTTGTTGCCGTTAAAAAGGGAAACAACATCCTCAACTTAAATAAGATCACAATTTATATTCCTAAATTAAGATTAAAATCTTTAAATAATAAATTTACATATAATATAAAGATTAAAATAACAACAAGGATGGTATCTTTCTTGTTGTTTGTTTTTTAACCGTAAGCAGCCATTTTATCGTCCACTGCCTCGTCACGCTTGTCTTTTACACAAGAGATGGATGGCCTTAAAACGGCACGCTGGCAAGCGGGTTGGCGAGTCCACTCTTTTAAAGGTGGTGTAGTTCCTCAAGACTTGTGTTAGAGACTTTGTTATCCCTTAGTCTCACGGTTTGTTATCCCTTTTACGACACCCACGGGAGGAGATGAGGTTATTCTAAAGCCAGTCTACACCACACGGCCCAGGAATACACAAGAATACAAAATATGCCACTAAACATTGCCCAATTTGTACATAAACCATTAATAAAATCTACATAACATTTTTATCCACGCTCAAGTCTAACGTCTTCATGAGATTACGAAACTGAATCACGCGTATGTAACGCAAATGGATGAAACTCCTAATTCAATCACTCAATGAACCGTGTCGGAGGAGTGTGAAGAAATGGGAAACATTCAAAATGAACGAATGTGTTCCCCATTTGAACGAATGGGGAACACTGAATGTGTGCCCCATTTTTGTGTTCATGCAATATTGGGGAGGCAAATTCATGCGACTTTACAAAGAAAGTAATTATGTACAAATACGGACTCAACTGTATATTACTAAAAATATAAAAAGGGAGGAAAAATTACGTTATTGTCGGGTCTAATTTTCTAGATAATAATAGATAATGTCAGATTGTGTATAGTGTATTAAATTTTTTGTAATCTGGTTGATGTCGTGCAAAGTGAATTGTATAATAAAAATGAGAGCTTGTCCGCCAACAAAAACCATGTGGCGAAACTAGGCGGAATGTTTGTTTGGAAAATAAATAAATAAATAAGAACAGATAACGGAGACTTTAGTTATATATTTAAAATATAACACAACATTTATTGCATTGTCTTGAAAATCAAATAGGTACCTAATTCTTTTTAGTGGTAAAAAGCTTAGGTAGGTCAGCAATAATTGCTTTAATGGTAGGCAGTGCACCTCGGGGCGTGCCAACGTTTGTCATTTTGGACTGATGTTGGCATGTATCGCGGCTGTCTATAGGCGACAGTATCCACTTACCATCAGGTGGACTGTATGCACGTCTGCCGCCTTCGTCCATAAAAAAAAAGTATCCCACTGCTGGATATAGGCCTCTTTCCGCGGCCAGCTACCACGCACAGTTTTCCGTTTTTCTCATTTAGACACTACCGGCAAACTTCCAAAAGTGGCATCTGCAGAAGGGCGTCACACACTACACTTTTCGGTATGTAGTCTCCATTCAAGGATCGGTTCTGAGGCAAATATGGACTGAGCTTTGCTGATTCAATTTACCAATTCTGTGAGCTATGTTGGTGTCTTTCATACTTTATCGAATCTCTTCGTTTCGGTTTTTATCCCGCAAAGAAACACCTTGCGTAACTCTCGCCATAGCAAAACCCAATAGTTAAAAACCCAAGAACTATAAATTCTTAGAGCCAGCGAGATAGCAATATATTGGTCTCAACACGTCATGTGTAGCAAAATACGATATATGCCGCCCTATAACGCGCCGTGGGATCGCTTTGTACGGCAATCGCACATTACCACAGAAAAACTTTGCTACATGATATAATTTATATTATTTTCTTCCTCGGATTCTTTTCGAACAAACAAGCTGTTATAGACATAAAAATATGGGCAGTAAGGCTTGCAGCTCCAAAAAACTGTTTAGCTAGATATCAGTATAGCATTATCTAATAGACTATTGAGTGAGTTATTTTAATCAATCAAATCCGTACTGCCTTAAAGTGTACAAATATACCACATAATCATTTTGTTACAAAGTTTGAGTACAATTATTATTAAAATACAGCTGCATAATTTGATCTCAATACATCCATCAAATTAATATATTATAAGGCAAATATACATTCACATAAATTAATGTTTATATTGTAGTACATTTTTAGAAAAGTATGTTTTTTTTCATTAGACGAAGGCGGCAGATGTGCATACAGTCCACCTGATGGTAAGTGGATACCATACCATCTGTGATGGTGGAAGAGGCCTATATTCAGCATTTGGAGAAACAGGCTAGCGGTATGATATGGATGGATGATATGATATTGGTCCATCCGATGTTAAATTAATACTGTCGCCCATGGATATGCTGCCAATGCCTATCTTTGGAGATGAAGGAATGGATTTGGAGGAAGGATTAGGAAATAGAGGAGGGATAGGACAGAATGGCATGGGAATGGGCTGACGTATCCTGTACATATAAAGGTAGTCTTCTGTGAGAGAGGGGTAACGAGGCCAGTCGAATGCTCCCAAAAAAGAAGTTAAAGCCATCTGGTGAAAGAACCTATTTGTTCTTTCACCTATTTCATAAAAATACGATAGTCGATCCGTCTCCGTCTATATGTGAAAGTGGCCTTAGGCAGCTCAATCTTACAAGAGCGTTGACTTGAATCTGAACACGGTTATAAATTCTGGCAGGTGCACGATAAATCAAACCACAATATCGGAAGAGCAGAGATTTCAGTGTATAATGGATAAAGATATCCTCCTGTATCCCACTTCATCCCGTCCGCTGCGTAGAAGTACGGCCACATAATAAGCGAAAGCTTCGGTGTTGCCTCGTGATACTTTAAGCGGCTCCAGACTCATGCCGTGAAGCCCCGCGAATAGCCATGAACGAGAGTGTGGATGGTCCTCCTATCCCTCCCCATTTTCCCAACCCTTTCTCCGTATCCATTCCTGCATCTCCAAAGGTAGGCAGCACATGCAGGCGCGTGCCACCGTTTGACATTCTGAACTAATGTTGGCATGTACAGCGGATGTCCATGAGCGACAGTATCCATTTACCTTCCGGTGGACTGTATGCTCGTCTGTCACCTTCTTCCTATAAAAAAGAAACATAATTGTACTTTCAAAATAAACTTGAGCATGTCTTTAGACACTAGTTCGTCTCCCGCTGATTTTATGGGCCAACGAAACGCGAGCGTACTCCGCGGTTCCCGCAATAAATATACGTGACGCATGACCCAACTATTGAATATTACTGCGCAAGCGAAGGCCAGAAGGTGGTTCCAATGGAGAACTCCCACACCAAATAAGCGTTATACATTAGGTATTTAATAAGCGTTATATTATACATTAGGTATTTTACTTGAAAATTTTGTTCTACAATTTTGCTCATTAATAATTTCTAGGTTATAATTTTCACAATGCACAGTCGCAAGAACTAATTATTGAGCCAATATTCTTTATTCTCAATTATGCTTCGTAACGTATTTATAGGTTTAGTTTTCAATTTTTTTTTTAATATAATAAGAATATACATATAAAATTGTAACAGAGCCGTATCTGTACGAGAAATCTTTAAAAAAGGGTTACAGTTAGGGTTGCCAGATTATAATTTGAAAAAGGAGGACTGATCGGTCGAAAAGGGAGGATTTTCTAAAAAAGGAGGTCTTTCACAATTAAACAAGTTTTTTTTATATAATTTCTTTTATTTTAATCAGATTTAGCTGAACTGCCAATTTTCGAAAGAATTACTATCTGACAACCCTAGTTGCAGTGTACTCTACGAATACTACTAAACGCAAAATTTTAAAATTTCTGTCTGTCTGTCTATCTGAACGCGCATCACGCAAACGTAACTGCACAGAAATTGATGAAATTCAGCATAATTATAGCCTATGGCCTGGATTAATATATAAGATAGATTTTAGCCCGATTCCACGGGAATTACTCTAAAATTCACGCGAAAAAAGTCGCTTGCACTCCAATAGCTTAGAAGTTCGTTACTAACAAAGATGTGCATCACAGTCATCAGAATTATAAGTACATTATTATTATTATTAGAATCCGTCCTGTAGTATTTGCGTGTTGTGTTCAGAGAGAGGGTAGTATAATAAACCTGCGCAAATGATTTCTGGTCCGGTTGTACCGAATTAACGTTATTTCACGTGGATTACGTGGCACGAGTAACTAAGTGTGAGCCACTCCGGTTCATTGCTCTTTCATTCAGTGGTCGAAACCCAGAGGTGATTTTTCCACGTCCAACCAAACAAAATACCTTGTATTGGAAATGTATTGGACAACTGAAATCGGAAGAGAAATGTACCAGAGATGTTTTGAAAGGAGACGAGATATTTTTAGTTTTCGATTGCACGTATGACCAGTTGTACATTACTTTGTCATAAGTGCAGATTTTTTATGTGCGTGTGTAGAATAGAGTTTCACGATGATATCGTTAAAAAATTAATGTCATAATTTTATAATAATTCTAAAAAAAAGTAAATTTCACAAAATCATTCGATGTGGGTGTACTCGGCTATCGTAAACCAACAACTTAAGAAATGTAACTGATAATTCCATTGTTCAATCAGAATTTAATCTGAAAAACTGTGTTAAGTTCGTAATTTTATGGTTTTTACAAATTTTATTAGTTTCATTAGGTCTAAAAACTTATCTTTCTTTTGTTTCTTTTTGTAGTGTATAAGCTGCAAAATCTAAATGTTCATGCCAGCAAAGATTGACTGGACTTTTTTTTTGAGAATGTGAACGAAATATGAAGAGCTTAGGATCAAATGTAGACATTTTCACTTTTTCATTTTTATCAGATTATAAATCGATTTTTGTAACGAAATGTCTTGATATGTTAAAGATATAACCTTTGGACACAAACTCGATCACGATCGATCGATATCGATCACTCTTTGTACAGAATTAGACACCTTTTGATGTAAATACCGTCAGATATCGCTTATGTTTTGAATAGAATAGAAAAAGATAGTTTCTATCAAATAAGTTTAGATCATAGCCAATTGTGCCCTTTACATTTACATATATTAAGTTCTAAATGTTTGCTTAGTTCATATTATATGTTCATAGTTGTATGCGTGTTTATATGAGGCCCGGCCTCTTACCTGCATTCAAGCGCGATACGCGCGTTGTAACAAAATTCTGTCAAATAGTTACCTAGTTGCCATACATTGGAAATCCTGCGCACTGACCTGATATATGTAGCTGCAGCGGCAAACTCGGCGAGAGGGCCCCCCTGTTGTGGTAGCCCGGCCGCCGTCCTGATGGTCATAGGAAACACAATGGTGGCAAAGAAAAGTCTATTTTCACTACCGACGCGTAACACAATTTATCAACTTTATCAAGTTTTCACTATGGCGCGATCAGGCGGCGCGTGCGCTTCTTGCGACGTCAGTTCCTGTGGACAAGAAGGGGGCTTGATTATTTCGCGATAACCGGAACGCGTGTGTCCTATGCCAATTCCGCCGGGCAAGAGTACTTAATTATCGCGTAACGCGGAGGCGACCGTTTAGCATTTAATCGCGATGAGCGAGGCGCGTGCGTTCGATGCCAGATCCGCCGGGCAAGAGAGCGAGTAAGTGCAGTGTTGCCTACGCGCAAACCTAACCTCTCCCCTTATTTTTATAATACACTAGCGACCCGCCCTCACTTCGCTTCGGTTTATTAAATTTAAAACAACCGGAATAAGATATTTTCCTGCGGTAAAATGGAGCCTATGTTTTAAGTTAGACCTCTAGCAATACATCGGTGAAAACTGCATTCAATTCCATGCAGTAGTTTTTGCGTGATGCGTGTACAAACATTGACTCATTTAGGAAAAGTCATTAAACATTAATTAATTTTTATCTTGAAATATTTTTGTCACAGTCAAATGATTAATTTGAGGGGGAGAGTGCACGCTGCGATCCAACAGCTGCTGGGCGCGCTCGACTGGTCACGTCACCCCTCTTTCACAGAAGACTATCTTGATATGTACTGCGTTTCCCACTTTATCTTATTTCCCTAATGTACGTACGTATTTCAGTAGTGAGTGAGATGTGCCATTCCCATCCTATCCCTCCCCATTTTCCCAACCCTTTCTCCAAATCGCGGATGTCTATGGGTGACAATATCCACTTACCATCAGGTGTATGTTCGTAGGCCGCCTTCGTCCATCAAAAAAAAAAAATGTCACAGTCAAATGATTAATATAACTAAAATATATTTTTGTCACAGTCAAATGTCACAGTCACAGTCATATAACTAAAATATATTTTTGTCACAGTCAAATGTCACAGTCACAGTCATATAACTAAAATATATTTTTTAAAGTGACGATGTTACTCTATTATTAATATTGCGCACCTGTTATAAGTATTCACATTAGCTCTAGTCTCATATTAGGTACAACATTGTTATATGTATGATTTATATATAATAAATATATAGATATTATAATAATCGCAGGTGACTGTACACAGATACCTCGTACAAGGGGAACGTACCGGTCTCGAATTACTCCCCCATATGCGATTGTAGCAGCGCTCATAAACTTGGCGACATTTTACGACGCGACAGCTACTTGAGGTTATAACTTATTCCACGGGATCGATTGTCCCGCCATTTCATTTATTTTTGTGGGTTTCTCGCAGTAAAAATTTAATTCAATGTCTCGTAAGGACGTAACTTCGAGCTTGTGTTATTTTTGTTAAACAGTCGTGAATGGGATCCCGCAAAGTTCGTGGCGAATAGTCAATCTCCTGTCAGTAAATCGTCTGACTGTAAGTATAGGTATAACAAATTGTGACTTTAATATAAATAAATAAATAAACTATAATAAGTACTATAGATGCAGATAGAAGTATGCAATATAAGTATGCAGATAGATATAAGATATGTTTAGATTAGGTATAGTACATAATACCGAAAACTAAATGGTCCAAACTTTAAAACATCAATGGATCGCTAGGTATACTCGTACAGTTTAAACATCGATGACTTATTAAGTCGAAAAATTAAAAAGAAGAACCACTATATCGATTGATTAATTGAGAGATAGCTTAAAACATTAACCAATGGAAACATGGTTGGTAGACAGCGAATTTTATTTATTTATTCTTTATTGCACAAAGTGACACAAGGCGGACTTAATGCTTATCTCCGAGTCAAGTTCTGGATTATGAAGAGATGGCGCGGTAACTTAAAAGTTAATAAAAGTGGACTATAAAAGAGCTGGTTACGGTACTTTAAAGTAAAACCAGTACGGGGCCAGGTTCCTATCAGTTATCACAGTCGGACCACGTTTCTTTTTTACAGACGAGCATAAAGCCCACCTGAGGGTAAGTGGACGATCAGGTGGACTGAATGCTCGTCTGCCGCCTTTTTTTTCTATACAAAAAGTGGATACTGTCGTCCGTAGATATGCCAACATCAGTCCAGAATAACAAACGCTGACACGCCCCCGGATGCGCTGCCTGCCTTTTGAGATAGAAAAATAGGGAGGGATGGGGTAGGTTGGGGTGTGAGTGGGCTCTGGCATATCTCACGCACTATTTTAATAGACAGGAGTGTAATAATTCAATTTGTCAAATATTCATTGCCGACCATTTAATTTGGCTTGTATTTAAAAGAGCGGCAAAAAATACTGAATAGGCACGATCTAATCACGATCAGAAAAATAAACTAACTGAAATAAACTATTTTTAATTACTAAGAATGTCCAACACAAGGTCCAGTATCTTTATTGTCACCGGAGAACCGAATCCACCTTTAAATTTGCAGCCACTTGTAGTATCTCTGCTATATGTACTAAACCCGTTTAGATTACCTAGGAAACCGTTAAGCCATCTAATAAGCGAAGCCAGGTCGGGCCGTTGGTTACACAATAAACGTGTAAATAAGGCTCGCGCATTACCCGCTAGTATTTAATAGTTTGATTGTAGTGATTGAGATATTAAAATACTTCACACTAATTGTGTAGGAGGACCTTATTATATTTACGGAACAATACGACCAGTACAGTATTTGTTACCCAGTTACAAAGCAAAACTGTATGCAATAAATAACCAAGAAGCACAGTGTCGCACGATTTCACAATCTCCAAGATTAACAAAAGACAAACAGAAAGATCAATATCCTAATCCTTGAATAATTTGAATCTGAAACAGAGTCAGTTCCCCTTGAATTATAATATCCGTTTTCCAACAACGGGTTGCGGTGACTGACACTGTGTTATAGGCAAGTGCTGCAAGATGCCCCCGCTTTTGTCGGAACGTTTCTATTTTTAGGAGTCTATAGTTTCAGGCGGGGGGGGGGGGGGGGGCGCCATAGTCTCGATTGTCAGGACATGAAGACACTTTTACAGGATTGGATAATTATTTAAGTGTTGTGTTACATTAAATAAACAACATTACACTCGATGGCCCAAATCTTACAAATCTTAACTTAGTGTTATTATTTGACAGTGGGGAACATAAGATAGTAAATTGAAGATGCGAGCATCCAACCCAGCAGCTGTGTACCAGCTACTAAGCACTCTGCAATCCCACAACCGCTGGGCGCCCTCGGCTAGTCAAGTTAGCCCGACCTCACAGAAGACTATCGTAAAACATGCTGCATTTCTCACTTTATCCTATTCCTCCAATGTAATTACGTGTTTCGGTAGTGTGTGAGATATGCCAGAGCCCATTTCTATACCATCCTATCCGTTGCGTCCCCATTTTCCCAATCATTTCTCCAAATCTAATCTTAAATCACAAAGGTAGGCAGCGCATCATTTGTCAACCTGGGCGACAGTGTCCACTTGTCACCAGGTGGACTCTCTGCTCATCTGCCATCATCTTTCTATTAACAAAGTGGCTGGTATACAGTTATGTCCAGTTCAAAAGAATTCTGACTGCAATGGCTTTTGGATCCTTTTGGAGCCGACTTTGTTTTCAGATGCTTGTCTCTTTCTTTAGACTATACAATTGGCAGCACTATTTTGGACCATTAAGTAAATTTTAGGATGAGATTAACACAGTGTACAACAGTGTAAAAGATGCAACTGAATGTAAAGTGTGTATAATTGTAGCGGCCTGCAGACAGATCGAAAAAGGCGGCGCCTGAATTCAATATAAATGCAAATTGGCCGAAAGACAAACAGATTGCGAGAAATATTAATGTACAGAGAGACGTCCTCGGGAAGTTTTACCTGGTTCCCTCCTACTCTGTCGAAATATACTCGTAAAGGTTACCAACAGTACAGAAACTTCGTATAAAAATTCTAATTTGTACAGTTCATCGACACAAATTCAAATGGTAGGAGTCAGGGTGCACGCTAAAATCTCACAGTAGACCGGTAGACCGGTGGGAGGAAGGGACCTCGGCTTAGGGCGTTGCTTTAGGAGGGTACCACGGGATCGCAAGTCGGTGAGAAGCGCCCAGGCACGTGCCAATACCTGGTAAGTGTTGGCTGAAGGTCGGTGTATGTTCACTGTGTAGCGAGGGTGACGTCCTCGTCTCCGCCGGCGGGGATGGTGTGTATGTGTGTATGTGTAGTGTAAGAACCACATTGACAGCAGTAATTGGGTCGTCGAGGTAGTCTGGGACGTGCCGAGGACGACGACGACGACGGTAACGGGAAGGATCATTCCTATCGGGGCCAAGTTACCCCTCCCTCACAGAAGACTACCGTAAAACCTACTGCATTTACCACTTTATCTTTTTCAATCAAGTAGTAAGTTTCAATCAGAGCTCATCGTTGTCTTTTCGTATCTCTTACCATTTTCCCAATAATTTATCCAAATCAATTGCTAAATCTCCAAAGGTAGGCAGAGTATTCTGAGGCATGCCTTTGTTTGTCATTCTGGCAGTGTTGTCAATTGTTTCTTTGTCATTGTTGGCATGTATCGCGAATATCTATAGGTGACAATATCAACTTACTACCAGGTGAATTCTGTCACTCTCTTTCTATGAAAGAAACTGCCTTGACAAAGAACTGCTGCGTATAATGTGATCTTCAAGACAAAATATGGCAGAGCCCATTCCCATCCTATTCCTCCCCATTTTCCTAACCATTTCTTCAAATCAATTTCCACATCTACATATACAAAGGTAGGCATTATATCCGGGGGCATGTCAATGTTTATCATGCAGGACTGAAGTATCCAAGAATGAAGAATATGCGACAGTATCCACTTACCACCAGCCGTTCTGTCTTTTTTTTATAGAACAAAGACGGCAGATCAGTATACAGTCCACCTGATGGTAAGTGGATACTGTCGTCCATAGACGTCCGCGTTACATGTCAACATCAGTCCAGAATGACAAACGTTGGCACGCTTCTGAATGTGCTGCCTACGTTTGTAGATTAAGGAATGGATTGGGAAAATGAAGAGTGATAGGATGCGATGGAAATGGGCTCTAGCATATCTCACTCACTACCGAAATTGAGGAAATACGATAAAGTAGGAAATGCAGTACATTTCAAGGTAGTATTCTGTGAGAGAGGGGTAACGTAACGTAGCCAGTCGGGTGCACAAAGCGGCTGTGGCAATGTCTGCCGCCTTCTTCCTATAAAAAAAAAAAAAATGTTTACTGCGTACACAAAAGTATGAATGTATGTGTCCGTGCATCCGTGGGCGAAATGAACGTATTTCTGTCGTTTGTACAAACTTTCTATACTGTTTCTTGCGTATATGCCGCCCTGTCGTCCTTGTTGCGCCGCGGGCGGAGATAAACGAATTTATAAAAGTTGTAACCTGGCAACTTGTACCAAGTTCTACTTTGTTTTATTTAAATTGATTGGCGTTATACCAACGGTTTTATGATGATAGATCTTCGCCTGAGGCTCGTAAATATTAACAATGGAGGCTCTCGGCTTACTTTACCAATTTAGGTTTCGCCGTAACCCAAACAAAAGCGCAGCTCAGTAAATTGAAGCTTTGTTGTTCCTTCTAGATATTAAAAATAATTCTTAGGGTTTAAGTTTTTTTTTATATTGAAATTGGTTTAAATATTTTTATATTTAAACAAATTTATCTACATATATTACAAAGTGATACCGTTAATTTTTTTTTATTTGTTTACATGTAAGAGGTAATTAAAAAATTACTGTACCGATATTGGATGTTTCACCAGTTTTAAAATGTGGAACTGCCAACTGAGGTGTTTCTGCTATGCTACAAAATGGGGCTCTTCAAGAGAGATGTGAATAGAACGTGAGGTTGTCAGTGTACCTGCATGCCTCCTGGTGTTGCAGGTGTCCATGGACGGCAGTGACCATTTACGATCACTTACGATCGTCTGCCACCTCTTCTATAAACAAAAACGTACAGATATGACTGGTTCCCGGAACCTACCCAAAGCGCAGATATTAATTTAACGCCCACCCTGCATGGTAATATGAAAAGTAATACATTTACACGTATCAACTTAGTCTAAAGCCTCCCTCGTCCCGTACCCGCGCCCGGCAACATCCAACTTATTTGAAATTCCAATTTGGTACAAATGCGCCGGCGAACTCGTTCCACTAACCCGCTCTGGTGTACCACCGACACAGTATATGCATAGTAAAAGAAGACGAGGAAGATAATACAAGATTACGAATACGTCGAATACGTCGCGGATATCGTTAGTGTAGTGTATCACAGCCTATCCGAATGTGAAGATTAAATGTAGGTAGTTGATAAAACTGCTCGCAGCTCCCATCCTAGACTACCCGCCTCTTCAGTCAACTTGTGACCACGGCTGGTGTAACCCGTGCCAAAAGTTAAGTAGGAATAAAAGGTAAACAAGAACCTTTAATTTTACGCATTCCGACCCGGTTTACAATATAAAATATGCACAAAACGGGAAAGTTTAAAAATTAGGTAACAAAAGGCTTGTATATGTGAGCATTAACGAACGTGCTGTTCGGATTGTCAACGATTCTATTCTAACAAGTTTAGAATCGCTCAGAACCCGAAGAGATGTAGCGTCTGCGTTTTCCACCACCTGTATAATGACGAATGATCTGGGGAACTGTTCAATCTGACACCAACTTCGGGGTTTTTATAATCACAGGTCTCGTCACCGACTGGTGGTTCATCCGCACTCTTTGACAGAGATCTAATGCATAATGTGCGGTCAAGAAGACAATTTATACCGCAACGTGTCTGCCACCTCTTCTATAAAAAAGTAGATTCGCCGAATTGAAGCGATCAATGACACTCAACGAGATTTTATATATCAAGTTGTGTTGTTTTTGTGGCTTGAGGCATGAGTTCCGGAAAGGAAATTCCTTCTTCATTAAAATTTTCAGTTTAAAAAAAACTAAATATATATATAGAATATATATATATATATATATGTATGTATATATATATATATATATATATATATATATATAGGTACATTCTGAAATTTACTATATTACATTTTATTTTACACTACTAAAACACACAATCTGCTGTATCTACGGCAAGCTATAGAATAGCACCATCCCTTCTCTTCCCGTGGGTTTCGTAAAAGGCTATCAAGTGATAACAAACCCGCTACCACAAGCGCTGAGGAATTACACCACCTCTAAAACAATGGACTCGCCAATACGTTTCAGACTTCAGAAATTGATCGCATTCCGTTTGCATACTCGTATGTTCTTTAAAAAAATCCTTTTTCTTTGTAAACCTTTGTCAACATCTCTTTCATGTCGTATTTTATTGTAAAGTAAAATACTTAATTACTGTGACGTTTAGCGTTTAGCGCGTAACGACATTTAGGCGACGTAAAAACGTACATTATATAGGTGCTAATAGCACTCTGCGTTTGTTTATTGTTCAATTATTTGGATGAGCAAGTCAATTAGAGCGACACAAAAACGATTTCGTTTGACACACTGCCAGTAGCAGCAAGTACTCCTATACTACGTGTAAATGAGTGCAGTGTTTGGCTTAAAATTGGCAGCAAGCGATACTAACATCGTGCGCAATTGAATTTGTTAATTGGACTGGTCATCGGACTGAACAATAGATAGCATTGAATTGAAATTAAATAAATTAATGGAAGACGTCCAGTAAGGTCAAAGACAAGTTCATGAAGAGGAACAAAACATAGTGTTACCACACTAAAGAAAAAAGACTACTAAATAGTACTACTAATTGTCAGTCTAAACCCGATAAAACAGACATTTATGTTCATGTTGCACTGAACAAGGGGTTTAAGTTTTTAAACTTTTTTTTAAACAATTTTGGAGTCCACGACTATGTAATTATTTTAAACCACGCTTCGAGCGATTTAGTAACTTTCACGGGGAAATGGCACATCTTTATGAACATTAATTATATATTTTTAGAATGTGCACATTAAAACCATTTATTTGATACTAACACGATACATATCCGCCATTTTATTAACTAGTACTTCATTTTTTTGTTTTAAAGTATCAGTCCGGGAACTTTTGGATCGCACCTCGTATGTTAGGTGGAACATTGAGGCGAATCCAACAACACCTCATTTGTCAAAATGTGGTGAATAGTTTAAGAGCTATGAGCGAGCAGACGAACACACATACACTACTAAAATAGACTGATAAAATCATAACCCCCTTTGTCTTTGCCGTAGTCGGGTAAAAAGATATATTATTTTATTTTTAAGGACGCTTATTCTTTTACAACATTGTATTCGGGTATTTGAAAAAAAATAGGTAGTTAACTCGCATAAAGACGTACAAATTCCATTTCAAATCGAGATGTATTGAACTTTTTTCAATACATTTTTTCAATTCAATTTTTTCAATTGAACTTGAATCTTCGAAACTTCGCTAAAGGTTTCCAAAAAAAAAATTCTTTGCGCATGAGTAGCGTCAAAACTACGTCAAAAATATCTTTACCATCACTGACATTTTTATTACCTCCGATTTTCAGAATTTCAAGTAGTTTTTTTTTTCTTTATGTAGATATTTTTCGGTTAAGAGCTTCATTAAAATATTTCACACTCAAAATAATTTTATTAGTGAGTTGATATCTCTGATTGTGTAAAAGTATCGCAGGCAAATTGCGAGAGCGTCATCAGAAACGTACGTATCTATATTATCAACTACAGTCACAAGTAATTTGCAACTTTGTAGCAAAGAATTAGAGTTGAATCTCTCTTGTTGAAAATCAAAGGTCGCAAATGTCACCTCCCCAGACATTCATCGACTTGTATTAAGTCTGCAAAAGTATCGCGTTATTTAACTAAATGCCGACGAAACGTTCCCAAGCCTTTCTTTCTGTCCTCACAATTGATAGCGTTCCGTTCGGAACAAAGGAAGCGAGAAGCTTTGTTATTGCTAATACCATTTAACAAAGTTTTAAAACCAGACGCTGCAGAAAACAAACATTTAAAAGACTTTGTTATAATTAAAAGAAAAATCAAATCAAAAGATGACAAGTTGAAAACAGTTACAAAATTTAACGTTGCAAGAATTGCTTGAAATGAATGCGAGTCAACGTGACGCGTTCCCCCAGCGGGCCCACCGTGACGTGTTTATCTCAAATTTATGTCAAAAGCAGTGCCGGCTTTATCTATGGTGCAGGGTGTGCGGCGCACACGGGCGCGGGGTCTTAGGGGGCGCCGAGCGCCGCTCGCGACGCCTTCAAAGAGTCTACTAGAGGGCGCCAGGGTATTGATTGCACCCGGGCGCTACTTGGGCTAGAGCCGGCGCTGGTCAAAAGATCTACAAGATTTATATCTACAAGATATAAATCTTTCGATCACTAAAGGCCTCCATTCTAAAATTTGGATATGTTGAGACATCCAATACACGCTAAATCTGGAATTAATTTCAGCTCAAACCATGGTGTAGTTTTTTCTATACGAGATTTATACCTACTGTTAAATAGCTTACGCCAGCTTGCCTATCTTTTTAGCAATATCTTTTATACCGTGATGATAAATTAAATCTAATATTGTAGAGATTAAATCTAAAATTTGGAGATTCATATTAAGATACCAAGTAAGTACTAAAACTGGAATTAATTTGATCTCAAACGAAAGTGTTATACGAGATTTATACCTGCTATTAAAAGAGTTACCCCAACTTGCTATGTATATCTTTTTTAGCTATGTATATCTTTTGAACTGTATGTCACTAAATTTAAAATTTGTAGATGGTACTAAAATTGAGATTAATTCGACTACAAACGATGCCATGGTATTTTATATATGACAAATGTTATCCCAGCTTACTGATCCGTCTATTTAGCTATATCTTTTGAAATATGATATTATTGAATCTAAAATTTGGAGATTTTAGGTCACTGAACCCTGTTAGTACCAGAGTTAAATCGAAACTCGTTATGGGCAAGCTAGAATAACTGACACAATTTTAAAACTAAACTTAATTTAAATATCTAAAGTGCTAGACTCCGTCACGACTTGAGTTGTAAGCTCGTAGACATTCCGTAGTAGGGTCTACGGCGTAGCTTTGTCGTAGCAAAGTTCTACGGTGGCGTAGGCAAACGCAATGTTCCGCGCTATTTTGAAAACAATCTCCATGAGAACGATGAGTAAGTATACGTAACATTTTCATAAAATTCCTTCAATTTTAGTTCATTGAGTTATAAGTTTTGTAACATTTATTCGGCGGTATTAAATTGCACTTCCTGTATGCACTTTTATATTTGTTCATAATAAATCTAAATCTTCGTCGACAGCTCAAGTGGCTCTCCATTCGCCTCCTAAGGAATACTCATATCCTTTCCCTCCTGTACTGTATACTGTATAATATTTCAGCTCCTATGTATTTAAACGAGAGTTCACAATTTTTTTTTATGTACGAAGGCGGCAGACGAAGCATACAGTCCACCTGATGGTAAGTGGATACTGTCGCCCATAGACATCCGCGATACATGCCAACATCAGTCCAAAATGACAAACATTGGTACGCCCCCGGATGCGCTGCCTACATTTGGAGCTATAGGAATGGATTTTGTGAAAGGGTTGGGAAAATGGGGAGGGATAGGATGGGAATGGGCTCTGGCACATCTCACTCACTACCGAAACACGTACTTACATTAAGGAAATAAGATAAAGTGGGAAATGCAGTATATTTCAAGGTAGTCTTCCGTGAGAGAGAGGTAACGTGGCCAGTCGAGCGCGCCCAGTGGCTGTTGAATTGCACCGTACACTCTCCCCCTTGAAGTTCCTCTGCTCTCACTCACTTCACCTTCGTTCTTCTAGTAAAATTCTTCTTAGCATTCCTTCTCACCGATCTACTTCATATTCTTACTCTTTTAATGTGCAAGCGGTTCGTTTGTGGAAATCTCTTCTCCTCAAAACGTCCTCAATCTTTATCCAGCTTTAGGAGTCAACTTACTAAACACTATTTAGCTTTGTAATAATTCATTCGGTCACTAACATATATATTGTGTATAATGTATACCTATATATTTTTGTAGGACCCTATATTTGTATATATGTATCTATCTATATCTGTATTTGGGTCTGTGTCGCGTACGCCTGTGCTTGAGTCTACCGTTAGGTGTGTCTATATCAACAAGTATATTTGTATCTATTTATACTACTAGAGAGATACGAAAACGGTATTGTGTAGTACCCCAGAAAGTTACTTTCAGCAAAAATGGCTCTACGTTTATGACAATTCTCCTATTGAAGTAATTCTCCCAAACACATACAGGAGGCACGCTCATGGCTTATCTCAAATTTATGTAAAAAGTTGCGGCGATAAATACTCAAGCTTCAGTTATACCCCGTAAGCACAAGGAACTGGGGAGTATGAGATAATATCATATTTGAAGTCATAATAAGTTACAAATTTCAAGATTACACATTTAAAAAACGCAGTATCCAATGCTAAATAAAAATAAAAAAAGAATACTAGATATTGAAAAATATACTAGATATTGAAACGATATCTTAAGGATTTGAAAAACAAAAGAGCTTACATTTGGGAGGGGGAAGGTGTACGGTGAATCACACAGCCGCTGGGCGTATTACCTACATTTCCCACTTCATCCCACTTCCTCAATATACCGTACAAGTTTCAATAGTGAGTGAAATATGCCGAGCCTATTATCATCCCATCCTATCCCCATTTTCCATCCTATCCATCCCAACCCTTCCTGCAAATAAATTCCTATAAATCTCCAAAAGTAAGCAGTATATCCGGGGGCGTGCCAACGTTTGTCATTCTGGACTGATGTTGGCATACGTATATATTATAGCAGATGTGCATGGGCGACATTATCTGCTTACCATCAAATGGACTGTCTGCTCGTCTGTCACCTTCTACATTAGGATAGGGATATGGACATGTGGTACATTATGAGGATAGGGCAAAATGGGAAATGTTTTACGGTAGTTTTCTGTGAGTGCGCGGTAACATGGAGTGCGCCCTACGGCTGTGGGATTGCTGCGTGTATCCTCCTCCTTAAAAATCTATATTGGTTCTGGAATACGAAGTGTTAAAAACACGCATATCGTGGTACAATCATCTGTCTTCAACAAACGTAAACGTAAAGGCTTGAAAGACGACCTAGGCTGGTTTTAAACATCCATTAGCATCATGAAATACCATGTAAAACATAGATTATCGCTCAAATTCGTGTAATCGAACCGATCCGGTCTCGCTATCAAAGAGAAGGATTGATTGTGATTCGCGTAACCGACATCCTCAGCGTTCGAAGGGCTCCGTTAAGTTCACGCTCGTGTAGAGAGGTATGAACAGGATTAAAATGGGTCGCATTACTATTGACGTATTATAACCTTCGATCTGTGGGAAATACCTAATTGACCAAATTTCAATATGATAGCTATTTGGATTAATCTGCGCTAATAAAGGGGCGCTTAAAAAACAAATCTTAAACCTGATTAGTAATTGTTTTGCTGATTGCGGTACTCGAACGTGGTGAATGTCGGCACTATTGTTACTTTTAGTTTAATTAATTTTAGCCGTCAATCAAAATTTATTTTTTGTATATTATTATTTGCAGGCTACAATTTTTTTTTTTAATTGCGAGTGCTTTGTACACCTATAATATGTACCTATAATATAATTACATGTATCGACATAGGAATAGACTAGATGACACATCATACGTTCTTATCAAAGAAACCTCGCCCGCAACTTTTTGAGGGGGGGGGGGGGGGGGGGTTGTGAAGCAGATGAGGAGGGGTTCATTGAAAACTCAAATTTGAAAATTACGCGGTGCGTAATAAAAATGTTCCATTTTCGAAACACATACGAATTAAAGAATTCGAAAGCTACTGAACATAAAACACATAGAACTTGACTGCCCTACAGTTCTTGAATAACGTACCTACGGGTAGTACCTACCTATGTATTCTCAAATCAACGTACATGGAACAGGTTTGTACAATTTGTTGTTAATTATGTATATATGTGGATGTACCACTGGTGCGAATATTTTAATGAATAAATAATAATAATAAACACATAGACGCGCAAACACACGCACACACCTTCCTGTAATAAATATATGTAAATCATTGACTTACTCTCCTAGATCTATGATATAAGTATTGGAATTGCTATCGATGTTAATTAGTTTTTAATACATATTGTTTGATCCATACACGAGTACATACATAAATGTAATGTAATGTGCAATAAACTAATAAATAAATAAAAAAATAATTGCCAGCTACAATTGTTCTTTCATCAATGTAGAGTTAGTTGAAAACACAAAGGAATGCAGTTTTACACCTGCGATAGAAGCAATCACACGCACCCGCCCCGCAGGCGATCCGTTGCCGTCATGCAACCGCAGTCGTAATGAGAAGTGCTACGCGTTGATTGTTACGGGCAAGCGATTGTGCAACCCATTTTACTCGTAGACGACGAGTTTCATCCGGGCAAAATGGAATAAATGAAATCTATATAAATAAAAATGTAAACGTTCGTTTGTTCAAAATCTTAAATCTCCGAAAGTTCTTCACCGATTGCTTTGAAATTTTGACACAACGCTGCATTCGAATACACGCGTGTTTTTATATCCCTACTATCTCAGGGTAAAAACATGCTTTTTACCCAAAAATAGAGTAAGCGCCATCTGTTGGGCAGCCACAGCAACCCGTGGCCGGGTACAGCTAATAATAAATAAATAAGAAATATTCATAGATGGTATAGTGATATTACATATATTCAATAATTAGCATTATAGTCAATAATTGACATTTTATTATAATTAAATTCAGTAATTACGCTTGTATAATTAATTATAGAATAGATGAATAATGACATTGTAATGATTTATGACAAATTGTACAATGAATTGTATTTATGACATCAAATTAATAATAATATAATTTATTTGTAATCCTATATGTACATATCTTGCGTAAATATTATAAAATCAATTCCTCTATAATTTACCCAAAGGGTGTACAAATCTTCAGTTATTACTAAATAAGATAATTAATTATTGATTAAATTTAAATAAATGTATTAAATAAAAAAAAAAATAAGTATGAGTGACAGAACGTAGGAAATATAATAAAATTAAATCGTCGTCGTCCTCCGCCTCACGTAAATTTTGAAGATTTATGGGCATTGAATCACCCATTGTTATAATACACGAAAAACTGGTCAATTCAAACGAGTGTCATATGACGCGTAACCACTGACGCATTGCTCGAGTCACCCCTGCGTCGTGTCGTGCGGCTATCGCAACGCAATCGTGCCGTGATTGACGCAAGCCGCATGTTACATCAACATAAACAAATATTAAAAATCATGTTGCTGACAAAATTGACAATGAAAGAAAAGATAAAGTAAGAGGAGTTAACTGAACCACTGGAAATGGGAAATGGAGAAGTAATAAATAAAAACATAACGCCACATTGGCCACACTAGGATTCCGTGTCCAGAGACACACACAAAGGCAAAAGCACACACACCCAGACCCGAACAAACATTTATCTTTAAACAATGAATATCTAAACGGGAATCGAACCCGGGTAGTACCAGATAGTAACCCCAGCAAGTAGTCACTACCAACTGCGCCAATCGGCACGTTTCCAAAGCATATTTTTAACTCTTTTAAAAATATGCTTTGGAAACGGGCCGATTTTGTTCGGAGCTTATACTGTGACAGCACTATCTTTCCTGCCACAGTCGGATGATATGCAGTATGTTAATGTACATTTTCACGTACCTCAGATGTTAATGAGGTCTTGACTCTGACTTTTGTGTAGAATGCAAATGATTTCCATTAGTGCAGGCTTTACGGAAGGCTTTTGTTGGCAGGTTTACACAGTCTGTCCAATTCGCGCTATGCTTAGATAAGTTGCAAATAACTGTAGGGTTAAATGCAGAAAATTTGTATCCAAAAAGAAACAACGCAAATTCATGAATTTGTATATAAACCAAGCGTGTATCGTCACGAGTAAATTGTATGTAAACCAAGCGTGTCTCGTCACGAGTAAATTATATGGAATATGTTATTCTCTCCATGAGCACTCACTAGCACTTAGCGCTTATTTTTACAATACTAATACAAAGACAAAACGTCGCCGATGTGCACCCGCTCTATTACAATGATAATAAATCGTGGAGGGACCGCCCGCCATGCCCTAATGGTGTAATCACACCCGCGGGATCCTGGATAATTAATAACTTCCACCTTGTACCAGAGTCGGGAACACCTTGTACCTGAATCTGAAGATACTCTAATTCTAACGCAACTTGTTCTAAAAGAAACGTTTCTGTTAACTCAACGAAAGAAAGAAAAAATCGTTTATTTAGGCGCAATTACAACACAACATAGTTTTAAGTTAACAAATATATATAGGGTACTGATAAAAAATATACAAAATCGGAATAGTTTATATAGAACTTTTATTGCTGCCTGTGTGTCGCAATTGCCCCAAATGGGTGTCCAGCTCAGCATTAGCTATGTGCCGATGACAACACACAGCACTGATTATAATTATCAGCTGAAACCCCGTGATGTCCGGACGTGAAGAATAATATTTAGATACCATATAAATTGGTATTGAGATTTGAGTATCTATTTTTAATTTGAAATTATTTTTATACGGTCTCTTTGTTTGTCCGTATAGTAGTTTTACTGTTTGTCTATAATTACAATCTAATAACTTTTTTTTTATTGAAAAAGGTGACGGTCGAGCATACAGTCCGCATGATGGTAAGTGGATACTGTCGCCCATAGACATCCGGGATACATGCCAACATCAGTCCAGAATGACAAACGTTGGCACGCCCCCGGATGGGAATGTGCCTACCTTTGGAGATTTAGGAATGGATTGGAGAGGGATAGGATGGGATGTACTACCTCTGCCGAAACACGTATGTACATTGGTGAAATACGATAAAGTAGAAAATGCAGTACATTTCACGGTAGACTTCTGTGAGAGAGGCGTAATAACGTGGCCAGTCGAGTTCGCCCAACGGCTGTGGGAATGCAGCGTGCATCCCCCCCCCCTACTAAATATCAATGTACCTATATCAATTGAATTAATTATGTAGTATTAAGTTTTATGAACTGCCATTAAAAACTTATCATAAAATATATACCAACTTAAACAAATTATTTGCAGAATATGGGTACAACAATTCAGCCTTAGTGCATGCAAATTAATTATTCATAAATGAATAATTATTCATATATTAATAACAGTACATATGAATAAAATCGTCAAATATCATAAGATTTATGGATAAGAAAGTCGTTAATTATGTAGGTATAAGCTTTATTCACAAAAAAATATTTTCAATACTCTTTTATAACATTCGATATGCATACAATAAAGTTGTAATTAAGCAGTGCCTGTACATTAAAATGGAAAAAAGTAATTGCAATATAAAATACGAATGATAAAATCCAAATTTCTTGAATTTTTGTCCATCTGTCTGAACGCACATCACGCTATAATCACTGGACAGAATTTAATGATAGCTCATAGAGTACATTTTATCCCAATCCGTTATCCCAAGTTCCCACCGGAATCTAACTAACCTCACTAACTCATTTACACGTACGAAGTCGCGGGCACAGCTAGTAAGTAACACAAGTAAGGAGTTACAATATCGTTGCAATGAGTACATACTCCATCGATGTTCTGTTCGAACTTGCAAAGGTCTCACTTACACAGATGATTATAAAATTCTCTCAACTTCCGAAAAGACATTGAGAAGTTCTCTCAGCGTGTTCCGTAGTCTGTACAGTGGGGAGTGCTTGGAAGAACTGATTACAAAAAATAAAAATAATTCTACTTACGATAACAATCCGTGAATAATTCTTTACAATTTCAGTCGACATTATTAACTATAATTATACAATTAAACGCACTGTATTCCGAAGTTGATTGACCAAGGTCTTTGGTGGAGGGTACAAAATAAACAATTCATTATTTTTATTACATCCTACTCCATTTAAATTATCCTATTCCTCAATGTACGTACGGGTTGTCGGTAGTGAGTGAGACATGTCAGAGCCCATTCCCATCCTATCATATCCTTTCCCTCCCCATTTTAGACCATTTCTCCAAATCAATTCTTACACCGCAAAAGGTAGGCAGCGCATCCGGGGGCGCGCCAGGGTTTTCATTCTGAACTGATGTTGGCATGTACCGCAGGTGTCCATGGACGACAGTATCCACTGTATGGAGCATACAGGTGGACTGTATGCTCGTCTGCAACTGTATTACCATAAAAAAATCAGACGTAGGTAATTTTGTTGTAAGTTAACTTGAAGGTAGAAGAGAGATCTGAAATATACCTTATTCTGGAGTAACAAATGATATCATTATTATTGACTATTATAATAAAGTAAAGCTCTGATTGTTGTTGTCGTTGTTGTGGTAATTGACTTCAACTGAACATTAAAATATCGCAGCTATTGTATAGGTGGCAGTAAATAACTTCTACCAACAGTGTTAGCACAGCAACAAGCGTCTATACTGATTTAATGCTCGAACTAACACCAATTAGTCACAAGCAACAATTAAAATTAAATCATTTAGTTATGTACCTTTATTTACTTATATATTTAGGTTATGTATCGTAGTGTATATAAGAGCATCCCGCGCAATCCTCCCATAGACCGAGTTGTTCGCCAACATGTTCGCTGTACGCCTTGTGTTCGCCATTGCTGTACTGTACTCTGTAGTTGAAGCAAAAATATGTGGAGACGATGATCACGGTGAATTTCAACAACTAATTAATATTTATATATGAGAGATTTTTTTCTAAATATTCGCAACATATCTATTATAGTACACCATGTACATAGATAAATTGTGTGCAAGCGTGTCACTTTTTGTACCTATGACTAAGTCACGATTAAATTTTGTACCTACCACTAAGACTCCAGTAAACTTTGTACCTATGACTAAGTCACGGGTAAATTTTGTACCTACCACTAAGACACCAGTAAACTTTGTACCTATGATTAAGTCACGGGTAAATTTAGTACCTACCACTAAGAGTCCAGGAAACTTTGTACCTATGACTAAGTCACGGGTAAATTTTGTACCTACCACTAAGACTCCAGTAAACTTTGTACCTCTGACTAAGTCACGGGTAAATTTTGTACCTATGACTAAGACACCAGTAAATTTTGTACCTATGACTAAAACACCAGTAAATTTGGTACCTATGACTAAGTCACGGGTAAATTTTGTACCTATGACTAAGACAACAGTAAATTTTGTACCTATGACTAAGTCACGAGTAAATTTTGAGCCTTAAGTCACGAGTAAATTATAGTGATTAGAAATCATTCATCGATGAAACGAAACATCACCCTTGATTCGATTCATCACTTTTGACATATCAGGCATTTTTGTGTATTTTATCAACGAAGGGCAGCGTGAAAGTAGGAGCTTAGCGCCAACTTCTGTGTAATGCACTTATTAAATACTTTTACTAGTGAATAAATATGAATGAAAAGTTTGAATAAGAATGCATTGTTTTTTTGCAGGAGAAATTACGTATAATGAAATTAGTTTGCCTGTTAAATATATACATGGCAAGTCAGTGAAAAATAGGGTTATAATTCCAGATGTAAGTATACCTACCTATATGAATTGCTTTTATACTTTTTCTATTGTTTAACCTAGTCTAAACCTAGTTTAACCTTTCTATAAAATATGAAAATACAAGAAATTTAAAATAAAATTAACAAAATTCAGACGGATTAATACTTATTGTTAACCAATTCCTTCATTGTCCATGTCCAGGTGATGTGGATCCTCAGGGCTTGTGGTAGAGGCTTTGTTATCCTTTTCATTTTACTGCACTCACGGGAAAAGGTGGGATGCTATTCTAATGCCAGCCGATATCACACGGCCATATTTATGTAGAAATATTGTGTACAATGTGTACAGAGTATACAAATAGTTGTGTACAATAATAGAGAGAGAGAGAGAGAGTTAGAGAGCACACCTATAAGAATTAATTAATTATTCAGTGTAATTTTTTGAGACGGGTCACTATGACATAATCTGAAACTATTAGAAATAGAGAAATATGTTCACTTTCCTTAAAAAAATTGTGTTATTTTATTATTTAATTGATAGTATGACCTGTAAGGAACCTTGCGTCTAAGATAAACAAGAATAATATGCATTAAAAGATGCATTTGTAATAATTTAATTATTTTAACCAACGTTCATCGTGGTAGCAATAGGTACGAAAAGGTGAGAAACAACAAAATTGTAATTCTGCCGCAAGACTGGCAGTGTTCTATTTTTAAAACTTTAAATAAACTGACACACGCAACGATATTGTTCTTTTTTCAAATGAATAAAATTGTTGGCAGTGCTCTCTTCACATGAAATAACAGTAGGTAGACCATTAAGCGACAGGTACCAATCAAATCATTTATCGCATGGCCACAGGTAAATTACCCACAAAACTTCCGCAATTGTAGGAAACCGTAAAATCTAGAATTTTCTTTTTATTCTAGATACAAGGCACCTTCGCAAGACTTATACCTAACAAACTACACTATCAATGAACCCAATAGAATAACTTACGATTTTTTTTAAGGAAAGTGATTCGATTCTCGATCGTGTAGGAGTTTTTAAAAATCTTTGAATGTAGTTTTTCATAAATATACATACTCTGTATAATCGACGCCATAGTTCCTTGGAACAAATTTGTCTATTTCTAATGGTTTCAGACTTTTCCATAGTGACCCGTCTCAAAAAAAGATGTGTAGAAGTTTTTCTAAATGTGTATTCAGTCAACTCTAGACGACATTCTATTTCGTCATAAGTATGAACGAATAAAAAAAATATTTCAATTATAATTTTCTTATAGTTTTCAAACGGTTTTATTAAACGGTTTTATTTAGCTCGACCCGTACGGAATTTATTTATTTGGGTCAAAATTAGAAATTGAAATTTAAGCACCTTCCCGTTGTCAGATTGATCTGAAATTTGGTACACACATTTAATTTAGATGACAATACAATATAATAAAATCAATAACATTATAAATCTAAGATGGCCGCCGATACAAAATGGCGGATTACATATTTTTCCTTAACCCCCTCAATATGGGTATCAAATGAAAGGGCTACACGTAGTTTTCAGTGCACATAAAATATAAAACCGTTTAACTTAAAAGTTTTTTAAGATTGTTATTATATTTAAACTATTCCATGTTTTCAGAGATGTGACGAAAATAAAATACTCGTGGGAGTGTATGTAAAAGTTTGTCATGAATCGTTGCCTCACGTTCATATATATTCGCTGGAGGAAGTCCACGTGTACCGTTTTGGCCCGATCTACGACCCTGCAACGATGTGGGTCATAGAGTATTGCGATGACATTAAACCAAATATGAAATATATGAATACATCTATGGTGAAAATGCGAAGAACAATGAAGAATTAGATTTAGACTTTTTGGCGGGAACTGCAGGGGAAGAGTGCACGCTGCAATCCAACAGCCGCTGGGGGCGCTCGACTGGACACGTTACCCCTCTATCACAGAATACTACCTTGAAATGTACTGCATTTCCCACTTTATCTTATTTCCGTAATGTACGTACGTGTTTCGGTAGTGAATGAGATGTGCCAGAGCCCATTCCATCCTATCCTTCCCCATTTTCCCAACCTTTTCTCCAAATCCATTCCTATATCTCCAAAGGTAGGCAGCGCATACGGGGGCGTGCCAACGTTTGTCATTTTGGACTAATGTTGGCATGTAACACGGATGTCTATGGGCGACAGTATCCACTTACCATCAGGTGGACTGTATGCTCGTCTACCGCCTTCGTACATAAAAAAAACTAAAGAAGTGAAATTGAATTTTCGTTTGATTAATATAAAAATTGTGTACTATGGTCTATGGTTTTGCGGTACAATTGTGACAGTTTATTAAACTTCAAAGTGCCTAGTGTTTGTGATAATCAAATAAAAGTATGAGACTGTTTTCAAGAGTAAAGTGAGCGACTCCCGACTTGCTTCCACGTGACTGGACGTTGATAAAATGTGTTTTAAATTATTTTGACTTCATTACGAAGAAACCGTGAAAAAACAATGTAGACTAATCACTTCGTGAATTTATTATGTGATTTTAATCAATTTATTTAAGTAATATAGATATATACATACACTTTATTGTGCACCTGTACTTTTTTTTTAATGTCGTAAATTAAAAAATATGTTTATTACATTCGTTTTCGTTAAATACAACAGTCTGGTACAACAGACATGAATCAATAGTCTATTTTTTTAAGAAACGAGTACTGAGTGTTTCTATCTCATATATCTAATACTGAGAGAAAGAGATGGCCGATAGTGAGGGGCGGGCCTTAGGTCGGTTTTGTTTATCTATACTAATATAATAAAGAGGTAAAATTGTGTGTTTGTATGTTGGGGGTAATCTCTAGAACTACTGAACCGATTTAAAAAATATTTCACAAATAGGAAGCTACATTATCCGTGTCTAATATAGGCACTATATATTTTATTTTGAAAATTGAAAAAAAAAAATTGAAACAATAAAACTTATAAACCGAAGCGAAGCCGAAGCGAGGGCGGGTCGCTAGTTTCCAATATATTAGTAGAACCCGTATCTGCTACCTTAGTTAGTTTTTGATAATTAGTTTTATGTTCGAATTGCCGTTAATTGGAGAATTAATAGTACATTACTGTCTAGGCCCGAAATAAAGCATTTGACGGCCGAGTAATATTGGAAGGACGAGGCGAAGTGGAGTCCTTTTAAAATAAACGAGGCCATTAATTGCTATTTCGGCCGAGACTTGTATAATACTTTTCACTAATTTGCGAGGAAACAATAAACAAATTAATTCAAGAAACAGAAGTTTCATTCCTGCCAAATCGACTGCGCGCGGTCTTTGTTCTTTTTTTAAACTTTTGAAAAGAAATGCACATTCAGCCTTTATAATAATAAATATCGTGTACCTAAAAAAAACCTAATTGATGTTAGTGTGCACTAAAAATAACCTCGCTACTGTCCAGCAATCTCTATTATTGTCGTGTTGGAAATTGCTGGCGTGCGTACAGAAAAGAGCCGATTGACGTATTCTTTTTTTAAAATAATGAAGCCATTTCCGTGCAAGTAGGAGAAAAAATAATAATGAGCAATTGAGTAAAAGAATGTCACATGTTATTTACTGAAATAATAATTACAGCTAGTACCTACATTCTTTTTATTCTCGTCTTACTTAATATATTTCATAACAACTATTATTAACGAAAATTCAAAAGAAAACGAATTTCTGTTGCCCCCATTGCTATTAGTGAGGACGACGGCACTAAACTGTTTATTTAGATGAAATGCAGTCGCTTTAGCAATATTTCTTGATTCTGATTTGTGCTGGTTGCAAAAGAGAATCATCTCGATTAATGATTCCGGAGATAAAGGTTTTTTTTTATGGATGAAGGCGGCAGACGAGCATACAGTCCACCTGATGGTAAGTGGATACTGTAGCCTATAGACATCCGCGATACATGCCAACATTAGTCCAGAATGACAAACGTTGGCACGGATGCGCTGCGCTGCCTACCTTTGGAGATATAGGAATGGATTTGGAGAAAGGGTTGGGAAAATGGGGAGGGATAGAATGGGAATGGACTCTGACACATTTCACTCAGTACCGAAACGTACATTAGGGAAATAAGATAAAGTGGAAAATGCAGTACATTTTAAGGTAGTCTTCTATGAAGGGTAACGTGGCCAGTCGAGTGCACCCAGAGGCTGTTGGATTGCAACGTGCACTCTCCCCCTCATAAATATGAATAGGTTCTTTTAATATGACGGTAGGTACGAGTAAAATTTCTATATGCACTCCAGTCAAGTTTCCAAAGCAATCCTAGAAACGTTGCGCTAGAAAGCTATTGCCAGTGATGGCGTAGCAATAAACGTGTATAGCTCTTTCATCTCACGAAGGTGGGCTACAGTTAATGGTGGTAACTAGTAAATACATGTACATTGTTTCAGTCATTAGTGTGCGCGCGGCATCGGCAAACGAAATGAGCGTTCTCAAGTTTACGCACCGTAAAATAATGTATGTACATGTAGAATCTCTTTAATATGTATGCTGTTTTAATACAAGTGGTTGTAGAATGTTTTTTTTTTATTACAAGCGGGTAACTCAGAACGCGGACGGACAAAGGCGACACTCTCGAGACGACGACTAGTGTTGCCAGGCGTCCCAATTTGCGCGGGACGTCTCGATTTTCAGGGGTCTGGTGACACGTCCCGCGATTCACCCGTGATCGGGACGCCGAATGTCCCGATTCTTTACTAACCACCTTAGTCTGTATTTTGATCGAGAATTTTGACAGGAAAAACGAATATATCTGTTACTCCATAAAAATATTTTTGTTTTCACATCTTCATATTTTCTCACCAAACTCGGACTGAATAGTCATCATAGAAGTTTTAAACGTCGCGCGTATTGTGTTGGCCAGATAAAGATGATTATGATACGATTTAATTAGTTAAAACGGTTATGTTTGAATTTTGTTATATTTTAAAGAAGTTTATCTAGTTTGTTTGTTTAAGTTTTATTTGTTTTGTTTGTTGTACTAACCATGGTAACATACCATTATAAAATAAAATAAATGATAATTCACAAAAACCTGATTTTTTTTGTAGCTGTCCAGATTTGAAAACCAAATCCCCGATTATTTTAACCTTCCGTCCCGATATTTGACACACTGGATCTGGCAACACTAGAGCGACGACTGTTTAGTGCGCAGGCGCGGCGTCCCGTTATGTTGCGCGGTAGCATAATACGCGCCCGCGTCTGAACTCCGTCAAAACATTCTCGTATCGGTCGCACCACATACATGTACGCTTTCGTAACATGATAGAACAATACCGAAATTGAGGTTTTCCTTCTTCAAATAAACCTCTTAATAAATATGTAGATGTTACAAGCAGGTTAAAATCACATTTCCGACTGCACGATGTAAACTCCGAAGGGGGACTCTCTGTGGTATATAAATATATTCTTTTATGCGCCATACAATAAGGTGATTCCCACCAGCTACGGTTACCCTATATCACAACCCAGTAAGGAACAAATTAACAAAAGAAATTAAAAAATAAAACTAAACTGGCCCCTAAACTATGCAAAGACAGCCATATTCAAATCTTTCGTGTTTATGAAGATATGAAAACTAACTAAAAACATGTTAAAATATGAGGTTACTATAATAATAAAGACATAACTCTTCTCGATTATTCCAAGGTTGACTGGAATAGATTCCTCCTAAGAATAAGTCCGCCTTTGTCTTATGGTATTATTGTAATGTCTTATTGTAACAATTGTAACAACACATTTCTATTTTAGTTTCAACTTTTTACTTCACTGTTTGAATGTTTTCGGGCTCTCTTGTAAAATTTGTTAAAAATACTTATATTTTCATATGGGACAGCCGAGCTGTAAGTGATTGCACAAAATACACAAACATTTGAACAATCGACTTCATGCATGACTATATAGAACGGTTGATTGAATCTCCATATAGCAATAGCAGAAATAATTCATTCCTTTATAATAACAAATATAATCAATTCGATTTAAAGTACTTAAAAGTGTGTCTAATTTGCTATTTCTCTACAATTATAATCAATATTCACTGACATTAATTATTCAACTCATACGCGCGTGTAAAACCTGTTTGAAAATTTGCAATTATTATAAATTATTTTATTGCGAAAAATATTTTGATCAATGAAACCGCACCACACACCGACGATGCATAATATTACGAATGCCGCAGTGCATTTGTGTTGCAGTACACATGTGTTCTCTACTCGATGTTGCTTACGAGCTTGTCCAGATAAGGCGCAATACACGCGTAACGAATCTCGCGAGCGTTCGAAACAGGAAAATTCAGTATTCAACATGGAGTTGGACATTTTCACTATCTGAAAATATTAAAAGTAATTCTTCCCAAGCTTTCTTCCCAATGTTCGCGCGTATACTGGACGCGACTAAGCGTCCCAAGTACCTCTACTCGCGAACAATACAATACAATGAAATGCAGTGAAATACAATGCAATGCAATACAACGGAATGCAATGGAATGCGATGGAATGCGATGGAATGCGATGGTATGCGATGGGATGCGATGGGATGCGATGGGATGCGATGGGATGCGATGGGATGCGATGGGATGCGATGGAATGCGATGGAATGTGATGGAATTCAATGAAAAGAAATGCAACGCGTACATATAACTCGCGCGTTGCATGTAGACTGAATGTATTGATGCCTAGTATCTCGTCAAAACGCGTGTCCTAACGCGTGTATTGCGCCTCACCTGGACGTGGTCTGAACCGGGACAACATTTGCACTGCAATACACTTTTTATATATCGGATGTATCAGAATGGCAGTTGTATTTACAGACTTGAATAAATCATATACAGAATAAATCGTACCTAATGTGTAAAATAAATAAAATAAACATAGGCATTAACATTTACTGATTTATTATAAGTATGTATGATTGTAGACCAATGTTTATTGACCTTGCTCTAAGCAGATGAAGGGCAACAACCACATCCAATCTCGAATCCATTCATTTATCGCCGCTGCTCTGACTTGTATACGCGGCAGCGAAACTAAGAACAGGGTATCGAATAAATAGTACCGATACTTTACTCGTTAGCATCGCAAAAAAGTATCCTACAAATCAAAGTATCCAAAAAAAAAGTATAGATACGTTTCCTAAAAAAAATCTCGATAGCGATCGACAACTCGACATGCCAAGGCTTTCCCAAAGAACTCGACAAAAATTTTAGTATTGATTATTGTCCTCATGAGTAATATTAAAAGGGTCGATACCTTTTATAATAATATTACCTGACACATAGTTTTTTCTTTTTTGTTACGTACGAAGGCGGCTGACGAGCATACAGTCCACCTGATGGTAAGTGGATACTGTCGCTCATAGACATCCGCGATACATACCAACATTATTCCGGAATGACAAACGTTGGCACGACCCCGGATGCCCTACCCACCTTTGGAGATATAAGAATAGATTTAGAGGATGGGAATGGGCTCTGGCACATCTCACTCACTACATACATACATAAGGGAAATATGATAAAGTGGGAAGTGCAGTACATTTAAAGGTAGTCTTCTATGAGAGAGGGGTAACGTGGCCAATCGAGCGCGCACAGCGGCTGTTGGATTGCAGCGTGCACTATTCCCCTCCCAAATATGTAAAAAGTACTCAAATGTGTACAGATATGGAGTACAAAAGTATCGGTATCAACCAAAAAAGTATTCGAAACCGCATAAACGAAAGAGACATACGCATGGCGTGTGGATCCACTAAAACACGATATCCAATGATACCTACTGTAAAGAAATTTACCGGCTATAAATATTAAAGAAAACTATAACCATCGGAAAAGCAAATGTATCTGAATATTATGTTAAAAATAAGTACTTAAAATAATTAAAATTGATTGATTTACTTAATCACCTATATGATTGTTTGCGCAACCAAAAATGTCGTCTCAAAAAAGAAATGTTTAAAGGCAGCCAGACATCCCGGGGCGTGTCAACGTGTTTCATTCAGGACTGATGTTGGCATGTATCGCGGATGTCCACGAACGACACTAATTATCTACTTGCCACAAGATGGACTGTGCCCTCGTCTACCACCTTGTGTTATCATGTGATATCGGCCTGCTATAAAATAACACCACTCCATCCATTCATTTCCATTTAAGGCCATTCAACCCTCATGCACAAAACAATGTGCATTATGAGGCCCAAGTCCAGCGGTGGACACTGAAAGCGATGGTTACAAATAAACAAACCTGAATACTTACCACTTGAACGTAACAAAGTCACCTAGCATAGTAACAGACATTTAATTACAATTTAATGCTCTAGAAAGTGACGATTAGTCACAGATACCAATTAAAGTGAAATTATTTACATAATATAGTATATGCAAGTAGGTATACCTACGGTTCCAACGGCTAACAGTATATAAGGAGAGTCCTGCGGCTTGCTTCCTCACACGTTTGCCAACATGTTCGCTGTACGCCTTGTGTTCGCCCTTGCTGCGCTGTACGCTGTTGTTGAAGCACACAATTGTGGACAGACGTTTTTTGGTAAGCTTCATAAATCACATAAAATAATGGTCATTTTGTGTGATTTCACTCGCGTGGATCCATTCCATCAGCCTGTCTCTTCACTGCTGGGTATAGGCTAACACTCGCCGCCACTCACGATCTTCGGCTCTTCGGCTCTTCGGTTAGGTCCAACCACCAGCGGTATCCCATACTGTGCGTCCCGGTACGTGGCCGCCATTCGTATGGATTACATATCTGTAAACATTTTATGTAATATTTGTAGTGATAGTATTGTTTAAGAGGCATTAATGCAATAGTGCAGGGATAGACTTGTAATATAGTCGTGGTCCTGCAAACATGGCTCACGTTCTTCATCGATTCCTAACTGAAATAAAAGAGCCCACGTGGACATTAACTCCCTTTCAGCCAGGACTATTCTTTTATTTTATTACGCTTACATTCATGGCCTTCTAGTGTCTACCAGTCACACATACCTTTTGAATGACGCCATTAATTATCTTCCTTGTAAAATAAAAACGGGTCTATTATAATAAATGTACCTCACATATATAAGGGATGTTTTCACATTACTTACTACATGCAAAACAACGTGCAAAGTACACGAATCATTTATTTATAATACAAATAAAGAATTTGAATTTGAATATTTACCACGGAGGTTTCATATATCGGACATTATAATATGTAGGTACAGTGAGATGTCAAACTTTTATATTGCCATACATACATCGATTAATTAGAAGCTATTAAACTTTACAAATGGTTTCTTTACAGGGGAATTAACTTATGATGGCTACAATTTGAATCCATTTTATATATATGGTAACGATGCGTATTATGAGACCACGTACCCAAATGTAAGTACCTACCAAAAGCAAAACTGTAACCAGTCCTTTTAGCATGCACCGTTGGACACGGACATGCACATTTTCTTTTGTATGACATTAAAACGCCACGCTGGCCAAGCGGATTGGCGAGTTTACTCTTCTAGAGGTGGTGTAGTTCCTCAGTGCTTGCGCTTGCAGGTTTGTTATCACTTAGAACTCCTTTGAAATGCAATGCATTACTCACTTTATCCCATTTTCTCAATGTACGTATGTGTTTTAGTGGTGATTGAGATATGCCAGAGCCCATTCCCATCCCATCCTCTCCCTCCTATCCTATCCTGTCCCTCCTCTTTTCCATTCCATTCCATTCACACCCTCGCAACCCTTTCTGGAAACCCATTCCTATATCTGCAAAGGTAGGCAGCGCATCTGGGGGCAAGCCAACATTTGTCATTCTGGACTGATGTTGGTATGTATTGCTGATGTCCATTGACAACAGTATCCACATACCATCAGGTATCAGGACTGTATGCTCGTCCGCCACCTTTTTCCCATAAAGAGAAAGTTCTTAGTCGCCTTTTACGACAGAAACGTGAGGAGATAGGGTGGGTCATGTTATATAAAAGCTTGGTTAAAATAATTATTTTAATATTCGCCACTCGATGTAAATAATAATCTTTACATAGTATAAAACAAAGTCGCTTCCCGCCGTCTGTCCCTCTGTATGTACGCTTAGATCTTTTAAACTACGCAACGGATTTTAATGCGGTTTTCATCATTAGATAGAGTGATTCAAGAGGAAGGTTTATACGTATAGTTTAATATTGTTTTGTGTTAATTTGTTGAAATATGACGATGTGGCGGGCATGCAACGCCGCCGGGCACAGCTAGTTATATTATAATTCAGACCTGGGGGCGTGGCTAATATTTATTTAAATACAAATAAATAAAATTGTAGTTTATTACTTTATTAGAGTTTCTGCACGCTGGCTTACAGTAGAATGTGTAGCATTTGATTAAAATTATCACCCGTTATCAATGACTTCTATATATTATATTATACTAGCATTTCTAAAGTAAAGCTTTGCCACAGCGCGGCTTGCACCGGCTGAGGTGCGGGGCGCGGGAAGGGAGAATTTAATACAACGATTAACCGAACGCTCACGCAGATGCGACACGGAACAATATTTGGCTATTTCCATTTTGTCCATGAAAGTAAGTTTATTTGGCCATTTGTAGTGAAATAATATAAGTATTGCAATGTGAATGAGTGAGTTCAAATAAAATACTACTATAATATAATTTCAGCTACATACAATACATAAATATATATATATATATATATATATATATATATATATATATATATATATATATATATATATATATATATGTACGCAAGTGCATACTTATCACTATTATTTTTATATTATATAATATGCATAAGGGATGATAGTAAGTAAATTATATGCGAACGAGTATTTATGAAATGCTATGCCCTCGGAAGACTTCTTTGTCCTTTGAGAATATTTGCAGTTGAGATTGAGAATATTTGAGAAGTCCTATCTGCAAACATTTATTTTCTACCTACTTCCATTGTTAGGAAATTGTCTTCATCTGTATGAGTGTTTCTTATATTCCATGTCAATGTGATTGGTGGTAGTCATTCTCAATACTCACACTTACACGATCAAAGTGAGAGTAAGCGAGAAAGACATACTACGATGACTGACGAATGATTTTAATTTACAACAAATTTTTGTAAAAGGAAAATACAAAATAATTATACATCATGTACTTCAAACATCTTAAATACAGTGCACATATAAATAATAACAACGTCATATCTCCCACATTGAAGTAAACATGTAGTATTTTGGCGATTGCAGCGTCAATTGATGTATTACAAACCGAAGCACTTCTTGCCTCGCTTGCGTGCGATCGACTAAAGCAGTTGTGGACAATTGACCGTGACGTAATGAGCAATTTTTTAGTACTGCATTGCTGGTCTAGTAGAATACATAGAAGTCATTGCCTGTTTTATACTCACATTTTTGCAAATAAACTATTATTATTATTATAAAGCTGGCCGCCATCACAGGGCCACACGGCGTTCTAAGGCCACACAGACCTCATGCAATAGACAATTGCTTGAGGAGGATGCAATGGTTATGGTTATTATCTGCAGTGAATGCAGTCACCGCATACTTCTATGTCTACTCTATGTCAACAGTTTTCGTCTTATCAATAAATACAGCCGTGGGACCATTCAAGCGTAATGACTGCGCTGTTGCCTCTTCGTCTACAGTTCTTACATATTTCTTTCCACGCTTTCAGGTATGTAAGAAACTTGGTAAAGTATTAGCAGGAGTGCACGTAAGGGTGTGCGATGATGTGGCACCTTATGTTGATGTTATCGATTGGAGGAAGCTCGTGGTGTACCGTCGTGGTTCACTCTTAGATGCAGCTACTGTTTTCATCAAAGAGGATTGCGTTGAGAGAATGTAAGGAAAATACATTGTGCATTAGACAAATTGTGAAATTAAATAATGTCATGAAATTAAAATGTGTGTGTATCATTATCTATCTTTTTTTTTTTCATATATGGCAATGGTGCAATTAGCATATTCATCCAGTGACAATTATTCTTCATAATTAACAATTTCAAAGTCTAAAAGGTATCCTGTCAATGTCCAGTCCCGTCGAAGTAAGTCAGGAGTAGCTTAAAGTGATAGTACGTTTACTGAGGACAGAAGAGCACAGAAGAGGACTCCTTGGAAACACACTAACAACGCAGTCCGATGCTTTTATTTGATTAGCACAAACATTACGTACATAAACACTTTCAAGTTTAGTAAACTATCCCTATTAAACCGCGCAAACGCACAAATACACAATTTTTATAATAAATCAAACAAAAACTCAACTTCTCGAGTTCTTGCCAAAAATCATCTATACTATGGCTGGCTCGTACATAAACGAACAGCGAAACAACACTGAATGTACAGCGAATCATGTACAGCAAAACAAACTATGTTTTAATAACTGAAATAAACATTTTTTTATTACAAAGAATGTTAAATTTTATAAATAAATAGTCTCAGTGATACGGGCTGAGGATTTGACCTCAGGAATGAAAGTCCAGAATAGATAGATACTCTTAGGCATTCTAAAAAACTCTAAAAATAGTCCACTGCTGGACATGGGCTTCTTCATACACATTGTCGTCTTTTACGGCACCCACGGGAAGAGATGAAGTGGTGCGATTCTATAGCTAGCGGACATCACACGGCCGACACCACAAATTTATAAAAACATCTCGCAGTATATTTACATAAATTTGCATTACATATACATATAATATAATCTACATTGGTTGGTCCCACTGCGTCCCACTGCAGAGCATAGGCCTACTTCTTAGCATCATGTGGATTGAGTCAACTCGTGAGCCCTATGCGGATTTTTTTAAATTTATTTGGACACTGTCATGGTCAATGGTCCCCACGAATGAACATAATAATACTGAATCAAATCGAAAAAGAATACATACTTAAACTTAGCACTTACAAAATAGATTCATACAGAAACTATCCCGATTATTTCACCGACAAGATTATGTAATAAAGGATTATATAAACACTCCTAAATCTCTATTGTAAATTTGTCACCAGAGAATCAAAACCTTACCCACCTTAAATTTGCTGCCAGCGCTTTGCTGCCGCATTCGGTATTTCTACTGGTCATTTCATTATTTCCCATTTTAGACTGACCTCTTCTAATTTCATTTATGGAAATTAGAAATAATAAAATATACTGCAAATAATAATACAGTGTGCAAACCATTCGTGAGGACTGAAAGAAACCATAGATTAGGATTTTTATATTTTATACATCGGGTCTGAACGCTTTACGCGTTTTTCTTACAGAAACCATAGATTAGGATTTTTATATTTTATACATCGGGTCTGAACGCTTTACGCGTTTTTCTTAGACGAGAGACTTTACTGTCCGGTAGATGGACGTATGTTGCGTAGACGTGAGTTAAAAAAACGCATTTATACCGCTGGATGATCTTTTGGACATTACCATAATAATATGTAAACGAATTAGAAACAATATTAAGGACTAGCTGTGCCCGGCATGCGTTGCATGCCCGTCATTTTTTTTGCACATAATATATTATATAATATATAAATAATACATAGCCTATTTCCATCTGGAATAATGTATCTTTCAAATGGTAAAAGAATTTTTGAAATCGGATCAGTAGTTTCGGAGATTACCTCCTACATGCAAACTTACAAACTTTACCTCTTTATAATATTAGTATAGAGTATAGATAATAATTTATGATGACGCAACAACTACAGTTTGAGTAATAAATTTGAAAGCTCTAGCCTTATTGATACTCGAGATATAATAACTGACACATTTTGGCACTGACTGACTGACTTATTGTCAATCATTACTCTAAGGTACTTCCAGCAGACTTAGAGACTTAAAATTTAACAGTGCTTGTACTTAAGACGAAAGCAAATTTAAAAATCCAAAAGTTGAGGTTTTCTCTCTTCTCTCCGAGATACTCAAGGGAAACCAACTAAATCTAAAAGTTGTATAGTCAAGTAAGATGTGGTTTGAAAGGTTCCAATTTTTATACGTAGTCTGGACGTTATAATAAAAAAGAAAAAAATCTATTTGAATTTGGATTTTGTCATTCTCACATGAAAAATATATGTTTTTCTCATTATGGCGCCAATCATTATTAAAATGGAGTGGGGTGATAACGAAAACCGTATTGCTGTAATTGCTGTACACAAAGAAGGCATAGAGACAAATGCAATTTTTAAAACTCTACATCCTCTTGGTATTAGCCGAATGTTTGTGTACCGCGCTATTGGTAGGTACTCGTACATTGAAATGTCCTGTTTGTGACAGAAAAAGGTCTGGCCGTCCAGGCTCTATTTGCACTAAACAGACGACTAAAGCTGTGAAGGACAGAGTCCCAAGAAATCCCATCAGGAAGCAAAGTATTCTATCCAGAGAGATTAATATAGGATCCCGAAACATATCAAGTATTTTAAATGATGATTTAGGACTTGCTGCTTAAAAGATTTAGGACGTACTGGTCATTTCCTGATAATTTAAAGACAAATATGGTTGGGAAATCAAAACAACTGCTTCACCGGTACGCAAAGGGAGCTCACAGCCAAGTGTTATTTACGGACAAGAAAATGTTCACCATTGAGGATCATTTTAATAAGCATAATGATCGAGTTTATGCTCATAACTTTAGAGCAGCTGCTCATGTAGTTAATAGGATGCAACGTTGCCATTATCCGGCTTCAGTGATGGTTTGGTAAGGTGTAAGCTATCAAGGAGTGTCTGGACCATATTTTTGTGAAGAAGCTATTAAAACATGGGCTCAAGTGTATCAAGATATGATACAAGGTCGTATAGCCTCTTAACAACACTATGTTCTATAACCAAGCATGGGCCTTTCATCAGACTCAGCACCGGGTCATAAGGTTCGCTCAACTCAGGCGTGGCTCTAAAAAGGTATATTCCCGTCTTCATTAGAGCTGAAGTCCAGGGTATTTATTGAGGAAATATAAAGAAACTTATTTAACAAGTCAGCATTGATATGTAACAAAGCGATTTATTGAGCTTCATTGGCCTTGACCTTATTCTAAATGAAATGCAGCAACGACAAATTGCAATCACGGAGTTCCAATCAGTCGTACGACTTGTACGAGTACTTGCGGCAGCGAAAGAGCCATTAATTATCTGCGCACGGCTCGTGCATCTAACTAAACTGCGGTATGGAATGATATAAATATGTAACTATTGGAAAAGTAAATTTTGAAGATAGGGGGGGGGGGTGCAGGCTTAATCCCACAGCCGCTGGCGCACTTCGTCCATAAAAAAAAGCGGTCCCACATGATGGTAAGTGTTACCGCCGCCCATGGACACCTGCAACAACAGGGGGCATGCTGGTGCGCCGCCGACCTTACAAAATACCATTCACAGCTTTCTTGAAGAACCCCATATATTCTTGAAGAACCATTAAGTTTTAAGAGTTAACCTCTTAAAACAGTTCGTTCCACAGCCTACGGATTCGCGGTATAATATTATTTTTGGACTAAACAGTACGCGACACCTTCGTACCGCACTTCCCGCACTTCTGTGACGGGAGGTGAGGTTGTAGAAACACATAATTATATTATGTTCAAAGCCGCTCAAAGAGCTATAAAGTGAGAGAGCAATGCTCTGAGTTTCTAAGCGAGATAAGATTTGAATCAGAACAAATCAATTTATTTGCTCGGTGAAATAGTGTACAATATGGTTGATCTTGTGTAAATTGAGAAAGTTCCGCATTACATGACACCGATACGAAAAGATTCATCAATGAACTAAAATCACCCACATGGTTCGTATTGCCACATATTTGCTGCAAGACCCATAGCCGATGGGATAGACAAATCCTCGAATGGAGGCCACGTAGCTGGAAGCACAGTGTGGGACACCCTCTCCCAGGTGGATCACGACTTGAAGATGTTCACCGATGGTAGTTGGATGAGAAGAGCCGAATATCCTGGGTGGTAGCAAGTTTTAAAATTGATCCAGCAGTGAAGAGGTATAGGTTTGTGGTGTGGCATAATTATTTAAAATATATATATATTTTTAAAATATTTATATACCACGTGAAAGATGTGCTTATAATTAGGGTGCAAACGTACAAATATGCCATATTAATGTTGTAAAACAATGTTTCTGTATGTATTCTACTTCGTAAACCTAATTTAAATAAATCACATAACTGCTCAAGCTCCAGTGTCACATAACTGTGTCGTCTCCAGTATCTGTAATACACATATTCCAAAATCATACCTAGCAAAATAACGAACAGGCATTTAATTATAATTTAATGCTCTAGAAAGTGGCGATTAGTCACAGGCACCAATCAAAGTGAAATTATTTATATTACATAATATATATTATACTAATAAGTATACCTACGGTTCTAACAGCTAACAGTATATAAGGAGCGTTCCGAGCTTTCCTTCCACACACCGATCTGTTCGCCAACATGTTCGCTTTACGCCTTGTGTTCGCCGTTGCTGTACTGTACGCTGGAGTTGAAGCACAGGAATGTGGAGATGATCTAGATGGTGAGGTTCAACAATTAAATAGAGTAATAGTTTATAACCATGACTTCCTTACCATACCATCAGCCTATGTCCACTGCTTGATATAGGCTTTTACGAAGGCTCGTCACCACCCACGATCTTCGGCTTTTCTTCTTTAAACTTATGTGTATTATTGTGTAAATACAAACATGGCTCACGTTCTTCATCGGTCCCTTACTGAGATAAATTCCACCACTTTTCAATACCTCGTTCTCATCCAATTTGCCCAAAATGTAAAGAAACATGGCGGCTTGAGGTACGTGTTAGTTACCTTATATTAAATAGTGACGTAATAATTGTTATATATATCCATTACTTGATTCATCGAGACTGCAAGTTTGCTCTAGACTTAAAGCTAAATGTTGAGATATTTCATTGAGATGCGGCCCGCATCGCGCGGTTTATACACAATATGGTATACAAAATGATTTATATAAAATGAATGAAAATGATTGGTGAATGGATTTTTGCAATAATATGCTCTGCGGTGCGGCCCGTCGTAATATGTGTGAACCTTTATAATAAAAATACTTTGCATATATTAGGATTTTTCAATGTTACCAAGTACATAAAAGTCGAAAATATAGGGATACAATACGAAATAACGTAAAAAATACCGCGGAGGCTTCATATATCTCGGATATTAGGTTGACAATCTTTCGCATTGTCACTAAAGGTCACAAATATATTGTTTATCTTCATACGTACATCGATTAATTAGAAGCTATTAAAGTGTAAACTTTACGAATCGTTTCTTTACAGGAGAAATGACTTTTGACGATTACAATATGAATCTATATTATACGTATGGAAAAAAAGCGAAATATTACGTCTCGTTCCCAAATGTAAGTACCATAACCTAAACCGTTGCCAGACCTTTTAGCACCCACTGCTGTGGTGTTAGAGGGGAAGAGTGCACGCTGGGTGCACTCGACTGGTCACGTTACCCATCTCTCATCGAAGACTACCTTGAAATGTACTGCATTTGCCACTTTATCTTATTTTACCAATGTGAGTACGTAGTGAATATACCATATGAGTATGCCATACGTAGTGAATGAGAATGAGATGTGCTAGAGCCCATTTCCATCCCATCCTATCGTATCCTTCCCCATTTTCACAACCCATTCTCCAAATTCATTCCATTGTCTCCAAAATTTGGCAGCGCATTCCGAGGCTCGCTAACATTTGTCATTCTGAACTGATGTTTGCATGTATTACGGATATCCATATACGACAATATCCACTTACCATCATGTGGACTGTATGCTCGTCTGCCACCTTTTTTCCATAAAAAAAGTACAAAAAATGTCTCATCATGTACTTCTATGTCAAATCTTTGAAAACGTAACGCCTAGAACAGTTATCCTCCCATTTCTAAATTGTGTACAGTCCTGGCAACACCCAGTAAAAATAAAACATACAAACATTTCATAAAGAGATCTCACACATGTCTTTCCACTTTTTCAGTTATGTGAGAGAAATGGTAAACGGCTAATAGGAGTGTACGCAAAGGTGTAATGACGTACAACCTGATGTTAAAGTCGATTTTCAAAACAAAATCACGGTGCACCGTCATGGGTCACTCGCAAAACCATCTACTGTTTGGATGAAAATGTACTGCTCTTATAGTTATTTTGATCAAAAATAAAATTCTAGCTGTAAGGGTATGATGAACAGAAGTCGCAATAAGTGAAACTAAAAAATTCTAACTAACTTTTGCTGTTATTTTTTTTTTCTATCAATAAATTTAAATGAGGTTTTTCAATTATGTGTTTGTTTCATTATCCATTTACTTTTATACTGTCCTCTTCTGATATCATTGAACAAAATTTAATCGAAAAAGGGAAAAAACTAAAGAAGTTTATTCCAAAACAACATAAGCAATTAACTACTGGTTATACTCGTTTATATAAAACTAGAAAATATAAATTGTAACAAAAATATTAAATTATAAAATGTTCATTGTATTTTTTGAAATAATAAAAATCTGTAACATGACAACTAAATAAAATAGTTCTCATCGCTGACAACAGATGGCGCTGCATGAAAGGCTAAAAGTTTAGTCGCGCGCGCTTTTAGATACTTTCTAACTTCGACTTGTAGCCCAAGAATTCTTGTAACCGTCCGAATATAGCTATACTGTTGTACATCGGATCACTATGTCTTCGGAATTGTGCACTAGCACAGCTATATTTCCAATTACTGCGTTGTCTACATCTGTTCTTGCTTTCTACTGGGAATAAGACTGCATACGCACTTGCGGCTAACCGCCCTTGCAATCAGCCGCAAAAGTGGGTAAACGTCTGAGGGGTAAAAGGCGGTCAACCGTTATAGTGCGCATTATCGACGGCGTAACATACAAATTGTGTGCATGTGTGCAGGCTAGCAGTGCGGTTGACCGCAAAGGCGGTTAGCCGCAAGTGGCTATAAGCCCCTAGGCGTAGAACTGTCAACGTATGTGCGCTAAGTATGTGTAATAAATCTAAGTATGTGTTATCTGTATAGTTCGTTCACAATTGTTTACCAACTAGTTTGAAGTGGGTGCTTTGAATTACGTGGACTCGCCGCAAAATTAAATATTCACACAAACAGGTAGATACAAACACCTTACTGAAATCACAATACTTGCCATTATACCACTTTTTCATTTATTTAGTTTTTTCTTCACTCCTACACACAAATGCACACACACATGCATACACACGTAAATACACATATATACATACACTTACCTAAGTCTTACGCGATTGTTCATTGTATAAGTCAGTCCATCGTCTACAATAATTACGAATGTTGCATTGTACTATGTATACAATGCAAAATCGCTTAGAACCTGTAGAGATGTTGGGTCTCTCTGCGTTTTCTACCGCCTATCTATATAATGAGGAATGTTCTGAAGAGCTGTTCAATTTGATGCCACTTCGGGTTTTTACCATCACACCGCTCGTCACCGTCGTGCTGTTCATTCGCACTTCCTTGACATAGAGTCGATGTGAACAGTGCGGTCAAAAAGACACTTTATCCCGCGAACCCGAAAGTTGTATAATGAACTGCCAGCTGAAGTATTTCCGTTACGCTGCGACATAGAGCACTTCAAGAAAGCTGTGAACAGGATTCCGCAAGGTCGGCAGCGCACAAGGAAACTCCCGTGTTGCAGGTGTCCACAGACGGCGGTGACCACTTACCATCATCTGGGCTCTCACTCGTTAACCGAAACACATAACATTGAGAATAATAGGCTAAAGTGGAAAACGTAATACATTTTACGGTAGTGTTCTGTGAGAGAGGGTTAACGTAGCCAGTTAAATGCGCCCAGCAGCTGTGGAATTGCAGCATGCACCCCTCCCCTCCCGAGTATATACAAAAGAAACTTATGCAATTACAGTTTCATACGATTTTACAGCTATAAAACAATATCAAATATTTATTCATCAGAAACTAATTTGTTATTATTTTACAAATTTTAATGTAATTGGCATTTAGTCGCGTTAATTGCGCAACTGAACTCATTTACGATCGATTCTGTTTGACCCTGCTCTCAATAGAGGGCAGCAACCACTAGTTGTTCACGGGGATCGTCGCAGATATATGCACTCATCATCACCACTCAGAACACAAACATTGCTCGACTGAACGCGACTTGTACTCATGGCAGCGATGAAAAGATATTTACCTAATCACGACGACGCGTGCATCTAGCTAAAATTCGACATCAATGAATTGACTACAGATGCAATGCAATGCAATCATCCCTTTCAGTATCCACTGCTGTCTCCTCGTGCCCATTGTCTTGTGCAGAATTACAAACGTTAGCTGCGGATACGCTGCCTAACTTTGGAGATTTATGAACAGATTTGAAGAAAGGGTTTAGAAAATGAGGGGTATAGAATAGGATGGGATGGCTCTGGCATATCTTACTCACTACCGTAAACCATTGTATATATTTTGATAGCTGAATTATTCATTTGTCTTTTTGCCAGTGTTCGATTTGTAGGTGAATAAAATATACATAAAAATTGAATTAAAATCGAATGGTGTTTACTATCCATCCAGGTGATCACTCATCCAGGTGATTTACAATTGGGTGAACATAGAACACTAATCAATGTAATAAAAATAGAGTGGACTTTATTCAAGCAGGTGATTTACCACTGGGTGAACATTGAACTCTAATCAATGGAATAAAAATCGAGTGGACTTTATTCAACCAGGTGATTTACAATTGGGTGAACATAGAATACTAATCAATGGAATAAAAATAGAGTGGACTTTATTCAACCAGGTGATTTACCACTGGGTGAACATTGAACTCTAATCAATGGAATAAAAATCGAGTGGACTTTATTCAACCAGGTGATTTACAATTGGGTGAACATAGAACACTAATCAATGAAATAAAAATCGAGTGGACTTTATTCATCCAGGTGATTTACAATTGGGTGAACATAGAACACTAATCAATGGAATAAAAATCGAGTGGACTTTATTCAACCAGGTGATTTACAATTGGGTGAACATAGAACACTAATCAATGGAATAAAAATCGAGTGGACTTTATTCAACCAGGTGATTTACAATTGGGTGAACATAGAACACTAATCAATGGAATAAAAATCGAGTGGACTTTATTCAACCAGGTGATTTACAATTGGGTGAACATAGAACACTAATCAATGGAATAAAAATCGACTGGACTTTATTCAACCAGGTGATTTACCATTGGGTGAACATAGAACTCTAATCAATGGAATAATAATCGAGTGGACTTTATTCAACCAGGTGATTTACCATTGGGTGAACATAGAACTCTAATCAATGGAATAATAATCGAGTGGACTTTATTCATCCAGGTAATTTACAATTCGGTGAATATAAAACACTAATCTATGGAATAAAAATCTAATGGACTTTATTCACCCAGGTGATTTACCATTGGGTGAACATTGGACACTAATCAGTGGATTTTATTCACCCAGGTGATATCACCCAGATCCACAAAATGCAATAACCCAGCTATTATTTGGGCTGCTAATAAAGCAACTGTACATATCAAGTACGAACGATCATGACCGTTGATGCCATATAGTTCGGGAATAATAATCAGTGAGGTGGATCCGTCTGTCTCTTATATTATATTGCTGACAGAAATAATACAATATGTTGTAGATGGTAACAAATGTTCGATTAAAATTATGACCTATGTCTAACTAAATGTTTATTTCTTAGCGATTATAATTAACATTTAATCGCATTACCTGCAATTGGACCCTTACAAGAGCGATGATTGTTACAATGCTCTCGGCGGAGGGCCTGTTGCCCTACTAGTAGTCATCGCCGGTCAATACAGACAGACTAGTCTCCACTGCTCTAAACACATCTATTGGATCCGCAATGCTGCGCAATCTATTCGTATTGTTTTAAATAAACATACTTAACCTTAATCAGTAATTACAGTATCCACTGCTGATATCCAGTATTCTCTGGTGCATGAGGACGCTACGCTGGCCAAGCGGGTTGGCGAATCCACTCTTCTAGAGGTGGTTCCTCGGGGCTTGTGGTATCTGGTATCTTGTGGGCTTATTGTTATCCCTTAGACGCCTTTTAAAGAACCCACGGAAAGAAATATGATGATGCATGCCGGCCAACTCTACACGACTCAATAAACTATAATTTCGTGAAGGAGAACGTTCCCTCGGTGATGTTTGCATCAACAGTTGTCGCAGCTGTTAGTTCATTGCAACATCATTAACATAACAAAATAAAATCCTTGTTGGTATTAACTTGTTTAATTATAGGAATAAATTAATAGACTCGTCGTCACTGCTCTGAACAGATCCGCGTGGTCAATGGTCGGCGTTGCGTGACTTGTAATCGTGTCAATCTAAAATTGACGGTATCTGTAGGGACACAGTGTCGACACTGTATTTTGTTAACTCAGCAGTAGATGCCCCTGCTACATTCAGCCGACGCTGTGTAACCGTTATTGTTATTCATGTAAAAAAAGGTATTTGGAGGACGTAATTAAAGGTCTCAATTAATAAATTAAACTCGCAACCTTAATAGACAATTAACGAGAATTTTAAACTTTTATTATCTTGGTTGAACATAATTGTTCAGAATCAGTCCCTCGTGGCCGATTCCAAATCAAGCGCGATACATGCATTGGAATATTAATCAAAATATTATGAATATTAATCAAATTGCCATCAGTTTTAATGCATAGAAACATAAGTACCTAAGTACATAAGTACATAACCTGTGGAGTATGTTGCGTAGAAATTGGCGAGGTGGCCCCCGTGTCCGAAGTCCGCAGAGACGTGGGGGTCCTCACCAGCTGGTACACTTTACATTCACTATTTTTCGAAGCCGATGGAAAACCTAAGTTTATTTCTACAAAATATCTTATAGGTTATTATTTAATACATAGATAGATACATAGATAAATAAATTCTTTATTGCACCAAAATGTGTGTACAAAGGCGAACTTAATGCTATATACCATTTTCTTCCAGCTAACCTTTGGTGGTTGAGAGCAGGCTAAGGATAGTGCCGCTAAATATAATAGCGTTTTTATACTATTACACTAAGTACATAAATACAACATAAATATAAATTTACACACACATACATGCATATATACATTTATACATGCATAAAAATATAAATAAAATAATAATGAACATATCAGTCATTCACACTATTTGAGTAAAAATACATCCGACCGCCAACCAGCCACCCGCCCAAGCGAGATCCGAAGCGCGAGTCTGTGTATGTTGTGTTGCCACCGACAAAACGTCAACACTACTTTTTAAATTTTGACTACCAAAGAGGTTAATTCCAAACATAATAATTGTTACGTAAACGGGTTACTCACGATTTATTACGTATTTATTATCGCCGATATTTCGATCCAGTGGACTATAATAAATCGTGATTAACCCGTTTACCCGATTTTATATTAGCAACTTTTTATATTGACGGGAGATAATCATTTTCGATTGACAGAAAATTAATTAACCAAGATTTATGTATCCCGCAAACAATAGACAAACAATAAAGGTCATCGTTTGATTGGCTGAACTGGAACTAAATTGGACGTACATTGTTGATAATGTACGTCATACAGTGAGCTTTGTTGATTCAGGAAATAATTAGTGAAACGAATTAAACCAATGAGCATTAAAAATTCGGTGTAAAATAAATCCTTTTGTTTTGTTCCAAATAATTTTTCATTTAAAATTTCATATGGTAATTTGTCTGGTACAAGAACTATCGTTTTCTTATAATTTAGTGTAATTATTAATCAAATAATACATTGGTCACAGGCACCAATTAAACTAAAATGATTTACGTAAGTATTTATGTATAAATTCCAATTGTTAAAGGGTATATAAGGATTGTCCTGATCCTTGCTTCTACACGCCGACTCGTTCGCCAACATGTTCGCTGTACGCCTCGTGTTCGCCGTTGCTGCACTGTACGCTGCAGTTGAAGCAAAGAGGTGTGGAGAGGATCTATACGGTGAGTTTTGAAAATTATTATAATATATGAACGTAAGATATTTTCTCAATTTTTTTTTTAATTATTTTTATTCCATGAAATCCAAAAATATATTTATTTATTTAAGGCATTCTCTTCCAGATATAACCAACACAAAAACTTTAAAAACAAAATAATGGATGTGTTGTGTCAATTTTTTTTTGTAGAATAATGGCGGCAGACAAGCATACAGTCCACTTGATGGTATGTGGATGCTGTCGTCCATAGACATCCGCGATACATGCCAACATCAGTCCGGAATGACAAATGTTGGCACACCCCCGGGTGCGCCCTACCTTTGCAGATTAAGGAATGAATTGGGTAAATGGTGAGGGATACGATGGGATGGGAATGGGCTCCGGCAAATCTCACTCACTACCGAAACACGTACGTACATTGGGCAAATACGATAAAGTGGGAAATACAATTTTAAGGTAGTCGAGTGCGCTCAGCGGCTGTGGAATGCAGCATGCGCTCTCCCCCAACTAAATTAAGTTCCTTACCAGGGACGTTTCATAACACAGACATTGTAGTATCTTGAGCTGTTAAACACATTTACATTGCTACACATACTCAGTTCTCTCAAGTAACTTTTTTTTTATAGAAAAAAGGCGGCAGACGAGCATACAGCCCATCTAATGGTAAGTGGATACTGTCGTCCATAGACATCCGCGATACGTGCTACATCAGTCCAGAATGACAACCGTTGGCACGCCTCCGGATGCCCTGTATACCTATACTATACAGATATTCACTATACACTATACTATACAGAAACTATTTTTATAGAACTGATGGCAGGCTAGTGGGCGAATTACATGATGGTATGTGGTCACCGCCCCCAATAGACACCTGCAACACCACGGCATGCGTATGCGCTGCTGACCTTGCAGCATAACGGAAAACCTCTTCTAGCAGTTCGTTCCAATTGTCTCTTTACAGGACAAGTAACGTTCAATGAAAGTCGTTCGCCGACTCGCTACATACACGGCAGATCAGTGGTGAATGATATCATAATCCTAGATGTAAGTATATATCTATATATTTTTTCACATACTTGTACGTCAAAGTCTTCACAATGCAAAGACCTGAACGAAAGTTGTGCTCACCATGAATTATTTACAATTCTGGATGCAGCCAGACTTAAGGATTTATACCATAACATACAGCCTTAAATCTGTCCACTGCTGTATTCAAGCCTCTTCGAAGGCTCGCCACCACACACGATCTTCGGTTCTTCTCATCAAACCACCATTGGAGAACTTCTTCAAGTCGTCGGTCCACCTGGCCGGAGGACATCCGGCACTCCGCTTCCCGGGCCTTGGCTTCCATTGGAGGGCTCGTTTACTCCAACGGATATTGGTCCGGTGTTTAATATGAGCTGCCCATTCCGCATGCTGATTCTATAAACTATGTCGGTGACTACAGTTCCTTGGCGTGAAGATCGCAGTTTATTATTTTAAAAAATCGTTGGAGAAACCATCCATACATTTCTAACATATTTCTTTCCATGTTTTCAGACATGTAAAGAAGCTGATAAAATACTGGTGGGAGTGTATATGAAGGTTTGTGATGACTCGTTACCTGACGTCCACATCGAGTCGCTCTAGAAAGCCATGATATACCGTTCTGGTTTGATGACAGAACCAGCTCCCGTGTCGGTCACAGAGTATTGCATTGAAAAACATAACTCTGGACCTGCCGGGATTGTAAGGATGCATTCACTCCGAAAAAACCTGGCAAGTGGCCAGTTTGGTTAATTTACGGATAAACTTGTAAAAGTCTGATCATATCGACGATGTAATTCTCAATTGGCATTAGCGATATTTTCCGTAAAACGTTTTGTATCAATTTTTTCCTCTATTTTAGCTTTTGAAATAAGTCACTTACCTCGAAGAAAACAGCTGTTTATACAACAAATTATATAATAGCTTTAGAGACAGTTATTTTACTCGTTTAATTGTTTTAGTGTCTAAAGTACTGCTTTGTCCCCTACGCCAATTAAGATTTACACCGTTCGATATGGTTGTTCACTTAAACATTCTGAAATCAATGAATAAAGTTATATGATTAAAGTAATGCCATTTCTTCTTTATTTCTCTACATTTGTCGAAAAATTATCTGTTGTAATGTGCTTAAATATGTCAGTTTGTATTTTATTTTGTAACTGTAGTGTCTCATAACTTTTCTTGTATCTTTCTGTTTTCTGAATAAATGTTTTATCTATCCATCTATCTACCATATCACTCTCCACGTTCCTACATCATAGACAGCGTTGCAGGTTACAGCTGTTGAATATACTCACAGTAATTCCTTTGAGTGAGTCAACAATATCCTGGATAATATCGTGCATGGAGAAACTGACCGCCACACTAGTTGTAATCGTACTTTCAAATGGTGCTACATTGACGACAGAAAATTTTAGTACAATATTTTAAGCAAGTCAGCGGGTGTAAATAGATGGGTGTTTCATACGGCTGCAGTGGAGGATGCTTAAAATTTCAATTTTTGTTTATTAATAATTAATAATAACTTACAATTTATAATATTAAAATCAAACCGCTTAGTGAAATAGTGAAGACTCAGACTCGGGAACCATTATGTTTGACGTGCCTAAAGTTTAACGTACGTGACAAATCGTAACAGAGGATAGGAATCTATTGATCTTGTATCTTGAATAGTAATGGTTGTGCTCGTACGTGCACATTGTTTTTGTGTGCGTAAACTTGAGAACTCTCAGTTGGGTTCTCGACGCCGCCACAGCTCACATAAGGCTATGTTCAGATGACAAGCGCTTAACGTTTTAGTATAGTGTACACATGGCGTGCGCTTGTCGGGCGTTGAGTGCACGCTGCCCCAGTTCAGTGAGAATGAGAACGAGTTCTTCCCAAGCCAGTCTCCTTAAAATCTTATCTGAATAATCAGTACTTGTCATATCCCATATCACCGGACGTTTTTCAACTTCGTCTATGAATAACTCTGTATTAAAAGCTTCTGTATCCATTCTGGACTTTTTAAAATAACCAAACGAACCCAAAAACACGTCTTAACGCATCGAAAGCGCGCGCTCAACTGAACGGCAGTATGGCAAACCAATGATCTCAAAGCGTGCATCAACGCGCGTTGATGCGTGCTGACAACTATCGGGCGCTAATGCAGCGTTCAACGGGCATTTACTTAAAACGCGCGTTAGCATGTGTACGCCTTAAATAAAATTCGTGTAGTTGTAAACGCGCGTTTTCATAACGCGCGTTAAGCGCTTGTCATCTGAACATAGCCTAAAACAATATACACCTACGAGCACAACCACAACTAAGCGTAACCCGCCTTCTTGAGATAAAAGAACTATACTTGTTCTACAGCAGCCTATATCGTCCTACTGCAACTCACAAGCCTTCCCTAGTAAATTGTTGACGGTGGATAAGTAAACTACCTACGTTAATTATTATCCAATTTAGACTAATTACGCACAACGCTATCTAGCGATAACGTCAGCAATCCTAATTAGTGCATAAGCCACAAAATAACAGCTTGTAATCCGATCTCTGCAGAAGTCGCTGAGGAAACTACTAACAAATGCGAACACAATGAACACAAACTTTTTTACATGGTACCAAATATAATTAATTCGAATTATTAATCAACCATGTCTAATTGGTGTTTCTTTGCAATTACAATCAGCAGTTAGTCGCATTATATAGTATATGCAATGAAACGCTCACAACGCGTATGTTTGTTACTAAGCTTTGGATGGAGGATAGCAACTATCGATCGTATTCGCAGACCATTGCAGACAGACTCGTCACCACTGCTCTGAATACATCCGAGACTGGCAGGGGTTGCGAGACTTGTATTCGAAGCACCGATATCAGCCTATTAGGTCCCACTGCAGGGAACAGGCCTGTCCTAATAGATCACTACTATTATAGATAGGCTAATGAAATATTGCAGCAGAAAACACTACTACGAAATATTGAAACCTTTTATAATAATTAAAAATAAGTTAATTTGCTGCATATTTCGCTAGGTTATGATCTTATGCACAAATAATGTCTGAACGAGATCGCTATTAGCGATAAGACCGCTATTTGCACATTTCATATGTTACAATATCTGTTACTGTCTTGTTTTGTTTTGGTGTGCAGTAAAGTGTTTCATCTATTTATATACCTAATGTCTTCACCCTATTTAGTACAAATTTGAAAATGCAATACAATGCAATTAGTAGTTTCAGTAGGAATAGGTTACAAAAACCTATTTGTTACAAATAGGTTACAAAAACCTAGGTTACAAAAACCAGTTTTTGTAACACAACGTAAAATTTATTACACTTGGTTGCATAGTGCAATGGCTTTAAAACGCCACGCTGACCAAATGGATTGGCGAACCCTGTCTTTTACTTGGAGTGTGTACTTCGCCAGCGCTTGTAGTAGCGGCTCTGTTATCACTTAATGGTCTTTTACGACACTCACGGGGCGGGAGGGCTGGTGTCGTATTACCCTACGAGATATAACTAAAAGGGGGTAATCAACTTCTACTAGAGTGGAAAGAGGTAGGATTTGATTACCCCCTTTTAGTTATATCTCGTAGGGTAACACGACAGTTTGGCGCCCCACGTTGGGCGCCAAACTGTCGTGTTACCGTGTTACCTCGTGTCACCTCGTAACGCGTCGTGTCGTGTTACGAGATGTAAATAAAAGGGGGTAATCAACTTCTGCTAGAATGGAAAGAGATAGGATTTGTTTCAATAGCTCCTTATAATTTACAGAAAACTTAATACAAAATTTTAGAAAGAGGAAAATTAGTATGGTACTTAAACAAAGAGTCTGTCTATTTCTAGTTCACGAGCACCAAAAACTCACGGTCAGGATGTAGTAGAGGCGGCGCTTAGCAGGGCGCATGCACAGAGTGATGTAGAGCGGGCACTACCGCCGACTGGAAACAGCTGTCGGACGGGGCGATGGCGGCCAGGCGCAAGAAGCGGCGCCCGGGTAGAGCACCAGCGCCCAAAGAGCGACGGACCAGAACTGCGACGGCTTGCGAGAGTAGTGGCCCAGATATGATGACCAGAACAGCTGAGTCCCCGGAACAGGCGTGTGACTTTTTTCAATACGTCTGTCTTCCCTGCTCTCCAAAACAAAAACTGACCATGCGGCGCCTTAGATTTTTCAGTCTTCTTTTTCTTGACAGAATTCGATAGATTTATGAATTTTTGAATATCAGATTTTATGATCTCGAACAGTTTCCAGCCAGTGCTATTATTCATATAGATGGGTAATGTGTTACAGAGGTTAAAAATATTGAATTAGAATACAGATATAAAAATATATAGTAAAGAATACAGAGTACAAAAGTGAGCTATTGCAACAAACATTACACTGGCAAAGTTAACTTAACATATGTAAAGTTACGTTCAACCAATACCACAGAATAACTAATAGTAAGTATAATTAGCAATACTGCCCTCCTTGTCGCTCATGCACACAACGAAAATTTCTCGAAAATCGGTCAAAAGCATAAATTATTTCATTACAGCATCATTAACATAACAAAATAAAATACTTAGAGGAATAAAACTTGGTAGCAAACTTTTTGTATTGAATCATTTTCAACTCATAGAAGTTTCATTAGATTGAAACCAAATTGAACGCATATTTACAGGAATAATTAGTGAGACCAATGAATGGAATGACCATGAAACAGTTCGTATGCCATAAATTGTATTTTTCTTTTATATGAAACCCGAGTTTTCTAATTTCTAATCTAACCCTAACAGTTAACAATCATCTGCGTTTTCAGATTTCAGAGCAACATTCGTTTAATTATAATTTAATGCTCAAGTTAATGCCGATTGGTCACAGGCTCCAATTAAAGAATAAATATTTACATACGTATTCCAACGTTTACCAATATATAAGGAGCATTCCGCGTCTTCCTTCCATACATCGACTCGTTCGCCAACATGCTCGCTGTACGCCTCGTGTTCGCCGTTGCTGCATTGTACGCTGCAGTTGAAGCAAAGAATTGTGGAGATGATCTATACGGTAAGTTTCAACACATATATAATGTTTAAACATCAGTTTTTCCTAAATATTCATAAGATATTATTATAATTATATTCCTTTTTTACTTTATGCATTTCGTAACAATAAAAAAGGGAATATACCTTATTGCTACTTATATACTTTAAGAATGTCAAGTACGTTTTATATCACATTAGTGGTGCCCGCATGAACTGTATGTTATCAGCATAAAAAGTACCTTATATTTTAACTCGGCACACGAAATATAACAACAACAAGTTACATTAAAATCCGTCCACTGGTTAATGTGTGACGCTCGTTCAGACAGACAGACAAAATTCCAAAAAAATAATGTTTTGACCACTATATTATACTCGTATGTACGAGGCAGATTCAAAAATTATTTACACTTTACGTTCTACAATTTATTTACACAAAAATAGGGGTTCAATATGTTAAATTGTCCTATTTTCCATTATTTTCTCCTCCCTTGTCCTTCTCCTCCACTTGGTCCAAGAAGGATTCGGTTGGTCGCGATGCCACTTTTGCACCACTTCATTGTCTTAGCACCCATCGCGCAGGTACTTTATGGAAGCCAAGCTCGTCGTGGATGATTTGATGGGCAGAACCATGCAGTCATGTTCAAAGAAGACGCTACCTCATCGATAGTAACTCGCCTATCCGCCAACACCATCTCTCGAGCTTGTTGAATCTTGTCATCCGCGGTGAAGATTGACGAGCATCCTGCTCCCCCTCTTCGTGCGTCACACTGATCCGGCCACTTATAAATTTCTCGATCCACGAAAAACAGTTTATGTGACAAGGAACTGTTCCCGTATTGTGATAAAAGTCTAGATGAATATCAGCCCCTTTTACATCTTCCGACCAGATAAATCGGATCACTGGTAGTTGTTCTTCTTTGATGGAAACTGCTAGCGGAGCGGAAATGTTTACACTGTAACCGCCGGAAGGCAACTGACGCGATCGGAGTCAGATGGCTCACACGTGACTACAGTCGTACCAACTCTATTCATGCATGCGTGGAAGGCAGTATGACAACCTTAAAGGTGTGTTATGATGAAAGTGTAGGTAGATAATTTTTGACTCTTACTCGTACTTTATATTCCAATCACTTTTTTTAAAATATTTTTTAATGTATTTTATTTAATTTATAGAAGTGTCTCCTAATAAAGTATACAATCAGAGGTACGGTAATTCATAGACGCATTCGGGTGTCTCCGGATTAGCATATGGCCAATGTTTTCTTAATTAGATACATTAAGTTCATCGACATCTTAAACACATGCTCAGTTCTCTTGTAATGTATACAGCGACTCATAGAAGTTACCAAAGTATTCTTTATTAATGCATTGCAGGAGAAGTAACGTTCAATGAAGTGCGTTTGCCAGTCCAGTACATACACAGCGACTCGGAAAAGAACGAGATTATAATTCCAGACGTAAGTACATATATTTTAATAAAGGAACGTGGGAGACTAACAGACAGTCCACCCGGTTAATATTATTCATAGGGACATCGGCGACACCTATCAACAACAGTTAAAAATGATAAGGGGTGGTACGGCTCTATGAACGCCGTCTGTCATTGGAGATTCAGGAAAAAAATTGGGAAGGATGGGAAATAGAGAATAAAACAGTACCAAAGGTTTTCCTGATCCCAGTACCCTCCTAATTCTTCCTTTGAGGGAATGGAATGGGCGGGGCAGAAATTACTACAATGGTACAAAGAGTTTTCTTTATTACATTATCATCTCTACTCGATAGCACAGGATGAGTTAGGAAATAGAAAATACATGAAAGACTTTTTTCCCTTCTTACTCTCCTTACCTTCTCTCATGAAATGAAATGTCTTGTGATGGGAAATGGGCCCCAGCATATTTCATCACTCACACAACACTGGTGGAATGGCATTTTACGGCAGTCTCCTGTAAGAATGAAGCAAATTGGAGAGCTACGAAATTGCTTCCATTCTTTCAGTCGTTTTAAAAATGAAAATATGGCCTTTATTTTCGCTTAGATACTATTGCGAATTAAAAGTTTATTATTGTATAACTGAGGGCTCTGAGGGCCGCAATGGTTGAAACAACTGTTACTCTGAAACGTCGCAGTGAGTATATTGTCTGGTGTGACCTACTACTGTCGCGTGCACAGTATCAGATAAATCGCGCTCAAAGACTTCCCAATATATTCAACTCGGCTTTGTATAATGACAGCTTCACCACATACTTGTACGTCAAATCCTTAAGACTACAACGTATGCACATGCACATTGGACCATTCCTCATGCTCATAGCTTGTGAACGAGGGATCAATGGTCTTGATACGCCACGCTAAGCGGGCTGGCGAGTCCACTCTTTTACAGATGGTGTAGTTCCTCAGGGCTTGAAGTAGCGGCTTTGTTATCCCTTAGTCACCTTTTACGATACCCACGGGATGAGATGGAAAGGACAATTGTTTTCCTATTAATAATTATCTACAATCATGGAACAAGTCAGAAATAATGATGATGGTTTTTTTTTACACAGTCCTATTATATTTCTCTCCATCTTTTCAGAAATGCAAGGAAAATAATTCATTCCCTGTTTTCAGAAATGTAAGGCAGATGGTAAACTACTGCTGGGAGTGTACGTGAAGACTTGCGATGATATAACCCCGGACGTCCACATCGAGTCGCTGGACAAAGCCGTAGTGTACCGTTACGGTTTGCTCACAGAACCTGCTCCCGTGTGGGTCGTAGAGTACTGCGATGATAAAACTAATTCAGCACGCAGATCTTCCGGTAGGGCTGGACCCAGACCGTTATCAAAATCTAAATCTAAACCGAATCCTAAAGATTTTTGTTTTATAGTGAATTGTTAAGCGATTTATTAAAATATTAACAACGGTCTGAATTTGAAAAATGTCTTTTTGTCCATAAAATTAAGTGTGGTCATTCAATTGTGTATTTTTAATTTTAATTGGTTATTTCAATTTTTCTTTTCTGAACTAAATCGATAGCAGCGAAGTAGAAACGGACAGGTGCAAAATAAATACAACTGTTCGATCCCCGGTCGGACATACGTTTGTTTAATTAAAAAAAAAATACAAATGTATGTTCGGGTGTGCATTTGTGTTTGTCTTTGTATGTGTCTCTGCACCCACGACACAGGGAATCCTAGAGTGGGTCATTGAGTGTGGCGTTATTTATTATTTATTTATTTATTATATTCAACCTATAGAACATCTATCTGTAGGTTGAGTTTGTATCTTTTTGATAAATACTATTGTACAAAGGGTTAGGTAGCATTTCAGAAGGGACAGGTTGCCGTAGTCGTTTATTGGAGATAAATCGCTAAGAACTCCTCCAGATACATACACGTAGAAAACGAAAATAAAACGTAACGTAACGTGATGCGCGATCGTGAAAAGCGCCATCTGTTGTAGCTCGAATATAAATGACACATTAATAGATACATGGTTGACAAGGTATTATTTTCTTAAATATTGCGAAGCATAAAAGTTATTTACTCTTATTTTTAAACCTTAACGGCGTATATACGGCCAACTGATTCGGTAAATGCAACGTTCATAAAAATATTTAAAAATGTATCCCTTAATGTGAATAAGTAATGAAAACGATTATTATTGTGCACATATTACTATTAATTTTACGTGAAAAAGAGAAATATGTCAATTATCTTAGAGATAGATATAGCGAAGCGCCTGGTCGACACTACCCGTGACCCCAGGGCCGGCAATTATCTAGCTCAGCGCATAGCAGAGGCGGATTAAATGTTGAGAGTGCCCTAAGCAAGCACCTCATCGGCGCCCCTCTAGCGGCCATATATTGTAAATTTTAACTAGTAGTAGTAGTAGTAAACAGTGATGACTGTAGTTGGCGTTACTACATGTGTGGTAGAGGTTACTCCAAGTTAGAGTTGGCATTTCTTTACTCCAACTTGTAGTAACCTCAATTACAGCTGCTGTTGTAGCAACCACAATTTTTTGTCCGTGTATACACGCACTAGCCTCATTCTTCGAGCGTATCAGAGAAGTATACAATAATTTTATAGCATTCATCTAGCTTCTCGCCGTTTCGCCAGCTCATCTTCTCGTCGCCTAAATCTAGCAACGTCCGATGCTCGCGACCGACGCGACGAACGCGCAACATTACAGTTGTATCTTACCAACTTCTATTATGAAATCAGGCGATGTAGGAATAATCAAGAAGGCGGAGCACGCTTCGGAAGCGCTACATCTCTATAGAATTAAAAAATCTTTTATATTGTGTATGGTAAGTACTGACACAATTAATTTTATGTTATTTATTTTTTCTTTGTTTAAAAATTCCGCGCGCGCGCCCTTTTGTAACCTCGCGCCCCTAGGCACGTGCCTAGTTTGCCTTAGGGATACTCCGCCTCTGGCGCATAGGCATAGCCTAACAACAGGGTAATGCCGCCTTACCACACCTTGCCACAACAAGGTCCCATTATCTTAGAATAGAAATATGTAAATTATCTTTAAATAGTATCTTGGAAATATATATTCTTTTAGAAGATAATAGACATGGATATAGCGAAGCGCACGCTGTGCTGCTTTTGCACGCTGTGATATAGTAGAATGTGTAGTATCTGATTAAAATTATCACCTGGTTTATACTCACATTTTTGCAAATAAACTATTATTATTAAAATATTTTCCATATAATACATTACAATATGAAACTGAATCATATGTATGTATCATTTGAATATTTGGTACGGTTGATGAAATACCGAAGCTTCTAGATGCTTAGAACTGCAATCTTATACGAGTACAAGCAGTTCTCCCAAAATTATACTTATAAAGATATGATACTTATGAAGAAAGATAAGATATTATAGACATGTAATAATATAGCTTCAAATGAGGCTATAGAACTATAGTAGTGTTACAGTCAAATAACTATATCATACCATTAACCCAATAAAGGCAAGCTCGCCACCACATACGATCTCCCGCTCTCCTAATCCAGCCACTACCGGAAAACTTCTACAAATTTGGGGTGTAAGAGGCTCACCTACCATCTTCGGAGCCTAAGCCAACCTCACCTGGCCGTGGTCCACCCTGCTGTTGACTAACGAGGCAATGGTTCACTGGCCCATGGCCACTGGCGAAGGAGGAAGCTGACCTCTTGGGCTATCTCTTTGCCTCAAACTCGACTCTGGACAATACACCACCGTCTATTACGCGGTGTACATGCTCCATGCCGGAAATCTGTTTCACCCAGCGTGAAGTGGAGATCTGGAATCTCTCGATATGCAAAAGTCGAGTGGGTCAGATGGTATTCCTGCAGTGGTGCACAAATTATGCGCTCTTGGGTTGTCTCCAGTGCTTACACGACTCTCATACTCCGCAAAAAGCTTCCCGTTAGCATGAAAGGTAGCTCATGTTCACCCTTTGTTTAAAAAGGGTGACCGCACCGACGCGGCCAACTACAGGCCAATAGTGATTACCTACCTCCTTTCTAAGGTGTTGAAGCGTGATGGATTAACACTCAGCTCCAAGGGATTGTCAATATGGATTTCTCAATATCGCTCGGCTGGTGTTCTTTAATGTATTTAACACACCGCTAAGCTGACGCTATTGGAGACTAGAGACGAGGCTCTAGCTGTTGGCTACCATCTTTCGGGATACCCGAGGGATTATGCGAATGGGTTGCCAGTTTCCTAACTGGAGAGAGTTGTTATCTTATCGATGGTAGCTACTCCGACACCATGTCTATTAATGCTGACGTCTCGCAAGGCTCCGTGATATCCCCAACTCTGTTCCTTCTGCATATCAACGACCTGTTGCAAATTGGTGACATACGTTGCTATCCAGATGACAACACTGAGGATGTCTTTTACAGGGGCCGCGCCAACATCCCTCGGGCCGTAGTGGAAGAGAGTCGCGTCAGGTTTGTTTCTGAAATTTAAGACGCTTTAGATCAAGTCTCGATTTGGAGTTCTCTAAACCCTTCAACCCAACCCATTTCAAACCTAGTAAGGGTGGATTTCAACCCTAGTAAGACGCAAGTGTGTCCATTCACCGTTAGAAAACCCTCTTTTGTCGTGGCACCTCGATTTCAGAGCACACCTCTTAAGATCTCGGAGAGTATAGGGATCCTTGATGTCGACATTTCTTGCAAATTCGAATTTGGCGGTCATCTGGAAAATAGAGCCAAAATGTCCTCCAAAAAGCTGGGTGTGCTGAACAGAGCGAAGCGGTATTTCACCCCTGAGCAACGCCTAACGCTCTATAAAGCTCAGGTGGAGATCCATATTAGATTAGGCTAACACTTACCATAACGTGGGACCGCTTGCTCGTCCGCCTACTTTCCTATAAAACAAAAATCGTCGGTCTTGGCCAGAGGGTCCAAAGGGTCCGAAAAGAAAGTGCTAAATTCTAGTCTCAATCTGTACTCAGACTCAGGAACCATTATGTTTAACGTGAGTAAAGTTGAATGTACACGACAAATAGTAACAGAGGTTAAGAATCGATTGATATTGTATAATAATATTTAGTTCTTACATATCACGAAGACGGGTCACGCATAGTAGTGGTTCTGCACAGTGTTTTAGTGTGCGTAAACTTGAGAACGCTCAGTTGGGTTCATGACGCCGCCACAGCTCACATTACAATAATGTACATGTACGAGAACAACCACAACTAAGCGTAATCCGCTATCAGAAGTCCCTATCCGCTGAAAGAACTATCAGGTCACAGGCCTTCCCTAGTAAATTATCGATGGTGGATAAGTAAACTACCTACGTTAATTAATACTCAATTCAGACTAATTACGCACAACGCTACCTAGCGATAACGTCAGCAATCCCACTTAGTACTTAAGCCACAAAATAGTAGCTTGTAATCCGAATCTGCAGAAGGCGGGTTACGGAGGAGATTACTGAGGAAACTACTAACAAATGCTAACACAATGAACACAAACTTTTTTACATGGTACCCAAAATATAATTAATTCGAATTAGTAATCAACCATGTTTAATTGGTTTCTTTACAATTATAATCAGCAGTTAGTCGAATTATATAGTATATGCAATGAAACGCTCACAACGCGTATGTTTGTTACTAAGCTTTGGATGAAGGATAGCAACTATCGATCGTATTCGCAGATCATTGCAGACAGACTCGTCACCACTGCTCTGAACACATCCGAGACTGGCAGGGGTTGCGAGACTTGTATTCGCAGCACCGATATCAGCCTATTAGGTCCCACTGCAGGGAACAGGCCTGTCCTAATAGATCACTACTATTATAGATAAGCGAATGAAATATTATGAATACCCCTCGAAAATCGGTCAAAAGCATAAACAATTTCATTACAGCATCATGAACATAACAAAATAAAATAATTATAGGAATAAAACTTGGTAGCAACCTTTTTGTATTGAATCACTTTCAACTGATAGAACTTTCATTAGATTGAAAATAAAATTGAACACATATTATCAGGAATAATTAGGAGCCAATAATTATTTTCTTTTATTTGAAATACGAGTTTTTTAATTTCATATGGTAACTGGTTCCTCTTTTTATCGCAATCAAGTTTATAAGATTTTAAATCAAATATCTGAAGTTGTGTATATTAACCCTAACAGTGTGCGTGGGCACAGCAACAACCGTTTAATTATAATTTAATGCTCAAGTTAATGCCGATTTGTTACAGGCTCCAATTAAAGAATAAATATTTACATACGTACTCCAACGTTTAGCAATATATATATATAAGGAGCATGCCGCGCCTCCTTCCATTCATTAACTCGTTCGCCAACATGCTCGCTGTACGCCTCGTGTTCGCCGTTGCTGCACTCTACGCTGCAGTTGAAGCAAAGAATTGTGGAGATGATCTATACGGTGAGCTTCAACACATATATAATCTTTAAACATCAGAGTTTTTTATAATTATATTCTTCCTTTTACTTTGCTCATTTCGTAATAATAAAAAAAGGAATATACTTTATTGCTACATAAATTACGTCAAGTATGTCAAATGTCAAGTATGTCAAGTACGTTTTATATCACATTAGTGGTGCCCGCATCAACTGTATGTTATCAGCATAAAACAGTACCTTAAATATTAACTCGGCACACGAGCTATAGCAACGACAAGTTTCATTAAAATCTGTCTACTGGTTAATGTGTGACGCTCGTTCAGACAGACAGACAAAAATTACAAAAAATAATGTTTTGGACACTATATCATATTACGTACGAGGTTGAGTAAAAAAATATCTACACTTTACGTTCTACAATTTATTTACACAAAAATAGGGTCCAATATGTTACGTTCAATATATACTTACATCATTTTTCAACATTGTCTTTTCTCTTGTTAATACACTTGGTCCAGCGGGCCACAAGCTTGCGTACTCCATCCAAGAAGAAAGCTTTCGGTTGGTCGCGTAGCCACTTTTACACCACTTCATTGTCTGGGCACCCATCGCGCAGAGGCTGTGGAAGCCGAGCGCGTCGTGGATGATTTGAAGGGCAGAACCATGCAATCATGTTCAAAGAAGACGCTACCTCATCGATGGTAACTCGCCTATCCGCCAGCACCATCGCTCGGGCATGTTGTATCTCTTCGTGCGTCACACTCGTCCGGCCACTTTTAAACTTTTCGATCCACGAAAAACACTTTTATGTGACAAGGAACTGTTCCCGTATTGTGATAAAAGTCTATGATGAATATCAGCGCCTTTTACATCCTCCGACCAGATAAATCGGATCATTGGTAGTTGTTCCTCTTTGGTGGAAACTGCTAGCGGAGCGGACATGTTTACACTGTAACCGTCGGAAGGCATCTGACGCAATCGGAGTCAGATGGCTCACACGTGACTACAGTCGTATCAACTCTAAGCATGCATGCGTGGAAGGCAGTATGACAAAACCTTAAAGGTGTGTTATGATAAAAGTATAGGTAGATAATTTTTGACTCTTACACGTACTTTATATTCCAATCACTTTTTTTTAATATTTCACGTCCATGGGCGGCGGTAACACTTACCATCACGTGGGACCGCTTGCTCGTCCGCCCACCAGTACATATAAAAAAAAACTTACGAAAACATTAGCCATCAGCTAATCGGGAAATCCACGTCTATGCAATACAGTAAAGAAGTGTCTCGTAATAAAGTATGCAATCAGAAGTACGGTAATTCTTAGACGTGGATAACGCATTCGGGCGTTTCCGGATTAGTCTAGGCCAATATTTTCGCAATGTATCTGTACAGACTTTATTGTATATATTAGATACATTAAGTTCATCGACATCTTAAACACATGCTCAGTTCTCTTGTAATGTATACAGCGACTCATAGAAGCTACCAAAGTATTCTTCATTAATGCATTGCAGGAGAAGTGACGTTCAATGAAGTGCGTTTGCCAGTCCAGTACATACACAGCGACTCGGAAAAGAACGAGATTATAATTCCAGACGTAAGTACATATATTTTAATAAAGGAGCGTGGGAGACTAACAGACAGTCCACCCGGTTAATATTATTCATAGGGTCGCGCATGGACATCAGCGGCACCTATCAACAACAGTTGAAAATGATGAGGGGTGGTACGGCTCTATGAACGCCGTCTGTCTTTGGAGATTCAGGAAAAAAATTGGGAGAAGGATTGGAAAGGATGGGAAATAGAGAATAAAACAGTACCAAAGGTTTTCCTGATCTCAGTACACTCGCTAATTCTTCCTTTGAGGGGATGGAATGGGCAGAAATTACTATAATGGTACAAAGAGTTTTCTTTATCACATTATCCTCTCTACTCGATAGCACAGGATGAGTTGGGAAATAGAAAATACTATAATAGAATGAAAGACTTTTTGTTTCCTTCTTACTCTCCTTGCCTACTCTCATGAAATGAAATGTCTTGTGATGGGAAATGGGCCCCAGCATATTTCATCACTCACACAACACTGGTGGAATGGCATTTTTACGGCAGTCTCCTGTAAGAATGAAGCAAATTGGAGAGATACAAAATTGCTTCCATTCTTTCAGTCGTTTTAAAAATGCAAATATGGCCTTCATTTTCGCTTAGATACTATTACGAATTAAAAGTTTATTATTGTATAACTGAGGGCTCTGAGGGCCGCAATGGTTGAAACAACTGTTACTCTGAAACGTCGCAGTGAGTATATTGTCTGGTGTGACCTACTACTGTCGCGTGCACAGTATCAGATAAATCGCGCCCAAAGACTTCCCAATATATTCAAATCGGCTTTGTATAATGACAGCTTCACCACATACTTGTACGTCAAATCCTTAAGACTACAACGTATGCACATGCACATTGGACCATTCCTCATGCTCATAGCTTGTGAACGAGGGATCAATGGTCTTGATACGCCGCTAAGCGGGCTAGCGAGTCCACTCTTTTACAGATGGTGTAGTTCCTCAGGGCTTGAAGTAGCGGCTTTGTTATCCCTTAGTCACCTTTTACGATACCCATGGGAAGAGATGGAAATGACAATTGTTTTCCTATTAATAATTATCTACAATCATGGAACAAGTCAGAAATAATGATGATGTTTTTTTTTATACAGTCCTATTATATTTCTCTCCATCTTTTCAGAAATGCAAGGAAAATAATTCATTCCCTGTTTTCAGAAATGTAAGGCAGATGGTAAACTACTGCTGGGAGTGTACGTGAAGTCTTGCGATGATATAACCCCGGACGTCCACATCGAGTCGCTGGACAAAGCCGTAGTGTACCGTTACGGTTTGCTCACAGAACCTGCTCCCGTATGGGTCGTAGAGTACTGCGATGATAAAACTAATTCAGCACGCAGATCTTCCGGTAGGGCTGGACCCAGACCGTTATCAAAATCATTAATTTTTATCCACAATTTTTAAGCGATTTACTAAAATATTAACAAAGGTCTGAACTTGTAAAATGTCTTTTTGCCAATAAAATTAAGTGTGGTCATTTAATTATGTATTTTTAATTTTAATTTATTATTTCAATTTTTCTTTTCTGAACTAAATCGATAGCAGCGAAGTAGAAACGGACAGGTGCAAAATAAATACAACTGTTCGATCCCCGGTCGGACATACGTTTGTATAATTAAAAAAATGTATACAAATGTATGTTCGTTTGTGGGTGTGCGTTTGTATTTGTCTTTGTGTGAATCCACGACACAGGGAATCCTAGAGTGGGTCATTGAGTGTGGCGTTATTTATTATTTATTTATTTATTACATTCAACCTATATAACATCTATAGGTCGAGTGTGTATCTGTTTTCCACCGCTGAAAGAACTATCAGGTCACAGGCCTTCCCTAGTAAATTATCGATGGTGGATAAGTAAACTACCTACGTTAATTGATATTCAATTCAGACTAATTACGCACAACGCTACCTAGCGATAACGTCAGCAATCCCACTTAGTACTTAAGCCACAAAATAGTAGCTTGTAAACCGAATCTGCAGAAGGCGGGTTACGGAGGAGATTACTGAGGAAACTATAATACTAACAAACGCTAACACAATGAACACAAACTTCTTTACATGTCACCAAATATAATTAATTCGAATTAGTAATCAACCATGTTTAATTGGTGTTTCTTTACAATTTTTCACAGGTAGTCGCATTATAATATGAAATTAACATTATAATTTAATGAAACGCTCACAACACGTATGTTTGTTACCAAGGTGGAGGGTAGCATCTATCGATCGTATTCGCAGATCATTGCAGACAGACTCATCACCACTGCTCTGAACACATCCGAGACTGGCAGGGGTTGCGGACTTGTATTTCGCAGCACCGATATCAGCCTATTAGGTCCCACTGCAGGGAACAGGCCTGTCCTAATAGATCACTACTATTATAGATAAGCGAATGAAATATTACAGCTGAAAACACTACTACGAAATATTGAATACTTTTCTAAATCCAATAATGAAAAATAAGTAAATTTGCTCCATATTGCGCTAGGTATAATTTTGTGCACAAATAATGTCTTGCGGAGATCTTTGTTAGTGATAAGACCGTTATTTGCGCATTTCATATGTTACAATATCTGTTACTGTCTTGTTTTGTTTTGGTGTGCAGTAAAGTGTTTCATCTACCTATTATACATATCTAATATCTTCACGCTATTTAGTATAAATTTAAAAATGCAATGCAATGCATTCCAATCTGCCAATGCCTTTCAGTATTCCAATCTTACACATTGTGCAATTTTTGTGCCACAACGGAAAATTTATTATATTGATTGCGGAGTACATTCAATTAAAGGATGTTCTATATAGATACTTTTCGTAAAACATTTATAGCATCGGGGAAGTTAATGTAATCCTCAGTCAGCCCTTGACTGAGGAAGCGGTGAAACTATATAAATGTGGTATACATGCCCTCAGATTGAGGGTAAACTGAGAAATGACAGGATTGTAAAGACAGGGTGGTGAGTGTCCCACTAGGCATAGGCTTTGTTATTCCTCAGTCGTCTTTTACGACACTCACAGAACGGGAGGGGTGGCTGGCACTACTCTTCAGCCGACCAATACGACACGACATAGGCAAAGTTAACTTAACATGTAAAATTACGTTTAACCAATACCACAGAATAACTAATAGTACAAGTACCAATAGTGCCCTCCTTGTCGCTCATTCACACAAGGAGCATTTCTCGATAAACGATCAAAAGCATAAACTATTTCATTACAGCACCATTAACATAACAAAATAAAATAATTATAGGAATAAAACTTGGTAGCAACCTTTTTGTATTGAATCACTTTCAACTGATAGAACTTTCATTAGATTGAAACCAAATTGAACGCATATTTACAGGAATAATTAGTGAGACCAATGAATCGAATGACCATTAAATTGTTCGTATGCCATAAATTATATGTTTCTTTTATTATATACCAGCGACCCGCCCCGGCTTCCCACGGGTAGCACTAATTATCTATAGCCGGATTACTTCTGGTGGATAATATCATCATACCGGTAGCTTATTTTCGCAAAATGTTCATAAATTATAGCCTATAACCTTCCTAGATTATCCCTCTTTCTATTGGTGAAAACCGTATAAAAATCCGTACAGTAGTTTCTGAGATTAGCCCGAACAAACACAAACTCGGCGCGGCGGGGGACTTTAATTTATAATATGTAGTGAAGCTTTTATTTAACTTCACACGTATGTTTAGGTCAGATCTTGCCAAATTTGAACCACTCCCTCTAAACTTACGACTTTGACATTTTGCATGCTTGTTCAGTTCTGATGTCATTACACTAAAATGATAGAACTAACCTGATGCTGCAGCCAGGATTGTCTCCTCAAGAAGACGCTCCTCAACGATTAGTAGCGAGATACTTAACTTTGCATGTAGGTTTAATTTTGATAGCTAAACAAGATTTACACCATGATCTGTTGCTGCAGCCAGGATTGTCTCCTCATGAGGGCACTCCTCAACGGTTAGTAGCATTCACATGAACCTTTACAAAACAAAACGTGACTTTCTACCGTAATAATTAATATTATATATATTATTAATATTATACTATATATTTATATATTATATTATTTTATATTGAAGAACTGGATTGCACAAAATTAACCGGCAACAGACCTTGCAACATTGATGAGTTACTTAAAATTAATAGATTGAGAAATATTTCTAACTAAACGAATAAAATAAGTTTATATTGAATTATTTGTTCTCAACAAGCTTGTCGCGAAATATTCATAAAAGTAGGCACCATTTACAATTCGCGCGACGAGCTTGTTGAGAACAAATAATTCAATATAAACTTATTTTATTCGTTTCAGCACATGGCTTGCATAAAAGCTTGTTTTTAAAAAAAACGTTTTTCTTATATTATTTTATTTGAATTATGAGTTTTCTAATTTCTAATCTAACCCTAACAGTTAACAGCCATTAACAGTTAACAGTTTTCAGAGCAACATTCGTTTAATTATGATTTAATGCTCAAGTTAATGCCGATTGGTCACAGGCTCCAATTAAAGAATACATATTTACATACGTACTCCAACGTTTAGCAATATATAGGGAGCATCCCGCGCCTTCCTTCCATACATCGACTCGTTCGCCAACATGCTCGCTGTACGCCTCGTGTTCGCCGTTGCTGCACTCTACGCTGCAGTAGAAGCAATGGATTGTGGGTATGATCAATACGGTGAGTTTCAACACATATATAATGTTTAAACATCAGAGGCTTTCCTAAATTTTCATAAGATATTATTAATATTATATTCTTTTTTTACTTTGCTCATTTTTTGTAATAAAAAAAAAGGTATATACTTTATTGCTACTTATATACTTATTATATATATGTAAAGAAACTATATTTCTTTAGTTTGTACAGCGCTCTTCTGTCGGTAAACAGTGACCATGTACTCCATAGAGGGCGCTGTGAATAATGGCGACCAACACGGTTGGTAAAGCAGCTGATGTTTGGAAGTTGACAGAACTCACGGTCATTGAGTATATTATTTGATTATTATAAAAATTGTATAAAAAGGAATTGATAATTTAAATAATAGACTTTAAATGTCGTTCCTTTGTTTTCAGATAGGATAGTATGATTTAAGTTAAACAGTGTAATTAATTATTATTGTACGTATGTAGGTACTCAAATAAAACTTTGTTTTCAGAGCAACACAATTGTTTATTAGAAATTTACAATTCCTAATAAGTTTAGTTATTGCACTATATATACATTAAGTAAACAATGTCAAGTACGTTTTATATCACATTAATGGTAGGCTCCACCAGTGGGCATCAACTGTATTGGTTATCAACATAAAAGTACGGGCTATATCAACGACAGTTTCATTAAAATCCATCCACTGGTTTATGTGTGACGGTCGCTCGGACAGACGGACAAAAATTCCAAAAAATAATGTTTTGGACACTAGGTATATCATTTATTATGTACGAGGATGAGTCAAAAATTATCTACACTGCGTTCTACAATTTATTTACACAAAAATTAAGGTTCACTATGTTAAGTTCAATATATAATAATATAATACACTTGGTCCAAGAAGGATTCGGTTGGTCGCGAAGCCACTTTTGCAGCACTTCATTGCCACCCATCGGGCAGAGAGACTTTATGGAATCCGAGCTCGTCGTGGATTATTTCATGAGCAGAACCATGACTGATGAACAAATAAGACCTCATCGATGGTAACTCGCCTATCCGCTACAACTATATCTCGAGCTTGCTGAACATTGTCGTCCGCGTTGGAGATTAACGGGCATCCTGCTCCCTCTTCGTGCGTCACACTGATCCGGCCACTTTTAAACTTCTCAATTCACGCATAACACTTTTACGTGACAAGACACTGTTCCCGTATTGTGATAGAAGTCTCCGATTAACGCCATAAAGAAATCAGATATACCTATGCATGAAATAATGCGAAACATTGATTGTTTTTATTATCGCATAACGACACTTTACACTTTTCACAGAACCAGGAGGTAAGTTTCCTACAATTATTAAATTTACACTTATTTCTAGAATCCATAAATATTTTTTCATGACCAATACAATCGCAACGCACGTCAGTAGAGGGTAGTACTTGTACACCTGTCCGGGGTCTTTTAGAAGGTACTGTAGTGTCTTGTCGACTGTTGGTACTGGGTCTTCCCCTTTTATTTTTCGAGTGACTTTGATATCTACATAAAGTATCGGCAAGCTCAGTTCTAAAATCTGCTAACTTCATAATGTTCTTCTGAAGTTTTCCTTTCATTGTGTTTACCTTTTTGTATAGTACCCAAGCATTGATGACAGTCATGTCTAACAAGTGGTAGAAGAGCCTCGTTGTCCACTTTCTCGACTTTATGCGGATGCGATATCGACCAATGAAGCTATCCATCAAATCAACGCCGCCCATGTGTGCATTATATTATTTTATGACCCGAGGACATGATACTTGAACATTGGCCTTTAGTTTTTTTTCGTAGCGGGTTATAGTATCCGCTGGTTCAGCGCCAACATACGTGGAAAGTAATAGTACTTGTTTGTTGTCTTTCCAACTTGTGGCCGAAAATTCGTGGCCTGCGTGAGAGGCCACATTTTCGTGATATGTTCCTCTGGGTACGTTAGACTTCATAATTTCCCGTTTCTCCGGCAACTTGCACGACTTTCCAAGCCTGTTTCTCTGTACTGTTCCAAGACAATAAATACCTTCGTTGGTCAAGTAATGTAGCAGAGGAATATTCGTATAAAAATTGTCAAAATAAGTTATATGATTGACGTGCCTTGGTACTGGTCGTAACAATCGAATAACTGTATTCGATACAGCTCCGAGGTCTGGTTCGCCAGGTAAACGGTCTATGTCCTTAGCTCCTGAGTAAATCTCAAAACTGTAGGCATACCCAGACAGAGAGCATAAAACGTATAATTTGAATCCCCACTTATGGGGCTTGTTGGGTAAGTATTGTTTCATAAAACGTATAATTTGAATCCCCACTTATGGGTCTTGTTGGGTAAGTATTGTTTCATAAAACGTATAATTTGAATCCCCACTTATGGGTCTTGTTGGGTAAGTATTGTTTCATAAAACGTATAATTTGAATCCCCACTTATGGGTCTTGTTGGGTAAGTATTGTTTCATAAAACGTATAATTTGAATCCCCACTTATGGGGCTTGTTGGGTAAGTATTGTTTCATAAAACGTATAATTTGAATCCCCACTTATGGGTCTTGTTGGGTAAGTATTGTTTCATAAAACGTATAATTTGAATCCCCACTTATGGGTCTTGTTGGGTAAGTATTGTTTCATAAAACGTATAATTTGAATCCCCACTTATGGGGCTTGTTGGGTAAGTATTGTTTCATAAAATGTTTAATTTTAGTTGAACACATTTGCTCGTCTAGTGATAGACGATGCTCAAATGGTACAGTAATAAATTTCTATAATAAAATAAAAATAAAAGTAATGCCAACAGCAAGCTATGCAGACAAATAATGAATCGGAAGTTCAAAAAGTTTTTATAGCTAAAGAATTAGTAGGTAGGTTTTATGTAGGGCGGAATGCCTGAAGTATCAAAATTGATACTCACAAAAATAGCACTAGTTTCTTCAAGTAAAACATGCACTCGCAAAAAATAATTATATCATAGCGAAAATAATATATTCACTTACCTCAAAAGTATTTATATTCTTCAGAAAAAGAAAATATATCAAATTTGTATTCAACAAAACTTTAAGACAATAATAATGACATTTGATTTTTTTTTTAATTTCGTTGGAAAGAATATTATACAACAGTAAAATACGTACAGCCAACCTATAAAAAAAAACTAATAGTAATGTGAACATTCGGTTAATATTGGTATCAAAATTGAAACTCTAGGGTATCAAAATTGAAACTCTAGGTTATTAAGGGTTAATGTCAGCCCATTTCACACCCTCCGACCAGATAAATCGGATCATTGGTAGTTATATCTCTTTGGTGCAAACTGCTAGCGGAGCGGACATGTTTACACTGCAACCGCTGGAAGGCATCTGACGCGATCGGGGTCAGATGGCTCACAAGTGACTACAGTCGTACCAACTCTAAGCATGCACGTGTAGAAGGCAGTACGGCGAAACCTTAAAGATGTGTTATGATAAAAGTTTAGGTAGATATCTTTTTACTCTCACTCGTACTTTATATTCTAATCACTTTTTTAAATATTTAATGTACATACTTATGAAAACATTGGCCATCGGCTAATCGGGAAATACCCGAACGCGTCATACACTTCTATACAATAAAGTATGCAATAAGAGGTACGATAATTCATAGACGTGGACGACGCATTCGAATGTTTCCGGATTAGCCTAAGGCCAATGTTTTCGCAATGTATCTGTACAGACTTTATTGTGTGTATTAGATACATTACGTTCATTGACATATCAAACACATGCCCAGTTCTCTTGTTCAAGTATACAGCGATTCATAACAGCTATCAAAGTATTCTTTATCAATGTATTGCAGGAGATGTAACGTACGATGAAGTGCGTTTGCCAGTCCAGTACATACATAGCGACTCGATAAGGAAGGAGATTAAAATTCCAGATGTAAGTACATATATTTTAATCAAGGAACGTGGGAGTAGTCTCCCACTGAATTGCCGTCTGTCTTTGGAGATTCAGGAAAAAATTGGGAAGGATCGGAAATAGAGAATAAAACAGTACCAAAGCTTTTTCTGATCCCAGTACACTCGCTAATTCTTCCATTGAGGGGATGGAATGGGCAGAAAGGACTATAATGGTACAAAGAGTTTTTTTTATTACATTATCCTCTCTACTCGATAGTATAGGATGAGTTAGGAAATAGAAAATACTATAATAGAATGAAAGACTTTTTTTCCTTGTTACTCTCCTTCCTTACTTTCACGAAATGAAATGCATTGTGGTGGGAAATGGGCCCCAGCATATTTCATTACTCACACAACACGGGTGGAATGGCATTTTACGGCAGTCTCCTGTAAGAGTGAATCAAATTGAAGAGTTTCGAAATTGCTTCCATTCTTTCAATCGTTTTAAAAATGCAAATATGGCCTCCGCTTTCGCATGTATACTGTTACGAATTAAAAGTTACTATTATATAACTAAGGGTTCTGTAGGACGCAACGCGTGAAACAACTGTTACTCTGAAACGTCGCAGTGAGTATGTTGTCTGGTGCGACCTGCTACTGCCGCGTGCACAGTATCAGATAAATCGTGCCCAAAGACATCCGTATATAACACTGGGATGTCGTTGGCAACAGAACCAAGTTGGTCATCCGCTGCGAGCCTAAGAACCCCGAGCTTAAGAATTTATTCTGTAGCAAAACTCCTTCTTCCACGCCCCCACACAGTACACTAATTGATGAAGAGAGTTTGTATTACATTCAGCTCGGCTTTAGATAATGACAGCCTCACCAAATACTTGTACGTCAAACAAATCTGATACTATCACGATTTATCTGATACTGTTACTCTGAAACGTCGCAGTGAGTATGTTGTCTGGTGCGACCTGCTACTGCCGCGTGCACAGTATCAGATAGCTCGTCTTTAGATAATGACAGCCTCACCAAATACTTGTACGTCAAACAAATCCGTAGACGTTATCGTCTACTTCTGGACATGCACATGCACATTGGACACGGGCCTCCTCATGCACATAGCTTGTGAACGAGAGATCTATGGCCTTGAAACGCCACGACAGCGGGTTGGCGAGTCCACTTTTGTACAGATGGTGTAGTTCCTCAGGGCTTGAAGTAGCCGCTTTGTTATCCCTTAGTCGCCTTTTACGATACCAACGGGAAGAGATGGAAAGGACAATTGTTTTCCTATTAATAATTGTCTACAATCATGGAACCAGTCAGAAATAATGATGATAGATTTTTTTTACACAGTTCTGTCATATTTCTGTCCATCTTTTCAGGAATATAAGGAAAATAAATCATTCGGTGTTTTCAGCAATGTAAGACAAACGATAAACTATTGGTGGGAGTATACGTGACAGTTTGCGATGGTATAACGCCAGATGTCCACATCGAGTCGCTGGAGAAAGCTATAGTGTACCGTCGTGGTTGGCCCACAGAACCTGCTCCCGTGTGGATCGTAGAGTACTGCGATGATAAATATAATTCAGCACATAGATCTTCCGGTTGGGCTGGAGCCAGACCGTTATCAAAATCTCCATCGAGAGATTTTTGTTTTATAGTGAATTGTTAAGCGATTTACTAAAATATTAACAACGATCTGGACTTGTAAAATGTATTTTTGCCAATAAAATTAAATGTGATCATTCAAATATGTATTTTTAATTATAGATGGTTATTGTAAATTTTGTTTTCTGAACCAAATCGACAGCAGCGAAGTAGAAACGGACAGTTGCAAAATAAATACAATTGCACTAAATAAGTACTGAAATGCAGTGATGATAAGAAATACATTCAACCTATATAACATCTATAGGTTGATTGTGTATCGTTTTGATAAATACTATTGTACAAAGGGTTAGGTAGCATTTCAGAAGGGACAGGTTGCCATAATCGTTTATTGAAGATAAATCGCTAAGAGCTGCCCCAGATACATACTCGTATTATAGAAAACGAAAATATTAATGAACTAGCGACCGCCCTCGCTTCGCTTCGGTTTATATGTTTTGTTTTTCAAAAATCAACCTAAAATATAGCCTATGTTACTCAGGGATAATGTAGCATTCTAACGGTGAAAGAATCTTTGAAATCGCTTCCGTAGCTTTTGAGTTTATTCGTTACAAACATACAAAAATACAAATCTTTCCCCTTTATAATATTAGTATAGATTACACAAAACGTAACGATAACGTGATGGGCAATCGTGAAAAGCGCCATCTGTTATCGCTCGAATAAAAATGACACATCAATAGATACATGGTCGACAAGGTATTATTCTTTAAAATATTGCGAAGCATAAAAGTAATCTACTCTTATTTTTATACCTTAACGGCGTATATACAGCCAACTGATCCGGTAAATTCAACGTACTTGAAAAATATTTTAAAATGTAACCCCTTAATGTCAATAAGTAATTAAAATGAACGTGCACATATTACTATTAATTTTACGTGAAAATAGGCGAAAAAGAGAAATATGTCAATTATCTTAGACATGGATATAGCGAAGCGCCTGGTTGATACCACCGGTGACCCCAGGCCGATAATTACCTAGCTCAGCTCATAAGCATAGTCATCAAACGGGCACTCCCGGATTATTTATCCATATAGGCAATGTAGGTCAATGGGCCCGGCGCCGCCTAGGGGCCCCGCGGCCCATCAGAGAAAAATAAGTCATTGTTATAATTTTACTATAATCACCATTTGCAAGTATATTGGCATAAATTGAATTAATTACATTACATTACCTATAAATATGTAGTTTTGTTTTAATAAATGACATACATTCATTAGTGACGATATATTAAAATTTGGTGTTGGTATAAGGTTTAAATGCTACCTACTTAGAGTGTTAGTAGAGGGGCCCCGAGACTTGCATTGCCTAGGGGCCTCTACATAGGTTAATCCGGCCCGGCCAACGGGTTAATGCCGCCAGTATACTGGGTACCTTGCCACGAGGTCCCATTATCTTAGAAATATGTCAATTATCTTAGAGTAGTATCTTAGAAATATGTCAATTATCTTAGAGTAGTGTCAGAAATATGTCAATTATCTTAGAGTAGTATCTTAGAAATATTTCAATTATCTTAGAGTAGTGTCTTATAAATATGTCAATTATCTTACATCATAACAATAAGTTGCTGTGATAATAATTTTATTCTGTCTGTAGTAAATAAAAAAATGGCAAAAATGCTTTTTTTCGTTCAAGTAAAGCTATTATCAATAATAAACAATATATCAGATCCTGTAAATGACATTTTTGTATATTTTTTATGCGTTTTTAATTTGCAGCGTCGAAATTAATGAAATCATGTGTCAAATGTCTTCCTGCATCTATCTCTACACCTCCGACTATCAGATATCCATTTCGATAACACCGCTCACCGAGAATTTTTGTGAGCTATAACAATCTAAATTCCAAATTTCATTATAAAAATGCATGTGTACTTCGCCCTAATTTTTTTTATTTTTTGGCGTTACGTCCCACTGAGTAGCTTTTAATACGGCATTGACTAACGTAACTATTTTTTTTCTTAAATTCTTTACAAATCTGTGGTGCGTACACCAGGAGCATTCTAAATTTACCCAGCCTATTGACATTACAGCCATAATTTATGTACAAATTAGCTGTTGCCCGGCATGCGTTGCAATGCTATATAAATTTATATCACTAGGTATCGGCACGTACCTGGGCGCTTCTCGCCGACTCGCGACCCCGCGGTATCCCCCCAATGCAACGCCCTAAGCCGAGGTCCGTTCCTTCCGCCGGTTTGCCGGCGGGGGAGCCCTTAGGCTCGTTGTAACCACACTTTTTGTTCCTGGCTGAGCGCCTTCTGCGCTTGCCCTAAACTAAACAAGTCCGGTGACTCTTGAAAGGCCACTAGGGCCACAATAATTTAGTCAATCCGAAAAATCAGAAACTTATATCAGCTTTATATCAGAAACCTTCGCGGGCGCGCGCTCAACAACTCACCAAAGTTTCATCGAAATCGGTCGAACGGTTTAGGAACGCATAGACGACGAACAAACAAACAAATTTTAATTTTTATATATTAGATTCAACGATTTTGAACAAGAAATAAGTATTGAAATAAAAAAAAAATATTTATAGGAAAATGATTAGTACCTACACTTTTAGGGATGGACAAGTTTTGAGTCATTGGTACAATTTACTTAGTTTATAGATTATTTATTATTTGTGAATTTGAAGCATTTCATCTACGAAAGATTACAATTTTATTACATGTTCGGTTCCCAGCGGCTGTAGAAATGCAGCATGCACTTTCCCCCTACAATTACCCCTACTCTCCCCTATAATTAAAGGAGCAACAGAAAATACATAAAGTGGCAGCGAATTCAAAGGTGAGTTTAGGTTATGGTTCTGCCGGTGATAATTAAGAAATAATGAAAGTGAAATGGGACTCCAGTTATTTAGCTAAAAAAACGGATTAGAAAAAAAATTTAGCCAGAAAATTAAAAATATACTTAATTACACTTAATTTTAATGGCAAAAAGACATTTTATAAGTTCCGGCCGCTGTTAATATTTTAGTAAACCGCTTAACAACTTTGAAAAAAACAGAATGAATCCCGTCTAAGGTTTCTTGAAAATGCTCCAGCATTAGCCCCACCGGAAGATCTGCGTAATGATTTAGTTGAAAAAGAAAAATTGAAATAATAACCATCTATAATTAAAAATACATAATTGAATGACTACACTTAATTTTATTGGCAAAAAGACATTTTACAAGTTCAGATCGTTGTTAATATTTTAGTAAATCGCTTAACAACTCACTATAAAACAAAAATCTCTTTATGGAGATTTTGATAACGATCCGGCTTCAGCCATACGGGTCGATCTGCGTGCTGAATTAGTTTTATCATCGCAGTACTCTAAGACCCACACGGGAGCTGGATCTGTAAGCATACCGTAGCGGTACACTATGACTTTGTCCAGCGACTCGACGTGGACAATTGGCCTTAAATCATCGCAAACCTTCACGTGCACTCCCCGCAGTACTTTATTATTATCCTTGCATCTCTAAAAACATGGAAATAGATTAATGAACTATATGGGAAATGTATTTCACCAGCGAGCCGCCCTCGCTTCGCTTCGGTTTATTAGGTTTTTTTTTTCAAAATTTCAAAATAAAATGTTGTCAATATTAGACACGGATAATGTAACTTCCTGTTTGTGACAGAATTTTTGAAATTTAGTGCAGTAGTTCCAGAGATTACCCCCAACATACCCACAAACACATAATTTTACCTCTTTATTGTATATTATACTAGCAAAACCCCGCAGATGTTGTCCTGCCATAGAAGTTGATGTGCTGCAGCGCCATCAAGTGGCGAGTTATAACAAAGTAGATAGCTCGAAAATAGTCTCCGTGCTCAAATACCTATGTGTACCAATTTTCATGGCGATCAGTTGATGGTATAGAAGTGAATAGAAGTTGTCAGTTTTGATTGATCGACATGTATCTTAGTAGTCGATGGGCACTGAGGTGCCCATCGACTATATCATCACTGAGGTGATGGAATGGCATATGGAAAAGAGAATAATGGGACTAGAAGTTCCTTTATCTCCGTATGTTCTCTAATCTTTGAGACAGGATAAGACACCACACCAGGAGGACTGTCTGCTCATTTGCCACCTTCTTCCTTTAGAGGTATTAACGAGTACATACATCTGGAATTCTAATCTCATTTCTCTGTAAATTGCTCCGTATATATCCAACGGGCAAACGCAGTTGATCGTACGTTACTTCCCCTGCAAAAGAATAATAAATTAAAATATAAGTTACAAAAAAATAAACCTAAAAACTGATGGAACCGATTCTATTCTCGATACTCAAGAACCTATTGTCAGCTGTTGAGTTATTTCAGTGCCACGTTGTATAGCAGTTGAAACTCACCGTATTGGTCATCTCCGCAATTCATCGCTTCAACTGCAGCGTACAGTGCAGCAACGGCGAACACAAGGCGTACAGCGAACATGTTGGCGAAAGAGTCAGTGTGTGGTAGAAAGGCGCGGGACGATCCTTATATAACGTTAGCCGTTGGAAAATGTACATTAGATACGTGTAAAAATATTGATTCTTTAGTTATTACCTGTGACCGATACTAACTAAATTAAATTCGAGCGTTAAATTTAATTTCTTGCTTGTTGCTGTCCGCGGTACTAACGTCTATTGACGTACCTTCGCCTTCAAGTATGTAGGTGAATTCTTTACAACCGTGTACAGTAGAATATTAGGGAGAAATAGGAACAATAAAAAAACAAATAATATACTACTGGTATGGGTCCACCATACATAATTTAATTTAACATAATACTTACAGCGTATCTGCACGTAGAGCCAACATGTTGTCGAACAAGCCGGCGTGTGGAAGGAAGGCGCGGAATGCCCCGTATATATTGCTAGAGGTTGGAATACGTATGTAAATATTTTTTTCTTTAATTGGAGCCTGTGACCAATCAGTATAAGTATTAAATTATAATTAAACGGTTGTCACTGTGCCAATATACAACAATTGCTAATGATGGGCAGCTGATTGCAGCCTATAGATATATGGATAAAAAAAATTTTGATTGCACTGAACAATACAACCACGTACCCTAGAAAATAAAAAAAAGATTTTTTTGCGTATAAAAAATTTAGGACATTACCGAATTACCGCAATTCATATTCACTACCTTATTCACTATTCATACTACCCTATTCGCCCTATTAACTTCATTGTACCTGTTTCGGTCAAGAGTGAGATATGATCATGAGAAATGTTCAGCATATTATTATTATTGTTTATTAATAATACGAGGGCCACACTGAAAGTGAAAGTATTCCGGAATGAATAAGAAAAAAACACAATGAATGGCCACAAATAAATTTATTGTTTCTCAAAATATTCTCCGTGAGAGTCAATACACTTTTTCATATGAATAAACCAATTTCCATAGTATTTATTCCACTCATCCGTGGTGACCTCGGAAATATGTTTTTCATACTCTTCGATAACCTCTTTTGGCGATGAAAATCAATGCCCGCGTAATTGGTTCTTAATTTATACAAGAAGTCACAGGGTGCCAAGTCGAGACTGTATGGAGGATAGCTCATGAGTTTCACGTTTTTCGTCTTCAAAAGTCGTTTGTCTGTTTGGCCGTGTGAGAGCTGGCATTGTCATGGTGCAAGATTATGCGGCGTTTACGGTTGTTTTTACCCAGTTCGTCAACAACTTCCGGTAAACAAATGATCGTGTACCAATCAGCATTCACGGTACGACAATTCTCCAAAGCAACAGTAGCCACGTATACAGTTTCCTAAAAAAAGAAGCGATAATTATGTAATTATGTAGCGAGATTTTTATGTAAGTGGCCAGTTCCGGAAATTTTCAGTGTGACCTATCTATACTTTTATACTTCTATATCTATATCTATACTAATATAATAAAGAGGTAAAATTGTGTGTTTGTTTGTGGGTATGCTGGGATCTCTCTGGAAATCTCTGGGACTACTGAACCGATTTCAAAAATTCTTTCACAAATAGGAAGCTACACATTAACCGTGTCTAAAATAGGCTATTTTTTATTTTGAAATTTTGAAAAAAATAACATAAACCGAAGCGAAGCGAGAGCGGGTCGCTAGTGTATTATAATTGTCAAAATTGGTAAGCTGTCTCAAATGACTTGGTCTTTAAAGAATACCAGAAATTGTAAATCGATTCCATTAGTCGATAACAATATCAGTACGACAAAGATCATCATCCTGAACCTATATTTGACTTTATGTTGAAAATATACGTTCAACTTTGTTCAAATTGAATGAATTCTCTATTCCTCGAAATTGATAGTCTGCTTCGTAAAAAATTTGCTACAAAATGTTATTCCTATAAGGATTTTATTTTATTACTAGCGACCCGCCCTCACTTCGCATTGGTTTTATATTTTAATTAAATTTAAAACAATCTTATATTTTAAGTCAGACCTAGAGTTGCTAGGTCTGATATTGCTAGAGTTTAAGTCAGATATTGCTAGAGCAATACATCGGTGAAAATTGCATTCAATTCCATGCAGTAGTTTTTGCCTGATGCGTGTACAAACATACAGACAGACAGACAAAATTTCTAAAAACTGTTGTTTTGGCTTCTGTTGTTCTAACAAAGACCCCCCCCCCCCATATTAGTTTTATAAACTAATAGTTTTTTATATAATATGTATATTATATCTATAATGTACAGACATCGGCCTGTTACAATTTTATTATATGTACCTATGTATTATATTTTATTATATTTTTCATTTTTATTATATTTATTTTTATTATATGTATTTTATTATGTATTGACATGTTAATGGTGCTGGAATGAACTATAATTAGTGGTGCAGTTCCTCAGCGCTAGTCGAAGCGGCTTTATTATCCTTTAGTGGCCTTTTATGACATCCACGGGAATAAATGGGGCGGTGGTATTCTCAAACATGGAGTGGTGATATAATCAACCCGCAATTATAACTGGTGTTGTACCCTCCTACTTAGTAGTTATAAGTCTGATCCATCAGTTTAAAGTTTAAAGTCCATCAGTCTGATTCAACGAGCTATGGAGAGAGCTATCTATGTTTGGAGTTTCTTTGCGGAATAACATCCAAAACGAAGAGATTCGCCAAGGAACTAACGTGACCGACATACCTAATAGAATCAGCATGCGTCAATACAATTTTTCATACGATTAAACCAATTTCCATAACATTTATTCCACTCCTCCGTGGTGACCTCGGAAAAATATTTTTCATACTCTCCGATAGCCTCTTTTAGCGATGAGAATCGCTGACCGCGTAATTGGTTCTTAATTTATACAGGAAGTCACAGGGTGCCAAGTCGAGACTGTATGGAGGATAGCTTATGAGTTTAATTGATGTGCCAGTGGGCAGATAATATATGCCGCTGGACCGTTTACCGTTGGGATAGACAAGTCCACGTACCGGGAAGCGCAGTGTGGGACGCCCTCTGACCATTTGAAGGAACCTAAAACCAGTTTGTACCTAAAATTGTACCTCCACCGAGAGCAAAGTCTACAAGCATCGGTCTCTAAAATATCCAATTATGATAACAACGCGATTAATTACCGATAATAATTGCAAATTGCAACTTATTTTTGCAAATTAGACACGAATGAAATACTTAATATGGAATTAATCACATATGTTATTGCGTAGGTACCAGTTCTTTCTACCAGCGGTATATAAGACACAAATACAGCTCACTGTTTATTAGCAGTGATACAATTGCCATCATGGTCGTTTTCGCGTACTTGATATTTGCCGTTGCTTTATTGGCACCCCAAGTTAAAGCTGAACAATGCCGAACTATCTCTGAGGGTAAGTAGCTAATCATAACATAATTAGGGCTGCCCCCCTGTCTGTTTGATCCGGAGTCTTCGGGTTTGAAAGATGGGTTTTGTTTGGGTTTGTATGGACTACGAGACTGTGACGTCGAGCATTCAAAAAATATCAGAAAAATGACATATATGATTTTAAATATCATACTGGCCTGAGGAAACAGTAATACTAACATATACTCTTTTAAAGTATATTATGGTGATTCAAATGCAAAGATATAATTAAAAGCGTTGCTGTGTACCACACAGTGTAAGATTATCTCTTGTTAATAATTATTAATTATTTAATATCATGTTGAGACAGCTACAACTTTAAATAAAAAAAAATGTTAATTAATATTCTGTTTCATTTTTTAAATCTCCGGAATCACGGTTCTCCGAAAGTGGCAGCCCTAAACATAGTACAAATGTACAGTCAGCAACGGATCAAACTATATCCAATAGTACCTTAATACATTAGTTTTAAGGGCTACAATCGCACTGTTTCTGGTACATAACGGTATTGCTGACTGTAAATATATAGGTAATAGGTATGTTATGTAGTTGGTGTAATATTATTTTTTATTAAAGGAACAAATTTACAAAAACTGCTTTTATGAAAGATTAAACTGAATATTTGACTGTAAAAATGGTAAAGAAATAAGAATAATATAATAAATGAATAGTGATGAATAATAATAAATAATGTATCATATTATTTAATAATCATAAAATAAAATAAAACATGATTTTTTTTTATGAACGAAGGCGGCAGACGAGCATACAGTCCACCTGGTGGTAAGTGGATACTGTCGCCCATAGACATCCGCGATACATGCCGACATCAGTCCAAAATGACAAACGTTGGCACGCCCCCGAATGCGCTGTCTACCTTTGGAGATGTAGGAATGGATTTAGAGAAAGGGTTGGGAAAATGGGGAGAGATAGGATGGAAATGGGCTCTGGCACATCTCACTCACTACCGAAACACGTACGTACATTAGGGAAATAACCATTTTGGCTCATGTGGGTTTGCCAAAATACTTTGTAATATATCCACATCTGACCGATTCAATCGTAAGAAACTCAGCAGCACTTCTCTTTATGGTTCCTGATACATGGTTCCAACGAGTGTCGGGAGTCCTCGACCGTCTCACAAGCTTCACAATAACAGAACTCTTGCTGTTTGACGACCTGTTTGTTTTTATTTGCAGGTGTAATGACATCAAAGACTTCCCAGGAAACTTTCTATATACAAGCGGGAATGAGCACTGAAACTTTTAGCGTCAATGATGTAAGTTTAAAGTTTTGCAATAACCCCACCCCATCTCTTCCCGCAGATGTCATAAAGGGCGACAAGGGATAACAAGGCCGCTACCACAAGAGCTGAGAAATTACACCACGTCAAGACTGGACTCGCCAACCAGACAGCCTTTTCACATCCACTGCTAAACATATGCCTCCTCAAGGACATTGTCTTATGTATGAGGGTTGCATGGCCTTAAAAGGACATGCAACCCTATTAGTAAGTCACAAAAGGCAGATTAGTAAGTCCACTTTTTAGTGGTAGTGTAGTATCTCGGGGCTTGTGGTAGCGATTTTGTTATCCTCTAGTCGTCTTTTACTAAGCCCAGGGAAAGAGATTGGGTGATGCTATTCTAACGCCGCCCATGTCGACCGACTATAAACTTATGTGTGTGTGATTCTAAAGCCGGCCATGTCGACCGACTATAAACTTATGTGTGTGTGATTCTAAAGCCGGCCATGTCGATCGACTATAAAGCTATGTGTGTATGATTCTAAAGCCGGCCATGTCGATCGACTATAAACTTATGTGTGTGTGATTCTAAAGCCGGCCATGTCGACCGACTATAAACTTATGTGTGTGTGATTCTAAAGCCGGCCATGTCGATCGACTATAAAGCTATGTGTGTGTGATTCTAAAGCCGGCCATGTCGATCGACTATAAAGCTATGTGTGTGTGATTCTAAAGCCGGCCATGTCGACCGACTATAAACTTATGTGTGTGTGATTCTAAAGCCGGCCATGTCGATCGACTATAAAGCTATGTGTGTGTGATTCTAAAGCCGGCCATGTCGATCGACTATAAAGCTGTGTGTGTGTGATTCTAAAGCCGGCCATGTCGACCGACCAGTGCCGGCTTTACCTATGGTGCAGGGTGTGCGGCGCACACGGGCGCAGGGTTTTAGGGGGCGCCGAGCGCCGCTCGCGACGCCTCCAAAGAGCCTACTAGAGGGCGCCAGGGTATTGATTGCACCCGGGCGCTACATGGGCTAGAGCCGGCTCTGCGACCGACTATAAAGCTATGTGTGTGTGATTCTAAAGCCGGCCACGTCGACCGCGAATAAACCTATGTATGTGTTATTCGCCTCAACTCTCGGTGTGACTTGTACATATACATATAATACTCAACACTTGTACATATAATATGATTTTCCAGACCCGCGATGGTAATACTCTGCAAGGAATGATAGTAACTGTTTGTGACGACGCAGCACCTGATTTAGGTTTTAAATCATTCAAGTCCTTCGTTGTGAATCGCAATGGAAATTTGTCACAAGTAATAGCCGTCGCCGTCACAGAGTATTATTAGCGACAGCGTAACCTCGAAATAAACTGATGAGTGTGTCAAATAATTCGTAGACATTGGGAATTGGAGAAATTAATCAAATTCAGCAATAAATTGTGTTAACTATGATTGGTCTAAAATAAACGTTATCCGGTAAATTAAATTAAAATTTGGTCTTCTCGCTCTGTTATATTTTTTGTTTCATTTATTGTGTATACCTTTTCTGGAACTGGTATTATAAAAATTAGCGCTAAGTCAGCACTTGGCACTCGTGGCTCGAGATTAGAGCGCTCAACGTTCGTTTCTACAATACTTTAGAAAAGGCTACTTGCTCCTTTAGAAAGTCATCAGATCAAGTCATCGGAGAACTTGTTACTAAAACCATAATACTCGTAACAATTACAACATATTCTTAAAGTTGAAAGTAAGTTCACAAATACTATAATTAAGTACTAAGAACACTTGAGATTACCATTTTTTTTAGTAAGTGTTTTTTTAGTACCCATAAACACCTGCAACACTAGGGGGTATTACTACAATATCGATGACATATTTACAACTATTTAGCAGATGTTGCGAGCATAAAAAAATATTGATTAGCGATCGTATATTAACATGTATACATGTAATTTGTTCATGTGCGTTTGGTGTTTTTTCTAAGAACATGTTTATGTCTATGCAATATAGTACAGGTGATGTCTACAGTACAGGGCCACAAGCAACTTCTGCAGATATTACTGTACCCGTAACCAGCTCTTTTGTCGTCCGCTGCTGGACATGGACTTCCTCAAGAGCGTTGTCTTAGCTTGAGAAATTTACAGTCTTAATACGGCACGTTTGCCAACCGGTTGGCGAGTCCATCCTTTTAGATCCGTATGGTATCGTGTGACTTTACAATAGCGATACCCCATCTCTTCCCGTGAGTCGTGTCGTAGCGACTAAGGGATAACAAAGCCGCTACCACAAGCCCTAAGGAACTACACCACCTCTGCAGTTATTACCTCCTGGTAATACAATATGGAACTACAAAACTAAAAGATTTAACTTCGTTTGTTACTACTAACTGCAGTTTATCTTTGGATGGTAATTCTTTATAGTGATCTATAAATCCCTAACCTTTGATTATCAGAAGCTCAGTGAAGAATATATTCTATTTTTATGAGTTAAAGATAAATCAACAGCTGTGGTCTGTATAACTGAAGATAGCGTGTGTAGCGTATCTCTTTGATGTAGCCCACGTGATGGTAAGTGTTACCGTCGCCCATGGACACCTGCAACACCAGAAGGTATGCGGGTACGCCGACGACCTTGTAAAATCCTATTCACAGCTTTCTTGAAAAATATAAGAAAACTGCACACAAATTGCTTCCAGAAGTAACAATCACTATTGCAATACACTTATTAATAATTTTGTGACATTGCCTTTTAGAATTCTCGTCATTCAAGGTTATTTTCAATCAGTTTACATCATGGAGTTATGCACAATTACAAATTATGCACACCTTGGACCCACTGATCTGATCTGTACGAGTACATATGTTAAAGTTTTCTGTCTCCAATGTAGCACCATTCGAAAGCTCGGCGACCATGTACTCCAAGTATTGTATGTTCGGTGATTGCAATATCGCTCCATACATGAAGAAGTTTTTTTGGCTTCCTGAAGGCCTCCGGGAGTGTCTGTATAGTGCTGATGATGCTTGCCCGATGTGTCACACTACACCCACACATGCCAGCAAACATGGGCTCTATACATGCTCTGCATATTTTTTTTTTTTTTTTTTTTATGTACTAAGGCGGCAGACGAGCATACAGTCCACCTGATGGTAAGTGGATACTGTCGCCCATAGACATCCGCGATACATGCCAACATTAGTCCAAAATGACAAATGTTGGCACGCCCCCGGATGCGCTGCCTACCTTTGGAGATGTAGGAATGGATTTAGAGAAAGGGTTGGGAAAATGGGGAGAGATAGGATGGAAATGGGCTCTGGCACATCTCACTCACTACCGAAACACGTACGTACATTAGGGAAATAACCATTTTGGCTCATGTGGGTTTGCCAAAATACTTTGTAATATATCCACATCTGACCGATTCAATCGTAAGAAACTCAGCAGCACTTCTCCCTATGGTTCCTGATACATATAGGAATGGATTTGGAGAAAGGGTTGTGAAAATGGGCAGGGATAGGATGGGATGGGAATGGGCTCTGGCACATCTCACTCACTACCGAAACACGTACGTACATTGGGGAAATACGATAAAGTGGGAAATGCAGTACATTTCAAGGTAGTCTTCTGTGAGAGAGGGGTAACGTGGCCAGTCGAGCGCGCCCAGCGGCTGTTGGATTGCAGCGTGCACTCTCCCCCTCCTAAAATGGGACTGTCCTCCCCCTCCTATATGGGACTGTCGGTTGCACCTCCAAGTTATTTTTTTTATTTAATCGACAATGCCCCGTAAGTGTCCCAATTAATATACATATGTTACCTCTGTCCAGTTGAAGGAGGTGTTTTGTAAGTTGTAGATTAATTACCGCCAGGGTTTTCCGTGCCTGCTGCAGTCTAATGTATACTTCCACATTTCACACTGTTTAGTTTTTTTGTTTGTTAACGTAGCCAGTACCGATGTTGGGTGAAGGGTATCGGGACGGTGGGCTCTCATCCTATGGGTGTTATGCTTGAGCCTTTCCTAGCCTAGCATATTTACCTAAGGATCCACTGTGGCTTTTAATCCATTACAGTATCACCTTAGTACCTTTACTGATCTGTTCTAGTTTAGATAGGGTTAGATAAAAAATATTTGCATTTAACATTGAACTGTTATCAATAAAACTTATAACTTTTATTTTACTACTTAAAGAAGTAGTAAAATGGTATGGATGGTATGGTAAAGACCATACCATCAGCCTGTGTCTCTCCACTGCTAGATATAGGCCTCTCCTGAAGATCGCCATCACACACGGTCTTTTACGCATCCAACCACTGGCGGTGACTTTCTTCATGTCATCGGTCCACCTGGCCCGAGGGGGTCCCACACTGTGCTTCTTGGTCGTGATCTCCATTCGAGACTTAGGCCAGGGGAGTCGCGGGTAGCTTCAGCGACAAAATGTAGGATATTTATAATATAATGACAACTTACGCCGAGCGGTTCTTGGTGTCGTATAATTTGTATGTACGCTATTCTTAGGTTTCTGATCGTATTAAGTAGCAGGAACGAAAGCATATAAATATGTCTATTTAGCGTCGCCTGTAAGATTTCTTCAGCGAGTGACGGCCTCAAAGACAGTACCGCTCCTCGCGTCGCAATGTCGGTTTTGCGCATGCGTCCGTGCAGAGAGTTCACGCTTACCATAACATAATGCACCTTAGAGTGCTGTAATTAAAGCTCTTGTTTGATGGAAACTAATTATAAAACGTTACACGATCCTGCGTCATATATTGCGCATATAGTATATAGTATTAATTATTACTCTTGTTAATTTTAATTGTAATACATAATTCAATATCTAATTATTTCCTATAATCAATCTAAATTTAATTAATTTAAGATCATACGCGTTACATAGCAGAGAAATTTACAAACTTACAAGTAATTTCGCAGCGAAAACTTATAATGTAGTTACGTCAATTAACAACTATATCAATTATGTTGAAATCTCGTAAATGACGACTGCTTCTCGACTTTAACTATGTATTATATAATCTGTGACTATGTCACCATACCTCTATATCCCTCCACTGCTGGATAGAGGCCTCTCCCAAAGCTCACCACAGCACATGATCAGGGCCAGCCCTACCATAGGGCGAACGGAGCAGCCGCTCCAGGCGCCAAGACCCATGGGGCGCCTCAGTGGTCCTGTGAGGAGTGCAGTGCCAACGAGCATGGCTGTTTTCAATCGACAAATTAGACACAATTAGACTTAAGATGTTGTCGAGATCTTCTAAGTTCCATGCTTGCACGCATAACTGGTATGTATTAGGGGCAAGCAAGGGGGCGCCATAATTGGATCTCGCTCCATCCTAAAACTTGCCTCGGGCCGGCACTGCACATGATCCTCAGCTGTCGGGTCCACACGTTCAAGTTGTCGGTCCACGTGGGCGGAGAGCGTCCCACAGCGCGCTTCCCGGTACATGGTCTCCACTCAAGGACTCGTCTCCCTCATCGGTTATCGGTCCTGCGATAAATATAAACCGCTTCAGTATTTAAATATGTGCATTTGTATTTTCCTTTGCAACTGCAGTGTCCTGTAACTGCGTTCCATCTATCTATATACCCAATTCGGAAAGTTAACTGTTATTACAAAAAGTGTGGTTTGCGTGCTTCGTACCTATTATTCATAGAAGCAACCGAAGCAATTATAAACTTCCGACAACAACGCTCGCCGGCTATTCGCCGCTAATTCCATTACAAACGCGCATTTACATTATCTAGTTAGCTGCCAATCGCTTTCACATTGTTTCGGCGTGGCACATTCCACGGATAGATAGATATAAAACCTGTTATGAAAGCCTAGAAAGCTTTTTCCACACCTTAAAATTGTCAAAAAAATATTTAATTTAGTATATTAAAGTGAAGTTACCTATACCTATTTATTAACTTTTATTTTTTTTGTTATTTCAAGTTTTTACCATACTTTGGAAATTAAAAATTGCATGCAATTGGAATGCAAATCTAAAATTGCAATTCAATATTATCTATTAACAAATTAAAAAATACTAATAACATTATTTAAGATATTAAATAAAATGCATAATTTATGTCAAAATCCAGAAATTTTGACATATGTTTATCTTTTTCTTTTTAAAGTGTTATAGGTATATTTTATTTTCTACACATATAAAAGAACGTAAAAAAGCCTTGTGTGATCATAAAATATTTTCTTAAGAAATCTTTGTAATTTAAGTACACTTTAAATGATGTAGAAGCCAAAACAACTTTTTTTATTATTATTTTTGTCTGTCAGTTTGAACGCGCATCACGCAAAAACCACTGAATACACATTCGCGAAGCAGGTACGTAGAAATGTCAAATGCTCGGTGTTCAGCCAACTGAACTAGGAATTGTAAATACGCGTCACATACCTACCCTGCTACGAGCCGCTCTCCCCCAGTTCCACGTTTGCGGTCCTCACAACGTACGAACCTACTTTTTTGTTCGCAATTTCATTCGTAAATTAGGTTTTGGACCGCTTAATTAATTATTTAATTGCAAATACAAATTTTGTATTAACTTTTTTCAATGGCATGCTATATTGACCCACTTCAGGGTACAGGTGTAAAGGGTTAAAAAAATTAAACACGTAATACAACTATGAACTCGTGGTAAAGTTTCCCTAAACTGGACCACAAGTTCATAGTTGATGTTCAAATTCATGAGCGTCCTTACGCTCATCGACCAGGTGAACAGACGACTTGAAGCAGTTCGCCGGTGGTGGCATTTTTTTTTATTGATAAGAGGGCGGACGAGCAAGCGGTCTCACGTGATGGTAAGTGTTACCGCCGCCCATGGACATCTGCAACACCAGGGGGTATGCGGACGCAACGCTGACCTTGCAAAAGCTTTCACATTCAAATTCACAGCTTTCTTGAAGAACCCCTTTCTTGTCGTAGGTTAATGAGGCTGGTTGAGAATAGTCGAAAACCGTATGCTATGGCGAGCCTTAGACGCCAATTACACGAATCTATGAGCGAATCTCTCGCGCCGATAATCTCGCTAAGACTATATGAGCTAACTATATGGCGATACGACCAGTGACAGTCAACGTTCTCTTAATTTAGGTCAATGTCAGTTATTTGAATATTTAGATCACAATTTAGTAGGGGGGAGTGCATGCTGTATTCCCACAGCCACTGGGCGCTCTGGACTGGCCACGTTACCCCTCTCTCACAGAAGACTACCTTGAAAGGTAGGTACTGCATTTCCTACTTTATCGTATTTCCCCAATGTACGTACGTGTTTCGGTAGTGAGTGAAATATGCCAGAGCCTATTCCCATCCCATCCTAACCCTCCCCATTTCCCAATCCGTTTATTAATCTGCAAAGGTAGGCAGCGCATTCGGGGACGTGCCAACGTTTGTCATTTGGGACTGATGTTGGCATGTATCGCCGATGTCTATGGACGACAGTATCCACTTACCATCAGCGTCTGCCGTCTTTTTTCCTTAAAAAAATAAATTAGAATGTCCGGAGAGTACTACAAACGATTTGGATACTTTAGGTTAGAACCTCAGTCTTCATGTTTTTTAAACAACCCGAAAATCGTTCAAAGCCGCCCGTTCAAAGATCGCTCTAAACTGCACCGATATTAAGCGTAGCGCGCGCCTAGCCTAAAAACACATGTTTTTAGGCTTGTTTTAACATTTTGACATGTGTGCGGGGATTATTTCAACCATTGAACGAAACATTAACCTTTTTGTTTTTAAATTAATTATTTAGGTTATCACCATTTGTAAACTAATACATATGTCAGTTACAATTAATATAAGTGCTTAAACCAAAAAGTAAACTAATAGACAAAGAGCTTGCACATAAATATAACAAATAAAACAAAGAGGTACTGCGCCCGGTGGAAGATTTTAAAAATAAAACAGAAAATTAAAATTAAATCAAAAACAATCTAGGAACATAAATTTACCAAAATTTTACACTATAAATGGACTAAACATAACAATGTGATATTCCAAAATTTAAGTCTCTGTACTCATAAAGATATTTTTTGAAGGTGTTTAAGGAACAGGACAAAATATCCGCATGGCTATCAAAATAAAAAAAAACGTGTGCGGTCAGGGGACCCTCGTCAGGAACGAAGATCCCCACGCATTTTTTTGTCCATTCCCTACATTTTAACTAACGTCATCTTTCGGAAATTTCGATCATTTATCGATATCGGTCATTATTTTTTTTTTAGCCCGACGTCACTAAGTGAGCATAGACAATGCAGACAAAAGTATCAAGATGGATGCCACAGCTAACCTCTAATAATCAAAGATAATTTTTGTTGTACAAACAAAAAGTGATAACGTTTAAATGTGACACCGAATGTGTACCTACTAAGAAGTAGATGATTAACTGGTGAAGTATTAGAATACAAGTTTTCCCTAGATTTAAAACTAAATGTCGACATATTTCAGTGTTTAGGGTCTGTTTCGATTGAACAGATTCGATTGAAATCCAGTTTTGTAGAATGCTTAATATGTACTTAATTAATATAAAAGTATTTACATGGTATCGTACAAACGGCACCCTTTCGACATTTTGAGCCTTCTCTAAATTCAGAATACGTGCTCCAATTTTGTATAAACGGGCAAGAACACTACATGAAAACGTGAAGAACAAACAAAACTTATTCCGTTCGTGATAAGTTACGAGACCCATAAACAAGCCATTCCGATTAAACACTGCAAATAGAAACAATAGTCGAACTTAAGATAAACCCGGGGACAATCACGTACGGACATAACTCCGGGCAAGTTTAAACTTGACTTTAATAAGTTCTATCTTGTTCCCACTCTTAGCCGGGATAAAACTGGATACGAGTTGGGAAGTTTCGAGATATTTCGACCATAAACTTAAAATGACTAGACATACAACCATTGAAGTCTTAAATGTGGGGGTTCAAGCTATAACCGTCCAAATCTATGTTTCTAGTTTCCGAGGTATTCACATTTTTCTGAAGTTGAATGAAAAATTCATGTTTCTTAATTCGAATTGTACATTATCTATTGATCTTATATATACCTTCAATTTTATGACACAAACAAAATCGATGTTTCTAACTCAATATTTTTTTATGTGATTTGTGATTAAATGAATGAACTATATGAATCATTTATAATTGTGTATGTAGTTTTTATTTAATTTTATTATAACAGTTATGGATACTGGATACCGTTATGGAGGAATATATTGAATTTTCATATTAAATCATGTATCTATGCAACTACATGCCAAATCTATGATTCTTTTAGTGTTCGATTTTATCGAAACTGTTTTTGAAATTTGAATTCTGACTTTTTCTTTATAATCTGTCGTTATCTTTGCGGCTTAGTCGGTCAGATATCTATTTCAGCTTTATTTACTCAGATATATATTCTAGTTTCCTCCTTACCACCCAAAGGTTGCCTGGAAGAGATCGCTTTGCCGATATTCCGCCTATCGTACTTTTCCTGAAACTTAGTTGTCAGTTTGCAAAATGTATTGGTGTACTATGAACAATCATTCTATCTAGTTATCAAATCTGTCCATAACCCCCATACCGCCTACACCTAGATCCACTTTGCTTCTACGCCCACATATTCACACGCTAATTACGTCGCACAAACGGTGTTCAATAGCTAATGTTCACAAACTAGGGATGTTCCAAATGTTCGTAGGAATACAAATGTTCAATACAATGGGAGTGAGGCCCGGCCTCCGATGAACATTAAGCGCGATACGCGCGTTATAAAACAATTACAAATAATCAAATGATAATTGAAATGTCGTCGGTTTCAAATACGACTGACCTGATGCGCTACAGCGCCGCCCGATGCAAGGGGCCCCTCGAGAGCAGCTGGATGAGGCTTTACCGAACTTTAACTAGCTTCCAATTTACTTTACCGAAGGGCCAATCAATCATAGGGCCAATACAATTCAGATCTCGAGTTACGGTGCCGAGGTTTTATTTATATGGACACGAAACCTAAGGGACGTCCGTCGCTCTCGCTGTCCTGAAGGCCAAGCGCTACTAATTATCGCGTAATCCGGAGGCGACCTTTTAAGAATTAATCTCTATGACCGGGGCGCGTGCTTCGGTCGCCGGATCCGCAGAGCAAGAGAGCGTGTAGTGTCGCCAATCATCAAACGTCAACACTACCTTTTTTAAAACGTTTGAACACCGGAGTGTCTAATTGGACTATTCCGAACAACAAACATTGCCGAATACTCGCCAAATTTCAAACATTCGTATTCGTAATCGTATTCATTATTTTCTAAACTGCTACTCGAAATCAAATAGTAAAAAGTGAATAGTAGTCAAAAGAGATTTTCTGTGAAAAAAGAAAACTTTAAAAATGAGTTTATTTGGCAACATACCAAACTTTAAATTGAACTAAATAATGACTAACTAAATGAACTAAAAGTTAATATATACAAGTACGTGCGTATTAAGTTGGATACTATTCGTATTTGCGAATAGTCAGGCAAATTATTCGTATTTGCGAATAGTCAGGCAAATTATTCGTATTTGTATCCACGAATAGTGTTTTTGCTATTCGAAACATGCCTCGTGTATACGTGACGATTACTTCTATCGTCATAGCTATAGATAACGGTCTTGTGGAATATCTCAACGTATACCATTTGACGGTTAATTCTGACCTTTTCTTACTTATTGTGAACGTGTTATAGCTTTCTCTCTCACACCCATTGTTAATCTTAGCGTATAACGAAGACTTCTAAAACTATGTTTTCGACTAAAGACAATAAGATGAAAAACGGACGATAGTTGTAGGTTTAACGGGTAAACTGCCGCTTAGTACCGGCGCCCCTTGTTCATGAGCTCCTTTGTGGGCACACGTGGCAGAGCAACTTTCATACACATGCTTAGAGGAAGGGAAGTGCCTTATAGAGGAAGGAAATTTCTAGACTAAAGTTTCTACTACTATGATAAACAGGTTACAATTTATTTATGAATTATGCAGTGTTAATTAAAAAAATACCTAACATTAAAACTAATAAGTATTTTTCTAATTTTCTAAACTAAAAATATTCCAAAAGAAAAATATTTGTTTAAATTTAATATATAACTTTTGTGCGTGCCGCTTTATTGTTTTGGCCACGTTTTGAAACGTTGCCTTTTAGCCCATGACAGATGACGACTGACGCTGTCACCGGGAGAGAAAATTCGCCTATCCATAACCTTTCTTCGCGCTAACGTGCGCACCACAATAAAGTGCATATCGTTATTAAAACATTAACAATCGGGTCACGACCCCAGTGAAGTGGTTACAGAAGTGAGTGACCACGTCTTCGCAGGCTGTTGAATGTGTAGCACCTGGAATCTCGCGGGTAAGTTGATATTTTCTATAATTTATAACTTTCTTATTTTCCACGAATCATTTATACCCACATTTAGTCGTCTACTGAGCGACTCCTGACACTTCGACGAGACTGGACGTTGATAGGATACGTTTTAGACATTGAAATTGTTTGTTACAAAAAAAACGGGCAAAATGTGCTAATTGCACCATTGCGTGAAAAATGAAGAAATCACGTGTGCGGTCAGGGGACCCCGTCAGGAACGAAGATCCTCACGCATTTTTTTAAACTCCGAATGTCTTCTATACATATAATAAAATTGTAACAGGCCAATGTCTGTACATTATAGATATTGAAAAAAACTAATATGGGGTCTTTATTAGAGCAACAGAAGCCAAAACAACAGTTTTTAGAAATTTTGTCTGTCTATCTGTATGTTTGTACACGCATCACGCAAAAATTACGGCATGGAATTGAATGCAGTTTTCACCGATGTATTGCTAGAGGTCTAACTTAAAATATAGGCTCCATTTTACCGCAGGAAAATATCTTATTCCGATTGTTTTAAATTTAATAAACCGAAGCGAAGTGAGGGCGGGTCGCTAGTTCTAAATAAAATCTGTATGTGTATACCGAAATTTACCGAATACCGATGAACTGACACCGTCGCGAGAATCGCGACCATACCGTGTCCGACCGAGAGAAAGGCCAGAAAGAGAAAGAGAAAGGCGTATGGAGGAGGTAAAAATCTTACATGACGTTACATTTTCTCTCAAATCACACCTACCGCAAGCCGCGTAAAGGAACTTCGTTCCAAAAGTTATGAATCATTGGACAGTATACGGTAAGGCTAACCTAAACTTATTATTTTGCTACATGAAGGAGAGGACTATTTAATCTGTTAAAATAATTTGCTTAATTTTCATTTGCTTGCGTTAAACTGGTCTAATTCCCCCCGTCACTGGTTTGAATGAAATCGGATACAAATGCCCCTTACGATACGAATCTCTGACACTAACAGATTAACATACTTTCACTAATAGGTTTGCAGTGGGACCGGTAATAGCCTAGGGTAGTGGTATATTTGACTCAGATTCACGTGATCCTGGGTTCAAAACCACTGAGTTTCTACTTAAGTAGGTACGGATTTTTTTTAAATGATCACGGGCTCGGCGATGAAGAACAACATCGATGTATTATCGCGCAATTTTAAGCAAGATTTTATGGAATGACTTAGCAAAATGACTGTTACTAGTAAGAGTTACGAAATGACAGGAAAGGTGAACAGCCTACTGGATGTGTTCAACAACTAAGTTTTCCCACTCTCACAAAAGACTAAACCGGAATCTGTTAGGCTGCGGTAAAGGGCGCGAAAATTTTCGTGCGGCCGCTGTGCAGTCGCCGCACTCTCATGTTCTCTCATACTCTATTTGCTAGGCAACAACATTTAAATTCCTCGCATGCACGTATCCGCACAGCCGCCGCCCGGCCGCCGTGCGCTGTCCACGCGGTCGCCGCGCGATCGCCACACGGTGACCTCGCGTGAAGCCATTGTGTCTTTGCTCATTTAATTTAAAATGTTATGCCAAATAAATAGAGCCCATATTACTATAATAGCGCGGTCCGTAGAGAGCCGCGCGCGACGACCGCGTTGCGTCGGCGCCAAGAAATTCGTGTCAAATACCCAAGATAGGTAGTACATTTGTAAATGTGTTTACATTCATTATTTTTGTCTCATGTTGCCATATAGAGCGACAAATAAATCAAGTGAATTAAACCTGAAAGCTTCACAAATAAAAGAAAATCTGGAGTGTGTGATCCACCGATCCGCACTAGGCCCGCGTGGTGGATAACAGCCCGAAACCCCGAGTGATTTACTAGGTTAGGCCCGTGCCCTGCAGTGGGACGTTATAGGCTGATACAAGTACACGGGGTGTTGTATGAATTACATTGCATCATTAGCCAGCATCCGTTATCACGTAACGAACATGACCATCACGCGTCATTACCTACCCGTTGTTACCCTTAAAGCGAGAGTCAAATTCTGGGGGATTGGCTCACTTGAATACAAACTACTTATTACAAGTACTGTAATATATCTATGGTGTTTTCTTATGATTTCCTCACACGATCTACACGTATACCTGATATCGTATCTATATAGGGTGAGCTGTGAATAGGATTTTGTAAGGTCGGCGGCGCGCCCGCATACCCCCTGGTGTTGCAGGTGCCATGGGCGGCGGTAACACGCATTCTCACGCATTTTTTAAACTCCGAATGTAATTCAGGCATCCGTATACTTTCATTTTCAAGCATGTTATGACCACAATCTTAGTAAACTCTAAAAACAATCGATGTATTTTTCAATATATCATTCTAACATCGATGTCACTATGCGATATATTACACCGAAAAACAACGATACGATTCAGCGAATCAGCGATGGCGATGTAGTCGAATCGGATATTTTCGTTTCGGATCGAGCGAGACATGAGAGAGAGAAATAGCGATCGGCCCGCTACCGAAATTTATTTAAGTCGTCTCTAGAGCTAACTGTTTGACACCTTCCACAACTTTCATCCAGAAACCATACAATAAAATAACCACAGGTTAAAAAACAACTGTTATACTTATAACACAACCAATTATGACATATTTTGATTTACCAAAACATAGTAAACAATAGAACGTAGGCGTTTTATACAAAGCCATTTGTACAAACAACAAAAAAACAATATTCCCCGGGCCGTCCATCGAGGCACCCACACATGTAACAATAAACGTAATAACAACAACTGGGGCAACGGAACTATACGTTGGAGTCGCGACGTTTTCACTCGATCTGAGAGGAGATGACAAATGTCGAGACAATGCGTATTTACTAACACTACACCATTGACATCGATTTGAGAATACGTACTAGACGTATTATACAAGCGCTCTGGGGCTGGCACGTTGGAGTCTAATAGTCCAATGTTCAGTAGCACTCGCATTATTTAATTCATATTTGTTTAAAAAATGGAACATTCTTATTATGTAGTACTTAAGTTTCAAATTTGACCTTTTAATGAACCCCTCTTCATCTACTTCACCCCCCACCCTGGAAATTGTCAACGAGGTTTCTTTGATAAGAACGTATGATGTGTCATCTAGTCTATTCCCATATCGATGCACTTACCCAATCAATTCCCCCACCCTAGAAATTGTCAACCAGGTTTCTTTGATAAGAACGTATGATGTGTCATCTAGTCTATTCCCATATCGATGCACTTACTCAATCAATTCCTACATCTCAAAAGGAAGGAAGCGTATCAGAGGGCGTGCCAACGATTGTCGTTGTGATGTTGGCAAGTATCGATAACTAATTATCTATAATCTATGGACGACAGTATCCACTTACCATGTGGTGGACCACTTACCATCCTTACCACTTACCATCAGGTGGACTGTACGCTCGTCTGCCGCCTTCTATCTATAAAGAAATTGTTACAATAAATAAGGCAAAATTTAATATTGTATATACTATTGCTGTGCCCTTGCACGGTGCTGTACGTTATTAGATGTGGTAATTTTTAGGGATATAATATACATGTAGGGATATAATGGGATGGTATGGGAATGGGCTCTGGCATATCTCACTTACTACCGCAACATGTACGTACATTGGGGGATAGAATATAGTGTGAAAAGTACAGTACAGTCGATGTATGTATTTGGAGAGTGTTTTCAATGTAATCATTATTCTGTGTTTAAGCTGTTGTTTCATGTAAAATAAAATAAAAAAAAAACAAGAAACGTTACATAAGAAAGTGTATTTCGTAATTGCGCATCCAAGGTCGACGGGGGCGAAGGGCGATGCCATCCATTTCCGGTGTTATTCGCCGGAAATCGGCCCGCCCTGACGGATGGACGGGGGACTTTCGCGATCGTTTGTCAAATGTTTCGTTAGCCCGCGCCCGACCGCACCGCTCCGTGCCTGAAGAAGAAATCCGTACAGAAAGCAGATTAGCAAATCTTGTAACATTAGCGAAAAAAGGTCTTCACTGTCTTAAACTATTCTGTTTTGCCAGACGTTTCGTCCGAGTTACACCAATTAGCTCGTGACATTTAGTGCACACATTGAAATACTCCAACGTTTTTAATTCAAAGTTCTACGGATGATCTTAGATGCTCTTTGGTACGTGCTAATTAATACACTTCTGCATAAGGATCTATAAATTCCTACAGTGAAAGAACATACAAGTACAAAATTCTAATACAATACAAGTACAAGTACAATACATACAAGTACAATACAAATTACAAGAACATACAATACTGATCCATTCAAATTCATGCGCCAAGCATCTCTTAATACAACCGGCATAGAAAATTCCTCAAGATGTATTACATAAAATATATAATGGAACTGAAGATGAAGCTGACTAGTGTAACAGCCTCATGCATGCCTGGTCAACAGTTTGGACATAAACAACGAATATACTAGACAGATTGCTTCAAAACAGGATTTAACAAACATAGAAATCTCACAACTTCATCACTGTTGTGAGCAACGTTATCCTGTACAATGACTTCAAAATGCAGCTAAAATTGTATTTGCTCCTGTCCTCGTTATAACAAGGGAATGCCTTGTGTTCTTCTGTTTATTCCTCTTTTCAAACCAACAATGGAGCATTGTAACGCGCCGGACGCAATCAGCCGCCCGGCGTGACCGCGCACCACGAAACTAAACAACAGTTTTTTTACAAATTCAGGTTATACAACGATGCCTGTTCACCTAACGTGTTAGGTACCATAGAACAAAAGACAGCGATGTACAATTAAACATTAAAAAAGTGCTTTTCATTTCTGAAAGTGCGAGAATGCACTGATTGTTTCTGACGCGCTACAAATTAAGTTTTGTTTCACGAAGTGTTTATTTGTGCTTTTTTATTTATTTATAGCTTGAAAACATTCTTAAAACGCGTATTGTTGAAATATGGAGGTGTAACTTCAATAGTTCTTATTTTAATGTGTTTTGAAATTTTGATTGTCTTCTTTATTTGATTTTTTTTTTTTACAATTTACATAAGGACCAGTATAAGATATTCATAGAGGCTCGAGAAATACATGAGACGCTTACACGAGTTCGAACTTATGCCTGTAACTGTAACTGAAGCTTGATGACCTTCCAGGTGACACTCATCGTATAATGGCGATTAAATGAACATAAATATGGATAAGTATATATAGAAACAAAAAGCTACAAACAGATACAGAGATCGTATATAAACAATTTCAAATTCCAAATTGATACCCAATAGTCATTTCCAAATCGATTTATTTATAGTATATTGTATCTATCGTCCCTCACGTCCGGATATCACCGGGTTTCAATTGAAAATCAGCGCTGTGTATCTCACAAGTCACAGGTACACACACACATACGTAAAGCTGAGATGGACTCGCATTTGACAGCAATAATCTATACATAAATACAATTCCAATTGTGCATATTCTATCTGTTGATATTGCGTGTCGTCAGTGATTTTTTATCTTTTCCATGGTCTCAATAATAACAATATCGAAGCAAAAAATCGTTTGACGGAAAAGCAACTGTATTACTGATTTTGAAAAAAGAATGCTTTAAATTTTTTTTTTTTTTTATATTCCAATTCCAAGCGAAACGCAAGATAATTAAGTTCAAAGTGGCCACTGTTCAAAGTTCCATAAGTGATTGCCTAGTTATAAATCAAAGACGAATGTTTTTATTGAAAACCTTACCAAAATAGCTGCAATTTGCAATTTAACTCAAAAGACGATACTTATAGCTAGTGTTCCAAAATATCGCATCTACGATATTAAATTTAATAATCGCATTTAATAATCTACGCTTATTAAATTATTCGGCTCTAGGATCGATGCACCGAATCGATTCACTGTGTGAGATCGATCTAAAAAATCCATTTTAAGCCAAAATAATATATTCTTCGATTAATCGAACTCAGATCGCCACCCCTTGTTTCACTGGCTTCTCTGTGTATAGACTTTATTTGGTATTTTCCACAAACTTCGGGTAGAAATAATAAATTCATCGTATCCTAAACAAGAAATATCACAAGCAGCGATGTTTCTTTCGTTATCTCGAATTATTCAAATTCAGAATTTCGTCTGGGAAATGGAAAAAGTTTGCGAATAAACGGCCATTCGTTGTTTCATCACACATAGGGACAGGAAACGTTTGAATATATTCAAGTTGTGAATTAGTCCTACCTTTTTGCACCTAGAGATACGGTAAAAAGATGACAGTGCCAGTCGGAAGGGAGAATAAGAATAATAAGTATAAGTTATACAGCTTTACTAGCCATATCCAACGATATTGGTACCCCGACCCCCCCCCCCCCCAACCCTCTTCTCTAGCGTCAAGCTCTCAAACTTACCAACACTTATCGACGATGCTTCAACTTGTTGCAACTGTTGGCGCCGACATCATATTACGAGACCTCGCGCTCCACTTCCTACATGTGAAGTCTGTTTTTAATATGTAGTTTGACTAGCACTAAATTTTACAAGTATTTGATAAAAACTTTAAATGATGTCGGGAGCAATCCGGAAGTAGATAAAAAGGCAGGTTATTGTAAAAAAGGTTTTTCCGAATACTCTCGAAATACAAAAGTGTCACAATGTTACGAGTGAAGTCTTAAATTAACATATTAAGTAAAGCGACATCTATTGGTACATTACATCATTACAAATCATTTTAGCAACTAGTTGAACTAGATATTACTGTCCGTGACAATGAGATCAAATAATAAAGTTTGGATAATAAAATGGTGATAGGGCTGTGATAGCCTAGAGCAGTGGTGCTTAATATTTTAGAGACGAGAGACTATTATTTACCATAAGTGGACCGTATGGTTTGAAACTTAAAACTTAAACTTGAGTTAAGAAATAAAACTTACTATCAATAACTTTTAATCTTTCGCGTTTTGTATACATTTTATATTGTAAATGGGGTCTGAACATGTTACACCAGCAATGTTCACGAATTGACTGAAGAGGCGAGGGTAGTTCAATCGGGAAGATGGATATAAACTGTCATCGACGTGGAATCCAGTAGTTAACTAATTTAAACCTTGCGATTTAAAGGTCTAATACGTTCACGTACATTGTCAATGTAGTGTGTCGCAGCCTTTCCGAATGTGAAGATCAAATATAGGTAGTTGATATAATACAACTGCTCGCAGTTGTTGTGTTAGATGCAATACTCAAAACACTTTCCAGGAATCTCGTTTCACATTTAATAATTATTTTAGAATTACAAAATTATATTTTCTTAATCACGCCTCGCTGAATAATTTTATCAGTGCTTCATACAAAACTGCAATAGACGGTTGTTTCCACAGTAGCGTTGCCTCGGATTACACCTCCACGGTAGATATTGGCTTGGGTTGCACTGATCGTTGACACGTATATCGCGTCGTCGTTGCTGCAAGCCGCCACTATGTAGCCGATTATATTGGTTGGACTGCAGTAATTCTGTATAAAACATAGCATTGAGGATATAACAAAGCATTTATGTTTAGACGGGTCTTAAAAGCGTAAGTTTTTCTTTTTAATTTACTCGATATTCCGGCTGGACGACGTGGTCACCAACTAATTAACCTGAATTCCTTAAAGTGACTGAATTAACGCGTGCCCACGGTTGATATAACACAGCTGGAAAGTTGAGTAAGGTAAAAAAGATTACGTGACTCTCTGTTCAACCCAAAGGTTGGCTGGTAGAGAATACCTCCAGGCATTAAGCTCTCCTTTTGTACGATTATGTGTAATATATTTTTTTAAATAAATAAATAAACATACGACATTTTGGAAAAAATATCAATTCATGGAAGAAAAAAAAGAAAGAATTTCGGCTTTTAAAGGGTGCAGGCATTTATTAATTCATTTTGTATAAAAATATTGGTAATGTTGGGAAAATAGGGAGGGGTAGGTTAGGATAGGATGGGGCAGGACTCTAGGTGAGTAAGGCATACCTTACTCACTGCCGAAACAAGCACGTACATTCTAAGAATAGGATGTAATAACAAACGCAGTACATTTTACGGTAATGTTCTGTGAGTGCGGGATAACTTGAGTGCGCTCAGTGACTGTGGGATTGTAGCGTACACCCTACATCTCACACCCTCTCAATTATAAAATAAGTGACACCTACACTCTTACGAATGTGAATCATATCACCGCTCAAAGAAGATCGTATTATTTAACATAATTTCTGAAAAAAACTATTAAGTACTAATGAAATCTTCGGAAGGGAAAACTTACAGATGGAATCACAATGTTCAATTCACGTTGTGTCGGCGGTATTACTTGGTCTGGATAACTATTTTCATCCCCATTCTAGGATCCTGGGAATTTTAAGATGATGTTTAACAACAATTGATTATATGTATTTAATCACTAACATTCTACAAAGAACGTTTCGTTCTTCAAAGCATTTCTTAAATGATAAGAGGCCAGTTGGTGTCAGCCGATTTTAAAATAGCACAACGCTATTTCTTCCCGTGGGTGTCGTAAAATGCGACTAATAGATAAGAAATCGCTACTGTAAACTTTGAAGAATTATACCACTTCTAGAAGGGTGGACTCGCCAAACCACTTGACCCACGTGACGTTTAAAGAACATACGTCCCTCGTGCATGTGCATATGAGCATGTGAGAGCATGCGCATGAGTACGTGCATGTGACCCTTGTTATCACAGCTAGAAATAAAAACTACCTACATTGGAACGGTTTTGAGTACATTACCGTGTTGCTTACTATATGTAGTCCTTCCTCTAACTGAAGAAACATATTTGATCTACAAACTTATTTCTGCTTTTCATAGCCAATTATGGAATAAACCTATGGAATAAGTTTAAATGACCTGCAATTGAATTTGCAATCGCGCGTATCGCGTGCATTATCGCGTAACGATAAATTGAAAATATTTACCATAACTAGATGTCGAACAGGTCCGTGCGCTGAGTTCTGTACCGAACAGAGTAATAACATAGAAAAAACAGAAGAGACGAACTGACATACCGACAAGTGTCTAAATATACCCAATACCAGAAATTATAATGATATATTTAGCCTCGGCCTTCCTTCTTATAGGTTCCACCAAAAAAACAAAACTTATTCTAACAGCTGCTGATGAGACATAAAAATAGTATTGAGGAGTAATCTTTAAACAAAATGAAATAAATAAATATCAAACCAATACCATCTGTTATTTGCTACAATGTGCGTCACCTACAGCATTAAAGTAAAACCAAGTATTCAATTGATGATAATGTAGACTACAGTCTCTCCGACCACTTGAAGACGTTTGATGGTAATGCCAAAGATCGTGTATGGTGGCGAACTTTACCGTAACCACCCGTTTATCGTCCACAGCTGGACATGAACCTCCTAATGCACATTGCCTTGTGCATGAGAGATGTATAGTCCCAAAACGGCATGCTGGCCCAAGAGGATTGGCGAGTCCACTCTTTTCGAGGTGGTGTAGTTCCTCGGGGCTAACCTAACCTCCATTCTAAGACTCGACTTAAAGACTTAAACTGAAACATTAACTTATGTACTCGTATATGTAGTTATATATAAGCACTGTCTTAAGTACTGTCAGTGTTAGCTTTTTTATTCGCACTATTTTTCCTACCAATCGATTTAGATCTTGTAATGCCTTGCCGTTTAAAGGCCATCATACATTAAGGCCATATTTTATATAAAAGAAACTTGATTTTGTTATGACGATTATGACTAACAACAAGGGTTCACAATTAAAAGTACATACAAAATCATAATTATGTTTATTAATAAAAAGATCTTAATTAAATTAATAACAATTTTAGTTAACTACTTGAAGAGAAATAACTTAGTGTAAAATAATGTAAAATTTAGATACATGCTTATATAATGTATCTAATCCTTCACACAATGGTTTCATCGCATGAAACAGTGTATCGATTGTCGCGAAGAATACTTCGAAAAGCAATAAAACAACTTCCATCTTTATATCTGACTTCATTTTTGAAATTCTAAAAACATTCAGTGTCACCCACGTATGTATTAAATTGGTATGTAAATACAAACTAATTTTATGAAAAATCATCAAAATCAGCTAGTGAAAACGAAAATGTTGCTGTATCGTCAATAAAGTAAAATGTAACCCACAACGTTGGTATGGACGTAGCCACGGCGATGTAGAGTGGGGCACTTACCCCCCTCTGGTATTGGAAGTAATACGTAATAGACATCTTGCATTACACAATACGCATTACGCCTAGCGACTGTTGGATTGCAGCCTGCACCCTCTCCGTTCTAAAGCTCAATAAAGATTTCACTAAAGCTCTCTTTTCTCAGATAATAATGTTTATATTAGGTAATAATTATTAGAAATTTGTTTTTTTTTTTTGTGAATAAAATGAATAGTTACCCAGACATTTCGAAATAGAGGAATTCACTTTTTTAAATTAAATCAGACAGACTCGTATGTTTTTAATTTGACTTTATATATTAATACTACTAATGACTAATAATAAAGCGGACACGGTTCCAAATCCATTGAAATTTTAGCTTGTAAATTTTCAGTCAATGTAGATTTTAAAATGGCCTCACGTCACAATGCCAATTTCCGAAGATCTTTAGACAACTATATTTAACTTATTTGTCCCAAATTGCGTGAAAACCTTTATACATTTAATTGCAGTAGATGGATATGTAAACGTTTACACTGCCGCGTAGTACGCCACCTCGTCGCACCAAGACACGCCACGGATCTGCTGTAATTACCGAGAGGGAGTCGTCGCTGCTGCAGGCGACTATTGATATGCCGATCAAGTTGCCGGGAGAACAGGAGTTCTGGAATATGCAAAAAAGTTTCATAAGTTCAGGAGTAAGTAAGTAAGTACTCTTTACTGTACACCACAGACAAAGGCACAACATAATACAGTAATCTACTTACTACATTAGTTAACCTTCAATCTTCTCAATATCGTATTGCTTATAGCTATACTTAATTTCACTACTTTATATAAGTATGTATGTATATGTATGCATATTGATACGTATATATGTATTATTTTTAACTATGCATACTGTAACATCATCTATCTGTGATTTAAATATTTAGTTCCTACTGTATAAATATTTATTTATACCTACTTATATATAAATAACTATATAATTTGTATACTAATAAATATTAACTGGACGATACATTTTATCGTGATGAAGGTGAAGGAAGGTAAAATAAAAAATAGCGTTTATGATTAAGACGGAAGTTCCTCGAGTCTCTTTGCGGGACAGGATCCGAAACGAAGACATTCGCCAAAGAACTAAAGTCACGTTGAATGGGCGTGTTGAAGTGTCCATGGCCATGGCCATGTCAGACGGACCGACGACATAAAGAAATTCGCCGGTGGTGGTTGGATGAGAAGAGCCAAGGATCGTGTGTGCTGGCGAGCCTTGGGAGAGGCCTATATCCAGCAGTGGAGAGACACAGACTGACAGTATGGTATGGTTACACTGAAGAAGAATACTTACAGAAGGAATGCTGAGACGCAGTTCACGTTGTGAGGGAGGTATTATCGTCACTGGCAATGGCACTTCCATCCCACTGGTAGATCCTGCACGTAAACATAATTTTGTTGTATAACACTATTCTTCTCCCGCGACTTCTTTCACATGGGCATTATTTTCGCAATTAAAATTTAATTTTTTCAATATGCCATGCCTCAATACCTATTTAATTAATTTTAAATAGAACGATCATTAGTTATCATCTTTTCACTCCTTTTCTATTCTCTTTTACATTATTTATCTATTAAAATATTATGTATGCAAATGTGTGTATTATTTGTGCCATATATACTTAAACCAATAACACGCGCGTTCCTAGACTGGTAAAAAATGTCATATGGCATTAAATCCGCCATTTGTACAATCACTAATGCAAGACGTTGAAATTAATAAGCTTGTTTTTTTTAAAATAACCGCTGAGCACTCGAGTCTCGAATACTGAGTGAACACAAATGAACCTTTAATACTCGTGAGCATTATAATCAAGTTTTAAACAATTGATGCTCTTAAAACCTTAGGATTAAAAGCTCGAATAGATAAATTTCGACATTAGCGTTTACTTGGCCGTCGAGCGCTCAGCGCTTATTTTTTAAACACTAGAGCCCGTGAGGACCTATAGCACAGATTTCCAGATGAAACCCAGTGACGTATAATACGAACGTGAGGGAAAATAAATTGTATCAGCCTATTACGTCCCTCTGCATTTCACGGGCCTCCCCTAGTAAATTACTGGAGGGTTTTGGGCCATAATCCACCACGAGAACCCATTGCATATTGATGGATACACACACTACAGATTTTTGTTTATATCTCGAGCATGCCGATTTCCTCGGGATGTTTTCCATCACCGTCGAACTTGTGACAATTTTATTTTTTTCAAAATTAAGTACATCTTTCATTTTTTGTAACGATGACCTGCATTTCTGGCTGTGCGTGAAGTTATAGCTACAAGTGAAATATCAGGAGGATTATCACACACTTAGAGATATCTTTATTGAATGTTTTAATTTTATCTATGAAATTGTAGTGTTGTGACAATACATACATGCATATATGTATGAATAGATAAGAAACATTAAAATTATATTTACCATGACTAGAAGACGAACAGCTATCCGCACTGATTTCCGCAGCCATCAGCGAAATCACACATGAAAATAAAACAAAACGTAAAGCAGACATATTGACAGTTGACCAAAACACACCGTATCTTCTTAAGATCTACCTATAACTTGTCATACAGCTTCTCCGCACTGCTTTATATGCAAATGCAGTGCCTTACGCAAATAACACCTACTTCTGTTTTAACAACTGTCCATAATTGCAACAAACGTGTAACTGTCAAAGGAAATTCAAAGAAAAACTGTAATGATAACAGAGTACCATCTGCTCTTTGTGTTACGTTCTTGTGTTCGTTGTGCGTCACAAACATAAAATCTAAACTGCGCACACAAAGAAATGGAAATAAGTCAGTTTAAAATGAAGTTAATGGCCGAATAATTAAGTTCGAGTTAAACGCAGTTTTAGCGCAAATTCTCACCTACAGAGTGGTGGAGAAACGTCGAATCTATAAATATACATATAATAAAATTGTAACAGGCCGATGTGTGTACATTATAGATATTGAAAAAAAAACTAATATGGGGGGTCTTTATTAGAGCAACAGAAGCCAAAACAACAGTTTTTAGAAATTTTGTCTGTCTGTCTGTCTATCTGTATGTTTGTACACGCATCACGCAAAAACTACTGCATGGAATTGAATGCAGTTTTCAGCGATGTATTGCTAGAGGTCTAACTTAAAATATCGGCACCATTTTACCGCAGGAAAATATCTTATTCCGATGGTTTTAAATTTAATAAACCGAAGCGAAGTGAGGGCGGGTCGCTAGTACGATAATAAATTTAAGTCAATTTTAACTTCTCGCTTTATAATTGAAAATCGACCTCTGGATATATGCACGAGGATGTGCTGCTCAGTGTAATTTGAATCGTATGATATAAATATATTAAAATTCAATTTGAAGTGTCATCGAATTAATCGCTTCTCGGCCACTTCGTAAGTTACGTTAGGTTAGGTTCGTAAAAATGCCCGAAATGAGTTCCAAGGGGGTCATTTTCTTTCTTTTCTTTTGTACATTGACTACATTACTACACCATGTGTCCGATATCTTAAATCAACTATTTTGAAATTTACATATTGGCATATATCTACAAATATTAAAGGGATAAATTTAAAATGAAATACAATTTTAAACACATTGCGACCACGACCACCGTCTTACAATGTAGGCTGATCGTCGTAGTATTATTATTTTTGTCGTTTTTGATCTATTTATTAACCTATAGACAAACAAGACAAGTTGTCTTCGCCAAACAAACAAACAAAGAAACATTAATTTTTATATATATAGATGTTTTTCTTTTGAAGTATGGTTACTAGGGCTACCACCTTCCGAATACTCTAAACGCGGAGATTAAAAAAAATGGGACAAAAACGAAACAGGAAATAGTAGTAAATTTTTAATTTACTTTATTTAGTACTAAATTACGAATTAATTGTTACAACTCTTGTCGTAGTTTATATCAGAAACACAATCCGGGGAACGGTATATGTTTTTTTTTATTAGTGTACCGGTCTTCACATTCTTTTTTATTGCCTATTTGGTTTTATTTCCCTTTGATTTCGATTAGTGATACATATTGTCTTTAAAATCCATTTCTTAATCCGCAAAGGCAGGCAGCGCATCCGGGGGCGTGTCAAGGTTTGCCATTATGGATAGATGTTGGCGTGTATCGCCGGTGTCTACGGACGACAGTATCCACTTACCATCAGGTAGACTGTATGCTCGTCTGCCGTCTATAAAAAAAATATCCGAAATAATTTCAAATGCGTATCCGTGACCGAAACCGGTATAAAGTATTGTAAACAACACTGCGACCATTACTTTAAACCCTGCGACCATAACATCGAATTGTCAATTTCAAACCCTTACATCCAAATAATTCAAGAATCTAATTGGGTTTTCATAGCATTATGAACAGCACGTAGCACAATAAAGAGTTTAAATTGCTTAAGTTTAATTAAACACTAGCGACCCGCCCTCGCTTAGCTTCGGTTTATAAATTTTTTTTCAAATTTTTAAAATATAATATAGCCTGTATTAGACGCGGATAATGTAGCTTCCCATTTGCGAGAAATAATTTTTGAAATGGTTCACCCGAACATACATACAAACACACAATTTTACCTCTTTATTATATTAGTATAGATATAGATTGATCTTGCACAATGAATGTAGGTACACGTACGTACACAAAAACAGCTTGTACAAATATAAGGTTAATAATCCCGATTAACCTCCAAATGTTGTATCTTATTAGTGTAATATTAGTCACAATTGTATGTTTTGTCCGCTGGTGTTCCTTGAAATGAGGGAATACGTTGCTGCTATATAGGTCGGTGGGAAAATCCCCGGGGATGTTATGAAATCACGGACGATATCGAATACTTCAATTGATCACCGTGTCTAAACACATATGTCCTAATTTGATGTGATTATTGTGCGAAAATTTTTCCCACCCAAAAATGATTTGGATCTAATTTTTTTTTTATGGGTGAAGGCGGCAGACGAGCATACAGTCCACCTGATGGTAAGTGGATACTGTCGCCCATAGACATCCGCGATACATGCCAACATTAGTCCAAAATGACAAACGTTGGCACGACCCCGGATGCCTACCTTTGAAGATATAGGAATGGATTTAGAGAAAGGGTTGGGAAAATGGGGAGGGTTAGGATGGGAATTGGCTCTGGCACATCTCACTCACTACCGAAACACGTACATACATTAGGGAAATAAGATAAAGTGGGAAATGCTATACTATTCAAGATAGTCTTCTGTGAGAGAGGGGTAACGTGGCAAATCGAGCGCGCCCAGCAGCTGTTGGATTGCATCGTGCACTCTCCCCCTCAAGTTAGAACCAATCCAATCGGTTGGAAGTTTGAAGCGATCAGGACAAATTAGTTTATCCTGGGCTAAACTGATTGAACCAAACACGTGAGATGAGTTTTCCGACATAATCTGTGATTTCGAGATATCCCTGGGGATTTTGCGAAATCTTTAATTTTTGACCCGCGTGTGGTGTCGGCCGGCTATAAAAAGCTCTACCCCATCTCTTCTGGGGTTCGTAAAAAGCGACTAAGGGATAACAAAGCCGCTACCACGCTAAACTAAACCACCTATAAAAGAGTGAAAACGCCAACCCGCTGGACCAGGGTGGCATTTCAAGGTCACAGATCTCATACATCCATAATGTGTCGGTTTGTATGTTCTCAAAGCATTAAGTTCGCCTTTTGTATAATACTATTATGTGCAATCAAGTTTTTTAAATAAATAAATGAGAATACTTTTTTGGGGGAAAATATTAAGATTATAAAAAAGTCGTAGAACGATTTATAATCGTCATAGAATTACAAGATATCACTTATATTTACAATACAGATAGTGTTACAATACGTTTAATAATTAATGAGGAATTACAAAATTATTTTTTTTAATCACGCGATAGTCACGCTTCGTAATTCTCGCCAATGCTTCATACGCCACAAAAAACTGTTGTTTCCACGATAGCGTTGCCTCGAATTACGTCTCCACGATAGACGTAGGCTTGCCGGCCACTTGACGTCGCCACAAAAATATAGTCATCGTTGCTGCAAGCCTCTACTGTGTAGCCGACTATACTGGCTGGATTGCAGGTATTCTGTATACAAACATGTAAATATCAAGGCATGAAAGCAAATTTATCTATAAAACGGGTTTTTAATGGAAGATAAGCACATAAGCACTGGCACATAAGCACTATATTATCAGGACCTCGTCAAAGTTCGCACACCGTTGGCATGAAAACAGAAGCGGATAGCAGTGAGTAGCTGCTCGGCATCGGCATATGTGTCCTCTAGCTCCAAAAGTCTATCTGTTTATCTGTACGCACATTACGCAACTACCACTGGACAGATTATAATGAAACTTGGTACACTTATAACTTATGTGCCAGGTTGATATTTCGGGTACTTTTTATCCAAATCAATTATAAAGTACCCGCAGTAATCAAACTAACCACAGATACTCTTACGTTTACTGCGCAACGAGTCGGGAGCACTCTGGTGACTAATAAGAAGATCTCAAAAAGAGAAATACTTACGGCTGGAATCACAAAGTTCAATTCACGCTGCGTCGGCAGCATTATTCTGTCTGACAAATTCTTTTCAACCGAACCTGAGTATCCTGGGAACATTTAACAACAATTAATCGGTCTGCCGTATGGTGTCAGTGAGCTTAAATACACCCCCCCACCCCCCCCATCTCTTCCTGTGGGTGTCGTAAAGGGCCAATAAGGGATAACAAAGCAGCTAACATAAATCCTGAAGAACTACACCACCTCAAAAGAATAGACTCGCCAATCCGCTGGCCAGCGTGGCGTTTTAAGACCATTCATCTCTCATGTACAAGACAACGTTCGTGAAGCCCATGTATAAGGGCTTGTGTACAAACAGATTTATGTATTATTATCGTAATAATCTTAAATGTGGATAATCTTTTAATCTGGTACGAAAGTGCCTACGTCAAGACTCTTAACACTACTGGATACTGCACCCTTCTCTTGATGCAACTTAAGGTATTTTTGAGCTGACGGTAATGATTTTAATTTTCATTTGCAATTTCATTTGAAATCAGAAATTTAATTATGTCTTCACAGTGTCCGCTGGTAAAAGTACACGTTTCTGAAATCAATTAGAAAATAGAAATGCCCAATAAGAATAATAACCCAAGAACAGTAACCATGGTACTAGAAAAAGTAGTAGGATCAAAGGATTCCTTTTGCGCTCCGAAAACAAGTTATTCAAATGACTTTAAACGTATGTATTCCTTGCTCTAACTGGAAAAAAAAGGAAATTGCTGCCTTGATTGGCTTCTTTTATTGAAAGTAACAATCTGCTGCAATTGAATTGGTAATTTTTCAGATGTTAGGTTGAATTCAAAATATTTACCATAACTAGATGATGCACAGATCAGTGCGGTGAGTTCTGTAGCAGACAGAGTAATAAGGAAGAAAATACAGAGGAGACGAATCCCTGACATACTGACAATGTACTAACTATATTGCCAACTCTGTGATCTAACTATACTCCCACAAATGCTGATGACTTTTGTAACTACTACCTCTCTTTATATAGGTAATTGGTTTCATAAAAAATAAATATTTTAACAGCTGTCAATAGCATATAAAAATAGTATCTATTCAAATAGTACAGCTGTCAAACAAAATCAAATAATAAATGTATCTTGATGTGAACACCACCACATGTTATTTGTTTCAATCTGCATCACTTTTACTACTGATTACCAATGGGTTGAAGCAAGTATTCAACGGATGATAATTATATTATAGATTACCATCGATCCAGCGACTTGAAAAGAGGTCGTAGTGGATGGATGAAAAGAGCTGAAGATCGTGAGTGGTACCATTTTATTGTAAAGATGGCGGCGGACGAACATACAGTCCACCTGGTGGTAAGTGGATACTGTCGTCCATAGACATCCGTGATACATGCCAATGTCAATCCAGAATGATAAACGTTGACACGCCCCCGGATGCGCTGCCCACAGATTAAGGAATGGATTGGGACAATGAGGAGGGATAGGACGGGATGGGAATGGGCTCCGGCATATCTCGCCCACTACCGAAACACGTACGTACTTTGGGAAATACGATGAAGTAAGAAATACAGTACATTTCAAGGTAGTCTTCTGTGAGAGAGGGGTAACGTGGCTAGTCGAGCGCGGCCAGGGGCTGTGGGAATTCAGCGTGCACTCTCCCCCTACTAAAAATAATAATACTAATTAATGTTACAATGCAATTATAATATTATAATAATATAGAATACCACCCTTATTTAAATTTATACAATTAACTAAAAAGATATAAATAATAATTATTTTAGGGTATTAATTATTATAAGTAGGTAGGTAGGTACTTAACATCCGACACACGGTTTGGTATTATACAGACTGTAACCGAATCCGAAACTCGATACAGTGACATCTGCACATGATTCTGAGTTTTAATATATACTTGTTTAATAATTTTGTTAAAATATTGATTTTTGGTCTTTGTACTTAGCGAATGAATAATTCAAGAAAAACTCAATTGTATGCAGATTCGTAGATATTCATGTCAATGAATTCGGAATCATGAAAGAATTTCACGGTTTCAGATCTAAGAAGACGATTGGTTTCATCCTGTATAACACATAATTATGTACGGGCACAGTGTTTTAAACAATAATTCAGAAACATTGAATACATGCCTTTGTTACACTAATGCATGCATATTATTACGTCGCAATTGCCATGCTATTATTACACGTTGCTTGCATTAAACAAATAAGTCTAACAATAAAAAGGAATTGTTTTTTAAAAACATTGTTTATTTCTATGAATATAACTTTAATAGCTGTTGCTTATAAAATAATTTAAATTCAATATTTACTATTTATAAGTTATTTTCGTTATAAATAACACCAAACATAAGGGTTCTTTCAGACGTGGGACCAAAGATAAAACTTGCGTTTAATTTTTTCACAAAATTGTCTAAAATTTGTTTTGACTTTTATAGTTAAATGTTTAATGTTAAATTGGATTTAACTATAATCGTTTAGGTATAGGAAGCAGGCAACAGGCAATTACTGTCACAAATGGACATCCGCGATATGAAGACATCTGCCCAGAATGGCAAACATAATCACGCGCTACCTACCTTTAGAAGTTAAAAATAGATTTAGAGGTGTTGGGAAAATAACGAGAGTTAGGATAAGTTGGGATGGGAATAGACTACACTCACTCACTACAGAAACACGTACATGTGTGAACTGTGGCAAAATTCACGGTAGTCTAATTTGAGTACGAAGTAATTTGAGTATTTGAGGGGGAGAGTGCACGTTACCCCTCTCTCACAAAAGACTACCTTGAAATGTACTGCATTTTCCACTTTATCGTATTTCCCCAATGTACGTACGTGTTTCGGTAGTGAGTGAGATCTGCCAGAGCCCATTCCCATCCTATCCTATCCCTGCCCATTTTCCCAACCCTTTCTCCAAATCCATTCCTATATCTCCAAAGGTAGGCAGCGCATTCGGGGGCGTGCCAACATTTATCATTTTGGACTAATGTTGGCATGTATCGCGGATGTCTATGGGCGACAGTATCCACTTACCATCAGGTGGACTGTATGCTCGTCTGCCGCCTTTGTACATAAAAAAAAAAATCCCACTTTATCTTATTTCCTTAATGTACCTACGCGTTTCGGTAGTGAGTGAGATGTGCCAGAGCCCATTCCCATCCTATCCCTCCCCATTTTCCCAACCCTTATCCAAAGGTCCAAATATCTCCAAAGGTAGGCAGCGCATCCGGGGGCGTGCCAGCGTTTGTCATTTTGGACTAATGTCGGCATGGATCGCGGATGTCTATGGGCGACAGTATCCATTTACCATCAGGTGGACTGTATGCTCGTCTGCCGCCTTCTTATAAAAAAAAAGTCTAGACTGATTAGAAAAAATATTAATAAAATTGAAATACTTGAAATACAAACGGTACATTGGTGGAAATGTTACTAAAAGCGTTTCTTTATGTCCCTCCTCGTGGGCATACAAATGCACACAGACACAACACACTCGTACACATACATACAAGTAAACAAAATAACACAAAGGTTAATTTAAGTAATCGTAAAATATTTTCTGCATTCCTACTGAGGCAGAGCATTATGAAAATATTAAAGTCGAATATTTCTTTCAAAAGAATGTGTATATGTGTATTTTTGTATGTTGTTAAGAATATTGTACTATACAATACATATGTTTGTCTTATATGTGTAGTACTAAGTATGTGTGTGTTAATTGTGTGTACGTATTTACATATGTAGGTTTTATGTTCAGCTAAGCGAGGACTTTCTTTTGCACAACCTTCATGCTGACGTTTAACGAAATGTTGACTTAGGTCCGCCTTCTGTACAATTTTCATGCTGTAACGTATAAATAAAAAATAAATAAATATTAGTATATTTCATATAAATTTTTGTTACTAATGTGCGCGGGCTTCACTCGAGGACCCGTCTACCCCATCTGTTAACGGTCCTGCGGCAAATATGGCCTGCCATTGCCATTTGAGCATGCCGATTCTACGAGGTATGTCGGTAAGTTTAGTTTGGCGAATGTCTTCGTTTGGAATCTTATCCCGCAAAGAAACTCCGACCATATCTCTCTCCATAGCTCGCTGAACGACTATATAGTACCCATCTATATAGTTGCAACTTGAATGCTAATATGTTATAACTGAAACAACTAGTCGCTCGTCCAAACTCGTTTCCTTACTGAACAAACTTAATAGTACCGACCAAAGGCCTACTATATTTGCCATTACAATTAGTGAGCTCGGGGTTATTTGATCACCAACATGTTACGAAGCTCGTCGGATCGCCGACTAATTACTGATTACACATTACTAACACAGCACAAATATTTAACAGTAAGTAATCTATTTCAAAAACGGTAATAGAGTGACGGGATCTGTTATTCTTTCATTTGCTTATTTTTTTACTTATAAGTACACACATTAGGTAGGTATATATTATATAATATGGTATATACATGTATATTAATATAATTTTGACCGTGCATCTCCAATGACTCCACTGAAAATCAGTATCAACTGATTCAAGTATCAAAACACACATATTTACTAATCGGCAATATAATACTTTTTATTTGTTAATATAAGTACTAATTGTCCATTCATTCTTATTTTTTCATTCTTCTGTTCTTTTGTTTTCATTTCTTGTTCACTCTTTTGATATGACATTTAAGATATTCGCGTTTTTCACACATATTTATCTTGTCAATATGATAGATGCAAGTTGTCAAAATAGACTGCAGCTGTAGGAGTCCCTATATAGGCCAAACAAAGCGCACCGTAGCAGAAAGGATCAAAGAATATATCACAGCTGTGAAGAATAGCCAGAGGAATAAATCGGCGATAGCGGACCATGTACTCAACGCCGGGATGAATCACTGGATAGAACTCCATAGTCCAAAAATCCTCTCCACTGATAGCCACTATTTGTCCAGGATTGTGCGAGAAGCAATTGAAATAAAAAAAAAGAGAAATTTCAAGTTGTCCTCGACATGGAATCCAGTGATTAATAAATTTAATGAAATTAAATCTCGCGATTTTACGTCTGACGCTACTTATCATATTGTAAGTGTTGTGTGCCGCAACTTTACAGAATATGAAAGCCAAATGCGGGTAGTTGATGAAACTGCTCGCGGCTCTCGACGTGGACTACCCGCCTCTTCAGTCAGCTCGTGACCATGGTTGGTGCAACCCAACCGAAACGTCGAATAAAATAAATAAGGTAAACATTCGCGTTAAGACATGTTTAAACAGATAAATATACTTTGTTTGTGTTATTGTTAGACGCATATGTTGTGTGTGTTTATATACCTATGTCACAATAAAGTTATGTCTATTGATTATTCTAAAATTTCATTCGTGAGTTCAAATTCTCGGCTCGTAATTGAGTAGGTATCTACTTGAATACGGATTAAAAAATAAAAATTTACTAGCTCGACGGTTCGGAAAACATAGTGAGTAAACCCGCGTGTTTGAGAATCAAAAAATCTGAAATTATTTTCCAAGTGACCCGAAGTCAGTTCGATTTAATTTCGCCGATTATATTCGGCTCGGACACCGGTTCCTCCAACTCATTGTTTATACTATCTTCTCTCCTTGTCATTCCCAAAAAAGTTCTCCGGATTTTTCTTTCCGTTACTAATAGATGCCTTCCTTCTTGCTGAATAAATTTAAAACATTTGGCATACTTTTTATTTGTACCTTGGATTACAAATTATATTAGTTCATTTGTATATTTATTCATGCATTCATTCACGAATGGGAGTAAAAAATATATAAATTTTGGAGGGGGAGAGTGCACTCTGCAATCCAACAGCCGCTGGGCGCACTGGACTGGCCTCGTTACCCCTCTTTCACAGAATACTACCTTGAAATGTACTGCATTTCCCACTTTATCATATTCCCCAATGTATGTAGGTACGTGTTTCGGTAGTGAGTGAAGTATGCCAGAGCCCATTCCCATCCTATCCCTTCCCACGTCCCCAATCCTTTCTCCAAATTCATTCTTTCATCAACAAAGGTAGGCAGCGTATCCGGGGGCGTGCCAAAGTTTGTCATTTTGGACTAATGTTGGCATGTATCGCGGATGTCTATGGGCGACAGTATCCACTTACCACCAGGTGGACTGTATGCTCGTATGCCACCTTCTTTCTAAAAAAAAAAACGCCCATGTAAAAGAGTCGGAATACACTACTGAGCACTGCATATACTTGTCCCTAATTACCAATTACTCAGGACAGTTTCTGGTAATGCAGTTACGAGTATATCGTCTGATCTGCAGGATAACAAGGCGTGGGTCTTTATTTTAATTATTAACTAAGCCTTCATCAATCATAATTAGCAGTCTCGCACGACGCATATGTTGTTCGCTCGAGTTAATTAAATTTATGACTAGTTTTCGCCTACTGTTTTATCTGTGTGGAAATTACCATACTGTTAGTAACCAGTAATACTAACTTCATAAACCTATGTCCGTTCACTACTGGATATAGGCCTCTCCAAAGAACCTGGTGGTCCATTCCAAAGGACCACTAATTACAGGGGATCACTATTTTGCCAGTGGGAGAGTGCACGTTGCAATCCAACAGCCGCTGGACTGGACTGGCCACGTTACCCCTCTCTCACAGAAGACTACGTTGAAATGTACTGCATTTCCGACTTTATCTTATTTCCCTAATGTGCGTACGTGTTTCGGTAGTAAGTGAGATGTGTCAGAGCCTATTCAGATCCTATCCCTCCTCATTTCCCCAAGACTTTCTCCAAATCCATTCCTATATCTCCAAAGGTAGACAGAGCATCCGGCGACGTGCCAACGTTTGTCATTTTGGATTAATGTTGGCATGTATCGCGGATGTCTATGGGCGACAGTATCAACTTACCATCAGTTGGACTGTATGCTCGTATGCCAACTTCGTACATTAAAAAAAAACACATACTGTATTCTGCTCTTCTCGTCCAGCCACTACCGGTATCTTTCTTCAGATCGTTGCAAGAGACTCGAATTCACAACCATACGAATGATACCCCTAGTCTATGATCATTTTTACAAGAAAGAACGATATCAAATTCATTCGTCACCACATACAAGCCCATAAACAGACAAACCATTTATATATCCATCTAGCTACACAAGCTTTTAACATCCGATACCACGAATGGCTCAAACTCGTGAAGTTTAATGTACACACTTCTTCGGCTTATCTTGCGAACTTCCGAGAACTCAACTAGAAATCAACTCAGAACAGTAATTCCGACATAACCATTGGTAAATAAATTGTTTTTCCCCTCACGCGTTTCCCGGGTAACTAAGAAACGCATTACAGATAACATGTTCTCTGAAAGGCTACTGTGTAAGAATGTGTAGAGTAAAGCAGCTGCAGATAAAACGCCTGAGGAAACTGCAAAAAATATATATTTAATACATCTGAATATCTGTTACCATATACCGTACCATACCATATACCATGCCTGTTTTAAAAAAACATTTAAAAAATTGTTGATTGACAAATTATACTGCACATTGTATGAGTATTTAGCTGATAATATGGCGTGAGTTAATAATTATTTATTTAGTGAGAAGCAACGTGACATTACATTGACCTTTTTGACATCCTTATTAGACTAAGATTACATATTGATTTTTTTCACATTTTTTTTTCTTTATTGATTTTTTTTTTAAAGATGACATAAATTGTATTTTTAAAGATTACATGAATTGTATTTTTAAAGATGACATGAATTATATTTTTAAAGATGAATGTATTGTATTTTTAAAGATGACATGAATTGTATTTTTAAAGATGACACTAATTATATTTTTTTTTAATTACATTTTCCAACGAGACCTGTGCCCTGTTGTGGAATGTTAAAAGCTTACATCGATCAATCCAACAACTGCCAGCAACGTCCGCGTCATTCAAACGAAGCTGGCTTACAATACTCTTAAATACAATGCAACACTTCGCGTATCTACCTACACGACATGTTATTTTAGAATATCCTCGTGACACTTTTTATAGTTCCTAAAATTTTGACTGTGTTCGTAGCACAGATATATCTATAGACAGATCCCTTTATAGAGGGGTAGATAAAGTAATCCGTGTGGCTAGCAAGTCGCTGTTACAAAGCCCAAAATCGCCTAATTGCACTTTCATCAATTGAAAACATTCGTCAAAAGTGGTGAATCGATGTTTCGTTTCATCGGTGAGTAGTTTCAATGCCATTAAAATTTACTCGCGACGTTACACGTTTGGTTCAAATACAATTTCACGAACTTGCGTTGTCTATCTATCTCTCTGTCTATGGTCACGAACTGTTTTATAGGATCATCAATCGTATAGCCTATGTTTTGTAGGATCATCATTCGTAGCGCATGTTTTTTCAAAGTGGATATGTACGTTAAATATAAACATTTCCCCATGCTCTCAACCCATTCTCCAAATTCTCCAAATGGATTTCTCCAAATCCATTCCTACGAGTATATCTCCAAAGGTAGACAGCACATTCGGAGGCGTGCCAACATTTGTCATTCTGTGCTGATGTTAGCATGTATCGCGGATGTCTATGGACGACAGTATCCACTTACCATCAGGTGGACTGTATGCTCGTCTGCCACTTTTTTTCCATAAAGAAAACAAAAACATTTCCCGGAGTGATTAGATGCGTCTTGAAGGAATTCAAAATGCTGTTTGAATTTTTAAATATGCTTAAAATATTATATTAAACGTCAAGCACATCCGGTATATTAGTTCCTGTAAGTACCTACCTATTGTATATATGTTACCTAAGTGCCTCGACGCATCCGTCACAGTAGATAAAGTAAACAGAAGTGTAAATAAAGACTTAAAAAATTTTAAACACAGGACAATGCTCCATCCTATCTTCCCATTCTATTACTCCCTACCCTTGAATCTTGCTTGTATTTCAGTGGGACTGCGTTTTTCTTCCATGGAGTCCTCTTCAGTCCTCAGTAAACCTACTGTCGTTTTACTGGGGGACTCCTGACTTACTTCCACTGGACTGGACAGGATACGTTTTAGACTTTGGAATTGTTTATTATGAAGAAAACTTGGCAGAATGTGCCAATTGCACCATTGCCATATATGAAGAAAAAAAAAACTTGAATCGAATAAGCAAATACAATAGGAATAGAAACTACCTACTAAATAAATAATGGCGGTCCCTATCGGTTATCGGTCCTACGGCATATACGAGAATATACGAGTACCCACTGCCATTTCAGCTTGAGTTATATCGATAACTTTAGTTCTTCGTTTCGGATTTTGTCCGGTTTAGAGACTTCTAGCAAAGCTCTTTCCATCGCTAATCGACTTTGAAATTGTATACCTACCGTCAAAAATCTTCCTGATACTTTTCTTACTACTTGCTTTATACTGTGACGAGGGTAATCTCACGAAATTGTTCTGTCGACGACGAATGAAACGGCGACAAAAATATGAAACGTCGCGATAAATACAGATAACAAATGGTCGGAGCGTCGCACGCGGCGACACATGTCGCTCAATTACTACACATTCTGTAAACACATCTTCTGTAAGTGGCGACGTTGCTGCTAAATAGAAGTGGGGATCTCGCATCGGAGTAAAATCATTTTGTTCTGAGTCCGAAATACGGTGTCAAACGGGCAGACGTTCGACATGAACTATAGACGTCAGTAATAGAGCTGCAATATGTAAAATCATAAATTCTGGACTCTCTCTCCATTGCTGGATAAGCTCTCCCAAGGCTCGTCATCACAAGCGCCTGCTCGAGCATACACACACACACGCACATATATAGGCACACAAGAATAATCACCGTCAGCTTCAGTACATGTATTATTTGGCGCAAAGACTTCTTACTAGTATTAAGAAGTCTTTAATCTGGGACGTCACGAATGTTGCTTGGCTAGAATGTTACTATGTAGTTACAAGTTGTAGTATGTACATAGATGTAGCAACAGCTGTGTAGTTGTAGCAACAACTGTGTAGTTTTAGCAACAACTGTGTAGTTGTAGCAACAACTGTGTAGTTGTAGCAACAACTGTGTAGTTGTAGCAACAACTGTGTAGTTGTTATAACTATGTAGTTGTTGCTACAACTATGTAGTTGTTGCTACAACTATGTAGTTGTTGCTACAACTATGTAGTTGTTGCTACAACTATGTAGTTGTTGCTAGGTGTGCTTTATTCTTTGTTAATTTGTTATTTGTATGAACAATAATTTCGTTTGTTCCTCTTTCTTTGTACATTTTTTTTTACATTTTTTTTCTACTTTATTGACAGTTTATATAATTTTAGCTTAAAAGGAAATATATTTTCGCTTCACAACTAAAAGAGAGGAAATGCGAATATGTTCCCGACATAAAATAAGTCTTCTTTTTTTATAAAATAGATGGCAGATGAGCAGGCGGGCCACGTGATGGTAAGTGGTCACTGCCGCCCATGGATACCTACAACACCACGAAGCATGCAGGTACGTTGCTGACCGCGCACAATCTTGTTCACAGCTCTTGTAGATCCGTTGTCGTAGCCTCAGTAGATATTAAAACTGAATTTGTTTCAATAATTATGAGTTGAAATAAATAAATTATCGTAGAAATTGGAATTTTATTTCTGTACCTACTCCATCCACTAAGCAGTTCATATTAAGAGCTGAAAAATAAAAATCTCCAGTTTATTCACTACCATCTCCACATTGTGATGAATGAAATAGATACTATTGTGTAGTCAAGGGTTTGCGATAGGGTTGGGACACATACATTTGTAACAAATATATTATTATGGAAGTAATAAAGTTCTTGTAGAGCACCTCATGAGTCATAACTCAAATGTTAGCCTCTTTATCACTAATTATAAACACGACATAAAATATGATTACAAAGCGTCTGGTGCGTGGGGTCGCCTGGTGTCGTTACTAGTCGCTCGGGAGCGCGACTAAGCATAATATAGCACAACCGATCAGTGAAACTTTTTTCTATAAAACGACGGCGGCGGAAGACTTTTTGGTGGGAAATCGAGAAGTGAAGTTGAGTTCTTGCTTCATCAATTGTAAAAATTGTGTATTATATGGTTTTGTGCTCTAATGGTGATAGTTAATTAAACTTCAAAGTATTTTATTTGCGTAATGCTTCTGATGATCAAATAAAAGCATGGTACTGAGATTTTCATGTGCTTCCATGGAGTCCAATTCTGTCCTTAATAAACCTTCTATCTATCACTTTACTGAGCGACTCCTGACTTACTTCAACAGGACTGGACATTGACAGGATACGTTTTAGACTTCGAAATTGTTAATTACAAAGAAAACTTGACACTGACAGAATGTGCTAATTGCACCATTGCCATGTATGAAAAAAACAGTGGCAGAAGAGCGGAAAGTCCAACTGGTGGTAAGTAGATACTATACCACATGGACATCCGTAATGAATGATAAACGTTGACACGCCCTAGGATGTCCTGCATACTACGAGAAACGGATCTTTTTTCGTACACGTTGTTGAAGCACAGTGCGTACATAATTGGCAAATACGGTCGCGATTTGCCTTGTCAACGTGCGCTATTCTTGACTGATGTTGGGATGTATCGCGAATGTCTGTCGGCCATCTGTTTACCACCTGAAATGTCTGCTCGTCCATCTCCTCCTTTCTATATAAGAAGCTAAATCGCATACCCGATAGTCGTTTTTATTGGTAACAATCTAGGTAGAGCGCTACCACTCGACAAAACTTGCCTCTCATTTCTAATTCAATCCATAATAAATCCAGCGTCTATGGACAGCACCAATACGAGTACCTCATTTATTTTTAAACCTCCAGACACTCAGTGGGTGCAACACTTGTATGGTACAGACACTTTTGTTGTGGCGAAGTCGGCGCCAACATTCAATTTTTCAATTACATTGCACTCTCGGAGCCGAGCTCGGACTTCAATGGAGAAATATAGTTCTGTAGGCTTCGTGCGATTTGTTTGGAAATAAAGTTGAGAATGATATTGTGTAAGCTGTATTGTCAATTTGCCATAGAATTCATTGAATAGTCCTATAAGAATAATTTTCTTTGGAAATAGTTAGTACCATATTAAGTTGAGAATGTTATATACGATGTATTGTTAATCTATCATTGAACTGTTTGGAGTCGCATTAAACTGTCCGTATACCTAGAATAAAATTGTACAATAATTTCGTTGCACACTATTATTGAATATATAACTAGTGTAACTACTAAAATGGATTTAGTAGCAAAGAAGTTCGGTAAAGGACAATACTTCAATGAGTAGTGTTACACAGTGTGATGACAAGGTTTAGATATAGCACCACTACATTTCTTCCCGTGGATTCTTTTTTATAGAAAAAGGCTGCAGACCAGCATACATTCCACCTGACGGTAAGTGGATACTGTAGTCCATAGACATGCCAACGATACATGCCAACAGCAGTCCAGAATGACAAACGGTTGGCACGCCCTCGAATGCGCTAGCCACCTTTGCAGATTAAGATTAATGGATTGGGAGAAAGCGTTGGTAAAATGGGAAGGGATAGGGCCCTGGCATATCTCACTCACTAATGCACGTACGAAACACGTACGTGCATTGGGAAAATACGATAAAGTAGGAAATGCAGTACATGGCCGTGGCCAGTCGAGCGCGCCCAGCTTTTTCTTGTGCTCATATCCAGCAGTGGCCGATAAAAGAGTTGGTTAGTCACTACATTATAAATAAGTACGTCTTCGCAGTTTTTTTTTAAATGTCAAGGCAATTAAATCCATGCGAGCTAAACCGCGGGCAACAGCTAGTAGCGATAAAAGTAATTGACGTCCTATCAGTAAAAGATAATTGCCAAGGGTCTGTGTAAATTATCGGTGTCAGTAATTGGTAGGATCTCCATCAATCTGGGAGGACATTTTAATTAAATGTTAAACAGGCGTCTTAAACAATCACTTCGTAACAATCATGAACGGTAACGTTCGTAATAAATTAAAGTTCAATTGTACTTAATTAATAAGTAAACGTATTAATAATTACGGTGATAATTAAATTTATTTTAACAACTTTTTTATCTATTTAGTTTTTTCTTCACTCTTAGACATAAATGCACACACACACACACACACACACACATAAATACATACACTCACATGAATCGTGGGTATAGTAAACACATCGCCTACAATAAATTACCTATTTTGCATTGTATAGGTACATAGTAAAATTCGTCTTGGCAATAAGCGTGATTTACAGCGTAATTTTATTTAATTTACAGTTATTACATAATTACAGGTCCACGCAGTATCGCCAGAAACCACCACATCTCTTCACGTGGATGTAGTAAAAAGTGGTTAAGGAATAACGAAGCCTCTAAGAGTGGACTCGCCAACACGCTTAAATAGCGTCGTTAACGCCATACGCTCCGCTCCTCGTGTACAAGACAATATACATGAAGAGTCTCATGTTCAGTAGTGGATTGTTGCAGTTTGCGGCAGTATCGTCGATTCCTGTCATCGCCCGTACCACAATGTTTGAAGACGAGTGTCAGTGCCTCCTGTTAGTTACAACTTAGAGTGCCAAAACTGTGCCTCTGATAAAATATATAATAAAGCTTTACAAGCTTTATCCCATTAGATAATGGGATAATAAAGCATTTTTTTTAAATGTATGATACATAATGAAATGTTTCTTTCCGACTACCCCCAGCCATCTGCATATTTCCAGTTCAATGTAGCCAATTCGGTAGTAAGTGAGATATACCAGAGCCCATTCCATCCCATACTGTCCCTCGCTATTTTCTCAACCGGTCCTCTAAATGCATTTCTACATCTTCAAAGGCAGGCAATGTGAGAGATCAATCGCAAGGATTCAAGTTGGCACGTACATGGGACCCCGTGATTGAACTTTGCAAACCGAGAAAAGTAGATGCGTTTTCAATCTGGTATTGTTAGTGTATTGTTAGTGTAGTGTGCAAGGATCTTAAACAACAAAAACAATTTGAGTGTGGGTAAGTGAGTCAAAAACGAACACGACGGAGGGTAGGTAGAAATCTACCTACCCTCCGTCAATCGCAACAAAACGTTTACCCGCCTCCGCAGTCCAGCCGCGACCACGGTTCTTATAACTAGACCGAAATATCGGCCATCTATATACATATAATAAAATTGTAACAGGCTGATGTCTGTACGTTATAGATATTGAAGAAAAACTAATATGGGGGGTCTTTATTAACAGTTTTTAGAAATTTAGTCTGTCTATATGTTTGTACACGCATCACGCAAAAACTACTGCATGGAATTGAATGCAGTTTTCACCGATGTATTGCTAGAAGTCTAACTTAAAATATAGGCTCCATTTTACCGCAGGAAAATATCTTATTCCGATTGTTTTAAATTTTATAAACCGAAGCGAAGTGAGGGCGGGTCGCTAGTATTAAATAAATCGTAAGTAATCCGTTTACATAACAATTAGTATGTCATTGTGGACTGAAGTTGGCATGTACCGTGGATGTCCATGGGCGACAGTATCCCCTTACCACCAACTGTATGATCGTCTGCCGCCTTCTTCCTATAAAAAAACCCATAAAACAGCACAAATAACTGGTCATTTCCATAAAAAAATCCATTTTAAACCATTTAACCGGTATACCTATAAAGCCGTGCGTTCACCGCGCGGCTTCAATAACAATGCTATTAGACGCGGAATGACGGTGGAAAATCACTATTACCCAGTCTGCGGCCGCTTACAATAAACTTTTATAGACGACCACTCGCTCTTTTAATACACACGACTTGCGAAATCGTTTACGTGTCGTCTGCTGAACATTATTATTTTATATACATATATGTTTCTAACTTATGTATTTTTTTTTATATACTAGTGGGCGGACGAGCAGGCGGTCCCACGTGATGGTAAGTGTTACCGCCGCCCATGGACACCTGCAACACCAGGGGGTATGCGGGCGCGCCGCCGACCTTGCAAAATCCTATTCACAGCTCTCTTGAAGAACCCCATATCGTAGTTTAATGGAGAGACCTCTTGAGGCAGTTCGTCCCGCAGCCTACGGGTTCAATATTGTACATTACAACGGCTTTTTATTTACTTTTAGTATTATTTATTTATGTTACTAGTTTTATTTTATCGTACATACTCAATTATATCATTGTCCGTGCATCTTCAGTGCCTCCACTGAAAACCAGCGCTGTGGTTTGTCCGCGGCATATACTGAGTTGGAGACCGTTTCCGACGTCACAATACACATCTTAATCGTATATTATCTTATTTTATTTGTGGTTCTGTATTTCGTGGTCATTCATTTTTTCTTCTTATTTGTAATTTGTTTGTTTCTTACCTTTTATTATGTATTGTGGTATCGAAATAAATAATAAATATCTCTGGTTTTTTTTATGGATTTTATTTCTAAGTTTACACCGTCATAATTTTGAAACTACTTGCGTAGTCAGAAAATATTTTATCTAAAGATCAAAAAGTCGAGTGTTTTCTGCCAAAAATTATATTCCATGAAATATAATTTATTTAAAAAAAATATATGCCGTATGTAGAACGTGTTCCTGAAATAACACAAAACATGTCAACTAGTTTAAAACGTTCTACGGTAAAATAAAATTAATTTTCGTTCTCGAAAGTTCTCGTTTCGTCTCGTTTCGTGTTTCGGTGGTGAATGAGATATGCCAGAGTCCATTCCCACCGCATCCGTCCCCATTTCGAAATCCATTCTTCAAATCCAATCCTGTATCTCCAAAGGTAAGTAGCGCACCCGGGGGCATGCCAACATTTGTCATTTTGAACTGATATTGGCAGTATTGTAGATGTCCATGGACGACAGTATCCACTTACCATCGGTTAGTAGAGATGTATATATGAAGAAAATCTATCGATTATCTTCGCAATAGGCATTTTAGGAACGTGCAAATAGTCCCCCCGGTAAATCGTAACAGTAAATCTAAGTATTTAAATGTTTCCTCCTACAGCAGTCGCGGGCGCTGCGCGGTGCGGTCACGGTCCAATAAAACAATCGCTACAACCAAATACACCGTGACTCACTTACCTTATGAATACACGACAATGATGTCAGACGTACCAACTTCTTGGTAAACATACTAGTTTTTAGTGCCACGTACCATGTACCAAGACTACTCGGTCCTTGTACGCAAAAATACCAAGATTGGCCGTTGACCGACAAAAATACACTGACAACATAGAATAACCGACAAATTTCAGAGATGCATAAAAAAAACATTCCAATCAGATTTCCCTAATGTTATAAAACTTTATTACAACAAGCAGTCTCGATGAGCAGTTACCATTTTCCACCGTCGTATTCTCAGGATGTTAGATTCTCAGGATTTGTTTACGTCGGAGTTATTTTCCATTGTTTGCTCAAGCGAACCGTCGTTTTCGATAAAAATCTTCGTTATAAATCATTTATTTATTTTTTTCAATATATTTTACATATTATATCCGAAATGCAATATAATATCAAAAAGAAATGTTAAAAGTGATATTTCTTCCGTGTGTTCAATAATTACTGCCCTCTATTAACGGTATACGAAATTATAATATAATTTTTTTTTACTGGGATGCGATTTCCGACACAGTTTGTCTCTCAGTATTGGCAGCGCTAGAGCGGAGCACAGGCGTACTAGTTTCCCGTCTCCCATACCAGCTTTCAGCCAGCTCGGTACAAGGATTTCTAAGTGGCCGTCTAACATCCCTGATACACGATGCAGATCCACCTCAGGAAGCGAGCTCGGACGCTAAGCTAGCGACGGAGACTATCCTGAATTTAATTTTGACTTAAATTTTATAGCCTTATAGACTGACAGGAACAAATTTTTGAGATAATTTTATGTTACTATGGTAATGTATTTTTTTCTTAATTTGGTGTTGCTAGCTTATAAGACAGTGTTTACTTATAACATGAGCGCATTCTCCATGCAGGAAACGCTGGATCACGCCTCAATAAGAAAGCGAGCACAGAGTATGCGGTTTGCAGCGTGTATTATTATTTTATAACAGAGAGCGTATGACCAGGTATTCTATAAAATCGCAGTAAAAAACCGAAAAAAAAACACCTTCTAGGGAGCTGGACAGAAATCTATTTTCAAAAGAAATCGACTCCGATCGTATAGTGTAAGTGAAAAAACGGATCCCACCTTACTTTCTTATATCCAGTGCACTAGTCTGCGGGCACTGATTGAACTTAATAGACTGCCCATTCAATACGTTCTTCTTGCTTCATTTAATGCTGAGAGGTGGAAATATAGCTACATCTTTAAAAGCAGATCTTCACTATAGGTATATAAATGATGGATTTCAGCGCCAGTCGAAACAAAAAAAGAAAGAAAATTATTTTATTAACAACAACATATTAATTTAGGAGAAGGGTGCACGCTGCGATCCAACAGCTGCTGGACGCACTCAACTGGCCTCGTTACCCCTCTCTCATAAAAGACTACCTCGAAATGTACTGTAAATATATTTCCCACTTTATTTTATTTCCCCAATGTACGTGCGTGTTTCGGCAGTTAGTGACATATGCCAGAGCCCTGTCCTATCCCTCCCCATTTTCACAACCAATGCCAGGTTCGTGCGTGGATATTCATGGGTGACAGCATCCACTTACCACCAGGTGGACTATATGCTCGTCTGCTTTCTTCCTCGTATAAAAAAATTAAACGGCCGTAAAGAATATTGATTGTTGTGCCAATCGGCGCCAACTCAGCATATGACACAGCGTAAACACCAAACCTTACCATGTAATAAGGAAAGATTTAACAGAAAAACCTACACAAAAATATAAATAAAATATTCGTAAAAAAGAAAAATTCTCTATTTTTTGTGCAATACCATACCATCAGCCTATGTCTCTCCACTGCAGGATATAGACCTCTCCCAAACTTCTTCAAGTTATCGGTCACAATACTCACAGTGCACTTTCTGTTACGTGACTTCAACTTGAGGATTCGTCTACTCCATCAGTCCTGCGATAAATACGACTGCCCCAAAAGTTTTTTTTAGGAATTTTTGTTCACAACATCATAATTTCGAAACTACTAAACCGATTTGACTCACCTTTGAACTTATGTGATCGAGATATAGATTTCATTTTAATCCTTTAACAAATGCGCTTTGTAAATCCACCAATACAGACTGGGCCCGATTTGTGGCCCGAAACACACGCAATATACCAGGAGAGACCTGTGCCATGCAGTCGGACGTTTAAGGGTCTGAGAAAAAAGAATTGTGCCCACGATTTCAATGTGAGTCGAGGCAATGCAAGCGGGTACAACTGCAAATCATTGCTTTAGTTTTCTGCAGCACATGTTCGGTGTATTGCCACCCGGCAATACACACCTTTCTGTTAAATAGGCTTATGTTTTATTATTAATAGCGTTTAGTGTTACCCGGTCATAATAAATTTCTTTCTCTCTTTCGAGACTAAGATACCTCTGGGTTATGCCAGGTCTTGTGAAGTGTATGACTCTCATAAACCATAAGCACTTATCACTTCCTAATTACAAAATTATGCAAATACTTAATCATTAATGACTTAATCTCTCAAGACTTTTGGTAAATATTATAAGTAATAATGGAAGTAGAATAATTTATTAGAAAGCGGGGCATTTGGGAGGCGCACTTCCTGCCTTGCCCTATTATTGTCGGGGCATTCGCCATAATTTATGCGGTAATAAAAATTTTAATGCACGTTCTGTACCACCCGCCTCGTTTCAGAATGCCCACCCATTATCTATTTAAACTGGGAAAGATGTGGCAAATGTAATAGACCGTTTCCCTATAAAAGAAATTGAGTATCCTTTGGGTATTCTTTATATTAATAAATAGCTTGGCGGTGAAAAGGCACTTTATGCATCCGAACCCAAAGGTTGCCTGTAAGAAGTCGCTCTAGCGATAAGACAACCGGTTGTACTTCTAATTAATTGTACTTTGTATTTTTCTGTATGGTTTGGTGTACAATAAACTGTATCTATCTATGTATCTGTGAGGAAATTAAGAAAGAAATATCGAAAAACATGGTGTACCTTATTACAGATAATATAGAACACGAATAAGATATAGTTTGGTGTTATTATTTTTTTGATCGTACAAAAAGGTCCGTAACTCAGCATATAATGTGCTGCAACACCAATAGCGCTGTTTTTCAGCTACTTAAGTAAGTGCTTAAATTTATATTAATATAATAAAGAGAGAGCGCGAATTTTGTGAGTTTGTGTGTATGTGGAGGGTAATAATCTCCGGAACCACTGCACCTATATGAAAAATACACCTACCGTAAGCCGCGTAAAGGAACTTCGTTCCAAAAATTGCCGGGAATACAACGCATGCCCGGCACAGCTAGACTAAACAATAGAGATTTATGAGGTAGCACCAGTAGGAAGGGAAATTTCTCTCAAGAGCTTTACTAGCTCTTTTTGAATCTTTTGAAAATTTTTGTTTATTCATTGATTAAACTTGTGCCTGCGGCTTTGCTCGCGTGGACTAGGTAAGCAACTGAAAAAATTTTTAACACCTGTAAAAGTATCGACGTAAAAGTATGTAGTAGTTATTGAGTAATTCTATCAAAAGTTATTATTTTTATTTTTCTCCATAACTGTCAACTGTCTTGTGTCATATAACGATGACACATACACCAGTTTCCCTCTGGATACTTAGCTATACATTAGTGAAAACCGCATCAAAATCCGTTTAGTAATTTCAACGTAATGCTCAAACAAATAGACATACAGGCAAAAAAAATTAAAAGCTGACCCCAATTTATTTATTTTTAAATTAAGCCAATGTACATACTCAACCCCTTTATTTGTTTATTATAGGTATATATTATAAACTCACACACAACATTTCTTATAAATCATTTGGAATTCATAAACCAGCACTGGTTTGTCTCTCACAAAGCCAGCTTCTTTAATACAATTTTTAACTTAGCGATTCTTTTAGATAATTTCTAAATTTAACTAAAGACGAGCCAAAGAAACTAATTGGTCTAATACCTACTAACACTACAATCACTCTAAAACAAAGCCCCATTTCACGTGACATTGCAAAATTTAGCCGTACGTGTGATTAAAGCTATTAAACTCCGTTCTGTGGCAGTTACTCACAGTACAGGGAATCAGCTTCAAACATACTCAAACTGGCTTTTATCCAGTGACATCCAGGAACTATCTTTTTATTTAAAACCAAAAACATACACTGAACCATTATAAATTGTAACTGTACAGAAAACTACAGTAAAATGTGCGATAAATTACTCCTTTAATAGGTATCGGTCCAAATTTACCCAAAATATTTATTATTATAATAGTTTTATTAATAATTTTAGAATATTTTTTTAGTTTGAAACAAAACATTGGTATGGTAAATCAAAAATATGATTTTCATTATAAACTGCAAAGAAAAGATTTTATCTAAACAATGATCTCCAAAATTTCTCATCCCTAAGCTACACACTCTAATGTGTCTCGCTAATGAGTTATGCCAATGCCCATCCCATCCTATTTCATCCCCTCCTACGCCACCAGGTGGGCGGATAGTCCACGCCATCTACCGTCTATTTTCTATAAAAGGGCCCTACTAAATCTGTCCCACTATCCACCCCACTAAGCGTGAATGCACGCATCACCAATCGGATTAACTAATACATCATGACACAATACATAATGCACGCTATTGTTCGGTAGTAAACGTTAATCCTCTTGTATTTATGCTATGTATAATTCTGACCTTAAAACCTGGTCACTGCCCTCAATTAGTCTATAACTTCCCACTGCATTCATGAGGACATAGGCTTCACAAAGACTTCACAACTGCTGCACTTGCACTTCGTGCAAGCCTGCAATCGTCCGAACAAGGACTCACTTATCTTGTTTATCTATAGTCAGTTTATATTTGAGGGGGAGAGTATACACTGCAATCCAACAGCTGCTGGGCGCGCTCGACTGGCCACGTTACCCCTCTCTCACAGAAGAATCACAGACACTTACTCTCACTCTCACAGACACTTATTCTCACTCTCACAGACACTCACTCTCAGTCTCACAGACACTGCAAAAATGTTTTTGCAGCTCTCGACACAAAAAATTGATATTAAAATAATACAGTCAAAAACTGTGAACCACAAGCGCTTTTTATGGTTTTCGAATTAGTCTACTTATTGTTTAAGTAGTCTACTTTATTAAGTAGTCTTAATAAGTCTACTTTAAGTCATGACGAGTAAATCCCTGACTCTCGACTTAAAGTAACCAGCTGAATTCCAAACACCAATCAGTTACGGAGTTTATATATCTATGAAGAGTATATATGAAAGTTTCATAAACGATTGAATTTAAATTGGGCACAAGTTGAATCTATTATATCGATAGGTAGTCCAAATTGGTTCGGTGGTTCTAAATTATAATGGCTTACTCATTTCAATTAATCTCAAAAGAATATCAACGCCAATATAAGTGTGCAAACTCAAGTCCAGTAACTCTTGAAAGGCCATTAGGGCCACAAGCATTTAACAATTCCGAATAAAAAAAAGTTGCAAACGTTATGTTCTTGAATAGGACTCATGAATATTTTTTTCTAAACATTGTTTTCTCTATAGAGTACCCCATCTCTTCAAGCGGGTATCGTAAAAGGCGACTAAAGGTTAACAAAGCCGCTACTACAAGCGCTGAGGAACTACACCATCTCTAAAAGAGTGGAAACAGCAACCCGCTTGGACAGCGTGGGGTTTTAAGGCCATACATCCCTCATGCACTAGAGAATGTCCATGAAGAGTCCCACGTTCGGCAGTGGATACTGAAAGGGCTGATTGCATTGCGTGTACTTTTCCCACTTGCAGATGTCATCAGCGTTATTTCTATTTTATTTTTTGTCTTGGCTAAATTTAGTAAGGCACAAAATGGCGTCTGTTGTCTCCTCTATTAATAGTGTACAAATATAGCAGGGTGTGGTCCGGGCAAGTTTAGTCCGTGAGTAAACAGGACGAACAAACTGATGTTCGTATTTACGATGTCAGCAGAGTCCATCTCCGCTTATACATTTGTTTATTTTTCCTTTTAAATACATGCCTGTATTAACAATCTAGATACACGTCTTTCTGTAAGAGCAAACATGTAATACTTCATTCTTTTCAGTTACATCATTTACACTAAAAATTAAATATGGATCTTGTCTGAATTATTATTATTATTATTTTCTCGTGTAAATAATAAATAACAAAATATGGTCTTTATTTAATCATGATCAATGCAACAACTATATCTGAATGCAATACAATGCAATTAACAAGCAACCATGCAACCAATTGGACATGGACCCCCTCGCGGACATTGTCTCGTGCGTGAGGGATGTAAAACCTTAAAACGCCACGCTGGCCAAGCGGGTTGGCCAGTCCAATCTTTTAGAGTTGGTGTAGTTCCTCAGGACTCGTGGTAGCTTTGTTATCCCTTAGTCGCTCTTTACGACACCCACGGGAGGAGATGAGGTGATGATATTGAATAGCCAGTCGACAACACATGGCTTTTTATTTTTGAATAACTGATGTTATTCAATCGACATGAACAACGGTATCCACTTACCACTAGGTTAAAGTGATGATTACTTAAAGTACACTACTCGTATTTCAATAGTTGCTTCCAACGCTTCAAAGGCAGCCATATATCAGTGCGGCAACCTTATGTAAAAACATAACAGTTATTTATCTATATCTCGTTGACATAATTGACAGGTAAGGGAATAATGAGTCCATTTTTTTATTTGAGTTAATGATACCAAAAAATACATAAAATAATAAATCGATATAGACTGCTGTATATGGCGTATGGCATCAATGTTCATTGAAATTCTTTGGAATTGTACGTACAGAACACAGCATACAAAGAGGGAAATCACGCCTCATGTCTTTAATGAAGATAGCCTTTTGCTATGTTTTTACTACGTCCGAGGTGTTCACAATTTTTTCTTTCTGTCTCCCAAATGGGATATTTCAGTATGTGCATCGGAGTCTTATCTATAATATTACATAGAGAGACTGAGTTTTTTTATATAAAATGTAAACTCAAAACTATAGAAACCATTTTGAAAATTATTTCTCATTTAGGAAGTTAAAAAGCATAGGATGTGTTAATTTTGATAAATTTTCATTCTTACTTATTTTGTTTCTTATTCCAGATATAATTTATATTCTCGAGGATTCCTCGTAATGTGTTCCTTCACATTACTGATAAACAAATTTGTATTTAAGAAGAAACTCAGTTTTACAGGCTGCAATTCGGAGTTACTCCCTCACGAATGTGAGTCGAAAATAATTATACCCCCGAATTATCACCGCTCTATTACTCCATTATAGCCATTATTGTAGTATTCACAAACTTACACAAAACAATATTGAATCGAAAATAATGTGACTTTTATTAATGTTCAGAAAGATTATGGAAATGAAAGTACACATTGTACAAGCATACAAAAATATGTTTTTAAAAGTAGTCACAAGACACAAACGTTCGTAGTAACATTTTTAACGACAGCAACAAACGAGCGAAAACTTGGTTCTCTCTTCAGCTACGTTTGAATAAGTGTGTTTACGTAGTTACGAAAAGAGTGCGGGGAGGACTGTACAAGTCTGTAAAATAACATTTTATGTTAAAAATGGCGGGCTTGCCAAGCAGGTTGGCAAATTCACTCTTTTATAGATGGTGTCATTGCTCAGCGCGTGGGGTAACGGGTTCATTATCCTTTAGTCGCCCTTTAAAACACCTACGGGAAGAGATCGACAACGCCGGTCAAGCCGGTCAACGCCACACGGCCAATTATGTCATTGTCCGAAAATACTTACTGTTGATATCAAAGTCAGGTACTCATGAGTTATGAGTGAGTCCTCACTATAAAATGTCCATACCAACACTACCAGCGCTCATTTGTCTCAAAGTCGCTCAAACTTCATACGACTCAGAAACCATAGATTTAGAACTATTTTTACTACCCACAAGGATCAATAAAGCGTGGGAGCAAAAATTCAAATCATATTATTATAAGTTCGCCCGTAAGCGAAAAAGAGTTATAAGAGGAATTGTCAATTGTCCCGCGAGAGCCGGTTCGTCCCATTTCTGAAACCATGGATGAGGCGTCCCGCATATGGTGCGTGGGAGACGACATGAACGTTACTTTGTTAGTTGAGTAAATATCACTCTTTCTGAAGTATTGTAAAAGTATTTTTTTACATGCAAGCTATATTGTAAGTACACCAGAGCTCAGTATAACGCCTTAAGAGTCTAATACGATAATGCATTGTGTATTTTGTTTCATCTTCCAAGATTTTTGCAGCGCTTTACAAAACTTTACAGAGCATCTACTGCCAGATTTTGCAGCACTAAATGCGACAAGAGGCAGCAAATATACGCGAGGGATTTTACAACTTGGCGTTAGAAATGCTTGGACCTATTCTACGGAGGTGGATTAACATTCGTAAGTTGACTATCTAACATTAATATTATAATATATTATATAATGTTCTTCTATATATTGTGCATAGATAGATTATTTCTGGAATAATCCATATTTGTTTATTTCTTACATACTAGCGACCCGCCCCGGCTTCGCACGGGTGCAATGTAGATACTAATGTAGTATCAGTGTGGAGTGATTCCTCATAATAGGACAGCATTTTCGATGACAGCTCTCAGTCGGCTTGATTTTTTCCGACATCTTGAACTATTATCGTCATATTTCAACAAATTAACACAAAGCAATATTAAACTACATATACGTATAAACCTTCCTCTTGAATCACTCTATCTAATGATGAAAACCGCATTAAAATCCGTTGCGTAGTTTAAAAGATCTAAGCGTACATACAGAGGGACAGACGGCGGGAAGCGACTTTGTTTTATACTATGTAAAGATTTATCAAAACAAATTACCCAGACTTAAAGCGTAAAAAAGAGATTTAAAGAGTGTACGTTAAAAAGAGATTTTCATGTCGCGATGATTTTAACTTTAGTAGTCTTAACGTTCGCAGTTTATGGCAGTAACAAACGCGGTGCCTTACTTCTATATGTCAAACGGCTCTTTTATAAGTTTCTTTGCATATTTCTCTTGAACATAAAATGTTACACCATCAGCGAAACTTGAAATTAAGTTGAAAAATGTTGTTCGTGTTGTAGATTTCTTAGACTGGCTTCAACGGAATTCTTTCCCAAGAGAAACTTTATTCATCAGAAATCACATATTATTTTTTAAGATAAAACATTAGATGTAAGCAGATAGTCGAGTCCATGAAGGTTTTCACTTTTTAATCTTCATGAACATAACTTACTTTGATGATGTTTTTTTTTAAAAGTTTGTTATTATCAATTATTTGAAATCAGAAACATTGTAGCCGGGGCATATACTTTAAACAATAATAATAAAATTTAAGCAGGAAGAGTAGTGGCCAAGCTGGCCAAGGTAGCCAAGCTTGAAACTGTCGATATTCCACCTCATGACCTATCAGATGACCATAATTTGATATTAATAAAAGTCGTACGGGTTTCGAGATATTGGCAATTTTTTTTTTAAGTTGGTACCCTTGCTCAGTAATTTGCGTAGTGTAGCTACAACTAAAGGAAAATTCACATTCTGTTTTATGTTTATTATTCTCGAAGAATCGTTCTGTTAGACGTTAAGTTTGAAATTAACCTTGACCAAAAAAACAAATGTGGGTTTGCTACATTTTTTTTGCTCCATACATTTTATACATTTGGTTGGGTTGCACCAACCGAACGTCACGTCGCAACACGAACCATTATCACAAGCTGAGTCAGCTCGTGACAGTGGTTGGTGGAACCCAACCGAAACGTGGAGTAGACTAATAAAGGAAACGTACGCGTTGAGACGCGTTTAAATAGATAAATATGTGTGGATAGCGCGAAAATCTCAAATGTTATAATAAGATATATCTTTATCTTGTCCGTCAGCTGCCAGCAAAAACCTCGTAAAAGCTTTAACAAAAACTTAGTGGGGGAGCAAATTGATAGCTTTTTGTCGGTAAAGGGATTATGTCGCGTTAACAAGCGAGGGCTGGACAGTGATAAAGTTTATTTTGGACCCCACTTTTCACTCTTGTCAAAGGTCACAAAAAGCGAACATTTTTTGGAACCAAAGTTGCTCCTGATGAACGAAAAAGCTCTATTTTTATTAGGAAAAGTGTTAGTAAGGGGAGAGTGCACGCTGCATTCCCACGTTCGCTGGGTGACGTTACCCCTCTCTCAGAGAAGACTACCTTAAAATTTTCTGCATTTCCTACATTATCGTATTTCCCCAATGTACGGTACGTGTTTCGGTAATGAGTGAGATATGCCAGAGACCATTCCCATTACAGTCTATCCTACCCCTCCTCATTGTCCCAACCCTTTCTTCCAATCCATTCTTTAATCTGCAAAGGTAGACAGCCCATCCGGGGGCGTGTCAACGTTTGTCATTCTGAACTGATGTTGCCATGTATCGCGCATATCGCAGTGCGTCAGTATCCACTTATCATCAGGTGGACTGTATGCTCGGCTGTCTCCTTTTTTTATGAATCGCCTGAGCAAACGGAAGCTCAGGCGAATACAACTCCATTTTTCACATGATTTTGATTATATTTTATATCTAAGATTAAAACGCACCGCTTAGAGCTCTGAATGGGCATATTCTGGAATATTACCTCGTAGAAGCGACATACCATAAATGTTTATGTGAAAGTATACGTAAATATTATGTAAATGTGACGTCATCTGAGCAAAGGGACCTGATTGTTAAGTATGTATTATTGTCTAGTTCCGATTTTCGATCTTAAAATTTTGTTCCTTAAAGATTCTGTTAAAATAGAGACATGTTCTAACATGTTATTTTTAAAGAAAAACAAAGATAAACAATAAAATAAATATTTTTCTTCCCCTCCGTTCCCATTGGATCTATAATTGGGCTCCACCGGTGGATCCGCGGATAAATTTTTCCTCCTCTTCTATCCACCAATTTAGAAAATCAAATACATTACTTTGATCGGCGCTACGACCCGTTGTGGGTCCTGGCCTCCACCACAATCCTTCTGTTTTGTTTCAATCTCTGGCCTCTCCTGTCAAGGATGTTATTCGCCTCATACTCCTCAGATCCTCCTCTACACACTCGATCCATCTCTTTCGTGGTCTGCCTCGTGGTTTTGCCGCTCTTTCCTTTCGCGTTTTGTACACAGAATACTACCTTGAAATGTACTGCATTTCGCACTTTATTATATTCCCCAATATATAACCGTGTTTCGGTAGTGAGTGAGATATGCCAGAGCCCATTCCTATCCTATCCCCCTACGTCCCTTCCCTTTCTCCAAATCCATTCCTTCATGGATTCGGAGTAAACATTTTATATTGTAAATCGGGTCTATACGCGGAAAATTAAAGGATTTTGTTTACCTTTTACGGGTTGCACCCTAGGGCGTCGCCAAGGAAGTCAAGGGAGGGCAGTTGCCCCGTCCCCCTAGAAATTAAAAAAAAAATGTATTTGTACCTACAATTCATATTTCTCCCATCCTCTCTCTCATCTTGAAGGCCCATTGGCTGGCGATGGCTGGCGACGTCCTTGGTTACACCTGCCGTGGTCACGAGTTAACTTCAGTCATCTTTTATTATGGTCATCAGTCTTCGAGCAGAAATCATATCATGGCATTATGGCATATGAACATAGTTTTAACATTAACATGCACCTCGATGTTGTAATTATAGTCGATTGTTAACAATAAAATAACTTCAACTAATATAGTAAAAGGAATAACTAAAAGATCAATGTTAACTTAATTTATTTGAAAACCTAAATAAAAATACGGTTAACCGTTACCGTTAAAAAGTACTTCTTTACCACTTCAAAGTTAGCTGGAATACATATCTACTGCTTAGGATTTAGTCCTTTGTAGAAATATTGTATAATTTATACAAATTATTTTATAAATACATACATAAATACATACATATAAATAAGTAATATAGCTACTTTTCTTTAAAAAAAATACAGATACAATATTCCGCTTATAATAAGCATATTTACCGAAAGACTCAGAGTAATCACTCAATTCCATTGGACGCGAAATCAAACATCGCGAGCGCAGCCACTTCACGGCGCTAGTATGTACGCGCTGTGCACGGCCCAGTGCAACGCAAACATGACGGACAAACAAACGGATCTATATTGTAAATACGGGGCGTAACAATATGGCAAACAGCTTAAGATGATTAACAATATCAGTCAGATAACTACTATGGATTCGTAAGTCAACTATATATGTCAACTTGTTTTAAAGACATACAGTTTTTTTTTTTTGTAAAATGTAAACTCCAAAACGCTAATTCAAGACTTTTGTCTTCAAACATTCAAACAGTTTGGACATACTAAAACAAACAACCTTCCCAAATCTTACATTTGTCTTTTAACTTTGTTAAACATGAGTATATAAAAATATATATTCACAAAGTAGTCTCGGATACTATCGGAGTATTAAAGGTTTTTACAAACATTACGGTACCCTAAAAAGTGGCCATTTCTCCTCCTCAGTGCTATTTAATCAAAGTCGATTTACAAAGCATTCGCCTGCTGTCATAATGACGAGCGGTTTTATAAGCGGAGCGGTTTTGACCTATATGTTTTTCGTCCGGAATAAGGTGCGGCCTATGGGTGTGGATTCGGAAGTACCGTACAATGCGACAGCACTAAATTTTTTTATTAAATTAAAGACGCATTTACTAGGTGAGGAACCTGTCTTTGATTTCAATGCACCGTTTCGATGTCGATTCAAAGAAATCCTTACTTCCTTACTATTCTTATAAATGTGAATCTTGTTTGACTCGTTTGTTTGTTACCTATTAATTCTGCAACAAATCAATAAATCGTTGCCAAGGCATACGTGTCGTGGGTCAGATTAATACATATTTTATCATAATCTTGTAAAGCTATCTGAGGTTCTTTAAACAAAGCTTTACAACCTCCGCAATGAACCTGAGTCCCCTGTAACACCGTAAGTAACAGTGGTAGCCACTTACCATTTTCCATTATTGTGATATTCTTCCAGTTTATTCCATTTCTGCTTTCTTATCAACTAAATTGACAACGTTTTCTGTGAACATTGAGAGATAGATGTGAAGTACTCGTATCGTTTAAACCCATCGCATAATCAAAACATAATGAATGGAATATTTTTTATAGCAGATAAAGCAGGACACGATCCACATACTAGTAAGTGGCTACTACCATCAGTACCTGTAGTTGAACAATAAATATTTTAGATTTTTATTGTTCCGTTAAAGTCAGTTCAGTTAACCTTAAGTTTACTCGTTAAACGCTACTTGCATACTTTTTGGCGGAAACCCGAGAAGTGAATTGTAAAAGTGAATTTTCGTTTGATTGTTGTAAAAAATATGTATTAGGCGTTTTGTGTTATAATAGTGATTATTTACTAAACATCAAAGTGTTTCTCGTGCGTGGTGTTTGTGATAATCAAATAAACGCGTGGGAGTGCGTTTTTCGTGTGCTTGTAAGGAGTCCTCTACCTACTACCGCTTTATTGAGCGACTCCTGACTTCGACGGTACTGGACATTAACAGGATACATACATTTCAGCCTTTTAAATTGTTTATTACGAAGAAAACTTGACACTGGCAGAATGTGCTAATTGCACCATTGCCATATGATGAAAAAAAACGCTACTTGCTAATCGACCGCTCCTATATCCACACCCGATTGCCAAAAACAACACTAGCAAATGTTCCCCCCCCCCCGCCGCCGCCCCTCGTGCGAGCCCACTTTATCACCATCACGGCTTCGGAAACAAATCTCGAACCAATAGATAAGGGACGCTTTGAATAAGAGAGGCTTGTCTGTTACGGGCTTCTTACTGACGAACCTTGCTGATGCAAGGGATGATGATGACCTTGTACATTTATTCTCTTCGTGTTTAATTTAATTATACATTGAATATACCTTATTATTGAGGGGGAGAGTGCACGCTGCAATCCAACAGCCTCTGGGCGCGCTCGACTGGCCACGTTACCCCTCTCTCACAGAAGACTACCTTGAAATGTACTGCATTTCCCACTTTATCGTATTTCCCCAATGTACGTACCTGTTTCGGTACTGAGTGAGATGTGCCAGAGCCCATTCCCATTCCATCCTATCCCTCCCCATTTTTCCAACCCTTTCTCCAAATCCATTCCTATTCCTGCAAAGGTAGACAGCGCATCCCGGGGGCGTGCCAACGTTTGTCATGTTAACTAATGTTGGCATGTATCGCGGATGTCTATGGGCGACAGTATCCACTTACCATCAGGTGGACTGTATGCTCGTCTGCCGCCATCGTACATAAAAAAAAAATCAATTAATTAATTATAATAATATTAGGGTCTTACCTATGAAATTGTCGTTTGTTCACAGTGGCCACTTTCAACTTAGTTATCTTGGCTTGGTATTCCAAATGCAAATTAATTTTAATTTTAAAATAAGACATTCTTTATCAAAATCAGTTATTCATTTGTTTTTCCGTCAAACTACTTTGCTTAGATATCGTCGTGTTTCCAACTATAGAAAAGTTAAAAATTCGCGTTATTTTCGAGTATGAGTTCCGTCTCCGTCGTGGCAGCCACGCAGCACAGACGGCACGCAATATCAACGATGTGTGTGAACCGAACACCACAAATTAACGCACGGTGAGTTTTTGTTTTGATCGTTCTGAAGAATGCTTCGGGTTCCGTGGACAGCATTTCAGACAAACGCAACAATTCTAAAGAAACTTAAGATAACTAATAGGCTACCAGAAAGTTAGACAACAATTTGGAGAGACCCATAGTAACTGGCACTGGCAATGTGAAAGAATAGAGACCTCGAGGACGTCTGACGTCCTCGAGTCTGTATGCTTTGGTCTGACCAGATCACTCTGACCACACTTAACACCAACATCCAAGATGCATTAAGTACCGCCAAGGACAATAACGGGTGGCGCAATATCGTTCGTCAAAAAGTGTTCAATGGTCGTGGTCACGACCCTCAGTAATAAGGAGAACAATGCAAAGAGGAGAAAGTAATCTGTAAGTTTGCCATAACCAAATAAACATTACACTACACAAAATCCTTTGCATATTAAAATTTTAATTAAATCATACTGAAAGCGAACCCAGGAGCGTTACAGCGCATTGCTATAAATCTGTCTCCGCACAAGGCATATTTAAAAGAGATGCCTTACAACGGGGACCGTGGGTGCCTTATTCTGGTCCATATCTTGCGAAACTATCACGATTACAAATCTTTTGTTGTTACCGTCACCGGCCATTTTGTTGTTCACTGCTGGACAACTTGTCTCCCTCACGCATTGTCCTGTGTATGGCATTTAAACGCCGCACTAGCCAAGCGGGTTAGTCGAGTCCACTCTTTTAGATGTGATATGGTTTCTTAGGGCTTGTGGTAGCGACTTTGTTATCGCTTAGTCGCCTTTTACGACAGCTACGGGAAGAGATTGTGTGGTGATGTTCTTAATCCGGCCGACACCACTATCGGCCTCAGAGAATACTACTCAGCATCGACTTGCCACCATGGTCATCAGGGTGTACTTCTTTCACCAAAAAATCACTATAAGTGTCAATATCTTGAATCATCTGGATATTTGTAATCCGCAATGGGACTCAATAGCTAGCAGTATACAGAAGAACATCTTTACACTAAATCAAATCAAATAAAACATCGCATAGTTTTGACATTCATACGATAATGTAGTTGTCAGAATAGGGCGTCGACACACAGCGCGCATGCCGGGCGTTTTATCCAGGCTGCCGACAATTTATACGTGAAAAAATTGGATTTTCGAGAACGTTCCGCACGTGAGTACCGTCTTTACATCCTTTACATATTGAACCCTTTCAGTAGACGTGAAGACGGCCGAAGGCATTCCAACAGATTCCACCTTTTAAATTCAACTTGAAATGAAGAATTACGTAATAAAATTTCTCACGGTCTGGAAAAAAATTCTATAAAACTGTTTTCTCTTTGTGTTTCGCAATTTTGTCCTAATGTAATAATTATAAATATAGTGAACAGTTTTATTAAACTATCGGTGACGAGCATTGGGAGAGGCCCATATCCAGTAGTGGAGAAACATAGGCTGATGGTATAGTATCCATGAATATCTATCTAAAGTTGCAGTTGAGACGTGATGATATTCTGTGGGTGAAAGGTCATAAAATTTAAAAATCTCAATCTATACATGTTAACATTATAATTACTGCATCTCCCCACTTTCTCCTATTCTGCCGATAAAAGTGCGTATGTTTCGGTATATAATGAGTGAGATGCCCTTCCAATTATATCCCGCCCCATTATCCCAAGATTCTCCAAATCTATTCCTAAATTTATAAAAAAAAGGCACACATCCGAACACTTGCCAATGTTCGTCATTTTTGACCGATGTTAGCATATATTGTGGATATCCATGAACGACATTATCCATTTACCACCAAGTGGACTGTATACACGACCATCGCCTTCATTCTATAAAACAAAACCTACTTTAAACTCCACAAACGAAGTCGTGAGCACAGCTGGTACCTAAATAAACATAGGAAAAATCGCAGCGATTTTAAAAATTTATTCTTTTTACGGAATTCTAAAAACACCGTCGAAAACAAACGCTTTGACAATGCGGGAATTTATGAAACTTTCGCCCGGACCGGTGCAACGACAAAGTGCCAACTGAATAATTGTCGGACCAGTTTGTCGTTTGTCGTTTTGTCGCCGACAGAGGCAACACAAACGCAGAGGTTTTGTTCCCATTGAAATTGTAGATGGGAACTGGACATTTAGTTTGAGTGAATATATGAATATATAACATCAATGATAGACTGTAGACTACAGGTATCTATCTCGACTCACTGCTATAATGTCTCGAGTTTGAACTCCAGTCCATACCACTGAGTTCAATTGTCAATAGCTCGTCGGTGAAGGAGAACACAGTGAGGAAACCCGCGTGCCATAATCTATACTAATATAATAAAGAGAGAGTGCGAATTTTGTGAGTTTGTGTGTATGCGGAGGGGAATCTCCGGAACCACTGCACCTATTTGAAAAATTCTTTCACCATTTGAAAAGTACATTATTCCAGATGGACATAGACTATATATTATGTGCAAAAAAATTGCCGGGCGAGCAACGCATGGCGGGCACAGCTAGTATTAAATAATATGAAAGTCTGCAGTGGATGTATTTGTGTAATGCATTGGGTTTCGCATGGTGGATTATGGTCCGAAACCCTGTAGTGATCTATTAGCAGAGCCTTGTGCCCTAATAACATGAATATATATTTCTTTTTTTATAGAAAAAAGGCGGCAGACGAGCATACAGTCCATCTGATGGTAAGTGGATACTGTCGTCCATAGACATCCGCGACACATGCCAATATCAGTCCAGAATGACAAACGTTGGCACGCCCCTGGATGCGCTGCCTACCGTTGCAGATTAAGGAATGGATTGGGAAAATGGAGAGGGAGAGGATGGGATCGGAATGGGCTCTGGCAATCTCACTCACTACCGAAACACGTACGTACATTGGGGAAATACGATAAAGTGGGAAATGCAGTACATTTCAAGGTAGTCTTCTGTAAGAGAGGGGTAACGTGGCCAGTCGAATGCCAGTTAATAAAATAACTCCACATTTTTTAATTTTATCTTTTTTAACAATAGTGAATGTTATTTGATTCTCATTTTTTTATTATAAGTTCAGTTATTCATTGAATTTTGGTAAAGCAAATAGTGGCTTCTCTTTGCATGGTTTCCGTGGTGCCGCTCCCATCCGCAACAGTTGGTGAGGATGGCACAATGTCAGACTCTCATGTACAATATTTATACCATACACACAATATATCGATACATAATTAGGCCAAGCAATAGAGCAAAGTATTAGCGATTGTGTGACATAAGTAAAAGTGACAGTAGGAAACCGACTGTGCCATCATATGAAGGACAGTCCATAGATGAATTCCGTTATGTTTTCCACTCGGAAATGTTTTCTATTAATTTGTTATAAACATTTTTAAACAAAAAAATAGTTTTGTTTTGTTTTTTGCTTATAAAATGGAAACTAATGAAGCAATCTTAATGCTCAACGTAAAATGAGAGGTCGAACGACTTGATCGGATAATTAGCAACGGAAAAAATCCGAAAAAAACGAAAAATTCAGCGTTTTTTTAAAAAGTTCACAAATCGCTCGTTTTTACACTTGCTGGGCTGAAACTTCTCGAAAAGATAGTAATTTATAGGTACTTTATGTGTGCAAAACCCCGACGCTGTCCGACTATTAGTTTTGGCACAATCGTAATTTTAATTTTTCAATGCGCTATTTTGCAGCTGGCCTGGATGCTGGCCTAGATCGTCCGATTTTAGTGTAGTGTAGTGTGACAAAACATTTATTTTTATTGTTCCCTGAAATGCTGCGAAATATGTTGAAAATGCACGTAAACATGACTAAAACAGATTCAGTTACCTCAAAATCGAGTATTGGGGGAGAACGGGAGCTATGGATAGGCGTGTATATGCGCGAACTGTTGAAATCTTTAATTTAAATATCTCAGCAACTACTGGAGCTATTTTTATATTTTTTTATTTTATTTTGGGGTAACTGTATCCGTATAATAACTTTTGAAATACACAACTACATTTAAATTCACAAAAAGCATTCACGGTTATATTATCATAAGTGGATCGGTGTCGCGAAATTATCGAGTGATTATTTAAATTGCAAGGGTTTATGAACGGTTCGCAATCTATCGGTGCATAATGGTGCAACCGCGGGAATCGAATGCATAAATAATCGATATGCACACCACTTGCACAGGGTTGGCGCACTCTTTACTTATTTAACAGCTTTTAGCGCGGTTTTTAATCCCGGACACAAAAGGATCACTCCGTTACAAGTTTGACGCGTTTTTGTGTCTATTTGTCTGTGCCCCGTATCTCTTTAACGGATGGGCGGATTTTCGTGCATTTCTTTTACTGGAATGAGTATTTTTCTGTGAATGGTTTTGTATATAAAACGCTGATTTATAATTGTAGGACGCTGAGTAGTAGAAATACAGGTATTGGTGTGTAAAAGTATTTATATGTTATACTACTTTTCATTATTATGAAAAACTGCAGTATTTTGGTGTTGGATTTTTAGTTATATTCTATTACTAGCTGTTGCCCGCGACTTCGTCCGCGTGGACTTTAAGCCGTTTCTAAGATTAGCGTGCACAAACGCACAGACAAACAGACAAAAATTCTAACAATCATTGTTTTGGGTTCTATTGCGTAGATAAAGGCCCCCAATAATATTTTTCTCATATATCTTCCATGTACAGACAGCGATCAGTTACATTTTTATAATATGTATAGATATAGATATATACACTGGATCGCAAAAATTCCGGGTCGCTAATAAAAACCTTGATATCTCCATAAATTATATACCTAGATCGCTCGAATAAATAATATGTAGTAAGGAGGTTACTAATGCTTGTTCTAAATCTCTAAAGAGGTTTCATTTGTACAAGTTACAGATTTAAAAAAAAATATTCTGCATTTTGAAAATTTTAAAATTAGGAAAAGAATATTTTTTCTGCTTTTGTTTCAAACGGAGTTGTCATTGTAAATGGTTCCTTGGATTGATCAGAGTATTCAATGCAATATCATGTCGTTATCACCTGAAGAATGTACACGGATTATTACCATGGTACAAGAAGGAAGAAGTCAGCGTAGCACTGCTAGAACAGTAGGAGTATCTTTATCAACGGTCCAAAGAGTACTCCAGCGATTTCAAGAGACCGGCATGAACATCAGGAGACCAGGAAATGGCAGGCCAAGGTGCACAACTACACGAGAAGACCGATTCATCGTGAGCACTATGTTAAGAAATCGACATCTCACGGCTGTTCAGGTCCGAAACAGTCTTCAAGAAATTCACCACAACAATGTGAGCTCAAATACGATTCTGCGACGTCTTCGTGAAGCTGATATAAAGCCTTATAGACCAGCAAACGGCCCCAAACTGCTCAGAGAACATCGAGTTGCCAGGTTACGGTTTGCTCGAGAACACATCTGATGGACAGATGAAGATTGGTCCAAGGTTATGTTTTCCGATGAGTCCAGATTTTGTTTATTTACGCACGACGGGAGACGAAGAGTATTTAGACGGCCAGGAGAACGGTATCATCAAGCGTGTTTTGAAGGAAAGGTGCCATTCGGTGGAGGATCAATAATGGTTTGGGCTGGGACATCTTCAGAGGATCTAGATCATAGAAAACGGTTCTCTGACTGCTGTCAGATACGTAGGAGAGATTTTAAATGAGCATGCTGGTCCATTCTTAGTGAATATGGGTGCAATTTCCATTCTTATGCACGATAATGCGCCACCACATACTGCTCATTTGGTCAATATGTATATTCAAGACGTCGGTATTACCTGCATGGAGTGGCCAGCTCGCAGCCCAGACTTAAATCCCATAGACCATGCATGGGACGAGCTCGGGAGATGCGTGAGACAACGTTCTCCTGCTCCCGTTACCTTACACGAGTTAAAGAATGCGCTAGTGGAAGAATGGGCAAACATAGACCAAAATCGTATTAAAAATTTGGTTTACAGCATGCCACATCGTCTTATTGAAGTGATACGGGCTCGTGGAGGAAATACAAAATATTAAATTGACAAAAAAACTTTTATTTTTTAAGATTTACTGCGAAGTGTATTTTTGTTGTCATAAGTTAGAAGCGAAATTTTCTTATTTTTTAGTATTTAATTAAAGTTATATAGTGTACAGAACGTGTTACACATTTTTTTATATAATATATATTAATCAGTCATCTACAATATACTATAGTTTCGCAAATTAGTCTTATGTATTTAAGAAACTATCACGCCATTTATTAGCGACCCGGAATTTTTGCGATCCAGTGTAGTTACAGTGGATTATGGATTGTATACAGTTATAGTGGACCAACGGCTTGGAGAAATTGGCCGGTGATGGCTGCATGAGAACAGTCGAAGATCGAGTCCTTGAATGAGGGGCCACGTACCGAAAAGCGCAGTGTGGGACCGTGCTCCCACCACGTGGACCGTCGCGACGACTTGAAGAAGTTCGCTGGTAGTGACATATAGAAGATTGTATATGGTGACAAGCCTTGAGAAACAATGACTGATAGTATGGTGTAATATAGTAGATCTGCAATAAGTAGATCTCTTAGACATCGCTTATACCATAAGCAACCTCTGTAACGTCGAATGCTGGACACGGGCATACCGTCTTGTGCATTTTCGGGACCTTAAAACACCATACATTTCTTTTTATATAGTGAAATAAGCGGACGAGCAAGCGGTTCCACGTGATGGTAAGTGTTACCGCCGCCCATGTACACCTGCAACACCGGGGGGTATGCGGGTGCGCCGCCGACCTTGCAAAATCATATTCACAGCTCTCTTGAAGAACCCCAAAATATCCCTTACTTGTTGTTTATTGGGTTGATAACCCTAAACGTTAGTATGCAGACGATTTCGGTGCGCCATGACACTCGACCACAACGCATGCTTCGACTCCTGTGTTGATATTGTGGAGCCATTCAGCAAACATACCCTGCACCGCATCTGCTAACTCTACCTCCCGAATATTCACAATAACTTTGAGGACTACTGGTCAACCGATATTCATGCAAAGCGCCAACATATAGATATGCTTCACCGACATGTCTCAAATACATCTTTGTTTTATAAATGGATTGACATGAAAAGAAATCAAAATCGATTCATCATATTTTGTGAAACGAATAAGTCGATGGCATAGACCATGAAAAGTCCTAGATATGTAGCCAAGCTGTTTGGTGAGTCCCCTCTTTTACAGGTGGTGCAGATCCTCGGGGCTTGTGGTAGCAGCTTTGTTATTCCTTAGTCTCCTTTTACGGGAAGTTATTACGTCGTTCTAGAATTTAAAAAAAGTCTGAATCGTATTTTCTATATCCTATAGTCCGCACTGGGCCCGCGTGGCGAATTATAGCCCAAAACTCCCTAACGATTTACTAGGGGAGGCATGTGCCATGTAATAGGATGTTATAAGCTCCCATTTATATGTCACATTTCACTTAAATTTCACATCGAAAGTTAAAATAAAATAATTTTACTCTCACCGCGTCTCCCTAGCTATCGATGTAATCTTGCTTGAACCCGTCTGCCACGGAACGGCGCTCCACGCCTTAAGGCGACGGTTTCTAGAGTAAAATATCCACTTGACCTTATCTGCTACTTCACACGAGAGAGATTTATAAAGAACTATTCATACGTACAGTACCCTGCGACAAGGAATATATGGCACATAATGGATGAGAAATAGATGAGAAATCGTACACTGCGTTAAAGAAGTTATACTAAAGCGAAAATATCGCTCGCTCATTTGTTTCTCTTTTATGATATAACAAATGAATCGCCGGGTAACAGTACCCTGGGATAGGAACAGACCAGAGGTCAGAATTCTCCACTAAGAGCTGGCCCTGAAATACAGTCTCTTAGAACAGAGATTGCCTCACTGTACACACCGGAACCGGTGCTCGAAAACAACCACGCAAAGTTCCAGGGACCAACCCATCATCATCACAGACAGGAGCATTCTCGCGAATAAGCCTGATATCATGTTGACCGATCGGCCACAGTCTCGGGTGTTTTAGTGGACATCAGCGTCGCGCATGACGAGGGCCTCGTGAATGCCAAAACCGAGAAATGAATAAAGTATCGTGATCTGGCGCACGAGATCACAGAAATCTTGGACGTGACGTCGACTGAAATCATCCCGTCGACTTGTCAGGTTAGACAGGTTAATCCCCACCAGCCTCAAGACCAACCTGGGGCGGTTGGATTTCCGTGGCGGCTGGCTCTCACCGAAGATGCAGAAGATGGTGCTGCTCGTTACCACGCATATCGTCCGCCTGTTTCTCTGCCATCGATAACTGCCTATTTAATTATTTCTTTAATGCAATCCCTATCCTTCTTTGAGAGAGATAAATTTCATGGCAGCCTTCTGCAAGACTTCCTTAAAAAGTTTTAAATAAAATATCTTTCGATGTCACCAGTCCCTTAACCTTATATCTTACAAGACGTCACACAGCACTATCATCCACACGTCACAGATAAACTGCGCGTCTCAGCTCAAGTGCTCCACAATAACAGTGCTTCGGGATTCAGAGCGGAATGGGGTTGCTCTGTGACAAGGACGGATGCCGGTGTCAATGACAGCAATTGACATGAAGATAAGAACATAATTCTAGATGTCTCACAAGTCTTTACACTTATATGTCTTATTCCTCGAATAGTAAGGTAGTCATTTTCTGTATGAAATGGAAGTAAAAACCTGTTAGGAAATTAATAGTTATGGGAAATTGATACAAAATTATTAGAAAACTTAGAAAGACTTAGAGAGTACAGAGGCAGATTGCAACTTTCTTACTATGTCATCATATCGTATAGTGTCGAGCGGCTTTGATAGATAGATAATATTTTTATTATACACCAATACATGTTACAAAAAAACAATATAAGTGTCACTAAAAATACAACAGGCGGCCTTATCGCCAAAGTGATCTCTTCCAGGCAACCTTTGCGTGGTAAGGAGAAAGTTAGGTAGAGGTAGATATCAAAAATAGGAAGATGGTGCAATTTTACATAATATCAAATAAAATAATAAAACTTAATAATAATAATAACAATACGTAAATACATAGATGCATACATATGCACTAACATACATACATTCATTATATGAGAAATGGAAAGAAAAAAAATTGAATTTAAACAAAGTGAGTACAAGACAAAGTAAAGAACAATGCCGTGTGGTATCGGCTTTAGAATATACACCGTCGTGGGTGTCATAAAAGGCATCTAAGGGATAATAAATCCACTAGGTACCACAAGTCCTAAGGAACTGCACCACCTCTAGAAGACGTGGACTCGGCGCTAGCTGGACTCGGCAACCCGATTGGTAAGCGTTTTAATTTTACAATCGATTAGAACGCAATTAGATATTTTTGTGAAGCAACGCGAGAAGTAGGAGCTTAGCCCCAACTTCGGCACACGCAGCAAGACAGTTTGCGTTATCTATGCCTCTATATCTGTGGGATAATCCCTGGTAAATCTAAACAATAGACAGTGGGCAATAGGTAAATCTATCAACAATTTACCGCAGTGGCGCAGCTGCTTTCAATTTAGTTTGGCACTATCTACGCGCCATAGAAAGAGCACGTATGCAACCCAACCGCACAGGCTTACCTGTTGATTTTTTTCCATTTTCATACCGCTTCGTATTTCGCACATGAAAAAGTTGGATTGTTCTCAGTTAGGCTATTTCTCAATTAACTTGATTAAAAAAAACATTTTTTTCTTCTAATATTTTTATAATTCGATTTTTTTCTGTAAAATTCATATTTCCCTTATTTTCGGTTGTTTAATTAAAATAGAAAAATATACACCTAAACATGCAGAACTAAATAAACATAAAGAATTATTATTATTATTATTATTATTAGAACAGCCAATTAACAGCTATGCGATTAACTAACTGTTGTCTTACTCACAGACTGTCACCGCAAAGAAAATGTGGTATGTTAACATTGTTAGGAATAAGTTTTTAATATTTGAATACAAAGAGAAGACCATAGGTCGACATGATGATGTCGACCTATAGTCTTTGACTTTCAAATGACTTTGAAATTTCTGAACTTTGAGTACTTATCTCAAAATTTAACAAGGGTTTTGCAAGGTCGGCGCGCACCCGCATGCCCCTTGGTGTTGCAGATGTCCATGGACGGCGGTAACACTTACTATCACTTGGGACCGTTTGCTCGTCCGCCCACTTCTCTATAGAAAAAACTACACCACTGAGCACACCGCTGAGGAACTACACCTCCTCTAAATGAATGGACTCGCCAACCCATGTCCAACAGTGGATACTAGAAAAACTGGTTGCATTACATTGCATATATTCATATTATAATATACATACACATAATATATTATACATACCTATACGTGATTTGATTTAATTAAATTATTAAAAAAACAGAATAAACGAGAACAAACCAGAACGCTGAATCCGAACTCCAAATTCAAATGAAGTTTGATATTCGAAAATACTGATAATAAAATTCGCAGCATGATAAACCAATCCAAATATGGACGTAATCGTTCGGGTAGTGGCGCTGTGGGGGGGCGGGGAGGTTTAGCGCATTCAATTCTGCAATTTGAAGCAACGTAAAGTGCAGCCGGCGCCTTGTTACACAACCTTAGGCTTTATTTATAAATTCATTGTGATAATTATAGGTTAACAGATATTACATGTTCCTCTGTAATTGTACCACATGGGGCGTACAATGACGTCTTCATTACAATTTTATACACAAAGCCCAACTAGCGAAATTACAAAGTCTATAATTTATATAATTATGCCCAATAGCAAAATGTATAAAATATACACTAAGTATATGACGAAGAGTGATGTTAAAGATATACGGCCGTGATAACCTGTTGGTCGTTGCAGCGACACACAATACAATTATAAGATTAAATTGTCACAATATGTGGAACTACAATAACGCCATCATTATACAATTCGTGTCCATATCCAGCTCATCCATTTGTACATCCCATGCTGGATGCCCATAAAACGCCACGCTAGCTAAACGGGTTGGCGAATCCACTCTTACAGCGTTCACAGCGTAGGTTTCGTAGTAATCTTAATATTTATTTATTTAAATGTTTATTCACAAGTTTAACATACTCCAGCTCGGGAAGTTGTCGGCACTCAATTAAAGGTACAAAAGGGCTCCTTTGATGTATGTAATTAAATCCTACAAAAACACTCGTTAACAAGTTCCCGCAATTATATATGTGCGAGTGTGACTGCATTTAGATTTGTGTCTGGTTGAAATGCTAAAAGCGTGTGAGCTTTTAATTATAATATATAAAGACTAGCAACTCACTAGGTAGCCTGGCTACGGCAGCCAAGAATGTAAGCACCCAATTGTAGCATCCACTTTCGCCAGCCAGTCGTGTTGGTTACATAACGATACGCGAGAAAACATCAAAACTGGTCTGACTAAAGGCAGCCACATACATTCCTCTAGTACTGTTCTGTCTCGCTGTGGCTGTACCCAGTGTGCGATCGCGCACGTTCTAGAGGCTGCTGCAGTCTGAGATTCTTGGCTGCCTAGTTCGCGGTCTCCAATGAGCACTCATACGTCGAATTACCTGCCGCAGTCAGGTTGCCTAGTGCGTTGGGGAACAAAATATCTACTGTATGAATGGTCGTACTCTGAATAGTGCATTTTCACACTTAAATTTAAAAACGTATTACGCTTGTAATTTAACACTTTACTTATGGAATGAATAAATCTTAAGTTACATTTTCAATATTCAATTGGCTGTGTGGTGTCTAGCTTTTTCCACGTGGTGGATTATGGCCCGAAACCTTCTAGCGGTTTCGGGGGAAAAAGAATGTATAAGAATAAACATAAAGAAACCTTTATAAATGTGGCTATGAATAAAATCAATATATACCACGAGTATATGCCTATATATATAAACGATATGTTGTTGGATACGGCTCAAGAAGTCCTTCAACTTATGTTTTTCAATGTAATTTAATTTTAGTTTATTTTCTTTTAATGTACCAAAAATACCGAAACATTACCTTAGCATTTAGAGTGTACGACTAGAGTAAACTTCCTCAACTTCCTTATTTATTTTCTATTTATAGAAATGATTATATTAGAAGAAAAGAAAACAATTGAGGAAGTTGACTATAATTAATTAATTAATTAGCCTGTTAATCATTCAGCCTGTTAATCATTATTTTTCATATTAATTTTGTACTTCGTTATTAGGTCTTTTATCTCTTCCCGTGGGTGTTGTAAAAGGGATAACAAATCCGCTAATAATAATAATAAAGTATAATAAATTCGTTTATTATTCAGACAAAGTCCATGATTTGTTAGTAAATACAACCATAAAAAAATCCTTAAAAAAGTAAGTTAAGTACCACAACTCGCTTGGGCAGCAACGTGCCGTTTTAAGGCCATACATTTCTGCACAAGACAATGTATGAGGACATCCATATCCAGCAATGGATACTAAAAAGGTTGGTTAAGGTTAAGTCATTTCACAAGAACTGACATTAACAAGCTGTTTATAACGAATTACGATTTCCTATGGTTTGGCTGGATACTAATTATGATTATTGATATAAATAAATATGCTGTATATGGATACATCAATCGGTTACATCAAATAACAATAGTACAAGCTCTTACTAAATTTAGATATATTTGTTTTTGTTTGTCAGTTTGTCAGTTTGCTGATGCATGCGAAACCGGTGAGGAATTCTAGTGTGACTAGTATATGAAAATACAGACAAAACGTGGCGTGTTCAATAAATCACTATGATGGTATCTTGTCAGAACGCCGTAGGTGTCTCGTCGTGTAACGATGGGTAGCGTGACCATGATTTTATATATTTTGTGGACATATCAATTCATTCATCAAATATCTCTGATCAAAGATCTTTATGATCTCATTTCATCAAAGAGTTATACCAAATATAATTTACTCTAAGAGTAAATACATGCAGCTCTTATAGTTTACATTTTTTATGGATAAAAGGCGACAGACGAGCAGACAATCCACCCGGTGATAAGTGGTTACTGTTGCCCATGGACATCCACGATACATGCCAACATCAGAGCAGAATGAGAAACGTTGGCACGCCCCCAGATGCGCTGCCTAACATTGAAGATTTATTTGGATAGATTTCATACATCACGAAGACAGCAAAAAAATGTCATTTGTAAGCTTCATTTTTATATCTGACGGTGAAGGGTTAACTAAGAGTCTGTTAATACATTTATTTGCTAGGTTTAATTAATTACACTAATTTGGAAGAAATAATAGTTTTTTTTATTATATGGAAGTGGGAGGACGAGCAAGCGGTCCCACGTGATTATAAGTGTTACCGACGCCCATGGACACCTGCAACACCAGGGAGTATGAGGACGCGAGGCCGACCTTGCAAAATCCTATTCACAGCTTTCTTGAAGAACATTGTCGATAGATGGTGCTGTCACCAATAATATAACGCGCAAACGGTTTGTTTAGTGTACATGAGTTGTTAGTGTAACGTGCTATGAATATTCAGACAGAACTGCACTTACTTTACTCGTAGATCTATAATCGTAAAGTAGTGCAATCGTTCTCTTTAACTAACACGGGGAATTTCTAGAATAATAATTTCCAGTGTCGTTGAAAAACCCTTTTTTTTATAAATAAAAGAGTGGATAATCCCAGTGTTATATTTTACGTGCTAAAATCTATAAAAGACTGTATCCGTTAACCGTAATCATGGTTACCCTACACCTGTCGTGCAGTAACGAAGTGTCGTTCGAGATTTATGATGTCCTGGTGATTAGACTGGTTCATACATGCCCACCAATGTACCCATATACTATACACCACTCTTATTACACAGCAATACGGTTCAAATTGATTGATCTCGGCCGCAAACTTAACGTCCTATAAAGAGAACACTGGCAACGAACGGTTATTGAGTCTCGAACAGTCTCCGGTGTCTCGAGATTTATAAAGTCACTCGCTCTGAAACGGCGACATATTTTTAAACACCCTGTAGTGTACAGTTAAGAAAGTGTCAGAGATAATATTTTTTCTCGGCTTAGAAACTGGTCTCGGTAGACTAACGCTTACTTATTTATAGGTACTTATTTATTTCTTCCCTTTTCGGCTCTGTTTCTGATTTAAATTGTATTTGGACAATAACCGTAACCATTCCTTTCATTCTTTGCTGGACATGAGGGGTCATGCAGATTGTCTTGTGTGTGAGGAATGTATAGCCTTTAAACACCACGCTGGCCGAGCGAATTGGCGAGGCCACTCTTTTATACGTGATATAGTTCCTCGGAGCTTGTGGCAGAAGTGTTGTTATCTCTTAGTCGCCTTTCACGGCGGAGGAGATCCACGGGAGAAGATATGGTGGTGCTATTCTGTTAACACCACAAGGTCAATTTTGACTCTTTGCTCCCTATCCAAAATCAATATAGCAAAGAAGAATGGGGAGTGTAATGGGATGGGAAAAACAAGCCCTTGAGATGCCGTTAAGTATTAACCTATCAGCTATAATTATGATCTTTGAACTTCTATTACATTTTCATTAGTAGCTCTATCTATTGAACGTTTTTCTTTTTTTTATGGACGAAGGCGACAGACGAGCATACAGTCCACTTGATGGTAAGTGGATACTGTAGCCCATAGACATCCGTGATACATGCTAACATTAGTCCAAAATAACAAATGTTGGCACGCCCTCGGATACGCTGCCCACCTTTTTGATATAGGAATGGATTTGGAGAAAGGGTTGGGGATAGACTCACTCACTCACCACCGAAACACGTTACATTATTAGCAGTACATTTCAAGATAGTCTTCTGTGAGAAAGGGGTAACGTGGCCAGTCGAGGGCGCTCAGCGGCTGTTGGATTGCAGCGTGCACTCTCCTCCTCAGTAAAATCAAGTCAAACTGGTCAAGAAGGTCAATAACTGGTCAACTGGTCAAGACTATTCTGACTTCAAACACTACGTAAAGGAATTACAATCCTTCTAATAAAATTATCATCTTGCATTTGAAAAGTATAGGTATGTACTTAATTCAAATAAGAGGGTGACCATAATTTTTGAGTGCCAACCTCTTCTTTCAACGTCGAGACATTATCGGCGCGGATACCCCATTAAACTCTTTAATGGGCGACGCTCATCGACCGTGAAATTGATTTTTTATGCCTTGAAGACCTATATGTATTACTAAATCCGTATATATTCGTACACACAATGTGGGAATAAGTTACCGATAGATTAGATACAAACCGAACCGATAGATTTGTAAGAGGGAGAGTGCACGCTGCAGTCCAACAGCCGCTGGGCGTGCTCGACTGGCCACGTTACCCCTCTCTCACAGAAGACTACTTTGAAATGTACTGCATTTCCCATATTTTCGTATTTCCCCAATGTACGTACGTGTTTTGGTAGTGAGTGAGATGTGCCAGAGCCCATTCCAATCCCATCCTATCCCTCCCCATTTTCTCAACCCTTTCTCCAAATCCATTCATATATCTCCAAAGGTAGGCAGCGCATCCGGGGGCATGCCAACGTTTCTCATTTTGGACTAATGTTGGCATGTATCGCGGATGTCTATGGGCGACAGTATTCACATACCATCAGGTGGACTGTATGCTCGTCTGCCGCCTAAGTAGATAAAAAAAAAAAATTAAAGGAATGTTATACACGTAATAAAATGTGACTACCTTAAAATGTGCGCCGTTTCTCAATTTATCCTACTTCCCCAAGTTAGCTATACCATTCCCATCCCATCCTATCCCTCGACATTTTCCCAACTCCTTCTCCAAATACATTCCAAAATCTCCAAAGATAAGCAGCACGGGGGCGTGACAACGTTTGTCATTCTGGACTGATGTTGGCATTTATCGCGGCTGGCCTGGAATCCCCTAGTGATTTACTAGAGGAGGCTTGTACTCTGCAGTGGGACGTTATAGGCTGATATCGGTACTTAAATATAAATGAAATATATATACTTAAATCGACGGTACAAACAGGTCACAAGTTATCGATGACATAAATAGCTATTGCCTAAGCCTATTACTACTCCAACAGTAATATTACAGTAAGTAAACTACTCACTAAAGTAAATCTGCTAGGGTTGTCACTTCCTCAATTTACTGTTATTTGATTACCATAGTTCGCTTGTTATAACCAGATCTTGAAACTCTCAAACAATTCAAAGGCTCTTTTAAAGGCTTTACCCATCGGGAACTTAGGGTTGGCAATTAAAAGTAATTTAGTGGGTCGCAAATCCAGTAGATGGCCCACTGAGTACGGCCCGGGACATTTCAGATAGGAAGTAACAGTTACTATAAGCGATATTGTTATTAGAGACCTCGTAAATATTTAGATATTGTCAAAATTGTCGGGTTTTACGGCGATGATACCTAGACTTTAAACTTTTGTTGTCTTAGTAACAAATGTTAGTAAAATACAATACCATACCATTAGCCAATGTCTCTCCAATGCCGGATATAGACCTCTCCTAAGGTTCGTAATTATACAAGATCTTAGCCTTCTCATTCAGCTACCACTGGCCACTGACGGAAGGTCTGATCCATGTACTGATAAGTTCGAAAATTATGATGGGGTCTGTACATAAACACAAATTATATGTCACTCGATAAGGCTCGATAAGCTTTAAAACATATAGAAAACCTATCAACTATTAAAACGCTTGGATGCGCGTAGCACGGCTACGCTCAGTGACGTCAGCTACGACCGCTACGTGTGCTACGACAGTGCTTGCTACGCTAGAATAGAGTGCTACCGCCGCGCTAGTAGTGCGGCCGATATTGCTTAGCAGTTCGCTCTCTTGGCTGACGCACCGCGCCCTGTGGACTTCTCTGTGTCTCTCTTAGAAAAAAGACTTTTAATTTATACTCGTGCAAACCGTGCAAAGTGACCTTCTTCTCCTGTAATTAAATATAAGATTTTAGGCTATAAGCTATTTAGGTAAGCTACTTATCACTAGGTATTACGACTTACGACCGTCTCTGTAGTCGCCTGGTCCATTAGCACTCCATGTAGTGAGCATAATTATAGAGTAACATAGCAAGGAATGGACATTTATTTAAACTACAGACTACAGGTGAGAAGGGGAGAGATTAACGCACTCCGGTAATGGTGAGGTGCGACGGTCTGATTTACAACCGACTACGAGTGGACGAGCTTGATACAGTCAGTCAAGAAAACACATTATTTTTAACACCACACTCAATGGCTGAATTCCTTGAATTTCCTGTTGATGAAAAAACGCACCTAAAGAAGGACACACACTACCTATATACAGGGCCGTCTTTACCAGGGGGTGCAAGGGGTGCGGTGCACCCGGGCGCGGAGCGCCCGGGGGCGCCTGTCGAGCGCTGAATTTTTGGATATTTCATTGAACTTAACGCCATTGCACAGTTTTATATACTTGTTACTTACGACAAATATGTATGCGCAAGCAAAAAAAAAATAGTTATTAACAATAATATTTTTTTTACTTTTATTACGCTTTCGGCGCTTGTCATACCGCATTACTACACTACACAAATAACAATTTTATTTAATACAACACGCGCGCGGCAAAATCTCTAATCCAAAGACAGTGTATGTATGTACGTTTGACACGTTGCCGCCCGGTAGCAAAATGATCTCTAAGTCAATAGTGTAAGTTCATTTGAAATGGGCGCGCGGGCACTTATGGTATTTACTTATGGTGCAGGGTGTGCGGCGCACAGGGGCGCAGGGTGTTAGGGGGCGCCGAGCGCCGCTCGCGACGCCTCCAAAGAGTCTACTAGAGGGCGCCAGGGTATTGATTGCACCCGGGCGCTACATGGGCTAGAGCCGGCGCTGCCTATATATATAGCAAATAAATGTATGTAAACGAAATAGTTTTAAACAAAGATTTGCTTTTAAATATCTGCTCATCGTGAATTAAACCACTCTAAAACAAAGTTTAACGGCTGTGAAACAAATTATCAGCTAATCAAAGTGCACGCTTCTTATAACATTATTTTAATAAATGTCAATGAAATAGCTAAATTATTTTAAAAAAATATTAATATAAAATGTTTGCAGCAAATCGATGGCAGCTAATTGAATATACTGAATGAGCAGCAAATCTATAGCAGCAATATATACTGATTGAGTGGCAAATCAGTGACAGCAATTTGAATATACTGAATGAGCAAAAAATCGATGACAGCATTTTGAATATACTGAATGAGCCGCAAATCGGTGACAGCAATTTAAATATACTGAATGAGCAGCAAATCGGTGACAGCCGTTTGAATATACTGAATGAGCAGCAACGCGGTGACAGCAATTTGGATATACTGAATGAGCAGCAAATCGGTTAACAGCAGTTGGAATATACTGAATGAGCAGCAACGCGGTGACAGCAATTTGAATATACTGAATGAGCAGTAAATCGGTGACAGCAATTTGAATATACTGAATGAGCAGCAAATCTACAGCAGCAATATATACTGATTGAGTGGCAAATCAGTGACAGCAATTTGAATATACTGAATGAGCAAAAAATCGATGACAGCATTTTGAATATACTGAATGAGCCGCAAATCGGTGACAGCAATTTAAATATACTGAATGAGCAGCAAATCGGTGACAGCCGTTTGAATATACTGAATGAGCAGCAACGCGATGACAGCAATTTGGATATACTGAATGAGCAGCAAATCGGTTAACAGCAGTTGGAATATACTGAATGAGCAGCAACGCGGTGACAGCAATTTGAATATACTGAATGAGCAGTAAATCGGTGACAGCAATTTGAATATACTGAATGAGCAGCAAATCTATAGCAGCAATATATACTGATTGAGTGGCAAATCAGTGACAGCAATTTGAATATACTGAATGAGCAAAAAATCGATGACAGCATTTTGAATATACTGAATGAGCCGCAAATCGGTGACAGCAATTTAAATATACTGAATGAGCAGCAAATCGGTGACAGCCGTTTGGATATACTGAATGAGCAGCAAATCGGTTAACAGCAGTTGGAATATACTGAATGAGCAGCAACGCGGTGACAGCAATTTGAATATACTGAATGAGCAGTAAATCGGTGACAGCAATTTGAATATACTGAATGAGCAGCAAATCGGTGTTAGCAAATATAAAGCTGTTAAAATAATAAGAAAAAAGAGTCCCGCGAAACGTAACTCCGTCGATTTGGAGATGGCATTCTTAGTAATTCAAAATTATTTACTTCACTCATTCAAAAAATAGGTTGTTTTGTCGATTTAATATTTATTGCTGCTCGTTTAAATGGAAACCGATTTAAAACGTATCTCTTGTGGCATAGGGACGGATGGATACGTGGTTGAGTGTATCTCTGTAGTACGCACTTAGCGGCCAGGAGTCGAGAGTGTTTATTTTTCTAATACACGCTGTAGTATATCTTAAGTAAAACTTGTGCTTTAGCCGTAAACTTTATTTATACAAAATAAAGTTAATAAACTTTATTTATTAACGTGCTTTATTTTATACAAAAAAAAATCGCAGCTAAACTCACAGCATATGCTGAGATGGAGACCATTTCCGGCGTCGCACCAACACGCATGAAATAGCAACGTGTAATTTTTTCTTTTTTTATTATTTTTTATTTTTGTTATTTCTTGTATTTTTTTTCAATGTTTGTGATTTTCTTTTGTTTTTCTTATGGCCTACATTGCTTTGTTTTCCTTTCGGTTATTGTGATATTTATATTGTATGTGTGTTAGTGTGTGTTGGAACAAAGTGTTGTCAATTGTCTATAATTACAAATAATGTTATATGTTTATTTGTCAATTTTTATACAAAAAAAATAAACATGGGAGCTCAGCCAGGGGTTGATGCACCTCTGCCATGCTTACTTGCCCTTTACTTAGATATATTCTCCTAGGTTTTTTGTTTGTCATGTATATCGTGTCATGTATTTTTCATATATATTGTCATTAATATTGCACGCTATGACAATCTATTATTAGAGGAACATCTAGGATGTCATTTAAGATGTTAATTTTTATATAGGTGTACATGTTATTGTTTCTGTTGGAGGGAAGTTCGATCAAAAGTGAATTGTAGTAAATAAATAAAATGATAACGATTGAAAAACATTTTGTATCAGCTGTTCATATGACTTCGTTCGTTTATAATTTTGAGTACGTGTGCTTATTTCATTCTACTCCTACCTAATCTTATCCTAACTCCCGCATCCCATCCAATTCCATTATATCTCACCGTATACCAACCAGGTATTTTGAAGACACTTAAAATGTATGTACTTTTAGAACTATTTTAAAAACTCTTTCATTGCACTATTATGAACAATTTCTTATTGTGTATCCAACCTACTTGTTAATAATATGTTTTAAGTAATTATTGGCAACTTAATCAATGTATGATTTAATTATACTTTTGTTTTTTATAATATGAATGTAAAACTTTTTTTACAGTTTGCGGGATGAGATCTGAAAGTAGAGATTAGACAAAGAAATAAAGTCTAACGTACTCGTTGCTCAAAGAATAAGTATTGTGAAGTGATAGGATCTATAATCGATAGAGACGAGTCCTCGAATAGAGGCTACATACTGGGAAGCATACGGTACATACGCACTCCGAAGTGCTCCGAAGTACATACGCACTAAATTTATAAAAGATATCAACGAAAATAATTTAAAATATAAATTAAGAACATATTTCTTGTCCAAATTATAATTTGTTCACTGCTCACAGGTAGGTTTTTAATGTCTCGACTACTGATTCCAGCAGTACTTGTATCTTAGACAAATCTGTATGGTTTATTAGATACAATTATGTTAGCTATATACTTAATCTTTGTAAAATTGTTAATAATAAAAATAAAAAAAAAGTGGATCGACCGACGACTTGAAGAAGTTCGTCGGTGGTGGCTGGATGAGAAGTGCCAAAAATTGTATGTGATGATGAGCCTTGGGAGAGGCCTGTAGAATGCAAACATAAGCTGATTGTATTGTGTGGTATGTAAAGAAATAAAAATTAATGCTGCAACATAATTTTCTAAACATGTCACAAATAAATGTATGTACGTAAGAATTCCACAGCGAAATATCGTGTTTGTCGCGTGTATCTAATCTAGTGTAAAATGAGAACGTATCTGAGTCCGCATCAGCAATATACCGTCCCCCGGGTGCGAAATGCTTGAACCTCTTTCTTGAGTATATTATAGCAGCAAAGACAAGTAAAAATCGATCTATCTGTCGGTCTGTTGAAACACTGAAATACTGCCCGGTCGCTTGTGAAGTAGCGACAGGAAACACATTTCTATAATATGCTCATAATCTGTACATTTAATTCATTTTAAAAGTTCATTTTAAAATAAAGTTTAAGATTTCCATTTCCACTTGTAACGAATAGCTATGTTATTACTGTACCATACTATCAGCCTGCCTCTCTACACTGGAGGATATAAGCCTCTCCTAATGACGCCCGAGAACTTGAAGGAAGTCGCCGGTAGTTTTGGATGAGAAGAGCTGAAGACCATCTGTAGTAGCGGTCTTTGGAAGAGGTCTTTCGTTATTACTATGTTGCTACTAAACTGTGTAAGAGTATGTAGCATGTCAAGGGATCGATTACGGATATATTAAGGGAGTCTTACATACTTATTTTTAGCGACAAAAGCACTTTCCTAACTATTCCTACCTCAGTCCCCATAGAATAGCAGCCATCTTATTTTTTATTCGACCGAATAAAAATGTATATCTAATAATAAAAATAAAATATCTCTGAACACATGGATCATGGAAATATGAAATTTGGCAGTTTCTAAAGTAAAAGGACGAGCCATCGATTAATTACACAATTTATTCCAAACTATTGACATACCAAACAAAAGATAACAATCATGACATGTAATACAAAAATTATATATTTTTTTTTTAATTTACTGCAAAAACCAGACCCTTAACTAATATTTTTTTTATACTAATGTTTTCGTGTTAAGAATGAAGTGGCCCATGGACTAAGACAAATAGGCGTCACCATTTTTGACCTATTGGTCAAAAACACTATTGTGTTCCGTGAAATATCGGCCCACTTCCTTCGACCTCGCGCAAATGCTTCCCAAATACCACTTCCCAAAATACTTTTGCGGCAACGTCGACACGAGTGAGTGTTTACATTGCCGCCCCATACTTCTTCCACGATCAACCTGTGGCAAATGGAGGACGTAGAAATTGTTGCAGCGTCAGCGCTAAAAAATGTGTAAATAAAATATCAAAAAGATACTATCGCAGAAATCGATGATGGATGATGGTAATTAATCGCAATAGAACGTTGTAAGTACTTATTTACGGACGGCAAAACTGCCGCCGAAAGAAACAGGGCACAAGTAGTAGAAAACACATTTCGAGGAAATCAACTTTAAAGATTTTGTAACTTTTAATAAAAAAAGTATTTTCTAACATGTTTAATGAAACTTCTAGCCGCTCGCGGTTACCGCCAGCGCAGGGAGCGCACGGCAGCGCCAGCAGTGTCGGCGCGAGCGACATGTTTACACTCACGCTGCCCACTACCGTGCTCACCGTCGTGGATGTGGGCTGAATGTAAACGAGGGGATACGTCTGTTTCAAAGTAACATGCTCATCTCACTCGATACTCCGTGCGGGTCGCACATTTCTTTTGTTTCACAAGGTAACAAGCGTGTTGTTTATTCTTAAAAACAAATTGGAATCACTAATATAGTGTGTTGATTGTTTCCAGAAACGTCCGAAACTTTAGACTAGCGCTCGCCAGGTGTCTTTTCTCATTGCATTTACTTGACAAATCTGATATTTTCAAGCAAAATATGCAAATTGTACGAAATATCGCTATCAAGAGCAAGCAAAGCTTGAGAGAAACGCTTGTGTTCTTTACAAAAATGCGACTTATTTCATCCGTCGCTATCTCTCCGATACATTTGTTCCTCGTATTGTCTTTTGCGAACGCTCTCAGCTTTATTTGTTCACTACAATGGCAACGTATACCCCTACACACACAAACTGATGCACCCCTAAAAATAGTCAAGCTAGAATAAACATTGATACGCCTGAATAAAGTTCAAAATAAAATCCGTACATATACTGCCAATGATACGTTTATATGGGTGTACTGTACATATATTTGTGTTATCACGCGCTGTTTATCAAATACACAGTAATATCTAAAATCATTTTATTATTTTTCCGTTTGATAGAGAATATATTTGTTCTGAGTTTATTGGCTGTAAGTTTACGATAAATTATTTATTTTTCCTTTTTATAGAATTTTTTTTTTTTCAATAATTCCATTCCATCACGCACGGTCTTCTTATTTCATCTTCTCTCAGTTTCAATAGTCTTTCGTGGTTGAATTTCGAGAAATCATAACAGGAAGTTGCTAACTAAACTACATATTTCTATCTTCAACGGTTTCGCCAAATAGATAATCAGATCAGTTTTGTCATTCTTGCAAGTAAATCCCAGTTCACATATTCGAATTATATTCATAATAATTCCTAAAGTGCGCTGGCTGGCTACGAACGATCTACAACAGTGATTATGCTGGCTATGTCGAGTGCTACGCGGTACACAGTCGCAGCTAAGGCGTCCACCAATATAGGCGCTAGTAAACACCTTAGTCGCAGAATTTTGTATATATATATATATTATATAAAAAAATATCTAAAACTAATGGTGCGCATAAACAAATCACGAAATCACTTACCCTTTTTCCTCCGTAGTTCACTATCTTGACAGGGCCCTGTATCTTCTTAAATTACACTACACTTATCACGATTAGTTTTCTTTGTTATCGAGATCGCTAGCTAGCGCGGTGTTAACTCCTCGAATATCAAATCTGTAGTGTGTTACGAGAGAGGGGGTGACTAGTGACTGCCCATGCACAACAAAGGCGTAGTCGATAGATTTACCCTCAGGTACCATCTCTAATAATGAGCGTTTGCACTAACACTTTTTATAACACTTGTAAAGTGTACCGCATCAGTTGAAATCAAATGTTAGTTGTCTGAGTCGTTTTATAATAAACTAGCGACCCGCCCTCGCTTCGCTTCGGTTTATAAGTTTTTTTTTTAAATATAGACTATATTAGATACGGATAATGATGCTTCCTATTTGTGAAAGAATTTTTGAAATCGGTTAAGTTGTTCCAGAGACTACCCCCAACATACCTACAACCACACAATTTCACCTCTTTATTATCAACGTTAGCGCAATTGAGCTAACGTTGGAGTATGTTTACATACAGCCTTAAACAATTGTAGATTGTAGCACACATAGGAGACCACACAACAGTTACAACTGTGTGTTGTCTGTGAAAACAAATCTTAACTTAGCGCCATGGTAAACAACTTACGTTGTGTTTACAGTTTGTAGTTAGTGTAAGCGGAATCTGACACCGTTTGTTTGTTTGTTTGTCCGGGTGTTTGTGTGTATTTCGCATTATTCCAGTCGCAGCTGCTCCACTAGCGGCTTGTTCACTTGTGTTCCCTTTGTAAGCGCGCGTTTCCACTTACACACGACATAACGTTAGCGAGATGGTTAAATATCATACAATAACAGGCGGTCATCGACTCGATCTTAAACCATGTCGGGTGAGTTGGGTCTTTACGTGCCAACTATATAATGGGGTGAAGTTAGAATTTAGTATTTTTATTCCTCGACCTTCGCGAGCATGTTTTAAACATATTATGAAAAGTTTACCACCAGAAAGCGTACGCTTCCTTTTTTTATTTAACAAACAACTTGTAAAATACCTGTTTTTGGCAAATTACTCTTCAAATTATGCCTTTCGGAAGTAAGCGCAATTTAACATAAAAATATTAATATAAAGTTTTTTTTGTAAAAGCAGAACTGTAGACAGCAAATTTTTTTGGTTGACGCATGAAAATATGGTTGCGTAAGAATAGTATACCCTAGAAATCGTATTCGTATCGCATTACTGTCACCAGAGAACCCAAACCTAACCCACCTTTAAATTTGCTGCCATCGATTTACTGCCAGTTCAGTATTTTTTGCTGCTCGTTAAATTATTTCTATTTATTTTCCTAATTTCATGTATCAGGTAACCAAAAAAGTTCGTGCGGTTTTTTTTATACAGATTGACTTCGGTCTTCCAGAGCGTGCTTCATCGATCAAGCTGAAATCTCCCGAGGAAAATTTCATAAACCACTTCTATGCTGTCCGATCACTTACAGCGTCATCTCCGAATACGGTACATATTTTTCACGCCGCCTCGGCCGCTTTGGTGCCAAGTTTGTACTCATAGAGCAAACAACTTCGAATTAACGTTTTGTTCGTGGCCATTGTAAATTATTTCACAATAGGAATTAAACAATTGTCGCAAAATTTGTATGCATCAAATGAAAGAGGAATTCGTACGAAAATAAATGACAGTATATAAACAAGTGCTATCAATAAATAAGTAAAAAAATATCCATTGCAAATCTGTATAAGAAAAACAGCACGAACTTTTTTGGTTACCTGATATTTTTATCAGCCTGTAATGTCCCACTGCAGGTCACAGGCCTCCCCTAGTAAATCACCGGGAGGTTTCGGGCTGAATTCAACCACGCAGGCCCAGTGCGGATCGATGAATACACATACACCAGATCTTTTTCTCGAGCATGCGGATTTACTCGCGATATTTACCTCTCACTACCGAGCCAGTGACAAGTTTTAAAAATCCGTACTTAAGTAGCACGGGTTGAGCATTTGAAGCCACGAACACACGAAGGTGAGTTAAGTATAGATAGCCCTAGGCTATCACCGTACTTTCCTGTACTAGTCAACAATATTTTAAAAGGCAAGCTAGAAATCATTATTTTATTATTATAGTTAGTTCCTTTGGTTGTCCATTTTTTTTTCCTTACCAAATGATTTTCTCTGGCTACCATTTTGTTTCTAACCCGTTCTATTTCGTCCATTGGAGATCTCAATTCCTTCTTATTTTTCTATCTTTGTCAACTTTGATTCTTATTTGCCAATTGATATTGAGTGCAGTGCAGGGGTAGATATGTATGTTAGTATTCATAGAGTAATAAGTTACTTATTATCATAAGTATTCATTATATTATATTATCGATATTGTCGGTAAGTATATGATGAACATGATCCATTCTGTGGATTTCGGTCATTTTCCACCACCTAAATCCACACACGATCACCACACACCATTAGGCTTGTCACCACACACGATCTTCGGCTCTTCTCATCCTACTACCACCGGCGTACTTCTTCAAGTCATCGCTCCGCCAGGGCGGTACTGCGCTTCCAGGTACGTTGCCACCATTTCAAGACTCGTCTACCGGTGGTTGTCGATCCTGCGCCAAATAAGACCTGCGCATTGCCAGGCTCTTTGAGCTAGTTCTTTGGTGAATCTCTTCGTTTCGGATCATTAATAATTCACAATTCTTAGGGTACACCTTAATAGCTCTCAATCAAAACCTAATGAAAACAATTTACCAATTCTAAATCTCAGGACAATCGATTATAACTTCTACAAAATTAATATTAGCTACAAGAATTGCTTGAACCCGTGCTCCACCCGACCGGAAGGAGGTTTTAATCGACTCCTTCTGATTGAACACTAATTGTCTCCTCGCCCAGCGCCGCCTGCCTCCGAGGAAATTGCAATTACTGAAGTGCACTCGCCTATTATACAACTTTCATACCTATTGTTCCCATCTAGAAGCTACAGAATGGCTAATTGTCAGATAATAAAACCTGAAAGTGGTCTAGATTTTTATTGAGAAGATGGTTGTAGACGAGCAACTGTCTCACCCGGTGGGATATGAATACTGTCGCCCATAGACATCTGCAATACTTACATGCCGGCATTAGTCCAGATTGACAAGCATTGGCATGTCACCGGATGCGCCGCCTACCTTTGTAGATTTAGGAGTGAATTAGAAAAGAGGTTTGGGAATATGGGGAATAGAAGTTCGGGACGAGATGAGAAGTCAAGAGTATAATGGAATATGGAGTTTGTTTTATTCCATTATACTCTCCATTCGATAAAATAAGATGGGATGAAAAATGGCCACTGGCGTATCTTACTCACTACAGAAACTCGTACCTACCTACATCAGAGGGAACAGGATAGGAATGGGAAATTCAGTGAAACTGTAGGGTAGTCTATGGGATTGCAGCGTGCACCCTCCTCCTCACCTAGCAAATGTTGAATCTCATCTATCTTCCCACAAATTTGCTCAGCAATACAAAATTTGTACCAGCAATTTTTTACCATATTCGCTTTTATAAATCAGTAAATTTATGTGTAAACTCTTAACGTGCGCAAAACATTTTCGCAACTATCCATAGTACATAGCAAAGCGACGCAGATGGAATAAATTAACGCCTGTCCGCGCATATTTCAAGGGGGAAATAAAAAGTTTTCACATCAATGTTTACAACGTTTAGTGGACGCGATAAATCCCCGGCGCGCGGATAGCCGCGAACTCTAGTCGCCATTTTGTAAATCATTTTTATGTATTTCATGGTTTTCGACAATATAAAATAAAGTGACACAGAAGACTACCTTGAAATGTACTGCATTTCCCACTTTAGCGTATTTCCCCAATGTACGTACGTGTTTCGGTAGTGAGTGAGATGTGCCAGAGCCCATTCCCATCCCATCCTATCCCTCCCCATTTTCCTAACCCTTTCTCCAAATCCATTCCTATATCTCCAAAGGTAGGCAGCGCATCCGGGGGCGTGCCAACATTTGTCATTTTGGACTGATGTTGGCATGTATCGCGGATGTCTATGGGCGACTGTATCCACTTACCATCAGGTGGACTGTATGCTCGTCTGCCGCCTTCGTACATAAAAAAAAAAAAAAAAAAAAAAAAAAGTGATGGGCGCATATCCAGAATTTGGTTTGTGGGGAAATTTATTTTCCGGAAAGTCAAACTAGGCTGAGTCAATTTATGAAAGTAATGCCGCCAGCAAGGGGACCAAATTTGTACAACATGCTCGATATATAGACATGTTGAACACGGTATTTAAGTACGAGTATTTTCTTTTCATTGTAAACTATGAATTTATTTTCCTGTCAGTAAAAAAATAACATAATTTAGATTATGTAATAATAATAATATTTACTTAATTTTTTTTTTTATTTATTTGGACACGGGTAGTATAATTGTACATATTAATATCTACATACAATTATAATAACTTCTCATACCAGATAAGCTACCACAAATTATATATCCCTCCCCATTTTCCCAACCCTTTCTCCAAATCCATTCCTATAGCTCCATAGGTAGGCAACGCATCCGGGGGCGTTCCAACGTTTGTTATTTTGGACTACTGTTGGCATGTATCGTAGATGTCTATAGACGATAGTATCCACTTACCATCAGGTGGACTGTATGCTTGACTGCTGCCATCGTACATAAAAAAAAAGCAAAAGTGGGATACAAATGAAATATTACATTATGATTTTGACTTTTTTCTGGCTTCTGATTTCCTTTTACTTTTTTCTGCTTTCCAATGAAAATGACGTGTACGTTTGAAGATTTCCGGAGGAGGAGAGGGCCGCGGCCCCCGTGGACTGTCCCATAAATACGTGGGTATTATTTAGGAGCTATTAAAGAACTAAAGTACTAATAAAGATCTAGTCAGTACTATTTTAAGTAACTCAATGTCTTCATTGATTCCTTTTATTAACATGAGTGATTGAAATAATGAAAGCAAGAATTTAATTTGGATTTTCGGATTACTGTTTCACTAAAATATCAAGATTAATAAATCAAGATATAACGGTAATATATGTAAGCAGGTAACTAGGGTAAAGATTTGAACCCTTCAATCGGGTCGAAAGATAACTTTCAAATGAAATAGTTAAAAAATTGATACTCAAACAATAATAATACCTACACATACTCAATTACTACTTAATTATATAATTACGAGTTAATTATTATTTTTAAATAATGAAATTAAAATAATATCAATATACAAGGACGTAACATTTAAAGTTAATATCCAATATAAACAATACCGATCGATTTGTACAAGGCCCGCGTGGTGGATTAGGGCCCGAAACGCTCTAGTGATTTACTAGGGGAGGCATATGGCCTGCAATGGGATGTTAAAAAGGCTGGAAAAAAGAAAAATCTCATACAATTATCGTCCGGTTATTATAGGAAGAACTGACATAAGTCTTTAACGTGTAATGAAAAAAAATTACAACTAAATAGTTCTTTAAGAATATATTTTATTCTATTTTATTGTTAGGCATGTTATGTATGACTTAAGAAAGAAACGGTATTTACTTAATACAGCGCTCTATACACAATAAACACAATAGTCACGTTGTTTTTCTTCTCCAAATCCACTGGGCTAAAAAAAATACAGTAATTGGGACCGTCTGTTAATTTTATGTCGATGGAATATTTTTATGTATTTCACGGTCGACCGCCGCAACGGCCGTCCTCTAATAAAATATTTTTCCATCCTGACATTATTCGTCTATTGTCGTTTCGGGACTTATTCTTCTTTAGCACCTCCCGAAAATTGTTGCTTGAGGAATTTTTATAATTATGGCCGCCATGTTATAAGAGTGTTCTTTTTTATTTTTTATTGCTGGTAAAGATAGATGAGTGATTCTAATTTTGGAATTAATACTTAAATTACTGCTTCTTCTTTTGGTACCATTCCTAACGGAGGTTTGTAATCAGCATGGCTATTCTCATGCGAGAGACTGCTGCCCGGAACAAAGACTTGGTGCTCATCCCGAACCATTTCTCAGCCAAGATGTCCACCCTTTGCCCGATTTAGGGCGACCGTGTATCTTACCCCGCATTACTAGTTGTAAAAGATGATATATATCACTGCGCATGACATGAACAAAGTATGATAATTTTCTTAACTGTTTTGATGACCTTCAAACCCTTATCCATTCTTTGAAAAACCGTCTCGTTTCTCACGCGATCCACCGTAACATTTTTCTGTACACCCACATTTCAAATGCCTCTAACCTTTTACGCATAGTCAGGGTGAGGGTCCAGGATGAAGAAGACGTGAACAGGCCTTTATGCCATGCATCTTTCATGCATAAGAGTGTCCGTCAGGATACGAGTGTCCAGCGGTGTACAATAATATTTATACTTTATACATATTTTCTATGCCAGGGGTGGCCAACAAGTCGATCGCGATCGACCGGTCGATCGCGTAACGAAATTTTCTGTTATCTATTGATATTAATTGTACTATCATATTATTGATATTCATAGCTATCTAATTATTGTTTTATTCGTCCCAATAAAGCACAATTAAGTCGATCGCAAGAGGTCAGATTTTTTTTTAAGTAGAACACTATCTAAACAATTTGGCCACTCCTGTTCTATGCGGTAATTGTCCTCTTATAATGTAATTTACAAAAACATCAAATTTACAAGATACAGTCTTGTATGATTCATAAGGACAATGTGTGCTGACGTCTGTACTAGAAGAATCTGTTTTACAGCTGTTAGCGCCTTCCCTTATGGTCTTATGGTTTAATGACAAAGATTGCCCTGTTAAAATTTCAGTGCCTTAAATATACTTTTTGGATTTTTTGCCAAAATAATTTTGCAAATATCTGGCTGGATTTAAAATCCGATAAAATAATCTGGCTTTTGTATTTTTCAACTCCTCAAATATTTAATTCAAAGTTATGAAAATTTCAAAACGCCTCAAGAACATTTAAAAAAAAAAATTAAATATTTAAAAATATGAGTGTTGGTAAACTTCCACAACCCTTCAGCCAGGTGTTCACATTGTATTAAATTATAATGAAAAAAAGTATTAAACAAATTTTCATAGTGCCTCAAGTACCTACCCAAAATTGTCACTCAGCTCTCCTACTAAGATCTATTCTTAGTACTAAGTAACAGTTATTTAAAGAAACAGTTTATTCGGGTGATAATTATTGTGTATAATATGTACGTGTGTGTTCTATGTAAGTATGTCTGTATATGAGTGTGTGGGGGTGTGGTTTTAGATATCCGATTTTAGAAAAAAATAAGATACGAGTCTATAATGTAAGTAATTGAGTGTGAGTTAGTGTATGGGTGTGTGTGTGAATAAGAGTTACAGATGTTAAAAATGTTAAGTACAGGTTGTTAATAATAATTTAGCGTATTGGTAAGGATTCGGTGTCATTATAATCATGGTTTGACAGCCAGTATTTGATTTTGTTTTAAGTTTGATATCTAGTCAGGCGATGAATCCGCAACTGTCCATTAATTTTATTCTATAATATGGATACAAGGAAACATCGCTGTCGCCGGATAAAATAAATTTTCTATGCCTTTGTGTTGCACACAATATCGATTCTGCGTTTGTTACACTGCACTTTAAGATCGATCGAAGAAGAGAATTCAGTATGTATAGTTGACGTACAGTAAGTAATTTGCATTCAGAATATAGTGTCCTAGTTGGAAAACTAAATTTTCTGAAAGTTATCACCTTAAATGTATGACCTTTGGACCTTTGAGCCCTTTCTAAATGTATGAGGTGAGTTTCTGCAGCTCCTCCCCGTATAGATATGCAATAACTTATTATATATTGACAGAGAACGATATAAATTGTATGTAGAAATTTAGGATTACGGTACTGAGCTTCTTAAATACCCATGTCAATTTTCCAAATCGAGATGTTAGAAAATCGATGTGCGGTTTCCACGTTAATTGGTCGTCAAGGAGAGTACTAAGTAGCGAATGGTAGCCACAGATTCTAGGTTAGGGCATGCACAGTTTGTCATCAAAGAGGTATCTATCTAGGTAGAGGTTATGGGATTTTAGAACGCTCTTTTTTAAATTTAGACCAATAAAAATCTAGTTACGGTTTACGGTTATAAATATACACCTTGAATTAAAAATAACTTCTCTGAGCTGCTGAGATTTATCTCAATTTATCGAAAATTTTGTGAACAGAAATAAACATTCATAAATTCAAAGTACCGATTGTGAAAAATGTTGACAGCGTCTCTTTCTTTACGTATAAAATCGATGGTACAAAATAACTTCTTAACAAGGTTTTTATTTTGTAAGAATTCAGACTAAATCTAACTTCAAAGCCTTCTTTTGACTGTAAAAAAATTCCACGTACTTTGACTAGTAAAAGTTATTGATAATATTTTATTCTTGTACAGCGTGGGACGAAATTAAAATTCTTAATTTTATCATAAAATAGTTCTTAAATAGCCCTTTTACATTAAGCTAGGCCGGCGGCGCGCGGTCGGTTCTACGCGGTCACAATACCCGTTCTACCAAGCATGATTTGCATTACACATAGAGCGCTTATAATAATTTAAGCGCTCATATGAATCGTAGTGCTAGTTATAAGTGACATTAGAACTTTTTTTATGGACAAAGGCGGCAGACTTGCATACAGTCCACCGTGTGGTGAGACCGTAGCCCGTGGACATCCGCGGTACATGCCAACATTAGTCCAAAAAATAAACGTTGGTACGCTTTTGGATGCGCTATCTACCTTTGGAGATATAGGAATGGATTTGGAGAGTTGGGAAAATTGGGACGGTGTGATGGGATGGGCGTGGGCTCTGGCATATCTCACTCACTACCGAAACTCATACGTACACGTTCATTGGGGAAATAGAATAAAGTGGGAAATGAAAGTACATTTCAAGACAGTCTTCTGTGAGAGACCCAGCGCCTGTTGGATGCAATCGTGCAATCTTTTCTTTAAAGCTATTCAAAAGAATCAAGTGTGTTCAAACACGAAAATCAAACGCATCCTAACTACAGAGAGTCAAACATGAGACTCTCCTTGCTTTGTTGTCACTCATTTTACTTTGTTATTTTTTATTTACTTTTAATCATGATCATGATCAATCATAATGTCTTCGCATATTGAGATGTTAATTAGATTAAATAGTTATATATAAATGATTTAACTGCTCATTATGCTTTGTGATATTAAATCAATAAACCCGGACATTCCTGTGTAACCAATCGGCGACCAATAGTCCGAAATACACTATTTTTGACCGCTTGAAACTGTTCACACGGCATCGCAAAGATTTTAAATGGCTTCCATTTCCGGAAAATTCCCCTAGAAATAGCCCCCGAAAAGATGGGTCCGCTCCCACTAAACTTGTTAGCGTATCACACTACTTGGGGAATAAAATTTAACGGAATTTAATTTAGGACAAAATAAGTTTTAGGAGATTTTTATTTAAATTGAGGGAATAATAATTAGAGGAATTTTATTTTAAGACACAAAAAATTATGAGATTTTTTAGAGCAAAAAAGTTAGATACTGGAATTTCAATGAAAAAAACTCTTAATGTAATTCCATTCGGTAAATAAAGAAGATTGCATTAAGATTGCACGGACTTTATTCAGTTTACACAGGCGGATACTTCGTGAAGCATCTTGAACAGGTTCTATTAAATTATCTTTTTAGTTTAAACTACCTTTGCCCGCGAATTTGTTCAGGGAGGTACACAGATTTAATATGATTAAAGGAAAATATGAATTTAGTTATAATAACATTAGGAAGCGTATTTAAATTTGCATAAATATTTTTCATGATTCTTAAGTAGGTATAGACGTTAAACTAGCATGTTCGTAAAATTGTTTGGAAAGCGTGTCACTTTAGTGAGTAAATTTAAGTGATGGGAATCCACTCATCGATGAAACGAAACTTCATCTCCCTTCAAATTCGAACACGCAGTGACGGACAGCTAGCGTTACCTATTCCTCTACATCTGTTTTCTTAAGTATATCGTGTTTTTCACATATATTTATCTATTAAACGAGACTTAATATCGCAGCTGCAAATAACCCAAAACAAATATATCGGCAATAGCAGACCAATGGATAATACTCTTCGTACTCCAAAAATCCTCTCCACCAATCGCCACCACTGCTCCAAAGTGTGCGTGAAGCAATTGAAATTAACGAACGGAAGATGCCACTGATATAGTAACACTGGTGGTCCAAATATTAACATATAAATTATACATGATTAGTACAATATAAACGTACTATAAATACATACATATTATACATCATATAAATAAACATATACATATACATATATATATATATATATATCTACGCACATATAGGGTTCCCAAACTGTATCGATTCATGACCTCCAAGTTCCTCATTTCGCCGAGATTACTGGGCGACACAACTTGTCCCAATTCTTTACTTCCACTAATTTTTGTACATTACTGCTATGAAAATAATTTCGTACATGAAATTAATTAGTCTCATTTTTCGACTTTCGCTAATATCAGTTGGTACAGAGTCCGAATTTATTTATAAAAGGATCTCCAAAATAAGATACATCAAATTTATTTATTTTTTTTAATACAAAAAAGTCGGCAGACGGGCATACAGTCCACCTGATGATAAGTGGATGTTGTCGTCCATAGACGTCCGTTATACATGACAACATCAGTCCAGAATGACAAACGTAGACACGCCCCCGGATGCGCTGCCTACCATTGCAGATTAAGGAACGGATGGGAAACTGGGGAGAGATGGGATGGGAATGGGCTCTGGCATATCTCAATCACTACCGAAACATGTACGTACATTGGGGAAATACGATAAAGTGATAAATGCAATTCAAGGTAGTCTTCTGTGACAGAGGAGTAACGTGGCCAGTTGAGTGCGCCCAGCGGCTGTGGGAATGCAGCATACACTTCCCCTTACAATAAATCAATTAATACATTCAATAAGTTTCTTCTACGCCCGCTTTAATTGTTTAATTTAACTAATAATTATTATCAGCGTCCTGGACCAATAATTAAAAAAAATAGATTTCTAAATATGTCAAAACAATTTATTAATTTGATTACACTAGACTCTAATAGTATTGTAAATTCTCCAATTCAGTTGTTATTTATTGTTTTAGCGCTTTCCAATCTAGGTTACAGGGTTCAGCACAACAAAGCTCACGTCGCTTTGTTCTTTTGCTGATAAAGTGCTTGTATACACGAAACCATGCAATTTATAATTAGCCCTTCAATTTGATTATTTATCATTCAGTATATTGTTCAACTCCAACAAGTTGAACACGAAAGCAGCCAAATTCCAGCACTAGATCAGCACCAAATAAAAAAAATATTGTTCGAGCTGACGTACCCTCATTTTTTTTAAACATTATACAGATAGGCAGACGGTCAACCTGGTGTTAAGTGGTTACCATCGCCTATAAACGCCTGCATCACTAGGAGGATCACAGACACGCTGCCTACGCTGCAAATGGTTCCAGCTCTCTTGAAGAACAACATATGGTAACACAGAGAAAAGACCTCAGAAAGCAGGTTATTGCACAATCCTCTTTATTTAATAATCAATGGTACCTAAATATAGACAAAATAGTGATGATTAAAAAATAGGGCCACTAAAAGATTTATGCACTTTGCGTCTGCGTTTGCGTTTGCGTATTAATCGTAATTTACTTTAACGGGATGGACATTGACATAGTGTATATTAAATTGATTTGATGTTAAAATCGACACTGACGATATGTGCTAACTGTGTTATTATTGCCATATAAGAAAAAAAAGCAGTCTAAGGATGCATTTGTAAAACAATAGATCGGACGAGACCCTTTAGCGCATCTGACTTTATAAGAACTCATCATAAACCAATCACATGTGCAACAGGGGTCATGTGGGACGGCGTCCAATTACAACCGTCGCTCGGACGATTTGCGACGCTACGTCTTGTCGCGGGGGGAGATCCAATCAGCGGACTGTGAGATCGATGAAGGAGGAAGAAGAATTGGAGCAGGTTTGTTAATATTAATATAATTTATTTGTAATCATAGGTGTCAATAGCTTAAATAATAGAATACGGTTAATAAATATATTTAAAACTATCGACCCGCCCTCGCTTCGCTTCGGTTTATAAGATCTTATTTATTAAATTTCTTTTTTTTCGAATTTTCGAAATAAAATATTCATTTATTCGAATAAATGAATTATCTTTCACATATTAGACATATTAGACACGGATAATGTAGCTTCCTATTTGTGAAATAATTTTTGAAATCAGTTCAGTAGTTCCAGAGATTACCCTCAACATACCTACAAACACATAATTTTACCTCTTTATTATATTAGTATAGATAATTTAATAGCAAATAGATTATATACTACATACTAATCTACTCCCTATACTACATTGTACTCGAGTACAATGTAGTATAGGGAGTAGATTAGTAGATTATAGGGAGTGGTAGTGGTATGAAAAGATTTGTACTTTCACATACAATGGTTAATTAAGTTAGATTTTATTACGCGCCCTCTCCTATTTCCTACACCCTAACAGGGCCTGTAGTTAAGTATAAGTTTGTTTTGTAATTTGTAACTCTATAGGTACATGGTGCTATAAAATAAATACATAAATACAAGTTCTTAAATGTCTTAAAATCAGTTTGGCTGTGATTAACCCAAAGGGTGTACAATAGGGTGGAGCGATTTTCTTTTTTATTTATTTTTGCTTCAGCATACCTGTTAAAAGTTGCTATTATAGGTCATAACTAAACACAATAAAACTCAATTTGCTTACGCTATGTTTAGAGGTGCCCCCATCATCATACATTTTTGAATAATTTAACCAAATCTCATGAAATCGCAAACATTCTATAAACGCTGAACCACATCCTAAGCGATGCTTTATTAGTATAAAATAAACAAAATTGAACTTGAAACGTACGTGTTCTGATCGGTAGGTAAACGGGGTGCGGGGGAGGGGTATTTTACATTTCGCTCTCTCACACCAACGGAATGACATTTAGTCAACTCGCGCGCGTACAAGAGTTCACTGTTTTGTCGTGCACCTAAGTACTTGACGCATCGAAATATACCCCTGGGAACGAGATATTTAAAGTAAGTAATATTTTTCATCTTTATTACTCGCAGTTTTGTTCATAACTTTTGTACTATTGTTTATATTCTTTGTCTTGATTACAGAAATATGTCTCAAGTTAAAACACGACAAATGACGAGCTGTCCTGTGTTTGGTTTGCCAGAAAAGTTACCTGTTTCTCAGTTACCAACTTATAACGACGTAATGAAAAATTATCTTTTTATCAAACATGAATTAAAGCCCGATAAAACAACAAAAGAGCCAACAGTTCATGAAATATCCGAAATATTGGCTCAAGAAGTTTTAGAAATATGGCAAAAATCGTCGCTGCCAACTGTAAGTGTAAAAAGAATTCTACAATTGATTCGCTCTTATCACGACAAATACAGACGCTTAATGAAACCATATAAAGGCCGTCAAACGAACATTAAATACCAAGAAAACGTTAATAAATTTATATCAGAATCCCATAGCTTGTTTGATATTTGCAGCTGCAAATGCAAAGTTATCTCGAATTGTAACTGTGTTAAAGGTAGTCGTGTTCCCAAGGAGGAAGTAAATTTCTTACTAGATCAAAGAACGAGCAGAAAAATGATGATAGGCGGTGTGGATGTGGTTGCACTTGTAAAAAATAAGAAAAAACAAGAGAGAAATGAAAAAAGTTTATCGCGTAACAGAGAGGTAAACTATTTTGATAAACCTTGTTGTTCTCGTTCTTTGACTGATAACTTGCCAAGCGAAAGCAGCAGCTCATGCGATAGTTTACTTGTGCCATCTTCTAGTCCTCAGTATGAAAACCCGGAACAGTTGAAACACAAAGCTTCGCCACCTCAAAAAAAAAAGAGACTGAATTTACCATCTTTAGCCCTTGCCTGTGATCGTACTGGAGTTTCGGATAGAGCCGCTGCCATTATAGCTTCTTCTGTCTTAAAGGATGTTGGCATTATTTCATCTAACGATCCAAGTCTTGTTATTGATCGTTCAAAGTTGCGCCGTGAACGAACTAAAGTCAGATCAACTTTACAAGAATCTGACTGCAAGAAAATTATTCGTGGTATGTATTTTGATGGGAGAAAAGATAAAACTTTGGTTCGTATTGAGAAAGAAGGGAAATTTTACAGAAAACGGGTCATAGAAGATCATTATGTGATATTATCGGAACCAGGAAGCAACTATTTTGGGCACGTCACGTGTGAGTCGGGAACTGCTAAAGGTATAAAAGATACTATGATAAATCACTTGAAATCTAAGTCCGTAAAACTGAGTGAAATAGCTGTAATTGGCTGCGATGGAACAGTGGTGAATACAGGTTTCAAAGGTGGTGTTATTCGTCTGATGGAAGAAGAACTAAACAGACCATTGCAGTGGTTTATTTGCCAATTACATTCTAACGAATTACCACTGCGACATTTGTTGTTACATTTAGATGGCAAAACTACAGGGCCCAAATGCTTTTCCGGTGCCATCGGATCTCAACTACAAAATTGTCATACAATGCCGATAGTCAAATTCACCGTTATACCCACAATATTACCTGCAATTACAAAGAGAGACCTGAGTACCGACCAAAAATATCTTTATGATGTAATGACTGCTATCAGTACTGGTATATTTCCTTCTGATTTAGCTAATATGGAAATTGGACAACTTAACCATTCCAGATGGCTAACAACAGCTAATCGAATTTTAAGGTTGTATGCCACTAAAACTGACCCAGAAGAAAAGTTAGTAGTATTAGCCACGTACGTGATGAGGGTTTATGGACCGATGTGGTTTACAATAAAATCTAATTCTTCGTGCATTAACGGAGCCAAGCACCTATGGCAAACTATTAGTCTTAGTCGCTATTTGAACGCCAATATGAAGACAATTATTGACAAAGTAATCCAGCGAAATGGATATTTCGGTCACCCAGAAAATCTTCTTCTTGCCATGCTTGGCGATGACAGAGAGGTTATAAGGGATCTTGCATACCGAATAATTATAAAAATTAGATCAGAGAATGTTCGAGGGCTTCGAAAGTTTAAGGTGCCTGCATTTAATTTCGATGCAAAAGATTATACGGACATTATTATGTGGCGAGATTTTGAGATAACGGAACCACCTCTTACTTTAAATATGTCCGATGAAATCTTGAAAGACATAGTCAAAAATGGTCTCGGCATGTGTCAGAATATTATTGATTTTCCATGCCACATCCAAGCCGTAGAACGCTGCATCAAGTTGGTGACAGAAGCATCAAATGCAGTTTGTGGGGAAAATAAACGAGATGGTTTCATTAGGGCAAGATTACTTTCGCGTAAACGAATGCCTAGTTTCAATACAAAAAAACAATTTGATATTTAAATATGTTTTTTTAATGTTTCTAATTAATTTTTACAAAGAGTTACAATACAATTTTTACAATTTTTACAAATGAAAAAAAGAGAAAAAAAAGTTTTTTTTTCAATATTCAGCTGTTCTGGGGCACCTCTCAACGTTATCACTGGTGGCTGAAATTTTGTGCTTTTGTTTTATATATTACAAGACAACTTTTTATCGCTATGCCGTTGAAATAAAAAGAATTTTTCAAAACTCCATACATTATCACTCCACCCTAGTGTACAAGTCTTTAGTCTTTGCACTAAATTATATTATACATACAATTAATAATATATATTTTATTTGTATTGTTTTTAAATAATGTACCAAACGTAGCTTTAACAAGATTTATTGTGCATTTTTATTTATAAAAGAGACGGTAGACCGTCCGGGCAACCCACGAGATGGTATGTGGTCACCACCGCCCATGAACACCTACCACACCAGGGGGATGCCTATGCGCTACTTACCTTGCAGAATCCTATTCATAGTCCTTTTGAAGAGCCCCATGTCATACCAGGTGAAAAACCTCAGTGGCAGACCTGTCGTTCCACAATTTCAGGGCATAAAATGTCTAAAAGACCGCATTGTATGCAGTAGATTATTGAACAAACCTTATTATTGAAACTTCTTGATGTAAATCAAACCTAATGTGATACAAAACCGATCAGTACACTCCTTACACTGTCACACGTTTTGGAACGCAACCTTTTAGCCCATGACAGATGACGACTGACGGTGTCACCGGGAGAAAAATATCATATAATTATAACCTCTCTTCGTCGCGCGTGCTCGTTTGTTTTGATTGCCATCCTCGGCACCTCGTAAAACCCCAGTGCATATCGTTATTAAAGCAATTAAGAGGGTTGCTACCTCAGTTAAGTGGTTACAGAAGTGAGTGACTACCTCTTCGCTGGCTGCTGGATGAGCTGCGCATTTTCCCCTCAATTATTTATGCCCCCTCGCGCTAGTAATTATTTCTCTTTGTCTTTTCACACAGTTATTATTTCAGTTATATATTTCTCTGTTGTGCTGTAAATCGGTAGGGGGAGAGTGCATGCTGCATTCCCACAGCCGCTGGGCGCCACGGCCACGGCCAGTCGGCCACGTTACCCCTCTCTCACAGAAGACTACCTTGAAATTAGTAAATTTTCCCACATTATCGTATATCCGCAATATACGTACGTGTTTCGGTAGTGACATGCCAGACATCCTATCCTATCCCTCCCCATTTTCCCAACCCTTTCTCCCAATCTATTCCTTAATCTGCAAGGGTAGGCAGCGCATCCGGGGGCGCGCCAACGTTTGTCATTCTGGACTAATTTTGGCACGTACCGCGGATGTCTATGGGCGACAGTATCCACTTACCATCAGGTGGACTGTACGCTCGTCTGCTGCCTTTTTCTATAAATAAAAATAAGTTCATGTTCACATATAAATAATTAATAAATTAAATAAAACTTTATATCAAGGAAGGGCAGATGTACCGCTCTTCTGTAACGAGAGCTGCGATGATGAAAATTCCTGACAACTCGTTCAAACATACGGAAGCGTGCTAACGGTCATTCTGCACTATTTGTATGGATCGTGGATGTCCACGGGGCAGTATCCACTCACCACCGGGTGGACTATTTGCTCGTCTGCCAACTTCTCGCTATAAAAAAACATGCCTTATCCACTAATCTGTCTTCCCACATCCTCAAGACCCACTTTCCATTAGGTTTTCTTATTTCCTAGCAATAGAGCGGGCCGTTGTTATGATTCCCCATCGCCGGTCATTACATGTCCAACGTCCCCTCGCAAGAGGATCCTATTTCCTGACGCTCCTCTCTACTGCACTAATAATACAATAGAAGAATGACTTTTAAGAATGGTATACAATAGTATACCTACTATTCTTAAAAAATACAGTGAATTTAATTTTAGGAATGGTACACCGTAACCAGACCTTTTATCGTCCATTAGACATGGACTTACCTGTGCACATTGTGCATGACGGATGAACTCGTATGTCGGCGAGTCTATTCTTGTAATTCCTCAGACTTGCGATAGCGACTTTGTTATCTCTTAGTCGCCTTGTACAACTGACTATAATTTTTTTTATTTTGTTTTTCAATAATCAAATAAAAACTAGACTGCGTTGTTCGTATGCTTCCAAGGAGTCCTCTTCTGTCCTCAGTAAACCTACTACGTATCACTATACTTACTGAGCGACTCCTAACTTACTTCGTTGAAACTGGACATCGACGAGTCGTTTACAAATAAAACTTGACATTGTAACATTTGAGATTGTCACGATTTTTACACATATTTATCTATTTAAACTCAGCTCGTGACCACGGTAGATGCAACCCAACCGAAACGTCGAGAAAAATAAATAAGGTAAACATTCACGTTGGCACAATGCGCTAATTACGCTATTGCCATTTAAGAAAAGAAGTACAAGTGATTCCCCTGTCGCCCTACGATACATGCCGACATCAATCAAAAATGACGAACAGAAGCCCTAAAACGCGACAATAATAAACATTCATATAAAAAATATAGTAATATAATCTATACGCGGTTGCGGTACACTCAGAGCCGTATTTATAAGCCGTGTTTTAACTGCTTCCCCAAGGACATAAATTCCTAAAAAATTCAGCTTTACTGCCTCCACGGTTTTTATATTGCTCCGAATATTTTGAGGGCTTGCTAAATAGCAAATTCGATATCCTTTAAGACAATTATGACAATAATTTCAAAGTCTATCTATTCAACTGTACATTGTCTATTTCAAAGTTACAAGTGCCAACTTTTAATATGTTTACTATAACAACTGTACAGAACAGGTCCACTGGCGGCAATTACGTTGACGTTGTTCTCGAGTTAAGACTTAATGCAAACAAGTTACCGGGGATTTTATTAAAAACTTGATAATTTTACCGCTTCGTCTCCGTTGTTGCATTTGCGTATTTTTATAATCAAATTTTAGATTTCGCTTTCTATCTTGACTAGTGCATTCTTGAAAGATGGTCAATGTATCTCTATATTTAACCCAAAGTTTAACTGGTAGAGAATGCCTTAGGACATTAAGTTCGCCTTTTGTACCATAATGTGTAATTATTAATAAGTTTTCACCACAAAATTACATCAACAAACTCTTTGCTGGTCCGACCTCCTTGACCCGTTTAATGGGGAACACCACATAGTATACCATTTTCAAAATAAATTCGTCCTTTTTTTCTACGATGCAAAGTAAAAACGTCAAAAGTGTGTACGTACCGTACAACAAGATAAAACGTTCATTATAAAAAAAAAATCTACATGTCGTGATTCTAACAAGAAAATTTAACACGAAACATTAAAAGACCTATGGATATCAGACAATGTTGAAGAATATTCACTCCAACTTACATAGACCATCCCATACGCATATGTCACTCCACTGCTGGATATAGGCTTCTCCGTAAGCTCACCACCACACACGATCCTCGGCTCTTCTCATCCAACTACCACCGCCGAACTTCTTCAAGTCGTCGTTCCACCTGGCCAGAGAGCATCCAGCACTGTGCTACTCTTTGGCTCCTTAGTTCTTTGGCTGATCTCTTCGATTCGGATCTTATCCCGCAAAGAAATTCCGACCATAGCCCTCTCCATAGCTCATCGAGCGATTCGATCTTACATATATTACATTACATTTACCTTTCTCTAACACAGAAAGAAGTTCTTCATGAAAATTAAAAAATAACCTAAATCCTAAATTTAAATACTTTTATCTGGACTTATTCTCTAAAAAACCAAAAAAAAATATTCAAAATCTGCTCAAAATATTCGCATCATCCGGTAAACCCATTACTCATAGCAGGCGATCTCACCGATCCACTACGGACAAAGCTGCTCATTGTGATTACGGAAAGCCTTCAAAAGCTTGGAGTGACACTTGGGGGATCATAGTAATCTCCATTATGGCGGTAAGCTCTGAAATATTGTCAACTTTGGCAAAAACTTTATTGAGGCTCGGAAATGAACTGGTGAATATTTTTTTATAGTTATTTTTAATGTTAAGTCCGAGCACGATTATGTTAGTAATTATTTATCTTCTTCATGACAAAGCTAGATGCTATTTTGAATTATGATGCTATTTTGATGCTAGATGAAAAAAAAATTTGAAAAGAAAAAACACAAACCGAAGCGAAGCGAAGGCGGGTCGCTAGTTATTTATATAGGTAGATAGATTTTATTTTCTTTGAAACATCAAACAATTATATAATACCATTGTTTTTATCAAGATCGGTCAAGTGAATGTAGTTTTTTAAAACGTAGCAGATCCCCAGAAGGCAATGAAAATTAATAATTTTCCCATAAGATCGGACCGATAGCATTTATTAAAAATATAAAAAAAAACAAACCACCAACCGAACTTTCAATTAAAATATAAACTGAATATACGAGTAGGGATGACAAATAATAAACGTTATTATCCACACTGAAATGAATTCGCTGCGTTCCGATTCAAATATTATTATCTATAAGAATTTTGGAACGTTTGTCAGTGATTTTCAAATATAATTACTTGGGTTATATAATTATATTTATTCATTGGTTATATTAAATTCAAATTATTTAAAATACATAATAATGTATATATTTAAAACGTTTGTTATTTCAGTAGCATGTATTATTATCGTGGATGTCCGTAAGCGACAGTAACCACATCCTACAAAGTGGAATTTTGCATTTTGCATCTTGTTTGCTGTGCCTGGCAATTTTTTTGCATTTAATATATAAGCCTATGTCCATCTGGAATAATGTACCTTTCAAACGGTGAAAGAATTTTTCAAATAGGTGCAGTGGTTCCGGAGATTACCCTCCACATACACACAAACTCACAAAATTCGCATTCTCTCTTTATTATATGAAAAATAGTACAGACTAGGCCATCTTGTGGCAAAAAAAAATTTCTTTAACGTCGTAACTGTGCCGGCTTTACCTATGGGTGGTAGGGTGTGCGGCGCACACGGGCGCAGGATATTAGGGGGCGCCGAGCGCCTCTCGCGACGCCTCCAAAGAGCCTACTACAGCGCGCTAGTGTATTGATTGCACCCGGGCGCTACTTGGGCTAGAGCCGGCCCTGCGTCGTAATTTATGTGAAACTCTTGCTTGGACCCATTAAAAAGTGCCGGTAAAAGCTAATCTCTTGCGAATAACGACATTTTAAATTTACACGTCGATAGAGCGTAAAAAACTGATCAAAACTGTCAAAATAACTAATTTTCGTCAAATTGGCTGCTACGTCAATTGAATCACAAGGTGTCAATATTGTCAAGAGAGCTGTGAAAAGGATTCTTTAAGATTGGCGCGCACCTACAAGTCCTGTGTGTTGCAGGTGTCCACCGGCGGCGGTGACCACTCACCGTCATGTGGGCGGGCCGCCTGCTCGTCTGCTATCTATAGATAGGTACTATATATTTTTTTTTTTTTTTTTTATCAAAACTATACTTAGGTAGGTATACATATATTATACCAATAGATAGGTAATTACAATACGCCAAGTTTCTTAAACTAATAAAAACTACCCAATCTATTTGATATTTAATAAAATATAAAATGGAGCTGTAAATACTTCGCATGTTAATATTATTTTAAATGAATCATTTATACATTTTATACCGCTTTTATAATGTAGTTTTATTTTTATAATGTAACCTGTAATTTTATAATGCTTTTATTTACGCTTTTTGATATTTAAATGTAAACTCTGCACGCCAGCTAAGGTAACATTTGTGGTAATAGTTATTTGAATAATAACATAAGTAGATGTCAAAATTTTTATCCTAATATAGATTATTATTATCTCCAAATGACTTGATGTTATTTTTGCATCTTTAATAACTAATAAATTTTTATGCGAACGAAATTGGCAGCAAACACTAGTTTTTTCTTTATTTTTGTATGTAGCCACGGCAGAACGGATGCGTTCGCAAATTTATGCAATTTAAAAATGTCCATCAACGTTTCCACTATTCGAGTTTCGTATTTGAATAATAAATCAATTTTCTTTACGTCCCAATGCACACGTTTTACACGTAAATTGAATGACTAGGGAAAACTGTCAAAAAATATCGATTTAACTCTTCCTTTTTTCCTTGTCACATAATAATATGGCAACGGTGGAATTTAACACATTCTACTAGTCAAGTTTTCTTCGTAATTAACAATTTTAAAATCTAAAACGTATCCTATTAATGTCCAGTCCTGTCGAAATAAGTTAGGAGTCGTTCACTAAAGTGATAATGGGCTTACTGAGGACAGAAGAGGACTCCTTGGAAGGAATGGAAAACGGAGTGATATACTTATTTTTAGTTACTTAAACCAAACATTACGCACAAGCTTGGGCACACTGAAGTTTAATAAATTATATCACTATTAAACCACAAAACCCACAATATACAATATTGTTTTTTTATATAAATCAAATAAAAATTCAAATTCACTCCTCGAATTCCCGCCAAGAGTCCTTGTGAACGTTGTCTATGCATACATTTATAATGTTGCCTATATCCAGAGAGTAAGCCGCCAAATGCGAAATCTGAATGCCACATAAACAGTACGTTCAACTACCGGTAACAGGGTTTATGTTAGTAACGTCCTGAGAGCAGGGGTGGAAGAAACGTTTTAAATCTTAGAGTCCGATGATAACGAAGAGAAGATATAATTGAATAAATGTCAAATAGTGATCCCAAAAATTCAAAACCTCGGTGATTTATATTCCTTATTATAAACTTTTATTTTATTTATGTAGGTGCAGTTCGCGGCAACAATTTAAAGAAGTACACAGCTAATATTAACAAAATAAACCAATTACAAACTAAAATCATTTATTATTATTACTAAGTTACTGTATTAATGTATAAATACTAAGTATATTATAAATACTAAGCAGGTATATGTATATGAGAAAGCAATGTATAATACTATTTTACATATGAGATGTTGTGGACTGTGACAAAGGGTCATAAAGGACAAAGGAGAATGTCACATAAATGCATAACGCCCGTATACCGAAGGTTTCAATCAAATCAGTTTTATCATAAATAATGTATGTATGTCGGTATGTTGCATAGTGTTTTAATGTTACTTCCCCTTTCAATTATCAGCGTGAATATAAGCTAAAATAACTATATTTGTGAAGGAAAAATTTGTGTGTTACCTAATTATGACATTCGTCACAGAGCGCGACACTTACCTACAATTGTTTAGAAATGTCATAAAATTCTCATAAAAATATAGGCAAGGCTATGCAGCGCTAACAAAGGGGTCGCGAATGCATGAAAAATTGCGAGACTCTCCGCCTTCTTCCGCGTTCAAAAGCGACGCAAACAAAATATTACATTATTCCTAACAATTCCCCATGAAAAGTAAAAGTCTTTTCAATAAAAACGATAATTTTATTTTCCCGTTCTTTATACAGTTTCCTTTTTCAATTAACTTATATATCTTTACAGTAGGGACGAATTATGTTCTCTTCCAATATTTTTCATATCAAAAGTCGTTTTTCAAGCGTTCCGTCCTTCGAAAGGCATTAGAGAGGGCACAATAAAATACCTCGTGAAAAGCGCGCGTAAACGCGCAATGGCGGTGCGCGGGAAAATTGAGAACTGTCAAAATGTATTTGCAGTTGAGTTAAAGCAATATAAATGTTGTTTTTAAGGGAATAAAGGTTTTTAGAGTGCACGACGAATGGTAGGGATACGTGCGACATTTGGCAAGAGGATTGTAGGAAGTATTCGGGATCCTCTTTCCCTCGGATGTGTTAACGGCACACCGTGTCTCCGCTCCACCGAATATAGGGTAAGATACGACCTTTATTTTTGCGAACATTGAAAAATCTGCGCCCTCTATACGTTCCCGGGGAGTTATGTCGGCGACTTATGATAATAGCTGCCGGGTTTTATTTAGGTCACTGCCGGAGTCGATGCTTTTAAAACGATGCATAAGTTAGGTACAACAGAAAAAACATTAAAGAAAGTTACAAATAAATAAAAGGAAAATTTCAAAAACCAATAAATTATCTACAATACTGTCTAATATTGTAAGAGATTTTCTGGATTTGTGAAAGATGGATAGACTTGTTCAAAGGTCATGCAAATTTAATTCATATAGGACATTATTACTATGTTATAAGGTACAATCATGATTCGATATTAAACTAATCAAACGATTTCGTCTCAAAAGACTAGGCAGATTTATGTGGTGTGACATAGGGATGTGACAAACGCGATTTGTTTTTTTTAAATATAAATCGATTATAATAAAAATCGATTCTTTTCCACACCCTAGTAGTAGATGCCCATCAATATCGACTGATTCCATTTACGCATTGATCGATGCTATCGATCGACTTAGATCGAATTGGTAAAACCCTAATGAATAAACTATGATAGTATACCTGCCATAGTTCATGAAAATTAACAGATTAAATGAATATTGACTTGTATAATCCCGTAGGTAAAAAAAGGACTACTTAAACTCTGATTTCTTTAAGAATCTCAAGATGGCATTGTCAAACTATCCTCCTGTCTTCAAATAAATTAAATCACATGCCAGGTTACGAACTAATCAACCCAGTCTAGCTACTTCATCTTGAATTAAGGTTGAACGGTTTCAGGGAATGTAGATGTCATTAAGGATTAAATGCACCATACAGAGTACGTACATGATAAGGTGATCGAGGCGAATCAAACATTAATTTGAGCAAATAAAAAACTGAGGAATGGAACTTTAGATAGCCTTTCACAGATTTATAAAAAAAAATTATAACTTCTGGCTTTTCGCAATTTTGTTGGCCTGCTGTAACCTTCGAACATCCATTGACAGAAGTGCTGCTTTTATCAGACAGATAAAGAATTAATCCATGATACATCTCCTGTTACGATATCATAAACAGCATTTAAACGCCCATAGTTGAACTTCCGCAACATTTCCTTGCGCCAATCAACACGAGCCCGTTCCTGTTCTGATGTGAGTTCATGAGGAACCCGGCGGCAACAATGCTTCCTTACTTTTACCGATCCGATTCATACCGATTCCCAAATGTCCTCAAATTTCGTCACGTGTTTTCTCCCATGATTCGCCAGTTTTCTTCAATGAGTCGTCTGACAGCAGCGACATTTTCCTCAGTGACCGCAGATGAAGGACGACCTTCACGAATCTCGTCATTAAGAGAAACGCGACCGTTATTAAATTCAGCGTAAAAACAAATGTGCACAAATGTTCTGCTTCATATCCAAAAGCACCTACACTCGTGAGGCAAAAGCGAACTTTAGAAGTCGTAAAAATCATCGCATTAAATTCTTCCATTTTCAATGAGTTTCGATTAGTCATCTATACTAATACTAATATACTTACTAATCTATACTAATATAACAAAAGAGGTAAAATTGTGTGTTTGTATGTTGGGGGTAGTCTCTGGAACTACTGAACCGATTTCAAAAATTCTTTCACAAATAGCAAGCTACATTATCCTTGTCTAATATAGGTTATATTAATTGTGAAATTTTGAAAAAAAAAACTTATAAACCGAAGCGAAGCGAGGGCGGGTCGCCAGTAAAATATAAAAGTCAAACGATCTCCCACCAAAAACTATTGCATTCTATAACTGATTTTCTATATTTTTTAAAAAAAACAACATTCGAACTTAACATAAATATGAATGGTCAGGTGTGCTCTATGTTTAGTGCGAACGGGAGATGGTCATTTCTCAGGCGTTTTATTTGGATGTACATTTCTAACAGTGCGGTCTGCCAAGACGTAGCTAGCAAGTAGCCAAGCTCCTGGGAAATCACCCGGTGTTCCTAGCCCCTTGGCACTGAATAAATTGCTCGCAGTTTTAATGTTGTTAAGCAAATCGAAGCGTGTTTATTTTACCAGTTACTTAGTGGAAAGGGTTACTGAATGTTGTTCCAATCAATAAAACGGTTTGACGGGAATGGGTAACACAATATAGCAATCTGGCAAATCATACATGACACAAGCGAGGCAAATTCTTAGTTAAACTCATCGTTGCAACTCACAAGTGTTCTATAACTTCGGTTGTGGATTAAGAAGGAATTTCTCAAAAAATGGTCAAACGGGATGCCCGTTTGTATGGAAAGAAATATTTGATGATCCTATTACCTTGAAACTTGATTTAGATAAGTTAAACACATGTTTGAAGATTTTTATACTGTGTAGGAAGTTAAAATACGGCATGGCAAATGTTGAACGGAAGCACTTATATATCGTAAGGAATAATAAAATTCGGTAAATACTATATGAATAAATAAACACATTTCTTACCGTTTTATAATTAAATTGTGTAAAGATAATTAAATCTACCTTAGCGAAACCGCGGGCAACAGCGAGTCTGTGACAGAAATAGTCACTACTATTTCCGTCACACAACAAGATAGGTATATAAACCAGTCGAGCATATAAAGAGCTGTTTACACAGAATAAGCTTGTGACATTTTCAATCCAAAAATACACAAGCCTCGGACACAAAGCTCCACTGACTCCCAAACAACAACAGGAAACTTTATGAGAAACAGTCCACACGAATTTTTACTTAATGAAAAAAGCTCAAACGTCTTCATTCGGGGCGCAAACAGACACCGACATTCCGACATCCCCCCGGCCCGGGGGAAATCAACCTCTGCAAGTCCACTACTAATATCGTAGAATGTAATTATCTGACCGTACAAGGCTGAATGACACTTTTCCTTTGCCTAATACTTATAATTAAAAATATTGGCCCTGAAAAGTTAATTATTTTTAGGAGCGCCACACCGATTGCTTTAAGAGTCGTTTTCTTGCGGCATACTATTGGCATATAAACAAAGGCATATTATTGGCCATATTAAGGGTATTAAGGGATAACAAAACCGCTACCATAGGCCTTGACGATCCCAAAAATGTGGAGTTGCTAACCCGCTAGGCCAGCGCAGCAGCGTTTTAAGGTCGACGGCGACACAAACAATTAAATTATTCAAATGGTAAAACGGTGTCAATAGGCTGACATTTCAAGATGCCGCCCTTAATACCCTTATTTGTCGCGTAAGTCACGTTCATTAGAATTTTTGTTGCACTATATGCATTGATTTGGATTGCTTATCTTAACACGCAGAATTACAAGGATATCGTAGTAATATACGAGTATTTAACATAATCTAGTCAAAAAGCGTCATGTTAATACCAGTCTACCTGATGCAGACCACACAGGGCTGCCACAAAAACACGAAAAGAGATAAAAAATTAACGGTCATCCGATGTAATGCACCGCGTCCGCTCGTTCGTTAGCGTACCCTGATTGCGGACGGACTCTCTACAGGTAATGGAATTAATAATTTGCAAGATCATATGCGAAATGGTGGCGAGCGCGAAACGCGGAATTTCCGGCCGAAGAGGGAAAAAGTGACGTGATTTTTTTTAATTTTCAAAATGGAATTTTGATGAAGTACGAGTACATGAGTGCAGTGAAAAACATGTTTGAAAAACATGACTTTAATTAAGGTAATATGTATTTTAAAGTACACAAAATGGTCTTCAAATAAAGAAACTAATGAAATGATAGCATCACTTCAAGATCTGATAGGGCCTTTCTTAGGGTTCTGTTTGAATAAAAAGAATAAATAAATAATTGAATAAATAACTTCAGCTTCTAACAACCTGTCTTACAACTAATTTGTCATACTATATGCCGCTCAAATTTCTGTATGTCTGGTTAGGTTAGGTCGACTACAGATAAGACTTGCCTACAAATACAGATAAGACTACAGACTAAGGCTTGCCCTAGTAGATCACCTAGTAGACCTAAGAAGTTTCGAGCTATAATCCTCCACGTCTGCACGGGCCATAATCATCCGATAAGCAAAATAAGATTGATAACTAAGCAGTATTATGAAATCAAAACTAAAAGAATAAGACACCTTTTAAAAATATACATTTTTACAGGCATAAAATACTTTAAAAAACATTTGAACAACGAAAAACAGTTCGGTGAATGGTTTCAAATGGTGTTCCAAACGGCTGCGCGGTAATGGCGGTTGGGCGCCGAAAATTTACCCGCCAAAATAAAAACAAAATGAGGCAACTCGTTACTCGGCGCGCGGTAATCCAATCTGGCTGATTCGCGTTGACCCCTTTACTAGCAGGGACCTCGACGTATTTATTTTTCAAGAGATATAAGGGCCCATGTGTGTGTGAGTTTATGTAATGTGACTAATTTTACTGGCAAGTTTGAAAAAAATGTGTTCCACTTTTTGAAGTTAAGGTTTTAAATGTTATTTTACAATGTTCTTTATTTTTTTTTTTATTCCTTAGCCCAATGTGATTTATTTAATATTAAGAAGCAAACATTTCAGTGTACAGTACAGTGTAGGTACACTGTACTTATAGTATTCTAGTACTTATAATATACTTATAGTATAGTGTAGTAACTTTCACATTATACCGGGATGTGGCTGAACACATTTTACCCAACGAATGTCATGTAAGTTTTGTTTTAATAACAAGTAGGTGTTAGAGGAGCATTCGGTTCACTTGGTGGTAAGTGGATACTATCGTCTATGGACATCACCGATACATACCAACATCAGTCCAGAGTCTCAAACTTTGGTACGTCTCCGGATGCGCAGCCTACCATTGGAGATTTAAACATTAAAGTATCCGTTGATATATTAACTTGCTTTTCATTGCAACGACTTTGTTATAAAACAATTATTGGACTAAATCGTAGATGTTGAAATAAAACTGCAGCTAATCTTATCTGTATAAAAGAGTTGGTCAGCAGCCTCTTAACGTCGCGCTACAGGCTAAGGCTTGACCTAGTAGATCACTTGGGGGCTTTTATAGCACCAATTTTGTACTGAATATTACCCTGCGGAAAATCCGCTAGCGGTTTTGCTTCTGATCCCATTCTTAGCCTTGAGCCTACTCTGAGACTGGATCAACATTTACCGTGGAATCGGTTCTTCCAATTTCCTAAAATATGACATCAATTCCTCGATTTCACGGTGATATCGCCAGCAATCTCTACTGTGGCTGCTACTGTGTTATTGTATTAATAGATGATAATCTTAGGGTATCTCAGACTCCTATTCATGAGGATGTGAGCTGATTCAAGGCCTGTACCCCTGCACAGTTTTATTTATTTATTTCTTATTCTTTATTGCACAAACTGACAAAAGACTGACTAAATGCTTGGAACCTTTGGACTATGCAGAAATGATGCGATATTTGAAATAACTGTTTTTAATAAATAATTGTGCATACTGCATACTATAATGAATAGTGACTAGATTATTTAATTACATGGTGATATGAAAAAAAGGATGAATGTAGAAAATTTAAAAATGAATTATAGGTATACACATTCTTCCAATAAATTCTTAGATTATATAAATCAATCCTATCACGAAATCAGTTCAAACTATTTCTATACTTAAAAGCAATTTTTTTTTAGTATATAATTAGTTCATTTATTACTTAAAGGTACTATTTTTTACTCGACTAAGGATCACTAAGGGTCGATATGTATTCAATACAACAATCATGATCAAAATTTGTAAATAAACTACACAGCGCATTTCCTAACGAATTGATTTCGACAAAAAAATAGTTTCGGTCTGTATCTCAGACATCGATTAAGATCGAAGATGATAATTTCGAATTGTTATGTCATGATTCCAAAATTATGACAGCATAAGCTTTTTTAATAAAAGAACAAAAACATTATTATTTAGAGACTATGTATTTTATATTCATAGTCATAAAAGTCTACAAATTTTTTACGCGTTTAAAAAAAATCCCTTGTTTAAAAGTTTTGTAAACTTTTAAAGTAGGTACCGCGAATTAATTTGTACACCTACGTACATGTTATTAGCGAACCTTTACGGTTAGACGTACCTTTTCAAAGGTCTTATACTTTATTTAGTTAAACCCGTTACCGTCCTAATCCACCTAAATCCTTGTTAACTTTTGCAAGGATAACTGTCGTCCGTTAGTTAGTGCCTCGGTAATCAATCAATTAACATCAATCTCTTTGACAGTTGCCTATAGATTTGTGGCATAATTTACTGTTTTGAAACCTTAAGTACATAGATGGGGATTTCATAATGAATTATGATTTAAATTTACTTTGATACTTCGAAGAGTTAGTATCTAACTTGAATTTAGCAGTTGGCTGTTTAGACTACGAGTGAGTAGACAGAGATAAAACAAGATTTTTATGTAGAACCTGTACCAAAATAATGTTGTACAAATAAGTCTGAGACAGCCGGTTCAACATTTTACCAGGTAGGTACTCAAACTTAAAATATCATATGTACAGTATGAAGATCTTAACATAAGGCAAGTACAGTTAGCTGCATATGATTCCGGCGCGCCGCGGCGCTATATGGAAAATACGAGTATGTGTGTCAGCCTCTCATCAAAAATATATAACATTTTTTTTGTTTTTATAGATATACCTTTACACTTTTGCAGAAACACAGTACAATATATAAGGGATGAAACTAGTATATACTCATTCTTGTATAAAGCCGTTTAGTTAATCTTTCAATCTACTCCAGTTACTAGAGTACTTTCATGCCTCTTGATTCTGCCAAGTCTTCGTAAGACGTGCAAGGCCTTCCTTACTTTCCAGTAGACGTTGATGGCATGGAATCGGTTGACTCGTCACATTCATCTTCCGACATTGGCAAATTTATAAAATAATTTTGGATTGACCAATCACTATTGTTTCTAAGAAAACTACTTTTATTGCATGAGACCCGGGTCCAGCGTTGATTGCACTCTGGAATTAATTTCTACTGATTTTCACAAATGATTAATGGTATTTTGTCTTCGAAACATGATAAATTCACATAAAAAATTCGTTAAACTCGAAACGTTCTTTTGCCTTCAATATCAATGAGTATCAATTCACGTTCTGAATATTTAAAAGTATTTATTTTCAAAGAAATTATGAGTACGTTGTTTTATAATATGTTCCGATTCAATAAACACGGATATGCGCTTTATATGGTTAATCGAGGAAAGAACCAATGTGCATATAGTATTGTACACGGTTTGATGAATGGAAACATTTGTCAGAATTAATCGCACATGAACAAGTTGCTGATAAATTTCAATAACAGGGACTGCTAAATGGTAATTTTAACTATTCGTATCAAATCGTAACCGCATTGCGCATTGTCTTATCATATTTCTGTTCTCATCATGGGACCCACAAGAGATCGTAGCTAATTTTCACATATGTTATTATTAATATATACACAAACTATAAAACGACATAAAATTTAGAACGGATGCAAGCGGAGGTAACTGCTAAAACTTTAGACGAAGTTGAAGAAACCCCAAAATTTGCCATCCCGTGCTGCCCTCCCAAAGCAACGCCCTAATCCGAGGTTAGTTCCGGTTAAACGGCGTGGGAATCATTTAGGCTCTTTGCACTTTTTATGGCTGAGAACCTTCTGCGCTCATCATAAACTAAACATGTCTGGTGACTCTTGAAAAGCCACTAGGACCGCAAGAATTTTTCAATCCGAAAAAAAATTAGCCAACAGCGTGACCACATGTCCAGTCGCTGCGACCATTTTCAAAAGCAATATTTTTGATACTGTATTCATAATTGTATTACATTGGATTGATATTTCAAAGGAAAAGTTACAAACAACTTTCCCAACAGATAGTTTACTAGTTTGTTGTAGTGAAAATTCTGTAATTTAAAAACAAATTATAAATATCAACTAGAATTTCAACAAACTAAATAAAAATATTCATCTAGTTTCCTGGAGTCAGCTGCAATAAACAAGCGTTATCTGCAATGTTAATGGCAGAGCATTGGCAAAGAAATAGCGAAGGAGATGTCCTTTTGAACTCTAGCCAAATAATGGCGTTATTTGTGAAAATTTCCACTCTATTTTACGCCCGTCGACACTTGACACAATTTATGGGTAGTATGATAGAATAACCTTAAAAGATAGAAGGTGTATGTAGCATAACATGGGACGGGAGTTAAGAGTGTCACTGCTTTATTATCGACTGGCGAACCAGCTACGCTTCGTGTCAATTTCTCAATTTATAAGTTATTTATACAAATAAGTTATCTACTTATTTGTCTTTATAGAAACACGATTAGCGGCATGAAGGTAATAGTAAATATGGAACGAGTAGAATTCTTAGTCGTATTACCTAAATAGAAAGAAACTGTTGGCTGCTTTTGTAACAATCACTTCTCATTACTCTACACGTGTGAGCGTCGACCAGCTTTCAAATAGCACCACCCCGTCCTTCGTGTGGGTGTCGTAAAAGGCAACTAACGGATAACAAAGCGCTAAACAGCCCCTAAGGAACTAAACCACCTCTAATGAGTGGAGTCGCCAACCCGCTTGGGCGGCGTGACGTTATAAGGTCACACATCCCTTGTGCACAAGACCATGTGCATGAGCAGGCCCATGTCCAGCAGTGGACGTAAAAGAGCTGGTTACAGTTACTATAAACATCTAAGTAACAACACATTGTAGAGATACAATGTTGACATAGTACACATAGAGCGCGCACGGTTTTTTGCAAAGAGCGTCACTGTCCGCACCACTCTACCAGTGACCAGGTGCGTCTCCGTGTACCCGACGCTGTATATCTTCTAATTATCATCATCGACAAAACCGTTAAAACAAGAATGCTACTAAGGAACCGTGTGAAGTAAAAATATACTGCGCTTCAAAGCGCCTCGCATCATCGACAATCTTTAAACATAATTTTTGTGACCAAAACGCAAAGCCCAGCTGACATGACAGTCAATTGACATGACAACAAACGACATTTCGTTCCACCAGTCTAATCGAAAGCCTTCGTGAAAGTTTTTTGTATTCATTGTTGTAAAAAACGGCGTCTACAAATAACGATACGTTGTAATTATCAAAGAAATGGCGCTAAGTTTTTTTACGAGTGAAGCGCCACGAGATTTTCGCGTTTCTAGTACAGAAAGCGAAGAACACTATGCTAAATGCCTATTATGCTATCAACCAAAGAAAAATTACTATTGCCCCGATTGCATTAGATGCGGGAATTTTGTACATTCGTCGATGCCGTACTCAGACAGGTATGGTTTTCCCTTATTTAACATAGTTTTTATCAAACAAAGAGGCTTCATTGCATAACTGCAATGACCTATATCCTTGCAAGATTTCTTCATATGTGAAAGTTGTGTATATTTGCGTCTCAACATATGCTTCATACGTCATAAGAGTGTATTTAATAACGCGTATTGTTTACTTTTAAACAAATTTTTGAGTCATAAGTTCAGCTACTAAAAATATTTTGATACTTATGCATAAAAAAACAAAGGAAAAACGTTACATACAGGAAACGCATTTGCATAAGTCTGTTATAATGCAGAGATAATGCGTTAAATATTTTCATAGCTGCTATTAATTAATTTGTCACCTTATTGGATATTAATGGAGAATTGGAAGTACTTCCTGTGCTTATGGTAGCAACTTACTCACTTCTTATGACACCGAGAAGAAATTTATTTGTAAAACAGAATCATAGGTTTAAGATTTACATGTGTTTGTAAATAAATGTGTTATTTTAAGCATATTACCTAACTAATATATATGCATAAAATGAAATATTGTAATAAAGTGTCACTATGATGCAATTTCCTCCTCATATACCTTGGTTTTCTGAAACCAAGTTAAATAGAAGATACACAGTCTTAGCATTCAGGCTGCATTCTGGACACATGCCACTCAATAAGTTTGGATACCTCATGAAAAAGACTAGCTCTCCAAATTGTGATGTATGTGGAATTGTTGAAGATGTCCAACACTTGTTGGTGGAGTGTGTCTGGAATCAACAGGGCCTTAGTGGGGGCTCTCGATCTGAACAGGAATGATGTTTGTATGTTCCATAAGATACTAGGGGAACCTATATCACGAGCAGCATTTAGTTTGTACAGATTTGTGAGCCCTCACTAGGGCTGATATATTGGTACCTACATTAATGTTGTAGAATGTAATTTTAGGGTACGATGGAACTGACATGTGGCAAGGCATAAAAGTTCCTTAAAAATAAGAAAGAAAAAAATGATGCTATTTATTTATATCAGCAACTGAAAGGGCTATTTGACTTAAATGCTATTTAACACAATGCTTTTTCTTAACAGTAACAATATCATACAACATTTTAAACATCTTAGAAAGACTATTAAAATTGTGTAACATAAAGCTATCTAATTCTTGCAAGTGCAACATTTTCCAATTTGAAAAAGCATTTGTTTAAATTCATTCATAATTATTTGTGACTAGATTTTGTTGTTATTCACTGCAATTAAAATGCAATATAAAAATAACATCCTGATATTACAGATTCTTCAACAACCTTCTGTTGGATATTAAGGGAATGTTATTTATTATATTTACTGATTTATTAATTCCATTTACTTTTAGCATAATGATGTGCAGGGCAAGTGTTAGGAAACAACTGACACTATGATAACATCTTAATTAATGCCTAGATAGTTTGTATTTGTCTATGTATTGTCTCTGGACCTATGATACAGAGACTTATCCTAGTTAGGGACATAGAATTTGATGTTATTTATTTTTAGTTACTTCTTTTTTCAATAAACAATTTTCAGATTTGCTGACAAACAATTAAAACTATTAAGAGTGAAGACAAACAGAAAGCATGTTTTGGACAGATGTGAGAAACTTATAGCATACAAAATCAAAAAGGACTCTCTATTAACAGAAGCTAAACCGTCCAAAGACAAACTAGACTGGCTGAAACTGGCCATAGATCAACGGAAGCAGAATATTGAGGAGAAAAAGACGTTACTGGCTAATTTAGCACATCATAATAATGAGTTAAGGGCTATATTGCCACGGTATCAGAAGAAGGTATTGTAATGATGAATCATATATATAACATTAAATTAATGATATTATTTAGTTAATGATTTGCATGTCTGATAGGTAGAATATCAATATACTGATTTTTTTTCCAATAATCATCTTTATATAAAACTAGCAAAACCCAGCAGACATACTGCAATAGAAGTTGATGTGTTGCAGCGCCATCTAGTGGCGAGTTACAACAAAGTCGATAGCTCGACAATATACTCCATGCTCAAATACCTATAGTCCCGGAATGAGCTAAATGCGCGCGCGGTATGAGGTGTGGGGACCCGAGCACACCCCCCTCTCAGCCGTCTCGCCGCACTTGTGCCGGCTAGTTAAGGGATGCGATTGCTCACTTTCTATTGTTTCTCTTGCGTCATCGATATCACGTGTTCGGTAGATTTTTACTATAAATTTAAAATACATTTTACTTTTAAAATGAGTGACCAAGCTTATTCAAAAGAACGATCGGTGATTCGAAGTCAAAGTCGAAATATGGTGCGAAATGTTATTAAGTTGTGTGAAGAAGAAAAGTTATCAAATATTGTGGCAATATTTTAGTACTTTCAAGCTATTGTTTTTTTGTTGTTTTTTATTAACTTTATTTCTCAAAACTAAACATTAAATATCTGTTTTAAACTAAAAATTATGTATACCTACTTACTATATTATCTAATGTGTGATAAATAATAAATAAATAAATAATGAAAGTAAATAAAAATGTTAAAAAATAAGTTATGTTTTTATAATTATTTGTGTTTTACTTCTGACCGTGACATTTAAATTAAAAATATCGACTAAAACCGATATCGATCTTTCAGTAAGATCATTGTAGTACAACACTAAAAACAAGTGACAAAAAATGGTCACATTCCTTCCGCACGCATTTAGCTCATTCCGGGACTATATGTATACCAATTTTCATGACGATCCATTGAACGGTATAGAAATTTATGTGCTGCAGCGCCATCTAGTGGCGAGTTACAACAAAGTCGATAGCATAAAAACCTTCTCCATGAAAAGATACATATATGTGCCAACTTTCATGGTGATCGGTCAAATGGTGTCAATATACCAACATGCTATTTTATATATATATAGATATTCCCACAAATAAATGATTTGATTTTGATTTTAAGGTGGCGCAGTTAAGCAAACATGCTCAGGATCAAAGGATAGAGTTGCAGGTTAAGATCAGTGTTTACAATGATAAAGCGCAATCACTGGGCGCTCTACGCAGGTCTCGAATACGTCAGCTCACCAAATATATTTTTCCTGTGTACATGAGCTACGATACAAGGTAATTTTGGCAATTAATTCCCTTTCTATTTATAACCAATATTAAGCTTATAATGTACATCCTATAATTGTGGTGGGGGATAGTCCATACTGCATTCCTGCAGCCGCTGGGCCATGGGAACACGTTCAACTGGCCTAGTTACCCCTCACAGAAGACTACTGTTATATGTACTGCATTTCCCACTTTATCCTATTTACCCAATGTACATACATCTTTCGGTGGTGAGTGAGACATGGCAGAGATCCTCATTTTCCCAATTCTTTCTCCAAATCTATTTCTACTTCTCAAAAGGTAGTACTGCGGCAATCCATGGGTGACAGTATCCACTTACCACCAAGTGGACTGTATGCTCGTCTGTCGCCTCTTTTCCATAAAAAAACATATAACATTACACTAACGCTTCCTCACAAGCAAAATTATTGGTCAATGGAAAAGACTATCTATCTGACAATGGCACCCGGAAAGATAGATTTTGCTCTTTCCGTACGTTTACAGGGTGTCCACATTCTGGAAAATCAGAGAAGCTCAAAGTAGTCAGGGATGATCATATTATATAGAACCAAACAATTTTTATACACTATATAAAACACATACATACATTTACATATGAATACATTTTATGTATTATGAATACACACACCTAAACACACACCTACATGAAAACCTAACACCTACACACTCACATGAAAAATAAACTACTGTACCACTTGTTAAATATTATAATCTGAAAGTGTGTTTATATGTCTGTCTCCCTTTTTGACTGTTACGTCTTACAACTAAACTACTCAACAAATTTCAATAAAATTTGGAAATTTGCTAGCCTGAAATCCGGAGAAGGACATAGGATATTTTATATCCCAGAAATTAACCATTTTTTTTCCGGAAAGTAATCATTTTTCCAGAGTGAACCAATTTTAAAGCAAAATCCACGCGACAAAAACACGCACAAAGTAATTTTGACTTTCCAAACTTTCTGTCTAATGTTCATGCAAACATTTATGCAAAGAAAAAACAAATGTACATTTTAAATACGATTGTATCGCAGTGACAGCATAGAAGATCTGGAATTTTTGGGTGAAGAACCAGAAGAAGAGCATCCTAAAAGGCTTCACATTGTATCACCGTGGATTGACACCGATGGAGACTTCGCTCATATCCAGAACTGGGGTAAGTCCAATACTAGATTAAATAATATATCCATCCTATTAACCATCCTCTGCATCCTCTTCGCGCTGAATTTCTTTCGTGAAAACTAACACTTCTCTTGTTCTAGTTATCTTGATGCTTCTACTAAATATAACTGCTTTATGTATATTGTATAAAGACGTAATGATGTGTATGTATATCATATACATATTATCTATTGCATAATTATGTATACTGTACACCGTCTAACTGTCATCAGATGAGATGTCTGTCATTATTTTATTTTTGGTTTGCAATAAACAGTTTTATAAAAAAAATTAAATTATACACTTTTGTCTCACACAAACCACTCTCTCACTCGCACCGATTTACTCAGATGTAGGTGTCTAATGGTAGCGGTTCCATTATCAGCTCTTTATGAATAGAGTTTGCGGCGTTGACGCTAGTAGCAGCATATAGTGAGTAATACAGAGTAACAAAGTCGGAGACTTCATTTAAAAAATGAGCATACGCTTAATGGTAAAGGCTCATTTTGGGGCTTTTCAAGAGAGCTGTTAACAGGATTCTGCAAGGTCAGCAACGCACCCGCAATTGTAGGTGTCCATGGGCGGCAATAACCGTCATGTGACCCGCCAGCTCGTCTGCAATCTATGCTTCAAAACAAAATAATGAGAGTTTCTAAAACATTTCAGGCAAGAATATTGTATACAATTCTCGTCTACAACTGTTCATATGGCGATTAAAACTCGCTGATATCAGAAATAGCAGTGATCAGAGGACAACAGTTGTATATACCAGCTTGTGACGGATGCTCGGGAAACTCTCCTTGTATAAATGAGCCTTAAGTGCAGTGATTGATCTATTTTACACTAGCTATTTTTATACATTACTCATAATTTTCCAGTTATTCTCTAAACAATAATCTCTTTAGGTATAAGTTAGCTGATCGGTAAACTTACAGATATTGTTCCAATCTTTTCTTAAACACACTAAACTTTGTTACATGTAGCCAAGTACTGTAATTGGAGGGTGCGGGGCGGAGGGGTCGCGTAGGGGGCGAAGAGTATTTAATTATGTTACATTATATTGTACCTACTATAGCTATAAACTTTCCAAATAAATAGTCAAATATTTGCATTTCCCATCTTCCAGCAAGCGAAAACAAACAAGCAGCGCTCACAGCTGAGCCCGCTGATAACCCAGCGCACCGCATAAGCGCTGCTTTAGGCTTAGCCACTCAACTCGTATCTCTCCTTGCTTGGACACTCGATACTCGATTACCTCACGCTATAAAACTTGCCGAGTTTTACAACTGGCGGGTGTGGGACGGAGGGGTCGCGTGGAAAGCAAAAAGGCTATGTGCCTGTGCCTGTGCTTTAGCTGTGAGGGCGTCTTTGAAGCCTCCGCCGCCGCCGACGGCGCGGGCTCTTGCAGCGCTACATGCGCTGGCTGTGTCTGCTGCTAGCGATGAGCCGATGTTGGGAAGGTAAGATATTTTCTCCTAATTATTCTTTAGGACGTTTGTGAAGACAACAAGTGACAAATATAATGTGTGAAATAATTCAAGAGTATTTTTGCAATGTTATACGTTGCTGTGCGGCCCGCCGTGACATGCGCGAGCCTTAACTATATACTTTTACTGCGACACAACTAAAATGAGCTACTTTTTGCTTGTGGCTGAGCGTGCTGTGCGCTCGCCCTAAACACTGGAATGGCCAAGCTACATGTTGCTTACATGGAATTGCTACATGTCCGGTGACGCTGGAATGGCCAAGTATTTAGCCATTCCGAAGAGGAAGAACAACAACTAAAATGAACAAAAATTGATATTATATGTTACAGCTTTGTTATTTTTGAGGGGCAGAGGACACGCTGCAGTCCAACAGCTGCTGGGCGCGCTCGACTACTTTGGAATGTACTGCATTTCCCACTTTATCTTATTTCCCTAATGCACGTACGTGTTTCTGTAGTAAGTGAGATGTGCCAGAGCCCATTCCCATCCTATCCCTTCCCATTTTCCCAACCCTTTCTTCAAATCCATTCCTATATCTCCAAAGGCAGGCAGCGCATCCGGGGGCGTGCCAACGTTTGTCATTTTGGACTACTGTTGGCATGTATCGCGGATGTCTATGGGCGACAGTATCCACTTACCATCAGGTGGACTGTATGCTCGTCTGCCGCCTTCGTACATAAAAAAAAAGAAAAAAAAATTCCGTAAGACCTTAAGATACTCTATGAAAATAATTCGAATGAATCGATTATTTTACATTTCGATTTAAGTAGTTTCACACCCTTCAGTGATGTCACTAAAGAAACGTCATGGGATTCGTAAGATCGCGGCGCCACTACAGGTGTCGTGTGTCTCGCTCACCCGTCTATCTGTTTCATATTGTTTCTAGAGTCGAAGGATGGATGAGCATTTCTCTGACGGGTGCGAGCGAAGCGTGGACGGAGACATGTGGCGCTCCCGGCGCCGAGGCTGACGACTGCGAACCACCGGAACACCTCGTCTGGCCGGAGGCCATACAGGTATACTACATACCACACAAACATGCCATACAACATCAGCATATTTTTGCAATTCAACAGCCGCTGGACGCGCACTCAACTGGGCTCCATTACCTTGAAATGTACTGCATTTCCCTACCGTACTCCTCACTGTACGTACGTTTCGGTAGTGAATGAGATATGCCAGAGCCCATCCCATTGTGTCCCGTCCCACCCCATTTTCCCAACTAAATTCATTATTTCAAAAATACGCAGCGCATCCGGAGGCGTGCCTATGTTTGACATTCGGGACTGAAATTGGCATGTACCACGTATGGTATGTCCATGGGCGATAGTATCCACTTACTGCCAAATGGATTATATGCTCGTCTGCCATCTATTTCCTATAAAAAAATATATGTCTCCTCAGTTGGACATAAATGCTGTCCTCGTAAGAAGAAAAGTCACGTTAACATTTTTAACGAAAACATTAGAGAAATGCAAATGCAATGCAACCAGCCCTTTTAGTATGTCAGTGCCGGACTTGGGTCTCCTAATGCACATTGTCTTGTACAAAAGGGAAGTGTGAACTTAAAACGCCATGCTGGCCAAGGGGGTTGGCGAGTCCACTCTATAGAGGTGGTTTAGTTCCTCAGAACTCGTGGTAGCCGTTTTACGACACCCACGGGAAATTAAAGAAAGCTGCACCATTTTTTTTCTAGAATGCCATCAATATTCACTTGTGCCTTTTTTCCTAAGGAAGTTAGAATAAATCTCCCGAAGCCCACCATCACACACAATCTTCCGCTCTTATTATTTCTGGTAAGAAGAGCTGTGGTACTCTCCTGGTGGTAAATGGATGGTGTCGCCCAGCGACATCCGCGATTCATGCCAATATCAGTCAGAATGACGGACGTTGACTCGCCGCCCCCGGATGCTTGCCATCCTTTGGAAGTTTAGGAGTGGATTTGGAAAATGAGTTCAAAGGATGGAGAATATAGAGAGATTCCCGACTTCCCATTCCCCCTTAAAATTTATTGAAATGTAATTGTTTTAAAAGATTTTTGTTTTTCTTGGTTTGAGAATATTATTTATTTATTTATGTTTAAAACCACCTTTATTTTGAAATTGAAACATTATTATAACAATATAAGTGTGGCACCAGGGAGAGAGAAAGGTCCATTAGTTCTGTTCTTTTATGGTAGAACAAAAAAAGTCCCATTAGCTCTACGGTAGAACTGATCAGTAGAACTAATTGGTAGAAAGGATTGATAGTCCTTTCACGTTATTTTCAAAAATACTGAGCTGATTTTCAGTCCACTGCAAGATACAAGATATCCATTCGCTACTGATGACTTAAGGCGTCGGACTTGTGGTCACACCAGGTAGTCACATGACTGAACTTGACTTAAATAATAACTTAAATAAGTATTAACGACAAAGCTATTTGAGCTAGGCTTTGACTTCCCCTGCTCCTCGCAAATCTAGTTACAATAATATACGAATTATATGGTATCGGTCCCAGTTGGAGGAGATGAGCTGCACTCCCCCACCACAGCCGCCGCCCTCACTAGTAAACTCAGCCGTGGCCTCACTAGCGGCCGTCTTCCGCGGCTGGACCAAGTGACGTCATAATACACTACACAACAATACAACATACAGCGTGTCACTAAAATAACGTAAAGTTCGTAAAAATAGACTGTTCAGTATCTAGACTAGAGTCGATTCTAACAGTTTTTACAATACAGTTTCTTTTTAATAACTTATTATAAATTTTTAGTATGTTTTATTGTACGCGCGTCACCTGTACTGAGTAATGAGCGCTACGAACGTTTTAAAACAGAACAAAATGTTACATGGTTATGACTTTTGATTTATTCCCTGAAGCACACGGCACGTGCTGCAGGTAGAATTTCGGTCATTGACATGAGGTCTATTAGGGTTCATAAGGGGTCTAGTAAAGTGGTCATTGATCGACGATTTCACACAAATCTCTTTATCGTCCAGTCTTGGCTGACCTCATGTCAATGGCCGAAATTCCTTCTGCTCGTGGCGCGCGCTTTAGTATAGACGTGTAACAGGTTTTGCGTTATTCTTGTATATTACAAACATTGATAAAAGAACAGAAATATTTATCTATTAAACTGATCTTATTTATTGCACTCGGCTGTCAGGTACTTGGCGAGTTTTGATTTGTTCATCTAGCTCAGTAGTGTGAATAAGGTAAACGTGAAAATGGAAAACTCGAAAATCTCCAACAAAGAACCGGTAAATTTTCAGCTCATCTGGTCCGAGCAATAAATCAGTTGATTTAGTTGCTTTGGTAACGAAGAGCGATAGGAAAAATGTGTGGATGTGGCTCCCAAGTCACCAACGATCAAAATGAGTGAGAATGTATTACCGTAATCGTTATAGGCAATTGTCACTGATATAGGATTTCTTTTTTACTAAAAAATAATACAAAAGCGATTTATATGCCGGTTCTCACACAGTTTGACATTAACTACTTTAACATTCAACGATCTATGAAATAAAAGCTTTCCCCATCGTCATTTGAAACCTTATTTTACAGAGAATTTCCCATCCTGTTAAGCACCTACTTAACTAGTCTGAGTTTATTTCTATAAAACCGTAAAATTGTACAAAATTTGAGTTGAATAAAATAAAAGTCCACAATGATGTGTTGAAAATTTGTAGAAGTACAATTTCGAAAGTAAAATCTCGAGGACGCGATTTTTACTTCAGAACTTTTGACGCTGTATTTAAAACATAAAAACAAAGTTTCACACAAAAAACCAGTCTTACGGCATTTTTTATATTAGTTGACTCTAATTTTATTGCACTGCTAACATTTTAGAAATTTCAAAATGGCAAAATGAGGTACCCATGGGCAAATCATGGGTACAATCACCAGTCTAATGTATCACAGTTTATAAAATGTCACTTTATTGACCCATAAACGTACATACAAGAGGTAGCTTAACACGAAAAGGACCACGAGAAAACAGCCTTGGACCCTTTGGACTCGAGAAGTGAAGGTTGACTTTATTTGATTCATGTGTGGATTTTGTGGTTTTATTAAACTTCAAAGTGCCTATTGTTTGTGCATAATGTTCGTGATAATCCAATAAAAGCATAGGACTGCACTTTTCGTGCGCTTCCACTTCACTGGGCGACTTCTAACTTGCTTCGACGGGCTGGACATTGACAAAATGTGTTTTAAATTGTTTTGACTTTAATTATAAAGAGAACTCAAAATGTGCTAATTACACCATTGCCATATATGAAAAGAAAAAAACCACGGCGCTCTCACATCACAGCTTGAAGACTAACCCAATTTTTTTCTTCAAAAAAATCACAGTATCGATAGTGGGAACGTTAATGGCAGGAGTGAAATTCACATATTGATTCAAATCAAATACATTTACGTAACCTGGTGTACGAGATGTTGGTCAAAATCTATAACAAACCTATGATTAATGACTCGACTTCACATTAGAAAATCGCAGCACGCCAACATTTAAATAAAGCGATGCGTGCGATGTCTCGTGATGTCCTGCGACGTCCCGCGATGCATATTTGTCCCCTAGTAAATACGAGTGTTCCCCAGTAAAGTGGAAAAGATAAAAACAATAGATTTCATTATAGACATAATTCTGTTTAGGCTTTTTAATTATAGAATAAATTTTTAGATTTAATTTCAACATAATTCCGCCATTTTGTTTTAGACGACGCGAACGGAATTTGCTGATGAGACTTATGTTTTCATCACCTTTACCATACATATAACATACATATGAATGTACTTTCAAGCAAAAAGGGTTCATCTTTGAAGTATAGTGTATTTATGACATAATTTATGAAACTAGAAGTGCCTCCGTCCATTGCGATCCCCTGATTTTAATCGCCTGGGCGATTCATTTGATTTTTTTTCCCACACGGATCCCCTGACTGACGTGGATATGGATCCCCTGGGGATATTACTGTTTGTATAACAAGTATAAACTGTCAAAGGCCAGGAAATTAAACATTGTAATAAGGATAAATTGATTGATGATACTTCGTGAAAATAGTAAGATAAATTAAGAGAGGAAAAAACCACCGTTTTTTTTTTATTTTTGTAGACGTAGGCGGCAGACGAGCATACAGTCCACCTGGTGGTAAGTGGATACTGTAGCCCATAGACATCCGCGACACATGCCAACATTAATCCAAAATGACAACGTCGGCACGCCCCCGGATGCGCTGCCTACCTTTGGAGATATAGGAATGGATTTGAAGAAAGGGTTGGGTTTGGAAAATGGGGAGCGATAGGATGGGAATGGGCTCTGGCACATCTCACTCACTACCGAAACACGTACGTACATTAGGGAAATAAGATAATGTGGGAAATGCAGTACATTTCAAGGTAGTCTTCTGTGAGAGAGGGGTAGAAGGTAGTTTAAGAAAGGCTCACTAAAATAATCGTAATATACTTTATTACGAAAATATAGTTTTTTATTACACCTAAATCCAAATATTCCAGGGGACTCTTAACCAGGAATCTTAAATATTCTTAACCAGGGAATCCCTGTGGAGAAAAAATCCAAATCAATCCACCAGGGGATCCATGTAACTATTGGATCCGATCTATTGTGTCATGTGACTATCATAGACCTTAGCCTGCTCTCAACCACCAAAGGTTAGCTGGAAGAAAATGCTATATAGCATTAAGTTCGCCTTTGTACACACATTTTGGTGCAATAAAGAATTTATCTATCTATCATACTGGACGGAGGCCTAGAAAGCTAGAAATGTTTCAACAACGGTTTCAGGAAAATTGCCCGTTATCGTTACCGCATGTTAGGGGCCGTTCAAGTATTACGTAAGCACCAAAGGGGTCTTTTCTTTGCTTATTTTTGATGACATGGGGGCGGGTTAGGGGGGGGGTCTGATTAGCGATTACGTCAGCAATATTTATTTATTTACTTTTCGTATTTTTTTGCAAAATTTAATAGATTCTTATTAAATACAGATTAAATAAATAACAATAAAGAAATTCGAACAGATTTTGTAAAAATTATACCAATGCTTACGTTGGCAATTTAACAGCTTTGCTTACTTTCGCTGACAAGGGGGGAGAGGTTGAGGGGGGGGGGGTTAAAAATGACTAAAATGCTGCTTACGTAATACTTCAACGGCCCCCTATACAGTGATTCCAAATAAAAAAAATAGAATAAAACGATATCAACCATGAAAAACCTATAAAATTAATATCAAAATAAACTGTGATAAAAACAACATCGGGGAAACATAGTGACAAATACTATAGATAACTGACCAGATTTAATGTAATAGAATTAAAAAAAAAATTAAAAAAGTAGTTTCTGTATCTCAGAATAAAGATGATCCCTTTTTGATTGGAATCCCATAACTAAATAGTGCAAATGTTTTTAATTACCTAAGTATTATGCGGGTTTTGTAGTTGCCTAATGTAATAGTCAATGATTGAGAATGAATGATATTTTTTCTATATTGACTTTGTGATTTATTCTTATTTTTTTTAAATGAATAAAGATATCTTTTATATAATTTGAATTTGTTTTATTTCAACGTTTTACATTATGTGACTTTTTTATAGAAATAATTTGTCGGACGATTTATTGGCGGTACTTCGGCCAGGGCAGTTGTTCTATATTCGCAGTAAGCTATATATTCGGGAGGGGGAGAGTGCACTCTGCAATCCAACAGCTGCTGGGCGCGCTTGAGGCCACGTTACCCCTCTTACAGAAGACTACCTTGAAATGTACTGCATTTCCCACTTTATCTTATTTCCATAATCTTACGTACGTGTTTCGGTAGTGAGTGAGATGTGCCAGAGCCCATTCCCTTCCTATCTCTCCCCATTTTCCTAACCCTTTCGCCAAATCCATTCCTATATCTCCAAAGGTAGGCAGCGCATCCGGGGTCGTACCAACGTTTGTCATTTTGGACTAATGTTGCCATTTATCGCGGATGTCTATGGGCGACAGTATCCACTAACCATCAGGTGGACTGTATGCTCGTCTGCCGCCTTCGTACATTAAAAAAAAAGCTCAATTTGACATTTTTTAATGAACAGTTCGTATGAAAATTAAAAAAAAAACAAAGGTAGGCAGATAACCTTTGGTCATTTAGGAAACGGATAGAAAATTTCCTCACTGTACTAGAAGCGTATAATATACTAATAAAAATACGAGCAAGTGGAAGCAAACCTTAAGAGGAAGGTGAATAAATAAAAACGCCTTTCAACAAAACAGAATTATATTTAAAATATTAATAAATTAATGCAATAAATTACACTACAAATAGGACTAGTAAACAATACTGTTAATATAAATGCAATATCAAATCAAGTCTGTGTGTGTGTCCGTACGTCACAAAACTACTAAAAAGTATGGTTGCTGCAGCGAGTTGAGGCAACAACACGCGTCAATAGTGTTGTCCAATCAATCGTTCGAACAATATACAAACTGTTCCGTAATTATCGATAATTTGACCATAAGCTGACCGACACTTGTCGATAATATCACCATACCTATTGTGTCGATTAAATTCTAATCTATAGTATTAAAATATGTTCGATGTCTATGGACGACAGTATCCACTTACCATCAGGTGGACTGTATGCTCGACTGCCGCATTCGTCCCTAAAAAATAATATTGAAAGGTACTATTGCTACTGCTGACATTTTTAATCAAAAAACTATCGATGGTGTCGACTATCGATAATATTCATGGCCACCAATACTATAGCTCATTTTTCGTTATCAATACCATTTAATTAATCGACACATATTGATACTATCTATAGTGTGACTAGGTTCCGAGGTCACAATACTAAAGGCGGCTAGGTGGCGCCGACTGCAAATACAAAGTTATTGAAGAAAGCTTGTTCATTCTGTGAGAGCAACGCTCCGCGACCGGTGTGCCGCGACACGACGCTAGGTGTGCCGCAGTGTAACCCGAGTCACCCAGCAGGCAAGTGTAACTAACATGACAAATCTCCAACGGTTTTACACAATCTCTTTGCGGTTTTTTCACTTATTCGGTGATTTTTTACTTTATGTTAATAAAATGTCAATGATTTAACTAGAGTTAAAATAATTACAATTGTCTTCTGAGGTTACGCTCGGTTCTAGTTAAGTAAAATGTGACGTCATCACTATTAGTCACGTGATTTCACCCATTACCCAATTACGAGCGTTCCTCGATTGACCAATTAACGTTTCGTTATGCTACGTTGAATTTAGCAACTTTCTTAACACTTGCTAAAGGATCTAAATCCCATTATCAACATTTATGTAAAAATGTTGTTATCCTTGCCAAACAGTCGGCCGATAAAAGTAGTGAGATCTAAAAGTCGCCAAGACTTGTTTAAATGGAAATTGACTTCTTGTGGCTTTTTCTCCAAATTTTTTGCACCTTTCTCCAAAATGCACTTGTGCCCTTTTTTTCTAATGACGGCAGTATGTGTGTGTCACCCCCGATCCGCGCTGTATGTCCGCGACGGTCGGAAACGTGACCACCGCGCGCGACCAGATACCATCGCCTCGTGGAGTCTCTCCACGTGCTCCAGGACATCTTCCGAAGGTGACACATCCCTCTGAAAAATGACAATTGTTTTTGACTTGTATGTAAACGGTTAGCAAAAGAAATACTGGATGGGCAGCAAGTTATGATCAAAAACAATTTATTTTTAAATAACTGAAATAAACAATAAAATTGACACTCCTTTGTTGAACCATTTTTTCATTTCGAATATACAATAATAAGCGTTTTCGTATACAACACTTATTTTTATACCTCCCCTCAAAAATAATGTATCCTATAACGACTCAGTATCGTATTTAATCGTATGTTCCACGGGTATAATGGAATATACGAATGTAGACATCTTTATTTTTGACCGACCAATTGGCGCAGTTGGTAGTGAAGGTCCCGCTAATCACAAAATGGTCACACTAATCACTAATGCTGTGCAAAAGGTCCCGGGTTCGATCCCCGGTCGGACATACATTAGTTTAATAAATATATATTTAATGTTCAGGTCTGAGTGTGTGTTTGTCTGTGTATGTGTCTCCGGACCATTGAGTGTGGCGTTATTTATTATATTTATTTTTTATAGAACAAAATGCGGCAGACGAGCATACTACTCGACCTGATGGTAAGCTACAACCGCACCTCCCTTATCAGAATTGCGATCCGTCCGCATGTTCGCTCCAAAAATCATTTTATACCGCGAACCCGTAGGCTGTGGAACGAACTGCCTCAAGCTGTTCTGTCTTTCCATTAAGTTACGATATGGGGTTTTTCAAGAAAGCTGTGAATAGGATTTTGCAAGGTCGGCGGCGCGCCCGCATACCCCTGGTGTTGCAGGTGTCCATGGGCGGCGGTAACACTTACCTGGGACCGCTTGCTCGTCCGCCTACTTCCCTATAAAAAAAAAGATTTCCCGTTGTTTTTTATACATATAGACAGAAGTGTTATAGAAGTTTGAGGGGGAGAGTGCACGCTGCAATCCAACAGCCGCTGGGCGCGGTCGACTATTGTCCTAACTATTGTCATACATAATGTCATAATGTCATACAAACTATTGTCCTGTTCTAATAATAGACTACATACAAATTGTCACTTAAATAAAGCAAAAGTTGAAAATAGGTCATTCAATACCGAGAGTTCTACCTGTTTTTATAATTCTTCTATTTTTTCATATATTATTTTTCAGTACATTTTTTATTCAACGTGTAGTTTAGGTACAACAAACGTGCGATACATGCCAACAACAGTCCAGAATGACAAACGTTGGCACGCCGCCGGATGCGCTGACTACCATTGCAGGAATGAATTGGGTGAAAGGGTTGGGAAAATGGGGAGGTATAGTATGGAATGGGAATGTGTTGACACTTTCAGGTTTTGTATTATTCCGGTGACACGTATATCCGTGGTAATATATTTACCGGGATCCTGTGTATTCTGTGTAACCGCCGTACATCGTGTTGCTGACAATAACTAGTGCTCGGGGAGAGTGGGTTCGTTCCCGACTCGCTCCTCAAAGGCTCCTGCACGCTCGCATCCCGGGACTTCACCCACACACACCGCTGTAATACCACACAATCAGCCTATGTCTCTCTATTGCTAGATAAAGGCCTCTACCAAAAGCTAGACACACACACACGATTCTCAGCTCCTCGTGGCATTCTAAGGCTACTGTATATCGTTAGTACAATTAATTTAAACGTGGTCAACTAAGTTTGACAGACGAAGAAAGTAGCGGTCGCCTTTTAACGGCTGTTAAAAAGTGGTCACACTGAAGAATTTAATTTGTGAAAACTAAACAAACTAACTATGAAATATTACATGTGCACAACTCGCAGAGGCTGAAAAACAAGATCTTATCGAATGGTGTCGTGATATAACAGAATTTGAAGCAGGATCGTTTCGGCTTGCCAAACGTTTTTACTGCATTGAGTAACAACCATCCAAACACGGGTCTCCTCGGTCTGCTGCTGCATCATGACGGGTTGTTCATGATGCAGCAGCGGTCCGAGAAGACCTCACTCACTCAACGCTTAAAACGAAGGACTTTTTGGACAGTACCCGGATTAAAATTTTAGGCCATCCTCCCTATAGTCCCAACTTGGCACCTTGTGACTTTTTTTATTTGCCAAAATTAAATCCCAACTAAAAGGGAAGCAGGTTTCGTCACCGGAAGACGCGCTGGCTACGTTCGAATAGGCTGTGAAAGACGTACCTGAAGAATAGTGGAAAAAATATTTTCAAAATTGGTTCAGACGCATGAAACTTTGTATAGATAGATGCAAGTGCTTTGCTTTGAAATAACGTGTTAAAAAAGTTGGAACTTTTAGAACATTTTTTTTCCTTTTCGCAAAACTTTCCTTTATTTTTAGCCCTAAAAATATTTTAAGTATTTTTAGGGCAGAAAATATACTTGTTGATCCGTAACTCTGATTCTTATAACTATAGACAAAATTTATGTTCTAACTAGAATACGATACATATACCTAAAGTTGTAAAATTAATCCTTAAAACCCTCAGAACTGCATTCCTACAAATTGCCATTAGATCTAAGGATTTGAGTCCAAATCCGAAGTTTATATCTTCAATACTTCAATAGATCCTATCGACTCTGTCCTGGACACCATCAGACCTTCAAAATTGCTGAGGAGTTTCATAAATAAGTATCCTATTAGTTGTGAAATCCCGGGATTTCGGTTTTCAAATAAATTATTTTAAGAAGCCGCTTCCATACGTTGTATACCTTTTATACCTTGTAGATAAATATACACCCGAATATCCGATCTCTACTTATAACACTATACAAATGATTATATTATACCGACCTTATCTCCACAAATCGGTAGTTTTTTCCTCAACAGCCTCCTGGGCGGCGCCGGTGCTGTCGAACAGCTAGCTATCTCGCTCCCACTCAGTCGCTCCCGTACTGTAATCTCGATAGAAGGACATTTGGCACAACTACCCGTCTCACTCACACGGACCGAGCTTCGTCTCTGTTTAGGAATAGATTTGGAGCAACTCGGAGCGTTCTCGCTCGTAGTCGACTGTTCCTCTATTGGACTATTATCTAGTCTTCGTTTTAATTCGCGGATTATAAACTCTTGTTCGTTGATTTTTTCTTCTTGTTCCCTGTCAATTACCGTGTGTTTTATTAGTAACTTAGGTACCAAAAAATTTTTTTTCTGGGTGTCATCATTTCTATCAGACATTATGACTATCAGACAATCGTGAGCAAAGCGATTTAGAATTTTGGAAAAAGGTAATTTTGAAATATGATCCATAAAGGGTAAGTACAATTTAGGAATCAGGGAATACAGACCGGAAGCCATATTTATACGTAGTACACCACACCTACTCATAGATGGTTTGAGGAAAATATCGAAATCGATCTTTCCGACTGGCGCTTTTTTTTTCATATATGGCAATGGTGCATTTAGCACGTTCTGCCAGTGTTAAGGTTTCTTCGTAATTAAAGTCAAAATAATTTAAAACACATTTTGTCAATATTCAGTCACTTCGAGGCGAGTCAGGAGTCGCCTCTAAGTAATAGCGCTACGAACGTTCTAGACAGGAGAACAAAACTTTACGTTTGTAACTTTTAATTTATTCTTTAAAATAATTTTATTTTTGCTACTCGCAGTACTGTTTTACATATTTTAAATTGGTTGACGTGTTTCGGTGACACTTTGTATATCAGTGAACTTGGATTAGTGATCAGTGAAATTGGAGCATAAAGCTTTATACAGATTAAAATTGAAAGTCTTCCACAACGGAATCGATTCGCCATGTTGTGGGTGCACATAAAACTCAGATGTAAGGACTTTAAAAATCCTCGCTGGTCTTAATAGCTCGAAAGACCATGTTCGGATTGTTAAGGCGCAACGTTATTGAGGGCGACAGAGGGGAAGGACCGCGGCGCGGGAAACAACGGTTATGACAAGCTACCCGACCGCCGTCGAACTGAAGAAACATCTATCGTACAAAGCACTTGTTAGCTATCTACCATAACCCAATGTATTGTACAAAGACTTCTTAATACTAGTGTACACACAATTATCAATAAAAAACATTCATTGTTCGAGTTCTATCCTCTATCCTTGAATGTATCCTATACATGGATTGTTGTGGGATGCGAAGAAAACACCTTATCTGAAGGATGACTCATGGTAAAATGAATTATACAATGCATAGATCGCGCGATGTCTGTGATTAGCAAACTAATTAATATATGTTTAAAATATTAATTAGGGCTGTTAGGGATATGATATTTCGGATCCGGATACATATATATTGTATACTCTTTTAACGGTTACAGATTCGGATATGAATTTATTTCGGATTCGGATAGCAAAGAAAAATAAAATCAAATAGGGAATAATTGCAACTTTACTGTCGGACTTTTTGTGGTCATTGTGGTCTAATGGGCGCTTTGTGGTTTAATAGTGTTATTTTATTAAACTTCGAAATGGTTTTTCGTGCGTAGTGTTTGTGATAATTAACTATTGTGATAATTGACTGAATATTGATAGGATACAATTTAGAGACACTACGGGATTACAGGCGCCATTGTCATATATGAAGCAAAAAAAAACTTTCCTCTTTAGCAGTAAGAACTTGTTAAAATTCGTGTCGTTCCAATTCCGCCCTTAGCAAATATAAATGACAATGAATAAAATTATTTGTAAAAACATCCGAATCATTTATTTCGGTTTCCAACATTTTCTTAATTCGGATACCCGATAGTTTCATAACATCCATATTTAATATGATGATTGTGGCCTAAAAATGATGTTGTACGTGCTTGCCCGTACATGGGGATTGTCGTTATGATAGTTACCTGTGCTGTTCCCGCATGCGCCGCACCCACTGCCGCACGGCGCATAGCGCGCGCCGCGAGTCAGTGCATAGCGCTGCGCTGCGCTCTTGCGCTGCTGTCAGCTCTTTTTGCAACTCCGCGGCTGAACGCTCTTTCTCCCTGGATACGAACAAAAATAACATTTGTTAGTTTGCATTTGTTTCTCCTTAAAAAGGAAACAAGTTGAATTTAGATGTCAATAGGATTTAGATTTGACCCCGGCACCTGCACTAGGTTTTTTATATTGTACCCACCGACTACCCTCGTTTAAGCAAGGCAATAATATAAAATGAGCTTCACATTCGGAAAGACTGCGACACACTACACTAACAATGTCCGTGAACATCGACGGTAAATCGAAAGGTTTAAATTTGTTGATTACTGGATTCCACGTCGACGACACTTAATATCCATCTTTCCGATTGAACTACCCGCCTCTTCAGTCCACTCGTGACCGTGGCTGGTGTAATCCGTTGCGACACACGGGTTTTTCGAAATTAAGTGTGAAATGAATAAATAGAGTGCCTCGTATTTGATCTGCCAAGTGATCAATTTGGAACACGTTGAGTCGCTCCGCGTCTCACAATATCTCAATACGCGACATATACGCGAGGAGAGACATATACGCGAAACTATGTCTCTCCTCAGTGCGTGAGTGTGTATGGGGGGGGGGGGGTGAGTAGATAAGGGTATGTATGTGTAGAGGGTGTGTTTGTTACGTATGGATGTGTGTTTGAGATCAAATACTTTTTGAGAGAGAAGGTGTATAATGCAGCAATCCCCACAGCCAGTGGCCTCCGCTTATCTGGCCGAGATATCACCCAATCACAGCACGCTGCTGTAAAATATACCATGTACTTGTTACCAGATATACCAGAGCATGAAAATATACATTATTTAAATGAGATTTGTTCGGTCGCAAATTCGAAATGTTCCACGAAATAAAAACGGATCGTGGGCAATCGATTAATTCTATTTATTTCTGTGTTGCTGTGTTTCTGTGTTAATTCTATCGATTAATTTCTGTTGCCGGTTAATCGACATTCGAATAAACAAACTATCATCGATTCGTTTAATTATTATTTTATGGTTTGTATTTAAACGGGCCGCAAATAATACTAAATTAAGATAATTTAGATCAACGAAGAAAGCTATTTTTTAATAAGTGCAATAAACAAATTTCAATTACCAACTAATAATGTCAACACGCAGTCGATGAACGCAAAATCGCCACCAGAGAACCTAAACCTAACCCACTTTCAAATTTGCTGCCGTCGATTTGCTGCCACTTTCACTATTTCTGCTGCTAACTCACCTGTAGCAGATGTCCAGCTGCCGGCAGTGGTCTCTGGATCGCTCGAGAGCGGCCTCGAGCGCCCGTGAACGCATAGAGTTCTCCTCCAGCTGCTGCCGCCATGTCGACACCTGCTGCGTTAGGTGCGACACTTCGCCGCGCACCTTACAATTCTGAACACCGACAAAATATTTTTATTTCAACCACAACATCCGGACCATTTACTCCTCAATTTTAAGGACAAGCACACGTTAACAGACAGACAGGATGCATAATTTCGAATTACTCTTAAATGTAAACTAGCCTTATTACTCTTAATATAAGTCTAATTAGTTTAGTCTGGTTTACTTTTCTCTTAGTATTTACTCTTAATTTTTCACTCATTCAGATGTGAAGTAGTTAAAACCCCTTGTGGTATCGACCGGCTTTAGAATAACATCACCCCATCACTTCCCGTGGGCCTCGCAATGGGCGACTAAGGGATAACAAAGTGGCTACCAGAATCCCTGAGGGTCTACACCACCTCTAAAAGAGTGGAGTCGGCGACCCACCGCCTGGTGATAGCGTGCCGGTTTAAAGTAGGTATTCCCATACCATCAGCCTATATCTCTCCACTGCTGGATATAGGCTTCTCCCAAGGCACACACACAATCTTCCGCTCATCTTATATAATCACTACCGTTAAACTTCTTCCAATGTAAAGTCCACTTGGGTGGAGCGCGTTAGCACCGCGCTTCCCGGTACGTGGCCTCCAATCAGGGACTCTTCTCCCTCATCGGTTATCGATCTCTCCACTGCTGGATATAGGCCTCTCCCGCAGCTTGCCACCACATGCGATCTTCGGCTCTTCTTATCCAACCACCACTAATCTATATAAATAAAAATTTAAACGTTCGTTTGTTCAAAATTTTAAATCTCCGAAAGTTCTTCACTGATTGCTTTGAAATTTTAACACAATATTGCATTCGAATACGCGCGTGTTTTTATATACCTATCACAGGGTAAAACATGCTTTTTACCCAAAAACACGGTAAGCGCCATCTGTTGGGCAGCCACAGCAACGCGTGGCCGGGTACAGCTAGTAATAAATAATTACATAAAACCAATATACGTAGGTATTACTTATAGCAATAACAAAATTACTGTCTTACCTCACTAATGATATGATTAGCGTTATTCAGCTCCTCTTTGAGATCCTTAATCGTCAGTTCGTGAGCCTGACACTTCTCCTGTATTCGTTCCAGTTCTTTGCTCTTGTCTGTTAACATGACTGAAAATGTGAAAATAAAACCATTTGACATGAAAATGTACACAAGTGAACGGAGCGGACGAATCTGTATCCCTCACGCCATTATTCTGGCAGAATACTGCCGTCCTAACTAAAAGTGTAGGCTGAAAGTCCTTAAGAGGGGTGAAAAAATGTAAACAAATTTTTGTTTGTATTTCCTAAAGCATGTTATTATAACTTACATTTGATCTTGTGTAATTTTTTTTAGAAAGTATAAGACTGCACAAATTTTTAGAAACTGCAGTGTAGAGTATAAGTGATTCAGAGCCCAAAACAAGAAATTTTGGAATTTTTGTCTGTCTATTTCAACGCGCATCACGCGAAAACCACTGGATGGGTTTTAATGAAACTAGGCAGAAGTAGTTGTAGTTTATGTACCGGGTTAAAATTTAGAGTACTATTTATCCCAACAGAGTAGGTACTTTAGAGTAATTAGAGTACTATAAGTAGTTAGAGTAATTTAGAGTACTATTTATAGTACTATTTGGAGTGGTATTTAGAGTAGGTACTATTTATAGAGTTCCCACTGGAAACAAAAGTTTAAGCGAACAAAGTCACTGGCATCGCCAGTTTTTTTTTATGATCGAAGGCGGCAGACAATCATACAGTCTACCTGATGGTAAGTGGATACTGTGGCTTATAGACATCCGCGACACATGCCAACATTAGTCCAAAATGACAAACGTTGGCACGCCCCCAGATGCGCTGCCTACCTTTGGAGATATAGGAATGGATTTGGAGAACGGGTTGGGATAATGGGAAGGGATAGGATGGTAATGGGCTCTGGCACATCTCACTCACTACCGAAACACGTACGTACATTAGGGAAATAAGATAAAGTGGGAAATGCAGTACACTTCAAAGAAATCTTCTGTGAGAGAGGGGTAACGTGGCCAGTCGAGCGCGCAGCGTGCACTCTCCCAATTCAATAAGTTATGCAATAAATGAGTTGAAGTATGAGTGAGTACCATCATATCTGCCTTCTCTCCTGTAAAAAAAGATGTACACACGTACCTTGAAGTCCGTGTAACTGCTCTATGAGTGCGTCGCACGTCTCGCACTGTCCCTTCGATCGAGTGTCCAAAGCGTCCAGTTCTTGCCGAATGTCATTTAGCTGAAACAAACGCAATACACAGAAATATTTCTGCGATCCATTCAATCAATTATCGCAGGCGGCAGCAAATTATAGGCCTTTATTCTTTAAATATACATTTGTTTAAATCTTTCATATTTAATTTTATACTGTCCTATTTTATTTAAAATCCACGAGATGACACACACTTCTGAACCATTGCAATACAGGCTTTTAGTAAGAGCTATAGATCAATCTGAATGGCGATTACGTCAGCAATATTAATTTATTTACTTTCGTATATTTTTGGCAAAATTTAGTAGATTCTGATTAAATGAGAAACTTGCACAGATTTCGTAAAAATTATACCAATACTGACGTTAGCATGGGGGGGGGGGGGTAAGAGCTTTGCTTACTTTCGCTGACAAAGGTGGGGAGGGGGGGTTAAAAGTGACTAAAATTCTGCTTCCGTAATACTTGAACGGCTCCCATGCCAGAACACACCTCTTGTACTCACATTGTGCAAATAACGAATTTGAATTTGCCTCCGAGGGATCAAATTTCGAAACATTCACAAAATGTTCTTTTGCGATTATAAACACTACGACTCTACCGTCAATAACAAATCGATCCAATAGATAGATCTTCATACCTCTTTGTCTTTCAATTTGATCTGTTCCTCGTATCGCTGTTTCATGTTCTGAGTCTCCGATAATGTTGTCTCCAGGTCGCATACCTTCTGCCGAAGTTCACCGATTTCATTCTAGAAAATAAAGAAAAGCATTATTTTATCAGTACACTCTGTTATCTTCCATTTTGTATTTTATCTTGCTTAGTTGTGCCGAATATTGCCTAGATATTAATAGGGGGAGAGCGGCTGTTGGATTGCATCCAACAGCCGCTGGGCGCGCTCGACTGGCCACGTTACCCCTCTCTCACAGAATACTACCTTGAAATGTACTGCATTTCCCATTTTATCGTATTTCCCCAATGTACGTACGTGTTTCGGGAGTGAGTGAGATGTGCCAGAGCCCATTACAATCCCATCCTATCCCTCCCCATTTTCTCAACCCTCTCTCCAAATCCATTCCTATATCTCCAAAGGTAGGCAGCGCATCCGGGGGCATGCCAACGTTTCTCATTTTGGACTAATGTTGGCATGCATCGCGGATGTCTATGGGCTACAGTATCCACTTACCATCAGGTGGACTGTATGCTCGTCTGCCGCCTTCGAACATTAAAAAAAAAATTGAATCTAGATTACTAATTACTAGCTTCTGCCCGCGGCTTTTTTAACTAAACAGCTGTTCTAACACCTATAAAAGCACCGCATGATGGATTTCACGGATGAAAATCCATGCAGTAGTTTTTCACTAATTCTATTAAAGGCCATTTTTTATTTTCCTCTATAACTGAACTTCCTTGTGCCATATGAAGATATACATATACCAGTTTTCCTTCTGGATACTTAGCTACACATTAGTGAAAACCCGATCAAAACCCGTTCAGTTGTTTCATCTCAAACAAACAGACAAGCATTTACTTATTACCTACTTATTTCTTTGCATGTACTTATTAATACTAATTAATATACTATACTATACTAATTAATAAAAAAGTAAAATTGTGTGTTTGTATGTTGGGGGTAATCTCTGTAACTACTGAACCGATTTCAAAAATTCTTTCACAAATAGGAAGCTACATTATCCGTATCTCATATAGGCTATATTTTATTTTGAAATTTGTTGGAAAAAAATTGAAAAAAGAAATGGATACTCATAAACCGTAGCGAAGCGAGGGCGGGTCGCTAGTTATTAATATATTTAATAATTATTTAAAAAATTGCCCACGAGTTGTCTCGTCGGCCAGTCATTGTGATTTGCGCGCATCACTTTCATATGTTTTCGAAAACGTAATTGTGTTTTTTCATTTTTCTATTCACCTTTGATTTATTTGGCGGTACCAACTTTGTCTCTATGCCAGGTACAAGCTCAAGTGAATGTACAGTTTCGTATTTTCAATCTGTTAACGACATGAACCAAAATAACAAAGAAAGCAAATAAAAGGAATACCTAACAAAGTTTTCAGACATCTTTACATAGTATAAAACAAAGTCGCTTCCCGCCGTCTGTCTCTCTGTATGTACGCTTAGATCTTTTAAACTACGCAACGGATTTTAACGCGGTTTTCATCAATAGATAGAGTGATTCAAGAGGAAAATATTGTTTTAACGAAACCGAAGCGAAGCGAGGGCGGTTCACTAGTTGTAAATATTTCATCATAAAAACAATGATTAAAAGTAGAAATATGATAGACAATGATTGATCAGTCAGTGATTAAGTATTATGTGCAGTTCAAAGTATATCAAAAGTAGGTATTTTAAGCCCTAAGAATGTATTTTTTGTTAGTCGTTTTATTTTAGAGCAATTCATAATAAAAATAAGATCCGATCGTTTTCGCTTTATCCGCTGATCAGAAATCGCTCATCAATTAATCATTTTCGCTTATCAGTTTAGGTCGAAATTCAAAATACTGATCATTTTTTTAAATCATACTCTTATTAAATTAATGTAAGAGTAATTTTCGGATTATTTTCCTTTGAAAAAAAATTGATAAATTTGGTAATTATTTCACAGTTTTTATCAAAATTTCTATGCAAACCCCAAAATAATCAATCACTAATCGCTGGTCGCGCCCATATATGTTTGCTATTTACAAATGTTTGTGTGAAGTATACTCACTTTCATGGCTTCGTTTTCTGTTTTCAATTTTCCAGTTTTGTCTTCAAGGTCGCAGAGACAACAGTCGCCCTGCAAACAAACGCTATCATTTTTTAATCATTGATATTCCTAGTCCTATATAATTTTTGGTTTACGCACACGTGTTTTTCTATTATTACTAAGCATTTCCTGTGTTTAATGTCGTGGTTATGAGAAACAAATATTTTTTCTTTAATCATAGAGCCCACCTAGTAGCAGGTATAGACAACGAAATAATCCCCACTAAGTTCTAATATCCAATAAATATTTTATCCATTTATTTGTAAATGTCCCCCTTTATCAAAACTCTCAGCAACTGTTGCATCTTTGCCAAACTCCGACATTACAGGCGCATATTCACTGAGATGTCCTACTCGGAAAACTAACGGCACGTCTATCGATGTTAGCTTATAACATCCTGCTGCAGGACACAAGCCTTCTCTAGTAAATCACTAAGGGGGTTTCGGGCTATAATTCACTACGCCAGCTCAGTGCACATTGGTCCAGATTTTTAAAATTCTGGAACATATGGGTTTCTACACGATGTTATCGTTCACCGCCGAGCTACTGCTAGAATCATCACACAATTAAATCGCATCATACAAACGAAGCCTTCCCATTGGCGTGTAAGTGTACTGGTTTTGAAAGTAACTAAACAGTAGTGACAGTACATAAGTCAAGAGGAATAACAACAGTAATAATTGCTCCGCCCACATTAAGGTAGGCTTAGAGGTCCACTGCTGGATACAAGCCTCTTCCAAGGCTCGCCACCACACGCAATCTTACGCTCCCTACGGGATCTTCAGTCGAGAACTCGTCTATTACATCGACTGACGGCGGATCGGATTAATTCTTGACGGGCTGTAGCCCAAGGTTTAAAGGTGTTGAAAAAATTTTCCTCCTTAAAAGGACTTCGACGGAAACCATAGCCAAGGCCTTATTAGCTTTAAACCCGCCTCTGACTGTCGGTCCTGTACAAAACCTACTTTGAGCAACTGCATGAGCTGCATCAGCTGCTGCATGATGTCCTGCAGATCATCGCCCAGCCCCACGGGCACAGTCTCTTCCCACATACCCTGTCGAAATCACAACAACATCACATATTTATTAACATTTAATAAACGTATTAACATGCATACAACATATCCGTATAAACTTGATAGTCTTCACAATAGCAATGAAAATATTTCTATGAAGTTTCCATAGTTTAAAAGTTGTGATATTATCTGAGATGGAGGACCTTATTCTCGGTTTTAGTTTCTCAAATATTAGCGAAACTTTAAGAACAAGCGAATCTTATAAACAATTTTTCCCCACTGCGACACGCAAAAGAGAAGTTATTTTATGACGATTATCTGATTTATTTATTTATGCTTTAAGTCTCAATTATTAGTAGAGTAAAACAAACAAACCAGTTAACGGACGCAGTTAATATGCAAACGTTTTCATTTTTGAATATGCAATAATTCATAACATACGTAAGTGAACTTGAGTTAACTATTAATAGTTAGGTAACTAAGAGAATCAATAGTTATAAAAAAATTATGAGCTACAATTGTTTTTTTTTGTATTTTAATGTATTTAAATATTTTAAGTATCGAGGTTGTACGCAGTCGGGATTTTTGTTTACTGAATTACCTATCTATTTATTGAATTGATAGGTATATCTTAAAAATTAGATTCTAACATCTAACGCATATTTATTTATCAATATAATCTTTTCTTTTTAATTCTCTCGGTTTCTTAGTTACTATTTACAATGTTGATATAAATATTTTTTTATAGAAAAAAGGCGGCAGACAAGCATACAGTCCACTTGATGGTAAGTGTATATTGTCGTGCATAGACATTCGCGATACATGCCAAAATCAGTCCAGAGTGACAAACGTTGCCACGCCCTCGGATGCGCTGCCTAAGTTTGCATATTAAGGAATGGATTGGGAAAATGGGGAGGGAGAGGATGGGATGAGCTCTGGCATTTCTCACTCACTACCGAAACACGTACCTACCTACATACATTGGGGTAATACGATAAAGTAGGAAATGGATATAGGAATGGATTTAGAGAACGGGTTGGGAAAATGGGGAGGGATAGGATGGGAATGGGCTCTGGCACATCTAACTCACTACCGAAACACGTACGTACATTATGGAAATAAGATAAAGAGGGAAATGCAGTACATTTCCAGGTAGTCTTCTGTGTGAGAGGGGTAAGGTGGCCAGTCGAGTGCGCCCAGCGGCTGTGGGAATGCAGCGTGCACTCTCCCGCTACTAAATATTAATGTCCTGATAATATTTAATGTACATTTTAAAATCGAAAATGTTAACCAAAGTCAATAAGTATAAGGTCTCAGGTAACATCACAAATTGAAATTAAGTTGAAATTAATTTTAGTTTTGCAAAACTTTCATTTATCTTCTTACGTAATACCAACATGCAGATATAAAACACAAGTTGCCTATAATTAGTATGAACACACCACACTATTCGGTTTGTTAGTTGCAATTGTTATACCGAGTCGTTGTTTGAGTTGTTCAGAAAATTTGATATGTCCATCTTCAGGTTCTCCACATCTATTGCGATATCCTGAAACAATATTTCCTATTAACAATGCAAATATTTAAATTGAAAATAGGACATGATATAATTAATGAGTTTGATAAATATAAAAAAACTCTTTATGTATAAGTAGTTTAAAAAATAATCTAAAACAATATTTATTAAATAACATCGTATCTCCAACGGACTGAATGCCACAGTATATTAAGTATATATATATAGTTATATTTCTACATAAAACAATTCTGCTTTACAAAGAAGAAAAGACAGTATGGTCCGGTTATCATAGGAAGAGCGCGGGCAGTTCTGTATTTAATTCATTTTATGTAAATACTGTTTCTTTCTTAAATCCTAAAGTTATATCAACGCGATAAAATAGAAAAAAAATCGAGTTGTAAAATGATTTGTTCTATATGTTACTAGCAAAACCCGGTAGACGTTGTCCTGATGTAATAAAAGTTGATGTACTGCAGCGCCATCTAGTGGCGAATTACAACAAATTGGATAGCATAGAAACCTTCTCCATGAAAAGATATATGTGCCAACATTCATGGTGATCGGTCAAACCTTGTCGAAGTCTATTAACATCAGACATCCACTTTTATATATATAGATTGGTTTATTTTAAGATTTACGTCGGCTGTCAGAGCTGTTCCTATAGTAACCGGTCCATAGCAACATTCTTATTGAAAGCTTATGACGTAACATTACGAAATAAAAAAATAAACAATCATTACCATATATTGTTTCATCCAATACTTCTAGCTTTGTTTTAAATCAATGAAAATGTTACCAAATTTTGTTGCTTGTACTTGTGCCTTTCTTTGTAAGCAGGGCGGAATTATTATCAAATACCAATATATTCTAAGGGACAATTCTAACTTAAAGAGTGATGGGGAAACAAGCAATTTGATGACAATTTGAACTCAACCCTATTTTCTTTAATTCGTGTAAAAAATCGAATAATATGGAAAGACTCGGCTCGATGCGCTATCTCAACCATCAGAACATTTTTTCTCAACCTTTTTAGCATCGCGAGGGCCAAAAATAAAGTAGGCAACCTCACGATCCCTTTACTAATAATAATAATTAAATCCCAGTTATGTTGTTTACAGTTTAACATCTATTAGAAATCATTAATTAATTAATAAAAGATTTTTTCGTAGATAAGCTTTTTTTTTCCAACCAACTGCAACCTCCCGTAGATGTGACCGCGACACCCACGTTGAGAAACTATGTACTAGACATTTTGAACCGTATATTAAGAATGTTAAATTATCATCAAATTGGTCGCTTCGCCATCATTTTGTAGAGAGAAACTGACTCACCACTAAACGCTCCCTACATCTGAATATGAATCTAAATGCATAATGGATTATCTACAAAACCCTACAGGTTACAGGAATATTCACTACGAGAAAAAAAATAAAAATAACAATAAATGTGTGTTCGTCACTGAAATAACCTGACATTGTTCCAGAGACCACTTCTGCGTGTTGATCACGTTTTGCAGTCTCCCCACGTGGTCAGTTCTCTCTTTGTCCGTCAATCTTACGTCCAAATATGATTTGCGAAGCATTTCAAGCAATTCCTCTTGCTGTGCGGTCTACAAACATAAAGTACTTATTATTAAGTATAAAATTATTCAATAAGTATAATTTAAATCAAATTCAACTTCATTGTAAATTAATTAATATTTATATAGTGCAACGGTTTGGTGTTCCAAAATAAGATATAATTTCGTCATAGAAAATTTATAAAAACCGACTGTATTGTATGTTGTTACTGTTATTAGATACCTACCTAATAAACTTCTATTTAAAAAGGTTATTTTTATAGACTTGCGTATGTGTGCATACTGTATGCGTACGCACAACTACGACGAATTGACGAATCGGAGCGTCAATGGAAGCCAGTGAGTCTATGTAGTTGTGCGTATGGATACATGTTTTATGTTAATAATAATGTATAATTATAAAACTTGACAGTTATTAGGTGTCTAAAATGTCTAAACGTCATCAGGCGGTATGTTGTTGTATAAAAATATCCTTTAAAATGGAACAAATAAGGTGAATTATCCAATGTACTTACCTCATAGAAGCATTCCCTATACAGTTCTTCTATGACAGACAAATTACTCTGCAGTGTACCCACGATGCTCTTCAAGTTTTCCACTTCCTACAATTATATTTTCGATGGCAATAACAAATAAATAATTAGATAAATTGTAATACAATTAAACATCAGTACGCAAGACTGTTTGAGGTTTCACCCAACGCATATCATAAATAAATATACCTATGTAGCTTATTATATTGCATTACAAGATCGAAACAAAATAAATCCCATCATTTGCTAGGAAAATCACCAGATGACTATCTGAAAAATTATTTCATCGTTTGAAAGGTACATTATTCCAGATGGACATAGGCTATATATTATGTGCAAAAAAATTGCCAGGCATGCAACGCATGCCGAGCACGGCTAGTTAAGAAATAAATACAAAGTACATACTTGTGTGCTCGCCGTAACGGAGACATCGGTCTTCTCAAATCGACGACCGTCTACAATTTTCCGTAGAGACTGCAACTGGAAATGGGAAATTAAATTGTTAGCGGTGATAAGGAATAACTTCGGGAAAGTGGCAGCTTTACGGGCGTGAGATCAAAACGGCTATACTATGTATGTTCAGCCACTTCCACGGTACTTCTTCGTATCACAGTCTCCTTATGTTGTAAAAACATAGTATACCGTAGTTTAGTATCATTTTCGACCGACCGATTGGCGCAGTTGGTAGTGACCCTGGTTGCTGTGCAAAAAAAGGTCCTGGGTTCGATTCCCTGTCAGACACTAACATATTAGATTTAAAAAAAAGACAAATGTATGTTCGGGTCTGGGTGTGTGTTTGTCTTTGTATGTGTCTCTGGACCACGGAGAATCCTAGATACATTAGATTAAAAAAAAAAGACAAATGTATGTTCGGGTCTGGGTTTGTGTTTGTCTTTGTATGTGTCTCTGGACCCACGACACAGGGAATCTAGATACATTTGATTAAAAAAAAAAGACAAATGTATGTTCAGGTTCTGGGTTTGTGTTTGTCTTTGTATGTGTATCTGGACCCACGACACAGGGAATCCTAGTGTGGGCCAATGAGTGTGGCGTTATTTATTTAACTTGGAACAAAGTATGATAAATGTCGTACTTGACACGATTAATAAACTCAAGCTCACAAGGGTCAGCTGTATCTCTTTCTACCAAGAAACGATCAAAATGCATTTATTTTTACTGTAGGTATTCAAATGTGTCTTTTTACTCGTTACCTCTTGTGTACACCTCTCAATGAGGCATTTCTACCTCTTGAGGCTTCTAGTCAATTATTTGCCACCCAGAAACTCTAGCTTTGTAGCAGTCCCCTCGTGTCATCGAGTCCCTTGATGTACCTAATTGTTTTTGTTAATATTCTGCCAATGAGTTGCCTCGTCAATTCAAAGCGTTCCCTCTTTTGTGTTTCATTATATCTATATATATACATATAATAAAATTGTAACAGGCCGATGTCTGTACCTTATAGATATTGAAAAAATAACTAATATGGGGGGACTTTATTAGAGCAGCAGAAGCCAAAACAACAGTTTTTAAAAAAAATGTCTGTCTGTCTGTATGTTTGTACACGCATCACGCAAAAACTACTGCATGGAATTGAATGCAGTTTTCACCGATGTATTGCTAGAGGTCTAACTTAAAATATAGGCTCCATTTTACCGCAGGAAAATATCTTATTCCGATTGTTTTAAATTTAATAAACCGAAGCGAAGTGAGGGCGGGTCGCTAGTGTATTATATGTTGGACGATCCCCGGTCGTATAAAGTTATATTTAAAAAGAGAGAAACAGCTGTGCAATATCTGAGTAGCTTGATTCATTCGGTGACCCACGACCTTACAATGTAGTCCATTGGCGTAAATATATAATACCTCGAGTGCCTTCCGGTCCAACTCCTGCCGCGTCTTGGCGGCGCGCAAGGTGAGCGATGCGATGCGCTGCTCCGCGACTTCCAGACTTTCACTCTGCACGCGTACTGTCTCCTCTTTGTTTTGAAGCTGGAAACAGGAATTCTTCAGAGGTGGTAGACGATTAAGTAGTGTTCTTCCCTGTCTCAAATCTTAGTCTTTTTATTTGTAATCAAACGGACGAATAACATCAACGTCCCAATGCAAGATACTACTAACCTTCCTTTCCAATCACGAGGGCGAATTCGGATCATAACCTACTACTGTGGCGTTTGATAGAAATTACCCATGCCTCAGATTTTTTATATTCTCAGAAACGTCTGTTCCTTCACGATGTTTGCCTTTACCATCAGGCTATGTGATAATAGAAAAAAATGTTCTGAAATCGAGTGCGGGCCCCGGTTCGAACTCACAATCTCTAGAATGTGAATTGAGAATAGGTACTCCTAGGCTAAAACCGCTCGTAATGAACGGATTAATAATAACAAAGTGATTCACTAAAAAATAGAGTAAAAACTATATATATATCAATATGGATGACAATTTAGTCGATAAACATGAAGCAGACCAGCAGACGGCTTACCAATCTGTATTGACTGGATGGAAAAACTTTGGAAACTTTTATTTATTAAATAAGTTTGATTATTTATTATATTAAAGAATGTACATAAGAAAAAACGCTACGAAATGAATTACAACGAATGACATTATATGAAAATTTATGAAAGCTATTCCTATAATTTCTACTACAAGAAAAACTAACTTGTTAATTACTAAACTTAAGAGATGTATTCATAACAGAATGACTCACAATTTGCAACGTGGCCATCAGTTTGTTGTGATAATACTGCGCACGCGCCGCTGGGTCGCTCGGCCCGCTGTCTGACGTGGCGAAACTCTCCTTAGGTAAATTAAAAAAAAACTGTTTATAGTTTATCCACATAAAACAAATAATAACGTTAAGGGACTTTCTCAACACCTTGTAATTAAGTAAATGTTAACAATCTGTTAAACAAATTATCTGCCAATTAAATCTAGCTTATGCTGACTTTCTGATAAAGTGTAACTGACTTTCTGATACCTTCTGATAAAGTATCAGGAGGTGGTGAGATCCTAAGTACCTACATAATTATAATTTATAAGTGTAATTTATGCCCGTGAATATTTTCAAGCTTAACCCGTCCGTAATATATCAAAAATAAAACATAGAATTTTGAAATCTCGTTTTATTTTTTTTTAATTCTATGTAAACATCGGTCTTAAAGTATGTTGTCTTAAATAGTGTCATTTCACTCTATACAAATTTTAGGGAGAAAATAAAGTAAAAAAAGAATGAAAAAACTATGTCACCGATAGTTTTTTTTTTTGTTTGAAGGCGGCATACGAGCATACAGTTACATGGTAAGTGGATACTGTCGCCCATAGACATCCGCGATACATGCCAACATTAGTCCAAAATAACAAACGTTGGCACGCCCCCGGATGCGCTACCTACCTTTGGAGATATAGGAATGGATTTGGAGAAAGGGTTGGGAAAATGGGGAGGGATAGGATGGGAATGGGCTCTGGCACATCTCACTCACTACCGAAACACTTACCATCATGTGGACTGTATGCTCGTCTGCCGCCTTCGTACATAAAAAAGCCGTTAATTCTTACCCAATATGTGAATAGGACCTTAATACCTAAATAATTCCGTTCAAAAACAAATATTTTTATTGATACTGATACAATTAAGACATACACTGAATTGATACTATGAGACTGATTGAAGATATTGTATTGTATGGTATTGTCAAATCGATACATTATTTGGAAAACTAAGCTAACTGTAGTGTTGAATATAAGTAGATGCCTAAACGTATCCTATAAATATTATAAACGCGAAAGTTTGTGAGGATGTATGTATGTATGTATGTATGTTTGTTACTCTTTCACGCAAAAACTACTCAATGGATTTTAATGAAACTTTACAATAATATAGCTCATACATCAGAATAACACATAGGCTATAATTTATAAAGATATTGTGTAAATTGGCCAAAATATAACGATAAGATTGTAAAAAAACTTATAAACCGAAGCGAAGCGAGGGCAGGTCGCTAGTAAGTAATGAATAAATGGTTTGTTATCATCACCGTCCGCCGTCACTAATCCTTTTTTACGTCCACCCTTTATGGCATTAAAACGCCACGCTAGCTAAGCGGGTTAACCAGTCCACTCTTTAAAAGGTGCCTTTGTGTCCACAATTCGCTAATTTGAACACAAACATTATTACAAAACCAAATAGTAAAACTTACTTTAGTAAAATCACTAGTATCCGAATCTACACACATCAACAATCCATTGAACATCATGTTCACGCAAACAGTGACTAAAACCACTAGATAAGTCACAAACTAACCCGTTACACTCGAAACTAAAATATCAACACCCGTTTGAATAATCACAGTTATTTCACTTTAAATCTAAACGAATTCAGAAACAAGAATTTAACGCACGTACATTTTGTTTACAAGTGAGGTAATGTATTATAGAAACAGAGCGTCCCGAAGGATCATTCAAAGCGCGTTGAATGCGCGCAGCGGTGCATCGGCGAGGAGCTAAATTTGGATTACGTAAATAGTCATTTTCGAAGTATGGCGGAAGTACCGGCGATGCCCCACTTGTGTTTTATTCTTATACGTCCCTAAAACATATGTATAGGGAGTGTTCTAATTTTCACGAGACCTTTGTTGGCAGACAAGCAGGAGTTCTGTGCAAAACGATGACAATGTTCCAGCTACAGTAACAATAAACTGAGGAATCTTGGCCTTGTACTTTGGCTAAGCAGGTTGCCGAATCCACTTTTTTAGAGGTGGTGAGTTACTCAGAGCTTGTGGTAGCGGCTTTGTTATTCCTTCACATTTTTCGACATCCACGGGAAGAGATGCGGTGATGCTGTTCTAAATCCACGCGACAGCGCATTCTTCTTTTTTGCTTTATCTATACTAATATAATAAAGAGGTAAAATTGTGTTTGTTTGTAGGTATGTTGGGGGTCATCTCTGGAACTACGGAACTGATTTCAAAAATTCTTTCACAAATAGGAAGCTACATTATCCGTGTCTAATATAGGCTATATTTTATTTTGAAATTTTAAATTGAAAAAAAGAATCTTATAAACCGAAGCGAAGCGGGTCGCTAGTCTTAAATAATCAGATATAACAGCATGCGTTCTACAGCCGACTGGGTGAGAGAAGACTGCCAGAAGATTGCCATGAAACGTACCAGTGTTTCGGGGGAATGAGAGCCCATTTGTTATATCTTTCCATTCCATCGCCCAGGAAGTGTGACGAATGACGATATAAGGGAATTTTCTCATCCCATTATTATTGTAGATTCAAAAATAAATAAATTGTATTCCCTACTCCTCATCCATCCCAAACTAGCCCGTCTAAACCCACAGAGTAGTAAATGTAATGAAATAAGACAATTCTCTCTTTTACTCCAACACTTATTTTCTTCTACTCCAACACGTCATCCAATCCCATCTCACCTAAACCGTCCCTACACTGTCTTCCCCCATCTGGTAAGCAATGTTCCGATTATATAGTCTGAGCCTTCCATTTTACTCTCTATTTGGAAGCTATTTTGTCTAATTAATAACATCCCCCTATATTTCTAGTTCATTAGTTACAAAGTTATGTTACGGCGGTTTCCGACGCGTCGTCTGCTGTATTTCGACACAACTCGTTATAGTACGGTATACGGCACAAGAGATAGCGATTATGTGTAGATTAAGATTTATAGATTTACTAAGTCGTGGATTTTGCCAAATCGAGATAGGGATTATGTGTAGATTCATATTTATAGATTTACTAAGAAGTAGTGGATTTTGCCAAATCGAGATAGCGATTATGTGTAGATTAAGATTTATAGATTTACTAAGAAGTCGGGGATTTTGCCAAATCGTTCTTTGTATTTTTCGCCAAATCACCAAACGTATTTTTCTTATTTCAATAGTAAGGAACTCCCTTACTCTGTACAATTTTATAAGCCTGTAGAAGCAAGCTCGCACTAATTCGAGTACATTGTTTTCGAATCTGGAAACTACTGTCTAGAGTAACGCTTAGACTACGGGTTTCACGAACCCTCTCTATACTCTGCCCAATAATAGTTATTGTATGTTCGGTAGATATGATACGGTTCAATTGAGTTCTTGTGCCAACGATAATTTATTGAGTTTCACCGGGTATTAAGGCTAAAGTATTTATTTCAGACAACCGAGTTAAACGTTCAAGGGCTTCATGTATTCTATATATCGACGCTGCAGTATCGCATTGTGTAGTATCTATAGAAGGGATCAAAGAATTGATCCTTGGGGAACTCCTCTACGTAGAGGAGTAGCAACTGACCTAACACTTGTCCCGTCTACTTTACGTAGTTCTACTAGCTAAGCACGATCACTTATGTAGCTGACAAACCATTTAACAGTATTTGTCTCAAATCCGTAATAAGACAGTTATGAAATCAGAAGTGAACTGTTAATGGTATCAAATGCACGCGATATTGATTAAATATTAATTTTGTATTAAAAATAGCAAAACGATACATTCCCATGGTTTAAAAATTTAAATCCAATAGTTTCGATTTGACACTTGTGTGTAAATTATTGTGCAGATGTTGGTAAATGGCGGGATCCAGTGAGCCGACTTTATTGCGGTTTTCAGTATTGTGTAGCATATTTATCCTAAAATGTTATAGTTTACTTTAATCAAAAATAAAATAACTAAAAAAATAATGTACATATCTAAACACGCTGACAAACTGATTTGGAAGTTGGGTTTTAAGGGGGCAAGGCCGCTGACAAATGCCATTTATTAACCTTAACCTTTGGCTTTCAGTTTCTCCTCTGTAATTATGTATATGGAATTTCTATCGCTTTCCGCTTATGACTTACGCGTGGAGGTGTTAAATATATTTGTTGACTCCTCGCAAGGTGTATCGGCTACGACTCGCGTGGATTCTAGACGAATTCGTTACAACATCAAACATGACATACAATTAAAGATCAAAATACAATATTATTCTTAAATAGCAGTTTAATTTTAAAAATAATTGCATATTTAGCTTTAAAATTAGCATTTGGCCGTGAGGTGTCGGCCGGGTTTGGGATAGCACCACCACACCCCGTCTCTTCCCATGAATGTCGTAAATGGCGACTACAGGATCACAAAGCTGTTCGCGCTACCACAAGCCCTGATAAACTATAAGTTGAGGGGGAGAGTGCACGCTGCAATCCAACAGCCCCTGGGCGCACTCGACTAGCCACGTTACCCCTCTCTCACCGAAGACTACCTTCAAAAGTACTGCATTTCCCACTTTATCTTATTTCCCCAATGTACGTACGTGTTTCAGTAGTGAGTGAGAGGTGCTAGAGCCCATTCCCATCCTATCCCTCCCCATGTTCCCAACCCTTTCTCTAAATCCATTCCTGTATTTCCAAAGATAGGCAGCGCATACGGGGGCGTGCCAACGTTTGTCATTTTAGACTAATGTTGGCATGTATCGCGGATGTCTATGGGCGGAAGTATCCACTTATCATCAGGTGGACTGTATGCTCGTCTGCCGCCTTTTCGTCCAGAAAAAAAAAACTACACCAACTGTAGAGTGACCTCGCCAATCTGATTGGCCAGCTTGCCGTTTTAAGGACATCCCTCGTGCACGAGTCAATGTGCATGTGGAGGCCCATTGTCCAGGAATGAAAAAAAAGGGCTGAGGATGAAAATGAAGGGATGAAAAATAAACTAAATTGTTTAATAACTTAAACTTACTGAAAATTGTATGCCTTCCTCGACTACACTCTCCTCCCTGAAACCAGGACCTCTGATAATCATTCTACGAAATCAAAAGGATCTAAGAGTCATAAACTAATGATACTTATTAACTATTTGATTAACTTAAATAATATGTTTGTTCGTAACAGACCGAGAGTAAAGGCTCGTTTAACAAGAAGGTTTCTCGAATGGCTCGGGCGGGAATATTGTATATGATTCTCGTATGCGATCAAACTAGTTACATATAATTCTCACCTAAACTGCTGACATGATGATCAAAACTCGATGACAGGGATGACAGTGATCAGATGATGATAACAGTTAAACAACAGTATAAACATACTATAGTAGCTTTTGACCAATGTTCGAGAAACTCTCCTTGTGTAAATGATCCATAATTATTATTATTTCTCAAAATATAAACGGATATTGTACTCATGAAATCAAAGATGTATAAAGTAATATGTACCATCCAGAAGAAACGTCGCTCCTCTTCACCTTTGAATTATAATACAACTCCTGCAGCCCTGGTTTAGTCTCCGAAGATTTTACAATTAAGTCCGTGACTCTTGGTGATCCTGAATGAATCGTACTCTCAAACCCTTTTGAAGGTCTCTTATTAGAAATATCCTCAGCTGATAGAAATACGCCGCCAACTCCTTTGGACTCCAAAGTTTGATCTTTAGTGTCCCTTGAAGATCCGGTTCTGTCTTTTAAATATTCATAAAGAAGTGGCTCTTCACAGGGGCATTTACCATCAATATTTCTCGTTTTAAAAGTTCGTATCTGCGTTTTATCAGCTTCTGAGGATTCGTAGTCTCTTTCATTTGAGATTTTTGAGGGTCCTTGCAAAGGAATCTCATCAACGCGACAATAATACTCGACATTATTATGTTTCTTTCCCACAGTTTTCATATGAGTTTTATCAGCATCTGTCAGGGGTTCGGTGCTTCCCGTGAATCTAACTTTTGCGAATTGTTGAGGAGTTGACTCTTTCGTAGAACGACCTTCAATATCAATGCTTTTTGTGCCTGTAGTTTCTGCGTGTTTGCTATTTGCAGCTATTGAGGACCCGGAACATCCAGAGTTTGCAACTCCGTAGGATTCATGAAGAGGTGACTTTTCTAAAGATCGGCAATCGTCGCTCGCATTTTTGTTTCTTAAAATTTTCACTTGGGTTTTATCGATAACTGTTGGAAGTCCAGAGTTTCCCTCGTTTGAGGTATTTGTGGGTTCTTGGAAAAATATTTCCTCGCCACAAGGACACTCGACACCAATAGTTTCTAAATTTATCACATGGGTGTTATTAATAACTTTAGTAGGTTCAGCCTTCCTGATATCTGGGACTATCGGGGGTGTATGAAGAGGAGAATCCTCAGTAGATTCAGATTTGTTACTCGTTTCTCCTGTGTCTAATGTTTTTATGTATGTGCTGTGCGGGATCCTTGAAGGTCCAACACCAATAGAACACGGTTCCATATCTGGTCGTTCATTGGGAAACAGTTCTGATGGTGCCGATACAGTCTGGGAAGAAAATAAAAAGTGAAGTTTAAGGCAGCATTACGCGAATTTTAGTGCTGTCTCACATTTGCCATTAAATTATCCTTAATAAAACTCTGGCATTAATAAAATGCTTTACCTTTGTAAATCCTGTTGTCATCAATATAATATAATGATGAAGAGATGGGAGATGGTCAGGAGAACTCCAAGAATCTCCGATACTCATTGAACTTTTATTATTGTACTATATGTACCTTCTTGTCTCATGTTATGTGGTATTAAGACTAACGGATACTCATCGGAATTATTCGTGTGGTACGATTATACGGCCTGCGTCTCTTTAATATTGGAGATATCTCCCAAGGTTGCGTGACCCGCCACCAAACATGATCTTCCGCTCTTCTTATGTAGGCATATATTTATACCTGGTCAAATTTCTGCAGATACTATACGTAGGTATATTTACCAACACATAAGAATTTATAAAGATCGTGTCTGTGTGGTGACGGTAGATTTATATGTAAAACCATAGAAGCAGGGAGTACTTACATGATCGATGTATGAAACGTCGGGGTCAATGGCTATATCTGTCTTTATTACGCTTGTGTTAGGGGTTGATGTAGGCACTTGATGTGTCTGTATAATAGAAAATCACTTATATACAAAAACAAATTGATTTTATTTGATTACACTACAATCCTTTGACACAAACAACGCAAGTTCGTGAAATCATTTGGTACAGAGTATCACGTCACGAGTAAATATTAGTGATGGAAAACTACTCAGCGATGAAACGAAACATCTTTGATTCGGTTCAACATTTTTAACGAATTTTTACATCTGATATTAGCGCAGCTAGGCATTTTTGTGTTTTGTAACGACTCGCTAGCGTTACGGGTCGGAGTAGCCTGAATAAGCAGCGCGAGAAATAGGAGCTTAGCGCCAACTTCGGCCACGCAGCGACAGATAACTTGCGTTGTCTATCCCTATATATCTTTTTTTTTTTTTTTTATAGACTAGAGGGCGGACGAGCAAGCGGTCCCACGTGATGGTAAGTGTTACCGCCGCCCATGGACACCTGCAACACCAGGGGGCATGCGGGCGCGCCGCCGACCTTGCAAAATCCTATTCACAGCTCTCTTGAAGAACCCAATATCGTAGCTTAATGGAAAGACCTCTTGAGGCAGTTCGTTCCACAGCCTACGGGTTCGCGGTATAAAATAATTTTTGGAGCGAACAGTGCGCGACACCTCCGTATCGAGGAAATGCGGATGGACCGCACTTCTGTGACGGGAGATGCGGTTGTAGAAACCCGAGGTGGGAATTATATTAAACAGTTCCTCAGAGCATTCTCCATTGTACAGGCGGTAGAACACACAGAGAGACGCAACGTCTCTCCGAATGCTGAGGGGTTCTAGACCGCCCGTGAGAGTGGGATCGTCGACAATACGAACAGCACGTGGTTGGCTGGAGTCAAATGGGTCCAGTTGGTATTTCGGTGCGCCGGCCCAGAGATGAGAGCAATACTCCATATGGGGCCTCACTTGAGCTTTGTAAAGCATAAAGAGTTGCCCAGGGGTGAAGTACCGCTTCGCTCTGTTCAGCACACCGAGCTTTTTGGAGGCCATTTTGGCCTTATTTTCCAGATGACCCCTAAATTCGACTTTGCTGGAGATGTCGACACCAAGGATCCCGATACTCTCCGAGATCTTAAGAGGCATGCTCTGAAAGCGAGGTGCTACGACAAAGGGGGTTTTTTAGCGGTGAATGCACAGACTTGCGTCTTACTGGGGTTGAAATCCACTAGGTTCAGAGAACCCCAAATCGAGACTAGATCTAAAGAGTCTTCGATTTCAGACACAAGCCTGGCGCGACTCTCTCCCACTTCGACCCGAGGTATTCTGTGCCACAATCTAATTAATTGGGTGGACTACACCCCAGTGCGGTCCCTCTTTGAGATGATAAAACTTTGATAAAAACGGAGATTTCATCAAATCCCTAAGGTAGATGATCAATTCATGGAAGATGTTAAAATTAGTGAAAGTATGTTATTTAGTAAACCATGCATTATTAAATGTAGAGTAGGAAATACAACAATAGTCATTGAAACACAAATTACTTATTCGAAACTAATTAACAAAAGAAATAGGTACTTAAGCTGATATTTTTAAAAACAAAACGGATATTTTTAGTGAAATTTTAAACATTTTCCCTTTCTGTCATCTCTTCACTAAAACAGTTAAGGGATTTGATCAAATCACTTACTTTCTTTATGGAAATCACCCCACAGAGTTGTAATTTTAACATCTTCCGTGAATTGATCATCTACCTTAGGGATTTGATCAAATCTCCGTTTTCATCATCTCCCTGCGACATATACACAAACACATTTATACTTTCCCGAAATCGCGCCCGAGTTCGATTACTCGATAAATCGATTACTGCGCAGGTTGACCGTTAGCGCTCTTTTTTTGTGAAACGAAGTAACTGCAGGTTAGTGCAGGTACAGATCAGGTCATTCGGCTTGTAAAGTTGGAGTATAATACTCATGGAGACTGAGGAATCCTCTGATAATGCTCCCGGGCACAGAGAATTCGTGGAGTGAGTGTGCTGTTAGTTCAAAGATGACAATTCACACTACTAAAACATACGAGTATTTTAAAATTGTAGCCGTTCCTTGAATTAGTACAAATTAAATGCGATGTGTGTATTTGTGTAGCAAAACAAACCACGTTAAATATGGCTCAGTTCCCTTGCCCAATCTCAGCAAACTCAGTGCACAATTTTACCCGCCAGGGTTGTTGAGTCTGCGCAATTCTAATTTTTTAATTTTATTTTATTATACGATCATTAATTTCCAAAACTTCTGATTTTTTATATAATATGAAAACCTTATCAATGTGTACCTACTTAAAAAAATAAAGATCAGAATGGTCACTCATTTTTTTCACCGTACCCAAGATTTTGCACATGGTTCGGTCAACATCTATGTCTGTCAGTGTGTCTGGATGTCAGTATCCACTTAGTGTCCACCAGCTCGACTGCCACCTTCTTTCAAATAAAAAGACATTAAATAGCATTAAAAGCTGATAACAATCGTATGAACATAAATACTAACTAACATTGGTCCAAACACATTTAGAAATAATTATAATATAATTATCGTTATTTACCTTGATATCTTGGATTTTGGTTTCATTTAACTCTTCCCATTTAAACTTTTATTAATTACAGGAATATTAGTTTTCCCGACCGCATCAGTCCACTGCAAGGCTGAGTACCACTGATGGAAACTTGTACATTTGAACATAGAGGACAGGTTGGAGTCGAAAGTAGAGCATGTTACTTCGGTGCTACAAAGATATCTATGATTTTGCAATCTACAGAACACTGCCTATGTACTAGTATACATATATTAGGGATGTTATGGAGTACCGTAACGGTCACCGAAACTATCGGATAACCGAATTAAAAACTGTTCGAAACCGAAACTGAATCCGAAATAAAACATTCGGGTGTTCTTACAAATAATTTTATACATCACGGATTTTGAACGAGCCGGAATTTAGTTTAGTTAGTGATCTAAAGTAAAGATAGTAATTGATAGTAAAGTTGCAAAGTATTCCCTATTTGTTTTATTTTTCCTTGCTTTCTTAGACTGTTTATTACAAAACGTATCCGTAACCGAATCTGTATCCGAAACCATTCATATCCGTGCCTGTAACCGACACCGGTAAAAGAGCATACAATATACATATCCGTATCCAGATCCGAAATATCACATCCCTAACAACCTACAAATGAGCTGTAAACTACGAGCTGAGGTTTGCCGCTACGACCTGAGGTTCTACAAGAAAGCTGTGAACAGGAGTGGTCGGTAGGCCGCATGCCCCCGGGTGTTGCATGTGTCCATGGGTGGCGGTGAGGACTTACCATCGCGCCATCACGTGGAACGCCCACTCGTTTGCCACCACTACAATAAAAAAAAAATTGCGTGTTTCGGAAATGAGTGAGATATGACAAAGCCCATTTCCAATCCAATCGAGTAAGAAGTATAATGATTTAAGAAAAGTCTCTCATACCATTATATTCCCTACTATATATCCCATCCCATTCAATCCTGTCCCATTAAGCAAAAAGTATAAACAATAGGAATCTTCATAGCTCATTGCACTCTTTACTCTCCCAAAGGAGAAATGGGAACTGGAATAGAGTAAGAAAAATTGCTCGTTATATTTCATATTCCTCATGTTTCCCAACTCTTTTCCTAAACCCATTCCCAAATCCCCAAAGATAGACAGCGCATTCGGGGGCGTGCCAACGTTTGTCAATCTGGACTAATGTTGGTATGTATCGCGGATATACATGGGCGACAGTATTCACTTACCACCAGGTAGACTGACTGCTCGCCTGCCGCCTTCTTTCTACAAAAAAAACGTTACAATAAATTGTATACTGTCTCAAATCTAAAAATTAAATAGCTACAAATAAAACCTAGATAGACTTTTGAGTCAGATCATCAGCAGAGCAATGGCCCCTCGAACTCCTGCATTCAAAATCCGTGTCCAGATCGACATTTCCACATTTCCCACCATCGATTGCTGGTGGGACGTCGCGTCTCCTCGCACGAGGTTGTCTTACGCAAGCAATGGTCACTGAATCGTAAGCGATTGGCGAATTTCTTCCGAGCTCGTGGTCGGCGCTTACTAAGTCTTTTTGACTGCTCTTTTCTAATGAAAGCTGCCGTTTTTGCAGCTGAAAATCAATTAATTTAATTAATTTCTATGTAATATTTATTGAGTAGTCAGATACATAGTTTACTTGAAAAACTCGATGTGGTAGCTCCGTGGAAAACCTTCTTTCTATAAAATAATTCTTGCAACTCTTCTAACCTTACCTTGTCTTTCGACTGCCTGAGCTGCCTCCTTAACTCTTTAATCAGCTCATCCTTGAACTGCGACTGTGTAGTCAACTGCTTGCACTTGTCACCAAGCGCCACGCACATGTGACGAAGTGCATGCATTTCCTCTGTCAGACTTACGTTCATTTTGCGCAGGGCGCGGATGCTGTCGCCGCTGACCTAGAGTGGAAAAGTCGGTATATGCATTTATGGTGGTGGTGATTAGGCATTTATATCTCAGCAAATATGGTAAGGGATTCATAAACTCTAAAACTCGTTTTTTTTATATAGAATGGATGGCAGACGAGCGGTCGGGCCACATGGTGGTAAATGGTCACGGTCATCCATAGACACCTGCAACACCAGGGTTCCTGCGGGTGCGCTGCCCACCGTTTATTTATATTTAGTCTACGAACAATTAACACACAAACATTAACACTTGAGACAGGGTAACAATGGGTATTCATTTACTTGCTACTCTTTTACTTAAACTGACAAAGGTTGGACTTCATCGACCTAAACTCTATGCTGCATATCAATATTGCAGATGTTCACGAGTCAGCCACTAACCGTCAACCTGTCCATTTGCTCTTTCATGGAAATTCTTTTAAACTGCAAGAATACAAGAGCTCATTTTTAACTTCATCTGCTCAACCACTCCATAAAGATACCTAATGTGAAATGATCATCATGTTTCGAGAGTGTGCGGTTGCTCCAACCCGTCTTTCCTCCCATCCACAATCTCATCCGTTTTCCTTTCCTCATTATATTTAATAATTATTGTCCATCTTTCCCGATTCTTCCCGCTGATCGTTAAATTCAACGTTCATCTTTGACTGATGTTGGCACGTACTCGTATTACAATTATCCATGAACTGGACTCACAGCTTACCATCAGGTAATCTGTTTGCTCGTCTGCCGCCTTCCATACATAAAATAATTGTAAAGTAGACGAAGGTATTAAGAATAGCAACAATTTGTAGTGACCTTGACATTCACCTCCATGCTGTGGATGCGCTCCTGATGCTTGACGTTCTCCTGCAGAAGCAACTCGCTGTAATCCTTCATCAGTTCCAAGTCAACGCACTACAAACGAGACTGGTCATAGCCTAGTGGGTATGACTATCATTATCTCGGGAGCACACTCACAAAGGAAGCATTGTGAGGTAACAAGCATGTAAGTTAAGTAGATGAACATAATTATAGGTGCAGATCGCCAATCCACATTGAGCTAGCAAGAAACCTCCTAGTTATAAAAGGTCTGCAGTGAACCATTATTAGTGGAACATAAGGAACTAAGAGACTGCATGTTCTGGTTTTAAAATGGCCTACCATATAAGACTGCATTTCTCAGATAAACAACAGTTTAAATATATTTTTTCTATATACAAAGAACGTAGACAGTTCACCTGATGGTAAGTATACCTTACAGTTCACCAGATAATACCGTCGCCCACAGAAATGTACGGTAGCAAAGTCAGTTAAGGTGACGAACGTGGGACATCGGACAGTTGTGTTGCCTACGTTTGCAAATTTAGAAGTAATTTGATAAAATGATTAAACGGTCAACCTGGAAGTACAAGAGAATGAACAATTTTCCTCATACCATTGAATAAAATACAGAGTGGAGTGTAATGGGATGAAGTTTTCTTTATCAATTCATATTCTCTATCCATGTGATGGATTGAGATGAAATTGAATGGGATGAGAAATGGGTTCAGGTAGCTCTCACTCACTCCCGAAACACGTCGGTAACTTGAATACATCAGTCTTCTGTGAGAGTGGGGTAACTCGGCCGGCTACACGCGTCATCTGGGTTACAGCAACACCGTACCCAGACGCTTTATACTGTATTACAGTGAAATTCATTTCAAGGTGGTTACAGGGTTAGTTATGGATTTTAAAAAATAACGCTAGCTCGGCGGCGAAGCAAAACATCGTGAGGAAACCCGCGTGCTTGAGATAAAAAGAATTGCAGCATCCACCAATCCGCACTGGGCAGGCGTGGGGTGGATTAGGGCCCGAAACCCCCTAGTCGTCTATTTGGGGAGGCCTGTGCCCTGCAGTGGAACATTATAAGCTGATAGATACAAGTGCAGGCTTGTATATTTACGAATGATTGTGAATCTTTGTATTCAGACCATATTTATCGTATGTAATTAGACCTTTCCAATGAAAGTCATATTTTACAAAAATGTGTATGTACAAAATAAATAATTTATAGTCAAGATCATCACAACACTTAAATTATAAGCAAATGTTTTCGAATGTATTACTTTAAAAAGCTTTTTTTTATTCGCTTAAATATTGATTAGTGTGTGTGTACTCATATTATACACTAGCTCCTGTTCTATACATTATTACATTATTATAAGAGGACACTAGCTCCTGTGATACAGGTTTTACCTACTGGTTTTAATATTATGTATGTGATCAAAAATCTGTTACCAATAAATATTTATTATTATTATTATAAGTAGGCAGTTTGAATGAGTCATAAATATTTTTTTTAACTTAGCGTTTGAAATTCTGAAGCAATTGCCTACTGGACAACCCAAAACGACAGCCGAGAACTGATTTTATTTTGATTTGATTAATACCTACCGCATCATTAATTTATCTTATATGGTAAAGAGAACAATTTCTAACGTTTGTGTGTTTGGACCAATATGTGAATACAATAATTTTATGAGAACCTCATTTCTGCCGTTAGATGTCGCATGCAAAACTTCTACGTCCTGTTTTGATTCCTCGCTGAAAATTTAAAATTTAAAAGTAATAAATATCATGCTAATATAACATTAAACCCAAAAGTTCACTTTTGTCGGGAACTTGAATTTCTTATTTTTTTCATATATAGCAATGGTGCAATTATGACTCTGCCAGTGTCAAGTTTTCGCCGTGATCTAAACAAATTCAAGTCACGTCACGTCGAAGAAAATCCGAAGTCGTTCAGTAAAATGACTAAGGACCGACTAGAGATGTACTCCTTGGCAGCACACGATAAATGCAGTCTCATACTTTTATTTGATTATCACAAGCATTATGCACAAACGCTAGGCACTTTGAAGTTTAATAAACTATCACAATTACCACAAAAAAGTCTCAAGGCCGGAATTCGAGAAGTGAAGTAGTTTTTTTATTATTACAAAAATGATGTACCTACCTATTGTAGGTTTTATGGCTTAATAGTGATAGTTTATTGAACTTCAAAGTATTTTTGGTGCGTAATGTTTGTGATAAGCAAATAAAAACATAAGACTGCGTTTTTCGTGAGCTTTCAAGAAGTACAACTATTCCGCCCTCAGTAAACCTATTTACAGAGCTACACCTAACTTACTTCGACTCAAGGGCGTCGCCAGGGCGGGTGAGGCAGTTGCCCCCTCTAGAAATTCGAAAAAAATTGTATTTGTACCTACAATTCATATTTTTCCCATCCTCTCTCTCATTTTGCATGGACCATTGGCCGGAGATGGCTGGCGACGCCCTTATTTCTACCATTCCTAGGGCTTAATCAGACTAATACGACAGCACTTACGGAGTACGATATTTCAGGTCGGACAACTCATTTCGCAGGCTTACTACAGTTTGCTCGTATTGTTGTACATCTCTGTTTAGCCTCCTTATTTCTCTGAAAGGTTTATTACAAAACGAAAGTTTGTCACCAGTTTTTTCTCCATTTTCGCAACGAAATATATAGATAAAGCGCCATGGCCTTTCTTAACGGATTGAAATGAAATTTGGCAGAAAAATAGTTAGGGTCTATAACGATTCAGTAGTTTGAAACTTACAGAAGTATGCCTGAGCTTTAAAAAAATGTCAAAAAAAATATTCAGCGTCTATACATAGATGCACTTCACGGCCGAAAGTATTATAATACACATCGGCCTTTAGAAAGAGACTATCGGCTATCTTTCGTTATGTAGTGCGTCCTCTCTGTCGTGTGCCGTTACAACAGAGACGACGCTCTTAGCTACACATACTTGCTTATACGAATATAAACGTTATGTCGTTGGATATGGCTATCGATTTGAGAATACATGCTAGATATGTTATACAAACACTAGTTCTGTGTTCAGTCGCTCTCGAATTGTTTAATTCATATGTGTTTTGAAAATGAAACATACTTATTATGTAGCACTTAAGTTTCAAATTTGACTTTATAATGAACCCCTTATCTGCTTTCAAACCCCCTTAGAAGTTGCCAACGTTCTTTGATAGGAACGTATGATGTGTCGTCTAGTCTATTCCCATATCGATGGTTAGGGCCCCTTCAACTATTGCCTAAACATATTTTTCTAAAACGTACGTACTCGTAACGAAATTCTGTGATGGTGTTTGACACCAGCATAATTGGTATGCACAACTACAGATTTCGAGGCGCTCCGATTCGTCCATTCTGTGTAGTTTCGCGTACAAAAACATGCAAACGAGTAACGCGTCGATGCGACATGCGACCAACAACTCCAAAGCAGTTGTATGGAGTTGCTCAAAAGTGTTCTGTGTGAACACTTTTAAGAACACTGTTGTGTCGCACAACTTGGTGGCTGGTCACGTGACCGAACGACTAGATGTGCGATCGAGCGTCCCACGGTCTCAATTGGTCATTGATCTATACACACGAAAATATTGTTTAAATGTCGTCGTATGACTTATAATAAAACTGATTCCTCGATGGTATTATCGATTGATTATGGTAGATCATGTAGTCGCGTGTCTTAGTGAGCAGCAGTTACTTGTCTGCCCATACTATGCGACTGTTATTTCAAGATTCTTTAGATGGAGATATCCCATCTATCATCAGGCTCTGTCACGTCCACCGTAGTAACTTTTAAGTACCTGTCTTTTGTCAAATTCTCTTTTTGCAACGAGTCGTTCAATATCTTCAACTCGTTCAACCTGTCGCATCTGTCCTTGTTCTTGTTGTCTCGCTAAAAGAAATTAACATTTTTCTAACATAAATAGAACATAAATTGAGTTACAGATAAATTAGAATTAGCTCAAGACCATGGATTTAAGTTAAATATAATAATTTATGGAAGAAGGTGGCAGACGAGTATACAGTACACCCGATGGTAAGTGGATACTGTCGTCCATGGACATCCGCGATAAATGCCAACATCAGTCCAGAAGGACAAACGTTGGCACGTCCCCGGATGGCGCTGCCTACCTTGGAAGATATTGGAATGTATTGGCAGAAAGGGATTGGAAAATGGGGAGGGATACAATAGGATGGGATGAGAATGGGCCCTGGCATATCTCACTCACTACCGAAATACGTACGTACATTGGGGAAATAGGATAAAGTGGGAAATGCAGTCTTGAAGGTCAGTCTTCTGGGAAATAATTATAATTCATAGTAATAACCTACGCTTTTGTTATAATTATTGATATATATATTTATTTTAATTTGGTCTTATCAACTAAATATGTTAGTACATATTAGTACGCGACAATAACAGCGCGGTTTCAAGAATCTTATAGGGATGTGAAAAGAAACGTTTGGTTGATAGATACTTATCGATAATTTTAATTTACGCTTATTATTGTAAATTAACATATTTGTATATAAAATAATTTAATTCTAACAAGCCAAACAACAAAATTAAAGCGATTAAAGTCATACCACAACCACACTCCCGCGCGGGTCATGCCCAGCGAAATAAACTTATTTCATGCAATTGTGAAAATCTAACACGTCTATATTTTCGTAAATATTTTGTTAAAAGTACGACTAATATTAACGATGAATTAGTTCTCGACGAGAGGAAATAAAAACATTTAGCAAAAACTCTGTGAATATATTTCGAAAAACAATAGTAAAAATTTACAAAAACATATGTATATTTAAATAAATTTGTTGTAACGCCGTCCGCCTTTGAATCTGTGGTTCTGCCTCGAGCTGTTACGTTTACTGTCGCCCTGCTCTAGCTTCTTCTCACGCCTGTATTAAAAAAAATATTTTAACATTAGATGAAAAAAGCCCTACAAGTGAAATAGAAGAAAATATTTCTAAACATCTTCCCCCATCCACTCCCTAAAACTCAAAATATAGCTGCGAGCAAACCGACGTTTGTCATTCTTAACCGATGTTGGCATGTATTGTGCATGTCCATGGACGACAGTATCCACTTTCCACCAATATATATCGCTTATATATAAGACTGAATGACGTGAGATCGCTAAAGTAATTAAAGATGAGCGTTTTTGTTGTGTATTTTAGTGAAAGAAGGCGACAGACGAGCATACAGTCCACAGTAAGTAGATACTGACGCCAATAGACATCCGCGACACTTACTAACATCAGTCTAGACTCTAGACAGACAAAGGTTGGCACGCCCCCGGATGCACCGCTTACCTTGAGATTTATTAATGGATTTGGAGAGAAGGTTGGGTAAATAGGATAACACGGAATGGGATGAGATGGGAATGGGCTCTGGTATATCTCTGTGAATTTATTTAAAGGACAAAGCATTATTCATAAATCAATCGGCTCTTTAGTTGCCGACCATATTTTAGGACTGATATAATTTATGTTCAAGAACTGTATGGCTATTGTAAGAGCTTACTTTGTCAACAGATCAGCAGTCTAATGTGTTAGTAATGTCTTCAACGAAAAATAATGACAGGTCTTTCTATAATACTCACCACTTCACAGATCCGAATATATCAGACTCGGTGACTTCAAAAAAGTGTATGCCTTCAAGCGTACAGTTGTCGAACTCGCGGAGTCGCCGCAGTACTTCTATGAGCCCTCTAAGGTCGGAGTCCTTGCGGGTAAGCCGCCTCCTCAGGGCTGCCACTTCTGCCTGCAGCTCACACAGCATCTGATGCGGTGTGTAACATCAGGTGCGCACTTATGTATAGCTGAACACTGGGACGTTGAAATATCTTGGAGTCACAACAACGCGAAAGGATAAAATTGGCACGAATTAGGAAAGTCGACTGTCATTAAAATTAGTTATTAAAGTTGGTATATTAGCAGTCATAAGTTTAAGAATAAAAAATATGAAATATAAAAGAAATAAAAAAATATTTATTGTGAAAATTATAAGTACGTAATTTATTTTCTATTTTACAAATTAGTTTATCATTAATTAAATTGATTATGAAATTTAGAAAATGGTTTTAATATGCCTATAATACCTAATTTATTTAATCCATTCCGAATTTCCTAAAACTTTACGCTCTAATAAAGTAAAAAAAAAACTGTCAAATTTATAAAATATCAAATTCATTCGGTAGATTTCAATATATTTAACATTTAAAAAGAATAAACTATCAGATATTATATTACGGGTATATATTTTTATGGTATTGCAGTTGTTGTGATTTCTAAGCCCTATTTTTCAAAATATCGGATTTATTTCTAGTAATTTTACACTGTATTGACCGTGATATAATTTATTGATGCTGTATATGTTTCAACGCAAGCATATAAAAAGCTTGCATTAGTTTTGTAAATTGAGCATCTATATAAAGATTGCTTTTAATCGATATGAGGAGCGCTAACAACACTAGAGATCGCTTGTAACTTCGCCCGTACCTACGCTAGGTTTAGTTTCAGAATTCAAGTGACTCTCTTACCTCGGAGTGCCGTCTCCGCTCCGCTATAAGCCTGATAGCTTCCTGCTCCAACTCCTCGACGACTTGCGCCAGCAACGAATTCTGCGCTACCAGGTCGTTCACCCACGATCTCAGGGTCTCCACTTGCATCTGTTACATTCAATTAAAAGTTGTAATCGAAAAAATATATTCGAGGAGTCTTCCCCCAATTGGTTATCGTGTCTGGGGCAAATATAACCTGACCATTGGTACTTAAGCATGCTGATTCTACGATGCAGTACATTTCAAGGTCGTCTGTGAAAAATATTTTTTAAATAGAGCAATATTTTTTTTTTGTTTTTAAGATTTTAAGAAAACCTCAATATCTGAAAACTAGAACGAGAACACGTTCTAAAATAACTAGAATATCTTTACATAGTATTAAACAAAGTCGCTTCCCGCCGTCTGTCCCTCTGTGTGTACGCTTAGATCTTTTAAACTACGCAACGGATTTTAATGCGGTTTTCATCAATAGATAGAGTGATTCAAGAGGAAGGTTCATACGTATAGTTTAATATTGTTTTAACGAAACCGAAGCGAAGCGAGGGCGATTCGCTAGTACCTTATAAAGAACTAGAATAGAATAAGATATCCCTTTTCTCTGTTTACGACACAAAATAGAATAAGATGTCCCTTTTCTCAGTTTACGACACAACTATAGATACTTATCTCACCTGTAACTTATTAGGGCCTCCTCTGCTTTCAATGATCTCCATCTTGTTTTCAAAGGCCCTTTGATGCTCCTTCAGTATTTGCAAAGAAGGTCCGTTGGCTTGATCTCTCTCGGCTAGGTCCATTGTGGGTTAATAATAATTATAAATTTTACTTAAAAGTGTATACTCATCACCTCATTTCACTAAAATGAGTAAAAATATAGTAATTTGTAAATGACTCGGGAGAGAAATAAAAATTGGTTGTTCTTTTTCAACGGCTTACTGTCAATATCTGTCAGTAATTGATAGAAAATGTTTTTTCTGTGTCTCGCTACCAAGTACCAATGTTATAAAGATTGCACCTATGTAACCTTTTTATCCATTTAATAAGATACTGATGTCGCCAATATTTGTTTTACTATATGTACTCGACCGACCGTTATTAATAAGCATCGATAAGGGAATACATGTAAACTATACAGGTGCAATCAATATATTCCATATATATATATATATATGTATATATATATATATATAAACTGTCTGGTATTATAGTAAATATTTGACATTTTATATTATATATTTTTTTAAATACCTACATTAAACTTCCATGTCAATTAACTGAATCAAACAGAAGTCATTGCTTGTCTTCGGGAATGTATCGGTTACACCCTGTACCTATATGAAACAAAATTGTCACGTACAAGCTCACCGCCTAATCTATATAAATAAAAATGTAAACGTTCGTTTGTTCGAAATCTTAAATCTCCGAAAGTTCTTCAATCGTGCTTTGAAATTTTGACACAACGTTGCATTCTTTATATACCTATCGCAGGGTAAAAACATGATTTTTACCCAAAAACGGGTAGAAACAGGGTAAGCGCCATCTGTTGGGCAGCCACAGCAACGCGTGGCCGGGTACAGCTAGTAGATAAAATAAATAGTTTTGAATTTGTTGCCCGTATTTTTATTATTAAAGGAAACTCCTTAATCCGTTGTGATTCCAAAGAAACTATCAACTTATGCTATCAACTAACCATCGCATCAATGAAAGAAACGGAATTTAATGGAGTAAGATCTAATCGATATGACAAGATATATCAGGAGATCCCAGTGGCCGGATGGATGGGAAATAGATCTGCTATTTCAGATAGATATCAGATATATCTAAACAGATACCAAGATAGATCTAATGTGATCATGAAATAAATCATGTGATTATTTAAATAAAACAACTGTTAGGGAACGGTGTATATCATTTATTGATTCAAAATAATTTGGCTAATCTTTGTACCTACATTCACAACGTGTAATATATCGTGTTTAGAACACAATTTAATACAATCATTTACAATCACAACGTACATATATGTACGTAGCTGCTACGTTGTTAAAAAGCATAAAGCCGAACGTCCACTGGCACGATCTATTTATTTATTAATATCGTACAATAGAAACTACTGCAATTACATACTAACCGATTGACAGATAGTATTCCACACTAATATTTTGAAGCTCTGACTCCTGAACTAGGGTAGACTTCAGGAGCCAGTAGCTTCCCAATACAATGTTCTATATTTATATAGTCTAACAACATTTGTAGTCTAACTACCATCAAATTACACGTTTTATTTATACAATTATACAACAATTCATTACAACAATCGATTTATACAATTCATTGCAATATTATCATGCAAAGGTCGAGCTTAATGCCTTAAGTCATTCTCTACGAGCCAACCTGTGAGAGACAGGTTAAATTGGGAGGTGCGAGAAAGACTCAAATGAGATGGCATGATACTCGTAAAATAAATATAAAATATACAAATTGCAAAAAATTAAAATATAAAATATTAACAGCTTCGAGACTCGCTAAATCATTGACAATGTTACAGCTAAATTCAAGGGCAATTCAAGGCAGCCCACGTGATGGTATGTGGTTAGTACCTATCGCTTATAGACATATACATGCCGACATCAGTCTGCGATAACTGCTTGTTTCGGCATTTATGAATCAGAATTTGCAAAAGGAATTAAGAACGATGGACAATATAGAATATAATATAATATAATGAGGAGTTTCCTTCATCCCATTATACTTTCTAGAATCTTGAAACTCAACTAGAATGCAATTTTTGAAAATCAACCTGCATCTAATAACTCATTTATAAACTTGAAACTCAACTTGAAACGTTAAACTCAATCAGAAACTTAAAACTCAAATAGAAACTTGAAACTCTGTTGAGATTCTAGTTAGAAACTTTAAACTCAAGTAGAAACTTGAAACTCAACTAGGAACTATAAACTCAACCAAAAACTTGATACTCAAATAGATACTTCAAACTTGTTTGAATTTTTAGTTAGAAACTATAAACTAAAATAGAAACTTGAAAATAACTAGAATCTTCAAACTAACTGGAAACATAAAATAAACTAGAAAATTATAAAGATGCATAGAAGTCATTAAAACTTCAGGAATACCGTTAGCCATGAAGGCCGCTATCGAGTGGCTCATGCATATGCCTTTATATGAACATTATTTTTCTCGCGTTGAAAAGCCTAGCCAGTAAACGTTCAGCTGCCACCGAGAGAGTCAAGTGGGAAACATTACATGTTTGTGAGTTTTGTCATAAATTAGGAAGTCAACGCGACAAAATGTATGAATACACGAGTGCATGAGCATTTTATTCAGCAAAAAATTAAAACTACCCAAAAACTGTTAGTAAATAACATCACAATAGTCAACAATAAACATAAAAAGTGTTTGGTTTGAACTTTACCAAGTTCAAAATAAATAGGGTTTTACAGGTCAAATTTGACATCGACAGTCTCGTGACCCTTTTTAAACACAGAAATGCACTCCCTGACACCTGAAGCGAGCCATCTTGGATTTTTATGTATAAAGGCTTTTAATTAACATAAAAATAACGTTCGATCAAAGAAAATTTTTTTTATGCAGTTGTGAAGCTGGTATATTTAACATCATTATGGTGTGCTACTGTTAAAAAAATTGTATTCACGAATTTGAAGCACAGAAGAAAAGCAGAACAATTCATTGTTTTGAAAAAACGGACAGACGACTTGCTACACTTTAAACTAAATTTTTTCAGTACTCTGAATTCAAATTTGGAACAATGGCATATTAAAATGATGGTTAGTATGACCAGCTTCAAAACTGCATAAAAACTTTTTAATAAAACTAAGATTTTTTTTTTAAGTCAGTCCAATTAAACTGAAAATACAGGGTGGCTCGATTCAGGTGGGCGGAAGTGAATAAGCCCTTAAACAATAAAAAAGCGGGCGCGGATGTATCCTTTCAAAATTTATTACTGTATCGCCTTCAGTACACATTTCCCTTTTATTTGGGATGGTTTTTGATCACTCGAGTCCTTCTATAAAAATCCTGAAACAACTTTTAATAATTGTTATATTTTTGTAATTTTCTTTCCTCCGGAATCACTTTAAACCTTGTTTCTCAACCCGGGGGTCGGAACCTTCGAGGTCGCAGTTGGTCGGGAAAAATTAAGCACTTCTGAACGAAAAACCTCTTTTCATTCATTAAAGATTTATAATCAAATGTTAATCGCTAAAAAACAATTTATTTACTTAATTTTTAATCTTATCAGGGGGTCGCGACACAAAAAAGGTTGAGAAATAATGCTTTAATCAATGTTTGTACAACTGCTAGTAAAGATAGATACCAAAATCTGTATTTGAATTCTTACCTATCACGCCCGCTCTTGTGTGTTTAAGGCCAAGTTTATAATGATTCTAAATTATAAGCAATAACAGGTAAGAGTTTTAATCTCCATAAACTAGTTCTAAGGCCTTTAAACACTAGCAAAAAATATTTGTAAAAAAAAAACTTAAAAATGCAGAAAATTAACAATATATTTGAGACTTTACCATTAATTGAACATACATCTAGAAAGCTGTGGAATTTATAATACTTATTGTATATTTTGAGATATCACTATCGGAGTTTTAGACAAAATACTGTAGGAGCTAATTGTAGTAACATGATTTGTTTAAATTTCAGTTTCATTACCATCTACTTATTTATTTATTTTATGTACGAAGGCGGCAGACGAGCATACAGTCCACCTGATGGTAAGTGGATACTGTCGCCCATAGATATGCCAGAACCCATTCTCATCCTATCCCTTTCCACGTCCTCAACCCTTTCTCCAAATCCATTCTTTCATCAACAAAGGTAGGCAGCGTATCCGGGGGCGTGCCAACCTTTGTCATTTTGCACTAATGTTGGCATGAATCACGGATGTCTATGGGCGACAGTATCCACTTACCATCAGATGGACTGTATGTTCGTTTACCACCTTCTGTCTATGAAAAAAAACCTAGTTTTGTTTCTTAGCAAACGTTTAGCAACTTTCTTAACCTCCGAGCAGCCTGTATATGTTCGTTACAGTATTTTATCTAAGAGTGATGTGTTTCAACACGTATGAAATGCACCATTTGACACAGTTAACGAATGCTGTCTCTTTCTATATTACGAAGATAGAAAGAAAGGCATCGCAATAATTTTTGCCAAATAAGGAAATTCTCGCGTTTTGCAATACAGCCTTAAACTGATATATTCAAACAGATGCACTATTTTTGAGATTACATCATAAAAAAATTGTCTACTTACTCGCTAATGTTATCGTAGTCAGTTTTATAGTTGGACATAGTTCTATAAAATAAGGTCCAAGTCACACACCTGTACAATATTGTGTTACGCCATTCGAGTCGACTGTATTTTCTTGAAAAGGGAAACTATCGATACATTATAATCTATACATATAATAAAATCGTAACCGGTGAATTTGAAAAAAATTTTTGAAAAAAATCGTACTAATAATACAGAGCCCATAAAATAACAATTTTTGGATTTTTTTATCCGTCTGGCTGAACCGTGCATCACGCAAAAACCACTAGATGGATTTTATGAAATTTGGCATAGTTACAACTTATGAGGCAGGATTTAGGATACTTTTCATACAGATCCATCACAGATTTCCCACGGGATTCAAGCTAATCAAACATAACCGTTTCTACGCGTATGAAATCGCAGGCACTATACTAGTTTATCATTAAAAACACAATATTACACAGTGTATAAAAATCAGTGTAAATGAGGGGAAATCTACCATTATTTTTCTATTTAGAGGTATTAAAATACCCATAATAGTTTAGGAACAATTTCTATATAGGCACTATCCTAGCGTGGCTCTAATCTCAAGTGATATGTCTTGAAAGTACACTCGAAGAAAGAATCATTTATCATGTATATATATAAAAGAGGATGTTGGTATATTGAAGAGTAATAGACTTCGACACCGTTTGACCGATCACCATGAAAGTTTTGTATATCTTGTACGTATGTGTATCTTTTTATGGAGAAGATTTTTATGCTATCGACCTTGTTGTAACTCGCCACTAGATGGCGCTGCAGCACATCAACTTCTATATGGTTCAACCGATCGCCATGAAAATTAGTATATACAGGTATTTAAGCACGGAGTATATTTTCGAGCTATCGACTTTGTTGTAACTCGCCACTAGATGGCGCTGCAGCAGATCAACTTCTACACCGTTCAATGAATCGCAAAAATCATATCGACGGCAAAACAGAATGATTTATGATTTTATATACAGAGGTAAATAAATATACACAGGCAGGAGAACGTCTGCCGGGTGCGGCTAGTTTGTTATAAAAGTTGTTGCAGTTATAATACGAAATACATGAGACTCGTGTTTTCAAGAGGTAGCCTCGACGTGTTCTCGATAGTAATTAATAAAGTGAATATTTAATAAACTAATGACAAAAAACATTCTATGGTTCCAAGCTCAGTTCCTAGCGTCTTTTTATCAATGTTTGTAATTTCCCCTAATTTTCATCCGGTATAAAAGTCATATAGCGGTGTTTGCGAATCGGTCACCAAAACGATAAAGTCAATAATTGATAAAGTTAATAAATATTATAGTCAATAATAAATAAAGTCAAGGGAAATTAAAACTAAAGTCGAAATAATTGTGTAAAATAATAAAGTCAAAAATCGCTTGAACATAAACTGAAAATTGGTCCCCTTCATACCTTTTACCGTGACTATTTTTTTTTAATCTACCCTATATTTGTGCTAATAAAAAAATAACCCCATATAAAAACTGAAAATAAATATTATTGCAATTCTTCAAAAACCAAAGATTTCATACAGATGTAAATATTCTTTCTACGATTGTACATCTTAAATATTTAGATTACACTTTTACATCTAAAGTACATTCAAATAGATTTAATAAAGTGAATTTATATACATAGCAACACCTGGACTGTACAAGAAAATTTTCCAAAAATATGAAGACTTTTAAATATTTTAAGGGCAATTTAAACTCCAATTGCTTTATTGTACGGTTGAAAATGGCATAAGACAGATGATTTAACCGAAAGACTTCCATCGAGCGTTGCATTGAACGTCATCCTATGTCTATTTCGAGAGAAAAACCACTTAACTGATAGAGAATACCCTTTAAATAACAGTTTAGTCAATAATCGAATATATTTCACGAGCTTTGCTTGTAATTTGCAAAGAAACTATGGTTTTTTTCTTTAACGATTCTAAACCACCCTTTAGGAGCATGCTCTCATATTTTTTGAACACCGTGACATAGTATTTTCGATTTTCGTAATACAGATTAGTGGGATTATTCGATTTTTTGGATCAAACATGTTTGATGTTAGAAGAAATACCAAAAAGGGCAAGACCATTATAGCAATTAAAAAAAACCGTGAATTTTTATAACACAATATTCAAAAAATGTGGAATTTAAACAATACACAATAATTAAAAAATATATGAATTTTAAATAATACTTACACAATAATTTAAAAAATCGTACTTTGGTAACGGGTACAAAATATTGTATTACAACATTTGTACAATGTAGTATTCACAATACACAGCATTCACAACATGTATTTATAAAATGTCATATTTACAATAAATATTTACAATAAATATTTACAATAAAATTTACAATAAACATCTACAAAATGTTTTAATATACATATCTATAAAATCCTATACATTCCAGGATTATATTATACTTACCCGGAGATACTTAATCAAATTCTTGACTTAGCGAAGGAACATCTAGTTTATTTAAATAAATGCCCAGTTACAATGCCACGTTATGAAAAGGTTTTCAAAAACCATAAAAGCTCATCGAACATCGATCATTTCAGTGTAATTTACTACTTAAAATACAAGTTTATAGGATACAACTATTCATTGGTTATTCCTTAATATTTTATAAATACGTATATACCTCCCGAAGTTTACCTAGAAAATTAAAAAAATAAGATATATATGACAAATGCACTGTTCTCTTCAATTCAGATAGAATTAATATGATTTAGAATGTAACAGAAAAGGTACAATGGTATACTTAAAATCAGGTGGTACGTAGCAACATTTATTGGTAAATCATTTACTATCATACAGTTAATAGTACGTTGAAACGTTTGATGGTAAGTCATTTACTATCAAATGGTACCTTGGGACATTTAGTGGTATGTTAGAACATTTGGTGGTGAATAATTTACCATTAGATGGTATGCTGGAACATGTAGGAGCATTTGGTGGTACACCGGAGCATTTAATAAAAAGTAATTTACTAACAAGTGGTACATAGGAACATTTGATGGTAAGCTATTTATCACGAGATGGTACATTGGGATATTTAGTGGTACGTCAGATTTCTCTCTCATGTCTTTGTTTCTTTTGTCTTCACAACTAAACTACTGAACCGATTTCGATGAAATTTAGCAGAGATGTATCTTAAAATACTTTATATCCTGGAAAATTGTACGCGAACGAAGCTACCGGCAAAAGCTATATTTAAACATTGACTGAATAAATAGTTGAATAATAATTAATAATGAAAAATAATGTCCTTACCTTATAACAAAGCGTAATAAACACAGCTCATTGACTAGTGACGCGTATTTCCAATGTCTAGTAGAATTGCTGGAGTTGTTCGTACGTGATGAAGAATATGATGTTCCACGGTCCCATCCGCAACCAGGTTGGTATGAAACCCTTGTATAGGGCTAGGAAGCCCTCACTACGGATTGTCTGCAAACATACACACACGTTAAAAAATAATTATTAAATAAATAATTATTTAAGCGGTATATTAAGCGTTACACTGGGTTACACTGGGCAGTTAATAGTTATTATTATTAACTGCCTAAAAATATAGCATAATAAATAACTTAATAATACATAGATAAATATTCACCCGCATAAAACAGTCGACAGTGCCTCTGTATATCATTTCATGTGGTTTCGCTGTGTGATCTTTTACTTGTCTTTGATTCATAAGTCGCGTCTGTAAAGATTAATTAAAAGTTAGCGATGATAGCCTATGCCGGCGGCGGTCTGGCGAGGCGACGAGCGTTCAGTGCGCAGGCGCAGCGTCCCGTTATGTTGTGCGGTTATGTACGCGCCCGCATCCGTCAGAACATTCTCGGATCAGTCGCGGCACAGGCCGATCTATCATAGTGAACGTTTTCGTGGTACGAATCTACCGAAATATCAGCCAAAACATCGCTTTTCGTGTTGTCGGAGTAGATAGAGGGATGCACGCTGCAATACAACAGCCGCTGGGCGCGCTCGACTGGCCACGTTACCCCTCTCTCACAGAAGACTACCTTGAAATGTACTGCATTTCCCACTTTATCTTATTTCCCCAATGTACGTACGTGTTTCGGTAGTGACTGAGATGTGCCAGAGCCCATTCCCATCCCATCCCTCCCCATTTTCCCAACCCTTTCTCCAAATACTTCCTATATCTGCAAAGGTAGGCAGCGGATCCGGGGGCGTGCTAACGTTTGTCATTTTGGACTAATGTTGGCATGGATCGCGGATGTCGACAGTACCCACTTACCATCAAGACGTCTGCCGCCTTCGTACATAAAAAAAAAAATTCGGTACGATTGTATCAAATCTTACCCTAATGACATCTAACGGTGTACTGGCCACAGCACTGCCAAGACTCGCCAGCAAACTGGACGCCAAATGATTCAAAGGCGTGTCTCCCAGACTAGGAATCAATTTCTTCTTGCACGCGTCATACACGGGCAATTCCACCGCAGCTATAACCGCAGCTCTCTGTGAGGTCGGCCCGACCCCACGCCAGAGACCGCGGCTGCCTTCGAGATGGTAAATGTCAATGAAACATCGAACTAAACCGCGTTTTTCGTCGCCTACCTGAAATGTTTGACATTGTCTTAATAAAAGGATCCATTTGAATGGCAAATCGTTTGTTTCTTGGTGTACTGAATTATAAGTATCATTTTTCATATAATTAAATTACTTCAAATCAAATTGCTTTTGATTAGAAAAATATGAAGAGTATCTATCTATATAGCTTTTGTATCTTTGTGGTTTTATAATTGCATGATTAATGTAATTGCATATAAGCGAAGTGACATGTAACATACATCCCTTTATGAATTATAATTTTTACTAGTGTAGGTATACTTCGTTGGTGACCAATTTAAATAAATAAATATATTTTTTATACACATGTTCTTTAAAAAAAAACTCCAGTACTGATTATATAGTGAGAAATAACAAATATGAGCTCCTGTAACTCATTACACAAGGCAAGATCAAGGGCAGGAAGTCGGGAAGGCGAAGAACATCCGGGCTGAAGCACTTACGCCAGTGGTACGTCAGAAAAAAGAAAAAAAAAGATATTGATTTTGACTGACGAAATATCTTCCACCAACAAGCCAAGATACTGATCTCGGGTTTGCCGTGAGAAAATGGTTTGACCATGAAAGTTTCATACAAAACGGCAGTATGACCAACAAAACAATATTTAACTCAATGAGGACACTAATACAAAAGAAAATAATAATAAGATAAAAAGACCATAGAGCTTGATGGGATATTCACATAGAATAGGGTACTAAATTGGAGTTGATATTATTTATGAAAGATATTTTAGCCTCTAAGACAAACTTAAGTTTTACTTAAGTTTAAGCTGTCCATATCATCTGAATGGACGTCTCCTACTTCCCTCCACCTTCCTCTCCGTTTACTCACCTGCATCCGCACTTTAAGTACGTCAGTGGGGTTGGCTATAGCACTCGACAAGCCTCCAGCGAACGCGGCGCAGAAGGTATTCGTCGGTATATGCTCTATAGCACCTCCATCCGCTCTTCTCTTCGCCAGCGCTTTCTTCAGAGAATAATACGTGCCAAATTTGATTGTGCCATATGTCGCTTGGCGGAGAACCGCTGGCCATATTCTGAAATACAATAAATAAATTCTAAATACAGTACTATTTGTTTTTATAGGTTTAACATTAATAATAAAATGACTTGAACCCCAAACTAGAACAATTCTGGCCGTTTTTATGTCAGTCAGCGTTAGAATAGCATCACCCCATCTCTTTTCGTGGGTGTCGCAAAATGCGACTAAGAGATAACAAAATCGCTACCACAAGCCCCGAGGAACTACACCAATCTATAAAAAAGTAAGGCGAGTATTTATAGTTACTTCTAGGGTCTAGGGTATTACTGCTCTACGTATGTACAATACAATATATTAAGTATATTTTTATGAAAATATGACCATTTTTTGCTCTTTGCATTTAGTAAAATTTGGATGAAAAATTAAGTAAAAACTAAAAAAAAATTGTTTACTCTTTCATTCCCTCAATTTCTAATTTTAAACTTTTTCTAGATAGTCAAACGTTTTTTTTATGGTTGAAAGTGGCAGACGAGCATACAGTCCACTTGATGGTAAGTGGATACTGTAGCCCATAGACATCCGTGATACATGCCAACATTAGTCCAAAATGACAAACGTTGTCACTCCCCCGGATGCGCTGCCTACCTTGGGAGATATAGGAATGGGTTTGGAGAAAGGGTTTACATTTATCATAAAATTCTGAATAAGATCTGTAAAATTTTCATATTGTTTACTCTTTCATTCCCTCAATTTCTAATTTTGAAACATTTTCGAGATAGTCAAACGTTTACATTTATCATAAAATTCTGAGTTGGTAAATTAACTATTCATATCGCGTAAATTTAATTAACTACGCGCCGGGTAACACTTATCGGTTACCTAATTGGTAACTGTATAAAAAAATTCATACAACAAACAAAATAATTGTAAGGACAATTAGAATGTTTTGTATGAAAACTTAATCAATTATTTATTTATTTCAACCACAACTTACGGACCATTTACACATCAATTTTAAAGACGTGCACACGTCAACAGACAAAGGGTGCATGAACCATAGCTATCCAAATAGGCAAAGAGCCCTAGGATACGCTATAAATTTTCGTCCGATAGAATTAATCAATAAACGATGCATGCCGCCCTACCTCTCCTTAAAGGGCGGAGCGGGCCCTGTCAACGTTAGTAATTCTTTAGTGGTATTGACATGTATCGCGGATGTATCCACTTACCACCAGGTGGAAAGTCTCCTCATACGACCATTTACCTTTAAAAAAAATTAAGCTATCTAAGCGCACTCGACTGGCCTCGTTACCCCTCTCTCGCCAGTTTTTCCTATCAGGATACCAATTGGAATTGTAGGCCAGTTTAGAACCTTGTCGCAATAAGAGCAATAGCGGTTTTCTATGGGTACCGGGCAAAATCGGTTATATTCGTCGCTGTGAAAAGGTTCTAGACGGGCCTACATTTTCCAGACTAGTTCTAGACTGGTGGACCGTACGCTGGTCTGCCGCAATCCTCCAATAAAAAAAAACAATACTCATTATTATAAAGTGGAATTTATATCACCATACTTGTGGTTTTTTTGGTCGCACCCTCGGATTGGATCCGAGTTTTACAATCGCCAAAATGAAATTTATAAATAATTTATTCACATTTGTTTATCTGTCTGACAGCTCGTTTAATGCACACATACAAACACAATACCGTTTAAGAAAAAAACACCCCATGCCCGAAGGGATGTTGTTTAAATCTATGTATAGCCTACTTGTATAGCCAATACTCGAAACAATATAGCAAAAGGGAGCAATATAACGCACCTTCCATTATTATATTTGTTATTGCATAATGAACTTTCCCAGCTAGAATTCTTAACAAGCTTATCGACTCTTAGGTCCGATTCCCATCAAATGTACTTCACGGCATGGGCGACGTTAAGCTTGTCTATTTGAATAGTGAATTTTAATTCCAACGTAATATGATTTAAATTTGTATGACGCTGCGAGTAACCTAGCGTGTTGACCCGAAAACTACGGCGCAGTAGGTCACCGCCGACAACCGCTGGCGTATCATACAAAAACCATGAACGTTGGAGTTAAACTTCACTATTAAGATAACTCACTTGAAATGTACTGCGTTTCCTACATTATCGTATTTCCCCAATATATGAGTATGTACGTGTTTCAGTAGTGAGCGAGATATGCCAGAGCCCATTCCCATCCCATCCTATCCCTCCCCACTTTCCCAACCCTCTCTCAATCCATTCCTTAATCTGCAAAGGTAGGCAGCACATCCGGTGACGTGACAAAGTTTGTCATTCTGGACTGATGTTGGCAAGTAGATATACGGTCCATAGACATCCCTATGGACGACCGTATCCACCTACCATCAGGTGGACTGTATGCTCGTCTGCCGCCTTTTTTCATTAATAATTATTATATACATATTTACATTCCTATTTATATTTGTATGCTTTTAACGCCTAGACAGGATTTTTCACAAAAAATTTGAACTGGACGCATCGCATCGCTGCCGTGACGTACGGTTGGTCAGAATCGGGCCTTAAGGTGAATCAACGAGAGTATGCCAACAAAAATTTGAAAGCACGCCAAACGCGCAAATTACATGCAATTTCGTTCATATGCGCGATTTACATGTAATAGTATACGTACCTAATGTTGAAAATTATCCAAGAAATTATTTTTATAGTTTTATTGTTGCTATGACGTACCTACTTGTAACTAGGTTCTTTAATAACGTGTAATTGTAACGTTGCTAACTGATGAATCTGATGATAGATAACACTTGTGTCTACAGCATCACAACACTTTGTTTATAATATCTGTGATTTTTCTGATAGCATATCTTTATAATCACTGTCGAAAAATCTAGAGATGATATTATAATATCATTCTAATGCTGACATTGCTATAGTTTTAGTTCCATTTATAAAATGAACAAAATAAATGAATGACAAAAGGTCCAAAAGTTTCCGGCCTGAGAAAGAAAAAGGACACTTAAGTCGATGAAACTTTTTATTTTTCAATATAGTCTCAGTCTATTTGAACACACTTTTCAGGTCGTTTAATTAGCATTTCCATCCCAGTATAAAAATACTCAGTAGTTTTGTCAAAACCTCAGCGGTTACTTCATCATCAGTGGAAAATCTTCTAGCCCTTATGTCTACTATGTCTACTTCTAGCGATTACTATTTTTGAGAACAAATAGTAATCGCTAGTGGCGAATTTCCGTGAAGCCACACTTCGAAACAGCAGCTTTCGCAACTGCGGCAGCTTGGACGTGCATTGTCATGGAGAAGGGGCACACTTTACTTCTCGTAATTGCTCTATAAGGAAACAATATTCCTTGAATATTGAATGTTAATGTTAGAATATCGAAGCCATAATCTGTTTAGTGACTGTTTTTGAAAGGCCTGTCCTTGATGCTATTTCTTTCGTCTTTAGCCATTGGTTGCTCAGAACTTCTTCTTCCACTAATTTGATGTTGTTTGGAGTGAGTGCCTCAATGAGTCAACCTGAGTCGACCAGAGCGAGATTCGTCATTGATGGACTCTCATCCTAAAGGAAATTGCTTACACCAGTCGGCGGCAACATGGTAAGTGTTCCATGGGCGGTAACACTTACCATGACGTCGGACCCCTTGCTCATCCACCTGCTTCACTTTGTGGCCAGTGACCACATTGTGACCAGTGGCTGTGAGATTGCAATGGGAACTCTCCCCCTCTGGTGCCAATCTTAAAGAAGATTTCACTGTTGTTCACATATTTTCACAACTTCACTATGTTATATACATATGTTAATCCAAATCACAAACTACCTATCTCCTATGTTTCAATGAAATAGATTAAGCCATTTCCATTTGATTGAGTAACAAATCCAAAATTTTACACTTATAGTATTAGTAGGATGTAGTAACAACTTACCCACAGTATAATGCCTTGATGCCCTCCTGCTGGGATGTCTTTACAAAACAGTCCACCATGCCTGTATATCGTAGCTCCACATGGCGAGGGTCTATTTTCTGGCCCTGGATCTGAAGACGGGTCTTTGTTGTGTCAATCGGGAATGTTCCTGTGAAAAACTGTATGATTTAATGTAGCCACACATTCATTGGCTATACATGTAAGTATGTAATATTATAAAAAGTTTATTCATCTGAGGTTTCTTCATCTCATTACACTTCCCACTTATGTGGGATGGAGTAGGAATAGTGAATGCATAGAGTCACCTTTTTACTTCTCACTCAAGGGGATGGGATGGGCTCTTGCATATCTCAGTTAATGGCTAGCGTGCAATTTCAAGGCAAACACCCCTCATGTACAAGATAATGTGCATAAGAGCATGGGCCGTCCAGCAGCTGATAATAAAAGGGCTGATTATGTTTAATTATATCTCAGCCACTAACAAAACTGGCAGGTGAAAAGCAAAATGGCTTATCTGACATACAATTTAGTTTCAAAACTTCAATGTTGGCGTAATTATGATTAAATTTTAAAGCAAGTTGTATAGCTGTTAAGCCTTTCAGCCATCAATGTATATGTATATGTCCTGGCAGTCCTATGTGCTATGTGTTGTGATTTATTGGACAATTTGGGAAGAAAACAAATACATATCAAAAAGAATTTGGTAGATTTTATGAACGTGTGAGTATATCTCACAATCAGGAGCAATCACAAATTTTGGGACCCATGTACATGTAGTGGTATTACTGACATAATGACATCATTAACATGTAGCTTCTAAACCCTATATCTCAGTCATTTTAAAGATAACTTGTTTTTAATTTCAAGGACCGATTTCTAGTGTTCTAAATTATTTAAATCCTTATCTAAAAAGAATAATTAATCCCTTGTAAGTCTCTATGTTGTTGTAAGTCACTAGTCATCCTTGTAAGTCACTGGTGTTACCTTATTGAGGATACAAATACCTAACACACTCACACCACATTCAATGGACTACACTGGGTTTCCTTGTCGTGGTTCAAGAGACACACACAAAGACAAACACACATTCATTTATCTTTAAACAAAGGAAAGTCCAACCTGGAATTGAACCTGGAACCTTTCGCACGTCACGCAGGTCATTACTAACTGCGCCAATTGGTCGCCGATATATGTATATAATTACGTGTGTATATTACCTTAACGCTCTCAGTGAGGATACATAAAAAGAAATCGAAAAAAATCAATAACACTGGGCCTCTGAGCAAATAGCGAATAAATTTGGTTAGTTGACAAGTCAATAAAATAAATGCTTTAACTGTTACCAAATTCTGCAACGATCGACGCCAATCCGCCGTAAATAAACGGTCTCCAATCCCTGTCTCCCATTACAGGCAATTATTACAAAAAATATATACCAATTGTTTACTTTTCCACTTAGTAATGTGAAATTTCACTTTAGCTTAGAATCGCGTACATGGAATCGGAGGTATTAAGTTTACGGCGGTGTAAGCCCAATAATCATACAACATTACAACATTTTTCTTATTTTTAGCGAGAAAACGTAAAAGATTTCCACAGATTAAGGTGCACGTTTTTTTATCTTTTCTATCCGGTATGACATTGACTTTTTGACTGGAAATAATTTTCTGACAGTACAGTTTGCTCTAGCGATGTTTTGGCCGAGTTGCTATCGATTATTTCGATCGTTGAAAGAATATTTCAAACGCATTTGAATGTATTGTCAATAATAGCCAAATGAATACAAATATAGTAATTAAAATGCTAGCTATCTATTTTAAAATATATATATATATATATATTTTATATAAAAGAGATGGCACACGAGCGGACGGGCCACATGAACATCTACAACACCGAGGTATGCAGATGCGTTACCGACCTTAAACAAACAATCTTCACATTATGTATTTCCTTTCTGGCCGACGCTACTACGACAGTCTCATTATCCCAACTCCCCAGTAGTTGCCACCCTAACGTAGTATGTCACTGACAGGACAGGTAATATGAGGAGGGCCATTACCGTAGTCGTAGTCGTTACATTACGATAATTAAAATAACATTATTCTTGTTCATGTTAATTTTGATTTATTCGCACATCACATCGTATCTATTTTTCTATAAAAATACGTATCTATTTTTCTTAGAAATCCCTTATCAATCTTTTTCTTTTTAACGGGTAATTTTATTATTAACCATAAAATAGCGTACTATCAGCCTCTGTCTCTGCATTTCTGGATATGGGCCTTATCAAGATGTAATATCTCGTTTTGAGAGGTGGACGTTTTGCTACTAAAATAGGCATTGTGATCAGGACGTGGAATTAATGTGAACAACTAATGAAGGCAATCAATTATGTGCGATTGTCGATTTAATTCATTCTATTATTTAAATTGTTGGAAATAATCGATTATAAAAAGTAGTAAGCATTCATTCATTTATAATCGCCGCCCCTATTTGACAGTGACACGACCCTTCAAATCGTTCAATGATCTTCAAAAACGTGCGAAATTTGCTAGTTTATGCAGCTGTTTTTGTCCTAAATGATCGATGATGTGCTTCTCCTGTTTATCTAGTTGAAAAGATAGAAAAGGATACACTGTAACAATTACATTGTAAAGTTTTGAAATGGAAGAGGCGTTTAGAGTTCGATTATTTCACAACCAACAGTCAAAAAATTATATTTATAAATACAGAAAACTTATTTCTATCATTTTTGCGAATAACAAACTTCCCAAATGAACAATTTTGCAAAATCATAGACTTATTGTAAGTATCTACAAGTTATAAAAACCATCCGAAAATTATCAAAAATCATGTTTCGGCCTTGTAGGTTCTCCTGCGTTTGGATGACATATGACAAATGTCAAATCATAGAACGACAAAAATTTTGCGAACAAAACACCTTGATTTTAACGATTTCCTTCTCGTAAAATAAAAGGAAAACTCATAAAATAATTTCGTGAACGGTTAGCGGATACATATAGGAGTGGCTATCAGTACTCACGCACAGTTAGTTACAAAATCTGGATAGAATTTTGCAGAATAAAATTTGAGTGAGTTGTCTTATTTCTTACCTGTACCAGTTCCATTTATTTACTCATCAACACAGTTTAATTGGCTTTAATTAAATTAGTTTTAATTGACTATGGCTGTTTGTATGTTCCTTATAAGTGCTAATCATTTTCAAAAGATTTTACTATAATTTTGTTACCTGTTTAGTTTTGTTGAAATTGAAACTTTACCTCCGATATGAGACGAGCCGCGCTACTGACGACTCCTTTATCTGCTTAACTTGACACCGGCTGAGAATGCGCCACTTGAGTTGTTGTTTATGTCTGATATTCTCAATATAAACACTGGCCACACACTAAACTTCAGATTGTTTTGAGAGATAAACAAATAATAAGTGTTTTAGTTCATAATTTATTAGTACATCCTGTTTTGATTATATTCCACAAGCATATGTTTATATTGCAACTGTTGATCAAACTTTTTTTTATTAATTATTCCTGGCATATCAATGTAGGCTAATCACTAATATGAAAATACTATATTTCTAAATGGAAAAATGTGTTTCTAATGGAAGTTACTCCCTCTAAGATGTTGGTTATTAGTTTTATTTATAGAAAATAAATTTCCTTTTACATAAACACTGAGAAATATGATAACACTGAAATTATTCATGATAAAGTTAAATTGTTTTAGACCAATAAATTCAAAATAATCTTATTTGGCTTTATTGGGATTCAAAATAATCTTGTTTCAATACTCTTATTTGACATGTATTGACTGAATTGTGGGTTATGATTTAGTAGAAAAATAGAACTTTTGAATGATTCGGCACACTTATGTACTACTGATACAGAATATTGGTGAAATACAATAAAAAAATGTCATTTTCAATATTCTCACTTCTCTCTTCTATGTGCATGTGTGGTTTATGGCAGGCCTGGACTGGCTATAGGGCAAACGGGTAAATGGCCGATGGGACGTTCGCCTTGTGGGCCGGCCGGCGCGCCGTTTTAGCTTGACAATCGGAAATCAACATTTTGGCTATTTCTTTTATTAAATGTGTTGCTTGATCCGGGAAGGCCGGTTATCTCTAAAATGCTTGGGTCGGTTTCAGGTCCCAGTCCAGGCTTGGTTTATGGTCTCTTGTCTCATTAGTCATGAATCCGTACCATTTAGGGTACTTTTTATCCAGATTGATTATAGAGTTCCCGTGGTAAATCACAAGATCATGCGAATGAAGTCACTGCCACCATTAAGTTTTCAAACATTCACGAACTAGCCGTGCCAGTGATTTTGTCTGTGTGATTTTGTGATTCCCGTGAGAACTTCATAATTAATCTGGACTAGCGATCCGCCATTGCTTCGCTACGATTTATAAGTTTATTTCAAAATTTCAAAATAATATAAAGCCTATATTAGACACGGATAATGTAGCTTCCTATTTGTGAAAGAATTTTCGAAATCGGTTCAGTAGTTCCAGAGATTACCCCCAACATACAAACACACAATTTTACCTCTTTATTATATTATTACTAATTACTATAGATAAAAAGTACCCTAAATGTTACCCCAGCATGAATGTAAGTTACAACTGTGCCTAGTTTCATTAAAATCTGTCTAGTTATTTTTGTGTGATGCATGTCCAGATAGGTAAAAATTCTAAAAATGAGTTTCAGATTTTGTATTGTTCTTAGATATTTCATGTACAGGCACGAGTATAGACTAGCTGTGCCAGCGACTTCGTTCTCGTGTTCTCGTGCACCCCGGATCTGTAACAAGATAGATCAGAGGTTGGGAAGTTATTAGAGGCATCCTTTTTTTAAATTTGAAATTGTAAATTGTCGGTCCACCTGGCTGGAGGACTTGGTCACGCTGCGCTTCCAGGTACGTGGCCTCCATTCGAGGACTCGTTTACCCCGTCTCCCATCGGTCCTGCAGCAAACATGTCCCACCCTTTGCCACTAAGTTAAGGTAGAAGGTCAGAATTAGCGTAACATAATCTTTGCATTACATTTTAGTTAATATTTCAGGTCATACTCCAGACATAATGTTTGACAACTACCAACCTCAACAGAGCCCTCCACCAACTCCACCTGAGAAAAAGTTATATTTTGACAAGAAGTATTTGACGACTGTACCCGGGATAGTTAAAATTGTTGAACTGGTAATATTTTTGTTATGTAAATATTGTATTATATTGTATTTTTGTTCTTAGTTACACAGTAAAACCCTTTTATGACCGGCTACAATAGGCTTTTGCCCTTCTTTGGTACTTCATAGTCTATGACATAGACTAATATAAATATAGAGCTTGTGGTAATGGCTACCTTGTGGTAGTCACTGAGCGTAGCAGTGCTACGCGCATCCAAACGTTTTATTAATACACGGTGCTCTTAACAGTAGATTTTATCTTAACAGCTTATCCCTATATTGTGGTGCATGCTGCAATTCCACAGCCAACTGGGCGCGTCTAACTTTCCCGAGTTACGCCCCTCTCTTACTGAAGAATGCTGTAAAATATACTATCTACTGACCATACTAGTGTTGGCTCACTTTGATATAAAACCACCCCATTTCTTCCCGCTGGTGTCTTAAAAGTCGACTAAAGGATAACAAAGCCGACGTCGCGATATCGGAGATATCAACGCGACGGCATTTTATACTAGGAGCAAATGCTGCGACCATATCGCAGTGATATCGCAACGACATACCTCTCTCATCGCCTATGCTCGAAAATCGCTTATGTGATATGACTCTAAACAGGTGTTCTTTGGACATGTAGATTTACTGCAGCCTGTGCTTCACTAGTTTCACTAGTGCAGGCTCCGTTACTCTGGGCCACAATGTGTCTGCATCTTTTTTTTAATGTCCTCATACCATATTGTTCAATGTCTTCCTTGTTTTCTTTTTGTGCACCAGCCCATAAATTATATAATATTATCCAGTAAATTGTCATTTCCAGGTGTGCAACATAGTAGGTTTCATTTGTATAAAAGTGTCATGGGCGTGGGTGTCAGCCATATTTTTCAACATCCTGTACTGGGTGGGCAACATCATCACAGGCTTTCTATTCATCATGTACCTATTCCACTTCGTTGAGAAATATGAGAGAGTGCCGTGGCTAAAGTTTGAGTTCTTGTTCTGCGCTGCCATGACACTTACATACATTTGCACGTCGATATTTGCCGCGACTGTCGGAGAGAATGGCTATGCTGTTGGGGTAAGTTTCTTATTTATTCTGTAAACCTTTGTAAAACAACATACATACAACTTATTTATATATCTTAAAAAATCAGGTGTTGAGAGCTTGTTTCTATTTAAACAGAACCTTGATACAAGGAAATTTTAAGTTCGAAAATCCTAACCAATTAAACTCAACTTGATCTGGTGGTTGACTGGTACAGAATACTGTAAGGTCTAAGTCTACCATTTGTAGTACAGGTCAAATACTCGTGCAATGAACTCTAAATAAATAAATAAAAGTTAAGATTTTCCGACTTATTTAGTCTATACCGACAAATAGACTAGTCTAGTCGAGACTGGAAAAATGAATCTCGGAGCAAGATTAATGCATACACCAGCAAAGAGATAGGCACATCAGCTGCTAGCTGCTCCCCTATTAGTAGGTAAAACGCTAACGACACATATTAAATAATTCGACTAACGATTGACCAAGGAGTTTTAAAGGTTTGACTGTCCGATTTGTTTCATGGTTATGTGATTAATGATTAATTGTTTACATACAAAAGGCGTGCTTATCCCTTAGGAGATTTTCACCAACAAACCTGGGAAAGCGATAGGTGAGCAATGAAATGGACAGACATAGTGCATACCTAAATAAACTACTATAAACACTACTTTTGTAATACGATATTACATACTAATATTGTAATTACTATAGGAATACTTATACACATACATACTCATATTTATGTGTATAATAAAAGTACATATGTGCTTCTCTGAATCCTAATCTGGCACAATAACCAGCCTTATTTCTTTATTATTATGAAAATATTGTTTTCAATTGCAGTTTTTCGGACTCTGCGCCATCATCGCGTACGGATTTGACTCATACTTAAAATACAGGCAGTGGAAAAGAGGATTACCAGCACAATAGGTGTCATTATTGTGATATTCTGTGTCTCACCGATCACGTCCTTAGGGTAAGAAAAAGTAGACTTTTAGCACTTAAGAACAGAGCTTACAATGTTAAAAACACCAGTGTTGTTTAAAAAAAAAGTATTTCAGTACTTCTATAGACTTAAAAAATATGTCATAAGTGTCTTATACCTGACTTAGCGACGTGTTAAAGAAAAAATAAAATATGACTAAAGGTAAGATTCCCCTTGTGCACATTAATAAATGTTAAAATTTTTGAAAATAATTGCCTTAAATAATATGTCTGAACTATTGTCTTTAAAGTATATTTGCTTCGGTATTTAAGTATAAACAAATCATTAAAAAAAAACGTATTTTTATACTGTTCATTATTTTCAATGTCGCTGTCGTTACGCTAAAAATATCCAATTCATTAGAAGTTGAAAATCTTAGACGAAACTCATCACAATTATTATGCGACTAATATAAAGTGTCCATAAGTCGGCGACACTACACTACTACATCGTTTATAATTTTCAATTTTACCGGTTTTTAGACGCCATGTTTGAAATGTTTAGTACACCTGAATCTGTAAAATTTGACAGCTAAAGTTTATATATGTTTAGTTAAATACGTAAACAAATGAGGCTATAGAAATGTTTCTGTAAAACTAATATGCTTTCTTTTGTTTATAAATGTTGTTTACATTTATTGCTAGGGACACGGAAAAAGTGTGGATACTTTTCGGTATTGAGTACTTTTTTTGTTTGATACTGATACTTTTCTTATCGATACTAATAATATGATACTTTAGGGCAGTTATTGTATCAAAATTATTAATCAATACTTTTTATCAGTACAAGGTGTAATTAAACTATCCTGCATCATTCTAGGGTATAAATCAGGACAGCATTTTAGTAATTTACGATAAAGAAAAACTAATATTAATCGTGTTTATTTTATTTTGCGCTTTTCACGTCACTAACAATTCGCAACGCGACCTAAACTTATCACTTTAACACGGGATAGACGGATTTAACCCATGGATGGATGGGGATGGTCTTGGGCATAAATGCAGTTCTTCTTAGCAACGTTAAGGGTGTTAGCTTGCGGATTTCTGCCGTTGTAATCGAGCACATGCTCTTCAATCGCGACGGCATACTCGTATTGGGCAGTGTAAGCTGACTGCGGCTGATAAGAGGCGTGGTCACGTAGACATTGAACAGCGCCTAAGGCATTTTTGCAGAAATGAAAACAGTTACCTGTTACGAGTCAAAGGTCAACTAAAATTTAAAAACAAGGAGGCGCACCCGTGAGCGGGCGCGGCGCGGGGGCGGCGGGCGGTGCGCATTATGAATGAGCGTGCGCGTCGACCCCTTTCTTAGTAGTGACAGGATAGACCTTATTTTCATTGCGGACAGTAATAATTGTTTTTAATTATAGGAAAAATTGTGGAAATCAATGAAATAATACCGTATAATAATATGTATTAAATATCACGTTTACCCTTAGAATGGTGCCTGTTATATAGTTCAGATTACCAGATACCACACGCGGAACACAGGAGTGCGGCCAACAAACCGCTTCGGTTACACGTACGGTATCTGACGTTTTCTGTTAATCTGAGCCTGTTACTTTAATTACACCTTATATAATAAATTTGTACTAAACATGTGCTAGAAAACTTTATTCAATATTTTGGATTATCACGTTTTTTTTGTGTGTACCAGTGGGAAAATACCTTGTGAGACGATGGATTGTCGATGCTTTTTTTGGATATCAAGAAACTTTTAGTAAAAGATTATTTGATAAGCGCCATACTTTTTTGTGCGATACTACTACTAGTATCGATACTTTTCATCCGATACCGTGTCCCTATTTATTGCCTAATATCCAAATCGTATTGGGTCCCCGTGTTAGATTTTGGTCCGAAACCCATCGAAATTTGCAAGCGAGGTACTTCAGTGGAGACTGCCTATAATATAACTTGCATGGTGTCCTTATGCTTTAATTAATAGTTTATAAATGTAACAATATAAACTTGTGTATTTGTAAGGTACATATTGTCTTTATAAAGCAGTATTTTAGGGGATAACATTTATATCCTACATCCTATTTTATGTATAACATATTGAAATTGTTACAAAAGCTATTGACAACATTTTCATTAAAAAAATATACTATTTTTACCATAAAATGCAATCCCATTTTTCTTATTTTTCTAACGTTGGGTCTTCTGCGCATTTTATATAACGTTTGTGTACATAAACATATTTTTAACAACTAGAACGCGGCTTGTTTGCTACACATTTCGTATTCAGGCGACTGAAAAGATCTATCCCAAGAAAGTAGAGGGGAAAAATCAGACTTTATATACGTTAAAATAAAAATAAAGATCGTAAGTAGAATCTCCTTCGAAAACTACAAATCTGTCTTATACTCGATAACTAATGATCGCTAAAAAGGAGTATCTTTTATTTCTTTGAACTCAATTTGCTAAATCTGTTATTTTTAAAACACCGAACAATAACATGAGTACAAAAGTGTGTATACAAAAAAATGTGTGTACTCTTATATAAAACGACACGCGTAGGAAGCTCGTCTTAAGCCATTTGATACATGTTTAATCTATAGCGATGTTAAAAGCTAAAAGCTGTTATAACTCAATTAAAGACTCTCCCACACAGATGCGTTAAACCGGGCAGTAATATCACAACGCGGTAATGCGATAATTAAATTATCACATCACCGCGTTACTATATTGTCTTAGTACATTATATGGTACCGCATGAAATTTTACACACAGCGACGATTATCGCACTGCGGTAAAAGGAGTCGCAATACCAATTACCGCAATATCGTGTTGCCTTAATACCGACCGGTATAACGAGTCTGTTGAGCCTTCATTTTTTTTTACGAACGTTAGTTCAATTTTTATGTTAGTACACAAATAGTTCCCGAACTCGGATCTGCCATTAGTAATGTCGCTCCCTCAGTGGAAATAAAGCTGTAAGCCCGAAAATTATAACTTTTCAGGATAAATAAACTATAACGTTGAATAACTATTTATTACTTTTCTTACGAGTTTATTAAAATATATATCGTTAAAATAATAAATAACCTAAATAAATAATAAATAAATAACCCTCACTGATTAACAGAATTTTGAGTTCCAAATGTCTCATGAAAGCCACTATGATTTTTTAAATTATTTTCATGCGCTGAATCCAAAATCATACTTGTTTTGCCACTAGACGTCAGAATTTTAAACTACCAAGCAACTGATTTTTTTACTTATTTAAAGTGGCATTCATGAAACATTTTGTGCTTAGTTAATCAGTGTAATTATTACTTTCATAAAGTCATATTTTTACGCTTATTATTTTGACGGACTTCTTATTAAACGAATTTTTGGCTATAATTTTCTAAAATTTAGCGTTAAAATTATGAAACAATTGTGTATGTGCAAAGTGCTCTTTTAAATAATTGTAAAATCTAAAATAATGTAAAAAAAACCTTAGACGACTTACGGCTTTGTTAAACTGAGGATGCGATATATTTAGAAATATAAGGAAAATGATAGTTTTGGGTCCAAATAAGCTCATCAATTAGATTAAACACATTTGTCACGTTGGTAATTATGACTTCCTAATTTAAGTTTATTTTTCGTTATCATTATAATTTAACTTTGACTTTCCAAATGTTTTTAAAGTAACTTTAAATGTACCTTAACTGTTTATATTAAGTGGCCATAACATTATAAGTTAGAACTTTAATTACTCATAAGATATGTATGTTTGAGATAACATTTTTAAAAAGAAAATAATCAATGTCTAATTGATCATAGCTTCTATAGTATTTATAAAAATCAGAGTACTTATATTATATCTAAATATTATATTAAATGTGGTATTTATAAAGATTTTAAAATTTATATTTTAAAATACTATACAATACTATATACCTACATATTATGCAAAAAAGACTATACAATTTGTGGAATTTACTCATATTTATTAAATAATCTGAATATTGTTGTATTTTTGGAATATATTTATATATTATAACATTTGTAACGTATTTGTATTATATAGGTATTGAGCGCAGTCTGTATTGCAGAAATCATAGACAGGGTGTATTTTGTACATAATTATACATTTTAAAACGTTTAGTATGTATGGTACTGTTGCAGAGATAAATATTTTAAACATTACATAGGGTAAATTCTATTTTGAACAATAGGACTTGTCGGGTTTTCTTCTTAATAAACAATTCCAAAGCCTGAAACGTATTCTGTCAAGTGGAGTGACCTCGAGTTTTTGTTTGTATAAAACGTGTACTAGGCGTTCTGTGGTTTAACAGTGAGAGTTTATTAAACTTGTGCGTTTTTATGACTAAATTCTTGTGGCCCTATTAGGCTTTGAAGAATCACCGGACATGCGTGGTTTAGGGCGAGCGCAAGCGCTCAACCAGGAGCTGAAAGTGCGTGCAGCAACGAGCCTAAGGGCTCCCCCGTCGATAGACCGGCGGAAGGAACGGACCTCGACTTAGAGCGTTGCTTTGGGAGGGTACCGTGGGATCGCGAGTCAGCGAGAAGCGCCCAGGCACGTGCCGATACCCGGCAAAAGTGATGGCTGAAGGCCGGTGTGTTGACGGTGTAGCGAGGGCGACATCCTCGTCTTCGCCGGTGGGGACGGTGTACCTGTGTAGAGTATAATGTAAGAACCGCATTGTCAGCGTTAATTAGGTCGTCGGGGTCGTCTTGGACGTGCCGAGAGTGACCGTAGCGGGGAGTAGCATTTCTGTCGGAGTGTTTTTCGTGCGTGGTGTTCGTGATAATCAAATAAACGCATGGGTCTGCGTTTCCAAAGAGTCCTCTTCTGTCGTCAGTAGTGATAGGTTACTACTCCCTGACTTGCTCCTCCGCCGGGACTGGATAGTTATTACGGGTTCAGAGTGCCATGTTTGTGATAATCAAATAAAAGCATAAGATAAAAGTAAGTTTTTCGTGCCCTTCCAAGGAGTCCACCGTCCTCACTGAACCTGCTATCGAATTAATTTACACGTGACATTAGCAATATAGTCGTCGTGCTCGAGTCGACGACTGATACCATCAAACCAAAAAAGGTGCCTATGTCGTATCTATTATTACTGCTAAATTGTTATAAAATCTAAGTATAAATGAGTATGTATACTTAGATTTACGTGATATTTAAATGTTTACGTAAGTTTAAGTATTTTACAAATGTTTAGTAAACGGAATAGATTAATAAATATAAATATTGAAGTTACGCGTTTTGTACACATTTTATATTCTAAATCGGCAAGAACGTCTCTATTATCCCAGGATAGTACCTACGTGAAGCGATTGAAATTAAGAAATATAATAATTTCAATCGGAAAGATGGATTTAAATTGTCGTCGATGTGGAATCCTGTGATTAACAAATTTAAATTTACCGTCGAATACATCCGCGGACATTGTTTGTATAGGTAGTGTGTCGCAGCCTTTCCGAATGTGAGTAGTTGATAACACTGCTCCCAGCCTACTAACTACTAACTATCCTGGACTACCTAAGAAATTTAAACCTTACGATTTACCGTCCAATACGTCCGCGGACATTGTTAGTGAAGTGTCGCAGCGTTTCCGAATATAAAAATCAAATGCGGGTAGTTGATAAAACTGCTCGCAACTCCCATCCTGGACTACCCGCCTCTTCAGTCAACTCGTGACCACGGCTGGCATAACCCGTGAAACGTTGAGTCCGAATAAAAAGTAAACAAATACCTTTATTATAACCATTCAGACCAGTTTTCGTTTAATAAATATTTGTAAAATACTTAAACTTGCGTAAACACTTGGCAAAGCTCTTAATTCTTAAAATAACACTACTTGTACAGTCTTTTGCTTGTGTGACAGCGCCAACATCTCAAACACAAAATATCTTATAGATTAATCATATGAATGGAAAACCAAAAGACCGTGTTAGAATTAATGTTACCCGCATTTTCTGTTCAACGTTAACTGTTAACATAAATAAAACAATCGAAACAATTAAAGTCTTTTATTTGTATAACATCAAAACATTGAAGTACATAAATAACAATTACATTTGGGTTTAGTTTAGCCACACGTCAACGTTTAAAGAATGCCCCCCGGGTGTATAGAGGCGAGACTATATGTGGCCGCGAGCGACTGGCTGGTCGTGACCAGGCGCCAAGTCGTGGCGACAGCGCGACTCCATACAATTCCTTTAGAACTACTTGGCGTCTGAGAGCGTCACCGTGCCTGATGACCATCGCGACACAACAGCATCTTCCTATACGACACCGCTCCAAGCTTTAAAATTTAAATGAAAGTTCGCGTCTATAGAAGTTACATTAAGCCAGTCTCACAGGTATGTGCGAATCCAACGTTCAACGATTACAAATTCCTTTGCAGCTCATTATCAACATATTCAATAGGTAGCTACGTGACGACAACTGCAAGAATAACATTGCGGTGTTTTTTTTAAAGGGGAATACCCACCATCAATTATTATTTTGGCCTAAAATAAAGTATCACGAGTAAAAATAAATTTTACACCAATTTGATCCGCAAAATATCTTGCAATCAAAATGCTTTGCAATTTATAAAGTAACAATGGGAGAACCTTGTAATAGACAAATTATTTAGTTGTATTTTACGGTTATATTATCGTATGTAATCAAGTATTTAAGGGTTTCATATTTCTTTCATTAAAACATTTATATTTCAATACTAATCTGCAATATCAGTTTTGTACGAGCCTGTAGATAGCATGCCTCTCCGACTAAGGACCTGCAGACGATGATGGAGAAGCTGCCAACAAAGCAACCAGGTTTGGTCAATCGCTCATCTCCACTTCTTCTTCATGACAATGCCCGCCCTCACGCTTCTCATGCGGCAGTTTTAAAACTTCCGGAGGTGGACCTGGAGATTCTCCCTCACCCACCATACTCACCGAACCTTGCCCTTAGAGATTTCCATTTCTTTCGAATTTGGAAAAAAAATTGATTCTGAAGTAGCTGTGATTAGGGCTTTTGAAGAATTCATTGATTCACGAGACTTACAGGAGTGGCATCTCATACAAATTATTTTTCAGTTTCTCATACAAATTGGTCACTTCATAGGTAAGCACCTAATAATAATTTTGAAGCCTCTTACATAGATCCACAATCAGGCTCCACCGGTGGATCCATAGATAATTTTCCTTCTTCGATCCATCAAATTAGGAATTCAAATATATAACATGTTTTTATGCCACTTCGATCTACCAATTTCTGAAGCCAAATATAATTATGTATTTCCAGGCCACTTCAATCCACACATTCGTTGAGGCGGCCAAAGTAATGATACAATAACTACGCATTTTATGTAAAGCAATAAAAATGTAATTCATTACCAACAACTTCGATTCAGCTGTGGATTGTTATCTATAAATTCGCCTGTGGATCCAAGAGGAAGAAAAATTATCCATAGATCCACCCGGTGGAGCCTGATTGTGGATCCATGTGAACGGAGGCATTTTGAAAGAGATCGTACTTACATAATAACTCTTTTACGAACGCAAGAAGATTATAATCGTGCGAACGGATCAGACATTGATTTCACATAAGCTTATATTACTACATGCTATTAACATTTGGCTTTTTGAACAATCGTGATCATCATTGTGAGCGTTTTTATTTGATATAACACATATAAGCGTGTTTGAGCATATTTTTTTGACTTGCTAGTCGCCTTTGACATCACATGGCATACATTTAGATTTTCAAAAGTTTCAATTAGGTCTGCAAACTTTTATTCAGATATAAGCGTTATTTGCTGCCGCGTGCGGTAACGATATTCGCGTGGGTACGCGATAATTCATTCGTTCAGACCTTGGCGATATTCGCTAACCGCTTCGGGTAGCGATATACAGTTGACAGTATCACTTGCTCAAGCGGTACAACACGTGCCTAGGCGACATTCGCTCCCGTGCCGAATTCGTGCGACTTAGCATACAAAATACTCCCTGAGCCTTATAGTACTCAACGATGTAGAATGTATCACCGAAATAAAGCAAAACCTAAAATAAGTCAATTAATTTAATATATATATAAAACCATTTTAGCGAAAATAAAAATAATTAATCAAAGTTACAAACATGTAAAACTTTGTTCTATCTTAAACTTTCGTAGCGCTCTGAGTACAAGGTCACGCCACGCTCGGTAACAGCGGGTAGCGCGACATAGTTTTGGATAACTGCGCGTAGAATAAAAGATATATGTACTAGAAATGAACAAGTTTTTAAAAACTGGTACAGTCAACTCTATACTGAACAACTTATTTTCAGCGTTCTCGATATTTCCGTGACACGAACTAACTCTCATATGGCGTATCGCTATAGTACAACTGATGTGGAAGTGTCTAGATATGACTCTACGTTGAAAGAGAAACGTGAGGTACGCTACGGAATACAACTTTTTTAGACGTTTGATAAGGTTCGCAATATGAAAAAAATCCATAGTATTTTTTTTTGTAACAGTCTCGTATCTCTTAACATTAACGACATGCCACTTATACCGCAGGGTACTGTAACAGTTTAGAATAATTAAGATGATAATTGTATAAAAATAATAATTTTGTGAATTGAAAAATTATGTGGGCTCTGGTTGCCGACCATTACATTACAATATACAGAGTATAAAATACATTCAGTGTTGCCAGTTCTATGCTTAATAAATGGGTGAGCGTTTTACATCAACTGCTGATTATATAGCGTAGAAATATTTGACACAAACGTGAGCAGAATAATGGACGGAGAAATATTAAAACATATTTTGACTGTTTGAAAATTAAGTAAACACGGTACAAGTTAAGGATGATGCGAATATCTTCAAGTACTCGTATTCGCCCAAACGAATACTCTAAAGTCCAATTGTTTAGTAAAAGTCCAACGTAAGAAGTAAGTAACAGAAGATTACGTTACATAGCTTATTTTAATCTGAATCTGGGTAGATACCTGGGAAAACTAGGGAATACAGTATGTAACATTCTCGAATGCTGAAACTACAGAATCTGCTCAATAAATTATATGAAATGGTAAGTATTTTTTTCTTGTAAAATATTGTACAATATTTTGTACTTCGTGTACAAAATAGAACTTCGTTTTACTTCGTTTTAGGCATACAAAAGGAAAGAATGTGGGAACAATTAAAAAAATATTTTTTTTGTTGCCAAAATGCATAACAATTTTTAGTCAATTAATTCAACCTTCAGTCATGTTACATTGTGTACATTTGATATCAAAACAATTATAAGATTAAATCTACACATAAATAGTGTTATTTACAAATATACACATAAAACATTAATAATACGCTTACATTATTATCACAAAAAATGCCGTTTCTACACTTAAATTTAATAACGTGACACATGATAAAATAATCGCGTTAAAAATCAAAACGACTAAATAAGTACACATCAAGGTACAAAGTTATTCAAAGTGGCTTATAAATTATAATGTAAATTATTAATAAATATATAATAAATAGTGGTTACTACATATTCGCCACAATGAAAATCAAACACATGCCCAACAAACAGAAAGCCAAAATCAAAATACGGATAAATGAACGTTTATTTATTGTAAAAATAAAATAATTATTTGAGGTAGCGGTTTAGTTTGATAACGGTTATCTTTGACCTTAGAAATATAATAATGCCCGTGGCGAGATGACAAATTAAGATATATGTATATTGTTTTTGTGGTAAATTTTCAGTGTGGCGAAAATGCAATAAAATAGGTGGGTATTAGTTTAAGTGTGCTAAGACACCTCTATTCCAGAATGTTCAACATTTTGTTCAATCATTTGACTTTTTTGGATGAAATTTTTACAGATATTCCAATTATTCAAGACTAGTTGAACAGTTAGGAAGAAAAAAGGTTGTGTTGTTACATTATTATGACTTTATTAAAAGTTAACACTGCGCTCTGCAAATGAACGAAACTAGACTTATAAATAATTGAATCAAAATCATCCAAAATGTTCAACTAATTGAAAAAAAAAGTTGAACATGAATAGAGGGCTAATAAATACAAGAGTCGTTGTGACGGAGAACTTCGTGACGAACGTTTAATATGACTAGCGTCATATTCGTCTTTGCACAAATGCAGATACTTATAAAAATATTAACAAACATTATATTAATTGATGCACACTACATTATATTGTGCCCTTTTATAATCTACGGTGACCAAGTTGGTCACCATACTAACGTAATAGTAAAAACACAACAGTACGTTATTGTGACGTATTTAAAAGTTTATGACTATCAATTGCGATATTGGTAGCGAATGGTAATCTGTAATATAGAATGGAAAGCTCTTGTGATGGATTGTGTGTGAAAGTACACATAGCCAGAATTACTATGCTACAGGCTAAATGTGTGTATCCTGTTTGTCCTTATGTTTATTAAATTACAAAATATCTGAAATTGCAGCAATTATAGGGACTGTAGGTATGCAATATGATAATAAAGTTCTTGAAAATTCTGCGTTTATTATTTACTCATCGTGTTGCCAACAAAAATCACAGTTATCTTTACCGTGTCCGTGTATAGTGAGCCCTCGATGCTCGAGCGTTGGAGTCGGCGATAAACTTTTAAACCCCAAGCATTAAACGCTCGTCAGTGTTATAGTCCAAAGAGAGTCTTAAACCCTTGAGCACGATCACTACTCGCTAGTGATCTAAAACGATCACTAGCGTTTAACACTTGACTTTAAGAGATCATTAACTCAGCACTTACGCTCACTGAACATTGATAGCGCATCGTTACCGCAATTGACGTAGCAATGCCCTTCACTACCAATCGAGAGTAAGTATTTATCTCGACGAACGGAGCCGGAGTTAAACTACTGTTATGTTTTTAACTATTCTCGTGTTGTTAATTATTTGGTATCGCTTTACACAAATGTAGACAGACCATTTATTAAAATATTACCAAATATTGTAAGGTAGATTTTTTTCGGAATGGCTAAATTCTTGTGGCCCTTCAAGAGTCACCGGTCTTGTTTAATTTGGGGCGAGTGCAAAAGGCGCTCAGTCAGCAGTTCATACTGAGAACGTTATACGGTTCGTACGCATATGGACAGATTCTCAAAAAGAGATATTGCAAGTCGAATTAATTTTAGTGCTGTGATTGAATTCCTCGTGAGTTAAGCACATCGTTAGTTTATAATGATGTGTGCATTAAAATAACGTAACCTAAATCTAACCCTAAGTATATTTTTGCTTACGACTCAATTTACTTGTACTTTTTTTTATAGTGAAGCAGGCGGACGAGCAAGCGGTCCCACGTGACGGTAAGTGTTACCGCCACCCATGGACACTGCAACACCAAGGGGTATGCGGGTGAGCCACCAACCTTGCAAAATTTGTATTTCTCTGTATATTTTTGGTGTACAATAAAGTGTATCTATCATGTGTTCTGTCGTTTTGAGAATCTGTCCCTAAGCAAATACGTTACAGCGACAGTCTAGCAAAACCATTGCTCTCGGTTATTTGATATTTCCGAAAACCCTCCTCCCTCCACGCTCCAGAAAGTAATCCCAATAAATATTCATAATTAAATAAGTCGTGAAGGAATATATTTATCTTCCTTCCAAAGAATAAAAAAATGCTCCACATATTTACTTATAAAAGGGTATGTGTAGTATTTGGTAACAATTATTATGTGCAGCATACGATCTTACAATTTATCATAGGTCGATTTAACTACGCTGGTATGTGACAGCCGCTCCTGACCTGATAATATTTCATGGTATAGAATGGATGAAGATTCCACATGATAACATGAGGGTAGATTTAAAACATCTTAGGCTGTTTACCCTCTTTATGGTAAGGACAAAATGAATTTGATAATTTATAATTTCTAAAGCTATGAAGATACCTGGAAAAAGAAGTTGGCTTTCAACAGCCAGGTATATCGATGACATAGAGTTGCAAGAGAGTAGCACAAGACAGAGCAAATGGCGTGAAAAGCAGAAAGCTTATTGCTTGGTTCAACTTCAAACAATAAGTTTTATAGTAATTATTGTGAAATGAAACAATAAACATGGCTAAAAAACTACTAGCAACCATCTTGAAATGTCAAAATTGAATTGAATTGAAATTCTAATGACAGATTTACAAGTGTGTGTTGCCATGTAATAAAATATAAATGTCTCTCTGCTTATGTACTCAAAATCACTATTCCCATTTCTACAATATATAGGTTGATTGGTAAATCTACCTCTTTCAAGAGGTGATAGGTGTTATTGCCAACAAAAAGGATCCTAAATTCGTCAATTTTCTACTATGTACTAGAAATAGGCGAGCTTGGGAGAGGCCTATATCCGGCAGTGGAGAGCCATAGGCTGATGACATGGCACTAAAATATGTCGAGCTGCCAGTTGGCCTGTATTTCCACTAGTTTTAACGACACACTTTCCTCAATTTATATTATTCGTAAAATTAATATAACTTTTAACAACTTCGCGTTTTGCACACATATTTATATATTAAACAAGTATGCTTACCTATTTTATTCTAGTCGTAGTTTAGACTGGATTATAGTAATCAAATGCGGGTAGTTGAAAAAACTGCTTGCAGCTCGCGAAGTGGACTACCCGCAAGTCCAATCGTGACTATGTTTGGTGTAAACCAGTAGAAACATCGAGTAAAATAAAACAGATAGCCATATGTTGAATAGACAGTTTCAAAAAATACATAAAATTGATGTATACAGACACCGCCAAGAGGTTATAGTTAATCTAAAACCAATTTATTTCCCCTAACATACAGCAGAATCTTATTATTAAACTGGTAACAACTAATGTCACACCCACCTTTACTTTCATTATGATCTTCATAATTCTATAGCCCATTTGCTTTGTGAATTCTAACATTACAATACAGCATCTCACCACATCTCTTCACCATACGGTTGCTATGGCAACGCCGGTGGTGTCACCACATGTGTTTGTTTGCTCATCACTCTATGTCCCTGTGGCAATTCCCCCGCTTTCAATGCTATGGCTTTTAGATATGCGTCTACTCCATATACCACCATTGCTAGGTAGCCAAAGAACTGAAAATGGAGAAATTAAGGAGTTAAATGAGATTCACCTAGACCAAGTTTATTAATAAAAATATGTCCCAGTTACTATGGCTTAGTTCAATGTTCCTTATTCCTATATAGTCTTATATTCCTGGCCGTGTAATGTCAGCCGGCTATAGAATAGTACAACCCCATTTCTTCCCGTAGGTGTCGTAAAAGGCGAGTGAGGGTTAAGAATGCTGCTACCACAAGCCCCGAAGAGCTACACCACCTCTAAAACAGTGGACTCGCCAACCCGCTTTGCCAAAGAGCCGTTTTAAGGAAACCTTACCATGTATGGTAGTATTGGTAGTCCAAAAAAACATTTGATAACTAACACAGAACCTAAATAAGTTTTATTACTCACAATTTATTTTAAGCACATAGTCAGTCTATTATGACGAATGGTTGCCATATGCCATTGTGAATCATAAATTAACTATTTATTATTGTTGTATTCTTATTGTCTTCTTGTTACCGACTATACTTTCACCGACCGATTGGCGCATTTGGAAGTGGCAGTTGGGTTCGATTCCCGCTCACACATACATTTGATTTAAAAAAAAAGACAAATGTATGTTTGTGTCTGGGTGTGTTTGACTTTGTATATGTCTCTGGACCCACGACACAGGAAATCCTAGTGTGTGGCGTTATTTATTTATTTAGGTTATAGTGGTATAAAAGTACATAACTTTCATTTGAGAAAGTGTGTTGATATCTTAGTTGTAGTTTCAAAGAGACAGGCTAATAATAGTAGGTTTTTGACACTAATAAGTGCTTGTGAGTTCCAGCCTATATTTATATGCTCATCGTGCATTCTACATATTATTGAACAAAATATTACCATGCAATCCTTCTACTTTAAGGACACTACAAAAACATGTAAAAGTTTACAAATTTTGGAGTACTTAAACTTTTAGTCACAGACTAAGTTCCATGGTGAATGCGTTTCGGACCCATTTCTACTGCACATCAACAACTTTGTTCGCTCTGTTATTTGCAGTTAATAGTATAACAATTAAGTTATCAAATACCTTAATTTGACTGATGCAAGTTACTAGGATGATGCAATCATAAAAAAATCTAACTTTCTGGAGTAAACAATATCCACCATCGTCTCTTGATACAGAGAATAAAGTTGAAAATAATATACTATACCATACTATCAGCCTGTCTCTCCACTGCTAGATATAGGCCACCCCCATGAACCGCCAACACAGACAGTCTTTAACTCTTCTCAGCTGGTCACTACGGGTGACTTTCTTCAAGTTGTCAGTCCACTTGTCGGGATAAAAATGTCGTTTCCCAATTTTTATTTACTTATATAAAGAAAAAAATTAATAAAAACTCACCCCTCCTGCAGAGTATCCCGCATTTCCAAATGCAACAGCTATAGTTGCTGAGATGAGATTTAAAAACACCAGCACTATGCAACCAATCATTTCGATCTTCAGCCATTTTATGTTGTAAAACTTCTCCACTAAATGGAACAGGTAACACAGTAGGAGAATAAGGGAGAAGAAAAGTCCAAGATGAGCTACAATGTTGAAATAAATTCCTCTGCCATTAGACCAGAATGCAGATGATTGGATACAGATGAAGCCAAGTAAATTTAAAATCTGTAAAAGGAATATAATACTTCTTAATTCCAAACTAAGTTAACACTATAATATAACGTTAAATAAACAGATGATTTCAATCATAGACCCGATATCTATTAGGGACATTTATGTAGAATGTACATTAGCAGAAGTGTAACTAAGTACATAGTTTAATCAATAAGTAATAGTTGTAGTTTAAGCGTTCAAGTAGTTTATATTGACAGTGTGTCAACTAAGTAGTTTAATTTCAACAAACTAAGAAAAAAAATGTTTATGAAGCATTCATTTTTATATGTGCTTAAGATACTTTAGACTGTATGATAACCATTTGGGCAATGAGATAAAAGAAAAAAATGCTTTTTAAAACAATTTTTAAGAACTGTCTAAGGAATGTTATTGGTCAAGCACCTGTTAGAGCACCTTTAATATTATTTTAAAAGGGTGTTTGTTTTTGTGATAAAATGGTTGATAAGTTGAGTTTACTACCTTGAAATGTACTGCATTTCCCACTTTTTCGTATTTCCGCAAAGTATGTATGTGTTTCGGTAGTGAGTGAGATATGGCAGAGCCCATTCTCATCCCATCTTCTCCCTCCCCATTTTCCCAATCCATTCCTTAATGTGCAAAGGCAGGCAGCGCATCCGGGGGCATGACAACGTTTGTCATTCTGGACTGATGTTGGCATGTATTGCAGATGTCTGTGGACGACAGTATCCACTTACCATTCAGGTGGACTGTATGCTCGTCTGCCGTCTTTATTCTATAAAAAAAAGGAAAAAATATATTTCTACACCAAATTTTATAAAAAACCAAAATAGGAAAATGTCTTACAATAACAGCAATTTTCATTATCCCAGGCACTGTCTTCAGGTATGATGGATCAAATCGAGTCTCTGTTATAAACACTGTGTTGGTGGAGCCCATGGCTTCTCGAGGTGGGGGTGGTGGTGGATCTGGGTATGCCATCTTTACTTAAGTATACTTATCTGAAACCATCACATAATTGTCATAGTTGTCCATTGTATTATTCCATATTTAGCTATATGTTTGTTATAAGTATTTGTGTAAAATAATTACTAATCATCATGTATACCTTAGAATAATGGCACAAGTGCATTTTGATGGCATTTAAGAACAATGCAAAAAAATGTGGTAAAATTTTCATTAATTTGAAATAAAACCAAAAGAATAACCACTGTTTATTATGTGTGTTTACTTTCAATTTCGGAATATTATGCTACTTATGCTTTCATTAAAAATGTTAGTGTCTTATGGGACAGTATAAATTTCATTGCACCTTCCTCTCTGTTCATCCTTAAGGTTAGCGGGTTGAGAATACCTTAAGGCATTAAGCTTGCCTTATGTATGATTAAATGCAAAAAAAAATATTTTAAATAAATAATTAATTAACATATAATTTTCAGGACTGATTGGCCCATTTGTAGTGCCCCTATCTGCTGTGCAGAAGGTCTCGGGTTCAATTCCCTTGTTAAAAACAAATGTTTGTTCAAGTGTTTGTCTGTCTTGTATATGTCTCTAAACTAATAATACGGGAAATCATACTGTGAGGCATTGAGTTGAGTTATTTATTTATTTTCAGAAACCTAATTTTATAGCATGTGTGTGTTCACAAGAAATATTTGTAGTATCACATGGGCCTTAATTTGGCATTTGTAGTTTGTTTTACTTAACACATATATTTAAAAAAAATAACTATGTGATCCACATGAAAATCTTTGACTTATGGGTGTCATTCCACAATTGTATCACAACTTATTGGCAATTATATACTTTACACGATGACGAAGTAACACAAAGCTACCTAATTAAGTACCTACATAACCAATATATTTTTTTAACTAATACATATGTAAGTGGGCACTTTTTAAAATTTGAAGAATAGGCATTAGCTTCGGTGATAAGTAGATAAATAATTGAAGCTATATGTTGAATCTATAAAATTAACAAATCAATTAACAATATATTAATTGGCTATTTAATTATTAAAAAGTCAAATACCATGTTGGAAATTGTGTATAATATAAGTTTTTTTGTATCAAAACAGTTAATACTTACAAAGTAAATAATACTACGATCAAATTGACCAACGATGATAAAAATAGCGTTGATTTTTCCAGACTACATCGAAATAAGTGCTTTATATCAACAAATCCTTGGCACTATGCTGTGATGTGATTACTCGACTCATACGCAATTCTAACACGTTAAACACATCGGTGACTCATGCATGTAATCACCTAGCGAATAGCACAATTTGTGTGGTAGTTACCTATTTCTTCAATGAGATAATAACACGAAAACAAACGAATTTTCAACTTCAGACGCATAAAAATTATAAACAAACTATCTATAGTGTCCGTAGATTTAACACTCGATTTAATTTTCTATACTTATGGTTTTATTGTCACCTGCGGTTATTTGTGTAAATAAATCTAGCATATTTAGAAAATAAAAAAATATAAAATCTGCTGTTTATCAAAAGTAGAATTCGGTAACGGTATCGTGAAATGATGTGATTGATGACTTGATGAGTGATTGAGTGGAGTTGAGGCAAACAAATCAATGTTTTGATCCAAAACGTACGAAATTTGCTGTTTGACAATTTAATAACGGCACATCTTTTTCTACCACTATCCTAACGAACGAGATGCATTATGAAATAAACTGCTAAAAGCAAATTTCATGCGTTATAGAACGCAGTCCTAATGGCCAAGTCAAAAGAATGTCAATGTCAATAAAGACAACATTCCAAAACATGCAAGAATCTCCTTTAAAATCCAAATATTACCCAAATAAAAATCAAAATTTTATTTAGTTATTTATTTTATTTACTTATTTATTTCGACCAACTCAGGATCATAACATTTTTATAATAATTAATTGTTAGTAAGAACTTAATTTAAAAAAAAATATATTTCTGTACATCTTCACGAAAGAATTTTGTATGTATTTATTTTGTTCTTTGTAGAGGTTATGGAATATTATCGCTAAGGCCGTGTTACACATGCCTGTAATAAAACACGTCAGGCGGTAATACAATTATGTACTTTATTTTTATAGACGAGTGGGGGGGGGACGAACAAGCGACATAATAATGACTAAACAGTTTACTGAGCGACTCCTACTTCGACGAGACGACATTAACGTGATATACACAATTTAGTTTTATTATTTGCCGAATTTGGACCAATAGCTATATTAGTGTCCAAATTAATTACATTAAAAAAAATAGGGTGGTAGTGACGTGAGGGCGGTATGTCATTTTTAATTTGACATTTTACTTTTAGAATTTTGTCACACTACTCTGTAGACTTTGGAAAACTTTAATTAAACTATAGTTTTTTAGTGTTTTCCAACTTCAATAAATAGCGTATATAGTTCTAAGGGAAATCATATTATCAATTCTAATTGTTTACATCACGGTGAGTAATTTATCTAGCATGGTAATTAAAAAGTTATGTTGTGTTTATTTCAGTGAGTCTCTTGCTCAATAATTGCTATTTTAGGTGGTGACGGGCGGCGTCTTTACGCCTACTAGTTATTCATTTTTTGCTCTGTATTTACTATTACTACATTCATGTTCCTTACTAGTATATCGATGAAAATATGCAATAAATTTATAGTAACGTTGTTTCCACAAGTTCCACAATCGACCATTTCACGCGTTTATGACCGGAAAAAATGTATGTAATATCTTTTATCCGGTTGGGAACTGACTGATATGGCCTAATTGACTAATACGGCCTAATCTTCTTAATTAAATTATGTTGTTAATACATTTGTCACCTTTCACCCAATTAATTGGTTTTATGTTGCATAATATAGATCCACTAGGGAATATAAATAATGTCCAAATGGCATTTGTTTTCCTTGTTACATTTAAAAAAAAACACATCAAATGTTTGATTGGAATAATAAATAATTTATTGTACATATAATTTACCATTATTTCACTGTAATACAACATTTCAATTATATATGCTATTTTATTTTATATATGCTATATAATGACCTGTGCCCTTGTACATTATTCAAACTTAGTCACATTTCCGCCCACAAAAATGGGCTACAAAGAAATTTTCAAATTGGTATTATTAAAAGTATTCTATTTTTAGTGATAATTTGTTGATAATTTCATATTATACCTAACTGATGTTAATTATAAGATATAATCATCATTATTTTTAATTTAATTATGTTTTGCAGAATATCATTATTGTAAATTGTTTTTTTAACTTCATTATATCTTGCAATTTTATTTGCTTCTATGTATTATTATTTTATTATTTGTCAAATTGGCAACAAGATCAGTTACAGCAAAAACCTCCAACGTCTTCCAACTGAGTCCCGCTCCAATCTGGTCCAGATACTTATATATTATACCATAATCAGCCCTTTTAGTATCCACTGTTGGACAAGGACCTCCTCATACACATTGGCTTGTGTATGAGGGATGTATAATAACCTAAAAACACCACACTGGCCAAAGGGGTTGGCGAGTCACTCATCTAGAGGTGGTGTAGGTCCTCAGGGCTTGTGGTAGGCACTAGTTATCCCCCAGTCACCTTTTAACTTAAATATTTTAATTCATAGCTATTTTAATTTCATGACACAATTATTAATGCTTTATATCTGTCATAGTGAGTACAGACACAAAAACTACCCACACATAAATAATCATCTGTCTTTAAACAATTTAATGTCCATCTGCAAATTGTACCTAGAACTTATTGCACAGACAAAGGCATAATGCCATCATCAGCAGTCACCAAACAATAAATATTTGGTTTTTCAGTTTAATTTTGCATCCTATAGGGATAATGCATTAATTAATGTTGTTGTATGCTGTTTTTATGGAAATAATAAGCTACAAAAACTTGTAACTTAACATTTTAGAAATAATCAGCTATTATCAGGTGTGATAAGCTCACACTTGTACATAATGACTAAACATTGGCATGTTATCAATTTAGCCAAATAGCATTTTTAAAATATGCTGGGTATTAAAAATATCAACATACATAATTTAATCCATATATATATACAATTGCTTAAAGTGCAATTATTCACTTTTGTGTTTTGCAACACGGACTAGCTATCGATACTGGTCAGAAAAATCTGAGTGAGCAGGGTTCTCACCTTAGCTTAGTGCCAACTTCAGGCACTTAGAGGCAGACAGCTTGCATTATCTATCTCTGTATATGTGACTTAATCATTAGATATATTATTATCTTTCATTATTGCATTGCAGGATGGACTTTAGTAAAGTAGGTAAGACTCAATATTATAAATTATATAAAATAGAATTGCTCTTTAAATTGTTCAAAATATTTATAATATTGACTAAGTTCATTAGGTTTCTCATATTTTCTCAAGATCTCAATTTCACCCAAATTCATCAACTTTAGTCTTTCTTAGTAGGCATATTAAGGCACACATTGAATTCAGTGGTTCTGTTACCAACCATGCGTATTTCTCAAAGCAACTTAAACATTCTTAACACAATAGTGCTAAGATCACAAAAAAGGTTAAAGGTAGAAAGGTCAAATTGGTCACATCTTGTTAACAGTGTAATCAAGATGGCGGAGGTTGGCTTCCCGGGGCAGCACACAACGACCACCACAGTGACTTCAAGCACCACAGTGCAAACAAACATACGGTTCGACCCCACATATCTGCGGACTGTTCCTGGTATACTGAAAATTGTTCAGGCGGTAAGTATATTATTAGGTTTTATTAGTGAGATTTTGTATAAATTTAGTCTATTCCACTCTTTATCGTCTACACCATATATGGGCAACAACCAGCCCGCGGGCCGGATCCGGCCCGCTGTAAGATATGATCCGGCCCGCGAGACATTTTGAAAAAACGCAATTAAAAAAATATTACATTAGGTACTTATACTCACGGGAGTGACAGTGAGGCCACAAACATCAAATCCTTTGATGTTTGCGGCCTCACTCTTTGATAATCGCCGCCACTCGGCTTGCTCGATCAAATTCTTTGAGGTTTGCCGCCTCACGGGCGACACATCAAAAGATTTATTGCTTCTCAATTATTCTAAACTAGTTTATTCCAGATTATTCCTTCATTTTGCCTATATAAGCGGGTGGATGGCCCGAACGTTAGTTCAGTTCTATTTGAGCTACCGAGGTGATAACTTGGACAAGCGATATCCTAGCGAACTGCTCGAGCCGTAAACTTGCTTTGTGACTTTGTGTGCATCTTGAGTGGTTACTAACTATAGTTTGTTATTAAGTTTATTGAACGAAAAGTAAACAAAAATGATGTCTGGTGGTAAGAAACGAAAAGTAGATACAGAGGGTCGCCAGTTTCAAGAAAAATGGACTGAAGAATTCTTTTTTATCTTGCACAATGGTAAGCCTATTTGTTTGCTGTGTAATGAATCCATTTCAGTAATGAAAGAATTCAATATAAAGAGGCATTACTCAACTAAGCATGCTACGCTGCACTCACTGACAGGACAATTAAGAACAGACAAAATCCAGAAGCTTACCGCAAATTTGGAAAAACAGCAACAAATGTTTCATAAACAAAGAACACAACTTGATAATGTTGTGAAAGCTAGTTTTATAGTTAGCTCAAAATTGGCAAAGGCATTAAAACCATTTGCCGAAGGAGAATTTATCAAGGAGTGTATGTTAGAAGTTTGCGGTATTTTGTGTCCTGAAAAGAAAAATGAATTTGAAAAAATTAGTTTGTCAAGACGAACTGTTGTTCGACGTATAGAAATGATGGCTAATGATATAAAAACAACATTGACTGACCGTATGGCTGGTTTTGAATCATTTTCCATAGCATTAGACGAGAGCACCGATTTGTCTGACACAGCTCAACTGGCTATATTTATTCGAGGTGTTGATAAGGAGTTCACTGTTACTGAGGAATTGCTTGCTTTACAGCCGCTAAAAGGAACCACTACAGGAGAGGATATTTTTATTGAAGTTCAAAAGGTATTCACAAGTTTTGGCTTGCCATGGTCAAAATTAATTGGAGTATGCACTGATGGTGCACCTTCTATGGTCGGCTTACGTAAAGGTTACATCGGAATTTTGAATGAAAAAGCAACAGAATTAAATGTGCAAAAAGATGATTTGATAGTCCTTCATTGCATTATCCACCAACAGAACTTGTGTTCTAAGTCCATTCGACTCCAGAATGTTATGAATGTGGTAGTAAAAACCCCATCAACTTTATTCGATCCCGAGGGCTTAACCATCGTCAGTTCAAGGCGTTTTTGGATGAAATATCAGCTGAATATAACGACGTAACATATTATTGTGAAGTCAGATGGCTGAGCAAAAGAAAAATGTTGAAACGGTTTTACGAGCTTAGAAATGAGATTTATGAAATAAAAGATAAACCACTATCTGAATCAAGTGACCCAAAATGGATATGTGACTTAGCATTTCTGGTCGATCTTACAGGCTATTTGAATGATTTAAATTTGAAACTTCAAAAACAAGGACAGTTAGTAAATGATTTGTACAGCCATTTGAAAGCGTTTCAGATCAAACTACGCTTGTGGGAGTCACAGATGCTGTCTGGTAACAGTTACCATTTCAACACGCTCTCTGCGTATGAAAATATTGCTTATGCTCAATATGCTGAAGAACTCAAGTTACTGTCGGAACAATTTTCGAACAGATTTAGCGACTTCAAAAACATGGAAGACTGTTTCAGTTTATTTGTTACTCCTACAAAATATAATGTACAAAATGCTCCAATACACTTACATGTGGAGTTGATCGAGATTCAAGAAAACTCACTCCTAAAATCCAAATTTGAAGACGTAGAGTTGTGCGATTTCTACAAAAAATACCTAGAATAAGACAATTTTCCGCAGCTTAGAAAATTCGCAAGAAGATTGATTTGTGCGTTTGGCAGTACTTATAAATGCGAACAGTTCTTGTCATTGATGAAAGTTAATAAATCAACACATCGTACAAGACTGACTGACGATAATTTGGAAAATTCTTTACGTCTTTGTATCAGTGGAATTAATCCAAATATCGATGGATTAGTTTCCCAAATTCAAGCTCAAGTGTCTCATTGATTTCGGTGTATTTAACTTTCGTAGTTTGTAACAATTGCAAATTTAAGGATTTAATTATAATGTACCATTTTTTTAAATTTCATTTTGTTATTTTAATAAATTGTACTATAATAACATTGTCGTATTATTTCATGTCTAATATCTATCGCAAAAAATATTATCACTACTTTAAAATGCACTAAGTACTTTTAAACGCGGCCCGCGAACGTATTTGCACGCTAAAGTTTGGCCCTCAACATGTCAAAGGTTGCCCATACCTGGTCTACACTCTACATCATAAACAACATACATTGAAACATGAAGCACATGCTTTCAATTAATCTGAGAGTCCTGAAGTCTCACCAGACATGTGTGATGTCAAATCACACATTTTCAGTTTTTTGAGCTGTTTCAAAGGCAGTCTTCTCATTTTACATATGTTTATTGTTGAAATCACAGAATAATAAAAAAAAGAAACTTAATTTACATCTGTTTATTTCTATTCTAACACATTTTGTGACATGTTGTAGTTTTCAATTGCAATACTTGTAATTGTTGTCAGGGTGTCCACATTTTGGAAAATAAGGAAAGCATAATATGGTCAAGGAAAGTCAGGAATTTCATTGTATAACCTGGAAAGTTATGTAAACGTGATTGCCATAAAAACTAGAGAGATATATACCCCATCAAGAACTAAGAAAATCAATTTTGATAATGATGTGCAATTTTTTTACCTACACTGTCGCGTGAGGTATCATAGATGCAGAAATACTTACATGTTATACTGTGGCCTTAGTAAGCTTTATAACGTTACTTGAGGTTTATAATAAGACTTGAGGTTTATAATAAGACTTTGTAAACATCAGGCATTGCCCCCAAGTGAACGGCTTCGCTTTGGCTCAGTACAGAGTTTTCTAGAAGCCAATTTAGCTGTGTACTCCAGATGAATTCTAAATTCGACTTGGCTAGAAATATTGACCCCAAGTATCCCTAAAAGCTTGAATTCAGTGTTTAGAATGAATTGCTAGGGTTGAATTTCATCAGATCTATTGTACCCCAGATGGAGGCTTGGTCAAAGGCATCTTCGATTTTGGACATGGGTTACTTTGACCAGAGGGATATTGGTGTGACCCCTATCTATACATGACATTCCCAGTACTGTCATCTACATTGTAACGAATGTCACCAATTTACCTGTCTTTGATATGCAAAAGGAACATAGTTGCGAGTAGCATGCACCCTTGCAGAACAGCATTAGTAGACATGGTATCGGAGCAGCATATGTCGAGTACGACTGTGATGCTCCATCCAGTCAAGAAGCTGGCAACCTATTCCCATAATCCTTCAGATAACCCGAAAGATTTATCGGCACTGAAGCTTACCCGAACTCAAAGCTTGTAAAATAGTTCCTTGCCGTACTAAGTCAAAGGCTTGATGCTTATCAGGAATGTCTAAGCTAGAACCTAGATATACAGGAGCTAGGGACAGCCTATTAAATCATGTTTTACATGAAGATGTAATATTGTATTACTTTTAAGTAGATGTATATTTCTTTATCTATTTAAACGGGTCTTAACGCGAATGTTTACCTTATTTATTTTACTCGCCATTTCGGTTGGGTTGCACCAACCGAACGAACCCAACCCAACAATCCGAAACGTCGCGTAAAATAAATAAGGTAAACATTCGCGTTAAGACCCGTTTAAATAGGTAAATATGTGTGATAAACGCGAAAATCTCCAATGTTATTGGTTCTAGTGTTTGTTTTTAAAATATTAACTAATTATTCTTTAAGTTGTATACCTCGTGACGTGCCTCTGTTCGACCAAAGGTTGCCCTATTATAGCATCTCTAGGCATTAAGCTCGCCTTTTGTAAGTACAATAAAGTTTTTTTTAAAATAAATAATTAAAATAAAGTTTAGTGTTTTTTTAGATTAGATTTTGAAGCAACAAATTAGAATTTAAACAAGGGGAATTACACTAAATGATTTTTCAGGCTTTTAGCACTAAACTGGGGCGTAAAAACTAAATGACATCTTAGGAAGTCTTGTTTCATGTGGAAAGACCTATTCAAAAATACCACACTTGATGATGTAGAAATTATTAATAATTCCATAATCAGATCAGGGAAAGATCAGGATTAGTCAGGGATTTTTAATTATAAATTGTGAACACCCTTGTTGTAACACTTGTAGGCTGTTGAAGGGATGGCAACAACACTGCAATTCTGAAAAAAAGAAAAAAAAAGTTTTATTTTTTACTCCTACAAAATAGTCTTCTAATCCGTGAGTCGTTTTGTACCACATTTTAAACAAAAGAAAACAATAAAAGGTCAAAGGTCGATGGGCCAATTTTTCCAACACCCAGATTATTGTGTACACTCACACAATACTCTTACACTACACTCACAGGCTACAGATATACACCGTCCCCACCGGCGTAGATGAGGACGTCACCCTCGCTACACCGTGAACACACCGGCCTTCAGCCAACACTTTTATCAGGTATCGGCACGTGCCTGAGCGCTTCTCCCCGACTCGCGATCCTGCGGTACCCTCCCAAAGCAACGCTCTAAACCAGGGATTCCCAAACTTATTTCGGTCATGGACCCCCAAGTGATATAATAAAACATACAACTTTTATGATATAATAAAACCTACTAAAAATACTTTATTCTGTCCTCTCTGATGAGATAATTGCCATGTAGGTAGGTAGGTAGGTTTGCACGTAGACTGGGGGTCCGTATGGACCACTTTGGGAATGACTGCCCTAAACCGAGGTCCGTTCCTTCCGCCGGTCTACGGGCGGTGGACCCCTTAAGCTCGTTGCTGCACACACTGCTCATGGCTGAGCGCCTTCTGCAATCGCCCTAAACTATAAATGTCCAGTGACTCTTGAAAGGTCATTAGGGTCACAAGAATTTAGCCATTCCAAAAAAAAAGTCATCGCCTATATTTCACATTTTCGCGATAATTTCCTTGTACTTTTGCCAAAAAAAAAACTCGTACGAGATTTTGTACATGTCCAATTCTTTAGAAAAAATAAATAAATCATTAAAATATTTGGCCCATCCCCATTATTATCATTAGGTAGATTATATCGGAGTAGATAAGATTATGGTCATTCTATCAAAGATACGTTATTATAATATATCACATGCACTAATCGGTCATCAGTAAAATTTGTCGTATTGTTATTATTTAAATTATCAAGTATACCGAAAAGCTTTCCGTTTTTTACCAAGACGTATTAATATTAATAAAAACTTTGTTGTTATAATATTTCTATGATCTATGACACTGCCATCTATCGGGGAAAATAAACATTCAGTTTTATAAAATACCTGGCGTTTTGAAGAAAAAAGGTGTCTAAAGGTAATTTACAATTGTATTGGTGGTCAGACCAGGTTTCATACAAAAGTGCCCATCAATCTTTATTTCGGCCACTGGAACATTTTTTTACGAAACAAGACCCTCAAATAACATGGTTAAAATGGCCCTTTAAAAACGTTTTTCTTCAAAAAGCCAGGAATTTTCTAAAACAGAAATATTTACTTTTCCTAGGCAAAGTTTTATAGATCATGATGCAAACTTTTCTATTAATTAGTTCTTAATTTAGGCTATAGCTCTAGGGCTATTTTATTATACACTCAAAACAAAAGAAATGTAGTTAAAGGCAGGTAAAGACGTAGGTACTGTATGTTTTTAATTTCCGTATTCCAAGTAATGAATAGAATTGGCCAGCCAAGTGTCCATACGATTACAAACTGTTTCTGCGTTTATAAATGAGTTATCCCGGTGATTTTAAAGTTCATATTCGTTTAGTCTAACTGAATTAATATATTTGTTATGCAACGTTATTTTTGCGGTTGATGTTATCTCACCGTCTATTGAATGAATAGTGATTCATATGCCATTATATACTTTTAAATTTTCAGGTTATAGTACTAACCTTATATAAATTCACTCAGTTGTACCATGGGGAACATTAAAATGGGTTTTAGTTTGTCTTTAGAATTCCCACGGTACAGCTAGTTGGACTAAGCAGTTGTACCTCGGGGAACGGGTCATTTGTGTTTGTACGAACGCTCGATAAATCGATATATGAAATTTGATCACAGACCTTTGATAGTGTAACAGCTGACTGTACTGTGAAAAATGTTACAAGGTCACGAAATAATCTTATTAATTATTCTCATTAAAACTGCTTATTTCAATTTATTTATAGATATAACTCATAGATAGATCCCTCCCACAAAGCAACGAGATTATTAAAATAGATTTGTAGGTCGAGGCGACTGAGATCCCTTTATGAGAATTTAATGTCGAAATGTTGGTATAACGTGATGTAATTAAAAATGCTTACCGTACCACCAGCCTGTCTCCATTTTTGGATATAGGCCTCTCCCAAGGCTCGCAGCCACAAATAAGCTTTGGCTATAGTTAATTTACAACTTAATATTTGTTTCGATCTATATCTCGGCTTAGTTTACAGATGGGTCAATTCTGATCAGTAGTTCACAAATTGAATAAAAATTTTTGTGGACTGTAACAATTAAATTAAATAGGTATACAGTAGTTACCCATATCAGGCGTACAATATACATAGTATTAATGTCATGACAGCAAATTAAATTTTACAATAATCTTATTTAATATATTAATTTATTTTTCCCTTAGGTACGAGAATAATATCACTATACCTAATCTGTTGTCGTTACTTTTTATAAAAAAATGTTATTTTAAAAAAATATCTTAAGTTATAAAACACGTTTTATTAGCCATTTCTATAAAGTGTATTTAAATTTATATTTAAATTTTTGTGGACGCGTATAGCTGAAACTTGTGTACTTTTATTAATAATCATATTCTTAATAGCTAGTAAGTAATATTTAGTTTATTTTTATCGTCTTTTTATATACGGCGTAAACTTTTCAAAACAAATCATTTTCAAGACGAAATCGAAATTCGACGTCTATAACGTTCAATAATAATGTCACTTGGATATGTTTCTAAACACCTTTTTCGACAACTTAAGGAAAATAGCGAAAACTCCTTTCCGAGTTCCGCTGCTATTAACTTTTTTTTTCGTATTATAAAGGTCTATTAAATCCTTATCGTTTCTTAAGGCACTTAGCATGTTACGGTTCTATTTTTCACCTAAATCCAGTACAAGGACATTGCCGGCTCTGTTAGTAATCAATAACACTTACACCAATGGCAACAACCTTGAAAACGGCAATGTATTATTATCACGTTATATATAGCTAGCTTTTGCTCGCGGCTTTACCCGCGTCCTTACAATCCCACGGGAACCTTAGTTATGTAGTCTATTTCCTTTTCGTAACTAGCCCTTTTTTCATCCACTGTTTCATTCCTCATCTGTTCCCGCCGCTGCCACAGACCTGAAGAACTACACCCATCACCTCTAAAACAGTGACCTCGCCAATTCGCTTGGCCAGCGTGGCGGTTTACAGTCACACATCCCTCGTGCAGAAGTCGATGTGTATAATAAGGAGGCTCAGGTCCAGCAGTGGATGAAACGATACAGTTTCATTTTTATATACTAGTCAGGACTATCGTTTTTCGTAACATAACTGTTGCAGAGTTCTAATTTTCTTATTTTTTAAGTTATTACTTAAGGTCAAGAGCGTCGCCAGCCCACGGGCTGGGGGGGGGGGGCAAGATGAGAGAGAGGATGGTAGAAATGTGAATTGTACAAATACAAATTCTTTCGGACTTCTACAGGAGGCAACTGCCCTCCCCTGCCCCCCTCATCCCCCGGCGACGCCCTCGCTTAAGGTGTAACAACTTGGGTATTGTTAGTTACACTGAATAGTTGACGGTGATGTCATAGATGTGAAGTGTCAATCGGCGCGGTAATGTGTTACTCACGATTTCATGGGATCTATTGATGTTGGCCATGTTAATGACGTAATTTGTGAAGAACGCGAAAATACATGCTAAAAAGGAAATCTGAATTTGACATATTGACGAGATACAGAATGAGCCCTTTGAGATATGTAGTGATGGGTAATCTTTGTTAGTTTCTGTAAACGTTTAGTACAAATATTCAGTAGGGATATCTCATATCACTCACCTACGCCGTAATACTAAGGTTTATACAACTGACGGATAATTTGAAGTATAAAATATCGTCTTTACATTGCTGGAGTATAAGGAACGCAAAAGATCGCATTGGGTCTAAGTGATAAGGAATGGCGGAAGTATGACTACCCGTGATAAAATAACAAAGATCGCGAAGGTCAACGGTGTTAGAATAAAACACAGCAGTATAGATCTGTTAACTTTACTAAAATGGTGACAATGCTAGGCGTTAAAAATCCCATCCTATCCCTCCCCATTTTCCCTACATCTTCAAAGGCAGACAGCGCATCCTTAAGCGTGCCAACGTTTGTTCATTGTGAACTGAAGTTGTCATGTGCGGTGGATATCCATGGGTGATAGTATCCACTTACCATCAGATGGACGGACTGTACGCTCGCCTGTTCTCTCCTTCCTATATAAAAAAACTATCTTTTTTTGTTTTAATAAAAGTGAATTCGAAGACTGCTGAACTGATTTTGATATTTATTTCACTTGTAGGAAACACGGTAAACTAGGTAAAACACGGTAACTAATCAGCAATGATTTCAAAATATATTCTTACCACAAATAAATTTCCAAATGTGATAAATATATTATGCATCTTTTTACAAATAAGAATCAGTAGATACCGATGACATACCGAGTAGATGATCTTACCCATTCACCACCAGATACCACATGATACTATTAATATAGAATATAATAACACCTACACTTTACGGAGTGGGCTAGGTTCGCACTGAATTCAAATTCGTGGAGGATCAGACATTTTCTAAAACTCTATAAAAACAACTTACCATTACAAAACTGTGGTCATAGATGCAGCCTGGCCTAGGATGTCGGCCATTTTTACATTGCCCGATTGAGACGACACCCAAGCAGCGACGGTGCCGGCGACCAGGCCTGCTGCGAATCCCATTTTCACCACAAACCAAATACCACTTGCCGCATATTTCAAAATGCATACCACAATAATTATAAAACCCATCTTGACCTAGTACTTTTGGGACTAGGTACTTAAGCGACGAGTTACATTCTTATATTAAAATGAGAATATTCCAGGATCGCCTCTTTATTAATAAGTTCTTGTAGGTAAAAAGATAAGGGTAATTTTTATGGCTATCTTGGTTATCGATTGATAATGTCTAGGTACTTTTTGAGTATAGAAAAGTTCTTTGGTCTATGTCGGGTATTTTTCATATCCATAGATACTAGTCGATGGCATGATACCAGAACGATGAGTAAATTGTCTCAAAAACATTTTATTTTATAGATCTTTTAACCATGATATAAACCGCTTTTCTATTCCTATCTTATAGGTCTCTGTGAAGTCCCTATGCATACGACGCTGACATAACGATTATGTACAACGAAATACTTAATCTAAAACCTTCATTTCAGGCGACCAGTCTTCTTGGCTTCATCTGCATCCAGGTGTCTCGAATCAGCAATGCGAAGAGCTCATACTTCAGTTGGATCTCCATGATAGCGTTCTGGTTTACTGGTATTCTGCTCGGTCTCTACTTATTCCACCTGGTGGAGAAGTTCTACAAAATCCCCTGGCTGAAGATGGAGTTTCTCTTCTGCGGCATCTGGACTTTCCTGTACCTCTTGGCGGCCATTTTGGCTGTTGTGGTACATGATAATCCGCATTCAGCGGCTGCGGTGAGTGTTTTTTCTGTTTTTATATAACAAATGTATTATTTGTGGAATTTGATGTTTATATCTCCTCACTATGGGAAAATTCTGTTATACTGCCTGTTCGTAACGAATTTTCTAATTTTGGCGCCTGTCAACTTTTGTCATGTCGGCAAGTATCGCGGATGTCGCAGGGCGACAGTATCTTTTTTTTATGGTGAGAAAGTGGCAAACGAGCATTTACTCCACCCGGTACTGTGGACACTGTCGATACATGCCAACATCAGTCCAGAATGACAAGTGGACCGTGGTCAAGTGGACGCATCCTAGTACGTGGCCCCCATTTGAGGACTCGTCTGTTGTCAGTCCTGCAGCAGATATCACTTTAGCATGTCAGCATGTCTAGCTCGTCGGAGCTATGTCGGTGACTGTAGTTCTTCGGTGAATCTCTTCGTTTCAGGTCTTATCCCGATTGATAAATAAATATAGGTATCATTCAGTAAAAACAGCTAATACTAAGTGCTATTATACATGGAAGTAATATTACTTTAGGTAATCTAAAGAATCATCTAAACTAGTCTATACTAGTATAATAAAGAGGTAAAATTGTGTGTTTGTAGGTATTTTTTGGGGTAATCTCTGGAACTACTGAACCGATTTCAAAAATTCTTTCACAAATAGGAAGCTACATTATCCTTGTCTAATATAGGCTATATTTTATTTTGAAAATTTGAAAGAAAAATTATAAACCGAAGCGAAGCGGGTCGCTAGTATATCTGTACCTATACTAATATAATAAAGTGGTAAAATTGTGTGTTTGTATGTTGGGGGTAATCTCTGGAACTACTGAACCGATTTCAAAAATTCTTTCACAAATAGGAAGCTACATTATCCGTGTCTAATATAGCCGGGTCGCTAGTCGTTTATAAGTTATAAGTTATCTTTCAGTCGGATTTGGCTGCAAAAATGTCAGTCAAGATAGTGGGAATTAACCACACTCCCGTAATGTAATTTGCGATAAAATCTACCTGGATTTTGTAGACAAGGATAAGATAACTCCTTTGGACCGGATATACTCGTGATAGTGTGAGGAAGTGACTCATTCTTATTGATATTGTGTTTCCTACTATTCTGCTTATGTGTCGTAAATTGTCAGAGTGATTTCCGGTTGAAACTCAACGTTTGATTTTCGTTTGGAACGTTTTGGAACTCGGTCTTAAGCGTGCGACTTGCATGTGCTTTGTAAATAAATGTGTTTCTGTCAGGATGATGGTAAATGGTGTGGCGCGAAACATTTATGCACGATTATGAATTTATGAAAGGAAGAAAGAAATTTATTAAAGGATGCACGACCGAAATTTGATTTTAATTTTGATTTTAGTTTAAGCAGTTTATGATTACTACAAAGATAGTCCCATCTGAAAAGTGTGAGCCCCTCGCACTAATATTTTAAATGCGAAAATTTGGATGTTTGTTACTCAATCACGTCTTAAACAGCTGAACCGAATTCATTGAAACTTGACAAATAGGTAGATTGTAATCCAGATTAACACATGGGTGCTATACGCGATCGAAGTCGCGGGCAAAAGCTACTAATACATAAATCAATTTCCATGTCATAACAAAATAAAATTGAAAGTGACAAAACATATTGTGTAACTCATCTCAATTTATCTATTTGTGATATCTATTGACACATGTTTTATAATAATAATAATAATAATAATTTATTTCGGACAGAATATTATGCAAGTATTTGAATTTGAAATATATAATAGGTAGTCGGAAAAGTTCGCCGCCTTTTTGAACGTATGACTTTAGCGTACTATTTATATTTCTGGCAACACTGATCACTGGCGGCAAAGTGATATACCGGTTGACAGCTGACTTTTTTTTGTAATGGCGGCAAATTTTAATTACAAGTTAAAAAAAAATACAATTTTAAATTGGAACTTAATAAAAAGAAAATTAGATGTGTTGTACAATTTTTTTTCGACAAGGGTATGAGTGCTTCTAATGCTCGAAATGAGATTTGTGGTGTTGACGGAGAAGATGCTTTATCTAAAACTACTGCAATTAAGGGAAATGTTGATGTTATCATTAAAAAAATTGAAACAGATGGACACAAGCAGTCATGAAATTGCGGAAGAGCTTAGTATTCACCACTCAACTGTTTTTGATCACCTACATAAACTAAATTTTGTAAAAAAGCTAGATGTTTGGGTGTCCCATGATTTAAATGACAGAAAATTGGTGAATAGAATTTCCATGTGCGAGATGTTCCTAAAATGAAATGATTGGTAACGGGTGATGAGAAGTGGATCACCTACGATAACAATGTTCGAAAACCATCTTGGTCTAAGGGAGGTGAGCCATCACAAATATTCCCAAAACCAGGCCTCACTCCGAACAAAGTCATGTTATGTGTATGGTGGGACTGGAAACGCATTGTGAATTACGAGCTTTTGCCACATGGCCAAATGATTAATTCTGATGTCTACTATCAGCAATTAGTAAAGTTGAAACAAGGACTTGAAGAAAAATGCTCAGAATTAATGAATAGAAAAGGTGTAGTTTCCCATCACGACAACGCTCAACCGCATACATCTATGATGACTAAACAAAAATTGATGGACCTTGGCTGGGAAGTTTTAATGCATCCTCCATACAGTCCAGACATAGCAGCTTCGGATTATCATTTATTCCGCTCGTTACAAAGTTCTCTTTACCATTTAAATCAGTTTTTCGCTCAGAAACCCCAAAAAATGTATTGCGATGGGATAATGGCTCTGCCAGAAAAATGGCGAAAAATTAAAGATATTTCTGTTCAAAAAATATTTATGTAATACAAAAAAACATTATTTTCACTATAAAAAGGCGGCGATTTTATCCGACTACCTGATATAAATGCTGTTTCTCAAAATTTCTAATGGTTTAGACTTTAGCCAATAGGTAAAAATTTATTTCCCTTTTTCACAGTTCTTCGGGTTCGTAGCGACACTCGCGTACGCAATAGACGCGTTTCTAAAATGGCGCGGCGTGCGCGCGGGCGGACTCGCACAGGGCACGCGCGTGGTCTCAAAGCAGACCACGAGCGCTGTCAATACGCCGCCGCCCAGGGAGGGATACTAGACATCCACTTTACAGACTGTGACATACGATACTTTCATACACGTGACATTTACTCGTGTATTCATTATTGTATTTCACTGTAGCTGAGCCTTGTTACTTTGGCTTGTTAGATAGACACCTCTCTATTGTGTTACACTAAAATTACTGGCCGAGTATTAATCGGCGTATTATTTACTAGAGTATTCATTACTGTATTTCGGTCTAGTTTGGTTCTTGTTGCTACAGTGAAAGGAAGTCAATTGACTTGTCACATAAACTCTTGTCCATTATGTTATACTTAATTGCAAGCGAGACAACATAGTATTAATAATATACTCTAATATTCCTTACCTTACTGTATTTACTCTCTAGTTGTTTGAGTCTTATCGTTACGTTGAAATTAAGTCACTTTTAAAGAGACGCCTGCCGATTATGTTATCGTTAATTACAGTTATTTATTTGAGTATTCATTACTGTTTTTCACTCTAGCTGCCCGGGTTTTGTTGCTACAGTGAAACTAAGTCAATTGGCTTATTTGTTAAATAGACGCTTGTCTATTAGTTATAAGAATAACATAAATATTGCACATTATTCAAGTTTGTTATTAATTGTACGTTTACATTATATAGATAACGTAATTGGGAGTTATTTATGTTGAACAAATGTTTTGTACTTATATTTTTTGTTACGTGTTTAAATTAGTTTAGTTGTATTTTAATTGTGACATTTCATTACCTGAACAATGTTTCAAATACAATAACTTCCAATGCTGACCAGGCCCCTAGCCAGCATCCCCTTACATTGACTAAATTGACTCTTACCCAACAATTACATGAGATAATGGACTCTTAGCACAACTATGACATGAACTACAGTGAACTCCAAAACTATTACACGGACTAATGGACTCTAAACCAACTATTACATGGTACTAGACGAACTCCAAATCAACAATGACATGGACTAATTTAATTTCATTACATGGACTAAATGGACCCTACAACAATTATTACGTAGAAAACAATGGACCCCAGTGCACTGCAATTATTACAAGGACTAAATGGACCCCAGTGCACTGCAATTATTACAAGGACTAAATGGACCCTACAACAATTATTACGTAGAAAACAATGGACCCCAGTGCACTGCAATTATAACAGGGACTAAATGGACCCTACAACAATTATTACGTAGAAAACAATGGACCCCAGTGCACTGCAATTATAACAGGGACTAAATGGACCCTACAACAATTATTACGTAGAAAACAATGGACCCCAGTGCACTGCAATTATTACAGGGACTAAATGGACCCTACAACAATTATTACGTAGAAAACAATGGACCCCAGTGCACTGCAATTATTACAAGGACTAAATGGACCCTACAACAATTATTACGTAGAAAACAATGGACCCCAGTGCACTGCAATTATAACAGGGACTAAATGGACCCTACAACAATTATTACGTAGAAAACAATGGACCCCAGTGCACTGCAATTATAACAGGGACTAAATGGACACCCGAGAAACTATTACATGTTCTGTACTGAACTCCAAAGCACACACACACACATATATATATACATACATATATATATATATATATGTATGTATATATATATATATATATATACATACATATATATATACACATATATCTAAAACAAAAACATGTATATTACACACAACCGTTACACACACACACCACAACCGAAGCAACTATATTATATATTTTGTTATTTGTTTTAAAAGAAGTTATTAACCATCAGGTTTTTTTTGGTTAAGGGTATTTTTATTGTAATGAAATGTCATATAATTTGTAAGAAAAAAGTATTTAATGTATGTGTAACCAAAGAATCTAGTAACAGGGTGTGTACGCTTCATATCACATGACAATTGACAATCACAATTTTGATACTTTTTAGCTCAAATTTTGCTCAGTGTTACCACGTTCGAAAACACGCTAATGCATAAAGGCGTGGTGAATTTTAAATGACATTATTTTTCTACATATGGTAGGCCATGTTTCTAATCTGTAGGAAATAGCATGTAGTTTGTGTTCGTAAAAAGAAATAGGTATGCAAACGAGTTCAAACTAAACTATGTTAATAATGACAATTATTCCAATTGTTTGAATTAAAATTCATTGATTAAAATGATTATATGTATGTTTGTATTCAATTTATTTAAAAAAAAACTTAATTTTACAACAAGCGACCTTAATGCCTGGAGGCATTCTACTAGCTAGACATTGGGTTGAACAGATAGGCAACCTGCGATAGGCAGATAGGCAGACAGATATTAGGTGCGAAGAAATATAAATTAATCGTTTTTAGTTGTCGATTAAGTTACAAACACATCAATTTCAACTGTAGTCAACTTTTATTTAGTCAAAGTTACATTTAATTTCTTGTAAGTTGAAACATGGCGTAAGTCGCACCGATGAAAAAAAAATTAGATGTAGGTAGTAATGAAAATAACAACGATTTTTTAAAGTACCTGCAGTAATGTTTATGCTTTTTAATATTTTATTGTTAATAGCGTTTCCTATATTTTAAGAACATGTTACGCAATAAGACATTCTTTCACAAATTTCACACAATAACGAATTAAACGGTCATAAGACACAGGGTATTTCAATGTACATAGGTCACTGCAAAGGTTTCCTCATGATTTTGAAAAAAAATAGTTTCCTTTGATAGGCTTGCCTACGCCTAAACCACAAAACTTGGGAAAGATAGGTAGGAAAGGAAAGGTACAAAATTTATCTGTTTTTTGACCTAAGAGAAAAACCAAACTATTTTTTGGCGTACGGGAATCAAATTTTAACTGTTCACGTACAGGATAAAGTTTAGCAGTTTAGCATATGACATTTGACGGAAAGGAAAACTATGCTGTTTTTGGCGGACGGGAATACTATGCTGTTTTTGACGGACGGGAATACTATGCTGTTTTTGACGGACGGGAATACTATGCTGTTTTTGACGGACGGGAATACTATGCTGTTTTTGACGGACAGGATAACTTAATTGTATTTTTTACGTACATACATGAAAAACTGTATTTTTTACGTACATACATGAAAAACTGTTAAATGTTTTTGACAATACCGAAATTTTTTAGGTGTGTCTTGTCTTGAGCCACGGAGCTAACTCTGTAAGGATAAATAGTAGTCTAATTGTTATTTCATTTAAAATACATGTTTTTTTTCGTTCAATTTTTACATTTTTAGACTTTTCACTTATTAATAGAAAAAAAAAAAAACATTTAAAGCCCAAAAAAAAATTGTAGCAACTTTGAAGGGAACTATTTTTGTTATATAAAATTATAATAACAAGAATTGTGAAACGTGTCCTATTGTAATTATGATAAGTTTATTATAATCCACCTGTATCTGTATTACTAATTAGGAGTTATTTATACAGGGTTAAATAACAAAAAACCTGCATCCGCTTCACACAGAATCATTATCATTATAACTAACACCTTTTAGTGTTACTTTTTTCGGAACTTAATATTTTCCCAAAAAAAAATGTTTAAAATGAAGTCTCTGACTTTGTTACTCTGAACTACTCACTACACGCTACTACTAACGTTCAACGTTGCACAAACAGCTGCTAATCGAACCGCTTCTATGGTATGTGGTGGTATGTGTGAACAAAAAGTGGTGAATTTTAAAAAAGTCGTAGAACTACAGTATTTAGTTTTCACGAAAGAAATCCACTGTTAATAGGTTGCAAGGTGGTTATTTAACCCCCTGTATATATTCGTAACACACTGACATTCTGTTTCTTATATTTCGCATGTAAACAATTGAACGTGTTCTTTAAGAGTTTAAATAAGATATATTTTTATATTTTATCTATCTGTATTTTACTTTACTTTATGATTTTTTATACTTTACTATTGTATTTACTTTACTATTTTGTATACATCTTTGAAACTTTTTACCTCTTCTAACATTGCAGACTATATTTTAAACTTTTGCTATCGTGGTTGAACATATTACTATTAACAATTTAACAATGACTCGGGGGGGGGGGGGGGGGGCTGTTGCTCTAGAGATTCGAAAAGAAATGTATCTGTACCGACAATTCATGTTTCTCCCATCCTCTGTCACATCTTGCCCCCCCGGTCCATTGACTGGCGACGCCTTTGAATGAATCTATATCCGAGGGCAGATTAGTTTTGTATCCCATTGTCCCCAACTATAGAACGAGTGCCTTAAGACTTGTATTTATAATTATGCGCAAATATTCTGGAATGCATTTTATATAAATTTTATAAATAACACTTATATAAACCATATTTTTTTTATAGATGTATATTGCATAATATATTTCACAAGGTCATTTTCAGTGTAGCTTTGATTAATTCTTGAGAGCGAGCCCGAACAGACAAACACAAAACAATTTTCAAAGATACTATTCATTATACTTTCAGTTATTTTTTTTGTTCTTTTTTTGTAGGCATCAAGGAACGAAGATTTACCACAGATATCAAAATACATTTTATAAGTCTGTATTATATTGTGAGCTTACCATTTATCGACTTTACCCACCGGCGTCTTAGTACAGTTGAATGATACAGTCGATAACATGGTAATATATCGATAAATATCAATGCATTATGGTGCTCAAAGGTATAGTTGACCTGTTCCTGATACATGCTGACTAGATTTTTGAATAAAAAGTTCTAGACTGTAAACGGTCTTAAATCAACCGCGACCAGCAGCTATGTTCACTGCATTTTATTATATACTGTATTTATACAACTTATACTGAAATAAGTATAGAAATAAACTGTTGATTTATGATTTATCAAAAATGTGTTTTATTTACAAATAAAGCTTTGTAACCACTTGGGTAACTTGATCCCAACCCGTGCCAGTGTTTATAAGGCTATTTTACAAGACTGTCGCCAGATGGTAAGTGGTCACGGCAACCCATGGATTCCTGCAACACCAAGACGGATGCAAAAACCTATGCACAGTTTCCCTGAAGTCTTGTAAGATGTTTAAATTCTAAATCCGACTCGAAGGACCAAAAAGTGTATGAGGGAGAGAATAAAAATTATAACGGTAGGTGCCCCATGTCAATAAAAGAAGTCAGTTAGCAAACAGGCGTTTATTGGGCAACTACATATATGGTTTACAATAAATATCTATATGGTTAAGCGGTCCGTTAGTAAGCGTATGCCAAGCTAGTCGTGCGCACGGACTTATTAATCTTCCATATAGTGCAATGTGTCGGTACGGTAAGATCCAGATAATTTATGCAAACGTATATTGGGCGATAAGTGAGCCGTGAAGGTGTCCACGAGCGCGTAGCAGACCAACCTAACGGATTAGATGTAGCTTGTATGCAAAGGTAGGTAGGTACCTATCATAGGTGCTAGGTAACTAACTCACATCATTGTCTATTCATTGACTCGCATCGAACAAAATCTATTTCACTTATTAATGAACGATAGGTATTTTACGTAAATGGATAACGCCATCTGTTAACAATCGAAAGAACTAACGTTTTATATAAACCTCAGTGTTACAAAATAAGTTTTATTATTATTATTACATAATTTTCCAGTAAGTAATTATCTCTTATGATGTAACTCGTAAAACATCAGATTTACAAGGACAAGTGCTGACATCTGTACTAGAATATTGTCTTACTTAGTGTTTATATGGTTTTTGGGGGTACGCACCTTTTGGATTCCTATAAATGACTTATTTAAACAGAAAAAAAAATTATTTTAATAATTAGATATAATTCTTTATTATGTTTATGTATATTACATACAATAAATTAATTGGAAAGCATTTTCCAAATCATATTCAAAAAATCTTCTAGAATAATAATTAATTACATTGACAAATTCTGAAAGATTAACAATATTTTAAAACTAAAATTTAGTTAAATAAAAATCCAATTTTAATGTAAATAACAATGATAACTTTCAGAGTTTCAATCGTTTGATATCCTCCATCTTGAAATCGGTCCTGAAATTAAGTAAACAATTTAGTAAAAATGGGGGTTGGTACTTCTAAATAAGCACGCGATGGGTGTGTTTATTGGCCCGTTGCGTGTAGTAATGTATGTATACGCTTACTGCAGCACATGGCTTATTTTTTGAAGCAACGAAGGGGAATAATTTTGTTAAGTTTTAAAGTTTTTTTTTTCCAATTGTCGTTATTGATTTATTTCGTTTTAAATTTTTATTTTTCATTACAAAGATTCCTTTTCGTTGCCTAGTTTGCAAAAAGTTTCCTTTCCTCTACTTCGCAGTTTTACTTTTTTATCACTCAAAAAATATTTTCGATATTTCATTAAAACTTGTCTTAACATTCTTTATTCAAATTTTTGGAATTTAAGTCCTCGAATAAATCATAGATAAGTCTACATTCTAGGTAATGTAGCACTATGTATTTCCGCGATCGACCGTAAAAGCTCTCGATCGTTTGAACAGTCATGCTAGGAAGTATCTCTTGGCAAGGGTGTAGTCAGGATTTTATCCAGGGAGGGGCAAAGCAAACAATTTTCTTATGATTTTAAATAGAGATTGTGTAACGTAAACAGTCTGTTACTAATTCTTCTCTACGCGGGGGCAAACATACAAAACATAATTTGAGTATACAATTAAGACAAAACTAAAGTCCACTATGTATCCCAATTATAAACGTGAACATGAATAAAAACTTATTTTGGGATACTGGGATACATTGTGACAGAAACAAGAATCTACGTTTGATAAGTGAAAATTTTGGAAAAACAAAGTTCTCAACTGTATATAAAATGTATTTTGGAAAGCTGTATCTTACGCCAATTGAGATTTATATCGACATCAACAATACGTTACCTCCTGGTGAGTATCTCCCTGGCGTCATTGGGCGCGAGGCGCGCGTGCGCTCGAAGCGCCTCTGACGCGTGTGTAACGCGTTCTAACGCGAGCAACGCGGCGGCCTGCGTCAGCCGCGCGCACTTCTCGCGCGACGCGGCCGCGTTGGTGCCCGCCCATGACGCGAGGCGGCGCGCGCGGCGTTCCACTAGTAGACCACCCTCCTGGAATATGCGAAATTAGACCAGTTATTGTGAGGGTCGTGTGGCCTTAGAATAGCACCATCCCATCTAGTGTTTGAAAACACGTATAGCATTTTGGAAATATTGTAATAATGAGACAGGGGAAGCTGCAAATCGGCGCTGTGTAAGCACGTCCACACAGCATACGCTGAGCTAGCGACATTTGCGCATTGAGCTATTTAAAATTAATTAACTTTATATACCACGACATTTTTCATTGTAAATCGGGTCTGAACGCGTAAAAATACAAGTTCTTGTTAACCTTTTATTTCTACTCGACGTTTCGGCACGGGTTGCACCAGCCGTGGTCACGAGTTGACCGAATTATCTCTTCCCGTGGTGCCGTGAAAGGTGACTAAGAGATAACAAAGCCGCTACCACGACCTTTGAGGATCACACCACCTGGACTCGCCAATGTATGTGCTTGACCATCATGCCGCTTTAAGGCCGTACATCCCTCATCCAGGGAACCCATGTCCAGCAGTGGACGATAAAAAAGCTGGTCACTGATTAAGAAAATCATCAGTTCACATGCTCGGTGGGTGTTCTCATCCAAATGGAGACCACGTACCAGGAAACATACATTTAGGAACGTAGGAAACTCCATTGAAGAACTCTCGAATCTTGAAAAACTTCACATTCTACGATCGTTCTTTCGGTAGAACAGTGATATTAATCTTCGATTAACTATTTTGCGATTCTATTTCTTACAATTTTATACTTATTTTTTGTATACATTTCCTCTTTACATGATGGCAGATGATGGCAACATTGGCAAACATTTTCAAATTATATGGAGATCCGTGTTACATTTCACAGTACATTGTAAAATTATATTGAACCTGTTGTAATAATGGTACCCAATAATAATGACACCACACTCAATGGCCCACACTAGGATTCTATGCGTCGTGGGTCCAGAGACACATACAAAGACGAACACAATACTTGCAACATCCGGACCCGAACAGTTGTCTTTAAACAAATGATTATCCAACCGGGAATCGAACCCATTACTGGCAAACTTCTTAAAGTCATCGGACAACCTGGAAGACCTGAGCTTCTTGCTGGTATTCCTGTAATCATACTTACTCTATTGTAATGGTGGTGCAGTATCCTAGTCTCGGCCCTTGTGGTGATGTCGCTAATAAGGGCCACTAGTAGCGCGTCCACGGAGCGCGGTTCAAGGCGACCACGAGCGAAGTCCACGAACACGTCCAGAGCTGATGGCAGTGCGTCCGCATCGTCATCTACTTCTTCTGTGAAAGAAAAGAAATTTTTTGAAGTCGAATTCCGGATTTGAAAAAAATGCGGTTTCGCAACTATATGGACTATTCGACGCGGATTGCTAGACACATATGCGCGATATTTTAAAAGCATTTATTTTAGGCAAAAATTCACAAACAGATCTGTGAAAATGCGGTTTCGGAACTTGTGCAGTTGCGAATTGAAAGGTACCAGTTTTTTTTTTTAATAAATATTATTTTGGGTCAAATTTCACAAAGTACCTACACTAAATGACAGACAAGACAATGGCAAAGACGTGACAGGGTTCTGACAGAATATCAGCGCTGCAGTGTATGCTGCAGCATCATGCTGAGTCAGCTATTCCTGTTACAGTGATATATTTTCTTTGGTATCCTTACGTGTTTTATTTCTTTAAATTTTTTGGTTGGACTTGTCACCGTGGACAGGAAATAAACAATTTTTTAAGAATGTCAACAAAGTCGACGGACTTCTATATCTTTGTTGTCATCAGAGAACTTAAGACACTTTTAAATTGGCTGCCTAATTTCAGTATTTCTGCTGGCCACTTAATTATTTCCCTGTTTAAAAGGATCTGTAAATGCGTTTTCGGTACTATGTGAGCTTTTGGCGGATCAATATACACACGGATCTCGGATTCTCTTATGTATAAACATGCCCGGGGTTTTCTTGAGAGTTATGGGTCATGAATCATCACACATTAAGTGGTTTCCAGTCTATTTAGGCCCAATATGCATTGGTGGATACATATATTCCAGATTTTCGTAAGGGGATTAATACGGATTATTCCTCTTGTCCACTGCAAGTTACTCCCCGCGGGGTGGACAACAGGAATGCGAAAATAAAACCGTTCCTTTGTTAATACTAACCATTATCAATCCCTGGATCAGCAATCGCCTCAGCCCAAGCCACAACTCTTGGCTTCAAGGCAGCCATGATACCAGCTAAAGCCGCATCATGAGCAGTTCTAAAGGCTGTGGCAGCTGAAGACAGGCCACTGGCACAGGATTGAACCTTGTCCCGGTCGCAAGCGGAGCGGAAAAGAGGCTCCGCTTCCGCACACGCTTCCGCCGCGAGGCGCTCCGACCATTCCGCTCCGATTTCTGCTTCGGTTAAGTGGTTCTGCCGATAAAAATAGTGTTTTATATGTAAAGTATATTAAGGGAAGGATTTAAAAGGGCTTTTTGGCGGAGAAGTGAAGTTGAGTTTTTGTGTGATTATTATAATAATTATATAGTGATAGTTTATTAAACGTCAAAGTGTTTTTTTGTGGGTAACGCTTGCGATCTATACTAATAAAGAGAGAATGCGAATTTTGTGAGTTTGTGTGTATGTGGAGGGTAATCTCCGGAGCCACTGCACCTATTTGGAAAAAAAATTTTTCACCATTTGAAAGGTACATTATTCCAGATGGACATAGGCTATATATTATGTGCAAAAACTATAATTGCTCCATACTACTTATGATTATACTATAACTATTAATTATACTACTACTATGAATGCAATTGCATTTATCAAGTGCACAATAAAAAAGTATACCTAACAGTAGCTTTGTGTTACGTCTCCAAATGAAAAAGTTACTCACCAAGAACAGTGCTCGCTGTGCATCCACATCTCTATTTAGCCTCTGAGTCAATAGCCCCGCAGCGTCCAGGGGCGAGGGGGTGGTCCTGGGGGGCGGTAGTGGCAGCGGGTCCGGTGGCGCGGAGCGCACGAGGCGACGTAAAGTGTTAGCCACTTCGCACTCTAATTGTGTGGATACTTCGTTTAACATCGCGCACGCTGCGTCTACGCTGCCGCTTGATAGACTGCGTCTGTATTGCAAATATAATACAATTTTGATTTTATTTTTCTAGCATTTCTTTAAAAGTAAAGTAGACTTTTTTAACTTCCGCGTTTTGTAAATTCTGTATCTAAAATATTTCGACACAGACTACAAGTTGACCAGAAAACGGGAAAATACCAGAAAACGTGGAGTAGGAATAAAAGGTAAACAAATACCTTTATTATACGCGTTCAGACCCGATTTAGAAAATAAAAGGTAGATTATCAAAAATATGTTCTTGGTAAATCCATTTTATTTTTATTATCCACGTCCTGACATTATATAGTATCGTATTTTGACAATTAATTGATCGTTCGACGCTTGACATTTATTCTTCCATTTGACCATTTGAGAAAAATGCAGCCAATGTGCTACCCTTTTCCCATGGGTAACACTCGTAGCTCTAGGCCCAGTCTTTCCCCACTCCCGATATCCCTTTTCGGTCAAACTATCCCTTGGGCTAGGATCCCGATCCCTCCAAAATAGATTCGTGCATAAGGCCGCGTGGCTGCTCCACGGTACTTTCGCAATGTCGACCATAAGGACTTGGAACTCCCCTCCATCGTCAAATATAATACGTGAAAGACTTCGCCCGACACTACTACGACGGAGTCCCTCACCATTCTAACTTCCTAGTAGTTGAAAGCCTAACTTCAACTTAAGTCCCCGATAGGAATGACCCTGCCGTTGTCGTCGTCACCCGTGGCACGTCCTAGACGACCCCGATGACCTACTGCTGCCAATGCGGTTCTTACACTACACTCACGGGCTACACCGTCCCGTCTGCTGTCGGAGGAGACGAGGACGTCACGCTCGCTACACCGTGAACACACACCGGTCTTCAGCCAACACTTTTACCAGGTATCGGCACGTGCCTGGGCGCTTTTCACCGACTCGCGATCCCGCGGTACCCCCCAAAGGAACGCCCTAAGCCGAGGTTCATTCCTTCCGCCGGGGGAGCTGTTAGGCTCGTTGCTACACACTATTTGCTTCTGACTGAGCGCCTCCTGCACTCGCCCTAAACCATAGATGTCTGGTGACTCTTGAAAGGCCATTAGAACTACAAGAATTTAGCCATTACGAAAAGAAAATCGCGAAGTGAAGTAGACTTTTTGTTTTGTTTATTATAAAAAATGTGTACTTGTGAGACTTGTGGTATAATGTGTACTTGTGCGATTTGTGGTATAATGTGTACTTGTGCGATTTGTGGTATAATGTGTACTTGTGCTATTTGTGGTATAATGTGTACTTGTGCGATTTGTGGTATAATGTGTACTTGTGCTATTTGTGGTATAATGTGTACTTGTGCGATTTGTGGTATAATGTGTACTTGTGCGACTTGTGGTATAATGTGTACTTGTGCGATTTGTGGTATAATGTGTACTTGTGCGATTTGTGGTATAGTGTACTTGTGTGATTTGTGGTATAATGTGTACTTGTGCGACTTGTGGTATAATGTGTACTTGTGCGATTTGTGGTATAATGTGTACTTGTGCGATTTGTGGTATAATGTGTACTTGTGCTATTTGTGGTATAATGTGTACTTGTGCGATTTGTGGTATAATGTGTACTTGTGCTATTTGTGGTATAATGTGTACTTGTGCGATTTGTGGTATAATGTGTACTTGTGCGACTTGTGGTATAATGTGTACTTGTGCGATTTGTGGTATAATGTGTACTTGTGCGATTTGTGGTATAGTGTACTTGTGTGATTTGTGGTATAATGTGTACTTGTGCGACTTGTGGTATAATGTGTACTTGTGCGATTTGTGGTATAATATGTACTTGTGCGATTTGTGGTATAATGTGTACTTGTGCGATTTGTGGTATAGTGTACTTGTGTGATTTGTGGTATAATGTGTACTTGTGCGACTTGTGGTATAATGTGTACTTGTGCGATTTGTGGTATAATGTGTACTTGTGCGACTTGTGGTATAATGTGTACTTGTGCGACTTGTGGTATAATGTGTACTTGTGCGACTTGTGGTATAATGTGTACTTGTGCGACTTGTGGTATAATGTGTACTTGTGCGACTTGTGGTATAATGTGTACTTGTGCGACTTGTGGTATAATGTGTACTTGTGCGACTTGTGGTAAAATGTGTACTTGTGCGACTTGTGGTATAATAGTGATACTTTAAACTTCAGTGTTTTTTGCGCGTAATGTTTGTGATAATCAAATAAATGCGTAGGAGTGCGTTTTTCGTGTGCTTCCAAGGAGTTCTCTTTTATCCTCAGCAAACCTACTATCGTTTTACCGAGCGACTCCTGACTTACTTCGACGGGACTGGACATTAATAGGGTACGATTTGCATTTTGAAATTGTTAATTACGAAGGAAACTTGACACGGGCAAAATGTGCTAATTGCACCATTGCCATATATGAACAAAAATGTTTGATTGATTGCTGCTAAATGACAGACTGAATTGACAGGAAATAAATTTGACGGTCTTGCAGATGCCTCACTTTTAGGGCCATAATGCTCATCTTTGTATTTTGGTTGATCAATGGTCAAAACTGAATTGACTGTCCAATACTACGCCTGTTGAAGCGACTAACATAAAATTGTTAATTATTATTATTGTTACTTTTCACTAATACAGTTTAAGATTTACTTACAATAATTATGTAACATGGTGTGCAAAATAAATATGGAACATGGTGTGCAATAAATATGTAACATGGTGTGCAATAAATATGTAACATGGTGTGCAAAATAAATATGGAACATGGTGTGCAATAAATATGTAACATGGTGTGCAATAAATATGTAACATGGTGTGCAAAATAAATATGGAACATGGTGTGCAATAAATATGTAACATGGTGTGCAATAAATATGTAACATGGTGTGCAATAAATATGTAACATGGTGTGCAATAAATATGGAACATGGTGTGCAATAAATATGTAACATGGTGTGCAATAAATACGGAACATGGTGTGCAATAAATATGTAACATGGTGTGCATTAAATATGTAACATGGTGTGCAATAAATATGGAACATGGTGTGCAATAAATATATATAACGTGGTGTGCAATAAATATGTAACATGGTGTGCAATAAATACGGAACATGGTGTGCAATAAATAATTGCTAATGTTCATGCGTCATTAATACAAGATATCACATACCTGATAACTTTTCGTGCTACAAAGAACACATCATCAACGAGACTCGAAGAAGTAGCTCCTGCAGCGGGGTTCGACAGACGTATCGCTTTTGACACACTGTTTTCTAGGAAATATCTGGAATAAAGGTTGTCATTGTAATATTCTAGGTAAATAAGGTTCACACAGATATCACAAACTAAAGTCTATCAAATTCGAGATATCCCATATAAATGTGAAAGTTTAGATGTTTGATGCAGTGGACCTTTGGGGATTTAGAGAAAGGGTTGGTGAAAATGTGGAGGGATAGAATATGATGTGATGGGAATGGGCTTTGGCATATCTCACTCGACACCGAAACACGTACGTACATTAGGGGAATACGATGGGGTAGTGGTCTGTGGGGTAGATTAAAAATTGTCACTAGCTTAGCGATAAGAGAAAAACATCGTGAGGTTAACCCGTGTACACACCTGGTGGTATGTGTATCCACTAATATGGACCCGCGTGGTAGATTATGGCCCGAAACCCTACGAAGAGATTTATTAGAGGCTGATACAAATGCTATAGTAACAGAGTTCTGTGAATGGGGAGTAACGTGGCCAGTCGAGTGCACTCCACGGCCGTGGGATTGCAGCCTCCACTCACACACTCCCTAATGGGATATCTCCCGCAAGACCGATAAGGGACGGGATAACAGTTCTCGAATGGAGACCACGTACCGGGAAGCGTAGTAGACAGGCTTATGTTGAAAAGTAGACACGTGAGGCTTTTTGGGGGGAACTCAGGAAGTGGAAGGACGGTATGGTAGTCTACTTAATGGCATCGGAGCGGTTGTAATGGGAAGTGGGATGATCATGACTTTATTCAGTAATCATACCTTTCAAAATAGAGATAATGATCGATGATGTCTTGCGCAGTCCGCGTGAGATCACACCCCTTTATGATCTTTTCAATGGCGTCAGAGCACTCTTTACGCCCTGCGTCATTTAGTGTTGAAGCATCTGTCTGGAGAAATATAAAAAAAATATAAAGCATTCGACAGTAATTATAAACAAAGTACAAACCAGCAAAAATACAATTTGCACATTTTTATTAAGTCAGATTAAAATATATGGTTGTGTTCACAACTTTCATAATTTTCATTCATAAACTACCCACAAAATTTCATAATTTTTGGAAAGAGCCCGTACGGAAAATTCCCTTTACAAAAAAATAATGTCAATTTAAACTGTTTAATCGCAGCTAATTACGCGACGTTACAGTACAACTATAAAATCCGTACGTTACAACTGGAACTTTGAAGGGTTTCAGGGGATCCAGGCTTTGTTCTTATCCCCATAAATGCATCTCAAACTGACACTTACCTTAATTTTCTTCTGGAGGAAAGTGTAGTGGAGTTGTACTCGTGAATGTGTTAGTATCCGAGTGTTCTATCTAGTATAAAATCGGGGGAGTTTCAGACACCTCGTGATCCCCTTCCCCTAAATATAATCCGTAAATCCCCTCCTCAAAATACAATCTATACTCCCATCCCCACGGGACCCACCTCGGCTTTCCTCCTTAGAAACGTGCAGTAGAGCTGTAGCCGCGAGTGCGCGAGCGCCAGCTCAGCGAGTATCGGTTCGGCCTCCAGCACGGAGGCGAGCGCGCGCTGCTGGTGCGTGTCCAGTCTACGTGCTTTACGCATCTCGTTGTATAGTCGACGTGCGCCCGCGCATACCTGGTTGATGGCATTAAATGAAAATTATGACATTCATAACAGTATGTAAGTTTAATAGACATGCTAAAATTTTAATGATTTTAGCGTCGCGACCCCTTTAATATTGAGTATTAGTAGTTCTCAGATCAAAATATTGAAGGATAAGAAACATGGATATATGTACATTTATCCATGTTTCTTATCTATAGAAATCTCAGTAATAACTTTGAATTTTCTCCAACAACATGAAAGTATATTGTACTCACACTAGGTTGTATAATTGCAATGGCTCTTGGCAAAAGTCCCGGAGCGGCTGTGGACGCCATATTGCGCGCCCGTTCAATACTAGCGCCGGCCGCTTCGAGAACGCGAGTAAACGCGTCCGCGTAAACCGCGGCGGTTGGCGTCACGTCAGTCACTATGGATGCACGACGAATTGATGATTCAGTCTGAAAATACATGAAATACTAATTGAAGTGACAGTCTTTGCGCGATACTCTACACTGGATGGCGCTACATCACTATGGTGCCGCGGCAAAATAGTCATTCAGCCTAAAATATTTAAAAAAATCTACAGTAATTATCGGTGGGCTTCACGTCCGCGCGTCCGTTAGAATGGAGGTGTGTTTATTTTATTATTTTATCTGCAACGAATATTTTTTTTTTATATACTAGTGGGCGGACGAGCAAGCAGTCCCACGTGATGATAAGTGTTACCGCCGCCCATGGACACCTGCAACACCAGGGGGTATGCGGGCGCGCCGCCGACCTTGCAAAATCCAATTCACAGCTCTCTTGAAGAACCCCATATTGTAGCTTAATGGAAAGATCTCTTGAGGCAATTTGTTCCACAGCCGTGGGTTCGCGGTATAAAGTAATTTTTGGACCGAACAGTGCGCGACACCTCCGTATCGAGGAAATGCGGATGGACCGCACTTCTGTGACGGGAGGTGCGGTTGTAGAAACCCGAGGTGGGAATTATATTAAACAATTCTTCAGAGAATTCCCCATTGTACAGGCGGTAGAACACACAGAGAGACGCAACGTCTCTCTGACTCCTGAGGGATTCTAAACCACCCGTGAGAGTGGGATCGTCGACAATACGAACAGCAGTCATTGGATGGAGTCAAATGGGTCCAATTGGTATTTCGGTGCGCCGGCCCAGACGCAAATTAAATTTGTATGACGAAGTCAGCGTATATTTATCTAATTAAAGAGGTCTAACACATATGTTTAACTAATTTATTTTATTCAACGCTTCGGCTGGGTTGCATCGACTATAGTCCCGAGTGACTGCATCATGGTCACTGTCTGCTCATGACCATGGTTGTTGCAACCCAACCGAAACGGCGAGTAAAATAAATAAGGTAAACATAAGATCTGTAATAATTGATTATAAGATCAGTTTAATTAGATAAATATGTGTGAAAAACGCAATAACCTCAAATGTTATGAAGAGGATATATGGCTATATCGCAATGACTATACTCGCTAAAATTTAATATCAAAGCACGTAGGCGCGAGATATAGAGATGACAAGCAGAAATAATTTAATAATAGTTCGTAATTGGTGTACAATGCCAGTTTTTGACAGCTACTTCACTTTCTGGTGGCTCTATCAGCTTACCTGCATGGCTAAATATTTAGCAAGCAAATCAATTCCCTCATCAGCTCTGCCAATTTGTGGGAATAGCTTGAAAAGGCGTTCGACCGCCGCTTCATCTTCCTTTCTAGCGGCTTCTTCAAACCTGAAAGTCACGAACAATAGTATATTTATCTTCTTTAGTATTTCATATTTTCCGTATCACGGTTAGTAATTGAGCTTCCAAGAATCTTCGCTCATTAATATGTACACTGCAGAGAGAGCTAAATCTCACACACCCATTTTAATCTTTTTTTTAAATGGGCGTTAGTGCTCCATTGTGCGACGTGTGATAAAACATTCAGTGAAAGTTCGGTCACGCCAGTCACATTCGAGGACACGGCGTCGGGAGAAGGGGTCGTCATCGTCGGAATTAACGTAGAGGACACCATCATCATTTGAGATATAGCATTTAGGGCTCATTTATAAAATCGATTAAAGCTCATTACTTGAGCTTAATTGATTCTTACAATGACCATTTTGTATGAGAGTTTGTACTCTAGCATGCCCCCTTTTGAAGTAATTCTTTGTGTAATCTTCATGGCTTTTCCTGCATACTTCGAGTAACAACTTGAACCTAGAACAAAGCCTTAGATCCTTGTGGGAGTATACGTACTTGCGCACAAGGCTCTCTCGGAGTGTGTGAGCGGCTCGTCTCATTGAGTCCCGCGGGTCGGGCGTCCCGCGCGCTCTCGCTGCAGCCACCGACCCAGGGTCCATGCTCAGAAACCGAGCTACATGTGCCGCTCCTGGCAGTGGACAATAATAGCAATCTAGAGCAGTAGTAGTAGTAAGTCCAAAAGCCTTTTTGCTCTTTCTGGATGGATCCAGAAAAAGTAAAAGTAGGTAGTCATGTAAAAATAGTCTGAGTGGACTTCAGCACAGTCTCGTTACTCTTACCAACCTATTATGTGAATAAACCCAGAGATGTAAGACATTTTAGGATGAAACCTTTCACGAAAGCACATTTAAAATATAATCTACAATAAACTGACTAGTAACGGATTAGCTTAGTTAACAATGCACCTGTTTGCAGTGTAAAATTTTTCAATTTCAATTAATTGCTCTGTCCGAATTAAGGCAAAAAAGGAACAAGTGCAGTTTGAATGACATTCAAGAAAAATGCAAAAATAAAACATTAATTTAAAATCAATCTAAAAAGTTGGAGGTTTGAACACAACAAAGAGAATAATCATTGATTGGGGGCCGTTCAAGTATTACGTAAGCAGAATTTTAATCATTTTTAACCCCCCTCCCCGTTGTCAGCGAAAGTAAGCAAAGCTCTTACCCCCCCCCCCCCATGCTTACGTAAGCATTGGTATAAGTTTTACAAAATCTGTTCAAGTTTCTTATTTAATCAGAATCTACTAAATTTTGCCAAAAAAATACGAAAGTAAATAAATATTGCTGACGTAATCGCCATTCAGACCCCCCCCCGTCCCCCATGTCATCAAAAATAAGCAAAGCAAAGACCCCCCCCCCCCCCCTTTGGTGCTTACGTAATACTTGAATGGCCCCTTACTCCCATTTATTATTTTTGATTCTGAATATAACGTTACTTACACTTTCATTAAAAATGAAGCGTTACTTTACAATGCCTTTTCTTCATAGAAGGGCAGTGTTGGTAGAACAAACAGTATATAATGATTATGTGGTATGGTAATGTGAGTATGCTTGTCTCTCTGGATCCACAACACTGAGGATTCTAATGTGGGCTATTAATTTACTAACCAGTCTCATAGTCATGTGCCTTTATAGCCGCCTCGACACCTTCACTGCAAAGCTGCAGGTCAATTAGATCATGCACACGATGCTGGCACTCTGCCACTCTAGACTGGAATAGAAATGGGGGTGACATTTATATATTTTTTTTTAGTTAGTTTGTGACTATGGTTGGTGCAACCCAACCAAAACGTTAAGTAAAATAAATAAGGTAAACATATATTGTGTTGAGACCTTTTTAAATAGATAAACTCTCTTAAGAGAGAATTCTTCACTGATCAATTTATTTATCTACAACTTAATCTGCTTTGTTTGAGAAAATAATTTGTTTTACCTTTTTTTTAAAAAATAATATACTTAGTACCCCCTACACTTATGCTATTAAATGACTAAATGAAAAAATGCAGTGATGATTGTGCACCAGAAGCTTCTATGGCACCTTTGGTTCACTTCAATGATCTGTGGGAGACAGAATCCCAACTGATCTATGTACCAGTTTTTTTTTGTTGACTGCTGTACAATGGGCCTAATCCACATTGTCCTGTACAGGAGGGATGTATGGTCTTAAAACAATACACTGGCCATGTGGATTAGTAAGTTCATTGATTTAGTGTAGTTCCTCAGAGTTTATGACATGTATCCCTTAGTCGTCTTTTACAACACCTATGGGAAGATATGGGGTGGTGATATTTTAAAGCTGATCACCACCACACAATAAATTATCATTACTCAGAAGAGAAGTTGCATTTTTCTCATATAAACATTTTTTACTTACCCTAGCTAAGTCAAGTTGCCTAACTTTAGCGCTAACATCTTTAGCCAGTTCTGCCGTTTTGCTGACCATATCTGACACAGACTGTCCATCAGCTTTCAGTTCCCCGAGCTTGGTGTAAGCCTGGCTGGTTGTCCGAAGCTCGCCTTCGAGCATACATGATCGTGACAGGATGCCGGCAAGGGCCTCGTCTACTTCAGCCTGCAGGTTATTATTAAACACATGAATAAATTTATTTTACTTATCTCATTCTTTTTTTTTATAAAATGAGTGGCAACTGCACGGTTAGGTCACATGATGGTAAGTGGTCACCCCAGCTCATGGACACCTGTAAAACCAGGGGGCTTGCAGGTGTGCTGGCGACCTTGCAGAATCCTGTTCACAGCTCTTTTGAAGAGGCCCATATTGTAGCGTAACGGAAATACATCAGCAGGCAGTTCAGTCCACAACTTTCGGGTTAGCAGTATAAAGGGTCTTTTTGACCGCACAGTACGCAGACTCTATGTCAAGGAAGCGCAGATAAACTGCATGATAATGACGAGAGGTGCGATGGTAAAAACCCAAGGTTGGCATCAAATTGAACAGCACTTCAGAACATTCTCCATTATAAGGACGGTAGATAACGCAGAGAGATGCAACATCTCTAAGGATGTTGAGCAATTCTAAACCACCTGTAAGAGTGGGATCGTCGACAATTCGAATAGCACGTCGATGGACGGAATCAAGAGGGTCTAGCTGGTACTTCGGTGCACCGTGCCACCGGCCCAGAGATGTGAGCAGTACTCTATATCCGAGTCTTACTCGCACCTCTCAATTGAACCTCTCTAATCAACTCATAGGTTGGCTGGTAGAGAAACCCTTATGGTATTTTTTGTAAGATATTGTGCAGTGAAGTGAATAAATAAAATAGAATTGTTGACTGTGACATTGTTTCATGTATACATGTTGTTCATGTTTTTACGTGTTTAGTAAGTTCACGGATAAGTACCTACCTCCTCTTTTGCTATTTCATTGAAGGCTTTTTGCAAGCCTTCTTCAGTGGAAACGTCGTACTTTTCTAAGAGTAAACTTAATGACATTTTAAACAATTCTGTTATTCTAAAGTAAAAAAATATATTTTATTATAAAAAAAATTGGTGTAGCCTGGGAAGTTTTGACAGATCACTGGTTGGCATTTGACAGATAATTGTTTTGACAGTTAACAATATTTTTCTTCATATACGGCAATGGTGCAATTTACACATTCTGTCAATGTCAAGTTTTCTTACGTATTCAATCGATGTCCAGTCCCGTCGTAGAAAGTTAGGAGTCGCTCAGTAAAGTGATAGTAGGTTTACTGAGGTCAGAAGAGGACGAAAAACGCAGTCCCACGTTTTTATTTGATTCTCTCTCAGAAAAATACTTCTTGAGTTTCTGTCAAAAAGCCTACAATTAACAATACGACGATTTTTTTTGGATTGTGCGCTAAGAATGAATTAAATTGAAGTGAAGTGAATAATACCTACATTATTTGCAAATATATTTTTTGATACCTAATAAATAAAATGGAAAACACAATATTTGTTTTCTAACAATTTTGTGGTCCTGTGTCCCGATTATATATTTTTATAATTGCAATATATTATTTGACATTTGTCCTAGAAACGTTCAGAATCTTGATTTAGTTTTAACATCAATCGTAATTTCTTTCGTAATAAATTTATTTTCATGACTTTTCACTAAACAATGATGCATTTTTAAGCTATTCTTTGATGGTTTCACTGTTTTATGTTACTGCTCCGTAAGAACAACCTTATTTTTATAGTGTAAATAATAAAAAATATCATAAAACTACACAGTGGTATAATTATCGTATATTTTGATCGAACTTCTAACAAATTGACTAGTGGACAAAATAATTAGTGATATGCTTCTAGTAATAAATTAGTAAACATTTAAAAACAACTCAAATTGAGAAATCCATGTGTAGTTTAATTGTGCCTTGAATACCCTCTGCCTGTGTAATTGTTGTCTCTCCTCGGAGGATACTTTTTTGTGCAGTTGAACGGTAATTGTCAAAGGTAAGGGCCAGGACAGACTAGCTGACGTTTGCCTAAGTGATAATTTATCAGAATTTTAGAATGTAAAGTGTATTTCATCACATATAAAGCCTTGATATTATGGAAATGTATTGTGACTGTTGCAGATTGACTCCGTGTGGGGTTGGGCTTCGCCCCCGCTGCGCTTGCAGCTGGGAAACGCGCGCGGACACAAGAGGTGAGTGAACTATGTTAAATTTTTGTACGTAGATTTAAATTAAAACTTTACATTTAGCCATTTATTTAACGATTTAATAGATTCACGAATGATATCAGAACCACTTAACATAATTGAATTTGAATTGGAACAGCTGATTTCTGACAAAAAACTTATAAGCATGTATTGATAATTGTTATTCAATTAAAATGAATATAATTTTAAACACATGTTAGGTATTTCAATTGAAATATTTTAATTCTTATCTTCCTCATAATATAATTATTTAAGCATTAATTAAGAAATGTTATTGTAAACTGACCTTAACTATTAGGTCAATGTTACAATTAAAAGAAATGTGCAGTTACTTATTTCTTTTCCTAATTCCTTGTTAGGTAATGACCTATTGATTATGAAACATTTCATATTGTTTATAATGTAACTATCTTTCAACTGGATGCATGTTTTGTAATCATATCAGTGTTATGTATAATATGCAGGAACTTAAATAATGTAAACATCTTTCTGTAGTTATGGAAAGTGAATTGTGTTTCCAATGCTATGACTATTTCAGTTATTATAAATTTACCAGTTCTTTAATTTTTCCCTTTTTTTTATTCAACATTTTATGCAATCTGTCTTATCGACATATAGCTTTCGCTTATGATGACAGATTCATATTGATATTTATTTTTTACTTTAGAAGTACTTATGTTGCGATCCTCTTAAATGTATGGAAGGTGATTTGTTACAAATAAATCATTATTAAACAAATTTTTTAAAACTACTATTTGTTTTTCTTCCAATTATACATATTCTTCTTATTTTGTACCAAAAAATAATAAAAAAATTGTGAAATTAGAGGACTATAACCAGCAATGGACAGACATGGGCTGATGGTATGGTGTTTGAGATATAATGGGAAAATTAAAAGCCGTCCACATGGTGGTCACTGTTATTGATATTTGATGAAAAATATTTAATGGCCCTATTACATTCAGGGTTTGCAAAAATCTGATATTTATAATAAATATCAAAATATCCAATATTTGATATAATAATATATCATGTATATAAAAAAGATCTGAATTTCATTCTGTAAGTGGTTTTAATGTGTTATAATTGTTATATGAAACTTTAGGTCTGATTAATAGACTTATTTATTATAAAACAAAATGAAAAATAAGAGTAACAAAGAGTCTTTGAGAATAATAATTATAATTAATCAACATTCAACTAAATTTTTATAATTATAATCTTTAGTGTCTGATCCACTGGCATGGTACTGATCATAATTTTTATTTATTGTATGATCAATTTAAAACCTCAGAGTCAGGTTCTCGGGCTCAGGTCTATAAGAGGGACACCATCTTCTGGCTGCCAGTCCAGTTGACTTTCGGACTCTACCTCAACCCCACCTATTTCTTCTATGTCTGTATTGGAATCAGGATCCCAAACCCAGTCCATATTGTATGTTGGAGTACCATGAATTATATTTTTGGACCTATATATATTTATATAACATAATTATGGTATGGTATGGATATAAGGTTTGAATTTCAATAAAAAGCTAACCATATACAAACATAATATGGTGAATCCCCAAAACATCTATAACATTGCGACTTTGGTAAAGTAATTAAAATTGTAGTTTTTTATCAAGTGTCGCCAGCGTAAACGAGGGATCTGCCATAATTCTAGTTTTGATGATAAATATCAATTGATATATTATACTTATATCATGATATATATCCGCTGATATATTATTATATCAGCGAACCCTGATTACATTAAATGTGTTTTACCATTTTTCAAAATTGTGTTATGAGTTTAAAATATAGGATGTAAAAATTTTTATAGAGTCAATGCAATTAAATCCATGTCAGCGAAACCGTGGCCAACAGCTAGTAAATGATAATGTCAATGGATAGGGTTAGTTAGACCAATGCTCTGCAACCTTTTTCCACTTGTAGCACACTTATATTCTTTTCAAAATTTGGCGGCATACCTGAACTAAAAATATAATTAATAGTAGGTATAGGGAATAAAAAATAATCAAGAATTCTTTGTTTATATTATAATTTAAATAAAATAATAATAAAATTAGTGCTGCAATTGTGCTTGTTTTAATAAGCACAAGCATTTGGCTCAAGAAAGAGCAACTCGAAGTTCTCCATCAATATCTTTTAAAAATGATTGTTTATCGTTTTTGATTAACAATGCTTTGTACTTTGTTTGTACAAATACATATTACTAATTAAAAAGTCAAAACTTACTGAATAAGTGAAAAAGTGTGTAGAACTGCTGGTGTGTCATCCCCATGCCCTTAGTTACACCTTGTTGGGTGATTCAGGTTATACTGCAGCACACCTAGCATGGTCTTACAGCACACTTCTTGCGGAGCACTGGCCTAGACAACTAGAATTGTATAGACAACTTTTTAGTGGTCTAAACATTTTTTTCTTAAAAGTCAATGACTTCTATGTATTCGACTAGGCAAGCAATGCAGTACTAAAAAATTGCTCATTACGTCGCGGTCAATTGTCCACTACTCCTTTAGTAGATTGTGCGCAAGTGAGAGAAGAACTGCTTTGTTTTGTAATTGACATCAAATGCAGCAACCGACAAAATACTACATGTCTAATTTAATGTGGGAGATATAACGTTACATGTGCACTGTTTTTAAGTGATTTGAAGTTCATTTTACGTAAATAACTCATTTATTTTGTATTTTCCTACAAAACCAAAATATATTGTCGTAAATTAAAGTCATTCCTCAGCCATTTTAGTGTGTCTTTCTCGCTTACTCTTACTTTAATTATGTAAGTGCGAGTAGTGTACCACCAATCACATTGATATGGAATTTAAGTAACACTCATACAGATGAGACAATTTCCTAACAATGGAAGTAGGCGGAAAATAAATGTTTGCAGATAGTTGATTATATATTTTTTTGTTTATATTGAGATTACAGTTTCTAGATAATTAAAAGATCAATCACTGAGAAATTCTTATTTATTCGTTAACGTCTTGCTTGTAGTTTACACAGAGAGATAGACACACACTGTGAGACAGAAGGGGACGAGTGGTGCTATCTAGCATCATAAAATTTCAAACCGCAACAGTTTAGATATTGGTTAATGGAAACAGTATATACTGGATATTGCAAAAAATATTCTCAAATGACAAAGAAGTCTTCCAATGGACCATTTCATAAGCATAAGCATTACATAAGTATGCACCTATATAAGTTACTTATTACTCTTAACTATAATTTCTTCGCATGTATTATAATAACATAAAAATAATAGTGCTATGTATTTAAAAATGTATGTATGTATATATGTATTGTAATATTATATTACATTATTATTTTACTTGAACCCACTCTATTATGATGTAGGTATAGGTTAAATTCACATTGTAATACTTACATTTTACTATAAATGCGCAAAGTTCAGAGTACAAAAAAAAAAAATAGTTTACTCTCAGAGGCAAAATGGAAATAGGCAAAGATTGTTTCGTGTCGCATCTGCGCGAACGTCAGGTTAATCATTGCAATAAACTCTCCTTTCCCGCTCCCCGCACCTCAGCCGGTACAACCCGCGCTGTGACTAAAGTTTTTCTTTAGAATTGCTTGTCTAGCAGAATACATAGAAGTCATTGTTAAAGGTATGGAAAATAACAAAATTTCCTCTCTGTTTGGTGCCTGCCATTTCCAATGATGTGATTATGTTGTGTTGTCAGGATGGGCGAAGGCGGGTCGCCGGGCGGGGCCGCCGGGGGTGGCGGCGGCGCGCGCCTCCCGCACACCTCAGAGAAACACCCGCGCGCGATCCTTGGAGAACTCTCCGCACTTCGCCGACACAGGGAATTGTGCGATGTCGTGCTCAATGTTGCTAATAGGAAGCTGTTTGCACATAGGTTGGGATCATTTTGCCCTCTTACACACTCAGGCACACACACACACGCATACACACATTCACCCACACACATGCACACACATGCACACACGCACACACACACACACATGCACACACACACACACACACATGCGCGCGCACACGCACACACACACACATTACACACACATATTCTCGCATTACATACAGTACACATTGAGTCTGGTAGTTTGTATTTGTCTTATTTATATTTATGGACACAGGGAATCTTAGTATGAACCATCAAGTGTGATGGTATAATTTTATTTTTTTTCACTTGTTTTTTGGTTGACTGGCAGAAAAGCCACAAAGTCCTATTTTTCTACAATACTTCTGTGAATTATAGCTGAAGTAAATAAGTGTATAAATAACGAAACCCCCTCCGAAACGAGTCATAATAGATTTGGAATTACAGGTTCCAAGAAACCATGGGCAAATGCTAGTATATATATTTTTTTATAGATAAGAGGGCGGACGAGCAAGCGAACCCACGTGATGGTAAGTGTTACCGCCGCCCATGAACACCTGCAACACCAGGGGGTATGCGGGCGCGCCGTCGACCTTGCGAGATCCTATTTATAAGATTGCAAGATATGTATAAAAATATAGAAATAATGAACTAATCTGATTGGGCAGGGTGATCCTATCAGCCTGCAGCCCATACTTTCGTGCGATGTTCACCGGTGAGTTGGCGGAATCCCGCGCCACCGAGGTGACCATCCGGGATGTCGATGAGCAGGCCATGGAGCAACTCGTGGAGTTCTGCTACACCGCTCACATCACTGTTGAGGAGAGCAATGTTCAGGTATGTGGTTAATCCTTATTCCATAATATTTATTCCATTCTTCCTCTTTTTTTTTATAGACAAGTGGGCGGATGAGCAAACGGTCCCACGTGATGGTAAGTGTTACCGCCGCCCATGGACACCTGCAACACCAGGGGGTATGCGGGCGCGCCGCCGACCTTGTAAAATCCTTTCACAGCTTGCAAATTGCAAGATCTTGCAAATTTACAGCTTTTTTATCGTACCCATATCGTACGATCGTAGAACCCCATATCGTAGCTTAATGGAAAGGCCTCTTGAGGTAGGAATTATCTCTAATCCTCCTCCTACTCCTATCCTATCCTCCTATATACTCCTCCAAGGAATTATCTCTAATCCCCATCTTTTCCAATTTGTATGTTATATTTCTATCCTTGAGTATATAGCGAGCTATTTATTCTAAACTATATTGAGCTATGCTCTGAGTTTCTTTGCGGAACAGGATCCGAAACAAAGAGATTCACCAAAGAACTAATATCGCCGATATAACTCATAGAATCAGCATGCTGAACTGGCAATGGGTAGGTTGTATTTGTCCCAGGACTGATAACAGATAGGGCAGACGAGTTCTCGAATGGTGGACACGTACCGGGAAGCGCAGTCTGGGACGCGCTCTCATCACGTGGACCGACGATTTGAACAAATTCGCTGGTGGTAGTTGCATGGGAAGAATCCAAAATCGCATTTGCTGGCGAGCAGTGTAGAGATAGGCTTATGGTACCATATCATCCTTTAATCCTGTTGTCTCTCCACTGCTGGATATAGGCCTCTCTTAAGGAACGCCACCACACACGGTCTTCCGCTCTTCGCATCCAGCCACTACCGACGACTTTCTTCAAGTTGTCAGTGTAATTGGTCGGATAGGCCCACGCTACGTTTAATCAAAGTGTTAGGTACGTTTACGTATGGTAAACTATCCTTCTATCCTTCCCAATCTATCCTTCCCAATCTTTTTCTCCTAATAAACTCCCTAAATCTCCAATGGTAGGCAGATTATGAAAAATCTTTTACCTACTTTTTGGATGTTAATCTAATTCAGATGTACTAGGGAAACGTTATACCACCTGAATGAAGCCAGGACGGATTCCTAGTTAATACGTTACATATATTGCTTCCTAGTTACGTAAAAATTGAGAAACCAAGTTGGTGAATATTGTTTTTAAATCTTCACCTTGCATAACGTTTATGACTTGTGGCACTAGCGCACTTGTAGAACTTCAGTAAGTGAAACACTGCGTTTGTTTCAAACTTATTTTATACAATGTATGTTCAAACTTATGTACGAGTATGTGGCAAGTGAATGAATCTGAGAGAGTTTCTCGTCCAGCCTATTCAGGCTTTCTTTCTTTGAGGAACTTTTTAACTTTTTAGGTTGTTGAGATCACCCATTGTTGAGTTTGTTCTCTACATTCCTTGTGTATTGTTCCTAATGCGAGACCTACAGAGGGTTCTGGTCCATCATGATCTTAAACTAGTATTGACATTAGCAAACCAGTATGTGACCTTAACAAAATGCGTCTTGTGAATACATTTGACCAGAATCACCTGCAATGTCGCGACTTTCAGAAAACAATGCCAAATATTCAAATTAATGTAACAATTTTGTAAGGACCTTGTGTCCGTTTCAAGTTTAATTTGCCTTTTCGTATCAAAAATACTCCGGAGGTTATGTATTAATCTTTTCTTTCAAGTTTTTTCTAAGGAACATTATACACATTTACTGTTATAATTTAGCCTGAAATTCTAACGCGTGCCACTTGGTGCTGGTTTTCATTTTTAAATTCATGTAAGTAGACTTTATTTTTTTTATTTGATCTGAAATCGAATCAGCGAGTGGTGATAGACTTGTATAGGTACGACCTGTACAACTAAATATCTATTTACATATAGATGTTTCAATTATTTTCTGCTTGGCGGTGAATTTAAAGGGACTAAGAATAATTTAGGAACCAAGCAATACAGACCAGAAGAAAATTAATATGTAATTAATATTCGCAAATCCGTAGTGCGTTTGTAGTACGGGTGGAAGCTGGACCGGTTTACTGTGTGGACTTGGTAGCTGGCACTGCTGGCAACGATAAAGGTGACTGTTGCAACAAACCGGTGTTGTATCGTACACGCCCCTAAAAGGGGAGAATCACAACAATTCCTACGGTGCCCATCATAATTTACGTGGAAACGATTTTTTTTATCACAAAGATATTTTAGTAAATCAGATTTTTTTTAATCTTACTTTTTTAATCACCTGTATAATAGGGAATGTTCTGAAGAACTGTTCGGTTTGGTGTCAACTTCGGATTTTACTAACGCATCTCACGTAATCATTGAGTGTTTATCCGAACTTCCTTGACAAAGAGTCGTTGCGTACAGTGCGGTCATCAAGACATTTTATACCGCGAACTCGTAAGATATGGAATAAACTTCCAGCTGAAGTTTTTCCGCTATGCTACGACATGGGGCTCTTTAAGAGAGCTGTGAACAGGATTCTGCGGGTCGGCACCTCACCCGCATGCCCCTGATTTTGCAGGTGTCCATGGGCGGCGGTGACTACTTACCATTCTGTCACCGGCTCGTCTGCCGTCTCTTCTATAAAAAGAAAACAAAATCTTAGGGTTAATTATCTCTGGTCTGTGATTACCCAAGAAGAGTTCTTATTTCAGGCACTGCTCCCGGCCGCCTGCCTCTTACAACTGCAAGAGATACAGGATGTCTGCTGCGAGTTCCTCAAGCGGCAGCTAGACTGCTCTAACTGCCTCGGCATCCGGGCGTTCGCCGACACACACTCCTGCCGCGAACTGCTGCGTATTGCCGATAAGTTTACGCAGCAGAACTTTCCAGAGGTAAGTAGGTACTAAGTTTCAGTTAATTGGGGTCGGATAAATTTGGACAAAACTCGGCTTGATCAAAGGCTTAATTTGATTCAACCCATCTTAGTATAATCTAAAATTTAAATAAACCGGTTTCAGTCTATAACCAGTTTAAGTTTTTATTTATTAATTTTTAATTTAAATAAACTGGTTTCTTTTCTAATCTAATTGAACTGAACTTATTCCAACCGGTGTAAACTGGTCACATTTATTATAATCCGGATAAGTCTAATTTAATCAAACCATAATAATTTTAATCTAACCAGTCCTAGCGATCAACTATATATTTTCAGATAATAACTAATGTGTCCTTTTCCACAGGTGATGGAAAGTGAAGAGTTCCTCCTACTACCAGCAGCCCAGCTGATCGACATCGTGTCATCGGATGAGCTGAACGTCCGCTCCGAGGAGCAGACGTTCCAGGCCGTTATGTCCTGGGTCAAGTACAACGTGGCCGAGCGCCGCCAGCACCTGGCGCAGGTTAGTGTGTGGTGTGGTGAGATGATGTGAGGTTTTAACAGCAACGATGATGTGAGGTTTAACCAGTATTGTAAAATGAACGTTGAGTGAGCGTTTATGGAGATTTTCGACTCGTTATGGTCGAAGTTTTTAATACTTGATTGTTCTGCATGAATCCTTTTTATTTGAAAGCTTGAGTCTAAAACAGTTAAGGTCCATTTGCGCTGATTGTGCGTTCGAATATTCGAAAACTCATTTTGACAATACTAGTTGAGATGAGTTGATGTAAAGCGAGGTAAGATGAGATGACTGTGGCACGAATGTGGTAGACTCCGCCCGACACTACTATGACAGAGTCCCTCACCATCCCAATCTCCTAGTAGTTGCCAGCCTAACCTATGTCCTCGATAGGAATGAACCTTCCTTTACCGTCGTCGTCGTCCTCGGCACGTCTTAGACGACCCCGTACTGTTACCAATGCCGTTCTTACACTGCACTCACAGGCTACACATATACACCGTTCCCACCGGCGGAGACGAGGACCTCACCCTCGCTACACCGAGAACACATACCGGTTCATACAACATTTTAACAGGTATCGGTATGTGCCTGGGCGCTTCACACCGACCCGCGGCACCCTCCCAAAGCAACGCCCTAAGCCGAGGTCTGTTCCTTCCGCCAGTCTACCGTCGGGGGAGCCCTTAAGCTCATGCACACACATTTTGCTCCTAGCTGAGCGTTTTTTGCGCTCGCCTTAAACCACACATGTCCGATGACTCTTGAAAGGCCATTCTATCACTATTAAAAAACCACCAAACGTGCAATACACATTTTTTATAATAATGAAACAAAAAAGCTTAACTTCACTTCTCGAGTTCCCCTCAAAAAGAGTCCGTACCTTAGACAATAAAGTCGTGTGTTGTCGACTACTGTTCTTTGATTCCTTCGGACACCCTTGCCGTCTACTTATTACAATTGGATTATAGGTCCTCCAACACGTCCGCTTACCACTACTCAGTCCAAAGTTCCTCGTGGGCACCGTGTCGTCGGAGCTGCTGATCCGGTCAGACGATGCATGCCGGGACTTGCTGGACGAGGCCAAGAACTACCTGCTGTTGCCGCAGGAGAGGCCTCTCATGCAGGGCCCGAGGACAAGGCCCAGGAAACCCACCAGGAGAGGTATACTACAATTGAACTATATTACAACACGTCGCAACACGACGGTCTGCCATCACTCGTGGAGTCTATTCCAAAATCAAAAAATTCTTCCTACCACGAAAACATTCACATGGTCTCATGCATGAGGGATGTAAGGCCTCAATACGTCACGCTGACCAGGCGGGTTGGCGAGTCCACTCTTTTAGAGGTGGTGTAGTTCCTCAGGGTTTGTAGTAGATAGTAGGCGAGGATTATGGATATGTAAGCAATCACTTATCACTTCATTGTTTAATTTAAAGCTGTCTGAGTTACTGCAGGCCGTCACGTTTGTTTACAATTTGGACAAATTGGATTGGAACAGAATATGAATATTATCAAGATCTCTTCACTTTTATCTCACTGTCGTTATAAAATAGATAGGTGTGTATGTATAATATTATTTATTTTTATTTTTAGTGTATTATTATAACTATCTATTGTTTTTAAGTGTTTTTTTTATTTTCTTGTAATTATTTTTTGTGTCCACCCAAACTTTGATGCCCTGTTTCACATAATTTCGTAATAATTTTTGCAGGTGAAGTCCTATTCGCAGTCGGTGGCTGGTGCTCAGGTGATGCCATCGCTTCAGTGGAACGATTTGACCCACAGACCTCCGAATGGAAAATGGTCGCTCCCATGTCCAAGAGAAGATGTGGTGTGGGAGTTGCCGTATTACATGACCTGTTGTATGCTGTGGGAGGACACGATGGACAGAGTTACCTTAATAGTATAGAGAGATATGACCCGCAGACCAATCAGGTAGGTGACTATTTACAGATACAGCCGTGATTTGTACTAGCACCGAGGAAATTTTGAATTTATCTGTTTTTTAAAGAATCTGAAACCGCGTTGAAACCTTTCTAGGAATATTCTTATTATCAGTATGTACTTATTATTCTTAAGCGCTAAACCTGAAAAAGATTTAAGAAACTATTGTTAAGTTTAAGTTTAATGTTTTTATAAACTTACTTAAGTTTACTCAAGTGACTTAAGTTTAAATGTTTTTATAAGGTTCATGAATTTATGCAGGGGAATTATAGTAGATGCAACATTTGAATAAAGGCTGAGGCTGTCTATAGGCGAAATGGAAAAAATGTTTTAATGACGTTATTAACTAATATGTTTAAAAAATTAAATAATGCAGGTATCAAATTGATATTTCAGAGTATTTTCAGTGTTTACACCTATAAATATTTTAATCAATTTTACAAAGGTTATTTATAAATGTGTAATGGCAAGACATTTACGACAAATTTTTGATTTTTTAAAATCCAATGACACCTCATTTGAGAAAATGTGATGAATTGTTTAGGACCTATGAGGGAACAGATGAACACATACTAACATAGACTGCTGAAATCATAACCCTCCGTTGGCTTTGCCGTAGTCGGGTAATTACGTGTGTGGTTAAGTGATTGAATTAAGTGGTTAGTTGAGTGTGGGTCGAAGCCGTTGGGTAACGTTCGGTCTGCCTTTAGATTATTTTATAATTTGAATTCATTTGCAGTGGTGTGGCGCGGTAGCACCGACGTCATCATGTCGCACGTCAGTGGGCGTCGCGGTGCTAGAGGGCGCTTTGTATGCGGTGGGAGGACAAGACGGGGTCCAGTGCCTCAACCATGTGGAACGATACGACCCTAAAGAGAACCGGTGGACCAAGGTACGTTGATGTTGAACCATATTTATGTTGGCTATGATTTAAAGGGGCAGTTAATATATTACATTTTTGATTAGTATGAAAAAAGGAATTATTTGTTTAATAACATATTGGGCGGTAAAGTATGAGCGTAAAAATGGTAAAAATGGAAACGGGGGGTAACATATCTTGAAATGAGTAGCTCAATAAATATTTGAAGGCGTGAAAATCCGATTAGGTAGTTAAATCAATAAATGGGCAGTAACGCGCGAACAGTCAATAAATATAAAAGCAAATAGAGTCAACAGTCACGAAATATAGTTTTTCGCGAAAATATCGATTTCTATAAAGGTCAATTATAGATCAGAAAATGTTTTTGTAAAAAGAAAATGTTCTATAATTTTGTAATTACCTCCATTGATCTCTGAGCCGTTGGAAGCCAGAGTTTCGCGAAGAACATTACAGTTGTGTATAAATATATCAAATGTGAAATTATCGGCCACCATTATTTCCCTATCCATATCATGACAACCATGTGCAGATAGGTATTTATTTAAGCTTAATACGTTGATAATCCAGTGCCTACTATAAAGTACTATAAATAGTACTTAACTATAAATATACTTAACTATAAATAGTACTTAGTATAGTAGTAACTACTATAAAGTAGGCACTGGATTATCAACGTATTAAGCTATCAACGGCACCCTATGGTGCAATTAGAATAATGCCTTAAAATGGATCACTGATTTTGTAGTTTCATGTGCGTATATTGGAGGCTCACTTTTTACAACTTTTTTTTAAAAAGAGTGTTTTTTATGGTGTTATCGACCGCCAGGTGGCAGCAATGACAACCCGTCGTCTAGGCGTAGCAGTAGCGGTTCTAGGCGGACACCTCTACGCTGTTGGTGGATCCGATGGACAATCCCCCCTCAATACGGTGGAGCGATACGACCCGAGGGCCAATAAGTGGACCCCAGTGGCCCCCATGTCCACCAGACGCAAGCATTTAGGCTGTGCGGTTTACGATGGACAGATATATGCTGTTGGAGGAAGAGATGACTGTACTGAGCTGTCGTCTGCTGAGAGGTGAGTAGTGACCCCTATTGACTCTTTAATTTGAAAAATTCGACAATTGTCAATCAAATGCTGTTTTTGATATAGTGATGAAAGCTGGATCCACTGCTATGATCCTGAAACTAAGAGGCAAACTGCGCAGTGGGTCTTTCCTTTCGAAGAGTTGCCGTAGAAAGTGAAGAAAGGACGGAGTGCTGAAAAGAAGATGATTGCCTCCTTTGGCAGATCGGGCCATTTTACTATTATAACTTTATAAAATAAAAGAACAGTAACTGCGCACTGGTATGTGAGCTGATGATTGTTTTGAAAAAAATCAACGAACGACGCCTACTAAGCAGAATGATTCTCCATCATGACAATGCCCCAGCTCACTCCGCCAGACAAATGAAAATGTACTGTAAATGTAGACTTAATGGGTCATCTGCCATACAGTCCCGACCTTGCGTCCTGTGAATTTTATTTATTAAATAAAACTAAATGCAGGAGAGACAGTAACGCCTTCCAAACGCCTGTTGAAGAGGTGCCCAAAGAAAGGTGGGCTGAATGCTTCACACAATGGGTTGATTGTCGCGGAGAATATGTCGAAAAGCAATAAAAATACTTCCATCTTTATATCTGATATCATTTCTGAGATTCTAAAAACATTGAGTCACCCACATATTGCACACAATTATGGAAAAGATGATTGTATTGAGTTGTCGTCACCCGAGAGATGAAAACTGACCTCATGTCCTTCCCTAGTGTCTACTAGTGACCCACTAGTGCTCATGTGACCCCTTAGTGTCCACTAGTGTACAAGACCTAAGTGTTTAAGCTCTCTTGTATACATGTTAGAGGAGGAGATGATTTTACTGAGTTTATTTCTGTTTCATAACGTAAAATTAAAATGGCGTTCAAGGCGCCAACTTATCCGCCGTGTGTAATACTCACAGTATAATATTACATGAGGCTTGGCGATACTCATAGTTACTATTGAAATTAGTGACACGGGCGAGTCTATCGCCGCGTGAGACTCGCTCGTGTAGTTGGCGCTCAAGTCAAATAGCCTTTCAACAATGGAAACAATGTAATATCTTCTTTTTTTATAGAAAGAAGGTGGCAACCGAGGATACAGTCTGCCCGGTGGTAAGTGGATACTGGCGTCCGTGGACACTCGCGGTACATGCCAACATTAGTTCAGAACGACAAACTGGCACGTCCCCGAGTGCGCTGTCTACCTTTGTTGATGTGAGAATGGATTTGGAGAAAGGATTGGGGAAGTGGGAAGGATGGAATGGGAATGGGCTCTGATATATCTCACTACCGAAACACGTACGTACATTGGGATTCTCCAAAAAATAAAATGATAAAGTGAGGAATTCAGTACAATTCAAGGTAGTCTTCTGTAAGAGAGGGGTAAGAAGGCCAGTCGAGTTGGATTGTAGCGTGCAGTTTCGCCCTCTAAATCTTCACTCGTGTCTGGTGACGTTAATATAATAATAATAACATAGTGTGTAATGTGCCTGGTCGCAGATACGAGCCCTCATCAGACGCGTGGTCACCCGTGGTCGCGATGACATCGCGGCGCAGCGGCGTGGGGCTGGCCGTGGTCAACGGGCAGCTCTACGCCGTCGGCGGTTTCGATGGCACCGCATACCTTAAGTCCATAGAGGTATCCATAGAAATATACATAATGTAATACAACACTAAGTCGACACACTGTATATCTGTATTGTCACCAGATAACCTAAACCATATTCAAATTTGCTGCCATCCATTTGATGCCACTTTCAGTATTTCTGCTGCACATTTAATTATATCCCATTATAATCAGGGTACTCTTTCAGGGATCATAATGTACGGCCATAAACCACATTATCATATCTGTACCATAGATTCCCAACCTTATTTAACGTATTTATCTTTCCGAAAAAATTATATTTTGTGTCCACTTTGTTCAATATGCCATTTCTACTAGTTAATGAATGCGTTCAAAAATTATAAAATTGCGTATTGATTTTATTAAACTGGACATTTTCTTAACCAAACTTTTGTACTTCTATAGAAGTACCGCGTTACTAATGCAACGCAACCGGCTCTTTGCTGGACATGGGCCTCCTCATGCACATTGACTTGTGCGCGAGGGATGGATGACCTTGAAACGACACGCCGTGTGGTGTTGGCCGACTACAGAAAAACATCTCTTACCGTGGGTGTCGGAAAAGGCGACTAACGGACAACAAAGCGGCTATCATAAGCCCTGAGGAACTACACCACCTCTAAAAGAATGGACTCGCCAATCTGCTTGACGTAACGGTCAAGCGGATTGGCCAAAAAATTCCATAAAACTATGTGTCCCTTTCAGGTGTTCGACCCTGAGTCGAACCAGTGGCGTCTGTGTGGCGCTATGAACTACCGTCGTTTAGGCGGCGGCGTGGGCGTGATGCGCGCCCCGCACCACGACAACCAGTACATCTGGTATGTACCACACTACACACCGTCCCACTTCAAGGGACACGCCTCCCCTAGTAAATCACTGGGAGGTTTCAGGCTTTAATCCACTACGCGGGCTGTGTGGATTGGTGGATCACATACTTCAGATTTTGTTTAATTTCTGGACCATGCGGGTTGTTTCCTCGCGATATTTTCCTTCACCGCCCGCCCAATGGCAATTTTTAAAAATCCTTACGTTGACAGTCAGTCGTACGGACTGGGGATTTGACTCACACGAATGTGAGTCGACTATAGATACCCCTACGCTATCACCACTTTTATTTATTGCATCCTACTGCCTAATAAATACTGTGTATGTGTACATTTTCAAAATTCATTACACAATGCTTCCACGTATTTATATACATCGTCCCTTTAGATTCAAAACCGATTATCCGTCAATTTTTCTGAGTATTTTTATGTTTGGGAGTTTTTATATTTGTAGTTTTAAGAAAGAAAGAAAAAACATTTCTTGCCATTCTATAATTACAATAAATAAATACAACTTGTGTGTGTGTGTGAGTCTGCCTTTCTCTCTCTTTCTCTCTTGTCTTGCGTATGTATATGCGTGTGCGCGCGCGCGTGCGTGCGTGCTTACGTTTGTGTCAGTGCTGTGTGCTGCAAGTGAGAGGTAGGGAGAGTTATGTTTCTCGGGAGTTAAGACCTCGCAATATATACTTTGTATGTTTAATAAATTGTGTACTTATATTTCGTTGTTTCTTTCGACAGGAATCGAAAAGACTCGGTGGTGTGATCCACCCCCTCCCCCGCTGTAATATATTCCTCTCCACTCGTCGCGTTAAGTCGTTACTCATATTATTTTATTGTTAATTAAAATATATTATTTGACTATTTATAGGTAAATAAAAATATGCAATAATTCTATTGAGTTTTATTTCTAGTTTTTGCATAACAAAAATTTAAATGTACAGTCACGATATTGTAAGTCACCGCCTCAAGAGGTCTTTCAAGAGAGATAGGATCTTGCAAGGTCGGCGGCGCGCCCGCATACCCCCTGGTGTTGCAGGTGTCCACGGGCGGCGGTAACACTTACCATCACGTGGGACCGCCTGCTCGTCCGCCCACATGTCTATAAACAAAAAAAGTGTTGAGCCAGTATCCTTTATTCTTAATTCGGCAGTAACACATCGATAACAGAATGAAATACACACAATATAGTATATCTTTTACGCGCATCGCCTGCGCAGGATCGGCCACGTGTCCGGTCTGTACTACCCTGTACTGGCTAATGAGCGTTACGAACGTTTTAGATTATAACAGAATAAGATAGTTTAAGATAGAACAACAAAATTTTGTTTGTAACTTTTGAGGGGGAGAGTGCACGCTGCAATCCAACAGCCGCTGGGCGCGCTCGACTGGCCACGTTACCCCTCTCTCACAGAAGACTACCTTGAAATGTACTTACTGCATTTCCCACTTTATCGTATTTCCCCAATGTACGTGCGTGTTTCGGTAGTGAGTGAGATATGCCAGAGCCCATTCCCATCTCATCCTATCCCTCCCCATTTTCCCAACCCTTTCTCCAAATCCATTCCTATATCTTCAAAGGTGGGCAGCGCATCCGGGGGCGTGCCAACATTTGTCATTTTGGACTAATGTTGGCATGTATCCCGGATGTCTATGGGCGACAGTATCCACTTACCATCAGGTGGACTGTATGGTCGTCTGCCGCCTTCGTACATAAAAAAAAAATTATTACCTAAAATAATTAAATTTTTCCCTAGGTTTTATATATTTGTATATCTTAAATTACTTGGACGTGTGTCAGGTATTCGGTACATTTTTTTACAAAATCATTTTTTTTTTAATTCTTTTGTACATTGTCGTCATAAGCAGTAAACTAAGGTGCGATTCCGAGGCACCCTGCAGACGGCGACGACACGTGACGGCGGGCGTTATACATTCGGAAACCGGCGACAGTTGCAGCTCGGCACACCTAATCAGTGAGCGTTTTCCTGTTGTGTCTTCTCACCAGTCTGAACAGTGAGTAAAGTGATGACTTTTCACTGTATTTGCTCATTTCTACATAAAAAGCAGCTAATGTACGAGTACATGAACATAACCGAACTAGGCTAATCAAATAACGTAGTGTATATACCTAGATACTAAATAAAATAAATTTTCGCTTTCTTCGTTACAACACTTCAAAGTTGTCCGACTGCAAAGGGCAATACTGTGTGTTTCGCGGTTTTGCAGTCTGCCGCGCAACAAAATACAAGTTACCGCGCGGCACTTGCAGTCGGTGTCTCAGAAACGCTCTTAATAGTGGAATGTGGTGCCATCTGTCGCGTGCCTCGGAATCGTACCTTAAGGTTTTATTTAGTTAGCTAAGCGTAGACAAATTCTAATGTGGCGTTTGCGGCGGCGGTGGCGAAGTAGCCTTATCGGCACTTCCCGCTTCTTCCCCTTCCTCCTCGTCTCCTTCGCCCTCGCCCTCGCCTTCGCCGTCGCCCTCGGGATTGTCCTCCCCTTCGCCATTACACTCCGCTTCTCCGGCTTCAGCTTCGGGTAAGTCCGAGGATTGGGGAACTTCGGCGCCGCCTTCGATTGTTTCTTTGTTCTCGTGACGCTTCTGGAAGTTGCATTGTTTTACGTTAACTTTCTAAGAGGTCATCCATTAATTATGTCACACGTTAAGGGGGAGAGAGGGGCTCAACAAAGTGTGACATCGTATGACAAGGGGGGGGGGGGGACGAGTCATAAGCTTCGTGACGTGACATGTATAAATCTAAAGTATTAAAACTACACTTCAACTCTAACTAAAAACTTTAAAATATTATGATTTTGGAAGTGCTATTTTAATTTAATAATTTCTAAATGCGTAAAACCGCTGAAAATTTGTCACGCTCGTGCCTTTAGTTATATCTCCTGCTGCTGTTATACACAGCGACACAGTTAGCATTGTCTCACGTCATAATGCCGTTGTGGAACACTCCACTATACTAAGTATAAAGAGTGAGTACGTAAACATACCTAATTTTTGTTATGCGATTATGGGTTTTATTCCTTAGATTATGGGTTTTATTCCTTAGAGATTCACCTCACCTTCTTCTTCTTCTTCGACTTCGGCTTCGGTTTAACCTCCGGCACCGTGTACCCTGGAGGGAAGAACTTTGCGCATTCCTCAGTCCCAATTACGGCGTCTTCGCTGATGTGTAACGGACCGAGGTCGAGGAGTTCTGCCGGTGGGCCTTCAGTCGTGTCGGGATCAGCTAGAGCTGGTTCGACGGGACCTACTGCTACCATGAGGACTATGGTTTCGCAACTGTAAAATGAGGTGATCTTGTTTTAGTGTTGTTAAAATGATCATTGAATATCTTGCGTACTCTCGGTATGTGAAGAATACTCTCAGAGATCGCGATTTTTTTATAAAATGATCTTCGCGGATGATAAAATCTGTAGAACCTGGAGGAAGAGTCTATGATGCACCTACTCTGCGGATGTGTGTACATATAAATGTAGATATGCATGTATGTGTGTGTAAATATATATTTATGTTGTATTTATGTACTTAGTGTAATAGTATCAAAACGCCATTATATTTAGCGGCACTACCCTTAGCCTGCTCTCAACCACCAAAGGTTAGCTGGAAGAAAATAGTATATAGCATTAAGTTCGCCTTTGTATACACATTTTGGTGCAATAAAGAATTTATCTATCTATCTATCTACTCTGCGGATGTACTTGATTCGCGAAATGCGTATTAAGTCGTCCAGGAAATCTTACACTTATTAGATTTTAAGATTAACGGATATCTTGTACTATATAAATCATCTTTAGGAACGAGGAGTAAAAAATAAGGTCAGGGGAACACAGATCCCATTCGGTTGAAGTGATTAAAACGATAAACACTCCTGATAAAATATAAGATCACAAGATTTATGATCGTAAACGTCTCGATAATCTCATAGATTAGAACAGTTTTTCGAAAATATAAAGGTTTACAAATTTCCAGCCGTCTAGCTGAAGTTTTAGTTTTTAGATCAAAGTTATCAGCGACCTATTAACGGAATTACTTACAAATCCTTTTCAGGTCTCTGCTCATACTGATCCAGTGTCTTGCATAGCAACTTCGGTTCCTCTACATTGCTGTCCGCAAAAAATCCATAGCGGAGTACCATGGTGGCTACATTAGGAGCTGTCGCAGCTGTCAGAATGGCTCGTCTTTGCCAGGCTCCGAAAATGAGAGCCACATGTGGCGGCTCCGCTGTTGTGGGAGGCTCTATAACGGCTCCTACCATCTGAAAAATACATTTACATAAAAATCTAGTAATCTAAAAAAAGACGACCAATTGGCCGAGTTGGTTCGATTGGGTTCGATTTCCGGTCGGACAATAAATCGTTTAAATAATTAATTCGTTGGGTCTGGGTTAGGTTGTGTTGTGTTCGTCTTTGTATGTGTTTCTGGACCCACGACAGGGAATCCTAGTGTGGATCATTGAGTGTGACGTCATTTATTTATTAATTTGCTTTGATATTTACAATAGAAGCAATTTGATCTTTAAATGTGCATGGCTAATGCCAATAGTTTCGCGCACACACACATGAAACAACATGTGTGTTGCACAAAGGTCCAACACACATGAAGAGTGTGGCAGGCCAGAGGCTTGCGAGTAATTAACGAGTAACCAGAATAATATAACTCATCTTAGCCTTACTGCACTTGCAAATGACAATAATTTCGCGCCACTATCTTAGTACGAACATCCTATAATCCCTGAAACACCCAAGAAGCTACACTTATCTTCCGTCAGGCCAATCTTGAAAGAACCCGATAAACTACTGCGCGCTCGATAACTTCAGCTCGTAGTTTGTTGCCAAGGGCGCTTGCCCTTCCCTAACGTGAGTAAACGCCCTAAAGGGCGTTGCTTAAGGCCCGGACAAAAAACACCGACACTAATACTGTTTTACCAAACACGATACTAATTGCCAAAACTATCCCATTAAAATATAAAACTCAAAATTTATTTCCATATTCCGTTATCCGGCACCCGTGTCTTTGTTTGACTCTCGCACGTCTATTTTTTTTGCTAATGAGACCTGTAACGCCATCTGTTGACAAGGCGGTAAAGCGAGCATTATATTGTAATTGACTTTAGCTGTATTCTGCTGTTTCTGAAGTATTCCATTTTACTGACCTTAGGAAATAGCAAATCCATTACAGCAGCTCTCTGGTGCCGGTCAGCCGGCACGAAAATGCCTGGAATGGAATCAAGTCGCAATTCTTCTGCCACAAACTTTTTCGTTGGTTCATCTTCATCTACTGCTACACCATCACCGCAGATTGCTCGACGTGCTAGCTCTGTGAAATGCAGATTTTATCATGTTTTATTTTCAAGCTTTACATCTACACATTCGAATGTCACGGGGAATACGATAATTCATTTGATGAACAAAGGAAAAGGTAAAAGATATCTAGAGGAAGATAGAAAAGCTTGGAAAGCAATAGCCATGTTGCCCAATAATGGACTTAATACTACAGCTAATTATCTAGTTTTATGGATCTTACGTATCTGATTTGATTAAAACAGTATTTTCAGTCTCTAAACTGATATTGATAGAAAGAAAGAAAGAAAGAAAATTATTTTATTGACAACAACAATATTAGAAGACTTAGGTAATAAATTGAGCGGAAAATAAAATGAAATCGTTATTAATTGTTGTGCCAATCGACACTTACTCAGCATATGTCGCAATGTAAAATGCGACGCTGATTTTCAGTTGGAGCCGCACCGGTGACCACGGACTACCTGCAGGAGAGGCACTGTCATATTGCAGAAAAATATAATGCAATATTTTTTTGCAGTTGTAACGGTGATGTTACTTACCATCACGTAGCAATCATTTGATTACCGCCACCCATAGACACCTGCAACAAAAGGAACATGCGGGTACGTTGCAGATCTTACAAGAAGAGTCCTGCAAGGTTTGTAGAAAAGAAGAATTGATTTAGGTTAGTCTTTATATTGTGAAAATTATATCTTAATAGTATTATATGTTAAGCTCAAAAACACCAGGTGCTCACATAAGAACATATAAGGCTCACCAATAACATCTCCTTCTTTATCCGGTTGCTTCTTCAACAGCAGTGTGAGAGAGGGCCGCTCGCTCATAGCAGCTACCGCCGCGGGAGAACCTATCTCAGGCTCTTCTATAGCCAGGCCCTTGGCTTCGTCCTTACTCACTAGAAGTGGGCATTTGTCTGCTATGATTACACCTGAAGATTACCAAACAGTTATAGAATTAAATAGGATATTTTAGGTGTTGCTTCGAATAAAAAACATGCATATGGCAGTGCTAGTTTTCGTTGAATTTGCGTTTTAGAGTGAATTAAAAGAAAAGATATTTGATATAGAATCTTACCATATGGCTCCAAAGCATCAGACACTTTTCTCAGATGTTTCTGAGCATGTGGCAGCATTAGCGCTGGACACACGTCCATGAAGTGGTTCTCGAGGCGCTTCGCCCTGGCTTCTCGGCGTGCATACCTGACCGCTTCCGCCGCCGCCGTTTCTTTCTCTCGACGTTCTCTCATTAACTTTTCTTGAGCGTCTGCTACTTCCTGCAATGGAGCACAAACAAAGGTCGTGAGATTAAACTAACAGTCACGCTTTTACCTTTGCGGTTTATTAAGAGTAACATCAAATTAATTCTTGTTCTGAGAAAAGACTTGAATATCTGGTTCAGTTTATTAACCCTTAACTCTTCCACATTAGTAGCTGTCTACTGATTAACATAGAAGTGTTAATCACGGAATACACGGCCGGTTCGGAAACCTTGTATTTATGCTTAGTCCGGTGAGTCTTACCTGAGATTAGATGACACATGATATATGTCGTGTTATGAAGTTAGGAAGACAGCTATTTTAACTACTTATTAAAGAGATCATTTGTTCCACCGATTACATCTTACAAGAGAGGTAGTACAGCACACTGGCGAACGGCCTACTTGATGACAAGCAATTACCGCCGCCCATTGACATCTGCAACCCAATCAAGATGCGGGTGTGCTGCCAGATCTTATAGAGAAGGTGCTTTGATTTAGCTTAGTGTTTATTTTGTGAAAAAGTTCTGCGTTCAAAAACAGCAGGAACCTCGCCCCAAATCTTGCCCACGTGTCCACTATTGCCCACGTGCCCACTATTCCACAAGAACCTTTTGTAGTCCATGTTCCTTTCGTTATCCTTAAGAAGGTCCATGCAAAATGTCAGCTAAATTCGTCCTTCCGTCGAGGAGTGAAAGCATTTTAAACAAACGAATAAATAAGCTTTACCTGTTCCTGAGGTGTGAGCTCGTGAGGCGCCCTCACAGGCCTCTCCCGCTCCCCTTTCTTTGTCTGCTCCTCGTTGCGAAGCTCTTGTTCTATGGTACGAGCGAGCCGGGGAGCGTCCGCGCCGAACACCACGTTCAACAGCTGATGAGCCTGGAGATAAAGCGTTTATTATTGAAATTTCGGAGAAATCTACCTTTTGTGGAGATTGAAACATTAGATTTTGGAGAAAAATTATTCTTCATACCGCGCACACGAAAATTGTGGAATGACGAGGCCAGACGCTACGATATGGGGGTTTTTAAGAAAGCGGTGAACAGGGTTCTGCAAGGTCGGCAGCGCACCCTCATGCTCCCATGGGCGGCGGTGACCACTTTCCATAATGCTGCCCGCCAGCTCGTCTGCCATCTATTCTATAATAAAAAATATTCACTACATCTCAAATATTCACAGCGAAGTTTGTAGACAATTTATAGGACGCATTTCTTAACAGATTGAAATTAAATTTGGCAGAAAAATTATTTGGGTATTTATCTCGGTGACGTTCAAAGATGAGCGAAACGGTTCAGTAGTTGCAAAATTACGACGGTATAAACTTTTCAAAAAATCCCAGAAAAAGAAATTCGACATCTGTACAAATTATGTCGTTGCATAGGGCCCGTAAAGCTCTACAACTTTTGTTGATGTTGATTTATTTAATTTATTTATATATTCTTTACCACACAGAGGGAAAAAGGCGAACTTAATGCTTTAAAGCATTATCTCCCAGTTAACTTTTGCGCTATGCAGAGATGGTTGCCTAGTGGTGCAGACCAGTGAGTCGGTGGGTAATAACTTAATTGGTTAAATTTTTGTAAAAATATTAAATTTAATACATTAACGTAAATACGGTACATACATTTCGTATAAACAGCGTTTTCTGAAACGTACGGAAAATATAGAAATATACATTCCGACCGGCGCTTGCCATCATCTTGCCATTCTTCTTATGTCATTTGGAACTGTATGTTTATACGAGTAGTTTTTCAGTAACAAGTCTTTATAACATGTACCTACTAACTGCATATAGACATGCATATTGCATCCGTATCTGAACATATAAACATTTTTATTTGCCAGTGTTTGATCAATATCGTCCAAAACGGTGCCATTCCACCACAAAACACATGGGTTCCACGCACGTTATACATATCTACACACGCGACCAATAAAGGCCTTAAAAACCATGAAGACGTTAATCGGAAATGAAGCCACAGCTTGAAATGTTAAAGTTGACTTTCCAATGAAGTACCCGTGAGTAATGACTGATATAAGTTTGAACACGAGGTGTTTCAAAGAAGTTTCGTGTCGAGCCTTCACCCTGAAATGTACCTACATCGTTCCGCCGCCTCTCCATTTTTACTCGAAATCTAGGTGTTGTATGTTAATCAGTATTTTTTAATTATTTTTTAAATTTTTAATCAGTAATTGTTAATCAGTCATTCGTGGTAATTTTTATAGAAACAAGGTGGCAGACGAGCAGAACGTCCACCTAGTTCATTGATTAATTTTATTACTGCAATATAATGTACTAAAAACACACTAATATTGTGAAACCCTGACTCCTGAACTAGGGTAAACCTGTATCTCAGGAGTGAGTAACTTCTCAATACAATGTTACAGAATTGTATCTATAGTCCATAGTCAATATTCAAAGTAAATTTACAGTAATCGTAGTTGTACTAGCCTAAAACGTCCTACTGGAGGGCACAGGCCTCCTCTACCAAATCTCTGTGGATATTGGGCCGTAATCCACCGGGCCCAGTGCGGGCTGGTGGATGTTGTCACGTCCCAGGATGTGTTACTTTCCTTGGAAGAATAAGACACGAGCGAGGAGGAATCTATTATATTTAAAGAATATTCGGCGACTCATGTGACAACCTATCATAATCGCTCGATAAAATATTTAACCATGGAGGAGTCAGTCGTAAAGTCTATACGTACTTATTACCCGTTCGCGATAAGTTTGCCGGTCTGTGGAATCCTCCAACCGCTTACCGCACCGCTGTGTCGCCCTATGAGTGCCGTCTACAACGTCTACCGATTGAGTGACGTCACATCGTCAGCGGCAAACTTAGCGCGAATGGGTAGTAATTATTTATATTGAAAAAATGCTCCTAAAGAGTCCTAAAGTTGTCTAAAGAGGCAAGAATGTCTGCGGCCGCGGGCGGCTGGCCGCTCGGCCACGCGATCTATGTCGTGCGACTTGGCGGTCTTTTCGAAAATCCTTTGCTCATGTGATCGAGGGTAGCCGCGACCGGCGACATAGTGTGACCGACGCCTAAATCTTCATCAAACTTAACGACATTTAATAAAAAAAATTAAAGACAATAAACAATATAACTTACCGCTATAAACATCCAAGTCGGCTCACTGCGGTTCCGGAATCTCTTCAAACATTCTATCATGTCAGCTTTAGCCTGTGCAGACAAATAAAGTTGAACTTTAACACCACAAAAAAGTGCCACTACCGTCTGAAATCAGTCCCTGAAGTACCATAATATAAATCACACCATTCCATCAACCTATGTCTCTCCACTGTATGAATATAGGCCGTTCTTACAACTCGCTAGCGTTGGAAGTTTCTATGCTCGGAATAAGATCCGAAACGAAGAGATACGTCAAAGAACTAAAGTTACCGATATAGCTCGTACTAGAATCAGCATGTTGAAGACAGGTCACATTTGCCATATGATCGACAACGAACGGAGTAGACGAGTCCTCGAATTGGCCACATACGAAGTATGGTGAGAGAAGTTTGGGACGTGCTCCGGCCAGTTATACTGAACAAGTTCGCCGGTGGTGGTTGGTTGAGAAGAGCTGGTTGAGTCCCTGGAGTACCTTTGTTGCACATTGTTTTGTACACTAGGGGGTGTATGACCCTTAAACTTCACGCTGGCTAGCGGGTTGGCGAGTCTACTCTTTTAGAAGTGGCGTATTTCCTCAGGGCCCGTGGTAGTGGCTTTGTTATCCCTTAGTCACCTTTTACGAGTGCGGGAAGCGATGGGATGGTGCTGTCCGATACCACACGGCCATTAATTAGCTTAATTCTGCTTAATTAATTCATCTTAGTGATTACAACTTACCACAGCTAGGTGCAAGTTATCGCCACCCAGCTCGACTTTGATCTTCTTCAAGTTACCCACCATACCGATGCATGGTCCACACCACTCCGAATACACGTCAATTACTGTCAACAAATACATACAAGGAAGCACACCAGCAGACATCACACAACATTGATCGGGATAGATGAGGATTTCAAAAAGAAAAATGACATTTATTTATTTATAGCTGTTGCCCGCGACTTCGTCCGCGTGGACTTTAGTTTATAAACACCGTCTTTACCTTCTTAGGGATATTTGGTATTTTCAAAAACGATCACACATATTATTTATTATTTTTTATCGAACAAATGTTCGACATGATTCTTTAAATTGATATAACTTTTTTATTTATGAACTGATTGAAATAAAACAAACACTAACCTTTAAGTGAAGCTTACCACAATACATTAGTGAAAACCGCACCCAAATCGGTTAAGCAGTTTCTAAGATTAGCGCGTACTAACGCACAGACAAACAGATAAACAGACAAACAGACAAAAATTCTAACAATCATTGTTTTGGGTTCTATTGCGTTGATAAAGGCCCCCAATAATATTTTTCTCATATATCTTCCATGTACAGACAGCGATCAGTTACATTTTTATTATATTATATGCATAGATTTGGGGCACTTTAAATCATGAAAAATACACACATACACACATACCTACTGTAAAATACAAGGTTTACAATATTAGTTAAGCCAATTACGAAGTAACAACATTTGAAATGGTTCAATGGGTACTGAAATGATAGGATTTGCATATAATTAACGGTAATGTATATTGAATGCATATATCACTAAAAGTGATAAAGATACAGTCAAGAAATATTCTGCTGTACCCAAAACCATACGATTGCAACTTTTATGAGCTAGTAGCGTACTAAAGTACCGATGAGTATAGGTTGATCTGTTGTCGAACTGTACATTAACCGTTTCATATCGCGAAAAATGTTATTTGCTTCTGAATTACTTCTTTTTTTTTAATGTAGTGGATATGTAACTTCAATAACTTCGTAATAAGTAAAGATTTGTACACCCATTGGGTAAATCATAGTGGAACTAATTGTATTTACCTAAGATCTTTGTATTTACGTGTTAGGTAATCTGATAGGTGTCATTTTGGAGGTTAGTACAAAGAGCTAAAATTAAAGCTCTATTTTTTTTACAATTTTTAAATAAAGTAAAAAATATCTGGAACTTGTGTCTATCGATGATGAGTATTGATGAGTTTTAATTTAATTAAAATGGTATTGATGAAACATTTTGGTTATATGGTTTGGCCTCCATGTTTTGGGGGTTGTATATGGATATGGCAGAAGCCATCTCCCTTATTATTAAGAGCAGAAGTATGTTATTTGAATAATAAAACAATAATAAAGCAAGTTACATTCAAATTGGTACTGGGTCATTTTTATCACTTACCCAAAAGTCCATCTCTTGCCAAGAACTTATTCCACTCCTCGTCGGTATTCAGCTCGGCCTGCAGCTGTACCTGGGCAGCCTTCTTGCCTGCACCGGCGGCAAGAGCAGCGGCATTAGCGGCGACCGCGTTTGTTAGCGACATGGCAGCGAGTGAGGCGTGTGAGGCGAGTGGGGTGGGAGGCGAGCGTGTGTGAGTAAAAGGGGGGTGAGTAAAAGCGCACCACACACCTTAACGCCATGGATACCCTCATGCACAAGATAATGTGCATGTCCAGCACCATTATCTTGTCCCATTAAGGGACCCATGTTCAGCAGTGGACGGTATAGGGCTGACGGTGCCGGTGACAAAATTTAAAAAATATCCTAGTACGTTTAAATTCAGGGTTCGTAAAAATGAAATATTTATAATAAATATTAAAATATCCGATATTTGATATACATCGGATATATATCATGTATATAAAAAAGACGCGAATTTCATTGTTTAAGTGGTTTTAATGTGTCAAAATTGTGAAATGAATCTTTGAGTTTGATTAATAGACTTATCATACTAATATTATAAAGAAGAAAAGATTTGTATTTTTGTATGTTTGTTACGAATAAACTCAAAAACTACTGGACCGATTTCAAAGATTCTTTCACCATTAGAATGCTACATTATCCCTGAGTAACATAGGCTATTTTGATTTTGAAATTTTGAAAAAAAATCTTATTAACCGAAGCGAAGCGAGGGCCGGGTCGCTAGTTTATTATAAAATAAGACAAAAAAATAAGAGTAAAATTAGAGTTACAAAAAATTAGACTGAGATTAATAAACAGTCTACTTAATCAATGTTCAACTAAATTATAATTATATTCTTTAGTGTTGGATCATCGGCAGTGGCAGTGATCATATTTTTTATTTAAGTCAGTATAACAATTTACAAGCGTGACATCCGCCGAAATTCTAGTTTTGACTATAAATATCAATTGATATATATCGTGATATTTTTAATATCTGCTGATATATAATATATCAGCGGACCCTGTTTAAATCTTATTTAATTAACATAGGTATTTGTAAATACGTAGGTCATAATTGTATAACTCGCCGAGCTAGCTGGTTTACCAAATACTAAGTCTAATTATGGAAAGAAATTGATCACGTGTGTACCGTACCATATGATTTAAAAAAATGTTTCGTCTTTTAACGTATTTAAATCTAGATTAGCTAAGCATATTATTTAAGGCTATTCTTGCATAATGTGCATAGTAATTACAATTATATAGGTAGTCTGAGTTTTAGTTACTGTAATTTAAACGTTGACTGTGTTAATAGTCTGTAACTTTTGTTCACCGGACTTCTACGATTATTTATCTTTTAATTATTTTTTAAGTTCTCATGTAAGTGACAATGTCGTTTCTTTTAACATAAGTAACAAGAGCAACTCGCCACCTACATTTAAACCTTGAGGGTTTCTGTAGGTGACTACATAGTCATTTAAAAATTATAATATGAGTGCATGCTGTATTCTCACAGCCGCTGGGCGCACTCGACTGGCCACGTTACCCGTCTCTCACAGAAGACTACCTTGAAATGTACTGCATTTCCTACTTTATCGTATTTCCCCAATGTACGTATATTTCGGTAGTGAGTGTGATGTGCCAGAGCCCATTCCCATCCCATCCTATCCCTCCTCATTTTCCCAATCCATTCCCTAATCTGTGAAGGTAGGCGGCGCATCCAGGGGCGTGCCAACGTTTGTCATTTTGGACTGATGTTGACATGTATCGCGGATGTTAATGGACGACAGTATCCACTTACCATCTCGTCTGCTGTATGCTCGTATGCTCGTATGGACTGTATGCTCGTCTGCTGCCTTTTTTCCATAAAAAAAAATTTGTAAAACAATGTAAAAAAAATTGTTTAGGCAAGCTAGCTGTATTACATATGTAGTCGATCGATAGTGCAGATGCTTTGCTGGTTTTCTAACAAATAAATTAAATTCTTTGAATCATCTTGTTTTATACCTTCACTCTGATCTTCTTTCAATGAACAAAAATTATGGATTTGAAATTTGAACATCTATAGTTTCCGACAGAGTGAAAAATGAGGAAGTTTCAATATTTTATATTTTGTTTTCATTCTGTTTATATGTTTTTTTAGATAACTATTTATAATTCAAAATAAATACATATAAACTAGCGATGATAAATTTAAGATAAGTACTCATGGGGGGGCGTAGCTCAGATGGTAGAGCGCTCGCTTAGCATGCGAGAGGTACCGGGATCGATACCCGGCGCCTCCACAACCAGTCTTTTTAAAATTGAATTGTAATATTTCTCTAAAAATTTAAAAAAACATTTAAAATTACAATTAAAACTACTGTAATAATATGCCACTTGTAGAATTTCATTTATTATAATTAAAAAGATCCAAAAAGACGACGACATCTGTATGATAATACTGACACTTTAATTTCTGCTACTCGGCACTGCCATATACTTGATTTGCCAACTTGCTTGGCCAGCGTGGCGTTTTGAGGCTTTCCTTACATCCCTCGTGCATTAGACTATGTCCATGAGAAGGGCCATGTCCAGCAGTGGCTACTGAAAGGGCTGGTTATATTACATTGCATTGTTAACGGCCACCAGTGGTAGCGGTTTTGGTGGTGGCCGTTGGGAGTAATCCGTGAGTTTGGCTTTGTTTTATTTGTCATTTGTGTTGTGCATAACAATTGCTAAATTTGGACGAAGATAAATTTTATTGCCTTTAAAATGATTGCAAAAGAATAAAGACGTCTGTATAAAATTGACATTTTAAATTCTACTACTCGACACCAGATGGCGTATAACGTAATATGCAACTTAAATTTCACTGCAATATAATAGATGGCGTAGTAAGTCTGAAAGTTAGTTTCCTTTGGCATCTGTGTAAAAAAAATACTGCACTAATAACGACTATGGTTCAGAATACATTGTAGTAATTTGTATAGATGCGATAGATGGAGAGTTAAATAAAAAATCTAAAAAATTAAAATTGGAATCCGCAGAACATTTTTTTTTCTTTTTCGCAAAAATTTCTTCCTCGCGTATAATGGTTTATTTACATGAGGAGTTTGTTGCTGTTTCTCGTCTGTTTCTCGAATGCAATTTTCTGGAGCATTGGTCAAAAGCTAACTTAGTTCAAACCACTGTGATCATCATCAGATCGCTGTTATCATCGAGTTTTCATCATGTGAACAGTTGTAGGCGAGAATTATATATAGGTATGTAGTTTGGTCGTATACTAGAATCGTATACAATATTCTCGCCCGAACCATTCGAATAACTTTCCTTGTGTAAGCGTCCTTCGCTATCCCCCCCCCCAAGGTATGTTAAGTAGGGTCACTAATACACGAGGAGTGCATCATACCTGAAGTTATAGGACAAAAGTACAAAAATATTTAAGTGTTTACTTTTGGGGACGATTCTGGTACTTGCTTATTCAATAGTTTCATGATAGAGTTGTGCAGGTAATAAATATTTTAATATAGAAGTTTCTTTTGCAAATGGGCATATCGCATGACTGATTGAAGATGTTTGCCAACAGCAACAAGCTCAGTATGTGAACTTTCCTTTTCTTTGAGAATACTAATGAATAAAATTAATTAATTAATTTATTTACACTTTATTGTATTAACTAAATTCGGACTTAAATGCTATATAAAGCATTCACGCCCAGCCAACCTCGGGACTATATAGTGATTATTTGATAGGTGTAAGTGTAGGTGAACTTTAGAGGGATTCCCGTGGGAACTTCATAATGTATCGGGATAAAATGTACGTTAAATGTACGTTAAATGTACGTTAACTGTACGTTAAATGTACCCTAAATGTACCCTAAATGTACCCCAAATGTACCTTAAATGTACCCCCACAGTACCCTAAATGTACCCTAAATGTACTACAAATGTACCCTAAATGTACCCTACATGTACCCTAAATGTACCCCAACAGTACCCTAAATGTACCCTAAATGTTAATCCAGCACATAAGTATATGCATAATGTATATGCCAAGTTATATACATTATTTTATATAACTAGGACTTTAATGAAATGTCAGCGTAATGACTAATGACCAGGGATCGGAATTAGGTAGTGTGATTTACGTACTTGCAACGAAATGTTGATATGAACATGGACATTTCTGGGATTTTCTGAATAATAATCCCGGGAACCGTAATTTATTGTCAATAGTATATTTATTTATTATCTTAAGGTACCGTGATGGTTTTTAGGGTTGTACCGATATCTCAGAGATAAGATAAGTAGAACAAAATTATTCAATAGTACTTCATATATTAATGATTTACACACGTTAACATTCAGTTTAAGTTGGCAAACATTGACCTACAATTATATCTAAACTATCATCGGATTTTTAATACGCTTTAAACTGAAATCCCGGGATCTGAGGAATATCCATATTCTTCTTTGCTCTATGATACCATTGCAAGTACATAAATCACACTACCTAATTCCGACCTCTGCTAATGACATAGATGTTTTCTTCTCAAAGGAGCGGGTTCTGAGCGATTATGCTGTGGAGTTCTTAGAGAAATCGTTATGAAAAATGTACGCATCGATTTTTATAACTTTCTACCTTTGAATAAATAAATATGTATGTAGGATTAAAATTTTGCATAAAATAACATGTTTCTGGACAAAGGTGTGCGAGCGAGAAGAGAGAGAGAGAGAGAAAAAAGATAAGATGGCCGCTAAGTGGTGAGAGTAGTACTCGCTTAAAACTGTATTAAATTGTTTAAAATTAAAAGAAGTAAATATAAGTGGTGATAGTTGTTCCACTCGTTTCATTTTCGCTTTCTCCAAAGACAATTGAATCCTACATGTATGTACAGATAATAACACACACATAAAGTACTCCCTCATTATACAGTATTTTTTTTGTGGTCGTTCAGTCATCGGGCATGTTTAGTTTAGGACGAGCGCAGAACGCGGCTCAGCTAGAAAAAATGTGTGTTGCAACGAGCCTAAGGACTCCCCGCCGATTAACCTATATCGGCGGAAGAAACGGAAAAAGCGTGGCGGAAGAACAAACATTGACCGCTGCTTTAGGAGGTCAACGCGAGGTCGCGACTTCATAATGGAGATTACGGAATGGATTTGGAGAGATTTGGGAAAATGGGGAGGGATAGGAGAGGATGAGATGAGAATTGGCTCTGGCATATCTCACTTACTACTGTACTACGTAATATTCTTCCATTAATGTTAAAGTAGGAAATGCAGTACATTTTACGGAAATGCTGACGGTGTCTAGATTATATCTATAGGAATATAGAGCTAAGATAGCATACTGTGGATTGCAATTTACTGTGCTCATATGCGAAATACGTAACACGTGATTTACGTTGCGAACTTTGTAAATAATCATTTGAAAGTCTGTCTGTTTTTGTACGTTGATTTATTTTGAAGAGCTTTCTAATTTGCTTCAATCAGATGAATTTCAGAGTGGCAACCGACGGGTGTGTATTCTCTACAAATATTCGTATACTTCTTTATATGTTTTCGCAAGCCTCCTGAGGTTGCAGGTGTCCATGGGCAGCGGTGACCACTTACCATCACTTGGCCCGCCTGCTCGTATGCCATCTATTCTATAAAAAAAAAGATATTTGTGGACTTCTTCGTACAAAGCTATTATTACATATTGTACATTTGTTAGGGGGAGAGTGTATGCTGCATTCCCACAGCCGCTGGGCGCACTCTACTGGCCACGTTACCCCTCTCTCACAGAAGACCACCTTGAAATGTACTGCATTTACTACCTTATCGTATTTCTCCAATATAAGTACGTGTTTCGCTAGTGAGTGAGATATGCCAGAGCCCATTACCATTCCTTTCTCATCCTAACCTATCCTTCGCCATTTTCTCAACCCTTTCTCCCAATCCATTCCTTAATCCGCAAAGGTAGGCAGCGCATCCAGTGGCGTGTCAATGTTTGTCATTCTGGACTGAAATTAGCATAAATCGCGGATGTCCATATGTTAGAGCATCCAGTTACCATCAGGTGGACTGTATGCTCGTCTGGCGCCTTTTTTTCTATAAAAAAAAATCGGAGAAATTGTATGAATTAAACTTATTTATTAGTTTGAATAGGCATGTCAGGGCCATTGCTTTAAAACAAGATCACTGAAGAAGAGATCCACCTTTTTTCCTTCAGATATTGATGACAATCCAAAAATCGATCTTTTGCACAGATTGTATTATCCTAACCCCTAAATATAAGCGTGTTTACCTCCCGTGTTGTATCAGTTCTCTGTGCGTACGTCCGTGACACATCACTAGTGGCCCTAGCAGGATTCTGCCTCACATATCGCAGCAATATGCTGAGCTGATATCCACTTTGTTCCTGTAACTTACATAATTCCATACTAATGTTTATTATATTATTACCTATTGTAGGCACTTAAAAAATGTAGCGCCTTGCATAATAATTTCTTCTTCAAACTAAATGTTCATCCTATTAATATTATAAACGCGAAAGTGTGTGAGGATGTATGTATGTATGTGTGGATGTTTGTTACTCTTTCACGCAAAAACTACTCAATGGATTTTAATGAAACTTTATAATAATATAACTCATACATATCAGCTATAATTTATAAAGATATTGTGTAAATTGGCCAAAATATAACGATAAGATTGTAAAAAAAAAAAACTTATAAACCGAAGCGAAGCGAGGGCGGGTCGCTAGAAGGTAATATGTGTGTGTGTCGTTTTATTACAAAGAAATCTCTCATTCATTCCATTATTCTTAAGATCTTAGAGGAATTTCTAAAAAATGCACCTCTTTACGAATTTAATCGTATACCATTAATACCAATTTTCCTAACTCTTTCTCCAAATCGATTCCTACCAAAGGTTAAGCATCGTGAGTCGCTTGCTCGTCCGCCTTCATTTCTATAAAACAAAAACGTATCCGTTCCACCTGTATCCAATTACCACCGGGTGGACTGCCTGACGTCTGCCACCTTCCTTCTATAAAAAATATATACATAATATATAAAGTTCAGCGATTACAATCGAGGTCCCATGGTAGTGACTCCGCTAACCGATTACCAAATGAAACGATGTTAATGTTGTGTGTCTTTCGTTTACGAAGTCGTAGTCACGCGACCCGACTTATTTACCTCTATAACTTCCGTTTTTAGCCCACGGATGTCATAATAACATGAATTTGATATTAATAGATACCGATTGATATAAGGGTGCTGCCTCACTATATTAATGGGTGATGCTTTGTGAAAAGTTATGAGGTTTTCACCATCTTAATTTTGCCCTCCTAAGAAGAACGGCATTAATAACATTATTAATGAAAGCATAAGTAACATTATATTCGGAAATTAAAAATAAACAATGATTACACACAATACGCATCCTAACACATATACATACACTCACGCATACACACACCCTCACACTTGTACACATATACACACACCCTCACACATGTACACATATACACACACACCCTCACACATGTACACATATACACACACCCTCACACATGTACACATATACACACACCCTCCCACATGTACACATATACACACACACTCATTCACACACACATATACACACACACTCGTACACACTCATGCGCGCACACACCCACTCACATACATGTATACACACACAATTTATATATTTTTGCAATTGATTATTGGAAAAAAAGGTCATTGTTTCTCCGGCTGTGTGACATGTGGCACCGTCCTGTTGGAATCACAGTTGATTGAGGTCCATATCTTCCAACTGGTGCCAAAAAAACTCCTGTAGCATGTTCTGATACCTCTCTATGCCTACCTATATATCGATACCTAAAACAAATGGTCCTATGATCCCGCCGACCCAAACTGTAACTCTTTGAGGATGCATCCGTTTTTCATGAATCTCATGAGGATTCTACAAGCTCCAGATATGACAATTTTGTTTATTGACTTATCCGTCATGGTGAAAATGGGCCTCGTCAGTAAAGATGATTTTCTCGCCAAAATGATGGTCCACTTCATACTGCTCTAAAATTTATACTGCTTTGCTCTTTCATGTAGCGTTCCTTGTTGACTAATTGCAACTGTCACATGTGACAGCTACAAACAAACCAGAGTTGCCAACCGCCAAATGAAAAAATGGCGCGAATTTTAAATCTGGCGCTCAATCTGGGACACCCTATATAAGGAGAACCTGTGCCCTGCGCTGGAGTTTTATAAGAGCAGAAGATAAGCAGATTGGCATCAACACTGGTGCGCGTCTACTTTTTGTATTTTACTAACCAATAATTGGGAATAATTATTGTTTTTTATTATAGAATAGATAGCAGACGATCGGGCGGGTCACATGACGGTGGACATGTGGGTACGCTACCGACCTTGCTGAATCTTGTTTACAGCTCTCTTGAAGAGCCCCCCATGTCGTGTCGTAACGGAAATGCCTCAGCTATCAGTTCATTCCACAACTTGCGAGTTCGCGGTATAAAGTGTCTTTTTGACCGCACTGTACGCATCGACTCTATGTCAAGGAAGTGCGGATAAGCGGTAATATTTCAATGATTGGTTTCTTAGTTTTTTTGGTTTCATTGTTTCCGCGAAGATGCATTCCTAAAGAAACGTTCCAAACCGAAACCGGTATTTCGTTAGACGAGTCCTTAGGCTCAATACACCTTTCTGGTGTATTGAGTGTATATGGTGTACTGTCTACACTTTTCTGGTTGAGATTGTTCAGCGGCCATCCTAAATTGTACAAGCCCTGTAACTCTTGAAAGGCCAGGCCACAAAATATAGTCAATTCGTAAATAAACTTCCATGATTAACAAACATTCTGTTTCGGCAAATGAGAAATAATCTACATACAAAATGGCAGTACAAGTATGGCCGTGGAATATTTCCATATTAATGCCTCGGAAGCAACATCCGCTTTAGTACCTACATAATTAAAACTCACATTAGCTCTGTGATGCCCTCCCGGGGGGCGGGGGTTTAAAAAAAGGGGATCACTGAGTTCGCGAAAACATACCCTCGGGGTGTTTTATTTTAAAAGCCGTTTTATCATGTAAATAATACTGGTACAGATACGTTCGTCTTAGTATGGTTTATTGCTGGTCATAATTCTTGATGTCTGTTACGTCGTATGTTTATCATATAACTAAGCTTGGTGTTAACTAAATGTATTTGGTTTCATACTTTTCATACTTTTTCTTTATTCTAAAGAGAAGGGACTTTGTTATGAAGGAAGATACCTTGTTGTCGGTTACTAAATCCCACAAATGGGGAGGGATAGCCAATTGATATCATGTGATATTATGTGATAAAAGCGATCTTCACATTTGACTAACGGTCGACTGGCAGAGAATGCCTTAAAACATTAAGTCCGCCTCTGTACAATATATGTTGTGCAAAAGAGGAAATAAATAAATAAATCAATGTCAAACAAATTTGACATTAGATTAAATAATAAGGTACTTATAGTTTACAAAGTGTACATAAACTTAAACCCTAATAAATACATTATTTTAATAAAATATCCATACAAGTTACATGAAGATAACTAACAAAAAATATTACGGATATGCAATAAAAAATCAGTTGCTACATGTGCAGTTAGAGGAAGGTGTCAGAAGCGAAATGTAAGAACATTAAGTTATGGTGAACCAACGAGAGAGCCTCATCGCCGCTCGGTCAGCCGAAGGGCCTTCTCATCACATCCAATAAACACTTGTAAGTTCAATTTTAATCACTTGTAATGAATGTGTTTCATATTCTCTTGTGATATGAGCTACTGCAGATATTGTTTAAACACTTCAAAATTTGTAACCAATACAGATAATAGCACTTTGATCTTTTTGGCTGGAAATTGAAGTTTTATTTCATTATTATAGTAATTGTGTATTGTGCAATTTGTGACTTAATAGTGATAGTATGTTAAAGTAAAAAGTGTGTTCACGGGTTCAGTGAGGACAGAAGTGTTGGACACGAAATACCCAGTCTTACACTTTTAAATTTAATAAACTGTTTAAACCCAAATTACCCCATTAAACCCACAATACACTTTTATAATAATCAATTAATACTCGACTTCACTTCTCGAATTGTCGCCAGAAAGTTCAATGTATTTTCATGTGACACACTAACTTTATTTTCGTATTGTCCGCCAAAAATGTCACGTGACTAGCTATTTAGTTCATTTTGAATTTACTGCACAGTCCGATGTCTTTAAAAATATTTTTTCTGAATGTACTGTACAGATTAATTTGGGCCGGTGGAACTGGCAGGCAAGCTAGGGCGGGCCCGCACCGCGGCGTACTGTGCGGACTAAGCAGGGCGCGCGCAATTAGGCGGTTACAGAACACGCGATTTAAGATGGCGCTCTGCGACGATGGTACCGACTTTGATGTTTGAAGGTAATGCGTTTTAAAGTTTAACTTGAGTAGAGGGTACGCGGTTTGATTGCGACGTTTTCCTTCATCGCTGAGCTATTAATAATAAATAATATATTGTAAAATTCATAAGTATTTAAGTAAAGACCCAATTGTACGTGCCTGGGCTTGAACTCACAATTCCCAGTACGTGCTTCGAAAATACCAAATTATGTAACTACAATCTTAATTTTAAACACGGGAGTTTTGATACTGTTTGATAGTTAACAAAAAATAGTGACAAAAAATATACTGATAATCACTGTTATGTAGTCATACATTTTTGTTAACTGTTAACAAATGGCAAAACCTTTATGCGTACATAACAAGAGTTTGTTGATTTATTTAAAACTAGCGACCCGCCCTCGCATCGCTTCCGTTTATAAGTTTTTTTATCAATTTCTTTTTTCAATATTTCAAAATTAATATAGCCTATATTAGACACGGATAATGTAGCTTCCTGTTTGTGGAAGAATTTTTGAAATCGGTTCAGTGGTTCTAGAGAATACCCTCAGCATACAAACACACAATTTTACCTCTTTATTATATTAAAGAGATTACGGAACTGTTTTTGTGTTGCGTAGCGTAATTTAAGGTTTTGCGTAATTTAAGGCTCTCGGTCAACATTGTTACGTTGTCGCTCATTTATGTTAATAATTAAGCAGTTACCGAAACTAGCCTTTACGAAATACAATAATAGATTAGTAATTTAATTAATATTATCCATTATGTTGTCATTTATTTTTGTTAACTCTTATTGGGAGGGCGGGGACGGGGGGGGGGGACTTTGGACGGGAACTCGAGAAGGGAAGCTGAGTTTTATTTTAATTACTAGCTGTTGCCCGTGACTTCGTCCGCGTGGACTTTATTTTATAAATACCGTCTTTACCTTCTTAGGGGTATTTGGTATTTTCAAAAACGATCACACACATTATTTATTATAGCTTATTTTTTATCGAACAAATGTTCGACGTAATTTTTTTAATTGATATTGATTATTTATCAACTGATTGAAATAGAACAAACACTAAATTTTAATTGAAGCTTACCAAAATACATTAGTGAAAACCGCACCCAAATCGGTTAAGCCGTTTCTAAGATTAGCGCCCACAAACGCACAGATAAACAGACAAAAATTCTAACAATCATTGTTTTGGGTTCTATTGCGTTGATAAAGGCCCCCAATAATATCTTTCTCATATATCTTCCATGTACAGACAGCGATCAGTTACATTTTTATTATATGTAATAATATAATATGTATATATATATTATAAAAAATGTGCATTGTACGTTCGTCGTTTGGGATTGTTTATTAAACTTCAAAGTGATTTTTGTGGGTAATGTTTGGGATAATCTTCAAATGTCCTCTTCTCTCCTCAGTAAACCTACTATCGCTTTACTGAGCGACTCCCGACTTCGACAGGACTGGATTGACTTAGTTTGACGGGACTGAACATTGACATGATTCGTTTTAGACTTTGAAAAGTTGTTTATTGCGAAGAAAAACTTCGTACTGGCAGAATGTGCTAATTGTACCATTGCAATATATGAAAAGAAAAAAAAAACTTATTGTACAACTGTTCTATTTTTTCAACGTAATGGGCATATTAAAATAAATTGGCATTTCATGTAAGTTCATGTGAAAAAATATGTGTACAATTTGATTTATACAAAAATGAGTGATAATAAATATATGACAATATGTTTATTTATATTGATGATAAATTGTCAACCTTTTGTGCGTATATCAATCCATTTCAGTAATTTTAAATAAAATACCAAACTTAGTTTTAAACACCAAAATGTTGCCACTGAGTAACAGTGAACAAAAGTCAGTGACGTCATAACTTTACTTTACTAGTAGTCAAACCTTCTGCTATTTTATATCCAGTTACGTACTTAGTCTATTTCGTCAATTGTTAACCAATATCAGAACTCTTATGTGTGTACACAACAAAATATTTCAGTAATTTTAAATAAAACACCACTGTTTGCTTTTAAGAGAGTGCACGCTGAAATCCAATGGCCGCTGGGCGCGCTCGACTGTTCACGTTACTTCTCTCTCACAGAAGACTGCCTTGAAATGTACTGCATTTCCCACTTTATCTTATTTCCCCAATGTACGTACGTGTTTCGGTAGTGAGTGAGATATTATTTCCAAGCCTATTTCCATCCCATTCTATCCCTCCTCATTTTCCGAATCCTTTACTTCAAATACTTTCCTATATCTGAAAAGGTAGGCTGTGGATCCGGGGGAGTGCCAACGTTTGTCATTTTGGACTCATTTTGCTATGCATCTCAGATGTCCATAGGCTACAGTATCCATTTACCATTGCGTGGACTGTACGCTTGTTTATTTTTTATGTCACGCTGTAATCTTTGATGTGCAATAAACTGTAAATACTTACAATTATTTTGTTTAAGTTAACAAAACTGAGTGAAACACAACTTAACCGATTGCATCCAGATTGCATGTTGCTCTATTAAACTGCAATCGCGGCGGGCGCCAGCGGACCATAGGCTCCTACATTAAGTGGATGTGTACTCCTATCACAGTCTGTCACCGGCAGAGATTACCCCCTCCTCGTACCCCCTCACTCCCCAACGGAACATTAATCACAAGCCCCGTCGTGGCGCAAAATTACTCTGTTTAGATGTACGTAATGAAGTATTGTACCAATCAATATCCACTGGACGACCGTTCCAATTGTAGTAGGTGATATATTTTTGTTAGTTAAATTGGTACCGTGATTTAGTGGGACACTTAATAAAGTTTGAATTGTTTTTTGGGAACATTTATAGACTCTTTTGTAGATACTCGTACATACGGGGTGTCACTGAACCTTACCCGTTGTCTGAGACTCTGGATTCTGCTCATGATTCTCAGTTAATGGTTGACATATATACGTATACCGTTAGGTATTTTTAGTAAAGATTTTTGAAGCTTTGTGTAACTAGTACGGAAAAGTAGTTCAGGAAAAGTACGGTTACACAACCGTGCGTTTCCGTAAGCCGAAATCTACTCCCAATTTTGAGTTAGTTTTAGGTATTTTTTTCAATATGAATGAATGAATGAAATGAATGACTGATTGATACCAATGAATGAAATGAATGAATGAAATTATTGAAATGAAAATTATTATAAAGTTCATTGAAATAAAATTTCTACAAATCTTTTTTTATTATTTCGTTTATGATTTCTTTTTTAATTACCAAAATTTTCAAACAAATTCACTGAAAGTAAAGATCTTTTTTTTTTAATTTGTAAAATTATAAGTCAATTAACTCTGAATCTTCAGCAAAATCCGTGGATACGGGTTTCGGGATAGATTGGCTACACCCTGCCTGTCATATGAAAAGTAAATGATAAGTCAGTCATCTCTTTTTCAGCATGAAAATATTTTGGTACATAAATATTTGTAATCTTCCTATGCTCAGTATCTATACAAACTAGAACCAGCGTGTCTGTACATTGAATTTATTTACTAAAAACTGATTGGGGGCAATGAAGGAACAGTATCAGAATACAAAAAAATGATTTTGAAAATTTTTGTCTGTCTGTTTGTCTGTTCGAACACACTAATCTCCAAAACTACGGACCGGATTTTCATGGAGTTTCCACAGGCTTGGCGCTTCGAATAGGCTTTGTTTCATCAAAATCGGCTGACGGGAAGAATAGATATCCCCAAGTCGTACAAAGTCGCAGGCACAGCTAGTTTGTTTGTATAATATGAGTTCATGATATCTAACTGCAGAGCACAGCCCTTTCAAGGTAATCACCAGGACGTTTCGGGCTATAAATCACTCCGAGGACCCAGTGCGGTATGAGTTTGGAACACACACCTTATCAACCTCATGATATCGTCGAGCCATGTATTGTTTGGATAGATATTAAATTAAGTTTGCAATGCAACCAGCCCTTTCACTATCCACTGCAGGACATGGGCCTTCTCAAGTACATGGTCTCGTGCATGAGGAATGTATGGCCTTAAAACGCCACGCTGGCCAAACGGGTTGGCGAGTCTACTCTTTTAGAGGTGGTAGAGTACCTCAAGGCTCGTTGTAGCCGCTTTTTTATTATTTTAGTCACCTTTTACGACACCCACGGGAAAAGATGGCGTGGTGCTATTCTATAGGCACATTAAGTTTTTTTTATAGACTAGTGGACGGACGAACAAGCGGTCCCACGTGATGGTAAGTGTTACCGCCGCCCATGGCCACCCGCAACGCCAGGGGTATGCGGGCGCGCCGCCGACCTTGCAAAATCCTATTCACAGCTCTAAGAACGTCGTCACCAAGTCGACGGACGCCTGTTTCTGTATTGTCATTGGAGGACTTAAACATAGCGACCTTGTAATTTCGCTGCTCATTGAGTATTATCTGTTGCACATTTAGTTATTTCCCCTTTTAAAATATCTTTAAATGTGATTAAAAACAACATAAAAAGCGAGGAGTTTTAATTAAATTCTTACACATTCCACAGAACATCTAAATACCTAAGTAAATTATCTTAAAAGTAAGTGACCTGATAAACTTTTTACAATTTTCTTAAACATCACTAACATAGATTCAGTCTCTGAGATCATTAAGATTAATTAATATTTAAACCGTCTTACTTCAGTGGTAATATTAAAAACAAGTTTCATTACAATGCATCGCAGACAGACAGATAAAGAAGTATCTCTATCCGACAGACAAGTAAACATACAGATAGACAAAATTTAAAAAAATATATATTTTGAGCCATGTATCATTCATACTTTACTTTTTCCAAAATGTTTCATGGTTTTGTTACGATTTTAATATACGTATTATTATTTAAGTGTATACTTATCTTGTAGCCGCTCAAGTGGCATGATATATAAAGTTAAATCTGAACACAAGTAATGGACTCAGAATTATTAATAAGACTCACTATCAAATTATGTCTGGAACTATTAAATTATCCACCGCTCCTCGGAGATGTCTCCGCTTAATGAACAATATCGCAAACTAATTGTATTATATACGTTACATACAGTAAGTTATAATATAAATGTGTCATTATTTGAGAAAATGGACCACAGGACCTTCGGAAAAGTCTAAAAAACAATATATTTATATAACTTTATCTTAATAAATAGCTCTTAGAGCAAGTTTCTGTGTAAAAAAAAACTTGAATCAACAAATTTAGAAAATCTTAACAAATGTAATAAGGTCCAATTGTTCAAATAACGTTAAACATTCTTACATCTTTGATGGTTTTATCCAATACTTGTGGAATTAATGGATTTATGAAACGATTAAAGAGATTTCCATTCCATTCCAGAGAATCCTATTGAATAGGGAACATAATGACATAGAGGGAACTCTTTCTCTCATTATTTTTACTCCTTCTAGTGTCCCTGACTCGGCAAAGCTTCTCTCCAAAGATAGGCTTTCCACCCGGATGAGTGCCCATGTTTGTTATTTGTGACTATTGAAGTATGTCGCAGGGCGATAGTATCCACCTACCACCAGCTGAACCTCTGGTCGTCTGCCACCTTTTTTGAAGTAATAGAGACCCAGATAATAATTAATTATTGTTGTAAATAAATACATTTATTGTAGTAATTTCTGATATCTACTGACAGTACGCGTAATTATTTAGATACAATAATAATTGTATTGCAAATGTCTTTGAATCTTAAAACATGATTGTATGAAACTCGAAAATATAATTGCCCGCTTCAAATATTTTACAATACATTTTTCATGACAATACAACTAACAAAATGATAAATAATTACGTCTTGCGTTATGTAAAACATTTGATCCAGCTTTCTAAAATTTAGCCTGGCATCGTCCATAACTTTTCAAATTTAGCCTGAGATCGTTCATGACTTTTCTAATTTAGACTGAGATCGTCCATAACTTTCTAATTTAGCCTGAGATCGTCCATAACTTTTCTAAATTAGCCTGAGATCGTCCATAACCTTTCAAATTTACAGGATTAAAGTAAATTTTTGAATATTTATTGCAGTGCAATTTTAGAAACATGAATTATTTTGGGAATATATTTACCATTTTTGGTAAAGTAGCCCGTATTAAAAAAGAAACTATATTTATTATATTTTACCTCACAAATATTTATAATTTACTTTGGTGTAGTCCTCGGTTCGTCAGAGTTCATCTCGACAACGTTGAGGTCAAAGGCCGAGAGTTATCGCTCTCTGAAATAAATAACACACGTAGTGAATGAATGTCACTAGTGATTGCGTCCACTTCGGCTCGTAAATAAAGTTTATCCACACTGTATAAATAAACTGTAAAGAAGGTAATATGTGAAATTCGAAATTCGAATTTGGAACTGCGACCGCACGAGACCTGTTAGAGGATAGCTGCAGTTTTGTCGCGTTTAAATAGCTCGACAACGATCTATATCTTTACATTTCGCTGGTCGCTCCGTTATGCGATTGGCTGTGTACACTTGTACGATTGTACTGAATTCTTTCAAAATTCGAAACCTATGTCCCCCGCGGTAGGTACGATATCTCCCTGAAATACTTGTGGATATCAAATAATTTTGAAGGACGTTCCAAATGCCTCCAGTGGCCGACAGGATTGCAGGTGAAAAAGACTTTCTCATCATTCTTCAATTTCCCTTAATATTAAAAAAATCGACATATTGAAAAAAAGATTTTTCCTTAAATATATAAAAAAATAAGTAATTAGATACGTCATCGGCGCAGCGCTCCACTAAAATGTCGTGACCGTTTCTACTCCGTTGGGCCGAGAGCGTCCCGGGCCGGTACCGCGCTTGGGCTCAGCACGGCCTGTAATTAGTGGGCGATAAGAGTTCACGGTGCGGATGTTAATTTCACTAATTCAACTAATTAAACTGTTGTCTATATTGCTTTCGGGCAGAGTTTAATTGTGGCTGATGAATCTATCCACTAACCCGAAATGTGTAATCAAGTATCAAGAAATTAAACTGGTATCTATGTTGCGAACATCAGTTTGCAGATTCTGTCATAGAGAGTTGGATCCACATACTCTGTGACTGTCCAGCTTTGGCATTTAAACGCAGCTCTCTTCTGTGAGATCAACTTTTGACTCCAGATGTGATTGTTCAGTTAATGAAATATGTGGGCTTTAGAAGTGAGCTTTTAATTGGAGAGGCCACAATAGATTTTTCAGGTCGTAATCGCGCTATTTGTGAGCATTTAGGGCGTAAGCAACCCTCACTTAAATTAGCTGTGTGATGTCGGCTGCATCACACAGCTAATTAAAATTGCATCACCATGGCTGTCGAAGGGATAGCAAAGTCGCTACAATAAGCCCTGATGAACTACACCACCTCTAAAAGACTGGACTCGGCAACTCGCCTGCCAGCGGGGCATTTTAAGGCACTAGGGACGTGCATGAGGAGACTCATGACGAGATAAAAGAAAGGGCTGCTTACGTTTCACCCTCACTTAAATAATAATAATAATAACCAACAGCTCGCTCTGAAATACGGTGTTTTAGAACAGAAGTTACCTTATTATAGGTACACACAGGAGCCGGTGCTCGAAAACGACCGCGCAAAGCTCTACTAAGACCTGCTTCTCATCACAGACAGGACTCCTTTAGCAAATAAGCCTGACATCATGTGTTGATGGACCGAGCGCAGTCTAGGGTGTTTCTAGTGCATATCACCGTCCCGCATGACAGAGGCCTCGTGAAAGCCGAAACCGAGAAGAGACCGAAATATCTGAACCTGGCGCACAAAGCCAGACATGTGGGGCGCGACGTCCACTGAAATCATCCCAGTCGTCTTATCCGTACACGGGTTAATCCCGACCAGCCTCGATACCAATCTAAGCGATTGGATTTCCGTCGCGTCTCGCTTCCGAAGGCGATGCTGCTCGATACAGCGCGAATCGCACGCCGATTTCTCTCATTAAGGTTCTGAACCCCGGCCGACTATGCTCCCGCCGGGGGTTATACCGTCTCTCCCCCACTCTTCTCTCCTTATCGACGGAGAGACGAGAAGGTTTAAAACCATTTTTTGAATAATAATAATAGATTATCATCGTTCTTTGAAGTATACTAAAACATTAAACAGTACATGTCATACAAGTAATGTGGATTGAAATAAATTAAGGTAGCAATCCACGTCATGCATGTTATTATTTGAGTTACGAAACGCTGATTGACGGACGTTTAAGTAATGAATTAATGTTTACATGACTTGCCCTCGTTTATGATACGCAATTGTGTGATCCAGAACCTGGTATTACAGTGTAACAACATCTCCTTAAGTAATATGAGTCTATAATGTCCTACTGCAGGGTACAGGGTTCCACTTACAATAACGAGAGGTTTAACACAAGTACAGTGTAAACGATTTTTGGAGAAATTAAAATGTGAACAAAGCCGCTACCACAAGATTCCTCACTACACCGCCTCTAAAATAGTGGACTCGCCCACCCGCTTGACCTGCGTGGGATTTTCAGACCATACATTCCCCATGAACAAGATAATGTGTATGAGGAGGCTCAAGTCCAGTAGAGGATGACAAAAATAGCTGGTTATGGTGACATCAATTAAAAATGAAGTTATTTAAGTCATAAAATGCATAAAATGAAAATTACTATAGGACTGATGTGGCGATGGGCAGGTCATATCTGCCGCAGAATGATAACCGTTGGGATAAACGGGCCTTGAATAGAGATCACGTATGGAGAAATGCAGTATGAGACGAGACGTGTTCCGATCAGAAGGGGCCGACGATTTGAAGAAATTCGCTGTGACTGTATGAAGAAAAGACCGTTTTTCTTTTTTGTGGTGGCGACGCTTGGTATAGGCCTACATCCAACAGTGGAGACATGCTGATGGTATCTTGTGATAAATGTTTACCAACCTGTACTCAAACGATATAGTTCCGTCCTGGCTCTCTTCTGCCGATAGCGAAGGGCCAGGTCTTCGCACGGACCGCAGAAGCGACGTCACCCTTCAGCAGGGCTACCACGTCGTCCAGGTATCGTAGTGCTCGTGATTCCGCCTGAAGCGCCTGAGCCGCTGCCGTACACCGATATGCGCGCGCTGACTGCGCCTGCAAGTAGAATATCATAAAGTATTGACTAACGAATGACTAAAAATTCTTACAGAGCAAGTTATTAAATTTTTTTTATTGTAAGAAGGCGGCAGACGAGCACCTGTCCACTTGGTGGTAAGTGGATACTGTCGCCTATAAGCATCTGCGATACATACCCATTTTTTGAGCGTGCGATACATTCACATACCCATGCGATACATTCAGTCCCGAATGACAACCGCTGGCACGCCTCCGAATGTGCTGCCTATCTTTTGAGATATAGGAATTGATTTGGAAAAAGGGTTGGGAAAATGTGGAGGGATATGGGATAGGATGGGAATGAGCTTTGGCATATTTTACTCACTACCGAAACACGAACGTACATTAGGGAATAGGACATAGTGGGAAATGCAGTACATTTGAAGATAGTCTTCTGTGAGAGAGGGGTAACATGGCCAGTCGAGTTCGCCCAGTGGCTGTTGCAGTATTGAATTGAATACGCAATTATGTGACGCCGATCGGAAAAAAAAACGTACCACAATTTTATTTTATAGTTTAGAGCACCGAATATAAACTTTGATCACTTCAGTTAAGTTCTTTGCAAATTGCAATAAAGTTTCGTTTGTTATTTTAAATATTATTTATAGAGATAGAGATAGCAAAATCTCTATCACGAGCCCTGAGGAACTGCACCACCTCTAAAAGACTTGATTCACCAACACGCTTGACCGGCATCATGCACAAGACGATGTGCATGACGGATTTCCGTGTCCGGTAGTGAACGATAAAAACTCTGGTTACGGTTAAAGGTTTTAATACGTAGTGGACTCAGTGTTTAGGTCAAGATGACATGCACACCAATAGGAACCCAGGACCTATAACGGATGCTTTCGTTCACAATCAGGCCTCATCTCTGGATCCATGGATAATGTTTCCTCCTCTTCAATCCCCAGGTGGATTCATGGCTCTTCGATTCAACGATGGATCGAAGTTGTTAGTAATGAATTACATTATTGTTGATACTTTCGCCACCTTGGATTGAAGTGACCTGGAAATATATAATTTTATTTGGATCCCTGAAGTGTGGATCGGAGTGTCTTAAAAAATGTTATTACATTTGAATTCCTAAATTGGTGAATCGAAGATGAGGAAAAAATATCGATGGATATGTATACGGAAAATTATCACTGGTGGTGCCTGATTGTGGATCCATGTGAACGGCGATGGCGTTAAAGTGTATTCGAATGGAGACCGTACGGATTATCTCTTTAGCGCTAAAAAATCTTTAGAACTTTAACTAATTTAGGCTCGAACCCTCAAACTTGAGGGTTTTAGACCATCAAACTATAAATATTTGGACTATAACATTCACGAGCGTTTAACGCTTAAATCATTAAGTCAATCGCTCAGCGGTCATTATTCTAAAAACAAACATTAAATATCTTCTAAAAACTTTGTTTTAAATTTTTGTCTCTATTAAATTTTATACAATAAAGGATATTTTATCTGTTTATCGACGACGGAATAGGAAGAGTCAAAGTGAGAAGTGTCAGACTTCCTAAAGATGTAGCGTGTGGCTAAATACACGCAAGTTGAACATAAAATCAGTGTATTATTTATTAATATGAAACACACGTGGATTATTGTAGTGTGAATTGAGTACACGTGAAATGCGTTATTGTCATGCAAAATCGCCATTTTGCGATCCAGTGAAGCATGCAAAAAGCCAAGTGAATTCATAAATCGTTGTGAACACATAACACATTGTTATTAATTGCGACATGGCCACATTATCTGACATTATTCAAGAGAATCTTGGCCCAATAGTACTAATGGACAATAATATAAAAATGGAAGGTTAAGATCCACGATTAGGTGATCGGACGCCACGAAAAGGTCATCACACGACAGAAGCAGCAGATGATTGATGTATCCAATAGATGTTAATTAAAGTTGAAAAAATTAACATTAAATACCGTTATTATTTATAATATTTTATATTTATTTCTGGAGAATTTAGTGTCTTTCTTTTAGGTCCAGTATTTTAGAAATTTTGGGTGGGGTAGAGTGCACCTGCAATCCAACAGCCGCTGGGCGCACTCGACTGGCCATGTTACCCCTCTCTCCCAGAAGACTACCTTGAAATGTACTGCATTTCCCACTTTATCATATTTCCCTTTCTCCAATTCCATTCATATATGTATCTCTAAAGGTAGGCAGCGCATCCGGGGTTGTGCCAGCGTTTGTTATTCTGGACTAATGTTGATATGTATCGCGGATGTCTATGGGCGACAGTATCCACTTACCATCAAGTGGACTGTATGCTCGTCTGCAGCCTTCGCCCATAAAAAAAATTGCATGTTGTAATGACATATAGGATAAATCTAACGAAATTTTAGTTAATTGTAATGGTTTCATATAACAAAAAATTTCGTGCGTCGTGGACAACGAATAAAGAAAACAAAGAATGAATAAATGCCTTTCAGATGAATTTAGATTTAACGTAATTTAAAGCTGCCGAAGTCGTGTATAAAAATTAATCAGTAATATTGAATTAATTGTAGATTCCATTTTAATATTTAGAATAATTAATTGCACACCCGCCTCCTCCAAGGTGATATCCGGCGTATTCTTCTGGATGGATGCGAGTCCTGGATAATGAACGTGGACCTCAGTAAACGTATAGAAACATTGGAAATCTTGCCGTACAGACGTACGCAGTAGGTCACCAATGAGGAGGTCCTGCGATAAGTTGGTCCGAAACGCGAACCCTTGCATATCGTTAAGTGCAGAAAAGTGGCTTATCTGGGTCACGTGCTTATGAAAGTTATCTTATCTGGCTTATCTGGCTTATGAAAGTTACGAACTCTTGCCACTGATTATGACGGGCAAGATAGCCGGAAAGAGATGTGTTGGTCGCAGGAAAAGTCATGGAAAAAGTCATACGGGAGGGGTCTGGCGAGTGCCGCCGAACTGTTTCGCCTCGCGAGAGACAGGACAAACTATTTGGAGCTGATTGCCAACCTTCACTAGTTGGAGAGGCACCACAACAAGAAGAAAGATAATTAATTGATCAATCAATAAGTATACCAAGTATATCAATCTGTATACCAAGAATTATGTATAATATTTAATCAAACCTCGCTAAATAAGAATGCGTTTTTAAAATATCTTCGTTGACTTTGATCACAGACTGTTTAAAAATATATTATCATGGCGATAATGAACCTCATTACCGTAATGATTGTTGCCAAACGATTAATAACTGACAACATTGTATGATAAGAATTAGTTAGATAAAGATTAGGGCGGTGATAGCCCAGGGGTACCTATACTCGACTCACTCCTCGCCTCACGCCCATCCTCGGCCCGTACCACCGAGTGTCTAACTTAAGTACGGATTTTTAAAAATTGGTCACTTGGCGGTGAGGGAAAACACCGAGAGGAAATCCGCATGCTACAGAAATAAATAAAAAATCTGGAGTATGCGATTTACCAATCCGCACTGGGCCCGCGTGGTGGATCGTGCCCAGCAGTGGGACATTAAAGGCTGATACACGCAAGAGATAAATAAAAATGTTGCATTTAAGTTTCAGCTTCTATTATTACAAGTTTAATAATTTGAAAGAAAGAAAATATATTGTGTGTCGCGACAATAAAATGGAACTGACTCGGCAAACGCTGCAGATAAAAGCACGGATATTCTGCCAGCACCTATAAACATATAAGACCACGGACAGCCTAAGAAGTAGACAATGTTACCTCAAAATATAAATATACTCAATTGGTGATAATAATAGTAAAAAGTGGATGAAATACAGAAAAAAATAAAAGAGATTACTATCCTTCTAATTTACAACAAACGTGTTAGAGCGGCATGAAAATTTAAAATTACTTATTGCAATATAAACTGCTGTATGCCTATTTAATTGTGTTATGATTTTCATGAATGTTTCAATGCTGTCTTAGCAGAATAATAATTTGGCATATATGTCGGGAAATTATGTTTTTATAAGTCGCAAACAATTCTTGTTCAATTGCGTTTGTAACGATTTTTCTCATATTTATTAATTACTAGCGACCCGCCCTCGCTTTGCTTCGGTTTATAAGTATATTTTTTTCAAAATTTCAAAATAAAATATAACCTATGTTAGACACGAATAATGTAGCTTCCTTTTTTGTGGAATAATTTTTGAAATCGGTTCAGTTACCCTTGAACCATTATTATATTATTGTTATTGTTACCATTGAAATCCAGAGATTACCCCCAACATACAAACACACAATTTTACCTCTTTATTATATTATAGAATAGATATAGATGTAACTTTTTTTCATATTATTAATATTCAAGCAATTTCTTACTCACTGCTTCCACATCAATAATGTTATTAGGGTTAGATGCTAGTTTATAAATATATTATGTAGCTATTATAGAGAAAAAGACCGGAAGGGAAATGTCGCTACTTTCCTTATGTTTAGGAAAAAAGTTTTTCCTAAACATACCATTCATTCATTCAACATCTAATAGGCCATTCAAGAGTCGCCGGACATGAATAGTTTAGAGCGAACACAGAAGGCGCTCAGTCAGGAGCAACAATGTGTGTGTAAATTGGCGGAAGGAACGGTCCTCGGCTTAGGGCGTTGCTTTGGGAGGGTACCGTGGGATCGCGAGTCGGTGAGAAGCGCCCAGGCACGTGCCGATACCTGGTAGAAGTGTTGGCCGAAGGCTGGTGTGTGTTCACGGTGTAGTGAGGGGGACGTCCTCGTCTCCGCCGGCGGGAACGGTGTACATGTGTAATGTAAGTGTGAGAAAAAAGTATTTAGACAAAAGTTGTATAGTTCTTTCATCAAACGAAGGCGTTTTAGTGTGCGTAAGAACATGTTGAGAACGCTCAATTGGGTTTTAGGATCGTTTTGCAGTAGGATTGTTGAATGCAGGTTGAATGCATTTAATGTAGATAATTTTTATACTAGTCAGTCAATGTTCTTTGCAGTTTAACCATTATCGAAATTATTTTTCAACATTATCTCTTACCTGGAAATTCAAAATTACCTGTAAAGCACATTGGCCGTATTTATACAATATTTTTTTTTAAACAATATGCTGAACTGCAAAATAAAACCTGATAAATAGAAAAATAAAGTATATACATACATGAATACATCAAATATTCTTGTTTTGACAAAATGCATTCAATATCAGCTTATAACTTATAACTGCAGGTCACAAGCCTTCCATAGTAAACGCACGCGCACCCAGTGCGGATTGGTGGATATATTTACATGCTCCAGATTTGTTTTAGTCGAGTTTACTTACGATATTTTCCTTCAGCTAGTAACAATTTTATAAATCTATTCTTAAGTAGAAACTCAGTAATACGAGTCGAAGGTTGAACTCAAGACCTGTCGAATGAGAGTCGCGTAAAGACCCCTAGGCTATCACTGCTCTTGAGTTGCATACCAAACTAAGCCAATTGGGTCATTGTGGTTTGGCAGGGCGGACCTTAGAGGAGGGTGCGGAAATCAATTATTCCAGTCGTCCAAATATGTCGGGTGCTTATCAAGTAAATAACGAGATGAAAATTAAGAAATTAAGGAACAGATAAAGAGAAGAATGCTAAGCGTAGGTGCGTTCCAAATGAAATAGAAAAGTAAAAAGAATAGACAGAATCTATTCATTCCCACCTGCAGTTTGCGCCGCTGTGTTTTTCCTTTCTTTTTCACGTCACGTTTGTAGAAAATCCAATATACGACTAACGTTCTAAACAACTCCACATTAACGTGTGAAAAATTTCAAGTATTTCGAAATAAACTTTAATAAAGGAAGACGAAACGCAGGTGGGAATGTGCTGGATAATAGGAAAGCAGAAGGCCGTGTGTCGGCAGTAACGCCAGCAACGGTACCAACGCGTCAGGGGTCGCGGCGCGCCACGCGCCGTGCCAGCACCTGGATATCTTCCTGGATCCCCGCTAGCTCCTCGTGTAGATCCCTCGATTCTGCAAGGAGCGCGTCTAGTCTTCTCGCTGCCACCGTCAAACTACCCACTTCACGCTCGTCGTCCTCTTCTACCATCAGCGCTAATTTCCCTAAACGATCCCTTTCCACTGCATCACCAATTTCCACTTGTTTCCTGAACTCGCGAAGAAGCTCGTGTCGAATGTTCCCTCCATTACGTTCCTCCTCTTCCGCTTCTCTCAACTCATCAGCCAGGGATCTTTCTTTTTTCAAATCTGGCGAGGGAGTGCAACGTATTGGTGAAAGTGTGTTTGGACTTGGAGAACGAGTGTACCGAGACGCATTCAATCGATCCGGCAGAGGAACGGTTAATAGATTCGATTGGTATTTCACGGGTTCAGTTCTAGGCGGTTCTGGTGACAGTACTTGAGGTTCAGGTGTTACAGCTGCGGAAACATGCGGAGTTGGCGTTTGTAGCGCTCGCTGAAGAAATCGTCTCGTATCCTCGTCGAGTGGTCTTGTAATACCGCGACGAGGAGCGGGTCGCACTATAGCTTCCAGTGCATCGCGACCCGGGTCCTCCGGCCGCAGCAGCTCTAAAATCTTAGCACGCGGTGGCGATATAGATGAAGTGACGTCGAACCTCGACACCAGCTTCCCCTTTTCTGGTGAAGTATGAATATCACCGGTCGGTGTGTATGCGCGTATGTTATCATTTAGAACGCGGTAGTTGCGCAATTTGACGTTTCCTTCCGGCGGCAGGGATCCGGAGGGACAGTCCTCAGGGTCTGGTTCTATTATTTCGATGAAGTCCGCGGTCAGAAGCGTGGGTTTAGGAGATTCAGGCCGCGGCACCTGTGTGAAGAGGTTCATGTCGCGCTCCGACGGCGCGCGCGGACACACTAATCACTTTAGGAAAGCGGCGCGCGCGCACGCGAGCGGTGTCAGTGCACGCTGCGATAACGCGGACGAGCACTGATTAATTCTTGAATTCACCTCGTTACGTAAATGAGAACCGGTATTGTTTAAGCGTCGATTTCACAGGAGCTGCACATATGAGCGTCCCTCACGGTAACCGCAACCGGACTGCAGCCGATAGGGCGCTAATGGAGGGCGGGCTGCATTACTAATCCAATTTACTGATGAGCGATGACTTACAAATCACTGCAATGTCTATATGAATACGGCCCATTTGTAGTCTTAAAGTAATAACAAATAGTTTCTGACTTCGCAACGTAATGATAGACTTAAATCGTTTTCAAACGAATGCAATTGTAGTTGCATTGTTGAGATCGTCCCTGATTGTGCGATTTCTAGAATCGAGTGCATTGCGGTGCTGTTACTTGTTTCACTTTTATTTACTCGAATGCGTTCATTGAGAATAGTTCGAATACCACACAACTTGTACCGTTAACTTTACGTTCTCGAATGTATTTTCAGACCTTTAATGAACGCTTAATTTGTTTGAAATACATTTTTCACCGTGATGTTTTCTTTAGTGTTTAGTCTAGGATAATGCGGAGAATCAGAGCGAGAATGTTTAACCTGCCTGTGGTTACATTGTGTCTGGAAGTCAGTCCTCTGTGGTACAGTGTTAAGCGTGCGCGCAAATATTTGTCTTCATAGACTATAATTTTATATCATACTAGCGACCCGCCCTCGCTTCGCTTCGGTTTATAAGTTTTATTTCCGACTTAGTTGATAAATATCATCGTAATTTTAGCTAATTTGCACGTAATGTACATAATAAATAGCCTATATCCACCTGGAATAATGTACCTTTCAAATGGTGAAAGAATTTTTAAAATAGGTGCTGTGGTTCCGGAGATTACCCTCCACATACACACAAACTCACAAAATTCGCACTCTCTCTTTATTATATCAGTATAGATAAATTTTTCAAAATTTTTCAAGTCGCCGGTCCACCCGGCTGAAGGGCGTCCCACACTATTCACGGCACGATGTCTCCTATATCAATCGCAATGCGTTAAACTTGATTAGGTTGCTAAAAATAAATGATTTTCATTACAGTCATAAAATCGCTAAGATTACATGTGTTATTTCAAAAATTCAATATTTTATACATGTAATGAAACCAGGGTTCGTGGATATGGGGCCGTTCCAGTATTACGTAAGCAGAATTTTAGTCATTTTTACCCCCCCCCCCACTCCCCCGTTGTCAGCGAAAGTAAGCAAAGTTCTTACTCCCCCCCATGCTTACGTAAGCATTGGTATAATTTTTACAAAATATGTTCAAATTCATTTAATTATAATAGAATCTACGAAAAATTGCCGAAAAAATACGAAAGTAAATAAATAAATATTGCTGACGTAATCGCCATTCAGACCCCTCCCCCCTATAAAATTGAAACAACCCTATAAAAAGTATTTTATTCAAATAGTTGTAACAAACATTTGGAATATTTTTTATAATGGAGATATTTGCCATATTATATATGCCATATAATGGCATATACATGGCTCACAACTGCACTTATTTGCTCACAGGCGGGTTATGTTTATAATCCTAAGTATAGTCATAATTGTAATTTTAACCCTTACGCTGGTTTACTGAAGAAAAATCTCTGCTCGCTAATTTATGAAGACTCGATAAGCATGATTAATTTATGGTGGCGACTATAAGTTGCTCGGGGTGCAGAACACCTTCTGACAACGGAACCAGCCCTCGAGCAAGGGTCTTTCAATTAACGGTAATTAATATCCCAATATCCGTGTGGTATCGTAACACGGCATTCACGAATGCTCGATTAAATTAATGACAATGAGTCGGTGATTGTGGCCACGGTTTTGTATTAAGCGCATCGTGTGTTATTATACATTAATTGGGCAAATTGAATGAAAATCAATGGTTATTGTAATTACCGGGAAGCGATCTCGATACAAGTTTAGTGGTACACTAAATGAGAGTATTGTTGTTTTTGTGTGTCCAGCTCAGCACCGGGGAGAATACAGTTTGCGGAGATTATTGTGGAGATGGAATTAGAATTTTGGTAACATTTTACCACGTTGACCCGCTCTCACGACCACTACCTGCTCCCGACTAACAGTTTGAGGTAGCGAGACGCGTTCATTAATACTTGAAATAAAATTTGTCCGAACACAATAGCTTGGATCTATATCGAAATTAAGCTTGAAGCTGAGCCAAATCGATTCAATAGTTCAAAAATTATGACGGTTTAAACTCCAAATGAATTCTCTATCAGTCGACAGTTGGTTAAATGTGAAAAATTAAAGCGGGTGCCGAAGAAATTAAACAGTAAAGCTTCACAAGCTTTAGTAACATCTGTATAGATAATAATAATACAATGATAATCTACTTATACAACAAAATATGTATATATACTAAAAAATAGATATTAAATATTAGGTCGGGGAGAAAGTTTCTCCGATTTTTTTATAGAAATTCAAGACATTTTTTTTAAGTTTAATTACATTTACCTATAATAAATATGTGTGGTTTTGATCGATAATTTACTGCCATCTTGTAGATAATGTCATGATCTCATTGATGTAGAAATTCTGAAATTTATGGGCAAAAAATTACGACAAGTACTTTTGACAGTCCTCTCTTGATGTCAACCTTACGCTACTTCAAGAGTTCTGAAGTAACCGAAACAGGTGAAAACCTGAGGGGGAAAGGTCAGGGCTATACGGTGGATGCACCAACACCTCCCAGCCAAGCTCTCCCAGTTTTTGCTGAGTAGGTAGAAATGTGTGCTAGAGACTGGATTTTATCTTTTTAATTAACTATCCCACTGCAGAAATCATGGAATTATCTTCAGCATGCTGTTAACTTATCATGGTCGCTGCGGTTTTATTTTTTAAGGCTTAAAAAACAGCAAGCTGGAGTGGCAGTGGACAGACCATATCCGTAATAGGAGCGACAATCGCGTCGTCTTCGCCCTCTGGTGAGTTGGACTAACAACACGAAGAAAGTCGTCGGTAGTAGTTGGATGAGAAGAGCAGAATACAGTGTGTGGTGGCGAGCCGTGGGAGAAGCCTATATCCAGCAGTGGAGGAACACGCTGATGAGATTGGATGGTATTAAACGTTCACTCAGCTGTCTTTTCCTACACCTTAACAATATTGTCAGATGTGTTCGCACTGTTGAAGGTCATCATGTTTAAAACTTCAGTAAACTGGTGGAACCATAGTAGGAGCTGAATACAGCAAATTTATACACTGATGGATGTAAATACCATAGGTAAGATACAGATAGATGGGGTTGTTGGAAGGACCAACAAAATTTGTGCAATATGGCTCTGTGTTAGTGTTGACTGAAGATATAATGCTAAGGAGGTCTCTCCCCATTTTCCCAACCATTTCTCCAAATCTTTTCCTATAGGTACCTCCAAAAGTAGGTAGCGCTTTCGGGGACGTGGCAACATTTACCTTTGGAACTAATGTTGGCATGTATCACGTAATTTTTATGGGTGACAATACTGTCGCCACTTACCACCAGGTGGATTGTATTCTCGTCTGCAGAATATAATATGTAATACTTTCTATAAAAATGTATGTAAGGTAATACAGGTGTTTAAAGTATCTGCAGGACAAATTGGAAGTTGGGAAGAAATTAGAGGTTCCAGAATTATGAGTGTAGTTGCAGGAAGTAGCAATGTTCAGAATATGCTGCAAAGAAACCATTCGCTGTAAAATAATGACTGCGTTGCAATGTCAGATATAGGAAGTGAAAACAAGGGCATCCGCCATTCATTACCGACGGTGGCAATTACAATTGTACATTATCTACGTGCATTCGTACCTGAAACCTTATCACTGATAACGCGATAAGCCCCGAAACAATGCGAGATATGTCGAAATAGTCGCGTTTTTTGGTAGCTTGCTATCATCAGCGGTGGTCTTGGGGTACCTGCGCACAGCCACATTACCCTTTAAAGGGCTTGTTGGTATTCGAGACCTCTGCTGATCCTAGACCTGGATTTTTTTTATCTACGCATTTTTAAAAATATCTTGATTGATTTCTGTAATTAATCAATTGAACGCCGATTACGGACGTCGCTCGATGCACTGTGATTTTTGAACATTTCTTTTTTTATTACTTTTGGAGTATTGCGATAAGTAGTAATTCTTCGCGGGAAAATTGATAAGGTCTTTCCGTTTATTTAGGTCTATTAATTGTCATAACAGTAGATACCTTTTATTATGTCTATTGTTGTGGATTCATATTTGTACTTATATAAATTACAAGTTGTTTTAGATTCTCAATGAATTTGAAGTGAAATGCTTACTTTATTTTCGTTCTTTTCTAATGACAAATTCAAGAGACAGCGAGGTGTGTCGAGTGAATGGAAAATAGCTATGGTTTTCTGACGATTTATATCTACTGGACACAAGGTAGGTAATCTGGTGGTGAAATTTATGTGTTTTCATTCGTTGAAGCGAAGGGTCTTGAAAATACTAGATTTTGATATTAGTATAGGTTGTAGGGGGAGAGTCCACGCTGCATTCCCACAGCTGCTGGGCGCACTCGACTGTCAGCGTTACCCCTCTCTCACAGAAGACTACCTTGAAATATACTGCATTTACTATTTTATCGTATTTCCCCAATGTACGTACGTGTTTCGATAGTGAGTGAGATATGCCAGAGCCCATTCCCATCTCATCCTATCGTATCCCTCCCCATTTTCTCAACCTTTTCTCCCAATCCATTCTATAATCCGAAAAGTTAGGCAGCACATCCAGGGGCGTGCCAACGTTTGTCTTTCTGAACTGAAATCGGCATGATTCGCGGATATCTATGGGCTACAGTATCCTTTTACCATCACCAGTGGACTGTATGCTCGTCTGCCGCCTTTTTTCTATAAAAGAAGAAAGATTTTTCCCTTGCTGCGAATTATGTTGAATGTATCTATATTTCCTAATTGCTTTTAGGGATGATGCGTTCTGAAGCTTTAACAGCTGACAATGCGGTGATTACTTCTATAAGAATTTGGAATTATTTCGCATTCGACAACCACAAGACTTTGTGTCTCAGTATAGTTCCGACATCGGGAGGGAAAATTATTGTATCTCACATGCCTTGTTTAATGGTAATACCAGCCCATAAGGATAATACTTCGTACTTAAAACGAATGAAGAGCTAAAGTTCATAATAGCTCATAGAATTACCATGCTAAATGGGGAATTGTATAGGTCATATTTGCCGCAGGCCCGATAGGGTGGATGAGTTCTCGAGTTAAGGGCACGTACAGGGAAGCACAGTGCAGGTCGCTGTCCAGCCAAGTGGACAAATGACTTGAAAAAGTTTGTCGGTGGTAGTTGGGTGAAAAGAGTTGAAGATCGTGAGTGTTGGCGAACTTTGGCAGAGGCCTATATTCAGCTGTGGAGAAACAGGATTATGGTATGGTACGTTTCTTAAAATGAAGCTACCTTCCTTCCCATTCGTATTCCGTCGCCTGTTTCGTAAAAAGCTAATTCCTTCCATTTTAAAATTGCACTTTAAACATGTCAAAAAGATACCTTTATTTGTTAAGGGCCCTTCATGCGAGTCGAGAGGTGCTTGAGGCGAGTGGCGCGGGCGTTGCGGGGTGGTGTCGGGGTGAGCGGAGCGTGCACTCCGTAAGGATACTGTGCGGGCGTCAACTTGACAAGTCGGCGACGGTCTAGCAGACCCTGCAGTGCTGGTTCGAGACTGAAACCGACTTTACAGAGTGGAGGTACTCTTATCTTTAATTCTTTTTTTATTTCTGTACATGTTTAAGTAAGCACCTAGATTGAATATTCTTTTTAAGAAGTTGCGGTAACAGGGGAGGATGAGCGGAAGCGGATTTCAAAAATAGATATTTTTACAGTTTGTTGGTGTCTTTTTTATTGGTGTTTTTTGTTTTTTGTTGGTGTTGGTTTTTACAGTTTGCAAGCGATGCAACTTCTTTGAGCGAAATGGACAGTTCCACTTCGAGCTGATAATATCTGCAATTATTCGAAAAAATCCAGGTTTCATATTCCCCTGTTGCCTCCTCCATAAATGGATCATTTTTTTTTTATGAATTCCATTAAAGAATAGTTTCTCTATGTCGGTAAGTTTTGCTTTTTTAATTAAGAGTTGTTAAATTTTCAAACTGGGCTTATTATTTGCAGCGTTTTAAGTAAATATTTTATTTTTATTTTTGGAGGGTCCTAACTCCTATAAGAAACAACTAATCAAAAAAATCAAAACGTAAGAACATGCACTGTTCCCAAAATTCGGGGAGAAAACAAGGGAATACGTTTGTATGGACAAGACGCTGCTGTCATCGTCCGCTCATAGGCGAGGATCTTCAGACAATATATAATAATGTTTAAAGAACGTAAGAAAACCAGGCGGTCACATCGTTCTACTTGTACAACAATCTTTTGCTGATAGATGATCTTGTCTATCAACAGATTCGCGCTGGCTCCCGGATACATTATGGCTCGACCCCTCATTGAGACTACTGTACGTATAGTCTCATATACACACATTTTATGTACACATTTTAATATGTTATACGTATATTACAGAGATATAACTTTTTAAACTTTCGCATTTTTATACACATTTTATACGATAGGTCAAAAGAAAAGGTCTTAGAACTGACTACTGTACAATAACGGTAGAAAAAGAACCTAATTTGAATTTTGAAAATGGGACTCTTTTCTTGTCAAACGCTATTAAATTTTAAAGCCGTCGGATCGTTTAATTAGCATTCGTATCCCAGTATAAAAATAGTCCAGTTTTAATTCCACAATGGGCGAAAACCGCAGCGGTTACTTCATCATCAGTGGGAAATCTTCTACCCCTTAAGTTTGAGTTTTGAGAACAAATAGTAATCACTGGGAGCTAAGTCAGGACTATAAGGTGGGTGACTAATTTCCGTGAAAGCCACACTTTAAAACAGCAGCTTTTGCAACTGCGGCGGCGAGGACGGGTGCATTGTCATGGAGAAGCAGCACACCTTTGCTTAGTTTTCCACGATGTTTCTGCTTGATAACTACTGTTACTCTATTACTCGTAATTACTCTATAAGGTTAGCATACTATACTGACATTAACACACCCGTATTTGCGTGCTTTCTGGTCTTATCGAAGGCTTTTGATCTGGTGTCGTATGAAGTTATATGGACAAACTTGTACTCTGATACTGACTTACCGTTAGAAATCATTGACACTTTCAGATATTGGTACAGCCATCAAACCAATTATGTACGATGGACGGGTTCGCTATCGAACGTGTATGGGCTGGAGTGCGGGGTGAGGCAGGTGGGTTAATCTCACCCAAGCTATTCAGCCTGTACATGAACCGACTGGATCGTGGCTTAGCGGCGCCGGCGTCGGTTATTTTGTAGATGGCTGCTTCATTAATAACATCAGTTACTTAGATGATATGGTGCTGCTGGCTGCGAGAGGTATGCTCTGTCACATGGGCCCAGGTACAACTCCACAAAGAGTGAGCTGTTAATGTTTAAGGCGGGTAATAAAACATGCTCCATTATACCGCCGGTCTATATCCTGTATACAATTTTATATCGATATTTTTATATCCTGTATACAATACAAATATATCAGTTATATTTAGTAGTAGCAGAAAGGTAGGTAATACAGAAAGGCTGGCATATAGCTGCTGTTCCGATTTGCGAAGTCATGTAAGCAATTTATTTTGCGGACAATTGCATTATTAAAATTTCTGCTAAAAATAATGTAGTAATTTTAATTTAAGTAAAAAAGGAGTTATACCCAAAACCCTTCAACAAAGGTAAAATTAAATCAGCTTTACCAAAAATTAACAGCAATTACCAGAGTAAAAATAAAATCCTTTTTGGGGAATGATGAGAAGTCACCGGGAAGCGAAGGCTGTGTCTCGTGTAAATACAACTGTGATTGAGTGTCGTCGACGATGGTCATACAGCCTCCGTTGCTTCCGTATACTATATATAAAAGGTTCAGGAAAATTTGAGCTTTATGCTGTGTACTTAAAGAGAAGAGTTGTATGAGGGGTAGTGGCAGATGAGGAAGGAACTGTGGAGGGTTGTATGATGCTCGCTGTCTGTCTGTTCGCAAGTTCAGCGTTACAGACGACTTATTTCGAATAAGTGTGAATGTAAATTCCTGGTTTACACCAGTTTTTTTTTGGGACAAGAAAGTGGTGTTGTGAAGAAGGTCCGACCGTTAAATTACACTTCTTATCTATATCGGAGCGAGTGAAGTGAAATTTTAATTTGGTCCTGAAAAATTTTCACGGCGTGTGTATATTTTTTTTTGTAAGGGGTAAAAATTAAAAACTACCCCAGTCTTCCCACACTATTATTCGCATAAAAACAAACGAAGAAAGGAATGGGATACTCATTATTAGCGTAGGAAATACAGAAATTAAACTAATTATTTTCGCAATCCTTCCTCCAAATCAATTCCCCTAAATCCCAAAAGTAGTCAGAGCATTCGGGGGTGTGCCAACGTTAGTTGGTATGTATTGCGGATGTACATGGACGACAGTATTCAGTTACCATCAGGTGGACAGTCAGCTCATCTACTGCCTTCTTTAAATAAATAAATAAATAAAAAAACTCAGAATTTATATATTAACATACTGTGAGACTACAAGCTATGAACATTTAGCGCTTAGTTGTAGGTACTACATTGCTAAGTCGGCTTTGATAAACTTTAAGCTTTAAGAACGTTAACCGTTTCAGACTCGAGCTTTTTAACCTCTTTAGAAAAGGTTTACGACCATCAAACGTTACAAACTGCGGCTATAACACTCACGAGCTCACAACACATTAAAATGTAAAAAAACAAGTGTCTAGCAAGCTTTATGGCGAGATAGCCTTTCGCCATAGTCTTGTCGTCACCACCCTCGGAGACTGAACGAGTGAGTCATCGCGAGGTTCCCTCCAATTCAGTCTGGGGGGCGCCGCGTTTGCTATTGAAACCGAGGTTCGGTGTTGCCAGATCCTTCCCAATTAATTCCCATCCGCTTGTCACGTCATGTCAACTTTAATGAGATCGTCATTCATGTCAGTGCCATACATGAGGCGTTGTAACGAGACTGCTGAAGTGTTACTCTGTGTTACCATAGTGTTACTTTGGATAATTACGATGAGTGGATTTTGGAGGTAAACTTGTAATGAGAAGTTAAGGAGATGATAAGTAATTGGGTTAAAATATTTGCGAGTGATCCTTTGAATTCAGTCGGAAAATAAATTCAAACGTTAATATCGCATCCTACAGTTACTCGTAGTATAATATAACACATAAGCATTTGGTAACCAACGCCGCGAACAATATATACGGTCAGCGGACCAGCGCTTACTTTGTTCCCAGGTTAATAAATGAATTAGATCCTAAATTTAAAAAAGATATCAGCGAAAATAATTTAAAATATAAATTAAGAACATATTTCTTGTCCAAATTATAATTTGTTCACTGCTCACAGGTAGGTTTTTAATGTCTCGACTACTGATTCCAGCAGTACTTGTATCTTAGACAAATCTGTATGGTTTATTAGATACAATTATGTTAGCTATATACTTAATCTTTGTAAAATTGTTAATAATAAAAAAAAAATAATAATAATAATTTCTAATCTTAAATTATTTGAGGATCCGATAGTAAAATTTTTTACATGCCAAGTTCCCGAGAAACTTGAATTACTTGATTGCTTGATATTGATTACTTATAAGTATTACTTGATAAGTATTTTATTATAAAGTAGCTGTTGCTCGCGACTTCGTTCGCGTGGTCTTCAAGTACTAATTTAGAAACGTTCACGGGAGTGAGCTCAACAACTCACCAAAGTTTCATCGCAATCGGATGAATGGTATCGGAACGCATAGAAGACGAACAAACAAACATTATTTTTATATATTAGAAAAAAATTAGCAATAACCCGAAGGCTTAAGTATTAGACTTGTATTGTTAGATAATTATCGTTGTTATTATTTATTTTCTGTCTGTTATCATTTTGTCTTGCTTTGTTTTTTTTATGGACGAAGGCGATACACGAGCATACAGTCCACCTGATGGTAAGTGGATACTATCGCCCATAGACATCCGCGATACATGCTAATATTAGTCCAAAATGACAAACGGTGGCCCTCCCCCGGATGGCGCTGCCTACCTTTGGAGATATAGGAATGGATTTGGAGAAAGGGTTGGGAAAATGGGGAAGGATAGGATGGGAATGGGCTCTGGCACATCTCACCCACTACCGAAAAACGTACGTACATTAGGGAAATAAGATAAAGTGGGAAATGTACTGCACTTCAAGGTAGTCTTCTGTGATTCTGTGAGAGAGGGGTAACGTGGCCAGTCGAGCGCGCACAGCGGCTGTTGGATTGCAGCGTGCACTCTTCCCCTCTTGTGTGCTTGTCGAATAAATCTTTCTTTCATTCTTTCTAATATTAAACTACCGTAACCGTAACCACTGCTGGACTGTGGCCTCCTCATGTTTATTGTGTCGTGCAAAAGGGACTTACGGCATTATAACGACATACTTGCCGACCAGGTTAGCGAGTTCATTATTTTACAGGTGGTGTAACTTCCCAGGACTTGTAGTAGCGGTCTTTTTATCCCTTAGTCGCCTTTACGACACTCACAGCAAGTGATGAGATGGTGATGTTCTAAAGCCGGCTGATACCACACAGCCGTATCAGATTAATTCTGCTATTGCTAGGTGCTAACCTAGCCAGTTATAGAAAAGTCTGTCGAAATCCAAGAGTTCAAAAGTCTCCCTTGATTCTCTGGGATATGTAAAGGAGCAACCCTGGTGAGCGTGTTGTCCCGTGACGCATGCGCGGTGGGCGGGTCGATAGCCCGCGTGCGGCGGGCGACGGGGACCAGTCCGCGCCGCGCCGGGCTCCTGACGCCCGCGCCGCCCCGCCATGAGGGCGCGCGCTATACTTACCGTGCTCACCGGTATATTCGCCGCCTCTTCCTTCACTCGTGCCGACAAGAGCAAGTTCTGTAAGTCTTACACATTTCTCATACACTTCTACTGTTTATTAGTGTGGAGTGCCAAAAACCGGCGTTAACCCCACGCCATCTAGCGGTTTCGACTTTCAAAGGAACGCGGACTTCTGAAGAGTTCGCGGGCATTACTATTTGTGTGCGTACATTCGACGGGAACGCGAGTCTAAAGTCGTTTTCTCAAAGCTCCCGTAAAATAATGAAAATGGAGGCAAATATGGGCTGTTATTTGTCGTTCGTATTTTAAGGAAACGAGCGATCGTTATTTAAACTCAACGCAATTTGTTTTGGGTACATGTTGCGTGTATTAATGATACGCCTTTGATACGACTTTGTAAAACTAGGGTGGCTATGTGAAATTATGTTTTCACTTATTTTGAAGGAAATAGGTCACGAAAACAATAGTTGGAAATGGAGTAAGCGGAGGCCTTAGTGTGTAGCGTGAATGTCTCGTTTGTGAACGTGTGAGTGGCCCTGTATTCTATTCATTCGAGTTCTATGCGTGGTTTGCTTTGATTAAAAATAATTGGTAAATTGAAAAAAGATGACACCATATTACTGAGTTGTTTATCTTCCAATACACATACATCTTATAACCTTTCGGGTTCAAGTATTATAGGTTACTAAAATACTTGTTGATCTTCTGCCATCCCTCCGACAACTTGTTGGCTATTTTGTCAACCGGTCCTGGTCCTCCACAATGTCTTGGTGCTCCTGCCAGAAGTACCGTCTCTCCTGGTGCCAGCTTCAACCCTCTCTCTAAAGATAGATGTGAAGCTACAGAAAGACTTGAACCAGCTGAACTTGCAGCTACCGTCATTTCAGCTGGAAGACCAGGAATCCTGGATAGCTGAGCTTCGGTGGATTCTCGGGCGAGATTAGAAACCACTAATAGAGTTCCAGTCCCTCCCCATCTCAGTATCGCTACAGCCTCGCCCAAGCGTTTAATCTGAAAGTAGGACAGACATTAACTATATCTATTTATGTAATAACAAGCTTTCAGTGCTGAATAGTCCGTGTTTAAAATGTTAAACACAGAACGACTCCGCTCACTACTCGTATTATTGTAAGTTACGGTTATATTAATTACCTCTGCATGTGGTCCAATAGCTGGCGACTTTCTCATAGCTGCAGCAGTCTTTACGACTCCAATGTGACTGAAGTCGTTCGTGAATTCAGTCTTCGCGTTTGCATATCTGTAATTAGGAGCGAGAGGTAACCATGTTTCCCCTGTCGAAAATCCTGCATTAGCGGAATCTTCCCAGGGGAACGGTGCAGCTGATGGTCTGGCAGGAGCTGGCCAGCACTTGTCCGGTGCTGTAGCCCATTCGAGGATAGTATCTGCCGCGCCCAGCTCATCCCCTTGCTGGATTACTGCTGCTCCGGGTAGGGTTAGAGTCAGGAGATTTATAGCATCGACGATGTCATTGCCGTAGCGTGTTGCTATTCTACTGTCTTCCTCTGTGCTGCTCTGTTAAAATTAATAAAAATGTTGAAACAATTGATATGATACGACATTACTTCCACAAAGGTGAAGGAACATTCTTACCCGTACGAATATAGTCTCATTAATCTTAAATTCTTAGGACGTTATTTTGTTAGCTCCAAACTGACATAAATTTGTGTCTACATTTTTTAATGGAACGTTACAATTTAGATTTCTTTCATTACTATGCAAAACTATTCTTAATTGCTTAATTTTTGTATGTATAAAGGGCTGATGACATATAGTTACAACATATAAATCTGCTACAGTGTTATGAAGCAGCAAAAGATAGGAATCATTTTGAAGATAATAAAAGTCTTTACAAGCCAAGTGGGTAGCACGTCTTGCGGGGCGTTAAGCAGTACAGTGTGGAAGGCTATTGCCAATTGCGCTGCAGAACTCTTCGTTGGTGATGTCAGTGCTCTGCTAATTACGCTATTCGCGCCAACTCCGCCATCTCCGTAGTACTTTGCTGCCTCGGACGGCGATAATGAGGACTCCACCAAAACTACCCTGAAAAATTTCAAACGTATCTATGAAACTGCAAAAATTTTGACTAAAATTGAAACATGGCCGTTTGAGATGTTGCCAAATTGTGTGAATAGCTACCACCTGATACATTTAGATATATGATTAATACGTTTTATTATTTTTTTACCACGCACTGGTTATAATATTCTGTGTTCCAGCAAGAAGACAATCTGGTTGGAATCGGAAGAATTTAAAAAAGAACCATATTCTTCAGTTTCCCAGAAACTTATTTTGCTTCGAATTTATTTTTGTTTCAATCAGTATTATTCAGATGTCTCCTAATATTTTAAACCTGTATAAGGGGAGGCACTGGCTTTCGAGATACAGATTTTTAATTTAGTTTGAGAGTCAGGGCTCGCTTAAAATGTGACATGTAAACAAATTGAGCGAAATGAAAACAATTACAATTTCTGTTAATATTAGTAACAACGAAACAAAACAAACATACGGTGTGTCCAAGTTGGCGGCGCGCGCACACCTCATCGCTTCTGCCGCCATTGTCCTCAATAGTTTTTCACCACAATTCTGGTTCATAGGGAAGTCTGGATTGAGCAGGACTCCTGCCACTCCTCGCCTCAACCAAGCACACTGAGCTGCTGACAATGCTGCGCTGATTCCTTCAGAGCATAGGTTTAGAACTGCTGCGTCGTTGGAAGATGCCCAAAAAGCGGCGCGAGATTCGTGCCATATCCATTTATCAATGCCAGGTTCCGCCTGAAAATATTTAATTTAAATTTCGCAGTGGAATCTGCAATGCAATGAAATCAGTCAATTCAGTATCCCCTGCACATTGTCTCGTGGATGAGGGATGTATGGCCCCAAATCACCACGCTGGCCAAGCGAGTTGGCGAGTCGATTCTTTTAGAGGTGGTGTAGTTCCTCAGCGTAGTCGTTTTTTACGATACCCGCGGTGCTGGTGTTATATCAAAAATATCAAAACTCATCTTTGCTGGAATTTTATAACAGTCTTCCACTCACGCGGTTTGATCAGTTGCATTAATTTGCTCGTGACATTTTTTCCGCCTTCGAAACTATTTACCTGTGTGAAAAACATTCTCCTAAATCAAATACACATAAAAAAATCTACAGATCCAAGTTAATTGATAGCCATTTTAAGTAGCTTTTGATAATTGACACTAGTGAACTTCATCTGCAAACAATTGTCTGTGAAAAATCACAGCTACATAGATCTCATTTATTATTATTAAGGTTTAAGTACACACTTTATAAGTTTATATATTAAGTACTAGATTATGTATGACAGTAATTGCGTTCTTTGTGTGAATAAGAACATCTGATTATACGGATGCCGGGCATGTGGACATGTCACTGCCGCGGGCCGGAGTGCAGGTGCTCGGGGTTGACTTGGCCCGCGGGCCGTAGTTTGGAGACCCCTACTTAAGATTGTCCTCCAAATAATATATTCATGTTTGATAATTTTACAAACAACGGTTATTTAGAACTGTGCACAGGTGACTACCGAAGGGAGCGGGGGCGTACGGTGCCGTTTCATCTCTATTGCAACGTCTACAAAACACTGTGTCCAGCATTCGACACCGTGTCGACACTGTGTCCTTTACAACAAGTTACAACACTATGCACTTGTCATTTTCAAATACAATAGTCTCATTAAACAATATCGTGAAATACACTTGGACGTATTTAACTATAGCTTCCCTAGATTTAAATGATTATCTCCGAGATCTAATCCCTCTGGTACCGTTAATCATCCAGTTTAATCAGTTTAAACCATACGAACCACTTATGGGCTCTGATCTGATCTTAGCTTTCAAAATATATCATTTGGAAATTTTCGATTTTTTGAAAAATTTACATTTATTTGTGTCATATATTTATCTATTTAAACGGGTCTTAACGCTAATGTTACCTTATTTATTGTAAACGTTTTTAAAATTTATTGTATTTCTTGCGAATGTTTACCATCCGAAACGTCGAGTAAAATAAATAAGGTAAACATTAAGACCCGTTTAAATAGATAAATATGTGTTAAAAACGCGAAAATCTCAAATGTTATATTGTGTCATACAGTCGCAATTTAGCCTATATCAGTCTATCCATGTTGTGCATGTCTTCATTTGGGATACATGCTAGACGTTTGTCTTATAATTGTAACTTACCAGTGGTGTGTCATCATCAGCGCTCCCATTCATCCACAATATCCAGTCCTCATACCCACTATCGCGATTAGCACTCGCCGCGAACCAGTCCGATGCTGCACTCGTTGTTTGCAGCGGCAGTGTTATTACGACTTTGAGTTCTGTTTTAAAAGACATAAGGAATTTATTTAGTTGAATAAGAGCTATTAATTCCCCGCAAAGGTACTTGTAATGCTATATATTTGACTACTGTATTCAGAATTTTGCGACAAGTTAGATTCATGACGTCATACATAACAAAAGATTACATTAGATTTTCTTAAATTAATTGAAATCGTATTATCAAAATTCAAACAACATGTTAGAAGGAAAAGTGGTATAATCAAGCTTTCTCTAGGAATATCAGTGAAACGGGCTGCAGCCTGGTCACAGTTTCATGTAGTATTAAACGCCTGTTTAAATTTTGAAATGCTCACTATTTTTTTTCATTCACAAATATATGGGGCAATGGTACATTTAGCACATTCTGTCAGTGGCATATCTTTCTTCCTAATAAATAATTTCAAAGTCTATAACGTATCCTGTCCAATGGCCAATCTCGTCGAAGTAAGGAGTCGCTCAGTATTGCAAAGAATTTCATTATCTTACTTACCCAACTTCTTACTTTTCTCCAGTAAAGCGTTGAAGTTATCAAGGTTTCCGTAGCGCTGGTCCAATTCAACTAAATTGACAGGCCCAGGCTTGGAGCAGTCAGTGCTCATAGCAGATATTGGGGATAAGATTATGGCGTCCGCTCCTAAGGCACGGACATAGCTGAGTTGTTTTGTAGCTCCTGAAATAATGAAATTGTACTAGATTTTAAAGAAGCCCTGAGATCTAATGACAAGACAAACACTTCCTCAGTAAGATGAAGCTTATTAATTTAGTGAAGAAACCATTTGTGAAAGTTTCTACAGATAAATTAAAATTTTCTGCACATATATTGTCTAGTGCGTCGTTTCTCAACCTTTCAAGTGTTGCGACCCCCTGAAAAAACCAAAAATAAAGTAGATAAAATCACGACCCCCTTACTAATCAATTAGGTCTTAATTATGTTTTTTACTGTTTAACATTTGATTTTAATTCATCGATTAATCAATAAAAGAATTTTTCGTTTGTAATTTTTCCAGACCATATGCGAATAGATAGCGACACTTTCCAATGTTAATGAGCTAAAATAGCTATGCCAGCGTATCTCGGTAGTAGCCACGTTCGATGTCGACGTGACTGATAGTAAGGAGGTGTGAATGCTCACTATTGCCATGCTAAATGGCACGAACTATAACATCAGTTCAGAATGACAAACGTTGGCACGTACCGGATGCGTCGCCGACATTTTGAGACTTAGGAAAGGGTCTGGAAAAAGGGAGTAGGGAGTATAACGGGATGAGAAGTTTTTTTCATTCTCCTTAATGTGGGATGGGGATTCATGAATACAATGAAATAAGGAGAAACTTTTATTCAATTATACTCTTCATACGATGAGATAGCATGGGATACTCACTATCGAACCTGCATGTTGTTAGTTACCTTGTAAATCCCCAAGTCCATCACCATCAGCGTCTTTGAACGAGTCGACCAGTATTCGGTAGTAGACTGCGTTGCTCCACCATGGTGTCACCACCTCCCCCGTGACCAACTTTAACGAAATAACTACCACCAGCGTTCCTAACCACATGCCTGCTGAGGTTACACTAATGAGAGATTGACTCAACACCATGACCTTGCGATATTAGTGAGGGGACTTCGTTACCTGAAATATCTTAATATTTTTTTTGAAATGACAAAACATGACCCTAGTGACCTCTCAAGGGATATAGGACGTGTATTATTTATAGCGTTATTTTATTTTATTATTTTCGCCAACGATTAGTGTACATGATAAACAGATTCTAATTCACGCGCACGGTAGCCTCTTATAGAAGTAGACAGCATTCATATTGTAACAAGATAAATTAGAATTATTCTCATTTGCCTTGATGTTTTACAGATACGAGTATTAAAAATGTTACACATTGCAAATAAAGAAACTAAACATGTACTTTTTAAACTTTCGCGTTTTCTATACATTTTATATGCTAAATCGGGTCTGTATTTTATATTGTAATTATACGCGCTCAGACACGATTCACGACACGACACGATTTTTTTATATATAAGAAAAGGTGTTATTCGACTTGCAATTGGATGCATAATCGTCGCTTTGGCGATGTGAATCTCATAAGTTATTGAAATACAACCCGATAACCCGGAGTAAGTCTCGAAATTACTCCAAATATTTAAAAATGAGGTGTCTTTTCTTCCCGTCAGTCGATTTCAATGAAACGAAGCCAATTCGAAGCGCCAAGCTAAGCTTAATCAACCTGTGGAATCCCCATGAAAATCCGTTCAGTAGTTTTGGAGATTAGCGTATTCGAACAGACAGATATAAAATTTCAAAATCTTTTTGTATTCTGATACTGTTCCTTCATCGCCCCTAATCAGTTTTTGGTAAATATATTCAATGTACAGACACGCTGGTTCTAGTTTGTATAGATACTGAGCATAGAGAGATACAAACATTTATGTACCAAAATATTTTCATGCTGAAAAAGAGATGACTGACTTATCATTCACTTACAACAATTATATGGTTGAGCACTATGTATGACAGGCAGAGTGTAGGCAATCTTTCCCAAAGCCCGTATCCATGGATTTTGCTGAAGATTCCGAGTTATAATTTACATTTTTTTTAAAATATTTTTCTTGTGCTTTCTATGCAGCGAATTTCTTTGAAGTTTCGGTAAATAAAAAAGAAATCATAAACGAAATAAAAAATAATTCGTAGAAATTTTATATATTTTTTTCATTTCAATCATTCATTCATTCATTTCGTCATTCGTTTCATTCATTGGTTTAGATCATATGTATAGATAAGCGTACTACTAATTTGAATACCTTAATATTTGTATTAATTCAGTGAGAAATTAGATTTAATTAGTGTCTATAAATTATGAAATTAATTAATTACTTATGTTCCTTAAGGTATTATAATCTACACACATTTCTAATTAGATATACGTGTAAATACTAAATTGTAAATACAGCCACAGAAATAAAGTTTAATACAAATATTATAACTTTATTACAAACGCCTGATGATACATATTTGCAATCAAGTACTAATTGTGGTGATGAAGTAAAAGCGTGAAACATATTCTTCCGCCCGACGCTACTATGACAGAGTCCCTCACCATCCCAACCCCCTAGTAGTTGACACCCTAACCTATGTACCCGATAGGAATGACCCTCCCCATCGCCGTCGTCGTTCTCGGCACGTCTTGGACGACCCCGACGACGCAAGTACTGCTACCAATGCGGTTCTTACACTACACTCACGGACTTCACATATACACCGTCTCCGCCGGCGGAGACGAGGACGTCACCCTCGCTACACCGTGAACACACACCGGCCTTCAGCCAACACTTTACTACGTATCAGTACGTGCCTGGGCGTTTCTCACGGACTCGCGATCCCTCGGTACCCTCCCAAAGCAACGCCTTAAGCCTAGGTACGTTCTTCCGCCGGTCTACCGGCGGCTCTCCGGAAGCGATCCGCTTCAGGTTGCTCTCCATTAACAGTAATGACAATATTATGATATTTTTACATGCAAAAATTCTCAGGTTTTAAATCTGCTAATTATTATAGGACACGGGCTCCCAACAAGTATCGATTGGTATTTTGAGATGTTTGTGGTGGAAGATGGCGCTTTTTGGACTGGGGATGGCGAACGCAGGTTTGAATCTTGAATCTATAAACTAATATAATAAAGAGGTAAAATTGTGTGTTTGTATGTTGGGGGTAATCTCTGGAACTACTGAACCGATTTCAAAAATTCTTTCACAAATAGGAAGTTACATTATCCGTGTCTAATATAGGCTATATTTTATTTTGAAATTTTGAAAAAGAAATCTGGAAAAAAATCTTATAAACCGAAGCGAAGCGAGGGCGGGTCGCTAGTCCTAAAATAAAGCCGTTATGAAGCTATATCTAGGTTTTATCATAAAACTCAATACCGGTCATTCGATCCGTACAAGTACCGCTTTTATAGTGGAACCTGGAACGATGCATCCATCACTAGCCGGCGCGGATGTAGCGTCCATTATTATACTTACTCATAGTGACCCGCGTAGTCCGCAAATTATACACCGAACTGTTTAATATTAGGGCTTTGTTGACGGCAATTTGCAATGACATTGAAGCTAACGTTGAAATAGATCGGTGTGTTTATTCGAATTAGCGGGTAAGCCGAATTAGAATTAGCGGTTTTAATATTGTCCGAGCATTCGAACAATTTTCTTTGCAGCTTGCCATTAACTTACTCAGTCAGTGGCTATGTGGTGCCAATTGCAAATACGAAGTTGTAGACAAACCTTTTCATAATAATAATAATTCAATTATTTCAGACCATAATCATTGATTTATTGATAGTAACTAGCTGTTGCCCGCGACATCGTCCGCGTGGACTTTAGTTTATAAATACCGTCTTTACCTTCTTGGGGGTATTTGGTATTTTCAAAAACGATCACACACATTATTTCTTATAGCTTATATTTTATCGAACAAATGTTCGACGTAATTTTTTTTATTGATATCTTTTTTATTTATGAACTGATTGAAATAAAACAAACACTAAATTTTAATTGAAGCTTACCACAATACATTAGTGAAAACCGCACCCAAATCGGTTAAGCCGTTTCTAAGACAGACAGCGATCAGTTACATTTTTATTATATGTAATAGATAATAGAATATTGATCCATAGTAAATGTCAGTAGAAACTTAAACTTAAAATTTAATAGTAATCGGCTAATTTAATGAATAGGATTCCGCCAACTTGACGATGAAAATCTTAATAATTTACTTTAATTATTAAAAAGCTAGCGTCTGCCCGCGGCTTCGCTCGCGTGGAGTAAGCAGCTGCGGCTGCGGTGCAACAAAATCACCGGCATGATAGATTTCACGGATGGAAATCCATCCAGTAGCTTTGAGTAATATTGAAAGTATTTTTTTTATTTTTCAAACCAACATCTTGTATCGAAGATGACACATATATTATATACCAGTTTTCCTTCTGGACACTTAGCTATACATTCGTGAAAACACGATCGAAATCCGTTCAGTAGTTTTTACGTGATGATCAAACAAACAGACATACAGACAAAATTTTTAAAAACAGTAGCTTTTAAAGAGACCGCCTAATTTATTTATTTATAAATTAATCCATGTACAGACTCGACCCTTTACCGTTTTATTATCGTGGGTTGTTTTGTCGATCATGATTACCAGCTCTTTTAGTATTATTTCCTGCTCGTTTAAAAACAAGCCAAAAATACCTAATCCTTTAAATTTTATTATACTCATATAAGTGTAGACGGGCCTTTAGAGGATGTTGAATTAAACAGATACATAATAAATTTATAACTACTCAGAAATACTGCATTTAAATACCATTTAATAATAAATATTCTTCAAGATATTCTTTAACTACTGATTTACGTCATAGTTCAGGTAACGAAACGCCTTCCAAAACCGTTTCATGTACATGTGTAATCTAATCATATGAGTTTGTAAAACAACAATTACGAGGCGTGTTCAAAAAGTAATGATAATGATAGGTATACTTTCAGAAAAAAATTCTGTCTCATATAGCCAAGACATATATATAGCCGTATATTGACAAACTGACATTAAATGACAAATTGACTAGGTTTGCAAATTAATTATTAATAAAAATTTGGAAAAATGTGATTTTATTATTTAATATTAATTATTATAAGAAAATATCTTATGTCGCTGCTGTCAGTAGAATGACAGCCTCTCCCGCTTGTAGAGTCAGCTCCGCCAAAGCCATCGAGGATCTGTAATTATCAAGAATTAACTTAGTGTTATAGCTTGAAGTGGCCACAGTCTGTTCGTTCGGTGGGTTTTTGATTCGATACTGCTAAATCCCCACTGGGCCCGGTTGCTGGATTATGGCCCGTAACCTCCTAGTGATTTACTGAGGGAGGCCTGTGCCCAGCAGTGGGACGTTATGGGCTGATATCAAATCCCCAAAAACTTTATATGTGTCTAGGAGGCCTCTAAGTAGGTACTCAACCCAAGACCCGAGGAGTACGTTATGTACATATCGGTGAGTATGTATGTATAGATTGTAACCGAGATGATGTTCATAGTGTAGATCTGTATGCAAATATTCTAAATTTTTGAGCAATCGAAAATCTTGCAGTTTTCTATCATTGTCTTAAAGACAGAACGAAAAGAAGTGTGTACAAACGGTTAAAAAGTATTCAAAAAAAGACAGTTTGCCATAATCGTTTGTTGAAGATAAATTGCTATGGGCGCCCTGAATCCTGTCACGTAGAACATCAAACATATTAGAAAGCTATACAAAACGTAATAATAGCGTGATGTACAGTCTAGAAACAGTGCCATCTGTCGGCGTTATCGGTTACACCAAAAAAACATCAGTAGATGGTCGAACAATGTGTTACAAATTTGACGTAAATGTTACAGGTTTTGTTATTTTTATTTGATTGTTACTTACCCAGTCACCCTGTTAGAATGAACACTGGAAGTGTATACAGTCATTGGTTCCTTCAACAATTCTACTCTAGTCAGGTCTACCGTGTCTATTTCCGTGCCGACGTTGAAGATGAGCACATAAGTCTCAAAGGTCGAAAGATACCGCATTAGAACTAGAGTGTTCTCTGACAGTGCGTGAATGTGGTAACTGCCGTGAGAGAGAGCTGGTTCCTTGCGTAAGCTTGTTAGTGATTGGTAAACCTATAAGAAATTTAAAGACAGTGTTGTTAAATGCAGAGAATATTAATGTTTATAGGACGATGTTAGCAGACAGTGAAACAGGTGATACACATTTGCTATACATTCCTGTACCAGTCAAGACTCACATGCGTATATTCGCAATTGTGTTCTCTGTCTTTGAGTATTTAAAAATTAGGATTCAGGAATAACATGTACTTTAGTAAACGTGAGTATCTTTTATTACTATGCGTCTTAATGAGGGGTCCTAACGTTAAAAACGTCACAACTTTTAAAAAATACTGAATTAAGTAGAAGGAAGAAGGAATTGAAGGAACCAAATATAGCTTTCATAAAAGAGAATAAATTTATGTAATGAAAAAACTACAATGTGTTGTTAACTCCTTAGTAAAATCCCAACTAAAAGTTAAAAAAATATCTAGAACTGAAAAATTTTCAAGTCAAAGTTTGACAATACAAATTCAAAACAAACCTTATAGTGACTTCTAGCCGCATCTTTCTGAGCCTGTAAATTGATTTCCATATAATCCTGAGCAAGTGGCAACCAAGTATTGGTATTGGTCGAAAATCCAGCACTTGTGGAGTTATTCCAGTGATAAGGTGTTCTAGCGGGATCCCTGGAGTAATCCATGTAGTTGTCAGGATTGCCTTGGTTGCAAGCTGCCACGTCAACGGTTTCCTCCCAACTGACGAAACCGTCCCTCATGCCAATCTCTTCGCCTTGGTAGGTGACTGCGACTCCAGGGAGCATCATATTGAGGGCATTCAGACCGTCGACCATGTTGTCACGGAATCTACTCGGCATCCTGTTGTTGTCGTGGTTGCCAAACTGGTTAAAAAGGGATATACTGAATATGATTCATTAGGTAGATTGTTTGAGTATGAGATTAATAACATAAAAGTGAGACAAGATATGAGAAATTATTGGAATTCAATAAGTTCGACGAAATAAATTGACCCACATATAGTAAAAGCCGTGGGTCCGTTAATCTCGATTGTAATAACTGTCTGTAAAACTGTTTATATCTAAATATGACTAGACCATTAGTGATGACATTAAAGATAATAATCCAAGCATTATCACCTAAGAAGGTTGAAAATATAACTGACACGACATTCACATCAATACTAACCACCCAGTTAGCGACATTCCCGTAAGGCATATAAGTAAGCCACCTCTGGATGACGTAGACGAAGTCACGAGCGTTGGAACTGGCGGAGAGACTGTTAATGAAGTCGAAGTTGAATGGGAAGTGGGAACCGATTCTTCCTCGCTCATCTCCGTAGTATAACATCGTCATTGTAATATTTGCATAGGCTTCTGCTAAGAGAATTCTGTTGAACAAAAAGCATTTGTCGTGTTATTTAACTATGTTCGGTGTTGTGTGTTTTTTATATGGGTTAGGTATTTTAACTGTATACGAGATTCGAATACAAATTAATTCACAGTAATTGTATATGACGCAAAAAAAAATATGTAACAATTCGTGAGTTTAGAGCAGTTAATTCTATAAGTCTAGTAGAAATAGGATTAGCTTTTATTAAGTCTAGACTAGATGGCCGCAGAGAGATATCAAAAAGCAATTTTCCAGGCACCGAACTAATTTAATAAGGAAGCGATAAAGGGAGATCGCAAGTGGTCTCGAAGCGACTAGTTTAATAACGGAGCTGTAGACTCCAGCAATCAATAGCGTCGCCATCTTCGATGCAATTAATGGAATAGAAATACAGTTTGCTGTAGATTGGATTATGAAACTACTTATTGAAATGAGTTCCGGTATTAAGTAATCTATACATATAATAAAATTGTAACAGGCCGATGTCTGTACATTATAGATATTGAAAAAAAACTAATATGGGGGTCTTTATTAGAGCAACAGAAGCCAAAACAACAGGTTTTAGAAATTTTGTCTATCTGTCTGTCTGTCTGTCTGTATGTTTGTACACGCATCACGCAAAAACTACTGCATGGAATTGAATGCAGTTTTCACCGATGTATTGCTAGAGGTCTAACTTAAAATATAGGCTCCATTTTACCGCAGGAAAATATCTTATTCCGATTGTTTTAAATTTAATAAACCGAAGCGAAGTGAGGGCGGGTCGCTAGTCTTCTATATAAACATTGATGCATTAAAATTAAAATAAAATTTAAATTAAAATAAACTTATTCTTTCAGTTAGACGTTCGAATGTTAATATCGCTATAATAATTTCAAACCCAAGAAAGGTTTGTAATTGTGCTTAAGCCAGTTGGCGCTATACTCACTTAGTTTCAGATCCATTTTCCTCTTGCCACCTGTCAGCAAACTCTCTCCATTCATAAACGACATCATACAGCTCGATCAAGTCTCTAACATACACCTGGGTGGTGTACCCAGTTTGATCAGGAGTCAGAAACATGTTTCCAGACAAAGGCTCGTCGGGATACTCTCCTCCATGATCATCAGGATTAGCCTCAAAGAGGTGTGGAATAGCATCCAGTCGGAAGCCGTCGACTCCTTTTGCGATCCAGAACCTCATGATGTTGATCATCTCGTCTCTGACTGCTTGCACTCTAAAGTTAAAGTCGGCTTGTTCTATGGCAAATTGGTGGAGGTAGTACTGCTGGCGATACTCATTCCATTCCCACACAGTACCGCCAAACTGGCTTATCTGGAAGATGCAGACAATATTATTTAAGACAAGTTTGCCAAATGTAAAAGGGAATTAATTGGTGATCAGATAGATAAACACTTTATTGTACAGAAACACATGTTGCAAAAAGACAATTTAAATGAATAACATAGGCGGCCTTATCGCCAAAGCAATTACTTCTAGGTAACCTTTGGATGGTAAGAAAGCAGATAAAAATATCAAATAAAGGTAGATAGTGTAATTTTACATACTATAACGGATCGGTATTAGATACACATTTATATGTTTTAGGTAATGTTTTCGTTTGTCTGCTTATCAAAAATAATGAAACAAATAAAGATACTGAATAGAAAGCTATAAACAAACATGATCATAAAAGTAATTGAGGTAATATAATTACAATAACAAATAATTGAGGATATGTATGTCACTTATCTAGATTTAAATATGTATCTTTATCTGTAATAAATAATATAATAAAAATTACGCATCCGTTTGCTGCTATGTCCAAGTTCTGAAGTAAGCCTATACGAATCAGCTAGAAAACTAAATAGAAAACAGTAGAAATCAGAGAGAAAACCACACGAAATTATTAAAATTTGTATCGTCTATAATGTTACAGGAAATAATTTGTAGTCAATAAAATTGAATTACCCAATTAGAAGGCACAAGTCGATTGGTCGCATTGTCAGGATCGGGCAATGGATCTGCCCACACAAAGTAGTTCTCGTACCCTGGCTCACGAGCCTCCGAGAGCTTGAAGTAATTTGACTCAGTACTGGCATGGTTCGGTACGTAATCAAGAAGAACTTTTAAACCTGAGAAACAATTTACCTCATATTAATGAAATATGTGTGACTTTGACGAAAACTTTTGGTGTAAAGAGTCGAAATTTGCGGTGAATTTTCCAAACACGTTGAAAAGTTGTTTGTTAACATAATCGTAACGATTTTTTAACATTTAAGTCTTTAGAAAGTTGTGCTTCCTTCTCCACCCTGGCCTGAAGATATACCGGCAATTACGAGATCGTTATCTTTAATAGCACGTTGGGTCCGGCTTTGACCCTTTTGCTTTAATTAATAAATATAAGAGGGAGAGATGTGTCTTTAAGGATAGGAACAGTTTTGGCAACAAACGGTTTCCTACGTGACTGAAAATATTTAATTTTCAAAGAGATTTTTTTACAAAATCTATAAATTTTATGGTCATAATAAATGGTCATTCTCGAAATGGCCTATACTTTTCAATGCCTATTTTTTAAATTCATTATCTTCTCTTCATTATAATTATCGATAATTTTTTGTGCAAATTTCGTCCTCTGGTCAGAATCGCCAGAATTTTTCAGAATTTTTCTGTTTTGGTCTGTTCACCTAATTCATGTGCTCTCTCCAACAACTCGTCGAAGTCCGCCATGGTGCCGTATTCGTAGTGAATATCGTAGAAGTCGCTTATGTCGTATCCGAAGTCAATCATGGGAGAGCTGAAAACGGGCGACATCCAGATGGCGCCTACTCCAGTGTCCACGAAATGTTCCAATTCGCTAGTGATTCCTGACGAAAGAAAATAAGAAGTACTCTAGATATAATTAACGAAAATGTTTAAAATTACATATTTTTATAGAAAGAACGCGATAAATGAACAGGTGTCAAAATGGCAAAGGAACAATTCACTTGATAGTCGATTGTTCCTCAAACCACATCGGTCAAAGAAGACAAATGTTGGCTGATGCGCTTTCTATCTTTGAGGATATAAGGATTGGGAGAAGGATTAGGAAATAAAACAGAATGGCATAGGATGAGAAGGGAAAGGAAATGACAGACTCATTTGTTCATAGTGAAGCACATTGTTTCACAGCAATCTTCTGAGTAATTGGACCATGTCCCACCTCCGCCCATGATCCCACCAACCTTACGGTTATACGGACCGAATCGTGGGAGGAGCGCGTCGTTCTAATTTTTTCGGCACACATCTGCTCTGCCTCCCTACAAGTATCTTCCTCTTACCAGTAACTGGACCAGTCAAATATACCCAATTTAAAACAATCTGTCTTGTTTTTTATATTTTTATGTCGAATACCACATCACACCATACGATCAGTCTATAGCCACTCTTGGATATAGATCTCCCCCAAGGTCCACCACGGTCTTCAATCTTCAATCTTCGGCCTTCAAATCCAGCCACCATCGCTGAACTACTTCATTTAGTGAGTCCAGGACGTCTCACACTGCGCTTTTCTTACGTGGTCACCACTCGAGGATTCGTCTGTTTACAGAACTATGAAATTAATAGAACCTTTCAAATCGCCAATTCCGTCTCCATCGCTGTCCTTGAACGATCTCGGATAAATTTGGTAGATGACAGTATGCTCCCACCAGTCCAAAGGTATAATTTCTGGGGGATCCGGTGCAGGCGGATCCCTGCTAGCTATCACCGCCCAGGTGATGGACCCCACCACTATTCCCACCACCAACACCACTCCTACGGTGATACCAACCACTTTCAAACACGACGGCATGGTTACTGAAGTACTTCGTGGGGTCCTAGTGCTCATAGATTTATCAAGCTCTTTTTATCAAGGATTATAGACTATATTTTATTATCAGAGATATATTTTTATATAGGTATTAAAGATAATAAAAGTAGGTTATTTATGAGAAGCGGATTGTAATAAAAAAGTCTGAATGTAGGTATAAAGTATGTAGATCAAATTAACCATAAACTGTAACCGGCCCTTTAAACGCCCACTGCTGGACATGGGCCTCCTCATGCACATTGTCTTGTGCACGACTGATGTATGACCTTAAAACGCCACGCTGACCAAGCGGGTTGGCGAGTTCACTCTTTTAGAGACGGTGTAGATCCTCAGGGCTTTTTTATCTATTAGTCGCTTTTTACGACACCCACGGTTAGAGATGAAGTGGTGCTATTCTAAGGCTGCCCAACACCACACAGACAAGGCGTTTTTTTGGGAATGGCTAAATTTTTCGGGCCCTAATGGCCTTTCAAGAGTCACCGGACATATATGATTTAGTTCGAGCGCAGAAGGCCCTCAGCCAGGAGCAGCAACGAGCCTAAGGGTTCCCTGCTGGTAGACCGGCGGAAGGAACGGACCTCGGCTTAGGGCGTTGCTTTGGGAGGGTACTGCGGGATCGGGAGTTGGCTGAAGGCCGGAGACGGACAAGCCGGTCGACATTACACGGACAAGCCGGCCGACACTACAAGAACAAGCCGGTCGACACTACAAGAACAAGCCGGTCGACACTACACGGACAAGCCGGTCGACACTACACGGACAAACCGGCCGACACTACGAGAACAAGCCGGCCGACCCTACACCGACAAGCCGGCAGATACTACACGACCATTTCATAAATTAAATTGGCTAAATTATATCTAGGAGAGTAATTCCACAAACGCGGTGCGCGTCCTGACGAACTACATAGTGACCCCTCTCTCACATAAGACTACGATAACATCAACGTACATATTTCGGTAGCGAGTGGGATGTGCTTGAGCCCATTTCTCATCTCATCGTATTTCATCCTATCCCATAGAATAGATCGAATAGATAATATAATAAAATAAACTCCTTATTCCATTATATTCTTTATATCAAATAAAGTAATAAAATAATTAATAAAAACCATACAAAGAGACACGTAATTAACACAAGTACACATTTTCAATTTAGTCGACAATAAACAGTGTACGCAGACCTTGGTCTAGTTGGGTAGTTACCCAATTGCCCTCCAAAAACATTGGCCTCGGTGTTGTACTAATAGTTATTAGTACAACACCGAGGGCAATGTCTTTGGACGGCGCTGTTAAGATCTATTTCTTGATAGATGTTAAACATGGCTTTTCTTAGTGTCTAAATAAATACGTAATGCAAATTCCATGCACCGCACCGTTTTTTTTAAATTATTTGGACACTGGCATAGCCATTTGTCCACACACAGCAAATAATAAAATATAACTATTTTCATCGCGTCATTATTTAGTCCCGTCGCAGTAAGCGTCGCTCAGTAAAGTGATAATTGGTTTACTGAGGACAGAGTTGGACTCCTTGGATGAACACGAAAAATGCAGTTTCACGCTTTTGTTTAAGCACTAACACTAGGCACTTTGAAGTTTAATAAACTATCTGGTGATAGTTTATTAAACCCCTAAAACTAGACCACAGTAAAACTCAACTTTACTTCTTGAGTTCCCGCCAAAAGTCTTTACTTCTTGAGTTCCCGCCAAAAGTCTTTACTTCTTGAGTTCCCGCCAAAAGTCTTTACTTCTTGAGTTCCCGCCAAAAAGTCCTGAACCCTGTTTATTCGGTTGTAAATACGTACGTAAATACGAAAAAATATCTTGCTAATTTACGTATTACTTAACCGTCAAACGATTGCAATAATTTGAGTTTGAGATAATTCAGTTGGTTCAACCAATGTCGTTCAGATAGTAGTCCGTCATCACGTCCCGGGAGTCCGGACGAGGCCCGGGATTTTTATTCGTGCATTAATCAACCCCCGTTGGAGGGTTAATTAATCAGAGGCAGCTGAGCCCGACGACCTACCACTTACCAGCCGGAATTGAATTTTTAATACGATAGTTTTTTTTAAGAAAAACAGCTATCGTGCGTTTCATTTAACGTCAGGAAAACGTAAAAAAGGCAAATTAAAAAAAATATGGTGTTAAGATACGTAAAATGCTGCAATGCTTTTGAGGAGGAGAGTGCACGCTGTAATCCAACAGCCGCTGGGCGCGCTAAGTTACCACGCTACTCTTCTCTCTCACAGAAGACTACCTTGAAATGTACTGCATTTCCTACTTTATCTTATTTCCCTAATGTACGTACGTGTTTCGGTAGTGAGTGAGATGTGCCAGATTCCCATTCTATACCTCCCCATTTTCTCAAGCCTTTCTCCAAATCCATTCCTATATCTCCAAAGGTGGGCAGCGCATCCGGGGGCTTGCCAACGTTTGTCATTTTTGACTAATGTTTGCATGTATCGCGAATGTCAATGGGCGACAGTATTCACTTACCATCAAATGGACTGTATGCTCGTCTGCCGCTTTCGTGCCTAAAAGTAATCTCATAAATAGTTAATTCGCCGATGTTTGGGCTAATTCTTTGTATTTTTTTCTTTTATGCGCGCTTTTTCATTCTTTTGGAAGTTGTGTACATACCTATTATTGCGGCACTTGTTATATTAGTTATTTAAGTTATTAGTTATTAAACACCCTTTAGCAATTGTTAACAAGTGAAGTGTTGGTACGTCTTGATAAATAAATAAGATTTTAATCAAAATAAACGATATCAAAGTGCTTACTTCATATCTTTTATTTTAAAACTAGTATGAAATTGAAACATGCAGAAAGTGATTACATAATTTTGTGTGGATATTTCAAATAACCATGCTATAACATCTAGTCTTACGGCGTTCTTTTGTTTTTTTTAATAAAGCAGTTTATTTTTATTGTCTAAAACTAGACTTTAGACAATAAAAATAAACTTTAAAGTTGAGACAAAACAGCGCGGCAAATTAAAGAAAATAGGTTATCACTAAACATAGGTAAAGAGATACACTTCATTGTACACCAAGAACATACTGAGAAATACAAAGTACTTTCTTGTACCCGTAGTCAGAAGTACAGCCGGCGGCCTTATCGCTGAAGCGATTTCTTCCAGGCAACCTTTGTGTGGTAAGGAGTTCCTAGTGTGTTTTAATATGGAAGATCTCATCAAGAAACTTGCAAAGAATTTCACTATCTTCCTTAGCTATCTTCTTAGTTTTCTCCAGTAAAGGGTTAAAGTTATCAAGGTTACCGTAGCGCTGGTCCAGTTCAACTCAATTGACAGGCCGGCTTGCAACAGTCAGTGCTAATAGCAGATATTGGGGACAAGATTACGGCGTCTGATCCTAAGGCACTGACATAGCTGACTTGTTTCGTTGCTCCTGACATAATGAAATGAGACAAATACTTTGTCAGTAAGATGAAGCTTATTAATTTAGTTAAAAAACCATTTGTGATTTAATAAGTGCTGAGTTAATAACAAGATCTTTTGCACATCTATTGTCATTTCTCAACCTTTTGAGTATCGCGACCCCCTGAAAAGACCGAAAATAAAATACCTAATTATTTAACACCACGACCCTTTTACTTTGCTCTTGTATTAGAAAAAAATATATGAAAGACCGATTTTCCAGTACATCAAAATATTGCTTGATACTCGAATCAGGCATACTCGATATACCTGATACTCGTTTCTTGGTAGGAAAAATTAAAAAAAAAAACATATTAACATAAATATAATTTATTTACATAAATTCTTCACTTACGATTGTAAAAAAATAACTTAATAAACTTAACCAAAAATAAATAACTATTTAACAGTTTATCGCTACCAGTATGATAGCTTATTGGCTATACTCGTAACGTCCCAATCTTAGAAGTTTGCTGGTGGTGGTTGGATGAGCAGAGCTGAGGATCGTGTGTGGTGGCGAGCTGCGGGAGTGGCCTATATCCAGCAGTAGAGGGACATAAGGTGGTGGTATGGTGACATCAACTGTCCACCTATGATCCACAAATAATTTAATTTTAATTTGATTAATATGTGGTTTGTTTTCAATTTTCCAATAAATTAAAAAGAATCCAATAAATGCACTTTCAAGAATAGTCAACTACCCAATTGCTATTCTAATAAATATTTAGAAATTGTTTCTAGGCTATCATTCGTAATAGCTATCACACTGGTTCTGTTCGCAGCACTATCGCTTCCCCTGCTGTTAATGTTAGCTGACCTTCGCTGATTAAATCGCTGGAAAGAGATATGAAACAAAATTCAGTCAATGTTTTGATGAATACAAATATGGCTTATCACGCAACGTTAAAATTATTTACAAAGAAGCTAATTTACTTTAAATGAATATTTCTTAGACTATTATGGATGGAACTTTTTGCAAATAAGTGCATAAATCAAAATTGTCTGTCTGAGAAAAATCTGACGACATTACTGTTTTGAAAAATCCTTTGGACAATGTACCAATAACAGTTGTGTCGTGGAGCAAAGATCGGTAAGAACTACACGGCCGTAATTAAACCTCTTTATAGAAAAGTTTGTGCCGTGTGGCTATAGAATAGCAGCACCCTATCTCTTCCCGTGGCTGTCGTGAAAGCCGAAAAAGGGATTACAAAGCGGCTGCCATAGACCCTGAGCGAAAAGAGTGGTCTCGCCAACCCGTTAGGTCAGCGTGGCGTTTTGAGGCGCTACATCCCTAATGCACAAGACTATGTGCTTGAGAAGGATCATGTCCAACAGTGGATAGATGGATACTGAAAGGGCTGGTTGCATTGAATTGTATAGAAAAGCCGGTGGTATCCAATTTTCAATTATATTCGCATCATAAATAGTAGCTTATGTTTATGTAAACAGATTCCATTTACGCTGATATTACAAATCAAGCAAACAATTGAAAATACAAGTTTTTCATTGAAGAAAATACTTCTAGATGTTTCCCAAAGCATACCACTTAGTCCATACCATTTAATAATTTTACAATAGATAAATGGATGAGGATAAAAAAGAATTAAAAGTTTAAAAAATCTGAAATAGCACTCACCCTTCTAACCTCGTTGAATTAATACTAGAAATGTATACTGTAGCTGGCAGAACTAAATTTGGCACTCTGTTCAAATCAATACTGTTAGACATGTCGCCTACATTGAAGAGCAGGACCAGAGTGTCGTAAGTCCTGAGGCTCCTAACGAGGAAGAAGGTTTGGTCTGATAACGCTCTAATGTCGTACTCGCCGTATCTGAGGGTATTTTCTTTGCGGAGTGCCGTTAACGCTTGGTAGACCTGAAGGAGACGAGAAAGATTTACTTACTTTTTGAATTTATTTAAGCATAATGATATGTAAAAAAGGTGGAGTTGATGCTATAAGGCATTCTCTATCAGTAAACAATCAGATTACGCAGAAAAAGGGTCGCATGTGCATATTTGAATTAAAAAATAACACAATTAAAAATAAAGTATAATAATAAAATACACAAACAATAAAATTTCTGAGCGGGAGAGTGCACGCTACAATCCAACAGCCGCTGGGCGCGCTCGACTGGCCACGTTACCCCTCTCTCACAGAAGACTACCTTGAAATGGCCTGCATTTCCCACTTTATCTTATTTACCTAATGTACGTACGTGTTTCGGTAGTGAGTGAGATGTACCAGAGCCCATTCTCATCCTATCTCTCCCCATTTTCCCAACCCTTTCTCCATATCCATTCCTATAGCTCCAAAGGTAGGCAGCGCATCCGCGAACGTGCCAACGTTTGTCAGTTTAGACTGATGTTGGCATGCATCGCGGATGTCCATGGGCGACAGTATCCACTTACCATCGGGTGGACTGTATGTTCGTTTGCCGCCTTAGTACATAAAAAAAAAGAAAGTATCGTAATACATACGTACCTATATAAATAAATAAACATAGATATACATACATACATTATATATACGCATAAATAGATACATAATATGATATACTATATCAAAATGGAACAGAAATCTGGAGGTGGTAAAGACGATGAAGTGAGAAACTTAACCACTAACTCAGTACCAAATAATGTTCCCGAAGCAATATTTAAAGTTTGTTTCATTTAAATTAAACATTTGTTAGAACTATGTTGAGAACAAAAGAACTAGATCGAAACCATCGAAACTGGCTTTGCTCGAAACAGATTATGCAAGACGGTTTTATTTCAACTCCAAGAGGCATCGCCTCGTTAATCGCACGCTCGAGTTGAAGTAGTTTCAAGTGCAATCGAGTTGCTTCTACTGCACACGTTGCATGAACAGCGTCGTGCATTTCATTTGCAATGTGATATGATCGATGATGATATATAATGTGATGTGATATGTATTTATTTAAACTTTATTGCAGACAAAATGTACAAGTCCTGCTATGAGCCTTATCTTATGGCATTCTTTACCCGTCAACCTTTGGGTAAACAGAGAATTAAAATTGGTGCATTGAAAAGAAGGTATTATACTATTCAGAATTGGAAAATGAATAAATGTTTATCCTATTTCTCTAATATGTGTACGTCGGTAGTGATTGACATATGCCAGAGCCCCTTCCCATTCCATCGTATCCTATCCTTACCAATTTTCCCAACAATTTCTCTAAACCAATTTCTATAACTCCAAAGATAGGCAGCGCATCCGGGGACACGTCAATGTTTGTCATTCTGGACTGATGCTTGCGTGTATCCACTTACCGCGGTGGACTGTATACTTGTCCCCCGGCTTCTTTCTATTAATAAAAAAAGTGAAACACCTGTGAAATGAGATTTACGATACAAAACAAAATACGGTCTGTGATAGTAAATCAATGTAATAAGTTGTTCTTTATTGATCTCGCTCCCACACACCAATTAGTAGTTATTACTTTTTGTGATTTGGTAAAGTATCTCGCTTGGATAAAGTTGTTCGAGGAAAAATCTTCGGAAACAGAAACTTTTCTACTAAGGAAGAATGACATAAATCCTCTGTTTTCTTGATAATAAATAATAAACGTAGTTGAGAACGTAATTCTTGACGTGAAGTATCGTAATGTAAGAACGTAGTGGTTAGCCTAGTCTGAAGTTGTGGCAATGACCTGAGCTATGTCCATTTCATTGCTACAAATAGAATATGTAGGTTTTTTTATGGACGAAAGTGGCAGACGAGCCAGTGCACCTGATGGTAAGTGGATACTGTCGCCCAAAGACATCCGCGATACATGCCAACATTAGTCCAAAATGGCAAACGTTCACACACCCCCGGATGCGCTGCCTACCTGTGGAGATATAGGATTTGGAGAAAGGGTTGGGAAAATGGGGAAGGATAGGATGGGAATGGACTCTGGCACATCTCACTCACTACCGAAACACGTACGTACATTAGGGAAATAAGATGAAGTGCAGTACATTTGAAGGTAGTCTTCTGTGAGAGAGGGGTAACGTGGCCAGTCGAGCGCGCCCAGCAGCTGTTGGATTGCAGCGTGCACTCTTCCCCTCAAAAAATATTTTGAGGTTTAAATGTTTTACTGTTTTCTTCTGTAGGTGTAAGTATATTCCTGTGCGTTTTAATAATCTTAAGTTAATCTGTATGTACTTATTATATTCTATTCTTCCATGTACTTATTACCTTAAAATGGCTTCTAGCATCTTCTTTCTGTTTAGCGAGGTTAATCTCCTCATAATCTTCGGCTACCGGCAACCAAGTGTTATTACTGGTGGAGAAGCCAGCGCTGGTAGAATTATTCCAATGGTAAGGGGTTCGAGCGGGGTCTCTAGAGTAAAGTTGATAGGTGTCAGGATCTCCTCGGTTGCAAGCCTCTATGTCAACGGTGTCCTCCCAGCTCACGTAGCCATCCCTCATGCCGATCTCTTCCCCTTGGTAGGTGACTGCAACTCCTGGTAGAAGCATGTTGAGGGCGTTGATACCGTCGACCATGTTCTCGCGGAATCGCGATGGCATTCTGTTGTTGTCGTGGTTGCCGAACTAAAATTGGTACATTATTTTTAATTTTTAACTGTTATATTTTATTTTTTAAGCTTATTGCTCTAAAAACTACAACAGCAACAGCAGGCAATATAATACGTGCAGTAACATAAAAGGTACGGTGATAATAAAATACTTATTTATTAAAGTTCCCCAACGGAAGGGTTTCATGCAAGAATCTTAATTATATAAATGTCACTCTACTTAAAAGCGATGACAACATTGAAATTAAAGAGAGAAAAAAGAAAATTGTAATTAAACGCACATACACACACACTCACGAATATACATGCATACGCGTATAGAATTAAGATATATCTATCTATACATATAATAAAATTGTAACAGGCCGATATCTGTACATTATAGATTATAGATATTGAAAAAAAACTAATATGGGGGGTCTTTATGGGGGGGACAACAGAAGCCAAAACAACAGTTTTTAGAAATTTTGTCTGCCTGTCTGTCTGTATGTTTGTACACGCATCACGCAAAAACTACTGCATGGAATTGAATGCAGTTTTCACCAATGTATTGCTAGAGGTCTAACTTAAAATATAGGCTCCATTTTACCGCAGGAAAATATCTTATTCCGATTGTTTTAAATTTAATAAATCGAAGCGAAGTGAGGGCGGGTCGCTAGTGTTTAATAAAATTAGTGTAATCTTCTATTGAGCTTGGTTTTTAACATTATTTTTTGTTTATATATATACTATGTATCGCTGTTGGATTACAAATAATAAAAAAAATCACAATAGAAAATTATAATTGAATACTTGTCTATTAATAACATTATAGATCGATGACATGGATTCATGATTAGAGATCGGATATTCGGGTGCATATTTACCTACAAGGTATAAAGTATGGATGCGGCTTCTTAAAATAATTTATTTGAAAACCGAAATTCCGGGATTTCACAACTAATAGGAAGCGTATTTCTGAAACTCCTCAACAGTTTTGAAGGTCTGATGGTGAATAGGACAGAGCCCATAGGATCTGAGGCACTATTGAATTTATAAACTTCGGATTTGAACTCAAATTCTTAGTTCTAATGGCAATTTGTAGGAATTCAGTTCTGAGGGTCTTAGGGATTAACTTTAGGTATATGCATCGTATTCTATAGTCGGAACACAAAATTTATCGATACAAAAGTGCACTCCATACTTATCCAACCATCAACTTTAGGTAAATATGCACCAGAATATCCAATCTCTACTCATGATACATCTCTACATATATCAGAAGGCACATTGAGATATTTTTGATATAAGTACGAAAATCAAATAACTTAGGTGAATTATTAAATACTCGTACGAGAAACTTTCTTACTATTTAGCTATAATAATATAATTTAATATTTGGTGTTTCAAGAAATTGAAAATAGTTTTCAATTTCCTTTCATTTTCTACATTGATTTTCTATTTGTACGATCCAATAGCGGTTAACCTGGATTCGACCAGTGCAAATTGTTACGGGATAAAATTACAATCATAATAAATCTAAAAACTTACCACCCAGTTAGGAACAGCTCCATAAGGCATATATGTAAGCCATCTAAGAATGATATAGACGAAGTCTCTTGCATTGGATTTCGAGGACAAATCTGTGATGAAGTCGAAGTTGAAGGGGAAGTGGGCTCCGATCGCACCTTCCTCGTTACCGTAGTATAACATTGTCATGGTCACGTTGGCGTAACCCTCGGAGAAGAGAACCCTGAAAAGCATTGAATACAAAGATTCAGCAAACGTTGAATAGTAAATTGGTTTATCATCGCTTTGCATAAACAATGTTTCCTCTTATTTCCATAGTATTTTATTTTTAAAATATTTACGCCTTTTAATAATTACATTTAACATAAACATCTTTTTAATTAATCTGCTTCACAATACTAATGAAAATGTCCAAAAAATTGTAACAAACCCTATGAATTCAAACAACAATATTAATTGTCGAAATTGTGAGAAAAAAGTAATTTAAAGAATAAGTAAATAAGGGAATTAAACGTCTTTTCTCGAAATTCTTTCATAATACTATGCTATATTCTTGAGGGGTAGAGTGCACGCTGAAATCCAACAGTCGCCGGGCGCGCTCGACTGGCCACGTTACCCCTCTCTCACAGAAGACTACCTAGAAATGTACTGCACTTTATCTTATTTCCCTAATGTACGTACGTGTTTCGGTAGTGAGTGAGATGTGCCAGAGCCCATTCACATCCTATCCTTCCCCATTTTCCCAACCTTTTCTCCAAATCCATTCCCATATCTCCAAAGGTGGGCAGCGCATCCGGGGGCGTGCCAACGTTTATCATTTTGGACTAATGTTGGCATGTATCACGGATGTCTATGGACGACAGTATCCACTTACCATCAGGTGGACTGTATGCTCGTCTACCGTCTTCATACATAAAAAAAATATATTATCATAATATACCCAACTCGTGTCTCTCCTTTGCTGGATATACGAGTAGGCGTTTCCCAAACCTGTTACCGTACATGATCTTCTCAAACAACTAATACTTTATTTAAGTTTTCAGTCTACCTAGCAGAAGGTTTCGCAGTACCTCTCCCGATACGTGGTATTCTTTTAGAGGACTCAGACATGAAATACAATATGAAAATTTAAATATGCAATGCATGTCAGATAGGCATTGGTTGATCCAAAAAATGTTTGCAAAAGATCACGAATATTTCCGCTACCAGATTCTTGTTCTATAAAAAGTGAAATTAGTTTCAATATACCGAGTATCCCCGCCGTTCTCTTGGATATATTCATCAGCAAACTCTCTCCATTCGTATACCACATCATAGAGCTCGATCAAATCCTTTGTGTACAGTGGAATGGTATAACCCAGTTGATGTGATTCGAATTCAATGAGACCACTCAGTGGATCGTCAGGGTAGCGTCCCTCGTGGTCAGCTGGGTCAGCTTCAATCAAATATGGCAAAGCATCGACTCTGAACCCGTCAACGCCTTCATCAAACCAGAACTTCATGATGTTAAACATCTCATCTTTGACGGTCTGATTCCTGAAGTTGAAGTCGGCTTGTTCAATCGCGAACTGGTGGAGATAGAATTGGCCGCGAGTCTCGCTCCACTCCCATGCTGAGCCACCGAATTGGCTCACCTAGAAAGATTAAAATAGGGAGTGAATGAATGAAAAATGAATGAAGGGTTATATTTCATTCCTGTTTTAACTTAACAACTAGTTACATTTCAATAATCAAGTCAGGGAGTATTGCATCGTTTTATCTTTCTTTATCCTGACGAAATATCTGTTCTGTTTGGCATATTGTTTTATAGATTTATCTTAGTAGTTATATACTTTTCATATCCTTCACCTCTCTTCACGCTATTGCTTTCATTCATGCTTTGTTGCACATACATCTATACCAATGTAATAAAGAGGTAAAATTGTGTGTTTGTCTGTGGGTATATTGGGGGTAATCTCTGGAACTACTGAACCGATTTCAAAAATTCTTTCACAAATAGGAAGCTACATTATCCGTATTATTATACATTATACATATATATATATTATATATATATATATATATTATATACTAGTGGGCGGACGAGCAAGCGGTCCCACGAAATACGATACGAAAATATAAATATGGCAAGAAAAAGAAATGCATGTCAGATAGACATTGGTTGATCCAAAAAATGTTTGCAAAAGATCACATATAGGTACTTCCGTTACCAGATCCTTGTTCTATAAAAAGTGAAATTAGTTTTAATATACCGAGTATCCCCGCCGTTCTCTTGGATATATTCATCAGCAAACTCTCTCCATATCAGGGCCGTCTTTACCAGGGGGTGCAAGGGGTGCGGTGCACCCCGGGCGCCCCGCGCCCGGGGGCACCTGTCGAGCGCTGAATTCAGTGCCGGCTTTACCTATGGTGCAGGGGGTGCGGTGCACACGGGCGCAGGGTCTTAGGGGGCGCCGAGCGCCGCTCGCGACACCTCCAAAGAGTTCAAAACGCCTACTAGAGGGCGCCCTGCACCCGGGCGCTACATGAGCTAGAGCCGGCGCTGCTCCGTATATATATGTACATACACATATATGCTATATATTATGTCTATACTAGTGTGTATTGTTTAGTATTTGTATTATATGTTATATATGTATAATTACTTAAGTGAACAATCTACCTGGCGGTTATTTTATGTCAACTCTCTAACCCAAAGGTTGTCTGAAAGAGATCGTACAATTACCTCCACTATTTCTAATTTTACGTTGTTTTAATGAGTATTTTTAATGACGTAACGTCTCTCGATCATTTCAAGGTTGACTGGAAGAGATTCCTTCTAGAAACAATTTATTATAGGCACAATAAAGAGCGAATACAACACGATACATGATATACGCGATTTTTCTATTAACCCTAGTATACTCGCACCAGATATTCCATAATTATAATCATATTCTTTTAAATTTCCATAAAAGTTTGATATATTACACGAACTAGAAAGAAACTTTCACCTGAAAAGCTTTCTGTTCACGAGTTACTCGTTTCTTTGGAATTTCTATAGACATTGAAGGCTGGTACAATGTATTGATTTCGCATCAATCAGCTTTTCTATTGAGTGAAATCCATTTACTAATGGTCTTTCCGAGCATGTGTTGCCAACACATTTCAGTGATTACTGACAGTGAGATTAAACAGTTAAGAAAATGTAATCCGCTAAGACTATCGTATATTGTTATCTGTTTCCTCCTTACCACCCAAAGGTTTCCTGGAAAGGCCGCCTGTTGTTACTTATTGCAATTACCTTTTTGCAACATGGTCTTATCCTATCCATTCCCATTTTATAAAACCTTTCTTCAAATGCGGGGGCCATTTTTCATTCTGGACTGATGTTGTCATATATCATGGATGTCCACGTGCGACAGTATCCAGTTGGATTATCTGCTCGTCTCTCTATAAAAATAAACTTCTCTTACCCAGTTTGAAGGTGGTAGTCTGTTAGACGCGTTCTCCGGATCTTCGTATCCATCTGCCCATACGAAGAAGTCTTCATACTCGGGATCCTTTGCTTCAGACTTGACAAAGTAATCTGACTCCGTACTGGCGTGATTCGGTACGAAGTCTAGCAACACTTTGATACCTGCAAGATAATCATGATTTATTTCACTCCTTTCAATTTGTCTAATTATCGACAGTTTATCCGGCTGGTGAAATAAAATATCGTAAGTAGTTTGGCCGTGTCGTGTCGGAAGGCATATCTTCCTGGATGTCGTAAAAGACGACTAAAGGAATAAGAAAGGCGGCTACCACAAGCGGTGAGGAACTACACCACCTCTAAAAGAGTGGACTGGCCAACCCGCTTGGCCAGCGTGGCATTTCAAGGCCATACATCCCCTCATGCACATGACTGGATGCTGAAAGAGCTGGTGGCATTGCACTTCATTATTGTTAATGTTAGTTGCATTGCATTAATGTTAGTTAATGCGATATTTTATACGTTCGTTTCAGTATTGCCAGACGCCCCGCTTTTTGAAACGTAAAATACAATGCCGCGCGGTACCCTGAAAATCACGCTCTTTTGAATTCGATCTATTTTATCGACCTAGTGAACTGCCCGGCGCGGCTATTACTTATACAAAAAATAGTTTGATCTCATTGATCTAATAAATATTGTACTTATTACTTTGTTTCTTTATTATGTCCCGCTTTTACCAAACGAATCCCGCTTTTTTTACTTTAAAATATTAAAAATCCCGCCTTGGTCGAAAAAAAATCTGGCAACACTGGTTCGTTTATCTAAATTCAATATTTCAGTAAAATAAACTAACATCTGAACCAGCCTACGCCCCGCCCCGTGCTTGATGCCATTGTAAATTTTCATTTTTTCATTCATTTTTATTTTCATTCGTAAATATTAAATTTTCCAATAAAAATTGGCGTAGCCACACCACAGCTGTCTTCGAACCGAATATATTTTATTTCCACCAGCTACGAATAGGTAGCTAACTATTCGTAATCAAGCAATGTGACATGACTGAAATTTCATATCATAAAACTTATACCTACCATTTTTAAACGTTTTTCACGGTCGGTGTAACCCGGCGGAAACGTTGAGTAAAATAAAATAGGAAAGAATCGACAAGTTTTTTTTTTTATTATACACAAGAGGGCGGACGAGCAAGCGATCCCACGTAATGGTAAGAGTTACCGCCGCCCGTGGACACCTGCAACACTAGGGTGCATGCAGGTGCGCCGCCGACCTTGCAAAATCCTATTCACAGCTTTCTTGAAGATGGAATTAATGGGGAGCTTAATGGAAAGACCTCTTGAGTCAGTTCGTTCCACAACCTACCGATTCGCGATGTAAAATGTTTTTTGGACCGAACAGTACGCGACACCTCCGTATCGAGGAAATGCGGATGGACCGCACTTCTGTGACGGGATGTGCGGTTGTAGAAACCCAAGATGGGAATTATATTAAACAATTCTTTAGAGCATAAATTCAATAGATAAATACCTAATGTTAGGCTAGGTTAGTACATAGATAATGTCGCATACAAATCAATATTATTTAGTACTTTTCCGTACTTTATCATAAAGATAAGGATTTTTTTTTATTTAAAGACGCCAACCATTATTAATCATTATTAATTATTAATCATGTGCAACTAAGCGCTAATTAAAAGTAATTGAACGTCATTGTAATGAGTTTTTAATTTGCTGATACTTTTTTCGTATATTCTTCGTATTGCAGTTTTCCAACTTTATCGGAACACACGTACGAAATTCATGCGCTTTCTCTAACAACCATTTCAAGTTTTCCTCATGGAAATTAGATTTCATAACTATTAAATTGAACTCTGTATTTAGCATTGGTATTCATTGGAGGGCACGCTGCAATCCAACAGCCCTGGCCACGTTACCCCTCTCTCACAGATTACTACTTTGAAATGTACTTTGAAATGTCTATTTACCCAATTCATGTGCTCTCTCCAACAACTCCTGGAAGTCCGCCATAGTACCGTATTCATAGTGGATATCGTAGAAGTCGCTGATGTCGTACCCGAAGTCAATCATGGGAGATGTGAAGATGGGCGACATCCAGATAGCATCTATCCCGGCGTCCACGAAATGTTCCAACTCGCTGATGATACCTGAAAATGTTTCAAATTGGCTTATGGCTTTATCAATATGTTTTTCATAACACACCGCACGTCACATTTTTCCTTCTCCTGTTTTATTCACTTCGTGTGTATTCTTCGTGTAAATATTTATAACATATTATTGTTTTATAACTCATTGAATAACCGGCTGGATTCTACCTCTTCCTCTAAGTCATTTCTCTGCTCGTTGGTTGCCTAGAAGACTCATTTAGCGGTAAGTGATACCTTTTGCTTTTGTATGTCCTTAAGGTAAAACCGGAATGCGATAATTTGCATCTGCGTAAAAAGGCTGGACCTTTATGGTACTCTGCTAGAGATGGACCTCTTCATCCGCATTGTCTTGTGACACACCGGTTAAGTGGATTAGCGAGTCCACTCTTTTAGAGGTGGTGTAGTTACTCAAGGCCTGTCGTAGCGACTTTGCTATCCCTTACTCGTCCTTTATGATACCCAAGGGAGGAGATGGGGTGGGGGGTTGGCACTATTCTAAAATCGGAACACGAGAGGAGATGGCGTGGGCACTATTCTACTGACGGCTGACACAACATGGCTAAACTCTCTGTTATTGTTTGAAGTATTATTAAGTTTTTCTTTGATTAAATTTTAGATATTATTGTTGACGTAAATAGAAACAATTTAAAGTCGATTAGTTTTCACAAATATTTTTGCAAAACTCCAAATCATCGTTATTATTATGGACTTAGTCGAGTCAGTCACGGTCAAGTACATTTAAATTGGTCCAGGCCGAGCGGAATCCCTCGTTTCCTCTCTCAAATTGCTGTTATTTTTTTATTGTACAGAGCTGTAGTGTTCAATGTTACAATCACGCAAGTTTCATTGAATACTATATTGCCAGTGGATTTGCATGTGTCTGATCTAGCTGCTTTTGAATTATTGAAGGTTCTCCTGATTAAATTTACACACATTTAAATTTAAATTTCTTATGATTTAGACATTACAGGGTTAAGAAACAAACACACACACACACACACACACAAACAAGCACACCCACACATGACATGCATGCACACACGCACACATATATACACACACAGCCTCCCGCTAGTGATGTTCAAATCCTATTATCATATATACATAATAAATAATTTAAACTGTTACTTCGTAAATGGCTTAAAATTATTATATATTATTAAGTTATTGTATATATTATTTTATTAAGTTACCAATATAAATATATAAATTTAAAAAAATCTTCTAAGGTAAACGTACTAATCTTACAGTCTTAAGATTTTTAGGACCATATGTGTCTAAGACCGAAATGTAAGAGTACTAAGAGAGACTATTTTATTTAAATAGTATAATATGTACTGTATATCTTCCTTTGCAATTTCTTCTTCAGTAAATAAATAAATAAAAATCCCGGGTAGTGCGTTCCTGGGATCCTGGAAGAGAAGTGGAAGTGCTGTTTATGTTGCCTCTTTCTGGTGAGCGCTTTCTTGACTCCTTACATTTTTTTTTAACATGTATATAAAAGCTCTGTCCTTTTCGGAGCATATACAACACAACAAAGAGGTTTGCGATTTGGCAGTTCCTTCAGTTGATTTTTCCTTTGCAAAGAATTACAAATTGTAAATAAACATTGTAATTGAAGCACTTTTTAAAAGCAAGGTATGATTTACCTTGCAAATCGCCGATGCCATCTCCATCGCTATCCTTAAAAGATCTTGGGTAGATTTGGTACAGCACGCAATGCTCCCACCAATCCAGGGGAAGTAATTCTGGCGGCGGAGGTGGTGCTGGGTCTCGTGACGCTATGACTGCCCAGGTGATGCTACCTGTACAATCAAACATTAAGGTTTAATATAAACCAATTATTATTACGCTCCCATATATTTTAACTTCAATTGCTTGTACAACTTAAAAATGTAACATTTGACATTTTTGGCGTTTTTCACACATATTTACCTATTAATACTAGTGGCGGGTGGACTACCCGCCACTACCATGGTTTGTGCAACCCAGCGGAAGCATCAAGTGAAATAAATAAGGTAAACATTAGCGTTAATACCCGTTTAAATAGATAAATAACTTAAAAATTACTTGTATTTAAACGAGCTGGTAAAAAATACTAAATGGTCAACAAATCATGATCAACTCAACACAAAGTCAACTCCCATGACGTTATTGTCAGCAGTGAACCTAAACTGCCACCACTTACCACTTTGCTAACCACTTTGCTGCCATCGATTTGCTACCACTTTAATTATTTATGTTTCTAGTTTAATTATTTCCCATGAAAAAATATATTATATTGGATTCAATATTTTTAACTTCGGATTAGGTCTACCATAAGTTTAAAGACGTTCGGAGTTTCATCGCGGATTAAGATCCGAAACGAAGAGACTCGTTAAAGAACCGCAGTCACCGACATAGGATCAGCGGGTTGAAATGACAATTGACAGATGTTGTGTTGTAAGACTGACAAGAATCCTTGGTAGAAGCCTATATCAAGCAGTGGAAAGACCAATGGTATAGTTTAGTTTGGTATTTTCTATTTGAGGATCGATAAAGATTAGATTGATATTTAAGGACTATAGGGGGAGAGTGCACGCTGCATTCCCACACTTGACTGGCCACGTTATCCCTCTCCCACCGAAGACTACCATAAAGTGCATTTCCTACTTTATCATATTTCCCTAATGTACGTACGTGTTTTGGTAGTGAGTGAGATATGCCAGAGCCCATTCCCATCCTATCCGTCCCCATTTTCCCAACCCTTGGGGGCAATCCATTCCTTAATCTGCAAAGGTAGGCAGCACATTCGGCGGCGTGCCAACGTTTGTTATTTTGGACTGATGTTGACATATATCAAGGATGTCTATGGACGACAGTATCCACTTACCATCTTCCTTTTTTAAATAAAAAAACGATTTAAAAAATTTAAATCTATTTATACGTAAAAGGCTGATTTTAATTTATGATGAGTTCCTTCTCACTTCTAATACTTCTTTTTATTTAAATTTGTCCGATGTTGGCACTTCATTTCTACTACCTCAGTTTCTCTTTCTTATCTTCTATCACATCATACAATTTTTCTATCATTGGTATTTTCTGCTATCTATTCATTTTTAAACGTATGTGTCAAAACGGTAGACCAAAATATGTATGTGGAAATTCACACATTTTTAGTTTCCAATTTATAGATAGTGATAACATTAGATACTACTCCCAATATGGCATTATCGATAGTACCTTTATTCCTAATAATTATCATAAACAGGACTATTTTATAATAATTGTATTATTATTAGGAGTACAAGGCAAATATTTTGAGACTGCTGCGCAGGAAAGATCAGCTTAAAGTTCTTTATCCAATATCTTCAATTCAATAAGATACAAACACCAAGGAATTGCTTGCGTCGATCGTCAAAATTGAATCTATTCTTGGAATTTATTCGCAGAAACACTGTCGAACTTCTTGATAATGTAGGTGATATTCATTTCCCCTTGGGCGTCATTTATTAGAGCCTCTTGTTGCCCCAAGGATTGTTAATAAAGAATTGGTCACACGTACTGTGGATTATCGAGTTCGCTTTTAACTTTTCTATTAAGGTCTAATTACACGGCCAATATCATTTTTCGGTTTCAGAAGTAGAGATTCCAGGGTCCTTGTTACACACATGTTACCTCGTTACATGGGTGTATTACACACTTTGACCCAATTTTTCAGGCGTGGAACAGTTTTAAATTTAAATTAATGAATAAATACAGGTATTTACCTACAATAATTCCGCACACCACTACCACGCCAACCGTAATGCCAATAATTTTGAGTAGTTTAGTCATGGCGATCGCCCCCCACTGTGACTGCGCGCACGCAGCCGTCAGCCATATTTATCTAGGATCACCTAATCGGCGCGATTGTATTATCTTGATTAATATTAAATTTCTTGCTATAAGGATGGTTATTTTTATAATAGTAACAACAATTTTGACGAAGTAAGTGAGTACATTGAGAACCGAAACAAGTTCGGTAAATACAGTATTAATGGAGAGATCGACAGACGCATCCAGCTCAACTGGATTCAGAATAATGGAAATCACATTACAATAAACATAGTTAACAAGAAAAATGAAAACAGTTTGATTGTGGTTGAAGGAGAAGAACGGAAGAAACAGTAGCTGACTTCGTAAGGCTGTGGAGACACACATGCTATCAGTATTTACCATAAGACTTTTTTTATGGAAGAGAAAGATTAGACGGGCGGGCGGCACACGAGATGGTAAATGGTCACCGGACTCCTGCAGTAGCAGAGGGGATGCAAGTATGCTGCCGACCTTGCAGACTTCCATTCACTGCCCTTTAGAATTGCCCCATGTCGGAACCAAGTGGAAAAACCTCAGCTGGCAGTTCGCACCATAAAGTGTTTCGGTTTTAGTGACAAAGACAGCCTTTGTATGTGCCTGTTTGATATTTTCATTACACTGTATTCTACCTCTTAGCGTAACAATAAAGAATTTAGAGACAAGTGCGAATGAATCGCTCATTGGTGACGAGACGTGCGATGATAAAATTCCAAAGTTGGCATCAGATTGTGCAGCTCTTCACAACATTTCCCATTATAGATGATTTAAAATAGCCTAAATGTAGATTATTTACTCGACTGGGTGTACTTACACGATGCCCCGAAGTCCCTCAGGAAATCTGCCATCCAAACCTTTCGGCTAGGTATTCAAATTTTGAAACGGAACTGTCAGCTAACTATAAATTAACGAAATAACTCAAGAAGCTCGACCTTCGGGATGATCTTTGCTCTGATTTTGATATTGGTACTCTTTGATATCGTGTTTCTTGGTTAGTAGATGCAGACGGGACATATAGACGAACATTGTCGGTGTGGTAACTCGCAATAGAAAGTCGGGCTATATCAGTGAGGTTCCACACTGAATCGGACAAAGTGGGCAAAGCAATCAGATTATATTGTTAATCTTTTTCGGAGGTTATCCAGCCTCGATGTGCAATGTCGGCTCTGTCCAGACAGAGCTGACTCTGTACCCCAAGCAGAAACTGATGACTTTGAAACATCCTGTACATTATGTCGCAGTCAATACAGTCACATTCAGTACTTAATTCCGCCGGTTATCATCCGATCATTATACTTCAAAACATCATTTTATCGCGCGTCACATCACCTAGCAGACACACGCATAACGCAGGCGTAACTGTGAAATTGATTTTTGTGTGCTCTCGTATTTTTTCCGTAAAAGGCATTAATCACGGGCCGTCCGAGGACTGAGGCACACTGAGGTTAATTAATCACGTCGTTGGAGCAAAAAGACGCGTTTGGGCCGGCCGCTGTCGATACCATGGCCTCGCCACTGTAGAGGTAAACAACCAGTGAATGATCTCAGCGTTATTCTGAAAATTACAGAAAAATCCAAACCTAACTTAGACCTTTTGGTATAGACGCCAAAAGAGTCCCACAAAATTCTGACAACATTTTGGTGATTATAATTGTTGATTAAATGGTGGTGACAACATTATAAGTGAGCAAAAGTTTTGCAATGCGTATTGCGAATTTGCGACTTCTGCTAGGGATTTTAATATAAACATTCCTAATGTATCTAATGTATACCGCGTAATGTAACGTGAATTTCCTTGATGACATCACCGTATGTTTTAGAAACATTTCATCGTGCGTTTCAAATAATGTCCAAACCTGGATTCTGTACATTAGGCGAAAGCAAAACAAGAAAGACAGTGTCATCCGTCATACTTTAAATTCAACTTTTTAATACAAATCTTGAAATATATAAGTTTGATTAACAGGCAACTGCATGACTGCCGCGGCCTCTCTCGTATTTATTTAGAATTATTAGCGTTTTTCATGCAGATACCCCACTATTTTCTTATCAATACTGTGTGCACTGCCTCCGCGAGCCGAATATCAAACACGAAGGGGGCCGGAGTGGTATTTATGAAGAAATTAGACGGTGCGCACGTATAATCGAAATATTGAACGTCTCATTCCGCCGCCATACACAAGCAAAACGTGACGGAAATAAATATCGGTTTATTTTGCACGCGCCCTTATTTGCGGCATTGTTAGGTGGAAGTAGGCACGGAAATGGGAAATTCTCTTTAAAATTTCTTAAGTCTATGTTTTTTCTCTGCTGGATATAGCCCTCTCCCAAGTTTATCCACCGCTCACAATCTTTCGCTCTTCACATCCACCCGCTACCAACGAATTTCTTCAAGTCGTTGTTCGACGTGGCCAGAGGTTACACTGCGTTTCCCCATACGTGACCTCCATTCGAGACCTCGTCCAACTCATCGGTTATCGGTTCCAAGGCAAATATGACTTGCCGATTGCCACTTTTGATTGCAACAAATCTTCGTTTTTTTTTTTTGTTTTTTTACTTTTATAGAAAGAAGGCGGCAAACGAGCATGCAATTTACCTTTTTTTTTTTTTTATAGACTAGTGGGCGGAAGAGCAGGCGGTCCCACGTGATGGTAAGTGTTACCGTCGCCCATGGACACCTGAAACACCAGGGGGTATGCGGGCGCGCCGCCGACCTTGCAAAATCCTATTCACAGCTCTCTTGAAGAACCCCATATCGTAGCTTAATGGAAAGACCTCTTGAGGCAGTTCGTTCCACAGCCTACGGGTTCGCGGTATAAAATAATTTTTGGAGCGAACAGTGCGCGACACCTCCGTATCGAGGAAATGCGGATGGACCGCACTTCTGTGACGGGAGGTGCGGTTGTAGAAACCCGAGGTGGGAATTATATTAAACAGTTCCTCAGAGCATTCTCCATTGTACAGGCGGTAGAACACACAGAGAGACGCAACGTCTCTCCGAATGCTGAGGGGTTCTAGACCGCCCGTGAGAGTGGAATCGTCGACAATACGAACAGCACGTGGTTGGATGGAGTCAAATGGGTCCAGTTGGTATTTCGGTGCGCCGGCCCAGAGATGAGAGCAATACTCCATATGGGGCCTCACTTGAGCTTTGTAAAGCATAAGGAGTTGCCCAGGGGTGAAGTACCGTTTCGCTCTGTTCAGCACACCGAGCTTTTTGGAGGCCATTTTGGCCTTATTTTCCAGATGACCCCTAAATTCGACTTTGCTGGAGATGTCGACACCGAGGATCCCGATACTCTCCGAGATCTTAAGAGGCATGCTCTGAAAGCGAGGTGCTACGACAAAGGGGGTTTTTTTAGCGGTGAATGCACAGACTTGCGTCTTACTGGGGTTGAAATCCACTAGGTTCAGAGAACCCCAAATCGAGACTAGATCTAAAGAGTCTTCGATTTCAGACACAAGCCTGGCGCGACTCTCTTCTACTTCGACCCGAGGGATGTTGGCGCGGCCCCTGTACAAAGCGTCTCCAGTACTGTCATCTGCATAGCAACGCATGTCACCAATTTGCAACAGGTCGTTGATATGCAGAAGGAACAGAGTTGGGGACAGCACGGAGCCTTGCGGGACGCCAGCGTTAATAGACATGGTGTCGGAGCAGCTACCATCGATAACGACTCTGATGCTCCGTCCAGTCAGGAAACTGGCAACCCATTCGCATAATCCCTGGTAACTGGTAAGAAAGATGGTAACTTGGAAAGCAGAGATTTGTGCCATACCCGGTCAAAAGCTTTCGCAATGCCTAGGCCTACAGCCAGAGCCTCGCCTCTACTCTCAATGGCGTGAGCCCAGCGGTGTGTTAAATACGCTAAAAGATCACCAGCCGAGCGATTATGGCGAAATCCATATTGACGGTCGCTAATCAGTTGGTGATCCTCTAGGTACCCAAGGAGCTGTGTGTTTATGACACGCTCCATCACCTTGTGGAGAGGAGGGAGGTGATCGCTATTGGCCTGTAGTTGGCCGGGTCTGTGCGGTCACCCTTTTCAGGTAAAGGGTGAACATGAGCTACCTTCCATGCTGCCGGGAAGTTTTTTGTGGAGTATGAGAGTCTAAAGAGTCGCGTAAGCACCGGGGACAACTCGGGAGCGCATAATTTGAGCACCACTGCAGGAATACCATCTGGCCCACTCGACTTTCGGATATCAAGAGTTGCTAGAGCTCGCCGGACTTCACGCTGCGTGAAACAGATTTCCGGCATGGAGCTTGTGCATCTCGAGATAGACGGTGGTGATGCACCTCTATCGTCCAGAGTCGAGTTCGAGGCAAAAAGATAGCCCAGGAGATCGGGTTTCTCCTTCGCCCCGTGGGCCAGTGACCCATCGAGTTTTCGCAGTGGTGGGAATGACGACTGACAGAAGTTACCTTCAGCAGCCTTAGCGAGCGACCAGAAAGCTCGGCTTCCAGAAGGACAGCTAACTAGTCGATCGCCAATTCTGCGGATGTGCTCATTCTTTGCTCTGACAATGATCTTCTTACTGCACCTCGAGGCAGCGTTAAATTTCTTCCTGAAGTCGGTGGTATTCGGATCTTCGGACACCTGCGCTTTGGCCCAGGCCCTGTATGCAGCCCGTTTATTACGACGGGCCTCTCTGCAGGACTGATTAACCAAGGTTGGCTCCGTCCACCTACGGGTATCACGGAACAAGGAATATAACATTCCATGCCCTGCAACACCACGTCGGCAACGGAGTCTGCACAGGTATCCGGATCTCCCGACGAGAAACAGAGCTGCCCCCAGGGATAAGAAGCGTAAAATTCGCGCAACCCATCCCAATCTGCAGACTTGTAGTGTCAGACGTTGCGCGTTCCCTGTGAATGGGTCGGCACGGATTGCTTGGCTGGCACAGCAGTTCGAACGATACAATGGTCGGATGATCCTAACGGAGCATCAACAACAACATTGTAGTCGTTCGGCCGCGTAGTCAGCGGTCGGTAGTTCGGGATCCCAACCACTCTTCGTGATGAGCGTTAAAATCACCGAGGACCACCACTTCCGCGCAAGGGAACTGCTTGAGCACGCTATCAGTTGTCTCTTGTAGGCGCTCAAAAAAGAGAGTCGTCTTCGTATCACCGCTGTGGGACCTGTAGAGGCAAGCGTAGACTTTAGTGGACCTCCGTAGTCGATACGCGCCCAGAGAATCGACAGGTCCCCGTCTTCAAAATGGCTGAGTGGTGGTAAATGGTAAATGACCAAATGGTAATGGTAAATTACCTGGTGGTAAATGAATACTGTCGCCCATGGACACCCCGCGGTATATGCGGACTTCAGTCCAGAACGACAAGCGTTGGCACGCCACCGAATGCGCCGCCTGCCTTTAGATATGTAGGAATGGATTTGGAGAACAGCTTGGGAAAATGGGAAGGGATAGGATAGGATAGCAATGGCCTCTGGCACATCTCACTCACTACCGAAACACGTACGTACATTAGGGAAATAAGATAAAAAGTGGTAATTGTAGTACATTTTAAGGTAGTCTTCTGTGAGAGAGGGGTAACGTGGCCTGTCGAGTGTGCCCAGCGGCTGCTGGATTGCACCGTGCACTCTCCCCCAGCTATTAAATTATTTTAATCATATTAAAATATTTTAAATTATTTTTGTATTTACTGCTATTTCGTGTGGGTTTATCAATATTAATTTATCAAACCGGAGCGCGTGGAACGCGCTTCCCGGTACAAAGATTCCGTTCGAGGACTCGTCTACCCCATCAGTTATCGGTTATGCGGCAAATATGTTATTGAATTCATGCATCAGACCTACTGTCAGAGGCCACATGACGGCAGCATACCGACAGGACGCACTGATTGAATACTTTTGTCTTCAAGCATTGTGGTATAGGCCACGAGAAGAGTCGACATATTTTACCTAATGCTGTCGAGCTAAATGCGTCTATTGACTTCCTTGCTAAAGTTAGACTTGCCTAAGTGAATGGTCTACCAGAGACAAACGTAATAATCAACAAACTTAATTAATTATAAGGCGTGTGGTGTCTGCCGGCGTTAAAATAGCACCGGCCCCATCTCCCGTGGGTATCGTAAAAGGCGACCAATGGATAGCAAATCGGCTACCACAAGCCCTGAGGAACTACACCACCTTTAAAAGAGGAACTACACCTGTAGGCCAGGTATGGCGTTTTAAGGTCAAACATCCCTCCCAGCAATGAATAATAAAAGGCATGTTGACGATGGGCTTAATTAATTATAGGTAATAAGACTAATTAGGTAATAAGGTAATAACAAATAAACATATCCGTATTTTGTGAATTTTGTCCTTGAATTTCATACTGCTATATTAACTGGTAATCTGTTGTGATTGATTTTATTATTTTCTTATCTTATCTTTTATGTAAAATATTGTAACAAAAAACATAATACCTACTGACTTACTGTTGCGTACTCGTCCTTATCGATTATTAATCGTATTATTCTTTTAATAACGTCATCTTTATCTGTATTATCTGTGTTTAATACTGTTTATTGCCCATAGATATAGTTTTATATTGAAATAACGCATCCCTGAAAGTATTTTTATTTTATTATATACTTTATTGTACACACAAATGATAAAAAATAGTTACATAAGAAAAAAAATATACAAAAGGCGTGCTCATCCCTTTAGATTTCTACCAGCAAACCTGGGAGAGCGATAGGTGAACAATGAAATGTGCAGACATATGTGTACTTAAATAAACTACCATAAACACTCCATATATATATATATATATATATGTGTGTGTGTGTGTGTGTATATATATATATATATATATATATATATATATATACTATAAGAACATATTTAATTGTAATAGCTTTATTTGTAAGAATGCATTTAAATATATTCAAAAGGACTACAGATATACACCACATAAACCTAAGACAAGCAGACAAATTAGTCCAACAAATATATAAACTAAATTTTAGCCTAAAAATTGCCATACCATGTGAATAAAAGTATATAACGCGCTAACAAATGGAAAAAAACATTTAAGAATAATTGAAAGATTGGTTATTACAGAATTTACACACTTGATGTTCTGTAATCATAATGCGAATTCAACACGACATATTGTAATGTATAAATATTCTGTAATAACTTGTAGTATTTGTAATTGTAATTTTAATTAATATGTTATATACGTAGTTTAAATTTGACGCTCATTAAGCCGGAACATATTTGGCAATGTATTTGACTTTGCACCTTGTTTTACTTGGTTCCCAGCAAAATAAATACGCAACGTGAATTTGAATTTGAATTAATTGATGAATAAATTAGGATTCGTTTTTACAAATACTTATTGTCTTTTCAAAAGCGAAATTAATTAAATTCAAAACTCATGAGAGACCGCTTCTGTACAAATCTGTATAATGTATGTATAGACAATTGATTCAATGGGTGACCGTTAATACAGGTCACATGACCCGCGCTATGGGCCACGTATCGATTGGTGGGGTTCACACATCCGTGGTCGGTACCACCTCGTGTACGCGTGACGTGGCCCTTGTCACCTGTGACCCGTTACATTTCCACGTAATAGCGAGCAATTTGCGGTTAAAAACTATTGATGTGATCGCGAACTGATTGTAATCAAATCGATTTGGTTATGGTATGAATTTAGAATGAAAAAACAGGTAGAGCATGTACATGTACTGTTAGAGACCATGTACGATAGAACAGTATGTACTTAGGGATGTTTCGAATAGCCTAAAAGCACTTTTAGCGAATACAAATAAGAAAACGAATAGTGCCTAATGTACTACGCAAGTACCTGTGAAAGTGGTAGGTATCTAAATTTTAGTCCAATTTGATGTTAGTAAGTATCTACTAGTTTTTTAGTTCAATCAGTAGCTTTTCAATTCAAACTAAAGTTTGGTACTTACCTTACTTTAAATTAAACTTAAAAAAAAACAGTTACGTAATTGATTTTAAAATGAACGTTTAGTCTTAAAGTATTTATTTTTATAAAAAAACGACTTTTACCTACGACTCACGTTAGGATTTTACTGTTCGATTAATATTCGAGTATTCGTTTAGACAATGGCGGATACAAGTACGTATACGAATATATGAAAATTGGCGAGCATTCGCCAAAATGAACACGAATATTCGGTACATCCCTACTGTTTAAAAACTGTATCGGTACTGTTTGAAAAACCAATAAATTGTTCCAAAAACATGTTAAAAATTAGGGTTCTTGTTTACCTGTCATTACTATTAGACGTTTCGGCACGTGTTACACTAGCCGTGGTCACGAGTTGAGTTCGATTCGCTACTAGCTGGTGTTACCCGTGCCGAAACGTTCATTAGAACAGCCGTGGTCACGAGTCGAGTTGATATGAGTGGCCCGTTCCGAAACGATCGAGTGGAAATAAAAGATAAAGAAAAACCTTGTAATTTTACGTACTTTCCAAATTGTAATTTTACGTAACCTTGTAATTTCAGACAAAATTTATAATCCTTGTTATTTAATATTTTATTTATTTACATATGTTCGGGTGCTGGAATTAATAATTTGATTCTTTTGTTCCTTTTTGTTAAATTTCTTCATTAAAAAAAGACGTCTGGTTCACTTAAAAATTCGCCAAAAAACTAAAGCAATCGATATAGCTCATGGAATCAGAATGTTGAAGTTTCAATGGGCGGGTCATACTTTCGTCCAATGGACACGGGCCATAGTCCTTATACACATAGTCTTGTGCATGTGTATGATATATGGCCTTAAAACGACGTGTTGACCTAGCGGTTTAGTTGGAGCGAGGTGGTGTACTTCCTTGCGGCCTGTGGTAACGGCTTCGTTTATCCATTCTACGGCAAGTGAGATCTATTCCAAAACCAGCCAATACCATACAACCATAATGTATAAAAACACATAATAGATACATAGATTTTTGGAGGGGGACAGTGCACGCTACAATACAACAGCCGCTAGCCGCACTCGACTTTTCTCGTTACCCCCTTTTCACAGAATACTACCTTGAAATCTACTGCGTTTCCCACTTTATCATATTCCCCAATGTACATACGTGTTTCGGTAATGAGTGAGATATGCCAGAGCCTATTCCCATTCTATCCCTGCCAATGTCCCCAACCCTTTCTCCAAATCCATTCTTTCATCAACAAAGGTAGGCAGCCCATCCGGGGGCGTGCCAAAGTTTGTCAGTTTGGACTAATGTTGGCATGTAACGCGGATATCTATGGGCGACAGTATCCACTTACCACCAGGTGGACTGTATGCTCGTTTGCCACCTTCTTTCTATAAAAAAAATGCACAACTGAGGACTGATCTGTAACAACTGCCACTTTCTAACTTGTTACTTTGTATTTCAAAATCTCCAAATTGCATGTTCAGTAAGTTTCGTTTTTGTCTTGACGGAGCTCTAACGAGAATAGATCGAGTGTCTCCAGTTCCGGCTCCACGAACTATCTGCGGGGATATATTTAACAATGCCAATTGGATACTATAAAGTGCTTTATCCTTACTCGTTCTAGACCGTTACTGGTAAGTCCTGTAATACTTTTTATCTCAGTATCATGTAGTCGGGATGTTCCGAATATTCGCATTCGTTTTAGCTAGTACTCGCCAATTTTCAAGTATTGGCAATCGTAAGTCGCCATTTTCTAAACGAATACTCGAAAACTAAGCGAATAGTAAAAGCCAAATGTGTAGAGGTTTTTTACAAATAGAAATACTTTTAAGATTCAACGTTCACTTGAAAATCAGTTACTTAGATTTTGTAGCTTAATTAGTAAGTGATTTTTCAGTTTAATTTAAAATTAGCTAGATACTTAATTTTAGATTAAACAAAAAATTATTTTTTTGAATGCTTATAGCACTCAAAAATACTTATAGCACTAACTTTCATTTGAACTAAAAATTACCTACATATTTACTTTACAAATGCTTGCGTAGTAGGTTAGGTATTATTCGTTATCGTATTCGAATTCTCGAATAGTGATTTTTTTGCTATTCAAAACATGCCTAATAGGTAGTTTCACAAAAGCTGGCATGAACAAATACATTTAATGTATACACAAGTGAGTAGGTTCTCACACTATTAGTTGTTTGGTGCTAGCTTTAGAATTGCACAACGTTATCTCTTCCAGTGGGTGTCGTAAAAGACAACTAAGGGAAAGCAGAGCCGCTATCACAAGCTCTGAGGAACTAACTCCTCATCATCACCTCTTAAAGAGTGGATTTGCCAACCCGCTCGGCCAGCGTGGTCTTTCAAAGCCATACATGTATCATACACAAGGCAATGTGCTTGAGATGGCCAATATCCAGTAGTGGACGATAAAAAGGCTGTATATGGATACATCAAACATGTAAATATCAAACATGGCAGCTCTTATGAAATTACCTATAATATATAACAGTATTTAAATTAGGCTTCCGGGCCTGAATTACCGATAAACCTAGTAAGTTGTATTGAGTAGGTTCCATTTTGTTTTCGATAAATTTTTATTTGTTTCCGATCAAGAAGCTTAATGGAGAAATAAAATTTCAACTCCATATTTTTTTGCTCTTTTTGGCGACTAAATATTAAATATTTAGCTTTAATAACGCAAATATAAATGTGACTTTGTGCCTAAAATAAAAATATTTTTTTTTTGTTGGAAGGCCAATGGAGCGATATTTTGACATCTGTGGCTAAACCTATGGGTAAAGTAATTACGGGTATAAAATACTCTGCCATATGTTTTAAGTTTGAATGTTGCCTATAGCTTGCTGTGTATTTGAGAGTATAAGTATAGAAAGGAAGACAAAGTTTCCTCATTTTTGTTCTTAAAAACAAATACCTATTTTTATTTTAAATATATCGAATTTAAAAATTACGACGTGTAATGTGATTGACAGTCCGTTATCCCAACGATATAAGTCTACCTGCCTACGACACGGCTCATCCTTTAGCCTTGTCGTATAAGTGTAGACCCTCAAATACACGGAGGGCCCCGCGGGGTCCGCGGGCCGGGGAAGGGTATCGACCCGCGCCATTATACCGTTTGGTCGTTCACCCCGCGCCCCTCCTACGTCGTAGCAGCGTAGACCTACGCCGTAGCAGAGTACAAACAGAACTGAAGGAAGAATACATTCTCTTTCTTATTCAAGAGACGATTGAAAAATCACTTTCTTTCTTTGTCTTTTCTTTTAATTCATGCATGTATTTATATATGTTATATTTTGTATAGTATAAGTATAGTTATAATTAATTGATGTTATAATATAAGTAAATATAAAATTTCTTTACACTGTCTACCTATCTATGATGAATAAATGGGATTTCTGATCTGATGGGTTTTCTAGAATAAATATTCCAAGGAAATAAGCTCGCCTGTTGTACGTCATGTTGGTAATCCATTTTCATGTTCTACTAGCACTCCCAGTGACTTTGTATGCGTAGAAGCATGACTTGATTCCCGTGACCAACAACTGTTATTGAAAAAAATCCTTGCAATGTACTCTACGAACGATACTGAACCCAAAACAGCCGCTTTTAGAATTTTCGTCTGTCTCTCTGTCCGTCTATTTGTCTTTTCGTCTGTCTGAACTGGACAACTGGACCACGCAAAAATTACTGGACGGATTTTAATGAAACTTGGCACAGTTATAGCTCATGTGCCGTGTTAACGTTTAGGATATCCAGATCCTTATAGAGTTTCCAAGGGAATCACTCTAATATTCACGCGAACGAAGTCGCGGGTACTGCTAGTAAACAAATAATCTTTATCACGACTGCCTTTCGGTACTGGACTCCAACTGCCGTCTAAGTATAAGGCGATTGTGCGAAATTGATGCAATAAAAATAAACTTATTATTTGAATACTGCGATGTGAACAGCGAACAGTTTGTGCAAGGAAAACGAGACTCTTATTTATATTCGGAAGAATATGGACTGAGATAACATCAGATATTTCCTGATGCGATTGTAATGCGATTCAAATACGATAAGGGTTTATGCGATCAGTTTTTTTTTTACATGAGAATGGACAAATACATTTTTATACAATACAAACAATTCTGTGTTGAAATGTTCTAAATAATGTTGGATATATTCCAGCGTGAATTGCGTTCGACCAACTTTTCATTTCCTAGCAGAAACAGTTTCCAAGGAGGTCTAATATATAATATCAAAATAAAATGTCTGTACATGATTTTTTTTTAAAAGTCATTGCTGTGTTAAGTAAAAGTGATAAAATATTTTTTAGAATTTTTGTCTGGCAGTCCATCTGTATGTCTGTCGCAGTACGGCAGTGCTGATTACGTTTGCAGTTTTATTGATACTTATTCTATTCTGTTAGTATAAGTACAATTCTAAGGGGCTCCGAGTCGGCGCATTGCATCGATGGGAGCGCTGTAAAGCCTATTCAGATAAATAAATTAAAAATTATATATACCATTGTGAATTTAGTAAATCAAGCTTATATATTTTTAGTATACCACACCTGCATGCAGGAATATATTGACCGCCTCAGTTTTACATTGAGACCTTGTATTAACTAAGTAGGTATGTATTCTTGCAAATAATATTTGAATTTCAGTTTGAATTTATTTTTCCAAACGCAACTACATTTATCGGCTATCGACTTTCAACCATAACAGCATAACGATAAGGTTTATTTGTGAAAATTCTGACGGTAGAACATCTCTTTGATCTTGAAGAATGAACATAGATATCTATATCATTTTTTTTATGAATGAATAGAGCGACAAGTTATTTTGTCCTCGGTTTTGAACGGTGAATTGTATAACTCGTATTTGTTTTATATCTATGCAAGACTTAATATCTGCAGTAAGGAATCTGTAACTCTCTCAGTGGATTAGAATCTTGATGAAAGGGTTCTCTTATTTTTATATGCTGACAACATTAAAGATTATTATTATTATTTATTTCAGATTCCCCCATTAATTACCATAGTCTACTGCTGGACATGGGGCTCGCGCTGGCCAAGCGGGTTGGCGAGTCCACTTTTTCAGGGGTGATGTAGTTCCTCAGGGCTTGTGGTAGCAGCCTTTTACAACCACGGGAACAGATTTTTTTTAATTACTTTATTTAGGGGCTTTTGGGGAATGCTATTCTTAAGCTGACCGACATCGTAAAATAAATAAATTTATAAACAAATAAATAAATAAATATTTTTTAATAGAATTTTCAGTAGTTGGCTTGTAGGAAGCAATCACGAATGTCAGGAGAAGTGGGTCAGAAACACAACGAAGTTCAAAGGCATTGCAGGGTTGCAATGAGCCTTCGTAATTATTGTACCCGCCTTCCCCTTCCGTTCGCAGGGGTTGAGGGGGAGGGGGAAACGCCGCGGAGTATAAGTAACGTAGTATAGATGAAACAAACAGTATGGAGTTTAATTCTTAAATTTCAATAATACAATAATTTTAATAAGGTCATACAAAAATCCCATAGAAAAAAGCACTTTCAGTTTTTTCCAATTTTCCAATTTTTCCGGGCAACCTACGAATTCCGACTCGAATTCAAATTCGATCATCGGAAGTCGATAAAACGTAGCTTCTTATTATTACGACTATTATTACTTTTAGTATATTTTACGCGTTTGTCACTTTTTTTTTTTACACATAATAGCACTAGTATTTGCCCACGACTTCGTACGCGTGATTCCCATAGAGAATCTATTAATAATCTGGATAAAAAATACTACAAATGTTAACCCGGCCACATAAGTTAAAACTATGCCAAGTTTCATTAAAATCCGCCTTGTAGTTTTTCCGTCATGCGTGGTAAGACAGACAGACAAAAATTCTAAAAATGGTTATTTTGAGCTCTGTATCGTTCATAAACTACACTACAAGGATTTTTCGAAAAATACCTCACGTACAGACACGATTCTGCTATGATTTTGTTATATATATAAGCAGACATCTAATACCACATATGAGTGGTTTTTGCGTGATGTTTGCACAGACAGACAGACAGATAAAGATTTTTAAAACTGTTGTTTTTGGACTGTGTATCAGTCTGCCAGGACATACTGTTTTGAATATCCCTTTGTTCATTTGTTTCAGTTAGTTCACCGTTTTATTTTCATCGAAAATGTAGATTTTCCAACTCAAATAACTCTTTTTCTATGGTCGTTCCTTCAATGTTGAGGATCGTAACTCTGCCCACGAAGCCTGTCGACGATTGTCCTCCATGTGATGCGATCTTTGGACTCGTAGTGCGCCTTGTTCACCGGAACATTGAGAGTACTGGCTACTTTTCTAGATTATCTGGGCCTTTTCGTGCTATATAGCCTAAGTATTAAAGCACCCGGTGTAGGCAAGTAGATGACCAGTCTCTGTTCATGTGTCAACACACACAGAACACACACATATATAACAACTCAAGTAACAACACACAAAATTATCCTACAGCTTTGTATTTTTAGTAATATTTATTACATATACCAACAAGTTCTAACACTATATAGCATTACTTTTATTTGGCCAACACCTCCAGTTTTGGTCCAAACTGAATGGTCTACTTAAGACATACTCGTCTTTTGACTACTTCCGTAAAGATTGTATACTGTATATTGTATTGTATGGTAGAACCGTCTGTACATTCTCATATATGGGTCAGTGTACCGCGCTACGCTGTCTGGCGGACTATGGCGGCAGATACATAAAAGTCCTTTCATATGCAGCGGTTTTTGTGGTCGTACATACGGTGCATTGTTAAAACGTTGCATTGAGAGTAGCACAAACAGGCATTCGGCAATGTGCGGTAAACCAATATTAAGGAAAATTATTATACAAATAAAATGTTTGTTTACATTTTCTGCACTATATTGTACAGACGCGGACTTCAATGCCTAAAGGCATCCACTGCCGGTCGATCGTTGGTTGTTTTTTTTTTTAATGTACGAAGGCGGCAGTCGAGCATACAGTCCACCCGATGGTAAGTGGATACTGTCGCCCATAGACATCCGCGATACATGCCAACATTAGTCCAAAATGACAAACGTTGCCACGCCCCCGAATGCGCTGCCTACCTTTGGAGATATAGGAAAGGATTTGGAAAAGAAATACCACATTTGGGAAGATAGGGAGGGATAGGATGGGAATGGGCCCTGGCACATCCCACTTACTACTGAAACACGTACGTACATTAGGGAAACAAGTTAAAGTGGGAAATGCAGTACACTTCAAGGTAGTCTTCTGTGAGAGAGGGGTAACGTGGCCAGTCGAGCGCGCCCAGCGGCTGTTGGATTGCAGCGTGCACTCTCCCCCTCAAATGAGATAAATTAAAGTAGAAAATAAACAGTGAGCTTTATAATACAGCGTATACACTGACACACCTTTGCAAGTCTAAAAGAACGTATCATGACAGGAGATTTTCAACTGTGATGCACGTATTTTAGTTATTAAGTAACTTAAGAGTGAGTGAACTGAAGAGTGAGATGTGCCAGAGCCCATTCCCATCCTACCCTATCCCTGCCCATTTTCCCAACCCTTTCTCCAAATCCATTCCTATATCTCCAAAGGTAGGCAGCGCATCCGGGGGCGTGCCAACGTTTCTCATTTTGGACTAATGTTGGCATGTATCGCGGATGTCTATGGGCGACAGTATCCACTTACCATCAGGTGGACTGTATGCTCGTCTGCCGCCTTCGTACATAAAAAAAAAAAAAAAAAACAGAAATGTAGTGGAAAATCGTCGATGTTAATAAATTCATACCAAACATAAAGTCTCTTCGCTAAGACAAAGACACGTTATATTTTTGACTTAGTCCAACGCGACGCGCAATCCGAATTGTCGACGATCCCAATCTCACGGGTGGTTTAGAATCGCTCAGCGACCTCTCTGTCTCTCTGCATTTTCTAGCGCCATTTTAATGGGGAATGTTCTGAAGAGCTGTTCAACCTGATGCTAACTTCCGTGTTTTACTATCTCACCGTTCGATATCGCCGTGCGGTTCATTAGCACTTCCTTGACATAAGAGTTGCTGCGTACTGTGCGGTTAAAATGACACTGTATACAGCGAACCCGAAAGTTGTAGAATGAACTGCCTGAGAGATGTGGTTTTAAAATCGCACGCTGAACAAGCGAGTTCGCGAGTCCACATCTGTTCACGAGGGGTCATGTGTAAAATAAGTCCAAAATGGCCTCCAAAAAGCTCGGTGTGCTGAATAGAGCGAAGCGGTAATTCACCTCTGGGCAACTCCTAATGCTTTACAAAGATCAGGTGAATCCCCATATGGCGTATTCCTCACATCTCTGGGCCGGCGCACCGAAATACCAATTGGACCCATTTGACTCCACCCAACGACGTGCTGTTCGTATTGTCGACGTTGCGTCTCTCTGTGTGTCGCCTGTGCAATGGGGAATGCTCTGAAGAATTATTCAATATAATTCCCACCTCGGGTTTCTATAACCGCACCTCCCGTCACAGAAGTGCGGTCCATCCACTTTTCCTCGATACGGAGGTGTCGCGTACTGTTCGATCCAAAAATCATTTTATATCGCGAACCCGTAGGCTGTGGAACGAACTGCCTCAAGACGTCTTTCCATTAAGGTACGATATGGGGTTCTTCAAGAAAGCTGTAAATAGCACCTATGGCGGCCGCGGCGGCTGTATTACGTGGGACCGCTTGGACGAGCCCGCTTATCTATAAAGAAAAACATTTTTGGAGGTGACATAGTTTCCTCAGGGCTTGTACTTACGATTAGTAGCCGCTTTGTTATCCCTTAGTTTTAAGAGACCCACAGGTAGAGATGAGGTGATGCTTCTCCATAGTCAACACCACACGGCACTGTTTCAAATACTTAGTACGTCTAAAACCAGTAAGTCTAACTAAGAACTAAGTTTTTGTTAAGCCCGGGGCGGGGCGTGTTTAACCTTTTCAAAATTATTAGACATTAAAACCTGCCTTCCTGCAGAATTCTGAATTTCAGCGCAATTTAATAAAAGGTTTCATAAATAATCTCGTTGCCCTCTTTATTGCCCGAGATGTCTAATAGAACCCTTATAATCCCTTACTTAGGGCGATAAATTTCCGAAATGTCTGGTCTAGACTTGACGAAGGGTATAAAAAAGTTGGTTCGATTGGAAATTATGACTGTTATCTTAAAAATTTGGAAAACATAGCATTAGGTTAACGAACGAAAATAATCGCTCACTTCAATTTTTAGCATAAAATGTACAGTCGGCAACAAGTCAAATATATACCTTTAAATAGAAATAAAAGGTAATTAAGCCTTTATTTGTAAAATTTGATTTAGCTAATTTCAATTTATTTATTTACAACGTGCGTTACAAAGATGGTAAGTGCGTCACATTCAAGATTACAAGATGGCAATTCAGATCGGTCACATTTGTCAGTAGTGGCTTAAAAGATTACTTAAGACAACAAATACAAAACAATTAAATTAAATTAATTAAAATACACTTAAAAGCTACACTTAATTCGAAATATTAATTATCATAGTAGTAGCAATGTCAAAAGTGGAAAATGTCATATTTAGAATCTATTTATTGTATTCAAAATCCCATCTTCTCTAATATATAAAAATATTGTTTGTTTGTTTGTCCTCTATGCGTTCCTATACCATTCATCTGATTGCGACGAAACTTTGGTGAGTTGATGTGCGCACGCCTGCGAAGGTTTCTATATTATCGCATTAAATTGAAGACCACGCGAACGAAGTCGCGGGCAACAGCTAGTTAATGCATATAAAATGCATCCAAAAGTTACAGGTTAGATAAAAATGGTATTGAGTACACGAGCGTGTGATCATCAATGGCGATACTTACATAGAAGCCTTAAAGCCCAGCTTACCTGACAAATATCAAACCAGTAGTATCGGATAATTATACTATACCAAAGTCACTGGAGGTTGGGTTTGGTTTACTGAAATCGTTTGAGATTTGTAGGGAAGCCGGGCTTCTGTGCGAGTACCGTCAATGGGTCCTGACTGTACCTATACCTTACACATGGTCTAACCAAGGTTGCCAGGTGTCTGGGATTCCCGAGATTGCACCGGAATCTATGGCTGTATCCTGTGTAAAGGAATTTAAGCAGTTCGTCTCGGAAATGCTTAATATGATAAAAATTGTAGCAATCATCAATTTTATATTGCAATTACACAAAGTTATGACTACGATATAGGAAATGTTAATGTGATACATTTAAATGTGTCTTCAGTGTTTTCACTATTTTATTAAAACATATAATGTCATCTCATTATGACATTAAACTAGTAAATCTCATTAAATTTCTGCAGTTACACGCATTAAGGGACAATTTCCTCTATCAAGCTAGAATATTACATGAAAAAATTACTTTAGAGCCCGTCCTGGTAATGCGGAACGAGCACTTAGAAACAAGATATGGTTGAAATGAGCGCGATTTATACCTACGAGTATATATTTTGTATGTGGAGTATTAAAAATATATAGGTATATGAAGTTTATATATATTTCATTTGCAAGTACGAGTATTTTGCAAGTCCGTTACATTGCTTCTTATTGTTAGTTTTTGTAGATTTTTTATATAATAGTACACATACTGCTCACACAAACTCGCAGATACCTCATGCATAGCCTCTCACACATGTATTTACACGACTAGTTAAAAAAACACACACACACACAAACCGCAATATTAATTGAAAGGTATTTAATAAGTTACGTAACAATGTGTGTCTAAGACAATTGTATTAGTTGGTTGTATTTTTGTATTGTTCATTCTAAATTCTATGGTACTAATAAATCATATCATTTAATGCTATATTAATTATGTTCACTCTAACAATAAGCTTCTCATTGATCCGCTAGACGTTGAGGGAGTTTATCGCTATCAAAACGCAAAGTGGCGTCTACTTTCAAAGAATAAAGCCTAGTAATTTAACTCAAAATATATCCCAAAATGCGAGTTCCCAGTAAATTTTTAAGTAAACAAAATACTTCAATACATGATATAGATGCTGGATTACGAAAAATATTAAGTTTACGTGAAAAATAACGCGATATAAATTGTGAATGAATAAGTAGCCGACTGTTTTTAAAATTCGTATATTTGTATATTTTTTATGACATATATGACGTATTAAAAACTAGAAAAGAAAACAAATACATATTAGAAAGAACCCAGCTTATATTTAGATAGGGACTTTATGACTACGATATAGGAAATGTTAATGTCATACATTTAAATGTGTCTTCAGTGTTTTCACTCACGTGTATCATGGCTAAACGAGCGCTCGAAATAGTACAAACATCATGGCCGCAAATACAACGTTGTATAACAAACTTGTACATTCAGTTAAAACAACGAATATAAACTTTACCACAATTGGTCGTTTATGAAAGCAAATACCAGTTTTTCATGATGTTAATGACCAATTTAAATTATACTAGTCAAGAGTGATATTATAAACGATATGACATATGTTACATGTTACTAGCAAAACCCCGCAGACGTTGTCCTGTCATAGAAGTTGATGTGCTGCAGCGCCATCTAGTGGCGATATACAACAAAGTGATAGCTCAAACATATTTTTCGTGCCCAAATACCTATGTATACTAATTTTTATGGCGATCGGTTGAACAGTACAGAAGTTGATGTGTTACAGTGCCATCTAGTGGCGAGTCACAACAAAGTGGATAGCATAGAAACTTTCTCCATAAAAAAAAATATATATGTTCCAATTTTCATGGTGATCGGTCAAACGGTGTCGAAGTCTATTAACATCAGATATACCAACATCCTCTTTTATATATGTATATATAGATAAGGAGTGATGTTATATATGCAGTATAGCGCTCCTTTCCTAACTTGATATTTCTAAGCTCTATAACCTTTAATAATTAATTTTGTCTTCACGGATTGATTTGTATATAGCTACAATTTTAAAGAAAGAAACAGTCAAATTTTATTTATCTGATTTTTCCCTTGTAATCTCAGAACGTGCCAATGGGTAAAGGCCTATCCTGTCATCCTTAATGATCTTTTATCCAGGGCAAACCTTCGTCACTCATTTGAATAGGAGATACAGGTTACAACGATATCTCAATCCTCTTCAGGTCTACCTCTGCGTCGGTATAAGTATTGTAATACCGTTTTTGCAATTTATGTTCTGATGAACATTCCTAAATTAGAACGTTGTCAAAATTCTCAGGAGTTATCTCGAAATGGGTATACAATATGAAACTGGGCGTATGTTTAGTGACTGTTCCATTGTCGACAATAGTGATTGACGGCAAAATGTAATATCGACAAAAAGAGAAATCAATTTCGATTTCGACATTGTATTCAAGATTAGAACGTCGAATACGATTTCGAAGTTCGTATTCTCGACATCGTAATAACAAATTCGAGATTGTTGTTACAAGTGTTGCTGTTTCCATGTCAATCATTTATCGGATTTAATTGGAAATAATAATTTTGTAGTCTCTTATCGTCTGAAGATCAACCGAATGTTATCGGACTGTGATTAAGTCATAACCAGTAACTACTCGTACCTACTGCGATAGTCAGTTAAACAACGGATTGCGTTATATTGCAAAACTGATAAAATTTTGGTCAAACTGATAAAATAAAGTCTTAATTTGCCATAGCTTCCACATTATTACATAGTTTAATAAACTTATACTTATTATACTTATTTAACTTCTCAACTAACCGGACCAGGAAAACATTATTTGTGTTTAGGTGTGCACATCAATTATAAATCCACTCAGAACCTTTTTTATAGTATTAAATGGGGCAAAATATCTACTAAAATTGGCTCGCTGCTTCATCGATTACTTACGATATATAGCAGGGATAATCACATCAAAATGGTCTTGGTAGATTTTGAAGTTACGGCGAACAAACAGAAATACAGATAGATTTCTTTATATTTTCCGTTTATACGTAAAGAAAGGGAGAGAAATGATGGCAGTTAACCTCTTACCATCAGATAGTACATTCTATTATCGGTCAGATATCAGATGTTATCATGGCAGAGGCTCTCTGCCACCTATAAAATAAATTCGGGAATACAGCGACGATTTCCGCTTCCGCTCCGTTCCTCGCTCACACTGCAACCGTGTTCAATCCGTCGGTGTAATTTACTGGGACCGTCGTCGGCTTGAGTGCTGGGAGGTGAATACTTGAAATATATTGTGATGGTGCTTGATGCGGTGCTACTTTGTCATTTATAACTTCACTAGACCGCGGTGACTTTGTTTAGAAGCTCGGTTTATAGTGTTCTGCGTTATTGATGGGAGTGATGTAACGACAACTTATGGTAGCCTATTTTGAATTTTTGTAAGAATATAATGCAATAAATAAAACTGTAATATAAAAAAATATTATTATTATTATTTCTGATACACTAGCAGCTTTAAGCTGATGCTGATGTTTCGGTGCACTATTTTTAAATGATTGTCCAGTCTATTTTTGAAACAGTTCACTGAGGGGGCACTAATGTATAAATCTATACTAATATTATAAAGAGGTAAAGTTTGTAAGTTTGAATGTAGGAGGTAATCTCCGAAACTACAAATCCGATTTCAAAAATTCTTTCACCATTTGAAAGGTACATTATTTCAGATGGTTATAGGCTATATATTATATGCAAAAAAATTGACGGACACAGCTAGTGTAATATAAAATTGAGTAAGTATTTGTTAGAGCGGTATCTATACTCGACTAACATTCGTGTGATCGTGAGTTTACACTTGCACACAGATGAACTGTGTGCTCGTCTGGCGCATTTTTTTTATAAAAAGAAACACTTGGCCAAACGATTAATTCTGATGTCTACTGTCAGCAATTAGTAAAATTGGAACAAGAAGAAAAACGGCCAGAAATAAGAAAAGGTGTAGTTTTCCATCACGACAACGCCCGACCACATATATCTTTCATGACTAAATAAAAATTGATGGACTTTGGCTGGGAAGTTTTAATTCATCCTCCAAACATTTCAGATTATAGCACCTTCGGATTGTCATTTATTCCGCTCTTTACAAAATTCATGCACCATTTAAATCAGTATTTCGCTCAGAAACAACAAAAAAATTATAGCGATGGGATAATGGCTCTGCCAGAAAAATGGCGAAAGATAGTCGAATGCATTTTTTTATCACTATAGGACATATTATTTTTATTAGTGTATTATTTTTATGACCGTAAAGTATAGTTTAAGCCAAAAAAATTCTGGAATGGTGTTACCACTTAAAAGGACAATATTCCGTTCAATAAATATTTATGTAATACAAAAAAGTATTTTTTATTTTCACTATAAAAAGGCCGCGATCTTCTCCACCTACACAATATATATGTGTGAGAATATAATGTTCCATCACTCAGATAACAATGTCTTACATGCGAATACGACACACGAATAAATAAATATTATTAAAATAAAGTACTTTTCTTCCTGAAAATGTACATTTCCACGAATACTGCTAATAAATCATCAATAAATCGTCCATCAACGTCGGGCCGGAAAGATAAGTTGCCGTAACCAGGTTTTCCAAAAATTTCACGTAAAAATATTCTTAAGACACCTGAATCAGGTTTATGGATGTTTAACAGCCTTCGAGCACAGCTGGAAATATTATAAATACGCTGCTATTAGATAAGAAAATGATTACTTTTTTCTTTCTACTTATCCATAACCGTATTGAGAAATATTTACTTCGTGCTCTAGACTTGTTGAGTGGTTTTCTGTATAAATTAAAAGTATACATGTTACAGGGCAGTCTTTAGGCGTGGGCTCGCTAGGCCAACACCCAGAGCCCTGAGGTTGAAGATGCACCAAGAATCTGAAACAAAAAATTTTTTTAAATATCTACTCAAAATTCATCGACCAACGTTTAACTAATTTTTGTTGGTTTTTTTTTTGGTTGGTTGGCAAAAAAGAGATTCAAACAATCACTATTAAGACTGAAAAAAAAAACAAAATTAGAAAAATATTTCATTAGTATTCAGTCCTTGATTTTCAATTCCTTATAAGGATCCAACTCATATCTGACCCAGAGCGTCGAAATCCTCAATGACTGCCTTAACATGTTACTACAAATAAATACATATTTGATAATATCAATCGACTTAATAGAAAGGCAACTTGTAAATTAACCAGAAGTCCGATTGCCCTTAAAGTAATCAACCACTTCCCTCGTACTCCGAAATTTATCGTATTTCCCCAATGTACGTATGTATGTGTTTCGGTAGTGAGCGAGATATGCCATTTTCCCAACCCTTTCTCCCAAGCCATTCCTTAATCTGCAAAGGTAGGCAGCGCATCCGGGGGCGTGCCTACGTTTGTCATTCTGGACTGATGTGGGCATGTATCGCGGATGTCCATGGACGACAGTATCCACTTACCATCAGGTGGACTGTATCCGCCTTTTTACTATAAAAAAAGTCGTCAAGTGTTGGACATTTATTGCTGGATGTGTAAGCGGGTAAGCGAGTCCACTGTAGTTTGGGATGGCGCAGTTCCAGTTCCGCAGATGTTTTGGTAGTGGTTTGTTATAAGCCTCCTTAAGTCTCCTTTTACGACAACCACGGGAAGAGATGGGATGGTATTATTTTAAAGCCGACCGACACCATACATCCAATGTACTAATTCCCAAAATCTTCATAATCGATATGCCAAAGTTCATTTAACTGTCCCTTCTTAACGAGAACCTTTTGAAAGTTACCTAAAATTATTCCGTGTGCAAGAGAAGGCACTATATCCATCTCGCTCCCTCTACCTAATGACCCGTCGCCGGTTTACATAGCGACAAGATTGCATTTTAGTTGTGTGTACAGGACAAGGGGACCAAATTGTGTTATTAGTGAAGCTGCACGAGCTTGCAACATTTATCATAAAATGTGTGTGTTGTGGATTCACTACGTCATATCGAAAGATGTTTCAGCGAATGACGTTACATCGATAACGTTTTGTAGAACGTTTATTACATCGAAGAGTTGTTTGTTCGAATGTAAGTTACATCAAAAAGATTTTCATCGATTGTACGTTTCATCGAATGTCGTTATATCAAGACACTTTAGTTCGATAAAACATCTTTCATCGATTATACGTTGAATCTAATGACGTCATATTGAAACTCTTTAATAATCGTAAAATCTGATAATTCTGAGGGTAGGTTCGCTCATTTCTCTTATTTTTTAAACTGGCGATTTAATCCTATTTTGTATACGTACTGTTGTACATATTTAAGAAAACTTACTATTAATAAAATACACCTTGACTGACACTGAAGATATCTTAGGTTACATTTAGTCTCTAGAGGAGAGGTGCGAACAAGTGATCCGCATCCGGGGGCGTGCCAACGTTTCTCATTTTGGACTGGTGTTGGCATGTATCGCGGATGTTTATAGGCGACAGGTATGTTCATCTGCCGCCTCCGTACATAAAAAAAAATAATCTCAATCACTCCCCAAACCGGTATGACGTAGATAGATAGATAGATAGATAGATAAATTCTACATTGCACCAAAATGTGTGTACAAAGGCGAACTTAATGCTATATAGCATTTTCTTCCAGCTAACCTTTGGTGGTTGAGAGCAGGCTAAGGGTAGTGCCGCTAAATAGAATGGCGTTTTGATACTATTACACTAAGTACATAAATATAAATTTACACACACATACATGCATATATACATTTATACATACATACATAAAAATATAAATAAAATAATAATAAACATATCAGTCATTCAAACTGTTTACATGCATGTTTTTAATGACGTACATGCTACAGGGGTCAGGGTTTGAACTGACGACCTCAAGAATACCCCTAAAGTGGATACAAACCATTAAATTGTCTGGTGGTAATTAAAGCAGCTCTGGAGACGTCTCTCCCTTTTCATTTCCTCTCCCGCCGCGGTGATGGACGCCATCGAGATTACATCTAGCTTTTGCGTCGTCGGAGACTTATCTGATATGTCGTTTAATGTTTTTTTTCGAAAGGTTTTTAATCTTTTTACATCAAGGCGTTGGAAATACGGGGTCGCTGGTGGTGGCGACCAGCGACACCGTGTATTTATTTACTCTTTTTGTAAATTATTACAAAAAGCGAGAGATTAATGCCTTGCAGCATATCTGCCAGTCAACGTTTCGCCTATGCAGGACATGAAGTAGGAGGGGAGTAAGTAAATGTAACAAATGTAACAAATGTAACAAATGTAGAAAAAGTAAAAGTAAATACTAAAATATAAGTATATTAAATTATAGATATGTATCCAACAATCCTGCTTTCACACACTTCAGTTGCTTTCTGCGACCTCTGTGGGAAACGGTCACAACTGAAAATCAGTGCCCAAGTCAGCTTAGTCTTGAGCTCGTGGCTAAGCCGAGTTGTGTGTCCATTTCATTGCTATAAATAGGATATGTAGGGTGAAATATTTTATCGTATTCTTCTGTAGGTACATGTATATTCCTGCATGTTTTAATAGTCTTATGTTAATTTGTAGGTATACTGTAATAGTTTGTTGCAATGTATTTCTATTTCCATTCTATTCTATTCAATTGGTTGCTAAGACTCGCTACCGCGCGTTATTACAATCATAGACCATATTGACGAACTGTTGAATACAATAAACTAAAATAGCGTGCGTAAAAATATGCGAGTGTTTAAAAAGTTTTCTACTGGTCTTAGAAAAGTTTGCTAAACTCGTGCGGTTTCGGCCGGTTTTATAATAGCATCTCGCCGTCTATTCCCTTCGGTGTCGTAAAAGCCTACCAAGGGATAACGAAGCGGCCACCACAATACCTGAGGAACTACACCAGCCCTAAAAGAGTGGAGTCGCCTACACGCTTGGCTAGCGTGGCGTTTTAAGGCCATGGACCCTCATGCACCAGAGTGAATACAATTACCGTTACAGATGTATTTATTACTAGCGACCCGTCCTCGCTTCGCTACGGTTTATAAGATTTTTTTTTCAAATTTATTTTTTCAAAATTTCAAATAAAATATATTAGACCTATATAGACCTAGTGCCTATATTAGACACGGATAATGTAGCTTCCTATTTGTGAATGAACCCCCAACATACAAACACACAATTTTACTTCTTTATTATATTAGTATAGATTTATTTACCTATAATACCTATAATCAAAATTATTTACCTTTGTTATATCAATTATTTTTTATTTAAATGTACCAAAAAATTAACTAGTAATAGTAATTCGGGGTTCAACAGAAACTTTATTATACAATACAAAATTTGTATACAAATCCTTACAAAAATCTTCTTACAATTCTTTTTGTATACAAAACAGTACTTGCAGCTAGATTTCATCATATTCAATAGAAGGTTATGTAGCGCCAACTGCAAATATAACATTGTCGAAGAAACCTGTTCTTTCAGTTAGAACAATAAATATAGGCTGTAAAGTCAATGCAATAAGTAGGTTTCGAATGCAAAAATATTTTAGTGGTGTGAACGGTCGGTTCGCTTTATCTACAAAGGCCGAGGCAACCTCGTCAGATATATATTTATATATTTAAACTTCATTGCACAATGATATGGACAAACGGTGGATTTAATGACACAAGTCCACCATCAGATTATAGAGAAAAAGGATCGTAAGTGCTGTTTTAAATTTGATAATATAAAACACTAGATAGATGTATAAATACCTAAATAATATGGTATACACACCAAAATGGACCAGAAAGCTGGAAGTATTATAGTATATGTTTTATCTGACATCGGCTGCTGGAGACGGGACCTGTTTGCGATCCCCGCGATAGCCGTAATGACGATGAATCTCAAGTTAGTTCGCGGACCGTAATTTGTTATTGAGCCCGCCTCCAGAAAAATGTTTTTCACGTTGGAATTTTTCGATGGTAACGTTGATGGGTTGGTAATTATGCTGTGTAGATTTTTACCGAATATTTTTGCAATTGAGAACGAATATATTTTGTGTTTTAATATACAGGATTTGTCAAATATACGGTGTGTCCGGATTATCCCGAAAAAGTGAAACTGTGTATGTATGCTGAATTCATACTTTTGGATGAATTTTAAAAAAAATTTCTTTGCAATCCAAATTATTTATTTTTTGAGCTTTTACCTAATTTTTCATACAAATTTGTTATATACAAAATCTGGAAATTGATAATTTTGAATAACATTATAACCGTAATTAACTCAAAATCTTGAGCAGAATTTAAGGTTTCAGATATTTGATACACCCTGTATTTTATTAAACTCCCTATACGGACGTTATTACAAACTGACATGACTTGTAATATGTAACATGAATCGCCGTATCTAATGATGCTTAATCAAAAGCTTCTCATTCATCTCTCGCATTATAATTTTCAAAGCTATTTCCCATCGTAAAATTCCAACGTGAAAAACATTTTTTTAAGAATTGAGATTTATCAGGTCCGAAAAATTCAAACTAAAATTACAATTTTAAAATTATCTTTATTACAAAATATAAAAAATACAATAAAATTAAATATAATTCCCACCAATCAAAGCGAACGTCCTCACCGCGTGATTGGTGGGAAAAAGTGGTTGAAACCTTACAGTTATCAACTAAATAGACTATATAATTTATACTAACTTAAAATTAATACTAAAGGTGAATCCGTAAGTAGTATATAGCACGTTGTTATACATATATAACACGATCACATCGTATACCATCGTTAATTATAAAAAAAAAAACGCGTCTATATTTATTAATAGGGTTGTTAAAAATGTGTTATGTAATAACGAACACGAATGAACAAAATGATAAATAAAAACGATGTGTGACTTTGAAACGAGTTATATAACTTTAAAACATAGTGTTAACACTATATAAAGCTACGTTTTTTAACACGGAATGTTAAAAATGTAAACTTGCCTAAACGTAATTAAATTAAAGTAGTTTACGGGAAATAATTAAATGAGCAACAGAGAATACTGAATGAGCAGCGAAGCAATAGCAAATTTAAGGACGGGTTAGGTTTATATTCTGTGGTGATGATAAAGATATACTCGTAGGAGTTATTGCCTTACATGTAATCTTAACTAATGCAAATTGTAAGGAAATTACAAGACAGTTTCCACCATAACCACAGTTTCCCCTCGTATTTGATAAGGGAATGCACGAAGTTCACTTTGTTACGTCCCTCCCTGAAATCTTAGTACCTGCAGCCAACATCTTTGTTTAAAGCTGCCTTATTACAGCTGTAAGTTAGGCACAAGTGTCGGAACGAGGAACGGATAAAAGAATATTTTCTAATTTCTTCAATGTTGACTTCAAGTAGCATGAAAACATGCTGCACGCATGAAAATTACATGCCTTTTACTTTAATAATCATTAAAGAAAGTTAAACTTGTATTAATGTAAGGTTTTGAAGTCGATCATGTAAAAAAAATGTCTCAACTGACTCATCAACGTTGAGACAAAACCTGTGGTTCCTTTTATGACGTAAAAACCTACTAAGAAAGGGTTTTTCGAAATTCAGCCCCTAAAGGGGTGCAACGGGGTATCAAAATTTGTAGAAAAAAACATTAACTTGAAACGTGGTATAGATATTCTACAATACAGGATGTTAAATTTTATAAGGAATCACAATTAAACAAGCACGCGAGCGAAGCTACGGGCAACAACTAGCTTTTAATAAACAATTTTTCATTAAAACTTTGTACAATCAAAATTAATTAATATTGCTTCAGAACACTTCCTTGATACTTAAAGTACGTGAAACTTGTAATTATATCACCCTATGAAGTCCCATTGCTGGGCACAGCCCTCCCACAGGCCTGGGGCGTATCGGGCCGTAATTATTAATGTTTAATCCACATATTTGTTTCATAAAATCAATACAAAGTACGGCCTTAATGATGGCGTTGGTAGCGGCGTAAAACGAATGAACAAGTAGGGTCCCAAAGTACTACCCTAAACCATATACTCATTCGTAATGACTATAAATAAATTCACTTCGATCAATGGCATGTGTAGTACGAGTTCTATGTTTGAACTCAATTTTAGTTTCGTGTGGAATTTGTACAGAGCACATATTTTTAAAGAGTGTGACTGCGCACATGCATTCCAACGTTGTCAACCGTATCGAACGCTGTGCACTTAACTACAAAACTATTTCATTTATCTGCGAATACATTCTTGTTTCAATGAAATTCGTTTCACATTGTTTTTGTGACTCTGAATATACCTCCTGACATCGTTTGAAGCAAATGTATATAATTATTTTACAACTCTTGTATTTTATTTGTATTCTCTTTTAGCATTTATTGTAGTAGTAAATCTATAATTTAATTTACTGACCAATGATCAAGAGATCGAATGAAATTGTCAGTGTCCTACTCTTTTAACCCCAGTTTTATTCATTCCTTCGCGATATCACGTCGTATAGTAACCCGATATTTATTTATCTGTGCGTATCCGATAAGTAATGCCATCCATATCTTTGTGAGTTGGAAGTCGAGTAAATGCGTAACCTTATCCAGAAAGTCAGGCAATCGCTTGTTGTTCGGTTTATTTTTATGTTTATTTTTCCTGCTGTCAAAACTTCGCGATTCCCACTCTATCAGGGAATCTATAATATTTTAATGAACTACTGCTATATAAATATTCGTTCCTTTTATGGACCTTAATGAGTTCTCAGACAGTGTACTTCAAAATATTTTTTATAATAATAACCGAATTGCGACATTTCAATAATCCACCAAATTCGTCACACTAATTTACAATATATTTTTTGATACTTTTACAATAAATCTTTCATGAAATTGATATGTTTAACAAGTAAAAAAGAAAAAAACAGATACGAAAAATTTAAAAAAAAATTTAAGCTCAATAATATATACGGTGGGGATGTGGTGGATTTTGTTGTTATTTCTGTCACCCGTGGATGGTTGTAATGGTATTATGGAAGAAGGATTTATTTCAGATATTCCAAATATATTTTCAATTTGATTTCACTGATAGATTCTAGTGTTTTAATAAATAATAACATTTTAAATATTTTTTCATCAGTAATGTACCTACCTATTAGTGTTTGCATTTTGAACTAGTTACTAAAACATAATTAGTCAAAATTATATCACCAGTTTCTTCTTCCGATTATCTAGCATCACTTTCCTTTAAGCCAAAAGGAAGGAGAGCATCTATTAATCCAACATTCTAATTAGTATACACCTCTATATTTCCATGGCTGTCTGTGTGTACATTTATGACCAGTTGCATTGCTCCTGAACCAACTCCTATACCAGCGATGACGTCCCGCGGTATCTCTAAACCGGTGGTAACTCCTGACACCATTGATGCTAACATCCTTGTAACAGGTGCTGATGATGCGCCAGTCAAGAGTAGGATGAAGGTGATGGTTGCCACCACGCCGCAACCACTCCTGAAAAAAGTAATTTTAAATAATCTAATTAACCGTCGAATTAAAATTTAATTTCATACTCCAATAAAAAAGTAAAAGCAACAAATGTTTTATATTATTGTCGTGTAAAAAATTATAGTTTTACAGTTTTTTATACGGAAGAAAAAAATGGAAGAAATCACGTTTGTCATGACAATTATCTCGCCATGAAAGGATCTGAAATAATTTATATTTAAATACTCTGAATACAAAAGTAATTTTACTTACATGGCTGACTACGCATGGGCAAAATGATCCGCACACTTATCTCAAATATTGTATCTCGTTCCGTAGTTACAAAGTATCTGGCAACTGAATAGACATGCAAACAGATAATCCTATCTAATAACGAGATAAAATCATAATCTTACCGATACGGCTCCAGAAACCAATATCAACTATCAATTTAAAAATTGACTTTTATTATTGGAGGAGTAAAGTTTATAATACTTTTGTTATTATAAGTGAGAGTTAAGAATTCTAAAAGGTATGGGAATTAGATAACGTTAGAGAATGTGATGCCTTTCGTAAATTTCCTTTCCTGCCTACTTGTAAAAATATTTTTTTACAAACACATTGCGACGTCATGCAGTAAAATGGGATTTAATTATGATATAGTTTTTAAATGCTCTCGGGGTATTTCTAACCGTGTGATGATTGGTGATATATAGCCTAAAAAACTGACCAGATAAATAGTTTACTATACGTATGTACTTATAAAAAGGACAATGTTTCTAGCTTTTAGGAACCAGCCTTACAAGATCTAAGAGAAGAAGTAATTTTTTTAGAACTGGTGTTGCTACAGGTAGTCAGAAATTTTATTTCTTACACATTAAGGATCGTATACATACAAATTTCTATATCTGTGATAAACATGTCTTAAATAAACAGCGAAAACAGGAAATTTTGAAAAAAACATTTTTACATCTTTCTTTTCCTTTGTCCACAGATTATATGGATTCGTTGTGCAAGGACCATTTTCTTCAGCGGCAGTACCGTAAAATGGACGGAGGGGTTCTCTGGTCCCGCAATGAGAGGAACCTGGACTGTACGGTGACCTTCCAGACGCACAGCGTCCTGCAGAGGTTCATGCTGCACTTTGAGCTTCTGCAACTCGATTGTAATGATCACCTCTACGTGTACGATGGTGCGCATGATACCGCACCGCCTAAGGTAAGACATAAGGTAACATATATTTTAATGGAAGGTTTAACAGATTAACTGTTGACTTTAACTAACTGAGGAGTGCATGTTGCATCTCACAGCGCTGTCGTACAGAAATCTGTCGCGAACGTTTTCCATTCTTGACTGATGTTGGCACCTATCGTGGATGTCCGTGGGCGACGGTAACCATCTACCTCCGAATGGACTGTCTGTTCGTCTATCCCGTTCATTATATATAATATACAAAAACTAAAACAAGTCAATTTTGGATTTGTCGTTATTGCCCTCGCTGTCAAACATTTCAAACTAGAGTTCGTGCACAAGAACCATTTATCAAGTTGTTATAGGATTCGATTCGTTTTTATGAATAAGAAGAGTGATTTATAGGTATCCTTCGTTTGTCTGGAATTCTTTTTACGACGTTGAAAGACTGACTTTGAATTCAAAAGAATTGTTGCCATTAAATCACTGTGTATACTGGTAGTTCGATGAAATATACCTAAGCCGGAGATCGCGCCTTTGAAGTTCAGAAAACTGTCACTATATCTCGACTTTAAGAGTCAGCTGAGTCCAAAACACAAATCAGTTTCGAAGTTTATATATATACATATGAGCATGTGTAAGTATTATATGTATATATTTTTTTTTTAGAGAATACAATAATTTTAGTCGTCAGATTATTGGACAGAAAAGTTAGTTGGCGTTGAAATAGGCTGTTATTAAAATGGAGTGTAGGCTTTCTCGGCCGGAGTCCATATTAATTGAATCTTCCGGGCTACTTGGCCGAGGTCTTCTAGAATCTCTTCTCTTTCTTCCAAACGTTTCGTCAACAACTGCGGTTGATATCTTCAGTGGCGGCTGCGTTCACTTTCGGAGAGATGTTATCTCTTCGGCTTCTCGAGCGCAACTGAAGTTGCGCAGTTGCTCAGTTGCGCTCAAGAAGGAAGTTTGGAAGAAAGAGAAGAGATTGCAGAAGACCTCGGCCAAGTAGCCCGGAAGATTTAATTAATACTGTTATTAAAAATTCATAATTCCAAATGTAGCGCAATTATGAAAACGTTAATGTTTATACGAACACCAAATAATCACTCATTCTAATATTAAAATGACTCTTCAAATATACTAACTACAAATCAAATTAACAACGAAAACGTTAAACATCTATTTTAAGGCATTATGCAAAACTTTTTTTATTAAGGAATCATCTAAAATCCGAATATACGACTATTTTTTAAATATACCAGTATGATCGAACTTCATATGAATTAGAAACGGACTTCTACCATAGATATTTTTTTCGGCTTTAGGTTTTTTATATATAAAAGGACCATATAATATGGTCCTTTTATTAAATTTACATTTGTGAAAAACAATGTTAGTCCAATTAGGTGTACAGTTAGTATTTTTGGTGTAACAACGATATTTATGTTGGCTTGACCAGAATTTGAAGATAATAGTTATTATTATTATAAGATAATAATAATGATATTATTATTTATTACACACAAAATACATACAGAATTCTGTAGCTCGCCGCTTACAACGTAGGTACTTATAATAAACAATTCTCTGACGCAGATTCCTTATGTCATATAAAGGCAAATTGCAATAACAATGAATTGAGTACACACACAACAGACTAGCCTGTAATTAACCACACACGCTCACCAATTCTACACATTGCTCAAACACCACATACGATCAAGCACACACCACACAATTATGTGTATCAATTGTTTTTTTATAATATAACATTTTTTTTTCAAAATTTATGTAACATTTCCACAATACATTATATTCGTGTAACTCTTACGGTTTTTGCAGCGCACGCCAAAATAGCTCGCAGATGGACGTTTTTCCGACTTACTTGACACTTATCGTTATATTTTGGCCAATTTACACAATATCTTTATAAATTACAGCCTATGTTACTCAGGGATAATGTAGCATTCTAATGGTGAAAGAATCTTTGAAATCGGTCTAGTAGTTTTTGAGTTTATTTGTTACAAACATACAAAAATACAAATCTTTCCTCTTTATATGATTAATAAAACTTAGTAACATTGTTGAAGTGATTAAGAAAAAATATTGTGATGCTATTTTGGTATTCGTTTGTACATACATTGTTACTCAGTTGGTTTATATGTAGTGAAATTGATGCCAGTCATTTTATTGATGATAATTTTTGGTGTTAAAATACTACATGTAGAATATTTAAAACAAAATTTGTGATTATAAAAACAAAGATATTTTGACAATTGGGTAAGTGCTTATCAACAATCTTCCCGTCACCGTTGCTCGCGTTTTCCCGATGAAAGAGCATACGGGCTGGCGCTCGTGAGACGTGGTGCGATTCGTGTTTGAGTACCTACACAAGCAGTTACAGTTGATCTGACTGAAGTTTGGCTGTTGGCTCACTGATCGCTTACTCGGGGAGTTTAAATCTATTGACAGATAGCATAAGTACGCCTACACTGTAGATCTTTGGTTTTACTTAACTAAATCAGTATTTGTTTATTATTAGTTGTCGTATATCAAGTATCAAATTATGTTGCAAATATCAATAACAGAATATACACCAATTTGATTAACACTTTTCCAATTATTCACTTCTAAATTATACAAGTACTTTTAAAGAATAGCGATGAAAGATTTTCATTAATTAATTACTAACGTAAGCCAGAGCTCATTTCCATCCCATCCTATCCCTTATCCTATCCTATCCTTGGCTTTCTCTAAATCCATTCCTAAATTTCCATGGGCTGCGTATTCCTGGGCGTATAAATGTTTGACATTCTATTCTGATGTTGGTATGTATCGAGGATGTCTATCGACGACACATACCTTTTCTCTATAAAAAAATGCTATTGTGTTGGACCTAATATAGCTAAGTATTTTACATTATTTTAATCAATTATCTTAATTAACAATCATTATCAGAAAATAGCAAAATTACATTTCCATAAATCGTTATCACTATCGTATTATACCAAATATAGGCAAACATTTTAAATTCTTTAAAGAAACCTAAATGATCCCAATTCCAGAGGCTTTCAGTATTCATATCGAATTCACCTTCCTATTGTTAATGAGCGCTCTCCGCGATATCATCTCTAATTTGGAGACATTCCAAGGCGCTCCGCAATTATCCGGACTATTCCGGATTATTCCCGATCGGGCGAGGCCGCCATCTTTAATTTATTATGCACGTCGCCGGGATGCTAATGAGACCTGATGGAATGCCCACGCAAGATCAATTACCAAAGACAGGTTGACTCATCACCTCTTAAGGGCTCCAAATTCGTGCTTTTTCTTTAATAAGTTATACCAATAAGATTTTTTTCTTTTTCTTTTTTATCGTTCTGGCTTCTGGAAAACTCTTTTGTTTTTCCCTGGTATTGAAATAAATACTATGTTCTGTTTTCTGTTTGATCTGTAGCCTTACTACATTCTCTACCAGCATCCATCCGTCCTTTCTACATGTCAAATACTTGTGCAAGAAACTTTAAATAAATTAATAATAAATTTTTTATCAAGTAGAGATTCATTGTGCTCTATGACACACTGACATCTACCAGGAAAAGTAAACATTTCGGTTTTATAAAATTCATGACTTCAATCGCCATTGTAACATGTTTCATGTTTCTAAGTTATTATTCTAAAAAAATGTTTTAATGATCGAAATAAATGGTAATCAGAAAGTTACCTGGTGAGTGGTAGATGTGGTAGAACCTCCCAACCAAGCTCCAAAATTAGTTTCGGCCACTGGCAGAATTTTTAGAGCAGTTTACTTTAGTTACATCTATTAGTTTCTTGCATTTCCATTCTCCTTCTTATTTTTCACAGAATGAATCATTTCAGTCGGAATCGTTTTCGTATTTGCCATCACTTACCGCAGGATTTAGTTTCAACTGTTCTACTGGGAATAGATTTCTGAATTTATCCATCCCAATCCCATTTCACATTCCGATCATTGTTGAAGTTATAATTACCGAATTGTAATTTTCGTGTGAAGTGTGCAAAATTGGAGTTGCAAATAATGATGGAATTGGAATCAACAGAGAACCCAACTAATTACAGTCGATTAATGAAACATACCGCTTTCAAACACATTTGTGATTAAATACTGGAGCCGTTATAAATTCTGAATCGAGGAATTATTTATTTCATCGTCCTAAAACTTAACGGCCCGGGCCAGGTGTCGCCTTATCTTCTAAATAATTAACACGGGGATAAAGACGCAAGTTGGTGAATTTTAAATTCAAATTGTGAAGTTTCGGTCAAGAGTGTATTCGGAACAAAGACCCTTTTCCAAGTTTCGAGTATTGTGTTCTGTCGCTGGAGTTGTGCTCAATCGACTTGTTTTCTTTTAAGTTTTTTTCAGACAATATGAGAGAATTAAACTTCAAGAATTATTTGCGAGTACGGATCACAATTTGGATAAATATTTATCTTTGATTCTTCATTTTATGGGGTAACAAAACGGTTACTACAAGCCATGAGGAGACATCACCTCTAAAAGCATGGGTTCCAGGACTCCTTATGCACCGTGTCTCGTGCATGAGTCCACAATACCCAGCAGTAAACGACAAAAGGGCCGGTTAAGGGTTGGTAATCTTCTTACAGTGTCTTTCTATTATTAATAATAATAAAACTCTTTATTGTGTAAACAACAAACAGCAAACAAAATATACATGCACAATTATTATTCTATTATTGGCGGCCATCAGCTCTGAATAAGCTGTTTAATTAATAAGAAGAAAAGTAATAATGGATTTGCGATGCAATGTGGACCGTATTATGTGATCTCATAACCCAGGTGGGTCTAATAAAAATTTCTGGTGGTCCGTGCCAAGTGGACACCCGACACTGCGTTAAGTTGTCAGTCCTGAATGTTGCCAACTCGGATTACCCCCCTCGTTGTGCAAACGGCAAAGTTTCAACGATATCCGACGTCCTCGCGAGTTACTCACGGATACCTATTTGAAATGGAAATTCGTAATTGTGACTTCAAATTGGATAGAACTTTGACGTTTTATCTCGCATAAGTTGAGAACGAAAGTTTTTATTAAGTACTCTTAAAGTCTGATAACGACGTTTACTTTAATTAATTGCTTGTTTTACGACTCTTAGTGCGTAATCTCATTGAAGAAATTGTTAAAATTAATTACTCTTTTGAAAATTTTAACACAAACTAAAATAGAAAAATGTTTGGCACTGCAGCTGCTTCTCACGAGTCCATTGTTTTCCGTTCGTTTTTGTAATAAATATAAAATATAGGTAGGTACAACAGTTACATTGTCACCTTTGAGAGGTACTATAGGCGACACTGAACAAAGAACGCCGTACAAAGCAACGCATCGTCAGCGATTTAATATTTTTAATCAAGCTGTAACCTTCATCGTGGAGTACCGCAACCGCTTCGCAAACTTAAATGGAATAAATTGCAAACCGCAATTGAGAGTATACGCAGAACTCTGTGGAAACATGCTCGAAACAATGTTAACGCTCCGGATTCATTACAGCGACAAAGGGAGAAGTTGCAACCACCTGTACAAAGTCCGAACTACGAACTATCCCTTACATGTTTGCGGCAATAACAATGTACAACTTGAGTGTTCGTAACTTTCATTATGGAATGATAAGAGTACTCGTAGTTTTGGACCCCGGATACCTGCGTCGAACTTATGTTGAGTTGGGGGGTCAACCAAACATAGTCAAGTATAGTTCTCAGTGTACGAATTGTTACGTATGTAGTTGTGAAAATCACGCAACTTTACGAAATACATCCGGTATTATAATCAAAAGTTTACTTACTCTATATTGTTAACGTTTTACTTTATGATTACGTAAATAGGGTGGGGGGGGGGGGCTGTTCCACTTTGTAATCCAACAGACGCTGGACGCACTTCCAAGTTACTCCACACCCACAAAGCACTGCCGTAAAATGTACTGCATTTTCCATTTAATCCTAATATCGTTTCGCACCTGTTTCGGTATGTTAGATCTCATTTCTGTCCATAAGATAGGATATAAGATCTCAGGAATAAGATCTATTCCTATAGATAATAAATTCCTCTCTATTTTTCCCAAGCATATCTTCAAATACACTCCTAAATGTCCAAAAGTATGCAGCGGAGCCTCCCGTGCCAATGTTTTCATGCTGGACTGACGCTGGCACGTATCGCAGATGTCTTGTGGAATGTGTGACCGTCTGCCAAATTATTTCTATAAAAAAGACATACCTACTATTAATTTCCAAAACATTAATTTGATATATTCAGGGACATTGGCACCACCTACACTTTTATTCACTTCGGTGCCAATGCCCTGGACCTTTTGGTTTCTAATGAGCAGAATCTTTTTAAACACAGTGGTTGATACCGTTGATCACCCCAAAGCCGCCAGTTTAGCAATTTAGCGTAGTTTAATTATCAGCATTTTAATTACCTTGTCACAATGAAAAGGGTTTAATTAATTTTAGAAATATATATATAATAATATTATTGATTCTTATAATTTTGTTCTCAAGTAAAAATACATAATAGTTCAGATCATTTCAGGATCAACTAACTTAATCTTCAATAAGTTTCCTACATTCAAACTGAACATTTGCAGAAATCCATTCCCCATTCGCAACGCGCGTCATCGCTTAGAAAGGATTTTTTTAATATCAACCCGAGTCGAATCTTTATTAAACTCGCACAAAGGCTGAATAAGAACTGCAAAAGTACTGCAGCTAACGAATAAGGGGTGTAGAGGGGGTAGTGAAGAGACTCCATGATGTATGGCAAGAGGATTCCCGGGAAGCCCGGAGGAACCCGAAGCCCGTCACGTGCCCGCGATCGTTCTCTCAGAAATATGACGTTCCTATAATGCGGGCATCGCGTCCTATAAGCCCGGGCTCGATGAAGAAAATATTGCCGGTGCCTGAGCGATCACCCGGCGAGGAGGCACCAATCTACTTCCACATTTATTTCAAACTATATTAAAGGTAGATTTGGTCGTTTCGTGGGAGCTTACAGTATTAAGTTTGGAGCGCGGGGGTTATTCAAATCAGTTTGATTCGAAAGATGTTGTTTGTTATTGTTTCGTGTTTGTACGTGAAACTTCAGACAAAGGCCGAAAAGGAAAGGAAACAAAAGAAACTAATAACAAATATAGAATTGATAATTCTGTGTCAACAGTTCTGACGAAAAAGATTTTGTGTCTCTTGAACTGGTCCCTAATAATAAACATTTCCGCTGTTGGATCATGGGGCTTCTTATGTACATAGTCATCTGCATCAGGGATGTATAGGCTTAAAACGCCACCCTGGTCAATCGCATTGGCGAGTCTACACTTTTAGAGGGCTTATTGTTCTTTAGTTGCCTTTTACTACATCCACACGAAGAGATACGGTGGTGGAGAAAGCCGGCAGATACCACACGACCAACTAGTTCCTACCATTCCTGATATTGGTGTGATCGCAGATGTTTCTGGAGACAGTGACGGCTAATTATTAGACGGAGTGTCTGCTCATTTGCCACCTTTCCATTACTATTAATTATCCAACTGTTTGCGTTTCAATGCCTATATCTCTGCAATCCATCTTCTTTGTCTTATAGTTTCCTTGAGGAGATGCTTAAAATAAAAGGGTGCTATTGTATCTCTCCAATTATGTTAAGTAACTAGCAGTAACCGCGACTTTGTTCGTGTGGTTTTGAGAAGATCTGGATAAGAAGTACCCTAAATATAAACTCGGCATATAAGCTATATCTAATATACCAAGTTTTATTAAAATCTTCATTGAATTATTCGTACCTACCTAATGTAATGAAAATCATTGTAGTTCCATTATAAAAAACAAGACAGGTGATACGTCCAGGGTAACTACACACCAATTTCCTTGACCACAATTATAATTGTGCAATCGGCTATAGCCAAGGTGCTGGATGGTATGTATGTTTGGTAAACATCTAAGTAAACATATATCTCTGGAGGATGGACTATTTGGTTTTCGACTTGGGCTATCCACAGGATCTGCAATACTGTGTTTCAAGCACACTGTCCGGTACTATACTGACAGGGATACACCCGTATTTGCGTGCTTTCTGGACTTATCGAAGGCTTTCGATCTGGTGTCATATGAAGTTATATTGACAAAATTGTACTCTGATACTGACTTATCATTAGAAATTATTGACACCTTCGGATATTGGTACAGCAATCAAAGCAATTATGTACGATGGGCGGGTTTGCTATCGGACGTGTATGGGCTGCAGTGCGGGGTGAGGCAAGGTGGGTTAACCTTACCCAAACTATTCAGTCTGTACATGAACCGATTGGTCGAGGAGCTCAACGGCGCCAGCGTCGGTCGTTCTGTAGATGGTTGCTTTATTAATAACATCAGTTACGCAGATGGTATGGTGATGTTGGCCTCGATTTGTGCTCTGCGGATATTTTTGGCTATCTGCGAGAGGTATGCTTTGTCACATGGGCTCAGGTGCAACTCCACAAAGAGTGACCCTGTATACTATACCGCCTGTCTCGCTCAATGGCTGCCCACTCGCTAAAGTGACGCATTTTAAGTACACGGAGGACCTGTCCGATGATGTGGACATGGAAAGGGAGCGTAGGGCGCTGACGATGAGATGTAATATGTTGGGCCGCAGATTTGCACGTTGCTCTAAAGAGGTTAAAATAACACTATTTAAGACATACTGCCGGTCTTTTTATACGTGCAATCTGTGGTTCAATTACATGCAAAAATCGTTCCAATACACCAATGCATTCCAGGTGTTGTTGGGGCTGCCGCGCTACCGTAGCGCATCGGAGATGTTCGCGAATGCCCGTAAGGCCGATTTCTTTGCCATATTGCGAAAAAGAATAGCAGCACTGATGTAGCATTACTGGGGCAGCGACAACTTTGTGGAGAGGGTGTATGGCCCAATATTGAGACATTGGGTTGGGTCGCACGTTGCATCGTACAAGAGGTGCCGGGCGGCGACACCCAGTGTCTGATGTAAAATATATAAATACATGTGTGTTTAAGTATATATGTGTAACTGAAATAAATGAATTAATATTTATTATTATTATTATAATCCGTCCAGTAGATCGATAAATTCTTTTTTTCAAGGAACTTGTATGCCTTGGCCCATGTCAGTTCCATCGCACCCTAAACTTCTGTAACTAAATATATCAGCCTTAGTGAGGGCTCACGAATCCGTACAAACTAAATGCTGCTCGTGAATTAGATTCTCCTGGAACATAATCGTACAAACATCATTCTTGTTCAGATCGAGAACCCTCACTTTAAAACTTCATAATTTATCTGGATAAAAAAGCATCCTAAATGTTAATCGAGCATATAAGTTAAAAATTCATCGAGATTTTTTAAAAATCCATCCAGCGGTTCTAGCGTGATGCTCGTTCACGACAGACAGACGGAGAGACAGACAAAAATATCATAAAATGTTGTTTTTGGCTCTGTGACACATGTATTTTACACTGCACTTTTTCAAAAATATTTCATATACAGACACCGCTTTGTTATGATTTTAATATATGTTTATAAAAGATTTTCTCCAAATCTCTAAAAGTATGCAGCGCATCCGAGGGCGTGTCAGTGTTAGTCAGACTGGACTGATGTCGGTATCTATCGCAGATGTCTATCTAAGATTTTTTTTACATGTTCCAGGTGGACCTGTCCTGCCGGAATACCAAGCAGCAGGTAGGCGCGTTGTTCACCCGCAGCAACTTCGTGACCCTCAAGTACGTCACCGACAACTGGGGTACTGACGCCAACGGGTTCCGGCTCATCATCACTGGCGTCAAAGACCCTAGTAAGTATTGACTCTAACTTGAACATTTCGAACTATGTCTAAAAATACCCAACTTGCAAAACTACATTGTAAATACCACAACATAGACAATGCAAGTTCGTAAAATTGTATGGAAACCAAGTGTGGTGTCACGTCACTAGTAAATTATAGGGTACCGAAGTGTGTCACGTCACGAGTAAATTGTAGGGAACCCAATTGTGTCACGTCACGAGTAAATTGTAGGGAACCCAAGTGTGTCACGTCACGAGTAAATTGTAGGGAACCCAAGTGTGTCACGTCAAGAGTAAATTGTATGGAAATCAAGTGTGTCATCACGTCACGAGTAAATTGTATGGACACCATGTGTGTCGTCCCGTCACGAGTAAATTTTAGTGATGGGAAACCACTCACGATGAAACAAAAGGTCTCCCCTGACTCGGTTCACCGCTTCTGACGAGTTTTCACTATTGATTATAGCATAACATAATTAGGCATTATTATGTTTTGTAAATAGCGACACAGGTCGGAATAGTCGGAACCGATCAGTTTGAGAAGTGGGAACTTAGCGCCGACTTCGGGCACTCTGTGGCGGATAATTTTATTTTCGTTATCTACCTTAGCATATCATCGGTCTATGTCTCTCCACTGCTGGCGTCTCCCAAGGCTCGCCCCCACCCTCGATCCTCGGCTCTCATCCATCCACCACCGGCGAATTTCTTTACCTATCCCACTATATCTTTGATAAATATTATACGAATTGCCATACACTGCACATTTTGTATTGGAACATATGAACAGATTTTTTTTTCTAAATTAGTTAATAGATTTAAAAACCATACCGTTTATTATCCGAATTGGGAATAAAATTCTTTAGTCGGAAATAATTTAACTATCAACAGCTTATTAATAAGTATATTATCAATAAGTATTATCAATAATTTATCAATAACACTTATTATCAATAAGTATCGCCAATCACGATCGCACGTATCATAGGTGCAGACTGCAGTGGAATAATTTGTAATGCAATTGATAAAATTGCTGTAAATCATTTCTTTCGCTCGTGGCGGAATTTGCATTCGTTACATAAAGTCAAACAATAACCAGCCCTTTTATCGACCGCTGACGGACTTTTTCTATGGAATAAGACGGCAGACGAGCATACAGTCCACCTGGTGGTAAGTGGATACTGTCGTCCATAGACATCCGCGATACATGTCAATAATAGTCCGGAATGACAAACGTTGGCACGCCCCCGGATGCGCTGCATACCTTTAGAGATATACGAATGTATTTGGAGAAAAGTTTGGGATAATGGGGAGGATTTTTAATGGGCTCTGGTATATCTCACTCACTACCGAAATACGTACGCACTGAGGAAATAGGACAAAGTGGGAAATGTGGGCATTGCAAAGTAGTCTTCTGTGAGAGAGGGGTAACGTGGGATAACATGGGCCTGCTAATCCACATTGTCTTGTCCATGAGAAATATATGGCTTTAAAACGCCACGCTGACAAAGCGGGTCGGAGTTTTTAAAGGTTTAAAAGTGATTAGTTCCTCAGCGTTTGTGGTGGCGGCTTTGTTCTCTCTTATACGCCTTTCACAACACCTACAGGAAGCGATGAGGTAGTGTGGGGTGGTGATGGGGGTGGGCTTCACGACACTACTTTTGTGACATTATTATTATACAAAAGTACATTTCAAATACATTCCAGCTTCAAATAAATAAATATGTCGTGAAACTTATTCATAGCTAATGATGTACAGCGAGTTCCATTGTCAACAACATGAAATGGATTCAATTTACAGCGCTTCTCAAACACTTGCAACCGAGTTGTAATACAGTTCCAGACGACATTTCCGTACCTTATGAAACTGGGATCAGTATGCTTTCATTTAGAAAGGCTTGTGTTGAACAATACAAACAACTTTTTAATAACAGATATAAATAATTTTAACTTACTAAGAATGTAATTATAAAGTCAATGGAGTCCCGTTTCGCGAGACTCCTATTTTGTCACCAGAGAACCTAAACCTATGTCACCATAAGAATTCGCTGCTTATTCAGTATTCTCTGTTGCTCATTTAATTACTTCTTATTTGGAGATATACGAGTACAAACACAATAACAAGAACTAATAAAACATCTATGTTTGTTGGTTGTCGCTTGAAAGCAGTAGTTTCAAAATTCGTTAAAGATATTTTACGCGGTTGTCAATAATGGTTGTTAAGCCAGCATTGGTTTTCGTACCTGTTATTACGGTGCACAGTGTGTTAAAAGATTTCTTAATCGGACATCGATGGACGGAAAATATATTCTCCGGTCACGTACTTTATCATTTCATGCCACAAAGATCTTTCTAACTCATTTACATAAGACATAATTATTCAATATAAAATTACATGGTCAGTACTATCGACTAAATTATGTTTTGATATAAAATTACGAGTGGTCAGTACTATCGACTAATAGCGCCAATCGGTCGGTCAATATATATTTAAGTTAAAACCCTTCACAATGTCAGGTAGTTTATTGTACACGCGGATTGCCATACAAAAGGCGTTATTTGTAGTCATTGGTTAGGAACATACTTGTATAATTTATTTTTAATCCTACGCTTACTGTTATACATTTCCATTTAATTCCTACTTTATCGTATTTCCCCAATGTGCGTACATGTTTCGGTAGTGAGTGAGATATGCCAGAGCCCATTCCCATCCCACCCTATCCTATCCCTCCCCATTTTACCAAGCCTCTCTTTCAATCGATTCCTATAAATCTTCAAAAATAGGCAACGTATCCGAGGGCGTGCCGACATTAATCATTCTGTACTGATGTTGGCACGAATCACGGATGTTCACGGGCGATATTATCCACTAACCATCAGGTGCACTGTCGGCTCGTCTGACACTTTCATTCCATAAAGAAGAAAAAAATCTAATGAATCGCCTGACCGACTAACACGTGAGAAAAATAAACGCGCGAATCCTCTCGTCTAATAAGAACATTGCAACTACCCGGTCCAACCCTCGTTCACCCTCTTTAATTTGTCCGATATTTATTTATTCGTACAAACAGCCGACAGGGCAGTTCGTTTACACATTCCACCCTTTTTATATACTTTTTTTATTAGGCGAATTCTTTTTCCCTCTGTTTAGGGTCGCCATTCGCGACTCGACCTGTTGCGACATGCGATTGTTTTAATAAAGAGATATTAATAATAATAAAAATAATAATATAAAAATAACATCCCACTGCTGGGCACAGTAATAATTAATAGTAAGTGAATTCTCTAATGGTATATCACGTGGAATTTCTGGTCATAATCCATCACGCGGGCCCAGTGCAGATTGTAGTCGTGGGTATTCACGACTCCTCGGAGTGTTTCGGCTCACTTAATCCGGCTCCGCTCGCGTATTCGACTCCTCTTAACGATGGCTCCTTTGATTCACCTACTTATGTTTTATAAGTGCCCGAGAGCGACTCATTCGCTTTGCATCATGTTCGTTAATGTAACCCAGCAATCCAAAAATGGAAGGAATAAATAACGTTAGATAACATTTAGATTCATTGAATCCGGAGTTACTCATCGCTAGTAGATTGGTCGATAGGAGCATCGATATATTAGAGAAATAGAATAAAGTGGGATATGCAGTACATTTCACGGCTCTTTTGTGAGAGAGGGGTAACGTGACCAGTAGAGTACGCCCAGCGGCTGTGGGACTGCAGCCTCACAAAACCCCCTCATAAAACCACGATTCGCTCAAGTTACAGTCCAGTCTAATCCCGACTCTAAGTATGTAACGGGAATTTTTTTTTCACAAATATATATCCACGACAATCGCTACGGGCCGTGAATAGGAGGTTTTAAATTGTTATTGGACTCATAATGAGTACTGGAATGTGTCTGAGCATGGCCTTTTGCCTTTTTACATTTCGCTTGGCCCGTTCCCGTTATGGCTTGATATTGTAGTGATAATGGTCATAATTAACGTCATTGATATTGCGCTGAGCCGTGAACTTTATGATCATAATTAAAAAGGGACAATTAGGGCCGAAATGTCCCTTTAGGCACGTATATACCTACATAATATAGAAGGGACTAACTAACCCTAATAAAATGCTTGATGGCAGACGCCAGTCGGAGAGAAAAAAAAGGTTTTAGGAAAAAATGTCCAGACAAAAGTTGTAGTACAAAGTTGTGAGATAAGATCCGAAACGAAGAGATTCACCAAGAATTACCGACGGAGCTCGTAGAATCAGCATGCTGAAGAAGCAATGGCCAGGTCATATTTGTCGCAGAACCGATAACCGATGGTGTAGAAGAATCCTGCAATGGAGGCTCTAGGCCGGTGGACCTGCGAATTGAAGAAGTTTGCCAATGGTGGTTAGATGAGAAGAGCCGGTGTGTAGCGAGCCTTGGAGGAAGCAGTAGAGAGACATAAGCTTATGGTATTGTGTGTTTAATTATGAATCACTATTAAAACTAACTACCAATTTGAACTTTTATTTTATTGGGTGCGATATTTTTTGTCAGATAAGATTTATAATATTATCTGACAACGTAAACATTTTAAATGTATATTTGAAAGAATATCCGGGCTTCAAGCCCAAAGAATCCGTGATATTCGAGCTCTTTGTCCGGATTTCATATCCAGAATTGACTGAAGCATTGGTAGTACAAATTTTAACACGTAATGTTACACAATATGGACTCGCCTTAACATTCTCTACGCAAACATTAGTGAATAACTTAAAGACACCGCAAACATGCTTACAAGAAACGCGCTTTGAGCGCTCAAATATAACACGAAAATGACTCGAGCAATTACATAATTCATACAACAATGTATCCTTTGTTGCGAACATCTTTTGAACTTATAGCACCAATTAGATTTTCCGCCTCGTGAACTGGAAAAATATACTTTGGAAGGGGATTTGGAAGTTTCAGCGGGGTTGGAATCCCGAAGGATGTAATCATATTTACTCGCCAAGTTTGTTTTTGATTAAGGAACAGCTTTGTTGTCGGGTTTTTAACTATGGATAGTTTTAGGGTGGAATGATGAAACTGCGAAGGTTTTCGATGTTTAACTTAAGATTCTTCAAAAGGGAAGAGGAAAGGTTTCTTTGTGTATTGTATTTAAGTTACTATGTTATTGTAGATTTACTGTGTTATGTACTTATGCCATAATACAAAAATATCGACCTGTGTTTCTCTACGGATGCATACAAGGTGTTAACGAGGCCTGAAACCATGGATTTCATTTTACTGACTTCTTCATGAGCAGAATCCATGGTTTCAAGTTTCAATAGTACGTACACAGCCTGTATATCTCTTTTAGAGTCCGTAATTCCTCAATCATTACATTCTAGACTTAGATAAATTAACAAAATACGAAGAAGACACTGCTGGTGCTAAAAATATAAACAATGCCATTTCTTTTCTTCATATCCGTCAACGGTGCAATTACTTTTTTTTTTTTTTTTATACTAGTGGGCGGACGAGCAAGCGGTCCCACGTGATGGTAAGTGTTACCGCCGCCCATGGACACCTGCAACACCAGGGGGTATGCGGGCGCGCCGCCGGCCTTGCAAAATCCTATTCACAGCTCTCTTGAAGAACCCCATATCGTAGCTTAATGGAAAGACCTCTTGAGGCAGTTCGTTCCACAGCCTACGGGTTCGCGGTATAAAGTATTAACATTCTGCCAGTGTCTAGTTTTGTTAGTAATTAAAGTTAAAACAATTCAAAACACATCTTTCAAAGTCCAGTCACGTCAAAGCGAGTCAGAAGTCGCTCAGTAAAGTGATAGTGGGTTTACCGAGGACAAAAGAGGACTGCTTGGCAGCACACGACAAATGCAGTCTTATGCTTTTATTTGATTATCACAAACAACGGGCACTTTGAAATTTAATAAACTATCACTATTAAACGACAAATCGCACAATATACAATTTTTGAAATAGTTAAACTCCACTTTCATTTCTCGAATTTCGTCTCATTCTCTTGTCTCATCCAATCAGGCGTAATTTGTTCATACCATTAAGTGCATGGATTCATCTTGACTTCACAAAGTTCCCAATAACAATCTCCAATATTATCGAGTGGCACTTATTGAACGTATAAAGGCTCGTCATTAGACGGCCCGGGACGTGATGAGACGTCGTAATATTTTTACTGGCGCCCGTCAAAACTTTAGTGCCGTCCTGAGGACATATGGTATACACTTGACAAATATTATAAAAACAAATCAACATTGTACATAATAATATAAGATTGTAATTTAATAATATAAATTCAGTTTCATATACAGGCTGTGTGTGTACTTTTTCCCGTCCCATCCCTTTCCGAGGGTTTCATAAAAGGCGACTAGGGGATAATAATTGCCTCAAGCCTTGAGGAACTACATCACCTCAAAAGGACTGAACTCGCCACTCCACTTGGCCAGTATGCTGTTTTAAGGCCATACATCACTTTAGCACAGGACAATGTGCATGAGGAAGCTTATTTCCAGCAGCAGACGAAAACAGAGCTGGTTATGGTAATTCCCCTTATGCTGCAACAGAAGTCGCAGCACTGTTTTTCAGTCGCGGCCACATCGATGACAGACACTTACAGACCCCCTGCCACCTCAACACATGCTTACGCATTACATTTAAATTTAACTTTTTTTAACATAACCACCACAGTCACCATGTCACCAAAGTAAACCGTTTACGAACGCAAATAGTTTGTAATCGTACGACTAGCTAATACTCATCATTTGTTTCTAAAACGTACCTACACGTGTAAGTAAAAAATTCAATCGAAAAATTCGGATCCCAAGCTTGATTATCCTCGAGTTAGTAGTTTCGCAAAAAAACAGGCCTATATCCTAGAAACTCAATTAAAGAAATCGTGAAATTCTATCAACATTCAATATACTCGATCAGTAGCGCCAAGCCCCTATGAATAATTCTTTACTTTGATGAATAATCCTATGATTTGAATAATCCATTCAAATCCATTGAGTGTATTTGGAATTACTCCAAAAACAAAAAGTGATCCCTCTTACGAAAATCTTACGAAGTCACTCAAATATCTACATATTAATAAAGGTTTTCAGAGTATGATAATGGTTAACTTACTCCATTAGCTAGAACGTTCGCTAAGTGACCCGCCGGGAGCAAGGTTCGACTCCGCGGTACCTGACTGCGCTCTATGCATATTTTAGCAGTTACCCACTGCAGATTATAGTTCTCAACTCTGTTAAAAGTTTTAAGCGACTTAAAGGGACTTCGCTTAGCCTGAGCCTGGGTATGTTACGTAACCGGAATAAAATTATGCCAAGAACACTTTGTTAAACTGATTTAAGGAGAATGATTATGGCGTCATTCGCTTTTCCAAACTCAATTATTTTTCACGAGCAATGTGATGAGGTAGACGAGTTCTTGAATGGGAATGTACTGGGACGGGTGGTGTGGGAAGGTTTCCAAAATTGATGAGGAGAAAACTGAGATTGATAATGGAAGATTGATGTGAAAGCGGAAGCCATTGACGGTGGTGAGCTTTGGCATGGAGAGATATACGCTAACGGTATGATATGCCAATGCATATAAGCGGTGATAGCCTAAAAGAATCTATTTTTGAATTATATCCCCAAGTTCAAATCCCTGGCTCCGACTGTATAATATTTCTACTTGCGGACGAATTTATTAAATTTTCATCAGCGGTAAATAAAAACATTTTAAGGAAATCTTCATGTTCGAGAATAAAAAGAAACTATCTCGGACATATCTACCAATTTGAACTTGATCAACGCGGTGGATTATGAGACCGAAACTACCTCTTGTATATAAAGTAATTTCTATGCCCTGCAGTGGTACTGTGAAGTGGGAATGTGTCTGATACCGAATGTGAACAATCAGCGAATCATGCGCTTGATATATGTTCTCTCAGGATTAACTAATAGTTCCGACTCACTTTAATAGCAAATGCATCATTTCATTTAGTGACAACTGACTGTGTGGGTATTTGGTGATCAATATTGTCAGCAGTATTTTCTGCTAACACAAAACACCTTTTATATACTTCAATCGCGATGTTAAATTGAAAAAGTTTTGAGAACAGCGCAAGAAAATATCCTTCAGACTTAACAAGTTTAGCTTCGATAAATTATGATGAGCAACATTGACATAGCCACATTTATATTCATGTGCTCCACTTTGTTAGGCAGTGTTTGTAATATTTACGCCTGCCAACGTTTCCACATCAGAATTCCTGGCGCGCCAGGCAAGCACGCCATTGATACACTTAGCGACGGTCGACGAATAAAATTTCAAACAACACGTACATGCCTCGGTACACAAGGACGCCTCGCTGATTCTCCCGTCTCTTCCAAGCAGACTGGCTTGAAAGCCAGTTTAAGATCAAAAGAATCTTGGTCGCCCGCCGTAATATCTCGGGTTTAGAATTTGAACGTTGGAAAGGATTTTTCGCTGGAAATTTTAATGAATTTTCCACGGTAGGGCGGTTAGTAACCAGAACGTTCTACAAATACTATAAGTTTTAAATCTCATATCTCTTTTCTACAATATTTTTGGTTTGAATAATATATTTAATGGGGTCGGAGAAAAATGACTTGTTGTAATGAGACTCGCATAGTGTTACCGCCGCCCATGGACCGACCTTGCAAAATCCTGTTCACAGCTTTCTTGAAGAACCCCATTTCGTAGCGTAATGGAAAGACCTCTTGAGGCAGTTCGTTTCCAGCCGACAGGTTCGCGGTATAAAATGGTTCGACCACTAGTTTGATGGAGAAGTAAAACATTGAACATGGTGAAAGAATTCGCACACATCTATAGAACATCACGAATTCACATTCACGACGTTGTGAGAAACATACTGATAGCATACCCATAAGCTATAACCACTTATCAACACATCGTAACGATCTATATCGTTACATAGTCCTTTGTTCGCAATTTTATTGGATCCTATTGTTAACTGACGGGATGACTTTTAAATTTATTTAATATCGTGTCAGCAGTTAAATTCTGATCCCAGATCAGCCTCGGGTCAAATTCATTTTCCCGATCTTATTAGTTTCAATGGGGGTTTTTGTTAAATTTTGTAAGTCGACTTTGTTCCAAATATTTTTGCTGATAAGTCGTTTCTCTCTAAACGTATTTAGCTACTTTTTAAATAAGTACTTCTTTTAACAAAGAAATCGTAGATTTAATTTTTAAAAGCTTGTGGTAAAAGGGAATATTTAGGCGAATCAATTCCCTGAAATTATTCATCCATGACGTGAGCCATTTGAAATTTCGTTGGCGTTATGAGTGAACTCCGGTTCAGACCCCCGTTTGATCATAAATGGAGGGCTCTAACCAATTACAAACGTATGTATACGGTAGAAGACGATTTTGCTTTCCACAGTTGACGGAGTGCGTCCGATTGCCTGACTTATAGTTACTCCTCTCTCACAGATAAATGCCGTGAAATGTAACTATATGTTGAGGCAGTGAGTGAAAATTGCCATAGTTCAGTTTTGATTACACTTTCCATTTCATCCATATTCATCCTTTCAGCATATTTATCATCATCTACAGCATAGTTCTACCTACTTCTGTGTATAGGGCTCCTTTCGTCTGTGCCAATCTCCTCGCTTCTGCGCTGTTTTTTAACCATATTCCTTCCACAATCCTCTTACCGTCATCAACTCACCTTGCCGCCGGACGACCAAACGTTCCGGTTACTTTCTCTCAACCACCAATCAGCATATTGCCTTCCTTATTGCCCATTCTTCTCAGTTCTCCTTCCAAACCCCAATCCCCCAGAAAAGACAAAGCACTGCGAAAGAGCCAACACACGCCATCTTCACTGAAGTTGTCAGGTTATCATTTATGTTCATGGGCTACATACAATTTCCTCATTTGTCACGCAGTCTGAGTATAAAATGGTATTTATACTATTGTTCCAGAACACGGGTGCAAGGAGTTCAGGTGTAAACAGCGCGAGTTCTGTGTGGACTACGACCTCATATGCGACGGTGTAGACCACTGCGCCGATGGCTCCGACGAGGACACTGCCGTTCTATGCCCAGGTTCATATAATATATCAATACCTTTTAATCCCACTTATATGTGAGCATCAGTATCGGTATTATAGCAAATAAATTTTCATTTTGTTTCGTTTCACGGTACTCCAATTCCACGTTGTTTCATCTTCGTCTAGAAATTTATATCTAAAATAAATACCGGTATCTTCACAGTTCGGCTATACTAATTTTCTAACGAGACTTTTCTGTCTTGTATGAAGGATCTTGTAGAGAAAAAGGCGAGCAGACACTCCACCTGGTGGTAAGTGAATACTGTCGCTCTGCGACATCCGCGATACGTGTCAACATCTACCTTTGGAGATTTAAAGTAATAAAGATTTGGAAAAAGAGTTGATAAAACGAGGAGGAAGTACAACGGAACGAGACGGACTCTTCTATTAATTATGTAACTCTTATTATGCAAATTGACTTATTTCCCGTATGTTAAATTCTTTATGCATTACATTTAAATTTTGCATGTCATTTTTATGACAAACATGATAGAACTTCTGTCAATTTTTTTCCATAGATATTATTATTATGATGTTTTAGCAAATAAATTACGAGCTATGGATAAAACTAATATGAAAATCCTCCTTGCGAGAACAGAGTCAAGAGCATATTGAAATAAGGTACTTGTTTTATTCCGTTATACGAGTATTGTTTTGTTTTATTCCGTTGTTTTATAAACTGGAGAGGAGGAAATAGGATATGGATGGGAAAGTAAGGTACATTTCATAGTAGTTTTCTGTGTGATTTCGTTATCTACCATAGATAATGAAATTGTAAAATAAATAAGCTAGTAATTGCACGTTTTGCGAGATCATTTGATCTTAAGTTGTTTGCACGATATTTTTCAGAGAGCGGCAGTGGGGGCGCAAATGGCGCATGGCTGCTAGTGGGAGCAGTGAGCACAGCGCTGGTGGCGCTAGCGGCTGGCGCAGGTTTATGCTGCGCCTGCCGCCGTCGCCGCCGCGCTGCCAACCAGCGCACCCACCTGCAGTGTAAGTACACCGCAGTACCCCACAATGAAGTATAAAGATACCTGCGCACTGTTGGCTTTGCCCTCTGGCGTTGCAGGTGTCTACTACAGGCGACGGTATAACTGCTTGTCATCAGTATGGCCGCCAGCCTGTCGAAACACTTAAACGGAAACGTAAGAAGTTTATGGAAACTTTGACTGTTTAGCTAGTCAGGCTGTTGTTAGATGCACAATGCTATAGTCGCGTAAGGTAGGCGCTGCCGCCACGTTTTGTGAGTGGATACGGCGGCTAATTCGGCCCATACACACAGTGGCACTGCAAGAGACCAAGGATTGTGTTCGGTGGACTCGATAAATAATTCCAACATAATTCTGTTATTATTATTGACTCTTAGGAGCTCTGCGAGTCAATACACTATCGTATGACTGCGACCGTTACTGATCTATTGTGATCGCCACAGTTTTTGTCGTTCGCTGAAAAGTTCTATGGCCTGTAGACAACGCAGGATGGTTTTAGCAGCGAAAGAGTTTTAGGAACTTTATTAATCCATTTATCCAAATCGGTTTGAAATTTTTTAGCGATATCTAAATGTTCGTTGTTGTTTTTTATTGGTCCTTGCAGTGTCGCTGCTGAAACGAAATTGTACAGGTATAGGTGCGCGTTTGTTTACCTTCAAATCCTGCTGGTAATCGTCGCAAAACGCGGCTACTGCGTTCTGCAGCTAAAAAATACATTCTTCGTGTCTTTTCCTCTCTATCTTTGCGGATCTACTTAGGTCCACTAGATGTACTACATCCAAAGAGACCGAAGCCTGTCATAGCGAGTACATACTTGAATACTCAGTGACAGAATAATAATTAACCATTTTGTAAGAGCAGATGAGACAATTATCTATCCTGCAACTGGTCCTCGAGATCGCGACGAGTACTGACCCGATATCACGAGGGGTTTTTCTTAGAAGCTAATTAGTGGGAAATAAAATGCTGTTTAATTAATTGTTTATTGAAATAAGTTGAAATGTCAATTTTAATTTGGTCAATTGCTTTAAGAAAAGTTATTCTACTTAAGTAGGTCCGCAGAATAATTTTAGATCTATAAGAAGATGCAAGAAAGATGTGTGTGCTAGAATACAAGAAACAGATTTCCACAAGCGATCTATACGATCTCGTTAAATTTCAAATAACTATATTCCATATAGGTACTATAAATTATGACTCATAGCCACCTTCTGATTTATTAGGGAAGGCCTGTGTCTTGCAGTGGGACGTGAAAAGGGCTAAAAAATACACTAACATCAGTGGAGTTTTGCAAAACTATGAACGAAATTATTACCAGATGTCTTACTTTTGATTAAAAATACTGCAATTCTTACATAATAATCTGTGATATTACTATCTAGCTGTGAACAACGTATAACACAAGACTGCTAATATTTGAAGAAAACATCTTAGTGATCCCATAGTAATGAGAAAAATAGAAGCTAGGTTTAGTTAAGGCACATTTACACAAGAAGAGTTTTTCGAACGCGTGCAGGAGGGAGAATCGGTCAAGAATAGGTTTGCTTTGTATCAACAACTGTTATCGTCATCACGGTTGCAGGCGGTAATCATATCAAGTTTGCTCGTACACAATATTTATTTATTTATTCCTTATTACAAAAGTGATAAAATGTAGACTTATTACTTAGAAGGATTATCTCCCAGTCAATGAGCTATGCTGAGATGGCGCGATAGATGCAATGACAGTTAAATACCATAATATTTATTGAGGGGGAGAGTGCACGCTGCAATCCAACAGCCGCTGGGCGCGCTCGACTGGCCACGTTACCCCTCTCTCACAGAAGACTATCTTGTAATGTACTGCATTTCCCGCTTTATCTTATTTCCCTAATGTACATACGTGTACGTGAGTGAGTTGTGCTAGAGCCCATTCCCATTCTATCCCTCCCTATTTTCCCAACCCTTTCTCCAAATCCATTCCTATATCTCCAAAGGTAGGCAGCGCATTCGGGCACGTGTCAACGTTTGTCATTTTGTACTAATGTTGGCATGTATCGCGGATGTCTATGGGCGACAGTATCCACTTACCATCAGGTGGACTGTATGCTCGTCTGCCGCCTTCGAACATAAAAAAAATATATATATAAATAAATATATACAATCATGTACACATACATACCATACAAACATACTTAATTGTAATATACGTGTAACAATACCTTCTTTAACCGACTTATTCTCGACCGAACTGTTTGAGAAACTTTTCTCGTGTAAATTGACCTTTTGTGAGAATTGATCTTAAACCGAGGTGGTGCTAATGGTGTTGTTATCGTGTGTGCAGTACAACAGATGGCGAGTAGCAACGGTGCCGGCAAGCCGGCCGGCTCGCCAGGCAGCACGCAGCTGCCGGGAAACTGGGCGCACCCTGCGGGCCCGCGCGGGTACAGAGTGGCGCGCCCGGGCCGCCAGCGGGCCTCGGCCTGAGCGCCCCGCACAAAGACGAGTGGTTCGTCTAGGCGGCCTGGTCGGGCCCGCAGGGCGGGGGCGCCGTACCGGCCCCCTCAACCCCCGTTACATAGCACAGAGAGGATACAGTACATGAGGATGGAAAACGCTTGACGCCGCTCACAATACACCTCTATTATATTGTGGATTGATGCCGTTCACCACGCAGTCCATCATGGGATCAGACGTTACTTTAAGATTATGCAAGACTCTAATGAAAGTTGCGGTCATTTGCTCCATATTTAGCTAGGTACAGATCTATGTACATATGTGTATCGACTACGAATTCAGAAAACCTGTCGCTAATCATGTATAGACCGTTCCAATCCAATGTGTCAAAAATGTGAACAAACATGGCGGCTTGAGATAACTGACACGGCCTTTAATTAAATAGTGAGCTGATAATTATTTACATATTCTTAATTAAATTCATTTAGACTACAAGGTGAAGATTAATATTGAGGTATTTCATTGATTTGGTATGAAACAATTGGTTTGGAACGGACTATATAAGACTGTTGGTTTCCACCGTAAAAATGTTAGTCTAGTCAGTCTTCACATGATTTCATGTTTTGTTAATTCGTCTTCGATAGTTACCATGCATATATGTATATGCAGTCTGGCAATAGAGCATAATAAGTTAACAAACACATATTTGATTATTTTACTGCATTTGCCTTTTGAACAATCGGCTAAACACAAAAGCGTCATGTTCCTTTAACTTAATCAATATATTTCGACGTGGGCTGGAGACCGGAAACAACAACGTACTGTAAAGTTAAACCTGACATTATTTTTTTTAATACAAATCGCAATACAAATATATTTCACATATCTAACCACATATCTCGTATATTCATATCATACATCGTACACAAATTTTGAATAGAAAAATGTGTCAGGTTTTCCTTTCGGTTATTGGCCTAGCAGTAAACGAAAGTGTAGCCACAGCTTATGTATCTAACAGCTAGTTCACTCTGCTATTGAGGCGGCGATAAATGTCTACTACGCGTACAGAGTCGGATAGCACAAACTATTGGTTCGTTAGTTGTAATGTGTGCCGCGCACTCCACGCAGAAGACTACCTTGAAATGTACTGCATTTCCCACTTTATCCTATTTCCCCAATGTACGTACGTGTTTCGGTAGTGAGTGAGATGTGCCAGAGATCATTCCCATCCCATCCTATCCCTCCTCATTTTCCCACCACCTTCCTCAAATCCATTCCTATATCTCCAATAGTAGGCAGCGCATCCGGAAGCGTGCCAACTTTTGTTATTTTGGACTAATGTTGGCATATATCGCGGATGTTCATGGGCTACAGACACCACTTACCAGCAGGTGGACTGTTTGCTCGTCTGCCGCTGTCGTCCATAAAAAGAACTCCATACGAACGGCCTGATTCTAACGCACACACGTCTGTGTCGCATTGAAAGTAGCGAAATAAGAGCAATACCACCAACCGAAATTGAGCTATTCAACGTTTTGAGGGGCCCCCCGCAGACGATCAATTAAATTGAATAATCTTACAGATTGCGCAATGTTTGTGATCGTTTAGGCTGTGTATTAAAACCCGTTTCGGTGCAAAGCGCGATTCGATAATATTGTGCAATGACATGATTATATTGACATTAATGTACAATTTATTGACATTAATGTACAATTTATTGACACTAATGTACCATTTATTGCAAAAATGTACAATTTATTGACATTAATGTACAATTTATTGACATTAATGTACAATTAATTGATATTACTATACAATTTTTTAGGGTTGCCGTACACGTAGACATTTATCGCGGCTACAGTGGTGGAGTGGATACTGTTGGTGACAAATACTGGGCTGTTAGGAAAATTAAGGTGTGGTCTAGATGTATAGACGTGTGTGGTTTGCGACAAGCATTTTGCACGTAGCCGCGTCCTGTGTCCTCTTTGCCCTGTGCCCGTAGCGTGTGCTCGCTCCAGTCCGGCGTCGGACCGGAGCGACCGCACGACGCGACAGTCTATCCGAAAGTATGTATGTAACACTAATTTTAGCGGGATTTTTTTAGGTGAATTTTTACTCGTTTAGTGGCAGGCTCGCCGCGCCAGTGTCGTGGGTGTCCAGTTTTTTGGTGTTAACAATAAACGCAATGTAAATTTATCGATATCGACATTAAACATTTTTGGCTTATTGTTCGTATTATTGAATTATTATTCTTCTGTGTCCTTTCCTTCCTATTAACTCCTTCTCTTTTATCCTATGAGTTACATTCCTTTAACCTAAGGCTTATTCTCAAGTCATGCAAAACTAAAATTAAAAAAGGTTAATAATGCTTCTAAGCAGTAAGTCCGCCTTTTGTCAATTTGTGCAATAAACAATGCATAAATAAAAAGAAAGAAAAGACAGGAATATATCTATACTAATATAACAAAGAGGTAAAATTGTTTGTTTGTAGATGTTGGGGGAAATCTCTGGAACTACTGAACCGATTTCAAAAATTCATTCACAAATAGGAAGCTACATTATCCGTGTCTAATATAGGCTATAATTTATTTTGAAATTTTGAAAAAAAAATCTAACATTCCCCTAAGCGTGGGAAGCGGTCCCACGTGATGGTACGTGGGACCGCTTGCTCGTCCGCCCACTAGTCTATAAAAAAAAGCATTCTCTTTTCAATTATTCTTTTTCTATATCTGAAATAAATAGGTCATATGCGGTGTCAGTTGCGATTCCCGAAACACTTGGAATGTTAAATTCAATGATAAGATTCTTAGAGTTGAAATAAATTCAATGAATTGAATATCCATTTATATAAAAAAAGAAGATCTTTCGGCATCTACTGAGTCGACACCGCATGTGACATAAATATTTCAGATATAGAAAAAGAATAATTGAAAAGAGAATGATTTTTTTTATAGTCTAGTGGGCGGACATGCAAGCGGTCAGATGGTAAGTGTTAGCGCCGCCCAAAAAAAACAATTCAGAAAATGTTGCTATACTGTGTACTTTTATTATATTTATATTTTCATATTTGTTACAGTAGCACAGATTGAAAATAATTTTTTCTTATGTAGGTTATGTTATAATTTTTGTAATAAAAACCAATAATTTCGACAACGACTCTTTACTCACTGAAAGAGACAGTGAGTGATTAAAAATACATGTAGGTAGGCAATAGAACTTAAAGGATAAAGTGGCGCGAAGTGTAGATCCTAAACGGGTACCTTAATTTATTTCGCTATGTAAAAGAGTACTGTACCCAATATTTGTTTTAAACCTATTTCAGTTTTCTTGATATCCTCAGTAGGAACTATATATAAGCCTCGTAATAATGTGGCTATATAAAACGTATATGTTTTCGATAATCCGATACACTCACTGTTCAAGGCGCATATGTAAAATTAGTACCACCATTCCGCGATGGATGTCGCTATATCGTGTCTACATCGCGGTATGGTTTCGTTTTTGTGCAAACCTTGAATAGTGAAATTTGGTTTGATTCATTGTATGTTTTACCTATACAGTGGAATTTATATCACCTTTATTGGTCGCATCGCACCCTTGTATTGGTTGGAACCGAGTCAAACCCACACAATAGTACATCATTAACAACCAGATTCAGAATCCCGGGGTATATCCGTATTAATATTAGGATACATTTGTCACTATCAATGATATTAATGAGAATGCGAAATGACTAACCGTTTGGCTACTGACAGTTAGCCGCTCACTCTGTCTATATTTGTGACACAACCTAAAAACCTATATAGATTATAATTAATTATATTATTATTCCTTATAAATTCTACTAGCTTTACGGCTACTACGCACAGTGCCATCTAACGTCGAGTAGTTGCATTTCGTAACCAATTAGAAACTAATGGTTTTATTTTAATCTGCAGCGCCACCTAGCGTCAAATAGCTGCATTTCATACACAATTAAGCTCCATACACGAAAGCCCACAGCTTCGTAGTTCCAATTTTTTCTGCTGAAAAGCTTTATTATTCATCTCTATTTTCTTTGTTATCGAGTTGAATGATGTTAATCCGATATGCAAATGCAGCTCCACGTTTAAAAGTTATTTTAGTACAATAAATAACGGCAAAATGTCATGTTTTTGTTTTGTTTTTGTCCATAATGTTTTGGATGCAGTTTAGCGGGCCGGTGACCGGCCGGCATATGAGCTGTATCCCGTTCCAGAGACCACCTCCCAACGAAACCAGTCGACGTTTGTCTGTGCGTTGCGCTGACAGTGCGTTTCGTTACTCGTGTATTTCGGTCTCAATTTACGTAAAAAGTTACAAAATTATTGAAACATATTTGATTCATAAATGTGCAATGATTAAATATGACTTGTGTTGTTCATTTTCTGTGATATGTGGTTTTAACCAATGCAATACTTTTAACTGTATAAACTTTTCTTTAGATAAATTACGATAGATAGTTATATTAAAATTTACAATAGAATCTTACATAAATAAGTATTTACTGTCATTAAATTAGGTTATACTATTTGAGTATTCTGTTTATTTTATTTTTCATTTTTGGCGGGCGATTGCTCGCGCAACAACGCTTGTGTTCTCTGAGTTTTTTTTTAATATTAAAAAAATAAAAATTAGTGTAGTTATGGTGCTGCTAATGTAGTGATGGTGCAGTAAGGATGCGGTGGAGCTGGTTCCTGTTTTTGCTGCTGGTGACAGGAGTCACCAGTAAGGGGAAGAAGCATCGACATCACAAACCTGGTAAGTATAATTTCTTCTACTGTTCATTGTATTCCTTTAACCACATACGCTAACGATTTTTTTGCTGACCACGTACATAATTGAGTATTTTATGTGGTACGTACCACGTACTATTATAATTGAGTATTTTATGTGGTACGTACCACGTACTATTATAATTGAGTATTTTATGTGGTACGTACCACGTACTCATCGAGTATCGGTGTGGTACGTATCAAGAACCTACTAATAGAGTATTAGCGTGGTGCGTACCACTTCCAATTGAGTATTAATGTAGAACGTACTACATAGTAATTCGAGGCGTCTGGAATCGTGTGTTTATTGGCAAGTTTGACACTTTTTGACTAATGTGTATAGATAGATAGTATTAGTCAGTGAGCTTCTAAATCAATGGTATTAGTATAATATAAGAATTTGCACGCTGATGAGCTGGAGTATACGTGGACTTGATTGATTAATATATGACATCTTTTGTGACCCGTACTTTAGTAAATAAATGAAGAATCTGAATGTACTAAGCACAGTGTAATGCTGTGATGTGACCGTGCCGTGTTGGCCGGCTTTAGAATAAATAGCGCAACTCCATCTCTTCCCGTTGGTGTCGTAAAAGGCGACTAAGGAACATCAGAGCCCCCTACCACAGGCGTAGAGTAACTACCTACAAAAAGGACTACAAAAGCACTACCTCTAAAAGAGAGGACTCGCCAAGCTTAGCCAGCATGGCGTTTTAAGGCCATACATGCTTCGTATTGAACACCAGCTGCCTGAGAATAGGCAGGGCTCTGAGCTTTAGACATCGCTGAAACTTTTGAGCAGTTTTGGTAAAAAGCGCCATTTTCTAAACTATTGTCTTTTCGGTTGTCTATGTGATTAATCTCGAAGGCACGCGGTTCAATTGAGATTTTTTTTTTTTCGTTTTATGTACGAAGGCGGCAGACGAGCATACAGTCCACCTGATGGTAAGTGGATACTGTCGCCCATAGACATCCGGGATACATGCTAACATTAGTCCAAAACGCCCCCGGATGCGCTGCTTACCTTTGGAGATATAGGAATGGATTTGGAGAAAGGGTTGGGAAAATAGGTAGGGATAGGATGGGATGGGAATGGGCTCTGGCACATCTCACTAACTACCGAAACACGTACGTACATTGGGGAAATACGATAAAGTGGGAAATGCAGTACATTTCAAGGTAGTCTTCTGTGAGAAAGGGGTAACGTGGCCAGTCGAGCGCGCCCAGCGGCTGTTGGATTGCAGCGTGCACTCTCCCCCCTCAATTGAATTAGTGTCAATTGAAAATTACCTACTTAAATAGAAACCTAGTAACCGTGATTTGAACTTTGAACCTTACGAAAATGCGTCAAGAATACGATGAGTCCATACACTATTTATGATCATTAAAAGTCTATTTCAATCATCAGTTGAAGGTATTTGTTGGGTTAGGTTAGGTTACTTTGATACTGAAATATGATCTAAGGACATGACCTCTCAGCGAGTCAATGGACGCAGGAGTCAAGACGTATCAGTTACGTACCGTGTATGGTACGTAATTGTTCTCGCTAGATCCCCACTAGGTGAACTACTCTATCGCTATATTTATCTACTAGATCCCCACCGGATGGAATAAAAATGTATTGTAGAAGAATTAGGAGGTGTAACGGGATGAGGAAAACTTGTCACCCCGTTATACTACTTACTCTCCTTTTCCCCCAACACTTTTCATTTCTAATTCTCCAAAGCTTACCTGGGAACATACCAACGTTTGTCATACTGAACTTATGTCGTCATATATCGCGGATGTTTATGGACGACAGTATCCACTTACCACCAGGTGGACTGTCCTCTCGTCTGTCAACTTCTTTCGATACAACGTGTCATCGAAATAACGGAAAACCTGACACGGGTCATCTAAATCCATATAAAACGGTTCTAGCGAAAAATAAAATTATTTTGAGCAATGAATTAAAAGTTATTAACATCTAAAGTTTTGTTGTTCTATCTAAAACGTTTGTAGCGCTAATTACTCAGTACAGGGCAGTGACCGGGCGCGGCGTTGCCGACGCGTGTACAATGCATCTGCGCGTATAGAATCAACAATCTCGTAGAAGAACCATAAGTTTTGTAATTGTACAAAATGGTTGAAACGATTCTACCTCCGATTCTGTATAACCTATTAACAGCTTTTGCATTTATTTCAATGACACGTTTATTAAAATAAGTTAGCGACAATGTAGTCGACATTCAGTCGACATTGATTACCTACATGTCCGACAGTGAGACCTAGTAATACTGACATACTACACCTACATCTCGCTCAATGTCCCGGTTCGACGTACCGTTGACATTGCACTAGCGATTTGTTGATACGTAAGGCGGATTAGCTAAGGCTGCAGACCTACTTACGGCAATTATGGTGTGGAGGAATTCCAGTTGCGCAAACGCATCGAGGGTGAGACACGCGAGACGACTGTACTGGAAGCAGTTGATTCTTTAATTCATTCTATATTTACACAAATTATTATATTATATTACCTATGAAATGACCAATCTTCTGTTCTAAATCGAATTTCAAAATAAAACGAAATGTATCTAATAGCTACGATGTTCTTATTTCAAAATCAGTATTTCATTTGTTTTTCTCTAATTAAAATTTTGTTCAAGACAATCGTCTTGAAAATAGAATGGATAAATTGAAAATTCGTGCATATTTTTGAATATGAGTTTGGTCCCGGCACCAACGCAAGTCAGACAGCTCACAATATCAATAGTTTGTATGGGCTAAACACCTCAAAACGATTGCACCGTGCGTCGATGGTTTAATCGCATCCGTTCTGGAAATGTCGATCTTAAGGATGAGCCCCACTGACGACCTACGACCAAAGTTAATTATAACGATCTATGGGTAAACGAGCTAAACGAGCGAACACCTATACCCTACCAACATTTTAGTCTCAGCTGAAAGGTTACAAGCGTCAAAAAACAAATCTGTGAATACAAATACATCAACCTGTGACTTTCGACTGATGGATACCTTTATTCCTGGTTACAAGGTCTCCGTTCACATGTATCCACAATCAGGCTCCACCGGTGGATCCATGGATAATTCTCCTCCTATACAGTCCACAGGTGAATTCATTGATAATTATAATTAATTCCTTTTACTCTTCAATTCACAGGTGGCCCGAAGTTGTTAGTAACGAATTACATTTTTATTGTTTTATAAAAAAGGGGAAATTATTGATCCAATCCTTATATTCGCTACCCCAACGAATGTGTGGATCGAAGTGGCATAAAAAAAATCCTACATTGGTGGAACAAAATTAAGGAAAAATTATCCATGGACCCACAGGTGGAACCATGTGAACGGAGGGGTTCCGGGTATAGGGTATAGGTCCAGTTTAGTTCGTCCACCTCGTTCAATGATCACGTTCAATGTACAACCGATAAAATCTTACGGTCACGTTCCGGGAACCGAACCGCGAGGAATTAAAACGTGACGGCGATACTTGACACCGGCGCTTCCCGGTTTCAATGATTTGGTTCCACCACAATATGTGGACAAAATCAGTATTGGATTTACATTAGGCCTGTAATATTTATATAGTGTTTGTATATCCGGTAACGTGATCGCTGGCAATATTAAACACCACTGCAGCTTCAAGGACCTATAGAACATGTCCCACCTCCGCCCATGGTCTTACCAACCTTTTGGTTACGGACCGAATCGTCGGGAGGTCGTACTTGCCTGCTAAGGGCTATGTTTCGGCGCGTATCTGCTCTGCCTCCCTACAAGTAATTTATTTTCCTGTGTCCCTTGGTTACTCTCCCCTTTCTGGGGCTGTTTACTCCACATTACGAATACGTAATGTGGAGTATAAACAATATAGAACAATACGTCTTATTCACAGCTTCAAAATACTGAACTCTTATAAAAGTAGGAATAAAATATAAACTGTATACCGGCCGAAAGTAATACACATCGACTATGATCGGCTAGCTTCAGTTTTGTAGAGCGTCGTCTCTGTTGTAACGGCTCACGACAGAGACGTCGCTCTATGTGGTCACGCAAAAACCATTGGTCCTGTTTTAATGAAATAACTAACTAAAATATCCTAAAATAACTATGCTTACTAACTCAGGATCATAACATTTTTATAATAATTTATTGTTAGTAAGAACTTAATTTAAAAAAATTCTTAGCCTATAGTTAGTAGCACACAGAATATAGACAAAATATAAATTGAAATTATGCTAATTTATTTGTCAGCACATGTACCATACAACAACGGTTCATGTACTGACAGTCGAACTTGTTCGAAAACATTACCAGGATACCGTTGGCGCTGGCCCGGACCCTGCGCATCAGGGATGCACACCGTTTGCGCATGGTCGCGTAAAAACAATCTACCCGCGCTCCGGCGAACATCCCCGACGCGCTACAGAATCGGGGCAACCCCATCATGTTAACATATATATGTTGTATTGTATAGCTTATATGCCGGGTTAACATTTAGTGTTATCGTTTATCCAGATCAAATATAAAGTTCACGTGGGAATCAAGCTAACCACACATAATCTAATGTCTACGCACGCGAAATTCCGGGCACTCCGTGTGCATTATGTATATAAAAACATTATTTCTTTATTACATCTGGAAGCCTGGAAGAAATCGCTTTAGCGATAAGGCCGCCGCGTGTACTTCTAATTACTTGTATTTCAGGTTTCTATTTTGAATGTTTTGGTGTACAATAAAGCATATCTCACTCCCTATCTATATCACCAGGTTTTCACACAATTTGATGCCAACGTCAGGTTTTTATCATCGCACCCCTCGGCATCGCGGTGCGGTCCATTCGCACTTCCTTGACACAGAGTCGCTGCGTACAGAGTGTGGCCCAAAATGCCACTTTATATTGCGAACCCGAAAGTTGTGGAAGGAACTATTAATGAGTTGTATTAATGACCAATATATTAACGAGCTGAGGTATTTCCATTACGCTACGACATGTGGCGGAGGTGACCACTTACCACCATGTGGCCCGCCTGCTAGTCTGCCATCTATTCCATAAAAAAAAACAATCATTGTTTCGGTGGCATGAATAATTTTACTTTTCTGAGCACATTAAACATTGATCGAACAAAAGCTTAAAGATTTACAAAACTTTTTGCGTTCATAAACGAGTTGACAATCGCACCATTTTATTTATTTGTTTAAATGATTCAACGAAAACAGAGATAATACTCTTGTTTCCTGTGTTTCTATTTACTGTGGTTTCACGTCTCAGCCAATTGGGCACAATATCAGATAAGATGTAATCGTTTTGGATGGTGACATTTTCGATGATAGTTAAAAACAGATGTTATAGCTGACAAGGTTAGTTTGGATCTGTTAACCCATTACACCAAAAACTTTGTCATTTATCTAATCGTTTTATATTTTATTTAGTAAAGAGGTTGAAATGGAGTTTCATACGGTCGGCCATCTTCGTATTTCTGACCGTGATGAGCAGTGAATCACCTACGATAACAATGTTGGAAAACCATCATGGTCTAAGCGAGGTGAGCCATCGCAAATAGTCCCAAAGCCAGGCCTCACTCCGAACAAAGTCATGTTATGTGTATGGTGCGATTGGAAAGACATTGTCTTGTGCCACATGCCCAAACGATTAATTCTGATGTCCATTGTCAGTAATTAGTAAAATTGAAACAAGCACTTGAAGATGTGGGCACTGGAGGGGGAGAGTGCACGCTGCAATCCAACAGCCGCTGGGCGCACTCGACTGGCCACGTTACCCCTCTCTCACAGAATACTACCTTGAAATGCACTGCATTTCCCACTTTATCATACATCCCCAATATATGTACGTGTTTCGGTAGTGAGTGAGATATGCCAGAGCCCATTCCCATCCTATCCCTTCCCAGGTCTCCAACCCTTTCTCCAAATCCATTCTTTCATCAACAAAGGTAGGCAGCGCATCTGGGGGCGTGCCAAAGTTTGTCATTCTGGACTAATATTGGCATGTATCACGGATGTCTATGGGCGACAGTATCCACTTACCATCAGGTGGACTGTATGCTCGTCTGCCGCCTTCGCCCATAAAAAAAAATAAAAATAAGATAAACGCCCAGAATTAATGAATAGAAAAGGTGTAGTTTTCCATCACGACAATGCTCGACCGCATACATCTTTCATGACTAAACAAAAATTGATGGAACTTGGCTGGGAAGTTTTAATGCATCCTCCATACAGTCCAGACATAGCACCTTCGAATTATCATTTATTCAGCTTTTCACAAAATTCTCTATATGGAGTAAAATTATATTCAAGAAAGCCTGTATAAACCATTTAAATCAGTTTTTCGCGATCGCGCTGTACCCCCCAAAGCAACGCCCTAAGGCGGGGTCCGTTCCTTCCACCGGTCTACCGCAGGGGGAGCTCTTCGGCTCGTTGCTGCACACGCTCTTTGCTACTGGCTGAGCGCCGTCTGTGCTCGTCCTAAACTATACATGTCCGGTGACTCATGAAAGGACCACAAGAATTTAGCAATTCCGAAAAAAAGAAAAAAAAATATGGACCGGGCCTACATATTGGAACCGAATATCATCATCACCGCCAAGACGAACTATTTGAAGACTTTCGACTAACACTGATTCAAGCATTGATAAAATAATTATCAAAATTAAAATTGTTATACATCATTCCAATTCAATTTGTCCAAAATATAAAGAAAAACTTGGCATACTGAAGTCACTGACACGGTTTTTAATTAAATAGTGAGGTGATAATTGTTTACGTACCTATCCATAATTTGTTTCATCGAGACCACAAGTTTGCCCTAGATTTAAAGTTAAATTTTGAGATATTTCCTAGATTTGACTTTGTTTTTGGCAAATTGGATTAGAACTGACTGAATTAGGTATCATCTAAACAATAAATAAGTTATTCTCCATCGATTAAATTCAATTTTTATTGCAATCATGTTGTCAACATACAGATTTTGAAAATATATTCAATATGAAACCTGTTAGGGCACCGCAATTTTAGGTGAATGGATTCAAGTGTATGGACACCCTAATCGTGTGAAACAATGCACGCCTTCCCCGAAGGGCTCTACCTGAGCCCTACACCCTTAAACAATTAACGTTTGCGTTGGTATTATCGCTCCGTTATACACAATCACTTCATATTTTACTATTCGGCTTTCGCACTTCACTGCGAAATTCTTATGGGGTTATATTAATAAAAATACTGGTAGAATTTGATTTTATATTTACATACGTTGGTTATTGTTGAAAAACTTGTATTTAAACGAGTGGAAAAAAGATACAACAAGTTCATGAGCGAAAAAACAATCTTTTTCTGAATAACTTGAGTAAATTATTTTAAATTAGTTTTTGATCATCACCCAGTCGATGGTGTCCCGCTTTGCGGTACTACTATGTCTTTATTGTCATCAGAGAACCTAAACCTAACCCTAAAAAACCTAACCCTAAACCTAACCCCACTTTTCAATTAGATAAAGCGCGCACCACGAACACTTTACTAGACCCCTCGTATTATTGAATGTTAATATGAGGGGTCTAATAAAGTGGTCGGTGATTGACAATTTCATACAAATCTCTTTATCGTCCAGTCTTGGCTGATATCATGTCAATGACCGAAACTCTCCCTGACCGTGGCGCGCTTTATCAATAACCAGTTACAAGCAATTACAAAATAAAAATAACATTTTTTTTCGGAAACTGCTACATTTATGTGGCCCTAATGGCCTTTCAAGAGTCACCGGACATGTATTGGTTCAGGACGAACGCAGAAGGCGATCAGCCAGGAGCAAAACGTGTGTGCAGGTGTCCATGGGCGGCGGTAACACTTACCATCACGTGGGACCGCTTGCTCGTCCGCCCACTAGTATATAAAAAAATAATATGAAGAAAGCAATATATGTAGCGAGGGAGTAAATATAAAAGTGTTAGCACAAACCACTGAATTGTATTTTTTCCAAAATATTTTTCTATTCTGGATTTATTGTTTTCCTTATATTATTTGCTAATACTATATGTTATTATATGTCTACTATTATTTTCTTTACTAACGTGTGCGCATATCCAAACATCGGGATTAAAACAAACTGCGCCGTGTCATCACCACTGGATTACAGCAATACACCTGCTCCAGCGTCAGTTTCGCGTCAAAACACAATAAATCATTGCAGCAACCGAACAATGAGCCCAAACCCTCGGACAAGATCGTGAAGCTAGTAACAAATGATGCCACAATCATTCATTGTCACGTCCCGTGGACATTATCTCCCGCAGACGTGACTATAAATACGACTGGCACCCAGACACGCGTACTCAACTTACTTTGGAGCACAACTTACTGGTGCTTTGGAGCAGCATAAAATGTTAAAGATAAGGCGTTCGATATTAGCATATAATGTGCTACTGTAGGATACAGGACTCCTCTTGTATTCAATGAGGTTTCGCTCCACAATCAGTCTCAACATCACCACGGGTTGTATCATCGCAGGCACACAGCTAAAGCTGAACGCCCATTCAATACAATTATTTCTTTTATAAAGAAAAGGCGGCAGACGAGCATACAGCCCACCCGATGGTAAGTCAATTGGGTTCAGGTGGGATCGGTCAGAACTGGACTGATGTTGGCATGTATCGCGGATGGACGACAGTATCCACTTACCATCAGGTGGGCTGTATGCTCGTCTGCCGCCTTTTCTATACTAATATAATAAAGAGGTAAAATTGTGTGTTTGTAGGCATGTTGGGGGTAATCTCTGAAACTACTGAACTGATTTCAAAAATTCTTACACAAATAGAAAGCTACATTATCCGTGTCTAATATCCGTGCCTAAAAATTGTAAAAAAAAACTTATAAACCGAAGCGAAGCGAGTTATAAACCGAAGGTCGCTAGTTTTCTATAAAAAAAAGAAAAAATTCGGAAACTCTTTTGAAACTATTGAACCAATTTGACCCATTTACGAACTTAACTGATTTAAACTATTCTTGTCTTAAATATAATTCGAAAGTTGTTATCTCCACAATATGTAGATTTAATCAAAATCTTCATAAAATGACACGTCCACTCAATTAATGTTGAGCGAAAGTCCCGGTGACGACGCGCGCGTTCGACGTGTTTATTTACGGTACACTTGTGAGTACACATAACCTATAATCTGAGAAAACTGAACCATTATAAATAAATAGATAATCTAAGACAATCACAGATACTAGGACTTGTTTGGTGATTAGAACCATAAGCTGGGCGGTGAAGGAAAATATCGTGAGGAAATCTGTGGTAACCACGTGGTGAAAGAAAGGGTTGAAAAAAGTTAAAAATTTAACTAAAAGGTCAGGTTTGTAAATAAAGATTGTAAATAGGGTCTAAACGCATAAAATTAAAGGCATATCTTTACTTTTTATTTCAATAAACTAGCGACCCGCCCTCACTTCGTTTCGGTTTATTAAATTTAAAACAATCGGAATAAGATATTTTCCTGCAGTAAAATGGAGCCTATATTTTAAGTTAGACCTCTAGCAATACATCGGTGAAAACTGCATTCAATTCCATGCAGTAGTTTTTGCGTGATGCGTGTACAAACATACAGACAGACAGACAGACACACACAGACAAAATTTCTAAAAACCGTTGTTTTGGCTTCTGTTGCTCTAATAAAGACCCCCCCTATTAGTTTTTTTTCAATATCTATAATGTACAGACATCGGCCTGTTACAATTTTATTATATGTATAGATAACATAAATAGATTATATATATAAATGAATGTTTCTTTGTTTGTCCCGTATGCGTTCCTATACCATTCATCCGATTGTGATGAAACTTTGGCGAATTGTTTTTTTGGTGAATTCAGAAACCCGCCAAAGTTTCTGAATTAGTACTTGAAGACCACGCGAACGAAGTCGCCGGCAACAGCTAGTGAATTATAAATATAAAATGTGTACAAAACTGGAAAGTTTAAAAAGTTATATTATTCTACAATGTTAAGTTTGCGGTTGGCACTACTTTTTTATCAGAATATGTTGATTGGTTATTTAATTGGCTTATTCTGTAAGATCTCACTCTGTGTCATCCGCTTGCGTGTAAGACGATTTCGAAAAAACGAGACTACATATCTGGATTGCGACTAAATTACAGCATTTGCTCCAGTTCATTACTGGTCCACATTTCCACTTACAACAGAAATATCGGCTCAATACAATTTCATGTACGAGTACTATGCCTCGTTCCAATCGAATTTGTCCAGAATATAAACAAATATGGCGGCGTTAAATGAAATATTGAGGTGATAACTGTATTCATTATTATTATTCATAATGTGATTCATGTGATGAATCGTCAAGACTGCAAGGTTGTTCTAGATTTAAAGTTAAATGTTGAGATATTTCATTGATTTGGTTTTGTTTTCGGCAAATTGGATTTGAATGGACTATACACAGTGAATCGACTCGGTGTTGGTTTGTCGGTCGAGTACGAGTCGAGTTCGAGTACTCGCGCTAGTGACACAGGGAATTAATAATAAATCGGGGCGACAAACGGACAACCTAAATAATCTCAATACGTGTTGCCGAGACAGTTTCTAATTTTGACGATGCTGACTCAGATTGATCCAAAAAGAGCAAAGCATTAGGGCGTAGTAACACCGACGTGATATTTTTTGTGCTTTTGCATTTTCTACTTATCTGAATCATTTGTTATTATTGTATTAGCCTTTAACATTCCACTGCAGCGCACTGTGCAGGAAATATTTTATTTAACCCTGGATAAGAACTTACTATCAATCTAAATCTCTCCCTGGTCTTCGGCTCTTCTTATCCAACCGGCGAACTTCTTCAGGGCCAACCAAGGCTGTGTTTGGAACACACGCGCAAATAAAAGCGGTTTAAAAACTACCACTGTACTGTACTGTACAGCTGGCCGACACCACATGGTATTGAGATTTAGAATTATTGTATCGATCAACCGGTGCAGTACATTTTCTTAGTGACAAATAGTATTCGCCGGGTGTGGGCGCACGCGCATGGTGACAGTGAATCAGTGTCCCGATTGCGGACAAGTGTGTTTATAAATAAATACACGCGGGTAACAATAGCGGTACACAAGCGGATTTGTTGCGACAGCAGAAATAATAATCGGCTACTTGTATTAGCCTATAACATCTCAATCAGGGCACGGGCCTCCCCTAGCAAAACACTGGGGGTTTCTGGCCTTAGTCTACCACGCGGACCCAGTACGGTTTGAAGGATAGAAGGCCCAGTACGCATCACGTACACATGCTACACGTTTTTTTTTTATTTCTCGAGCATGCGGTTTTCTTCACGATTTGAAAGACGGCCACATAGGAAAATTAGAATAAAGTGGAAAATGCAGCACATTTCAAGGTAGTTTTCTGCGAATTAAAATAAATATACAATTTAATTAACTAATTATAAATAATTAAATACTTAATTTAAAAAATGGGGAGTCTCTTTAAAAGCTACACAACCCAAAATAGTATTTTTTGTCTGTATGTTTGTCTGTATATTTCAGCACCATGTAAAAACTACTGAATGGATTTTGATCGGGTTTTCACTAGTGTATAGCCATGTATCCAGAAGGAAAACTGGTATATGTGTCATTTTCGTATGAAACAAGGAAGTTGAGTTATAGAGAAAGAGAAAAGAAATATTTTTAACAGAATTACTCAAACTACTGGATGGATTTTCAATCGCGAATTCATCATGGCGATGCTTTTACAGATGTTAAAAATCTTTTACAGCTGCTTAGTCTACGCGAGCGAAGCCGCGGGTAGAAGCTAGTAGTAAAATAAATGAGTAATTTAAACAAACTCAATATTAAATTTTAACTCAATACAAGGTAGTCTGTCTTGTTTCCTGTCAAAGTTATTGTTTTCTTCAGCAAAAAATGGAGCTCATTGAAGATGTGGGCGTACGGGTACATGAATAAAGTTTACTTAGAGATGCATTTCCTGTTTTAAAAGCCTTCTCATTGTACATCGAGAAGCTTATTAGCAGCTACTATTGTCCGTGTGTCACGCATTCACATTCTTTGTGTGGTCTTAGAGTTTTTAGGTAATGTATTCAAGCATATTTTAGTTGCATGTGAAATGTGTAAAGTACCTGTATCAGCCTTTATGTCCCACTGCTGAACACAGGCCTCCCCCAGTAAATCACTATGAGGTTTCGGTGCACTATCCACCACGCGGGCCCAGTGAGGATTGGTGGATACACGTACTCCAGTTTATTTTTTACTTCTGAAGCATGCGGGTTTCCTCCCGATGTTATCTCCCACCGGAAGAGCTACCACATTTTTTTAAAATCCGAATTTAAGTCGAAAGCCAGGATTACGGGCCGAGGTTTTGAAGTCACGATCACACGAATGCGAGTCGAGTATAGATACACCTAGGCTATCACCGCTTTTGAAATAAAATATGTAAGTGTGAAGTAAAATTAAATAATGCCAGTCAGCTATCTTCGTTTTTGGCGACCGTGACCGATTGCTGAGATAATTAACATAGAGTGATTACAACGCAACGTAGTGAGCTCTGATTGTTTTTAGATGTATGCTTCTTTTATAGGACGAAGGTGGCAGACGAGCAGGTAGTCCATCCGGTGACAAGTAGATACTGTCGCTCATGGAGATCCGTGAAACGTGGCAACATCAATTCAGAAAGACTCAAGATGTTGCGTCCAATGAAATTCAAGATTTAGTTTCTCCAATTGGTTGCGAAAGTCGGAAGGTATAGAATAGGATAGGACAGCAATGGGCTCTGACATATTCCACTCACTACCGAAACACGAACGTACTTTTGGATGAATAGGATACAGTGGGAAATGTATTTTAGGGTAGTATTCTGTGAAAGAGAGGTTTTAGAGGGGGAGAGTGCACGTTGCAACCCAACAGGCGCACTTTCCCACTTCATCTTATTGCCCCAATGTAGGTACGTACGTGTTTCGGTAGTGAGTGAGAGGTGCTAGAGCCCATTCCCATCCTATCCCTCCCTATTTTCCCACCCCTTTTTTCCAAATCTATTCTCATATTTCCTAAGGTAGACCGCATCCGGGGGCGTGCCAACGTTTGTCATTTTGGACTAATGTTGACATGTATCGCGGATGTCTATGGGCGACAGCATCCACTTACCATCAGGTGGACTGTATGCTCGTCTGCCGCCTTCGCCAATAAAAAAAAATCTAGGCTAATTGAGTGCGCCCAGCGACTGTGGAACTGCATCGTGTACCCTACACCCTCGCATGACTTAATCTTATATAATTCTCTTCGTATAAGTTATTTATTTATTTATAATAATTATTAATAAATACCGCTCTAACTTATAAATACTTCTCGAACTTGATATTTATTGGTTAAATATATGTAAGTAGGTAAAAATATTTTTTATCAGACATATAATCTTGTATTTTCATTAACACGCGATGACTCAAAATAAATCTGAAAGAAATGGACCAAAAGGTCAACGGAACGCTTAAACCTGTCACTATGTGCCATTACTTATCTAAAACAAACATAATTTTATTTTACAACTTTGCGAGGGTAAGTGACCTGTGATTCAAAACAAACTCCTCAAATTTATTTTCAACCTTAACTGCTGACCTTTGGGTTGACATTTGATTAAAACACTGTTGATATGTAAGATGTTTAGCACTTGTTACCTGGTCAAGACTAGTCATGGCTTCGTTTTTAATTCATATTCAACCCTACCAGCTTTGAATAGGGTTGACATTCAACTAAAATGCAGTGTTGATTTCACACATTTTGAACTGTCAACTGGTCTATATCTGTCCCCGGCTTCCCTTCTCTTTACGTCTCGCGTACTATTTATTCCGCGCCCCTTCTTTACCGGCCCATTGAGCAAACTTGGGGGGGAAATAATAATTCAGTCGACTCCTTTGAGGATTTCTACAGGAGAGGAAGTCCCTTGTTTCTGGCCGATTGATTTACACAGTCACGCTTGTATTAAATGCTCGGAATGATTTTGGCCGCAAAAAGTATAAAATAAAAGACAGCTGTCAAGTATTAATTTTAATCTCGGTGTGTTTTATCTGATTTATTATTTCGCTAAACAGTTTTAAGTGGTTTTATATGCTAATTTTAGGATTAGAGCATCACATTGTCGCTTTAAGACATACAATCATTGTTTAATCATATTAGAGATGGGTAACACTGCGCGGCGCAGCGCAAAAGGCGAACTCACTTCACTTCGCTGACGTTGTCAACACACTTTAAAGGCACGCGCACATTACAGCCGCGTCGCGTCGCAACGCTACGCACTGCAAAATTGCGACAACGCACAATACAAACATGGCGGGCCGCAGTTTAAAGCAATAATTTAAGTCAGTTCTTCACGTCAGTAGCTGTTAATGTTCAATTCTTCACGTCAGTGCTGTTAATGTTCAATTCTTCACGTCGTCGCACAGCGAAAAATTCTCGTATTACGACCGTCAACTGCGCCCGTACATCTAACATAAATGCCGATGTCAAGGGATCCGACAGTGTGGTGCGGCCCGCCTGATGTGTGCGATGGTTTATGAAACTGTATGAAAATTATTCAGGAGGATTTTTGCAATATCGTGCGTTGCGATGCAGCCCGCCGATGCGCGAGCCTTTAAGATGCGCTGTGGCGAACAACTCGCTGCAATGCGTACTGCATTAAAGTGAGCACTGCAGTGTTCCCTACATCTTAAAAAAAATAATACTTTTATTTTATTTTATTTTTACGAATTTATTTACTGTTTAATTTCTCCTGCTCCCGATTAAATTTTTCACATTTATCCAGCGATCGACTGGTAGAGAATGCCTTAAGGTATTAAGTCCGCCTCTGTACAATATAATGCGAAAGAGTAAATAAAGAAATAAATGAACTTGGAATCATGTGCTCATGCCTTGGTGAGGCATTCGGGCTTAGTGAGACGATGTTCGGACACATTCTACATAGTTGTACCTACCATATTATGTTCTAAGTACAGTGGAATCTCCTTAATCTGACACTCCATTATACCGGCGCATCCAATAATGCGCCACTAAAATAAGGGGTGCAATAGTATTTTGCGTTTGACTTCACTTAGTGACCTTGCAAGTATCGTCGCCAGCGCACGCGGCAAAATTGCAAGTCGTAACTGTAGTAACTTGTTTGTATTTTATTGTGGTTTCGTACGTTTTATTATGGGAGGGGGAGAGTGCACGCTGCAATCCAACAGCCGACGGGCGCACTCGACTGGCCACGTTACCCCTCTCTCACAGAACACTCATATTTCTCTAATGTACATACGTGTTTCGGTAGTGAGTGAGATGTGCCAGAGCCCATTCCCATCTTATCCCTTCCCATTTTCCCAGCCCTTTCTGCAAATTCATTCCTATATCGCTACAAGGTAGGCAGCGCATCCGGTGTCGTGCCAAAGTTTGTCATTCTGGATTAAATTTGGCATGTATTGCGGGTGTTTCCAGTAATCCGGAACTTCCAGGTCTGCATTGGTTTCTACTGTATATTATGTGATGACAAATCACCAGGGCCGACTTTAGGTATGGGCCGGCTGGGCCAGTGTCCAGAGCCCCGAGGTTGAGGAGGTCCCATGAATCTATACATATAATAAAATTGTAACAGTCCGATGTCTGTACATTATAGATATTGAAAAAAATCTAATATGGGGGGGGGGGTCTTTATTAGAGCAACAGAAGCCAAAACAACAGTTTTTAGAAATTTTGTCTGTCTGTCTGTCTGTCTGTATGTTTGTACACTCATCACGCAAAAACTACTGCATGGAATTGAATACAGTTTTCGCCGATGTATTGCTAGAGGTCTAACTTAAAATATAGGCTCAATTTTATCGCAGGAAAATAACTTATTTCGATTGTTTTAAATTTAATAAACCGAAGCGAAGTGAGGACGGGTCGCTAGTCTGGGATAAAAAACAAAAATCAGCTCTTTGTATTGAAAAAAAAATTATAAAATAACAAAATAAACTATTTAAACTAACTTGTAACTCGTGATTTACTTAAACGAATATATAAATAGTAAAAGTGAAGTTTTCATTTATATTCGGCCCATTATTTTGCTGACCCAGAACCCCGAAATCCTCAAAGTCGGGGGGCCCTTCAAATCACGCACACTCAAGTTTTTTGTGCTGCGTCAAAATTGACATTGGCAGTCTTGTCTTTCTAAGTTTATGTGTTAACCAATCTCACTCGATTGGATCCATTCCGAAGCGATCGCATTGAGCTGTCAATGTAAAGTGCATCAGCCGTCAGCTGTCAAACTGTAATGGACACCCGGCCGCGATAATGGAACGCGTAATGTACGCGAATGATATGCGTTTTGTTGATGAGGCGATGTTCTTGCAAACTTCATTTATAGTTTCCAGGAAATGATGGATGCGAACCCTGATTTCCTGCGTTTTAAAAAGGAAAATTTTAGCACAAGTATACACGAAACTGTTTTGAAAAAAGAAATCTCTAATGGCAGCGCCAGTCGGTAAGACAAATCTAAACATAAAAACTAATATGTCGTTGGATAGGGCTCCTGATATGTAGTGATTTATCCATTACACTAATTTTAATTGAAAAACCATCAATAGATATCAAAAAATTATTTTAGCACGATCAGTATCTACATTAAAGTAGGTAGAAATAAATAGATACGTAAATAACATTAATAACTTTTGATAAAAACAGTCACGAACAACATTTACAATTTATAAACGGACTGAATAATTTTGATAATAAATTAAAATTAACTATTCAATAAAATTTTCCCGACACTTGCAGTAAACTTAGATATGCGCCCGGAGTTATTGTGAAACGATCCAACATTTGTTATTCAAGCAACACTTAAATTAAGTTAATGCAAATATTCGTACATTAACATGGATTCTTATTAACTTATCCATTTCAAGCAAATGTTGTACCGATTTTGCATCACCTTGCAACAGTTGCAGTACATACTTACAGCAATAGAAGAATCATCAAATCAAATAATTTATTGCATGGCTACAGGTAAAGTACATACGGTAAAGTTCAGTTCACAAAATGAAAACTCTATATTTACCCGGATCTACTATTTTTCCGAACCGGGACAAAAACTGGACATTGGTCCGCTCCAGCATTTGAGATTAATGATTTCAAAAACTCACAAAACAATATACGGGGGTGGGATTTTTTGTTACCGGGAGAATAAAAACCGGCTTTATTGGGCTTCGCTCGTGTAGCCCCGGGTAGAAAGGGTTCTGTCTGCGGGGAGGGATTTTTCTAGATGCGACGGGAATTCCCCTGGCAGAGACATCACACACTACGCACGCGTTCAAAAATCATCTTAGTATGCGTTCCAAATTACGACCATATTACGACGCGCCTTGGATGCTAGGCGCTTTAGTGAAAGAAGTTTTTTTTTTAAATATTTGAATTTGGTGCCCCCTTTAAATTGCCGCCCGTAGCAGGTACCCCGGTTTGCCCCCCCCCCCCAAATCCGGGGCTGTATGTACTATCTGACTATGTGGCTTGTATTAAGGTTTGACTGATTGGATTCATGCGGGGCAGGATCGCCGGTAAGAGACGCGTTGGTCGCAGGAGAAAGTCATGGCTGCGTAACATACGTGAGTGGACTGGCCACGGAGGACTTAGTAAATACTAAGTGGGATTGGCAAAGCGAGTGCCGCCGAACTGTCTCGCCTAGCGAGAGACAGGACTAAATATTTGGAGCTGAATGTGAACCTTCACTAGTTTGAGAGGCACCTCGACAAGAAGAGAACCAAAACTCTCTCCACACTCAAGAACGTACACATAAAGTAAATATAACTGAAAGAAACAAGATAGATTGGAAAAGAAAGTTAAAAAAAAATTTAGACGACTTATATATGCTTAGTTGCCTGATTTATATAAGTAAATGAAAAATGACTGCACTTTCAGTAACGAATGTTTGGTATTCTCTTTAATTCTTTAACTAAATAGCCAAATTAACAAAAACCTTTAAACTTCTAACAAAATCCTCCCAAAATTATATCACACGATTCACTTAAGTATAGCTCTAACCTTCTAACTCCTGTCTCAACCTAATACCCTTATTATATCTAATAATAACCCCAGTATGCCATTCATCTCAAGTATGTTTCCAGTTAAAAAGGCCGTAGGAACCGGTCCCGGCCCAATTATGTCTCCCCTCTCCGGCGACTAATTGGCTTCCACCGTTGACAACACTCGTTTACCTAATACGGACACTGTAGTGACTGGGCAATAGTTTATGTTTGTTTGTCTAAGAGCGAATTTAAAAAATCTCAAGTAGATTCTAATTGCTCACGTAAGACTCAATTTTTACAAAAGAGAAAATTATCATGGAACTAGCAGTAACTATGCTACGTTTCATTAAACTCCCTCCAGTGGTTTTTTTTTATGGACGAAGACGGCAGACGAGCATACAGTCCACCTGATGGTAAGTGGATACTGTAGCCCATAGACATCCGTGATACATGCCAACATTAGTCCAAAATTACAAACGTTGGTACGTTCCCGGATTCGCTGCCTACCTTTGGAGATGTAGGAATGGATTTGGAGAACGGGTTGAGAAAATGGGAAGGGGTAGGATGGGAATGGGCTCTGGCACATCTCACTCACTACCGAAACACGTATGTACATTAGAGAAATATGATAAAGTGGGAAATGCAGTACATTTCAAGTTAGTCTTCTGTGAGAGAGGGGTAACGTGGCCAGTCGAGAGCGATCAGCGGCTGTTGGATTGCACGTGCACTCTCCCCCTCTTAAGCGTTGCCCTCTTAAGGTTTTTGCGTGATGGGCATTGATGTACATGGGCGTTCAGACAAACAGACCGATGGATAGACAGACAGACAAATTCCAAAAATTGATAATTTTTTCTCTATATCACTCTATCATCGATTCGATAGATATGTTTCGTTTCATTGGTAACTTGTTTCCCCATCACTAAAATTTACTAATTAAACTGATACACCTGGTTTTCATACAATTTCACGTGCTTGCGTCTTCTACCTATGTCTACGGTTCACACATATATTTTGCTTTCCTATTTCAATGGAAAGTAAAACGCATTCCCAATAACCATATTTGACATGGCACAAATTCCTCAAAAGGTAAAAATGATTTCGTAACCACTCCAGATAAGTTCTCAGGCTCTACCTATTTCGACTAACTTGGATAGTCTCAAACACAAAACAAATATAATGTTGGTGTCGATGCGTTCTAGTTACTTACCGCATACCGGAGCGCGGACCTTCCTGTGGTACAAATAACATAAGCGTAGCGGTAGAGACTATGAAGACCTCTAAATATTTTATGTAATTATGTCAATTAAATTGTATGGATTGTAATACTTTAAAAGTAGATATAGTATAACCTGTACAACACAATATACTTGCCGGATGAACAATTGTTCTGTGACTAAACACAATTCCAGTCTGTTTATTTAATACTAGCTGTGCCCGGCATTTTTTTTGCACATAATATATAGCCTATGTCCATCTGGAATAATGTACCTTTCAAACGGTGAAAGAATTTTTTAAATAGGTGCAGTGGTTCTGGAGATTAGCCTCCATATACACACAAACTCACAAAATTCGCACTCTCTTTATTATATTAGTATAGATCAACCTACTTAGAAAGTCTCAGTCTTCTCCAAGTATTTACGAGGGGATTTTGAGCTTTAATCCATAATGCGGGTTTACCAATCTCATGAGTATCACTCTCGGGTAGGTGAGATACACATGCACAGGTTATTTTTTTAATTCTCGGCCATATAGATATATTCACGAAGTTTTCCTTCACCGCCGGGCTAATAATAAAATTTATAAATCCGTATTTCAAATAGAAACTTAGTAGTCTCAACCAGGATTTAAACTCATGACCTCGCGAATAAGAGCCGAGAATATATACAAAGCTATCACCGCTACTTTATATACTGGATAAATCTATGTTATGTTTAAATTACTATTTTATCTAATTTGCGGAACTACCTGTGTTCTCTCAGTTTTTTCTTCTCTTATCCTACCCAATCTTTGTCCAAATTCTAATTTATAAAACCATAAAGTTGGCAGCACCTGCATACGTCACCAATATTGGTATCATCGGTGTCCGTAAGCAACAATACTTGCTTTAAATTATGCCAGATGCATTTGATATATTATTTGTATAGATGTGGGTAGTTAGTGAAGAAAATAGACAAATCGCAGAGCAGAGGCCATTAATTCACTAATCACTAAAGAATTAACAAACTGATCGTGGTTGCGGAACTTAATTTAAATTGGTGCTAATTAATATCTAATTGGAATTGAATCTTTGTGCCACACCAGACGTATATTCCGCCATTGCTCACCGCTTGCACCACAAACTGAAGCGATCCAGTGTTTGTTCAGTAAACAGTGTAACTGCCCTTCGTGACGGCATCGACTGCCCTCGGCTAATTGCCAACGCGTGTGGCCATTCACACCACATACCATCACAGTTAATTTTCAAATTACATAACGGCTCCAGAGCCGTATGTAAAGCCGTAGAGCCTGTTCCAGAACAGGGGTAAAAAGGCAGTAACGTTGGTCCAGTATTTTATATGAGAGTCTACAGATAGTGCAACACATAACAATACATTGCATGTATTTGTAGGAATGCGAATTATCCTTCTTCTTTTTTACAAAAGGAAATAGTTACCTCTAAATTGTGATCGCTCTTATACCGCATTACTGGTATTTTTGATTTGCCAATCATCGCGAAGATATAAAAAAAAATCAAAATCAATTCAATAGACTTATAAAAGAATTAATAGCTAGACGGAGGATTAGACAAGAAGCCCCGCCCCATTTTAGATTAGAACTAACAGACAAAAGTAACCACAATCCCTAATAAGACCCTTTTGTTATTAACGAATTTAGTACTGGTGTAATAGGTATAACAAAGCAGCTACCACAAGCGATGAAGAACTACACCATCTCCAAAAGAGTGGACTCGCCAACCCGCTTGGCCCGCGTGATGTTTTAAGGCATTGGACAAGACAATGTGCATGAAAAGCTGCACGTCCAGAAGTATATACTGAGACGGCTGATTGCATTGTGTAATAGGTATGGTAATAATAATACTAATAAAGAGGAAACCACCGTTTAATGCCAGGGATATTGCATGCCAGTACCCCGTGAAAACCGAAACCAAGAAAAGAACAATATCCATCCACCTGACGCACGAGTTTATGACATGTGTGGTGTAACGTCTGTGGGGATCATCCCAGTCGTGGAAATCAAACCAACCTGAGGTTATTGGGTTTGAATAGCGGCTCGCTCTCAGCGAAGATGCAAAGGCGAAGATGATGCAATTTTTGTTCCTAGGGTTTGAATCCCGGCCAATTGTGCTTCTGCTGAGGGTTATACCGTCTTTCCTACATTTTGGCTCACCTAAAGAGAGTTGAGATGGTGTAGAACCATTCTTTTAAATAAAAGCTTCTCTGATTAACTTTAAGAGGAAAAAAGGAAAAGAGGAACAAGATATCCTTACAAAGAGGAAATTCGCCAACCCGCCACCGTTTTAAGGTCCTTCATGCACAACAGAATATACAATGAGCAGGCCTATATATCCAGATGTGGACAATAAAGGGGCTGTTTACAGTGAGGTCCACAAATCGGCACTAGATCCATCTGATAGATTATCGCCTGAAACTCCCCATGTAATTGCAAGGGAGGTTCATGTCTTGTAGCGGGACATTATATATTAATATTAAAGAATACACTTAATAACATTTAATCCAAGTTTAACATTATAATTAACCGTTTCAAATTACAAATAGCATAGAAACTTTCGAAAATGTCAAAATCGTTTTAATTAACAAAATATTCGTCTCCGTACCGCATACTTTTCATTGGGTACAAACGTGGCGACGACATGTGGTGATGAACGACCGCCGCATCCATATTACTAATTAACAATTCTCCTATTTTACGACTGTTCCCAACACATAACATTGTAATAAATTTTATATGCTGTACAGTCGACTGCACACAACAACGTGACGAGACGTCGACTTTTCAAAGATTGTATTCCATTGATTCTTCAATATGTTAGAAGCAGCCGATTGTACCTACTAATTATTCGGGAGCAGTAACTTTCCTACTCTTCACTTCTAATTCTGCGTAAAGTCGGGATTAGCTGTGTAAGCAAGTGAAAAGAAGCAACCTTTTATCGTAACACTTGTTTCCAATACATAAGGAAAACTGCGAAATCTTCCTTCCGACTCGTGCTGCCATCTACAGAAAACGGGTTAGACGGACATGCTGTCCATGTGGTGATAAGTGATTACCGCTTGCTCGTTCGCCCACTAGTATATAAAAAAAAAAAACTATAATGAGGTCCTATCATACCTGTTACAAGTTATGTAGCAGACTGTACGTTCATTCCTTCCCATTAATCGAAACAAAAACCTCGTTGATCGGGCCACACTTAAAATATTTTAATGATACGGTGACATACTTGTAATGAGAAGTGAAACGTTTCTTTTACACATAGTTCAAGTTTTAAGATAACTATTATATATATTTTCTTTCTAGATTGTTCTTTTGTTTCATTCAGAAACCTTTTTGACTTCACTTGCGATTAAACGCAGCAAAAATATTACAAAAAACGCAATTTTTTATACAATTAATTTAGAATTATGAACGAAATCACGAACATGTTTTAAGTACATTTTTTTTTTGTAGATAGAAGATGGCTTACGAGCAGACAGTCCACTTGGTGGTAAGTGGATACTGTCACCCATAGCCACCGGCGATATATGCCAATTCAAAATGATAAATTATATTTTTACCTTTTTTAAATGGAGTGTCCAGTCGACAAATTTGAGCAATTTCGACAAATTCTTTTCTTAACGTTTAATCATCCTAACGCTTGCTGTCAACCTATACCTATACCTATCTGCAAAGGCAGCGAATCCTGGGGCATACCATGTTTGTCATTCTTGACTGATGTTGGCATGTATCGCGGATGTCTATGGACGACAGTATCCAATTACCATCAGGTGGACTGTATGCTCATTTGCCGCCTTTTTACAATAAAAAAAAACAAAATGCCAATGGCGTCACAGTTACTCCTGACTTTTGTATTATATACGGTAAGAATGCAAGGCCTGAAAGGACGGTTCAATGGTAATACATATAAATGTTTCAAGGACGGTAATTTTCACCTCAGGACGTCCAGATGCGTTTGATGAGAACCGATTGAACCATCTTAATCGCGAAAGACAGCGTCAATCGACCAGAGAATTGGCTGTGGAGATGGAATGTCATCATCCAGGATAGCAGATGTCGAATAACTGCCGTGTTAAAAATATTTTAATTTTAAAAGGAAACCTCATTGACTTACGATACGAGTATCACCATACGTCATAACTAGCAAGACGTTATGATGTATGGTGCAGAATCGTGGCCTGTGACGGTCCATCGTCAGAGGCCATAATTCTGCACCAGGTGGATCTGATCCTTAAGTTTAATGTCGCTCAGCTAGCTATAGAGAGAGCTATGCTCGGAGTTTATCCCAAACGCGAAAAGCGGGAAAAGATTTGTCAAAGAACTATAGTCACCACATAGCTCACGGAATCCACATGCTGAAGTAGCAACGGGTAGATGATATTTCTTCCCGCAGGACCAATAACCGATGGGGCAGACGAGTCAACCGAGTGGAGGACACGTACCGGGAAGCGTAGTATGAGATGCCCTCCGGCCAGATGGACCGAAGACTTGAAGAGGTTCGCCGGTGGTGATTGGATTAGAGGAGCCGAGGATCGTGTGTGGTAGCTAGCTTTGGGAGAGGCCTATATCCAGCAGTGGAGAAACACAGGCTGATGGTATAGTATGGTCCGAGTATGCACCAACCCAATACACACACGTACATTCTTATGTGTATCAATCATATTAATACGGTGAAGAAGCGCTATGAACCAGATTTAACTCCATTAGCAGTTTACGGCTTGCTTGTTGATTTAAGAAGAAACAAGTCCATCATTCAATGCCGGTCAGAGTTTCGGTCGGCTCGTTAAATCGATCGTAAAGTTACACAAAGGAAACTTGTTACTTATACTATTACTTTTTAATTACTAATACTTCTTAGAACCCGAGGAAAGCAGTTTTCTGTGTTATGTATCTTTATGGTAAGACGAAGTAGAAACATCATTTAAGTTATTTTAGTTCAAATTAGTATTTTGAGTCATGCATGACTTCACGAGTAATTAGTTTTATATGAAAACTACATAAATTTTACAGCCTATATAATAATATTTTTTTTTCAAACAAAGTATCAAGTTATTAGATTGTGTTAAAATCTGTTTATTTTTTTTCTCGGAATGGCTAAATTCTTGTGGCTCTAATGGCCTTTCAAGAGTCACGGGACATATATGGTTTAGGGCGAGCGCAGAAGGCGCTCAGCCAGGAGCAAAGAGTGTGTGCAGCAACGAGCCTAAGGGCTCCCCGCCGATAGACCAGAGGAAGGAACGGACCTCGGCTTAGATCGTTGCTTTGGGAGGGTACCGCGGGGTCGCGAGTCGGTGAAAAGCGAATTAAATTCTGGATCCCCCTTCAGCTTCGATATGGGAATAGACTAGCTGACACATCATACGTTCCAAAGAAACTTGGTTGGCAACTTCTACCGTGGGGTGAAGCCGATGAGAAGGAATTCGTTAAGGTCAAAACTTAAGTGCTACGTATTAAGTAAGAATGTTCCATTTTCAAAAGACACGAACTAAACAATTCAAAAGCTACTGAACACAGAACACTATTAGATTCCAACGTGCCAGCCCTAGAGTGCTCGTATCGATACGAGCACCTCAGATATTAGTTTATCTAGGGTTTTTTCAGGACTTTGAGGAGTCACCGAGGTTTATTTAGGTACTTGTGAAAGATGTGCATAACTGTAATTTATGTCCATGTACATACAACAATTATATGTCATATGTCATATATGTCACTAATAATAGATATAATAAAATCGTAACAATGCCGGGTTTGTACACGATATATTTTTTTGAGAAAAATCATTGCAGTATAAACTATGAATGACACAGAGCCAACAACGCTTTTTGGAATTTTTATCTGTCTATCTAAACACGCATTACGCAAAAACCACTGGACGGATTGTAATCCTCAGTTAGCCCATGACTTAGGAAGCGGTGAAACTATATAAATTTGTTATACATCCGTATGAAGCTGACATAGTCAGACAAACCGACTGCAATCTCTAAAATAAAAAAGCAGATAAAGAAAGGATTGGCATCGTTGTGGCTAATATGCCGGGTTCACATTTAGCGTACTTTTTGTCCAGACCGATTATTAAGTTCCCACGGGAATCAAGCTAATCACACATACTCTGGGGTGTGCCACTTACACACTTAGCTAGTTGTTGAGTTATTAATTATTACAAAATTTTGAATTTTTATTTACTCTGGAATTCTTGGTTATTATTAGCCAAGACTTCAGACGGTCCAATTAATTAATTCGCGGAACCCTGGTGACCCCTGAAACCCACAGTCTAACGTAAACGCCCTGCTAGTAAATATTTTGAATGCTAGATTTGGTTCTAGGTATAAGTAGATGATTCTCTCGACGACGCCACGTGACGCGTTGATCCACCGGGTGGTGGATCATGGATACATTGTTATTATTATTGTGTTTTTACTTTGGTATTTTTTCTCAGAAGAGGTAAAAGTGCACGGGCCGCAGACAAATGCTTCTAGGGATGACGTTCAATTTGAAAGATACTTCCGGACTATCCTCCATGTGTTTAGTAAGACGGCTTTTTGTAAGTGTGCATGTAGGTGAATGTACGTTGATCGTTTCGAGGCTGGTGTAGTGTTTTGAGAATAGCGCCTGTAGTGGAGAGGATTATGGTGACTGTTAACTTTTGTGTTTTGATTTCTATGTATATTTAGCTATTTTATTGGTGTGTGTGTTGCAAAGATTATGAGTATTGATATCTTTAAGAGAAACCGTTTTTTTTTTAAATTTTTATCTAATACTAGCGACCCGCCCTCGCTTCGCTTCGGTTTATAAATATATTTATCTCAATTTTTTTTTAATTTCAAAATAGAATAATTTTTATATTAGACACGGATAATGTAGCTTCCTATTTGTGAAAGAATTTTTGAAATCGGTTCAATAGTTCCAGTGATTACCCCCAACATACAAACAAACACACAATTTTACCACTTTATTATATTAGTATAGACAATAATATCCGGTCTATTTTATTGTACTGTTTTGTCTGTAATCCTATCACGGCATAGGTATTTTGTGACTGTTGTTCTCTATTATTATTATTAAAACTAAAGGCGCCATTGACCACACATCATAAAAAAAACAAAATTATTCCTTTTGTAAACTCTTACCTACCTACATTAACATTTTTCTACGGTTATAGAAATAAATTTCCGTTTTAACGCAATTACAAGTTGTATGTTTACGTTTCGTAAGCATTAAGTTTAACATATCGACGATAGTTTAAACTTTAATGTTGGAGCAGTAAGCTTCGGGTAAACTCTGACTCGTGTCATTTATCGGAGTGATTAAACAGAATGTTTCAAAGAATAAATTACGCAGAAGTGACATATGCACAAACCTTATATTTATAAACCTCTGTGAGTTTTCTCGCGGTTTCGCCGGCAAAAACTATGCCTTGTTCCAATCCAATTTGCCCAAAATGTGAACAAACATGGCGACCTGACATAACTGACTCGGCCTTAAATTAATAATAAGTACATACTAGGATTTTAGGAATTCAAAGTTGTGTTTTGTCGGAGAACATTTGCTTTCAAGTCCATATTCTCCCCCTAAGCGGGATTTGTGCAATAAACCAAATTGTTCTCTTTTGTGTTACTGGTCTTTCAATTGACAAGTCAAGTTGCACTCGACTTGTCAAATGATTTTAAGACACTATATTTCTTTATAAACCTCAAATATCCATAAATATGTATTTAACCACATCACAACACCCATCAAAGTTTAATAATTACTCGTAGCTATTGAGGAGACGTAATTCAATAAAAAAGGAAAAACAAACCGGTAGGCCAAACGTACCCGCTCATTATACTAACGAGTATGTAACGATGCACAATACACCCGTCACGTCCAATAACGAGTGTATCGGCTCTCATTAGGGGAGCCCTTTGTGGGAGAGGCCTGTTTTGGAGCAAAGGTGCCGACAGTCCTCCTACGCGTAAGGATCGTTAATAGGGAGAAAGGTTTCTATCTTATCTAAATACCTAAACGGGATAAGAATATCGCGGGCTTTGAGTTGAAACGACGAATCATCGAAAATCCTATTTTTCAGCAGACGCAAAAACCGTTTAAGAATTTCTAGAAATTTAAACCGAAATATATCAATGATGTCTCTCCCCCCTCTTACAGTAGGCTAGCTAGTGATATACAGCATTTCCCACTTTATCGTATTTCCCCAACTTACGTACGTGTCTCAGTAGTGAGTAAGATGACAGAGCCCATTCCCATGCCATTCTATCCTTCTGCATTTTACCAACTTCTTCCAATCCTTTCCTTAATCTGCAAAGGTAGGACTGATGTTGGCATGTACCGCGGATATCTATGAACGACAGTACCCATTTACCATCGGGTAGACTCTATACTCGTCTGTCACCATTTGTAAAAAAATATATAGTTATTTGAATTTTGTTTTTCTATCACATAAACTATAACCCCGTAATTTGTAATTTTGCATATTGTAACTTTGCATATAGTAATTTTGCATATAGTAATTTTGCATATTGTAACTTTGCATATAGTAATTTTGCATATTGTAACTTTGCATATGGTAATTTTGCATATTGTAACTTTGCATATAGTAATTTTGCATATTTTAACTTTGCATATAGTAATTTTGCATATTGTAACTTTGCATATAGTAATTTTGCATATTGTAACTTTGCATATTGTAACTTTGCATATAGTAATTTTGCATATTGTAACTGCATATAGTAATTTTGCATATAGACATATAAAATGTATAATATATTTATGAAACAAAGCAGAGATTAAATTATTAGAAAAAATAGTTACGTCATTTTGTCACTTCTTCTCTTTCTTTCGGTACCATCTCCTGACGGAGGTTCACGATCAGCATGGCTATTCTCACGACAGAGACTGCTGTCCGGAACAAAGAATTGGTGCTCATCCCGAACCATTTCTGAGCCAATATGTCCCGTCTTCTGCCAGATTCATCTTACCCAAGTTAGGTGTATCGACCGTAACATATATGTTACCCTGCATTACTAGTTGTAAAAGATGATTTATCTATCACTGCGCATGACTTGAACAAAATATGAATTTGTTAACGATTATTTTGTAAAATAAATGTTATTTAAATCAACTGACAGATGTCTGTATATAAATTATAATTAGAATGAGAAATTTACCTAATATTAAGATTAAATTATCATTTATTATGTAGTTAATTATTATCAATTGATTAATAAACTGGCATCTTATTTCTTTTAATGGAATTAATTTGAAATGCATTGATAGTTTATTTAGTTTTTTTTTTATGGACGAAGGCGGCAGACGAGCATACAGTCCACCTGATGGTAAGTGGATACTGTCGCCCATAGAAATCCCCGATACATGCCAACATTAGGCCAAAATGACAAAAGTTGGCACGCCCCCGGATGCGCTGCCTACCTTTGGAGATATAGGGATCGATTTGGAGAATGGGTTGGGAATATGGGGAGAGATAGGATGGGAATGGGCTCTGGCACATCTCACTCACTACCGAAACACGTACGTACATTAGGGAAATAAGATAAAATGGGAAATGCAGTACATTTCAAGGTAGTCTTCTGTGAGAGAGGGGTAACGTGGCCGGTCGAGCGCGCCCAGCAACTGTTGGATTGCAGCGTGCACTCTCCCCCTCTTAAAGTTTAGTTAAATGACTAATGTTCTATAATCATTTTATATTTATGCATGCCAGTATACTCACACAGCAAACAAATGATTTGATTTGATGATAATTTTCTTATTTTAACTGTTTTGATGAGCACCAAACCCTTATCCATTCTTTGCAAAACCATCTCGTTTCTCACACGGACAACCCACGATATTTATTACATCCTACTCCTAACATTTTGTCACTGAACAATTTTATTTTAGCTTCTCTTCTAACTTTTGCAACCACAAATCTGCCAATAGCTTTACATCGTATCTTTATCTTTGACCTAAAACCTTATAATTATCCCGAACCTTTTAACAATAGTACCCTTTTCCCTTATCCTTCAGGCACTAACTTGCCGGCCTCACGGCAAGTTCGGTTGCGGTGCGGGACCTAATATGGCGGTAGTAACGAGGCACACACGCTCTCGATCCATACACGGCGTTACAATCGACGCGCCATCGCCCTGTTGCTTTTGGTGCAAGTTAAGGATGGATAGCGTGTTTAGCTCGTATCCCACAGATATAGGGGAATAGATAACTCGTGCTCGAAGTTGCCGTCCAGCTCTTACTTCTCACGCTGTCCGTTCAGTCTGTTTCGAACCGTATCGCTAGCATATCCTTGTTTCCAAACGTAAAACTGCCTAATTACGCTATATTCAATTGTAAAAAATCATCTAAACTGGTGAACCGAGTCAAGGCAGATGTTTCGTTTTATCGGTAAATTGACACGCTTGATTTCCATAAAATTTCACGAACTTAGTTGTCTATGTTGTATCCCAATTCTGCTGACATAAATTTTACAAGGGTGGTTTACGTTTCTTCTTCATGGTGGTAAAGTGTAAAGTAGCAGACGACCAGATAGTTCATCTGTGGGCAAGTGATTACTATTTAAGTAATGATTTAAGTAATCTACAGCCTTTTATGTAGCTTATTTAACAAATATGTTGCAAGTGCTTATGGCGAAATACAGATTACACTGACAAATTATATAGTATTTAATATATTGTCTGCAAGTAATAGGTGATTTTTTTTATTAATAATACATGTTGATTTGTGTTTTCATTGGTGTATCAGTTTGTGTGAGTTGTGCGTGTGAGTGTGCCCCAATGTGAGAGTGTGTATGCGTGTATGTATTTATTTAAGATGAGCTTTAAACTATTTGTGAGGAAATGGGTTCCAGGAGATATTATAATGATTTTGATGTTTTTTTTATGATTTCTGTTTTTAATTTTTTCTTACTTAATAAAAATATATCGAGGTCTGCGTAGTATTTATTGTAATTGTGCAGAATGCGAGAAAGAACTGAATTTTTGGGCGTACCTTGTAATTATAACTGTAACCTTGTATTGTTATTTTGGGCGTATTAAGATGTATTTTTTTATAGTGAAGTAGGTGGACGAGGAAGCGGTCCGTTAACGCCCCCCATGGACACCTGCAACACCAGCGGGAAGGCGGGTGCGCCGCCGACATTGCAAAATCCTATTCACAGCTTTCTTGAAGAACCCATATTGTAGTACGGAAAGACCAATTTGAAACTTAAGTGCTACTTAATAAGAATGTTCCATTTTCAAAACACATGAACAAAAGAATTCGAGAGCTTCTGAAAATAAAACACTATTAGACTACAACGTGCCAGACAACAAGGATTGTATAATTAATTCTTATTAAGCTAGTCGCTTCTAACTTGGAGAGCAACCTACCATTATCGACTGCTGGCCAGTTGACGAACATTCCGAAGCTTTCTATGTCCAATTGGACGACCATTGAAGGCTGTACGTATGGTAATAATGGGAAGTTGGAATCACTGTTTTATAAACTGACGAGCCACTCGTGTTTGTTTAAATGATAGGTCAAAGCGAAAATATATAAGTACTAATAACCAATTTGTCATATCATGTTTACTGGTTTTTAAGAATGATGAAGTTTTTACTCCATCATGAATGAGAAAGAGTACAGGTTCCGGCAAATGTTTCTATACTTTTGACAATATGTAGGCGCTAATAGTAATATATTAAGAAACGTTTGCAAACGTTGATAACTTTAAGGAAAATATTGTGTATTTTTTGAGAAATCTTTCCAAACAATGAAAATTTTCTCAAAAAAATTACTTACAATTTATTTTTCTATTTTTTTTTTCTTATTGTACCTATTTAAATTAAAACGTTTGAAACAATTCTAAAGAGAACTTGCAAAAGAAAAAAGCAGCGCGTCTTATTTTAGAATCTTATATAAAACTAGCGACCCGACCGTTTTATTTTTCAATTTTTTTTTTCAAAATTTCAAAATAAAAAATAGCATATATTAGACACGTATAATGTAGCTTCCTATTTATGAAATAATTTTTGAAATCGATTTAGTAGTTCCAGAGATTATCCCCAACATACCTACAAACACACAATTTTACCTCTTTATTATATTAGTATACATTAGTAACAGATCGATCTCATTTTATGTAAGATTCTAGACTTTCCAAGTTTTTGACCAACCATTTTTTTATTAAGTCCCCTTTAGTACTCCGTGGAACAGAGCGCTTCACAAACCTCCATTCGTTCTTTTTCTTCTGATCCGATTACGATAGTCATTAAACCCGTTTTTATAAAGCTGTTGACAGAGGTTCCGCCTCACTAATAGCTCTCCAACTTCTATTCGGCCCATTCATCTTCGACAATAATAAAAATATAATCACACAACCTCATACAAACCATTCCGATGGTTTATAAACGGAGCAGGCAGGCAAATAGATATTTTTAAACCATTCGAGATGATCACGATTCGATTTTGATTAATTTTTTAGCGAGTAGATAATAACTATCCGTCACTGTCATCTTTTCTTAGCTACTGCAGGACCTCATGTCCTCACGCACATTTTCCGGTGCATGTAAGGCCTTAAAATGCTGCGCTGGCCGAGCACAATAGCGAATTAGAGTTTTTAAAGTTAACTCTTTTTAGAGGTTGTGTAGTTAGTTCCTCAGTGTTTGTGGCAGTTTGTAGCATATGTCGGACTTGACATATGACGAACCATATAATCCACCGATGTGAAATATTAATTGTCATAGACGCAGCGCTTCCAAGAAAACGACGCTTAAAATTCATCGAGTTATATTAGTTTCGTGTGGTTGGATAACTCGATCAATTTTAAGCGTCGTTTTCTTGGAAGCGCTGCGTCTATGACAATTAATATTTCACATCGGTGGATTATATGGTACGTTATATGTCCGATCTATTGGAACGGCCCAATTATAGTTACCTTTTAAGACACCTACAGGAAGAGATGAGTTGCCATTCTAAAGCCGGCCGCCACCACACGACCATTGGACAAACTATTCAAGATGCTCTGTAACTTGTTTGAGATTGTTTAACATACAAAAAAAGCGAAAATTTATATCGACAGACCTTACGAATTTTTGACCTCAATGTTAGGTGTTATGTTCAACCACGACAACAAAAGTTTAGAATCTTGTATAATTTCTTACACATTAAATTTTACATCGTATCTTAAAGCACGCATGCATAATCTGAGTTCTAAATTCTTAAATGGGCTTCTTTCCGCTCGATCCTCAATTAAAAGTAGGGAACGGTTGTTTTTCTTTTGGTTGGTATATAAAGATGTTACGTAAGACGAAGGCCTCGGGGTATAAATACATGGTATTTTGTAATAAACTGCACTTTTCCACGCCTTATCGACATAATTGCCTGGAGCAATGTGTGGGAGATACATGCTTACTGGTTTCAACTTAATCGACTTAAATCTGGAGTCTTTGAAGCACTTGCTAAATGGTTAACCATTATCATGCCCTTAAGGGATCGAATCAGGGATCGAATCAGTCTGTAGGTCCGTTCATATCATTATGCAATTTCCAGCACAGGCAAATATTTTTAGTTGTATCAAATATATTAGGAAACGCTAACCAAACTTAATCTTAAGTTAACTTAAGTCAAAAATAAGATTCTTTTGCTCAGGTAGCTTCACATTTAATCTTCAATCTATACATATAAAGATAAATGGCCTGACTCATTAACGCGGAGCCGAATCCGCTAAAACTTAAAAAGATGAAATTTGGACAGTTTAAAATTTTCTTCTTCCTTTAATGACGTAAATACGTAAGACGGAATTTCCCGAAATTCAACCTCTATAGGGATGAAACGGGGTGTCAAAGTTTAAAAAATATTTAGTTGTCATAAATATTGTACACAGTTTTTCAAAATTGTGTCAAATTTTATATGAAATCACTAACATTCTAAGGCGACGGACCTGATATATTTCTTAATTCAAATTTAGTAAATATGCTGTCTTCATAGACATATTCATATTTTATGGCTGTATGTATTATATGAATAAACGCTCTATTGATTTACTAGGGAAGACCTGTGGCCTGCAGTGCCACCCTATAGGCTGATATCGAAATTTGAATAAATATACAGATTTTTTACCGTTTCGTAAAATTGTGTCAAGGTAATTCACACGAGCGAAGTCGCGGGGAATAGTTACACTTTAAATATAATTTATTACCCATTGAAATAATTCAAATTAAATCAGCGATAGTTAAGTGAAGCCACGACTGTGTGAACCTACACTTGACTACTTTATGAAGCTATTAGAACTGAATGCGCCACGTCTGGGTGGCAACTAGGGCTGACACCCCCTCGAGTTTGACAAACACCTACAATGAGAAAAGGTTTGCAATCTGTGATGACGGACGTCACCGCATCTGTGCGAGCGCGACGGCAATATATATATTTGTGCGCGAGCAACAAAGACAAGTAATGACGTGTCATTGTACGATATTCTTCCTACTCCGCGACTGTGTTAGTAGTAGGTGTTGGTTTGATTCTTAGTCTTCGGGTTCGAAGGATGCTGAAGTCTGGGCTACGGGTACGATTACGGCTGTGACGTCAAGGATTCAAAACTGAGTTTAGTAAACATTAATAGTAATTTATATAGATTCTTTTAAAGATTATTGTTGTGACAAATACAAAGGTATAATCTAAAGCAGTGGTCGTCAAACTGCGGCCCGCGGGCCGCTTGCGGCCCGCGGTCGATATTTGTGCGGCCCGCGACAAAGCAAACAATTTTAGTAGATAATGTCAAAATATGATTTTGCACATGAAGTTAACTAAATAGAAGTACGCGTGTAGGTATAAATTTCCTCTTGTTCTTTGTGTCCGTTAATTGTATGCTAGTTAGTTCATTGAGTTGGCAAATAAAGACTTCACATTGGTCACAGGTAGCAATTGCCATACAAAATCTATGGGGCAATCGCGTTTTGACAGCTCATAAAAAACATGTCAATTGATTGGTGGTGTCAACTAAACAATCCAAGAATGTGCGGCCCGCAGTGATACCTCACATTGTCCTATGTGGCCCTTGACCAGAAAAGTGTGACGACCACTGATCTAAAGCGTCGCTGTGTGTATCAAAGACAGTATAAGTTTATCGTGTGTTAATTATAATTCGTAATTTAATATTATCTCATCGAGAATATCAATATGTTATAACTTAATGTACTTACTTACCTATTACTTTAAATAAAAAAAAAAAAAAACTTAAAAATACATTTGTTTTTGTCCCATTTTTTCATCTCCGGGTTTAGGATATTCCGAAGGTGGCAACCCTAGCGGCAACGCGTGGGAATAGAAAAACGAGGAGTTTTGGCGGGAACCACTTTGTGGTTATGTTTTTATTTGTTAATTAAGATGTGTTAATTGTGTCTATCCGTTGAGTAAGGCTGACGAGTGGCTGTTAATGAACGCGTTTATAATAATTATCTCTTCTGGTAAATGGCTTAGGGTCTACTGTAATTTTGGGAAAGTTCAAAGTGAGTTGTTTTTGGAAATAAAAAAGGTAAAATGAAAAAGATAACCATAATTTAGTCCAGAAATAATCCATAGTATCCATGGTCAATACCCAAAAACATTATATAATACAACACTAATGGTCAATATATGAAGGTCCCCCCACTTTTGTGGAATAGGTCCACGCACCAATTTTCACGTTTTTTAGGCGTGTAGTGATTGCTGATTGTAGAATAGCGCCACCCTATACCTCTTCCCGTTCGTGTCGTAAAAGGCAGCTAAGGGATGAGACTGAGGAACTATACCATCCCTAAAAGTATTAAGGCCATATATCCCACATGCACAGACCCATGTCCAGCGGTAGACGATGAAAGGATTGGTTACGGTTATGTAAACTCTCGCGCACAATTGTCACTGCGGCTCCGTCTAGCCGGTGGCTAGTCAAAGGCGCTCATAAATTCTTAATGAAGTACCCTCTTAAAACGCCTTTTACGGCACCTACCCTCACAGCAGGAGGCGCAGGTAATAGTGTAGGATTTAATACTGACCTGTTTCATTACAAAAACGCGCGAATATATACAGAATGTAATAAAAAAAAAATACTGATTTACTTTAGGGAAAAATAGGGAATGTTATGGAGCTCTGTAACCGAAACTGTCGGATATCCGAATTGAACGAAATATTCGAAACCGAAAACGAATCCGAAATAAAACACCCGTATGTTATTACAAATAATTTCATTAATTGCTGTTAGAGGCGGAATTTAAAAGAGGCTAGTTTTGACAAGTTCTCGTTGCTTCCATTTGATTTGATAGATTTTGATACGTTTTTGAAAGATTTCAAATAATTATTTTTCCCTGTTTCGATTTTATTTTTATTTGCTTTCAGTTAGTAATACAAGTAAAAACATATCCGTAACCGAAATAATTTCATATCCGTGTCCTGAACCGGTAAAAGACTAGGTATACAATATATCCGTATCCGTATTCGGATCGGAAATATGTCCCTAACAATCCTTACAGCGTAGATACACTCGCACCGATCTCCGGAGATATACATAGATATCTAAGGCATTTCGACGATTAGTTAGCAGCTCTTTATTGCGGCGTTGCCATTCTTAGAAGCGTAGTACAAAGTAACAAAATCAGAGACTACGTTTTAAAAAATCGACTATTTTGAGCAGAATATCAAGATCTGAGAAAAGTTGTCAGTTTTCCTATTTTTGTTTTTATTTGTCGTGCATGTCTAGTCTCTTCATTTGTCACTAATCAATAAAAAATCACTATCACTATCTTTGTCAAAGCAATAAAAAAAAGGTTAATGTTCATATCTCAAGCGCATGTAGTCGTATGCTTAATATATATATATATATACTTATAAATGTAATTCTTTTTTTTTTCTTAATGGAAAAACGATGGCAGACGAGCATACAATCCACCTGATGGTGAGCGGATACTGTCGTCATTCTGGACTGATGTTGGCATGTAGGACATCCCCGTGGACAAATGTTGCCATGTGCCCGGATGCACTGTCTACCTTTGGAGATAAAGGAATGAAATTGGAGAATGGGTAGGCATAGGACAGGATGGGAATGGGTTCTGGCATATCTCACTCACTACCGAAACACGTACGTACATTGGGAGAATAGGAGAAAGTGGGAAATGCAGTGATACGTTCATTGGAGAAGTATTTGTTGCTTTCTTATTTGAATCTTGAACGCATTCTAAAAATATAACTGCACAAAGACAAGAAAGAGCTTTGTTCACCAATATGTTCTATGACATAAAATCACTGTTAAATACAACCTGATTGTGCAAACCGACTACCCGCCTCCGGGCCGCCCATCTATTATTCTTATTCAAGGGTTGAATAGGTGGGCAATTTTTCACAGGTTGCACCCACCGGCGCCGGCGCCCGTGGCGCGCTACAATAGACTTGCACAATGTGCGGGCGACAAGATACCAATAGAATAGGAATACAACCAGTAAGCTTACTTCGTTTAAACGCGAAATGTTCGTTAAACATAGACCGAATGTGAAAAGGGACACATTTAAAAAAGGCCAAGGAATGACTATTTCACTATATTCTGTACGTTTTCGAAAAATATTTACACAAAAAGTTAGAAAATCAAGTGGACTGTCTGCTGATCTGTCACCTTATTTATATAAAAAAAAACTGCAAAGATGTTTGTAATGATTCGAACGGATTATTAACCTACACAAGCTCGAGGGGTTTCGAACAACTCTTAGGTGCGTCTGTGTGCGTTACACGCACTTTGTATTGTATTTGTTTGATGTATAAAGTTCGCTCACTGTGTTTCCATTCGATCGAGTCTTTTGTTACGCTCCGTTGGCAATGTAACGCTCCAATGCACGCACTGCAATTTGCGTGGAATTCGAGCTGTCTCCTTGCCCAATTCCACTTCGAAGTAAGCCGCCATTTATTTTTGTTTAAAAGCTTCAGTTTTAAATTGAAGTTTCAATAACTTCATGCTTTTGTATAAATGTTAAGAGTCAATTAGATGCATGTTATACATCTGCAAGAATAATATGTTGGTGGGCAAGACGTCACTATGCGCCCGCACAAGATCGCGTCAAATATATGAAGCGGTGGCAAATTAATTATAAGACATAGTCGCGCCCGACACTCCTGCTATATAGTGACAACGCGAGCTAGTGTGACAGTTGTCATTGAGAGAATTGCCGGGTTTTTAGTATTGACATGGGTGATCTAGGTTTTGCGAACCTCCGACGGATTGTTGTTTTGATAAATTTGTAATTACTATTTAGTATTGCATACAATACAGTGTAACTATTAGTATTGCATTCCAAATTATTGTGATATGTTAACTGTTGATATTATTGTATGATTCATCCTTTAATTACAGATAGATCCACATCTATGCAATAAAGTGTAATAAAGTATGCAATAAAGTAATAAATAATAAAGGTAATTTTCGTAATGTATCTGTACTTCGATGTAGGTTCCTATAGTGTCTGAGTCGGTGGATAATATGGAGAGTAGCTCTGGCCATCACTCCACATTTATATTTTTTATTTCACTATATAGAAAGAGGACGGCAGGCAATACATGTCTGGTGATACATGCCTATATCAGGCCAGAATGACAAACATTGGCAAGCTCCCGGATACGCGGCCTATTCCCCAAATTCAAAAACCATGATCTTTGTAATAGGTACTTTTATTCGAAATATCCCTAATAATAATATAATTGACCGAGGGTTAGTTGAGTTGAGTCTCTGCTCTGGATGTTAAAAGGTTTACCACAAATTCAATTAAGTACAGACAGCAAAAACCAGTCCCTTGATTTATAAGCGCGCGTATTATAGTCTAATTTACCGTGAAATTGGAAAATTAGTTGTTTCACTTCGTGTTAAAATTCTCTTTAATGTGTGGGAAAAATGTGATAATGATCGATGGTGTTGGTAATGTGTGTGTGTACCTGTAATAAGTAGAATAAAATAATAAAATAAAAAATAATGCCACACTCACACTAGGATTTCCCGAGTCGTTGGTACAGAGACGCATATAAAGACGAACACACCACTCAGACCAGAGCAAATATTTGCCTATGTCTGACAGGGAATCGAACCCGGGACCATTTTTTTACACAGCAGACAGAAGTTGGCTAAATTGGTCAGTTGGACGGGTTACAATTAACGACAAAATGTACCCAATTAGGTTCACGGGAACGAAGTTACAAACGCGACTTGTTATCGATACTTATTATCCTGTTAAACAGAGTGATAGCGTAGAGGTATAATCTATACTCGACTCATATTCGTGTGATCCTGAGTTCAAATCCTCGACCCGTACCACTGAGTTTCTGCTTAAGTACAGATTTTAAATAAAGTCACTTACTCGGCGGTAAGGGTAAACCCGCATACCCCAGAAATTAGAAAAATCTGGGGTATGTGATCCCACAATCCGTACTGGGCCCGCGTGGTGGATTACGGCCTGAAACCTCCCAAAGATTTACTAGGGGAGCCCTGTGCCCTGCAGTGGGAAGTTATAGGCTGATACAAGTACAAGTACCTACAAGTAAATACCTACCAGTAAGTACCTACAAGTTTCATGGTACATATGTACCACGGAACATAGTTCTTCCCCTGTCTATTATATTCAAAATCAAATAGCAAAAACAGTTACATTCTTTTTTTTTATGTACGAAGGCGGCAGACTTGCATACAGTCCACCTGATGGTAAGTGGATACTGTCGCCCATAGACATCCGTGATACATGCCAACATTAGTCCAAAATGACAAACGTTGGCACGCCCCGGATGCGCTGCCTACCTTTGGAGATATAAGAATGGATTTGGAGAGAGTTGGGAAAATGGGGAGGGATAGGATGGGAATGGGCTCTGGCACATCTCACTCACTACTAAAACACGTACGTACATTAGGGAAATAAGATAAAGTGGAAAATGCAGTACATTTCAAGGTAGTCTTCTGTGTGAGAGGGGTTACGTCGAGCGCGCCCAGCGGCTGTTGGATTGCAGCGTGCACTCTCCCCTCAAAAGCTCCCCTCACATTTATCAAAAGCAGCTAACCAGTTATTTAGTTGATTTTATTGCTGATTCTACATGACTGGCGAACTAAATTTAATCTTACAACCATCATAACAAATTGAAATTATGGCGCGTTCCTATTGTGCCTTCCTCACTATTCATCACTTTGTAATCTTCTTTGAACCACTTGTCAACGACAGAACAGGTCAACATAGATCCATATGCACTTTACTACGCTAGTCATAAGGTCAAAAATGGAGTGGTTTTGGGTAAATTGACAGTAATGGCTTGTAGCGTAAATGCGCGCGCGCCGACTATGGAATTAGATCTAAAACAGGAAAGCGATGGGAAGTCGTTGATCCTTGGTTAGCGTAAACATAGAAGTGAACTAGCGTAGTTAGAGTATATTAAATTTATTTTCTTGCTATTTATTTTTATATATTTTAATTTTTGATAGTTGATAATTTCTATCAAGATTAAATTTACATTAGGTACATACCGAATGGGCTAGTTCAGTTTGTGTTTGAACTAAAATTAATTTATTTCCATCATTTTCGTGTTTCATTGTTGAATTTCTTATATTTACTATCCATGTTTAACTTTTAGTTAGAATGATTGAACACTGCTAATTATAAGTTTTAATCTTTAAGTTTGAAATTACCTTACATATCCACGAAAGAAAGGGCACATATTAGCCAGTATTGTCTCACTACAGTGCTGGCCGTGTGATGACTACCGACCAACTCTAAAGGCGTAGACTCACCAACCCTCTTGGCGAGCGTGGCGTTTTGAGGCCATACATCCCTCGTCATACGTCAACTTGGTTGACAGAGAGGTGGGACGTCGAACCTTTATCCACCCATCAGATTCCCTTCTACATTCAGAACAGAACATCATTAAACATCATTGAACATCTGAACATAAATTCAGAACATCATTAAAAATCTCAAAAATATAAAATCACCTGACATCGATGGAATTCCTAATAAGGTGTTTAAAAGCCCCCCGATCAACTTGATTGCGCTTCTTGTGGCTATTTACAAAGCCGCAATGTAACATCATCTCTTTCCAGCAGCTTGGAAAGAAGCCATCGTTATCGGCATCTCTGAACCGGGTAAACACCGCTCGGGACCCTCTAGTTATAGACCCATTAGCCTATTGAATACAATGGCTAAAATTAAGAAAGAATTCTCCTTTCTCGCCTACTGAGTTATATCAACTCAAAAGGCCTAGTCATCGATGAACAGTTCGGCTTTAGAGCCAAACACTCTTATTAACGGAGCACGTCCTCACAGGTCTCAACCAAACGTTACGAAGGCCTTTGATAAGGTCTGGCAGAACGGTTTAATCTATAATCTGTAGGTACCAATTCGAGGTGTGTGAAAGTCTCATTCTCATCATTGGAGACTACCTTACCAGTGGCACCTTTCGCTACAGAGTTGAAGGCACACTGTCCAGTTCCTTTCAGTCAGAGCTGGCGTCCCTCAGGGCTCCGTTCTAACACCTACGCTCTATTCCCTCTACACCAATGACATCCCCCACTGGAATAGAACTTTGAGGGTGACACCAACTTCTACGCCTCAGATAGGGACCTACGGCGTGTCTCTCTACGCCTTCAACGTGCAGTCAGCGCACTAGGCGAATGGTTTGTGAGGTGGTGGATTAAGGTCAACCCGGAGAAAAGTGCAGCTATGTGCTTCCCTTTTCCTATGGAGGGCACTCGTAGCTCTAGCCCTCGTTTTTTCTCACTCCCGATATCCCTTTTCATTCAAACTATCCCTTGGGCTAGGAAGACCAAATATCTCGTAGTCACTCAAGACCATCGACTGACCTTCCGAGAATACATAAAAACTGTCCGAAACCGAGCTTCCTTTGTACTCGGTCGCCTCAACCCTCTCATAGGCGAGAGAAGTAAAATAAGTCTGACCTATGTCTCCGATAGGAATGACCCTCCTAGTACCGTCGTCGTCGTTCTCGGCACGTCCTAGACGACCCCGAAGACTAAGTTACTGCTGCCTATGCAGTTCTTACACTACACTCACAGGTTACACATATACACAATCCCCGCCGAACGTCACCCTCGCTACACCGTGAACACACACCGGCCTTCAGCCAACACTTTTACCAGGTATCGCCACGTGCCTGGGCGCTTCTCGCCGACTCGCGATCCCGCGGTACCCCCCAAAGCAACGCCCTAAACCGAGGTCCGTTCCTTCCTCCGGTTTACCGGCGGGGGCTCGCTGGTGCACACACTTTTTATTTCTGCCTGAGCGCTCTCTGCCCTCGCCCTAAACCACAAATGTTCGGTGACTCCTGAAAGGCCATTAGTGCTACAAAAATTGAGCCATTCCGGAAAAAAAGCACAAAGCTCATATCCAGCAGTGGGTGTTAAAAGAGCTGGTTACGGTGCAAAAACTTACTGCACTGAAGTCTTTAAGTAACTGTAATTACTTGAGCTTATCTCGTCATCGTTTTCTAGGTAGACACGTTTACTTAAAACATTTTTGTTTCAACATAAAACTGTGTTGTAAACTGTAAAAGCAATATCTACCAATCTGTGTTGAGATGGCATTGCAAGTTAAGAGTTAAAAGACGAAGTCCCAAAAACATACCGAAAAGTTCGCCATCACGACAACGTGTCAACAGCAACCTAACCAGCTACCGTACAATAATGACTTCCGAGAATATAACGATGCATAATGTCCCGTAATATACATGTTTCTTGTTCATTTTCTAAGTATAAGCGGGCGGCTCCCGTATTCCGCGGCCCATTATTTCCAATTTATGACGAGGAGGCAGCCCTGGCCATAATCTGTCATTCGACTGTGAAATAAGTAGACATGACTTTTGGGTCATCTTGAACCACAGTTTAAGACTTTCAATCAACAGGTTTCTATAGACGGAGACAACAACAAATTGAAAATGTTTTTTTATTGCATGCGAATTACGTAAATTGCAAAGCCTGCCTCCCGTTGAAAGAAAAAAAGAAAGAACATTTCTTTCAGAACTGCACAGTACACACAAGAATTAGTAGACAGAACAAGGACAGAGAATAAGAAAAATAGTTTGACAATTCCGCGTGTTGCAGCGACACACCGAAAGGGTGTTCCGCTGGGCGGGCTCGACTGGCCACGTTAGCCCTCTCTCACAGAAGACTACCTTGAAATGTACTACAATTCCCACTTTATCTTATTCCCTTATGTACGTATGTTGGCAACCACTTGATGATTTCCGACGCTGATTTTCAGCTGTAGCCCAGAGTGACGGAAGTGACAGATAGAACACGTGTAATACAATTAAAATAAATTAATAAAGATACAATAAAATGTTATCTAAATAGATATACTCGTAACTAAAAATCAAATAAGGTATACAATACAATGCAATACTTAATAATAATAGAGCATAAATATTTATACCCATATATATAACAAGAATTGCGTAAACGAACAAGAATTTTGTAAAATCTAACTACTCGTAACTGCAAATAGACAACTAGAATAGATTATTTTAGGGGGACAGTGCACGCTGCAATCCAACAGCTGCTGGGCGCGCTCGACTGGCCACGTTAGCCCTCTCTCACAGAAGACTACCTTAAAGTGTACCTTGAAAGTGGGAAACTTTATCTTGTTTCGCTAATGTACGTACATGTTTCGGTAGTGAGATGTGCCAGAGCCCATTCCCATCTTATCCCTCTCCGTTTTCCCAACTCATTCTCCAAATCCATTCCTATATCTCCAAAGGTAGGCAGCGCATCCGGGGGCGTGCCAACGTTTGTCATTTTGAACTAATGTTGGCATGTACCACGGATGTCTATGGGCGACAGTATCCACTTACCATCAGGTGGACTGTATGCTCGTCTGCCGCCTTCGTTCATAAAAAAAGTATTTACTTTATGCACTACGTAGATACTTGAACTAAATATAATTAAATCAAATTGCACTTGCGTTCCTATTCCTGTTTGATCGGTGCTTGATTGGTAGAAAATACCATTTAGTTACAATTAATTGTGCAATTCAGTTTAAATTAATAATTAAATCTCCTTACACCACCAGGCAACTGTCGGCTCGTCCGCCATCTTCTTTCCATAAAAAATAACAATAAAATAAACGGGTAAGAAAAACAGAGTGAATTCCTTGAGGACGATCCTTTAACTTTATATTGCTGAAAGGCCATCAGGGCATTCCTTCCCGGCGATTTATTGCATTCCCATGCATGAGGTCGCCGCGGCCGACTGACTGTACCAGGGATTCAGATAGCTGAGACCGATGACGGATGCCGAATGGAACGACTACGATATTTGATGGTAGATATTTTGAGATGTTATCTTTTCCTTGAAGTGTTTCTTAAATGTCTATCGTTATCGATACTGTTGTCTTTTACTGTTGATGATGAAAATCGATTGGTGAGAGTGACGTCTCCACATCCATAAGCATATCCACACTATATTACTTTATCGCATAGCCTACCTATCCTTCCAAGTAATTTCACTGCCCATTAGTTGCCTTTTTAGTGATAAGGTCACCAAATGCTTCTGTCTATGTTATTAGTTTGATGTAATTAATTAGTTACAACAGGAATGCAATTAAGAATTTTCATTTTTCACAATATCATAGAGTCAGAAGGTGTTCGTCTGCCGGTTTGTTACTTCAAGACTAAACTGGTGCACCGATTTTAATGAAATCGGGAACAGAGAAATCTCCTTTGCTATTGATTTTTGTTTGCAACCGTCTCAACACAACAGTTACTGACCAGTAAACGATATATAACCCATTAAGTTCTTATTGGTCATTAAAAAGCAATACGTCGCAATAACATACTTATTTTAATTTTAAATGCCGATATTAGCAGTTAATGCATAATGTAAGTTTACAGCTGTCATATTTCCCGTTTAAAGTCACGTTAGTTGCACAATCTGTCGTCCGGTAGTCCATCAAGAAAATATTTATTTCAGTTATTCAACTTCGTTTTCTTGATCATGATTTGCTCTGCTTTACTGCTCGTTTAAAAACAAACCATTTTTTAACGTTCTGTGTTTCAAATCTTAGAACATGATGAACATGTTCTAAGATTTGAACAATTTCAAATTTAAACATAATCATGAAATAACTAAAGTTGAAGTTAAATAATCTTAACCAAAGTTAATAAATCCAACTATAAGGCCCCTTTTGCTCAGATAACGTCAGATTTGATCATAAATCAAAACATTTCATAACTTATAAGGGCCGATAATAAATCGATTGTGGCGTCGATCGTATCGGTTTTGTATCGTATCTCGTAAGTGGCCGGAGTCCGGAGTGTCCCCAGAAAAACTTGGCGGTCCTGTTCCATATTTGGTAGCCCTTAATGAGCCTAATGAGGCTCCTGCATGGGAGGACGTCCCGCTCCCACGGCTTGTACTTTTTACACGAGAACTCCTTTTTGGACTATGCCCTGTTCAGGTTCGCTATTTACAGATTGTTTTGCTCTTTCATATTTGTAGGGTGAGTCACTTTTTACTTGGATAAGTGCGGGAAAAGATGTAACAATTGTTAAAGTTGTCTTTAAACAAGATTTGAAGTCATTCGTAAAAAAACCCACGTACCTGAGAAAAAGTGGGGCTAGACCGTTAACTCAGACGATAACGGTAGACGGTAGACAACCACTCCAACAAAAATCTCCAAAGATAGACAGCTCATAAGGGGACATGACACCGTATACATCTCTCTGAACATAGGTCTGTCAGTCATTCTGGACTGATGTTGGCATGTATCTCAGATGTTCACGGGCGACAGTATTCACTAACCATCAACTGGACTGTCAGCTCATCTGCCGCATTATTTCCATAAATAAAAATAGTAGAACAAGTAATAAAAGAACGAAAGGAATATTTTGTGTGTGGCAGATAATCGTGATGCTCTAACATCACAAAGGACCCTAGGCATAAACTCCGTCGTAACCCAACCCAGAAATCGTGAGTGTAAAATATTACTACCACTCGTATTGTTTCAGAGTTAAAACCAGTGGTAAAGCCGATAGGATAAACAAAGAAATTTGAGTCGATGATAACTTTAAACGTGAGCCAACCATTCGCACACTTCCTTATATGTTTAAAATAAGTGGGCACTGTTTACTTGTGGCTACTGCTTCCTTCATTTAAATTACACAGTTTGTGCTTCTGTACTATGTTACCGGCTTTGTTTATAGTTGACGAGCCCGACACGACGGAATGACTGAGGTTTAAATATAGGAAAGACAGATGGTCGTGTGGTAGGTTTCGCTGTTTTCTTTACCATAAATAGAATAAAATTCAATACAAAATTTCTTTATCTTCCAAAATTAACTTACTTACACAAACTTTCTGTTGGATCTCGCGCTAGGATTTTTTTTTATATAGAAATTAAGCGCCAGATGAGCATACAGTCCACCTGATGGTAAGTGGATACTGTCGTCCAAAGACATCCGCGATACATGCCAACATCAGTCCAGAATAGAAACATAAGCACGTCGCCGGATGCGCTGCCTACCGTTGGAGATGTAATAATGAACTTTGAGAAAGGGTTGGGAAAATGCGGAGGGATAGGATGAGCTGGGAATGGGGTCTGGTATATCTTTCTCACTACCGAAACACTTACGTACATTGGGGAAATAGGATAATATAGGAAATGCAGTACATTTCAAGGTAGTCTTCTGTGAGAGGGGGGTAACGTGGCCAGTCGATTGCGCGTAGCGTCAGCGCGAATGCAGCGTGCACTTTCCCCCCCGATATGTAGTTGTATCGCGAGCATCCAAGTTACGTTGCAATACATCGTTTCATGGACATATTATCGTTTGAATTTAGCGCACGTTCAAAACTATATATAATATATTTTATGGACAGTATAATTATTATAATTTTGAGGGGGAGAGTGCACGCTGCAATCCAACAACTGCTGGGCGCGCTCGACGGGCTACGTTACCCCTCTCTCACAGAAGACTACCTTGAAATGTACTGCATTTACCACTTTATCTTATTTCCCTAATTTTGGAATAATGTTGGCATGTGTCGCGGATGTCTATCGGCGACAGTATCCACTTACCATCAGGTGGACCGTATGTTCGTCTGCCATCTTCGTCCATAAAAAAAAATCGCATAATTATTAAGAGAAGAATATATTTTTTTCGTTTCCAAAACAAAATAAATAGCAGAATGAAAATAGTTTATAATTATTAAGATAAACTGCAACTAAAAGTAGAAAGTGCAGTTGATACGAAAAGGTATTTCATTCACTTTCATATCTAACCATCTTTCGTAACGTTACGAAAAAAGATTTTTGTTTTCCTTTTCGTAACTACTAAACAAGAATAGAATTGTCGTTTTGATAATTACTTTGTACTACAGATATAAAATGTAACTTTTTTTTTTTAATTTTATACCGCACTTTGCTCGATTGTTTGCTCTGTTTTGCTGACCGAAAGATATCTATCTTGTAAAGGGACTTCGTCTAGAATACATGATGACGCTTTGCAAAATGAATGAAAATGTGACTGATTAAATACTCAACATCGTTACAAAAATTATAATGCAAAATACACTATAACTACGATTTGAAATATACGTGTATGTAGATAGTTTAACACAAATGATAGTTTTCAATCCTCTGCGATAGACAAGCAGTTAGTCAGACGTGTAAGTATGAATCGTGTAAAGCCTTGTATAATAAATAGTCATACATAAGTACATATTCTAGTACGAACCTGGGTCCGACTGTTATTTAACTCTCAAGTGACCGTTTTGGTCTATTATTTCAATGTCGGTCTGTATCGCGTGTGGTCCGGCGACCGCAATTGTCAGACAAGTAAAACTGTATGTATACTCGTGCAGTGGTCCAGTGAGAATAAATGGTTAGAAACAGAGGTCATTGCTTTGTAATATACATTGTAGTTCTCTATGGACAGGAAATGGTCAAGTTGCCTTTGAACTTATGATATACTAGATGTATACAAAGGTGCGGGTTTCCTCACGATGTTTTCTTTTCACAGACTAGCTAGTGAAATTTTTTTTTAATTTTCGTACTTAAGTAGAAGCTCAGTGGTAAGGGCCGACGATTTGAACTCACGATCACACCAATGTGATTCGAGTATGGATACCCACCCCTAGAATATCACCGCTCTCTCCGTGTGATCGTGAGTTCAAATAATTGGTCCATACGGCGGAGTTTTTACTAGTGTAGTTTTTTTTTTTTTAAATTACTTGTTCGGCTACCACAAGCCCCGAGGAACTACATTACCTCAAGAGTAGACTCGTCAACCCCTCATGCCTTCATGCACAAGACAATCCAGCAGTGGGTACTGAGAGGCTCGGTTGCATAGCATTGTGAAAATATTAATTAAAAACTTCTATCGCAAAGTTTATGCTAGTCAACTCAAATCCTTTGTTAAACCGCCAGTTGCGCGTGCGCATGCATCCCGACATTCACAATAGCGTATTAATGTTCGATGTATTGTCTAAGATGTTTGACGACTATTGGCCGGTGAATATGTTTATGAGGGTATAAGGTGTACGAGGTTCGACGTGCCAACGAGACGATGCCTATTGTTAGTGCGACCGGTGTACCACTAGGCAATATTTTTATAGAAAAGAGATGGTAGATAGTAGGACAAAACTCCAGGCTAAGGGCAATAATGTTACCGGTAGTGGTTAGATGAGAAGAACAGAACGTAGTGTGCCGTGGTCGCTTTTGGGAGAGACTTATTTCCAGCAGTTCATCTTATCATCTCTTTGATTTATTATAGAACAGGTCAAGAGGCACATATCAATAATAACAAGAGAGATATGAGTTCAAACCTCCGTCAAAAATACTGAGTTTGATCACAATATAAATATACTCTCAAAGGGAAGTAGTCCTCGGGCCAGCTGGTCTTTATCTCCGAACAATAAATCACCAGACATTAACACCTCAATCAAGCTGCATGTAACAACTCGAGTTCAGTGTGGTCTGGCAGACTGTCGGCCAGAGTGACCGGATAATGATGGAGCGCGCCGACCAATTATCTTGTACATGTAATACGGGTAATTCTTCAATTTATTGCATCGTTGCTCGGACCGTGAACCGATTGGGTCTAATTCTTTTGTAATCGATTACGAGAGCTAGCCGGGTGCTGGCGGTTTTAAGAGTTCTTCTTAACATAAACTGTTGCGAACATTCTTTTCAATCCCAGAAACGTTTCCTTTTACATTTTTTATAGAAGAGTATCAAATAAGCGGCCCACTGCATAGTAAGTAGTCACCACCGCCCATGGACACTTGTAACATCAGGGAGGTGGGGATGCGCTGCCGACCTGGCAGAATAACACGAAAATTGTCGATTAAACTCTACTTGACGAGAGTTAGTGGAAAAACCTCAGTACAGTTCAACCGACAATTTTCGTCTTCGCGGCACAAAATATGGACCATACAGTAAGCAGTAGTAGCTCTCTGTCAAGGCTGTCAATAAATCGCTGTTCAATTACGAGACGCGACGGTAAAAACCCGAAACTGGTATCGTATTGAACAGCTCATTAGAACATCTTTCACTATACAGACAGACGGAGATGATACATGCCTCTTACATGTTTCATGTAGTATCAAATTATAATCTTACAAAATACGAAAAAAAATCCCATTTATATTCACGATAATTACAATACGTACTCGTTTGTTTAATTAAGTGTTCGTCCGTCGGTCGTGGGACGAGCAGGTGTATGATCTCAATTAGTATGCGCTTTAAGACCACACCTGGTTGCTTCGGTGATGAACCAATCGCTCAATGTACTAACATCCGATTTACTATAGCTGTTATTAATAAAGTTTTAAAATATTTATTTCATGAAAACTATTTACAATTTATTTTAAAATGTATGTTTCTTTATGTTATATCAATTTAATCATATTACTGTAAATGCAGTATGCAGTAAATATGCACATATATGCACATATGCATATAATATACACATATATGCAGTAAATGGAGTCTTTTTACAGGTCGATTTTCGTATATAATCACTTATGTATTTATATATATTTTTAGACATAAACTGACAAATATAAACCTGGTTCAAAAATTTAACAATAATCAGGGAATCACTTTTTTTCATACCAGAATCATGAGCCTCGGGGCTCTGGACTAGGGCCCAGCAGACCTATCCCTAACGACGGCCCTGAGAGAATCTGTATCCTATGGTGGGACTTTATAGGTCATCATTGAGTTAATAGGCTGTTAGCTCAAGTCCAGTCGCATCCAGTCTCCATTTCCCCGAATTAGTTATTCACTACAAAGTAAGCGGCAATAATTAGAGAACATAGTATGCACGTGTACTCAAATGCGTGTCTTTAATATGTCGCCATGTTCAACGATATAAACATCTCGCAGTTTGGAGCCATAAGATTGGCGATTTTGTCATCTTATTTACAACTAGCTTTTAAACTTAGTGTGATTAGTTTGCTCGTTCGATCTATAAACCTGCGTAAGCTTGTCGGCCTGGTCGCATCTGACTGGCCAAGTTACTCCACTCTTAAAGAGAGAAAATCGCGTGATGGTAGGAAACACGGTACTCGCATCTGATAGACGGATGTCCACAGTCCTTGGATTCTTATTAATTTTCTTAAAGACATTATGGCTATTAGCCGGTAGATCAAATTTAGTATGTAGCTTTAATACAATATGAATCTTAATAGAGAATGACAGGATAGTGACAGGACAGTGACAGCGATGACACATACGTACTTCAGAGTATTAATAATAGTAAGGTAGAAATGTTATTTATGATAAGGGCGCTACCCTCGTAGTGTATTGGCTAGGTAGTTGTGTTGACTATGTAAGGTATTATAGCATTTATATGTTTAACAAACATTTATTTATTTTGTTTAATTAAGAAATATATTTGATTCGCTCGCAGATTTAATGGCCCAATCTAACATATTACCCGCAAAGACGACTGCCGCTAGTTCCAACTATATTAACAGGAAATGTTAACTCAAGTTAACATAATTAATTTGTAAGCTCAAGCTTACAAATTAATTCCGTTTATTGCTGACAAATAACATACTAACTTTATAGCTACTCTGTGCTGCCTACAAACATTAAGTGACGTTTAAACATATTCATCGATTATTTGCGCAGTGTCCGTTCGTCACTAGCTCTTTTTATCGTCCGCTCCTGCACATGGGTCTCCTCAAAGGACACACTGGCAAAGCGGGTTGGCAAGTCTACTCTTTTAAAGGTTTGTTATCCCTTAGTCACATTTTACGACACTAAAAGTGAATGTAGTGATGGTACTCTGAAGCCGGCAACACAACACGGCCAAGTGCCTGTTCAAAAGATGACAATTCTATTTTATTTTACTTTTATTAACTACAAAGTACCGCTAGTAAATAGCTCTAAAATGTCCACCAGCGGTAACAATAGTGTATGAATATTACAACAGCCCGGTGGCGGTTAAATAAACTGAAAAAACGAAGGAGTTCATTAAACAAACATTCCCGGGCTCCTGGCATCCGCGTGAACACCGACACAAATGACCAAACCAACCAGGGCGGTCATTACAGCGGGGTAATTACCCAAAATTCCACTGGGAAATTATTCTCGTTCATTCCCAGAAATGTTCACTTAGTTTTGCACCCATTTGTTATCCCGCACAACCAGGTACGGCAACATTTTGGTTTTGTAATTTGGTTAATGAATGAAATCGTTGTTACTCCAAGAAAGGTGAAAAGTAATTGCTATATTTTACTAAAATTAAGAACACAGTAATATTGTTATTGAAATTGTATTAGAAACCGTTTTTTTTAATGTTAAACCATTTCTCTATTCATGAAAACTTTAGACGGATTCCCGTGGGAACTTCATAACTGATCGGGATGAACTGTACCCTAAATGTTAATCTAAGACATAAGCTGTACCTATGCCAAGTTTCATTAAATTCTGTCCAGTAGTTTTTGCGTGATGCGCGTTCAGACAGTTAGACAGTCAAACATAAAAATTGTAAAAAATGTTGATAAAATGGGGTTAATTGATCGTGGGTTCAAATAGTCGGTCCGTACCATTGAATTTCTACTCAAGGTTTTTTTTTTAATCTCCATAGCTCGGCGGTGAGGAACAACATCTCGAGGAAACCTGCATGCTCGATAAATAAAAAAAATCGTACTCGAACCGCCGTGGTGGATTATGGCTCGAAACCCCCCCAATGATTTAATAGTGGAGGCCTGTGCTCTGCAGTGGGAGGTGTTAGACTGATACAAGTTACGCTGTGAATGCTTTCTGAAGCGTATTCATTCTCAACCAATTATAAGGTCGTCAGCTACAAATACAGCATGGTAAATGTTACCAGATGGCAGGCGGAGATTCAGCACCACAGATAGCACGTCATTCCGATTCATAGGCCCTAGTGATCCACGCATATCATCGATTTGCGATTAAGTGCAAGCACTCGTATGTTATTCAACCACAGTAGGGCGGGCACTTTAGTCTAATTGTGTTAAATGTTTAGTAGCACTAGAATTATTTAATTCATATGTGTATAGAAAATGGGATATTATAATTAAGGAGTTCTTACGTTTCAAATTCTACTGTTTAATAAACCACTCCACATCTGCTTCACCCCCCTCCCCCCTCGAAGTTGCCAACCAGGTTTTATTGATAAGAACGTATGCTGTGTCATCTAGTTTATTCTAGTGATGGGTAACTCCGGAGTTAGTGAATTAAAAGAATTGAATAATCGAGCGGAGCAGAATACCTTAATTGTTCCATCGAATTGTTATTCATTCCGATTCCGGTGCCAATCATGATCGTGAGTGTAATCGCGCACCGGCACTTGTCGGGCGCTCAAAATCGAGATGCAACGATGGCATGACCTTTTTTTTGCTTATGCAACAACCATTAAGGAAAGGGAATGAAACGCTCTTGGAAGGTGAATAAGTAGGTGAGGTGAATCAATAGAGTTAAGGAGTAACTAAGAGGAGTCGGATCCGCAAACGGAGCAGAATTAAGTGAGTTAAAACACTCGGGTATGTCTTGATTACCCACTAGTCTATTCCCATATCGATAGCGGAAAAATCTTATGTTGCATCTTACGACAGCTTATTCTATTCTGGCAGAATCTCAATCATTCATTTGTTGTAAAAATAATTGTTTTATGTTCCAATATAAATGAACAAACTATATTCACGTTACAAACTATAAATATTTCTCACTTTTTGAAAGCTGTTTTTTTTTAATGTTCGGGTTAGATAGATATGTTTAATTGTATATCAAGACATACAGAGAAACACAAAATACAAGTAATTAGAAATACAATCTGCGGCCTTATTACGTCGTGATTCGTGAAGAATGGACTTAAACAAAAGAGCGTGAAGAATGGACTTATCAGTGCGTTTGTGCGCGCTAATCTTAGAAACGGCTTAACCGATTTGGGTGCGGTTTTCACCAATGTATAGTAAGCTTCACTTAAAATTTAGTGTTTGTTTTATTTCAATCAGTTCATAAATAAAAAAGTTATATCAATTTAAATAATCACGTCGAACATTTGTTCGATAAAAAATAAGCTATAAGAAACAATGTGTGTGATCGTTTTTGAAAATACCAAATACCCCTAAGAAGGTAAAGACGGTGTTTATAAACTAAAGTCCACCCGGACGAAGTCGCGGGCAACAGCTAGTATCAAATAAAAACAGTGTACTGTTTCATTGTGATTTCGTTTATTTTCATGATTAAAGGTGCTTTAGGCAGACCCTAAATCCCCAATACAATTGAACAATTATGACGAAGCACAATATACTCAAGGTTAGGGGCCTCTTAGAGGTCCCCTAGACGATAGATTATGTTGTACAATTTTACGGATTACGCAATATTTTTGATCATTTAGGATGTACATTGAAACTCATTTGGGTGCAAGGCGCGATTAAATAATATTGTCCAATAATATGATAGTAAAATTTTATTGTAAGTCTAGGGTCTGCCTAAGAAATCATCTCCTAATATCCACAAGTCTCACAAATATTTTACAATCTATTTGAAGTTAACGGTTAATCAGAAACTCACTCTTCATGTATCTTTCGATATCTTGCTAAATAACAATTATTCTTTGTCCCTAGGTCGCGCGCTCCTAGATCGACTAAGCAGTGACACAGTGAGCGAAGTGACGGCGCCGAACGAAGCTGGTGGATTGCTGCCTGCTCCGCTCGACGTGGCTCCGTACTCCACTGTGACCGCGAACGCGACCTGCGGAGAAGTGGGCACCGAGGAATTCTGCAGAGATACACCGGGCAAGTAAGTTGAAATGCTTTAACAGCTAAGCATAACACGGGGAGCGAAGTGTCAGGATGGAGCAAAAGTAAAAGAAGTCGTTCCGTATATCGCTAAGGGAAAACAGCCATTAATAGTTCTGAAACACGCCAGATACTATAGCATTAGCCCATGTCTCTCCACTGCTGGATATAGGTATCCCCTAAGGCTCACCATCATATACAGTTTTCGAGTCTTCTCATTCAGCCACCACAGGCGAACTTCTTCAAGTCGTCGGTTCACCTAGCTGGATGGCGTCCATGTTTTTAATATTTGGTGGTCTTAACCGGGACATGTAGCGTTGGATGCCCTCCGGCCAGCTGGACTGACAACTAGAAGAAATCGCAAGTAGTGACCAGATAAGAAGAGCAGAAGACTGTGTGTGGTAGTGGTGTGTGTGTGTGATGCAGAAGACAGAAATGGAGAGACACAGGCTGATAATACAGTGTGATCTTGAACCTTTGAGGTTAATAACTCGAGTCTAAAATAGTTAAGTTTAAGCTTCTTTAAACCCGCAGATGACTTAGAGTTTCCTTATTGTTTATCAGACATGGCGTGGTGTGCGATGTTTGTGAGGGCCTCGACGGCTCCTCCAGTAGACGACATCCACCGTCACATGCGACAGACGGCGATCCTACCACGTGGTGGCAAAGCCCCACCCTGGCCGCTGGGGAGCAGTACCGAGACGTTGAGCTGGTTGCTACACTGCCTGATGTGAGTACAGTTGATGTTTTAGTAGGAGCAGTGTGATGTGTGAGGGCTTCCACGGTTAATTCACTCTTTTCATTCACTTTCATTTCACTTTCATACTCTACGGACGGGCGGCGATGCTAACAGTGGTAATTTGGATGTGGTATCGACATATCGAATTGAATTGGTCGCCATGTTATTTGATATAAGTAGGTACTACCGTGTACGCATAGTAAAAGATATGACAGTACCGGAAAATGCAATCATAGGTATTTCAGTGGTTTCAGCTGCATACATGATCAAATTAAAGAGTGTAAACCCGTTCTCAACGTCTTTTTACATACAATAAAGTTATGGTTTTAAAACGCCACGCTGCCTGTTGGTGAGTCCACTCTTTTAGAGTTGGTGTAGTTCATCGGGGCTTGTGGTAGCGGCTCCGTTATCACTTAGTCGCTTTTTGCGACATCCATCGGAAGAGACAGAGATAGAGACGACAGATGTGGTGACATTCTAAAGCCGGCCAAGATCACACGGCTTATGTAACTGTATAAAAATATGAGCTGTACAAAATAAATGGAAATCGTGAGTTTTTAATTAGAACGAAACCAAAGAAAATGAAAACCGTAATAAAGTGGAGTATCTTATAGTCTATGATTTATTATCAAATGTTTATTGAGTCATTATGAAGTTTAGATCATACACATGGACGGCGGCTTGTCGGTGCCGCTTAATTTCCTGTCCATTAACATAAAAGCGTAATATTCAACACGATTACTGGTGATAGTGAGTCGTTATTATACACAACACTTCCTTGGTAATATACAGCCTTAAAATATACGAATAAATCATTTATTTATTTATAAATCACTAGCTGTTGCCCGCGACATCGTTCGCGTGGTCTTCAAGTACTAATTCAGAAACATTCGCGGGCGCACAACTCACCAAAAGGGACTCCTTGGAACCATACGAAAAATGTAGTCCTATGCTTTTATTTGATTATCACACGTACGAAAAACATTTTGATGTTTAATAAACTATCACCATTAAACCATAAACCGCCCAATACACTATTTTTACAACAATCAAACAAAAACTCAATTTCACTTCTCTAGTTCCTGTCAAAAAGTCGCCTAGCACTTTGATAGGTGACTGTACCTACCTGATAATGCCATGTCGCAAGACTGACCATTTTAGGCGCCGGCGCAGACTCGCCTACGCCTGACCTCTGCTTCACTGCCGGCACTTGATTAGGTAAATTAGTATGTACAGTGTGCTACGTAGTTAACTTACCGATTAACCCGTTTTATTCATAAACGACGCGATGACAATACTAGATTCTGTCAGACCAAATTTGGAAATGGATATACGGATAAATAATTTATAAATAAATATGATGATTTAATTTTGCCTTATTTCATCAAAGAACCATACAGAAACCATAACATACGAAAATAATACATACCTATTTGAAATGATACTCTGTCTTACCTTGGGGGGATTTTTAAATTATTTTACGCTAGAAATTTAAAAACAAATGACAGCTTTGAAAATTTAATGGTGTTTGACAAGAAAAGAGTTCCATTTTCAAAATTCATTTTTTCCTTATCGAATTGTATAGTAGCCAGTGCTAAGAACTTTTAGTTTGACCTATCATATGGCAGTGGTGCAATTAACACATTCTGCCAGTGTCAAGTTTTCTTCGTAAAGTCAAAATAATTTAAAACATATCTAAGTCAGGAGTCGCTCAGTAAATTGATAGTCAAGGACAAAAGAGAGCTCCTTGGAAGCACACGAAAAACACAGTCCTATGCTTCTATTTCATTATCATAAACATTACACACAAAAATAATTTGAAGATACACAATTTTTGTAATAATCAAGCAAATTCTCCACTTCTCGATTTCCCACCCAAAAAGTGCAACTACACTTTTACTAACAATCTCACTACTCGACGCCAGATGGCCTTACCAATCCTGATTCTACAGATAAATTATTTTCGTAAGCTTTGTAATAATTATGTTCGTGTATAATAATTATGTTCTTATAATATAAACATGATTGTTGATAGATGTGAGTATTTAATCATCTTTAGCTCTCACCAAAAAGATTTTAATGTTTTTAATACAAGTAGGTACCTATCTGTCACAATACGCAGTTTTTTATATATGTTTTATGTACCTACTTGTCATCTATCTATCACAATACGTAGTTTTATATATACCTATGTTTTATGTACGTGTGTAATGTCTTTATATGAGTGAAAGATTTAAAAAAATTACATGTTCAACAAAATGATTCGCGAAACCCTTAATAAAATAAACTTTAGGTCAAAGCGACCATTAAGGCTCATTTATACAATGAGAGTATCTCGTACGGTTCGTGCAAGATTATTTTATACGATCCTCGTATTCCTTATCCTATCCTCTTTTTATACCTTATTCTCATTTAATTGATTGTCTTTTCATTGCTTAGCATATAGGAGAGGGAGGGTGCTCACTGCAATCCAACAGCCGCTGGGCGCACTCGACTGGCCTCGATATCCCTCTCGCAGAATATGTAGGTACTGCATTTCCCACTTTATCAAATTCCTCAATGTACGTACGTGTTTCTGTAGTGAGCGAGATATGCCAGAGTCCATTCCCACCCTATTCCATTCTATCCCTTCCCATTTCCCCAATCCTTTCTCCAAATCATTCTTACATCGACAAAGGTAGGCAGCGTATCCGGTAGCGTGCCAAAGTTTGTCATTCCCAAACTACATACAATTCTCGCCTACAATTGTTCACATGATGATAAAAACTTGATGATAACAGTCATAACAGTGATCAGATGATGATAACAGTTGTTTATACTCGTACTAGCTTTTGACCGATGTTCGTGAAACTCTCCTTGTGTAAATCAGCCGCTAGACCGTCGTAGTGCGAGGCTGAGTCCACGTGAGGCTTGCGTGATGACGCCGAGATGAGCGCGGTCGGACAACTCGTACTACCCATCGGTAGTTATTTGAAAGTGTTTTTGTTCGCATCTGCCGCTTGCCAGTGGCTTTGGAATGTCCGTGGGCCCTTGGATCAGCTGTGGGCGTTTGGCATGGATATCTTTTTTTATTTATTTATTAAATTAGTTATCAAAATACGTAATATATTAATAGACAGTCAAAAAACACGGAACCAAAAAGAAACAGCATATAAGGGACATTTTTATCGGTAGCGTAAATAACATTTGTAGGGCGAGAGTTCACGCGGCATTCCCACAGCCGCTGGGCGTATTCGATTGACCGCGTTACCCCTCTCTCACAGAAGACTTGAAATGTACTGCATTTCCTACTTTATCTTGTTTCGGTAGAGAGTGAGATATGCCAGAACCCATTCCCGTACTATTCTGCCCCTGCCCGTTTTCCCAACCCTTTCTCCCAACCCATTCCTTAATCTACAGAGGCAGGCGGCGTATCAGGAGGTGTGCAAGCGTATGTCATTCTGGACTGATGTTGGCATGTTGACCCACTTACCATCAGGTGGACTGTATACTCGTCTGTTGCCTTTTTTCTGTTAAAAAACATTATATTCGGAAATTAAAAATAATCAAACGCAATAAAAACCAATTACTTTCTTTCTATCATCACAAACTCGAAGTTTAAAGTTTGTTGGAAAATAATGAAAATTTGGAGTACTTACATTTGTATTTTGTTATTATGAATAACTAAAGTTTGTTGTTTCGTTCGTTTGTTCGCTGTTCGTTGGTAAGCGCATCACATGAGAACGGCTCGACGTTTGTAATAGTCCGAATAAGGTTTTTAGGGAAAGAAAAATTGGAAAATTCGAGAAAAACTGAGTGCTTTTTTCTATGGGATTTTTGTAAGAACTTATTGAAATTATTGTATTATTGAAATTTGGACAGGACGTCTGTCGGCTCAGCTAGTATCCAATAATATGATCTTTCATTTAGAGTTAATATTTTTTTCATTTAATTTGGTTTTCAATGGTAGGTCCGTTTACTTTGAATTATTACTTTAACTCCGCGACGTATGCGGACAAACAGGGCCTTTAACCCTATATATCACTGTGGGTAGTCATTGGTTTTCCATTGGTGGAAAATAAATCGTTCGCAACCCACAATCCTTAACAAAATTACATTCAATTTATTACGCACTAAAACAAAATTGATGCGGTTTTAAAAATCATAAACGCAGTCATTTGTACGTCTCAGTGGCGCGGATTAATCGCTGGATTTATATGTTAGCCTTTTAAGGGGTACTTTGCTGTTAAGTTGCGGGATTGATACTTTCAGACTCAAATTAATTATTTGCCAGAATACGGGTTACAAAGATCTCTTTTTATAGCTTATTCTCATTTAATTGATTGTCTTTTCATTGCTTAGCATATAGGAGAGGGAGGGTGCACACTGCAATCCAACAGCCGGTGGGCGCACTCGACTGGCCTCGATATCCCTCTCGCAGAATATGTAGGTACTGCATTTCCCACTTTATCAAATTCCCCAATGTACGTACGTGTTTCTGTAGTGAGTGAGATATGCCAGAGTCCATTCCCACCCTATTCCATTCTATCCCTTCCCATTTCCCCAATCCTTTCTCCAAATCCATTCTTACATCGACAAAGGTAGGCAGCGTATCCGGTAGCGTGCCAAAGTTTGTCATTTTGGATTAAATTTGGCATGTATTGCGGGTGTCTCCGGTCGACAGTATCCACTTACCACAAAGTGGACTGTATGCACGTTTGCGACCTTCTGTCTATAAAAAAAAATACCGGGCACTGAAAAGAAAAATTTATTAAGAAATATATATTTTCTTTTAATTTGTATCTCCACCACTTTGTTATATTTTTCATTGATATTTATTTAATAAAAAATTAAAATAAAATAACATACTTTGTGTTAAAAATAACTACATGTTGTGTGGTGTCTTACAAGGCGCGTAAGGAATAACAAAGCCGCTGCCACAAGCGCTGAGGAACTACATTACCTTTATCGGAAGGGATTTTCAAAAAAATATTCTGTTTTTAAAAAAAAACAGCTTCTTAGTGTCTCCTGTAATAATTGCCTTTATGGAATTAGACGGATTGCGAATTAAGGAATTTGCAATCCTTTTGCTCTATAAATGCTTTCATATGGTGACCATGGTTGACGAAATTCCAAATTTCACCAATAACTCGCAGTAACTGTCTGGAAGCAATTAGGGAATGATAAGGCAGACGAAAGGGCGTGCTTCCATGCGTTTATTGAGGCGCCTTATCACGAACGGACTAATAAATCGCGCGGGAGCATCGTTTCGTTGCGCCTGCGCTGGTGTAGGAGCCATATGAATTTTCATCTTGCAGGACAATTTCTATTTTAATTTATAATTCAAATACAAATAGCAGTAGCATAATTAATTGAACACAAATACTAGTTATAAAATTAAAGACATTCTTATTTTATTGTCACTACTCTTTTTACTTGTAAATTGTCTTATAAAGCGTCATCGAATCTTAATTTAAAGCTCATATTCTTTTTTTATGCGAATATATCTTCTAAACATTACATTCGATCTGTTTGATTACATTCGAGCAAAATTGATCACGATCACGAAGATATAGCGAGACTACATATAGCGAAATATAGTATAGCGAAGACCATATCCTTTCGAATTTGGGTAAAATTCATTCCGTTTTGAGGTTTAGTGTAGAGCGGATTTCGAAACGAATTATAATGAACTTTGGCAAAAAATTGTTGTCTATACGTTTGGGTGGTAAGTTCGAATCAATTTGTAACATGTACATTGGCGAAAATAGCGATTTTTTCTTTCAACTGACGATAGAGCGGCCACCCATTTTTTTTAAAATTATTTTTCTGATTCCCTTGTTTTCCTTTATCGCCGAATTTGCAATAACTTAAAAATACCACACATAAATAGAAAATTATTGCTACAGACCAGGGATCGAATGTGACCGAAAATAATAAATATTATCCTTTATATTGAAGTTCATTTGAAAAAAAATCTTATCTACGTAAGTTCAACGTTTAATTTATTATATTACAAGCTTTAGTTTAGACAACATCGTCGGTCTCCCACAACGCCCAGCGTGACATTATGCTCAAAAATGTAAAAAAAAAAGAACTTTAAATGGTTAAAAGTAGTTCAACCACTTAACTCTATCGATAACTCGTTAGGTTCAACATGGGGAGGGTTCATAAATAAAGATTCAAATAGCCGGACTATTGAAAGGAAGCCTTCTGTGAATGGCGGACGCCAAGTCTTTTTGTCACTTATTTCTATTGGGTACTATTATAGCAGTGCCCGTGAGTTCGTGAGCTTCGGAGCTAGAGAGAGTACTTATGTATAGTTAGCTTGATTCTCACGGGAACTTTATGGTTGATCTGGAAGTCATAATACTCGTAACTATGCCAAGTTTCATTAAAGTTTGTCTAGTGGTTTTTGCGTCATACGTGTCAGACAAACGGACAGACTGTCGCAGCGACAGACAGACAAAAATTAAAAAAATAAATTACCGAAATGAGTCTGGGTGAACTGCAAGAACGTTGAAGTTGCAACGTTGCAATAACATTGCATTATTATACGTTTTCCTGCGCGGAAACCAAAAATTAGAAAAACACTAAATTGACGACACTTAGTTAAAACCCCCCAAAAATACTTTCATTTGCAAAAAAAGGCAATGAACGGAATCCATAATCTCAAGCTTCGAGAAAGGTTTGTAAAGTTTTCAGTCACTGGAAGCATTTTTTTAAAGCAGTCTAAACGTAATAGTTTTTTTCCAAGAATTTACTTCGCTCATTATCTAGATACAAGTTCCGCAACAATAGAGAAGTCGGGCCGATAGACACAAAGAGGCAAATAGGAGCGTATCTGGATAATGGGCCGATATGCATCGCCATTATATTGTAGAGTGGACAGGGTAATGGAGCCACGGGGAGCCTTGTAAATCATTGCTAGTACGGCGACCATGGTTTTAGTGAAATTTTGGAAATTAAATTGGAAATTTGGAAATTTGATTACGTTTAGTCGTAATCATAATAATTTATTTTTCAAGTACACGGGCAACAAAAATGGCGTTTTTAGTACATACATATATTCCAATATGTTCTGTACTTGATAGGCGTGCAAAAAATAATTTTAGGTGCAAAGGAAATTAATGTTAAAATCCCGTCATGTCATTTATTGAGATTTGAATTATTGGGATGAACTTTGTTAGAATGAGAAAAATACATCACGTTATTAGTCCCTATTTCCCATACTTACCAATATTTTATTTTAGATCCATTCCTAAAACTCCAAAGGTAGGTAATCGCCGCATGCCAATGTCCTAATTTTTTTTGTTTCTTTTTATATATGGCAATGGTGCAATTGGCACATTCCGCCAGTGTCAAGATTACTTCGCAAAAAACAATTTTAAAGTCTAAAACGTATTCTGTCAATGTCCAGTCCCGTTGAAGTAAGTCAGGGGTTGTTCAGTAAAGTCAGTAAACCGAGGACTCTTTGAGGGGACTAGCACATGACATATGCTAAAAAACACTTTGAAGTTTAATAATTTTTTATAGTAATGAAACAAAAACTGAATTTCACTTCTCGAGTCCCCGCCAAAAAGGCATGACCGATATTATACCAAATCTACCAAGTCTGATCATGTTACACCATCTTTAAATCTACAGTATCCACAAAACGATATATTTCATTTCTTAACACATTTTATAAGGCATGAGATATTCAAGCTTTCGGTACGTAACAGGAACGCGTTAATAAAATTTAAGTGATTTTCAAGAAAACCGCTTGAGTTATAATAAATAAATCGCTTTGTAATGCCGCGCGACGTAAAAAGATAACTTATTAAAGTAAATAATCACTCTTAAATGCAACCTTTTTGCAAGGCAGACCTCACGCGAAGTGAAAGAAGTAAAAAAAAAAGTGTTATGCTATCGGAATGCTGGTAATTGAAGCAAATTAACTGTCACGATAATTTATCAGGCCCGAGAAATTGGACCACGCTGGACTTTTACATACAAGCAAACTTAAAAAGCAGTTTGAATAGTCAAAAAATATGTGCATAGCTGTGTCCTTTCATGACGACATCCTATACGACGACTGTCACTTGACTGACGTTTCAATCAAGATGGCGGCCAGTAGTTCTTTTTTTTTCTTTCTTCGTATATGGCAATGCTGCCATTAGCTCATTCTGCCAGTGTCAAGTTTTCTTCGTAATATTCAATTTCAAAGTCTAAAACGTATCCTGTCACTGTCCAGTCCTGTCGAAGTAAGTCAGGAGTCGCTCAGTAAAACGATAGTAGGTTTTCTGTGGACAGAGAAGGACAAGGAGAGAAGGAAGCACACGAAAAACGGAGAACCACACTTTTCTTTGATTATTACAAACACCACGCACGAAAGACACTTTAACGTTTAATAAATTATCCGTATAAACCACAAAACGCAAAATACACATTTTTTACAATAATCAAACTAAAACTCAACTTCACTTCTCGAGTTCCCGAAGTCTTAGTTCTTCTTTTGGCCACGTTCATTGAAAGTCCGGTCACACACATTGTAAATAAACTCAAAACCAAATGTCAACGTGTGAAAGCATTCATACGCCATTATAAAAACAAGCTGTTTTAATTACTTCGATGAGTTTTCGGTTAAAGGTTAAACTCCAGTGGGATTTTTATCGGCAAGATTAATGGTGGGTTACGAAACACCATCGACTTTACTTGGAGCCGTGATGATAATTTAGCAATATTTATGCGGTGAAGTCCAGTTAAAATAAAAGTTTACCGTGATCTGCTTGATCTTCTTGAAGATTTTTGCGAAACTTTTTATTGTATTTGAATTATTCACTAAAAAACATCTACTTAACATCTTCTAAGAAAATTAAGATAAAATTACTTAAGACAATTATATATTTACTCAACGTATATGTTAATCAGAAAAAATAATAACTAAAAATAATACACGTAAATCTCATTTATAAAAAAAATAAACAAATATCGTAGAAGGAAAAAGACATTTTCGAATTACAAAATGTTAGAACCCGATAAGGAAAGAAAAATATACAGTTTGATATAGCTCAGCTATATAATAGATTACCTGAAAATATAAAAAACAAAATTTATCTATATAAGTAATTTCCAAAATAAGTTAAACGAACATTTTGTTAAACAATATTTTATCTCCGATGGACTGAATTCCAAATACCTGGTTTATGTTCTATTAATTTCTCATAGTTTAAGTGAAGAATGTAATTGTTCATTTTGAGAAATAATTTCTTTAAACCGAGAAACATATATTTTAAATGATTTTTGTAGCATTCTTTGATTTTGATTTAGACCAACACTGTTTATTTTATTATTATTTATTTTATTTTATTGACTGGCTGGACATGGGCCTCTCCTCATGCACATTGTTTTGTGGATGAAGGATCTATGGTGTTGAAACGCCACGCTGACCAAGCGGATTATCGTGTTCCTCGGCTTGTTGTAGCTGTCTTGTTATCCCTCAATTGCCTTTTATGACACCCGCGGAAAGAGATGCAGGACCTCACGGACCTGCTCAAATGCCAACAATTAATCTGTATTATTTATATTTATTGTATTATTTTTATTGGAAATCTTTATTGTATCCAATAAAAATTCTTATTAGATTTAATGAATACTTTTCCCTGAATATTTATTAACGCATTAAAAACATACTTTTTTTTAACAACAAAGGGCACTTGAGGGCGTTATCAAGATGCAACAGCAGATAAGCTGATGGATGGGTGTTATCACGCGGCTCGTTCGCGACTACACGATTAACAGCAATTTATTAAGTATGCCTGCCTTTAATTAGTGACGTTGCGTGAGAAAAGACCGAGGTTCGTTTATTATATTTAGATCTTGGTAGACATAATTTTGTAACGTTCACTTTAAGTACTAAAGTGAATCAAATATATGAAGTGGGTTTTCTCTCTAAATTACACATTGACGTCTGTGTACAATAAAACTTTGTTTGGGGTACAACTTGGCACTGTCATTTCTGCCAACATCTTACTGACTCTTAAATATTTACAGAAATGCTGTTATTGGGATTACAGTTACACTAATTAGTCTTTATGTGCCATTTAAACAAGTTTAATATTTTTTTCCTAAAACTCAAAATTTTACTTAACTACATAAATGTATGGAATTATAATTGTATGAAGTCAACCCTTGTTATTTCCCATTGCTGGACACAAGCCTATCCTAGGTTTCGGTGCGGATTGGTGGATACACATGCACAATTTTTCTTTAATTCTGGAACATTCGGGTTTCCTCGTAACGATTTCCTTTAATATTATAACAACGTGTTACTGAAATAAGGCAAAAGCTAAAAATTGTTAGGTCGATATCCAGAGTTGAATCGGTTTAATCAGTTTCATAAATGTTTTTTTCTTCATTTGTATAGTATAATTGTAGTATATATTTTATTCTAGTATAAGTATATAGTTTAAGTCCGAGTAATGAGCAACACGAACGTTTTAGAAGTTTTAGACCGGACAACAAAAGCTTACACGTTTATTTATAACTTTGGATTTATTTGTTAAAATATTTTTTTTTATGGACGAAGACGGCAGACGAGCATACAGTCCACCTGATGGTAAGTAGATACTGTCGCACAACGACATCCGCAAAACATGCCAACATTAGGCCAAAATGACAAACGTTGACACGCCCCCGGATGCGCTGCCTACCTTTGGAGACATAGGAATGGATTTGGAGAAGGTATGGGAAAATGGGGAGGGATAGGATAGGAATGGGCTCTGGCACATCTCACTCACTACCGAAACATGTACGTACATTGGGGAAATAAGATAAAGTGAGAAATACGGTACATTTCAAGGTAGTCTTCTGTGAGAGAGGGGTAACGTGGCCAGTCCAGCGTGCCCAGAGGTTATTGGATTGCAGCAGTGCTCTCGTACCCTCATGGAACTGTGCGTGCACAGTTCCATCCCCCTCAGCGTGCACTCTTTGAATTGGTTGACATGTTTTGAATTACTTCAGTGACACGTTTTAAATGCGTTTTATTTATTTATAGTCTCAATCATAAAAAAACCACAAGTTTTCACATCGTATTAAATGTTATCAGATAATATTTTGTTTTATAATTTTGGTACTTGAAACATTTTATTGATGCTCTTAGTAATATTTTGGTAATAAATATGTCCTAGTATCGGCCGTTATCAGTTAGTTATCAGACTGTCCGCAATTGATAAGTCGTATCAATATACGAGGCTTATGCCCTTTAAACAAAAAATAACCTCCCTATCACAAGACAGTTTCTTTTGCAGAAGCGTCCAATATTCTTCTTCACAGCCTAGTGTAGAATTATATAATCTCACTTACATATGATACTAAGTGGAATTGAGTAACACTTTACCTATGTATGTCATTTAATTTCACTTAATTTCAATTCCTTCGATATTATGTTGTAATCAAATTAAAATATATTGTAAAATTTTATTATTTTTTATGTACGAAAGCGGCAGACGAGCATACGGTGCACCTGATGGTAAGTGGATACTGTCACCCATAGATATCCGCGATACATGCCAACATCAGTCCAAAATGACAAACGTTGGCACGACCCCGGATGCGCTGCCTACATTTGGAGATATAGGAATGGATTTTTCGAGTAACGGTTGGGAAAATGGGGAAAGATAGGATGGGAATGGGCTCTGGAATATCTCACTCACTACCAAAACACGTACGTACATTGGGGAAATAAGATAAAGTGGGAAATGCAGTAGATTTCAAGGTAGTCTTCTGTGAGAGTTGGATAGGTAGGCTGTTGCATTGCAGTGTGCACTATCCCCCTCAAGTACCTATATAGAATATATTGTATTTGGAAATGGCTCACTTACCGGATTGAGTAACTAATACATTATATACATGTAAAATTATTATGTTATACTATACTACATGAAACAAATATGTTACGAATATTGAATTTTCATGACATCGACATCTTTTATGATTCTTTGGCAAGTTTCAAACGCAAAATTTTACGTAAATTGTAGATGGCACTGTAGTCTCTCTTTTAGTATTAAAATGTAGCCTATAGTAAATCGTAATTTAACTTTATTTAATTGTATTTGCGTTTATCCAATTTCAATTTTGATTATATTTTATCGTACTATCGTACTATCGTTGGTGTATCTGAAATAAATATATCCTATTGAAAAATTTAACAGCAGTCTTATTATTTTATGAAGGGAGTGTAAGCTTAAATTTGAATGTATTTTCATTAGAATATTTGTAAATATGCGTAATTCAAGCACGTGCGAAAATAATTACACTGGCAGTACGTTGTGCCAGTAAATGTATAGATTGATTCCCGTGCTAGTAAATGCATAGATTGATTCCCGTGCTAGTAAATGTATAGATTGAGTCCCGTGCTAGTAAATGTATAGATTGAGTCCCGTGCTAGTAAATGCATAGATTGATTCCCGTGCTAGTAAATGTATAGATTGAGTCCCGTGCTAGTAAATGTATAGATTGATTCTCGTGCTAGTAAATGCATATTGATTCCCGTGCTAGTAAATGCATAGATTGATTCTCGTGCTAGTAAATGTATAGATTGAGTCCCGTGCTAGTAAATGCATAGATTGATTCCCGTGCTAGTAAACGTATAGATTGAGTCCCGTGCTAGTAAATACATAGATTGATTCCCGTGCTAGAAAATGCATAGATTGATTCTCGTGCTAGTAAATGTATAGATTTATTTCCGTGCTAGTAAATGTATAGATTGATCCGCAAAAAAGGACCCTAAATGTTAACCAAATGTTATTTTAACAAGGCCCGACAGACACGGCTTACGATTTTATTATATATATCTATATTATGAACTAGCTGTATATTTATTGAATACCAGATATATAAATATGATTAAAAATTTGTTAATCGGTCCCACAAATTATCATTTGGTACAGGTACGCTGAATTTTAGTGATTCCCCGTTTTTATCTAACCATACGCTATCACTAGATTGTTAGGTAAAAAAAAACCAATCGTATTTATAATATTAACATGGATTATAATTAATCGGTTATATACAAACAACACATGATTAATAGTATACAATTAGTTATAACACTAATGTTCAATATGTAGCTCAATTAGAGACGCACACGATATGGATTCCCGTGGATGTCGTAAAAGGCGACTGATGGTTAACAAATCCGCTACCACAAGTCCTGAGGAACTATACCACCTATAAAAGAGTGGACTCGCCAACTCGATTGTCCAGTGTGGTGTTTTAAGGCCATACATGCCTCATGAACAAGGAAATGTGCAAGGTGAGACCCACATCCAGCAGTGAGTCTGAAAGGACTGGCTGCATTGCACAACATGGATAGAAATTTATCTAAGATAAGGTACAATTTTATGACTAACAATTTAAATTTTAAATATCGAATATTTAGAACTGAACGGATTTCTGTTTATTATTAGATTCACAGATTGTTGGCTGTATATATATTTGTTACTTTGGCTATCCTTTTATCTTTTATTTAAAAGATCGTAGCTGTTAGTCACAATTTATCATGACCAACATAGCTGATAAAAACATGTTAATCAATCAAGTAATCAGCAGTTATAGTCAACTTAGCAATGACTAGTGAAAGAAATTGTGTTTTTAGTACAGCTTTATTTTATAAAATATAATTCAATGCAAACCAGCCCTATTAGCTCCAAATATTAATTGGAGCTATAGTCTATTTTTGATTTTTCCTTGACCCTTGAACTTGATATTTTCCTCAAAAAAAGTGAAATTGTTTCAATGAATTATCTGACTTTGTTACTCTGTACTACTCACAATAAGCTGCTATTAGCGGCAACGCCGTACACTCCATTAATATAAACAGCTACTAATCGCAAGCTGTAAAATCAACGAGACAACTACCACAAGCGCTGAGGAACTACACCACGTCTAAAATAATGGACTCGCCAACCCGCTGCACAAGACAATAGGCATGTGGAGGCCCGTGTCCAGCAGTGAATATTAAAGGGGCTGGTTGCAATTAGATACCGACATTTATGAGAGTGTACCTACGCGATGCGAGTGAGTGGCGAGAGTAGTTAATTTTCACGAAAGAAATTCACTGTTAATAAGTTGTAGGTATTTTTTATCGTCTCTATAATACATAACCTAGATAATGAATGACATATATTTAGCGTATCCTAATATCTACTGTCGTATCTTTAATCCGGTGCCGAATTTCTCAGCAAGCCTCCAATGATGTTGGTGTCTCCAACTTTGTTCTTCAACGCCATGGTTAGAGCGAGACCGATAACTGCTCCGACAAGCACGCCCACGGCCAGTGCGAGGATGCGCTGTGCGAACGGCCAGCGGGAGCACGCCCAGTACTGCTCGCGTATTACACTGTAATGAACGAAATATATTTGAAGTACAATTAAATCTACCAACGAATAGTCGAGCGCTGTCGGCCGGTTTTAGAATAGCACCATCCAAAATCTTCTCGTGGGTGACATAAAAGGCGACTGAATAAAGAAGCTGCTATCCACAAGCCCTGAGGAACTACACATAAAAAAGTGAAGGGCTTGGTCAACGTGCCGTTTAAAGACCAAACACTATCTATGATGTAGACAACAAAAATTACAAGTGCGTGGTGTTTTAGAAAAGACAAAAGAGTAACAAAGTCAGAGACTTCATTTAAAAATTAAAAAATAAGAAAAAACCGTAGTGTTGTTACTTTTAATGATAGAAAGAAGGTGCAGGTTCTTCTCATTAGACCCTATATCAAAGGAAGGGCAAATTTGATGCTTTGAAATTCGAATGAATGAGAAGTGTAATGAGATAAGAAAAACTCCTGATGCCATTATCCCTTTTGAAGGGAAAGAGTGCACGCTGCATTCCCGCAGTCGCAGGGTGCGCTCGACTGGCCGTGTCCCTCCTCACTCACAGAATCCACCGTACATACACCTTGAAATGTACTGCGTTTCCTACTCTATCCTATTTTCCCATTGTACGAGTAGTGAGTGAGATATGCCAGAGCCCATCCCCATCGCACCTTATCCTATCCCTTTCTCCAAATTCAGTCTTATAGCTCCAAAGGTAGGCATCGCATCAAGGGGCGTGCAAACGTTTATCAGTCTGGACTGATGTTGGCATATATCGCGGATGCCTATGGACGACAGTATCCACTTACCATCAGGTAGACTGTATGCCCGTCTGCCGCCTTATTTCTATAGAGAAAACCTAAATAAAGGGATATAGACGGAAATTATTCTGTAGTTACTCACTCTAAGCTGGAACGACATTTGTACTCTCACTAGGGCTCTTATGGGGTACTGCAGGCTAAACAAACACATGTTCAATTGGGAGTAAAAGTTTCCAAAATCTACACATTTTATTCGATCCTCCAATATCTGCAGGCCACAGGCATTGGCAAATAACCATAAAGTATGGTGGCGATCACAATATATCAGCAGTTCCTCAATAATTATAATAGATAGATAAAACTCCTTATTGCAAACCAAAACAATACAATAACAGACATTGTAACACATGAAATGAACAAAAGGCGGTCTTATCGCTAATAGCGTTTCTCTGCCATACAACCTTTGAGTAGAGAGGAAATAAATATTTTAACAGGTAGATGGTGTACATTATAGTTACATATATACGTATATATCGATACACATATACTTCCCTTTACCCATTCTTTTGAACTCTTTTCGAAATTCACTCCTAAATGTCCAAAGGTTGCATCGCATCCGGGGCCATGCCAAATTTCGTCGTTATGTTGGCATATACTGCGCATGTGACAGGGCGACAGTATCCACTTACCATCACGTGGACTGTCAGCTCGTATGTTTTCTTGCCATAAAACAGTCTAAGCTCTATTATCCTTATAACAACAATTATCTGTCATTCCTATCTCATTATGTCAAGAATTCTATATTAACAATTAATTAATCTGTTAATAAAATAATCGGCTAACAGTGTAACAGATATAGCCGATAAAGTAGTATCTTTCTTTATCAAAAATATATACTTGTTTTTGCCATTTTAAATATCTTGTCTCTTTAAAACTCTCCTAGCATTTACATCTATTTGAAATCACTGAATATTTTTATTTTGAAATTTTATAGCGTCCCACTACAGGGCACAGGCCTCCCCCAGTAAATCACTAGGATGTTTCGGGCCGTAATCCACCGCACTGGCCCATAAACACAGTCCATTTTTTTTATTTCTCGATCATGTGCATTTCCTCACAATGTTTTCCATCACCACTGAATTAGTGATAATTTATCCTGGCTTCGCTAAAGTATACCTATCTCCTAGAGAACTCAAACATAGCCTATGTGCATCTGCATTAGTTTCGCTTTGTAAAAATGGAAGAACTTTCAAAATCGGATGAGTACCTTTTTTGTTAACCTCTTAATTATAAAGAAACAAAAACGTAATAAGTCACAATGTTAGTATGGATACAGAGCTATAAATATACCATTGTGAATTCGTTGTTTTTTAAGTTTATACTACTTCCAGTAACCCAGTAATGAGGGACTCCTGAGGAACTGCACAACCTCTGAATGAGTGCACTCACCAACCCGTTTGGCTAGCGCGGCGTTTTAAGGCCATGTATCCCTTATGCATGTGTCAATGTGCATGAGAAGGCCCATGTCAAGCAGTGGATACTTAGAGGGCTGGTTGCATTGTATTCCAAGCTTAAGCGTATTTCTAAAACAGTAACTGCTAAGACAAGTAAGGTCTTCTTGAAAGAGTAAACGACCCTTCTGATTAGTTATAGTTTTAAAAGCCTCGAAGTCAGCATATAGTAAAAATTTGGAGTGCCTAAACCATGTCCATGTTCCATGTTTAGTGGATACTGAAGGGGCTAATTGCATTGATACCACCAGTAATAGTGATGGTATTACCGTGAGAGTACCATCTCGCCGGTATTGGCTGGACGAGAAGAGTAGGAGACAGTGTGTGCTGGCGGTCCTTGCGAGAAGCCTGCATCCAGCAGTGGACAGACACAGGCTGATGGTAATAGTGGTAGATCGCTTATGGGGAACATTATTGATAGGATCTACTCATGAAATCTCATAAAATATAATAAAACTTAACAAAAGAAGGTCGAAAGACTATACCATTATAATTTATAGCGCTAATAAAATGATAAAGAGTTATCAATATACATTGCAATTCGATGATTTCTGACAATGCCAACATTCGTCATTGTTGACAGATATTGACATGTACTCTGCAGATATATCTGAGGAACTACAGTATCCAACTGACAAACTTCTTCTTCTTCATTATTTAGTGACAAAAAAGTAGAATAAAATTATTCAGTGACAGTTTGTACTCGTACTGCATTGTTTCTATACTGTATACTATACTGCATTCTATACTGCATTCTATACTGCATTCTGTATTGCAATGTTTCTGCGTAATATATAAAATGTGTCCGTTCTTTTACCGAAGCATCAAACCATGGATTTCGTTCTCGATTCAGAAATAATTAACACGAAACAAGGACGGACTTTTGTGACAAAAAAAAATGTTTTGAGATCTTTCTATTATTTTTATACAAATTACGTAAAACATTGATATTTTTGTCCAAAAAAGTCTAGTAACATAATAATATACTAGTGAGCCGCCCTCGCTTCGCTTCGGTTTATAAGTTTTTTTTTCAAAATTTCAAAATCAAATATAGCCTAGCCTATATTAGACACGGATAATGTAGCTTCCTATTTGTGAAATATTTTTTGAAATCGGTTCAGTATTTCCAGAGATTACCCCCAACATACAAACACACAATTTTATATATGTAGTTACAGTATATGTAGTTACATGCCTAGTATGTATATGTATATATATATAGAAATGTAATTTATAACAAGTTTTTGAAAACCAATCAAGTCTACCAACCTAGTAGGAGGCTCTAATCTGCTCTCATGCAAACTATTCACACTGCCAACATAGGCGGAATTCACATAAATATAGTCACTAGTACACGACGCCTTCGCGAGGCCTCTATTATCCAAGACAGTAGTAGTCGGACCGTGGGTATGTCTCCGAGACGACACAATTTCCACCGTGATATCCTGTGGATTCCTCTGCGATAAATTCGGCGCAGACAACTTTAGTTCCCTCGACATTTTCACATGATACTTGCACGGAGTTTCGCAATCAACTAAATAGTTTATCAAGAAACGCAGTGATAAAATATCGCTAGATAACGCCAGGTGTGACTTCTGTTCGCTCAAGTTTTACGGGCATACGTGTTTATACATTTATTTTTCGTTTTAAATTGAAAACCTATCGAAATAATCTCGCCCAAAGTCTACTCGAAAATGTCTACATTATACAGAAGATAAAATAATACGTATCCAAAAATATTATACTCTATTTGTTCAATAGAACATTTTTTCAAACTATTTCAATAGATATTGTTTCTTAATTTATTAATCTGTTCATATAAATATATTCTGGGCACAGCTAGTTTTAATTGTTGTCATAGGTAAAATGTTTTGTTAGCCCGCTATAAAACAAATAAATAAACGAATGAACGAACACAGACAAAATTATTTCTTCAATAAAGAACCCCTTGAAACCCATTTACGCTGATGATTCAGATTGCAAATCGTGAACATCAACAGACGTTATTCCAATTCTCTCATTACGAATGTCCACGGTGCAGTACGACAATGCAAAAAGCCAGTGGCCAGGCGAGATGACTCGCGCGCCTTCGTCGCTCATTAGCCGCGCCGTACATGGCATAGATCACATCGTTCGACGCTGTCGTTACCAGGAACAGAGTTAAGCGGACGTGTTCACATTTTATGCAAAGCATCAGCTTTAGGTAATTTAAATTTAAATCCCCAGGTCACTATATAATGTTTTTTTATCTGTATAAATCATATTGGTTATCATAACTAACCATTTATTGTATAAAAGCCGTAAGAGTTCCTACTAAAACCGAAAAAGGTCCAACTTGCTGCTAAAACTATCCTGCGAAATCTGCAGGGCATAGCCATTGACAGCCACCTGTAAGATAGGTGGCGGGCGACAGCTATAGATCAGCTATGGTCGCAACGATGCGAGACTTTGTTGACTTGTTAAGAGAGAACAAGCAATCAGCAAACAAGCAAGAGCCGATGAACGCTTGCTTGAGCAGGAAAATTGAAGGAAAATTCTGTCCTGCTCATTTTTATCTGTCACTATATAGTAAATTGCATCCTTTTGTTGTGCGTCGATATTAAATCACTGCAAGCTTTAAGGGAATCGTTAAAGAGTCTCTAAAACAGGGAGAGGGAGAGTGCACGGTGCAATCCAACAGCCGCTGAGCGCACTCGACTGGCCTCGTTACCCCTCTCTCACAGAATACTACCTTGAAATGTACTGCATTTCCCACTTTATTATATTCCCCAATGTATGTATGTGTTTCGGTAGTGAGTGAGATATGCCAGAGCCCATTCCCATCCTATCGCTTCCCACGTCCTCAAACCTTTCTCCAAATCCATTGTTTCATTAACAAAGGTAGGCAGCGCATCCGGGGGCGTGCCAAAGTTTGTCATTTTGGACTAATGTTGGCATGTATCGTGGATGTCTATGGGCGACAGTATCCACTTACCACCAGGTGGACTGTATGCACGTTTGTCACCTTCATTCAATAAAAAAAAATGATAAATAATAATGTTCATATAAGGTTGCTTGAGCCTTAAGACTATGAAACGCAGTAAAATGAGTCAAATTGGAAATTATCAGTTTCAGCAGACCTTAAGTCTTATACGACGCAGGATAACAATACATAAATCCGATACCCCAAACGGGATGATCGCTTATTAACTGCGCCGTATATGGTGCATGTCATATCCTCCACGGTGTCCTTACTGAGAACGGGAAGTTAAGGAGATATCGTAACAGAAGACAAGGTATTACACGTCCAATATCTTGATGTCACGCTTTGCTAAAGTCGTATGCTAAAGTAAGGGATATGACATATAGAACTGTCAATAAAGTGTCATCTCTGTACAAATTTCACTCTGTTTGACAGTTGTATCCCCGAGTCGAATTTTATCGGTGATAATGATAACTGATAAGTTACAGTTAAACAACTTCGTGATATAGTTGTTTAATATAGTTATTATACAATAAGATACCGTCTTTAGTGCATTCTTCAAGGTTCAAAGATTATTTGAATGTCACATGATAAAATTCCCTAATTTTAATCAAAGATTATATGCTTAAAAAATCACTCAAATTTTAAATTGTTTTCCTTAGTAAATTTTTTAAGCATATGTTAAACTTTAATATTGACAATTCTTATTGGTATTCCGTCAAATGAACTTTTTTATATTTTATTTTGGATATAGCGCTATTTTTATTGTAACTTGGCCTTAAATAATTCTGGCGCGTCAGTTGTTTTACTGCCTCGCTGTTGAACGATTTTGATTGGCCACCGAATCGATTATTCAAATACCAGTATCAGCTCGCTTCTACATTGAATACACACTAGAGTTATCGTTTATCATTATTTTCCCTCTTATTGTGATATAGACTCGTTAGATCACTACATAGATATGTTATACAAGCGGGCGAGCACGTTAGAGTCTAATAGTGTGATATGTTCAGTAGCTCTGGAATCGTTTAATTCATCTGTGTTTTGAAAATGAAACATTCTTATTTCGTAGTACTTAAGTTTCAAAAACATTTTAATGAAATTCCCCCCCCCCCCCCCTCCTCCGCTCCCCTTCCTAGAAGTTGCCAACCAGGATTCTTTCGTAAGCACATATGATGGTGTCTTCTAGTCTATTCACATATCTATGCTTGTACTCAAACAAATTGCAATACACTCCCTAAACTATTTAAATAAGGCCAAAATGGCCTCCAAAAAGCTCGGTGTGCTGAACAGAGCGAAGCGGTACTTCACCCCTGGGCAACTCCTTATGCTTTACAAAGCTCAAGTGAGGCCCCGTATTGCTCTCATCTCTGGGCCGGCGCACCGAAATACCAACTGGACCCATTTGACTCCATCCAACGACGTGCTGTTCGTATTGTCGACGATCCCACTCTCACGGGCGGTCTAGAACCCCTCAGCATTCGGAGAGACGTTGCGTCTCTCTGTGTGTTCTACCGCCTGTACAATGGGGAATACTCTGAGAAACTGTTTAATATAATTCCCACCTCGGGTTTCTACAACCGCACCTCCCGTCACAGAAGTGCGGTCCATCCGCATTTCCTCGATACGGAGGTGTCGCGCACTGTTCGCTCCAAAAAATATTTTATACCGCGAACCCGTAGGCTGTGGAACGAACTGCCTCAAGAGGTCTTTCCATTAAGCTACGATATGGGGTTCTTCAAGAGAGCTGTGAATAGGATTTTGCAAGGTCGGCGGCGCGCCCGCATACCCCCTGGTGTTGCAGGTGTCCATAGGCGACGGTAACACTTACCATCACGTGGGACCGCTTGCTCGTCCGCCCTCTAATCTATAAAAAAAAAAAAAAAACAATCAAAAACATTGCGCAAACCGTATAATTGCACAATATAATTTATCGTTTTGGCCCTAGAGACCTGTAAGCAGAAATGGAGAAACATAGGCCAATACTAGGTATGCTGTTTTTTTTTATAGAAAAAAGGCGGGAGACGAGCATACAGTCCACTTGATGGTAAGTAGATACTGTCTTGCATTGACATGCGCGGTACATGACATCAGTCTAGAATGACAAACGTTGGCACGCCCCCGGATGTGCTGCCTACCTTTGCAGATAAAGGAATGGATTGGGAAAATGGGGAGGGATAGGATGGGATAGAGCTCTGGCATGTCTCACTCACTACCGAAAAACTTATGTACATTGAGGAAATACGATTATGTACTACGACTATGATTACATATGTACTGTATTATCAGAGTAAGAGGAGAATCGTAAGATAATGTATCCTTTTGTTACCTGATCATCACAAAGATTAGAAGAGGTAGGTATTCCTTGATCTAATTTTATGTGTATTTATTTTCTATAGTTGCGGTTTGTTTTATTTATATTTGCGGTTTATGCCATAAAATATGTAATTTTTCGTGGTATAGCCATTTATTATGATATCGATTCCAATTGTTTTTTGTAAGTGGCCAAAGTATACAATAGACCGCTAGCGGAACAACGTTTCGGCTGTGTCGTATGTCGCTAACGTAAGTACAGCGTGAGTTGCCTATATTTTCGAAAATTAAAACGACTATCTCATCCCAATGAATGCACAGTTTTCCCTAAAATAATGAATGAGAAGAGCATACGATCGAATGTGATAATAAAATAAATCTTAGGAAAGGCCTATATCGGGCATTCGAGATGCAGGTTGGTGAAATCATTAGGAAGTTGAATCACAGAATTAGCAAGGGGCAATGAGCAGACTACTACTACTTTATTTGGATGCTGAGCGATCCTCAACCACCTGTGAGAATGGGATTGTCGACAATACGGACAGCACGTCGTTGAACGGAAAGGGTCCAGCTGGTATTTCGGTGCACCGCCCCACAGGTGTGAGCAGTTCTCCATGGGAGGTTTAAACTGAGCTTTATAAAGCGACAAGCGACAAATTTGACAGTGCGGGCAAAAAGACACTTTACACCGCGAACCCGAAAGTTGTGGAATGAACTGCTAGCCGAGGTTTTTCCATTACGCTACGACATGGGGCTTTTCAAGAGAGCTGTGAGCAAGATTCTGCAATATAGGCAGCACCCAGGGCACCCAGCATATTGGTAGGGCAGTGACCCTCATCTGCCAACTATACTAGAAAAAAAAACTAAATCCATCTAATTTTCATTGCTCCACCAATTAATACATATTTTTCTCTTTTTTCAGGAAATGGAACTTCTCCACGTCATTATCAAGTCCGGCCCATCGCCTCGTCCCCTCGCCTGGTCCCTGGAAGTCTCCTCATCAGAGAGCGGTGAAGACTGGCGGATGATCAGAGCCTTCGGAGACAGGGAGCATTGTCGGCGGCTGTGGGATTTGAGACCGGAGCGGCGGCGACGAAAAGTTAGAGGAGTTAAGAGAACCAACAGAGCTGATAAGCCGACGTGTTCGACCCAGTTCACGAGTCCGAGACCACTTGAAAATGGGGAGGTGAGCATTGAATTGAGGATCTTGTGTGAATTAAGATAAAATTATCGTCGTGATGTTTGGACGAAGGGTTTTTCCCTGACTTTCCCGCTGTATGCCGACAGACAAAAGACAGTTACCAGATCAATAGATTGTTTGACAGGAAATGGAACAGAACGCTCACCGAATAAATTCGACATATTTTGACTTTATTTCTTCAGAACGTTTGCTCGGCTCTTAAGAGTTCGCCTGTAGTGAGTAAGATATTATAGGTTGTCTGTTTTAGAATTTGTTTGTAGAGGAGATAATTTTCTCTAGTAGAATTTCAGAGCATCCGCGGCCGCGCCACCATGTGTCAGTCTGAACTGATGTCGGCATGTATCGCGGATGCTCATGGGCGACTGTACCTATCCACTTACCATCAAGTGGACTGTCAGCTCGTTGCCGCCTTCTTTCCATAAATAAATAAATAAAATTTATAGAAAAGTTCAATGTGTAAACAGTTACAAACATACCTTGTTTTTTTGTCTGCCTGTTATTTGGATTAATCTCAAGGAGTTTATTCGGATTTTCTAACATTGTACTTAATATTTATTCCATAAGTTTTTAGTATATTTTTGTTGTCACAACCAATCTACGATTCTCTTTTTTAAACTGGGTATTAGCTAAACACAATAAAGACATGCGTCGCAGCATGCGTTATTTATTATCTAAAAGAGTCTTGTGGTTAAAATAAAATAAATAAAAGTGGTTAAAATAGGCAGCTACATCCACCGCGTGGACGTGGCAGCTATAACATACTTACATATATCAAGTTGAGATATGTTAATACCTGTCCTGCTCCTTCTGACTCTGCTGTCCTGTATTGACAAGTAAATTTCACGATTACGTCGATTAAAACATTATTGAGGATTTAGCATTGGAGCTACAGTTACACCTGTGAGTACAGGTGGCGCTGATCACTTGCCATCTCGTGGGCCGTCCAATCGTATGCCAAATCTTCTATAAAAAAAAATGTAGTACTGTACTGGGCTGTGATTTACAAAAGGGATGTCCCACGAATGAAATCCAAAGATATTTAACAAAAGATTGATAAGCTATTGATTTGTGAATCACTCGTGAGTTCTATGTTTAATGAACTGGTGATTCATGGCATCGGTCATCGATATACTCCTCGAAATAATACATCAGATAGAGTGCTAATTATCTCCCATAGTGACCCATATAATATTGACGACCGGAAGTTTTCAGAGCGAAAAACCATGTCGTTAAGAAGCGGCCTCAGAGCAACAAATATGAACTTCAAAATCATCGAATAACGCCACTCTGAAAGTTTTGTAATCGTGTGATCTCTGTTTATGTTCTCGTTCACTCCTACACTACCCTTTTGAGTACTGTGAGTCTTCGGCTTTTTTAATATCGGAAAATTCTCGGTGGGAGATCTGCCGTTAAGTCACTTTCAAGAGTGGCAATAAATTACAATTTCCTTGTTATGTTTTACAGATGCACGTGGGTGTAGGAGAGGGGATGTCGGCACAGCGCGTGCGCATATCATTGCGCGCATCGCACGAGGCGCCAAGCGCAAGACGATACTACACAATACGCGCGCTGACGCTCGTTGCGAGATGCTTGTGCCATGGACATGCTTCGCGTTGCCAAGTTGATTCACAGGTACGAGTTCTGTAGTAAGACTAGGATCTTCTTTAAAAACATCGTTTAATATCATTAGAGGTATCTCCATATAAGCTCAAAACTAATAGTATTGGTTCTAGTATAAACCAAATGAATATTAGTCACTAAACTTATTTAGACAGCCAGGCTAAGCCAGGCTTTTGGACTTCTATGGAAGTATCGTGCCACCAATGATTATTATTGATTTTATAGTTTCAATAGAACGGATCGCTTTAGGCACCTACGCTGCAGACTTCAAGTAGCTGATGTGGGTATAAAGACCGCTAAACTCAAATGAGATTGGACAGGGTATGGGTGCCGTATGCATCCAATCAGATGGGCAAAATTAAGCTGTCCATAAATTCCAATTACAGTTATCGATGAAATAAATAGATAATGAGATTATCTTGATGTCTTTTGTGATAGATAGCCTGGATTAGCTGAAGATAGAAAAGCTTAAAATGGAATAGGGAAGGCAATCGCCCGGCAGTGGGAAACATTATAGGATATTTAAAAAATAGTTTTTATTCATAATCATTTTTGTAGGGGGAGAGTGCATGCTGCATTCCCACAGCCTCTGGGCGCACTCGACTCCCTCTCACAGAAGACTATCTTGAAATGTACTGCAATTCCTACCTTATGGTATTTCCCCAATGTACGTACGTGGTTTGGTAGTGAGTGAAATATACCATAGTCCATTCCCATCACATCTCATCCTTCCCCATTTTCCCAATTCATTGCTTAATCTACAAAGGTAAGCAGCGCATCCTGGGGCGTGCCAACGTTTGTCATTCTGGACTGATGTTGGTATGTATCGCTGATGTCTATGGACGACAGTATTCACTTACTATCAGGTGGACTGTACACTAGACTGCCGCCTTTTTTCTATAAAAAAAAATATATTCAGGAAGTTCATAACCACGAGTGCTCTTACAATATCCTGCGATTCTTTGATGTTTCTTTGATGATGTAACTACTAAGGGTGACTGAGCTTACAAGTTACATGGCATATTTATAACTCTGATATTAAATTCTAGGGAGCAAAATGCGAGTGCAGACACCGTACCTGCGGGACACACTGCCATCGCTGCTGCTCCGGGGTTCCCTGGTCTCCCCACTCTCCCTGTCCAGATGACGGGGTGCGGTGCTCCTGCGGGGAAAGAGGCGCATGCACATATGACGAAAGTGGCGCTATGCTGTGCGTCAATTGTACGGTACGTGGAAACTGGTGTCGGAGCAACACTTTCTGACAGGGTTTTACAGAAGCTTACTACAAAAATTTATATCGATATAAGGTCTATAGTGCTGTAAACTGTAAGCAGCCTTTTTATCGTCCAATGCTGGACATGGGCCTCCTCAAGCACATTGTCTTGTGCACGAGAGATGTGTGGCCTTAAAGCGGCACGGTGGCCAAGTGGGTTAGCGAGTCCACTATTTTAGAGGCTTAGGGCTTGTGGTAGCCGCTTTGTTATCGTTTAGTCGCCTTTTACGACACTCACGGGAAGAGACGACGTTGACTTATTCTAAAGACGGCCAACATCATACGGGTGAAGGACCTATTGGTCTAATAATATTATCTACCTCGTTCATTACCGTTGTCACCACGTGGGCGTTATGCTAATTAGTGAACCTTGAACATCTCCCTGTGACATCCAGGGAGAATTAGCGTGCTCGTTCGTGCGAAGAAGCCGGTCTGCTACTTATCTTCGCTATTTTGATCGTTACAGGAAAACCGGGCGGGTCCTTTATGTGATCGATGTCTGACTGGATACTACAGCGAGCTGCCTGATGCGCCATGTCTATCATGCAACTGTGATCCCGAAGGCTCTGACGGTAATTATATTTCGTCTTCAAATATTAAGTAATTAATTTAGTCAATTGATTCAGGTAGGAGTAGGATGCACGTGCAATTCCACAACCACGAGGCTCACGGATTCATAATTTCACGGATTAATTGTTCTAAACTAACATTTGGACTTGACATTTTCAGGTACCTGCGAATGGGACAGAAGACAGCAAAAAGTATCCTGTACCTGTCGACCAGGCTTTACGGGATTCCTATGCGATGCTTGCGACGAACCGACATCCGTTTTTCCTTATTGCGATGCGCCGACGACACCAGTCTGTAACTGTGACGCAAGAGGTGTGGTCGACTCTAGCAGAGTGTGCGATCATGTTTGCGAATGCAAGGTAAGAAATTAGCAAACCGATGTTATATATAGTCTTTAGAGTGCTGCAAATATATTCGGTTCGACATGTACGAATCGCCATTATTTGTCGTACAACCAACTCGAACTGAAGGAATGGGTCAGCACTATTTGTCAAATACAAAAACTTTTACTTATCGAATGCCGACTGACAATCGCGAAAGAGCAGTGGCAATCGCATAGAGTTGAATTCAGTTCAATTTCCTAACCCATCCTATCCTACCCCTCCCCAATTTCCCAACCCTTTCTCCGAATTCATTCCAACAACTCTAAAGGTGCCAACGTTTGTCGTTCTAGATTCTAGACAGAAGTTAACATGACGGTATTCATTTACTACCAGGTTGATTGTAAGCTCATCTGCCGCCTTCTTCCTAGAAAAAAAACCATTTATATCTATTAACCATAAATTATGTGAAGCTTGCTTAGTTGCGTAAACTCGTGTGTCGAAGAGGTAACATCTGTTACCATCTACGAATGAAATAATTAAATTTAATCTTCCACTGCTTGCGATTGTTACTATGCCTAAGCGCATTCCGTGTGACAGGAATCTATCTACAAGACCCGCTGGACTTCAGATACACAATATATGGGGGAGAGTGCACGCTGCAATCCAACAGCCGCTGGGCGCGCTCGACTGGCCACGTTACCCCTCTCTCACAGAAGACTACCTTGAAATGTACTGCATTTCCCACTTTATCGTATTTCCCCAATGTACGTACGTGTTTCGGTAGTGAGTGAGATGTGCCAGAGCCCATTCCCATCCCATCCTATCCCTCCCCATTTTCCCAACCCTTTCTCCAAATCCATTCCTATATCTCCAAAGGTAGGCAGCGCATCCGGGGGCGTGCCAACATTTGTCATTTTGGACTAATGTTGGCATGTATCCCGGATGTCTATAGGCGACAGTATCCACTTACCATCAGGTGGACTGTATGTTCGTCTGCCGCATTCGTACATAAAAAAAAACAGAATCAATGATACATCAATGGCGCTAATAACTTAAAATGGAACTGTTCACGGTGTACCGTGACCATGAGATGATACTTGATCGTAGTCCCTACTATAGAGCTCCACTTCAAAGACAAATGATTTCGGGTTATATATCACTGGCCCCAGATTTTTAATTAGTAATAATTGCAAAACCTATACTTAAGTAGAAACTCTGTGATACGTACAAGAATTTGAGCTCACAATCTCATGAATGCGAGCTGAGAGCAGAACCAAGTCTATCACAGCTCACACAAAAATGTGTTAGGCACTAATTTAGTGTTATCTTTTGGGCTTGCTATAATCTTCACAGTGTAAATTTTGCCCATCACTCATATCTTCAATTGTCTACAATAAAAGGTGTAGTTTATGGAGTCAGCAAATCAAAATCTACCACAGTCAAAGGGCCTGCCTCCAGCGGTAACTAATCAAATCTAGTATATCCATAAGAAGCATATGAGTTAGAATGGAGTGCAATTCAGTAGATAGATAGATTTTTTTTATTCCATACACACAAGTGATCGCGATAACGTGACAATGTCTTATTCTAAAAAATATTTAAACATAGTTTTGCAAACAAACAAAAATACAATTAAACAAGGCAATAAAAACTGCGCGGTCCCATGTGTGTGTGTGTGTGTGTGTGTGTGTGTGTGTGTCGAAAGGGTATCCGTCTCAGCACAAGCTGTATACTGTACAAACAGCATACAGCGCTGATGTTCAGACGGAACCAAGACGCGTGAAACAGGTGTAACAGTGGTGTGCGCCGTTGAACACACGGCACGTTGAGTACATTACCTACCTTATCGACTGTACGTTATTATTACATTTCAGGCTAATGTAGTTGGTGAAAAATGCGACGCATGCGCAACGGGACACTACGGACTGAGCGCCTCTTTACCGGAGGGATGTCGGCCCTGTTACTGCTCACACCTCACGGACGCTTGCACGGCGGAGCCGCAACCGGGCGACAATGTATGTCACAGGCATATTTACAATTTAAATCGATTACTTAGTTTATTGAACTAATTTTATCAATAAAAAATTTTACAACACTACATAGTAGATTAGTATTAAAAGTCACGGAAATAAAAGAATAAATAGAAAGAAGTGACTTGAAGCGTAGTTGTAGGCTGTCCTCAGACAAATCGCGGTTTGTTTGTGTACACAGTAACATATTCGCAGAACTGCGCATGCCCAACTGCGCAGAATCGACTGCACAGATATATCTGTATGCAGCGCCCCATGGAATCATTTGAGATTTTGTAATGTGCGTATGATACGAATATACCACGCATACAAACAAGTAAGCCCTGAAGTGTGCGTTTCTGCGATTATTTATAAACCATTTTGACTTACAGATAGTGTTCCCCCTCGGCGAAACTTGGATGGTGACAGATGGGAATGGTAACGAAACTCTAGAAGCTTCCATCGACGACCAGGGAAAGCCGTATCTAATCAGCTATGAGGTAAGATCTGTGATTGATAAAAATGATAGAAAACATATATTTCTTATGCTGGCGGCTCTGGGCTTGTATGACCTGTGTGTCAGAAACCTAAGATTGCTAATACAGGGGGGGGGGGGGGGGAACGTTCACATAAATTCGCCATTTTTAACGCTCCACATAAATTATTTTTTATTAAAAACTAGCTGTGGTCTTAAAGTACTAATTCAGAAACCTTCGCGGGCGTAACGTTGTCTTCGTTGTGCGCAACAACTCACCAAAGTTTCATCGGATGAATGGTATAGGAACGGATATGGGACAAAGAAAGAAACATTCATTTATATTGTGCGGGATACGTATGCACTAACACGCAGTAGAATGAATGCTAGTGTCTGTACTCCGCACCAACTGGATCGCCGGGGGGTGTGGACTGTATAATAGGGTGTTTCCGTGTCTTGATTAAAACAACAAGGCTTGTTCTTCAATAGAGCCGGGGTAGCGCAGAGGTACTTGTTTTTCTTCTTTGTTCTTGTTCTTGTCGGAGTGGATGCCGCTGCGGAAGTGAGTTTGACCGGAAATGGTCCGCCTATTATTCGCATATTGGGTTCTCCAACTTGCGGCTAGTTGCGGGATTCCTCCACCGCCGGTCAACGTCGGGCCTCCCCTCCACTTGTCCATTTATGTACCCCTCCCGCTACCCGCGGGGAATCATTTATTTTCCTTATCACTAACACGTATTTACATTGATAAGATCCTAGTATGTCCTCAATTACACTATGCACCAACGATACCTATACTATGCACCAACGATTTATGTAGGGACATACTAGGGATTACTCCATTATTTCCATATTATATACATAAAAACTTAACAACTATTTGCGAAACTATATACATGTTTGCCTAAGTACCCTAGCCTTTTCGTCGTCAACATATCTCCCGCCGTCGCCGTCTCGCGATCTAATTGGTAGAACGACGATTTTCTTGGTCGGTCGCCGCAGGATGTGGCCGTTGCTCGTCTGGACGTCGATGATGCGAACCTCGCCGTCTTGCCCGGGGTACGTAGCGATGACTCTTCCTCTGGGCCACGTGTTCCTCGGTAGGTTCGGGTCGCATATGACGACCAAGTCTCCGACGCGTGGTGCCTCGCCGACTGTGCGGGGCTCCCGCCGGTACTGTAGCAGGGGGAGATATTCTCGGAGCCAGCGGCGCCAGAAGTTATCGGCTAGCCGCTGGGCGCGCCGCCAGTGTTTGCGCGCATTCACGTCGTCTGCAGTGAAGGCGCCCGGCGCTGGGACATGTGAGTTAGGCCCCAGCAGCAGATGATTGGGTGTGAGCGCCTCCGGCTCCTCCGGTGTTACCGCCACGTGTGTGAGTGGGCGGGAGTTGACTGTGTTCTCCGCCTCGATGAGTAATGTGTGGAGTGTCTCGTCGCTCGGGTACTTCTCGCGTAGCGTCGCTCGTAGGGCTTCTTTGACCGTGCGCACCATGCGTTCCCAGGCCCCGGCCATGAAGGGGGCGGAAGGGGGAACGTGACGCCACGCGATGTGTTTCGCAGTTGCTTCCTCTTGCACCGCGGCTAGTGCGGCCTCGGTGAGTTGTTTTTCCGCGGCTTTAAAGTTAGTGGCGTTGTCACACCATAACTCCGTTGGGCAGCCGCGTCGTCCCATGAATCGTCGTAGCGCAGAGATGGCGGAATCTGCGCTGAGTGATGCTGCCACTTCCAAGTGTACAGCCCTCGTGGTCATGCATGTAAATAAGGCGACATATCTCTTCTCTCGATGTCGGCCCACGGTTACTTCGATGGGACCGAAGTAGTCGAGCCCGGTGAAGGTGAACGGGCGCGCGTGATGTGCTACGCGCGCGTGCGGTAGATCGCCGGTGGCTGGACTCGTCGGTTTCGCCTTCTTCAGTTTACATGTCATGCATGCCTTTATGACGCCCCTTACTGTAGGGCGAATCTTTCCTATGCACAGTCGCTGTCGCAGTTCGTTGACGATTAGCTCGACGCCTCCGTGGTGCATTTTCCTATGTACATGGTCTATGTACAACCTCGTATAGCTGTGTGAACCATCCAACACAGCCGGATTCGTCGTTTCCTCGCTAATCTCTCCTGCGGCAGCGATTCTTCCCTTTTGTCGTAGCAGTCCGTCGGTTCCCACAATCACACTTAGTGCGGCGAGTTTGTCGTCTCCCGCCGGTGTGGCGCTACGCTCGATGCGCTTACGTTCGCATGCGTAGCTGTCGTCTTGTGCTGCCTTCATCCATTGATGCTCCGCTCGTATGAGATAGTGCGCTTCCATCGGTACGAACTTGCACTTGCCGCGCGCTGGTTCTATCTTTTGTGCAGTCTTAGCGTCGCCTTTCCTTGTTCCTGACCATGCCGGGTCCGACGTCGGGTTGGCAATGGTCCTTTTGCGACGCGCAGCTGCTACTATGTGCCTCCTTTTGCGGCACAAGTCGATGAATTGTAGAGCGCGTGCGGTGGCCCGGATCAGGCGCTCCCACTTTGAAAAGCGCGTGATATCGGGCAAGTGTGCATGCCCCTTTGTCGTGTTCGTAATTGCGCAGCATTTCTCTTTTTCCTTTTTCCACAGGAGTCCGGTCTCGAACCGCCCGTCAGGTAGCCGTCGACTGCGCTTATCCAGAAGGTCGATGGCGCGCTGCTCCGGGTCATTCTTGGTTTTCCTCGGTTCGATGCCCAGTGACTCCAACTTGAAGAAGTTCTTCATTAACTCCTCCTTTTCGTCGCACTTCTCGCTGATGTAGCCGCAGAAGGCGACTGGTTCGCACACTGAAGTGCGGCATCCGTGTAGTACCCAACCTAGTAGCGTCAGTGATGCTACCGGCTTGTTCCTTAGTCCCGCTCGGACCTGGCGTGAGACGATCAGCTCCCAATTGTCCTGCCCGATGACAATCTTCGGACAGACATCCTTGTAGGTGAGCTCGTCCCTGATGTCGTCTAGGTGTGTGCAGTCTTCCAGGTCCGTTTCCCCGATTGTCTGCGATGTGAAGTTGAGACGCTCGATGGTGCGTGCGCCCTTTAATTTGTGCACGCCGTCCGAGTGTAGCCCTTGTATCTGTACGTCAACAGTGCGGCTCTTTTCATGCTTCATTTCGCCGCCGTCGATGCCTTGTATCCACATTGTGTCAACCGGCCCGTCGATGCCGAGCGAGTTGATTGTAGCCTCTTCTATGATGGTGACGGTGCTGCCTTCGTCGAACAGCGCGTAGGTGTGTATCTTCGCGTGTGGTCCGGCAAGCACTACTGGCGCAATCTTCAGGTAGGCTCGACGTCGATGCGGTGATGAGTTCGCGGCGGTGGCCTTGTTGGTCAGCTCTGTTGTTGACGTGACGATTTCTTCTTTGGGCTCTTCTGTCTTCACTGTTGGCGGCAAAGTTTGACGTGTACGATGTAGCAGCCGATGATGTGACATCCCACACCCGTTGTGTCCGCATGGCTTAGCTCGGCAACTGCCCCGGTGATGGTCACTACACAGGCAGCGGAAGCAGATGCGGTTCCTCTTCGTTACCTCCCATCGGGCGTCGAGATCGCTCTCGGCAAACCGTTTGCACGAAGGTAAGTAATGATCTTCTTTACACAGCGGGCATAGTTTTCTTTTTCCGTCGTTAATGGCGCTGTATGTTCGTTCCGTCCTTTTCTTTGTCGCCCTCTCTCTCACACTCGCAGGTTCAATGATGGGAACGGTGACTTCTGGCGGTGCGTAGGCACTGCATTTGTCGGCCTCTATGTTGAGGAACGTTGACAGCAGGCTCAGCGTGGGTACTTCGTGCTCCCAGATACTTGCAAAGTCGTACCACTTGCTCTTCAGTATGGGTGTGAACTTCTCCATTATAGCCCGGACTAGCTCGGGGCTATACAGGTAGTTGTCCCTTTTCATCGCTTGTATGGTAGCCACAGCGTTGGCCACCTTACTGGCGAACACGCAGAGGTCGCGGGGCTCGTCGTTTAGCTTGCGCAGGCACTTCAGTTTTTCTGTTTCGCATGCGACGAGTGCGTCCGGCCTCCCGAATCTCCTTGCGAGAGCTTCCATTATGTCGTCCGGCTCTCGGTGGGCGGTAAACAAACTTGCCACCGCCTCTATAGCGACACCCTTCAGGCTCTTCCTTAGCCGTGCCAGGTTGTCGCTCTTCGTGAAGGTGTGCTTCGAATCTTCGTAGGCACCCTTCAACCCCAGCCATGCGCTGCCTTGTCCATCGAACGTCGGCAGCTCCATAGTATAACGCGGTGTCTCCCTCGCCGAAATCTTCACTGCCTTGGAGATCGCGGTAGCCATTTGCTCCACGATGTCTGCAGTAGGGCGCGCGGGCCGAGACGTGCTTCGTTCTCGGTGCCTATCCTCCCCATTGTTGGAGGTATAAGCTCCCCGTCCTCGTCCTTCCTTCCTTTCCGGCGAGATCTTGCGAGACTTTGGCCCCGCCCCCTGCGGGGGTATGGGGGGGGGGACCTCGTTCCGATTTAACCATTTTTCCAACCGGAACGATTCTTCTTTTCGTTTGTCGTCTTCTTCTTCTTCAGAGCTCGATCCCAGCTCCGCGAGCCTTATCTCTTGCTCCTTAGCAGTCAGGCGCAGCTGTAGCAGGGTTCGTTCTATTTGTAGACGCTCCTTCTTCTTTGCGGACGCAGTAGATCGGTGCGACCTTGCCGCGATGCTTGCGGCCCGTGGAACGATTGTGACGTCCGCCGTCCCATTATCATCGACGTGCGCTTTGCCTTCCTCGTCTCCACGTATCGATTCTTCTCTACGCGTAGAAGTCGTCTTCGTAGTGGCCTCGGTGCTGGTGGCCGTGGTTCCTGTAGCTGTCGTGCCCGTGCTCGTGGTTGCTGTGACCGTAGACTCTGTAGTGGCAGACGTTGACTCCGTAGCGGTCTGTGCTCCGCTCTGCGACCCCGTTCGGCTCTGTGACCTTGTTGTTGCTGGCATTGTAATAGGTACGTCGTGAGAACAACGTAACTAAACAATCAAGTCTTTGAACGTCTTTGGAAATCAAGATCGGAAATCAAGATTGGAAACCAAGATTAGAAACCAGGATTAGGAAACCAAGACGTGAAATCAGGACGTGAAACTGAAAGATTGGCCCTAGTACGGACGAGTACGATGCGTCGTGCCGCTCTCCGTAGAGCCGTAGATCGTACGGGGATTCTTAATAATCCTACGACGCGACCGTATCGTCTCTTCCCGCTATTTCTTAATAAATAACGCCGTACGCCGTTCTTCTTATTCCACGAGGTCTTCAAACACGACTTGCTTGATTCAATATCCGGCTGCTCGAAGGACCATAGATGTGCGGGATACGTATGCACTAACACGCAGTAGAATGAATGCTAGTGTCTGTACTCCGCACCAACTGGATCGCCGGGGGGTGTGGACTGTATAATAGGGTGTTTCCGTGTCTTGATTAAAACAACAAGGCTTGTTCTTCAATAGAGCCGGGGTAGCGCAGAGGTACTTGTTTTTCTTCTTTGTTCTTGTTCTTGTCGGAGTGGATGCCGCTGCGGAAGTGAGTTTGACCGGAAATGGTCCGCCTATTATTCGCATATTGGGTTCTCCAACTTGCGGCTAGTTGCGGGATTCCTCCACCGCCGGTCAACGTCGGGCCTCCCCTCCACTTGTCCATTTATGTACCCCTCCCGCTACCCGCGGGGAATCATTTATTTTCCTTATCACTAACACGTATTTACATTGATAAGATCCTAGTATGTCCTCAATTACACTATGCACCAACGATACCTATACTATGCACCAACGATTTATGTAGGGACATACTAGGGATTACTCCATTATTTCCATATTATATACATAAAAACTTAACAACTATTTGCGAAACTATATACATGTTTGCCTAAGTACCCTAGCCTTTTCGTCGTCAACATATATATATATATATATATATATATATATATATATATATATATATATATATATAGACAAGGGCAAAGATCTGGAGTGTAATGAAATGAGTTATCCCCAGGTAGAAGGCTGGGAGACATTCTACTGGGTGACGACAGCGTTCAGCGGCGAAAGGTTGTCGGCGTACGGGGGCGAGTTACAGACCAAAATGTTCTGGGGCATCGTACGAGGAGATACAGGAGGCAACCCTACCGTTGGACCCGATGTCATTCTCGTAGCTGCAGGTGAGCTGCAATTTATTGTTATCGTATTAATTATGAATAATCATTACTTATGTATTATAATAACCGCGGTAACTGACCATACCATACCATCTGTCTATGTCTACTGCTGGATATAGACCTCGCCCAAGGCTCGCCACCACACACGATCCTCTGCTCTTCTCGTCCAACCACTACCGGCGAAGCTCTTTAAGTCGTCGGTCCAACAGGTCGGAGGGCGTCCCACAATGCGCTTCCCGATACGTGGCCTCTATTCGAGGACTCGTCTAGCCCAACGGTCATCTGTTCTTTGAGACGAGGTCTCTTAACAATCCTTTCTTTTGAGTTTTTAACTCCAGCTTGCTCCGCTCTTAAGACTCTTTACAATCTCAAGACATTTAGCACATTGAACTATAGACACTGAATTTCTAATGCATTGTGCAATGTTTCGACCCAATGCATAGTGAGGTCTTTGATGACCACCGATTTTCTATTTTTACTATGAGAAGATATTTATCAGACGTAAAAGCCCGTAAGTTTCATCGGTGTAGGTGAATAATCATTCATCTTCATCGGAAGTCAGTAAGTTTCTATGAAAAAACTCCCAAAAAAAAGCTCACCTCTATCTTGCCAATTGAAAGAGAGAAAGAACATTTATTTCAGCACGGCACAGTACACACGAGAAATAGTACACAGAGAGTAACAAAACTATTTTGATAAGTCCGCGTGTCATCATTAGAAATCTCATCATTCAGAAGCAATTTTCTCGAACATCTGTTCGATGTGGCCTGTGAACACTGAATTTGTCTTTTGTTGCACTTGAATTTCCTGTATAATATTTGAAATCTTTCTGATTTAACTATATAAAACTTTCGCGTTTTATATACATTTTACATATATTATAAATCGGGTCTAAACTAGTAGGTATAGGCTTTTGTTTATCCTTTAAAGATATATACTCGACGTTTCAGCACTAAACGTGGAGTTAGTCGATTTACAATATAAAATATTTCTGACTTATTTATTAAAATAGGCACATCAGTGGTACATCCACACATACATAATTAACAAACAAATCGTACAGACCAGCTCCATGTAGCTACATCCACCTGTGTGCCACTCACAATATTTAGATAACAATATTTAACTTTACTGATATTTATTTCTGTAATTCAATTGATTTTTTCAGACGGCACCAAACTTACAAACGGTAACACCAGTCATGACAATCCAGGGCCAGTTAAAATATCAGTGCCCTTACTAGAAGGCAACTGGTATGCATTTTCTGATGGTCAAACAGAACTGGCAAGTCGACACCAGATGATGGACGTATTGAGAGACTTGCAAGCTGTTATGCTGAGGGCGTATTATCACATGGATCAGGATGAGGTAATATAATAGCAAGATCTGAATACAGCCGATAATTGGTTATGATGATAATAAAATTGACTATTATCATCTTTAAAAATTTTCATCTTTAAATTAAAAGCAGCTTATAAAATAGCGCCGAGCGCTAAGTGACCACTAGACTCGATTGTTAAACACTCGTGAACGTTATAGTCAAAGTTTTTAACGTTTCGTGTTTTTAAACCTTTGAGGTTTAGCTGAAGCTTTAAACGGTTATGATTCATTAGAGCAGACTTAGCCTTCGACCGCTTAGCAGTTAATTATACAACACTTATAATAAGAATTGACTTTCTTCGATTCAAATTTAATCCAGCAAAGAATTCTCATCGCCTTTAAAATCAGATCCACTGTTAAACTCCCGTTAGAGACTTCTCACATCACGTGAAATGTACAGGTTGTGAAACTAAGAACAACTTACCCCTGCTTAATCTTGATAACAATAAACAAGGATAAAAATAGGAATAATGAAACAACCAAATTGCTTCCAGTATCAGTAATACTTTGTTGATGAGTTTGTGTTTGATGATGATAATAATATACACGGGACATACCTTGTTGATGAGTTTGATGATAATAGTATACACGGGACATACCTTGTTGATGAGTTTGATGATAATAGTATACACGGGACATAGCTTGTTGATGAGTTTGATGATAATAATATACACGGGACATACCTTGTTGATGAGTTTGATGATAATAATATACACGGGACATACCTTGTTGATGAGTTTGATGATAATAATATACACGGGACATACCTTGTTGATGAGTTTGATGATAATAATATACACGGAATATACCTTGTTGATAAGCTTGATGATAATAATCTACACGGGATATACCTTGTTGATGAGTTTGATGATAATAATCTACAAGGCACAAATGTATCCAGCATTGTAGCGACGGCAATATGCGTGGTTGAAATTGGTTATTAGTTAATAGTTAATTGATAAAAAAAAATATCGATAATTTTATTGGTTGAAAATATTAGTTAATATTCTTATTCAAGTACCTAAAACATGTTGATGTTATTAATTGATGATAAAATCGAATATTCTACTTATGCATGTTAAATTCAATGAACTTATTACAACTAACCAACCAATAAAAACAACAACGACTCGACTTTGTTTCTACTTAATAAAACTGACCAACTAATAAAAACAACAAGGACGCGCAACTAACCAACCAATAACCAATAACATTACCTACGTATTTGATAAAAATATCACTTCACTTTGTTTAGAATGAAAATTATCGACAACAGTAAATCAGCGGATAAATAAAAAATGTGCTTTATTTTAAGAGCGATAGGCCATGCAATTGAATGCACTTAACTTTTTGAATATTTTTCACAACGGCTAACTTCAGTCTGGTCACCGGTACCTACTATCGTGTCGGAAAAGGACGGAAGTAAAATATGCCAGCGTACAAAAATGTTCCATAACAATAAGATCTTAAAGTTGAAATTTAAATGCAGCGGCAGGCAGGCAAAGCGTAAGGTGAGGTCATCAACCCAGATTGAAGTGGATATTTTTATTCAATGGAAGTGGATTTTTAATATTAGTTAATTTTAATGGTTGACGGTTATATTCATCATCTCTACTCCATACTCTTCTCATTGTAAATATTACTATCATTACTTCAATGGATTACCTTATCAAAATCTTCTCCAGGTACGCATAGAAGGTGTGGAACTCCGGGGCGCTCTCCCCAACGTCCGTGAACGATGCGCGTGTCCTCCCGGTTACGAGGGTGCGAATTGCGCGCAGTGCGCTTGGACGCATGCGCGAGTACAGCACGCAGCGCGCGCCACGCCCGGCTTCGAGTGCGTGCCGTGCGCGTGTAATGGGCATGCGCACTGTGATGCAGGTGAGATAGAAATTTAGTGACAACTGTTTAAACGGACTTTTTGGCGGGAACTCTAGAAGTGAAGGTTGATTGATGTAAATATTAAAATTAAGGAAAAAATAATAAAACAAATATTAATTGCTGGATATTTTTTAAGAGAAACTAATTTTAGAGATAGTATTTTAGGGAAATATATTGTAGGGAAAAAAAGTAGGGATTTTTTAAGAGAATTATTTTACGGATTTTTTTAGGGCAAATATTTTAAGGGGAATTGTCCCAAAACGGGTGGAAATAGAAATTCACTAGATTGTAAATCATGCAGTAGTAGTGGCGCCATCTATTTTTTTATGAGGATCAAGAGGTAAGTATATTATAATAAATATTTAGTAAAGCCACCTATCGTGCAGTATTCGAAATCCTCAATGTGCGCGTTTTTCACACTTGGTTGTTTTTACAAAAATGTTAATTGCTTTCTCACCAGTGGACGGTCCATGCGGTCCGTGTCAACACAATACAACTGGGCCGCACTGCGAACGCTGTCTTCCTGGACATTATGGAAACCCTGTACAGGTACCAATTACAATAATTCTATTAATCCGTGAACCATATCCGGTCAGCACACTCAGCGCCGGCTCTAGCCCATGTAGCGCCCTGGTACAATCTACGTCATAGCATTAAATGATATTTTTTATAGATAGTAGGCGGTAGATAAGCACTCAGTCCACCCGGTGAAAAATGAATACTGGCGCTCACGGATATCCTCGATACATGCCCACATCAGTCCAGAATGACAAACGTCGGCACGCCCGACCGGATGCGCGCCTACCTTGGGACATTTAGGAATAAATAACTTGATAAAGGGGATGGGAAAATAAACAGGGATAGGATATAGGATGGGATGAAAATGAACTTACTCTCTTACTCTCTAATAAAACACGTTTGTACATTGGGAAATGCAGTACCTTTTACGGTACTCTTCTGCAAGAGAGGAGTAACATAATCAGTCGAGTGCGCTCAAAGGCTGTGAGATTGCAGCGTCCGCCCTCTTTGTCACAAAGTGATCTCTTGATGCGTCGCATGATTCGCATCTGTTTTACCGCGATTACGAATAATACACTCACAGAAGTAGAAAAAAACAAATCTTTTGTTAATTTTATTAATATATTAATATTTATTATTTTGTACTATTGATTTTTAATGTCACAAATAACTGGGTAATTTGTTTTTGTTTTAATTTCCAGGGTGCATGTAATCCTTGCGCATGTCCACTGTACCTGCCATCAAACAACTTTAGCCCCAACTGCGCCTTGGCTTCAGCGGAGGGAGACGAGTTCGTGTGTACTCAATGCCCGGATGGATACACTGGTGATCATTGTGAAGTGTGAGTGGAAAATTATCTTATAAAACAGAGTACGAAAAATCTATCAAAGACAACAAAATTAACAGTTTATTTGATTACTTGATTTGATAACAAAAATAATATAGAAAAACCAGCGATTTAATTGAGCACTGAAACTAAAAAAAAAAAAAACTAGTAAAAAGAGTTAGTCATTCAATTGTTTATTACGACAAAAGACAAACAAACTGTTAGTTCATCTGATACTGGAAGGGATTCATAAATTATTTAAGAAATTTCGAATCTTAATAATACAATTATTTACTTTGCATGTGGTTCAAAAATATGGTCAACTAGTCGGAGGACCGTAACTTTTGTATCTTTCCAGCTGTGATTTTGGTTACTACGGATCGCCGACGACTCCAGGAAGCTCTTGTCGGTCTTGCGAATGCGGTGGAGCGCCGTGTGACAGACAAACTGGACTCTGCCTGATTTGTCCGGCGCACACGGAGGGTGCACGCTGCGATCAGTGCGAGGTAAATTTGAATTTTCGCTAACCTACATATGTCGTGTAATTAAATTGACACAGTTATGTCGTGAATGTGCTTCAGCGCCGGCTCTAGCCCATGTAGCGCCCGGGTGCAATCTATACCCTGGCGCCTTCTAGTAGACTCTTTGGAGGCGTCGCGAGCGGCGCTCGGCGCCCCCTAACACCCTGCGCCCCTGTGCGCCGCACGCCCTGCACCATAAGTAAATACCATAAGTGCCCGCGCGCCCATTTCAAATGAACTTACACTCTATTGACTTAGAGATCATTTTGCTACCGGGCGGCAACGTGTCAAACGTACATACATACACTGTCTTTGGATTAGAGATTTTGCCGCGCGCGTGTTGTATTAAATAAAATTGTTATTTGTGTAGTGTAGTAATGCGGTATGACAAGCGCCGAAAGCGTAATAAAAGTAAAAAAAAATATTATTGTTAATGACTATTTTTTTTTTGCTTGCGCATACATATTTGTCGTAAGTAACAAGTATATAAAACTGTGCAATGACGTTAAGTTCAATGAAATATCCAAAAATTCAGCGCTCGACAGGAGCCCCCGGGCGCTCCGCGCCCGGGTGCACCGCACCCCTTGCACCCCCTGGTAAAGACGGCCCTGATGTGCTTGTGTATATGTGTGCGTGACCCAGAGCGGAAAGACCGCCGATACCAGTTTATCTTGAATCGACTTTGTAAAAGATTGTATCTTGTACATAGATGTTGCAATCATTGTCTTTGTCTCGATTTGATTTTTGTGACAGCCAACATTTCAATCTTTCTCTTTATGTCTATGACAAGACATAGGAGTGCATTGCCATGGCCTTGTAAAAAGATAAGATATATATAAAAATGGGTGTTGGTTTATCTGAAATTAATAGACTTCGACATCGTTTGACCGATCACCGTGAAAGTAGGCACATGTATGTATTTTTTCACGGATAATATTTTTTAGCTATCGACTTTGTTGAAACTCGCCACTAGATGGCGCTGCAGCACATCAACTTCTATACCGTTCAACCGATCGCAAAAATCATATCGACGGCAAAATAGAATAATTTGTGATTTTATATACAGAGGTAAATAAATAAACACAGGCAGGACAACGTCTGCTGGGTGCAGCTAGTAAGATACATATAAACACATTTAATTAAAACATTGAAGCGGGAGTTTATTTGGTAAAACATGAACCCGCGCCAGATCCTGTTTCATACGTGAATGTCGTAAGTACATACTTATGCACAAACGAATTCAATTAATTATACCTAGTGCAACTTTTCTAACCACCAGAGCAATAAGTCAAGGTCAATGCTTGATATCATAATAGTGTTAGATCAATCTAGTGTCGTCCTAATGCAATGCGATGCTACCAGCCCTTTTAGTATCCACTGCTGAACATGGGCATCCTCGTGCACATTGTCTCGTGCATGAGGGATGTCAGGCCTTAAAACACCGCGCTGATGAAACAAATTCACGAGTCCACTCTTTTATAGGTTGTGTAGTACCCCACGGCTTGTGGAAGCTAAAGTTTTCTAAAACCTTAGCCTGCTTCCACAAAAGAGCAATCAGCGTATGTTTCGATACTAATGATTCTAATAATAATGTGTACAGGAAGGCTACTGGTTCGGCCCAGACGGTTCGGGTGCTGCCGGCGCATGCGTGCCGTGCGCTTGTGGCCCTGGAGCGCTCGCAGCCGCGTGCGACGCTCGTTCGGGACATTGTGCGTGCAAGGAGGGGTGGCGGGGCCGTACATGTGACCGTTGTGATGTAGGGCGTGGTGGTAAGCTTTTGGAATCAATAATAATAACACTATGTTGATAGTACTAACGACCAATATTGGAATATACGTAGCGAAATAGAGTCCTACTCGTATTAAGGAAGTGCCGTGTATAGAAGTTTATACAAGCCCTTTATACAAGACTATAAAGACTATTGCCTTGCTAGAGCTTGGCCACTCTTGCAATTCACATAAATTTCACTGGGCCCATTCGAATAAACTAGTGACCCCATTATCACAAAACATATTGTCGAATATATCAATGTGTTTCTGCAGTGAGTGAGAATTGCTGGAGCCTTTCCAATCCCATCCAAACTTTTGTATCTCATCTTATAAAGCCATCCCACCGATATACTCAAACGAATGAGTGAAATCCTTCATCATACTATAATACTCACTATTCTCAACAGTTCCTAATCTTTCCAAATTCTGACTCTAAAATGTAGAGTCAGAATTCTACCTTTGTTAATTTAGAGTCTAAATTAACAAAGGTAGGCAACGCGTCTGCAGATGTGTCAACGTTCCCCATCTTTCATTGATGTGGGCATGTATCACAAATGTCTATAGATAATCGCCGATCATCAGACGCACTATTTGCTCATCTATCTATATATTTCTGTAAAAATTAGTGTTGTTAGTTACATACATTTTTAGCTAAATAAGTCTCAAAAATATGGGCCAGTTATTGTCCCTGCGGCGGGCTATGTTTCTGAACCCATAACACAGGGTTCATGAGGTCATGAGGTCCGTTGACTTTATCGCTAATAATAATCTAATATTTGTAATGATACCACCTTACAATTTCTATAATAAAATTCCCTGTACACAGGTGTGGAAGCCGGTTGCCCCCACTGCCGCTGCGGTATCGGCGCGATATCTCGTAACTGTGACACGGTGAGCGGCTCATGTGAATGCGCCTCAGGATCCGCGCCGCCATCTTGTGAAACTTGTCTGGAAGAGCATTACGGACTCGATCACATGGGCTGTCGAGGTAAGTGCTAGTAATAAGATTACGCAAGATATCGTTTATCGTTGATTTTTAGGTGTAACATTTTGTTTAAAACAAGCACCGACAAAGTAATCGGCGTGCGTGAATGCACCATCACAGCGTCGACTATGCGTGATACTACCAGATAGTTACCATGATCACATATATATGTATATTATACCTACATTATGTATGTTCATTTTGCGTCAGTATGTACGGTACCCGATAACATAACATATTTTTTTACATGGAAGATATTAAGCATCATGTAAAAATAAATAGTGAACATTGTGTTGAAAGTGTTGACAAGGTCTCATGCCATGGTGAATAATGTAAAGTAAAGTAAACAATATCAAGTGAGCAAGTGAAAATCGGCAATATTTATTTGTAAATACATATAAGTATTCTTCCTATAGTGTCCTCGTCGTTTGAAGCTACGCCCATTTGAGGCGCCATCTCGCGCTTAAAACGTTTAAAACTCCATAAAACTATGTTCATTGTATCCTGGCGAGTTCCCATCGTAGTACTGCTATCCGTCGGTAGATGTCGCGTTTCATAATATTTCACTCCCCGACACGATCAAGCCACCATGCATTTCTATAATATATAGATAGAAGCCTGAAACATTTAAATAATGTTAGGTCAGAGGAAATATGTATTTTTATGCAGTTTTCAAGCGGGCATATTCACCATCATTTGGTATGGTATCGTTCTAAATTTGAATTCACGAATTTTAACCACACAAGCAAAGCCGAGTAAGTTCATTGATTTGAAAAAAATAAGGAAGCAAAAAGTTTAAATTGCAGCAGCTATTTTGATCGAATAGTGATGTTTTTCAATAAAAGTTAGGATAAATTGTTTTTCCAGAGATTTGAACCGATATTGACCTTAAACTTACGGACACTGCGCCTGAAGTAGCCGCGCAAGCTGTGGCACTTCTCCAGTCTGGGATTAGTCAGCGAAATGTGAGTGCACAACTTCATCTAAGCTGTTCTGCTGTTCAAAGAGTGTACCATCGATACCTAGAGACCGGGGTTTCGTTCGCCGTCCAAGAGGACCACGATTCCGAGTAACGACGAACATACATGATTGGTTTATCTTCACGACCAGCTTAAGAAATCGTCACCTCACCTCAGTACAAATCCAATGATCCAAGAACAGTTACGAGACTTTCATGGAGTGGCTGTTAGCGCTCGGACTGTTAGGAGACTCGAAGAACGTGATATAAAACCACATAAGCCAGCCAATGGGCCCAAACTGACACGAGCTCACCGAATGGCACGCCTATAGTTTGTTGGCGAACATTTGCATTGGACTCAACGTCAATGGAGCCTTGGAGGCAATACAAGTTACAGAATAAACGATTCTTGTAGGTTAACCATTGTTTTCTCTAAAAATTCAATACAAGTTTTTTCCATGAGAAAGGCGAAAACACGACTTGAAAACACAAGCTTAAATTCAATTTGATTTGATTTGCAAATTTGATTTCAGTACCTACTCTGAATACAAATTTGCAAAAATGGCATACTGAAATGTTAGTTAGTATGCCAGCTTCAAAACTGCACAAAAACTATTTGATCGATCAAACATTTTTTTTAAGCTTCGGGCCATCAAAACTGAAAATGCAGGGTAGCTCTATTCAGATGTCCGGGAGTGTATTATATGTACCTACACAGTATAAAGTGGCGATTAAGGTCCGCTATCTGTCATTAAATAAATAACTGATATAGGTAATAATTATTATCTAGACATAATAGATAAACGCTCTGCAGAACTTTGGGGAAGTTTTTTTTAATATTGTAATAAAATAGTTATCTGAATAAATATACAACAATTCATCGTTTAATTCAATTAATCATTTAAACGCATTCCTCTGTGTCTGGAACTGTTCAGTCATTTGTTCTATGATAGGCAACTTTTTTTTCAATTGTCATTTTTTACCAAAATAATTATAAGTACTAAGAAGCGTACCTAGATTATTCAAACAATCCAAAAAGTTATATCATCAGACCATTACATGCGATCATACTCTCAATATAACTGGCCTGGGCGAACTAGACCCTCCAATTTGCGTAAGGCATTTTGCGAACTTGACCCGACGCAGTGCACGATGCGCCTTGAGCTATTTTATCAGTGCATCACATACATTGCCGGTTTAACGAGAAATACAGCGATGTACTCATAGATAAGGTATAGTTTTTAGCAATGATAATTTGTAGTTATCATTGGTCATAACGTGGTACTATTAAAAACAGATTTATGTTAAACTAATAGTTGACAACACAATTTTAAGCAACGGTAAATTAGCGAAACCTATTCAATAGGTGTGTTTAGGCCTCAAAACATCGTTTAAAAGTAGTTCTGCAGATTGTGAACAGATGGCGCTTTATCTTAGATTAAAACGCGCTACGGCTATGTTCTCATATTGTAAGTTTGAATTGAGTTTAACCAATTGTAAGTTTAACCTAGAGAATTGTAAGTTTAACCAATAAAGCTGTCTTCAGCCTGAATACGGTTGTTTTAATATATTATTCAGCGCTGAGCATAAGGACAAGGTGCCTAGTTAGTATAAATAACAGGTAGTGCATTAGCTAGCATGACCTTATTTTACTTCCATTACAGACAGTAATAATTATTCTGAGTTAAGAAACGAAAACTCCGCTACTATATACAAACGCTGAGGAACTACATCGCCTCTAAAAGGGATTATTGGCCAACTCGCTTGGCCAGCGAGGCGTTTCAAGGCCATATATCTCTCACGCACAATACGAGGTGCTTAAGGCCCGTGTTCAGCACTCAGCAGTGCTAGAAAAGAGTTAGAGGTACTGTATGAAAAAATGATTAGATATTAAGGAAATAATTGCGTATATTCTGTATTATTATTATTACATTTACAGTAACTCGAGTAATGCACGTAATAAATAATAATAAACATAGGATAATAATCTTTATTACGCCTTATACACACGTATTATATACTATACCTACCATTAACATACATGCTCGTTGAAACGTCTGTCCGTCCGCGATCTTTTTATAAATGGGGTAGGAATTTGGATTCTCTTAGCAATAACATACAATACGTCGTATATTTCTTACAGCGATGAAGACTGCATCACTGGTGGACGACTACGATTAAAACCGATTACGATTAAAGATTAAAACATTAGCCTTATGCGGCTGACGCTTGGCTGACACGCTAAAACCTTAGTAAATATATAACAGTGGTCTAACTCCGATCCCGTCACTGAAAGAAACACCTGCATGCGCAGTGACTGCTCTATACAGTCAAATCATCGAGTCATGGTTTTTGCATTTGTGTGAGTGCAGTGTGGCGACACATCCGAAGGGAGTGAAGATGAAGATGATGCCGCAATGTAAAGTATCGAAGAAGTATCGAGATTCGATTAAAGAGAGGGGACATTTCTGCCTTTTAAATTACACCCTTCTTTTAACGTTGTAGTGAGTTTACACCTCGAGAAAGAGTGAACTTTATTTTTGATAAATTTAATATTTGTAACGACAATTGCGCTCGATACGACGATACGCTGTTTAATTCGTTAGTTTTTCACAGTTGAGCTTTTCCTGCATATAATTTTTGTGTGCTAAATCACATGCTCAGTAATCGCCAGTCGTCTTCTACACTCCCCACTAAACAGTTCACTGTACACATATTATGTATCACACAGGATATTATCTCATAGTATAATTAGGCAACATTCTGGTGTAACTACCAACACAATATACAATCAATAACCTCTACACAAAATCCTCTCAACTGGTGAATGCCCCACGGGATTACATCATCTAAACTGGTGACCCGACGTGATTTGAAAACGCAACTATTGGTCTTCACTCTTTACGTCAGATATCTCATAAAAGTTATTATAATATATATTTTTAATAGTATTAGACACTACAAACCTAAATACTATGAAAATAATTATTTCTTTTTGGTGCGAATCCCCATTAACGTACAATAGTACAATATGGGGATGTGCTACTAAATCTACTTTGATTGAGTTAGAAAGGGCAGGGCTCAAAGAGCAGTTTTGAAAGTAATGCTTTGAAAACCGAGCCATGTAATAGACCAAAGTTTTCATTTTATAATGTCAAGTAAAAAAAGTACAATTAACAAAAAAATAATCAGAATTGTTGTTGTGCACACACTTAAACGAACCGTAACTCGTGCGTTTGTATATAGATAACCTACTGTTTTATTTGTCCTATGCTAAAACACATTGCATTACGGTTATGCGTTAGGAGCGATGTTCGCATTAAAGCGGGTCATAACACTTTATGGCACAATCCCGAGGAACTAAATAATAGGTTGCTATCTCACGCTGAATTATGACGTCATCTATAATGGTTTATAGTGTATCTGCTGTTTTAATAACCTGTCTAGGCGATCTCCCTTTCAGTCTCTCTAGAGATAGTGTCGATACTGTCGTGAAAACTGTCACCATGGATACTCGATAATGTGGTAAGTGAATACTGTCGCCCATGGACAACTGCGAAACATGCTGACATCAGTCCAAAACGACAAACTTTGGCACGCCCTCCGATGCGCTGCCTACCTTTATTGATGTAAGAATGGATTTCGAGATAGGGTTGGGGAAATGAGAAGGGATAGGATAGGATGAGTTGGGAACGGGCTCTGCCATATCTGACTCACTACCGAAACACGTACGTACATTGGGGAGTCTGATAAAGTCACTGAAATAATGAAAAAACTAAAAGTAGGTTGTTTCGTATCAAGAATACAAACGATTTACAAATTTTTACAATAAGCTTGTTGTTCTCATGATTTATAGGTTAATTATCGTTTATTATCTTTTATTCTACGCGCCCCGCCTGAGCCGCCTACGCCTAGGCACCTGGTCTGAGTAATGAGCACTACGAACGTTTTAGACAGGACAACAAAATCTTACATGTTTGTAACTTTTAATTTATTCGTTAAAATAATTTTATTTTTCGCTAAAACGGATGTATATATTATTTTATTATCATAATTGATTGACGTGTCCCAGGTTTTGCGTTATTTCGGCGACACGTTGTATTTATAATCATAATAATAATAATAAAGAATTTATTTCAGGCGTATGCCTGAAAACATACAAATACACAAAAACAATAAACAATTAAAAATAAGGAAATATTAAAATAAATTCGTATAAAGAGACTATACAACGACACTGATATGTGCCCCGATCCAGTGCCTCAGTATACTTAGGCACCAGTATACTGCCCTATAGGGCAGCAGTTCACTCTCCGCCAATGTCGCCAAAATACCGTTGGCATTAATTAAATGTCATTAATTAAACTATTAATACATTTTGCATTTTTAAGGGCTTGTATTTAAACGAGTAACAAGAAATAATGATGCAACTAATCACGATCAACAAAACGACCTATATCTTAATAACTGAAGTAATTAATTTTAAATTACATATTAAGTGTACGAGGCAACGGGTACATTTTGCTGCGTTACGCATTCTATGAAATCTAACTTTACTTCCGTCACAGAAGTGCGGTCCATCCGCATTTCCTCGATACGGAGGTGTCGCGCACTGTTCGGTCTAAAAATTACTAAATATAAACCGCGAACCCGTAGGCTGTGGAACGAACTGCCTTAAGAGGTCTTTCCATTAAGTTACGATATGCGGTTCTTCAAGAGAGCTGTGAATAGTATTTTGCAAGGTCGGCGGCGCGCCCGCATACCCCGTGATATTGCAGGTGTCCATGGGCGGCGATAACACTTACCATCACGTGGGACCGCTCGCTCGTCCGCCTATTTAAAAAAAAAACTTGGTGTAATAAAAAGCAAATGTACGAGTTGCCTCGTACACTAAGAATGTTATCACCAACTCAATTGAGTCCCGCTTCGCTGCACTCTTACTCCTTTATTGTCGCCAAAGAACCTAAACTTAACCCACCTCTACCAACGATTTGCTGCTTATTCAGTATTTTCTGCTGCTCATTTAACCTAAATAGTCTTAATTTTACCTAAATAACGACGCGGATCTTGTTATAAAATTAGTTATAAAAAAAATCTGAAATTACATAATATAGAACTGCATTTAGTCACAACTGTTTAACTCTAATTGTCCATGAGCCAGTAGGACTCCCATAAAAAGGTCTATGAATGATGTCATCCCGTTGAGGTCGAGAGTTCTCACAAATCAGTATTTGTAAACTGTTCTTTCAATATGGAATAAACACTTTTCAGTTCACAATTATCTCTTCTCAACATCCAATTAAATATCGGTTAAAGTATTGATTTTAATAATATTTCCATAGTGTTAGCAAATATTCAAATACTATGGGATATTACTACCTGCATAATACGAAAGACGAGAAAATTACACACACATACACACTGCAGGTGTTGTTTCATGAATCAAAGTGTTACAGTGTGTTGCATAAAAAGAATAAAGGTTCAGGTGAACCACCTGGTGTGCGTGCAACAATAAACAGACCGCGAACTATATCGAATGTTCTAAATACATCGCCCACTAAAAATATAGGGTACAGTGGCGGACAAGAACGATTTTTTTTCTTCATGTATGGCAATGGTGCAATGGCACATTCTGCCTGTGTCATGTTTTCATCGTAAAGTCAAAACAATTTAAAACGCATCTTTTCAATGTCTAGTCCCATCAAAGTAGGTAAGTCAGGAGTCACTCAGTAAAGTGATAGTAGGTTCACTGATAACAAAAGAGGACTCCTTGGAAGTACACGAAAAACGTAGTCCAATGCTTTTATTTCATCATCACAAACATTAAGCAAAAAACAATTTAAACTTAAATAAACTACCACGATTAAACCATAAAACGTACAGTACACGTTTTTTTAAATTAATCAAATAAAAACTCCACTACACTTCTCTAGTGACCGGCAAAAAGTCCTGAATTCGGTTTCTTCAAATAATTTCTTTCTTTTTCTTTCTTTTTTCTGGAATGTATGAGCTGTAAAACAGGACAAAGACCAGCATGTATTATATGAGCCAGTCATTAATATGAAAAATGCCTCATATACCACTGAAAACACCTAATAAGGTGTTTTAATATTAAATAATTATACATTATTTAAAAAAAAAATTACACACACCAGCGTGGGTATTCGAAATATCAAATATTGATGTGAAAGCTGTATGGGTACGCGTTTCTGCGAGTAAAATGTTTTATTTCATAAAATAACATTATTAAAATATGGAGTTCAAAATCAGATCACGGTTGTTAGAAAAGTGATATGAGATTCTTGTTTAATTAAAAACATTTATAGATCATAAAAGCTACAAAATGGTTCAGGAAAGGAATCTGTAACAACAAATCAGCTCAAATCACTTTTAACTACAACTGTACTCTATGTAATTTCTTCATGTAACAAGTTCTCGAAGTTGTCAAATGTCAATTGCCGTTTAACAGCTAATTCTTAAAAGCATTCATCCGACATTAAAAATGAACCTTGTCACATTATCAAACAAGGATAATTAGTTCATCGTGATTGTCTGTTATTATACATGTATTTGTCCGCAAGTGTACAAATGTTACAGTTTATTTTTAATCGGAGCCCGTCAAATAAGCATGGCAAGTAACGCCGGTGGGCGCATTTCAAGAGGTTCCCGGTAATATTCAATCAATGATTATACGAGCAACAGACTCGTCTGAACGATTGGATTTGTACCTAACGAGTTGTAGTCTTTGTGAAAACAGGTCTTTATTAGAATCTCCATATTAATAAAACGTAATCCCAGTCTGTCCTTTTTTTGAGGAAGTAGGTAGGAGGAAGTAGGAAGTAGGAAGGAAAATCCTATTCAAATTCCTATTCACAGCTTTCTTGAAGAACCCCATATCGTAGTGTAATGGAAAGACTTCTTGAGGCAGTTCGTTCCACAGCCTACGCTTTCACGGTATAAAATAGTTTTTGGACCGAATAGTACACGACACCTTCGTATCGAGGAAATGCGGATGGACCACACTTCTGTTGCGGGAGGTGCGGTTGTAGAAACCCGAGGTGAGAATTATATTGAACAATTCTTCAGAGCATTCTCCATTGTACAGGCGGTAGAACACACAGAGAGACGCAACATCTCTCCGAATGCTGAGGGGTTCTATACCGTCCGTGAGAGTGGGATCGTCGACAATACGAACAGCACGTCGTTGGATGGAGTCAAATGGGTCCAGTTGGTATTTCGGTGCGCCGGCCCAGAGATGTGTGCAGTACTCCATATGGGGCCTAACCTGAGCTTTATGGAGCGTTAGGAGTTGCCCAGGGGTGAAGTACCGCTTCGCTCTGTTCAGCATTTTTAGCTTTTTGGATGCTATTATGGCTTTATTTTCCAGATGACCCCTAAATTCGACTTTGCTGGAAATGTCGACACCAAGGATCCCGATACTCTCCGAAATCTTAACTGGTATGCTCTGAAAGCGAGGTGCTACGACAAATGGGGCTGTCCTTCTATCTGTTCAATTGTAATTTGGATTCTTTTGGACGGATTTTGAAGCGGCTTTCACTATCGTGTAGGTTATTTTTTCCGGGAAGTTTTATTGGCTCATTTGTGCTTCTACAAGTTTTATGTCACGACGTTGTGGCTAAAATTTTATTATCTTGTGCATATAAAATATAGTAAAAGGGCGAGAATTTATAATGACCTATTTACACAACTATTACAATAAGTATTTCCACTAAAAAAACTCGGACTCAATTAACACAAAATACACACAGACAATGTAAGTATGTGGTTATAAATCAGGTTAAGCATGGCATGCACAAACATGTGATAACAAACGGAACAATATCAGTTTTATCTGCTGTATTGCACTTTCGCCTTGCATTCTTACTAAATCAACGACCTTGTTTTCGTAATAACAACAAATAAAGTTATTTATAAACTTTTTGTATTTTTACACAACATTTTACAAATGAAATGTGTACAATTTTTAATTTTTTCAATGGGGAATAAACACGTACAAATAAAGACTTTTATCGGTCTTTATTGTACAATTTATTACAAACCTGAAATAAAATAGCGACGCCAGGTGTTATTATTAGTATAAATAGGCATCTCAATCGCCCAATAGCCAAACAATAACAAAGCGTAAAGTTCTAAAGGCGGTGGCGCGTGCGCAGGTGCCTCTTTGATGGAACACGTAAACACAGGCAGCCATACTGAAAAGTTTATTGATGCGTAACTAGGTTTAATATTTAGACCGCTATTAATATTTCAGAGCAGTCAATTAATCAGCTAACATTTATGAGAAGTTTGTAAAAAGGTTATATATCTAGTCACACTGTATGTCAATATCTGCCACTCGATGCCAGTATCGGCAGTCATTGCTCTCTGATTTAACTCTCTGATCATTAATTTCTCTAACTAATGGCTCATTAATTCAATATTCTATCCTTCATCAGTTAATGGCCGATAGCAGGCCTGGTTCACTCAGCACTTTAGGAACAAAAATGTACCTTCAGCGGCGGCCTCTACGCAGGGATTTAGTTCCGTCGCTTACCGTGAGCTCTTTGTAACGCACGCGCAAATAAAAGCGTTCCAAATCTATTAATTGTGTAAGTAGGTATAATACTTTTTATATAATAATAAATTTAAAATTGTGTTTTAAAACTACTATAATTAGTTATATTATAACTATGGTTGACAATCCTTGCGATTCATGCACGAGTATCATTGTGTGGGTGACCTTCAGCAGTTCAGTTTAATATCGCCTTTCTCTGAATAAAATCCAAGTCCTTCAAAAAATCCAATTCAAAAAAATCCAACGAATTTATTTGGGAATTTTCTCATTATGTCTACTATACTTTATAACATATAACTTAAAATCATTGCTTTCTTTCGAAATCTGTCAAAAGACTTAAAATAAACAGGTTTAAAAAGAATAAAACATATACCTACTCATCGCACGCGAATAAAATTAGAACAGTTCGCTGTATCGCCTCCGTGGCGGCGTCGTCACACTGTCTGCGATGTCGTGTCGCATAGCCACGCTCTTGTTGCTCCAACTGCGATCCGGACCAGATTGTAACGAGAATATATCGGGCCACAAAACGACCATCTGGGACGGACTTTCACGTGGAATGGGACGTTGAGATTGAATGATAGGCAATCGAAGCAATCTGATAACGAGGGGGTCTACTCTGATTTTACACTTCCGATATAAAACGCGCTCAATCTACAAGTAAATTTTAAAAGATTTTTCATTATCTTTTCTAGTTACTGAGTTATTTCTGTATGTGGGTATGTGTGGATATGTGTGGGTATGTCTATTTATTTATTTATATACTTTATTGCACATTACTGTACAAAACGTGATCTTAATGCCAACGGCATTTACCAGCCAACCTTTGTGTATCCATCTATCTATATCTATCCACCTATGTATTTATATAAAGACAATATTTCTTTATTGCACCATCTACATCTATTTGTCTGCAGACTTCCTTACTACCTAAAGGTTCCTTACTACCCACTCGAAGAAATCGCTTTAGCGATAAGGCCGCCGATTGTACTTCTAATTACTTCAATGTTTATGTTTCTCGTCTTTATGATTAAGGTACAATAAAGTATAGATATACTTTATACATAGTATATAAGTAAAACGAATATATATCAGATGACTTACGGATTGGTACGCACGTACATTTGTTTTTGCAAGCCCTTTGTTGCGCACAATACCGTCACAAGATCCATATACTCCATATACTCATCTGATAATGTGGCGTTGTAACGCTTGTAATCTAATCTGGGGCCCCATGAATCCTACTCGCTGCCCCTCCTGTAATGACTCTTTGTATAAATGACTAAGCTTTCTAGACCTCTCAATCATCACTGATAAATGTTAATACACTACCCAACAAACAAATTTGCGCTAACCGCAACCTTTTAAAGTCTTTAAAGTGGTTTTAAGGACATTTTCACGCTGCAATCCAACAGCCGCTGGGTGCGCTCAACTGGCCACGTTACCCCTCTCCCAAAGAAGACTACTACCTTGAAATGTACTGCATTTCCCACTTTATCTTATGTGGGTAGTTGATAAAATTGCTCGTAGCTCTCATCTTGGACTACCCGCCTCTTCAGTCAACTCGTGACCACGGCTGGGGTACCCGTGCCGAAACGTCGAGTGGGAATAAAAGGTAAACGATTTACAATATAAAACTACTATTCATAATACAAAGCCTTTGTTGTTCGATTACCTTTTAAAAGACAGCCTGTGTTCTCGACTGCGCCTATTTCGACATAATTTGAATGTTTCCCAGAACAAGCTCGTGTCATTGATGTTATCGCGAGCTGTACTGTCGACGAGTGAGTCATTGTTGATAGTTGCTACTCTCTAAGTCACGAGGCTTGCGAAAACTTTGTCTAGGAAGTCAATTAGGATGGATGAATTTGTTAAAAAACAATGTAAATTCATATCATTGTTTCTCGTAATCTGACTTGTGGTAATTACGGTATGATGAATTCCTTATAGAAATGTAACCAGCCCTTTCAATATCCACTGCTGGACATGAGACACCTCATGCCTTGCGCATGTATGGCCTTAAAACGCTGGTTAAGTGGGTTGGCGAGTCCACTCTTTTAGTGGTTTTAGTGGGCGCACTCAACTGGCCACGTTACCCCTCTCTCACAGAAGAGTACCTTGAAATGTACTGCATTTCCCACTTTACCTTATTTCCCTGATGTACGTACGTGTTTCGGTAGTGAATGAGATGTGCCAGAGCTCATTCCCATCCTATTACTCTCCATTTTCTCAACCCTTTCTCCAAATTCATTCCTATATCTCCAAAGGTAGGCAACGCATCCGGGGGCGTGTCAACGTTTGTCATTTTGGACTAATGTTGGCATGTATCGCGGATGTCTATGGGCGACAGTATCCACTTACCATCAGGTGGACTGTATGCGGCCTTCGTCCATAAAAAAAAAGATACCTAATGGGACGGGAAATAATAGGCCTAGCAAAGCTAATCAATCTACCAATTTAATCCAATCAATTAGCCTATGTTCACTGCTGAAAATATGCCTCTCCGGAGGTTCTCCACCACACGCTATTTTCGGCTCTTCTCATCCAACCACCACCAGCGAACTTCTTCAAGTAGTCGGCTTACCTGGCCGGGGGGCGTCCAACACTGAGTTTCCCGGTAATTGGTCATCATTCGAGGACTGGTCTGCCCAATCGGTTGTCGGTCTATGACCTGCCCACTGCCATTTCAGCATGCTGAGTCTTTTTTGACTTTAAGGTTCTTTGACGAATATTTTTCCTTTAAGATCTTACGAGTATCTTGCAGAGAAAATCCGAGCGTAGCTTTCAATAGCTCGCTGGGCGTCTTTGCATCAAACCTACTGTAAGAGTCCACACACACTTCGGTACCATTGTCTCGGGGTACATTAAGCCTTAAAATAAATACACTTTAAATATCTACTTGAGTTTATAAGTATATAAGGTCGATTATCTTCTCTTGTTAATGATTGTCAAATGAAACTAACTATATTGTGTTGCTTCGGTTAATCAAAGAAATGACATATAAAGTTTATTCTTCAATCCTTTCTACAATCTATTATTTTTCCTTACAAAACTCTTATTTATCTTTACCCACAATTTGACAGTCAGCACGATTCTCTTCACCTGACGCCATATTCCCATATCCTACACTGTTTTACCGACACTATGATAGATTTACCGACAGCGTGGAGCGCGGCAAAACTCAAATGAAAGAAATATATTTTCTTTACAAGTATATAATATTTAAACAATCCTTATAGACGCTAAACTTTGCTAACATAAATTACAAATGATTTTCTCCCCTTCACCTATGAGGTATCATTAAATGAAACATGTTTCGATTAACCGGTAGGGACCCCTATGGCATAATAATATTATATACGGGACACCACGTATGACACATTACCACATTAATTTGATATGCAAATATGACTTGCATATAAGATATTTGCAGTTTAACGTCACATCACGATTTATGTTAGATTAAACGTGGGGTTTGACCACACGCAGTAATCGTGTCCTTAATACGTATTAGTAGCGTCTTTTAACGAATGAACCAGAAGAAAACTGTTTGGAAAAAAGTTATTGAACTTTACAAGCTGTATCCAGGCAACATAGCGGTTATTTATACATATTTGCTTTGACTTTTATATTTTTTGGATTTTTTTAAAAGGTTTACAGCGTCATTATTTTAGAACGGTTTGGCTAATATAGTATGGCTAGTTTAGCCGAGATTGGGAGCGCTGACAGCCTATACTCGACTCACAATCGTCTGATCGTAAGTTCAAGTTTCTACTTAAGAACGATTTTTTTTCAAATTGTCACATGCTCGACGATGAGGGAAATAATCGTGAGGAAACTCGTATGTTCCACAAATAAAATAAATCTGGACCATGTGATCCAACAGTCCACATTGGGCCCGCGTTGTGGATTACGGCCACAAACCTCCCAGTAATTTACTAGGAGAGGCATGTGCCTTGCAGTGGGACGTTAGAGGCTGATACATAGATATAAACTATTTTCGTGCCGAATTTAATTTCAATCTGTTAAAAATATGTATTGCAGTTTTTTTTAGGGAAGTAGGCGCACGAGCAAGCGGTCCCACGTGGTTGTAATCGTCACCGCCACTCATGGACACCTGCAACACCAGGGTATGCGGGTGCGCCCTTGCAAAATCCCATTCACAACTTTCTTCGGGTTGGCGAGTCTACTGTTTTGTATTGTATGGCTATAAATCGCCACGCAGGTCAAGCGGGTTGGCGAGTCTACTGTTTTGTATTGTATGGCTATAAATCGCCATGCTAGTCAAGCGGGTTGGTGAGTCTACTGTTTTAAAGGTGGTGTAGCGCCTCAGGGGTTGTGATCGCCTTGTCGCCCTTAGTCGTCTTTTACGACACCTACGGGAAGCGACGGGGTGACGCTATTCTAGAGCCGCCCGACACTGCGCTGCAAACTCGTTATGTAGAAAATTTCTTCGAAATTTCTGTAAAATACGTCTCGCGAAACATGTGTGTTTTCAGTGTATCGATAATAACGTCACGTGTCAGGATGTGTGAGAGTAGACGCGCGGTCGACCACCCGCGGGCTATTATCAGTCGTTATCACACAGCAATCTATAGATCCGACCGGCCTAATTAGTGGACTCGCGTGCCGCCGCTGCCAGGCCGGTAAAATGACGCTTCGCTCCATCACATTGATTAATTCATTATTTAATTGAAGTAATTGCTTCAACATGTAATTTTTTAACACTTTTTAACACAGCATTCCAAAAAACGCTCATAAATCACTCTTTTAACAGACAAAATTGTGCTGTTAATGTTAGATTTATTATTAGAAGAAAATTACTCTGATCAGTAGCTTTCTTCTATAATCTAATTACGCAAGCAAAGCCGCGGCCTACAGCTAGTCTAGATATAATAAGTGCAAATTTGTGGTGTAAATTTAACAACTGTAGTTATGTATCTCTTGTCTGTCAAATATTTATTCGTCATTCCATCCTTCTCATCTTTCGAGACAATTACGTCAATTCACACAAAAAAAAGTCGTTAAGTACCTATGCCACTTACGAAACAATGAATAATAAAAAGTCAACGGCCGATAAATTCAAAAAGGCCAAAATTAAAGTTCATGAACATAAGTAGATTATAAGCACGATTTTAGTTGCCAAGGAACGACCTCTTAGTCCTATGTAGGAAGCAGACAGTCGTCGCGGCAGACTCGCTGTATACACACGTATTTCATTTTATTAAATTAATTTATGTATATGAAAAACACGTGTAAATGTGTATTCTTGTGTAGATATAGAAAAGTGTTAGATATACACGTAAATCTGTGTAATTATAATACAAAGTTATTGACATTTTCATTCATAAATTCGTGTTTAAATTGCAACAATTCGCGATAAGTTAGTGATATTTAATTTGAATGAAAAAAATTCTAATGGATCGCAGTTTAAAAGAACATAAAGTGAGACAGACAAGCATAGTGACTTTAAAATTATGATAAATTAAGTATTAATTATAAAGTGAAGTGCCATGGATCAGTGGATCAGTCATCTGGTTCCAAAAATGAAATAAGTGGATCAATCACTGATTAGTGTTAATGATGGCTAGTTGAATTAGTAATGCGCTGGTCCGTAGTGTTGATGGCCGTTGTGGCCTCAGCTGCGGTGTCCGTCGTGGCCGTTTCGGCCCCGCGCCGCTGCGCTGGTCGTCTCGCCCGTGAGCGGTTGAAAGCTGCTGAAAAAATTCGCGATAAGAGATTTTATTACCTCTGCTGTGCGCCGACTTGTGGGACCTCATCGTATCGGAAGCCTAGGCCTCCGCCAGCTACTAGACGCTACCAGCCGTACCACAAGACTTGGTACGGACTTAAATACGGTACGCAATTAAAAGTGACATTTTCTTTGTTAACATATTGTTTACGAAGTACCTAATTGTAATACCAAACGACCAATAATCAAAAAATAGTAACTAATTAATCAAAAAAAATATGCAAACCTTGCGAATTTGCAATTGCAATAAGTTTTAAATTTTAAATTCGCATAAAACATTAAAAGTATCTAATTACACTGACGCAAGGTTTAGAAATAGGCAACTAAGGACCTTAGACCTGCCTAGGTCTGAGGTACTTATGTGTAGTACCTTAGACTTTACATGTGTAGACACTCACGACCCAAATTTAGAGTTAATTTTTCAATAAATTGCCGTTTCAGTTACTTCGACAATTTCCAATAAACTCGATAGTGTAATACGGAGCGTCATTACAACGCATGCATTTTGAACGGTTCGCCCAATTTAATGCAAATCAAAAGAAAATTACACAGCGAGAGCTTGTCTGAAAATCCAGATCATGACCTTTTAAACGGGGACAGCGTTTCCGCGCAATCCGTTCCCGGGGTTCTACCATCAAAACTGCTCGAATTAACCGACCATTTTTATCTCGATGAGAATATTCGGGTTCTCTCGATACAGCGTCTTTCGATGAACTCCAATCGATAATTTTCGATTCAGTAATAGGCCCCCTCGACAGGTTATCTGGATGAGCGGTCGTCGAACCGCGATATTTGTAGAGTTGCCAAATTGGTTCATTCATTCATTGGTCCACTGATAAAGTTTTTATTTTTATTAATGGAGTTATGATTATTTTGTAATTAGAGCATCAACCTTTAACGTTATTAATTATCCAAAGTTGGTTTGTGAGGTTCTTATTCGTTATAAAGTTAAATTTAAGTCATGATTTGCTTCATGTGGTTTTAATAATAATAGAATATAGATTTCCAAGTAACCAGTCCAAAAATGGTTCTCATACGAGCTGTCCAGCCTGATGACATGCCCAGGACTGACTGGCCAATGACTAACGCGGACTGAGTTAATGATCAAAGTCAGCTTGTGGCCACAAACGGTGCAAATCAACCGAAACATCGACTAAAATAAATTAGGCAAAGAAACCAATTTACTAGTAGTATAATTCTGATATCATCTGAGAAAATTAACCTTATTGTCTCAGACATTGAGACTAGTGAAATCTTAACAAAAAAAAAGAAAAAAAAATGCTGTATCTTAAGGATCGGTTATTGAATCTTGAAACAACGAAATGTTGAATTATAACACATCATATACAGTGTTAAACATTTATAAGAGGAATCAATAGAAACAGATACTTTCAAGGATAAGGTACCCATTTAACAAAATGGCATATTGTGGCATAATGGCATACTATGATACATTGCTAATGAAATGAAGACAAGTCAAATTACTTTAGAAAATTGGTAACAAAGTGTGACCAAGTGTTTAAGTGTGAAAGGTCAACTACAAACGCACTTATCTACCATGTTATTAAGTGTTTATATCTCTAATAAGATGTTACTGCGGTTATATTATATTAATTACTTGTCTGGCCGTTGGAATTGCCAGTAGCTTGCAATTAACAGGTATTAAATCAAACGAAGCTTTCCTAGAACCGGCTCCTTTATGGTGTCCAGCGAGAATGTTCAGATTATATAATTTAATTATTTCTCTTGATTCCTTCCTGTGGACAGTTATAGGAAATAAAGTTATTACTAAATAGTCGTACACATACACCTATCTCCTATCCGGTATAGAGAGACAGATATACTTTATTGTACACCAAAACATACAGAGAAAAAAAATCCCGTAATTAGAAGTACAACCGGTGGATTTATCGCTAAAGCGATTTCTTCCAGATAACCTTTGGGTAGTAACGAGAAGTCTGTAGACGAAATAGATATTGGTAGTGCCATAAAGAAATAATTCTTTATATATCTTTATATGCATACATAGACAACACTTTATTCCGACATACACTAACACTCGTACTATATATATCACAATAACGAAAAGAAAAGTACAATGTAGGTAGGCAATAAGAAAAACAAACGAAAATCACAAACATAAACAAAATATAAGAAATAATAAAAATAAATTAATAAAAAAAAAAGAAAAATAACCCGTTGGTATTTCATTCATGTCTGTGTTGCGATGCCGGAAATGGACTCCAACTCAGCATATGCTGTGAGTGCTGTGGCCGAGTGTCAGTCACCGCGATGATTTTCGGTGAAGCCATCGGTGACGCACGGACAAAAGTATATTATTTAATAAATTGGTAATTAAATAGTCATATATGACATATTAAATTAAAGATAAATGTATAATATATAATCAAATTAAAAGTAATAAAATAAATGAAAGTAATATATATAAGAGTACATATTAAGGTGTTATCAAATACGAAGAGAGAATAAGAGAGTGTATAAACTGTATAATTCCCTGTAGACAGTGGTAGTACACGCATTCTAAGTGGTTCTTTTTGATAATTTAAAAGAAAATATTTGTATTTAATTTTAAACAAATTTAGACATCTTATCTCCCGAATTGGTGGTGGTACGTTATTCCAAATTATTGATGCAGCATAACATACCGATCAGGTCGACCGATAGATACATATCCGGTGTACTATATCTTTTGATCTTTTGACACCCCAGTGTGGGGCGTTCCCTGTCAGGACGAAAATGGTAGGAAACGACTGGATGGGAAAAACTAATGACCGTTTGTTTGATGGACCTTGAGAAAGACCTATATTCCATCGTAAACACGGGCTAGTTATTACTAGTCGTAGTGGTGATAATTATTTTACCAACACAGGTGAAATTATTCCATAAATTGGTCTTTACGTTTTTTTATCATCTTGTCTAAATTTTTTAGGATGTAGGTATAATTTAGTAACGGATAACAAAATATTTCAAACTAAACTGAACCAACTAAACCTAGTGAAGCAGCTTTACTTTTAATAAAAAAGAACGGTTTAGACTTCTAACTAGACATCTGGTTCTTCCGTACCTTTGTGCAGGATTAAACGTTGAATTAACACAGCGTACCTTAAATTAATTGGATTTTTGATTCCAAAAGTTTGGGGATTCTTTTATCTGTATGCCTAGGTTGACTTCCAATCACTTCAATTTTTTTACACATTCAAGGTTTTAATTGAAATCGACTAAACTGGTGATCGTTGTTTTTCACACATTCAAGGTTTTAATTGAAATCGACTAAACTGGTGATCGTTGTTTTTCACACATTCAAGGTTTTAATTGAAATCGACTAAACTGGTGATCGTTGTTTTTCACACATTCAAGGTTTTAATTGAAATAGACTAAACTGGTGATCGTTGTTTTTCACACATTCAAGGTTTTAATTGAAATCGACTAAACTGGTGATCGTTGTTTTTCAGTCTGGTTGTTCCTTATTCCGTATCAAAAGAATGTTCCTCCATGAGTTCTTCTACTGCATTGCAAGAGAGAATTTCCTAGTCTTTGCCAATTAGTTCTTGACAGACAACTATTTGCAATCCTAAAGAATTATTCAGACCTATCAGATTTGCATTTGAAACGCTTTCACGTCCATACAAGATATCTGTAGCAGAACAGCACTTGTTACCATACAGGAAGTCTATGCAAAAAGCGTTTTAGAATAAATGGTTATGGTAAACGCGTCTGATGATTTCGTTTTTCTAAAGCAACTTTACTTTCAATGAGAAAGAACGTTTTAAGAGTCCCTCTCAATCAATATAGGTAGATAAGACGTTTATTCAAAACACAGTTATATGACAGTTACAGTTACAAAGGAAAATACAAACATATATATTTATACACATAACAGCAGATAAATTTTAAGAAAAAGTCAAAAGAATAAGACATGTTTCATTAAAGTAGTCTGCTGTCCGTGTGTCTTATGACTGCCCTGAATAGGCGTCCAGCTCAGCTTTAACTGTGTATCATGAGTAGGTAGACACACAGCGCTGATTTTGACTTTATATAAATATGATTTTTGAACCATTATTTTCTTCTTTTGTATTAGCGGCCCAAATGGGAAGAATCGCTTGAATGGACAACTGGATCTTTCTAATCACTTTGCGGGATTAAATTCTGTAGAAACTATAGCATATCAGCAGCGTGAGGCTTCCCAATGCTGGTAATAGGCTTTTTCCTTGGCTCGCCACTAGACACGATCTTCCTCCATAAACCTCCCGATGTAGAATCTAAAATAGCGGTAAATGATGATTTATCTTTTCCGAATTACTTACTTCACTTCCGAAAAAGTAGAAAAACGTTTCTCTAACTAAACAACTGGTTATGTTTCACATAAGATTTATAACTTTTGTTATGTGATTGAACATAATAATAGTGTTATCTTACATACACGCGGGATTACTTGTTGCTCTTTATAAAAGTTTCCGAATCGTTCCAGTTTCTATTCCACAATTCTCAGTGTACGCTCTCAGCAAATGATATGCATCGCTTAATATTGTCATCGTGTTACTGCGAGGCGATAACACTGTAATCACCGACCGCTGGAGGTCTCAATCTTGCTTTATCAATCACGTATATTTGCGGAACTCGGGACATCGGGAAACCGGTGCGACCGGCTTCGAAGAAATTGTACCGAGAGGCATTTATCAATACCACATTGGTTAATGTATCGTGCGTAATCTGCAGTGCCTATGCAAATAATGCGAGATTTTGCTATTTAAGTCTAAATTTGAATTATCTAGTATAGATAAACAATTAGATAAACCATTAAGAAGGGACAGTGTTTTATGAAGGTTTAGTCGGTAAAGCTACAAAGCGGTCTTAAAATTCCTGTCGCCTTAAGAAGTATCAAAATAAAGTTTATGGCAATTTCAATGATAAAGTGTTTTGCAAATTCATTTATTTTACAAAAATAGTCTTCTTAATCTTTTCTATTGATAGATGTTCACCGTTAGGAAGACCGTATTCATGAAGAAACTTCTTTGATACAAGATAAAATGGCATCTTAAATGTAGGAGAATCTCCACATGGCTGCAGGCTTTTTAGATCACTATCGTGAATGTTTCAGAATAAATAATCAATCAGAGCGATCTCTGCTCCCAGCCGCTCGTTATGCACGCGAATCGCCTAAAATAATTGAATAATAAATCGATCGTCGGACGCAACCTGCTTATCAAGTGCTGCCATCGGTCTGGCCACATCTCCGATCGAACGTTTTACATTCTTATGATTTGTTCTATCTTTAGGTTCCTTTCGAACGTCTAAAATGACTGCGATTTTACTTTCAACTACCGATACTTCGTTTGATATAACGACTTTAAAACGATTTACAACTTTATTTCTTTTGCTTCTTCAAAGAACAGTTAAATCTATTAATGCTACATTAAAAAATCATGTTTCTTATTCTTACATTCATTACGCTCGTTATCCTTTGCCCACATTACACAACTCAAAACATCCTTCCGGTCGACGACCCCATCAGGAGAGGTGGTCCTGTCAAAACGAATTTATTCCTCATTTTTTCCTCCTTATCTCTCGATCAGCCCGCTTTGTTATGTAATTACCCGACGAAATATTACCTTGTACGTAGAAACGACCCGAAGGTCACGATTCACCGGTTTGACTGAATGAATGTTTGATTCGTCTGGACCTGATCGATCGCGGTTCGATTGAGACATCAATACGTCGATTGTCCGTCGTTTGTATCGATTTGTATTCCAGCCGTGACACCTTGATCGCTTTTGTTTAGACACGAGCCAACTTTCTATTATGATGGATTGGCTGGTGGTAGAGCAGCACACGGGCAACATTGACAGATGACGAGTGGTTGGGCAACAACCGCATTGTGCGAGGCGCACGGCGACATGAATGAATTGTTGCCGGAGCTCGTCGTGATTTATCGATGACTAGTTTGGATCGTATCTTCTGTCGTGCTGCTTTTATTCTTCAGAAATTCTACGCTAAAAATCGTCAACGTTGAAAATAATAACTATCGCAAGTTTGATTTTGATTTTGGTTTCGTTCTTCCGTATTTGTTAAAATTAGGAAGTGAGGAAATTATTTTAATTATCTATTACTAGCGACCCGCCCTCGCTTCGCTTCGGTTTAAAAGTTTTCTTTTTTTTCAATTACAACATAAAATGTAGCCTATATTAGACAAGGATAATGTAACTTCCTATTTGTGAAAGAATTTTTGAAATCGGTTCAGTAGTTCCCGAGATTACCCCCAACATACCTACTAAGACACAATTTTACCTCTTTATTATATTAGTATAGATTAAATGTAGTTTATAATTCAAATTATAATTTCAAACGAGGCATATTATTTTCCGTTCTCTGGAATGAAATTATAAGAAAATGGCACGCATCAGTTCGATGTGTATAGATTTCGCAATTTTTCACACCTACAAATTAGACAATGGTCAAAAAATTTAATGAAGCTATATAAAACATTGGCATTAGATAAAAATATATCTATGGCAGCAAGAATTATTATAGGTTGGCAGCAAATCGTTATCAGCTTACAATGTTTTTATTGTCAGCAGAATTTACTATTTTAGACAGCCATTGATTGGGGATATCAGCTAAAAAATAAAATCATGTAGTAATTGATAATGTGCCATGAGATTAATACGATCATTTTTACTAAAAATAGGCATCTATAATTTACGTTGTCCTAGATTGAGCGCCGGATTTAAATTTCGCTTTATTTTTTTGTTTGGCGGTTGGCAACTCTGGTTTGTTTATAGATGTCACATATGATAATTTTAAAATTTCCTTATATGTTTTCAGAAATATACATTTGTGCTGAAAGCAAATAGAATGCCGAAATAGAAATAATGGAGTAAGTATATTATATGTGCTGCCAAGTTACATTTTTGATAACATATATTATATATATATTATGGTTATACGTATATGAAATTTGGCATACATTTTTGCTTTCCTTTTCATTTTATTCTGCAGCTAACGGGATGCATACGGGATGGGTTATATGATATTATTAAATTTTCTTGCTGACTATACAAGTTCCATTGCTTTATTTTCTCGATGACAGCTGACACACAGTGGTCGATATAACTTTGTTCTAGCGTCAACGCCTAAAACTCCGAACAAAAATTAGGCACCAAGACGTCATATTTCATTAACAAGGTCACGTCAGCCAGAAAGCAATTTTAGGGATGTAGTTATCGATAAACGTAACACGATAACAGATCCGATATTTTTTTACAAAATGTAAGAAACTAAACTACTGCCGGATACTTTTGTACAAATTTATTAACTAATATTATATTTCATTACAAGATGTTACACGTGTTAATTCTTGATTGATAATGCCAACTTCTTTAAAATTTTCGAAGCTGTTGTAAAATAAGTAGGTATAGGTAGGTACTCGACAATGAAACGAAATAATTATAAAGACAGGTAATCTTTATTTATTTATTTTAATCAAAATCTGATGAATCGTCACTGTCACTCGATGAGCTCTCCCCAACATTTATTATAAGTTCCTGTACTTCTATATTATCGAATGCCACATGAATTTCCCAATCCGACGCTATAATGTTTTGGGTTCTTCTCACAATTTTTTCCCAGTTTTCGGCAGTTACTTCCGCACATGCATTTTTTTAATAAATCTAACATCTTGTTTGCCGTAAAAGGGGGATGGGTATTGTTTCGAGCGGCGTCTCCTTTGATTTGTGCCCATATTAGTTCTATAGCATTGTACTGGCAATGATACGGCGGAAGTCGAAGAACCCAATGACCACATTCGGCAGCTATTTCGTCGATAACATATCTTTTAGGGTGGCTTTTATTCGATTTTAAAATATTCACTAATTGTACTTTTAATAAAGTATTATCCACATTTTCGCCATGACGTTGGAGCCAGTCAATTATCTCTTGTTTTTTATTGGCCTGCGTCGGCATTTTATCAATTTGTCTGGAGTGATATGTAGCGTTGTCCATAATAATTATCGACGGTTCTTCCAGAGATTGCACCATTTCTTTAAACCATCCTTCGTAAATCTCCGCGTTCATTTCTTCGTGGTAGTCCACTGTTTTCTTGGATTTAAAGGCCAGTAAAGCATCTGACATGAATCCTTTCGTAGACCCTGCATGGCATATGATGAGGCGTTCACCTTTTCCCATTGGCACTGAACTAGTGGAAGCGACGGTGTCGTCAGTCCAGTTCTTAGATACTGTGTGGTTTGCATTTAACCAAGTCTCGTCAGTGAAAATAACATTTGACCAATCTGATATCTTTTTGGCTTCGCTCAAAAATTCGCAGCGAGCCATAGCAACGTCGTGACGCTCCATCAATATTTTACGTTTGTCCGATTTTTTATAACAAAATCCAATTTCTTTCAAAACCAAGCTTAATGACGATTTTTGGCCATGGAACAAACCACATTCACGTAAAGAAACAACAAGTTTTTTAGGTGTTGGAATTTCTTTGCGCAAGTAATAGTCATATATATGACGGCGAATAGCGTCAGCGTCGAAGTTGTCAACCGATGTCACACGACGTGGTTGGCGTTTTTTCTTCGGCGTACGAAGCTTATTTTCCTGCATGCCGCTTGTACCGTAAGCTTCGGTAGTAATTTTTGAAACAGTAGGTCCACTAATTCCTAATGCGGCCGCAACACGCTCTCGCACTTGCGACAGTGGTAATAGCGGGCCACCATTTTGATACTCTGCTTCAAAGTAATTACGAACCTTGATCACCAGTTCTCTCGCCTGCCTTTTCAGAACAGATCCTTTCGGCATTTTGATATTTGACAGCTGGGCAGCAATCAACACGGAGGAACACAAAATACACAACGTAACGTATGGATAATGTGAAAAAACTCAGCGAACAGAAATGTAGTGACTAGCACGACCGTCTTGTTGCGAGTGACAGATTAAAACAAACACAAAATGGCGGTGGGCCATTGAGTGTTCCCACCTTGAAAAAATATATTTGAATGTTTTTGTTGTATTTGTCTTTGTTCAAAATATAATAAATATATGCGATCGATATCATTACTTATTTGGTCACACAACACTACAACTATCAAATTAGAACTGTCATCGAGAAAATAAAGAAATGGAAATACTATAGTAAGCAGTGCAGTACTTTGATGATAAATTATTTATCTGTAATACAATGCAATGCAACCAGATCATTCAGTATCCGCTGCTGAACATGGGCTTCTTAATCCACATTGTCATAAGGGATGATCTATGACCTTAAAACGACACTCAGACTCGCGGTTTGACGAGTCCAATTTTTCAGAGGTGGTGTAGTTCCTCATCGCTTGTGGTAACGGTTTTGTTATCTCTTATTCGCGTTTAATGACACACCCCGAGCTATAATTATGACCTATTATGACCTTCCATTGTTCTGTATTGTATTAGTAGCCTTACTGGACCGAACAGCGCTTAGATAAGTAATCAAACGTTAAGATTTTAGTTTAAAACTTAAAACGAAACTTAAATGCGATGTAAACTTTTTTAACACCAAATGTCATTTTGATGCGTAAAAATTTTACGCACTCCAGTTTATTAAAATTTTAAATTAAACCAATTACAAGTTTTTAATTAAGAATAGTTTTGGTCACGTTAGTGGAAATTGGTGGATTTTTTTCTACATTCGAAAGACGTGACACCTTCAATAGGTAGTATATCTTAAAAGTCTGTTTAAAAGTACCAACCCATTTAGACAATATAAATTGATTTATTCTTCCAAAATGTCTTCTAGTGTATAAACCTCACTCTTTTATCGGATAGCCTTAACAGTAACTGCTCCCTTTTACGTGTTCGTGCCACGTCTTTCACTAATCACAGTAAATATGAACAAGTGTTTGTGAAGGCAACTAATCATTTTGCCGCCATATTCGGACTACAATGGGGCTCCGGGTTGTAGAGCGATATTAGGGGGAGTGTACATAAGTGTATTGTTAGTTTTGTACTTGTTGATGGCGTTTAGCCTGCGGGCGTGTTGTTTTATCGGCACATCCTCTTGTTACTAGGCATGTAAACTTTCTCTGTGCGAACTTTCATCAAGATACACATTCTAATGGTTAATTCGTGACGATGAATAAATTATCTTTAAATGGATACATATTAAAATACTAATAGTTTTCCAGATAAAATAATTCCACTTGTTTCCTTTTCGCAGTGTATTTTTTATAGTATACTAGCAAAACCCGACAGACCAACGTCTGTCGGGTTTTGCTAGTATGAAATTTGTATGAAATTGTCGATCACCGACCACTTTACTAGACCCCTGTTAATTAATTTATATGAGGGGCTAGTAAAGTGGTCAATGTCACACAAATCTCTTTTCCGTCCAGTCTTGGCTGATCTCATGTCAAACACCGAAATTCTTCCTGTTCGTGGCGCACACTTTAGACGTGGTGAGTGTGGAATCGCTATAATCATAAATTAATTTGGCGAATACTGAAATACTGTTAGCGATAAATTTAGCCAAAATAAGTGTTGTATACGAACCGTGGACATGTACATAGATAGCTCTATATAAATTATATCTCACAAAAAAAAAACTTGTAAGCTGTCACAATTGTAATCACATACGAATCTCTGACTTATCTAATTAGTAGGACCACTTTACGTATTATAAATATTTTAAGCTCATGTCCGATTGAACCGGTTATTACTAGGTGAGATGTAGTGAAATTCGAAATTCATTATCTTCTCAATAGGTAGGTATACAATTATAAGTAGGTATAGATTGTTCAGTATCAAAAGTAAAATGAATTCTATCAATTTTTTTTTTATAAATTATTGTTCATTTCTAGTAAGTATATCTTTTATTCTACTCCTAGTTGCATTCTACGCGCGTCGCCCGGGAGTAATGAGCACTACGAACGTTTTAGATAAAATAAAAAAAACTTTCAATGCTTGTAACTTTTGATTTATTCACTAAAATAAGTTGTATTATTCCCTAGAACGGTTTTATATTATTTTAAATTTGTTGAATTGTTTGAGGGTTCTGCGTTATTTCGGTAATACATTGGTATATTTTTGTCAAAATTTACCTAAAAATTCTGTCAAGTTCCGAATTGAGTCCAATTTAATGCAAAATATTCGAATCGACAGCTGACAAGTCGAAGAACCGGTGTGAACCGCTTCACGTTCGGATATTTATTCCGCATGCCGACATACCGCATCCATAAATGTGTAAGTGGCTTTATACATGATTCATCGCAACCAAATCGGAGAAGTGGTCACGGCGTACAGATGTTACTTTTTGTACTATTGTGATTGAAGAAAATTGTTCGACCCCTACTTGGCTTTGTGGGTCAACTACGGAACAGTTAATTGCTATGGGGGCCTTACAGATTTCTACGGGTATGTATATATGGTATGTAATCGAGGTTTTTCAAGATGTTTGATAAAATAGGTATGCCACTTAGGTCACATGCCCTTTCAGCACTTCTTTCACTCACTCACTCTTTTACACACTCGCAAGTTTATCTAACACTATGAACTATTACGAAGAATTGGCTACTAAATAGTCCAATTATAGCCAAATGCTCTAAATTAGAAATTTACAATGGTATTGCACTATCTAAGAACAATCAATGGTATTGCTAAACTTTACCGCATGCCAGAAACACTGTGCATTCTTGTCTACTGCCAGTAGGAATGGAGTTTAACCATAAATTAAACTATTTCTTACGACTACGATAACAGCAGTTATTTAACGTTATGTTCATGGCTTTGACATTACGATAAATAATAAAACGATTAGCATTGATTTAAAATCGATCAGTTGTTTCTTTGATCGTTTCTAAAACTTTCTATGGCTGTTATAAAGTTGGGTATAGTATTTTATCAGCCTTTTCAGCGTCCGACTCTAGGGCACAGACCTCTTCTAGTAAATTACTCTATCATTTCAGGCCATCATCACGCAGGCCCAGAACGGGGTGGTGGATGCACGTAATCCAGATTTCTTTTTAAATTCTGTAGCATGAGAGCTAGATATTTTTTTTAAAAATTCAATGGTTTATACTTAATGGTACGGGCCAAATATTTGAACTCATGACCTCATGGCTGAAAGTCAAAAATGGATAGCCTAGGCTATGACCACTATGTAATTTATTACGTATCATAATGCAATGCAATGCAACCAGCCCACATGTCCATGTCCACTGCTGGACATCTACAAGTGTACAGTGTCTTCTGCATGAGGGATGTAAGAAAACGCCAAACAAGCCACGCGGGCCGGCGAGTCCATTATTTTAGAGGTGGTGTAGTTTAGAGGACCTGTGGTAGCCAATTCGTTATGCCTTAATAATTGTTATGATAACGGGTTACTCACGCCTTCATTCGCGTTGACGTTAGAGTATGTACCGGTTAGCTTGATTCCCGTGGGAACTTTACAATTGATCTGGATAAAAAGTAACCCAAATGTTAAGCCCTAATTTTTCATTAAAATCCATCCAGAGGTATTGCCCATCAAGCGCGTTGTGTAAAACAAAGATTCCAAAAAAATAAAAAAATATTATTTTGGGCTCTGTATCATTCGTACTTTATAAAAAAAATCTCTTTTCTAAAAAAAATCAATGTACAGACACGATTTTGTTGCAATTTTATTGTCTGTAAATGGATTTATGCCAACAAATTGTTATGTCACTGGTTGCTCACCTGTTAAACTATTCGCCGCATTTCTTGACGTAGGTACTCTTCCCATGTATATGGGAATTACAGGAGAATAACTCGCAAATTGACCACTTATACTTAATAAGAACAAATTGCCTGCAATTAATTGCGTCTTTTTACCGCGTGCACTTTCGCGGCACGTCATTATATTCCGAAGAATTTCGTTCACGCAGTTCGTTTTTACTTCCTTTACGATGAGTTGTGGTGTAAAGACATGTGTAAAAAAACTATAAAAGTATAAAATAAAGTATCTAGCTATTATAGTTACGTCTCAGATAAATAGATACATGTGTATTCATGTCCTAGATCTATCTATCTGGGACATGTATACATATCGATCCACATTGGGCCCATCTGGTGAATTACATGATCCCAAACCCCACTTTGATTCCAAAAAAAGTGGCTTGTAGTGGCGACGCAACGTTATAAGCTAATTCATCAACCCGAACGTTTAATTTCATCAAGTTGATAAAATTAATCGCTAATGAAAGCCATTAAGCATGTTCCGAGTTAGATAAATTCAAATACAGACCGATGTGATAATGGAATGTAAATGCAAATACATTTATAGTGGTATAATTGAACGGTTTCAGTTTATCAATGCTCGTTAGTTAATTTTTAATTCTTTATTTGTACAATGTGAGTACGATATTATCAATCATGCTATGGAAATATTTATGATTATATTAAAAATTTAATCATACATATCATTGATTAATTAACAAAAGATTAGCGCCGCCTATATTGCAATGCTCTAGCGGTGTTCTCGTGAAATTTAAATATTGTAAAACAGTACAGTACAAACTTAAATTAAACAAAAAATTAATAAAATGTCAATTATTAAGAAGTAATGTCAATTATAAATATGTCTAGAAATTAAGAAATGTCATCAGTTTTGTTAAACAATGTCATTACCATAATATTTCAATGTCAAATAAACTTATAAATCGAAGGTTTGCTTTAATAATGTACATATGTAGCTAAGTACTGAAAACGCTTGATACACAATCTAGATAGTAATTGAACAAGAAAGAAAAAGTCAACGTTTAAAAAAACGAATTAAGAAATTTGGTCACAAAGAACTTATGTAAAGTACATTCTCGTCGCAAATACTGTTAAATAGTGAACAGGATCGCAATAAACTGTAGCGATAGTAAAATTCCTTAATGAGCGATGATCGCTTGAGAATATTTATCTTCGACTCTCATTCGTAATATAATCTCGTTCGTGAAGAGCGAAAATATGGGCCGGCTAGTGGACTATGAAGGAAATTATAGTCCTGTCTTGGTGTCCCTTTCTCAACCAAAAATCTGGCTATAGCCATTGGTAAATATATACAAAGAAATTAATCCATACTTGATTACACCGATTTTTGATACTCCGAGATTAGAATTTCTTGATGCCATAGTTTAATTAATGATTTTGTTTTTTATATTGTAAAATGAAACATTTATACATATGTATATTATATTTACTTCAACTTTGAAAGCCAAATCGCCTGCTTGTAATCCAGCTGATCGCAATAAATCTCGCGGGTCCATTAGACCGCGGTCATGGTGTCGCGCGACCGCGGGCGATCGCCGTGTGCGGCTCACTTCGCGGAAACCACTATATCTGGTCGATATCGATACAGTACGATAGCCAACTTCACTTACCTTGATTTTGCAATTAAGCGATATTTTTTATAGACAAGTAAAACTAAACGCGTCGTGGAAATGTACGTATAGTTTGAATAGGATTGGATATTGGTATTACGTTTTTCCATTTTTCCCCAAAACCAGAGGTAGGCCATTCCCTGGACCAATCTTGCAATGTTTAGGTCCAATATTGCAAGTGGATTTTAACCCACTTCCACTTGTACTTATGCTTTCCACTTGATGACAATACAATAATCTATCAGGACCGATGACTCTTGAAAGGCCACTAGGGCCATAAGAATTTAGCCATTCCGAAAAAAAAAAACAATAATCTAATGACCATGACGTGATGCTGCAGCAAGGAAGGTCTGTGGAACTTCTCAACGGCGAACGATAGACATATCGTGTTCAGGCTCGTTTGGCTCGTAGTTTTAATGACAACACCTTAGTTCCATGACTTTAACCTAATGCTGCAGTTAGGACGGCCAGCACACTGTAGAACTCCTCAACCGTGAACAGTAGACACGTCGTGTTTGGGCACGTTTTGATGGGCTCATTTTTTAAGTTCAATTTTCGAATATATCCATAAATCCCGGCACATCACTCATTGAGTGGGTCGAACCTCCACTCCTACACAGCTAAAACCGAAGATTAAATAATTTACTTGCCTGTAATAAACACGAATTAGGGTCCCTCAGTTAATAAGCGTGAAAAGGCCGTAATATCATGTAGGCAGTTTCCGCGTGGGTACCAATTCTGTGCCCCACGGGTCACGTAGACTCACATCTCGCTGATAGCCTCTAATTTCAATTTTGAGGGTATTTTCATTTTCAGATACCCATCTTAATAATGATGGGTTACATTATCATGTTAGTTGGAGGCTTTTAATCTTTTTGTTTAAGCCGAATATACGTATAGCCTTATACATTACTAGCGACCCGTCCCCACTTCTCATCGGTTTATAAGTCTTATTTCATTTTTTTTTTCCAAATATTCAAAATAAAATATAGCCTATATTAGACACGGACAATGTAGCTTCCTATTTGTGAAAGAATTTCTGAAATCGGTTCAGTAGTTCCAGAGATTACCCCCAATACGAAAACAATACGAAATGGGTAACAAATCATGATCATCAGAACAATCTATTTTAAATAACTCACATGATTAATTTTATATTACTAAGAATGTCATCACCAAGTCGACGATGTCCAATTTGTCACAACAGAATCTAAATCTACCCCCCCCCCCCCCCCCTCACCCCACCGTTTTGCTAACACAACGATTTGCTGCTCATTCAGTATTTGCTATCGTTCATTTAATTATTTCTCATTACAAAAATTACGTCATGTCTTATTATAACAGGTCTCGTACATTATTCAAAGAAATACGATATGTCTCGCGAGTGTCTCTCGTTCGGCGTGCAACATTGGCGATCATATTCACATACTAAATAGGCTTTAAACGCAACTTATCAATAGAGTACTACAGGATACCAATGGGTAAGTACTAATAGCTTCATGACTTAGCTTAGGTGACATCACGATTTCTTAGGAAACCCAAACAGCATGCATACATTTTTTGTCACCTGAGTTTTATATGTAGTTACTTATATATTTTTTATATGTAGTTACATATATATAATAGTTTTTAAATGAAAAATCGAATACAGTCTTTTTATAATTGACGTTTAATGTTTGACATAAATTTTGATGTTCATATATTCAGCATAGCAAATAATCCCAGAAAAACATAATCACTCAAGTTAGATTATTTCCATGCCAACATTTGGCCATCTGCTTCCTTATCACAACCACACGAGCTATAAATCAATTAGCAAATCCGGGGCATAAACAAAACCGGCGGCATGATATACGAGTATATTTAACTAGCATTTGTACGCGGCTTCTTCCTCTTAGAACCCGATTTCTAAGTCAGTTTATCACTTTGTTTTGTGGACGAATGGAAAGATCTCCACTTTCCCATGGTCCGGCTAAGATGTTCCACAGGGATAGGTCCCTCTGGACCAGTTCTTCAGGGAGCCCTACCCGTTATTTTACTGAAGCGATTTTGTTAAAAAGTACCTTCCCAAGTGAACTGGGAGTCTAATCTGATTTTACGCTTCCGATGTTTCGGGCCCAACCGAAGTTCGAACGAACGAAGTACTCCGACTTTCCTTCGTTCGGAGCTCTATACATCGGGCATCTCCGATTTTATATAAAAGATGAGATACTGTTATCGTGAAATTTGACGTTTGATCCCCAAGTATCTCTTGTCAAAATCTATATTTCGATCGTTGTCTCGTGCGATCAGAGTAGTTTCAAATGTCAAATGAATTTCATTCGGACCGATATATCGCAGTAAACATTTTCGTAGTAGGAATCCATCGAAATATCAACCGCAACTACATCTTTCGTGTTTACGGAGTAGACCCCCTGTAACTGGCCCATAAACAAACAGACAGACAGTCCTTTATATATGCAGAGATTATGTATTAACCACGTGGATAAACAGAGAACAAAATTAGGTCGATTATTCACTGTGTTTTGGCGAAGGTTAAAACGTGTTATGTTACCGGCCGGCGTCAACTTTCTCCTTATCATTTGAGTAAACAATAGGTGCGCTCTTTTTAGCTCAACTGTAGTCAGTTACGCTCTTTGCCGTTACTATTAATAGTTAACAGAAAACTACAGTGAAATGTACAGCATTTTCCCACTTCATCCCATTCCTCTAATGTAAGAAAGAAAGGAAAAAAGAGAAATTTATTCAAGAAGGTATTATTCTTCATTCAAATAAGATCTGCGGAGTTAAGGCATTTTCAATTTAGACAAATGGCGAATTTTAATAGTGAACTCAAGCACAGACCTTGGTTTAGTTGGGTTACTGTTAACACAACACCAAGGGCAAGTTTTTTGGATAACTGTTAATCTGCATCCTCTAGAAAGGTGTTAATCATGACTGTTTTTCTTAACTAAAATAAAAGAATAATAATAATGTGAAAGTTTTACTAATTGTCATTCCGTGCGTAGTAGTGCCCCGCAGATAGTGTGTCCAGCTCAGCATGAAGCTGGCTCCCTGAGACAATCATTCAGCGCTGATATTCAGCTTAACCGCCGGTGACGCACGCAGCTGTATTTACGTAGGTGTTTCGATAGTCAGCGAGATATACCAGAGCCCATTCCATCCTATCCTATCTCTCTCCATTTTCCCAAACCTTTTCCCTAAATTCTCTCCGAAATCTCCAAAGGTAGGCAGTGCATCTGAAGGCGTACCAACATTTGGTACTCCTGTCTGATGTTAGCATGTATCGCAGATGTTGCAGGGCAATAGTATCCACTTACCATCAAGCGGACCGTATGCTCGTCTGCCGCCTTCCTGCCTTCTATATATAAAAAAGTGTTATGGAAGTGCATAAGGTATATTTTATATCGGAGCCCAATACTTGAATTACTGCCTTAAATTCTTAAAATACATTTCGATCATCGCACTTTTTAGGTAGGTAACAATTTCATTTCCCTTATATTCCAGATATCATTTAAATGCAACAAATACTTACAATGTAAACTAGACAAATTCTAGTAAACGGCAGTAAATAATATGTATATTAGACAATTTAGACACTATTCTACCTTCGTATCACTTGATCTGTATAGAAAAGGCTCTTAATGAAGCTAGATGATGGCACTTAATCCTAACTTACGTGGTTATTTGCAATTAAATCTGCAGCGTAAGCCTGGTTACGTGTTATCTTAAGACCACATACACATTTGACTAACAATTTGTAGCTAAAATTTTGCCAACGTATGTCAAATCATGTCTATCTCCATTTATACCATTACTATAAAGACATTGATTTTATACGGGTATTTTTTTGTTTTTAATGTAAAAGGTAAATTCAGTCATCTGGGCCAACTTTACAAATTATTTTCTTTAAGGAAGCTAATTTAACGGCATTGCACTCGGAACGCCCTGATGTTGCACGTGTCCATGAGACGTGGTGATGACCACTTACCATCTCGTGGACCGACCGCAATCCCTTTTTATATAAAAAAAACATGGACATGGGCTGTTTGGGTTCCGTACGTGAGTGAAGCCAGAGCGGATTCTTAGTACACATACAATATAAAAAACAATATACATAAAAGGCTTATATGATAAAGTCTGTAAGTCTATCTGCCGAGTTATTATTGTTTGTTAGTTGTTATTGTTTGTTGCTGCCCGATTTACAAACAAGCATACAGACTACTAGCTATCCGTCTGAACCTATGTCTGTTTGTTGCGGGTTTCACTGTAACGTGTATGTCCTATAGGACAACTCGTCCTTATCCTCTTAGTAGCAAAAGTAGATTATCTGACGACATCGTGATTTTGAGAAAACTCAATATAAAGTTTGATCACTAGAGAAAGTGAGAAAGTATTTTTTTTTAAATGTACTGAATTCCTAAAACAAAAATGGCGGCTTTGTTTCTGGAATTGGTAATGGCGCAGTTGCAGTGCAGTTCGTTCCCACTAAACTACGGTTTGGACTCACCAATGGAGCTACAACTTTAAGGATAGCAGCAATATAGTAGCAGCCTTGTTGTTTACAAGTTGCTAAATCTGAGCTAGTCTCAACTAAGTCGCTCGAAAAGCAACGCCGGTGTGTTAATACCGACTTAACCCAGTTACAGTTGACTGGTACAGTCGTGCACATTAATGTACTTTTAGGGAGAATTCCAAGAAATGCGAAGATCGTGGGGAGGTTTCCACAAAAGGTAGAAGAAATCTATCTACCTATTAGCGAAGCAATCAATGGTGGCTACTTAGCGCTTTCGGCGGTAGATCTGACGCTAGTTCTTCGGCTCTGTTAGGGCCCAATAAACTTACTTGACGTTTAACGCCCATTCTATAGCTTTTTTAATAGTGTTTATCTTCATTGAAATGTGGAAGTTCTATCTACGTGTAACGAATTGTAATTATATAATGGATGCCATTATTATTTCTATGCCATTGTCATTAATAACATTATACGTACACATCCCGGACGAAAGTAAAACACAGCGTCAGTGCTGTCGTGTGGCGATACGTCGCTGACTGACTGACGTCACTGACGACAGAGACGACGCTCTACAAAACCGAATGTAGCCGATCATAGTCGATGTGTATTACTTTCGGCCGGGAAGTGTAGGTACTTATTAACGGCCATTTAAATAATATTCATTTAAATTTAATTGGTCATTTAAAAACTCGTCAATAGTATAATATAATTTATCTAACGATAATTGTAAAAACATAAACGTATGTATATACCTACGTATTGTATTATATGTATATACGTACCTAAAAGCCATACATATTTACATTAAACCAGCCTCATTAAATATAAAATTAAAATGATATTACAAAGATGGATCGTGTGACATAAAATCGGAGAGATGATGCGATTTAGAGTGACACATGGTCATACCATAAACTTAGAATGATGAGACTGCCAAGTCAAATTCAGCGCAAGACAAAAAAACTGTAATTTGAGTGTGCGTAATTTATTTTAAACCCCAATAAATAGACAATTCTCAAAGCCGTGTTTTATTTAGTTAGAATACCCTGTCCTGGCTGCTGTGTATTTTGGGTTTTGGGTTTGAATCCCGGTCTCACATTCATTTGTTAAGAGCCAAATCTATGTTCGAGTCTGGGTAGTGTGTTTGTCTTTATAATTATCGTATGTGTCTCTTGACCAACGAACAGGAAATACCAGTGATGGCCATTATGCGTATCGTTAGTGACTTAAAACAATATGTAGTTTGCAATTGCATACAGGATAGTTCCCACCACTCAGTCTAAGTACGCAAAACCGTCTTAGATCGACATAAATAGACGCTACTAAGACCATTCTGTATCTTATACTTGGGTCGAATGGTTCAGAACTAACCTAAAACACAACTCGGACTAAATCTATGGTCGAGAAACGTCTGTTGCTTATCCGAGACATAGGGCCTTTCTCACCACCTATTGATAAAGTATCTGATAGCCTATCTAGCATTTATCCGAAGGCTAGTTGTAATATTTCTGTTTCACAAGTGTCAGATAACTGTTAAAGTGTCTGCTAATCTATCAATATCAGCTAGATTTAATTGGCAGATAACTTATTTATCCATCATATTGTTAACAGTTAACTTTACCAGGAGGTGATGAGAAAGGTGATTAAACATTATTTTGTCACAAAGAAAAGAAAGGTCTTAGAAGGGTCTTGGAACGGTCTTATTTATGTCAGCCTAAATTTACGTGATATTCAGAGAATCTTGCCTTCTGAAGACAATCAATTTGACAATTAGTTCTCTCTCTTTCTCGCTTATCGCGAACATGTTACAGTTTGAGTTCTCGCTCGCACGCTGTGTTGATCTTTGCGGTTAATGAAATAAACTCTAAATCTATGAATGGAATGTTTGAGAAAAAAATGTCCAATGATGAAATGTTGATTGAAACACGCGGTGATTAAGCCTGATTAGCACACTGATCATAGAAAATTAACATAGAAAACGCTATTACAAAGGAATTTTACATATATAGAACAACATCAAAAAATAAAGAGTACCGAAAAAAATTTATTTCTCGAGTAAAGCAGTTTATTAAAAATAATTAAGTAATCGGAGAAAAAATTTAGAAAAACGAAACCAATAATACATATTTAAAACAATACATCGTAAAGAAAGAAGTCCGAGGAACAGGAAGGAACGTGGTATGGTCAAAGCCAAATTCGAGATTGACTATTATAATACCTTTTAAAAACATCATCACACGATTTTTAATCTAGGGGTTAAGGGTATGCCAACGTGCGTGTTAAAACTGAAAGCCCGTAACATAATTCACTATTAAATTTTGTGTTTCTATAATAAAGCTATTATTATGAGATAATTATAAATTATGTACAGTTTAATTGATAAAATTTGCACGTAACTGCGTTTAATGTCACATTTAAATAGTACATCTAGGCCCGAAATAAAGCAATTGACGAGTAATATTGGAAGGACGAGGCGAAGCCGAGTCCTTACAAAATGATTTTAAAAGGAAGAGGCGAAGCTGAGTAAACGAGCTTAATAGTAACGAGTTTAGTAGTTTAAATAAAAGAGGCCGTTAATTGCTTTTTCGGCCGAGACTTGTATAGTACTTTTCTCTAATATACGAGGAAACAATAAACAAATTAATTCAAGAAACAGAACTTTCATTCCTTCCAATTCGACTGCGCGCGGTCTTTGTTCTTTTTTTAAACTTTTGAAAAGAAATGCACATTCAGCCTTTATAATAATAAATATAGTGTACCTAAAAAAACCTAATTTATGTTAGTGTGCACTAAAAATAACCTCGCTACTGTCCAGCAATCTCTATTATTGTCGTGTTGGAAATTGCTGGCGTGCGTACAGAAAAGAGCCGATTGACGTATTCTTTTTTAAAATAATGAAGCCATTTCCGAGCAAGTAGGAGAAAATATATTAATTAACAGCGAACATTTAATATTTTATTGCCACAAGACATGTCTGCATTACAATTAAGGTATCGCAACGCAAAACCGCCAATTAAATGTCCTATTATCGTTGCACCGAATGCAACTGTCAGTGTTTATTACTTACACCTTACGTTTCAAATATTGCAATTCAATTTATATCCGTTACACTTTAGTACACTGTTTAGTACGTTGATATAATTTAAAAACTTCAGAAATCTATATTATTAATCTTGATTTTTCTTATTAGAGTCCCTTTGAGTTTAAGAGTATAAGTATATCACATTATATTTATTTATTTTAAAGAACAGCCCACAAAACATACATAGAAACATGAGTTAAAACTTGGTTAAGTGCAATGCTACTCGTATTAATTAATTGGAGCCTTACAGGCTCTCGCCAGAAATAAAAATTTGAAAGTAGACCCCGTTGAGAATATTTTTTTATAATATGATATAATAATAGGAGCATGAGGGGGAGAGTGCATGCTGCAATCCAACAGCCGCTGGGCGCACTCGACTGGCCACGTTACTCCTCTCTCACAGAAGACTACCTTACAATGTACTGCATTTCCCACTTTATCTTATTTGGCCAATGTACGTACGTGTTGCGGTAGTGAGTGAGATGCGTCAGAGCCCATTCCCACCCTATCCCTCTCCATTTTCCCAACCCTTCCTCTAAATCCATTCCAATATCTCCAAAGGTAGGCAGCGCATCCGGGGGCGTGCCAACGTTTGTCATTTTGGATTGATGTTGGCATGTATCACGGATGTCTATGGGCTACAGTATCCTCTTACCATCAGGTTTACTGTATGGTCGTCTGCCGCCTTCGTCCATGAAAAAAAAAATAATAAATGCACACATACATACATATACACATGCATACATACTAGGCATACATATAACATACATACATATAATAATAATAAACAGGATAAAGTAGAAAAATCAGTATATTTTACGGTAGTCTTCTGTGAGCAAAGGAAAAATTTAGCTGGTCGAGTGCACCCAGCGAATGGGTATTTCTAAATAATAATAATAATAATCAAGTAACAACAACTCATATGACAAAATTACAAAATTATTATGTTATAAAAATAAAATACATATATATGTATATATATATAATATATATATATTATGGATACTTTTGCCAAACATGACATGACATGTTGCAAGTCATACTTGGCAGACAAAGCTGTCTGGATGGCCACTTTCCTGCCTCTGATCGCTTGACATCCATCAGTTCTTGCACGCATCCCCATCGGCAGTACTGTAGAGTAGCGTTGTTATATTGGACACTGAAATGCTCATTCTCTTTAAATTCCTTATTATTTCCACCACGTTTCACTCTCAACCAAGTTTTCAATTACAAAGGACAAGTGACAATTCGAATTGTGGTCCAACCATAATCTAAGATCACTCGATTACATCATCAATGTCCCCGATCCGAGACATGCGAGTCCAATCGATTAGACAGGCATCGACTAAATCGAGCCTCACCATTCACCCATGAGTACAGTCTGCAGCCCATTAGTGTATACAAACTCATTTCATTAAAGCCTATTTGTGGGCGTCCAAGCAAAAACGGCCCAGATCTCGGCTTAGCATTTTACTGAAGTCGTGTGAAAAAATACATTTCTTGATTTGAATTAGATGTATATTATTCTACGGTCTAGTTATTGTGCCATGTGGTGTCGGCAGTTATTACGATAGCACCACCAGTGGATACTAAGGCCCCCCGCGCATTACGGCGGCCAGTTGCATGCGGGCGGCTCGTCTGGCGGCCAGATTTTTTTTTTTTTTTTTTTTTTCGGAAGGACTAAATTCTTGTGGCCCTATTGGCCTTTCAAGAGTCACCGGACTTGTTTAGATTAGGGCGAGCGCAGAAGGCGCTCCGCCAGGAGCAAACGTGTGTGTTGCAACGAGCCTAAGGGCTCCCCCGCCGGTAAACCGGCGGAAGGAACGGACCTCGGCTTAGGGCGTTGCATTGGGGGGAAACCGCGGGATCGCGAGTCGGCGAGAAGCGCCCAGGCACGTGTCTATACCTAGTGAACATGTTGGCTGAGGGCCGGTGTGTGTTAATGCAGTGAGAGAAGGCGGCCAGATACGTCGGTGAGTGGCCGCGTGTAAGTCGCGATGTTTCTTGCTGGCCGCGCGGCCAGAATGTGGCCGCTGGCCGCTGGCCGCATAATTCACGCACTTGTATATATCGTGGAAGAACTAACTGGCCGCCTAATGCGCGGGGGACTTAAAAGTGCTGGTTGCGGTTACTTACCTACAATTGCATGCCACTAGCACCGTTATATGGCGGTCCTAACTCGTATATTTTAGATAGATTTTTTTTAATTGAAACCTTTTATTAAAGCTCAAAGTGCATAGTGTTTGTGATAATAAAATAAAAACGTGGGACTGCGTTTTTCGTGTGCTTCCAAGGAGCCCTCTTCTGTCCTCAGTAAACCTATTATTATTTTATTGAGCGAGTCCTGACCTACTTCGACGCACCTTCGACGGGACTGGACATTGACAGAATATGTTTCAAACTTTGAAATTGTTTAGTACGAAGAAAAAAACTTAACACTGGCAGAATGTGCTAATAGCACCATTGCCATATACGATAGAAAAAAGGGTACATCAGTATGCTTAATTTATTATCGACTAAATTATGTTTTTTTATATATAATTCATACTGAATATATAGACATCAATATGTCCACCATGTTTCTACTACTAAGTTATGAGTAAAATTGTAAGAAATATGCGATATTTCCATAATAAATCAGCCCCTATGCAACTGTCAAGTGGAATGTTTTTAAGTCAAAATTTAACGATCGATTTTCTCGAAACATACTTTTTATTTTGAACTTTAGATTTTCTTTTCTTTATAAAATCTTTATTAACATGTCACTTTCTTTACGTTATATGATCACATATTAATTTTAGTTTCCAAATCTGCTCATAACTCCAATATCTCCCTAACTGGACCCTTTTTGTTGCAACGCCCACATTAGGCTGTCATTTTATGGTCTGTATTTGACGCTTAATCTGCCGTCCGCTGTACACGTCCAATTCAAAACCAAATTACACATACAGTAAACCAAATTGACACATCACTATCGTGTGTTCATTTTAAGGCCAAAGATGATTTTTTATGTCGGTAGTATTAACAACAAATGTAAATTTGTAAATCAAACACGGGCGTAACGAATCGTACCACGCAATTAGAAAGATATTAGAAAAAGAAACGTTTCGATTGCGTTGGTGACAAATTGTTTGACGTTGTTATTAGTGGTTGAGAGGAGAAACCATAAACTTTGAAAAGTAGATTGCCAATTTTTCAAATATACCACGGCTCAAAAAATACTCTCACTGAATGGAAAGTGGCTTTGACATATCTTAGTCACGAAACACGTCGGTATGCTTAGCAGTTGATGCCCTTTCTAGCTTGTAATCAGAGATGTATTCGCTTTCCGTTTCGCTAAAGTTTTAACGAATATTTTTTATGTTATACGATAATTGCATTTCTATGCAGAATTCGCTAACTATTATCATGAAACGTACTCGTCCGATTGACGATTAGTATTATGTATCATAAAAAAATATGTGATTAACTAAATTTGCCGATAAAGCTCAAAGAGTCGGCAAATTGAAGAAATGGCAGTGGTTAGGCCATACTTGCCCCAGAATAGATAAACGATGGAGGAGACGAGTACTCGAACACAGACCACGTACCGGGGAAACGCAGTGTGGGACACCCTTCAGCCAGGTGGACTGATGATTTGGAAAGATCACCGACAGTAGCTAGACGAGTAGAGCGGGTAGATCTTGTGTGGTGATAATATAATCCTTGGAAGAGGCCTTTATCTAGCAATGGAGAAATATAGACTGATGGTATGGTATGGTGTGATAAAACGGTCATACTGTGAATTGTTATCTCGTTCGCGCACGTTGTTAATCTTTGCAGTTAATAAAAAAGTTCTAAATATATGGCACACACATTGTCCAGCAGAATTGTAAATATATATTTAAATTATAATCCGGTAAAATCCATCCGGTTATTTAATTAACAGTATTTACTATGATTTAGTACTAAATCGAAACTGACGCGTCGTAAATCTACTCGTAAGTGCCTTGAGCAAAAGTGTCGACCGAAAACGTTATTGTTAAAATAAATTAATTCAAACGGATCAGTAAAGATAACCGTTACGATCACAAACGATGGCGATAATTAAATCTTTATGCGCTCCCACAGACCGTAAACTCTATGAAACAGTACTGTGTCACTTATCAACTTCCTAGAACAAAACAAGCGAGTAATCGAAGTGGTCTGCAGTCGTAATTCGATATGTTATCCAGTCGGGCACGGCTTGCAGATTTACAGAGTAGCTACGATTGTAATGATGCTTACATACACATTATTTTATTGGCTGGTTATTAGGTTTCAATTATTGAAAATTTATCTCCGGCCGGAGAGGCCGTCGTTTGCATGTTTCAATTTTCAATTTCAATTTATTTATCTACAATGCGCGTTACAATAGATAGTATGTACAGTCAGCAACACACTAATGCATCCAATTTGAATTTAGGCCGTATTAGTAATGTATTTGGGTACCAATACGTTGAGCTGTTGTCGACTGTACACACAGTCAGATCATCACATTTGCCAGTAATGTTGACATGTATCGTGATCCACTTACCATCAGGTGGACTGTCCGCTCATCTACCACCTTCTTTCTATAATAATAATAATAAAAGTACTTAATATACACAATAGTGTTACATAATAGTGTTAATAATAAACGTAGCGTGAGACGCCCTCGGACCAAATGAACGACGATTTGAAGAAAGTCACCGGTAGTGGTCGGATGATAAGAGACCATGTGTGAGTAGGTTCTTGAGAGAAGGCTATATCCAGCAGTAGAGAGATATAGGTTTATGGTATGGTAAATGAATAAGTGTTAAGTTTAATAACCTTTGACACAGACTCGACCTTTTTCCTAGTGATAAGTGGAACTGTCGCCCATGGACATCCGCGCTACATGCCAGCTTCTATATCTACCGTTGCACAATCTTATGATTTCGCGATATGAAACGTCCTACATACCGTCTGTCTCAAAGTTTATTTATCCGTAGCTATCTCAACATTGATAATTCCACGCACAGATCGTCAAAATATAATAAGTCAGATAGTTATCTCCTATTATTGTGGGTAGTGCCCTAACGGGCCTTTTACTGTCTACTAATAACCTTCTGATATAAACGAGATATTGTCGTTTGTTTGTTTGTCACAGTCTTAACCGACCACGGCGCAGATAAAGAAGGATAACATTTTTCATATGTATTAATTACTCCATAAATCTAAAGGTACATATAATATCGTAACAAAGTCGTGTGTGTAAATAAAGTTTTTTTTTTAAATCGTTGCAGTGTAAGACTATAAATGATACCGAGTCCAAAACAATTTTTTTTGTTTGAAGTCTGTCGATTCTCTGAACACACAGCTGTCTAAGCTCTGATATTTCAGAGGTCACATGAAAGGGGAAAGAAAGAAAGGGAACTTGACTTCGCTTGAAGGGGGACAGTGCATGCTGCATTCCTACAGCAGCTGGGCGCACTCGACTGGCCAAGAGCTCACATCAAAGGGGAAAGAAAGAAAGAGAACTTGACTTCGCTTGAGCCAACGTTTGTCATTCTGACGACAGTCATGAACGATAGTGTCCACTTACCATCAGGTGGACTGTATGCTCGTCTGCCGCCGTTTTTCTATAAAAAAAAAACATAAAACCACTAAATGGATTTTTATCAAATTAAGTACAATGATAGTTTATATTCTGGAGCGCCATACAGGATATTTTTTAACCCAAACTGCAATAAATTCCCAAGGGAATTATAAAGTAAGCACACGTACTCTAAACACCATGCGAACTAAGTCGCGTGCACAGCAAGTATACAATAAATTACCAAATTCAATATGTGGCGTTAACAATATTAATAAAAGTACAATTGAATTTTTAATTATCGAATTGTAATGACATTATCATTTAGCACTCCTCGCCAGCTCTGCTGTAAAGTCTGTTTTTGTAAAAGAGAAACGAGTGACGTCTGAGACGAAAAGCTAGTCTATTTCACTGTTGCCGTGACTGCTGATGGTATCTGAATAGCAGATGGCTGATAATGCGTGGCACATAAAATGTGAATTGTTAACATTTTATGGCACCATTGATAGGAAATTCGGCCTGTTTCGGTTTATGGGGCCCATTGTGTTGTCGGTGTCGGTGTCGTGTCTTATCTATAAGAGCAGGCTTTGAGATTTGTCTTTGATTTTTATGATTCTCGTGGTGGTAATGGCTCTCCCAAACAGACGCGATATACCGGTCGGTATTATCGCAACGCGATATTGCAGTAATTGATCTTGCTTTTCTGTACTTTTACCGCAGTGCAATAATCGTCGCTGTATATAAAGATTTCATGCGGTATAGTCAAAATGTAAACGTTCGTTTGTTCAAAATATCCGAGAGTTCTTCACCGATTGCTTTGAAATTTTGACACAACGTTGCATTCGAATACGCGCGTGTTTTTATATACTTATCACAAGGTAAAAACCTGCTTTTTACCCAAAAACAGGTAAAAACAGGGTAAGCGCCATCTGTTTGGCAGCCACAGCAACGCGTGGCCGGGTACAGCTAATGCAAAATATAGTAAGGACCAGTTATCGCTTTACCGCATTACGATATTACCGGCCGGTATAGCGCAGTGATGTGGGAGAGCCTTGCATTGTGTATCTATTTGATTATCTACGCGTATATTAATAGGTATATGCACTATAGAAAGCAAATTTTTCAGAAAAACATATAACTTCGATTAAAAATCACTACATCTCGAATAAGGTTCGCCAGCTATTCGAAAACACCAATCCGATTGAAATGAAATTTGGCAGAAAAGTACTTTTGAGTCGGTATATTTTGATTAAGTTCTAAGTTAAGCCAAATCGATTTAATAGTTCCAAAATAATGACGATGTAAACTACAAACTATCATTGGATAGGGCTCGTAAATATCTACAAGTTTTGTTTGTTTTTATGTAAGAGCTGAAGTCAAAACTACTGAAAAATAAGAAAAAAGCTATTCAGCGTGAAAGAATTAAAATTTGGAAGAAAGTGCTATTTCACGAGTATTTTAAAACTTCTAAATCAATCAAAATGAAAATATAGTTCTTTTTTTCTTCTCTAATTATTAAAAAGACCTAGTTATAAACTTAATCAACTAGTTCCAATGCTCACGCTAGCATATATCAACTAGCTCAATGCTCACGATATCAAATCTCTTCCACCATAAACATGAAGTCCCTTTGTTGACTCCACGGTTACAATGATTGATGTGCCTAATTAAGGAGTCATTTAATCATCATCTCCGACAATGGAGCGAAATAAATCTCAAAGTGCTGAGGGTCAGACCGCGTGGGACGTCCGCCTACGTGTGTCTGGACTACGACCTAGGCAGGTTCTATGACATAATGTAACAGGATTTTGATTCATTCATGACTTCTGCGGACGCTTAGTGGTCTAGGATTTAAGGGTCTAGACTACTGTCCGATCTTTAAAACGCATTTTTTTTTATGATTTTTTTTTTATTTATTTAATTATCATTGCACAAGTGATGGTACAAATGGAAGACTACCACTCACCACCAGATCAAACAGGAGTAGGGACGTGAGTGCGATTTTAGTTTAAAAATATAATGATAATACAAATAATACTCATACAATATTATATATGCATATATAATATTATAATACATAATAAATTGACTTACGTTAATCAATGCATTCTTAAAAGCTAATTGGTGGGACGTAAATGCCAATAAATGACATTTTTTGGGGGCGTAAAATACATCCATTTTTTTAAATACAACGCAATGGAATTTGGTGGGTATTTAGATTGTTAAGGCTCACAGAAAGACAAGCGTTATTCATTTACACATTTTTTTTAATAACTTTAATTATTGCAAATAGATTTTTTTTTCGTTTTTTGCCTCTCCTGAAAAGTAGCAAGGTATCGTTAATCGGTATATTTATATATTATGTTAGTATTATTATTCCATTATGCATACATATTTTCCGTACCTGCGCACTATACAAATACATGCCTCTCTGTGTTGACCTATATTTCACTTTCCCAGGTCTGCTGAAAGTAATCACCGCAAGAGATCAGCTTTCCTTTTGTACATCTTCTCTTTTTTTTCCATTTTTATTATTATTATTATTATTATTTTTTTATGTACGAAGGCGGCAGACGAGCATACAGTCCACCTGATGGTAAGTGGATACAGTCGCCCATAGACATCCGCGATACATGCCAACATTAGTCCAAAATGACAAATGTTGGCACGCCCCCGGATGCGCTGCCTACCTTTGGAGATATAGGAGTGGATTTGGAGAAAGGGTTAGGAAAATGGGGAGGGATAGGATGGGATGGGAATGGGCTCTGGCACATCTCACTCACTACCGAAACACGTACGTACATTGGGGAAATACGATAAAGTGGGAAATGCAGTACATTTCAAGGTAGTCTTCTGTGAGAGAGGGGTAACCAGTCGAGCGCGCCCAGCGGCTGTTGGATTGCAGCGTGCACTCTCCCCCTCACAATTAATGTTAATTGTGTACAATAAATTGATAAATAAATATATTACGTGAATATATAAGATCGGCCACTCATAGTGGAAGTATGAAGTGTTTCTAGGAGCTAGATGCAGAATCTCTCGACGCTCCTCTTAAATACATACTTGATTATAGCCATCGATATAAGTCAATGATTGAACCGAGCCCTTAGTTAAAGCTGAATAGACAGAATCCAACAACTATGTAGCATATTGTAGCAGACTTAACTTTGGACGTATGTCTGTGATGTTTCTATCATCCATCTTGTTTGTCGATGCTTCTTCGACCGTTGACATCAGCACGCCATAAGTATTCAATCAGGTTCGTACATTTTTTGCACGGGCAGAGAGGCCAACGGCATTAATATTTTGATAAATCGGTCGAAGGTCAGTGGCAAGGCTAATTGAAAAGTTAAATCTGATGAGATTAGTGTCGGTAACTTTGAGGTACATAGTCTGCGAGTTCATTGCCCTCTTGAGGGAAACATTTAAGTACAGTCACGTTTACTGGTATGTGCATGGTGACAAGATTACAAAGACGTGTACAAACGTTGATTCGAATGTCTGTTCAATCTAAACAATTGACATATGTAACTATTTTTTGCATTATCTGTTATATCGTACCTAATAAGCTCTTTTAACGTCCATTGTTGGGTCTGGCTGTCCTCATTCACATTGTCTTGTGCCTGAGGGATGTAGGGCCTTAAAACACCATGTATGGCTTAAGGGATGTACATCCGTTCTGGACAAGCGGATTGGCGAGTCCACTCTTTTAGAGGTGGCGTAGTTCCTCAAAGCTTCAGAGCTTGTGGTAGCATCTTTGTTATCCCTTAGTCGCCTTTTACTATACCCTTTTTAGACTTTTAAAGCCTTTTAAGATGTGGTGGTACTATTTTAAAGCCGGCCGTCACCACACGACCATATCTCGTACATATTAGTCAAAACAATATGAATTTTATTGTCCGAAAAAAAAAGTTGTTACCACAAACTACTTCGTCCTTTCTGATACATTCCTTAGAAATACCATACCATACCATCAAACTATAGGCGTTATCAGTATAGACAATTTTCGGCTCTATCCAACCACTACCAGTGAACTTCTTCAAGACGCTGTGAATCCTCCTGGCCGGAGCACGTCTCACTCCGCCCTTTCCGCCAAGTGGTCTCCTTCCGAGGACTCGTCTACCCCTTTGATTGTCGATCCTGGGGCAGATATGACTTGTCCATTGCCACTTTAGCATGCTTTGTTAACCTTAGTCCCGGAAAGAGGAAAGTTGATATATAGGCATAGAAAGAATATATAAGCAAGTCGGAAAGAGCCAACGCAAATACGACGTATAAAAATTATAAGTCCAAAACCCCTAGTAATTTATTATGGGAGGCCTGTGCCCTGCAGTGTGACATTTAAAAAGTCTGACAGCAATCAATCAAACAAACTTTCGCATTTATAAAATATATATCCAAATGTGTTTAAATTTAAGACTCCTCCAAGCAATAATCCTTGCTAATGCTTTAGCAAAATAAGCAACTGATGCCTTCCACAATAAACCATGGTAGCACTAACACAAGCCCATTCACGGGTGCAGCGGCAAGAATGCGTCGATACGATCGGCGCGTGCGCACGACCGCGCCATGCCAAGCCGTTCGCGTTGCCATGACGACCTAGCTTTTTTTCAAATTGATAACCGATGCCGTGATAATTTGACAGGCTGTCTATAAAAGTTATACTGGATTTTATCAATATTGTTTTTACATTACATCTGTAAACCGCATAATCCGCAGTAGCTTTCTGTCAAGGAAGTGCGGATGAACCGTATTTGACAATGGAAGGAAGGCGACAATCGACAGTCGAGCAACAATTCAATATAATAATGTCATATGTACATATGTACATACATGTATACATACTCATGTAGTGAAGAATTTTGACAGACTAAAAAAAGGGGTTTAAAAATATTTTCTTTTTTTTTTTCATAGAAAAAAGGCGGCAGACGAGCATACAGTCCACCTGATGGTAATTGAAAGTTTATTGAAGACATCCGCGATACATGTTAAAATAGTGATGTGCTTAATGAGCGGTAGAAATGAAATAAACTGACAATGACTTGGCGCGAACGGAATACCTAATAGTACTGTGGTATTACATAGTATCTTACGTTAGTAAAAGCCGGCTCACGAATCGTCAATCACAAAATAGGGTACCGATATAGGCCCTGTCTTGTGTGATTACTTCTCCTAGACGAGTTAAAAAACCTGTGTTATTTTCATACAATGTAATGCATTCAGTCTTTATGGTAACAAATAAATATAACAAACAATACTGGGCTACCGTGGCAACATAATCATAACAGGTGTACAGATTGTGCGCTGGATTTAATTTAGAAAAAAAATAAAGTCATTGTCTCTTCGGCTGTACGACATGTGGCACCGTCCTGTTGGAACCACAGTTGATCGAGGTCCATATTTTCCAATTGGTGCCAAAAAAACTCCTGTAACATGTTTCTGTTCCGATACCTCCAAATACCGTTACCTAAAAAAGATGGTCCGGCCCTATGATCCCGCCGAACCAAAAGCCGCACTAAACTTCCTTTCTCATGAATCTCATGAGAATTCTCTAAGCCCCAGATACGACAATTTTGTTTATTGACGTATTCGTCAAGGTGGAAATGGACCTCGTCAGTAAAGATGATTTTTTCGCCAAAATGATGATCCACTTCATACTGCTCTAAAATTCATACTGCGTTGCTCTTTCATGTAGCGTTCCATGTTGACTAATTGCATCTGTCATATGTGATAGCTATAAACAAACCAGAGTTGCCAACCGTCAAATAAAAAGACGGGGTCACAGATTAGCTAACGTGAGGGAGGCCCACGTTTGCTAATCTGCGCACAGATGTAATTGTATATTTCCAATGTGCGTATAAACGCGTTACAAGTGCAGAGCCTTCCACTTCCGCTGCCGAGTCACGAGTCTCGGGTTACCGCATTCCTCACTCTACCACTTGAGGTGTAGCTACAGTGAACGCTAACAGCGGATACTACAGTACGAGGCGGGGGGGGGGGATATTTCTATTCATATTTATGGTTAGGTTTTATATATTACTAGCGGTGCCAGCACCTTCGTTCGCGTGAACTTTTGATACTCGTAGGAGCTCTATAATTTATCTGATTAAAAAGTACACTAAATGTTAACGCAGCTTATAAGTAATAATAAGTATCCCAGGTTTCATTAAAATCTGTCCAGCGGTTTTTGCGTGATGCACGCTCAGACAGAGAGACAAACAGACAAATATTCCAAAAAATGTAGTTTTGGACTGTATATAATTCGCACTTTGTATTGCAATCACTTTTTCAAAAAATGTTTCATGTACAGACGGCTCCGTTACGGTTTTATTATATGTATAGATTATTATTCTATACAAAAATTATGTGTAATTTATTAACCGATTTTGTTTGAAAAAAACACCTAGAACTTAACACGATAAATACCCTAAATAAAAGTAAAAACTACAACAAAGATGATCGAGTAGTTTCCGAGATTAATACATTAATAATGGATTAACCAGGATAATTAACCAATTAACCAATAATAGATTAACCAGATTATGTTAGATAAATAGACGCAACTTAGCTGTTTTTTTTTTTTGCTTAGACTTAGTTTAAGTGATTGAAAACTAGTTTATGCGGACTGCATAAGTCGTCTAACGACTCAGATTTAGTCTGATTCATTTATTATCTGTACTTCACTAACTGTGGCGTGTTTAATAATTACACGATATATTATATAGCCATCTTAATGATGGCTTAACTAGATATCTTAACGATATCTTAATGACATTACCCCAAAAATAAACTTTGGATTAAATAAGAAAAATAAATAATAAGAATTTGAAAAGATTGCTTAAACTTTTGGCTAAAGCTGCTTCAATCTTAGTACACGGGATGATTGAAGGTAATGCCAATTGTATATTTCCAATATTTTATATTTCTTTTTTCGCATTCACTTGTAAATTGTAGTCTCTTCGACCTCAGAACCATCTGTTAGTCACATCGCGGGCAATGGGGCCGCACCCATTGCTTCTTGAATACACTGAATATTTGTAGCATGGGATTTATTGACAACGCTACTGAATTGCAAATAATTACGTGTTTGTGTTATGGTAATAAGTTGGACTCAGATCCAGCACTTAGATTGTGGTTTAGAGTTGAATTTGAAAAACCACGGAAATTCTGTTTCCTTTCTGTCCAAAATTTGAGTCTAAATAAAACAGACTAAACGGTAATTCTGCTTCCTTTATATTCAAAATGCTTTGAATCTACAGACGAAAAATCAAAATGCACAGACATTTCTACAAGTAAATTTTGAAATGGAGGGTTTCTTTAAATTTATATAATTTGAATTGTCTACATATATATGTACTCGTACTTAAATTCAATTGAAAAATAGTGTGATAAAATATGTTTTCATTTAAACAGGGTGAAGCCTGAAGTCATGGATGCAGCTCATGATTCTTAGTTAATTGACATGAAAATTTTACAAATCTTTTTCCCCGTTAGTACCAAATTTTTCATACGCTAAATACAAAATATCATACATACAAGAAAGCACATACAAGAACAAGAAAGAACATACAAGAAATTTACAGAAAAAATATGTAACATTGTACTCGTATATTGAGACAACTTGTATATACTAGTGTGTGTCTTCAAATATATTTCCTGATCACTCGGGCTTGAATCTAAAATTATTTTTTTAATTTTACCAAATTAAATTCGATAATTTTGATCAAAGGTGTCGACACAACGCATCAACAAACACAAAATTAGTACAATTTATAAGCAATTGTAATTGATAAAACGATGTATTTATTATTAAAACATATGAAAAAGATTTTAACAAATCAAAGATAGAAATAAAGAGGCGTCTTATATCGTGGTGCGCCCAGCTTTAACATTAATAGATCTATGAAATAAAACCTTTCAGCTGAGATTTATCTGGAGTGTCTCGGTACATGTTCATTTTTTGGGACATTTTGACCTATCGCCCTTTATAAGTCTATCATGAACAGTGCTGCGAACAGCCATATAGCCAATGGTGCTTCAGTGTGTGGTCTATTGTATGAACGTAATACATGGCAATCGCCCCCGGCGCTGCGCGATGAATACCCCCCGCTTTTATGTAACATTATCTTTGAAATGATTACACAGTCATCATAATGTTCTTATAACGTATGGTGCCGTGTAATTTTTACCAAGACGAACGGAACTCATCTTTTGTGGTACAGTCAATCGCTCACCAGTTTGTTTTATAATCATAATAATCATATTTTGTTAGTTTGCTAAAACATGACAATAATACGAGTACGATGGAAATTTAAAAGTTTGTTTTAAATCAGATGCATAAACTTTTTTTTATAGAAAATGGATGGCAGATGGTAAATGGATACTCTCAAATGAGTTGCAAAAAGGGGGAGGGATAGGATAGAAAGTGGGAAATGTACATTTTATGATAGTCTTCTGTGAGAGATGGGTTTGGGTTACTTGGTCAGTCAAGTACCCCCAGCGTCTATGGAATTGCACCGTACACCCCCCCCCCCCCCCACCCTAAAATAAAAACATGTTGGAAAAGTTGTATTTATGGGAGAAAATTTCACTTGCACCTGTCATCACCATCACTAAATACCCCCAAAGTTGGCAGTAGGGAAATGCTTAATATCATTTTGTCAAAACAATTAAATGTAAATCAATAAAAATAAATTGGAAATCTCCTCGCATTGCATCCCAAACAAACTTAGGCTTCATGAATGTAGCCAGGCTTTTAGCGGCTACATTATGGCTGTATTAATTCAGCTCGCACTAGTTCCGTTGACCTGCGGGTCGCGTGAACACAGCGAACGAAAGTAGGCGGGTGAAATATGTTCTCTAAGGGAAGGAACACACTTGCGTATACCATACAACATACCATCAGCCTGTGTCTCTCCACTGCTGAATATAAGACTCGCTCAAAGCTCACCACCACACTGTCTTCTGCTCTCGTTATCCATCCACTATCGACGACTTTCTTCACGTCGTCAGTCTACCTGGCCGGAGAGCGTTTCACGCTACATTTCCCGGTACGTGATCTACCTTCAAGGACTCGTTCGCCCCATCGGTTATCGGCCCTGCAGTATATATTGGCTGACCCCTGCCGCAATACCCGCTCAACCCTCTCATATTAATTAAATTAATAGCCAGAAAAAACTGTGAAATCTTTTCAACTACCTATATTTCGATCCAATCCAATTTGTCCAAAATTTAAACAAACAGTCTGAGGTAACTGGCCTTAGATTAAATAGTGTCTGATAATTATAAGTAATTTGTTTCATCGAGAGTTTCAGTTTGCCCTAGATTTAAAGCTAAATGTTGAGATATTGGTTTAATTAAAGACTCTGTCAGTTACCTTAACCATGTTTGTTTATATTTTATCAAACTGGATTGGAACGGAATATAGTCAGAGAGGCCCAGAGTCCTAACGGGATGTTATTAAAGGGAAGTCTATATGAGGAATAAAATCCTGAACAAATTAATGTGAACAAAGCTTTAAAATAGTACAGCGCGTGAGCATGTCGTGTGTACAGTTCAGTAATTATCGCGCCGCGTTGTGCACACACCATCTAGGCTAAATAGACTTTTGCAAGAACACAATGAAAATAATCATTTTGTCCTAGCGGTATACCACAATTGAATTATTTTTTGTAATTCAAAATTGTAATTCTATTAATTAAATTAATTAAGTAATCGGTACTAACAATAAATTAAATACTAATTAAGTAAACTAATCATACTCCAATCAATCCGTCCAAATTGATGCTACAAAAAGTTGCCCGTGTGGTGCCGACCAGCTTTCTTCCCGTTGGTGTCGTAAATGGCGACTCTAAAACACCACCTCTAAAACGGGTGCTGTAATTCCTCAGGGCTTCAACGCGTGGTTTCCGCGAAGACTTGTTTCTTCCATCGGTTATCCAGTGGACAAGGCCTGGTCAACATAGCCTGTAAGCTATGTTGACAAGTTTAGTTCTTTGTCGAATTTCTTATATATGGATTTTGTCCAGGAAAGAAACTCCCAGTGTAGATTTTTTCATCGCTCACTAAACAATTTTATAACCAATCATTAATTATTTATGTGTGTCTGTATATATAATTATTATTATTATTATATATATGTGTGTGTATTATATATATATATATTCTGTACATTCTGGCGGTTGACTGGTGGAGGATGTGAGAATGTGGAATGTGGTACTTGCGGCATTCAGTCGCTTTTTGTACATATAATTGTGCAATTAAGTTTATACAAATAAATAAATTTATGCGACGTTAATTTTTAATTTATTGCAAAACAGAAAAAAAATGGGAAAAAATTAACTGACCAGCAAAAAAATTGCCCACGGACAGCAAATTGATAAATAAATAAACAACGCCACCTCAATGGCTCACACTAGGCTTCCCTGTGTCATGGGTCCGGAGACACATACAAAGATAAAGACAAACACACAACCAGACCGTACATACGTTTCTTTTTTTTTAAACAAATGTATGGTTTATTATGACATTTATGACCTGGGGTCTCTACTAACTGCGCCAATCGGTCGGTCAATTTATAGTTGGGTCTATAAACTATAAGACTCTATAATGGTGACATACGAGACTCCGTCGACTTGGCCACGGCATTCTTAGTAATTTATAAATATTTATTTTAGTTATTCAATAATAAGTTTTTTTGCTGATCACGATTTGATGCCCATTTAGTATTTTTTTTTGTTGCCCGTTTAAATATAAGCCGAAAGAAATTAACACTTAGAGGATTTGAGTCGACGGTTTATCGCGTCAGTCGCGACATATCTGTGACATGACGCGATAAATTTAAACACGCGTAATTACTGAGGCTGCGCAGACGTCACACGAGTCCGCTTGCCTGCCACTCAACAACTCAGTCATGTCTGACAACTGTAATTGTGTTTCTAGTTTTATCTTCACGTCTGTCGTAGAAAAAGTGGAATCGTACATAGTAGTTATTCACGAGATCGTAGGAGAAAGAGTAGGGATTTATAGGTGAATCAGTTTAATGGAATGGGTTCTGAGACAGAATTCAGTGAATCTGAGTGAGATATGTCAGAACTTCTGACATATCCCACTGACTACCGAAATACATATGAAGATTCAGACAATAGAATAAAATGGGATGCAATTAGGGCTGCAACCTTCGGAATATCCTAAACCCGGATATGCAAAATATTGTGAAAAAAACACAAAACGGGAAATTTAGTAGTCATTTTGTTATTTAAAGTTGTACTTTAAGTTATAATCATCGTCTATATTATTATAATCACATCGTGTTGTGCACGCGAGATTCTTTGTTCAGTCAAAAGGCCTTAAAATGCCACGCTGGCCAAGCGAGTTGTCAAATCCACTCTCCCAGAGGTGGTGCAGCTCCTCTGGGCTTGTAGTAGCCGTTTTGTTATACCTTAGTCGGCTTTACGACACCCATGAAATGAGATGGTTTGGTGCTGGTCGATCGACAAGTTCTTAAATCTTATTTGGTTCAAACTCCGGTCATGAATTTAAGCATAGTTCTGTAGATGCACTCGTGTACCTTTCTGACAGGTACGTGCTTGGAATTTCTGCCTATTGTATTAGTGCAGCACCTACACAGATGCACCTTTTGCCCCACGACCAATCTCTGTGATTAACCCTATCGTATCGGGCACGTGTGTCAGTCTGTGATAAAATAGCAAAGTGATCTAAGTGGCTTAGCCGGTTGTTTACATTCAGAACTGCGCTCGGCCGATACGCAGTGCCAATATAGTGCGTGTCTACTGCCCACTGTTTATCTATTTACGTACATAAATTTACACCTGGTACCAAGGAAGACAATTATTTATGTACAGGAGGTGTCCGAGTCCTACCAGAAGCTTGAAACCATGGGTTCCGCTCATGATTTCAGTTAATTGACATATTATAATGTAACAGTTCAGTCCAAAAGGTTTTCAATATCTTCGGTATGTTTTAGAAAAAAAAAAATTTGTCCTGTATATTTCTTTATTCATTGTAACAATTACACAATTCTATTGGAATGTCCATTATAAATGTCATCATAGTGTAAATTTATATATTAATTATATATGTAGTATAATAATAACATCGACATGTTGTAGATCTTCATAAGCCCTATCCAACGACAGATCGATTGTATGAATTGTCAGATATGTTGAAAAGTTTACACCGTTCATAATTTTGGTCCTACTGAATTGATTTGGCTCGTCGATGGGCCAAATCGGGTCTATACACGAAAACTATTTTGCTGCCAAACTTCATTTCAGTCCTTTACTTACTATTTACTATTTACTTAGATTTCTTACAACTCCCTAAAATCTATATTGACGACCTCATGTAGGATTTTTTCATGATTACTCTGAAACTAGTGAGCAGATAATTATGCATCATATAATAGTTTAAAACCTTTATGGGATTACAATGACTATTTTCTGTTAACAACTAGACTATTAGACAGATCATAGACCACTACTAAACAACTACTAGGCTACTACTACTACTATTTGACAACTTACACAATCAACTATTAGGCTACTAGACTACTACCAGAATCAACTACTAGGCTACTTGACACTACTACTAGACAACTACCAGAATCCACTACTAGGCTACTTGACAACTTACACAATCAACTACTAAGCTACTAGACACTACTACTAGACTACTAGATCGTAATGAAATATAGCTTAAACTTTTCTGTTGTCTCCTAGATTCTACATAAAACAATCCAACAGTTTTTGAAAATCGCAAACCAAGACACATACAGTTCGAAATGAGAAACTACTCTTTAATTTATTAATAAAAATATAATTCTTGACTAATTCCGTGAATGAACAAGAGTGTAACTAATTTTATTAGATGATAATGAAAATATAAAATGTTGAAGAGCGTTGAAATAAAACCAACGGTCATCAAATCATCATCTGTCACGTGACAAAATGACGGGTCATCATTAGGGTTTTATGCCCTTGAAAATTTACCTTAAACTGCAAGCTTAGTACAGTAAAATGAATCTTATTACATTTGAAAGAAAGTTCGTAATAGAGGGTGCTTTACAGAAGTAATTTGGGATAATCATTTTAGATTTAACTAGCGACTCGCCCTAGTTTCATTCAGGTGACATAATTGCCGCTGTCTTTTCTTAACATCACAAACATCCATTACGTATTAACATATAATACGTTGCGACTTTCTTGTGAACTTAAAAAGAATTTAAACCACCGAGAAATTAAACAGAATTACTAAAATTGGCAGTTTTGGGTAACTGATTTAAAAACATTAAAAAAAATTTAAAGACGCCTTAAAAGTATAAAATAATTGTCATAATATCTAGATACGAGTATAGTTACGTATACTATTCTTTCTACATTCATATATGCTTATGTTATATACTAGTTGTAGATAATATAACAAAGTATGTGTTATACTTATATTTTGTAGTGTTGGCCGGATAGAGAATAGCTCCACCCCATCCCTTCCCGTGGGTGTCGCAAAAGACTAAGAGATAATAAAGCGGCTACTGCAAGCCCTGAGGAACTATACCACAATAGAGTGGACTCGTAAACCCGCGTGGCCAGCGTGGCGTTTTAAAGCCTTACATTCCTTAGGCGAAAAACAATGTGTAGGAAAAGGCCCTTGTCCAACACTCGATACTGAAAGTTGAATTGTTGCAATATAAAGTGTCAAGTCCATTTTTTTGTAATAAAAAGGAGAATTTTACGTTCTGATTGTTACGTTCTGACTATTTAGTGTTGAAGAAAAATGAATTCAGATTGTGAACGAAAATAGTTTGCATGAACAGGATTCATCAAGGTCGACATCGCTCCCGCAAGCCCCCTGGCGTTGCAGCTGTCCATGGGCTGCGGTGACCACTTACCATCATGTGCGCTGCGCGATCGTCTGCCATCTATTCTTTAAAAAAAAAACAACTAAGTAATTGTAACAATAACCAATCCGGCAATTTTTGTAGCTAGTTGGAATACAAATATGCACTTCGTACCCTTCCAGGTTTTAGGGTACGAAATGCACAAAATGCCATGTATTTTTTTTTGTTTTTGTAAATAGACAGATATATCATAGAGAGTGGATACATCTGTAGCTGTATGTACTCGTATCTATCTGGAATAGAGTTAAGGAAGGTCTTGTTATTGAATGTAAATTTTTTTGCTTAAACAATTTTATTAGTACAAATGTATATATCGATATTTTTTTGTTCTTGATCTAGTGCAGTGGGTTCACGGGGAAATAAAATTACAAGTAGTCCCATCGGTGGGCCAGAATGGCGGGACCATGGGTCATTAACAAGTTTTTTATATTCGCTCTTTCCTTGTGCCACTATTTGTTAGCTAAACCACATTTCATGTAGGTACGTTATCAAATCAGTATTCAAAATCGTTTTAAAACGCACCGGTACACAAGCTCTCAAGTTTACGATATTTTTATAGCTTGTTAATATGTAGATATTTAAAACACATAAAAGAACGGTTGTTTTTGAAATAAACGCATTACGTACGTTATGATTTGGTTTTATGGTTTAAATCAGGGATGCTATGAAGCTCCGTAAGTGTAACCGAAACTATCGGATATCCGAATAAGAAATATTCGACACCGAAACCGAATCCGAAATGAAACGGAAAGTTATTACAAATTTTATTTTGTGCTGATAAGGGCGGAATATAAACGAGGCGAGTTTTGTTACGTTCTTGTTGCTTGCATTTGATTTGATTGATTTTTCGTTTGTTCTTTAAGAGAGTAAAGTTGCAATTATTCCCTATTTGGCTTTATTTTTCTTTGCATTCAGTTAGTAATACATTTCTTATAAAGTTCATTAAAAACATACCGTAATCGACACCATATCCGAAATAATTTCATATCCGTATCTGCCATCGAAACCGGTAAAAGAGTATACGGTTCCATGTCATATCCCTAACAACCCTAGTTTAAATGTATAAAATTTTTAAAATTTTAAATTTCGAATCGTACCCCGGCTTATAACGTCCCAGTGCAGGGCGTAGGCCTCCCCCAGTAAATCACTGGGTGGTTTCGGATCATAGTCCACAGTTGACGCTCCACGACTCAGTGTTACCAGCCGCTCAGCTTAATTTACCCCTTTAAAACAGAAATGTCGCCTATGTAAAAAAAATTTGATTTTTTTTGATTAAAATAAATAATCATGATATTCATCAATCCTGCCGGAGGGCGTCCCGTCCTATGCTTCCCGGTATCCACGTGCCCTTCAGTCGAGAACTCGTCTACCCTATAGGATGCGGTTCTGCGGCAAATATTAAAACTTTTAGCTTATTTCTTTCTGTTGATTAGCTATTCTATATGTATTATATTATGGTATGTATGTATTAAATTGTAATATCGTACTATTTATAAGTAGTATATAGTTTATGCAAGTAATTATTTGTGTATTTTTTTTTTATGGATGAAGGTAGCAGACGAGCATACAGTCCACCTGATGGTAAGTGGATACTATTGCCCATAGACATCCACGATACATGCCAACATTAGTCCAAAATGACAAACGTTGGCACACCCCCGGATGCGCTACCTACCTATGGAGATATAGGAATGGATTTGGAGAAAGGGTTGGGAAAATGGGGAGGGATAGGATTGGAATGGGCTCTGGCACATCTCACTCACTACCGAAACACGTACGTACATTATGGAAATAAGATAAAGTGGGAAATGCAGTACATTTCAAGGTAGTCTTCTGTGAGAGGGGTAACGTGGCCAGTCGAGCGCGCCCAGCGGCTGTTGAATTGCAGCGTGCACTCTCCCCCTCATAATAATCGTTTAAATTATATTTATACATTTCATCGCAACTCCCAACGTGCCTTTCTGTTCAATCCAAAGATTGGCTGATTAAGACTGCCTCCGGGCATTCAGTTCGTCTTTTGTACGATTAAGGGCATTACAGTTGTTTTAAATAAATAAAATAAAATATATGACGTGCCCATTGGCACTGTAGCATGATTCTACAAGCTATATCGGTGACGTTAGACGACAAGTACCGTTCATTAATGATGTTCTGCATGTAATTAGTATGAATTACACATCAGCAATCACGATCATACAAAACCAGGTCAGCTCCATTCATAGATCAAAGGCGGCGAACGTTGCACAGAGCGCGTCGTAGTTATCGGCCGTTACGAGAGACGAACTGATAATTATACTGAATGAGTGATGCAAACAACTGTGTAATAAATCATAATGGCCAATTAGGTTACGCTTGGTTGTTTTATCTATTTATTTATATGTACATCAAAACTATGATCACAATAATATTACACCAATACTTTTTGTTTTTTTTTTTACTTTTAAATGGTTTAGCCAGCTAGAACTAGGCGCAGTCGGCCAGAACTAGGTGGTTTAGAGTCGCACAGCATCCGTAGAGATGTTGTGTCTCTCTGCGTTTTCTACCGCTTGTACGGCAATGTTCTGAAGAGCTGTTCAATTAGATGCCAACTTCGGGTCTGCACTGCTCGTCATCGTCGTACGATTAATCCGCTCTTCCTTGACATAGAGTCGCTGTGGTCAAACAGTGCGGTCAAACAGACACTTTTTATCGCAAATCCGAAAAATATGGAACGAATTGCCAGCTGAGATTTTTCCGTTACGCTACGACATGTGGCTCTTCAAGAGAGCCGTAAACTGTTGCAGGTGTCCATGGGCAGCGTTGACCACTTACCATAATGTGGCCCGTCCTCTCGTCTGCCATCTATTCTACCTGTATAAGAAAAAATAATAATAGGTACAACCTTTATCTTAACTTCTCACTAGGTGTAGCTGTTCGCAGTTGGCCATAACTAGGTTTAACCTCAAAAGTCATCACCGTACACGGTCTTCTGCGCTTCTCATCCAGCCACTACCGGCAAACTTCTTTAAGTTATCGTTCCATTTTACCGGGGGTTTCACGTACTGCGCTTCCCGGTACGAGCTCTCCATTTCAAGAATTCGTTTACCCCACCGGTGGTCGGTCCTTTGTCCTTGGCTAAACTCTTTGTTCCCGCAAAGAAACTCCGAGCATAGCTCTCTCCGTAGCTCGTTATGCGGCTTTAAACTTAGCGACATATTATGTAGTAAGTGTTTCATGTAAATTTAGTAAACCTACAAATTGATGCAAAATTGTGGGTGTGCTGGCGCAAGAATTCACAGAAATATTTGCAACAAAATTATTAGCAAATATTTGAGACAACCAATGTACACACGTGCGTTTATTTCACGCAACAACCGCTGTGATTTTATAGCTAAGGCGCAAAACATACAGAAATGGCGTTTGGCGCTGGCGTGGCGCGGGCGGCCAGTATGTTTATGTTCAGTATGTTTTAAATCGCTTCGCTTCCATATATTTTGTATGAAAATGAGAATGAATGGCAAGACGCCCGAGCCTCGCCAGCGCCAGACGCCATTTCTGTGTGTTTTGCGCTTAAATTGCATATAATAACTTAATAATGGGATTATATTCACAAGTATTAATTTATTATATTAAAATTAATGATAGACTTAAACATCAAATAAATATTTCAACATTCTCAAGAAGATACATGATCAATGTCATTTTGTTTAACTAAATTAGCTAGACGCTTTTAAAGACACTATATAAAATTGCTATTGCTAGAGTAAAAATAAAATTGTAATCTTAAGGCATATGCATACGCCTAAATCTAGTGCGATAGCTTTTGAGTAAAACTACCAAATGACACCAAAATTATACATATCTTTCTTACGTACCCTCACAATGAATGCGGTGCCTGATAACTACGTTTTTTGCGTTTACGCATAGGTTTAAAGAACATTAACGCTAAAAGGAACTAACATAGAGTTAAAATTTTGATGTAATTTTGTGGATGTCCTCTCAAAATAATACGATAAGCGTTTCAACCATTCAGCCGCTGCGTTTTACCCGCTCGTCTGAAAATCATACATTTGCGCACGAGTGCATATTGAATTTTGTTTATACAACCAAACCACTTGACATAATGTTAAGCAGTTGATTTTATTGATTTCTATTTGGATACTGTAAATTACGCAGTTAGAAATGAAAGGGAAAATTATTGCTGCGACTTGCATTTTCATATAATAACGGTTATACTATAAATATACATTGATTATACCCCAATGTAGGTATGTAGATTTTACGGTATTGAATAGTATATGCTAGAGCCCATTCCCACCCCATCCTATCCCTTCCCATTTCCTCAATCCTTTCTCCGAAAATCCATTCCTAATTCCAGTATCCAGTGGCGTGCCAGAGTTTATCACTCTGAATTACTCTAGTTGGCATGTACCGCGCACGTAACTGGACGACAGTATCCCCACCAGATGGACTGTCTGCTCGCCTGCCACCTTCTTTCTATAAAAGCAAGGCTGACAGGCGCTTGAATTGCCAAAACTATACATGTTAATATGTCACATCCGTGCCAATCAACATAAATGTTATGTCAACGAACAGATGTGCTGGAGAACCAGTTTCTCATTGACGTGTGTTGATTGATCTGCAATACAAAATGACGGTCTTGTTGCTCTTGGCACTGATATCTGGGTTTCTGGTTTACTTCCTGATCGACTTAAGTAGGAGCGTACGTACGTCTAGTACGACAATATAATAGAGAGAGCATTGCATATAAACAAGTAAGCACTCACAGAAGACTACCTTGAAATGTACTGCATTTCCCATTTTATCGTATTTACCTAATCTACGTACGTGTTTCGGTAGTAAGTGAGATGTGCCAGAGCCCATTCCCATCCCATCCTATCCCTCCCCATTTTCTCAACCCTTTCTCCAAATCCATTCCTATATCTCCAAAGGTGGGCAGCGCATCCGGGGGCATGTCAACGTTTCTCATTTTGGACTAATGTTGGCATGTTTCGCGGATGTCTATGGGCGACAGTATCCACTTACCATCAGGTGGACTGTATGCTCGTCTGCCGCCTTCGTACATAAATAATAAAAAAAGCACAGCTCACCATTTAACTAACATAAGCTATGCTGGCTAGATTAAAGCTAGTTGTTAATACTTGTTACATTTTCCAGACGATTAAAACAAATTTATTTTTTTACGTGTCAACACATTATCTGGAAATGGGGTATTGGAAGTATCGTTAACAAAATCCCGTACCATTCGATCCCGCTTCCCGCGTTACACCTTTTTAAACTGAACGAATCGTGAACATTCAATATCGAACTAAAAACACTATTCATAAATATTTATACCATGCAAATAGGTCCATTCTCATAAAAACTTGGATAATTTTACAACTTTTTTATTACAAACTGCCATCAAGAGGAAAGTGCTTCAGAATTTATGTGACACATTGATTAACAATTAATATCTTAATTATGTGCCGAGAATGACGGAGACGACACGCTTTATCGCGCCTCTCAGCGACTACATAGGCGTTTTAAAAAATAAAATAAAAAATTTAATAACTTAGAACTGCACTATCTGTCACTGTCACGTGAATAATTTTAGTATGTAAATAAAAACAGTGTTTGTAATGGTTTATTTAGGTACGCACTATGTCTGGCCATTGCATTTCTCACCTATCGCTCTCCCAGGTCTGCTGGTAGAAATCTAAGTCGAAGTCAGTCGGGAGTCGCTCAGTAAAATGATAGTAGGTTTACTGAGGATTGAAGAGTTGTACTCATTGGAAGCACACGAAAAACGCAGTATATACAAACGTTACGCACAAAACCACTTTGAAGTTTAATAAAAACTATCACTATTAAACCACAAAATACAACTTTTAAAACAATCAAACAAATACTCATCTTCGCTGCTCATTTGTGCAAAAAATTCCGCCTAAACGTCGACAGCTTCCCTTTCAACTTTGAACTTCGATTTTATTATCTGAATAATCCTTGTCTAACCCCTTTTTCTATAGAAAGAACGTGATACAAACGAGCATACAGTCCATTTTCTTACGTTTTGTACAGACATCTATTCTAGCTGAGGGACTTTTTGGCTGGATTAGAGGAGTGAAGTTGTTTTTTTTTTAAATTAATAACAGTGTTTAATAACAAATTTATTAAACTACAAAGTGTTTTTATGCGTAATGTTTGTAATAATTAATAAGCAAAAATATAAGCATAGGACTACGTTTATCGTGTGCTCCAAGGAGTCCTCTTATGTTCTCAGTAAATCTATTATTACTTAACTGAGCGACTCCTAACTTACTTCGATGGGCCTGGAAATTGGCAGGATACGTTTTGGAGATTAATTTTTTTATGAAGATAACTTGGCACTGGCAGAATGTGCTAACCATTGCCGTATACGAAAATTAGAAATTATTGATTCTAGCCACCATATCTGCCCATAACTCCAATAATGTCTATTTGGGCCATTTTTGCTTGAAAGCCCAATCAATCATTTACGCATCTCTCTCTTTCTATATGTCCATGAAACAGTGTGCATATCTATTTGTACACGCGCCTTTTATGGGCACTCGGCTACATCCCACGCGGACACTAAAGAATCACCGTTCTCATACTAATTTGGACTGGTTGATTTAAATAAGTTGTTGCTTTATAAGGCTTTTGTCAGTCCTTTAACACTTGTATGCGGCCTGTGCGTTAATTATACGCAGAGATCATACAACGCTTAGAGTACAATTAACGATATTTACTTTGAGAAAATTCTTCGTGAAAAGCTATAATGACAATACGTTATTTTGATCTGACAATACGTTACTTTGTTCTGACAATACGATACTTTGTTCTGACAATACGTTACTTTGTTCTAGCTACCCTAGGGTTTATGCATTGATTTCGATGACACCTATTATAAACAACCTTACGTTATCGTGAATTGGGTCATTATGGTACAGTAGACATTCTGACACATTGGACCTTATGAACCTGAGCGATTCAAAAATAGGTTGTTTCGTTGATCATGATTTGCTGCTCATTTGGTGGTTTTTTTCTGCTCGTTTAAATACAAACGTTTATTTAATAGTTGTGTAAATGGTGAATCCGAATAGAAATGTAAAATTCTCACTACTCGTTTGTAACGGGCAGAGTAATTCTGACGAATAGCAGTTAAACATGAATAATGGTGTACTCACGAGGTGTTGTTATTTGATACTGTGCATTATGCAACACCTGCATTTATTTATTTCCATTGTTTTATATATAACCAGCGACGGCTATTGTTAACGTAACATTACACGATAAAATACCTTTCCTCCCATTCACTTCAGTGAGGCAATAAAATGAAATATGTGATATATTGAAAATACTTTGAATTTAAATCATTGTAATTATGTGGACGATTAATATTCTATAGTGTGAGAAACAAGAGATTTCAATATAAAACTAATTTGAGTTATTGACATTCGGGTACAAGAATTTGGAGAAAATATAAAATTAAAGTGTATTTAATAACGTGGGGAAAATGAAGCGGGAGTGTATTTAATAACGTGGGGAAAATGAAGCGGGTGGGATGGGAGATGTAAACTTGAGATTTTAGTGGATTTAGTGTATTACTCGTGCCTGCTTTGGGCATTTTTTAATCGAAATTTTACGTAGTTACCTGTTTTTATTTCAATAATTTCGGCATATTTTGTTTTATTCACATAGTATAAAATACAAGGTTTACAATATTTTGTAAGTCATTTACGAAGTAACAACATTGTAAATAGTTCAATATGTATACATGAAATAACAGCTTATTGAATAAATTCGGTATTTCTTACTGGTCGTTCACATTAACTGGTACAATATTTAGATAAAACAACAGCGTTATATTTATATGACTATATTTGAAACTAACGACCCGCCCTCGCTTCGCTTCGGTTTATAAGCGTATTTTTCTTTTTTAATATTTTTTTTTCAAAATTTCAAAATAAAATATAGGCTATATTAGACACGGATAATTTAGCTTCCTACTTGTGAAAGAATTTTTGAAATCGGTTCAGTAGTTCCAGAGATTACCCCCGACATACCTACAAACACACAATTTTACCTCTTTATTATATTAGTATAGACTAGACTGACAAATCCCGTTGAAACTAGACTGACTGACAAAACGATACCTACACTGACGGTAAGAATATAATATTAAATTACAATATCAAATGAGCCCCTAATTTTGAAATATTTTTGATATTAAACCATTTTTACAACTATCTGTATCTGTGACATTCAAAATTATTGGAATTAAACACTGTACCAACCGCAAAAAAAAACATTGGTATGAACTTTATACAAAAAAAAACAGAACTACCGCGATTTCACACGGTGGTGCAGAAAAACCGTGTTCCCTAACAATTTTTTGCTGATATTCCAGACTCGTAAAGCTTTTTTTCACAGACACTGCGTTTTAAGTAGCTTCCTAATTAATCATCAATTTCTCAGTAATCATAAGACTACCTGAGAAACCGATACCAAGTAATGATAAAGTAAAGCTGAGTAATATGAAACAACGGAACTTAGACCGTTAATAAGTTGAAACACATCTCAAATTTCCAATTAACGTTACTATCACATCTCAAATTTCCAATTAACGTTAAAAGGAACGTTAAAAGGTTATTTGTAATAATTTGCTAATTTTATAAAACCAACCAAGTTAGTACCGGTCTTAACATTCGGGTTCTGTCATTAGTGTTATTTTTTTGCAAGGTCTATCAATTTGACCGACCAATCGGCGCAGTTGGTAATGACCCGGCTTGCTGTGCATAAGGTCCTGGGTTCCATCCCCGGTCGGACATACATTTGTTTAATAATAAAAAAAAAACAAATGTATGTTCGGGTCCGGGTGTTCGTTTGTGTTTGTCTTTGTATGTGTCTCTGGACCCACGACACAGGGAATCCTATTATATTAGTATAGATCCTAGGGAATCTATACTAATATAATAAAGAGGTAAAATTGTGTGTTTGTAGGCATGTTGGGAGTAATATCTGGAACTATAGAATCGATTTCAAAAATTCTTTCACAAATAGGAAGCTACATTATCCGTGTCTAATACAGGCTATATTTTATTTCGAAAATAAAAATTGAAAAAAAAACTTATAAACCGAAGTGAAGCGAAGGCGGGTCGCTAGTGTCATATAAGACTGATTATTTATTTATTTAAGAGAGATTTACGATTGACATATTTTAATAATGTTTAATAATGCCAGGTAACTAATTGTAGGAACGTTTGTCATTAAAAAAATCCTCTAGGGACTAATAAGCGTTTTCAATTAACAGTTTACGTATAATAGTTTGCCTAATTTTAAATAGTGATGTTTGTAGATCTTTTAGCCTGTCAGGTATACCCATCATTAAATATTTTATTTCCATTACACTTTTTCGAATCAATATCGTTTTTCCTGCCGTTGTTTCTGTGTTATATTTTTGTCGAAGGTATCTTTCACGACCATTTCATATAAATTCAAAAAGGTATTTTGTTTTATATACACATTTTACGTGAATTAATTTTACTCGGTAGTCTAATGCCTGTGACAAAAAGGAATCCCAGACATACAAAAATGCATTCGGTAATTTGGTTCTCGTTTAACCGGAACCCTAAAAACTAATTCCATAATCAGTTTCCCCAAGATTTTCCCTAATCACCCAAAAGCTTTTAACATTCAAGCTGGTGTATAACCACTTAACAACATTGCGTTATTATCTCGCGCGCATAATTTTGCGTATTGCGCGATTAATCGCCGGGCTCGCTAATAAAAGCCCCAGTGTTGCCTGTTGTTGTTACATTAGCCGGTAGATAATGCTAGTAGATAACACAGGATAGGTGATGACCTGTGAATCCACCTAAAGCGAGTAGAAATCATTTATTAGCTAAAGACTTACTAGTAAATTACAATGGAAAATTTTAATCATCGCTCTTAATTTTATAAAAGAATTTCATAAAGGTACAGATATCAGGTACCAAGTTAAAGTGAATAAACTTGTGATTAAAAATTTTCCAGCGCTTCTTGGTCTTTTCACTTAGAATGGCGTTGGCTCACTTTGAAACGGGCAAACAGTAGATTGCCCTGTAGAGTTAGGCAACGCCTAGTTTCTGTAGAGCAGTCATTCCCAAAGTGGTCCATACGGACCCCTGGGGGCTACCTACGTGCCACCTACCTACCCACGTGCAATTGTCTCATCAGGGAGAACAAAATAAAGTATTTTTAGTAGGTTTTATTATATCATAAAAGTGAATTCACTTGTGGGTTCATAGTTAAGTTTTTTGTTATGGTGAGGGCTCCACGACCGAAATAAGTTTGTGAATCACTGCTGTAGAGTTTCTGTCGCGTAGATCCAAGATACAGCACCTGTGATAATGTTGTAAACGCGCCATACGACACGAAATTGTTTTAAGTCTCGGTGAGGTTGTGCCCAGCGCGATCCTATCCTCCTGACTCGTAGATGTCCATGTAATATTTCATACACACTCCCCGATCCAATCTTTTCACTCGCCTTTATTCGCCAGTTTTCACAAATTAAATTTTCACTTTTTCCACGTTTGCTACTGTAACAACGCTTTAAAACCGTAACAGTTCTAAAGAGCGACTGCTTCTTTCTTCGTCAGCCAAACTTAGTCGACCATGTCTAAAGTCATTGTACCATGGATACACTGTTGCCTTATAAGGGCATTTTTCTGCAAACGCCACTCTATTAATGTCTATTGAAGTCTATTAAAAGAATTTTCAGGTTTTAAAGAACATTTAAAATCATACTAAATCATAGCGCGGAAATATTCCCGTTGAATATCCATTTTTTTTAATGAGACCATAATTTGATTCAGCTCGTAAAAAATTTGAAGGGAAATTTGAATTTGGAATGTTTCGTTTTTATATTATAGATAGTTATAGTTTTAATTAACATCAAGACCAGCCAGTATTGCATAGATTAGAATTCCTTGTCGCAACACTGTATTGCGACTGTATAGTGCCTGGTAGGTACTGAAAGTACAAATCTTTTACTTCAGGTATGGCAGTTATTACATAATCCGCTCCCAATGGGCCCAAATAATTTGCTTTTATAGCTATATTATAGCTATATTCTATATTTATAGCAATGGGTCTTCAATTCCGTTATTAGTTACGCTTACTTTAGATATCAACGCTGCGTTGGTTTAATCCGATCAGTTCAAGGAATTAGTATATATTGTTTTTTTCTAATTAAAGGATTACTAATTTCAATTTGATATTGAATTACATTTAGTACTCAAAGACAACACAGATTTAATAATAATAGTTATATCTGCCACGCGTTTTACATATTTATCTCTGAATTAATGTGGTCCGTCCGTGGCGTTGTCTTTCTGCTGTAACCTAAGAACAGTCAGTGCCACTATGGATAGCGCCAGAAACTAATTTTTAGTACACATCGGTGTCAGAGTATTTATTATTCAGTCGCGCAACAATACATCGGTCACCGCGACCAGAAGCACTACGTTTCTGTTTCCGTGTGTTCCGTGTGTTATGTGTGTTCCGTGGTCCGTCTTACTCCCGTGTTATAATATAATTTGACTATAATAAGATTAATGAGTTATAAGTACATCTTAAATTTTGTGTCCATTATAAAGAAACGTGTTTTTTTTAGAAAGGAGGCAAATTAACATGCGTTTCACATGGTGGTAAGTGGTTACCGCCGTCCATGGACATCTGAACCATCAGGGAAGATGTAGGTCTTTGTAAAGCCGAACTCACAGCCTTCTTATGTCAAATCAAAAGGACCCCAGAGAGCAATTCGTTCTTCAACCTATAAGTTCGCTGTATAAAACGGTATGTGGACTGCGGTATGGTAACGTACTGACGCTACCACCCCTTTCTCAAGGAAGTGCTAATCGATAGCATTACGGTGTTGTATCAAACATTGATATTTGTGTATCTATTTTGTTGCAGGGTGTAACTGCTCATCAGTGGGTTCCGAGAGCAACGCGTGCGACATCCGTACGGGACAGTGCCGGTGTAAGCCCCACGTCACGGGACGCGCGTGCGACACTTGTAAGGTAAGATCAGACTGGAAACAATAAGTTGGGAGACAGGGAATAGGATGGAAACAGAAACAGAGGAGACTTCTAAACAAAAATAAAGACCAATGGCAGCGCCAGTCGGAAGGACATAGGATTTAGATATTTTCGGTACGTTTTAGAAAGTGTTAATTTATAAAGCTTTACGAGCCATATCCAACGACATAAATTACAATGAATAAAGTAAACATTCGTGTTAAGACCCGTTAAATATTTCGTAAATAGATAAATATTTCCTTTGGTTATTCAAAAATTGCTTGTTTTGTTGATCATAATTTATAATTTTAGCATTTTTTGCTTCTCGTTGAAATACAAACCATTTCTAACTACTGAACCGATTTCGTTGAAACTTAGTCGAGATGTAGATGCAAAGTATGACTTTTATCCAAAATTCTAAAATTACGATCTCCACACAATGGGTAACTTTCCTAAACACTACCTAAAATTTTTAAAAAGGTAAAAAAAAAAATTCCGCCTGAAAAAGCATAGTCATTTAAACAAACAGGGAGGCGGGTTTACGACACTACAAAGTTCAGATCGTGTCAAAACAACACAACCTTCGAACATTATAAAGCCTGGCAAATATAACTCTTTATTCCCATTTGCCATTTCGTGGAACGATAAAGCAGAATAAAATAATCGTTTACAAGCAGCTAAACTTCACGGCAAATGTCCCAATGACATTTGGCAGCAGTAAAAGCGATATAGTGTGCTGGTACCGCGTGAAACGGAGCGGAATTGGCCGAGTAACTATATAATGTGTATGTATATATATCTCTTTAACTATACGCTGGCCAAGTGGGTTGGCGAGTCCACTCTTTTAGAAGTGATATAGTTTACGATGTAGTTCACGGTGATGTAGTCCGACATAGTCGGCTGTTACGACACCCACGGGAATGATGGAGTGTTTCTATACTAAAGACGGCCGCCACTACAGGACCGATGTACCTCTCCTCGGTAATCCAACAAGACCAGCTCTCCTCGGTAAATGGCATTAAGGCGATAAACCTATGTAGGTATACACCGGTACATATGGGATATTTCATAAACTTGTATTTCAAAAATCATAGAGGACAGTAGATAGTTATGAAGAGTAGTATAAGATTATGTCAAGAGTATAAGAAGCACACTCATTTTCACTTCCTAGAACTCGTGTCACTTTACAGGAGGGTTACTGGGGCCTCCAGCACGGCAGGTGCAGGCGGTGCGAGTGCGGCGCTGGCGCGGCGGCGTGCGACCCGGTGAGCGGATTGTGCGCTTGCGCAACGGGCGTAGGGGGTGACAAGTGCGATCGGTGCCTCTCCGGCTACTATGGGTTCGGCCCAGCCGGTTGTTTGCGTGAGTAGATTTTTAGCCAAATTTTAAACAAAAGTCACTTGAGAGAAAAGTTTCGATAATTTACACTGTTCTCAGTGATGTTTTTATAGGTCTTTGTTGGTTGATGCAAAATTTAGAAGGGATATCATCAATTGCTCGTCTGTCAACAACATTGCATCACGACCGCGTGATTAATTTGGATTGTTTGCTACGATGCTGAGTTCCGAAGCTTCAATACCCAAGAGTGGAATAACTAAAAAGTGTCAGTTTGAAAATATCGTTTTTTTGTTGCTTCAACATACTTGTAGGTGTATTCAGAGCACTACATTAATTTAGCATAATTTTAGGTGAATTCTTAGCTGAACTTTTAACAGAATTAAACATATCTCGACAAACTTGGTGTTAAATACCTACGAGTATATTTAGGGCAATATACTCGTATTGACCTACGAGCAAAACTACGCTGCGAAAAATGGTAAAGTTCTTTTTATAGAGTAGGTATAAAGTTTTCAACAATTTTCTTGATTCTTTGCAGATTGATTTTTTTTGTTTATTTCATAGCTTATATGAGTTTATGTAGCGATTTTCCATTTTTAATCGACTGACAAAGTGGAACTGCCAATTTCCATTTTCATATTTCAGCTTGTCCGCACTGTACGGACGGCAAGGTATGTTCACCAGAGAGCGGACGCTGTGTGTGCCCGGGCAAGTCTCGAGGGCCGGGCTGTCGGCAGTGCGCGCCTGGATACTGGGCTCGAGATAATGGATGTCGGCCTTGTAGTTGTGGCCCGGGATCAGTATCCGGTAAGCCTTAGCAAATTGTTCTATTTTGAAAATTCTTATCGCAAAAATCTATGAGAATCCCCCTTTATCCTATTCCCCCAATGTATACGTATGTTTCGATAGTGAGTGAGATATGCCAGAAACCATTCAAATTCTATCTTATCCTATCCCTCCCCATTTTCCCAAACCTCTATCCAAATTCATTCTTAAATCTCCAAAAGTAGGTAGCGCATCCGTTGGCATGCCAACGTTTGTCATTCTAAACTGATGTTGGCAGGCGTCGCGATTGTCGATGGGCTATCCACTTACCACTAAGTGGACTGTCTGCTCGTCAGTCACCTTCTCTATATACTCGTATATAAAAAAAATAGGAAGCTAGAACAGTCGGCCACAGATCTCTGTGATACATGCCAACGTCATTCTAAAATGTCGAATACATTTACAGATTGTACTGTGTATTGTACTTTTGAGATTCAGGAGTTAGGATTTGAAAAAGGAGTGGGGTGGGTGAAACATAATGTGAATAGATGAGAAGAAAATAGAATTAGGTGTTTTTCTGATCTCATAATACTTCCTATTCGACGATATACGATAGGATGGGAAGAGAAACTGGCTCTTCAAATTCACACTTACTCCCAGACTACGACGGTAAATTTCACAACAATATTCTTTAAGAGCTGGGTAATTCGATCAGTTGGAAACGCCCAGTACTTATGACCCGCCTCGCCTTCCTTCCTCAGTAAAGGTATATTGTTTTATAAATAAACCACTATTCCCTAACATCGATAATAAGTTAGAAAAGCAATCGCCGCCGTAGTTCGCTTAGTCCATTTTTCTAGTTCCGACATTTACCAACAGATGACGCTGTGCCATATAAAATCATGCTGTCATCATCCATTTTGCAGAAACATGCGATTCCCACACGGGGCAGTGTAAATGTAGATCAGGATGGACCGGTCCACAATGCGACACTTGTGAAGACGGACATTTCGGAGAGCGGTGTCGACCGTGTCTCTGTTCTCCAGCTGGGACAAGGGGGTGTGACACTAGGAATTGTACCTGCGACTCATATGGGAGGTGTCCTTGTAAGGTACGGTACAATATTGTCCTGATAATTTGAAAACTCAAAAATATGATAAACTAAGCCAGTCGAAACCCTCCTGTGATTACTATGGGAGGCCAGGTGCCTGCAGTGGGCCATTATAGGCTGATATCATCGAGCTCGTCGAAAATTTGTGTATTTAGTTAAATTACAATATTTACAACAACGTACTATGAAATATAATTCCTTTAGTTATTGCTTTAAGTAAGTCCTGACTAAAAAATTGTACGTAAGATATGAACTTACTCCTTAGATATCATATTGATCTGAAACCGCTATACAATACCCTACCACCAGCCTATGTCTCTCCAATTCTCTCCCAAGGACCGCCACCACACACGGTTTTCAGCTCTTCTCACCCAGCCACTACCGAAACTAAGAAATTCGACGAGGAACTAAAGGTACCCACAGCTCAAAGAATCAGCAAGTTGAAATGATAGTAAATGGGCCATATTTGCCACAGGACAGATAACTGATAGGGGAGACAAGTCCTGGAATGGAGGCCGCGTATCGGATAACGTAGCGCTGGACGAATATAAAGGTGATACCAATATAAATAACTTTCATTTAAATTACAGGAAAATGTGGAGGGCGCCAAATGTGATCGGTGCCGGGATGGCACTTTCGGTCTGTCCATCGACAACCCTGAGGGGTGCACCGCCTGCTTCTGCTTCGGGAGGAGCGCGCACTGCACGCAAGCAGGGCTCACCAGGGGAGCCGTGCACGCGCCCGCGCCGTTTCATCTTACGGTTCTCCTGACAGACGCCATTGGACCGGTAAATAAGTATAATAATATTTGCGATTATTTAAATAACATTGTTAATATTCGGACCATTTCACATATAACTTCGCGAACAATCTTTTTCAGAGGCAACATTTTCTGCAAATCTCTTTAGTTCATTTCTTCACTCTTCTTACTAAGAAAATCTTTCTTCGTTGCTAAGAAAATTTTGTGACACTGGACCTAAAAGATAAATTATTGGACAAATAGATAACTTTTTAAATAATTATTACCAATTTCTATACCAAATATTGATTGATTTGTTACAGAGTTACATAATAAATAAAGAAACCAACTTTCAGATTTCAGATTCAGGATAATAAGTATATTTCGTCGAAGGGACAAGAGTTTGAACCCACATATCCTCTGCTACGAGCTTGGCTCTAGCAGTTCATAAGTGGTTTAGTTCAACTATGCCATACTGTATGTCAACATTATAACATGCATATAGGGATGGGGTAGTTGTGAAATTATGTTATTAGCATGGAATTTTCATTTCTACATTTCAAGCAAACCCTAGTGGTTTTTTAAAATATGTTATTGAACAATGTGCCCATATTCTTACAGATGCAAATGGACCAAGATTCTCTTCTATCCGTCCACACACACACTCCTGAACCCACCATCTCGGTCCCCTGGCCGCCTGTGCCAGTGTACGTAGAACTTGACAAACGATTCCTCGGCGACAAGGTGACGTCATACGGCGGAGTACTCAAGTTCAAGGTAGAAGAGGAGGGTGGAGAAAAGTTACCAGCGGAGATATTGACCAGATTTCCCCTGGTCAGGATGTATGCGAAGAATATTGTGCTGGAATATTATGAGGTATGTAATTCAAAGTGTAATCGGGAGGACGATACTGTATCTCACAGGCGACTGGCTACTTCTGGCTGGGCGTCTGAGTGTCAGTTTCAAATAGAGCCCCGGTACGTACAACATACCAAAAATTCAGAACTACCCAACTTTTTGCATTTTAATCTATAATTCGACTGGACAAAGGAGTTAATTCTTTTGCCCCGTACTTGTATGCATTGGGTGCGCTTAGAAAAAAAATCGTAAGAATCAGAAATAGCGGTAAATTTTAATAACGTCGCCATTTTTGTTATCTATTGGCGTTCTCTCTAGTATATCTCTAAAGTATTTTAATATTTGGGAGCTATTTTTACCGCCGTCTTTATTATTATAATATGCCATCAGCCTGTGTCCCCCCACTGCTGTATATAGGCCAACAGATATAGGCCTCTCCCAAGGACCGCCACCACACACGATCTTCAGCTCTTCTCATCCACCCACTACCGGCGACTTTCTTCAAGTCGTCAATCCACCTAGACGGAGGGCGTCCCACGCTTCGTTTCCCGGTACGTAGGATACCAAATACCATTGATCACATGATTATAATACGATTTTATGGCTTTTCCTTCCAGCGCGTGCCGCCCACAAACGGCACGCACTACGTCCGCCTGCACGAGTCTCTATGGCACGTTCGAAACGGAGCGAACCCGCTCAACGAGCCGCGAGCCTCCCGTAGTGCGCTTATGCTAGCTTTGCAAGAGTTGCAACACTTGGTGGTGCGCGTCACCACCAGGGCGCCTCCGTACCATGATAGAGTGCATGTGCTGTGAGTACCTATTCAAATCTGGAAACCACTGTCGTTAACGAACTTTGTAATACGTCATGTAATCATCATCGTGTGTCATGTATCATTGTATTTAGCACCTTATGAAAATTTAGACATTTTATCCCGATAGCCTGCTACACGTTAACGGCTAATGATCAATTAACACTTAGTTAATTGAATATAGTTTTTTTCTTAGCCCACAATTTCTTAATTCACAATTAAGTTACAAGTAGCTACATCATATATGTGCCATCTGAACTACATATGAGTAGCTATAGATGAGCTCCACAATAACCATAATCAGCACTTTTAATATCCACTGCTGGATATTAATGACTCCATATGTACTTTGACTTATGCATGAATGATGTATAGCCTTAAAATGCCACGCTGGTCAAGTAGATTGGCAAGTCTACTCTTTTAGAGGTGGTGTAGTTTCTTAGCACGAGAAAAGATGGGCTGGAGCTATTCTAAAGATTTTAAAGCCAGCCGTAATAGAAAGAAAAATATTTATTGGTATACACAAAACCCATACTTAATACATAAAACTTAACATACAGCACGGATAAAGAGATAGTGCGGTGTCATACTCCTGATCTTCTCGTAATCGATTCGAGCCTTCAACTGTTATAGGCGGATATCGACATCTAAATCCAGCCTTTGCTCCCTAGACTACTCAACGTATCTCTCGACACGGCCATCCCCGGCCTCAGCCGCTCCGAACCCGCTCTCGGCGTGGAACTCTGTGACTGTCCGCCCAACTACGCGGCTCCTTCATGCCAACAACCAGCCATCGGGTTCTGGATGCCGCCGCCTCGAGTTCACAAGACCGTAATCTCGGGGACCATCGTGATTCGGTTGGAGGGTGACGCACAGCCCTGTAACTGTAATAACAGGGCGACAGCTTGTGATACGGAGACTGGACATTGTGTAGTGAGTTTAGCTACCTATTTATGAATTCCTTTAGTAATTATTTAAAATCACAAAATTAATCATTGTATGCCTATCACTCACAAGAGACGTTTCCATTTTAACCTGGCATTCCTATCAAACATTCCTGCCCTGGTTACGGTCAGAAGTCCCTGGACTTAAATAACCTAAATATAACAGATGCCTACATTCATAAAGAACATACAAGGATTATTCTGATAAAGCTCAACAGCACTAAATCTACTTTGAAATTCTTCGTTTTAATAGTCAACGTTACAAGTATTTTATTATTATTAGGTATTTAGGTATCAGGTTAGGAGCGTTCGCTGATGCGGCCATATTAATACACTTGTGCTGCCATCTTTCTGTCTCAACAGTTAACTTAACTTTCTGTCTAATGTTCCACAGAACTGCACACTGGGTACCGGTGGACCACGTTGTGAGCAATGTGCGGCGGGCTTCCATGGGTCACCAACTTCCCCGGGAGGATGTCAACCCTGCCCGTGCCCGACGCGGACTCGCAACTACGCTGACGCGTGTGCATTGACAAATCGCGTCTTGCATTGTCTGTGCAAGCCTGGTAAGTCCGTATTTGTACACTCGTGAGTTGCACGACAGATACCTATAGTTAATTAAATAGCCCAAACAGATATCATTTCTATCTACGCTCCACATGGAACAAATATGTCAATGCTTCTTGCATTGACTACGTGACTACTTCTACATTTAAAAAGAAACGACAACAACTGCAACAATTTTGACATTACATTCTACTCTCTCCATTTATCCATTGACATCAATATTAATGCCCCGAATGATGCCCATTGTCTTCTAACTGTTACTGTCCGTCCCTGGTTGGATACTCCTTCAATACAGTCGTAGGATATTCAGGCAATGGGCTATTCCATTATATCATCCATCTTTCAACTTCTTTAAAACTATTGTGCATGTCTATACGTGTGTTTGTCCATATCTTTCTTATTCCGACAGGATTGTCCTTCTAGTCGAATTACGCGTAGTATATTTTCCATTTGATCCAACAGATGTGATCAGAACGTATTTACGATAGTTCTGTGACTGTTATCGCATATAGCTATCATTTGGATAATGATCTAATCTATCTATAAAAGCCCCTGCAGTAGACCGCCACGTGTTCGACAATTCTCATCTAGTTACTAACGCCGACTTTTATATGTCAATCACTCGTTTACATCAAGTATAGGTCAAATAAAATCACAGATTATATAATTCTGAAAAATCAACCTTGGTTCCAGGCTACACGGGCTCCGAGTGCGAGCTCTGCGCCGACGCCTATCGTCGCTTCCGCGACGGCAGCTGCGTGCCGTGCGAATGCGACTCGCGCGGCGCGGTGACGTCGCAGTGCGACGCGCGTGGCGCGTGTCGATGTCGCGCATTTGCTGCGGGCGACCGTTGCGACCAATGCGTCGCACGCAGGACGTATCTAAACGAAGACGGTTGTACACGTGAGTTTTAAACTCAATAGGAGTAATTAAAGACAAACAAGATGAGTGAATCCTCGTCTGCAGAGGTGGAGGGGTGGGACCAGAGCCGGCTCTAGCCCGTGTAGCGCCCGGGTGCAATCAATACCCAGGCGCCCTCTAGTAGGCTCTTTGGAGGCGTCGCGAGCGGCGCTCGGCGCCCCCTAACACCCTGCGCCCGTGTGCGTCGCACACCCTGCACGATAGGTAAAGCCAGCACTGGGTGGGACAACGCGGGGATTGCGCGGAGAGAGAGCCAGATCTCACTTATCTTGTTTGTCTACAAGAGTTTTTGGCTTTGCATCACCCTTATGCATTTCTGTTTAACCAAAGGTTAACTAGCAGAGAATGCCTTTTGTACAATGTTTCTTTGTGCACTAAATTTTAAATAAATAAAAAAAATGTTTTAGGGATTCAGTATTATCACGACGTTTACAGCACGCCATGCACTTTAAAATAGACCATAAATCATAATCGAGCGGATTAAGATCAGGACTAAATGACGGCCAGTCTTCAGCTCTAATGAAGTCACGTTCACGCCTGTGTTTAACGAGCCTTATGACCCGGTGCCGAGTATTGCTGAAAGGACCATTCTTGATTATCGAACAGAGTGTTGTTAATAGGCTCTACGACCGTCTCAAGAATTGTATCTTGATACACTTGAGCCGACGTTTTAATACCTTTTTCATAAAAACATGGTTCAGATACTCCTTGATAGCTAACACCCCACCGAACCATCACTGAAGCCGGATAATGGCCACGTCGCACCATATTGACCAATTGAGCAGCTTCTCTAGAGTTATGAGAATAAACTCGATCTTTCTGCTTGTTAAAATGATCATCAATTGTGAATATTTTCTCGTCTGTAAATAAGATTTCTCTGTAAATACGAAGGGCGATGCATTGTTCAATCATTAACAATGACCACTAACAGTACATGTAATACAATGTTGATCCATGAATTCTATCTGCGATAGTGAATGAGGCTTCAATATATTCATATGCTTGAAGAATAGTAAAATAAATTCCTAAAACAAATATTATTTTGCGTAAAATCCTAAAATACTGTTTGCCGATTTGACGCAGATAAACCAACATTGTTTTATCACTAACGTCAAGGCCTGCTGCTAACTCGGCTGTACTTTGAGATGGAACTGCTTCCACAAATTCATCGTTATTAACCTTGGTCGTAGGTCGTCGGTGGGGCTCATCCTCAAGATCGAAATTTCTAGAATGGAAGCGTTCAAACCATCGACGCATGGTGCGATCATTTGTGGTGTTTGGCCGTACACACTATTAATATTGTGAGCTGTCTGACTTGCGTCCGTGCCGTGACGAAACTAGGATAAATTGAAAATTCATGCTATTTTTGAATATATTTAATTTTCAAGACAATCACATGAACAAAATTTAGGTACAGAAAAACAAATGAAATACTGATTTTAAAATAAGAACATCGTAGCTATTAGGTGCATTTTGTTTTATTTTGAAATTCGAATTAGAACAGAAGATATCGAAACTCAAAGGGGCCAGTAATAAGTCGGCCATTTCATAAGATAATTAAGCACTATTAAGCATTATTAAAGCGTTATTAAGCACCTAAGATTCCTGTTTGATCTGTTGATTGATGGGTAGAAAAGGCCATATGGCATTAAGTCTGCCATTTGTACAAACTACTTATGCAATGAAGTCTAAATAAATAAATAAAATTTGGAAAAAAATTACGTATATACACGCCAGGCATTAGAAGGTGCTAACAGAGACATTATTGTCATGGGAGATTTTAATTCAAAAATTGTTGAAGCGGAAAAGGAATATCTCAGCCAATTATAATTATTAATATTTTCGCATGAAACTTTCACACAATATTCTCCAACTTATCCTATGCCTACTCTACATAACAAAATGGCGCAATTTCCAAAAAAAAAGTTCGTAATACATGGATTTTTTTCAAACGCGAAACTGGTGTGAGTTTAAATAGTTTTAAATAGTACTATTTTTTAAATAGTACTACATTTTTAATTTTTTAATAGTAGTTGCCGTGTAACTCTGTTTGCTTACAGGAAAACTGAGTTACAGGCGGTTACCTCGACATGACAGGTAATGTGTCAAAAATAGGGTAGCGCCGCAGACGAATTTTGAACTTTGACGAAACTACTGAACCGATTTGTTTTACCTTCGAACTTAACCGTGATATAGACCAAAACTAGTTTTCTTATCCTTCAAAAACTTATAAACTTCATGGTGATAATCCTGTATTTTTCAATGTTGCAGCATGTGACAATTGTACGCAGACTCTACTTGACTCGATTGAAAACCTCACTTCGAATCTACTATCACAGGCGGACCTAACAGAACTGAGCAGAATACCCCACCCATTCCCCGCATTACGAGAATTCGCTACAAACGCCTCAATCTTACACAACTCACTAAATCACTTGAAAAAAGATCTAGAACTTTCTACAGGACTCGAAGGATCCATTAGCGATTTAGAAGCAACAGAGCACAGGATATTTACAGAAGCCAATGCATTGAAGACAGAAGCTTCTAGAAGAAAGAAGGAAGCGAATTCCTTGGCTCTAGAGAGTATGAGTGGTTTGGAAGAGGTTTTGAAAGCGAGGAGACGGTTGGGTGAGCAGGTTGAGGCGTTGAATGAGTTCGCGAGAGGTGAGAAGCATCTTAGCGCCCACAGAGCATTGAAAGAGGCGAGGCATTTATTGAGGGCCATCAAGGATGTGAAGCTAATGGATTTTCTGGCCGTAGTTAATGATGTATTTGATATGGTAAGATTCTTATAGATCATTTGAATAATTAATACCTAATAAATAGTCTTTTGTAATTTTAAACCTTTTTATATAAGTTTATTTTCTTAGTACCCAATAGGACAAGATTTCTTAAGGCGCGTATAGACATCACGAGGCATGCGCCGCGAATGGTTCGCCACACATGCTTCAGGCTGTGTGGACATAGGTGGTCATTGTGATCATTCGCCGCATACGCACGTTGCGAGCAGATTATATTAATTCGTGCGACGCGAGCAGCGCGGTTGTTTTCGTGCTCACCCTGAGCATGTGCCGTTCGGACGGATGCATTTTTGTACGTCACATGCCTCAAGGCTAAAGCATGTGTGGCGAACCATTCACGGCGCATGCCTCGTGATGTCTATACGCGCCTTACATTTAACCAGTGTTGGTTTTTGGTCCTTCGCTCAGAAAAGTGCTAATGTTTGTCGTATAGCGTATTGAAACACAACATGGCATTATTGTCACATGGCACAAACTTGAATCTCTCTTGCCAAATGTCTATTAAATTTTATCTGTTTTAACTGCATACAAATAAGTATCCGTTTGTGTACAATAAATATTAGTATATGGAATTAATTACAGTAAGATTTTTAAACTTGAAGTTATATCTTCTCTTTTTTTATCCATTCTATTTTTTTGAATATAACCACTCTAGGCGTGTATATAATAATTTAGTTCCTATTTGTGGTAGCTTGCGAATAGATTTTAAGTCTTCCTATGTATTTAAATATGATGTACTGTATCTATAAGCTTTCAAAATAAATAAAAACAAATAATAAAATAACCAAATTTGCTAGTAAAAATGGCTAATTTTGAATACACTTCTTAAACTAAGCTTCTCTTTAAGCCTCTCTTCTCATCTCTTCTCTTTAAGAATAATACAAGTTATATAAGTGGTAATCTTCTTGCATCTCTAAATAGTTTCAAACATGCAAAATTGCAGGCAAATCTCCAGTCAACAGCAATACAAGAGTACAAATACCGGATTGACGACACATATCGTCGACTTCGCAAATTACAATCAGCGCTCGACCAATGGGAGGCCAAGGCTGACGACCTGAACGCACTGACCAATGTAGTGTGGACGGCGGGAGATGCTGTGGCAGCACTGGAGAAACGGGTGAGGCCAAGGTTGGCCAGCGTGAGGGATGTGGGGTTAAGATGCCGACTTGTAATGGAGGTTCGTTTGTAAGAAAAAATATTTCCTATAATTACTTATACACAGACTCTGCAATAAATAAGTATTTGTCACTTTATACAATGGACTTTCCAATATATTCGGACTTTGCAATAAACGTTTGTCACTTAATACAGTGGACTTTTCAATACAACAGACTTTGCAATAAACGCTTGTCACTTAATACAACGGACTTATCAATGTATGTCATATCATACTTAGCACGTATTATAATTAAAACCTGCCTATAATAACGGTAATTGATGCTAGATGCAGCAGATGTAGTAAATTCACAAGTAAATGCAGCTGTTCATCTGACATCGTAAAAGTACAATGTATCAATTTTTTCCCACAGGACATCGCTTCTCTGTCGGCAAACAACCTCACAGATGAGGTAGCTTCCTTTTTGCTTGTCGCTCGTACTCTCAGCATCGGCTTCCCACCCCTCATTGCCGAGTTAGAATCCCTAGCCCTCGCGGCAGAGGAGAAAGAAGGGATTCTCTACAACTTGACTCCCAACTATAGGGAGAAGTATTTAGGAGCGGTCGAGAAACATGTCGAGGCTTTGGGTGAAAAGGCTAAAGAGTATAAGGGGTGAGCGGTAGTTTAATTACAATTGTAGCACTGTATATACATGTAACCTAGATTAATTTGGTGTAACAGACTCATGAATTCCTACAGACAATTTTTAATTAACTACAAAGTGATGACAAGACATCGTCACATCATTAGCCAAGACGATTAAAACTCGTTACGATTACGATAACTTCTACATTGAGGTTATCGTATTTAATAAAGCTTATAGAGATAAGAACAATGTAACCTGTACGTAAACGTGTAAATATGTGTAATTACGTATGTAATGTGTATGGGCCTTAATTGCCTGAAATAAATAAATAAAAAATAGCAATTGTCAAAGAGCAATTCTCCGACTTTTTGGGACTTGGGTTGAATAACAGATGTTTTGTGTTCCGTTGAAGATATTGTGCACCTTTTAAAGGAGGTCCAAAAGTTTCCAAAAGAGAAGCTCGAGCTTAGGTTAGTTTTCCACGACGTTTCTGCTTGATTGCTGCTCGTAATTGCTCCACAAGGTTAGCATAATAGCTTCCAGTCACCGTAGTATTGCGTTCTTTTATTTCCATAAGCAATTTTCCTTAACAATCCCAGAATCCCTTGACATCGAAGCCAGAATATTTTTGGTGGACTGAGCCACCTTTAACTCTCTAAGTGGTGCTTCACCAGAACGACGCCACTCCATCGACTCCTTTTTGGTAAAGGGATCATAGTAAAGAACAATAGTTTTATCGCCAGTAACAATTGACTCGAAAAAATCGTTTCCGTTTCTCTGAAAGGCCTCCAAAAGTTCCTTAGAGCCCGCTCTACTCGTTCACTTCGATGCACACTTGAAAGATGTTTTGGCACCCACCTCGCACTTACTTTATTCATATGAAGATATTCATGAAGAATCCTAAGAACTTTATAGTTTTTGAAAGCAGTGTCCTTATTGCTATTCGTCGGTCGCTCAGAACTTCTTCTTCCACTAATTTGATGTTGTTTGGAGTGAGTGCCTCAACGGGTCGACCAGAGCGAGGTTCCTAAACGAAATTGCTTACACCAATCTTTGAGGATGGAAAATGATAGAGAAGAATCCGCGTATATATTATCCAACCTTTGTTTGTTATGGGTTGGACTAACACCTCCCTTTGTAAGAAACTTAATCACGGTACGACATTCCAGTTTAAACATTTTGCGATTTCCTGTTGTTCTAAGAGTCAAGAAGGGTTGAACTCTAAAAATTATACACGAATTAGCAGGATAAATGACAATTACAATGGCGTCAAATTTGTTTTTTTCTTTAGACATAGAAATATGTCAGGCCAGAAACATTTGGATCTCACTTGTAGAGTGGGCACACTCATGGCGAGTTGTTAAGATATAATCTCGCCAACCAAAGTACCGGCTGCAAAATAAATAAATCTTGAATAAACTGTTTACAAGTATTTATAAATGAATAAATTATCTAAGTTTCACATCTATAATTGCATAACATATCCATTTCATTAATTACATATCCATGATCTTAATCGCAATGCACACAACACATAAATACAACACAACAATTACACACTATTACACAATACCCATAAATTGAGTTTAGTAGATGACCCTAACTATAAAGTATATAGACTTAACTGCTGCGGTGTTGGCCGCGTGACGCAATCACACGACACGGGGACCATAAGGTACCCTATGTGTGATTGTGGCTTCCTGACCGACACTCGTTGTAACTATTGGTGTAACCTATATCTCAATGTTAAGTTGTTCAATAAACGTTATTATTATTTAACAGTTATTATGTTCAGCCACGATATCAGAATCTTAGAATCCTTTGTATTTCATTATAGGCGATGCGGTGATTTTTATAAATTTGAAGTAAAACAAAACGTTTCTACAAGTAGATTATCAACAAACCGTTTTTATTTTAAAGTAATCCAAAAATAACTATATCCGCAGCTTATTCGCCGGCACTCGCGCGCTTGCCGCTTCTGGGGTCACTGCAGCTAATGCTTGGTCTGAAGTAGCAGAGACCGTTCGAGAAGCTTCCACGGCTGCAACAAATGCAGTCGCCACTGCCACTACGGCTGCCAAACTAGCTGGAGGACCCACGCCATTGGTTAATACTGCTGCAAAAGCCAAGGAAGGTTCTGATGAATTAAAGATTAGAGGAGCTGCCGTATTAGCTAAAGCCGAAGGTACATATAGAATCAATATTTCCAATAGGTATATGATACTGCTAAAAGAACAGAAACGATATTTGATGATGTTAAGAGTGTCTGCGGGGTTTATGCGAGCACGCGGGGAGAGAACGCCAACGGTCGTACAGACAGCGTACCGACAACGATACGACTAATAATTATAAAAAAATATATACAGTTAATCAATAAATCGAGATACAAGTAAAAACACAGTATTCAATGTACACCTACTACGTACTACGAGCCAAAACGAGAACAAAATATTTGACAAATTTGAACAGAACTGAAATACATTCTTTACCCAACTTAAGATTTTTATCTTATTTTTTTCTAAAAACGCTTACAAGTGTAATAAAATCCTTGTATATCTACATCACTGATAAATCGACATTCGGTTTTGTGATATGTGTATCCGAATCCACTCATTTTAGCCAAAAAATCATGCAATCTTCCCAAAAAATCCTATGAAAACGAAGAAAACTGTTGATTCTACAAAAAAATGTACCTATGGAATCTTTAATAACATTTTCTAGTCCATATTTTTTATAATAATCTCCATTGAGCTCCGAGCTATAGCTATAGAAGCGTATTTTGTGACCTCAAGGTCAACCTTGAATATCTCAAAACGCACAAGCATTATATATTTTTTTAAATATTGTTCAGAATACTATTACAAAGGTGTGTGCCAAAATTCAGCCAACTAGGAAACCTATAATGACTGGGCTATGTAGGTATGTCTGTCGATTTAACCGGTTTGCTAACTTTTCTTTCTACAAAAAGAATTTCTTTTTCAGAGCTCCGTAACCAACTAGAACATCTACGTCGAGGTGCGGATTTAGTAAGTGTAATACTGCGCGGACTCGGCTGGCAGGAGCGTGACCTCAGCCTGCGTCCAGAAGCCTCCGTCACATCCACCCTTACGTCAGCCAGCGAACAAGCCGACCGGGTGTTTGGCACTACTCGAGTGCTCTACGATGAGGCGGGTGAAGTGAGGCGCCGAGTGAAGTACCACTTGAGGAGGCAGCTCACTGAGCTGCAGAGGCATGGAGATTCGGCGTTAGGAGCTGCACAAGAACATGGTGAGTGATTATCTTCGTCCGGAAGCCTCTTTTGCATCCATCATTACGTCAACCAGCGAACAAGCCGACCGGATGTTTGGCAACACTCGAGTGCTCTACGATGAGGCGGGTGAAGTGAGGCGCCGAGTGAAATACCACTTGAGGAGGCAGCTAACGAAGCTACAGATGCATGAGGATTCGGCGTTAGGTGCTGCGCAAGCTCATAGTGAGTGATTATCTTTAGTTTAAAATTGTGACTTTAACAATTACCCTTGTTTATAAACACGCCTATTGACAACAAGTTAAACATGTTACTATTTAACCCTACTTGGTTTATACACAGTGTCACAGATAAGAGGCAACACAGTCCGCGGTACAGAAGTAACAGAAGCATTAGCAGCGGCGGCTGCAGCGCGTGCAAGGGAACACGACACAGCTACTGCTTCCTTGGGTCCTGCCACTGCTGATCTTCGTAATAAGATCGCCCGGGCACGAGACGCCGCCGATTCGGTGAGTGTGTCCTAGATTATTTTGTGACCTCAAGGTCACAGGGGCCTCAGTATCCACTTACCATCAGGTGGATACTTACCTATACTGGATACTATACTGGATAGTAGCATACAGATTATCGCTCTTAGAATTGGTCACAGTCATGTTTTATAGAAGGTCTTATAGCTGTTATTAAAATTGTATAGCCTTATGCAGTCTGCATAGAGGTTTGTGTCCAACGGCATGCACCGTCTCAGAGTCGTCTATTTACCTACTTACATGTAATCTTTTTTTTTTTTTTTTTTATGTACGAAGGCGGCAGACGAGCATACAGTCCACCTGATGGTAAGTGGATACAGTCGCCCATAGACATCCGCGATACATGCCAACATTAGTCCAAAATGACAAATGTTGGCACGCCCCCGGATGCGCTGAATACCTTTGGAGATATAGGAATGGATTTGGAGAAATGGTTAGGAAAATGGGGAGGGATAGGATGGGATGGGAATGGGCTTTGGCACATCTCACTCACTACCGAAACACGTACGTACATTGGGGAAATACGATAAAGTGGGAAATGCAGTACATTTCAGGGTAGTCTTCTGTGAGAGAGGGGTAACGTGGCCAGTCGAGCGCGCCCAGCGGCTGTTGGATTGCAGCGTGCACTCTCCCCCTCACAAAATTTCTCCCACGACTCTGAGACGGTGCATGCCGTTGGACACAAACCTCTATGCAGACTGCATAAGGCTATACAATTTTAATAACAGCTATAAGACCTTCTATAAAACATGACTGTGACCAATTCTAAGAGCGATAATCTGTATGCTACCATCCAGTATAGTATCCAGTATAGGTAAGTATCCACCTGATGGTAAGTGGATACTGAGGCCCATTGACATCCGCGATGCATGCCAATATTGGTACAAAATGATTTGGAGAATGGGTTGGGGAAATGGGGAGAGACGGGATGGGAATGGGCTCTGGCACATCTCACTCACTACCGAAACACGTACTTACATTAGGGAAATAAGATAAAGTGGGAAATGCAGTACATTTCAAGGTAGTCTTAAGTGAGAGAGGCGTAATGTGGCCAGTCGAGCGTGCCCAGCAGCTGTTGTATTGCAGCGTGCACTCTCCCCCTCAACCACAGGTACTTACATGTGTAATGTGGGATACCTTCTGGACTTGTCTTTGGGCTCCCTAAAACAATCTGTAGAATGTCCAATCTGAAGTCTCCACGGTTTTTAAATTCGAAGCGATTGCAATGCAGTGCAATCAGCCCTTGCAGTATCCACTGCTGGACATGGACCTCCTCATGCATGTTTCGTGCATGAGGGATGTATGGCCTTATATCGCCACGCTGCCCAAGCGGGTTGGCGAGTCCACTTTTTCAGAGGTGAAGCAATTCCTTAGCGCTCGTGGAAGCGACTTTGTTATCCCTTAGTCGGCTCTTACCGACACCACCGAGTATAAAGGAAATTACGAGTATAAAGAATGGCAACCCCTTTGCACTCCCTCGATTGGAAATGGGAAGTATGGAAATATTAAGTCTAGCAAATGAAAGTTGAGATTGAAAAAAAAAAAGGTTATCGCTACAAATAGTTTTGGTACTTGAATTCAACTTTATTATTGAATTTTTCAACCATTTCATTTTTCAATTTGTCGCGTTTTACCAGTCTCAACTTTCATTTGTATAATAAACTAATAAACTAGCGACCCACCCTCGCTTCGCTTCAGTTTATAAGTTTTTTTTTTTTGCAATTTTTTTTTCAGAATATCGAAATAAAATATAGCCTATATTAGCCACGGATAATATAGCTTTCTATTTGGGAAACAATTTTTGAAATCGGTTCAGTAGTTCCAGAGATTACCCCCAACACATCCACAAACAAACACAATTTTACCTCTTTATTATATTAGTATAGATTAACTTACCTTATACCTTTACCTTATATCATTATTCATTATATAAAAGTAACATGAAACTTGATTAGATTGATCGGAATGAAGAATAAAGAGGATAGTAGAATGAAATGATCTATCTGTTCTCTAAAAGGTCATTGGATGTTTATTGTTACAGATATCAGTATCCTTGTCGTCGGTGGCCGGCGCGCCGGTGGGCTGCGCGCGAGCTTACCGCGTGCCCGCGACCTCGCCCGCCGTCACGCGGCTCGCCCTAGGCTTGTCCTTCGATGGGACTGTCAAAGACGGGGTGCTGTTGTATTTGCGGGACGATGACCAGGTACCAATGTTATATTAATTTTTACACTTCGATGCACAATATTGTACAAAAGGCGAGTTTAATGCCTTAAGACGTTCTCCACCAGCCAACCTTTGGGTTCATCAGAGAAGTTCAATTAGGAGGTGCATAAAAAAACACAATTTAGATGGTGTGATAATTGTTTTTACCAACGACACTATTGAACCACAACGCTGCACAGTGGTGTAGTTCGGAACAAACATTTTTTTACCAATGACACCAGCACCACTGATATCGTCAGTGGTGATGTCGTAAACGAACATTTATATACCATAACAACAGCGTATGCCTCTTCACTGCTGGATGTGGACCTCTCCCAAGGACCGCCACCACACACGGTCTTCTGCTCATGTATATGTCGGCGTGGGACTACATAATTCGTGATTTCATGAAAACCTTAGAGATTTCGTGAAAACTCAGTGAAAACGTAGAGGTAGTCTCTTTACGTGATTTCACAAAACGAATCTAGTGATTTCGGCAAAACACAAACCGTGCCCTATATTCGTAAAATCAAATAGACTTTTTTTCAATCTACCGGAGATTTGTGATATATACAATGATGAAAAGCGCAACATAATCAAACTGATAGTTCTCAAGATTAGCGCTAAGAAACAAACAGACAGATTTTAACCATTATGTTACGGAAGGTTTCTAGGAAACAGGACTCGGTAGTGATTTTCCGTTCTGTTTATTTTGAACTAGGGCATTAAGTGTTGTGTTACTGTTATTACCCACGTCGGAACAGCAGTCTCTAGCTTTGTTCTCAAATGAAAATTCTGTTTTTAGTGTTGCTGGCAGCATTATCAAGTTTTGTTTCATGTGTACAGGAATATGAGAACTATCTAAAGCTGTCAGTGCTGAAGAACAAGCTACACTTATCGTGGCAACTGGGTGGGGGAGAGGGTGTCACCACACACCCTGAGGAGCTGCAGTCCACGCATGATGACGCTGATCACACCTCATACAGGCTCGACATAGAAAGGTACGCTTTATTTAAATGATTTTATTTACCATTTTTTATTAGATAGTTATCTGATAGAACTACTTAAGAAAAAACAAATTACCTTCATAAGTGTAAGCACGACATTTACGACATCTAAATCCAGTTTCACACGTAAAATTTCACCAATTTTATTTCGTATCATCTTACAGAGTATGGAACACGATGCGTCTAACAGTGGAGCGTGCAGGCGGAACCCCCCTTACGTCCACCAACAGCACAGTCCCCACCCACAGTCGATTGCGCTCGTCTCGGGTCTGGTTGGGCGGGGTACAAGGCGCCGGGCTACCGGCGTGTGTACATGCGCTATACTGTGACGATAAACGACTTGGGCTTTGGAACTTCGTCGAGCAGAGGAAAGATGCGCGATGCACTGGATGTACTCAAAGGTGAATAGAGTGATCAATGTGCAAGTTGTACAACCGTATATTCTGAATTACATACCAAGTTTTTTAAATTTTATTGAATTTGTACTTTACTGTAACCATCGTGTTACTTGGTTAGCAATAAAGTATTTAACTGTCCCATCTATGAGCCATTTACCTGTCTGCCGAATCTAAAGATTGGCTAGAGAATGCCAGAGGTATTAAGCACACCTTTTGTATAATAATATGCGATAAAGTTTAAAAAATCTTTCGTATTTGGTAGGTACTTTTTTAACTAATGATTGCTTAGGTTTGTAACTGATCATTTTAAAAATTATTAGTTATAAATTACGCAATATAACAGAAAATGAATTAGAAATGTAATAATATCCGAAATTATAAAGTATCAAGTTCATTTTGTCCTTTAACAGAGGGTTAAATAATTAGGTTTTTTTTTTAAATTTCCCATTCCTGTCTGTACCGCGTTTCTTTGTCTACTTTCTAGGGTCATTGATTCCACATGGGTGGATTATAATTTAACCCCCTCTCGATTGAGGGGGCTTATAATCAACCCCCTGTATCCCAGCACTGCGCCCTCTACTATGACAATAAAATCGGTTCTGAATTTTTTGTCCTTCCGTTTCCATTTCTGAGTAGGTAATTTATTAAAAAAATTTACCGTCTAATTCGTGCTCAGTGATTTCCAATTTGAAACATGTGCTGCATTCTATGTTCCTCTTCCTAATTTCCAGTCCGATCTTCTTTTCTTCATCTGTTTCAAACCTATATCTGTTTTACAATATTCGCAGATGGTACAATACCGGACGCGCCGGCAGCGGGGAACCGACCCTAGTCTGGTTTAATGGAGAGGGATACGCGGAAGTACGGCGCTCCGGACGAAGACCTTCGGACCGAAGACAGTTCAGCCTCGCGTTCACCTTCCGCACCAGAGACGAGGATGCGCTATTGTTCATGGCAGTAGACTCAGCTAATGCAAGTATACCTTAAGTACAACAGGACAGAAGAACATGTGTTAATATTCCAGTGTGTCTCCTTGGTGACGCCTACGTAGAGATCCTCGGAGCAAAGACAGTTCAGCCCCGCATTCACCTCCCGCACCAGGGATGTATACGCGCTGCTGTTCATGGCAGTATATTCAGCTAATGTAAGTATACCTTAAGTACAATAGACCAGCAGAAAAAGTGGCAATTGTAGTCTGTTTTTTTGGTAAAGGCTACCCGGAATTGCGGCATTTCGGACGAAGATGCTTGAACCGAGGACAGTTCAGCTTTGCGTTCATTTTCCGCACCAGGAATCTGCTGTTGTCCATGGCGATAGACTTGGCTAATGTAAGTATACCTTAAGTACAACAGGACAGAAGAACTTGTATCAATTCTAGTTTGGTTCATTGTTAAGTGCTACGCGAAGACCCTCGGATCGAAGATAGTTCAGTCTCGCACCATTTTCTTATTATGTTTCCTTGTTCTATCGAATAATTCTAGTGTGTAGTGTACCTTAGTGGCATAAAAGTTCTTTCTTTCCTTTGACTTGAGCTTTAAATATTGAATTATCATTGTACTTTATAACTTCTGGTGGCTTCCCATAACTAATCACATAACTGTACAGAATGCCTGTATTTGTATTTTCAAATAATTTCCTGTATTTGTATTTGCAAATAATTTCCTGTATTTGTATTTGCAAATAATTTCCTGTATTTGTATTTGCAAATAATTTCCTGTATTTGTATTTGCAAATAATTTCCTGTATTTGTATTTGCAAATAATTTCCTGTATTTGTATTTGCAAATAATTTATCGTGTTATTGTTTAAATATTATTAACCTATTAATTTTTCATATAGGTATCAAATAATTTTCATGACATGTATATTTGTTCTTCTTATTTCTCAAAAATGTATTTATACTTTCAAATACTTTCGGTAACAACCAACCTGATAACTAGAATTGTAATATTCCATTTAGACTATTCGTAACTTGGATGCCCTTGACTCAGGTATACCCTAGTGCGGGTTCCAACGGGTTACATTGGGATTTCTTGGACTTTGTTGTAAGTTTCATTATTGTCCACAGAACCGATCAGTGTGTGTGCGCATGCGATCCTGCCGCGTGGAGCTGGACGTGCAATACTCCGACGCCAGGCTTCGGATCGCGGCCGGAGGGAGACACTGCCACGGGCGAGCAGTACACGTGCAGGCCATCAGGGTGTTCGCCGCCAACCAGCTGGAGAGAGGTACTGTGTGCTGCACACATGCATATCACGGAAACCTCTATCTGTTTAGTTTTATTCTACAAGTGGTTCCTTCCGTCATCGGCGTGATCTTTGAGACAGTCACAGAAATATCAGTTGTGCACTTTTGACTCTGTGTAACGATGAGCCGTTGGCGTTGTCGATGATTGTCGTCGATATCTTAGAACCGAAGAGACGTTGCGTCCCTTTGAGTAATCTACCGCCTATAAAACTATTTTGACATAATCAAAATTCTATTAGTCAATAGAAAAGTATATTTATGTTACGAGTAGATTTTTCACGCGATTTCACCCGCATGTATCTTTTCTCTAGAAATACGAATTAATTTTCGAGATAAAAAGGATTCCATGTCCTTCTCTAGATTTCAGACTACCTCATTGCCAAATTTCTTTGACATCAGTTCATGTAACAAAAACACAATCAGATATTTGGATTTATATTATTAGTGTATGTAGTACATTAGTATGTAGTATTGTAGTATATGCCCGTGCCCAGGCTGGTTACGGAGTTACAGCAAGAATTTTAAAAAATCTGTTAAAAAACCTATCCATCGTCAGCTAATAGCCCCCTGTTCCCAGGCAGCCTGCGCGTGAACGGCGAGGAGACTCTCGGCTCACCCTCACCCCCTGTACAATCCGCTGCTGCCCTCCCTGACCTCTCCACTGCCACCTACTGGATAGCCGGCGCCCCTCCAGGGGGTCAAACGCCTGCGCCACCTCTACTGGGCTGTATAGGAGCTCTGACTGTGGATAGAGAGGGATACGATCTGTTGAATACGCCGAAGAGGCATGGAGTTGAATCGAGATGTGGAGCAAGGGTAAATATTAGTAGTGTTGTTAACGAAAGATATTATATGTCCTACTTCTTGAAGGTGACTTGGCAACATCCTCCAGGATACGGACTCCACTGGTATGAAAAAAATGTACTAAATTTTACTATCAACCAAAATTATGCCAGCAAGCATACTTCTTAATGGGCTTTATGTTTTTTTTTTTCCATAGAAAAAGGTGGCAGACGAGCATACAGTCTACCTGATGGTAAGTGGATACTGTCGTCCATAGACATCCACGATACATGCCAACATCAGTCCAGAATGACAAACGTTGGCACGCCCCCGGATGCGCTGCCTACCTTTGCAGATTAAAGAATGAATTGGGAAAATGGATAAGACAATGTACATATAGGCGGCCCATGGCCAGCGGTGGATACTGAAAGCAGTGGATACAGCAGGTTGCATCGCATTGCACATTTTCGATGCACGCGTACCATACATTCGTCTCTAACCTGAATAACTTTTCAGACACTCCGTTCAGCGATCCTTGAAGCCAAAGGCTTTATTGAACTACCGTCTCCAGTGTTCCGACGTAAAGCTGCCTTAGGAATATCATTCCGAGCGAGATCCCCGAATGGTATGTTGGTGTTCAGAGCACCTTCATCCCTGGCCGATAATGAGGTGGATGATGACGATGGCGATGATAGGCATTATCTTGCGCTGATGCTGGTTGAAGGTAAGAGCATAAGAATAAACAATACGTTCATAGAAGAAATTATTTTTAACTTAATCTGTTTCATATTGTATTTTCCTACTTATATAACATGTCACTGAAATAATTCAACTATTTTAAAATATATAAAATGGTTGTAGCGAAAATTAACATTCAGGAAATAAATCAAGAAACATTTAAAACGTTTGTAGCGCTCAGTACTCACTAAAGACAGGCCCCCATGCAGCGCGGCCGACGCGCGTAAAATAAAAGATTTACTAGAAATGAACAAGTTCAGCCTTTGCGTTATTTCAGTAACACGTTGTATATTTTTGTGTATAAAGGATACGCATGTTTTTATTCCTCTCCTTTTTCGGTTATAAATGTTAATAAAAGAATTATTATTAGTATTATTATTAAGACTCATGAAAAGAAAATATCATTGTTTTCAGCCCGCTCTGTTGTAAATTATGTATCTTTCAATAGCAAAAAGTCTTAAGGGTTTAAAGTTGCAAATAGTTCAAATGCCATTTTGGTCAAGCAAATGTTTTACGATCCTCTTATTCTTAGGAATGCCCATGTGAGGATTCTTGTGCATAATGCATTTGACAGAACACACGAGAGAGCTTTTAAACAAATTAGAACGAGCGTTCTTTTTAGGTGAACTGGAGCTGATAGCAGCGGCGGGTAAAAGTGAGCTGCGTATGCGCACTAACGGCACACGTTTTGATGACGGACGACTGCACACAGTGAGGGTCGTGCGGATTCATAAACAGGTACACCAGAACGTCATCATTCATAGACTGTTGTTTTTATATATCTATGGAAGAAGGGGGCAGATGAGCATACAGTCTACCTGATGGTAAGTGAATACTGTAGTCCGTGGATATCCGCGATATATACCAACATTAGACAAACGTTGGCACGCCCCCGGATGCGCTGCAAACCTTTGCAGATATAGGAATGTATTTGGAGAAAGGGTTGGGAAAATGGGGAGGAATAGGATAGGATTGGAATGGGCTCTGGCATATCTCACTCACTCCGAAACACGTAAGTACATTGGGGAAATAGATTACTTAAAGTATATTTCAAAGTCTTCTGTGAGAGAAGGGTAACGTGGCCAGTCGAGCGTGCCCAGCGGTTGTTCGATTACAGCATGCACCCTACCCCTCCAAAATGTTATCATTCTTTGATTTAATAAATTGTTTGAAACATTTCAGCTTGAGCTTTGGGTAAACGAGCAAAAAATCGTGGCCGGGCCGTTGCCTGGCAACGCGTTGCCAGCACGTAACCGCGGTCTCTACGTGGGAGGTCTTCCGCCGGATGTGACGTCACAGGGCACTGGCCGCGGCCCGCACTTAAACACCACAGGCTTCACGGGCACCGTTGCTGATCTCATTGTAGACGCTGCGTGAGTATTATTTAGATACCATACCATACCATCAGCCTATGTCTCTCCACTGCTGGATATAGGCCTCTCCCAAGGCTCGCAATCACACACAATCCTCGGCTCAAATAGATCCTCAAAGGCTCAATCCTAAATTAAATAGATAGATAAAACTCTATATTGTATAATTGTTACGTTGTGACAAAAATAATTCCAGCGTTATAAGAAGAGAATACAACCAGCCGCTCTTATTACTTTAAAGCAATCTCTTCCAGACAATATTGAGGAAGGGAGTAGTGGCTGAGGTAATAACGCGGTTTGTATACATGCATAGTTAAGTAACGAATTATAAATATATATTCCAGTTATAAATATTACATGTAATTATAGTATAATATATACCTACTTCCATACACACAAATATAGGCCGGGCCTGCATTCCCGCTAGAGTTTTGATTACATAAGTACAAATTAGAAATTAGATCCTTTGCTGGGTAACGCGTTGAACCTACAGCAACAATTCAACCTATGCATAGGCGTGCATTTCATATAAACAAATAAGGTTAACATTTAACTAATAATTCTCATCGATAAACCTACGCTAGCGCGGTCGAGGCCACGGACGCATACGGCATACGGATGTGCATACGGCCACTACGGTTTATCAAGTTTCTAAACTCCACGGATCTATCGATACTTTTAAACGCCAGGAATCAGCGCTAGAATCAAGTGGTAACGTAACGTAGCGTAACGGGGGGGGGGGGGAGTGACGTCACCGAGCGTTAGACGTGATTTTCATTGGAACGCCACAGGCTTAACAGACATCTTAACAGCTGACGTCATTGTCGTATTAGGTACATACTGCTTTAAAAATGAGCGCCGTGCGCTCGACGTTCGACCGCTAAATGAGCGATAATGTACCTGATTCCAGCGTTAAACGCTTGTGAGCATTATAGTTCAATTTTTATGTTTGATGGTCTTAAACCCTAAGTTTCTTAACGTTGTTCAATATAATTTCCATCTCGGGTTTCTACAACCGTACCTCCCGTCACAGAAGTGCGGTCCATTCGCATTTCCTCGATACCGGCGGTATAAAAATCATTTTATACCGCGAACCCGAAGGCTGTGGCACGAACTGCCTCAAGAAGTCATTCCATTACGCTACGATATGAGGTTCTTCAAGAAAGCTGTGAATAGGATTTTGCAACAACAGCGGCGCACCCACATACCCCCTGGTGTTGCAGGTGTCCATGGGCGGCGGTAACACTTACCAGCACGTGGGACAGCTTGCTCGTCCGCCTACTTCCCTATAATAAAAAAAACGTTCATTAACGCCAATGAATCTTACACGCCATCTTTTATTTGAGAAGGAATTAAATGAACCGCAAAAAATACCGAATGGGCTGCAGATCGATGGCAGCAAATTGAAAGGTGGGTTAGGTTTCTCAGGTGACAATAAAGACACAGAAGTCTCTCGGGGCAGGGCTCCATCGACAATCCATGTAGTTTAAAATCATTTACTTCACTTTCTATATCTTTATTTAATTCATTTTTTAAAAAGTAACTTGTTTCGTCGATCACGATTTACTGCTCTTTTCGAATTTTTACTGCTCGTATATTTTAATCCTTTCTCCGGGGACGACGCCATAAATCGGTTATTCCGTTATGCTACGATATAGTGCTCTTCAAAAGAGCTGTGAACAACATTTTGCAAGGGCGCATTCGCTCGCCCCCTGCTGTTGCAGGCGTCTATAGGCTTCGGTGACTACTTTTGTGGCCCGCCTGCTTGTCTGCTGTCTCTTCTATAAAAAAAATCTGTTATATCTGTAATAGGGTGATTTCTTCGAAATCTTACAACATATTAGGTAACAAAATCCTATCATTTATTAATATGTTCCAAAATTATAAACATTTAAATATTGACGGTATTCCGCTATTATAAAACTGTCGAGTCTACGTTAAAACGCTTGAGACGCCCGCTCAAGCAGTTTACGAAATACTCTAACCGAGCTCGAGCGCTACTACAACTCTTGAACTCATATGGGATCTATAGTGATCGAGCAATTTTGGCTTGACATGACACTTGACAAGCTTTAGTTCTAATCGCGTTGAAAGTATCGATATCGCACATTTTGTTAACTCCAGCTCTTGTGAGTCAATCAGTCGTATTTGTGCTTAGAGGATGTTACATGTAGTCAATGTGACCATATCACATGTAGCCATTTCTGACGTACAAATATTAAAGGATGTTAACATAAACTAAACTACGCAAACATTATAACTTACCTGTTTAAATTAACTAATTACACTAATTAAAAATGTCAAAAAATAAAAATAAATAAATTATAGAGGAGCTCCGCTCTATAACACTGATAAATCTGAAGCCACTTGTCCTTCTGATTGTACCATTTTTACTTTTATATGTAACGTGAGTTAACGCTATCTTCATATACTTATAATAAGCAAATAATCTAAATAGATATCTATTTAGATTATTTAATTAAGAGAAATTAAGAGGAATGTTAGTTCGTTTGTTTATTTGTAACAGAGAAATTCAAAAAGTAGGTACTGGACCTATTTATTTGCAACTTTGGGAAGCTAAGTTATGCGTAGAGTAAGTTTGGGTTGTTACCTGAGCGAAGTTAGGGCGAATCGCTAGTATAAATAAGTAAATAGTGTCGCCCATGGACATTCGCGATACATGCCAACATCAGTCCAGAATGAAAAACTTTGGCATGCCTCTGGATCCGCTGTCTAACTTTAGAGATTTAGAAGTTACTTTTAGACTATTATACTCTCCATTTGATGAGATAGGAGGGGATAGAGTAGGGTGGGAATGGGCTCTGGCATATTATTATCTCACTCGCTATCGAAACACGAACGTACGTACATTGGGTAAATAGGACAGGGGAGAAATGTAGTTCATTTTACAGTAGCCTTCTATTCTTCTTTGAGAAAGCGGTAAATTAGCCAGTCGGTTGTAGGATTGCAGCATGCACCACCCCCCTCTCCAAACCCCTTTCCTCCCAAGTGTAAGTATAATAAAGTTGTATAGATACTATACGAAACCGCAGACAATTGCTAGTTAAGTAATAAATTGTGTTGTTTCAGCTTAATAGGCTATGAGAACGCTGTGAACTGGAGCGGCGCTCGTCTCGGAAGGGCAGACAGTGAACCGCCCACCGAGCCGCGAACCGAGCCCCGAGCATTACAAGCTCAGCCGGATAAAACGGCAGACTGCACTAAGGTACATAATTATTTCATGACTCAATTGACAAATTTGTAAAATATTTGTGACATTAAAAAAAGGCATTTAATCGTCCGTTAAAAATATTTACCTAAAAACGTTTAATAAAAGCGTGAACTTCTCAGTGAGCGAAAATAAGGAAGAAAAGTTATAACCCCCAGCGGAAGCACATTCAGCCAGGGTCCAAGACACTTCAGGGCCGTAGGGACAGAAACCGGCGGACGATACGCACGGTATCGAGCAGCTCCACCTTCTGCATATTCGGCGGAAGCCAACCGCCACGGAAACCCAACCGCCTCAGATTAGTCTGGAGGCTGGTTGGGATTATTCATATATATTTATAAGTATATAATAATATTTTATTATTATATTCTATTGTTTATGTAGTGTATAGGTAAATACCTTATCGTACAACAATACAAGTAATTATAAGTACAGTCGGCGACCTTATCGCTAAAGCAATTGCTCTCAGGGTACAACATTTGGGTGGTAAGGAGAAATCAATAGACGAATGGAAACCCAGCCCGGCTATATAGCAATATAGTTGTGCCCAAGACACACAGCTGAAATACAGCTAAAATACAAGACATACAGCTGAAAATAAACCAGTGCGAAAAAAGCTGCTCAAGATACAATATCTGGCAATTGACAGATAATTATTTTTTAGTAGTTTATTACACTAATTTCTTACAATAAAGATTATTATAGTCAAAGTAGATACATCATATTTTATACCAACTAAGCAGGAGTTTGAAAGGGTTTGAGCAGAGCATTTTCGACAACAAACTGGTCAACAGTTTGGCGATATGTATTAATTACGAGTATAGAAACCTGTAACTATTTCGTAAACAAATTTTAAAAAAAAGATAGAGGTAGGGAGATGGTGAAATAAAGAAATAATGTCTTTATATGCATACATGGATACATATATAATACAATCCACATATATATAAAAATATGCTCGTATCTACACATACGACAATATACAATGATGATATATTTCTTATACTGTATTTCTTATATTACAGACGCCATCATACACAGTGGAAGCAGGTGCGGTGAAGTTTGGCGATGCACCATTTAGCCACGCTATATTAAAACTGCCAGCCAGAGCCAAAGAATTAGCCATAGCAATGCAGTTCAGAACTTTCACTTCGGACGGTGTGTTGCTTCTTATACCGGTAAGAATTCATTTTATAACGAAATCATGTACATGTTTAATAGAGCCGAAATATCCTAAGAGTATTGTCTCGTTTCGAAATTTGTGAAGTCCAACCCGTATCCTCTGACTTACATGGAAAGTTTCCATCAGCGAACTCTCCAAAAGGAATGGAACTTTGTGAATATATAGAGTAAGCTCAACCTTTAAAGTTCCACTGCTGTATACAGGCCTCGCCTTTGGTTTCCTCTTATTTTTTAAGTTTAAGTACAAATCCTCGGTCCCTGGTATTTGAACTCACGACCTCCACGAATGAGCTACCCATTGGTTTTGAATCCAGTTAATCTGTAGTGGCAATATGCTGGTAGTGACTATATGTCATAGAGATAGTCAAATTAGTATTTCATTACAGGGCTCCAAAGCGAAACCAAAACACTACCTAGCCTTAATGGTACGTGAAGGCAAGCTCAAGTTGGTGGTACGCGGACGCAAGCGGAGAGAGGTGGGACTACCCGCCATCGTCAACGACGGCACATGGAGAGCGGTCAGTATACATTTAATTTAATTTACGTCTTAACGTAAAACTACCTAATTCCGGCCTCCTACCTTAATACGACCACTGACTGTTTTTAAGTAATTCTATTTGAAAAGGCGCGTTTTCTAATTGAAAGACGCAACACTCTTGTCGGCAGTTAAGTAAAATTTATACATGTTTTATCGGTTTAACTCTACCTTCATTTACACAAGCTGCTTTACTAATAGTGTGACGGTAATCAGGCCTGGCCCACGCCGCCTGAGTAAGTGTGAAAGTATAGGTACAGCGGCGGGCCCCCGCGCAGAGGTTTATTTCAGTCGGTTGCCGCGAGCTCTTTGTAACGCTCGCGCAAATAAAAGCGTTTAAAAACTACCATCATACTGTGTATACCTATAATACCTATACCTATACCTATAATACCTATATACCTATAATACTTTTCTTTAATTTTAATTCAGAACAAATTTTAAATTGTGTTTTAATACGAATAAAACTACTATAATTAGTTATATTATAATTATGGGTGGCAACCTTTACGATTCACGCACGGCGCGGCGTGTCATTGTGTGCGTGACCTTCAGCGGTTCAGTGTAATATCGTCTTTCTCCGATGCGCGCAGGATTCAATTTGGATCGCACTGAACGAAATTTTATTTTGTAGTCGTATGGAGCTTTCATATGGAATGAGTCTTCTGTACTTATGCCATTAGTTATTCTGTACGGTCCGATAAAGCTTTTAAAGTACGTGGCCAGAAACTGAAATAATTGGCGCCATGGTGAAACGTCGGTCAAGTGAACGTACCCTCTGAATGTTGTCATAAGAGAACACAACTATGTACATATTTTTTGACTATTTGAAACTTGCTTTTTAAGTTTCTTTTAAATAAAAACATGACCATTTCTTTTACTTATATACCCTATTCATAGTGTATGCTGCATCCCCACTGGGCGCGCTCGACTGGCCACGTTACCCCTCTCTCACAGAAGACTACCTTGAAATGTACTGAATTTCCTACCTTATCGTATTTCCCCAATGTACATACGTCTTTCGGTAATGAGTGAGATATGCCAGAGCCCGTTCCCACCCCATCCCTCCCCATTTTCTCAATTCAATCCATAATCTGCAAAGGTAGGCAGCGCATCCGGGAGCGTGCCAACGTTTGTCATTCTGGACTGATGTTGGCATGTATCGCGGATGTCTATGGACGACAGTATCCACTTACCATCAGGTGGACAGTCCGCTCGTCTGCGGACTTTTTTTTCTAAAAAAACAACATTCAAAATACACGTGTTAAACATTACAAATATTTATAATGTTAAACATTGATATGACGTTAACATATGATAATGTTAAACAAATATTTGGTTAAACATAATCGATGTATATCTTGGCATCGTTCTATACGCTTACCCTAATGTATATTCATAGTAGATGTATTTAACCCATAGTCGATTGTCATGCTCTCGTTCACATTCATTATTAACTCCGGTAGCATTGCAATTTTACTAATAGCCATATCGCAGGTGTCAATCCGCGCATCGAGGTCGCGGTTAGTTGTGGCGAGTGGTGGGGCGGCGGGACGTGCGCACGCGCCGCCGGCCGCGCGCGCCGCTCGCGTCTACGTGGGCGGTTTACCCGCACCGCCCGCACTGCCAGCGTTGCCTAATGCGGTCAGTGGCCTTTGTTATTATTAAGTTATTTATTTCAGGCAACTGAGGGCCCATACGATAGCCCAAAAGACATTTATTGAACATAACTACTATTATGGATTTCATTCTTGTTCGGTCTCGCTTTCCTGAAGCGTCGGAACACTGTTCTGGTTAAAAATCAGGATAGAAAAGCTAATGGTGTAGTGTTGCAACCCGGAGCTTATAGCTCTTAAAGTTGCTAGATATGTAAAGACTTGGACTCTAGCCGCCGCAGAGGGAATTATAATAATAACATGACATGCGAATATCAAGAATAAGAACGAATGAATGAATGACCTACAAATACACTGACATCTGAAAAAGAAATCAGTTACTTGGCGGTGAATGAAAACTAAATAAGGAAACTGAGTATTAAAAAAAACAGGTAATTTCTTAGCGACGCATACCTAGGGGGAAATTTGCCGTGTTGTGGTATTTTTTAGGCTGATATCGAAAAATAGGTACAAACATAAGAAAATAAAAATAATACTTTATTTTGTTACTATAACATATACAGTAGGTACTAATTAAACCTACCTATTAGGCAGCTACTAATTAAATAATGCCGGTTGGTCATCTTCTTATTTCCGACCGTGACTGAACGCTGTGAGACTGTACATACGAGTACATATACAGTAGTTACTACGTAACGTAATAAACTTTAAAAGTACGTTTGGATGTTTGTTCCTTTTTTTATTCATGCTAAAATGGTAAAGATATGCGAAGATGGCCGACCGGCATTATTTAATTAGTACTACTGAACAAACAAAAGCATATAAAAGTAAGAAGTCGAGTACACGAAATCGTCTAGTCTTGTGATGTCGCGCGCCATATGATGTATGTACGCTTTGAAGCAACTCCGTGTAATTAATAAGTCTTTTTGAGCTCTTGGTAGTCAGATTGCGAGTGCCTGCGACCGAGTGTGTGGCGTTATTTACTTACATTTTCAAAAATGAATAGTACATGTGAATACATGTTAACATTAAACTTTCTTAACTGATGTCAGCATGAATCGCGGGATTTTAAGGACAATTTTCTTACTACCACTTACCACCAGTTTGACTGTCTGCTAACCTTTTTCTATAAATAAAACGTACTCAAAATCAGTACTAGATAATATTTTTGTTTATAATAATTGCTAGTGGCGTTTTGTAACGAATAAACGCTCCATTATTTATCTTACCCAACGTTTCGGTTGGGTTACACCAACATAGTCACGAACTGACTACTGCTGAGTCAAGAAACGTTTAACAGATAAATGTGTTAAGATATAGAATATAGAGATTCGCGAGCTGGTAGAAAATGGCTAGAGGCATTAAGCTGGACCTTTTGTTAAGTGCAATATTTCTTTAAAATAAATATGTATGAGAAATGCGAAAATCTCAATAGTTATATTCAATTCATTAAATTGCAGATAATTCGCGTGGGCGCATTTAGAGGATGCATCAGAAGGGTAGTGGTAAATGGTCGAGCTGAAGATCTTGTCCGAGACGCGGCCACTCACCATCGCGTCGGACAGTGCTTCCCGACTGTTGAACGAGGAGCTTACTTCGGAGGTGTGTATCCTCCTAAACATCACGTAAACCGCAACCAGACGTTTTATCGCCCACTGCTGGATACTGGTCTCATCATGCATATTGTCTTGTGCATGAGGTATGTGCGGTCTTAAAACGCCACGGTGGCGAGGCGGATTGGTGAGTCCAATCTTTTAGAGGTGGTGTAGCTCCTCGGGGCTTGTGGTAGCGGCGTTGTCATTCCTTAGTCGCCTTTTACGACACCCAGCGGGAGGTGCTATTCTAAAGCTGAGCGACTCCACACAGCTCCCAATCGCCTAACTATCCCATTTATGCATAATCGTGATGTTCAGCATCACAATTATGCATAAATGGGATAGTTGAATATTTCATAGGAATCAAACACACAATGTCTTGTGCATGTCTTGTCATCAAGCAGTCAAGGCTGATCAGTGACACGGCTGGACGCGAGATCACACTACTGTTAGCTAAGCCATGTGAGAATACGGGTCATTCCATTTGCTCCGACAGGATCATCCAACTATTCTGGCTACCGGATGTCTTGAAGTATGGGGATATCATATTTGGACATCAAGAATACCAGAATTAGAAGAAAAGAACCCATTGGGTCGAAGAGATTATTAATTCAAACGGACGACCATCCTTGATAAGATGATATCTGACAGAATGTCAGCGCTACAGTGTATGCTGGAGCATCGTGCTGAGTCAAGTACCCATTTCCTGTTGCAGTAACTCAATTATTTAAATAAATTTTCTTTATTTTGGTTGTTCATGTTTTTTTTTGTATTTTCGTTACACTTATTGCTGTAGACAGGAAATAAACTGTTTTTCTTTCTTTCTTTATATCATTATCTTATTCGTCAGGTGACGCCTACGCGATCTGGTCGAACACGTGGTCAAACGACGGGAGTTCGGAAGCGTCTTCTGAACTGAGACTGCAATTCCGAAGCTACGCACCGAGTGGTGTACTGCTCGCTGCCACTGGACTGGTCATAGAGCTCAAAGATGGCTCTGTAAGTAACCTGTATTTTGTGTTACAACAAACACTGTTACATGCCTGACATAAATATTATTTCATTTTTGTTTATCTTCGAAATAGAGAACATATATCGCAAAGATGATTTTAAGTTGATACATACGTAGAACTCAGTAATTGGACTTGCAAAGTCAAACAACAATGAGTCATATATATGACCTCATACATATGAGGTCGTTTGAGTAAAAGCACCTTATTGTCGATATAAACTTTGATTTAGATTTTTCCAACTTAAAATTTTGTTGCTTCAAGATTATCTATCAATAGTAAAAACCAATAAAAATATTATTTTTTTAAGATTCCTCTATTGAAATATGAATCTGGGAAACACCTGATCTCAATAGTGAAAGCTTAAAAAAATAAATGAGGAGTAGAAATAAATAATGAGAATGAGGAATACTCCTCATCCCGTTAAGTTCCGTTTCCCATGTATCCCAATACTTTTTCTGAATTTACTCCTTTGTCTCCTTTGTCCTTTGTCAGTTGAATTTACTAGTGCAAACGTTTGTCAGTGTTCACAAATGTTGGTATGTGTCGAGGATGTTCATTAGTGACAGTATTCACTTACCTTCAAACTTCAACTGCAACCTTCTTTCAATAAAATAATAATCCAAACTCATTCTAGGTGATGTTATCCCGCACATGGTCCGGGTCGACAGCGCCATTGCGACTAGTAGCCCGCGGCGCCAGCAACCGCGCGCTTTGCGACGGCGCCTGGCACTACATAGTCGCGCGCGTCCCCGCGAGCGGCGGGGCGACACTGTCGCTGGACGCGTCGCCCGCGCACAGGGCGCAACCACACGCGTTACTGGACGACGTGGTTACCACCCCTTCTAGACCTGATGTTTTGTATATTGGAGGATTACCAGGTGCGTATACTAAACGGTTAAGCATTCGTCATATCCATTCATCTCATAGGTTCATCTCCGAATATATTTCTTTTCAAATGAGGCTACGATGGTCCATACAAATACATAGAAAATGAAATTAAAATGAGATTAAAAATAAACAACATATATATTACAGGAAAGAAGGAAAGGGACTGTTTAAAATTATTTAAATTACTTGAATATTGATGTCCTTGCGATATCAACATGCAAGCGAACCCAACGCCTTAAAATAGGATATAAACTCAAACTATTTTTCTGCCAAATTTAATTTAAATCCATTAACAAATTCACCTCGCAGTTTAGTGTTTTTCAGGGACCCTCCCTCTTAACAGAGACGTAAAGATTTTTTTTTTGAAATTTGTTACAATCATTATTTCGGTCACAGCAAGCAACAGCAAGCGCATGTTTAAAGTGATATAATACGCACCTATATATCTTGAAACGTACAGAAGTTACAAATCTTGAATCTAGCACTAATGCAGTATATACAATTTTTGCAAAAGATTGTAATATCGCATGCTTAATTCATGCTCGTGCACTGTGTGGTCTACAAACTACTTTATACCGCGAACCAACAGATTGTGGTATACCCTCTGATATCTTTCCCTTACGCTACGACATGGCGTGCTTCAAGAAAACCTTAAAGAGGATTGTGTGCGGTCGGCAGTACATGTGCATAGGTGACGGTAACCATTTACCATCACATTAGTCACACGATTTTTTTCTTTTCATTTAAATGGCAATCTTGCAATTAGCACATTCGGTCAGTGTTAAGTTTTCTTCGTAATTAACTGTCACTATTAAACCACAAAACGCACAAAACACAATTTTTGTAATAATCAAACAAAAACTCCGTTTCTCATGTTCCCGCCAAAGTCCTTAGTCACACGATAGGTTAGGTTCTGCCCCTTTCCTATTAAAAAGGCTTTTTGGCAAATTTCAGAGGGCGTTATAGACATAACAGATGACGGCAAAGAAAACTTCAAAGGGTGCCTGCGTGACGTCACAGTGGGCGGTCATTCAAAGGACTGGGTTGTCATGGAGACTCTACACAATGTGCTATTAGACTCGTGCCCTGTACAACAGTGAAGTTTGGTAAAAAAAAATGTAATGTGATTTGTAAATGAAATGCCAGATTCGGGAAATGGTACCATCATGGTTAAATGGAAATGGTAAGACGAATATATTTTGAAAAGGTGTCATAAAAATCTTACATGTGGATGTACCTTTGTACAATTTTGGCTATTTGTGAAATATTTTTCTGAAACTGCCAAAAAACAGGTCAAGTGCATACCGGACAAGTACTAAATCAGATTTCCAAAAAAAAATGTAAACCTGATATTTTCTAACCTATACTCATCTGACATTTGTCCGGATGTTGATAATAGGGCCAAAACATGTGAAAATAGATAAGATAGAAACTTTATTTCATACACACAAATGATCGCATACATTTCATCTAATTCTAAGATGTCTTGAACATACATAGACAATAGCAAACAAAAAATAAAATATGAACAAGACAATAAAACTGTGCAGGCCCATGTATGTAGAAAAGGCATCCGTCTCAGTACAAGCTATATACCGTAAAAACAGCACACAGCGCTGATTTTCAAACGGAACCAATACGCGTAACACAACACGGTGTAACAGAATTATGCGCCAATGAATCGCTCTTTGCCAACCTAAATATTGTGCATCCTTTTCTGTCTTCATAATATAGAACATAATAAAGACAGTATGACTTGAATTGTTAAAGAGCGATTTTCACAAGTTTTGGAACTCATTCAGCTCTGACTATACAAGTTGCCCACTAAATAATGGACAAGCTTGAAACTGTCGGTAAGCCAGTTCATGACCTATCGGATGACCGCAATTAATCTTAGTGATAAGTCTGCAAAATACTGACACGATACACAAATATACACAAAACAGAATGTGAGTTTTCCTTCATTTGTAGCTGCAGGACGCATATAACTGATCAAGGCTGTTACTTTTAAAAAAAAAATAGAGCCAATATCTCGAAAACCGTGAGATCTTTCACGAGGTTTAATGGCGGTCATGCGGTAAGTGACTTATCTGGCTATCGACTTATCGATCGATAGCTGGCTTATCGACAGCCTCAAGTTTGGCCACTATTTATTGGATGCCTGTACACAGGGTGTAAACAAACTTTACACCTGAACCACCTGAACGAGGCCTGAAACCATGAATTCTGTTCATGATCATAAGTTTGTATTTTATTTTAAAAGTGTCAATTTATAGGCCTTGTATGAACTATCAGTTTTTTGAAACTATAAATAATTTAGTTTGATAAATACTGATTTTTTTTTATAATAAAAAAATCCTGTAGTAAAACCTTTATGTCAAAGGCTTGGGGAAAAATTCGGTTAAAACCTGTATTTTGTTAGGTAGAGGCAAATAAAACCAACATAGGTATACCCTATAGCCCTCTCTAGTTATGAACCTGCATATGCATATAGTCGCTAGTATAAATTACAATTATTGAAATAATAGAGTGACCACTCGTGAAAATGTTAACAGTAAATATTATGACTTAGATATTATGATAAGTTAGATCTTAACATGTATAGTATGTGTTAGAGAAAACATATAGTCTGTAACGTGCCTTATTTATTTGATAGGTAATTACCAAATAGTGCCATTTGTATCTTGATGTCTGCAACCGTAGTAGCCTAAGAGTAATTAAACAGAAAAATATTCAATATTTACTGTCATCAATTTCTTGACTGAATCTTGACATAGAAAGTGATCGGAAAATTTACATTTTCATTGTTTAGCAACGCTTTGTGATTAAACATGATCCATCGATTTTAAATAGAATGTAGACAGACTTAATCGATCAGGTTCGAAATTAACCTCTATGCACAAACATACAGTATTAGTAATTAAATAAAGCCGGTCGGCCAGCTTCGTATTCAGAACAAACAAGAAGAGGTGATAAATGAATAAGAGTTTAAAAATGAATAAGTATTCAAATACCCTTCCTGAGTTCATTACTGTATGTTGTAATGTGTATCATATCATCGTGTCTCTCAGGATTCGATCATGGTCCTAAATACGAAGATGTCCGTCCGGCATTATTTAATTAGTACCTAGCACTGTATGTATATCTGCATAGAAGTTTTTTTTTATAGATAAGTAGGCGGACGAGCAATCGATCCCACGTGATGGTAAGTGTTACCTCCGCCCATGGACACCTGCAACACCAGGGGGTATGCGGGCGCACCGCCGACCTTGCAAAATCCTATTCATAGCTTTCTTGAAGAACCCCAAGTTTCGCATCAATCGATTTATGTCCTATATCCTATACAATTCAAAATCTATGGAGAATGTCCTATAAAACCCAATTCGCACCAAATCAAATTATATTGATAATTAAATTATAATCTGGCAAATGAAAGTCGAAACTGAAATAGGGCGGAATCGCAGAAAAAATGAATAGGTTATGACTAAGAATAGTTGGAAAAAATAATTTTGATACTTGACTTCAATATTATTATTATACACCATTATTATGAAATAAAAAAGCTTTCTAATCTCAACTTTCACTTTCCAGATTTTATCTGACTATTATTGTCTATTTATCCAGTTCTTGGATTATTTTCTCTTAAAAGGCGGCAAAAATTGGGTAAACTCGAATATATTATTAATATGAGGGAGGCTAAACATAGAGGCTATGTGTACATTTTTTATGTTATTTAAATCACTCTTATCAAGCGACGTTATATACTCAAGTGTACATAATATTTTAAGTAAGTACTTAAACTTTTCCAGCAGTATTTTATTGTAATAATAATGTACATAATAATTTAGTGTTTAATGTGTTCTATACCAATCTAATGTCCTGCGTAGATACCAGCGGATAGAAAATATGCATGTATTTTTTTTTTAATTATAAATCAAGCACAAAGAAATAGATAAAACTCCTTATTTGCACACCAATATAAAAGAAAACAGTTACAGACTTTGTACCACATGAAATGTACAAAAGGCGGTCTTATCGCTAATAGCGATTTACCTTTGCGTAGAGAGGAAATAAATATTTTAATCACAAGTAGATTTAATAACAGTACTTTTTTTTAGTAAACATGGATATAACTATGTACTTTTAAAAAAAAATCATAGCATTTCTACCGATATTTTGCATAAACGTTGCATATACAATTTAAAAACTCCCAGAAGCGTTGATATTATAAATATATGTTGATAGTAATTTATTATAAAAAGCCGAATCGAAGGTAATTATAATTATGATAACTGAATATTTACTTAGTTGCTTGGTGTCTTTATATCTTTCCACATATTACTACAGTACGTTGGTACTAATTAAATAATCGGCCATCTTCATGTTCTGAAATAATTAGTGTGATAGAGCAAAAAAAAAAACAATTTCACATTTCATTAGTGGTTATGTTGTAACCACTTCAAAAAAATAATAAAACAACTTCAGATTTAATTACATTATGTTGTAACCACTTTACGTTGTGTACAATCTCTCAGCGTTTGATTACGGTCGAAATTACAAAGATGGCCGACCGGCATTATCTAATAATACTGTAAATTGCACGCAAATACAAAAGTAGGCGTTTAAAATTAAAAAAGCGTTAGCAAAATGTCACGTAACGATGGCAGGCATTTTAAATTGGAAGTTTTAGTAACGAAGTTCAGATTATTAAAGGTTTAATTAATCGATTTATTCAATAAAAGTACATGCACATCACTATTATCAAATGATCCTACGTTAGATGACAATAGCCCTTTTAAAGCACATGCTTACATATGCGCTGGCAGACAAGGTTGGCCCTGCTCGTATGGTTAGCAACAAGTAAATTTAAAGCTATAAGCACCTTACTGCCCTCTTAAAAAGAGCTAGAATAGAATGGCAAGTTAACAAGTTGCCGTTTAAAGTACATAGTCGTTTCGAACAATAAAAGTATATCATGCCGAGTTTAGACGTACAGCATTTTGAAAGATCTGGATTTAGGATAGCAAGATTTACTAAAACTTGGACTTGAATCTGCAGATAGCCTCGATGCATTTATCAATAGTCACTAGTTATTATTGTAGATATAATTTATTCATTTTTTTTTGGAATTTTCGTCAGTACAAAAACATGTAATATCATTGTATCAGCCTATAACATCCCACTGTAGAGTAGAGGCCTCCCCTTGTAAATCACGGGGGGATTTCAAGCCGTAATCCACCAGGCGGGCCCCGTGCGGGGCTGGTGGATCATATACTCCAGATTTTTTTCATTTCTGGAGCATGCGAGTTTCCTCAGGATGTTTTTCCCTCACCGACGAACTGGTGACAATTTCTAAAAATCTGTACTTAAATAGAAATCCCTCGAATGTGAGTCGAATATAGATACCCGTACGCTATCACAGTTATGAAATAATTAATAAGAAATTTCGTTTTAGGAAATTTCAATTTGCATGCTTGTTTATAAATAGAGCCCACAGTCTGTATACGAAGACCGTTTTAACAATAAAGTGAGCAGAGGCCCTGGCGTAAGATTTTTCGTGTGCAATGTTAGCTACTGTCAAGTTAGAGTAAACGCGTTTTTTTTTTGTACAGATCATTTTATGCACGGCCCCTAACGGTTCACTGAGAAACTATAAATATTCATAAAGAAAAAAAACAGACATGAACGTGGTAGTATTGGTAATTTGTAAACGATAACAACTTACAACAGGAACCTTAAAGCTGTGTACCGACTATGCGCGGCAGCCGCGCGACCAATGTTCAAGCGCGGCAAACCTGATTTTATTTGCCTCGGGGGGGGCCTTTTTTCGCTATTTTTGGCAAAGCACGGCTGCCGCGCGGTAGACGATCGATCCAGCGATCAGTGTTCGTGAGTTATTCATTGAGTTTCCGGTTGCTTGCGGCGCGAGCGAATCCAAGCAACGACACATCCGTAACTACGCGCGAGCAAAGTACAGACGCGCCTTTCGCGTAGCTAAAATGGAACGAGATTAGTTCGCTACACGACATGATCGAGAGCGGCAACATTTGCGGCGCGTAATCGATACACAGCTTAATAATATTGAGGAAATTACTTTTGTTTGCGTTAGAATAAAAAAAAATCAGTAAGAATATAGTCCGTACAATCCTGAAGAATCTTTACAAAACTAGAGTTTAGCATTTTTAAGTCTGGCATTTTGATTTCTTTTGTAAATATTAAAATAGGGATCAGCTTTAATAGATAAAGCTGTAAAAATATTAATTTTGAAGCGTGGTCACAGTCACAAATGTTTATCTGTTTCGTGTTCAGTAGTCTTTAACTATTTTATTTGTAAATATAGTTTATATTATTATTGTACATAATAAAGTACATATTTATTGTAATATTTCGTTGGTTTTATTAAACCGTTTACTGCGGTTGAATGACAATATTAAAATGGCTTATTAAATTTTATTAGTTTTCTATTTTTTTTTATATAGAAGACGAGCGAGCGACCCACGAGATAGTAGTGGTCACCGCCGCCCATGGACACCTGCAACACCAGGGGAGATGCGGGTGCGGTGCCGACCCTGCAGAATCCCATTCACAGTTATTTCGAAAAGACCCATGTCGTAATTAAACGGAAAAACTTGAATAGGCAGTTCATTCCACAACTTTCTGGTTCAAGTGTCTTGAAAACCGCACTGTACACAGTAACTCTTTGTGGAGGAAGTGCAGTTGCACCGCCTTTCGATGAGGAGGTGCGATGATAAAACTTCGAAGTTGGCATTAGATCGAACAGCTCTTCAGAATTTCCCCATTATAAACGCAGGGAGACGCTACGTCTCTTCGGATTCTGAGTGATTATAAACCGCTTGTGAGAGTGTGATCGGTGACAATTCGAACAGCACGCCGTTGGACAGAGTCAAGCGAGTCAAATCTGGTATTTGAACTATGTAAATCAACAAGTATTATACTTCGGAGTGAAGTACCGCCTCGCTCCGTTAAGTACACCGAGCTTCTTTGAAGCCGGTTTGACGTTCGCTAGATGACTGCGGAACTAGACTTTACTGGAAATGTCGTCACCAAGGACCCCGATACTATCTGAGATGGCGAGGAATGTTCTGAAATTGAGGTGTGACGACGAATGGAACTTGCCACCTCGTTTCATATTATTTTGTTGAGCTACTTCCCTTACTCCCCATTTCATCTACAAAGGATGAATATGGGGAATATAATAGGAAATAAAAAGATTTATTATCGGGACAACGGGGAGAGAGATCTGTTCCGAAATGACATCGGGAAGAGTGGAATGACAGCGTAAATGAACTATGAATTTGAACATGACATATGCATAAATACGTTTAGTTTATAAAGGTAGCTTCTAACAATCTCTCTTCCTATTCACTTCTCATTTCCCATATATAGCCATCCGGGGTAGTGCCAATGTTTATCATTATCGACTGATGTTATAATGTATATATTTATTAATGCTGTCTAAATAGGGAAAACTATTCAAATGTCATAGCAACATAACCGTTGCCAAAACCATAAATTTTCCCAAAATCGCCACGGACACCGTGTATAATAAAAAAATCTTCAATTGAAATCTGTTAATGTGGAAAAGCAAATGTAAAATAAAACACGAATGTGGCAATAAAAAACATTTATTTATCTTTATTACGTGTCTCGTACATCACAAGTCTTCAATCTATGAGCCGCTCTGTGGACACCTCGGGTCACACGTGTGCACGACGACCCAAATGTTGCGAAAAAACAAATTTTAATTTCAAATCGCCCCGAGGTGATCGCAGAACGGTGTGGACCACTTACAATATAGTACCCCTTAATCACCCAAACCCTATCCATCTGGTGACATATCAAGTACCTTCAGTTGGGAAGGACTAAAGATAGATTTGCCAATATTGCCGGGGCAATTTCATTGTTGGTCATGATTGGTCACCCAGTGGGCAATGTATTAACAATAAAGTAGATTCCTTTCTTTCTAACAGCGCCGTTTTCGTTACTGCAGAAAATCAGAGCGAGTCGCAAGAGCTGAATAAAAATTAGCATTCACTTTACGCGGGAAATTAACCGTTAATTATATGTACTTTAAACAGGAAAACATAGCAATAGAAATTAATAGTCTAGTAATTTGAATTACTGAAATCTGCCGTAGCCTGGAGTACCGAGGACACAGGAATTCACGTGGCACGTACTGGACGTTATCGACCCACCGACATGGTCAATGTTAAAAAGCAAAGATCCTAAAATAGGAACGTTCACCGCCCGACTTTCAGCTTCAATTTAGCTCGCGCGGAACAGCAACTGTAGTGGTAGGCTTTTTTTATAGCTGCATTTTTAACTAGGAAATTATAGCCCTTCTGTGATACCGTGTGCAGCAGAGCGCACGTCGTCCTGATCTCACTTGAATGCCACAAAGATTTCACTTCAATGAGATATATTTTTGAGTGCTGTCAACATGTTGCCAGCACTCAAAATTGACTTTGAAAATTGTATGCATATGAATACTTGTGCTTCGAATAAATGAAAACGTTAAAAATTCGGTTGTATTAGGCCTTCTATTAAATATAAGATGGTTTACGTAATCAGCAACTATGTAGCAAATAGAACTCTTAACAACTCTTCTATTGCAATGAAATTGCCCAAATAACATTTTTTTTATACTTAAGAGAATATATCTCGAGAATAAATCTAATAAAGGACACTGTATACTTGTATCTACTTCTATTTTCATATTTCATTTAATATATGGACAGACATATTAAATTGCGTTCCAGAATTATTATCGTTACTAAAATTGTGGAATCGTACTGTCTATCTATATGTATTTAATTTACAAAATTAAATACATATAGGTGACTATCACACATTATACCATTTGTGGATCTATTAAGACCTTTTGATTCATATTTTACTTGAAAAATATACCAATTTAAAACAAACGGTTTAAGTATAATAGTCAATCATACAAAATACAAGGTTAAAGACACTTACACCAATTATATTGTTGTATGATATGAAAATCGATACGAAGAAAAAAAATTAATTACATAATATCTAGAAAAATCACAATTTTATGTAAGGTATACTTTTAATCATTACCACAAACATTTAAATCTATTTTTTTTAACAATTCTATTAATCTTTTTAAATATAAATGAATGAAAAAGAATAAAAATATGACTGAAACTACGAAACGCATATATTAGAATGGCGCCAAACCGCGATATCAATTTTATTGACGTTAACATGACATCTACAGAACAGTGTTACCAACACGAAATAATTCTTTGAGCAAAATATCCTTTAAATCATTTGTAATTGCGCTTTAAATTATATTTAAATAATAAATTATAATTTAATCTGTATATCTACGTCGTACTCGGCCTCTGTCTTTAAATAGTGATGATTTTAAATAAGGAAACGTTTCCAGGAATATCTTAGTTCTGCTAGGTAACTCCAGGCAAAAAAAATAATTAAAATAGTAATTCAAAGGTTTAATTCATTTTTGTAACATAAATTTCCTCTTAAAATCACCATTTAATTCACATTTAAAAAAAAAAGACTACAAAATGTCCACGGCTGGACCTAAATTAGTGAAATCAAATTGACAGCGCATTTGAAACAAATTTAAAATATTAATAAAGAAACTGATTATACAGAAATCCAAGTTAATCACTAGTAATAACAAAATCCTATTTTCGAAAGTTGATAATTTAAAAGTGTATTTTTTAAAGTGACGTCACGTTACATAGGACATGCAAAGACAATAGCATTTAATAAACGATGATTTTGGCAATGAACTGGTCCGTGTGTAAATGCGATGAAATGGGGGAATATTTTCTTTACCTGTTCTGTTTGACTATGCTGAATGACACTCCAGTGCTAGGCATCTGAAAAAAATAAACAAGGGATATGGGTAAGTGTCCCAAAAATCAACATATGTAGATGGGGACTACGTTCGTGGTGGTAGGGGGGGAATGAAGTAGATGCGAAGCGGGGGTGCCCGCCTCGCACGTACCTCATTGTACCTCGCCTCTCCACTTATCGCGCCGGCGCTCTAGTACCACGCAGTTCCCCACCATCGTTCATGTTGATACTTGTTTACATGTCGATACATTGAACTAGCGTGGAGTAAAATCAAGAGGATTGTCCGAGAGCATAACGTGCGTGCGGATATATCTTTAAAAGATTTACTAGATTTGACTATAGAGATGCAATTTCTCAAGTCAAAGGAAGGTTTTTTGAGACGTTATATCTGTTGAAAAGCAATATTAGAAGATTGACGGATTAATGGAAAACACAATAGACGAATGTATCATACAATTGGGAGGCAGCGATAGCGAGGACGAAAGCAGTGAAAATTCTGATAGCTCTTGTTTTCATTTACTATCGATTATAGGTATATTAATCTGGATGAGCGTGCGCACTAGCCGCATTCCTTCCCGCCACGAACGTAGTCCCCAATTGTACCAACACACTTGATTAATGTTAAAGCAATTAATGTCAAAACCCTGGAAAACAGAATCGCTTCCTTATCGGGTGGTAGTGCGCTACGTAGACCAACCGATACGGAAGCGATGCAAATATGTTTGTATACTGACCATCTACATGGAGAGATATCCACGAGCGGCGGAACGACGGCGGCCCACGAGGTAAGCGATGAGCACCACGAGCACGAGCCCGCCGAGAGCGCACCCAACCGCGATCGGCACCGCGTCCGGCACGTCGCCGCCGCCGCACTCGCGAGCTGGAACCAAACACAACAAACATATTACACTCTATTCACGCTAAGAAAAAATTGACGTAATCCGTCCAATGTACACGGTTTCTTGACCTGTGCTGATTCGAATTTTGTGTTATTTTAATTATTTTTTCTTAGTTTAACATTCAAAAAAATTAAATCAAAATTTTTAGGTTTCAAAATATATCATTAGAATATTTTCATTTTTTTTTAAATTAAATTAATTTTGTGTGACAGACGCAATTTAGCCCATATAAGTTTCTATGCATGTTGTGCACCTCTTTAATGGGGATACATACTGGAATTTAGTCTTTAGTTGTGCTGAATATCATGCCAGGACATTAAGGTGTTGTCATTAAAACTACGAGTCCATCAAAACGTGGCCAATAACGACGTGTCTGGTGTTAGTCGTTGAGTCTTCCCACGGTGAGTCATTAGGTTCCTGGCTTTCCTGGATGCAGCATTAGGTTAAAGTCATGACACTAAGGTGTTGTCATTAAGACTACGAGCCAAAACACGACATCGTCTACCGTTCGCCGTTGAGAGGTTCTACAGTGTGCTGGCCTCTGGCTGCAACATCAGGTCAAGGTTTGTCATGAAAACTACGAGCCAAACGAGCCGATATACATGTCTACCGTTTGCCGTTGAGGAGTTCCACAGTGTACTGGCCTTCCTGGCAGCAACATCAGATCAAGGTAATCAGATTGTTATCCGTTTTACACACATGTGTAAAATTTCAAGGCAGTAGTACAAGTAGAAGTGGATTAAAATCGACTCGCAAGAGTTGACCTGGCCAAACTAACTAACAAACATGTGAAGTTGAATAGAAGCTTGTAAATATTAAGCACTTATGTACTTATGTACGTTATTAACTACTCAATTATTTATAATCCAATATTAAACAGCAAAAAACAAATTTGGACCTAAATTATTATTATGAGGTTCGTGAGGTAAATATTTTTTGGCGTTTTCAGGGGGGTCCCGACACTAAAAAGGTTGTGAAACGGTGGGTCGAGGCATAACACTCTCTTCAATACCGAATCCCACGAGTACCTATGCCATGTTATGATGTCATAATAATGAATTATTAATAATATAACTTATAATAGGTGACTTCTTATCTTAAAGCACCTGGTAGACTGTAATACGAAGCTGTGTAAATATAATTAACGATGGCGTCATCTTACGTGCTGATAAATAATAAGATACGAGTGAAAACAAACGCCAATACATCCTACATTATATGAGTAAATTATATTTGCAGCTCTGGGGTCCCTACTTTGCTACAGATTCCCTTAAAATATGATTCAAATTTATATATTTATAGTATATGTTATTAATACTCCTTCGTAAAAGTCTTTATAATCTGTAGTGAAAGAGAAGACAGTAGAATACTCTTGACTGTTGTCGGACATGTCAATACAATTACTAACAAAATTATTTGAAACTAGCGACCCGCCCTCACTTCGCTTCGGTTTATTAAATTTAAAACAATCGGAATAAAATATTTTCCTGCGGTAAAATGGAGCCTATATTTTAAGTTAGACCTCTAGCAATACATCGGTGAAAACTGCATTCAATTCCATGCAGTAGTTTTTGCGTGATGCGTGTACAAACATACAGACAGACAGACAGACAAAATTTCTAAAAACTGTTGTTTTGGCTTCTGTTGCTCTAATAAAGACCTAACCTATTATTATTATATTAGTTTTTTTTTTTAATATCTATAATGTACAGACATCGGCCTGTTACAATTTTATTATATGTATAGATATTATCTTTCTTACAGACTACCGTAAAACATAATTTAATTTATATATTTTACTGTATACGCAAAAGGTAAATGATAAAAATAGTTAAGAAATAAAATATGTATATACAAATGGCGCACTTATCCCCTTAGGAGCATTTATTTCTACCAGCAAACCTGGGAGAGAAACAATGTTTGGAATTTATATCATAGTTACCCTACTATACCCATCATAAAATTAGGGGTCCACAAATGGACAGGCTCCTCTAAAAGTGGCATTAGATTCTCTCTAGTGACAATAAAGGGATAGAAGTCTCGTCGACTTGGTGGATGACACTTAGTAATTTCAGTTATTCAAAAGATGTCAACAATTTTTTTAATAATTGAACAAACAAACCTTCAGGAAATAACCTTTTAACTTACCATTTATATCATAATGAATTAAAACAAAACATGCATTAAACATGTATGGTATTTGGGCGCGCAATGATCGTCATTCGCGTTATCTGTTCGCGCCAATGTGCCAGACGCGATAACGATTAAAGTTTCATTTTACAATCTAACAATGACCGGAATAAAAAAATGGAAAGGAATGACGCTTTATTCTTTCTTTTTGTCAATTGTTCACTTCATTGTACAATCAAATCGAACCAACGTCTGTCTTATAATAAGAGCAATAAGTTGTTGTGCTTGTAAAAACTTTACAAGCAATAAAATCCACATATACCAATATGCAAACATGCGACTCGTTGCCATGACTACGGTATGAGTGCACGTGGTCCTCACTCGTATGGTCCTCAGTAAAACTACAATCACTTTACTTGGACATTGACGAGGTTTTTGTTCAAATTGTTAATTAAAAATAAAACTCGACACTGGCACAATATGCTTACTACGCTATTGCCATATAAGGAAAGATAAAAAATATTAGAACTGCATAACAACATCGGACGATTCAATCGATATATTTTTTTATTATTATTTTCTTTATTAGGACAATGATACTACAATATATTTTCAACAATACATACGTAAAGGAGTATGTTTCGTTTTATCGCCTATAGCGACTCGCCCTCGCTTCGTTACGGTTTAAATATATATATATTTTTTTAATATTTTTTTCAAAATTTCAAAATAAAATATAGCATATATTAGACACAGATAATGTTAGCTTCCTATTTGTGAAAGAATTTTTGAAATCGGTTCAGTAGCTCCAGAGATTACCCCCAACTAGTGTTGCCAGGTGTCCCGATTTTCAGGGGTCCGGTGACACGTCCCGATTCACCTTTGATCGGGACGCCAAATGTCCCGATTTTTCACTAACCTCTTTAGTCTGTATTTTGATCGAGAATTTTGACAGGAAAAACGAATGTATGGAAGTTATGGAGTAACAGCTTACAAGCTGTTACTCCATAAAAATATTTTTGCTTTCACATTTTCATATTTTCTCACCAAACTCGGACTAAATAGTCATCATAGAAGTTTTAAACTTGGCGCGTATTGTGTTGGCGAGATAAAGATGATTATGATTCGATTTAATTAGTCAAAACGGTTACGTTTGAATTGTGTTATATTTTAAAGAAGTTTATCTAGTTTGTTTAAGTTTTATTTGTTGTATTAATCGATGGTAACATACCATTAAAAAAAAAATGACCGACCGATAGAAATAAATGACGATTCACAAAAACCAGACATTTTTTGTAGCTGTCCCGATTTGAAAACCAAATTCCCGATTATTTTAACCTTCCGTCCCGATATTGGACACACTGGACCTGGCAACACTACCCCCAGCATACCCAGCATAACACAATAATTTTACCTCTTTATCTAATATAAATATAATGTACTAAGTACAGAAGTATAGATTTAAGTATTTATCATAAAGTACTCTGCAATGCAACCAGACCTTTCAGTATCCACTGCTAGAGATTGTCTCATGCATGAGGGATGTGAGGCCTTAAAGGCACGCTGACCATCCGGGTTGGCGAGTCCACTCTCTTAGTGATGGTAAGACTCTCTTAGTCCCACGGGGCTTATGGTAGCGGCATTGTTATCCCTTAGTCCTCTTTTACGACACCCACGGGAAGAGATGGGGTGATGGGTATTCTATAGCCGGCCGATAGCACACGGCACGTCATAAAGTACTGAGCAGTAAAAATGTTATAACAAAAATAAAAATAGTGGGCCCTAAACGAGTAGTTATAAAAATAGTGGGCCCTAAACGAGTAGTTATAAAAATAGTGGGCCCTAAACGAGTAGTTATAAAAATAGTGGGCCCTAAACGAGTAGTTATAAATGACACTAGTACACAAACACAAATATTACTTTGAATACAACACTTTGTAAATATCTGTGTAAAAAAGTAATTTATAAATAAGGATGCAGCAGACTAATGTAAAGTAAGTTAAAATAACCACCTGCAAAATTCATATCAAACCTACATTTGGTCTGAGATACAACTACAGTCCTCGCAACGAGACATGAGCTATGCATCTGTGTGAGTAGCTGCCGAATTGTCCAATCCAATTATCGAAATGCTTCGCACTATACATTACTGGTGTGCACACACGAACGCAAAGCTCATGTCTGGTTGAGTGAGCTATATAATACTTAAAGTGTATTCTACTCACCGGAACTAAATCCTTTGCTATCAGCGCCCCTGAAAGCCTCTTCCTGGAGGTGGGAAAGGGTAAGGGTTGCCGCTCCATTAGACTCAGCTGTCAAATTGAGCTGTGTGGGTGTATCGCAACGGTATGATTTCGACAAGGGCACAGGCCATTCAGCACCGTGATAAAACTCCACAGGGTCGATGAATGCTGAAAATATAGGATGATTTTTCATTTTTGTTAACTTGAATCTACTAGTGTTGTAAAACTGAGAGGCCTTTTATACTTCCGTATTATTTTGACTTTTATTTTGACAATCTACTTAATAAAAATCCAACACGGACTGACTGTCAGACAACGCACAGCCTAAACCGGTGGGCCTAGAAGCATAAAATTTTGCACAGGAGTTCCTTATATAACGTAGGTGAGCACTAGGAAAGGATTTTAGAAAATTCATCCCCTAAGGATGTAAAAGTTCCTGAGACGTTGCCGATGAGATTTCTCATCGGGCACACGGCTAGTAAATAAATAAAAAAAATAGAGCGATGATACTCGTCTGGGCAGACGTGATACTCGACTCACATTCGGGTGATCATGAGATCAAACCCTCGGCCCGTACTACGCAGTTTCTACTTAAGTACAGATTTTTATAAATTATCACTAGCTCGACGGTGAGGGAAAACATCGTGAGGAAACCCCCATGCTCCAGAAAAAAAATGTCGCTAGCTGGGTGGTGGGGGAAAACATCGTGAGGAAACCTGCATGCTCCATAAATTAAAAAAATATGTGTTCCACCAATCAGCGCTGGGCTCGCGCGGTAGATTACGGCCCGAAACCCCCAGTGATTTACTAGGACAGACCTATGCCCTGGAATGGGACGTTATAGGCTGATACAAGTACAAGTGCAAATAAAATAAACAAGCGCTCAGCGCTCGAACGCTGGGCGCCTTTTTACAACACTATTTAAGTTATTGGATTGAATCGAGTTGGATTTGATTTGGGTGGTACAAGATCGCATAATGACACTCCATATCCCCAATCCTTCCGAATAGTTTTTCCACATCCTGATTTCTATATTCTCAAATGTAAGGCACAATTATCACCTTCGTGTTCTACAATTGCACTTCCCGTCAGCGAAATGCGGTGCATCTGCATTTCCTAGTTTATATCGCATTCCTTTATGTTGCGACATGGAGTCGTCAGCGCACCTGCAAATCCTCTGGTGTTGCAAGTGTCCATGGGCGGTCGCGATCACTTATCATCATGTAGGCCACTTGCTCGTCTAACCTCTTCTCCTATAAAAACAAAATCAAACAAATGTCCACGGGTGAAGCTAACCATAAAGCTGTCTATTCCACTGCAATGCACAAGGCTTCTTCTACCAGGTTTCCCTTCTACTCATCCAGGAGCGATTTGTGTAATAATCCTAGTAAATCATTAAGAGCCAGTACAGATTGGTACTTGACCCTGTGCGGACCGAAAAATACCATGTTTTACCAAACCGAATAGAAGGTGATTAAAATATTTATTTCCTCTCTACTAAAAGGTTATCTGGCAGAGATTTCATTTTAGCGATAAGATCGCCCTTTGTGCATCTCATGTGTCAATAAAGAGTTTTATCTATCTATCTAAGGTCTACATCCCACAATGGATGCTAAATGACCCACGATACTTACAGGCGTTCGGGAAGACACTGGGTGCGAGCGAAACATTCAGGCCCTTAAGGGAGTATTCATGAGTAGATTCGTTCTTATGGAAGGTCAACACGAGACTGTTGTTGACGACCTTCGCCAGCCAGCTGATCTTGAGCCACTGTGTCGCGCCCGTGCAGTTCCCGTCGACCCCTGAAGCGTTGGCGGGTACATTGAGACGTACGTAGCCCAGGGCGGCTGAAGAGAAACGAATAAGTTAGTGACCTTATTTTTTATAGAAAATGCGGTAGGTGAGCATACAGTCCATCTATCGTCCATGGACACCGGCGATACGTGTCAACATCAGTCCGGAATGACAAACGTCAGCACGCTCCCGGATGCGCTGCCTACCATTGAAGACGAAGTGGATTTGGACAGGGTTAGGAAAATGGGGAGGGATAGGATGGGAATGGGCCCTGGCATATGTCACTACCGAAACACGTACGTACATTGGGGAAATAGGATAAAGTGGGAAATGCGGTTCATTTCAAGGTAGTCTTCTGTGAGAGAGAGGTAACGTGTACCCTTCCCCTCCCTTATTGACTATGATTAAGATTTTTTAATTAAAAAAAATAATTGTCTTAAGATTCTTTAATAAGGAACATCTACGAGGATAACATCATTTTTTCAAAAAATTAAATCTCAATTACTGGGATCTTCGAACTGTCGACGATCCCACTCTCACAGGGGGTCTGAGTTTGAACCTCTGAGCGTTCGGAGAGACGTTGCGTCCCTGTGCGTGTTCTACCACATGTATAACGGGGAATGCTCTGATGAATTGTTTGACACAATCCCCACCTAGGGTTCCTACAACCACAGAAGTGCGGTGCATCCACATTGTTAATATTGGATGGTCGAGTGTTTGTATTTTCCATTATTAAATTTTATAGTTTAGTCGATTTTCTGTAGTGGTAATTTTTATATCGTGTCAACTCATATTCTTTTTTTTTTTATGGATGAAGGCGGCAGACGAGCATACAGTGAGCATACCACCTGATGGTAAGTGAATACTTTCGCCCATAGACATCCGCGATACATGCCAACATCAGCCCAAAATGACAAATGTTGGCACACCCCCGTATGCGCTGCCTACCTTTGGACATAGGAATGGATTTGGAGAAAGGATTGGGAAAATGGAGAGGGATAGAATACGATAGGAAGAAGGAATTATAGAATTATTTAGTGAAATAATGGCCAAGCTATGGTTAAATTTGTTGAAAAAATGAGACCTTATTATATAAAAGATTTTTTTGCAGTTGCAGATTTTATTATATATCTATAGATAGATAATGTATGAGTCATGTTATAGGAAATAAAGAATTATTATAATTATTTAGAACGAGCCAAACACTACTGTACAAAGTATTATTCACTTAAACGTGTTCTGGCAATTTCTAAACGTGGTTCAACAATAGAATGGATAACAAAAATGGAAATAAAAGTAGACAGCACTGCGCGGGCGCAGCGGCCACACAATATGCGCCTTGTCGTTTCTCGCCCAAGGTCACAAGTAGTTGCTATCGTGATTGCACGTGATGATTAATGAACGCGAACTGTACCCATACATCCTCTCTTTGTAGAGACAGCACATCAAGACTAACACTAGTAAGTCTTATTACGTCAACATAAAGGCGAAATTGGAACAAAAATGTGAATGTTATTATTTTATGTAGGTATGTTTTCGTATGGTAATTGGTGGAAGATTTAACCTTTGACATCAAGGCAGATGTAGACATTTATTTTGAAAGATTGTTCTTAAGCTATCAACCTACCATTTAAACTGCAAAAATCTAGTATTAGATACTCAAAATGGTGGTTGCGTGTTAGGGTTCATCCATAAATCACGTCACACATGGGGGGAGGGGGGTCCACAAAGTGTGACATGGTGTGACAGAGCGAGGTGGGAACCTCTATGTCACAGGGGATAACCCGTGACATAGGGGGCGGGATCAAAAAACCACGAAATTTGGGTGACGTAACTTAGGAATGTCCTCAGTTGGTAGTGTCCCTATCTATGTAAAAGGATCCCGGGTTCGATTCCCGGTCGGACAATCATTTGTTTATACACATGTTTGCTCGGGCCTGAGTGGTGCGTTGGTCTTCTTTATATATAACTAGCGAACCGCCCTCGCTTCGCTTCGGTTTCGTTAAAACAATATTAAACTATACGTATAAACCTTCCTCTTGAATCACTCTATCTATTGATGAAAACCGCATTAAAATCCGTTGCGTAGTTTAAAAGATCTAAGCGTACATACAGAGTGACAGACGGCGGGAGGCGATTTTGTTTTATGCTATGTAAAGAAGACGAACTCTAAACTTCACAACAACATCTAAAAAAATAATTATATTAAGAATCAATTATTAGAATGGCAAAATATTTTGATAACTGATACAAACTTGTACTTTCACTTGGCAGCAAGGTCAGTAACCAGCATGAGTGGCATTATTTGTCTGAACAATTTGCACAGTGTTGTGATCACAGGTGGTATATGACAGTTTACATTATGACAAGTGCGCTAGATCGTCAGATTGAAGGCATTCGTGATTTGTGTGTTTTTGAGCAGAAAGAAATGCCAATCTAATTGTAAATATGAACGTAAAAACTTGTAATATTTTTATATTCAATTATTTATTGTACACACATAAAACGAAACAAATAAAAAGGAAGAAAATGGAAAGACGTACAAAAGCCAAACTTATCTCTTGCGGTGATTTCTTCCAGCAGACCTGGGAAAGTGAAATATAGGTCAAGGCAGAAAGGCATGCGTAGTGCGTACGGAAAATATGTATTGTATAATAATTTAATAGTACAATAATATTAACAAAATACATAAATATATATATATATATACACATATACTATACATATAAACACATATACCTAAATAATAAATACTATACATATCTATAATTATTGTGGGCCATTGTGGATTTATTTGTTTATAATATGAGATAAATATATTGTACGAATTTGTAAAATTCTTTCATTTTCAGTCTATAACGTCCCACTACAGGGCAAAGGGTTCCCCTGGAAAATATCTAGTATAAACAACTGTAAGCAGACCTTTTAAAGTCCTCTGGAGAAGACGGGCATCTTCATGCACAGTCTTGTGGATGAAAGATGTATGGCCTTAAAACGACTCGTAGGCCAAACGGGTGGGTGAGTCCATTTATTTTAGAAATGATGGTAGTTCCTCAGGGCTTGTGGTAGCGGCTTGGTTATCCTTTTACGACACCCATGGCAAGAGATGAAATGGTGCTTTTTATTAAAGCCAGCCGAAAGCACACGGCCAATCATGAATTAAACATTTCTATATAAATCTAAAATTCAATAATTGTTTAAGAAAATAAATATGTATAACCATACAATAACTTTAAACCTATCAAAAATGCATAAGCATGTATAGAATAATGCGACCCAATGCGACGACAGTTACAACACAAATTGGTATCTTTCATACTCGCTTTATTAAATATATTAAATTATTTTATATATTTTTATTAAATTATAGATGTCAAAATTGAAAGTGTATAGAAATAAAGAGTTCACCTCTGTACAAAACTAAAATTCCGACCTATGCTTTAAATAAACTCGAACTCTACACAGCCTTGACCTCGTCCATAGCGACAATAAAACGCGATCGATAAACTTACTGTCCCAGTGCATTCGCTATTGCCTGGCAACTGCTCCAGAGATATTTAGTGAGACAGTACAATTGATTTTCTAGAGATTGCCAGCAGCACATTAGTTCAGTGTGACAAGAATCACCAACCAATCCTGTATGTACGCGATAAACACAAAAAATATTCTAATGTAACTACTTTTCATGAAAATTGGTTCAATAGCTATGAAATATGGGACGAGGCAATCACAATCAGCCCTTTTTAAGCCCACTGCTGGACACGGGCATCCTAAAACACATTGTCTAGTACGGGAGGAATGTACGGCACGCTGGCCAAGCAGGTTGGCGAGTCCACTCCTTTAGAGGTGGTGTAGTTCTTCAGAGCTTGTGGTGATGGCTTTGTTATCCCTTAGTCGCCTTTTGCACCACTTTTGCACTTAGTTAACAGGAAGAGATGGAGCGGTGTTTTTCTAAAGCCGGCAAGGTACCAATTTCCTGGTCGAAATTGGATTAAAAGCGATCAAGTCGTATAAAAATTGCTAGTTCATTCACAATAACTGTTACCTAAAGCCATTTGGAATTAAAAAGGCAATTGAATAGGTAACGATTTAAGAGATTTAAAGAAGTCGGTCGTTGCGGGCAAATGAAAAAAAATACAGACGATTTTTGACAAGCCGTAATTTATTTAATACTCTAGTGATGATAATTGCCAGAAAGAACTGAAATAGAATTAAGAAATCAATTGCCTTTACGTAGTTCAAGAACTTCGTAAGCGGATCTAACTTCGCCGAGTGCAACGTTTGAAACATTCGACGGTCTCTTTCAGCAATTCTTTGTATCTGGGGCATCATTGGGCAATTGGTGTTTTGAAAAGTATTTAATTAAATAACCTAAGGTAGGTACTAGGAAATAATCCGTGAAATCAAAATTTAATTATCTTGGAAAATGAATGAGCTTACTGACTTTAACTAAGATTTTATAACTTAAAATTTCGTTTCATTAGTCCAAATTCTGTTCGGGTCCAGTATAATAATGGGTTCAGGGTGCTGATGGGGCTGCCACGTCACTACAGTGCGCTCCACCGACATTTGCTGAAACAACTGTTGACGAGTATTTTGCCATATTATGGCAAAATACTCGTTTGCGCATTAAATGCGCCAACGTTGTGCTTCCCTGCTGACTCGAATTTGAACCAGCTCCAAGAGCATCCTGAACGCCAGTGCAGCCAGGTGGGGACAGTCTAATGCTGCACCGATGGACACGATTTTATACTAGCCGGTAGCCGATACATGAATGCAGGGGTAGTCAAGTTAAGATTTATGATTACTAACCTAAACTATAGACGTTTTGTCTGAAAATAAAATAAAATTAGAAACGTACTCTAAGAAATACTTGATTTTTAAAATAGCATCCGATTTTTTTTTAATGAAGCAATAAAAAAGTATGTTTTTTTTTATAGAGTTCATTACAGCCTCAATATCTTTACCTTTTCTTTTTAACTTCTCTATAAAGCTATTTACATTAATTTCCGGAAAAGCTATAAAACTACCCTACTGAGAGGACTTACAAAAGAGGTTTTGATTTTAATGAAATTCTATCCACAAAAGTGAATGCCATGTTTAGTCGTGTATTGTTATTATTAGATAAGTATTAATATGTCATGCGCACTCACTCCACTTCCAGTGTTCACGCATGCGCATGACTCATCTTTGTAGCAATCAGTTTGAATCATCACTTTAATATGACCATTGAGTGCAGCACATTTATTCAATTATAAATAAACAATATTTTTTGCTAAACAGCATTATTCTGTAAACTAAACAATAAAATATCTAAACAAAGGGAGGTGCAGAAAACGCTAATACATTCTTTTTTTATATAAAATAACACAACGCTCCCATTGAGTGTGCTATTGGGCCATTGGCCACACTAGGATTCCCTGTATCGTGTGTCGTGTGTCGTGTGTCGTGTGTCGTGAGACAACACAAAACAAAGACGAACACAAAACACTTGTAACACCCAAACTCGAACAATCGCCTGTCTTTAAACGAATGTTTGTCCAACCGAGAATCGAACCCGGGACTATTGCACAGTACAGCGCCGGCTCTAGCTCATGTAGCGCCCGGGTGCAGGGCGCCCTCTAGTAGGCGTTTTGAACTCTTTGGAGGTGTCGCGAGCGGCGCTCGGCGCCCCCTAAGACCCTGCGCCCGTGTGCACCGCACCCCCTGCACCATAGGTAAAGCCGGCACTGAATTCACGGCTCGACAGGCGCCCCCGGCCGCGGGGCGCCCGGGGTGCACCGCACCCCTTGCACCCCCTGGTAAAGACGGCCCTGGCACAGTACCAACTTTGATTGATCGATGACCTAAAATGGCAGACAGCGGGTGGGGGTCTACTTTCATTAGCATAACCGAATAATCGGATAAAAACAAGACTTATTTTATCGAAATAATATAATCGTACGAATTCGTAGTTATGTAGAAACTCGGTGTTATGAATATGAAACAAATAAAACATTAAAAAACTAAAAATTATATATTGATAGCAACTTATTGAAAAATTAAACAATCGTAATGTGAAATGGGGCGTGTAATGCGATCAAATATGTACTTCCCTTTTTAAAATACACCCCAATTCAATGGAATAAATAGAGGAAATGGATCGATAAATCTACTGCAAGAGACCAATAAAATTTCACGCTACCAAGTTTTTGCGTATTTTTTTTATAGAGGGCCGATGACAAATTGATTGATAGCGTGCACAGACGTTAGTGTTTTACTTTTATACTTATATATTATAATTAAATGTAAATTGCAACTACAAATTGCATTAATAAATTCAAGATAACCACCCACAATACAGCGTTCCCACAAATACAAACTCCTATGCAGCAAATTATCAACTTATTCAATGAGGAGTTATGTGGCGCCAACCGCAAACATAACATTGTACAACACGCCTAATCATTCAGTTAGAGCAGGGGTTACGTTTTTTGTCCGAGGGCCACAAAGTCCACAAAGTCCCAAGACACAAGACCTAGAAACCATCTCTCCAGAACGTCAAATGGAAATGACTGATTTGCAGTGCAGCGATATTTTTAAAGAAAAATGTCACCCATCTATGTTTGGAATTTTATGAGAGTTCCACACACACAGTTTGATCAGTTGCATACAGCTCGCTTTCGGAACTACTTACCTGTGTGAAAAAACATTCTCCGGAATGAAATACACAAAAAGAAATCTACAGATCTATGTTAACTGATGACTAGTCATGAGTTGATGACCATCTTAAGTCGCTTTTGATAATTGGCACTAGTAAATTTGATCTATAACTGCACAATATGTCTGTGATCATTAATTATTATTATTAAAATGTTTGATGATACAGTTTAAGTGCTAGATTATTTAAGATTATGTATGACAGTGGTTGTGTTCTTTAGTGAATAAACAAACAGATCTTATTATTACTTTGTTTTATAATAAAACAAAGTTAAGTGTGGCGGGTCGGATGCCAGGCATGTAGGTACAGGTCACTGCATCGTTTTTATATACTTCAATGTAACTTATATCAAAAATTCCTGTATTTCCTCCAAAATTTTGATTTAACGGCATATTTTATTGGACTATGTATTACAGGTGCTCGCGGGCCGTAGTTTGGAGAGCTAGAGTTGAATTAGAGCAACGAGTATGAACTTTAAAATCACAGTAATAACTCGTTTACGAACGCAAAAAGTTTGTAATCGTGTGAGCGCTCAATTGCTTAATAATTCATTTAGGTTCATTTTTCTTAGTCATTAGTCATAGTCATAGTCATTACAAACATAATCTATATTAAACTGGGACGAGTCTCGCCGCAGATGACTGATAACATCATTTCCACAAAGGGAATTCCCCATGCATGGACAACGAGTAATTGCGTGATTCCTTGATAAACAAAAAATGGTAATTCGGAATCGCTGACATTTTGTTATATTCCAACTCGTAAGGTGTTGAAATGAGATGTTGAGATAGTAAGACGTCAGCAAAAATTCCCTACACGTTCGCCCAGATTCGTAAATCTGTCTTTATAAAACGCATAAATTGGCCGTGTGATGTAAAATCTTTAAAATAACCACCCAATCCTTCTAGTGGTATAGGCGACTAAGGGATAAGGTTCTACTGGATAGATTGATGCAATTTCATTACATGTACCCTTATATATTATTTCCGCCGCAATATTTTAGTACACAAGACATGAGTGTTTAAAGCACGCGAGGGAAACCATAGGCAAAGGACTGTAATAATCTGTATCATCAATGAGTCCAGAAATGAACAGATTCGCGGATTAAAACTTTCCGGATTATACAGACCAAATGCAGGTAGTTGATAACACGACGTGTACATATCGCTGTAAAATAGTTGGGTAATAAAATAAGCAAACACACGTTTAGGATGTGTTTTTGATACAATGTTCTTTTTTCAGAATGGCTAAACTCTTGTGGCCCTAGTGGCCTTTGAAGAGTTACCGGTCATGTATAGTTTAGGGCGAGCGCAGAAGGCGCTCAGCCAAGAGCAAAAAGTGTGTGGCAGCAAGGAACCAATGTCTCCGCCGATTAAAACCGGCGGAAGGAACGGACCTCGGCTTAGGGCGTTGCTTTGGGAGGGTACCGCGGGATCGCGAGTCGGTGAGAAGCGCTCAGGCACGTGCAGATAACTGGTAGAAGCGTTGGCTGAAAGCTGGTGTGTACATGTGTAGTGTAAGAACCGCATTGGTAGCGATAATTGGGTGGTCGGGGTCAATACGAGTACATATAAGTAATTTGGCTGGATGAGAACAAGCGGAAATCGTGAATGAGTCGAGCTTTAGGAGAGGCCTATAAACAGCAGTCGCGAGATATTTGTTTGAAGCCATTTTTTTGTTATTAGGTTACTACCTTTTGCCCGCGACTTCGTCCGCGTTATCGACATGTAGACAGTAGGCTATGTGTTAATCCGGATTACAATCAGCAGATTGACAAATAAAATAAGTATATTTATCAAGCTTCAACGAAATCGGTTCTGCAGTTTAGACGTGATTGTATAACAAACATCTAACCTTTTGCATTTACAATATTTATAAGATAAGTTTGCAGAACGGCCAAATCGATATAGTGCCTAGTTTAAACTACGCGAAAATCAAATAAATCCAAAAAAATATAACCAATACACACATACGATAAATGTTGGTGGATAGGTCGCGTGTAGCTCTAAGTTTTGCCTAAACATTGTTTGCTCAAACGTACAGAAAATATGGAATTCTAAAATTCTACCTTTCCGGCTGAAGCATGCCATTGGCGTTTTTTTATATTATAATAATAATTTAAAATTTATTCTTCATAAGTCCGCAGCGACAGCCAGTGAACATATGCATACAACACATATTTACTTTGGATTAAATGCGACGCCTCGCCATTAACTGCTGATAAGGACTGGCGATAATTTGTGTTTGTATAAATTAAAATTGAAATTAATCTAAATACTTCACGTTAAAAACGTACAGCAAATTCCCGAGCGACATTGACACACAGGAATTATGTTGACTGGACTGGAAAAGAATGGACTCGCCAACGAGCTGGGCCAGTGTGGCGTTTCAGGGTCATACATCTCTCATGCACAAGACAATGTGCATGAGGTGTCCCACGGTGACGGCGATGAGAATCATAAAAATATTATGGGGATTTTTGCACACACTACCGTTAAATGTGCTGCGTTTCCCACTATATTCTATATTATTTCCCCAATGTACCTACGTGTTTCCGTAGTGAATAAAATCCCATTCCCATCCCACCCAATCTCATCCTTCAACATTTTCCCAATCCTTTCTCCAAATTCATTCCTTTAAATCTCCAAAGATGAGCAGCACATCTGGGGGTGTACCTACGTTTATCATTCTGAATTGATGTCGGCATGTGTCACGGATGTCCATGTACTATTCGTATTAGCAAATAGTGGGGAAAATTATTCGTATTTGTAATCGTGAATAGTGTTTATTTGGTGTTCGAAATAAGCCTAGTACCTATTGACGTACGTTAGGTATCAGCGGTTTGTGGTATTAACGCCCCCTTCACCGAACAATGAACAACATTGTATTCATTGATAAATATTAAAAAGAACCATTGTAATTGTATGTGAGAATGAATGTACTGGGGCAATGAGTTTTAGGAACTCTTATCAACAAATTATGAAAGGTTGCAGCTACAAAGAAATAAAAAATATTCATTATGATAGAAGAGGTACCTAACCTATAAATAATTTCATACTAAAGAAGGACAATTAGTAGGCACCATCGCTCCAGCCTAAAGGCCACAAATTTTGCTATTTACCGTATATTCTAGAAGAAAAATATTTAAATAAAAATCGTAGAGCTTTAGGAGCCCTATCCAACAACATAATTACACTGCCGGAGACCTGAATCGAGCCACCCTGCATTATGAGTTTTGATGGCCAGAAGCTTAAAAAAAATATTTGAACGATCAAAAATGTTTATGCAGTTCTGATGCTGGAGTTCTGTTCCAATGCAAATGTACGCGCGCAAACTGAAGACGCGCCATTCGGCGAGCTCGTGTCAATTTGGGTGCATTGGCTGGCGTATGTGGTTTTATATCATGTTCTTCGATTCTTCTTCGAACAGTACGAGCGCTAACAGCCACTCAATGAGTCTCGAAGCTGTTCTTGGATCTGTACTGAGGTCAGGTGACGATTTCGTAAGGTGGTCGTGATGATAAAGCGATCTTGTCTTTCCGTAGTCACTCGGAATCGTGGTCCTCCTGGACGGTGAACGAAGCCGCCAATCTCTAGGTATCGATGGTACACACTCTTTGAACAGGACAACCGCTTATATGAAGTTGTGCACAATCATTTAGCTGACTAAACCCACACTGAAGAAGTGTCACAGCTTGCGCGGCTACTTCAGGCGCAGTATCCATAATTTTAAGGTCAAAAAAATTGGTTCAAATCTTAGGAAAAACAATTTAACGAAACTTTTATTGAAAAACAACACCATTAAATAAAAAACTGCTCCAAATCAAACTTTCTGCTGCCTTATTCTAAAATCAATGAACGTAGGTACTAACTGGGCTTTACCTCTGTTTCAAATTCGTGAATTGAATTTTCTTTCACCTAACGTTATTTTTATGTTTTTATGTTTCATACATAAAAATGCAGGGTGGCTCGATTCAGGTGTACAGCAGTGTAATTATGTTTGTTATAGGTGTATAGTTAATTATCGTTTGTATTTATATCTGCCCTGATTTTGTTTTTTCACTGTTGTAATTATGAAACTACTGAACCGATTTTGGGCGCTATATGCGCGATATACACCCGAAATATTTCATTTAATTCAAGTGGCGAATTTCATTTCAATGGGCTAAATGGATAAAAATGGGCCCGGCAGTTCACAAATTTAGTTACGTTCCCATATATGTAAATATCCATATAGATATATAACTTAGAAAATCATTGGTATTTTGAACTCGGCCCTTAGTTGATGTACTAAAAAATTTTCGACAACAAAATGTGAAATCTTCGAAATCTACCTAAAAAGCGCAATTGCACTTGCCAGTTGATAAGATAGATTCCACTATTTTTAGTTAATTATTAGAATAAAAGTAATGTTTAAATATTTCCACAAACAAACAAACCAATCAACTTCGCATTTATAATATGTAAAAAAGGCATGCTAAAGCATGTGGGTAATATTTATGTGGTTTTAGGAAATAGAGCCAAATAAAAATCCCAATTTGCATAGATTCCTCAAAAAGTATTCTTATCCTCACAAGTCACAACTACCTCTTAAGTGAACCGAGCCCAGAGAACAAAATTACCATAGATTCCCAAAGTATAAAAAGTTTATCTGATACATTTTCCTGTTGTGCAGGTTATTCTCAGAAATGAAAAATCTTACTTTTATAATAAGTCCAGGCTCAATACAATATCCTCATTCAATATCATTGAACCTTTTTGTATAATTTTGTTTAGACATATTATACTTCATTATCAGACCATATAATGTTATCCTATGATCATGAGGAAAAATATTCAATAACTGATATTTGAAAACACAGCTTCTCTAGTAAACACGGGTAATATTTATACCAGTGCTCGAAATTATTAATTTTTTCCAAGGTCTTGCAGGGAATCAATTAACTTTAATGTAACTTTTCTTATTTATTTACATATACCTACAGAAATCTACAGCTTTATCTGAAGAATAAATAGAATAATAGAAAATAGAAATATAGAAAATATTGAAATGCATTAGTAAATGCATGTTTGCTTGCATTGGTTTTATGTGTGTGGGAGGCTGTGTGTGTGTGTGGATGTATCCGTTTGCGTGTGTATTGTGTGTGTCCTGTAAGCTCTGTAAGTCATTCAGCCTCAGGAAAGTCTCGGCATCAGATGAGTTTACTCATTCACTGTACAAAACTATACAGGATTATGATGCGTGTAACCTTTCCTTTCATTCAGATAATGATCCGTGATCTAAATGATTGCTTGCTTCCTAAAAACACATCAATATCTTTATATTGTCCATCATATACATGAGCTAATCAATCATGAGCTAAAACAAGTGTGTATAAGTGTGTTCTTGGGGTGACTAGGCACATTAAAACCCAACACGCTCACCAAAGCAAGTCAATCAAGACGCCCATACATAATGTTGTACAGTAGTATCATATCCTGAACTACACAACTGCAGCTGAAAGTAGCCATATGATGGTATTTATAGCCATTCACGTAATTATAAAATTGTTTACGTGTTTTATAATTAAGATGGTTAAAGAACATTTTTGAATGCATTCAGGGTGTATGCAGGTGTCTATCTTGGATTCCAAATGGGGTTAACGTACTTGAGAATATTGCATATGTAGGCATAATATATCACTTTGATACAAGAAACATCCCTAAGCAACTTACTCAAACATAATATAACAAAGTTTCTTTGATTCCATTATTCATTTGGCTAATTTCATGTTTGTAATAAGGAATGTAAAAGGACTAGTTAATAGGTAGATTAATTGACCATAAACAATAAGTTTAAAAAATATTTTCAATTCAATTATATTCTATATCTTTACAATTAGTACTAGCCATCTGCCTTACTGCTTTAGCGTGATGCTTGAACAAAACAAACAGAAATCGTAAAACCTGTGTTGTTTTAGAGATGCTCAAGTAGACAATTCATGCAACTTTTTTTACAAAAATATTTTCTACCTACAGACCCCTCTGTTACAGGTTTGTGTGTAGTCGGGATGAACCCAGATGGAATAAATAATTCCTGCAACATTATAACATTTTGATGGTACCATTATTGATTGTTCATGTGGTATAAAGTTGGGAATTTAGGAGGAGTCCCCCTCCCCTTAAATCAATGGTAAATATTGATAAACATTCCTTCCATAAAAGCTTTCAAAACCTTCTGATTTTAGTCTGAACAAGATGAAACACCAATGCAATGTGGGCCTTTGATAGACCTACTAAAACTGGCAGAGGTCCAACAACTCACCGCTAAACAATCCTATGATATCTGCAAACCATAGGTTCTGGCAGCAAACTACAAGAGAGGTGGTGATCACAATAGATGAGCAATTGTTGCAGTGTTATGACTCCCAGAGCCCCTAATTGTAAATAACAATAATACAGAGTATTATTCTGTATTATATTATTATCTGTATTATATGTTCGAGTATTATTCTCTTCTGTATTATCGCCACTCCTTTGATTGTGGGTCAAACAAAGCCAGGACTCATCATTAATAACAAATAAAAATCAAACTTACAGTCATTCTTGGTGTAGGTGACATTGAGTTGAGCAGCAAACTGGACTAATATGCAGGTGACATTGTTCTCCGTGTATGACCAGTTGCCTTGCTCTGGTGGTGGCAATGGAGCGGGAGTCGGGGCCGGAGTTGGAGGTGGAGTTGTCGTCGTCGTGGTCGTAGTTGTAGTCGTCGACGTCGTAGAAGTAGTAGACGTCGTGGTAGTCTTATTTTTACGAGTGATAGTGTCGTCCGGAGTGTCCTGGGAGTTTGTAACAGTGACATCCATTGTTACGGCCTCGCTAGAACTGGGTGATACAGACGCGGCGGTAAGGAGCGGAATTTTCAAAGACTTCTCCGGCAACGTCTCCCCATGACCTAAACAATGCAGATAATAATTAATATGACGGTAGACGTAATCTTACCTTCGTATTTTTGTAGATTATTGCGCAAATTGATTTCTAAACTCGACATAATACACAAAAAGGAGACGCGGAACTGCGATAAAATAACAAAGACGAGATTGCAACATTACAGCTAATTTCTTTGTAACATGATATTGCTACTTACCTAGCACCAGAAAGCTGCAAATCACCGCTGATAAAACGCAAAACTTAAACCGAGCCATTATTTTACAAACTGCGCCGAGAGTTTACGGCTTCGAAACAAACAATTTTGGAAGAATCTCGACGTGTATAGATAGGAAGTGAATAAATGATTCGATAATAATACACTATAAATCAGTGGTACAAACGTCACTTTGCTCACTCACCCACTTTGTTAGTGACGTCCATTGGTCGGGTGTTATTAAGCTGCCACAGTGACAAAATCATTAACGAACTGTGACATTGATATCATGATATCACCATGCTGTGACATCGCGGTTATTTCTTTCACACGCAAAGTTTCGCACAAACAAAAAAAAGCACGCTTTTAATTCTTTGTAAAAGGGGGAGAGAGCGTCAGTCTTTTAATAAATTTTTGCTAAACATTTGCGACGTCCACTAGTTACAGACCCATCAGCCTATTGAATACAATGGCTAAAATCTACGAAAATATCCTCCATTCCCGCCTGATGAGTCACATTGACTCAAAAGGCCTACTCATCAACGAGCAGTTCGGTTTTAGAGCCAACCACTCTGCTGTCCAACAAGTGCACCGAATAACGGAGCACATACTTTCAGGTCTCAATCAAAAGAGACCTCTCAGAACACTAGCTGTCTTCTTCGACGTAGCGAAGGCCTTTGACAAGGTGTGGCACAACGGTTTAATTTATAAACTGTACCAACTGGAGGTGCCCTAAAGTCTCATTTTCGTCATTAGAGACTACCTTACCAATCGCACCTTTCGCTACAGAGTCTAGCCCCCGCCCAATAAGAGCTGGAGTCCCCCAGGGCTCCGTTCTAGCAGCCACGCTCTATTCACTCTATACTAACGACATACCCTCAGGAATAGAGCTCGCCCTCTTCGCGGATGACACCGCCCTCTACGCCTCAGAATGGAACTTACGCATGGTCTCTCTACGCCTCCAGGGCGCAGTCACCGCCCTAGGCGAGTGATTTCTGAGGTGGAGGATAGAGATAAACCCGGGGAAAAGTGCAGCCATGTGCTTCCCTTCTCCCAGGGACGGCTGTCGTAACCCTAAGCTCTCCCCCCTCCCGATAACCCTTTTCGATCAAACGATTCCTCTAATCAGAAAGACCAAATATCTCGGAGTCACTCTAGACCACACACTGACATTCCGAGAACACATTAAAACTGTTCGAAACCGAGCCGCCTTTGTGCTCGGTCGCCTCAACCCCCTCATAGGCGGGAGAAGTAAAATGTCGCTTAGAAATAAGTTGACATTATATACATCTCTCGTCCGACCCATCATGACCTATGCCAGCGTTGTGTTCGCGCACGCGGCTCCCACCAATATCAAAACTCTTCAAACCCTCCAAAACAGATTCGTACGCAAGGCCGTGGCTGCACCATGGTACTTGCGTAACGTCGACCTCCACAAGGACTTTGAACTTCCCTCCATCGTCAAATTCATAAAAGACACCGCCCGACGCTACTATGACGCTATACCACACTATCCCAATCCTCTGATTGTCTCCTCCCTCACCTACATACCGGACAGCAGTGCCTCTCCCCGCTATCGGCGCCCGCGGCACATCCCGACGACCCCATCACCGCTGCCAATGCGGTTCTCACACTGCACTCAAACACAGCACACAGACACCGTCCCCGCCGGCGGAGACGTGGACGTCCCCCTCGTTACACCGTTAACACACACCGGCCCTCAGCCAACACTTTCACTAGGCATCGGCACGTGCCTGGGCGCTTCTCGCCGACTCGCGACCCCGCGGTGTCCCCCCATAGCAACCCCCCCAATGTAAGCCGAGGTCCGTTCCTTCCGCCGGTTTACCGGCGGGGGAGCCCATAGGCTCGTTGCAACCACACTTTTTGCTCCTGGCTGTCTGCGTTCGCCCTAAACTAAACAAGTCCGGTGACTCTTGAAAGGCCACTAGGGCCACAAGAATTTAGTCAATCCGAAAAAAAAAAAAAAAAATTGCGACGTTAGTGAATTACTGCGCTGCGCAGTCTGCGCAACGCGGGATAGTATGTCACTTGTGCTAACAAAGTCTAACTTCGTTCTACAGCAATGAAACCAGCCCTTTCAGTATCCACTGCTGGACATTATCTTGTGCATGAAGGATGACAATGTACATGAAGAATAGCCTTAAAACACCACGCTAGCCAAATAGGTTGCGAATCCACTCTTTTAGAGGTGGAGTAGTTCCTCAGCGCTTGTGATACCTAGCGACTTTGTTATCTCTTAGTCGCCTTTTACGGCACTCAGGGGAGGAAATAGTGGGAGAGCCTATGGGAAAAGAACAATGGGTATCGTTATAAATAATCATCATATAAATAAATTCTATTTTGTTTTATATTTTAATATTATTACGTATCAACGAAATCATTCTATTTTGTCCTAGTGTCACAATAGTCAAACGAGTTGCGAAAAAAGAATATCCAGCGGAAATGTGAAACTACGTTATAACATGACGATTTTTATCACGGTGACTTTTTATCAGTCAACTGTATCTAACCGAAATTTCTATTCTCACATCACTGTTACGCCAGACAGCCGGGAACCGCCATGTTTTCTACAGCTGACTAGTGTTGCCATGCCACTTACAAGCAATATTTATAAAAATACGAGTCGTTACAGACCCACACACATAATTTGCCGATGAAGGATGTCGCTGTTATCGACGACAGTGTTATTATTCTACACAATTTATTCTATTTAAGGCTATAGATCATCGATATTTTAAGCATGATGTTACGTTCAATACTTTATGAATTCCTAAATTTAATTAATTAATTAAATTAAATTCCTGAATTTTAATGTGAAATTTAGTTCCTAAATTGACCGCCGACAAAGTTACGTGTGTACGTCTTTAGATCATTCATCATTAAGCCTCTATAAAAATAACCTATTTTATATCGTAGTTGTAATAGATTTATTTACAGCTACTCGACATTCAAATACAAGTTTATTTCAATCCTGAACGGTCCCGGTCGCTATAACTTGAGTGCCCGAGAATTCTTACTCCCGTGATTTTAATCGCCAATCACGTAAAATCTAAAGCCGAGTCTCCTGCCTATATCTATTTATGTTAAAACGATGTGTTTGTTTTTGTGACAAAAGGTCGTCGTATAAAATAGGCAATCCTTACATGCTAACATCCCTGTAGCACATCAAATTTTAATTTTTAAATGATATAACTTCCATGGAAATCTTTGTTAAAAGTTTAGTTTTGTTTAAACTTTTCGCCTCTGCTTAACAACAATAGGTAAATAATACTCGTAATGTATCATTTTGAATTTTTATGATTTTATTTTTAATCATTCACAAACTCACATTTAGCGAAAAGGCATTAGACTATAGGCATTAACATTATTACTATAGGTACATATAATTGATAATTGCAAATCACTATAACCACAATTACATAATATAGTCTGTCGTTAACGTTGGCGGTACTTTTCGGTTCACACTTCACGCGGGACAACCAGGGACGGAAATGGGGTAGTTATTAAGAACGGGGTAGTTATGGGGTGCGAATTTGGGTAGGTAGTTATTTATTTTATTAATAAAGAAAAAGTCCACAGCAAAACAGTGTCATGAACTTATTCGTGATACCTACATCTATAAATTCCTAAACCTAAAATAAGTATTTCAGACAGAGAATAATAACTTTTTATATTATAAATCATGTCTGAACACGTATAATAAAGGTATTTGTTTCCCTGTTATTCCTAAATTTAAACCTTGCCATGTACCTACCGTCTAATACGTCTGCGGACATTGTTAGTGTACTGTGTCGTCTGTGTCGCAGCCTTTCCGAATGTGAAGATCAAATATCGGTAGTTGATAAAACTGCTCGCAGCTCCCATCTTGGTCTACCCACCTCTCAATGAACTCGTGACCACATTATGCGACATAAACAATACGCGTTCAGACACGATTTAGAATATAAAATGTGTACAAAACGCGATAGTTTAAAAAGGTGTAGAGAATAATAATTTAAAAGGCAAGTACCTACATATAAATAGATATATTCCTCAAACACATTATATCCTACGTTGAGCCCTCGCCGTCTCGCGTGAACCAATGATAGCGTAAACTTAACCAATAGTATAATTAAATAAATAAATAACCCTCTTACTCATAAAATATATTTATCTACAACATAATATACATTGCCAATTTGAACTGAATTTGAAATTATAGATGTGGTAGAAAAAGATAAGAAATATCTTGGAATCGCTTAAAATCTTAAGGACTTATTAATTAGTTAATAGCTTTCATGAGTAAGCAAGCTAGATATAACAATCAAAGACCAACATTTTGTATACAAAATAATCTATGCGGATTCAATGGATAGGCGGGTAGTATTACTGGAACTTAAGGAAGATTCCGGGCATTACTGGAATTAATATTAAAATCTATCCGAAATGTTAAAGCATCCCACATAAGCCAAATTTGGTTCTTAATGATTGGTTGATTTATTGCAGAGTTATTACGTACCTAACAAACAAATCCACTTTCACCTTTGCAATATTAGTATAGTATGGTTAAAGATAGTTGCGATACAATATCTCTAATAAAAATAAAATAAAACAATTCAGCATTTTTTGTAGAATAAGGATATGAGATCGTTTTAAACTGTCACTAGCCCATGACTCCGCTCCTGCTCTGGGGGCGCCACATTTGCTTTTTTCATAGCTAGTTAAGTGTTGCCAGTGGAAGATATTAGTTCTATTAGTTTTACGCATCATGGCGAAGCTTTTTATTTTCTTGGTCAGGCTATACATACACGTGACATATTGTACATTAAAACCTTTCGGAAGAATTGATAACTTACACGATCATAAAAACTGCATCGAAATCGGTTCAGTAGAACCCAAATTATAAATAAACAGACGGACAGGATGACTGACAAGTTTTACAACCATAATAATAACAAGTTTATAATATAATAATAAATAATTCGTAACAAGAACTTATGTAGGTACACTTTTTGGCGTAAACTAAATAATACACATCGGCCTTTAGAAAGAGACTATTAGATAGATTTATTATAACTTTAAATTTTCAAATGGAAGATCGTTAAGCTATTATTAGATGTTGATGTCTTTATGAAAAAAATATATTTGTTGTTTTATTTATTATAATAAAATAGTTTGCCTCCCGGTACTAATTAATAAAGATTTCCCCTAGTCAAAACAATTGTAAATAAATTAAATATGTATTATTAAATAAGGTAATACATAAACTTTTATTATACTCGTACTTACTATACTACACTTATGACATAAGGGACCTTATTTTAGGTATTAACTTTGCTTAAGAATATCCAACTTAAAATTTCGTTATTATAAGATTCTGTCTAACAAAAAACCTGATCAAACGTCTGATTTTTAAGACAAATCAATTAAAAAAGATATTTTTTTCAAGATGTCACTTAAATATCGACATTCGAAAAATTAAAACCGACAATAAAATGCCTTTCCTCAGATAATGTTACATTTAGTTTACATTCTAAAGTTGTCCAGAGGCGGACTCTGATACTTTCTATTAAGAAATAATTAAAAGAGCCGCAGAAATACTGAAAGTGGCAGCAAGTTGATATCAGCAATTTCAAAGGGTTAGATTTAGGTCCTGTGGTGACAATAAAGATATATGAGTCTCCCAAATTCCATCGACTTATTTTAGTTTAGTTTATTTTAGCTATATAAAAAAAAATAAGTTTAAAACCCGACTACCTAAAAGATTCAAATTGGTTTCAGGTTGTTTAGGTAGTCGGGTTTTAATTTTTTTTTTTTGTATAGCTAAAATAAACTAAACTAAAATAAGTCGATGGAATTCGATTCATAACCCTTCCTTATTGGCTTCGCCGTAGTAGGATGAAAAAATAATTTGTTTTGTTGTTCATGATTTGCAGCCCATTTAGTACTTTTTGCTATCAGTTTAAACACAAGCCATTTCTATATAATTATCTTTAAGGTACAATTTTGGCAGGTACAGTTATTTAAACATTTATATGCAACAAGGCTATTTTACAATACACTAACAACAATAGACGTTTCTTAGATCGTTTTTGGTTTTTGGTTCGGATACACTGCCTACATTTAGAAGTTTAGGATTGAATTTGAAAAAGGTTTGCGAAGGATGGGAAATATATGAGGAGTTTTCCTCGTCCCTATAAGTTCTCCATTGATTCTACATTTTACGGTCTTCATTTATTTTATTATTATATTACATATACTCTTTACTCGAGGGGATGAAATTGAAACAGAAAGTATAATGGAAAGAAAGATCCCTCCCTCCTATCGCATTGTACGGGACTCGGCGGGATGGCATAAATAAAATGGAATGGGATAGAAGTATGGAATAAAACGGGACGAGAAACCTCCATCACTACGCCCACATTTTGACAGGGTAGGATAGGATGGCAAATAGACTCTGGCAAGTCTCACTCCCGAAACACATTACATGTTTAGGCAGTCTACTGTGAGAGAGCGAAATCAACCAGTCAGTGCGTCCAGTTGACTGTGGATAGCTGCGTTTGCGATCCCATGCGAAAAACGACACATTTTGACACGGGGCGAATAAAATAAAATAGGTACAAAACGGGAAATCAAGTAAAGTTACAAACATAACGACCCCCACAATAGGATTCCCAGTGTTATGGGTCCAGAGACACACACAGACGGAAACAGACGCATCTGAACGTTTTACTTTATTATGGGTTCTTAATGAACACATTTCTTCGTTTGTTTCGACCTAAAATTACCAAACCGATCATCAATCCAGTTATTGCTTTACTGGCAGTCAATTGACCAACTATTTAGTCAAACCGGGAACAGCAAATTGACAAATAATCCTTATTTAATAATAATTATTTATTGATTAAGGTTTTAGTCGATGTAGAGCTCGAAGCGAGCTCTCCCGACGCGACTGGAGCGATCGTAGTAGATATCCCGCGTCCAGATCCGACACTCCACGTTGATCAGGACGTTACCTGCAATACATGATGGTCCAGTCAAAAAGACACAAAAAATAAGAACTTCAATTCTGAAGTAAGAAGAAACGGAAAGGGAAGAAAGGGTTGGGAAAATGGGGAGGGATAGGATGGATAGATTTTTTACATATCATTGTGCAATGAAGCTTAAATAAATAACAGCCACCACTCTGTATTAGAACTCAAAACCTATCGTAAACCTATTATACCTCCCTTTGTAACCACGAAAAAACCGTTTTTTACCCTTCACATGCAGTAAAATTTTTAGCAGCATATTGATCGATGGGGAGACTTATAACATTTCATTTAGAACAATAATATGAAAGCCAAAAATTTTGGAAGGGGAGACTGCACGCTGCCATCCAACAGCCGCTGGGCGCGCTCGACTGGCCATGTTACCCCTCTCTCACAGAAGACTACCTTGAAATGTACTGCATTTCCCACTTTATCTTATTTCCCTAATGTACGTACGTCTTTCGGTATTAAGTGGGATGTGCCAGAGCCCCTTCCCATCCTATCCCTGCCCATTTTCCCAACCCTTTCTCCAAATCCATTCCTATATCTCCAAAGGTAGGTAGCGCATCCGGGGGCATGCCTGTATGCTCGTCTGCCGCCTTCGTCCATAAAAAAAAAAAGAATATATTTCATATGTAGATATATAATACACACTATAATAATACGAGTAAATAATACGTAACTGAACAGAAATATTTAAGAAGGCAGCGAAAACAGAATATACTCGTAGATCAAGAACTCCAATTCGTCAAATAGTGATCCCGAAGCACTGATTAAAGGTGATATTCGCGTTTTTCACACATTTATCTTCAACGGGTCTTATGGCGTATGTTTAAATTATTTATTTTACCTAAAGAAACTGCTCGCATCTCTCGACGTGGACTACTCACCTGCGTCAGCTCTTGACCATGGTCTGTGCTACTCAGCCGAAACATTGAGTGAAAGACCGTTTAATTAGATAAATATGGATCCATAAATATGCCGGAACTATCTTGAGGTGTTAACTAGATTTTTTTAGTAAGATTTAAACGATGGGAAAGCAACCTGGACCATCTTCACTTGAACCAATGTTCTCTTCAAACAAACTTTTAAAGATAGCTTTCTAACTTACGTCTGGGATGTTCAAAGAACACAGCAATTACTGGTCCAGGGTCCTGATCGGGCATGTGCCTAGCGGAGTAAGGGATGCGGTCGGCGGTGTGCAGCCGGTTGGTGGGGAAGCCGGGGGGAAGCGTCGGCGGCACGTACTGGATCGGCCCGATGTTCTCCTGGTCTGAGCTGAACTCGCCCTCGCACGAAACCCATACGAAGTCGCCGTAGTGATGCGCGGGGAATTGACGCTGTAAACGAAAGACGAAATATACCACAATATCATACCTAAATAGTCGATTAATTGCAGTCGCTTGTCGACTACTGGCTTCATTGATTTGTTGGCTAGTTTACAAAGTATTTCCGAGCCGCGACCGACGGAGGGCGCTATGATCGCCGAGACAAACAACGATAGTTAAAAATATCAACGGTCATTCAAGTATATAGATACGCTTAAAACTTTCTATCACTCAGTTCGTTATAATTAATAATAAATCACTGCTCCCGAGATTTAGTATTTTTTTGGAATTTTCGCTAATTTCCCTGTTATTATGCGTGGTATTGAGGTCAGTATTTGTGCCCCATCGCAAGTGATTCAAAATCCGGCTCCAGCAGAAGATCAAAAAACTATTTTATTTGTTATTGTCCGCCTACAGCAGTTAATCGAAAATTTTAATGTGTACCGCTTTTCAACTACATATATCCTATATATACCTATACCCTATATATCTCTTAATTTTTCCCCTTGTTGCAATTATAATAAAATCCGGCCTTCCCTATGAAAATAGAGTACTCCCATAAGTCCATTCATAAGTGATCCAATACCATACATCAGCCTATGTCTCTCAATTGTGTGATATAGACCTTTCCCGCAGCTAGCCATCACACACGATCTTTTTTTTATGGACGAAAGCGGCAGTCGAGCATACGGTCCACCCGATGGTAAGTAGATACTGTCGCCCATAGACATCCACGATACATGCCGACATTACTCCAAAATGACAAACATTGGCACGACCCCGGATGCGCTGCTTACCTTTGGAGATATAGGAATGAATTTGGAGAAAGGGTTTGGAAAATGGAAAGGGATAGGATGGAAATGGGCTCTGGCACATCTCATTCACTACCGAAATTCGTACGTGCATTAGGGAAATAAGATAAAGTGGGAAATAAGATAAGTGAGCATTTCAAGGTAGTCTTCTGTGAGAGAGGGGTAACGTGGCCAGTCGAGCGCATCCAGCGGCTGTTAGATAGCAGCGCGCACTCGCCCCCCCCCCCCCTCCCGATCTTCGATTTTTCTCATCCAACTACCACCGGCGAACTTCTTCAAGTCATCGGTCCACCTAAACGGATGGCAGCCAATACCGCGCCTCCGGGGACATGACCTTCATTCGAGGACTCGTTTATCTCAACAGTTATCAGTCCCGCGGCCAATATGGCCTGTCCAATTGCCTTCAGTATACTGATCGTATGACCTACATCGGTATCATAATAATACTGTTTACTCGTGACGGGAAAGAAATACGAGTACATAGTTTATATTGAAAAGAAAATACTTAAATCTAAAAACTAATCTAATTTTAAAAACAATCTATTACTTATTTGTTTTACGTCATGCTCAATAATATATCTATATATTAAGCACTAGCTGTGCCCGGCAGCGTTGCATGCCCGTCACAATTAACACAAAACAATATTAAACTACACGTATAAACCTTCCTCTTGAATCACTCTATCTATTGATGAAAACCGCGTTAAAATCCGTTGCGTAGTTTAAAAGATCTAAGCGTACATACAGAGGGACAGACGGCGGGAAGCGACTTTGTTTTATGCTATGTAAAGAAGATGTTGTACCAATATATTAAGGTCGTGTAGTCACGCTACTTCTCGCTACAACAAGACATGTGACCACAACCTACCGCAAACAATCGATAAAACTAGCGATAATTGCGGATTCAATGAATCAAAAGCCTCGAAACCGCGAGCGGAGCCGAAACTCTTAATTATTCCAGCTAACTGTTATCGACTCCGAGGGGTTATTTAATCCTTTTATTTTTTGGATTTCTGAGTTACATGAACGAACATGGTGCAAAGCGAATGAGTCGCTCTCGGGATCTTATAAAATATAAGTAGGTGAATCAAATGAGTCAAAATCGTTAAGAGGAGCCGAAACACTCCGAGGAGTCGTGGATACCCACGACTAGACAACGCCATAAAGTATGCATCTTTCGAATAGCAAAAAACACTATTCGAAGGCGAAATTTATTTTGATGGTGAAAAATGCAACGATAACTTACCATAACGTGTTTCAGGTTTTCAGGCATCTCCTGAGGTATCGGCAGTGTAGAAGTGACATTGTATGGTTCGGGCACCCAGTAGTGAATCTAAAGTCAAGAATAAAAACATCAAAATCAAGCTAGAAACTAATTTAATTTTACCACAAAGAAAATAATTTGCCGTGTTTCCGAATGAAGGCAAAATAACGGCCAGTCATAGAGGATTTTTCACAAAGTGTTGTATAATGTTGATAGAAACAAATAAACCCATAAATTAATTTGAATAAGCTACAGATACGGTGGGGAACCTTACCGGCGTTTATGAACAGAGAAGAATGCGGTACATCCCTTTCACCTTTTACCCAAAACATTAAGAGACTAACCTGCTATACATCTATTGGACAAAGAATCTGAGAGACAAAACAGTATACAATTAAATTATGTCTATTCTGCACAAATACAATACAGTTATACAGTTTAAGGTCGACTGGAAGAGATTTCTTCTAGGATAAGTCCCCCTTTGTACTTACAGTAATACTGTAATGTCTTATTGAAACAATTCATTTTAAGTACAATAAATACACAACAATACTTCATAGTCCCTCACATGATTCAGTCTCAAGAAGACGCAAGGCTTTCCTGCAGCATAGCCGTAGAACTCGTCCGCGGTGCACGGCGACCATATCCTCATCGCCTGCTCGCAGTCGGGCGAGCGCACGTTCATGTCGTGCCGGTGGTGGATCGAGCATGGTGCGCGGGCAGGGTTCTCTGGCACCGTCGTCTCGTATGCTGGTGAGAGAGGATTAGCAGCAGAGTTAGAGATGATAAAGGAACAGTGATACATTATTAAACGAGGAAACTTCTTGAGTGACAAGGACAATATGTGGAATTAGTTTGAGCAATTAGTTTGACTAATCGAGAAAATTGTATTAGTGAGAATTATTTGTCCCGATAGTTCAATTAGAACAAAACTGCTTCAAGTGAACTAGTAAGAAAAAAAGTCTCAATAAGTCTCACTAGTTTAATAATTGAACTGATCAATTCCACTAATTACTGGAAACTCCTGGTGGAAATTCCTTCTCTTAGTTTTTTAACTTTATTCTCTTTTGTACAACCGCCATTAAAAGCATTAAAATACAACGCTATAGGTCCATCGAGTAAGCAGTACGAACACATAAAATTCTGAAATGTACAGTAAAATTAATATTATTAATATGCCATGGCATCAGCCTGTATCCCCCCACTGCCTCTAGGCCTCTAATAAGGCCCGCCACCATCTTCGGCTCTTATACAGCTAATATGCATCTTGTATCTTATAACAGCATTTATACATTTATTTATTTTTACATTTATCTTTATTTATACATTTATCTTATATGCATCTTATACAGCTGCATCTTGTAGTAAAATTTATAGTAATTTGTCAAAGCATTCATTTAGTGGTATTCTTTAAGATTCAGTTACTTACGTCTGAGGAATTCGTTGATGCGCCTAACCCACGGGTGCCAGCTGCCAGGGTCACTGGGCCGGAACTGGATCAGCGGCTGGTCCCAGTTGTACTCGTCCGAGCGCGGAAACACCTCCAGCTCTATTAAATTTTTTAAATCTTTATAGAAAGTCTATCTCCAACTGTTAATAGTCAGTGATGAATAAATGGGGAGTCACTGCGCACACTTTATACTTTTTTTAATGGAAATGGAGAAGCCGCAGAAAGATTTGATTAAACCAGGCCTAAAGGCTTCTACTGTCCTCCTTTAAAAAATGCACAACAGCATTTTGATGAAAATCTAGAAAAATGCAAAGAAAATTTGGTAAAATTTCCATACTTGGCGTTTTGGATAAAACGAAAAAAAAAAAACTATTGTTTATTCCCTTTGTTTATTTTTAATATAGGAATATAATGTTACTTAATTCAAAATGTTACTAATGCTTTGTCTTTTTAGGATTATAGATTTCACAACTTCTATTAGCCAAATAATGGCAAAGGTTGGCAACATTTATACAGAAATGTTTTTGTTGGGATAGAGAATACAGATTACAAATAATTTGTATAGATAAAGTAGTACTTACCAACATAACGGTATGGTAATAGTAGACCCAATATAAGTCCAATAATTCCAGCTGAAAACAAAAATTTACAAATTTGAGACACTTAATTTACCTCTGCCAACAATAATACCATATTGATTTTATTTCTTCAAGATACTATGCCACGGATCCTAATTTGAAAAAAGAACTGCGCGTTGCTCGATCGCACAAAAGCGTATACGGCTTTTATACACACAACATACAAAATGTAACTTACAATTTTTACAAATAATTTTTTTTTTTTTTCAGATAAGATTTAAGTCTATACAGTACTGTGGTAACGCGACGGAGCAACACAAAAAAGCTGCCAACTGACGTTTCCCACTAAACTACGACATGGAGTTTTTCAAGAGAGCTGTGAATAGAATGCTGCAGTTGCTAAAGTACCCGCATTCCATCGTGGTGATGCTGATGTTCATGAACAGCGGTGACTACTTACCAACATAGAAACATGCTCTAACATAATTTGAATTATGAGACAACTAAATTTTAAGTTAAAAAATCTTAACTTCAGACTCAGATTCATGTACTCGTGGAACATAAGTACAATAGTGCAATAAAGAAGAATATTTTCGGCTATGTCCCACCCTGTGTCCTTATAACAATGCAAACAATGCAACAAAATTCCAATATCACACAATTAACAAAAAAAAAACGGAAAACAGAATACTTTAGTAACAAAACAACATTCTGTGGACACGACATACAAAATACACAAAATTCAATAGATCCAATGTCCATATTAATAATAAAGTCTTTTTACTTAGACACAGTTTCCATAGACAATACTACATGTTTTAATGTCTATGATAAGGTAAAACAACGTACAACAACGTAAGGGGCTTAACCTATATTCGCATAGTGCATTGCTCCTGGATGCACGTAAACCGCGAACTCAATCGATTGGAAACCTTACCGAGTCCTTCGTAATATGTCATGATATTTTTTTTTACAGAAAACAGTACACCTTTTTACCTACCTCTTTTCTACTTCTATTTCCTCTACTGACTTCTCCTTACCACCCACAGGTTGCATGCCAAGGTCTTTCCATTACACTACGACAAGGGGCTCTTCAAGAGAGCTGTGGACAGGATTCTGCAAGATCCGCAGGGCACCCACAAGCCCCTGGTGTTGCAGGCGTCCACGTGCGGCGATGGCCACTTACCATCATGTGGCCCGCCCGCTCGTCTGCCGTCTATTCTAATAAATAAAGGAAGAAATCGCTTTAGCGATAAAACCGCCGGTTGTACTTTTTAGTTGTACTTTGTATTTCTATGTATGTTTTTGGTGTACAAAAAGGTGTACCTATCTTTTATTGCTATGCAATGTAACCAGCCCCTCAGTGCATTGTATTTTGCATGAGAGATATATATGGTCTTAAAACGCCAGGCTCCTTTAGCCACAATGGTTAGCGAGTTCTCTCTTTTTGAGGTTATGTACTCGTAGTTCCACAAGGCTTATGTCAGTGGCTTTGTGTCGCCAAGGCACAAGTGCACAAGGCCGTGAGTGTCGTAAGAAGAGACTAAGGGTACTTACTCTCCTCTTACGACACTCACGGGAAGAGAGGGTAGAACTATTCTACAGCCAGCCGACATCACGCACCGTCTCTTTTATTAGGTAGTACAATTTTTATTATCCACTCTAAATTTTAACTTACAAAAATAAGGTCACGTATACTTGAAATTAATAGGACTTATTTGACATCTAGATACAAAAAATCACGCGTTAAAAAGATTTTTTTAAAATTCATGAGAGAATTATTTAGATATTCTTTGGGTGCCGTTTCCGAGCTTCCTGTGCTTGGTTATCATTGTTACAATCTCAAATTTAGAGTGTTGCTCGTTAGAAAAGGGTGCGTTCATTAGAAAATTACGTAAATATAGAATACTAGCAACCCGCCCTCGCTTCATAGCCTATGTCCATTTGGAATAATGTACCTTTCAAATGGTAAAAGAATTTTTCAAATAGGTGCAGTAGATCCGGAGATTACCCTCCACATACACACAAACTAACAAAATTCGCATTCTCTGTTTATTAGATTAGTATGGATTTGAAGTTAAAAGCTGTTACTATCGCTGTCTATCTCACACGTGGAGTTAATGGCATTAGTATGCTAATAAAGTCTAGAAAACAGTAGCCTTAAAACAGTAGCCTAAATACACAATAGAAAAATGACGTCATTGTTGAATATTGCGATCCTTTTCTAACCTGGATTTCTTTGAATACTAAACTTTCAAATAAATAATCCATAAAAAAAAATTCGACGTCTATACAAACAAGCTTTAAGTCTCTAGATAGGACTCATAAAGCTCTAAAGCTGTTATTTATTGATTTTTTTCTCAAACGTACGAGAAATGGCGACATCTTTTCCAGTTGGCGCAGGCGCTGCTGTCATAGCGTTTTTAAAGAGCGGGCCAATAGCGTTTTCACTAGTTTGCGGATCAACTAAGTTTTATGAACTATGAGATTAAGGGCCTTTCTCACCACCTACTGATAAGGCCTCAGAAGGTATCAGAAAGTCAGTATCAGCTAGATTTAATTGGCACATTTATCTATCAGATTGTTAACAGTTACTTTAGCAGGAGCTAAAGTATCAGCAGTAAATAAAATAAAATCCTCCTGATACCTTATAAAAAAATTTCACCTGGTGGTGAGAAAGGCCCTTATAGTTTTAATGAGGGCATATCGCAACACAACATCTTGTATCTTGTGTAGGTGTCAATTTTATACAAGCTGATTCCTGTGTTGGTTGACGCAAAACATATAATCCCAACTTACATATCTACAATTATTTAAATCAAATTATTTAAAATCAGTATTGGACTCATGCGATGAAATATTCTTATAAAACCCCTTAATATACGAGTATATGTTTGACTTGTACCTGTGAGCCAATACAGACTTATAGGAATAAGGACATAAGTAGATTTTAAGTTATTTTGGCAACTCAGATAACTTTTAGCTAAACTTTTAGCCAAGTGTGCTTTAATTAAACTTTATTTTTATGACGCTTTTTCAGAAGACTCATCTAGGTTCCGTGGTTTCTATAATTAATTATAGAAAAAGTACTTTTTAGTAAAAGTGCCTACCTTGTTGGCACCCCTCTGAATTTCATATCTTCAGTATCATTCATTTATCTATATTCTGATCTCTCCAAATTGTAAAAATAAAAATATTTTTTGTAAAAAGGCTACCTAGTTTTGTCGCGTTTTTACATATTAATGTCTGATTTCTTTTTTGTTACATTATCTTTTATTCCCTTTCTCTTTCTTTTTGAATTTGAGTCCTATTGCTGCTTTGGCAAAGTCGTGACACAATTTTCAGTAAATATACATACCATTTTATCGAAAAAGTAATATTTTTGTATGTTTTGAGTAGATAAGTTTTTTAAAGAACAAAATATCCTAAAGAACATTATTTATTATAAGAACCGTACATAAATATCATAAAATCACTTACCAATAACAAGCACAGAAACCACACAAATCACGATAATTTTCACTGTTCTTTTTTCGAGACCCATCTTTTCTTAGTAAAATCACACTGGTCACAGCGCTTCGGCCTGATCGTGCGCTCGGGAGGATGTTGACTGAATAGTTGCGTCGTAGGGGTGATACCGAGAAATGTTAGGAGGGATGAGGATCATTTGGATGGGATAGTGTTCGCTTTACATTGCTGTTTTAAATAATATAGCTGTGCCCTTCGAATTCGCCTGTATGACCGCATATACTGCAGCTGTGTGATATTAAATAAATAGTTTATTTTTTATTATTTATTATCCGTTACATTATTATTTATTACTAGCGACACGCCCTCGCTTCGCTTCGTTTTTTTTTTCAAAATTTCAAAATAAATCGTAGTCTATATTAGACAAGGATAATGTAGCTTCCTATTTGTGAAAGATTTTTTGAAATCGGTTCAGTATTTCCAGAGATTACCCCCAACATACAAATACACAATTTTACCTCTATTATATTAGTATAGATATGTATACGTAGGTACAGTTTATACATCTATATAGGCATCACTGAAATCTTCAAGATTTAAATGTGATGTGGAATCGCTCTAATGTACTTAACAATGACAACTTCTATTACTATTATATATACTATTAATTATTAATCATATTACTAATTTATACTTATACTATGAAGGAATAAATGTATGTGTGTGAGAGTTTTTGTGAGTTTGTGTGTGCCACGGCATGTATGTGTTGTTGTGATTATATTTTCTATTAGTCCCGGAATATTCAACTTATTATAATAATTTTAGTCCGAATTTTTCCTTTAGAATATAACTATGATTATAAGTGATTATAGTTAAATTGCATCGTAAATAATACAATGGAGGTATCAGGATTCAGGCACATAAATCTTTAACTTATGCTACGTGGGTAGATGAGGAATATACCCACCAAATCCAAGAAGACCGTGCACAAACACACACGCACAAACGCACACACACACGAATATACACTCATACGCACATAGAATTAAGATATATGTAATATAAGAATATAAGATGTTGTACTATCGTAGCTATTGTGGTTTTGTGTTGAGCGGGTTCGAGCGACTGTTCGGGTTGCTGTCACCTGTCATGATTGCGTCTATTTTTTGTTTTATGTTCCCTTTTTTGCAGTTACATGAACTGTAATTAGTCGCCTTTAAGACAGTATAGGAGTATGTCGATTTCAATTATGAGTATTTATATAGAGAAGTTATAATATAATTACAAATCATAATAGCGCCACCTAATTTTAAAAGAGGGAAAATTATTGATTTACTATCTCGTCAAGTTCGTTTATAAAGTATGTATACTTATAAATATTTCAATTTAATTAATTCATATTTAAGTATGACGTAACGGACACCTCTCTCTATTTCTCTATTAATAGTTAGCTAACATAATATTACCCAGCGCTTCAATGTAACATCCCCCATTCGACCTCTCACACCCTAGACCCCCCCAGGGTATCACACGGCGACGCTTTGCCGGCGCCGGCACCCGACGCGCTGGCGCCGACACTAGCGTACTATGGAAACAATGGTTTAGGACCCTGCGGTTGTTGACAATATACAACAGCAGTTTGCGGAATAAAAGTGCTTAATTGTAACGAAGTGTAACATTGACCACTCAAGCGCGACTTGTCCCAACAGGGCCACTAATACGAATATATATATATATATCCGCACATCGTCCTCATAGGACTAGCTTCATAATTAGTAAGTTAATAATAAATAAGTAGGGGAGATCCTTGTACCTCGGGACACCTTGTACCTCGGGACAAGCTTATTACAAGAAAAATATTGCTGCGCGGAAGTACATTTATCGCCATCTAGTATTTGATGTAGTGTAACATTTGGAAGGCATTCGGTAAAGTCAGCCATTTTGTTTCCTGCCAGCGCTGAGTGAAGAAGTTTGTTTTTGCAAGCGCAAACTATTTATAATTATCCGCTTTAACCTTCGACTTTGTGCATTTATTTTGAAGTAAGTAATTACAATAAGTTTTAGTTTATTAGTGTACACATTCATAATACTATATTTTAATGGAAATCATATTTTTTTAATGTCTTTAAAAATTTACACGTGTTTTATTTCATCAAGGCAAAAATTGTACCTTGGGTCAATTGATTTTTTGTACCTTGGGACTGTCCCAAGGTACAAGCCAAAGGTTAAATCTCTTTTTTTGTTAAATAGTTTTTTTGTTATTCACTTTTTAGATGCCGCGAAGTAAAAACAATGTTACCCGGCCTAAACCATGTAAGGAAAACGTTATGAATGCTGTTCGAATGGTCATTGAGCAACGAATGTCGATTCAAAAAGCAGCGGAATTCTTCAAGCTATCGAAGACTTTGATCGGTCGTTACGTAAAGAAGCATAAGGAAGCTGGAAATGACGAATTCATTTATCAACCTCACAACGATGTCAAGCGAGTCTTTACAGATCAAGAAGAAGAACAGTTAGTAGATTATTGCTTAAAGGCGTCTAAATTTCACTACGGAATATCAAAAGAAGAGTTCCTAAAGTTGTCATACGATTATGCAATTATTTTGAACAAAGCTTATCCACAGACTTGGAATGAAACCAAAATGGCTGGTAAGACATTTTATCAATACTTTATTAAACGGCATCAAAATCTAAGTTTGCGCAAACCGGAAGCAACTAGTCTAGCACGGGCAACTGCATTTAATAAGACAAACGTTGAATTATTCTTTACAAAGTACACAGAGTTGTTGTCAAGATACAATTTTACAAGCGACAGGATTTATAACGTACCTAGATGAAAGTGGTCTGTCAACAGTTCATACCCCAATGAAAGTTCTAGCCCCGAAAGGAAGCAAACAAGTGGGCAACATAACATCCGCAGAACGAGGTAATAATGTAACAATTATTGGATGTATTAATGCACTTGGAAATTCTGTTCCGCCTTGCATGATTTTCCCGAGGGTTCATTTCAAGGACCATATGATTAATGGTGCTCCTCCAGAGACATTGGGGCTTGCAACTCCAAGTGGGTGGTCCAATAGTGATAAATTTGAAGAGTTCTTACAGCACTTTATCAAACACGTCAAACCCAATAACGAGAACAAAGTGCTCCTTATATTGGACAATCATGAGAGTCACCTCTCTATTAAAATTATTGACTTGGCCAAGAAGAATGGTATTGTAATGTTTACATTCCCGCCCCATACCAGCCATAAGCTTCAACCTCTAGATAGGGGGGTTTTTGGTCCTCTCAAGAAATATTACAATAAAGCGTGCAATGAATGGCTTTTACAACATCCAGGAAGTCCAATTACAATATATCATGTCGCTGAGTGCTTTGGCAAGGCATATCCACTGGCCTTTACACCCTCAAACATACAAAGCGGTTTTAAGGTTTCTGGAATATGGCCTATCAATGAAAATATTTTTGCCGACGATGAATTCCTTAGCTCATATGTTACTGATAGGCCGATAGACGAAAATGCCCCTAGTGATATTGAGAATGCACCAAACAACCAATCCACGAGTGCTAATACACAAACAAATATTCGTAATAATATTCAGCAAACTGATGCCGACACACAAGAAAATATGGCCTTATCAGGACCATCGACACGATTTGCTGGTAATAATCAGCCAAGTGATGGAACTCCATTACTTCTCAAGTCACCTGAAGATGTTCGTCCATTTCCAAAGGCTCCACCACGCAAAAATATAAAGGCAAGAAACAGGAGAGGTAAAACAAGAGTACTGACGGACACTCCAGAAAAACAGGAATTGGAGCTTTTGGCTGCAAAGAAAAGAAAGAAAGCTGTTACCATAAAAAGGAAAATTATTAAAAATAATTATTGCACCTAAACATGTAATGTTATTAAAATATTAATGGATATTTTATAATTATTTAGGGAAATATATCAATATCCACTAAAAAATATGAGTTTGAAAAAAAGTGTCCTGAGGTACAAGGACCTCCCCTACAAATTTCGGAGTCTCCATAGCTATACTTACTAATATTTAAAAAATGGTTTTAGTGAGGACTAAAAAGGGCCACGACCCATACATACTATAGAGGTCAATCATGACCCCTATTACAAGATTAAGGCGTATACACACAAAGTGATCAAAATGATTGCAATTAAAAAGCCTGCATTCTCGTATATACGAGTACAGTATTAGACTTTGTACAGAACCACTATTTATTCTTTTTATTGACGAAGGCGGCAGTCGAGCATACAGTCCACCTGATGGTAAGTGGATACTGTAGCCCATAGACATCCGTGATACATGCCAACATTAGTCCAAAATGACAAACGTTGGCACGCCCCCGGATGCGCTGCCTGCCTTTGGAGATATAGGAATGGATTTGGAGAAAGAGTTGTAAAAATGGGGAGGGATAGGATGGGAATGGGCTCTGACACATCTCACTCACTACCGAAACACGTACGTACATTAAGGAAATAAGATAAAGTGGGCAATGCAGTACATTTCAAGGTAAGCTTCTGTCAGTAACGTGGCCAGTCGAGTGCGCCCAGCGCTTGTTGGATTGCAGCGTGCACTTTCCCCCTCATAAAGTTTTAAATAAATACCAAACTTTAAATAATTATAAAATTACTATGGAACCTCACCAATACGGTAATATGTATGTAGGGTCGTATGGGGCTCACTGTGACACGGGGCACAGTGTGACAGTATCATTATCTCCGTCTCTTTCTAAAATTCTTCTAGCGCTAAGACGTTGTTCAGTCAAGCACAACCAGCCGCCATTTTAAACGCTTACAATTTGCTTTGTTCATAACTCGCCGGAAAGAAATTTCCAAAAAATTGTTTATTTGGTGTTTTTTTCTTTAAAAAGACCTGTGTTGTTTTTGTTTTTAAATCTTGCAAGGAGGACTTAGGTAAGCGTTGTTTTATATATATAAAAATACTTGTACTACTGGTTTATTACACATAAATACTTTACCGGTATTCCTAACCTATAATTAATTGAATTTTTTTTTTTTATTTCGGATTGTATGGGGCACTGTGTGACGGGGTACATTGTGACAGTGTCACAGTGTACCCCAATATTGAGTTTAGTAGTTCCATAACATTCTATTTGCTAAATAACCCTTATAGCGTTATTCATCTTCTGTCTGTTCATAAGTCAATGTAATAAATGTTAATATTTGGTAACTAGATGTAAAATGATAACGTTAATTAGATTTTTGTTTGTTTTAGATCCATTTCAAAATGGTTCGAAATCGGGTTCGCAAGACGTCAATGGGCCAGCACAGTGAACAAAATATGCGAGAAGCTATTGCACTCGTCGAAAGTGGTTCGAGCTTGAGAAGTGCCGCTGACCAAAAACATGTAAACTATATGACATTAAGTCGCTATGTCAAGAAAGTGAAAAGTAATGTTGAATCTGAACTCGTAAATCTCACTCCTAATTATGCCAATAGAAAAATATTTTCAAATGATCAAGAAAAAGTATTTAAAAGAATATATTTTAACATGTTCTAAAATGAGTTATGGTCTCGATACAGTGGAATGCCGAAAGCTTGCTTATGAAATGGCTGTCTTTCACCGATTAGAGATGCCTAAAAATTGGGTTGCAAAGAAAATAGCAGGCATTGACTGGCTTTATGGTTTTAGACAAAGACATCCGGACCTGACGTTAAGGAAACCAGAGCCATGTAGTTTGACAAGGGCTACTTCATTTAATAGACATAATGTTAATACATTCTTCAATAATTTACAAGAAGTGATGAGTCGTGCCCCGAGTTTTTCTGACGGAACAAGAGTTTTCTGCTTAGATGAAACCGGGACTACAACTGTCCAAAAACCAAAAAAGATACTTGCTGTGAAGGGGGCTAAGCAACTCAACAAAGTCACTAGTGCAGAACGAGGCACCCTTGTGACAACTTGTTGTGCTGTATCTGCAACGGGATCCGCTCTGGCTCCAGCAATGGTTTTTCCTCGAAAGGTTTTCAAACCGTTTATGTTAAAAGGTGCACCTGTGGGTACTCTAGGCCTTGCGCAGCCTACTGGGTGGATGACGGGCGAACTTTTTCAAGAAGTGATGAAGCATTTTATAAAGGTGACTTCATCTTCAAAAGACAACCCATCTCTACTGATTGTTGACAATCATGAGAGCCATCTTACTCCAGCAGTTCTCAATATAGCAAAGAATAATGGGGTCACTTTGTTGACTATACCACCACACACGAGCCACAGACTGCAGCCACTGGACGTATCGGTTTTTGGTCCTTTTCAGACTTATTACAATGCTGCCGGTGATTCATGGATGATGCGGCACCCGGGAAAAACTCTTTCAATATATGATGTCGCAGCATTAGTAGGTCAAGCTTTTGACAAAGCTATGACCCCTGTCAACATAAAATCCGGATTCAAAAAAACTGGCATCTTTCCTTTTGATAAGGATGTTTTTTCTGAGGATGATTTCATGCCCAGTGAAATAACAAACCGACCAGTACAGAATAATGGAGTTGGAAGAGACGAGGCCGAGTGGGAGTTCACAATCAGATTTTTCCTCTGAGCGTCCTGTAGAATCCGAAATTAATGTGACACCGTCTTGTTCAAATACATGCCGAGAAACTGTTCCACAAGTCATTCTACCCGATGATGATGAGGTCGAGTCAGGCCAATTGAGCCCTTCTATACTAATAGAGACTATTGACCCCGAAGAGTCAGAAGGCTATAAATTGCTTGCTAGAGATCAGCTTTCAAAAGATCAGTCAAATAATCTGATGAATTGTCAACCTAAACACCTTACTCCTACCAAGAACAATCAATTAAAAAGCCCCATAAGATGTCGCGGTTATCCTAAAGCTCAACCAAGACTTAAGTCTAACAAGGGAAGAAAAAGAGGAAGAAGCTGTATTGCGACAGACACACCTATAAAACAAGAATTTGAAGAAGCGGCTTTAAAAAGAATTAAAAATGTAAAAACCAAAGAAAAAAAATTGATAGACAAAAAAAAGAAATTGAGAGCCAAAGAAATAACTAAAAAATCAAAGCAGTCGCAAGTGCAAGTGAAAAAAGTTCTTTTCGAAGGATCAGATGACACTGTATCCATCTCGTCTGATAATTCTTGTGATATTCCCCTATCCTGCCATAAGAAACCAGAACGAGAGGATTTTGTTATTGTTAAATTTACTACCAAACAGCAGAAAGTCAAGCATTATATTGGGAAACTCGTAGCAGACAATGAAGAAAATGCTTACGACATAAGTTATTTACGTAAAAGTAGCAAGGTAGATAACAATTTTTATTTCCCACTCGAGCCAGATATGGCGACAGTTGGTTTGGAAGACATGGAAATTGTTTTACCTTTGCTTGAAAAAAACAAAAAATTTACCAAACGTCAAGCTGATTCGTACGTTTTTCCTAAAAATATTTTGAAGAAGTTTAATTTACAATAAACACTAAGTTTTTATTATTTTCTTACAATTAGTAGTGTTTCACAGACCGTCCCATGATATGTCACATAGTACCCCAGAGTGGGTCACATAGTACCCCAGATATGGGGCTGTCTGTGACAATCGACGGATCTCTTAAATGTGCAATTTAGAAGTATTTTTTGTTATATTTGATACGATTTTTATTTGTTTAATGAGAGTAGAGAAACTGTTGATTATTTTAAGACCAAACAAAAGATAATTTATTAAATATATTTGATTTTAGAACACAATTTGTCTTTTTTGTCACACTGTGCCCCACCTTACCCTACACTAGAAAGCTTAAACAAACTTTCTCAATTCAACTAACTTATTGTTTAATATAATACTTAACATTATATTAAACATAATTGTTTGTTTAACACAATTGTTTGTTATGTTAAACATTACCATTTGTTTAACATGTTAAACGTTTGTTTAATATTTTAAGATACCCTTAAATACAATTCTCGGCTACAACTGTTGACATGACTATGAACTCGATGATAACAGAGATAACAAGTGATCAGGTGATGATAACAGTTGTTTGTACTATTTTTTGACAGTTCTTCAAGAAACTCGCATTCGAGAAATTCTCCTTGTGTAAATGAGCCATTAGTCGAGATGTTTCCGAAATTCGAAAATCCTGACCTTCATATTTACTATGAGTTGTACTACAGCAAATTTTATAAGTAGTTGATCCGGTCGCCAAACTTTCAAATCGATTTTCTCAAAATCGTGATGTCGTCAGTAAATCGGTTTGCAACTTGGGACGACATAATGACGCAAATACATGACATGACGGCCAGCTTGGCGCCTTGCATAGCCGACGTTGCACTTACGTCACTCATGCATTCCTATTACGTAGTAAACACTAAAGCTATTTCAGGTAGTATTAAGAATATAACAAGGAGGGGTGAGGGGTTCCAAATGGGGCATCGGGACAAGGAGAAAGTGGGGGACGCCGACAGTGCGGCGCCAGGGGCCGAGGGGCGGTGGCGACGAACTGGCGAATCGGAGAATTTGCCTACTTAGCTAGGGTTGTCAACTGACAAATTGCAAATTAAAGAATTGCAATATAATACCATAATTAAATTCCGGCCTAATTTTCTCCATAGTTAGCTGAGTGACTTTATACTTATGGAACAGACTAAATGTTGGAGACCTCGTTTCGTCATGCGACATGACTGGCAGGACGCACTGATTGAAGACTTTGGATTTCAATCATTTTGGTATAGGCGATGAGAAGACGAGACATATTTTCCCAAATTGAATTTAGCAAATATATGAAAAGTATAGCAATTGTTAAAACACAATTTTCCAAAAAAAATATCATGGCAATTATTATTAGTATTAGTTATCAGCATTCATTAGTTGGTATTTTCAGAATGATAAACGGAATCCATGGTTCCCTATTAGGAGATACTTCTTACACACCCTAAAATCGCCAGGTACTGTACCTACCTAGACCCTCTGTAGTCTTATTACTAAAATAAAAATTATTTTATTTAATAACGTGTATGTCCAAAATATGGCACAACCCTACAGTACCGTTAGAGTCTATAAGTATATGCTACATGTTTTGTTGACCCTATTTTACGGAAGATGGAAAAGATGGTTTAAATTACACAATTTCGACTCCATTATATTATTTCTCTCAATATTTAGACACGAAAGACATCAAACTTTATATTGTGTTTGTTATACAGGGTGTAACGGAATCTTCCCCGAAGCCTAAAACCATGGATTGTGCTCACGATTCTTTGTTAATTGACATCTTATTTATCTTTGTAAATAATTATGTACCTACCTATTGTAATTTTGTATTAGCTTGTAAATAAGTATTAGCTTGTATGAAAAATTTTGTAAATAAGTTTAATTTTCATGTGTAAAAATTTCAGATACTTTGCTTTGGTATTGCTTTCTAGTTGCTGACGTTGTACTCGTATGCTGACATCGTTTGATCAAACTGAGTAAGGATTGTACGAGGGAGAGTGCACGCTACATTCCCACATACACTTTCACACTCGACTGACCACGTTACCCCTCTCACACAGAAGACTACCTTGAAATGTACTGCATTTGGCACTTTATCGTATTTGCCCAATGTACGTACGTGTTTCGGTAGTGAGTGAGATGTGCCAGAGCCCATTCCCATCCCATCCTATTAGTCACCTTTCTCCCGATCCATTCCATAATCTGCAAAGGTGGGCAGCGCATCCGGGGTGCCAACGTTTGTCATTCTGAAGTGATGTTGGCATGTATCGCGGATGTCTATGGACGACAGTATCCATTTACCATCAGGTAAACTATACCAGTATGCTCGTCTATCGCCTTTCATTCCATAAAAAAAATACATACATATTGGTCACGAAAAATGGAGCCAAACCGCACTTTATTTTCTCTTTTTAATCTTGAACTTTCTTATCCATGTAATGTGACAGGTTCATAAAAATAACTAATTGAGGCGATGTCGTCGAATTCGTTGAGCATCTCGTTACTGAAACCGACGAGTGATCGGATCATTAACGTTACATGTAACGTTACCTGTAGTAACATATATTATGTATAGATAGGTATTTAAATAAATTCTCTATTCTTGACTCAGGTAATATGTGCCGTGTGATGATAGATTAGCAACAACCACCCCATCTCTGGGTGTCGTAAAAGGTGAATAAATAATAACAAAGCCGCTGCTACCACGAGCTCTGAGGAACTACACCATCTATAAAAGAGTGGACTCGCCAACATGCTTGGCCAGCGTGACGTTTTAAGGCCATACATCTCCCATGCACTCGACAGGTGCATGAGTAAGCTCGTGTCCATTGGTTGCATTGCATTTATTTTTAGCAACTAGGACACTGATTTAGATTTGCCCCTAAATATGAACAAAATATGCGACACTCAAGTAGATTAATTCTCTAATCTTCGTGTGTTTTAGAAAAATATTAATGTTTTAACAATCGTTCTAGAGTTTTACGAGCTCTATCTATCCAACGACATATCTTTTGTATATATTGGCGTTTTTTGAGTTTATCAAGAGTTTATGTGGTCTTTCCTCGTGCTCCACACACCATCATAATTATGTAATTACTAAACCGAATTTGGCTCATCTTCCAGATATAGGTCAATCAAGATAAAGACCCAATATATTTATGCAAAATTTTATTTCAATCGGTTAATAAATTCGAAATTCTGAGATTTCATAGTAAATTCTTACAAATATGTGTATAGATTTTATAGAATCCTTAGTGACAAAGTTTTGTATACAAACCCAGGACTATATTCACAGGTTTTCTGGCCAAAAGCGGTGTGAATGTAATTCATAAAAGGGCACTCATAGTTTCCATCAAATTGTACAGCAACAAGTACCATAGGTTAAAAATTAAAAATTACGTTTGAAAACCTGCTACTACTCGGATTACATAGATTTTTTAAGTGATTTGCTACATTTTTTACAGCTGTGAATTGCATAGTCGACAAAGAAAGTTATTTTCCACTAGTTTCTGCTTGCGGCTTCCCTCGCCAGGACTAAGCAACTGTAACAGATTTTTAACACCTGTAAAATCACCGACATGATGTACTTCACGGATGAAAATCCATTTAGTAGCTTTTGAGTAATCTTGTTTGAAATCATTTTTTTAATTTTCCTCTATAACTCAACATCCTTGTGTCATATGAAGATGGCACATATACCAGATTTCCTTCTGGATACTTAGCTATATATTAGTGAAAACCTGATCAAAATCCATTCAGTAGTTTTTACGTGATGCTCAAACAAACAGACAAATAATACAGACAAAAAATTAAAAATCTACTGTTTTGGGTTCTCTAGCTTCTAAAGAGACCCCCTTCCTGCTTTACTGACTAGATGAATAGGCATGATAGGGTTGTCAAAAATAAAACACCATTAGAGAACCTAAATTGGAACCAACTAGTGCGTGTTTATTGACTCTCCGTCCAGAAAACAGTACATAATAATATATATCAATAATTTAAACTTTATTTCACTTTTGTTGAAGCGTGTAAATGAAAACTTTAACTTAGTTCGCCTTCTGGCTTATTCTAAAACGAATATAAACCGCCGACTATGTGGCTATTGCTAATGGCGCTGTTGGCAGCCGGCGCCAGGCATTCAACGCCAGCCAATTGGCCAACTTTATCATCGACCGATGACCAATCTCGCCTTAAACTCAAACGGACATTGTATAGACACAGCCCTTATGACTCTTTGGTAAATGCTGACTAGTTCACCAATTTTGCCTTTTTCTGACTTTAGCAGTAATAATTACTAATTACCTATTAGTTTTACAAACGTTATAGTAATTAAAATTAGACTAAGTAAACAATTATTAACTATTTGTCTAAATAGCATACGCATTCGTGTCAAAGTCAGTCAAACGGCAAAATGTTCAATCAATAAAAACTCTCCACTTGGCAATAATACTGACATACATGCTCACTAATAACCAATCGCTCTCTTGGCAAACTTTCTCTCTGGCAAACTTGGTCATCAACTGGCAACTAACGGAACTATCTGACGGCCAGTCAGGATTGACAGCCTACGTTGGCCAATTGACTGGCATGGCAGCTATTGGCAGTGTTTAGGAGCGGTCCACCATCAGCTCGAAGTGGACTGAGCCGCGTCGCTCGTAGCGGTCGTAGAAGATGTTCTTGGCCCAGGCCTTGCATTCTATGTTGATTAAAACTCCAGCTGTAAAACAAATGTTCAGTTTTAGTATGAGACATTAACTTTTAGATGTCAATGCTATATATGATAACATATAAACTCGTTACATTCGGCCTATTTATTTTACTCTTTAATTATATGACACGAGAATTTCTGCCGCTGGGTGCACTCCAGCACTTCAGCTAAGTTACCGCTCTCTCCAGAACACTTCAGTAAAATACTGAATTTCCCACTTTATTCTATTTCCTTAATGTATCTTTTCGATCGTGAGTAAAATATGCCAGAGACCATTCCCATCCCATCTTATCCTATCTCTCTTCATTTTTCCAATTATTTCTCCAATTCATTCCTAAATCTCCAAAGGCAGGCAGTACGTTTGTCCAGAATGATGTTCTGGACTGATATTAGCATAAGTATATTTTAGATGTAGCAGGGCGAAAGTATCCATAATATACCACCAGGTGGGCTGTCTGCCTGAGTGCCACTTTCTTTCTGCCTGGCTGTTTTCGGGGAAGTAGGCAGACGAGCAAGCGGTCCCACGTGATGGTAAGTGTTACCGCCGGACACCTGCAACACCAGGGGGTATGCGGGCACGCCGCCGATCTTGCAAAATCCTGTTCACAACTTTCTTGAAGAACCCCATAACGTAACGTAATGGAAAGACCTCTTGAAGTAGTTCGTTCCACAGCCGAATGGTTTTTCATATATAAAATGGCCGGTTCGCGATATAAAATGGTTTTTCGACCGAACAGTACCGTCCGTTTCGACACTTCCGGCTACCCGGCGACACTTCCGTTTCGAGGAAATGCGCATGCACCTCACTTCTGTGACGGGAGGTGCGGTTGTAGAAACCCGAGGTGGGAATTATATTGAACAATTCTTCAGAGCATTCCCTATTGTACAGGCGGTAGAACACACGGAGAGACTTAACTTCTCTCAGAACGCTGAGGGGTTTTAAACCGCCCGTGAGAGTGGTCTTGTTGACAATGCGAACAGCACGTCGTTGGATGGAGTCCAATGGATGCAATTGAAATTTCAGTGCGACGGCCCAGAGAGAGTCCAGAGCAGTACTCCACATGGGGCCTAACCTGAGCTTTGTAGAGCGTCGCTATGTTCAGCACACCGAGCTTTTTGGAGGCCATTTTGGCTTTATTTTCCAGATGACCCCTGAATTCGAATTTGCTAGAAATGTCGACACCAAGGATCCTGATACTCTTAGCGATCTTATGAAGTATGCTCTGAAAGCGACGTGCTACGACAAAAGAGACTTTTTTGGACTGGGTATGGACACCAGTTAATTATTTAACCTATTGACTTCTGACTATTTTCTATTAGTGACCCTATGAAACGTATGAAAACTACATCTAAGAACTATCAAAACTCTTTAGTATTGCAAGTACCAACTTCTGCAATACTGGTAGTCCTCCAACCGTAAACAACCCTTTGACATCCACTGCTGGACATGGGCCTCATGCACATTGTCTCGTGCATAAGGGATGTCCCGCCTTAAAACGCCATGCTGGCCAAGCGGGTTGGCGAGTCCACTCTTTTAGAGGAGGTGAAGTTTCTCAGGGTATATTATCCCTTAGTCACCTTTTTCTAGACCCACGGAAAGAGATAGAGTGGTGTTATTCTAAAGCCGGCCGACACCACACGGCCGTTCTCCAACACCTGTCCTGAATACAAAGATTCTAAATTCTTAAGGCACTTACTCCTGGGCTTCTCAAACAGCACAGCAACAAGGGGGCTTAAATATCCCTCCTTGTTGGTGAAGGGGTAGTAAAACGCCGGGAACCCTCGGCGAGGTATATACTGCACCGGGCCAATGTTCTCGACGTCCGCGGGATTCTCACCCTCGCAAGATACCCACACCGTATTGGCTTCTGGCTTGCCGGACTGGAAGATTGAAAGAAATATATTACAAAGGTTATTTGGTAGAGAATGTCTGAAGGCATTGTGCTCGCCTTTGGCAATGTGGAAAAAAAATATTGTCAAACTTAAAAATAAATTTATTTATACGACACACGAGAATTATACATGAACACACAGCTAAAACCAAAATCGTTACATAATAATTCTGGCCTTCTTAGAATGAAAAACACAAGTGCATTTTGATGACATTCGAGGAAATGTTTATGTTCTTAGGAGGACAGAATTGGTAAGGCTGGTGGTGAACAGATTACTAAAGAGTATATTTATAAGAAAGTTTCGGGATACAAGACTTGAATGCCAATTGTTCAAAAAAATTACAACCTTCCAACGGAATCCATTTTCAGTTTAGAAATTTGTTAACTGTATCAGGATACTTTCTATAGACATTCCTCAATCTTTGTTGGAGATGACTTAGGAAACCATTAATCAATTCTTTCACATAGAACAAAGATGTGAATTCTGTTTGTCAGTGACATTGATACTTACGACCATCTTGATGTGCTGCTTTAGGTCTTCAGGCATGTTCACTGGCAGACTCTCAGTAGTGTTGTACGGTTTCGGCGTCCAGTTAAAAATCTGCATGAAAATGTATGGCTTTTATTTATCTTAACATTAGTTTTCAATATTTATTGGCATTTTCGTCAGTAAAAGTCAGAGATTCCCTCAAATTAGTTTAATAAATAATCTGAGGTTTCAGTGGCAGTGGTATTACGAAGCTACTAGCTAGCCCTGGTTTCGCTTATGCGCCATAAACATTTCTGGAGCATTCGTGCTTCAGGTAACTAGAAAATAGCCTAAAATTGAAACAATTTTCAAAATTAACTAAAAGCATAGGTCATGAAAAGGAAAACTTTATTCATCTCTAAAGCCCTAAACACACCTTAAAGTAAGCGCTGGCGCGTCTCATCTATGTATACTGAAACTCAACCCCCGTCATTCACACTTCTGCATTTTAACAGGTAATCATTTGGACAATCATATTAGGGTATGTTTATGGCTTATGGGTCTGGAATGTGCCAATCGTTCTGGCCCCTAACCAAATCCAAGGGAAAGAGACGGCTCTTCACTGATTTCGCTATGTATCACGAATATTCATGCGCTTTTTCATCAATTTACCTGAAGGACCACCTTCCTCGTATAAAAAGATTTCTAAAGTACCTTATTCAGTTTTAAGAAGACGCATGGGCCAGCTTCTTCGTAGTTATACTGGTTCGCGGGCGTGCAGGGGTGGAACTCGTCTATAGGCACGTCGCACACTTGCCGCTCGCCCTGAGGGGCCGAGGTAGGAGAGCACGCCACGCGGTTCTCTGCGCCCGTTGGCTCGCCGCTACCGCTGCCCTTCTTGCGGTACTCTGCAACGATAAAAGAAAAAGTCTTCTCCATCAAAGTAATACTGACACAACTCTTCACTAATTGCTATACTATAAGTATTTGAGCTCTATAACTATTGGGTGCTATGCACATGTGGTCACATTAGACGGCCAATTTTATTACTTTAGTTTACATTTTTTTTTATTTATTCAATCAGTTATTTTTTTATATATATTAATATGCAACGTGTCACCGAAATAACGCTAAAACTTGAAAGACGTCAATAAATAAAAATTTAATGGAAAATTAAAATAATTCAACGAATAAATCAAAAGTTAGAAACATTAACAGCTTTGTTGTTTTTTCTAAAATATTCGTAGCGCTTATTACTCAGTGCGGGGTAATGACCGGGTGTGGGCGGCGCGACGCGGGCGATGCGCGTAGAATACAACCGGGCATAGAAAGATTAAAAATGACCAATAAGTTAAGAAAAGAACTTATTGTAAAAACTGGTAGAATCGATGCTACTCTCGATACTCAACAACCTATTGTCAGTTTTTGCGATATTCCAGTGACGTTGTATATGCAATATGTATGTATTTCTTAAATTTATTTTTTTAGAAGAACAAATTATTTGACCCTTGAAGTTTTGTGTACGATTATTTAACAATTTTACATTATCCCACACACCGATAGGTGCCTACCAATAGAGTATCACCAACTTACTAATACTCTCTAGAAAAATATCCCCAGACCTCATTAAAAAAATAGCTAGAATTGCATTTTGATAACATTCGATAAAAATTCAATTGAAGTTTTGAATAAAACTGAAAGAATAACCATTGTATATTTTGTTGGTTTACTTTTAATTTGCGAATATAATTATATGCTTTCGTTAAAAATGCCTTTTTTTTTTTTCTTAGGAAACATTACTTGTAGTACGTTGGTACTCACGATCGAGGAACTCGTCGATGACCTTCGCCCACTTGAGCACGGAGCCCTTGTCGTTGGCTCTGTAGTAGATGAGCGTGCTCTCCACGTTGTCGGATTCCGGCGTTGGCCTGAATCCTAATCCTAGAGACACCATTTTTAATTTCTAACAGTATATTTCATTTTAGGCCCATTTAGGGTATTTAGGAACAGAAATAATTTTTTTTTTTATAAGAAGATGTCGACAGACGAACATACAGTCCACCTGGTGGTTATTATTCCTAGCGCTTTTCTCAACTCTTACTATTCATCCAAATCCAAATCAATGACCGTCATTCTGGACTGATACCAAGTCCATCTTGGTATCAGATGCACCAGAGTGCATACCAAAGTTTGTAATTCTAGTTTGATTTTGGCATCCAGAGTGAAAGTATTCACTTACTATCGGCTGGACTGTCAGCGAGTATGACACTTTCTTTCTGTAAAAAGAGGAAACTTCTCATGTCATTATATTTCTTATTTCCCATGCCAAACCTTTTCATATCTGATATCTGATCTTATATCTCTAAAAATAGACGGCGGTGGCAGATTCAGGTGCATGCCAAAATTTGTCTTTCTTGACTGATTTTGGCACGTATCGTGGATGTCCGTGGACGACAATATCTACTGAATAATCAGATGATATCACCTGTTATCACCTGGTGAACTGTCCTTCGTCAGCTACCATGGACATTTCGGACATTTCGGACATTTTGCAAATATTTACAATAACATATTTTATGATTATGATTAGATACGGTTTTCTTACCTGGATTATTACCTATCAGTGAACTGTCCATCTGCCACTTGGGCATTTTTGGATCCAGGGTCTGGAAAAAGATCACCAGCATAGCGGCGAAGAAACCCACCAACACCGCATAGAACACCAGGTAGAACAGAAGGATTTTAGCTGTAGGCAAAAATTTATAATTTAGTTACCTGTAGCACGATTCTAAAAAAAATGAGTCATTTACGTACATTGAGAGCATAGGATAAAATGGGAAATGTACATTTTATGGTAGTCTTCTGCGAGAAAAGGGCAACATGCTCAGTCGAGTAGGTGGGATTGCAGCGAGCACCCTCCCCTCTCAAAAATATATCACGTTTACAACAGTATTCTGTGACTCGTAACTCGGCTAACCCAGAGGCTGTCGGATTGCAAAATTTACCTTACCCTTCCCAAATCCCCTTCTGCTTTTTGGAATGCTGGTTCCCTGTTATGTATGCTATGCTGAATAGCATACGTACTCTCTCTCTCGAAGTGCTTTAATAGATATACGGTGGTAGTATACGATCTGTAGGAAAGTTTAAAGTACCTTTAATCAGAGACTAATGATGAAACAACTCTCTGTGGACCGAATAATTATCCACAAGTGGCAACAATAAGAGTTTCCTAGTTAATTGTCCGACGAAGACTGACCGCATTACTAGTTCCAGTGGTTGTCGGCAAACAACATCAAATCCTAGTTATCAAGCAAACTGGCGTACTTTGTTATGCGTATAGTTTTTGAAATAAATTAACATAGGTTAGTATGTAAACTTAATTCGATGCGGACAAAACCGCAGACAATAGCTATCTTTAGTGCAGTTACAACAAACCAAGGTTGAAGTTGTCTTCAAGAGGTGACGAAATAATTATGAAGACAGTGAGTAGCGAAAAGTAACGCAGGCCTGGCACTCATTAGCGCCTGTAGCCCGGTGCAAGTTTCTAGAGCACACATTGCCATCATGCACTACAAGAACTAATAAAACTCGAAAATAATCAAAAACTGGGACCGTTATTAGTAAATCGTCAGAAAAGTCATAAAAAAATTTAAAAACTTTAAAAAGTGTTTTAAAACTTTAAAAAGTTTTGAAACACGTGATTTTTCTTTATGGATAGAAGAAAAAAGTTGTAGAGCTACACGAACTATCTAACCTACAACATTATTATCATTTCCATATGTTGACTGTTTTTTTTTTTAATTTGGAGTTTTTAAACCATCTTCGTAATTTTGGAACTAATGAACTGATGAATTGGAATCAATCAGCATGCTGAAATGGGCAGGAGGTCATATTTACTACAGATAGATGGGGTAGATGAATCCTCGACTGGCGGCCATGTACCGGCCACGTACCATCTCCAAACCTATTAATCCAAAAAAAATATCTTTGTGCCAATCATTTCATGCGGTTATAGAATACGGCCTCCAGTTTGTCCACAAATTTCATTGAATCCCTTATACTCGTCTATATTATAGTGATCTCAGCTATAAATTTTTCAAAATTTCCCTGAGATCAATCTTGTCATGAGTTAAAATTTTTTAAAGGTGATTGAATATTTGACATGCATTCCACCTAGGTATGTTCCTATGTCATAAATAAAACCCCACTACTTTCTGTGCAGAGCGGTGATACCCTAGAGGTATCTAGGTATCCTCGACTAACGTTCGTGTGATCGTGAGTTCAAATCCTCGGCCCGTACCACTGAGTTTCTACTTGAGTAGTATATTTAAAAATTGTCACCAGCTCGGCGGTGAGGGAAAACATCGCCAGGAAACCCACATGCTCTAGAAACAAAGAAAAATTGGAGTATGTGATTCCACCGGTCAGCACTGAGCCCGCGTGTCCTTACAGGTATATTTATTGGGCGTTGTCAGTAATCCATCATTTGCATACAAGTGTGCAACAAACAACATGTGAATTGTGTGAATTTGTGGTAGGTCATGGAGAGTGCGTCGTGGATTCTTTCACGGACATGCGCAGTAGCTTCCACAGTAGTGGGACCTCCCCGAGGTGTCATCGTTAAGATCGATATTTATTTAAAGTTTATTGTACACACAAAATGTACAAAACACGGACTAATGGACTTAAAGGCCTAAATTTAAGGGCCTAAAGACGATCAATTACATTTATGGAAGGGATGCGCAATATTTTTGGATCGTTAAAGGAGTGTATTGTAGTGTAATGTAAACCAGGGTTTGCGGATATATATCAGCGGATATATATCATGATATATATCAAGATATATATATGTATATGTGTATCAATTGATATTTATAGTCAAAACTAGAAATTTGGCAGATCCCACGCTTGTAAATTGTTATACTGACTTAAATAAAAATTATGATCACTGCCACTGCCGATGATCCAACACTAAAGAATATAATTTAATTGAATGTTGATTAAGTAGACTAATTATATTAGTATCAAAGACTAATTTTTTGTTATTCTAATTTTACCCTTATTTTTTGTTTTGTTTTATAATAAATAAGTCCATTAATCAAACTGAAATTTTCATTTAACAATTTTGACACATTAAAACCACTTTGAAATTCGCGTATTTTTTATATAGGTACTGATATATATCGGATATATATTATATATCGGGTATTTTAATATTTATTAAAAATATCGTATATTTTCTAAACTTTATATTTTCTCTGTATATTTTCTAAACTTGAAATCTGTGACTTTGTTATTCTGTACTGCTAATTATTTACTAATATTTTGTTACTCCGTATACTATACGGTATACACTACTTAGTACACTACTAAGAACGAGAATGCTGCATAATCCAGTCATGAATATCCACTAATCGAACCGCTGCTATCGATACCCTACATTTGTGTAAATCGGTGAGTGATCTATGTACTTGAAAAAAAAATTTAAAAGTCGTAAGTATGCCGAGGGATGTCATCCGACTATAGAATAGCCCTACGTCCTCACTTCCCGTGGGTGTCGTAAAAGGCGACTAAGGGGCAACAAGCCCTGAGGAACTGCACCATCTCTGAAAAGGTAGACCCGCCAACCCGTTTGGCCAGCGTGGTCTTTATGGCTAAATAAATTGAATATCGAAATTCGTGATCTCTGCAATAGGAAGATTTCTTAAAAATCTCCGTAGATAATTAATTGAACGCAATATTCCGTGTATTCCGGTACGAAATCACGATGCGATTATTGCCAATTTGAATGAACAACACAGTTCGTTGTCATACAACAATAAAACTGTTCAGACAGGACAAAAATAATTAATCAGTGTTTTAGTTTATCTGTAAAATAGCAATGTGCCATCGGAATTCCAGTCCACTTCCAGTAATGACGTTATCAAAACAAAAAACATCCTTTTTTCTCATTTATTTATCTGTATTATAATTATTATGCTTATAAGTGATAATTAATTTATTCTGTTTTTAGTTTTTATTTTCACATTTCCTGGTGTGAGAATAAATGCGATTTTAATAACACTTTCGCTATTGTCTTCGACAGATTTTCGCTACCACTTGTCACATTTCTAATGAGAAATCATTAAATAAGTAGCAGAGATACTGCAAGTGGCAGCAAATCGATGGCAGCAAATTTTATGGTGGGTTAGTTAGGTTTAGGTTCTCTAAGCAAGGAATCTGTCGACTTTGTGTTGACATTCTTAATAATTAATTCTTCTTAGTATTAAAATTGTTTATTTCAGTTATTCAACAATGTAACGGATGAATGCACGCTGCATTCCCACAGCCGCTTTGCGCATTCGACTTGCCACATTACTCCTCTCTCACAGAAGGTAGTCTTCTGTGAGAGAGGGGTAATGTGGCAAGTGTACTGCAATGTTGGCAGTACACTTGCATGTGGCAAGTATTGAAATGTACTGCATTTCCTACTTTATCGTAGTGTTTATGCCTGAGCCCATTCGCATTCCATCCTATCCCTCCCCATTTTCCCAACCAATCCATTCCTTAATCTGCAAAAGTGGGCAGGGCATCCGGGAGTGTGCCAACGTTTGTCATTCTGGACTGATATTTGCATGTATCGCGGATGTCTACTCTATGTAGATCCACCATCAAGTTGTCTGTGTGCTCGTCTGCCGCCTTTTCTATATAAAAAAAAAGTTTCTTTTGTTGATCATGAATAATTTCGATCTCTTTTCCAGTCCATGTCTTTTTCATTTCTCATTTCCATTACCTATTCCCTTATTTCCAATCCTTCTTCCAAATTTCACTTACCACCAGTTGACTGTCCGCTCGTCTGCTACATTATTTCTATAAAAATACCTGAAAACTAAATTACCAAAATATTCAATCTAATCTCCATCTGCTAATGTGTAAACTTCTGTCATTGCTAACTGATGTTGGCATACATCATAGAGCGGCGACAATAACCGATTTACGAAAAGACTCACTTGTCTGCACTGTCTACTACATTCTCTTCACAAAAAAAATACCTAAAATTAAGACTATGGGCACTAGAGATAAAAACTAAAATCGAATGGTCGACATGACTAATTTTTAATTTTCTCAGGGACCAGTTTTCTCTAGAATTGTATTGACAATCGATATGAGATAATACAGTATTGACTAATCAATTTCCGACTACAAACTCCTTTGCAGTTCATTATTACGTTAATCAATAGACAGCTAATTGAAACAACCAAGACAACGTTGTAGAACATACCAGTGCCTTCAGTTGTGGCAAAATATATTGTAATAATACTCTTTCGAGTATTGTCCATCACGGAACTCCATCATCCCTGAGAACTTCTACTGACTGCTAATGCAATCTTAATTTCAAATTCGCTCCAAACGCCTGACTCATCTGCCATCTATTATTTGCCTACTGCACTTTAGTTTCAATACTACTTATATTTGTAAATATTAATATAAAAAAAACTTATTAGGAACCCGCTACCACCTGAGCTAATATTTCAATACGTACTTTAAAAATATCTTAATAAGTCGTTTAGAAATGCAAAAAAGTGTGCTACCGTGCTTTGGATTGGCCAATGCTTTATAGATAGCAGTAGCTCTATGTGCTAACAGCTGATTATAATGTTGACAACTCCTGTCATTTGTTAGACTGGGAACTTTATTAATTAACTCAATGTACGCTTGTACACTGAGTTAATTAATAAAGTTACATAATTAGACGTTAACTACGATAATTTTAAGAAAGCGTCTATCGTGAGTGTTTACAGGCACTTTGATACTCGTCTCTAGGTTAGCTGATAACATTTGTAGACCCTGTAATGCAGAGGAAGAGCCCGTGATGATGTCCATGGTAAATCATTCATGTACATAGGAAGGCTATAAGATTATGTAGTCAAGGAAACCCAAAAAATCCCACTGGATCGAAATAGTGTTGTAAAAATTAGCGATGAGCGCTCGACGCCAGGCCCTGCGTCAAATCGACGCTAAAATCTTACGACTTTACGCTCAAAGCTCAACCGCTCAAAGAATTAAGACGCTTCAAGCGAACGTTTAACCCTGACATTAGCAATAGCACTGACTCGGCGCTGGAGCTGTCAACGCTCATTTTGACAGCACGAGATCGAAGTAGTAGGGATTATGGAAGGATAATCACCACAGATAAATTATGGTAATGGTAAGTAAAATTTAGTAATGCTATTTCCGCAAAATTCCGTCCTTGGATCGATGTGGGCAAGGACGCAGGCGCGCGCAGTTCCGCGCATTGGCGCATCCAGTTGAATTCAAATCTTACATCCGTGTAAAAATCTGGGTATTCTAATTTTTATTATATCATTTTAGATAAAAATTAAAAACAAAGTGGTGTCATTGCACCCGGCATTTTGATAGAGAACTGTTTAATTTTTGCGTGACTTTCGAGATAATTGTTGTAATGAATGATAAAAATAATTTTTAATAACTATTATACATATATCTAACAAAGTTACATATACTTTTTCAGATAATTAATATCTAAGTAACATTTTCGATTTATTGATTACGATTTAAGTACTTATAACGATGAAATATTTTGATAAAAAAATCAAAACTATATTTATTACGAAAAAGACACTTAATAGTTTTTCTAAATCGTAAACATAATCATATTTAAATAGATTTTCACCAATCATTATGTAACTTTTCATTAATCATTCATGATCGATTTTTCCCTCCAAAACAAAGGCCAGGATTTTAAACTTTTCAGCAGTGAAAAACTTACCCCAACTCGCTCCTGTGCGGCCAAGGAATTGTCCTGTCTCGGAGTTCCACAGGAAAATCTTGAAGGACTCCCATGCTCCTAGATCAGGTGGTGGGGAGTAATATTGTTCAGCTACCTTTGTCTTGTCTGCCATGATCAAAAGCCAAGCCGGACTGCGGATGAGAATCGATTGCCGGCGCCTTCGCCCCTGCCCTGTCCCGCCCCGCGCCTCGCCGAGCCCCTCTGTCGCCCTACAAGCACCCCTCTACAACCCCATGTTCCTTACGTAACGATTACGTAAGGGCGGGCGGCGCGCGCACTCTTCAGACCTAGTTTACGCGACCAAATAACTAGACCCTTCACTTCTCCAAATATTGTATGACCGTCTCACATTATACAACTATTATTTGAAAAATTTGAGGGCCGAGGCAGGCCGTTTTTACCTGGTTACTAATACGAACGTAAAAATAGTTAATACAGACAATGGGTTTTGCATTATAATCGTATTATAAGGTTATGTCTGGTCATTGTACTGGAGTTAACAGTCAGAAATTATAATACATATAAAGATATAAATAAGGCGTAATCTAATGATGTATAAGGGCCGGTGCAGACCTGGCGAAATGAACCCTGAACCCATTTAAATAGATAAATACACGTATAAGATATTTATATGGTAACAAAACAAAATAAATCTTGTGCTGCTTTATCTAGATTACAAGCGTCAGCATGAGCGTAAAGCTGTAAAGCATCCTCATACAGATGGTAAGAGCACTTGAGAGGGGAGGTAACGAGATTTATAGAAACGGAAAATAGAAGAGGAGAGAGTATTCCGCCCTGTGGAACAGATGCAGATTATGCAGATCGCACCAGTCTGAAATAAACTGATCCAAACGAACAGCCTGCTGGTGACCACGAAGGTACTACGAGAAGCAGACCTGTGTCGCTGAAGAGAACCCAAACTGTTCAAAGAGGACATTCTTATTGATTTAAAATTATGTACTTCGTTTGTCGTAATTGTGTAAACCACAAAGGGCCGAAATTAACAGTGCTATATTATTGATCATGACAAAAGGAAACGGCTGTGGAGCTACTGGTGTCATCGAACTAACGGTTGCGTGAAAGTCTAAAGGTGTATTTCTTTTCCTGTTTTAAATTAAATATACAGATATACTTTAGTATTCGTGTGTGAGACTTTTATAATTAATTTCTAGTTTTTATATTTATTTTTGATAAATTGTATTTCAGGATAATTTCACTAAATGGTGCAAATTCCAATTGTCAGAAGGATGGTCCGGAACCCTTAGACCCTTACATATCTCGCAATAAGTTTTGTAAACTGTTAAAATTAATTAATGAAAAGTGCTTAAATATTTTTATATTTAAAAAGTTTTATTATTTCATAAAAGGGTACTTATACACTATGACAAATAAATAATGGTAGGTAATTATTTGATGCAATCTGTTACCTTAAACTACTTTAGGTACTAATAATCTCCTTAAGTTTATGTATTTTATGTATAAATCGTATCACTACCTATGTTGCATTTTGTGACAGAAATACATTATGTTTCAATTTAGACTCATTTAATATACATACTATACAGGTATACTATACTATACTCAGATGAATACATGAAATATTATTAGTAATGGCATAATGATTCAATGAGAGTCGGAGATCAGTTTTGTTCATTTATTTATTCTAAGCGCCTGCCAAAATGTAAGTTGCAAAGGATAGCTATTATTTTATTACTATTCAAACAGGCGTTTTTCAATTTTCGGTTTAATATTTTCAGATTTTGAAGGATTAGCAGTAGTTGGTGGTGGATCGTGGAGGATTTCTGATTGTGGCTTCGTCCACGCCTGACATACACAGGTAGGTCCATGTCCACCGCCAACTCCTTGTTGACCGCCGGATACTTGGAAACCTCCTGATGTTTGTCCACTTCCCGTTGTTTGGCTACTGCCTGAGCCTTGGGCCACTGGCCCTTGTGGCGGACCTACATATTGACCTTGACCTTGAAACTGGTTACTGGGCCCTTGAGGTTGAGTATACTGTCCCTGATTTTGATACTGACCACTAGGTGGTTGAATAGGGCCTTGATACTGGCCAGTTTGCTGTTGAGTCTGAGTCTGGTACTGTCCCGAGGACTGACTCGGAGGGTAAACAACTTGATACTGCCCTTGAGTTTGAGTTTGTGAGCCTCCGTAGCTACCTTGAACCGGTACAGAAGGATATCCCGGCCCTGCGGTTACTGGGTAACTACCTGATTGAGGGTAAGAAGGTCCGGGTTGATAGTTGCCCCCAACTTGAGGATTCTGAGGATTATAACCATTGTATTGACCTTGGACTTGAAACTGTCCTTGCTGCTGCGGTTGGTATCCTTGATTCTGGTAGTTGGGCGGGTTCCACTGTTGGTACTGTGGGTACTGCTGAGGTTGGTAACCCTGCTGACTGGATCCTTGTTGCTGTTGACTCCCTGGTTTGTTCTTATGGTTCTGAACGATTTCGATGACGCCGCCAATGATCTTCTCAGGGATCTTCTGAAGTCCTGTTCTGGTTTCTTGCCACACTGACGTCACGTTGTGCAGCGTGGCACATACGAATAACTGAAAATGTTTTATTCATAAATATTCGAAGAGTTTATAGTAAGCGACAATGGCTACAAGGTACACATATTGACTTATTAACTCATAACTTAGTATCCCTTCCGATTCCGACTTGTAAAAAATCCGATTATTACTTTTTTGGTCCCATCATGAACAACTCAGATATACAGGATACAGGTAAAATACGACAGTCTGATCTAATCTAATGATTAATTAGTATAATTTTAATTAGCTTTAGAAGAACATATTTCTTGGCATTCCTGTAAAATTTGATTCAATGCACCTACTATAGAACCCCGCCCGTTATTTTCGAAACTACTGGACAGATTTTAATAAAAAGTACCCCATAACCTTTCGAAATAGACACGCTGCACAGCAGTGAAAACCCCCTTCAAAGCAGATCCCAAGGTTAGCGACAAACAAACAGACAGACAATTTCCTTTTGATAAATAAAGATGAATGTAATAATAAAAGATAGTAATTTACTTACGAGTACAGTGATTTTGCGTAGCCCTTCCATAATGACCAGGTTGGGATCTTCAAAGCGATTGCCAAAAACGGCCTCAAGGACAAACCTTTATACCGAAACTGGTAGCCGGAGCGACGGCGTGCACTTGTGCAGGGCTGTCACATAAAACTGCTATTTTGTTTTTAAACGGTTTTATTTAGCTCGACCCGTACGGAATTTATTTGTTTATTTATTTGGGTCAAAATTATAAATTGAAATTTAAGCACCTTCCCGTTGTCAGATTGATCTGAAATTTGGTACACACATTTAATTTAGATGACAATACAATATAATAAAATCAATAACATTATAAATCTAAGATGGCCGCCGATACAAAATGGCGGATTACATATTTTTCCTTAACCCCCTCAATATGGGTATCAAATGAAAGGGCTACACGTAGTTTTCAGTGCACATAAAATATAAAACCGTTTAACTTAAAAGTTTTTTAAGATAGTTATTTTATAGAACAGATGGCAGACGATTGAGATTGAAGAGAGGATTACTGAATTATTTTTTCTGATATTATACATTTTTGAATAAGTAAGTATACACATTTCATACACTACAAATATTATAATTTTGTACAATAGAAGTAATTCGTAAACAACACATATTTACAGTATACGGTTATGTATTTACGTACTATATGGCATGTTGTAAATAAAAAAGGCAATCTGCTATTTTCACTTTTTTGGAATCATTAATTCATCGACTCGCGAGACATCGTCGATGCCGTCGGGTACTGTACTTTAAACCGTAACCAGCATTTTTATCGTCCATTGCTGGGCATGAGCCTCCTAATAAACATTGTATTGTGCATGAGAGATATATGGTCTTAATTAAAGCGCTCGCCAAGCGCATTAATTAAGAGTTCATTCTTTTAAAGGTCCAGTTGCTACTTTGTAATCCCTTAGCCACCTTTTACATAACATTATATTTCTATTCTTCATCATCAGTCTGCTTCAGCCAAAATAAATTGAAACTTGCCAAATTGTGTCACGTTTGTGTCAACCCTACCGGCCTACGTGTCGTGAAATCTCGTGTGATTGAAGATGACATTGCGCGTGAGTCGTCTCACCCCTTGTTGAGATACCGCTACGAAGGGCTTAACCAGGACGCTTATTGGCGATTATCGATGTCGAGAGGCGAATTTCTAAAGTAGTCATATTTTTCCTGGTAATTAACCAATTTCGCTTAATTGGAGATTACATTTTGTGCAACAGGACAGAGGAAGGTAGATAGTTGAAGATTATTATTTGTATTACGCCATGATTTAGTGTCCGTAAGTTTATTATACAATGGCAGTACTTGTTTGCGGTTCTTAAATGAAATACTTTATGGGTATTTTACGAAGATTTCGAATTATAAGTTATTTTTCGAGTTTGTTAAGAACTTTACTACATCTCGTCTAAGAGTTGTCACCCTAAATACAAAACAATAATCAGTTACAATGTTTATACGAGTACATCTATGTATACACGGGATGGAACAAATTTTTTTAAAGAAAACCACAGGGCACATTTCTTAACGGATTGGAATGAAATTAGGTAGAAAAATAGTTAGGATCTATATCACAGTATTCACAGTTAAGTTAGAAAATAAGCTAATTCAGTAGGTAGTTCTATAATTAAAACCTTTAAAAACATTACAAATATCAATTTTACGTCTACAAATCGGGGTGTCGATTTGTGAAACGAATAAAATTGTGTAATTGTTTAAATTTGGTTACTGACTTAATTCTCATTAATTTAACCAAAACTTTATTTTAACCAAATTTGTGCGGGATACGTATGCACTTACACGTAGAGTGCTCGTGTTTGTACTTCGCACCAACTGGATCGCCTGGGGGGTGTGGACTGTATAATAGGTTTTCTTATCTTGAATGTTCTTAAATAAAACAACTAGGTTTGTTCTTCAATAGAGCCGGGGTAGCGCAGAGGTACTTGTTTTTCTTCTTGTTGTTCTCGGAGTGGATGCCGCTGCGGAAGTGAGGTTGACCGGAAAATGGTCCGCCTTTTATTCGTTTATTGGCTTCTCCAACCTCCGGCCAATTGCGGGCTTCCCCCACCACCGGTCAAGACGGGCTTCCCCCACCACTTGTCCATGTATGTACCCCTCCCGCTACCCGCGGGGAATCATTTATTTTCCTTAATCGCTATACACGTATTTACATCGATTCAATAAGATCCTAGTATGTCCTCACCTACACTATCCACCAACGTTTTATCCTGATAAGTATGCAAAGACATACCAGGGATCACTCCATTATTAAAATATACAACATACATAAAAACTTATAAACTAGTTGCGAAACTAACTATTTACATATTTGTATAAGTAACCTAGCCTTCTGTTTCGTCGTTAACACTAGTTGCGAAACTAAGTATATACACATCTGTTATAAGTACCCTAGCCTTATGTTTCGTCGTCAACAAAATTAATCAAAACACCATTTCAGGTTAACATTAAAACTACTCTACACTAAGTTAGATTATTAGTTCAATTAGTTACTGATAGTATGTTAATATGCCACATAGCTTTTTTTTTATGTACGAAGGCGGCAGACGAGCATACAGTCCACCTGATGGTAAGTGGATACTGTCGCCCATAGACATCCGAGATACATGCCAACATTAGTCCAAAATGTGAAACGTTGGCACGCCCCCGGATGCGCTGCCTACCTTTGGAGATATAGGAATGGATTTGGAGAAAGGGTTGAGAAAATGGGGAGGGACAGGATCCATCCTATCCCAGATTGGAATGGGCTCTGGCACATCTCACTCACTTTGGTCCATATATGTATCTTTTCACGGAGAAGGTTTTCATGCTATCGAATTTGTTGTAACTCGTCACTAGATGGCGCTGCAGCACATCAACTTCTATACCGTTCAACCGATCGCCATGAAAATTAGTATACATAGGTATTTGAGCACGGAGAATATTTTCAAGCTATCGACTTTGTTGTAACTTGCCACTAGATGGCGCTGAAGTACATAAACGTTTATGGCAGGACAACGTCTGCCGGGTTTTGCTAGTATTTTATAAATATATTCAACATACTGCTACGAGATATGTTTCAAATGTTTTCGTATCGATATATCGAAATGGCGATTCGCTATCGCCTCGTTTTAATCCTTGTGTTCTGCTCGACGCACGTCCAATCGCATGAGTGACGCTGCGGCTCGTATGAAGGGCGATGCGTTTAATTTGTCGTTTTTTTATTAATTTATAGCCTCGCCGGTCAGCGGATGACTGCCGATGCGAGATTTATTATTACAACCTACTTTAAAATGCATTCGAGGAAGTTGATCAATACGAACCTACTTTATATGATTTTCGGAAAATATCTGTGTTGTTCATGCAGTGGCCGTTATATTTATTATATTATAAAAATCACTAAGCAATAACTACTTAGTTATACTTGAATAAAATGCTTGTTTGTTAGAACTACTTAATTATACTCTTAATTCCTGGTTAATATTAAACAAGGAATTGCAATATTAAATACGATATTATAAATTATTATATTAATACTTTTAAACTGTTTAATTTGTATAATATATGCCAGTATAATTTGTATATTTTTTATGTATTTTGTATAAAAATAGTATAAACAACTGTTATCATCACCTGATCACTTGTTATCTCTGTTATCATCGAGTTCATAGTCATGTCAACGGTTGTAGCCGAGAATTGTATTCAAGGGTATCTTAACATGTTAAACAAACGTTTAACATGTTAAACAAATGGTAATGTTTAACATAACAAACAATTGTGTTAAACAAACAATTATGTTTAACATAATGTTAAATATTATATTAAACAATAAGTTAGTTGAATTGAGAAAGTCTGTTTAAGCTTTCTAGTGTACATACATACTCGTATTACCGTATTGGTGAAGTTCCATAGTAATTTTATAATTATTTAAAGTTTGGTATTTATAACTTTATGAGGGGGAGAGTGCACGCTGCAATCCAACAGCCGCTGGGCGCCCTCGACTGGCCACGTTACCCCTCTCTCACAGAAGACTACCTTGAAATGTACTGCATTTCCCACTTTATCTCATTTTCCTAATGTACGTACGTGTTTCGGTAGTGACTGGGATGTGCCAGAGCCCATTCCCATCCTATTCCTCCCCATTTTCCCAATTCTTTCTCCAAATCCATTCCTATATCTCCAATGGTAGGCAGCGAATCCGGGGGCGTGCCAACGTGTATCATTTTGGACTAATGTTGGCATGTATCGCGGATGTCTATGGGCGACAGTATCCACTTACAATTAGGTGGACTGTACGCTCGTCTGCCGCCTTCGTATATAAAAAAAATTATACTTGAACATGAATTATAAAATATTATTAAACTCCTTTGATTTCGTATTTAAAACGTGACTAAAACTAGGTTTGCCTGGGTTTTAATATTACCTCAGATAAAGTCCGATCTAGAGTGAAACAAAATAAAAATTAACTTCAATTTCGAACTTATTCATAAATATAACCCTAGCTTTACCAGATGTTGGTTGGATAAAGTTAGATCAAAGACTGTAATAAAACCAACATACAGTACCTACATCTTTAAAACAATGAAAACTTTATCAAACAAGTTTAAACTAGGAACAAATAGAATTTTGCATGGAATCACAATTAAACCCACACGAGCGAAGCCGTGGGTAACAGCTAGTTAAACATGAGATTGAAAGATCTGTCCACACGCAATACCTACGTCACAGGAGGTACATAAGATACAGTGGTCGGTTAGCAGGAAATCAACCGCACTGGAGGTCAGTTGGCAGAGGAAACCGTCAGGTCAACGGGCCTCGTCCGTAGCTAGCTTTAGTATACATGTTCACATTGTCGTTATTAAGGACATGATGTAAACGAGCGAGAGAACTGCATGATACTGTGCTCGTCTGCGCAAGAGTAATTGTTTCAAGGAGTTTCCGAAAAACAGTTCGAAATTTTTGCCCGCTATAACAATACTCTTTCGAGCATTTTACCGGCTTCTTGCTTCTAAATACCTTAGAACTATTTACTTACTGGCCGCTAATGCAAAACTCTGAAAAGGGACTGCGATTCCATCTACGATTTTCTTTCTTAAATCTCAGATTTTCTCCAAACGTCAATTTAATATCTTTGACTTGACTCATTATTGTCTATCGTTTTATCCATTTAGATCTAATGAATGAATAAGTAAATTTTGTTAGAACTAGGCATACTGCTCTCCGCTAAAGCCTTCAAATACCAATGCTATATTTGTAAATATTCGACTATTGGATATTAAATATAGAGTATATTTTATCATCCATGTCTTTTTCTATTCCTCTTTGTTATGGTTATAACGTATGTTATGGGCTGTAAAGAGTGTAGTGAAATAAGAAGTTTCATTTATTTCATTATACCTACTCTCTACGTGATAGGAGGGGAGGAGATAGGGTGGTAAGGGAAGAGATAGGATGGGAAATAGGCTCTGGTATATCTCACCTACTACCGAAACACGAACATAGTACATTTTACGGTACGTGTAGTATATCTGTCCTGCAATATGCTTATAACTAGGCGCTGGGCAGCGCATCCGGGTTTGTGCTAACTTTTGTCATTGTGGACCGATGTCGACATGTATCGCGGATGTCCACGGACGACAGTATCCACTTACCACCAGGTGGACTCTCTGCTTCGTCTGCCGTCTTCTTTTTATAAAAAGATACTTATGTTTTTGCAGTACTTTAATCTTTACAAGATATAATTTTATGTTTTTTTTTTCGTGAATTTTAATTGTGTATGTGCGTATTTCAAATCCAAAAGTTTGGGGTATCCAAGCTCCCATCCCATCTTTGTCCGGGTTTGATGATTTTACAAATGGTTACAAATGGATTTTTTGTATATATTCAATATTTATATCAAGGTTAGTTGTTATATAAGGTAACATTAATCACGGTCAGGTGGTAAATTATCCCTAGTACTACTTGCGAGGGGGCGATCATTGGACGAGCTTATGCTGAAGTGAACGTACATGTCCCATTTACTTCTTTATCTCATTATATTATATTCTGTATTCTCCATTGTTTCTAATACTATACCATAATCATGATTCCTAAATTCGATATGTGTAAATATGTCAACGTCTGTCATTTTTGACTGACGCTGACATGCATGATGTCTATGCGCTACAGTATTCGCTCCTCTAGTTGTGTTATTCTCCTTACTTTTCAAAGATCTTGGATTAAGTCACCGAAACTTTCGCGAGGATGTATTTATGTGAAGAATATAAAGTCTTTTTTTAAGCGTACGAGCAATCACCACTAAAAGCAAGGTAGACGCGCGCTCGTGAGTTACAAGAACTTCACAGGATGTCTCCGAACCTGTCCCGAAACCTGAAACCATGACCATGTGCACGCTGCAATCCAACAGCTGCTGGGCACGCTCCACTGGCCACGTTACCCCTCTGTCACAGAAGACTACCTTGAAATGTACCGCATTTCCTACTTTATCTTATTTCCCTAATGTACGTACGTGTTTCGATAGTGAGTGAGATGTGCCAGAGACTATTCCCATCCTATCCCTCCCCATTTTCGCACAACCCTTTCTCCAAATCCATTCCTATATCTCCAAAGGTAGGCAGCGCATCCGAGGGCGTGCCGACGTATGTCATTTTGGAATAATGTTGGCATGCATCGCGGATGTCTATGGGCGACAGTATCCACTTACCATCAGGTGCACTGTATGCTCGTCTGCCGCCTTCGCCCATAAAAAAAAAATGTCCAGCAATGGACGATAAAACGACTGGTTACGGTTATGTACAAAAATATCTGTTGAGTTAATAGAATCTTAATTCTTTACCGCATCCCACCATCCCATTATCCTGTGACGGCGCGCAAGAGTATGCGCGAACGCAGTCGGCGCAAGGAATCACCCACACGCGCCCGCCGCTCCGCGCGACACTCCATCCTCTCACAGGTATGATACACGTTTGTGTTATAAATCATTGGCAGCTTAATAATTTTAGCGATAGAAGACCTGCTAAATGCTAACTCAAGGTGGATCTTAATTTTAAGTATATATAGCAACAAGTTTTTTAATTAAAGAACATAAAACCCGCCTACATCCGACTCCTATTATATATATTATATTAAAATGTAACACATATTATATTAAAATTAACTAAAATTGTTTAAACAACATAACAGTATGTATTCACATAGGATAACAACGTTTTTATCTGTGAGTTACAGTTTAGCCTAGAGAAGATGAAAAGTGAAATCTTCGGATTCTTCTCAAAGGTTCTTTTCAAAAAACTAAGAAAACAATTTCTGTACTATTTCTGTAATTTCTGTATTTTTATTAAACATATGCGAGAGGGCACTATCCCTGAATTATGGAAGCGTGCTAACATTGCTCCAATCCATAAAAATGATTCTAAACGAAACATTGAAAATTGGCGTCCTATATCACTATTAAATACTGCGTCAAAGCTTTTTCTCCAATTCTCCATAACACTATGTTATTATACATAAGCAACGCGGTTTTGTAAAACAGAGGTCGGTATTACTAATTTAACACTTTTTGTTGCACAATTATTGCTTAGTGTGGATAATCGACTTCAATCATATGTTGTGTTGTGTACACGAACTTTCAGAAGGCATTCGACAAAGTGGATCCTGAACTTGTTCTTGAAAAAATTGCCTTCTGTGGCATCAGAGGTACGGTTTTTTGGAACAAAGTTCCTTTACGCGGTTCGCGGTAGGTGTGATTCGAGAGAAAATGTAACGTCACGTAAGATTTTTACCCCCTCCATACGCCTTTATCGCCTTTCTCTCGCTCGGACACGGTATGGTCGCGATTCTCGCGATCGTGTCAGTTCGTCGGTATTCGGTAAATTTCGGTATACACATACAGATTTTATTTCGAATTACATTCGGAGTTTAAGAAAATGCGTGAGGATCTTCGTTCCTGACGGGGGTCCCCTGACCGCACACGTTTTTTTATATGTTACGAATAGGACGCAAAACGTCGTTTTAAATTGATATTGTTTCGAAACGATATCTGTAACACTTGGTGTTCCACAGGAGCCCATACTGGGACCATTACTCTTCGTTCTGTTTATTAACATCAACAAATGTTTTAGGCATTCCGAATTTTTACTATATGCTGATGACTTCGAGGCTTAAAAACTATAAGTAATAAGAAGGATTGTTTACTCTTTCAAGAAGACCTTAATCGTCTTAACAGTTACTGTTTTAGAAAAAAGCTTGTAATGCAATACAATACAATACAATGCAACCAGCCCTTTAAGTATCCACTGCTTGACATGGGCCTCCTCATGCACATTGACACGTTCATGAGAGACCTTAAAACACACCGCTGACCAAGCGGGTTGGCGAGTCCACTTTTTAGAAGTGTTGTAGTTCCTCGGGGCTCGTGGTAGCCGCTTTGTTGTCCTTTAGTCGCCTTTTACGACACCCACGGGAAAAGATGGGGTGATGCGGCACACGGCATTAAGGAATACTAAACTCAAGCTTAATACGTATATTCCTAAATGTCTTATAATGACTTTCACAAATACAAAAAGTAACAAACTTTAATTATACTCTTTGTGACGAAAATTGCATAAACCCTCGTGCGTTCGAGATCTTGGTATAAACTTCACATTTGTAAATAGAAAAAAATACTAATAAAGCTTAGCAATTATACGTATTTATCATGAGGTCTGCTATTCAATCTATATAAATAAAAATTAAATGCTGTTCGTTGGTAAGCGCATCACTTGAGAACAGATGGACCGAATTGGATAATTCTTTTTAAAAATGTTCGCAATAATCCGAATAAGGTTTTTAGGGAAAGAAAATTGGAAAAGTTGCCGGGAAAATTTGGAAATTCGGGAAAAACTGAAAGTGCTTTTTTCTATGGGATTTTTGTATAAACTTATTGAAATTATTGTATTATTGAAATTTGGACAGGACAACGTCTGTCGGCTCAGCTAGTTTAAAATAAAAATCAACCTACACTTATTTAAATTTTTAATTCGACCGCAAGTAGAATATGCATGTGTTATATTATATGAGATCCTTACTATGCAAAAAATATAGATGCCATTGAAAAACTTCAAAGCAAATTTCTCCTCGCTATCCATTATCGATTGAATGGTTTTTATTTATCGTAAAAACAACTTTGCCTTAAATATAACATGCTCATAATGAGATCGGGACGACAAATTGTTGCAGATTATGTTTTTATATAATTTATGTCATGTTAATTTAGACTCCTGCATTGTTTAATCAACTAAGTGTAACAGTACCACGTAATATGAATCTACGCAGTGTGCATCAGCGATGGTTGTTCTCTGTTACTACTGGTCGCACCAACGCATGGCACTGCGTCGATTGGCATCACTATTTAATGACAATTACGGGGGTATTGATGTTTTAGTAACATGTGCACCAAAATTTCAAAAAATGGCGTATGATACACTTACTTGAAGTTATTATATTATATTAATACAATATGCTATATTTTTCAAAGTAGACGACGCACGCGCATACCATCAGGTGTTTCAGGTCCGCCTACTTTCTTAACAAAAATCGTATAATATAATACTTTATAATCATAGTACATTGCATTCTGTGTCGTTGTACTGAATAATTGGTGGATAATGTAGTTGATTGTACAATTAACACTTTCATGTTTATTTGTAGCTATTTAGTAATATGTATTGTACAAATCTTTATTGTCCCAAATAAAATAATATAGTTGTCCCAAATAAAATAATATAGGAGTTGGATGCAGGCGTGTTTTTTGTTTTTTAAATAATAAACACATTTTTAGCTTTTTAGTTAGCTAAAAATAAGTTTGCAAAGAGTCATATTTTTGCTAATTGATGTACAAATTCTTGGCAACATCTACGACATTTTTTACAAGCATTTGACCATAATGTCGAAACGAAGATACCGTGTCATACCATCAGCTAAGTTATTCATTGTATTTATCAGATTCCGTCTATGATATATGTACTAGTATGTATAGCTATAGTATGTACGCATAGACTTCATAATACTTTTCCCACAGTTTTCTGTCATCAAGTATCTAGAAAAACTCATCAAAATGACGGTGAAAAAGCGACCTTCCGACCTGACCAGCTTGGAGCGATTCAACATGTACTATAAGAAGCAGGAGGAGCCACTGACCACAGGACAAAAGTTCAAGCGCTTCATATGGAACCCAAAGACCAAAGCCTTTTGCGGGAGGACCGGTTCCAGTTGGTGTAAGTACAACAGTAACTCTTCTCTCTTTCTAATTGACTGAAAGAGGGAACTTATACATATTGGAAGAGACCGAAAAAACTGATTCAATATTAACCGTCCAAGCATCCTATATTTGATATGGCCTTTCTTACCCTCAATTTCAGAAAACCAATTATTTAGTATCAATTTTGAACTTATTCCAATATGAAGCGGCTCAAACACAACGAGGATCGACTAGAAAAATCAAATTGAGAGAACATGCATAGATCTTATATATACATACATACATAAAGAGAGATTGTGAATGTGAGAAATAAACTCAAAACTACTGTATCGTTTTTGAAAATAGCTTTCACTTTTAGGTAGCTGAACTTATTGCATACAATAAATACAATAAAATATACAATACAATATAAATATAAAATTTGTACCTATCATATCGATGTATTATGTGTAAAGTAAATAGACTCGTGTCTGTAAATAAATCGTCTCATATTTGACAGTTACAATTTTCATGAAATAGTAAAATAATTGATTTTAAATACACCACCACGAATAAAACCCCTTGCCTACAAATCGATTGGTACGAGATTATTATTACCATAAATAATGTTACGATTCTTGAAACTGCAAATCTTTTTGTGAAACATCAAGAATTGTGATTAAAATAAGCGCAAATTTTCAAGACGTTTGTTTTTATTACAACCTTTTAGTTTTGAGATATTGGGCACGAACTATAAATTGACCACAAAAAGCCCATGGGTTCTCATCAACTCGAATCTTGTAAAAGTGTCGCGTCGCCCACAAGGAGAGCGCGTGCAGCAGCGGAAGCCGCGGCGGCCGCGCTATTGAAGCAATGAGATCATTGCGCGACATCCTGCGCCCGCGCAGTCTCCGGTCGTGCGGGATATAACTGGAGTAGACAATGCGTTACATTTCTAGTAGGACGCTTACATCTAAAAATTAGTATCATCCGTTTGTTTGTCGTTGCGTAGAGCTACTAATTACATGCCTACTGATTACATACAGAATAGAAGTATGATACATTTTCGCCTTAATATACTCAGATATATCTAGATGTTTTTGCTATCTCTATGTCTATAGATCTACTATAGTTTGAGCCATAACATCTATCACTAAATCAATAAGCCATGCATTTTGTAAACCAGTAAATGGAGAACAATTAAATCTATACTATCTATACTAATATAATAAAGAGAAAGTGCGAATTTTGTGAGTTTGTGTGTATGTGGAGGGTAATCTCCGGAACCACTGCACCTATTTGAAAAAATCTTTCACCATTTGAAAGGTACATTATTCCAGATGGACATAGGCTATAATTATGTCCAAAAAAATTGCCAGGCATGCAACGCATGCCGAGCACGGCTAGTTGTTTATAAATGAATATATTGTAGTTTCTGTTTTCGATCAATTGTAGACTTTAATTCAAACAACTTTGTTTGTTACAGCCAAAATATGTTTATTCTACTTCATATTCTACGCAGCGCTCGCAATTCTTGTAGCAATATGCATGTGGACGTTCCTCCAGCTCCTGGACGCCAGACAGCCCAAGTGGCAACTGGAAAGAAGCATAATCGGCACCAACCCAGGTCTAGGCTTCAGGCCGTTACCGCCAGAGGTCGCCAGCAGTGTCATTTGGTATAAAGGGAATGATCCTAGTAGTCATCAGTTCTGGGTTAAGGAGCTGTCCACGTTTTTGAAAGGTAGTTTTATTGTAAGTTTTTAGTCGACGTAAAAAATCCGTGTAACCTCAGTTCAGCATGGGATAGGTGTGTTAATTATAGTACAGGAGCTAGGTGGAACCTGTCAATGAAGATTCAATTTGATGCCAAGTTTTTACTATCGCATCTCCAGTCATTGGCGTGTGATTCATCTCCGACGAAGAGTTGAAGACTGCCAACTGAAGTTTTTTTTTTTTTTTTTTTTTATAGTCTAGTGGGCGGACGAGCAGGCGGTCCCACGTGATGGTAAGTGTTACCGCCGCCCATGGACACCTGCAACACCAGGGGGTATGCGGGCGCGCCGCCGACCTTGCAAAGTCCTATTCACAGCTCTCTTGAAGAACCCCATATCGTAGCTTAATGGAAAGACCTCTTGAGGCAGTTCGTTCCACATCCTACGGGTTCGCGGTATAAAGTAATTTTTGGACCGAACAGTGCGCGACACCTCCGTATCGAGGAAATGCGGATGGACCGCACTTCTGTGACGGGAGGTGCGGTTATAGAAACCCGAGGTGGGAATTATATTGAACAATTCTTCAGAGCATTCCCCATTGTACAGGCGGTAGAACACGCAGAGAGACGCAACGTCTCTCCGAATGCTGAGGGGTTCTAAACCGCCCGTGAGAGTGGGATCGTCGACAATACGAACAGCACGTCGTTGGATGGAGTCAAATGGGTCCAGTTGGTATTTCGGTGCACCGGCCCAGAGATGAGAGCAATACTCCATATGGGGCCTCACTTGAGCTTTGTAAAGCATTAAAAGTTGCCCGGAGGTGAAGTACCGCTTCGCTCTGTTCAGCACACCGAGCTTTTTGGAGGCTATTTTGGCCTTATTTTCCAGATGACCCCTAAATTCGACTTTGCTGGAGATGTCGACACCAAGGATCCCGATACTCTCCGAGATCTTAAGAGGTATGCTCTGAAAGCGAGGTGCTACGACAAAGGGGGCTTTTTTAGCGGTGAATGCACAGACTTGCGTCTTACTGGGGTTGAAATCCACTAGGTTCAGAGAACCCCAAATCGAGACTAGATCTAAAGAGTCTTCGATTTCAGACACAAGCCTGGCGCGACTCTCTTCCACTTCGACCCGAGGGATGTTGGCGCGGCCCCTGTACAAGGCGTCACCAGTACTGTCATCCGCATAGCAACGTATGTCACCAATTTGCAACAAGTCGTTGATATGCAAAAGGAACAGAGTTGGGGACAGCACGGAGCCTTGCGGGACGCCAGCGTTAATAGACATGGTGTCGGAGCAGCTACCATCGATAACGACTCTGATGCTCCGTCCAGTCAGGAAACCGGCAACCCATTCGCATAATCCCTCGGGTATCCCGAAAGATGGTAACTTGGAAAGCAGAGATTTGTGCCATACCCGGTCAAAAGCTTTCGCAATGTCTAGGCCTACAGCTAGAGCCTCGCCTCTACTCTCAATGGCGTGAGCCCAGCGGTGTGTTAAATACGCTAAAAGATCACCAGCTGAGCGATCATGGCGAAATCCATATTGACGGTCGCTAATCAGTTGGTGATCCTCTAGGTACCCAAGGAGCTGTGTGTTTATGACACGCTCCATCACCTTGGAGAGGAGGGAGGTGATCGCTATTGGCCTGTAGTTGGCCGGGTCTGTGCGGTCACCCTTTTTGGGTAAAGGGTGAACATGAGCTACCTTCCATGCTGCCGGGAAGTTTTTTGTGGAGTATGAGAGTCTAAAGAGTCGCGTAAGCACCGGGGACAACTCGGGAGCGCATAATTTGAGCACCACTGCAGGAATACCATCTGGCCCACTCGACTTTCGGATATCAAGAGTTGCTAGAGCTCGCCGGACTTCACGCTGCGTGAAACAGATTTCCGGCATGGAACTTGTGCATCTCGAGATAGACGGTGGTGATGCACCTCTATCGTCCAGAGTCGAGTTCGAGGCAAAAAGATAGCCCAGGAGATCGGCTTTCTCCTTCGCCCCGTTTTTTCCGTTCCGTTGAAAATTGAAAATTGAAGTTTTCCGTTATGCTACTATATGAAGCTCTTCAAGAGAGCTGCGAACAGGATTCCGCGCCATGATTCTCGTGGTGTTGCACGTGTTAATTCGCGGTGGTGACTGTCATGTGACGCGAGCGCTCGTCTCATCAATAACAATAGATTGTTGTTTAAGAGAACCTCATCTTTCGAATTTAATATTATCCGTAATGTCTAAACATAAGGTAGGTAATTATTAATTAACATTTAATAAATAAAGAATCTCTATCAAACCACTAAAAAGAAGCAACTCTCGCCGTCTCCATTTTAAACGAAAAAAAAGATTCTGCCACGAAATCAATTGGCAAAAGTTTTTAGTATAAATTTATGTTATTACATTTCTAGCATATAAACGCGACGGTAAAAAGGCTGGGGCTAGTCAAAATATTCACAACTGTGACTTCAAGCTGCCAGCTCCTGCTGGAAAGGTCTGTGACGTGGACATCAGCGCGTGGGGCTCCTGCGTCGAGGAAAACCACTTCGCGTATCACAAATCCACTCCATGCATCTTTCTGAAGTTAAACAAGATATATGGGTGGAAGCCGCACTTCTACAACAGCTCGGATAGTCTGCCGAAAGACATGCCAGAAGACTTGAAGGAGCATATCAGGAATATGACTGCTTATGATAAGAATTATGTAAGTCTGTTCTTGCCAAGTTACCTTTTACTTTACAACCAAAACGCTCTCTTCCAGACGTGTGTCAGCTTGACTATAGGACAACTATAAGCAAGCTGTCTTTCTAACGTATTGCCTATTACAGTAGAAAGATCGTGATACTTTTAAAAACCACTTTTCTACCGACATGAACGGAAAGTTTAAAAGGAACGATTCTTTTTTTTATAGAAATTAGGCGCAGACGAAGCATACAGTCCATTCGTCCATAAATATTCGCGATACATACCAATATAGGTCAAGAATGATAAGCGTTAGCCTATATCTACCTCTGGAGATATAGGAATGAATTTGGAAACATTAAATATTAATTGGAGAAAAGGTTGGGAAAATGGGGAGGGATAGGATAGGATCGGATATTCTCATATAAAGAGATGATTTTCTTAATTGTCACCATTTTTACTTACTGGAAACATTATCACCTGGAGTAATCGGTCGTCAAAAGCCTATTAATAATTTGGATAAGTTCTAAAGAAGAAGTTACAAATAGTGCTCTGGTATTACTTAGGTATTTACTTAGCCCGCTGGCTCAACAACCCAAGGAGGATCTTGGCCTCCAAAGACGCCACAGCTTTCTGTCCTGCACGAAATCGTTCCACCCAGGTGATCGTAGTCCGCACAGACCTCCTCGGTCTCTTCTTTCCAGCGTGGTACCTGGGTCGACCGACCGGTCTACGACCGGATGGTGGCCCCTCAGATATTGCTGATAGAAAACTCAATTTTGCGTTTAGACTCATTGAAGTTAAAACCTTCTAAAGATCCTAATCTAAGACGTACCTACTCAACTTCAAGCATCTCCTCAAATAAATGTATACTCTGTGGTCCTTGTCTCAAATAAACATTTTTGCAGCTAAACATGGTGTGGGTGTCATGCCATGGTGAGAACCCAGCTGATACAGAGAACGTGGGCCCTATCCAATATCTGCCTTACAGGGGGTTTCCAGGATATTACTTTCCGTACACGAATCAAGACGGCTACCTCAGCCCGCTGGTAGCTCTGCACTTTCAAAGACCTAAAAGTGAGTATTTATACTGCAAAATGTATTCTTACTTAGTTTAAGTGCAATATTACTTAGTTTTATTTTTATCTTTGTACATTCATTCAACTAGACTGGTCAGAGACTTAATCTATTCCTATAGGGGAGCGTCAGGTGCCGTTGACTTCCTCTTGAATCATCTCCTAGCCATGTCGCAAGTCTAAAGAGTCGGAGAATACTCGATTGCACTGGTTATGAACCTATATAAAGGAACAAAGTAATTAGAAATTAGGCCGCAACATCTAACACAATTGAATGACTACCGTGTTGCCCAGCTACTAGTTGTAGGTACCTCAATTATCCACTTGAATGAGCAAAGCCTTTACTTCTGACTCCAAAATTATTTTCCTTTTTATAGAAGAGTCGAATTGTATTTTTAATCAGACACTATGCGATATTGCCCATAGTGCGTCGTCCTCATTGATGGTAAATAATCATCCATGGTCACCTGCAACACTGGGTTTACGGGTGCGCTGTATGCAACACTAGGTATTTGCGGTGCGGGTGCCCACTCACAACTCTTTCCGAGTTCCATATATCAATTGAAAAATAGTTAATTTGGCAGCTTGTTCTTCAATTTTGCATTCAAAGATACATTACAACACAATAGGTATGCAACAAATCTTTATCTACAAAGATTAGACAGCACACATTATTTACTTTACACAGAAGACCACCAGTAGACCGGTAGACAAAAGAAGGCTTTCCGATGGTTTCGTTGTCATAACCGTAAGCAGCCCTTTTAGTATCCACTGCAGCTGGACACGGGCCTCCTCGGCACTTTGTCTTGTACTTGCGGGATGTATTGCCTTAAAACGGCACGCTGGTCAAGCGGGTTGGCGAGTCCACAGTTTTAGAGGTGCTATATTGAGTGCTATAATGTCCCGACACCACACAGCATTTGGTTGACATATCCCACAGTCACTCACAACCATAGATGGGGCGTCAGCCTGCCTGTCAGTCCTGTCACCTACTCTATAATATCAATGTGCCTTTTCATTCCAGCGGGTATGTTGATCAACATCGAGTGTCGCGCGTGGGCACACAATATCAAATATGACCGGCACGAGGGTATGGGCGTTGTGCACATCGAGCTCATGGTCGAATAAAAAATCTGCAACAGTGCGAGTGACTGATCAAGTGATTTGTGTAAATGTGTGCCAGGATCTAGTAGAACCTCCAGTGGTTACTTTTACATGTTTAACCACGCGTGTGGTCTTAGGCGATGGTTCCTTTGAACGCTTATCGTTGACAACGGCTGAGTGGTATTTTAGAAAAGTGCGACGGCGGTTTCTCTAAGACATCGTTGCTCAATCTGGATATAGCGTTCCATCACCCCTCCTCCATCAGGTCGCCATCACGTTTACAAAGGGTCGCAGTTGATCAGGAAAAATGAAGCACTTACATGTACGAAAAAAACCTTTTACTAAGTAATAAATTATTTATAATCAAATGTTAAAAAGTAGAACACACAATTAGGACCTAATTATTAGTAGGGGGGTCGCGGGGGTTATTTACTTTATTTTTGACCTTAAAAGGTTGAGAAACGATGCTTTAAGACGTCGCAAGTGTGTCGAGAGACCATCGCCTTTGAAAGACATACATTTTTTTGTAATATTTTATGACATCCTGTGGTTCGAATATCTGTGTCTCTTAAGCCAAGGAATTTCTTCAGTCAGCATGTATTGTACCATTTATTGTAATGTATTCAGAGCGATCTAGTCTTTATAAAATTATAACTGTTTAACAGCAAATATGTATATTGTAATAATATATCTATTATTTATTTTGGTAAGTTAATAATTATTTATTATAGTGAAAATAGTTTTTTTTTTTTAATTTGATACTTAATTTATTATTTATTTCAGTCGCCATAGTAACGAAATTTAAAAGAAAAGTTAAAGCATCTTTCGTATGGGCGTTAAAAAGCTCTCGTTGCTTTTGGAAATAAAATAAGAAATTCCGCTAAAATAATAAGCGCTTAAACTAAGGTTCCCTAAACGAAACATCTAACGTGTGTTTTCATAACACCCGTGCGAACGAAGAATAAAAATAAAATCAATAATAGTTTTACAACAAATATTTTTATTAAAGTACCATAAATATAAATTAAAAATATGAACACATTTTATACTACAAATTACTAAATAGAATACAATTATGCATAACTAGTCCAAGCGCCGATATTTTTATCCTTTGCGACATTCGACTCAATTTAACTTAATCGACAACCATTAAAAAGATTTTGAATTTTTACTTAGGTATATTTTACACGATATTTTTTTTTATTTTCTATAATAAGGCGGCAGACGAGCATACAGTCCACTTGGTGGTAAGTGGATACTGTCGCCCACAAACATCCGCGCTATATACCAACATCAGTCCAAAATGGCAAACGTTGACACGCCCCCAGATGCGTGCCGATGTAAGAATGTAGAGGAGAGTGTTTTGAGATGTAGGAGTTGATTTGGAGAAAGTGTTGGGAAAATGGGGAAGGATAGGATAGGATGGGATGGGATATCCCACTCACTACCGAAACACATACGTACATCTGGGAATAGGATATAGTGGGAAATGTACTGTAATTTAGTGAGAGTCCAAGCGCCTTGTAAAGTGATCTACACAGTACAAACAAAATCTTCTTTCTTGTAAACTTTCAATTTTGTCGCTTGGATTAGTTATGCAAAAAATGGCTATAGAGATTTGAGATACACGGGTAACACTAAAGTATACATTTTATTTAATTTCTAACTGAACATGAAGAAAAAGATATCTAGTATTATTACACATAGTTGACATAACATTATGAAAACAAGGTCAATTTTCATTATTAAACCAAACATGGGCTGCTTCTCACACAGTAGTTTTACATTTTATTAAAAATGCTAAAACCTTTTTGAATAAAATTACTTATTTGTTCCATTTAATACAATCGGCTACTGAAAAATAAATCGCTGTAGGGAATCAATTTTTCGTTGTATATAAAATACTAGATAGCTGTGCCCGGCATGAGTTGCATGCCCGGTATTTTTTTTGCACATAATATATAGCCTATGTCCATCTAGAATAATGTACCTTTCAAATGGTGAAAGAATTTTTCAAATAGGTGCAGCGGTTCCGGAGATTACCCTCCACATACACACAAACACAAAATTCGCACTCTCTCTTTATTATATTAGTATTTATAATTATCCACAGAATAGATAGGTATAAAATATAGTAGAATTCTAAAGCTAGGTCGCGTTCCAAAACGTGCGGTTGTCGTTTTTTGACAATATAAATACCTATGGCTCATCAAAACAAAAAAGTTTAGCAGCATAATTTAGATTGCCGAAAAGTGATAATCGCACATTGTCAAAAGCAGCCCACATTTGGTTTAATAATGAAAATTGACGTTGGTAATGTCAAATTTGACTTATCCAACACAAAAATAATCTCTTAGTTGGACTGAGTCCCAAAACGTGTGAAAATCGTTATTTGACAGTCCAATTACTACTGAGTCTCTTTTTTTGTTCTAAGAAACTTGAAAGTACCGACCATATTTAGATTGTCAAGTATTGACAATATTAGATTAATTCTGGCCCGTTTTGGAACACAGGCTGTAACATTATTATATCTATATAAATCATAACATAATACATATTTGACAGAACTCCCATCTTTATAGTAAAAAATTAAAAAACGTATACAATATAATAATTGGTTCTAGCTCTTTTTCACTTAAGGTGAACATGCCATCGTTTGAGATCTCGCTCACACGCTGTTGATCTTATCAATTAAAAAAATCTAAATCTATGTAAGTTTAATACATGGAGTACAGGTAACGACTCTTTAATGTAAATTTGTCTTTGGATCCTAACATTTTCATACTCACTAAGAAAACGAAATAAGTACACATAAGTTCTACGTTATAACATTACTAAGGCACGGTATATAACATCTGAACAAGTTATTCTGGATTCTGTATGTCCGAATTACAATCATCCAACTCTGAGGTAACGTTCGCTTTGATTAATTAACTATTATTATTATTATTATTATTATACATCGATTATTATTATTTTTATTTTCTTCTGTTCATGATTCTATGTTGGGAACACGGAAGTTTCAATTGGATCTAAGTGATTGATAATAATGACCACCCCTGATAAGTAGGTACAGAAGACGTAAAACGTGATAATTAACGTACCTAACTGTCAACAGTAACAGCACACTCTAGCACACACACTACTCTGTATCAGTAACCCTTCTGAATACTGAATCAGTATACTGAAAGGGCTTCAGTATATACTGCTGGACACGGGCCTCCTCGTGCACATTGTCTTGTGCATTGGGGAATGTATGGCTTTAAAACGCCACTCTGGCTTTAAGTTGGCGAGCCCACTCTTGTAGAGGTGGTGGAGATCATCTGGCCATGTGGTAGCTTTGTTATCCCTTAATCGCCCACGACACGACACTCACGGGGACGGCGGTGTCAAAAGCCGGCCGACACCACACGGTGTTGATATCAAATCGTGGTTAAACAAAATAAATATTCTTCTTAGATACGATTCAAACCCTGTGAATTCGCAGACACTATACTCCGATTTTTAATTCCGTGGAATTTTGACATTTCGTAGTGTTACCAGACAACAAAAATGCTCCGACACGAAAAGAAAGAAATCCTAATAACATAAAAAATATCTGACTGTGGTTCCTAAGCTTTAAATATGTAAAAAATATATAATTTACCTATATTATTATTATTCCCTTAACTATCCTTTTCAAGAAAAAGTATTAATAAATTTCTAAAATTATGGATAGATTTGAATTACTAAAATATAGATTTAGCAAAAACGGCAAAAATACAAGTGCTATTATATTTATTGGCATTGTGCTAATAGGCTTGATAAAAGATTTTCTTTTTATAGACTAAAACTGTATATACTTGAAGACAAGTATATACAGTATTTAAGACAACAAGACAAGTATTTAAGACAACTGGAATGCCATAAAATGACATGTGTCAGAATTCCATTCAATTCAAAATTGGACTATTATATAGCGGTGGGTAATCAGGACTTCTCGGAGTAGTTTAACTCACCTAATCCTACTCCGTTTGCGAATTCTACTCCGCTTAGTAACTCCTTAACTCTTTTGATTCACCTACTTATATTTTATGAGTCCGAGAACTCCGAAAGCGAGTATCATTCCCTTTGCATGGTCGTTGCATAAACAAAACAAAAAAAAAGGTCGTGACAATTTTTAGTGTTTACTAGCAATATTATTCGTATAATATTTCGTAAGAAACGTTTTTCACTACTCGTAAAACGAACGAGGCCTCTTGCAGGAGCATCGCGCGTGTTACGTATTTGAACGAACTACTCTCTTACTTTCACACACAGCGCATGCTATCGTCGCATCTCGCTTTTGCGCGGAGTGGCTCGGACTCGGTGAGAGTTGCTCAAATCCAACCAAAAATGAAACGTCAAAAGAATAAATAACTCCCCGGAGTTAGATACCTCCTCGGAGTTAGTAACAGTTCGGTGGAATAATTAAGGTTTCTACTCCGCTCGCGGATTTAACTCTTTTAATTCATTAACTCCGGAGTTACCCATCGCTACATATTATACCAACTGCAATAAAGGACAGTTAGGTGAAAGTTAAAGTTTAAATCGGATGCTTGTAATTCTGACTTACATTAGTCGATTCATTACATTGGTGGATCAATCGATCATGATTTCAAGATGCGTGGAGCCGAGACGTTCCTTCAGACTCTCCGTGTACTGAATGTTGTGCGCCCACGCCCTGCACCGGATGTTGATGATTTGATGAACTGAAATGTTGATGATTTGATGAATAACATCGTAAAAGATACAGTCGTAAAAATAAATTATGCAGTTCTTTCACATTTTACTATTCATTTAAATCATTTGATTACCGTTAACAAGTTTGACAAGATATGGAGAACGACGCAATGACTCACACTGAGGTGGCTATGTCGTGGGTTCAGAGACGCACACAAATACAATTAAAACTTTTTGTTAGTCCGATTAAGAATGAAATCCAGAACCTTTTACACAGTAGCAGGGAACTAAACGATCGATTTTGCAACTACCATTTATTAGAAAAATACTCTTATAGTGTTAGTTGAAAGTTTTTAAGTTTGTCGATAGCCTGATATCGATTGACAATGTTAAATAACTTTTTTTACTACATATTCCTTAAGGACACAGACATAGACAACGCCTATAGACATGTAGAGTGACGAATATATGATCAGTGGCGATACCTTCATATAAGGCAAAAAGTCCGGCTTGCCCTCCAAAAATAATGTAAAACGTGCTCTTAATAAAAGTGTGGCTCAAACAAAAGTGTAAGAAATAACCCAGGGCCGTTAAAATGTTTTAAAAAAATCAACCTGGTTAGAAAATGTTCAAATTTTCTCGTCGATTTCTTGTGACTGCATGGCAACATTAGCAGCACAGAGCTACGACGGTGCTACTATAATATCCCTTACACCAAAATGAATGAATAAAAATGAACTCCAACAAAATGTCGAGGAGGTATGTCCACAAGCAATTTATATTTGGTGTAATGCACACATATAAAACTTGGTATTGCCCAAATCATGTGGTAGGATTGGCGAAGTCAGTTGATTGTTTTCAGCCCTTCAAGCTGTGGATTTTTTTAGTAACAGTACAAAATGATGGCCATTGTAATAAAAGATTGCCTCACACTCCTGCAACTCGTTGGACATATTCATCACGTATGGGTAAACACGGTTTTTGAACAAAAAAAAACTAATTGATTTGTTTACCAATATGTCCGACAACCCGTAGGACTAGGACGGTGATACGATTTTAGCCGCGAATATTTTTTACAATTTGTTACGACCTTTTAACTTCAGTTTTTTCCTCTCACTTTTCCACACGATATTTGAAAAACCCGACTGCTTATACAAGATAACTCATAAATTTAAGTTGATGTCGGTTATTGTGGCAATAAAAGACAAGAATTTCCATCGCGGTTACGTGCAGAATTGCATTCTGAATTCGATCAAATTTATGCAAATTAATTTATTTAAATATAATTGCACAGACAAAGTGTACAATAGGCGGACTTAATGCCTTATGGCATTCTCTACCAGTCTTCGAGGTAAACAGAGAATTAAGAAGGGTGCATTGTAAAGTAGGTACGTATTATAAGTAAGTACTCTTAATTAGAAAATGAATAAACGTAACACATATACATACAAATATGTATATATATACGTATATTTGTGTATGTGTATTTGTGTGTATGTACGTATGTGTATATATATGTACATATATGATTATAATATATACTTATATATCTATATATAAATAGAAAAGTCCTCGCGAACATCTAACGTCACACTTACACCTAGGCTTAAGGAGTTGCACAGCCACTAGTGGGCTCAGGTATCCTGGCGTGTTGTCGTAAGGGAAGTAGGTATCCGCCAGTCCAGGGTACGGCCAATACTTCAAAGGGCCCAGGGCTTCAACGTCTGCTGGTCGCTCGCCCATACACGTCACCCATACTTTACGACGCTGGAAGATTACAGAAGCATGAAAACAGATGGACGGGAAATAAGAAAATGTTTCTTCTCGTAGGCATAACGTCGCTGAACGGTGAATGAAATCCAACGCGTTCTGGCACAAGTTACAACGCCCGTTGACATCGAACTTTACACATGAATTACATGAATAAATGATACTGCATTCTATAAAATCTACGTGGCGACGGCAATAGATTTTATAGAAGCATGGCGGATTACGAGAATTTACAGCAACATTCAAAGGGCGTTGTGTCATAACGCGTTGGTTTACGTTGTGCCGACGAACGTGTTTAATACTGTAGCTGGTAGCATAAGTAAATATTTTCCTATGGATGGCGGGGACATATGCGTATTTATAATCTGTTTCTTACTGCAGCCACGGGCCATTGCAGCACTGATGTTTTACATAATATAGTCTCCAAATAACTGCTACAGCAAATGTACCTTAATAGGACCTTAAACAGACACAACGCACTTCTAGTCCGTAATTTCGTGTATGAACATTATTCACAAGCAAGGTTCACGCAAGTTCGTGATTTGCAAGAACTATACACAGACACTTCACTGGTAATCCAAGAATTCCGCTCGAAGTTATCCCACTGAGGTACGACATAGAGGTCTAAAAAAGGCTGTGAATTTGTAATTTTTTACAATGCATTACTTCATCGGAGGATTGCTTGTGTCCGTGGGCAATGGTATTTTCTTACCATAGAGTAAATCATCTGTCATTCTGTCATCTTTACTGTGAAAAAAGTCCTGTAACAAGTAGGTACTCGTAAGTATAGTTTTAACATAGAAAATTCACTCACATCTTGTAGTGTTGTAGTGGAGTTGATGTACTCTGTTAGGTCTGGTGGCATGTCTGGTGGTAAGTCACCGGGATCGTCGTAAAAGTCTGGGTTCCAGTCATATAACTGTAACATACAACCTTAACATTAACTGTACCCGTAACATACAGATATAGTTCACATTTTGCAATTCAGTTACCATTAATAAGAAATGCCGTTTGTATGTGTGCGGCAACTTCAATCAGAGCAAATAAAAAGTCAATGCAATCATGATTCATTCTGCATCATGATTTCATTTCTGCTTGTTAATTATAGAAAATTAGGGTGTATTTTCACAATAATAGACTTTAGACACCATTTTTGTAATTATAGTGTTGTATGGTACTTCCGTATAGTATTGTAATGGGCTAAAAGAGCAGTGATAGCTTAGAGGTATCTATTCTAGACTCTCATACGCGAAGTCCTAAGTTCCTGGGCCTGTACTTAAAATTATTACTAACTCGGAAGTGAAAGAAAACATCATGAGGAAATTCGTTTAGTCAAGAAGAAACGAAGATTGGATGTATGTGTAAATATATGTTATGGTCTAGGTGTCTGCGTAGAATCCTATTACTTCATTAGAATGACAGCTATCAAAGTGTCTCGAATGGTGCTCTATAAAAATAAAAAAATAAAAATCGCAAAAGGTTTTTGTCATAGATACGCATAGGTACGTGTTTTTTTTTCGTGCATTTTGTTTTTTCTCAGTCAATAAATAAACACATTACCTCGATTCGATCATTATTGTCCCAGCACTATTCGACCCACTGACCGCTGTCATTCGAATCAAACTAGATTTATAAGACTGTAGGATTGATCAATAATGGCTTTGGTCAAACCCAGAAATCATTGTTTTATTAACTAATCATCAAATACAAGCACCTTATGATGGACTAGTAGAAACGATGAATCATTTGTTTGAGTTTCTAACTTTGACTGGCTATTTTAGTTTCTCCTAGGATTAACCGAATATACGTCAGCCAAAGGTCGAAGTACAAAAATGATTTGGGCTTTAACTAAAAGACCTTGTCAATCCTCAGGATTGACCAGTCAAACCTGGGAACGACCATGCGTCGGTCTTTGACTATAACATATCCATCAATCCGCATTGGGCCCGCGTGGACCCGAAATCCTGATTTGCCAGGGGCCTGTGCCTTCCTGTGGAACATTATAGCCTAATTTATGCTGAGATTGAAATTGTAATCAGTCAAAATAGCAAAATACTCAAAATAGCGTATCTGATAACATTCTGACCTTATTAAGTTTAATGATAAGACATGGAGTTCCAGAGTCAAAACCGTAGTTGTTGGTTCTACTACAGTTCCCGAACTGGCTGACGTTGAAGGCACATACTTCAGCACGAGGAGGCTTTACGTCGCCACATTCCCGCTGGTTGACACCTTGATTGATTAGAAGCGACTTGTTCTCGTAAGCTGTAGAGACAATGTGTATGTTGTGAATATTTATTTGTATCAAAATTGTGATTGCGTTTCTCATTCGTTTTGAACAGGAACAAATATTCACTGTCGTTTTCTTTTAAAAAATCTTTTAAAAAAAATTAAAAATGTCTCACATTTGTGAAATTGAGAAACGCAATCACAGCTTTTACCCAAGTGTCACCATCTTTTTACAATTAAAAAAGAAAGAACATTTATTTCAGCACATAATGATTTCCGACTTCGTTAATTACTTCGTAGCTACTTGAAAGAAAAAGGAATTTCGTTAAGAGTACCGGAAAATTATATTTATAAACAGGAGAATAAAGTAGAATTTACAATGACATAGATGACTGAAATATTCTTGAGACTACGAAAAGCTTTTACAGGTGGATGCATTTTACTGCGCGGCTATTCTCGCATATTGTGCCAGTTCGTAAAGTGTAACAGGTGTAAAAACAACAGCAGTAAGAACAAAATTGTAACAGCGTGTACTGAATGGTTATGTTTAGAACCAATTGAAATGTAATAAAAAAATGTAATAAATATATTAAAAATAAATTTTGCACAGCATCTGGAACAGCGGTGGAAATCATTACAGATTCATTTAATGTAATAAGGAGTACAATCTTTCTTTAAAAAAGGAGAACCAAGTTCTTTAGTTTTGCTGGCCAACGCGGCGCCGTTGACCCCCTTTAGCCCAGTGTATCAAAAGCATAATTTGTCAAATCGTGATACAAAATGAATAATCATTTTTTCAGATGTAATGTCTTTTGCGTTAATTCAGAGCAAACTAACTTTGGATCAACGAAAAACAGCATCGCAGCCATGTTTTTTTATTGATCCAAAGTTCCAATTAAAATAGGTAGGTACAATTATCTATCTATAACTGTCTATATAATCAAAGGGTTAAGTAATACTAACGCGCCAAAAACTCGTTGAGGTTGTCGACATATCTCTTGATCTGCGTGGCGTTTTTGACGTCGTACCAGATGAGTGCTCCCTCCTCGTACAACAACGGTCTGTGGCCCATGCCTGGGTTATTGCCTGGAATTAGTAAAAGCTGTCATGTTATTACCTCAGAGACCTCAGGTGTATGTCACAAGTCTTTTGTCTTGGAATTGCGGGAAATCAACAATTCAAATTTGTTAATAAAGCGGAACCCAAAGTAACCTTGTATTTATAGAATCAACAACAGTAGTAGGTTTATTTAAGTAGATAAATATCAAAGTACCATGGAGTCCAGTGAAACCCAACATTTATTCCGGAGGGATAAGGTACCTTATGTGGGACGCCTCATCCAGGGCCCTAGAAACAGGACGTTTCAGCTTTTGCGAGACGGTTAATAACCCTTGTTGAACACCTAAACAGGATCTTAAATTGTCATTTATGCCATTCCTTCGTGGTTTTTAGGCAATCATGAATTATAACTAACTGACTTCAAGGAATTGACCGCTAAATAACTGTTTTATTTTTTATATCCATAAAAAATAACGGTCAGAGAAGCCACTCAAGAGTAACAGGAACTCATGTAGTTGGTGAGATCTGTTTTTGGTCTAAGGATAAAGATAAAAGGATAAAATGACAAACTCACCTATAATAGAATCAGCTAGGGTAAAATATGGTATTTTGTCGTCCATGGTGGCCATCAGGCCACACATGCAGATCGAGAAGAATATGATGATGCAGATGTACATCACCAGGTATATCAACCCGATCACACCTGGAAATTATTACATATCAGTTACACACTACTCGTCATACAAATGTTGAATTAACATAAAGCCTAACCAGTGGCGTTTAAAGATTGCTGGTATATAATCAAAAACCCCTATGTTAATAATCAAATAATTAAAAATCTGTTAAGGTGGCAAATGAATTAAACCTTGGGTTGAGAAGGAAAAAATATAAAATATTGAAAATTCAATTTATTCCGAATTAAAATAAAAATTAAATTAAAATTAAATCAAACTCAAAATACTTATTAAATACTCAAAATACATATTGAATGTTTTTTATCTACCTACGTTTCAAATTTATATGTAGACAAGAACTATTTTATTATCTAACTTGTCCCATCATTTGAATCCAGTGTTTTTTGTATGGGACGCAATAACTTTCAGAATGCTATTGTCGCTGCGCACCGCTCTAATAATGATCCTTATTTACACAAGCCATAAGGCGATGTGTTACAGTTAGCACGTTACTATGGCGTGCCGTACGTGATAATGGCACAATGGCGGCTGCTAATAGAAGCCTTACGACTCAATCATAGTTTTTACAAATGGAAAATGTAAATGTTAGCACAATTAATTGACACAATCACGCTAACCAGACTCTATAGTACGAGCAGTACCGTCTCACAGCAATTTCAAGTATTGTTATGATGCGTAGAAAGATATAATAAATTGTGATTGTCTTTTATTGTAATTGTCAACTAATATAATAAAGAGAGAGTGCGAATTTTGTGAGTTTGTGTGTATGTGGAGAGTAGTCTCCGGAACCACTGCACCTATTTGAAAAATTCTTTCACCATTTGAAAGGTACATTATTCCAGATGGACATGGCTATATATTATGTGCAAAAAAATTGCCAGGCATGCAACGCATGCCGGGCACAGCTAATTGTCAATAAACATTCCCGTTTTCTTTAAATTCTCTCCTTAAATGTTTAATGAAATACATAAATCGAATGAATAGAATGAATGAATATAATGAATAAATAGAATGAACGAATAGAATGAGTGAATAGAGAAGAATGAATAGAAGACAATGGTCCACTGGTCACTTACTGTCAGAATAAAATCCACTGAGAAAAATCCCAATCAAAATTCTTGTATGTGTTCTTTCAAAATTACTTATTAATAATTACATTAAAGCGATTTGTATTTGGTGGTATGATATCAGTCGGCTTTAGAATAGCACCACTTCATATCTTCCCTTCGATGTCGTAAAAGTAGATTAAGGGTTAAAACAGCCCCCACCACAAGCTCTGAGGAACACCTCGTAAAAAATGGACTCGCCAACTCGCTTGGTCAGCGCAGTTTGGCGTTTTAAGCCCATAGATACATACATAAGTTTACCGGTTCCGGAAGAACATGTTCATCCGGAGTTGTGTCTAGAAGACCGTATTTACAACGTCAGGAACGTCTCGTAATAATGTAAACAAACTGAGAAATGTCTGTCTCCATATTTTTTGCTAGAACGAATTAAAAAGCTATAGGTATTAACTTATGGTGTTTTTTACTATCTCTCCTTATTTCCCAGATATCTCTCCATTCTTCCATACCTAGCAGTGCCCGTGATTTTGCGCGTAGAGGTTAGAGTATGTATTGTGAGCTTGGTTCCCGTGAAAACTTTATAATTGATCTGAATAAAAAGTACTCTGAATCTTAACCCGACACGTAAATTACTTCTATCCAAGTTTGAGTAAAATCCGTCAAGTGGTTTTTTCGGTGATGCGCGATCAAACAGACATGACAGCCAAACAGATAAAAATGTTATTTTTCGCTCTGTATGACTAATACTTTTTTCACTGCAATGACTTTTTTCAAAAAAAAATGTACAGGCACGGCTTAGTTACAATTTTATTATATGATAGATGAGAAAATCGGAAATCCCTTTTGATAGATCTGCCATTAGCAAAGTTTAGTAGCATAAACCGATCAGAAAATGTAAACAGTACCTACAGAGGTTTGGCACTAAAAGCCGATAAACAAACTAACAAATTTTCAAACAATAGGTCCAGCTCCGAATCGATTTGGTTGCGTTCGGAAATAGCAGCATAACGTCCGCAAACCGGTCATGGACTGTTTACTCCGGCCAGCATCATACACACCTATGTATACCTTAGAATACGTATACAAAGGTGTGTAATGCATTGATCGAAGGAACGCGGGAAGTTCGACTATACCATAATTTGCAGGGCTTGTTACCAACGACACCACTGAACATTTCTTCAACAGCACTACCAGTGGTGTGGATCAATGGTGACGTGAAGAGCGGAAAATTATGTGAAGTGGCAAGTCTTTAACGGGAGAGATAGATATTCCATCTATATTTAGAGCTACCATCCATTTGGATTTCCCCGGATTTGTATAAGTTTGGAGGACTATCGGGAAACGTCTAAGCGGTTTTTGATAGCATTCGGCAGACTGATTAAATAAAAATTGTATTTAATATTTGTATTTTTTCTAACGTTCAAATTTCAATAATTTACAATTAAACTGTATGAGAGCGTAGTCTAACGTTTAGTTGATTATAAATTGGCCGTGTGGTGACTGCCGGTTTTGGAATAGCTATTCCAAAATAGGTGTCCACTCTCTATTTCTTCCTGTGGGTGTCGTAAAAGGCGACTAAAGCTACCATAAGCTAAAAATCTAGACATATTCTATGAATCAATATCCCGATTTCGTAATCAAGCATATAAATGTTGAAAAGACACATAAGCCCCTCGATAATAATTATGTTATGTTGACTGCTTTGGTATGTTACTCAAACAATGTTTTAGTTTAAATATTAAGTAAGTGTTATAAAATGTAACATTCTGTTTGTGTGACTCGGTAAATTAATAAATAAGCAAGCCCTTAACTACATCCCATTAAAAGAGTGGACTCGTCAAACCGCTTGACCGGGGTGACGTGATCCCATACATCCCTCATGCACAAGATCATGGAGTTGACCCGTGTCCGGCAGTGGACGATAACAGGGCTGGTTAGACGGTTTGCTTATTCACGCTAATGTCAGTAACATTTGCGGTATGGGAATACATCTCTCATACTGATATTCTCATACTTCCGAGATTGGACCGCTCCCATTCAATCTCATTTCATTTGATTACACTCTCTACTCCTCATTTCATCTCATCAAATAGAGTGTAGGAAATGCCTATATTCAGTATTGAAGAGACCCGGACTGAGCTGATATGATGTGATAATAATATGATTGCCTAATTGAGTTTAATGTACTAACATATACATATATATATATATATATATAACCTTAGTGCTTTATGAGTCTTGGTTACGTATTATATTGCGTACAGAAGGTTATTGGTTGTGTCATTTTTGCCACACCCTATCGTAAAGTGAGAAAGTACCCGACACTACGATGAATCGATTGTGTTCTCATTTGTAGAATTTAGCTCAGAGGTTATACTCTGCGATCCTACAAATTGACTCGCATACTTATTCTTAAATTCTTATATTTCTTAAACGTGAACGTGGAGTGGAGTGTAAGGAAAATGTTCCAATAGCTCTCCACTGATAAATAGAGAGCCGAATGAAACACTTTTTTTCATTTCATTTTCATATATGGCAATTAGCACATTCTGGCAGTATCAAGGATTTTGCGTAATTAACATGTTTAAAGTTTAAAACGTATCCCATTTTAAACGTTTGGAGGGGGAGAGTGCACGTGCAACCCAACAACCGCTGGGCGCACTCGACTGGCCTCGTTACCCCCCTCTCACACTACAGAATACTACCTTGTAATATACTGCCTTTCCCACTTTATCATATTCCCCAATGTACGTACGTGTTTCGGTAGTGAGTGAGATATGCCAGAGCCCATTCCCATCCTATCCCTTTCCATTTTCCCAACCCTTTCTCCAAATCCATTCCTATATCTCCAAAGGTAGGTAGCGCCATCCGGGGGCATGCCGACGTTTATCATTTTGGACTAATGTTGGCATGTGTCGCGGATGTCTCGCCCATAGACATCCGCGATACATGCCAACATTAGTACAAAATGACAAACTTTGGCAAAGTAGGAATATGATAAAGTGGGAAAGGCAGTATATTTCAAGGCAGGGAGACATAGAATCGGAATGGGCTCTGGCAACACGGCAGCTCTGGCAGCTCTGGAAACACGTACATTAAGGAAATAAGATAAAGTGGGAAATGCAGTACTTTTCAAGGTAGCCTTCTGTGAGAGAGGGGTAACATGGCCAGTTGAGCGCGCCCAGCAGCTGTTGGATTGCAACGTGCACTCCCCCCCCTCAAATATAACAAACTCGACAAAGCTGTTAAAAATGTAATTGTGAAATCAGTATTTTTGTTTTTCTAGTCGGTTTCATACTAAAAATGTGTTCAGAAAAACATATAGGAACTGCCCCTGGTGACAAACGGTTACCTACTGTCGTCTTTTGGTGTCTATGACATCTTCACGTCTGCAACTGGATAGCATTTTAAAAATGTTGAAAGTGTAAAACAAGTGTACAAGGCTTGTTTTAAAATAAATGAAAATCATTTTATGAATATGTATCGAAACGCTTTAACACTGTAACAGTATATTTTTTACTGAGCCTTTAATAATCAAATGTCAGTGATTTATGGACTACTTTGGAGAATTGCCCAAGTATATATAAACTGGTTGGTATTTATAAAATATCTAAATGTAAATAATGTAAAAAACCTCTATATTTTATGTGTTTACAATATGTTTTTTATTAAACAAAGTGTAACAGATATCGACCATGGAAAGGGCTTCTAACATTTTACTATGGAACTTAACATAGTACCTACCAAGCCGCCATTTTGATTATTTAAAAACTGCGTAGCTCGATGCAACCTACACATATCGAGACCTTACGATTGAAAGATCGCTTTATAATCGTTTGACCTTAACAATTCTTACCTCAGTGTACAATCGAAATATGTGTACAAAATAAATAATGTGCGTCTATTAATTAAATTGTTATCCAATAAATATTTTTGCTTACTTTTATACCCGTTAGTAAAAATAAAACAAATATTTTGATGCTAACTCGTAATTTAAACCTGAGTATGTTAAGACGCAATTCTGTGCATTCACCACTAAAAAAGTCCCTTCTATCATAGCACCTCGCTTTCATAGGTACTTCTTGCGATCTCCTAGAGTATCGGATTCTTGCTGTCGACATTTCCAGCAAAGTCGAATTTAGGAGTCATCTGGAAAATAAAGCCAAAATGGTCTCCAAAAAGCTCGGTGTTCCTAACAGAGCGAAGCGGTACTTCACCAACCTTTTTGCCAACATATATAACACAATTTAATTTAGTAGAAACCCAAAATTTGTACATTTTGATTGTACACTGAGGTAAGAATTGCTAAGGTCATTCGCTTATATAGCGATCTTTCTATCGTAAAATCTCGGCAACCTGACTCATTAGGATATAATGTAAGTATGTCCTATCATGCGTCGCAGTTATGGAAAAAAATCGAAATGGCGGCTCGGGTCTATTCCACAATGCTTCGAACCCCCTTCAGCTGGCGCAAGGGAATAATCGCAACCTTTCAACAGCGGCAGAAAACAATTTTTATATAATAATAAATTCCCCTGTGCCGTTAATGTTTTTTATAAAAAATAAAGTATCCTGGAACTTTTTATATTATTGTTTTAATCTAACTTTTTTTAACTACCTATTGTTTTAATCTAAAAGTTCAATAGCTGCAATATTGATAAAATTTACAGAACATTTTGTATAACAAAGAGGAATGGGAAGACGAGGACGAGGACGAATAAGGATCTTTAAACAAACAAAAAGAAGGTAGCTTATCGTAGATCTGCGTCCATCCGGAGTCATGCCTCACGTCCATGCGTCCAACAGCGCATCCGGAGACATGCCAACGTTTCTCATTTTGGACTAATGTTGGCATGTATCACGGATGTCTATGGGCGACAGTATCCACTTACCATCAGGTGGACTGTATGCTCGTCTGCCGCCTTCTTACATACATAAAAAAAAAAAAAAAAAATTACACGACATATATAAGATATTGTTTTCTGTCCCTCCTAAAAAGTTGTCTTTGGTCCCTTACCTCGATTGAAATGGTGGTTACTAGCAGGTTTTCTTCCGATACGGTTGGGCGCGCGGCTACCAGCGCTAGGCGGAAAATTGGCCTTGCTAACTAATACCCGTATACTGTAACATTTGTGTACCGCGGTAACTGCTATCGAGGTCGCCTACTATTTGTAGAAAACGTAAACTTTTCATGACGTATTACTGGTATGTTTTACACGCATTTTAAATAAAATAATATCATATTCAATGGCCCAAGCTGTGTGGTATCAGAGACTGTAAAATTACTGTAAAACTGTAATAATAACTGTAAAATTAACCTGCCCATTTTCGTCCAGTGCTAAACGCGATATTCATCATGTGAATTGTCTTGTGAATGAGATATGTATGGCCTTTAAACGTCGCGCTGGCCAAGCAGGTAGGCGAGTCCAGTCTTTCAGAGGTTGTGTAGCTCAGGACTTGTAGTGGCAGCTTTGTTAACCTTTAGGAGAAGATGGTGTGGTGCTATTTAAAGCCACCCGACACCACACAGCACTATTTCTAGTTAACTTTAATGCAAACACGATATCCAAGAAGTGACCTAAAGGAAGGAAAATTTTCCAATCAAGAATTCGTTAACATTGTAGATAACGACACTTTTGTAGTCATTTTAATGACTTTGCGTGTTTTTAATTAACACTTTTACTTACTCCAAAAAAATAACGTAACATTTCCTTATGCCACTTTATGAAGTAAATGTATACAGCAGTTGATAAGACAATCCAAAATATGAAACCTACTCGGAATAGGTATAAGATTTATGTTTATTTCTTTTTTACAATTAATGTTTTAATCTAGGTAATGTTTACTTTTTGTTATTTTTTTTAATATTTTGGTAAATAAAGAAATTAAAAAAATCTATTTTTAAGGTCATTACTAATGATAATATTTAGGCGTGTTGTGTCGCCCGACTTTCACCCCATCTCTTCCCGTGGGTAGCGTAAAAGGCGACTAAAGGATTTGGTATCCACACCACAGGCACTGAGGAACTACACCACCTCAAAAGAATGGACTTGTCAACCCGCTCGGCCAGTAGTATTTTAAGGCCTTACATCCCTCATGCAGGGTTACGGCACGGATTGATTATTTAGGTGGTCGTCAAATTCGTCTCGAGTCAAACTAAATAAGTTTTGAATAAACTTTCGTGTGTTGGCAAAGTTTAAAAAGAGGATATTGTGAAATTCCGAAGAAACTTAAACTCAATATAAATTTCTTTAAAAATCGCATTGTTTAGATTTTTAATTCGTGAGTCATCATTTTCAATTATTTACAAATGTTCGTTGCAGTCGCTGTAACATAACAATCAAATATCACGTGAGAGCATACAATCTCCGTAAGGATGTTAATTTCACCTTTTTAATTGACTGTACTAATAGCGTGTTGACGAGTGCCGAATTAGATGAGTAACGAATTAGACGAGTAACGAATTTGACGACCACCTGAATAATGCACACTTTACATAATCCTGTTACGGTAAGGTTAGTATCTGACTGATATGAATATGACTGACTTTACTCCCATACCCTGAGGGTAATGAGACTGATTTGCAAATTCAGTAAACCACAAACCATACTACACTGGTTGGTTTATAACAAACCGGTAATAAAGGCTAGAATAGGATGGTTTTGTGTAGGTTAATGACTTATCGACTGCAGCATGTTAGCGTTCAGCTAGATTCGATAGACAAATGTATGTGTATATATACCTAAATATATATACATCACCTTTTACGTCACACGCGGGAAGATATAGAGCGGTGTTATTCTAAGGCCGGCCGATACCACACGACAAACAAAGTCGCTACTACAAGCCCAGAGGAACTCCACCACCTCAAGAGAGTGGACTCGCAAACCCGCTGGGTCAGCTTGCCGTTTTAAGGACATCTCATACATAGGACAATATGCATGAGAAGGCCCACGTCCAGTACCGAACGTTAAAGAGGATGGTTACGGTATGTATATATAAACTTAGTTGCTGCAGAAAAGATATAAGGATATCACAAGGTCTTACATTTTAAACGTCTATCGCATGAACATTTCTGGGTCGATTTACAGAAATCTGCCGGGAAGTTATGATTGGTTTATAGTTTAAAATAACCCGTTTCAATAGCGTGATTCACCCATACCGTTGGTCTTACGCAGCAACATAAAATGAAGTAATATTTGGTAAGTGTACCTACATGCATCAGTTGGTTTAATATTAGATTTACGATGGTTTTCAACGAAGTTTGAAACATGTGTTAGAAGGTGAAACCTAGTTCAAATGGATCATTTTTGCTACCTGGATTACATCCTGTCTTTATTCGTTATCATCATTTGCAGCCCTTTCGCATCCACTGCTGGATATAAGCCTCCTCCAAATGTCAACACGTCGAACTATGGTAGGTCTTTGTAATCCACTGGGTTCCTGCAGTAGCCTTCACATCATTTTATTTATTTTATTCCTTACAGCCATCGCACCATCATTTTCATGGCACAAGGCCTCTTTTTTCTGTGCGCGATCTGCCCACAGAAAACTAGAACCCATGTGGCCAGCGGTTATCACCCATCCTCTCTCTAAGAAGAACTTCAGTTTCCTATAAGAAGACATTCGGCTTCCTATAAAAAGACATTCGGTTTCCTATAAGAAAACATTCTGTTTCCCAGACAAATCACTTGCCTCAATTTCATTAAGAGTACTAGCCTCCTTTGCGATGGTGATTAAATTGGAATCTACTTTTTTACTAACTTTTGCCCCAGACTTCGTACCAGTGGTCCACGATCTACACATTTGCCAAGTTACAACGAAATCGGATGAGCCGTTTCGACGTGATTGAGCATCAAACATCCAAACTGTCGCACTTATAATACTAGTATTATACGGGATACACAAGAAGTTGTTGGCTGCCGACCAACATGATGGTAAGTCGTTACCGTCACCAAGAGCATCCGTAACACGGGGGCAAATGCTTATTCCACAAATTTCGTACCGATATGAATTGATGTGAAGATTGTAACATAGAGAAAGCAACAACTCTTTGATAGAGGATGTGCTGACGAACCCTGTTCCAGTGATGACACATGTACGATGGTAAAATCCCGAAGTTTGTATAAGTGTGTCGGATGTGTGTTTGTGTATGTCTGAATAAAGTTTTGTCTAGTGTCTAAGTTGGCAATACAATTGGTTTTCAGAACATTCCCCATTAAACCAATAGGAGAAATGACACATAGTGCAGTAAGTTATTGTTCATTAAGCGGGAGGTCTATTTACTTAGTTAACTTAGTACTTAGTCAACTATTGCATTAAGTCGACCACTCGAAACCGTTATAAAGGAATGAACATATGAATCAAATTTCTATCCAAAATTAAGATTAGAAAATTAAAGAAGAAGAGAAAATATCCATTACGAAAATCTTATTCGATTTCAAAGGAATCTTTTGAACTCTCTGAGTCAGAAGACATCAGTAACAAAATTTTCCAATTTATCTATCGACTTGATTTCCAATCTATAGACTAACTAGATTTTCCTTATAGGTAAAAGTTTAAATCAATAATATTTTTTTTAAATTTAAATGCGATCCTTAATATTTTCTGATCATTCATTAAAATTATTACTTTGTTAAAAAGTTGTTTTAAGTTTCTGTTGGGTACTTAATAAATAAATTGCTTTCGGACCTTAAAACTCCCCACTTTAATTACGGGTATAATTTCATTATTAATTCAACATTGTTTTATAGTAAAAAGTTAAGTTTTTAAAGGAAGTTTTTAAATGTAAACTAAACTCACCCCATCTCTTCCCCGTTCTTCCCAAGAACGTTCTCTCTTCTGGGTTCCAGATGGCATACTGGATCCTCTTCAGAAATGGTCTGTGCGGTGGTCTTCTACAGTAGTTGACTACGCCTACGCCATTGGCTTTGTCGGCGCCCATCGTGGCTGCAAGTCGGAGGTGGACTGATCTAGAGGCAGTAGCGGGCAATGAACAGTTCTGATTTTAAATGAAGGTTTGTGCCTAACCGTTCCTGTTTTCTTTGCGGACGGTTATGCTGTAGTTAAATTACTTTATTTAGAACAAAACCATGAAAACTTTAAATCGATTTATTTTACAAACATCTTTTTCATTGTTTCAGAACAGAATTGGTATACGGTTTCGTTCACTTAAAAAGTTCACGGTATCGGTATAAAAGTATGAACGTTAAAAAATGAAAATGATTAATTTGAAACCGGTTTCAAGCCCTGGTTATACATCCATTACAATAGATATGGCTACGTTTAATTACCGCTATAAGTTTTATAAGTTAGATCTTTAAAAAAAACCTATCAAAAATATTTTTCGACAATGAAATTAAATAATTTATTGCATGACTATAGGTAAAGTATATAAGGTGCACATAGAATAACGCTTATATATACAAAATTCTATGTAGTTTTACAATATTTTGAGTTGCCGTAAATTATATGTTCACGGTAAATGCTTAACATTGATAATAAATAACGCGACACTGAAGGACCAACACCGATTTTCCTTGTGTCGTGGATCATTGTATACGTGTATATTAAAGACAAGCATTTGTTTTTAAACAAATATTTTTACTTTAACTTTAACCCTTTGCACTGTATGCAGGAGCTACTAACTGAGCTAGTCGGTAGTCAATACATCGTTATTTATGTCAAGCTATGGCATTTATGTCAACTTATCGCAATTTAACGGTAATATTATTTAACGGTTATGGTATTTATTCAGAACTTTTATCATATTTACAACATGAATTGCAAACATCAACGCACCGTCACGTCTGATCATTAACCACCGTCACGCTTAATCTTTGCAATCTGCTTTATATCCGCCCAAATCTGCTCACAACCGGCGAGCCGCCCGCCCTGCGACCCCCGCTCAGCTTGAGACTTTCAATTAGCGTGTCGTCTACTTGGTGCGTTAAGTGATTACTTGACCACTTCACTTATGATACTGTACTTCCGTACTTCATAATATCTCTATCTGTAATTATTAGGTGGTTACCTATGCAATGACCGATTTGTATGTGAAACTGAAAAAAAATATTTTGTTATAAAAATATTATATTTTATTGTGTTAGTCGAAATATTGACCCATGTTATCTACACACTTTCGCCACCTCACGGGCCGTTGATTGATGCCACTCATGTAAAAGTCTCTTGGTCGGGTGGATATCAATGAATTCTTCAAAAGCCCCATTTTCTTTTTTTTTTTTTTATGTTACGAGAGACAATCAGGAAAAATCCTGCATGGGACACCTGGTACCATCTAGTCTGGCTGGGCCAGCCTAGGTGGTACCAGGTAGTGTCGGACTCCTACCGACTAAAAAACCTGATTGCCTCAACATCGTGTATGTCTAGTTCTTGTGGCCCTAGTGGCCTTTCAAGAGTCACCGGTCGCATGTAAAAGTCTCTTGGTCGGGTGGATATCAATGAATTCTTCAAAAGCCCCAATCACAGCTACTTCAGAATCAATTTCTTTTCCTTGCAAAAAGTTGTACAAATTTGGAAAGAAATGGAAATCTGTCGGTGCAAAGTTCAGAGTCTCCAGGTGCAGCCCATGAAGTTTTAAAACTGTCGTATGAGAAGTGTGAGGACGGGCATTGTCATGAATAAGAAGTGGAGATGAGCGATTGACCAAACTTGATTACTTTGTTGCCAGCGTTTCCATCATCGTCTGCAGCTCCTTACAGTACACATCTGCATCAATCGTTTGACCGGCTCGCAAGAAACTGTAGTGGACAATACTGTACGTACGGTACAGTAATTAATTGCAAAACTGTAACATGATTTTTGTTTATAGACTTATTAATTCTTGAATTCCAACCTTTGCAGACATTGTTACAGTTCGATGTATTTCTGTTTCGAAAAACGGTCATCCGGTTTTCCCAATAACTTTGTATGAAATAAAAGCTTTAATTTGATTTATATCTCAAGTGTACATGTTGATTTTTTTGGGACACTTTTACCAATTGTCCTTTTTGTAACATTTGGATACAAATATGCAAACTAGTCCAAGACCCAAATTTAATATTTTGGTTTTTTTTTTGCACCGCTCGTCTCAATTTAGCGTAAACGACAAGCCTTAAAAAGATTTTTGAATTAAAAGGAAAAGGAGCCTTAAAAGGTGTATCTACCTAGTCCAAGCGCCTTATAAAATAATCTATAGTCGAATTTTTTAGTCCAGTCGGAGATATGACATGTAGAACTGTCAAACAGTGAAATTTGTACGGAGATAACACTTTATTGAGAGTAATGACAGTTCCACATGTCATATCCCTGACTCGAATAAAAAATCCGACTTTAGTACAAACACAAATACAAAAATCTTCCTTATGCAGAAACATTTTTTATGCAGAATGGTATCCAACTCCAATAAAGTGAACTGCAAAGTCTGGAATTTCAAGTTAGTTTCTTTTATACGTGCTTCGATATAGTTACGATGCTTTTATACGTGGGATTCATCGATGTAAAATCAAATGCAAAGTCAATTATCAAGATTTTATTTGTAATAAATATCAATGCAATTGCATATGAACTAAATATAAATATAAGTACATACTTAATAAGGGCATAAACAATTTATCAGCATTACAAATCGCTGATATTATTTAAGTACGTACTTTTTGTACTTCAAAATTGTATTGAAAACGACTTTTCTGTAGCTGCATCACACAGTTCAATGCCCTCCTAAGAAGAATAGGTGTTAGAAACATATTAATAACATATGCTTTTAAACTTATATGTTCGGAAATTAGAAATAAACAAAAGATATAAACGATGGTTATTCTTTTTGGTTTATACAAAACTCCAAGTCTCTAGCTTGATAAATTAAATTTTTACCAATTCTTTGCATTTTTCTCGAGTCATTAATTTTTTTTTTTAAATATTTTTAATATTTTGGCCGTAGCCGCGGATGATCTCACTTTTAACCGTAGCATTTTTTTAAATGTTGGCATATGACAATACGACTGACTCCTCTGTGATTTTATCGATCGATGGTGGTAAGTCATGGTTTAGCGCGTCACCACCAAGAACCAGCGACACAGTGTTTCCGACACTTAAAAGTGACGGTGCAGTAGTTTCTGAGTTTACCTGTTAAAACAAAACAAACAAAAAACGTACCTACTCAGTTCTCTCAGAGTCTCACTCTCTCAGAGAACTAAGAGTTAGAGCTTGTATTAATAAGTATAGTTAACCAGTAATCTTTGATTTTCTGCTTAATTGAAATGCACGCCACTGTTTAGCAATTCAAACTTATTAGAAGTCTTTTTGTGTCGGGGATTAAAAAATATAATAAAACTGTAAAATGTGTAGGTAATTTAAAAAAAGAAAACATCTGTACAACTTACTACAAAACTATTTAAATACCTAAAGGTGGGACACACTGGAAGTTTTTTTTATATCTAGTCTTAATTACGCTGAAACTTTAATGGTTTTAGAACCGAGACCCCTTTATTATTAAGCATTAGTAATATCAATATGAGTACATAAGGTCAATTTAATAAAAATATGAGCATATGAAATCTATCAAAATTGAAAAGTATAATACGAGTGCAGCAGTGAGAACGCGTGAGTAACGCGCCCGTAGCACGGGTCTCTGGAGCGTGTAGTGTTGTAACAGCTCCCACACTATCGATGGGTAACTCCGGATTCAATTAATCAAAAGAACCGAAACCGCGAGCGGAGCCAAAACTCTTAATGATTCCGGCTAACTGTTATCGACTCCGAGGATTTATTTATGCCTTTCATTTTTGGATTGCTGAGTTACATGAACGTAAATGATGCTAAGCGAATGAGACGCTCTCAGGCTCTTATAAAATTAGGTGAATCAAAGGAGTCAAGGAATCGTTAAGAGGAGTCGGATCCGCGAGCGGTACCAGATCAAGTAAGCCGAAACACTCCGAGGAGTCGCGAATACCCACGACTATCCCATACAACCCGCGCGACACCGCGTGCTTATATTAATATAATAATATCATTTATTACTCTAGAATATGGTACATTGAAGATCTTAAAATTAATTAATTCCAACACATTCTACCGCTCAAGTCGGTGCGAGAATAGGAATGAATGTAATTGCACTCTTTATTTAGATATATAATACATAAAATAGTCAAAATGTCAGTAATTGATATAAAGTCGATATAAATAATTACAGTATGTGAATAACTAATTGTATTCAATTCAAAATTTTAAATCTAAAAAATAAAAAATTATTCGAACTAAATGAGTGCATGAACTCCGGTTGGTGTGCTATTACCGCTTATTCCCCACTGCTCAATTTTAAATAGTTGAGCAGTTGGGAACCACATTAAAGTCCTAACGCTCAACTAGTTGAGCACTTCAGTTGAGCAGTGGAGAATAAGCGGCTATTAAGTTCTATGTAGTTCACTATACATAGGTATACCATCACGTGGGACGACTTGCTCGTCCGCCCACTAGTATATAAAAAAAGGTATATTTTGTTATCAAACTTTGGTATTACCTTGTATAATTTTTGAAATCACGTATTAATAAAATTAATAGAGAAATTACATGACTGATCTAAAACCATAAAAAATCAGTTTTAATATTTAAACCATATTAAAGCACCGGACACACATGTCACTGCTGTTCGCGGCGTTTCGCGATCAAATACCAACTGTTCGAAAAAAGTTATATGGGGTCGTTTGAAAGTATTCATACGGCACCGCACGGTTGTGCGACCAGACGACTGATTACGTCAGACGCCCCCAGTCGCAGCTAATGGCGCCTCTGTTGTTTTATTATTATTATTATTGATATATAAGTCGCATGATCGGGCGACTTAGCGACCAGTAGCGCGAGCACGCAAACGGCCGCATCGGTGACTGTCATGTCGACCAGAGCGACTAGAACCCGTGTGGCCGACGCCTTAAAACTCATACGTTTAATCACTCAAACAAACAAATTTAAAAAATAATCATTAACATTTCCCTCAAGGACTCTTTTTAAGAATAGGTTTTAATGAAATTATGTTAATACATATATCTTATAAAGCAAAGGGAGGGTTATTGTTTTTACAAATACTATTAAACGAGTATAAATGAACTAAAATGTGCTAAAAATAAAGATCACCTCCATATTGGTATATCTACACATTAGTATATCTACACCATTTTAATCTTAAAATAAAATATAAAAGATGTCAACTTGTGCCATCGTTTGATATTTTTTATATAACTACGTTGCAATTTTCTAATTAAAATTCATATAATAATATGTAGGTATACTCATATAGTCTGTCTAATAAGTTATTGTATCTGTCAGATTTTTCAAACGAAAAAATCGACATGTTATAACATGACATAGTAACTGTCATCGAGTCGTTATGACGACGACATGAGTTTGTTTATAGAATAACTAATTTTGGTACTTTATGTTTTTACATTACCTTTAAATAATGAATTTGCGATTATACTCAGTATAAGGGAATATGTATTTCCCGTTAGGTACTTTTAATAATAATAATTGTATTTTCTTGGTAATAAGAAATCCACAAAATACTTACAAAAAATATTACAATTACACAAACTACAATTACAAAAGACCTATATTTCATATTTTATGATATGATGATTATAAATCGCATGTTTCATGAGCAATAAATGTACAAAATAATAAATGAAACTCAAAACTTAGCGCACAATCACGCAGTTGCAGATTTTTTTAATGTCCTAAGAATTTACCCAAGTACAATAACTTATTAGTCACCCTATAATTATGAGTATATGGTTTCATTTCCACCATAACTTTTGTTTATTACTTACCACAACGTAATGGACGCCACACACAACCAGTTAACTACAGTTAAAACTGGTGATCCTATTATGAAAAACTGAAGGTGTACTTTACATAGGTACTTCACACGGTCAGTTTTGACTGTCAATTTAAACTGTTCAGTGAAAACTTATCGTTTTAATTGATTATGATAGCGGCCATAAGCTCCGTCATCGTGTAGTCATAAATACAGATCTTCTAGTTATCAAATAACGTACTCGTAACATCTATGTAACTCCCGACGGAAACATCCTTTTACTAAGTCTTAAACTTCAAATGAAATTATCTCTAAATCACATTTTATGGACATTTCTTTCCAAACTTTTTTGCGAAAATATCCTTAACACCTACATACATGATATATACATATTTCGATTTTTTTGTGTACATTTTGGAAACATCAATATGTTTATAACGACAACAAGGTCCCTATTCCATAATAACTTCAGGGAAAATAGCCGCTTCCATAATGTTTAAACGGCTATTTTCTGCATTTTGTCGGTAGATGACGGTGTATGGGTAGGCTGGAAGTCCTGGAACACGCTATGGTTTCGTTTCTTCCTTTTCCACTAAATAACTTTTTCTTATTAAAAATAATTTTTCTTATTCTTATGGTTCACATTACTACAATTTTTTTACAACCTTTAAAGGGAGGAGCACGAAGTTGTCTAAGAAAGAATGGCGATTCTTTCTGAAAAAACACAATTTTATAATCGATTTAAATCGAAAAGCAATTCTCGATTAGATCGTTATACTACAGATCGACAGTCGAAAAACACACACAAACATATACATATCAAATACGTATTCTTTTATTAAAAAACTGTTACTAAAATAGTTACAATGCCCAATTTTTAGACACAACAGATTTTAAAAAAAAATGTCATGACATTCGACATCCAAACGGTTTCTCTCATCAGTTGCAAAAATCGATTAAATTTTTGGGATTCTAGGGTCAATGACTGCTTGATATCGATCTAAAAATCGATTTTGCAGCCAAAATAATCCCGACAGATGTTGTCCTGTCCAAATTTCAATAATACAATCATTTCAATAAGTTCATACGAAAATCCCATAGAAAAGAGGACTCAGTTTTTTCCGCATTTTCCAATTTTCTGTGCAACTTTTCCAATTCTTTTCCAATCCAATCCAATCCAAGGGTTTTCTTTCCCTAAAAACCTCATACGGACTATTACGAACATTTTTTTAAAAAATTAGTGAAATCGCTCCAGCCGTTCTCAAGTGACGCGCTTACCAACGAACAGTATTTAATTTTTATTTGTATAGATATGTATAAATATAGATATTTTATTATGTATATCTATAATATACATATACATACAAAAGAGATAACGTGTTATAATATCGGTATATGAATAAGTATGTATATGTTTGTATTACCGGGACAACTGTAAACCGTATTATGAAAAATTAAAAATTTTGACTACCGTCACTTTCCATTGATGAAATAACAATTTTTATTCAAGTTATATCTGATGAATTTATTACATTCAAATGCAAACGTAACTGTAATAAATTATGTGCAATGTCTCGTAGGACAGCTTTTCTAACAAGAAGTGTGTTTGGTGTCGGAGCGCAACTACAAATGCCTACTTTACAAAACAACTTAAATATTCGACTGACTAAGCATACTACACATTGGATGAGTATTTCACTGATATCTTGCGTGAGATAATAGGTATTATGATAGTTATTTAGTGATAGGCAACGTGACATTAAATTGATTATTGGAAATCGTTATTTGATTAAGATTACATATAAATTTTCTGACATTTATTTTTTCTTTATTCATTACTACGTTTATTTAAAGATGACATGAATTGTATTATTTTTTAATTGTATTCTTTTGTTGCTTACATTTGCATGCTATGAAGTGGACTATTGTATTAAATATTGACATATTTTTATAGCATTTTCGGCAAATAAATGATTTGATTGATTGATCATTTCAACTACAACCCATCCGCTGCGTATTCACTCAATAATTGTCGTCTCGTTGTTCCCCGCGTTGTCTTCAATGTACAGCTGGAGGCGCGTGTAACCAGACGATTCTTTCAGACTTTTATTGTAGATGATGTTCTTCGCCCACGCTCTGCAGCGGATGAACACGGCGGTGTTGGCTGAAAATATATCCGGATATGTAGATTTTCCTTTTTTTTATGGAAAAAGGCGGCAGACGAGCATAAAGTCCACCTTCCGTGATAGATGCCAACATTCGTCCAAAATAACAAACGTTGGCACGCCCCCGAATGAGCTGCCTACCTTTGGAGACATAGGAAAGGATTTGGAGAAAGGGTTGAGAAAATGGGGAGGGATGGGAATGGGCTCTGGCACATTTAACTCACTACCGAAACACGTACGTACATTAGGAAAATAAGATAAAGTGGGAAATGCAGTACATTTCAAGGCAGTCTTCTGTGAGAGAGGGGTAACATGGCCAGTCGAGTGCGCTCAGCGGCTGTTGAATTGCAGCGTGCACTCCCCCCCTGATTAAATGTAGAATGCACACAGGTTATCCTTTATTAATTTTGTTTCTATCTATAGGTACATATAAAAACAGATGTCCTGATTGACAGACTGATTGATTGACTGACTGATTCATCATCACCAATGTATAGATATATGTATAAATAGAAACAAAACGATAGGCAGCGCATTCGGGGGCGTGGATACGTTTGTCAATTTGGACTAATGTTGGCATGTATCGCGGATGTCTACGTGCGACAGTATCCACTTACCATCAGGTGGACTGTATGCTCGTCTGACGCCTTGGCCCACAAAAAAAAAAACTTATAAAAGTAGACATTTCTTTGAAAATCAGTTACGTACCTGTTTCTCAAAAGTTTTCCAGTTTAATTAATAAGTGAATATCTATAATGTTCAATTTAACGTTAGGTGGGTACTTTAAAGTCACCGAAAAGGTACAGATTGAACTAAAAAAATATTTATAGCGCTAATTTTAAATTGAACTACAAACATTGACGTAACTAGGAGGGGGGGGGGGGTTTCAGGGGCGCCAAAATGGCAATTGTGGTTTTCCAAAAAATACAAGTGGAAGATAAAAATAATAAAATAAATAAATAATATTAATAAAATTTAAATAAATAAATATTAATAAAATTTAAATAAATAAATATTAATATTATTAATAATAAATATTAATAAATAAAGGGGGCACCAAAGTGAGGTAGGTATTGCCCGGGGTGATATTTAGCCTAGTTACGTCCCTGGCTACAAATTACCTACATACTAATTTTACAAGTACTTATGTTTCTGTTTTTTTTTAAGTACGAAGGCGGCAGTCGAGCATACAGTCCACCTGATGGTAAGTGGATACTGTCGCCCATAGACATCCGCGATACACGCCAACATTAGTCCAAAATGACAAACGTTGACACGTCCCCAGATGCGCTGCCTACCTTTGGAGATATAGGAATGGATTTGGAGAAAGGGTAGAGAAACTGGGGAGGGATAGGATGGGATGGGAATGGGCTCTTGCACATCTCACTTACTACCGAAACACGTACGTACATTGGGGAAATACGATAAAATGGGAAATGCAGTACATTTCAAGGTAGTCTTCTGTGAGAGAGGGGTAACGTGGCCAGTCGAGCGCGCCCAGCGGCTGTTGGATTGCAGCGTGCACTCTCCCCCTCAAAAATGTTATTAGTAGGGTAGGTACCTACTATGTGTAATCGTATTCGCTAATAGTAGGGCAAATTATTCGTATTTGTATTCGGGAATAGTGATTTTATGCTATTCGAAACATCCCTATGTCCACTAAGGAAGGATTCTTAGAAATTTTACAGAAAAGAGGAGAAAGGGGGAGAAGATTTTTTATGCAATGCGTGTATCTCAAGAACTATTTAAGTTAAAGACATGAAATTTAGTAAATAGACTTCATTTAAAAGAATTAAACACGTGTATTAATAACTAGCGACTCGCCCTCGCTTGGGTTTATGTTTTTTTTTCAAAATTTCAAAATAAAATATCGCCTATATTTCAGTGACTCGGTGATTCCAGAGATTACCCCCAACATACCTACAAACACACAATTTTACCTCCTTATTATATTAGTATAGATTAGCTCGGTCAGTCGGATATAACGTGTCTAAAGGCTACAACATAATCCTTCCCCGTAAGATTAACAAATTCTAATTTAATCACAATATCATAACAACTCTTTAGTTTCTCCGTAGTCGGGTGAAAGGGTATACTAATTTTAGGTACATTTTATTTTAATTTCTATTTTTACCTTTAGGTGTGATTCTGACAGCCAGCAATGGGCTTCTGTAACCGTCCTGGTTGCGGTATGGATAGAAATGGCTGGACAACCCCCTCCCCCAGGGGTACTCCAAATTGGTGGTGTTGCCCACCTCTCCCCGACACGATATCCATATTTGTTTCTGCTGCTTAGAAAAAAAATAACAAAAAAGTAATTCAAATTCTAATTATTTATTCAACAGGTAAAATAAGATGTTAAAGGTACAACATTACACATGTTGTGCCTTAATAGGCTTGCAAAAATTTTTCATCAAACTTAAATAAAACTATTTCGTCAAACTTATGCATTATAGAAATGTCGGATACTAATCTATTATATGTATATAAAAAAATGGCTGTTGGTATATCTGAGATTAATAGACTTCGACACCGTTTGACCGATCACCATGAAAGTTGGCACATATATGTATTTCTTCGTGGAGAAGGTTTTTATACTATTGACTTTGTTGTAACTCGCCACTAGATGGCGCTGCAGCACATCAACTTCTATACCGTTCAATCGATTGCAAAAATCATATCGACGGCAAAACAGAATAATTTGTGATTTTATATACAGAGGTAAATAAATATACACAGGCAGGACAACGTCTGCCGGGTGCAGCTAATTAATTATAATTGCAAATATGCCATATGTCAAGATAATTACAGATGAAAATCTCATTAATATATATTATAATTAAATATACCTTTGATTGTGTAAAATCGTTTCTTTCATAACCAATCTTTCAATTTTCTTATAAATATTTTTTCTGGGAAGTCTTTTATATACCTTTATATTCGATTGTTACTATCGATATGGTAATATCGATATCGATATATATCGATATAATTTTATCGATATGTTAACATGATACGATATGTTAATAAACCACTGTGGAATATAGATAGATAAATATACTTTATTCTACACCACAACATACAGAAAGAGAAACACAAAAATACAAGTAATTAGAAGTACAATAATTATCGGCCTTATCGCAATATCTAAGGTCAAGAAAGATATAAACGTTAAAAATAAAGTTTGATAAAAGTATAAATTATTCTTTTAGGTGAACTAGAACACGCGGTAGCTACCGGCCTACCTACCGCCGCGCGCTGTATACGTCACGAGGTCATTGTACTCGTTAACTAAAGTAGAAACATTAGAATGCAAATTCTGTCATAGAAAATCAAATCCAATTCCAATACACTGTCTATCCAGCTTTGACATCTAAAGTAAGCTCTTTTCTGGGAGGTCACCTCTTGACCCCAGTTCTGATCAAGGTACTCGCACCCATGACTATTGTTCAGTTCTTGGCACATGTGGACTTTGGAAATGAGCTGTAGGGATCACAATAGATCTTTCAAGTCGCAGTAACGCTGCTTATGATCCTTTTGGACTCACCCTCGTACGCACACACACGAGCGCGCACCACTCCCACGCTCTATGCTCGCATACGACATGCGCCAGGTTATCACTCAAATTATTAGTAAAAATATTATTCACTTCAAGTATTTAACCTTAGCACTACACATGATATTGGATTACTTATTTTAATAATTCATTGCACAATATCGTACAAAGTATTACATAGTAGTAGTTCGTAATTGGCTTATTAATTGACAAATATTATACTCATCCATAATTTTTATTATAAGCTGTGGACTATTTGTAAATAAATAAAGTAAATAATTAAATAAATAATAATTAATAATAATAACTAAATACGTAAAGAGGATTGCGGAGAGAGCCACACTCCAGCAGCGTACCCCCTCATAAACGGGAAAAGTAAAATGTCGCTTAGAAATAAGTTGACATTATACACATCTCTCGTCCGTCCCATCATGACCTATGCCAGCGTGGTGTTCGCACACGCGGCTCCCTCTCACATCAAGACCCTCCAAAGGCTCCAAAACAGATTCACGCGCAAGGCCGTGGCTGCACCATGGTACTTGCGTAATGTCGACCTCCACAAAGACTTTGAGCTTCCCTCCATCGTCAAATACATAAAAGACTCTGCCCGACGCTACTATGACGCCATCCCCCATCATCCCAATCCTCTGATTGTCTCCTCCCTCACCTACACACCGGACAGGAGTGCCCCTCCCCGCCATCGTCGGCCGAGGCACATCCTGGACGATCCCGACGACCCAATCACCGCTGCCAATGCGGTTCTCACCCTGCACTCAGACACTGCACACAGACACCGTCCCCGCCGGCGGAGACGTGGACGTCCCCCCCGATACACCGTTAACACACACCGGCCCTCAGCCAACATGTTCACAAGGTACATACACGTGCCTGGGCGCTTTTCGCCGACTCGCGATCCCGCGGTATCCCCCCAATGCAACGCCCTAAGCCGAGGTCCGTTCCTTCCGCCGGTTTACCGGCGGGGGAGCCCTTAGGCTCGTTGCAACACACACTTTTGCTCCTGGCTGAGCGCCTTCTGCGCTCGCCCTAATATAAACAAGTCCGGTGACTCTTGAAAGGCCATCAGGGCCACAAGAACTAGACATACACGATGTTGATGCAATCAGGTTTTTTAGTCGGTAGGAGTCCAACACTACCTGGCACCACCTAGGCTGGCCCAGCCAGACTAGATGGTACCAGGTGTCCCATGCAGGATTTTTCCTAATTGTCTCTCCTAACAAAAAAAAAAAAAAAAAAAAACCAACAGCGTCGACGACAAAATTAAATTTTTCATGGTCGTTAGTATGAGTTCTCATTACTGCACTCGTATTATATTTTTAAATATTGGAAGATTTTTTTAGTTTTTTTAGTTCAATTTGTTTAGTTTAGGGATCACAACTTTAAAACCATTAAAATTTCAGCGTGTATAGTATCGCACTCCACCGGACGTTGACTATAGACTCACCTCAGATGGGTCAAGACTCTTGATGTGCTCTGTCAAATCTTCAGGCATATCTCCCGGTAGTGAGTTCACATCATAAAAGTCCGGTTCCCAGTCGTAAATCTGAAATAATGACATGGGTACAAGTATTATTTTTTTTAGAAAGAAGGTGACAGACAAGCCTACAACAGTCCACCTGGTGATAAGTGGATACTGTCGCTGTACGACATCTGCAATTCATGCCAACATCAGTCCGGAATGACTAACGTTAACACGCCTCCGGATTCCCTGCCTACCTTTAGATTTAGGAATGGGTTTGAAGATAAGGTTTATTATTGTATATTATTAAGGATTATATTATGAAATACTACCCAGCCGCTCTGTCTTCCGTCAAATATAGCCTATGTCCATTAGATTAGCTTCCTAAAACTAGGAATTTTCAAAATAGGTTCTGTAGTTTTTGAGTTTACCTCTTCCTATACTTTACCATAAGCCCATATCTCTCTCACCTCTGGATATAGGCCTCTCCCGCGGCTTGCCGCCACTCACAATCTTCAGCTCTTCTCGTCCAGCGACAACTGCGCTGCCTGGTATGTGATCTCCATTTGATGACTCTTCTCCCTAATCAGTTGTCGGTCTTGCGGCAAATATGGGCGCCCATTGCCACATCAGCTTACTAATTCTGTAAGATATATCGGTCACTTTTGTTCTTTAGTGAACCTCTTCGTTTCTTATAAAAAACAAAAGTAATTCTCTGTATTATGTTGGTATTGATAGTATGAATGTTGGTATGAAGGGTAAATCGTGCAGTGATTAAAATTCAATTAAATGCGAACACTGCTGGAACAAAAACACTGGAATCTTGCGTAAAACGGAAAATGTGCAGGATATATTTCATATAATTAACAACAAATTGCCAGAATTGACCCATATCCTTAAGACATTGAATGTTACACATAACATTAGCACAGTTACCAAACCTACCTTATTCAATTTGATGATGAAGCAGGGTGTGTTAGGATATCCGTAATTGTCGTCGGTGTTGCATTCTGACTTAGAATTGAACCAGCTGTCGTTCTCGTATGCTTAAAACAATAAACGAATTCTTAAAAGTATTTTTTTTTATAGACAAGTGGGCGGACGAGCAAGCGGTCCCACGTGATGGTAAGTGTTACCGCCGCCCATGGACACCTGCAACACCAGGGGGTATACGGGCGCGCCGCCGACCTTGCAAAATCCTATTCACAACTTTACGAATGTATACAGACGAGGCTTAATTCTAAATCAGGGGTATAAACTGGGGCACAAAATTTTCGAGCAACGTTTTTTGCGATTTGTAAACCACTCACTTAAAGCTTACAGAAGACTACTGTGAAATGTAGTGCATTTCCCACTTTATTCTATTCCCCCCAAGTACGCTGTGTTTTTCGGTGGTGAGTTGAGGGGGAGAGTGCACGCTGCAATCCAACAGCCGCTGGGCGCGCTCAACTGGCCACGTTACAACTCTCTACCAAGCCTACCTTGAAATTTACTGCATTTCCCACTTCGGTAGTGAATGAGATGTGCCAGAGTCTATTCCCATTGCAACCTGTCATAGGCCTCCCCGTTTTCTCAACCCATTATCCCATTATTGGCTATGTATCGCGGATGTTCATGGACGACAGTATCCACTTACCATCGGGTGGACTGTCTGCTCGTCTCCCGCCTTCTTACTATAAAACATGACTAAAATTTACATTTATCTAAAGTTTAAACCCAATCGATACAAATGGAAACACATCAAAACATTCAGAGGTCGATCCACAATCATTCGTCGCTCCGAGGCTACTCGATACAAAGACGTCACCTTGTCCTGCAAATGGAAGTCAATTGAAACTCAATCGATTGACATTCAATGGAATCTTTTATCAGCACAATATGGGACTGTGGTGACAAATTGACGTATTTGCATTATGAATTGATTTATGTGTCAATCTGAATTTGTGCTTGATATACTAATTTGTGTACACGACTTTACTTGTCTTGTAGGTACTACACCTACGAGAAGACAAGTAAGATCTAATGCTGTAACTAGTTTTGATAGGTGTGTAATCTGCAAAAATGGGAGAGGCATCTAGAAAAATCGAGGCCTCCATCAAAGAAAGGGGGACAGAAAATTAATTATAGTCAAATAGATTAAATGAAATACAACTTCATTCATCTCACGAAGGCGCTTTACGCTTAGTAGTGATTGTGCTCGTACATGTACATTGCTTCAGTGTGCGCAAACTTGATAAGGTTTTATACCCTTGTTTTTATATTTGTTTTTAAATTTTTTAAACCCCTTGTATCTCCCTAGGTCTCTGGGTTGTAGTAACCTACTCAATATGTGATAGTTACTTGACATCAACTTTACAAATAAGAACACACCTCACGATTGAAGCGGCTGGGCGGGGTGTGTCAATGGCATACATCTATTGAGTGCAGAGCATGTGTCACTATAGACTTACCTTTTAGATATGTGTCACTAACAATTAAATTGGCTTATATTAATAAAAGGACAGCAAATTGTGATTGACGAAACAACTTACATTTTAGTAACTGAGATAAATAGTTATAACTTAATATGAATGTCGTGACCAATGTGACAGAGTCGACCTAACCCAACTATAAATCGTTTTATTTTTATCGCCATCGATTTTTAATTGTGTTATTTTTGTTGGTCGTTTAATTAATTTACCCGATAAAATTGTAGTTACATAGAGGTTCGTTATGCGACTTGTATAATTTGTACCGTGTCATGTAAATTCAAACGGACCACACAATGACGTTTATTTTTATTTATATGATATTATTATACACCTTTAGTAAAAGAAAAGTAGGTTCTCGTCCAAAATTGCATCTTTCAGATATTGAATATCTGCACAATTGTATAATATTACACAATTATTTCATCAACTGACATCACTCACTCACTCACTTCTTTTTTATTTGTATTAGTTTTATAAAAAATATATAGATGTTGTTTACATTTGTCCTTATTTAACAAATTTTCTCTAAAATACTAAAATACAGGTACGTGGCTCATTCTACTTTTTAGTGCAGATAATGAGTAAATAATTAAAGATTTTCTTTAAAATATATTTGGTCCTTGAATCATTTATATTTCCGTCATCATGCGATTTATTATTTCATATTAAATGTCAATATATGCATGGTCGCTCACTTTCCGCGTTAATTACATTTGCATACGTTTTAGGGTCACGAGGGTCCAAAAAATTAACAACAATGTTAGCTACCTACCACAAGTAAGAAGTTTTTGATGTCAAGTTACAATCGGTTTTCTGAGAAAGTTACAATAATTACCTTCTCTTTTAGAAACATTCGAATTCACGTTGTTTATATCAAACGAATTTAATTTATTCATCTCTCGAAACAACTCTGTTCCTTTTTCAGGTTTAAGGAAACTAAAAGTTCAAATATTACCAAAATAATTACTATAAACTGCTAAATTTATTTTATAATCGCAGGCTAATATAATTGTGCACTTATTCAAATATTGCTTGTAAACATTTTGAGATGATTAACTCCGGGAGATGATTCCGGTGTTTCCACAATAATGAAACGTAGTGGCTCTTTGGAAAATCATTCTTTTTGCGTTCACCAATAGAAAATATCTTTAATGTTTAAATTGGCTATTTTAAATTTAAATTAGCATACGATTACATTTTTTTTAAATTTGGTACTTTTATTAGAATTTATTACTGATACCATATAGTAACAAAGGGGAGCTGTAACATAGTTGTAAATACTATGGTTTGGGCAGAATATCTCAGAATATTTGTCAAAAATATACGAGATCTTTTATGTTTTACCTGTTATTTAAAGAGATATTTCACATTTAATTCACATTTATTATAAAAAGAGTAGATTATCCAAATATTTACCCTTAAATGGCGGTAACAGAATATACGCCTATTAAAAATACGCACTGCGTTTTGCAGTTAAAGAAATTGAGAAAACCAATCAATTGGAACCAATCCAGTTAAATCTCCCAGCTTGAGAAGTTCAATATGATTTCAGTGACAATGTATATACTTAAATAAATATAATAAAATCATATATATATGTATATATCATATATATATGTTGAGATATAATATTTACATACATTTAGACACATTTAATACTTTTTGAAAATTTGCTGTACAAAGTACGAATGACGGAGCCCAAAACAACTATAGAACATTTTTAGAATTTTCAACTTTCTGTTTTTCTGAAAGCGCAACACGCTTAAACAACTGGACGAATTTTAATGAAACTTGGCATAGTTATAACTTCTTACAACTCTTAATTACGCTTCTTAATTTCAAAGACTTCTTAATTTACGCTAGTATTAAGAAGTCTTTAGTTATAACCTATTCGGCGCGTTAACATTTAGTGTACTTTTTAACTAGATTAATTACTCTAACGACTACGCTAACGAAACCGCGGGCACTGCTAGTTCAAAATAAGCCTAAGTACTCACGTTTTAAGAACTCCTCAAGCTGCAGCAGGTAAGGATCGTACGCAGTCGCATTGTCGAGATTGTACTTGACCACGATATTGTCTAACGGGCGAGGCCGAAACGCTACTCCTGGATTTATCCCTGAAATTATAATCAGTTTAGGCCCAAACACACTCGATACTTGTAGCATAGGCGATCGGCGACTTAACAGCTTAGGCACGAGTAAACACCCCCACACTTAATGGTCCACTCTAGGATTCCCTGCTTCGTGGATCCAGACACATACACAGACATTAACACACCACGCAGATCCGAACAAACATGTGTCTTTAAACAAATGAATGTCCTACCGGGAATCGAACCCGGGAGCTTTTACGCTGTGTGCAAGGGCACCAGCAACTGGACTAATCGGTGGGCCGACAATGATAGCAATTAAAACGCGGTAGCTCTCTCAACATTGATTGATACCTATTGGAAAAATAAAGTTCTACTAAATATTGTAATTAATGTTAACAAATTTGGCGTAGTTCATATTAACAATTAAATTAATTAAAGTTTTAAATTGTTACATTTTAATCTATAGTAAATTAAAATGTAAACGTTCGTTTGTTCAAAATCTTAAATCTCCGAAAGTTCTTCACCGATTGCTTTGAAATTTTGACACAACGTTGCATTCGAATACGCGCGTGTTTTTATATATCTATCACAGGGTAAAAACATACCAAAAACAGGGTAAACGCCATCTGTTGGGCAGCCACAGCAACGTGTGTCCGGGTACTGCTAGTTGTTAATATAGTTGTACAAAGTTTATCAATAATATTGTAAAGATTGTACAAATTGTAAAGTGCTGGTGTAAGATTAGCTTTTGTTCCGCAAAAGTTGTTCATAATCATGGAAACAATCACCTATTTAATGTATAGTTCAAAATGTCACTTTTATTCTTATTAAAATGAATAATGACAACGCGACGCAAAGGTACGAAACTTACCAATAAGAGACCTGTCCAAAACGTAGGTTGGCTTGGATTTGTCGAGGCTGTAGAAGAGGCCGCCCATACATAAAGCGAACAGCAACGTCAACACCGCATAGAACACCAAGTAGAAAGTGAACACTATGCCTGAAAGAATGTTCTCCAATTAAGATAATCCATGTAGATAACACACGCATCACACCTCTGCACTATTTCTTAATTATTTTTTATCCAATTATTATTTTCATAATCATGTAATAGATTAACGATGTAACTTGTTATCGAAAAGCAATACCTATGTCGGGAGACCACGGTCTCTTAAATTATTGCTTATTCTTATATACATATACACCCGTTGTCTTAAAATTTTATAGTTATGGTAACGAATGTCTTTTTTCGAATTTGAATTTAGAATTTAGATAAATTATATTGTAATCTGTGTCAAATGCCCTTTTCGTGAAATTAAACGGAAACTAAATATGGAAATGTTTGTGATAATTAAACAATAGCATAATTCGTCGAGACGCTGCACATTCCCCTCGCAACCAGCCTTTTCAGAATCCCCTGCTGGACGCGGGCTTCCTCATGCACCATTATCTCGTGACTGAGGTATAAAACTCCACGCTGGCCAAGCGTTTTCCTTTTACAATTACAATTAGCAGATAGATGTCCTAACGCTTAACGCAATTACAATGACACAAAGACGAACAAACACGTGCCTTTAAACAAATGTTTGTCTGACCAGGAATCGAAACCGGGGCGTATTGCACAGCAAGCAGTGTCACTATAATACCAACTGGGAGAGTTGATCGTCAATTAATCGATGGCAGTAGAATTGTTCATTCGAATGTTGATAATCGAATGAATAATGGAGGCGTCGATTAATCGACCCGCTTTCAATCATCATTCACAATCGCGCATCGCTTGTAGTGTTGACCCTGTATTAAGTAATGAGCGCTACGAATGTTTTAGATGTTTTGCAACAAAACATTACATATTTGTATATTTTGAATAAATAATTTTAATTACCTAATGTTTTAAGTACCCTAAATTAAGTACCTACCCTAAAATAATTGTATGATTTTTTTATGGACGAAGGCGGCAGACGAGCATACAGTCCACCTGATGGTAAGTGGATACTGTCGCCCATGTATATCTAAAACAATATTATATATTCTATTTTAAATTAATTGACCCGTTTCAGCTTTTGCGGCATTTCATTGACACATTGTATATTTAGTTTCAGACGAAAGGACCAACGTTCCTCCGCTCTGAACATTGCTCCATCAAGCAGAAGTTATATGGAACGTTATTTGTATGAATGTGCTTTTACATGCGCTGTATCGTGTCGGCTGACTATAGGACATCACCACCGCATCTCTTCCCGTGGGTGTCGTAGAAGGCGCATACCCACAAGCACTGAGGAACTGCACCACCTCTGAACGAACTCGCCAACCCGTTTGACCAACTGCAGCGTGGCGTTTTCAGGCCATAGTATATCCCTAACGCACAATACAATATGCATGAAAAAGCCCAGTCCTGCAGTTGATACTGAAAGGGCTGATTGGTTGCATTGCATTGCTTTTACATGCAAGTTTTATTTTGGTCTTGGCGGGCAAATACGGAATTAGACTCATTTCGTCACGAACGAGCGGTTGTTAACATTTAACTTTTCATAACACTTTCATATTCAACTTTATTGCTATGGGCATAGAGTTCAATAAAACTAATATCCACGAATATTGTATTAATAAACCATTAACGTGAACTTTTGATAGATGAAAGAGATTGATAGGTTTATTGGCCATCATATTTTATTGAAGATTTTATAGCAGTATTGAGATCAAGTTAAAAAAACGAAGCAAAAATAATATCAAAAATAACAACCAGAAAGGAAAACGACTAAACGAATCTACAGTTTCTATTGTAAATCTGACATAGAAATTGCAGCATTTAAATAGTACCTATCTATAGACTAAAAATAATTTAAATAAAAATACAATTAAATAACTGAAAATTCTAGAAATCGGCCGTGTGGTGACTGCTGTCCTTAAAATACCATCACCCCATCTGTTCCCGTGAGTCGTAAAAGGCGACTAAAGGATAACAAAGCCTGTCTGAGGGATAACATGGCCTGAGGAACTACGAGCACCTCTAAAACAAACAGTGAACTTGCCAACCCGTTTGGCCAGCGGGACGCCGGCCAAACGGGGAGAGAACGTGCTTGTAACACATAGCCCTACTAGAAAAAGTTCTATCAACGAAGCAATCTCATCGCCAAACAGCTTCATGTACTTCTTTCTGTATAAGAGTAAAGAGTCAGTTCTTCGGACTCCCTAATGCTTTTGTTGCACTAAATTGAAAAGATGATACAACAATGCGGTTGTTTTTTTTAGTTTTTGGAATATGGATTTAGACTTCATCCATCAACATCCAAACGTTGATTAGGAGATAATGCTGTAAAGCATTAAGTGCGCCTTAATAATTTACAAAGAAGAGTAATGCAATTAATTGGTTCGCTATCAGCAGGAGTATGTGTGGAGTTAAAGGGCTGACTTTGGGAGTCCGCCTTTGAATCTTCTAAGATAAATTATGCCGCTGGTAACTTGTCAGTGTAACGAGATTTGTCAGTATAATGTACAAACCTGAACAGGCGTTTTATACACGAGACCTGTGTCCAGATAATAAATGATAAAAAGGGCTGATTACGATTTACTGAATTAATAATGTCGCTAATAGAATAATTTATAGACTCACGCATAAGTGACAGAGACAGCAACAGCTTAGAACTCCAAGATAGAATCTGGATCAGACTTTTTTACTTGTTGTCAGACTGTTTAGACTGTGCCAGGTCTTACAGGCTAAGGTTAATTATACAAATTATAATCAGTTTAACAAAGCCGTATGTCGTATTATGTCGATTTTTTTTTATGGATGCATACAGTCCACCTGATGGTAAGTGGATACTGTCACCCATTGACATCCGCGATATATGCCAACATTAGTCCAAAATGACAAACGTTGGCACTACCCCGGATGCGCGCCTACCTTTGGACATATAGGAATGGATTTGCAGAAAGGGTTGGGAAAATGGGAAGGGATAGGATGGGAATGGGCTCTGGCACATCTCACTCACTACCGAAACACGTACGTACATTAGGGAAATAAGATAACAGTGGAAAATGCAGTACATTTCAAGGTAGTCTTCTGTGAGAGGGGTCGAGCGCGCCCAGCAGCTGTTGGATTGCAGCGTGCACTCTCCCCCTCAAAACCATTACCATTATTTTTACCATTATTTAAAACCACACACTCTTTTTTCATAATTTTATCGCCTAAATGTGAATGTTATTGCCAAAAATTCGTTTTAGTCGTTTTGTTTTTTTCAAATAAGTCTGTAAAAATAATAAGTGTAAATAATAATAACTTTACACGAAATAATAATGATAAGGATTTTTTTTCTTGATATATAAAAACGCGTCATAACAAGTCATCCAACATTTTACAGCGTTTTCGCAGTACTGAAAATTTATCATTTTCGGGTTATGTATTTATTCCATTGTACCTGTATAATGGAATAAATGTATTCCGATATCTAAAATGACGCATTCCGTTTATGATTCCGAGTTGATTATGAAAATTACCCATCACAGTATAGGTATAGGGACTCAGATATAGGAACCGACTGTAAATGGTCATTAATTTGTGCATCTGTGCCAACAGGATGCATCCTGAAAACGATGTCATTGTCAGTTAACGACGTATTGTTTGGACTATCTATTCTCGACTCATGTTGGTGAGGTCGTCGATATCAATGTATCACCCGTACCTGGCGGTCGAATTTGAAGTCACATAAAACAAGTTTCGGCCGATATTTCGGACGATTCCTACAACTAAAACGTTTACTCCGATATATCGGCTCGAACGAAACCAAATTTTTCAAATGTATAGAGCTCCGACCGAAGGAAAGTCAGAGTAGACCATCTGTATCATTGAATTTCTACTTAAAATCGTTTTTTTAATAACGGAAGTAAAGGAAATATTGTATATAATATATATATATATTTTTATTAAGTAAGAAAAAATAAAAAAACGGAAATTATAAAAAATTATGTATCTATCAAAATCAATATAATATCTTCTAAAACCCATTTCCTCACAAATATTTGAAAATTCACCTTAAATAAATACACACACACAATCATACAATCGCGCGCGCACACACGCACGAGCACACACACCCGGACACGCCAATGCAAACACAAATCAACATGTATCATTAATAAAAAAATCACCTATTGATTGCCGATAATCTATAAAATACTTACTGTATTTAAGTGTTAAGGGCCAAATCAGTGTAATCTGTATTTGGCCCTTAACACTAGCAATATATTTGTTAAATAAGTTACATAAAAGGCTGTAGATTACATAAATAAATAAACAAAAAAAAATTGTACCACCTAATCCCGGTCTCGTTTTTCATCCCAGCGGAAGAAAACGGAATGAAGTGAGATGGGGCCAAAAGCATTCCGTTCTGTCTCCATCGTCCAGTAGCATCCAGTCGTGAAATAAGCTGAATCCCATAGCAATCCATCCCTCCACCAGTAGGTTGAGACATGGGATTGGATGCATCCTATACCATTATGTCTCACCTATTTAGTAGCATTCTTTTAAAAGTGACTCCTTATCACGTCACAAACATTTCCAAAAAGTTAAATAAAGATTTATTTGATAGAGTCAGTTTTTAAGCAAACCAATAAACCTACTATTTTATAAAGCTTACAATATATATATATATATTTATTAATAGGTATATCTACTTAAATAATTAAAAAAAAATGTTCAGGAAATTCTAATAATAATATTTTCTTGACAAATTTAAATTAAAAATAGCAGCATTACCATTTATAAGGTTTTATTTAAATTGTATGCTATTTCGAAAACTAAAGAATGTATAATTTTTTTTTATATTTCGTTTGTTAAGTGTCATCGATTGAGGTCTGGTTATAAGCCACTTAATAAATTTGATCACATGATGGGTAAAAAATATTCCCTATTGTGCAAGCAATGTAGTCTTGTTTGAATGAATGAATGTTTGTGTCAAGGAATGAATGTAGTTGAGGATTTTCAAATTAGGTAGATACCTACTTTTCACAAAAGCGAAACATATTGCATTGGGGAAGGTAATGTAATCCTCGGTCAGTCCTTGTCTGAGGAAGCGATGAAACTATTTACGATACATACCCTCAAATTAGGTGTTGATTGAGGGTTGACAGGATTATAGTGAGCATTCCTATGAGGCTGGCATAGTCGAGTAAATCGACTAAAATCTCAAAAATAAGAAAAGGTAAGTAGATAAATAAACAGATGTACTATAATGTCATTCACATTCACGAAGTTCGTTACTACATACTCGCTTTTTACAAAAAAAATTGTTTGAATAGAACTGAGAATTGTCCTTGAGCACTCACTGCGCCATTTGAAGGGCAGATGAATGGAATTGTATATAAACGTGTATTGAAAACTCGGATTAAAGCTCATTTAAGAAGACCCCTTTGAATTGTGAATAGCAACTGGTTTTATTTTGGGATTTTTTTACAATTCCAGTTATATGAATCGGTGCTTATACTCACGAATGTGAGTCGAAAGTAATCTCACCGTCGCCGCTTTTATGTCATACAAAGGTTAATTTTATCGGTACCTAATTATTGTTTTGTCTAAAACATTATTTACATGTGACTATTGACGTGATTTACGCGCTGACTTTATCAAATCTCAATTTGGTGAATAGCAAGTCATTATTATGACAAGAACAAGTAAACAGTTTGCACATATCTTGTCCGGTATCCTATTTAGTATTTTTATTTCTTAATTTTTATTTTTAGGGCACAGATAATGTAATTTAAGCGTTTTGGTACGCCATAGTTTAAAAAATTAAAAAAAATATACTGAATGAGCAGCAAACCATGATCTACAAAACAACATTTTTTTTTGAATAGGTAAGTAAAGGTAAATTAAAATAAGGTAATGGTAAAATAGGCAAAATAGACTGGCCTCGTTACCCCTCTCTCACAGAAGCTAACCTTGAAATGAACTGCATTTCTCACTTTAATAAATTCCTCAATATAAATACGTGTTTTGCTAGTGATTGAGATATGCCAGAGCTTAATTCTCACCCCATCCTATCCCTTCCCATTTTCCCAACCCTTTCGCCAAATCCATTCCTACATCAACAAAGGCAAGCAGCGCATCCGGGGGCTTGGCAGTTTGTCGTTCTGGACTAAAGTTGGCACGTACTGCGTGTGTCCATAGGCGACAATATCCACTTACCACCAGGTGGAAAAAAATATCTCTAAATTAGCTACCATCGATTTGCTGCTTATTCAATATTTTTTGCTAATAATTGAGGTCTAAATCTCGGTTAAGTTCGAAGACGAGCCAAGTCGTTTCAATAGTTACAAAATTATGACAGTGTAAACTTTTCGAAAACAAGATATGTAGTTAGATATACAAACTATTACATATATATATATATACATATATTTATAATATAATCTGTATATTATATAGGGTTCGTAAAGAACTACAACTTATCTAAACACTTTTTTCTAAAACGCATGGGAAATACCATAGTCAACTTAGTCTAAACACTTTTTTTCCAAATAGCTAGTGAAATCTCCCTTCACTCTGTCAACAACAATAAGAAGTGCATGATTAATAATACTCGTTTTAATTCTCGTAACAATATTATAAAGTACATACACATCATAATCGATCGTGTAATTAAATCCAATGCATCGAATTACTTAAACTGACACTTCAGATGCACGTGCATTGTTCGCGGTAGAGACAGATATTTTATTTTAAGTAGGTATTTTAATTATATTGCCCTTTTATGAAATAACTTAAGTAGGTACTCATAACTTAACGCTGTATAAATTATATGCATGTACATTACTGATCTAAGATTATGAATTTTAATTCTGTAAGATTTATGTATTGTAATAAATATAGGTACATATTATACTTCAATACTTGATTTTGATGTTGTTTTTCGTAACGCGTCTGTATTAGGGAACATATAACCTTTTGTATGTGAACAATATCTATGGGTTTAGAAAACAAAACTGTATTTTTCAAATCTTATTTTTTGTTCACTTAGAGGAACAATTGTATAAAAAGCATCGTAAAGATTTTGTACTACGAAAAATGTTCTCATCGTACACAATTCATAGTGGACGTTTTGCCATGTCAAAGTGTACAAAAACTTTGACAACGACCAAGTATTCACAATATTAAGAAGGAATATAATACGGTCAGTATCGCAGATAAAACTAGAAACTTTTGTAACCTTATATCGGTGGTCAGAACTGAACGTACCTGTACCTACATGTCATATGTAACGTTATCTAAGCTAGGGGACATAATTGTCAATATCAATTTATTGACTGATTAAGATTTTGTAACTTTAAATGTCGTTGTTTCAAGATTCTGTTTTTTTTTTATGGAACGAGTGTGTCAGAAAGTCAAGTCAGTCAAGAATGACAAACGTTGGCAAGCCTCCGGATGTGCTCTGCCTACCTTTGGAGATTTAGGAATAGATTTGGAATAAGGATTAGAAAATTCGCGAGAATAGAATAGGAAGGGATGGGAATGGTCTCCAGCATATTTCACTCATTACACTAATTACCGAAACATGTACATATGTAACATTTCCCACTTTATTATATACATCCATGGGGGAAGATGGATAATAAAGTGGGAAATGTAGTACAATTTACGAATTACATATTCAAATAGCAAACTGCTGAAGCATCTGATTTTTAATATGCAATGAAAATTATTTCATAATTTGGTCCACTTTACTACAATGGACTGTGGATTCATTTTGATTAATGTCTATCTTTCAGATATCAAATTATTTTTAGAACGTTCTGTTTGTTTCTTAAATAAAATAAAATAAAATAAATTAGAGTTTAAATGTGACGTTACCTGAACAAAGGGACGTTATTGTACGAACTTTTGACTTTGGTTAAGATTTCCTAAATTAAAATTTCGTTGTTTCAAGATACTGTTTAAATAGGAACATGCTGCTCTAACATGTGATTTTTAACATAAAATAATAATGACTTTTTTTAATTCACCAAGGTTTTAATATCTGAAAAAGTAGACCGGCCCTTTATACCTTTTGTCAGATAATGTCACTAATGAGAATAAAATTAGTCTCTAAATATTTGGAAATTGTCTTGACTGTATTTGTATCGGACTTCGAGGAAAGAAAATCAGATTATTCGGACCAAAACTAATACTGATTCCTCACGGTCAGACTGATGAATATGTTTTATTATAGTTCACAAATAGGTACACAGTTTTAGAATAAGGACTTTTCTTCAGGAGAAGCCGGCAGCGCATCTACTAACCTTCGATGCTGTACCATGAGCGGCAGTGGTCATTTACTATCATGTAGGCCGCTTAACTCGTATGCCTCCTCTCCTATATAATAAATATTCGTTACAAAACTCACCCCATCGCTTAGCTGTTCGTCCAAAAAAGCTTTTCTCTTTGGGATCGTAGATCGTCCGCAATATCCTCTGGCAGGCGGACCCTGCAGGGGGCTGCCGAGCCCAATCAGACGTATCGAGACCATTTGTCTTACTGGCCATTGTGGTGTTCAAAAAATGTCTCAAATACTTTTAATTGCACGAGCACAATTAAAACGTAAACATACAGAATTAGCATGAAATTGGGCCGCGCGTGCGCAATTCTCGACGGAGCGACATGCACTGCGTGCGCGCCGCATACGTTAAACGGCTCCTTCATACGACACCCTTTTGTTAGCATACAAATGCAACAGGATATCACGGCATTCATTGATCAATATCTTTACGTGAAATATCTCTATACCTACATTATAAGGGTGGGTATAAAGCGCGATGTCTGTCTGTCAGTTAATTATCGCTTAAATAATTATTTATAAAACCTTCCTCACACTTTTTCTTTTCAGTCTACGAAATTATTTCTAACAACAAAGAAATTTAATTATGAAATTGTAAGTGCACCATAAGATTAATAACAATCAATTGTCTCCCAGTTCGATTTCTTATATATATTTTTTAATAAATTTAGGTGTTATTATGGCACAGAACAAATTAACGAAATCTCCGTAACTTAGTTTGAGATATTTTTTCATTGTCTACGGACAAGTCTCCACTCACCTATAGGTGGATATTTTTTGCTCGTCTGCCATCCTAATTCATAAAGAAAGAGTTGATAATTGTCACAAATAGAACCAAGTCTTGGACAAGATGTACTCTTACGGTATTCTTTCAACTAAGCAGTACCTACTGAGCGACTCCTAACTACTTCGACAGGACTGGATATTGGAAAATTTAAACAACACGTGTTAAAGTGGCTTTAACACGTGCTATCCTCGTATCCACACATGTTACAAATACACGCGTGAAGTAAATACAACGAACTTTTTCCTTCGTCTCGTCTGTGGTTTTTAGAACTACCTGCAAAATGACGTGTCTATTTTTAGATGTAATATTATCGTATAGAAACAAAAATAGAACGTTGAAGACGTAGATTCTTATTTTTAACGTTATATAAGCAAAGGGACCTGTGGGTAGGAAGTTATTTTAGTTAAGATTTAACTTAAAATTTCGATGTGCCAAGATTCTGTTTATAAAAAAACTTGCACCGACTCTTAAGAAAAAATATCATTAGTCTAAAGTCGAGAGCGGTGATACCCTAAAGGGGTATCTATACTCGGATCACCTTCGTGTGATCGTAAGTTCAAATCCTCGGCCCGTACCACTGTCACTAGTTCGGCGATGAGGGAAAACATCGTGAGGAAACTTGCATGCTTGAGAAATAAAAAAAAATCTAGACCATGTATATTCATCCACCAATCTGCACTGGGCCCGCGTGGTGGATTATGGCCGGAAAACAACCCAAGTGATATACTAGGAGAGGCCTGTGGCCTGCAGTTGGACGTTCTAGAACTATGTTTTCGATAATAGATCGTAAAAACTCTACACGGAGGCAAAAGGGACAGCTACGGACTCAGCGGATAAGAGACGAAGTTTTACGGTAGTCAACGACAGACAGACAGACAGAAACAGACTCGGTTATCAATGAAACTAATATTTTCACTTCATTACAAAAGATTACTGGTAAGGTGTTGGTCTTACATTGTACGTTTAGCAAGCGCAAAACAAACGAACAACGAGCGCAGTACTTGAAGAGGCCGTTTCCTGGAGTTGTCGGAAATTCTTTGATGTTTGTATCTCGTCCGTTAGCCGACAAACTAACTGGGTTATTTATTGTGTCTTTCACTTGTTTCACGGACTTGTATTCACATGTTTGGTAATTTTCATTGTATTTATTTTCAATTTTAGTCATTGAATGCATTTGAAGCTGAAAATAAGCATTTGCTTGTATCCTGCATTCTGGACATACGCTGATATTGTTAGTACGGTATTAACAAGTGTTGCTGAAAATTTTAAAATAAAACGGCATTACAAAAATTTCATTCATTTATTTCATACAAAAACATGTCAAGGCACACGTTCTTACAGAATAAGCTAAATTAGACGATACACTTTCAGGTCATGTTTAAAGAGATTCTCTCATAAGATTGAAGTAGCAAGATACAAAGGAATTATAATGAATTAATGATTTATTAATAATATCAAATAATCATGTCAGTATCGATTATTAAAGTATTTTAAGTAAGCAAATGACCGGAATGACTTTCTGAATTCAATCCGAATGGAGAATGATGGGTGTAAACATTGGAAAATGGAATTCTGACATTTCGACCACTAAACAATTCCAGACTGGATTTTTTTTTTAGCTGAAGTTATTTTATTGGTAATATCGATTGCAAATCGTTTAAAAGGAGGTTCCATTTTCCCATATATTTGATAAAATATCTTTATTGTGACTTTCTATATCAATTTATTTCAGTCAATATCAGTTTTGGATCATTATTATTTATATTATACTTTGTTGTACACATGCTTATGTATACATGCCTCAAAGGGTATTAACGATAGATTATAACAGGCAAGCTTATTTCGTTAGGAGATTTCTTCCAAAAAACCCAGCGACATTGATCAGGTGACATGAGACTGGTATGTGGTAGACATGGTGACTAGCAATGATATTGCTGTATACATGTTTCTGGAATGAGTTTTATAAATATACAACGAAATGTAAACACATTATAAAACAATATGTAATTATAAAGTATATAAATATACAAAGGAAAAATAGAGAAAATGCTCCATTTAACATTTTCATTGTGTAATTTTCCAAAAAAATAATCGCCAACAATCGGAAATTAGAACAACGCGGCGATGAAACTGCATTGTACCAAATTATTCGATTTTATCGATGGATTGTATATCTCCCAGTCTATCTCAAATATCACACATCTGATCTCAAGTATAACACACCTGATCTCAAGTATCACACATCTGATCTCAAGTATCACACATCTGATCTCAAGAATCACACATCTGATCTCAAGAATCACACATCTGATCTCAAGTATCACACAACTGATCTCAAGAATCACACATCTGATCTCAAGAATCACACATCTGATCTCAAGTATCACACATCTGATCTCAAGCATCACACATCTGATCTCAAGTATCACACATCTGATCTCAAGTATCACACAGGTGATCTCAAGTATCACACAGGTGATCTCAAGTATCACACAGGTGATCTCAATTATCATACATCTGATCTCAAGTATAACACACCTGATCTCAAGTATCACACATCTGATCTCAAGTATCACACAGGTGATCTCAATTATCATACATCTGATCTCAAGTATAACACACCTGATCTCAAGTATCACACATCTGATCTCAAGTATCACACATCTGATCTCAAGAATCACACATCTGATCTCAAGAATCACACATCTGATCTCAAGTATCACACAACTGATCTCAAGAATCACACATCTGATCTCAAGAATCACACATCTGATCTCAAGTATCACACATCTGATCTCAAGCATCACACATCTGATCTCAAGTATCACACATCTGATCTCAAGTATCACACAGGTGATCTCAAGTATCACACAGGTGATCTCAAGTATCACACAGGTGATCTCAATTATCATACATCTGATCTCAAGTATAACACACCTGATCTCAAGTATCACACATGTGATCTCAAGTATCACACAGGTGATCTCAATTATCATACATCTGATCTCAAGTATAACACACCTGATCTCAAGTATCACACATCTGATCTCAAGTATCACACATCTGATCTCAAGAATCACACATCTGATCTCAAGAATCACACATCTGATCTCAAGTATCACACATCTGATCTCAAGCATCACACATCTGATCTCAAGTATCACACATCTGATCTCAAGTATCACACAGGTGATCTCAAGTATCACACAGGTGATCTCAATTATCATACATCTGATCTCAAGTATAACACACCTGATCTCAAGTATCACACATCTGATCTCAAGTATCACACAGGTGATCTCAATTATCATACATCTGATCTCAAGTATAACACACCTGATCTCAAGTATCACACAGGTGATCTCAATTATCATACATCTGATCTCAAGTATAACACACCTGATCTCAAGTATCACACATCTGATCTCAAGTATCACACAGGTGATCTCAATTATCATACATCTGATCTCAAGTATAACACACCTGATCTCAAGTATCACACATCTGATCTCAAGTATCACACATCTGATCTCAAGTATCACACATCTGATCTCAAGTATCACACATCTGATCTCAAGTATAACACACCTGATTTCAAGTATCACACATCTGATCTCAAGTATCACACAGGTGATCTCAATTATCATACATCTGATCTCAAGTATAACACACCTGATCTCAAGTATCACACATCTGATCTCAAGAATCACACATCTGATCTCAAGAATCACACATCTGATCTCAAGTATCACACATCTGATCTCAAGCATCACACATCTGATCTCAAGTATCACACATCTGATCTCAAGTATCACACAGGTGATCTCAAGTATCACACAGGTGATCTCAATTATCATACATCTGATCTCAAGTATAACACACCTGATCTCAAGTATCACACATCTGATCTCAAGTATCACACAGGTGATCTCAATTATCATACATCTGATCTCAAGTATAACACACCTGATCTCAAGTATCACACAGGTGATCTCAATTATCATACATCTGATCTCAAGTATAACACACCTGATCTCAAGTATCACACATCTGATCTCAAGTATCACACAGGTGATCTCAATTATCATACATCTGATCTCAAGTATAACACACCTGATCTCAAGTATCACACATCTGATCTCAAGTATCACACATCTGATCTCAAGTATCACACATCTGATCTCAAGTATCACACATCTGATCTCAAGTATAACACACCTGATTTCAAGTATCACACATCTGATCTCAAGTATCACACAGGTGATCTCAATTATCATACATCTGATCTCAAGTATAACACACCTGATCTCAAGTATCACACATCTGATCTCAAGTATCACACATCTGATCTCAAGTATCACACATCTGATCTCAAGTATCACACATCTGATCTCAATATCTGGATTGAGATTTTGCATTCAGAAAATCATTCCTATCGTTTACGCCGCGGAGCGTTTAATCACTTTTAATAATGATAATTAATTACATAGACATGTAGTTTGGGCGGAAGCGTTCATTATAGACTGAGATGGCAAAGCTGCAACTTTGTACACACTAAATATAAACCAAATAAGTGTGCCGACTTCCCTGGAAAATACGTCGGCACACTTACTTGGCGAGTGGATGGAATGACAACAATATCAGTCTTAGGTAAAATACACGAGATTATAAGAACTTTTATTATTGCTTCTGTTCATAATTTACAAAAGTAAATGTAAAAATTAGAGAGATTCAAAGGATAGAAACTTGAGGCAAATAGTGTCTCATCAAAAAAGGTAAAAAAAACATTACAAATGTAAAAATGTCAACTATAAACATATATAAGATATTATTGTTTTTCGAATGCACGCGGCAGACATTTAATTATATGAAAAAATCAAGAATTTAAGTATTTCCGCCTCGAGCAACTTATTAGCAATTCAGTAAATTCTCACTTAAATATAGTAAGTATATAATTCTTGTAAACAGACAGACAGCGCCTACAAAGAGTAATTAAAGTTAATAAATGGGAAAAAAAAATGATTATATTTGTCGCGTGCATTTAAAACGTACCTTAACTTTGGACGGTTCTAAGGTTAGCTTTCAAAAGTCCCCCCTTCACACGTTTCCCCGCGCAAAAGAAACATGCACTTTAAATGCAATCCTTTCGCGATAACTTTATACGAATTGCACATTGAAAATTATAATTAAAGTAGAGTATAGTGGGTTTATCCCACAGTTTATACAAACAACTGCACAAGTAGTTTGTATAAAGACTATAAGTAACCTTTTTACAGCAGAATCTCGTTCGATCGCCAATCAAACGCCAAGGCTAACCAATGCAGTGACGTCAATGACGAATGTAACCTAGAAAATCAATTATATACATACATTTGTCAAAACGTATAACGTTATACATTTGCTATAACGGATACATCTGTCATTAGCGTTCAAATTAAAATTAGCGGCAAACGTTAAAAATGGTCAATTTTATTAGTTTCATATTATATTGTCAATGTGCGAAAAGTTCCTAAGTAAACAAACTTGGGGAGTTTCTCTTCAAAGGTTGACATGGTCGCGTGGGTGAGGCCATTTTTCTGAAAACTGCGGCCATCAATGAAACTCATTTAAATTGGATATAAATACCGCATTATGAATAATATGAATCATTGAGATTTATTATTGTCTCCGTTATTGTAATTGTTTATTATCTTTTGTTAATTGTGAGGAACACAAAAGAAATGATGATTTTAATAATTTTATTTGGTTTGCTTCATATTATCTACCGTTTGGGAAAGTAATTCGTATTAATTCAATTGTCATTAAGGAATATGATACAATTCATTATAATTAAAATTTGTATGTACCAAATTCTTCTCATTCCGGTAATGTTTGGTTTCACTCGTGGCCCGACTAAAATATACCACATTATGTATTATAAATCATAATTTCAAAATATCTCGGCCAATGTGACACGTTAGATTGTATACAATAATATATTTCCAAATCTAACACCGATTTATATGAGTTTCATCGTTGGCAGCAGTTATCAAAAATGGCGGCACGTCACTGCCCATACTTTCGAACCCCTTTCTTATTAATATTTGGGTTTCCAACCTCCGGTGGGTTAATTGCACACATACATTTTTACTAAAATTAGGTACTTTTGCTTAAATTAGATAAAATACTAATTTAAAAGACTATGCTATCTCATGGACGGACTATGTTATGTGGAATATATTTTTAGGTGTATACGACTATGTTTATTTCAATGTTAGACTATTATATTATTATTACATACTAGCGACTCGCCCTCACTTCGCTTCGGTTTATTAAATTTAAAACAATCGGAATAAGATATTTTCCTGCGGTAAAATGGAGCCTATATTTTAAGTTACATCTCTAGCAATACATCGGTGAAAACTGCATTCAATTCCTATGCAGTAGTTTTTGCGTGATGCGTGTACAAAAATACAGGCAGACAAAATTTCTAAAAACCGTTGTTTTGGCTTCTGTTGCTCTAATAAAGACCCCCCCCCCCCCCCATATTAGTTTTTTTTTTCAATATCTATAATGTACAGACATCGGCCTGTTACAATTTTATTATATGTATAGATAATGGTAATTATGTTGCTACTCGGGTTCATTTATACATTTTATGAAAGCATTATTTTTCAAAAAAATAACTGAGAAATTGTTGTAAGAGTAGATATTTTTGGGCCCACTATATATTGGCGTAGCTATGAATGCTGTTAAGCTAGTCATATTTCCATTCTTATTTATTTTTATGTCAGGTTTTTTTTATTTAAGAATTTTGGTACACCTCTATGACAACTCAAACTAGTGATGTCAAATAAAAAATAATCGTTAGTTAAATTGTTCATCCGAATGTGTCGATTAATTGACAAGACGAAAAAATAATCGATTGAGTAATCGAGACGTTATATGAAAACAAATATATTGGTCGTATTTTATTTATATCTACGTCAATATGTGACGAGCCTAATGCTTATATGGAAAAAAAATGTTTTAAACTTATTCTAAAAATAGAAATGGACTTTGTCATTTTATAGATGTGACGTTATCTGAGCAAAGGGACCTTATTATAGATCTGGACCTGTTCATATTGATTAATATTTTCTATATTAAAATGTCGTTGTTTCAAGATTCTGCTTAAATAGAAACATGGCTGTAACATCTGATTGGATGAAGTAATAAAAAAACATGTTTTTTTAAGATTTCATCACAGTCATTAAAAATAGAACCGACAATAAGATTCATTTTCTCAGATAACGTAACTGAACTGAACACAATATTTTATAATCTACACAAAAAAAAAATACGTAAAACACTAGCGATATTTCTATTTTCTTTTATAAGGGGAAGAAAAAATCTATAATAAATTATATCTGCAAAATGTGCATATACTATGTAATACTATGAATCAAATACAGACGTACTAGAGATTCCATATTTTAAGTCTTTTTCAGATATTTTAATACAGGCCATGTCTTACAACGTTTCCCGAGGCCTGAAACCATGAATTATGGAATCTTTATTTTAGCAAATTTTTTTTTGAAAAAATCTTTTATTTTGTTGCTTTTAACAATTTTTTAAAACAAATTTGCTTAATAGTCCAAAAATTGATGTTTTTACAAGTTTTGATATATTGATCAAAGTTATTAACTCAAAACCATGAGCAGAATCCGTGGTTTTAGACTTCGAGAAAAGCTTGATTACATCCTGTATATTCAGTAAGTCATTTTTATATTGACTTTTAAACTAACAATCAGACATTCTTTAAAAAAAGGGTAGTTTAAGACCACTAACCCTTATTCAGCTAGCGTAGACCCATCTAATTCATTCAATTAAATACACACTTTTTATTGAGTAGACCGGGTCTACTGTGGTCTTTTCGTTTACAAATCCTAAAACAATTGATCCTACCTCCTATGTCGATAGATTAAATGCAGGACATATTATATGGCCTTTTGGTAGACCGAGTTGGTCTACTCGACCATAAGCTCAAAATGTACGACTCCGATCTTCTCTTTTCTGTTATACTGGATATTTCTGGCCCACGCGCGGCATTCTATGTTTATGACTATGCCAGCTGAAATAAAAACGTTATTGAATTATATTAGATGATATACAGATGGCATTCACGATATTTATTTTGAACATAATTTATGGAATTCAGTATAATAACGAGTCTATACTGCAATTAAATAATGAAAGTCCATCGTACAGTGCAATAATGAAAGTTCATAGTGCAATTCAATAATGAAAGTGCTTGTACAATTCAATAATGAAAGTTCAATGTTCAATGCAACAATGAAAGACCATCGTAACGCATATTACATTATTGCATTACTTATTTTCAACTTGCATTCTAGAGGTCGAGTTTTTAAATTATTACTAGCGCTTGGTGGTGAAGAAAAACATTGGAAGGAAACACTTGAGGATTATGTTAATTATTCAAGTACTGTTATTTATTTATTAACTTTTTAAAAGAATAGGTCCGCCCGGTAAGCCACGGCTTTAGCTTCAATTTAAATGTTGGCCTCAGTTTGAATATTAGTCTGTTTTAGCCTCAGTTTGAATATTAATCTATTTCAATATTGGCTTCAGTTTAAATTCTAGCCTATGTTTGAATATTGGCCTCAGTTTTAATATTAGCCTCAGATTAAGCCAGTGTGATGGAAAACCAGAAAACCTCTCATGATTACAAAGGCAGGACATTGCCTTACAGTCGGACATTATAACCCTATACGGTACTGGACCCTAAAGGTCTAAAGGTGATACTGTCGAGATCTTGATGTTATTAAAAATATCGGAGTTAGTCTAGCCCGGTGATTCCCAAACTTATTTCAGTCATGGACCCCTTAACATAACAAAAACTTAACTATGAACCCCCAAGTGATTTTACCTACTTTTATGATATAATAAAACCTGCTAAAAATACTTTATTCTGTCCTCTCTGATGAGATAATTGCACGTAGGTAGGTAGGTTGCACGTAGGTAGGGATTCCCATTCCCAAAATGGTAAATAGGGAATTTACCATTTTGGGAATGACTGGTCTATGCCATAGTTTCTCAACCTTTTTAGTGTCGCGAGCCCCTGAAAAAGCCAATTTCCATGTAAATTCCCTAACGACCCCCGTACTAATAATAATCGGATCATTATTATGTTTTTTGATCTTTAACATTTCATTATAAATTATTAAATAAAATTAATAAAACGTTTTTTGATAGATAAGTACTTAATTCTACCTAACTGCGACCCCAGGTTGAGAAACGGTGGTCTAGTCCAACTATAATTGAACAGTACTCACTCCGAGGCCTCTCCAAGTGCACAGCGATGAGAGGGCTAAGGTAACCCTCAGCATTGTTGTAAGGGTAGAAGTATCCCGGGAAGCCCGGGTAAGGCATGTACTTCAACGGACCTATATTCTCTTTGTCTGCTGGTGTCTCCCCTTGACATGATATCCACACCATGTTTGCCTGCAAATTAATTACAATATAATAAGGTCAAGTAAAACCGTAAACATGGACCAGCCCTTTTATCATCCACTGCTGGACATTGGCCTCCACAGGACAATGTTCATGAGGGATGTGTGGCCCTAAAAAGGCATGCTGTCCAAGCGGGTTGGAGAGTCTATTCTTTTAGATGGGATGTAGTTTCTTAAGGCTTGTATTAGCGGCTTTGTTATCCCTTACTCGCCTTTTACGACAACCACGGGAAAATATAGGATGGTACTATTCAAAAGCCGGCCGACATCACACGGCTACTCTTCAAGGGAGCTGTGAACAGGATTCTGGATAGTCGGCATCACAACCGCAAGCAGGTATTGCAGGTGTCCATGGGCGGACCATGAGCGGTGTCCATGGTCCATGCAATATACAGGGTGTGTCGTAAATAGTGGTCCAACGTTAAAGGGTCGATACACCATATATTCAGCTATCACATACCAGAATTTGAAATTTTTTTTTTCCACGGGTCTCTGTTTTATTCATTATTATTATTATTTTGAAAAATCGATACCTTGCGTTACTAATTTGGCTGTTATTTCAACAAATAACATTATTTTTTTATTTTGTTTCTTGTTTATTATTGATAAATACATGTGCTATCACAAGCAATCATTTTTTTAATGGAAACTTAAAAGATATTAAAGAAAAAATGTGTTTATTTCAAATTTTAACTCTAATCTGTCGCAAATCATGTGAATTCGGAGGCGAATGGTGTAAAAAAAATGTACTACACTATCTGTGCCCATTATTTTAAAAACTTGTCCAATAAATGCAGATTCTAAAATGGTATTAATAATAACCGATTTCGTAATGAAAAAAAAGTTATTGCCATTTCAACGGAGAAGGAGCCGAATTCAAAAAATATACTTGTTCATTTTAATTAACTCACCGGTATTGCAAAATGTTTTGAACCCAATTAGAAGTAAATTTTAACTTAACTATTAACAGCTGAGTGTTATTTGAGTCATGCACAAACATATCACCGGTAAAGAAATGTGTCCTAGGTAATAAAAGGGTAGGTACTTGGCCAGATAACAAAAGATTCATTGAAACGTTTCGGTGTAGCGCGCTACTCTACTCATGTAGTGAAAAAAAGGACTAGGTTTTTTTTTATTGCTATTCTCTTAAGTATAAATGAGACAGACTATGCCAAGTAGAAATTCGTAATAATCTTATCAGTTAAAATGCTTCAGTGTGATCCCGTATGTCGCATGTGCTTCTAGTTTCTGTGTGTATCTCCTCCGTTGAATTGCTTGTTTTATTCCAGGACTCTGATTTGCTTCTGTTTGGACTTGTAGGTTTTTGTAATCCCTACGACATCGGCTACGTTATCTGGACTTTGATTTGCTCAACGATTTCGACAAACGTGCAGTGAAGTGAAGATTAGGCGATGTCTCAGTACACACCGCGTGAATATGCTGACATGCATTTTATTTATGGCGAATGCAGAGGCATCGGTAGAAAACGGTTTGAACCCAATTAGAAGTATTTTTTACACTTTTTAAGATAAGTATTTGAGTGAGGTTATGTAAAAAAAAACATTCTCCATAAATCAACTATTATTTATTAAATTATTCACATCATCGTTACATTAAATGTTCAAAATGACCACCATTAGCGGCTATGCACGCTCTGCACCGTCTGATAAATGAACATTTTATTCGTCGAGTAAATCCGCTTATACTAATTTCTTCAGCTGCTGACCGAATTCTTTCTCTTAGTTGGTCCACAGAAGTGATGTCTTCTTTATAAACTTTTTCTTTTAAACACCCCCAGTAAAAGAAATCCATGGGATTGAGGTCCGGTGAGCGAGGTGGCCACAATATTGGACCTAGTCGCCCTATCCATCTTTGTGGATATGTTGCATTTAGGTGCTCCCGCACCTCGAAATCGTTGAGCAAATCAAAGTCCAGATAACGTAGCCGATGTCGTAGGGATTACAAAAACCTACAAGTCCAAACAGAAGCAAATCAGAGTCCTGGAATAAAACAAGCAATTCAACGGAGGAGATACACACAGAAACTAGAAGCGCATGCGACATACGGGATCACACTGAAGCATTTTAACTGATAAGATTATTACGAATTTCTACTTGGCATAGTCTGTCTCATTTATACTTAAGAGAATAGCAATAAAAAAAACCCTAGTCATTTTTTTCACTACATGAGTAGAGTAGCGCGCTACACCGAAACGTTTCAATGAATCTTTTGTTATCTGGCCAAGTACCTACCCTTTTATTACCTAGGACACATTTCTTTACCGGTGATATGTTTGTGCATGACTCAAATAACACTCAGCTGTTAATAGTTAAGTTAAAATTTACTTCTAATTGGGTTCAAAACATTTTGCAATACCGGTGAGTTAATTAAAATGAACAAGTATATTTTTTGAATTCGGCTCCTTCTCCGTTGAAATGGCAATAACTTTTTTTTCATTACGAAATCGGTTATTATTAATACCATTTTAGAATCTGCATTTATTGGACAAGTTTTTAAAATAATGGGCACAGATAGTGTAGTACATTTTTTTTACACCATTCGCCTCCGAATTCACATGATTTGCGACAGATTAGAGTTAAAATTTGAAATAAACACATTTTTTCTTTAATATCTTTTAAGTTTCCATTAAAAAAATGATTGCATGTGATAGCACATGTATTTATCAATAATAAACAAGAAACAAAATAAAAAAATAATGTTATTTGTTGAAATAACAGCCAAATTAGTAACGCAAGGTATCGATTTTTCAAAATAATAATAATAATGAATAAAACAGAGACCCGTGGAAAAAAAAAATTTCAAATTCTGGTATGTGATAGCTGAATATATGGTGTATCGACCCTTTAACGTTGGACCACTATTTACGACACACCCTGTATATACACTCCATTGATTTTTTTTTCTTTTTTGAGATTTTTTGTATAGTTGTCATAATTTTGGATTTACTGAACCAATTTAGCTAATCAATGAACTTAACGGAGATATACTATTTATAAACCATTTTTGTGCCAAATTTAATTTTAAACGATTATGAAATACGCCCTGCAGTTTGTTTCTTTCATTATATCCCATACTTATATGCATATGTATATATTGGATTCGGCTTTAATCTATGTAGTGCATTTTATTAAATTTAAAAGTATATCTGTATTTTCGCAATAGAAATCTCCTAAAATAATTTCCATAAAATGCACTTACATGACATGCATAAAATGTCATGCACTTACATAGTCCCCATTGTAAGCGGTGATATTCTTTATATGCGTCTGTAAGTCTTTCGGCATTTCATCAGGCAAGTGAGCGATGTCGTAGAACTCAGGACGCCAGCCGTAAATCCTGAAATACAATACAATACTGAAGACATGCACTATTAGGCACAGGGCACACTATAACGGCAGACAAGAGATAAGATAATGTCATATATATATATATATATATATTATATTATATATATATATATATATATATATATATATATATATATATATATATATATAAAAGAGGATATTGGTATATTGGAGATTAATAGACTTCGACACCGTTTGACCGTAACTCGAGTTGTGCTGATTTTAAAGTTCATATTTGTTACTCTAATTAACTAAACGTTTGTTCTACAACATTATATGTGCAGTTGACGCCACCAGACCGCTTATTGAATAAGTTAATAATGAACTGCAAAGCAAAAATGCAAACGCATTTGTTCACACAAATACAAACTGCTTTGCTCGATTGCTCAATATTTTAGGCTGTTATCTGACTGCTCCATAAATAGTGTCTAGCTATACTGTTCATGATATTCTAAATTACAGTAAGTGGCTACGATATAAATACATACACACGTCGATTACGGTGAGATGTTACAGTCTAAATATTGAAAATATTGTACTTACCTATTAAGCTTTAAGAAGATACACGGCGAGGACTTGTGGAAGGAGAAATGGTTCTCGTCAATACAAGGCTCCCAGCCCCGGATGTCGACGTCACACACTTTCCCCGGGGGCGGGGGGTTGCGGAAGTCACAGTTGATGGTGTTCTGACCCGCGCCCGCGGTTTGACCTTTCTTTTTATACACTGAAAGGATGGTGGGAAAATGTAAGATCGAAAAATATATTTAGAACTGTACCATGAAATACTCTAGCAAATAAAACCTGAAGCAGGAAAAAGAAGTTAGATTTTAAAAATTCAGCACTGTACAAAAAATTTAGCATAAGTACTTGTAATTGTATCAGCCTGTAACTTTTTAAACTTTCGCGTTTTGTACAAATTTTATACGACAATTCAGACCCGATTTCCACATAATAGCCTATCAGCCTATAACATCGACTACAGGGCACAGGCCTCCCCTAGTAAATCACTGGGGTATTTCGGACCGTAAACCACCACGCGAAGCCAGTGTGTATTGATGGAGTATATAATCAGATTTTTTTATAATTTGTGGAGCATGCGAGTTTCCTCACATTAATTTCCCGCACCACCAAGCTAGTGTCAGTTTTAAAAATCCGTACATAAGTAGAACTGTGCGTACATAAGTAGCATATGTAGAAGTAGTACATCCGACCGAGGATTAGAACACACAGTCGCATGAATGTGAGTCGAGTATAGATACCCCTAGGCTATCACCACTCAATTTTGTTACTCTGCACTACTCAATATATGCTACTACGAACAGCAAGGCAGCACTTTGCATTTATAAATAGCTGCTAATCGAACCGCCGATAACAAAGCCGCTATCACAAACGCAGAGGAACTACACCACCTCTAAAAGAGTGGACTCGCCCACCCGCTTGGAGCTGCGAATGAGTGGTTTGAGTGAAAAAAACGTGCAAGATTTTAAAAAGTGCTAGAACAAGAGGTGGTAGTTCTCACAAAGGAAATTTAGTGATGGTGCAGGTATTTTGCTAGTTCTCACGGAGGAACTACACTGATGGTGCATGTATTTTTATTTAACCCTGTATAGCATTAAATATTTATATAAATGAGAGACTGATGTATAGTGATGTTTATTGCTCACCTGAAAGAAAATCAATCAACTGATCCTCCCAGAACTTATAACTCTCATACCCTGTTCCTTTATACCAGATGAGAGTACTCCTCACATCTGGTGGGTGCGGCCGGAAACCCAGCCCTGGACTGGAACCGATGAGGCCTCCATCCATCTGCAAGCGAGGCACGCGAGGGTTGACGAAATGCTGGAGGAAAGTCACCATGCAGATAGCGAACACGGTGGCCAGAACCGCATAGAATATAAAGTAGAAGAGCAGGATTTTTGCTGGAAAATATGAATTGTAGTGTTAGTGAGAAGTCGGCAAAAAATTGTTAAGTTTGTTAGGAAATTAATTATTATTTTGGAAAACTATAGGACAGCCTTTATAATCTGGTTATTAAATTTTATTTAACATAGCCTCTACCCGCGGCGTCGCACAGTGGGACAGAACCGTGCGTACCGTCTCAAAAATCTGTAACTTTTTTGTTGATTGAAGTAAATCGCTGAAATTTGGTATGTAGTGTCTCCAGAGTACATACAATCCAATAATGAATGTATCATTGTCAAATGTTTAATAAATAATATAAAATAAAATAAAACAAAATAAAAATGTATTATTTTAATATTAAACCATGGTTTGGTTAACTTATTGAATTATAATTTTACAGTTTTATGATATTAATAAACCTATTTTATGTTATTTTATATTACATATGAATCTTACATTTAAATAAATGACAAATATATAATAACCCACTCCAAAAATATGTTTTACAAATAATGTACGAAATTATTTCGATTTAAATAGCTAAGAGGTTCTTAGCTTCCTCTAACAATTTCTTGGATATAGTGACTGATGGTTTTCTGATACTTGATATATAAGGATCTGACGTAAATAGAAGACCATGAAATACGTCTTCGTTTGTTGCGGACCTAGAGCATTTTCTAGCATGATGCAATCTGAATTTTTTGTAATCTTTATTACGCGATTCTTGGGCATCCTCAGATAAATGACCAATGGGCAGAACAGCAAAATGTCTTATTATACTTTCCCCATGTATTAAGATTTTATGTACTGAAGAAGGCATATTATACCACATATATTTTGTTACGTACAGTTGTGCGGTTGCACGAGTATATTCACCAAATTTTTCTGGATTTACAGCAATACCGGATGCCATGGTTTGCAGAATAACATAGAACCTTTTAATAACTTCCTCGTCAACCCCTGTAATTTCTGAAGCGCAGTAGTAGTTCTCAAAAAAACGCCGAGCTGTATTGCCGTCATTACTGTTTCCACTTCCTTGTCGGGGCTTATCAACGTGCAATCCCATCCGGCTTCGAAACAAACTTTGTACAAGCTTTTTCTTGTCTTCTTTACTTTTTTTATCTTCCGAAGTTCTCGCAGCCCATTTTTGAAATGAAAGGTTATATGAAATATGTAAAATTAGCTCCATGCACCTGATCCACGCGTGTAACGTAGACAAACCGTATTCGTAAGCATTTATATTATCTGGCTTTGATGCAATCTTCTCCAAATTATTCATTTCACTTGGCTTAGCCCCACACACTGTACATACAGCTCCAGAACTTGTGTCAGTAAGAACTTGTGTAACTTTTCCATCCACCATAGTTAGAAATAGATCGTGACTTATTTCAATTACCTGCGTCTCCTTGTGTATCTTTGATGTTTGCAAATTATTAATTTGACCCCGAATATCACCAACCACTGATCGGGTTTTCTCGGGCGTTTCTTTTGCAAGTTCCATCAGGATTGGTCGGCAATAACGAATAGAAGAACAAGCCGGATTTTGCCAAATTATCTCATGTGTTTCTGTGTCAGTCAGCTTTATTGGTACCAAAGACGCTATAAATAAGTTTGTATCTGAGACTAAGTCACTCTCATCTGTTAAAACTTGTTTATATTCGCTTTGCCCCGATGAACCATCACATCCCCACTTGGTAAACAATTTAAGAGATTTTCTTCTTGGGTTGTAAACATTTTCAATCTTTAAGATGCGAGCACAAGTGTGATCCAGCAAATCTTGTAGATTTACTTTAGCACTTATATCGGTTATTTGAATGCTGGATAGTGGAGGATAACACAGTTTTTTGGCGTTCGTCAGTATATTATATGATGGCAATATGTCGAAGTTTTTGTTAATCAAACTTGCTCGAAGAAATCCGTATTGTGATTTCGAAAGATCTAAATCTGCAAACATACTTAAAGCTTCATCCACCGTAAAATCTGTTCCATTGCGACTTTCATGCAATAATTTTTCCTTCATGATCCTTTTTTCATTTCTTTCACAATTCCGCATCATTGAAACAACAGTAGCTTCTTCGATTTCTCCTTCAGCCCGCAATCCTTGAACGTATGCATTATGTATATACTCGAGTCCATATTCTTGTACCAATTCCATATTCTTTCTTTTTTTTCGATTTCTCTGATAGATCTTCATAAGACTTTGGTGGACGTCCACGTTTTTCAGATGTTGTAGGTGTAATATCCATCGGTGCTTCTTCGAATTGTACCTTAAATTCACCGTCTAACCACGATATATTATTACTAAAGAAACGTTCTTTAGTTCGGTTAGATTTGGTCCACCGATCGTTAAACGCTGTTATAAGCGTTTTTTGAATACGTTTCACAATTAATTCACTTTTTTCAGACGACAAATGGTGGTGTTGTTCTAAGTATTTTTGAATATCTTCTGATTTTGTTCCATGGCCAATAAAAAATTCGCATAATACTCGTCGAGGCACAACAAATTCACTCATTTTGTTTTTATTTTTAACTACTTTTTTTTTACCGAGGTTGGTGAAGACTATATTATGTTAAAGTACACTAAAGTACTGGTAAATGACAACGTAAATCAATAACTTTTATACTGAAATTTCGTGTGAAAAAATATTACTATCTAGTGTCATTATCAAGTTCCTAACCACTATCTATGAAGGTGGTTAGTAGTAGGTAGGTACTGATAATGTACACTAACAACTATAACTAGATACCACTTGCTCCCTTTTCCTTCACCGCGATAGAGAAATACATAAACTATATGAGAAACATGTAATTCACACAGTGATAACAAAACATTAACCACATCTGACCGCACGATAAAAAAAATATACTACATACTAATACATTACCCAAAACTCCCACTTTACCTAAAGATTGAGTAAATAGATAATATTGTTTAAGAAAAAAAGGTCAAAAGTGATCTAAATATCCAAAAATCTCATTAATCAGAACTAAAATAATTTTTGGAATATTTTGTATTTTCTCCCCATTAGCCATTTTTAGTTTCATTTCAAGGGGGGCAGATTCGGGCACTCAATTTTTTTTGCCCTACCTTTAACATTAGCTGCTCTATACGATGCTATCAAAATTACGACATGGGCAGACACCGCTAACTGTCAAAAGTCTATGCAAAGTTTCTAATAAGGATAGAATATTAGGTCCTGAAATAAAAATTCTTTACCTCCCCAGGTTTCACATAATGGTTCACTTAAATTATTTTTAAATAGAGTACTTCATCACCATTCTAACCATATATCACACTTACAAATTTGCTGGTAAAGTAATGCAAATATGACCATGTAAACTGGTGGAATTGTGTTCTACATAATTGACATAATTTTGAGCGTCAACTTGCAAGCCTTATTCTAATACAAAAAATGAGAAATAGTGTATTTCAACTGCTATATAATATGCATTGAACATTCAGTTAGACATATGCATTAACAAAATATTCAATATAGAACATTACGAAAAGCTATTTTTGAGACGGTACGCACGGTTCTGTCCCACTGTGCGTCGCTCACATGGACAAAGCAGCTTTTAACACCTTTAAAAGCATGAACATGATGAATTTCACGGATGAAAATCCATCCAGTAGTTTTGAGCAATTCTATTAAAAGTCATTTTTATATTTTCCTCTATAACTCCTTATGTCATATGATGATGACACATATACCAGTCATTAGTGTTTACGTGATGCTCAAACAAACAGATCAACATACAGACTAAAATTTAAAAACTACTGTTTTGGGGTCTGTGGCTTCTAAAGACCTCATTTTTTTTTAAATTAAGTCAATAAACTAACAACCCTTTTGCTGATTTATTAATTTATAAATAATTTTGACATATAAAGGTTGACATTATAACCAGTGGCGACCATTTGTCTTTTAAGTTAACTATACTCTTATGTCATAAAATTACATAAACATTCTACAGTTACATTCTCATACGCCATGTGATTAAAGCGGCCAGACTACTTTGGCTCAGTCACGTGGAGATGATGGAGGAGGATCGCGCCGTAAGTGTATGAGGAACAAACAAGTGGTCGACGATTGGTCGGACGTCCCAAGCACCGCTGAACGCGAAGCGAAGAGGGACTGACGAAATCTCCAGATTTCTCCAGGCAGAAAGCTGTGCAGGACCGAAAAATATGGCGTCTCTTGGTGTCGGAGGTCAAGATCCATCTATTTCAGGTCGCTGAACCAATGGATTAAGTATACTCATAAACGACTATTAAATAAATCATTAACACAGTTGAAAACCATTAACCATGTTCGGACTCGTGACCATTTTCGGCGCAACCCACGGAATGGTTGAGCAAATTAAAATATACAAAAAAATAGGTAAACTTCTTGAAAAATTGTCATGTTTATTTGCTTTTTTTCCTAAATGATTATATTAATTAGCCTTTGTGGAAGTAACCTCAATATTAAATTGCGACAGCATTTGACACAGAAATAATTTCTTATCTATGTTCTGCCCACAGCTTCCTATTTTCAATTTATTTTTATATAATTATTGCTTAATAAAATCATATCAAGTTGAAAAGCACATTTTTTTTAGTTTGTACTTATTATATTTTAAAATTATTATTGCACTGATAATATTTTATCAGGATATTAATAATGAAAATATTATTCTGCATCTACTGTACAGTAGATATTGAACACAAATCCTGTCTGTTGGAATATTGAAAATACGCGATGAAGTCGGAAGGTATTGCGTAAACGAAAAAATGTTCCTGGGGGTTAAAATTTTTTTACAAGATTTTTTCAAAATACTGTCCACTTGCATCTATACAAAGTTTCATGTGTCTGAACCAATTTTGAAAACATTTTTTCCAACAGGTTTCCTCGGGTACCTCTTTCACATCCTCTTCGAACATAGTCAGCTTGTCTTCCGACCACGAGAAGTACTTTCCTTTTAGAAGGGATTTAATTATGGGAAATAAAAAAAACTCAGTGCCAAGTCGGGTCTGTAAAAAGTATGGCCTAAAACTTTAACCGGGTACTGTACAAAAAGTCCCTTGTTTTAAGCTCTAAGTGAGCGGGTGTGTTGTCGAGGTGCAGCAGCAGTCCGCGGAGAGCTGTGTTGGGACCGGGTACTGTACAAAAAGTCCCTTGTTTTAAGCTCTAAGTGAGCGGGTGTGTTGTCGAGGTGCAGCAGCAGTCCGCGGAGAGCTGTGTTTGGACCGGGTACTGTACAAAAAGTCCCTTGTTTTAAGCTCTAAGTGAGCGGGTGTGTTGTCGAGGTGCAGCAGCATTCCGCGGAGACCTGTGTTTGGACAAGTGTTTGTGTGAGTAACAACTTCACTGCAATAAAAACGTTTGGCAAACACATAGCTATGTACCATTCTGTGTTATAGCTGTTTTGGTTTCGTAAAGGTACAGATATTAAGTACACAGTTAAAGTGAAAAACTTGAGATTTTTTTTTTCTAGCATTTCTTGCTCTTTTCACTTTGGTAGGTGTTAGTTCATTTAGAAAATGCCAAACAGTAGAGTGAATGTTAGTTTCTGAATCATACTGGTACATCCAAGATTCGTAACCTGTGACATTGTCGTAAACGTGCCATTAGACACGAACTTAAGTTTGAGCCTCGGAAATTGTCTATCCTTGACGCTGTTGTTGTTATTTCGCATTACAAAAGGTCTTTAGTACAGATTTTTCGTAAATTACTTCAGAATTGTAAGAAATTAGACAAAAATAAATACTGGACGAGGCCAAGACCCACAAAGTGTTATAGCGCCAAGGGAAGTAAGTATTAATAAACACAAATAAATATCTACCACCCCAGTATACTGTATTACTAATTAATCTAACACATCCAATAAACGTCACCCTTGAGACAGTCTAATAGGATAGGATTATGGGTTAATTCAATAAACATCCTGTTAAACTATGTAAGGCTTCCCAATCAGACTTTATCTGTGAGACCTGATTCATTCAGGGTTAAATGTATCTGACGTTAAGATTGAGTTAATACTTTTCTTTTTATGTCTTATCTTTATAACATAGATAGATATACTTTATTATATATCAAAATTTACAAAAAGAACCATGGTAACTAAAATACAATTGGTGGTCTTATCTTAACGGGGATTGTTTCAAGTAACCTTTGGGTGGTAGGAAGAAATCTAAAAAAATTAGAGGTGAAAACATAATTAAAAACTGTTAAAAAATATATGCAATTACAAAATTTCAAAAAATATAAAATTATAATAAAAATGTATACACATAGATTAGATTAGATATAGTACATAACTCATTTACTTTGATTAATTAAAAAATATTATTTATTAATATAATCTATATACCTATATACAAAGAACAAATATGAGTCTTTAGAAAAATATGAAGAGGCTCATCTGCACTATCTGAAAACAGCACTGGAAGAAAAAGAAGATAAGTGGAACAATTTGGGGTTTGAACTTACAAACCCACAAATGTGAATCAAGAATATAAGATCCCTTCCTTTTTTTCTTCTTCCTTCCCAGGATAAAATCTAAGTACAAATCTGCACTTGGACCATATTAAGGATTATGATCCAAAGCTCTCTCGTGGTCACAAAGGAAGGCCCTGCAATAGAACTGTTTAGGATGCATTGATAGTGTTGCTATCATCATGCTATTGAAAATTCCATGAAAATCAGTCTATTAATTTACAGCATTACCTACTTGTTATATGTAAAAAAAACAGTTGTTATTTTATGGTAACATAACTTTGTTGTTGCTTAGACGTTAGGAGTTATCATATGTGTTCTATATTATATTATTATATTCACTACTAGCGACCCGCCCTCACTTCGCTTCGGTTTATTAAATTTAAAACAATCGGAATAAGATATTTTCCTGCGGTAAAATGGAGCCTATATATTAAGTTAGAACTCTAGCAATACGTCAGTGAAAACTGCATTCAATTCCATGGAGTAGTTTTTGCGTGATGCGTGTACAAACATACAGACAGACAGACAAAATTTCTAAAAACTGTTGTTTTGGCTTCTGTTGCTCTAATAAAGACCCCCCAAATTATTATTTTCTCAAAATCTATAATGTACAGACATCGGCCTGTTACAATTTTATTATATGTATAGATTACTATATTGTTCTCCACAAACTCAACTATGGATTCTCAACCTTCAAAACTTAGCTACAATACCACCAGATTATTGTAACGGCTATTATCTAACTGTACTAATGCTATTTAATGCAATAAGTAAGCTAATAAAAATAAATGAATACAGAAGATGAATTAAAAACTGTCAGCTAGAAATTTAAATATATATTTAGTACATTTTCTATTTTTAATATTGCTGGATCGGGAGACAACTATTTTATGTTCAACAATCTCAACTCTTATTGTTACAATTCAAAAGACAAAGCCACGCCCTCTCTCCACTAACCACTTATACTTTGTTTACACATAAAAATTAAAACGCTAACTTAAACTTATTGACTGAAGTGCGAACTAAATATTAATTAATTATCCATTATTGTACTGAAACAATTATACTAACCCCAACTTTGGACTGTTCGTCCCATAATTTCCCCGGTCTCGTCATTGTAAAAGAAATCGTTAAGTTTTCGTCTTCCAGTTCCACCAAGGCTTTTAGGTTTTGTTTCCACTTCGAACTCTTCCATTTTGTAATTGCGAGACATCTCTTGTTATTAGAAGGCACTATGTTTGATAAATAAACTGAATAGTGAATAAATAAAATAAAAAATAGGAGCAACAGAAACATATAAAACGTAGACGATAGAATAACATTAACAACTAAACTATAGTGTGCGCCACATACCTCTGCTCGCGACTGGTGGGGCATCAAATGTTGCCATATTAACAAAAATACAAAGTTCCGTTTTTTTAGAGAAAGGTGTTACAACACTCGTGAGCGTTAAAATTGGGCAGCCCCACCTTTTTACAATATTCTGCTAATTTTTAATTGAGACAGAATTTTTATCTAATTTTAACTTTACTATTGTGGCCCTAATGAGGTCTGCTATAATTATGCCAAAATATTAGATCGGGGAAAAAGTTTCTTCGTCTTTTATTTTTTAATTACATTTTAAAAAAAAAAAAAATTTTTAAAAGTTTAATTACATTTAATTATATTAAATATGTGCCGTTTTGTTCTATAACTTGTTGCCATCTTGTAGGTAATGACATGATCCAGTTGCTGTAGATTTTTTGGGATTTTTGGTCAAAAAATTGCGACAAGTAGTTTTGACAGTCCTCTCTTGATGTTAACCTTACACTACCTAAAGAATTCTGAAGAGATGGAAACAAGTGGAAATCTGAGGGCGCAAGGTCAGTTCTATATGGTGGGTGCATCAACACTTTCCAACCAAGCTCTCTCAATTTTTGCTGAGTGGCCAAAGTTTCTGTTGATCAATTCCGGGCGTTTTTTCTCAATTAAGTAAGTGATCCTCTTCTCATCACCAGTGATCAATCTTTTCAAAAATGATTCGGTTTCATTGCGTTTTAATAGAGAATCGCAAACGAGTACACGGTTCATTAGGTTTCTTTCAGTGAGCTCGTGTGGTACCCAAATATCGAGCTTTTTTGTGAATCCAGACTTTTTCAAATTAGTCAGAACTGTTTTGTGGTCAATGCCCAGTTCATCGGCAATATCGTAACTACTTATATGCCTATCTTGCTGCACTTTTTCACAAATGGCATCAACTTTATCGGTAACAGGGCGACCGGAGCGAATTGCATCTTTAACAATTAGATTTCCTGACTGAAAACGCTTAAACCAACTTTTTGTTACTCTTACTGATACTGCATTAGATCCATAAACGGCACAATTTTTTTTCGCGGCTTGTGTAGCATTTTTCCTTTTATGTAATAAAACTTTCTTCGTTAGATTCACTCATTGGACAGAAAAACAATTAAAAAATGGCGGGAAACAGATTTTTATTTTTTTTATTCATTTTTCTTAAATGTTACCTTTTTAATGGTATCATAACCAGCCAGGTACAAACAGTTCAATCAAAGATATTGGATCACAACTTCATACATTATATACAAAATACGAAAAGACTTTCTCCCCGACTTATTATGTTAAAATTCACCAGTATGCTAATAAATTCCAAACAGGCTAAATAATATACTAAATTATTTTGGCATCCAATATGCTAAAAATGGTCACACTTACGATTAGTTCCCATTTCGCCCGCGCCCACTCGTCACTCACTCCCGAATGTCGTACAATCATTACTTAAACAAACGGAACCACTAAAAATAATAAAATTCTGCGAAATATTTTATTACAACCAAGAAAATTGTCATTGAGTTTTATATCAGAAGCTATTACAATGGCGTCGTTTCATAAAATCATTGTTATTGTCGGTTTTATATCGCTTTTTCATTCAGCCTTTTCAGCTGCACAACGTAAGTTCATTTCTTTCAGGGTTTATCTTATTCGTTCCTTTCCCAATAGACTTATATGTTTCATTTAATTTCTAGATCGATCCTACCTAAGAATAACATCTCAAGAATTCACAACGCTACCATTAGATGTAAGTATTACAATGTAACTCGGTAAACTTGATAACACCACATTCAATGGTCCACATTTAACATTAGGATTTCCTGTATTGCGAATCTAAAGGTAGAAAAACGAACAGGCTTAACGGACTTAATAATATTCTACCAGTATTGAAATTATTCTATCAAAAAAAGTTGATTAGCATTTTGTCACCATTTAATTGATTATGAAATTTCCAGTAGTTAACCAGATTCTAAACACATTGGGAATTGAACCTTGCTTTTTTGTAAAGTGAGGAGACACTCATTTTTGTGATTTTTTTTAAATTTTACTGGAACTTTAGCCTTGGCTACAATAAGCAGATTTTGTGTGAATTTTGCTGTTAGAAATATAGTCACCAGAGAGACACACCATTGACCTCATTACTCATAAAATCTTTTTTTTAGAATAGTTGGCAGACGAATGTGCGGGCCACATTATGATAAGTGATCACCGCGGCCCATGGACACCTGCAACACCAGGAGGCTTGCAGGTGTGCTGCTGATGTTGCAGAATCCTGTTCACAGCTCTCTTGAAGAGCCCCCATATTGTAGAGTAACAGAAATACCTCAGCTGGCAGTTCATTCCACAACTTTCGGGTTTGCAGTATAAAGTGCATTTTTGACTGCACTGTACAGAGTGACTCTATATCTAGGAAGTGCGGATGAACTTTAATGACAATGACAAGCTGTGCGATGCTAAAAACCCGAAGTTGGTATCAAATTGAACATCTCTTCAGAACATTCCCCATTATAAGGGCAGTAGAAAACGTAGAGAGATGCAACATCTCTACAAATGCTGAGCGATTCTAGCAATGGTCGACAGTTTGGATTTGACAGATTTATCTCGAGAACAAGAGTACTGCATGGAATTGTCAAACATGTTACTCTGTTTTGAAATAAAGAAAACTTCCTAAAATTTGGTTGTGAATATTAAGGAAGTATTTGCAGACCATTCTTTAATATTTTCAACAATCATTCAAACAATAAAGATTTTCATGAAGAAATTATAATTTATCTTCTAATGGAATACATCGAAAATTATAACAAAAGCTCGGGACACTGTCTTACACCTGACACACATGGATGATTGCAACGCACCAATACCAATGCCCGTGCAGGGAGATTATTAGACTATGATATTTTACATGCTCCGATATCCTGTAAAGTAGATGATTTTTCAATATTACTAGACACAATAACAACATTCATCAATTATCCAACTCTCCCCTACATCTGCAATGATTTTCCTGACTTTCTTATTAATAACATTAAATCTTTACAGATAGTAGTCCAAGCGGTAGCTAGTTTGTTTGCAGTCATATGGGGAGTCCTGAATATTACTGGAAACCTTAGAGAAATCCCTGCTGCAGCAGAACTGAATGCTATTAGATGGGAAACACAAAAGAACATACCTTCCTTCTACATGTTCAACCACAGAGGGAAAGCATTGGCTTACAACTATGTTCAGAGTGCAGGAAAAGCAGAATTAGAGAATTTAGAATAATTATTTATTTGTATGTAAAAGTTATATGTATTATAATGGTTTAATGTTATGGATATGGTGGTTTCTTTTAAATAAATAAATATATGCAATCATATTTACTTTCGCCAATGTTCTTTACTGCAGCTTAATTTAAAAGAATACAATTTCAATATTTTTATTAGAAGGCTGTATAATGTTTAGTCAAAAGAGGAATTGAAGAAATAAATTGGTAATAAATTTATTCTAATATTGTTTTGTCTATAATTTTCTCCAGTGTTTTTTTCTTGACCCACAGATCAACCAATATAAGTATGTACTTAAAAAGCCTTTAGAGTAAATTTTGCTTCCTCTAAAAAACTGTAGGTTTTATCGAAATTATTGTATATCAAAATTATTTGAAGAAATTTTCTTCAATAACACATCGTTCAATAAGTCCCGGGACTAGCGTAGAGATGGGCGCTAATAATGCCATATATACCAAGGTTCAGAAGTACCAACCTTTAGATGAGGTGTCAAAATTTGATGTAATTCGAAACATAACCAAGAAAGCTATAGTGGTTAAAGTGACGCTACCTTTGCAATCGTGAAAAAATGGACCAAAACGAGTTTCGTGTGTTGATAAAACATTGTTTTCTAATGGGAAAAAACACTGTTCAAGCTCAGCAATGGCTTGAAAAACGTTATCCGGACTCTACTCCGTCGAAAACAACCATTTGTCGGTGGTATGCTGACTTCAAACGCGGTCGTGCTGATACAAATGATGCGGAACGTTCGGGTCGGCCAAATGAGGCAGTAACTCCCGAAAACACCAAGCAAGTATTGAAAATCGTGATGGGTGATCGCAAAATGAAAGTGCGCGAGATAGCTAAGATGGTGAACATATCAACTGGTAGTGCATTTACTATTTTGCACCAAAAATTGGTTATGAAAAAGGTTTTTTCCAAGTGGCACCCACTTGCTCACAATGGAACAAAAGCAACAACGTATCAATGATTCGGAGAGCTGTTTGGCACTGTTTACTCGCAATAAACAGGATTTTTTGCGTCGATATGTGACAGTGGACGAAACATGGATTCACCATTTCACTCCGGAGTTAAGTCGGCAGTCAGCTGAATGGCGTACGACCGGTGAAAGCCGCCCGAAGCGTCCAAAAACACAACAGTCGGCCGGCAAAGTGATGGCGTCCGTATTCTGGGATGCGAATGGTATAATTTTCATTGACTACCTCGAAAAAGGAAAAACCATCAATAGCGACTACTACATGGTGTTATTGGATCGTTTGAAGGCCGAAATAGCGAAAAAACGCCCACACATGAAGAAGAAGAAAGTCATCTTTCATCAAGACAACGCACCGTGCCACAAGTCAATCAAAACGACGACCAAATTCAACGAATTGGGCTTCCAACTGCTTCCCCATCCTCCGTACTCGCCGGATCTGGCCCCCAGCGACTACTGGCTCTTTGCGGATCTCAAAAAGATGCTCCAGGGAAAAAGATTTGGCTCAAATGAGGAGGTGATCGCTGCTACTGAGGCTCATTTTGAGTCAAAAGACAAATCGTTCTACAAACATGGCATTGAAAAGTTAGAGAAGCGTTGGAATGATTGTATTACACTTGAAGGAGATTATGTTGATGAATAATAAAGAATTTTGCGGATAAAATGTTGTTTTTATAGTTAGTCCCGGGACTTATTGAACAATGTGTTATATTCCTCGAACTATTCCCTAACATGGGCAAATTTTTGCCTGATAAATATAGATAGATAAAACTGTGGTCCATACATGAAAGAACTAAATGGAAATGTTTATCAAAATATATTTAATATTAGAAATGTACATTTAGAGATGTGGTTGTCACATATGACATTAATGACTCAAGTTACACGAGGAGACTTTCTCAAACATCAATTAAAAGCTAGTACAAACAACTTGTAGGTGAGAATTTTATGTAGTTTGGTCGCATAAGAGAATCATGTATACAATATTTTTGCCAGAAGCTGTCCTTGGTGTAAATGAGCCTTTAGGTAAACTTGTTATATCAAATTTTTGGATCATATTACATCATAATTAAACATTTAAATTTAACCTTAAAATTAAAACAAGTCACTTAAAAATTGAAATAAAATTGATTATCAGACCTATTTGAAAACAGCAGACATTTTTCACATTAAGATTCAGTGAAATTATTAAGTGTTAATAGGTAAAAGTTTATATCATGAACTTTATCATGCAATAATACAGAGCATCTAGCTCCACTTTCAATAAATTGATAGTTCTATTGCTTCATAATAATAGTCTTCATATAATTCTCATATGTATTACTAAGCTTTTTGTAATTACACCTTCATTTCAAAATTCCTTTCTACAATAAATTGAAAATGTTAGTTATGGTAGACATTTTCATTGAGTCAATAAGCTGCTGTTTTCAAACACAAATATGACCTACACTAACAATGTAAAGTGAGGACTTCACTCCAAGGTAATGCACATACACTCCACACACTGTCAATGCGCGCAGTTTAAATTTGAGTGGACTATCTGCCACCGCGGCCGCCTCTGAATCCACCGCCTCCGCCACCTCGACCAAAGCCGCCTCCGCCACCTCGTCCAAAGCCGCCTCCCCCACCTCGACCAAAGCCGCCTCCGCCACCTCGACCAAAGCCACCTCCGCCGCCTCGACCAAAGCCGCCTCCACCGCCTCGACCAAAACCGCCTCCTCCGCCTCGACTAAAGCCACCTCCGCCGCCTCGACCAAAGCCGCCGCCTCTACCACCTCTTCCGCCCCCTCCTCTACCACCTCGCCGGTTCGCACCCGGCGGTTGCGGTAGAAACCTCTTCAACGGCAACAACTTCCCCGGATCAATGAAAAACTGTTGGCCTTCCTTAAAACTCTTCGCTTTTATGTTCTCCCCTAACTTCACAGAGACGTAGTAATCACGCAGGTTGCCGAAAATCTCGTCTATCTTGCCGATCTGTTCCTTGCTCTCGAGATAAATTGGCGCGTTGAAGTAGGGAACATCTTCTATATCCACTTTACAGACTAAATCATCTTGTACTGTCCACCCGTAGTGTCCTAGCGGGGTTACAGTCTCCGGAGGGCCAGCTTCGTGTTTAAAGCCTCCACCGAAACCACCGCCTCGGCCTCGGCCGCCGCCGAAGCCTCCGCGGCCACGGCCGTTACCTCGACCGCCAAAACCGCCTCGTCCACCACCGCCTCCTCTTCCACGGAACGACATCTTTTATGTTATTGAAGTTTTTGCAAAAGATAACCTCAACATAAAAGTGTTGTGTTCGAAATTACCACATTGCTCTTTGACAGTGACACTAGTGATTGACGAGTCGACTGTCGAGTACTCGTTATCATGCTCAATTCTCAACGGCAGAGATGAAACTACTTGAGTACCTATCACAACAGACTCGTGAGTAAATCAGTAAAAGTTAGACATACTGAAAATATGTGTTGACAAATTTTCTTCAAAAAATGATTATTATTTCGATACCGTAAACTATATCAAACATCATATTTTGTTTTAAATATATTAATTAAAATTTCCAGATAATCATTTAAGACGTTACTACATCAAAATAAACATTTAAAATATATTATCAGTTTAAATGGGATGAAAGAAACCTTAATTTTTATCGATTGTGGTCTGCACTTTAAAGTCGTGTGTCGCTTATCCCATTTCCCTTTTCCACCGTCGGTATAATATCTCTATTTTTTAGTCATTTCAAATTCAATCAAGATTAGATTATTTTGTAGTAGTACTTAATCGTATTCTACCATTCTCAAAAAAGAGGATGGACCATCACTAAGGTAATCAATTGCACCAACATGAAAATAACATCGCTCTCGCCTAAACCTTTAGCCATAAATATAAAAAAATTGAAATATTATATATTTTTTATTTTCATTCTACGCCTATTAATGGACGTTAAAGTTCATTGTATTTTATGCAAAATTATGATTGATCATAGAAATATAATAATGGATTAGTTAACAGAAAATAATCGATTTGTTTATTTCTGGTGTTTCCGTGAAAACGGTTTCTCGAATTACTAAAGAAGGAAAAGTAGCGGCAAGCACGTCAAAGAAAATTGTCACCCCTGGAAAAAGCCGTCCGCAACCAAAAAGGATTGATTTGGATGATTTCGATTTATGTGCTATACGTCAAAAAATCAATTTTTTTTAGAGCACCTAGCACTAAATACTAACCATGTATGACTCTTTTATGTATCAAAAATGTTGATGGGGATTTCAAGACACTATATAATAGCTTTCATTCAAACAACATAGATTTGATTGAACAAAGGAAAATCAGAATAGGTTTATTAACTACTAGCGACCCGCCCTCACTTCGCTTCAGTTTATTAAATTTAAAACAATCGAGAATAAGATATTTTCTTGCGGTAAAATGGAGCCTATATTTTAAGTTAGACCTCTAGCAATACATCGGTGAAAACTGCATTCAATTCCATGCAGTAGTTTTTGCGTGATGCGTGTACAAAATACAGACAGACAGACAGACAAAATTTCTAAAAACTGTTGTTTTAGCTTCTGTTGCTCTAATAAAGACCCCCCTATATTAGATTTTTTCAAAATCTATCAGATGCCTGTTACAATTTTATTATATGTATAGATGATGTCAGTCATTTAATACCATCGACCTTCTAACCTTAGAAGGTCGATGTTTAATACCCTGGTAAGGAGTTGTCAACCCGAAAAAGATTATGATAATTTCAAACAGAGCACACTCTAAACCAACTTTTGTTTTCAAATACCAGCTTTTAGCGACATCTGTACAAGGTTCATGAGGCCACTATTTAACATCCCTGGCCGCGTCTATCGGTTTTCAGTGGTGGCGCGCAGTTTACGTTTGACATTTCGAAAAACATACCGTTCTTTTCTCGAAATTAGAAGGTATTTTCACTGTTCTGTAGTCCTATAAAAAATAATAACTAAGTTAATTGATACGTATTATACACTGCATTGTGGTCATAGTGAAGTGTATTTGCAACTTTTGCAACTTGTATTGTGAATAATGGAGAGCGCTGAGTTTGACGAACTCCAAGACCTTAGAGAAAGAAACAATGAGCTGGTGAAAAAGCTTCAATATTGGAAGGTCACCGCCGCAGAGAGGGAGAATCATAATCTCGAACTAATGAAAGAGATTAATGACCTGTGGTTGAAATTAAGCGTAAGTATTTATTAACTCTGTTACACGTCTACTACTATGACGAAATGTCATTATTTCTAAGTACTTTCGTCATTTTCTATTGGATTTGTAGTCATTAGAGCTTTATTTTTTTAGGAAAGATGAAAGGCACTATTTGATTAAGTCACAATCGAAAAGGGGTACAATACCATATTATTTTAATAAATCATCTGATCCCGTACGGAAAACTAATAGGGACAAGGTTGTTTCTGCTGTGGACTCTAGGCTCCATTTTAATAATAACCACACCTCATAATCAATAATACCAAATTTTTTCGGACCTTAAATTAACATCACAAAAGTTGTGTTCCATCAACATATTGCTGGTGCACTTAATAAAACAAATCAATTAGACAAAATTCTTGTTGAACTAAGGATTTAGTAATTTATGTTACATATTTGTTTATTTGAACACTTTCTACCAAAGGTTAGGAAAATTACCTTAAATGAAATGGTTTCCGCTTGGTTGCTATTTATTCTAGATCAGAAAGTAAAGGAGTGGAAACATGCGTATTTGAGAGGAAGAGAGTGCACGCTGCAATCCAACATCCGCTGGGCGCGGTCGACTAACCACGTTACCCCTCTCTCACAGAAGACCACCTTGGAATGTGCTGCATTTCCCACTTTATCTTATTTCCCTAATGTACATACATGTTTTGGTAGTGAGTGAGATGTGTCAGAGCCCATTCCCATCCTATTCCTTGGCATTTTCCCAACCCTTTCTCCAAATCCATTCCTATATCTCCAAAGGTAGGCAGCGTATCTGGGGTTGTGCCAACATTTGTCATTTTGGACTACATCAGCTACATTAAAAATCGGCACTACATAAACTATGGTCAAATGAATGGAAAAGCAGATGTGGATAAAAATTTAAGGATTTAAGATTTAAGGAAAAGTTATCCAAATGACATTTTCAATGCTGATGAAACAGTATTTTTGAAGCAGAGAAATGCATGGGAGGTAAGCTAGCCAAAGAATGAATCACCATTCTTGTATCCGCCAGAAATAGTGGCACAGAAAAAAGGAAACTTATGGTAATAGGAAAATCACAAAATCCACACTGTTTCATTTAGAAAAAGTCAAAAAACGACATCCACCAACCAGAGTGATCCTCCATCACTACTATGCACCAGCTCATTCCGCCAGACAAATGAAGCAATTTTTGAGTACTGTAAATGGGTTATCCTTGCACTTTGTGATATTTATTTATTCACTAAAATTAAGTATAAACAGAGGAGTATGTTTTATGATGTTAGGAGTATCAGAAGAGGCAGTAACGGCTTTCCGAAGCAGTTGAAGAGGTGCCTGAAGAAGGGTGAGCTGAATGCTTCACACAATGGTTCAATTATGTGAAGCATTCAGCATAGTGTGACCCCTGTTGTCGCTTTCACAGTAGGTATGTCCACAGCATTGGTTGGTATACTGTGGTCCCACCAGATCATTAATTTGTAAATTTGTGACACAGTGGGTCCACAGCAACGATTGTTATATGGTCTCACCAGTGGGACAAAATGATGGGACCACAGGTAGAACAGGATTACAAAATCACACTACCTAATCCTTTGGCAATAAGTAATCTATGCTTTAATAATCCTTCATTTTCTTGTTACTTTTGAATGTCATCTGTAGTTACCGGTTTTATACAAATAAATTTGATTTGAATTTCAGAGACTTAGAAGCGGCGGGGCAGCACAGTCACGCAAATTAGATGCAGCTTTGCAAACAGCTGGTGAAGAGGCTCTAACCCACTTAGTCCAGGCCTCTACTGCTGTGACAAGGTCTATTGAACTGACAAAGACGTTCATACTTGAAAGACAAGAGTTGGAAAGGGCCTCCCCAAGGTGGAGTGCCATAAGTAACACACCTACTGAGAAAATACACAGAGTGCCTCCGATGATGGGTGGGAGAACCATACAGCCTGTAGTGGCACTGAGTAGGACAATTGTTGACAATAATAATGATGCAAGTGAGTCATAACAAAACATAATTAACCTAATAAATTTAAAGATAATTAAATTATTGGCTGCCTATTGAGGTGGATATATCTATAACTAGAGACCCGCCCTCGCTTCCCTGGCTTTGCTCAGTTTATGTTATTTTTTCAAAATTTCAAAATAAAATATCTTTATAATAGACACGGACAATGTACCTGCCTATTTGTGAAAGAATTTTTCGAAATCGGTTAAGTAGTTCCAGAGATTACCCCCAACATACCCACAAACAAGCACACAATTATTTATTATTATTATTATATCTATAATGAAGACCCTATTTATTACATATGTTCTTGCAAAATAAATGATTTGATTAGAACTACATTATACTAAAAACTGAAAATAGAAGCATTTGTGTGTGAAACTGTAATAAGATACAGAAAAAATTTAAAAATTTTGTACTTAATTATTTGTTTGGCATACATTACTTTACTAGTAGAATAAAACTGCAGTCTAACTACAATTATAACTACAGTTCCAAATAATATTTTTTTTTTTTTAATAAAGTATAAGTATAATATACTCCTTGTTCTTTGTGTAATAATCATTCTGTGACAATCTAATTCTTGCTGTGTGTCTTTTTTTGTTATAAAAAGGACACACTATATTTACATTGTCAAAATGGAATCTAGCCTAAAAATATTAAAATATTCTATCAATAAAATTTTTCAGCATTAACATCAAGGAATACAAGTCCAACTCAGGATATGAATGATAGGGCAGTGCCCTTTACACTGCAAGGTATATTACATTTCTTACAATTTTTCTAATTTTATTTATTGTTTATGCTGTGTGGTGTCGCCGACTGTAGAATACCACCGCCTCATCTCTTAGCGTGCCTCATCTCTTAGCGTCGGTGTCGTAAAGGGAGAGTAAAGGTTGACTTTCGACCAATGCAGCATCCGTCATGCGTCGTTTGCCGCTCACGCAGCCGATGCGGCTATAATTTGTACTATGGGATTGTGTGAAACCCCTTCCGAGCGACAGTGCGTGGATCACAGTCGCGCGGCTACGACGCAGCGACACAAGGATCGACTAGGAACTGGTCAATTCAAACGAGTATCGCATGACGCACGGGCCGAAAGTCACCGCTGCGTCGTGCGGCTATCGCGTTGCGATTGACGCAAGTCGCAGGCTCGGAAGTCTACCTTTAGAGATAAAGCTGTTACCACAAGCGCTGAAGAACTACACCACCTCTAAAAGAGTGGACTCGGCAAACTGCTTGGCCAGCATGGCGTTTTAAGGCCATACCTTCCTGAATTATTAGCGGTAACACCATTTATTGTTTAGTCCAACTCTCAATTCATTCACAGTAAGTCCAATATGATAAACTGTGGTAGCATAATAGGTGAAGAAATTTTAGTTTTAAGAATATATATAATAATTTTTTGTGAAAGAACATATAAGTGTTTATTTCTTTTTATTTTCATTACCCCAAATATAGACCTACTGCATCTGAATGAATTGCGATTTGGACCAACCGCTAAATGGGCCTACCGCTAATTCTTTCTCTCATGCACAAGACAACGTGCATGAGGAGGCCCATGTCCAGCAGTGGGCAATAAAAGGACTGATTACGGATTTATTGTTAACTGAATGTGTAACATAACTGTAACAGAAATATGTTAACTGGTTTACCACTACCATAGACTGTAAAGACTGTAAACTGTAAACCCTTATTTCATAAAAGACATTGATGTACTGAAGAAAGTCCAAATACATCACACATCCAGAACTCTGTTACTGCAAATATTTTGGCCTGCTTTTGTATTGGCCAGTGTTTTATCTAGTTTTAGATTATTGCAACGTCTCGGCCTCAGCTGTTGTCTCAGCCTCAGCTGTTCGTTTGTGTTTAGTTTGAACATGTCAGATAAGTCTCGACAGTTGTATTCTTGTGTTAGGATTTTGTACGTCTCTATTTAATCTACTTCACCATATTGGCATCATCGCTGATGAAATCTTCAACCACATTTTATAGTATAGTAATACCTGGTGGTAAGTGGATTCATTGAGACAATCAGAATACTGCAATGTACTACAATTACGCTCAGTTTATTTACGGAATGCCAACCATACATGTGTACAGTTAGTCTGTGCACATGTATGGTTGTGCCACATCAAAGCCTTACTACCACTTCATCACAAATAGAATTGTCGATGAATGAAACAAAGTATCTAAAAAAGTAACCTTCCAGTTCTGCCTCTTTCTATATCGGCTCACATCATTTTGTTTCTGCAGATGTATACATACCGCTAACCAGGATTAATATGGCAGATTTACAAAATAATAGCATGGAAACTGATCCAGAGGACAATGCTGAGGATAGTGATGGTGACATTCTTGAACGTAAGACTAATTTAGTTGATTTTATACAGAGGAAGTGTCATTTCTGTTATCTATACTAATGTAGGGTGAATAGATTTTGGCTTGGAGTCTATTGAATCACCCAGGGCCGTCTTTACCAGGGGGTGCAAGGGGTGCGGTGCACCCGGGCGCGGAGCGCCCGGGGGCGCCTGTCGAGCGCTGAATTTTTGGATATTTCATTGAACTTAACGCCATTGCACAGTTTTATATACTTGTTACTTACGACAAATATGTATGCGCAAGCAAAAAAAAAATAGTCATTAACAATAATATTTTTTTTACTTTTATTACGCTTTCGGCGCTTGTCATACCGCATTACTACACTACACAAATAACAATTTTATTTAATACAACACGCGCGCGGCAAAATCTCTAATCCAAAGACAGTGTATGTATGTACGTTTGACACGTTGCCGCCCGGTAGCAAAATGATCTCTAAGTCAATAGAGTGTAAGTTCATTTGAAATGGGCGCGCGGGCACTTATGGTATTTACTTATGGTGCAGGGTGTGCGGCGCACAGGGACGCAGGGTGTTAGGGGGCGCCAAGCGCCGCTCGCGACGCCTCCAAAGAGGGCGTTAGAGGCGTTACGCCTGTTAGAGGGCGCCAGGGTATTGATTGCACCCGGGCGCTACATGGGCTAGAGCCGGCGCTGGAATCACCTATAAAGTCTATTAATCAATTTGAGTAAATGACGTGAATAGTAAGATTTAATTTAAATTTAACAACTTTGTATATCAACTGAATTTTAAATTTCAATATGTGTATTTCAGTATTTAAAAAATAATTGACGTAATGAATGATGCAATAAAGGAGTATGAGTGCTATCGGCCGCCATTAGAATACCACCCCTCCCATCTCTTCCCGTGGGTATCGTAAAAGGCGACTAAGGTATAACAAAGTGGCTACCACTAGCTCTGAGGAAACTATATCACCTCTAAAAGAGTGGACTCGCCAACCCATTTGACCAGTGTGCATGAAGACGCCCATTAGACATGAATGATAAACAGAGCCGGCTCTAGCCCATGTAGCGCCCGGGTGCAATCAATACTCCGGCGCCCTCTAGTAGGCTCTTTGGAGGCGTCGCGAGCGGCGCTCGGCGCCCCCTAAGACCCTGCGCCCGTGTGCACCGCACACCCTGAACCATAGGTACAGCCGACACTGATGATAAAAGGACTGGTTGTGGTGTTATTATAATAATTAGTACTATATGCATTAATTATGATTTAGCATTTTAAAATGTTTCTAAATTATAAAATGATTTACTATTATCTAATTATAAAATGAATTAAGTTTGAAATAGTCTCTTGTGTCGTTTTTCCAATAAGTATTAAATTTGTCAATTGGTTCTATATCAGCCTATAACATCCATCATCACTGGGCCCGCATGGTGGATTATGAACTGAAACCCCCCTAGTGATTTACTAGAGGAGGCCTATGCCCTGTAGTTGAATGTTAAAGGCTGCCATAAACTGTAGATGTATGTTAATACTCTTTTCACAGAAAGTGGCGCGGTACCTGTTAATGAGTCACAAAATTTAACCGATGATGACCTAAGGTAACTTATGATTACTATACGGTGTATGTGAGATAAGGGACCTTATTGTCGGTTCAAGTGAAGTCTTTAAAATCTATCTATCTATATATGTATCATATAAAGAAAAATGTCCTGTATCATATAGAGACCGACTGACTCATCAACGCCAAACTGCTGAAGCTAGAACCATGAAATTTGTACAGTAGCTTCTTTTTATGACCTAAGGAAGGATTTCTTGAAATTCAATCCCCAAAGGGGTGAAATAAAGTATTAAAGTTTATTTGACAAAACATTATTTGATTATCACATTAAACTTGAAACTCAGTCTGTTCCAACCTTCAATGAAATTTATTTGTGACCAGATAGGCTTGGTTTTCATACAATTTACTCATGATGAGACAGGCTTGGTTTTCATACAATTTACTCATGATGAGACAGGCTTGGTTTCCATACAATTTACTCATGATGAGACAGGCTTGGTTTCCATACAATTTACTCATGATGAGACAGGCTTGGTTTCCATACAATTTCACGAACATGCACTGTCTAGATCTATAATACCGACAATAAAATCCTTTTGCTCGCACAACGTCATACATGCATTTTGATATCCTTTTGACTTACGAGAATAGTTTTTAGTATAATCCTCTTTTTTAGTCGAAGACTGGATGTAGTAGTTGAGGAAATAGAACCAGAGGATGTGGACACATCACCACCACAGTAAGATTTTAATTTATTATTATAACTGCTAGTGTTTTTCTTTTGCTACGAAATTTTCGCTAAATGCCACATTCCCAATATAGCATATTCTCAAAATGTATTGTTAGACTGAAAAGTGTATTCATGTCTATATGGACGACATTGCAAGTGTATTTTATTAGGTCCTTACCTATGAAATTGCCATTTTATATATGGAAGTTCTTCCATATATAAAATATATATATTTTATATAAATATATTCCATATATATATTTTTTTGTATGAAATTTATTTACCTAATTAGTCGTATTTTCCATTATTATCAATCAATGCACTTTTACCAGTTTAATGGAAGTTGATTGATGCTTCTGCTGTAGAACTCCTGGGGACGGGAATCGATAAGTCTCTGAAGGCGTTTTATCGGAGTTGAATTTTTTCCCCTGTAAAAAGCTATCCAAATTCTGAAAAAAAAAAAACAGATGGAAACCAGTAGGGGCAAGGTCTGGCGAGTACGGTCTGGAGAGTTTCCAGCCGAAGCTTCTGTAACTTTGAGACTGTCTGTCGTGCAGTGTGTGGGCGAGCGTAATCATGGAGAAACATTGGACTAGAACGATTGACCAGACTCAACCAGTCCAGGTTGTTTGATATTGAACCTGTCCATCATCATTTGCAGTTCTTCACAGTACACATCTACATTAATTGTTGTGCCAGATTTCAAGAAGCTGTAGTGGATAATACCGGCACAGGACCATCATGAGATTCTTTTGACTCGGTTTACATTTTGGACATTGTTTGGCTGTTTCCATTGTTCAACGTGACGGACGTTGACGATTATCATACAGGATCCACTTCTCATCACAAGTGTCAATACTATCGGAATCCCTTCATTTTTGTGCCGGTACAACAAAGTTAGGCAAGCTTCGCAGCTGACTTTCATTAAGCTCGTACGGTACCCATTTTCCCGATTTGACGCAAATGAATCCATATCGTGTTGTCACTTACGCCGAAGGCTGTTGCTAACACACGTGGTTTGACATGAATCCGTTGCCACTATTGCTTTCAATTCGCGATAATCTATTGAGTCTCCACTCGCCCACAGGGCTTGTTCTTGAGGTCGAAATTTCCAGAATGGAAAGGATCAAACCAAAAACGCACCATACGTTCGTTTGCGGTTTTTGGTCCGTACACATCATTGATATTGCGCGCTGCGTTGATTGATTGATTTGTGCTGCGTTACTGCCACGACAGAACTCTAATTCGAAAATAACGCGAATTTTTAACTATTCCATAGTCTCTTTTTATAATGTAAATCGGGTCTGAACGTATATAACAAAGGTATATGTTTACCTTTTATTTGTCATTTGTTTACCTGGTATCGTGCCCGATACGTCGAGTAGAAATAAAAGGTAAACAAATACATTTGTTATACGCGTTCAGACCTGATTTACATTATAAAATGTGTACAAAACGCGAAAGTTTGAAGTTATCCAAGCAATCCAAAGCAATCCAAGCAATCCAAAGCAATCCAAGCAATCCAAAGCAATCCAAGCAATCCTAGTGTAAGTCGCATAGGTTAACTTTCTCAAAAATTACATCCAGCATAATAAATGCTGCTGTAATTCCATTTTTGAGGGGGAGACTGCACTCCAACAGCCGCTGGGCGCGCTCGTTTGGCCATGTTACCCCGCTCTCACAGAAGACTACCTTGAAATGTACTGCATTTCCCACTTTATCTTATTTCCTAATGCACGTACGTGTTTCGGTAGTGAGTGAGATGTGCCAGAGCCCATTCCCATCCTATATCTCCAAAGGTAGGCAGCGCATCCGGGGACGTAGCAACGTTTGTCATTCTGGACTGATGTTGGCATGTATCACGGATGTCTATGGGCGACAGTATCCACTTACCATCAGATGGACTGTATGCTCGTCTGCCGCCTTCGTACATAAAAAAAATAAATTTAGATGAGATTTTATTAAATTTTCTAACAATAATGTGAACCATCGCCTGGAATAATTGAGTTGAATTATTCGCCGATTTTTTTTTCATTTGCAGATTGAGAGCAGACAATCCTATAGAAGGCCCCAGCTGGCTGCTGGATGTGCCTCGAGTCAAAATAAGTAAAGTAAGTAAAGTTATTACAGAAAAAAGTACCAAGTGTTTCACCATTTTAAAATCTGGACGAAATGTCCAATTTTCTAAGAAATGTTGCTTGTTAAGTCCAATACAATTTTTTATCCGCTGGTATATTTATGAAAGAGAAAGTAAGATACTTATGGTGCGGTTGGTTGTAATCGGAGACGCAAGACGCACTTCCGGCCGTCAACCATGAACTTTTCATGCGTTGAAACAAACACTAGTTGTGAATGAACTACATCACCCAAAACTGAAATATAGGTATTATTATATTTATGTTAAAACAAAATACACAACGTTTCGTATTGGTAGAGCGTTTAATATAGGTGTTTAGGGTGTTTTTCAACTCCGTCTCGATGGGTAGTATATTACCCAGACCGCAAGCGACGGGTTTAGTTGCGCTTGGGTACTATAGTACCCAGCGCGCAACCAAGCGGTTAGAGCACAATCAGCCAAAATGAGCAATAACATTGAAATGAGCTAAAAATACCAAAAAAAAATTTTTTGTTCACCAAAACCGTGGTAGTAACGAAAATATTGTCTACTAGCTGACCCGACAGCCGTTGTCCTGTCCAAATTTCAATAATTTCAATTAGTTCATCCAAAAATTCCATAGAAAAAAGGACTTTCTTTTTTTCCCGAATTTTTCCGGGCAACTTTCCCAATTTTTCTTTCCCTAAAAACCTTACTCGGACAATTACGAACATTTAAAAAAAAATAGCCAAATCGGTCCAACCGTTCTCAAGTGATGCGCTTACCAACGAACAGCATTCAATTTTAATTTATATAGAAGATTACTATTGATACTAATAGGATTATTCAGGACAAATCGAAATAATAAAAAAACAATATTTATAAGTATAGCGTGTTAAGCCTATGTCTTCCCTATGCCTATGCATAGGGAAGGTAGCGAATTTCACAAATAAAAAAAAAAATGTAATGTGTAATTTCTCGAAAACTATGGACTTTTCACTGTTATTCTGTGTAGTTATAAGGTCCGTCACCTCCCTCGGCTTTGCCGCTGGTTTTGGGGCATTCTGTATTGAGTTCATACATACTCTGCCTCGTCAGCGTGCAAATTCTTATATTATACTGTCTACATATACATCTTACATTAGCCGAAAAGTACGTTACTTGCCACTGCATACATAACTATAGACGCCTCAAATTGTCAACCGTATATAACCACGTCTTTGAAAAATATGTAGCGGATTCCAGCGCCACTTCGTAGTGGCGGTCGTACCGCAACCTAATACATTTCTTGGAAAACGCCCTAAAGTAATTTCAAAGACTTCCTTCTTTTTTTCTGAATATCTATATCTTGTGGCCCTAGTGGACTTTCAAGAGTCACTGGTCATGTTTAATTTAGGGTGAGCGGAGAAGGCGCTCAGCCAGGAAAAAGAGACTTCCCCAGCATTTTCCTATCTATGACAGAAAGTGGTGTTCCACAATACGTCACCCGCGCACGAGTTCACGCCCACCGTGCGCCGCCGCAAGCACGCCACCTCTCCCCCACCCTCGCCTATAATCGACCCCGTCGCTACTTCACAGGGGTAAGTTCATTTTCTGAACACCACGTTTGATAATGTTACTGTAATTTATTTATTTATACACTTTGTTCTACACACAAATGATAAAAAGTAGTTACAAAAGGTGTGCTTATCCCCTTAGATTACCACCAGCAAACCCGGAAGAGCGATAGGTGAGCAATGAAATGGGCAGACATAGTGTGTACCTATAGTACATTTTTTTTTTTATGTACTAAGGCGGCAGACGAGCATACAGTCCACCTGATGGTAAGTGGATACTGTCGCCCATAGACATCCGCGATACATGCCAACATTAGTCCAAAAGGAGAAACGTTGGCACGCCCCCGGATGCGCTGCCCACCTTTGGAGATATAGGAATGGATTTGGAGAAAGGGTTGAGAAAATGGGGAGGGATAGGATGGGATTGGAATGGGCTCTGGCACATCTCACTCACTACCGAAACACGTACGTACATTGGGGAAATACGATAAAATGGGAAATGCAGTACATTTCAAGGTAGTCTTCTGTGAGAGAGGGGTAACGTGGCCAGTCGAGTGCGCCCAACGGCTGTTGGAATGCAGCGTGCACTCTCCCCCTACAAAATAGCGAATCCGTTAGATCAAGTTAGATAATGAATTCGTAATTAATTATACACGATATATTTTCCTATGTATTTCCAATTAGTTAATTACTTCCAATGATTGAATTTTTCCCCTACAAAGAAATAAGTAAAATACGGAAAATATTGCAATTACATAAACATATTTAAAAGACCATTATTTCATTTATTTTTAAACAAATGAGTTCTTTTTAGAAAAAAAAAAAGAAAAAATATATTTAATTCGTTATCACAACACCACAATTGCTATTACAATTAATTACATAATTACACACACCCTTTCAATAATTATACACTATCTACTATTACACAATTACATTTAATAATGATATAAAATATCTAAGTATATTTTGCGTCGCGACAACAAAGGGCTGAGCCGTTTGTTGTCGCGACGCTGCGGATAATCCACAGCACTGATATTCTGCCAGCACCTATATACATATATGCTCAAATATAAATGAATAAAAAGAAATGATAACTACGTGCAAGTGCAACTTTCACTCCCAGACCGTGTCACAACTCGCCGAGAGAGCCTCACCACTCTCTAAAAATACGGTTCTTCTCACCGCGACCCTCTTGCCGCTCACCTAAACCGGCACATCTCTCACCGAGCACGGTGTCCTTTTCACCAAGGCCTTTACATCATTCCCCGAGGCCCTCGCTGCGTGAACTGTCTCCGTCGCCGGGATCTTCGTCTCAGAATATGTAAGTAATGTACTATGCTACTATTAAATAAGTTAGTTATTTTGAAGGAAAATTTCAATTTATTTCACAATGTTCATTTGTTAAAAGTAGCATGATGTCACAGTAACGGCTGCATGGATAGACTTGTCACTGGTCTTCATTTACTCTACAATCATACAATAATTTGCCTTTCATTCATTGTACAGTTTCGAATGCAATACTGTCGTAAATAACCAGAAATTCAAGATCAGAAAGAAGGAAACAAACCGCAGTCAGTTCGCAACAAAGACATTATTGCCACAAATAGAGGTTATGGTTTTGTTTGTTTAGCTCGAGTACAGGTGACAGTCTCAAGTTTATTTTGATCTGTGGTTAACACCACAAAAAGTAATGACGTAATATTTTTTATACATTATGACACAAGTAGCAATCCATACAGGCGTACAAATACAATTATCTAAACAAGTCTCATCGGCATATCTCGAATTTTATCGGAGCAGTTCGGAAGTGCCACTATAAAAAATAAGAAGTAGTCAGTAAGGAGGAGTATGTAAGTAGTAAGGAGGCAATCCCATCAGCATCCTAAAGCCATTATTGTACTGAACGCGTAGAACATTGAGAGATCCGTGAGGATATCTGACTCGCAGGCTGCAGGTGTAAAACGTCTGACAGTCTTAAATAAAGTTATTTTGACGTCTTTTGTACACCTTGCAAACCTGCGAGCCAGCAAAGTTGCACCTCACTGTCAATGCTGTATGCAATGTCAATATCTAGGTCATCCGAGAGGCCCTCTGTGACCCAGTGGCCCAGCCATTTGAATTGGGTGACTCTACTTAACGGTACTCCTCCAAGCCTGACCGGTAGGACAGACTTGGTTTAAATAGAAGTAGTTCGCTCTTTTTGGAGCTATACCTGAGGCCATGGGTCCCCGAGAACCTATCACATATTCCAATTAGAGACTCGAGTGCCTTCATCGATGGGCTCAGCAGCACCATATCGTCAGCGTAACTGATATTATTTATGAAGTTACCGTCTATTGAGCATCCAAAGTGTCTAGGTTGAAGTGTCTCACTCTGCCCTATAATCTGTTGAGTATGAGCCCGCCTACCTTACATTATTGGATTGGTTGTAGTACCAATACCTTAACACATTTATAATCTCCTTAGGCGAACTGGTTTCCATCTGGAGCTTATCCCATATTACGTTGTACAAGACCAGGTCAAATGCCCTAGACAAGTCCAAAAAACACGCGTACACGGGCGTTTTTCTCGAAGCTTAGTACTGGACGGTATGCTTGGACAGTAGAGTTGCAGTTTCAGTAGACAGCCTAGGTCTAAACAAACCGGACGTCATGCAGATCCATATGCTTACTGAGCTGACTATTAAGCAAACCATACAACACCTTTGCCGTCACAGTGGCTAGCGAGATCGGTCTATAGTTGTTCCTGTCGGAGGCATCACCGGTCTTGTTTTTTTATAATCGGTACAACGATGGTCTTCGTAAGTTCCCGAGGTAAGTATTCATGCCCTATACACACGTTAAATAACAGAGCTAATACCCCGGGCACATGTACGCTAACGTACTGCAAGTGCTCAATACTTAGGTCATCATGACTTGGTGACTTACACCATGTCATACTCTTTATAACATATGTAATATGCCGCTTCTTTCGCTGTAAATCTAGTAAGTTCTCCCCAGCATCAAGCACCTGCTGCACCAGTCCTAATGGAGATTCTACTTTAAAGTGTTCTCTGAATAATTCTGCGATCTGGCCGGGCTCACAATCATTAAAATCATTTTTAATATTGAATCATTAAAAAAATTACCACCCCGTTGTCCTGTTTGTTACAAAAAACATAATTGTGTTCAAACAGTGCCATTTATTCCAGTATGAAGTGCCGCGGCAACGGTCGCGTGCTCAAACTGATAGTGCCAAAACTTCGACTAGAGGATGCCGGAGCGGGTGACGCGTCGCCGCGCAAGCGCCATATGCTGTTAGATGCGCCTAGCCCTAACGGAGCCACAGACGCTGGAGTCATTGTCTTGTGAGTATTTATTTGTGAGCGGTGATAGCCTTCGTGTGATACTCTACTGACATTCGTGTGATCCTGAATTCAAATCTTTGGCCCAGTACCACTGAGTTTCAACTTAAGTACGGATTTTTTAGAAAATGTCACTACCTCGCCGATGAGGGAAAACATTGTGAGGAAACCCGCGTGCATCAGAAATTTAAAAAAAATCTGAAGTATGTGATCCACTAAGTCGCACTAACGGGCCCGCGTTGTGCATTACAGCCCGAAATTCCCCAATGATTTACTAGGGGAGGCCTCTCCCCTGCAGTCTGGCCCGAACCGTTCGAATAACTGTCCTTGTGTAAACAAGCTTAAAGCATTACTTTTGTGTAAGTTTAATCGACAAACGTTCACAGTGAAATAATTCTTCATTTCATGTGTCAGGGTAGCGAACCATACTACAAACGATACCACCGCGAATGTCGAACCCAACACATCCTGCATTAAGAAACGTCGCGAAAGTCGCGACATGTCCTCGAGCTACGAGCGCGACAGTCGCCCCGACAGCCGCGGAAGTCGCGACAGCGACAGCGGAGGGGAGAAGGGCGTGAGGAGGGTGAGGAGGCAGAGGAAAGTTGTCAGTTACAAGGAGAAGTCATTAAATAGGTGAGTAATACTTACAAGCATCAGTCAATCATGATACATAGATGGATGATTCCTTGTTACAAAACTGTGTACACAATTGATGCCAGTGGTAATAAATAAAGTGTTAGTGTCACGATAGACAACTGATAGTAATGAAGTTTTTTTCAAAATCTTTCCTTTATTTATTCACTTAAAATCAATTAAGCAGACAAACATACAAACTGCCCATTATTACATCGTATGTTTCGAATTATATTGAAAAATCTTTGTTTTTCAATTACTTCTATTTAGATTTAGAATATAAAATGTGTACAAAACGCGAAAGTTTAAAAAGTTGATAGTTCTAATTTTCTTATATTTTTTTACATTGACAACATGAGGGGGAGAGTGCACGCTGCAATCCAACAGCCACTGGGCGCACTCGACTGGCCACGTTACCTCTCTCTGACAGAAGACTACCTTGAAATGTACTGCATTTCCCCACTTGTATCTTATTTCTCCAATGTACGTACGTGTTTCGGTAGTGAGTGAGGTGTGAGTGATGAGAGTGAGCCCATTTCCATCCCATCCTATCCCTCCCCATTTTCCCAACTCTTTCTCCAAATCCATTCCTATATCTCCAAAGGTAGGCAGCGTAGCCACGTGCTGGCCAAACGTTTTTACTGCAGTTACAGTTTACAAGTTTTATAACCGTCCAAACATAGGTCTCCGCGGACTGCTGCTGCACCACGACAACGCACCCCTCACTCAGCGCTTGAAACGAAACTTTTTGAACAGTACCCCGGTTAAAGTTTTAGGCCATCCTCCTTGCAGTCCCGACTTGGCACCTTGAGACTTTTTTTTATTTCCCACAATTAAATCTCAACTAAAAGGGAAGCACCTTTCGTCGTCGGAAGACGCGCTGCCTACGTTCGAAGTGGCTGTGAAAGAAGTACCCGAGGAAGAGTGTTTTTTTTTTCATAAATGGTTCAGACGCTTGAAACATTGTAGAACATTTTTTTTCTTTTTCGAGTTCCAGATTAGACAGTAGAATGAATCAAAAAGCAATCGAATCGAATGGCGCAAATTTGAATTTAGGTTTTCCTTGGCGACCATTTAGTAGGAAGAAGTTCTGTAAAGGACAATGCTACATCTATGTATTATTTGGTTGGTTGTTTGGTTGACAGGGCTTCGAGCTCCGAGCCAGATTGTCGCGCCGACAGCTACGACAGCGACAGTGGGGGGGAGACGGTCGAAAGGAGGGCCAGGAGGCAGAGGAAAGTTGTCACTTACAGGGAGAAGCCGTTAAATAGGTGAGTACAAAAAGTTTCGCTAATGAGTGAAATATGCCGGGAGTCCGTTCCCATCCCATCCGTCGTCCCCCTTTCCAATCACCCTTTCACCAAATCCATTCGTGCATCTCCAAAGGTAGGCAGCGCATCCGGGGGCGAGCGAACATTTATCATTCTAATGTTGACATGTACGGCGCATGTCGCCGGGCGACAGTATCAACTCACGACCGAGTGGACCGTATGCTCGTCTGCCGCTCTTTTTCATTAAAAAAAATGTCTGCATGTTAGCGACGGGGAGGGTGCACGCTACATCCCACAACCACGTGGCGCTCGACAGGCCACATGACCCGCACTCTCAGAATATTATACATACTACCTTCACATGTACATGAATTTCCCACGCCATATGATATTCCCCCAATATACGTACATGTTTCGCTAGTGAGTGAAATATGCCAGAGCCCATTCCCATCATATCCTATCCCTTTTTAATTTCACAGCCCTTTCTCCAATTTCACAGCTCATCCAGGAGCGTGCCAACGTTTGTCATTCCGGACAGATCTTGGCATGTATCGCGGATGTCACAGGGTGACAGTATACACTTACAACCAAGCGGACTCTGGCAATCTGACATCAAGAAAGCAAATTTTTATAGAAAAATGCGCAAATGATGCGATCCTTGTTTCTATATTTCTTTTTATAATTATTTTCAGAAAAATGCGCAGATGATTTTCGGCCGAAAACAGACGCTGTATTTACGTATCCGAATACGCAGCTTGCGTACGGCGCGCACTTTGTGAGTTCTCGTACCAAGTATTACACTAGTTACTCGGAATTAACTAATAGAAATTATGTTTGGCACCGTAATGTGCTAATAAGGTTTATAATGACTTCTTGATAAATTATGATCTGTTTTTGTATTAACAGTTTCGACGCTGGATATTTTCTCTTTATGTAAAAAACAAATCAGGATTTTTCTGTATGATAGGAAACAATTTTTTATATAAAAAATAATCCAAGAATGATTTGTAGCTTCATAAATCATGATCTGTGTTTGTGTATTAACAACATGGACCCTGGAAACTTCAATTGCGTTTTATGGGGACAAATTACAATTTTTCTGGAGGGTAGAAAACATTTTTTTTATATAAATATATCTTTTTTTAAATACGCTTGACGTCAAAAGTATCTTTAATACTGATAAAGTTAAAGAGAGTTTACGCCAATTGAAATTTGCACAATCAGTATAGCTATATGTCATTGTTCATAATGACTGGTCATTATAAATACTGACTAAATTAAAAAAAACTAAATACAACGTGTCACCGAGATAACGCAAAACCTGAAACACGGTAACGTAAGTTAAAGTATGTAAAATCGTTATAGCCAAGATTAAAATTATAGGAATAAATCAAAAGTTAATCATGTGTCGTATCTAAACCCTTCGTAGTTCTCTTAACTCAATACAGGGTCATGACTGGGAGGCGGCAGCGCGCCGTATTGGTTGCGTAACTACGCGTAGAAGAAAACATATACTAGAAATGAACAATAATGAACAATTCTACTCTCGATACTCAACAACCTACTTTGAGATTTTGCGTCATTTCGGTAACACATTGTATAAATAATTATAATGTATTTATTGTTATTTTGGCCAATATGCAGGTCTTCGATCAAAACTCGGTAGATGTTTTTTAATGTGTAATTGCTTTTATCATATCTGTGATCTGTCCGGATATCTGATAAAATGGATTTATTTGCTATACAATAAAAGAAAGTTGATTAGATAAAAACAAAATGTTTCTCAAATTCAACACCTATTTAAAAAAAAACCCAATGATATCAAGGTTTTTGTTTGAAGTATTTACTTCGTTTATCCCTTTACCGCGTGCACGATGCAAATCTATACATATAAAGAGAGACGTTCTGACCGATTGATTCTTCAACACAGCCGAAACCAAAATCCCCCCCAAGTTTTTCAAGCTTCAAAACCCCAAAACTTTTTCAGGGACATGATAAAATCGTTTGGACATTAAGTCATCTAAAGAGTTTGAAGCAAACTTCTAGAGATTTGATTAAAACCTCGACTTAATTATATCCTTGCAACATAAATACTAGGTGAAATAACCATTTTTTTTTTACCCAATTATAAAATATGTACTGCATATACATATATATATATACTTATTATTATTTTGATGTTGTATTGGTTTTAAGATGTCAGGGCAGTTATATTTAATTATCAATAAAAATTACATGTGAATAGAATGAGGGTAGAAACAAATGTTCATATAGCCCCACTTTCGATAACAGTAAATAGTTGACATTTGATTTACTTTTATGAAACAGGATAAATATTTTAGTTAAGGAAAAGGCTAGCCGTTTTAGGGCACACATATATTTACAGATTGACTACAACATGCAGTCATAATTGAGTCGATTAGAATAAAAAATGGTCATCTCCCTCTCACAATATTTGTGAGTATAGCCATTTTTTTTTTTATATGTAGCTCCATATAATAGTTAAGATTAGTATTAAAAGGACTTTCGTAAGTTTGTATTATTCAATTAAAAAAAGCAAAACCATGACTTCACAGCAATTTACTAGAAAAAAATTAAGTTGGTTAAAAAAATACATTTTTTGGATTTGTCCGATTTTGATTCTAAGCGACACAATTAGTTGCAAATCTAACTAACTTGTTAATTTATATCTATTAGAGCGTTATCACCATCTGCTCTTTCAAATGAATCAAACGCGAAATCGCTCAGCATTTTCATGGGCCCACGGTACAATTAAGCGTACAATGCGGTCTTCAATGCAATATATACCATGAATGTTAGCGCGATGGAACTCGAACGTTAACCGTTTTAGACTCGACCTCAAAGACAAGAATGTTAAGACATCAAACATTGAAAATTTGGACTATAACGCTCACTAGCTTTTATCGCTTGTATTAAATTTCATTAGTGCTCACTGTGCGCTCGACGTTCGAGCGCTCAACGCTCGTTTTACGACACAACTACCTCCTCAGATATTTCTACTAAACTACAAGGTATATGGGCTCTACAAAGTAACACACTCGTTGGTATTGAAGGTGTCAATGGCCGGTGGTAACCACTTACCATCCGTCCGTCTGCCATTTTTTTATAAGAAAATATATATTCCGTCAAAGCAGTAACCGGTAAAATCACCATACTTTTGCTATAAGAATCCAAAGCGTACTCTTTTTCAGTTCGTGCGAATGAAGCCTCACTTTACAAAACAATATTTTGGCTCGCATTAAAATGGCGCCCCATCGTGCACCACATCCTTTCATAAAGTTGATTTTAAATGCGTGCATATTATACAGGATGTTACAGATATATGTCCGATGATTGAAACCATGAGTTCCGTTTATTATTCTGAGTTAATGGCATGAAAATTGAATTTTTGTTTATTTTTCTATAATGTAGCCCTTTTTTTAATCGTCCCACTACAGGGAATATACCTCCCCCAGTAAATCACTAGGGTCATAAACCATCACGTGGACCCAGTGCGGATTCTAAATAGGAAATATGTACTTCCAAAAATATTGTTTTACGAAATATCAAATTTCTTAGAATCATGAAACGAATCCAAGATTCTTTGGGAATATATCATTTACACCATATATACGCTACAAGAGTGCCTTTAAGAGCAAGAAATAAATGTATTAGGTATAACATTTTCATCCATTTAATTCTCTCACAAATATATATATAAGTATAAAGTATATATAAGACTTGTTTTGTTCACATAAATTTTAAGTCTGTATTTATTTATTATTATTGTCGAATTATCAGTATCGTTGTTGTTATTTTATAATGTGATAATAATGCGATGAAATAAAGTATACAAAACATTCAATGTCTTTAAATTTTTATTCATTGATTTATCAGTTCCTAATAGAGTGTTATTATCCAAAAGTACAAGGCAGTGGACAGCACTATGTTACACAAAAATAAGATAATTGTAATAAAAACTTCTTTTTTTTTTTTTCAATATTAAAAAATGTTTGATCTAACTGGTGGACTGGTATAAAATGCCATAAGGCCGATATTTGTACATGCCAATTACTAATGCAATAAACTTTAAATAAATAAATATAATTTAAAACATAATGAAATGACATTTATTTGCTGATCATGGTACATAATTGAAAATGTCTATGATCCATTTATAGCGTATACATTTTTAAAACCATACACATTATTAGTTGTACATTAGATAACTTAAAAGTAAACACAATTACATATAAGTATATTAAGTAAACGGTGCGTATACATTTTAATAAAATAAAAATCACTCCTTTAACTCACAATTATTATTTTATTACAAATACTTTTATAAACATACATTTGATACGTTGATACGTATCTATGAACAAAGTATGCATAAATTATCAATGTACAGTGAGCAACACGCAAATATACCCAAAACCCTTAGAATGTAGCGCTTATTGCTGGCGTCTGTACACCATTTTGGTGGCCGAATTCGTTCAACTAATACTAGTTCAACTAACTGTGGTCACTGAGTTTGTTCTATGCAGTCGATAACGAATAGAAACATAAATGGCCTTGTGCTACGACATGCGGTTCCACCAGACAATTCACACTAATCGCTAACCGAACACAGTTAAACCGAAATAGTGTATACGAGCCCTTAAGATACCGGATGGATGGTATCGGTTGACCTGTACTATACAGGTTGCTGCCATAAATACAAGGGCTTATAAAAACTAAGTAAATGACCTATTTTTTAAATAGTACTTTATCTCCCTTGTGAGATCGGACTTACACGATTTGTAACAGCACAATACATCAACAGCTAAATCTTATAACATACATAAGATAAATCTTTATAAGATAAATATTTAATTATAATGTGAATTCAATATACTATCTAGTACCCTTTTAGGGAAATAGAAATTGTTCTAGGAAATATGTCAAAAAATTCAAATATAAGATTTGTTGAAAAAGTACATTCTACTGGAAGATTAGCAGAAATTCAATTCTTATCTACTATAAATCTACAAACACGACTCCCTACAAAAAGAAATATCCGATTCCCTTTCACATTTACGACGTACCACGTAAATCGCCGGATACTGTACCCAACAAATTATCCCCCTAAAATTAGCATGACAAAAGTGCAACTTGGACGGTTGTTTTTACAACCGTCCAAGCATTTTTACAACATCATCCACTGATAATAAATAACCCGATAATTATATAGTTGTTTATTTATATGAACTTTAACCGATGAAGCAGTGAAATGACCATGTACGTGAGTTGACGATTTAAATGTACAATCTATAAAGGATTGCGGTTACTGGCATGACACAGATTTTTCTTTATCAAAGTACGCGTTGGTGACAACAGCGTGCTCGATATGCCTCAATAGCTTGCATGTCTAAATAGAAATAGACGATTTCTAATTGTAATAATAAATGTATAATGTGTTATTATAATTATTTATTTATATTGAAAAAAATATACAAATACATTATTGTCTTAGACTTCGTTGGCAATGGCAAATGAATACTGCTCCCTAAGAAGAGAAGGCATTAGCAACATTTTCAACGAAAGCTTATCGGAAATTAAGATTATTCTTTTATGTAAGTTTCTAGTTTGATTATAAATTGATGAATAAAAAATACCATATTTTTATGTATTTTCCCTGATGTCATCAAAATACTTGTTCTATGATGGACAGAATAGTGCATGTTACTTAGGGAGTAAAGCACTATTTTCACTAAGGGGCCGTTCAAGTATTACGGAAGCACCAAACGGGGGTGGCGGGGTCTTTGCTTTGCTTATTTTTGATGACATGGGGGACGGGGGGGTCTGAATGGCGATTACGTCAGCAATATTTATTTATTTACTTTCGTTTTTTTTTTGGCAAAATTTAGTAGATTCTGATTAAATAGGAACAGATTTTGTAAAAATTATACCAATGTTTACGTAAGTGTGTGTGTGTGGGGGGGGTAAAAACTTTACTTACTTTCGCTGACAGGGGGGGGGGGGGCTAAAATTCTGCTTACGTAATAGTTGAACGGCCCCTAATGTTCTACAAAAGCGTAGAGCGCCGAAAACGCGCTCTTTACCTATATGAAAAAAATATTCATGCATCTTTCAACCAGCGCTTACTCATTATTACACACGGATGATCAAGCAAACGGTGATATATATATTTTTTTTTTTCAAAAAAATAATGGGGATCAAGGCTAATAAGACTCGAAACGCGCGCTTTTTTTACCGCGTAAAACGGCAACAACCATGTTTACAAACAAACATCGGAAAACAACGCTGAGAAGTCCGTGAAAATCATCCACACTTGCGTTTTCCTGTTCGCGGAGCTTCACAGCGTAGCAAAAAAATTTAATACTAATGTGGAGGTATTGTTTAAATACTATCAAACAGTATGACTACTGCTAGGTCACGACCTATTTATTCCTTCGAGGTCATGAGTAACAAAGAAAATCACTAAACAAAGTAATTTGCCTTTTAGTGTTTTTAATAAAATAAATAAGGAAATGACGTTCTTCTATTGACGTTATAAATTATGTTAAAACGTTTCTATTCACGATATGTTAAAATAAGAATGAGATTAAGAACAAAAACATTTAAACGTTAGATTCTAAAAAGACACTCGGTTGGAACAAAGTTACAGTAAAGTACATTTACAAAGTGTTGTCTATCCCTTAAAAGAAGTTCGAACTACAACTCACTCTTGTACATAATGGTATCATTTTAATGTGGCTATAACTTGTGTTTAACTGGTGGAAGGGTTAGCTGGGTTGTCGGGCGGCGCAGGCGCAGGTCCCGGTTGATTTGGTTTCAGTGTCGTTTCCATTGTGGGCTCATGAGCCGGCCCGTCCTGAATGGTATCATCGTGAAATATCATTTACAGAAAGTGACAGACGAATAGACAGTCGACGTAAAGTGTATATGACAGACTTTAATCAGAATGGAACCAACCCAGAATCATACTTTATCATCACAATCATCTTAAAACATGACTGTGGGTTGGACTAATCTTGATTAAAGTTGGTCGCCCATGGACATTGGACATACGAGATATTTGCAGTTAAGACTTTTACGTACAATGTTTGTTTTTCCCAATAAACTAAAAAAAAGTGTTACAAACGTTGGAAAACTACTAAGGTTCCCAAATCTCCAAAGGTAGACACCCCATCCGGGTACGTGCCAACGTTTGTCATTCTACGCCGGTGCTCCGCAACAGGTGGGCAGTGAAACAACGCTGGGTGTGGCCGCATCACGCAGCAGAGTAACTAAGGGCACGCGCGTGACAAATTTCCAGCGGTTTTACACACTTTTTCACTTATTCAGTGATTCTTTTAATTTTTAATCAGTAAATTAATAGAATGCACGTATTTTTTCATTATTTTATAATGTACTTTTAATTATACTTTAGCTCAGATGTGCCACTAAATATTGAAAAGAACATAAGTGTGCCGCAAGCGAAAAAATGGCTGATGTCGCTAGACTGATGTCGACATATACATAGAGGGTGACTAGGTAAATTTTGAGCTGTACCGTTTTTAAAACATCATGTATTTGAAATTCGAATTCCGAAAGTTATTTAGGGAAAACGAATGTTATAACCCAAATATATTTTTTGTAGGTCAAAATTTACCTAGTCACCCACGTATTGTGGAGAATCCACTTACTACAAGGTACCTAGACTATCTGCTCCTGTCGCCCACCTTCTGGCTACAAAAAAAATACATAAACGAAATAGTTATGTGATACTGTATTAATATTTGTATATAAGATCATTATATCAAATAATATCATCGCTCACTCTGTTTAATGTCGCAATGGATTCCACTTTGTATGTGGCTCTGTGAAACTGGTATCTTTCTTATTTTGATACTCACTTGTACTTCAGTGGCGGCGGATGTGGAAGCATCCGGGTGCTTCATTTTCCGTCGCTCGACGTGTCCGAAGCAGTGTTCGCACTCGTCGTCGCTGTCCTCAGAGTCCGACTCGCCGAACTTACGCGGCTTCTCGTATATGCAGCAGCCTGATACACACACCATTTATAACGGTGTCGCAACTTATCAATGGTCGGATATGTGAGTTTGTCGCACCCTCGGGTTAATAAAAAGCAGTCTTATGTTACAATTTAAATTTTACCATTATTTAAATGCATATTTTAAAGTACAGATTCTCAATTATTTCATAAACTTATCGCCAAATTTGAGAATTTTTTTTCGAAAAAATTAGCTTGTCATGTTGTATTTCTTTGAAAGTAGTCCGAAAATTATAATAAGCATAAAAATAAAAATATCACTTTATGAAAGTAATAATTATTCAGACTTTATTCCACCGTGGGTGTGATGTGTACTTACTTACATTTAGATTTCTTCTTATTCATGTGCTCATTGTCTACGGTATCCTCAGTCCACACAACCTTCTTCCGTTCGCGCTGCTTGGAACGCGTCTGCCGCAGCGTGATTACCGCTACCGGCTCAGACTCCTGAAAAGATGTCCGTATACTTTGAGAAAGACCAGACCATTTAACAGACACCTAATTTCCTGAGAGCTACTCTCGCTTATCATAAAATATTCCTAATTTGCTGAGAGCTACTCGGGCTTATCATAAAATATTCCTAATTTGCTGAGAGCTACTCGCGCTTATCATAAAATATTCCTAATTTGCTGAGAGCTACACTCGCTTATCATAAAATATTCCTAATTTGGTGAGAGCTACTCTCGCTTATCATAAAATATTCCTAATTTGCTGAGAGCTACTCTCGCTTATCATAAAATATTCACTCAATTAAAATTTCTTAAAAAGTAACCAAAAACGGAAGGTTGGTCTTCCGCACATTCTTTTCCTTGCCTTTCATTTAAAGCCAAATTGTTAAACACGTGATTTACAAAAAATGTAACACGAATTGTAAAATAGCAATATTGTAACATCTAGAGTTTATACCAGAGACATTCTTGATTTTTGGGTTGATAGCCTAAATGTATAATATTGTAATTTCCTTTGGAATATTGGTTACATGTATACCTGTGTGTCCATACTAGAATACAGGTGTATCATAAGTGGGATCCAACAGAATCTGTGTACTTCCTGAAATCAATTTTGGATAGTAGAGTACATATTTAGAACCCATTTTGACCATTCTGAACCTCAAAGGTGACAACGAGGTGTCAGAGGAGCAGATAGTGAGTCTGATGGTACGCGGTTACGTGCCAACAACATCGTGGAACCTGCAAATACACTATCTACCTTTGGAGATTTAAATATCACGATTTGGAAGGAAGTGGAATATGGGTATAATGGATTAGAAAGTTTAATCTTTAATTTAATCTTTTTTTCAATTTTGTATAAGTGATGCGCTCGCATTAACTAGAAGACCGGGTGGTAACGGCCCGACCCAGCATTAGTGGGCAAGTTAACACAACACCGCTTGGCCATGAGGTGTAGACCGTCTTGAGACCTTCCCCATCTCTTTCCGAGGCCGTCGTAAACGGCGACTAAGGGATAAGAAAGCCGCTGTCACAAGCCCCGAGGAACTACACCACCTCTAGAAAAGTGAACACGCCAAGCTTCTTCGCCAGCATGACGTTCAAGGGCCATACATCTCTCATGCAGAAGACAATGTGCACAAGGAGGTCTTTGTTCAGCAGTAGACGATATATAAGGGCTGGTTACGGTTAAAACGCCTAGAAACAAAATATGACCAGTTAACTTAAAGAATTTTCTTAATAGAATAGAAGACAAGCATGCGGACTTCCTAGATGATGGTAAGTGGTTACCACCGCTCATGAAATACCAGGTGGTTGCGAGAGCGTTGCTGACTTTGCAGGATCCTATTCACAGCTCTCTCGAAGAGTTCTACTGCCAGACTTACCAGAGTTTAAGGCGTTTAAAACGACACCCTAACCATTGGGAGTTGGTGAATCCGCATGGGGTTATATAGGCTCTATTTATGTTTAGACATTGCAGACTCCTATTCTCAGCTTTCTTGAAAAGCCCCAAATGGCAGTTAAGTGGAAAATTCTCAAAAGATTGTTACATAACTTTCGGGTTCCCAGAATAAAATGTCTCGAAGACCGCACTGTATGCACTCCATCAAGGTCGATCGAGTGCGAGTGAACCGCCTTTGGGTGATGAGGTGCAATGTAACAAAAACCGAAGTTGGCATATGGCTGAACAACTCTTCAAAACTTTCCTCATTATACAGATGGTCAAAAAGGTCCGATTTGTAGATGCATTAGACACAGTCTGACTTGAGTAATTTACTGATGTTCTGTCAACTGTTGTGTTAAGTTTGTTTGGATGTATGTATGTGTGTGTAATGTTTGTGCATAAAATACAAATTGTATGCCCACGAGGTGGGACATAGAAACTCTTCTTGTAACATTTCCACCAATGTACCTTTGTCCACAAATAAACAAAAAATAATGTAACACAAAGATGCTACATCTCTTTAGATGATGAGCAATTCCAAATTGTCTGAGAGTGGGACATTGATAATTCAATGGTATTCAGATTTCAACTGGTATATAGCTGCACCAGCCCAGAGATGTGAGCAGTACTCCGTGGACTCGATATAAAGATAAAGAGATGTACAAACCAAGCCCTCGCTCCCTGAGAGAATATTCTAACGATTAAATGTCGATGGCCCCATCAAATGAACGTGCAAACGAAAAACATCAACTTTACAAATGAAATAAGAAGTAAAAAAAAACCGCTCTTATATAAATATAATTTGTATTATAAATATTTGCTTGGTATTTAGACATTCTCTAAAAACTCTTGTGTTATTCAAACCAAAAGTTAGCACTACAATTTCTAAGAACGGATTACAAGTTGTTTCCCAACAAATATAAATGATTTCCAAATCTATAATAATACATATTTGGCATACCCTCATATACACTACTATTTGACCGTAAGAAAATTGTCTTCAAAATCTGTAATAACCATTTATATGGTTATTCCAGTAGGATTTTAAATAAAGGATAAATTTTTAATAGTATGATTTTAAGATAATAAAATTTTACTTTTAAAAAGGCAACAAAACTAATAATATTTTTAATGCATTCGCTAAAATCTCAATAGGAAACTACGAGTCAACAACAAGGTTTTTTTTTCTAAGATAATGTCACTACCATAAATACGATATCTTAACGCTATCATAATAAATAAGTAAACATTTAAAACAGACATAATTTAATGATATACATTAATAAATAACACGTCTCAAAAATAAACAATGACATCTTTATCTTATTTACGTAACAGCTACTTGAGATAAAATGGAATGTTTCCAATGTAAATTATAGCAATATCATCAGCGTATAACTTTACTATCAAATAAACTATCAATTTTAAATTGATTATAACCTAAGAAATTGGTTAGAACTTCACTAGTATGTTGCGCTAAAGTGGGTGGAGCAAATCTGGCATAATTACCACCTTCACTGTATACAGTCGGTGGGCCTACAATTTTCACAGTCCCAGCATGGGGATGGGGCAACTCCTTAACCAATCCTATCGCTTTAACATGCTCATCCTCAAACACATCTTGCATCTTATTCACTGGTCCATTGGCAAATGATGCATCCTTGAAGATAGTCGTCCATTCTTTTTTCGTCTTTGTCTTAATAATCTCACTAATTATTTGAACCAGTTCATCGCGGTTTTTGACGCGATCAGAGTTGTTTCTAAATTTTTTATTACTGACCAAATCCTCCCTATTTATCAGTTTGCAGAAATTTGCAAACTGACCGTTAGAGCCTGTACCAATAACTATATAGCCATCTTTAGTATCAAACCCTTGGTACAGAACTATACTTGGATGTGCCATGCCCCATCGCTGTGGTTCTATGCCACAGTTCAAATAACTGCTGGCTATGTTCAGCATGCTTGCTACTTGAGTGGATAGAAGGTTACAGTCAATTTTCTGCCCTTTACCAGTCTTCTGACGGTAGTATAGAGCTGTTAAGATAGCGGCAAAGGAGTGGAGTCCTGTTGTTAAGTCAGTTATGGCAATTCCAGGTCTACAAGGCCCTCCATTTCTATCACCAGTCGCATTAAGGAGACCGCCCATAGCAGCTGCGATTGTGTCATAACTGAAAATACAGATGTTGTTTTTACTGGAATTTGATGTAAATAAATTAGAACAAAAGTACAAGAATAAATTGATGTAATTGTGATTATCTATCAATGTAACTATCATATCATCTATCAGCTCAAATAGGATTCTTACAGAAACATTCGCAGGTAAAGTAAAACTGCCTAATTCTGATCCTTGTATCCATCAACCTTAATTCAATCATGAGATTTTTATAACTAATATCTATTTAAATAAGTGCTTTTTTGAATTAAAAATATCTTGTAGTAGTTCCGTGTTAATTGCAGCTTCTCACAATGGGACATTTTGTTTTTCATTTAAATTTGTGTTATAAAAGAAAAGATATGATTTTTGTGTGCTCATAGAACTATTAAAAATACACACCCCGGTTTCTTAGAATATGGTCCTGTTGGTCCAAACCCAGTAATGGCACAGTAGATCAACTTAGGGTTGATTTGGCTCATCTTCTCATACCCAATGTCCAGCTGGTCAAGCTTACCGGGCACAAAGTTCTCCACCATCACGTCACACTTTTTTGCTAGATCATAGAGTATTTTCTTACCTGAAAATTTAGTATTTATTTTTAATTATTGATGTTGCTTGATCTTAATTTGTAATAAAAAATATTATATATGCTTATTATATTATAAATAATGGCCATATGACAAATTATTTAATGGACCTTATGTCCATTCTGGTTTCCCAGATGTTGAGACTCTCATGGAATCTTAGAAAATAACAAATGTTTTGTCTTAAAAATCTGATGTCAGAGGATGTTTCTATTTAAACAGAATCTTGAAATAATTCAATTTTAAGTCAGAAAATCTTGACTAAAAGTCAATAAGTAAGCACTGAAAATAAAGTTCCTTTGCTCAGATAATATCATATATACCTAATATATAAAATATGTTAACAAATACAATTACACTTTTATTTGTTCATTTAGTATTTAGTCAATTATTTCTTTTAATTTAAATATATACTTTAAAAATAATTTAAATAAATATTATAAACATTCCTAAGTAGAGGAAATATTTGTTTTAAAAGAAAATATATGCCTTTACTAAATCTATTATTTTGATTACAATTTATTCAATTGATTTCACATGAAAAAGGATTGTTTAAAAGCCAAATGTAACAGACCAAATAGATTTTCAATATATCCATGTTTTTACATAATCATGATTATTTTGTCACTCATTTTGCCATTATTAATTACCAATTATTCTTAGAATTGTCATAATACTGTAAATACTTTTATGCTTAATAATTAAACTCTAAGGGTAATAAATCTAATTAGAACAAATAATCTTACCATCTGTTGTCTTCATGTTAACGCAAATACTCCTCTTGTTTCTGTTAACAGCTAGAAAATAGAAAGAATCTTCACTGCCATTTATAAACGGGGGTCCCCACTTGCGCGCTTCGTCGCCGTCAAAGCTCTCCACTTTTATTATGTTAGCCCCCAAGTCCCCAAGTGACATGGTACAAACCGGACCAGCTATCACCCTGGTCATATCCAGGACGTTCACATCACTTAGCAAACCTGGAGCCTTCGTAGAGTAATACCGAAAAACGGTTTTTGAAGTCAAGAAACATCTCTTAACAGCTTCCATATTGATCAAAGTATCAGAAACGACTAACGCGTCATGCGCCTATCTCAACATTAACAATACAAACAATGATATGCCTATTAGTTTATCATTATCAGAACTGGCTCATACCTCCTGCAGTGGTGCGGGCACTGTAGTCGCCACAGCTGTGCTGGTCGTCGCCATCTCTCCTTGTAGTTGACGCTCTCCCATTAATTATATACTTTTACGATAATATTTCTCACATTATAATCTAAAATATGAATATACCGTTGTTTTTACGACAATATTCTAGAGAATCCTTATCGGTTGAGTAAACGAAAGGAAGGGAATTTTTGACAACCAGAGAAGTGTCATTATTGACAATAAACATTTTTTAAATATAATTTATTTGGACACGGCCGTAGTCATTCGTTCACACAGCAAATAATTGAACAAGATTGTTTTTATCTCGTCATTGTCCCATCCCGTCGAAGTAAGAGTAGAATTCGCTCATTATAGTGATAGTTTTTTTTTCTAGTAGGCTTACTAGACTAGTTGGACTTCTTGAAAGAACACGAAAAATGCACTCTCACGCTTTTATTTAATTATCACAAACTAGGCACTTTGAAGTTTAATAAACTATTACTATTAAATCCTAAATCTTACAATCTACATTTTTTACAATAACCAACAAAAGTTCAACTTACTTCTCGGATTCCCGCCAAAAAGTCTTCACATTTCATAAATCTGAGTTGCATTCCAAATCTTAAAGAAATTCTATTTTGACAATGTAGAGCCTAAGCGTTTATGCAGGCGCAGGCCGCGCAGCCGACACAGTTCAAGACAGCGTAGTTTTTTTTGTGTAAAATGCATTATCGTTTATGAGTTTATACAGCAACACAGCCGCGTGCGACGCACCCACTTGGCTGCGCAGACCTACCGTCCTACGCCGCGCTCTAGTCCAGACACAGTTTCCTGCGCGTAGCTAACACTTGCGCATCATTTTGTGTTTATTTTTGTTGTTAAATTTACCTAATTAAGGAGGAACTCATTGAAAAAGTATGAGAATAGCCAGTATTCTATGATACAAGCCATCCAGAGTATATGAAGAAATCTTTAAAGGACTCCCTATGGCAAAAGAAAACGGAGGAAAACAAGGATGGTAAAATTATTGAAATACAATCTGAACACAAATATGGTAGTAATTAGGATATGTTCAGGTATAATAATATGGGCCCTGTATTATGTGAACTGTCCCACTGCTGGGCATGGGCCTCCTAGGGAGAGGGGTTGGTACTGGCCTCTCTGAACACTGTTTGTCATGGTACTGACCCAAGTTCACTGTTGAAATATTGTTTAAAACTATTTCTCACATGAAATGCAAAATTGGTCGATCTGTTTCGTGTTTGTTGCCAGTTAATTAATTGATCTGTTAATTTAATAACCTCATTAAGATATTGCTCTGGTTGACAACACCATTCCCTCCAATAATTATGAAGTACACATGCAGCTTTCACCAGATAATCTAGTGTTCACATTAATTTCGAAAGGTTTTCTAAAAACAATCGATTTACCATTATGCCAAAGGTACATTCAACAGTTTGTCTTGCTCGAGACAATCTGTAATTAAAAATTTTGTTTTCCATATTGTTAGTTACTTGAAGTTTAGGAAATGGACCCATCAAATTTTCTATTAACGGAAAAGCCTCGTCCCCAACAAAAATATAGGGCAAGGTTTCATTTTGACCAATTATTGTATCAGGTGTGGGTAAGTCAACAGTTTTATTGCGTATTTTCTTTGCCAAGTTGCAATTGGCAAATACATTTCCATCACTAAATCTGCCCATTGATCCAACATTGATTGTTGTAAATTTATAATTTGCATCAACTGTTGCCATCAGAACTAATGAAAATGTTCCTTTGTAGTTACAGAATGAAGAGCCACTTTTCGCAGGTTTTATTATGACCACATGCTTGCCATCGATAGCTCCAACACAATGTGGAAATGCCACTTTCTTTCATAGCCGACGGCAATTTTTTCCATGTTCCTTTAGTAGGTTCCACAAGGAACCTAGGTTGCATAACTTTATATATTTCATGTGATACCTCTTTCACTATAGATGAAACTGTTCTATCATTCATTCTATAACTATATGCTAAGCTTTTGTAACTATTGCCACTTGCCAGATATCTGAAAATAACAAAATAATTATTTTAATTTACAGGAGTACAAGTAAAATCGTTATGGTTAATGTTACGTAACTGTCATAGGGATGCTCTAAGAAGAAATGAGACTAAAAATAAAAACAGTTCACTGCCTGCAACAACGTACAAACCCTGGAAATATGAATATCAAATGGAATTTTTAATGAAATATATGGCTAATAGAAGGACAACAGGAAATGTTCAAGATTCAAGGGATATAGAGGAAAATGCAATTAAACAAACAGAAGAACTGGAAGTAACTGAATCTGATTGTAAGAATAGTGCTTTACGAAACACCCAAGACATCGCTACGGATAATTCATTTATATATATTGAAAACGATAATGACAATTCATTGAATTCTGTCCAATCTAAAATAGTTTTTAAATTGTGTATCTAAAAGTTCTCTCATCACATATACAAATTCACCATGCATGGTTCTTTTTTTCATGTATTGACTTTGCCATATAGATCTTCTATTTTTATTAATACTATACAATAAGAATATACTTTCCATTTCGAAATCTGATTCAGAGGAAGAACTCATGTTGCTTCGTCTGCGACCTGCTCTGGAATGAAAACGAAACATGCGTGCGGGTTATGCGAGATTTCGCAGTTCTTATACGCAGTTCAAACATTTGTTCTGTCGCACAGTTCAAACTGTGCTGCCCTACTCTCCGCTGTGCTGCGCGGCCTGCGCCTCCGTATACGCTTAGGCTGAGGGATGTTTTTCCGTAGCAAACTCTTCTGTCGTTCTGCAATGTTTCTTTAACTTTCAACTGTAAGACCTTTCTTTTTCCTTCCTTTAACCTTCCTATATAGAAATAATGTTTTTTAAAATCTATTTAACTGTGAATAGCGCGTGCTTCCCGAATTTCAAAGATGTAAGTACATGAGACAACAAGAGAACAACGGTGAACAACAGGAGATCAAATTTTGAAGACATATTTCAGTCAAATGAGTGAGTTAATTATTTAAACGTTGAAGTAATCGTAGTACTCTTCGTAGAATACCAGGGGTTTACTGAAAAATCAAGATTAAAACGTAATTATAATAAAATCACTAATCAGGATATAGTACATTGCTCCCATCTATGCTTTTGTACCTATATTATCATTTTATTTATTTACTCCATTTTGTAAATTGTTACAAAAGGCGGACTTAATGCATTATCTCTCAGTCAACCACGTATGTCTCAGTTAGGTATGCAAGACGTGAAGTGGTAGGAGAATAAATAAATGTAAAAAATACATAGGTATAAGATAGAAAAAAGAGCTACTGTAACTAAATACTAAAATAATATAATATCTGTATTTATGACTATTATAATACATATATGTACATAAATACATACTAATACTTATTTATTAATACTAAATACAAATATATATTGTATATATGAATATATATCACACAAAAGATGATTAGACAGTGTCATTGGGCAAGAAGGTCAAGAGTGTCAAAAAGGTTAAAAGGCAGTCTCTTGAAAATACCTCGGGAAATTGCTTTTTAATATTGACAGGCAACGCGTTCTAGAAACGATCGGCTGCACGGCGAAGGAATCACCAAGAAAAAAGAAAATCAAGTAAAAGCATTTAATTTAGTCGGATTTTTTATTCAAGCTGGGATATAATAATAAAGTGTCAATAAAGTGTCATCTCCATACAAATTTCGCTCTGTTTGACAGTTTTACATGTCATATCCCTGACTCGAATAAAAAATCCGACTTTAGTATACTTCAAACCCTATTTTGTGTGTATTTTGGATAGGTGATATAATTTGCTATATACAAACTTACAGGCGATTTAGTAAATTAGGCACATTGAGTGTTCTACATCCATGATTATGATTAGAAACGCCTTAATACTTTTAATTCTATTCTTCCTTTTCACCTTGACTTGCCTTTTCGCAGTCATATAGTGAAATAGTTCCGAAATTCGAAAATCGTGATCTCCGCAATAGCTAGATTGCATCGAAATCTCTCTGAAATCATATTTTGAGGAAACTGTAAACTGACATAGGAATTACTTAGAAAGGTTATCCTTTATGAAATCTAGACATTTCTTGAAAGGTGTGAAAAGTTGGCGAAAGGCAACTCAATATCAAAGCCTACGATGATCATTACTGTGGTTCCAAATTTTATAAAATAAATAACGCCACAATCAATGACCCCACACTAGGATTCCCTGTGTCGTGGGTCCAGAGACACATACAAAGATAAACACAAACACACCGAGACCCGAACATACATTACTCTATTTAGTCCGAACCCGAGACAAAAGGCACAGCAAGCAGGGTCACTACGAACTGCGCCAATCGGTCAGTCAAAATAGCGAGAATCTTTTAACAAAAAACTATATTTGACCTGCCAGCGATTCTAGCTGCTGTAATATAAAGGGTGTTTTATTTAGAGGTATAGAACTTTGAAATGGAATAAAACAAGGATGAATTCTTAAAATTGACATGAAATTGACTTTATTCAAAAGATAATCTTTTGGCATTATAATTTAAATATGATTTCTGGCATATGACCGCCACGGCTGGCTCGGACGTAATCCAATCTGGAGGTCCAATTTTCAATAACTTTTTCCAACGTTTGTGGCCGTATATCGGCAATAACGCGGCAAATGTTGTCCTCCAAGTGGTCGATCGTTTCGGGCTTATCGGCGTAGACTAGCGACTTCACATATCCCCACAGAAAATAGTCTAGCGGCGTTAAATCGCACGATCTTGGAGGCCAATTCACGGGTCCGGAACGTGAAATTATGCGGTTACCAAACGTTTCCTTCAGTAAATCAATTGTGGCACGAGCTGTGTGACATGTTGCGCCGTCTTGTTGAAACCACAGCTCCTGCACATCATGGTTGTTCAATTGAGGAACGAAAAAGTCAGTAATCATGGCTCTATAGCGGTCACCATTGACTGTAACGTTCTGGCCAGCATCGTTTTTAAAGAAGTACGGACCAATGATTCCACCAGCCCATAAAGCACACCAAACAGTCAGTTTTTCTGGATGTAATGGTGTCTCAACATACACTTGAGGATTATCTTCACTCCAAATACGGCAGTTTTGTTTATTGACGTAGCCATTCAACCAAAAGTGAGCTTCATCGCTAAACAAAATTCTCTTATGAAAATCGGGATCAACGGCAATCTTGTTTTGGGCCCATTCACCGAATCTACGCCTTGATAGGTGATCGCGTGGCTTCAATTCTTGCACGAGTTGGATTTTGTAAGCACGCAAACCAAGATCTTTCCGCAAAATCTTCCATAAAGTGGATGGACACATATCCAATTCCTGTGCACGATGGCGGATAGACTGATTCCGGTCTTCCTCTACGCTACGCTCTACAGCAGCAATGGCTTCTTCTGTACGCACTGTACGACGTCTCTGTAGATGCGTATTATCATTTAGAGCATATATGGGCAACAACCAGCCCGCGGGCCGGATCCGGCCCGCTGTAAGATATGATCCGGCCCGCGAGACATTTTGAAAAAACCCAATTAAAAAAATATCACATTAGGTACTTATACTCACGGGAGTGACAGTGAGGCGGCAAACATCAAATCCTTTGATGTTTGCCGCCTCAATCTTTGATAATCGCCGCCACTCGGCTTGCTCGATCAAATTCTTTGAGGTTTGCCGCCTCACGGGCGACACATCAAAAGATTTATTGCTTCTCAATTATTCTAAACTAGTTTATTCCAGATTATTCCTTCATTTTGCCTATATAAGCGGGTGGATGGCCCGAACGTTAGTTCAGTTCTATTTGAGCTACCGAGGTGATAACTTGGACAAGCGATATCCTAGCGAACTGCTCGAGCCGTCAACTTGCTTTGTGACTTTGTGTGCATCTTGAGTGGTTACTAACTATAGTTTGTTATTAAGTTTATTGAACGAAAAGTAAATAAAAATGATGTCTGGTGGAAAGAAACGAAAAGTAGATACAGAGGGTCGCCAGTTTCAAGAAAAATGGACTGAAGAATTCTTTTTTATCTTGCACAATGGTAAGCCTATTTGTTTGCTGTGTAATGAATCCATTTCAGTAATGAAAGAATTCAATATAAAGAGGCATTACTCAACTAAGCATGCTACGCTGCACTCACTGACAGGACAATTAAGAACAGACAAAATCCAGAAGCTTACCGCAAATTTGGAAAAACAGCAACAAATGTTTCATAAACAAAGAACACAACTTGATAATGTTGTGAAAGCTAGTTTTATAGTTAGCTCAAAATTGGCAAAGGCATTAAAACCATTTGCCGAAGGAGAATTTATCAAGGAGTGTATGTTAGAAGTTTGCGGTATTTTGTGTCCTGAAAAGAAAAATGAATTTGAAAAAATTAGTTTGTCAAGACGAACTGTTGTTCGACGTATAGAAATGATGGCTAATGATATAAAAACAACATTGACTGACCGTATGGCTGGTTTTGAATCATTTTCCATAGCATTAGACGAGAGCACCGATTTGTCTGACACAGCTCAACTGGCTATATTTATTCGAGGTGTTGATAAGGAGTTCACTGTTACTGAGGAATTGCTTGCTTTACAGCCGCTAAAAGGAACCACTACAGGAGAGGATATTTTTATTGAAGTTCAAAAGGTATTCACAAGTTTTGGCTTGCCATGGTCAAAATTAATTGGAGTATGCACCGATGGTGCACCTTCTATGGTCGGCTTACGTAAAGGTTTCATCGGAATTTTGAATGAAAAAGCAACAGAATTAAATGTGCAAAAAGATGATTTGATAGTCCTTCATTGCATTATCCACCAACAGAACTTGTGTTCTAAGTCCATTCGACTCCAGAATGTTATGAATGTGGTAGTAAAAACAATCAACTTTATTCGATCCCGAGGGCTTAACCATCGTCAGTTCAAGGCGTTTTTGGATGAAATATCAGTTGAATATAACGACGTAACATATTATTGTGAAGTCAGATGGCTGAGCAAAAGAAAAATGTTGAAACGGTTTTACGAGCTTAGAAATGAGATAGCAGACTTTATGAAAATAAAAGATAATCCACTATCTGAATTAAGTGACCCAAAATGGATGTGACTTAGCATTTCTGGTCGATCTTACAGGCTATTTGAATGATTTATTATAAATTTGAAACTTCAAAAACAAGGACAGTTAGTAAATGATTTGTACAGCCATTTGAAAGCGTTTCAGATCAAACTACGCTTGTGGGAGTCACAGATGCTGTCTGGTAACAGTTACCATTTCAACACGCTCTCTGCGTATGAAAATATTGCTTATGCTCAATATGCTGAAGAACTCAAGTTACTGTCGGAACAATTTTCGAACAGATTTAGCGATTTCAAAAACATGGAAGACTGTTTCAGTTTATTTGCTACTCCTACAAAATATAATGTACAAAATGCTCCAATACACTTACAAATGGAGTTAATCGAGATTCAAGAAAACTCACTCCTAAAATCCAAATTTGAAGACGTAGCTTGCTTATGCTCAATATGCTGAAGAACTCAAGTTACTGTCGGAACAATTTTCGAACAGATTTAGCGATTTCAAAAACATGGAAGACTGTTTCAGTTTATTTGCTACTCCTACAAAATATAATGTACAAAATGCTCCAATACACTTACAAATGGAGTTAATCGAGATTCAAGAAAACTCACTCCTAAAATCCAAATTTGAAGTGCGATTTCTACAAAAAATACCTAGAAAAAGACAATTTTCCGCAGCTTAGAAAATTCGCAAGAAGATTGATTTGTGCGTTTGGCAGTACTTATAAATGCGAACAGTTCTTTTCATTGATGAAAGTTAATAAATCAACACATCGTACAAGACTGACTGACGATAATTTGGAAAATTCTTTACGTCTTTGTATCAGTGGAATTAATACAAATATCGATGGATTAGTTTCCCAAATTCAAGCTCAAGTGTCTCATTGATTTCGGTGTATTTAACTTTCGTAGTTTGTAACAATTGCAAATTTAACGATTTAATTATAATGTACCATTTTTTTAAATTTCATTTTGTTATTTTAATAAATTGTACTATAATAACATTGTCGTATTATTTCATGTCTAATATCTATCGCAAAAAATATTATCACTACTTTAAAATGCACTAAGTACTTTTAAACGCGGCCCGCGAACGTATTTGCACGCTAAAGTTTGGCCCTCAACATGTCAAAGGTTGCCCATACCTGATTTAGAGTAAACGTGGTGCGAAAACGGTCCATAGTTAGTCGAATTAATTGCTCTGATGGACGATTATGTTGACCGTAAAATGGACGTAGTGCGCGATACGTATTTCGAACAGAACCATTATTTTCAAAATAAATTTGCACAATTTGGAAGCGTTGTTCAGGCGTCAGTCTATTCATGTTGAAATGCCAAACCAAACTAAACACAAATCACTTGACAGCTGACAAAATAGCCGCCAGTTAAAACAGTGTTGCCAACTTAAAGTTCTATACCTCTAAAAAAAACACCCTTTATTTGACCAAGTCATATTATGTGGGCGAACTAATCGGACCCAACACCTCGACCTTAGGAACAGTGAGTTTGTATATTTTTGGTAAACCATAGATTAGAGAATGTTGAACTGCTTTTGGTTTATAAAAACTGTTGAAATCGTCTTCTAGTGAACAGTAAACAATGAACTTGTGGTAGACCCCGTATGCAGCGCGTTACTCTGGCCGGTCACAGGTTATAACTTTATAAGACACCGACTTGTATACGTTGATGTTAGCAAAGTCTGCATATTTTCATCGTAATCAACAGTGTTAATAGCGTTTCTCTTATCAGACTTAAGCACCAAAGTCTATAATTTCACCTAAGAAATAACATAATAAATCTCAATTACTTCTCTTTTATATTACTCTTGTGTGGTTTCCATCAATGCAATATGACAGCAATGTGCTGACGTAAAATTTTCCAATCTGTGCTCTGCAAATAAAACTATTAGACAAACAATGACACATTACACTAAGTTACCGTAACAAATAAGTAAATGTATATAAATAAAAATGAAATGCTGTTCGTTGGTAAGCGCGTCACTTTAGAACGGCTCGACCGATTTGGCTAATTTTTTTTTAAATGTTCGTAATAGTCCGAATAAGGTTTTTAGGGAAAGAAAAATTGGAAACGTTGTCCGGAAAATTGGAAAATTCTGGAAAAACTGAGTGTTTTTTTCTGTGGGATTTTTGTATGAACTTATTGAAATTATTGTATTATTGAAATTTAGACAGGACGTCGGGTCAGCTAGTAGACAATAAAACGGATACATAATTTAATAAAATACATTATCTAATAATAAACAAGTCTGGAAAAATAAAAATGATTGCTTTATCTTATTTATACATAACAGTGCAGTATCTTCAGCTAGGTAGTTGAGACTAAATGGAATGATTCCGAAAATTAAGTCATCATCGACCTTATAAATTGACTCAATTTTTTTACTTTATGGACGAAGGCGGCTGAGGGGCATAAGTCCACCTGATGGTGAGTGGATACTGTCGCCAATAGATATCCGCGATACATGCCAACATTAGTCCAAAATGACAAACGTTGGCACGCCTCCGGATGCGCGGCCTACTTTTAAATTATCAAATTTGAAATTGATTGTAAAGAAATAGGATAGAACTTATTTAGTGCTGTCCTAAAGTAGACGGCGAAGTCCTAGAAAAAAAACCACGTTCGCTGTATACAGTTAGTGGACCTACGAATTTTAAAGATCCCACAAGTGCCTTGTCCATTATTAATAACGTCATTAACCAATTCTATCGCCTTGTCAGGCTCCTTACCATCCTTGAAGACGGCCGTCCATTTTTCTTTGTCTTTTTCTTGATAATCTCACTAACGATTCGAACAAGTTCATCACGATTTTTTTACAAGACCCGAGGTTGTTTCTAAATCTTTTATCATTACCCAATCCTCCAATCCATCCAAGCCAATTCATCCCCCTTTTTATCAGCTTGCAAAAATCTGCAAACGGAGTAGTACAGCGTGTATATATATAGCCATGTTTAGTTGCGGACCCTTGGTACATAACTATATTTGGATGCGCTGTGGTTCTATGCCAGTTCAAATAACTACTGGCTATGTTCATCATTAATGTTACCTGAGTAGATAGAAGGTTACAGTAAATTTTCTGCTCTTTACCAGTCTTCTGACAGTAGCATACAGCGGTCATGATGGCACGAAAGGAATCAAGTCCTGTAGGCAAGTCAAGATGCCTACCTTTGAAGATATAGGAATGGATTTGGAGAAAGGGTTGGGAAAATTGGGAGGGATAGGATGGGAATGGGCTCTGGCACATTTCATTCACTACCGAAACATGTACGTACATTGGGGAAATACGATAAAGGAATAAATGCAGTACATTTCAAAATAGTTTTCTGTAAGAGACGGGTAACATGGTCAGTTGAGTGCAGCCAGCCGATGTGGGAATGCAACGTGCACTCTCCCTCAAATGCTTGTCAAATGGATGTTTAAACATCAAATTACAACAGCACTGTACCTTGTAACCTTATTTAACATTATTATTGTACGAGTACCTAACTCAAAAATTGCTAATTCAACGATGTTTATATAGGGACTGAATGCGAGACAAAATAAAAATAAATTTTACAATCATCACCGAGCCAAATTATAGTGTCGTTTTTCGTCCGCAATTTTCTGACGTTCACTCGCTGGCTGAAAATTATTTTTCAGTGATTTGAACCCAAGAGAATTCTTTGGAATAATTCCAGCAGTGGGCAGCGCGGCGAATATCTACCTAGCGACTTAGCATTTAAAAATAAAATTATTTATAAATAAATTCGTTAAAGTGTGATGATCTCGCTGGATTCTATTGCAATACTGGCTTCACATTCAGAAATCTAATTATGTTCATTCGAGTTTCTCTAAAATGGTGAATAAATCACTCATTTTTGATTACCAGAAAATATTATATGATTACTCCTACTAAAAGTGAATAAGTAGCAGTGGCCTATGTACCTAAATACCTATGTAAGCTACCTTTGATATACGAGCCACTGATGGACAAAAAAAGTATACGGTAAAGAAAACCTTTGCTACAAATTCATTAAACCTTTCACATTTACATGTTTTAAGACTTCTATTAAGTATATAGGTACTTAATTGTTTTTTTTTTTCAAAAACTAAACAAATCATGTTCACTAGTAACACGCAATGTTAAGCTGATAACTGTCAAAAACAAGTAAATGTATTCTCTTAATTAAAAAGCTATTAAAAACTAAACCCCGTCCTCAATTGTTGTAAGTATTATTCTGGAGAAACATCTTTTAGGTGACGTTTCTTATGACTTCTAAAACAATTCGAAAATTTCACTCGTGTGTACTTTAAAGACTACGAGCGGATCGGTTTTAATCTTTTATAGCCTTTTATAAGTATTGCCGATGTATTAGTGTAGTCACGCATTACTAGTTTATTATATCTACTTATTGTACTAGCTTCGCCTGTATGAAATTAGTATCAATTAAAAGCCAATTGATTATAAAATAAAATAAATACTATACCGCACCATCAGTCTAGGTCTCTTCAATGTTGGATATAAGCTCACCACCACATATAATCTTCAGCTCTTCATCCAGCCGCTACCGGCGAACCTCTTCAGGTTGTCAGTCCACCTGGCCGAAGGACGCACCACACTGCGCTCAAAATAAATGAGAATATATATAGACTTTATTTACTTACGTATAAACTTTTAAATAATTTTTTTTCGTGATGTTTATTTTTTCATTATTGAGTATTGACTATTGAGCCCAGTATTGAGCAAAGGCCTCCCTCAACTCTTCCCTATCCTTTTTGTCCCCACTTTTTCCTTAAGTTCCTTCCTTCACTTTATTATCCCTTTTCCTTCCTTGAGGCACTTTCTGTTTTCTTCATATCGTCCATCCATCTCTTCCTTGGTCTGCCTCTTGATCTTTTATTCTCTCAGGATGCCATTCAGTTGTTCTTAATATCTATTTATCGACTTTCATCCCCATTATAATGTCCAGCCCATCTCCAATTTTGTTTTTGTATAAACTGGATGCAGTTTATTATCAATACCTATTATCCCTCCCATAATCACTGGTCTAGACTGATGTGTCTAGTTGTATAAATATTTCCTTTCTCTATAATTCTTATTTTCTCACTTATTGAATGTTGAACAATACTGCTAGATGTGACCGTTAGCCCCTTCAGTGGTGATACTGGCCCGGACATACTGTCTGTTCAGTAATATTAGCGGACCAAATCATTCATTCTTAATAACTAATAATACTGGTCAGGATATTCTCTATGATAGGGATAGAGATGAAGGGATAGAGACTATCCCTTCTGGACTGAACTGGATCGGTCCCTTCTAGACTGACCTCTATCTAGTTGCAACTAGATAGAGGTCATAATTTTAGAATCGAGACTTATGCCTCATTTTGTGTTAGTTTAACAATGTAGACGGACTAACTAACTTCCTAATAATATTTTGTGTATCGACAGAACCCTAAAAGGTCGGCCTTCTAGTAACCTAGTTACAACTTACACACATACCATGCCGCCATCTAAAGTCATAAAATTGTATACAATTACTGTGGATAAGTAGTGGTACAGTTTTACTAAGTTGCAGTGAATAGTTAATCCTACGACCAAATCATACAAAGCAGCTCATTACACTGGATATTTCAAAAATGTTTGTAGTGTTTTGTGTAATTTTAATTACTATATTGGTAGTAATAATCACGTTTGAAATTGCTCTGCTTTGTAAAGATGGCTGGACGAACGCAAAGTCGAGACTATGTCTTCCAATTACTTTGTAAGTACCTACTTGTTTATAGCAGTGGTTCTCAAAGTGTGCGCCTCGGCACCCTTGGGTGCCGCGAAATACTACACGATTTTCACAATTTTATTTCCATTTTCAATTCAATGTTATAGGACGCGACATCTAGCGGATTTGATGCAATTTACTTATTTATATACATATACTCACGTACACGAATTGCATTTGTTCTAAGAAAAATTTACGAACTCTTCGTTTGAAGATATCACGATTTGGAGCAGCACGTATGCGAGGCTATTCCAGAGCTTGATAGCTTGAACACAGTAGTTATATGTTATTTTATTCATTTTTATTTAACCCTTGAATTATTTGGTTTTTCGCAAACGATACTATTATAATTTGACCTTGGAAAATCTGGATTCAGCAAGGGCGCCGAGAATCGAAAGAGTTCGGGAACCACTGCTTCATTGCATAAATGTTACACAAAAAATGATAAAATTAAAGGACAATCTTTTAAAAAGAAAATATAAGCACAGTCTTAGCGCTTTATAATAAAAAAAAATCTTCTGATAAAAGGTGACTGAAGTAAACGCAGATAAGTATTGAACATATGGTGACGGGTAATATAAATAGTTATAATTAATACATACATATGTCCGTAATAAACAATGCAATGCAATCAGCACCTTCAGTATCCACTGCTGGACATCGAGCACATTGTCTTTTGTGCATGAGGGATGTACGGCCTTAAAACTTCACCCTGGCCAAGCGTATTGGCATGTCCACTATTTTCGAGGTGGTGTAACTACCTCGTAAGGTAAGGAACTCCTCATTGCTTGTGGTAGCCACTTTGTTCTTTTTTTTTATACAGAAAAAGGGCGGCAGACGAGCATACAGTCCCCCTGATGGTAAGTGGATACTGTCGTCCATAGACATCCGCGATACATGCCAACATCAGTCCAGATTGATAAAACGTTGGCGCGCGCCCTGATGCTCTGCCTACCTTAGCAGATTAAGGAAAGGATTGGGAAAATGGGGAGGGATAGGATGGGATGGGAATGGGCTCTGGCATATGTCCCTCTCTACCGAAACACGTAAGTACATTGGGGAAATACGATAAAGTAGGAAATGCAGTACATTAGTATCCCTTATTTAGTATTGTTGTCCCTTAGTCGCCTTTTACAATACCCACGGGAAAAGATGGGGTGGGGCTATTCTATAGCCGGCCCACACAACGCGGCACATCAATATATATATATTAATATACAATAATATATAATCCCAAAGAAATATATGTCAGATTTGACGGTAGATAGAGAAAGGAACTTCCCTTAAACATATTTTGACGCAAACGCACTTGTAAACACGCAAACTACACGGGGGTCTCTCCCGGCAATATTCTCGTCTGTGGCGTTCCATTAGTTTCAATGGACAATCGCCTAGCCAATCTACACACGGCGGTTATCGCCGTGTAGCTCGTGTAGTTGGCGCCTTAGATAAGCTGTATGGTTTTGCTACAAAATTTTTAACCGTTCATTCAACTAAGTACCTAATTACAAATAAATAGAACACAGAAACGAAAATATTAATAGCCATTTAAATACTTTGTAGTTTTAAGAGGACTGTTGACCGCGTTTGATCTCCAGTTTACGACACTCGATGCTATAAAACCGTTTACACTCATCTGGACGTTCTGCAATTACCTTCACTTGTATACAAAGTCTTCAGTTACGTTTGGCAACAGATAAGCAAATAATCTTCTTCGTTTCCTAATGAATCTAATTTAGTTCAATAAAATTAGAACATACTCGTAAAGAAATCTGTAAGCCTGGTTCAAATCTTTTGATAATTTTTTCCTTGTTGAGTGTTTGATTGAAATAAATATTTATATGAGCTTTAAAGGTGGGTTAGGTTTAAGTTCTCTGGTGACGACTTGAAGTAAAGACAAGATAGTAGGAGTCCCCCAAATTGTAGGTTGTTTTATTGAGCAAATAAATAACAAATAACAGCACTGGAGACGCCTTGTACAGGGGCCGCGCCAACATCCCTCGTGTCGAAGTGGAAGAGAGTCGCGCCAGGCTTGTGTCTGAAATCGAAGACTTTAGATCTAGTCTCGATTTGGGGTTCTCATAACCTAGTAGATTTCAACCCCAGTAAGACGCAAGTCTGTGCATTCACCGTTAAAAAAAACCTTTTGGCGTAGCACCTCGCTTTCAGAGCATACCTCTTAAGATCTCGGAGAGTATTGGTATCCCCGGTGTCGACATTTGGAAAATAAGGGCAAAATGGCTTCCAAATAGCTCGGTGTGCTGAACAGAGCGAAACGGTACTTCACCCCCGGGCAACTCCCAATGTTTTACAAAGCTCAGGTGAAGCCCCATATGGAGTATTGCTCACATCTCTGGGCCGGCGCACCGAAATACCAATTAGACCCATTTGATTCCATCCAACGACGTGCTGTTCGTATTGACGACGATCCCACTGTCACGGGCGGTTTAGAACCCCTCAGCATTCGGAGAAACGTTGCGTCTCTCTGTGTGTTCTACCGCCTGTACAATGGGGAATGCTCTGAAGAATTGTTCAAAATAATTCCCACCTCGAGTTTCTACATCCGCACCTCCCGTCACAGAAGTGCGGTCCATCCGCATTTCCTCGATACGGAGGTATCGCGTACTGTTCAGTCCAAAAAATATTTTATATCTCGAACCCGTAGGCTGTGGAACGAACTGCCTCAAGAGGTCTTCCCATTAAGCTACGTCATAGGGTTCTTCAAGAAAGCTGTGAATAGGATCTTGCAAAGTCGGCGGCGCGCTCGCATACCCCTGGTGTTGCAGGTATCCATGGGCGGCGGTAACACTTACCATCACGTGAGACCGCTTGCTCGTACGCCCACTTACCTATTAAAAAAAAATTGAGCATGATTTGCTGCTCATTTAGTACTTTTTGCTGTTCGTTTAAATACAAGCCATACACTAAGCTCCAAAAATTTATATTTTTATAGAAAAATGCGTAACATTATTATGTCAATTATCTTAGAATCATGTGGAGAACAGGCTTTAGGCTTCGGGACAGAAATACACATCGTGTATTTCATATTGTTGTATGGGGCTTGTAATACACTTTTGCCTGAACTATTCTTTTTTTTTAAAACGTGCATGGATATTCACACTGGCGTTAAAATCTTCTTTTTTACATATTTCTTGGTAACGCCGCCAATTATTATTTAAAATTCCGTACACAACTGCACAAGCCGGGATTTGTACTCAAGATCTCACGAATTAGAGTCGGGAATCTATTCTGCTAAGCTCATAGACATACTATTTTACTGAATCAATGCCTAGACTATTCAATGCGTTTTATCTCTCAGTGAATATAAGTGACTGTTAATAATAAGTCATTTTTCAATGATCGGAATAGGTATTAGCATTAGTCACTCTGATATGCTCTAGTTTTTTTTGTCTATGACACGATCATTGAAGTCCATGACCCACACGACCGTTCCTAAATTCGAACCCTCACCCACGACTACAGACGATTTTTTGCACGTAAATGACACTAGACTAACGAGGCAGTTTTTTTTGTAAAAAATCTGAAAACTTCACCGCACCACAAAAGTTTTAGGTAAAAATAACACAGTTGCGAATGCGTTGACCTGAAACTGTCACGTTGGACAACTGGAAACGAGGGCGAGGTATAAATGACATTGAAAAATGAACACAATATTTTTAATGGCTTATTTTTTTTCCGTGGCAAAGGAAGGGGTGACTAATGATGGATGAATGACTTTGCTAACTTTGCGAGATCACGACTCGAATTTCATTACGTCTCAACTATGATTTACCAACTGGATCTAAAACGAAACGAATTCCAAAGAAATATAAAAGAGACTGAAATATATTTTTTTATAGAAAAAAGGCGGCAGACGAGCATACAGTCCACCTTATGGTAAGTGGATACGTCCTTAAACATCCGTGATACATGCCAACATCAGTCCAGAATGACAATGATGCTCGCCTATCTATGCAGATTAAGGAATGGATTAGGAAAATGGGGGGGGGAGAGGATGGGAATGGGCTCTGGCATATCTCATTCACTACCGAAACACGTACGTACATTGGGGAAATACGATAAAGTAGGAAATGCAGTATGAAGATGTCCAACACTTGTTGGTGGAGTGTGTCCGGAATCAAAAGGAACGGGAGGCCTTAGTGAGGGCTCTTGATCTGAACAGGAATGATGTTTGTATGCTCGCATAAGATATTAGGGGAACCTAATTCACGAGCAGCATTTAGTTTGTACAGATTCGTGAGCCCTCACTAGGGCTGATATATTGGTACCTACATTAATGTTGTAGAATGTAAGTTTAGGGTACGATGGAACTGACATGTGGCAAGGCATAAAAGTTCCTTAAAAATAAGAAGAAAAAAAAATTCAGTAGAATCCAAGGTAGTCTTCTGTGAGAGAGGGGTTATGTGGCCAGTCGAGTGCGCCCAGCGGCTGTAGGAATGCAGCATGCACTCTCCCCCTACCAAATGAAAATATAAATAAACAAATAAAATATAAAACATAACAAAATTTATGGATGAACTTCCACACAAAAATAGTTTAGGCTCTATATTTCGATTAGGTTAGGTTATGTATGTATTGCTGGACACAGGACAAGGCACGCTGTTCCGACGGATTGGCCAGTCCACTCTTTTAGATGCGGTGTAGTTCCTAGTTAGAGCTTGTAGTAGCGGTTTTCTTATCCCTTTGTCGCCTTTTACTACACCTATGGGAAGAGAATATAGGGACTATGGGGTGGTGCTATTCAACATGGCGGCCTCTGGTGTCGTGGAGTGCCTTTTTCAGCGAAATGTTGAGAACATTGATTACTTGGTCAGACCATCGTCTAGTGCTTCGCTTTGTTGCTTTCTACTTTGCCAGTTATCAACCGCTTTTTAAGTTATCGGGAACCCCGCTTGCCATATGACATACTCGTATGTAATATTTGCTATACGACCCTGCGTGTTATTTGACCATAATATTAAAGCATCCGGCGAAGGCGTGTACCTCTGCTCATTGATTTATTTTCAGCTCTTGTAAAGTTGACCTGTTCTTACGTTGGGTCGTTCAGGGAATCCCGAGGATACACGTTCAATCCCACATCCCAAACACGTCAGTCCTATGTCTGTCAAAGACTTCTAAAGGCGCGTATAGATATCACGAGGCATGCGCTGCGAATGGTTCGCCATACATGCTTCAGGCTGTGTGAACGTGGGTGTTCATTGTGAACATTCGCCGCATACGCACGTTGCGACCAGATTATGCTAATTCGTGCGACACGAGCAGCGTTGTTGTTTGTGTGCTCACCCTAAGCATGTGCCGTTCGGACGGATACATTTTTGTACGTCGCATGCCTCAGGCACAGGCATGTATGGCGAACCATTCGCGGCGCATGCCTCGTGATGTCTATACGCGCCTTAAGGTTCATGCTTTCGAAGCGTTCAGAAACGAACATGTGTACTTCCTTACTTTTCGACATGTTGTTGTCTCTTATATTATATTGAGCTGCAGGGGCGCCTGCTTTTAAAAAACCCCGTGGGTGCTCAATGCTCATGCTCATTTGATGACTCTTTTGACATTTGATGACTCTTGATGACTCATTTGAGGACCCCAGAAATGTCCAGCGTACACACGTGTATGCGTAAGGAATAGAGTTACTTTTGATATTCCCGATTAGTTTTGATGTCTATGGTCATGGGTGCTCCGCACCCACTATTTACTTCTCGTGCCCCCGAGCACCAGCGGAGTCGGTGCCCCTGTTGAGCTGTGTCATTGCTGATCACATACATATATTCAGATGATAAATATTTACGCGCGCCTGTCCAAAAGTAATTAGCGGGAACGTCATTTGGCATGATAGCTGATTATGAAGACACTCCCCTGTGACGAACGGGCAAGGATCCAATCGTGGCACGTTACATTGGGCTGATATTCAAAAGGTTAAATACAGTGAAATGCAAAGACATACGTGAGTAAATTGTAAACCAAGCCTACTAAATGAAGTTATTGAAATATCTAAATTGTTACGGCCTCTGTAAAGTGGTTTATAAATCACGGACTCTATATTATCAGTAAATATTTCTATTGAAAATTCCTCCTTCGCATTTTGCCAATTCTTTCTCCAAAGCTATTCCTAAATCTCCAAAGGCAGTCGGCGCATCCGAGAGCGTGCCAACTTTGTAATTCTAGATTCATTTTAGAATGTATCGCGGATGTCGCGTGTCGACAACATCCACTTACTATCAGGTGGGCTGTTTGCTCGACTGCCGCCTCCTTTCTACATAAAAAAGTGTATTTTTGGGCGACCATACGCGCTTACCATCACGCTGGCTGCACGGTCCCGTCACCTTTAAGTAGTAATAATTAAACAATACGGTTAGGATTTATGCATCCCGCAAACAATAAAAGGTCAAAAGTCATTGGTTCATTGGTTAAATAGTAATAATAAAAAGCGAACAAAATATGACCTGAATGGCGAAAATTCAACATTAAACAATTCGCTTTGTAAAATTCTGTGGTTTGTTCCCACAATCATCGCTAAAACATCAAAGATAAGTACTATTCACATGTGAAAACTAGACTTCGGCCTGAATTCATGAATAGGTTCATAACATTACTATCCAGTAAACAGTTCTGATTTATATTTTTCAGTTTTATTCTTAAATAAAAAACTTAATTTAGTTACAAGAACTATGAACCATCTTATAATTTTATTGCGCGCGACATGAGACGCATAATGGCTGTCCTTAGTTTTATTAATAATGGTGATTAATAATGACTATAATTACACTAATGATTTAGTGCAAAGAAGAGTTGCATAGTTTACTTTTATTTCACACTAGCGACCCGCCCTCGCTTCGCTTCGGTTTATAAGTTTATTTATTTGTTAAATTTTTTTTTCATAATAAATTATAGCCTATATTAGACACAGATAATGTAGGTTCCTATTTGTGAAAGAATTTTTGAAATCTGTTCAGTAGTTCCAGAGATTACCCCCAACATACCCACAAACAAACACACAATTTTACCTCTTTATTATATTAGTATAGATAGATAGATTATCAACTTTCTCCTAATCACCAAAAGGTTGCTTGGAAGAGATCGCTTTGACGATAAGGCCACCTGTTGTACCTTTCAGGTTACTCGTACTTACTTCAATTATCTTTTTGCAACATGTGTTGCATTGCATTTTCTGCCCTTTCTGCATCCACTGCTGGACCGTGGACCTCCTCATGCACATTATCTTGTACATGAGGGAGGGATGAGGGATGTTGCCCTTAAGGGATTCGGTGTACAATAAAGAGTTTATCAATCAATCTATGAAAGGTTCCATTATTTGTACATACTCCCTTTAGTCAGATAATAGCAGCATCTACGTAGATTTAACGAAGGTCTTCCTGAACCTACAAATGCTATGAATAAGATTTCGCAATGGAGGCAGCGTATCGGGATTTTCCTAATATTGCAGATACCCAAGTCTGCCTCCTACAGTATTACATACACACAGTCATACATACAACCAGAGCCGGCTCTAGCCCATGTAGCGCCCGAGCGCAATCAATACCCTGGCGCCTTCTAGTAGGCTCTTTGGAGGCGTCGCAAGCGGCGCACAACGCCCTCTAAGACCCTGCGCCCGTGTGCGCCGCACACCCTGCACCATAGGTAAACTCGGGACTGCATACAACCATACAGATCAGCCTGCGTGTTATCTTTTTTTTACAGAATAGATGGCAGACGAGCGAGCCACATGATGGTAAATAGTCACCGTCGCCCATGGACACTTGCAATACCAGAACCTGCAACCTACGCGCCGTCTTTGCCGAATCCTGTTCACAGCTCTATTGTACCTAAATATCTAGATATAACGTGTCTCAGATTTCGGAAAGAGGAGTCTCAAATTAATTATTTTAGGCTTAATTAATTAAGATTAGGCTTATCAAATGATTCATAGAAAAACAGACTTCTTTCTATTGGACCCAGACACGTTTCGGTTCGCATATTTTCCTATTAATGTTAGCTATGAAGATTTTGAAATAACTCGCGAATATTTCACATTAGTTTTGGATCGTAGACCTGAATTTATGGGCGCACGCAAGTGTTTACCCTATACATAAGCGAGGCGGTATTGTAGATTGTGCGGGCTAAAAATTACATCACGGCCAATGCTCCAGTGCCGCAAATACCTCGGGTTATCATTCTCCAGAAGTGTGAATCGGGTGCAGGGACGGATTTAATGATTCACCTGGAGAATTTTTGCAAAAAAACGGCCTCTTTGACATATTTGACTCTTGCCTGTTGTAATAATCAGAAGCAATGTTTATTCATGTTGTTTCTTCTACTTAGAACTGTCTATTCCATAATATTCCCAAAATATTTAATACCTATAAAATCATATTAGGTTATAACAGATAATGTCCCTAAAAAAAGGTTTTGTGGCGTGTGCAAAATACATTAAACCGATGCGCAATGGTCTTGGCATTGGCAACGAAGGGTCGAAACCCTATGAAAAAAAAGTAAATAAACAGCCAAAAACGTATTTCGTTGAACTCTAGTCCGGAATTCAGACAACGTCGCACAACGCTTGACACATAATTAATCGCATGGTAGGGGAAACAAAACAAATGTAGCTGAAATAATTAAAATGGTCGCTAAAGTGTTTCAGCTATCCAACTCAGTTGTAATCGAAACGCGTTGGCGACAGCTACATGATGGTTAACTCGGAGACATCTAACTTGATTGCTACTTATTGCATCCTATTGCTTTTGCTGGTATCCTTGTGGCTCGTTTATTCGGTGTTTTAAGACTTATCGTAAGTAGAAATCCTGATTCCACCTTCTGTATCAATTTTAAGAGAAGTTAAATTGACTATTTGGTTAATGAACATACAGTGAAGATTACGTGGGTCTCTCTCAAAGCTCTCACTAAAGTCTATCTTCTTTTCTTCCTGTACAACTGAACCGTGTGTACTTAGGAATACTATGACCTACAATGTGTTTGTTCTATACAATAGCTACTTCAATGTGGAAATGGTTTTCATAAAAGTTCTTAAATTTTTGAGGTTGAGATTATAAATCTTTAGGAACTTTCGAGGCATACAAATGGTTATTTGTTTTTGAAAAATAGTTCCAAAAACTTCAAACTTTTTCGAATTATTTAAGTTGTCTTTGTTCAACGTAATTACACGGTAAAGACAATTGTTTAAAGCAAACATCGTGTAATGTATTCCTAGTAACATATATTATTTAGAAACAGCAATTTGCGGTGACTGTCCCTGTTAGTTTTTCCATGTTTCGAGGGTCAAAATGTCCATTTAAGTATTTAAAAACCGTCCCGTCAGTATGAAATGTATGGAAAAGGTTTGTTTCTGGAAACATCCTTCCATGTTCGAATCTGTCTCTGTGCAATGACGCGTGCGTGCTGCCCCATGCGTGTCGAAGATCCTCGGGCGATCAGTACTTTCTGTTCTCTCACCGCAACCATGCCGATCAACGCAGAGACGGTCAACCTCGCCGCCACATACATGATACTCGTGGTCCTGCTTTTCTTCTTATGGTTATTATACACTGTGGTCTTCTAAACTTAGAAGAATTTGGAAAACGAGTGTAAGTTCTATGTCGTGTTTCTACCACCGTGCACCGCTTTCAGTGATTATTTTTGTTGACTCCAAAGTTGCAAGAAGGTCCTGTAAGTTTTGTGTTACTTTTTGTGTAATTGATGTGGTTAATTAACCTCGGAAATCCGGCGCCTGATCGAAGGCAACTGTCATCGTCAGCAGCTGCCTATTAATGTACATTTATATTTATAAATGTGAAAATTTTGGCGTGAGAAAGGGGCGTGGCCGCGCGTAGGCGGTCTCAGGCGAGCGACAGATTCGTGTGTCCTCTCAGTTCCTCTATATCTTTTGTCCAGTGAAGGTGCCCGGTGTCCAAGAGCCGTCAAGATGCCTAACGCGGAAACCACTAACCTGATCGCCACCTACTTCATTCTGGTGCTCCTACTAGCCAGTCTTTGGCTACTCTACTCGGGGATGTTTTGAGGTGCTCAATTGCATGTGTTTCTGTGTTTTCTATGCGTCAGTATTCCAAACTAAACGGGAAAATATAATATTCGTTTTATAAGTCTTCACTGAAAGTATACGGAGTTTCTTGAAAGTATTTTTAAGAGCGTAAAATGTCTTTGACGCCACAATTGCGATTATCACTTACATTACTATAGGTACTAAGACCTTACTAGGTACGTATAGCATTTCAGTTATAGTTTATCGCCCCATTGAAATGATAAATTAACTTGATAATTAATGATATACCTATTCATTAATTAAAGACAAGTTTTACTTTAACTTTGTTAAAAATAGTTCAATTAGAGATAGTTTGGAGGCTTCTTTATGATAGGTAGTTGAATAGATTGTGTTTATACTTGTATTGTGTATTCCTTGTGTAAATATTTGAATGATTGTATAGTACCCTTATTCTAGTAAATTAGAAATATTGAAAAACGTTAACCCGATCAAAAATAAAAGTAATTGACTGGAACACGATATGAGGAAACATAAAATTAAACGATCAGATAAATTGGCAAGCACAGAAAAGATTAAAAGAAACCAACTCATCCGTTTCATAAATAATTTTTCTAAATGACTACCTCATCAGTGCCAAAAAACCGGCAATGTTCTCATAAAAAAAGACTATTATTGGTCGAATATAAAAATAATAACTATGAACATATTCCAGATGTTTCGGCAGAATCATTTTCATATTTGAAAGAGGAACTATTGCATTAGTTGATGTCTAAATTTGAATCAGGGTCTGCGCGTACGCCATTGCCTCCTCCAGTTATTATCATAATATTCTATCATCTAAAATTACTCGTATAAATGCAGCAAGTACCGACCGCATGTAATGCTGATATATTCGACTTTATTTCTTAAAAAAACTGTTGTACGCCTGCCAAAAGTTTGGAATGAGAACGTAGTAAACATGTCACGCCCTAACAGAAGTTCACCTGTTTCATGGAAACAATATAAAAGCAAAGTGTACCAAACGTCTACAACAGCTGGACATCTAGACTAAACACAATTAGAATTTCGAGAAGCATTGCATACTACGTTGACGTCATCATTTTGTTTGTGTCTAAAAATTTTCGTGAATTATGTTTAGAAGAAATTTTCGCTCCTATCTCGCTTCTATTAAATACCGCCTATTGTTTTCCTTAAAATTTCAATTTTCGCGAACTATTTTTCATTTTCATCATGATGGTATAAAATTATGTCTCACTTTCATTTTTATCTTCTTAATTTTTGATTGTCTAAGTAGCAGTAGGATTTTACAAGGTCGGCGTCGCACCCGTATACCTCCTGGTGTTGCAGGTGGGCGGCGGTAACATTTACCATCACGTGGGACCGCATGCACGACCGCCCACTTGACTATAAAAAAAAAATATATACCGCAACCTCTAATTGTCCTTTTGAATAAACTGTAAACAACAATTAGTCACCGCGTTCCTGACGGGAAAACTCATGATAATTGAAGCAAATAAAAAAAAAATACAAGCGACATAAAAAACATCATCTTTGAGAATAGCACAATATACATCAATTTGCCACAAATAAATCCGTCTTGGAAACAAAATTCAGAGAAAATACCGTCACGATGACACGAGGTAGAACAATAAATCATTTGACATCGTCCGACTGAAATTCTGCGATACAATGACATAATAAACAAATAACAGATGGAATTGACAGCAACCTGTCGAAGGCAACAGCCTCAACCTGTTCAAAGTATCTCCAGATAAAATTTGTTAAGTTTCTATTTCCCCCTATATAAATATCAATAAGATGTACCTTGCCACGAGGTCCTAATCTTTATACCATATTAAATATAAGTATAAATATTAGTTTGATATTAAATATATAAATTTGTAACATTAGTATTTTTGAAATAAGTTCGGGATTTTTTGGCGGAAACCCGAGAACGAAAATTGAGTTTTTGTTTGATTATTGTTAAAATTGTGTATTGTGGGATTAGTGGTTTAATAGAAACTTCGAAATACCTAATGTTAGTGCATAATGTTTTAGATAATTAAATAATAATTTGATAATTAATGTGAGAGCAGTTTTCATGTGGCTCCAAGGAGTACATTTCTGTTCTCAGTAAACCTACTATCACTTTACTGACTTTATGACATGATAAAAAGAATGCTGTTTTATTATTTGCTATGTGTTTTATTATGCCAGCGTCCAAATGAATTATATATAAGATAAAAAAATAAATGAACTAAGTTTTTAATAATAAAATGGTAGTCATAATAAATGACCAATTGACCGTTCAAATCCTTGCTTCTCACTGACTCGCGACCTCGCGGTACCCTCCCAAAGCAACGCCCTAAGCCGAGGTCCGTTCCTTCCGCCGGTCTACCGGCGGGGGAGCCCTTAGGCTCGTTGCTGCACACACTTTTTGCTCCTGGCTGAACGCCTTCTGCGCTCGCCCTTATCCATTCATATCCGGTGGCTCTTGAAAGGCCATTAGGGCCACAAGAATTTAGCCAGTCCGGAAAAAATAAAGAAAAAAAAACGTTCACATCCTTAAATTAATTCATGTTTTCATCAGTTCTTAGTGAATTCTTTATTCTCTTTTTTTAAACAGAAACTTTTCTCGTAGTCAACAGGTTAATCAATTAGTTAATCAATAAACTCTTATGTTATATGTTCAATCTGTAGTCCGTGTCTGTATTGTTAAAAGCATTTCAAAATCTTGTTTTCAGGGACGATTTGTTATAACCCTTGTTATTAAACAAATACTACGTATTCCAAAATACAATATCATCCACGGTATCTGTCAAATTAAATGCGTCTATTCAATATTGACATAGAGACCGTGGATTAGGAAGTATAAAAATAAACATTATAATATACAAACGACTGTCAAATAATAAATACAACACATTTTTATTAAAACTCCAGTCGTCAAAAGCGTCTATTTTAGAACGGTGAATATGAAATCTGAAATTTTCTCGAGTTTCCTCGAGTCGAGATTCTGTACGAATGATGTTTGTCAGAGCGTGTTTATAAATAGTCGGTGACCATTGAACGTGTAACAAAATCGTAAATAACAGATTATTGCGACGTTTTACGCTACCCGGCGATTTTTTTTTTGTCGTATCCACAATAAATTTTAAGGGGAAACTTTTTTAAGATCAGCAATAGAGAAATTAATAGCGCTGTTGCTATACCGAAATTAGCTAGTATCTATCCATTACTAGATATAGGCATCTCCCAAAATGCACCACGATTTCCAGTCATTCGCCTACCTCATCCAACTACCACCCGCCACACTTTTCAGGTCATTCGTCCATCTAGCCTATCTAGATGGTTAGATAGGCTAGATTTAATTCACTAATGCTGAATTCTTTATCCTACTAACCCATCGTTTAGTTGTGATAAAGTTCAAATCTAGGGTGGTTACCTATAGTTGGATATAGCCCACTATAGTTGGATAATACGAGCCTACTGCAGAATCTATCGCCCAACATTTGCGTTTTCTTCTACCCAGGGCTGTTTTAGCACGTAAGGGTCAACTTTGTCCCGCATTTTTACCAGGTCTTCCTGCATCACTAATTGTCAGTATGCTTCTTCACGGAAGGATTTAATAACTGAAAAATAATTCCAAAAACGTTGAAGTTCGTGTCTAGCTTTCCTTTGAATGTGTTCTAGGAATGTGTACAAAGCACATTAGCGGTAAAGGAAACATGAAACATTGTGCGAAATGTAGATACTCGTACTTAAATAGTAGGTACCTATCTATACTCTATCTATCTATATACTCTTAATAAACCCTTTTATCGAAAGGGCACAAATAAGCTCAGTTGAGCGTTCACGTGAAAGGGCTTCAAACGTTGAATCCAGAAAACCAATAGGCCGAACAATTTGAGGGCTTGAAGGTTTTACCGATTTAGAGAAGAAAGAGTTGTACTCAGGTCGTTTTTTCAGAGATAATTTAAGATACAAATGCAGTTTTCTGCAAAATGATCTCTAGTAGAAATCGCAAAATAACAATAAAAGCTGGACTTGCAGTCCCGTCACAAATGCAAGCTGTTGACAGAACAAGTTAATTGCCGGGCCAATTGCCAATTTAACACCTTATGACCTATTATAAAATTAATTATCTTTCATAATTCACAAGTCTGTATTGCATTTTAGTTAATATTCATTGAGCTACTGCCAAAGAATTTATTGCAAGTGAAACAAGTTGTGTTGTTTATTTGGATGATATAATGTTCTATTCAACTAGATAAGTAAATGTCTATATATGGTTTATTTATATCTCCGAATAATTGTCGTTATAATAGATCAAAATCTACATAATACAAGAAATTCTACGTTGTGACAGATAACACATAATATCCAATATTCATGGATACTTTATGGAACTAAAAATCACTAAAAATATAACTTAATTTTAAATTGGCAAAAGTAGACAACGCATCGTTTCTATGGGTGAACCAAAGTTTGTCATTTTGAATTGATTGTACTTTTTGTAATTAGACTATAATCTCTATCCCCCCCCCCCCCCAAGAAGGAATATAAATGTAATGACGAAAACTGTTTTCCGACCATTCCTAAACCTCCAAACGGTCAAGGAGCATCCGAGGACGTCCATAATGACGTTAGTCATTCTGAACTGAAGTTGACATGTATCACGGATGTCCATGAGTGACAGTATCCAATTACCACCAGGTGGATAGTCTGCTCGTCTGCCACTTTTTTCCATAAAAAAATATTGAATGTTAGTATTTTATTTGTCCAATAAAGTCATCTTAACATTTCCTTTCAAATGCAAGAATGAACAAAAATTTGACAAGTACGTGAACAACCAGGAACGAAAATACAATTTTGGTGATAGAAATAACTTCATAAACTGACTTATGAGAAGACTATTGCAGATGTCCATGACTGACAGTAATCGCTTACCATCAGCCAAACTGTTGGCTCGTTCGCCTCGTTTTACGACAAATCTCACAACAGTCACTACCTCTGCTGCGGGCACCGATGCGTGGTTACCGATGGTTACCGTCGTTACCGATGCGGCTCTAACTGAAAATCAGTTAGTTACTGCTGCCACCATATTACACTGAGTTTGTGTCGATTAACACGATTCATTATTTTAAATTATTTCCTTTATTATATCAACAGTTGAATGCCCAAATTTTCACATGAATTTTCTTCTTTTTTTTTTTGTTAAAAATGTTAAAATGAATATTTTGCCTTGTTGCAGATGGAGGTGTAAATCAACTCATAACATGAGACCAATGGAAGAGGACGGATAGTCGATCGCTACAAAATAGAATAAACTAAGAAACCGTAATTTTAGAATAAGCTATGAATAAGTTAAGTTTACATAAGCATTTAAATAAATAAGACCGTAATCTGAAACGTGGAAGATGACACAGACACGAAACACGATGTTGAAGATCTGCAAACCGCTAATGGTCTTTATGAAAAGGATTCTCGACTACCAAGAATGAATATTCAGTGCTGGGCATTCCAATTTATATAAAGTCTAAAGTAAATAAAATATGTGAAAGACATCTTGATAATCGTCAAAGTAATATCATTGAGGATGTGTTAAAGTTAACTGTTGATGTTCGGTGCAAATCATCTTTGTTAAGAATTTTATCGTCGTTAAGAACAAAGGTTTTGTAATAAACTTTTTTAACAATGTAACGGTTTAATTTTCTTTCGCAACTCTCATACCTATTACTATAACATCTCCGGGTAATTCTTAAGAATGGTCCATAAATCTATTGTTTTTAATTGCCACTAACAATTTAAATTCTTTGAAGTTAAAAATAAATTAAGAACGGTAGCCCACGTAACTGAACTATAACTACGTGAAGGTATCGGGTTGTACTGACAAGGTATTTACGAGAGAATGGTGCGACAATGAAACACTTGTCATTATCAGTTACAGGACTTCTGTTGTCATTTATTAAAAAAAAATCTGAATACAAAACTTTTTTGGGAGTCACTATTAAAAGTATTAAAAGTCACTTACACTATTAAAAGTCACAATAAGCTTATGTTAGGCCCTTACCTATGAAATTGCCATGTTATATGGAAAATTTTAAATATTGTTTTGGATATGAAAATTTTATATTTAATTAATCAAAGTATTATTGTCCATTATTATCAGGGCAGTTTCGTAATTTTAATGGAAGTTGATTGATGGCTCTGCTATAGAACTCTATGAATAGTCTGAATGCGTTTTTCACTACCCCATTGTAACTACAATGGGGTACAATTTTGTCCCCTGTAAAAAGTTATCATGATTCCAAAAAAATGGAAATCAGTAGGGGCAAGGTAATTACAAGGGGTAGTTACAGTGTAATTGCAAGGGGCAAGGTCGCCAGCGACTACGGTGAGGACGGAGAGTTTCTACTCGAAGCTCCTGTAACTTTGGGGCTGTCTGTCGTGCAGTGTGTGGGTGAGCGTTATCATGGAGAAGCAGTGGACTAGAGTGATTGACCAAACTCGACCAGACCAGGTTGTTTGATAGCGAGCTTGTCCATCATCGTTTGCAGTTCTTCACAGTACACATCTGCATTAATGGCTGTGTCAGCTCTCAAAAGCTGTTGTGGATAATACGGGCACAGAACCACCATACAGTCACCAGGACCTTCTTTTGACTCAGTTTACGTTTGAGATATTGTTTGGCTGTGTCTCCTGGGTTCAACCATTCTGACGAACGTTTACGAATTACGATTATCACACAGGATCCACTTCTCATCACAAGTGACTCATTCAGAATCCCTTCATTTTTGTGCCAGTTCAGCAAAGTAAGGCAAGCTTCGACGCGTGTTTGAAACTGACGTTTATTAAGCTTATTCGGTACCCACGTTCCGAGCTTCTTCACTTTATCAATTTGACGCAAATGAATTAATAACGCTTTATTACACGCCGAAGGCTGCTGCTAACTCAGACGTGTTTTGAGATGAATCCGCTTCCACTATTGCTTTCAATTCATCATTATCGACTGTCTCCGGTCGTCTACGGGGCTTGTTCTTGAGGTCCAAGTTTCTAGAACGGAAACGGATCAAACCAAAAACACACCGTGCGTTCATTTGCGTTGTTTGATCCCTACACATCGTTGATATTGCGTGCAGTCTGTGCTGCACATTTTGGAAAGCAACCTATGTAAAGCTACCGATCGCGATAACGTTTGCCATTCTAGACTGATGTTGGCATGTATCGCGGATGTCTATGCACGACAGTATCCACTTGCCATCAGATGGACTGTACGCTCGTCAGCCGCCCATTTCTAAAAAAAAACACGTGCAGCTGTTTCGGTAGTGAGTGAGATATTCCAGAGCCCATTCCCATCCCATCCTATCCTATCTCTCCCCATTTTTCCAACCCTTTCTTCAAATCAATTCCTACATCTCAAAAGGCGCGGCGCATCCGGGGGAATGCCAGCATTTGTCATTGTGGACTGATGTTGGCATCTATAGCGGATGTCTATGGATGACAGTATTCACTTACCATCAGGTATACATGCTCGTCCGACGCCCTCTTATTATATAAAAAAAAAACATCAATAAATAGAGATAGATATAATGGGACGAAAATAATTACGACTGTATGAATAATGATTCCTCAGAGAACTTTGAACGATTCGGGATAAAATGTATCCTAAAACGTCATTATAATATACAGTTTATATATACTACTGGCACATAATATTTTGATCAACAAAAGCATTAGATAACTATATTAAGTTAAATAAAACGCATCCAAAGATTTGTGGTTACGTGTTTTGGCGAGAGCGAAAATTAAAATTAAACAAAGATAATAAACATGTTATATTCTTTTTGTTTTACAGAAGACTCCTGGTTACTGGCTTGATTTTAAACTAATAAAATGTTTATGATGATTTTTTTGCTTTTTTTCTCGAATAAACTTGTGCCTTTTTTTTTCTAAAGAGGAGGGATTACGATGATTACTTCTGCGGACGCGTATTTAGACAAACAGACAAATATTCCAAAAAAATTCGTTACAGGTTCTGTCGTTGAGATCTTTCATAAAGTAACACAAAAAAAAAAAAACATACATATAGAGGGCTTCAATACGATTTTAGTAGACGTGCTTTGTTTTTGAAATTTTCTTTGCTAATAAAGAACATTTATTTATTTTAAGTATCAATATCTTTTTAAAACATTAATAAATATATGCAAATGAAATACCACCGAATAATTCCGAGGCAAGTATGTACCTAAATGTAAACATCGTCATTGTACGAGTACGCTGTATTCACTCTCTGTACAAAAGAATTTAGTATATCGGTAGCTTCACGATGTAGAACAGAAATAATTATATACATTCCTATAAAATGTGTTTTGGTACATCAGAGGCCGATTCGAAATAGGTGTTCGTTGGCTACGTTCCAACTGAACGCGGTTCACTTCAATATTGTTAAAAAGATCGGTTTCAAACTCAACTGTTATTGAACATTTTAGTTAATTGATGACACATCGATTCAATGAGTCGGTTAATCGACGATCATCAGATTTGCTGTTTAAATAAACAGAGATTTCAACAAGGACTGAAGTTTGTTGATGCAATTTAGTGATTCACCAGACGATTACTTAAATGCTATCGGAAAACTAATCTTGAATGTAATTTCAAGATAGATTGTATGTAATTCAAATCTGTAATGTAATCACGGATGAAAGTAATTTTCTGTTACGGAGCGTTAGTCAATCATGGATTGATCGCAGACGTTGATCTGTCACATCAATACAGTCACGATCTACACACCTAATGTTAACGATCGTCAAAATAAGAACGACTAGGTCCTAACATCATAATTAGCTCTTCGATCGCCCACTGCTGGACACGGGCTTTCTTATGCATATTATGTACATTGTCGTAGCGGTATTGTTCTCCGTAAACGTGTTGGGCAGAAAACGATTAGATTTTTAGCGCCTCTCCGGTACCTCGGGTTTTATGTTGTACCCCATTGCCAACTATTCGTTAATATTCCAACATTATATCTTCTACATAAATAAAAATGAAATGCTGTTTGGTTGGTAAGCGCATCGCTTGAGAACGGCTGGACCGATTTGGCTATTCTTTTTTAAAAAATGTTCGTAATGGTCCGAATAAGGTTTTTATGGAAAGAAAAATTGGAAAAGTTGCCCGGAAAAATGGAAAATTCTGAAAAAACTGAAAGTGCTTTTTTCTATGGGATTTTTGTATGAACTTATTGAAATTATTGTATTATTGAAATTTGGACAGGACAACGTCTGTCGTGTCAGCTAGTGTATTAATAATGTTTGGTGACCGGTCTTATGGCTCATTTTTTTTTTAATAGACCAGTGGGCGGACGAGCAAACGGTACCACGTGATGGTAAGTGTTACCGCCGCCCATGGACACCTGCAACATTACATTTACACAATAATATGCATTTACACGAAGAGAGCTTTTCGACGCGAGCTCGTCGAACATCGGTCAAAAGCTAGTAGGTACAAACAACTGTAATCATCATCTGATCCCTTATCATCGAGTTTCAATCATCATGTGAACAGTTGCAGCCGAGAATTGTATGTAATTCGGTCGCATACGAGAATCATATACAATATTCTCCCCCGAACCTTTCGAGAAGCTCTCCTTGTGTAAACGAGCCCTTAATAAAGATTAAAACTCTCCACCGGGCTTACACTCACAAAATATTATGGTAATTAGTATTATGGAGGGAGCTATGCTCAAAGTTTCTTTACGGGATGAGATCCAGAAAGAAGAGATTCGACAAAGAACGAAAGTCATCGATGTAGCTAATAGATGTGGCTAATAGTTAAAACTGAAGCTTTTAGCTGAAGTGGCTGTTGGCAAGTCATATCTGCCGTAGAATCGTCAACTGCTAGGGTAAACAAATCTTTGCATGGAGACCACGTACTGAGAAAATAATTGTGGACGCCGTTCGGCAAGATGGAATGATAAATTTTGACAGTAATGGGTGGATGAGAAAAATGGAGAATCGTGTGTGATGATGACTACTGATGACGAGCCTTGTGAGAGGCTTATATTAAACATAGAAAGCACTAAAGATTTAATCAAATTCGCCTGTTTTAGCTATCTTACCGCTACAGACTTAGTACACCTATACTAAAACCATCTATATTAATATAATAAAGAGGTACAATTGTGTGTTTGTATGTTGGGGGTAATCTCTGGAACTACAGAACCGATTTCAAAAATTCTTTGACAAATAGGAAGCTACATTATCCGTGTCTAATATAGGCTATATTTTATTTTGAAATTTTGATAAAAAATATTTTGAAAATAAAAACCTTATAAACGGAAGCGAAGCGAGGGCGGGTCGCTAGTAGGTGATAAAGAAAATAAAAGACAGATTTCATTGCAACTTTTATGATAAACAATATATTTTATTCGTAACTCTTAATAAACTATCGTATTTAGTATCACAAAACCTTCTAACTTAATCCTTAATTTCCCGAATCATAATAGATTGACGTTTTTCACTTTTACCAACACACAATCTTACAGCGCCGGCTCTAGCCCATGTAGCGCCCGGGTGCAATCAATACCCTGGCGCCCTCTAGTAGGCTCTTTGGAGGCGTCGCGAGCGGCGCTCGGCGCCCCCTAAGATCGTGCGCCCGTGTGCGCCGCACACCCTGCACCATAGGTAACGCCGCCACTGCAATCTTATCTTAACACGGTTACTAACATTACACACTAATTTCATCTGATTTTATAATTAAATTCAACATCTTAAAATATACAGTTCAATTTTGTACATTATTAAAATTATTTGATTAATGTAATGCACGTGAAGATCAATTGTCTTTAATTTTAGCGTTCTGGAGGTACTCTTCTCGGAACTGTCGGTTCAGGAACGCTCCGATCTTGGTCCTCGCCCACTCTGGCGTCAATTTTATGAAGAAATACTGAAAACAAACAATAATATCATGTACATATATTTAACCATTTACCACCGGGGACCGCGTGCTCGTCCACCGTGTACTTTTAAAAAGAAAACAGTTTAAAAAAACAATACAACATTGAATTTTAATGTTCCACGTTTCATTGTTTTCAAGATATAGTGGGTTTTCTACAGCGATTATAGACAGATAAGACACATACATTTAATAGAGAATCAAATCCGTCAGCCGGTACATGCTCTCGAAGGGCAGGACTCTTATCATATTCACATGTATCTTACGTTTAGTTTCTTTTGTTTAGCGATAGGTGATAATCGCTGAATTTCAAGCAAATTATGACAAATCACGCACACTGTAGCGAGAGATTTTTGTGCCACCTCAAATTTGACTTTGTCAAATGTCACATTGTCAAATGCCTCTACTCTGTGTCCACGGCCGGCTCGAGGTGATTGCAAAATCCAACGAGACACCCCTACACCAGGCCTGGCCCACTCCGCACTTTAGGTAGGAACATACGCGTACAGCGGCGGGCGCCTGCGCAGGGGTTTATTTCAAGCGTTTAAAAACTATCATATCATAATATTGCTTGGATTTTTACTCTTGCTTGTTCAGATCTTTGCATGTATAACTCAATTTTTCTACATTTGTTTTGTTCGACACATTTTTTTAATAATAATAAAATAATTCTACATAAATTAAAAAATAATAACTTGACGCTCTTGATGTTTGTCCTCTCATTGAACCGGTTTGTCCCCTCGCAGCGCATGCGTGAACCTATCGCGCCAGGTTTGTATGAAGCTTGCGCTCTGTACAGATATTTACTCATGTGCTCTAATTCTTCTAAACAAGTACCTACACTGACCTGTATGCCATGAATCCAATAACCCGTAGTATTATGGACTCTTCCCAGCGTGGAGACCGCGTGTCTCGTGAAGGTCACCACGTCTGGCACGAAGAGATTCCCGTCCAGCAGCCGCTGGGAGAACGCGTTGATCTTGGTCGAGACGTACAAGGGAGACAGGTGCTGGATATAGATGCCTTTGGACGAGTATTCGTTGCGAATTGCGAGAGTGAAACTTCGGACGTACGCCTGGAGAAATGGTTTGTAAAATTATTGGAACAGAAGTCAGTAGTAGAAATTATCTTCGTTGACTTTTTGGTGGGAACTCGAGAAGTGAAGGTGGGGTTTAATTAACAGAAGTTTATAACAATTTAACATCAGGTGGGCCGTCTGTCTGCCGCCATCAATATAAATAATAGTAATTTAGTTTCTCGTTCCTAAATCATTTTAGACGTTGTGCACATGGAATCATTATTTGCGGAGACCCACTCGAAAGGGGTTTTATAGGGTCGCTTGAATATATCTATTCACACAGTACCTACCGGCTGAATCAAAAATGAAAAGATTACTCAGTCATTTAGTCGGCATTTAACTGATTCTAGAAATGACTATACGAGTACATAGTTCCTATAATTGGCCGATTCTGGACCTCCTACAGTTTTTTAAAAATTTAGTTCACACTCAAACTCATAATTACTTACAAATATTTTATCTTATACATATACATTTTAAGCGTGAAATACATTTTCCATTATTTCTTAACATACACCAATGATGAAACATTGTCTGTTAAGTAATTCTCAGATAATGTGTTACATGAGTTGCCCCGACAGACGATCTCTATATGAGGTCCTAATTTGTTACACGTCGCATTTTATACCCGATATATATTGACCTACAATGGTTATTTTTTTAACTTGGTCAAGAAATGTGCCATCATCGCTGACCAGGAGTCGCGGCGCTTTATGCCAAGCAACACCATCCTCACAATGACCTAAATAAATATATAAGTTGCTTTAGACTGTACCTTGGTGGCGGCATACACAGTCATCAACGGCAGCGGCTGCAGTTCAGACCCTGACGACACGTTGACTATAGCACCGCGACCGCGTCGCACCATGCCCGGCAGGACCATCCGCGTCATCAACGTGACAGCACCAACGTTCACGTTGATCACCTCCCACGCCTTGGCCGGTGGAACCTCGCAAATAGGCATGGGGTAATCATACTGAATGCCCACGTTGTTCACTGAAGAAAAATGAATTTTTCGACCTTGAATTATTTAAAATTACAGTCGCCATTTTTATTCTATTTCAAAAAATATATACTCCATTACACTCGCCTAATCAAGACGAATAGATTGACACCTCATTTGTTGAGATGGGCTCAGTAATTTAGGAGCTATACTGAAACACTCATTATATGTATGAACGTACACACAGAAAAATAAATAAATTTGCAGGCAAATGGCGTTGCTCACTACATACAACAACACACGCACACAGATAGACACGACGTTAACTTTAACCATAATCATGAATGTATAACAAAATTTTACTGACGGCTCTCATAGGTTCCGTAACTCAGTTGGTTGAGGGTCTCGTCTGTAAACAAAATCTATTGCTTGAAAACTTATCAATTTTGTCGTTTACATACATACTGGTACATAAGCTGGCAAATTCAACCACCCTTCGTTTGTGGCTTCGCCGTAATCGAATAGGTAACAAAGGGCATGATTATGTAGGTACATTGAATTTCTTTTCAGAAATTTTCATTTACATTTTAAGAAGCTAAAAGTAGACGACCTACTCATATGTGTCGCTACATTAACATACTATGAAATGTCAAGCCATTTACAAAGCTCTGGTACAGAAGAAGTCGAAGGTCTTCTTCTGTACCAGTCCACCTTTCGCAGTCTAGGCAGTGATAGCCTAGTCTGGAAAGAAAACACCACACCCGGTGACTTTTTCACAGAATAAAATTAATTTATGCAAGTTACTGGAGAATGTAATTATGTAATTTACTACTTATGTGCTCTACCAATAGTGTTGCCAGGTCCAGTGTGTCAAATATCGGGACGGAAGGTTAAAATAATCGGGAATTTGGTTTTCAAATCGGGACAGCTACAAAAAAATCTGGTTTTTGTGAATCATCTTTTATTTTTATCGGTCGTTCAATTTTTTTTTATAATGGTATGTTACCATTGGTTAGTACAAAAAACAAAATAAATAAAACTTAAACAAACAAACTAGATAAACTTCTTTAAAATATAACACAATTCAAACGTAACCGTTTTGACTAATTAAATCGAATCATAATCATCTTTATCTCGCCAACACAATACGCGCCAAGTTTAAAACTTCTATGATGACTATTTAGTTCGAGTTTGGTGAGAAAATATGAAAATGTGAAAGCAAAAATATTTGTATGGAGTAACAGCTTACAGATATATTCGTTTTTCCTATCAAAATACAGACTAAGGAGGTTAGTGAAAAATCGGGACATTCGGCGTCCCGATCAAGTGTGAATCGGGACGTGTCACCAGACCCCTGAAAATCGGGACACCTGGCAACACTATCTACCAAGCATATATACAGATGTCGGCGAAGTATATTTCGAAATTACAAGTATTAAATACAATATAGCTTTTGTGTTAAAATTCAATACTGGAACTTATCGATGTAAAAGGCAATCACTATAAAACTATAAAAACGTTAGTACTGACAATAAAATTTATATACTCATAGCTGCTTACAAAGTCGTTCTTATAACTGCGGCAAACGTTTTATTGTAGACTAGCTGTTGCCCGCGACTTCGTCCGCGTGGACTTTAGTTTATAAACACCGTCTTTACCTTCTTAGAGGTATTTGGTATTTTGAAAAACGATCACACACATTGTTTCTTATAGCTTATTTTTTATCGAACAAATGTTCGACGTGATTCTTTAAATTGATATAACTTTTTTATTTATGAACTGATTGAAATAAAACAAACACTAAATTTTAAGTGAAGCTTACCACAATACATTAGTGAAAACCGCACCCAAATCGATTAAGCCGTTTCTAAGATTAGCGCGCACAAACGCACAGACAAACAGACAAAAATTCTAACAATCATTTTTTGGGTTCTATTGCGTCGATAAAGGCCTCCAATAATATTTTTCTCATATATCTCATGTACAGACAGCGATCAGTTACATTTTTATTATATGTATATAGACTTTTGTAACTTGTAAAATATTTTTATTTTATCATGCCTATTTTATTTCTCTGACCTCACAATATATAATAACAAGAAACCATGTAACTATCTACTGAAACCCACAAGCCCATAAAGGTGTAATACATTATGTGTAGGTAGATGGCAAGCCGTTACTTATTTCTAATTTATATAGATATACTTAAATAATTAAATTTAGGTTAGTGAAAAATTGTGGTCATCTAATTTGATCTCATATACCCACTTTAAGTCATAGATATCAGTGAGCGAATCGTTCGTTTTAGCAGTGGCGGCTTTACCTATGGTGGAGGGTGTGCGTCGCACAAGGGCGCAGGGTGTTAGGGGGCGCCGAGCGCAGCTCGCGACGCCTCCAAAGAGCCTACTAGAGGGCGCCAGGGTATTGATTGCACCCAGGCGCTACATGGGCTAGAGCCGGCGCTGCGTTTTAGTACCTACCTACATGTATTGTTTAATTAGTTTAATTCCGCTTATATTCAGCCGTGCTCTCTTCCTTCCTGTGGTTGTCGTTAAAGGTCACTGATGGATTCCTAACAAAGCCGCTACCACAAGCTCTGAGGTACTACACCACTTTAAAAGAATGGACTCGCCAACCTGATTGCTAGCGTGCTGTTTTAAGGCCATACATCCCTTGTGCACGATACAATGTGGATGTGGAGGCCCATGTACTGCAGTGGACGAAAAAAACGGCTTCTATTTTTCTAAACCAATGCACGCCACTGCACTGAATATATTCATTTATATTTGTCTCACCTAATATTCCTAAAGGTATGTCCTTGAGTTCTTCCTCAATACTCGAGTAGACCTCAGCACCTCTACTGAAATCCGCCACCACTGTCCTTGTCTTCACGCCGTGGACTTTCTCTGGAAATTGTGTTAATGTAAAATGTTAAATGTAATTATACGCTGGCTTGTAATTTTCTGTCAGTTCACATGAATCCATTGATTGTATTTTTTTTAATTTTAATAACCGTTTTTATTTTCATTTCATAGCTATGAAACAATGATTTCTGACAATTATTATTATAATGCTATAGTATATTATTATTGAGTTTCATCGTAAGTACGAAATTAATTATAAATAATAATCACTAGCTCGGCGGTGAAGGAAAACATCGCGAGGAAACTAGCATGCTTGCCAATTGAGAAAATAAGCATGTGTGACCAATCGGCATTGGGCCCGCGAAGTGGATTGTGGCCCGAAACCCCTTAGTGATTTATTAGGGGAGGCCTGTGCCACAAAGCGGGACGTTAAAGAAAACTGACATCATCATCAATAACAAATTGTATATCTAGAAATAACTAGAAGTAATTATATGATAGTTTCGCGGTATCCCTTTGACGACAATCACGTTCAATACGCCATTTAATTACAAAGAGTACCGGACAATTTACATTTCATCAATAATAATTGTTTAAAATATTTATTACCAAGTATTTATCATTAACAATCGCTGGCAAATTTGTAAGTGCTAAATTCTGAATTCTGGGAATTATTTATCTACCATGTGTCTGTACCTGTACCATTACCATAGAGAAACATAAACACGTGTATATTTACCCAAAGTAAATATACAGAAACACGGGCAAACCCACAGAAATCTGAATTATACTTATTATTATTTATTATAGAAATCTAAATAATACCTATTATTTAGATGTCTATGGGTAAACCCGTCGGAGGATTATTTAATCTGTGCCGTTGGCCAGACCTTGTAATTTAACACTATGCTGAATCAGGGATCTTTTTCGTATCCACTGCACTTTATAGACGGAGAGCTGGCTACATAAAAAAGCTTGTCATCGATACATGGCTGATTCCTACTGTAGAAGGACCCTTTTGTGTAGCCAAGTTCAAATCGTGTTGTCTGCCAGCGCGGACCCGTGGCTTAATTTTTTTATAAGATACCTGGGTTATAATTATGAAAATACATAGCTTTTATTTATTATTAAGAAACGCGGAAAATTGTTGGCAGACAATCTGTTACATTTAGTTACCTTTACATTTAGTTGAAGATTATGTGTTATGTATTGTATTCTGGAAACGAAATAAACTATATTCTATTCTAATTAATCAAAATCAATTCCAACAGATCTAGGTATTTAGATACAAACGAACGTGTCCATATAAGAGATCTATTTATTCACATGAGCACGCGAAAATAAACGTCGATGTCGATATGTACCTACCTTACATAATTCATTTCATATAACCGAGCCTCGGTAAATTGTAAAGACAAACTTACATACATACACAATACCAAGGCATAATGTGTTTGTGTGCCCATCTACTACGTGTATAAGCGTTTTACAATATTACTAATCTTTTCCCGCGACTTCGCCTGCTTTGAACCCGATTTCACCCCACGAATTATTAATATCAATCTCCTTATCTTTTAAAATCTTAACGTACAATATATAAAAATTAAAACAATGTCTGTTTGTTTTAAATGCTTTCACGCATCTACGGATGGGCGAAGCGAGCTGAAATTCTGCTTCAATCTCCTTGGAGATCATGAAAAAGACATAAGCTACAAAACTAAGTTCCCGTGGAATGGTGAGCACGCGGTCAAAATTAGTCTCCCATATTTTCAAATCCATTAGAAAGATCTTGATAAAACATGCCCGATATAAATATACATATACTTGAATGTTCTATACAACATTGAAGATCACAAGTATGTAAATAGATAGACTCTTAGATTTCGAGTTTAGTACAAACAGATGGTCATTTTTAGTACACTTATATGTAGAGAGCATATTGATACAGATATAAGCATACAGGTATATATGTATCTACAGATAGTATGAGCGAAGGAAAGTAAACATCCTGATCAACGTAATAATTTATTAGCCTAGCCAAGCTACTTCAAGGAGATTATTTCTGTACAGTCGTATTAATATTGCAAAAAAAATATTGTATTACTATGATAGTTTTAATGATAGTTATGATTTATGATAGTTTTAATCATTTGACTACAAGTGAGTCCATGCGTGCTGTGCAAGCAGCTTCGGGTTCGATACCAATTATCAAGACGTTTTTTTTTTATGGACGAAGGCGACAGACGAGCATACAGTCCACCTAATGGTAAGTGGATACTGTGGCCCATAGACATCCGTGATACATGCCAACATCAGTCCAAAATGACAAATGTTGGCACGACCCCGATTGCGGTGCCTACCTTTAGAGATAGGAGATAGGAATGGATTGGAGAAAGGGTTGGGAAAATGGGAAGAGATAGGATGGGAATGGGCTCTGGCACGTCTCACTCACTACCGAAACATACGTACATTAGAGAAATAAGATAAAGTGGGAAATGCAGTACATTTCAAGGTAGTCTTCTGTGAGAGGGGTAACGTGGCCAGTCGAGTGCGCCCAGCGGCTGTTGGATTGCAGCGTGCACTCCCCCTCATATTACACAACATAAAACATTACAAAAGAAAAGAAAGACACTTGCTAATGCTGTCCGTCACAACCCGGAAACAAAACTTTGCGATGTTACGTGAAATGAACTATGGCCTCTGTTGTTCTTTTAATACAATGGGCAAAAATAGCTTTAGATATGTTGAATATACTAACTAACACACTTCTTATAACATAATAGAAAAAACACTACCTAGGCTGGATATTAATTTATTTAAATAAGTAAGATAGTGTCTATATATTATATTTCTTTGCCAATGGGTACCTATTTATAAAGAAAATAAAAAAAGTCGGGTAGGGCTGTGTCGGGACACACGGCCGTTGGTTTAATGTGAAAGGTCATGTCGGCGAGTCGCTTTCATCTCGCCGGTATCTTCACTCGTTATGTCCATTGGTACAGGTACAGCAGAGGTAGAAGTGCTCGCGGACTCGACGTCGTTCACTAAGCGTGCCGTGGCAGCTTTGCGACGCTCCCGAAACCGCCTCGCTCGCTCGGCGCCGGACATTGGGGTACCTGTGCGTGGCCCATAACCTCCTCTTTCCAACGATAGGCGTGATTTATATTTTCGAGTGGCTCTTGTACGGGTTGAGGCCGTTTCAATACTTTTTTATAGACTTACTTGTTATTTTTACGTATAAATATTGTCCAAATTACACTAATTTTGGCTTAAATCAATCGGTCTAGGTAAACTCTATACACACACGCACGAATCACCGCGCTATCACGTCTGAGTCTTGGGCTACACTGATTACAAAGGAGCGAGAGCGTCGGTTTCGGCTATTCTGCGCGGTACCCCTCCCCCGCCAACCCGCTCGGCCCCGACGCAAACTCAGGGTCGTAACAGCGAGCTGACTATATAAGCTAAATAATGATACTAGATTTATGTCTCTGAGACTAATAATTTTGTAATTATTAAGGTAAGACGATATAGACCTTTTCGTTACGGTTCACTTTTCTGACCTGGTCCTCGTATGTTTCGGTGTGATTTTAAAGACGTTTCACGTCAAAAATACGGAAACTAAAGAAATATCCCTTCTGATTGACCATATCGGCAACGGTCACTTTTATACTGCCCTCCTAAGATCAAAAATGCATTAGTAACGAAAGCAGGACCGATAACCCATGGGGGAGACGAGTCCACGACCGGGAAAGTAGCATGGGATGCTCTGCGGCCAGGTGGACTGCCGACTTGAAGAGAGTCGAGAGTCGCCGGTAGTGGGTGGATGAGAAAAACTGAAGACCGACTATGTGTGGTGGTGGTCCTTGGGAGAGGCCTATATCCAGCAGTGGAGAGACACAGGCTGATGGTATGTATGTATGAATAAATAACGTTGAATTCGGAAATTGATACACAAGGATATGGAAGGATACACAAAGAGACTAAATAACGGTTGCTCTTTTTGTTATATCCAAAACTCCAAGTTTCCAGCTTAATATTAAATTATTGAAAACTGTAGGTATCCATTTTTTAGCACTTTTCTTGAATGTCATCAAAATGAACTTGTGCCTTTCTTTCTAAGAAGGACAATATAGTAGAGGTGGCAGACGAGCAGGCGGCTCCCACATGATGGTAAGTTGTTAGCGCCGTCCTTAGACACCTGTAGCATCAGGCGATTTGAGGGGATGCAGGTCCGAGGCCGCCGCTTAAGTTATTAGAGAATATAAATATGAAGATTATGCATATTATGGGGTTAATTAAATTTAAAAATCTGACAAGCCATTTTGATCATGATATTTTCCTACGCCAAAATGCAAAAAACTTGCAAAGGATTTTGATTGACAGTGTGAAGGATAACTTTTTTGATGATTACAAACTCGATCTTACATAATATGATACCTTATGTTTGTTATTTGTTCAAATATCAAATAAGGAAAAATACCTTGCCATGTTTACCAGGTACGTAAATTCATGACGTATTTTTGGGCCGAATTTAAGTAATCATTTTTAAAATTTCTTTGCATAAAATGTATTCCCCCAATTAACCCCATACAACTTCTATCATGGTTTAAAGTGCATAATTTCATTTGGTAATAAATTCATTGGTCCTTTTTCTTCTGTTAATGCTTAAGAAGATTTTATTCTAGCAAGCTATTCTTACTTATGTCAACAAACGATAGTTATAAGGTGTATAGTTATAAGTTCAATTGTAGACATGTGATTTTTCAATTATCACCAGCTCCGCGGTGAAGAAAAAATCCGTGGAGAATCCCCGCGTGTTAAAGAATTTTAAAAAATGTAAGGCATTTGTAATAACCAACAATTTGCACAGTGATCACGTAGCAATAACAACTTAATTATAAATGTGTGAATGAGTCATAGAAGATGAGAATCTACACCATGCGTAGTTCCTCTCTACTTTGATGGGCGTGAAAAGATATTGGAGAGAATAAAGCGCAAGGAGGCGGGCCTGGTCTATTAACAGGATCTCATGTACTTAGCCACGAAGTTCAGCTACGATAGTTTGCACACCGTTAATACAAACGTAGGACGAATGAAAGTAGGAGCTGGTCGACGCCGAAGAATTGATAGCAACCTGTCCCTCTGGGCCCACGTAGTGGCTTATTGCCCGAAGCCTCTTGTAATCGCATGAAAAGACATGTCCTCCGCAATAGGACTGTTCTATAAAAAAACTGTTATTTTTATAGAAAATAACAGATGATGCAATGGGACAAAAGGAATAAAAATTTATTTTTTTGGGTCATACTCGTATTGTATCATACTCGCATGCCTCTGTGTTGAACTTGTATGCACCTATTAAAGTATTGCATGCGGGATTTTGAATCTATAAGTTTTTAACATTGGTATTTTTTCGTGTAAATGCTGTTGGTGTATCTTGCAAATAAATAAAAAATAAATTAAAATAAAATAAATTAAAAGTTTTACCGATTTCGCCAGCAACAGCCTTCAATTTCTCCAGGTTTCTGCTAATGATGACCACGTTGATGCCTTGCCGCGCCAGTTCCATGGCATACTGTTTGCCGATACCGTCGGTACCGCCGGTCACAGCTGAAAAATGTACAAATACAGAATTGTATGCGTTGCCGTACTGTGCGTGCACTCCTAAGATATTTTTCATCGTCACCTAATTTATGATACCATTAAGCTGTGTCTCTCCACTACTGGATATTGCCCTCTGCCTAGACTAGAAACCATACACAATCTTCGGCTCTTGTCATTCATTCAGCCACTCATTCATTCTTATTGGTATCCATTCGAGGACTCGTCTACCCCATCGGTTATCGATCCTACGGCAGATATGACCTGCCCATTGCTGCTTCAATATGTTCTCAATAGTTAATGATAATTAATAATCGTTGATGAAATTAATTTAGATACATATAAGTTTCAAATATTTCTGTGCAGAATTTAATTTCATTCGATTAAAAAAGCCCAGCTTCATCCTTTAGCTCCAGATTAATACGTAGATTTCTTCAAAGTGTAGGCACCTACCCAAAAAGTATGTTTGTTAGATAGATATGTATTGGAAATTAATTTTATTGTTTATAAATGGTAACTTTCAAGTGAGTCATCCTTGGGCTAATTTTAGGCACTAAAACCGCAGCGATCTGCCTAAACTTTGATGAGTAACAATTACCTCGATGTAGTCGAAATGATAGCAATTTGACAAACTACACCGCTTATTCTAAACTCTACGAGTAATTTATACTTAACTGGCTTTTGTTCGTGAAAATCCGTTGAGTAGTTTTAGGGTATCATAAACATCTTTATCAAAGAGTTCCTCGCTTTCACAATAAGCAACCATATGACAAAGGGACTTTGGACACTGAATTGTGGCCTGCGAGGTACCGAAACTTCCAACGACAGTACGTTGTAGCTTCAACGAATTTCAGCAACAACTATCATACCGCTAAACAGCTTTGCATTGAAACAGACACCAGAACCCCCTCCCGCACCCCGAGGAGGACTGGGAGGTGTAATGAGACGAGAAAACTCGTCCCGTTATACTTCCTCGTTCCCATTTCGCCATCCCCTTCTCCAAATTCATTCCCGAATCTCGTAAAGGTATGCAGCGTATCCAATGATGTGCCAACGTTTGTCATTTGCGAGTAGAAATGACGCGGGCCTTGGGTGACAGTATCCACTTAGCACCAGGTGGACTGTATGCTTCTTTCTTTCTATACAAAAAAGAAGATGAGTATCGGAGACTTCATTTTATATTAGACAATCGCCTTGCTTTTGCTCAGTTGGCATGAATTTAAACGCACAAAGATATTTCTTTTGAAAGGGTATTTTTAAGCTGTAAAAGACCTAATAAATTAATTAATAGACTTTTTAATATTATAATAAATTAACAGCATTTTCTGTTGAAATTACGATTATGACAGATATTTGAGTACAATATTATATTTAAAAATAAAGCCTGCACTTAAATGAAAAAATCGGTGCAAATCGGTCCTATGAACAAATAAACAACCCATTATATGAACAATAAAAATATGTCGACTAGTATATGTAATATGAATTTAAATGATTCCGTAATGATATAGTTCCTTGATTATTTCTTAATTCCTTGACGATTTAACTTGTCGATTGACGTAGTGTCTATTAATGTGTTAATTTTGTTAGCAACTCGTATGTATACAATGCATTTGTTCAAATATTTACTCATAAGTTTGTTCAAATGTTGACTCATATATGACGAGTGTCGGAAACAGGAGTCCAATGTTAGCAGAATAGGTCCTTTGCCTTTGACTTATTGTGCAATATTACCCACCGCAACTACTAATCGTAAGTAACTATCTATATCTTTACATTTCTAACGTACTCTCGTGTACGAATGTGCCTATACTGTGTAAACGAGGTTTAGTATCAAATTATTGCAATTATTGTATTGATATATTACAATATTTTATATTGTTTAATACAGACTTACCAGTTTGCTATCTTTAATTATAGAAAGAAGGTGGCAGGCGAGTTTACAATACATCTTGTGGTAACTGTAGCCCTGCGAAATTCGCCGTCATGCCGACGTCAATAGATAATGACAAATATTGGAACGCCTTTAGAAATTTAGGGACGGATTTTGATAAAGGATTGGACAGAATACAGTTTCCTTTCCGAACAGGATCTTGGTGACTAGGAAACGTACCTAGTGAAAATATTTATAATAATCAAATGATTATTTATTAAATTATCTATAGTATGAATAAGCAGATTTCATAATTTTTTGTATACTGTTACAAACATTGGAGAAAAAATATCTGAAAATAATACGATGCAATCGGGTTTTGCACAATATGTATCTTCAAACGGGTCATCGTAGCAGGAAACCGATTTTACCAGTAGAAAAATCTCAAAAAGCTGAATCTATTGGTGTAATTAATTAATTTTTTGAAAAAATTGTCGGATAATCGGATCTACTTCTAGAGGACATCGATTTATTCCTACGAAATCTACTCATACCGAACGCTCGAGAATAGTGATACTAAAAATGACACGATGACGTGAAACTACTCAACACAGACGACATCCTAACGATCTTCTATGTAAATAAAAATTAAATGCTGTTCGTTGGTAAGCGCATCACTTGAGAACGGCTCGACCCATTTGGCTATTTTTTTTAAATGTTCGCAATAGTCCGAATAAGGTTTCCAGGGAAAGAAAAATTGGAAAAGTTGCCCGGAAAGTTGGAAAATTCGGGAAAAACTGAAAGTGCTTTTTTCTATGGGATTTTTGTATGAACTTATTGAAATTATTGTATTATTGAAATTTGGACAGGACGACGTCTGTCGACTCAGCTAGTTAGTAATAAAACTAACAAGTCATTGACATTGTAAAGTAGGTAGATAAAAAAAAGCAAGTGCACATAGATTATTATGTCACTAGCTACCGTACTTGCATGTGTGTTCATACAATAGAGGTCATAGAAAGTTGGCTAGCACACAATGCTCATCGTATTGACACAATTTTCTCCATAGAATTAACCACGATTTAGTGAAAATTTACATAGGCCTTATGAGCCTTACATAACGAAACGTTTACGAAGACATGTTTGTTTTTAAGGAGGTTTTAAAAAGCTACCTATTAAAGAGATAAACGTTAGCGACCCGCCATCGCTTCGCTTCTGTTTATATTTTTTTAATCTTTTTTTTTTTTTTAAATTTCAAAATATAATATAGCCTATATTAGACATGGATACTTTAGCTTCCTATTTGTGAAAGAGTTTTTGAAATCGGTTCAGTAGTTCCAGAGATTACCGCCAACATACAAACACAAAATTTTACCTCTTTATTATATTAGTATAGAAGTATAGATAGTATAGATATTATAACTATTATAAGTTTATTTGTGAAAATTAGGATCCAATAAAACTACTTAATATTTATGTATTATTGTATATTTGACATATATTCACAAATTATTGAAATATATTGTTATACAAAAATAATAAGCAAATAAGACTAATACACTTATTTTGTGCAAAACATGTTCTTAATTTCATCGTCAGTTTTTGTTAAGCCTTTAAAATAAGCATTTGATTGCATCGTATTGTGGCGACATTATTAATCAAATACGAATGCTGTGCACATGTAACAGTAAAAATTGTGTTTCATACGCGACTAATTCTAGTTAAGACAGTATTCAATTGCATAAACGTAGTTTAAAATTTAGATTTAAACTTTATCGTAGTTTTCTTAAAATTTCACGGCGTGAAGTCTTCTCCTTAATTTGTAGATTGCAAACTACGGCTAGACTCCAGAGTGGACACGCTTTCGAAATTTATATCCGTTCACAAAACCCTCGCTATTTGAATCTGTTACGAGAAAACATCATGTAGTTGATTCGAATATTGTTGAAAATCACTAGTACTTAAGTAGTGTTGATAGTAGCATTAATGCAAATAGCGGAAATTAATCAAATTAATCAAATACACGTCTGCATTTTTTTTTAAATATTTTTATAGAAAAAGGCGGCTGACGAGCATACAGTCCACCTGATGATAAGTGGATACTGTCGTCCATAGACATCCGCGATACATGCCAACATCAGTCCAGAATGACAAACGTTGGCACGCCCCCAGATGCGCTGTCTACCTTTGCAGATTAAGGAATGGATTGGGAGAAAGTGTTGGGAAAATAGGTAGGGATAGGATGGGATGGGAATGGATGGGCTCTGGCATACCTTATTCACTACAGAAACACGTATGTACATTGAGGAAATACATGTACCTACATGTAGGAAATGCAGTACATTTCTGTGAGGGAGGGGTAACGTGGCCAGTCGCGTGCGCCCAGCGGCTGTGGGAATGCAGCATGCACTCTCCCCCTACCATTGCATAGGCAGGTGTGGGCGCAGTTATATTGCAATTTAGCAAAATAGTCCTGTTATTAGAGCTCCTACAATAAGATTGTTGCAACGAATACTTGAAAAGATCTTTATCGCAACAATTTTGTGAAGCCATCGATTAAACGATTAGTAAAATAATGTTTACTAAACAGCGTTTTATTAGTTGGGCCCACAAATGGACTCTGGGCATATTTATGAAAAGCAACGTCTGTTTGCTAAACTCGAGTTCTACTGAACGGATTTTGATGTGATTTTCACAATCACGTAGGTTATTTCTTCCGGAAGGTTTTATTATGCACAGGATATCCGTTACATGTACCACGCGAGAGGAACCGCGGGCCAAATCTAGTTTATAATAAAAGAAGATAATTTTCAATAACCAGTAACGAAATGTCAAGAGGTTAGCTAGGTTGACAACGCACGAAGGAAAACTTTTCTTTATAAAGGCTTTTCTTTTCTTTACCTGCGAAGAAACTGGATAGTCTGAATTATATGGGCAGCTTTTGTTAAAAACATAATCCAGGACCTACGTTAAAAAAAGATTACAGTGATTGATAACCATTTTTTTGGGCTCATTGCCCCCGGAAACATGGCACGACGTCTAAACAGATGACACACAGGTTGCATCTGTATGTCATCTGCACGATGTTACGAAAGAAAGTATGAATAAGGCTTTGTATACAGCTTTGCTCTTCAAATACCTTAGTGATACACGCCTTTCTAAAAAGTTGACAAAGCAACCACTTTGTGTAATGTGAATGGGTACTTACTTGTTAAAGTTGTTGAAACAAATTGCTCTCAGAATAGCGTTTACCCGCGGCTTTTTCTGTTTTGAATCCGATACACCAAAAGGTAAAGTTTTAAAAAGTATTAAATTGGACCAGTAATTCATGAAATTATCTGCAAGTTTTCTTTTTAATATGTAACCAGTAAATAAAATTCAAAAATTACTGGACGGATTTTGAAAATTCTTACTGAAGCTGAACTAATGCAGATGGAGATTATGGTTGGATTCCCTGTGATATCTTTATAAATCCCTCCCTTGTTGTAAATAAACAGACAGACAGTAGAGTATTAAAGACGCCAAAGAGAGAGAGAAATGGAGAGAGATATATGTTACAATATCAGGTTGTACTTTTAAAAGAAAGTAAAGTGACTAAGAACTAATAAGTGACTAAGTCGATTATGATCTGATTTAGTGAGCATGGCCATGAACGCCATGATAATATTGAATCCGTAAACATTCCATACGGGTGGCAGTTGCCAATTTCCCCATGGAAAGGGTGCGTGTTTTAGTCGAAAACTGGCCACTACATTTAAAAGATTGTATAAAAGCACTCATAAGTGACCAATTCTCATAAGCTTTATATTTTTAAAATGTTCACCTATTTATTTCTAAAATAATACAAATTATTCAAATAAAATTTTATTGTAAAAAAAAATATCAATGATTCTTTGTAACAAAAATTAAAATTCTTTCTTTGTATTTATGGCTAGACTAGGTATATTATTACAAGTTTTTATTTATTTATAAGTACCCTCCGTTTGCCAGTCATAGCAATTTGCCTGTGAAGTAATAGCAAATACCCATAAATAATAATAATATACACGTTAATAGTACATTATTGCAATGAATCATAATTAAATGTAGGTACTGTACATTACACCTTTTTGTTTCCTTACCAAACAGTACGTTGGAGACGATGGGAATTGTGTTGTGGTATAAAAAAGATACAGGGACGGGTCACCGTCGCCGATGGGAATAAATCAGTTTTTCGACATCGGTAGACAGCCGCGGGCGCTGACACCTCGATAAAACCGCGAAATTTTCGACGATGTTTCGGTTTTTGCGAATTACTTAAACCTTTTGCACGTTTTATTTTTATTTTTTATAATGAAGTAGGTAGCAAGCGGTCCCACGTGATGGTAAGTGTTACCGCCGCCCATGGACACCTGCAACACCAAGGGGGTATGCGCCGCCGACCTTGCAAAATCCTATTCACAGCTTTCTTGAAGAACCCCATATTGTAGCTTAATGGAAAGACCTCTTCCACAGCCTACGGGTTCGCGGTATAAAATGATTTTTGGACCGAACAGTACAAGAGGAAATGCGGATGGACCGCACTTCTATGACGGGAGGTGCGGTTGTAGAAACCCGAGGTGGGAATTACATTGAACAGTTCGTCAGAGCATTCCCCATTGTACAGGCGGTAGAACACACAGAGAGACGCAACGTCTCTCCGAATTCTGAGGGGTTCTAAACGGCGCGTGAGAGTCTCCTTGTTTTGTACTATTTGACTGGACTTAAAGCTAATTTCCAAATTCAAACAATACTCGAGATTATATTATTAGGGTAGATGAATGTAACTTAATCTTAGAAAAGGGGCCTTATTATCGGTTCTTGTTTCAAATCTAGTTTTTTTTAAAATAGAAAAGGGTAAGTGTTCCAAAAAAAACCTGTATCTATACTCTTGAAATATAGGTAGGTACCTCAAATGAAAGCTTTTATTTCATAGATCTTTTAATGTTAAGGTAGTTAATACCAAAACCAAATCATGATATGAACCGCTTTTAGGTTTTATTTGTTAAAATGTTTTCCATATTTTTTAGTGATTGTTTTCCATTGCTTTAGCAGTTACAATTACTTATAACGATTATGATAGGTCGTAATAAATACATTGTCACTATTTTTATGCTTGTCGGTTGGTTGGGACGACATTCATACAGTTTTTCCCACCGCCCTTTTAAGTTAGACAATTTTAACTAGTCACAAATATTGGTAACTCACCTGCCCATGGTCCAAACCTCTTCGCCAGGGACTGCACTTCCGCGGGCAGGAAGTAAGGCATCAGATACGATGCTATCATCTCTAGGGGACTCCATAGAGAATCCAGGAAGAGCCGGCATACCGATATCGAGCCTACAAAAGCTAGCACTATCACCACGAACATATCTCCGTAAATACTTAAAAATGGATCAATATTTAAAGACAATAATTGATAAATAATATTCTGTCGTATATGTAGGTTGTTTTATATTACTAGTATACAAAATACAAAGAAAGTGATTCGCGTCGTAACGATATGACGGATCAACTTGTACTGAGCGGTCATTGCTTGCTGTACTTGCTTTGCAATTCAAGTAAGTTAATCTATAGGTATAGATTTAGGTGACCACCATTAAGGACGTATTCGTCATTGTAAACTGTTTTGTTTTAGCTCAGTTTATCTTCTCTGTAATCAATTGTCTTATTTAATATATATCCCTACATTTGATGTCGATTTGTTTCTAAATAATGGTTCAGTTTTACATACGTCCGATAAGTGATTTTATTCAAATAGCGCCTGCCAAAGTTAAAGAGCAATGGCATTTACTGAAGTTTGATTGGAAAGCAAGAATTAATTTTTTAATGATCATAAAACAGATTGAGGAAATCGAGCAAGAAATTTACGTCACCTAGACCATTGGTGTTAAGGGTTGATAGATAATAAGATAATAGAAATGGTATCTACCACCTACATCAATAGGAACTCATACTACATATAGACAAAAGTTGCTGTATTTGTGTTATTGTTACATTATTGTTGATTACACAAGTCCTTGACACGAAATAGCGATAATGAGGTTAATGACATTAATGACGGTGAAGTGATCGTCAACACGAAGTGGCGCCACTGTAGTAATATTTATTTTATCGATAGCTGAAGAACAATTTAAAATTTAAACACTTTCTAGAGTTACACAGTTTTCGCTGTAAACTGATGTGCTGTCGGATTGTTATTACAGCCTCCATGTGCTCTTATGTGTCCAAAAGTTAATTCGCTATGGTCTTGCGAAAACTTATATGCAGGCAAATAATAAAGCTTCTTTTCTTTCTCTAAGCGTAGTATAAATTGTTTTTAAACTTTGTAAGTATATAGGTTATAAGACCTATAAAACCAGTATAAAAACTGATATACATAACAAAATAATGCTGTTTAAATATAAAAACTTATGGCGAATAAATAAAAAAAACTTCACAAAAAATTACATACGTTGTCCAAATATTATTATCGACACAAAAGGACTTTGTCTCGTCACCTACAACTCGTGACCGATTCCTGCGGCCGTACCACTGGGAATTCTCGTGCACGATGATGTCGTTAACTCCGTATTACATTGCTTGTTGGGTTCGTTACGCTCCAAATATCAATGAACATATTATGAGGATTATGAGGCATTCTAATTGAAATATGAATACAATGTGATGAATTATTATGATAATCTTATTATAGGTATGGAATTATTATATTTTAGTGTAAGTACTAAGTATGAAATTACTAATTTATATGAGAAACTGAAAAAAAAAATGTTTGTTATAAAAATAATTATTATGTTAGTCTAAATATTGACCCATATTATCTACACACTTTCGCCACCTCACGAGCAGTTGATTGATGCCACTCATGTAAAAGTCTCCTGGACAGGTATCAATGAATTCGTCAAAAGCCCTAATCACAGCTACTTCAGAATCAAATTTGTTTCCTTGAAAAAAATTGTACAAATTTCGTAACAAATGAAAATCTGTCGGGGCAAGGTCCGGTGAGCATGGTGGGGTGATGGAGAGTTTCCAGGTTCAGCTCTTAAAGTTTTAAAACTGTCGTATGAGAAGTGTGAGGGCGGGCAATGTCATGAAGAAGAACTGGAGATGAGCGATTGACCAAACATGGTTGCTTTATTGCCAGCTTTTCCATCATTGCCTGCAGCTCCTTACAGTACACATCGGAATCAATTGTTTGACCGGCTCGCATGAAACTGTAGTGGACAATACCAGCACGGGATCACCAAACAGATGCCAGTAGCTTCTTTCCTAGATATCTTGCATTTTGGACATTCCTGGGCTGCGACTCCTGGATCCAACCACTGATATGAACGTTTGCGGTTATCGTAAAGGATCCATTTCCCATCACAAGTCACGATGCGATCCATACTTACATACTTACTATAACTGATTGCCTGTATAGATATTTTTGTTAAAACTAATCAAGTAAGCAATCAATTTGTGAAATTTCTTTATTATTCAAATACATAAACATATTCTCTATTTTAAAAAAATCCATGTATCTACTTGTAACTTCCAACGGGAATATACTTTATTCAAGTCTTGAAACTCAAGTGCGATTCTCTCTCTCTTCTCTCCAATTCGCTTTTATGGTAATTCTCTTTAATACTTTTTTTTTAAATTATGTATAGCAGGAAAATACATATTTTTCGATAAGGAGTTCAATGTAGATTGCGGAGGCCGTGTATACAATAACGTTTTAAGCATTGTAACATATGACAATGCTTTCAAAATACATTATTCAGCTCTAAAGTCACAATTATTCTGCTGTAAGTACTTGTATCTGATCCTATAGTGTAGGAGAAGTGAGTTTAATATTCACTCTGAGTTTATAACGTTGCTTCGTAGTTCGTATTTTTTTTTATCATAAAGATGGAGGTAATCCAACAATAAGTCCAACTTCAGGTATTTTCGTCCTCTTCATGGAGTTTTTAATTTTTTCCGTTAAACCTGAAAATTAGATGAAAAGAAGTTTTGTAAAGTGCTTTAGTTTGTCCAAGATATTCTGCAAAATTATGGGTTGTATACAAGTTCCATTGCTTTATTTTCTCGATGACAGCTGACACACAGTGGTCGATATAACTTTGTTCTAGCGTCAACGCCTAAAACTCCGAACAAAAATTAGGCACCAAGACGTCATATTTCATTAACAAGGTCACGTCAGCCAGAAAGCAATTTTAGGGATGTAGTTATCGATAAACGTAACACGATAACAGATCCGATATTTTTTTACAAAATGTAAGAAACTAAACTACTGCCGGATACTTTTGTACAAATTTATTAACTAATATTATATTTCATTACAAGATGTTACACGTGTTAATTCTTGATTGATAATGCCAACTTCTTTAAAATTTTCGAAGCTGTTGTAAAATAAGTAGGTATAGGTAGGTACTCGACAATGAAACGAAATAATTATAATGACAGGTAATCTTTATTTATTTATTTTAATCAAAATCTGATGAATCGTCACTGTCACTCGATGAGCTCTCCCCAACATTTATTATAAGTTCCTGTACTTCTATATTATCGAATGCCACATGAATTTCCCAATCCGACGCTATAATGTTTTGGGTTCTTCTCACATTTTTTTCCCAGATTTCGGCAGTTACTTCCGCACATGCATTTTTTAATAAATCTAACATCTTGTTTGCCGTAAAAGGGGGATGGGTATTGTTTCGAGCGGCGTGTCCTTTGATTTGTGCCCATATTAGTTCTATAGCATTGTACTGGCAATGATACGGCGGAAGTCGAAGAACCCAATGACCACATTCGGCAGCTATTTCGTCGATAACATATCTTTTAGGGTGGCTTTTATTCGATTTTAAAATATTCACTAATTGTACTTTTAATAAAGTATTATCCACATTTTCGCCATGACGTTGGAGCCAGTCAATTATCTCTTGTTTTTTATTGGCCTGCGTCGGCATTTTATCAATTTGTCTGGAGTGATATGTAGCGTTGTCCATAATAATTATCGACGGTTCTTCCAGAGATTGCACCATTTCTTTAAACCATCCTTCGTAAATCTCCGCGTTCATTTCTTCGTGGTAGTCCACTGTTTTCTTGGATTTAAAGGCCAGTAAAGCATCTGACATGAATCCTTTCGTAGACCCTGCATGGCATATGATGAGGCGTTCACCTTTTCCCATTGGCACTGAACTAGTGGAAGCGACGGTGTCGTCAGTCCAGTTCTTAGATACTGTGTGGTTTGCATTTAACCAAGTCTCGTCAGTGAAAATAACATTTGACCAATCTGATATCTTTTTGGCTTCGCTCAAAAATTCGCAGCGAGCCATAGCAACGTCGTGACGCTCCATCAATATTTTACGTTTGTCCGATTTTTTATAACAAAATCCAATTTCTTTCAAAACCAAGCTTAATGACGATTTTTGGCCATGGAACAAACCACATTCACGTAAAGAAACAACAAGTTTTTTAAGTGTTGGAATTTCTTTGCGCAAGTAATAGTCATATATATGACGGCGAATAGTGTCAGCGGAAGTTGTCAACCGATGTCACACGACGTGGTTGGCGTTTTTTCTTCGGCGTACGAAGCTTATTTTCCTGCATGCCGCTTGTACCGTAAGCTTCGGTAGTAATTTTTGAAACAGTAGGTCCACTAATTCCTAATGCGGCCGCAACACGCTCTCGCACTTGCGACAGTGGTAATAGCGGGCCACCATTTTGATACTCTGCTTCAAAGTAATTACGAACCTTGATCACCAGTTCTCTCGCCTGCCTTTTCAGAACAGATCCTTTCGGCATTTTGATATTTGACAGCTGGGCAGCAATCAACACGGAGGAACACAAAATACACAACGTAACGTATGGATAATGTGAAAAAACTCAGCGAACAGAAATGTAGTGACTAGCACGACCGTCTTGTTGCGAGTGACAGATTAAAACAAACACAAAATGGCGGTGAGCCATTGAGTGTTCCCACCTTGAAAAAATATATTTGAATGTTTTTGTTGTATTTGTCTTTGTTCAAAATATAATAAATATATGCGATCGATATCATTACTTATTTGGTCACACAACACTACAACTATCAAATTAGAACTGTCATCGAGAAAATAAAGAAATGGAAATACTATAGTCAAAGGCATTAAAACTAATGCGGATATATTTTAGGGTATCGTTAGTTCAATCAGTATATTATTAGTGTCATTGCCAGCTGAAGGTACAAGTTCAATTTACGGTCGAGAAAAATTCAAATCTATTTAAATTTTATCTAAACTCAAATCTTTTTCAGAATTTGTATTATTTTTTGGGTGTTATTATTGTTATTATTGTTGTCAAGAAATATTAATACATTTAAAATATAGACTAAGAAGACACATACCGAAAATCATTTTCAATTTTCCATTCATGCATTTGCTATCTTTACATAAAAGAGCTAATTCAAATGCAATTAGTAACATTAAAATTGTTAGTAAAATGATGCACATCACTGCAAACATTTCCATCTTTATTGTGGACAGAGATTAGATACACGAAACTAGTGTTACACTCGACTATTCCAAGATTACTAACTCTAAACTCGGACATATTGAAGGGTTTAAATATTTTGTTCATAAATGTATACATAATGAATATGTAGGTACTATGTATAGGTATACATTTAGAGACACATACCTACTAGATGAATGAGGAATTCAAGGTTATTGTATTGTTATTGTAAGACAAAAAAAAAACATGAATATCTCGAATTTTAGACAACTTGCAAACATTTGACATAGGTAATACTAAAATTGTTTTACATGTTCTCGACCAATCAGATTCTTAAAGACACTGTTTTAAAGCGTGTCCACGTTATATAGAACGAATGTGGCAGACGGGCATACAGTCCAACGGATGGTATTGTAAATGGACACTGTCGTCCTGCGACATCCGCGATACATAATCACATCAGACCGGAATGACAAATGCTTAGAGATTTAGAAATGAATTTGGAAAAAGTGTTGGGAAGCGTGGGGAATAGGAAGTATAACAATACGAGTTTTCCTCATCCAATTACCCTTGCCATTTTTTCATGGAGATAGTTGGGTGGGATGAGGGGTAAAAAGTATTATCGGTAAAGAGTATATGGGTTATAAAAAATCCTATATCCCGTTTTACTCTCCACTCAGTATAATGAAATGGGAGGAGGAAATGAAATGGGGTAGTGTAGAGAATATTATAGTGGTAGAAAAAATTAGTGGTAGCTCTAGTGCCATTATACTCATCACCCGATGGGATGGGATGGGAAATGTCGTTTTGGTATATGTCATTCAGTCCTGAAACAAGTAGGTACATGGTACATTTTATACCTATAATGCAATAACTTTAAATAATAAATAAAATAGAAAAGCTTGCCAAGACATATCTACAATACCTCTATGTATATTAGGGCCTCACAGAAATTGCCGTTTGTTCATAGTGGCCACTTTGAACTTAGTTTTCTCGCGTTTGGCTTAGAATTCCAAATTCAAATTAATTTCTATTTAGAGCCATGGCATTCTTTTACAAATTCACTAACTCGTGAATCGGGGAAAAATGTTTTTTTTTACAAAGGTATTAGCACTATTAGTTTTATTTTGGACTGTGATCAATAGTGGGATTATTCAGGGCTGCGTAACATAAATTATAATCTTAGGATACCCAATTTTGTAGCTGTGGCACACAATAAACTAATGTAAGCTGTCAATTTTCTCAAAATTCATAAAAGTACCATTATCTCGAAAACTAATGATTTTTTTAACTAAGTCATATTTTATTATTTAGGTCAGTTACGAGCTGGTCTATCAACAGTTCAAGGGATGACGTTGACTTTTGGGACACCCGTATATAATTTTCATACAAAAATAATATTTGTGTTTTTCCAAAACGGCAATTTTATATGTAAGGACGTAATCTATCATTCTTTTCGTGGAAACGACGGTGAAACGTAGTTTCAATAGGTTCACTATGTATTAACAGGCAGTTGTCAGAATGTTACTTTTAACGTCTCTGGATAAATACCGAATATGGTATTACATTCCAATTCCAATTTCTTATTATGGCCCCATCGAGACTTCGATGATTCTGTCAATGTCAAGGTTGAATGAAATAGTAAAAAAACATTGAGAAAAATGGTATTACATTTTTAAACGATAATGGAATGTCAAGTTGACAGCCCAGCTGTTTCTCCTGACAGTTGTTAACTAAGACTTGACAGTCATCGTCTTTGTTTTATTTTTCGACAATAATTTACGGCCCACATCATGGAGAAAGAATTAGACAAAGTGATAGAAGAGATAATGGCGACACCCGATGTAGCAGGTTGTTTGGTAGCAGACCATCAGGGTTTGTGTTTGGCCTCTAAAGGGACGGCTCATGTTGATTCCGCTGGCATTATCGTGGCGATATCTGAGCAAGCGTGCAAAATACAGCCTAATCTGAAACCGCCGACTGTTAGCTTGGAGACTGATAAAAAACAGTGCCTAATACAGAGGCATGGAACGATCACTGGGGCTATTTTCAAGCAAAAAGCATAGTAAGTTTCGAAAACAATGTTTACAGTTATTTATGCCAATTTGAGGCAATATATCCACTAGTATTTTTTTTTTATTTGAAAAACTATTACACATTATGATACAAAAAGGGAGCTTAACGCATTCTGTACCAGCTAACCTTTCAGTGTAAACTTCAAAACAGTAAATGTTGCAGAAAATAAGCTCTTAATTTTTTTTATCGAATCTAAAATTATGTCACACAATTCTATTATGTTGATTAAAATTTGTAGGATACAATATTTTTACTATGTTAGACACTGAAAGCGTTAGAATAAGTAGGAATTTTGCAATTTCCACATTTAACATAATGGTCATATTGTTTCTTTTGAAACTATTTGCATAACAAAATTCTGTAGAAAGAGTGGGGTTTGATAATTCTGGTTATTGTTTTCAGGTCTAAGAAGATAAATCATATTGAGACTGATCCCCGTAATTAATATATAGAAGAGGAGTAAAAAATGTCGACTTACCTGCATACAGAATTATGTAAAAGTGCCACAATTTGGTTTTATATAAATATATGCATAAACTAAATGATATTTCTATATTGAAAGTTTTTTGTTACTAAACTATCTTTGAAGACTTTTGACTGGGGATTGAGTTTAAAACTAGTCAAAATTTCCATTTAGTAATGTTATTGATTTCACTTAGTATTTTTCTTGACTATACATAGGTATATTGTTTCCAATGTAAAAACAATTTTTTGTCAATTGTTATCAACCTATAAATGCCCTGCTTACTCTTATGCTCACAGGAGGATCAAGGAACTTCAAACGATGCTCTACCCATTGTGAGTTGGCAAATCTGTTTTTGTTATTTAGGCATCACATGTGGTAGGGGCCTTGGCAAGTCAGGAGGCCGGATAGTCACCAAATGATATTTAGTATTGTTGTTGCTAATGAACCTTTAAAACTACAGTTATAGTCCAAGTTTGATGGTCCTAAACATCTGAGGTTAAAAGATCGAAACTAAAATAGTTAAGGTTACATCACCCTGAGAACATACATGCGGTGCTGAAAAATAAGTTGTGTGCATGCAAGCAAAAGTTGCTACTCAATTTGATTTCATATAAATATTTAAAAATGCAGTTCAAGGTGATTTAAGATTAATAATTTGTAAACTAATTTTTGGATATGGCCCAAAACCTTGTAATTGCAAGGCAAAACCCCCAGCTTTGTGCCCTGCAGAGGTATAATATAAGCTGACATCAATTGATTAATTAATTATTATGAATATACATTAGTTACATTATTATTTTCTAGAAATTTCTAAATATTCTAGCTCTCAAAATTTCTGAAATTCTAGAAAGAATCTCCTAAATATTCTAGATGTTTTAGAAATATCAATGTAATATAGTAAATATATAAAGTAAAATTTGTAGTCTAATCTTATTAAAGAAGTTTTATTGTGATTAATATACTTCTTTATTCTGTCAACATGTACAAAGCTAATAATTTGGCACGCTGTCGGCGGGTTGGCGAATTCACTATTTCAGTGGTGTCATTTGTCAGGGCTCGTGGTAGCGGTTTTGTAATCTCGTGTGACTTAGTGGCCGTGGGGTGTCGTGGTGTCATTTGTCAGCACTCATGGTAGCGGCTTTGTAATCTCGTGTGACTTTGTGGCCGTGTGGTGTCGTGGTGTCATTTGTCAGCACTCATGGTAGCGGCTTTGTAATCTCGTGTGACTTTGTGGCCGTGTGGTGTCGGTCGACATGAGTCGTAAAAGGTGACTAAGGGATAACAATGCCACTCTCAATATGTGTAGAAGACAAATAAAAATACAAGTATCAATATACACACATTTATTACAGATATGCCATTATAAACAGTAACATTAGCCCATGTGAAACAACTTCGTAACTGCTTATGTAACTTGTGCATTTACATGTACAACTATACACATTACTGTATCGTGATATAACATTACGAATTTTCATTTCCTATACTTTAATTAGATACTTATGTTCAGTGCAGATGTTTTCCAACAATGGTGATAATATAGATAATGATTACTTATATTAACAAAACACAACTATATTCCATATCAAATGTGTTGTGATTTACCTAAATTAAGTTTCATTATTTCGAATTATTTGTGGAAAATAATTGCAAAAAATCTAAAAATTCACTAGTTACCCATTTTGAAACACCTCGCAAATGTTATCCTATAAAATAAATATGTATGTAGATTTTGGAAAGGCTTCATATGGACAAGCGGCCGTTTATCTGATAAGAGTTACAATTATCTATAGTAAAAAGATTTCTTGTTATGTGCCTCTATGTTAAATACAATTGTTTGATCTAATTACAATATATATCTGAATAACCTCTACCCACTTGCCCTATAAAAAGGAACATTTACAATATTCTTTCTGCACTAAACTTAAGTCCAATCATTAACGAGAAATATATGCTAAAAATGGACATAATGATACTGACATCAATATTGATGCCAAAAAAGTATATGTGAAAAATAATGATGCGATAATAAATAATAATTCAATGTGTTCAAATAAGGAAGCACATAAAAACATTCGTCATTCAAACTTTGCTGCCAGTTGACGTGTAATAAACTAAACACATACCATAGACACGCTAACGGCGGATACTGGCCCAGAACATTCGCGTGTGAGATGTAAAGTCAGTATCACTTTTGTTTTCAGTCGCATAACCCATGTATGTAAATATACCTGTATATTCCTGATTGCAAGCATGAACTCATAACTTCTGCTCATGATTCTGAGTTAAATATCATATAATGTGACGTATTTCTTTCTGTAAAATATTGTTTTAAATTTAAAAAATATGTATGTATGAAAAATTTGATAACAATTAAAAAAAAAAAGGATTTTTTTACATGAAACTTCATATCAATGATCATCAGTACGGGATGACGGCCCCGATTGCCTAGGAATAGATTTGGAGAAAAGGTTGTGAAAACGGGGACGGATAGGATAAAACGGGAATGTGCTCTGACATATCTCACTCACTACCAAATGTTATTATTGTGATATAAACAAATGATATCACATCACACTTGAATGTTCCCAAGCACTACACACCATGAGGCTGCTCCACTCTACACCAGAAAGAGCGACCAGTCGAAAATAGCCTAAAAATATTCACATTTGAATTGGCTGTACGTGAGCAAAATATTAAACCTAGAAAAAACTACCTAAAGACTAGGGTCTTAACGATGATAATACTTTGATGCCGTCTTTTTCTACATAATTTACAAAATATCTCAAACTTCCTTCAACAGTGACACATAAATAAAATTTTCCTTAGAAGATATTGACGTGTGGAATTAGATTTATCTATAAGGTTAGTAAACATTGGTAAGGGACATTTTATAATGTTCTTTTGATAGCATTTCTGGATCAAAATTCTTAAAAAAACAGGAAGAGAGCTTTATTTCATTTTAAATTTTGGTGTGCTTAGTTTTTTTTTTTTTTATGCAGATTGTTTAAGATTATTTATTGATTGTTTTCATGCTTCAACGCAAAGTTCGACCCCATTATTATACTTTACTGGAATAATATAATAAACGATAATATTTCCCGCGTGTTTCCTTACCAACGATAATTAAAATTACATACGAGATCGCAATGTGCTAAGACCTGACAGTTGTAATTCATTTTTTTTTTTCAATTAATACAAAATATATTCATAAGAATTTGTATTTGCTTTTAACTGGTACATGTATATAGTCTATATAAATATCTCAGCGAGACATTTTCTAGAGGGTATTGTATAATAAAATAACAAAATTACTAGAGATGGACCAAAATTAGTTTCACATTGGGTAATGCCGAAATTCGTTAGCTTTTACCAAATTTCGGCATTCGGCCGAATTTCGGTAGCATGAACTAACATTATTGACTAGACTAGTAGCCTGCCTAGCTTGTACTCTTGTCAGCTAAAAGGACATATTGTACAACGATTTGATAATACTTGCTGCTACCCACGGCTTTGCTCGCGTATACTGAGCAGCTATAAAAGATTTTTTTAACTACTCCTCGTGTCATATGAAGATGACACATACACCAGTTTTCCTTTTGGACACTTAGCTAAACATTAGTGAAAACCCGATCAAAATCCGTTCAGTAGTTTTTACGGTAACGGTTATGCGGTAACAAACAGACATGCATTCTAAAAACCTCCATTTTGGGATCTGTACACAATGTTTTATTATATGTTACTGTTGTTACTTTATTATATATTATTATATGTTACTGCTCATAATTAACTGTTATTTTATATTTTTTTCATATTTCTTCTGAAAATAATACCACATTATGTATCAGAAATTACCCTTTATTAATATTTAATATAAAAAACGTAATGGTTTTTTTTTATTTATATATGGCAGTGGTGCAATTAGCACATTCTGCCAGTGTCAATTTTTATTCGCAATAAACAAATTTAAAGTCTAAAATGTATTTTGTCAATGTCCAGTAACGTCAAAGTAAGCCAGGAGTCACTCAGTAAAGTGATAGTAGGTTGACTGAGAACAAGAGGAATCCGCTGGAGGACTATCGCTCTCATAAAGGCGCTCGAAATTCAACCGAAACTTGGCCGAATTTCGGCTTCGGCACATGTTTTAACCGAACATTCGGCAAAATTCACATTCGGTCCATCACTAAAAAAATACATATTATTATGTTAAATTGCAGGAACTACACCTATTCGTCATAAAAGACGAGATATGATCAAAATTTAAATGATAGAATACATATATCAAGTCAATAGAATCAAGTGGCGCCAATAGAACTAATTACATGAGACCAATCCTTAATAGTTTGGAATGTTTTTATTCTTTACAAAAATAGGCTCTTAGAAATCATGAACAAATCATAAAATAAGTTTGGATACATTAAATATCAAAATATACGTTTACGAGTTTTCAAATGACCACAGTGCAACAAACTGTTGTATTAATTAACTATCGTCTGACCATAGAGATGTGTCACAACGAAATGTCAGAAATCCTTCACATGGCGACATTGTCAGTTGTGCTTATAAATATCTTGACACTCGCTTTTTTAAGTTGTGGTTAAAGAACTTTATTCTCGAAAGAAACTTTACATTTCACTTACGTGAGAAAATAACACGTTTACAATTTATGACGGAAGACGGAGAGAACATGCCGGCTCAATTACGACATGACAGCAATGCACTGACAATTAATTTTTTAATGTATTTTATTTTAAAAAAAAAACCTTTATATAATAAACTTGAAGGTTTTTCTTAAAAACTGTTGTTGAGCTTTATGATTCTTTGGTATAATAATATATATATATAGAACATTATTTCATTCTGATTGTGTCTAATAGCTGCACAAAGTGCATAATAATTGAAATTGCTGAAAAATATTATTACGTATAAACTACTACGGAGTATAACAGAAACCGAATTGCATATTCTTGTTTATAGCAGTGTCGCCATTTAAACACTCGAGAAAAGATTAAATTCAATATCATAGGAGCCTAAATAAAACAACAACCCTAGTTCCACATTTGCAGCCTTCATTTACGCTTCAATGATTATAACATTATTGGATATTACGTCATTTAGAACTGATTATTATATTTTGTTTTAAATTTATTGAACCGCCATTCACCACTGTTACTAAGATGCAAGCGTTCAGAACGCAGCGTTAGAAACGCGGCGTTTTGTCGCGTTAGATATGATTATATTTATTTTATTGATTCAAATAATATAGATTTTACAAAGGATATTGGTCCTTATAGACCTATAAAGACTATAAAATTTGATGGGCTTCTATATATTAAAATGATTCTAAGTATATTTATTAAAACTGGAACAAAGCCTTTATTACAACTACAATATAAGATCTATTATACGGTAACGTGTTTGTGGATGATATTTAGAACATTATTTAATTCTGAACGCATCTAATCTAAAATCGTATTTACTATACATCTAACATTATAACGATAACGATATTACATTTAATATACGAATACCTTAACATAGTTTATGAAATAAAAATCAATTAATTTAACTACAAGCATAATGGGAAACTGCAGTTCTATTTTGGCAATACTTGTTTTCATGGAGGACTGTTCTGGCAACACTAAATAAACAGTGGTCGTTTGTCAAACGTCTTAAATTTATGTCAAAAACTAATAAAAAAAATGGAATGGAATGTCAAAGGGGATCCATCTAATAACTTGAATACAGCGAGAACACTTCATGATAGTTTCAATACTTTTAAAGTCCAAAAAATTATTAGGGTTGCGCTCCAAAATACCACAGATTAAAAAGTGAACTCTAACACATTTTCTATATAACGTGATGTCTTCTGGAAGTGCGATACTCAAAAACTTTACAAAACGATTTAATAAAAATATGTCAAAAATAATTTTTATTAATAATACGGTAATGAAATTCATTTGTGGAAATCACACCGACAATTGAAAATCGCCCGCGAGTGTTCAACTATAATCAAATATAAAAACAAGAAAAATGAAAAGCGAGGGCAGCACCGCTATCTATAATGTCACACGAATTTAAATGACAGATAATCGCCCTCCGGTTATGGTCAAACAAAATGACAGATATAATCGCAGTTATGGGTCATCATCTTTTACATTTGTATATTCGTACTTTACAGATAGTTGCCACACCAGTACCGTACACGTACGGGGCAAGGAGGGGGGGGGGGGGGGGCAAGGCTATTTACTGGAGTAAATTTAACTGAACTCTGAGATCCCATAAATATATTTATAGCTATTTATATTTATAGCGCAAGGCAAGGCCCACCCCCTTCATTAGATCCGGCCCTGTGTCGAAAAATCACGTTTTACATAATGTCATTTTTATAACTGATTTTATTTACTTTATTAACATGTACTCTTCGAATTATTTTAAATCGTGCCATGAGGAGCGCATGAAGGATAGACTCACAGCGACTACACATCTTGTTATTTAACCGGGACGCCGGTGAAGCTAATGGGCTGTTCGTTGGTGACGAGGGTGGCCCGAGGCGCCGTCGAGGTTTGCCCCATGCCTGCCTCGAGGTTGGCCGCCGACGTCCGCATGTCCTCTGCTGATGCCCTGGAGGAAGGAAAGCGTCAATTCAGGAGTTATATTTCGTTGAACAAAAAGATCCATCAGTCAATAAAAAACGAATGACAGACTTTTATACAATAGTTGGCAGAATGCAGCTCCGTGCTTAAAGGGGTAGTTTGTACGGAGGAGGACCATCCCACAATCACTGGACTGGTAAAATTACCCTAATCTTACAGATCTGTGAAATGTACCAGCATGATAGCATGATGTACCAGAGCAGTGGGTGGGGTTTGCTAGTTTTACAAAACTATTGGAACCGATTAACCGACTAGCCAATAGGTTTGTTTTTCATTATTCTCGTTTAATACGATAGGTGACAAAATTGATGCGTTTTACTCGACATCTAGAAAATAAATAAATATTAGAGGATTTTTTTTCAAATTCATTACAAAATTAGAAAGCTATGAGCTTGAGATTATTTGAGTTGAGCTATCGCTATCTGGCGGCACTCAAACGTGCATGTAATGTTAGTAACGGCATTGGAAAAGTAGCACGGTTTTTTTCTTCGATTTCTTATTTTATTTTAAGTCTTATTTTATTACTCAATATTTATTCTAGATATTATCATTTTGATTTAACGGTTTGATTTCTAATATTTTCAGGGATGTATATAACTATATCATTACTTAAAGAGTCCAATATATATATTCCTTTGGCATTCTACGCAATGAAATAACGCTTTATCTTAATATAATGGAAAAAGTAATGCAAAATGCGAACACTAGACGCGACCTTGGGACAAACCGCCTTATTAGTAGTCACTTGGTAGCGATGAATCATTTTATTTTAAACTAGCGACCCGCCGTCGCTTCGCTTCGGTTTAGAAGTTTCTTTTTTCAAAATTTCAAAATAATTATAGCCTACTAGACACGAATAATGTATCTACCTACATGTGAAAGAATTTTTGAAATCGGTTCAGTATTTCCAGAGATTACCCCCAACATACCCACAAACACATAATTTTACCTCTTTATTATATTAGTATAGACATAAAAGTATAGCTCATTCGAAACATTACATTTCTTATGGTCTGTTAAATGAGACAATAAATTGCGGCCATTCCACTTGGTCCGACAGGATTGTATTACGTGTAGTTTATTTTCCACTTGGTCCAACTGATCTGATCAGAAGGAATTTACGATAAATTTGTGCTGGTTCCTCTTGATTCGACTGCGAAAATAAACGTAAAGTCGCTAACAATAATGTTTTAATGAATGAAAAAACTACGCGTAGTCCGAGTAGTCGGACAATCCTGTCGGACCACGAAGAAGGACCCATAAATTGCGCGCTACATATTAAATGTAGGTGTAATATTCTTCAAAAATGTTCCATAAATCACCGAGTTATGATTACCACGGGTTTAGTAAGAAATGTGTTCATTGTGGTACTTTAAGCTCTCTTGATGAACTGACATGCTATAGAGTCTATAGTATAGACGAGTGAAAGTTACGGTAAGGAAGCTTTTTGATTACAAAAAATGCCTATCATTACAAGTTCCAGAACTTTTGTTATTTAAAAAAGAACTATATTTCAAAAGCAAAAGTACTATCGCAAGGCACTGATTAATAACCTAACGTTTTTAAATTCTCAGCATTAATAGCTATTTTGAAATATCTCAGGTCATGAATTTATGCACGATTATGGAGAATCAGTAAAATAAAGTCAAGTAAGCTCAGCGGTGAGGGAGAACATCGCGAGAAAAATCGCATGCTCCAGAAATAAAAAAAATAATCCGGAGTATGTGATCCACTAATCCGCACTGGTGGCCCCGCGTGGTGGATTGCGGTCCGAAACCCCTCAGTGATTTACTAGGGGAGGCCTGTGCCCTGCAATGGGACGTTATAGGCCGATACAGAAATACAAAGTCAAGTAAAGTGAGAAGTCGTAGTCGTGAATAGCACATAATAACATAACACGTAAATAGCATTTTATAAACAATTTTGTTAATTAATTTGCACAATAAATTAATGCATTTCACTAGTCCAGTGTTTTTCAGGGTGTGGGCGACCTCAGGTGGATCGCGAAGCATTCCTAGACATCTCATCAGTATATTTTATATTCGATAAAGTTATCCATTATACTGTATTATGTACAATAACGTCATTTTGGACAGTACACACGGAGTACCTGATCTAGGACACTAGCTCTAAATTGGCTAATTTATTTATATATACCACTCTCCCTGTTAAATATCAAGTTTCATAGACATTGTGAAGGAATTTCAAGCTATGCTTTTAAAACAGCATTTATGAGTAACAAGGTGTACGTTTACGCGGCATGACATTGACTACAAAAATTCACAAAAATAATAAATGGAACGAATGTCACGAAATTGAAGGTTGAAGAAAATCGAAAAAAAATCAAATGCTATAAACCATTGTGCTAAAGATAACCTGTAAAAAGAAGTCAACAGCGGAAGACATGAAACTCATTCAAGCATATCAATTTAACAAAAAACGACAATAATGGACCTTCGAGCCGGATACCATCTACTGTATTGTATCACGCAACTAGCGCTGTAACACCTGTATTAGCCAATCATGCGCCGGTTCACTATATACAAAAAAAAATGAAGTAGATCATCTTTATGTGTGTACGAGCATCGCTTTACACACGAGCACAACCACACATAATTAATCTCACAGTGCGCCTCGTCGCCCTTATTTGTCGATTTTATGTAGTTGCGCGTACTAAAACGGCACGTGAACAAAAGCAAGTCGTGACTTGTATTTCTCTATGAAGAGTACAAAAATTACAAAAAGTTATGCAAGTTGTGCATAATTTTTTGTAATTTTTGTACAACATATGAGGTAAACGAGCATTATCAACTTTAATTACCACAAGCGTAACTTTACCAAATTTTTCAAAAGACGGGTCCGTTGGTGCCAATCGAAAATCGTATCGTTATAGACCAACCCTATTCGTTCAGTTATAGCAACGAATATGAATGAAATAATTCGTTAAAATTACCGGTCTGTGCCATTGACAGCGATCGCCGCGAACGTACAGCGACATCTGCCGGTACGAGTTTTAGGTTAAGGGTCCACTTTAATTAATTGACGTCTTTTCATTGCTTTTTTATAAAACAGTGTATTTAAACGAGCAACAAAAATACTAAATGAGCATTAAATCACGATCAATGGAAACTATTTTTTGTAATTACTGAAATAAACAGTTTTCAATTACTAAGAATATCAACAAAGTCGACGAGGTCCCGCTAAACTCCTATATAGTTATTGTCATCTAAATCTAACCCACCTTTAAATTTGCTGTCATTTTCAGCATTTCTCCCGTTTTTAAATTGTAATTGTGTATGTTAGACTCTGGTAATTGTCACCATATAAGAGGAATATGCAGGGTTCATACAAACCAGTGCTGGTTCATGGATCCCAAGTGAATTAGAAGTAATGATGTATTTATGAGTTTATAACAATAAATAAATAAAAAGAACTCGTCTACCGCCCACAATATAGTTTGTGATCATGCAAACACAAAAATAATACTATAAATCGTATAAGCGAAAGTGTTATGCATTGTGCGAGCGAGCAAAGCCACCACATAGTTAGTTGCCTTAGTTAGGGCGCCACACGTCGGGGTCCTCCATGAGAGTGACGTTGTGGTCCTGTGAGGCCGCCAGGGGAGCGCCGCCGGGGGGCGTAGTCCCGCCCGCCGCCATCGCGGCCATGTCGTCGCGGGAGCCCCTGCGCCGCGCGGACCGTAAGCGAACACACACACACATGCACTCACACACATGTTATTTACAAGTACTGTTGAGTTAGGATATATATATATTAACTGCTCCCCAGTGTTGGTGGTGTCTTCGATTGATAGCGAAATATATAATACTTTAATATACTTCAAATTTCAATAAATTACTCTTATCCATGTGACCCGTTGAATAACACATATATATAATAAAGAGTGATCATACGTGCACTGCACTTACTTGAATATTTTGAACTATCACTTCACTACTGTCTGATAAATTCGACTTTGCCTTCCAAGAGCAGGGTAAAAAATATTTTCATTTTTGGCTAAAAACAGGGTTTGTTTTCGATCAAATAAAAATTAAGGAATAATGAAACAAAATTTATTTTGCACATTAATTCTATCTTCAAAGTGTAAACATTTCGGGGAGTTTTACATAGTTTTACTATGTATACATAGTTTTACAAACAGTAATTTCACTCCGATACACAAGACCGTAGCTTCGTGGCCACGGAAATGATTTGTCTTATAAATAAGACTGGCGTTTTGAACGCCATTTGAACGAGCTGCCGAAAAGACTGAATAAAATGACAATGATAGCTTGCCTGTCAACTCTAAATTAAAGTTACCACTGACCACTTATAAGAAAAGGCATTATAGTCATATCACTTTTTCAACTACGATTAAAAGTACCGAAGAGAATTGTGCGACACCGCACCTACTCCGACATTTTTACAATAACGTAAGTTTTTATTGTCTAGTTTTTTAGTTATTGTTTTGTTCTTCTTTCGCGGTCATGGCCGTGTATATAACACAACGAGATTAAAATGCTTTTCATTTGCATTATTCCTAGTGGTCTCATGTCTGTGCACTTCAGAAAGCGATGCATAGATAATTGTAAAAAAAAGACTGAACAGGTTCGGTTAATGGTTATTCTTTTTTGTTTTATCAAAAACACCCAAGTTTCTAGACTGATTTTAAATTAATGAAAACTTTACAAAAAATTCTTCACATTTTTCTCGAATGACATCAAAATTCACTTGTGGCTTTATTCTAAGGAGGGCAGAATAGTCGAGAAAAATTCTTTGCAATATTTTTTTTATGTACGAAGGCGGCAGACGAGCGTACAGTCCACCTGATGGTAAGTGGATACTGTCGCCCATAGACATCCCCGATACATGCCAACATCAGTACAAAATGACAAACGTTGGCACGGTCCCGGATGCGCTGCCTACCTTTGGAGCTATAGGAATGGATTTGGAGAAAGGGTTGGGAAAATGGGGAGGCATAGGCTGGGAACGGGCTCTGGCACATCTCACTCACTACCGAAACACGTACGTACATTAGGGAAATAAGATAAAGTGGGAAATGCAGTACATTTCAAGGTACTCTTCTATGAGAGAGGGGTAACGTGGCCAGTCGAGCGCGAACAGCGGCTGTTAGATTGCAGCGTGCACTCTCCCCCTCAATTAGTTTCATGAAGTGTATAAAACAGAAATTTACAACCGAGAACTCAATTTGGTCCTTTTTCCTTTAAATTAATGGTCTTTATTCCTCACTGCCAATCGAAGACACCTAAATAAGGAATTATACGCAATGAGTATTATGTTACAAATTATGAGCTAGTACATATAATTGATGTATATACATATAATAGTAAATACACCACTCATGTTAGTGACACAAATCACGTTAGATATTATAATGTTATTTATTTTATGTATAGGAAATTAACCCAGACCTTGGGGCCGTTCAAGTATTACGTAACCACCAAAGGGGGGTGGGTTTGATTCTTTGCTTTGCTTATTTTTGATGACATGGGGGACCGGGGGGGGGGTCTGAATGGCGATTACGTCAGCAATATTTATTTATTTACTTTCGGTATTTTTTTTGGCAAAATTTAGTAGATTCTGATTAAATAGGAAACATGAACAGATTTTGTAAAAATTATACCAATGCATTAATATCGATCACTATTGCGTATCGGTCTGAAATTTTACTCACTTCTTGCCGAGTGCCATCATGCCGTAGATGATGCCGGTGCCGAAGATGAGCCCGCTGCCAAACCAGGTGCTCATGCTCAGGAAACATAGGAAGAACGGCGGAATAGCGAGCCTGCAATGTTTACCAACAAAATTCACTTTCAACTGTCAGAACTCGAAAGAGTTTGTTATGTAATCAACCTCAGAACAATGACGGCACTGTGAACGACACCTGACACCGCGCCACGTGCTTCACTTGTTTATGTAAACTTATAACGATTGATGGATAAACAGCGCTCTCAATAATCGGACAATGACGACACTGTTTGTAATGACGTAGTTCCCGCCAGCAGCTCGGAATGGGTCGGATTTCGAGACACTTCGTCTTAGACCTAGCATCGGTCAAGACGGATATTTTTAGAATAGTATTTTAGTTAGTAATATTATAAATTGTAATCTTAGTTTAATAAATAAAATCAAAAATAGATTTTTATTAAATCCTCTGCTGTAGCCGCACATAACTAATTCGAATGGATCTGTTGTTCATGGACTTACCTAATATTATTATTAATATTAGATGGTTGTGTTGACTCCCATGCATTTCCTTTTACAGAATTAAACAGTCATACCATAGACCAAAAATAATAATATATTTTTTTATATAGAAAGATAATGGCAAACAAGCATTCAATCCACCTGGTGATAAGTGGATACTGTCGCCCATAGACATCCGCGATAGGTACCTACATGCCAACATTAGTCCAAAATGACAAACTTTGGCACGCTCCCAGATGCGTTGTTCCCTACCTTTGTTGATGAAAGAATGGATTTGGAGAAAGGGTTGGGGACGTGGAAAGGGATAGGATGGATATGGGCTCTGGCATATCTCACTCACTAGCTACCGAAACACGTACATACATTGGGGAATATGATAAAGTGGGAAATGCAGTACATTTCAAGGTAGTATTCTGTGAGAGAGGGGTAACGAGGCCAGTCGAGTACGCCCAGCGGCTCTTGGATTGCAGCGTGCACTCTCCCTCTCCGAAGATCTTGAGTCATCTGTTTGATACAGGTGTCAAACGGCTAACAGTCGCTGCGAGTAAATTGTAGTGACGGAAAACCACTCACCAATGAAACGAAACATCTTCACCATGGTTCATCACCTAATGAAACGAAACATCTTCACCATGGTTCATCACCTAATGAATTTCTACACTTGATTATAGCGTAATTTGTGACTACGTATTATTATTAATATATAAATGAGAATGTGTTATTATTACTATTGATATTAATATATCAATAATTATTAATTTACTAGCGACCCGCCCTCACTTCGCTTCGGTTTGTTAAATTTAAAACAATCGGAATAAGATATTTTCCTGCGGTAAAATGGAGCCTATATTTTAAGTTACACCTCTAGCAATACATCGGTGAAAACTGCATTCAATTCCATGCAGTAGTTTTTGCGTGATGCGTGTACAAACATACAGACAGACAGACAGACAAAATTTCTAAAAACTGTTGTTTTGGCTTCTGTTGCTCTAATAACAAATATTAGTTGTTTTTCAATATCTATAATGTACAGACATTGGCCTGTTACAGTTTTATTATATGTATAGATAGATGAACATTATTAATTTATGAATAATTACTCTTGCATTATTCACATGCCCTAACAGGCTGAGTATTTCAGATCACGTTAACTGAATATTTTATAACCGATTGCACACATATGCTGCAAATAAATTGAATGAGTGTTTTTGTGACTGATGACTTGCTGGCTAGCGACGCGGATCGGAACATTCTGAACGAGCAGCGAGAGAAGTAGGAGCTTGGCGCCAATTTTGGGCACGCAGCGACGGACAGCTTGCTTTAATTAACCCTTTATATCTGTGATTTCGGGAATTAATCGGTTACACCCTTTAAACAAGATGTGCAGTAACCTACACCGCGCAGATTAATTGAAAAGAAGCCCAGGGGCCCTACCACCATCTTTTACAAAACAATATTGTTGCAGGAACGTTTTGTTTCAGGCTTAAAACAACATCACTCATATTCGTACCATCACCTCCACCAAAGTATTAATGCTTAGTGTTGCGAAAGAACGAATTATTTTAATTATTTGGCTATTCTCTGCTAAAAAAACAAAACGAGACCGCTATATGAACTGTATAACGCCATTTCTTTCATACAACGTTCCAATTTGCACTACAGTAAGCTATCGAATTGTGTTGACGTCACCAAAACTTCCTATTGAAACATTCATAAAATAAGCTTACATTAAGGCCGCCGTGGTGCGAAATTGAGAAGTAAGGTTAAAATAAGACTGCTATAGGGAATGGTGGTAAGGCCCCCAGGGCTTGCTGTTAACACCGAAATAACATATTGTTTACTGTACAAAACTAAATAAGCTGAACGTCACCCACTATCTAATTGTATATGGAACATTGCTCGAATTACTATAACAAACGGACTGTTATTACTTATTGTGACTCGCTTAGTGGACGAGTCATTGTCGTTTCACCAACGACAACATTATTATTATTTCACTCAATTATTATCATATTGTTTTTTTTTTATAAAAAAGGCGGCAGACGAGAATTGACGGTAAGTGGATACTGTCGTGTCCATAGCCATCCGCGATACATGCCAACATCAGTCCAGAATGACAAACATTGGCACGCTCCCGGATGCGCTGCCTAAATTTGCAGATTAGTTAAGGAACGGATTGGGAGAAAGGGTTAGGGAAATGGGGAGGGATAGGATGATATCGAAATGGGCTCTGGCACATCTCACTCACTACCGAAACACGTACGTACATTGGGGAAATACGATAAAGTAGGAAATGCAGTACATTACAATGGGTAGGTAGTGGTTCTGTGAGAAAGGGTTAATGTGGCCATTCGAGTGCGCCCCGCGGCTGCCGGCTGTGGGAACGCAGCGTCGATGAAGTAGATTGATTATAAGCGATATCTTTAGTTCTATTTTTAACCGTTTAGTTCTAATTACAATATAACAGTAGGTTACATTAGACTTTTTTTTATATTTCATGTATTTTATATTTCATGTATTATTTATATTTCATGTATTTTTTATATTTCATGTATTTTTTATATTTCATGTATTTTATATTTCATGTATTTTTTATATTTCATGTATTTTTTATATTTCATGTATTTTATGTACATTTGTTTGTTTGTTTTGAAACAAATGTTTGTCCAACTTAAAATCGTATCAGAAAATCTTTTGCACTGCAGGATCACCAATGTCTATTAAAGCTTTCATAAAGATATAATTTATATCTTTTATTTCTTTAAAATTAATAAGTATGTAAAATAAGAATGTTAATCTCGAGAAACGTTATCGGCTACATTGTATGACTAATGTTTTTATCGGATTGTTATCAAAAGCATTAATAATGAATAAATGTATGATAACAAATAAATACATAACAAACGTAGATTGAATATCGGGAAAATTAAACATGTTTCAGGTATTACTCATGTTACCCTTTCTTTATATTAATCTTCACGAGTTTATGTGAGCAAAGGGACACCTACTTGTCGGTGGGGTTATTGGGTTTAGTTAAAATTTTCTAAATAAAATATTTCGTTTTTTCAAAATTATGTTTATACAGGAACATGCTCTGCCATCTGATTCTAAAATTGTATTATTTTTCTTAATATTTCACTAGTCTTAATATCTGAGAACTAGAACGACAGTATCGGCTAATCGTGCGTTGGCACAAATACAAACTACTTTGCAGCTCATTATCAATTAACTCAATAAGCGATTCGGTAGCCCCAGCCGCAAATATAACGTTGTAGTACAATCCTATTCATTCGATAGACTAGGCGTCTGGAAACTTATTGGCCTGAGCGCCACACTGACTGTTCCACAAATTCCCAAGGGCCTAGGCTTAAAAACCCTCTCTCCAGAACTTCAAATGGAAATGATTGATTTGTATTGCAGTAATATTTTAAAAAAAATATCTGAACTAATCTTTGCTGGAATTTTATAAGTTTTCCACTCGCACAGTTTGATCGGTTGCATAAATTTTGCTCGGGGCTTTTCTTCCGGTTTAGGAACTATAATACTTAACTATGTGAAAAAACATTCTCCAAAATGACAGTGATCGTGTTCTTTAGTGAATAAGAAATAACATCTCTTTATTTTTTGTTTTATTATAAAACAAAGTTAAGTGTGTGGGGCCGGACGCCAGGCGCCGCGCGCAGCTCGCTATCGCGGACCGGATTGCAGGTGCTCGAGGGGCGTAGTTTGGAGACCCCTGATTATTTTACGCTCGTAAACGAGTTAATGCGGTGATTTCAAAATTCATAATTCGTTGCTGTAAATGTTAGAGCAAACAATTATCAATTTTAAAATCACCGTAATAATTCGTTTACGAACGCAAAATATGTATGTTTATAATCGTGCGAACGCTCACTTGAACGCGAATGGGGAGAGTGCATGAGTGGGGAGACTGTACGCTGCAATCCAACAGCCACGTTATCCCTCTCTCACAGAAGACTACCTTGAAATGTACTGCATTTCCGACTTTATCTTATTTCCCTAATGTATGTACGTGTTTCGGTAGTGAGTGAGATGTGCCAGAGCCCATTCCCATCCTATCCCTCTCCATTTTCCCAACCCCTTCTCCAAATCCATTCCTATATCTCCAAAGGTAGGCAGCGCATCCGGGGGCGTGCCACCGTTTGTCAGTTTGGACTAATGTCTATGGGCGACTTCCTTGATATCTCCCGAAAAATTGAACATTTTAAAGTCATTGCTGTCAATCAAGTAACCCTGACCCAGATTATAAAAAGGCATTATAGTCAGTTTTTTTAGGATACGTTGCGTAAATTTGACGAAAAAGGCATTATAGTCAGTTTTTTTAGGATACGTTGCATAAATTTGACGACAGACCGACAAGCAATCGTCTGCCTGCTAGAAATACAAATGATTATCAGAATAGAAAAAAATCTTTAGAATAACACCACCCTAGCGCTCTTCTCGTGGGTGTAATGAAAGGAGACTGGACTGTGCACATGATGATAAAAACTCGCTAATGGAATACGAGTGAATTGAAGGCGAAAATCACGCATTAAGCCGGCTCTAGACTCACGCCGAGGAGTATTCACGCCTCGAACCTGCGAGCTGCGAGAACACCTCTCGGAACACACAATAGTTCACAGTCGTATTCACGCACCAACTCTCGAATGTATGAAATCCTTCAGCATCTTAAATTTGTATTTTTTTTTTTGTTTATACACAAGGCGACATCTCGCACGTCGATACTCACATACAAGTTTCGACTTGATATCGAAGTGAGTATCGCACGGATTGATAGAGACTCGAATGAATTGGGTTGAATCGAGAGGCGAAATTCTTAACAGTTGTTTATCTAGGCAAGCATATTCTTACATATTTATCTATTTAAACGGGTCTCAACCGTGTATGTTTACTTTATTTATTTTACTCGACATTTCGGTTGGATTGCACCTACCACGGTCGCGAGCTGACTGAAGAGGCGGATAGTCCACATCGAGAGTTGCGAGCAGTTTCATCAACTACCCGCATTTGGTCTCGATAGTCCGGACAGTTGCGGCAGACTTTTTATTTTTTATTAATCACTGGATTCCAAGTCGAGGCCAATTTGTATCCGTCTTCTTGATTGAAATTTCTGTTTCTTGATTTCAATTGTTTCACACACTATCCTGGAGAAATAGTGGCGAGAAACCCGTGTAAATATATAAATATCTATGAAAAGCATATTGATGTCCGATTTTCTCTCCTGCATACGTTCGAAACTGTACTTGTGTAAATGAGACTTTAGAGTAACGAATATTAACGTTAAACGCACAATAATAATTCACTTATATATACACAAAAAACAGTTTGTAATGTATGGGTCCATGTAAAACAAACTCACCCGATATATAAGACGGCTTTATTCCAATACGGCCGCGACTCCATCTTATCAGAGAGGGTCTGCACGTAGTCTATAAAGAAGCAGCAACACGGCGCTTCGCACACTATCACTATGAAGCCTGCCAGCATCTGCCATATACCAGCTATAAGGCAGCTCACATCCAAGAGTATGATGCCCAAGCAGTTCAGGAGGCCGAGGATAATGGCGACTGGAAAGTAAATAAATAAATAGTAATCATGAAAATGCTTATGAATGATAATAACTGGCCAATAGCCGTGTTCACATATGATGGGGTTTCGTAGCCGTTTCATCATAAAATCCTTTTTCAACTTTCATGTTTATAACCATATTTCGAGACGTATTGCAACTTGGCACAATTCTATTCTGTTCTATCAAATAACTTATTTTAATTTCTCAGAAAGTATCTCGGTTTCTGTTTCCCTTATAATTTCCGTTAAAAGTACTTGTTAAGAACTGTGTTCCTAAAATTTTCCAATTCTTTATAACCACATGTTAGAGTTAAGGAATGGTCAAACTTAACAAAATATCTTAAAACATTATTCATTATATTTGACAATTCAACTACCAACCAACCCTTACTACCATCTCAACAATGTACATTAAAAAAAATTACCCAAATATGAAGTATTCCTTTAACCCTGAAAGTGCATATAGTCAGTTTAGTCAATGCTTTAGTTTAGTATAAGAATAAAAATTAGTATATGCGAAGAGACATTAATCAAATAAGACGTCCTTTTTGACATGTTTGCTGTAACTGTGCTGGACAGACTATCAGTTCTTATCAAAAGACTAACACAAACACAAATGATTAATTTCAGACGTTCCGACGTTTTGCATATTTAGATAATTTATGAATACTAATAAAGTTAAGACTTGTTTCATTGCAAGACAAATACATGCCCTGATTCAAGTGAGTGGGTGCTTTGGGAGCAGTTTATAAAATACTAGATGCTGCCCGCTTCTTGGTTGCGCGGATATAATTGTCTCGACACAATTTTAAAAAACGGTAGTAAACGTGTTACTGAAATTGAATTTGAATTAAAAATGTATCGCGCTGCCTTAGAATATGTTAGTGCTTCCATACAAAATTTGATAAAAATACTTGTATTAGGTGCTTACCAAATGACCGATTTGTATGAGAAACTGAAAAATTTTTGTTTTTATAAAAATATTTATTGTTAGTCGAAATATTGATCCATATTATCTACACACTTTCGCCACCTCACGGGCAGTTGATTGATGCCACTCCTGTAAGTCTCGTGGATAAATCAATTAATTATTCAAAGGCCCTAATCACAGCTACATCAGAATCAAATTTTTTCCTTGCATAAAGTTTTTCAAATTTCGAAAGATATGGAAATCTGTCGGGGCAAGGTCCAGTGAGTATTGTGGATAAGGGAGTCTCCAGGTGCAGCTCTAGAAGTTTTAAAACTGTCGCATGAGAAGTGTGAGGGGCGGGCATTGTCATGAAGAAGAAGTGGAGATGAGCAATTGACCAAACTTGATTGCCAGCTTTTCCATCATCATTTGCAGTTCCTTACAAAGTGTACACTTTGCATCAATCGTTTGACTGGCTTGCATGAAACTGTAGTGGACAATACTGGCACAGGGCCACCAAACTGATGCCAGTAGCGCTTTTAGTTATCTTGCATTTTGAACATTGTTGGGCTGCAACTCCTGGATCCAGCCACTGATACGAACCTTTGCGGTTATCGTACAGGATCCATTTCTCATCACAAGTCACGATGCGATCTAATATTCCTTGGTTTTTGTGACAGTTCAATAACACCGCACGAACTTCGACGCGTTGGTGTCGCTGACGTTCGTTTAGTTCAACGGTACCCACTTTTCGACCTCTTTATTTTGCCAATTTGACAGATGAACCAACATTGTTTAATCACTAACATCAAACCCAGCTGCTAACTCAGCTGTACTTTGAGATGGACCTGCTTCCACTATAGCCTTTAATTCATCATTATTAACATTGGTCGTGGTCGTCCGTGAGGCTGATCTTTAAGATCGAAATTTCAAGAATGGAAGCGATCAAACCATGAAAGCACAGTGAAATTGTTTTTGGTGTTTGGCCCATACACACTATTAATCTTATGAGCTGTCTGACTTGCATTGGTGCCGGGACGAAACTCATATTCACGAATTTTCAATTTATTTTCAAGATAATGACATGATCTATATTTCCGTACAGAAAATAAAATGAAATACTGATTTGAAATAAGAATTTGTTTGCATTTTGTTTTATTTTGAAATTCGAATTAGAACAGAAGATATTGAACTCAGTGGCCAGTAATAGAATCAGTCATTTCATAGGTAAGCACCTAATATATTTATTTGAAATATACAAACAAATATTTGACACCTGACTCAATTTCTAAAAACCGTCAAATGTGTCTTTAATTATTATATTGTATAATATTTATACTAAGTTCCAAGATTAATAGGACCATCAAATATTGTATCAACTTTGACACCCCATTTCACCCCTTTAGAAGCTGAGTTTCGAGAAATTCCTTCTTAATGAGTCTTTAGGTCACAAAAGGAAGCCTCAGCAGTTTTGGCTCAGTGTTGACGTTTCTATAAATAAGGACAGTTCTCTTTATATGTACAGATGTATGATACCCGTCCAAAATGACAAATGTTGAAATGCCCCCGGATGAACCGCCTACCTTTGGAAATTTAGGAACAGATTTGAGAAAACCACCACAGGATACCAATATAACTTGATTAATTTTAAGAGTGGTTTTCATTAATATTTCACATGGGTGGATTATATGGTTTGTCATATGTCAAATCTGACCTATTAGAAAGGCCCAATTATAATGTCCCTTGTGATACTATTATAATAACAATCATATTCAAAGACATGGAAAAGATTCCTTCCAGGAATAAGTCTATTTTTGTACATACTTATGGCAACAACTCCTTCTATGTACAATAAAGAGCGACAACAACAACATTTATGTGATTATTTCATTTCCCTTTGCACTATTTGCATGTAATCTGTTTCAGGTACATATAATAATTCAAGTATTTTAAGTAAAGTTTGATTTTGACAAATTAGCCACTTATGTAAGTGGACTACCATCCTTTGTTTAGATTTAGACAGGGTGATTGGAAACAATCCACTATGCAAACTATATAGTGTCTATAAACATGACTTGGACTCATTCCAAAACAATAAATCATCTATTTAGCCAAGCCTAAAATATCAGGAACTTCAATAAGACTAAGATCTAAGATGAGCTGTTTGTTCAAGTTGCTTTTCATTCTTATCTAATTTGGATACCATTCTGTATAATTATTGATCCAAGCAAGATTTGAATTGTTAGAGGAAAGAAGATTTTGTTATTGTGTTTGTACTAGATTATTTATTTTACAAGGCGCTTGGACTACTAAAAAATAGTGTAGAATGTGTGTAGAACAGTAATTCCCTGCTTTACATGGTATGTACTAATATGAACAAGAAAAATAAGTTAAAAAAACTAGTGGATATTATAAAAATGAAGATTTAAATGAGAAACTTGGCCAATGACATAATATTGAATAATATATGAAATTATTTCTACTATTGGGAAGAAAAAATATTTGTGCCTACAAAGAACTACAAAGAATTACTACAAAGAATTTTATAAATAAAGTTTAAGTCACTATTCAATTGAATAATATATATTAAGTTTCCATATGGTGAATTCAAAAGAAACATAACTGAACCCTTATTATAAAAATATTAACCAAGGAGTTGTTGTTCCAGCACTACATGATAAGATAAATGTTACTGCTGTATAACAATCTTTTGTCTATAATGTTGGTTTCACGCAAGAAAGGTGTGAGCATTGTTAAACATAAATATAAAAAAATACGAACTGAAGCTGCCAACTGTCCCCAACCCCCGTCCAGCGTAACGCATCCACCAGGGCACATCGTCTTTTTGTACATTGTCGGCGCCCGGTCGCGCCATTAGCATTGTAATCTTGTCTGTGAACGACTGTAATAATAATAAACATTATTCAAAGCCTTTATTGTGCATTACTAAGTAATTAATATAATAAATACGTATAAATCTTACCATTTTCGAAAAAATCAATTCACTGGTAGACTGTCATCTGTCAAGTATTCCAACTATGTCAACTATAAAAGAATGACTGGATTGTTTTCTTTTACAACTAAAATATTTCTAGACCCTCTATTTCATAATAAACACAACTTGGTAAAATTATTTATATGTACGTGTTATACATACATAAATTTTCTAGTCACTTTTGGCCTAAAATGTATGTCTTTTATTTATAAAAATATATTCTTTATTGATAATCGATACAAAGAAAACAAAGTCTCGCGTTTTGTTACTGATACTCTAGTACAGTTAAAAACTTAAAATAAGAATAGTTTTATTTCTTAAATAAATTTACAAAATATAATATCGACTGTATAACTTTATACACAATTAAGTTAGAACTATTCAAAGAATTTTTCATAATATTTTTATTAAAGATGTAATTTTTGCATTATCATTTCTAAATTTAAAACGCACTTTGCAGATTCGCTCGGTTTAGCAGCCGGTATTTGATCCTAGTCTATGGTGTCGGTGTCTAACCATTTCTATGAGTAGTCGGCTTCATTCATAACTATTCTGCTTTGCCATTTTCCTTTTTTGCAAAACTTAATCTTTTTATAATTGAAATTTATACGGCATTTAATGAGGAAAGTAAGGAATTAAAAATGCAACCAACAGGAACGCTTTCGATGTTAGCGGATACTACCCAATCCATGTGAGTGACATTCAAAATTTTGTCATATATTACTGCAAATGTTCCGAAAGATAATGTAAGTTTAAAGCTAATGTATAGTGTTGTTTTCACTTTTACACACTTCATTTCAAATACTATCTTCGGAAAATCTTTAACCTGTTGCTAAGCATCAAAGTTAATTCATGTGAAAAAAATGTCAAATTGTTAACTGTATATCTATATTGTTGACTGTAGGTAGTATAGAAACTCAACAAGGGAGACAGAATAAACATTAGTATATGAATTTGTGCAGGTATAAGAATTTATGGATATACAGAGTAATATTGTATAATATAAGGATATATAGGGAGTTTTGTTATAAAGCTACATATAGTTTAATTAGCCACAGATTAATATGCAATATTCATTATATTCATTTATTGAATTTTCAATACAATATGAATATGTGTAATATGAATGGCTGTGAACAGCACACTGCCATTTTTCACGTAATACTGAATTAGTCGAAAATCTAAAATAAATTATAAGTTTATAACAATTCTTAGTTTACGGCAACAGGCAATAATCATCATTTTGATAAATGATGATTATTGATTACCTAATATGTAAGTTTCCAGATCAAGTTGACATGCACATGGCGCAGATTAGTATCAGTATTTAAAATTTAAGAAACTGTTTACGTGTTAATTACTAATAAAAGAGAATGCTTCTATAAATTAAATAAAGACACTATAAGTGGTACAAGACTATAAATGAAATAAAGACACTATAAGTGGTACAAGACTATAAATGAAATAAAGACACTATAAGTGGTACAAGACTATAAATGAAATAAACACACTATAAGTGGTACAAGACTATAAATGAAATAAAGACACTGTAATTGGTACAAGACAATATTCATAATTAATGTAATTGTAACTTGATTAAATATCAAAAACAGAACTCGCCAACACATTGAGAGTGTACATTTATTCTTATTATATAGAGACATTTTTATCAATAAATTTTATCTATATAAATTGTTTTCAGGTTATGCACTAGTATAAACAAAGCATATTTTTCACATATTTATAAAACATCTACACCAATCTTCCAAATCATTGTAAAATTAGCATTAGTTGCTTTAATTAGCAAAATGTAACTAAATTAATGAGAAATATGAATATAAATTATAGTGTCCTGTTTTATATTTAAATGTTTACGATTCATGTACATTGAGTTCATTGGTCATTCTACATTGATCAATTGATTAACTCATTATTCACAGAACATTCTCGGATGGTGATGGGGTCTGCAGTGTGAACCTGTATGCAAAGGATGTGGTTGTCACCACCAACTCTGGTAACCATAACCATGGCAGCTCTAAAGTGAAACTAAAGAACTTGGTAGACTACAACTGGGAGCCCAAGTTTTACTCGGGACAGTTGCTGACAATTCACATGAGCGGGAAATACTTGGCTTATTCTATCAAAGGTAATTATTATACATGTGATACAGTAAGCTTAATTTTATATGCCCTAGTAATAGAACATAAAAAGCCATGTAAAATCTATAAAATTGAAAATCTAGCTGAGAAAAGCTATCTAGAAAACTGCAATAGCTTTTATTGTAACAATAATTTTTAGCCTTTATTGTAACAATAATTTTTAGTTTTTATTGTAACAATAATTTTTAGTTTTTATTGTAACAATAATTTTTAGTTTTTATTGTAACAATAATTTTTAGTTTTTATTGTAACAATAATTTTTAGCCTTTATTGTAACAATAATTTTTAGCCTTTATTGTAACAATAATTTTTAGCCTTTATTTTATCAATAATTTTTAGCCTTTATTGTAACAATAATTTTTAGTTTTTATTGTAACAATAATTTTTAGCTTATATTGCTTGTTTAGTTGTAAGCTTTCCTAAAAGTTAAAATAAATTGAAATAATACACTAACATCTAAACTATATTCTATTTGCTCTAAATAAGAATAATGATATTTAATGTTTGTTACAGCCCCCAATCCCTTAAACCCAGGAACATGGACGGGCATGGTGCGTGTGGTATACAACCCGGAGCCAGGCAGCGATCGCCGCTCACTTATAAAGGGCATGAAAGGAGAGGTCAGCTAAAATACTTCTTTACCTTATACATGGTTGAGTAAAATTATATCTGCACCCTAATTTACACTGAATTCCCATTGTTAAAATCATTCCAGCAAGTAATATTTTATAGCTGTAATTAGATTTCATAGACATGCAAAGTATGCAAAATAACATGTATTGTTCTTGGTGCATATATAAATAAAATGAAATTAACAACTTATATTTTGCGAATTTGATATTATCCCCTAAAAACATTCATTTAAATTCATTCTGATCTTTTTACTCTGTACTCACTATACACTACCACGAACGGCACACCACACGCTGCATTCATGAACAGCTGCTAATCAAACTGCTACTGCTAGATACTACATGCATGTAAGTCCGTGCGAGTGTATGTATGCAGTGTGAGTGAGTGGTTTCTGTGAAAAATGCTGAAATGTATTCAGACTGTAATTAACCTAATTTCTGTCTGTCTGTCTGAACCATAGGACTCAAAAACACTCAAAAACCATAGGACAAAATGAAAATTGGCATAGTAGTGGCTTATGTATTTGTTTAACATTTGGGATACTTTTTATTCAGATCCTTTATATAGTTCGCTCGGGAAACACAAGTTCACGCGAAGGAAGTCCTGTCGCAGGCATAGCTAGTTATTCAAATATAATCCAGATATAGATCTAGTTCAAGAACCGGCTGAACAGATTTGCTAAACAGATGCACAAGTGACAAAAACTAAAGTGGGCGCATCAGCATACGCTGCCTAGACCATTACAGCCATAATAATATAACTGTAGGTCTTCCATAAAAAAATAAACGAATTTCTATTTTTTACAGTAAAGGTGCGGAGTCTTTACTATAATAATAATTAATCTGTGATTATGTGTTTGTGTGCTTCAGGTTCAAGACCTGGCATTTGCACACATTGAAAATGAAGTAGTGCTAGCTTGTATTGATGAACAAGGCAACTTGTATGTCCACGAGATTGAAGTCACTGATAGTGGACTCAGGTAATTCATATTTAACTGGATGTCATACAATTATAATATTATCATTCATTTTTCATGTTTTAGACCTCATTTAATATATAAGTATGCATGTTTAAAGATAGAATAGCACCCACCCGATCTCTTCCCGTGGGTAAGGATGTAATAGGCGTCTGAGCGATAACAAAGCCGCTACCACAAGTACACCACCTCTAAAAGAGTGTACTCGCCAACACGCACAAGACATGAGGAGACCCATGTCCAACCATAACCATACTGAACTGATGAAAGGGCTGGTTGCAAAGATGGCAAGTGTCTTTTGATATTTATTTCGTAATCTGAGGGTGCACTCTGAAATCTCACAGGTTGACCAAGTTACCCCACTCTCACAGAATACTGCTGTAAAATATATTGCAATTCACACTTTTTTCTATTTCCCCAGTGTACATTTGTGTATTGGTAGTGATTGAGATATGAAGGTAGGGAGAATATCCGGGGGCATACCAACATTTATCACTCTGATGTCAGGTATCGTGGATGTCGCAATGATTATCACCAGGTGAACTGTCTACACAACAGCCATCTTTCTATAAAAAAGTTCTTTTCATATATGTATAGCAATAGCGAATTGTGCCAGTGTTAAGTTTTCTTCGTAATTAAGAACTCATCAACGTTTAGCTCTGTCAAAGTACTCAAGTTAGGAATCACTGCCAATGCGGTCCTTACACTACACTCCAGGCTAGACATATACACCATCCCTGTCGGCGGAGCGAGGACGTCCCCCTCGCTACACCATGAACACACACAGGCCTTCACCCAACACTTTTACCAGGTATCGGCACGTGCCTGGGAGCTTCTCACCGACTCGCGATTCCGCGGTATCCTCCCAAAGCAACGCCCTAAGCCGAGGTCCGTTTCTTCCGCCGGCCTACCGGCGGGGGAGCCCTTAGGGTCGTTGCTGCACACACTTTTTGCTCCTGGCTGAGTGCCTTCTGCGCTCGCCCTAAACCATACATTTCCGGTGATTCTTGAAAGGCCATTAGAGCCACAAGAATTTAGCCATTCCGCGAAAAAAATCCGGTGTGCTAAATGAACAAAGACCGAAAACGTTCGAAGAATAGTGCGTTCTAGTACAGTGCTATGAATTAATCCTTAATAGTACGTAGTATATGTACTACACAAGACTAATTTTCAGGTGCACGTTAGTAACGGAGGTGCGCGAGGACACTGGCGTGGGCGGGGACGTCCACCGCGTGGTGTGGTGCCCGTACATCCCGGCCGAGGACGACGCGCCCGAGGACGACGTCACGTGGCTGCTGCTCACCACGCACTCGCACTTTGGTATGTACACACAACATAAAATAATACATATAGTATTAACTTATGGCCGCAACCAAGCTCGCGTGAATTTTGCTTTAAAAATGTTTGCCTTCTGTTATGATCTTAACAGAAGCCACACTTTATAACACATTACATATGCAACTAGACGTTTATTCAAATTTATTTTACTTGAAAAGCGACCATTTTGTAACAAGATTTTTTCTAGGCTAAAGAAAACGGAAAAGGTTTGATTTCATAGTGACTGACAATTTATTGCTCACAGACTAATATATAACAGCTTCCACTGGAAAAACTAATCAACGTTTCAGGATAAAAAGTATCCTATGTCCTTTTCTAGATTTCAGGCTACCTCTGCTAAATATCACTGAAATCAGTTCAGTAGTTTTGTCGTGAAGACGTGATAAACAGACTAACTCTTTTGGGATTAATAATATTGGTGTGGATTGATTAAACTTGTTTGAATTTATACAAACTCAGTACTCAGTATTAACGTATACAGCTTGCAGAACGAATCTATACTTTATGTTAGAACAATAAATATGAACATTACCATATCATATCAAAAGCCCGGTCTCTCCACTGCTGGATATAGGTTTTTCCTACAGTTAACCAACAGTTTTCAGTCTTCTGTAACAATATAATAGTTGTCATTCTTTTGTTACAGTCATCGGTATTCCGTAACAGTTCTCAATATTTTGTTAGAGTTCAGTCTTCTGTAAAGCGAAGTTTAGACTAGCAATAAAACTTGCAATCGTCTACTTGCGCAAGAAATCACGCAATCGTCTACTTGCGCAAGAAATCACGCAATCGTCTACTTGCGCAAGAAATCACCAATGGTTCCCCACTCCAATCTTCAAATAATCTTTTCTTTTTTTTATTGACGATGGCGGCAGACGAGCATACAGTCCACCTGATGGTAAGTGGATACTGTAGCCCATAAACATCCATGATAGATGCCAACATGACAAACGTTGGCACTCCCCTGGATGTGCTGCCTACCTTTGGAGATATCGGAATGGATTTGAAGAAAGGGTTAGTTAAATTTTGTCTAATTAAGAACTATCGATTGGAAGAGGAATAAGTGGCGTACAGGTATGCATCTTTTTCTCTTTTGACGCCTTTTTAGGGGGGGGGGGGGGGGTTGGAGGGTACTATAAGGGTGCTGCATCGTCTTCCCCAATCAAAAATATGGTGTTTTCTCGTGTTAGGTCGCGTATGGAATCTCCGCTGGGTGTCTCGTCAGGTACAAAAACCTGAGTGCCGCGGACTGGCCAGTGAGCTGGTGTCCAACGAGAGCGTGTACACGACCACCAAGCACACCGCGCCCATCGTCGACGCGTCCTTCTCGCCTGATGGCTCAGCTCTAGCTACCGCCTCCGCTGACGGATATGTCATGTTCTTCGAGGTACAAGTATTTATCATGTAAAAGCTGACTTGTTTTGCTTTCAAATATTGATATTCTTTAAAATACTACACAGTAACCCACGATTAAATTTTAAAATTTCGAAGGTATCTATTACAGAGATGACTTTCGAACTTCAAAGATATTCAACTTCAACTCGTAAGACTCGATTAATCTTGATGAACAGAGTCTAAAACGACAACCAGTCTCGATTTTTATATTTAGAAATACAATTCAATATCTTATCTGATTACAATAAAATTTGTCTCAGAAATATTTTGGTCTAATTCAACTGAAATTTCATACATGGGCTAAATCAATTCAGTAGTTTCAAGATTAAAAAGGGACAAACTTTTGCAAAAACTCCATAAAAAGTCAATGCCAATATGCAAATGGGTATGTACTTTCTTGGATAGGGCATGTTCAAATAGAAACATGTTCAACATCGGATTTTTAAGGTAACAGCAATAAAAAAAAACGCTGTTATTTTATCGAAGTCCCATTGTCTGAGAAACTAGGACTAACAATAAGGTTATTTTCGTCAAATTATGTCAATAAATCTGAAACTTCAAGTTAATTTTCAGTTGTTCAACTCCAATGAAGGCAACCCTCGGTGCCTGCACAATTGGCAACCTCATGAAGGACAGCCCCTCAGCTGTCTATTCTTCCTTGACAACCACAACGTCTCCTACACAGAGTAAGTAATGTTTGGCATAATATCTGAGTATGGTGGAAGTAAGTTGATAAGTCAATGACAAAGATTATGCTGTAGTAGAATAGGTCACCACCCATACTATTATGATTTTCACATCACAAAGCAAGGCTCCATTCACTAGGATCCACAATCAGACTCCACAGGTATGGATCCACCTGTGGAGCCTGATTGTGGATCCTAGTGAACGGGGCCCAAAGCAAGATATCAACATATCAAAGCACAATTTAATATAATGTGTACAGAAGTGTTAAATCTAATTATTAACATCTAGATAATGCGACGACAGCATGATTAACATTTTAGCAATAAATTTATAAATAAGCTAGTGGTTAACATAAAAAGAAAGTAAAATGAGGTAGAACAAAGCAAAGGGGCATCTAATTATGACGCTCTTGTAGTCAGAGCGCGTTTCACTTGTGAATAAGTCCGGTTGCGGATGTTCGGAAACTCATTGGTTGTATTTTCTACACATTTTAGAAATGAGTTTGTTAAATGTTTTGTCTAGTATGATGTACACATGACTACACATCTGTCTAGTCTACATTATGACACTTGGACATTTTGACCATTGGACATTGTGACTGTTGGACATTGTGGCTTTATAACATTTGACTTTACGCTTCTAGACACCCGAAACTATTATTATCAAGACAAGCCTGTGCCATGTAGTGGGATATAAGCTGACATTGAACTATTATATTGTCCACAGCGACCATTTCTGGAAATTCGCGGTCACAGGTGCTTTCAATAATACCACCTTCAAAGTCTGGTCCTGCAAATCTTGGACTTGCATACAAACAATCACCTTCACTCCGTCTATAGACACGGATGTCTCTCTTGGCATGAAAGCGATGCTTGACATCAGTGCCTCGTACCTGCTGCTATCAAACTTCAAGTCCAGAAGCCTGTACGTGCTAAATATGACCCATGACAAGGATGAGACCATTGCATATTGTAAGACCATATCGGAGTTCCTATTGCCTTATCCGGTGCTGAGTTTTTGTATTGCTGATGCTGGTAAGTTTTATTATTATTATCTATTATATATATATGTGTGTAAAGAAAATCTATTTCTTCAATTTGAATTTGCCGCGCATTCCGGGCGCGGTCGATATACAAGGTTATCGATCTTGTATATTGATGTAATCTATGGTGACAGAACAATGGCGTTGTTGATTAGAAAACTTAATATGTATAGTTTAATATTGTGAATTTGTGTGTTGTTGAAAGGGATTGACATTAATTGAAGAATAGACTTTAATGTCGTTTCTTTTGTTGCAAAGAAACTCAATATTGTTTATTTTATCGTGTCAATTCCCTGGAACACTTATATATATAAATGGATGTTATATATATAAACGGTGCCACATACTCAGATAAATACGCTTTGTATTATATATTCAATAGATTCGTCAGTACAATATAAAGTAAATCCGAAGGACAATAACAATGTGCTAGGGAATAATATGTAGCAATTAAATACCTTGCTTCAAAACAACTGTGAAGTGATTTCCGTCTAAACACCTCACCATACCCCCATAGTATATCTGAAATGAATAGACTTGGACACCGTTTGACCGATCACCATAAAAGTTGACACATATATGTATTTTTTCATGGAGAAGGATTTTATGCTATCCACTTTGTTGCAACTCGCCACTAGATGGCGCTGCAGCATATCAACTTTATACCGTTCATCCGATCGCAAAAATAATATCGACAGTAAAACAGAATAATTTGTGATTTTATATACAGAGGTAAATAAATATACATAGGCAGGACAACGTCTGCCGGATTTTACTAGTATATAATAGACAAGAAGCTTGCACTGATGCGACTATATTTGTTTTTGTGCTCTATTTGTCTATTTTTGAATTGATTAATGTTCCCAGATGATATGACTTCCTTCGGTAATCTGTTTTGGAGTTCCCAGTTGGAGCTAAAATGTTGAAATTGTACTTTTCTTAAACGTATTTTAGTCTTTAGTATTGGCTAAGCGTGCCCCAACAAATACAAACTACATTTACCGCTCATTATCGACTTATTTAATAGGTGACTAGGTGACATTAATCGCAAATGCTACATTGTAGAACAAAACTGTTCAGTTAGAGAGCAATGAATATAACTATATTAACCAGTTTACGAACGCAAGAAATGTTTGTAATCGTACAAACGCTCGGTTGGTTAATACTTTAAATATTTTGCTGTAAATGTATTTAATGTGTCTTTCTATTGCAGAAGAGGAACAAGAGAAATGTGAGTCTCGCTGCGATGACCCTTTCCATAGCAACGGCTCTGGCGGCGACATGGGAGACTCTCCCGACGAGTTCGACATGCACCGTGAAGTGACTATTAACATTATTTATATATACATTTTTTATAAATTTATTCTTACTTAAACTGTCCAAGAAACTATCAGATTTTTCTAGAAATCTTCGCTAATTTATTTCGTGTAGAAAACTTCGTGCATTGATCTTGTTTAGTACTTTTCGCATTTATTTACTATAGGACTTCGCGCATTGCTTTTGTAGAGAACTTGGCGTATTTATTTAGTGTAGGACTCAACGCATTTATTTAGTGAAGTATTCCGCGTTTTTATTTACTTTTTGGTTTTGCGAATTCATTTACCACAGCACATCGTTCATTTATATTGTGTTTAGGGCTTCGCATATTTATTTAGGGTTATATCCATTGGCTATGAAATGTCGTTTTGTTCTCTTACTTTACTTACACGTACATTAGAGCCCCCGCGTCCGCCAAGTTTTGGTTCTTCCACGGATAGCATCTAACCCCATTTTTTTGGAGGGTAAATGAAGCAAAATGGGATAAATGGAAAAAAAATCGTGCTATATAATATAATTATATTCTTATACTGTAACATATAATTATGTAGTATACTCGGAGAAAATATGATAGAAATGAAAATATAATCGTTAATATAGAATAGTTTTTCGGGCTTTTACCGAATCGCGGCTAAGTTAAACCGCGGATTACCGAGTTCACGTTTATGGGGGCCCCTGTACTGTATACTCAAATAAATGTGTTATTTTTTGTATCAGGAGGTTGGCGTGAGGGAGTGCTCGGGCGCATACGGACGCACACGTGTTCGGCTGTACATAGTGCACCCTAAAGGGCTGCAGGAGGGTGAGCTCGTGTACTCTCCACCCATGCCTGATGTGCAAGGTTAGTGCAATCTCACCACTAATTACATATAAGACTATTTGTTTATTGTATGTGTGTGAGGGCATTTATACAAACTGAGTTTAAATAGATAGATACAATGGATAGAGCCTTTAAATGATTTTAAAGTTTCCCATTGGTTTAAGAAAATTTAAAAGAATTTATTGTTTGTATGCAGGTCTATCAGAGTTGACCCTAAACGACGAGGAGCCGTCAACAATGACGTCCAGCATCTTACAGCAACAGACGCAACAACTGAAGAACCTGCTCATGAGATCACAGGTACTCAATGCGAAGGTTAGACAAATTATGTTGAATAATAATTTGAATGTCATCTGTAGTTACCTGTTCCAAACAAATAAATTGAATTTGATAAATACGTTAAATAAATATTTAAGTTTTGTGGTCTGTACCTTGTTTACAAGTACAACCGTGAATTTAAATCCTCGGTCCCATACCACGTGAGTTTCTATTTAACTACATATTTTTAAAAATTGTCACGACCTCGCCGGGGAGGGATAACATCGTGAAGAAATCCGCATGCACCAGAAATTAAAAAAAATCTGGAGTATGTGATCCACCGATACGTACTGGGCCCGCGTGATTTCTTCAAATCCATTCCTATATCTCCAAAGGTAGGCAGCGCATCCGGGGGCGTGCCAACGTTTGTCATTTTTGACTGATGTTGGCATGTATCGCGGATGTCTATGGACGACAGTATCCACTTGCCATCAGGTGGACCGTATGCTCGTCTGCCGCCTTCGTACATAAAAAAAAACCTTCATTACTGCGACAAAATACGACATTTTAAATTGTCTACACTGGCGCCGAATGGCAGGGCAAGTTTTTCTTTACAAAGTCATGAATGAATTTATATACAGTTTCCATTATATTAAACCGGTCCGGGTAAGTGTCCCACGATCCGGCTTCTTCCGACCATACACAACACGATAATTTCCTTTCTATAAAAAACATCTAACTAATGCTAGTAAATTTAGTCCTTTATCACAATATTTAAAACATAGTAATGACTTGTGGAGGGGGGAGGCTCAGTTAGATGTATGTGGGGGGGATCGTTACCTGGCTTTAAAAATTAACTGAAAAGGTTATTTGACAATAAAAAAGCTGTAACGGAGTAGTACCAAAAACAAGTTACCATTGTTATTGATACTACTCTCGAGTTGTTGTCTATGGTCAGTTGTTTATGGCAGTTATATGGATTTAGACTTTTCCCTAGCCAATTGTGATGCAGTCCACCTGTTCTTATAAAACAATTTTTTCATGTTGTGTTGTGTTTTTCATAACAATTATCCAACTCCTATATGAACACACATTGAAATATACTAAAATTAATAAATCAACTTCGCATATTTACTCCATACCATATATTAACTGGTTTGTTTGTTTTATTCCATGAATTACTCTACTATTTTAACATTTCAGTATCAGACTCAAAGCAGTCAGTCGAGACCAGATTTATTTTCAAAATTTATTATCTATGAACTTCCAAAAAATCAAGTACGCCATTAGCACTCACGACATCGAGACGACACCTCGTTCAGTAAAATCGGTCACTTCATCTAAAGTAGCTAAGTATCCCGGAAGATTCAATTAACACTTCATCTAAACTCTGCGGGCGAATAAAATACTTGATGGGGAATTGTCATCTGCTGAACTCCTTGAAAACATTAATATCTGCGTTCTGCGCAATAGTCGTAGAGGAGCGAGCAGGAAACCCTTTGATGTCCCTCTTTTTAGAACCAAACTAAGACGGAACTTGACCTTATGTCTCATGTTGATCAGCTATAATGAATGATATTACTGTTTGCGATAGCAATTACATTTTAGTGATCTGTGGTGATTGTCTGCAGACACAGCCTGGTAGTCTGATCGGGCAGCGCTCAGAATCTCCCTCCACAGTTCCTCCGCAGCTCAACCTGATGACGCCGGACGCTTTCAGGTAACATTCCATATATGTGCAATTAAGGAAGTAACTGCACACTTAATGGATGCTCTTCAAGAGACCTATGGACTGGAATACACCCTGGTTTTACAGGTGTCCACAGATGATGCTGACCACTTACTGCCTGTCACTTTTTCATTCATTTTAGATAAAATAGACGTTTAATTTTAGTTTATCTTAATTTCACAGTGTTATAATTATCTTAAAAATTAACTCACTTTTCATGATTCGTCTTTTTTTCCTCACATATTTTTGTGCTCACAGAATAATTATAATAATAATAAATACTCTTTATAACATACAATTGGTTATTACATGTGCACAAATAATAAATGACAGAATACAATAGGCGACCTTATCGCTAAGGCGATCTCTTCCAGGCAACCTTGGGATAGAGAAAAAAGGGATATAGGTAGTGCAACAGACCGAAATCCACAGATGGATCATGTTCAATATATACTTATCGATAATATCGATAATACATACCTATCTATACATAAAATAAAATTGTAACAGGCCGATGTCTGTACATTATAGATATTGAAAAAAAAACCAATATGGGGGATTAGAGCAACAGAAGCCAAAACAACAGTTTTTAGAAATTTTGTCTGTCTGTCTGTCTGTATGTTTGTACACGCATCACGCAAAAACTACTGCATGGAATTGAATGCAGTTTTCACCGATGTATTGCTAGAGGTGTAACTTAAAATATAGGCTCCATTTTACCGCAGGAAAATATCTTATTCCGATTGTTTTAAATTTAACAAACCGAAGCGAAGTGAGGGCGGGTCGCTAGTCGTATATATAAATACATATCTACACTGCACCCAATATCAATTCGCAAATAAGTTCAAAGTTTACAAGGAAAGCAGAATATCAGTGCTGTGGATTATCTGTAGCGTTTCAGTGCCATTTTGTTAATTGAGAGTATTGAAACTCATTTGGGTGCAAGGTGTTATTCAATAACATTATACAATGACATATTGTACGATATACGTGGGTGACACTGAACGTTTTTAGAATCACACAATTTCATTTATAAACGGAGATTCTATAATAAACGGATATAAAGATGGAAGTTGCTTTATTACTTTTCGAAGTATTCTCCGCGACAATCGATGCACTTTTTGATGTGATGAAACCATTGTGTGAAGCATTCAGCCCACCCTTCTTTAGTCACCTCTTCAACAGCCGTTTGGAAGGCCGTTACTGCCTCTTCTGCATCCATAAAACGTATTCCTCTGAGCTTATCCTTAATTTTAGGGAATAAATAAAAAACCACAGGGCGCAAGGTCGGGTCTGTATGGCGGATGGCCCATTTACAGTATTCAAAAATTGCTTTGTTTGTCTGGCGGGGTGAGCTGGTGCATAGTAATGATGGAGGATCACTCTGGTTGGTGGAACTCTACTACATTTACAGTACTCACACTTAATTGTCAAAATGCCGCCAGAAATAAAAAAAATGACAGCTCCGAAAATTTAATGACGTTTGACAAGCAAAGAGTTCCATTTTCAAAATTCGAATTTGTTCGTAGTCAGTTCTAAGAACTTTTAGTTTTTAGTAGAAATACTGAAATAACGGCAAAGCTGAAAATAGGTTAGGTTAGATTTATACCGCTTTTGCAATAGGTTTTTTTCGTGATTTATAGTACAATTCTAGTATATTCTAGTATATTTATAGTACAATTCTAGTATATTATCTTCTAGTATATTCTAGTATATTTATAGTACAATTCTAGTATATTTCTACAATTCTAGTAATTCTAGTCTAGTATATTATCTTTTATTCTACGCACGTAACTCGAGCCGCGTCGCCTACGCCCGGTCTAAGTAATGAGCGCTACAAACGTTTTAGACAGGGCAACAAAACCTACACGTTTGTAACTTTTGATTTATTTTACTTGAAATAATTTTACTTTTCGCTAGAGCGGTTTTATTTATTTTAAATTGGTTGACATGTTTTAGGCTTTGCATTATTTCGGTGATATGTTGTATTATTTGTTTCCAATTAGTTCGTTTGTTGATACAGTTCACCTGGCAAGCGCGAGGAGGATGACCCTCCGTTATCCACTACACCGGACGTGGCGGTAAAACAACGCACATCCACCGCAGGTATGTACATAATTTATACTGTTTTATCTTTCATACATGGCAATGGTGCAATTAGCGCATTCTGCCAGTGTCAAATTTTCTTCGTAATAAACAATTCCCCAGTCTAAAACGATCCTGTCAATGTCCAGTCCCGTCGAAATAAGGCAAGAGTCGCTCAGTAAATTGATGGTAGGTTTACCGAGGACAGAGTTGGATTCCATGGAAGCACAAGAAAAATGCAATCCTATGCTTTTATTTGATTATCAAGAAACGTTACGCGCAAAAGACCTTGAAATTTAATAAACTATCACTATTAAACCACAACACGCACTACACACATTTTTTATTATAATCAAATGAAAACTCAACTTCTTGAGTTCCCACCAAAAAGTCCCAAATTTATACTAGTTTACAGTGGGGTTGCCAAATTATTGAGAACATTCATAAAATTGTGAATTATTAGAAATAAACTGTTTATAAGTTTATTAACAGTAAATTTGTTTTCTAGTTGTTGTACAATCACTATACAATATATACAATACAATCTATACAATCACTAATAATCTTCTCTCCTACTTGCTCGGAAAAGGCTTCCATTATTTTAAAAAAAGTACTTCAATCGGCTCTTTTCTGTGCGCACGCCAGCAATTTCCAACACGATAATAATAGAGATTGCTGGACAGTAGCGAGGTTATTTTTAGTGCACACTAACATAAATTAGGTTTTTTTAGGTACACGATATTTATTATTATAAAGGCTGAATGTGCATTTATTTTCAAAAGTTTTAAAAAAAGAACAAAGACCGCGCGCAGTCGAATTGGCAGGAATGAAACTTCTGTTTCTTGAATTAATTTGTTTATTGTTTCCTCGCAAATTAGAGAAAAAGTACTATACAAGTCTCGGCCGAAATAGCAATTAACGGCCTCGTTTATTTTAAAAGGACTCGGCTTCGCCTCGTCCTTTTAAAATCATTTCTTAAGGACTCGTCTTCGCCTCGTCCTTCCAATATTACTCGGCCGTCAATTGCTTTATTTCGGGCCTGGACAGTAATGTACTATTATTGTTATGTCTATACTATATAGAAACTAATAAAATAACTAATAAACGAATATTGTGTAACTAATAAAATAGAAAACTAATAAGAAAACTTTTATTTAGTAACTAGCTGTGCCCGCGACTTCGTACCGTGGAATTTTAGTTTTTAAACTCTAAATCGGGATATCTTTTCTTCCCATCAGCCCATTTCGATGAAACAAAGCGTACTCGAAGCGCCAAGCTAAGCTTAATTAACCTGTGGAAACCCCATGAAAATTCGTTCAGTGAAAATGAAAATGGAGACTAACGTGTTCGAACAGTCAAACATCGTCTTTTTGTATTCTGATATTCTTCCTCCATCGCCCCCAATCAGTTTTTGGTAAATATATTCAATGTACAGACACGCTGGTTCTACAGTTTCATTATATGTTATTTAGTAATGAAAAAGATTCAATCATTTTTTTCCATAGGAGTAAGGTTCACATCCTCCACCCCTACTGAAGTTCAAAAAATAAAAGAAAATAAATTTATACTAAAATCCAATAAAGATACTGTGTGTAATTATTTTATACTTACATTATGATTCAAATTAATTAGCTGCACAATTTTATTTTTGTTTATTCTTATTTCTAAATCCTCAAACATAGTCGCTGCTAAGCTGCTAACATTTTACAGTGTGTTCCCGTTAAGAATGCAGTAACATCACCCAACACAGCACGCGTCACCTTTTTGACCAATATTGTTTCTTAGAATTCTTAGATTTATTTCACAGTAACGTGCACCGCTCAGTCTAGCTCAATACTTATTGTAAATTATATTTTGTTACAAAACTCACTATGTTTTCAAAACCACTGGACCTATATTGATAAAAAGTACACTGAAACCTGCCGGAATATATTTTATATTGAATGAAATAAAAAAAAAGGATATGGCCCTAAAGGAATAAATGTTTTATTACAATGGTGAAAATATGCTACCAGTACACTCTTATAACTTCATATTTGCACGTTTTGTTTTAAATAATCTCTTTTGGTATCTAGACATTTTGATGAGTCTTATAAATGTTAATGGTCTCGTCTTCGTCTCTACTTTATTTTAGTAATTAAGTTGAAACCTATATTCTTTAAACTGTTAGTAAGTTAGTCTCATTTGGGATATGTAATAATTTTCTCATACCTTAGAAAAATAAACTACAAAAAAGATCCAGGAGTGCCCGGAATTACTGTTAACAACTAGACCACGTAAAACAGACTAATATAGTGTTATTCCACATAATCTGCTTTATACCTCAAAAATCGCAGCGTTATTATTTTTTTATCACCACCGAAAAATATTTGAACCCTAACCTTATTGGCTTATAGTTTTACATTAAGTCAGGAAAAATTACATAAAAACCTTTTGTTTCTGTGTCCATTTGTTCGCGCCAATGTAGATAACTGCTGATTGTACACATCTTTATATTTCTACTAACTTTTGACCCGCGGTTTCGCCCCGTGGATTTGGTTTTAAAGGTTATGGAATCCTTTTCCATAAAGGTGTGCATGTCCTTTTCCAGATTTCAGGCTACCTATGTCTTTGCCAAAATTTCATTAAAATCGGTGTAATAATTTAGTTATGAAGAAATAAACAGACAAACGTACACACTCGGATTTATAATATAATAATTGAATTTCGAGATAAATGTACCAAATTTCAAGTCACGAACATAAAAAGTTTTTGTTGTATAGATTTTACGTCGAAAACCTTTTATGCCCGCTCTAAATCAAATCTCAAAAAACGTCGATACACGTGTTTTATTATTTTAAATGAGAAGTCTATATGCTAAATTTCGTGTCTTTAACTTAAATAGTTCTTGCGATACACGTACGCATTTATAATAAGTTGAAAACCGCATTAAAATCGACTAATATTTTTTTTAAATTGCCCTTTGTAAAAATCTTTTCATATTTATACCTACTAATCTTACTTTGACATCATAATTCAATGAATGAACTTTATGCTCTACATATTTATCTATACTAATATAATAAAGAGATAAAATTGTGTGTTTGTAGGTATGTTGGGGATAATCTCTGGAACTACTGAACCGATTTCAAAAATCCTTTCACAAATAGGAAGCTACATTATCCGTGTCTAATATAGGCTACATTTTATTGTGAAAATTTGAAAAAAAAAATACTTATAAACCGAAGCGAAGCGAGGGCGGGTCACTAGTTTATTATAATCATCTTTTAAAAAATTGCTTATACTTTATAATGCCCCGGGTTGTACTATTATATAAAACACTATTTAATTATAATGAAGGTAGTTCCCTTTTTATTTGTTTAGCGGTTTCAATTCACTGCATGTTTTTTCTTTTTAATCAGTTATATATCGTATTGCGTGTAACATCGTATAACTAATTTCTTGGAAACTATCCACGGAAATTTTATAAAGTGCTCGTTTGTAACAAGTGATAAAACTAATAAGTAAAAAGTGTGATGTCTAAATTATATACGATATACGAGAATACGGACGATACGGACGAGAAAAGTTCTGATCCAGACGAGAAGTCATGTGAATCGGATGAAAAGACGTGTCGTACGGACGAGAAGACCCGTGATATAGACGGGAAAACGTGTGACACAGACGAGAAGACTTGTGATATGGGCGAGGAGACGTGTGAAGGTAATCAAGTGTGTTGTTACCTTATCATTTTTACGTTTTATTAGGGAAAGTGCTTTTCAGATTTTTTTTAACAATTTATTTTATTCACATAACATGAAACAAATAAAAAGGAAGAAAAAGAAAAGATGTACAAAAGGCAAGGTTATCTAATGCGGAGATTTCTTCCAGCAGACCAGGGAAAATGAAATATAGGTCACGACAAAAAGGCAAGCGTAGTGCATACGGAAAAATTGTATTTTGTTAATATTCCAGTAATATTAACAAAATATATAAATACATATATATTTACATACATACACAAAACATATAAACGCATACACCCAAATAATAAATATTGAACGTATGAAATATATACATATTATAATATATATATTTAATACATATACATATAACCAAAATACGGACCATTTATGAAATTAACAAATACTGCTCTTTGCTCTTACCTTGAGCTTTGAAAATTTACTCGAAAAGTAAGAACAATAACAATTTGTTTATTGTTCATTTAGATAATGTTTTTTTTTCATAGATTAGCGTAAATGTATAAATTTTGAACAGTTTGTTATCCTATAATATTTTTATTATGTGTTTAAGCTATTGTAGTTATTTGGAACGGTCACGGTTTAAACCTTCCGAGACTACCGCGCTTACTCTTATTAATAAACATTGAATTACAATTATAAATACGACGACTGATTAGTCTAGTTGGTAGTGCTACCGCATGCTGTATAAAATGTCCCGGGTTCGATTCCCGGTCGGACATTGATTTGTTTGAATACAAATGTTTGTTCAGATCTGGTTACCTTTGTACGAGTCTCTGGACCCGAAGACACAGTGAATCCTAATGTGGGCCATTAAATGCGGCGTTCACGTACCCACTATTACCTTTTTGATATTATCCAATAATAAATGTTTATAATATTTAAAATATTACCTAAATAAATAAATATATCTTTTTACTTTATACTCTACTAGACTTTATACACACGTCTTCGCTCGCGTGCGTTTAATAATTGGGATTCCATACAAAATTTGACAACCTGTATTTTAGCCCCTCGACAACACATTTTCGAAAAACGATGAAAGTGTTGAACTGTTCATACATTTATATATTTTTTTTATTATTCATTATTGTAGGTATTCATATTTTTTGTACTATTATCCTTATTGTACGACGTTGTTTTTACTAATGCTGATCGTATATACAATCCAATAATAATTGTAATTTAGTTATTTGTTTCATATTTGTTGTACTTATTGCATTTTAATTTAAATATTTGGACACCGGCAAAGGCATAATAAACATTTTGGCAAATAAATATTTTTAATTTAATTATTTCTATTTTAAAATATTATACCATACTTCAGGTTAATAGGACCAACAAAAAATGTTTTTCTACACAAACATTGACACCGCGTTTCACACCTTTAGAGGTTGAATTTCGAAAAATCCCTTACTGAGTCTTTACGTCATAAAAGGCTGCTACTGTCCAAATTTCACGTTTCTAACTTTAACAGTTTGGGCGGTGATGAATCAGTCAGTCAGGAGATTTCTCTTTGCCTATATATGTATAGAAAAGATACTGCCAATACTATAAAGAAAGACTGTGTGTTTGTTCTTAAATGTACATTATAAACAACAATCATAATGCCTAGAATATCAATTTTCGGAATTGTATTATTATTATACTTCGATAATAATAATACAATTCCGATAATAATAATAATAATACAATAATACAATTGTATTATTATTATTATACTCCGGTTGTGTGTAACTATCTATCTTATCTAAATAAAAATGTAAACGTTCTTTTGTTCAAAATCTTAAATCTCCGAAAGTTCTTCACCGATTGCTTTGAAATTTTGACATAACGTTGCATTCGAATACGCGCGTGTTTTTATATACCTATCACAGGGTAAAAACATGATTTTAACCCAAAAACAGAATAAGCGCCATCTGTTGGGCAACCACAGCAACGCGTGGCCGGCTACAGCTAGTCAAATATAAAAAAGATAACTTTGACAATTATTTCGTAATTTTTAACTTATTGTAAAGTATACTAAAGCCTGGGGACTTTGTAACTGGGTCTGTGATGGGTCACAAGCTAGAAATTATGTAAACGGACATCCTTTTTTTACATTTATAGACATTATATAGATAAATTTTTACATTTACATTTTATAGAAATAAGCAACGATATTTTTGTTACGGATCATAAGATGGAAAATAAAATTTGTTATTTGTTTCTATATATTAAATAATATTACAAAAATTAAATGAAAATAATACGAAACAAAATACATACAATATATTACATACAAAAAAAGTGTTAAGTATGTAAAAAAAGTGTTAAAACTGTGCTCTGCAGTGGGACGTTGTGGGCTGATGCAAGTACAATTTTAAATTCATATTACGAGTATTTCTATGATTACAAATTAATCATATTCATTCACATGTGGTACGAAACATAAATCTTAAAAGTTACATTACAAACTTCATGCAAGTGTATATTTGGTAAGCTGACAGGAATCACTAGACGTACGTACACGGTTTCCAGGAACGCGTTGTTTGTTCCAGGGTTACCTACCGAGGAAGCCGGGGGCGAGTGGTCTGTCAAATTGACATCCGGCGGATCAAGTCCCAGCCGGGAGGTGCAACAGATTATGGCGCATTCCGACAACGACTACAAGGATTACAGGGTATGACCGTAATGTACTCTCATCTGCAAATAAGATGAGATTATTTTTTAAGTAACAGACAAATGTTTGTTTCGGTCAGCGTGTGTATTTGTCTGTGTGTGTTTAGTCCCACGACACGGGGAATCTTAGTGTGGCGTTATGACTAGCGGTTCCTCATGTATATTGTCTCGTGAATGAGGGACCTATGGCTTTAAAACGCCACGCTGGCCAAGCGAACGTTGGCTTTTTTAGAGTCTCGGGGCTTGTGGTAGCCGATTTATTTATAATTATTAAATGTATTATATTATATTTATTATTGATATAGTCTATAGGTATATATTGAACATAATTATATCTGTAAATTTCAATCGTTTTTCACTGCCTATATCCCTTTTATTTTTCTCTATCCCAAGGTTGCCCGGAAGAGATCTCCTTGGCGATAATAAGGTCGCCTATTGTTTTATGTCATTTGATAACTGTTTGTATGCAATAAAGAGTATTATATTATTATAAGTATATATTATGAATAAACAGTGAAGTGTGGTGTGTGGCAGGAGGGCGAGTCGAGCGAGACGCCGGCGGGCACGGGCAACACGTCGACGATGGTGCAGAACGGCTCGGAGACCATATACCAGGACGAAGACATGTACACGACGCCCGAGAGGCCGACGCCCGTACACCACGCCCACAGCAGTCAGTCCACATTATTACTGTGTTTATTTTATTATTATTTACGTCCACCTAGTGGTAAGTGAATACTGTCGCCCATAGACATCCGCCATACACTCCAACCTCAATCCAGTGTCGGATAAAGGGGTGAGCAATCGCCCAGGGCGCCAGGTAACCGAAGGACGTCGGACGCGTCCCAAACGGCAAATCTGATTTTTCATTTGATATAAATAAAGTGAGTATGCTTCTAAAATACACATTAAACGTTAATCATTAAAAAGGTTCGATATACTTTTTAAAACGTTGCACTTAAAGGGGCGCTGCAGATTTTCCGCCCGCGGTGCTAGACGCGCATAATACAATACGGTCCTGAATTTATACGTTAAAATACCATTAAACCCTCTCTGGTATGTATTGCCATTTTGAGATATTCGTCATCATATAAATTCTCTTTGTTTCCTTTATTTATTCATTTTTACATTTATTGGGGAAATATACAGTCTAACAACAATTTTATATTCTAAATCGTGTCTGAACGCGTGTTTAACTCGGTTCCAACTTCCAAATTCCAATAAGGTGCGACAACTAAAACCACAAGTATTCCACTATATTGGCAAACACACACTTGAAAACTCAAGCACACAAAACGAACCAAAATTCCCACTTTTAGGTTTAGTCAGGAACGCAACCATAGCGCGATGTAGCAAACGATACAGCGCCATCTGTTGGGCCTAACACAAACTAAACTAATATTAAAACAATCTTTAACAACACGTATAATAAAGGTTAATAAAGGTTAGTTTAACTTTTATTCTTACTCGACGTTCGGCACGGGTTACACCAGCCGCGGTCACGAGTTGGCTCGTTCGTACCTTTATTATACGCGTTCAGACCCGATTTAGAATATAAAATGTGTACAAAACACGAAAGTTTAAAAAGTTATAATAGTAACAATCCAACAAATAAAAGGTGTTTAAGTGGACCTAAAGTTGTTTAATTTAAATCCAATTACATTTAAAACTAGCGCCCCGCCCTCGCTTCGCTTCGGTTTATGAGATTTTTTTTCAAAATAAAATATAGCCTATATTAGACACGGATAATGTAGCTTCCTATTTATGGAATAGTTTTTGAAATCAGTTCAGTAGTTCCAGAGATTACCCCTAACATACCTACAAACACAATTACTCTGCCATACGGATTTTATAAAAAGCCAGCTTGACCATCCTCGTCCTGTTATACTTCTTATACTCCATTTTGTCAACTCTCGTCATCTGAACTGATGTTGGCAAGTGGACACTGTTGTCCGGATTACCAACAGTTACCAACAGACTGTCTGCTCAACTGCTACCTTCTTTCCATAAAAATGATCACATTATTGCAGACAGCGACACATCGTGGCCACAAATATCTCTCGCTCAGATCAACGAGGCGAACCAGCGCAAGGCGTCGAGCGACAAGTCGAGCAGCCAGTCGCTCAACGCATCGCTCAACGTGTCGGCCGTCGAGCGCGCCAGCGAGGACGCCTCCAGGCCTAGAGGATTGTCGCCCGCCGACAGAAACAGATTAGAGAGTTTGGAGCATAAGCTGGAATTATTGACAGGTAAGTCGGTAACGGTGACATAAATAACGCAGATTCTCTATTTCCAAGTAGTCTCCCCAGGGGCCTTACTCCGAAATCACAAATAACGATGTTTCGGGCGATTCCTACCACGAAAACGTTTACTTCGATATATCGGTCCGATGTATTGCGTTCATTTAATATGTATTGCGTCGAAACTACTCCAATTGCACGAGACAACAGTCTCGAAAGCATTTGACAGTAGGATACATCGGGATTACACGTCTAATACTTATACGTTATACTTTCATAGAAGACTACCTTGAAATGTACTGCATTTCCCGCTTTATCCTATTTTCCCAATTTACGTACGTCTTTCGGTAGTGGGTGAGATATGCCAGAGCCCATTCCCACCACATCCTATCCCTTCTCATTTTCTAACCAATTCTCAAAATCTATTCCTGTATCTCTGCTGGTAAGCATGTATTCCGGATATCCATGGACGACTGTATCCACTTACCATCATGTGGACTGGCCGTTTGCCACTTCTACTTAAAAGAAAAACTTTTTCACTTTGAATAAACCTGTTGTATTTATTGTGATATATTTTTCTACAGAGTTGATGTCGCAGCAGAACCGCGAAATCCGAAGCCTTCGCGGAGAATTGTCTCACCCCCGTGAACTAGTTGAGGAGGCGCTTTTAGCGCACACGCAGAGGACATCCGCAGCTATTGAAAGTGCTCTAGCTGACGGGTAAGTGTGATGCTACATTTGTATTTGGATACTCCTCCGTACATATAAAAAGTGATGTCCCGATTGACTGACTGACTGATTCATCATCGACGAGCCTAAACCGCTGAAGTTAGAAACATGAAACATGAATGAGCAGTGTATAGGTTTTATTACATACATATCCATTAAGGAAGGATTTTTAGAAAATCTTTCTGGGAAGAGGGGGGATATGGTTTTTTATGTAAGGCGTGTATTTCAAGAACTATTTAGGTTAGAGACATGAAATTTAGCAAATAGACTTCTCATTAAAAAGAATTAATCACTTAAATAATTATGTTTAAATAAATAATTGCATCATTTCCATAAATAAAAAAAATTACCTCCCACAGGTGGGAGCGCATCTCTCGCGTGGGCGAAGCGGCGAGCGCTCGCGCTGGACAAGCGGCTGGCGTAGGCGCCGCTAGAGCGCTTGAACCGCTCGCCGCCGCGCTACAGCACGAACTGGCTACTAAACTGTCCGCCACCGATCATTTACTGCGAGAAAATATTGAGAAGCTCGCCAATAGCAAGGTAAATATAAAACAACTGGTACAGGTGAAAACGTATCTGTCACGTGTTAGGCCGCTTGTTAACAACACGGTTTACGGCCATCGTCAGTGCTGTATGGGCCAGTAAGGGAGCTTGTTAACACACACGGCGATACCATGGCGCGGCAGAAAACCCTGAAAACTGACTGCCACATATCGAGCAGTGTTGTGTGACAGTCTATGGGAGTTTGTTAACGACACCGGACATTTTTATGGTTTCGTGACTTATGCTGATTCAAGTTTGGTGTTATTTTATTTATTTATTTAAGAAACTTTATTGCACATTATGGTACAAAAGGCGAGCTTAATACCTTAAGTCATTCTCTACTAGCTAACCTTTACATTGATAGAAATACATTGGGAGATACGGTACCGCGAACTCTCCGTACCGTAGAAAAATCGTGTCGTTATCCAGTCGGCTTAGAGCCTCTCTGGGAGTGCATCTCAGACGAAGCGACGAGCTGCAGCACGAGCTACTATACTGTCCGCCACCGATCACCTGCTGTTAGATAACATAGAGAAGCTAGCCAATAGTTAGGTAACATAGTGTCACTGCAGTTAGTGTAGCTACAATTTTGTATGTATTTAAAAAGACGATTCTATTAACGAAAAAAAGTGGCAGACGAGTATACAGTAGTCTACCTGATGGTAAGTGGATAATGTCATCCATAGGCATCCGCAATACATGATACATGACAACATCAGTTCAGAATGACAAACGTTGGCAAGCCCCGGGATGCGCTGCCTTTGCAGATTAAGGATTGGATTGGGAGAAAGGGTTGCGAAAGTGGGGAGCGGTGAGACTGGAATTGGCTCTGGCATATTTCACTCACCACTGAAACACGTACGTGCATTGGGTAAATATGATTTTAGGATTTTTTAATGGGAAAAGCGCGGCATACAGTCCAGCGTACAGCATGCAGAAATGCAATACATTTCAAGATATTCTGTGAGAGAGGGGTAAACGTCGAGTGCGCGCAGCTGCTGTGGGAATGCATAGTGCACTCTCCCCCTACAACTATCTGTTACAAAATAGTAGTTACGTTATCTAGTCTGTGACTCTCGAGATCATCCTTTTATTTCTTTTTCCTGTTTTTTACTTTTCAGATATATTTGTTCAATATGTACTTGTCCGCCATCACATTCCCAACAGTGTCCACACTAGCACTACGTGTATCCATGACTCTGAAGATAGATATTTCTTTCCTACCATACAAATAATTATTATTAAAGTGATTTCCATTTTTCAAAATTGTTTCAAGATGCTGAAATACAGGCTGTCAAGTTTCGTATCGATTGACAATTAAACACAAATCCACGCGTGAGAAGCCTTGGGCGACAGCTAACAGTAACTAGCCCTTCTAGTATTTACTGCTTCATACGGGCCTCCTCACACCTGCTACACATTGTCTTATGTATGACACCCTCTCCGAGGAGACAAGTCTACCTTTTTACCTATATGTACTACGTATAGGCGCAAGCGCCAAGAACACACAGCCAATACAAGCGCCGAGAAACTACACTGTCGTTTCTCGGCGCTTGTATTGTTCTCGAGTATTCGCCTTTTACGACACCCGCGGGGTGAGGGCAATAGTCAATAATATATTTATTGGTTTTATCCGCAGATGTTAATGGAGCGCTTGAGCTCGTCAATAGCGTCGTCTTTAACGGACATGGTGCGCGCTTCGTTCCGCGAAGCCATCTTGAAAACGGTCGTACCTTTGATGGAGGCCGCGCAGTCAGAGCTATTCAAACAACTCAGTCATAGTTTCCTCAGTGGCACTAAAGAATGTGAGTACACTTACATAATGTCCTATAACTATAACGTCCTACCGCAGGGCACAGGTCTTCCCTAGTAAATCACTGGTGGGCTTCGGGCCGTTATTTACCACGCGGTTCCAGTGCGGATTGGTGGATCACGTACTCCATTTTTTTTTATATCTGGAGCACGCGGATTTCCTCACGATGTAAGGATGCGAATTAGTATATATTTTTTTATTTCTTCGCGTGTAGATGCAGAAAACACTCAACTAGCGGCTCGTGCGGCGGCAGAGCGCGGAAGTGCGGCCGCCGTAGCTTCCCTCCGCGCCGCGTTAGACCGACACACGGAGGCTTTGACGGTGGCTGCCTCGCCGCCGCACCAGGAGCAGCTCACCAAACACGTCAAGGAGACTGTACACGGGTGAGGGGCTTTACACGGCGTCACACACGTGACGTAACACAACGCTACACACATGCCATTACACAAAGTCACACACATATCGTTACACAATAATACACACATGGCATTACACAACGTCACACGCATGACGTTACACAACACAGCTGGTAGCAACTCACCAAACACGTCAAGGAGATAGTACACCAGTAAGAGTTTACATAACACACACAATAGCTGGTGGTGGATGTGGTAGCTGTGGTGTCTCTCTGTCTTAGACTGATACTCGAAAGCTTTGACATTGGCCACGACTATTGTGACGATAATAATGTAATTTGCTAATTTAAAAAAAGTGTTACTGAACGTATTATTAGAAAATTACAATTATAGATTATTTATGTAGTCGTCAAATTCGTTAGTCGTTTAATTCTGAACTTGTCCAAAATTTGTAGTCACCAATATCCTTTTTACTTCACTTTTACAATATCGTAAGTTTTGTGAAAACTTTCGTGTAAAGGGAAAATTAAGCAAAAGGATATTGTGAAATTCATTATAATGGTTCGTTGCAGTTGCTGTAACATAACAATGAAATATCGCGTGATCATACAGTCTCCGTAAATCCGTAATTGTAAATTACCCTTTTAATTGACTGATAGCGTAATAAAGATTGTATAAAAGCAAATGGTGACCATGTTTACCTAGTTATTTCTAAAATAACACAAATTCTTCTATAATAATAAAATGATAATGTAAAAATTAAAAAATCAATGTTTCCTTTGTAACAGTATTTATGGCTACACTGTGTATATGTATTATTATAATTCTTCCATTGTGTTCTGTGCGGTATAAGATATATTAAGCAATGAAAATAAACAATGTGTCGGCAGTGTGTTGGAGAAGGAGCTGGTGTGGTGGCGCGAGCAGGCGCGCTCGGTGGCGGCACAGATGTCGCGCGCGCACTCGCCCGCCACGCCCGCCACCCCGCACGCGTCCGCCGCCGACAGGCAGGTCAGTCGCAACCATTCACTCATCACTGAATGAATCAATGAATGAGATGTTTATTTTAGGAATGTTACGGAGCTCCGTAACCCCAACCGAAACTGTCGGATATCCGAATGAAAGAATATTCGAAACCGAAACCGAAGTAAAAGACTCGGGATGTTATTACAAAATTTAATTCATTGGCCTTTATTTATTTATTTAATTTTATTTATCCGCCCCTAACCGAATTTAAGTGAGGCAAATTTTTACAAGTTCTTACAGCCTGTATTCGATTTGACAGATTTTTCGTTCGTTCTTTATGACAGTAAAGTTGCAATTATTCCCTATTAGCTTTTATTTTTCTTCTCTTTCAGTTAGTAATGCATTTCTTAAAACATATCCGTAACCGAAACCATTTCCGAAATAATTTCATATCCGTATCTATAACCGAAAGCGGTAAAAGAGTATACAACACATATCCGTATCCGAAATATCATATCCCTAACAACCCTAGTTTATTTGTTACTAGCTGTACCCGGCGTGCGTCGCATGTGCCCGTCAATGTTTTTGCACATAATATATAGCCTATGTCCATCTGGAATAATGTACCTTTCAAATGGTGAAAGAATTTTTGAAATCGGATTAGTAGTTTCGGAGATTACCTCCTACATCCAAACTTACAAACTTTACCTCTAATATTAGTATAGACTAGCGGTGCCAGCGACTTCGTTCACGCGAACTTTAGAATGATTTTCATTGGAACTCGAAAATGTTCGAAGGGCACCAGACACGCTTGATCCGGCCCTGGACACATGCCCAGATTTTCATTTGGTCGCACTTTGATCATGATTTACCAGATCTGATCACACTTACTTACCTATAAATTTGATCAAACATATTGATACTATCCAGTATTGACGACCGATTAGCCCAGTTGGTAGTTAGTGGCCCTGCCTTCTGGGTCCCGGTTTCGATTCCCGGTAAGCCATTCATTTGTTTAAAGCGTTTTTTAATTCATAATTTTAATTTTTTAATAATTTGTTTAATTCATTTCGCGTCCGGGTGTAGTGTGTTTGCCTTTGTATGTGTCTCTAGATCCACGACACGGAATGCCAGTGTGAACCATTGAGTGTGTGGCATCATTATTATTATCTGCATTCATCTTTTCATTCCAGAAACCACAGCGTATAAGGAACTGTGTTCAGGAATCATTGCCTTATTTGACACAAGTACTTTATATTCTTTATTCACAGTTCAATACTAAACCAGTTATTCATGTAGTCTGATCGTTGCAGAACTTCATTGGTAATGTCATAAAAAGACACTTCTTTTAATATTTAATTTAGTCATGTCAGGTCTGGTTCACTCCACAATTTACCTATAGCATTGACCAACTGTGTATTGGCACAGTTTTTTTTATTGTGTTTGCAGAGCAGTTATTGTTGGCATGTATTTAAACGAGCAACAAAATGCCAATAAAATTGGTCAGCTATAAAATATACCTATGGTAGCAAAAATAAAAGGTTGGCAGCAAATCGCTATCGTTTGTGGGGGAGAGTGCACGTTGCAATCCAACAGCATCACTTACCATCAAGTGGACTGTATGCTCGTCAGTTGCCTTCGTCCATAAAAAAATATACTATGTTTATGCATTATTTCAAAATCCTAAGAAAATTATAAAGTTTCCAATGTTATCAGAAATATACTTTTGGGCTGAAAGCAAATAGAAGGCCGAAATAGATATAATGCAGCTGACAGATATATAATTTTCGCTGCCAAGTCAAATTTTGGAAAAACCTTTATATGTATATGTATACGCTATGCTGATACGTATATGAAATTTGTTGTATATCAATTTATAAGTAAGGATCGAAATGTTAACATTGTAGATGCCTATTTTTAGTGAAATTGATCCTCTTAATCTGATGGCACATTATAAATTCCATCATGATTTTATTTTTTAGCTGACGTCCCCAATTAATGGCTGCCTAAAATATTAAAATTCTGCTGACAATAAGAACATTGAAAGCTGATAACGATCTGCTACCAAACTTTTATTTTTGCTTGTCTTTTCAGACTATTCTGCAACTTCTGGATGGTAAGGATACTGTCGCCCATAGACATCCGCGATATATGCCAACATTAGTCCAAAATGACAAACGTTGGCACGACCCCGGATGCGCTGCCTACCTTTGGAGATATAGGATTTGGATTTGGAGAAAGAGTTGGGAAAATGGGAAGGGATAGGATGGGAATGGGCTCTGGCACATCTCAGTCACTACCGAAACACGTACATACATATACATTAGGGAAATAAGATAAAGTCGGAAATGCATCACATTTCAAGGTAGCCTTCTGTGAAATTCTGTCGTTTGTCTGTCTTCTATCGTTTTAATTGTATGCAATATTTTATTGATCGATCATTTATCAGCCATAAAAATATATATCCCGTTATTATTTATAGTGACTTCAAGTTTATTCTTCAACGTTGTTTTTGGTTGCCGCCTATTTTGATAATGAACTGCAAATAATTATATTTTTTGAACGTTGGATTCACCAATACTATACGGAAATGTTAAGCGGAAGTTTGCATGAAACGGCGACTTGATTTGGTAGACATATTCTTGTAAATACTTGCTAAACTTCTCTGACCATGTCAACAAAAGTAGCACAAGGACTTTGAGAATGTTGTTTCATCAAGCGTGTCTGTGCTGATTTCAGGGATTCACGTACCTTATTATGTCCATATAACGCACTGATTAGCAGTCTTGAATATGCAGCATCAATATGGAGCCCATTCTATACAGTCCACTCTGGCAGAATTTAACATATCCAACGTGCGTTCACCAGGTTTATTGCGTATAAGGATTTCCCATGATCTCATCGTGCTAATGATCTCATGATCTACCCATGAACTCATTCATACACGACTCTCATTTCTCATTGTTGGTCGCGCCTTGTAAGGTTTCCTACTTGCTTCTGTTGGTACCTGAGGTGGTAAACCTAATTCCCCTTGCTGTTCCTCGCTCTATCCCAAGATATCCTTTAAGCAAGCAATCAGTACCGCTATCGTTTAAAACACCTGAGTAAATTCACGCCATTAAATCGTCTTCCACTTAACAACGAGTTGGATTCTCATGACATCGACATCTTTTATGATTCTTGGGCACCTTTTAGAGTTTGTTAAATTAATTGTTTTAAATGTTATAGTAAATTGCAATTTAACCGTATTTAATTTGTGTTCATCCATGTTGGAACGAGGGCGTTAATTGAAATGCGTCCGTTTATTGTCACATTGTAATTTAGACTAAACGTACTACTCACACATACGGACTCCCTTCTTATCTACGCACACCACTACAATATTTTATTGTATTCGCCTTTGTGTTTAACTTGTATTGCACCTTTTAAACTAAAGTATTGCACACAGTATGTTGAATTTATATGTTTTCATCATTTGCATTTTTTATGTAAATGATGTTGGTGTAAAAATAAATAAAGGAGTGAACCTTGTGTGTAGTATTGTTTTGTGGCCATATAATCATAATTTCATAGAGAGATATTGTAGATCGTTGTCATATCCTACTATTAGAGATGATCATTTAGTAAAATTATACTCGGTGTAACAAATGTATTCCCGAAGCCCGATACCACGGATTTCATCCATGATTATGAATTAATTCACTTGAAAATTTTATATTTTTAAAGAGAAATCATTTTGTTTTTCCCTAATGCAAAGCCTAAAAAACTGCCGAATACAAAACGCGCAAAAAAATATTCTATTTAATAAAAGATAAAAGTAGAATTTGGTCAATTAACTAAAAGTCATCAATAGAATCCATGCTTCCATTTTTTTTTATAGAAAGGTGTCAGAGGCGCAATAGCAAATATCCATAAATAATAATTATATACACGCTATTATGACATTACTGCAATGTAACATAATTAAAAGTACTCTACATTAAACCTTTGTTTCGTTACTGGAGATGATGCTGTACTATATAAAAGGTGCCGTCGTCCCCGGGGACGACGGCACCTTTTTTCCAATCGGCCACGGTACCGGGGATGGGCCACCGTGGCCGATGGGAATAAATCCTTGTGAGGGCAGTGTACTACGAGTGTGGTGTCACGTGGCCCGTCGATTGTAGACCAGCTGCTGTCGAATTGCAGCCTGCACCCATGCCCTATTCAACACACTGTCGGGAATATACCCGTTACACCTTGTATATTACTTTTCAGTAATTGTTGTCTCGCCTCTTAAATAATTGGACTTCTACCCTCAAACAAAACATTGACATCCCCAGATGCAAGTCGCCCAGATCCAATCGCTAATGTCATCGGGCGACATAAACGGCGCGTTCCAGTTGGCCCTTTCGGCGTCGGACCTGACGCTGGTGGTTGTCGCGTGTCGCACCGCCGACCCCATGGTAGCGGTCGCGGCGCTCAAGCAACACGTGCTACTGTCGCTCGTGCAGCAACTAGCTGCCGACATGGGGAGGGACACGCATCTCAAACAGAAGTAAGTGACAAAGTCGGGCGACTAGTCCACAATATATAGTAATTTATTTTACGTATACGCCCATATTACAAATTGAAAAAAATAAAATGTAATTTAACATATATACAGGTTGAATGAAACGAATGGACCTACCTAATTATTACCTACCCTAAAATATTAAAAACCTGACGAAAAACATCACCTACCCCCTGGACGGAACTGCCCTAAATATTAAAGGTGTGTGGTGTTATCAGGTGAAGCGAACTAAATAAATGCGACACTTTTTTATCACACTGCGCATGCGCGTCGGACGAGTGGAAAATAAGACGAATTGGTGCAGAAGAGGAATTGTCACAGATTACGACGTATCAATTAAAATGCCGCGTTGGGAAAGAAGTACGACACAGTTAATATGACCAGTGGGTTTCATAACCAAATTAATAGCCAAGCAGGCGTTCTAATCACTAATCAATTACCATAAGATATAATAACACATGTCCCTCCCTAATCTTCTAGCATCCATCTCACCAATTGATCCGCAGATGACTTAAACATTCCAAAGTTATGACGTCTAAATCCTCCTCAAATATTAAAGTTTGTTTCTAAATCCACAACACAGTGAATCCTAGTGTGGCCATAGTGTATGCCATAGTGTGTGTTATATAAAAAAAAACATGAAGTAAGGAGTATAATGAGACCATCTCATAATCTAAATAAACCATTACCTTCTCTTACAGATACTTAGAAGAAGCAATCATGAACCTAGACCCATCCAACCCAGTGACAAGAGAACATTTACCCACGGTCATCCACGAACTCAAAAAGCAGATAGTGACCTTCGTCAATTCCAATCCCGGTCATACTCTCACACGGCAGTTCAGAATGCTTCTCCTTGCAACGGAAGCATTTTCTAATACATCGGTTTGACAGAAGAAATGCCACTGTCCCTGCGTGGACTTGTATAGAACATTGACGTTAAAATAGTACACTATGTGATTGTGAAGTGATAATTGTGACTTGGTGATTGTTTTAGCAACGTGTGGCGATGCCGTTCACACTCCAGTAAGTATTTTCTGACTGTTAACTAGTAATTATGACATTGCTAGAAGAATGTGTTGATGTTTCTTTGTTTTAAAGTTGTGCACTCACAGATGTTGTAATGATATCTAATCACAACTAACATTTTTATTATTTGATCATTTGTTTTTTTGTGTGATATCGTGTCTGAATCTCGGAGCATACGAACCCAAGTGCGAATCAACTAAAATATAATTAAAAATAAACACGTCAAAACAAATTTCATATGTTATCGTCGCGCTCATATTGAGTCACTTCCATGTTTCCATTTATAACCTTTGACTTTGTCTACCTAATAGACATTTTTTTTAATAACTCTCGGGTACAATCAGTTTTTATTGGAGATACGATTCTGAATTCTGTTCAGTATTATAATACTTGCCAGAATTCCAGCAATTTGACTAAGACTTGGCATTGGTTTTTATAAAAGGCAAATGTTATCGTAGTTTTAGCTTGACGAAAACGACTGACTTTGTACAAAGAGACACGTGAATCGTTTCAGCGGGTTCACACACGACAATCACTGCTGATTCATTCAAAGTGAGAATTTGTTTAAAACTTAAGTATATTTTTAGACCTTCCCCTGTGCTTTTCGGTAGCTGCGTTACCGCGGCCAAATACGAGCTTTCTTAAAGCTCGCCTAGAACTCATTAACTAACGGCAGCCGAATTCGCAGGGGCACTTAAAATTAAAAATGATTGTGTGATCGTAATTAACGAGAAATCAGTAATCGAAAGACCACAATTGATTAAACGTCAATTTTAAATGTTTTCATTCCTTTCAACAGATAGTGGCAATTTCATTTTAAAATACTGGACAATAAAAACTCTTTTTATTTAAAACAAAACACAAACGATACAAGGTTAAAACAACAATTAGGGCAAAAGAACACTGCTGAGAAACGCTCGTAATTTTTCCGACATAAAAATAACAAATAGTGCCTGTTTTTGACGTAACTTTAATGGATATACAAATTGTATTATTCCTATCAATGTAGTTATGAAGCGTTTCTTAAAAACAAAATATGTGCGTTTATAGCTTTCTTAGACTTTTTACTTTTTAATATCATAGTTGCAAAACTATTAAGGGCAAAACCAATTATCTGATTGTATCATGATTTTGAATAAAGTGGATTTGAAAATTTTGGTGACTGGAACAAGTAACTTGAAGTCGACTCACCCAATTGATTACAATAGAAAATTAATAAGTTTTTGTATACCGTGCTAACAGTGTATAACGTGCTCAGCGAAAAAAGGAACATTATTTATTAATGAATATAATATTTAATCTTTTTTTTCATCCAGTAACTGTGAAATGGTTCATCTTAATAGGAAACCAACTTTATTAGTAGAAAGAGCTAAAAAAAAATTGGATTTTTTGGGAAAATTGTCAGATAGTTGGTTTTGCCCCTGACAGGACAATATGGCTCCTAGGGGCACTGCTAGTTTCATATACAGAAAAATTGTAAATACAAAACTTGATTGTAACATAATCTAATAGTTCTAATTGATCAAAGTTCAGCAAACCAATCAATGTCCTCCCTGATTGTGTACCTCAGAGGGCTACAGGTGGTATAAATAGGTTACGGTAAGCAACTTGCCACATACCACCAGGTGCTTGAAAACAAATCACTTAGCCAACAGGTGTGAATATGTAGCATGGCGTGAATAATTAAACCTTGATTTTAAAAATGATTGAACATTTGATTTTCTGTTTGCAATAAAAAATTGTCATAGTTTTATCTATTTGCTAAAAAGACTGGGTGGTATTTTAAGTAGTCGTAAAATAAATTACTACTATATAAAACTACATATTTATATAATATTTTGTGTTTTGTAGCTATGGTCCGAATTAACCATAACTTTTTTTTTTAATTTGAATAGATTAAAGTACTTACTGCAGGCTTTATAATGGCCAATTTTACCAATTCTCGCCCAACAACCAGACGATAATTTGGCTTAAAAATTTGAGCAACTATCAGTTAATTGAATATGCTATGCTAAATAATGTACAGACATCCTAAAGGCTCATTTATACAAGCTGAATTTCTCGATTGGTTTGATACGATCCTCGTATACGACCAAACAGCAAACTATTCCCACCTGCAACCACATACTGATAAAAACTCGATGATAACAGTAATCACATGAAGATAACAGTTGTTTATACTAAGCAAGTATATTCTTGACTGATTATCGCTCCTACACGCCTTCAAGAAACTCTCCTTGTATAAATGAGTCTTTAATTGAATACAATCACTGGATTGTTACGTTGTTTTGTCACCTAGGGTACTACATCCATGGGCCCTAATGGGTTAAAATATTTTCAAATGTTTCCTTATTTCGGCCCACAACACAAAGAACAATATGAATAACTTAATAATATCTTTGTATAATATTTTAAATTTATATTAAAGGGGTCTTAAACGCATGTGTTTACTTAATTTGTGGCGCTAAGGAACATTTTTGTCGATGGACTTACTAAACCTAAAGTTTCGCCGTTTCAAGATTCTATTTAAGTAGAAATTGTGGTAGCTCTAACATGTGATTTTTAAATAAAGCAATCAATATATTGTATTTCTTTTTATTGCACTAATTTGGGATAATATCTGGTAAAATAGACCTGAAATTACCGATCCTTTACTCAAAAGAAATCGCCATTTTACTTCACGTTTCAATTTAATATGTTAATATTGCATAAAACAATGTTTTTACTTAATACAAAAACTATTTATTCTAGGACGCCGAAATGTCTAACAACCCAGTCGCCATTTGTATTATTTTATTATAACATTATCCGTGAGCAAAGGAATTTTAAGGTTGGTGATTGAGTTTGATCAAGATTATCTATATTAAAGTATCGTTATCCATAAAGCAATAAAAAAAATATTCTTTAAATTTTACTATATCTTGGGGGGGGGGTGAGAGTGCACGCTACAATCCAACAGCCGCTGGGCGCGCTCGACTGGCCACGTTACCCCTCTCTCACAGAAGACTACCTTGAAATTGCATTTCCCACTTCAGGGCCGACTTTACCAGGGGGTGCAAGGGGTGCGGTGCACCCGGGCGCGGAGCGCCCGGGGGCGCCTGTCGAGCGCTGAATTTTTGGATATTTCATTGAACTTAACGCCATTGCACAGTTTTATATACTTGTTACTTACGACAAACATGTATGCGCAAGCAAAAAAAAAATAGTCATTAACAATAATATTTTTTTTACTTTTATTACGCTTTCGGCGCTTGTCATACCGCATTACTACACTACACAAATAACAATTTTATTTAATACAACACGCGCGCGGCAAAATCTCTAATCCAAAGACAGTGTATGTATGTACGTTTGACACGTTGCCGCCCGGTAGCAAAATGATCTCTAAGTCAATAGAGTGTAAGTTCATTTGAAATGGGCGCGCGGGCACTTATGGTATTTACTTATGGTGCAGGGTGTGCGGCGCACAGGGGCGCAGGGTGTTAGGGGGCGCCGAGCGCCGCTCGCGACGCCTCCAGAGAGTCTACTAGAGGGCGCCAGGGTATTGATTGCACCCGGGCGCTACATGGGCTAGAGCCGGCGCTGTCCCACTTTATCGTATTTCCCCAATGTACGTACGTGTTTCGGTAGTGAGTGAGATGTGCCAGAGCCCATTCCCATCCCATCCCTCCCCATTTTCCCAACCCTTTCTCCAAATCCATTCCTATTACTCCAAAGGTAGGCAGCGCATCCGGGGGCGTGCCAACATTTGTCATTTTGGACTAATGTTGGCATGTATTCCGGATGTCTATGGGCGACAGTATCCACTTACCATCAGGTGGTAAAAAAAAACTGTAAGGATAATATTTGGAAAACCAGAACCTACAATAATGTTCCTTTTCTCAGGTAATTTGACTATTTAAAGTGACTCAACAGCGCATACCTATTATCGTATCTATTATAGCTACAATAAACCCCGCAGTTTGTACACTCCCTTAGACTAAACACCAATTTTCGACCTAAACAACTGTCGGACCATAACGTGGGGTCACACTAAAGGATAATTTTAACAATAATAACGAGACAAGCTGCTTGTTTATCGGTGTAACCTTATATTTAAACATATATATGTATAGCATTACTTAATTTCATTAATGAAGAATTTTTGTTCAGAATTTATTTTGTGTTCCTCATGTTTCCTAGTTGTATGATCAAAGTAATTTAAGAGATATATTGATTAAATAAAAAAGTATTATTTAAAATATATGTGTTATTTTACGCCATAATGTTCATTCCTTACCCTGTTAATCCATATTGCCCGTCTTAGGTGGTGCATCCAAGGACTTGCCAACGTTCTTGACTAATTTTGATATATAATATATATCGGATGTCATGTGCTTTATTTGTAAGAATGCATTTAAATATTTATCAATAGAGTTATACACCACAAAAACCTAAGACGACCAGACACATTAGTCCTAAAAATATATAAAACTAGATTTTCCGTAAAACTGCTGTGCCATGTATACAATAATACCAAAGGGTATATAAAAAGAAATAAAGGGCATCCCAAAATTTTGTAATTAGGTAATACTAAATAAGGTAGTTTAATCATTACAATGAGTTAGACGAAAAAAAATTTGCACACCTATTAAGGCAGATAGTATTGAGCAATGTATTTGAGTTTTCACCTTGTTTTTATTGTTCTAGCTCAGTGATTCCCAAACTTATTTCGGTCATGGACCCCTCACCATAACAAAAACTTAACTATGAACCCACAAGTGAATTCACTTTTATGATAAAAATAGTTTATTCTGTCCTCTGTGCTGAGATAATTGCACGTGGATAGGTAGGTTGCACGTTCTAGCATATATAAAAAAATGAGATTAAATATAACACTAAATAACAGACAAAAAGAGGTAAAAAATTAACAATGAAAATATTTTTGTCGTAATTTGTACACCACTTCAAAGTTATCTCAACCAACTGTTCATAAACTGTGAAATCGGTAATCTTTCGATGGCGTAACTATAGTATCAAATGACGAAGCGCACATTTTGAAGCGCAGACAATCGATTTTTCTTGAAAAGTAATTTATTAAAAAGTTAAATATACATATAATGTATTACAAAGAAATTCTTGGACCTTCTCTGAAACCAAATTCTTGGTACTTTGACGACATAAGCATATTATTATCTTCGTAAACGCACCATCGTTCATAATTATGAATGAGGGTAGGTATGTATTGTAATTGAATTTGAATTAAAACCTACCCACAAATCATTACATTTATACCTTAACTCGTCAATTTATTACCCTGTTGAGCAGCATTAAATTAATATTTCATTTTAGTTGCACATATCGTTACAATGGATTCGCCAATCAATAAATCGGATATGAGTGTCAGCACGATCAAAGAGGTGCGATTATGTGCCAATTATGGAATTAGTCAAACGTTAAGTGAAACTTCAATTGAAGTGCAGATTTGCGACTCTGATTCCTGGGATGAGTGTACTGAGGAGCAGACCTACTTGGAAAATGATAGTGGTATCGTGAAAACTCCCCTTAATAATGAAATTTTGTCGCTAATGGAGAAACGAATTAATAATCTACACGGTAAGTCTTTTGGGTAATTGTTTACGGTAATGTGTTTAATTTTTAAGAATTGAATCCAAAGGAACATAAAAGTTGACCACAAACACATCCGCGACATATAATACACACTCGTACATTGGGGCAGTCGCGTGATACAATGACAACGCCAGGAAACCGAAAGGCTTTGAAATTGTAATACAGCAAATCAAACTGACGAACTTTTGCATAACCAGCAAGATAGATTTTCAGGGATATTTATAATAAATATCAATATATCCGATATTTGATATGGTATCGGATATAAATATTTATAAGTTAGTTTAAGTTATAAGTTTAGATTAGTTTTTAGATTTAAGTATTTTCTTTTCTTTGTATCATTTGTCATTTCTTTATATTTCAATAAAATAGATTACCATCGGATTATATCATGTATAATAGGTATATATAAAAGATGCGAATTTCATACTGTAAGTGGCATTAATTTGTCAAAATTGTTAAATGAAACTTTGTTTGATTAATAACTTATTTATTATAAAACAAAATAAAACGTTACAGTAAAATTAGACTGAGACTAATAAATAAAATCAGTCTACTTTTAATCAACGTTGAACTAACGTTGATCATTGGATCACCCTTAATCATAATTATCATAATTTTTATTTATGACAGTATAACATTCAGTCAGTAGGATCTGCCAAAGTTCTGGTTTTGACGATATATATCAATATAAATATCGATATATTTATAAGTTAGTTTTAATATTTATAATTCGCCATTTTTAAACGAATACTCGATTACCAATCGAATAGAGCCCAATGTAGGCTTTCTACAAAAAGAGATACTTTTAAGATTAAAAATTAATTTGAAAATCGTTTTTTTTTAAGTTTAATTGCTATGTAATGTATAGTTTAATTTAAAGTTGAGTACGTACTTAACTTCAGATTAAACCGAAAAGGTACTTACTGATTAAACTAAAATATATTTATAGCACTAACTTTAAATTGAACTACAAATTACATACCTACTTTCCAAGGTCGTCGCCAAGGGGGCGCAGGGGAGGGCAGTTGCCCCCCTCTAGAGATTCGAAAAAAATTCATTCATATTCATATATCTTCCATCCTCTCTCTGATCTTGCCTCCCCTGGCCCATTGGCTGGTGATGGCTGGCGACGCCCTTGCTACTTTCTAATTTTACAAATTAGGCACTATCCGTAATCGTATTCACGAATAGTGATATTTTGGTATCCGAAACATCCAACCACCTTTAAATTCACTACCATCCATTTGCTACGTATCCGGTATTTATTGTTATCTAAAAGCTTCCTATAGTTTTTATCATCTTTTCTTCATTCCGTAGATATGATCGTAGAACAAAACAAAATCCTAGCAACGATAAAAGAGGATATGAAAGCGTCCAAAATGTTTATCGAAAAGTCAGAAAACGCACACATCACTATTGTTGAAGATGTATTTAGGAAAATACTCGCCGAAAGGTTTGTGGTGTCTTTCTAACTTACCAAAACTTTATCCACGATTTTAAAGGTAATTGGCCGTGTGCTGTTGGCCGACTTTAGCATAGCACCCCATGTCGTTCCGTGGGTGTTGTAAAAGGCGACCCAGGGATAACGCCGCTTCCACAAACCCTGAGGAACTACACCGCCTCTAAAAGAGTGGTCTTGCCAACCCGCTTGCCCAGCGTGCTTATGCAGCATCCCTCACGCACAAGGCAATGTGCATGTGGAGGCCCGTGTGCAGCAATAGACGAGAAAAAGGGCTGGTTACCGTTACGGTATTCTCAATCAAAAAACCAACGCTTAATTTTAGCTTAAGGAAGGGATCGATGACGCACTTGTGGGCTTCAGTAAGGAGGAGATACAGTGCCGGCTTTACCTATGGTGCAGGGTGTGCGGCGCACATGGGCGCAGGATGTTAGGGGGCGCCGCACACCCTGCACCATAGGTAAAGCCGCCACTGTGTGAGATAATTCGAATAGGTTCAATGTAGGACACACCTCTTTTTTTAATCTATTCTCAAAATTCTAACGGTTTAATGAAGATTTGATTAATTGAAATAGGCTGCATTAGAAAACGAAATAATGTAAAATGTAGTGCAGTAAGAAACATAATATTATCTCCCACCAGGAAATAACAAAACAAGAAAGAAATCTGCGAAAAATCCTTACATTTTTTGGTCTGTTTTTATAAAAGACGTCTTCACACGTGTTTCTCTCGCGAGACTAGCAAGAGGTTTATCAAACACACTTGTTCCGTCGTCATTGGCACTAACTGGCAACATCGCGTTTTCAAAATATTTTGGTGGTTCATTCTATCTGCCTGGTTCACGGTAGGACAGCCGACTCTTAATATTCATCATCATATAATAATAATCGTGAGGTGTAGACCTTTTCTAACTACGACCATAGCCGCTATTCCATTAATAATGTATAGATACTTACAACAAATTTGTAGCAGGGTACAAGAATTGGTTCAGTTAGAAAAGACAGAGCCCCAAGGTGGCGCGCCAATCTCGGGAATCACCGACCATGCTACGGCGCTCCTCAACGCCCTTGAACTCAAAACTGACTTCTCTATCGACCGAGGAATAAGGGATGCACTGAAGAATCTGCTACAGAGTGATGTAAGTTCCTCCAGTAGAGTAAGGTAGGCCTGTCAGTACCGGATTTACCTGATTCCTTTTCCTAATCCACTCCTAAACTCGAAGGGTACGCGACGCATCCTGGGGTGTGGCAACATTTGTGTTTCTTGACTGATGTTGGTATATATTGCGGATTTAAAGAGCAACATTGTTTACTTACCACCAGGTAAACTGTATACTCATCTGTCACATTATTTTTATACAAAAATAGGGAGAGGAATGGGTGAGTATGAACAAAATCCCCTAGAGCTAATTTTATGAGGGCTCCGAAACAGACCCTTTGATCTAATTTGGTACCCACTATTTATATAGCTTCGGTTTTTAGAGCTCTAAACCCACGATTTAGAGCGTAGTCTCTGTCGTGTGCCTGTACGACGACTGTCGACGACAGACAAATCAGCTGCATATCGGCACACGACAGAGACGACGCACTCTTTCTCTTTCTAAAGGCCGATGTGTATTACTTTCGGCCGGGCAGTGACCATACAATTACAAAAATGCTAAGTCTGTTATGACTCTGATGACGAAAGGTAATGTTCCCGGAGCCTCCGTTTAAAAGTATTCTTCTTCTCGAACCTTTCCAATGTTAGTGGGGATCACGTTTCAGTTTGACTGCCTGCGCAGTGAAAGAGTTGAGTAGGAACCCGATAGGGTAAGAGAGACTTTGAGAACAGAAATATCGAAGGAGCGAAGAAAACGGTCACGAGTATCAGCCAACATATGAAATTTAGATTTCAAATAATCTGGGCAACTTGTATCGTATAGACTGGAAAAAAGGGTGCAGTAAATTCTTAATTCTCTACGTTTTCTTATAGGAAGCCATTTAAGCTGAGAACGATAAAAGGAGATGTGGTCATACTTACGTAAGCCGAAAATGATTCATGGCAATCATGGCGGATTCATCGCACTGATGTGGAGAATATCAGATTGAAGCAAGCTTACCGGACACTGCATTTTTAAGCTATCACATTAGACTAGGGGCATTTGGACCAATAAGCGCACACTACTATTTTAGAATCGTCATATTACGACTGTTTCGCTCTTGTATCACGTTTTGGCGACTGAGTTCTCGATAGCGGCATCATAATCGCGCGTATTTTACAACTGCATCGGTATCGCATTGCAATTAGGGATCGCAATACCGCCCTCATTTACCGTATTAATCAGTATTAACGGTATTAAAATATTACGAATATCGGAATTACGAGATTTCCGGTATTTTCGCTTGTTTTAAGACAACTGTTTTTTTATAGAACAAGTGGCAGACGGGTGTGAGACCCCTAGGGTCACCATCACCCCTGAAGTGTCGGGGACCAGTTTCCTGCCAAACTAGGGAAGGGTCTGTGAGTAATACTTTTACCCTGGTCTCCACCTATTCCATTATCTTCCATGTATACAGGAATTGAAGGAAAAGCTAGTGTCAGCGACGATATCCGCAGTGGAGGAGATGGTGGGCAAAGTTCTCAGCAAGGACTTCGCGGAAGTTTACACGCCCGTGCTGGAGAAGATGCAGTGGCGGCTTCAGAATCGGGTCATTATGATATTGGAGGAATGTTTTAATGAAAGTTAGTACTTTAGTGCCACTTTGAATTATCATAAGCTTGTAGAATTTTATACAAGTAGGCAGATAGGTCATATTCATCGTCATTTCGGGCAGTATCTTAGAATTTTGTAGGATTAATTAAAAATACCTGCACGTTCTTTAACACTGTTTTTCTATCACTATTGCTCTTTGCACCCCTTAATACCTGACCATAATTATTTTTCTCTTGTTTACAGTAGAAGAAAACACTAAGAAATACATCCAGTCTTTGAACAAGACGACTAAACGTAATCAAATGAAGGAACAGTTTTATTGGTTAGCCGAGTTCTCAAACATCAAAAATCAGATGTATAAAACGGTTAGGAATACCGTAACACAGTACGTATTACACTATTGCATTGAACCTTTCTCTAGAGCGGTTTTTACAGAATACTAGCGATCCGACCTCGCTTCGCTTCGGTTTATATGTTTTGATCTCAATTTTCTTTTGAAAATTTCAAAATAAAATATAGTCTATGTTAGACACGGATAATGTAGCTTCCTATTTGTGAAAGAATTTTTGAAATCAGTTCAGTAGTTCTTTACCCCCAACATAGAAACACACAATTTTACCTCTTTATTATATTAATAATAATAATATAGATAATATAGAATAGAATAATATATGGCAAACGGGCGGACGGGCTACACGATGGTAAGTGGTCACCGCCGTCCATGGACACCTGCAACACCGGTAGGCATGCAGGTGCGCTGCCGACCTTGCAGACCTAAATGTTTTACAACATTTAATTTAATCTCCTGTGTGTTGCATGCAATGCAATACATGATATCGCCACATCCACGGCAAACTTACGAAACTGCAAAAGACGCATTTTACACGGGAGCATAAACAAATTAAAAACTATATTTTTTTTTTATAAGGAAGGGAAGGGATATCGGTATTGTAGTACATTTAGCTTTCAAAAGGTAACCTTTTTAAGATACAATAAACATATATTCAATATTTTGCAAAGATCGTAAATAAATGCACATTCGTAACTCACTACTAAACTAACTAAAATTGCAGATTGGTAAGTTTGTTGTGGATGTGACGATATACTCGATACTTTTAGCATCAGCTATTTTGCGACTGCATCGCGATCGACTTACGCGCGCTACATAAACTGGCAATGGGGCAGGCAATAATAGCTTAGGGGAGGCGGGGTTACACATTTGGTAGCAGTGTATCGCACCTAAAGTCGGAATTATAATTCGATTCCACATTTGACATTAGCTACTGTCATTTTGTAAAATAATGATACCACATATAATAGTGTAGTGATGAACACAAAAACCGATAAACAATCGCGATTTATGTTTATGTAATCATAATATTGGTGTGCCAATTATAGACTAAATTATTGATTTTTATTTAAATAAATACATAATTATTCATAACAATTATTTATTAATTAGTAACCGCTGCTTTATTTTATAAAAAGTTAATATTTTTGTTTTTTTTTTATATTAAAAACAAAACTTATAATAAAAGAGCCTAGATAGTTTTCTGTATTGGCAACCCGTGCGCGCTCGTACAGCTATCGCCATTTTGTTTATCTTGTCATTCGGCTTCATTCTCCTAGTCTGACTGCACGAATATCTCGTTTCATTGCGAATCGATATTTTGTTATTTTGTTGGGTTTTTGTTAAAGTTTTGTTACGTTGTGTTTGTTGTTACGTTTATAGTTTTTTGTGAACTTTGAGTGAATCTATTTGTTTTGGTTTTCCATCAAAATGGATCCTCCGCCAAGTACATCACAAAAAGACGTGGATGTTTTCTTGTCTCCAAGAAAAAAACGTCCACGAAAAGCTTTCACTGTTACTGAAAAAGTAATGATCCGCAACGCATATAAGTACGTGAAAAATGAAACTTCTGCGCAATTGGAGGCCTTTGAAGTTGTGGAAGAAAATGAATGTATGAACAAAGTTGCTCACATATTGGGAATAACCTCACGCTCTGTTTGTAACGTTTTGAAGGAAGTAAATAAAGGTGCGCCGCCAACTCCCCCTAAAAAAACTGGACCAAAGCGAAGTTTCAAAGATAAAATTGATGAATTTACATTCTCCGCAATACGACGAATAGTTCATCAGTTCTTTTACCGAAATGAACCTCCAACCATTGCAAAGGTTAGTCAATCAGTCAGACAGTATTATTTTATACCTACATCTTTTATATATAAGTAATGATTCCAAACTATTATAAAATTTACTATTTCAGATTTTACAAGTGATGAACGATGATCCAGAAATGCCCAAGGTTTCCAGACACCCTCAGAAAAATTTTGAAGCATCTTAATTTTAAATTTGTTGCACGGTCACGCAAGAGCACACTTATTGATCGAAATGATATAATAACATGGCGCCAGCGTTACTTGCGATCTATATGTCAGTTTCGACGAGAAGGGAGACATATATATTATCAAGATGAAACTTGGGTTAACGCAGGTAAGGCTAACATTTTGAATTAATATACATTTACATTAAATTTAATAGTAATATTGAATGTTCATGTACTATATGTGATTTAAGGTCATACTGTAAAAAAAACTTGGGTGGACAAGCAAGTCACATCATCTCGGCAAGCGTTTTTGGAGGGACTGACCACTGGATTAAAAAACCCATCTGGAAAAGGCAAACGTCTCATAATTAGCCATATAGGTAGTGAAGAAGGCTTCCTGGAAGAGGGGCTCATGATTTTTGAAGCAAAGAAAAATTGTGAAGATTACCATGATGAGATGAATGCAGTTTGTTTTGAGGAGTGGTTCGCTGGAGTCTTACCAAAATTAAGACCAAACTCAATTGTGGTGATGGATAATGCACCTTACCACTCCCGAAAATTGGAAACGGCACCAAAAATGAGCTGGAAAAAAGCTCAAATAAGTAATAAGTTGTCATTTAATAAGTACGCTGTAGACGAAATGGCAGCACAACATGGGATCACGGTTTTAAGACTGCCCCCTTACCATTGCGAGCTGAACCCTATCGAATTGATATGGGCTCAGGTAAAGGGGCATGTAGCTCAAAATAATAAAACCTTCAAATTGACAGACGTGAGAAATGTATTTGAGGAAGGCATTCAAAAAATTACGGCCACCGAATGGTCTAAATGCGTATCCCATGTTGTCAAAGAAGAGGAAAAAATGAGTAGGCTAGATATGTTAATTGACAATATCACAGACACATTTATAATAAATGTTACAGAAAGTGACAGCGATAGCGATAGCGATGACGGCGACGATTTATAAAATAAAATATTACCATAATACATCTATTTGTTTTATTTCTCATGTTCCTTCATGATCACATTTATTTATTTATTTCACACACAATTATTAAAGAAAACTCTCAGATCCGTAATAAAATTAATCGTCATAACTAAATTATCCGTTCACAAATATTTAATTTCCTGATATACTTAGTTTACGAGAATAAAATTATAAACGAGAAGAATCGATCCGGAAATATTCCATTTCCGTATCGAATAATTTCGCAACGTTACTATTTAGTACTTGTCATAACGTTGCAACACTGAAATTGTCAAATCTGGAATCGAATTAAAATTCCGACTATAGAATACGTACATTCGCACATTTAAATATGTTAGGTTTTTTTTTTCGGAGGGGGCTAAATTCTTGTGGCCCTAGTGGTATTTCAAGAGTCACCGGTCGTGAATGTTAGGTTTAGCGTTCACGATCACTAAATCTATAGATAAGCTTATACAACTCTCTACTCGGGAGCAATTAACTCAACGGTCGCCGATGCCAGAAGTATCGAATGTGCTTAAGGCATAGGGTGGTAAGTCGTGCTGTCGCATGTCTTAGGGAACAGTAACGCGACCACGTGACCTGTCTCTAGTCGCCGTAACCGTGTTTACGATGCTTTAAGATTTTATTATATAAAAGTAATTGTTGAAAATATATCAAATTTTGTAAAACAGAGGCATGACTAAAATCATAAAGCCGCGGGCAGAAGCTATGGCATCTTTTAACAATTGAGGGTAATTTACAGGGTTTTAGAGAACGAAATGGCGCAATGGCACAGCAACTTAAACAGAGTGATAACCGAACTTTACGAGGAGATGCAGATAGGAAGCCACGTAGACCAGAAGAAGACTTCTGCGCTCCCCACCGTCATTCCTCCGAGCCTCGTTCATAAAAGCCTGCACCTGCCTATACAGAAAGAAGACACAATTGTAGACCAGCTGATGGTAAACCTTGTTTTAGGAACATTTCCTATTACGAAAACAAATCTACCTACAATCTACGTATTACGAAAAACGTAATTTTCAAAAAGAAATTCACTACCTATTACTTAGATGTAACACAAGTTCGAAGATGTGTATATCTTGGTTACGTTCGAATAGGAGCCAAATCCGTTCAGTTGTTCCAAAATTATGTTAAATAATAAAAATCTTTCAAAAAAATTTTAATAACAAATTATAAAAATGTCCATCGATGGGACTATAATTATAAACGTATAGTATAGCCTGACCAAGAAATAAAAAACTTCGCCATGATGCGTAAAACTAATAGAACTAATATCTTCCACTGGCAACACTAACTAGCTATGAAAAAAGCAAATGTGGCGCCCCCAGAGCATTTTTTTTATTTTTCTGGTCAGGCTTTTTAGTCCTCGCGATAAAACAATGTCACTACACCCGCGCGACTTCTTCTAATCAGTTTTGACCACGGTTCTTGTAACTGAATTGAAATAAAAAGTGTTAGTAAACTTTGAAATTTGTATTTTGTTTTGTGAACGTTTTATTACCTAACTTTCCTATAACAAAATAAAAATTTCTTTTAGAAATCAGCAACCCTAATTAAGCAGTTGGAAAAAGGCGAAGTGAATGAAGCGTTCTGGAACGCTCTACAGGCCCGAGAGCTTCGTCTGGTCTTAGCTGTGTGCAAGGCGGCAGATCCTGCCAAGGTCTTCGGCGAACCTTGCCTCATAAAGGAACCAATATTATTATCTTTGGCGCAACAACTGTCTACTGATTTAATTCATGACACGCAATTAAAATGCAGGTACCTATTGATAGATATGCAGGTATATCTAATTTAATAGTGTAATCTAATCTTATCTTAATAGTGTACCTATTTATGTTATTATTTATAAAGCTTTTTATTATTTATAATACAGAAAGCCAGGACCTAACTAATGATAGTTTAACTAATGCCGGGAACTAACTAATTTATGAAAATAGGTACTTTTCGAAGTTACACTAGATTTCGTGAACGTTTGAACCCGTGGAACCAAATTTTGAATACTTGCCTGGTTTTAGATACCTACCTATAAGCCGTTATCTACTACCTATAAGGCCTACCTATAATAAACCTACCTATAAGACAGAGGTTCAATTTTCTTGAGTGGCGCCAAAGCGAACAACTTCGATTACTTACCAAGTATTTTATTTGCAGATATTTAGAACGCGCGGTGAGGCATTTGATTAAAATGAAAACTGCAGCCCGCCAATATTTGCCGCTCGTTGCCAAAGAAGTTAGCAACAATCTGGCGAAGTTTTTTAAAACATACCCCTATCATGTGGCTAGCCCACAAATTAGAATGATTTTCGTAACAATTAATAAAATAACAAAATATCCAAAAGTTTTGTAAAGCTTTCAAATACCTACGAGTCCTTTTTAGTTTTTAAGTATTTCTAATTATTGTATGATAATAATGTTTGAAATTTTAATAGAATCAAAACTATTTATAGAAGCACTAAGTTAGTCGACAATCTGTAACAATAAATATTAGCTATAAAATAGATCTGCAATCGATTTTCTATGTTATTAATTAAATAACATTGATTATATCGATGTTAAATACATTGTATTGATCCTATCATGATATTTACATGTTTTTTAAATTTGTGGCAGTTTAAATTTACTATTCCTTTGATGTAATATTCGCATTAAAATAAATAAAAACTATGTTCTCTACTGTCATCTAAAAATGTTTTGCTTATTACTAATTGCTTTTTGATTGGTTGGCACATTTAGCATCACAAAAACAACCAATAAGAATAATTGTCAATATGTCATAGCTGCGTGTAACAAAACAAAGGAAATGAATAAATTTTCAATTAAATTGAATTGAAAGATGTCCTTAGATTGTATTCCATCAATAGATGTTAGTTTTGAAATTAGACTAATAATATAATGCGATTTGCATAATAAAGTCAAGATTTGAATTAAAATCAGTGTGGCGGAGGAAGTGCTTTAAAATGGCTGCTCAGTTCGTCGTAGCGTTTTTATTTTTAGTGGCCAACGATATGTTGTTGCACTGTGCTTCAGCTGCTGTTCACAGCCACAGTATTGATAATGTGGAGCGGGAATCCGACGGCAGCTACCGCCCGATAGACTCCGATCACTACACTGACTCTGGACACAACTCTGAGTTCGATCATGAAGCCATTTTAGGTGCTCGGTTTTGTTTACTATTTGCTTCTGTTTAGTCTTGATTCATGCGGTGAACTCACGCGTTGCCGCATTTGAAAGTTTTATTGCTTTTGATAAGAGATGCGATAGGCAGTGCGCTTGGTTGCGATGTCCGTGAAGTACGCGTTGTGTTTACTAGTGCCTGCTACTTTATATGTAACATATTACTTTACTATAGGCAGTGTGAAGGAGGCTGAGGAATATGATAGACTCAGCCCTGAGGAGTCCAAGCGGCGGCTCGCGCAGCTGCTGCCCAAAATGGACCTCAACGGAGATGAGATAATTGACCGCTTAGAACTTAAGAAATGGATTCTTGGTTCATTTGTGTGAGTAAAAAAACATTTCATAATACCAGAGATAATCTTGATCAATTTATTTTTGTTTTTTTTTATATGCAAATTAATTATTTTATGATAGAAAAACTGAACCTTATGACCTATTTGGCCATTGTGTCATAGTATGATGGGCGGATAGAATAAAATAATAAAAACCTTATATTATTTAGGATGATCTATATGACACACTAGAATAAGTTTCACCAAAATACACATTATAAACTACACACACACACACACACACACACACAGTTTTGAAAACTAGGAACATTCTTTGTTTTATATTTATATTATGTCATAAAGTTTTTATGTTGTTTTTTATGATTATTACTTGTGTCTGCTACTATGAATGTTGGAAGGTTTTTTTTTGTTTTTAGTGTGCTATTGTTCCAAATTTGACTTCATGAATTTGAACCACAGATGCAAAGCTGAGTCAATTCCTTATTTTGAAAAAAAATAAGGAAGCATAAAGTTTCAATTGGAGCAGTTTTTTTTATATAATGGTGTTGTTTTTAATAAAAGATTCATTAAATTGTTTTTCCTGACATATGAATTGATTGTGACTTTAAAATTGTGGATACTGCACCTGAAGCAGTTGACCACTGTGGCAACTGTGCAAACTCTTAACTCTAGGATTAGTCACCAAAATGTTAGTGCACAATTTCATTTAAAAGCAGTTCTGCTGTTCAAAGAGCTGTCACAATAGAAGCCAGTTGAAAGTTGAAGTTGAGTGTACCATCGATACCTAGCGACTGGCGGCTTCGTTCTCCACCCAGGAGGACCTCAATTCCACGGGATGACGGAAAGACAAGATCAGTTTATCTTCACGACCGGCTTACGAAATCTTCACCTGACCTCAGTATAGATCCAAAAGATTCAGCATCAAGACTTTCATGGCATAGCTATTAGCACTCAGACTATTAGAAGGAAACTAGAAGAACGTGATATAAAACCACATAAGCCAACCAATGGGCCCAAACTGATACAGGCTCACCAAATGGTGTTCCTTTAGTTTGCACGCGAACATTTGCATTGGACTCAACGTCAATGTAGCCAGGTCATGGAATGGCCAGCAAGAAGCCCTGGATACAAATCCCATAGGACATTTATGAGATGAACTAAGGAGGCTTGTTCGAGCTCACCACCCAGGTCTGCAGACCTTGCAGGAGTTGAAAACTGCCATTGTAGAAGGAATGGGAGAACATCCCACAACATGTCACAGTGACGTTGATTGATTCCGTGCCAAACCGCACGACTGAATAAACGATTTTTTTTGGGTAAACCATTGTTTCCTAAAAAATCCAATACAAGTCTTCCCCATGAGAAAGACCGACACACGACTTGTTACATTTAAACTCATTTTTTTTAGAACTGAATCAAATTTGGAACAATGGCGTACTGAAATGATGGTTAGTATGCCATCTTCAAAACTGCATAAAAACTTTTTGATCAATCAAACGTTTTTTTACTCTTCGGGCCATCAAAACTGAAAATCCGGGCAGGCTCGATTCGGGTGTCCGCGAGTGTATTATTGAATCTTAATATGGCGTCTAGTAAAGTGGTGGGTGTGCGTCGATTTCGTACAAATCTCTATGCCTCCACTCTTGGCTGACCCGATGTCAATGAACAAAATTCTGCTCATGGCGCGCACTTTAGAAGATATTAATGAAATATCTCAGTAACGTGTCACTTTAGGACATGAATGATATCATATAACATTTTTTGCTTGTCTATGCATCCTATTGATCGATCTATCGATATATGTAGGCCCCATCGTACGTCACGGATTTGAAATAAATCAAAATGGCAACTCAGGACTATGCCACAAAGTTTCAAATCCCTTTACAGGATGGATTTTGACAGTCACTAATATTGAACATTCACAAAATTTTTATTTTTACTTATTATTTTTAAATGTTTGTACGTTATGTTTGATATGTACTTTAACTACACATGACTAAAGTTGTATATGTGTAGATGACGTCATTATATTATGTTAAGTTCCTATAAGATGAATTCCTATATAAGTATACTGACATTTTAATCAATGGCCCCACCCCACCCAATCTATTCTGCCCACTTTGGTACTAAATACACTACAACCTTATTGGATAAACGTGCTACATAGAAGTTAAATCAACAAAATTGGTTCAGATTGGCGCAATCCCTAAATTATCGTAAACAAACAAACACAATCCATTATGTAAACTAGTATTTTCACGCGGATTCGCCCACTTAGAACCTGATTTCTAAATCAGTTTGTAAATGATGCCCGCTGTTTTCAAAATTAGTGCAGGAATTTTGATGAAAATCCACCATCACCTTTATTAATAAACCTTATACAGTGTATGGTCTGTCTTATACTATACAGTGTCTTATACTATACAGTGTCTTATACTATACAGTGTCTTATACTATACAGTGTCTTATACTATACAGTGTCTTATACTATACAGTGTCTTATACTATACAGTGTCTTATACTATACAGTGTCTTATACTATACAGTGTCTTATACTATACAGTGTCTTATACTATACAGTGTCTTATACTATACAGTGTCTTATACTATACAGTGTCTTATACTATACAGTGTCTTATACTATACAGTGTCTTATACTATACAGTGTCTTATACTATACAGTGTCTTATACTATACAGTGTCTTATACTATACAGTGTCTTATACTATACAGTGTCTTATACTATACAGTGTCTTATACTATACAGTGTCTTATACTATACAGTGTCTTATACTATACAGTGTCTTATACTATACAGTGTCTTATACTATACAGTGTCTTATACTATACAGTGTCTTATACTATACAGTGTCTTATACTATACAGTGTCTTATACTATACAGTGTCTTATACTATACAGTGTCTTATACTATACAGTGTCTTATACTTATACCTGAATAAGGCACGATTTATAGGAGCAAAGACGCATTCAACATTCGACACCATCTGTGCTCAGAATAAAGGTTAATTAGATACATTTCTCATATTCACGCATTGAATTGAAAATGATTTATGCATATGCTAGAAAATCGTTAGCAGCCAGAATATATATTTACAGATCAGTATTAGTGACTGCACGTGACAGTGCCTGTGTGAGCATAATTTTACCGTGGCCAACGTAAGGTATTTTAAAACTATTAATCTACTGCTGGATATGGGCCTATCGGATATATGCATATCAATAAACTGAAGGAAGCAATTAGTGTGCTGTACAAACGCTCGTCGCCTATCCATATGCGCGAGTTGGGTACAGGTTGGGTGCAACCGATTTAAAATATTAAAAATTATTTTTTTAAAATTACGAATCAAATTTTTATATTCTTTCTTGCATACAATATTGCCAGCCATTACGTCCCAGCGCTTTCTAAGGACTCCGCAATCACACGGACACCGCAGTATCGCAAGGAGTGACATAATGATCCCTCGTGATTCTTTTCCATTTAACTGCTACATCAGTCGATCATCAGTTCATCTGATCGGGGGTCTGCACATTTCGTTTGCTCGTTTGCTCCAGCGGTTTTCAGTTCTTTGTCAGACGTGACCGACCTATTCACACTTCAGCGTACTTCGACTCTTTGATGGATCACTTTGTTTCATATTTTTTCTCTAATAAACTAAATGCATCAAGCAGGTTGCTTGTTTAGAATACATAATTAAAAAAGTAAGTCATGGAAAAGTCTAAGTAAAACATATTGATCAGGGTTTTATGAATGTCCATTCAGTAGTTTATGAGATTATTCATATGAAATAAACAAATGTGACAAATACATGTCTATTTTCTATGTTGTACCTATTTGTTTCCTTAAAACCACCACAGTCCGCTGCACTCGTCACATGTGAAACGTCCTGTAACTTAGGTGACTCTTTTGATAACAAACAATGCGTGAAAACTGCCTTCTATTATGAAATACAATACATATATATCGTATATACATATACTATTGTGACACTTTATAAACATCTGAAAAACTGTTCGTTCAAATTTAGTCACATGATTTCAAAATGAAGACTGTTCGCACGGTTGCTACGGAAACGCTCGTTGTAGAGGGAGGAGAACCTTCGATTCAGCCACTGGCAGTTCAAAGAAATCACGCGTCGTGACAAATATTTTTGATAAATTTATTGTAGTTTGATATTAAAACAAATCTTAAAAAAAAAGACAATATTAAGTTTACTTTTTTATACAATCTCAATATTGTATTTACATTTAATGATTGTATTATGTTACATAAATAAATAAAAATATTAACGTAACATTAATTTGAACCTATTAAACTCATGCAAATGTCGTTTATATCGTACGAGCATAAAAGGAAGGTCATACGAGCCAATACAGTTTAAGCATATTTTTTCTTTCCGACAATATCGGACCAGGTGTTACAAAAATATACTAAGAGAGTTTTGTTAATGTGCGGGGGTACCTCTTACAAGTTTGAAGAAGTTTGCATGTGAACAGCAAAATAATCGTCGTGTGATGGCGCGCCTACGGCCGTCTTTTATCCGCCAGTTAATAGATACAGGTTAATAATAATATGAAGTTCCGTTACATAACATTGTTAAATGCATCGTAAGAGCTGTTATTTAAACACATTTCTGCAGCAAACTATCTCACGAGGAGGCCGAGGAGCGCATGTCGGAGGCGGACGACAATAACGACGGTGTGGTAACGTGGACAGAGTACCTGCAGGATGCTTTCGGAGTTGAAGACGAAGAAGATATCGGTGCTGAAGATACGGGGGACACGGGCATGGTAGGGGTGCGCAAGTTTGTACTTTATTTATATTAGCGGTTTTGGGGCCCCATGTAGATATTTTTTGCAAGGCCATTCACAAAGGCATACTCGTATGTCTCATTTTAAATGCACTGAAATGCCGTCCCAGTTCATATAGCGCGTTCTTGCGGGGGGGGGTGTAAAGGTCCGTATCTGGTATCCGTCCACTCTTGCGTTATGTTTAGTTAGCGGTACCTTTGATAGATCAGGAGAAATATTATGAACTCCTAAAAAAAAACTAAGTTTCATTTCATATCTATTGAGGATGAATTCAAAGATAAAAAAAACTATTCAAAGAACTGAGGATTTCTGCATTATTTATGTGTCTATGGTTAATTGTCAGTTTTGGAATCCAGTGTAGGTATAAGTAGGATGGTGCTCCAAAAAGATATTTTTTTTTTTAATTTATTTATATATCTTTACAACATATCAAAGCACAATTTAATATACATATTATGTACAGAAGCGTTAAATCTAATTGACACCTTAGTAATATGACGACAGCACGATAGACATTTTAGCAATAAATTTATTTGTAAATAAGCTAGTGGTTAAAAGTAAATAAAAAACAAAAGAAAAGAAAGTAAAATGAGTGAGAACAGAGCAAAGGGAGAACCAATTATGGCTTTGTTTATAGACTTTGTTTTTGAACTTTCAAGAACAAAGTCAAACGCGCTCTGATTACAGAGCGTGCCAACGTTTGCCATTCTGGACTGATGTTGGCATGAATCACGAATGTCTATGGACGACAGTATCCACTCACCATCAGGTGAACTGTATGCTCGTCTGCCGCCTTTTTTGCTATATGTATATAAAAATTTGACTGAATACAAATTTTTGCGTTCTCCCCTAAAGAAATTATATTAAACTGTCGTTTATTTCAGCTCATACACGACGAGAAAAAAATGTGGGCAGCAGCCGACACCAACGGAGACGGCGAGCTGGACATGACAGAGTTTGAGGTAATACCGGTATATGTTAATTTATTACAATAAACCGTGTTCAATAAACAAACTTATCATCAATAATTAATATACGTCCATGGATCCAGTCTATCCACACATACACGACAGCGTTGAACCGTTTGGAACGTTCACAGACGCCCCTTCTGACTTGGTGATTTGAAATCAGGACTTCCATGAGTCCTACAAGAATAAATAATAATACAAGTAATTATTTATCTTTCATAAGGTCCTATATTCAAGGCCAAAGTCAATCTGTTCCCATTAGTTCCACTGATCAGTTCCACCTAATAGAACCAATGGTACTTATTTTCCCAATAAAGAAATAAAAAAAAATGTTTAGTTCACAATTTCAATTAGGTCCACTACAAAATCAACAATTTCATTTTAAACTTATACGTAGGACCCCATCTAATTTAGAAAAATGTTTTTTTTTGTCGAATAAAATATTTTCTTACCTGACTATACGTAAAGTACATAAGGTGTTCAAAAAATTTAAAATTCTTCTATAGCCTACCGGATAAGGTGTGCATTGTACAATATTTCCTCATTAATGTCGTCAATAATATTTAAAACTGTAAATAATAATTAAAAATTATTAAATAATAATAATTCTTAAAATCATCGATAACATCAGTCGTCTGCCAATTATTCTATATAAAAAAAAATCGTGGATACCATTAGTCATTAATAAAGTAATACTCCTTTGTCGATAATAATAATTACAATATGTAGCATCTCAATAATTTTATGAATATAATCGTATTATGTCACTTTCTTAGTTGAAACTGCAGAAATTCTCTTAAACTATAAAAGCATTCCTTCGATAACCATTTGTTCAGTAGTTTTTTAAACGTTTTAGAGAGACTAGTCTCTCCGTACCTCACGCTCGGTAGATGGCGCGGAGCGAACTCGCAAATAGTAGTTGATTTATGAACGCCATGGTTGCCCAGGTATTCACCAACCCCGAGGAGCACGGGGTGATGCACCCGTATCTCATCAACCAGACCCTCAGGGAGAAGGACGCCAACCGCGACGGACAGATCGACTTCAATGAATTCGTTGGAGACAGAGGTCAGTACACTTTAGCTGTACGTGTATATTTGACATTTTTAGGCTTTACTGATCGTTGCGCTGTACTCTACGAACCACACAGAACCCAAAACAAAATCTTCTATAATGACACTTGGTATATAGTATATAGTGCTTATGTGCCGGGCTAACATATACGATACTTTTCTATATTTATACTTCTATACTAATACAATAAAGAGGTAAAATTGTGTGTTTGTAGGCATGTTGGGGGTAATCTCTGGAACTACGGAACTGATTGCAAAAATTCTTTCACAAATAGGAAGCTACATTATCCGTGTCTAATATAGGCTATATTTTATATTGAAATTTTGAAAAAAGAACCTTATAAACGGAAGCGAAGCGAGGGCGGGCCGCTTGTATAATAAATAAAAATCAATTAACGTATTGTTTTGCTCTCAATACCACAGAAGTGACAAGTGCCAAAAACGTTTCCTCGAGTACTGATCAAGTGAATCTCGTCCCATTATAGGTACTGCTTCCTAATTCTTCTTACGCTAAAATGTTTCCAGTGAAACTAGCGAACTCGACTATGAATCGATATCGAAAATCCTCATGTTAATATTTTACGAATCTTGGCCATGTTTTTAAAGCGAATGTTCTTCACGGCCACAGTTTTTATTACACTGCAGTCGGTGTTACAATTAATTTTCAATTATTGTTTATCAAAATCGGTCCAGTAGTTTTAATAATTTATACGATTATTTTGTGATATTATTTGATAAAAGGAACCTTATTGTCGAGCACATAGGTGCATTGTAATCCTTATTAACTCGTAGACTACGTAAAACACGTACACCAAGCGAACGAAGTTGCCGGCAAAGGCTAGCTATAAATAATTGTTTCGAAACCCGATGGCATAAAAAAATCAACCATTTGATAGTCAGCGTTTGGCTCGTTATGTGTCGAGTGTCACATCTTAATTGACAGCTGTGTGGTATTGGGTTACATGTCGCGTCAAAAAAGTGTATGTTTTTGAAATTATCGTGATAATGCGTAGTGGACCTTATTATAAGAGCTGGAATGTCGTAGGATTTGTGTTCTGTCGCTGCAAATAAAATGCATGGCATCAGTCTGTAACATCTCACTGCTACGCACAGACTTCTCCTAGTAATTCACTAGGAAGTTTCAGGTCATAATTCACCACGCGGGCCCAATGCGGATTGGTGTATATATTTTTTATAATAATAATAATGTATTTATTTGCATAGTCCATATTTTTTAATAATAATAAAGGCGACTTTTCGGTAGGGAATTGACGACCTCATCGTCCGTAATGAGACAGCCGTGTGACATAGCTGCCCCATCACCCAATCAGTCTGCCCTCTCTTCCCATGAGGTCGGGGAGTACTCACCCTGCAGTGTGGGTTGTCGCACCTGCAGGCGATCATCACACTGGGTCTCGATGCGGAGCACATTCGTTGACGCGAGGCGGGGTGCTTTGTGCTCCCTGTAGGGTGGTCTTGGCTCAATCAAGTTGAGGTTGGGCTGGGGCTGCTGTGGCGGGGGATATGAAGTATTCCTGCGTTTATAGATGTGCTCTGTATCGATCCTCAAACCAACGGTTCCTTCGGGGAGATGGGTGCCCCCCCGTAGTGTGATGCCCAAATGCAAGTATGACGATGAATGAGAGGAATACGAACAAAGCCACTTGCCTGGGGGTCGCCAGGGCACGTCCAGAGCTGCCGCTGGGTGTGGTAGAAGGCGAGGCAGCCAAACTAGAGGTGGAGCCCGACCATCAGGCTCACCCTCACGTCCATCATCTCCACCAGCCGGCTTAAATAAATGAGATCATATTCTAACTTATCAATATACGAGGGCGTACCCAAAAGAAACCGAACTATTTTTGTACAAAGTTATTTATTTAATTTTTTTACAAAAAACATTTAATCTCCTTCAAAGTACTCTCCGTTGGAGTTAATGCACTTGTCCAATCTTTTGTTCCAATTTTCGAAGCATTTTTTAAACTCATTTTAAGCATTTTAACTAACTATAGTCATAATATTCGTTGTAGTCCTTGAAGTATTTGTCCATATTTATAAAAGCAATAGTCTCCTTATTTTTTCAATATCAATACGCCACTGATCATCCAAACCACAGTAGTGTGTAACGGAATCCGAGATGCACAATTATATGCATTTAACCTCGGTGTAACAATGTCACTGGGACAATTGTCTGCCAACAGTAAACAACAACGTTGTATTCAACAGCGTGAGATTCAATTAAACACATTTAACGCTCTTGGCCTTAATGAGACTAGATTTCTGGGCTATATTGGATTTTATTATGCTGCATATTGTTGTGTCGCTGTATTAATTATAATGAAGTCTCTGACTTTGTTACTCTGCATTGCGCTGCATTACCGGTGGCAACCCCACACACTCCAACCTAGCTGCTAATTGAACCGCCACTGTCTAGATACCTATGTTTATGTAAATTTATGATATAGATTATAACATTAGCAGATTGTCCGACTCCTACGAGATAATGGTTCATTTGCTTTGTTTTGTACATTTAACATTATCGAGTAATAAAAAAAAGTAAGTAAAATAATTTTGTATCCATTTACTTTACAATCCGACAATCTTCTGATGGGACATACTGCGAATGGGGGGGGGGGGCTTTCTGCCAATAGGGCGGTGCGAGTTAGTGGTTTGTGTGAAAGAAAGTGCTGGATCGTAGAACAAAAGTTGCTAGTTTATACAAAAGGATTTCAGTGTATATATGGTGCTAGTGATGTGGTAAAAGTGGGTTGCTACTCTGGCCTCGAAATACTTTAACAACTTGAGTTTGTTGAAATGTTTGAATAAATGTCTTGATTGCGATTTTCATGTGCTTCCGACGAGTCGTCTTCTGTCCTCAACAAACCTACTATCACTTTACTGATTAACTCCTGACTTACTTCTACGGGGCTGGACATGGACAGGATACGTTTTAGACTTTGGATTTGTTTATTACGAAGAGAACTTAACACTGGCAGAATGTGCTAATTTCACCATGGCCATATATAAAAAAAAAACTGATCTGGTCGATTTGTTATTGTTGTGATGTCACCTATTTATATATAGAAAGATAAAACTAAACATTCTAACAGCAAACTATTCTGGCCAGTTTGCTGTTGTTGCGATTGTAAATGGAATAGATTGTGGAAAAGTAAATAGCTGTAACAAAAGACATTTATCTATCTATTATTATTATTATCAGTAAAAGATCGTTGTAAATAAGGTAAAAAATTCTAATAACGAGCATATTCTTCAGATCAGATATATCAGCATCTTGATATATTGATTGATCGATTTCTTGTTGTCACTGTCACCTAATAACAAAGTGACTTGGTTCTCAACGCTCACCCATCAGGCACGCACCAGGACAAGTCGTGGCTGATAGCTGAGAAGGACAAATTCGACCACGAAGTGGACCGCAACAGGGACGGTGTCCTCGACGCGAGCGAGATACACCAGTGGGTCATACCCAACAACGAGTAAGTTTGCTTTCACATATTTTCTACAAAAACTGATATATTTTGACTCATTTGGATAATTTATTCTTTGTTTCTGTACGTTAAGGTTAACCTAATTCACTCTATTGTTAAGATTAACCTAATTGACTTAATTAATTATCTCTTACATTATTTTCTCTGGGATTATTTTAATATTGCAATAATTGATAAAATTGTACTTGGTTACATTAAGTAATTACATTGCTATTTTATATCTGGATGCCAGTGGCCAGACAGAGAATTTTTTCACAAGTTGTTCCAGTTAACGTAATTACCTATATTATTATACAAAGGTCGGCAGACAAACAGATAGTTTAATAATGGTTTAATTGAAGATAAATGGAGACTGTTGGGACATCTGCGATACATGCCAATATCAGTCAAGATTGACAATGGCTAGCATGTTCCCGAATGTGCAGTCTCCTTTTGGGGATTTAGGAGTGAAGTAAGATTGGGAATAAGGAGTATAACAAAATGAGAAGTTTACTTTATCCTGTTAGAGAAATTAATATTTTACGAGTGTGTATGTTATTATTATACGACGCCCAATAGTTTGACATAAGTTTTTTTATGAAAGAAAGGCAAATGAGCATACAGTCCATTTGATGGTAAGTGGACACTGTCGCCCATAGACATACGTGACACATGCCAACATCAGTCCAGAATGACAAACTTTGCTACACCACCGGATGCGCTGTCTACCTTTGGAAATATAGGAATGGATTTGAAGAAAGGGTTAGAGAAATGGGGAGGGATAAGATGGAATGGGAATAGGCTCTGGCATATGTCATTCACTACCGATACACGTGCATTGGGGAAATAGGATACAGTGAGAAATTCAGTACATTTCAAGGTAGTATTTTGTGGGAGAGGAGTTAACGTGGAAAGTGGAGCACGCCCGGGGGCTTCGGGAATGCAATGTGTCCCTAGGGTGTGATCCGTCTGCCAAGTATTAGATACTTTCCTAATTGTTTTAATCTAAGCTATTGTAATTAGATTAATAACATATTTTATTGATTTGCAAATAATTTACAAAAACGGCTCAGTACCCTAATGGTGTAATGTAATATTTTATACACAAAAACATCCACAGAAAAGTACACTTTCCAACTAAAAACGTTGTATGAAAATCCGACCATCTCTTAAAGAAATATAACACACAGACCGACAGGCAAATGAACATACACGCCAAGCTTATAGTCCGTTCCAATTCAATTTATCCAAAATGTTAACAAAAATGGCGGTCTGAGGTGACTGACACGACCTTAAATTAAATAGCGAGGTGAAATTGTTTACAGATCCATCGAGAGTGCAAGTTGGTTCTAGATTCAAAGCTAAATGTTGAGATATTTCATTGATTTGGTTTTGTTTTCGGCAAACTGGATTGGAACAGACTATACACAAATATACAACAACCGTCCTTTTTGTGTCGGGAAACCAAAATGCTTATTTACACACACAATGTCATTACAGTGAAATAGCAGATGATGAGGTTGACCACCTTTTCGCGTCAGCAGACGATGACCACGACGACTTATTGTCATTTGAGGAGATTCTCCATCATCATGACGTATTCGTAGGCAGTGAGGCCACTAGTTACGGCTCAGACTTACTCGGGGAACACTTTGATGACGAACTGTGAGCAGTAGACTGGGACCAGCGAGATCTGGTACCCGAAATCATCAATTTTGACAGCAAAAGGAGGATTTTATAGTTTTTTTACAAGGTTAAATAAAAATATTTGCACTCTTTACTTTGCATTTTTAACAGTAGAATTATACTCTATTCACATTAAAAAAAGTGACGTCATCCGTCCAATGTAGCATAACGGCGTTAATTAATTGGTCAATCGAGGAAGCGCCCCCTCGTAATTGCTCAATAGGTGAAATCACGTGACTGATAGTGATGACACCACTTTTTTCTTAATTTGAACAGAATATAACCATCTTTGTTTTAAGACTTTTGAACCTGATGTTTTCCCCAAAAAATTTGTTTATAGAAGTCTCTGACTTTGTTACTCTGCAAAATTTACCTCAAAAGAAGTTATTTTTTCATAAGTCTCTGACTTTGTTACTCTGCACAATGTGTTACTACATAAATGCAGAGATTCCCCAAAAGAAGTTACATTTTTTTTTTCATAGTAAAAGTCCCTCACTTTGTTACTCTATCTATACTATATGTTACTACAAACTGCAACGACGCACACTACGTTCATACGAACAGCCGCTACGATTAGACACCTACATGTATGTAATTCGGTGCCAGTGTACGTACGCGGCGCGAATCAGTGTGTACTGTGAAATAGTGCTAAATTTAAAAAAAAACCTTAGATCAATAGTTGTTCGCTTTCATAAAATAACCAACGTGCGCGGGTATTTTTATTTAATCCTGTATAAAGGGCGAAATACACTGACTTATGTAAATACATACATGAACTGTCAGTATCCACTACATAAATACAGCTCGCATAAATTCTTTGCGTAAGATATCGAATATTTATAAATAAAAAATAACATTTGTAATGTTATCTGAACAAATGGATCTTACTGTCCGTTCTAGTTTTGTTGATTAGTCTTTATTGAAATAAAAAAAAATGGAAGAGCTTTATAGCTTTGTCTTAAAAATCAAATAGAGCAACCGAAGAAACGACGAGAATTTAAATGAGGAAATCATTGCCCAAAGCCAAATAAGCACATTGTATGTTTGTTTATATTATGGTATTAAAATTAATATGCGTTACTATGCACTATGGTTTCACCTATTTTTACTCATCATTGCACCTACCGCGCCATCTCTGCATAGCCCAAATGTTGACTGGAAAAATGCTTCTAGCATTAAGTCCGCCTTTTGTCACGTTGTGCAAGAATAAATAAATAAGTCTTGTACCGACAATAAAATCCCTTTTGCTCAGATAACGTCACTATAACCTTCTTTTTAAATTTTTGTTATTATATAACTAAATTGCATAAATTTATTATTAATTATATTGATAGATATAAATTATTATTTGTAATCTTGCCTCGGCTTCCAAATTTAATGTAGAAACAAATTATAGGTATGAAGTAATTCATACAATGAGTAAATGATAAAAATAATGATTTTTATTCTTTAAACTATACTTTCAACGGCACAAAGTAACTTTCTACTGCCATACTGTCCTCTCCTAAGAGGAAAAGGTGTTAGTAACTTAAATTATATATTATAACTAATATTTTATATGCGAAAATTAAAAATAAAGAGAACCAATGGGTTATTCTTTTTGTTTTGTCCAAAACTCCAAGTTTTTAGTTTAATTTTTGTGCCTTTCTTACTAAGGAGAGCAGTATTTTTTGCACGTTTTTGTTCTGTGTTAAACTATACTAGTCATAAAATAACTGCTTGCGTGTACAAATAGTTTTAATATTTATACCATTGAAATCATCAAATGTACAAAATATCATGTAATACTTTAAAATTCATTGCAATGGACGTGGACTTGGTTTTTTTTCCTTTGTCAAGAATACACTAGAGATGCGTCCGAGTATTCGGTATTAGACAATAAATTGTTTTATGTTGAATTCAGAAAAACTATTGGATTAAAATACTGGATCATTAGTTGGAATTTATGTTACCTGGTTAAAATGTTACATGGTTTTGAGAATAGTTGACATAATTATCTAAATTGAATTAAAATAATTTACAAGGCAGCATTTCAACATGAGTTATGTGTACCTTACACAAACTGGTCTCATTGGGTACACAAATCTTGTAAGATTGATCTTCTTTATTTATATCAGCAGATGATTATTCACGTTAGATAAACTCTTTATTGAACACCAATACATGTTTGCAAAAAGACTATTTAAGTAACACGAAAAGTACAACAAGCGGCCTTATCACCAAAGCGATCTCTTCCAGGCAACCTTACGGCAAGTCACTTAAGTGTGTACATTTAAAACCTTTCCAAAAAATATCAAAATCACTCTCTTGTCAAATTTTCTCTTTTCTTTTCTAACTTCGTAAACTGTCAATTTTGAAACTAAGTAAATTTTCAAGTGTTCATTCAGCCTTGTACAAGTAGCCACGTGTTGATGTTTACACTTTAAAAGAGATTTTTGATTCATGCTCGAGCTAATTTTTCTAATTCGACCGAATATTCGGTTCATCGTGTATCCGAATTTCATTTTTCTCTATATTTTTATAAGACTTGATATAGCATTAATTGTACAATATATATGAAAGTAATATAAGAGTGCCATAAGTATTAGTATAGCGTGTACTTATCTCAGCGACCAAGTGTGCTACGGAAAATATGTATGGCCATAGCTGACTAACTTAAATAAACGATTATTTATTATATTTGCTGTTTTATTTCCCGAACTCATTTTTTGCATTAGAATGCTGCAGATAAGCACGGTTAATTCTCCCACTAGCACCATAAAGCATCAATCGTTTGCATCATGAATTGATGTCTAAAATTGCTATCCCTTTCAAATAATTGCTATCTACGTAGTTCGAAAGTTATAATGGTCGCCAGGGCCGGACGTTTTATATGAAACAACATTATTTTAAGTTTAAGCAATTTTATATTTAAGTTATTTTAAGCAAATGTTAGACCAAAATTTGCTTTGTTCAAAGATTGCTAATACCTAAATACACAAATATCAGTGACCATTCCGTAGCTAAAATGGATTAAAACTTTTTAACATTTGAAAAACACATGCTCATAGTGTTCATAATCGTCCATTCGAAGTTGTTTATGGATGGAATACCTGATCGTAGTGTCTTGAAGAACGACTTTGCCCAAATAAGTGCTGATGTAGCGGCGCGTGGTGACAGGAGACGCAATGATAAAAATCCAAAGTTTGCATCAAATTCCCCATCAAACGGGTGTTACAAACGCATAGCTATGCTACATCTTTTGGTCCACTTGGTTACATTAGGTGGTCAGTTTGATCTGACTATGAGAACTGCTTTTCCCCATGATCAGATTGATCCAAGAGGAATCAACGGTTAGACTGAATAAAAGTAAAATCAACAACAGAAATGTTAATTACTATTTATTTAAAATTTGTAATGCTCGGCGATTCAATAATTTGCCTGCGAGGCGTGGGATCGTAGACAACGTGGACGAAGTACATCAAACCGTTTGTATGGCGGCACTATACCTTGTTCCAAGTCAATTTGTCCAAAATGGAAACGCATGCTGGTTTGCGGTAATTGACACGTCCTCAAAGTAAATAGTAAGGTGATAATTGTAGGCTAAGTTTGCCCAAAATTTAAAGCCAAATGTTATGATATTTCATTGATTTAGTTTTGTTTTCGGCAAATTGGATTGGAACGGACTGTTTTTTCAGTGTAACGGAACCGTAGTGTCCACTGTTAATGGCAGGGGGAATAACAAAATGAAACGCCAAAAGCCATTTACAATATTTTTTTATTCAATATAATAATCTTAATAAATCCAAAATATTTACACAATACAAAAACATACAATATGACCTGGATTAGCGTCCTTCCGCCACCGGAGTTGCACTCAACAACGAAACGTATGTAAGCTCTACTTCTATTACTTGGGTACTGGATTGGCCCGCATCCGCGCTTCGGCACGCACCTACAGGTCTACAAAACCAAAATGTCGGACGACCAACATGTTCAATTTGTACAATAATCAAATTATCAGACGACCTCTAAATGTTCGATAAAATTGTACAATCTTACTTGAATTGCGCCTTGAAAGAAAACTAGTTGCGATACACTCCATAAACGATGGACGATGGTTCTTTGCGATACAGACTCGTAGTCACAATCATACTTTTTCATAATAAAGAATTTTGTGAGAAAAAACTAAAATATGGTGCATATTTTTTCAATTTAAACTTCCAATACTTTTTTTTTTATTATATTGTACTTTATCATAACTTTTTTATATTTTGCAAAATGCCCAAACATCTTAAAATGTACTTTAGTTCTTAGTAATAAGGTGGTATATCGGCCGTCGATTAAATAATAATCAAACAAAAAAAAAACTGACGACGTTTTTCTTCGGATAGAAGGTGGCAGATGACCAGAGAACCGTGCCGAGTGGATACTGTCGCCTGTAGACATCCACGATTATGTCAACATCAGTCAAGAATGACAAACGTCGGCACGTCTGTGGATACGCTGCCAGGAGTGGGTTTGGCAAAAATGTCATATGCCAGACATATTTTTGGGAGTAAAACATTCCCCTGTTTTTAATTTATGAATTTAGGCAAATTGGCGTTTAGTCACAACTTACCTTTATTTACCGAAATTATTTGACAAGTATGGGAATTCTCTCTTTCCCAGGTGTTATGCATTACTAACCACAATCTTTTGTGCACGGATGCTTATACAATCGTCATCTGCCTCGTATGAAGGAGCCTTATTACAAAGAAATAAAGTATAATATCGTTTGAATACTGAAAGTTGCCCTTTGGTTCGAACGTTCTGCGGACACACCTGATCTAGAGAAATCAATCAAAATAATTGAACATTATTTTGAAATGCTTTGATTTATGGTTAAATATATAGTTAAAACATGTTCTCAAGTATTTTGATTGACTATTTATATTTTTTATGAAGTTATTATAGTCGCTCCACTTTGTTGTTGGTTCTCATCGATTCTGGACGATAGATGGCGATAAAGTATGACGCAATATATAACCTCGCATAAATTGTCAGGCAAGGAGTCATGACCATATCGACCCCCCCCCCCCCCCCCAACCCTGCTAATGAACTGATGAGTACCGACCGCCAACAAAGTTGACAGAATTATATCATACATTAATTATAGAAATTATATTTTGAAAACAAGACCTTGGTCGTACCGAAGGGGGAGCGACATTATTACTATAATACTATCAAGTGTATGGTCGTACTTGTGCATGGCATGCGCATGCACACACTAAAAATGATTATTTCAATAAAAACAATACTAAATTTTAAACACTTAATGTCTCGATCACCAAAACAACAATACATAATATCTATGTAAAATATATAATTCATAAAGATCTAAACTGCACGCCGACATGCCATGCGCAGTAGCAAGTTTATTTCCACTAAAAGCGCTAAATATTATGGATCCGTTTTAAGACATTTTACATACATTTAAATAGATTTCTCGTTAGCCTACATACAAAAAATCATTTTGCGACTGACCTATACAACTTCAGGAACATTTTGTATGCCAAGTGCACCGATCACTATTTTATTATTGCTAGCATCATGCCGGGTAATTCAGGTCATTGTTGCGGTAAATTCTAGGCTTCTTATCACAAAATAACAAGTGTTTTAGGTGTCTCAAAGCGTCAGGAGCTATTAGCACACATAGATGTTGGCGTTCCATAGACATTCTCATAAATTAATCCACGGAAAATCTAGAAAAAAAAAGAATTGAATTGAATTGTACGGGCAACACAATGTCACATCTGACGAAAACTCATAGCGATCACCTAAAATTAATAGCCAAGTAACTATAGTGTCTGAAAGACAGATTATAAGTGTTGCCACTTTATTAAATCAAAGTGTAAATGTCAACGAATTATAATAACCTACATTGTTAGGAGGTATTTAAGGTATAGTCACACTGTCGCTAAGTAACTATATTAATTCAAGACCGCTTTCCAAAGAAACGCCTGAAAATAACTCCTTAACAATTCAAGTTATGCTGCATCTCTCACTAATACGAGCATAGAAAAGGTGCATATTGATTGTCAAGAAGTCATTTTAACACGTTTTGGAACGCAACTTGGGCATACTCACGTATGACGTATAGCGGTCAGTGTGACATCGTGATTGACAATCATTACCTAACAAGCCGGTATATACTTTTTAACTGCAATGTATGTGTTTCTAGACCGCATGCGATTATCCCTGTATGGAATGCGATTTTTACAAACTTTAATTGTAAAAAGTGGATACATAACTGGCACAGTTACGTGACACCTACCGCGTTACATTTCACTTAAAAATATTCATTTTATAGAATATACATAATAATATAAGAACAATTTGTCCATAGAATAATTTTAATGTTAAAAATAAGTATACATTTATAACTGAGAAATGTAAATCTAATAACTATATTGAACTAAATTATAATGGACTTGTCCTTCCTACACGCGTCAGTGATCAAATAATTTATTACATAGATCGATCGATTGATGTTATGGACACTGCAGGGTGTAGGAAAGACCGGTGAATGAAGTGTAGGTGAATGTAAAATTAGCCCAGACCTGTGAATGACGCAAAAATGACGAAGAACTAAGCGGATAGTGAAAACGGACTTTAACATCTAAATTGAACATGTGTTGCCAGCCGCGAAGCTGTGTTGCTAATGTTAATTAATTTTACCTAATCACTTAGTTCAGCCTATATACTTAGGTGTTAACAAGAGACCAGCTCGATTGTACATTTCATTTCTGTATAAAACATACTCTTTAGGTACAATTGGAAACATTGACGAGCCGTTGTACACGTGAACTGTTAACGGTACTCTCATAGCCTGCACTAAAACCGAAGCGAATCAAAGTGATGCATGTTAATGAGAACGCGAACGTAAATGCACCTTCACCACAATCTGAATAGTAATGAGCTTAGGCTTTATTGAACGTACTTTAGTTACACAAAAACGAACAATTGTACTATCAATAAAGGTATAAATTGAATCGACTCTTTCAAACTCATATCAAAATAATCATCTATTTATTACGAAATTAAATTGATTAATGATTTTTTGGAAGTTACTGTCAAAATTAGTGACAAAGACATTTAGTGCAAAAGAATTTTTGATATGTAATTGAGCTAAGAACGCACCGGTTCTTAGCTCAACCGCGCGCGTTTTTATTATTTTGCTCGAAACAGTGCAACTGAGTGAATAAGATTATGTATACACTGGAGTTAAAAAAAAAACCGCACGTTGCTTAGATTCTTTTTCTAAGCAGTCTTGCAAACGATACCTAAAGGGCACTACAAATAATCTGCAATGCATTCCATCCAAATTTATGTCACATTTTAAGCGGCAAATAAAAGCACGCACAATGGCGAAAAAAACAAGCTAACGGCTTTTCCGCAAAAGTATTTAGCCTACGAGTATAATAACGTTAGGAGCAGATTTCCGAGCACTTTTGTCCTAACTAAAGCACATTCTTTAATAAAATATACTTAAAAACGACAGCACGGCTTTAACCGAATCTCGTTAAGTGAACCCTTACACTATGCGGCAACAACTGCGAACTGCCTACGTGAAACGGAACTAAATATAAATATATATATATATCATTTATTACATTACATTATAAAGTTAATCTAGTTTTATGGGTTTTTTCATGTTGTAAGGGACTGATTACATTCATTCGGCTCGGTTTCACTTGAACAACAACATCGACTGGTATTTTGCTATTCTTATTTTTTTCTCAACTTACTGATTTCAAGTTGAAACTGTGAAAGATTTAAAAATTAAACAACTTCACTTCAGATGTTTCTTAGCTTCCACAGTATACGGTCCAAAGTGAAGTAAACGTTATGTCACCAAATAGTCAGGAAAGTAATCAGATGGTCAAGTTCAAGTGATATCAAACCGAATAAATGTAAATACACGCTATAAACGAGAACAACCTTACACTTATATACAGAAGTGTACATCGATATCGATACATATACAAGATACAACATTTACACTGGTGTTAACAATCAATTTCCTTGTGTTTATTGAAACTGCAACATATTAAATGTCAACAGTGTGTCCGTGTTTCTGTAAGATAATTTCAAGTATTTCTATTTTTTACACATCGTGACAGTATCATAGTAAAAAATACAATTAGTTTATATGGAATGAAAGAAATTACGTGTATGTACTAAATACGAAATAAAAAGCAGTTTTTTTTTACTATATTAATGTCACGTGGGAGGTGATAAAGCGACCAGTTCAGTGACAATTCAAATTCAAATTTAACATCTGTATTGTGGAGTTGAAAAATGGCCTCTCCTGATCGCTCCCTGTTGTTATTATCATTAACCACAATTATTGATTTTAATTTTATTTTCAATTGTTTATTATATGGTTATAATAAAGAATAATCATATAATAATGAACAACTGAAAATAAAGTCAATAATAATAATAATGTTGAATTTAATGGGCCATGCCCTGCGCTAGCTCCAAACACTCATTGTAGTCAAGAAATTTACTACATTTCATTATTATAGGGTAATAAAGAAATTACCCAAACAAACATCTATCTTTTTTCATACAAATGTTCGTCCGAGCTCGGATCCGGGACATTTTGCACAGTAAATAAGAACCCTAGCTACCAGCGGGACTAATTTCACATCGTCGAATTGGTAGCTTTATCGGTAATTGAAAGAGAAATACAGAGCCGTTTATTTCCAAATCTAAAAGCAAGCATTCATATATTATATTTGAAACTTGATTCTATATGTATAACAGGTGTGTGGTTTGTATGCGCGTGCGTGAGATTGTTCTCGAGTATAGTGTGTGTGTGTGTTCCCGTGCGCCGGAACTGTTCATTATTCAATAACCCACCACATACCTCAGCCCCCGCGCGCGCCCCCGCCGCCTTTACATTTTGTCTGCAAATAATAATGAGAAATATATAATATAGGTCAGCCCAATATTTGATTAGGTTAGTCCAATATTTCTAGCGCACCGATTTCTATAGTAACTGCTCACGCGATACTGCCCATTTATTAATATTACTGCCTATCTGATTTTTACTCATTGAAATATTTATTGAGCTACTCATTTCAAGACACTTTACTCCTCGTTTCCATTTTTTTTAAACGAGGTATCTAGATGTGTACTTAGTGAATGTGTACCTAGATAGAAAAGGCCAAGAAAAGTAAGAAGATAGACGGATGGTCATAGTCGCCAAGAAAGACCCCTTTAAAGGTTCCGTATTGATCCAGGGGGAAGTATTTGAGGCAGAACAAAATGCCGGCGTGTCAGCAAGAACCGTTCGACGACGAGAAGTAGAAGCTAAACTGTTAGGAAGAGTTGCTCAAGAAAAGTTACTAGGAAGGAATTATGCTCGCGCTAGGAATTACGAACATTGTATCTAATCTCGGTGGAAACATGTGTTATTTTCTAACAAGACCAAGAAAAATCTCATTTCATCAGATGGCACACAATACGTGCGGCATCCTGTAAATACAGAAGTTAACCTAAAATACATTAAAAAAAAACAAGTAAAACATGGAGGCGGCATTGTCAACGTTTCGGAATTTAGAGTGGGACCCGTAAGTAAAATTGAAGGTAGTGCTTGATCAACACCAATACAAACAAATGTTAGAGGAAACCATGCTGGCTTATGCCGAACAAACTCTCCCTGTCATATGGACGTTTCAACACGACCACGACTCGAAACATACAGCACAGTCCATGCTTCACAAATCAGTCGATGTCAGAACTGGATTGACCGCGAATAGGTCAGATCTAAACCCTATTGAGTTTCAAGAAGATTGGAGCAACAGTTCTATAGAAACATGCCATAAGTTGATATCGTCGATGTCGCGTCAATGTCAAACTGTAATAATCTATATAAATAAAAATGTAAACGTTCGTTTGTTTAAAATATTAAATCTCCGAAAGTTCTTCACCGAGAGCTTTGAAATTTTGAGACAACGTTGCATTGGAATACGCGCGTGTTTTTATATACCGATGACAGGGTAAAAACATGCTTTTTACCCAAAAACAGGTAAAACAGAGTAAGCGCCATCTGTTGGCCAGCCACAACAACGCGTGGCCGGGCACAGCTAGTAGTAAATATAATTTTGTTTAAATCTACACTAATATTATAAAGAGCTAAAAGTTTGTTAATATTATAAAGAGCCAAAAGTTTGTAAGTTTGTATGTAGGGGGGTAATCTCCGAAACTACTAATCCGATTTCAAAAATTCTTTCACCATTTGAAAGGTACATTATTCCAGATGGACATAGGCTATATATATTATGTGCAAAAAAATTGACGGGCACATGCGACGCACGCCGGGTACAGCTAGTTATACAAGTTCCATTGCTTTATTTTCTCGATGACAGCTGACACACAGTGGTCGATATAACTTTGTTCTAGCGTCAACGCCTAAAAGTCCGAACAAAAATTAGGCACCAAGACGTCATATTTCATTAACAAGGTCACGTCAGCCAGAAAGCAATTTTAGGGATGTAGTTATCGATAAACGTAACACGATAACAGATCCGATATTTTTTTACAAAATGTAAGAAACTAAACTACTGCCGGATACTTTTGTACAAATTTATTAACTAATATTATATTTCATTACAAGATGTTACACGTGTTAATTCTTGATTGATAATGCCAACTTCTTTAAAATTTTCGAAGCTGCTGTAAAATAAGTAGGTATAGGTAGGTACTCGACAATGAAACGAAATAATTATAATGACAGGTAATCTTTATTTATTTATTTTAATCAAAATCAATTTTAATCAATCGATTTTAAAATATTCACTAATTGTACTTTTAATAAAGTATTATCCACATTTTCGCCATGACGTTGGAGCCAGTCAATTATCTCTTGTTTTTTATTGGCCTGCGTCGGCATTTTATCAATTTGTCTGGAGTGATATGTAGCGTTGTCCATAATAATTATCGACGGTTCTTCCAGAGATTGCACCATTTCTTTAAACCATCCTTCGTAAATCTCCGCGTTCATTTCTTCGTGGTAGTCCACTGTTTTCTTGGATTTAAAGGCCAGTAAAGCATCTGACATGAATCCTTTCGTAGACCCTGCATGGCATATGATGAGGCGTTCACCTTTTCCCATTGGCACTGAACTAGTGGAAGCGACGGTGTCGTCAGTCCAGTTCTTAGATACTGTGTGGTTTGCATTTAACCAAGTCTCGTCAGTGAAAATAACATTTGACCAATCTGATATCTTTTTGGCTTCGCTCAAAAATTCGCAGCGAGCCATAGCAACGTCGTGACGCTCCATCAATATTTTACGTTTGTCCGATTTTTTATAACAAAATCCAATTTCTTTCAAAACCAAGCTTAATGACGATTTTTGGCCATGGAACAAACCACACCACATTCACGTAAAGAAACAACAAGTTTTTTAAGTGTTGGAATTTCTTTGCGCAAGTAATAGTCATATATATGACGGCGAATAGCGTCAGCGTCGAAGTTGTCAACCGATGTCACACGACGTGGTTGGCGTTTTTTCTTCGGCGTACGAAGCTTATTTTCCTGCATGCCGCTTGTACCGTAAGCTTCGGTAGTAATTTTTGAAACAGTAGGTCCACTAATTCCTAATGCGGCCGCAACACGCTCTCGCACTTGCGACAGTGGTAATAGCGGGCCACCATTTTGATACTCTGCTTCAAAGTAATTACGAACCTTGATCACCAGTTCTCTCGCCTGCCTTTTCAGAACAGATCCTTTCGGCATTTTGATATTTGACAGCTGGGCAGCAATCAACACGGAGGAACACAAAATACACAACGTAACGTATGGATAATGTGAAAAAACTCAGCGAGCAGAAATGTAGTGACTAGCACGACCGTCTTGTTGCGAGTGACAGATTAAAACAAACACAAAATGGCGGTGAGCCATTGAGTGTTCCCACCTTGAAAAAATATATTTGAATGTTTTTGTTGTATTTGTCTTTGTTCAAAATATAATAAATATATGCGATCGATATCATTACTTATTTGGTCACACAACACTACAACTATCAAATTAGAACTGTCATCGAGAAAATAAAGAAATGGAAATACTATAGCTATGTTATTTTGTATGTTTTCATATGTGTCCCAAATTAGTTGTTTACATTTTAACAAATAGTGCGTTGTTTCAGTAGTTGCGTCAGGCACAAACTGTATCTCAGTATCTACAGCTCGCACCGCAGTGTCGATTAAACAGAAAAAATCCTATTTTTTTCTGACCATAATGTACTTAAAAAACGAAGTGATATAAATGGAGTTTCATCGGTTTTCCCGGGAGACGCGGATATGTCGTGTTATGTACCTGCGCGGTGGTGTATCACTTGCAGCAGGAGGAGGCGCGCGGCTGGTCGCCGTCCGCGAGCCGGCGGCCGCCCACCGCCGCGCCGCCGCCCGCGCCCTCGCTCTTTGGTAACTTGTTCGCTGTCGGACAACATAGTGATACTTATAAATCCCTGATAACTAACGTGGTTGAAACTCAACCATACCGGGAAAGTCGCACTGCGGGGCACAGACCACCCTAGGGGCTGCCGCAGACGAGGCCTACCGCCTACGTCCGCTTCGCTTTGACTAGTAGATGCGTTGGTGAATTTTTGATCTTATTCCAATGTCGACAAAGTTGATTATTGTTTGTTAATGATAACCCCTTGTTAATGATAAGTAAAGTTATACAGGGCATCCAATCTAATTATATTTATTTAAACCTGATAAACTTAGTCGCCCACAGGAAGAGATAGGGTGGTGAATAGCACCACTTCATCTCTTCCCGTGGGTCGGGATAACAAAGTCGCTACCGCAAGTCCTGAGGAACTACACCACCTCTAAAAGAGTGGACTCGCCAATTCGTTTGATCAGCACGGCGTTATAAGGGCATACATGTGCACGAGGAGACGCGTGTAAAGCAGTGGACAGTCCATAAAAGAGCTCGTTACAATGAAACAACAAAATCTCAATAAAATTACCGTTGAGTTCTTTGTTAATCATTTAGCATCACCCCCAAGGCATTTAAGGTGGTAAAAAGTAACTTCTATGGACACAAGCAACAATTGCCTCTCTGATACTTAGATAAAACAATTTGAGCTAGATTACTACTCGGATATTAGATAAAAAACGCAGTATAGAACTCTGGATTTTTCATAGAAAACAAGTGGCAGACGAGCATACAGTCGTCCGCCCGCTGGTAAGTGGATATAGTCGCTCATCTGATAAAATGGGGAGAGGGATTAGAGGTTAAGTGAATTATTTTATTATTATTGAAGGTTTCTTGAACTCAAAAAAACACAACTACTGTCACTGCAATCTAGAAAATCTATTGTGACTTCTCTGAATTACAGCACACCTCAGACCCAAGGGTTCCATCAACGTATAATGGTCCCAGGAATGAGTGCTTTATCTAAAGTCAAAAAGTTTGACGAAGTGGACAGACGTGTGATCATAGGAGTATACACAGTATACAGCAACAAACAGTGTTACAAAGGTATATGTGCTATCACTCACCGATAGCTAAGAATATGTCGTTGACGTTCATGGCGGTCTTCGCACTGGTTTCCATGAACAGCAGTCCGTTCTCGTCCGCGTAAGCCTGCGCCTCCTCGAACTCCACCATGCGCTTGGCGGCGAGGTCGCTCTTGTTGCCGGCGAGCGCGATCACTATTGACGGGGACGCTTGCCGCTGCAGTTCCTTCACCCAGTTCTTGGCGCGCCCGAATGTGTCCTGGAAAGGTTCCAAGGCATTTTTCGTTGTGAAATAGATGACAGGACAGATCGTCAATGGCACCCGCATAATGTGGTTTACAATGATGAGGTTAGATTACTAATTACATAAATACATAAAAGGACAATGGCAAAATACGGGTAAAACAATTAATAATTATAGATTTTGCCATAATTGTTGTTATTTCAATAAATGGCAAATACGGCCAACAATTTAATAATGAAAGTAGTCAATCTTTTTTTATAATAATTTATCCAAAATTATTTACAACTTAAAAAGTCTATAGCCAAAGATTTTGTGATAATCGATTTACCACAAAACGTGGTGAATATAATCAAGGAAAATCCCCTCTCATAATGGGTCAATTGTGTAACGCCACCTCGCGTAATATATTAATCAAATCATGAATCGCACCCTCGCGTAATTGGTCAATCAAGTGAAATACCCTTACACAGATAAATCAACACATAGAAGAATGCAGACGTAACCAACAGTGATGTCTTTTCGTATAAAATTCTGTATTTTAAACGATTTAACAGACAGTCTTGAAAGATCTTCAATGAGATTATGAAGTTTGACACGTTGAAGATACGCAAAGCCTAACATTTTTAATCCGAGCTAAATAAATTCTGACAGTACCGTTACTTATTTATGTAAAAAAAATCAGTGATAGTCTGTGATAGAATATTAGTGCAATGATTCCAATATATGATCGAGGTTAATATAAAGATAGAACTGAAACAAACTTCTACATTTCATTTGTACAGATAGAATAGTTTCATGATTCGAACGCTATGAAATTATGTCAGCGGCTACATACATATATGTATGTATGACGTTGATACTGTTATCTGTGTCGGTTTGTCTGCATGTGGCAGACGCGAGTGGCGCCCTTGAACTCGGTGGAAGACTTATATGTGCATATATTCCATTATCTATACATTACGCACAAACTATGGTGCCCCCGAATAACTTTGTGTTATAAAGAAACAATCAGATCTAGTTGGTTCTATGGTTTAAGCCTATTGTTATGGTTTCATAGAAGGTTAAAAGAAAATGACAATCGGTTTCTAAAGTTGTCTCAAATTGTACCTGGTATAAAGTTAAACTGTTATTAAATTTTTATCTATACTAATATAATAAAGAGGTAAAAATGTGTGTTTGTTTGTATGTTGGGGGTAATCTCTGGAACTACTGAACCGATTTCAAAAATTCTTTCACAAATAGGAAGCTACATTATCCGTGTCTAATATAGGCTATATTTCAATTTGTAATTTTGAAAAAAAAAACTTATCAACCGAAGCGAAGCGAGAGCGGGTCGCTAGTTCTGGATAATCTTGTCGATCTTTGCTGGAAACAATGATTTGTTTTCGGAGGCGACTTTTATATAGTAGCCCAGGTCGGTCAAGAATGACGAATGTTGGCATGCCCCCGGATGCGCCGCCCGCCTACCTTTGAAGGATTAGTAGTGGATTTGGACAATTCACTGGGAAGCATGACGGGAGGATGAGTTTTCCCCAATTCATTAACTCAAAACAAATTGTCATTGCCAGTTTCAGGATTTCTGTGGTTACCTTTTAAAAAGTAACAGTTCAAAGTATAATATGTATTTACAAGACACTGATTAAACTCGGTTCGCGTTAAGAATGCAGTGAGTCCTCGGCCATCGCTCAAGACACTATAGACGTATTCTTGTTTGACTAATAGTGAAACAGACTTAAAAATTCTAAAGAACACTATTGGCCAGAAACGGTTGACCGATGACTCACTGCATTTTTAACGTAAACAGATAGTAATGAACTTTCGTCAGAGAAAAATATAATTCTCGTTATTAAAAACTACAATTATCTCAGACCGTAGATTTTATCACATAATGTTTGAAAAAAACAGTTGATATGAATTCCCATAACCTATGCAAATAAAAACGAACGATCACACACACACACACACGTGTCGCCAAATGAAAAGTTGTCAGTTTGAACATTGATTAATATTAACTGATAAGTGCGTTGCTCCATGTTGTATTACGGCCCGGCAAACAGGGGCGTAACAGTGATAACAATATATGTTTCTTATGTATATAATTTATTCACATTTCTCGTGAGGTTCATTGTTCATTGACTTTATAAAAGGAAGAGTTCATCTATAAGAAATAATATAAAGATTACTGATCTGTTTACAAGGGTTATTTTACTTTGAAAGGTTTTAATTTTTTTTTATTCATTCAAAAATACAAATATAGCAGGTTATATTCACTTGTAGGTTATGAAAATTGGCTTCCCAAGTAAAAATGAATTCTCAAGCCGACGAAACTGCGAACAATATTGTATGTACACGTTTAGAAGTAATATTATAGGTACATTTTTTATTATTATTATTATTATATCCTTCATATATATTACTAAATCCTGTTATTACACATTTCGTTGTCAACCGAGTATAATATTTCTAACTGTAGCTAGAAATATTAAGAAATAACAAATATTAAGCTCCGGATCAGTTTCTTTTTTATTTTAATTGATGTTAATGCGTGTTTTCAGAGCATTTTTTTTAAATTTCACACCCCCAACATCCCTTTGGGCAACATTAGCAAACATTTTCACATCTCCAAAACTGCTATCCTACCATTTACGCTTTCTTCTTATGCTGTTTCTTTATTACACTGGTCACTTTCTCAGACAAGGTCGTTATTCGTCCTAAATAAACCAGTAGTCACGTTTCGATAAGGCGGCTGTTTGGCTGTTTATCTTATCGTTATTATGTCTTGTACACTTCAGTAGTCATTTCATAAAAGATTGACATTAAATGCCCTATCAATAGATTTATTGAGAATTATTTTATAAATCGCAAACATCAACACGACGCGTGAGCAGGAATTATAATCATAGTACGTTCACCATGCAACTGTTAAACGGTACCGATTTTCAAGTATGTAATCGGGAGAGGGCGGGCGTTCTGTCATACAGAATGAGTCTTTTGGATAGACACTAATCGGTAAATGTAACGACAAATAATTAACATCGCAGTCTAATAAGATGAGGAAAACTTCTCGTCCCGTTATACTTCTTATACTTCCCTGTGCTTGGCTTTGAACAGAAATTATTGGGAAAATCGGGAGGAATAGAATGAGATGGGAATAGGGCTGCCAACGCTCCGGGTTTGATCCGGAACCTTTGGGTTTGAAGGATGCGTATCCGGACTACGGGCATCGGTGAAGTTGAGCATTCAAAAATCTCAGAAAAAATAGAAGTATTGTTTGTTGTGATCAAATGCAAAGATATGATTTAAAGTGTTACTGTCTCTACCAAAAACAGCATAAATTTATGTTAAGTTATGTTATTATTATTAATAATTTAATATTATCTTGTCGAGAACATTAATATGTTATAGATTATAAGTTTATTTCCCGTTTTGTTGTTTGTATTTTTTTTTTTATCTCAGGGTTTACGATATTCCGGAGGTGGCAGCCCAAAACGGAATTGGGATCTGGCATATCTCAGTCACTGTGGACATTGGGGAATAGGATAATGAGTCTTACGGTAGTCTTCTGTAGACTTTTTGTGGGCTCTGTATACAATAGTCTTTAGAATACACAATAGTGTCCAATAAATACATTTTAAAAATCTCTCCTTTTGTCTAATTGTTTATTCCTACCTTATAACTTATAATGTGTGTTAAGTCGTAATAAATTTAAAAGTGGGTTAAAATAAGATACCATGTGATTGAAATAATCTAACAGGTCGCGGCCTGTGAGATTAATTAAATCAACCAATGATTTAAAAGCTATACAGATAGTGTTCTATTTTAATACAGATAATGTGTAACAATTAATTGATATATTTCACGTTATTATAAAAGGTCAACGTCTGTCTGTCCATATGCGCTGATGTCAGCAATTACTGATCCTAGGAATACAGAAATAAACAGATAAATAATGCTTTATTTCAATTTCAATTTAATTTAATTGAGTTACAGAATTTAAATATCAAGATTTATATTTTAATCAATTCGATATTGATAAAAAAAAATTTAAATAGATATCATTTGTTTTAAACTGTAGGATTTAGATTGCAGAAATTATGAAGCTTATCTCTATTTAAATCGCCTTCTAAATCATATTGTCCATGCATAATCGTCATTGACTATATCTTTTGTCTGAACTTTTATTCAACTTGTACTGTATTACGGATTACACAATTATTAGGCTACTAAGTGGGTACTAAGTGGGTACTAAATATGCAGCAAACATGACCGACCTCTGTCCACTTTTCAGCGCAAACGATGTCTTATACATAATACAGTACATCGGTACAATAATAATTCTTATTACCGTCGGTATAAGGGCGGAAATAGAACAAAAATGTTACGCTTGTCGTCTTCTGTGGGTGAATTTTATGTAATAGTGGATGTGTGTAGCCTTATTTCTATGGCCTTTCAGGTACCTTGTGATGGTTTTATTGAATGATAAACTATTTGGATAACCTGATTTTAACTATACACTTGTCAAAATTTGACAATTTGTCAATCACGCCTTGGATATAGTTTATTTTCTTATTTGTTATTTTGAGATTGTTTCTTTATTGGAATTAGTCGTGGGTATTTCTCGGAGTACCCACTCCGAGTACTCGTGGTACTCCTCGGAGTGTTTCGGCTCACTTAATCCGGCCTCGCTCGAGGATCCGACTCCTCTTAACGATTCCTTTCTCCTCTGATTCACTTACTTGTATTTTATAAGAGCCCGAGAGTTACTCATTAGCTTTGCATCATGTTCGTTCATGTAACTCAGCAATCCAAAACTGAAAGGAGTAAACAACTCCTCGGAGTCGAATCTTTTGATTCATTGAATCCGGGGTTACCCATCGCTAATTTTAATGTTAATATGATATTATATTGTTGTAAGCTCGTGATTTCATTAAACAAGACAGCATCAAAAACCTCCATTTGCATACAAAGAGCGTGACTTCGACAACTTCAGTGTGTGTGACATTTCAGAGTAAAATTGTTTAATTTAAGCACATGCAACGTATACACCACGGGACACGAAACGTCCGAAAAATGAATGAAATGTGGTGGAACCATTGGGGGGGGGGGGGGGTTTGACGACTAGTCGATCAAACGCGAATGTACTAATAGAAAACTATAACATCTTGTTCGTTCGCGTGGTTTGCTATGTCGTTACATCTCTTTCTTGTCAACCTTCTTACTTTGTTCGGGCACTCTACGCAGTCACACTAGTGCTGCCTCGCGGTCGATAATAGATGTCGATGGCCGAATAAATGAATGAACGGCGGAAGATGTACGAGTATAATGAATTACTTCCTATGAATTCTCTCCTAGCTCCTAGTGCAAACGTATAAATGGACTTGACGTTTGTGGTGTCAGTGGATTCTTCTAGAAACAAGGGTGTCATGGCGCAGGCGAAGTCACCAAAAATCCAATATGGCGGAAGAACTAATAACGAGTTGTAAATTGGGCGATCGCGTTTTCTTTGATAATACACTTTTATGTATTAGCATGCTCTAACATTTTATGCCTATATATGTATATGTATGCCTATTATTCGTTATCACTGGAAAGTAAAATTAAATCGTTTGGGCCGATTATGAAGTAATCACTACAATTTAATTTGTGTTATGTAATTCAAACATGTTAGGTATAGGTGTACCCGAAATATTCAAATGACAGTGAAGGTTGTTGTAGAGGGTGTAGAGCATACGACACTGTACATACGCAACAAAATATGTAGTCTATTACATTCTTAGGTATGTACCTATTCATCATAATAATAAATATATTTTGTTCTAATAATATTTAACAATCCTTTTGAATCATATCGATATCGTTCATCGATAGCGTCAAGCCATAGGTTACAAACGAAAGTGATGAAGGAATGAATTATTGAACGGTATACTCCGACTCATATTATGAGTTATATTGCGTTCTAAAAGGAGTACCTTTTAAAATGGGGTTTTATTTAGTGTTTTCGTACCACATTTTACTGATTTAACAAAAAAATAGCCATTAAAATCGGATAAAATTATACTTATGGGTGAAAAGGAACATTAGCTGTTTGGTCACTATTTGCAAAACAATACGGCGCATTTGTTAATTTTTTGCGATTTTGTCTCGACAAGCACTTCACACTGCAAAACAATTTATTCGTCCAAGAACAACGTTGCTTAGATGATTTTTACATGACCCACGATATATTCTGGCCCGAGGACCCTCTTGTAGATATAGGGAGGGGTAACTCGCGTGAGGGTTTACATAATATTTATTGAATACAGAGTCGAAAAGGATGAGATATATGCCCTAAAAATCTATGGGTCATACATATGTAACTTTAGGTCGCACAATACAAAAATACAAAAAGCAGAGCTGTACCTGATTAGTTATATCATATACGACGATCGCCGCCTGCGCACCCCTGTAGTACATCGGCGCTAAGCTGTGGTACCTGCAAGATAACATTAATAGAATGAAAACCTAAATTCAAATATATCCAGTGCAGACTCGCAGATCTTTCTTCATTTGAATACAACTTTAAACAAGGAAACGTACATAGAAATAAATAAATATCCTAATCTCAAACAAATGTTTATTTTTAAGTAGCTTATGAAATCATTAATTGGTCAATCAAGGAACCCCCCGTCGTATTATAATTGGTCAATGTGGGAAATACGTGAGTACTGAGTAGTAACCAAGAAAATAACGTGATGGATGAGTTATACAGCTTCCTTATATCTGCACTACTTGCTAATGGGCTGTAGTTTCGAGAAGTTGGAATAAACGCCAGTCATTACCGGCCGTTCTGCTTGATCTAATAGCAAAGTAGATGGCTCATGATATTTTTACAGAAAAGAAAGTGACAGTACGAGCAGACAGTCCACTTGGTGGTAAGTTGTTACTGTCGCCTTGTGACATTCGCGATATATACTGACATCAGTCCAGAATGATAAATGTTGCTACGCTCCTTATTGCACTACCTACTTTTGTATTATACTTTGGCTGCCTACCCTTGGCATATGATAGTCCAGAAAGGCAGTGACAGTCAAAGGGTATTTTTGACTTATAGCTTATTTACACAAGGAGTTTCTCGAACGAACATCGGTCAAAAGTAAGTATAAACAACTATTACCCTTATCTGATCGCTGTAATCATCGAGTTTATATCGTCATGTGAACAGTTGTAGGCGAGAATTGTATGTAGTTTGGTCGCATACGAGAATCGTAGGTATACAATATTCTCGCTCGAACCGTGCGAGAACCTCTCCTTGTCTAAACGAGCCTTTATACTCTTAAATAAGGAGGTGAATTGGAACTCCAGTTTAATGTGTTTCTCAATATTCTTTATTCGACTCCAATTACATATTTTCTTCACGAATATGAATTATTCAATTACCACAGTCGTGAAGAAAAACATCCTGAGTAAACGCACGTGCGTGACAATTAAAAGGATCTGGGACATATGTAGCATATCCACCAAACCCGCAATGGGCCTGTATGGGTAGGGAAAAAAAGCCTTGTGACTAAAAAAGAAGGCGACAGTCGAACGTTAAAAGAACTGCTATCGCCTGTTCGCTATTTATTTCACAAAAATATTTACATAAGAACTGTTTACATAGTCGATTCGTTCCACGAGCTTATTCGCAACGGTCTCTAATGCGATCTTGACCTAACCCAAGGTCAACATAGGAACAGAATGGCTACTTTATTGTTATCGTCCAATCATATTAACATCCGTATGTTTTGTCCTATTCTATTTATATTCCTACATTTTTTTTTAATTTAGAAAGATGTAAATTGATATTTGAGATATTTAAGACGGCGTTAGGAAGAAATCACTAATATATGTACTCAAAATGACCGCACAGTCCCATCTTAGCTAAATTCTATATTTATTTATATTTAAATGAGCATATTGCTTTGTAAACAATTTTATTCTGAAATTTATGCTATTTTAAACATGTTATATTGTATGTATTGTATATTGTACAAAAAACACAAACAGATAGAATAATCGATCATCTCGCCAAATATCAAATTCGGTCAACTGACTGCCATCAGTCTTTCTAGTGTTAATATTCCATGAAATATTAGTATGCCAACTGACTTGCATGTAGCATTCGAATCTGTTAACTTGAACAGTAAACTTTGCTTGTATTGATTTCAAATGTAAAATAAAATGAAGGTCTGTTATTGGTCAGATATAAACTGTATAGTCGGACTTTTTATTCGAGTCAGGGACATGACATGTAAAACTGTCAATAAAGTGTCATCTCCGTACAAATTTCACTCTGTTTAACAGTACTACATGTCATATCCCTGACTCGAATAAAAAATCCGACTTTAATGCATCAAAAACTTTACTTTTAGAGAGTTATAGCGACTCGCCATGTCAAATTTCATTTTAATCAGTTAAGAAATGCGCCCAACAGTTTGCCAGTGTATTTCGTTATATTTCAAAAATGGATATCAAGTATATATCAAAAGCAGGCAGCACATCCGGAGTCATGCCGACGTTTATCATTTTGGATTGATCTTGGCATAACTAGCATACACATCCGCGATACATCGCGGATGTACACGGGCGACAGTTCCACCAAGCGGACTGTCCGCTCGTGTGACGACCATTTTCTATGAAATTAAATTTAAAAAAACTACCAAAGGAAGAAAATTAACGTTAAACACTAGCAAGCTGAAGAGAAATTCAATAAAATGGAAGTATGTATAATATGTTATTAGAAAAAGTAGAATAAGTAATTACACGTGACAGCTTATCATTGCCTTTATAAATATCTTATACTAAGTCTTGTAATAACAATATTTTTATTGACTGACACCTCTTCATATAGATGTTATTTGTATAAGGAGTTAAAGTAGATTATTTATGTTTTTTTAAATGAAAGAGGCGGCACACGAGCATACAGTCCACAGTTTGGTAAGTAGATACTGTCGCCCATAAACATCCGCGATACATAACAACATCAGTTCAGAATGACAAACGTTAGCATGCCCCCAGATGTGCTGCCTACCTTTGAGTATATAAGAATGGGTTTGGAGTAAGGGTTGGGAAAACAAGTAATGTAAATCCCTATGTACATACGTGTTTCCCACAATCCCCAGGAATAGGATAACGTGGGAAACGCAGTACATTTTACGGTAGTCTTCTGCGTATTGTAATCGAGCATTTGTACATATACAGATCGTCATTTGTCGCAGGACCGATAACAGATGCGGTAGAAGAGTCCTCGAGTGGAAGCGCCGGGAAGCAACTCCGCCCACGTGGACCGACGACTTAATGACGGTGGTGGTTGGATGAGAAGAGCCGAGGATGGTGTGTGGTGGCAAGCCTTGGGAGAGATCTATATCCAGCAGCGGAGAGGCATAGGGTGATGGTATGGTACAAATACAGGCTCTTATGCACCACATTTTTAACTAATTTAAGCCCATCCCTGGCTTCGCTCAGGTGGCAGACTATATTTCCTAGGCCCTATGTCCATCTGCATTAGTTAAGTTTCCTAAAACTGAAAGAATTACATAGAAAGAAAGAATTTCTATGTTTACTTACATAGAAAACAGAAACATCAGTCATTATAATGTTATAGTACTGTTATCTAACATTACCATGGTTTTAGTTGCCAAAATCATCAAAATGCTACCAACCGTGACGTCATTTAAACTGAGGGCACTTTCACTTTTGTTAAGCAAAAACAATGGTCTTTGAATTGACATTTCGAAAAGTTAATGACTCGGTTCAACGACTCGTCGTCGGAGATAAATATCAACGTGTTATCAGAGAGTTTGATATACAAGTGTGTAACTTTGCAAACGTGTTTTAATTTATAGAAAAATAGGGGGGGGGGGGGGAGGGTTAACTGTAGTTGATATTAATGTTTTATAGTTTATACGACCTTAAAAATATTTTTTCAAACTTATTAGAAACTAGCTGTTGCCCGCGACATCGTTCGCGTGGTCTTCAAGTAATAATTCAGACGCCTTCGCGAGCGTGCGCACATCAACTCACCGAGTTTAATCGCAATCGGTTTAATGGTATAGGAACGCATACGGGACAAACAAAGAAACATTCATTTTTATATATATAAGATTTAGATTGATGTGCGAATATTTCAGTTGGGGGCTATCGCCGACTCTGTTGCTCGCACGTGCATAAAAAGATTCCTTTGTTATAAAACATTTTTTTATATAGATCTAGATTTTTAACTGTCATTACAGGGGAGCTAGCAACATATTCAAACACTAATTTTAACTGTCATTACAGGGGAGCTAGCAACATTGTCAAACCTTACATTCAACTCTCATCAGAGGGGAGCTAGCAACATTGTCAAACCCTACATTCAACTCTCATTACAGGGGAGCTAGCAACATTGTCAAACCCTAATTTTAACTCTCATTACAGGGAGCTAGCAACATTGTCAAACCCTATTGTTAACTCTCATTACAGGGGAACTAGCAACATTGTCAAACCCAAATTTTAACTGACATTACGGGGGGAGCTAACAACATTGTCAAAACCCTACTTTTAACTGTCACTACAGGGGAGCTAGCAACATTGTCAAACCCTACTTTAAAGTCTCATTACAGGCGTGCTAGCAATATTGTCAAACCCTACTTTTAAAAGACAGTCTCTTTATTATAGAACTTGAGAGAAGCCTTGCATTCATTCTATAAGGGTCAGTAGGAAGTCACTCAATCATCGACACCATCATCCAAGGTAATCAAGGTTCCGTTAATTTCGTATATTAACATAACGAGTTATACGTCGATACTAGCAGAATAATGTTTATCGTCTACGTTCACTGGCGACGCTAGCAGATTCTACTTCACGTTCAAGAAATACAATGTTTTTCATAGAATGACGTTGGCAGACGAGCAGACAGTTTGTGAATGGGAAGCGGATACTTCTACCCGCGAACATCTGTGATACATGCCAACATTGGGCAAAATAACAAACGTTGGCACGTCTGCAGTTACACTGTCTACTTTGCAGAATCAAAACCAAAAAAAATGAAGAAATACGGGCAATAAAGAAAGGGAGACCGATATAAATAATGAGGGCACTTAATTCTTATGCATACTCAGTTAGATGGACATATCCAAACTTTGTCAGATAAAACAATGTCCACCTGTGTGAATATTACTGTTACAATAGCAATGAGATGTGACATGGTGGTATCAATGAATGGTAGATAACATGGTGATATCAGTGGCAATAGCCACCTGAATTATACCAGGGGCTAGACTTACTAGTTTGCTAGTTAATCTACTGGACTCACCTTTCCTGCCCTGCGGTGTCCCATATCTCAAACTTAACGGTGGTGTCATCGAGGCAGACCGTTTGCGTGAGGAACGCCGCGCCGATCGTGCTCTCCTGGTACTCGTGGAACTGTCCCTTGACGAAGCGCAGCACCAGCGACGACTTGCCCACTGCTGACTCGCCGAGTAGCACCAGTTTGAACTGGCATACCTTTGTCTGTGGCGCGCCGTTCGGACGTTGCGCCGTCCCGGTCCTGTTTGTCGCCATCGCCTGAGAAAAGTAAAATGTAAATTTAACTTTGACCCTAGGGTACTCAAACTGTGAGGTCTGTGAAGAAATGACTCTACTCAGAAGGATTTTCTTACAATTTAACTTTCCAAGTATTGTTCTGTATAGTGTAAGTTCGAAGGGTTTTGGGGATAGCCATCGTTTTGAAACACTTCGAAATACATACTAGAGTATCAGCAATATGGGTATAGAACTCAATATTTTATTGCATTCCACAATGTGTTTAGAAACAAACTAGGCTGATGATATGCTTCTTGAATAAATTGCATTAATATGGCAAATTTGTTTATTTACTTGAGACAAGATTATAAAGCAGGTATACTGTAGGGGGTGTATATTTGGTGTTGGCCGGCTCTAGAATAGCACCACGTCATTTTTTCCCCTGTGGGTGTTATAAAAGGAGACTAAGGGATAACAAGGCTGCTGCCACAAGCCCAGAGTGACCACACCACCTTTATAGGAGTGCACTCGCCGACCCGCTTAGCGAGCATGGCGTTTTCAGGTCATACATCCCCTCATGCACAAGACGATGTACATAAGGAGGCTTATGTATAACTGTGGACGATAAAAAGGGCTGGTTACGGTTTCTGGAGTATACTACATGAAGTAGGCTATATACTTGTACAAGTATTGGCTTACATGTTGCATAATATTTAGTGGTCCCAAAACTAGGTAGAGTCTATGCTTGAACTACCATCATGATTGCAATTTATAGAACTCCTAAAGTCTGTAGAGCACTTGTAATATCAGCACTATATGTAATCTATAGCATCATGCTGAGTCAGATGTCGATTTCCTGTTAGTGACGTGAATACCTTATTCCTTTTAATGTTAGTATAACACATTCACTTTTAATGTTAGTATAACATATTCACTTTTAATGTTAGTATAACACATTCACTTTTAATGTTAGTATAACATATTCACTTTTAATGTTAGTATAACACATTCACTTTTAATGTTAGTATAACACATTCACTTTTAATGTTAGTATAACACATTCACTTTTAATGTTAGTATAACACATTCACTTTTAATTTTGTTTTTGTAATTATGAAAAGAAAATAAATGGCTTTTCTTTCCATTTTCTGTCCTGTACAGTGGAGACTACTACGTCATATTGCTGTGAGCATTTTATTTTTTTGAACTATTTTAATTGGTAATGGATATTAATTGGATATGCCGACCGACTATGGTATAGGACCATCTCTTCCGGCGGGTGTCTTGTCGCGGCGACTAAGGGATAACAAAGCGGCTACCACCAGCGCTGAGGAACTATACCATCTAATAGACTCATAAATTAGTAAATCTTTTTAAGTATATCTGGTATTCTTACTTCATTTACATATTGAAATTTACTCTGAGCTACTTTTAATGCTATTTTGCGTGAATCATATAAAGCGTCTTTTTTGGGTTTAAACGAAGGTATGTCGATATTTTCGGAATCGGATTCCGAGTCTGCCAAATTTTCTATGCACTCTTTTACCCAAATAGTAGCCTTCCATTCCGATCTACAGCGTTCCCTACATTCACTCCATGCTGTGTCCACTGTTTTTTAAAGTCAGGTCGCGAAGAACACAGTCCATTTCCTTATTTAATGTGATAGATCCATTGCAGTTTCCTCTTTAAACACATCGCCAAATAGACGAACCATTTTTGTTTTTTTATATTGAATTGAAACTGATAACCTGCTCTTAACAATTTGTTTTTACATTCCTGTTTCCACAAACGTGAAATTATTCCCACTTAAATAACAATTAATAAAATTATGAATTATAAGATGTGATTAGTAATAATATAAGTACCCGATGATATATCATTGAATTTAAACAACAGAAATAATCATTGCAGGCCATTGACAACAAAGGCGATTGTTTCATTTTTTTAAATCAAGTACCTACTTTTCAAAAGAAGGTTATTCACAAATGCGGGGTACCAAAGAATAATTCATGGTTATGCATATACCTAAAAACTGAACGTGAATGTACATGAGTTAGGCAAATAACGAATTTGGTCAATTCCAGAAAATGACAAATCAAGTACTTGACCAATTCAGTACTTGACGAATTACGAATTTGACGAACAACGCTGCGACCCACTATTGGTTGGTGTATTATTTAAAAAAAATGTATGGATCAAATTTTTATTACTGCAAGTGTATTGCAATGCTAACTGAATGAACATTGTTGAAACACATTGATACGCGTAGGCATTCGTATTATTGCGGAAGGGAATAAACAGTCTGTGTATGTTATTGATTGTTTATTCTGACGGCTTTTAAAGCCCTACAAGTGTTTGCATAATAATTAATGACGCCGACTATACAAAGGTGCCCAGATTATGAAACATAACTTGTATTTAGTGACGTCAAATGTCGTTCCAGTGGCGGGGTATGAAATGGAACTAAAATTGAGACTCCAAGGAATCAGTCATTTATTACATCTAATACCTGTATAAATAGACCAGCGATTACACAAAAAAATCTCATAAAATTTCGGTATGTTAAGGATAAACTTTAAAAATACCAACTCAACCGATTTTGATGTAGTTTTCATTGGTTTAAGGTTATCCCAGAAGGAGGGTATTTTTTTATCAAAATCGTTCTCTTTCCCAGATCTGGAAGAAATCTCCGCAGGAGATAAGCTTGCCTTTTGTAGATTATTTCTTCTTTTATTTATTCCATGTTGTGTATGTACAATAAATTATTAAATAAATAAATTGCTCCAGTAATTTTGGAAATAATATGATTTTATTGGTAAACCCACAATCACTGTTTAGGATAGGACACCACAGAATTACATTATTTTTGTTGTTTTTTGGGCAAATTTTATTCTAACCAGTCAAAGTTGGGGGGAAAAGCTACCGTATGCTCAAATTTATATGTGTGAAAAGTATTTTTCATTCCAAATATGGAATACTTTAAAGGAGAAGTTTGCAGGCCCCTAATTATAGGATGGCGTATGAGTATTGTAGGATAATATATACACATAATAAAATTGTAACAGGCCGATGTCTGTACATTATAGATATTGAATTGAAAAAAAAAACTAATATGGGGGGGGGGGGTCTTTATTAGAGCAACAGAAGCCAAAACAACAGTTTTTAGAAATTTTGTCTGTCTGTCTGTATGTGTGTACACGCATCACGCAAAAACTACTGCATGGAATTGAATGCAGTTTTCACCGATGTATTGCTAGAGGTCTAACTTAAAATATAGGCTCCATTTTACCGCAGGAAAATATCTTATTCCAATTGTTTTAAATTTAATAAACGAAGCGAAGTGAGGGCGGGTCACTAGTTATAATATAAATTATAAACATATTTTAAGGGCCTCTGTAAGAAAGATCTATTTGGTAGTGATGAAAATATTTCATTAATTTTGTACAAATATTTTTAAAGCTGTGTGGATATAATTATATGTATCTAAACTATTTTAGCTTTGTGTAATCTAATCAATTTTATCATTTTTTCTAATAACTTTCTTGTGTGCATTGTTCCTCTTTTCCTTATTTTTTAATATTGAGTACAAAATATGCATCAGACAATATTAATATAACAATTTTTGAGAAGTCTTTTGGCATCCATTAACATGAAACTTATTGAAAATACTTTCGTATCAAAAATGTACAGTACGTCCATTAGGAATTGGAAACATTCCACTCAAGATAGGTGAGTAATTTGTCTCTTGTTTGTTGGATTGCCGATAATAAACTCACTTTACCCGTAACCAGCAGCATCTGCAATTCCTGGAACAACCAACCTTGAACCTTTTTTAACTGCCTGTACATCTGTCTGTCATATTTGTTACGGGATATGAGCAAGTTGGATTTTTATTCGCAATTACTTTTTTGGACTTAAATTTTAATGTGAGTTGTGTATTTCTTTGCTCAAGTACAATGCTATCAATACCCAGTAGACATACTATACAGTGCATCCAATTTTCTGCTCCTAAATTCCTTTTACTCATAATTATGTTGCTTTTAATTAATTTATATTTATTATTAACTATACCAATATTTGTACCCCATTTAATAAAATAGTGAACCAAATGCATGTAATATCATATAATTAAATCTAATCTAATTATATAATCTTTATTATCATCATTATTATAACCATATCAAAGAAAGTACCTACAACTACAGCCTACAAAGATGAAAATGCAAGCACAATCTAAAAAAACAATTTCACATATGTCACATGACCCTACATCCATTCAGTGGTTTATTTCCCTTGTACCAATTATCATCTTTGTACATTGTGTTGTTATAATACTTTGTCTTTTCTTTATTTTTGTTGCCTTAGGGGGAATTAGGTTGTGATTTTTATAAACAAATAACATTGGCTGTGTAAACTAAAACCTCATTAAAGTAAAGAACCATACCATGTTGTCGGCCTGTCTCTGCACTGCTGCATACAGATCCAGCAGTGCAAAAGCAGAGCAGAGGCCTACGCCTCTCCCAAGGACCACCTCCACATAAAGTTTCTACTCATCCACCCACTACTTGTAACATTCTTTAAGTTATCAATCCACCTGGCCAGGAGTTCTACACAATGTACACATATGATAAAAATAAAATCAGATTTTATATTCAAGACAGGGGGCTATGATACAACATGTCAAACAGAGTGAAATTTGAACAGAGATGACACTTTATTGACAGTTCTACATGTCATATACCTGACTCGAATAAAAAAAATCCGAGTTTAGTAAAAGATATTTATTGTGAAAAATGTTTTTTTTTTTACATTTTTAGCCATATCATATATAAGTATATTAGATATCCATATCAGGGAATACAGGTATGTTAGAATATGATAGCATGGTCTTGCAGAATGTTTATCAGTCCTCTTGTAAGATTTGGTTCAGTGCATTTACTGCATTTTTAATTTGGTCAGCTGCTATGTTTTGTTATTGAATGTAGTTCTACAATGCAGGTCCATTAGAGCCACAGTACAGCACCATAATCTAGTTATAGTACTTATCTCACTTGTTATATTTATGCGCAAGATGAGTTTGTCTATTAACACAAAGCTACATAAAACTCCCACCTTAAATCAAGTACTGATTTTTTTATTATCTATTCAAATAAATGCTTTTTCAAATTGCAAATGCAACAAATTTCAATTTGATATAGCTAAATAAATAAAAAATACTCATTACTTACATATGATTGATACTTAACATGCAAGCCAATAATTAATTCACAATTAATCTCCTATTTGGTAATTATAAATTAATGAATGTGGTAATTATACATTTTTCAGGCATTGGATTTTTTCTCTTTGTAACAAGCACAGCCTTAAATTACTTATAAGCTTAATAAGTACATTAATTTACTTATTATTTACTAATATTAATTCATTGGATATTTAATTTAATTACAAATTCATAAGAAAATTGAATTTAACCTAGAAAGCAACTTATTTGTAGCAAAGTAATACTTTAAAGTAGGCAGGCATGTCCTTGACCTGGAAAATAATTAAGTATATCTAAAAAATAACAATATTGCACAATTATTAATAAGTTGTCTCAGTTTTATAAATAAACTATGTTGATAAGTGCAAAGAAATAAAAAAGCAATAATAAGTGCTCATACAGTACATCTGGAAATACATTTTTATAAAAGTATTCGTCCTTTCTATAATTTTCCTAAAATGTGTAAATGATTATTGAACCAGTCATTGATATAATGATCATTGATTGCAAATTATTATTATTAGAAATGTTTATGTGTGCAGATATTACTCACCAGCTAATAATCCAACAAAAACACAGTTAGACACCATTGACAATAAATTAAAGTAAACATCACATCAGTAAATTACACAGATAAAATCCCTTCACAACAAAAACTTCTTACAACCATACCATAAAACGACTATGAATAAAAATACTTGTCTTAGGTACAACAAAGAGTGGAATAAAGGCGAAATAAGAAAAGAACCGTAAACAAGTGCGTGTTATCTTTTCGGCCGTATCAACGCGAACTCACAAAGAAACACCACGGATTATACACTTATCTGACAATAATAGGCGCTGTTTACGAGACCAATAACCGCGACGTTTCTATCAAATTATCTATGTATTCCAAAACATATCAATATTGTGTTGATGACTAACCGTTTCTACCCGTATCAATGAATTTCCTTCGTTGTCTGACCACTCGACTGTCTCTAAGACGCCCTCAACCAAATCAGCTGGAGGTCATAAAACAGCTCAATATAACGGTTTACGGTTCACAGCAAATGCACTGACGGATTCCAGTCAAACAAATTACCTGGTCTTGCATTTTAAACTTTCAGTGGCTAAGTTATTCGATAAAATGACGCATTTACTAGATTATAAGGATATGAAATAGACGTACCCTCCCTGTTATTATATCGCCGATAAGCACTTTTCTTCGGGCGACAAATCCTCAAGAGGTCGCCGTGTTGACGAAAATTTCATTAATCACACAATTACACGAATAAAATCATCTATTTTAAATGCGAAACTGGAAAATCTAGGCGAGAAATGCGAAATGACCACGAACAAACATGGAAGCGAGAGAGCGAGACGTTTCACAAAAAACTGTCTATGACTAGGCATACGTCATTTTAAGAAAAATCAGCTGCGAGTGCTGCGACCCTATGGTCAGTTTTGTAGCACAGTGTTGCACAAACAAAAGTTTTGTCATATGATAATCTGATAATATATGTAGCACATGTAGCTGTCGGTAAATATCAATATAGTTTATATAAAGAGCAGCACAAACAAATCCCTTGATTTTTCTTTTCTTTTAAAAATATAAATTGCATGTCTATGGTTTAAATTGACTGCCAAGTGCTGTCATGTTGAGCTACGTTCTAAAACGTATAAAATCAGTCTTGGACATTCCAGAAATGATGCATCTTTTTCTATTACAGGAAAAGAACGCACGCAGAATGAATTACATTAACAAATTGTGATTTTTTCACGCTTTGGAACGTAGCCTTGACTGACTAAGAGTGGAACATTTTGGCGGGAATTCAAGAAGTGAAGATTTTTTTGTGATTTATTATAAAAATTGTGTATTTGTGCATTTTATGGTTTAACAGTCATTTAATGGTTTAATAGTTTATCAAACTTCAATGTGTTTTTTGTACGTTACGTTTGTGAGAATTAAATAAAAGCATTTAGCGATGTTTGTCGTGTGGTTCCAGACAGTCCTCTTCTGTCCTCAGTAAAACTACTATCACTTTACTGAGTGACTCCTTTACTGTTACTGAGATTACGTGATAGAAACAATTCTGTGCTTGCTTTGTGTACCAATGGCTATGATAGTGTCCAACAGTGACTAGTAAAATTGAGGATTTTTTGGCGGGAACTGAAGAATTTATATTGAGTTTTTGTTCGATTACTGTAAACATGTGTATAAGGGGTTTTGTATGTTAATACAGAGTTTATTTTTTAATTTATTTAGACGAAATGTGTATTTTTCGTGCGTAGTGTTTGTGATGCGTAGTAAAAGTATAGCACTGCGTTTTTCGTGTGCATCCAAGGAGTCCTCTTCTGGCCTCGGTAAACCTACTATGCTTAACGGAGCGATTTTTGGCTTACTTCGACGGGGCTGGATATTGACAGGATACATTTTAAACTAAATTTGTTTATTACAAAGAATATTTGACACCGGCAGAATGTGCTAACTACACCCTTTCACATGAAGAAAATATAAATCACATTTGTTTATGTTCCAGATTCATACCACGTGATCGTGACGGAATTATTGTAGCTGTCACTTTTAGCTGAAAGTTCAACTGGAATTCCTATCTCTAATTTCTCTGTATTATCGTAGGTAAATATTTTCTTAACGTTTTATTTTATTCGAGTATATCGTACGTCATAATATTTAATTAAAAGTTATTGTTGTCCCACTGATATTATACAGGTTTGTAACTAAAAATGAAAATAACGAGATACAAAAAGGTGCAAAAATACCTCAAGTTCTACTACAACAACTTTGGTTTTCACCAGCCTTACCAAGTTTTGGTTGATGGTACATTTTGTTTCGCCGCTTTTACAGTAAGTCTCTCCCATAACATGTGGAGAAAACTTAGTTTTGATTACTGCCTGGCTTCAGCTCATCACAAAGATCATAACGTAATTGAGTGTTTAGAGTATTGAGATTCTCTTGTACTTACCTACGTATTAAAAATGTATATGTATATAATTAAGTTTGAAACGGAATTCTCGATATTAGAGGGGGAAATGGTCGAAACAGACCAATTCAGGGAAGTGGAACAAAAGGGTTGTGTTTAAATAGATATTTCATGTTTGCATATTCAGATAATTTTAACATACATGGTCAGATTAAGGGAGACTTGACGCACTATAGCCCAGACCCCCACTGAGAAACTTCATAGCAGTGTTGGAATTTTGGTTTTTCTCAAAAGGGTTTTTCCTCCTAAACCCTAAATCACTAACTTTATTTCAACAACATTTATTACAAACCTTTGTTGAATCGCCTATGCTTGCAAATTAGGCGGGGTTTCTGAAACTAATGAAATTCAAGATTAAAATTTTCATACACAGTTAAGAAGGCCTAATCTTAAATATAATAAAAATAGAAATTTACATAACAAACAAATTTATTATAATAAAAGAAGTGCAAAATAGAAAATTAATACAATTATGACAGACTTCTATTTTGTGCTTTCCATACTACCTTGTAATGAAAAGCTAGGTCATCAGATTTGCTTGAAAACCCATAATTTCATGTGAATCAGATGCCTCATAAGAAGTGTGGACTACTTGTCTGAATGCTCTCACTCAACTGATGATGATTGTTCAGTCGGTGAATAACTTCCTCTTCGGGCTCCCTATATGTTATAACCTGGGTCAGCTCAACATTATCCTCTATTTCGCTTCCAGATCTTATTCCACATCACTATTGTCTTCTAATAATAATAATCAATGGACTATATCTTAGAGTAAAGTAAAGAATAAATAAAATCATTTGTACTGAAATAAAAAAAATCATTAGTGTGACATTAACCTTCGTCATTCAACCAGCCATAGTTGTTGGAACCACACACAGAACTGCTACACGAAAACACTTGTAGATCGCAGCACCAGCATGTTGATTAAGCCTAACTGAGACAGGTCAAGGCTGTGACATTGCACCTGAAAATTTTGTTGCTAGTTTTCAAAATCCACATAGTCGATTCACAAAGTTTTGTAATCTATGCTTAAAAGGGCCCTGATGCCAACAATAGCCCAGCCCTCGTGACCCTCTAATCCACCTCTGTTTACACTCAAAACACTGCTCAACTCATAATATATCTGCTTAGGATGGATTGCAAATATCATCGACGAGGTCGTCTGATTGATGTGGTGGACAATGAGTGGAGGGCTGAGCAACTGCCTCACGAAGACATCGAGGTTCCTCTCGAGGAGCTACCAGACCCTGAGGCAGACAGTGCAGACTCTCACCTCACTCTAAAAGAACAAAGCATGCGCTGGCAGGAAAACTTCCCTGAGCCTGCTAGCAGTAATCAAAACTAGGTATTCTGCTTTGATTATAAATTTAAAGTGAAATACTAAAATTCAGTTCCTTATATCCTTGGAAAACATATATGGTTATTGATTTAAAAATATGTTGATGGTCATAAGTAAAAGCTAGATGCAAAGAATAGATGTTTGGTGGTGAGCCTTGGGAGCTTATATCCACCACTGGAGAGAGGCTGATGCTCCATAATTGCTACATTCTAAAAAAATGTTCTATAAATTGTATTCATGATTCAGAATAATAAATATGAAATTTAACCTAACACAAGGATAAACATATTGTTGGAACCACAATTAATGACAAAACTTTTTAGTAAACATACATAAAATAGTCTTGATTGCCAACAATATTATAATACTTACTTGTCAATGTCCAATATTACACCCATTTTCATTAAATCATTCAGAACAATGATTTTTTCTTTATATAATTTTCATACAAAAAACATCATACAATTTTATTTATAGGTAAGGCCCAAATGTAATTACGTATTAACACATTTCAAATTTTCAGGAGCAAATCAACATTAGAGAACAGTTGCCAAAATATCTTAACAGCCAGGCAAAACTTTTAACAACGAGATGTATAATAATAGAGACTGAGAAAATTGCAAAGAAAACTCACGGAGCACTCACTATACTAAAGCAATTTGGCATTCATGAATGTGGCCATAAGGAACCTGTTGCTGGATCAAAATGCATATTGTCTATGATTGGTAAAAACAATGATAAACATTACATTCTAGCATCTCAAGATAGGGATTTACAGGAGAAGCTCAGAAAGAAAGCAGGTGTACCTCTCCTTTATCTCCACAATAAATCGCCAACATTAGAAAAACCTTCAAGAGCTAGTTACAACAAAGCTGGACATACTCTTGAATCAAACTCCACTGTATTTATAAGTGAAACTCAAAATGAAACATTAAAAAAGATGAAAAAGGCCTTAGGTGTTGAAGAAAAGGCAGAGAAGCCAAAAGTGCAGTTTAGAAGGAAAAAACTGCACAATCCCAACCCACTGTCTTGTAAGAAAAAGAAAAAGAAGACTAAAGGTAAAGAAGGAGTGAGCAAAGGGGAAGTTAGGAAAAGAAAGAAAACGAAGCTGCCCCAGCATGTGAAAGAACAATTAAGCTCTATTGGTAAACAATGAAATATACTTATTATTTACAAAAGAGAACTTTATTTTATTGTGATTTCTTACAAAAACTTATACAATATTTACACTATGTCTGTAACATAATAAGAGAGCACAACATACATTATCAATATTCACAGCTGACTGGGAGCTTCTGACTGGCAGAGTTACCCCACTCTTAGAGAAGAATGTCATGAAATGTGCTCCATGAACATCAATAACAGTTTACTAATTGACAAGCTCTACCTGTTATTGGCTGCCTTCTTTCTATACTAAAAAATGCAATTTGCCCTTTGTTATGACTTTAAATTGTATATTTTATAAATAAAATAAATAACGCTACACTCAATGGCCCACACTAGGATTCCCTGTGATGTGGGTCCAGAGACACAGACAAACACAAACACCCAGACCCGAATATACATTTCTTTTTTTTTTAAGCAAATGTATGTCTGACCAGGAATCGAACCCCAACTGCGCCAATCAAATTATTTTATGATCTGAAAGTCTGAACTGAAAAAATCTACAAAGCTGTTCTGATTATACTTCTATCAGCCTATAACGTTCTCCCACTGCAGGCCACAGGCATCCCCTAGTAAATCACTATGGGGTTTCGGACCGTAATCAACCTCGCGGTACCAGTGGATAACGAATTTAATTATATACTCATTAATAAAAATAGAGCTTGTGAGCCTAAACAAAACTTCATAATTGATGAGTTTAAATATGAAGACTTCTTACACCATACAGTGGTCAGTACTACGTGTTGATCCGGCTCGAAGGACTAAATATTCAATACTACAAACCAGTCCGACTTGAACCCTCGCCATATCAGTATGTCGAAAGTAATTACTGCACCCGGAATTGCCTGGAATTAGCAGTATTTTCTTTGATTTCTCCCCTACAACCGCGTTTGACTACTATACCGTCAACACAGAGGGTGAAGGAACTGGTTACTTGGTATAAATATTAGTCATAAGAGTTACCAGTGTTATTTAGATTTAAAAGGCCATTGAAACTTAAGTCTATAAACTCCAAACGTCAGTATATGCACTAAGGGCAGGTTCGATAGGTAGATGGTGTAGAAATGGGTCAATATGTCGTAGCAGTCTTCTGGCTCGAACACTTCCTGGCCATCGGGGGAATCCTGAAAGGAATATTTGCATGACAGGACTGAATACGGGACAAAGATGCCATGTTTCGTGGATATCCATGAACATTAAATTAGTGTGGCGAGTCGTGTTCTTAGGAGCTATATTCGGTTTACACAGTCGTAGATCAGATATCAATTTCTAATCACTATACGTAAGATAAGTAATGTCTATATTTATTCCGGCTACTAAATGATAGTCAACGTGGGATGGCACTGTTTTTGCCGTGCTTGAAAAGCTGTTAATGGGATTTGGCAAGGTCGGCAGCGCACTCGCATCCCTGGTGCCTCTGGTGATGCACAAGTGTCTATGGGCAGCGGTGACCACTTACCATCTGATAAAAATATAAATCTATACTAATATAATAAACAGAGTGCGAATTTTGTGAGTATGTGTATGTGGAGGGTAATCTATTTGTTTGTAGGTAATCGGAACCACTGCACCTATTTGAAAAAATTCTTTCACCATTTGAAAGGTACATTATTCCAGATAGACATATGTACATTATTCCAGCTATATATTATGTACAAAAAAAATTGCCGGGCACAGCTAGTATATAATATTCAAATGCAATGCTGGGTATTAGACTCGTATTCACTATCCATTATAAATATCTGCTGACGAAGACTGCTGTATCTAACAACCGTCGAGCGCATCAACTAGCCGAATTACTTCACTCATAGAAAACCTAGTCATTCACTAGGGGAGACCTCTGCCCCGAGAGGTGAAAAACCTACTCGCATACATATTCCTTGCTAATAGAGACCGGTTTTCAAAAATGGCGACACACCACTACCACTGTCTTCTATCTATAAAAAATATACAAACCTCAATGGTATGTCTGATCATGTTCTCCTTGAAGTAATTCCAAACCAATACAGGAGAGTTCCAGTAATACGCCCTGAAGTACATATGCGTCTTTAAATAGATTGTTATGAGACACGCTAGTTTGAAGGCGTTGAAGTTTCGTTGAGCAGCGTAATCTATCGTCTCGAATAGCAAACTTATTAGAAACTTTTTCTCTGATAGATTGTAGTTCCGTATTATCTTTTTGTCGACTAGGAAGGTGCCTATGAATAAAGAAATAAGTAATTGATCAGTGAATGCAAAACTAGTAGTGTGGCAGGAGTCGCAGTCCACAGTTCGCTGGAAAAGGTGTCATAAAGTTTCAAATCGAAGTCTATGTTTCCCCTTCATGACAGTATGTCGCGAGATTAACATCTTTATTCTGGTAAACGCCTATACCCTCAGGCTGTCATAAAAGAATGGGGCATGTGTAACATCTGACACTGCTGTTCGTGTGTAGATTATAACCAGAAATTCTCTCATGATTGTAAAGGGAGGCCTCAGTACTAGTGTTAGTGGAACGTTATAAGTTATAGATAACGAATGCTCGTGACCAGGGGCGGAGTGTGAATTTGGGGGACCCTGAGCTAACACTACTTGGAGGCCTACCTAATTAATCAAACTAATTGCCATTTTGTCAATAAACTGTTTTCTATAATTAGCCCTCTTTTGATTTTACAAAAATATTTTATAAATTCACAATATTGTCCATTGTCTTCAATGGGGGCTGGGGGCCCTTTATATCCAAGGGGCCCAAAAAGCCCATATATAGATCCGCCCCTGCTCGTGACAATTCAAAACAGCCCTTAATGTAATTAGTTAGTGAAGAGCACACGTTTTAACATCAATAATTATGCGATTACAACTACGTCGCCTTAAAAATATTAAGATAAAACAGCGTGAATTAATAAACTGAAAACTCTCATCTAGAAAAGTGATAAGATCCGATCTGGTGAAAATTTTGTCGACATCGAATATCAAAATCACAAAAACAAAACTTATATAAGGAACGCTCTTAAAAATAATTAAACTAGCAACTCTACCTAAGAGGTCGACTCTCGACGCCACAGTCTCATTATCAAAATATCCCAAATACTTCCCAGACTAATACTCTACCTACACAATAAAAATAATATCGAAATCTGTCTAGTAGGTATACCTATTTATAGCGAATATACAAAAAATCCCATTTGAACTTTATTTTATTATGTAGTACCTACTGAATAATCATTAAACACTTACTCAAAAAATACAAAGAGAATAAATATGAACATCAACAGAACATTCCTCAAACCAATCATTCATAGATACCTATATTAATTTACTAAAGTCATCAATGGAACCAACCTAAAAACTTCGTCAAGCCCAAACTGACATCGCTATCAGCAGCAGCAATCATTGCAACCGCCTCCTCTTCATTCATAATAGTCCCTATCAAGAGACAGGGCCTTGCTTCTTTAGCAGGTTTTTTAAATGGCGGAGCTTCGTTCTCCTTCAAGGAATGAAAGTAAGACGGAGCTGATATTTGAGGTTTTAATTGGGTCTCTTCCGTTGTAAGTGGTACTATAGGAGCAGAGGCCGCGTAAATCTGATCTAGGGATTCTGATGTCTGTGCGCCGTTGTCCTGTACTATCGTGTCCGTTTTTTCGGTCTCAGACATTTTTGGATTATGAAAGTAATCAAATCAAAATAGATATAATAAGTAATATACTTTTTAAGATATTGTTATTTATATTTGTGAATAAAATGTCAAAACTATGAATTTATGACATTATTTTTGGTTTAATATAAATACCTATTGTCCATAGAGGTTCACACTGCGGTTCCGCGATTTTACTCGTATCTGTGTATGTCTTCGTATCTATATATATAAATAAAAGAGGATGTTGGTATATCTGATGTTAATAGACTTCGACACCGTTTGACCAATCACAATGAAAGTTGGCACATGAATGTATTTTTTCATGGAGGTTTTTATCAGGGATGTTAGACGGCCACTTAGAAATCCTTGTACCGAGCTGGCTGAAAGCTGGTATGGGAGACGGGAAACTAGTACGCCTGTGCTCCGCTCTAGCGCTGCCAATACTGAGAGACAAACTGTGTCGGAAATCGCATCCCAGTAAAAAAAAAATATATTATAATTTCGTATACCGTTAATAGAGGGCAGTAATTATTGAACACACGGAAGAAATATCACTTTTAACAATTCTTTTTGATATTATATTGCATTTCGGATATAATATGTAAAATATATTGAACAAAATAAATAAATGATTTATAACGAAGATTTTTATCGAAAACGACGGTTCGCTTGAGCAAACAATGGAAAATAACTCCGACGTAAACAAATCCTGAGAATCTAACATCCTGAGAATACGACGGTGGAAAATGGTAACTGCTCATCGAGACTGCTTGTTGTAATAAAGTTTTATAACATTAGGGAAATCTGATTGGAATGTTTTTTTTTATGCATCTCTGAAATTTGTCGGTTATTCTATGTTGTCAGTGTATTTTTGTCGGTCAACGGCCAATCTTGGTATTTTTGCGTACAAGGACCGAGTAGTCTTGGTACATGGTACGTGACACTAAAAACTAGTATGTTTACCAAGAAGTTGGTACGTCTGACATCATTGGTTTTTATGCTATCCACTTTGTTGTAACTCGTCACAAGATGGCGCTGCAGCACATCAACTTCTATACCGTTCAATCGATCTCCATGAAAATTAGTATACATATGTATTTGAGCATGGAGAATATTTTCGAGCTATCGACTTTGTTGTAATTCGCCACTAGATGGCGCTGCAGTACATCAACTTCTATACCGTTCAATCGATCGCAAAAATCATATCGACGGCAAAACAGAATAATTTGCGATTTTATATACAGAGGTAAATAAATATACACAGGCAGGACAACGTCTGCCGGGTGCAGCTAGTAGTTTACGTTACTTTAATGTTCTTTACTGGTACCTATAGGTATACCAGTTTAGATTTTGACTCATTTTTTGATTGCCATCAAAGGTGTTGCCAAAGTACGTCATTCCGACTGAGATCAACCGGTTCATTGAATGATAACGTTCACAAATCAGTTTAGTTACAGACGTAACTTTTTCTATAAAGCGTCTTCTGGTCGCCGTTGACCGCCAAAACAAAAGGTTTCGCGTTTAGCGAACTAGTGTAATATACTAGTATGTTGTACTCGTATTATACCGAAGGTAATTTTAACAATTCGGGAATAGGTAATTCGGGAGAGCTATTATTCTAGAGGTTGTTTATTCGATTTCGTTTTATTAGAATGTTTATAGTAACAATCAATTTTCTGCGATTTTTGTGTTTACCAGTTTGTAGTTTAGCAGTTGTGCAGTGGGGAACAAAAAGATCGAAAATTAGGTACTGTTTATTGTATCCATTTTTCCATTATATAAGATATAATTATATAAGTTAAATTTCTATTCTTTAAGTACCTCTAAATAATCTCGATAAATCCGGTAATTAAAAACCGGTATAAATAAAACCCTGGAGGTATTTTTGTTGTTTAAAACGCTAGTTTTAACTGATATTCGGTAAAGCATTACCAAATTTTTCGTTAAATTAAATAATAGTGCCGTGTGGTGTGGGCCGGCTACAGAATAGCACCAACCCATCTCTCGCCGTTGTTATCGTAAAATGCGACTAAGGGATACAAAGTCGCTACCACAAGCGCTGAGGAACTACACCACCTCACTCTAGCCAACCCGCTTGGTCGCCATGCTCTGGGAATGGATGGGCGCTTTAAGGGCGCACATCCGTTATGTACGGGAGGTCCATGTCCACCAGTGGATGCTTAAAGGGCTGGTTGCACGGTATCAACGAAGCCTTCGTAATTATTAGAACTTGGGAGTTAAATAAAACGAATGTAATTAATTAATTCTATTATACATTTTATTATTTACTCCATTCAAAAAATCAGTTTTGACAATGCAATTAGTAGGTACACAGAACCGACGTAGCTTTTCTTACAAACTAACGATCTCCCCTTCTACTCTTTATTGATTTATTATCTCTTGTTTCATTGTCCCAATAACGTTGTGGCACTTCCCTTCTGATGCTGCTACCTCGCCGTATATCCCAACCATCGTCTTTTTTTTTCGACTTATTCTCACTTCGGGAACTTTTTCTTTTATCTTTCCTAACATCTTGATCTGAATCTTTTCCTCTCCTTTTCTCCCGCTTATTTTTCTCATTTTCATCACAACTCTCATCGTCACTAGACTGCTTCCTATCTCTCTTCTGTTTGTAACTCGTTTCATCTTCTTGTCTCTGTTTTTTTCGTGTTTTATCTTTTTTCATATCTTTATCGTTCTTTACATTATGTGTATATGAGTCATTATCAATTTCGTTTCTTCGATTTTTTCCCCGCTTGTCTTTGGATTCGTCACTACTGCTATGATCACTTTCTTTATTTTTTCTAGAAGACTCGTCCCTGTCATTTCTGTCATCGCTATCCCTGCTTCTGTCATCTTCATTTCTCTCCCTTCTGTTTCTAGAAGAATATTCTCTGTCATTTCTGTTATCATTATCCCCACTTCTGTCATCTTCAATTCTCTCCCTTCTATTTCTAGAAGACTCTTCTCTGTCATTTCTGTTAACTCTACTCTCCCTTCTGTTTCTGGAAGACTCTTCTCTGTTATCTCTATCCCTATTTCTGTCATCTTCATTTCTCTCCATTTTGTTTTTAGAAAACTTTTCTCTGTCATTTCTGTTATCTCTATCCCCACTTCTGTCATCTTCATTTCTCTCACTTCTGTCATCTTCATTTCTCTCCCTTCTGTTTCTAGAAGACTCCTCTCTGTCATTTCTGTTATCTCTATCCCCACTTCTGTCATCTTCATTTCTCTCCCTTCTGTTTCTAGAAGACTCCTCTCTGTCATTTCTGTTATCTCTATCCCCACTTCTGTCATCGCCATTTCTCCCCCTTCTGTTTCTAGCAGACTCTTCTCTGTCGTTTCTGTTATCTCTATCGCCACTTCTGTCATCTTCATTTCTCTCCCTTCTATTTCTGGAAGACTCTTTATTATCTCTATCCCTATTTCTGTCATCTTCGTTTCTTACCCTTCTGTTTTTAGAAGACTCTTCTCTGTCATCTCTATCCCCCTTTTTGTCATCTTCATTTCTCTCCCTTCTCTTTCTAGAAGGCTCCTCTCTGTCATTTCTGTTATCTCTATCCCCACTTCTGTCATCTTCGTTTCTCTCCCTTCTGTTTCTATAAGACCCCTCTCTGTCATTTCTGTTATCTCTATCCCCACTTCTTTCATCGCCATTTCTCTCCCTTCTGTTTCTAGAAGACTCTTCTCTGTCGTTTCTGTTATCTCTATCCCCAATTCTGTCATCTTCATTTCTCTCCCTTCTGTTTCTAGAAGACTCTTCTCTGTCATTTCTGTTATCTTTATCCCCACTTTTATCATCTTCATTTCTCTCCCTTCTGTTTCTAGAAGACTCTTCTCTGTCGTTTCTGTTATCTCTATCCCTGCTTCTGTCATCTTCATTTCTCTCCCTTCTGTCTCTAAAAGACTTTTCCCTGTCATTTCTGTTATCTCTATCCCTGCTTCTGTCATCTTCATTTCTCTCCCTTCTGTCTCTAAAAGACTTTTCCCTGTCATTTCTTTTATCTCTATCCCCACTTTTATCATCTTCATCTCTCTCCCTTCTGTTTCTAGAAGACTCTTCTCTGTCGTTCCTGTTATCTTTATCCCCACTTCTGTCATCTTCATTTCTCTCCCTTCTGTTTCTAGAAGACTCTTCTCTGTCGTTTCTGTTATCTCTATCCCTGCTTCTGTCATCTTCATTTCTCTCCCTTCTGTCTCTAAAAGACTTTTCCCTGTCATTTCTTTTATCTCTATCCCCACTTTTATCATCTTCATCTCTCTCCCTTCTGTTTCTAGAAGACTCTTCCTTATTATTTTTGTTATCTCTACTCCTGTTATCTTCATTGTCTTTAAAGGACTCGTCCCTGTCATTTCTGTTATCTCTATGTCTGCTTTTGTCATCTTCGTTTCTTTCTCTTCTATTCCTTGAATATTCTTCTCTTTCCCTCTGATCTTTGTTGCTATCATTTAAATTTTTCTCTTGTCTGTTTCTAAAAGTCTCTTCCCTGTCACTTCTCTGATCTGTCTCCCGCCTTCTGCTTTCGTCCCGGTTTCTTCTATATTCTTCTCTACCATCTAATCCATTCATCTCCTCTCGTCTCCTGTTACTTCTATCATCTCCATTTCTGAAATTTCCTTCCCTATATCTCTCTCTGCCATCTCTACTTCTATCTTGTGGTTTAACGAAGTTATCGTTACCGCGATTTTCAGGCCTTGGATCAGGTCTACGGGCGTCTTTACCATATGTAGCGTAAAAGCCATCGTGACCCCATCTTTCTGTATCCTGATTTTTGTTACTTTCCTCCGGTGCTGTGGTTTTGGATTGCTCTTCGTTTACTTTCGATTTTTTACTTTTCTTTTTCTTCTTCTTGCCGCCTTCTTCTTCTGACTCTGAAAGGAAAAATTATCTCATGAATGATAGAGCTGAGTACCTGGGCGTGTACTCCGAAAACACAAAATACGAAGTTTCGACCCATATTTCGGTAGATTCCTACCACGAAAACGTTCACCACGATATATCGGCCCGAAAGAAGTTCATTTGAGATTTGAAACTACTCCAATCGCGCGATCTAAATATAAATTTTGACAAGAAATACTTGTGCATCAAACATCTAATTTCACCATAACAATATATCCCCTTATAAATAATCGCAGATACTTGATATATGGAGCTCCGAACGAAGGACAGTCAGAGTAGGGTTTGTTCGTTCGAACTTCGGTCGGGCCCAAAACTTCGGAAGCATAAAATCGGAATAGACCTGAGGAGCTGCTCTGCAATACATACCCCTAGTTGATTACCAACTGTATACTGAAATTGTTCCATTAGATTGAATTTTGCTGTGGAAATCCATTAAAGAGAGTGTAATGGAATAAAAAACCTTATTCCATTATACTCTTTACTCCCCATCCCTCCAAGGAGGAATGGGAAGTGTAATGGGATGAGGTAAACTCTTCATCACATTTTACTTCCTATTCCCTATTTTACCAACCTTTGGAGATTTGGAAAAAGGGTAGGAAAATGGGGAGGAATAGAATAGGATAGAAATGGGCTCTCTGGCATAATATTTCACTCACTACCAAAACCAAAATATTTTATTAATAATATTTTTTATCAGAATCCCCTGTGATAATTTACTGACCTGAGCTGCTGGAGTCGCTTGAAGAATCTGATGATGAACTGGAGTCAGAGCTGTAACTTGAGTCGCTGCCCACTTGGATTTCAGTTATTGGAGGGGGCACATTCTGGAAAATATTATAACTAAGATAAATAATATTTAGTTAAATAATACTTCACCTGTCCACATTAGAACCACCTATAATATACTAAAAGCAGCTACAATATACCGTACAGCAGCAAAGTTAAGAACTTGGGTGTACTTTTAGACAGCGCAATGTCCTGGAGCCCTCGAATAACCGAGGTTCGCAGAAAGATGTACTTAGCAGCAGGTATGTTAAGACTGCTTCGTAATTTCTTACCCCAGGCCACCAAGGTTATGTTAGTGCAAAGTTTACTTCTACCTAATGTTTACTTGTTTACCTTCGGCATTTGCTTCAAATGTTCACGTAATTCGTCCGTCAGTCCACCCAGACCTATGGATGTGAAGAAGTTTATAGAAAACCTTGTATTCTTTGGGTTGTCACGTGGAAATATACCATGGAATGCCTCTTGCAGGGTCCTGGAAACAGAAAATTTGAATTAAAACCACAAGCAATGATGTTAGTAAGCATGTATAAAAATAATTAAATCAAAGAAAATAGTTCATTGCAGCCACAGTGCTAATAAAATCCACTGCTAAGTCTCCAAAGGAAGCTTATCCAAGGACCATGCAACCTTCAACATTTTTGACTGATGTGGACATGTATCCTGGATGGCACGGGGCATATCCACTTATCACCACATGCACTGGCATGCTCATCTGTAATTTTCAGTTTTTGAAAGAATGGTTTATTGACCTCTTGCTATTTTCTTACTTGAATTATAATTATTTATGATTTTATTGTTGTTTTGGCAATCGCAGGAGTTATAATGAAGACTGGTCAATACATATTTTGTGAAAAATCAATATCAATCAGTAACAGCCTACTGAAGGGTGCTAACCTTGTCACAAATCACACAGGCATATTGAGTCACCATCTATCATGCAGGCCCAATGCGGTTTGGTGGATGTTGCACATACTCAATATACATACTTATAAATATGTATATTGTTTTAATTCTCAGACATGGTAAGGGTTTCTAAGGGAACATAACATCAACATTTGAAAGATTTCTATGAGATGTTTTACTTCACTGCTAACCAAGCTAGTGATAACTATATGAATACTCTATTGTTAAAAATTCAATTAAACAGAGTTAGGATTCATTACTGAATAACTGAACTCATCGAGTCAAAAATAGGTACTGCTATATTGCTTAAGGAAAATACGGCTGTGTTTTGACTGAATACTAGGCTTTTTCACAAAATTGTAATTAATTATGGGATCGTCCATTAATCACATGAGGCTCGAAAGCGGGGTTTGGAAAAAATCACGAAACATCACAAGGATGTAGTGAGAAAAGATGGTGTGTGATGGTGAGCTCCGGGAGAAGCCTATATCCTCCAGTGGCAAGGCGTAGGTTGATGGTATAGTATGGTACTCAGTGTATTAACTTACTGATCTTGGAGACGATCATTCAGCTTTTTCAGTCCCATGTATTCAGCCAGCTCTTGAAACAGAATCTTGATATAAATTCGACTTGAACTGGTTGTATCTTCTTCATTCAACTTGACACACTCCAACACTTCCCAACTTATTGAATCTGTAAAGAGTAAATGTGCAAAGAACTTGCTGACATTTCTAAGTCTATTTGTGTCCAATCTATGAGCTGTTGCATATGAATCTTTGAAGATTTCTTCAAAAGGGCCTATATATATTCTATTAATATTGCAAAACCGCTGTGCAAGTAGCCCATAAAACTTCTCATAAGTTCGTTGCTCTGCACAGCAGTCAAGAAACATGTGGCACAGCTCTATTTCTTGACCAGGTTTTAATTGCATTTTTAGGAGCTTGTGGGCACATTCTTCAAAGTCCAAACTGGAATTTATGGTTAAATAAATTGTGCGTCGTAGAGCAACTAGGTTGGTTTCAGTGTTGTCTATGATAGTCATTTCCCCTTTTTTCTCCACTTCCCCTTCCTCATCTTCCTCTGACTCATTACTACCACTTTCATCAGAGCCTTCTTCATCCCCTGATTCAGCATCAGATCCAAGAATGTCTTTACTCAATGCTTTATACTTCTGTTCATTTTCTTCATATTTCTCATCAAATTTGAAGACATCTGGAATTTTTAAAGTAGTGTTATTAGTCTTTTTAGGAAAGCAATTAGATTTATTTTATAAGAAATAGTAATAATTTCAACTTTGGTTAAAAAATAAATGCACTTTTACAATTCAGTTTAGATAAAAGCAAAGAAACTATAATTCTACTGCCATTTTACATGTAAAAACATCAAAAATGTAATCAAAACAAACTCACTCAGGATATCCTGAGGATCAGTAGCATCATCCAGCATCAGAAGATGTGTGAACTGCTCCTCCTCTGGCACCAGTTCCAACTCCTCAATCAAGGCCGGATGGTCTTTGAAGCCATCCTTCCAAACTTGGAACATTACTTCTATCATATACTGCACTCGTTTATCCAACTGGCCCTCATGAAGAATGTTCCTGAGCATCTCAAATATTGCATTCACACCCTTTGAAGACACCTCGGTCAATTTTTGACCACATTCCTTGAGAAATGCAATTGAAACTTCAACAGAATCATCTGTAGGAGTCTCCACAAGTAGAGTCAACAGTTCTAAAGCCAAAATCTCATGAGCAACCCTCTGGTTGACCAAATGAGCGACAAAAGAAGCTGACGATATACATGTAGGCTTATCATTTCTTTTAAAACCTCTTTTGAACTGGATAACCAGTCTTTTTAGCAACAACTCGCCGATGTTAGGGAAACGCGAGTTGACGGCGGCTACCAGACCAGCGTAGACGTTAGTAAACGTGGGAGAGGCAGCCTGAGCTTGTATGACAGATCGGCACAATAAACCACGTCCACGGACTATGTTCTCTTTCAATAACTCCTTTATAATAATGCCAATGTTGCCGACGTTGATTTTGTTGATGTGGCCGTGAATGGACTTCTTCAAAGCTTCCCAAGCCAACCGTTGGTAAGCTACAGACGATTTGTCAGTGATTTGTGCTTGCATCTTCCGAAGACGGGCCGGAGGGATGTAAGCGCCACCAGTTCTAGTGTTAAGCATGTCTGTATCCTTAATTTTTCTTTCTGGGGCCTCCTTTTTGAGTTCAGATTTTGTTTGCGCTTCATTATGTTGTTTCTCTTGTCTATTGGAAGAAACTGGCGATCTTGACTTGGAATGACGACGTTTGCGTCGAGAATCCTCATATCTCTTTTTAGGTGAAGGTGATCTTGACCGGCGCTTTTTAGATTTATTTTCTCTTTTAGATTCGTCGTCATAACGCTCTGGCGTCTTACGTTTGCGATCCTTTTCGGAATCCATTTTCCTATTGATCACTTTTAACACAAGAATTTAGTTTTGTATATATGGTATTAACTATATAACACAATAAGAAAAAACTGTTCTATTCTATTATACAATTAAAAAGGAAAACAAAAAGTAATTTCAAAATGGAAAATTATAGCATGCACGGATTACAATAGGTACTACTAGTAGGTAATCAGCCATCTTTTATGTTTTGACATTCAGTATTTTCTTTTTTTTCCTTCATATATAGCAATGGGGCAATTAAGACATTCTGCCAGTGACAAGTTTTCTTTGTAAACAATTTCAAAGTCTAAAACGTATCCTGTCAATGTTCTTCTCGACGAAGTAAATAAAGCAGAGTCGCTCAGTAAAGCGATAGTAGGTTTATTGAGAATAGAAGAGGACTCTTTAGAAGCACACGAAAAACGCTGTCCCACGCTTTTATTTGATTATCATTTAACACAAATTAAATACCACACACGAAAAACACTTTGAAGTTTATTAAACTATCACTATTAAACCATAAAATGGCTACACAATTTCTGCAATAATCAAACAAGAGCTCAACTTCACCTCACTTCTCAAGTTTCCCAAGTAAAATCCACCTTTTTCTTTAATTTTAACGTCTGGGATGCAAAGTCCTTACCGCAGACACACACGAGCCGTTTTGCTTCGGTCCGGTTAAGTCTCGTAAGAAAAGAATTGAAAACTGGCGCATCGTCACCTTAGAATCCTATAAACATTGTGAATTTTCCCTCATTGTCTAACAGAAAAGAGAAGCGCTTATGTACGAGGGGAGATCCAAAAGTTTCCGGTCTGACAAAAAAAGGATAGGTACTCAAGTTCATGAAACTGTTTTTATTTCTTATAGTCTCCGTCTATATCAACACAGTTTTCGGATCTTATCCCAGTATAATATAAAAATAGTCAAAAGTTTTGTCTTCAAATTGAGCGAAAACCGCAGCGATCACTTCATCATCAGTGAAAAATCTCCTACCCCTTAAGTCCGCTTTGAGTTTTGAGAACAAATAGTTAATCACTAAGAGCCAAGTCAGGACTATAGGGTGGGTGGCGAATTTCCGTGAAGCCACACTTTGAAACAGCAGCTTTCGCAACTGCGGCGGCGTGGACGGGTGTGTTGTCATGGAGAAACCGCACCGCACTCCTTTGCTTAGTTTCACGCGACTTTTCTGCTTGATTGCTCCTCATAATAGCTCTATAAGGTTAGCATGATAGCGTCCAGTCACCGTAGTATTGAGTTCTTTTATGTCTGAAATATTCCTTGACAATCCCAGAATATCGAAGTCATAATCTTTTTGGTGGACTGAGTCACCTTTGCCTTTCTAGGTGGTGCTTCACCAAAACGACGCCACTCCATTTTGGAAAGGGGATCATAGGAAAGAACCATAATTGCATCCCCAGTAACAATAAACTCCAAAAAATCGTTTCAGTTTCTCTGAAAGGCCTCCAAAATTTCTTTAGAGCACGCTACTCGTTCACTTCGCTGCATACTTGAAAGAAGTTGAAAGTACCTCGCACTAACTTTATGTAGGTATATGAAGATGTTCATGAAGAATCCTAAGGACTGCAGTAGTTTCTGAAAGCCCTATCCTTGCTCCTATTTCTTTCTTCTTTAGCCGTCGGTCGCTCAGAACTTCTTCTTCCACTAATTTGAAGTTGTTTAGAGTGAGTGCCTCAACGGGTCGGCTGGAGCGAGGTTCGTCGTCGATGGACTCTTATCCTAAAAGAAATTGCTTACACCAATCTTTGTCGGTGGTAAATGATGGAGAAGAATCCCCGTACACATTATCCAACCTTTGATTGAGATCGATCGGGTTAACTACCTTCCTTTGTAAGGAACTTAATTACGGAAAGATATTCCAGTTTAAACATTTTGCGACTTCTTGTTGTTCTAATTGTCGAGGAATCAAAACTATCGAGTTTTGAACTCTAAGAATTATACACGCATTGGCAGGATAAATGACAATTACAATGACGTATACCGATAATTAATTTTTTTAGACATCTAGACATATGTCAGGTCAGAAACTTTTGGACCTCATTGGTATCAATGACTTTAAAAAAGACATGGTATTGCTACATCCCACTCTGCGTGCCCGTATTTTCAAAGACGGCAGATCTATGTACCGTGATCGTGCCTTTTTTCACAATGGCTAATTTTTTGCGGCCTTAATGGCCTTTCAAAGAGCCACCAGATATGTATGGTTTAGGGGGAGAAGGAGCTCAGCCAGGAGCAAAGTGTGTGCAGTAAGGAGCCTAAGGGCTCCCCCGCCGATAGACCGGCAGAAGGAACGGACCTCGGCTTAAGGCGTTACTTTGGTAGGGCGCCCAGGGCTTTGGTAAGAAACGCCCAGGCACGTGCCGATACGTGGTAAGTGTTAGCTCAAGGTCGGTGTGCTCACGGTGTAGCGGCGACGTCCTCGTCTCCGCCAGCGAGGACGGTGTATATGTGTACCCTGTGAGTGTAATGTAAGAACCTCATTGACAGCAGTAGGTAATTTGGACGTCTAGGACGTGGCGAGGAGGACGACGACGACTTTAACAGGGAAGGGCATTCCTATCGGGGACATAGGTTACGGTGGCAACTATTAGGGGATTGGGATGGTGAGGGGACTGTCGTAGTAGCGTCGAGGGGTCTTTCACGTATTTGACGATTGAGGGAAGTTCCAAGTCATTGTGGAGGTCGACGTTGCGAGAGTACCAAGCCGCGGACCGACCATCAAAATTCTGCCCGCGGTTATTCCATTTCAAACAACAAAGTGATCTCTGTTCACAAGATTTTATGTATCTACAAAGCACAGTCTTTCTCTCACGGGAACTAACAGATTTTGTTATGGATTCCACCATTGTAGTTATTACAGAAATATTGAATAGCTTTTTACAGTTCAAGAAAAATATGGGTCCAAGAGAAATATAGGTATATGTTAAAGGCCCATAAGGTAGGTAGTTTTAGAAATAAATTTTGTAGGTATGTTATGCTTATATTTATTTATTATCAGAGTAGGCTTTAGTGTTGGCCACTAATTGGTTTAGTTCTGACCTTACAAATGTAAAAACAGACAGACAATCATTTAATGTCAAAACTCCGGGTTCTAAGCCTATAGGGTAATGGCAACCGATGGTATTATAATATGCACCGTATCATACCATCAGGCCTGTCACATCACACGATCTCCTTATGCAGTTACTAACGTGATCGGCTTAGTTAGTTCGTTGTTTCAGCGAGCAGCAGCGAATGTTTGTCTAAGACATAAGACGCCATCTTTGTCATCCTGCGCACCTTGATGCCAACTGGGTACATTCAAGTGATCAGTCCACTTGGGCAGAAAGTGCTATAATTTCGGGTACATGACTTCAATTAAAAACTAGTATATTAAGTCGTCAGCCTTGCGGTGGATATTGGTTACCCACTGCCATTTTCAAATTCCTATGTCGGTGAATTCCTCTATTACAAATTTAAATGGTACAACGCAAGGGCATTGCGAAATAAAACAAACAATATATTATTAGTATTTATGAGTTTATTCAATACGACAATGAAACTACAAAAAGTTGCTCGCGCTTCAAACAGCATTTTTTTTATATAGGTACCTCACGAACTGAAGCACATTAATCATATAAAATATAAACGTAATTAACACCATAATTAGAGATAGGGGTAGTGACTAACATTACGCAAAAATTACGAAAAAAAAACAATAATATAATATCTGAAAGCTATAAGTTGCACCGCTATACATGATTGTTTAGATCGTGAATCTAAAGGCTACACAAGTATCAAGGCAAATTGGTCAGAGGTTTGCACGTCTTCAGCGAGAAACAAGCTTTCCATCTTACACCTACATCTTCCCTTACTCGTATTAGCGATAGTTAACAAGTAGAAGCCGGCAAGCAACTCGCCCCGCGCCCCTCGCCCCGCTGCGCCAAGCAACGATACATCGTCTCTTATATTATATACAATTATTATCATATCTCGACGTTAAAACAGATCGACGATAAATGAATGGCAAAAATATACTATACAGGAATACTCCCATCTAATGCGCTCCACACCGAACAGACTTACGTACGATTACTATGTCACACATGTCTGTACCGACCGATATTTTGGATTTCTAATGAAATTTACCGCTGCCACAATCCCAGTGGTTTTTTTTTAAATTAAAATTGTCCAGTTGTACCCGCTGTAAAGGTAAACAGATTTTAATGGAGATATCGGACATACTTTTTAAAACTCGAAACACCGACTGAACTTACAAAATAAAACCAATATAATCTTCATATTTTAAATATTCATGGTAATTAAATTTCTGTCCTTGGGATAATTAAAAAAAGATTGGTTTCATTTCAATACATGGAAAATCCTATAGGAATATCGAATTTTTTACAGTTTGTTATATTTTAAGTCTACTGAAATATGTATGCCGTTCAAGGTACAGCGAGCCAATTTTTTGAAAAATCCTCACTGGTGGGAATAAAGCAGTGAAAATTTCGGTAAAAATCCGATATTTTGTGCCTAACCGAACGATACGTATATCACTAGAGCAAATACATCACAGAAGCGGTTTGTGTTCAACACACCATTACGTCCGCGGTCCAACACCCTCGTCCGCTACGTTTAAAAAAATATAAAACGCTATGAAAGGCAGTTTTATATGTTACGTTTACTGATATAAAGAGCCATACATGTTTACTGAGGCACTTGCGATGTAACTACCGTTTCTATTTATTGTTCGCTTTGAGACCATAAAAGAAAATATAATTCGACTTATATTTAAACGTGTAGACTGGATTTCACAGACCGTCAAATGGCAACACTGATTAAGAGCATTCTTTGCGAGATCAAAACGCTGTGTTCCAAACAAATTCGTTATTTGACGCATATTACGGACACTTCTTATATGTTCTTATATGAGACATAAAAAAGTACCGTAATTTGATTTCTGAATAGCGAATTTAGGACATTTTAGGACCTAGACGTTTTTTTTAGTTTTACGGGCCTGGTTACGAGCGGCCAGTGTTGCCACCATTACAGTCCGTGTGATGGTAATTTTAGATATGTATCCCAAGTAGATACCACATCGAGCACAAGCGAACTCACTTGACGATACCAACTCAGCCACAAACACAACCCGCGCACGACAGTCCCCCTAAATAATCGACGAAACATTACGAAGTACAATGAACAGTCAGCGTACGGCGATTTATCGATGATACGTGATAATGATAAACTTAAAATTGGTATGTTCGCATAAAGACAGATTCTCAAAAAGACGTATTCTCATAACAATAGATTCTAAAGAGGACAGTCTGTAAATAAAAAAATGTCGGATTACGTTTATTTAGGTTATATTTGTAATTCACAAATCATTATAAACTTAAAAATGTGTAATTCTGGGAGAATCAATGACAGCACTAAAAATAAACTTGATGAACCTCTTTTTAATTTCAAAATATACTAATAGACGGGAAAGTGACAGAAGAATTTGAGTTAATTTTAAGTAAGAATGTAAGTCACCGATAATTGATCATCCTAAAACCATAGAAACCCATCCCAAAATTATCTTCATAATAATCGCAAAATTCATCTCAAACAGCCAGGTTGACTAGTTTCTGTCGTTATGAGAATCGATGGTTGCGAGTATCTGTGTTTATGAGAATTTGTCGTTATGAGAATCTGTCATTATGCGAACAAACCCTTAAAATTACTGAGATTATACTTTCCTAAAAATACTGCTGCGTATGATAAACATTAAAAATAATGATATAATTCTATAACTAACGATTAGGAATATTTCCGCGAGCCGCCTCTCTTGATATTAGAACAGCCTTCGCCAACTTTTAATATTTAATATTAATTTGAGAAATACTCAAAGTTGGCTGTAAGCGAGATCATGTCTAATTTTTTTTATTATAATAGGCCATGGTATTTAAAATATGACAGTTGAACAGCGTTGCCGTGTCGGGGAATGAAAATCTCTACTAAATACGGATATAAACAGCGTAATCAATTTTTGGTGTAATTGTCAACACATACAGGTCGTGACGTAAATATTGTGAGGGATGCGTTTAGAATTTGGCAAATGAAACGTCGCACAATGGTAGAAATAATTTTTTTATATAGCAACATTTTCCGCATAGTAACTTGAAACATCTTGATACTTGACATTTCTTTTGTTTCTAATAAATTTATAAGCAATTTACTTATTTATTTGGACAGAAGAAAGAAAGATACTTTACCAGTTTATAAAAATCAAAGAGTAAGTTCAGTAGAAATATTTCTGTATCTCTAATGATTTTATATGTTTAAAATTGAAGAACAAATATCGACTATAATGAAATTAACGCTTCAATAATTAATGAATTAATGTGCCACGTTTTATTTGCGAGACCATGCATTTTAAGAGGGCAACATTTTTATCACAATATTTCTTTTTATGTTACAACACCGTTGTTCTGACGCCATTTTAGAAAGTTAAACTACTTCTGGACCAGCCAACCTTAAACCTAAGATCACTGGTGATTGGAATAGGTAGTGTTATTTCGTGTCCAACTAATTGGTTTCAGAATTTCGAGATTTTGAATTTATTAAATACGTTAAATTTTCAATGAAATATGTATAATAAATACACTCCAATTTTATTATATTGTGGTATGATATAAGAGGATTAAGAAAGTACCGGGATTTTTAATCGACCTTTTAACAATTCCAGGATTATGGGCATAACATCAAAATGCCCTTAAAATGTCACTGTCTATTCCGACCACTGAACATCACAAATGCTACAAATGACAGCAGTCATACGTATGGACGGGTAATTTTTGCAATTTTTTCAGAATATTTCAGAAAATGGCTTTTAAAAAAAATTACCCGCCACTTCTTATTCGTGATGTGCCAACTACCCGACTTTGATACACTAGTAATGTCTAATGTTGTAGTTTTTGATATGATATTATAGAAGTACATTATTAATTTGGATTTTCAAAAAAATATAACCTAAAAAGTGGGTACATTTACTAGTGTATACTGAAACTAGACATTGTTTAAAAAAAAAATGTAATTTTCCATCCAAGAGCAGTATGTATTATGAAAGCTGTTAGAAAATTGTGACAACAGCGCAGTAGAATTTTTAAAGTACCTACCCCTCGGTCTGCAGTCTTTTTTTTATGGACAAATTGTCAAAATAGAAACTAAAATAAATCCCACCACTCATAGCTAGAGATAGGTACGAATTGTAGTAAATACTCAGCTCTGAATAAATATTGAGTATTTACTCGCCAAGTAAATATTGAGTATCTACTTACCAAGTAGAAATAACACTATTTACTATTAAAGTGAATACTCAGTATTTAAAAACAGCTTTGACTAAATACTCAGTATGAACTCAATGGGTGGTTAATAAGGTGTGAATTCATCTTTACTCGGAACTAGAACCACAAAAGAAAAATTGCATACAGTATCATTTGCAAGTTGTCTCCGAGTGTCAATAACAATGTCTAGTCAAGTCGAACCCCCCCCCCCCCCCCCACCGGTCGCGTGTCACGTGCCTCGTGTGGCGCCTACTCCGAGGCGGCAGTCGCTTCATTGTCGGCGCGCGCGTTCTTGTTTTGTCGAACCATCTCCGCGCGCCGCTCCTGCGAAACAATTCATGGAGTTAAGTAGGTATCGAACATACGGAATCTCGCCTGGTCAGACGACCAGTAGTTCGGAAGCTAGCTTGGTGCGTGTGGAGGCTACAAGTCTTGAAGGAGCACTGAATGCTTTAGCGTTCAAGCGCCGGTGCGCTAAGTTAATGCTATTGAACCTTAACTGTTTCAGACTCTAGGACAATCAAACATTAAAAATTTAGATATAATTCCTATTTAGACTATACTTCGTGCCCTTTAGCATGACAATTCACACCTCCCAACTAATGTAGTCGTGTTTAGGATAGCGATACTTGTCAATGTTCATCGTAATGAGCGAAAATAGCTATTACCAGCGTATCGTGGTAGCAGCCATGTTCGACGTCAATGTGGTACGAAGTAAGCGTTAAACCGCTAGTCTTAAAAGTTCATTATTAACATTGACCACTCGAGCAATCTTGCAACACTAGGCTGCAATTTTACAGCCGCTGGGCTGCACACCACTGGCTAAGTTAACCTAACACTTCACAGAAAACTACCATAAAATGGGAAGGAAAAGGGGATGAGATGGGAAACGGGCTCTGGCACTTACTCTTGAAACTCGTTCATGGTACATTTAACGGTAGTGTCTTGTGAGTGTGTGGTAACTCGTCCAGTCGGCTGCGCCGGGCGGTGAATAATATATGAGATAAATGACCCACTTTACATCAGATGAGAGCTGCTTTTTCCACACAGGCTTTTTATATAAAAAAGGTGTACGACAGGCATACAGTCCACGTGGTGGTAACTGTCGACCTGCGACATCTGCGATACATGGACAACATCAGTACAAATGTTGACAAAATGACAAATGTTGCCAAGCCCCGAACGCGCTGCTTATTATTCGAAATTTAAGAGAAAGCATTAGGCAAATGGGGAATAGAAAATATAACGGAACAAGAAGTTTTTCCTCATCCCATTATAGTGAGAGTGAGATAGATATGTTAGAGCCCATTCCCGTCGCATCATTACCTATCCCATTGAATAGAGAACATAATGAAACAGTAACTCCTTACTTGATTATATTGGACTCTTCATCCCCCAGGGAAGACTGGGAGGTGTAATGAAGTTGAGGGGTAACCTTGAGGGGTTTCCCTCGTCCCATTATACATACTATTTTCCCAACCCTTTCCTAAATGCGGTAGACAGCCATCCGGACGCGTGTTCAACGTCTGTCATTCTGGACTAATGTTGTCATGTATCGTAGCAGTCGCAGTATGACAGTATACACTTGGACCACGACACAGGGTCTACCACGTGCTGTATGCTGGTCTGACACCTTCTTACTATAAAAAATTACTAAAGAAGTATGGAGTATAGAGATATATATAAGCAATGTGAATAAAAATATTTCTCTCATTTTATTCTCACATTCTGCATGTACGAGTATTTATTAAAGGTTTTGCAAATTTGTACTCTATAGCGACTGGGTATATATTAAATGCGAAAGATAGTGAAAGATAAGATAAAGAATACATCTTCTTCCAACACTACAAGGGTGGTGAGAAATCGTAAGAAATCACTGCAAATTGAAAATACATGGTGTCACGGAAATAACGTAAAACTTGAAACAGTGAAAAATAAAATTATTTCGAATAATAAATGTTGTTCTGTCTAAAACGTTCATAACGCCCACATTACTCAGACCGGGCAAAAACAAGCGAGCGCGTCGCGGCACGGAATAAAAGATAGACTAGAACTATGCTATGAATCATTAAATAAAACCTATTGTAAAAACTGGTAGGGTGGATTCTACTCTCGACACTCGACAACCAATTTTCAGCATTTTGCATTATTTCAGTGACAGGTTGTATAGACAGATATCAAAAGTGCTGATCTGAAAAAATCTACAATCTAATGAATGGTAATGAATAAAAAAAATCAAATGAGATCCCTACACCATCCCACACCAACCTCTTTCTTGACGAAATCCAACTTCTTCTGTATCTCCTTCTCTCTATTCTGTTCTGCGGTGGTCAATTTGGTCTCTAGTTCCTTGTTGATCTCTTCCACTTTAGCCGTCATGGTGTTACGCACCTCGGCCAATTTGGTGTTCTGCCCCGCGTGAGATAAACAAAATAAACATAAAATAAACAAAACGCATGCGTATGTGTGCTAAACTAAATAATGGTATGAAACTAAGGAGCTCAAAATCAAGGTTTAATAATGTAATGAAAAGGTTGAAACATTAAATACTTCTGCTCATAGATTGAAAATGAAAAAAAAAATTAAATGTGAGCGTCCAAGCAAAACGGCTCCAGATTTTGGCTTTTAGTTGGCTTTTAGTTTCCAACATATTCACAATTTTCTAAAGTTGGGTGAAAAAATGAAAAAATGATTAAATCAAACTTTAATAAACGATTTGTTTTAACTGTATTTTATTAATCTGTAGTTTTCTTTACGTTAATAACTCCAGTACCCTTTTCGCTTGGACGCCTACAAATTATTAAAACTAAATTATGTTTGTCCTTATCATGGCATTGGCATGAGCATTGGCCAACTGAACGTTAATAGGTTTACGAACTCTTTTGCATTCGTACACCATCTATTGAGGTGAATGAATGAATATGTTCTTATTCATCGTTAACTGGATATGTTCTACGACGTTGATTTGCGATTGGTCCCACATAGCCGTATATTGAAATAAGTTGAAAACAAACTGAAAAGGTGTTGTTTGTATTTGCTTGAACTTTCTATCTGTGAAAACTGAATTAGCTTCTATTCCAACATTAATTGGTCAATACTCTTTATCAGCCGTAAGTGTCCCCTAAAACAATAAGGTATCGACTCACATAGCTGCGCAGCTTCTCCTTCTGCTCCTGTTCGAGCTGCAGGCGGCGCTCGGCGGCCTGCTGCAGCTTATCCTGGATGGAATTCTCCAGCTGCAGGAAGCGCTCCTGATTGCCGGCGCGCACTTTGCGCACCTGCTCCTCCTAACATACACAACATTTTATTTTATAGATTTTTTCTATGGTGAAGGTGGCAGATATACTACTGTATATATATTATATATACTTTATTGTACACACAAATGATAAAAACATGCGTGCTTATCCTAAATATCTGAGGCATGTGTAATATCCACCATGTAATAAGTACTGGTTCTAGGAGGTGGAAATAGGGGCTCAGTTTTGGAATGATGGGCGTTGTGTGGTCAATCCCTATCTAGGGAAGAGTCGAAAGAAAAGGGACAGGATAAGAATTTTGTTATGAGAAAAGAAAAATTGCGACGGTAAGAGCAAATTAGGGTTACCGATTTTAAAACACTGAATTTCAAAAAAATCGAATGCAGGTCAGGACTGAAAAAAAGCGGGACTAAAACAATTTGACGACCGATAGATGCCGTTACTGGTGACCGTATCTGCTGTGCAAAAGGTCCGGAGATCGATTCCCGGTCGGACATACGTTTATTTAGAGACAAACGTTTGTTCGGCAGTTCATTTGTGTGTCTGTGGACCTACACGACACTGAGGGTACTAGTGTGGGCCATTGAGTGTGACGTTATTTATAAAATAATGTTACATGCCTTCTTAGATAGATTCCATGAATCGCGTAGAATCGGCAATAGTGGAAGGTTTATTTGAGTAGGTACATATATAAATCCGCCACCAGTCTATCACACACACGATCCCAACACCCAACACGATATGGGTGAGTTTTGAATAGTTATGGAGGGATGAGGGATGACCTTCGTATTTAATTTTTAAAATTCAAAGCATACAATCTTATACGACGAGATAATTAGCGTCCCGGGTGCATCTTATGGGGGACGGCTCTCGCGGGTCAAAACCCTACCTGAAACCTTAGCAAAGGGAGGTTTGTGGCCAGCAGTGGGACGCTATAGGCTGATATCATAGTGCCACTCACATGTTCACGCAGACGGTCGAGCATCTTCTTGATGTTCTCGTCGCGTTTATCGGCGGCCGTGGTCAACTTCTCCTCGATCGCCTTGTACACCTCCGCCGTTTGCTGTTCCAGGGTCAACCTGTATGACACATTAACTTTTAAAACAAAGTTCTACACGTGGCTACTTGATCATTGTTATTATCGCGATGTACGAGTATAGTGTTTGCTGTATATTATTGATAGTATATTATTGATTAATTAATCAAGATATATCATTTAACTAATAACTTAGAGGTAATCTATATCTAAAAACATAATAAAATCGTAACAGAGCCGTAATTGAGGGGGATAGCGCACGCTGCAATCCAACAGTCGCTGGGCGCGCTCGACTGGCCACGTTACCCCTCTCTCACAGAAGAAATCTACTGGCATTTCCCACTTTATCTTATTTCCCTAATGGACGTACGTGTTTCGGTAGTGAGTGAGATGTGCCAGAGCCCATTCCCATCCTATCCCTCCCCATTTATCCAACCCTTTCACCAAATCCATTCCCATATTTCCAAAGGTAGGCAGCGCATCCGGGGACGTGCACACGTTTGCCATTTTGGACTAATGTTGGCATGTATCGTGGATGTCTATGGGCGACAGTATCCACTTGCCATCAGGTGGACTGTATGCTCGTCTGTCGCCTAAAAAATCTGTACATTCAATATATCTCGACAAAAGTGATTGCATTATAAAATACAAATGAAATGGCGCCGAAAACTTTTTTGAATTATTGTTAGCGTGCCAGCATTAATCAAACGAGATATTATGGGTACTAAAGCTCGCGCCACGAGTACGAGGAATTTTGGTCAATGACATGAGATCCTCATATTATTGAATTTTAATATGAAGGGTCTAGTAATGGTCGAGTGAACGACGATTTCATACATATCTCTATACCGTCCAGTCTTAGCTGACATGTCAATGATCGAAATTCTGCCTGGGCGCGCGAAAGAAAAGATGTCATTATGAAAAGAAATAAGACTCAACAGAAAGTTACTGACCTGGTCTTCTCAACACCCTCAAGATGATCCTTCAATCGTGCACGCAACTCGTTGATGTAGGCCTCGCGTTTCTCCTCGTGCGAGTCCATCTTGGCATCCAACGCTTCCTTGGTGGTCGCGATGAAATTGTTAGTTTGTTCGCTGCGGATGCGTGACGCCTCTTCGATCTTGGCCATCTTCTGGGCGATGGCGGCCATCTTGCTCGCTTCCAGGCTCTGGAAAATAATGTAGACTTAATAAATATGGTTTATATCGTTAATAAGACAGACACGGTATAACATTGTCGTCCACACCATCTGCAGCACTATTACACACGCCGAAATATGCGTTGGACACACGACGACATACTGTTTAATATAAGTTAGTTTATCCCAGTAGAACTATTTCTGAATAAAGTTTTTTTGTGTGAATTCAACGTCGAATGCTCAGCAATCGCCGGTCGTCTTCTACGCTCTCCACCAAGCAGCTCAGTATCACGTGTAACCAACAAGTTAGAGGATATCGCATAGTTTAATTATGCAACCTTCTGATATAACAACAAACACAATATACCACCAAACTAACGTGTCCCACCCAGTGCCGGCTTTACCTATGGTGCAGGGTGTACGGCGCACACGGGCGCAGGGTCTTAGGGGGCGCCGGGCGCCGCTCGCGACGCTTCCAAAGAGGCTACTAGAGAACACCAGGGTATTGATTGCACCCGAGCGCTACATGGGCTAGAGCCGGCTCTGACTCTACCCAACATCCTCTAAAGCAACATGGTTGGGCAATTAAGCAGTTTTTAAAGACTGCAACTATTGCTGCTGGGCTTCAGGACCATAACCAAAAATACATTTAATGAAAGGAACCTAGAGGACAGACTCGTTCACACACGCGCCGAAATATGTCATTGTTTAGTGGCATGATGGTGTCATTAATCAGTGTCCAATGACTGTGAATGACATCTTGCTGTGAATTACACGTGTTTTCTACGACCTAGTTTTTCTCTTGATTTTCTAGCAAGGAGTCTTCTCTGACGTGTCACCATAAGGATATATTTGTACACAAGCCACATAAATTAGTCGTACTCCAACATCTTGCTAAGATGGTCAATGATGACACTTACGCGTCTCCTCTCCTCGGCTGCCTTGAGTTTCTCCTGAATCTCTTCAACGGTGGGAGTCTTCTCTGGTGAATCGGCGCGGCGGAGCACAGGCACGCCCACTGGTTCGGCGAGGATCACCTCATACGCGAGACCACCCTTCGACATCTCTTGGCAGCGGATTTCAGTAGCTGTGAACAATGGATTATTGAGAAAATTTCGTTGGATTTTATAATAGAGACTATCCTTCACCGTTTTTTGTTCTTTTCGTTAATGATATAGAAAAATGTTTTCTCAATTTCAAATTTCTTCTATACGCTGATGACCTTAAAACTTTTGGAAAGTATTAATATATATATATATATGTGTGTGTGTGTGTGTGTGTGTGTGTGTATGTGTGTGAGTATGTATATGTGTATATATACAATTAGTAATGAATTGTTAATAATAAGTACCAAAATAGTCTATAAGTTCAAATTGTTACTAACACCAATGATAGAATGAAATATGGATCTTGTCTGAAATAAATGAATTATTATTATTATTATATAAATATATAGTTAATGATTGCATAGGTAAATTTTGAGCAAGATTTAGATAAGTTTTCGAACTATTGCTAAAATAATAAACTGTTTCTTAGTTTAACTAAACGTAATTTAGATACAATAGCTAAAAATATAGCCAATGATTACTCTCTTTGTGGATTACAGTTGAAAGAGGTATCTCCTCTGCGGGATCTCGGAATTCACCTTGACTCTAAACTTCATTCTGACACGCGTTGATAAAGTAGGTATTCAACAAAGGGTTTCAGATGTATGGTATTGTCATGAGATTTAAAAAAAGGAATTTGAACAGCCTTCTACATATTTACAGCTTTACGATACTTTGATTAGATCCCAAATAGAATATGCAATTACGATCTGAAATTCCTATTACTGGAAGTATATTGATTAATTATTTGTACACCGTTCAACGTAAATATCTTCTTGCTATTACCGATGTTTTTCTATGTATTTGTCTTACACTGCACTGATGAATAAATATAATATCTCAACATTAAAATCCAGACGTATGTTTCTTAAACCTGTTTCTTCAAGGCCTATGCCCGTGCAGGACTCACGCTGGTGAACGCGCACCACTGTGTCGACATACTGACACTTATAACACCCTTTTCCAGGATGTTCAGATTTGCGTTGTCTGAGCCTGGATATAGGAAACATATTATCGAGATGCCTATTAATATGTATAAGTTAGTGGTAATGGCCCTATTTAGTTTATGGTTTATACTATATTTGATTTATACTATACTAGCAAAACCCGGCAGACGTTGTCCTGCCATAAAAGTTGAAGTACTGCAGCGCCATCTAGTGGCGAGTTACAATAAAGTCGATAGCTCGAAAATATACTGTGTTCAAGTACCTATGTACACCAATTTTCATGGCGATCGGTTGAACGCATATAGAAGTTGATGTGCTGCAGCGCCATCTAGTGGCGAGTTACAACAAAGTCGATAGCTTGAAAATATTCTCCGTGCTCAAATACCTATGTATAACAATTTTCATGGCGATCGGTTGAACGGTATAAAAGTTGATGTGCTGCAGCGCCATCTAGTGGCGAGTTACAACAAAGTCGATAGCAGAGAAATCTTCTCCATGAAAAGATACATATATGTGCCAACTTTCATGGTGATCGGTCAAACGGTGTCGAAGTCGACTCTTCAATATACCAACATCCTCTTTTATATATTGTATATATGTACTCGTAGATTAGTAAATTGTGGATAACTTGTTGATTTTACATTTAGTAGAATAATTGAAATGAACTTATGTTATGTTAAAACGTAATGTATTACTTTCTGTTGGTGACTTAACAAATAAAAATAAATAAATCTCAGCGTCTTGACGACATGACCTTATATAGTGCTGTTAGTCACCAGAATCTGATTTCCAATTATGTACATCATTACAATGACATGAAATGATGATAAGCATTAGTGTTTATCATCATTTCACCGCTATCTACACATAGTCCATCCCCTACGTTACAATTGAGCCCTAACAGTGACAAATCTGTTCAGAATACTAGATCTATTATTAGGCAGTTGAAAACAGTCTATATTATGTTATGTTTAACTTTGGTCAAAACTCACTTAATTACGTTTCAGTTTCAGACGTCAAGCGAGGTCGGAATTTTAAAAACGCACAAGGGGAGCGTTTGTTGCGTAAATTGGCGTAATTGTCAAGGTCGGATCATTAAGGGTTAGCGGTCTCCCGAAATATGAGGGAGGAATTTGACATTGTTTAATTATTGCTCGGAGGGCGGCGGGGTGAGCGCTCTTCCGAGGATGACTCACGCGGAAATTGCACTTGCGGGGTGGGGTCCCTGAGTGTGGGACTGTGAATACTTCTGTGTTCATGTAGATGTATGGGTGAGTAACGTGTTTTAAAATATGTAGTATAACAGGGTGAACTTCAATTGGTCGATATATCAACTTATGCATTTTCTGTCTGAAAAAATATGGGCAGTCAAATATTCTTAACACGGTCTTCATAACACATGGGAACGTGGTCGCAAAAGTGGAGTGCAGATATATTCCTACAATGGTGAACGTTAAAACGCTTGGCCCTTTGTGTTTACACAAGGTTCTGAAGCAGTGCGGTGATACGAATATCCCGGAAAGAAACCGGTCTTCAAGGTTGCCTGGGTTCCTCATACAACACAATATTGATTCTGATTCTGCGTGTAAACGTCGCTATAAGTTTTCCTCTCAGTCAACTTTTATATACAATTATTATTCAAACAATTAAAATTGTACCAAAGAAACCAATTACAAAGGTATACTAAGCTACAAAAGAAAAGGCAACTGAACATTTGGTTTCAAAGATATCCTCACTCTATGTGGAACACTTACTTATGAATTTGACCTTCTTTGGCTGCTTGGTCCTTGGCTTCCCGACTGGTTTCTTGACGGGAGCTGACCGCCGATGGGCTATGGAAAGAAATACACGTCAGCGGAAATCGAATCCGCGACACCGGCAACCACTTGCGCCATTCGGAGAGCCATTCGCCCAAAAACATTTACTATCTTATCTTACTTAAAGTATTTAATACTTCAAATCAATGTAGATCGTTGTAATCCTTGTATTTAAAACTGCAGTCATTTCATCTAATTAGGTAACAGAACAGACAATAAAACGTAAAATACCCAAAATATAGGCGATTGGGCCCGAAAGATATATTTTTTACATTTCATCTACGTTGCACGTGAAGAACTTACAAATGCGAAAGGAAATGGCCCACGTTCTCGGGTCAAATAAAGACTAAACCAGTCCATTAGTCGTCGAATTTCATTAACGACCGAGACCTCAGAGCGTGCGTCACAAATAACGTCCAAAATCAACCCTCGAGCCAATATTACCACAAGCGACAGCCGAGGACAATCGAAAAACGATTAGGATCGGTCAATATGGACGGAATAATGTTTATTTGAAAAGCATTCGGTGGCAAACTAATGAATCAATGGGAATCGATATTTGCGTGACCACTGAAAATATCGTTTCGTGGTCGCAAATTTCATACACATTAAACTTCTAGATATTCCACTAGAATAACGACAAGGACAGTAAAACAAGATAAACATCAGTAATTAAACACAGACGACATGCATGCGGCATTGTACTAACAGAATAAATACTACATGCATTGTTTTAAAGTCTAGTACAGTCAGCAAATGATGACAAAACCCTTCGCCATAATAAACCCAAATATAGGGAATTTATGTGATCGTATTTGGGTATCACGAGAGATGTACAAATAAAATTGTGAGAATTCAGGGTGCGAATAAATCATCATTTAGTTCCGTATTACGGCTCGTGTTCGGTACGTTCGATGTCGAGGCAATAGTTGCGAGGTAATAAGCCGGCGACACGACAGCGCGAGATGAGAGTCTCGTACGTGAGAGGAATGCCGGAGTGGCGGGAACATTCCCGCAAATAGGTACGGATAATCCCTCAAGGCAAGGCTAAGCCCCAGTTTACATGGCAGACGACAACGAGACAGACGCAAAGCCGAAAAATGACGCAAGATATGACGCTATTTAAGGTCTTAAACACTGGTGTAGTTTAAAACAAATGTAGCTAACTAGAATCACAAAATACTAGAAATTGTAACCTTGCTGCAACTACATCGACCTAATGGGTAAAGTCAATTGTAAGAAAGAATGTAAATAGCTGCAGTTAAATACGTAATCAAAAAATGGTGAGGGTTTTTTCGCTTTGAAAGTGCCTGTTAATCGATAACAGTGGTTCGTGATGTCTTAAAGAAGATTTTTATGGTGTTATTTTAGGTAGCTCTTTTTCCCAGAAAATTTTCTTCAGCAGTTTAGGTACGTTTCAACAATAAATAATACGCGTGACGTAGGTAAGCCACGTAATATATTCGACGTTTATCCAAAGCACTGCGGTTAAATCGGCTTTCCGTTCAAGGTACGGCTAACTCCTGGTTTACATAAATGCAGACGGCGGTGGCAGCTTAGATAAAACATTATTGTGAAGTTTTACCACACAGAGAAGATTCTTAAATGTTTTTGTTCACCTAGTCCGTTAAACATTTCTGTTGTATTTTCTTGTGAGCGAAATGGTACATAAATCGTATTAATGTTACATGGTATAAATCGTATTAACGTAATCGAAATGGTACATGATTTACGGTATTAAGTAAATCATCAAGGTAACGATTTATCTACTATACTTTTGCAATTTTAGTATTGAAATTCTATACATTACTATGTCTCATACTTATATTTATCGAATTTAACCTACAATATCGCACTGTGGGGGTCACCACTGTGGGTAGGGCAAACAGAACAGGCTTTCCCTTGTAACAGTCAGGAGTTTGAATTCGTCCTAATTACATTTTTTAAAAATACGCAGACTATGATTCAAACTGTAGTTCACATTAAAATTTGGCAAAAAATCTCGCATAAAATGAAATATAAATGTTTCAAACAGCAGTCCCAGTTGAAAGGGTGGCCAGCAGACCCCCCGGCGCCGCACGATACCAACATGAAAACTGATAAAATATTTAAAGCTAGCTTTAAAACACGGGAGGGGTGAGAAAAATTTACTGCCGTCGGGAATACGAATGTTACGAGTAGAGAGAGTGGATTAAACACAAAGCAAAATATGGTGACGAGTATGTCGCTGAAGCGAGGTTCCAAGTATATGAAAACGTGTTTGACGTCCTCTTTACGAGCACACTGCGCACTGCTCATTAGAGAGATGGACGTCTGGTTTAAAATCTTAATTACGGTCTAAATACGAGATACTGTCATATTTAAGACTTTAATTGTCAGAGTTTTAAGTCCATTTCAGAATGTATACCTTGTAAGGGATTTAGACGCGTTATTAATGGTAGTGCCTTTACAACCTGTACTGTTGTCATGTTAGCTATCTCCATGAGAATTCGCTACAAACTTGCTCAGTGTATATGTAGATAACAAAGCGAGGACACGCAACTTTGTTCGGACCTGCAATGCATCACTGTGACATTTCTTGTAGGGACAAAGGTAAAATTGTACGCCCTCTCGTATGGATAATTAATAGGGAGATGAACAGTGTAAGCAGATTTGTTCTCCCAGCAAACATTATTGGTTAAAATTACGTCGATATCACCTCATTTTTATCTCAACCAAAAGTGGATACCTCAAAATCCACGTCGAATCGACGTGCGCGACGTCGATATCAACTAAACGGGGGAAAAGCAAATACCGCGTACGTCGAAAGGACGTCATCGTAGTAATTTTAACCAATAGGTCGCAGCGCAGGTCACTTTTTGGACGTTGATTCAACGTGACCACGACGTGTTGTCCGGTTGCAATTATTTTGTAATCTTAACCACGTTGATTCGATGTAATTATTCCTTATAAATTACTTATAGAGAAATAAATTATCTGTACCGTCATCGAACGCATATGAAACTAAAAACTTACGTACTTACTAAATTACTTTAAACAAATTAGATAGGTAATTCTAAACATCAAGGCGATTAAAAATCTTTTAATGGGATAAAATTATTGAACGATCTTGATTGATTTCGAATTTCAATGCGATGAGAAAGTTATGCCATGAAAAATCATCGACATAGCTCAAAGAATTAGTAAGTTGAATTGGACCGACTTATCTGTGAGGCAGAAGAAATCTCGAATAGACACTACGTACCGGGAAACAGCGCGTGGACGCTATCTGGCCAGGTGGACCGATGATTTGAAGAATGTCAGCGGTTTTCACTAAGAGTAGACGACTGTGTGGTGGCAGACCTTGAAGAGAAGCCAATGTCCAGCTATCTCTCCAGTGAAGAGACACGGGTAATGGTACAATATTATTAGCGTATCTAAGACAAACACTTTATTTCACCTTTTTATTTTCAATTAATGTATCACGTCAGTCATACACCCAGACAACATCTGGAATTGTCACCCATTAATTCCAAGATAACGAAATGGGAGCATGATGAGACATTACAACAATATGAGGATCCACCTTGTGATACAATAACATATTTAAATAAAATGTCACAACAACTGTGAACTGGGGTGTTGGTGTTAAAACCGTTGCTCCCCCAGGACTGAAAGGGTTCTAAACTTGTTGAATGTCAAGTGAATTAAACATGGCTGGTAAACGCCCTTCAACAAATGTGTGGTCTCGAAACCCCAGTATCTACCCAAATGATACATTTAAATGGGTTGTATTCAGACGAGCAGCAAAACATAACAACCCATTTTTATAACTCGAGCAAATAATTTTAAATTACTAAGAATGTTACCACCAAGTTGACGAAGTCACGATATTTCTTTTTTTGTCGCCAGATAACTTAAACCTAACCCACCGTTAAATTTGCTACCATAGATTTGATGCTGTAACATTTGTTCCAGTAGTTTATCCTTCATTATCTCTGTATTGTGTATATTCTATTGTTTGAATCCGCTTGCCTTATATTTCACCATTTAATCATATTTTTATATTTTCTCTGTATTAATCGGCGTTTCTTACAAGATCTCTCAAACTATTGTACTTATCTTCTTACTACGCATATCTTCTTATCATATACGCATATACGCAAACTTATCTTGTCGGCATAAATAAATAACACTGGTCGAAAACAATGGTTACTGGCTGAAACCACTTAACGCCTTAAAGGAATTGAGCGTAATCTGACAGGACGTCAGAAAGAAAACTAAGGGGACGCCTTCGAAGTGAACGTCACAGGCCTGTGCCAGGACACATCTCAGCCTCCAGCGCTCCAAAACCCTTGACGCCGCCACACCAGTGCAACTCCGTGGTTCTGTTGGTGCCACCGCTCTCGCCGGTGGTGGCAGCTTCTGGTCCGTCGCTCTCTGGCGCTGGTGCTCCTGCAGGGCGACACCTTTTGCGCCTGGCCGCCGCTGCTTCCGGCGAGCGGTAGTGCCACTCTCCGGCGCATGAACCGTCAGAGGGCCTCCGCTACGCGCGCGAAAGAATCGTGAGTTGAACTTGTTTTGTGCGAGCCGCGCAGTGTTCTTTGTAGCATATTTTCGTGTTAGATTTAAGACATTTTTCTTCTTAAAAAAATATATGGTTATTGGAACAACTTTATCTCTTGTTTTATAGTTAGCTATTACAATATTAGATTAATTATTTTGCAATATTATTTTGCTTAACAAACAAGAAACATAACAAAAAGAAATATGACCGTAATGAAAGGCTGCTATCATGGGCGTTGACACAAATGACTCCCCTTAAAGTTTCTTCTAAAGTTTATCTACATAAATTCAAATTTTATTTACTATGGTTTATAGTATTGGGTAATAATAGACAATGAGTAGATATTACAAATAAAACAAAACCTAACCTATAATTACAAAATCTAAATCCCTAACCTAACTTTTTCTTCAGTTGTTAGTGGTCAATGCACCACAGTTGTACACAATTGTTTGCATAAAGCGATTATTATATCACCTCGCTGCTTAAAACAGATATCTAAGGAATGGGCATAATGTAGATAGTGACCGCCCGATGAGCCATACTTATAAAGAACAGTATTCAGAGACTTTAAAAATATGACCACATGGCTATAAATAGCAACGGGAAACTAGCAAAAGACTGTTAATTTAGTGTCAACATTGGCTCAAGTGAAGACAAAGAGACGGGATTAGGAAACCTAATAATTACAGAACCCATTTCAGAAACGACATCCGAGAACGATAACGGGCGACGAAAAAGACAAGATTTGATCTTTTTGAGTGACGTCATAAAAAATAGAAAAGTTGAAAGAGATTTAGGTACAATTACTTGTTGAAGTTCAATACTTTCATTGGAGAAAGTGGAAAGGGAAATACATGATTGGTATTCGATAAAAAAAGCATTTCAACCCCTGATAGATAATAAAAAGCGGATATAGCATTGGAGTATAAAGTATCAGAACGTTTTACTAGAGCTATCGAACGATTATGTTGCGATCGCGTGCGTCGCCATAATAAGGCTAAACTTAATCGTTCTTCCAACGTCACGGTGAAATAAAGAGCAAAATTACATACTGTATAATTTTGCTCTTCATTATTTATGCTGTAATTATGTTTTCTGTATCATATAACAAGATTACATTCAGAAGAGGCCGATCAAGCTTGGTCGCAGTGTGGGCCTATCTTCGAAACTATGGGTTAACGCGCCATCGATCAATGTGAATGGTGAGAGAATGTTCGCATATCGGTTTCGCTCATGGCACAAGTCATCATTGCTAGACGATTTGAACTATATGCTGTACTTGGCCGTGTGGTGTTGGCCAGCTTTAGAATAGCTCCACATGCATCACTTCCCATGGTTGAGGTAAAAGGCGTCTTAAGGGATAACGAAGGCATACCATAAAGTTTGAGGAACTACAGCACCTCCAAGATTGAATTCGCTAAACCGCTTGGACAGCGTGGGGTATTAAAGCGATACATTCTTCAAGCATAAGAAAAAGTGCATGAGAAGGGCCATGTCCAGCAGTAGGCGATCTAAAAGGGCTGCTTACATTTTTTTTACAGGTTCTTCCGGACGCGGTAAATATCGAATACGTGACTATCGATGGACAAATAATGGATAAATATCGATTGGACAGGTCATCTAACTGGGATGATCATCCAACTTAAGCAAGGAGACCGACGTCAGTTCGCAATCAGGGCGGCTAGATAGTATACGGGAGAATGAATCAGCTGTTCTCTCGTCACCCGTAGTCGTTGCCCGAAGTCGAAAGACTTTAGTTAATGCGTTCTGCTGACCGTAACGTATTGTGCCGAAATGATTATGATTATGCCGAAGAGTGCCGATTGTAAAAATAAGCATGAACCATAAAACGCTCAACGGGCTATGGATATTATGAAACAAATTTTTAAAATATCTTTACGAGATAAAATCATACAAAAACGATAAAGCAAAGAACTTAAGTCACCGACATGGCTCACAGAATTTAAGATGAAGTGACAATAGAAGACCCACAATCGATGCGGTAGACATGTTCTAGAATGAACAACGTGGGATGCCCTTGGAAAGACGGACGGACGAAAGGTTACCGATAGATAAAAACTACAACAAATATACCTAGCCAGAAATTAAATGAAAGTATCCACCAATGCTTATTGCACCAATTCAGAAAGAATCAAGACTGAGATATAAGGATAAATTCAAAATAAACAAAAAGTTTTTGGGCGTTTATCTCTGCAGCGACAGTGGCGACGGCGTCGCCGGTAGTTTCGGAGACGACGGAAACAAAAGTTTGCCGTTGCGAAGCTTCCAACTTGCAATCGATGCGATCGATGTTCTAAGACCTACAATCGATGCGGTAGACATGTTCTAAAATAAACAACGTGGGATGCCTCTGGAAAGACGGACTGGCGAAAGGTTACCGATAGTGGCATTTTTTGGAAAAATCATCCGAAAAAACCGTACGTTAGATTAGTATAAAAAGGAAGACGGTGGATTGGAAATTAAAATCTTCTATCAAATAGCAAATATGTTCCGCGACGCGACATATAGCTACGTGGCGTTGTCCGCGTTCTCTATCTGATAACATAAAGACTGATGACTCATGCCATGTTACATACCACTACAAAAACTATACAAACGTATAGTTCTGCTCCAATATTCTCACACTTGTACAAAAAGAGAATCCACAGGATATTAGCCATCCATGACGCGAGGACAGAAAAAATGATCAGTAAAGGCATTGCGCCAAAATATGTCCGATGTGAACAAAATGGTGGACGTCGTGCATTAAGTAATGTTAGATCAATATATCCTCATGATTTCAGCGCAACAATACATTCTAGGAATGTTACAGAGCAACATTAATGTCAACGAAACAAAAAATACGTTGGGCAAACTCTTCATAAAATGAGATTGGTCAAAACTGTCGTCATCAAAGTGTAGAACTCCCAAACAAGAATATAAACTACAGCATTTGATCACACCCTTAATTTAGGAAAGTTCATGGCGAAAGTAGTCGTAAAAACTGCAAACGAAAATGTAGGAGACTTGTTAAAGTCCCCCTAAACTTTCTATAACTTTGTCAGTTCCATCAACAAAGTTCTTGCATAACTGCCAACGACTTATGGCAGGGGTGTAAGTAACATTTTAGTCCGTGCACCATCGTCGACATTTAAACTTGAAGGTGTGGTAGATACATTGTCATCTACGATTGCCCCTCCAGAGCGGCAGAGTTCCGTCCGCAATGGACCACGTGCTTAATGTCAAACTAGACTTCAATAACGAGTACCGGTACCCCCACCACTTGCCGGCCGGCTTTTGATCGACATAAGCATAAGGACATTTTCGGATATTACTACAGAATTTATAAACACAAAGGAAGACAGACGAATGGACATCAACTATTCTTTATATGAATTTTGTAATAATGAAAGATGCTGAGGTTGCTATTTTTACGTCAATATCAAGTTCAAGTTTAATCGGTAGTAAATTTACAACTCCTTATAAGATTTTTTTGAATATTTAAAAAAAGATAAAAAAAAGAAAAAGGCAAGTATATCTAGTTTACCTTAGAGTGGATTTGTTGTCGATAGAAAAACTACAACAAATATACCTGGCCAGAAATTAAATGAAAGTACCTACCAATGCTTATTATACCCATTTAGAAAGAATCAAGACTGAGATATAAGGATAAATTCAAAATAAACAAAAAGTTTTTGGGCGTTTATCTCTGCAGCGACAGTGGCGACGGCGTCGCCGGTAGTTTCGGAGACGACGGAAACAAAAGTTTGCCGTTGCGAAGCTTCCAACCTGCGGGTAAGACGGGTGCGCGGCAAGAGTGACAAAAGCACTGCAGCACCGAGTCCCGAACTAGCCCTATCAGCATGATGGTAGAATTAAATTTACTATCTAAGCGTGTGACAGAGTCGCGTCGCAAAGCGGGCGAACTGCGCGACTCTTGCCCGGAAACTGAGCCGCGCCGGGGGAGGGCGGTCGGTCGATATCAGCTCCCCGCATTCGGAGCCCCCACCCTGCGGACCCACCTTGCAACCACCCCAAGCGCGCTGCCGGCCACCCCTAACTTGATAACCCGCATAAGAAAATAAGCCTACCAAATGGAAAAATAATGTCACACACGACATGTATTAGGTTGGTCCCCTAGAAGCCTCACAGTGAGTAGACGTATCTTAAGATTTTGTAAATTCTCATAAAGTAATAAATGAAACCCTAAAAGATAAATAGCGCAAGTATGGCGACGATATGAAACGAAAGAGGACACAACGTGGAATTGCACTTATCATGAGGGGGGGGGGGGGGTGTTATAGGCGCACCTAGCAACAGTGGGGGTCTAGATCGGGGAAGACAAACTAATTTAAGAGCGGCTCAGACTCGTACGGGTCTCGACAGGCTTCGCGATCATAAAAACGTCGAGCTGCCGTGGGAGGGGTGCCTGGAGGGCTGGAGGGGTGCCATGCGGAGGTTCCGCCGCCGTCTCGGCGCCGCCGCCCGCCCGCAGCCAATTAACAGCCGGCAACGCCACGCCGAATTTGTTTCACCACTCAAATTGCTTCCGATTGATTTCCTGTTTTCGAATAATATCATCAATAATAAAATTACCCACATCTGTCATATACTTGGATGAACAGGAAACAAAAGATAAATATTTCACTAAACGGCCAGACAACTGCGACCATTGACGTCGTAAATAAACTTTTAACATCTTAAGTTTCAACTACCCGCAGCTTCATGAAATTACTTTTAAAACGTGGAGTTTGTTAGATAGAAATTATTATTTTAACGTTGGTGTCTGTGGACGACAGTATCAGCTTATCATTGGGTGGTCTGTATCACACGCCTGCCGCCTTTTGTCTATAAAAAAAAAATACTGCAAAAAAGGCAACACTTGAAATTGCAATGATGATGGTGTTAACAACGTGCAACGCGAACATCGGCAACGATGGTGCGGTGGATCGATCTCGGGCAACAACCTCGAGACCGAGTCCCCCTGCGCCCTGCGGTAATAAAAGGGAATTCCATGGTAAGCCACACAGACGATGCACACGAACAGTAATATGGAAATACCGTGTCAGGCGACCCGACCCCCTGACTGCCGATTGTCTAACGCCATCGTACTACAACAATATCAGCAGAAATCATAAGCAATAAAAAAGTTAAAAATGATGTCAACTGCTCGAAATGTCTGTCCCCCTATAGATCTTATCACCACGGTAATAAATTAGTTTCCTTATTAAAACTTTGCCGTTGATTCCCGACGGGTAAGTAAGTAAGCGACTAATAAAACTTTGCCAAGAGGCAATACACGTATCTACAACAAAAAGAAGATAAGTATAAAAGTTGTAAATAGGGACAATTTCTTTATCTCATCGCCGTCTAAAATTGCAGTTATATTAGAACAGAACCATATGAAGTAAGGAATACAATTCGCAAGACCAACAAATCCCCCTAAATGATTTCATAAAACCAACAATTTAATTCAGTCGACGATGTGGCGCCCAACGTGGGGCACCACGTTTAACAATTCTTACTTAGCCGCTTATTATACTTATACAGTATACTTTTGTTTCTTTACAGAAAGCGGCAACAAGTTGAGTCACGTGCCGGCTGGATTTTGGTAAGAATATAATTCGAAGGTAGCGGCGCGCGTCCGCCTGCGACGGTACTCCTATCGATTTTGCCTCGTTTCGCCGTTTCAGGCTTTGTTTAAATATCACTATGTATACTAGCCGGCGTTTTATCGTGAACGCAGCTTAAAAAATTACGTTGGGTATTTTTAAACTTGATGGATAACGTCGGAATGAAGCCGTCTAGGGTTTATTAACAGCGTACGAAAAGCACGAATGTGAAAATACGTGAGTCAAATAACTTGGAGCGACATATTGTGTTGCGGACTCTCAAGATGTCGAGGGGAATATTAAGTTGGAAGTTGTTGTTTATGAGGAGAGGATACTTACTGCAAATATTACTTTTTCAGCAATAGCTATTAAATATAAAGAAATACTGCCAGACAAATAATCATAATTAAGAGTAGGGGGTGATCAGATTTCATATAATCAGTATGAACATCACGATCGGCGACGACGGTTATTAATCAGAGTTCAAAAGTTGCGTCGTTAATATTCAATAGATACTGACAAAATATTATTAGAGCCTCGTCACTCGCACATTTTTAGGGGTTTAAAGATCTTTATTATTTGACATTTGAAGACTAAAATTTGGTGATTTCCAATTTAAAGGGTAAAACTATCAATTCTGTCTTTATTAGCGAACTAAACATTGATTCGTCTACTTTCGTTCACCGCTGAAAATATGTTTTCACCAACTGTAATTTGATGAATTATCAATACTCATACATATTATGGGGGCAAAAAACTTCATTTCCAAGATCTCGATCATCCGAGACATAAGATGTATGTGCTAGTAATATGTGATATGAGTTTCAATATTGACGTTATATCCAATAGCGCTGGACACCATATGGTTCTAACCACCTCTGGACAAGTCGACGTATCTGGATCTAATAAACTATGTGGTAGTTTGGAATGTATAAAAATAATGTAAAAATAATGCGAATGTATAAAAAATTGCAAAGAAACAACATTAGTTCATGACACGTAGTTATGTATAATAAATTTTCAATTAAATCTCGAATTTCCCTCTGAAATTCGTAATATCCTTAGCTGGTTGGAAGACGATCACTTATCTCATCAATATTAAAAAGCAATCCATAAAATGGGGGTATCGGTCCCAACAGGCATTCGTAGGCGTAACGTCAATTCGATATGACTTTCAATATCAAGTGGGGTTGATCCCGAGGGGTGATGTAAAGTATTATAATGACCCTTAGTTTGTATAACATCTTCGTTATATTCTTTTTCTGCCACCTTCATTTTCCCAAATATTAAGCATATTTTAATATTATAATAGAAAGCAAGTTCTATAACTCCTGAATTCTCAAAAACTCAAGATACATCCATCTACTATTTCTTTTACCTATTCCGAAAAAGAATGTATGGTATGATTCCTGGTATGACTACTGTAAGCTTTAAAAAGAATGACACGCACGCATGGATCGATCAAGGCCAGACGCCTACCTAGGCCCGACTGTCTGCTTTTTACCACATGTGTTACCCCTCCATGTACTTGAACCTTTACTGTCGGAATAAAATAAACTCTCAATACGACATATATATATATATATATACAGGGTGTGTCGTAAATAGTGGTCCAACGTTAAATATTAAATATATATAATATATATATTACTGTTGTAATTGGTATTAGCTTTGCAAATATTAAACCGTATCCGTGTTAAAAACCTTTCAAGGTGAAAATAACACGAAAATAAATTGAATTCCTAGAGGTCGTTTTCAAGGATAGCAGAGCAATCAATAATTCGGAACTAAACCCGAATTTGATTTGGATCAAGGGAAGAGCCTAGACAATAAAAGGAAAGTAATTCGGTACAGGGTCATCAATCAGGGGTTAAAACCGCAGTGATGGATAAACCAGTGGATGAAACATGAGAACTGAAGCCTTATTGGTTCTGCGGTTAATTGCACAGCTAAAATGTATTTTGACTTTGAGTTGTTAGATAAGTTCAATTTGCAATGTTTTTATTTATTTCCAAAATATATTTTTACTGTCTAAAATATATTTTTACTTTAAGGGTAGGTACTTTCTGTTAAGAGATGTTTTAGAACATAAAAATAAACTCATTTGTTAGGAAGAATTTAAGTAATTTCGTATAAAAAATCAACTTCTATTACAAAACGTGGCGTGTCATTTTATCATTCTGTCTATACAGAATGATAGAATGGAATGACACGCCACGTTTTGTAATTTTTACTCTATAGCAAAAATTCCTCTGAAGAATTTTAAATTTTTTTTCCCAACAAATACTTAAGATACTTCCAACACATACTGAGGATCTAATAGGTACATTCGATCCTCCTAACGTAATGTTGTATACAAAGGACACTATGACGAGATTGCGCTCTACTGTATTTGCGTATCTAATTAGAGCAGTCTGGATTTTATTTATATTGACACAAAAAAACATAAGTCTACGTATAAATATGGAAATATGAGCATTTGTTTACATTACTATATTAAGTAGCTTGGTGTAGGCTGTATTATCGGACAATGCACTTCTACGTTATTTTCCTTGTTCATTATTATCTTTTCTGCTTTCATGGTGGATTAAAACGAGCTCACTAATAATATAATTAATATTAAAGTAGACTGAGGAATGGGGAATGAGAGAATAATATCTTAGAAAAGCTATTTAGTTATATTTTGTGCTAAATCTATGAGTCACCTTTGATTAGGAACTCATCTCTTAGGAAACGAACGGATTTAAAAATATTATTATAAGTAGATATGAAATACGAAATAAGTTAAGAGAACTTGTCCTGACTCTGTCTAGAAAAGGAACAGCAAACAAGCCTGATTTATATAAGACTCTTCAGGCTGAATCACCGAGTTTTGTCCACATGCCAAAACAACAGTAATTTGTACCCATGGAAATTCATTCATGTTGAACAATTTGGAAAGTACCCAACTATCCTCCACCTGATTGGGTTCACAGCGCATGACCTAGGCGATGACTCGTGTGAGGTGAATAATCTGTATGCATTTGGTTCACGTTGGCGCAATTGTATCACCTAACGGTACAGGCGTGCAACTGTATGGTATAAATGAGAGAGAGAGAGAGACAACTTGACGGCAAACTTTTTTTGTTAATATGAATCAGAATTTGTAATGAGTACTTACCAAAATAAGGACTCGGTAAAATTAGATTAGACCGAGATAGATGGCTATGTAATTGTAACAAGCACTTTTAAAAGCTTAAATTCGAGGGTGGCACAACTCTGGTCTTATGGGGTATTCAAAGCAATATTTTGAGAAGAATATCTTTTTCGATTCAACGCCATAAATAAGGACATCGGTGTTCATGAATTGGTGTTATCGTGTATTTGCACTTTAACGCATTTGTATTTTGATACAAAAAGGAAGTTCAAGATCGACACATGTTCAACATATCTGAAACAGATGTCATTATTCAGAGCTGTCATTAATAATCGTCAATGATCGTTTACCATTGCCGTTTACCGTTTACGTTTGTTCCTTAAAGCAGATCTGTGCAATAAAGCTACAGGACATCTGTCATCTAGATGACAGTGCCATTTGCAACTAATTAGACTTGCGGTTAACTTGTAAATTAACTGTCATTCCCGACGTTATTAGCCGTGCAGATAATATTATTCAAGATGACAGTGATAGGATTCCATTACTGATGTAATAAGATTGTCCCTTCATTGGTCAAAACTTTATTAACGTAACTATTTTTATCTAATATTGAATTCGAAATGCTCAGTTCTATAAAAGTACCATGTGCGGAGAAAGTGCCTCAGGAACATAATAAAACTCCAGTAAAAACGCTTCTAGGCTGAATTTATGGGGAGATAAATTAATGAGCGACCCCTAGCGGAGGGGTAAAATCCACACAACCACGTTACGTTTTAGTGTGGTTTCTAATGAATTACACAGAGTTCTACTTTTAGGCAAAGATACTAAAAAAATAAGCGAAACCTTTCGTAGAAATTAAAATATTTAAATCAAACGACTAAGTTATGACCGGAGAACGAAAGTTTAGTCGCCATCTAAGATCAAAAGTAACTGTGACGAATTTCTGAAAGTAATTTCATTGGGATTTTATATTGGAATATATATAAACAATATATATATTTTTTAACATGTCACTTATCTTACCTAGCGGGTTCATTTGGTGGAACTTTTCGAAGAAAAAGATCCAATTACGCGCAACGACCTCAAGAAAATGATTATTAGATAATAACTGAGCTACAACAGTTTCGACGGTAGTCAGTGGTATAGTTTCAATTTTTATCGGAGCTCAACGAACTTTCCGTCTTAATGCTATACATTTTTAGCACTAATCTTTCTTTGTAAGATTTTTTTGGTGCCCTATGAGATGCTTGAAAAGATAAAGTATCAACTATTCGAGTTATCTTAAGTATATACTTATTTATTTATATAAGTTACACCAACAGTATACATCATAATAATATTGTAATATAAGACTAATCATAATAGAGCTTATATGAATACCAGCTATTATGTGTACACAACATTTAAAATAAAGTAACATCGTCGCTTTAAAAATACATTTTAGTTGACTATAACAAAAATATTTCAAGGGGGAAATTAATTATATATATATATATATATATAATTAATTTCCCCCTTGAAATATTATATTATATATATAAATATTATATCTATATATATATATATATATATAGATAGATTAATTAATTTGTTTCTAGATTTGTTTGTTTCGAGTTGTTTCTTTGTTTGTCCCGTATGCATTCCTATACCTAAATTTCATCCGATTGCGATGAAATTTTGGTGAGTTGTGCGCACGGCCGCGCAGGTTTCTGAATTAGTACTTGAAGACCACGCGAAGTAAGTCGTGGGTAACAGCTAGTGTCTAATAACTTTATCCTAAATGTGTGCACTCAGAAAATACATATCTTCAAATCTTTTAAAAATTATGATCAGAACACATTCTGACTATAGGCGAATTAGGATCCACATTAGTTCTGCACACAGGCACGTTATTTTTTTAAAAGTGGTTTTCTAGGATGTTTGTAAGGAACACTTAATGAAATTTTCTCAATTATACAGCTGCAATCTATATATCCGTTTAGTTTTATATAAAAAACTTGATCATCTCTTTTGTTAAGAGCATGCGCATATTGAAAAAATATAGTCTGCGTATATAATTATTTCTATGCGTGTGTCAAATGCAAGGTATCTTGTAAAAGCCCTGTGAATTCTCTCTATACGCTGTGAATAAACACTGTAAAGGGGATCCCAAACTAAAGAAGCATATTCCAAGTGACTACGTACTAGCGCATTGTAAAGTATAATTTTAGTATGTGGAGATCAGAAGTCTCATGAAACGATTTAAAAAACCTAGCATCAACGAAGATATCTTTACCACACTATCGATGTGTGTTATAAAATTAAGCTTTTGGTCCACTTAAATTGCAACAGAGTATGACTATCATGAATCATCTTGATACTGTTTTTTGCAAAGATCACTGCAGAAAGGTGCACAAAGATTAATCTTATTGCGTGCAAAAGTCGCTTGAATATTCATCGCGTTATTAAATCGATAATGATAATAAGATCTGACGTTATTCGCGTGAATAATTACAAGGGTGTAGAAAGTGTGATTATAATAAGAATTTATTCACGCGCCACACTATCTAAATTAGAGTTGATACGATCTACGCATAGTTAATTGGAAAAAAATTAGGTATTCATAAATATTCTGAGGTCCTAAAAGTACAGTAACTACCATAAGTCGGGTGAAAAAATGAAAACAAGTTTTTGTTTGTATCTGTTTGTTTGTTTAATCTAGCATTATAACTTAAGTTCCCTGAGGAAATAGTTTCCTGGAGGAAATGGGCCTCCTCATGCGTATCCTCCGCATGCGTATTGCCTTGTGTATAAGGGATATACATATATGTTGGTATATGGCTTTAAAACGCCACGCTAGTCAAACTGATTGGCGAGTCCATTAGTAAATATTAATTTAGAAATGTTCCATAAAATGTGCAACAAAAATTAAACGTGTGACGTGTACGTCATGTCATATTTTTACATTAATGAATAGTACTATTCCAAAACTTGTCACGCGTATTATTCTCATTTCCTTTGCCTTTCCTGACGACCTTGTTGGAAGGGAAGATTATAAAATGGTCGTACATCTTTTCCCTATCGAACTTTCCGATAGCTTCTGACCTTTCAACTTAATCAACTGTTCCAAAAAAGTTGAAAAGGCATTTATTCACGTTGGCTCGTTCTTAGTTTGAGCAAGGCCATTGTCCGTTATGTGCAATTATAGAACACGTGTTCACTTCGCAAATCTTGAATCACGTAAAATGCAAGTTTGACGATCTCTATAAACAATTGTTAGATTGAATTTATAATAACAAACACTAAAAAACTATACGAAAGAACAATAGAAAATTCAGAACAACAATTGTTTAAATATAACAACTTTGTCAAAATATTAAAATACTAGCGACCCGCCCTCGCTTCGCTTCGGTTTATAAGTTTTTTTTTTTTTCAAAATTTCAGAAACATTTCCACCTTAAATTATATTCGTGTAACTCTTACGGTTTTGCACGCCAAAATAGCTCGCAGATGACAGAGTTTTTTCCGACTTACTTGACACTTATCGTTATATTTTGGCCAATTTACACAATATCTTTATAAATTATAGCCTATGTGTTATTCTGATGTACGAGCTATATTATTATAAAGTTTCATTAAAATCCATTCAGTAGTTTTTGCGTGAAAGAGTAACAAACATCCATACATACATCCATACATCCTCACAAACTTTCGCGTTTATAATATTAATAGGATTTATACACCGCAGATAAAGATTTAAGACGTATTACGACGGCGTATATTTTACTGTAACGATGATGGACGTTTTACATGTGTCTGGTTTTGAGTACTGATAAGAAATGTTTGAAAGCTTTAGGCTTTTGAAAGCTTAAACTTTAAGCTTTAGGCTTTAGGATGCGTTGCCGTCCTTGCTCACAATCAAAAACTACGAGTACAACTTAGTTAAACAAGTTCCTGGAATTTTATAGTAGTCGGTAAGTGTGGAAGGTGTGGGCGCCGCAAGACCGCCTCGCCCACATCGTATTGCCTTTTGTGGATGCTGTACACGACAAGAGGCAAGCTTTCGTTGCACGTTGTAACGAGACCACGAAAACAACCCGCACGAGACTGACTCATACGAGATTGGGAACCTATAGAAAGCTGTGTAGGAGGACAGGCTCGGTTATTTTTGATTGCACTCAATTTCACGTGAATAGACAACAAAGAAACCATTCTGCGCATGATGATGAGTGTATAATCGATTAACGTGACCCGCAAAAAACTGCCGAGGCGCTGTTCGATCGATAAACATAGTGCTGACGTTACTGATGAAAAAATCTTGTAAAAACGTTCAAACAATTCTAAAGTAAAAGTTCCCAGTAAAAGAAATCAACATTAGGTGAAATTGTTTTAACCGCAAGTTGTAACCGCTTTAATCTCATTTAACCTGCAGCTCGTGGCTCGTCTTACTCTTTCAATCAAGCTTGGAAAACAATTCGCAGTAAAGGGAAATTTTCTCTTTTTTAATAAGGAGAAAATAGGTGGTTGTGGTAACCTAAGGGTGTCTACTTTTGATTCATATTCGTGAAGCAGCGACTTAGTTTCTTTCTACACAAGAATTCATGAATTAGCTCGGCGTTGAAGAAAAATTTGCGAAGAAATCCCGCATGTCCATAACAAAAAATATATCTTTGGGGTGTGTATAATAACCACCAATCCGCACTAGGCCTGCGTGATAGAATACGGCCCGAAACCCTCTTGTGATCACAAGGAAAGGCCTGTACTGTCCAAATGGAACATTATAACATGATACCAATGAAAAAATGTGTAATATTCATTTCATCAATGTGCACTGTGGCCGCGTCGTGGATTATATACGAAACTCGCTTATAATTGTAAGTGAGCCTATGCAACGGTCAACGGAAATAATACATGACTAAAATACTGACCTTCCTTCTATTTTCTCAAATAATGGCTTTGTTTGTGTATAATAATATGGACAATGGTCAATATTTACTTGGAACGCGGCGCAGCGAAGCGAGGATTCCTTTCATTGTGATGATAATGCGTCAGATATCTTCCAAATGAGGGTAGCATCGATCCCTTACAGCCCCGTTCTTTTACAAGCAAATGAATAAAGTTGTGCCTGAAACGGGCCATTAGGCGGCGTAGTTCCAGAAATTACATTACCCTGTTGGATTGTATTGGAATTTAGCTCAGGCGTTTTAACGCGATTGCGCCCTTCCCGTTTCTTATTTATACATTTAATCAAGGCATCCCTTTGAGAATTGGAATTTCTCCTCTCGGTGTCAATTTAAAAAGAAAAAAAATTGAAGCAAATTTTAAACTTTGTGCAGTGTTCCAGTGTTCCAGTGAACCCGTAGGCTGTGGAACGAACTGCCTCAAGAGGTCTTTCCATTAAGCTACGATATGGGGTTCTTCAAGAGAGCTGTGAATAGGATTTTGCAAGGTCGGCGGCGCGCCCGCATGCCCCCTGGTGTTGCAGGTGTCCATGGGCGGCGGTAACACTTACCATCACGTGGGACCGCTTGCTCGTCCGCCCACTAGTATATAAAAAGAAAAAGAAAACCGGGCTCTTTTCCTAAATAACTAAAGTGTAGGCCAAATAACAACAGCTGCTTAACTAATTAATAATGATATTGTGGGGTGTAGGATGATACTAATTGTGTACTTTTTCTTGCTGTTAATTTTAAATTAACTATAATTATTAATGAGATTATAATGTAACAACATATAACATATAATGAATAAATTACAATATAAAAATAAACATATAAAGTATAAGGTGTTGACTTGGTGAAACATTTATGTAAAGCTTTGGATGTAATATTGTACGTTTAGTTTTATAAATTACTAGACTAGCTGTGCCCGGCACGCGTCGCATGCCCGTCAATTTTTTTGCATTTAATATATAGCCTATGTCCATCTGGAATAATGTACCTTTCAAATGGTGAAAGAATTTTTCAAATCGGATTAGTGGTTTCGGAGATTACCTCCTACATCCAAACTTCAAACTTTACCTCTTTATAATATTAGTATAGATAGTATAGATTGTATGCCTTTAGGGCGGGACATGGCTGTGGTTTATCTATACATTTTAATCGTAACAACTTTGTAACCTATGGTCCACAATAAAATGATTGAGTTTGATTTTTGTAAAAGTGTTTATACGTAAACTGATGGCCTTGCAAATAAAATACAATTTTATTTGCATAAATAAAAATTATCAGATAACCCATGTCATTTACAAGAAGACAAAAAAATACCTACCTACATATGGAAACCTGTAAATGACTAGACAAATAGGAGATATTGGCACTAGTTGACGATTTCCATTTTCTTAAAGGCGGGGAGACCATGTATGTGGTCACGCGGCCCGCGTGGTGATAAGTGGCCATCTGCAACACCTAGGCGGAAACAGAACTGCTAACTTTGCACAATCCTATTTACAGTTCTGTTTTGAAACCCCAAGTCGTAGCGTAATGAAAATACCATGTAGGGTAGTGTCTTCCACGACCTACGGGTGCGGGTAAATTACTAGGAACTTGTATAACTACGTATTTTGCTTTGTTTAAACCAATAATGAAGGTGACTGAGAAAAACAATGTAGACAATTCGTAATTTAAGACAGGAACTTTTTAAATAATATAATAACAATATAAATGTATACTTTTTTTACCGTGGATACTCAAAAAAATGTATATGTATAGTTCAGCGCATTGTATATGTAGAAGCATTGTATTAGAGTTGCCGACCGTCCCGTGAGAGCTGGGACGTCCCGTTTCTAGGTCCCTAGATGAGGCGAACCGCATCAGGACGCTAATTGTCCCGTTATACGAGATACCGCACTTAGAATTTTAAAAATTAAGTCTCTCTCCCAATCTCTCTGTAATTATCGGAACGCACACTTATAGCTGGGTGTTGGATATCAGTGGACTATTAGTGGACGTTTCATGGATAGGAAGGCAAAATTTCCTTGGGGCCAACTTTTTTTTAGCCATGTGTCGCATTTAAATTGTTGATTTCCCGTAAATTAGAGTTTTGAAATTGGCAATACTAGACGGGACCCTTTAGCAGACAATCACGCCAGATCAGATATTATTGCTTGTCATTTATTGATCATTCTTCATAGAGTGAACCCTGCATAATGTAGCATAATGAAATGGGTACAGGAAATATTCTTTTTCACGGTCCATTAGCCGAAAACTGTGGCCAATGTGAGAATAGCTCCCGATTCCATAGACGTGCCATGTTACAGGTCATTGCTCTTTACGGGTATTTATCTTTGGTCTTATATCTCATTGGTAAAGACAATAAAAATATAGCAGATACTGACTTAAGTAGGGATCTACTCAAGTACGAATTTTAAAAAATTGTCTAACTCGGCGGTGAGGGAAAACATCGTGAAAAAACCCGCATGCTCGTGAAATCGAAAAAAAATATCTATGTACCTATGTGTTCCACCAATCCGCACTGGGCCCGCGTGGTGGCCAGAACCCCCCAGTGATTTACTAGGGGAGGCATGTGCCCTGCAGTGGGACGTTACAGGCTGATAGAATGAATGAGTTATTGGAAACAAAGATTACGATTTACGATACAAATTTACGTGTGTCTAAATAAGTGAAATGTAGTAACGTACCTAAAAAGTGCAAAACGCATAAAGGAAGGTGCAAATGTTTTTGCTGGACTGATGTTCGTATGTATCGCGATGTCCATGGGTGACAGTATTCACTTATTATAGGTGAACTGGTCTGCCTTGATATAAAATTAACCACGGAGTAACCATGGAAACAAAACAGACGCTACGTTTATCTTCATTTAAAGAGGAAGGAAGTGAATCAACAAAGCTGAATACAAGAAAAAGTATTTGTTTAGCAAATTGCGTGTGAGAATCCAACGGTCTTCAAATAGCACGCCATTAAAGACAGAACATTTTATTTAGAGCGTACGGAAGAGATGTGTATGAGTCACCCAACGGTTGCACGCTCCTTGCGGCCAACGGCCACCCAGTTTAAACTAACTCCTAAAGATGACACACTCCTTCGCAAAAAATAAACTTTCGACTTGTCGCAGCGGTTGTTTTGTTGATAAATAACCGGTTTAACGGTCGTCCCACAAATGATAAATAGCCTTCGGTGACTGGCTGGCACCAAGATATATGAATGACCTACGACATTAAAACTTCGGAAACACATTTTTTATACATGAACCCCTGTGATTCATATTCTATTTAATAGACGGAATATATATTTTTCTACTAGCTTGTGCCCACGACTTCGTTCGCGTGGGTTTTAGAGTATGTATGATTATGTACCTATTGTAACAAAGTCGCAGGCACCGCTACTATAGAATTATAATAACAGGGTGAAGATGACAACAAAACAAGTTAGATATGAGTTTAAGTGACACGTTACAATAGTTAGTAAATGCAAGAAAATTAATATTGCACGCTCAGAATGGGTAAAACTATTTGTTGACAATAATTTTAAGATTTGTCATTTTTATTATACTTAGTCTATTGCAATAAATAAATAAGATTTAAAAAAAACTTAGATATAATCAGGTAGAAAGCTGCACAAGGGGAGACCTTTGATGGGTATTTTTTTGACAACCAAATGGGCTTGATAATCTAAATATTTGTACATTAGGAACTTATTTTCAATTGACAGTTGGTCATATGCATCAAATCAATCAGTTAAGTTTATAAAACTGCATACTATTGCTTGTATTTGGCTACAATATGTTTTCTCCATGTGAGGCACCTGCGGAGATGCATATCTGGAAACTTCGCATCTAGTTTGTGAGATATAGTCATCGTTTTTATAAAGAAAAATGTGTGTGAAATCGCGAGAATCTTAGTTATAACAAGAGAAGAAAAAAATATTATCTTTTTCCAAGTTCATTAAATAAGCTAGATACGAATTTGAGAATAATGTAGAGGTGTGAATGAGAGCTAATGCAACCTCCTCTAGGCTCTATAGAAGGGTACAAAACAGAAGAAAACTGAATAATGACACATTTGTTCTAAATCTAAATTATTTTTGTTCTTTTCTTTTTATATTTTGATTTGATTCTGGTATCTTTATTATTCTAGTATCTTAATTTAATACAGATTAATTTTTAGAATGTAAAACTATTATACAATAAATATTTACAATATACAATATCCTGAAGTGCCCTATTCCATTCCTATATATAAAAATTATCCTCAAAAATAAAAAAAAATGAAGAATTCTTGTAGCAATATCATATTTAGTAAAAATTTTAAATTATTACAATAGTTAAAAACTACAGGATTCAGGTCAGGTAGTTACACAATAATTTACATTACCAATTGTTTTTATTTTGCTCTTCTAATCAGAAATGTCTAATAAACACAGATTATTTCTGCTAAAAAGATCAAGGAAATAAAGGATAGAGAAAAAAAATATGAAAATCAAATGTTGTAGGGTACATTGCCTAAATTCATTATATATGTATTATTATTATATGATTGTATGCAGAATCAGCATTCTAAACAAACTCGTAGTTTTTAGAATGTTATGAATGTTACCTACCTACCTTCTAAATTTTGTTATTATAATTGTGAAATAAATAAAAAAAAATTGCTAAATAATGTAAGACAGGCACTATATAAAAAAAAATCTGAACCAAATCAGTCCGTTTTTCAATGTTTGCACTCCCATAATGCGGCGGCTGTCGGGCTGCGAGATGAAAAACATCGAGAGGAAACCCTAGGCTCCAGAAATAAAAATCTGGTGTATCTATCCACCAATCCGCAATGGGGGCCCGTGGTAGATTATGGCCCGAAACCCCCGTGATTTACTAGCACTGCAGTGGGATATTAAAGGCTGATAAAAAAAAAAACAATGGTTACCCTACAAAATTATAATTCAAAAATAATATTCAAAAAAAGGTGGTAGACTTAATTAAAAAATTGAATAATCACGAGCCTTTTAAAAAATCTTATAAGAAATCGATACTTACATTTATTTTCAACCTCCATAGTTTCTGAAGTGCAGCTGCAACAGATAACAAAGGAACTCTCCTAAATCTGAATACACGTCCGGGAAACACAAACGTTTAGTGTAATATTGAAAAAGTTTATATGTTCCAGAGACTTTTAAATGAATGCCAATTGCCGTTGAAACAGTTTCAAATAATTTGAACTAAATTTTAACAGGACGCACTGTAATCCGGTAAGCTATGAAAACATTTCACGAATAGCATTCTTGTTCTGGCAAAACGGTCAAATGCAGATTCGTGATTGGTCCAAATCAAACCTGCCGCAATAATTCGATCCAATGAGGATTCAATCGACCGTGATCTATGATGCAGCGTTCAGAAATATTTTTCCTTGATCCATAAATAAAATGCAAAACATTAATATATTTATTACTCATGCTTTGAATTATGGCAATAATTAAGTTAACATTCAATGAATCAAACTTAAATTATTCTACTATATAACTAAATTACTTTTTATTGTAATATTTACTTCTAGATGACAGCGCCATCTGTTACGTATATGGAAAAACAACATTGAAATAAAGAGCGCTTTTTTAATTGCATTCGTTTTGGAGTTTTTTTCGTATATTCAGTGGGTTATCAGATTTGTGAAATAAATTATAAATACTCCCTGGATTTAATTAACTTACAATTTATAATCATCAATAACTTACCAAACATAAGTACACGATTCCATTTAATCACGTCTCCCAATAGTCCTTATTCCTGGCCGAGGCATAGGGATTTGAATTGTGACTAAACATGTAAAAAGTAGCTAATTAATAGAAATTAGTCGCAAAAATGCAAGAATCAGTCGGTTCATCGTTTAAAAGTTATGAGTGTCTTGGCGTCCCTGCCAGAATAAGCTTATATCTGTGTAATATTGTAACTTGTAATATCTTTTGAATTACATACAGACTAAGTCGCAAGATTTCTTGCGACTATTTTCGTCTAATTAATAACTAATAATTTATTGTGGGTGCAATCAGCTAAAGTAGGCAGTTCTCGAGATACAGCGATGGTGTTGCCAAAATGAACTTATTCTGGCGGGGCCACAAAGACACCGTTATAATTTTGATTTTTTGGCGACTAAAGTAATTTTGGGTGTGATCAGATCTTGGCTACGTAAAGTAGTACGCGAGATACAGAGATGGCCCTGCCAGTACAAGCTTATTCTGGCAGGGACACCAATAGGTACATCCTTATAAGTTTTAAATGGTGAACAGAGTAATTTTGCTTTTTGATACTTTTTATCTGTCTAGCCAGAATTGTCCTTGCCAGGAATAGGGACGCGATTTAATCTGGATTTATACCTGTATATATTACTTCACTCTTTGGTTTAATCCTGTGATTCAGTCAAGGGAGTATAACTCAAAAGGGACATTTCTCTCTTAATTAAGCAAATATTTGTAATCGAGTGTACTTACCACAGACTGTTTAACGGATTATCAAAATGCAAGTAGAAAAAATTGTACATATTTGCATAGAGATATTTAGTAGGTACCTACGTACCTCTTAAAAATAAAAAACCGCATCACTGAACTACTTAGTCAATAATTTAATAAATTAACAACATTTTTATATTACATATACAAAAGTGTTAATTTAGCACTTTGGGTCATTAAAACTTAAAATGTGGTACAATTGTTACGATAACTAAATAACATCCTCGGTTATAAAAATGCAATGCATGACAATATCACATATACATCGATCTATAATACCTAATCATATACATGTATATTGTATATATTTACCAGTAGAATGGGTATACATAATATAATTTCTCTCAGAAGTGATTAGTTGGCCACATTACACTGATAAAATTATTTGATGAACTAGATAAAACTAAATTTTACTATTTACTCTCTAGTAACTAAACCATTATCCGTTTTTAAATATTGTTTCTTACAATTCATTATAAACTTAATCAGTGTGTACCAATTACCATTTAATCAAAAACGTTTATTTGAAAAAAAAAAAAACATTAAGTAAAACTATAGTATGAGAGCACATTGTAAGTCGATTCTAAAATACGAGTATAATATATGGCATTTGATAAAAATTTAAATGAGGAATGATTACAAACTCCTTTGAAGGCGGCTTTACCTATGGGGCAGGGTGTGCGGCGATTCCAAAGAGCCTACTAGAGGGCGCCAGGGTATTGATTGCATCCGGGCACTACATGGGCTGTTTGCAGCTCAATATATTTTTTTTCAACAGACGTGTGGGTGACGTCAACTGCAAGAGCAACATTGTAGTACAAATATGTTCTCATAAATAGAATCAAGGATTGAAAACCAGTTACGCTTTCGTAGATGTACATCTACTGTGTAAAGAGAAGGAATGTTTTATTTTGGTTTGATAAATTTAATCGGTTCTGTGAAGAAATCTGATTCTCGAATTCTTAACATTCAACTATCAGAAAGTATAGCCCGAAAACCACCTGATTACTAAGGTAGACCCATGCTATGCGGTGTTATGGGTTGATATTGAATCGATAAATCTGTTTATAGCGGCACATCAAAGGCAACAATAGTGCAATGTGAATGATGCCATCCTGTAGGGGTGTACAATAAAACGTTTAATGGGGTTTGTGATATTTTCGCTTAATCTGTTTAGTTCTGAATGAAACCTTTCTAAATTTTAAACTGTTCCAAGCCTTGATTAGAGCAACAAAATACAAAGGTTAATTAGGACCAAAAAGCTTGCAATCATAACACTGAGTTGTCTGATGATTTAGAAATTTCTTTTTAGAATAATAATATAGATATAGTCCAGATATATATACGAGGGAGTCAAAAAATATCTACACTTTCATCATAACACACCTCCTTTAAGGTTGTCTTACTGCCTTCTACGTATGCATGCTTTAGAGTTGGTAGGATGGGCTGAAATTCATCATAGGCTTTTATCACAATACATAGAAATTAATCGTAGACAGTGCCTTATCACGTAAAAGTGTTTTTTCGTGGATGGAAGAGTTTAAATGTGGCCCGACAAGTTGACGCACGAAAAGGGAGCAGGACACCCGTCAACCTCTACCACGGATGACAACATTCAGTAAGCTCAAGAGATGGTTCTGGTGGATAGGTGAGTTACCATTAACGAGGTAGCTTCTTCTTTGAACATCAATCATGGTTCTGCCCATAAAATCTTCCACGACAAGCTCGGCTTCAATATAGGCTGCCAATTCAATGGGTGCCAAAACAGCTTACTTCATCAACAAGTTGAGTTTTGAGGAACTGAAACACTCACTACAGCCCAGATCTTGCTCCTTCCGACTTTCATCTGTTTAGACCCTCAAGGATGCTTTGCGAAATTGTCGATTTTCCACAGATAAAGATGTGCAGGAAGCAGTATGAAAGTGTTTTTGTGACCAATTAAAAATCTTCTTCTTGAAAAGAATACGCAAGCTTGTGGACCGCTGGACCAAGTGTATTGACACCAAATGAGAAATGATGTACATATTGAACCCCTATTTATGTGTAAATAAATTGTAGAATGAAGTCGATAATTTTTGACTCAGCCTCCTATGTATTAAAAGCAACACTTACCTACCCATATTCCTTACTTATTTAGGAATATACTAAGGTAGGTACAATATAATATGTACCCATAGTTTCCACATAAACACAATAAGAATAATTTTAAGATTAATAGTAGTAATTCTTCGATGTTAGAAGTGAGTATTGACATAACTAGATTATAGTGTGATGATTAGTGATGAATGATGATATACAATGTGTCTAAAAAAATAATACATTTTACTAAGGTACTAATGGAGAATGTCTACACTATGAATAATTAAGGAAATTACAAAATATAGAATTATCTAGAAAATATTAAGTCACTATGGTCATTTACCAAAAAATGGTAAACAAACTGGGCCTTCTTCTTATCTATGATTTGCTTGTTCATGCGTGTCTGTGGTTCCTGTATTTGGTTTGGATTATCCCTAAGAAAAATAGCACCAAACAATGTTGACAAAGTCTTTGTATCCAAACCATTTTCAGCACTGTGCTGTAAAGCCTCTTGCAGAAACTGGCACAGATATAGAAATACATTTTTTCTGTATTCTGGCAATACTGTTAAAATTTGCTTACATTGAATATAATTAGCAGATGCCCTCAAACAGGCAGCTTGAAGATTGTAAGGGATGATTGGGTCTGCAGTGCTTTCAAGTAAGAGCAATAGAGCCTCTGCTACAGAGTGTATGCTGCCGGGTATTGGGTCCACAGATCCACTGTCCAACCAATCCCTTATCTTCAACACTTCAGAGTGCAGACCCGGTTGCTCAAATAAATTTGGTTCCTTCAAACCATTTACATATAGGTGATCTACTAAGAACCAGACCTCCTTTGGAATAGAGTAAGTTGACTGATTTGATACACATTGGTCTCTATTACTTTCCAGTTCAATCAATTTTCCCACAGGCACATCTTTTATTGGCATGTTCAAATTAACTAGAACTTCTATTGAACTTCCAAAACAGCTTCTTTGGTATGTGCCATTGATTGTTATGAAAATGTCTTTGCCTCCATACAAATGTAGTACTAGAATGTCATACAATTTATCAGTTCCTGCATTCATTTTGCAAGCTGAAGTCTTATTTATAAGTACTTTGAGTTGTATTTCGCAAGACTCATCAGCACAAATACATTTCTTGTATGGTTCAACAATGAGCCACTCCTTACAGAAGTTTGTTTCATCCAATTTTTTTATAAATTCAAACTCAACTGGTGATTTACCAGTATTCTTTATTGTAATGCTCCTTACTTGTAACTCTAGGTACCTCACAGTACCAAAATCAATTTCTGTCTGATCTACTTTCACCTGGGGAATCAATTCATTCTCCAATTTATCAAGTTGTTTTATAACTTCTTCATATACTTTTCTATATTTCTCCTCATCAATAATCTTAATGGCAGTATTAAATATGGCTGAAACTGGCTTATGGTCACTAATATTTAAAGCTGGATGGCTTCTGTAAGCTAATTGTGTGATGTACTCCCCTTTCCAAAATATTCTGTCACACCATGCTGGTGCCCTATTTTTCTCACTGGAATCCCAGTTATCTGTTCCTGGATCATATTTGTATGTGGGCTTGAATGTGATGACACCCTCAGTGTATCCAGAGAACACACTACCATTCTTATGCTGTTGTTTTAATTGGTCCCATTCTAAGATTGGGGCGAAATTGTTTTCATTAACCATTTTCTTGACATTTTGCGGATCTAATTCTGTTATTCGGTAGTTAAGGTCTCCTAGCCAATAAATTTGGTCATGATCCTTTATGGCCTTGGGTTGTTGGTTTGGTTGCACAAACCTTGTCCTATTGCAGATATCTCTGAAGTCCTGATTCCTCCTTTCAAATTCTTCCACATGTGCAGCCAAATGTGAATTCACAAAGCATAAAGAACTGCTGTGGAGGTCAAATCTTATTGAAACACCTCCTTTGTTCCCCATTTTCCCCATTATACCCGTACCTACTGTATCACAGACAACATTATGCACATGAGATATGTGTTTCTCTTTAATGAGTATGATTAGCATCATGCCAACAAGCCTCACTTTTTCTACTTTGACATATTTGGCTCTCGGGTCTAAATAACTACATACAGTGTTATACCATTCATCTTCTCTAAGTGTTTGGTCAAACAGAAATGTTTCTTTGGACAAGTCAAGCTCTTGAAAGCCCACTGCGTAGATATCAGGAGGTTCTTTATCGACACTTAACCAGCCTTTCAACGGAATGGGAGATTTGTCATTAACATTCCATGTGCCACAGAAAATTGTAAACCTTTTTGTGAAGGTGTATTCTGATTCTTTATCCCACATCTTTCTTTTTATTAGGCTTTCTCTAATCGCAACAGGAGCCGAGTTTAGTGTGTGAGGTACCCCACTACGTGGTAATATCATGCTTTGAGTTATTATATCCTCTTCACTTTTTCCATTATACTTTTTAAGCCAAACAAATTCTGGTTGCGTTGCAATTTTATTGACGGCTTCTATACCTCGGAACAGGTCATCGACGAAATTATCGACGGGCGGAGTCATTTGAATTTCAAACTTATATTTATTATTACGAGATTGTAGGTTCAGGTACAAAACAGCTTCGGGATCCGACGGTTTGTTTACGATCTCACATTTGAAGGTATTATCGATGGGAAGCACTATTTCAATAGACAAATCTGTAAATGATTTTGGTGGGTAACAAGATGTGAACAAGCAAAACACAGCTTTTTCATCTCCATACTCTACAATTGCCAATAATCTGTCCTTCTTCACCCTTTCGGGATGTAACACTTTAGCATCACACAAGAAGGCCGTAACTTTTTCACTTGATAGGAATTTCTCCTGCACCACGGATTTTATCTCCTCGTGATTCATTTTGTTTCATAAATTTAATTAAACTTGAATTAAATTGCTTTGACTCAATCGCGACATCTTTCACAAATGTTTTTGACATTTTACTACAATTCAGTTCAGAATCAACTTCATAAACTATTTCATTTTAGCAAAAACTTATACTGTACATGTTTATAATTAGCACTCTCCTCTAAAATATAAATACTCTAATAACATGACCGATGTCTGTTACGAAAACGAATTGCATGGTTTACTCATTTCGTAATTAACTCTATAAAATTACCTTGATGCAAATTACAAAATTACTAAACGAAGCAGTCGTCCGTGACGAATATTTACAAAGTTTGCACATTTATTTTGTAAATAATCATTCAAAATATATATTATATAGTATAATATATATACTGATTTTAATTACAAATTCCATAGTGAGATTAAATCAAACAAGAATAAATTCAAATATGATTTAGTATTCCTTTAAAATAAATCTTTGTTTATTGCGAGACTTAAAAATTATTTCTGGTGGGAACTAGAGAAGTGAAGTTGTTTTTGTTTGATTGCTATAAAAAAATGTGTATTGTCCATTGTGTTATTTATTAGTGATAGTTTATTAAATCTTTGGGCACAATGTTATTGATACTCAAATAAAAACATAGGACTGCGTTCTTCGTGTGATTCCAAGGAGTCTTCTGTTTTCAGCGAAGCTACTATCATTTTAGTGAGCGACTCATAGCGTACATCGACTTTAAAATTGTTTTTGCAAGAAAAGCTAGACACTGGCAGAATGTTCTAATTGAATCATTGCCATACAAAAAAAAAGACAATTAGCGTTGTTGTTAGATAGTTGACAGTTCTTTATCGAATCAATCTATTTTAGAGATTACTTCAGTTTTGTAGGTTTATTTGTTTGGTTTTACAAATTAATGTGACTTGGATGTATACCACCTGTATACTAGAAAACATTTTTTTATTGAAGAATGGCGAGGGCTCCGAGCGACTGGCAGTCAGGATGTACGGAGATGAAGCAAAGAGGAGCGTATCTCCTCCAATCGGGACAGTGGGCTGATTGCAGCTTCCTTGTAGGCACAGATCCTAACCATGTCCTTATTCCTGGTCACAAGCTGATGTTGGCCATGGCGTCGCCGGTTTTCGAAGCCATGTTCTTTGGTAATATGCCAGAGAGAAATCACCCCATCCAGATCCTTGACGTGCAGCCTGAGGCTTTCAAAGCTCTCTTAGAGTGAGTACAGAGTGATGTAATAAATAAGTATTTCAAGGTGACTATTTTAAGAAAGTGTGGGTTGACTTGTAGGTTGAGTTTCTGTGTGTATAAATAACCTAATGATGTGTTGTTTATATAATAACCTAATCTAAATTGTAGAGTAAATGAGTGTTTTTTTGAAATTTTCATGTATAACATGTAGTATTATTTCATAAAATGAAGGAGGTAATAAATAGGTACATAGCAGAATAAATTACAGTGTCCATGTCCTTGCATATATTTTTTATTATAAATTATAATAAAGTAATTTGTTTATATTTGAAGCTGATCACTGGAGGTGGTTGCTTTTATGATATTATACTCTACCTGTGGTGTAGTCGTAGGAAGAAGTCTCAATGTAAAAGTTGGTAGATTGATGAAAAAGAGCTACATTTCTCCAGAATTCCTTCTACATAACTATGTACACTGTTATTATATTTTATGGGAAAACTATCTATCTCTATATATAATGAATGGTGAGGGTGTGACAAGTTTTCACATATAATATAGTGACCCGTAACAGATAGTTAATCATATTAATATTCAGGGTATTACAAGTTTTTTTATATATGGGTGTTTGTCTACAATTGTCGATACCTTTAAAACCTGAACTGCTTGAAAATATTCTTTTATAAATAACTAGTGACCTGCCCTTGCTTCGCTTCAGTTTATAAGTTTTTTTTTTCAATATTAAATATAGCCACTATATTAGACACGGATAATGTAGCTTGCTACTTGTCAAAGAATTTTTGAAATTGGTTCAGTAGTTCTAGAGATTACCCCCAACATATTCACAAACAAACACACAATTTTACCTCTTTACTTAATTAGTATAGATAACACTGATGGTAATGATAACTATTTATGAATTTGTCCAATAAGTTTCATTACAGCAATATTCTCTTGTCAATATCTTATCAGTACATTAACGGAGCTTCACATTGTTCAGTTATACAGACCAATGCTACTGATTAATTTTTGATTTGCATAAAATTAATTATATTCTTTACTGAGCTTGTGGCAATAAAAAATCAGAGATTTATGAACCACTATCAAGAATTACTCATATATTATACTAACAAGTAGTCTATTAACATCACCCGCTTTTCTTATTGATTAGATATTAACACATAAATTCAATTATTTGCCATTGTGATCCAACATTAACACAAAAGTTTCTTCATTTCAGATACATCTACACTGATAATATTAACATCAGTTCCTTTGATAAAGCATGTGAATTATGCTACGGAGCCAAGAAGTACATGCTGCCACATCTGGTGAAGGAATGCACGCGCTACCTCTGGTCAGACTTGTATCCCAAAAATGCATGTCGAGCTTACGAGTTTGCACGACTGTTTGAGGAGAATGTTCTCATGGATAAATGTTTGCAGGTAATATTGTCTATTTAAGAGAGCTGTCTATCAGAAAGAGTACCCAAGTATACAAGTATTTATATTTAAACAAGTATTTACTATTGTTATTATGATATAATAGGTGAGCAGCCATTAGCTGATGTGACTATATCTTGTGCTGATATAATACATGCATGGATTTAATGAGATTTTTATGAGTGGTGTGATTGTGAGGGTATCTATTCTCAACTCTTATTCAGGAGTGATCTAGTGATCATCATCATTTTCAACTTGGTACCACCCTCTGCTGAGTACGAGGCTCCTTTTAAGAATAGTTGTCCTCTTATTTGGGCTGAAGTTCGAATATATGAGTTAAAATTTGATATACGTATAACTGAATGCTATAGATATTGTAATAAAAAGCAGATTCAATCTTAATTCAATATAATTTTTTTAACTAATAAATTTAATAATAAAGGGTCTTTCAATAAGTGAATAGTAGCAAAGTAATAGGCCAAGGTATGGTCGGTAAAAATAATTTATCTCTATAAATTTGTTACCGTTTATATAAGAAATAATTTAAAGTTTTGAATCATACTAAAAATTTAATCATACTTTTTATACTAAAAGTTGGTAAACAGATTTATAGCCAAGATAGGTTAAAGAAAACAGAAATGACTACTATTCTATCTTTATTTTATATTATATTTTTTTGGAAATGTTTTCAATAACAAAGTACAACAGGTGATCTTATCGCAAAAAATCAATCGCTTCCAGAGAACCTTAGGGTAGAGGAAAGTTGTGGTATGATGAAGAGGCAGATGGTGCAGAATAACTTAATATAGTAGAAACATTTAAAATATACTGACATATAATAGTTGAGAGTAGTAAACGTCATCCTATTCATATGTCAAAATGGAGGTTAAGCTATGTATATAAAATCAAAATCTTGATATTTATTTCAAAATAGACAGATGGGAAAAATAGACAAAGTTGACATAAAATTCCAGATCATCAGCACTAACACAAAAGAAGTTCTCAACGATAGTAGTTTTGAAGACGTTGAACTGAATACAGTGATTACAGTATTCTCCCAGGACCACCTGAATATTGACAGTGAATTGGACTTATATGAGGCTGCCGAGAGGTATGCCAAGGCTCAGGACAAGAGGACGTCGGAGAGGAGCCTCAGTCCACCTTCAGAGACCTTGAGCAAGAGTCCTGAACCATCCACTTCTAAGGAAAAGGTTTGTTAAATTTCTCTCTATGACATAGTAATAATAAGCGTGGTATGGTAACTATTAATAATATTATAGCCCCATATGGTATATATGGGATTAACTTTCCATCCTATCCCATTCTTTTAAAGACGAATAGGGAGGATGAAGGAAACTTGTCACGCCGTTATTCACCCTATTCCCCATTCATTCCAATCTGTTTTCAAATACACTCCAGATTATTCTTCTTGCTCTCCCCAAGTTAGTGGCCCTAGGGTGGACAATAGGAAAGCGAAAATAAAATGTTCCTCTTGGCCACCCCAAGAGTTGAAGTCTGCCCTTAAAGACATAAATGTTATTCCTCTCGGCCACCCCAAGCTTCCCCTCCCTGGGGTGTACAACAGGAATCCGAAAATAAAATGTTCCTTGTGACAACTGCAGTGTGGCCAAGACATAAATAAATGTTATGGCCACCTCAAGGTTGCCACCCTGGAGTGGACAACAGGAATGCGAAAATAAAATGTTCCTCTTGACCACCTCAAGAGCTGTAGGGTGGCCATGAGACATTATAAATAAATTTTATTCCTCTTGTCCAGCCCAAGCTTGCTCATCTAGGGTGCAAAATCACATCAAATTGGTAGATATTTATGAAAGTTTATATAGATAACAGGAAAATTTTATTTTCGCATTCCTGTTGGCCAAGGGGATTAACTTGGGGTGGACAAGAGGAATAATCCTCAGTTTGAAAATTTTTCTCACATTGACTTATTAACAATAATGTCACTACATGGCAGATTACCATCAGCCTATGTCTCTCCACTGCTCTCCCGCGACTTGCCGCCACACACGATCCTCTGCTCTTTTCATCCAACCACCACCGGCGAATTTCTTTAAGTCGGATTTAAATTCCTACGTAAGTTATTATCCACTTTTGAATTATTGTTTAGCAAAAGTGTTATTATAATATACAAAAATTGTATAAATACAGTCCCTTTGGTCAATGGTTCATCCATCAAAATTTTAAACATCCAGGTCCTGAATGTTGAAAGCAGCTCTGAAAGCAGTCCAGAGGCAGTGATGGAGTCTGATCAGACCATGACAGACTGTGACAAAACTGATTTGTGTACTGACCATCACAAAACTCAGACTTCTTCAGACTGTGATAAAACTGAACCTTGTGACAAGACTGAGTCCCACTCAAATTGTGACAAAACTGAAGATAGGAATGAAAGGGAGCTTCGCACGCTTCAGTCTGAATCTGAGTCAAAGGGCAAAGGTAAGGTTTTTTTAATATGACTAATATCTATGGTAGGGGGGAGTACATGTTGCATTTCCACAGCCGCTGGGCTCACTCGATTGGCCACGTTACGCCTCTTTCAAAGAAGACTACCTGAAATGTACTGCATTGCCTACTTTAACGTATTTGGTTGTGCCAACGTTTGTCATTCTGGACTGATGTTGGCATGCATCGCAAATGTCTATGGACGAGAATATCCATTTACCATCAGGTGGATTGTATGCTAGTCTGCCGCCGTTTTTGTATATAAAAAAAAGATAGGAAAGGATGCGAATATGTTAAGATTGTCAAAGAGCGAAATCGTCCGATTTGGTGATTAACCTTAGTAATTAAGCCACATACTTAGAAGTAATTTAACAGTGATAAACTCAAGATATCTCCCTTGAATTTCCTTAGACAAATCAGAGAAAGAGAGGGCAGAAGGTAAAGAGAAACCATCCATCCGCAGCGCGATACAAAAAATTCGCTTTCTTACTCTAACACCGCAGCAGTTCGCCAAGGGTCCGGCCACATCCTCACTACTGACCGAGTCCGAATCCTTCGCCATCCTGATGAATATACTGTCCAGTACTTCGGACGTGCCGATGCCTAAAGGGTTTTCGACTCGCAGAGTGCCTAGGAAGCAGCTGATTGGTGGAAATAACAATAACGCTTCAGCCCATAATGTGAGTATAAGTTCCTTTATATTTTTAGTTTAAAGAAACCGTGTTTAATTCGTAATTTTAGATTTTTGAAATAGACAATGCTTTATCGTAAAAAATCTATATCTTGAGATAAACAAGTTTAAAAAAATAAGTATAATGTGCAAAATAAGCAACTTCACCATTTATAAGAATCCACAATCAATTAGGTATGATATTGTTTTCTTAGTTAAAAAAATCATATTATATACTATAAGATATTTATTTAAACAGAACAGAAGGTAGGTACATTACAATTTATAAAAACCAATGCCCACATTCTTTATAACAATGTTTCTAAGAATTCCACAGCATCCCTGCTCAGAACGTGCTGCTCATTTGAGATAAAAACACCAATGTCTACGGCTCACTAACATTTTATTAATATAACGTATAGCACGTGACACCGGTGCATTATGATGCATGTCGTAATACACGTGCATTACGACACCTGTTAACATCAAGGGCGTGATATCAAAATTAAATAAATCGTGAGAAATTACTGAGATAAATAAATGATATATAGGTTTCACAAATTAGGAAAAAACTGTTGAAGACTAGAAAAGTCCGTGAAAAGACGTTTCTCCTCAATAATACCATCTTAAACAATCTTAACCAGTTCATATTTATCCATTTTTGTCTCATGAATATGAATAATTCCTTTATTTAAATTAAAAAATAGTTATAAATGAATTATTTTTCAGTCTAGACCAGCTTTCTCGGTGGACACTCCAAGCCCGGAGTTGGTGGAGCTGGTGTGCAACGGCATGGTGGACTGGTGGCGGTCTCCACCACCTAACCCCGGCGCGAGTGGCGTACAAAACCACCCCATGAACCTCGTCAACGCAGTATCTATTAACCCCGTGGCGCCACAGTCGTTGGGACTTGGTGTACCTTCGCAACCGAAACAACCAAGGCATGACGGTGAGAATTAATTACTCTTTTTTTATGGCAAGGGCACGGGTTTGTGCGATAAGGTTAATATCACGTAAAAACGAGGGAAGTAATACAAAGGAAAAAAAGGAACTTAAAATTTGTATGGAGATCAAGGAAGATCCTACATTTTTGGAAATAATTAAGTAATACATCAAATAGTATGTAATAATAATTACTCTTTATTGGACACCAAAATATACATGACAGATTATAAATAATAAGGAATTATCCTTTATTGGACACGGTCCAGTAAAGAGTAATTCGCCGGTCCAATCACATGAGCCATAGTCGGCAAAATTGTTGTTTCCATTGACAGACTAATCTGAGACCACGATTCAAGTAACTGGACCAAAATATCAGCTATATATACAGAACTAAAATCATAGGTAATCTGTTTTCACAATAAAATAATATAACAAATAATAAATAATTATTCATTTATTATGGAACATAAAACAATTGTACAAGAAATATCTAAATGTTTCACTTGTTGTACAATTTACAGCAATGTACACAAAATTGATCAAAACAGTTATATGAAAACAAACAAGTTATATGTAACAGCTTTACGGTTTGTGTGTGTGTGAATAATGAAGATCATTACGTTGAGCACAACCGGATTGAGAATGTTTATTTTATGTTTAGTTCAGTTTATTTTAATGTTTGAGAATGTTTACTTATGTGTATTTACCTACATGTATATTATAATAACTGATATAAATATTTATTAACTATTTAATATTTATTAACTGATATTAAATTAACTGGTCATACACCAACAAATAACGATTATAAACCACAGTGAAGTATTAGGGCCTTACCTATGAAATTGGTTACCTTGCGGTTCGTCTTAGGATTTCAAATTCAAATTAATTTCAATTTCAACCTATGCTATCCTTTTTCAAAATCAGTTATTTGTTTTCCCGTCACACGACTTTTTGCTTAGACATCGTTGTGTTTGCGACCATGGAATACGAGTTCCGTTGTGGCACCAACGCAGCATAGACGGCACGCAATATCAACGATGTGTACGTACCAAACACCGCAAACGAACGCACGATGTGTTTTTGTTTTGATCGTTTCCGTTCTGGAAATTTCGACCGGAGACTGAAGTCGATAATGACAAATTGAATTGTAATACAACCAATTAGCCCAGTTCCCGGGTTCCATTCCTGGTCGGATTTATTTAAAGACAGGTGTTTGTTCGGGGCTGGGTGTTGCACGTGTTGTGTGTTTCTCTGGACCCACTACACACGGAATCCTAGTGTGACCTTATAATTATTAATTTATTTTTATGGATAAAAATACTTACAGAAAGATGCCTGGCCACCAAAGTGTAGGTACTCTGGGTGGGTGGACAGGTCTTTCCTCTGAATTAAATGCACTAATTACTATTTAAACTAATTATTACTTATGTCTGTGCCATTCGTGATTAGTATAAACATCTTATCTCCTTTTTTTGCTTTTACTATGCATTTACTGTTGAATAGTACGATACGAGCTTGCTTATCAGTAAGCTCATAACTATGACCAAGGTATAACATCCGTAAACAGCTCGCTATCTCGTTCACACCATACTAGTAGTAGCGCGGAGTGAGCGAGACAGAACTATGTCAACCACGGCTAGTCAATTGACGAGACGTGGCTGTAAGGTGACGTGAGTGAATTGCAAATTGCCGTTAGTGTAGTCTAATCTAGTCGAAATAATATCTATGAAGAAAATATCTAATGGATTTATAACATATTTTTGATAGTTTTATGTAAGTAGTAGAGTAAATTATGCATAGATTAGTTAGTATTAGGAGTAGTAAATAGTTAAGTTATAGGTAGGTGTGTAATTTACAGGCAAGTTAAGTGGAAGTATAATTCGTGTATTAGTTACCATACCATCAGCTTGTGACTACTGCTGGATATAGGCCTCTCCTATGGACGGCCACCATACATGGTCTACATCTTTGTTACAGGCATGTGCATGTCAATGGTGCACGGAGCAGCTCTCTCCGGTGTGGGTGTTGCGGAACACATGGAGAGGCACTGCGATATCAACAAGATCTACTGCCAGCGGCCCATCATACAGCACACCGACTGCCTCAATACCAGCGTGCTGGACTGCTCCGTTACGTTCATGGTCGATAAGAATATTTGCTTGCTGGGAGTACAGGTGAACATGTTTTATTTTATCTATTCTTTATTGCACAAAGTGACAAAAGGTGGACTTAATCGTTAGAAGCATTATCTCCCAGACAAGCCAAAGGTTTACGCGGAGACGCCACGGAAGGTGTAATGACAAGTAAGATTAAGTAAAACTATAATTAATAGTGACGCATATAAGTTAAATACCATAATATAAATAAATATAGTACAATACATATATGCATACATATCATACACACATGTCAGCAAGATTTAGCCACCATACAGCACACTGTTTTGTTTTCAATATGCTATTGTCTTCGTTTCCAAGTCGATTTCTAATAACATATTTGTTTATAAATTGGACAGCTACATCTCTCATTCAATTACATTGTCAGTGGAAAGGGAAGGCTACTAAAGCGCCACATATCTATCTATACGTACAAAGATTAAACTAGGACACTAGTTTCCTTTTTATGTTATATTGTAAATCGGGTCTAACCGCGTATAATAAAGGTATTTGTTCAGCTGGCAGGCTGGTGAGTCCACTTCTAAGAGGTATAGTAGACGTTGTGTAGTTCCTCAGGGCTTGTGGCACCGGCTTTGTTATTCCTTAGGCGCCTTTTGACCCACGGAAAGAGATTAAGTGGTGCTGTCCTAAAACTGGCCGACACCACACGGTATTAACATTGGAGGTCGAGGTCGGGGAGGGGCGGAGCAGTAAGAAAAGGTGATGTGCAAAATGAACAGTAGAAATGAAATAAAACGACAATATCGTTCCCAATATACACTTTATGTTTCTCAGTAAATCAAAATACACTCTTCAGACTTCTTCAGATGCTCGATCACAGATTACAACAAATGTTTTTCTAATATTGATATTTTCGGAAGCTCTCTACCTAAATTTAAGAAGAACCTTGCTTTCTCAGAAATAGTATGCTTCTGTTTATTATTCTGTATGTAATTAAACATTGACGTAGACAGTACATGAGGCTTAATTATTATACAATACAATGGATACATTTACTGTTATGTACTTAGCTGTGTTTTTTGTATTAACTGCTCGTTATTACAATTAAGATATGTTGCAATTAATATTTTGAATTTGAACAATTATCATTACAAGTCAATTATCTTTTAAACATGAAAATTAAAGTTATTTTGATAATTTGGTATAATCTACTTGTGGTTTCGGCCGCCTTTAGAAATAGCACCACCCCACCTCTTTCCCTGGGTGTCGTAAAAGGCGATTAAGGGAAAACAAAGGGCTACCACAAGTCTCGAGGAACTACACCACCTCTAAAAGACTGGACTCGCCAACCCCCTAGGCCAGCGTGGCGTTTTAAGGCTATACGTCCCTCGTACACGGCTCAATGTCCACAAGGAAGCCCATGGCCAGCAGTGGATTCTAGAAGGGCTAGTTGCTGTAATTTGTCCTAATATTGTTTTTAATAAATAAAATGCGTACGGCTAAAGTACGGAACACTACATTCAACTCGTTGCTGCACACACTTTTTGCTCCTGGCTGAGCGCCCTCTGCGCTCGCCCTAAACCATATATGTCCGGTGACTCTTGAAAGGCCATTAGAGCCACAATAATTTAGCCATTCTGAAAAAAAACTACATTTAACTCGCACTGGTGAGGCATACGTTAAACATAGTGTGTATGTTTGTAGGTGCCAACGCAGGCGCCGAGCGAGGAGAGCGGCATGTCGTGCGCGCCGCTGAACCCGGCATACTCGGAGCTGCTATACGCTCACCTACTGGACGCGGACGGCGCGCGGCTCACGTACACGCACTACACGAACCGCGTGCCCTACCGACACCTGCTCGATATCATGTTCAACAGGCCCGTATACATACAGAGGAACAAGGTATGCGCGCGCGCATTCATTACTCTAACGAGATCTTTAATAGATTTAATGAGTTCTTTACTAAGTTTAATTAGTACTTTAACGAGTTTAATGGGCCCTTTAATGGGATTAATGAGTTCTTTGATAAGTACAGTGGGTCATTTAATGAAATTGTCAAGTTATTTAATAAGTTTGATGAATTTTTAATCTGTTTAATGATGTCTTTAATAGGTTTAATGAGTTCTTAAATGAATCTAATAAGTTCTTTATTGAGTCTATTAAGTTTAATGAGTCTATTAAGATAGGTTTAGTGACTTCTCATTAAAATCTTTAATTGTGAGTAATGAAATGAAAACTCCCAATCTCGATATACACTGCCCCCATCCTTTCCAATCCAATGGAAAATGTAATGGAATAAAACACATTTTATGGGGCTGTATGTTTTTGTAGTAGGAATGAGAAAAACTCTTCGTCCTGTTAGACTTCCTATTTCCTGCCAGCGTTTGTCATTCTGGACTGATGTTGGCATGTATCGTGGATATCGTAAGGCGATAATACCTATTTACATATCACTAGGTGGGCTACATTAAAAAAAGATCAATAACTTCATAGTGACAATAAGATAACATTGTTTAGATAACATCGCATTGATCTCGAGCCTAGTGTTGTGGGTTATTACATCAAAAACCTTCTCTTTTTCAGGTATACAAAGTTGGCATAGTATTCAACAAGGTCGGCTGGTATCCGATGGGCACGTGCGCCCAGCAAGTCGTGGCTGAGTCCGTGTTCTTCAACTTTGGCATCGGACAGAGCAGTGATTCAGTCCGGGACGGACTGATCCGGTCAATCATATTCACGTATTAACAGCAGCTTATCATAGACCTTAAGATCATATTTCGCGTTGTGTTATGATCGGATTTTTCATTGTCGTTGTAAGAAAAGACGAGTAAGTTATCTTTAACGCTAGTGTGTGTGTGCAATTTTCGTGCAACTACATAAACTTGACGAATTATTTGTCAATTTTGATAAATTGTATAATTAAAGGAAATTCATTCGTGTAATCAAAATATCTACGACATATACAATATACAATAACGTTAATATACAATATTTTTTTGTGAAGTTTGTTTTTATCTCTCGATTTTTTTTTTAGTGAAGTGACGGACGAGAGCAGGTCTTTCTACGTGATGGTAAGTGTTACCGCCGCCCATGCACACTTGCAACACCAGGGGGTATGCGGGTGCGCCGCCGACCTTACAAAATCCTATTGGCAGCTGTCTCGAAGAACCCCATATCGTAGCTTAATGGAAAGATGTCTTGAGGCAGTCGCACGGCTTACGGGTTCGCGGTATAAATGATTTTTTGGCTGAACAGCACGCGACTCTGACCCAGATGACCCCTAAATTAGATTTTGCTGGAATTGTCGACACCAAGGATCCCAATACTCTTCGAGATCTTAAGAGGTATGCTCTGAAAGCGAGGTGCTACGACAAAAGGGGCCTCTTTAGCGGTAACTGCACAGACTTGCGTCTTACTGGGGTTGAAATCATTAGGTTTAGAGAACCCCAAATGGACACCAGATCTAAAGCGTCTTCGATTTCAGACAAGCCTGACGCGACTCTCTTCCACTTCGACCCGAGGGAGTTGATGTCAGATTAGTTATTAATTTTAAGAACAATGAATTGCCGTCTTGTAATGATGCGACACATTATTGAACATAATCAAAGTTGTGATTCGTGAACCTATGAAGATCTTCATCTCTTTTTACTATGATTTACATTTTAACCAAAGTACTTGAGAGTTCACGAGTATGCGAAGGACAATGATTTTAAATTAGCGTGCAAAGTGTATGGTATTCAATTATTTATGGTGGTTATATTGATAATGTATGATGGGTTCGTCGTGTACTGCCATTTTTGATATAGTAAGATATAAATAAAGCATCTTTATTTATCAAAAGTTCTTCAAAGTCTCAAAATTGCAAACAGTGTTACATAAAACACGCGATGGAAAGAAAATTCCTTGTGACAGTTATATTTTGAAATTACATAAATGAATTTGACGTTAGTTACTTTGACGTTCTTTGAATTTAAGAATAAGTGTATTATTTTTTAACAATAGAAAATAGCACATCTTACAGACCAAAGGCTCGTTTACACAAGCAGAGTTACTCGAACGCGTGCGCGAGAAAAAAATCGGTTAAGAATATGCTTACCTAGTATTAACAACTATTATCAGCGTGTAATCACTGTTATTATAGTTTTTATCATCATGTGAACAGTTACAGCCGAGAAACTAATGAAGTTTGACCGCATACGAGAATCGTATACTGTTCTCGCCCTAATCGTTCGAGAAACTGTCCTGTGTAAATGAAACTTATTTAGATGCCTATGGGTGTCTATTTAGATGTCTTATTAGATATCCACTTACTATTAGGTGGACTGTATGCTCGTCTGCCGCCTTCGTCCATAAAAAAAATGATAAAAATAGTACAAAAGAAAATACATACAAAAGGAGTGACATTTCTACCAGCAAACCAGGGGAGATTGATAGAAGTTATCTAGAAGTTAACTGTTAGTTAAATTAACGCCAATGAATTGCCGATTTGCATATTATCAAGTTATCTGTAAACAGAATCTATATTTGTTAAATAAAGGGTTTAGAAGACGAATGCCTATTTCGCAAAATGGCTACCGAGATTACGAATTAAATCGAATCGGTCATTTAGCGAAGTGGACAATTCGAGACATGGTAACTATCTTGTGAATTATGCATTCGTCGACTAAACGAAATGAAGCCACATCTTGGTTTCCTACATTTGTATCATTTCATAGTGTATAAGTAGGTAAATGTAAAGCCTGACACCAACTATATTAATGTAATGTTTAATAAACTTAAGTAATTCTTAACCAAGTAAGACGGCAGATGTTTGACGCTGTTCATAGCACTTTTATCGACGAAAAAAAAACAGTACCTACCTATTTTAATATAGCAACATTAAATAATATACAATAGAAAATATATACTTACCTACTAGTGATAAGAATTGATGTTTATATTATAAATTATATTATGTTTATATTATTTATATTATAGCATTATAAATTAATGGGCGGTGTTTTATTCCCTCTAAGATTTATTGCAAGAAAACAAAGTATATCTTATTAAATTATTTAAAATTAGCTTAAATTATCTCAATAAACATATATTGTCATACAAAATGTTCGAAATAACTAGTTATAATTAGAACGAAACACTGCGGAGTGTCCGACAACTGATTTATTTTTATAGTAAAGTAATTCTTGTTCCTTTTGTACCCGCTATCATGTATACTAATATAATAAAGAGGTAAAATTGTGTGTTTGTATGATGGGGGTAATCTCTGGAACTACTGGATACCGATTTCAAAAATTCTTTCACAACTAGGAAGCTACATTATTCGTGTCTAACATAGGCATATTTTATTTTGAAATTTTGAAAAAGAGAACTTATAAACCGAAGCGAAGCGAGGGCGGGTCGCTAGTTAATAATAAGATTACCTGCAACAACGTACTAAATACATATTGACTAATAATTGTGTATGATTCTAAACTTATTGTTAATGTTAAACAACAATAATGTTAAACAATAACAATAAAATATTGCTAAACAATAATAATGTTAAGGTATTATTGTTACACACATTATGAAGAACATACTCGGTCCCTTGAGTTTTGTTACAAAAAGTTTACACTGTATATGAAACCGTTTAGCGGAAAATAAAATTATTATAGGGAATAAATCAAAAAATACTTACTCTCTACTTAAAATCTCCCAAACTAAAATTAAGTTATCAAAAAACCGATTGTAAAAACTGGTAGAATCGATCCGACTCTATGCTGCAACCTATTGTCAACTTTTACTTTGGCTGACAAGTTATATGCTGTTCGTTGGATGAATTATTTTAGGTCCTACGAACACTCGACACTTAGCATCGGCAATCACCTACGTAATATCTCTTATGAGTAGCGAACGAACCCTAAATCCTGCACATTTAAGAGGTGTCCCTTATTCTGGCAGGGTCGCCACTGTATCTCGAGAACTACTTCACGTAGCCAAGAAAAATCTGATTGCTCTCAGAATTAATAGTTAATAACCAGAATAGGTGTATTCCGTTAATAGTTATAAAGTAAATAGGCGCTAATGTACACACGGAAAAACATACGTTTGATTGTGTCATAGTAATGAAATCAACATAAAAAAGAAAGAAAACATTTCCACCATAACTGAACTCGAAGATTTACGGAAGACAGAAGGGGACTCCTCGGAAGCGCACGAAAGTCTCAGTCCTATCCTTTTATTTCAGTATCACAAACATTAGGAACAATAAACATTTTTAAGTTTAATAGACTATCAGTATTAAATACACAAATTTTATATAATCAAACAATAACTCAAATTCACTTCTCGAATTCCCGCCAAAAGTCACCTGAACTGTGTTGCCATATTAAAAGTTGATAAGCGCTAAAATTTTCAGATCCACGCCAGATCTATCAAAAAAGCGCTAGATTTACCGCCGAAAGCGCCAAAATAGTAGCACTGACTAAGAATTCTTTGTTAATACAAAATTAGCTGCGCCCGCGACTTCGTACGCATGGAATTTTAGTTTTTAAACTAAATTGGGATATATTTTCTTCCCGTAAGCCGATTTCGATGAAACAAAGCTTATTCGAAGTGCCAAGCTAAGCCTAATTAACCTGTGGAAACCCCATGAACATCCGTTTCGTAGTTTTGGAGATTAGCGTGTTCGAACAAACAGACAAAAAAAAAATTGTTCTGATACTCTTCCTTCATTGCCCCCAATCAGTTTATGATAAATATATTCAATGTACAAACACACTGGTTCTACAGTTTTAATGTATAGATTACAATTTGACTCCAATGAATTTATTAACAATTAGTCTAAATCAGTCTCACAATAATAATATTGTATATTTACATTTATTTGTTTAATATTTTATTTTTCAACAACGCTATTATATTTTTTGTATTTAATTTTCAAATCATTGTATTGTATTTAATTTTAATTTCAAAATTTTTTCATTTTTATTTTCAAAACAAAGTAAGATCTATTAACATATTGACAAGTTCGTGAACACACTTATTGACTATAAACACCGAACAAAGACCGTGACTTTAAAATAAACGTTTTGTAGAATTCTAGTAGATGTCTTCGTAAACAAGCTGCTGTCAAAATTTGACTTTTGTCATGTTGGAACTCTGGGAAATTCAACAAACTTTATTTCATCTAATTGTGTTGATTTATCCATATTACGTAGAATTTTCCGTGTTTTGTTAATGAATTGAGATTCATATGGCTTTGTGTCACGCATAACTAGTGTTATTCAATACGTGCGTGCAGTAGAATAAGTAGAATAAATGTTATAGGTCAAGATGTCCCGCAATAGATGCGATGGGTTATTGGCCAGAGTTGATTTTCCTCTTTATACGCTACAAACCCTTACAAATCGGCATGTTCTTGTCGCTGGCGGTGGCGGGGCATCTAACACAGGCGTGGCCAATGGATTTGTAAGTAGTATCCTCGAGTATCTCCATAAAAACATTATTTGCAAAAAAGTCGAGTGATACGTGTCAGTGATTATATTCTTGACCGCGACATAAGGGCTTATCAAATTTTCAAGTTATTTTTCCTAAATTATGCTGCATTGGTGGTTTTTTGCAGGAAATATTCGAATTATCCCACAATGGGACGAGATTTGTGGCGGAAGAGGTGATGCGGCATGAGACTGGTCCGAATGTGGTAATGACTTGCGCCGTACGGAGTGTCGACAACAAGATCTATCTAACGGCGGGTCAGGAGAGCCATTGCCAGCTGTACAGAGTGAACATCCGCATGGTGGATGCAGCAGAGATGCGACGCGGGAGTTTCCGCGCTGAGAACGGCCTCGTGCGGCGACGTCGCCGTACCGTCTCTGAGAATGACAACATTTCTAAGAAAGACAGTAACAGCAATACCACAGAGAAACGGATATCATTTGAAATACGACCCAGCGACAGTGTACAGACTGATTTTGGGTAAATAAGTGCTTATTTTGTGAGATCATTTTTATTGTTATCTGTAGCTTAATGTCATGAAGTGTAGCAGTAAACGGTCAACTCTCTTAATGTTTAGAAACAATGTAAGACAAGACCACCTTGTACAATAGTAAACTATGAATAGGGTTATTAAATATTAAACTATGAATATTAAATAAAGAACTACTTAATTCTGACCTCAACATTTACTTATGAAGCTATACACATTTTCCATTTTGAAAAATCCCATTTATATATTAGTTATAAAACTAGTGAAATTAGGGTGGCAGTTCCAGTAAGGTAGGCACATTAGGTGGAATTAGGCATTACACATTTTTGCCCATTTCAATATAATAAAAATGTCACTTTTTCCAAAATAAAATTTTCAATTTTCAGTAATGACCCATTACAACGAGTGGTCAGGATCAGTAACAACGGCAAGTTGATGGCGACAGGAGGTTTTGATTGCAAAGTGAGGGTGTGGAGCTTTCCAAAAATGCAACTACTATTTGTACTTGAAGGTCACACAAAGGAGGTAACACCTTACATGCTTTTTTAAAAGTATTCTGCCTTCTGAATAGTTTTGATTTTTCATGAAAGAATTTTAGACCCAGTCCAGCAGTATATACCTTCTCTTGGCCAGCAGTATATATAAAATGTAACCAAATAATTCCCATTAAATCTATTCATGATTCTGAGTTCATTAACATGAACATTTAGCAAATAAAATATTTATTTTAGTTTTTACCAAATTTTTCAAACAATTTTCTAAATGTAAAGCTCAGAAAATGGATATTCTTACAAAATATTGTATATATAACATTATATGTCAATGTCAAAGATCATAGCAAAATCCATGGTTTTGCAAAGGTTTATTTGCAGTGAAAGACCTGTGTAAATTTTTCTCATTTGTAGATACTGCATTTCACTCTGTGTACTGTGTTCGCATTTGTTTCAATTGTTGTGACTATTCTATTATATCATACATTTTTTATTTTTTATTCCTTTTCAAAATTAATCTTGAAATTCTATGCTGAGTCCTTATAGACTGAAATCCTTCCTCATTCTTCATAACTGGCAGAAAATTTGGCTTCATAACTTCATTACAAAACACCAATAAAAGTTAAAAGGTTATCTGTAATAATAAAATATATACTATATAGCCATAAAGGTCATATTTTAATGAGCAAATTTCCTATCCTAGTCTGAATAGTGATTTAGAGGAATGCAAGTGACCCTAGGCTACCACCAAGAATGGTGATAACTTAGGGGTATCTACACTCGACTCACATTTGTGTGACCGTAAATTCAAATCCTCAACTCGTTGCACTGACTTTCTACTTAAGTATGTACTCATTAAAAAAATTGTCACTAGCTCGGCAGTGAGCGAAAACATGATGAGGAAACCTGCATACTCGAGAAATAAAAAAAATCTATAGTATGTGTACCAATCCATGTGTCTACAGCCTGTGGTAGAATATGAGCCGATATCCCCCGGTGGTTTACTAGGAGGCCTGTGCGCTGCAGTTTAATGATTGTTTGCAAATTAATAGGCTGATACAAGTGACCAAACATGTTAATGAGTCAAACATTTCCTGTTAAGTGCCCATATAGTTATGTGTTATCTCTTGCAACTATTTCCTTTTAGTAACATTATTTAGTAAGAGTGGGTTTCCACTGTCATTATCTGCCTTTCGAGAGTCCTCTTCACACTAGCAAGCTGCCTGATAAAAGTTAAGCCAGTGAGGTATCTGATACTTTTATCACTTCAAAAATGTGTCAGTCTGACATAGTGGGAGCGTGCTCTAACATCTACTAAATTGTTGCAACATTTCTTCTTGATAAACTCACATCTGCTATCATAGGAGAGATAAAAGCAGTTCCACTTTTTGTACATCACTATCAATTGTCAGTTTGACAAGGAGTATAATAGTAAATTTGAAATTCCTTGATATACAGATCCTAGAAAAACGATTAGATTGGGTTGTTTTTATAATTTAATCTATATATAAATAAAAATTAAATGCTGTTCGTTGGTAAGCGCATCACTTGAGAACGGCTGTACCGATGTAGATATTTTTTAAAAAAATGTTTGTAATTATTCGAATAAGGTTTTTAGGGAAAGAAAAATTTAAAAAGTTGCCCGGGAAATTGGAAAATTTGGGAAATTTCTGAAAGTACTTTTTCCTATGGGATTTTTGTATGAAATTATTGAAATTATTGTAATTGTAATTTGGACAGGACAACGTCTGTCGGGTCAGCTAATTATTTTATAAATTAATTGATGGTTTTAATAAGAAGGAGAAAGGCAAAACTTCTAATTACATAATTACATTGTCGATTCTAATATGAAGCATTACACATCTATTTAACAAACTGGGACCAAACCATTTTTAAAACAAATCTATAAAATTTATATAAAATAAAACGTTTTAACAATATCTTAGAGCGATGCTTACAATTTTCTCAAATATAAATTAAATGCCGGTTTATTAAACAAAATAAATTATGAGCGATTTTATTTTTTCTAACAAATTTTCTTTCCAACAACGCTTTTCTTTTTACAATGTCTTTCTGATTCTTAAATGAAACTGCTCGCCCACATCACATTGATTATGAACTTTACGAATGTTGCACATATTAATTTACTTTTGAACTAATCAGAAACATGAGTTTGAAGTTGACTTTGAAGTTTACGAAACATTTCAGACTTTAAAATCGCCCTGAACGTAATTTAACTAGATTTATTAAATGAACGAAATGAGTTACCTCAGTGACATTAGCCTTTTTTAAACATCTCACTGCATGACGTAAACCTACCTGTAGATCAGTTTATAGATATCCCTAGGGTGTTTCTAATTACTTCAATAATTTAGTTAATATATTTTCCTTATTTACAGTTGGATGACTTAGACTTCAGCCCATGTGACCGCACCTTGGTTAGCATCGGTAAAGATGGTCTGGCCAACTTGTGGTCCACATCCAGTGAGAGAGAACCACTCCTGAAGATCACTTGCCAGCCTCCCAACGGCAGCAAGTATTTATTTAGGCGGTGCAGGTAGGTCAAAATATTACAGATATCACCATATATTTAAATGACAGTATAATAAATTATTTCAAAAGGTAAAAGTGTTTCATACACTTTTACTGAAATCTCTTAGACAATAAATTAATGCTATCTGTGGGATTCCACAAGTACTACCATGTAAAATACTAGAGCTGACGTACTTTACGTAAAACTATAACCTTGTAACGACCGCCGGATGTAATTTTTAAAAGGCGTTTTTTTAAAGACACTGAATTTTTTATTATTATAGTTTTTTTAGATAAAATTAAAAAAGGTCGAATAATTCAACTTATCCGTCACAAGATATTTCATATTCCTTTTTTCGTTTTGGTGGTTTTTAGTAAATTTAATTACAGCACAAATTGTCATTTTATGTTACATTACGCTGTTGCCGAGACAATAGATAGCATCAACTAAATCTCTAATGGCGTCACATTCGTTTTTCCACTCCATTTGATGGTTGAACAAATTGAAGTATCAATAGCCATGTCCTATACGTATATGTCATGGATATTACACACTTTTAACGTTTCACTGCAGGGCACAGGCCCGCTAGTAAATCGGCAGGGGGTTTCGAAACGTTATCCACCACTTGGCCCCAGTGCGGATCGGTGGATGCACATGCTCTAGTTTTTTATATCTGGAAATATGCGGGTTTCATCACAATGTTTCCCTTCACTGCTGTGATAAATTTTATAAATTAAAAAGTTGTTACTTGTTTAAATCCGAGGCAAGTCTTTGTGAATTCTTAGTTGTATTATCAATATGTTACATCAAATGATATAATATTTTATCTATTTTATATCAACATTATGTAACATTATATCTATCATTAGATAGGATTAATAATAAAATATTTGGATGTCGTGATGAAATACTTCAACAAATATTGTAACAGCATTTGTTCTTGCGATCTATCTCATGATACATTCTCTTGTCTCTGCTTAATGTAAAATTTCTACCAAATGAATAAAAAAAAAGAAAAAAAGAAAATAAATTGATTCATTGTCGCAACACCACCATTTTACATATCCAGCCCTTTTGATGTCCACTCTTGGACATGGGCTCCTCCTCCTCATGGCCTGCATTTAATGGACAAACGAATGCAAATTTATTTACTTTTATTAATTTGTATTATTATTATAACAGCTATGAGTCATATTATAACTGATGCGTCTATGTCTATTTTTGTATTGGTTAATGTTCTCAGATGATACGATTTCCTTAGGTAATCCGTTCCATTGATTGACCACTCTTTGTAATGAAGTATTGGTAAGGTTTTTGTAAATTTCCAGATTCGGCTTAATAGAGGATAAGAAAGATGCTTACCGAATGTTCACAATTGCCAACCCGCTCTCACGCTCCGGCAAACAGAAAGGTCTGATTCAGTTGTGGGACCCTCAGAATGGGGAGCTGAAGAACACTGTGGTAGTGAACGAGTCCCTGTCAGCGCTGGCCGTGAGGGATGATGGGAGATTCGTGGGGGTTGGCACCATGTTCAGTGGTTCAGTGGATATTTTCGTAGCATTTAGTTTGCAGGTTAGTGCTATATTCATCATACAGGGTGTCGCATGAGAAATTTGAGACACCCTATTTTCTATACTACTTTCATCAGAATGATGATGAACGGAAAACGATTCTCGCCAGAGTTGATTCTTCTTGATGATTCTTGATCTCGCCTGCCAATCTATAGACTGCAGTTCATGTTTGTCGCCGAAAACTATGTTTACTTATCGCTGTGTACTGTGTACCCTTTCATATCCGTATTCCTAAGCTCCGTTAGGCGCAGACTTGGTTCGGGAGTACAGTTGAGGACATTGTTAGTGCTATTCTTAATTAATAGTATTGTTAGTGCTACTATAATAACTGTATAGTACCATACATTTATTAGCCTTTGTGAAGCCCGTTAATGATATTTATTACTTACATGATATTGGTTACTGTCATTTAATTTACCCCAAGAACACAATCTGAATGCAATTACTTAAACCCACTTTCATTGCAACAAGTACAAATTAAAAGGAATAATGTTGTACTTAAATGAAACCTTCAGGCTTTTCCAATCCTTAGTAGCTGAAGTCGATGACCTCTGATTGATGTAACTAACTTGGTACTGCTGTGCAAGAAACTATAAGTAATAGCGTCGTATTGTTAACAGCGCGTGTTGCACGTAAAGAACGCGCACATGATGTTCGTGACGGGGCTGCAGTTCCTGCCGGTGCGCGGGTACGGGCCGCCCATCGCCAGCCGCAGCGAGGCCGCGCTGCTCTCCATCTCCGTAGACAACTGCCTCTGCGTGCACAGCCTGCCGCACCGGAGTAAGTAGACAGTTTTTTTATATAGAAGTGGCACACGTGGCGGTAAGTAAGGGCACTGATAAAGTGATAAAATCCCTAGCGGTAAGTGGTCACTTTCAATACGAGGGAAGATGCGAATGCGCCGCCGACCGCGCAGGATCCTGTTCACAGCTCTCTTGTCATGTCACAGAATGTCGCCCCTCTCATAGAAGACCATCGTAAATTGTACCTCATTTCCCATTTTATTCTGTTCCCCAGTGTATGTACGTACTTCGGTAGTGAATGAGATATGCCAGAGTCCATTCTATATCCTATCCCCCACCATTTTCCAAACCCTTTCTACGAATCCATTCCTGTTATCTCTAAATAGAGTAACCGTTACAACAGCTTGCAAGTGTACTACTGAATTTAAAAATGATGCATCATTTTCAAACTCTATGGTACAGAAAACGCTACTCTATGGTGCAGATTATCAAAATGAGATTTTGTCACGTTTTGGAACGCAGCCTAAATAAATATTTTTATTCAACATACTGTTTTTGTTTCAGGTACCGTACCTGCCTGGGTTGCCATCCTTCTCATAATTTTCGTACTGTTCTGTACCTTTACACTTTGTTCATATCTGGGCATTTAGTAGCCCTCGAATTGATAATTTATAATTGTTAATAAATAAATTCACTTAAAGTACCTTGGGGTTAGATATATTACGGTGAACATTATTCTCATTACATATTATGTATGTATGTATAAATAATTAGGATATATTTAATTAAATGAAGTTTAATGTTACAACATGAGTTTAATTTCGTTACAACGTTAGAGCGGCCATAGCAACAAGCCAAATATTATCCACTTTCAATCGTCAGGTTGCGAGTTTAACTCGGCCGTACCACTAGTTTAAACTTAATTTTAAAACAGACTTGGGAGGGAGGGCGCACGTCGCAATCTCACAGTCGCTGGCGCACTCTAGCAGCCACGTGTCACCACGCCCTCACTATCCTCACACACTATTCCCCGATGAACCCATAATCTCATAGGTAGGCAGCCCATCAGGGGGCGTGCCAACATTTTTCATTCATTGGTGTAGTTAGAGTGGACTGATGTTGCCATGTATCATGGACAACAGTTTCCACTTACCATCTGGTCTGGGTCTGCAGGTCTGTCGCCTTCTTTTTATAATAAAAAAAACTACACCATAATTATAATTTCAGCATTTTCATTGCGCGCTAATCTGTTATTTATCGACGAAATTTCATATTGCAAATCACAAGTACTTACGTTTAAAGGTTGTTGTTGTGTATTATTCTGGCCTTTGAATTTGGTTATCTTGCGCGTGGCTTGGAATTCCAAATTCAAATTAATTTCAATATAAAGCAACTTTCTTTTTCAAAATCAGTTATTTGTATTTCCGTCAAGTGACTTTTTGCTTAGATATCGTTGTTTGCGTCGCATGGAAAAGTTAAATCATTCGGTTTATTTTCGAATACGAGTTCAGTTGTGGCAGCATTACTTACGTATTACGGCCATTTATTGCCATACAACAAAAGCAAAAAAAAAAGGTCATTAACGTATAAAGGCAGAGGCGTCGGCGTGATAGACAATAGTTATTAGACGAAACATCGTTAATTTTATTTAGGTCTATTGAAAACACCCTGACCTATCAGTGATATTTCAAGATGAAGTTTCGGACTGAATGGTAAAATAAAAAACCGTTTCGCTTTTTCATAACATTTAATTAATTACATCAAAACAAATAACATACACTTCCTCATAACATTTCGGCAAGTTGCATTGATTTAGACCGACTAGAAAACTATACTATACATACTACGTCACTTTAAACATTCAATAAGTATAATAAATAATTTTGTACGCTATTGAAAACTTTAGGTATTGATATACTTTACTGTCGTATCAGATCCAACGAGGGGAAGTTCGGATTTGTGTTGGAAGACAAATTGCTTGAATTTGATAAGTATAGAAATAATTTATATATATACTTATTTTATGTAGTGTTGGTCAATCAGGCGTTCGAACAAATCTCTTTGCAACTAGTCGACTTATTCATTAAGTAAACCGTAAACACAACGTAATATATTTTTTTCAGTTTACAACACCGAATATTAACTTTGGTAAACTGTTTACGAACCGCAAAATGACTTTGTTAATGTTGAAACGCCTGTTTGGCTCCATACATTATACGAGCAGGGAGAAATACGTTTACAATTCGTTGAGTTTGTTCTAATTTAGTAACAAGTCTCCAGATCGATTTAGTGGTCGATAGTTTTCGATTAAATAAATTAATAAACAGTATGTAAAGTTCGTAAGATCAAAGTGATTACTGGTTTTTATTTCATACCAAATGTGTGTATCTTGTGATTTTTTTTGGCAAACATTCTACAAAATACAGAGAAGGAAGACTTGACAGAAGAGATTCCAAGTACATTTCGACAGTAAAATAATTCATTTTTTATAAATTACATGTAAAATATTGACACGAACGTTATAATATTGTTATCCTTAACAACGCGGTAAAAGCCTTTTATTTTTACAATTAATTAGTTAATGAATATCCCATTTTGATAGTAATTTCGATCAATTGTTCAAGTGTGGTCCCAGATTAAAATATTGTTTACAAAAATATTTATACTAATATAGTCGATATCGAAATTTGTAATTTCTTTAAAATTTATTTTATTGATTAAAGCTTCAATGATAGTAAGATTTGATTGAATGATTTGTAAGAGCTTCAATGATATCTATTTTAATGTTAGATTTTATTCTAATTTTATCTAATTAATTATTTAATAATATAATTCCTTATAGCTGCAAAATTTTGTCATACAGATTGTTATAGTATTTTTAAGAAATTATTTAATAAACGTAATTTATCCCATTGTGGTAATTTTTTTTTATGGACGAAGACGGCAGTTGAGCATACAGTCCACCTGACGGTAAGTAGATACTGTCGCCCATAGACATCCGCGATACATACCAACATTAGTCGAAAATGATAAACGTTGGCACGACCCCGGACGCGCTGCCTACCTTTGGAGATATAGGAATGGATTTGGAAAAAAGGTTGGGAAAATGAGGAGGGATAGGATGGGAATGGACTCTGGCACATCTCACTCACTACCGAAACACGTACGTGCATTAGGGAAATAAGATAAAGTGGGAAATGCAGTACATTTCAAGGTAGTCTTCTGTGAGAGCGGGCTAACGCGGCCAGTCGAGGGCGCCCAGCGGCTGTTGGATTGCAGCGTGCACTCTCCCCCTCCCATTAAAACACCGGCAAAAAAACCAGTATTAAATTATAATTGCCAATATTCTTCTAAACTGGTAATTATTATTACTGTTTTCGTCATAGTGATGGGCGATTGTTTTGATTTGATAAACCTTTGGAATGTAAAACTTATCCGATCGGTAAATTCTTGATACGTATACACACCTACTCATATACACAGAGGTATTTATATGTACAGACACGCACCTTGTGCAACTTAAGTTAGTAATTAAACTCTTAACGAACGCCCTTTGAACTTGTTTGATCTTCTCGATATTCGAGACAATCGATAACGAAACCTTTCGTTAAATGATACCATTACAAATCGGCCATCACTAAAACGGGTGAAATAATATAAGAAATGTTTAATACTTAGTGAAAATACCTGTGTATTTTGGTCACTTATGATTACCCAAAGCTCATGTAGAGGCTCCGGTCATTTAGCGGGTATCACGTTAAAGTTAGGGGGGGGATATAGGTTATTGCGAGTGATGATATTATTTCAAAATTTAAGATTGAAGTTAAATTAAATTTGGGCTATTATTAGATTATCTGGAGGACTTTACGTAAGTTCTTTACAACAATAATAACAATAACACTTGAAGTGTTGATTATTGTTGACAAGAATAAATAATTAACAGTTTGGAGTAGGGATGTAACGAATGTTCGCTATCGAAACGATACATCACATCACTGACTGCAAGGAGATGATATCTATTTCACGGCTCCAAAAGGCACTATATCGAACGATATTTAGTTGTATATATTGTAATATATATATATATATTGTATATTTCGTGTAAAATGTGTAAAGATGTCGGTCAAAACAACCAATCCGCTCTTTCCTAATTTCCGGTACGATATGCATTTAACCTATGCTACAATTACATACATTAAATGGCACAGTTATATATGTAGCATCCCATATTATTAAACTATATAAAAATTTAATTAACTTTTTAAACTCTCGCATTTTGTACACATATGTATATTTAAACGTAAACGTCGAGTAGCAATAGAACGTAAACAAAAACCTTTAATTTTACGCGTTCAGACCCGATCTACAATATGAAATATATAAATATGTTACATCAATAATCTTTGCTCTAAACATCACATCAGTACAGTTTTCCTTATATTTACATATAACATAGCTACAATAATGTCCGATAACAATTCATATATTTGTCGGTATCACATCACGATCACACCAAAATGGACACGAAAATGTGGCGATCCCCCTTGTATAATTATTTTCAAACTTATATGTATTTTATTACATGCATATAATTTATTAGAAACATGGCCCATAGACAGTAAATCAGCACATCGACTATATGTCCTATAGACTTTACATATGGCCCACGGACTATATATAAAATGACTCACGGACTATATATAATATGACCCACGGACTATATATAATATGACCCACGGACTATATATAATATGACCCACGGACTATATATATAATATGACCCACGGACTATATATAATATGACCCACGGACTATATATAATATGACCCACGGAATATATATAATATGACCCACGGACTATATATAATATGACCCACGGACTATATATAATATGACCCACGGACTATATATATATATATGGCCCACGGTCAATAAATATGGTTGATGGCCTATAAATATACACCATAGCGTTATTTCATTCAACACATGATCCGAGTTACTCATTATCTGATGGCACACGCGTGCGAGCGTGGACCACAACAATTGTTTTGTCAAATGTTTATATCAATATTGTTATTACTTTATATTAAACTGTTTCGTTTGCAGTCTACAGGTACAATAAATATACAAAATTATATATGTCCAATGCAAATAAAAACATATGTTATGTTTAATACTTTCGATCATAATGCATTTATATATATATATATATATATATATATATACTAATTAATGTGCAGGAGTGAATGATTTTAGAAAATATGGGACAATATCATAGTTTCAATCAGAACTAGTGATCCTTAGAACATAATTTGTATATATTTGGAGACCGCCCCAACATAAATTAGTCTACATAATTAACAACAATAACATCAATGCAAAGCTATAATTTATACAATAAGGTCCGATCCAAACGTACGTGTCAACTTTTGAAAAACAATTTCATGCTTTCATTATAAATGTATTTCAATGATACATCAATATAATTCATCTGTTCGTATCAAATTTCATTAGCCCTGTAATACTGATTCATGATCATGAAATAATTGACGCGCACCGCACATTATCAAGTTTAGTAAAAATAACTTGAGAACCGTAAAATAAGCAACTTAGAATGTAGATTGTGCACTCACCGACACGGAGATTAAGTCTGCAACTCAACTATATATAATATGTCTAAGTAACATTCAAAAATTCACATAAAAACTGCTTTTTGAGCCAACACATCACTATAATACGAAATGCATTCAATAATAGGCACGTAAATCCATAGAAATAGTTTGTCGAAGACGAAAATTGTAGGGACAAACGCGACGCGACGCACGCGCACTTACACTGCAAGAATAAATAAAACTTTAATCAAAATTTCACCACACTCGAAGTGACTACAATCGTGGTTATTTCTTTAATTTCTTGCAGTTAATATAAGAATTTACCGAATTAAAAATCTTATTATAAGCGAATTGTTACTTTTTAATTCAAGTCAATTTATTAAAATCACTATTGTCAGAGCACAAACACATGTTTCACGGACGACTAGAAACGGGTCCACAGCAAGATCACAAGTATTCCTCCATATACCCACCTTGATCAAAAGTGCTGGGGTTGATGTAGGAAAGCAGATCGTTGTCGCTCATGTCTGTTAGACCCTGTACAGGTGCCGTCATTTCTTGGGAGACTGCCTGGGAGACCGCCTGGGAGACTGCCTGGGAGACGGCTTGTGTGACAGCCTGAGAAACAGCCTGTGACATGGCAGCTAAGGGCGCTTCCGTGACAGGTTCAACAGGAGGCTGTGCATCGGTCACTTGCATCCCCGCATTCCCTCCGACACTCTCAGTTGTAAGGATATTCGCGGTATTAATCGCTGACGTCACTAGCGCATTCATTGTCGTATCCGATGTTAAAATCTCGGCCGCTGCGTTCAGAATCATCGATTTGACAGCCGCGGGCGGCGTTTTTACTGATGTCGGCATTTGGACTTGATCGGTCATCATCATCAGCTCATCCTGAGCAGCTGTTGGGGGTTGCATGACGATTCGTTGGTTGTTATCGCATAGCATGCTCGGGGAGACTTGCGGGTTGAGGATCACGTCGGGGGAGATCGTGGAAGCCGGCATGGGGGGTAGAAGTTCAGTCTGTCCCCGGGAGACTACAGCGGCTGCAGTTGGACTCAACAACACGTCTGACGCATGTGAGGCGGTTGACGATGAAGATGATCGTCCTGACAGATGGTCGTCTACCCGCGAATTGACCAGTTCGTCTAATTTCGCCGCGTCTGATGGCAGAATTGCCGCTGTTGCCTTCATAGCGTCTTCGACTAATGCTTCCATGCGAGCGTTTTGCTGAGCTATCTGCTGCTCCATATGATTCGTCTGCATTTCCATCTTCGTGATAGCACCATATGGGTTGAAAGTCTCCTCGGATCTAGTAGGTGGCGCGTTAGGCATCATTGGACTGTACACCATCAATCTCTCTTCGTTAGTAGTTGATTGCAGAACAGCGGATTGAATTGTGGATTTGGTCATCATGAGATCTTGATTTATAGCTTTCATCTCATTCTCCATCGTTTTTATAGCGCTTTTTTGAGAGATCAGCCGCTGCATAGAGTTCATATGTATAGGCTGGTCGACGTACATCTGTCCGCTTGTGTCGTCTGAATTAAAAATGGCAGCGGTGACGGTCTCCACCATCTTGTCTGTTTGGACTTGGTTTTGTATCGCTTGGAGTTGTTGCGTGAAGGATGCCAGGGGTGAGGGCGGTTCGCTCTGGACCGGGGTGGAAGGAGAGAGTTTTATGGCGTCAAATCCGCCGACGAAGCCGACTGATTGGTTCTCGCGGGTGATCGTTTCGGACTTGAGCCGGAGATCAACCACATTCAATTCATCCGTGATGTGCTGTGAAACTGCAGATTTCTCCGATCCGTCTGGGCTGCAGGAGCTCTCCGTGTGGTCACTGAGAGAGTGTTGGCTGGAGTCGTCGGAGAGTTCACTTTTCAACCCGAGGGGTGAGTGTGGGTCGGGTACTATGAGGGATGGCCGGCGGACGGGCAAAGCCGGCGGAGGCATCATGGCACTCCCACCCCACATGAGGACTGGCCTCGCTTCCTCTCCTGCGAAGTACCAAAATTGGGGATCATTATAACACCTACGCGTAAATCGCCATCCTAACTACGTGCCGATATTACTCTAAGGCACGGACACAACTAGCTACGTGGTGTGGGGAGGGGTTTGTAAAGTCTGTATACCTAGAAGAGTAGTTTGTTCGTGTTTCTGATAAGTGAGCTGGGTGATGTCAGTGACAGTACAGAATACTCGTATAGCATTTGACTTGTTGACAACAAAATTTTATCAAAGTATTGTCCATTCGGCTACATAGGAAATGAAAATTTATATTTTAAAAGTGTAAAGTGTACATTTGTATTGTATTAAAAGATTTAGTGTATATTTTATGTATGTAGTGTAACCGTGGGGTAAAAGACACCATGATGATTACGTTTTATTGACGGTGCTTATAAATATATATAGGCTAAAACTCAGGGCCGTCTTTACCAGGGGGTGCAAGGGGTGCGGTGCACCCCGGGCGCCCCGCGCCCGGGGGCGCCTGTCGAGCGCTGAATTCAGTGCTGGCTTTACCTATGGTGCAGGGGGTGCGGTGCACACGGGCGCAGGGTCTTAGGGGGCGCCGAGCGCCGCTCGCGACACCTCCAAAGAGTTCAAAACGCCTACTAGAGGGCGCCCTGCACCCGGGCGCTACATGAGCTAGAGCCGGCGCTGCTAAAATTGATAGATAACGGATTCTTGAATCTATCTATTTGAAAGTTCGAAAAAATAAATAGATAAAGTTCGAGGTTTTTTTGTCACGCGATAACAAATAGTAACCAAGGACGAAACACAAAGCATAGTCAAAAAAAACTTTGCAATTGACTATTAGTCGAGTCAATGCAGGTTTTTACGTCTTAATGATAAAGAACAGAACCGATATTGATGCGGTTTTCTTTAAATGTTTATTATTATCAATTATTCAAAATCAGAAACATTGTAGCGGCGGCATAATAGTTATTTATAGTGTTTAAACAATATAAATAAAATCTATGCAAGATGGTCAGTAAATAGTGGCAAAGCTTGTCGATAGGCCAGCTCGTGGACCTATCACATGACCACTATTTGATCTTAGTGAAAGTTGCACGGTCTTCGTGATATTGGCCTTTTTTAGATTTTTCGAAAAATTGGTACCTTTGGTCAGTAATTTGCGTACAGAATTTGCGTGAAGAAAAATTTACATTCTGTTTTAAGTCTATTATTCTCGAAGTCACTGTTATGGCATCTTCCAGAAGTTTACGTGTCTCACTCTCAAGTTAAGATGCAAACCGCAACCTTCGTCTACTTATTCCAATTTGACCTTCAGTTGCCCAAAAAATGTAGCAAACCTAGAGTAACCAACTATTTTAAAAAAATGTCTAATTAATTTAGATTATAAAATAGTATAACACATGCGAATTCCTTTTCCAACAATGATGATATTGAAAATTCAAGACGCTATTTTTACCAAATTAGAGTCAATCGAAATTAGAGTAGTTTTATTTTTTATTAATAATTAGCTGTGCCCGGCCACGCGTTGCCGTGGCTGCCCAACAGATGGAGCTTACCTCGTTTTTACCTGTTTTTGCGTAAAAATCATGTTTTTACCCTATGATAGGTATAAAAAAACGCGCGTATGCGAATGCAACGTTGTGTCAAAATTTCAGAACAATCGGTGAAGAACTTTCGGACATTTAAGATTTTAAACAAATGAATTTAATATAAATCAAAATGTAATCCATTTTGATTTATATAGATTTTACGACTGGAATTAATCCTTTATTAATTTTATTGTAAATACAACTACATAAAAGCTACATGACTGACTAGTCGAAGGATGTCACCTATTACAACAATATCAAATACAGGTAAAAATAATTTACGTGACCGTTGTAAATTAATCAAAATATACATTGTAAGGATTACATTTGTTAATATCGAAATTGTTAATTTGAAGGAAACTATTAATAACAGTTAGTACGTAATGTATCTACCAGCGCCGGCTCTAGCCCATGTAGCGCCCGGGTGCAATCAATACCCTGACGCCCTCTAGTAGACTCTTTGGAGGCGTCGCGAGCGGCGCTCGGCGCCCCCTAACACCCTGCGCCCCTGTGCGCCGCACACCCTGCACCATAAGTAAATACCATAAGTGCCCGCGCGCCCATTTCAAATGAACTTACACTCTATTGACTTAGAGATCATTTTGCTACCGGACGGCAACGTGTCAAACGTACATACATACACTGTCTTTGGATTAGAGATTTTGCCGCGCGCGTGTTGTATTAAATAAAATTGTTATTTGTGTAGTGTAGTAATGCGGTATGACAAGCGCCGAAAGCGTAATAAAAGTAAAAAAAATATTATTGTTAATGACTTTTTTTTTTTGCTTGCGCATACATATTTGTCGTAAGTAACAAGTATATAAAACTGTGCAATGGCGTTAAGTTCAATGAAATATCCAAAAATTCAGCGCTCGAGAGGCGCCCCCGGGCGCTCCGCGCCCGGGTGCACCGCACCCCTTGCACCCCCTGGTAAAGACGGCCCTGGTATCTACCCAAAATCTCAAGTAAATGAGCATTCCGTTTAAAGTATCACCATGACGTCATTACCCTTGTATGTATGCGTATATATTTGTATCACAGTGTAAGGCGTGTAATTATTTAATTAGTGTGTGTGTCAATACCGTGGTGTGGAGCGCAGGCGGCGCCGGCGGCAGCGTGGGTCGCTACCTAGACAGACCTAGCTTGAACAGAAGGGGGAAAAAGAAAGATTGCGCGATTTTCGCATCAGTCATTTCTTCCAAAATTCTCATATTCAATATATTCACCGCATAAATACAAAATGCATGCAGTGTGTGTTACCATCGAAAGCAAATACGTTTGGAAGCAACATGTCAACCGGTACGGTTTGACGGAGTCCAGTTTAGAATAGAGAACTTTCATTTTTGAAATATTTTGTACAAATATCACACAATATCGTTGCGTCGTGTTAAATTATATTAATTCAAATTTGTAATTGGAAAATATCCATTAAATATGCATTTAAAATACATATATCTAAAAAATTCAATGATTTGGATAATTATTATTCGCCATCTTGTCTGAACTGGTCTTCATCACAAAATATGAATGATCATATGAAAGGGTAAAATAATATACAAATGGAAGTTGAAACGCGTTTCAGTATGTAAATCACTCAAAGCAACTAAATAAAGCTACATAATATATCCATAAATATATTGTTTATGTTATTGTCTCCGGTTGCACTGTTGGGTCTTAGTTTTTATGATAATTAAGAAAATGGAGACGACACTGACAGCAATTGTGTGTTGGGTTAATTCTGAGGAAGCCTATAAAAATATGTTTCAATTTGTGTATGTCGCAAGTAACATTTCAAGATTTATTCAAATCGCCAATAATATGAAAAAATACATTAAAATAATTGCAAATAAATAAAAACATTAGTAAATAAAAATGCGTGCAAACGTAAGCAATAAATACACTTAAATACGATGAAAAAATATACAATGTATTTTTTTATAATATAAATAAGCTTGGTATTAAATATTTGATAAAAACTAAATAAAAAACGAAAATAAATTTTGAAATGTTACCACCCTGGAAAACCACATATATACAGGGACTTTCTTGAAACGGGTCAGTATGGAAAAATCTGAAAAGCTGCATTCAAAGATTTTCAAAAAACTCATATACATACCGAAATTCGTACATCAACACATATCGGACCCCTTACATTTTCCTTGAAAAAATCTTACGTTGTTTTATTGCGTCAATTGATAGCGTAGGTTGCAAGGAACCTTGCATCTCGGATAAACAAAAATAATGCATATCAAATAATATATTTATCTTAACAAATGTTCAACGTGGCAGCAATAAGCACAAAAATGGTAAGTAACAACATAATTGAGATTGCGCCGCAAAACATATTTAATTCCATTTTTAAAACTTGAAATAAAGTAACACGCACAACGATTACGTTCTTTTTTCAAATGAAGTAAAATTGTTGGCAACGGCCTCTTCATATTAATTATTATGATAGATAACAGTAGGTAGAAGCACTAAACTTCCGGAATTGTAGAAAAACGTAAAATCCACGTTTTTCTTTTTATTCTAAACACAAGGTTCCTTATCAAGACTTATTGCTTACAACTCACACTATCAATTAACGCAATCAAATAATTTACGTTTTTTCATGGAAAATGAACGGGTTTGATTCCATAATGTGTGTGATATCAGATACCATAGTGTTCCATAATTTGCTATTACTAGTAATATCAGACTTTTCCACAGTGGCCACTCTCAAAAAGGACCCTGTATATAAACAAAGCCGACAACCCAACAGACAACACAAAGCACACATCCACCATTCAGCTAACGCTCGCTATCGAGTGCGCGTGCACTAAACATCACTTTACCTTGAGCGTGATGCCGTGTACAGTGTTGCGGGCCCGTGTCTAGAGAGGGCGGCGTGTAGTAGAACGTGTGAGGCTCGGAGGCCTTGCCAGCGGACCGTACGAATAATTGTACAGTTACGGTTTCCGTTAAGTCCGTACGGAGGTATGGGGGCACGCAGCAGACTAGGTGAGTCTGGGGATAGACCAATGAGATAAATGCAGAAGAGATACAAAAAAAAAAAATAGAAGAAATAGGGTCCTATTACTGGCCCCGTGGTGTCGGCCGACTTAAGAATACCACCACTCCATCTGTTCGCATGGGTGTTGTAAAAGGCGATTAAGGGCCGCAAACAAAGCCCCCCACTACAAGTTCCAGGGAACAACACCACTCAAAAAATAACTACTGGTTATGTGAAACTACTGGTTGCAAACTCTGGTCGGCAGCATCATGCCGAGTCAATTAACCTTGACACACAGTCAAGGGTTGGTTAGGTGATGTAATATAGCATTTATATACTAATTCTTTTATTTGTTGTCAACTTTAAGATTGTGTTGTGAGAAATAAAACATTTTCTTTGTTTTTTCTTTCTTTAAAAGAGTATTACCTTTAAATTGACTATTATATATGTAAGTATATCTGATGTATATGTATCCACTTAAAGTTGGATTATTTAGTTGTATGCGATTGTGCAGTGCCTAGACAAAACTATGGTTTATATGACACCAAGTAACATTATTTATTTAAATGAAATAAGAATACACTCGCCAACCCGTTTAATCAGCGTTATAAGACCGTTTTAAGGTCATACATCCCTCGTGGACAAGACAATGTGCACGAGGAGACCCGTGGCCAGCAGTAGATCATATAAGGGTGAGTGACGCTGAGTACTCTCAGTACTACTATTATTATATATATTTATTATCGATATTGTCGATAAGTATATATTGAACATGATCCATCTTTGGATTTCGGTCTATTGCACTACCTATATCCCTTTTATTTTTCTCTATCCCAAGGTTGCCTGGAAGAGATCGCCTTAGCGATAAGGTCGCCTATTGTATTCTGTCATTTATTATTTGTGCACATGTAATAACCAATTGTATACAATAAAGAATATTTATTATTATTATTATTTCAAGAAAGCTTTTTGGTATTTCTGGCATTAAAGTATAAAGTGATTAAAAGTAAACTTTGTTTTCATTTATTAATACATGCAACGCAAGCAGCCCTTTATGTATCCACTGCGTAACATACCAGTATCATAGCTGTCCGCGTAATGAGCTTTCAGACAGACGGACAGATAGATAGACAAAAAAATTCTAAAAATGGCCGTTTTGGGTTTAGTATCGTTGTTCGTAGAATTCGTTCGTGGTTCAGTTTTTCAAAAAATATTTCATGTACAGACACAGGTCAGTTACTATTTAATTGTATATATAGATTATATTGTATAGATAAAATCGTGACGAAGCCGTGTACATTATGAATGATGCAGCGTCCAAAATATTTTTATTTTGGATTTTTTGTCTGTCTGACGCGCATAACGCAAAAATCACTGGTCGGATTTTAATGAAACTTGGAATAGTTATAGCTTATATGTCAGATTAACATTTAGGATACTTTTTATTCCGATCCATTATAGAGTTCAACAATTATTTCTCACAATCGTACGTTGAGTCTTGTTACCTGCTGCAAGAACTCCTTGTCGGGAGTGACTTCCTCTTCCCAGTTGGCGCGGCCTTCCTGCCGTTGACAGAACACCACGCGGCTCTCCTTCAGGAAGTTCTTCCCTAGAAGGTACAGCTCGAGGCCGCCGGTCGCCGGACACGACACCAGCGACTTGCGACACACTTCTGGCACTCCGGGTGGTTGGGCTGAGAACAAATTGTGGGTTTTAGGCTGATTACAAACAAATCTCTCAATTGGTGAGATGACGACTTCCGAATTTCCTAGCATAGGATAGCTAATATTACTAGCTACGAGGGTGCGTTTTTAAGTTAGCGGAATGGAGGGTAAAGAGAGAAAATTAAAATACAGAATTATTTTTCTTTTTCAACATATTTACCTGCAACCCTAACACATTTTTCAATAGCTTGTGTATGCCTTCGAAAAAAAAGATTTCTCTTTGTCCTCAAAATAAGCTGAAACTGCGTCCTTCACTTCTTCATCACTGGTAAATTTCTTCCCTCGTAGTTCTTTTTTCATTTTTGGGAACAGGTAATAATCACAGGGGGCTCACAGATTCGGATTGTTGTGCCTTGTGCAGGCACCTTGTGCCTTGTGCAGGCACCTTGTGCCTTGTGCAGCTTGTGCAGGGCAGCCAGTGCAACACGACTCTTGTGGACAGGCGCATTGTCGTGCAGGAGCAGGACACCTTTCGTCAATTTTCCCCGTCTCTTTTCTTTTATAGATTGTTTCAAACGCTCTTCTAGGATTGAAGCGTAATATTCTCCAGTTATTGAAACACCCTTTTCCTTATAATCGATGAGCAGGATTCCCTCTGTGTTCCAAAACAAGGTCGCCATGAGTTTCCCGGCCGACTGTGACACCTTAAACTTCTTTGGCGGTGGTGTACCTTTTTTATGCCACTGCATGGAGTCTTGCTTGGACTCAGGTTCATAGTGGTGAACCCAAGTTTCATCCCCAGTGACTATTCGACTTAACACTCCATCCTGATCTTCTTCACAGAGGTTCAAAAACGCACGCGCACACTCAACGCGCTGTTGTTTTTGCGGCGGCGTGAGCATTCTCGGCACCCATCTTGCGCTGACCATAGTCATGCCAAAATGCTCGTGAAGAATTTTAAAAATGGTTGTATCGGATACTCCAACCATTTTTGCAAGTTGTTTTTTCTTCAAACAAGCATCTTCCAGTATAATTTTTTCGACTTTTTGAATAAGTTCTGGTGTGGTCACCTCGATAGGCCGCCCAGGCCGTGGATCGTCTTCAAGTGAATCCCTGCCTTGCTTAAAGAGACTATGCCACTTGTAAACCATGGTTTTTCCTGGGCAAGAGTCCTCGTAAACTGATGACATCTCTTCTCAAAATGGTTTGAGCAGACTTTCCTTGCTTTGTAAGGAACTTTGTGACGGCGCGTTGCTCGATTTTCTGCATATTGAATGTTTTCTTCCCGACTGAGTTGCGTGATCGTCGACTGCTCAAAGGTTAATGATCCTATTATCATGAAACCCAGTATTTATACTAATAGTGAGTCACTCAGCACGATAGGGTTTAAAATAGACTCCGCACCACCCTCGAACCCCGCCATTCCGCGAACTTAAAAACGCCCCCTCGTACTTTTTACTGCCAACAAAGTTTTATTAAACTATAAATAACTATATAATAAATAACTATAAATAATAACTATATAAATAACTATATAACTGTCGGTATGAATTATTAATTATTAATAATATGTATAATAGGTATACTCGTATATGTCGATTTATGATTGATGTCGATTATGTTGATATTTCCTTATTGAGGGGGAGAGTGCACGCTGCAATCCAACAGCCGCTGGGCGCGCTCGACTGGCCACGTTACCCCTCTCTCACAGAAGACTACCTTGAAATGTACTGCATTTCCCATTTTATCGTATTTCCCCAATGTACGTACGTGTTTTGGTAGTAAGTGAGATGTGCCAGAGTCCATTCCAATCCCATCCTATCCCTCCCCATTTTCTCAACCCTTTCTCCAAATCCAAAGGTAGGCAGCGCATCCGGAGGCGTGCCAACGTTTCTCATTTTGGACTAATGTTGACATGTATCGCGGATGTCTATGGGCGACAGTATCCACTTACCATCAGGTGGACTGTATGTGTATGTGGACATCAGGTGCTCGTCTGCCGGCTTCTTTCTATAAAAAAAAGTAGTTACAAAATTTTGGTACAATCTCACATTATACGTCCCGTATAATGTGTACTCTTATAGCTCTACAATTTTTGTGAAACATAAAAAATGTAATCTCTATAACATTGACTTCTTTTAAAGAAAACGTGGGCAAACGGACACCAGTGGTTATTGCCAGCCAAGGAAGCAGTTGCTGACTGCACAAAAACCTATTCAGATCACTCTGTACTGATCTGAATAGGTTTTTACTGATCTATGCGACAACGATCAGCTATTCACAAACTTGGAATACGGTTTACGTCTTTTGAAGTCCTCATGCCGTTGCATAGCTGCAAGATTTCATCAAGCAGTTGTAACGGACACTCACTGCATATAATCTGCGTAGAGCACACTTGCAATGTCTCCGGCTGTTCGGCCGCGTTGAGTATCTCCGTGCGGAACACCATGCGACACCTGGTCGACTTCTTCTTGCCTCTCGACACGTGGGTCACGGCGGTCGCGCTTCCTGTACTGCTCGAGCTTATGGTTTCGCCGAACCGGTGCTCGACGTCCACGTTGCGCTCCTGCAAGAAAGAAACATGTGTGTTAAGATGGATTTCTTTTTTAAAATTTCAAAATAAAATGTAGCCTATATTAGACACGGATAATGTAGCTTCCTATTCGTGAAAGAATTTTTGAAATCTGTTCAGTAATTCCAGAGATTACCCCCAACATACCTACAAACACACAATTTTACCCCTTTATTATAATAGTATAGATATTATTAAGGCTATGTTTCAAAATGTGCGAAAATTAATCTCCCTTTTTATGGAAAGAAGGTGACAGGCGAGGTTACAGGCGGTAAGCGGATAGTGTCGTTCATAGACATCCGCGATACGCCAACATCAGTCAAAAATTACAAACGTTGGCGCATCTCTGGTGGTGAGTGCATAGTGTATACACATACTCGATAAGGTCAATATCACACTGGAATGACAAACGTTGGCACGACCCAGGATGCGCTGTCTACCTTTGGAGATTTAGGAAAGGATTTGGAAAATGTTGGAAAGGATAAGAAATGGAAAATATAACCAAACATGGAAATTTCTCATTCCATTCCACCTTTCATTCCATCTTGATGAAGATGGGGAGTTTTTTATTTAAATTAATGGAGTAAAGAGTATTTACTCTTTGACAATCCAAACCATATTGAATTACTTTAAGATAACATCCACGCATGTTTTGGAACTCCAATTTCTTTTATGTTAACAATTTGTCTTTATAACTAATAAAATAAAGAGAACCCATTGTAGAATTTACAGGTTGGGATTCAATTGAAAACAATTTAAATTCTGCAGTGCTATTGTAGAACACATCTTGACAATAGCATCATATCGGCGCATGCGAGTCAATATGCTTGTACAAAGCGCATCGACCCGAGATACGACGGGCACGCGATACCAAGACGTGAGATGCGTTGCACAGGATCGAAGGGTCACAGATACCAATGCTATAAATATAATAATTATTGTAAAACAGTTTAATTTTAGTGATATGTTATGTAATACGTTTATATAGGACATGGTTATTAATTGTTAGTCAAATTCATAGGATTTAAGGCTTTTTCGACAAGCTTAATTGTTACATCTTTCTACTTATTTAAACTCTCAACGGTTCTCATCACTAACCGGAGGTGTTTCCTTTTAATGTGTTTTTATGTCTATTATTATTTACAAGCTGCGCCCGCGACTTCGTACGTGTGGAATTTTAGTTTTCAAATTCTAAATTGTGATATTTTTTCTTCCCGTCAGTCGATTTAGATGAAACAAAGCCTATTCGAAGCGCCATCTAAGCTTAATTAACCGGTGGAAACCCCATGAAAACCGTTCCCTGGTTTTGGAGATTAGCGTGTTCGAACAGACAGCCAGACAAAATTTTCAAAATCGTCTTTTTGTATTCTGTTTGTATCAGTTTTTGGCAAATATATTCAATGTACAGACACGCTGGTTCTACAGTTTTATGTATACGAGTAGATAGATGAAGGTATAATTTGTACTATCTGTATTGTGTATATTTGCATATATGTTATGTGTATAATCCTCATAATACCGACTTCTCGGTTTGCCCAAAGATTGACTCGTAGACAATGCCTTAGGGCATTAAGTTCGCCTTTTGTACATTTTGTCTTTGCAATAAAGTTATAAACCCATAAAAGGACTTAATAAGTTCTTTATAAAATTGGTTAGACATGAGTTTTAGAATATTTAAAGTATGCAAAGTACAATTAAAAACATTACGATCAATATTATTTATTAAAGTTGTAGTAAGAAAAATCCGAACTTAACAAGTACAAATGTGTAAGATAGAAAGACTTATAAACACTTTGTAAGTTATATTTCAACATATAAATATTAATAATGTAATTACGATGTACATACAGTTCGATGTACGATCCACCAATCCACATTAGACCCGCGTAGTGTATTATGGCTCGAAACCCCTTCGCGATAAAAAGGAAACTTTTGCAGTGGGACGTTAAAGACTAATATTGAATGATATAATATTATCTGTGTTGTGAAGCGTGTTACGTAAATCACGTTTTATATGTGAATTTCGAAAGAGCTTTTATATATCTGTTATTGTAACCAATTATGAGAATGGGGTTCTCGTCATAATAAGGAAAAAATATCACACAAAGGTTGTTTTCAGTTCAAGGAGTGTTTAGCGAATTTTGTTTAAATACAAAAACGTGTTTCGGTAGTGAGTGAGATATGCCAGAGCCTGTTTCCATCCCATCCTATCCCTTCCCATTTTCCCAATCCATTCCTTAATCTGCAAAGGTAGACAACGCATCCGGGGGCGTGCCAACGCTTGTCATTCTGTGCTGATGTTTGGCATGTATCGCGGATGTCTATGGACGACAGTATCCACTTACCATCAGGTGGACTGTATGTGTATGTGGACATCAGGTGCTGAATCAGGTGTGGGCATCAGCACTTCTTTCTATAAAAAAAGCAGTTCTAAAATTTTGGTACAATCTCAAAAATAAATATCGACGAACATTATACGTCCGGTATAATTTGTACTCTTAAAGCTCTCCAATTTTTGTAAAACAAAAAATGTAATCTCTACAACATTGAAGCCTTCAAAGGTAGGCAGCGCATCCAGGGGCGTGCCAACGTTTGTCATTCTGGACTGATATTGGCGTGTATTGCGGATGTCTATGGACGACAGTATCCACTTACCATCAGGTGGACTGTATGCTCGTCTGCCGCCTTTTATCTATAAAAAAAAATTATGACCTACAAAACCGTTGGTCAGCTTTAAAATCATCATTATACTGCTGAGAATTTATAATTAGCGATTTTAGTCGTCTGATCTTTGGCATCAGAAATCTAAGTAGGCTCAATAAAATAGGGCTCGCACGTCAAACGAAACTTAAGACATAACAGCATTTGTATGTGAGTCAAGGCTGGTGACTGATTATAATTATAAAATGGAGTTTGAGAGTTATCTCGCGCGACCTTCACCCCGTTCGTCTACGTTCGTCTGTTGCTAACCGCGATAGCCCAATTTGTCGACACTGGTTAAAATATTTATGTAATTTTAGTTACATAATTGTCTATACGACTTGATAGTTCCTAGCAGTGATTGTACTTTCGTAGAAGCCCAAGAGTCCGGTTTGCATGCAGAATGACAGAACAGCAAAATGTCAGATTTTATACAAGTTGACAAGCCTGCGTTGTCTATATAGTTGGACAATCATAGAGACATAGGTCTATGGTGCACAAACCGTCAGGCTTACCCAATGAACGGTCTTTAATAAAATGCTGTCAGGGTCCGTTTTTAGAATCAGTGGCACAATGTCAAACCCCGTACGTTTGCAAGCTAAAACTAGACCTCACCTTGAGTATCCCGACACAGTCGCAGGTGACCTGCCAATTCTTTGGCGGTTCCAGATCAATCTCTATGACGACGGTGCCGTCTTCCTTCCGCTCCTTGCAAGGCGTCGAGTTCTTGCCAGAGACCCGACACGCCTGGTAGAACATGTGCGGGGCGACACGACCAGTATCCGTACCTATAAATACCTGGGGAATGGACTGAGAATTAGACTGGTTGTCCAGCCGCAAAGTGAGTCGATGACATGAGAGTTGCGGGAGAAATATCGTTGAAAACAGCATAGGACCAAGGAGGGTAGCATAAACGAAAGGAGGCATATAATTTCAGCTTGATTCCAAGCTCTGGTGGATGATGATTTAACAACAATGTGAAACACTAAAAATTAGATAAGTTTGCTGGAAGCGCAGTGTGAAACTTTCTCCAGTCAAGTGGACCGACGACTTGAAGATTTTTCGTCGGTGGTGGCTGGATGACAAGAATTGAAAATCACGTGTGGTGGCGAGCCGCGGGAGAGGCTTATTTCCAGCAGTAGACAGACACATGTTGAAGGTATGGTATGTAATGCAGTATCCCAGCTACGGGGCGAATTAAGTTACTTCTCTTTTACATAAAACTGCCGTGAAACGTATAAGCGTATTTCGGAAGTGAGATATACCAGAGTAAATTTCTTATCGCATTCTATCGAGTGGGAAGTATAACGGAATAAAGAAAGTCTCTCATCCCATTACACATCCCCAAAGAAGAATGGGAATTTAAGGGGTTAAGGGAAACTCCCTTTTCCTATCCTTTCGAATCCTTTTTTCAAGTTCTAATCTAAATATACAAAGGCAGGCGGCGCATCCGGAGCTGTGCCAACGTTTGTCACTCTACCGTCCTTGGACGGCAGTAACCAGGTGGACAGTCTGCTAAATTGAATGTTCTATAAAAAAAGACTTTCGAGGAGTGAGAAATGTCAGAGCCCTATCACAGTCTTGCCAATTCATATTCAGTTTCTCTCATCTCATTTATACACTTACAACCGAAGTACGCTATCCTCACAAAATAGAATATTACCTGTAATACAGCGGGTTTGTCGTAACCAACTAATTTGACCATTGGGAAACCATTCCCGGAGTTATCTTTGACAGCACCTCGGCTGCCTTCAGTCTGATATCTGGAATAAAATGAGGTTATTATTAACATTTACTTCAATACGGAGGGAGAGCTTCTAAGTCAAAATACTTTTTTACCGAAAGATGTTACGAACAAAGATGTTTTTACTTGATGTCGACAAAGCTAAAAGGAAACCTTTTTAAGAAATAAAAAAGAAAGCTCATGTTTAGCTGACGCGCAACACTCCTCTTAAGCATTAACTCAAAGTATTAACTTGGATACCGCAATAAAGTGAATCAAAGACAAATTCTTGGGCTTTGTTTGAAACTCTTGAAGATTTAGTTCCTTGTTACTTGAACTACAGCGGTCGTTGATGTCCGTTAGCTAGTGGCAAGTAACGACCAATTTATTTGTTACTTCTCCGTGAAAAGTAAACATTAACGTAAAAGTGACAAGAATCGTCAAGTAAATGTCAAGTAGAGTCAATATTCATAGAAACCTAAAATGTATCTTATGCTCACCTCGCTCTATGCTGGGACTCTGGCTGGCACAGAATTTGTAGCTCCACCGTCCCATCTCTTGATCGGCTCGTCAGTGGCGCTGACAATCCCGGAGGACCAGTATGCATTGAAGCGAACGCTCTCCGCCTCGCTAGTGCTTGTGCTAATTTACCCCCGTACTTTCCCGCGAATTTCCCGCCCAGCTTTCCGGATAACTTCCCCCCTCCGCTAAGCTTCCCACCTCCTGGGTATTTACCGCTCAGTTTTCCGCTACCAAACTTCCCACACGACCGGTACGATTCATCCTGAAATCGCTTGCCTGGCGCTTCCGTGATGCTTGGACTAGATATGCTGCAGCCAGCCTTTATTCTGTAAAAGGAGAAAGAGGTTTTTAAGTACATCTTGAAAACTTCAGATTTTTTAATCTGCACTTTTGCATTTTTGTGCAAATGCAAATATTTGGCGTAAAAATCAGTATTTACTGCTAAGAATCTTATCCGTCTCTTTCGAGTATAAGTAGAAGAAACGGCATTCTGTAATTTTTGGATATACCTATATACGTACTTAGTTGACCCTGTCGATTAGAAATTGCATAAGCATTTAATTGCAACATTAATGATAAGTGACAAATGATAATGGTCATGTTAATTGATGACAATGATGATAAATGAATGACATTTCCAATTAATTTCACCAAGGACTTAAATAAGGCAAAGAAACTTAAGAGTAAAAGTATCTTTAAAGTTTTAAAATACGGAAGTTTTTTTTAATTGGAGGCTAATTGTCGTCTACAGCGCCCACGTCGAAGGCTACTCACGTCACTTCTTTAGTTAGCTTCAAAGAAGCTTAAATATTTGAGGGGTTCTCTACGAAAGGGGTAGTAAAGTTAGTAAACGTACGAGTCGTCGTGCGTGGCCACGGGCGCGGGTGCGGGCGCATACGTCGCGACGTCAAGCGGCGTGATTGCAAGGGGCGCGCGGGCCGCAGGCGGCGGGAAGGCGTATGCGTCGTTCGCATCATCGCACTCTATCTTTACGGCCGTCTCGCTCTCACACCGCCGCCGTTTCGCCTCACTCCGTTCCCACTCCTCCGTCGCGTCCGATCTGCGTACACCCCGCAAACTTCACATTAATATGATGTGCCGATACTATTTAAAATGAAATTGATGAACAGACGACATATGACAATGTTTCCTAGAAAATCCGCCTTGAAAACCAAGAAAAGCCTTCAAGATGAGACAAGGAAAACCTTTTTTTATATAAAATTCATCTGTATCAAGGATGCTGATGTCGAGGTCAAGAGCCATGAGTCTTTGTCAACCATACATCAGTTGAGGGGCTAATATTTATCAAACAACAGCGGAATAAAATAAACAAAAACACTTTCGGCACTTGACAGAAATATATCTGGGAGAGAAGTACACTGGCTGGCAAGCGAACATCGCGTTGTTAGATTAAGTTAGCTAATGTAGATGCGACATCTCCCACAACGTTAAGGATTGTAAAAGAGATTTTGTGTGAACTCTGTCTACGCCTTTCTAAACAAATTGTTAAGGAACAACATGTGAGCTTAAGACGCCAGTTGAGGCGATTTTTCGCATGGTTTAAGGTAGTTATCAGCTAGATGTTTGGATTTTGCTTTTCAATTGCTTGCTAACTTGTCACCAATAACTTCGTCACGTTATCAGCTCAAGATTAAGCGTTATGACCAAAATACTGCCCACGTCATGTTAATGGTCTTGTAAATTTCCTATACACTACGCGCGCGAACAGTTGAGCTTTGCAGCATGAAGTCGGGAAGCGCCAGAGATGCCCGTCCGCTCACCGCTGGCTGCCTGATTAAATATATCTGTGTATTTTTTCACATTCTATAATGTGAATCGATATCGACATAATTTGCTTACACGCCCAGTCCTAGTGCTCGCTTATCGCATTGCTTCCGGAACTCTACCGCTCGCGCACCGAGTGTACTTATTGGCATTTTTGAGTAAATATTTTTACAAATATGTTTTTATATGGCTTGTGATACCATCTCATCTTTAAGGCCTATCTGCACAACTCATGGTTGATAATCTATGTCACGATATTATCTCTAGTGGGCGGAGCTTGTGAGTCATGTGTGTGTAGCGTGCCAAAAATACATATTAGCACGTTCCGAGCTACAACGAGCGGAGTAGTGACCGAGGTGAAGACTGCACGGCGCTGATTAATTTGGGTTGATTGAAACTGACACAGAAAATTAGTTAGGCATATAAGAACTTTTATCATGAGAATGACGTTTGAAATGAGATGCAAATTATAGTAGGTACAAGCATGTTAAAGGAAGATGAAGTACCAGAGTGACTAAGTCGTTAGAAATGACTTAGGCCCGTTTACTTTACGTAATTACTTTACGCCGTCACTGATGAGCACACGTGGACTCTTATTTCTTCTAGGTGTCTATGCTTTCTTATTTATACTAATATAAGAAAGAGGTAAAATTGTGTATTTGTTTGTGGGTATCTTGGGGGGTTATCTCTGAAACTACTAAACCGATTTCAATAGTTATTCCTTAAATAGGAAGCTACGTTATCGGTGTCTAATATAGGCTTATATTTTATTTTGAAATTTTGAAAAAAAGTTTTGAAAAAAAAAAAACGAAGCGAAGCGAGGGCGGGTCGCTAGTGTTTAATAGAGTGAACGTTATTTTCTTTATTAGAACTTTAGAAGATTAACAATATATGCAGGACATGTAAAATTTGACACAACAGAACATTTCCTGCCCTTATTACATTTTCGTAATATTCTAAATATTATATTTAATGCATTAAAAGTCATTATTAATTAATTGCAATTAATTATTAATTAAAAAGTTATGTATATTTAAAATTGTTGTCTGCATATTATCATAACGTCTGCTATACACCGATATTAAGTATACGCGGACGGGAATAACTAGATAAGAATGTAATTCCTTAAGGAGCTTCTGGGATATTTTCTAGGAATGTGATACCTCAACAATTTCATATAAAGTATGTAATCATTGGCACGGAATCGCTTATACTTTGTTATGATAATAAAGACAAGACAGATAATAGCAATCAGTGAATATTTATATCAGCATAGGATAATATGTTTAGGGATAATGTACGTGCATTTATGCGTCATGGTGTACAAAACTGTAGGTGTAAACATTTCGGTGAGTGCGCGTGCGCCCATGTAGCAAGGTGGCGAGTTTCTCGCGAAACTGCACCGTATTACTAGGAAAATGTTATTTTTTTTTTATGTAATGATGAGAACTACACCGTGACGGTAATAATTTGTCTGACTTGTTTCAAAACAGTTTTTGTAGGTAGACTAGGCCAAGAAAGTGGTTTCCCAGTTTTTAAAGAATGTTTTTACTACTGAAAATATCTATAAGGTTCTTGAAACTCGATTCTAATACTGAAAGAGATGCACAATATGACGTAGTAGTTGACTGCAAGCTAATAAAAAATCATATACCTAGTCTGGCCATAAATACCGTTACAATAAAGAAAAATAATTACATTTGAATTTAGAATCTGTCATTCTCACGTGAAAAATAAAAGAGTTTTCTCATTTTGGCGCCAATCATTATTAAATATTGTATTAATATTAAAATGGAGTGGGGCGATAATGAAAACCGTATTGCTGTAATTGCATTACAATGCCAAGCTCCATAGGCAAATGCACTTTTTAAAACTCTGCATCCGCTTGGTAGTAGCCGTATGTTTGTGTACCGGGCTATTGGTAGGTACATTGAAACGTCCTCTGTTTGTGACAGAAAAAGGTGTGGCCGTCCACATAGTAAACAGTTAGATCGTCTGTGTGTAGCTGTGAAGGCGAGAATCCGATGAAATCCCGTTTGGAAGCAAAAGACTTTATCCAGAGAGATTAATATAGCACCCAGAACCATATCACGTATTTTAAAAGATAATTTAGGATTTGCTGCTTACAAAAGACGTAGGTACTAGTCATTTCTTAACTGATAATTTAAAGAAAAATATGTTTGACAAATAAAAACAACTTATTCGGCGGAACGCAATGGGAGCTCACAGATAAATCTTATTTACGGACGAGAAAATGTTCACCATTGAGGAACATTTTAACAAGCAAAATGATCGAGTTTATCCTCATAACTCTAGAAAAGCTGCTGAATTGGTCAATAGGGTGCAACGTGGCCATTATCCGGCTTCAGTAATGGTTTGGTCGGGTGTTAGCTATCAAGGAGTGAGTATTTTTTGTGAAAAAGGTATTAAAACGTCGGCTCAAGTGTCTTTAGACAAGAAGGTAGTAAAGCCTCTTAAGAATACCCTGTTCTACAACCAAGAATGGTCCTCTCAGTAAGACCAGGTCATAAGGCTGGCTCAACACAGGTGTGGCTAGAAAGGAATATTCCAGACTTCATTAGAGCTGAAGACGGGTCGTCATCTCGAGGTGGATGTCAGTCATCTGGATTAAGATCGAGCTGAAGATTAGTCTCGATGTTAATCCGCTCGATTGTGATTTATGGTCTGTTTTAGAGAGCATGGCATGCTCTAAACGCCATGATAATATTGAATCCCTAAAACATGCCAATTTTCCCATGGAAAGGGTGCGTGTTTGAATCGAAAACTGGCCACAACGTTTGAAAGATTGTATAAAAGCAAATGGTGACCATTTTGAATAAACGTTATATTTTTAAAACGCTTACCTACTTGATCATTATAAAATGAAAATGAATCGAGTGACTTGTTTCAATAGTAGAAGATAGATATAAAGATAAAATACACAGATTTATCTTAGCATATTACTAGAAAATCAAATTTCTCGAAATAAATTACCATTAGTTCCATCAATTCAAAATAAGAACACGCAGCAAAGCATTGACGTCATTACAATAAATGATAAAAGACAGAAGTAGTAATTGTCAGATTGTTCTTGCAAGCGAAAATAGCCCTTATCGTTCTATGACGTGCAACCGACTATCAACGTTAGGGTGGTAAACCAGTTTCTTTGCCGAGTGTACATGTTATAAAATGCAGCTCTCTGCCTGTGGGTCTAACTAGACTCATCAGCAAACGTTGGCGCCTTTGGAGTTGATAGGCATCGTCGGAGATTTTGGAAAAAGAATTAGGAATATTGAGGAATATGGAGGATTTCTTATATTATTACACGCCTCCTTCCGTGGGATAGGATAAAATAGGAAGTGGATAATGCAACGGGATGACGTGTTTACCTGCATTGTACTTTCTATCCCGTTATATTGTTAGCCATGTCTCGTATATTGAATACAAGTGAAGCGTGTAACGTATTGCCAGTAATCAAAGTGTTACGAATTGTGAATTTTGATGCATGATATACTATGTCAAAAAGTAATTAAAGATGAAATTGCACAAAATAAAGCTTTATAAAATTGCACAAAATAAAGCCTTATAAAATTCATGCAAATGAGAGAGTGAGTGATATAATCGGATTTTTACCAAAATCAGATTGTACTTTTAATATCCAATTATATAAATAATTATAAACCATACACGTCTTTGTGTGAAACTATTTTTGATTTAATTTTATGAAGTCCAGTGGGGATTTTCATTTTTTTTATAATACAAAATTGGTTAATTCCGAAATCCGCACTGACCTTATCTTTCATGGTGGGGAAAACAGGTTTATTTTTTTAAAAAAAGTCCCGTAATACCCACTGGTAAGGACGACGCTGTAGTGATTTCAGTAAAAAACCCTTATTATCTAAGCGAGATTACCGCCATTCAATAGAAATAGCAATTCAAAAGTGTCTTATACGAATAATAAAATTAAAAGTATCTTATATAATAATAATAGTCCAGTCATTTGGTGCTCAAAAAGGGGGTTATCTGGAAAGTTTTCCGGGAGTTTTGAAAATTGGTGTTTTTATAGATTTCGACGTGCTCTTTTCGAATTTTCAGTTTGCCACCTCGTATCTTAGCCGCTCGCGCCGCCATATTGGAATAATGGCGCCCAAAAACGGTTTTTTGACAATATCTCCTTTCCAACTCATTTTACGATAAAAATAGTTACGTAATAAATTAAACTAGAGAAAATTTCCTATAATTTATGTACCAACCTTTTTTGTTGTGAAATGAATATAGTTTCAGTGTACGAGCGCCGCAAAGTCGAGGTGGCAAAGTGAAAATTCGAAAAGAGCACGTCGAAATCTATAAAAATACCAATTTTCAAAAAACCAATTCCAAATGACTGGACTATAATATGATAATTTAAATCTTCAACGGCCTTAAGCGGATTATCAGTAATTTAACTCAAAATGCCATTAGTTTGTTTTAAAGGTATTAATAAAATTACATATTGAGGAAATATTAAAAAGAATAAAGCTGCAAATAAACATGGGCTTCAATCGAATAAACAATTGTTTAATTTTCTATTTCGATAGTACAGGCGGAGTTACATTGTGACATGACCGTAGTTTTGTGTTAGTTTTATTGTTTGTACAATAACATATTATAAGCTGTTCGACTGTACTTATTTATTAGTAGGGTTTCAATGTGCCGAGGCGCTCATTCAAGGTGCTTGGTCTGTTGCCGATTGTACCATACTTTGCAAAGACGATGTCAGCTAAACTGCACTCATATGTGTCATCACGAAACCGTTGATTTCTATGTGGGCATAAATAAGAGTAGTTTTGACTGGCCAGTATCAATAGTTATTGCTGCACCGACAGAAGTAACCACTTGCAACAGTTTTTGGACTGTTTGACATTTTTCTTGGACATTGAATAGTGTAATACTACGGATGTAGTGTTTGAAAGACACGCAGAATTTGGTGTTGCTGTCTTGGCCGAATATTCGCTGGTTTGAGCCAGCCATTGTTTGTGACTTAAGTTTTTGTAATGTGGACCTGCTGTAACGCAATAGTAGTTTAGAGGTATTAAGTCAATAAATGTTTAACTAAATTTGAAATTAAAAATCTATGTGTAAACCAAACGTTAGGTAAAGCTACCGTGTGATGTGGCCTGGCTATAGAATATCACCAACTCGTCCCGTGAGTGTCGTAAAAAGCAACTAAGGGATAAAGCAGCTGCCACAAGTCCTGGGTAACTAGACCACTAAAAGAATGGACTCGCTAATCCACTCGGCCAGTGTGGCGTTTTAGGGTTTTACATCCCTCATGAATGTGCATGAGGAGGCATGGGCCTCCTATGGATATGGATATGGATGCATGGCTGATGCAATGCAGCCATGCATTGCATCGCACTGCAGATAGATAGATAAACTATTTAGTTAACACCAACACATGTTGCAAAAAGACATATTAATTAAGTAACACTTAAAGTAAAACCAGGCAGCCTTATCACCAAATCGATCTCTTCCAGATAATTCATAACGATATCAAATAAAGGTAGATGGATTTTTATAGACAGATTTTTAAAATTTAGTTTTAAGTTACGAATGTATGTGTAAACCAAACATTAAGTGGCAATACTTACCTCTCACTTGTTGTTTAAAGCCTGATTTATATATGCATTATTTTAATTTAGTTATACACTTATGAACTTAATACGTGTAAATCGGCCTTTAGTTCCTTAGTAAATACAAAGCATACAGCATTACGGATATAAACGATGTGCGGATGCTCACATGTGACCAAAACGAGTTTAACGCTTCTCACCTGTTGACAACATGTCTCTGATCGTGGTCCGGACCTAGACCGCTGTCGTTACTGTTCTCACAAGGGTCAGGCGGCCTTAAAGAGTGTGCGTTCTGTGCGTAATGGGCCAATTTGGCAAATTTGCCTAAATGCGCGAGTTTGCCCGGGTGGTGCGCCATCTTGCCCGGGTGCGGCATTTTGCCCGTGTGCGACATTTTGCCCGGATGCGCGAGTTTGCCCGGATGTGTGCGTTTATGCGGCGCCCGCATCACCTTTCTGTGGACGCGGGCACTCATCGTCGCTGTCGTTGACATGGTCATTTTCATGCCTGGGGACAAGGAGAAAAATAATATTAATTTGATACATAACAACGTTTATATAATGAAACTTGAAACCAGTTTCTTCACAAATACTTTTTTACGATAAACTGCTTAGATTATTCGATTTTTATAATATGTTGACAGTATAATATTAACATCAGTTTAGTTTCCAGGTGAACCGTCGATTTGAATAAGATGACAACTGTATTATATCTACATCATTCCAATAAGTATCTTTAGTAAGATTCTAAACTTTTGTTATCGTGGTTGATAATAATTATTGTTATGTAAACGGGTTACTCACGATTTATTATAGCCAATATTTCGGTCCAGTTACATGGACCGCGGTCGCGGCGAGACCGTGGAGGCGGGTGAAGGTGTTGTGTTGCTATTGACAGACAAATCCGTCTACCCTCCGTCGTGTTCGTTTTTGATCCGCCCCCCCCCCCCCGCACTGGACTTGTTTTTGTTGATTAAGTTCCTTGCACACTACACTACACTACACTAACAATATCAGTAATATCCCCACACCGACAGAAATGGACCGAAATATTGGCTATAATAAATCGTGAGTGGTTAACCCGTTTACATAACATATATTATCTTTAGTAGGTTTAGATTTACACGGGATGTCGCAGGAAGTTAAACTGTAGCCGTAACTAGCCTTGTTTTCATTTTTTCATCTCCACTGCTGGACATGGGCCCCGTTATTAAAGATAATGCATCCCTCATGCAGGGATGTTGGACTTTAGCACGCTGGTCAAGCGGAGGTGGTGTTAGTTCCTCAGGGTTTGTGGTAGCGGCTTTGTTATCCCCTAGTCGTCTTTTATGACACCCCAGGGGAGAGGTGGGGTAATGCTATTCAAATGCAAACGGTAATAGTGAAAGTTAAAACTTAAAATTAAATTAAAAGTGTTGAATATTTATGTATATATATATTAAATTGGGCCCTCAATTATTCATATAGAAAATTACAGACATAAAAAAGGCTCAATGGACAGATTCTTTTCCAAGCAAATTATATTACAGAATTATATACGAGTAAAAATAAAAGTACATATCGATATGTTACAACATATCATTTACGAAAGCAATTACACGCCTTTGCCTTCCGAGTGTAATAAAAGATTATCCATAGCATAGTCGTTATGCAATGAATACTACCTTAACCAACGTCATATAATATACAATCCATCATCACATCAGCGGAAGTAATTCGCCGTCCTAAAGCCGCTTCTGGCGATGGCGTCTGGAGCCAATGCCAATGACTAATGTAAGAGATCGCAATCTTTATTTTATAGTCCGTGCCATAATTCGGGTACTCTCGTAAAATGAGATGCCACTCCGAATACGTAAGTACCCCCTAAGTATAAGAGACGTTTCACACAAAGTGCGGCAGAACGTATTGTATTTAAAGGATGTACTACAGAAATAGACTTTAAATCGTCTAGCTGAACCGCGTACTGACCAAGAGGTGTGAGTTTTTTGGAACACAGTACAGTACAGCACAGTAGCCGTTTATTGTGGAGAGCCTTGCGTTAGGCGGATGGATTGGATGCATTCCTAGATATGAGCAGTTTTGTTTTGCAGATTTTCTTGTTAATAATACGACATGAGTAGGTTTTAACGCTATGTTGACAAGTAATGATATGTAGCCACTTACTTTTAATTTTGCACGTCGTGGCAATCATAGCTTGCTGTATAATTATGTTCTACATTAAGTTTTTTTTATAGTAAGTCCTAAAGCGCGAGGAGGTATATACAGGATAAAGGAGTCTATAATCCTCCATAAAGGAGAGGAGGCTTTAGTCGGGGCAGCCTGACACACGGTCACGCAAAGCGTTTGGCATACGATATAATATTATAACTTAACTATAAGAAACTAGTTGATCCGACAGACGTTGTCCTGTCCAAATTTCAATAATACAATAATTTCAATAAGTTCATACAAAAATCCTATAGAAAAAAGCACTCAGTTTTTCCAGAATTTTCCAATCTTCCGGGCAACTTTTTCAATTTTTCTTTCCCTAAAACCCCTATTCGGACTATTACGAACATTTAAAAAAAAATTGTCAATACGGTCCAGCCGTTCTCAAGTGATGCGCTTACCAACGAACAGCATTTAATTTTTATTTATATAGATAGATGTGTGAAATAAAAAAAAAAAAATGAACCTGTATGAACAGTACCGTAGGACGTCCATTCACTAACAATGTTACAACATGTTGGAGATAACACGAATCGAATAAAATATTAGCTTTCAAAGTACGTGTCCTTACTTCCTTAGTCTATGCGCTTCAGTTTCGTACGTTGGGCATAGACAACATGACGTGAATTTATAATGCAATAGATTTCGGAATTACTGTGCGTTGTAAATATGAAAAGTTGTGATATCAATAGTATCTCGCTTGAGGTTTTGCTGGCTTCCTCTCTTATCTGCCATCTACTTATTCCCACAGAATAACAAATAGTACACGAGTATAAACTATGAATAAAGGGAGTATAAGCATTGTTAGTTATAGTCAGAAACAATATCAGTCCCTCCCCTAGTAAATTACTAGGGCGTTTCGGACCATAATCCGCCACGCGGGACCAGTGCGGTGATTGGTGGATAAATATGCGCCAGATTTTTTTAACGAAAAAGTACTGTCAGATCACTGAGAACATCAAGTTCTCTTAAAAAAAAACCGAGTTGAAGGTCCCAAGTCCGCTCACGCAGTGCATAAGGGCATTGGTACTGGTTTAACACAAAACACCTGTTGAATTTTTTGTAGTTTACCTTCTTTAAGCTTCCTTATCCTATGTAAAATTTAAATATAAAATTTAAATATAAAATTTAAATAAAATTTTAAGCAAGTATAAAATTTAAATAACTATATACATATTTCGTTATTTAAGCAAAGGGACCTTATTGTCGGTATTGACCTTTGACTTTGGTTAAGATTTTCTTATTTAATATATCGTTGTTTGAAGACTGTTTAAATAGAAACATGGTCTTAACATCTAATTTAAAAGATAAAACAGTTAGAAAATTATGTTATTTTTCGAACGTGTATTTTCTGAGACTTAAACTATAAAAGCGGCAGACCAGAACGGCATTGATGTTTTCGAGATGTGGTGCTGGAGAAGAATTCTTCGGATTCGATGGACAGCATTTCAGACAAACGCATCAATTCTAAAGAAACTTAAGATAGTTATCTGAACTGGGCTATCCACCAGCTGCCTTCATAGAATTCTTTAGTACTTCGGTCACATTGCCAGAAAGGGAGACAACAATTTGGAGACTCACAGTAAATGGCAAGGTGGAAAGAAATATACCGCGAGGACGTAGTCGGATGCCTTGGTCTGACCAGATCCGCACCACTCTCAACACCAAAATCCACGAAGCATTGAGTACCGCTAACAGCTGTCAAAACTTATTCCATGGTTGTGGTTACGACCCTCAGTGATGGGGACAACGATGCAAGGAGGAGGAGGAGGATGATGAAAGAGTTATGTTATTTTATAGAAACATATGGCCGCGTGGTGTCGACTGGCTTCAGAATAGCACCACCCTAACTCTTCCCGTGGGAGTCGTAAAAGCCCTGAGGACCTACACCAGCTCTAAAAGAGTGAACTCGCCAGCCCGCCGACAGCGTGACGTTTTATGGCGTTACATCCCTCGTGTACAAGGCAATGTACCTGAGGACGCTCCGTGTGCTGCAGTGGAAAAAGAGCTGGTTACTGTTAAGTCTTGCAATGGGATATTTCAGGTCATTAATGAAATGTTAGGCGCAGTAACATAGATGATAGCATCTACGTCATTACGTCTCGCTAATGACAGAGATCTCAAAAGAGTGGCTTCTGAGCAGGTATGCTGTGCTGTATAAATCCATAGAGAAATCGTTATCGCTCTATAGAATGTACGAGTACCTTCTGTTATCCTATATAAACAAAAATTAAATGCTGTTCGTTGGTAAGTGCATCACTTCAGAACGGCTGGACCGAATTGGCTATTTTTTTTTTAAATGTTCGTAATAGTCCGAATAAGGTTTTTAGGGAAAGAAAAATTGAGGAAAATTGGAAAATTCGGGAAAAACTGAAAGTGCTTTTTTCTGTGGGATTTTTGTATGAACTTATTGAAATTATTGTATTATTGAAATTTGGGCAGGACAAAGTCTGTCGGCTCAGCTAGTTATTAAATAAATAAATGTGTCTGCTCAGTTATTTTATATCTACGAGTATATATAATGTGCTCTAACAAACACCAGAGATAGTGTGTAGGAATCACGAAATCAAAACCAAATTGCGTTGCTCTGGAAAGAGGTTATTTTAATTAAATCCAATGTGGATACAATTAATACATTCGACATTAATTTAACAATCTTACAATCAAAATCTTACCTGGAAAGAGAAACAACATTAGAGCTATTGATTTCCTATTTAATTATCTCCAGGAAGATTATTGAGACACAAGTAACCAAATACCTTTCTTGAGTCACTAGATTGAACTGCCAAACGTCCATAGCCCCAACCACCGAGGCACCACAGACTGGCACAAAGTCCATATAGCCACCAACATGGTGAATTTGAATGATCATTTACATATATATAAAAGTATTTGTTCATATATATGTTTGTATATATTATATTATATGTTCGTAATTATTTTTATTTAAATAAAAATTTAAATAGTAATATTAAAAGTATAGTTAATTTAGTATAGTAATTTATAATATACTAAAAGTAAAAGTTTCTGTTACTGTTTGATTCTGTTTGATCAAACAGTGTTTGATCCGGTGTTTCTGTTTGATCTGCTGGTTGACTGGTTGAGAATTATGTAAGGCATTAAGTGCGCAATTTGTACAAGTCAAATTTATAGAGTAAAGGCGGCAGACGAGCAGTGATGGTGGTAAGTGATAATGCATATCAACATCAGTTTAAAATTAAAAAGAGAAACGTTGGTCCGATCCCGGATGCGTTGACCTTAAAATGTCTGTCAAATACTTATCCAGTAATATATGTGGGGAAAAAAAATCACATCATTTTTACCAACAAAGTTGGCGTGTTAATTATGCCATTGGTCGTACACCAAAATAATTGACCATCGTGTAGGTCGTTGCTATTTGCTAATGGTAACGATTCTATGACGTCATCTCGCAAAAAGCTCGTTCGGTCGTTAACAGTGTACTGATATTGCTGCACATAAAATTTATTCATCGTCGTAAATACGATTCCGATTGATGACAGTCAATACATTTACTACTATCGGTAATGGTCTACTTTGATCTTTGATGTGGGTATGAATAATTCTAAATCAAGTACATAAGTATAAACACGGCAGCTTATTTGTTTGTGTAGATGCGTTTCCATATCTCCGTACTCAATCGATAATAATTTTTCGCAGATGTGTTTTAACTAAAATAAGCAGACGGTCGTTGAAATAAATCATGATTATAATGAATATCCATCAAAAATATTGATTTTTTAATGTCAATATTAATTAACAATCGGATATAAAGATACTCAAATGTACTGCATTATATCTTATTTTTTCCGATTCCCTTTAACATACGTGTGAGTTCGGTAGTGACTGAAAGCCAGAGCCCATTCCGATCCCATCCTATCTAACTATACATAATATAATAAAACTGTAGAAGCATAGTGTCTGTACATTGAATATATTTACCAAAAACTGATTGGGGGCGATGAAGGAAGAGTATCAGAATACAAAAAGACGATTTTGAATTTTTTTGTATTTGTCTGATCTAACACGCTAGTCTCCAAAACTACTGAACGGATTTTCATGAGGTTTCCACAGGTTAATTAAGCTTAGCTTGGCGCTTCGAATAGGCTTCGTTTCATCGAAATCGGCTGACGGGAAGACAATATATCCCAATTTAGAGTTTAAAAACTAAAATTCCACGCGTACGAAGTCGCGGGCACAGTTAGTTCTTCGATAAAAACAATAAAACGTTTGCAATTGACCACATTATTATATATACATGATATGAAATGAAATGATATATTAGCATCATAGAGTTTGGAAAACGAACGATGCAAAAACACAAGCAACTAATACAGATCTCCTAAACTCTAGACATACATCATTGTACGTACCTTATTAAATACCTCATACAATTATAAATTAAAAAATAAAAATTATTTTCTAGTTTACAGGAAGTGATAAAGTTGCGTCATCATAGTGCGGCCTCGCCCCAGCTCGCGATGACACTGAGCGTTTTTCCTTAGGAATTTATAGTGGACTGGTCTTCCGCGTTACAATTCCTCGATGTTGGCCCTTGGCCCTTGATGTTAATGGTCTGATAATATAAGAGCAGTCACCTAAGGCCCTTAAAACTTATTACGTTGATGATTGTAGTGAGATAAGCGCAATTAGTTTTAAATTTCTATTTGTAATTTTCAAAATATACTGACGCTCTTTAGTCTATCTATATAGCTAACAATAGTGCTCTGTTTCGATATTATACGTATAAATTATTATTATAAGCGTCTAAGATTTCGAGAATATTTTCATTGTGATTTACTTCGTGTTACGTTAAAAGTATATAGACATTTGTGATAAATTCCTTCGTCGTGTAAAATGAACTGTAAACGTGATACGTCCTTGCATCACACGCTGCCGGTTTGGTCCGGTTCTCGTCTCGAGTCGAGCATTTATTGATCGACGCTATGGCAACATGGGACGCGACTTCACTTATTTTTAGTTTTAATCATGTTCACGTTTCTATTGTAACGTTATTCTTACTTTTACTGTTTCTGAGCTGACTCTTGTGGTATGTGTTGCCACGACATATTAGATAGACAGACAAGCGACAGAGCTTTGCTCACTGTAACGAATTATTTTCATACAAATTTTTCGTTCTGGTTTGTTCACTTGCTGTGTATGTATTATCATATAAGTATATATTTAATTATTATTATATTATATTATTGTTTTATTGGTATTATTACTTTATTGCGTAGCCTACCTTTTAAGGCTAAGGCCGCCTATTGTTTCTGTATATGGTATGAAGATAATAAGTTAAAACAGGAATGCAATAAAGAATTTTCATTCACTCGTTTCATAGAGAGGAGCACATAATATTAAATTCTTATAAGTTTTATAAGTTCTTTATAATGGTCATTAGATATCTGAAAATCTTATTAATTTCCATAAACGATATAAGCAAGACAGTAATCTTTAATAATGAAACATACGACATGCATTACCAATACTAACTAAGGTCATCCAATAGTTATCATAAATAAATGTTGTGTTGTGATTGTGACGTATTCAACGACGGTTACTGATTAAATCACAGAATGAATAATTAATATGAAAGATTCTGATAGAAAAATTGTTTGCTAGCTAACAGTGAATATACTAACAATACTATAATTAGTTTTTAGAAACTTAAGGAAATTATGGCGATTTTTTTTAAAATTAATTTTATATGTTATAGACCGAAATCATTACGTGTCATTTATTTACCACTCGATAGATAGCCCAGCTCGACCAATCGACGTTTGCACAAATGCAAACTCCGTTGCAGCTCATTATCAATTTATTCAATAAGCGGTTAGGTGGGGCCAACCGCAAATATAACGTTGTAGAACAAACCTATTGAAGCAGTGAGAGCAACGAAAATGAACTTTAAAATCATCGTGATAACTCGTTTATGAACGCAAAAATAACCGTGGATAAAATAAATTTGTAACCATGGAAACGCTCGGTTGCGAACACATTACGTTAACATAATTTGACCACACATTCACCGGTTTGTCAGGCTTCTTATTTATATTCATTATGAACAATTTCATATCTTTACATAGTATAAAACAAAGTCGCTTCTCGCCGTCTGTCCCTCTGTATGTACGCTTAGATCTTATAAACTACGCAACGGATTTTAATGCGGTTTTCATCAATAGATAGAGTGATTCAAGAGGAAGGTTATTATATTGTTTTGTGTTATTATATATGACGATAATAGTTATTGAGGGGCATGCCACGCATGCCGGGCACAGCTAGTTATTAGATAAAATGATTGAGAGCTAACGATGCGTTGCAAAAAATCGATACAAATGTCGTAGCCGTATGACGATATTAAGTGTATACATTCGTTTAGTATTGAAGTACGGGAGGTCGTTACCCTGCGCGTGCCGAGACTCGACCCGACTTATCGACGGTTATCGGTCGACTTCGTGAAGCCGGCGAAAGTCCACCGTACCACCTGACTGCCCGTCAAAATACAATGATAACATTTCTTGGTTGTATGAAACAATTTTACGTTTTTCTTAACTCGGTACTATCGAAAGCGAAGTAAGTTTCTGTTATTGTAAGGACACAGCATAATATAGACATAGTCTAGCTATGGATCTAGCGGCTCATATTCTTATTTTACTCAGAAGTGTTCTTCATGTTGCTAGTGAAGTTCAAACAAACTTTATTCTCATTAAGACATTATCACTTACATGAGAACTTAATAGTTAACATAATAAAAGATAAATAGTCTTACAAGTCCGGTGAACAATTACTACAGACTATACTATAATTTATTTCATAGTTCGTTCCTTTTATTAATCCCAAGTATGGTGTCTTTATTAATCCAGTTTACTTTAGGTGGATTAAGTATTTTAGTTTCAGTAACTTTATTAGCCCTCACATGAGCTTTTAGGGTGTTGTACAATGAAAATAGTTTCTGATGAGAATATTGGTTTCTTGGTTAGTGATAACTTCGAAAAAGTGGTGCTATATAAATACAAGAACAAAAATAACAATATTCCAGTTTTGATAATAATTCGTAGGCACTCCTGATGTGGATATCGTAATAGTACATTATAAACATCGAAGATGCTCATTATTGGGTCAGCAATGCCACGTGACGCGCGAATGTTAACAATTATATTAGAAACGCGGGCGTTCTGATTAATTGTGCGCAAGCAATATATGTCAATAGATACGTCTTTAGTTTTGATCAAATTATATGATTTGTTTTGTCTTCGCCTTAACTATTGTTGTTAATTATTACGTCTGGGTTTGATTGCAGATACCAAGATGCACTTCGGACTACTGTGCCACTGGAGTAAGAAGGAGTTTGGACTCCCCAGTTTGATGAGTTTATTTATGGTAACTGTAGGTTATAGTCGATAAGTATTTAAAACTAAATTATTAATAACTAAACTATTAAAGACTAACTTAAAATATAAAATAGCTATAACTATAAATAATCAAAATAATAATGTCACTAGATTATTGTACAAGGTGCTCAATATATGCCAATTTTTGGAGGGGGAGGGTGCACGCTGCAATCCAACAGCCGGTGGGCGCACTCGACTGGCCTCATTACCCCTCTCTCAAAGAAGACTACCTTGAATTATACTGCATTTACTATTATACTTTATAATATTCCCCAATGTACGTACGTGTTTCGGTAGTGAGTGAGATATGCCAGAGCCCATTTCTATCCTATACTATACCTTCCCATTTTCCCAATCCTTTCTCCAAATCCATTCTTACACCAACAAAGGTAGGCAGCGCATCCGGGAGCGTGGCAAAGTTTGTCATTCTGGACTAATGTTGGCATGTACCGCGAGTGTCAATGGACGGCAGTATCCACTACTACCAGGTGGACTGTATGCTAGATTGTCACCCTCTTTCTATAAAAAATATATATTGAGATGTATATATTTGGCCCATTTCCCGTTTGGTGAGTATTTCTCTAGTTATCCAAACATTATCAAACTAATTTACAAACCCTCTAGGTTACCGACCGTCGACACGCACACGAGCAAACAAACAGATCGGGCGGATGTTTGTCCGAAGCAAAATATTATTTAAACCGAATATAAAGACTTTATTTATAACAATAAATACTGAAGTTGACGCTCGACTCGACCCAAATAACAGTGACAAACAAAAATGATAACGATTATATTGGTGTCGTAATTGGTTGGTAGTTGAATGAATGAGGAAAATATTTGAAAATATTTCTTCTTAAGAAACTTTTGGAGGTCACTCATTGTCTACTGTATAACGTAACGTAAAGTGCGGTTACACTTTTAATTATTTTGTTTCTATTACACTATTTTAAGAAATTTGCTCAAAATTCGTTTCGCAATTATCGGGCCTTCTCACTTACGTATCGCACAGAAAAATCAGCTTGTTTGTAGAGGACATCTGACCACAGAGGTCGATTGGTCGTTATTAATGAGACCTTCATTGATGTTTATCTGATGGTGTTATATGGTCGATATCAATAATGATATAAATATTTATAAAACCGAAACAAACAAGGTGCGATAGAAGGCGGAGACTTGATATAATGCAATTGTAATAGTGGAAAAGCATCTGATAAAGCATTGAAGAACAACAATTCATTTTCTGAAGTGCATCGCAAAAGGTAAATGGAGTACAAAAATGTATATACGACAAATAGTGATAAACCGTTACACATAATCCTCTGCCCGTATCGTTTATACACTGCTATGATAAACAGGACCTTGCTCTCTCCGTGACACACTTACAGACGTGTACTAGTAGTGTTTACATATTAAATATTTATGCTGTCTGTCGATAGCCCACGATTCGGTTGTTTACCTTCGGCCTTTTATTATCTATAATCGTTATTTGGGAGTGTTCGACTTTCCTTACAGCTAGGACGCTTATTTATGTAATTCAGTGCTAGAAGTGATAGGTCTTTTAGATTTCCAAATGGTGATTTACATAAAGTACGTTGAGATAAATTATCTTAAATTCACCATTTGTTTTGAATACATTGACTTGCAAAGTTCAGAAGCTCTATATGTGGACGAAAATATTTGGAAATACAAATGCGCTTCTTACATGCATGTAATATGTTATATTTAAATGAAATAATTCTAATTACATACTAATTAAGTTAATCTATCAACCATTTTAATCCCTTCGCTAAAGAAGCGATTATTTCAACCAAATAAATTGGTGGCACAAGCGAAATAGGACTACAAAGGAAACAAAGAAGAAAGGTATATTAATGTAATAAACATTCCGGATCCAAGAACAAGTTTATTGTTCACTATTTAGTGTAGATAATAGTGCTGCTAACGACGTTGTGTCTTTGTAATCGAATCAACACTGACAACACGCGCGCACCTCGTGTTCAGGGCCGGAAAGATGTTGCATAAAACTATTGACCTTAAAGTCATTTATTGTTTTAATTACTATCGTACTTGTCCCACTGCAGGGCACAGGCCTCCTCTAGTAAATTCACTTTGGAGTTCCGGGCCTTAATGCAGAACGCGGGTCCGGTGCCGATATGCCAGATAATATTTTTTTAATTTCTGAAGCATGCGGGTTTCCTGACGATGTTTTTCTCTCAGAGGCCAGTCAGTGACAATTTTTAAAAATCCGCACTTAAGTAGAAACTCGGTGGTACGGGCCAAGGATTTGAACTCACGATCACACGAATGTGAATCGAACATAGATTCTCCTAGGTCCTAGGTTATCAAAAGCTCCTTTGCTTACTATTGCTTTTATTTAATTACTTCTAATAACAATTTAAAATAACCAAGTTTATTGATATAATAACGAGTAGGATCAACGCTTTCTCGTCGGCAATAGTTGGTGACACATTTTCGTTAGTCACACGGCACGTTATTCTTTGAGCTGTTTCTAACTTTTACTGTATCTTTCTGCTCGGGTCTTATGTCATAGATGTATAGTTTGTATAATGTTTGCCATTCCTGTGCTAAAAATATAGTGATAACTAACCGACTTATCTTGTAGACATTTCAGTAAATAAACCGGCCAAAATTAGATGTTGGCAACGTCACTTTACCACGATACTACACAATGTTCGTTGAATGTTTAAAGTGTGTTGCTCTATACCATTTTAGTAGATAAAGGGATAGAATTTAAAACATTTGAATTGGTCTCCATATTTGACTTCAAGTCTTACAATCGAATGAATTCAAATCTATTGAAGTTCCAATAGTCTATGATGATTTTCCGATTTTATCGTCCAGCAACTGCCAGTAAACTTCTTCAGTTATTGGTCCACCTGGCCGCAGTACTTTTCACACTGCGCTTCCGGGCACGTAGTCGCTGTTCCAGGTCTCATCTACACCATCAGTAGTGGGTTCTGCAGTATAAATAGCATACCTATGGCAATTTCAGCTTGGCTATTGGGAGCTATGGTGGTGAATAGTTTTTTGTCGAACCAGCTCGTGTCTCTCTACTGATGACTATAGCCCTCTCCCAAGAACCGCTACCACACACGAGCTTCAGCTCTTCGCATGCAGCCACTACCGGCGGCTACTTTCTTTTAATCGTCGCGCGTCGGTCCTCTTGGCCGGAGGGCGTTACGTTTCCCGGATATTCCGGTACGTGGTCTACATTCACCCCATTTGGTTTAAACAAAGAAACAGCTCTCTGCATAATTCGCTGAACAACTTAACTTATAGATCAAGCTGTAAGTAAACGAATCTCACCAGATCAACTCCAACAAATGTGTACTACTTCTTCAGCGTCGTAATTCCGGTATTAACTCAATCACTAATAGATAACCAGCAACATTTTAGGGCTCAATTGTGATGTAGAATCAGGTGTATGTTGTCATTAACCTGGGCGATTATTAAGCAATTGGAAACTCGTTACTTGGGCATTAGTGGCCGCGATATCGCCGCGACAATTAAAAATATATTAATTCCGCTGCGGACAACCGGTACCGGACACCTTTGTATCAATAACCGTTTAAAAACAATCAAATATCGTCATATTTTTGGGAAAATTTAATTGTAATGGATCCGTCCTAGCGGCCTCATATAAAATTAAAAGGAATTATATTTAGAAAATTTAGAAGATATAAGTGAATTTGTTTATTAGAGGACTTTGATCTAGAGATTAGTGCGTTGACTATTAAACTAGATAAATATTATGCTGCAGAAAGTCAATAAATTCCAAACGTCATATTCAGTTTATTACAATAACTGATGCTTTCTATCTAAACTTATGATAAACATACGAGTTGTTTACATAACGTCTAACTCCTAGCCACAAAACTCTAAAATTCTGCTAAAATTTGGCCCAGGTCTCCCTATGTTGTCCTTCACCGGCGAACTAGTGATAATTTAAAAATCGGCACATAAGTAGATTTTAAGTATTTATTATAATTGTATATTTTATCTATTCCATTTTTTTTTTTAATGTTGTTGCACTTACACCTGCGTACCGTCAGTCCGTCACTAAATACTCCCAAAGTTGGCTGGGAAAAAATACTTCATAGCATACCTCGCCTTTTGTTAAAACAATAAAGAGTAAATAAATAGATCACCGCTCAAAACATCTGAAAGCGCTAATTAATTTAATAGGCGAAGGAGTCTGTTAATATATATCGGTATTGAAAATGTTTTTAGGGTAAGTTAAGTTGCATCATGCTATCCCTTCTTATTTGATTACAATTAATTGAATTAGCAAACAATGAAATGTTTATTTCAATTTCTTCGACCTTTCAGAGAACTAATTAATTATGCGCTAATATTTACACGTTCTTATCTCGCTTTAGAGTGACCACGATCGAGACTTTTTATGGACAAACGTGAATATATTGAAAATATATATTACGTACAACATTGGTCGACCGAGCGTTTGCATGATTACAAATTATTTTGCGTTCGTAAACGTGATTTTAAAGATCATTTTTATTGTCCTTACTGAATGAATAGGTTCTACAACGTTATATTTGCGATTGACACTACCCAATCACTTATGGAATAAGTTGATAATGATGATAATGAGCTGCAAAGGAGTTTGTATTTGTTCGAACACTCAATTTGACAATATTGTGCCCGTTTATAAACTACTGACAAAAATAGTTTAATGAAATTCATGTCATTTTAAACGTCCGTTCTACTAATACTTTAATGTAGATTTGGAAGAAATCTACCCACAGTAAAGATCACAACTTCCGAATTTCGAATAAAAATCACAACATCTCGAATTGGTTCCATAGCGTCAAAATTAAGAACTTTGAAGTCACAAAGCCATTACATAAACGGTTTGTTGTATAGATAGAACGAATGAAAAATCTACCATTTTTGTTTAAACATGTTATAAAACCTACGGAAAATAGCGATATCTACCTTTTTGACTACCGCATGCCACTGACGTTTAACAAAAGAATTCTTAACAAAAAATAATAAATAAAATTAAAACAAATCATTAAAAATTCTATAACTCATACTAAATTTTAATTATTTTCAGTGAATTATGTCGACAGCATGAGCAATTGAGCATGAGACGCTAGCAAAAACAAAAGTCATTATTTCGTACGCACAGTATAAAATATCCGGCAGTTAACCAAACAAGAGCCCTTAGTTAACGGCTCAATGATTTTACGTGCGTAGTCGCAGCAATAAAAGTGCTCATAAATCGGACAATACGCCTATTATTGACTTATCATTATATTGTTGGCAATAACATAAATATGTATTTCAGCTTATGTCAACATTCTATTATCTTTTATTTATTCATTCATAATAAAAATTGTGTTCGTATATTTATCATCATACAATCACATAAGTATTCTGTGCATTTAGTACCTACAATATTTGTTATTGTTGGTGTGCAATAAATAATAGTAATCTATCAATAATAACTACCTATCTATAATCTAATCGTACTTAAAACTTAAAAAAAGACTAACAAAAAGATTTTAATTAAAATGTATTTATTATTTAGGAAGTCTCATTTAATACATACATATATTTAGGAACTATTGTGATTACATATATATTCTATATGAGTGATCTAATTATAGTTAACAGCTAAAACAATTTAATCAATTGAGGTTACTAAATGACTCAAAGTTTTTGTTTAAGTACTTAAACAAAAACTTTGAAATTATCATATCACTGATTCCGCGGCGAAGGTAAACATCGCGAGAAAATAAACACGCTAGGTCGAGAATTAAAAAAAACTTATCTTGAGCAAGTGTATCCACCAATCCGCACATGGCCTGCATGGTGGATTATGGCTCGAATGTTGATATCAAAATGCGTAAAAACAATAATTTAATAAAAAGTAATGTGAATAATATAGTATTATGATGTTGAATTTGGAAACTATTTTACATGTAAAATTCTTTCTGCGTGATCAAGTTATCACTCCCTCTTCTGTTTTTCCTCGTTTGTTTCATAAATCAAGAGCTACAAAACATATTTAAGAGAATCGTCACATAGATACTTAGAATAATCAGTCTTTGAAGACTTTTGTGTACATAATAGTTATATACCTTTTTAACGGGTCCTTAGTCCAAACATCCTCTTCTCTGATCGCCACTATTTCTCCATGTTTGTGCGTGAAGTCAAGAAACATAAAAATTTCAATCGAGACGATGGATACAAATTATCCTTGACATGGAATGCAGTGATTTCTAATTTTCATAAGATTAAATCTAGTGATTTTTCGTCTGACGGTAATTCAGAGAGTCGTGTGTCGAAACTTTCTGGACTATAAAGATCAAATGCACCCGCAGTTGATGAAACTGCTAGCAACTGTCGACGTGGACTAGCCGCCTCTTCAGTCAGCTCGTGACCATGGTTGGTGCGACCCAATCGAAACGTCGAGTAAAATAAAAAACGTAAATACACGCCCTGAGACCCGTTTAAATAGATGAATATGTGTGAAAAACGCGAGAATCTTAAATGTACATAATAAGTTGTATTGTAACGTATTATCCGCAACTTGTTTGAACATACAAAAAATTACTGACAATAATAAATACGCTCTTTGATTCCTCTAAAGACTTGTGGGTTTTATTTTTGTCTTTTTCAATGATACCTATGCTCTTTGATTTTAACATGTGATATTACAAATCTAATCTACTGCTAAATATCTATAGGCAGGCGGCATACCCGGAGACGTGAAAATGTTGTAATACTTGACTGATGTTGATTGATTTTGATATTTATGGCGGATGTCTATGGGCGACAGTATACAGTTACCACCACGAGGACTGTCCGCACATCTGACACATTCTTTCTTTAAAAAGCTTCCACCAAAATTAAGCAATAGGATAAGTGGTAAAAGGTATACTTATTTAATCGACAGTTCAATTAAATGATTATTTTTTGCATATTATTATACAATTTATTATAATATTTATTGTATATTATTATTATTAAGTTTTTCCGTTGTATTGTAACTGATTATACGATAGGTAACTGACAGTTGACGGAAGAACTACGATATTTCTGTGTCTTCTATATCCATCTGTAGAATTCGTAAACGCCCTTCTTTTTAAAAAGATTTTAGATTTTAGTTTAGTCTCTAGATAAAGAGCTTCTAAAAACAGTGGGTGGAAGTGACACAGAAGTGATTACGAAATAAAATCAAACTCAAATCAAATTTAATTAAAAAGACGATCCAAAACTTCATAAAAACCATGGCCACTATAAGCGAAACAGGAATCGGAACCTCGTTCACAGTTTGAAACGGCCTTGTGGACGAAAATCTGGCGCGAACCACTTCACGAAACTGGAATGAACCGGTACATATGTGCGGGGCGGGGTTCACCGCCTTACCGCCATGGACTTTTTAACTTTCCACCTCGAATAGTTATAGTATTAAACTTAAAATTATTTATTTTTATTGAATTGTATTTTAACTGCCGCAAATATATAGAATTAGCAAACGTTGAAGAAAATTTATATTCAGCTAAAACATACGCAGATACATTTGTTCAAATATAAACACTCCTACACACATCCACCAGTTTTTCTGACAACAAACTAAGAAACCACACAATTATCAAAACACACACAATTTCACAATAATGTGAAAATTAGAAATAATGGAAATAAATAGGAAATGTTTGCTGTTGGTGACACTCAAACTTATAGCGACGAATTTTTTTATGTTTGAAGTAGTTAATCAAATTTTTCGATAAAAAGCTCCATTTTCTTTTTTGAAAGTTGGAGATTTTTTTCAGTTTTAGAAATATTAACGATAAGAAAGACGAAGAAAAAAATAGAAACAGGAGAAAACATACATTTAACATCCCGAGGCATTGCATTGCCGGAAATAGACCCCAAAAATTGGAAACCTAATACAAGATGCAATTAATAAAATATTCACAAAGTGACAGTCAGAAACTGTTTCATCGTCGCGTCAAATTGGTTGATTTACTTAGGAATTCGTTTCATTCGACCCACAGACCACAGAACCCACAGAACATCCTCCACAGAAATATTTCGTAGTGGCTCACTTGTTATAGATTTGGTATCGATACTGATCTGGGAACTAAAGAAACCGTGAGATTAGCGTCGTCATAACACGAACACGTTAGATTATATAGTTAATATCAATTTCTACATATATGTAGAAGTGCGCAATAATTCGTTATTAGGTACATTTTGAATTAGCGTTGTGAAAGAAAGAAAGAAAGTTATTTTTTCGACAACAACATATCAAATGAAATGGGAATAAAAAATACAAAAATAATATTGATTGTTGTGCCAATCGCCGCCTACTCAGCATAATATGTCGCAGCGTCAACTGCGACGCTGATTTTCAGTTTCGTTGTGAAGACAGGGCGTTAGACGAGCATACAGACCACCTGATGGTAAGTGGAAACTATAGCCCATGGACATCCGCGATACTGGACTGAAGTTGCCATAACTTCAGTCCAGAATGACAAACGTTCGCCCGCCCCCGGATGCGCTGCCTACATTTGCGGATTAAGGAATGGATTAAAGGGTTGGGAAAATGTGGAGGGATAGGATAGGAATGGGCTCTGGCATATCTCACTCACTACCGAAACACGTAGGTAAATATGATAAAGTAAGAAGTGCAGTACATTTCATGGTAGTCTTCTGTGAGAGGGGTAACCTAGCTAGTCGAGTGCGCCCAGCGGTTGTGGGAATGCATCGTGCACAAGCCTTACATAGAAGAAGATTATATGTAAGCCCCCTTGTTAACGACACAGTTTTCCTACGGTAAGGCGAACCTGCCGGTATCGTAAGAAAGCCGTATAATAACATGCTTGTTCCCGACACGGTGAACTGCCGGTGTAGGCACGAGTAGCGTATTTTAGATGCGAATTTTCCGTGTCATTTTTGAGTGCTAAATTAAGAAAAAATAATTAAAATACTCATAACACAAAACTCGAATCAGCACTGGTAAACATCACGAAACCGTGAAAACATATCCGGTGTTGTTAAAACACTCCCATAGACTGTCATAGAACAATGTTCGATATCTCGCCGTCATTTTTCACCGTTTTTACGCCATGGTATCAACAAGCTCTCATAGTGGCCCATACAACACCGAGGACCGTAGGTTTTAACGGCGGAAAACCGTGTCGTTAACGAGCGGCCTAATAGTGGATGGTGTGATATTGTGGATAGAAGGGTTGTTACTTGGATAAGATATCTTATTCTTTGAAAATGTTCCGAACACCATCGCAAAACGCCGTAAGTAATTTATTGTCTGTTAAACTAGACAATGTTTAATATGATAATAAGTACACGCGCCCTTTGACCATATCATACATAATTAGATCAAACACACACAAAGGATGTAGTTTAATGTTCATATTGACTCAATATATAAAACAAAAAAAGGGGTTAAAAAAACAAAGAAATTATCTGTGTTCCTAAACATGCAGACCTTTTTTCATCTTCATGATACAGGAAGAGACTTAGCATGCGTCAACTGAGATACCTAGATCTCAGAGGGCTGCTAGTTCTCACACTAGTGGCGTCCTCATTATATAGTATTGTGAGATGTTGTAGAATAAGGAAAATAATATAAATGATATGTAAATAATAATATAAATGATATGTAAATAATAATATAAATGATATGTGGTTTTCGTAGTTATTATAAAAGATATCTTGCAAACCCTTGAAGGAAAAAGACTAGACCCAAATGCGGTGAACTATTTATTTTAGAAATAAGTAACTTTAGCACACTGAATAGTCAAACAGAATTAATAGACACGGAATAAAAATAGTAAATAAAGATACTATAAACAGTACAAGAAACATAAAGGATAAGTTCAAAGTAGCTCAACAAGCGCTAGAAGCTACTGCTTGGAGTTTCATTGAGGAATAAAGTCCGAAAAGATTTGACGAAAAAATTAAAGGAGCTGACGTAACTAATAAAAGTATCAAGATTAAAGAGATGAAAGGGCAAGATGAAACGGGTGACAAAGGGCAGGCGGCATATGCAGAATCAAAAGGTCTTAGGAGTAGACAGATCTTGAGAGGCGACCACATTCTGGGAGGCACAGGGTCGTTCTACGATCACAGGTGATGTTGTGACAAAGGCTATTCACTTCTAACAATTCATTAATTTTATTTTTACAAGTTATTTTGCTCGACGGAGTCTGTAGGTTACTACGATCAGTATTACAATAGGAGGCGTGTTCAAACGTAAGCAGTTCCATTGAAGTCCGACGCAAAATGGCATGGTCTGATTCAATCATATGCAATGACTAAATTAAGGTTCGTCACTAGACGCGCCACAAGGATTTTCTCATCTTATCGTTCATTGATCTGCGACTTTTCTTTAACACGACTGACCTATTTCAAGATATTAGCATAATTCAAACGTTTAGTGGGAAATGTTGAAAATATATAAGTTACCATATTGGGCAGGTTATACATGGAGTAGGATCGACTACTGGCATAGTCTCTATTTCCATGACTTTTAATTAAAATAATGTAAATTATATTTATTGCCAACCTTTAGTCTGAAAATAGTGTCATTGGTATATATTATAATCATGTTATACAAATTGTTAAATTATTTAATCTATAATAGAAATATTGTTTTTAAGTCGTATCGATGTAAATGGTTATGTATTTAAAAAACCCGATAACACGCACCAGTCAGAAATATAAATATGGCAATTTTTAAGTTTCTTTGAGATTTAGAAAAATAATCAGTTGTAATTTTACTAAACGAATGTAGTCCACCTACGAACTTGATCCAAAATATTTGGGCAAAAAAAAATATATTGGTGATCTTGCAAATAGCTATTGCACATCCGGGACTGGAACATGGTGAAAGCATGAGACACTATTGTTTCAAAAACGCGACAATATACAACACATACGAGTACATGCACACGTAAAACAATTGTAATGTGATGTGGTACAGTATAAACAGTGAGAAGTTCAACAATCGCATACAGGTCGCAAATTGCAGCGGCCCAGATCGAGTGCGTCGCGTGACGCACATGCCTCTCCCCCCCGGGTGGTGACCCTCAGCCCTCCACCCGCAACATGTGGCCAGCTAGTGATGTACTCGGACATAACCAATTTTACAACCACAAATCGATTTTATAAGCGGTGCCGACGTGCTACCTGCTTCGCATCACCATGGTAGTTTCCTTATAAAAATTAGTTTCTCCGTCTCTTATGCTGACATCTTTTATTATTGGAAATATTTTGATTTTACAATGAAAAAGTAGTCGAGTTTTCGCCCGTTTTAATTATCTCCATTTTAGTCTAAGATAAAGTAGAAGAATATTTACATTGTACAGAATACATTACGTATATCTATAAAGCGTATTATATATATGGGGCTAGAACAGGTAGACAAGACTTTAGAGATGCAAAATACATAAAAAAACAAGAGGCCAAGATCTTGAGGCAATAGCCTAATGATCCATATCAACGCTTCATTAGTTACGCAGCAAAAAAGAAACCCAAATTACACACTGAAGCCCCACGCGAGGTGTGCATGGTGTAACAATTTCTTAATAGAAAATGGGCGAGTAAAAAAAAATTAACTGCCACGATTTCATCGCATACAACTTGTCCGCTATTCGAAAGATACAAAAGCGAAAATCGCTTACGATGCTATGACACCTGCAAGCTTAATTTGTACGCGATTTACGCCCTTATCAAAAGGGTTTAAAGACGGTAATTGCCTGAGATGCCATGGCCGAGTTGAAACCTGCAACCAGCTTGACGGGATTGAGTGAAAGGAGAACTTCCTCCATGAGAAACGAGATAGCCGATTATGCATGAGCAGGTTGACGTGCTGTCCAATGAATAAGGTTATTCAATTAACTACCTACATTTATACAACGTTAAAAAAAGAACATTAAATTCTTCAAACTGATTGACGATCAATGGAATGCAAATCTTTTTCAGTGTTTAATGTTAAAATATTTGCGAAATCATCAGTCAGTCATCATTGGTGCTTCGAATAAGCATTAGATACCGGCAGAGCATTAGATGAGCAGTATAGTTCTTAAACGTCTCAAACACTTGAACAAAGTTAATCAATCAATTGCTGTCGAGAACTCTAATAATCGTTTTGTAAGTTTATCTTCTGCAATATAAGAGTTTATTAAGAATGCTTTGATAATATTTAATTATTTTAGTGTTGGGTAGGGCCGACAAATAAGCCAACAAAACAAAAGACAAACGGAAATAGACAGATAATTACTCGGTATCCATTTTTTTTTGGTTATACAAATTGAAACTAAAGCATGCACTCCTACGCACAGGCCAACAAAATAACAAATGACGTCCCAAAAATATCGTTTGGTTGAAATATTCATGACCGTGTCAAACGATATTAATGTCAAGATTTTTATCTTCGTTACTGTCCGTCCGCTATTTATTGAGAGAAGCCAGTAGTTGCCGTTATCTAGGAGTACAATTTGCTGCATAAGGTGAGAACCACTTTAGTTAAAATGTGGTAGCCACCATGATGGTAAGTGATCATCGCCTCCTACGGATACCTGTAACTCCAGGGAGTTTGAGAGTGCACCAATGAATTTGCACGATCTCTCTTGAAGAACTCTCCATGTCGTAGCAATAATTCAGTTGGTTGTCAGTGGCAATAATTCAGTTGGCAGTTCTTTCAACAACAGTAGGGTTCGCGAAGTTTTGAAGACCTCACTACTATTTATTAGCAACAGCTCCTAGTCAAGGAAATGGGAATTTAGTTTTGGTTTGATGGGCAAATGGAACTATGAAATGTAGTGCATTTCGTACTATCTTATTTTCCCATTGTGCGTACGTATTTCGGTAGTGAGTGAGATATGCTATTGCCCATTCCCATCCCATCCTATCCCTCTCAATTTTCCAACCGATTCTAGTTCTAGAATTCATTCCTGTATCTCCAAAGATAGGCAGCACATCCGGGGGCATGCCAACATTTGTCATTCTGGACTGATGTAGGCATGTATTACGGATATCCATGGGCGACAGTACCCATTTACCATCAGGTAGGCTGTGGTCCGTCTGCCACCTTCTTTCCATAAAACCAAAAAACCCTTACTAATATGATTGCGCATGATAAGAAGCTATTTATAAGTTTCTCCCTACTTTTATATTAATTTGACTTATAAACTTTGCATATAGCATAATTTGGTACGTAAACATGAATTTTGTTCGTGGCTGTGCTGAAGAAATTAAGTGGTATATATTCAAAGTTTCTGAATTCATAAATATTAAAACTAATCCTCTCTCGTTTTCCTACCTCAACTGGGGCTTATTGGTTAAGTCCTATCCTCGAAAAGATGTCTACTCTGGATTTTTTTATTAGGGCCTTACCTATGAAATCGATGTTTGTTCATAGTGGCCAATTTGAACTTAGTTATCTTGCGTTTGGCTTTGAGTTCCAAATTCAAATTAATTTCAATTTAAAGCTATGACATTCTGTTCCAAAATCAGTTATTCATTTGTTTTTTTCTGTCAATGGACTTTTTGTTTAGATATCGTTGTGTTAGCGACCATAGAAAAGTTAAAAATTCGCGTTGTTTTCGAATAAGACCGTCGTGGCAGCAACGCAGCCCAGACGGCACGCAGCATCAACGACGTGTAAGGACCAAACACTGCAAACGAACACACGGTGCGTTTTTGGTTTGATCGTTTCCGTTTTGAAAATCGACCCTAAGAACAAAACCCGTGGACGACCGGCGACTAAAGTCGATAATGACTAAAAACAATAGTGGAAGCGGATTCATTTCAAACCACGTCTGAATTAGCAGCAGCCTTCGGCGTAAGTGACAAAACGATATTGATTCATTTGCATCAAATCGGGAAAGTGATGAAGCTCGAGAAGTGGGCACCGTATGAGCTTGGCTTAAAGTCAGCAGTAAACACGCGTCAAAGTTTGCCTTACTTTGCTAAACCGGCAACAAATGAAGGGATTCTGAATAGTATTGTCACTTGTGATGAGAAGTGGATCCTGTGTGATAATCGTAATTCGTAAACGTTCGTCACAATGGTTGAACCCAGGAGACACAGCCAAACAATGACCCAAACGTAAACTGAGTCAAAAGAAGCTCATGGTGACTGTATGGTGGTCCTATGCCGGTATTATCCACTACAGCTTCTTGAGATCTGGCACAACAATTAATGCAGATGTGTACTGTGAAAAACTGCAAACGATGATGGACAAGCTCGCTATCAAACAACCGAGTTTGGTGAATTGCTCTACTGCACTGCTTCTCCATGATAATCCTCGCCCACACACTGGACGACAGATACTCTTAAAGTTACAGGAGCTTCGACTGGAAACTCTCCTTCATCCACCGTACTCGTCAGACCTTGCCCCTACTGATTGACGGATTACTTTTTATAGGGGAAAATATTTAACGTTCTCAGAGAATTCATCAATTCCCGTCCCCAGGAGTTCTATAGCAAAGGCATCAATCAACTTCCATTAAATGGCCAACGTGCAATGATAGTAATGGACAATACTTCAATTAATTAAATTAAATATATAATATTCATAGAAAAAAATATATTTTAATTTTTCCATATAAAACGCAATTTCATAGGTAAAGGGAAATTTATGTCCGTTTATAATGAACAATCATTATGACATTCTAGAAATGTGTCTTAATAAAAGTTACCTAAATCACAATGATACCCATTTGTACAAGCAATACAAATATCTTCCCTTCATTACATGCCAAGGAAAAGATATCAGTAGATAATATTCATTTATAACAGTGTACATTTCATGAATATCAGCAAGGAAGCAGCGCTTCAGAAAATTTGAGAAATTTGTCACGTTTTTGGCGAGAATGTAGTTTGTAATTAATGTAATTACTGAAAGAACATGTAGAAGATTGTTTGCAAAATTACATATTATGAAAAGATTTGAATATAGGATTATGAATATAATGAGAACACAAAAAAAAAATCGGATAGAAAGATGACATGGCAGATAAGTTTATAATTAGTATGCGATTATAGTCGTACACAGTCGTACATAGCAATGTTGACATATGCGCGTGCCGCTATTTATCTTTGGACGGGAGAAGCGACGGCCCGAAGATTTGGGATGGATAGGGAATAGTACAATGGAAAGAGAGAAGGAAAACTGGCAACTGTTACACTTTACCGAAACTGGTTGACATGTTCCACAAGAGGAAAGAAAAAAGTTTCGAAAGAATATGAGCCAATCGATTGTCTTTTATCTATCGTGAAAATGAGTTTCCCGACACTAGTAGTGACCACGGAGGACGAAATCGTAAAACGGTTCATATAGTTTGATAGGCACGTGTAATCGAATCTAGTACAATCGGGAGTCGGACATATTTGTTACAGCAGTGTGCTCCTTTGCATGTGTGAATGAGCAATATTATTGAGTAAAAATCAGTATTGAACGAGGAAGACAGAGGAGAGGCAGAAACTTCAATTATGTTTTGAAAAAATCTCTTTGTAGACGCTTGTCTCTTTAGACTTTAATGTTTACCCCATTTTAAGTGTTCCTGCTAAACGAAATTGTTCTTAGACGTTCCTCTATTCCTTTTTAATGAGTAAATAAATACAACTATTTCTCTCCCCCATCCCTATATAAGTTTAAAATGTAATAAAGTTTAAAGGGACCAAAAGCTTTTTGTCGATTGGATTTAAAGACTTTAGGTTAAGATATTCTAACCCAAAAATTTAAATATTTCAATATTCTCTAAGCTTCAGCAATTTTTCCTTTGTACATTTCCCAGACGTCTCAAATTCGGGGAAACTAGAAAAGAGAGTAACATCTATTTTCTTAGATAGTGTCATAAATACAATAATTTTAATGTCAAAGTGCCAACGAGGAAACGTGAATGATTTTAATACAGAATGTAATCTACAAATTACGGCAACTATATTCAATTCAAGTCGAAATGTCAGCGGATATTTGCATGAACATTTGCCAACATGATCGTATACAAATGATCGTATTAAAGATAACAGTCAAGTAAGTTTTAATTGACTTACATACACCAGATAAAGACGTGAAATTATTTGCGTTGAAAGATATTTGACGTTTTTGAGAAACCTGAAACTTACAGATGTATGGATAATACAATACATATTTCGCATAGAAATAGTTTAGATCTTATAACTAGATTGAATGGATAAATAGGTCAGATTTATTTAGCAGGTGGTTCAAAAATTGCAACGGTTAAAACTTTTAGAAAAATCTCAATAATATTTCCGAAATCTATTCAGGGTATAGACATAACTTTTACGAAGTCAAAATTGACCACATCAATTTTCACGTGTTTTTTTTTTTTTTTGTAAAAAATCATTTTTTAGACTTTGTATTTGGCAAATGTGTATGAACACCAAATAAATCTATAATTTATGAATTTTACGTAGCTAATAAAGAACACTTATTTTTGAAGTGAAGGGAATTCATACTACGAGTATGTAGATCGACTGTACAGATGACCTGCTAAGTAGCGTAAGATATTTAGCGTTCCTAATGAGAAATGACGAAGATATGATGACAGTGGTTTTGGTGACCATTAGTGAACATGACATTTTTCGAAATCTATTAGAGGGTCTAGCAAATTATAATTAATCGTACCTTTTTCATTGTTATATACCATACCATCAGCTGTCTCCATTGCTAGATATAGGCTTCTCTTAAGGCTCGCCACTACACACGGTCTTGCGTTCCTTCTTATCCAGTCTAATGTGAAGAAACACAAGGTCGTGCGTAGTTGGATAGGAGAGTTCCGATGACTCAAGTTACAACCTCAGATTTATGACCAAAATCCATAAAATAGTAACTACTGTACAGGAATTCTAAAACATCTCAATACAGGTCTAAATTCTAGAAGTCAAGTATCAAGTGGTCTCGACACGGGCAAACAGGGCGAGTCCGTTACAAGCGTGTCGGAGGGTTGAGTGTTTGCTCGGTAAACTAAGCACCCCAACCTACCTCACACCCCCAATCCACCTGTTGCCGGGTAGAAAGTGATATAAATTATTGTGACGTCACGAGAATTGATGGACAGATGTTAGGTGTAATGATAGACCCGTGTAAACTTTAGACGCGGTAAGTTACTGTTAATTACCGGGGAAAAATCGATAGTAGTATATTCTAATAATTCTAAACTAGACAATTCCAAACTGAAATATTTGCATTGAATTCTGACGACTAAAGCTTTAAATACATATTAGGATTTTTTTTAACATTTATTGCATCTAGAACTGATCGAGATACTTGATTATCGCGAAACAGAATCGTACGGGAAACAGGAGAGTACATTTTTAGGTATGTTAAATACATATGTATATTATTTACCGAAGTAATAATAGTTTTGTGACAAAACATGATTTCAATCCGCACAATGTTAAATATTGAAATATTTCAAATTATATGTCCAAATTCATGAATTATTAAAAATACGAGAATGTCCTGAAACAATATGTGTAACATATAGACTTTTGGAAATATCAACAATGATAATATAAACCTTCAGTTAATTAAACGCGCAACTTAATATTGTAAACAACTATATAATATTTTTAGAAAACACAATTGAATGAATTTATTTGTGAATGAATTCTATAAATTACAAGAAAGAAGACCTTCGGACCTGAAACAAACATTCTTGACCCGGTTTGTTTTGGGCCGTTATCCAGCAAATAAATAATTTAATTCGTGATTATATGAATAATAAACCAACATCATTAGTTGCTACGCAACTATTACACTTATCTTAATTAACATTTATTTTATACACCTGAAGTGGAAACCGGTAAAATTCTAAAAAAATTCCATTCGTTCCGGTTTTTACTCTGGCATCATTTCGTAACTTTGCATCTTCAGTTTCTATTCGAAATTTAAATGAATTTAAATTGAGAACAAACAACATTCTGTACATTAAATATCGATAAATGGCTAGTGAGGCACGTGTATAAAAACGTGTACCCACACGAGTCGATCAAGGAGCTATGTTTGATTCGATGCAGCCTTGTTAATTTAATCGATTTAATCGTTGACAAGTGTAGGTACATTGAACCTAATGACGTCTGAGACGGTCCACGACCTCCCCCCGCGTCATAAGAATTCTTCACAATGTTACTTGTTTCATCGAAAGCTCCCAACGGCGCAATTTGTCTTGATTCGAGCTATCCGCAATTTAATCGAATCGGTGAAAGCTCAGGCACGAATAAGACCTTAACTTTAATTGTTCGAGTCCAATCGAGTCGTTTGAAGTAATTGTCCACAAATGGAGAGAAATCTTGCGAAAAAATCTTGATTTCAATGCGTCTCAAGGTGACGTTACGAGTATTTCCGGATATGGACTTATCAAAAATAGTCATTTTGGGAAGTGGACAAGATGCACCTATAAGATTTTATATCGTATAGACCCGAGTGAATTATATGTAATATTAATTAAAAACACGTTCATTCCACTCAATAATCATTAGAAAAAAGTATCGAATCAACAATAGACTGCGAGATTCATCCTTAAAGCAACCTTTGTCTATGTTCTGCTTTATGTACTGATTAACCTTCCAAGACTTAAAGCCGGATCTCACGAAAAGGATTACTTGATATGGCACCAAATAATTTCATTAGGACAATAAAAGAAAAACAGTGATTAGATTAAGTGTTGGCGATGATTGTGTGATATCCAGTTAGTTAAGATGATTCAAACTTTATTATATTAGACTTACATGTACCAAGACAATATGTTGTCCACAATTTAAGCTTTGGCGTCCGCAATTTTGCAATTCAGATAATGTTTCAGTTTTTTTGAACTGGGTGCATATGGAGTACGCTGACTGACACCCACCCAGCAGTGGATAGAACTTGCTACTAATATTGACGACAACAGGCGAAGATGATGCTGCATCTCATTCAACCAAGTCATTTCCGATTGATCGAGTTATATCAACTAAACAGAAGAAATCTATCAACATGATCCGAAAGTTAAGGGGTTGGCAAAACTCGTTTGTTACCCCGTTCTGCGAATTGGGAGTGGGAGGGGTTAGAAATAGCGTGTATAATGGGACCACATTGTAATTTCTTTTCGTAGCTCTTGCGAATTATTTTCAGGTTCAGATTTCTAAAACTCCAAAAGTGCGTCAACATTTCTCATTTTTGACCGATGTTGGACGTAACGCAAATGTTAAGGGTGACAGTTTACGCTCACCATTAGATAGATTGTCTGCTCGTTTGCAACATTATTTCTATTTAAACAATACATAACCTATGTGACGTGACATTCAACTTTAACTACCTGCGTTAAAATACTATGAACTCTATGTTTACTGCTTCAACAACAAATGACTCTACTTTCAAGCTCGGACAAAGTACAATCTCTCGCAAATCATCTCGCACAGTGCTCGAAATTTTATCTTACAGAAATCAGCATAGAGCCCACATTCGCGCGCATTCCGACTTCGCGACTGGCTCATACTGGTTTTTGTAAGTATAATTAGATTTTTTAGTTCTAAAAATAACAACTCACACGTAAGCGAGTAACGAATTAAAGTTGTTTGGTGCTATGATAACGCTCCGCCAAACAAATATAACCTTCACGACTATGGTTATACAGAGATACGAGGACGTAGGTTTACGATTTTGATTGAACTTTTAATTCTGCAGCGTAATTCCCAAATGATTTGTCCGATGTGCGTCGGTCATTTCAAATAGCGTGCTGTGGACAAAAATAAATTTACGACGTGAATGTAAGTTTAAAAATAAAACTAGTTCTCGGACCTCGATTAAACGTGTTTTCTTGCATATAAATTGTTTTTGGACCTGTCTCGTGCGTAAATGCTTTTTTGTCAGGTCGTCACAATGAGGAAAAGGTCGTTACAGTTTTTATAATTATTTTTGTTTACATAAATTTGACAATGGGCAAGCCCAACTTACGTTTACGATATTTGTTAACTCGTGCATTTGACAACCTTTATTTTTGATTGGTGATTCTGATTAGACTGCCAAACACGGATAGGATGCTCAAGATATCGTTGATAAGAAGGGCTCCGCTAGTTATCTAGATATCTAGCTAGTTATCCGTCTGTGTATTTATTTTGTCCAAATCATATTGTCCTATTTGTCCTTGTATGCACCAAGCATCACTAGGCTGTGATGGCCATATACGGCGATGTCTTGATAAGATATATAAAGACGGAGACGAAAATCCATTGACGAAATTGACGAAAGGACATTGCGAAATGGGAGTAATTTTGACCTGATTCATTTGGCGTCAATCCAGAAGTTTTATAAGTACGTTTTCATTCACATCAAGCTTACTGAGTGTCGATACCAGTTACTTACTGAGTATGCTGTAAGAGAATAGAATAAAAATATACATTCCAATTTAATTGGGAATATATATTCCCAATTAAACTTTGAACCCTAAAAAGTTGCGGAAAGTTTAACCAATCTTGCAACTTATAAGTTGCACCCTACGGCTTGTGGAGATGTAGGTGTCCAGTTACTTATCGTTGCTAGAGGTTAGGCATTATGTTATTATGAGATCATTACCCATTTAGCACCACCTGGGACATGCGTAGGACATTTAGGTAATATAGGTCTCATACACACACAAGGCGAACTCAGGTGCGTTTCGCTTTCATTTTAATAAGCACTTCGTCCACACTAGTCTTAGCGGACCCTGCGTGCTCGCGACCGCTCTTACGGTATATTTGGGGCCTCCCGGACGCAGGCAATGACTGCCCCCCATGCTTTCTGCATCAAGGTAAAATTTGTACATGTGTTGCTGGACTTTGTTCCGGTATGTGGATAAAAATAAAATGATGTCCATGTGTATGTCTATGGATATGAAAAGTGAACGTGAGCGATGTAAATAAGTAAAGTATTTTTTTTTAAGGAAGATTACAGAAATGTTAAAAATATTGTTGAAATAATATAAATAGAAAAAGAAATTAGTGGACATGCCATCTCAAATCTCCTTAAATATGCATTTAAGTATATATAAAAGGTTATTATAATAAGATAAAACAACAACATGAAAGTTAAAGAAAAAATACACCTGAAGAAACAGAAGCGAAGAAGAGAGTGCAAAAAGTTATAATTTAGCAAAATAATCAGTTGTCATAGATTTTTTATTATTTTTAACAAGCTTTATTTATACCTTTACTGGCTCCAGCAATAAATATATTCTGCCTATAACTAGTTTTTGCGGACGGCAGACTTAATAATAAGGGCTGCCTAAGATTGATTTGCGGAATACGAAATTTTATTTTCGATAGTAGCTCTGAGCTATCCACCGACCCGTTAGCTATGCTCGTTAAGTAGCAGACATCCGCTATTTCACGTCGTTCCACTAATGGTAAGAAATGATAACGTTTACATGTGGAGGCGTAGTCGGGTGAATTATGTCGCGTATTATAATCAAGAAAGCCTAAAAATCTTTTTTGTACTTCTATGCGGGTCTTATAAATATAGTATCAGGGATTCCAGACCTGTGAAGCGTACTCAGGTGACTACGCACATAACAACTGTATAAGATCTTAATGGGTTTAATGTCATTGAAATTAATGCAATGATCATAATTTTAGAATGTCGTTAGGTTTATCGTCTTTTGAGTCATGCGGGGTTTTCAAAGAATAGGAGGGTTGGTTGACGCACGAACACCTCTCGCTCACCTTGTAAATAAGAATGAGAAAAACCCACCGTTATGTCTACATAGCTGTAGAACCTTATAGCCACAGATATATAGGCTAATTTATAACAGTTGCGGTTAATTACTTTACAATTAAATATAAGTAGCGGTTGTAGTCAACTTATAGTGGCGCGTCATTGTCGATAATTTATCCGTTATTGTACTGATTGTTCGAATAGGGCAAGACAGCTTTTGATAGTCATCGGAGTTTCGAAGAAGACAGGTCATGTCAAAATTGTTACTAACTATTGATTATTATATTCGCACTTTGTAAAAATAATACATAAGCACTACCCACAGGATCAGGCCTGATGACCAATGTGTTCAAAGTCGCTCAGCATAATACGATTCGAAAGGAAGAGATCCACTAACGAACGAAAGTCACCGGTATAGCGCATAGTATCAGTATGCTGAAGTGGCAGTAGGGTGCCATAGGGGGCAGCAGTTGGGCAGCAAGTTGTCCTTGAATCTTAAGAAAATTTGACGTGAGGAGTTGTCGCTTTTTCCATTCAGAGCGATTTTAGAGCTACTCGCTCTGTTACTCATGCGTGCATATAGTGCAGGTCCAGAATGACAAACGTTGGCATGCCCCCGGATGCGCTGCCTACCTTTGAAGATGTAGGAATGGATTTGGAGAAAGGGATAAGAAAATGGGGAGGGATAGGTTGGGATGGGACTCACTGGACTCTCTGGGCTCTGACATATCTGACTCACTACCGAAACACGTACGTATATTGGGGAATAGAATAAAATGGGAAATGTAGTACATTCTGTAAGTTATTAACAAAGTAGCGCGGCTCCTTTAATAACTGTTTTTAACTAGTTATCTAAGCTCTATAACTCAATGATAACTCATTTCCAGTATCTTAAATATTTCTAGCATCTTACGTTATTTAAATTTTTAAATTTAAAACGAGTCAACCATACTGTTGAAGTTAATTTAGAACTGTTCCAAACGGATTGAACCAATATGTCATTTTTTAACCGAAGCATAAAATGACAGGCGGGTGGTCCCGACAAAAAACTGTTTTGCAAGTATGTGGACTAGAGCAGCACACGTCAAAGCAGTGACGTGCCCATGAATATTAATGTATTTTAATAACACAAATTTCATTAGTCGATATTGGAGCGCTCACTAATGTACCGTTGGCAACAACGTCGTTTAACTTCGTGAAATTTCAAAAATCAGAAAATGTCGGGTCGTTGATTGAAATTGCACAATCGGCGCTGTATCTTTCCTAGTGTTGCAATTATCCATGGACGACGTGTACTGATTCCCACGTGGACCGCATGAGCGTCTGTCCCCTCCTCTACAAACAAACAAGTAATGGCAGAAAGGAGACGGCAGTATGTTTATAAAGATTGATTTTATCCGACAGGGAAATGTCAAGAGAAATAACAACACTAGAGATTGATCACGGTTCGTGTGTAGGTTTAGCGGTACAAAAGTAGTAGTTAAATGGTAAGCTGTGCTTGTCTCTCTATAAGAGATACAGGTTAAAGTTAAAGAGATACAGACGAAGCTTTGGCATGAAGAACAATTTTATTTTTAAGGCTGTTTAAGTTGAATAGACTTTAGAAAGCTTATGAAATTTGATCTCATTTTAAAAGTAAAAGTTTAAACTCAAGTTTAAATAGCTTCTAAGAACCTTTCAAGGTTTATCGTAAGTTTGAGAAGGTATTTCTCAGAAATATTTTTAACACACGAAGGTTAACTAGAAGATGGTTACTGGTTAACTCGATGCAAGCTAAGAAGATGATTTTTTATATACTGGTACTTTCTTAGGACCCAATTTCGTAATCAGTTTATCACTAGATCACACATCTAGACTATAGTATATTGGCCTTATAGTGACCAACGGCTTTAGTATAGTACTTTACTTAAATAATATAATACTAGTAATAAATAATATAATACTAGTAATAAATAATATAATACTAGTAATAAATAATATAATACTAGTAATAAATAATATAATATTAGTAATAAATAATACAATACTAGTAATAAATAATATAATACTAGTAATAAATAATATAATACTAGTAATAAATAATATAGTACTAGTAATAAATAATATAATACTAGTAATAAATAATATAATACTAGTAATAAATAATATAATACTAGTAATAAATAATATAATACTAGTAATAAATAATGCCATACTCAATAGTCCACACTAGAGGATGTATGGCCCTTATGTCATGTGTCGTGGGTCCAGAGACACACACAAACTACTAATAATAATGTCTGTGCAAGTGCTGTCGGCCGGCTTTAGAATACCACCTCTCCATCTCTTCCCTTGGGTGACGTAAAAGGCGACTGAGGGATACCAAAGCAGCTACCACAAGCCCAACGGAACGAACATCAACTCTAAAAGAGTGGACTCGCCAACCCGTTTGGTCAGCGTGGCGTTTCACAGTTATACAACACGTCCCTAATACAAAAGACAATGTGTATGAGAAGGCCCGTGTCCAGCAGTGGACGGTAAAAGGGCTGTTTGCGGATATATATAGTTGTATCCTATCTCTTGTTCGCAATAATTATTGGATTTTCTTACGATTTTCATGGTTATTTAGGGCCTTTATGCCGGACGGTTTTCGGGCAGTTTTATCAAAAATCGATTACGTAAGAAGTTCAATTTGTGTTTAAGTATTGACACTTTATACCAACGACGACTTTTATCGACCTTCAAGGTTAATAAAACATGTCATGTGACCTTTGCTGCGGGCAGTGGTCACCGATGCGGTTCCAACTGAAAATTTGCGTCGAAGTTGTTATTGCGACATTTATGCTGAGTCGGTGCCGAGTTGTTTTTCCTTGTTATTTTTTTTCATTGAAAAAAGGCGGAAGACGACCATATACTCGTACCTACAGTCCACCTAATGGTAAGTGGATACTGTAGCCCATGGACATCAGCAATGTTAAACAATGTTGTTTCATCTGCGTCAAATCGGCAAAATAATGAAGCTCGGAAAAGTGGGTACCGTATGAACAGAACGAACGTCAACGACAACAACGCCGCGGTAGTGTGTATATAATATGGGTCAATATTTCGACTAACATAATAAATGTTTTGTAACAATAAAAAATCAGTTTCTCATACAAATCGGCCATTTCATAGGTACCATATTTATATGGGTTTAAAACGCATGGTTGCCAAGCGGACTGGCGAGTCCACTTTTAGGGTTGATGTTAGTTCCTTAGGGCTTGTGGTAGCTGCTCTGGTATCCCTTAGTCCCCTTTTAAACCACCCAAGGGAAGAGATGGAGTGGTGGTATTCTAAAGCCGGCCGAAAGCACTTGGCCAAATACTATTATTAGTAGTTTGTGTGTGTCTCTGGACCCACGACACAATCCCCTAGTGTGGACCATTGAGTGTGGCGTTATTTATTATTAGTATTATATTATTTATTTATTAGTATTATTTTTCTAGTGCAACAGGAACTTCAAACGATATATCAAGCAAGTCAACCAACACATGCATGTCGCCCAGTATGTTTTATTAATGACCTTTTCCGAGACTTGAAAACCATTATCATCCCCATCAGTTCCGAGTACAAAGTATCTAGGAATAGAGGAAAAACCACTGACTAATATCTGTCAGCAATAAGGGCTTAAAGTACATAAACAAGCAGGTTATTACCGCAATGTTGCTTGCTATCGTTTATTTATAAGTAATGTGAAATGACATATATAATACCCACTGCTTCCGGTAAAGGTTGCGCGTCAGTGATAGCGACAGACCTAGCGGTGCATCGCCTTGGATAATAAAATCGCAGAAGTGCGGTTTCCCTATTAAAATAGACAAATTTTCAAAAGTTTAATTTTCAAACCGATTTTGGTATAGAAATGCTTTTTTTTTATTAAATTTGTTCGGTCATCAAACAGGTCCCAGATTTTTATCGTTCATCAGATGCACGGGTTTAGAAATATTGTCACATAGCCTCTGATTGTAAATAATAGACTCCACTACATCATAGAAGTTTAATTTAAACAAGTGAATAGATCCGGGATGGGTTCGATGAGCTCACGTCAGAAGTTATGACTGGGTCCTAGAATGCCACTGCCCTGCGATAGCCTTCCAGTAGGTATTCCGCGGTAGGCCGGAAGTCTCGCAGCCAGCGGCGAGCAGTAGGTAGGGTATATTCGCCTAGGTGGCGATCAGGTCCCGTCTAATTTGACTGCCGGGTAGGTGAGCCCCAGTAAGTAAGGGGATTAACATAACAGGACACTATTAGCAAGTCGGCACCAGACTCGCCCAAAACTATTAGTATCTTATATTTTATCATTATCTATTTGTCGACGGAATGTTAGACTGCCTGAAAGGATAGCTAACGTGGAGTGCTAATAACGCGATCCCTACCCGCGTTCTATGCGATGCGTAAGGCCCGGTTTTATAGTTCACCACACGCAAACAATAGAACTGCAAAACATATAGTGCGCTCCGGCTTTGCTTTTGAATTAATATTCAATCTATATTTTTGTTATTTTAGTTTATACATTAATGTAGTTTCGCTTAACTACTCACGTAGTGAAACGAAACCGTTACAATATCGCCGTCCCGATGAGAATTAACAGGGTAATTGAGAATTATAAAACGTAGATGGATAGAAAGCTTATCTTATCAGAAAGGGACCGTCTATTAAATAAGTATGCAATAAGGGGAAGGGGATTCGCAGAAAAAAATATTATACGATTTAGTTGAACTTTGAAACTAAGAATACGATTTAGTTGAACGTTGAAACTAAGAATACGATTTAGTTGAACGTTGAAACTAAGAATACGATTTAGTTGAACGTTGAAACTAAGAATACGATTTAGTTGAACGGTGAAACTAAGAAGAACAATAGGAGGTCAAAAGTCATATAGCCTTATTAAGTTAAGTAGGTTAAGTTCTGAAGATGAAAATAAACTCGTGGCGCTGTATCATGGCGCTTTTGACTATACTTAAATATTACTAAACTTCATTGTTAATAGTGACGTTGACGCGGTTGTTTCTGATTTATCGATTGAGTATTGATAGCGTTGAAACTAAAACTTTGAAGCGGGTTTTTTTTACTGATTCACATTTCTTAATATTAATAATTTTTATTAAATTACTTATGACAATTTTACTTTCTTACATCAATGTATGTATTCGTCTATTATTATATAATATAATGTATGGGATCTATGAATGATTTTGTAACTGATTAGTGTTTAATTTTATAACAACTGTGTGCAATTGAGAAGTTACTATGGATATATAGGTACAATGATGCTTATTATGTAGGGACAGCATTATAATTCTTATCTGCTTTTGTTGTCGCTGCAAAGGGATTATACAGTCTGTTACGTTACTAGCAGTCCTCTACCGGAATAGACACATTAATTAATAAAGTGCCACTTGTCTGTACACAAACTGGTATTTGGTTTCTTTTACACTCTCTCAAAGGACACAGCACATACAATTCTTTGATTAACTACTATAAAACTGAAATTTGTTATTGACCCTTTAGAAAGAACATTCAAGAGTAGGTGTACATCACAGCTCACACTTGACCGTTATTGTTTCATCGTGTCTCAAACACTGTTTTCAACTGTCATAAGTCTTTTTTTTTGTTTTCAGGATACCGAGTTATTGTGACTAATATTTGCTAGGGGTTTAACAAAAAATGTGTAACAGGGGAGAAACGAGGGGTAGAAAATGCCTGTATTTTAAGTTGCCTATTTTATCGAACGGTCCCAAAGGAAAAGAAAAACCTTATATTTATCATTTCCCGTTATCACTGAGGCCAGAACCTAATTCTCCAATGAGATGTTGCAATGATTCACGACACGCGATATGTTTACAGGATATCATTTAATTTGTGGTCAATTAATACCTACGATGTTCCAATTATGACCTGCTGAAGGTAAAATACAGACCGTAATGTAATAAAGACTATAATAGAAAAATGATTTTGTTTCAATAATAGTTGCAGTAACTGGCACTGCAGTCATTGTTTCTCGTGAAATCCTAATCGACTACTGCGTAGGAATCAAGGGCCTACCCTTGTGTAGTACGATGACTCATACTCGTCCCAATAGTCAATCATGTCGGTGCTTTTATAGGTGTTAAAAATGTTTTACAGCTGCTTAATCCACGCGAGCAAAGTCGCAGGCAGAAGCTAGTTACTAAATAGTATAGAAAGTTCATTCCCATCCTAGCAAAAACTGCAAACACCACAAAAAATTACGTACTAAACTAAAATACAAAGTAATAGGACTCGTCGTTCAACGCCAGTTAAATTGAACCTAAAAGTTAGGCGAGAGTGTTCCACGTTTCAGCAGAGTGGCCAGCGCGTGCGTCGCTTAAAACCAGCGACAACTCGCTGATAGGCTGATTTCGTAAAGACAAACAAAGTAGCGTCCAGTAGCGTCATGACATAAATAGAGCTACAAACAAGACCTGGATGCGACTAGCACAAGACAGAGGCAAACGGCGTGAAACTCCTCTCTTTCAACGAGAGAAGGCTTAATAGAAAGAAGCTGAGAATGACGATGATGGAAATGCAACGAGGAAGAGACCTCCTCTAACCTAAGCTGAATTTTTATTACTTAATCTACCCACTTCGTTTCATAACAAACAAACATGGCAGTGTCAATGAACTAAGAGCTACGTAAATAAGTGAAAGCATAATTACGTATTTATTTGGGTTTATAGAGGCCTTTCAGGGTAGAACAATGTTTACAAAACATCATTTTGTAAACATTCAGTAAACGTATGCACTCAGTACGTGTGTATTAATTTTGTTTACTTATTTATTATAGTTACTTATTTATACTATTAATTTATATAATATTAATTTATATAAGTATTATATAATAATACTTATTTATATAATAGTATATAATACTATTATATACTATTATATATAAGTATTATATATATAATACTATTTTATATTCAGTTAAGATTTAATAAACTGTAGAAAAGGGATAAGTTTCTTTAATACATACCAATTAAAAGAGAACTTTAAAGAAATTTTCAGTCTTCACACACTTAGTCCACATTTAATAAATAACACTATTATACACCAGAATTAAAATGTAAAAACGTAAACGTGATTCAAAGTCAAATCCGCATTGATCGGCCGCTCAGCGTTCACTGTTAACTGCTGGTACAATGTAAACAGATTAAATTAATTTAATTGGAAGCGATTACGCGAAAACCACAACTAGTGACGTCTCAGACACCATTATAAAGTTTTTTCCTTGAAACAAGTGCTGTGGGCACGCACGGCTTTTCTGAGCCATTCATCTCAATTACGGACGCAATCCTGTCGATTAAAGTACAACACTTGTTTTTCAATTTGACTTCACTGTGGCACAGTGTGTAGTTGTGTTCTATTTTCCAGTCATTTTAAATGAGGAAAATGGTGCGGTGTCAATGTTGGAAAACGATACGCTGATATAACTAAGCGCGGATTTTGTTGTAGTCGTGTAATATATAACGTTCGACGACTTATAATGCGGATAAACTGCAAATTGATCTAACGCTAATCAAAACTGTTGGATTAAGAGTTGTATGCTTGAGGGGGAGAGTGCAGTTGAGGGGGAGAGTGCACGCTGCAATCCAACAGCCGCTGGGCGCGCTCTACTGGCCACGTTACCCCTCTCACAGAATACTACCTTGAAATGTACTGCATTTCCCATTTTATCGTATTCCCTCAATGTACGTACGTGTTTCGGTAGTGAGTGAGATGTGCTAGAGCCCATTCCAATCCCATCCTATTCCTCCCCATTTTCTCAACCCTTTCTCCAAATCCATTCCTATATCTCCAAAGGTAGGCAGCGCATTCGGGGGCATGCCAACGTTTCTCATTTTGGACTAATGTTGGCATGTATCGCGGATGTCTATGGGCGACAGTATCCACTTACCATTAGGTGGACTGTATGCTCGTCTGCCGCCTTCGTACAGAAAAAAATGCAATTCAGTCGCTAATGCACACTTAGGTATGCCGTGTGCAATGTCAGCCCTTCACGGCCGATGGGTATTAAGTGATTAAATGTAGTCCTTGGCATGCGTTTCTGTTTACTCGCGTGTGGATCTTACGATTTAATTGTTTTTATTTACATTAATTACCACGTATGTAAGAAAATTTAGAATTTATTTTGTAGTCTTCAATTATATATAATAAAAAATCATACGAAACTTATAGAAGCTTTAATTTAAAATACCACCAGGGGGCGTGCGGGCCAGGCGCCGCCGACCTTGTAAAATCCTATTCACAGCTCTCTTGAAGAACCCCATATCGTAACTTAATGGAAAGACCTCTTGAGGCAGTTCGTTCCACAGCCTACGGGTTCGCGGTATAAAATAATTTTTGGAGTGAACAGTGCGCGACACCTCCGTATCGAGGAAATGCGTATGGACCGCACTTCTGTGACGGGAGGTGCGGTTGTAGAAACCCGAGGTGGGAATTATATTAAACAGTTCCTCAGAGCATTCCCCATTGTACAGGTGGTAGAACACACAGAGAGACGCAACGTCTCTCCGAAGGCTGAGGGGTTCTAAACGGCCCGTGAGAGTGGGATCGTCGACAATACGAACAGCACGTCGTTGGATGGAGTCAAATGGGTCCAGTTGGTATTTCGGTGCGCCGGCCCAGAGATGAGAGCAATACTCCATATGGGGCCTCACTTGAGCTTTGTAAAGCATAAGCATAAGCATAATCGAGAGAATTATGACATTTGGTGGTGTTTTCAGACAAATGAAATTTCCCTAAAAGATAGCAACACAAGTATAGCCAACGTTTTCAATACGTGTTTAGTGCCATTAAATGGCAAAAACGATTACTTGACGACTTCATTATTTTGAGAAAACTCGATTTGAAAGTATAAGGTACTTAAAGTAGCAAGTACTTAAGATTTGTTTTTAAATAAGAGATTTTACTGCATAGAGGTTAATTGTAACGTAAACTGTAAGTCTATAATTAAAACATAGTTAATTTAATTATTACATTATAACGTGCATGATTTGAATAATTTTAATCATGACTAAAAATGTTATTATTATAAAATGAGACCTCACAGAAAAAGTTTGTTTCACCTGAAACGTCGAATGAAAAATGAAACGTCAAGTTAGTTGAGCATTTTTATAAGGCTTTTGTTTAGTATATATTATAGCAATTCAATGAAAACGATCTTCTTTTTTATAGATAAGATGGTAGAAGAGTGGGTAGGTCCCCAAATGGCTGTCCATGTGCTGCCCATGGACACCTACAAATTTCATTAGGTAATTACAAAATTAATTTAGTTTCTGGATTACTTCATCAGACTTTAAGGCTAATATATTCTACTTACAGGAAATACTTGAAATCTGAAACTATCAGTTACCTGAAAAAAAAAAAAAAATACCTTAATTTTAAATTTTTAAAAACTTGTGAATATAAAATGAATGGTTCGTTGTACCTACGTAGCTTTTCACGAAGAGACAAATAAATGTTCTACACAAAATATGATCAAGACCGCACAATATTGAGCGACATGTTGCGAAACATAGTTCGTTAAACATAGGCCATGCATCACCTGGGGCTGAGTTAGTTTCATAAGGCCCTAAGCATACTCGATAGTTTTAGCATCAGTGATCGGCGACCTATTCAGTTATGGGTGGCTAATTGCAGCGATCGAATGCTAAACCCGGCACATTTAAAGGTGCGATCGCACGATTTCTAGTTGCGAAACATTGCTACGAGTAAATTAGTCGACATTGGTCCCAAAAAAAAACAGAACTACTCAAGGTGCCGCGGCAAAATGAGATGAATTGAGGAGAATCGCAGGCGATCAAATGCGTCCGACACGGCAACCGTGTGCATTACGTGTGGTTGATATCAATCTCGCTAAAATGCAATTGGTACTTGGATGTAAATAGATTTTCAACTCTAAATAGACGTTACTTACACCATTCTTGGTTTAGATAGTGGTCAGAGACTAGCTTCTATGCATACTGCATAAGGTGCTCATAAACACGACCCGGACTGATTCTAAGACCGAGAATCCTCTATTTATTCAGGCCAGGAACCTCTAGCGTTGGACTCCGGCTGGCCAATGATACTACTATTTTTTTTTAAGGACAGCCGGCTGACGAGCATACAGTCCACCTGATGGTAAGTGGATACTGTGGCCCATAGACATCCGCGATACACGCCAACATTAGTCCAAAATGACAAACGTTGGCACGCCCCCAGATGCGCTCTGCCTACCTTTACGGATTAAGGAATGGAATGCGAGAAAGGGTTGGAAAAATTGGGAGGAATAGGATGGGATGGAAATGGGCTCTGTCTGGCACATCTCACTCCCTACAGAAACACGTACGTACATTATGCAAATAAGATAAAGTGGGAAATGCAGTACATTTCAAGGTAGCCTTCTGTGAGAGAGGGGTAACGTGGTCAATCGAGCGCGCCCAGCGGTTGTTGGATTGCAGCGTGAACTCTCCCCTCTCAAAATGTGTGCGCATAAGGACGCAAGAGTTGACAAAATTGAATTGCAAAATTTGACCCAGGTTCCTCAGGCTCGCTGTCACGTGTATGGTGGCGAAGCTTGCGAGAGGATTATATCCAGCAGTGGAGAGACAGAGACCGTACACATAGAGTACGTACGAACAAAGAAAATACTTAGTAAGTTAATGGCAAAGTCAAGTAATTTAATAACCTTGAGCAAATTCTATAATGTGTGTCAGAACATTGGCTCGTGCAGTGACGCAGTTATGCAACTGATGCAGTGCAGATGCGCCCGCGCCCGTAAAGTAAACATCACGTCTCGTGCACTGGGTATTAACTTTGCTTATTGTCTTGTCTCTGTTGTACCGTCACGGGCAAAAGTCAACATTTTATTTAATTGTAAATTATATAATCATTGTCATCTACAGCTTGCTTCTACCCACTGATGACTATAAGGCTCCTTTTGTTTTGTGTCATCTTCTGGGTTCTGTGCTGTTCTTGACACTATCCCTCCTGCAATTATCTTAACGTCATCGACTCACCTTGCCGTAATTTATATATCTGTATTTAAAACAGTTGAAAAAAAGATTGAACACCCGAAAAGGTTGGCAAGTTAGTGACTAGACGAGAAGAGACGAAAATCATGTGATGTGATGACTGACGATCCTTGTGAGATAATAATAATAATAATAATAACTTTATTTTTAGACAAAATGTCTATATGTGTTAATACATACATACCATCAGCCTGTCTCTCCATTGTTGGATATAGGCCTCTACCGAGGACCGCCACCACACACGGTCTTCAGCTCTTCTCATCCATCCACTGCCGGCGACTTTCTTCAAGTCGTCAGTCCAGTCCGAAGGGCGTGACCACGCTACGTTTCCCGGTAATATGTGTTAATAACTATAAATTTTAAAAAGTTTTAGTGAAGGGAAATAAATTGAACATAAAATTAAGATGCGACAAACCAAGCCTGTATCCATGTACCGGCTACCGGCTAGCGTGCAGTCGTGTCAATCGGTGCAGCAATGGACTGTTCCACCTGGATGCAATGACGCTCAGGATGCTGTTGGAGCTAGCTCGGATTCACGCCAGCAGGGACGTTCAACGCTTGCGTATTATGGCAAGGAAATCATCAACAGTCGCTTCAGCAAACATCGCTGGAGGGCTGCAGTGATGTGGTAGCCCCACCAGCACCCTGAACCCATTATTATATTGGACCCGAAGCATCTAACATTATATCTAGCAGTGGAGGAACATGCTGATGGTATAGTATTTCAAATGTTTGCTATTGTTATTATAATTTCGATATGAACTGGTGATACCCAGGGCATACTTAACCTATTCTGTGAAGTCATAAGTTCGAAGCCAGACTTGTAGTAGTTTGAATAACAAGTTTCAAGATAAGTACAAATTTCCCACTATTCATTTATCACTATTTTCTCAATTATCACAATAACACTTATAATGAAGGAAAAACATCGCGAGGCAACCAGCGCGTGCAGCGTGCAGCGTGCCCAAACGGCGGTACGGCGGTGATATGTACGAACTGGAATTCATTCGAAATTTTTCTACGAAGGTCAGCATGCGTTAGTCAAGTACGGTCATTTTTGGGCACTAACCATTAATTAGGCAGTCCACCCATTTGGCATCTATTCTATATATACAATTGGGGTCGTCTATGTGACACATAAATAGATGTAAATTATGAAATGTCATGGGACATAATAATATATGCATTTGTATCTACCCACGTGTATCATTGTGACTATGCCAAAATCTCATCAATATTTGAAATCTTTTGAAATCTGTAATATAGTCATTTTAGGTTTTGTTAAAGGCCGGGTAGATGGAGTTAATGGAGGACTAAAGAGGGTATGCAGAAAGAACTTTTTGAAAATAATCTTATTACAACATAAGAGTGAAATTGCATTGATGGACTACAGGTGACGCTGAATTGCGACAGTGGTAGATATTATTATCGATCAATCTTAGAGCGCATCCGTGTGGCATACTGCCAAGCACGTGAGTAAGTTACCTTGGAGTTTACTTAGTTGCCGCCATTTTGTTTAATTAATTATAAATTACGATTATAAGGAAATACGTAAAACGAATCGGGCGTTGTTCCAACGTCAACGAAACAGCAACAACCGCTATGAGCCAAATCATTTCGCATGTTAAACCGCAGGGCACAGGCCTTGCCTAGTAATCACTGGATGGTTTCGGGCCGTTAACCGCCACGTGGGCCCAGTGTGGATTGGTAGATCACATACTTCAGATTTTTTTTTATATATTTGTAGCATGTGTGTGTGTGTGTATCTATGCTCGACTTACACTCGCGTGATCCTCAGTTCAAATCCTCGGCTCGTACGGCTTGAATTTCTACTTAAGTATTATAAAAATTATATATCACTAGCTCGGCGGTAAGGGAAAACGTCGTGAGGACGTTGCGCCTCCATGCATACGGGATGACAATGATAAATACCGACGAGTTATGGTCACGCTGATGTGCATGGAAGAGACCTATAATCATCTAGCAGGGGAGAGACACATAATGAATAAATAATAATACTATGTGTCTCTCCATTGCTGTATTTAGACCTCTCCCGAGGAGGACCCCGCCACACAAGATCTTCCCCTCTCCTCAACTCCGCCTGGCCGAATAGCATTTCACGCTACGTTTTCCGGTACGTGGACCGATATGGGCATTAGCGACAACATGGGCGTGTGGGCTTCCTCTTATCCTCTTCCCATAGGTGTCGTAAACGGCGACTGAGGGATAACAACCATAACAGAAGGTATCTTATAAATAAATAACACCAACTTAATGGTGGCCACTCGTGGTTTTTTTTTGTGGTTTTTACGGCTAACTTCTGTTCTGCCGTCCGCTAATTAAAAGGCGGCTAAAATTTTTTATCATTTTGGATTTTCTACAGTGTCATAAAAATGAAAATTCTCTATCGGCCTATCTTGAATTATGTCTCTGATTAGCGTTAAAAACTTTTTCGTATCAGTTCACATTTCCCAGAAACATCGGTTGCCACGTTTTTTTGCCAATATTTCAATACCTAAAGTTTAAGATATTGGCAAAACTCAGTTGGGCGGTCTGCTTGGTTATCACCTATAACTCAAAGTTATCACTTAGCTGCCTTTTAGTTAGCGGACGGCAGTAGGTATTGCAGATATCACGACTTTTTAATTACGGGAAAATCGAATTACATAATCTCGACTAAAAGTTCAAACTTTCAAAGTTCATAGTTGGCTATTTGACAGATATAATCTATATAAATAAAAATTAAATGATGTTCGTTGGTAAGCGCATCACTTGAGAACGGCTGGACCGATTTGGCTATTTTTTTTTAAATGTTCGTAATAGTCCGAATAAGGTTTTTAGGGAAAGAAAAATTGGAAAATTCGGGAAAAACTGAAAGTGCTTTTTTCTATGGGATATTTGTATGAATTTATTGAAATTATTGTATTATTGAAATTTGGACAGGACAACGTCTGTCGGCTCAGCTAGTTATTATTAAATTTTAAAAAAATATTGGATAACGTAGTTTATAGGCAAACAATAATTATAAAATGCGTTTATTAAAATATAAAACTAAATCTTAAAATATAATTATAAAACGAATCACAAATAGGTTACTTTTAAATAAATTAAAGACTTTTTATGTGTTTTACGAGATCCGGACCGCGGGAAGCCATGATTGATAACCGCGTGACGTCACATTTGTTTTCGGCACATTTCGGCGTTGCATTGTCTTTCTACTCTGAAAGTTAGATTTGATATAATTAATTCGGACTTTTGTTCAGCTGAGATCAGAAACGTGAAAACTTCTGTGTAAAAACTTTCCTTGGCTTCTTTAAACCTTATATAACAACCAAACGCTTAATTTTAAACCGCTTTAAACATACAACAAGATTTGTAGGTTGTTGGGATTTCTATGAAAAGTACAAAGGCATCTCTAGTTAATTTTATTATGTAATTCATTCATATCTCTAGTAATTCATATCGATATTTATATGTATAACATTTAGGTAATATATTATTTTCAGATCTTCAAGAAAGTCGTATGGCGATGGCGATGACATACCCTATGTCCAGATGAAAGGAAAATGGACTTTGTGCACATTAAAGTGTAAAATTATTAGTACGTCAAAGTGATCCTCACAAAAATAAATTGTAACATGTATTTGATGTGTATGCTGGGTCTCGTCGTGCTAACGGTAACCACTGTTTCCGAAGTTTTGACATTTAGGAACATATATAAACAATTTGGTAGGATATTTTATGGTTGTACCTGCAAATAGGCACTGTACACGTTTTATACGACAATCAAGTCATTTTTAACAATTTACAAAGAAAAAAATATAAATTTATAAAACTTCTTCCTAGAATAAAATTTATTTATAGTGTTGTGACGCCATAGGCCCCGAGGTGTCGAGTTGTCATGTGACCGACTGTTATATCTTTTAATAAAAAGATATAAAAAAAGTCTATTGAATTTTGTTTAAAAAAATTGTGGAGGGTACAATCAACATATTATGATATTATTATTTCGCATGGTTTAAAATACTTTATCGAAAATTGACAAATAGCCAATTGTTTTGTACATCTTTTCCTTTTCTTCCTATTTATTATTTCTTGTTATACAATAAATTATTAAATAAATAAAGTAAATTATGAAAATAGTGCTATATTTCGCGGCGCCCCTGTAAGGAAGTTGCGGCTCCCTAGTTAGGGCGCCGAGGCGCACGCTTTGGGAATCACTGCCTCGGGCAACCAACTCAATGTTGGTTTGTCTTGGCAACATTGCGTAGTACGCGTGTCACGGGACGTATGTCCTTTAATGAACTCTACATAAATTAGTGAGCTGCACTGATAATGATACATTAGAGTGCTATTAGTTAGTGTAATGAGATTGCCTAATCACGTGTTAATTACACATAACAAACGACGTACAATTATCTGCTATCGGTCGCCGCGGAGAGGTCGTTACTCCTACATTTAGCTGTACAAACAAATGTATACATACTTCTTATGTACACATACTTCTTATGTACACATGCTATTTCCTCTTACCTTACTGATCTATTACTAGCTTTTGCTAGCGATTTCGCTCGCTTGGTTTTACCAATAAGAATCACATGTATACACATACAATGCAATCAACCCCTTCAGTATCCACTGTTTGATATGGGCCTCCTCAAGCACATTGTCTCGTGCATGAAGGAATGTAACGCCTTAGAAAACGCCACGCTGACCAAGCGGGTTGGCAAGTCCACTCTTTTAGAGGTGGTGTAGGTAGTTCCTCAGCGGTTGTGACAGGGGCTTTGTTATCCCTTAGTATCCTCATAAGGCACCCAAGGGAAGAGATGTAGTGCCGCTATTCTATTGGCAGCCGACACCACACGGCGTACACATAAGAAGATAGAAATAGCACAAATAGAAGAAAAAGATACAAAAGTCGGTTTTATCACTAAAGCAATTTTTTTCAGGCAACAAAAGTGTAGAAGGTGGGTGTTACGGTATTTTTCAGGAATAAGCATATAGTGCTGCGTGGGACACCCTCCGGCCAGATGACTTGAAGGTTTGCCGGTGGTGGTTGGATCATAAGAGAGGAAGACCGTGTGGTGGCGAACATGAGAGTAGAATATTATATGAATGAAATACTCTTATTGCACAATTAATCCTTTATTAATTTTATTGTAAATACAACTACATAAAAGCTACATGACTGACTAGTCGAAGGATGTCACCTATTACAACAATATCAAATACAGGTAAAAATAATTTACGTGACCGTTGTAAATTAATCAAAATATACATTGTAAGGATTACATTTGTTAATATCGAAATTGTTAATTTGAAGGAAACTATTAATAACAGTTAGTACGTAATGTATCTACCAGCGCCGGCTCTAGCCCATGTAGCGCCCGGGTGCAATCAATACCCTGGCGCCCTCTAGTAGGCTCTTTGAAGGCGTCGCGAGCGGCGCTCGGCGCCCCCTAAGACTGCGCCCGTGTGCGCCGCACACCCTGCACCATAGGTAAAGCCGGCACTGATTGCACATCAAAACATACAATACAAATTCAAAACTAAAACATTGTGTACAAAAAAGGTGGGGATAGGTCGCTGTAATAGACTGTCACTCAAGCTTTGGCTAGGAAGGAGATAAGCGTTAAATAGATGGTAGAAGTTGTACGTGATGAATACGTATATGTAGATAACATTAAAAAAAAATGGCATTCGTTGGGCCTTTTTGGTACACACAAAGATCTGGATTACAGTGCAACAATGGTAGGAAAAAGTTTATAAACAATAATAAGAACGAATATATATAGGACATAGGAAATACAGTAGCTAATATAAAGAGAGTGAGAGAGCATATAGTAACTATTCTAATCGTATCCTACGCATAGACGCGTACGCAGACACCGCGAACGCCAAGGTCTGCCGATAGCAAGCGATTAGATAAAGTTATGAACATGCGAGCGGCTGATAAAACATTGCATTGGGGCAATTTGCTGGTGGCGCGACGACAGCATACAATCGAATGCGGAATCAGTATACAATATGCATAATTTATAAACTCCTCGACCGGTCTCTGGAATTTTGACGTCTATTGGCTGTGAAGAACGATTGAACTTATTGTGCGTTGCGTTATAAAATTCAATGGACAGCAAGTATATGCAAATTGGTTGAATTGTAATAAGACTATTCAGGGGATTGTAAATGGCTTTAGTTGAGCGCAGCCAGCGAATACATTATATCAAAAAAAACAGAAGAACCAAGCAGTTGTTGTGCTGTATAAGCTCTCGGCGCGGCGCTTTATTTGATTGCGTGAAACGGGATGGATTCAGGGTGGATGTGAGACGCCGATCGTATTCTCGGCAGTTGTACACTAATTAGCAATTTTTATAGAAAGCTGCAGACAAGCATACAGTCCACCTGATGGTAAGTGGATAGGTACTTTCGACTACGGACTGCTGTCCGTAGTCCGCAATACATGCCAACATCAGTCCATAATGACAAATGTTGGCACGCCCCGTATGTACAAAAGCGCTGCGTATCGTGTGAGATTTGGAGAAAGTGTTGGAAAAATAGAGAGGGATAGGATGAAATGGTATGAGAATATATCACTCACTACCGACATACGTACCACCATTGGAGGAAAAGGATAAAATGAGAAATGCAGTATATTTGACGATAGTCTTTTGTGAGGGAGGAGTAACGTGGTGTCGTGTGCGCCCAGTGGCTGTGAGATTGCAGGATGCACCCTGCTCTATAATATACACATTTATTATAACTGAATTAAAAAGGTACGAATTTTATTTTAGAAGTTCTATTTCAATAATTTGAAGTTCGACAATAAAAAAAACATATAGCCTAAAGCACGCACCACGAGCAGGACATATCGGTCATTGACAAGAGGTCAGCCAAGACTGGACGGTGAAGAGATTTGTATGAAATGGTCGATTCACCGACCACTTTACTAGAAATCTCATAGTAAGATTCAATAATATGAGGGGTCTAATGTCGTTTTGTAAAATAACGCTGCCATGTTTATTCTAACAGCGATGCGTTCAGTTCAGTTCAGTTGCGAAACAGCTCACTGACACAGTCAAAAAGAAAACAAAAAATGAATTAACGATCAATCTGCTAAATAATTCATTATTAATAGAAAATAATTCATTACGTATACATAATTATTATTAAATATACAAATTATTATTATTATAAATTATTTAAAGACACAGCGAAATTAGACGGGAGAAAACAAAGCTATATATAATTCCTTTGCATAAAAACCACTTACGAGTGGGACCTCTGGTCTGCACAAATGTTTCCATGGCTCACACGCTGTTCCGTTGTTTCTTGTTATTATTACGTTGCGTTTGTGGTTATTGTTGGGTTTTCTTTTTGTGTTGTATTTTTTTAACCTGTCTTTATATTGTTTCGTCGTTAATACAAACGAGATATATCCTCAACCAAGTACATCAAGCCAACAAGACTCTTTTACACCAAAAAAAGAGACCACGAGCTGCTTTTAGCGCCACCGTAAAACTTATGATACGCAACTGCATCTAATTCTGCATTATTGGTTTTTGAATCTCCGACGAAAATGAATGTTTCTCTAAAACAGCTGAAATATTGAGAATTACTTCGACCACAGTTTACAGCGTTTTAAAAGAGTTTATACAAAGAGATGTTCTGGGGCCCTCAAACAGCCGAGGTTAGCAAAAAGATGTTCTCAGCAGCAGGCATGTTAAGACGTTTTATAGTAGGTATTTTGAGTAATAGCTAAGGGAGGGTTTTGCCGAAACTGAAACTCAATTCCGTAGTGGTGACGGATAATGCCACTCCAGAAAGATATAATCGCTGCCTAACGATGTCTTGGACTAAACCACGAACACAAGAGTGGTTGACGATCAAGAACATCGAATTTGTAGTAGGAATGGTAAAGGCCGCTCTTATACACATCGTATAGCAGCACAAACATGAACACTGGGACAAGTATGGTGTGGACGAGATGGCAGCGGAGCACGGAGTCACTACTTTACGCCAACCCCCTTACCATTGTGAGCTCAGTCCATTGAACTGGTTTGGGCGCAGATAAAGAAGAATGTTGCGAGAAACAACAAAACGTTTAAAATTACAGAAGTAAAAAATCTTTTCGAAGGAAGACTTAACAAGTGACTGCCGAAAGATGGAGTAGCTGCGTGGATCATATAATAAAAGAAAATAAAATGTGCCATCTCGACCACATGATCGATAAATGTTTCTGACAGATTTATAATAAATGTTACTGACAGCGACAGTGATATGTCCGATGATGAATAAAAAATATGTAAATAGCACGGTTGTATCATTTTATGAAATCCCCATGCCAACATAAATAATATACGTAGGAATAAAGACTTTTTTCAGAGTCCCTAAACACCTCTATCACTTTTCTCTGATCTCTTTTATACGAGATAAAAATACAAAAGTTAAAATTTTATTCCTTAAAGATTTATTTTGTAATTATTGTAATATTGGTTTGTTTTCTTCTATAACTGTCCTATACAGTAAGTACCTTATGAAGTACAGTAAACTGTATTTCATAAGGGGTCATTACGATATGTGTACTGAAATTAGGAAAAAAATAAATATTCTCGACATGCAGGGAAATCATACCGAGAAGTTAAATTTCGATATTTTCTATGCATTATAGAAAAAAATATAGAGTTTGATGAGTTATTCAGTAGCATTAAAACGCAAACGCGTTATGCGTAAACGCACTTATAGAGGAGCTCAGCAGTGCTCGTGTCGGCTGCCATATTGACAATCTGTGTGTGTGTGAATAATATTAGCTACGCGGACGACATGGTGCTGCTGAGTGCCTCTGTCTGTGGCCATAGTAAATTGTTAGGCATCTGTGAAACATATGCTGCTAGTCATGGATTAAAATATAACGAAAGCAAAAGTGAATGTATGGTCTTTCGGGCGAGAAACAAAGATCCACACGATGTTCCACTTATTAAACTGAAGGGAACCCCACTAAAGAGAGTAGAACAGTTTAAGTATCTCGGGCATGTGGTAACCTCTGACCTGGGAGACGATGCAGACACTGAAAGGGAGCGCAGGGCGTTGTCTGTGAGAGCCAACATGATAGCTCGCAGGTTTGCCCGTTGCTCCACCGAAGTCAAGATCACTCTGTTTAGAGTTTTTTGTACATCCTTCTACACGAGCAGCCTGTGGGTTAATTATACCCAAAGACAGTATGGCGCTCTGCGCCCCGATTTTGTAGCGCGTCGGGGATGTTCGCCGGGGCGCGGGTAGAGATTGTTTTTACGCGATCATGCGCAAACGGTGTGCATCCCTGATGCGCAGGGTCCGGGCCAGCGCCAACGGTATCCTGGTAATGTTTTCGAACAACTTCGACTGTCAGTACATGAATCGTTGTTGTATGGTACATGTGCTGACAAATAAATTAGTATAATTTTAATTTATATTTTGTTTATATTCTGTGTGCTACCAACTATAGACTAAGAAATTTTTTAAATTAAGTTCTTACTAACAATAAAATATGATAAAAAAAATGTTATGATCCTGAGTTGGTCGAAAAATAAATAAATAATAATAATAATAAAAAATAATTAATGATGTTTTAAGGTATTTGATGTTTTTAAATTGGGAAGTTCGATTTCTTACATTATGTAACTCGCCATAAAACGATTTTGTTTTGTTATGAAAGAATTTCTTAGAAATGTAAGATGTGCTCAGTTTAAGGAAAACCAACCAGATATTTACTTGATGAGATAAAAACATCAACGGTATCATCGTTAACCACGATAAATTGACGTCACTGGTCTCATGCCAAAGGCTTAGTCGCAAAGAATGGCAATGGTATTTAACTAAATAATTAAAAAAATATTGTCGCGTTTAAGTAATCGCGACAATAACGCAGTCTAAGAGTTTTATGCAAAGGAGTTTATGCGCAGAAGCAATCATGAATACCTCCAATTGTATGCCGTCCATTATATGGACGGCATTGGCCGCTTACTATTGGGACTATTATTATTGGTAAGACAGTCTCAAACAGTCTGACGCAGTCTTCTATGAAAAAAAAACAAACAAATTGTAAAAAAATGTTTGATGCACAATCCATGTTATCATATATTATGTACTTCGCGTATCTAAATGCAACGACATAGCAACATTAAAGATTACAAATAGGATGCAAGTGATAAATGCAGATTGTGACAACTTGTATGTCTGATAGATAAGTCTGACAACAGACTTTAAGTGTTCAATATTGTATATAATATTCTAAATACATTCGTAGGTTTATTGAATTTACATACATACATTACATACAATAGAAAGGAAAAAATAAGAAAAATGTTCATCTGAGCACACATAAAACACCATATTTGGAAAATTTAACATTTAAACACGAATACAAGATGATGTGGTGATTGTGTGTGTGTGTGTGTGTGTGTGTGGCGGTGTCGACAAAATGGTCTGTAGCTCAATGCTGCAATGTAGTGTCACAGGGCTGTCACAAAAAAGGGTAAGATAATATTAAATGCAATGCAGTGAAAACATTCCAAGACGTGTTCCAAGACGTGCCATTATCACTCCTATGACAATCTAAATCATGCATGTTACGGCTCTTTCTATACTAATATAATAAAGAGGTAAAATTGTGTGATTGTATGTTGGGGGTAATCTCTGGAACTACTGAACCGATTTCAAAAATTCTTTCACAAATAGGAAGCTACATTATCAGTGTCTAATATAGGTATAGTAATAGGTAATCCGTATCTTTTATTTTGAAATTTAGAAAAGAAAAAAACTTATAAATCGAAGCGAAGCGAGGGCGGGTAGCTAGTTTATTGGAAAGATAAAAAAGGATGCACCCAATGTACCTTACATAGATTGTGAAACAGCAAATGTCACGTTTTAGAACGGTCTAGAAAGAATAGGTACGTGAACGACTAAACTAGTATGTGCTGTCATTCAAAGCTTCTTCATTGGGTTATGGATGGTTTGTATTTGCGAATTCTCTGGACCCACGACAGGGAATCCTAGGGAATCTATTGACCGCGATGCTTTTTGCTATAAGTACATTTACGCGTCCAGCACTAACTACTATTGAAATCAGTACCGTTTAACATTGTATCAACATTGCAAATTATTAGAACACTCCGCGTGATAGCTTGATTCACTACAAGGTCAAGGCTGATTAGAACACTTGCGCCAGCGCCGGCCCATAGACGTCCCGCGGCAACTCTAGCTATCTCTTTCACTCTTACGCAAGGGGGCGCTATTAGAGCGAGTGGAAAGTCCAGTGGGTGTGTGCTAAGATACATAACAGACTTCAGGCGCAATTCCGCGTTCCTCTTACTGAAAATAAATGAGCGTAATACATCATGAGTTTGTCAGTAGGTGACAGTGCTGTTGGTAACGCAAATTGCTATGAAAATATTTATCTGCCTCATTATAAGGCTAATTTACTTTTAATCTCGTTGTACCACTAGTTTTAGATTTTTTTTATGGACGAAGGCAGCAGACGAGCATACAGTCCACCTGATAGTAAGTGTATCCACTTACTATCTGTCGCCCATAAATATCCGCGATACATGCCAACGTTAGTCCAAAATGACAAACGTTGGAGCGCCCCCGGATGCGCTGCCTACCTTTGGAGATATTGGAATGGATTTGGAGAAAGGGATGGGAAAATGGGGAGGGATAGGATGGGAATGGGCTCTGGCACATCTCACTCACTACCGAAACACGTACTTATTTTAGGGAAATAAGATAAAGTGGGAAATGCAGTACATTTCAAGGTAGTCTTCTGTGAGAGAGGGGTAACGTGGCCAGTCGAGCGCGCCCAGCGGCTGTTGGATTGCGCGTGCACTCTCCTCCTCAATAAATTGGAGTAATTGTTTACATGTAACTGGTTACATGTGACTAATTTAGTAGAAAGAAAGTATTAGATTTTAGTGCGCACCTCGCTGTTATGAGTGCAAGCAAAACATACTTCCATATTGGAGAACTTTAGTGACCCTAGTCGTTTAAGAGACATGCTCATATTAGGACGAACTTAGCAGGCGCTATGCCAGAAAATAACATTGGTGTATCTAGCGTCTTTTAATCCAATACACATAGTATTAAATGGGCTGGCTAGCAATAATCGCTTCTGTGGGTGCAATAGTTGCTCAAGTGAACGCAACAGTTGTCGTTTGAATATTGACACTGGCGATGGATTCTTGTCAACCAGCTACTGATCTTATTAAACTTCGTGTAGCAACGCAATTGTCAAAACTTAGTGAATGGACTAATCTGACTTCCACATGATCAGTGGAAGGGATGGACTTCAGTTTTAGAACATTAGAAGAGCAACGAGAAATCCCGATTCAAACAGAAGCCCGGACACGTGCAGAGACCTGGAGAAAGTGACGGGTGAAGGTCAGTGTGTTATCAGTACGTGTGATAACTATGTAATCTGCCGTAGGACGCTTTGAGTACACAGCGCAAACCGCCATACCGCACAGCTGTAGAGTATGTACCATTTCTATTAAATGTGTTTACATTCGTACATGATATGTCAGCACTCTTTCACACTGTTACTAACTTAAATTAGGTTTGGTAAATCCAAAGTATCCCGTTGGCATTATTTTTAATTGATTGGACTAGAAATTTTAATCAGAAAAATTAATAAGAGTAAAAGAAATCGTAAATACGATTAATTTTGAGTAATTTTTAAGACGTAACTGTACCTCGAACACGTGTTAACCATACCTGTGATTATCAAAATGAATGAATAAAATAAATGAAATAAAACAACAAATTAGTCCATTTTCTTTATTGACTACTAGCAAAACCCGGCATGTGTATATTTATTTACCTCTGTATATAAAATCACAAATTATTCTGTTTTACCGTCGATATGATTTTTGCGATCGGTTGAACGGGATAGAAGTTGATGTGCTGCAGCGCCATCTAGTGGCGAGTTACAACAAAGTCGATAGCTCGAAAATGTTCTCCGTGCTCAAATACCTACGTATACCAATTTTCATGGCGATCGGTTGAACGGTATAGAAGTTGATGTGCTGCAGCGCCATCTAGTGACGAGTTACAACAAAGTGGATAGCATAAAAACCTTCTCCATGAAAAAATACATGTGCCAACTTTCATGGTGATCGGTCAAACGGTGTCGGTCTATTAATTACAGATATACCAACATCCATTTTTATATATATAGATTGCATTTACGATATACAGTTTATTTAACTATATAGCCATCACAAAAACCTTTAAGCTTCATCTGTGATATTGAATCGATCTCAGTTAGTAATCGACAATGGAGCAAATTCATCAGGCTGACAAAAAAAGACATTAATCGAAAAGTAATTGTAAGTTGATTATTTTTCACTAACTTTTGCTTATAAATTAGATTATTTTTTTCAATCCGATTAGAGTAGTCGACTAATGGTTACTTTTTGACCACTTTATTTACTTTTTGAATGCGATTAACTAATCGACCAATGATTAACGATTAACAATCATCCAAAATTAAACGTGATTACGACATTATTGAATCCAAATGATATAGTCCTCCTACTATTATTCCGAACTAAATATTTGTAGACTAATTAATCGATTAGAAATTCAGTTCGTAAATTATTAATGCCAACATTAATCTCACATCATTCACACTGTTTATATCTTTTCCTCACGAAAATAGCTTTAATTCATGCTGAATCGCTAATAAGCTTAGAAATATTAGTAAACAAGATGAGCTAGGTACTTGTTCCCAAGAGGACTTGGATATAATTATACACAATCTCCAAAGTTGGCGTAAACAACTATTCATTGCTTATGGTAGTCCCACTATTGATATGATCACCATATAAAATTGTACCCTAGCCAACGTATGATGTTCCGACCCTCTGGAAGGCGATGACATGATTCAAAGGGATATTGAAAACTTCTTTGCACCTTTTTCTATATTCATTTCGTGTAGTGTTGGGTGCTGAGAATGTGTTTTTTAAGGTGGCGATAGGCCAAATAATGTTGCGAATGACGTTATGTTTACCTACTTGACTTGGGTGGCAAGACTTTTTGAAATTTAAATCACATAAAAATATTACCAAATAATAGTAATGAGGTAATGACTTCTGTGTTAATTTTCTTCATTTTAGCGCATTTTAATAAAAGCTTGGTTGTACAAAGGTTTTTCAAGTTTAATTTTTAATTTCCGAATATACGAGTAATGTTACTTAAGTATGCTGTCGTTAAAAATGTTACTAATGCCCTTCTTAGTATGGCAGAATTCATATAATACAACGCCAGAGTATCCATGGTAGGCAGAGTGACGGGCGTAAACCACATACTTCACCCTGGTGTGCATATTTTTTGTACATTTAGTCTATGAACCCGTGTCACTATAATGTAAAATCAAACTAGAACAAAGATATTCAAAAACACGAAGTTATCTAGGCTCTTTGTCAACACATGATAATAAATGAGTTTTTGAGTGCAAAGTTCATTTGATCGCATTTAAAATGCATTGTAAAATGATTTTCTATTCAGATTAATTTGAATTTTATCTGTTACGTGCTTTTGTACACGTATAATATATATCACGTCTTTTATTAGACGTAATTTGCTTTATTTTCATGAACATTAGTTTGATAATAATGCGATGAGGGATTTCCTTTACTGAGATGACGGATCTAACGATACTTAGTACAGTGTTGAGACACAGGCACAGGACGACGGGCAGATCCGTTAAATTATAAATTCATCAAACCCAGATAAAAACCTCGAATAATCCGGTCTTTCAATGTAATGGCCACTGGTGGTCGGAGAACGGTTCGGTTTTGTTGCGGTTCATATTAATAGTAGCATATGATTTTATTTAAAATAGAACGTCTACTAAAAGTTAATTCATACTGAAACATAAGCTGTACGTGTAATGGCCGCCACACACGATCTGTCCAAAACTGTCGGTTTTAAAGTTAACTGACAGTCAAAATATTTCTGCTACCGCTGAATATACAGAGCATGTGAGAGAGAATATAAACCAAAGCACGTTCGCCATAAGCGAGAAAGAGTCGGCAGGGCTTGTCAAATGAGACATGATTTCAGTGACTTTTTAAGAAGTCAACGGTCTGTCAAACTGAGTGGTCCAATTATTTTTAATATTTTGTGATAATTTCTTAGTGTACAAGGGAATAATACAGTTTACAATCATGTCATCGTGTGTTTACGATTGCAAAGTTACAAGATGTAACAATCCAAATAAGTACAGTTTTCACAGGTAGAGGAGAAGGTCCAAATATGAGCTACCACTTTTAATATTGAATTATTTCCTTCAAATATAGAAAAATTAACACTATTTGATTCTTATTTGATAATTTAATATTTTGAAAATGATATCTGAACTTTTATTAGAATGTAGGGCTTTGGGTTTTTTAATAACAAAATAAAATAACAACACTACTAAAAACTATTTTTTTTTATTGTGGTCTAAATATGGGCTAGAACTTTATTGGTAAAAGTTTACTTATTTTATGACATATTTTACGCTACATATTAGTACATATTCATTAAAAAAAATATTACTGAAATACACACAAGAAGAAAAAATAATTTATTTACAAAAGTCACATATGTACACGTCTTTTTCGACGCCAGCACAGTCATTGTGTGCCCACATCGAACATTGGAAACATTGAACCCAAAGTTCCCCTCTGGTGTCTTGTGAAAATAGTGCTTGGCAGAACATACATTCGGCATCTTTATCACTCGGTTGCTTTCCGTGAGATAAACCAGAATCACAGTCGTCATCGTCATCCAGAGGTGGGGGAATGATTTCGTTTTCAGAGTCAGAGCTTATGATCTTAGTCCGCTGTGGGCGCTGCCGTTTGCTAGAACTCATACTCCTACTTTTGTTCTTACCGTTTATTCTCTTAGGCTTCGACTCCTCGGGTTCATTGAGTTGGAGGAGAGGCATTTTGCCCTTGTTAGCTGTAGACTTCTCCAAAGACTGGATTAGTTTATTTTTATATGGGGAATTAGTAATCACACAGGCTCCTGATGACTTTCGACCGCGATTGCTGCATTTTTTTTTAATAGATGGTAAAGGTAAAATATCAAATGGACTGACTACCTTAGATGGAGCTGGAGTTGATACCACCGACGTGGTTGTCGCTGAAGTCAACAGCATTGAAGTGGTTGTCACAGGTCTAGTTGTGCTGCAAGTCTTTTGCGCCTCTATTGCAGACGCTATGAAGTCACTTTCTGAAAATATGTTCTTATTTAGCGGATATATTCCTGTACACTTAAAGCCATTTATTGCAATTTCTCCGGTTTGTACTTTAAGATAAGCTTTTCCAAACAAATCCATGATGTCGTATGGTGTCAAAGGTCGCTTTGAATGTCTGAGCCACTGCCTTACTTCTTCACTGTACATTACTTTTAAAGGGCCCATAAAAGTTTTATCGAGAGGCTGCAGTTTGTGGGTTGAGTGAGGTGGAAGGCAAATAATGGTGATGTAATTTTCCCTGGCAATGTCAATAACATCAAGATTACGAACATGACTATAATGGCCATCTAATATTAGCAAGACTGGTGAATCCTTGGTTGGAAAAACTTTTTCAATGAAATGTCTTAATCAGTCTCTAAAAACATTGGCCTGAACCCAACCAGATGGGTGAGCTCGTCCAATAGATCCTGGCGGACTGCCTTTCATCAAAATTTCTGTCATATTCGTTCTTGGAAAGATGACGAGCGGAGGGACATAGTGACCAGAGGCACTCATGCACGCAATAATTGTGATGGTAGAGCCCCGCTCTGCAGAGGTTAGCGCTGCTACCTGTCGCTTTCCTTTTCGTCCTATAACATGTGGGATTTTACTCTGGACAATGGAAAGTCCTGTCTCATCTACGTTGTAAATTCGTTCAGCGCCAAATTTGTGTTTCTCATAGGCTTCTTCTAACAATTTGAAAAAAATTGAAACATTTTCCTTATTGAATCCAAGAGCTCTTGCAAATGAAGTTCCACATGGTTTTCGGATAGATAAACGCTGTTTGTGACGATTCAGAAAAAGATCACACCAAGCTCTGCCAGCTTCATTTGATTTAAAAGGAGTCTTGATGCCATTACGTTCTGCCAACAAAAATGCCATTTTTCGCAAGTCACCCATAGTACAACCAAAAAATTTTTGTTCCATTACTAATAGATAATCAACTAGATCCTCTTCGATTTTAGTCCCTAAAATTGGTTTTCTACCTAGTTTGGTACAAAGAGCTTCAGTTGGAGACACATCTTCTTTTCGGCATAATCGTTGCAGTGTACTGCGAGGCACCTTAAAAGTCATTGCCGATTTCAGAGTTCCCATTTTCTTTTCTCGTACAGCTGTGATTGCTTGCTCCATGTCATCAGACTTCCAGCACTTCCTTTTACCTTGTTTTATATATTTTGGAGTAGTTCTAGGCATTCTGCAATTAAGAAAACGCTATAAGTTATGAGATGCAGTAAAGACAAATGTCATGTTATTAAAATTAGGTCTAAATATGGGCTAGCTCATATTTAGACCGCACTTAGTAGCCTATATTTAGACCAACCGCCATAAGAACTTAAAATGATAAAAAATAATATTTCAAAACAGAATAAACCTCAATACATATCAAAATGATATTGTATTTGCATTCATTCATTACTTTGTAATGATAGTTAACAGGTTTAACATTTTTAAATTGGAATAAATAACATAATTTACATACCTCTTCAAAAGTTTAGACAGCGCAATGGTCACCACACAAAGTATTTCTCAACACTGAACACGAAACCGTCGGTTTAGCAGTCTGTCTCGCTCATGGCTATTAGCCACCTACGTGAGAACGAATTTTAAGTGTTGTCCACTAGATGGCAGTTATTTTATTATCATAAAGTCCTACTAGCCCATAATTGGACCACGGCCCATATTTGAACCTTCTCCTCTAAATATAAAATAGGACACAAAACTTTTCAATCATATTTCCCGTTAATTTCGTTACATTTTGCCAATTACAGCAATTGCTAGTAAACAATATCCACAGTACTTTCTATATTTATTATAATTTTAAATATCCTATTAATATTATAAACGCGAAAGTGTGTGAGGATGTATGTATGTATGGATGTTTGTTACTCTTTCACGCAAAAACTACTCAATGGATTTTAATGAGACTTTACAATAATATAGCTCATACATCAGAATAACACATAGGCTATAATTCATAAAGATATTGTGTAAATTGGCCAAAATATAACGATAAGTGTCAAGTAAGTCGGAAAAAACTCTGTTATCTGCGAGCTATTTCGGCGTGCGCTGCAATAACCGTAAGTTACATCCATCCCCACAAACTTTCGCGTTTATAATATTAAAATGGGATTAAGACGAAAACAATTTCTTAAATTCTACATATTCTACTAATTCGGAATGAGCATGCGCGAGCAGTTAAACTCACTTAACTTAACTCAGTTAAACTAGGTCTGGAAACTTACACGTTTGTCATTCTGGACTGTTGTTGGCATGTATCACGGATGTCTATGGACGACAGTATCCACTTACCATCAGGTGGACTGTATGACATCAGGTGCTCGCCTGCCGTCATTTTCTATAAAAAAAAATTAGGTAATCAATAATAATTATTGTTATATTATTTGTTTTAGATTCCCAACTAATCCATTGCGTGAAAAATGGAAGCGTGCTGTTTTTTTTTTAAAAGTGTTAAGTTTTTTTATAGTTGTTGTAGAGCTTGTTGAGGCCTATCCAACATTAGTATGTTGGATAGAAATATTTATTCCAAATTTTCTGAAAGTTTACATCGGCCTAATTTTGGAACTACTGAACAGAATTGGCTCATTCCAATTTAACCAAAATATGATTAGTCCACTTGCAAACAGCGCTATTTGACTTTTTTTCAATCATTGACAAGAAGACGCTAGAAATTAATTTTAGTTAACATTTAGTGCTAAAAAGTAATTCAAATTTTTAGCAAATTCAATACCTACTTAGTTTTTTCCATTTTACTTGGTTTAGTTTCGACAAACTAGCGACTTGTGTAAGCGAAGTACTCAATGTAGACCAAAACTATTTCTCGGACAAATATCATTTTAATCTGTTAAGTAACGCGCCCTACGGTATTATTTAAACACGATAAACCAGCTCAACGCCCTCGTTTCATCTTCCTACCGGCTAGCTGGTTAAGATAGTAACAAACATACATCCAATATGTGTAATTCGTCCAAATTATCGAGACAATGAGTAATGCGATCTATTAACACGGACATGTTAATAGGAGTTTGACTTATCGGTCGCCTATATATTTGACATATTTATTAGATATTCTAAAACTAACATTGTCACGATCCTAAAATAATGGATACCTACGAAGTGAGGTCCAAAAGCTTCCGGTCTGACAAGGAAAAAGAGCACAAATTCATGAAACTATTTTTATTTTTCAATATAGTCTCAGTCTATTTGAACACACTTTTCCGATCGTTTAATTAGCATTTCCATCCCAGTATAAAAATAGTCAGAAGTTTTGTCTTCAACGTGGGCGAAAACCGCAGCCAGCGGTCACTTCATCATGAGTGGAAAATTTTCTAACCCTTAAGTCCTACTGGGAGCCAAGTCAGGGCTATGGGGTGGGTGGCGAATTTCCATCAAGCCACACTTTGAAACGGCAGCTTTCGCAACTGTGGCGGCGTGGACGGCTGAATTGTCATGAGAGAAACCGCACACCTTTGCTTTGTTTCAACGATGTTTCTGCTTGATCGCTTCTCATAATTGCTCTATAAGGTTAGCATAATAGCTTCCGGTCACCGTAGTATTGTGATCTTTTATGTCTATAAGCAATATTCTTTGACAACCCCAGAATATCGTAGCAATAATCTTTTTGGTGGACTGAGTCACCTTCGCCTTTCTAGGCGGTACTTCACCAGAACGACGCCACTCCATCGACTCCCTTTTGGGGAAAGGGGATCATAGTAAAGAACCATAGATTCATCCCCAGTAATAATCGAGTCCAAAAAATCGTTTGCGTTTCTCTGAAAGGCCTTCCAAAGTTCCTTAGCACGCTACTCATTACAATGACGTATAATTCGTATTTTTAGACATCCATAAATATGTCAGGCTAGAGACTTATGGACCTCACTGGTATGTAAAATGACTACTGGTACTTATGGACTTATGTAAAATTAATGTCTTATTTGAATCAGACTATTTATTTATTTGATTAAATTCCCATAGTAATCGATCACGTAAACTTATCGATTTACGCATGAAACTTAGCTAATTTTAATTTCAGTAGGTATATGAAGATAATTGTGGCAATGAGGAGGTCATAGCTGTCACGGGACTGACAACCGATGTCTTATATAAATTGGTATTTAAATCGACGAAATGATAGCAAGCATAAAGATTTATTTTTAGTGGAAACGTCACAAGTGTCATCAGTGTAATGTTTTTGTACTTTGTTTTCATAATATAATAATCTTATTTTGACATCATAAAGTTCATTTCAGTTTGTTAAAAATATGTACTTATTTGTGTAGGTTTTATTCATAAAGCGTAACAAACAAAAACGTAACACGAGAGTGATGTACAGTGTACATAGATCCAATGACAACATGGTACACTTTGAGAATGCGAATTCGTGCACATTTTTCATTATTTGCATTTCCATTGTAATGTTTACTAGTGATGGGCGATTACGAGAAATATTATCGATTGTTGGAACCTTTCCAATAATGTTTAAAAAAAATTAAGTGGTCAGTCCAAAGCCCTAGCGGCTTACAAGAGACATCGAACATGTCTAGGGAAGGGCGAACGCTGAAGGCGCTCAGTCAAGAAGCCTTAGGGTGGTCGTTGGATGAGCGGTAGGAACCGCGACCTTGGCTTAAGGCGTTGCTTTGTGTGGACAGTGTAGCATCGCATATCGATGAGAAGCGTCCAGGTACGGGCCGATATTTGGTAAGTGTTGGCTGAAGGCCGGTGTGTTATCACTAAAAGTGTAGTGACAGGGACGTCTTATTTTCCAGAGTATTGTGCAGTTTTGATAGGTGAAAGAAGTTAGGAAGGAAAACGAATTCGGCAATTAAAACGCACTATTTATGTATGACTTAAATGAGTATCGATAAAGAACATTTTTAAGCAAAATTTCGATTATAATTATCATTCGCAACGCCCATCACTACATTATTTACATTAGGACATGCTTTAGTCAGAAAATGCACGCGGACTCGTAGAATCTCACCAGTGTCTGACCGATTTAGTCGGTCGTTCACATCAAACCTAATTGGTTATCATGCGTTATTGGGCTTCGCGTTTCAACATCCAATTGTGTACGATGTGACCACAACTCGTCCTGCGATTACATTAGCGCACGATCAGCGTTGGAGACGTAACGACGACTAAGACGCGGGTTTATACAGTCAGTATTATCGCGCGATATTTGAGTCGCCATCTTGTATCGCGATATATTGCGCTCAGGATGGTGTACTAGGATTAAAATATTTATTACACTATTCATTACTAAATACATGTTACCACGTGAGGTTTTCAATCGTGTTCGCTGTGACAAAATTATTGAAATGGTAAAATGGTTCTGATGGAGTAGCCAGCGCCTAAGGAAGACGCAGAGTAAATGAATCAACAAGCATAGAGAGTAGTGAGTCTATAGTTGGGTTATCAAAGGCTGCCTCGGTTCTCAAGTGAATATCTCCATTTGAAATAAAGTTGATTTCAGCCGGCGCATTCTTTCAGAAGTTGAAAGCTAGTGAAGTCATACCTTATGAGGGTGCCAATGTACTCCGCTGTTTCTCATCATAATTGTTTATAATAACACCAAATATTAGCAAAATATTATCATTATCCAGGGTAGCGTGGGTTGTGTTGAAGAAGGTCGCCGGTAGTGGTTGGATAAGAAAAACAGAAGGCCGTGTCACACGGCCCGTGTGATGGTGGTCTTTGCGATAGGCATATATCTAGCAGTGAAGAGACACGCGCTGATGGTATATTAACAAAATATTTGTAGTCCTTCGAGGCGTATAAATGGAATTAGTGTTGTAACTATTTCTATAGGTTTATAGCTATTTTTATATTATACCATATAATCAGCCTGAGTCTCACCATTGCTGTATATGTTCGGCCTTTCCTGAGCCGTCAAACACACGATTTTCCACTCTTCTCATCCAGCCAGTACCGGCGCTTTCCTTTAGTTGCCATCTGGGTGGGCCGGAGGGCGACTCACTATCCATGTTTCCATTCGAGGACTCGTCTAGTCGAATATATGTCCTACGAGCCTGCGACAGATATGCCCCGCCCACTGACACTTCAGTTTCAAATATATCGGCCTCTTAGTCCCATAACAGACCCAACAAACCAGATCACAAGGACACCACTAAAAACGAAGAGGCATTTAAAAATGCGCGACATGCGTAGACGTCAAGGTAAACAGAGGAGTACCAGCTAAGTACATATAATATAATTCACATTGTAAAATAAAACTATATGCAAGCAAACAAACTTAGCCAATAAGGAAAAGATTGAGACGTTTTTCAATTTGGTTGATATCATCATCAGCCTGTTTCCACCCACTGCTGAGTATAAGCTTTCCTTTGTGTCACCCTCATGGGCCCTGCGTTGTTCTAAACCATATCACTCTGGCAACTCTCTTCATGTCATCGACCCACCTTGCCGGGTTTGACAACACCTGTAAAATTATTTTGGGGTGGTGTCGGATATCACAATCTATACAAATGTTATACAGAAAGATTGGATTTTTAACTAACTGTTACATAATATGGGCGTGTGGTGTGGGGTGGTCCTAGAATAGCAATACCCTATCTCTTCCCGTGGGTGTCGTAAATGGCGACTAAGGGATAACAAAGCGGTTACCACAAGCCCAGAGTAATTACACCATCTCTAAAATAATGGACTCATCTACCCGCTTGGCCAGCGTGGCGTTTTGAAGGCTATGTATCCCTATCCCTCATGCATAAGACAATGTGCATGAGGAGATTCATGTTTTATAAGATTCGCAGGCAAAGCTAGTTTTATAAGCGTATTTTTTTTAAAGAGCGATCTCATGCAGCGGCTTTACCCTTTCCAGTTCTACTTCCTAATTCCTGTAACAAAATCCTTCTTAAAACCCTTTATAGCTATATTTAAGAGGCCCTTCAGACAGGGCTTTAAATTCTCATTGTACAAATTGTTATACGAGCCTTTATAATAACTAATTATAAGGTCGCTTTAAAACGGGGTGAAGTAATTTATGAAGCTCGATTCCCATATTATTGTATCTTGTATAGCGGAGAATGGAGTTACATTGTCTAAGAACTTTAGAAGTTAGTAAGACGTCAACAATCATTTCCTTTGGAAGTAAGGCTTCTCAAAACCCCAGTGCGAAGTCCCGCTAAATTTATTTTCTTAAATCGGATATTTAGAATTATGTATATTTTAGAAAACTTTCAGTACAGACTTTAGGTCGTCTTAAAACATTTTATTTGATATACAATACATTTGACGCATTTAGGTAAAAAAAAATACATCATAATATAATATTAAACTAGTGACAATTTTAAATATTCGTATTTAAGTAGAAACTCAGTGGTACGGGCCGAGGATCTGAACTCACGATTACACGAATGTGAGACGAGTATGAGTATAGATATCACAAAAATATTGTGAATCGTTTTGATCGTCGTTACACAATACAAAAAGAGAGACGTCACGATATGGATTTTCTTTATAGAAAGAAGGCGGCAGACGAGCTGACAGTCCACCCGGTGGTATGTGGTTACTGTCGCCCTGCGAGCCAGCGACATCCGCGATGCATGCCAACATCAGTTCACAATGACAAAACGTTGGTACACCCCCTGATGCACTACCTAACTTTGGAGTTACACTTTCTAATCCTCTTTGGGAGGATAGGTCAAAAGTATAATGGAATAAGGAGTAACTTTTATGTCATGATAATCTGCATTATATGGGATAGGATGGCATATCTCACTACCGAAACAGGCGCGTACATTGGGGGAATAGGATACAGGAGAAATGTAATACATTTTACTTGTGTCCCTTACATTTTACGCAGTCTACCGCGAGGGAGACTGCGTAAAATGCACTAACTTGGCCAGTCGAGTTGAGCCCAGCAGTTGTGGAATTGCAGCCTCCGCCACACCTTCCTAAACTACATCCTAGATGGTCAGGTCAAATGGCGATAATAGCTCAGATTATATTTTTTTCTAAACTGAGGATAATAACATGTTTTTGAACACTTTTGTAACTCCGTATTAGAAATCGTCTCATAACATGAACTTGACTTTTAAGTGAATAAACCCGAATCGCCTTGAGATTCGTGTTTATAACGAGCTTATTGTACCGGTAGCAAAATTACCATATTTAAACAATTCAACTTTTATGACAATATCCAGGTAAGTACCGCGAACGTGTTCAGCAGTCATATGATCGACGCGTGCTCTTATGTACTCGAGTCTTAAGTAAACAGGGTCTGACCCACGATAGTGCTAGCGTACTGATAGCCATAACTCCCGGGTCGAACAACCGGCAGATTTTGATAAGACACCCCATTCCAACATAAACAAGGTGGTATCGTTATTAGCGCAAATAGTTTGAGGTAATGTTGTTTCAGATTGATAGCTTTTGAAACGATAATCTGCAATTCTTATGTAATTTACTCGCTATAAGGCTCCACGACATATTGTAAAAAGCTTTCTGCATGTTTATGTATAAAAACTTCAAATTAAAGTTGCCACCCAAACATTTTGATAGTATCGCTAATCGCAAAGATCAATAAAGAACATTCGCCATAATAGAGAAAGAGTTGAAAGCGACTAACCAAAGGCATAAAATGTTCAACTAGTGAGCTTAAGCACTGTCAAGTAAAGATTTTTGGTATAGCGTCAAATTTTACATGGTTTGTGATATATAACATTGTTGACAAGAAGGCCATCATATGCAATCATGATCTTATATCTACAAACTCCGGTCAGGAACCGCGGGGTAGCGAAGCGTCAAAGCTTAATATGATTTGACATGTATATTGCTGCTGTTGCTCGGTACCATCAGCCTGTCCACTGCTGGAAATAGGTTTCTCCCAAGACCTGCCACGAGACAGCCATGAGCCACTACCTTCAATTTAAGTCGTTAGATTACCCGACCGAAGGGCGTTCCATGTTACATTCCCCTGCACCATTTAAACTTTTATTTTATTAAGCGCAACATTTTTTATCATTGAAACTAGATTTTTTTTATATGGCAACGTGACTATCTCAATCGTAGATGTATTTGAAAAATGACCAGGTTTCACGTCCAAAAAGTCCGGGATATTCGAGCCCTTTGACCGGGTTTGATGATTTTACAGAAGGCGATTCTATTTCTATAATTGCTAATTTCATTTACATTAAATTAGCTCCCTAATGATAAGTTGTTACTGATTATTACAAAAATAAGCACCTACACTTCCCGGAAATTAAAGGTCGTCTTCATTATTGGGAAAAAATATTGTGATTTTTGTTTCATTCTGGAATATTTCTCCCGATGATCACGGTTTATTATCGTCATCGGGTTCATTTGGAAATCGACCCTTTGATCATAATAATCGATAAATTCGTCAGCAATCAATAATTTATGACCCGACGACGTCGTATGACGTGAATTAACTAAAAATAAATATCTAATTTATTTAAGGAAGTGCATCCATTTTATTATTATATTGTTTTGCTTCGTCTCGATTAAAACACAGAATATATTAGTCCCTAACGAAACAATGTTTGTCTTTTTTACATGTGAGTAAATATTAAGCGCAATTACTAGCCCAAGGGACTTCTTGTGTCTATCCCATTGGCGGAATTGTGTTGACATGACCTGGAGCGTCCTGTCACACTTATATTTAATTAACTCGGATTCACTGGTAATTTGTTTACTTCATACCAAACACATTATCTGATGATTACTTGACAGATAGTTTCTTCCGTAGTGTCAAAAATATGTAAAAAATATAGTATAGGTAGATATACAAAATATGTCTAAAGCACATTTGCAATTTAATCTTACATAATATTATATATACCTATATATTTCGTAATAAACCTATTTATAATAATAATAATAAAATAGTAACAATAAGAACCCTTTCAAGAAAGGGTTCAAGAAAGAACCTCATATTGTAGCGTAATGGAAAGACCTCTTGAGGCAGTTCATTCCACAATCTACCAACCTACGGTAGGTTAAATGTATAAACTCACTGTATAAAATGGGTTTTGGACCGAACAGTACGCAACACCTCCGTATCGAGGAAATGCGGATGCACCGCTCTTCTGTGACGGGAGGTACGACTGTAGATACCAGAGGTGGGAATTATGTTGAACAATTCTTTAGAGCATTCCCCACTGTACAGGTGGTAGAACAGGGAGACGCAACGTCCGAACGCGGAGGGGTTCCAGACCGTCCGTGAGTGGGATCGTCACAATTCGAACAGTACATAGTTGGATAGAGTCAAATGGATCTAATTGATGTTTCGGTGCGCCGGCCTAGAGATGTGAGCGAGCAATACTCCATATGGGGCTTAACTTGAGCTTTCTTTGCAGAGCGGTCTTAGTTGCCCAGGGGTGAAGTACCATTTCGCTCTGTTCAGCAAAGCAAGATTTTTGGAGACTATTTTGGGTTTATTTTACAGATGATCCCTAAATTCGATTTTGCTGGAAATGTCGACACCAAGGATCCCGATACTCTCGGAAATATTAAGAGGTATTATGCTCTGAAAGTAAGGTGCTATGACAAAAGGGACCTTTTAGGGGTGAATGCACAGACCTGTGTCTTACTGGGGTTGAAGTCCACTAGGTTCAGAGAGCCCCAAATCGAGACTTGATCTAAAGTGTCTTTGATTTCAGACACAACCCTGTGTGTTTCCCAAATACATAAAATAAAATTTTATTATGACACTGCGAAGGCTATGAACTAAGAGTTCTTGGTGAGCTCTTTTTAGAACCTCGGCCTACTATACCATAGCATCAAACTGTGGATATAATGCTCAACCAAGGTTTGCTACCACACATGATTTTTGGTTCTTCTTATCCAGCTACTACTAGCAAACTTTATATCTATTTATCCAGGCCTAACTTTTCCGTAGAATATAGATTGGAATAGAACATACAAAGGTTGGGTATCTTTAACTTAGTGATGAATTTCTATTAAAGTTACAAGTTTGCTCTATAAGTACAAGCTTGCTTACACTTGCTTACAAGTTTGTTTGAATGTTTGGATAATTGCAGCGGGGTTGATAATATCCTACCCACTCATATCCAAGAAACTAATAACATTACAGGACATCTGAATGGGTAATATCATAGTATAATAGGCAATAATCTTCCTGCACCAGGCGATCAGAGTGTTGCGAACAACCATGTGAGGTAGGTGTAAGTGAAAATGTTTGCTGTGCTTTCCTTATAATTTCTGATGAAATTCCTTTACAACATAAGTTATAATTTATTTATGCAAATCTTTATTGTTTGAATGTTTGTTATTGCTAAACATATTAAAGAGTGGTGTGCAAATACTTTCTTAATATGTATTCACATTCAAATTTCAATACTTTTCCTCTATTTCAAAACTAAATAAGGGAGTTTGACAATTAGTGTGGTATTCTTTTATACTGGAGAAAAACAAGAGAACAAGAAAATGATCTATATGAGCATGCTATTAGCTAAAGCATTTTATGCAATTACCCAACAACACCTACAACACCTAACAACAACACCTAACATAAACAAGTATGACTGCAGTTGCAAAGGTTGCACATCAGGACTTGTGCTATTTTTACCATAAACTTATTCTTTTCTTTTAAAATTTAATTTCCAATTTAATTTGAAATTATTGGTAGTAACCCATGTTCATACAAATAATTTTAAGTTAAATTAAAAGCAATACCACTATCATCAACCTCAGGGTGCCTCCACACATCAAGCACGGTATTATCGTACCGGTCTGATAACTGCGTTTTGTGAGATTTTAGATTTTTGTTCTTAATATTTTTTTCTTTTAGGATTATCATAATTTCTACAAGTATTACTTGTTGTTGTTCTCTTTTTAACCATACTGATTTTGTTTTCTTTAGCAAATCAGTATTAAATTATAGACATATTTCTTCAAGAGCTTCTCAGCTTCTCACCTATCAGCTTTTTATGTAACCTGAAGACATTGTTTCACAATAGACAGGTAACTATTTGCAAACCTGTGTTCTAATATCAACAATTTGATGATGTAGTTGTATATCAGCATGCTGTACTATTTTTGATATACAGCTGGTGTTATGAATGTTTGTTCAGTTGGCACACATGGGGCCGCATAGTCCTAACTCCTAATGTTATAATTTTATTGTTTAACGTTATCTTGCATTGTTATTTAATTCCTTGTTAATTAAAAAAAATATTTATGTAATGAAATAAAATTGCAATTTAACATGTGAACACAAATACAAACAAACACAATTTAACATTTTATATGTAGGTAGGTGCGTAAATAATATTTCTATCAGATTGTGGCACGAAAAATGAGGGTTAAAATATCAGTTACATTACGGTCAAAATATAGTTCGGTCTATAATAGTGTTCTAGTTTAATTATCATGTTACTGTTCAACGCCTTATCGGACACCTTGCAGTTGATTGAATGTATTTATCAGAGAAATTAACAAATCTTACCTCTTGCAACATTTCCTTGGGTCACCGGCACACCATTCACTTTGATACGTTGCCCGTCTGCGGTACATTTCAATAACATATTTCTACGTTATATGATCCATTCAATGTTTGATTTTGTAAGCAACGAATGTTCAAAAACATGAAATACACTTTATCAGCCTGTTGCACTATCCACAGCGCCGACCGATTGGTCGCCTCGTGTGACGTCAAAAGTCAATTTAATACCACTCGACGACACAAAAAACTTAGTCAATTTAGACCAGTCTTTGAAAAAAGTTCTTGAACACGAAACACAAAACCGTTTACACAACACCATCAACACATTATAATAATTCGTAAAGTAGCAAAAATAATCATAATATTGAAATACAAAAACAGCCAAAAACAGTGGCTGAGTTGATCACTGCCATGTTTTGATTGATATAAAAAGAAATGAATGAAATATACGTGAAGTTAGCTGCATTTGCTGTCTTCCTCTTTCTTACGTAAGATAGAAGTAAACAGTGAAGTAGATGTATGACATTTTTTTTTTAAATATTTCCTTGCTTAATTTTTTTTTCTTACTTATCTAAAACATTTTTTGAAGTAATTCAAACGAAAGAATCGTGAGACAATTAAAATTCATCTCAATAAAAAAGGGAACTATCATTTTTTATAAGAATACTTGTCCTAGAAATTAAATCTTTTCAGTCACCAATGAATTTCTTTTTCTTCATATATGGCAATGGTGTAATGAGTACATTCTGCCAATGTCAAGTTTTCCTTTAGACGATTTCAAAGTCTTAAAGGTCAAAGTAAGTCAGAAGTCACTCACGATCAGTAAAGTGATAATAGTTTACTGAGGACAGAAGAGGACTCCTTGGAAGCACAGGAAAAACGCACAGCCAGGCTTTTATTTGATTGGTCACAAAAACCACAAACGCTAAACACCCAGGAGCAAAGGTGTCTGCAGCAACGAGCTTAAGGGCTCCCCCGCCGGTTTACCGCCCGGTAGACCAGCGGAAGGAACGGACCTCAGCTTAGGGCATAGGTTGACGGCCTATGTAACGCGGGATCGTGAGTCGGTGAAATGTACAATTCTAGCACAACTTGCGATTTTATTTCTTTTCGATTTATTTTTCGATCGATTTATAAAATATTTATCTTGAATAATTTATTTTATTAATGTATTTAATACGAAATCAATTTAATAAATCGCTTGTATTTTATGAAAACAATAAATCACAAGTAATAAAATGGTGATAAAATTATTTTTTTATTCTAGCAACACTGGTTATTACGAAATAATAGATAGCTTCACACATTAGGTAGTTCTTTTATTTGTAAAATATATAATTCGAACTGTCGGTAGTGTCATCTCCATACCGATAACCGATTCACTCTGTTTGACGTCTAAAGAAATGTTATGTTCAGTTATAGAATTTGTAATTCCATCAGCTCATTCATCAGGGTTCCCATAAAAGTGTAGTAGTTTATTCTGAATACCATTCTCCATAGTAAAGTACTGAATAACTAATGGAAAGACTTCCCTTTTAGCGCATGCCAAACGAATTTATAAAGCAGTTTTGGTTTGACAATAAAAAATGCACTTTTTGTTTTTTTCATTATCAGCATTAGTGGTACAGTTGAATTAGCGATGAAAATATAATATTTTACGTACTATATTTTTTCTCAACAGTAATAGGTACAATTGACAAAAATATACTAAAATAGTTTGTTACGTACGATATAGTATGGTCATCAGTGTGACCGTTTTTAGTATATTCAGTACCAAATTGGTATAATTTGGGCTCCGTAAAACTAATTTAGTTTTTTTTTGGTATCCTTTCATATTCTGGTATGTTTTGGTACATTTTTAAACTTTCAACATTTTTAAACACATTTTTGATATATTTTTGGGTTGGGCGGGCAACACTAATTTCCATTCGTTCGTATTTCGTTCACATAATTTTGTCTTTGTCTGATGTTTACCGCAACTGTATCATTTTGTCTCTTTCGAACGGTTAATGCTAACAAAACCGCGAATCGTGCTTTAGCTACATATCTACGTTACATGCTCTACGTCGCGGGGAATTACTGAAACTTAAAAAATGATTCCTAGCAATAAGTATAAAAGGGACCACGGATTTTTTTGTCCTTTATTTATGTCTCTCTGTGTTATCGTGCGTGTGTAGTGAAGATAATGAAGCGCAAATACGATCAGAAATATAGATCTGAGTGGGAACAAAATCCTGAATTTTCGTCATGATTGACAAAAGATAAAAATAGTGAGAACGCCTTGTGTAAAACTTGTGGAGCAACATTTTTGAGCAGAATCGCAACAATTAAAAGTCATGCAGATTCTGAAAAACATCGGCAGAAACTTATACATTATAGTGGACAATCCAAGGTAAGAAAGCTATGCCCCCATTAACATATTTATAAGATTATTGTGTCCCTTATTTTTTTTTGGCATATAAATTAATTGTCCTACTTGTACAGGATGTCCGATGGATCTTGGCCAGTGTACATGTACAGTTGTACACACATGTATAATAGATTCTCAAGCGATTTCAGAAAGCTGAATTTTGAAATTTTCATAAATGAAAGTGTAGGTATACATACATGCCGAACTGGTTCTGTGGGATGGAAAGATAGTTTTGCAGGGTTCGAACATATGTAATATTTTTATCAAGAATATTAATTTTCAACTGAATGAGACACTAGTTTCCCAAGATAAGAAATAGGTAGTTATTTTACTTATTTTTTACGATAGGAAAATTAATCAAATACTGTTTATTTTCAGATCGATAAATTATTTCAAAGGAAAGGACCCATATCTGAAGAAGTAAGAAAAGCAGAGCTTATATTTTGTGCAGCGTTGGCAGAACATAACATACCATTTCGGGCCATGGATCATCTCAGCGATTTATTCAGCAAAATGTTTTATGATTCGGAAATTGCAAAGGGTATTTCCTGCAAACGCACTAAATCTGCTCAGTTAGTTTACGACGTAATGGCGCCATCATTTGAAAAGCAGTTATTAACCGATATAAAAAATACGTCAAGTTTATCAGGTAAAAAATGCTGCTACTTTTTCATTAATTATAGATGAAAGCACAGACATTACAACAGAAAAATTACTTGCCATTGCAATAAAGTTTTATAGCGTTCAGGATAATACAGTAAAAACCAAATTTTTATGTTCTGTGAATCTATCAAGTGAAACTGCTGAAAATATTTTTAACTCACTGTGTAAAAGTTTGCGAGAATTAAATTTAAACATTCAAAATATTTTAGGATTTGCAGCTGATACAACAAATGTAATGTTTGGCAGAAATAATAGTGTGGTTGCAAAGATTAAGTCGGTCAATTCTAATAGTATTTTTGTAAAATGTGCATGTCATTCATCAGCATTAGCTGTAAGTTATGCCTGTAAAAAGTTGCCTAAAGCATTGGATCAAATTGTGAAAGAAGTCTATAATTATTTTGGCCATAGTAGCAAACGCAAAAGAGAATTTGCAGAATTTCAGACCTTTGTAGAATCAGAGCATTACAATATTTTACGTCACTACGACATACGTTGGCTCTCCCTACACGGCTGTGTAAATCGCATAGTAGAACAGTGGAATGCACTTCAGCTGTATTTTCAGCAAGAACATCTCGTAGAACATAACCCTAGCCATTCGGCGATTTTTTTACATGAAAGTTTCGAAAATAAACAAATAAAGCTCTACTTTTTGTTTTTAGATTATATTTTGCATATAGTCAACAAGTTTAACATAATTTTTCAAGGTAATGCATGTGTTGTTCATACTTTTTATCGGGATTTGACTGACATGTTTAAAACAATATTAAGTTGCTACATGAAAAGCAGCTACATTCGTGCCACTGCTATTGAAGACATAGATCCTAATAGTAATATAAATTTTGTAGAATTACATGAGATATACTTAGGTATAAAAGTATCTAATGAAATAGCGCTGTTAAGAAATCAACCAAGTAACAGTAGTAACGTAATTAGAGACTTTTTAAAAAGGTGTCAAAGCTTTTTGATAGAGTTATGTACTCAACTTAAATGTCGATTTCCCATTAATGAAAAAATATTTTCCGAGTTACGTTTCATAGACCCACAAGTAGCGGCTTATGAAAATTTTACATCTCTTATCAGCGTTATGAACAGGTTTCCGAACATTACTACAAATGATACAGTAAGACAATTAATTGACGAGGAATATCGTCAAATTAAGTATGATTCAGAGGTACGAAACCTGATGTGTGGTTCTAGTACCTAGTAGTGCTAGTGCTGTAAATGTTGAACAGTTTTGGAGCAAATTAAGTTGTATTGTTAACAGTAAAAATGTTCCTAAGTACAAAAATTTGACTAATTTTGTAAAATGTCTAATGTGCATACCCATTTCAAACGCTGAATGCGAAAGAATTTTTTCAAAAGTTAATCATATAAAAACTAAATATAGAAACAGGTTTCTAGCTAAACATATTGCGTGCCTGTTGCATGTTAAGCAAGGTCTAAGTGAAGGGAGTGTAGGTTGTGTCTCATTTGACCCATCGAAAGATATGGTAAAAAATAATCCGTCGAATACTGACTATTTGTAATAAAACTTATTGTAAATATTTATTATTATTTTAATATGTCTGTATAATGAAGGTGTATAATTGGTAAAATTAAAAAAAGTAACTGATAATAAGTGTTTTAATTCAATTTTTCCTCTTCTACTTTTTATTTTTATTTTAGTATATTTTCAGTATAATTCAGCATGTGATTTGGTATTATTTAGTACTGGCACCTTGTAGTTTTAGTAGATCACCATTTTTTTAAACGGTCACACTAGTCATACGGTGGCAACCCTAGTTGCTTACGCCATCTTCCTAACGCTACTTTTGGACGCTTCCCCGTTTTTACTATTTTCATTATAAGTTAATTCTTTAAAAAGCTACAAATTACTGATTTTCCAATATGGGCAAGAAAGACAAAAAGGGGACCAGTGAGGACTCCACCGAAGAAGAATACGTCGTGGAAAAGGTTCTTGACAAGCGCACCGTCAAAGGAAAAGTTAGTTTTAAAATTTCAATTTTAGCATTGAATATTACTGTGATTTTTGACGATTTTGTTTTTTATGATCAACATCGAAGTCAATATATTCCCGCCAAAACAATTCAACTTAACTAATTTATCAAGTATTCTATTATATTATTTCACATGAAACGACACTAAAAACACAATTTATAATTTATTAATCATAAAACAAACGCTAAGGAATTATATTATACTACAGTTTTATTAAACTACCTAAATTGGTTCTAAGCTTATATTCATTTATTTTTTTAAGAAGTTTATGTATGTATTCCTTACTATTTATTTATAGAAATCTAATATAATTAGATGTTTTAAGTTTTTAAAATTTAATGATAAAGCTTTACAGGTTAACTAATAGTGATTACAATATGTAAAGATAATAGTTCCTTTAAATGTGAGCCTTTACTTGTGAGTGAGGGGGTGTGTGTGTGAATTTAATGAGTATGAATGATTATTTATTGATTAACATAATAATTGAATTTACTTACATACAGATTGTCCAATTTTATCATCCAAAAATCCTCTAATTCTTCTCTTAAGAGCCAAACCAGAATTACAAAATAAGTTGATATCTGTATAAGATTTATTGTAAATTTTCATCATTCTTGTTAATGGTGTGTTCCAGTAGTAATTGGTGGATTTAATTTGTTGTAAATAGGTTATGTGGTGTACACACACCACATAACCTATCAATCCAGTCCTATCAGTGGCAGTCCTTGTGAGAGGCCTATATCCATTATTAAATAAATTCAATGTTGCTTAGGTAACTACAGGAATTATCTATACATAATTCTGATTTTGCAAAACATTTTTATTTCATTATAAATATAGTATTTCAGTGAAAGAAATACTTGCTGTGGTTTGCACAGTGAACAATATTCACCATCAAATCCTTGAATAATTTTGTCCTTTGTACTTTCACAAATTGGTAGAATGGGTGATTTCTTTAAATAAGAAAAATATATTTTACTTACCTGTTCGCATTTATTTTCGACACTATTAGGGAAAAGTTAGTGTCAAAAAACACTGGTAAAACATAAATCTCTATTTTAAATCAAAAATTTTGTCTGCATTTTTAGATGTAGATAATCTAGTTTTAGTCGGCTGTAGAGTTGTGAGCATCTGATTATCCAGAAGAAAAAATATCCCATTCTCCTCCATCTCCTCACTTATTGAAAGTGATTTTTGGAAAGAAACACCTGCATAGTTTAAATACTGATTCCCAATTGCTGTTAGCTATGTTACAATTTCTGTGATTCATGGCAGGCACCTAAGAAGACATAGTTTAATAATTGTGTGATATGACTTGTTCGGGGTAAAACATTGGTGAACTCCCATCACAGGAGAACAAGTCTCTAATTTTACGTGTTTTCTCTCTTGGCTTCACTGGTCCATTCCACATCTTAAACTTTGCAGGTCCAGTTCACATCTTTCCATATTTATGCTGTAAGTGTGCATACATTTAGAACAGGTTAATAACCTGTCAAAAGATGCATTTACTATTGTGTTTGGCAAATTTATTACATGTTCAGGAAAGTCGCTTGAGTTATTTTGCAACTGGAGGAATTTATTAGTATCCCTGCTAATTTTATTATGAGACAGCTTTTTTTTGTTTATATGCAAAAATTTATAAACCCCAGGACTGATTTTTAAGATTCTTTCACTTTTAGGAAGCTAAATTAATACTATGTGATAATTATTGCCATATTAATAAATTAATGCTAATCATATACAAAATTAAGGTCTATACATAGGATAACTGCAGTGTTGCTACAATTTAAGTCACTGTATGCAAAATCACTACTTTTTAGGTTCAATACTTACTTAAATGGAAGGGTTACAAGGAAGAAGAGAGCACCTGGGAACCAGAGGAGAATCTTGACTGTGAGGAGCTCATAAAGACATTCGAAGATAGTAGGAAAGATAAAGATAAAGAGGTAAGCTATCAATCTAGCAAATTGTATTCCTCACTATGTTTCCATTTAAAAATTCAGAGTTGCTGCAAACTAACCAATTCTATTATATAGATGCCATTATAGAATAGATGGTAGACAAGCACCCACACCACAGGATGGTAACTGGTCACTGCTGCCCATGGACTGCCACTAGGGCATGCAATATTTTCCCAATTTTATTATTTGCGTTTTTCCAATACTTTGGCTCATACTATTCAAATAGGAATCCCAGGAAAGTAGAAATAATTTTAGAGCTTTTCGAGCTGTTACACCTATTTTACTATTACACCTAAACATTTTTTTACTCATATATCCATCGACTCATCTAATAAAAAACTGTAAGAGTAGCTGTTGCTCAATGTCAGCATTGAGTTCATGCATGAAATGATTTTGTTTTTGACGCATCGAGAATAAAAAAAAACTTTTTATACATAGTTCAGTAAGATGATCTACAACTGCAATTGCTGCATGTTCAGCTATAAACATAATATGAACCAGCAGCGTTTTTTGATTTTTTGAAGGCGAAAAATGTAGAACTCATAAGCCATCCTCCATACAGTCCTGACTTGACACCTTGTGACTTCTTTTTGTTTCCAAAAATTAAGAACTAGTGTTGCAACGAATAGTACATTCGGCCTTCCGCCGAATACCGAATATTCGGTGGGGTCCTCGGCCGAATATTCGCCCAAACTATTCGGCCCTATTTCACGTCAATTTGTCTAGGCGCAGAGAGGCACAGCCCACTATCCTTTGATTGGCTCGCGCTCCCTTTATTCCGCAGACCTAGATTGTAGGACAAAACGAAATTGTAGCAGACCTAGATATTTACCTTAATCTAAAATAATTACATAGGAATAAAAATCTATTTTTGGTGGGCAAAAAATATAGTAACATTTTCTCAAGGCTTAGTAAAGCTTGCTGCAAAGTATTTGTCCCCACCTGGAAGCTGTGTTTACTCGAAGAGACTTTTTCAGAAGCAGAAAGTTCGTATGAAGAGAAGAGAAACAAGTTTCTTCCTCATACGTAATGCAGAAAAAATATAATTTTTACAACACAATCTACGGCTTTTAAATTTTGATTACTAATTTCAAACAATATGTAGATATGTAATTACCAATAGAAAAAGAAACACAATAATAAAAAAGTAGGTTATTTTCATGATAAAATATCCTGCTTGCAAAACAACTTATAGGTATTCGGTATTCCGCCGAATAGTAATTTAATATTCGGTCGAATATCGAAAAAGGGCCGAATACCGAATAGTAACCGAATATTCGTTGCAACTCTATTAAGAACCAATTACGCGGTCAACGAGAAGCCAGAAGAGGCTGTCAAAGAGTATGAAAAACATGTTTCCGAGGTCACCACCACCACCGAGCAGTGGAATAAATGTTATGGTAATTGGTTTATTGACGCTCATAGAGAACATTTTGAGAAACAATAAATTGAATTTTGGCCATTCATTGTATTTCTTTCTTATTCATTCCGGAAACTTTCAGTGTGGTCTTCCTAATAGTATCTGTCCAGCCAGTTCTTGAACTAGATCAGTGAATTTTCCGGTAACTGGTTCGGTACATCATTTTGGTTCGCTTACCAATGATTAGTTGTTGATATAGAAACTAGGTATAAAAAACCAGCAACATACCGACCATTAAAAGATACTTACATGATGCTCAACTTGAATCTCCAGCCCCCTGGGGCACTTCCTTTGCAGGTTTATGAATTTTAAGTCTGCCAAACAAATGCGATATACCAGTCGGTAATATCGGTAATTGGTCTTGTGGCTCTCCACTTTTACCACAGTGCAATAATTGCCACTGTGTATAAGATTCCATGGGCTACCATACAAAACGTAATAAGACTAATGATCGCATTACCGCATTCCAATATTGCCAGACGGTATTACAGCTGGGTGTAAAAGGCTCTCCTTTAATCTGGTCAATACGTTACGACAGCTCTCACGGGATGGTTATCGAGAGTGGCTAGCCAAAATAATTTTGGTGTTGCCAAGTCCAGTGGTAAATGACAGGAAGGGATGGGGAAAAGGTATATAGTCAGTTATTATGTCAGTCAGTTGGTAAGGTTAGTAAATAATCAAAATTGTATGTTTTGCAGAAACCAAAAAAACCTGAAGACCGAGGGAAAAAACGACCACGAGATTCTGGCGATGATACTAGCAGAAAGGGCCGAGGTACCAGCGTGTCATCTGTCGAGGAGCTTAAGGAGAAGCGCGAACGCAAGGAGGAGAAGAGTAAGTCTGGTTTCGAGAGGGGACTAAAGGCTGAGAAGATTATAGGCAAGTAGTAGACTATTAGATCTCATATGTGACATTATTTGTAAAAATGAACCTTATTTTTGACTCTATTTTCTCAGATATTGAGATCTAAAGAAAATAACTTTTACTTAATTTACTTAATCTTAAAAATTTAGCATGGTCCTAAAAATAGAGCCAGTGGCCCTCAAACTTTTTTGGCAAAGGGAAAATAGTAGAGACAATGGGGGATAGCACCTCAGGCCGCATACACTCTTATACTTGCTAATATATAAAAATGTTTGTTTATTAGAAATGCATTAAGGGGTAGACTAATTGTGCTGAAATTTTGTACCTACCCCACCCGTCTGGGGATATCACGATATTAGGTCCAGTATTTTTAGTAGAGTACACTTTTGCAATGATTTTTTTTTCAAAACTATGTCATGAACGAACGGGTCTTTTACGATTTTATTATATGTATAGATATAGGTGTGTATATGCAATGTGTGTATATGAAAAAGCAAATAAATCATATAAAATGTGGTGAAAAAATAAAAATTATATTTTCCGCTAGCGACGCGTTGCCCCTCGATTCATGCCCAGTCCCTTATCCAGCCCCGGCGATCCAATGGTTTTGCATAATAAAAAAATCTAAATTTTTATTATAGGTGCTTCAGATGCGACAGGAGAGCTCATGTTCCTGATCAAATGGGTTGATTCGGACGAAGCTGAGCTTGTACCAGCGAAGGTCGCTAATATTAAATGTCCACAACAGGTTAGATCATTTTTATATTTTATGAATTTTACTGCTGAAAAACTGATTTTAAGATTTAAGAAAATAGGTTGTTCAGTATCGATAGTAGAATTGATTCTACTAGTGTTTCTATAATAAGTTTATTGAGCGCTACGAACGTTTTAGACAAGGACATGATTTACTTCTTAAAATTTCGTGTCAACGAATGTTATACCGGTGTCAAAAATTGATCTTTTATAAGACCAATCTTTGGTAGTAGTGTATATTATTGAATTTTTTTTATAGAATAGTTGGCAGACGAACGGGCGAGCCACAGGATGGTAAGTGGTCACCGCCGACCATGGACGGGTGTCCATGGTCACCAGGGGGCTTGGGGGTGCTCTCTGCCGACCTTGCAATATCTACTATCTATCTATACACAATAAAATCGTAACAAAGCAGTGTCTGTACATTAAATATTTTTTGGAAATAGTTGTTGCAGTGTAAGTATGAGTGATTAAGAATCCGAAATAACAACTTTGGAATTTTTGTCTGTCTGTACTTCTGAATACGCATACGCAATAAACACTTGATGGATTTATAGAGTTGCAACGAATATTCGATTACTATTCGGCCGAATACCGACTACCTACAAGTTGTCTTGCAAGCAGTATATTTTATCATGAAAATAACCTACTTTTTTATAATTTTAAGTGTTTATTTTTCTATTGGTAGTAATAACATCTACATATTTTTTGAATACAATAGTAATCAAAATTTAAAAGCAGTAGATTGTGGAGTAAAAATAATATATTTTTTGCATTACGAGGAAGAAGCCTGTTTCACTTCTCTTCATACAAACTCTCTGATTCTGAAAAAATCTCTCCGAGTAAAAACTGCTTCCAGATGGTGACAAATACTTTGCAACAAGCTTTACTAAGTCTTGAGAAAATTTTGCTTTATTTTTTGCCCACTAAAAAATGGATTTTTATTCCTATGTAATTATTTTAGAATAAGTTAAATATCTAGGTCTGCTACAATTTCTTTGTCACCACCTCGACGTTACGGCGCTTACTCGATTACGGCGGAATAAAGGGAGCGCGAACCAATCAAAGCTGCGCTTAGACAAATTGGCACGATATATGACCGAATAGTTTGGCCGAATATTCGGCTATTCGGGCGAGGACCCCACCGAATATTCGGTATTCGGCGGAAGGCCGAATGTACTATTCGCTGCAACACTAATTTAAACGAAACTTGGCATAGCTGTAGCTTGTGTCGGCTTAACATCCATGGCAATCAAGCTAACACATGCAATGCTAGGTTATTTAATAATTTCCGTCAATTGTAATATAATTATAGATTATTAACCATTATTATTAATTATATTAACTTTTGTGTTGCAGGTAATATCGTTCTACGAGGAGAGGCTCACGTGGCACACGCCCAACGAGTCCGATTAGCATACGGTGGACATATTTTACAAAGTCGTATTTAAAAAGGACTAAAATTAGAAATACGGTGTAATTTATCTAACGTTCAGTGTGTAATTCAACTGTGTGTACTTCATGTGGAGGAACGAATTCGTAATTCACAAATTTATGCACCAATCGGACGCATTGGAAGCTTCCCTTCTCGTTTATTTGTTCAAAATCTAGATTTTATATCTTTAAAGGTGATTTAACAAACAAGTGAATTAGGCTAAGGTTACTTAGAAAAATAAAAAAACAAATGAACAAAATAGCTTTTCATTTTCCATAAATATTTCATTGCATCCTCGTATGAAAACTCGAAATATCTTTAGTGTCACTTATTATCATATTGTTCATTGGAATTCATTCTTTATTTTTAGTATTTGTATTTTACCTAACCAAAGTAGAAAGTGTTATCTACGTAGGTACATACATAAATATGTATACAGCGACCGTTTCGGTCGGAAACACCTCTATGCAGACTGCATAAGCTACTATAAAACGACTGTGACTAATTCTAAGACCACGAATAGTCTATTTATTCTTACCTAAATGTAAACAAACTTTGGACGTCAAATTTGACAGATTCAGATGTACTGAACATTTTTTTTGCTTTACCAAGAATACACGAAAACAAAAAGTCGAACAATTTACTCTAAACCCGGTAAAATTGAAAATCACCAACTAAGTGTTGTCGCAGACTTAGAAACCCCATATATAGATTGGGTGTTTAAGTTTAATGACAATGAAAATAAGTTTTTTTTACTGTGATTCAATTCATATTAGTAAATATCACGTCATTCGCTTAAGATTCTTGAGAAATTGTTTTTTTCTTAATCCTCTGCTGTAGCCGCTCATAACTGTTACTAATACCTAAACCAGACTGTAGTGGTACTAAAAGATTAGGTCTGTGGTATCACACGCTGAATACAATTGTGGGTTTATGGGTGGGCTAAAACGGCCAATCAGAAAAAGGATATAGGATAAAAGGACGGGTTAATAAGGTACACTTAGATTGCGTAATTTTAGAAATTGTAAGCCAACAATCGATTCCTTTTTCTCGAAAGCCCAAGACTGATTTTATTTCGTGTATTCGGTTATTTAGTTGTTATTTTTCGTAGTGCTACAAATTATTTAAATAACTTTCACTTGCAAAAAGAAAATACAATTTCTGACCAACGTAAAGTAATTGGTATCTTTGTTCATTTTTGCTCACCAATTAACTGCCCATTTCTTACCAATTTTCACATATTCTAGTAGCTGGACTATAGACAGTATCTACCATGATTTTATGTAAAATACAATGTTCTAACTGACACGTTCATACATTGTCATTGCGTGTGATAAATATGAAGCCTCGTACACATTTTATTAAGACAGTAGTCATGGTAAAAATATAACAGTAGGTTATCTTCGTACATATGAGTCACAGTTTGTTTGTGTGCGGGATATGTTTGTACGAACTACTACATAAAATCTCAGTGTCGTCCCGCGCCAAACATAACTGCTGTCTCTTCGAAACGATAATGAGCAACTATATCTACAAGGTCAAAGTTAAACTACTATTACATTTTTACTATGATGTCATGTGTGTGTTCGAGTACAATTCGCACATAGAACGATTTGTTCTTTGTTTGTCTAATTAATAGTGGCCTACAAAACACTAAATAACACTACTAAAAAAATACAGGTCACATAGTTCGATGGGTGCTGTTACTGTGTATGAATGAGGCTAACTTACCGAAGGTTAGGTTGATTGAAGAAGATCGATTTATCGATTGATTAAGAAAACTTTAAAAATTCGTTTTTGATTACTATGATAAGTTTTGATTTAAGAAGAAATAAGTTTTGGTTTAAGAAAAAATATAATACTTGTGTTCTGCTGAATACTGTTTAATTATCATATATGTAAGACATTTAACAAAGATATTGTGTGGAATAATACACAGAAAAGTTATGTTTTCTTGAAATTATAGATTTATAATAAATATCACTTGTACATAACGTTTTTTATTTCACGTCGTAAATATAGATAACACAATATACGTTCAGCGGCGGCTTTATCCCATGTAGCGCTCGGGTGCATTCAATACCCTGGCGCCCTCTAGTAGGCTCTTTGGAAGCGTCGCGAGCTCAGCTTAGGGGGCCAAGACCCTAAGACACCCATAGGTAAAGCCGGCACTGTATATGTTAGATGGTCAGTCTAACCAACCCAAAAGTTTGTAAATGTTTGTCTCGCTTGTAGAAATGATTGTCGGTACGCGTAAAGAGACCTCAATATGTTTGTAAAAGACTTGTTTAATTAACTATTCTCTCGGTCACCTCGTCCATGGTAGTGGACTCTTGACTGTTCCGGTAAGTTGGGAGGGGCCCCTTTTTTACCAGACGCGTTCTTGTAGACGGAGTTCTCCAAGAGGACCCACATATTTACAAGTTCTTATAGTTGAGCCCGAGGTTATGAATCACAATCATCAATTTTTAGCTATTAATTTCTTTTGGTCAGTTCACAATTTATCGGTTTTGTTGTCTGACTATCCAAATAACCTGTCTTTAATAAACTAAGTGTTTTGATATAAAATGAACACAGAAGATTAATACATTTAATTACGTGAAAATATAGAATATACATGGTGTACAATTTTCACACTGTTCTTGTTTATTGAGTTTGAAAGAAGAAAGGACATGGAAATAAGATAACATTTCATCCTTTTGAACCTTCTGAAATTAATGATAAATAGCGCTAAGAAAATGATTAATATTTTATAAATTTATACGTATTGTTTTTAAAAATACCTTTAATTGGTTTTATCTAAATCAAAAATAGAGAGCATTTATTCGAGTTGCAAACACATTTTAATTAAAAAAAATACAAGTAATGCATATATACCTGATGGTGGAAGTGAATACTGTCGTCCATAGACATCTGCGATAATGTCAACATCAGTCCATAATGACAAACGTTGGCACGCCTCCAGACGTGCTGCCTACCTTTGCAGATTAGACATGGAGTGGGAAAATAGGGAGGGATAGGATGGGAATGGGCTCTGGTATATCTCACTCATTACCGAAACACGTACGTACATTAAGGAAATACTATAAAGTGGGAAATGCAGTACATTTCAAGGTAGTCTTCTGTGAGAGGGGTAACGTGGCCAGTCGAGCGCGCCCAGCGGCTGTGGGAAAAAAAGAACTGTTTGGATTCATAAACGTGTTACTGATTGCACACTAGAAAATCTTCAATTTGTCTATTACAGTGTTTTGTATCACTTAAAACCTATTTGAAGTGACTGATATACGATAAATAAAGAGATAATACAATAAAATTACCTGCACTCAATACTGAATTTCCATCATTAAAACATTTGTTCTACGACTTTTTTTTGAACTGGATATTTTCTCAAAAAGTATATACCTATATATATTCGTTCTGCTATTTTGTATTCTGCTAACAGACCGCCCGCTTGTAATTCCTCTTACTCAACAGTTTCGTACTTTGTCGCTTCAGAGAGTAGATTACATTTTTAGGTAACAACTGCGTTTGTAGCGACATAGTGACAGATTGAACTGCGTTATAGGTGACTTAGGTTACGTGGTCACGCGAGTAGCCCCCGGACCGCGGGACCGTTAACATTTGTCATTAGTTTTAACAATATGATTATTTGGAATCGCTACCAATCTCTATTTCACATAGTCGAGAGAATACGCACAACTATCATAGTAGAGGCTACTCAATCATCCCTACACCACAATCCCGCAACGTTGATTTTAAAAGTTGTTGAACAAATGTTAGTTTTCACGAAAGAAATTCACTGTTTCAGAGAGCGCGGGAGTCTTTTTTTTATTTAACCGTGCATAAGTAATTATAATTATTAAATACCTTAATCTATTACCTAATAAAAGTCCTAATTCTAAACAAATGCAAGAGAATACGAGCGTTCTATAGACACAAAGTGTAATATAAGCATTTAGAACATTTTATTTTTAATTAACAATTCAATTATTTTTCTGATTTCAATGATTTTTTTTGTATATCTCTGGAAGGAAAGGCGTCACGAGACAGTTCACCCGGTGGTTTAAACACGTTTGCTTCTAATCACTTGTGTGATGTGATAAGTAATAAGATAAAAAACGCAACTCGTGTTTTTATATGAAGATCGGCTACTACTATATTTTTACACGGCGTTATGAATTCTTAATTACAATCTTACGGATTCTATTCTTATAATTTTAATATAATATTCTTATATGTTCTAAGTAATAATCGATGGTACATCTTGAATGTTGGATGTTCTCCTGCGATCTATGCCTGATACTTGTAGTCTGGCTTGCTCAAGCCGTTGCTAAAACAGTTACAATAATAGAAAAAAGTTACATTAAGTAGACTGATGAAAGAAAATCTGTAGAGATGTGAATATTTTATTATTATTATTATTATTATTATTATTGTGTAATAGGCGAGCAGCATCACTGCTGGTATGGCTTAAGCTCGTGTTACAGGTGCAGCTGTATCTCTTCTCCTGGAAGCCATTTGTCAAGTCAAGCCATTTGAAACTGTTATAGTTGGTGGTACAATGATTTCTTGCGGTATTACATGTGTCCACAACTCTGTAACCGAGTATATATTGGCCCGCTTTCGTATTGGCCAGTGACTAGGAGTAAAATTTGGCCAATGAAACGTGATTAAAAGTTATACATAAATAAATGTATGTATGTGTCTCACGTGAGTTGCGCCACGTGGCCGGGCGTGTGCTGCACGAGTGGCGCGAGGCGCTCCGTGAACCGCGCGAAGTTGCGCTCCAGTTCACGCTGGTATTCGCGCTGGTCGCTGCCGATCAGGTTCTTATTCTTGCGCAAAGCGTCGTGACATCTAAACGTGATCAAATCAAATCGTTTATTTGCCGAATGTGGGTACTATCAGCTTATAACGTCCCACTGCAGGGAACATGCCTACACTAGTAAATCACGGGGGGGGGGGGGGGGGGTTCGGGCCGTAATCCGTAGCCGGGTTCCAGTACGGATTTGTGGATCACATACTCCAGATTATTTTTATTTCTGGAGTAATCGAATTATCCCACAATGTTTTCTTTCACCGTCGAGGTGGAGACAATTTAAAAAAAATCGTACTTCAGTAGATACAGTGGTACGGGTCGAGGATTTGAACTCACGATCACACGAATGTGAGTGGAGTACAGATACCCCTAGGCAATCACAGATTGATTGCATAAGATTGATCTTATGTGGGTACATAAGATGTTAATTACAAAATAGTAGACCTTTTATCGTATTCGGCCTCTAAATTAGAGCATGTAATTAATCACAATTGAGAGAGACACAAACTATACATGTGTCCAAATATAAATTAAAAGATCAAATTTAAGAAATAATCAAGAAAAAGAAAAGTATGTATCAAAGGAAATTAATTAGGAACTCAATAAGTTTAATTAATAAGATCAGGGCAAAGATTATGCGAAAAACTAAACTTGCGATTTGTGACTGTGCAATTCGCATGTTTCGTTTTTGGCTTGTAAATTGTATTCTTTGAGACGAACGATTCTATCCACGCAGCCGTTACTGTGACGTCACGCTACTTTTAATAAATGAAGACTTTATAATGAATTTCTAATATTTAACTCTGCTAATATTTCCAACACTGCCACTTTGCGGTTCAACCCGTATTGGTCTAGTCTATATAAAACATAAAATACACTAAAATCAGAGTGTTAGAAAAATTACACCATTCCCATTGATGTGAAACAACTAACTTCTTGGAGAAGTCCTTGAAAGCGAGTCGCAATTTATTGGTGAGTCGCGTGGGCGGCTGTGTACCGTCAGCTACCGGCGCCAGGAACACCTGCACAATGCACACACGTTATATAAGATCCCGCAAAAAGAGTGTGAAATATTTTAATATGTCAATCAGTATACTGAAACTATTATAACAGTCGTAGAACAGTTGCACTCGAGCGCCGACCTCACAACCTTACATAATATATCAAGCGAACCCAGTGTGCGTCGACGCGGATTGATGTCAGGTCAGTAATCATGCTTAAATATCATTTAGATGATCTACATTTTATTTAATTACTAGCTGTGCCCGGCCACGCGTTGCTGTGGCTGCCCAACAGATGGCGCTTACCCTGTTTTTGGGTAAAAAGCATGTTTTTACCCTGTGATAGGTATATAAAAACACGCGCGTATTCGAATGCAGCGTTGTGTCAAAATTTCAAAGCAATCGGTGAAGAAATTTCGGAGATTTAAGATTTTAAGCCAGAGCCCATTCCCATCCTATCCCTCCCCATTTTCCCAAATCCATTCCTATACCTCCAAAAGTAGGCAGCGCATCCGGGGGCGTGCCAACGTTTGTCATTTTGGACTGATGTTGGCATGTATCGCGGATGTCTATGGGCTACAGTATCCACTTACCATCAGGTGGACTGTATGCTCGTATACCGCATTTGACCATAAAAAAAACCAAGTTCAATTTTAATCAAAGTCCAATCCAATCTCATTTATCAATACACGTGGTCGGAGGATCAAATTCTGTTGTTATCTTTTGCTAAAGATTAGTACTTTATGCAGCGAGACTTATTTCATCTTTTTAAGATTTCTTATGTCATGTCGTCCACCGTTACTGAGTCTTTATTAGACCTGCTGTTTAAATATCTTGTATTATTTATTCTTTCTGCGAAACATACAAAGGATTTCCGGACCAACAAAATTTGTTCACTGATGCAATTTTATCAGTTTTAGTAAAAAAAGAGAGATAAAAATTGAGAAATTCGCCACAGAAACAAACCTGTGCTAATTCGAGTGGTCCCTGATTAACGGTAGTGCCGATACATCCCTGTACCACCATTTGAAGCATCTTTGTATCAGCCGGCTCTTGACTCGTGGCCGCTGCCAATTCATTGATCTAAAACATATGAACATTTGAAGGGACCTCAATGACGATATACACTCATTGATTTCTATTAAAATTTTTTGCCAAAGAAATATGTATTCATATGTACATGTAACTTTCATGTCAAATAATTCAGAATCGCTAATAGAGTCTATTGTTTCAGGCATTGGGAATTGATCGATTACAACTTTTATATCGACGGTGAAAAGGCAAAATTACTTAACCCACATACAATTTATTTTAAAATCTAGACCATAATACATTGACAATAAAGTTTAAATTGGAAAGTAAAGTGTATGTCGGTCCATTTTTGCATTTGAACCGCCGACATGTATCTGTTTATTTCCTATAACTAATTGAATAAAATAAAATTTTTAATTAAAAACACGTTAACACTTACTTTTTTCTGTATGTCTTCAATGGCTACTTCAATAGGTGTAAGGATAATCTGCGTTCTCTGAACAACCTGAAATTTTATTATGATAAATATTAGTAGTTTCTATTTTATCGATTCGCGGTAAGAATGCAGCGAGTCAACACTCATGATAGTAGACGTCAGCTTTTTTAATCAACAGTAAAACAGATTTTTTTTTATAGAAAGAAGGTGGCAAACGAGCATACAGTCCACTTGGTGGTAAGTGGATACTGTCGCCCATAGACGTCCGCGATACATGCCAACATTAGTCCAAAATGACACACTTCGGCACGCCCCCGGATGCGCTGCCTACCTTTGTTGATGAAAGAATGTATTTGGAGAAAGAGTTGGGGACGTGGGAAGGGATAGAATGGGAATGGGCTCTAGCATATCTCACTCATTACCGAAACACGTACATATTAGATTGTATAGTATTGTATTATATTGTATAGGCAATGATTGTATTCATTTAGGCAACGATAGTATTAGATTGGGCAATGATAGTATTAGATTGGGCAATGATAGTATTAGTTTAGGCAATGGTCATACCTGTATGCGCGTCTTGACATATGGGAAGTGGTGCGCGGTAGTGAGTATGGTTTTCCTCTTGCATTGCTCTGCAATGTCTCCGTGCGCGCGTCCACCCACAGTAAACGGTGTTGCGTACATGAACCGCTCTGAAATAATACATTCATATTTTTAAAAATAAGTCCAAACTGGGTTTTGATATAAATTTATAGTCGTAGTTTGTATCAGAAGATTGTAAGTAAATTACAATTGTCCTGCATTTATATTTTATTTTGAAATAAACCCACGGTTGAACACGTCAATTAACTGAAGTATACGTGTTAGTTGTGCGCGCGGATGCTGTATGGCGCAAGTACGCCATTTGTACAAATAATTAATATTTTATACTACAGTGTAATTGTATCTATCTATAGAATGTTTGCTAATTTACTACAGCTGTGAGGGACAACTGGCTCCTACGATACAGGTTGTCCTAGTGTGCGGGCCAGGACTTCACTTATCATCAGAGGTCAGCTTTAGGTACTGTCATTTTGGCACTTGTGATAAAATGTATATATATTAATATGGATATATATACCCAGGATTCTGAATTGTTAATGATGTTTGCAACCATGTTTATACTATCGAAAATAGATACATTTTATATACCCACTCTATTACCAGGCTTATAGTTTGTAACGAGGATATCAAGAAAATTTAAATACGTTTAAAAAAATATTTGTTAGAGTAAACTCGGGTACATACAGAAATGTACCCGTATCCCACGTAACCGCAACCTCTGTTTATTATGTGTTAAAAGGATCTATGTTTATTAGCAAAATAAACTATTTATTTATTTAATTAAATGGTTAAACAAAAAAGGGTGAAACTCACTGATGTTATAGTTCCTCTCGTAGTGCGTGACCCTCTTACGCAGCTCGTGCGGCTCGAAGTACGGCTCCACGTACGTGATCTGTATATATGCTTTGTCGGTGTCCAGCGTGCTCACGTCCACTATGTTCGAATCCTTTATTATCACCACGTTTTCAGTGCCGAAACGTTGGCCGTAGAAGTTCTGTCAACGATTTTTTTCGGAGTTTGGTCACTTATGTCCAATACGTAATTACGTCCAAAACGTTAATTGATTTTTGTTCAAACTGACTATTGACTACCAGAAATAAGTCGAATTGGGTAAATATTAATTTAATGAGGCAAATTTATTTATTTTTAATTAAACGCAAACAAAATGAATTGTTAGCGTATAGAATTAAATGAAATAAAAGTTGAATAATTAATAATTTACATGAGTCGTATTAATCGCTTTTAAATAATCGAATTTCGAATTTTAATTTTAGTGATCAGACCGTAATGAAAGTTAATCTAAATTTTTAAAACATAATATGACCAGATTGGACGAATTTCCTTTTGGACAATTTTCGCAGTAGGTAGTCATTTTTAATTTTGGACAATTTTAATATTTTTGACATACATATTTCAATTTGGACGAAATTTGTATTCCAATACTAATTTCGTTTGTCGTTACTTGGACGAAATTACGTATTGGACAAAGCCGTCAAACCCTTTTTCAACGTGCCGCTGACAACGCAAAAGCTGAAAATAGGTGGTTCAGTATCGAGGGTAGAATCACTTCTACCCGTTTTTACAACAATTTTATTTTTTCATAACTGATCATTTCTAGTACATCTTTTATTATACGCGCAGTTACACAAAATATTGCAAGTACCGGTCGCGGTGCGCCGCGGCGTCTAGGTGCCTCGTCACTACCCTGTACTGAGTGATGAGCGCTACAAAACGTTTTAGAAAAAACAAAAAATTACATAAAAATAATTTTATTTTTCGCTAGAACGGATTTATATATTTATGTGTTTCAGGATTTATGTTCTTTCGGTGAAACGTTGTATAAAGATGGCAGACGAGTAGAGGGGTTCATTTGATAGTAAATGTTACACACGGACTATCGTAATATATTCCGACATCAGTCAAAATGTTGATACGTATGCCATGTTAATTAGCATTGTATGCCCGATGAGAGTAAACTCTAAAGTATACATTAGCGCTAAAATCTGCTTATTCTGTAATTATAGCTTATAATAAATGATGATTATAATTCTGATTCTGACGTCCGCAACTATGCCGCCTAACTTTAAAAAAATAGTTTTGTATGAAATATAAAGATGATTAAAAAAACTCACATCATTTTGTCGAATGTTCTTAGTACATCTCAAATAACGACTAGAGAATATCGCAATATCATCATTGAGCAAATCATTTTTTTTGCTGAGAATTTTCAAAAAATTCTCTTTATATTCCTCAGATCCCACTCAATTTAACTTAAGTTATAAGTTTAATTCTTACCTCAAGCCTGCTGAATATCTCCGGCAACTTAGTGAGTGCGTGCTCCTTATAAATGAACTCTTCCCCATTGAGGTCGCCAAACCTCGCCCCGTAGAACGACACCCGGAAGTAGGTGCCGAATACTCGCTTACCATGAAGCTGCTCTATACGAGAGAATGCTTCATTCAGTTTGCTGGAAAACAATCCATGATTTAGTTTTTGGTTGGGCCATCAACGCGGTGATAGCCTAGGGGTATCTATACTCGATACTCGAGTTCAAATCCTCGGCACGTACCACCGAGTTTCTACTTGTGCGGATTTTAAAAATTGACACTAGCTCGGCGGTGAGGGAAAACACCGTGAAGAAAACCCGCATGCTCCAGAAGAAATAAAAATTTAGAGTATGTGTATCCACCAATCCGCACTGGGTCTGCATGGTAGATTATGGGCCGAAAGCTAGCAGTGATACAAGTATGTACTGATCGAACACTTCAAAATTCAAGCATTGTCATATAAGCGGCGAGAAGAGCCGATGCATTTTCCTAAATGGTGTCCAGTGGAGGTGAATGCGATCTTCGGCTTCCTTATACCTGCCCATTGCCACCTCCAGCATGTAGATTCTATCTTCGTTTCCATAAAACAGTTTAAAGTATTTTGCGAGCTATGTACCGAGCTTTTGCGAGAGAGCTATTATTTTCTATTTTACACAATACAAAATGCTTTTTAACAAATGCTAAAAAATGATCAATGATTGTAACTTACCCGTGTATGTTGGCTAGCTTCTTGTAGTCTCTGTGCTCCTCGGCAATGGGTATAAGCACTTTGTACACTTCGTTCACAGTCTCGTACATGCCGGCCGTCATCAGCTCACTCGCCGCATGCTCTAAAAGTGCCTGTAAATTAAAATAAGTGCATAGCAGGTTGTAATTGAATGTTTTATCTGATGTAATTGAGTTCTTTATAAGTTAATGTAGGAGTCAGAGTTAAAACTATAGTATGGGGAAACGAGAATTCGAATAAATACAAATTCCTTTGCAACTTATTATCATTTGAGTCAATATGCAATCACATATTGACTCAATTATGGTGTGGCTATCGCCGCCAATAACTAAAATATCATGTTTCCAATTTCTTCTGTTCGTTTGTATAGCCATTTTAATAAGGTTCAGATGCGGGTGCGCCGTCAACCTTGAAAAAATACCATTCACGGGTTTTCTTGAAGTACTCCATGTCGTAGTACAACGGAAAGGCTTCTCGAGGTAGTTCGAAGAATGAAATGCAATGTACAGGGTAGTATGCAGGTAGGGTAACATAGATAACAGATATACAGACAACGCAAGTTCGTAAAATCGCATAGAAACCAAGCGTGTCACGTTACGAGTAAATTCCATTGGTGGAAAACCACTCGACGATTAAACACAACATATCCTTTGACTCAGTTCACCATTTTTGACGAATTTTTACAATTGATTAGGATTTTTTGTATTTTGTAACAACAACTTGCTAGCGACGGGGATCGGAACAGACCGATCGAGTGGCGCGAGAAGTAAGAGTAACTTTGGGCACGCAGCGACGGGCACCTTACGTTATTTTATCACTCTATATCTGTGGTGATGCCCCTATTTGCTTTGCAAAAGGTTCCGACATTTATTTGTTTAAAAAAAGTGTTCGGATGTGGGTGGAGTACTCATCTATGTATGTGGATCCACGACAAAGGGATTCCTAATCATGGGTCGTGAGATGAGTCATGGGTGCGTGTTTGTTAGTGTGTGAGAGGGGGGTGAAAAGGAGGGTGTGGGTGTGTGTGTCTGCGAATGTGTGTGTGTGTGCGTGTGCACGGTACCTGCAGCTCGTGGTGCGTGAGGTGGTGGTGCAGCGCGTCGGCGCAGCTCTCGTCTAGCGCGTTGTGCGTAACGCGCTCGAGTAGCGCGGCGCCGCGGCCGCCCGCGCACGTCTGCTCGCCCACCAGCGCGGCGCCGTGCACCAGGCACATGCCAGCCTCCGTGTGGTTGGAACGCTGACAAACACATTAAACATTTGTGACATTTATTTATCTCTTTAAACGGCTCTTAACGCATATGTTTACCTTATTTATTTTGCAATATATTATTTTACTTGTAGATAAACATGCGCGTTGAGACCCGTTTAAATAGATAAATATATGTAAAAAACGCGAAAGTGTCAAATGTTGTATTTGTGACATTGTCTACGATAAGGAACCTTAATGTTCTTAGCAGCTCCCCAGATATAACGAAATAAACGAAAGGATAAAAAAATAAAGCAAATAGAATTTACCTCCATATGTTTCTGTGCCATGTTATTGAGCCAGGTTAGCCTCAAGTCGGGGCTGTGCTGGTAGCCCCTGGCGATGCGGTGCATCAGGTCCAGTAGCATTTCCGGGTCCTCCTGGAACTCCTTCATCTTCACCGTGTCCGACAGGATCATGTGCAGGTTGAACACTAAGTCTTTCACCTGGAAGCAATACAATGATGATGGTATCGCCAATCTTAACAATGCTAGAAAATCGGAGTATTTGTAATGAATTGATAGCAGCTATTTAAAATATCGAAACTGCAAAAATGACATCAATCATATATAATAGTAAAATTGTAAGAGAGCCGTGTCTGTACATCACATATTTTTTGAAGACAGTTATTGCAATGTACTCTACGAACGATATGGAAAACCAAATACACCCAATTTTAAATTTTTGTCTGTCTGTCGAACGCGCATCACGCAAAAACTACTGGACGGATTTTAATAAAACTTTAGTTTATGTACCGAGTTAACATTTAGGGTACTCTTTATCCCGATCGATTGTAGAGTTCCCGCGGGAATCACAAGTTCACGGGAAAGAAGTCGCTAGCACCGCTGGTCATTATGATATTGATTTCATTATTACTTATCTGCATATATTTTTACAGAAAAGATTTAGTTTATTTTTTATATCAAAATTGTCTGTCGAATGTTTATAATAAATGAAGTATAAGTCAAAAGTATGTAGGTGTACAAAGCCAGTGAATAATGCTTCCATAAAATAACTAATTACCAGTTTGGTAATTTTTTAGTCAGTAATCTCAAACGAACAATACCGCTATTAGTATAAACCAATTCAAAGTATCAATCTGATGGTATGTGATATATTATTACTAGAATGATATTTAAATGATTTTTTAAGTGTTCAGTTAAAAATTAATACATATTTGTTAAATGAACCCAAAATATTTATATTTTTACAGAATAATTACGTAACATTGTATGTCAGTCAATCAAAGTTCTAAGCCTCGGGAATTGATAGACTACATCCATATACTTGTATGAACCTGACTTGATATTTAAGTAAGCCGGGCTTTTGGGCTTCTAATAATTTTAATTAACACGTACCTGTTCCGGGAAGGACGTGTCCTGAAGGTCGTGGTCATGTTCCGCGTAACATAAGATCGTCTTAAGGGCCCTCCGAAGGGACTCCTCGCTGAACGTAGTCGAGGTGCCTACTAGAGATGACAGCGACATAGTCACTTGCATTTTAACGCGACTGAAGTTCTGCAAGTCAAGAAAGATGTTATTGGGGACCGGTTAGACCAGTCTGTAGTCTTCCAGCCTACTGTACAAACGGTTCAAGATTTTTTTTTCACTCTGACAAATAATGTTTACAGTCTCCATACAGAAACGAGTACCAAAAATGATGTTTAAAATTGGAGAGTGCACGCTGCAATTCCACGGAGACTGGACTGTGTCCGAATGGCGTCCGACCTCGCACATACAGAAGACTGCCGTAAAATGTACTACGAACGTATTTTGTATCTATCTCCTCTGGTACCATCGAATGGAGAATATGATTGAATAAAAGAAACTCCTTATTCCATTATACTTTTCATCCCACTCCATTCCAAGGAAAATCGGAAGTGCAATGGGTTGTGGAAATACTTTTTAATCTCCATCTCTTCAACCCCTTTTCGAAATCCTCTTTTAATCTCCAAAGGTAGGCAGCGCAGCCGGGGGCGTGCCAACGCCTGTCGTTCTGGACTGATGTCGCCATGTGTGCCGCATGTCTATGGGCGACGGTATTCGTTTACCGCTAGATGGACTATATGTTCGACTGCCGCCTTCTTCCTATAAAAAATCCTTAAACTTTATTGTACACACACATAGAGTACATGAAATGGAGTAACAACATGATGTACAACAGGTAAGCTTACCGCCTTAGGAGATTTCGTCCAGCAAATCTGGCGTAGATACATTTTATATTTACTTATTCATCTTATTTCTTAGTACATGACTTAGTTATTTTAGTCTGTGCGCAGGTACAGATATCACTATGCGTGTGTATTATTATTATTTATTGCACAAAGCGACAAAAGACTTAATGCTTAGAATCATTATCTCCTAGTCAACCCTTTGGGCTATACAGAGATGGTGCGGTGAGTGTATGAATAAACGCGTGTGTTGAACGTTATGCATGTGTGTACAAATACTCACGTTGCCAAGTTGATAATGTTGACGCATCAAAGCATACAAAGTCGCAGATGCGTGCGCACGTGTTTGCGACGAGAGCGCTGCGCAGTGACGTAGCAACACACGACATATGCCAGATTCTTCACCACAGCACGACCAGCCCAGCTGTTCAAATTATATGTGTGTATTTATACTTTTTTTTTTTAATAAAAGGCGGACTAAATGCTTTAAAGCACTTCCTACCGGTTTATTTAGTGATGGTATGATTAAGTGTATAATAATATTGTAGAGGACAAAAATTAAATATATATGTATATATATTTTATACAATACATTTCAAATAAAATTAAATCCTAATCTATACTAATATAATAAATAAGTAAAATTGTGTGTTTATAGGTATGTTGGGGGTAACCTCTGGAATTACTGAACCGATTTCAAAAATTCGTTCACAAACAGGAAGGTTGGTTAATTATGGAAATTCCTTTCTTAAATTGTATTAAATACGGCATGATAATTTCTTTGCCACGACAATGATGGAAGTATATCACGGCTGTCTCATAAACAACTTTGGGGGAGAGTGCACGCTGCATTCACACAGCCGCTGGGCGCACTCGACTGACCACGTTACGCTTATCTGTGAGATTACCTTGAAATGTACTGCATTTTCTACTTTATCGTATTTCCCCAATGTACGTACGTGTTTCGGTAGTGAGTGAGATATGCCAGAACCCATTCCATCCCTCCCCATTTTGCCAACCCTTTCTCCCAATCCATTTCTTAATCTGCAAAGGTGGGTAGCGCATCCGGGGGTGTGCCAACATTTGTCATTCTGGACTGATGTTGGCATGTAACGCGGATGTCTATGGACGACAGTATCCACTTACCATCAGGCGGATGTATACTCGTCCACCACCTTATTTTCTATAAAAAAAAAAACCTAGTATCTTTTAATAAATTTAATAGAAAAGCTTAAAATCATTCAAAACAGCCAAATTAAAACAGGAATAATACTTAAAATCTTAGATATAGTCACATCATATACGCTTTATAGGTTTTGTTTAGATATTTTATGAGCATCACGCGATGCACAAAGTTTCGAGGCATTCATATCTCCATAAATACGAAAGATTTTGATATGAGTGCTTTTGCATAGACTCATCGAGGCATCCTTACATCAAGGCTAGCTTAGTAAATCAAGTTTTGTCAAAAACCAAATTTTTCCTAACTATGTAGTGCCTTACTGGATTTTGTTATGGGGCAGTTAGTTATGTTATTTGTTACCTTGACGATGAGCGCTCGTACAGTCGCGAACATGTGTTGCAACACAACTGTACTCTGGTTGCGTTGCATTGCGCGGAGGACCACTTGCAGGGCTGCGCTGCACACGCTCTGACCAGACTCCAGGTTGCTGCATGACTATAGGTATGATACACGATTGTTTTTACTGGTGCATTTCTAATGAAGGCCTTCACATTAAGAGTTAGAGAGGGATGATACCAGCATAAGGTGAACACAGCCGGTAGTGGGTAGACTACAGGTTTCAGATATATGACAATTTCAATTGGTAAAGAGCACTGTTTATCGTCTCAGGGTGCAGGACTGTACCAATTAGAGACGCCCCTCTCCTGGACTCTACACTTGCTAATGATCTTATGATACAGCAGAACCCGGACTTGGACCTGTTCCAATATTCTGTAGAAGCATTACGCGGAGCGGTAATAAATATTCCATTGTTTACATGGATATTATTATAGAGGCGATATTCCATTGGGCCCTGAGTAGGCAAGTTTTGATGCACTGTAAAGCCGACTCACGTTATGAATAAACAAATAAATACCGGATTACTTTTTTCTTACCGGCCAGACTAAAGAAAAATAGCTCTTCAAATTGAATGTTGGTATTAATTACTTGTACTTCCACCGGTACATCGGAAAGCCAATACCATTCATTAAATAATCTTATCTTATTATAATTACTGTGCACTGTTAGGATGGCTATGCGTTCCTTGTGCAAACATTTTTTTTCATTTTAAGTGGAATTTGTTCTCTAAGTGATTGAGTCAAATCACGAAATTTGACTGGTGAAACCATGAAAGTAACCCAGTATACATATTCGAAAATAAGATTGCTCGTCGAATCCACATCGCGTTCTACTAGTGTGTACTCGTATGTATTCAAGTTAAGCTGTTCTATTGAGTGTAAGTCTGAATTGTTGCTGGCGGTAAAAACACTGGCAGGTAAGGTTTATTTCACATGTGTAGGAGTTACTGTTCGCTTGTGTGCGTTGATGTCGATGTGTAAGTGTAGTGTGATATCGTACTTACACAATGGTCTAGAGAGCGTGCAGTAGTGTGAGCGAGATCTCCGCGGTGATTACTCATTTAAGGGATCGTTGGAGGTAACAGCAATAAAAAGCAAGTTTACTTCATAATATGTGTCCAAGACAGTGTGTGCTTTGATGTCGATATGTGTATGTAATGTGAGCGTACCTGCACAATGGTCTCAAGAGCGTGCAGCAGTGTGAGCGAGATCTCCGCGGCAAGCGCGGCGGTGAGGTCCGGATGCGGGTGCGCAGGGGACACTGGTTGTTCCCTCGCACCACCTCGCACCCAATCTTTGCGCCAACGCTCGCGTTTGCAACCACCCACGTTACCCGTGCCGGCTGCAGTAGCATAATACGGTATAAACTAAGATTTTCGTGCTTTTCACACATTCAAATTTAAAAGAGTATTTGTCTAACGGTTGGTTACGAATCAGAATGAAAGGAGAATGCCCATTTATAGGGGCCCCTAATTATATGATGAGAAGGGAAACTAATATAAATTCGAAACATATTTTAAGGGAGTCTGTAAGAAATATTTATGCAATTTCATTAATTTAGTTAATAATTGTATTGATATGTCCGACAACAAACAAAAATATCCCACTGGCTTGACTTTGATTACAGATTATAGTTTTTTGTTTTAATCAACGTTTTCGCTGGGTTAGACACTAACAATGGTTGGTGATTGGTTTTCCATAACTTAAGCAAATACTTGAATAAAATGAAAAAGCTACAAATACGCGTTTAATAATGATAATTTAGTAATTGACTATATTCCCTATCAAGTTATTCACACTTTTGACCTTAAATTGTAGGTACTCTTTAAGTATGAGTAGCCCTTTTGGGCCAATTTCCTGTAACTATTTCAGAGGATGATTTGTATGATAATTTGTAATGATTACACTATGCCAGGGCTATGATAGATAGAAATAAAAAAGAAAATTCTTAACCAGATTATTTAATTAGTTCTTTTCTTAATATTTCTAGTTTTAACATATACTCCTGTTCTTTCCATTTCCTCTCTTGTGCTGCAAATTGCCATTCTATTCTTTTTTGTTCAGTTTCTTCTTTTCTTAATTTAAGTTCTTCTTTTTTAATGTTCAGTTCTGCTTCAAGAAGTTCTTTCTTAAGTTTTACAACTTCCAGTTTTTGTTCCAGTAGTTCGTTGAAACTTCTGTTTTGTGAATTACCTAAAACAAATTCCTTTGTTATAAACATACTAGCGAACCGCCCTCACTTCGCTTCGGTTTCGTTAAAACAGTATTAAACTATACTTATAAACCTTCCTCTTGAATCACTCTATCTATTGATGAAAACCGCATTAAAATCCGTTGCGTAGTTTAAAAGATTTAAGCGTACATACAGAGGGACAGATGGCGGGAAGCGACTTTGTTTTATACTATGTAAAGATTCACACCAATCAGTGCTAAGTTAATAAGTTTAAAAATACAAATTAGGCTACTACATACAAATTGGTTATGTGGTGTCATGTGAATAGCACTTTAGAATAGCACCACTGCATCTCATCCTGCAGATGTCGTAAAATGGAGACTAAAGGACAACAAAGTTGCACCCAGCTGAGGAACTACACCACCTCTAAAATAGCGGATTGGCCAAATGGCTTGGACAGTGTGGTGTTTTTAAGGCTATGGACGAGATAATGTGCACAAGGAGGCTAATGTCTAGCAGTGTTCTATAAAAGGGGTGGTTAAATACATACAGGACAAATCTAAGCATTTCCTGGACTTCAAATTTTCACAGTTTGTCTCATCCCACTCCTTAACAGGGACTGTTCGGCTTTGTTCAGAGATTGATGATGTTGAAATACTATTATTCTCCTCAACAATCTCCTTAGATTTGGTGAGTGAAGGTGTTAAAACACAAGGAGACAACACCTGTGCATCCATCTCAGTTTTGTTTTCCTTAACTCTAGTGATGATTTCAATATCTGTAAGGATAAGATTGAATTAAGCAGAGAAATAAAATATATTGAGCACTAGGTAACAATATTGTTTTTTCTTTAAATAACACAATTGACCACACTAGGATTCCCTGTAACGTGGGTCAGAGACACAAAGATGAAGATATCACCAGATAGAAATAAACATTTGTCTTTAAATAAAAAATAAGCAACCAGGAGTCAAAGCCTAATTACTTAACTGCTTAGTGAAATGCACTTTCCTCAATATTTTGATTACTCACTTTCATTTTCTGTTTCCGTAGCCAGCATATAAATTTCAGCCATTTGCTCTGAAATAAAAAAAAAAGGTTATTGATTATGTACATCTCACCTAAAAATTCAATTAATTAAAGTACTTTTGACAAATGAGGTGTTTGTCCAAAGGCAAATGAATTGATGTTGCAATGCAAATATGTACAATATCTTATTAAATCATTATGTCTCCTAAATTATAAGGTGAGTGTATTTGTGGGAGAGGCCTATATCTAGCAGTGGAGAGATAGGCTATAGAGATGGTATGGTATAATATTTACCTTGTGTAACTTTGGTATCTTTATTAATTGGCAAAGCATCAGAGTCGTTTACATTGGAATGGGTGTCATTTCTCAATGTGATCATGGCTTTCAGTTCCTCTTCTGCTGGATCCAGTGGCGGTACATTATTAAATCTTCCACCGTTGCAGTGTAGCTCTGAGCGAATTGCTGCGGACTTCTTCCTCAATATTCTTTTTAAACCCTCGTATTTTATCTTTAAATTCTTACTTGTTCGGAAAATTCCTCCTGAACGAGCATTAAAATCCCACGTTAGGTTTTCCCAAGCCCTTTTTTTATTCTTCCATGTATTCCCATCTGTTTTCTTACTTTCTATTATATTTTGGTATTTCTTAACAAGAAATATCAACAAATCTCTTTCTTTTAGGGTGAAATTTGCACTTCTTTCACGCTTATCTTTTTCCATCTTTTAAATAAAAATACACAAACAAGAGGAAGAGCAACAACAACGAAATCGAACACTTCAAAGTGACAGTCAACAGACATAGAGTCCTTTTCATGAAAGAAGTCCCGCGGTGATTTTTGGAACTAAATTTGACAGGTCGGCCATGTTGTCGTTCGTCGATGTTATCAAGTTCGTTTGTTGTGGTAGATTTTTGTGAGTTTGTAACTAGCTTAGTGCATTTTAAAGATTGTTTACAATGCCAAAAGTTGTAAAAAGTTCGGCTCGAGAAATGATATTGAAGGTGAAAGAGTTCTGTGAAGCGGAACAAAAGAATCAAGGTGTTTTAATACCACTAAACAATGTTCGGAAGAGAGTCGCCGCCATAACAGGTACTTTTTAGAGTTGCCATATAATAATTTTTTGCTGTATTGATGGGACTTTTAGGATATAAATTCATTTTTGCGATAAAATTGAACAAATACCAAACGTGATGAAACTAGGTAACTGAAATTAAAACATATATTACATAGTACATAAGCATTATAAACTTAAAGTTACTATTATTTTTAATTGTTCATTATTTAATTGCAGGTGTGTCAGAGAAAACTGTAACAAGAATTACAAAAGAAGGTATAACAGCGGCGAGTACTTCGAAAAAAATTGTCACCCCGGGGAAGAGTCGCCCGCATCCGAAAAAGGTCGACTTAGACGGGTTCGATTTGTGCGCTATCCGGCAAAAAATTCACAGTTTTTACGTTGTGCATAAAGAATTACCAACATTGGCTAAATTACGGGCAGCTCTGAGAGAAGACATCAATTTTCAGGGAAGCATCACAACATTGCACAGGATATTAAATAGGATTGGTTTCAAGTACAAGCGATGTCAATCCAGACGCAAACTACTTATGGAACGTCACGACATTACCGCATGGCGTGCAAAATATTTGGATAAAATACGAATAAATCGCACTGTGGAAAAACGACCCGTTGTATACTTAGATGAGACCTATATACACAATACTTATCATACAAAAAGTTGTTGGCAGAGTGAGGAGGAACCAGGAATGTTCGTCTCAGAGTCATCGGGGAGTCGCTGGATAATCGCTCATGCGGGAACAAAAGATGGATTCATAAATGGTGCATTATTAATGTTCAAATCCCAATCAAAGTCCTCAGATTACCACGATGACATGACCTCTGCAAATTTCTTAAAATGGGTGACGGAAAAACTAATACCTAATCTATCTGAAAGGTCGCTTGTGGTAATGGACAAGGTTGCCGCCTTACCATTGCGACCTCAACCCGATTGAGAAAATCTGGAGCCTTGTAAAAAGAAAGGTGGCCGATAAGAACGTGGCACAAGATCCAAAAGAAATTGTAAAATTAACTGAAGAGGCCTTTGAGTCTATTACGGCGGAAGATTGGACAGCTCAGTGCACGCATGTCGAACATTTAGAGGAGGAATATTTAAAAAATGACGGCCTTATGGATGAAGAGATGGACCGAATAATTATATCTACGGCTAGTGATACTGAAACAGAATTTGATTCTGATTCCATCCACTCTTCAGACAGTGATGTTCCTATGGCCGCTGATCACAATTATTCAATAAAACTCTGAATAAAAAATTGTAATGCTTTTCTTTACCCTATTTTCTCATCTTTTACATGTAAGTAGGTAGAACACCGCTTATATAAGTAAATAAAAATATACTTTTTACATAACAGAAATATAGGTAAATGGGCATTTTTATCAAAATGTCTACCAACCCACTCATGGGATGACCCATGCAATAAGTCCAAATAACTAACGTTATTATGACTGTAAGTGTCGTGTTATTATTAAATAGTTTCAAATGACTAAAGTTTCCTTTTTTACTATGTTGTTAGGTGCGAAAATTTAAAACAAAGTAATAAAAGCCTACGATTTTTGGTCATGACCGTTACCGAAAACAGGGGACAGTACTGGGAAACGTAGGATGCCACATTTCTGAGTTTAATTTTATTACTTTGTTTTAAGTTTCGCACCTAACAACATAGTAAAAAACGAAACTTTAGTCATTTGAAACTATTTAATAATAACACGACACTTACAGTCATAATAACGTTAGTTATTTGGACTTATTACATGGGTCATCCCATGAGTGGGTTGGTAGACATTTTGATAAAAATGCCCAAATATACTTTTGACTTATCAGAAATATACATGATTCACTAATCTGAACTATTGTTATAGTATGGGCTTGAGTAATGAAATTACAGCCCATCTAAAATGTATTTATTTCTTAATACAATTTAAGAGCTTATATTGTTTCATCGAAGTATGCAGGAAATAGTATTATTTGATAAATTACATATGCTAAATGTAAAATAGGTAAATTTTTTACTCATAAATGGCAACATTATGTCACGCGAGTACAGCGCTGCGTCTGGGGGACTTCTTTCATGAAAAGGACTCTACGTCAGTTTGTGGGTTGTGCCGTGTTCCATAACGCGCGATATTCGAAATTTGAGAACCTAAAGCCGCGTTCCAAAAGGTGTGTTCTGGAAATTGGGAGTGATGAATAATTTTGTTTTTGAAAAATTAAAGTTTAACATCATATTTTTTTACTACCTCGTGCCGTTTTCACGAAATAAAGATACTAGAAAAGCTCGAAAACTGTTTATCGTTTTGTATTTAGTTTTTAGTAGTAGGTTTATGAGATAATTTGGGTATTTGTGAAAATTCAGTTAGATAATCTGCCGTCGTAACTAAAAGTGCAGTAACTACCATACGGTAGGTGACAAAATGTAAACATTTTTTTATATATAAACGCGGTTAAGAATGATTTGTAGTTTGTTTTGCTGATTACGTGTTATGTGTAATAAACATAATTTGATTTTGACAAAAACACTAGTTACTGCACTCTTTAGGACGGCACTATTACGTACTGCACAGTGCCAAGTATATTGTTATTCGCATCGTAAAGCGAAGAACATAGACAGAGTAAATTTTAAAATGATGAAAATTCCATTACTTTAACCGTGACTAATAAAAATAGGTACTGATTTTTGGAATGATAAAACGACAAAAAAGTACTCGGATCGTCACGAAACCTTCGATGCGGGAAAAACTACAAATCAATTCGACAAGACTGATTTCGTAAAAATGGCGTTTTAGTATTTTTACCGTTCCACTAACGATAATGTAATAAAAGTAACCAGTAGTAACTAATAATAAATAATCAGTTCCTTGTTCATGCAGTTAATTCTTTATTTGTAAACACATACTTTAAATTTTTGAGGGTGCCGTGTAAACGGCGTGTCTTTATACGTGAGGCTAATTTTTAAGTTTGATCTATAATATTATTAATTCCATACGCTACGTTATATTGTATGTACAGTAAACACTTGACATTGGAGTCACTGCAAATATAATTCTATTTCTTGTCAACAGATGTCGCTCTACCGGCAGGCTAGAACACGCTATGGTTTGGTTGTCGGATTTTGTACTGGTATACCGCAGTAGACTCGGTCAAAGTTGCAAGAGAGCAATAACTCTCTGGTGTTGCAGATGTTCAATTTTTGATATCAAATCCTCGTGAATAGCGACGGATTTGTAAAAAATACCCTATTATATAGTTTGAGTATTCCATTGTAGTACTTAATTAAAAAAGTTTTAAAATCTATTTATTTGACAAACTTTTTTAAATAGATTTTAGATAAATCCAAACTTGGCGGAGATGGCCGACAGAAAATTGTTTATAATATAATCTAGATACCTTGTATAATATAAAATTTATTGATAGTGTATCTTAAATACCTAGTTTATTATAAATAAATAATATCAATAAATTTATTAATTCATAAATTAATATTTTTTTTTATTAAATTAAAAAAAAAACCATTGCCAGCACAAATTCAATCATTTTACAAGCTTTTAGTTAACTTCACATATATTTGTTTAGGTCACATCTTGCAAGTCGATTTAAACACATAAGCACATGCCAGTTCATTTAGAGTGTCTTACTGTACAATCAAATTGCTAAGAGGAAACTGTTCGTCAATGAAAATTGATTGGTTAGTATTCATTGTTTCTATTCAAGTTTCATTGAATTATTTCTATTCATTGTTTCTATTCTAGCGAGTGTTGTAGTTATCATTTAGTACAATGACATGTAATGCAGTGTACTACGATTATCCAATATAATGATTAATTTTTTTTTATATGAAAGGAGTGGCCTCCTCCACCCCACGTGACAGTAAGATTGGTGACTGCCATGATAATTATAACAGTTAAAGGTGTTCTTTCGGAACATGTTATCAAGCTATATTTTTTTATGCTTGTACATCATATATTATAACGACCACCCCCTTTGAACTTGGATTCCATAGTAAACGTCTACGAGTATACATATAAAGAGAAATGTTCTGACTATGTTCTAAGCTCAACGCTGAGCCGAAACCGGTGAAGTTAGAAACATAATAGTTCCTTTTGTGACGTAAGGACATACTAGGGAGCGATTTCTGGAGATTCAAGTCCTAAAGGGGTAAAACGAGATGTCAAAGTATGTAGGGAAAAAATATTTGATGGTCCTGTTAACTTAAAACTTGCTATATATATTCTACATCTAAATATTTAAACACTTGTTTAACCCTTTTCCAAAATTGTGTCAAAGGGGATAAAATACAGTGTCAAATTGCATGGAATCTCTTAAATATTATAAGGCGGCGTGGCGTTATATATTTTCTAATTTAATTCACTTCAGCTGTATACAAATAAATAAAAGCTGCGGGCACCAGATAGTAATTCATATAAGTACTAGTAAAGATTTACAACAGAAAATAATTTGCATATGTTTTGTAAAATGTTTTACATAGATCCACATTAAATGACCTATAATAAAATAGATACTTTATATTTACTTATACGAGTATATAGGGTGACTGGTAGATCTATCTATCGTTTTAGGGCGAAAAATGAATCAATAAGTAGTTTTTTATTCAATATCAATCATCGACCTTCTAACCTTCTAGACGTCTCATTCAGGGCGAACACTGTCGGGCAACACGTTAGACATATACGTCTTATTTAAGATAGCAAGCGCGAACTCTACTTCAGTACTGACCACTTCTGTGACCCGTGCACACGTTGTCGTTGCGTGAACGTCTCTCTACGTTTAAACAAAAAATTAAGTACGATAGAAAATTAACATGGCTCCCTGTAGCATAAGATGGTGTGGAAAATGTAGCCAAACCTCTAATTACAAAAAAGACGGCATCACTTTTCATAGGTAAGCTAATTTCAAGATTATAATTCATTGTGTTTAGAGCTCAACTTTCACTGGTTACTATCTGTATAGGAAGCTATGCATCCTTTTCTTTCAAATGTAATGAATTCGTGCTATTCTTGTCGTCAACTGTTGACACGTGTTAATAGTGCTGTGCCACTACTCAACTGATGTAAGATAAAATCAGAAATTCGTATTTTGCTAACATATATATTTTTATATTATGGAATTATGTGTTTTTTTATTATTAAACTATTAGGTTTTCTTTATACGTATACTTATAGTATTGTAGTAAATAAATTATTACTGTTTTTATTTTACTTAGGTATCCAAAAGATCCAAATATAAGAGAGAGGTGGATAACTGCTACCAAACGTGACAATTGGTTTCCGTCGCCATACAGCGTTATTTGCTCACGACATTTTGAGGAGGACTGTTTAATATCCATGAAAAATAGTAGACGGTTATTGAGCTCCGCAGTACCAACACGGTTTTTACCTATTTTGGTAAGATTCAAGAAACCTATTTCAGCAACATTGATATTATCATACATTAAGATGACACAAGTCAGCTTTCCTCCATACAAACGTTTTAAGATTATTACTCCGTTGTTTTATGTTTAATTTACAAAAGTAATCATGATACCGATTTATCTTATCGTTAACTAGGCTTCTTGACATACAAACTAAAAAAAAAGTATTAATTTGAAAGATATGATCCTTGAAAAATCCATATTTTAACACAAGTTTTAATGCAACTTTGAGGGTGAATAGGTCACTCTAGTGTACAAAAACTCCAAAATACTTTAGCCACAGGCATTGATCAGTTATTCAAGAGTTCAAATAACTTTACACTAAATAGATACATGCAGTAGTTTTGTCAAAAAAACGTTATGCCCAAGGGTCTGTTTACGATTTTTTCTGTGCTAATTTTTGGTATGAATCTATGTGCATCTCACTCGACTGCTCTTCCCGCGCTTTGTGATGTGTGAGACAGGACGCATTTTAGCCAAACTCAGCGATGAGTTCGGGCCGACGACAAGTTTTGCCTTAAGGGTTCAATGTGATAAAAGGTATTAATTTATTTGTATTTCATTTGCAGACGAACACAGTTGAATCTGAATTAGTGATACCCAGCACATGCATTCCACACAGTTCAAACCAAACTGATTCAATTGCGAATACACAGAATTATTCAATCTAATTGACATCTCAATGACGTGAGGACAGTATGGTTATCTTTTTTAATAAAATTGAATTATAAATAAATAAGCGGTTAAATGTAAATGATAAATACAGAACAAAGTAAGTGGAGGCCTAATTGTGATGCTCTGCGGTCGGAGCGCGCTTGACTTTGTTCTTGGAGGTCAATGCTTCATTCTGCCATTGAGTGTAATGGGATAATGAAATTCCCTCATCCCCTTATACCCCAGTATGAGAGGACTATATCCGGCAGCAGAAAGATATAGACTGATGATAAGGTATGATACATCCATAATTTGAAACGACTCACGCTCGTCGTTCAACTCTTGTACCGAAGTCATAACATGTGCCGAACTATTGTGCAATAGATTGCGAGTCGATAATATAATCGTTGCGGGGTGCCATTTGACTTTTGAATTCATTACTAGACTCGCGAAATCGTCTTTTGTTCCGAAACACTTATGCCGGAATGAATCGTGGTGTACACGAAAGTTTTAAACATCATTCCACGTAACATCTTTTTATTACATAAACTGATTATTAAAATATATAAAAATAGATATATGCAATGAAATTCATAGATACAACTCATAGAATCAATATGTAGAAGTGGCAATAGGCAGGTCATATTCCCGCAGGACCGATAACGGATGGGATGGAAGCCACGTAACGGGTAAGTGCAGTGTGGGACGCCTCCGGACGTGAAGATCAGTGTGTGGTGTACCTGGGACGCGGTCTATATCCAACAGTGGAGAGACATAGGCTGATGGTATGTTATAATTTTAATCTTATAAAATTGTGAATATCTAGATTTTAACTTGTTTCTGTTTAACTTTTAAGACAGCTCTGTCAGCTCGTGACCACGGTTGTTGTAATCCATCCGAAACGTCGCATAAAATAAAAAGGTAAACGCAATAAAAATCTGTTAAGTAAATAAAAAACGCCTATGTAGACGAGTTATAGAACTAAGTGACAAAATAGTTCAAAAAAATAGGCAGATTAAAAATTTAAGAAAGAAGACATGTTATTTCCACGCAAAGCAGATTTTTTAGTTAATAAAACATTGAGTAGTTTTATTGGCGAAGAACTGTTTTCTGAGATAAGTTACCATCAATTTCATAGTGAAGAAACTAACCATGTTGTAGATTTAGCAAATAGTGTGATGTATAAATACATATCCACAAGGTTGGCATTTCTTACAAAATCTTCAGATCACAAACCTACAGTTCGAAGAATTTATACAAAACTAATTCATTTTAAAAATAACTAATTGCTTAAATTATATTAGCTGAACCCTAACTCTTTTAATTTTTGTATAGATTAGTTTGATTTTAATATTAACTAAATAATAATTTTTGTTTCTTTTTTGTCTTGGTGTTTTGTGTTTGTTCTAACTCTTTTATATGTAAGTTTTTTAATTTTTGTATAGTTTGATTTTAACTTTAACTAAATAATAATTTTTGTTCTTTTTTGTCTTGGTGTACAGTGTGTGTTCTAACTCTCTTATATTATGTAAGTTTTAATTCTTGGAAAGTTTGTTTTTGTTTATATTATATGCACCTACTTTTTAATATGAAATATAAAAATATGTTTCTTTTATAAAGTGTTTTCTTTTGTAATACATTTACATTAAAACATATATTGTTAATTTAAATTATTACTCGTGATGAGCACGTCCTACATTTCCCATCACTAGTTGTGATTTATGACCTACCGCGACCTTGAACCGGCCAATCAGCATGCATTTTTACCGCTCTCCCCGACCCGCATACCTCATCGCTTTGACACATTTGTTTGTTTGTAGAAATTAAGTCATTAGGCGTCTATAAGGTTAGAAGGTCGATGATATCAATCGATATCTACTTATCATATCACACTGTGTGGTATAGTTTTGCGAGGGTTTAATAAGGTAAGACAATGATACTTTATTCGGAATAGTCAATTTTAAGACTACATATTAAATGACTATTCTATTACTATCAACCCCTAAAAGGACTACGTGTAACTATTGGCTGACCGGTATTACAGTGACAAGCAGAAACTCACCTTTTCTCCGCATAATAAAGTCGGATCTCGCGGAGCCCTGCCCCAGTATCACGTCCTCTAACTTTGCCTTGATGTCCGTTGTTTTGCGAACGTTTTGTTGCGCACACTTCATCGCTTCCTTGCGGCCCTGATAACAATTTCGTATCGTTTAGATGACAATTACATACATTTCCCAAGCGAACCAAAACGTAACCTCTGTCCATTTAAATCAGCTTAATCCAGTTTAGCTTCCTAAAAGTGAAAGTAAATCCAACTGCGTGCTCGACAATACATTTGTGACGCTCCCTCTCTAACAGATGGTTTAGAATCGCTCGAAGAGATATTGCGTCTCACTGCCTTTTCTACCGTCGGTATAATGGGGCATGTTCTAAAGTTCCACTGTACTGTGTAGTACTGTATGAGTACTGTGTTGAGGCCACATTTTCAACGCACTTCATTAGGGCCTTTAAACATGGTGACATTTTGAAGCGATACAATTGCGATTCAATTGCAATATACAATTGAATTGATTCCCGAACGGGCGACTGCATCGCGTCACAAATCATTTAAACAAATAATTTGCGATTGCATTTGATGCTAACGCGCGACAGTAGCGATAATGTAGCGCGTTTATATTTTTGAATTTTACAGCGCGATCGCATCGATACAAACGAATACGTTTAGTTTTTAACAGAAGTAATAAAGCTAACGCAAGGAATGTTGCCTCGATCTACATCGTGCTAAGATTGTTGACGACTGACTGATTCCAACATCAAAATCGAAAGTATATCCTTGTAGACGCACTACTGTATAGTTGCTGCATCGCGACCGTATCGCGATTGTAGCGATACACTACTACAGCGCACGTGTGTAAGCCTATACGGGCAGCAACTGTATCGCGTTAGCATCGTGCACCTGAGCACCTACACGAGGCACATGAGCAGGTTGCGGTTTGTTCACTGTTGGACGTTACCTTGTACTCCTGGCACTTGAAGCACAGGTCGAGCAAACTGAGCAGGGTGTGGAGGCGCGCCGGGGGCAGGTCGCCCGCGCACGCGCTCAGCACCGAGCGCGAGCTCCACTTGAGCACCCACACGAGGCACATGAGCAGGTTGCGGCTGGTTTCGCTGTTGAACGGCGGGCGCGCGCTCTGGACAATGTGAAATCAGTTTGATTTAACAATGAAATGCCGTTTTTTCTCATTATTTTTTGGGATCTTTTTGTCAATATTCGAACATGTCAACCCATGCTAACATCACTGTGTACAGTAATTTATTGGGCAAAGCTGTATGACATCTTAATCGCATCTGAAATGTCTTTGCTAAAATACTGCACAGCATCCCACATGACAGATATTAATCTACACTAATATTATAAAGAGGAAAGATTTGTATGTATTTTTGTATGTTTGTAACGAATAAACTCAAACTACTAGACCGATTTCAAAGATTCTTTCACCATTAGAATCCCACATTATCCCTGAGTAACATAGGCTATATTTATTACTACAAAAAATTAGGGATCCCTCAAGATAAAATGGCTACATTTTATTTTGAAAATAAAATCTTATTAACCGAAGCGAAGCGAGGGCGGGTCGCTAGTTTTAAATATAGAGATAAAAAGTAATCTGTTATCTCTGTTCTGCTCACATTCCATCAGCCGATGATAAATATCAACTAATTTTCCACATGTTTCAGTAATGAACTAGGTCGCGACAAGCGACGTGCATCTCATATAAATAAATAAGTAATTAGCTGTCATTACTAACTTGTTTGAAATCCCCCTCCGGTGAAGATGGCGTGTAAAAGTTTCCGAACTGGCTCATCTCACCGTCCAGTTGCAGTATTTCTGTGAAAAAAAAATCAACATTTTATTTTTTGTGCTGGAGGACACTAGACCGCGACACTAGATAAGACTTTAGGGACTTAGGTGATGTGAGCTACGGGTCATCATCATGTGCAGCTAGTAGCGATAGGACTGCGTTTACTACAGCTGAAGATCGGACTGCTAGGATACATGTCCTATTGAGTGAGAGGGCCATGATACATATGCGTGTTAGTCGCACAAAGGCATACCTTGCAAATGCGTGCTACTGGCACGTGTATTCAGATTTTGCAAGTCAAGAAGTATGCATTTTAATAGTAGGTACACCAGTAGATCGCAAGCCCTTTGATTTTTGGTGTGCGTGTTTCCCGCGGGAAAGCGTGGAGGGGAACTACGAAACTCGCGAAACGTTTGTAGCAATTGTCATTCTTACCGGCATGTGTATGGAGTCGTCATCACTTGCCAGTTATTAGTATGTTTTTTTTTTATGTACGAACGCGGCAAACGAGCAAACAGGCCACCTGATGGTAAATGGATACTGTCGCCCATAGACATCCGAGATACATGCCAACATTAGTTCAAAATGAGAAACGTTGGCACGCCCCTGGATGCGCTGCCTACCTTTGGAGATATAGGAATGGATTTGGAGAAAGGGTTGAGAAAATGGGGAGGGATAGGATCGGATTGGAATGGGCTCTGGCACATCTCACTCACTACCGAAACACGTACGTACATTGGGGAAATACGATAAAATGGGAAATGCAGTACATTTCAAGGTAGTCTTCTGTGAGAGAGTGGTAACGTGGCCAGTCGAGCGCGCCCAGCGGCTGTTGGATTGCATCGTGCACTCTCCCCCTCAAAATATATACTATATACTTATACTAAACCTGGTATGGTTTTTTACTGGCATGTGTATCACAGCCTTCATTGAACGCTCAATATATCTGTGGTGCGGCGTCCACGACGATGCAAGACAGTGAAGCAAGACGAGTAAGCCGTTAGTAGCGATAGCACCGTGTTAACGTCCACACATTGCAGTACTGGATTACTGAGATACATATTTCAAAGTTCCATGGTAAATGGGATATAATGAGTTATAATGGGATAAATAAACAGTCACTTTAATTATTTAAGCTCTATATAACCGTGGTGCGGCGTTCATGACCAAGCCCAGTTAGAGGCAAATACAATGACGCCGAACGAGCCTTTAGCTGAGGTGACGCCAGTTTTGGATCCGCGTCGTGAGCGGTTAGTAGTAAAAGGACAGCGTTTGCAGCGGCACATTGTAGGACTGGACCGCTAGGATACATGTTCTGCTGAGTGAAGAGTATAACGGTATAAATAAACAATTACCTTTATTGCTGAATCCTGTATACAACTGCGGCGCGGCGTCCATGACGATGCCCAGTAGAGGCAAGTAGAGTGAGGCCAAACGAGCTTTCAGCTCGGGTGACGCCAGCCGTGGATCCGCGTCGTGTGCCGTTAGTAGTGACAGAACTGCGTTAACGGCAGCACATTGCAAAACTGGACTCCTACAAGAGGTATACCATTGAAGTATAACGGGATACAAGTCTCGTCTAGTGTTGTTAAAACGAGCGCTGAACGGTTCAGCGGTCGAGCGATGGCGCGCTATGCGAGTGCCATTGAACATTAACTGTATCCTATTTATCTATGTAACGGGTCTCAACGCGAATGTTTACCTTATTTATTTTACTCGATATTTCGGTTGGGTTACACCAGCCGTGGTCACGAGTTAACTGAAGGCGGGTAGTCAAATGAAGGTAGTTGATAAAAGTGCTCGCAGCTCCCATCCTGCACGTAATTAATGTACGTACGTATTTTGGTAGTGAGTGAGATGTGTCAGAGCCCATTCCCATCCCTTCCCATATTGCCAACCATTTCTCCAAATTAATTCCTACATCTCAAAAGGTAAGCAGCGCATCCGGGGGAGTGCCAGTGTTTGTAATTCTGTAGTTATGTTAGCATGCATCGCGCATGTATATGGACGACAGTATCCACTTACCACCAGGAGGACTGTATGCTCGTCTGTCGCCTTCTTACTATATAAAAAAAGATATATATAACAAGTTAAAAGCAAAGTTAATAAAAGTTCAACTTACTGCAACTCCAAAGCATTAGTAAGCTCAGTCAACATAAGTCCAGCCAGATAATGCCTGGAGCGGAATTCGTGACCCAGTTGATGGGGGGACGGAGCGCTGGAGTGGGACGCGACCGAGTGGGCTGAGGGGGCGGGGGACGACGCGCCATCCGACGCCCCACTGCCGGCGGGCAGGTTGAGGGGGACGTAGTGCTCGTGCGAGCAGATTATACGGAGGAAGGCCAGCTAGGGGACCAAAATGTACGTGCTGAGAAATTATTGTGATCAAAATAGTCACCAATCAATGTAATTTATTATGTAGTATTAAGCTTATGAATGTTGCCCGCCCGGTATAAGTGCAATTGCTGAAGCTAATTTTAAGTACCTATGTTATTTCATGAGGGATGAATGACCTTGAAACGCCACGCTGGCCACACGGGTTGGCGAATCCACCCTTGCAGGTGGTGTAGTTCCTCAGGTTTGTGGTAGCCGCTTTGCTATCCTTTAGTCGCCTTTTGCGACACCCACGACACGCACGTTTTAAGGTCATTCATCCACCACGCACAAGACAATGTGCACGAGGAGGCACATTGTGCAGTCCAGCAGTGGATACTGAATGGGCTGGTTGCATTGCATGTTATCTCATGTTGTACACAGTTGATTGCAATATAAAAAAATGAAGGCGGCCGACGAGAAGACAGTCGACTTGGTGGTAAATGGATAATGTCGCCCTGCGACATCCGCGATACATTTAAGGGCTTTCTCACCATATGCTATCAGAAGGATTTTAATTATTTTTTACTCGCGATACTTTATCTACTGATAAAGTATCTGTTAATAATGTGATAGACAAATTATCTAGCAATTAAATCTAGCTGATACCGACTTTTTGATAAAGTATAACTGACTGGCAGATACCTTCTGATAAAGTATCAGGAGGCGGTGAGAAAGGTCCGTAGTGTTATAATTTTCTCTCTATTTTAACTGTTAAGTCCTTAAGTCCATTCTGTGCAATGAAGAATAAATAAATAAAAACACGAGGACAGTGGCGATCAGTGGAAAGGACTATAGAATTGTATCCAGTGTAAGACCCGTTGCCCTATATTCACAGAATAATGCCATAAAATGTATTACGTACGTGATAAGGTAGTGAGTGATGTTAAAACCCATTTCACATCCTATACCTATCCTATTCTAACTCATCCCATCCTACCCCATCGAATGGAGCGTGTAATGAATTAAAAAAAACCTCTTCATTTTATTATGATTTTAATTCTCATCCCAAACCATCCCCTAAAGGAAAAGTAGGAAATGTAATGAGACGAGGAAAATTTCTTGTACCGGTATACTTCCTACTCCCTATCTTTCGAACCCTTTTTCCAAATTCACTTCTAAATTCCCAAAGGTAAGCAGGCACCTTAGCCAAGTCGATGTTAGTTAAAATTGATGTTAGCATGTATCGTACACGAGTATGCACGTGGATGGTCAGTATCCACTTACAATCAGGTGGATTGTTTGCTCATTACCTTCTTTCTATATATAAAAAAAATAGATAAATTAATGTACATTTCACTTTTTCCTTGCGGTGACAGCCTGCATGTAAGGCAACATTTAGTCAATAGCATTGAATTTAGCTTATTATTTAAGTATTCTTGTTTCATTGTATGTCTTGTTGTCTGTTCTACTAAATAAATGTACAAAAAGGCGAAAATCTGAAAAGTTACGTCTCCAACACCCGATCGAACGTATGATGCACTTACCTTATAGTGTACAAGCGGCACCGCATCAGGCAGCGATGCAATCTTGGCGCACATCTGCTTGTAGTAAGTGCGGATCAGGTTGAACACGTAGCCACGGTCCATGATGCTCAGCAAGTCGAACAGGAAGAAAGCTAGGCTGTTGTTCAGGCTTTGCGTGAGACGGCCGTTCTTGCCGTATCTGATGGGCAAAGCATAAAATAATAAATAATGCAACCAATTCTTTCAGTACCCACTGCTGGATACGTGATTGTATATTGTCTTGGGCATGAGGGATGTATGGGCATAAAACGCCACGCTGGTCAAGAGGTGTGGCGAGTCCTCTCAGTTAGAGGTGGTGTAGATCCTCAAGGTTGTGGTAGCCGCTTTGTTATCAGGCGATAACAGTCTAACAATCTTAAATCTTAAGATGTAGTATGAATTGGACTTTCAGAGTGATTTTAGTTAGTATTAAAACGCAATAAACAATAGATAAGATTTTATTGTGTTCCTGAATATAAGCATTTTAGAATATATAAGTAACATTATACATACCTGGATATGATCTCCGAGGTGACATTATTGACCAACGTGGTGATGTCATCAGTGAACTGTTCCGGGAATCGCGATTTGCGCGGTGCCTCGTTTGCACCGCTCCAGTACAAATACTCGACCATCGACTTGACCATAAGTTCGAAGAGGGCCCTGAAAATATGAGAAATGTCCATATATCAGATCATTTTAAATGAAAAACAACTTTACTTCTAGATATGTTTTGTATGTTAATACAGAGTATAATCAATTCTATACCTAAAGTTTGAAACCATAGTATTGATATGAACATTTTAGGAACCTTTTCTTTTGCAAAAAACTGTTTCTTTTTTTTTTGAGTTTTCACCAAATTTTTCATGTAAATTTGCTAAATATAGAACTCAGAAAATTGATATTTTCAATTAATCAGAATCATGAGCAGAATCTATGGTTTCAGGGTTCAGTAAATTTGCCTTACCCTCCTATACCCCGTAGAAGGGGGTAGGACATTTATTTATTCTTTTGTGACGCGGAGTTAAAGCGCAACAAATTTCTTTTTCAGCAATTCCAGATGTCATTAGGCGTCACTGGGTCGCATAATTGCTTAATCGTTAGTCCAGTAGTCATGTTTTTTTGGACTCTTGAGAACGTGAACATTCCAAATAATTTAATTATAGTGTTATACATACAGTTCAATGTAAGAAGTGACAAGAAAAATGATCTAGCTAGTAGTGAGACTTGTATTTATTTATTTTTAGGTACTTCTATATCTGAACAATCTGTTAACAATAGTTTGTTGTACATGTTAATTATAAAAATACACAACATGCCGGTATGTTTCCTTTGTATTGTTTTCTTTTGCATCAGTGACCCTGTAGGATCAAGTCGCGCTTGATTGGTCAACAAAAAATAATGAAATTTAATTTAATTTAAAAAAAAAATAACAAAAACAAACTAATAAATTACAGAGTCTATGAGGACTTACCAGGAGTTATGCATGGCAAGGTCCCTGGTAGCACCACTGGCCACCACCCACTGTAGTGCTAACTCTTCATGGAGAATCTTGCACGAGCCGTCACTCATCACTAAAAACACGAAATATATCGATAAGAGGCTGAAACTCGCGCATAGGGCATTCTGAACCTCACTAATCAATACTAGATGGCGATTATAGAAAAAGTTACTAGATAGTGCTATTACTGTGTGGTGTCCTCCTGTGGATGCCATAAAAGGAGACTAAGGGATAGCAAAGCCGCCACCACACACCCTGAGTCACTACACCATCTCTAAAAGAGTGGACTCGCCAACCCTCTTGGCGAGCGTGGCGATTTAAATCCATACATCTCTCATACAATAAACAATGTGCGTGAGGAGGCCCACGTCTAGCCGTGGATACTAAAAGAGCTGGTTACTTTTATTAGATTATTTACAGTTTTAGAAAAAGTTGATGTTTTCGACTAAAGATGGGGGAAAAATATCATAAATAGTTTTGCAGTGCAGCCTCGATAATTCTAAATATTTAAATTTGTATAATTCTACAGATTTCGGATTAGTCAATGTCTCATTATTTGTATCATAAGACTTCATTCATACGGGCGCATAAAAGCGTTGCTGTGTCAGTAAAAACTCTGAAGTCGTTAATGTTCCAACTGTTACATAAAAATGCTAAGGGCTTAAAATCGAATGCTGACGGTTCCTAACCTTCCTTACAATAAAAAAAATAATATACTTTTTTTATCTTTCGTGTGAATGATGCTTATTTTTTTTCTGGAAAACTTGTAGCTAAAAACTTCATTACAAAATAAATTATTTTTCTTAAAGTTAAAAGTAAGTTCCCACGTATGTGTAGCTAAGTGGTGAAAACAGTTGTGACACAATCTAGATAGTTATAGTAATGGAACATGAAGGGGAAAAAAAGAAGTTACCAAGTCAATGTCTAATCAAATCTAATTAAGAAATTTTGTCACAAAGAACTTATGTGTGATGCTGGGCATACAATATTTTCTTCTTTACCTGTAGGCGGCAGTGGTAGTCCAATATCTCGATCTGTGAGCGAAGGTCGAGGTATTGTGCACTGATACTGGATGTATGACGTTATAAGGCTACTACGGCCGTGGGCATCGCAGGTGGCGCCCTCGTTCATGTTCTGTAAACATTACGTGTACGGTGGTATAATGCACAAACACGAGCACTTGACATAAAAAAATACATTACACGTCCAGCTAAAGTGACCGTTACACACCATTGACAGAAAAACCCTGCTGGAGAAATTTAGGTATGCACTTGATATGACTGAGAGCATAAAGGAGAGAGGGATATTATTATAACATTTGTATCCTCTTGAAGGTGCACCTAAACTCCAGTCGATCAATATCGACGAGTCCATATAAATAATAGTTTACTATTAATATCGACTTTAAACTTTTCTAATTAGCGGCGAGACCACGGTTCATGTAGCTGGACCGACATATCGGCTCTACAAAATAAATAACTCGTAAATAACTTACATAACTATTATTAGAAAGAAAGAAACTCTTATTTGACAAGCACACAAAGGAAAAGGTGGCAGACAGAAAGAATGACAGAAAATAAATAACCACAAAGACAACTTATTATGTTCAACCACGATAACAAAAGTTTAGAGTTGATAATAATGGCCTCCAATACACAATCGGCATCTAGGGCCTAGGGCAACCTTGCAGTCTCGGTGAATAAAACTATGGTTAAGCATATAAACAATTGGTCACATCACTATTTAATTTGAGGCTGTGTAAACCGCCATGTTTGTTTATTATACATTTTGGACAAATTGGATTGGAACAAGGTATATTGTGTGTATAAAATAGCATAAGATCCCTTAATAAATAAAAATAAAACAAGTCAGTATTCACTCACAGCAACGTCGGCAAAAACTTGTGCTAGACACGTGAACACGTCTTGAGCTATGTTGAGCGTTTGTCCCGCGAGCGCAGGTGGCGCCACCAGCAGATATAACAACTTGTCTAGAACTACCGGCAGGTAACGAGACAGCACTTCCACATTAGCCGTAGGCAACTCTGATATACTGGAAACAAAATAATATAGAGAAAATTAATTTCCGTTGTCCCAATCATGGCAATCGAAATAAAAATCTCTTCACAATTCCTATTTACAAAACAAATTATTAAAAAAATACTGTTCCTCGAGCTTGTGAATCCTATCCTATAACTCTAAATATAGTTCTCTCTCAAAAAAGACCTAGAAATGTACTGCATTTCCCAGAATATTTCTCCTATTTCTCAATATACTTACGTGTTTCAGAAGTAAGTGAGATATGCCAGACCTTATTCCCATACCATCCTATCCTATCCCTGCCCATTTTTCGGACTTTTTCTCCAAATCCATACTTACATCTTCCAAGGTAGGCAGGGCATCTGGGGACTTGGCAACTTTTGTCGTTCTGGACTGAAGTTGGTCATGTATCGCGATGTCTATGGGCGACAGTATTTATTTTTACCATTAAGTGGACTGTATGCTCGTCTGCCACCTTCTTCCTATGTAAAATATATATATATGTTGATACTTATCAACATATCGTACTACTGACGTCATCTTATGGCTGTAGGGTATAACAAGATTCGTACTAATAAAGTCAGTCTGTGGTGAAACTCACAACGGTGTTTTATTAGGTAATGGGCCCAGTCCCGTTTTTAGTGTAAATTATTAGTTTTTTCGTGGTAAAATGGCTGGAAATTATATTGTAAACGTTCCTAAGCTCAAGGGGCGTGAAAATTTTGATGAGTGGGCGTTTGCGGCCGAGAATTTTTTGATTTTGGAAGGCGTCGATATCAACAAGCCAGATGAAGAAGCCGTGTCTATCGTTGATGTTCAGAAGGCGAAAGCGAAATTGATAATGACCATTGATTCATCCCTATATGTGCATATTAGAAGTGAAAAATCAGTTCAAGATGTGTGGAAAAAGTTAAAATCGCTTTTCGACGACTCTGGGTTTACTCGAAAAATAAGCCTGTTGCGGAGTCTGATTTCGATTCGTCTGGAGAACAGTGAGTCAATGACGGCATACGTTACTCAAGTCGTGGATACAGCGCAGAAATTGAGAGGAACCGGCTTTGATATAAATGAAGAGTGGGTAGGTTCATTATTGTTGGCGGGTTTACCCGAAAAATTCGCACCGATGATAATGGCCATAGAGCATTCTGGTATTGCCATTTCCACCGACGTCATAAAATCGAAACTTTTAGACATGAGTACAGATATTGGCAGCACTGAGGCAGAAGGCGTTTTTATATCGACAGTGGCGCACCGAAACAAAAGGAGCGGCAAAGTTGGCAATACTGCTGAATTGTCATGTAAGACTGTCAAGAAGATAAAATGTTAATGTAAACAAACCGGACATTATAAGAATAAGTGTCCGTTATTGAAAGAAAAGACTGTTAATAAATTTAGTGCAGTGTTTCTTAACGGAAAATTTAATCAAGATGAATGGTATATCGATTCCGGGGCCAGCACTCATATGATAGCCAACGAAAAACAAATAATTAATATGTCACGCAACCCAATTACGAAAGAAATCCTAATTGCAAACCAAATGAGTTTACCAGTGTCGTGTTCGGGAGACGCACAGATAACGACTATTGTTAATAATTCAGAGTTTGATATAATTGTTAAGAATGTTTTGTGTATTCCTAACCTCACTACCAATTTATTGTCGGTTAGCCAGCTGATTGAAAATGGCAACAAAGTTTTCTTCCAGAAAGGAAGTTGTTACATTAGAAATCGGCAGAATGAGTTAATTGGCACGGCAGAGTTAGTAAATGGAGTATATAGATTAAACATCAAGTCAGCATGTTTGTTAGCAGCTTCAGCGACAACGACAGGAACAGTTTGGCACAGAAGATTTGGCCATATCAACAGTAAAGATCTGAATGCGATGAAAAATGGTGCTGTTGAAGGGTTATCATATAGTCATAAAGCAGACGTTACTAAGTTTAATTGCAAAGTTTGTTGTGAAGGAAAACAAACGAGGCTACCCTTTCCACATAGCAGTCATAGAAGTAAGAAAGTCTTGGAGTTGGTGCATGCAGATGTATGCGGGCCAATGGAAACCAAATCAATTGGTTTAGCTAGATACTTCTTGCTTTTTGTGGACGACTACAGCAGAATGTCATTTGTGTATTTTTTAAAAACAAAATGTCAAGTGTTTAAATGTTTTCGGGAGTTCAAGCAAATGGTTGAGAATCGGATGGGTGCCAGTATCAAAGTTTTAAGATCTGACAATGGAACAGAGTTTTGTTCAAGTGAAATGTCTAATTACCTAAAACAATGTGGTATTATTCATCAGCGCACCAACCCATACACTCCAGAGCAAAATGGACTGTGTGAGAGATTCAACCGTACAGTTGTGGAGAGAGCCAAGTGTCTTTTATTTGATGCAAAATTAAATAAGAAGTTTTGGGCCGAAGCAGTTCACACGGCTGTGTATCTGAAGAACAGGTCGTTAGCTTCAGGTTTGGACCAAAAAACCCCTTATGAGCTCTGGACAGGCAGAAAGCCAGATGTTAACCACATACGTATGTTTGGAAGCATAGTCATGACCCATGTCCCAAAAGAAAAACGATTGAAGTGGGACAGGAAGGCAGTAAAACATTATCTCGTTGGATATGCTGATAATACAAAGGGGTATCGGCTATATAATCCTGCATCGAACCAAATAATCACTAGCAGAGATGTGACGATAATGGAGCCAGAAAATGACCCCGATATGATACAAGCTATGGTTGAAGAGAAGACAGAATCGTCAGATGCCGTAGAACAGAGTGAGAGTTCTGAAGACGCAGACTCGAAACACTCACAGTCTACAGTGAGGCCAGATGACAGCACATATACACCAGATGACATTACTTCAAATAGTTCTTCAGATGAATTTTTTGACTCTGTGACTAAAAGTCAGGTGGATAGTGTCATTCAGGCAGGTGCATCGAGCTATCCCAGTACACGTACAAGAAGAAAACCTGACAGGTACGGATATGGCAATGTGTGCGTAGAGGCAGATGTGAACTTATATGCCGACCAGATTACTTTTGATGAAGCCATGAATGGACCGGAATCCAAACAGTGGTGTAAAGCTATGGAGGAAGAACTGAAATCGTTTGAAGAAAATGATGCATGGGAAGTGGTAGACCGGCCAAAGCAAGGTACAGTGGTTCAGTGCAGATGGGTGTTTAGAAAAAAAATTGATAGTGACAAAAAGGTGAGATATCGGGCAAGATTAGTTGCGAAAGGGTTTAGTCAGAAAAAGGGTATAGACTATAAAGAAACTTTTTCTCCAGTGCTCCGTTACTCTACTTTGAAACTTCTATTTGCTTTAAGTGTTAAATATGACTTAAAAACAACTCATCTAGATGTCACCACTGCTTTTTTAAATGGTTACCTTAATGAAACTGTATATATGAATTTACCAGCTAACTTTGTATGTCAAGATGGACAAAATAAAGTTTTGAAATTAAAGAGGGCAATTTATGGTCTCAAACAATCAGCTAGGGCATGGTACAAACGTGTTGATGATTGTTTACAGAATATAGGTTATAAGAAATCTAAATATGAACCTTGTCTCTTTATAAAGCAGAATGGTAATGACATTACATATGTTGCATTATTTGTCGATGATTTTTTTGTATTTTCTAATTGTTCTGCAGAAACTGAATACCTGAAAAAAGAGCTTAAATCTAAATTTAAATTAAAAGACTTAGGAGAAATTAGGCAGTGTTTAGGTGTGTGTGTGTGTGTGTGTGTGTCAGAAATAAAAGAAATGTAGTAACTATTGATCAGGAAAGATTTATAGAACATTTATTAGATAAATTTAATATGAAAAATTGTAAACAGATGAGTACACCAATGGAGGTTAATTTGAAACTAGAAAAAGATAATACTTGTTGTACTCAGTTCCCATATCAACAGCTGATTGGGAGTTTATTGTATTTGTCAATACTTACCCGTCCAGATATATCCTATGCCGTTTGCTACTTGAGTCAGTTTAATAACAATTATAATGAGACTCATTGGAAACATGCAAAGCGCATTTTAAAATATTTGCAGTGTACTAAACATTTTAAGTTAAAATTTGTAAAAGATAATTCAGATTTAACATGTTATGTAGATGCTGATTGGGCCTCTGATTCCCTGGATAGACGGTCTTATACCGGGTATGTGTTTAAGATGTCTGGGAGTGTAATATCACATGAATGTAAAAAGCAACAAACTATTGCTTTGTCCAGTACAGAGGCAGAGTACATGGCCATCTGTGAGGCTAGCAAGGAAGCTATATATCTGAGAAATCTCTTATGTGAACTAAAATGTAGAAATAGTGATATACCTGTAATATTGTATAATGACAACCAAAGTGCCCAAAAACTAACTGAAAATTGTTTGTTTCATAAAAGAAGTAAGCATATTCATGTTAGGTACCACTTTGTTAGAAATGCAGTAGAAAATCATATTGTGAAAATTCAATATTTGAAGACAGCTGATATGCCAGCTGATCTGCTAACAAAAGCTTTGTGTTCGCCTAAACATTATAAGTTTTTAGCCGATTTGGGCATTGTAGGGATTAATGTATAGTACTTTGTTATAGAGTCAGTACGTTATTTTGATAAGGGGCCATGTTGATACTTATCAACATATCGTACTACTGACGTCATCTTATGGCTGTAGGGTATAACAAGATTCGTACTAATAAAGTCAGTCTGTGGTGAAACTCACAACGGTGTTTTATTAATATATGAAAGCTGACCTGGCGCGTAGCTCGGCCTCCATGTTGGCGAGTCCAATTCTCGGCGGGATGTTCCCCTCCTGTACCGCCTCGCACGCCATCGCGTACCTCTCTATATACCCGTCCTGTAACACGCGATATGTGAATTGGCGATATGTGACAATATACCCTACCATCAGCCTGTCTCTCCACTACCGGATACAGACCTTTCCCAAGGCTCGCTAACACACACGGGCCGTTCTCATCCAAACACTATCGGCGAATTTGTTCAAAACCTATAAATAACTTTTTAGATGTTTATTAATTATCATTTATAGAATTAGTATTGTGTGCGGAATCAACAGGAACGCGAGGCCTCAGTGAGGGCTCTCGATCTGAACAAGAATGATGTTTGTATGTTCCATAAGATACTGGGAGAACCTAATTCACGAGCAGCATTTAGTTTGTACAGATTCATGAGCCCTCACTATGGCTGATATATTGGTACCTATAGTCGTATTATTGTTGTAGAATGTATGTTTAGGGTACAATGGACCTCACATGTGCCAAGGCATATAAGTTTCTTAATAAAAACAAAAAGCTGCTGCTTTTGCACGAATTAAAATTAAATAAAAATAAAGTTGTCGGTCCACGAAGAGGTCCCATACTGTGCTTCCCAGTACGTGGCCTCCACTCGAAGACTCGTCTACTCAAGGTTGTCGGTTCCAACTTTAGTTCTTTGGCGAATTTCTTCGTTTCGGATCTTATCTCACATAGAAACTAGCATAGCTCTCTCCATGGCTCAGCGAGTGACCTCAAACTTATGAATTAGGCCTATCGTCAGAGGCCACGTTTCAGCACCGTACATCATAATTGTCAGGACAATCGTATATAGGTTTAATTCTGCATGACAGATATGATACTTACCAGCGGGTGAACAGTGGTGTGTGCGTCGAGCGTTATGCTGAATATCGGCTTATGGTTGTCTATCCACCTGGTCCCGGGTAAGAGGACATCCGGGAATATGTAGGAATAGTTTGGCGGCGGCTCTTCCTGCATCACCGGCAAGTTGAACTCGCCACAAGTTAATTTGCCGTTACGACATAGGGGGAGCCACTGGAAAATATAAACAAATTTACTTATATTCTAAACTAGCTGTTGAGCTAGCAAACCTATTAAATCGGTATACTCTTTAACCAATTGCTACTCGAATACCGTAAAGAACATTTTAACTACATCTCATCCTTTTAATCTTCGATTTTCAGATAATCTTCTCCTCAAAATTCCTCACAATCCTTCTACTTTCATTTACTGTCAAGGCGGTTCGCTTATGGTATCGCCTCTAATTATAAAACGTGCCCAATCTCTAGTTGGTGCTTAAATATGGACTAGTTGTAATTTTATTTAGTAACATTAAAACTAGTCTTGATTTTTTAAAAACTCTGGTTTTACTAAGGGTATTTCTTAACTAAAGTGGGAACAACGAAATTTCAAACACAAAACTATCGCAATTTCCGCTGTCTAAATTAATGTCAGTGGGGAGACAATGGCAATAATTTTGTTTACAATTTCCGTTGTCCCCACCAGTGAGAATAATTCTACCAAACCATTATTTTCTTCTGCCACGTTCTATTGGCCAGCCTAAATAAAAAAGAACAATGAAACAAGATTTTACAGTATTAATTAAAACGAGCGCTGAACGCTTTAACGTTAGCGCGCTATGTTAGTGCTGTTGAAATATTAACCTTGTTTTAGACTTGAGATTTTAACTACAAGGGTTTAAGACCATCAAACATTAAAAATTTAGCCTATAACATTCACTAGCCCTGCACGCTAGTCTTAAAAATTGATTAATGTTCACTCAGCGTTCGAGCGTATCCATATACAACTCTATCTTACAGAGTATCCAACGGGCGTTTCAACGTTCTTTTCCTGTTCAGGCGCGACAGGTTTCCTCTGGCAGGAAATGTGGAGAAATGTGAACAGTAAGTGGTGCTGGTCTCCGAGGTCCGCTGGAAGCTTGATCTTTACTTCGTCGTACAGCGATGGGTTTCTGAAAGGAAATATTTGCTTTAGTAGCAAAATGTGTAATTCTCAAATGGCAAATAATTCTTAGGGCTATCTCACCACCTCCTGATACCTTATCAGAAAATCAGTATCAGCTAGATTTAATTGGCAGATAATCAGATGTGAGAAAGGCCCTCAAAACGGCAACTTGTTTTTTTCATAATTTGTAGTATATTTTTAGTATATCTTTTATTTTAAGCGCTGTTGCATTCTACGCGAGTCGCCTGCGTCACGCCCGGTCATTATCCTGTATTGAGTAATGAGCGCTACGAACGTTTCAGATAGAAGAAAAAGTTACAAAAACTTGATTTATTACGTAAAACAATTTTATATTTCTATAGAACGGTTTCATATATTTTAATACTAGTTATCTATCTAGTTAGGGATCGTCCATTAATCACGTGAGGTTCGAAGGGGGGGGGGGGGGGGGGTTCGGAAAAAATCACGAAATATCACAAGGATATAGTGAGATATCACATGTATTTATCACCAGTATCACTACATATCGCCGGGGGGGGGGGGGGGGTTAAAAAGTTGCTAAAAAACATCACGTGATTAATGGACGACCCCTTAGGTATGTAGCGTCTATTGATGTTTTCTTGGAATTTACCCAATAGCCTTATAGAGGCAGGTACGTAGAAAAGTAATACAGTTTTTAAAAACCAGCAAACTTATTTTTCGTATAGGGCACCTTTTATACAAATATTGTGTTATTAATACCACTCAAACAATTGACCTCTGACCTTTTATTGTTCTCTTTTGGTTAATTTTTCACCAGTGGTTACAAAAAGACAAATGGTCAAACTTACTTGTTGTGATAAAGCACAGTGGTATAAGCCTCAGTGGTGAATTCAGGACACGAGCTTCGACCAAATATTGCTGGCAATGCTGATACTTGGTCTTCGCCTGACATCAGCTGGATTCGCACCTGGAAAAGACATTTTTCACGTCATTAATATATGAATAACTATGACAGTCCACGTGTAGACAGTCGGAAGTGTATGCCAACATCAATCATAAATGGATACAATTGTGCATACAAGGGCCAAATTTGATATTTTTGTTTGTAGAGGCACAGCGTCGACACAGTGCACGCAGAACGCGCACGGTGTTTTACGTGATCAGCAATTTGCGTTATAGCGTCCCTGTCCACACTCTTCGCGCCAGTCGTCTCCCGCACGCCTCACGAGATGCATACTTTTAACTAATCCCTGTGATCATGTAATAAAATGGTATGGAGGACAATGGAAGTTATTTTAAACACAACTTTCTGAAGATTGGTTTACACCCTAAACACATAACCTCCACATGTTATGTTTTCGCCTTCGACTCAAATTTAATCTACAAGCTTTAAAAAGATTTTTGAATTTTTACTTATACTTTACACGATATTTTAGTGTAGTCCAAGCGTCTTGTAAAATAATCTAGTACAAACACAAATTATACAAACTCTTCTTTCTTGTGTCAAATATACAAAAGAAGTGTCATTTCAATTTCCAGGGCGCGTTTCGAACCTTCCCCAAAGTCTGAAACCATATATTCCGTTCATTCTCATCAAATGAAGAATATAATTGAATAATAGTGGCTCCTTATTCCGTAACACTTTTGTCCGTTTCCCCCCATCCCAACCCATCCCCACTAAGGAGAATGTGGAGGTGTAAAGGGATCAAGAAAACTCCTCGTCCCGTTATACTTCCTACTCTCGTTTTACCATTAAATTTAACAGAGAAAACTATACAGTATTCTATACCGAGACCCTGTAACATTTATCCGATACTTACAGTAATATTCCTAGCGGAGCCAGTGCGTGACGTGAACGCAGTGAGATTGATTTCCCGTACGTTTACGTACAGCAGACTGCGATACTGCTGATGTGGCACTAAGGGCGGGGCCAATGGGAACGGCAGAACCTCTTTGCAGGGTCGTACGTTGTCATCTGAAATAAAAAAAAAAATTAATTCTTAACGTTAGTCTAAAGGCGACTAAAGGCGAATGTATGGACCTCTAGTGTTAGCAATCGCATGATTTGAAACTCACTCGCAATTTTCTATATTTCTTAATTTCAATGGGATAGATGGAAATAAATTGTCTTGGACAAGGAATTAACAAATTTAGAGCGAATAAATTTGCGAACATTGTTCACCAACAATGTTGCCGAATGTGAATATCAAATGCGGGTAGTTGATAAAACTGCCCATCGTGGACTATCCGCTTTTCAGTTAACTCGTGGCCACGGGTGGTGTAACCCGCGTCGAAACGTCGAGTAGAAATAAAACGTAAACAAAATCGTTAGGCTATATAGTTTTATGTTATAATGAAGACCCGATTTAGAATATAAAGAGCGTTAAATGTGTTCTAAATCAGCCTGATAAAAAGGTGGCTATATAACATTCAAGATTGGCTTGATAAGAGGGTGCTTTAAATATAATTTACTAGATCGGCATGATGAAAGTTGAATTTAAACATAATTTTATAGATAGACTTGATAAAAGGCGGCTTAAAATACATTTTTTTAGAACCGGCTAATCAAAAATGTGCATTAAATGTATTTTTTTAAATCTACCTGATGTTAACTCACCTCCATAAGGATGCAACTTGGCCAGCTCTGGTGTCAGTCCATTCTTGAACTCGTCAGGGCACGAACACACCTCAATCTTCAGTGTACCGGGAATGCATTTCAGTTTTTTCGGTGCGGAACTGGGACGTTTGATTTCTGCCAGGAACTTGTATAGGTCTTCATCTCGCAGTTTATCGGTTTCCTGGATTTTTTTTTTTTAAGGAGTAGGTATAAGAAGGTAGCGCGTTTGGGGATAGGCCAACGTTTGTAATTTTTGACAGAGATTTATTTTTTTGGTAAAACAACAAATTATTAAGCCTTGTACAGCAAATGTCTAAGAGCAGTATATAAATAATGATAAGGTTTACTGTCGTATATGACTATTAGTATTTCTGTATTGTGAGTCAGTTGAAGAATGAAAATATAATTATACTAACTATAATAAGTTATTATAGTTAGTATAATTACCTATATTATTAATAACTATCTTCCAGTAAACTATCCTTGTTTTCTGATTAAAAACGCAAAGTTTATAACAAGCAATATTAAGCCAGTAGTTACGTTTACGAAACTTCCGCTCCTGACACAAAACAGGAATAAACACAGGTTATTTTTGCAAAAAATGTTATCAGCAAAATTTTCAGTCAATTTAAAAAAGTAATGGAAGCTATAGGCAGAATGAATCACGAATTGGAGGCATTTATTCATAAGGAATCGATAGCCCGGTATTGTCTCAACGGTTTCGATGGGCCTTAAGAGAGAATGCTAAACAATAGAGCGACAAAACTAATGAGTTAATGACTATATGGACTCTATAGCAAAAAGGACCAAGGAGCAGAGCTAGGAAAAGACGAATAAATTGTGTTGACAAGGATCTAAGACAGTTTGGACAGTTCAGCATGGAGAAAGGATGCAGGGAATAGAGGCAGTCGGATTAGAACAGCAGAGGAGGCCAAGATCCACAAGGGTTGTAGCGTCAAAGAAAGTAAATAATTATGAATGCTCTGTTGATCCCACTGCACTACTGTTCTGTTGATCCCACCATCAACAGAACCATCCCATCCCACTGCTCTGTTGATGCCTATAACGTCCCACTGCAGGGCAGGGCCTTTCCTAGTACATACTAGTAATAGGGGGGTTTCGGGTCCATAATCCACTACGCGGGCCCTGTCCGGATTGGTGGATACACACTCGGGGTATATATTTTTTTATTTGTCGAGCTTGTGGTTTTCCTATGTTTTGCCTCACCGCCTAGCTACCTATGTAGTACCTATAAAGTTCGTACTTATGTAGAAACTTATTGGTACGGGTAGAGGATTTAAACGATCAAGTATAAATACTCCTAGGCGACCGCCGCCATATTGGTCAAAACTTCAAAATTCGCTTGAACTTCCAATGTTAGTTCTATTCTAATCACTGCTGAAAGCACTAAAAATTGTTATACTTATGCAACAAAGTTTCAATTACGATTCATTGATTCACTGACCTGTTTAAAAAAGCTGGTGACGGTGATGACGATGGGTTTGAACGCGTCCAATTGAGCCGCGAGCTCGTCGGCTTGGTGCGCGGGAGCATGCCGCCGCTCTATGGAGCCTTTGCGCGTGAGCGATCCGCCCACCTCGCCCGCGCGCCTGCGTAGCTGCTCCAGGCTACTGGACGATGCTTTGCGGTCTGTAAGATGGAACAAAGGCTTTTTTAGACTCAAACATTATTTTTTTATAGTCCGTTTCAATCTAATTTGTCCAAAATGTGTACAAACATGGGGGCCTGGGTGACTGTCAAGAGTCGTCTTTAGTGTCAATAGACATCTCTATAGAAATCTAAAGAGTCGTAAAAGTTAATTTAGAAAAAAAAACTAATGTGATACAAATTCGATTATTTAAATCATTCGAAACCTATATACAACGCCAACACATCACAGTAACTGACACGGCCTTAATTTAAAGAAATGTCTCAACCTTTAGCTTTAAATCTAAGACAAGCTTGTTTGATGAATGTAATTATGAATATGTAGACTATTTATAGCTGTCAGTTACCACATGCCGCCATATTTGTTTACATTTTATACAAATTGTATTGGAGCATGATGACGTGTGCATGATGATGTGACAATTTGTCAATTATTTTTTTACATAGTTGGCTTTTATAGGCCTTGCAAATTTGAGGGCATTTGTTTTATATTTACTTATTATTTACTATATATTAGAAAAGAAAACAAGTAATTAGTTGAAGGCTGCAATCCTATAGCCACACGACTGCACCAGACTGGCCGCGTGACGATGCACTCACAGGACACAAATATCACATCAAATATCATATATCACGTCAAACTTATTCTCCCAAATGTACGTATGAGTACGTGTTTCGGTAGCGAGTGAAATATTCCAGAGCCCATTCCCATCCCTCCCCGTCTTCCCAACCCTTTCTCTAAATTCATTAAAAAATACCCAAAGGTAAGCACCGCATTCGGGGCATATTAGTTACGTATTTCAAAAATATTTCGCAAAATAAGTTCGCAAGAAATATCAAAAAAACATTTCCAGTTACATAATAATAATTTCTTATTTCAAAATAAATCGTAACTAACTGTTAACGCATCTCACCGAGACTGTTGGTGTTGTCGCGGTCGCGGTCGCTCTGGTCGCGGTCGAGACTGTTGGACCCGCTGAGCACGTTGAGCAGCGACACGGCGCTCCAGCACAGTGGCATGCGGTACTTGCCCAGACGGTTACACGCAGCTTGAGCCAGCGAACGGACTTTCTCGCGGTTCTACAGAAATATTGTATAAAATTGATGTTCGAAATTTATTTGAAATCAATATAAGCCCTAGATACAAAAGATTTTTCCCGAAAGACGTTGATACTTTTCAGTGCAGTCTTTTGTGAAAATAAGATTACCTCTCTAGCTGTGGAATGAAAAAATATTGTCTTTTTTCATACTGTAACTCCATAGCAATAGGTCCAGAACAATAACACAAATTATCGTAATTATGCTGTGACATTACGGTAATTTCCTAATCTTCAAAACAGGACGACAAACAAACAAGGTAACCTCTTCAAGAAAGATTACAAGCTGAATAGCACTTACCACCACGTGGGAAGCAAGTCCTTTTGCCCATTTTTCTATAAAAAGCACTAAAATAAACGAAAAGTCAAGTAATATAAACAAAAGGAAAAAGGTGGATAAACGTTATAGAAAACGTTTTACCGCATTTAAGACCTGTTTAATAGATACATGTGTGAAAAAAGCGATAATCTAAAAGGGTATAAGACTAAAATTTTAAATTTAGCAGACATACCTTATCATCCTTAATATAAGGTTCAACACATTCATTGACATCTCCCTGAAGCACTTTCTCCACTCGAACCACAAGAAAGACATCTGGAGAAGGGTTCAGTATGTCAAACACTGCACTTCGACTCAATGTTGATAAATCCGCATGTTGTATGTGAGTGGAGAGCATTTGACGAGTGCATTCAGAGTTCAGGTTGAAGTAAAAGTTTTCAGAGAGTTTCTTCTTTTCTTTGGCATCATAGAGAGCCATTGAAGCGAAGAGTGGTTCTACGTCGAGTTCTAACCTGTGAGAAATGAATTGGCGGTTTCGGGTTTATACTGTAATTTAGTTTAGGTTTCCTATGCCGCCGGCTTTACAGTCACGCCGTGAAGGCCAGGGTTCACGCCGTGAACCTGCGTACCGCGAGAACTCCTCTCTAAACTTACAATTATTCAGTCGTTCGCGAGCATTGCGAGAGGCTTTGCGAACGCGCCCGCGAACTCTGACGCGGACACAACTTACCGACTCCGACCGGGAAAACCATCCACAATCGCGATCGCGCGGCTTCACGGCGCGAGTCTAGAGCCAGCTCTAGAATGGATGTATCGTAATTAAAGGCGACGATAGTCTAGTGGTATCCATTCTCAACATTCATTTTACTGGTGGTAAGTTCAAGTATTCGGCCTGTACCACTGAAATTCCACACGTATAAAACAAAGAACCGATTCTGTTTAATTATTTGTAATTTTTTAAATTAGCAAAGTATTTAGAGAATTATGGATGTATATCCGTTAAAGAGTCGGGTATTTCAGGTCCTCGGCTATGCTGTTCAAATATAATGAAACATGTACAATGCTATTGTCAATGATAACGTCAAGTGAGTCAATGATAACATTTCTGAATTGACATTTCTAAAACATAAGAGCAATTTTCGTTTGCAAATCTAACTTGTCAATTTACATTTGAAACTTTATCACTGTCTGTTCTTTCAAACGAATTAAAACACTAAATTATATGCTTCCATGAAATTAATTATAGATAGATAAAACAGTTATTCAGAAAACAGATACAAGACAGTTCAAAAGATAATACAAACTCATATATTTAAGAACATAATAGATTTTTTTTTGAAAAATGTAAAAGAAATAGCTTAGTTTGGTGTCCGTGTGTCTGTGTATGACATGTTTCCACTTACTTCAACTGATGGCAATGCACCATAATCCTGTGGCCCATGAGCTCACAAGGCATTTCGGCTGCTAGCCGCCTCTCCACAGCCTCCTCCTCGTCGAGGTACGGCGTGTATAGGCCGAGGAGATCGGCTTGACGGTTCTCTAGTCTATAAACACATATAATTGGTTGGTTAATTGACAATTTTTAAATAATTAGTAAATAGACTTAATTTTAAAATACGAAAATTCTTCTAAATTGCTATCTTTAACTTGTGACCTCTAAGCCCTTTATCCGTTTTTTTTAGAACTACCTAATTTTATGTATATTTTTCATACACATAAGATTAGATATATATAAAACTAGGAAAATAAATCTGGCGAAAAGACGAAAAGGTACTTCCTTGTGAATATTACACTATTTTTATCACATTTTCGTCTCTATAGATTCATAAACAGAGACTTCGATCCTTTCTGGAGCATCTATACATTTATGAACTTGAGGATCTTTCTTGTGACCACCTGAGATGACGGAGAGATGAGATGAGATCTCATTTGATTCTAAATTTGAGATGAGATTAATGTTTCTAGGATAATTACCTTCTCGCCTCATTAACAGCATCGAGTTGTTCCACCGGCTTCCTCTCAAACAGATCTGGTAGCAACGGATCTGAAGACGAACTCCTCAAGTCCAGACTAGCCCACGAACCTCGTGGAGTGAGGGTCTCGTTGCAGGATGATGATGAAGATATAGACGCGACCGATTGACGACCGCTCGACGGTTGAGATTCGACCTGATGATATCAATATTAGACTGAATCTACAGTAGACTCAATTAACCGGACTAATTGCTGTCGTAGGTTATACAAATAATTGAAAATCCAGATAATTGAATTTGTAGGGAAAAAAGGAACTTTTAGTCGTAGGTACATAATGTTAAGTATTCGTTTGAAAAGGACGATAGAACTACATTAAACTTCCTAAAATCAACCAAAACGGTATTGTATTGTACTTCTTCTAAAAGATCATTTGGTTTGTTCATTACTTTTTTTATTAAAATAAAATAGAAAGTATTACACCTACTTCTTACACAATATGGTGGTAGTTTTTAAATGCTTTAAGGTTTGCGCGTGCGTTCCAAACAGCTCGCCGCAACTGACTGAAATAAGCCCCTGCGCAGGGGCCTGCCGCTGTACGCATATTTTCGTACCTAAAGTGTGGAGTGGGCCAGGCCTGCTTACGGCCAGTTTCACCTTTTTAAGGACTCAATATATATACCCATATATATATATATATATATATATATACTCAAAATATATATATATATATATATTGCCGCCTGTTTAAACTCGCAATACGCTATGCAAGAAGACTGGGTGCGATTGGCAGTCCGGTTAATCGCGAATCTTTAATGTTACTTTAAGTACATCTACGTGGAGGCCTTCACAAAGTGCTAATATCCTTAAAAGAAGTATGAAGCCATCCCAAGACAGCAACACATCGGTTTGGTACCATTGTCCCAACTGACAATCTCCACTGGCGGAGACATCGGGAATTGTAGACAAAATTAATCTCTGTTGTCTTCACTGATGGCGATTTAATGAAGAATTGTTCAATATGATTCCCACCTCGGGTTTCTACAACCGCACCTCCCGACACAGAAGTGCGGGTTCTTCAAGAGAGCTGTGAATGGGATTTTGCAAGGTCGGCGGCGCGCCCGCATACCCCCTGGTGTTGCAGGTGTCCATGGGCGGCGGTAACACTTACCATCACGTGGGACCGCTTGCTCGCCCGCCCACTAGTATATATAAAAATAAAAAAAATTGAATTTTCATTGTCCGCGCTATTAAGTTAAGTTGTCACGAAGGCCAGAACGGAAAAAAAGAATGTCCAAGAAGCGGCGTGGTGTGATTTTAAAGGTAGTAGGAAGTTAGTTGTATCAGGGTGGCCTGTCTGAATTCTACCCTGTTGTAAGTTGGTGTCACACCTTATAGGTGAGCTCTAGTGTTCACTCTGTTGGATTGATCGTGTGTAAGAGTCCCAACGTTTACCTACAACCCCACAGCAGTGAGGGATATGTATGGGAATTGTTAAGTATGTCGACCGGCACGCCCAGCCTCAGAGGTGGACACAACGATGTTGGACTAGGTAAAGGAGATTTGTCCCAGTCGATGGAGTAGTGAGGTAGGTATGGGAAGGATAGGCGTCCGGTATGGACAACCTGTGCGTAAATTTGGGCAGTGACGAGAAGCAACATGGTCAATTACAGGAGCTGTAACCAGATTAGTGAGGAAATAGGTAATGATTCTGTCTACAATTCTCATTGTCCCGACCAGTGGAGATTATCAGTGGAGACAGTGGTACCAAACCACCACATTTGTCGGCAATCGCTTGTTTCTGTAAATTCCGAACACAGCTTTTTATTCTTTTCATATATGGCAATAGTGCAACTAGCACTGCCAGTGTACTTACTTGCTGTGAGGTTAACTCCTCAGTAGAAGGCGCTCGCGGTTCTGCATCCACTTCATACTGCTGACGCGGCGCGGTGTGCAGTTTGTCGAGCCGCTCGCCGAGCCGCTCGCGTCCACACATAGAACCTGAATGCTGTCGATGCTTGTACTCGACCACAGTGTAATCAGATGTGTACGAGCGAATGCAGTCGCGAACGAACATAGGCGCTTTGCTCCTAAGGAGAAGAGAAGACAATAATTTTATGGTGAAAACTTTTATAGGTACCTACACATATGTTTCATATTACAAGTTCTATGTAATAGTCAGCACTACACAACTGTTCAAATGGACGACATTCATCATACCCTCATCATACCCGGTCTCTTTTTTTAAATCTGATTTCCAAAAAGTAGGGTGTGCACTGGAAAACATCTTTTTATTTTTTACTGATCCTCAAATCCTCAAAACAGGGTTGAGTAGGATGATGACGAGAGGTTGAGGATTCCTGTAATCCATTATAGTCATTATTAAATAAGATTGGATGGGAAGGGAAACTGGCTTTAGAAAATCTCACAAGAGTCCTTTAAGACAGAAGAGACGTTAACTGGGCCAGTTAGACAAACCCAGGCTGTGAATTGCAGTATCACTCTCTCATCAATTTATTAGACCATGATAATGCAAATTTACTTACAAGTCTTCATCAGGCAGTATATGGGTCAAGGTCCTGATTCGCCTTGGTACTGTTATAAGCTCAATGTCATTTGGTGGGTATGCGAGAGGGTCCCTTTCGCCCACCAACCGCTCGCACACCTCCTCAAAGTCGGGTGGTTCAATCATGTCGCACAGTGAGATCTGTAAAAATAAAGTTTACAGATTATTTAATGGCCAGCAGAAAGAATTGCATGGAAATGGCTAACTAAAGGCCGACACTGGATCCAGGCATTTCTCCCCCCAAGGGGCAGGTTTCTTAAGTTTCAGAAGATCAATAAATTTGCTACGTCAATTACAATTCGTTTAAGGTTGTGTCACACATATTCTACAGTTATCCTGGCTAAGATTCGGGATCATTGTTTATGCGAGTGTGCACTTGAAGAAACTCTAGAGCACATTTTTTTTAGTTGTCCCAGACTGACGCGTAACGCCCCTTTACAATATACAATTCCCACTTCCCCCTTCTTTTCCACGCCCTGTAAATGTGAATTACTTACTAACCCTTATCTTTTCCCCTGGTATTAATATTCTTCACCAATTCAATATTTAAGAGTTAATAACATTGTTCTTTAATTACTATTATTTTTTTATTTTTTTAACTTATCATATTTATCATCAGTATTCTATTTTAAGTATATAATTATTAAACATAAATACTTCCATCAGTAAATACTTGTTGCACAATGCACTGTCATACTTTATGTTTTAATATTTATAAAACTAATATCTAATTTAATCATATATTCTTATGTATAAGTAAAAAGTATTCTTTGTTTTAGTTCACTCAATTGGGACCAGCAACATCTGTGCTATTTGTTTTTCTTTCTTTCAATTTATTTTTTACTGTTTCATTCAACCTTGACATTGGCAGAATCATTGAAGTCTTGATGAAGCTATAATAAGAAATTGGAATTGGAGAAAAGAAGAAAGTATCTCAATCTGGCGCATGAGGTCACAAACATGTGGGGTGTGATGTCGTCTTGTTGAACACGCCCCACTCGTTGAAATCATTCCAGTTGTCTTGTTCGTAAACAAGATTGTCTCAAGACCAACCTGAGGCAGTTGAACTTTCGTAGCAACTGGGTCTCAGAGAAGATGCAGATGGAGGTGCTGCTTGACACTGCTCATATCGTCCTCTGCTTTCTCTTCTTAGGATCCTCCCGGACTGTGCTTCCAGGTCATTATGTCTCTTTGTTATCTTAGTTCACCGAGCGAGAGACGAAATGGGTCAGAAGCATATTTTAAATAATAATAATAATAATGCCTAAGTCAATGGCTCATACTAGGATTCCCCCGTGTCGTGGGTCCAAAGACACATACAAAGATGACACAACACATGCAACATCCAGGATCCTATACATGTTATTTCCATAACTTCAATATAATATCATAATTCAAAATACACAAGGCCATATTATTTACAATAAGCAATTGGCTTCCAGAGAGATAATATGGTGTAACACCAGCTAGCGCTTGGTATAGGCATAACAGCTCACCTATTACGTAATAATCAAAGTCAGATTACATGTGATTCAACAGATAATAATAGAAGGATACATTTCATTGTGGTCTGCTTAATAAATTAAGAATTGAAAAATATTTTTCCATTAGTGCTATGACATTGCAAATTGTGAATATGATTCTGCAAAGTGAATTTTCAACCTCCTCTGATGTTGCAGGAATATCATTTCGCTTGCCCACTCTTTTGTTACTTGTAACATTTAAAATAATACTACAGAGAAAAAACTATATTTTCATAATTCCACTTTTTCTTCTATTTTAATAATTAAAATTATATTTGGTGAGCATTTGAATTGTAGCAATTTAGAATTGTAAAAGTAGTGGAAAATTTAAATAACACATAATATTATTACAATAATTATGTAAACCTATCTAAATAATTATTTATTAATTTAAAGGTACCTAATATCCACTTTAATCCAACCACTGAGTTCTTTTAACTAATATCAATTTAAATGGCTGCCTTTTATGATTGGAATAATTGCATTGCTCCTAAAGTAAATAAAGTTATATGTTGCAGCATCTTTCAATTAAAAAAGCACCCATTTATATAGATATTGGTTAAAAAACTCAGTGGTCAGTTTAACCCTTTCAGATATCATTTACACTTATTATTTTTATATAGATTTTTTACTTATAAGCAAAGACAAGATGTTCTGCACAAAAATCTACAAATGTGTGATAAAAGTGTATGTATTCACCCAAAATACATCTATATAACATGCACACAAGAGTTTAATAATACAAGTGGTTAAAAGAAAATTATTGATTACACCTCATAATATTCAATTGGTAGGTACTCATACTGTATGCAAATATTAAACTAAATCTAAAGACAAGTAACCCACAATAACTCAATTAGTAATTCAGGGCATGCACTACGATAAGCGGTGATTCACTAATATTTACTAAGAAAATGTTAAAACTCACAGAAGAGGAGCACCCCGACAGAGTCCCGACCTTTGACTGGCTAGCATAGACCTTACGAGCCTCCCCAGCATTCCTATAAATAGGTAAAAACCAATTTCTAAATTATTTATAAACAATTCAGACCCTCTTCAACCCCTTTTCATGCAACGTTTAGCTCTACCAGCCATACAAGGATAAAAGAATCACTTACCCGGATGATTGGTGGTATTTACGTCCCAGTGTCATTTATAATTAGATCGAAATACTTATCCCTACTTAGAAAAGTAGAAAACTGTGTTGTTGTTGTTGTTATTTTCACATGAGAAATCCAATAGGAAAATACAAATTTAAACGATTGTTTGGAGAAACTTCAATTCAATTTGATATGATGTCAAAGTTTGACAGTTTCTTTTTAAGGCCGAGTCTCAAAATATGCGATATTCGATCTATGACAATTTAGTCTGGCATATGAAAGTAAGCGCGATAATTTTGATTCTTTTGCCAAATATTTTTAGTGATAACATATTTTTTTTTAATTGGCCGCACTTTTGCAGTATCAACTTTCATTTGCCCAGAGTCTAAGGCCGGCCACACATTATCAACAATTTTCTGTCAGAAAATGTCCAACGCGCGTCGGACGACTTTTCACATACCACGCATCCTACGAAATACACGTATTCACATACATTCGAAATTTCGCTCCGGCGATTTTGATCCCAACCATCGTGATACGAGGTTGAGGGTAATTAATCATAACGCGACAAAACAAAACGGACGATAAAGTGTTACTCTTATTAGCGCTATTGTACTGGGTAAAAAAAAAAAAAATGAAACGTCGATATCGGGTCACTCCATAATATAATGATTGTTCTGATGGTTTAGTATAAAATGTATGGAACCGACTTTCTGATTCGGCAAATTTCATATGTCCGGCAAACGTGCATCAGAAACGAAACATCGGTTCGGCGAAATTCTGACCGTGTGCTAGGTCAAGCACAAAATGTATACGCGGAGGAATTTCCGGTGCGAATCAGAATTATTTTTCTGACAGAAAATTGCTCATAATGTGTGGCCGGCCTGGATGCTTTTGTCTTCACAATGAAAAAAGAGAGGCGACATAAAATTATGCATTATACATAATCAAAAATTATTTATCAAAGAGTGATTATCGGACTTTTTGGCGGGAACTCGAGATTTGAATTTGAATTTTGTCTGATTATTGTAAGAATTGTGTATTAAGCGTTTAATGGTTTAATAGTGATAGTTTATTAAACATCAGTGATTTTCGTGCGTAGTTTGTGATAATTAAATAAAAGTGTGGGACTGTGTTTTTCGTGTGCTTCCAAGAAGCGCTTATTTGTCATCAGTAAACGTAGGTACTATCTCTTTACTCAGCGACTTCTGACTTACTTCGACGGGACTGGACATCGACAGGATTCGTTTTAGACTATAATTGTTTATAACGAAGAAAACTTGACAATGGCAGAATGTGCTAATCGTACCATTTCCATATGGAAAAAAGAGCGAATATATGGGGCAAATTGGGAATGTGAAGAAGCTGGTAAAGTAGGTACGCTAGAGCTTAAAGAAAGTCAGCTGTAAACACGCGCCGAAGCTTGCCTTACTTTACTGAGCCGGCTCAAAAATGAAGTGATTCTGAATCGTATTGTCACTACTTATGATGAGAAGCGGATCCCGTATGATAGTCGTAAACGGTCGTCACAATGGTTGAACCCAGGAGACATAGCTAAATAATGTCCCAAACGTAGACTGAGTCAAAAGAAGCTTATGGTGACTTTACGAGTATGATGATCCTGTGCTGGTATTCATTACAACTTGTTAAGATCTGGCACACCAATCAATGCACATGTGTACTGTGAAGAACTACAAATGATAATGGACAATCTCACTATCAAACAACCGAGTGTGGTCAATCGCTCTAGTCTACTGCTTCTCCATGATAATGGTCGTCCACACACTGCACGACAGACAGTCTCAAAGTTACTGGAGCTTGGACTGGAAACTCACAGTCGCACACCGTACTAGTCGGACCTTGGTCCTACTGATTTTAGGAATTAATTTATTACTTTAATTAATTTATTTTAATTTACTACTTGATTTTTTTTGGAATTTGGATAACTATTTACAGGGGAAAAATTCAACTCAGATGAGGCAGTGAGAAACGCCTTCAGAGAATTTATCGATTCCCGTCCCCAAGAGTTCTATAGCAGAGGCATCAATTAACTTCCATTCAAATGGCAAAAGTGCACTGATAATAGTGGACAATACTGCGATTAATGAAATATATAATTTTAACACAAAAATATTATTTGAATTTTTCCATATACCTAATAATACAGATTAGGTATTCTAATTAAAGGACCTAATAATACAGATCTTTCTATATTTTCTATATTCTCTTTGTGACAGATCATCAGTTAATTCAAAATCGTTTCCGAAGTCATCCATGTTAAAGAAATTAAGTTACAAAATAATTTAGAATTAAAATACAAATTATGTATGTAAATCAATAAAGGGGAGAAAAACAAAGCGTATTCGCTCCACTTACCAATCATGTGACCAATAAAAGATTGCTTTGTAGTGATGTAAATATATAAAACATAGGTAAATATGAGAAAAGCTTATGTATCTATAATAGTAGGTATATCTATATAATATATTTATCTATCTATCTATATTCTATATAATTTATATAATTTAGTGAAGAGGTAAAATTGTGTGTTTGTGGGTATGTTGGGGGTAATCTCTGGAACTACTGAATCGATTTCAAAAATTCTTTCACAGATAGGAAGCTACGTTATCAGTGTCTAATATAGGCTATATTTTATTTTGAAATTTTGAAAAAAAAACGGTTGCGGTCAGGGGACCCCCGTCAGGAACGAAGATCCTCACGCATTTTTTTAAACTCCGAATGTAATTCGAAATAAAATCGCGAATCGCGACCATACCATGTCCGAGCGAGAGAAAGGCGAGAAAGAAAAAGAGAAAGGCGTATGGAGGAGGTAAAAATCTTACATGACGTTACATTTTCTCTTGAATCACCCCTACCGCAAGCGGCGTAAAGGAACTTCGTCCCAAAAAAACTTATGAACCGAAATGAAGCGAGGGCGGGTCGCTAGTAATCTATATAGTAAGGTAACTCAAATTGCGTAAGTGGTAAAACATTATCATAATACTCTCTTAGCAAAGGTTATCTTGCCCTACGAATTAGGTGAAAAGTTGTGGGCGAAGGCATTTTATACCTGCAAATTCAGTTTTTGTATCTATTAATAAAATTTGAAGAGAAATATTATTCTGCTTAGGTACCGAAAAAACTAAGTCTTACTGTAGTAATTTTTACAAAGTTTTAATTGATGTGTAACATTTTGTAGATAAATTAACGGGAGTGAAAAAGGTGATATAGGCACAAACTGAAATCATATCCGCAATCATGTCGATGTGTCGCAAACAGGAAATATACGCAATAATAAGTATTAAAATGAACTGAAGCCCACGTCGAATTACAATCGGGGGAAATATTACTGTGCACGTTTACAATAAAATAATCTCTTTGTACGTTCACGCACGTTGTGTTAAATTGTTGGTAATTGGATTTGTGAGGTCGCGTGACTTCTGTACCACGAGTTGTGGCTTATAAACGCATAAGCCATGAAATCCTGGCAGTGTGACGCCCCCGCCTGCGAACTAATCATAGCAATGGTTAGGACGTGAGTTGTTGTATGACGTACTTCTCAGCGCAGGCGAGAGCTGCAGATATTTCAAAAGCATCACCATGTGCTAGGTCCACAAAACTTTATCTTTCTTCACATATCAAACTCGAGATATCTCGAGAATTGCTTTTTCCAGTGCCAATCCGAGATATTACTAGCGAATCGCCCTCGCTTCGCTTCGGTTTGGTTAAAACAATATTAAACTATAAACCTTCCTCTTGAATCACTCTATCTATTGATGAAAACCGCATTAAAATTCATTGCGTAGTTTAAAAGATCTAAGCGTACATACAGAGGGACAGACGGCGAGAAACGACTGTTTTATACTATGTAATGTAATTGTTTTATACTATGTAAAGATGTTTCGGCTCAGTGTGACCAGAAAAAAACTCCTTTAATTAAAAATATGAACTGATCTATTGACTTACGCACTAAATTATATTTTGAAAATAATATTGTTTATAATTCTAACATTGTTTGTCATCTTATGTCATATTGTCATGATTTGACATTTTTTGTTATTTATTGACATCTTTTATAATTTTCGTGTCTTTTTATCTATTTAAACGGGCGCGGGCAACAACTAGTCTATTCTATAAAAAAACCCCAACCATTCAATGGATAGTCAGCGACACTTAATATTTATTTCGATGATGATGTTGGTGACTTTATGTTCAGAATAGAGTGTTCCAATACTAAGTTGGCGTATTTTTATTATTTTCCCCCTAACTATACTTTCCAACAAAATATAAGTATAAATAAATTGCTAGACTTATAGATAGACAGATTGCTAAATTATATATTTAGAAAAAACTGCAAAAACGTAAGTGGTATAATATTTGCATTTTGCTTATGGGCTTGATAAAAGAATTTCTAAATACAATGATTAAAAACTCTTAGATTATTGAAAAAGAACCAGATAAAAAAGGTTAAGTTCACTGGAATGTCATAAAATGACAAATGTCTGAATTCCATACAATTAAAAACTGGACTACTATATGTGTCCGACAGATGACCCTGTAGTCATGACGGGCGATAGATGACTATTGTCGGCAAAGGTCGCTGGCTGATTTTCAATCGACTCAACGCACACCTGCTCCATTGGCACTTATTTTATGCACCGACCAAATTTCTGCCGATTGCGTTAGCGCGTGTTCTCGTATGTTTGATTCTTTTCTTCGACTAAGTGCAGACAATGCTAGGATCGGATCGGCCTATCGTTTCGATTTTTGGTAAACAAATTTCTTGTGCGCCGTTTAAAGTATCGACCAATCGAGCGTTCACAGAAATACAAACTCGTTTGGAGCTCATTCCATCATCTTGTGTCTCTCCACTGCTGGATATAGGCCTCGTCCAAAGACCGCCACCACATACGGTCTTCAGCTCTTCTCATCCAGCCACTAGCGGGGACTTTCTTCAAGTCGTCGTTCCACCTGGCTGGAGGGCGTCCCGCGCTACGTTTCCCGATACGTGGTCTCCATTTGATGACTCAGGTTCCCGATTGCTGCTCATAATCAATTTATTCAATAAGCGGTTAGATAGCGCTAACCGGAATTATAACTTTGTAGAACAAATCTATTTATTCAGTAGAGCAACGAATCTGAACTTCAAAATCATCGTAATAACTCATTTCTAGATGCATTAAAGTTTATAATCGTACGAACGCTCGGTTGGCCAATGTTTTGTGTTGAAGTGTTATCCACGGTTAAAGTTTATGTTCTATTTCCACCGATAATATTAATTATATAGGACCGATTTATTGTCGGTCGTCTGTGATAGGCGTTTTAATTTGTATTTGCGGATGGCGCCGCCTTGCCGCCTATTGAATATGTTGTTAACTAGCTTTCTGCCCATGGCTTCGCCCGCGTCGATTTTATTTCAAAAGTAAGGGACCAGGACAAGTACCAGGGGGAGTACAAATACGGAATAGAAAGTGTATATGTCCAACTCTCAAGTACAAGTAAAATTTTCAAGTACCTACTTAACTTAAAAAGTTTTTGAGATACATGACATTGCGTCGTAAATATTCCCTTCCATTTACGAAACCTTCTAATCAAAAAAAAAGAAATCTGATACACGTGATTAATTATTATTTTAAACACTAAGTCTATACCTATTCTAAATTTCATGTCATTTCTTTCATTCTAATTTCATTTCTTAAATAGAATTTGCGTCGAACGCCTACCGATACACATGAAAATTATTTTAAATAACGACCGCCCTCGCTTCGCTTCATTTTACAAGTTTTTTTTTCAAAATTTCGAAATAAAATATAGCCTATATTAGACACGGATAATATAGCTTCCTATTTGTGAAATAATTTTTGAAATCGGTTCAGTAGTTCCTGAGATTACCCCCGACATACCTACAAACACACAATTTTACCTCTTTATTATATTAGTATAGATGAGAAGAATATGCTCATGTCTGTATGCTCATCCCTGTTGAGATACAGGCAGGCATAAAAAAAACTTCCCAAATACTAAAAATCCTTCCTTAGTGGATACTTATGTCATAAAACCTATCCATTGTGTAAATTTCATGTTTCGGCTCGGCGATGATGAGTCAGTCAGTCACGAGTTCAAGACATCACTTTTATATGTACCTACTTTTAAAGATGAAGGGAAATGAGTTTGTATTTGTTTATATGCTCTCTCTCTCTTTATTGCGTGTGCTTGACTGAGAATAAAAGGTCGACAAATAAATGTTTCTTAAGTCTTTGTTACAGACTTGGTTTCATGTGTTTGGAAGTTTAACTACTAGGCGGATGGCAGGATCTTAAAATGCGACTTAATTTCGTTTACATATTCCGGCCGTGTGAGCCTGCAGCACCAAGCGCACTTTGAAATCCCAAGGACAGACGATAAATATTTTGTAAAAATAAAACAAGGAGGTGCTTTATTTTTCTCTTTATTGAAAGGCTTAGTCACTAATGTGACTATGTTGCCTTACTGTTATAATACATTTCACAAATACTTATTACAGGGCCGTCTTTACCAGGGGGTGCAAGGGGTGCGGTGCACCCCTGGCGCCCCGCGCCCGGGGGCGCCTGTCGAGCGCTGAATTCAGTGCCGGCTTTACCTATGGTGCAGGGGGTGCGGTGCACACGGGCGCAGGGTCTTAGGGGGCGCCGAGCGCCGCTCGCGACACCTCCAAAGAGTTCAAAACGCCTACTAGAGGGCGCCCTGCACCCGGGTGCTACATGAGCTAGAGCCGGCGCTGACTTATTACGTACTTATTACAATGTGTAATCTAACAATAGCTAACTTAGCTAATTTGATCAGCTCCTTGTCTGTATCTGATAGAGGATACAATCCATTGAAATGTGATATACATCGAACCACTACGCTGCACTCTAAACAGCTTGGTGTTCTCACCTTACGCATTATAACAGCAAATTTATTTCATGGAACAAGTTTTCTTTCGGTTTTCTTTCATGAAATGTGTATTATAAATTTGTAATCTGTACTGTATATGACGTTATTTAAAAACATCTATATTTACTTAAGGTACAAACACAACGGTACAGGCCGGTGATTTGAACTCACGATCCTACGAATGCGAGTCGAGAATAGATACCCCTAGAATATCATCGTCCCTTTAAATAATACATGCACATTAATATATAATTCCGCTGCATGTCGAGAATGGAAGATTAAGATTATCCCCTGGGATCCCAAGTAAGGTCAGCGGAGCCTCAAAATTATGCTGTTTAATCTCTCCTGACAATACCCATTTACATATTTCAGTACTAACATGGCAACAATTGAGGCTTAGACACTTTTATGTGTGAGAATAATAAAAAAATAATATAAAAAGCGCCAGTCGGAAGTGAGATTTCATTATCTTCGTGTATATAAAAGTTCTAGATAAACAATTTTTCGATAAACAAAGCGTACCGCAGCAAAAAGGGCCAAAGAAGATACCGCAGCAAAAAGGGCCAAAGAAGATACCGCAGCAAAAAGGGCCAAAGAAGATACCGCAGCAAAAAGGGCCAAAGAAGATACCGCAGTAAAAAGGGCCAAAGAAGATACCGCAGCAAAAAGGGCCAAAGAAGATACCGCAGCAAAAAGGGCCAAAGAAGATACCGCAGCAAAAAGGGCCAAAGAAGATACCGCAGCAAAAAGGGCCAAAGAAGATACCGCAGCAAAAAGGGCCAAAGAAGATACCGCAGTAAAAAGGGCCAAAGAAGATACCGCAGCAAAAGGGGCCAAAGAAGATACCGCAGCAAAAAGGGCCAAAGAAGATACCGCAGCAAAAAGAGCCAAAGAAGATATCGCAGCTGTGAACAACCGCCAGACGAATAAATCGGCGATAGCGGACCATGTAGGTACTCAACGCCAGGATCATCACTGGATAGAACTCCATAGTCCAAAAATCCTCTCCACTGATCGCCACTATTTCTTCAGGATTGTACATGAAACAATTCAAATCAAAAACAGTTTCTATCGCGAAGATTGATACAAATTATCCTCGACATGGAATCCAATGATTAATAAAATTAAAACTCGCGATTTTTCGTCTGACGCTACTTCTTATATTGTGTGTGTTGTGTGCCTCAACTTTTCAGAATATGAAGACCAAATGCGGGTAGTTGATGAAACTGCTCGTAACTCTCGACGTGGACTACCCGCCTCTTCAGTAAGCTCATGACCATGGTTGGTGTAACCTAACCGAAACGCCGGGTGAAATAATTAAGGTAAACATTCGCGTTAAGACCCGTTAAAATAGATAAATATATGTGAAAAACGCGAACATCTCAAATGTCAAAAGTTTTACGGGCCCCATTGAACGATTTATATTATGTTTGTTATAAACGTTGAATTATTTTTTGCGATTTTAAAAGGGAACTAATTATTTTACCTCTTGATTTTATTTTTTGATAATCGTTTTATAAATCAGATTAATAAATATTTAACTGACTTAATAATATTTTACCAGTATTAAATGTATCCTATTGACAAATTTCATAAGCACTTTATCAAGATTTGATCGATTTAATTAAATTTCGTACAGCTAAATAAACTGCGTTGATTATTTGAAAAGCTAATCTGCTTACGATTTAATTATTGTACCGAACAAATTATTGCGTGCATCTCTTTCATTTGTTTTCCGTATACGTAGTTACGTTTTTCTATTCACCTTTTATTTATTTGACGTTACCGTGAAGTCCATCCAATGTTGTCTCAATACGATGTACAAGTTCGAGTGAATGTACAGTTCCGTATTTTCAGTCTGATGGCAACTTAAATCAAAATAGAATACATAAAGCAAACAAACAGAACAAATAAAGCATGTATTAATCATAAAAACTGAACTGAACATTCACTGATTCACGTGGGATTTCGTATATTTTTCCAAATCTCCCCAATATAACGTCGATAACGCGTGCCGCGTGTTCGCTCCTAATTTACATATTTAGAAAGATATATAGAAAAAAATGGAAAATTAAAATTTGGAAGAAAGATTACTTCAGAATCTAACATACGTAAGAGCGGTAATGATGATAGGTATATAGAGTAATATATAATTTCGATTCACTTTCGTGAGAATATGAGTTCAGATTACGGCCCGTGCCACTGACTTTTTACTTGCCATACCACCAGTCTATATCTCTCCACTGCTGGAAGAAGTTTACACGTGGTGGCTGGATGAAAAGAGCCGAAATCGTGCGTGGTGGCAAACCCTGAGAGGCCTCTACTTAAGTACGAAATTTTAATGTATTGTTCATGTGTGTTTATATCTGGGGTGTACATACAATAAAGAATACTTAGTGACCTATGTTAGTGGTGAAGGAAAACATCGTGAGGAACATACCTCGCGAGGAACATCGTGATACCTGTGCCCAACTGTGTGTATAGTGTAAGCAACGATGTTAGCTTATGTCCACACTTATTCTTATCCAATGGGATGTGATTAAAGGTAAAAGCTTAAAAATGACGGAGGTTTATTTTTAAAAACTGTAATAAACTATTTTGAACTATAAAGCTCCTAATTGTTTAACTTATAATTTAACTTCTGTGGCTCTTTTGTATTATACTAAAATATAAGTAAATAAGCTAATATCGAATACATAGTTTAACGATTCGATAATGTTTAGGGAAACATTTCCAAGACAATTTACAATAGATTACGAAATATAATCGAATTTTGAGAACGGGTCGGAAACGATTAAGAACCGGGATGGAAATTAAGAACAATGGGCAGATATTGTGTACTGTAAGTACTAATTGAATTAAAATCTGTGTGCGTCTCTGCCCCGCCCTAGCTCAACTCAGGGTCAGCCGCCCGCCTAGCTCAGTATCATTTGCGCTCTGCAGAGGCATACGCGTTCGTATCGTATTTGCCTCTGAAGGTCTCACTCACAAAACATTAAAAAATTGTAACGTCAGCTAACATTGAAAATTTATGGCGCACAGATCTACGCATTCGAAATACAAATTTGAATTAAGTAGCCAGTGGCGTGTTGTTTTCAAATTTTTCGAATTAGGGACAGGGACGTAATCGAAGTGATTTATGAAACTAGAATTCGATGAATGGAAACTTACAACTTTTGAATTAACTTTAATGTGCAGATACTGCAGATAATGTGTTTTTATTCCAATTGAATTATTTTCAAGTGCGTAAATCGAACTTCTTAGAGCGGTAGAAAATTTGTTGATCGCGTGTGTAAGAAAGAGAAAAGAAGTTGTCGACAAGTGCAACAGGTGACCGAAACAACGACCCTTGACATGATTCTGTATGATGTAAGTATTATTAAAAATACCGTACATAGATTATATTAAATTTAAATATAATTAGACTAACTTATACGTTGCTTTTGACCAATCTTTCAGTTATTTAATTTTTGTTAGAAAAGTTAACAGAATGTAGAGAAGAAAGTAATGTTCAAAAATCATTAAAAGGTGATAAATTTAAATGGCTTATATTTAAAGGAGCTGCAAAAAATACCTGCTTAAAAATACGATTTGCTATAATATAATTATTTCTCAATTTAAATCTGATTGTTAATAGTAGATCGACGTAGAAAATCACATATTGCCAAATATGTGATTTTCTACGTCGATCGATTAGTCGCTCTATAGCAATTATCGATTAGTCTTTCTCTATTGAGAAAGTTAATAGCACGATCTTCATACAGAAAAATACCCGATAGTAATGAACACGATCGTAGAATAATGAACGTGGTAATAAAGTTGTTCTGTATTGTTCGGGGGATGAGAGGTGAGGCGATCACGTGCTGCGCGGGCGCGCATCGCCCAGAGAGTCGGCTATCGATCCTTATGCGGTTACGGTAGCAATTTGTTTGTTGTGCAAGTAGACTGCACATTTTTTAAGACCTTGGGGTTCGCGTGTGTCGTGATTATTGTTGAATTTAATAGTGTAGTGTATGGAAGAGCTTGCAAAGGCGCCATTAAGCGTCTCCTTGTTCAGCAGTTCCTGGGGCCTCCAGAAAGATCGAGACTGGGTGAGCAGGCGGTTACAAGGTCTGAACTTTTGTTTTATTTTTTATCGCGGATAAAATTGAGATAATAATTTATTTATTTGTTAAATATGGTAAAAATAAGATGGAAAAATTTGTAGTAAAATAAGTAGTGTTACATGCAGTTTTGTAATAAAAATGACGTGCAAAATTTAAATGAGTTTCATAGGGGCCAAGGCGGAAGATCGGCATATAGTCCACTTGATGGTAAGGATGGGACATCCCGCGATACATGCCAACATTAGTCCAAAATAACAAACGTTGGTACGCCACCGGATACGCTGCCTTTGGAAATATAGGAATGGATTTGGAGAATGGGTTGGGAAAATGGGGAGGGATAGGATAGGATGGGAATGGGCTCTGATATATCTCACTCACTACCGAAACATGTACGTACATTGGGGAAATAGGATAATGTGGGAAATGCAGTACATTTCAAGGTAGTCTTCTGTGAGAGAGGGGTACCTAACGTGGCCAGTATGCATAAGTGAATTTAACATAAAAACTTCTATATAATTAAAATACAGAAACTTTTACTAGAGAGTAGAGGTGCTGTTAGTTGCTGTCTCGTACTTGTTGCCGTCGTAGCACTGTAGCATTTCGTAGCTCGTAACCAAGAGCTACGAAACTACGTCCGTCGGCTAGCTTAGTAGGCTACGAATTTAAAAATTCTCTCATGATGTATTTTTCTACTTACGGTTCTTAAAATCATTTGATTTGAATAAATTAATGAATCAACAGCTAGTACATAAATAAATTCCAAGGTTGGAGAAAATGAGTAGAATCACCTGTACTTAGGTAGGCATAATAACTGTTTGATTCATTTATTGATCAGTCAAGTGCGGTTTGGCCAAACAGGGCCTCTATTAATACAAAAAAACAATTGAAGGTGCAAACATAGTTTCATTCGTTTTCTATAGAGAGAAGACGGCAGACTAGCATACAGCCCACCTGATGGTAATTGAAAACATTGGACATCTGCGATACATGCCAATATCAGTCCAAAATGAGGAATGTTGGCACGACATCGGACGCGCTGTCTATCTTTACAGATTAAGGAACGGATTGGGAGAAAGGGTTGGGAAAATGGGGAGGGACAGAATAGATATAGGGTATTGGCTCTAACGTAATTCACTCAAGACCGAAACACGTACGTACATTGGGGAAATACGATAAAGTAAGAAATGCAGTACATTTCAAGGTAGTTTTCTGTGAGAGAGGGATAACGTGGCCAGTAGAGTGCGCCCAGCGGCTGTGGGAGTGCACCGTTCTTTTGTCTACCGTTAGAGATTTAAAATACTATTTTTTTTAAATCTATGTATATACCAAAAACAATACATTTGATGTTATCTAATTTGTGCCCGTAAACCTAGAAGGATTGTGCAGGCAACTGCACATTCGTAAACAAACTAATTATATCTATGAGATATTAATCGTTCGATTGGTATTAGAACTTATTTATATTACTTATAATATTGTATCAAGTGTAATATAATCTCGAATGTAAATCGAGTTCATCCATGGCGATTTTTTCACAAGATTTTTTAAAAATAAACCTTATTACAAGGGGTAATCGTTGCTTGTTCACACGTCCGGAGCCCGCTGCTTATTTTATTTTATTACTTTTATCTCGAGTAACTTGAAATAAATACTTCAATGTTAATAAGTATGATTAAGGCCGTTCATTATATAATACTTATTGTTGGCATATTTGCGACGTAAATCCAAGAAAATCATTCCTTAGTCCTCTTTGGAGGTTGTCGTTTTTGTGTAGCATAATGATCCTTTTATGTGACCGTTGACAAAGATGAATTGCGCGTACAGGTGCGCTGCTGGTAAGATCGTTATACTTTTCTGACACATTTTTCCGAAAAAAGAGATGATCTGTGTTTTTTTCTTATATAATATATATTTTTTGAAGCGTTTATATTTGAAGTTTATATTTGGAGCTGTTGCTAAACAAGGCCTTGAAAGTTTCTTTACGAAGCAAATCATCCCAACTCCTAAGATGTTCTGGATTACGTGGCAAATTTTGTCTCGGAAGAGCCACTTTCCAGGCGTTTCTAGCCTCCTTGAAGCACGCGCCTCACAGTTTTAAATAGATTTTCTTAAAATTTTCCCTGCGAGGTTAGAAGTACTGTGGGCGGAGGATAGGAAAGCTGCTAGAACAATACTGGAACTTCTGCGGAGACCACCCATCCCACCCACCATAGCAATTGGGGTGGTAGGGATGTATTGGGATAGCGACCCACCACGCCTAGGTCCAAGATTTTTAGTTGATTTTATGTTCATAATCTGTTCCAAATGGGTTTTTACTAAATTGTCTATATGACCTAACAGATTTTGATATTTTCAAATCGGGCAAGAACGGAGTAATTAAGTAAATTTTGGGATGAAAAGGCCAAATTTATGCAGACAAATAGCGGCATAACAATAACAGATCATCACACATTTAGGCTGGCCGTGTCGCAACGCTTGGTGTTGGGCGCATATACCGGCAAGCGATCTGCCACCGCGATGCGGCGCCCGCCTAAAGTTTGCAATGGTTTATACAAAATGTATGAAAATGATTCTGGAGGATTTTTACAATGCGATACGCTGCGGTGCGGCCTGCAAGCCTCAAGCGTTGATCACACGTACCGAGCAAACGGGCGAGACAGTGCTCTCGGCCGAGTACTCGGTGCGTATAAACATACCGCCGAGTGCTCGGCCGAGCGCTCGGCCGAACGAAGCGGCGAGACAGTAGCTCGGCTCCCGTTCTACTTACTAGGCCGAGTGTCCACCCTCCCGCTTCCCCGCACTGTCTCGCTCGCTCACTCGGCAGGTCTGAACGTGCACTGTCTCGCCACTCTGCCACATGATTGTCGTCACGACGCCGCGCGCGCCTTTCCTTGAGATAATTTTTGTTTTAAACAACTCCAAATAAAATAAAATACACCATGTCTGCTAATATCAAATGGGACGTCGAAACAACTATTAAATTTATACAGTTATATAAACTACATCCGTGTCTGTGGAACTTTAAATCTCCGGAATACAAGATAAAGCAAAAACGGGATGCAGCATATAATTCCATAGTTCAAGAAATGAATATCACTGGATTTGGTACGCAAGAAGTAAAAAATAAAATAAAAAATTTACGGTCCACCTACCAACAAGAAAATAAAAAAATTCAAGACTCGAAGAAATCCGGAGCGGGGCTCAGTAATGTGTACACTTCTAATATTAAATGGCTGAAAGAGATGGAAGAGGTGTTTTCAAACGATTTAAACAAAAATGTTTATGAAAACGTAAGTACCTTTTATTATGTTACTTTTTATGTTGTAATGTAGGTATTTCTTAAATAAAATTATGAAATCATTCTGTTTTGCCACGAAACGGCACCTGCCTCACTGAAGAACTCTGCGTATTTATCTCGAAGCTCCCTTGCTATACGTACTGCATTGTTGGTGTTATGATCAGTGATAGTTGGCAAAGTAGTTATAAGTTCTCGTCTCCAAGTCCCCTCAATAATGGATCCCGAATCTATATCTTCTTCATCAACACAACCCCTTGGAAAGTAATGGCCGGGACTTGTGAGACGTAACCAATTATGCAGAGCACATGAGGTGCGAATAATTTTATCGGTGGTTTTGTCATTAGTTGGTATGGGCTTTTGAAAAATTCTAAACCTGCTTGCCAGAATACCAAATGCATTTTCGACGATTCTCCGTGCTCTAGAGACTCTATAGTTAAATATTTTTTGTTTTGTTGAAAGATTTGTGCCACTGTATGGTTTTAATAAATATGTTTTTAGTGGAAACGCATCATCTCCAACCAAAAATCCTCCTTTTGGTAACAAATTATTCTCAAGATCACTACGTAATTTGCTGTTTTTAAAAATCCCCCCATCTGAGTTTCTTCCATTTGCCCCAATATTTACATAGCGAAAACAATAGTCATGATCAACCACAGCCATCAAAACCACACTGTTGGCACCCTTGTAATTAAAATATTCACTTCCACAATTCGGTGGTGCTTGAATTATTACATGCTTCCCGTCTATAGCGCCGTGGCAACCAGGGAAATTCCACCTAGTTCTGAAGCCTGTTTCTATTTCTTTCCATTCTTCATTGTTCTGCGGTACCTAAAACAATAATTTATTTTCATTTTATTTCACAGAATCGTCGTGCCACTAATGAAGACACTGGTTCTCAGGACAACAACCAGGAAGTACCAGCTAATACATCCAACAACCAGCAAGTACCAGTAACTGTAACTACGACTACTACCACAGCAACTAATAGCAACACTGGAAATACTACGAGGACTAAAAGGAGGACTAGAGAAATTTTTCAAGCTGTTTCTGATCTGAAAAAGTTAAATGAAGGCGTTGATTCTGAGAACGAAAGTATATTTAATGTGTTTGGAAGGAGTGTTGCATTGCAACTTAAGAATTTATCGGCAGAGAATGCTTTATTAGCACAAAACAGAATTCAGAATATTCTGACCGAATATGGGATTAAAGAACTTAGACAAAGAACTGCATCCCATTCTTCTTCGTCTAATCACAGCTACCAAAGGCCGTCTTCTGTATATTCAGACACCACTAATGCTAGTTTTCACAGCGACTTATATCAATTTGATGAAACTTATGCGGAATCTCCGCCACAACTACCAATACCAGCTCCCATGACGTCTACATCGCAATCAATCTTTGCTGCACCATCTTCTCCATTACCAATACCAGCTCCGATGACGTCTACATCGCAATCAATCTTTGCTCTAACTACTTCTCCAGTACATAATGTCGACACTACGCCAAACTTCTGTGAGCACTAATGATATTGTAGCAGCTGCGATGTTTGCAGCTTTTAAGACAGATGGAAGACAACAAATTTAATTTTTAATTTTGTCTTTTTTCTACCTAATTGTTTGATATTAATAAAAAAGTATTCAATGCACTAAAGTTTTATTTATAGTATGTAAGAAAAAAGTACGTACCTTTAAATAATTCTCCAAATAAGTAAATATTGCATCCATGACTTCTGGTATGAGTGATGATATTGCAGCCCGAGATACTCTGTAAAAAGCCTGCAAATAACGGTAGCTCGTCCCAGTTACCAAATAGCATAACGCTACTTGTAGTTTGGTCTTTGCAGATATAGCTTCTCTCATGACTGTATCTTCCCTTTGTATCAAAGGAGTAATATTTTCTAACAATGTGTCAAAATGTTGTACATCCATTCTCAGAAGCATTCTGAATTCAGCAGGATCTTCTACCTCTAATTCATTAAAAACAGTGTTTGTAGCGCCAAAATCAGGTCTTCTCAACATCCATGGTCTTGTCCAAATCCGGCGTTGCTCTTTTTCCAACAATTCCTTTAATTCTTCTGCTAATAGTGGAATGAGTAACTTTGTATATTTTCTAATAATCTTTTTTCGATCCATCGTGTCCGAATTGTAGGCTCAATAGAACTGAACTGACTGTGCTAATTTCAAAACACGTGTGAACAGCTACTCGCTTACATCACTGTCTCGGCCGAGAAACATTTTACTGTCTCGCCCGTTTGCTCGGTACGTGTGATCAACGCTGTAATATGCGCGAGCCTTTAGTCGACACTATATACAAACGTCTTTTGGAGATAATGCTAATACATGTTGAATTGCTACGGCGTAGCAGAAGGTGCTACACCAGCGTATATTGTGAACTGCTACGCCGTAGCAAAAGTTCTACATCCGCTACTCTATAGAGAATTCGTAGCAATCCAGTAATGAGAGACTGGTGATATTATGTTTGTGATATTATTATCATAACAGCCTTAATAAGGGTTACAATCTAAGGATTTCATTTACAATACCGTGTTATCAATTGTGTGTCTAGTTGAAACCTTGTAAAACGTGTATTTAAGGGCTTGTATACCATTTATTGTATTGTCTACTGACCTTGTAAAACGTGTATTTAAGGGCTTGTATACAATTTATTGTATTGCCTACATTTTGCGTTGAAGACGGCGCCAAGTACACAAATATATTGCGACAATACTTTTATTGTTTGATATAAGAGTATTTGGAGATATACCTTTGTCCTCAGAACGAGGTCACGCGGAATATGAGAGTACGCATAATATGAGATCTTTTGTACATATAGCCACTATTAATGTTATTTGTTTCTAAAACAAATCTACACAATATATATGAGTAGTAATATTATCATACACATAAAGAAAAATAAATATTTTAATACTAAAATATTTCATAGTTATAATCTGTAATTGCACCATCTGCCTGGCAGTTATTTCTCAACAACTTTCTAACTCAACGGTTGTATATGGAAAAGATGGAAAAGGCCTTGTGTATACTTTTACCATATGTTGTGTTACGTTGTCATGTGGATGGTGGGTTATGGCAACTTTATGATTGTAACATAGTTTATATAACAGATTTTGTAGGGAAATTGAGGAAACGCATTTAATAACGGATTGAAGTGAAATTTGTCAGAATATGGTTTGGGTTTATCTGTCGAATAGGTTTAGTATTTCCAAAATTATTTATCATAGTCAGCCCGCTGTAGTTTACTATTTAACTGGGATCCCTTCTTGTGCTCAACAACATTTTCTCTCGGTTGCCTCTTGCACCAACTTCACCATTCACCAATGTTGATATCATCGTGCAACGACATTAGCATTTACATTAAATTATCACTTTCTGCATCAGTATGGATTCATATAATATAAACATAATAGTGTATGCGTATAATCCAATTTACCGTCTGTTTGTTCGATTAAAGTGACTAGGTACAGATTACAGAAAACAGCGGTGGCTTCCACTAAACCAATTTTCTATGACGGACCGGGATTAAATAGGGTTTGTTTGTATATTTGCTTATTAATGGAATTTCTATGTTAAGGTCGTTGCAGACGATGCGTAGAGGCATGCACAAGTACCACTACTACTACTACTGTGGACACTTTTTGCTTAGTGAAAGTGAGAGTGCATGTTGATTAGTTGTACTCGCTTCGGTCCTTGCGCGGGAGCGACCCATTTGCCCCCGCTACGCCTCCACCCCCGCGATACTCGCACTCTCGCCCACTGCGCATCGTCCGAACGCGATTGGTCTGTACTGGCGCCATTTCATTCTTGTTCAGTGATTTGGCTATAGCTGACTACTATGAACAGGCACTGCACAAGGCAGGTGCAAGTGATCAACTACGTATGAACGCTGGCGCAGGTACTATTGATTAGTACTTGCGCAATCCACTGCGCATCGTCTGAAACGGCCATTACTGTGAATGATCGAATTTGTCGACTATACTGAGATATGACAATTATCACTGAAGATAAAAGACGATTTCGTTAAAATTTCCTTAACACGTTTTCATTAAAATTATTGTTAGCCATGCCCTACTCTAATGTAGGAATGTTCATCCTTATACTATCAGCGATCAGCAGCAAAAAATTTGGTCGGCAAGCGATCGACGACTAGGCAGGAAAAAGTGAACTTTTATTAAAAGGCATTTACTCGTATTGCATACATGAGTTACTCTCCATAAGTCTCTATACAGCGATTCATTCATGCAAACTAAGATTTAAAGCACTGACGATACTTTTCTTTAGCGAGGTCCTCAACTGCTGCCATAAAAGCATTCCGAGCGTACTCAGGCCGGTCGGAAAGAATGCCACGGAGTCCAAGCTTTACTTTTGGAAGTCGCATGGAGTTAAATCGGGGCTGTAAAGAGGGTGGCTCAATTCTTGGATCTCTGTGGTCTTCAAAAACTATTGGGTAAGTTTTGTTTTGTGAGATGAGGCATTCTCATAATGCAAGAAAAGACTCCTTAAACCTGTTTTAGGAGTTTTTGATTTAACACATCGGATACAGTTGGTAAACACATTTCACTGTACCATTGGGCATTAACAGTTTTTTTAAGCGTCTAAAGAAATTGTCGCTAAATAGCCACCCGAAGAGAAGAATGTTGCCATAATTTTTTTGCCAACACTGCGCCCACGTTTGACCTTGCTGGGAGGCTCTTCGGCTCGAAACCATTGTTGTGTGTTACTTGTGCTTAGTAACTTGTAAAAATAAATAAATAACAATATACCCTTTTCAACCGTATGTTTATATATTATCAAAAGCTCAATTTAAATTTATTGTTTGAGAACAGATCGCTTCATCGCCGCACAGTAAGTCTTAATTATCCCTTGGATAATTGTTTACAATCTATCAATTTAAATCAACCTATTGTACAATTCTCTAAACTAAACAATACGATGCGATAATAACAGAAACAAAACAATTCTAAGAACAAGGCGAAAACATGGACATATAAGTGTTAGGAGTCGGGCACATTGCGGTGTGTCGTCAGCGCGTGAACTTGCGACTGTCTGGTTTTTCAATTCAATGAAAAAATAAATAGAATACTCTTCTATAAAAAAGACTAAAGTATACAGACGTGCCGGCGATCCACCTACATCACCAGGGGAGCTGCCATTGCACAGAGCACAGGATTATTACAAAAGAAAAGTATCTAACTAAAATATCATGTGTCCAATTATTCCATTCGCTCGTATAGACATCTATTTTAATAAGGTCAAGATCATTAGACTCGAATACAGCAGATGGTGCCATTTGCAAAAGACGGAACCCTTTCGCAAGCAATAAATGGACATTCTTCGTTTCAAGTAACTGCCACTTTGAAATAGATAAAAAAAAGGCGTAAAACAAAAATTGACCGTTTCGGTAAATATAAATTTAGTGTTAATAAGGCAGTGAAGATATATTTTAATCGACATATATCTTTTACAAGGACTAACACATGGCGCAATCCGCAACAGGGCCTCGTGAAAACAAAAAATATGTGGGGAAACAAGTCAAGGCGGCTTTTATTTTATTGGAATGCAATAAAATATCCCATGATGCCTTCTAAATTTTCATCCCTCTTAAAACTTATCACTTGGCACCTTCGTTCAAATTTTTAAGTCCACATTGAGCGTAGAAAGACAGGAAAGCCCAAATACATGTAAATTGATATTTTGAAATTGCAAATACTTATCACTCGGTTGTCTGGAAGAGATCGCTTGGAAGCGGATAAGCCCTTCAATTGTATAAATTGTTCATTGTTGCATAAAGTATAATGCACAATAAAGTTTATTATTATTCGTATATGTACTTACAACTAGACGTGCCCTAGCGCTACTTATTACAACAAGTTTTCGAGCTGACGAGAGCGAGAGACGGCGTCTGGTTTTGGCTATTACTCTTCCGTTGCAGGCGATTGAAATTGAAATGTACTGCATTTCCCACTTTATCAAATTACTCAATATATGTACTTGTTTCAGTAGTGAGTGAGATATGCCAGAGTCCATTCCCATCTCATCCCACCCTATCCCTTCCAACCCTTTCTCTAAATCCATTCTTACATCAACAAAGGTAGGTAACTAAAGTCGGTATGTAACGCCCACCCCCACGGGCGACAGTATCCACATCCCACCAGATGGATTGTATGCTAGTTTGTCAACTTTTTTCTCTAAAAAAAAATGTGACGCGAAATCTAACAAGTAACCTGATTTCTAAATCTCTAAAAGTATCTAAAAGTGGCAATGTCAACGTATCTTTGAATGTGCCAATGTTCGATATTTCTAATTCGATATGGCATGCACGCGTGGTAGTATCCACTTACCACAACTCACATTGTAAATACATGATTTGGTCAGTATCGCGGACTGTCGGTCATGTAAAATCTCTTTATAAATATATTTAATACTTATGCCACTATTAATGTTGACTTGGTTCTCGTTTGACTTTACAAATGATCCGGATAAAAAGCACCCGTCAACCCGGAACATAGGTTATAACTTTGTCAAGTTTTATTGAAATCTTCCAGTGGTGTTTGCGTAATGTGCGTTCGGACAAAAAAATTCGAAAAATATTTTTTTCCAATAAACCAATGTTCAGCGATTTTTTTCAAAGCATATTTTATGTACAGTCACGCCTGTTACGACTTTATTATACCTATGTATAGATTTATCAACTTACGACATTTCTTAACATTTTAATCATATTGTCATAGATATGACAACACTTTCCACATGACTGTATTTTTCATATACTCCTTCAATTTCATGACGTCACGAGTTTAATCAGGTATCTCATTCAGGGTTCAAGTATCGCTAAAATAACAACCTTTAGTCGCGTTGGTAATGAACTTGACACTCGCCTGCCCACTGGACCACAAAAAGGTTATTACACGACGAAAATAACCATCACCCATGGTCTCTAACTTGTTACGTAATGAACACGTAATATTTTAACACTGAATAAGTATAATTAATAGAATCGTATTACATATCTATGATTCCATATGACGAGTCTTAGTTAAAATAAAATCTAGACACGAAGCAGGGTTTTTAGGCTGCAATATTAATTGTGGAAGGTCATAGAATCATCATGCTGAAGCAGCAATGGGCAGGTCATATTAGCCGCAGAAACTGGACTGCTGCAGAAGGTGGACTGACGACGCCGGAGTTCGCCGGAGGTGGTTGAATAAGAAGAGTCGCAGATTGTGTTCGGTGGCGAGCTTGAGAGAAGCTTATATTATCCAGTAGTGGAGAGACATATGTAGGCTGATGGTATGGGTATGGTATGGTATATTATGAAAGACCATTGGAAGCACTGTTATGTCGTAGCGGAAGTAAAGAGAAACAAGAGAGAGAGAGAGAGAGAAAGAACTGAGGAAAATACCCGTGCGACATGTTTTTAGTATTATTATAACTCGACTTATTTTAACTTCAGTGTTCGGGAAAATTCGTCACTTCTCGTCCAGTAAGTTAAGCTAGAATTTTGTGGACTACACTTTATAAGTATGTCGACCTTACGAAGCCGTATACTCATTTTCCAGTGAACGCATCATATGTCGACGTTGACATATCGACTGTGTGTTATATTTAGACTGTAACTATTAGCGCTATAGTACAAGTAAATGCTCTCACCCCACTCTTTACTGCTCCTGTTGGACGTATGTTGGGAGAGGCCGGCGTTTTAGACAGGTTTCTAGGTAATCTAACTATAATATTCGAATTTCGGAAAAAAAACATTTACATCTCGACTCCAAATTGCAGAGTATAATGATTTTTTATTCCACTTTGCTATTATTTACTTTCGTTTAGAAAGGATAGGATAGGAAGGGATGCGATGTGAATGGTATATTTCACTTACTATCGAAACGCGTACATAATACATTTTAAGGAACATTTTTGTGAGTATATATTATATAAATTAACACATGTACATAACTTTATTGAAAAAGTTTCTTATCACAAACTTTAAAATTAAATTTATTAAAATGCACGTGTCATAATAATGTATCGTTGTTTTATGAAAATAATTACATTACCTACGTTTAAAAAACTATTTCGTGTTAGTTTTTTTGTCAAAAATTACCTCGATTTTAGGGATAGTTTTTTGTACCTACTGCAATATTCTTTATCCGACGGTGTTATCAAAACAAAAAAAATCTCTGGTATAGCAAAAAGGAAAACTATATTTTTTTTATTAAATAAATTGAAACAATTTTACTAATACAATCTTTTGTGATTTTGTTTACGCAATTGACTTAAATCAAATATAATTAAAGCAAAGGGTCTTAAAATCCAGTTTTTATTACTCGCTTTTCGTAATAGTTTTATTGTATTTATGTCATCACTCGATATGTCAATCACTTTTATTGCAAAGAAATTTTTCGAGTTAGCCTCTTGTATGTATACTACATTTACGTAAAGAATTACATTTTCTCATGTTACAATTTCTCAACCCTCCGTCCTAATTACAGCTTGCCTCCTATCACTTACGTCAAGCCTTTTACACGAACATCGAGAACGAAACATACTGCATTCGACTTTATTTCAAAATCACAAGGTAGGTTTTTAAATGGAAGTACGAGATAAAGGTGTGAGGTGATCGTAGAGGGCGGCGCGCGCAGCATCTATAGCGCTAGGGATGGCGATACATCGATAGACGAATTCTTCAACAACCATTTTAGTTGGAATAGTTTCGGTTTGTTAGGTCCGTGTCTAAATTGGGATATTGCGGACTAATATCAGAACATGTTGCGATAAAACTTTTCTTTTTATCATTATTAGTTTATGTTTGTTTGTGCTAATGAATAAAAGTTATTCTGTTCCACTTAATAAAGTAATAATTAGGTAGTTCAACAATGTTGTATAGTTGATGAAAGTGTACATTACTTCTTGTACACTCAAAATTAACCCGATTTTTAAAAAAATCGCTTATAGAGAATTTACTTTTGAACACTACCGCATAAGTTCATAATTTATGTTCGTCAATGACATGTATCGTAGATGTTCACGGGCGACAGTATCCACAATCAGGTGGACTGTCAGCTCATCTGAAGCCTTCTTTCTATAAATAAAATTACAAAATAACTTCCCTTATAAATAATTTTGTTAAACAAACAGGAAAAAACTTAAAACCTTTAACTTCGTAATTAATTTTGATTAAGATACATAAATAATTGTATGATTTAATTTTTGGGTTTATTATGAGTAAATATTTGAGACCATATTGCTAAAACTATTTTACTTTGTATTGATCTTTCGAAGCATACTGTCCAAAAAGCAAATAGTCTGGCTAGCTACTAGCTAGCTGCCTAGGCAAATCGGCGTATTTTAATTCCTTAAAGTTCCGAATATTCCGAAGTGTTTCCGAAATAACAACTTCTTTTTTTAATTCTTTTTTAGAAAAAGGGCGGCAGACGAGCATACAGTCCGCCCGGTGGTAAGTGGATACTGTTATACATAGACATTTTATGGTGTAACTGTGCAATTGTCTATACTTCTATACTAATATTATAAAGAGGTAAAGTTTGTAAGTTTGGTTGTAGGAGGTAATCTCCGAAAATACTAATCCGATTTCAAAAATTCTTTCACCATTTGAAAGGTACATTATTCCAGATGGACATAAGCTATATATTATGTGCAAAAATATTGACGGACATGCAACGCATGCCGGGCACAGCTATTGTAATATAAAATCATAACGAAGTTCTTGATTTCTTTGACAACTTAGGTACAAGTAATTATTATCTTATTAATTATCTTAAACATAAGTATAATTTTCATCAACATATACTTCTATTAACAACCAACATATCTTTGACATAACGACATATCATCAGGATATATTAGGTAGTCGAATAAGTTCGCGGCCTATCTGTCAGTAATCAGTGTTGCCACGTAAAAGTCGTACGTTAAAAAAGGTCGCGATCTTTTCCGACTACCAATTATTATGAAACGCTATCAAATGCTAATTATAAATAAATCGACATATAAAGGCATATTTTTGTCTATAAAATGTTCTAGAATTTTCAGTGCTGAAAATAGAACTCGAGAAACTCGTGCAATATTCGCACTTCGCCGCACTAAAGCCTTCAGTACCCTCCCTCCCCAGGATGGGTGAGCACGCGACGCCGCTATGCGGCTAAATACAAATATTCAAATTCCAGTAACAGTGATACCATGTAATAGATGCCAGTGATTTTAATCAGTGATTAGTATAATGGGTGTCGACAGCGCTCCAGCTCCGCGGCCATGTGTAAGTACCGAAAACATACCGTACTATGCATGCACTTGTAATGCAGGAAATCGTTTTAGGATACTTTACAGATGCATTTTTCCAATTTACGGCAGTGTGACGTCTGTTAAATGCAACGAGTTATGTTCTGTTATGCAGATTTAGAGCTGAACGATGGCAGACGTTTTTTTATTTTGACATTTATTTTAGATACCTCTAAAAGCCCCCAAAATATTTAATCTATTTTAATTTTAACATCAAAACTGAGGTATACTCGTATATTAAACTAAAATATTCTGTTGGCGAATTTTGCATGTGGGATGTATGGTCTTGAAACGCCACGCTGGCCAAGCGGGTTGGCGAGTCCATTCTTTTAGAGGTGGTGTAGTTCCCCTGTATCCTTTAGTCACCACGGGATGAGATGGGGTAATGCTATTCCATAGCTGGCCGACACCACAATCTTGGATGATTATCAGCTAATTCTTTGAAAAAAAATACTAAAAATTAAATAATAATTCTGTAAAAAGTTACCAACCAATAAAATGAGTCAAATCCTATAAATAAGTTAAAACAATTATTTTCTATCACACTTCAGCTATCGATAACGGGCATTTATTACAAACGTTAACATTGATACAATTGAAAAACAACATTGGTTTGTTTCAAGGATAAATTTTAACAAGAGACCTTTAACAAGTTCTGATGTCTATAAATTTATATCATGATATATTGGTGAGTATAAAGGGTATTAGAAATGGGAGAGACCTCGTTGGAGATGCCGGAACGACCTAGATACATACTCGTATCTCAAATGTCCTCAAAATGTACTAGTTTCAAGAACATACTATATACGGATGTACATATGTACTTACCATCAGCCTGTCTTTTAACAGGAGAGTCTTTCATCAAAAATATAAAAGACATATTAGTTTGTGTGCTGTTGTCTTGCCTAGTGGAAGTTGTGTGCCCAAATGTGTGAGACATGTTTTTTTTCCTTTTCTTAGATGTCAATAGCGCAATTAGCACATTGTGCCCGTGCGAAAGTTTCGTTTCTTAAACTTATTGCAATTATGCCAGTTTCAAGTATTCTTCCTAATCAAAATTCAAAACACATCTTTTCTATGTGCAGTCCCCTCGAGTAAAGTGATAGTAGGTCTACTGAAGTCGAAAACGAAAAGTCTTTTAGTTTTATTTGATTACTAGCGAACCGCCCTCGCTTCGCTTCGGTTTCGTTAGAACAAAATTAAGCTATACGTATAAACCTTCCTCTTGAATCACTCTATCTATTGATGAAAACCGCAGTAAAATCCGTTGCGTAGTTTAAAAGATCTAAGCGTACATACAGAGGGACAGACAGCGGGATGCGACTTTCTTTTATACTATTTAAAGATGAGAAATATTACGCACAAAAGATATTTTAAAGTTTAATAAACTATCACTGTTAAACCACAAAAACAACAATATACAAATTTTATAATCTATACTATCTATAATTAATATACTTATTACTTACATACTTATATATATATATATATATATATATATATACTAATATAATAAAGAGGTAAAATTGTGTGTTTGTTTGTATGTTGGGGGTAATCTCTGGAACTACTGAACCGATTTCGAAAATTTTTTCACAAATAGGAAGCTACATTATCCGTGTCTAATATAGGCTCTATTTTATTTTGAAATTTGAAAAAACAAATATCTCATAAGCCGAAGCGAAGCGAGGGCGGGTCGCTAGTAATTAATATATTGATTTGAGAATAATTAAGCACACAAAAACCGGACTTCACTTCCCGAGTTCCCGCCAAAAAGAAAATGTCATGATATTTATTTGTGTTTGTGTTTGTTTGGTATTTGCGACAAAAGCATATCGGTTAATTTCATAAAACAAATGAAAATAGAGAAAAATCACGAAATTGGTGCTTCATAACTTTTTTGAATGAAAAAAGTAAAACATCCAACTGGCATAAATTTGTCATTTATCATTCTGTTCCAAATTACGTTTGCAAGTGCGTCTCCAATGATGGACTTGTCCGTACAATTAAATTCTAACTTTAGTACTATAAATGCAAAATTGATTTATTTGTTTGTTACAATTCAAAGAATCTTTGCCATCGGCAAACGTATAGTTCATTCAATAGATTTCAACATAGGATATTCCGGTGAATCAAGTGATTTCCTTTGGAGAAAACACAACTTAAGCAAAATACTGGCAACAGCTAGGTAGTACTCAGTACTGAACAAAAAAAAATGTATAAAAGCAAAGGGATGTAAGTGACGGCGCTACAGAGCGCTACGAAACAATAAATCTTTATATTTCGAGCTAAAAATATTGCATTTGATCGCAGATGTTATATTAACATAGTTCAAGTCAGTCAGTTCACACGCCAATGGACAGGCATGTTTATTGCAAGACCGATATCAGTCTACAGACTTCTCCTTACCACCCAAAAGTAGCCTGGAAGAAATCGCGTTAGCGATAAGGCCGCCCGGTTGTACTTGTAATTGATTACTTGTAATTGTACTGCTCTGTAAAGGGTGTATTTACAATAAAGTGTAGAGTAATATGCCACAAGTGTATGCGGTCCGCAATATCACAATTACATCCAGTAGTGATATTCGCTACGGTTATAAATGAAATTAACGAACTACGGTTGCCTTTTGAATGTCCATATAGGTAGTATTATACATGCGACCTTAAGATAAAATTTCAGAAAAATATTCATTAGGAGCTAAATATTAGGATTTTGATTTTAGCCGCTTTTGTAATAAAAATACAACGATATTAGTGTGTATAACATGTTTATTATAAGTACAATAAGTTCAGCTCAAGTTTGCCGGTGCAAACAGAATGCAGTCCCCCCTCTCTAAACCACTTACCGCACCGCTGTGTCGCCCTCTTTCTTAGTACCGTCTTCAACGTTATCGTGACCGCGTGTATTTTTAACGTCTGCCTGTTTTTTGATTTGTTATATTTTTCTGTTAGTTTTGTTGAGTTTTAATTGTTTAATTGAGGACGTTACAACGTCAGCGGCAAACTTGAGTGAAGCAGGATGTAACTATATTGTTCATTCTTAATAATAAAATGAGTAATCTCGTCGATTTGGTTACATGGGGCTCGAGTGTATTTTTGTTTCGAAACAGAGTGTATATAACATGGGTCATGAGTACGCATAGCAAGAGTGCGCATGCGCATTCTTATGGACACTGCTTACTCTTGTGAACTATTTTAATATTATAATGGGTATGTTTTGGAAGACGTGCCTAGAGTGACATAAACTCAAGTCTATTTGCATCATCCGAAGAGTTCACAAACATATATGAAAAAGAACCAAATATTACACCAGGTTGCTCTTTTGTAGATAATTGGCCATTTCTGAAATTTCTACCTTTACATAACAAATCCAACCGAATTAAGATATCGTAAATCGTTACCTTCTCATTATACAAAAAGACAAATAGAGAAAGAAACAGCGAAGAGAATGAACTAGAAAGCAAAGAAATCACTCAAGAACAAGGAGAAAATGTGGTAATCCCCTTGGTGTAAAGAAATTTATGGGGAGCCAATAATAGAAGATGGGATCCAATGCGAGTTTTGTATAGGATGGTGGTAAAGTGCTGTGGTTGCTTGTATGTGAACACTCGGTCCTCTTCTCAATAAAAGTCCACACTCAGGAACAACACCTTATATTTAATATGAAGGCAAAATTTACATAAATAGATAAAGAAATTTATAGAAACAGCATGAAAAATTAAACCTTAAAATAAATGGATTGTAAAAGCAAAAAAAGAATAAAGAACAAAAAATGGCAGACGTCATGACCAACTAGATGTCGATCTAGTTGGCTGGCAATCTAGTTGGCTTCGGCCGGCGGGTTCCTACAGTGGTATTATATGTACAATTCCTGTTTAGAAATTGGATCATACAAATCTGATTTATGCCAGTAAATGTAGGTACTTGCGCACTCTTAGCGAACGGTGCGCACTCTTAGCGAACCATGTGCACTCGTAGCGAACCGTGCGCACTGCGTACTCTTGTGGAATAGCAAATGTAAGAGTGCGCAAATACATCGATTAATTAATTAATCACAAATAAAACACATGTATGACTTTGTTGATTTTAGATATACTATACGGAAGTTTAATAACGTGTCTTTAAAACAAACGTGTTACAATGCATGTAAAGCCTTTATTATTTGACATATATATACAACATGTTCAAAAACCGCGCACACTTATCTTAACCATCTAATCGATTAGTTAGACGAGTCCTTGCGTGGAGACATCGCACAGGGAAACGTAGCCCGAGACACCCACTGGCTATGTGGATATTGGGTAGTAGGCAGTGGCTAATTGAGGAGAGCGGAAGAATCAATAGAATAAGCAGTAGAAAAGTACATATCGATGGTATAATTGATATATACTGACCATACTTATACATGTAATATTAGTACTACTTTATTCCCATAAAGTCCTCATATACCATTTCATACCATCATCCTAGTCTCTCCGCTGCTGGATATAGGGCTCTCCTAAATCTCGCCACTGTACACGATCCTCGGCTCTTCTCGTCCAACCACCAATAGCGAAGTTATTCAAGTCGCCAGACCCCGGGCATCCCATAGGGATAAAGTATTAAATACTAATAAAATTAGTAATACTAAATTACTAATAGTCTTTGTTGTACGACAAAAGTTATTATACCAAACTACGTGACCTATCGGCCGCTAATCCCACCAAACGAGACGATTAGGGGATTATTGGCACAAATAACCAACAAATATACCATAAATTATCCGTAGCAATTGATTTTATTGCTTAGATTTTTCCTGTGTATTATCCTTGTATAGAATTGCTATATACTGCATACAAGCAGTATATAGCATGTACACTGTGTACGCACACACTGTTAGTAATGTACGTTTTGCTAATATGTCATATATCTCATTTTCTCTTCTCGGTTTTCCTTCTCTTATCCAAAATATCCAACTAATAACGTCTCTATGACATTTATATACTTGAATTCCGGGTGTGATAAACAGATATGACATTTATCTCAATAATGAATGACCTTTACATATCGATTTTATGGCGACACGATACGCATACGTATCGTGCGGAACATGATTTCACTCTCGCTTATCACGAGAGGAAACCATTTCATCTGTAAAAAAATAATACTCATATTTCGCCTGTAAAAGGCAAGAAGTCTAATACTAAAATCTACCTCTTACAATATAAATACTCCATATTACTATAGATATTATGAGCAGATAGTAATTTAACTATTTTATAGTTAAATAAGTTTATAGGTAACTCTTTGATGTTATTTGGTAATTAATTAAATATTTTCAAATACATTACTAAACATGGGGTGTTGGACAATACAATTCTATTTGGATATCCCCTGGCGCGCGGATAAACGTTGGCGCGTGAATATCTTTTAACAAATAAGATAAACATTTCACTTATTTCCTTTTTACCTAGAATAAGTTTACTGTGCCGCCAACTACGTATGTATGTTTTGTATATATCGATATCAGCTTATAGCAGTTGGAACTGCTGGGCGCATGCCTCGCCTAGTAAATCAGAAGGGGTGGCGGTCCGTGCGGATTAGAGTTTTCTCAGGATATTGTCCCTCTCCGCCGTGCTGGTAGTAATTAATGTTTAAAAATCTTTACTAGTAGTGTACGGGCCGAGGGCTTCAATAAACGACTTTACGAATGTGAGTCGAGTATGAATACTAGACTATCACCGCTGTTTCTTCTGATTTTGTCATCTTCTGATCAGCCTATAACGTTTCACTACAGGGTACAGGCCTTCCCTGAGAAATCACTTCGGGAAGCCTATACGGGGTTTCGGGACGTAATTCACCACGCAGGCCCAGTGCGGATTGGTGGAAACACATACTCCAGATTTGTTTTATACATAATATACTTTATTGTACACACAAAAATAATTAAAATAGTTACAAAAACGTACAAAAGGCGTGCTCATCCCCTCTGGAGATTTCTATCAGCACCTCAATTTTATTTCTCCCGCTTGCGGGTTTTCTCACGATGTTTTCCCTCACCGTTTTTGATCTACGTATCCCATTTTAAAAACTATAACACCATGGATGTAAAAGGCGACTAAGGGATAAAGCGGCTGCCGCAGGCTCTGAGACACCACCTCTAAAAGAACGGACTCGCCAACCCGCCTGGCCAGCGTGGCGTTTTAAGGCCATATATCCCTAATGCACACGTCAATATGCATAAGAGGCCCTTTGCCAACAGTGGATACTGAAAGGGCTTGTCGCATCGCATTGTCGCAACACTATTATTATTCGGAGCAAACACCTAGCTTTCATCTTAAAATAAACCGACATCTTAAAATAAAAACACAAATAACGCTGGAAATTCACACGCTGAATATGTTCATGGGATAATGGATTATGTATCGTGTTCCATTTTTTGGATATACGAGTATATATTGATACGCAGTTGTAAACTAAACCAACAACGTTCTGTTTATTTTCATCGACTATCGGGATTTATTTGCATAGACCGCGCTCAAGTTTAGATTAAATTGCTGATGGGCGGAATAAGGCTCCTTCTCTGTGGATGTTTATTTGTGTATCTGTGATTGGAATAGAATCTGGTGGTGCACAGTGTGCTAAAAACCCCAGAATCGTACGCTATTTTTTTTTAAATATTAATCGATGGGGTGATGGTTTCAAATGCAAAAGTAAAACTCTCGTGTGCCAATTCAGCCGAGTTTTCGAGTAAAACCATTCCCAGAGTAATCCTAAAATCCGGTACCGAAAAAATATCTTAATTCTCATTCCTAATGTGTTGATAATAATAAATATGACGTAATATTCACGATTTATTTTGTATTAGTTGTGCCCGGCCACGCGTTGCTGTGGCTGCCCAACAGATGGCGCTTACCCTGTTTTTGGATAAAAAGCATATTTTTACCCTGTGATAGGTATATAATAACGCGCGTTTTCGAATGCAACGTTGTGTCAAAATTTCAAAGCAATCGGTGAAGAACTTTCGGAGATTTAAGATTTTGAACAAACGAACGTTTACATTTTTATTTATATAGATAGTCGATATTTCGACCCAGTTACATGTGGTTGTGGCGAGACTGCGGTGGTGGGTGAAGGCGTTGTTGTTATTGATAGATGAATCTGTCTAACCACCGTCTTGTTCGTTTTTTATTATTATACACACACCGAACTTGTTTTTTTATAATTGAACCGAAGAATATACATACGTTCGAATTTGAAATACACTTGTTTTGCAAAATCAGATTACAGGAGATCCCATGTAATACCGATTTGAAACCATCTTCGCGAATTTAATTTAATTAATTTAGCCTCTCAGATTAAATACGGTATGTAGTGGCGTTCAGTTGAAATTATTTCGGATTGTATAATGCATTCCAATAATTCATTCGTGCCTCATAGGCATCATCCTTGCCTCACTCCTGACTCTTATTGCTCTCTTTAATAGGACCTTACAGGCTGACATCATGTACTGATAGGCTAATACAGTGCTTTTTTCCTATTAATCCGATGGGCTCGCGTGGTGGATTCGAAACCCTCTCGTGATTAGAAAGAGCTTATTGCGACGTTAAACAACACTGTGTACTGAGAGTGTACATATATGTATCAGTCTTTGTAGACTGTTACTATAATATCCATTGTTTAACCTTGAATACGGTTTCAAATATGGCTTCTAATGTCGCGACAATGTCGTTGCGCCGTCACCGAGACAAATGTCACTTTGAGATTGTAAATTCGCATAAATTATATAGCTTGTAAGCATTGATGAACTAGTGGTTTACTCTAAGCTAATATTAAATAGATTCTGTGCTCAGACGTGCTTTAGTACTGTTTACCTTATTTTGTAAGGGATAGGGGTTGTTTTTGTTGATCTGAATTCCCTAGGCTGTTACAGGCGGCCTCTTGATGCACAGATTGTTTGTCTCGATTACTCTAAAACCGTTGAGTTATTGTGTACAATATTGTACACTTGTGAAACCAATAATCGTAGCACGTGCTACGTTGTATTCGTAGCCGCTACGAGATTCGTAGCGACGGCTACTGAACTTCGTAGACAGTAGCGCATAAATACGATTCTAGGGGTTGAACTAGGTGAATCACAGAACTAGGTGAACTATAGTTCGTCAACTTAGCTCTGTGGATTTTTTCTCTTCAAAGTGAGAATATGTAATATAAAAAATATTATAATCAAAAGTATCATATTTTGATCCACGCTTTTAAATTGTGATTTTTTTATAATGTTTTATATTATTTTCTTATTGAAAAACAATTGTGTATCTTCTCAAATATAATAAAATAAAATAATAAGGTACAAATTAACTTAGTTGGTAGTACTCGTCGGTGAGAAATTTTATGTTATTATATTGTATGGATTACTGTTTCTCAAACCCATGATTATTTTTTACAATGAAGATATACTCGTATATATATCGTATGGAGTGTTAGTTAGTGTTCATATAGCTTTCAATCTTCTTCGCCTCCCGCCGGCCCGCGCAAGCTGATGAGTAACGCCAAAGGTTGACCGACTATGATGGTTGGTATAACTTTTAATATTTCTTACACTTTGCAAGGTCGGCGGCGCACCCGCATACCCCCTGGTGTTGCAGGTGTCCATGGGCGGCGGTAGCACTTGACTTACTATCACGTGAGACCGCTTGCTCGTCCTCCTGCCTACACTATAAAAAAATAAAAAACTTATATGCAGAAAAGCTTGCAACTTGGAAGGAAATGGGGAAGACCTTTGCCCAACAGGGTTATATGTATAGTCTATACCCTCTGTATTGTTGTAGTAACAACAACGTATATTTTATTATTTTTAAGATGACGGACGGCCGAAAGAGCTTTGTTCTACGCCTCAAGCGAATGTAAAAATATTTATCATTGAAAACTTTCAGGTCAGTACGCGACCGCAAAAACGCGACCCGGATTCGCGAGCTAAATGGGATTTGCAAAAAATTAGGGCGGGTTCGTTGTAAGCTTACTGAAAACTTGTTTGTAGGACCATTCAAAATAAGTGCGTAAGTAAAGCTATTAAATAGTAAGTAAGTAAGTACACTTGCCCACCAAACAATACAGCGAAAGTGACACAAAGTTTAAACAAGGTATAGCAAAGGTAGGCCTTATCGCTAAAGTAATCTCTTCCAGGCAACCTTTGGGCCGGAGGAGATGCATGCGAACACAAGAAATACAAGAATAATAGGTAGATGATGCACATAATATTATAGTAATTATAATATTATTATAATTACTAAAGCGAGTAGGAAGAATTTGTGTGACGATTTCGTACAAATCTCTTTGGGTCCGATCTTGGCTGACCTCATGTCAATAAATATATATATATATATATATATATATATATATATATATTTATTACACTCTCTATATACTTACCAATAAACCAAGAATAATGATACCAATTATTAATAATACATACATATGTAAGTAAAATATATAATGATACTATTGTACTGCTTAAATCAGGAAGATACAATAATTGTAATGGAAGAGTGCACGCTACATTTGCAGAGCCGCTGGGCGCACTCGAATTGACACGTTACGCCTTCTCTCATACTTTATGAGCATTTTACTGCATTTTCCACTTTATCCTATTTTCCCAATGTACGTATGTGTTTCGTTAATGGGTGAGATATGCCAGAGCCCATTTCCATCCCATCCTATCCTATCCCTCCCCATTCTCCCAGTTCATTGCTATATCTCCATAGGTAGGCAGCGCATCCGCGGGCATGCCAACATTTGTCATTCTGGACTGATGTTGGCATGGTATCCACTTACCGTCAGGTGGACTGTATGCTCCTCTGTCGCCTTTTTTCGATAAAGAAAAGAAAATACAACACAAATTAAACACAAGGATAAAGGATATTAATTAAGTTATTAAAGTGCAGACAAAAGTAGCGGGAGTGGTAAAGGAAAGTTGAGGGGGGTAGACGGGGAAACTAAGGGCAAGAAATCCCATAATTTCTCGGCAGATGACTAGTAACAGCGAGTAAATGTACTTTTAGTTGTTTCTGTAAAATTTTCTAGTGATTGAGCATGTTTTAATAGTCTATAGTTTTAATCAAGAGAAGTTTTGAATGAAGATATGTTAAAAGATTTCCCAGAGCCCATTTGAGTGCGTTTCATATTTATGATTATGGTAGTAATAGTTATGGTTCATCCTACCTCATCCAATTGTATCAAGTGGGAAGTAGAGTAGGGAAGTCTCACATCTCTCGGGCAACAAAGTTTGTCATTCTTGAATGATGTTGACAAGTACAGCGGATTAACGCTAAATGGGCTGTGCTCGTCTGCCACGTTCATCTGATAAAAATTTCTTGCTTGGAACTTAGCTTTTTTAAATTCGTAATATGTCCGCTGTGCCTGCAGTCCTTTTTTAAAAATCACTACTATAGTTAGCAACAATCATTAAGTGTGTCGATTCGGTGATACATCTCCCTATAGAGCCTCAAAATTTGCCAGTCAGTTAGTGCGGAAACCAGCACAAGTCTCCCGGGCAATCAAAAAAAAATGCTACCAGATCACCACTGTTAAATACCGACCTTATTCGGAACTCACCCGTTGAGCTATGCTTCGATGGATTATCGGCTATTCATTTGTATTCACACAAAATTGAAATTTAAAAAAAAAATGAGTGTTAAGAAAAAAATAATTAATTATCATTTAATTTTTAGATTAAGTTTTGATTTCGATTCGATTTTAATTGAATTTTTATATGACAAAACATTGTTTATCGAACATCGTTTTCAGAAATATATGATTTATTATTATCCTCTTGAAAGAATAAAAAAAATAGGAGATATAATTAGTACGTTAGTATGGATAAAATATAAAATTTTCATGTTCGCACTTCTCGTGTTGTCCGCCTTGCTTTCCGTGCGGTCTACAAAACATTACCAGGAAGAAATCATTCTAGCGATAAGGTCGCTTTTCGTACTTCTTAATTACTCACATACTTAGGTAAAGTAAGTAGTAGATTTTCAAGTAGATCAACTTATTTAGTACATAATATTTTAGGATATAAATTAAACTGTCGAAGCAAAAACCTACATCAAAAGACCGTGTCGTAAGCACGCGCTGAATGTCAAACTTGCTTCAAGGTCGTCGGAAAGTGTCGCTCAAGTGAATTTGATAACGCAGCCGTGTGTAACGACGCGTGGCAAGCTCCAGATAGCTTTGATGTCCATGTTGTAATATTAACTTATTAGGCCAAACAGCGATGCAACAAAAGTAAAAGTTTGAAAGGATTTAACGCCTTAAATGTTTATAGAAAAAAGGTTAATGTTTTTTTTATAGAAATTAAAATTATATATAGCAGGCACAGTTAGAGACAGAAAAACAAAAACTACATTTTTATGGTAGACATCTTTACTAGAGAGTGTAAATACAACAGTAAACAACATGCAAACAGTTATTTTTTTGATTTTACTACAAAGAAAATGTATACATTATAATGCCATTATAGTTCCAGTTTTTAATGTTTGCGAATCATAAACCTTTGAGCGTTAGACTACGACACTCGGCGTTTATTTTTACAACACCAATAAAAAAACGTCACTTGTTCCAAAAAAAGGAAAAGTTTATCGTGTCTAACAAGGACAGGTAGGTATAGTTTAATGATTGATGGATTACGGAGAGGCAAAAGTATTTCAATTAGGTTATTGTTTGAAGGATTAAGATTTTCCAACTTAAGAATTCGTTGTTTCGAAATTCTGTTTAAAGAGGAACAGGGTCTAACATGTGATTATGAATTTTTTTTTTTAAGATTTCATCAAAGAGGAGTACGTTTAGGAGCTATCTAGTAAATTAGAACTGACAACAAAGTTTCTTAGTTCAGATAATGTGACAATTTGTGTCATTGGAAGATTTGATTTTAGACGACTTGTAATCATAGTCCACTTTCTCACCATCTTATACCAACCCCTACTTTCATCGTGTGCACGTGGCATTGATTATGACGTCAGAGCTTAGGGTCAAGAGCGTCCAGTGGCAAAAGGCCATAAGGTTTAGGCTTTTAAACGCAATTTAGACTCCTTTGTTCAACGTTCAAATATTTTGCTATTGCTAATTTGCTAAATAAAATAGCAAATACATCAGGTATTTGCTAAATAAAATAATTGTTCAGTGAATGTTTTAAAGAATTTTCTAATGTCTGCTTTGAGTTTTTCTTAGAGAACAGAGTCTGTGTAGTCTTATTTGTACAGTTAGCAAAGTTAGTGGGATGGGATTATATATTTTAATCTATACTAATATTATAAAGAGGTAAGGTTTGTAAGTTTGTATATGGGAGGTAATCTCCGAAAGTACTAATCCGATTTCAAAAATTATTTCACCATTTGAAAGACATTATTCCAGATGGACATAGGCTATATATTATGTGCAAAAAAATTGACGGGCATGCAACGCATGCCGGGCACAGCTAGTAGGATATAATCCCATGGGGTTTATTTATATTAATATTAATATATTAATTAATTATTAGGATTAATAGGAATTAATTAATCCCGTTATATTAATAGGATTAATGGGATGATATTTGTGTATATTTTTAATGGGATAATAAAGGGATTTATATTTGTTCCGGATCCGTAACTAGCTCTTGTACGCTAAACACGCGAGGAATGTCTGGCCTTAAACGCCACGCTGGCCAAGCTGGTTCGTGAGTTCACTCGTTTAGATGTCGTGTAGTTCCTCAGGGCTTTGTTATCCTTCAGTCGCCTCTTACGACACCCGCGAGAATCGATGAGATGGAGATATTCTAAAACCGGCCGAAATCACACGGACACGATTACGGCTAATCTTACGCTGGGCTGGTTACGTTTACTCTTCACGGTTGCCGTGAATATGGTTAGAAAAAATTCTACGTCGTGCAGATCATGAGGTACTTGAATGCTCCTGAAATTGATTTGTTTGAAGATCTGCACAAATTAACTAAATACGAGTATGGACAAGAGGTTATTTCGGTTTGCGACGTGTTGAAGAACTATTTGTACTTCTTTCACTTATTGTAATCCTTATTGTAATACTTATTGATTTTAATCCCACTAATATTATATATGCTAAAGTTCGTATGTTTCGTACCCAATCCTTTTCTAATTCTCTATCTCAGTCAGCTTTATCATTGAGGGGGAGAGTGCACGCTGCAATCCAACAGCTGCTAGGAGCGCTCGACTGGCCACGTTACCCCTCTCTCACAGAAGACTACCTTGAAATGTACTGTACTGTTTCGGTAGTGAGTGAGGTGTGCCAGAGCCCATTCCCATCCTCTCCCTCCCCATTTTCCCAAACCTTTCTCTAAATTCATTCCTATATCTCCAAAGGTAGGCAGCGCATCCGGGGGCGTGCCAACGTTTATCATTTTGGACTAATGTTGGCATGTATCGCGGATGTCTATGGACTATTAATTTAATAATTATTAATTTTTATTTCACGCACTAAATTCTGGTATTATATTTAATTATAAGATTTCATAATAATTATAATAATTGTAAGTCATGTATTGTTGGATTGTAAGTCTATTGTTAGAGCCATTATAGATCTTATTATAAATACTTGTAAAATACTTGACTATCTATTATTAAATGTATATTATTAGAATATTTGTTAAAAATAAGGTTTTAGTACTTAATATTAATAATAAGATATTTCTAGGAAATTCTGTCACGTTAAAAATATACAAAACTCATTACGAGTACTTACCTTATATAGACATAAAAATAACATTCTTGACGTCATGAAAATATTTCTCTTAAAAGGATCTTTGAGGTTTCGGTCGTCGCCCTTTGCTCGGAGTATAGGTATAAATAGTAAGGTATCTTCACAAGAAACGCACAATAATAACTCACACATACAGATGTTGTGAATACTCGTACACTTCATCGTGTTCTGTGATCGTTTTAAAGCATTCCTATTTGTATATGTCTACCGTAGCATATTAGGGCTTTACCTATGAAATTGCCGTTTGTTCATAGTGGCCACTTTGAACTTAATTATCTTCCGTTTGACATGGAATTCCGAATTCAAATTAATTTCAATTTAAAGCTATGCCATTCGTTTTCAAAATCAATTATTCATTTGTTTTGCGTCTAACGACTTTTGCTTGAATATCGTCGTGTTTGTGACCGTGGAAAAGTAATTCACGTCATTATCGAATATGAGTTCCGTCGCGGCAGTAACGCAGCACGGAAGGCACGCAATATCAACGATGTGTACTGACTAAACACCGAAAACGAACGCACGGTGCGTTTTTGATTTGATCGTTTCCGTTTTGGAAATTTCGACCTCAAGAACAAGCCGGACTAAAGAGACTATCCATAATTTTATTTTATGTTCATTGGAAAACTTACGGCTAGTTTCAATTTTAATCAATTACATGAATACTGAGGGCGTTACAAGTTTTCACATATAGTAACTGTCCGATTATTAATAATGGAAATAAGTAATTTCGACCGCAACAACAAGCCCCGTGGACGACCGGAGACTAAAGTCGATAATGACGAATTGAAAGCAATAATGGAAGCGGATTCATATCAAACCACGTCTGAGTTAACAGCAGCCTTCGGCTAAGTGATAAAACGATATTGATTCATTTGTATCACATGGGGAAAGTGCAGAAGCCCGGAAAGTGGGTACCGTATGGGATTCATGAAAATCAGTTGCAAACAGACGTCGCTTACTTTGCTGAACCGGCACAAAAATGAAGGGATTCTAAATCGTATTGTCACTTGTGATAAGAAGTGGATCCTGTATGATAATCGTAAGCGTACGTCACAATGGTTCAACCCAAGAGACAGCCAAACAATGTCCCAAATGTAAACTGAGCCAAAAGAAGCTCATGGTGATACAGGGGAAAAAATTCAATACCGATGAGGCAGTGAAAAACGCCTCCAGAGAATTCATCGATTCCCGTCCCCGAGAGTTTTATAGCAGAGAGGCATCAATCCAACTTCCATTGAAATGGCAAAGTGCATTGATAATAAAAGACAATACTTCGATTAATTAAATATCTAATTTTCATACAAATAAAATTATTAGATTTTTTCCATATAAAACGGGATTTTCGTAGGTAAGGATGTAATACAATCAGCCCGTCTCTCCATTGCTGGATATAGGACCTCTCCCAAGGGTCGCCACCATACACGATCTTCGACTCTTTTCATCCAGCTAACGGCAAACTTCTTCATGTCGTCAGTCCAGCTAGCCAGAGCGTGTCCCACGCTTTCTGGTACATGGTATTCATTCGAGATATCATCCACCCCATCGGTTGTCGGACCTGCGGCAAAAATGACCTGCACATTACCATCTAAGCAAGCTATGTGAACTTCTAGAAATATTTTTTCAACGAAAAGGAAAATGGAGGGAACATGGGGGAGGGACGATCAGACCTCATACTCTCTCTGCTTACAAAACTGTATCAATACGTATCTCACCACTGCTGTCGAATATAGGTCTCTCACAAGGGCTGCACCGCTCACGAACTCATCATTCACCCATTACTAGTGACTTTCTAAATTATTTCCAAGAAAGTTTTAATGTAATCATTACCACTTTAAAATATTTCTGGTTAGCAAATTAAATCGCGGATTTGTTGAGTCTATTTTAGGCGGTAGGCAGCTACGTGATTTGTTAGGTCGTCGCTATTTTGTATCTTTGGAGCTGACAATTTACATTGTGTGTTAATCTATTTATTCATATTATCAGTTAACATGGATCTATAATGTGTTAGTAATATAGAAGTGCTTTACAAAATATGTTTGTGAATGCATTTCAATCATCTCTGCAGTCGATGATTCGATGACGTTTGTCAATCATCGAAATGTCTATCAAGTAGTTGTTTTACTCGATTAACGTATTTCACTGATTTCGCTGTAGATTTGTGTTAATCTATACATATATTAAAATTGTAACAGGCCGATGTCTGTACATTATAGATATTGGAAGTTGTTTTACTCGATTAACGTATTTCACTGATTTCGCTGTAGATTTGTGTTAATCTATACATATATTAAAATTGTAACAGGCCGATGTCTGTACATTATAGATATTGGAAGTTGTTTTACTCGATTAACGTATTTCACTGATTTCGCTGTAGATTTGTGTTAATCTATACATATATTAAAATTGTAACAGGCCGATGTCTGTACATTATAGATATTGGAAAAAAACTAATATGGGGGGGGGGGGGTCTTTATTAGAGCAACAGAAGCCAAAACAACAGTTTTTAGAAATTTTGTCTGTCTGTCTGTCTGTCTGTCTGTATGTTTGTACACGCATCGCGCAATAACTACTGTATGGAATTGAATGCAGTTTTCACCGATGTATTGCTAGAGGTCTAACTTAAAATATAGGCTCCATTTTACTGCAGGAAAATATCTTATTCCGATTGTTTTAAATTTAATAAACCGAAGTGAAGTGAGGGCGGGTCGCTAGTAAGTAAATAAATTCGTGGCATTTCAAATAGTGTAGGTATTCAGTCTACCGTCATATTGTGGTTTAGGTTTCAAAAAATCATCTCCCAGAGGTGAACGACTTCAAGGGACGATTTAAATCTTTTACTGGGGGATTACTAATGGCGCGCCTATAAAGCGGATTTACGGCACTGTAGGACAGTAAAGAGGGATATTATTTGTGGTTTACGATACATTTCGCGGTCTGACAGCAATTAGGGCGAATTGATGGGACAATGAAACGTCATTATCATTTTTTAAGGTCTGTACACATGCAATGGTTATGTATTATCGTTTTATCGTTGATGTGTGCTGATAAAAATAATCAACATTTCATTCCATTTGATGATCGAGTCATGACGTTTTAAGGCCATACATCCCTCATACAAGGATGTATGACCAGAATTTATGGACGAAGGTTGCCACGTCGACAAATGCACGACTTATCTTTATCTACATTTAGGGTTGATTTGGGACAAGGATTGAGAAAAATGGGTAATAAGGTAATAGGATGCGAACTTCTCATCATTCAAAGAAGTAAATTCTTCCTTTTATTACAAATGTTATTTTACTAAAAGTTCGAGTAAATCCCAAATATACACATTCACAGGTTTACTTATTGATTGAACAGAGCACTTTATTAGGGACATTCCGAATTGTGAGCTATCTGGAAGGCGCATAATTAAATTCCGTATAAAAACAGTTTTAGTCTATATTTCGATTAAATTCGTAAATGAGCTAAATCGGTTGAATAGTTTCAAAAGTAACTACAACGGTTTAAAATTTTCAAAAAATACCAAAAAAAATTTTACGTCTACACATATGTCGTTGGATGGAGCCCGTAAAGCTCTACAATTTTGTTTAAATGCTTTTTTCTAAAACAATCCAACTTTAGATTGGCGATTGCAATCGGCGTATTTGAAGTCGGTTAGAAACTATATTTGTTCTTGTATCAATCTATAAAGATCTACTATAGGGCACAGGCCTCCCCTAGTAAATCAGTGAGGGGTTTCGGGCCGTAATCGCCCACGCGGAATCAGTACGGATTGACTGATCACATTTTCCATATTTTTGTTTATTTCTGGAGCATGCGGGTTTCCTCGCGAGCAAGTGACAATTTTGAAAAATCCGTAGGAACTTAGGTAGAAACTCAGTAGTACGGGCCGAGGATTTGAACTCACGATCACACGAATGTGAGTATAGATATAGTATAGATGTGACTAAGTAAAGATCGCGTGACATGACCCAGACACGCGACATTTTATGGATAATTGCAATGATTATTTAAGGTCCCATAAATGTAGGTACCCACATCTCGTTTCGCCTAACGACTGTATCGCCTGATATTTACAGCTTATCTAGGTTAGATTCGTAGTATGCTAATTAGTTGTTCAAACCTGTCTGCTGTGCTAAACGACCTTGGTTTAATTCTCAGTCAACATGACCCCTCCTCCTCCCGTAGTCTTGTCATTGTCAACCCTTCCGTTGTTATACGGACCGAATCGCGCTAGAAGGAGTTTAGGCTACACTGCGTATACTTTTTCGGGAGCGGATTTGTTCTACCTCTTTACAAATTCTAGTCTATTCCAGTGTCAAAAGTTGACAGACAAAAACATTTCTCCGAAATCTGATTATTTTATATTTACCTTTGTAAGTCTAGAACACGCGACACTGAGAATTTCAAGGCTATATTTATTTATATGTGTGCCATTATTTATATAATGAACTGTAGAGCAGGTAATAGTCTACAAGTATCTATTCGCGACTTATATTTGTGAACTAGCTGTTGCCCGCGACTTCGTCCGCGTGGACTTTAGTTTATAAACACCGTATTTACCTTCTTAGGGGTATTTGGTATTTTCAAAAACGATCACACACATTATTTCTTATAGCTTATTTTTTATCGAACAAATGTTGGACGCGATTCTTTAAATTGATATAACTTTTTGTATTTATGAACTGATTGAAATAAAACAAACACTAAATTTTAAGTGAAGCTTACCACAATACATTAGTGAAAACCGCACCCAAATCGGTTAAGCCTTTTCTAAGATTAGCGCACACAAACGCACAGACAAACAGACAAACAGACAAACAGACAAACATTTTAACAATCACTTTTGGGTTCTATTGCGTTGATAAAGGCCCCCAATAATATTTTTCTTATATATCTTCCATGTACAGACAGCGATCAGTTACATTTTTATTATATGTATAGATTATATATTCCAAATCAGGTCTGAACGCGTATAATAAAGGTATTTGTTTACCTTTTATTCCTACTCGGCGTTTCGGCAGGGGTTACACCAACCGTGGTCATGAGTAGGTCACGAGTAGAAGATTATCAACTACCCCACATTTGATCTGAAATGGAAACAGAAGACTACATTGAAATGTACTGTATTTCCCACATTATCAAATTTCCCAATGTACGTTATGTCTTTCGGTAGTGAGTGAGCTATGCCAAAGCCCATTCTCATCGCATCCTATCCTACCTCTCCCCATTTTACCAACCCTCCTCCAATCCTTTAAATCTCCAAAGGTAGCAGTGCAACCGTGGGCGTTCCAACGTTTGTCATTCTGGACTGATGTTGGCATGTATCGCGGATGTCCATGCGCCACAGTATTCCCTTCCATCGGATAGACTGTCAGCTGGTCTGCCGACTTCACTTAATAAAAAATAACCATGTATTTATTACTGATTTTATTAATAGCTATTAATACCACTGCTTAGTTGACAAGTATAAGTAATTTGCGGTAAAATCACGCATCAGTTGACATCTTTACAAAGTAATTTAACAAATAGTGCACGCGACAGGTTTTGTCGATATGGTTCACACTGCTAATCAGACTATGGTTCACGAACGGGTTCCTGTTCATAATTTATGGTCAAATGCTAAGCGTTTGTATAGTAACATTACTTTAGTAATGCAACGAGAGCTAATAAGTGTTGTAATTAGTCAAAGCTTTGACTAATATTATTACGACTATAGTCAATATTAGTCATAACTTTGTACCTCCGTGTCATAATATGCAATGGCGTGTGGTGTGAGCATGCTATAAAATAGCACCACAAACCGAGGATAACAAAACGGCTTCCACACGCTCTGAGTTACTTCACTATCTATAAAAGAGTGGACTCGCCAACCCGTTTGGTCAGCGTGGTATTTTGAGGCCATACATCCCTCATGCACAAGACAATGTGCTTGGGGAGGGCTATGACTACCGTTACCTTATACCACTTATAAATAATTATACAGGTGGCAACTCAATATCTTTATGTAAGTATTTTTAAGGAAATTTCGTCTGTTGCAGCTGCAAATCGAGGCGGGCGCCGGCGACGACGGGCCGGGTCCGCCCAACAACAACTCCAACGGCGCCGTGGCCAATCCGCCGAGGGACGACAACCACAATCCCCCGCAACCGGCCTCACCCCGCGCACCCCTCACACATACTGGTGAGGAGACTCTTCTGTATTTATCACTAAATTTTACATTTGTTTCGCCGGCGTGCTCGCTATCCCACAGGAACCTTCCTTTCGTAGCCTATGACCTTTTACCCGCGGCTTCATCCACATGCTCACTATTCCACAGGAACCTCAGTTTATGTCTTTTCGTGGTCCCCAAGAAAATCTATGTAACATTTCAACTATTCATTCATCATTTGATGCCTGAAAGCATTTCAAACAAACAAATATACTTCATTTCTTTTATTATATATATATATATATGACTAGCTGTGCCCGCGACGTTGTTCGCGTTGTTTATAGTGATTTCCATGTGATTCATCTTGATAGAAATTCATCCAGCAGTTTTGCGTGATGTGTCTACAGTTCGACTCCGCAAAGAGATTTTTTTAAGGAGATTTTTTCAAAATCTCAAAATGCGAATATCTACCACGTTATATTGTTTACGCGACTGTACTATAATACCACACAAATATTTACCATACGAAACGATCTCGAAAAGCACTCGGTATAACACCGATATTACTTAAATCAATTTGCGACGAGTAATCGTTGATTCTCCTTATTTGCCCGCACGTGGAAGAGTGACGTGATTGAAGGCAATAAAAGATAAATAAAGATAAAAGAGAAACCGCGTTTGTGTTTGTTTGAGAGCTCCAGTCACTCATCGTTAACTGGCGCTTTGAAGCGCCCTTGAGCCGCAATTCTTTGCTAGCAGTGACGAAGATAATATGTTTTGAGAAGGTTTGGACGCAAAACTTACTTTTGCGTCAGCTCAGTGAATCTAAAGAGATATTGTTATAAAAGCAATAACACGCTTTGTATTCTCTTCTGTAAACATTTTAATTTTTAATATTAACTAATCAATCGTCTCTTACCCTAAATGACTAATCTAAATAACGAATTCGAGTACACCCGTATTCGGGAAAATGAGCGAAATTAGGTGTTCTGTTCTGTGTTTGGTCTATTCTTTGAAATATTTTAAAATATTGGAGAACTGTTAATTTGATGAGTACGAATATAGTAGATAATAGCGTAGCGTGCACGTAGAGTAAAATATTTACTACTAGAGACCCGCCCTCGCTGCGCTTCGGTTTATAAGTTTTTTTTTTCCAATTTTTTTTTCATAATTTCAAAATAAAATCTAGCCTGTTAGACATGGTTAGTGTAGCTTCCTAATTGTGAAAGAATCGGATCAGTAGTTCCAGAGATTACCCCCAACATACCTACAAATACACAATTTTACCTCTTTATTATATTAGTATAGATGAAAATGACTAAAGCGAAACCGAATGCGAAAACATGTTCAATATTATTCAAATCTTTCACGTGTAGTGAAAGCAAATAAATGTTTTTAAAGAGATGGCAGACGATTGGGCGTGCCACACAATTGTGAGGTGTAACCGCCGTTCATGGACACTTGCCAACACCAAGAGGCATGCGGCTGCGCTGCCGATATTGCAGAATCCTGTTCATAGTTCTCGTAAACAGCCTCATGTAGTAGCGTAGCCGAAAATCTCAGTTAGCAATTCATTACACAACTTCATCCCTCCAAAAAAAATCAGCGGTACAAAGAGAAATGGTCTCGATTATTAGTAGAGAGGATACCATTAATTTCGGTGGCCCGGTAACGAAGCTGCGTAGTAATCCATCAAACAATCAATTGGGGCTGACGCTGAGGAAAAATGTTTGAAGTTTGGTCTAAGTCACAAACTGTTTCGTTCTTAATATGTTTTTCTTCATGTTCATACTGTACGTCACTGGCTTATATACCATATCATACCATCACCCCATGTCTTTCCACTTCTGGTTATAGACCTCTCCGACGACTTTATCAGCAACTATCGGTGACTTTCTTCAAGTCGTCATTTCCCCATTCCCCATTTTCCGGTACGTGGTGTTTCAGTCGATAGCGACTTATTATATATGTGGGTGACTAGGTAAACATTGAGATACAGAAAAAGATATTTGGGTTACAAAACACAAATTTTTATTACTTCTCAAAATACTCTCCATTAGTCTCTATATAGCGATTCATTTGTCTAAACCAAGATTTAAAGCACTGGTCCTCAGGGCTGTCGAAAAGAATGCCACGGAGTCCGACCTTCACTTTTGGAAAGAGAAAGAAGTCGCATGAAGCTACTTCTGGGTTATAAGAAAGGTGGCTCAATTCTTGGATCTGTGGTCTTCAAAAAACTCGTTGGTAAGTTTTGCTTCGTGAGATGATTCATTGTCATGATGCAAGAAAAGCCCTTCCAAACCTGTTTTAGGACATTATTGATTTAACACATCGAATGCAGTTGGTGAACACACTTCACTGTACCATTGGGTATAAACAGTTTTTGGAGCGTCAAAAGAAATTGGCGCTAAACCTCCGCAGAGAGGACTGTTGCCACCAAAAGCTGATACTAATCTATGTTTACGCTCACTTTCATTTAAACCAACTTTAAAATCGTATATCATTATTGCACGAAAATGTTCTCGTTCGAATTTCATAGTTGCAAATAAAGCGCGCGTAATGTAATAAAAAAGTTTTTATTTTTTTCGTTTTGACTAAATGGCTTTTAAACCAAAGGATGCCTGAAAGAGATCGATTTCCCAATAAGGGTATTTATTGGGAAATGTATTTTTGTATTTTTGCAACTGTATTGTATTTTTGCAACGTGCAACAAGAACGAATAAAATATATATAAGAAAAAAACGAGAAAATAATGCTCTCAAATTATGCTACACACCTATTTCTTAGGTAAAGTGATTATTTTTGATAACCACTTTTGGATTTAGATATTTTCGCTCATGTTTTAACATTATTTTGTAATTGAAACGAATGCGTTTAATTTGATTCGATGCAAATAAATTTTCATGATAACCAGTCGATTTAAAAGAGTTTGTTGTATTCAATAGTTAACTCCGTTGGTTATTTTTTGCTGGTTTGCTGACATGAATATTATACATGTCATATTAGACATACTAGATATTAGTAGAATATTAGAATATTAGACATACTCAATACAAATTTAGTGCTACGGGCCCACAGATCATCACCCACCGAACTGCGGGCCAGCTTAACTATGTAAGTCCTAGCTGGACGCGCGAAACGACGCGTCGCATCGCGCATCGCGTCGCGAAAATATCAAACATTCGCTGCGCACACGTGTGTGAGCTGTGGGTCTAGTATTGCGAGGGGTGAGGCGTGTCCGACAGCGCGTCTGTTTACGACTTATTTGCTTTTTTAAATATAAATACTTCAAGTAAATGTTTTCATTGAGTAATAAGCGACTAATTTTATGTATGGTCATATTAAAATTTGAATAGTAGGTACTGACGACAATCGCGCATCCACATCTCCCAGGTAGGAAGGACAACGCGTCCGCAATAGCATTACGCTTTAGCAGGACAAAGTCTTAAGAAAACGCTTTCACCCATTACTTGTATCATAATACGAGTGCCACAAACATAGTTACCCTGACGTGGACTAGAGGTCGCTATTAGCGTTCCAAGCCCTATTGAATCTGAACCATCTGAACATAACACGTGCCAAAACATCAATCATTTTTACATAACACTTTCGGTGTAGTGTAGGTGGCAATTTTCCTGTCATAGACTTGAAAAATGTAGGAGCACGGTCATACGTTAAGCGTTATTAAACATTCTTTTATACCTTTATTTATTTCTAGATAACAATATAATGTTTAGTCCTAATATTATGAATCTTTATATTAATGTACAAAAAATAAACTACATTAAGTTATATTTATAATTGTAGCAGTGTACAATAATACACTCAAGGGTCTCGACAGCGCCGGCTCTAGCCCATGTAGCGCCCGGGTGCAATCAATACCCTGGCGCCCTCTAGTAGGCACTTTAGGCGGGCGGCGCTCGGCGCCCCCTAAGACCCTGCGCGCCGCACACCCTGCACCATAGGTAAAGTGCGCGCCAGTTAAGTCTGCGCGCGACTGGTGGCGTAGCTAATGTTGCCAGTTATGGGAAATTGCTTTCCGATCATAGACATAAATGGGAGATAAGGGAAAAATATAATTAGCTAATAAAGTGAACTACGACCAAATAATAATTCTAAAGTAATAATAAAGATAGGAATATTAAAAATTATGAACATATTTTTTATTATGCTTAATAATAAAAACAACATTCAATATTTTTCAAAAATTTTTAATAGGCATCTAGCGTTACTTTTAAATTTTGCATAAGTGTGGTCCTCAAGTGGTTCAATGCCTTCCATTGTATTATTTTCTGGATCTTCACTCATTTCGTCGTCTGAAGAGTCTGAGCTTCCATCGTCACTTGTAGGATCAATTATAAATTTGTCTAATTCTATATCCAAAAGCCTGTCGGATTCGAAATATTGGTCTTCCATTTTTTCCGCGTGTTGACACACATTAATCCATTCCTCCGTAGTTATAGTACTAAACGCTGCTTCAGTTATTGAGGATATTTCACTTGTAGCTTGACTTACATTTTTCTCTGCAACACGTCTTTTGGCTATAGCCCATATTTTTTCGATGGGATTCAAATCACAGTCATAAGGAGGTAAGCGCACGACCTCATGTCCATGTTGATTTAATAAATATTCGACCTCATATACTGGTTCTCCTTTATGTTTTTTTATTAATTCGTACAACTGTGGTTTTATCCAGTAATCTTCAAATGGAATACTATTATTTGAAAGCCATTGCTGCATTTCTGCTTTTAAATTGCTCATTGTGGGTGCTTTATTTATTTGAGTGCAATGGTATGGTGCATTATCCATAACCACGATGCAGTTATGTGGCAAGTTAGGAAGAATTTTTTCAGTCACCCATCGCATGAAATTTTTCGCATTCATGTCATCATGATAGTCGCTCGATTTTGATTGTGACTTAAACATTAGGAGTCCATTTTCAACAAATCCTGTTTTTCCGCCAGCGTGAGCTATAATCCATCTTGCACCGGTACTATCCGATGACAAAACACCTGGTTCTTCATTCGATTGCCAACATTTTTCGAGGTGATATGAGGCATGGATATATGTTTCGTCAAGGTAGATTACAGGGCGCTTTTCTTCCCGGTTTTTACGCATCCTTAAAATAAATTTAGCTCTCCAAGCTACAATATCATAACGTTCCATTAATATTTTACGTTTGGACTGGCACTTTTTATATTTGTATCCCATGCTTCTCAAAATACGCCTTAAAGTTGTTTTGCTGTATTTGAATTCAATATCAAATTTCAATGCGAGCCAAAGCTTATGAATGGTCGGAATTTCTTTTTTGACAACATAAAATGAGTGTATCATATGCCTTATAGCACACTTATCAAAATTGTCTATTTCCAAAAAACTTTCTCGGTTTCTATTTTTTCCTGGTGTTACAATTTTTGAAGTCGAAGCTTCAGCTTTTTTTCCTTCTTGAGTTATTTGAGTGACAGTGCGTTCAGAAATACCTAAAACGAACATATGTATGAATATCCAACAATATACCAATAAAACAAAAATACCCCACACGAAGGCAAAATACCAAGCAATGGTCACCCCAAAAATTACCTGTCAAGAAAGCAACCCGAGCCCGTACTTTAGAAAATGGTACAATTGGACCCTTATTGTCTCGTTCTAATTCACAAGAACGTTTCACCTTCAGAACAATGTCTCTGGCAGCACTTTTAACGACTTTTGGCATGATGATTACGAAATTTAATCAATAAATATGAATAAATACACAAGAGATTCAATACGCACAGTTGACTTGTCATAAGTCAAAACAACAACATCATGGCGGCCTGGGATTAGTTCCAATTTTCGCCGCGCGCAGACTTATCTGGCGCGCACTTTAAAGCCGGCACTGCATGGTCTAAAATCGGGACAGATGGCTTTCCTATTGACATCCTCTGTATGATTTTTTTTATTAAGTTTTAATAATATTTTTAATGATTTAAAAGTCTTAATTATCTAAGTAAATTAGTCAATATTACTTATAAATTGAGACTTTATACTTATTACTTATATGAACTTACACTTTATTGACTTAGACTTAGAGATCATTTTGCTTCAAGTGCGGGCGACCGGGCGGCAATGTCAAAGGGCGCAATTACTCGCCTATGACAGACGCACAGGTGCCGCGCCGCGCGCCCATTTCAAATGAACTTACACTCTATTGACTTAGAGATCATTTTGCTACCGGGCGGCAACGTGTCAAACGTACATACATACACTGTCTTTGGATTAGAGATTTTGCCGCGCGCGTGTTGTATTAAATAAAATTGTTATTTGTGTAGTGTAGTAATGCGGTATGACAAGCGCCGAAAGCGTAATAAAAGTAAAAAAAATATTATTGTTAATGACTATTTTTTTTTTGCTTGCGCATACATATTTGTCGTAAGTAACAAGTATATAAAACTGTGCAATGGCGTTAAGTTCAATGAAATATCCAAAAATTCAGCGCTCGACAGGCGCCCCCGGGCACCGCACCCCTTGCACCCCCTGGTAAAGACGGCCCTGGGTCTCGAGGGAAGCAAGAATTAAAACTTTACTAGCACTTTACTAAATAACACTCGTTTTATTTATCACTGATAAACACACAATTTTTTTATTTAGAAAAAAATGTTTGATCTCTGGTCATAATTCTACGGCAGACAATGCTAGCATGATGTAGAAATGTTTTAGCGCTATCTGTAGTCTAATTGACTAACTGAATAATCTTTAACAATTCCACGCCTTAATTCTACGGCAGACAATGCTAGCGTATTGTAGAAATGGTTTAGCGCCATCTGTAATTCAATTGATTAACTAATTAATCTTAAGCAGTAAATATATTTACTGCTGAAGTTAAATATTATATAAAACTTAGCATATAACTTACCATTTAGCAGTAGTACTTTCAGTATAATAATACTCGTAGGTACATACAGTGAAATATTAACGAGACATGAGCTTTGCATCCGTGTGAGTGGATGCCGAATTATCCAATCCGATAGTTCGCACTGTACACTATCGGTGTGCACTCACACAAACGCAAAGCTCATGTCTCGTGGATTTCTCTGTACTTAGGTTAATAATACCTACATATTGAAATATTGCACTTTGGTTCTTGTGGCAAGGTAGCCCCATGCTACAATTTCCCGGTACATAATTCGAGAGACTGGTCTACCACATCAGTTACCGATTCCGCGACATTAAAATGACAAACACTATATCAATTATATTGATGATTACACTTACCTGCACTATATAATTACGTAACTTTTACACTATTGTTCAAATCCACACATGTGGACATTGTCAGCTATTTTATCTTTTTAATCATGCATTTTATAGCCACAGTCTTAAAGATTTTCAACAGGAATACTTAGTCAAGTGCCATCCTTTTGCAGTTTTATGTTCCTTGACTTTGCTGATTTTGTAGCCCCTTTGGATCTGTACCGATATCTCTGGGTCATAATATCACGACATATTTTCAAAATATACGTATCATTTTTAAAATAAACGTCGAAAGAATTCCCCGCTTAATCTGTAAAGTATAGTTCTAGTGGGATTTCAGTTTCCCACCGACTACCGACTATCGACCGCTAAGTCTCTAGAAAATTGAAAATGATTGAACATTATTTGACATTTATTTTCTATTGATTTGATAATTGTTAATGCTACTTATGACAATATTTGACATCGTAAATTTAATAAACCCTTTGTGATGTATGTGACAATCTGAGGCGTCTATAATTGTGTGTTTGGTGGCGGGTCACATACTTTTTGACAAATGTATGATATATATATATATATATATATATATATAGTATTAGTATAATATAAGAATTTGCACGCCGATGAGGCAGAGTATGCATCGTCTTTATTAATTCATATATGTCATCTTTTGTAACACAAATAAATGAAGAATATGAATCTGAATAAAAATATCGCATAAAGATTTACAAGAAATTATTTATGATAAGCTAAGGAACGGTGAAGATAGTATGAAAGTAGACTACTTACCGCTTACGTCTATTTTTAATGTGTACCATAAATTGTATTCAGCCCTTTCATCGTCCACTGCTGGACTTGTCCGGTGCACGAGGCTTTGAAACGGCACGCCGCTGGCGGGTTGGCGAGTGTAGTTTTTTCAAGTTTTATGGTCGCTACTTGGTTATCTCGTAGTCGCATTTTACGACTTCTCTAACGTGGCAATGTTGGTTACGTGGCGTGCCGACATTTGCCATTTTGGACTGATGTTGGCATGTATCGCGGATGTCCACTTACCATCAGGAGGACTGTATGCTCGTCTACTTCTTCTTTCTATTAAAAAATTCATTTAGTTTATAGAATAGTGACTATATTATCAGCAGTGAAAGAACATAGGCTCATAGTATGTTATGGCTGCAGTTTTTTAGGCAAATAAAATGGTAAATCTTCATCACGAAGGAGAAACAAACATTCATTATTTATAATGTCAATAGTAATGAAACTGAAATGACACAAGTTTTAGTTTATCGTAAGAAGCAATAGGTCAGGTCGTCGACTCAACTTGCTGATTAAAATAGGTCTTGCACACATCTAGTTGCCGACAGCAATGGTCGATTTAGTTGATTCACATTGTCGCTCTACCATCTTTGATAATTGATAAAATTTGTCAGGAGTCTATCAGATATTCTGGATTTTATTAATCAACTGGTGACTTTCTTTTCGGAGAACAAAACCGGCATACGAATCGTTCGTGCTTGCTCTTTAGTTGAGTTGATCTAAATAAAAATTACGGCGATTAATATCGATCAATTATGACGATCGCGGAAATCATTAAATGTTTAGTTCCGATGCATACGCATCTTTGGTAGAAATCTTTTTATTAAGAAATATTAAGAATCTTTTTAGAAAAAAAGTGACAGTCGAGTAGACCGTCCACCTAGTGGTAAGTCGATACTGTCGCCAATAGATGTACGCGATACATGCCAACATCACTCGAGAATGACGAACGTTAGCACGTTCCCGAATGCAACCTTAACTAGTCCACGAGGACGTACCACACTGCGCTTTCCGGTACGTGCTCTCCATCCAAAAACTATTTATTCTATCCCATTTGTTGTCGGTCCATATATCTTTGCTTATTAAATCCTTTTTGACGTTCTTTAATTAACTGGTAGCATAATACGAATCGCTCAGATATCGCTTGTGTCTACGCTACGCCTTACGCTACACTTATCTGGACGCAACCTTACTTCCATGACTTGATAGTTTGATCAGTCGCCACAAACAAATCGTACTTTGAACTGGTTCAACGATTATAGCACGCCGCGTTTACAATAATAAAATAATGAAGTGCGTTGAATTATTAATATTTTTAACAATATTAATAGTGGTTGAATGCAGAGGCAGGGATGATGTAGTGTGGGGTTACGCAGACGATAATAAAGCAAGTGATAATGTGAACTCCGTCGCTGTTACTGAATTTCTACCAGATGTACTCAGTAAAAGTGCGTTTCGGATGTCTCGGAAATGCTCCATTGGTTACTCACAAGTTGGCGGTCGTTGTATTTTAGCTTAAAAATGTCAACTTTTCAATAATTTACTCTACATATGACTATGTCCGCTGTATACTGTGAGAGTGGTGCGATGTGTTGTGAAGAAGTTTTCGGTGCTCGAACTGATTGAATGTACATCATGGCTGTTATCTCCTCAGCAGATTTCATTGTCGAACAGTTTTATATAAATTGATGTGAATTTTAGTGTTAACACTTCAAAACGTGTTGTAAAGAAAGATAATATTAATTAAAGTTGTCTCTCAACATTTATTTGTTACACATTCAACAGGTGTTGTATGTTACAGGTGTTGATTAAAGAGCTAACAGCTGTCTGTAAAAGGAGATATTGCAAATAGAATTTAAAAATATAATTTACTACAGTCGGGACTTTTGTCGGGAAATCGAGGTCAAGATGCGTTTTTGTTTGATTATTATACAAATTGTGTATTGTGCGTATTGTAGTTCAATAGTGATAGTTTAAAAAGTGTTTTTTTGTGCGCAATGTTCGTAATAATCAAATGAAAGCATAGGACTGCGTTTTTCGCGTGCTTCCAAAGAGTCCGCTTCTATTCTCTGATCAATTTATCAATTTATCGACCTACTCCTGACTTACTTCGACGGGACTAGACATTAATTATATTATGACATTGTTTATTAGGAAGAAAACTTAACACTGGCAGAATGTGTTAATTGTACCACTGCTATATATCTATACATATAATAAAAATGTAACTGATCGCTGTCTGTACATGGAAGATATATGAGAAAAATATTATTGGGGCCTTTGTTAACGCAATAGAAGCCAAAACAATGATTGTTAGAATTTTTGTCTGTTTGTCTGTGCGTTTGTGCGCGCTAATCTTAGAAATGGCTTAACCGATTTGGGTGTGGTTTTAACTAATGTATTGTGGTAAGCTTCACTTAAAATTTAGTGTTTGTTTTATTTCAATCAGTTCATAAATAAAAAAGTTATATCAATTTAATGTGTGTGATCGTTTTTGAAAATACCAAATACCCCTAAGAAGGTAAAGACGGTGTTTATAAACTAAAGTGCACGCGGATGAAGTCGCGGGCAACAGCTAGTAAAAAGAATAAAAATTGCTAGAGTCCTGTATCACTAACATCAAATTATCAAACTTGTATCAAAGCAGAGCATCGTATTATAACATGATACGACAGTAACAGATTGAGTATTACGTTATAAAGCAGACAGCTATGAGCAAATCAAGCAGCAGTTCTCAGTCACTCCCGAAAAACGAAAAGGTAATAAAAACGAGCAGGTACGGTAACATTCCCGCATGATTAAATGTTTCGGCTGCATTGTCATGACTGTAGGCCCAATTATGTGTCTAGATGTTGACCTACATGTGAGGTGCTGAAGACGAGGGTCCTCGAGATAAAAGGCGCGCCTCACAACACAATCGATACCGCTGACGTTGTTCCGAGCACAGATTTTTTTGGTAACATTTCAGCATTATGGTCCACACGTTTGATGAATCAAACGAACAATCATTAGGCGTATGAAAATCATAAGGAAACGTCATAAGGAAACCACTGCCCCTGTAAGTTTATACGTCCGTGGTTATTGTTTGTGCCCGTTAACTTACAAGGTGAATTTAGGTCAAGTGACAAAAGCATTAGGTCAAGTGACAAAAGCATTAGGTCAAGTGACAAAAGCAAAAACCGCCAAGCAAGCGAACAGTGTATTTAATATCTACAACAAATCAGTTGCTGAATACAACTTATAACATTAACAGTCTTCACTAGCCCTTTGTTATCCACTGCTGGAAACAGGCCATCTCATTGTCTCGTTTACGAGAAATGTATGGTTTTAAAACACCTCGCTGGCCAAGCGGATTGGCGAGTCCACTCTTTTAGAGGTGGTGTGTTTCTCAGGGCTTGTGGTGGCAGTTTTGTTATTCCTTAGTCTTATTCTAAAGAAGGCTCACGCCACATGGCCGAAACTCATTTAATTTTAATTTAATTTAATTTAATGAGCTGTGAATAGGATATTGCAAGATCGGCGGCGCGCCCGCATACCCCCGCAGGTGTCCATGGGCAGCGATAACACTTGCCATCACGTGGAACCGCTTGCTCGTCCGCCGAATAGTATATAAAAAAAAATATAAACAAAAATCATCTAATTTGCAAAATTTGCATTGAATTTTACAAGCGGGTGCATGCTTCTTAGATATCTTAATTCTTTAACGAATTTCGAACGGAAACATTGTAAGGTATTTATTTCCTCCTGTGCCCCAGATTTTGAAAAAAATCTAGGGCATGTAAATTATTTACCAATTCGCACTGGGACCTTAAACCCATTGTGATTGCAAGGAAAGGTCTGTACCCAGCAGTGGAAGTTATAGGTTCATAACGAAAAGTCAAAATCAACCTCCTGATATTTAATGTAAAACTTTTGCGTTTCCTTAACTTTGTTTCGTCGTAAAAGGTGTCGTTTTGCGTGAATGTCTGATGCGCTACTCAGAGGCACTCGAGGAAAATTCATTTTAGGTTTAAATTTTTTAGGTTTAGATGTCTTTTATCTCATATATAGGATTTAGATACATATTTCCACAATGTAATTGTATTCTATATGCAGAAGACGGCTCGAGAATGATTCGGGATGAACAAGAAATCTTTTTGCTGCAGCATGTACACACTTTTTTGTACTATTAGGTCCTTACCATATGTAATTTGCGGTTTGTTCATAGTGGCCACTTTGAACTTAGTAATCTTGCGTTTGGCTTGGAACTCTAAATTCAAATTATTTTCAATTTAAAGCTACGGCATTCGTTTTCAGAATTAATTATTCATTTATTTTTCCATCAAACGACTTTTTGCTTAGATATTGTTGTGTTTGCGACCATGGAAAAGTTAAAAATTCGCGTTATTTTCTAATATGAGTTTCGTCATTGGAGTGCCGAGTGAACTGATATATATCGAGATTTTTAATTTCATTTGAACAACAATACAACAACATCGCTATTAATTCTACTAAATAGTCCGTGATTTCAAAATGGCTTCCATTTGACTTTACCGACAAATGATTCGCCACGTCATTGAAGCTTTCGTTTCTATTGGAATTGTCCAATTGATTTGTTCGCCATTCAATGATTTGAGATTGAATGACGTTGAGTTTCCTTGAATACAGAATTATTTCTCCATCGCGAGGATTTAAATGGAAATACACGGACAGATATAGAGGGATAGATAACGCAAGCTGTCCGTCGCTGCGTGTATGACGTTGGTGCTAATGCACCTACTTCTAACGCCGCTCGTTCAGTCTGTTCCGACCCGTGTCTATAGCAAGTCGTTGTTACAAAACAAAAATGCCTAATTGCGCTGTAATCAATTGTAAAAAGGCGATAAAGTTGTGAATCGAATTAAGGGACATGTTTCGTAAAATTTACTCACTAAAGTGACACTGTTGCTTTCCATACCATTCCACGAACTCTCATTGTCTATCTACATCTGTTTATGAGTTACTCCGTCACTGACAATTACAGGCGACTCCATGTGCCCGAAAACTTTAACCCAAGAAATTATAGAAAAGATGAAATTACACCTTTTTTCAGTCCATTACACCCACGACTCATAAATTTTTATTCAGGCTTCATAGAGATTTAAATCCTTAGCTTAACAAGAGATATTTCATACATAAGTGTTAAGGTTTTATGTTGTTAGATAACTGGGCTAATGTACAATTAATATTGCTTAAAACAGGAGCTCAGTTAATTAATGTGTGTACAAAACCCTCATATTTATAATACATTAGCTCCGACATGAACAGACTTGTTTACAAAATGTAATAATATGTTTAGCTTGGAAAGGTCATTAACGGGGAGCAAATTCTTACCGTAAGAAAGTGGAAAACTGGGTTGCTAGTCAGTATTGCATACCAAAATATTGTACATTAAAAGATACAGTGTTAACGATACAAGTTTTTTTTTTTTTTTTTTTTTTTATGGACGAAGGCGGCAGACGAGCATACAGTCCACCTGATGGTAAGTGGATACTGTCGCCCATAGACATCCGTGATACATGCCAATATTAGTCCAGAATGACAAACTTTGGCACGCCCCCGGATGCGCTGCCTACCTTTGTTGATGAAAGAATGAATTTGGAGAAAGGATGGGAGACCTGGGAAGGGATAAAATGGGAATGGGCTCTGGCATATCTCACTCACTACCGAAACACGTACATACATTGGGGAATATGATAAAGTGGGAAATGCAGTACATTTCAAGGTAGTATTCTGTGAGAGAGGGGTAACGTGGCCAGTCGAGTGCGCCCAGCGGCTGTTGGATTGCAGCGTTCACTCTCCCCCAAAGATTAAGTTTTAAATACATAGGTTTAAAAAGGTGGCCCTATCCTTAAAGCTTGCAGGCAACCTTTGGGCAGCAGACGATATATGCCAATGATAGGTAAATGTTGCATATATCGAAATTATAAAGCATACTATCTATATCTGAACCGATAACCGACCAGGCAACCTTTGGACAGCAGGCGATATATGTCAATAATAGGTAAATGTTGCATATGTCGAAATTATAAAGCATACTATCTATATCTGAACCGATAACCGACCAGGCAACCTTTGGGCAGCAGGCGATATATGTCAATAATAGGTAAATGTTGCATATGTCGAAATTATAAAGCATACTATCTGTATCTGAACCGATAACCGACCAGGCAACCTTTGGGCAGCAGGCGATATATGTCAATAATAGGTAAATGTTGCATATGTCGAAATTATAAAGCATACTATCTATATCTGAACCGATAACCGACCAGGCAACCTTTGGACAGCAGGCGATATATGTCAATAATAGGTAAATGTTGCATATGTCGAAATTATAAAGCATACTATCTATATCTGAACCGATAACCGACCAGGCAACCTTTGGGCAGCAGGCGATATATGTCAATAATAGGTAAATGTTGCATATGTCGAAATTATAAAGCATACTATCTATATCTGAACCGATAACCGACCAGGCAACCTTTGGACAGCAGGCGATATATGTCAATAATAGGTAAATGTTGCATATGTCGAAATTATAAAGCATACTATCTATATCTGAACCGATAACCGACCAGGCAACCTTTGGACAGCAGGCGATATATGTCAATAATAGGTAAATGTTGCATATGTCGAAATTATAAAGCATACTATCTATATCTGAACCGATAACCGACCAGGCAACCTTTGGGCAGCAGGCGATATATGTCAATAATAGGTAAATGTTGCATATGTCGAAATTATAAAGCATACTATCTGTATCTGAACCGATAACCGACCAGGCAACCTTTGGGCAGCAGGCGATATATGTCAATAATAGGTAAATGTTGCATATGTCGAAATTATAAAGCATACTATCTATATCTGGGGCCTTACCACCATTCCTTATAGCAGTCTTATTTTAACCTTACTTCTCAATTTCGTACCACGGCGTCCTTAATGTAAGCTTATTTTATTTTTGTTTTAATAGGAAGTCTTGGTGACGTCAACACAATTCGATAGCTTACTGTAGTGAAAATCGCAACGTTGTATGAAAGAAATGGCGTTATACAGTTCATATAGCGTTATCTCGTATTGTTTTTTAGCAGGGAATAGACAAATAATTAAAATAATTCGTTCTTTTGCAGCACTAAGCGTTAATGTTTTTGTGGAGGTCATGGTACGAATATGAGTAATGGTGTTTTAAGCCTGAAACAAAACGTTCCTGCAATAATATTGTTTTGTAAAAGATGGTGGTAGGGCCCCAGAACCGATAACCGACCAGGCAACCTTTGAGCAGCAGACGATATATGTCAATAATAGGTAAATGTTGCACGTATCGAAATTATAAAGCATACTATCTATATCTGAACCGATAATCGACCAGGCAACCTTTGGGCAGCAGGCGATATATGGCAATAATAGGTAAATGTTGCATGTATCGAAATTATAAAGCATAGTATCTATATCTGAACCGATAACCGACGGGGTAGACGAGTCTCGAATGGAGGTCACGTAATGCGAATAGCAGTGTGGCCAGTGTGGGACGACTATATAAATCTAAATAAGAGATTTTTTATTTAAATTTCTATATGGACGCCCTACGGCCAAGTGGATCAACGACTTGAAGAAGTTCGCCGGTGGTAGTTGGATGAGAAGAAGCGAGGATCGTGTGTGGTGGCGGGCCTTGCCTATATCCAGCAGTGGAGAGACATCGACTGATGGTCTAGTATGGGCTGATGGTATATTTTATATCTATATAAAGGAAAAATATGACTTACTGATTGACTGACTCACGTATTGTACCAGTTGTGAATAAAATATAGTGAGTCTTAATTGTGGCATACCAATATCATTTCTTTTGTCCTTTAAAATGTAAATAATGAATGACGCCCTATATTCGCTAAATAACACGCGGTATTTCTACGCTGTAAAATAGTATTGAAATTTAGTATCACTTTACTTGCATATTCGTGTCCTGGCCTTGACCTACTCCGATGGATAGGGTACTGTGGAAGCAATATATTCTTACCTTTTCAGTACCCGTATTGAAATATACCCCAAACGTAAAAATATATTTCAGTTCACTCGGCACTCCAATGCCCTAAATTAGCGAACATATTTTTAAAGGTTTTCTCACACAGTTGCGATAAACTGGCCGGTAATATCGCAACGCGGTAATGCGATAACTGGTCTTAGTACATTTTGTATGGTACCGCATGAAATCTTACACACAACGACGATAATAGCACTGCGGTATAAGTAGAGAGACGCGAGATCAATTATCTCAATATTGTTTTTGAGACGCGTCTTTTTGAGACATTTTTAAAGATTTGTTTATTTTTTTGATTGGACTCAACATATTATTGTCAAAAAAAAATTGAATAATTGCAAGCAATCAATTGCCTATACAAAATTACGTCTCCTTCTATAAGGGTACTAAAAATGTAATTGATAATAGTGTAAAATGTATCACTGCGAGCCAAATGCCTCTCCTTGTAATCCCACGAAGGTTCCGGGCCCTAAAAGCCAATATGGATCAGTGGCTCAATGGGCTCAGTATGGATATACCTAATACATATTTCAGTTTTTTTAAATTCTCGTGGATTTGGCTTTTCTAGCGGTGTGTTCTTTTGCCGTTCGATCGACTTAGTGATACGGGCCGGGATTTCAACTCACGACCTCACGAATGGAGATCACTGATTATCCATCCCCGCTCCCTGATATTAATATGCGTCATATAATTCACGGATTTTCATAAAGAAATAAATCCTTCTATAGTCGGATTATTTATTCGAGTCAGGGATATGACATGTAAAACTGTCAATAAAGTCTCATTTACGTACAAATTTCACTGTTTGACAGTTCTATATGTCATGTCCCTAACTTGAATAAATAATCCGACTTTACTTAGAAAAATGACAAATAATTTTTCTAATGAAATGACGACAATGGCGTCGGACTTTTTAGCGGAAACTCGAGAAGTGAAGGTATTTGTTTGATTATTATAAAAAAATATTTATTGTGGGTTTTTTGATTTACATAATAATGATACTTTATTGAACTTAAATTTGTTTGTGATAATCAAATAAAAGAGTAGGTATAAGACTGCGTTAATCTTAATCTTCTAACACTTTACTGAGCGATTCCTAACTTACTTCTACGGGATTGGACATTGACGAGATATGTTTCAATATGAAAATTATTAATTACCAAGAAAGCTCGACACTGGCACTGTGTGTTAACTGCGCTATTGCATTAAGGAAAAGGAAAGTCGACAATGAATTATCTGTTGCTTTTTTATGAAATTCATTTGGACACTGGCATAGCCATTGGTCCACACACTGGCAATGTTAAAACAGAATTGTTTTTATCACATCCAGTCCTGTGATAATAGGTTTATTGAGGACTCCATTGAAAAACACGAAAAATGGACACGCTTTTACTTAATTATCACAAACATTATGCACTAACACTGGAGTTTGATAAACTATCACTACAAAATTTTTACAACAACCAAATAAAAACTGAACTTTACTTCTCGGGTTCCCGTCAAAAAGTCTGACGTCTCCATTACTTAATTTACTTACTTATTTATAGACTTAAATGTCACGCTCAATACGTAACCGTCAAGTTTTCTCAATCACGAGTCTCCTGTCGTCCCGCATACTTCGACCTGACCTTGACCTATCCCGAGCCTCCCAAGTACCCCGCTCGTGAAGGTAGCGGAAAAATTTGTTTGCCCAGGTTGTTTTCCATAAATAGACTACAATCATGAATTTGGTACAGCGAATACACAATAGATTTCATCTAATACAAAAATACAATATTTTATAATTATACCAATATAATATATATATCTCTGGATATTTAAAAATATACAACCTGTCACTAAAATAACGCAACAGCTTATTCAGTATCGAGAGTACTTAATTTATTTTTCTTATTATTAGAAAATAATTTTATTTTTCGCTAGCACGGTATTATATATCTATATATTTTAAATTGGGTGACGTGTTTCAGATTTTGCATTAATTCGGTGACATGTTGTATATACTTTGACATGTTGTGTAGATTTTTCCACAGGTAAAAACAGAAATTTCATTTAATTGTAACTATGTTTATTGTGATCTGACCAAGGATCGATACGTGCCTGTACGTATCGATCCTTCGGTATACTGGTGGAAAACTATATTCTTGTGTGTTTCATTTCAATATAAACATGCTCTATCATATGATCTATATAAAGCAATAAAAAACTATTGTTTATATTTGATTACCACAATGAATACGCACAAGAAACACCTGGAAGTTTAATAAAGTAGCACTACTACACCACAAAACGCACAATATACAATTTTTATAAAAATCAAACAATAACTCAACTTCACTCCTCGAGTCCCCGCCAAAAAATTCTCCAAAATTGTTTTCGTTTATGGCGTTTGTTTTCGTATGACGCCCTTCAAATATTCTCTATAATCCAGGTGAATGTGCGTAATCACGTGTCAACTGAATACGGACATTTAGCGAAGTGAATTCTGAAAATAGCAGGAATACTTTTGGATCTAGAATACATGATTGGGATTAAATTTGAGCATATCACGTGCTATGCAATTAAATTGACGGATTAGCGTTAAATATAGGATGGGTCGACATTTTCAGGGATGACGTTCGAAGGTTATACTGGGATGTACTTGATTGGGTTGTTGTTTATCTTGTTAATCACTAAGGTTGAATCCCGATTCCAAAATGTTTAAACCAAGAACCAAGAATATAAATGTTTATAGGAGATTTCATAAGCCTCTCTATTTATACTCGTAGTTTATATACTTACCTTTGTTTATGGTTTACTCTGTGTTTAAAGTATATATTATACTGGGCTTCCCATTTCTATGCAACATGAAGGGAAAGTACTTTAAATACAGAAGTTAGGAAACATGCTTGAATATTCAAGCGTCTGTTCCATTTTCAAATTTTTTTTTTTTTTTAAGTGCCTATTAAAATTTAAGTGCCTATTAATTAGTTTTTTTAAGTAAGTCAGCCATCAAGAGCGACGTTCTTATTTTTTTTAAATATTAATCGCCTTGTTATCTCACAACAGAGATGCATACAAGTACTAGTATTTAATTATCAATTAATAATTTTTATCATGCACATAGTAATAAGGAAATTATAATCCTTAAGTGGGTACTTATTAGTAATAGTATTCTATGAAATGATAATCCCGATATTGTTAGAAGTACGGAAAAGTCTATTTATTTTGCTGAGCAAAATTTTAAATTGAATGTTAAGGTTCGAAAGTCTCAATTAAGTGAAATTTCCTATCTTCAATATTTAAAGTACTTTCCCTTCAAGTTGTATAGAAATAGAACGGCCATTAATAATTATGTTGTTTCCTGTTTTGGTATTTTACTCAAATTATGTTTTAGTTTAAATATTAAGTAAGTGTTATAAATTGTAAAATTCTGTCTGGGCGACTTAGTAAATAAAAAAAATAAGAAAAAAACAGATTCTGATGGACACGTTTTCTTAGTATCTGTGCAACTAAATGGTAATTTTAAAGGATGCTTCCTTGGACTATATTGGTATTGCCATAGATGGACATAGCTAGACAACGCAAGTTCGTGAAATTGTATGGAAACCAAGCATGTAACTTATTTTGTATCTGACACCATATTATATAGATAAACAAGATAAGTTCTCACCTGCGCGCCTGCAGGGGTGCGGCGGGAGGGGAGGCACCTGCCGTCAGTTCTTTCCCAAGTGAGTTGGCGTGTCCTCTTTTTCAGAGGTGGTGTAGTTTCTCGGGGCTTCTGGTAGCGGTTTAGTTATCTCTTAGTCGCCTTTTATAACACCCACGGGATGAGATGAGATCAGTGATAGTGACCATTTCAGTATAAAACCAATATACGTAATTAATTTCTCTATCTTCCACAGAAGCCCTGAAAATTTACGGTGACCGACTGTCGGAGTGGGAGAGGAATGAGATCCGCAAGTACCCCGAAGCGTGGTTCCTGGGTCTGGAGTCCAGCAAGATCCACGCTCGGGCAAATTTGCCTAACAACTGCGGGTTTGATGATGAGAACGGCAGTTATAATAAGGTGAGATTGTCACACGAATACATTATTTTTAGTGTTCTTTCATATACATACCTACCGATCTCTCGATTTAAATTTAAGATTTAAAATTCGATTTAAGATTTAAAATCCCAATCAGCTGTTGCGACAAAATAAAAATTTATTTATTAAGTACTAAACTTAGCGAAAAGCTTAAAACTATCATAATTGTCATACTAATATTATAAAGATTTATAATATAATATTAATCTTTCTCTTTCCTTAATCAAGTAATCAAGTAATCTTTCCAGATTTGTATTTTTGTATGTTTGTAACGAATAAACTCAAAAATTACTGGACCGATTTCAAAGATTCTTTCACCATTAGAATGCTACATTATCCCTGAGTAAAACATATTATTACTACTATATTTATTACTAGAAAAAATTTGGGATCCCTCAAAATAAAATGGCTATATTTTATTTTAAAATTTTGAAAAAAAAAATCTTATTAACCGAAGCGAAGCGAGGGCGGGTCGCTAGTATCTAATAAAGGTTTGTCTACGATACAAGTTCTGCAGTAAAGTGCAGTATCAGTATACAAAACATTATAATTTAAACAAGACATGTAATTTAGACATTAAATATTTTGTACACGGTAAATACTTGTGCAGTGAACTTTATGTAAATACATATAAGTTTTAGATTATTCAGTCCACGTCAAACACTGCAAAGGTAGCCCATCTCTGTTTCAGCAAATCAACGACCACATAGCGTATCGATACGAAATCCTAGAAGTAATCGGCAAAGGTTCCTTCGGTCAGGTCATTCGGGCGTTAGATCACCGCACAGGAGAGCAGGTCGCTATCAAGATCATCAGGAACAAGAAGCGATTTCATCATCAGGCCCTCGTGGAAGTCAGAGTGCTGGATCACTTAAGGTTGAAGGACAAGGACCAGTCACACAACGTCATACACATGCTGGATTATTTCTACTTTAGGAATCATTTGTGCATCAGTTTTGAGCTTATGAGGTTAGTGTCTTCAGTATTTAACAAACATAATGTCTATTACATTAAATTTAATGTAATGTAATTTAGTGTAATGTAATTTAATGTAACGTAATGTAATGAAATGGAATTTAAAGTAATGTAATTTCTTCGTGTGGTGTCCGGTCGGCTTCAATAATATTAGCGACCCCATCCCGTGGGCTTCGTAAAAAGCGACTAAGGGATACAAAGCTGCTACCACAAGCCTCGAGGAATTACATCACCTCTAAAAGTGTAGACCTGCCAATCTGCTTGGTTATCATAGTCTTTAAAGGCCATACATCCCCCATGCACGGGGGGAGGCCCAAGTCCAGCAGTGGACTATATTTTATCGTCACTGCTTGACTGATGATCAATGATCACCAGTCCTTTGGACTGGTTATCATTAATTACGGTAATGTAATAGATAGATATATTGTGCTTCAAATGTTGAATGGCTTTCATAATAATAATGAGTATGGCGCAACCAGCGCAATATATCCTGGGACTGATTAAAATTCAAACGGTTTTTGAGGGCTGGAAAAAATGTCCCCAAGATCTTTCTGATGTTCTGTCTGGTCATCTTGCGCCCTCTGAAATTGACCGGACACGAGTCGCTTGCTGGTTCAAATGGGTAGGTTTAAGGCAGGTTCAGCAAATAAACACTATATTTTAGTGACTATTTACCCTAATAAATAAAGCAATTGCAGTCTCTAATAATAAAATACCTAAACATCTCTTACTCTTCATTTCAGTATCAACCTATATGAGCTAATAAAGAAGAACAACTATCAAGGTTTCAGCTTAGGTCTCATCAGACGGTTCACCAGCTCGTTGCTGCGGTGCCTGCGGCTACTCGAGGCAGAGAACATCATACATTGCGACTTGAAACCTGTAAGTCTGTCAGTAGTTAAAGACATCGTCCTTTTCAGTATAGAATACAAATGACATATCAGTAAAACACAGCTTTTTAAAAGTATCTAGTAGTAAAACATAACTAGTATGTAATAGATAAATTAAGATCCTATAGCAGATCCTGTAGTGAACGGGAGATTATGTGGTGATGAGTCATAGGAGAAACCTATACTCAGCAGTGGAGAGACATAGGCTGATGATATGGTATGGCAGATTCTATATTAAATAGAGTCTTAAAGTAGAGCTTACATAGTTTCTTATGTCGACTATGTCACTTGCATTCTCTTAACTGTTTAATTAAGTCTGTTAATTCAAAGGACAACAGTGTTTCCAATTAGAACGCAGATGAAGTAATGATATATTGTCATCAGCAAAGAAAATTAGATCATTTTACCATCATAATACAGCACGTTACTTATTAGTACGTTACCATAATAAAGCCACGATTGGCTGGGGAAGCTGAGAGGAATTTAAACAATAATAAGTTTTGTAACAGCAAATTGCGTACTCGACGCATAACTTTGCTAAAGTGATTTATCAGGCGTTTATTACGTGTAAATTGCGACTACATATTATATAGGAACAGGTAAGATCTTTGATAGCGTCGTGAAACGATGGTTTACTAACCATTGAATGTTAAGTTTAATGAACCACATAATAATAATTTTACGTATTTAAAGATTAATGTTGCTCAGTCTGTTTCTATGTTTGCGTTAATCGCGGAACCTACCATTCCGATTTTCTACGATTTTCGCCATTGTTTAGTATACTTTTTCTGGAACATAAAGATACTTATTCGACACAACGCAACATTTTTGATGTGATTAGACTTCAATTCAATTGAAAAAATGGGAAATCAGAATGGGTAAAAATTTAAATGGTAATTATAACCCTGATTCTCACGATACCTGTGTTTGAGAGTTAGCCTCTGTTTTGCCCTTCCTATTTTTGTAAATACTGCCATATTTTTAAAAACAAAACCTGAACGTTTTTATACAAAATCAAGTTCTAAGTAGACAGAGCCACGCCCAATATCGGGTATAATCCTTTCATCTCACGAAGGTGGGTTAGGTTTAGTAGTGTTTGTTCTCGTACATGTCTTCTCGCCTATAATTTAATACATCTTGGATTTAAAAAAACAAAATCAGTATTGTTAAAAAGAGATTTTATTTGGCCACAAATTATGATTGTAGAAATCATGGAAATCTTAAAATAAAAATATTAGGAACAAAAATGCAAAATGTGGCAAAATGCGAAATTATCAAACCTGTATGATACTCGTAATACAGTGCCTGACATGTGTGGACGCACCCTGAGGCCGACAATAATGGTATTGCTTCTAATTTAATTAAAAATAATTTGTATGAAAATAGGTTCATACAAATAGTTTTAAATTCATACAAATGGTAAAAATAACACAAGTCCTGTGACGCAAGCTTTGCAACTGCAAAGCCATACCTACGCCAGTTTTTGTAGGTGTTGTTGGGTAATTGCATAAAATGCTGTAGTCAATAGAACAACATGCTCACATAGATCATTCTCCTGTTCTTCTCCAGCAAAAAATCATTACGCGCGTAATTGTCAAACTCCGTTACGTTCTCCGTTGTTTTGATATCGAGAAATAATCTTCTAATTTGAATGTATTTGCACACCATTCATTAATGTTGTTAGCAATGACAAACATTCAGACAATAAAGATTTGTATAAATAAATTATAACTTACCTCGTAATGGAAATATGTATATAAAAAAATACAACGAAAACGCAGCAAACACTTGACACCTACACCTACCTCAAATGGTTGATTCGCAACGCACGAATCGCCGGTGCAGAAAGATTATGGCCTATTGGACCAGTGCCGGCTTTACCTATGGCGCAGGGTGTGCGGCGCAGGGTGTTAGGGGGCGCCGAGCGCCGCTCGCGACGCCTCCAAAGAGCCTACTAGAGGGCGCCAGGGTATTGATTGCACCCGGGCGCTACATGAGCTAGAGCCAGCACTGTTAATTAGACTATGATATTACGCACTCAGATGTGCTGTGACGTTATTAGTTTTTTGGACATGGGTGGGCGTGGTATTATCAACCGCGCTCAATTATGCAACTCTCCCCTACATTGTTTTTAAACGGTTTTATTTAGCTCGACCCGTACGGAATTTATTTGTTTATTTATTTGGGTCAAAATTAGAAATTGAAATTTAAGCACCTTCCCGTTGTCAGATTGATCTGAAATTTGGTACACACATTTAATTTAGATGACAATACAATATAATAAAATCAATAACATTATAAATCTAAGATGGCCGCCGATACAAAATGGCGGATTACATATTTTTCCTTAACCCCCTCAATATGGGTATCAAATGAAAGGGCTACACGTAGTTTTCAGTGCATATAAAATATAAAACCGTTTAACTTAAAAGTTTTTTAAGATTGTTATATTTAGTATGAGTAAACTACAACGCTTAGATTCCTTGGGATCGCTAAAGCCGCGACGCACACTAACACAATGTACATGTACGAGCACAACCACTATTAATTAAGCGTAACCCGCCTTCGTGACATGAAAGAACTTTATCAAAATATGTTACTATGTTAACAGGAGAACATTCTACTGAAAGCACGAGGCAGCTCTTCTATCAAGGTGATAGATTTCGGTAGCTCGTGTTACACTCACACGCGGGTTTACACCTACATCCAGTCCCGGTTCTACCGCAGCCCCGAGGTCATCCTGGGCCTGCAGTACGGCACTCCCATCGATATGTGGAGTATGGGTGAGTTAGAGCCATTATTTTATTTATTTAAAAAACTTGTATTGCTGTACCGAGGGCGAGCTTAAAATGAACAAAACAATCTACAAACAATTTCAAATTACTAATTGTCATTATGAAGTGAACGGAGTTTAAATTTGGATATTTCGGATACGAGTATATTGTATTCTCTTTTACCGTTTTCGGTTACAGATACGGACATGAAATTATTTCGGATACGGTTTCGGTTATGGATATGTTATTAATGAACTTTTTAAGATATCTATTACTAACTGAAGTTAGTAATACACTTCTTAAAAAGTTAAACTTAAAAGTTAAATTTCATATTATTACAGCAACTTTGCTTTCAACCAAAGTTGTTGTAATAATATGAAATGTAATGATAATATGTCTCATAATAAGTAAATGATACCACACTGACTAGTGGTGAGTTAATAAGCAGTTAACAGTTAAGCGTCAACGTTTTTCTTCGTCAACGATCAAAACTGTTGACGAAAAAATTCATTAACAGTTGAGGAGAAACGAACGAAACATCAACGATCAATCGATTGTTAATTTGCTATCTGTTGATTTTTGCGTTACATGAACTGCGATCTGTTGACAATTTTTTCGTCTACGGTGTTGAGTGTAGAACTGTTGATCGTTTACGACGTAAACAGTTTAACGCTAATTAAGAAAAACATATTATTTAGTTACTCAGTTGACCTGTTGACGCTTGCTGACCATAACGTACGCATCCTGCTGACGTTTAGTTTTGTTTACATTTAAGACGCGAAGTATTTTGTGACTGATGTTATACAATATTAATGAATAACAATGTGCTCTTTGTATGTTTTAGTGTTATTGTTGAACTCGCCTTAAAGGACGGATTTGTTATAGTTTTTATATGTATTTTTATTTTAATTTTGATTTCGCAGGTATAAATGTTTAGCTCATTTTCTGTGACTTTCTTTGGACAATAGGTTTCTTTCTTATAGTAAAGTTATGTACCGAGTACTATAATTAAGTAGGAATAGGTATAGTTTATTCAACAATAGTATTATTTTTATTTCACGCCACTAATTAATTTAACTAGTTTAGAGCAATGTCTGGACGCAAACAAAATGAAATTTGGAATTATTTTTGTGCTGACGATAACATAAAATGTGCCACTTGCAATAAACTTTTAAATACGCCTTATTTTGCATATAAAATATTGAACAAAACCAAATAATACGTATCTACAAAATATGTCAGTCCTAAGCCCGTTTATAAGTATGAAGGAAAATTCATTCATTTAAAATATTTTTAGTTTGTTTGTTGATAACACGGACAAGTTTCCTAATATTTTTTATTCATTTAACTTTCCATATATATCAATGTACTCTGTGATATGCAGTTGACACTAGCAACTGTTATCAGATTAACAGTGGTTAACAGGTTAGCAGTTTACATCAACAGTTAACAGTAGTTAGCATCAACAGGTGTTGACGGTTTTTGTAGATTAGCGTTAACGCCCACCTCTAACACTGACCCATATTAGGAACTCCTGTACCGTGGATCCAGAGACACGTACAAAGACGAACACACCATCCAGATCCAAACTTGTCTTTAAACTAATTAATGTTGGACCTTTTGCACAGCAGAAGAGGCATTATCAACTGAGCTAACTGGTCCAAATGGAACCAGAAATCTGCTTCCAGTGGAATGGTACGTAATAATGGAAGTGCAGAATTATTTACGTTTTCATCCAGATGATCACTGTGCGCTTGTCGTCGTGGTTTTATTCTGAACTGCTTTGATTATGAACGTTATAAGGCACATTGTGCTAAAGGTCGATTTATCATCTGTGTGCACACACATTGCTTGATGTTCCTATTGTGTTTTGGACATTAGGGTCATACACATAATTTGTATTGGTGCCCTTATTGTGTCTCTGTACGTCTAAAGTGCAGTTAAAATATCATCATCACTCGCTCTACATATAGTCGACGAAATCATTGCATAATCAGACAACCACGAATACATTAAAGATTAGACATACAGATTTTACATTTCAGAGATTACAGATTTTAGAGGAAATAGAGTGTGACAGAACTGTTTCGGGGCAATCGCAGCTTTAGGCCGACCACAGGACATAAAATTAAATTTTTTGTCGGATTAAATTAAGATTAATTTGAAAATTAAATAGTTATATTAAGACGTTCGTATTGATGTAAAAAATCGATTAATGATTATGTCGGTTTTTATAGACTCGAATTGATTCAAAAGTTAACATCGTAGTGATCAGTATTAAGTAATGCCTATTGATATCAATGTTCAATGATAGAAGTTAGCGAAATTGTACATTACACAGGCTGTGTTCAAAGCCTTCTCGAAGCCTGGAAGCATGGATTCTGCACACGATTCTGGGTTCATTGATTCATTAGGTAGTCGGATAAGTTCGCGGCCTTTTTATAGTGAAAATAATAAAGACTTTTTGTATTACATAAATTACATTACATGAACATTATTCCATATTAACAATATTCCATTGACCATTTAATTCGGCATTTTTCTGGCAGAGCCATTATCACATCGCTATAAATTTTTTGGGGTTTCTGACCTAAAAACTGATTTAAATGGTTTACACAGGCTTCGCTTGAATGTAATTTTACTACATTTAGAGAATTTTGTAAAGAGCGGAATAAATGATAATCCGAAGTTGCTGTCTGAACTGTATGGAGGATGTATTAAAACTTATCAACCAAGGTCTATACATTTTTGTTTAGTCATAGATACGAACTAGACCATAGATTAGACCATAGTCATAGATTTAGACCGCATACGAAAATGTATGCGGTCGAGCATTGTCCATGGAAAACTACAGCTTTTCTATTCATTAATTCTGGGCGATTTTCTTCAAGTGCTTATTTCAATTTTACTATTTGCTGACAGTAGACATCCGAATTAATCGTTGGGCCATGTGGCAAAAGCTCGTAATACACAATGCCTTTCCAGTCCCACCATACACATGCCATGACTGTTCGGAGTGAGGCCTGGCTTTGCGACTATTTGTGATGGCTCACCTCGCATAGACCAAGATCGTTTTCGAACATTGTTATTGTAGGTGATCCACTTCTCATCGCCCGTTACCAATCTCTTTAGAAATGGATCGATTTCATTTCGTTTTAGCAACATCTCGCATATGGAAATTCTATTCACCAAGTTTCTGTCATTTAAATCAATCAGCACCCAAGCTTTTTTTTACAAAATTCAGTTTATGTGTCGATCTGATTCAATTTTTTCAATGATAACATCAACATTTACCTTAATAGGACAACCACGGAGAGGAACATTATTCACATCAAAATTACCAGACCTGAATCGACTGAACCATTTTTTGCAGTAGTTTTAGATAAAGCATCTTCTCCGTAAACACCACAAATCTCGTTTCGAGCACTAGAAGCATTCATACTCTTATCGAAAAAAAATTGTGAGATATATCTATTTTTTTCCTTATTAAAAATATGAAAAGATAAAAACTTTTAGTAATTTTGTAATTTCAATTTGCCGCCATTACAATAAAATCAGCTGCCAAACGCCAATTTTTCCGACAATTTTCCCGCCAATGATCAATGTTGTCATAAATATAGCACGCTACTAAAGTCGTACGTTCAAAAAGGCCGCGAACCTTTCCGACTACCTATTATAAAGTTATTTAAAACACAATTTAATATTTATTTTCAAATACATTTTATTTGGGGCTTGTCTTAGTAAGTTTGTATGAAACATTTGGTGAAATATCAAGAGAATTATTTTTTTTGCAAAAAAGGAATTGTAACATTTTTATATACTCGTAAATGCACTAACAATCATGACAGGAATCTATGGATTCATTCAGGTTTCTAGAAGGGTTCGGAAACATTCTGTATAGATAATTGTACACTATAATGTAATGGTGAGGATCGTACACATATTAATATACACCTACATTAACGTGTAAAATTTTATGCGTAACTCGCTAGTTACGCATAAAATTTTACACATTAATGTAGGTAAGTACACGACCCGCCCTCGCTTCGCTTCGGTTTATAAGCTTCTTTTTTATTTATTTTTTCAAAATTTTAAAAATAAAATATAGCTTATATTAGACACGGATAATGTAGCTTCCTATTTGTGAAAGAATTTTTGAAATCGGTTCAGTAGTTCCAGAGATTACCCCCAACATACATACAAACACACAATTTTACCTCTTTATTTTCCCCACCAATATTTCTTTTATTATATAAAATCTCAATGCAATAAAGGCTCATTTACCATAATTAATGCGAGTCGTCTTGTTGTCATAGTAGAACACTTAATTCCGGCACATCAGCCTTGCCATCAGCCTTATTGCGTAACAGTTTGTAGAAAGCCGAGAGAAAGGTGACCCGTCGGCCACACGTGCTGTCGGCAAATATCGACACCTTGTAAAACATATCTTGTTTTTACGCAATCACTCTCCGCTGTCTGCAACGTGAAAGAATAAAAGGAAGATGGCGTGCTTGACTGCAGAAACGACAGTTATGATAAGTCTTATTGTATTTACGTAAAGGCGAAAACAGAATGTGCTTAATGAAAGAATATGCACATTAAGATTGTACGAGTATACAGTGGCAGTATAGCTAATTTTAGTTGAAACAATATCTAGTATATTTCTTCTAAAACATACGCTATTTACATTTATAGTGCTTAATAACATATAACAATAATATACATACATATATGTCATGTATGTAGTATCGGGGTCGAAAATAAAGTGGCTTTTCAAGTTAAAATCACCTTTTTAATCACTAGAAACTAAATTTTACAAAGAGCGTCGTATAGTGCAAACTGTCACGGCCGCCATTCGTCATGTGACTCCGTTTTACATTCGATCCATTCTCTTACATCCCTACATTCATAGTTCATTCAGTTGCAATCGTTCCTCGTCCAATCCACAATACCACATGTATATTATCTGTATAGGGCCTGTGACCCATAAATTCAGTCGCTCAACGAGCTACGGAGATAGCTCCGTAGCTCGGATTTTCTGTGGGATCCGAAACGAACAGATTGCCCGACGAACTAAAGTTACCGACATACTCGTAGCTAATAGAATCAGCATACGCTGGCAATGTACATGTCATGTGTCGCGAATGATAGTCGTCCGCTATAAATGACCTTGTAGATTGCCATTGTCCATAGGGACAACAGTATCCATTTACCATCAGGTGGACTGTATGCTCGTATGCCGCCTTTTTTCCATAAAAAAGAGGTCACGTACCGGAAAGCGTACGCTCATCCCATCTCTCTTCAGATTGACATCTTTACTAACGTTAACATTTTACTTGGTTCTAGGATGCATCCTTGCGGAACTGCACACCGGTTATCCCTTATTCCCCGGAGAGAATGAAGCGGAGCAGCTCGCCTGCATCATGGAACTTCTCGGGCCCCCACCACCTGACTTGCTGATACACGCCACTAGGAAGAGACTGTTTTTTGGTAAGATTTATGTGACTTATGAAATGCAGCAGTGATACCTTGACAGCTGTTTGAAACTGAATAACAAAGATTAGTTCACACAGCTTTTTTTTTTAATAAAATGAAGGTGGCAAACGAGCATATAGTCCACCTGGTGGTAAGTGGATACTGTCGCCCATAGACATCCGCGATACATGCCAACATTAGTCTAAAATGGCACGCCCCCGGATGCGCTGCCTACCTTTGTCGATGTCTATGGGCTACGTATCCACTTACCATCAGGTGGGCTGTATGCTCGTCTTCCGCCTTCGTCTATAAAAAAAAATGTGTAGTAATTTTTGTTATCGTAACTATTATGTTATGTTTATTTGTCATGCGAACTGCATCGCACTCATGTAGTCGTATCTGCATATGCCACTGGACATCTAGGGCACCGAACCAGTTTACCTTCCAATATCAAGTTCAGACCTTACTTATTCTGATTTATGAAATAGGTGAGTTAAAGTTAAATAAATACTTATATATGTCACTAAAATTTGAGGATAAACGTTTTGATATAAATTTATGTCTATATTTTTTCTAACCACAGTCATAAATATAAACAGGAGTCAGCTAAAGAATCTAGCAACTTATGTTGCCGTCCGCCAATTGGTTTTAGAATATAAAGCTACTTTATAGATTTCTTGACGAATATGTCTGTTCTGGGATTACGGCCAAACGAAATGTAATTTTAAACAGGATTAAGCGTCTCGACGCGATTGTGTCAACGTTTTATTGCAGAAAGACAATTAAATATCTAACACGAAAAGTACAAGAGGCCTTATTGGTAAAGCGATCTCTTCCAGGCGACCTTTAGGTGGTAAGGAGAAAACAGATGACAATATCAAATTTATACGTTTATTTACGTTAACACAAATTATTACTTCCAACTTTTCAAATATTTTTACCTTTATTTTCACTTTTTATTTTAGTACACTTTATGCTAAAATATTATTTTGATTTCAGACTCAAAAGGTTCGCCACGCAGCGTGACCAATTCCAAAGGTCGCAAGCGCAGGCCTGCTTCAAAAACGCTCGCGGCTGCAGTGCGCACCGACGACCCCGCCTTCTTGCATTTCCTCCACAGATGCCTTGAGTAAGTTGTTGATGGCTTGTAATTATTATTGCTTATTACACAGAAAAAAAAGGTGTCGAAATGGTGACGAATTCAAATGGTACGTTGCCGATCTTTGAAATAAAATATAATAGTATCGAAGTAACTTTATCAGAGTTTTATAATTTATGAAATCGGGTTTTAAGTCGTCGGGGAAAATTACTGCTACAATAATCAGTCATCACAAAAAATGTAGAATACCCTGTAAAAATGCCTCTGTTGTTTGAAGAACAAGTTAAATAAGTGTTATAAACACGAGTGCTGGGCGCTCAAGCTCTAAGTCGGCTCGTGCTTTTACCGTCAAGCGTAAATTTTAAAATCATCAAACGTTAAAAACCTTCAATATAACTCATAAAATATTCTCGAGTCTTGAAGATCCATTAGCTCTCACTCAAGCGTCGAGCGCTGAGCGCACATTTTTAAATCACTCAGCTAAAATATTTTTAGCATATACAGAGAAGGGAGTTCGCATTCTTTTTATTATCCTCATTAATAAAATTAATCGAGACACTTAAGATTTACGTAATCGAATTGGTATTGCATAACAAATCGATTGCTATAAATCATGGCAGCGGAACATCCATGAAAAACCTATTAATGAAGTGGAAACATAATGTATTAAACACTTCGGTAATTAGTTAATTAATTAAACCCTACAACTTCTAGTATTAGTACATGCCGAGGCTTCGTACTTACGAAGTAGAAACTTAGTTAGTTGTAATTACTTACACATTTAGTTTGTAATTAAACTTAGTTTGTAATTACTCATATTTTAAAGGAAATATATTGTTTGTTACTTTTTTATACAGCTCAGTTGGTGAACATTCTCCTGTGACGCCCGCGATAATGCCAACATGAGTCCAGAATGTCAAACATTGGCACGCCCACTGGCACCTTTGGAGATTTAGGGACGGACTTGGAGAAAGGGTTGGGTAAATAGGGAGGGATAGGATGGAATGGGAATGGGCTCTGACATATCTCACTCTCTATCTCAACACGTACCTACTTACCGACATTGGCGGAATAGGATTAAGTGGGAAATAGAGTAGAATTTACGGTATTATTCTGTGAGGGAGTTAGTTTTATGAAAATGCGAATATTGCATTCAGTTTTGTGACGGACGCAATGTAGCGAAGCTGGTGCTAATGTGTGATACCTAACAACTTAGACCTCTCCTCTAACTACAATAGTGCTAATGTAAAATTCCAACGCTGGTTTCCTGCATCATGCGTCTTCAATTCTAATACCTTTTAACAATATGTGATTTCTACTTTATATAACTAGTCTATACATAACATATAATGTATTTTAGAAAGTATATGGAAACTTGTTTTTTAACCTGGACACTAATATTGTTTGAATGTTCCGTGTGATGACAAACAAGTCGGCTGGCCCATATTAGAACCCAGTAAGGAACAAATTTAGCAAAAAAAATGTGTATTTGACAAAATTCTATTTAGATAACTAGCTTTTGAACTATGTAAAGAAACCAGTCCGCACACTGCATTCTTTCTAACAAAAAGTTGAATAGTTTGTAACAAATTATTTGAATGCACGTGCAATCCAACAGCCGCTGAGCGCACTCGACTCGCCTCGTTACCACTCTCTCCAGAAGACTACCTTGAAATGCACCGCATTTCCCATTTTATGTTATTTCTCAATTTACGTACGAGGTTTCGGTAGTGAGTGAGATATGCCACAGCCTATTCCCATTCCATCCTATCCTATCCCTCCCCATTGTCCCAATCCGTCCTGTAAATCCATTCCTGCGTCTTCAAAGGCAGGCAGCGCATCTGGGTGCGTTTCAACGTTTGTCATTGTGGACTGAAGTTGGCATGTCTATGGGAGACAGTAGTAGTCTATGTCAATAGACTAGACTGTATGTACGTCTGCCGACTTCTTCCTATAAAAAAAAAATTAAAAGCTGGCATTCCCATGACCGACTAAGTAACACACGTCATTTGTCATGTTAGTTTTACAGTGAAGCATTATACTCTGAACTAAGATCAACCAAAAGAACCCTTGAAGTATAGGATATTAAATTTATTTATCTATTATTTTCACCTCAAGCACAGATAGTAAGTTGTAATTACAAAATAAAGTTTATATTGTAATTGATATTTGCTTTTAGGCATTGTCTATTACAAAGATTTTTCACAAAGACTTTCTATGAAATTCACACTTTTTTAGCGAGTCACGAGAGGCGGATGAAGGAAGCTATTAAAAATAAACCATTGTTAGGAATGATCAATTGATTGGTTGAATGTAACTGATGATAATCATCAATGAAGGTCGTGTTCTCAGAATAAAAACGTTTTTATGCAAATAGTTGTGACAAAATACCTACTTATAGTGAAATCTTTATACTTTTCTAAATAAATATAAGCGTGACAATTTAGGGAGATTTCGAAGAAATCTGTCTATTGCGGAGATCACGAAATTCTAATTTCGGATAAATAATATACACCGTGTTTGCGTACCGGTTTCGTTTTATTGGAAATAAACCCACGAATACAGTGGAAAAGCTAAAAGGTGTTACTCGAAAATTGGGTAATATTTCAAACGACGACAATTGTCACATTAGTTATCTACAGCACCCGGTTACATTACGGTACATCGTGATTTCCAGTTATCTTTATTTTACCTTATACAGTAATATGTACAGTGAGTAACACGATAATGTACCCAAAACCATTCGATTCTAGTACCTAATATTAAGGTACTAAAGTTCCAATGGGTATTTGTTGACCTGTTGTTTTCTGTACAGTCTAGTTTTATGTCCGGAAATGTTTACATGATTATGAGAAACAGATTATCGTTTCACATTTACGGTGTGTTATATACATAGGCCGGGTACTGTACGCCCCTGCAGCTATGTCACGATGCTCTCGCGCTGACCTTTTCGCTGCTGTGAGAGCGAGTGAAAGTACCATAGCGCGGTAGGGCTTTAGGCGTAACCATACGTGTTTTTGACGCGTATGGAAATGTCATAAGAACTTTTTATAGAAAGAAGGCGACAGACGAGCGGAAAGTCGACCTGCAGTTAGTGGATATTGTCGCACAAGAAAATCCGCCATACATACAGTACTCGAGAACATGAAACAGCCATTGTGTAATGAGACATCAGTCTCTTCGTTTATTCACGAACGTATACTAAAGAATGACAAATTTTTGTCATAATGTACTTGTGTTGGCCATTCCTACAAATCGTTTTATACCGCGAACTTGTAGATTGTGTGTATTATAGGAATTTTCGTGGGCTACAGTATGCTTTTATCATCAGGTGCAGGTGTTGCACCTGCACCAGATATTTACCCCCTGTCTCAACTCTGTCTCAAACCATATCAACTCTGCTCCATTCTTATTTCAATAACTCATTTTATAACAAAAACTACGCAATTGCAAGTGTTTATAAATAGTAAAAACATATCTCCAAAATAATAATTTATTTAAATTGCTGAGAAATGGTGGTATTAAAAATGCAAATTAATCAAATTTTTACCAAAATATATCATTATTTTCCCACAGTGTTAACGCAGAAATAGGTACGCGCACGCAGTCTCATCCAGTGAAAGGTTAAAATGACGCAACCCGCGGAGACAGAGTTACCGTAGACTAAACCCAGTGGATTAAAACAGACACGACACGGACAAAAGCAAGTTTATAGCACATTTTTAAAGTTTTCAAATATTTTAGGAGTTTTTCAAGTACTGTTTTTGGTTCAAAATAAAGATCTTGGAACACTATAGCTTTAAAATCATAAAATTATCATTTATAGAGGTTTGATGAAAGATTTTAATCGAAGTCATTAAATACATTCCAACCACATTTTATCCAACTAAGTTTTGCCCTGTCAATAAATTGTCCTTTTTATACTACCAAGGGGTCCTTAATTATCACTTTTTTACATTAATTCCCGGGTGCTAAAATAAATTTATAATATAATACTACATACGAGTGCATACATAATGAATACATACATACATATATATTCGTAGCAGCTTGCGTCATAAATAGCTGAATTGGAACCTAAATAAGTAGAAAATTACTAGAAAATTGGTTTATTAGATAGTTCAATACCCTTCTAGACGAGTGTGACAGCGATTTATAAACATTTTTCCAAATATAATAGTAGGCTTTAAAAAGGACGCGTCAAGGATTTCGCTACAGTAGGCTTTGTCATATTAATTTTCATGTGATAAGAAATACTTATATTTTTTCTTTCTTATTTTTAAGGAACTTTTATGCCTTGGCACATGTCAGTTCCATCGTATCCTAAACTTACATTCTACAACATTAATACTTACATTTGATTTTGCTGCCTTGCATTGATAAGAAATAAGATTCGTGTGCCGCGTCTGAACTAATCTTTGCCAACCGCGTTTACTTTATATAACGTAACGATGCGCGAATGCGTGCCGCTATCACGATCAGATGACCGATTTCATTTCACATTCTTGTCCAATGACTGATGAACATGTTCATTCAATTGTACACGACGACATATATTGTCGCCAAGTTATATTGCATCTTATTTTAATGTAGGAAGGTATTAGGTATTATATTTTGATGTAGTAACTTCAGTGGACGATAATCGTAGACAAGATATTGTGTTGTTTCCTCTACAAAGGATCTTAATTAAACCAATGTACAATTAAATGAACTTTTGTCTTGTCACTTAACCTCAAACCAGTTATTTTTCGTTAATACTTCAAACCAAATTGTATACTATTTTGTATTATTGTATTGCCTTATGTTTTTATTCGTACCGCGACCGTTAGCGATATTATAATCTCTGTGCTTATCTGACTTTTAATTTTGGTAAATTCCTTTGCTGTTGTATATTTCGGATAGGTAGGTTGTTTTTCTACACACAAACTCAATTTTTGTCCTAAAAATAAAAAAAAACATATATTTCTTCTAAACTTTTGTTAATTGAGCAGTTTTATTTACTTAGTGGTTATAAAAAGTGAAAATAAAATTTGCATATAAATAATTAATTTTAATTTAATGAATTTACCATAAAGAATTACATAAAATACTTTAATGCTGCAGTTGCCAAAAAAAACAGTTTTTGAAATTCTTTTGCTAATTAAATATGGAAAATGAAAGTCTTTCTTCGTTTTGTACATTATTAAGCGCAATTTCAATATTATAAGATAACATTTGCATGTTAACAATAAAGAATCTTCAAAATTTACCCGATTTGCATAGCGTTAATTGTAGTTATAAAATATTTATTATATAATTAAGACGTTTGGGTTTACCTACATTTATTTCTCTTCGTTACGAAGATTTAAAAGCCCTATAATTGTCCTCAATTATATTATGTGTTAGAACGTTTAGAAAGTATCTACAATTATACCTACATCGCGTCTATCTGTATCGATAGACTATCTATATAGAGGTCTATTTTATGCCAAAATTGACACACGATTTAGACTTAGCGAGTTATTTCGTCCTAAATATTTTCAATGGAGAATATAATTACGTCATAGACAAATCGATATTCCGGTATATGTGATGTCAAAAGTATAATGGAATAAGGAGATTCCTATATCCTATAATACTTTCTCACCAATGGTATAGGAGGGGATTTTATACGATACGATTATGAGAGATAATTCTTATACCATCTTATACCTTTGTCCTTTTCCGGATTTTAATGAAATCTGATCAGTATTTTAGTCGTGAAGACGTAATAAACAAACAGACAGACAAACACACATTCGGATTTGTAATATTTAGTGTGAATCTTGATATAGTAATGGAGCAATAACTCCACGAAACTTATACATTCTCTTATTTCCTCAGTTAACTTATAAAATATAATTTACGAGTTAACTAATTTATAATTAACTTCTTGTAAAATGAGCTACGGGACTTAGAGATATTGATTTTTTATGTTAGAACGCGTCAGGAGCAAAAGTAACAGCTCTGTATCGCCTTGAGCCAAATATATCAAGTGAGTTGAACGCATGCATTTAGAAACATTTAGAGAGGGCTGAGGATATAATAGAAATCTATTAAACAGACAACAATACTTACGAATACAGACTTTTAAATCTCCAAACACAATACAGTAGAAAACTCTTTGCTACATAAGTTTTTGCTGCGAATGAAGTTGGGTGTTCCCATACAGCCCGAAGGTGTAAAAATTTCCCTTTTTTTTTTCTAAATTGTTATCGAAGAGACAATATTGTTACAATATTGTTAGAAATTTCGTGCTCAGTTGACATAGAGAGCCCTTTTTTATTACGACTAGGTTTGAAGTAAAGCTCATTGAAACATTGGCAGCCTCAAAATTAAATGACAAAGACGACGGAAAGAACATTTTTCTTATTTCATTTTAGAGATTATAATTATCTCTTTCCCAATCATTTATCCAAATCTCAGTTCAAATATTACCAACGATAGCATCTGCAGGTAACATAGGTATATGTCTAGCGTTAGTGTCAATCAGTCAAAGGTGACGAATTACTTTACTTTACTGTTGACAAGTATCACAGATGCCCAGAGAATTCCCTTATCATCAGATGAACTGTATGATTCTCTGTCACTTTATATAAAAACTTATAGCTGTGAACTTTATGTATGTTCAACTTTTTATTCAACCAGTTATAAACATTCTGAATTAAATTTTTGCAGATATATATTTATTTTTTAAAATTTTATTCAAGATAGTTTGAATAATAAATCGTTTTATTCATTTAATAAAACTTTATTAGAAGTAATAATAATATAAATATCGGGCATTTTCTAGAAAGTATGCATTAATTCTCTTTTTCATAACGAAGTGTGTTTGCACAAGTCAAAATGAAACATTATCTATACATATAATAAAATTGTAACAGGCCGATGTCTGTACATTACAGATATTGAAAAAAAACTAATATGGGGGTCTTTATTAGAGCAACAGAAGCCAAAACAACGTTTTTAGAAATTTTGTGTCTGTCTGTCTGTCTGTATGTTTGTACACGCATCACGCAAAAACTACGGCCTGGAATTGAATGCAGTTTTCACCGATGTATTGCTAGAGGTCTAACTTAAAATGTAGGCTCCATTTTACCGCAGGAAAATATCTTATTCCGATTGTTTTAAATTTAAAAAACCGAAGCGAAGTGACGGAGGGTCGCTAGTTTTTAATAAAGACCTTATAAATAATTGAACAACACGAACTTTTTTCTTCCAAACTGTTCAACTAGTCTTGAATAATTGTAAAGTTATAAAGTATTTGGAAAATAATAATCGAAAATGTTCAACTGACTGAACAAAAAGTTGAACATATTGGAATAGGGTCTGTCAACTATTTAATAAAAACTTCTTAAGTCTATGTAAAAACAACTTTTAAATGCGCATGCAGGACACGAAAAAGCTAATTTATCCGTACTTAGATACATGGTTGCATGGCACGCACGAGCAAAAACTAGTTTGACACAGATAACTGGACAATTCGATCGAAAACCCAACAGATTTATCAAATTATAACAAAACCACTCACTCTTACACAAGATAAATTTAATAATGTCGCTGTCTACAGCATTCATTAATATATATAATACTTGATTTATTTATACAGTTGTAAATAAATTTTTTAATTAAAATCAATTTTAATCAATCAGTCTCGGGTTTGGTCTGTAAAAAGTCGTTTTTTCCGTTTAAGAAGCTTGTTGAAGCACGAGCGAAACTATTTTGCAAGTTAAGTCTAATCCGTAACGGAAGGTTGAAGTGGCATCTTTTTTATTTCCATAAAAATAAATGACAGTTGTAAGAAGGCTAAATTACCTCCATAATCCAGGGTGCTAAATGAGCTGCTGACTTTAGATTTTACTACAATAATGGACATGGACATATGGACACTTCACAAATATGACAAATATGCAACAATTGACTTCTTAACTACGAAGATACTAAAGAAGTTCTGTCACCGGCAATATTATTTCTCCGATTTTATTCCTCTCGAATATTTATATTTAGAATATATTTAGAATATTTCCGATATATTTAGAAGAATATAGAATAGAATATTAAAACAGCAACAGTGGGTAGTTCCATTTAGTAGCAGCCATTATGTTCATTGTTCATATCTAACTAAACATTTATACACTTTATACACAAACGGTCGTAGGTACAAATATATAGGCACTCGTTTTATTTATACAAATAACCGTAAGTATTATGACTCTTATGTAACGTCAGTGTGCAATCTTAACTTAATCCTAAAACATTGTTACAGATGGGACCCAAAACGCCGCATCACGCCCACTGAAGCCTCTCGTCACGAGTTTGTCATACCTTTGGGAGCGGCGCAAGCAGGAGTCCTCGCCCTGCCTCGCCTGGCCCCTCCTCGACCAGCCCGGGCCTTACTCCACTCACAATCCGCTGGAGACGTGGCAGCTATGCTGGGAAGAGCGTGACCTCGCGACATCTGAGATAGGGCTCGTTCTGGCCTTCCGTGAACTTAGCATCTTCTTAGTTAGAACAGAAGGGCATAATTCTTGAACTTTCTCTTTTACTAAATATTATTAAAACTTGGTTGTTGCTTTGAGTCTGATCCTTAATTAATTCATTTTTTCTCAATCCCTTCTTAATTAATTGATTGTTTCTTGATTTAGATCTGCTGCAGTTACAGTGTGCTGGATAATTCGTGATCACAATATTTGAGAAATGTATGACTTCGCGACATGTGGACTCGGGCCATAATTCTACTGAATATTGGTTAGCAGCTGGCGTTGAATATCTGTGGTGTCTTCTTCCAACATGAAAGGTGTTGTCAGAGCATTGCTGGGTGCTAAAAGGAATAATAGTTCTGATGGTGTTTCCCATGTTATTACATAATTTGCTCAACGTTGAGCCAAAATGGAGGTGATCTTTAATGAACACATTTTTTTTAATTATTATGATTTTCGACTTCGCAATCTCACATTGCGTAAGATGTAATCGTACGTATTGCAAATAAAGTAAAGGAATTAAAATGGAACGTTCGAGAATTCCACCATCCTGTGTCTTTCGCACCTTTCACTTGACGAATAATAAGTGATAAAGTATGTTATGCCCTTTCAAATAGTGCAGAGACTAGATAAATTCTTGAGTTATGGAATGAGCAATTTCTGCAGGCTGACAATCGTAACGAATCGTAGACGTAGAAGGAGTAAGAAAGATTTCCAATTGCGCTTACAATGATAGTTTTATATTCTTTTATTACTAAAAAGCGTTGTGCGTTGTAATTAAGAAGATAGACATACTTTTATAGAATCTTAGCTGAGTTTCCACGTAATATTTTTTTTCTACTATTTTTTTACAGAACAAGTCCGATAGAAAGGCAATGATAGTAAAGATGTGCATTTGCACGATCTTCTATATCAAAGTTAGTACAAATTAGTAGTACTTATTGTCCGATTTTGGTCTGAATTTCGACATTTTCAATCGTCACTTTAGTTATCGTCTTGATATTTGTCTAGTGTTGCCATCGAAAGTGTCCATTTTATTCTTGTGTGAAAAATCAGTGCTAATAGTCATATAGACAGCAAAACAAATTAAAAATGTTATAGAAAATGTTTCGCAGATTCGCAGATGTTTTGATGATAACATTAGATTTTTCGATTCTTAAATGACTTTCTCAATGAGTAGAACGATAAGTCGATTATAATATCCAAATAGCGATACTTTTTTATTTATTTGTAACCCAACAGCGATACGTAGTATATATAAACAATAATTAAATTTAAAAACCAAAGCCAATACAAAATTGCACTAAATTTAAACATATCTGTTACTAAACATATTGAGGTGCTGCAGCAGCTGCAGTCGCTTGCACCCGCTCTACACAAAATTATAATACATAATACCTATGCTACTATAACATCCTATATTCTTCAAGATTTCCCATAAGATCTTCTTGAACATCTTTACTTATTAAACTTCAAAGTGCATAATGTTTGTAATAATCAAATAAAACCATTAGACTGCGTTTTATGCCGCGGCCTTACGTTGGTTATATTTGCACCAAGATATAGTACACCATGTATGTATCGGTCTTGGACAGACCATGGACATAAACGTGACCTAGCGTCCAGTAGCCAACGCCAACCCGCACCGTGTCGGTTTTTGTGACACGATCAAAGGCTAGGGGAATGAAGGGGTGTGCGCTGTGCGCGCGGCCAACTTGCCTCCAACGTCGCTTCCCGCTCTACACATTCAACATCGCCTTTTCCTTAGTGGTTTTACTACACGATGAACATTTAATAAATCATAAGCATATGCGCTCATTGCATAAGCGTAAGTCGCGAGTGCGACTAAGTGGTCTTCATCCATGTTGGGTCCGCTCGCGACTTCGTCCAATATGCTTGGCTTAGTTTGGTGATGTTGAGTATTGGAGCCAATGTGTGGTGCTACGTTGTTACAATAATTGGCTATTCAAATTTGTAGCAAAGCTTGGACCCAAAGCATAAGCCAATGTGTGGCCGCGGTATTATGTGTGTTTCCAAGTAATACAACTCTTCTGTCCTGAGTAGATCTCTATATATTTAATCTCTATACTGAGCAACTCCTAACTTACTTCGACAGGATTGGACATTGACGAGATGTGTTTTGAATTTTGATTTTGCAATTGTTAGTTAAGAAGAGAACTCGACACCGGCACAATGTGTTAAATACGCTATTGCCATAAAAGAAAAGAATAAAAATGTGTCCCATATACGCATATACATAGCTTCGTTTTGTTTTGACATTATATTTAGCCGTAAAAACCAAATTTTTTAAAAGATAAAACGACTGAAGTTTTCATTACAACTCGACTTTACTTGTTTCATTGCGTTGTACTTTAAAATTGATAATATCAGTTTCAATCTAAGTCGGCTATCCGGTTTTGATTTTGTTTTACAAATAATTACCTACTTAGTCATAAGAAAAACCGTAAAATGTGATATTACATTTCCGTTTAAGGTTATTTTTCATCTTATTATATTTTGTGAGTCGATAAATCGGTTTTTAATCAAAATTATTACTTTGAAAGCAAAATTACGAATTTTGTCATTAACCCCTGTCGTCTGTTTTGAAAGTCTCTGTACAATTAAACCACAAACGTCGAACTTACCCAAGTCTTTAAGCAATAATGTCCTTTCCACGGAACATAAAACTGGATCAGATATCTTATTTCTCCTCTCCTTTTTTTTTCTAAAATGTCAGATCGATCAGACAATGGCATTAATCTATTCAGAACTATCAGTTATGCACTAGTTCCTCGAGATGCATTGCGGTATCTTGCATGTTTTGCGCAATGCAATTTTAACAGCCAGTTTTGAAATTCAGATCAACTTTCGTTCTTATAAATGACCTAATTAAAGCGGATGTATTAATTACGTCAAGGAATCCGTCGTGAAGTACAGTTTACTGTAATAAAATGGCTTATGCATTTAAGCTAGCGCTAATTACATTCGGTTGGCATAATTATAGCAGTTTTGACAATATGGTTGCAATTTTTTGAGAAAAAGTTACAATAGGTACTCATATATCTAATGTTAACTGAGCAATGGGACCTTTTTGTCCATATGGACTTATTGGTTAAAATTTTCTAATTTAAAATACTTATTGTTGTTTCAATATTCGGTTTAAATAGAAACAAGTCTGAGCATTAATTTGATTTCTACGAAAAAGGAATAAAAACAATATATTAATCATTTACATGCCACTAAAGTTTAAATATCTGGGAAACTAAAGCCTACAATAGGTCTCCTTTCACAGATAGTGCCACAATTAATTCACATCCACCGGAAAAATAAATCTGTGTCATATTACGATAGAACGTCGATTAGGTTTTCTAATGTTTAAGGGGCGTAATACGTTTTATTTCGTATTTCGAGTTTCAAATAACTGAACGACTTTTGCTCGCTTTGATTGTCTATGGATAGTACTTAGTTAAGAGTTTTAAAATCCAGGTTATAAGTAAAATGGCGCTCTAAAAAAGATTGTCTGTGATGCGTTCGTAATATGAAATTGCAAGACAATTCTTTTCACAAAGTAAAGTTCATAATAAGCCCCGCCCCATATTACCTTAATTTAAATAGACAAAATTTAATTTAATCCAGTGTTAGCTGTGTAATATTTAATTAATTATTTATATGTAATATAATGCGGAAACGTGCTTAATAAAAACTGTGCCAATTTTAATAATAATTGATTCGGCACCATTTACATCTGAATTGGAATTAGATTAAAATATAAAATTGATATCATTATAAATATTTATTATACAGGATTATTAGAAAAATAACTGTGTTCTCTGTCTATTAAGTTACTGGCTCCAATTCTTATTATTTTGCGTTTTCTTTATATATAATAATTTAATATTACATGAAAATTTAATTACATGACAATGTATAGAAGTGTACGCGCTAAGTTAGTGCAAATGTACCTTAATAATCTTAATCTTAACTGTTATAGGCCCAAGATTTAAAGTTAAGAATTTAGGACCATAAGGTGCCAGCTGCATGAGGGAGTCTCTCGAGGCGATATTCTTGCCGAGCGCGTCTACATACGGCGATACGCCGGCGATATCCGCCGTGTGTAGACGCGCTCGGCGATAGCCATATAGTTGCTAGTGAAATTATTAGTACATGCGAGAATGTCGCCTCGAGAGACTCGCTCGTGTAGTTGCCGCCTAGGCTGCGGTCCGAACTATTTTACTCGCCCAAGACAGGTACAGATTCCACAAGACAACGATTGAAAGAAAAAGATAGAAATAATAGTTCAGGGGTCTCGAGAATTGCATGTGAGGATGCTCGCTCTAGTTCTATTAACCGGCGATAAGAGAGCTAAAAGAGCTGGCTCAGTAGCACTCGCCTGCAATGTGACCGCCAACTTCAATTAGTGTGAGGGGACGAAGAGGTCGAACTAAGTAAGAAAGCTCTAGCTTGTCGCTGTCGCTCGCTTCACTCCTTCCTCGCCGAGCGACATAAAAATACGTCGCGCTGTTAGCATTGCGGGTCGGACTGCGTACTCGCCGCCTCGTTACTCTTTTGTAAATGCATTACCCGCTCATCGTTTCTCGTTTTTGGTGGGACTGCAGCCTAACGCTCATGAGTATTTATTGCTCGAGTCTTAGTTTCATTAGCACTTACTCAGCGCTTACGTTGAGTGATCAGATCTCATTTTTACACCACTATATCAGAGGTAGACGGCATCTTTATAATAATCTTGTAGTGTAGTAGTTTATGTTATATGCTACAACGAAATATTTTCAATAAGGACAAAAAGTGTGGAACTAGTCGAAAATGTGTTTTAAAAAAATCGAACTGACTATATCATCATAGTACACAAAAGTATACGTAACACTACCCTCATATCAAAAGTAAAGGCTCTATGTTAGATAAAATCACGTCGTGTATATTTAGATATATTAAGGTGTAAGCACGTTGGGATAGATTTTGATAAAACGCACTTTCTTTGAGCTATGTCAAGCAGTATAAAACGAAGTGTACCCAGTTTAAGATGCCAAAATTAATCTGAAAATCTTTTTAGTTGTCTTGCTTTAAATTAAATGTAATTAATCTTAATATATATCGATGTTTTGTCTAAATGTAAACTACGTTATAATAGAGGCTTTGTTCATCACAGCCTGTCTTCGTTTTCTTCATCATCAGCTTGTCTCCACACTTTCAAGAGCTCATCATTAATTTTGGTAAATTCAATTGGAACGGATAGGAACTTACAGAACTGTATATTACAGTATACAGTTCTGTATAGGTACTGGATACATTGTCCGTAAGACATCGACAATCTGACAAATGGAACGGAGCACAAGCAAAGAGAACAAATTTAAAAAACGTGCTCTTTTTTTCTGAATCCACTCATGTTTCAGTTTCACCCTCGTTTCGGTCTCGGTTAAGTTTGAAGACGAGTCAAATCGGTTTAGTAGTTTCAAAATTATGATGATGTAAAATTTTCAAAATTTCCCAAAAAACTTAGACGTCTACAAACTATAATATGTATATGTCATTGGATCGGGCTAGTAAAACTCTAAAAAGTACAGAAAAGGTCTTGGCGCTATTTTCTTGTGACATGTACTTTTGCCAGACTATTTTAACACACGAATTGTTTCATTTACAGTCATTTTGGTGTTGCCAGTATTAAAGTGTTTTCGCTAATAAAATTCATGGAAAATAATAAATTCTTAACATCTCTAATATATATTATAAATACTTATTAAGCCTAAATTAAACGGGTACTTAGTGATACTTAGTGATAGTTAATGTGATGTGTAGAATTTTGTAAATTAATCATGTTATTCTATGATAATACAAACAGGTCATAAAACGACAAATATAGAGGTAGCGAATCAAATTAAATTTAAAATAAAATTATGAAAGGTATTTCTTCAATCTTTGCCAATGAATCAGTATGTTCTCAGTCTTTATCTGGATTGACATCAATTTTATGTGATTACAATGTTAAGATCTCGTTTGTGAGAAAGGAAATCCGCCATTTTGAATAAGTGATTTTTTTTTCAAAAATGGTCCAATTATCGAAGTTCATTTTACGTAGACACAATATTTATGTATTTAATAGAAAAAAAAAGGTAATTATAGAAAAATTCGGAAAATTTTCTGGTTTTCACATTTTTTGTTTCAATAATTTACAACTCATAAATTTGTTTACCTACTATGTTATAACAAATCAGTATTTAGATTATGTTGTGATATTTGTTTTATATGCTATATGACTACTAAAATTGGACCAAACTTAAACTTTAGCAGTTTCAAGTTCTATTTTCTAATTTCTAGTCTGTTTCACATTTATTCCGTTGCTAATAATAGTATTAGCAAACGAATGAAGCGATTGAATTGAACGGTTGCTAAGATCGTATTAGCCATCGGGCTAGATCTATATTTCTTAATAATTCATGAATGATTAAACCAAAACTTATAAATACTGATTAAAAATCGTTGCTTAGAATCGTTTCAAAGAAGAAAGATTGAAAATCTAGAGTACATTTTAAATCAACCAGAAACATGAGATGTTATCCAAGTAATCCAAGAGAAGATCAAGAGGAAAAGGCAACCGGCGAAAAGGAGAACATCTTGGCTGAAAAGCCTTTGTTAATAATGGCTTAAAAACACCGTTGATTATTTAGATCTGCTGTTACCAGAATGACATAGACACTGCCAGAATGATTGCAAACCTTTGATAACGAAGATGATACCTTAACAACAAGAAGAATCACTTGTCCTTTTCTATCGACTAGTATTTCAAATAGGATAGAAATGGAAATTGGCATAGAATTTTAAACAGTGGTTAAAATTAAACAGTATTTGTATGGTGATTATGTTTAGTAGATCCATAAGAATGATATGTTATTCTTATGATAGAGTCGGGTTTACAAGTTTACAAGCTAGTCGATATACTGTGGTATTACTATCTTATTAATATAGAGTCTTACTTGTTAGTGGTACAGTGTTGTATAAGAATGCTGCATATTTTGCAATTGGCTTCTGAGTGCTGATAATGTTCAGGAAATAAACAGGATAAGTTCAGGAAATAAACAGTTCAGGAGCTCGTAAACGAAGTAGGTAACGAATATGTAGGTTCCGTCAGAGGTACCGTCGCCCTAAAAGTGTAAAAGAGAAGATATACTTGATAGTTTCTTTTTACAACTTAATCATGAACTGAATAAAAGGATCAATCAATATTTTAAAAAATATATGTAGGTATCAGATTGAAAATATTTAGGGTCTGGACATGGTGGGGAGCTATTTATATGGCTGCTACTCTCAAGTGGTTGTAATTATAAGGTTGCCTGGAAGAAATCTCTTTAGCGATAAGGCCGGTTGTACTTTGTATTACTCTCTGAGTTTTTGGTATTACACTGTAAAAGAATGGCGTCATTATTCTGTCATGGTCCTTTGTGAATGTCATATTTCAGGCTATTTCCAAAAATAAGTTTTTAATATACTTAATTATTTACCATACCTTACCATCAGCCTATGTCTCTCCACTCAACCATACACGATCATCGGCTCTTCTCATGTAATCACTACCGGCTAATTTTTTTAAGTCGTCGATCCACCTAGCCGGAGGGCGACCCACACGACCGGAGGCAAGAACTCGTCTACCCCAACGGTTATACTACGGCAAATATGAATTGCCTATTGCCATATAAGTCAATGGAACCAACCGCGCCCCAATCGCGCCGTGCATAGTTTGTTTAATATAAATATACTATGTAGTTTAATTATAGACAATTATCATAGTCATAATGATCTTAAAGAGTCTGTTACTCATCATCAAATGGTCTAAGATTTCTTGTACATATTCTTAAATTTAGTTAGTGTTAGTGCAAAGCCAAACTGTGAATTGATAAGGTTCATTATCGTAGTGAAATGTGTTGATTTCTATGAAGTATTAAAGACTAGAATGTTTATATTGTATGTATGTATATCGTATTATATGTAATTACATGTAAAATGTTTGTTTCATAAATGTAATTACAATAATTAAAGTTCTTCCAAATATTTGTTGCATATCTATTTCACCCTCAATGATTGTAACAAAGGTCATGACTTTTAAGGAGTAAGAATACTAGTTGATAATCCTTAAACAAAATAAAGTGTTTTTTAGTATTTACAGATACTGGAACTGTTTAGGAAGATTGGGTTAGAAAGAAAGCAGCAAAATTTTAAAAGATAATGTCAAAGCAATGATTATGCATAGGCAAATAAGAAAAGGAATAACAGAATGATTTTTTTTTATGGTTGAAGGCGGCAGACGAGCATACAGTCCACGTCGCCCATAGACATCCGCGATACATGCCAATATTAGTCCAGAATAACAAACGTTGGCACGACCCCGGATGCGCTGCCAACCTTTGGAGATATAGGATTGGATAAGGAGAAAGGGTTGGGAAAATGGGAAGGGAAAGGATGGGAATGGGCTCTGGCACATCCCACTCACTACCGAAACACGTACGTACATTAGGCAAATATGATAGTGGGAAATGCAGTATATTTCAAGGTAGTCGTCTGTGAGAGAGAGGTAACGTGGCCAATCGAATGCGCCCAGCGGCTGTTGGATTGCAGCGTGGACTCTCCCCTCCCAGCGTGCACTCTCCCCCTCCCATTAAATGTCATTAAATTTTCTTGATATACTCATATGTCAATTGTATGTAGACATACTATTTTATATAAATCAATAGCTTTAAGTCACTTCTATGTGTGATGACTACGTCCTCCAAATCTGAAGGATTATAATTCCATATTTGTTATAGAAATTTGGTTTAACCGGTAGGTAATCTTTAAGACTTAAGTTCTTCTTTGCTTTCATTGTGATCTTTAGTGCACTGTGAAGCAACTTTAACGTGAACAGATGAAATCAATCAAAAGTAGGACAGTAGACAAGTCATGATCATGACTGAAATAAGGTCACTGGTTTTGTCTGGTCTGAGAGTTTATCATTTTTCTTATTTCACTTTGAAATTCGTAATTCATTTATCTCTATCGGTCTAGAAGTCTTCATTCACGACCACAGATAAAAAGGTCTTTATTATTTTGTATTTTTGTGCGAAAGAATCGACTTGCGACACAGCGGAACGTCAAAAAACCGTGCAAACGTAACTTCCTCCAAGAAGTAGGTCTTGATACACATCGAACAATACGCCGATGATATCAAGAGCGTTATACAACGCGCTCGTGGACTTTTTCACATGAAACTTTTGCGATTAAAAAGGATTTTGTAGTCGAACACACTTGACGCATTTGCAAACGATGAATTAAAAATCTGTTTCTTTCTTAGTCAAACGAAATATGTAAGTATTTTTGTATCGAATCCCGTTTTGTGGTCGGTAAAGGAATGCTCATAGTTTGATACACGAAATCTAATTTGATATAATATTTTTCTCCAAATTAGAAAGTCATGATCTTTGCGTTTGATCGAAATGTCAAAGCAACGAGGCTTTGATTAGCAACTAGGTATGTTTTCACAAACACACATTTCGTTACTTTCTTTACTCTTCACCTAAAAATATATCTGTAAAAGATATGTAGTTCGTCTCTGGAAACCTTCTTAGTGTCGGGTGAGAACGTGTCCGACTTAGCAATAATTAAATGCTAATTGTAGCAAGTATTGTGCGTTCGCGTTCACAGGTAATTTGAATTGTCGCCATTTGAGGACGTTAACATCTTTATCTTTTATAGCCATTTGAGGCATTTGAGCCGAGAGTGAGCTCACTCGCAAGCCTTTTGTCAAACAGTTCTTCCTGTATAGGAAAGTAGGCACATGGATACCGCCCACGTGGTGGTAAACGGTGAGTTTCCTTGGGGGATACGATCAGAAATAAAGAACTAAAGTCACTAACTTAGTTCATAGAATCCGCAAGCTGAAGTGCTTGGACAGGGTCAGATGGGTCCAATTGCGATCTCCGGGCGGCAGATCTTTGTGAAGCCCTTGTTTCTTTGTGCAAAGTACCTATGTGATTTGAAAGTAGGTATCTCTGATGATTGACGAGAAATTCAAAAGTTATAAATAAATAAATCTAAAGTTTTAAAATATTATATTAGTAGATTTATAAAAGTTAACAAACGTAAATAACAACTTTTTTCAACTCTGGTTGTTGCGCGAGGCCCCTGCAAGAGCGAGGCCCCTGCAAGAGCGAGGCCCCTGCAAGAGCGAGGTCCCTGCAAGAGCGAGGCCCCTGCAAGAGCGAGGCCCCTGCAAAAGCGAGGCCCCTGCAAGAGCGAGGCCCCTGCAAGAGCGAGGTCCCTGCAAGAGCGAGGCCCCTGCAAGAGCGAGGCCCCTGCAAGAGCGAGGCCCCGGCCGATTGCTCGGCTCGCCACTCCCTAAGGCCACCACTGATAAGCATAAGCCCACAAACTCGCCGGCATTTTATAGCATTTTTATAGGTACAATAATGTCATAAGAAGTTGACATGATAATTATTTTTTCTAATTCCTTATATTTTTGCGGGAGAACTGGATCCATTTTGATCAGGGCCGGTTCCGAAATATTTGTTATTATTCCGTTTAATTACCGGTAGATCAATTTAAAAGAGGAATGTTTGTTTAGGAATAATTTTTTTTTTCGGAGTTGATCACCGAGAGTGGCATTCTTTGTTTGCAAAATTCCATAGAAAGTTCTAAACTAATCTTGAACATGTACAGAAGACATCCAACAACTTTTCCCTTTTACAAATAGCGATACAAGTGCTCGAAGTGGCTTCTTAATCTAATACACCTGTTTTTATTATGTAATGTTGTAGTGAAGTTCTTTCCCACGACGTTACACTTACCGTTCAATTACTAGACGACTAAATAACATTCGTGTCAAGGAATGAATAGATTCCACATTAATTCCACAAAATTCCAGAATATTATAGACGTAATTATTAACGCTGTTGATCGCAAAGATTGTGGTACGACCGATTAGCACAGCTAGCAGCGTCTTTGACTTTTTTTATATGAAAGGTGGCGGTCGAGCATGCGTCCCACGTGATGGTAAGCGGCTACCGTAGTCCATGGACACCTGCAACACCAGGAGGTATGCAGGTACGCCGACGACATTGCAAAATCCTATTCACAGCCTTCTTGAAAAACCCCATATTGTAGCGTCATGAAAAGACCCCTTGAAGCAGTTCGTTTCACAACCTACGAGTTCGCGGTATAAAACGGTTTTTGAACTGCACAGTACGCGACAACACCGGATCGAGAAAATGCGGATGCGCCGCACTTCTGTGACAGATCCGCAAAAGGTAACGCAGCTTAAAGATCTCCACAATCCACAAGAGTCGTTCCACAATCCTCGGGCGGTATAAGAGTTTTCGTATCTCATGCAATTTAATTATGAACTTGTCTAGAACAAGTCAAATACCTATCCCGATTATGTACTTCAGTTCTTATGGCGGGTGCTCTCATTGCGAAACGTATAACAGAATAAACAAGTCATTCTACCAAAAAAAGTCTTTTATGCGAATGACGAAAGATTCTCTTACTGTATTACAAATAATACGATTACCGAATCCAGTGTTGTGAAATGTAATGTCGATATTTCGTTATATCGATAACGTAATAAGGTATCAGTAGGTGTCATCTCACTACCTAGTATTATAAAATAGGTATTCTTTTTTTAGCCAATGATATCAACAACAATGATTTTACTGTTGGCTGTTTTGCGATACATTACATCGGTTCCTAACACAGTATTAGTAATCTGTGAAGAACGAAGTACGAATAGGTGGGTGATACGGTGATTGCTTATACTGAGTAGTGAATGAGATATGCGAGAGCCCATTCTCATCCCGTCCCTACCCTAATTCCCAATCCTTTCTCAAAATGCATTCCTAAATCTCCAAAGTTAGGCAGCACGTTTAGTAACGTGCCAACGTTTGTCATTCTGGACTGACAGCGTGGGACGCTCTCCGACCAGCTGAACAGACGACTTGAAGAAGTTCGTCGATGATGCCTAAATGAGAAGAGCCAATGTTCCACCTCCGCCCTCTAAGTCTCAAGGGAGACAGAGTGTATGTGTTGGAGAGCTTTGAAAGAAGCCTATATCCAGAAGTGGACACATAGGCTGATAGTATGGTATTTTATAGTATGGAACAATCAACAATGATACAATATACTATTGTGGGCTTTAGAAAAAAGTACTCATCGGCATTAAAACCACCAGCGTTCTCTAGAATCTTTTGTTACAAATTTTTCACGTTCCGCACCATAGTGACAATTCGAATTCTCTATATGTCAAATGGTTTTGACACATCGACTCGATACGTTCCGAAACGCCATTCGTTAATTTACTTCACATTTTAAATTTATAACATTACACGCCGAATAATAGAATTGATTACACTATTACATTTTTTTTTTTTTAAATTCACGCTTTGATATCTACGTACTTGGTACTTGATATCTAGGTACTTGCCAACCTTAGTCCAAGATCCAGTATTCTACTTTTGAAGATGCAGGAATGGAATTGGAGAAAGGGTTGATTCTTTAATAAATAAATGATGGTATTTTGATTTAGGCCGGTATTTTCATACCAGCTACGCGTGTTAGTTTTACAATGCACACGTAGTACTATCGTAAAACAATTACCGTACTAACGCAATACAATAACGATGGATTTAACTCTTTCCTTTTCTGCTACCTATTTTAAAAAGGTGGAAACTGACAGTCCGCTTGATATAGTCAACAATACAAATTGACTATCGCTATCGCATCGTAATTCATATACCAACGATCTCCAAGAATGATCGATGTTAACATATCCGACAATATCGCTTCCTACATTTGGATACATTTTTTTTGTTATTGTGAAGTAGTCGGACGAGCAAGCGATCCCACGTGATGGTAAGTGTTACCGCTGCCCATGGACACCTAAAACACCAGGGAGTATGCGGGTGCGTTGCCCGCCCCGCCCGATACTCGGCAAGGGCATTTTGCAGCAGGGACTGCCTAGTTCTGACCAAACCTTTACCAAAAGGCGACATTTGCATCCGGGCGTGGGATCGGCATTGGGTTGTCCTGCCATAGAAGTTGATCTGTTGCAGCGCCATCTAGTGGCGAGTTATAACAAAATCGATCTCGAAAATATTCTCCGCGCTCAAATAACTATGTATACCAATTTTCATGGCGATCGGTTGAGCGGTATAGAAGTTGATGTGTTCCAGCGCCATCTGGTGGCGAGTTACAACAAAGTCGATAGCATAGAAACCTTCTCCATGAAAAAATACATATATGTGCTAACTTTCATGGAGATCGGTCAAACTGTGTCGAAGTCTATTAATCTCATATATACCAACATCCTCTTTTATATATATAGATTAGGTAGTTTATTATATATCTTAATTGGCATGTGATGTGTGCCTGATGTGACAATTTTTAGTTTGGTGGATGGTAGTGAGTGAGAGTATTGATTTGGCCTGAGAGTATAGGCTTTTGTGCGTTCTTACTAATTTACATATCAATGACCTTAAGGTATCTTGTTATTAGTAAAATGAGGCAATTAGTAAAAGATGAGATTCCGTTATGTTTATTAAAATTCTAATACGTCTTTTCTGAAGAACAAATAATTGCTGAACGCCAGTGTACTCGTACTTGTACAATTAGTTATTCTGTGGCCAGTGCTATTTCCCCACAGAGTTATTCCGTAACCTATGTTAGCATTATGTAATTTAACACAAATCACTTTGCTTGTTTCTTCTCATTTGAGCCAACTTATCATCAACATGTCAATCTCGAATCTATTAAATCGGAATTAGATAAAGGAAATAAAGCTCGATAATATTTTAATTCATATCGGTGAGATAGGGTATCGAAATGTGTTTACGGAATGATATTGCAGCAGGACTTGTGAGAAGAGATGGGGAGGATAAAGTTTGGGATGGGAAGGGCAAAGGTGGGGCAAATGAAGTAAGAAAAAAAACCTTGTTGTATTAGTGTTTGCCTGTGGGTGGAAGAGTGTTTTGTTATTTAATGGGCATATGAAGAAATACAATACTATTTTTGTAAATATGTAGATAAACACTTCTCAGTCTCTTTAAAAGGTAAAATGTTAGTTAGTTTGTTCGTGCAATTTTGTTACGGCTTTCATTGTTACATAGTGGTAAGTGATATATATATATATATATATATATATATATATATACCGCCTACCTTTGGAGATTTTAGAGTTGATTTGGGGAAAGAGCTACGAAAGATGGAGAATTTGGAGGACGATGAGTACCTATTCCTCATCTTATTATCCTGGGAGGCTAGAATTGAATGAGGGAGGACTTATTATCCTGGGAGGTTATTTATTATAAAGATCGGCTTAGTAATCAAACCATGTAAATGGAGCGGATTTTATAAGACATGTTTTACAATTCTAGCTTAGGGTCCTAAGCGAGCGAAGCCGCGTTCAAATGTTAGTACAAAATAAATAGAGATGTTTTTCTGATAAGTACTGTAAATATATTACTTATATTGCAATACAACACTTGCCGAGAGCTGTCGACTATTCATGACTCTTATGAATGACATTGACTACAATTTTTGAAAGACATTTATTAATGATCGCTATTTAACAATCCACTTGTAGCGGCATTGAAAATCTCCTAGCACTTTGCAAAGAAATGATATATTTGACAGACCAAATTGAACTCATGTCAAGTACTTTGAACTGTGTCAAAAATAATGAGACTACTTTTATGGTATATTGGACTGCTACACAATAAATTCGTGTCAACACAAATTGACGCTAAGGATGACCATTCAAGGGCGACTTTTCGATTGCTGAAGCGAATATTTTAACAATAAACGATAAGCGACAACGAAGAATCGTTTTAGATGCAATGTAGTCGCATATGCGACCGTCCACTCGCTCAAGCAACAATCGGTGCGCATGGAAATTCAAGATCTGAAAAGTATTAATTTATTTATATTTCCATCAAAAAACCACGACTGACTGACTATTTTCGATAACATTTGACTGTCGGTTGGTTGTCGTTTCTAAATTACTAAATTCCCCTCGAACGAAACCGTGATATTGAATACAACGAACGAAGACATGATGTATAATGATCTGTAGCTGACTGACATTTTGGTCTTGAATGTGAAAACGAACAAAACAAATGTGAAAACGAACTAAACGAATGTGAAAACGGGACAATGTGCACGAAGGCCCATGTCTGCAGCGGATACTGAAAGGGTTGATTGCATTGCTAGGTTTTGACATGGGGCAGCCGAGATGTCCATTTCGTACAATTTGACATGCCGATACGATTTTCGCAGTCGCCATATAAGTAGGTACTTATCGCGAGAACGATTTCTAAACCTTTTTCAAACGTCAGTTTGGTCAAGTGTTTGCCTATCGCAATGACTATCTTTGTGATCTAAACCTCTTTTCAAGAGCCTTTTGACTGATGACAGATATAACCTTGGTTTAAAAAGAAACATTGCCCAATTTTTGTGAATGGTACATTTATGCACCGGTCAATATTATAAATGCAATTTTAAATGCGTTGAAAATGAATAAAGGAAAATGAAACGCTTTAACGACTTAAATGTTGACACAGAAATAAATTAAACCTTTTTTATATGAGTTGGTTAAATTGAAAAGCCATTAAATGATTGCTTAATGTATTTAGTACCTACCTATCTCTGTTCTTTTTTTTTCTTATTTTTAAGGAACTTTTATGCCTTGGCACGTGTCAGTTCGATATCTCTGTTCATAAAATCTGAAATAGAAAGGATATATATAAATGGCTGGTATGTAATATTTGCAAATACAACGTTGTATGTACAAACTAAAAAAAAGTTAATTTTATTCAAGTCGGTATTATTTAAAGAAGGTAAGTCGGTGGTGGTTGGATGAGGAGAGCCGAAGATCGTGTGTGGTGGCGAGCTTTGGAAGAGGCCCATATCCAGCACTGGAGAGACATAGGCTGATGGTATGGTATGATCAGGTAATTCATATGTTTGTACGCAATCATATGATGTGACAAATGGCGAATTTAATGCCTAGTTTGGATATCTAAACTAGGACAAATTCGAGGAGACCCGGATCGAATATCCCGAACTTGACATTAGAAAGTCAAAAGTAGTCTTAAAATTCCAAACAGCCCAAGTGATTTTTTTCTTAGCATATCAATCATCTTCATTGCATTAGATTACGCAATAAATACAACTATGTGTCGTATAACACTACTAATTACAGTTTATTGGCAAGCCAGTGAGATAAGCCAATGGTTTGAAAGGCTACAATTTATCCGGTTAGTTGAACTTTCACTTGTCTTGTGTCAAGGTCAGGCGAAAGCGCCGAAGATGCTCGGAGTTCTTCGTTTGAATTTTTTGCAATAGTTTTACGTTCAAAAAGGTGCCATAATTAGCTATAATACCACCTAATTATTAAATAGCAATATGAAACGGGATTTTTTCTCTTCTTATATGGCAATAGCGCAATTAGCACATTGTGTCAGTGTCGAGTTTTCATCGTAATTAAAAAACTGAAAGTCAAAACAGCTCAAAATATGTTTTATCAATGTCCACTTACTTAGGACTCGGCAGTCTAAGTAAAGTAAGTTAGCGAGTCGCTCAGTAAAGCGATACTTACTGAGGACAGCAGAGTTGGATTCCTTGGAAGCACACGAATATCGCAATCCTTTCCTTATATTTGATTATCACAAATATTACTCACAATAAACACTTTGAAGTTCAATAAACTATAATATAAATAAATAAATAAATATCCTTTTTATAATAATCAAACAAAAATTCTACTTCTCGAATTTCCGCCGAAAGGCCGACGCGTGATTTGCAAAACTTACTAATTAAAACAACGCAACTTTAAACTTTTTAATTAAGAATTAACTTTTGTGCAAGGAGTTTTTTGACGTTTGCAATTTAAATAATTAAATTAAGCCTTGTTTTTGTTAAATTTTTCATAACAGAACTTAGTTGTGTTGACACGCAATATTTTAAACTTGCAACATAGATTTAGTCACGAAAAAGTGGTTAGGATATTTAGAAGCTAATCCATGATATTTCAAAATTTAATGAGTCTAGGTTTAGCCAATATTCACAACTGTAATCGGTGTCCTGAAATCTATGCAAAATGTTTGTTTTTCAACAGACTACAAGTTACGACAAATTAGAATTGCCAAAAATTTTTTTTAACAACAATTTGTAAAAATATTTTTATATAAATTCTCAGTACTAAATACGTTCAACTGATCAGGTATTCAGAACTATTTGTCTCTCATTTGGACTACTTTCCAAGAAATACAGTCATTTAGGTAAGTGCATACTGTCGCCCATAGACATCCGCGATACATGCCAACATTAGTACAAAATGACAAACGTTGGCACGCCCCCAAATGCGCTGCCTACCTTTGGAGATATAGGAATGGATTTGGAGAAAGGGTTAGGAAAATGGGGAGGGATAGGATGGGAATGGGCTCTGGCACATCTCACTCACTATCGAAACACGTACATACATTAGGCAAATAAGATAAAAGTGGGAAATGCAGTACATTTCAAGGTAGTCTTCTGTGAGAGAGGAGTAACGTGACCAGCGCCTGTGAAAGTGCAGCGTGCACTCTTCCCCTACAACGAACGTAGCAAATGTGTCCGGTCAACGAAAAAAATGTTATAGGTACTCATGATTAAAATTCAGCTTGGCATGTTCTTAATCTCGCTTAAGTCGAAAGTAATTACGAGTCAATTATAAGCCGGCAGTGTTTGGTGTGTCGCAAATGTAATTATAATTATGTATTACATAAGGAAGGTGCATGACTCTATATAATTATGTATAGTATAGTATAGTATAGTTATACTATAATCATAATTTGCCGCATCTGTGCTGCGTTTGTGTTTTGCAATAACAATATATGCGGTATAGTCGTGCCGTTCAGATGATTGACGTGTTTAAATTTTTAATTGAAAATTATTTACGTGCGAGACCAGATTTGATGATGACAGTGTATTGATGATCCTCGCCTCTTGCCAACCAGCCACCGCCGCTGGTGGCGAGCTTAGTAAGAGGCGTACATCCAGAAGTGGAGAGACATAGGCTGATGGTATGGTGTATCAACTAAAAAATAATGCATACTAGCAGTGCACACGATTTCGTTCGCACGAAACTTGTGAATCCCGTGGAGAATCTGGATACAAGAACCCTAAATGTTAAGCCGGGGCACATAAGCACTCATCGCTGTCCCAGGTTTGCTGGTAGAAATCTCCTACGTAATGCGTAATTTCTTTTGTGACTATTTTTTAATCATTTGATTATGCTACAATAAAGTGTATAGATAAATAAACATCCAGTAGTTTTTGCGTTCAGAGAAAAATTCCAAAAAAAATCATTGTTTTTGCCCTCTATATGATTAGTACTTTATATTGCAGACATTTTTTCAAAAAAATACATTGCTTTGTTGCCGTGGTGTAGACACCTAGATGAAGGAAGCGCGCGTGATTGTTTTCGGGCAGTTTCAGGCCACGCAATTGCGCACTTGACTTTAGTTTTATGAGGGCATCATGACACTGAGAAAGTAGATTTTTATATCCCACTCGTACTGTAATATAGATCCCTAGTTCAGGAGGCGGGGCGTGAAAAATGAGTGAGACAGTACTCAATACACAATACTCGTAGTTTTCACCATAGATTTATAATCGTACAGATCTACAGTGTGTGTGACAATGAAAAATAAATATTAATTATTTTAGAACATCCGGTCGATATAATAATATGGATTTACTGATTACTTTACAAACATTACAACAATCCTATAATTAATCAAATTATTTGCACAGGTAACACACACACGCGTGGCAGGTTCGTGGGATAAGATAGGTATAGTAGTCGACATAGCTGATTGAATCAGTACGTAGAAGTAACAAGGCATAATTAGTGATATCCGATGAACACCGATGGGGTAGACGGGTTCGTGAATGCAGGCCACGTACCGCGTAGAGTGGGCCGTGCCCGGTCGGGTAAGCCGACGACTAAAGGCTCATTTACACAAGGATACTTTCTCGAACACGTGCCGGCGAGAAAATCGTCAAAAGCTATTATAAATCGTTATCATCATGTGATCACTGTTATCACTCTTATTATCGAGTTTCTATTATCATGTGAACAGTTGCAGGCGAATATCGTATGAAGTTTGGTCGCATACAAAATTGGTATACAATATTATCTCCTGAATCGTTTGAGAAACTGGCTGGATGAGAAAAACAGAAGATTGCGCGTGATGGCGAACCTTAGGAGAGGCCTATATCCAGCAGTGAAGAGACTGATAGTAAGTATATAATGATATGATGACACACGAATAGTAGCAGTATTAAACGAAGGAAGCGCTTCTTAAAAAAGAAATTTAAATCGAATCAATAAAGTGATCTAAAATTGTTGTTCTATCTATGGTAAACCTGTTTATGGAAGATAGCCAAGGAAGCTTACATAGACTAGTTATTGGATATCTTGAATCAACCAGCTGTGTCCGGCCTGGTGCATTATTGTCCAAAACCTCGAATGACTCAGGCTTTCTTATGCCTCAATTGGATTTTACGCATAGCTAATTCAAGGAGTGTCTGAGCCAAATTAATATCCGTCTCTAATCACTGCTAAGAATATCTCGTGACACTTTTGTGTTACGTAACTTTGTTTAAGATCAAACCGTAGCTAATAAGGGGCTGTGTCACGCAGCATGTCGAAACTGATTGCGTACAAAGCTTCAAAATTTTGCGGTTCCGTATATGTATATTTGTGTTACAGGTTTTCGTAACACCTTTGTGTCATGTTAAAAATGGCGATGTCATTGGATGAGTCGCTTTTATTGAAACGTGCCTGTGTTACCATTTGGTAGAGACAATATGCCAGATTGTTGGATATAAGAGAAAATAATACAGATATTCCTAGGCGCCCAACACGCCGGTTGCTGGTCCGCAATCGATAAAACTACAGAGGAGTTAATCGTATTGTCATACGTCATCGTTTAAAAAATGGTCCCGTGTGTATAGGATGTGAGACCAGCCGAGTGAACACCTTTAACTGCATACAACTTCTTTCTTACTGTACCCTGGTTGCTGGTCGCCGCTCAACTATTGGTAAGTGCTTATCGCCGTGTATGGTCATATAAAGGGGAGATTTGGGTGCAATGTTGAACTTGAAGAATTCTGTTCGCGGTTATCTTGAACTTCCGTGTCAAGTCTGTTCCTTATTATTGTCGGATTAATTTTAATATCTAGAATTTTAACAACTAGAGCGGAAGACCGTGTGTGGTGGCGGATCTTGAGAGATGCCTATGCTTTAGCATAGACCTTTAAAAATATGTTAATACGAAAGTTACTTTTCGCGTATACGGAGAGGCGTGTCTTACGGAGATTAATGTTTCGTGACTTACAAGAAAATAACAACATTCCTCTTCGTATGATGCTTATCACACTTTCTTGTCTGCGAGCCGCAGCTGTAGCACAGGCAGTGAGCAAACATTATGACACAAATAACGCGCGAAATTATGGCTGAACTCAAATTATTTACTCTTGCTTAAAGTGGAAGCGACACGAAATGCTTGTTGCTTCCACAAACTCGGGAAATAGTGACGAAAATTCAAATTTATTATTTGTCAATAAATGCGAAATTAAAATGTTCACGGACATTGAAAATTAATCAATTTAACGCCAAATAAAAACGCTAATTGACTAGTGACAAATAGTATTATCTTCCCAAACTGACTAATTTAAATCTTACGATTCAGAACTTAAGGTGGAAATGAAGTGAGTTTAATAAAAATATTTTCTTGTAAATATTTGTTATAAACGTTTTAATCTTAACCAAATGACTCTTTTGTTGTTATTTTGAAATCAAATTTTAATATTGAACTCAATCTGAAACACCATCTAAATGAGTAGCTATTGCAATCATTTAAACTGCAGCACAAGGATGTTTAGAGTTTCAGAACTGATTTTGTTATGATATTATTTATTATCTAGAACATTTAAGTATTACAAAAAGCTTTCCAAAGATATATTTTTATCAAAGAAGGAGAAATATAGTGGATTATAGATCCTTCCTGCGAGCAATCAGCCGCTATCATGAACATATCGGGAGAGGAATTTGTGTACTATTCGTTGGCCTCGTTACCCCTCTATCACAGAATACTACCTTGAAATGTACTGCATTTCCCACTTTATCATATTCTCCAATGTATGTACGTTTTCGGTAGTGAGTGAGATATGCCAGAGCCCATTCCCATTATATCCCTTCCCACGTCCCCTACCCTTTCTCCAAACCCATTCTTTCATCAACAAAGGTAGGCAGCGCATCCGGGGGCGTGCCAAAGTTTGTCATTTTGGACTAATGTTGGCATGTATCGCGGATGTCTATGGGCGACAGTATCCACTTACCACCAGGTGGACTGTATGCTCGTATGCCAACTTCTTTCTATATAAAAAAAAATCAAAATGTGCAATTTAACAATTTTCTAGCGTTTCCTAGTTCAAGTTCACGTATTATTTGTAAAACAAGTCGTAAATGGGAAAAGATGGAGGCATACTGTGGCGGCGATGTTTGCTCTATGTCACATCAATAAGATATTTTAAAGTACTCGTACAACATACTCTAGAAATATAAAACACACAAATTAGAATTTGTAACACAAGAACGAGTCTATTATCTAGCTGAACCAATTATGGAGCTTCTTTCATTCTTAAATAACTAAACTAATACAGATGGAAGATCGTGTAAACATGTTTAAACATGTGTAAAACGTATAACGTGTAACTAATATGTTCGTGTTAAAACAATACTGTTCAGTTCATGTTGAAACAGTACTCTTAGCGGTTTCACCAACCTGTGTATATTCGATTGCGCCCCCCTCTTTATGTCTGCAGTCCCCCTGGATTGTCGAACGAATTCCTGATCTTAATAACATTTTTAATTAGATTATTTAAAACGTTTTTACTTACAAATAATGTCTAGTACTACTGTTTTGCTTACTACAATAATGCCTCTTACTATTTTAGACCGCCTACAATTCAAAGCAAGCGCTGCGGCGCCCTGTGCAGCCACACGGATCTCTCGCACAATCCTAAAGCTGGCACTGATGCTCTTTTCCAAACTTCTTGCTACTAAAAATCCCTACTATCCGCTAATACGAAGCTAAATTTAAATTCTTTCCAAACGTTAAATGCGTACGCTCAAATTCACTCTGCTATTTATTGTTTGATCCATATGGACCTATCTACTGCAGTCCAGTTAAGTCTTCAGTATCAGTACTGCTCATAGAGCGGTAACATATATAGCGTATGTTTGTAAAAATCCCATATTTCGCTTGTTTTGCGTATGGAAGTTAACCAATTCCATACAATTAGAAATACACAACGAATCCCTTCATTTTGATGTTTTTTTATTTTAATTAATGAAATTAGTGCACTATATTGAAGCGAAATTAATGCACTATACGATTATGCTGGAATTTTGCCTTGCACGGGTATGTCCATGGTTTTCCTTAGGATAGTGTCTGTTTAAATGGACATTTTTTTAATGAATATCGAAGCTATAGCACCGAGGGACAAACCTCTATATGTTTAACGATGCTCTTTATCACCGTGCCATAGCACAAAGATTTTTTAATCAAATAAAATTAAAAAAAAATATCTACGGACGTCAATGTACATGGAGCTCTTTTTAATGACCAACGCCCACCGAGAAACATGCATCACACACTGTTCTCCTACCCGTGTCCCAATCGTCTGGTCTGTCCATTGTGTTCATGGTACGTTTACTCCCTAAATGGCATGCCCATTTCGTTTGATTAATGATTTTTTTACTATAAGATTTCCACTAATTTGTACGAAGTCATCGTCTCGCTGAGGCTGTGTCGAAATTTTCGGTATACGCTTTTTGATTTTGCAATCGAGATAAAGAATTTTTTGTACATAATTGAATTCACTTTTGGATTATTGTTATTGCAAGAACGTGTATAATCTTTGAGCAATATCAATAGTGAAAAAGTATGAAAGTATTTAATCGTATAATGTAACTTCTGTTTTGCATATCAGGAACAATGATAATTTCGCTGTAAATAATTTCTGCACTGCTGAGAAGCCGAAGCACAATGAAGGCTATTCTTATTCCGAAAAGACGGTTGTCCATATGATAAGGTTGAGATAATACTTTCAAATTTAAATTCAAATCATTTAGTGCAGTTATCTATGCATATAATAAAATTGTAACAGGCCGATGTCTGTACATTATAGATATTGAAAAAAAAACTAATATGGGGGTCTTTATTAGAGCAACAGAAGCTAAAACAACAGTTTTTAGAAATTTAAATTGTTTTAAATTTAATAAACCGAAGCGAAGTTAGAGCGGGTCGCTAGTAAGTAAATAAATTCGTGGCATTTCAAATAGTGTAGGTATTCAGCCTACCGTCATATTGTGGTTTAGGTTTCAAAAAATCATCTCCCAGAGGTGAACGACTTCAAGGTACGACTTAAATCTTTTACGACGGTTTATTAAATTTAAAACAATCGGAATAAGATATTTTCCTGCGGTAAAATGGAGCCTATATTTTAAGTTAGACCTCTAGCAATACATCGGTGAAAACTGCATTCAATGCCATGCAGTAGTATTTGCGTGATGCGTGTACAAACATACAGACAGACAAAATTTCTAAAAACTGTTGTTTTGGCTTCTGTTGCTCTAATAAAGACCTCCCATATTAGTTTTTTTTTAATATCCGTAATGTACAGACATCGGCCTGTTACAATTTTATTATATGTATAGATAATTGACTTAAAGCTTACCGTGAGCTATGTAAATTGAGAAAATAAATAAATTTATTATTATTAGCCGGTTCTGTTCCACTGCTGAGCAAGGGCTTTGTACTTTGTACGTTTTGTACGAATAAATTAAGTGCAATGAAGTTTTTATTGGGTAGCTACAGTTTTTATGTATGATTTACCGACAATCAACTTAATATTATTAAGTTTTTGCAGTAGTTTGCAGTAGCAGTAGTTTTTGCGAGATGCGTGTACAAACATACAGACAGACAGACAGACAAAATTTCTAAAAACTGTCGTTTTGGCTTCTGTTGCTCTAATAAAGACCCCCCCCCCCATATTCGTTTTTTTTTCAATATCTATAATGTACAGACATCGGCATGTTACAATTTTATTATATGTATAGATAAGAACTCACTACACTTATACAAACATTAGAATCAATAAGAACAACAGTTGCAGCGCTGTTTTTCAGTTGCGGCCGCACATGTTGAAAATATAGGCCTGCCCTCATTTATTTCTATATTCATTGTGATAGTTACACGTGAATAGATGTTACAAACACAATGGTATGATCGTTCCTTTATAACATTGCTTATTGCTCCATCAAAGACTAAGAACAACCAATGAAAAAACAACAAAAGTTGACTAGCGTTTTTAAAATAGAATTATCTTGATCCCTTGCTATCGATCTTATTTTTAGTTTAATATATCATATTGCATTAAACTACAATACCTTTCATAAACGAACAAACAAATGACCCAAAATCAATACGCACATTGATGCAACTTTAATTAACATCATACAATTATATCTGAGTGTATTGTAAACTGTTCTCATCTCGTGAATCCTTTCGAAACACCAAGTAGGGGGCGTCCGGAGTAGGGGTGGTAAAACGGAACGCCACATGCCGCTCGCGATACTGCTCCGCTGGCTGTCGACGCGTGAGACCGTTGCCACACGCGAAAATCTCTGTCACTTGTATATGAAAATTACGCGCTTAATTTTAAATTTTCGAATGTTCCAGTGAAGTGATAGTGTATTTATCTGGATTGTTCAGTGCGCGTCAGGCGTTTGTGTGGAACAGTGTGGTGTGTGTGATGATATTCTGCCACCTGCAGTGATTGTATAGGATGAGGGGCAGCGTTTTTCAGTTTTTGCTGTTGGCGCATACGGTCTGCGCCATCACCGGACCTAGGGTCAGTATTATGATTTTTTTTTTTGAAATTTTTTTTAATAAATATTCTAGATATTTTTACTAGAATGATTCTTTCTTTTGTAATACGGATAGTCGCTACAGAAAACTACTGTTTGAATATTCCTTCAGTAAAATGTTAGTAATAAAATCTAATGGAAAAGTTTATGATGCACATCGCAGTTGAACTCACTACCTCACACGCAAGAGAACGAAGTACTTACTCAATTAGACTGAACAGTTTAAATGAGATCATGATCATTTCTACAGAAGTTCGAAGATGTTTTTACAGAGATACTGAACGTAGTAAAATGTAATGCACTTAGGCGAAACTAATTCAAGGAAACCGAATGTAGTCTAAGTTTAATATAAGGGGAAAATTGATGGATTTTGGTCAAGAGCCGACGTTTTTCTTTAAACATTATTAATTTTACTGTTAGTAAAACTCTCTTTCGTTTTTTTTAATTAAGTTATTTATGTAAGAATTGTAATTATACAAATTGCGAACGTGTATAAGCTGTATAAGTTCTAGGTTACTTTTAAAAATATAAACAATTTTAATAAATGCCCCTTGATAAATTAGATATGCTTTACGATTTTTAAATTAGATCGTGCCGTGGGGTGTTCGCTGGGTATAGAGCAGCACCACCATATCTCTTCCTGTGGGTGTCATAAAAGGCGATTAAGCGGTGACAAAGCGGCTAAAAGAGTGGACTCGCCAACCTGCATCCCCCACGCACGAGGCAATATGCATTAGGAGGAGGCCCATGTCCAGCTGTGGATACTGAAAGGGCTGGTTATATTGTATTATGATTTATACTTTTTCTCTTATTATCACATAAGTATTATACGTAAATCTTTGTGTCTTTTAGAAATAATACATGATGATTAGATAATTATGATAATTTATATTTATGACATCACAAACGAACTATGAATTTTTACATTCAAAGAAAGTTTTAATTTATTTAAATTAGTTTAACGATTGTAATGAAACTTTATTATGATTTATGCCACTTGCGGATAAATAAAGAAAAGTAAAAGTCGCCAGGCGTATCTAATTTAAGAAGAAGAAGTGATATTAAAATGGGACAGTTAATAGTATTTTTGAAAGTAAAATAAAAGACGTTTTTTGATTTGACGTTGATTTTTTGTTTGATTAATTGTAAAAATTTGTATTGGGCGTTTTATCGATTAATATTGATAGTTCATTAAACTTCGGTGTTTTTCGTGCATGGTGTTTGTGATAATCAAATAATAGCCTTCAAGGAGTCCTCTTCTGTCCTCACTTTAAACCTACTGTCACTTTGATGAGTGACTCCTGACTTAGTTCGACGGAACTCGACATTGACAGGATACGTTTTAGACTTTGAAATTGTTTATTACGAAGAAAACTTGACACTGGCAGAATATACTAATCGCACCGTTGCCATATACTCGTATGAAGGAAAAAATACATTAATAGAGCGGTGACAGTCTAGGGGTATCTATTCTGCACTCTCATTCGTTAAGTCGAGAGTTCAAATTCTCGGTCCGTATCAATGAGTAGTTAAGTACGGATTTAAAAAGAAGTTATTGTCAACTCGGAGGTGAAGAAAAACATGGTGAGGACATAGGACGGTTTACCCCCGTCCTATGTTCTCCCATAAGTTCTAACTAAATAATACTGAATCGACTATATTAAGCAGTACTATCTATCAATCGCAAAATCGAAATATTGAACTTATGACCTCTTTCAATGTTTTCAAAGTCTTATAGGAATCTTATTCGATAATTGTCTTGCGTTAAAACTAGAGTAATTTTAGTACCTTATGTAGGTAATATACATCGTGTATACATCATGTTTATGAGGGGGAGAGTGCACGCTGCAATCCAACAGCCGCTGGGCATCCCGGCTGTCCTATCCCTCCCCGATTTCTCAATCCTTTTCCCAAATCCATTCATTCATCTCGAAAGGTAGGCAGCGCATCCGGGGGCGTGCCAACATTTGTCATTCTGGAATCAAGTGGGCATATACCACGAATGTTCATGGTCGAAACCACCAGGTGGACTGTATGCTCATCTGCCGCCTTTTTCCGATAAAAAAGTGATTTTAACATGCAAGATAATAATTCGAGTACAACGACACGTAGAAAGTTAAAAAAATCCAATTAACTCGCGAAACAAACGACATAATAATTCAAATGAAAATGATCTAGAGACTGTGAATATAGTAATTACAATAAAAATGATGATTAATTGGCTATAAATTATCCAAAACAGGAGATAGAAATGTTAGCTTACACAGCTTGTGACATATTAATATCATTAAAAAAAACTTCATTCCAGTTATTGCAATACGTAACATATTAGACGTTGGTGATAAATTGGTGTTGGTGGAAATGGGAAGGGATAGGATAGGATGGGATGAGAATGGGCTCTGGCTTATCTCACTCGCTACCGACATTGGCTTCATGCCAGTCATTGCTATAAGTAACATATTAGACGTTGATGATAAATCAAGTTTACGTCTCATTTACGTACGAATCATATACAGGGTGTGTCCGAATCTTTACCGAAGCCTGGCAGCAATGCTTTTGTCATCCAATTATCACCGGCGAACTTCTTTAAGCCGTCGATCCACCTGACCGAAAGCCGTTGCACACTGCGCTTCCACGAATATATATTTATCAAAAATCTATAGGTATTTTTGTAAAATGTTACGTACTTTTTGCAACAATTTGGTAACGTTTTAAAATAATGATTTTTTGGCAAAAAGTATTTATAAAATTTTCATGTCAATGTATAGGGAACGGTTGGGTTATATCCTGTCTAGTATGTAATCTGTAAACGTATCTAGAATTATGTTTTGACGAGAATCCTAAAATCAATTTCTATCTTATCTTATATATATAAAAATGGATGTTGGTATATCTGAGATTAATAGACTTCGACACCGTTTGACCGATCACAATGAAAGTTGGGCACATATATTTATTTTTTCATGGAGAAGATTTTTATACTGTCCACTTTGTTGTAACTCGCCACTAGATGGCGTTGCAGCACATCAACTTTTATACAGTTCAACCGATCGCAAAAATCATATCGACGGCTAAACAGAATAATTTGTGATTTTATATACAGAGGTTTATACAGGTATACACGGGCAGGACAATGTCCGCCGGGTTTTGCTAGTATATTATAAACATGGAGGTTATTTCAGGAATAAAATAAAATGATTTAATAATTTAGAAGGACTTCTCTGAGAGTTCAGACCTTAAACCACGACGTATTTATCTCACCGTAACTCGAGGCCCTGCTTGTGCAGTAGAGATTTTGTGTCCATAGATCGCATAAGGACTTCTGAATTACAGACCAACTTTATTTATAATAATATAAGCTTAACATTAACCGTAGTGTATGTTATTTCTCAATTAAACATTTCATATCGAAAGTTTTGTCTGCCAATTCCTATAAAAAAAAATCTTTAGGCGTTCTTGCATATTGTACTAACAATATGCAAGTACTAACAATGCATGCATTGTACTAACAGTATGTTTCACTTGCTGTGGCAAGTGAAACATACTTAGCTTATACGTGATTACTTATAGTTATGTTTTAATTGTAACGCTTCACTTGTTGGCGAGTTCACTCTTTTAGATGTGGTGTACTACCTTGGGGCTTGTGGTAGCCGCGACACTACATCCACGGGAATATTTTATATTGTACCGCGGCCGATGTAACCCGCGCAGAAACGTCCAGTAGAAATAAAAAGTAAACAAAAACTTTGTATGTTACGTATTTAGATCCGATTTACAATATAAAATGTGTACAAAACGAGAAAGTTTAAAAATTTACAATACCACCCACTTTACCCAAAAATTTACCCACGGGAATAAACGTGGTGAATGCTATAAAGTCGGCCGACATCACGGCCATTTCAAATAAATAGTAATTCGTTTTTCTCGTAGAAACATAATCGTGGATTACTACACGACCGGTCTCTACAAAAAATCTAGATAGGTAAGTCAACGTAACGCCTTTTACAGAACCCTTTCGCTCTTTCGCTTACTTAATAATACCTGCTTCGAACTGTCGACTTTCAACGTTTTATGATTCTTATTTGAAAATTACTATAGGTTATAAAATATTATTTAAGTAACTATTTTATTTAGTTTATCTCCATTAAATAAAACTACAAAAGCATAGACTTTAATTTTCTATTGTCTGTGGGTAATAGTTGCAAACTATATGAATAGGTTACAAGACGCATTACTAAATACAAATATGATTAGCATACAAATAAATTACATTGATTAATAATTACAATAAATGTACAAATACCAACTAAACAGATGTTTGTAAATTGCACTCATGTTTATGCTGATTTATACTGTCTTATGATGACATTTGTGTTCATTTAAAAACAATGCTGTTCATTGAAATATTTCACAACGGACGATGGGTTAGTGCCCAAAGAAAATCAACCAACACAATTGCCGTAGGTATACCTTAAACGAAAGCTTTTATTTCATAGATCTTTTTATGCTAAGCCAGTCAATGCCAAAACCCTGGGCGAACCATCATATAAATCCCCATCTCTTCAGCAGTTGTAACGATTGTGGTTAGATCCATAACACTAATTTTACATTTATTGGTGGGTTGGGACAACATACATACATGCTTGTGCAAATTATTATTGAAAGGTAAATAACATATTGGTTGTTTTCCAAAAATTATGTATTACAATTCTGGAACTAATGTAGGTAGTCGTAGATAAATTAAACTATTTTACACATTACACATGTGGATTGTAGAAGAATGAAGGTGGTAATAGAAATGTATATAAACAGTATAGGTACTTGAGGAACCCTTATCACAGTAACCGTAAAAAAAGTAAGCAGGGGTTTATTCGTTTACTGCGGGAGATGGGCCTCCTCATACACATTGTCTTATGCATGAGGGATGTATGGCCTTAAAACGCTATGCTGGCCAAGGGGTGGGTTCACTCTTTTAGAGGTGATGTAGTTCCTCGGGGCTAATGGTACAGCTCAATTAACGGTTTATGTGAGTGCACACCGATAGTGCACAGTGTGAACCATTTCGACAGTCGGATTGGACGATACGGTACCCACTCACACAGATGCAAAGCCCATGTCTCGTTGCGAGGACTGTAACAGCGGTGTCATGTTTTGCGATACCCACGGGAAGAGATGTGATGGTGCTAATTTAAAGCTGGTCGACAGACACCACACGGCCAGCCCTTTTCACAGTAGTTATAAATAAGTTAAATAATATTAAGTAGCATTCATGCGTAAAATGAAACATAAAGCTCATTGTGTTAATGAGGTGGAGATCAACATTAGATAAAACAAAATGGCGGTAATCAGGTTAATGAGAGTAATTCACATGATATATTTCATTATTTCTTATCTCTATCTTATTATAAATTTTTAATTTTCCTACTTTTTAGTTTTTAGTAGAAAAATTATAACAGATTTTACACAGATTTCATACAAAATTTGATTTTGTATTCATATTCAATTGTATTCATTTCATACAAATTTTATTGAATTTGACAGAATTTTGAAGAAATGGTAAAATAAGTGTTCTGTACCAAGTTAAGTCAAGAGGACCATCAAATATTTATTCCATACAAACTAAACCCGTGAAATGTGTTTATAGTTTTATTTCAAGAAGTCCCTTCTTAGTTATTCTTAGTTATTATTCTAGTTATTCTTAGTTATACGGCATAAAAGGAAGCTAATATCCAAATTACAAGTTTCTAGCTTCAGCGGTTTCGACTCCGCGTTGATGGGTCAGTCAATCAGTCAGTCAGTCAGTCAGGACAGTTCTCTTTATTGTATGTGTTGAAATAAAGAACGTGAACTTAGAGAAAAAGCAAGAGACGTATATTTCGTTGACAAGCTTACATCACAACACGGTGTTGCCAACATAACACATATCAAACTATACTAACAATATGGTTGCGTTCTCAATTCCCAACACTCCCTACAGAACGCAAACCCATTGTTCTGATACAATATGAATGTTTTTCAAGTGTAGTACCCTTAGTCAAATTATCAGCCACCATATTACAACCATTTACGAATAGAAACTTAACTTTAGATTTAACAATGTTTTCTCTGAGAAAATGTAAACGAATATCTATATGCTTAGTCTTCGGTTTGTAACAGTCTGTTGATGCCAGTCTTATTGCGCTTTGGTTGTCACAGTAAATGAGTAGTGCACTTTCCACACCCTGGCCGAGTTCAGCTTGCAGTTGCCGAAGCCACAGAGCCTCCTGGGTCGCCGCCGCCATCGCCATGTATTCGGCCTCCGCCGTAGAGAGTGCCACAGTTTGTTGTTTACACGAGTTCCAAGATATACAAGCATTCTGAAACAGAAAAGCATAACCCGTGCACGATCTTCTATCCAGTGGGTCACTAGCCCAGTCAGCGTCGCAATATCCACTTATTTCTCTTGAGTCATTTTTGACATAACATAGCTTTAGGTTTTTGGTTCCTTGAAGATATCTCATGACCCTTTTTACTCCAAGCCAGTGTTGATGTCCTGGATTATTACAGTATTGACTCAACTTATTGACTGCATAGGTAATATCAGGTCGAGTAACATGTGCCAGATATATAAGACATCCCACCGCTTCCCTGTATGGGATATTGATATTTCCATCTTCAGGATTCTTATCAAATTTTGCATTCACCTCTATAGGAGTATGAACTGGTTTGCATTCAGACATACCAAAACGATCCAACACTAGGTTGATGTATTTCTCTTGATCGATCATTATCACACCTGCCCTACGATTTCTATTTATATTTATGCCGATGCATTGTCTCATTTCACCCAGGTCTTTCATACTGAATTCTTCTTTTAATCTTTCTTTAATTTTTGTTGTTGTGTTCTTATCATTTGTGAATATCAAAAAATCATCCACCCACACTGCAATAAAAATAATTGTCGATTTATTTACTAAATAATAAATACAAGGATCAATTTTTGATCTTTCCAGTCCAATTTTAATTAAAATATTGTTCAATTTAAGGTTCCATTGCCGGCTAGCTTGCTTAAGTCTATAGATTGCTTTATGTAAGCTACACACTTGAGAATTTTCTTTGAAGTATTCAGGTTGTGACATGTAAATCTCAGTGTCTATGTCACCCTGAAGAAAAGCACTTATGGCATCCATCTGAAACATTTCTAAGTCATACTTAGCAGCTAGTGCAAGCAAGAATCGAACTGATGTATATCTTACCACTGGAGCATATACCTCTTCATAATCACTTCCCTTTCTTTGGGCATACCCTTTTATGACCAATCTTGCTTTAAAACGAATAATCTCACCTTTTTCATTTGTTTTAGTTTTAAAGACCCATCTACATGGTAAGACTCTTTTACTAGATGGCAAATCTACCAGTGACCAAGTTTTGTTTTTAATCAAGGAGTCATATTCTTCTTGCATGGCCTTCTTCCACTGGTCTGCATGAGGTGATGAAAAAGCTTCATCTACAGTCTGAGGATCACTCAAATCAAGTATTGGACAGAAATAACTTACATCATGCTCATCCCTCTCTGCATACTGGGCAGCCCTACGTGGACGTAAATTTATATTTCGTGTCGGTGTCTCAATATCAATTAATTGCTCTGGTATGTAGGATGAGTCATCATTGTCACCAGACAGATAGTCATCACTTATAGAATGGTCTGTGTTGTTCTCTAATTCTTCTTTGCAGGGTTCTTCTGGTCGCTGCAATTCAGAACTGCTGTTGGATGCACAAGGTAAGTAAATGCTATTATCATATTTTTCAACATTTTCTAAAAATACCACATCTCTGCTCTTGATGATTTTCTTAGTGTCCGAGTCATGTATTCGATATCCCTTGGTAGATTCACAATAGCCAACAAATAATAATTTTCTAGATTTGGAGTCCCATTTTTGGCGTTTTTCTTTAGGTATCTGTGTCATAACTTCACAGCCAAATATTTTTAGATTGGATAAATTGGGTTTCTTACCGGACCACATCTCCATGGGAGTTTTACCATTAATCGATTTTGTGGGTGACCTGTTAATGATATAGGCCGCTGTCGCTAGCGCCTCTGCCCAGAACTGCTTTGACAAATGAGCATCAAACAACATACACTTAGCCCTTTCCACCAGGGTCCTGTTCATCCGTTCAGCAAGACCATTCTGCTGGGGTGAGTACGGAGTGCTTGTTTGATGTTCAATTCCATGTCTGTTCAAGAACTTTTCAAACTCTTTGTTACAATATTCTTTTCCATTGTCTGAACGAATGACTTTTATCTTTCTTTCATGGTCATTCTCTACTTTACTTTTATAATCTTTGAAAACTTCTAGAATATTCAATTTATTTTTCAAAAAATAAACATGAATCCTTCTTGTATAATCGTCTATAAAGGTAATAAAATATTTCATACTTCCCAGTGACTTGCTCCATCGGTCCACATAAATCGGTGTGGATTAGCTGAAGTGGTTGTGAAGCTCTTGAACCAATGTTATTAAAAGGTAGTCTGGTTTGTTTTCCTGAGAGGCAGGTGATGCATGTAATAGGACCTGTACTTTTATCTGAAAATGGATGGACTCCCTCAGCACACTCCGGTAGCCTGTTAACATCTGAAAAGTTCAGGTGTCCCATGCGTCTATGCCACAGGACAATATCATTTAAGTTATCTGAACATGACAGGTTAGAAAATACTTTAATAGAAAGGTGGGTGTTTAATAAATACAAGTTGTTTACTAGTATTGCTGAACACAGGAGTTTGCCATTTTGATCATAGATGTCACAGCCTTTGTCTCTAAAATTTACCTTACAGCCATTTTTCACCATAGCGCTGACTGACAAGAGGTTAGCGGCAAGTTTGGGTATGTACAGAACTTGTCTTACCTGAATTTTATTTTCTTCATTACCATTTAACAATAAATTAACCTTTCCCATACTTTCCACAGGTAGTGGTGTCTTGCTGGCAACAGTTATGGAGGGTATCAATGGACTTGTTACATCATACATCCAGTCACATCTATTAGTCATGTGCATGGAGGCGCCTGAGTCCACATACCATAGGTCCGGATTCATTGTCTGTGAAGATGCTGAAAAAGCTGCAACAAAACTTTTACTTCCTTCTGAATTTTCTAAGTTCTTCTTTTTCGGAGCACGACAGTTCTTAGCAAAGTGGCCATGCTTGTTACAATTATAACATCGGGGTTCTTTGCTGACCTTTCTTGTAACATATTGATTCCCTTGAGCGCCCTTTTTCCTTGTGAAGAATGCTGAATTATCAGAGCATTGAACTTCCTGCAGGAGTTTTGCTTTAATGGAATCTGCGCTTATCTTGATGCCTGAGCTCTCCAATCCCATTATCATAGGCTTATAAGCTTCAGGTAGGCCGGCTAACATCAATGTTCCGAGCCATTCATCATTAATATCGAACTTGATATTCCTGAGCTTGTGGGCGGTCGACATTATCTTATTCACATAATCATCCACGCTTCGAGAAGATTCCAATGTAGTTGTGATTAGGTCTCTCAACAAGGCTACTCTTCTGTATAACCCGCTGTCATCAAAAGCCTGTTCCAAACTCTCCCAGACTGCTTTACATGTAGTGGCACTCTGTACATGTACATAGTTGATTGGGTCTAGCAATAAGATAAGCTTAGATTTTGCCTTGATTTCCTTTTTATGGTCGGTATTGGTACCAGTAACACAACTCCACAATTCTTCGAGCTCGAAATACGCTTGTACTGCGAATTTCCAACTTGCATAGTTGTCTCTTCCAATAAGTCTGTCAATATGGAATGGATTGTGACCTATATTAGACATCTTGTAAGCGTAATCACAATTTTTCGATGATTAGTGACTGAGCACGTTGCCCCGGTTAACCTCAAAATGTATGACGAACAAAATACGCCAGCCGGTTTTCTTAGTTCTACTGCGTTTTTATTTCCACTAACTTTAATCACAAACTCAACCACGCTCTGTTACCATGTTGAAATAAAGAACGTGAACTTAGAGAATTCCTAGACTTAGCATCAGTTATTCCTAGACAATCGAACTTTACGCACTAGAATAATATTAGATTTGTGCGAGTGTCTTCGAAGAGCCGTTAACCTGGCTGTGAATTACATTCTTTTGGAACTTTAGTTACGCATTCATCGTTGGAATTATTCGGTAGAAGATCGTATGGTAATTAAGATGCGGTGGTGTTTGATAGCGTTAGCTTGTGTGTTAGCGGCGGCATATGCCGAGGAGAAGAAGGAAAAAGACAAAGAAATTGGCACCGTCATTGGTATTGACTTGGGAACAACATACTCATGTGTTGGTGTGTACAAGAACGGACGCGTGGAAATCATCGCCAATGACCAGGGTAATCGTATCACACCCTCATACGTGGCCTTCACCCAGGACGGCGAGCGTCTTATCGGTGACGCCGCCAAGAATCAGCTCACAACTAACCCTGAAAACACAGTGTTTGATGCCAAGCGGCTCATTGGTCGTGAGTGGAGCGACACCACTGTCCAACATGACGTCAAGTTCTTCCCGTTCAAAGTAGTGGAGAAGAATAGCAAACCCCATGTATCAGTCATGACCGCACAGGGCGATAACATCTTTGCGCCTGAAGAAATCTCTGCCATGGTTCTCACTAAGATGAAGGAAACTGCCGAAGCTTACCTTGGCAAGAAGGTTACACATGCAGTTGTCACAGTTCCGGCTTACTTCAATGACGCTCAGCGTCAGGCTACCAAAGATGCCGGTGTCATTGCCGGTCTCAACGTCATGAGAATCATCAACGAGCCTACCGCCGCTGCTATTGCTTATGGTCTCGACAAAAAGGATGGAGAAAAGAATGTGCTTGTCTTTGACTTGGGTGGTGGTACCTTTGATGTGTCTCTGCTCACTATTGACAATGGAGTATTTGAGGTAGTAGCTACCAATGGCGATACTCACTTGGGTGGTGAGGATTTCGATCAGAGGGTCATGGAACACTTCATCAAGCTCTACAAGAAAAAGAAGGGCAAGGATATCAGAAAAGACAACCGCGCCGTACAGAAACTGCGTCGTGAGGTTGAAAAGGCTAAGAGAGCTTTGTCTTCCAGTCATCAGGTTAAGATCGAAATTGAATCCTTCTTCGAAGGCGAAGACTTCTCCGAGACCCTCACCAGGGCTAAATTCGAGGAATTGAATATGGACCTTTTCAGATCTACTCTTAAACCTGTACAGAAGGTATTGGAAGATGCCGACATGAACAAGAAGGATGTTGATGAGATTGTACTTGTTGGTGGTTCTACTCGTATTCCTAAGGTGCAGCAGCTGGTTAAAGAGTTCTTCAATGGCAAGGAGCCTTCCCGAGGCATCAACCCTGATGAGGCCGTCGCATATGGTGCCGCTGTTCAAGCCGGTGTGCTCAGTGGTGAACAGGATACTGATGCGATCGTGCTTCTCGACGTCAACCCTCTGACCATGGGTATCGAGACTGTCGGCGGTGTCATGACCAAACTGATTCCCAGGAACACTGTCATCCCTACCAAGAAGTCCCAGATCTTCTCTACTGCCAGTGACAACCAGCACACCGTTACAATTCAGGTATATGAGGGTGAACGTCCCATGACGAAGGATAATCACTTGCTTGGCAAATTCGATCTGACTGGCATCCCACCTGCGCCAAGAGGCATCCCACAAATCGAGGTGACCTTCGAAATTGACGCTAATGGTATTCTGCAAGTGTCTGCTGAGGATAAGGGCACAGGCAACAGGGAAAAGATCGTCATCACAAATGACCAGAACAGATTAACGCCAGAAGACATAGAGCGGATGATCAAGGATGCTGAGAAGTTTGCCGATGATGACAAGAAGCTAAAAGAGCGCGTTGAGTCTAGAAACGAGCTAGTGAGCTATGCATACTAAATCAAGAACCAGCTTCAGGACAAAGAGAAACTTGCTGCTAAGGTCAGCGACGATGACAAGACCAAGATGGAGGAAGCGATCGACGCCGCCATCAAGTGGCTCGAAGACAATCAAGAGGTCCGTGGATCGGAACCACGCTCTGCTACCATGTTGAAATAAAGAACGTGAACTTAGAGAAAAAGCAAGAGACGTATATTTCGTTGACAAGCTTACATCACAACACGGTGTTGTAAACTATACTAACAATATGGTTGCGTTCTCAATTCCCAACAGTATGTATAGATTTCGTGTCCCTGTCTGGTCTCAGTACCTACAGCTCATTTCCTTTATGACTTTATTTTATAGAAAGAAGGTGGCAAACGACATAAAATGACAACTTTGTACATGACAACTTTAATCCGGAACGACAAACTATGGCACGCCCCCGGATTTCCTGCCTACCATTGTTAATGTAAGAATGGATTGGGAGAAAGAGTTGGGGAAATGTGAAGGGATAGGATAGAATGGGATGGGAATGGGCTCTGGCTTATCTCACTCGCTACCGACATTGGCGAATTTGATAAAGTGGGAAATAACTTTTGGTTCAAATGAATGTTTAAATACACAAGTAAATACACAAGAAGACTTTCTCAAACGCGAGTTTTTCGACCATCGGTCAAACACTAGTATAAACAACTGTTATCAACATCTGATCATCCTGTTATCATCGAGTTTTTATTATCGTGTGAACAGCTGTAGGCGAGAAATGTATGTAGTTTGGTCGTATATAAGAATCGTAACAATATTCTCGTCCGAACCGGTCGAGAAATTCTCCTTGTGTAAATGAGCCTTCAGACAAAAAGAAGAGGTGAGAAATAAAAAACGCATAAACGACGCAGGTTCACGGCCGCTTATAAATGGAGCACGCATAGCGCCTTGAACTTAGAATATATTTACGTGTAAACTCATAGAAAGTGTTAATGTAACATTCACGCTTTATGAAAGTGAACGATGAACAATTCAAAACTGCGTGTATTGTAATTGTGCGTGGTGGAAGACCATATCAAAGAATACTTATATATCAAGGAACAGACGGACGGGTTAATTTATGTATATTATTGTATATTTCTTATATCCGTACACGCCAGGAGTAAGTTACTCGAGATACTCGTATATAAAATTTCAAATAATATAACTTTGGATTTCCCTACTATAAAAAATAATAATTTCAATACTTTATGACTGTAGAGAAATTTGTTTCAGCATCGAGCTATTTATTCAAACGGAAAATACAAATAGGTATTAAACTTTTAAACTGTGTCCTTGAGAAATAGTTCGATTTATCAACTATCATGCGCGGATATATGTAATGTATTTTACGCTCTAATGAACCCTATTCTTCAAATTTAAATTATTTATTGGACAGAACACGGCTAAAATAAAATGTTAAAGTTGAATACAATATGTTCTGGCTTAATAGACATGAAAAAGTTTTTCGTCGAACTTAAACAAAACTATTTCGTCAAACTTATGCAATCTTTTAATAATTTAACCGTGTTAAACTCAACAAAACTCAAATCCAAAACTAAGCAAATAATAAAATTAAAATTACAAAATCCAGTGAACCGAGCCATGTTACGCACTGTTTTTATTTTAAAATTGTTACAAAAAACAATAAACAAACATTGTTCAACAATAAAGGGCTCAAACCGCAACAGCAAGCGACAGTTCAAGGAAGCGACTGTAACACCGCAGGAATCGAACCACGTAATAAATTTTGCGTAATCGGGGATACGCCGCGTATACGCAATACGCACTCAAGCTAGGGTTAGGTTGCGCAATGGTAGAAATGGCAATTATGTCGGTTGAATGATATAATTTGTTACCTAGTTACTAAGGTGAACAGTGGTTGACGTCGAAGGTATGACGATCGAAGTTGTTGACGATTATATTTAGCTTAAAGAAACGCGCAATAAGCACTAGGATATCCACCACATACCTCCAGAGATCTCTTGCGAACTTCGATCACATGCCAGAAAGAGAGACCACAATTTGGAGTGACTCATAGTGACTGGCAAGGTGGAAAGAAAGAGACCTTGAGAATATAGCCCGATGTGTTAGTCTGACCAGATCAGCACCACTCTCAGCACCAACATCCACGATGCCATAAATACCGCCAACGACAGAAATAGACGGGCAGACCATTAAACTAGGCAAGTCCAACTTTAGCAAGGAGCTGATTCAGTTTGGCTGGACATTATTTAGGACATTATTATTATTATTATCTTGTAAGTCTTCTTGAGATGGAGTTGCTCGTAGATATCGACGTTGCAACATTTTGATTAAAACAGTTGCCAGTCTTTGTATTGTAGCCCAAACCAAGATATAAGACGCTGCACGCAGACGTTGCAGGGGTGAAAGTTGTTTACGTTCACGCGAGGCTCACTTGCCTCCATGTTTGTAGCTAATTACCGTACCATTGTGCGCTGCTTGCAAATAAGCGAATCTCTTGACTTTTGGATAACCATAGTGTTCCAACTTCAGTCATTGTGTCGAATTAAATTTAGTTAGATACACTGGGTATGTGATACGTCACGGCTAGCTGGAATGACGACTTAAAAGTCGCTGATAGTGGCTGTATGAGAAGAGCAGGTTTGTGTATGGTGGCGAGCAGTGGAAGAAGTATATATCTAAGAGTATGATAAGGGTCATATTATGATAAGATGATGAATTTTCGACGTTATATAAAGGACATCAGTATGTCTGTTTACTCGCACAAATCTCGAGATTTATTGGCTCGATATGTTTTTGTAGTTATTGTGATTTTTTTTTACCAAAACCAAAAGTATAATATTTAAGACAAGTTTGGGTATTGTAAGGTCATAGAACCGAAATAGAAGGCGAAGCTATGTACCAAACCGTACCAGCAGCCTATGTCTCTCCACTGCTGAATATAGGCTTCTTCCAAGGCTCGCCACCACACACGATCCTCGGCTCTTCTCATCCAACCACTACGGGGATTTCTTTTAGTTCTATGACCACCTATTTACACCAAAGCTGATGTTTAATTGTCACAGACAACATAATATTTTAAAGAGGTGTGTCATCTATAATTCGAATACTGCTTACCGAAATTTAGCGGATTGTTTGCTAGTTTTCACGATTGCAGAGACAGAAAGACAAAACATAGAAGACACAATATCTATAAAACTATTATATATTTTCATAGAAAGTGACAGACGAGCAAAACAACGAATCATCTTTACAATCATCTTTATCTTTACGAATCAAGATATGAAAATAAAAAACTAAAACGAATATTGTAATACATAATGTATATTATGTAATCAAAATTCCTAGAAATAATATAGAGGCTAACGACCTCGCTTCATTGATTACGCAGAAAATTATATAAAAACGTCATCGGTAATCTCATTGATTTAACCAAATTAAGCATACTATACTCGTATCTACTTTATACGAGACGACTTTCACTGGTCGCATCATACCGCCGCGTGCGCCGCGCCGGTCCGGTTCGACTTGAGTACCGTTAACTGTTATATCCACAGAATACACATATGCGTAGAATGGCCAAACGTACAGAATTCGCGCGTCACTCATCGGTACTATAGTAAAAATATTTGGGTGGCATGCGTCTGTCGGAATAATACGAGTAAATTAATTTCGCAATTTTTCGTATGTTTTAGAAAGAAGTGCTTAATGTATTAAATAAATATGTGTTATTTTGCTGTATCTTTCACTAGAGACCCATACCATGAGCCTATCTAAGTCTGTCCGTTGCTGGATTTAGGCCTCTTCCAAAGCTCACCACGAAACGCGATCTCGAGCTCTTCTCACCCAACCATTACAGGCAAATTTCAAGTCGCCGGCGGGCGTCCCGCCCTGCTCTTTCACTAGGTTCACTCACTCTTTCATCTCTTTCACTCTTTCTTTTCATTATTGCACTGTATGATGGACTTTCATACATTGCTTTATTCCACAAATATAAAATGCTTAGTAAAATATTGTAGAACTTCATGAACCCAATTGAAGTGAATATCATTTTTATATTGATTTTGATTAAATGTTTTTTTATAGTTCTATCGACGTTATTTTTGGTACTTAGGATTAGTCCGATTTACGATCTTGATCTACATACGCGTATACCTAAAAGTTAATAAAAACAAGCAGTTCATTAGGTTTCAAGATTAGAATTCACAATTATGAAGTAAACGACAAATTATGTCAATTAACTTACATCAAAAATATACACCGTTATTTAGGATATCAATAATAAACATTTGCATTATGTATTCAATCAGTAGCCACAATTCAACGTGGTATCAAAAATAGTAGGCACGCGTGGTCTCGTGTAAAATGAATGTCATGCCCATTCTGTTAGTAGGTACTATCAATCATCTATGGTGATTGCCGCAAGCTATGCGGAGCTTTCGGTTTCTTTCATACGTAACGTTATGTAAAGGTCAGAGGCGACAGAAGTGGTGTGGTCATGTGCGTATTATTTTGGTGATTAGTGCTACGAAGAAAAGACTTCAACGCGTAAGTCGTTATGTAATGTTTGGTGAATGAATATTTAATGAGAGGTTTGTTAAGGCTACAGGTAGGTAGTAATAGGTAATAGTAATAGGTAGATATGGGCCGACAATAAATTTGACTGAATAAGTGAATAACGAATTTTATTCGGTTCATCATTTAACAAACAGCAGATTTGGGCCGAATTATTCTGTTAGATTTAATACATACACGCTTTGTAAAGAAAACAATTCTGTTCATTTAGTTTTTTACATAGCTGAAGTTAATATGAATAAAATGGAATGAATTTATGCAAATCATTAAACCCGTTCATTCTGTTAGAGCATCGTTTCTCAAAATTTTTAATTTCTCAACCCTAGTGAAAAGGCCAAAAATAAAGTAAATAACTTCACGACCCCTAATATAATTTGCACCTAATTTTTTTTTTTGCCGTTTAACATTTGATTGCAAATTATGTGAATTGAGATACGATGTGTTCGAGCAACGAATATAAACGTTAAAGTCATAAACATGCGACGCCGCCGACATATATTTTTTCTATTTTTCATCTATATATTCAATTTTTGTTGTAGTATATATGCTTAAACTGTCCAGGTCTGAAATTGGATCATTTGTTTGTAATGTATGCCATATTAGTGTGTGAATGCACATTGTGTGTGAAGGGAGAGTGCGCGCTGCAATCCAACAGCCGCTGGGCGCGCTCGACTGGCCACGTTACCCCTCTCTCACAGAAGACTACCTTGAAATGTATTGCATTTCCCACTTTATCGTATTCCCCAACGTGTCGAAACACGTTGGGGAATGATTAAAAATTTTTTAATGATTAAATGATTAAAAAATAGTCACAAAAGAAAATACGCATTACGTAGGAGATTTCTACCAGCAAACCTGGGACAGCGATGAGTGCTTATGTGCCCTAGAGTAAGAATGTAAGCTAATGTAAGAGGCGAGGATCATCAATACACTGTCATCATCAAATATGGTCTCGCACGTAAATAATTTTCAATTAAAAATTTAAACACGTCAATCATCTGAACGGCACGACTATACCGCATATATTGTTATTGCAAAACACAAACGCAGCACAGATGCGGCAAATTATGATTATAGTATAACTATACTATACTATACTATACATAATTATATAGAGTCATGCACCTTCCTTATGTAATACATAATTATAATTACATTTGCGACACACCAAACACTGCCGGCTTATAATTGACTCGTAATTACTTTCGACTTAAGCGAGATTAAGAACATGCCAAGCTGAATTTTAATCATGAGTACCTATAACATTTTTTTCGTTGACCGGACACATTTGCTACGTTCGTTGTAGGGGAAGAGTGCACGCTGCACTCTCACAGCCGCTGGTCACGTTACTCCTCTCTCACAGAAATGTACCTATGCAGTACCTTGAAATGTACTGCATTTCCCACTTTTATCTTATTTCCCTAATGTATGTACGTGTTTCGATAGTGAGTGAGATGTGCCAGAGCTCATTCCCATCCCATCCTATCCCTCCCCATTTTCCCAACCCTTTCTCCAAATCCATTCCTATATCTCCAAAGGTAGGCAGCGCATCCGGGGGCGTGCCAACATTTGTCGTTTTGGACTAATGTTGGCATGTATCCCGGATGTCTATGGGCGACAGTATCCACTTACCATCAGGTGGACTGTATGCTCGTCTGCCGCCTTAGTAGATAAAAAAATAAAATATTAAAATTGTATCAGCCTATAATGTCACACTGCAGGGCACAGGCCTCCCCTAGTAAATTACTGGAGGGTTCAGGCTGTAATCCACCACGCGAGCCCAGTGCAGATTGTTGTATAACACACTCCAGATGTTTTTTTAATTCTGGAGCATGCGTGTTTCCTCACGATGTTTTTCTTCACCGTCGAGCAAGAAATTTTTAAATTTTTAAATTTTAAATTTTTAAATTCGGATTTTTAAAAATCCGTACATAAGTAGAAACTCAGTGGTACGAGCCGAGGATTTGAACTCACGATCACGCTTTGAGTAGTGTAGATACCCTAGGACTATCACCGCTCTTACAGAAATGTTTAAGATACACAGAGACATTAACGGGAGACTCGATATTATTGAATCCGGTAATGACGGGGGAGACTCCTATAAAATGTATCAACGTGTTTCGGTTATGAATAAGAATTACTGGAGCCTGCCCTTAATTTCTATTCCCCATACTTCCCAAATCCCAAAGGTTTCAAGGCGTCTACGATGTACTACAGATGTGATGTACTAGATACCCCTAGGTTGTCACCGATACTTTTTTTCGCTGTGAATGCATCTTACAATTTTGTAAATTTGGAGTATTTCGAAGTAACCCTTATTGCTTGGACGCCCACAGTATAGATAATAATTAGATACATATAAATTTGTGTAACATTATGGCAATGTTATAAATGTGTAGTAGTTTTTCAATATTTTATTGTACGTCCAGAAAATTTTCTTAATAAGATAACAATGGATTAAAGATTGGAATGTCCAATAAATCTTTTGTAATTGAACCAACAAATGTTTCTGTAATTAAGTAAATATTAAGTATTATTTATGTATTTAATCCATTCGTCGTTTATTAGCCACCGGTGAAACATAAAAGAAAACAATACAAGCTCGAAGGTCAATTGTCTGAGTATCAAAATAAATCGTTCAGGAATTCAAAAAGATTGTGATCTTACAATCTGTGGTTAAAGGTGATTAAGCTGTCACAAAAGATGTCTACGGGGTTTTAACTTTCCACCCATTAAAGATGTCTAACATTGTCAAAGTCAATAACCCTTTGTATTTCGTAAAACATCGCGCAGTGCATCGTAAGTGCTTCGTTTCCACAAACCGTTGAAAGTTCGCTTTCAACCCGACCATGTATATTAATGGTCCTTCGCTTACGAGTGGATGGAAATGAATAGAAAATTGGTTGTTTGTCATGTAGGCCGTTTTTGAGCTAAATCACTTGTCACTTGTAAGTTCTTTATGGAAGGAATTAGACAGACAAGTGGACAAGATCAGCCGATGATTACATCGGTACATTTATTTATTTAAACTTCATTACACAAATATGTGTACAAAAGGAGGACTCAGTGCCATGAGGCATTCTCTACCAATCAACTATCAGATTATACAGAAAAAGGATTGTAGACGCAATTTTATATTACAAAGTAGAAAGCACAGAAAAAAATAATCAATACAATTGAATCTTTGATCAACCCAAAGGTTGGCTGGTAGATAATGCCATAAAGCATTAAGCTTGCCTTTTGTACGATTATGTGCAATGAAGTATATAAATAAATATACACATAAATATGAAAAAAGACATGTACGCATAAATACATAAATTATACATACACCAAAATGGAACAGAATACTGGAGGTAGTAAGTAGAGAAGACGAAATGAGAAACTAAACCACTAACTCTGTATCAAATAATCAATAAGTCCCGAAACAATCTGCTAAATTAATTTCGATTGGGTCCGTGAGAAGCGCATCATCAACGCCAACATTCTCCATCAACCCATTCTCCGATATATTATGCCGCAGTGAACAATGCATTTGCAATGTTAATGGCGGCATATATGTTTCAGTATGAGTAAGTTGTACCTAATTGGTAGCGACATCACGTGTGTCACGATATGTAAGATCGTATTTACATATAGAGAAGGAGTAAGCAGTTTACTGGTGTATGAAAATAGTTATCGCTTAGGGGACCTATTTTCAACTCTGATTCGTGAGCTATTGAGTTTAAATTCCGTACATCGTCTCTTCCCTATCTCTTCCTGTGGGTGTTGGCAACAAAAGGATAACAAAGCAGCTACCCTGAGGAACTACACCACCTCTAAAAGAGTAGACTTGGCTAAAGTGGTGTTTTATCGTCACACTATCGTTCACACTGGGGAAATACGATAAAATAGGAAATGCAGTACATTTCAAGGTAGTTTCCTGTGAGAGGGATAACGTGGCCAGTCGATTGCGCCCAGCGGCAATGGGAATGCAGCATGCATTCTACTCCTACAATATGTTCTTAAATAGGGTTCTAGTTATTTTTTTTTGTTTAAACTTTTATTGTTGTTGCTCTTTATGGTTACAATAACACATTACAATATTACCGTAAGTATAAAGGCGGACTTTTTCGTAGAAGGAATCTCTTCCGGTCAACCTTAGAATAATCGAGAAGAGTTATGTCATTCAAAAGCAGGCTACAACATAAAACTAAAATAAACTAAACTAATATATATAAATAAAAATGTAAACGTTCGTTTGTTCAAAATCTTAAATCTCCGAAAGTTCTTCACTGATTGCTTTGAAATTTTGACACAACGTTGCATTCGAATACGCACGTGTTTTTATATACCTACCACAGGGTAAAAACATGATTTTTATCCAAAACTGGTATAAACAGGGTAAGCGCCATCTGTTGGGCAACCAGAGTAACTCGTGGCCGGGCACAGCTAGTAATTAATAAAAGAAAGGAGATATATTTGTACATAACAACATAGATACATAAATACATAATAAGTGCGGTCCATCCGCATTTCCTCGATACGGAGGTGTCGCGCACTGTTCGGTCCAAAAATTACTTTATACCGCGAACCCGTAGGCTGTGGAACGAACTGCCTCAAGAGGTCTTTCCATTAAGCTACGATAAGGGTTCTTTCTTCAAGAGAGCTGTGAATAGGATTTTGCAAGGTCGGCGGCGCGCCCGCATACCCCCTGTTGTTGCAGGTGTCCATGGGCGGCGGTAACACTTACCATCACGTGGGACCGCTTACTCGTCCGCCCACTAGTATATAAAAAAAAAAAAAAAAATAGATACAATACACAAATACTTACACAAAAACAGTTTTCTGACTGACGCGTAAATTAATGTTATCTTTCACATCTTTTATTAATTTCACTGATATAAATCAACGTAACATATTGTTTCATATATTGTGGCAACTACATCTAATGTCGAGGAAGATTCGTCTGTCCGTGACGGCGCGGCATGAAAGCGCATTCTTTCGTGCGCCGAGAGACATTCTCGCACTAGTTACAGATAACCAGCTAATGAGGATTCTGTTCTTGTAAATAGTCAAGTGTATAATTTTGTAATTGATGGCTGCAATTTCGGTATTTGAGAGGAAGTATTTCAGTCACATTACTTACAATGTGGTTTGGATCTGCAATGTTTGTCGCCGCTTTGTTGCTATTGATAACTGCATTACCTATCGATGGATATCATCAACGTTATGTATGCCTCCCCAATCACAAAAAAAAGAATGACGAAGGATCATACAGACCAATCTGCGAGAAGTACACGCCATACCATGTGAACTCTTTCCATAGACACGGCGACACTGACATTCGACACAAGTCTCGATATTAGTGTCACTGGCGTCCATCGACATTTATGCGAAAGTCGATGTAACAGCGATGTACACACTACGACACTCAGTTTCGACACTGAGTGTCGAGTGTAAAGTGTCGTTGTGTACGGTATACTTAACTTTTAGACAACACAAGTTCGTAAAATTGTTTCGAAACCAAGCGTTTCACGTCACGAGTAAATTTTAATGATAGCAAACCATTCATTAATGAAACTTCCTTGGTCGGTTCACTAGGCATCACTAGGCTCTACCCGTGATCAAAATATTAATTCCGTCTTTACTCAAAGGTCATATGGCAGAGATCGCTTTCAGCGATAACATCTCACCGCTTCTTGTGCATTTTTGTATTTACAATGTCTGTTATTGTTATGTTTTGATTTTGGTGTGTAATAAAGAGTTTTATCTATCTGTCATTTCTGTGTTTTGTAACAATGACTTGCTAGCGACGCGGGCCTGAACAGCCTGAACGAGCAGCGAGAGATGTTAGGAACTTAGCGGCAACTTCGGGCACGCAGTGACCCACAGCTTGCTTTATCTATCCCTCTTATATATTTGTGGCTATCTACGTATTTAGATAAGCAGCACACCCGCAAGTCCCCTGGTGTTGCAGAACTCAATAAGCGCCGGTGACCATTTACCATCATGTGGCCCGCCCGCTCGTCTGCCATGTGTTCTATAAAAAAGAAATTAATGGTACGGGCCGAAGAGAGAAGAAAATAGATACCATTTTTTTTTTTTTGGATCATATTATGTTTCTCCAATCTGCACTAGCGCTCCGCAAAGTGGTTTAAGACCCAAAATCTTCTAATGATTTACTAGGGGAGGCTTGTGCCCTGCAGTGCACGTTATATAGTGATTTCGTAACTATACCATACCATGACGACCGATTACCCCAATAGGTTGTGTGTCTTTCTGCTGAGCCTGGGTCGAGTTCAATTCCCGGTCGGACACTCACCTATTTGAAGATAAATGTTTGTTCGGGTCAGGGTGGTGTTCGTCTTTCTATGTGTCTCTGGACACATGACACAGGGAAACCTAATGTGGGCCATTGAGTATGGGTATTATTATTATCCTCAAGTACTGCACCGTTATGCATATCCCAAGCCCTGGCACCTTAAGTTCGCACAATATACGTGCTATGTACGAGTAGTAGATCGCTTTGGCGATAAGGTCGCCTGTTGTACTACGCGTTTTATTTAAATTTTCATTTTGCAATCATGTATTATTGTGTTGGTGTACAAAAAAAAAACAGTTTATCTATCCACATTCTTATCTCACGACGTGAAAATCGAATACGAGATTCATTTTCATTTAAACATTTCATCATTTTTGCGTAGATACGAGTATTGCACTTTTATGCTAATTAATTACACGCGGTTGAACGAAATTGAAATACCGTTTGAAATATTATAATTAAATAATTAAAATATTTTTTATTTGTTACAAATTAGACTTTTATCGTAACTATTATCTAATGGAGTTACGAAACCAAATTGTTAATTTACGAATTACGAGTGCAGTCAGTATTGTTCTCGTTGTAATGACTGATCTTGATCATTTGCTAGTAGATACTCGTATTTGTATTGTCTGTAAATTAGTCGACAGCTGCCGCCTAGTTTCTCGTAAATAATAAAAAATAAAGAGTAAATTATAAAAACTTCCATAATTTCTTTAAAAGTATCTAGACTCGCTACTCGCTCAATGTTCTATTCGTTCTGTTATGATTATAAACATACCAACACAACGTACGACGGATATTTAAGGAAAATAAAGCTTAGTGGGTTTAACAGGGAACTGTCATATTAAAACGCGATAAAGTGGGGTTTCTAAATATTAAATTTGTAATTTGTATTTATATAAACAATATTAAATTTGTATTTATATAAACAATATTAAATTTGTAATTCTAAATAGTTTTGGGTGGCTTTATAAAATGTATGTTCTCTATTAAAATCTCGTGTTTTTCTTTCCTTTTCATAGTTTAAGCATTTTAAGCAATGATTAAATTTAAGTAAACGTTTATGAGTCTGTACTAGCCGTATGAAAATAAGACGTACCAAATAATTAGCTAACGATTTATTATTTTTTTTATTACAGATAGAGAATGAATTTGACAGAAGAAGACAAGTTCCTCTAACACATCCCGGTTTCAGCGAGCATCAATCAAGATTTGGGGTCAACTCACCGCTGCAGAACTTCCAACCTCAGCCTGGCATCATCAGCAGCCCAGCACCGCCCACTCTTCAGTTCCAACAGTCTCTCTTCCCACAAAACCAACAGCAATCTTATGTGCCCCAGTTTAACAACATTCTTGCCTCTCAAAATATTCCCAACAATGTTGGTCTGCAAAGCAGCTTACCATTACAAAATAACAATGCTTTTCAATTTTCGCAGCCAAATCTTAATACGCCAGTGCTACAAAACTTCCCACAACATAATTTAGGACAACTCTCTCAACAGAACCAGAATTTGTTGCCCCAGCAAGCAGCCACGTTGCCAAGTTTCCATAGTAACCCAATTCCGGCATCGCAAAGTGCTCCATTATTGAATCAAAATTCAAACATTCCGAATACAGTTAATATTGGACAACAGAGACAAACACAACCAGCCTTCCTTCCAACTGTACCGACTACTCAAAACCAACCAAGTTTCAGTCAACCAAGTCCGATAACCATCCATCCAGCCCCGAACCTAGCACCACAAAATCTGAACAATGCACAAATTCCATTTCAATCAAACCTGGGACAGGCTCCTTTATTCTCAAATGGTCATTCCTCTCAAATTGAGAACTTCTTTGAACAACAATCCAAAGAAAACTTGGAAAAACTTAAAGAACTTCAAGAGAGACAAAGAATCATACATAAACACCAGGAGTTTGTTCAAAAGCAGCAACAGAAGCAACAAGAGAAAGTGGAGAAACTTCACGAAGAGTTTAGAAACAAACAAGCGACGAAATCAGTTCCCACTTTCTCAACGACAGAGAGCTATGACGATTTCTACAATATAAATCAGGACAGACGCAGACCAATTCTCCCACATGAGACGGATTTATTCAGGAAAGCTGTCGAAATGTATGAGAAACAGCATCCTACCACCACAACTACGACTACCACTACGACTACAACTACAACACCACCACCACCGACTCCTCGATACACAATCAGATCTAGAACTAAGACAAGGAACCCGCCTCAAGACAGAAGCAAGCAGATATTGTACAACGAAATCAAGAATCTTTTACAAGAAAGTGAAACAAAAGGATTCGATGATAACCTTCGAGCAAAAAGCGTCGCCTTATTGCAAAAACCAGACATTCTTAAACAGTTGAAAGTAGCTTTGGCGGAAAATCCGGAAGACTTTAATGAAAGGAATTTCACATCACGCGAAATTTCCCTGAATGGACAGAAATTCGAAGTGATTAGAACAAGTAATCCTAATTTGATTCCGAAAGGAGCAATCACAGCTGATGGCACCGGATTGGCACAAATTATGGCCGCAGCAACGGCAGAGCCTCAAAAAGAAAACCGTATATCTTTCGACGACCTAACTAAAGGAGTTTTACCACCTGGTGCTGATTTTGAGCTAATTAAACAAACGGAAAACGGGAAACTGGAAGAAGTGTCTAAAGTTCCAAGTACAATACAAAATAAAAAGAAAGTAACATTTGTTTTCCTTGAAGAACAAGACGACGGGTCATACAAAGTGAAAGGTGTCAAAGCGAACGGTCAACAGACTGACAAAGGTCCGGAAGTAGAGAACATACTGAACAAAATTAAGAAAGGCGAAATACAGCTGCCCGGTTCACCTAAAATAACAAACAGTTTGTTTACTTCCACAACTTCTAGTCCATCAACTGAATCTACTGATTACATAGCAGAATCATCACATCTTCCTTCCAGTTACTCAAGTTTCGTCACTACATCAAATCATGGAACGACAAGCCATAACACCCCAATAGTTCATACAACGCCATCCACAAACACATACAGAAGTTCTAGCGTTCAATCATCAAGAACAACTCAGCCGCATACTCCAACCTTCACTCCTTCTCCACGCGCAGTTACAACTACAGAAAGATACATCGCTAAATCTACTTCCCCTGCATATATCTCAACTAGAAACGGCCACACGCAACACAACTCGTTCCCTAGTTCGACAATCATCAATACAACTCCATCATACCAAACGACTTCATCATACCAACCGACTCCATCATATCAACCGACTCCATCATACCAACCGACTCCATCATATCAACCAACTCCCGAAGACTTAGTGGTAATTGGATCAAGTACAATCCCCCCAACTCTGGCAACTCTGGACAAAGCTAACTCTCAATATTTCGCTAGAGATGTGAACCCTGGTCTAGTAGACATCTTAAAAGAAAATGGTCTTTTCGCAACAGCAAAGTATTTGAAACAATCAGGCTTAGATACAATCCTGAATGAGACGGGACCGTACACGATTTTCGCGCCAACTGATAAGGCATTCAGAACATTGCTGGTACAACTCGGTGGGCCAGATAGAGCCGAAGAGAAGTTCCGTGACAACCCTAGGCTTCTAAGTGGTGTAAGTATACTTAATTCTTTAAATAGTTTATACTGATTAATGATTAGAGAAATGCCTACAAGTACGTTTTTCCGTAGGATATACTCGTATCTATACTCGTAATATGATATCATCATATTTTCCACAGCTTCTTCTCCATCACGTGATCCCCGGCGCGTTCGACATCGGTTCCCTTCAAGACGAGATGACAGGGGTATCTTTAGCCGGCACGCAACTAAGAGTCAACCAGTACGATATGCATGACGTCGAGTGGAACGAAGTCAAAGTGACCACCATCAACGGAGCGAGGGTACTGGAGGATAAGAAGGACATTCATATACCACAAGTAAGAGTGAATGAATGAAACTGAAAGAATTCTTAAGGCACGGCTCTTTTCGTCATTGTCACAATGAATTCTTACAGAAGTTTTGAAAATAAAAATACCGCTGATATAGTAAATTTCTTCTTAGTAAATTTGACACTCAATGATTCACCATTAACCAGTATATACAATAATATACATGCCAACATTAGTCCAAAATGACAAACGTTGGTACATTTGCCCCCTCCCCCCACTCCTTCCCGGGCATAGGGAAGAATAAATAACACATTTAAATTAAAGAAAATTATTTGCTTTGCTTTACCCGACCCTGGATAAAATTGTTTGCTTTTGACCCACCCAGGATAAAATACCTGACTACGCTCTTACTTTGGTCCTAAGAAAAGTCAAGGCGCTCTACAGAGGTTAAAACTTCTCAAGGTCCTAATGTCGATATCCTTTCTTTGTAGCAAAGAGGATTTATGTTGTTTCTATGAGTTGTTCATCTTTGTTGTCTTCTAGTATACTTATATCTAAGTTTCATAGAATAATCAGGTCTAAACTGTATATTCCAGGGCATAGCTCACGGAGTAGACCGTGTAATGTTCCCGCTACCGGTCGGGGATCTGGTGCAGACGTTGCAAGCGGACCGCGACAGGCGGTTCACCACCTTTCTTAAAGCTATATATGCTAGCGGCTTCGCAGACACTCTTGCAGGTAAAGTTGTGTAACTTTTAATAGTGTATTACACAGGTGTGAGTGAAGATTTCACATTAAATGAAAACCATCTAGAAAGCTGCCAAACTAAAGGAATCCATTCCATAGATAACGCATCTGAAGTTGCGCAGCGAACAGCGGAGAGCGCTGTGCTCCGTGATATGGTTAAGGAGTTATGGTATGCTAAGGAGCAAAATTAGAAATTAAGCGATTCAATAAACAATTGTGATCTGTTTTGCATAAGTGAATCAGCATATTAAAATAGCAGTGCGTAGGCTATATCTGCCGCAAGACCAACAACCGATGGAATGAACGAGTTTTTGAATGGGGACTTCGTACAGAGAAATGCACTGTAGGATGGACAATGTGGCCAAGTGGACAGACCACCTAAAGAAGTTTGCCGGCAGTGGCTACATGAGAAACTCCTTGGGAGAAGTTTATAACTAACAGTAGATAGACATGCTGGTGACGAGCAGACAGTTCACCTGGTGGTAAATGGATTCTGTCACACAGCGACATCTGGGATACATGCCAACATTAGTTCCAGATTGACAAGCTGGCCTCTGGATGCGATGTCTAGGTTTAGAAATTTAGGAATGGATTTAGAGAACGCTTGGGAAAATAAGGAAAAATATAAACACGATGTACGTAACATTGGGGTTATATGGTAAAGTAGAAATTTACGGTAGTATTCTGTGAGAGGGGTAAAGTGGTCAGTCGAATGCGCACGGCGGCTGTGGGATTAGTACGTGCACTCTCCCCTCTGGAAAATCGGATGAACCATTCTTGGGTGACGAGAGGTGCGACGATAAAAACCCGAAGTTGACATAAAATTGAACAGCTCTTCTGAGTATTCCGCGGATTATTGGCATTCCTTCAGCGTCAATTTTTTAACGTAACATATTCCACTAAGTATTAACTAAGATTTTTTTACTTTTTAGAAAGCAAAACGTACACCGTGTTCGCGCCAACGGACGCGGCGTTCGCACGACTCGCTCCTACGGAATTGAGCCGTTACGCGGAAAAGGCGGCGGCGCGCGCGCTGGTGGCGCGGCACGTGGTGCCTGGCACGCTCTACAGCGCCGGTATGCGCTACTACCAGCTAAGGAACTCTATGGAGGACGCTAAGCCGCTCACACTACAGAAGAATGCTGGTGAGTTCCTGCTAACTTTTTTTGTAGAAATAAGGTTGCAGACAAGAGAAAAGGGAGTTTATGGGAGTTACATCTTCCCAGTTATTACCGGGTTCAATAATATCGAGTCTCCCATTAATGTCTCCGTGTATCCTAGACATTTCTGTAAGATCAGTGATAGTCTAGGACATCTATCTATACTCGACTCAAATTCGTGTGGTCGTGAGTTCAAATCCTCGGCCCATACCACCGATTTTTTACTTATGTACGGATTTTTAAAAATTTTCACCAGTTCGTTGGTGTGAATCCGAGAACATCGTCAGGAAACACGCATACTACAGAATTATAAAAAATCGAGTATGTGATCCATCAATCCGCACTGGAGCCGCGTGGTGGATTACGGCCGGAAACCCCTTTAGTGACTTACCAGGGGAGTCCTGTGCTCTACAGTGGGACATTAAAAGGCTGATAAAAGTACAAGTATCCTAAATATTTGTGTACGTTAACATTTTTTTGCTATAGAAAGGTGGTAAATGAGCGGACAGTCCACTTGGTGGTAAGTGAATATGGTCTTTGCCCTTCATGCCAACATCAGTCCAGAATAACAAAGGTTGGTACGCCCCCGGATGCGCTGTCTACCTTTGCTGATTTAGAAATATAACCTTAGGTGTAAATGGACAAAAGGTTTAAAAATGGGGGGGGGGGATGTACCGAATCGGATAGAATGGACTCTGGTATATCTCATTCACTGCCGAAATACGAATGTACATTGGGGGAATAGGATGTAGTGGGAAAGTATATGCGGGGGTAGTGCCGTGAGTGTGGGGTCAGCCAGTTGAGTGCAATTCAGCAAGTTGTGGAATTGCAGCTTTCACCCACACCTATAGAATAATATCGGGATTTAGATAAATATAGAATCACTATATTTATTTAATATAAAATAGTAATTATAATCTATGTAAAATAATACTCCTTTTTCTTTGATTGATATCAAAGAAAAATTTTTACCAATCTGAAATTGGTAAAAATAAAAGAATGTTTCATCCGTTAGAATTGTTTGGACGGATTCACGAATGCGATATGTTAAGAGAAAATAACATCAGTAGGAGACTCGTTTTTGATACTTTCAGGAAGAAAATTAGCCTACAATTGAATTCAAGTATGATAATTATTTTTCCAACTATAATATTTTTAGCGATATCCATTTTTTTTAATTTTGTCGTGCTTTTCCAGTCTCAACTTTCATTTGCCAGATTATATCACCTTTGTACTTCATCTACTAAAGTTTTATCACATATTTCAGGTCGCATAAAAGTGAACAACGCACAAGTGGTTACTCACAACATCCCGGCGACCAATGGCGTCATCCACGCGGTCGACGCCATCTTGTAACCCTCATCTTGCATAGAATTGCCCGCCAAAATTAGCTTCAGTGAAGCTTACTCTTTCAGCCATGTTCAAACTGGTTGACAATTTCATGGGAAAATTACCGTTATAATTTGGTGCCAAATAGTACCAATTAGGTACGAAATGCTCGTGACTAGATTTCCAGTAAACAAAACTTGACCCCGCCATCTTGACGTCCACTCGTATTCCGAATAAACACGAAGACATGATAATTGGAAAGCAATCATAAGTCAGGAAGCAATAGAAACTAATTAAGCTATAAAAACTATACTTATTACTATCGTGATAAGGTTTATAAGCTAAATGAATTTGCCCATCCAATCTGAACATGGTTACATTCTTCCACGAAAACTCTTACTGGTTTCCTGGCTTGAAATACTTGTCTTTTTAGCCACTTTTTTACTAAAATTTATTTTAAGACTGTAAATATAAATTAGACTAGGAAAGTAATTTATATATTGTACCTACGCGTGTTAGTGTTTTTGTAAATAAATTTATTAACTTAAAGCTTGTTTTATTAAATAAAATAAGAGTATATTAAAAAAAGTTTTATTAATTCACACACACAAACACACAAGAATATTAAATACACTTAACTGAACACTACTGGCGGTTAAATTTTAAGAGCATCATTTTGAGCTTGGCAATTTCATCATCTTTAGCAGCTAGTTCTTCTCTCAAGGATTTAATGGTATCATCCTTATTTTCTGATAGGTTTTTGAGTTCATCTAGAAGTTGATTGGTATCGAGTCTCTTCGGTGGTTTCCTCTGCACTAGTTTTCCGATGATGTGAGCGATTTTTGGGTAATTCGCTGAGAGATGCGCGGGGATCTGACCCTTGCGGAGGTTTGTGATGGTCTTAACTCTCTCCATGTCAGTTTTGAATGGTTCAATTAGTTCGAGGAGTATAATACCGAGGCTGTACATGTCGCTCTGAAATTAAATTGTACGGTTGAGATGTATGAAAATAAAAGTTTCATTGTATAACTTTTGGATTGAGAGATGGAGCAAGCTGGGCGATCGCCCATAGCACCGGGTAATCAAGAGGCGCCGCGTCTGAGTTTTCATCTGATTTTCCGGCAAAAAATAGTAGTACTGTAAAATTAAAATTATATTCTATATAGCACGAAATATAGAATATAATTTTAATGTAAAACTGAATATGCTTCCAAAATACACATTTAACATGTCAATCATTAAAAAATGTTCGATCTACTTTTTGTACACGCGAAAAACGTTGCCTTAAAAGAGCGTTAAACTCTTGATCTGGCCCTGTTAAGATTATTATTATTATTATTATTGAGGGTAAAGGGTTAGTCAACTTACAAGTGGTATAAATAACATTTTTTTTTATGGACGAAAGCGGCAGACGAGCTGATGGTAAGTCCACGTGATGGTAAGTGGATACTGTCGCTCATAGACATCTGGGATACATGCCAACATTAATCCAAAATGACAAACGTTGGCACGCTCCCGGATGCGCGCTACCTACCTTTGGTGATATAGGAATGGATTTGGAGAAAGAGTTGGGAAAATGGGGAGGGATAGGATGTAAATGGGCATTAGCAGATCTCACTCACTACTGAAACACGTGCGTACATTGGGGAAATAAGATAGTGTGAAATGCAGTACATTTCAAGGTAGTCTTCTGTGAGAGGGGTACCGTGGCCAGTCGAGCGCGCCCAGCGGCTGTTGGATTGCAGCGTGCACTCTCCCACTCAAAAAACGTGGATAGTATAAATGTGTGAGGTATCGTATGAAACCTATTTAATTAATAAAAACGTTTTAGTGACTTAATAGGATAGATATTATACAAACAAAAATATGTTTTTTTTCACTCTGCCTCATTTTTTCAAATATAATAAACAAGTTACCCACTTTATGGTAAATAACATTTAATAATAAATTGTTGCTACATTACTGCACTTTCTGTTAAACTTTAAATCATAACAATACCACACAAAACAAAACAGATTATATGGTATTTTTTGTTTTTGTGATATTTGGTGTCTTCATTTCTATAGTCGAAATGTCATCAAGATGACCGCCGGTGCTGTTCTTTACCCTTAAATATCTCGAGAACTACTAAATAAATATACTAATAAGTTACAAAAACATTTTTATTAATAATTTAAATAGCTGTCATGTGATACGTCACACGTGAATATATATCGCTTACCTAGTTCTCGAGACATTGGAAAATTAATAAAGCGTGGCTGGCCATCTTAATAACGTCATAACTATAGTCTTGATAACGTCCACAGTCTAGTTATAGGAGAGCCAGATCCGGTTTTTTTTCAACTCTGGAAACCATGCTCTGAACGATTATACTAAATTTCGGTATATCCCTGGTGAGTCTGACCAAAATCGTTATTTGACGACTACAATGGAGAACTTTTTATTATTTTTCTAAGTTTTTATATATATGTTCATATTATTAAAATAATAAAATCTTAATAATTATTAGGTACTTTCTTTTACTTTTATGGTAGTTTCTTTTCAAGCTTCGTTTTCATTAAAGAAATAGTTTTTACATAATTAAAACAAATATTTGACCATAATTTTCTCAAATTAAAAATGGGATATGTGTAGTTTCAAGTGCTCTTTCAAATAATGGTAAAATCTAAATTTCGATATAATACGACTTACGGTTTTGTACCGAGGGTGCAATATATTCATTCATTCAAACATTATTTTGTTAATTAAATATTTACCTTTGGATTACACTGCCCTTCCAACTGCTCAGGCGCTGCATACAATTGTGTCCCCAATGCTAAACCACTATGAGATTGCTGCAGTGGACACGCTAGCCCAAAGTCACCTAACAGGACCTGAATTCCACCCTCTTTCTCAGCCACAAATACATTACTTGGCTTTATATCATGATGTATTATCCCTTTAGAATGTATATAGTTCAATCCCCAAACTAACTGAGTAAACATGTCGATAAGCACATCAATATGAGTCCAAATTATTGGATAAGTGACATCGGATGATAGTGATTCAGTACAAGAATCGTTAGAATCGCTATGTTGAAGAATTGGGTGGCCAGAACCAGTATTTGAGTTTGTGATACAGTTGTTGCGTTCATCTAACCATTGTTTTAATGTCCTTTGGCAGAATGTCATTTGTATGTACAGAGTAGCCCATTTCAAATTGATTCGAGAACAATTCTCAAATCCTTTGTCATTATAAAAGTTGCAGAGAGCATGTTCCTCCAACTGCGAACTTGAGTCCTCATCGCTTTCTAGTCTTTCCACTTCCTCACTAGAAATCTCGTTTCCTAGACTATTTGAATTTTTAAAATATATAGCAAAGTCAGATTCACTGTGATTCTTTGTAAGTTCCTTTGAATTGTGGGTTTTGAAAGATGTTATAATGTTAGGATATGTAGATGAAATCAAACTAGAGTTGATAGTCGAAAATTCGTCACTGTCTGTATCCATTTTATAACTGCGTTTTTTTACAGTAGATTCAATCATTGGCTCCAACCAGGCTGCTTTGTAATTAACTATATTTGAGTGATTGAGGCTCGCAATAGTCTTTACTTCAGATAAATGATTCATAATAGAGTCCACATCTGAAGATTTGATGAATACTTTCTTCACCGCATACTCTACACCATCTAGTCTGTGTCTGGCTTTAAATACGCTGCCAAATCCACCTTCAGCTATGAAGCATAACTCTTCAAATTCTCTATGGTACCGTGACCATTCAAGCCAAGATGGTTGGACAATTGGCCATGTAGCTGGCAGGATGGGTATTTCCGAACCTGTTGCGACTGTTACTAACTGATACAATGCTAGTTGATACTGGCTTCTCATGACTTCAAATTCACCCATAGCATAAGAGTCGTCTATAAGGTTCATGCTGTGAAGTTTTTCACAAATGGTGTTGTATAATTGATTTGCTTTGGAGGTGTCATTTTCTAGGAGTGAACATAACTGTTTAACGAGAGACTGGACTAGCAGACTGATTGGAGTAGTGGTGGACGACTGAAGAATTTCAACCTGTTGGATGCTCTGTTGAAACAGGGACTCATGTTGACTATTGTGAGTTATACCTGCAAAGAAACAATAAAAATATAATCAGAAAATTTGTAAGTAAGCAATATGAGGGACAATTTCATCATTATATTTTAAATTATCATGATTTCACATAAAGCACAATAAATGTGGCTAATGTGTTATCTTATCTGAAAAGGATTGCTTATGCACCTATACTTTTATCATTTGTATTGCACATAATCTTTATTTGTCTTTTTTTTTTATTTCCCTCTTTTTCAACTGCATTTCTACATTACAAGTAGCTATTTGCATGCTCCTCCATAGTTTTAGTACTTAGGAGAAAGATATGACATAAATATAGAAGACCATATCACTACCATGATTAACCTACATATAGGATCATTACATGAGTATATATTAATTCTGAATTCTCCCCTGCTGCTTCCCACACCTCAGCCAGTACAACCCGCACAGTGACAAAGTTTTACTTGTGTTTTACTTGTGACAAAGTGACAATACATTAAAGTCATTGGTATTATATTTCTTTTCTTGCAACTATAGAGTGGCTAAGAAGAAAAAAACTATATGTATTTTTAATTTCTTTAAATGTGACACATGCTAAACAGTTAACAGAAATCTAAATTACATTTTTTTTTCTACTGATGCCTGACCACTGATAAAATAACTTTCTACAAAAAACTGTGCCAATCAGATTTCAATACAATTATGTAATCATACACTATCAAAATGATCACAAATCTATTTCATTTTAGCCCTTATTATTAAAGTATTAAGGTGCCCATAATGCACATTTGTACTGAAGTCGAGCATACTCTAACAAATACTTTCATTAATGCAGAAAAGAGGCATGAGAAGATTACATGCATATAAATCATATATTAGTTTAAAAATAAAACTGCATGAATGAAAAATGAATTCTAAATAAATAAATTCTAAGAAGAAATATGTTTAGCATACATTCAAATGTGCATCTGTTCTAGATCTTTCCATGCATACAAATTTGGAAAATTTTTACTTAGAATTTTTGTTGCAACTATATTTTTTTAATGTCAGTGTACATACCTATGAGACTAAGGAAATGCACAAAAGTAGTTACGGAGGAAACGAACCGTTATTTGTGTTTTCGACTTTACACGCTGAACAGACTACTCAAGGTTGTGTATAATAATCAATTCAACCTGTGCGCTCATGGCAGAAAAATCTATTGTATTCTTAAGTTATGATTAGAGGATTTTGTTCATACCTAAATCAAAGGATTTTACAGTCGCAAGAGCCTTCCACTTATCTTGTTTTTGTTTATCCATTACTGTACTCATCACGATGGTCCTTCAATTCACTGTAACATAAGTTTTCAGTATATAGAAATGCTGAACATCGTTCTGGAACAGTAAATCAATGTACCCAGGCTACGGAACATTTTATTTTGAATTTTAAATATACACAAAACACAAAAAGACTAATAAATAGGGAATATGTTATTACGAAACTGTCAATGTCAATTCAATCAATTTATGATGAAATCTATGCTGTGTTCCAAAACTAAACACACGGATTCACTTTAAGCCTTGTTTACATTTTGTTAATTAGCAGGTGCAGGTGTGAGTGAAAAAAATCAGCGTGCGATGTGTGAACAGATTGCTAAGTGTTATTTTATTAATGCCATCCATGATTTCACATTTTCACTATAGGTAACACTAGTTTTATGTCTATATAAAAAGAACTACAGATTATTAAATGTTGTCAATCACAATAACCATTTGTTTATAAAACGAAGGTAACTTGATACGGGTAGAATGTGCTAATTGTACCATAACCATAAATAAATAGAAAAAAAGAAAATAGTCACTAACAAATTGACATTGACAAATGACAGTTAAATAAATACACTTCACGCCAATTTGAACGGAATCTATCATTTTATTTAGTTAGATTATTTTAGATTGGCGCAATTATTCCGCCTCTCATAAACACCACTTAACTGAAGTTGAAGTTATTTTTTATACCATATCTTGAAATTTAATATAAACATGAACCTTTTACCAAAAAGCCACAAGGAATTTGGAGAGAAAGATTACTGGAATAAATTCTTTAAGAAACGGGGCAATAAGGCTTTTGAATGGTAGGTTAGGTTATCTTGTTATCAAATTATATGTGTAAAGTACTTTTTTGGTACAGTAATTATGTTATTATTGCTTTTAAAGGTATGGCGAATATTTAGAACTTTGCGGTCATTTACACAAGTACATAAAACAAAACGATGCAATACTTATAACAGGATGTGGTAACTCATCCCTTAGTGCAGACCTATATGATGTGGGTTACACTTCCATCACAAATATAGACGTATCTGAAGTCGTCATACGCCAAATGACGTCCATAAATTCTCAAAGGCAGAACATGAAATTCCTTTACATGGATGCGCTGAACATGACATTTGAAAATGATTTTTTTAATGTAGTCCTTGACAAAGGAACTCTAGATGCTTTGATGCCTGATGATTCACAGGAAACCAATGAGAAGATAGATAAATATTTTGCAGAAATAAAGAGGGTGTTGAAATTAGGAGGTCGATATGTATGCATATCCTTACTGCAAAGTCACATACTCAACAAACTATTGGCAACTTTCTGTGATAAATCATGGCTGTTCCGAGTCGTGAGATGCCAAGAGGCTGAAGAAAAGAATGCTGAAAACAGAGATGGGACAACATTACCAGTATTTATTGTCATTGCCACAAAATTCAAGGAAATGGCACAGTTGGTAAGCCAAATACCTGTGAATATATCCAGACATATTTTTAGTAAGCCTGAAACATAAAATATGTCAAAGGGCTGGTGCAGACCAGGTGAAGCGAAGCACAGTGCAGAGTGGTTGCATGCTTGCCTTGCGTGTATTACAAGTTAATTTTTAATCTTATTCCAATGTCAACAAAGATTGTTGTTTGTTAATGAAAACCGTACTCCACTGCACTTCCCAGGTGCAGACCTGGGAATCGCAGTGCAGCACGGTTTTCAGCCCCGTTTGGGCTGGATATGCAACCTTAGAGTATCTTCTTCAAGAAAGAAGGTAGCAGAACAACAGACAGCCCACCTGGTGGTAAGTGATAATTTTGCCCATGGACATTTTGACAGGGGGAGAGTGCATGCTGCATTCCCACAGCTGCTGGGCGCATTTGACTGGCCACATTACCCCTCTCACAAAAGACTACCTTGAAATGTACTGCATTTCCTACTTTATCGTATTTCCCCAATGTACGTACATGTTTTGGTAGTGAATGAGATATGCCAGAGCCCATTCCCATCCCGTCTTATCCCTCCCAATTTTCCTAATACATTCCTTAATCTGCATCAGGGGGCATGCCAATGTTTGTCATTCTTAACTGATGTTGGCATGTATAGTAGATGTCTATGGACGTTATTATCCACTTACCATTAGGGGGACAGTATGTTCATCTGCCGCCTTTTATAAAAAAAAATCAAATTACATGTTGATATCAATCCAAAATGTCAAATGTCAACATGTCTCCTTTGGAGATTTAGGAGTGGCTTTGGAAAAAGATTGGATTGATGGAGAATATAACGGAATGAAATCTTTGAGACCAAACATACTTTAACCTACATGTTATCAATTTCATGTCTACACATATTTTAGTTACTGGAAGTGTGCATGGCTGGTGACAAAATGTTAAGGCTTAAAACAGGAGAAGAAGTGATGGATTGTGTCAAATCAGTTCAAGATACGGCATTTGTCACTAATGGCCTAGCAAGGACCAATTTGGATGTAGAAGATGAGGTAAGGAAGCTGTTTGTATCTATCTGTATACTTAATATTCAGGCAACTTAAAAACTAAATTTTGAAAATCCAAATTGTGCTATTCCTTTTCTGTTGTTTGGAATGGCTAAATTCAATTCTTGTGGCCTCAATGGCCTTTCAAGAGTTACCGGACGTGTATAGTTTAAGGCGACCGCAGAAGGGGACAGGAGCAAAGACAGCAACGAGCCTACGGGCTTCGGTTTAGGGTGTTGCTTAGGGAGGGTACTGCGGGATCGCGAGTCGTTGAGAAACGCCCAGGCACATGCCGATACCGGATAAAAGTTTTGGCTGAAGGTCAGTTTGTGTTCACTGTGTAGCAAGGGTGACGTCCTCGTTTCCACCACCAGGGATGGTGTATATGTGTAGTCTGAGTATAAAGTGACTAGAGTCGCAACAGGGAGGGTCATTCCTATCAGGGACATAGGTTAGGCTGTCAACTACTAGGGAGTTGGGATGGTGAGGGACACTGTCCTAGTAGTGTTGGGAGGATTGAGAAAAAAGTAGGTAAATTATTGTTTATCCAAACTTGTTTGTTTACTTGTTACTAGCAAAATTATTCCTTTAAATTAAATGCAATATAGATTCACATATTGTCATTTATTTCGCTAAAAACGAACTTTTTATCCCCAGTGTCCAAAATCTACAAATCACGTAAATAATATGTACTGCGAAAAGTTGGCATTGCTTTTGTCCAAATAAAAAGCCACTTGCAGATTTTTTGAAAAAAGAAATTACATTCATTCATTCATTCGCAGTATGTTAATTAAAAACGTCTTTTACTAGATATTCTTGGAAAAACCAGTGAATTAATAATCAGGAGTATGTACCAATTCACACTTAGCCCATATGGTAGATAATAGCCTGAAGTTTCCTTGTGATTACTAAGGTAGGCGTGTGCTCTGCAGTGGAATGTTAGACTTTGATGAGGCTCATCTTTATCTGCTACTGACAGGTTTCCCAGCCATCCCAGCAGAAATGCAGAAGCCTATTTGACTTCCTGAAGGCCTCCGGGAGTATCTGTATATTGTGTTGATGATGTTTGCCCGATGTGTCACTACACCCACATTCCAGCAACACATGGGCTGGTGTTACTTTAGCCTCCATATATGCTCTGCATAGACGGATGTCGGTTGTACCTATAATGTAAAGATCTTTAATAATGTTTAATGGACAATGTCCTGTAAGTGTCCCTATTATATATATATATATATATATATATATATATATATATATATATGATTTAAGTTACCTCTGTACAGTCGAAGAAGTTGTTTTGTAACATGCAGATCAATTGCTGGCAGTGAGTCTGCCAGTAGCCAATGTATTCTTCCCCTTTTCACAGTGTTTTGGGTTTTTTATTTCACATAGCGATACCGATACATACATAACATACCGATAATATACCAATATTGACTGAGAGGCATCTTGACGATGGGCTCTGCTCCTATAGGTGTTATGCTAGAGCCTTTCCTGGCTAGTTCATCTGCTGCATTGTTACCTAAGGATTCACTGTGCCTTGAATCCACAGCACTAATTCTCTAAACTAATCTTTTCTAGGTTTTGGTGGCATTCCATTATCAAGCCACAAATTACTCTTTTGTTAGTTAGGCTCCTGAAGGCACTGTCGGATATGATTCTTATGTGTTGTCTGGTAATGCCTTTATTTTTATTACTCCTTCAGAAATGCCTATGCATTCTGCTTGAAAAATATTGTTAGATATTGTTATGTTCTATTCATTTTATTTGTTGCCAGGTGTCCTTGGACCTGATGCAACCGGGCGAGGAGGCGCCACGCTACACCCTATACATAGTGGATCAAAAGAGGATACAGGCCATCAACAAGTATGCCGTCTTCATTGTTCCTCAGGGCAGGTATGTATTATTTTTTTAATAACTAGGGGTTAGTGTTGTTAAAACGAGCGTTGAACGACTATTAAACCTTAATCCGTAACCGTTTTAGACTAGAGCTTTTAACTACAAAGTTTTAAGACCATCAAACATTAAATATTTAGACTATAATGCTCACTAGCTTTTAACGCTAGTCTTAAAAGTTCATTATTGCTCACTCAGCGATCGACGAGCGTCGAGCGCTCAACGCTCGTTTTTACAACACTACTTGGGGGTACAGGCTGTAACAAATATTTTTCAGAGACTAAAACCATCTCTTCCGTTCATGATTCTAAGTTACCATAAAAAAACCGAAACTAGCACTTTTATTGTTCACTGCTGGACACGAACCTCCTCATGCATATTGTCTCGTGCATAAGATGATAAGGGATGCATGACCTTAAAACGTCACGCTGTGGTACTATTCCAAAGCCGGTCGACACCACAATGCCCTCAAATTGAACCGTTTTTCAGAATATTCCCTTAAGTATTTTTCGGTTTTCCATCTCACTAGCTTTTTCATTAATTATATTTTTTGCTTATTTACAGTCTGCAATCATACATGACTATTTGCGAAAATTTACTAGCTTATGTATCTTTCTGAGCTCTCGTTAAACATATTGTTTATATTTAGTTTTCCATGTAAACATGAAATATACGGGCTGTAAAAAAAAAACATCCTCATCAGTAAACAACGAGGAATGTTTTTAACGTGTATGATATTTTGCTTTTTTTTTTTACTGTTTTTTTTAAGCATTTTTAGCTGTTTATATATAAATATAGCTAATAATAAAGAATATATTGTTGTTTATTTAAAAAAAAAATTGTTTGTGGTTTATAAACAACTAGCATTTCCCCGCGCCTGCTGAGAACCAATTTTATTCAGGGGAATCGTAATACCGTCTTATCTTATGAAACCAGACGGATTGGACTAAACTATACTTGACTGATTTCAACTAAAATACACTAAAATCTTGAGAATAAGTAACTATACATAAGTGGCCTAGTAAAATCGGCGTAACAGTAGTGCTCTAATTTTAAATTATTTTTTTTTAGAAAAATGGACATACAGGCGTACTGTCCATCTGGTGGTAAGTGGATACTATCGGCCATGGCCATCTGCGATACATGCCAACATCAGTTCAGAATGACAAACGTTGGTACGCCTCCGGATGCGCTGCCTACCTTTGTTGATATAGGTATGATTTGTAGGGTTCAGAAAACGGGAACGAATAGGATAGGATGGACTTTAACATATCTCACTCACTAACGAAACACGTACATTTGGGAAGTTGATAAAGGTGGGAAATTCAGCATATTTCAAGGTAGTGTTCTGTGAGAGAAGGGTAATGAGGCCCAGTGGAGTGCTAACAAACTGAAATGAAAAAGGCATTAAATAGATTATTCACATAATTTACTATTGCATATCCCAACTATTATTTATATTGAAGGACTTCAGTTTATTACACACTAGCTGTGCCAGGCGTGCGTTGCATGCCCGGCATTTTTTTTGCACATAATGCCTATGTCCATCTGGAATAATGTACCTTTCAAATGGTGAAATAATTTTTCAAATAGGTGCAGTGGTTCCGGAGATTACCCTCCACATACACACAAACACACAAATATCTCTCTCACACTCTCTCTTTATTACATTAGTATAGATTTATTACTTCTTTATTTAAAAAATCGAATCAAAGCCGTTTGTACGTTTGTGCACTGCTTTGTAAAGTACGAATGATACAGAGTATGAAACAACAATTTTTGGAATTTTTATTTTTTATTTTTATTGACTCTTGTCTGTCAGATCTGAACATGCATCACGCGTAATTACTGAATTTTAATAAAACTTGGCATAGTTATTAACTTATTGTATGGGTTTAACATTTTTAGCATAACTAATCCAAATCAATTAGAAACTTGCCACGGGAATGAAGCCCACACGTACCGTAATGTCTAACACATGAAGTCGCAGTCACGGTTAATAGATCGACGTATAAAAGTAGTATAAAACGTATACGACGTATATAGTAGTAGTAGTAGTATAAAAGTAGTAGTATAAATAGTATAAAACGTATGTTTTGAAATATTATAATATGAAAAGGTTAAATATATGAACATGCATTTTTTATATTCATGTTGCCATACACCTTTTCCCCGAGATGTTTTGTATCGCGTTAACATTGACTGTCGATCTATGTCATTCCATGTCTATGGTGCTCGAGTGGGTAGTGCTGGCTGCTAGCCCTCGAGTTTGTCGTGTTTTCGAGAAACAACGAGCGTGTTAGCGAGAAACAACCAGCTGTCGTTATCTCCAACCGAAAATAGATACATGAATTTCACAAATGTAAACAAAATCCTGTTGTTCATTATACGTGACTATAACAAAGATCTCTGGTTTCACATCGGTACTAGAGGTACACAGGGCTAACAAAGCCGCTACCGCCGTGACTTGCCAACAAGCTTGGCCAGCGTGACATTTTAAGGCCATACATGTACTTTTTTTTTTATAGACTAGTGGACGGACGAGCAAGCGGTCCCACGTGATGGTAAGTGTTACCGCCGCCCATGGACACCTGCAACACCAGGGGGCATGCGGGCGCGCCGCCGACCTTGCAAAATCCTATTCACAGCTCTCTTGAAGAACCCCATATCGTAGCTTGGAAAGCCCGTGTCCAGTAGATGAAGATATAGGGGTTGGTTACGGGGTCTAGTCTATGACATGCAGGATACGGGCCTCTCACAGTAATCGTGATGAGATTTTCGACCTTAATTAGGAGGGTGTTATTTTTTATTTTACAAACATTATTAAACAGTAGCAGTATCCCGCGACTTCGTGCACAGAGACGTTAAGAGTATGTATGGTTAGCTTGATTCCCGTGGGAACTATAATTGATCTGGATAAAATGTATCCTAAATGTTAATCCAGCGTATAAGTTGTAATTAAGCTATGTTTCATTAAAATCTATCCATTTTTTTCTTGATACGTGTTCAGACAGACACAGCATGGAATTTTTTTCAATTTTTGTAAATTCAAAAAATTCCATGCTTTGCGTCTCTTGTAATGATTTTTGTTTTCAAAACATTAAATGTACATCCGCATATTTTTTACTGATTTTATTTTACGTATGTAATAGGTACCTAATATAATAAAATGTAGAAGAGAAGATATAATTGTACAATACAAAACGCGACCGACATACTGTATGAAACAACATAAAAAGTCACTTCTTTCTATATAAATATCACACACACAGAGAGACGTTTTATAAAGTTTTTTTCTCTGTAGTGTAGTAGTGACCTTTGTTCATTCCACATCGGTTTCATTCTACACGCGTTTCATTGATTGTTTACACAGACAAAACGCAGACAGCTGCTGTTCGGAATGACAACGATATTTCATTTTTAATTGTTCGTCCACATAAATAAATATTAAGAGTTTAGTAGTTGACAATCTTTCTACTTGTAAATGTGTCTTTTTGTCCGACAGTATGTTGTTTCCGATAGCTGTTTGGAATAACGAATCACAGGAATTGGATAAATATATGATATATTCACTTTCCAATTTGGCTTTCCTTTAAGACAGATAGACAGACAAACAAACACGGCATCGAACTTACATTCCTCCATTTGTATCTGGAGTTAATAAAATATTATTAATATAGATAGGTATGGTTACTGTTAACGTGACATCTAGTATAAAGATCTGTGTCGCGTACGCAATAGACTAAGATTCCAAAGATATTTTTGATTTAACGAACTATAACTAGGGCACAACTGCGCAATCGATATGCAGTTGACCTCTTTCGCTTTAGTACCTAATATTTCTGGAGAATTGCGGTAGGAATGCCTAAGTTTCTTAAACATGTAAAAATCGAACCCTCGGTCTTTATGCAACAATCCATATCCGTAGCCGAGAGATAAAGAATAATGACCACCACACGTTGGACGACACGCAAAAATTTCTTCGGAGCGTATTTTTGACCATTGAAACGCGAATTACTTTTAGGTATATATTTGAAACCAGCATTTTTTTATCAGTCCTTTAGAAACTTATACATAACAGACATAATTGCGGCTGTCATTAAAAAAATAATGAAACTCGGACAAAGAGCTCGAACACCGGAGTATTCGAACCCAGAAGTCTCCGGAAAAAATATCCGGCTTCAAACCTGAATATTTTTTCAAATATACCTACTATTGAAATTTAGCGTTGTCAGATAAAAAAAAATCATGTTGACCGTGGCACACACACGATGACAAGATGACAACGGTCTCTCACAATTTCGTTGTAAATTATTTATTGAAATTCTGAATACTAATTTAAAATTTGTATCCAAAAGTAAAAACTCAGGCAAACTAGGACAAATCCGGGAAAACACGGACGGATCGTAGCCCTATTGAATATCAATTTAAAAAAAAAAACTATATTATCCTCTACCTCCAGTTACAACACACAGGCATTCGATTAATGTTTGATTTTATTAGCATAATGTGGCGATGGTGTTACAAGTGAACACAGTCTACACGATGGTAACGAGATACTGTCGCCCATGGACATTTGCGATGCCCAACACCTATCAAAAATGACGAAGTTGCCACGTCTACAAACCTTTAGTGATTCATATGTCAGGATGTGGAGAAATGGTTAAAAAGCGTGGGAAATTTGAAGTAATGCTTGAGGGAAGTGAGACGGAATGGTAAGAGGATGGGGTAGGGTGCGCCTCTGGACATTTTTCACTCACTCCCGAAATAGTCGGGCAAGTGAAACATGGCAAAACTAAGGGTTCGAAATTATTTACATGGCAACATCTGTTGAATGTGGGTTCAATTTATAGTGCACCCTAAACATCTAGATACTTGTTGTTTCTTTTGTATCCACTGATTATTTGTTGAAATAAAGGAATAAACTGAAATTTAACTGTAGAAGATATCAGTTTCCGAAAATAAAAAACTAATTTATAAAACAAAACACACTTCAAAAGCGCGACTTCTCTAGATGTTCTAGATTTAATTCTTGTACACGCGCGTTCCCTTACGATGTTTTCCATCACCGCTGACCTAGTAATACTCAGTGATAACGGGCCGGGGTTCAAACCCACGATGTTTGTCTAGAAGCTATCACCGCCGTCAATACATCAACATTATGAAAGATATAAACATGTTTTTTGGAATTGAAAAGTGCCTAATATTATAGAAATGTAATGTCTGTCTATTTACTTTATTTACGGTTTTTCTTTTAAAAGACCAGCGGTAAATACTTTTAGCAAATTTTCTAAGAGTAAATATTCGCAGATGACTTAAAATTGACAACAAGCGACCCTAGCGACGCGTGCGGTTAGAGTTGTAAATTAAACAATATATCATATAATTAAATAATTTTATGTCTTCTCATATTAGTTTTATTCGCCTTCATGATTAGTATGATTAAAAGTAGCAAATAAATTTATTAACAGACTGTTTAATCTTCAACCGCTAGATACCGACTCAAGCCGCTAGATGGCATTGTTTTTTTTGCTGATTTCGAAATGTACATCTAACGAAATGGGAATAGCCTAGATGACACATTTCTTATCAAAGAAAACTTTTTGACAACTTCACAGGTTGAAGGAGATGAGAGGTTTATTAAAAAGTCAAATTTGAGTACATGATTCAAGAGCTAGTGAACATAGAACACTATTAGAGTCCAACACGGTTCCAAGGAAATTGGCACTAGCATAAGATTAGAAACAGTATGTTGTATTCTGCGCTTGTCAAAATCTTATTTCATGTCATTATATTTGAGAAATAGTTTGGCAGCTAATTACCATGCACATCGTGTACTCACTATATACACGGAGGCAGCCACGCGCAGAATTTCTATACAATACATACTAATATTGTTTAAGATTGTGCGTTTGTTTATAAATATTTAAAAAAAAATGAAAATTATTCAATAACCTACCAATTAAAAAGGTTATTATGCCATTGACATTTTTTTATTGACTAAACTAAACATAAATAAAATCCATTAAAAATAACAGCATACTTTACATAGTAATGGAAGTATATTAATGTCATTTACATATCATATAAGTAGACTTAAGTGACATACTACGTGTCACTTAATTTCACTGTTTGTTTAATAACGGAAATCTAGTGGTTTAGGATATTTAGTCTCTTTAATATCTATTATATAAATACTGTCTGTTTCCCAAATAAAAAATATATAATGATTTTGCCATTTGCATTTTATATAATTTTATCTTTTAACATTAATTCTATAAATTCGTGTAAATATCACAAGGCACACTGGTCTCACCTCCCATAGGGAAGTAGGGAATTTCGGTGATAGCCTAGAATATCTTCTAGGCCTAGGTGATAGTATATTCTCGACTCTCATTCGTGAGTTCAACTCCTCATACCATTGGGTTTCTATTCAAGTACAGATTCTAAAAATATATCTCTAGGTTTGCGGTGAAGGACAACATCACGAGGAAACCCGCGTACTCGAAAATAAAAAAAAGAGTCTGGAACATTATAGCCTAAAAATTACGGTACTTATGACAATATGGTCGATTTTTTAAGATGTAATGAAATACCTTAGTATTTAGGTATCTTTTCCCCTAATGTACGTACGTGTTTCGTACTAGATATGTCACAGCTCATCCTATCCCTTTCCACTTTCCCACGCCCCTCAAATCCATTCCTAAATGGATTTGAGGCGTATCAACATTTGTCATTTTGGATTGATGTTGGCATGTATCGTGGATGTCCATAGGCGACAGTATCTACTTATCACCAAGTAGACTGTAAGGACTACTGCCGCGCCGTATTTCTATTAAAAAAAAAGTTGAAATCGGGTTCCAAACGGCCGAAACCGCGGAGAATGTTTAGTCTAATATGTTTGTGGCATTTGGATGTGTGCCCGACATGTCACGCCCATTAACCTCGAGTACGCAGGATCGAGCCGAGCTCTAATGTTTGATAGACAACCGATGTGTTTCATGTTGTTGACGTTATAGAATACCGATTAAAATTTAAAAAATAATATTTCAGTTAATTTTTTTAATAAAAAAGTGATGAAATTCAGTCAAAATTATAAATACATGATTGCTGTGCGAAAATAGTGGTCAAACGTTACTGTTACTCCGAAATGTATGATAATTTTAAAGATATTTAATTATTTAAAAAAAAGTTTAAGAATAATAAAAATAACAGAAAAAAGTCATAGACAAAAAAAGATAAAATGAAGTGGCAACAGTTTTATCAAAAGTGAAGTAACATTTAGTAAATTACAAGTAGCACAACAGCGTCTGCGCATTCAGTCAAAAGGTACTTACTCTTGTATGTATTTATACAAATTGTATGTTTGTTTCAAATGTATTGTACTTCACAATCTCAAATATTTTACGTTTGACAGATGTTGCATGTAATGTACCCTATGTATTAATGTATCGATACTTCTGTGTCCAAACCATTCCCAAAGCCTGAAGCCGTGGATTGCGCGCGTCACTCCATGTTGCATAAATTTTGAACTTTGTTTTAGTTTTTTCACCAAATTTGGTGAATCCAAAACAATTACATATACATAAAAATAAGTAACATTATATGTTAATTAACTCAGAATCATAGTTTCAAGTTTCGAGGATAGTTTAAAAACATCCTGTATAAGAATCGATGTAATGCATGTGCGAGAAATATATTGAAAGCCACCCATGTTCCCTTCTTCCCTTTCTGGAGCGTGTATGTACGACGCAAAACAGGTTCGTTGCCGGGTAGTTTAAAAAGCCGTCTCTCTCGGTGCCAGAAGTGCGTGAATGGTGAAGTTCAATAAGTCAGAATAAGCGGATCTTTCGCATTTAAATTAAAATATGTTCTAAAATGAGGGGAATAAATTTTTGGAATCCGTTGGAAATTTTTGAAGGACATCTATCGCCTTAACTGTGTATTTTGAAGAAATACACATCTCTTATGTCTCTTATATCTCTTATAAACTTTAATAATAATAATAATAAATACACTTTATTGCATACAAATAGTTATCACATGTGCACATATATTTAAAGGACAAAATACAATAGGCGAATTTAGCGCTGAGGCGATCTCTTCCAGGCAAACCTTGGGATGGAGAAAAAAGGGCTTGGCAAATAAAAAAAAACTTAATGGTAAACGTCAGGCCCTAATAAGTTCCGAGCCCATAACGGGTAAGCCAAGTCCGCTCTTATGTACACTTTTGGCGTGCTCAGATGGTCTCAGAGCGAATTAGACACCCTGGATAGAAAAGTCCACGCAACCATGTCTCTCCACAAGATGCACCACCCCAAGTTTTAGGGTCTAGGGTAAAGCAGATATCTCATTTCCTCAGTAATTTAAGACCTTGTTGCCATAATAAAAAATCATGTTAAAAGCGTTCATTTGGTACTCTTGTGGTTTTTATTGGATATACCGGCCAAAATGACGCATTTACATATATAATTATGTTCAATATATACCGACTATATCAGTATAACAATACTATGATACATACTCGTAGTAAAAAGTAACTTACTAATATCTAAATAAATATATACCTACATCTGCATTCAATATTAATTTGTAAGTAAGAATCAAAGTTGACAAGGACAGAAATAGTTGGTCTTATTTTTAAAAATAGAGAAAATTAAGTGATAAATGTACAGTTGAATTTTCAGTCATCAGTTTGGCTCATTTCAAGAGCGATGTTACCCACACAAAATTGACTACCAGTGACGTGCATTAGCTTCGCAACTAGTTAAACAGTAATAGCTACAAATAGTAATACAATGGCAACAATCCGTGGTTCGCCCACGTTAGCGTACATACGAGTATGTACTGCACATTATCGTACAAAAGACGAGTTTGACCCGTACGGCAGCGATGGGATTTCTGCATCCTACAAACAATAAAGGGTCAAAGGTCAATGCTTCAGTGGTGCCTCTACCGGCCAACGTTCGAGTTGATCAGAGAGGTTCAATTGGTAGGTGCGAGAAAGATTTAGATGAGATGTTATAGTAAATAAATATAAACTGCACAGATCTACTGTATTTTTATATATACATACATACAGACCTACACAGGTACATAAGAATAAGTACAATATATACAAAGTACATAATTATGTATATAAACTAATAAATACATTTTTTAAGTAAAGCAAATGAATATTAAATAAATATCCACATAAGTTAAACCAAGAGAAACAGATAGCAAAAAAATCATGTTGCTGATAAAAGTAAAAATGGAAGAAAATACGAATATAAAGCTTGCTTTAGCTTGAGCTAAAGCAGACTAAACCACTAGGAATTCAGCACGCCCGGCCGCCCGTTGGCAAGGCCTTGCCGGCGACCTCATCGCGCCCGAGGGCGCGTCAACCGATGGGACTTCCTGAGTCGCCGCCTAGACTGGTCGCTCACTGGGCTTTCCACAAGCGGAATCTCCCGGTGGGCTAGTATCCCGAGAGCGGAGTGAAAAATTCTGCAGACGGTGACACGGCCCAAACGGACCACTTCAGGAATTTGTCCATATTGAAAGACAGAGGCTCACCTACAGAAGGGAGTCAAATCTTGGTACTGTTTCCTCCGTCCCTCGCAAGGGGAGTGCGAGATGTTCCGAACACTAGCAATTAGGTTGTATAAGATCCTTGACAACCACTGACACCACTAACACCTATCACTACTCTTTTTACTTTCACTGTAGGTCTTTTCTAAGGACTTTCACCAGAAATTAACATCTTTTCGCAGGGAGTCAGAGTGGCTGTTTGGCACTCCAGCAGGCAGGCGGCAGTTGCAAGACTCGGCGCGGTTCGGTCGCCTCGTAGTGGCTGTGCTACGTCGCGGACACCTGTTCAATTCGCTCGACGCGGTTAAAGAAGAGCTCGCTCATTCCGCCAAGATGCTGGCTCCATGTAGATTCACTGGACAGGTGAGAAATATCATTAACAACGAAGTAGTATCAAGAGCAAATTTCGAGCTATTTACAGGATACTTTTACAAGGATATCGTAGTTTTAATTGTTGTTTTAACTAGTGGCTTGTTATTGGGTCCACGAGAATCAACACAGGGATGCCCGCTCATCTTTTCGGTTTTTCTGTATAGTCAAAGTGGATATTGTCAGGTTTTTAGCTCCTTCAGGCAGGTGTGAATACAGGCCTTGGGAAAGGCCTATTATATCCAGCTGTGGAGATATGGTTCAAGTTGAGAAAAAGTGAGGTCAACAGGCCGATATAATTTCAGGAATTGAATTTTTTTTTCAAGCACAATTAAATCCATAAGCTAATATGTTATATTACATAACGTCATATGTATATTAACCTGCAGATGATTGTACTATTTGAACTACCTGGGTGAGACCACGTATCGGCATTATACTCGTATCGTGTAACCGTGACCAGCTCTTTTACCGTCCATTGTTTTTTTTATTATGTACGAAGGCGGCTGACGAGCATACAGTTCACCTGATGGTAAGTGGATACTGTTGCCCATAGACATCCGCGATACATGCTAAAATTAGTCTAAAATGACAAACGTTGACACGCCCCCGGATGCACTGCCTACCTTTGGAGACATTGGAATGGATTTGGAGAAAGGGTTGGAAAAATGGGGAGGGATAGGATGGGAAAGGGCTCTGGCACATCTCACTCACTACCGAAACACGTACGTACATTAGGGAACTAAGATGAAGTGGGAATTTCAAGGTAGTCTTCTGTGAGAGAGGGGTAACGTGGCCAGTCGAGCGCGCCCAGCGGAAGTTGGATTGCAGCGTGCACTCTTCCCGTTGAACATGGGCCTACTCATGTACATGAGTTGAAACTTTGACCGTGCGGCGTCGTGTGACTTTAGAGTAGCACCATCCCGTCTTTTCCCGTGGGTGTCGTAAAAGACGACTAAAAGACTGGTCTTTGACTAAAAGACGACAAAGCGGCTACCACAAGCGCCGAGGAACTACACCACCTCTAAAAGAGTGGACTCGCCAACACGTTTAAGGCCAGACATCTTTCAATGTACACCAAGACCCTTATGTTCAGCAGTGGACCATAAAAGAGTTGGTTGTAGTTATGGTTACCAGGAAGCGACCGTCTCCAGCCAGGTCTATCGATCGCTGATAGCGAGGGGATGAAAAGACCAGCTGTGCGTTGGCGAGCCTTACAATAGACTCCATTAATTAATATAAATTAATTATAAGCCTCAATATACATGAAAAGAGGCTCCTTGTAATGTCAGCATTTGAATATTATGTAATCTCATTTTCCAGATCCCGTTCCTATCGCTAGGCAGCGACGTAGGCCGCCGCGTGCGCGTGCACGGCGGCTCCTCTCCAGCCACTGGAGAGTATGTGATTGAAGACGTAGCAGTGGAGGGCGACACACGTCGTCGTCTCGTGTTCCTTGACAATCAGCTACTGGTACAATCCGAGGCCAGAATGACCACTGGTAAATGTTTAGCATCGTCGTAGTTAAAGCTTAGCTGGACACCTATTCGGTGGAGTCATGGGACTCGCGGATAACAGGCTACGCTACTATAGCCTCAACTCATATTTATTCAGTCCTAAAATTCTCTTTTTTATAGAAAAAAGGCGACAGACGAGCGTACAGTCCACCTGATGGTAAGTAGATACTGTCGTCCATAGATATCCGCGGTATATGACAACATCAGTCCAGAATGACTAACATCGGCACACACACGGAAATGCTGCCTACCTCTGTAAAATCACGAATGGATTTGGAGAAAGGATTTGGAAAAGGAGGGATAGGAATGTGCTCTAGTATATCTCACTCGGTATCGAAACACGTGCTTACATCGGGGAAGCGGGATAAAGTGGGAAATGCAGTACATTTAATGGTAGTCTATCGTTCTATGAATTTTTCGGGATAAAAAGTATCCTGTGTCCTTATTTTGATCTCAGGTCACCTCCCTACTAAAATTCATTGAAATCGATTGAGTGGTTTAGTCGCAAAACGTACAAACAGACGCACACTTGAATTTATAATATTTATAAATACAGATTTTTATAGTAAGACATTTTATAAAATTTCTATATAAGAGTACTTTCATTTGAGATTGATTTCTAACCCTTGTAACTCGGTAATTTTTCAAAATATTTTGATTTTAATTACATCATTCACTTTCCCACTATCTTCAGCTATCTAACAATATTCCTATTTCAACACTCAAAAAACGTATTACAGTCAAAACGAAAAACAAGACTAAACTGGTGGTAGACTTCGGTTACATATCGCACTATCACGCCTTCATGTCCATCGGGGCGCAGCTCTCCAGGTCCAGCTCGTCATCAGTAGCAGTGCTGGGGGTGGGGGGCGGGAGCCTCTGCATGTTCCTCAGGAAGTGCTTCCAGGGGCTCAAGGTCACTGGTGTAGACCTGGACCCAGTTATATTGGAAATCGCAAAAAATCACTTCGATTTGAGACTCGATGATTACTTGGATGTACAGATTAAGGATGGAATTGATTTTTTGAAGGATGAAGCTAAGTTTGGTGAGTATAGTACTTTATTATTTTGACTTCACCCAGTGCGTAGGGACACGGTATCAAATCAAAAATATCGACACTTTATTTATGAGTAGTATCGTATCAAAAGAAAGGTATCAATACCCCATGGTACGGATACTTCTCCACTGTATTGGGTGCTCTATGTAGCTAAATCTATATAAATAAAAATGTAAATGATCGTTTGTTCAAAATCTTAAATCTACCAAAGTTCTTCACCGATTGCTTTGAAATTTTAACAAGTTGCATTCGAATACGCGCGTGTTTTTATATACAATCACATGGTACATATACATACTATCACAGGGTAAAAACATGCTTTTTACCCAAAAACAGGTATAAACAGGGTAAGCGCCATCTGTTGGGCAGCCACAGCAACGCGTGGCCGGGCACAGCTGGTGTCCAGTAAATACTGGAACTCGTTAAGCTCAGAACTCATACATTTCCTTGCTATAAATAGAATAATGATTAGGTTTAAATATTTTATTGTTTTCTTTTGTAGGTGTGTGTGTATATTCCTGCATGTTTTAATAGTCTTAATAGCTTGTGTGTGTGTCAGCCTATAACGGGCCACTGCAGGTCACAGGTCTCCTCTAGTAAATCACTGCGGTAGTTATCGGTACGTAATCCACCACGTGGGGCCAATGCGGATTGATAGATAACATAATACTCCAGATTATTATTTATTATTTCTGTCAGGAAATGACTTTCCAGACGATGTTTTTGCCTCACCGACAACCTAGTGATATTTTTTATTAAATTGGAACTCACGATCACACGAATGTGAGTTGAGTATACATACCACTAGGCTATCACCGCTCTGTACTTATATGTTTATTTTACGTACTTAATAGTTTGTAGCAATGAATAATGGATATTTTAATTATATTCTTTCCAACGCTGAATGCTACGTAACAATGTTTTACTGCACCATTCCCAGGTAGCAAGTACGGCGCGGTGATGTTCGACATGGACAGCAAAGACAGGACGCTGGGCCTCTCGTGTCCGCCCAAACAGTTCCTCGACGAACAAGTTCTGAATAATGTGAAGACGATACTCACTGATGATGGTGAGTAGTTTGTATTTACAGAGTTCTACTAACTTAAAATCTATCTACTAATTTAAAAAAAAAAAATACTTATCGTATTGTAAATCCTTTAGTATCTACCTGCTGGACACGAGGGACGTATGGCCCGAGAACGCCACGCTGGCCAAGCGGCTTGGCGAGTCCACTCTTTTAGAGATCCCATAACAACCAATTATAGAATAGAATACATTCGAGGCATTTTTTTTTTAAGACGAAGATTGCAGTCGATCGTACAGTCCACCCGATGGTGAGTGGATACTGTCCGCCCATGGACATCCACGGTACATGCCAGCTTCAGTCCAAAATGACAAACGTTAGCACGCTCCCGAATGCGCTGCCTGCCTTTGCGAATTAATTAAGGAATGGATTGGGAAAATGGGGAGGGATGGGGTGGGAATGGGCTCTGGCATATCTCACTCACTACCGCCGTATGCTCACTGTGAGCTAGTCTGCCGCTTTCTTTCTATAAAAAAAAGTGTTGTGTTTCTTAAATAGTCTATACACACAATAAAATCGTAAAAAGCTGTAAAAAAAGTCTGTGCATGAAATACTTTTGGAAAACTAGTTGTTTTGTACTCTATGAACGACATAGAAGCCAAAACAGCTTTTTAGAATGTTTGTCCGTCTGTCTGTCTGAACGCGTATCACGCGAAAACTACTGAATAAAATTTAATGAAACTGCGCAGATTAGCATTAGTTAACATTTAAGATTCACTTTATCCCGATCCGTTAAGGAGTTCCCACTGGAATCACTGACGTTCACGCGAACCAAGTCGCTGGCACTGCTAGTAAAAAAATAAAAAAGGCACTGCTGGTAGTTCCTCCATGGATTTTTTTTTTTAAAAGGTCTCCACCAGACAAAGAGGGGAAGATTTTTTATCCCATTACACTGTACTCTCTAACTTTTACTTTTATGGTTTTACAGGTCAGTTTATCCTAAATCTGGTGTGTCGTGACAATCAGCTCCACGACTCCATAGTCGACACAATAAAGCGACACTTCAAACACTTGGTCACCGCCAAATTGTACGAAGAAGTCAACGAAGTTGTTCTCGCGACAAACAAAAATGAGCCCTATTGCTTGGAACATTTAGAGGCGGCCGCTAAAGAACTAAATAATTGTGCGAGACAAAAGAATCTTGTTAAAATAAAATGCGTTGATATAAAGGATTTTATACAATCTGTTACTGTTGTTTCATAGATACCTAGTGAAGCAGTGGTGGTTAATGTTCAAATATTCATCCAAATGTTGAAAATTTTGAGAAAATATCGGGAAAAATATCACAAAATGTAAAGTTTAGTAGCTAAACATGGAATTCTCAAAACGGCAAATGAATCTACAAATGTCAAATTCTCAAAATGGCAAATTTATTAATTTGATTTGTGTGACTCAAGTATCCGTACTGAGGTCACTTCGAAATATAGGTGTTTTGTCATTTTGAGAATTTGCCATTTGTAGACTCATTTGGCGTTTTGCAAATTTGCTACTGAACCAAATGGATTTTTATTTGCATTTTGAGAGATTTATGCTAATGACAACCAGAAATCAATGATTATTGTATATGCATTATCGTTTTTATTGAAATAAGAATAAGCAGTAATTAAGTTTACAACTTAATTACTGCTATCCTATAGTTTTTCTTTAATTAATAAGTTTTGCACATTCTCACGATGATATATAAATATATTTTAATACGAAATATATTATAATTATTCTATAATTTAAGGTGGTTGGTGTCTTTCAAATTTTATAAAAAATATTTTTCCATTTTATGATTTATTCCAAATTTTTTCTTAAAATTTTCTGTTTGGGAAATGTTTACTAAAATCGTCTATCACTATGATTATGTTATATGACTATAGTTTGCTAATCGAAATGTATGTATAGGGTATTTTGTCTCTAAATAATTATACAGGGTGTTTACGCTGAGGCCTGAGACCATGGATTCTGCTCACGATTCTGATTTAATTGGCATGTGAAATATTTAATTAAAAATCATTTAAAAAAAACAACTGAATCCTATTTTTATGTCAATAAATAATTCAATCGTGCAAGGAATCCGTGATTTCAGGTTTTTTAATTAATCAGTTATACCATGTATAATTAAATAAGATGAAATTAATTCGTATACTCAAAATATTTTGAAAAAATATTGAGTTGAAAAGGCTGAAAAGTCGCTAATTTTAACACATTAGATATTACGTTCATTTAGTCCCGACTACCATTAAACTAACCATTGTTAATAATCACGTTATAATATACGTGTACTCTCTTAATATTGATCTATCATTAAAACTAACAAAACTTATGACATTTTTGAATATATATTTTCCCCTAAACAAATTACCTTAAATTAAAACTTTGACTTTGTTACTCTGTAATACTCACTATACTCTATAAACGGCTGCCAATCGAACCGCTACTATTATATATTTATATTTATGTAAATCGGTGCAAGTGTACGTACGCGCTAGTGAGTGATTTGTGTGAAAAAGTGCTCAATTTTAGTCGTAGAACAAGTTGTCGGTTTTCGCGAAATAAATTCACTGTTAAGACGATGAGGTATTTTTCATTACAGCCTGTATAATAAGTTGTTAATATAACTCATTTTTTTAGTTAGCGGCTTTCATGCTGCATTTCGATGGCCTTCTTTCTATATTTGTGTCAAAAGTAAATTGAAGCAATATAAATCATTATAAGAGAAATTAATGTTATCAAAGGGTTTTAGATGGCAAAATATGCAATTTTTAAAACGGCTAATGGCGGATACACAAATACACATGAAAAATCATGTGTGATTTTTAACTATCTGCACTGAAATCACTTCGAAAATGCCAAACTGTTTGTTGCCATTTTGAGAATTGAGCATTTTGCTACTAAACCATCAAAATAATGTTGATTGAAAATTAAACAAATTCGAAATAAAATGAATGCATTTAATGCCGTTTCTTTGTTTGACCAAACTTCCGATCTCAGACTAGATCACGCATCCATTCGCACAATTTCATTGACATTATTGTCACACATTGACATAACATTCTAACACTGAAATCATTGCAAAACTTAATCAATGCAACATGCTAATTAATTAGGCTTCCTAATTTATAAATCACAATTGGCACCTATTTGAGGTCTAACAATACATTTATACAATAATTTAAAAATTATTTTAATATTCGCAAAGAAATAAATTACAATAGCTGATTTAATTAAGCACATTACATAATTAATTGAATACTAGGACTTTGCACTGGTTGCACACTAAAATCGTAAACGGATTTTGTTTATACAAAAAGTGGACGAACGCGTCCACCTGATGGTAAGTACATGCATACATACAGTCGCCCGTCGACATTCGTAATACATTTCAAAAATGAAAGATGTCGGCATGCCCCTGGGTGTGGTTTCTAGCCTTGTAGTTTTAAGAGCGGAATTACAAGAAGGATATGGTATAAATAGCGAGTATAACGGGATGACGAGACTTCCTTATCTTGTTACACTGTTCAATCTTTCTTGAGAGGGATGGGGAGTATAACAAGACAAAACTCTTTAATCGTCGACTCGATTGGATGGGGATTAAAGGTTGGGAAGGATGATGAGTTGTAGTTAAAATCAATAAAATCTCGCCAGCATTGTCGAAAGTGATTGTCAAGGGTTTGGCGACTTTTTTTTATGTCAAATACGTGATGATTGTCCAACACGTAATGCCTGTTATATTTCAAAATCCGGTAAAAAAAACCGGATATCTAAGTTATGTCCGGTGCAAAGCCCTATCAGATACATTATTATTATTATTATTGTATATAAAATTAAATTTAAAAGTCTTCAAAACACTTTCCTCAAAATATTTTTAAGGCTTTTCTTTTTTTTACTTGCACTCTCCACTTGCACTATTTCACTCTCCGGGTGTCCGTTCTGAGATAGTTCTGTGGACTCGGACCATAAACTGCTTGTAGGTGATTCTGAAGCCGCTTTCTTACTAGCTTTCCCATTGAAAATAGGCTCCAAAGTACTAACAACAGGACTGGGCGTACTTCTTGTACTTTGTCTACTTAGAGTTCTAAGAAACGCCGGCGATGACAGCCGCCTTGTCTTCATAGCTTTGGGCCTCAAACTGTTAAAAAATGACCCATTTGTTTTTGGAAATTCCTTTTTCGGAACTGTCTCGAATTCCTTCGGTTCCGGTACGGGGGCGATGAATTCCTCTTCGTCTAACGGTATGGGGTTTTCCTGTAATACCCCGATGCTGTCCTGACGCCCCCAGTTCATTCTAGCATCAGGAATATTCCAGACTAAATCGGGCGAAATGCAACTTGGATCTAAATCTGTATGTATCACGGAAGTTTTTCTCCGTCTGTTCTTTTTGGCAACTTGCCATTCGCCTTCATCCTCTCCCGTATCTTCTGATTTCCTAGCGATTTGTAAAGCCTCCTCGCTCGGTCGCCGCTTTTTCGCTGATGGCGTCTCGTGTCCACTGACACCCTCGACCGACTTCCTTCTAAGTTTCTCCTGCTTTTTCTTAGCTCTTCTTGAAACTGATATCACTGGAGGCTCTGGTCTTCTTTTTGTTGATAGATAATATAAAACTACAGCAACAATGATGATTTGAAATATGACGAATTTAAAGAAAGTCATGTTTCCAAACCAGCTGTCTCTGTCATCCATTACGGTTTTCATTGCGATTGTCATTTGTGCTAGTTGCTCTTGTAGATGAATCATTTGTTCTACATACTTCTGTTCCCTTTCGTTGCTTTTCTTTCGTTCTTCCGTCATTTGCTGCACAGTTTTCTCAAAGGTTTTCTGCATTTCTTCTACTTGCTTCTTGTACCGCCTGCTTAATTCTTCAAGGTATTGTCCCGAAAGGGACATGTTGCGCTCTAGTGTCTGAAATGAGGTAAAAAAACAATATTAATAACTTAATAACAATTTAATCAAAAAATTAAGGAAAATAAGAATAACAACGAATATAAATAAAAAATATATTAAAATTGCTTGAGCATTCGTTTGTAATTTGTTACAAAGCTTTTCATACAGCAGTTTATGAAATTGACCATCAAATTAGTGATGGGTAACTCCGGATTTAATGAATCAAAAGAGTCGAATCCGCAAGCGGAGCAGAATCCCTTAATTGTTCCATCGAATTGTTATTCATTCCGATTTCGGCGCCAATCATGATCGTGAGTGTAATCGCGCATCGGCACTTGTCGGGGGCTCAAAATCGAGATGCAATGATGGCATGACCTTTTTTTGTAACAACCGTTAGGGAAAAGGAACGAAACGCTCTCGGAAGGTGAATAAGTAGGTGAATCAAAAGAGTTAAGGAGTAACTAAGAGGAGTCGGATCCGCAAGCGGAGCAGGATTGGGTGAGTTAAAACAGTCCGAGAAGTATTGATTACCCACCAGTACGTCAAATGCTTGTGATAAATTGTTAATCCAAGAATTTGCACTTGTCAATTAGATATTTATGGTGTCATCGTTGAAATATTTCCTGCAAACTACAATAATAATTTTGTGACTGCAACAATAACAGTACCCACCTTAACTCTATTAGAAAGTCTCAAGAACACAGACTCCTTTTGTTTAGTGGTCTGAGCTTGATTTTGATTTGGCGCGGCCGTGGCGCCAGCTGGAGTGGGATCCACCGCCATCTGATCTAGATCGGATATGAAGCTATCGCTGTCAATCATCATTTGCTCACTGATTTCATCAACAACATTTGCGCCATTATCTCTCGGTTTCTCTGTAACAGCGTCTGCTTTTCCATTTTTGCTATCAGCCTTCGGAGCGTCTTTAGTTTCTTGTTCGACTTTCGCATCGCCACTTTTCTCCGCTTCAGGCGCAACTTCCTTTTTCTTTGGAGCGTCTTCCTTTACTTTCTTTGCAGTATTATCATTCGGCTCTTGTACAGATTTGTCCTCTGGCAATACAGGTGGCTCCTCTTTCTTATCATCTATTTTATTTTTTTCCTCCTGCGGTAATTCCACTGGCACATTGTTTCCTTCATTTTTCTCCTCAACAACTTCTGGTTTTTCTGTTTGTATAGTTTCATTAATCTTCTCGTCTGTCGAGGTATTATTTTTCAAGGTTTCGATTTTTATTTCTTGCCTTGAATTAGCTTCGCTATTCATTTTTTGTGACGATTCGTCAATAGTAATGTTTGTGGTAACATTGGATTCAGTTTCGAAACTAGTATTCAAAACGACCTTCTTCTCTTTAATAGCTAAGATATTACACAATGCTGCTAAATATTTTGGCGGGAACAAAGCATTTATGTAATTAACGCGTTCGTTACTGAACTCTACTGTCTTTGTACTTTTAAAATCTAAACCGTACGGTTGACATATTTCTGTACACTTCAAAGTATTTTGTAGGAACACTGTGCGCACTAAATTTGTTAATTTGTCCGAGCTACAACTAATAAGTTCATATACTTGATTGTAAAGAGTTTCACTGCAATTATCACATACTATTATATGGCTGGGAGAGCAACACCGTTTGTACATATTGTCACTTGACGTATCGTTATGTTCACTGGACACATTTTTAGGAACTTCAGTTTTCACTAAGGCTTGCGCTGCCTTCTTCATTATGGACATAACTGCGTCCCTCGCTGAACCGAAAAGGTTCTTAGACGGCTCTGTTTTGGTAGCTGGGATATCGGGAACGTCTATTATTTCATCATCTTCCTCATCTGTGTGAGCCGTATGCTGAGAACTTTCCTTTTCCAATACTTCAAACTCTGACGTGCCGTAAACTTTGAAGAGCGAAATAGGACAGTAATGTTCAGATCCATGATGAGATAGCATTTCGACTTTGATAAATTTTCCGAACAAATGCGGGTACAAGTCGAAGCTCTGTATATCTCTCATATCTTCGGCTGTGAACTGTCCGACGCTGGCCCATTCCCTAGTGGGGAACCGATCGCTGAAATACACAGCGATGTCTTTGGGAGTAGAGGAAAACAATTCGAAGTTTGCTATTTCGATTTTCTGAGCTTGCACAGCCTCGCAGAGCTCAACCACAAACCAAATACGACTGTTGCATGTATTGAGCATGTATTCATCTCTATTTGGAGACAGAATCGAGCTCGCGGACCCCGCCTCGGGATTCACGGCTACAATTTTAGCGCCACACGCAGGTGAAGCGTAATTCTTTGACCGTAATTTAGTACTTTTACTGCTAATATTTGTATTGCTATGACTAGGTTGACTCGAATGGTTAAGAACAATATCTTTCTTTTCCGCCTCGGCCAGTTGTTTCTGTGCCCATTCTGAGAAAGATGGTATATCTTCTTGGGGTATTTCTGGTTTTACTGCAACATTTTCTTGTTGTTCCTTTTGTTCCTCTGTTTGAGATTCTGTTGTGCTTTCTTCCATTGGTGTAGGAGTTGTGGTTTGAAATGCATCTTCAATCTGTCTACTTTCATGCATGGGTTTGGCTTTGACTACGAGTAGAGGTTCTGTGGTTTCTTTTTCAGCTTTATCTCCTTTTGTGTTTTCTTTTTCTTCCTCTTTCGCGTCACTCTCAACTAAAGTGAATGTCTTCGTGTCATTGTGTTGTTCAGAGTCATTAACGAAGAACAATTCATCGGGACTCTTCAACTCTAATTTGGCATTGTCTGCTAGTGAGATGAGTATTGCTGGCTGTCCGGTGTCAGGTAACCTGGAAAGAAGGAGAAGAACATAATTAGCATGTAATTCTATTATAAAATGACTTAGGTGTACCTGTGTAAGACATTGGTTTGTTCTATCTGGTAAAAGTGACATTTCGAAGTTCGATCCATAAGATTAGTCATTAAATTAAAAGTTACTTGAAGTTTGGCTGGTCCTTATAAACGATTTCTATATGCAAATTCTGTTTAAAATTCAAATACATTTTACTGCCTTTCTTAAAGCAAATAACAAAGGAAACAACTTAACTGAAGTATTTTGCAAAATGCTTCCTGTGCTTATTATACCATTAAATGCATGATGTTTCGGGAAATGTACTAAATTAATATACCTACTTAATGAGTTGGTAATTACAACCATAAAAATTCATAGACCTGTAAGCCAATGTTCCGTAACGTGGCAACAACCGGCTGTCGCGTCGGCCAATCAAAAAGAAAATTGGTGTTAATATTAGGTGCTTACCTATGAAATGACCGATTTAATTACTGGCCACTTTAAGTTTCGATTTCTTCTGTTTTAATTCGAATTTCAAAATAAAACAAAATGTATCTAATAGCTACGATGTTCTTATTTCAAAATCAGTATTTCATTTGTTTTTCTATATCTAAATTTTGTTCGTGTGATTGATTGTCTTGAAAATAAAATGGATAAATTGAAAATTCGTGCTATTTTTGAACTTGAGTTTCGTCGCGGCACCAACGCAAATTAGACAGCTCACAATATCAATAGTGTGTATGGGTCAAACACCACTAACTATCGTACCGTGTGTCCATGGTTTGAACGCTTGCATTCTGGAAATTTCGATCTTAAGGATGAGCCCCACGAACAACCTACGACCAAGGTTAATAACGATGAATTAAAGGCTATAGTTGAAGCAGATCCATCTCAAAGTATAGCTGAATTAGCAGCAGGGTTTGAGGTTAGTGATAAAACAATGTTTGTTCATTTGCGTTAAATCGGCGAAATAAAGAAGCTCGAAATGTGGAAACCGTATGAACTGAACGAACGTCAGCGCCACCAACGCGTCGATGTGTGCACTGTGTTATTGAACCGTCACAAAAACGAAGGAATTTTGAATCGCATCGTGACTTGTGACGAGATGGATCCTGTACGATAGCCGCAAACAAAGCTAATATAATTTTCATATTGCTAAATACAAAACCCCTTTAGAAGTTTTGTTTCTTAAAAAAAACGTAACATTTTATGTCGATCAACGCGGCAGAATCCATAGTTTCGGCCCTCGGCAGTGGAGTTGGTTTACATCAGTCATTCCCAATGCGGTGGAACTTTTTAGGTGTGGATAGTTTCAATAAAAAAAAAGTGGGGGTCGACGACAGCTAAAAATTGACCCCATTACCAGTGCTATTTGTTTGTTAGTTCAAAATATCTACGATTCCAATAGGTACCTAATCACGAAGATAAAGATTTTTTTTATCTATATGTACACCGCTAAAAGAGTAAATAATACATGAATTAACACGTAGCACTAACATCTCATCGTCTCATCGAACATAGCAAAAAAATTGCGGACATGATAAATAGCCCGCACTCCGCACTTGATAGTTTCAGTAAGTAAAGTCTAAATTACTTGGATCAACGGTCTCAATAGTTCTTGGAAAAGGGGTCTGCGACCGAAAAAAGTTTGCGAGTGCCCGGTGTACATTCTATATGTAGGGGAATGGGTATTGTTGTATACGTTTATAAAACACTGGATAATCAATAGTCTCGTGTCACCGTGACCATTGCTGCTGATCTCTTATGACAAAGAACCACGTGAACATTTAGAAACATTTGTTTATTTAATTTATATATCTATATAAATAAAAATGTAAACGTTCGTTTGTTGAAGATCTTAAAGTTCGTCACCGATTGCTTTGAAATTTTGACACAACGTTGCATTCGAATACGCGCGTGTTTTTATATAACTATCACAGGGTAGAAACAGGCTTTTCACCCAAAAACAGGATAAGCTCATCTGTTGGGCAGCCACAGCAACGCGTGGCCGGGCACAGCTAGTATTGAATTCATTTATATAATTTATTGTACACACCAAATGATAAAAATAATTGCAAAAGAAAATACATGCAACAGGTGTGCTTGTACCTAATTAGTTAGAAGATTTCTATCAGCAAACCTGGAAGAGCGATATGGTTGTATTTAAAGGTATCTCATACACACATTGAGTTCATACATGTGGACTTTTCGAGTTTTTAAACATTTCTTACGTTGTCTGGTCCATTAGTTAACAAGTGTCCGTAGTGTGTGTGCAGTGGGCATAAGTCTTAACATAACTAATGACTTATGACCTAATATAATCTTAAACATCTTAAGCACAAAGATTAAGATTTATATATGTATTTATTATTAACCTTGGGATAGAGAAAAGTACGCGTGATATAGGACTACCTAGCCCTAGCAAAACGATTGAAGTTTACAGATAGAATTATGTTCAATATATATGGACTATATCAGTAATAGAACACGGGTTAGCTATAGGTTCCCCACACTAAGCAGGGTTCGTATCGTACGACCTAATTAGTTAATTAACAAAAATAACGACGATACAGTCCCTCATATTGACATGTGTTTCTTAATGATATATAGTCCATTAAACACAAATACGCTTTCAATCGCGTTCAATTCAATCAAATAATCGATCGCGTATTTACTATGCGAAAGTTTGCAAACCATTCTGAATACACGGTCAGCTGAATACACACCTATTTAGATGCAAATAACGCAATTTTCCAAAGGAATTCTAAACAACATTTGCATAAAAGTACTGCCCACTGGCTTTCTCTAGATCTGTCATTTAAAGTTCTTTAGATCTCTAGATATAAATAGGACAACGTCAGTATGTTTGTTCGCACTAATCTCGGGAAGTACGAAATCTATTAAGCGGTTTGCATGATCGTGTAGCGTTTTTTTATCGGAAAATTATATTTTTTTTAATCAAAATTCGTCTAGCAATGTTTAAGGTAGCAATGGTTATATATTTGTAAAATTTATAAAATCATAGATTTTTAAATTGGATTTTGAAGGACCAAAAGTCTGTGCTCATCCGAAAGGTGCTTGCTTGGTTGTGATTCCACTCACAAGTTATGTCAGGAATGTCATTGTCAAATAATACATGCCTGGTTTTATTTCAATAATTGCATGCAACATAATGCAGCAAAATGTACGGGTCGACTCGTACAGTTTACTAGAGGCCCCAAAGTCATTTTATTAGTGCAAAGTTTTTAATATACCAATTATCTATTATAACCGATATAACCGAGACTATAAAATCGGATTAACAGAAAGTTGAGCCACTTTCAATGTCGTTTAGAGCCATTCCATCACTTAACATTGTTTTAACATCTCGATTCTGCAATAAAATAGAAATCGATTTCATCTCGATTACAATGCGATTGGGGATAAAATACAACTTCAATGTCCACTTAAACTAAGGATGAATGATTGAAATCAATTTGAATAAATTGCGATAAAAATTAAGTTATTTTTTTTTATTTCAATTAATGTATCAAATCACAGTCATGGGGAGGCACAATTGTCTGGATTACAATAGAAAATGATACAAATGGGAATTAAAAATAAAAACAATTCTTTATTTTACGTTAATCAGTGTGTATCAGTGTACTGCATTTCCCACTTTATCTTATTTCCTTAATGTACGTACGTGTTTCGGTAGTGAGTGAGATGTGCCAGAGCCCATTCTCATCCTATGCCTCCCCATTTTCCCAATTCCGAATCTATTCCTATGTCTCCAAAGGTAGGCAGCGCAAACGGACATGTTGGCATGTATCGCGGATGTCTATGGGCGACAGTATCCACTTACCATCAATGTCTATGGGCGACAGTATCCACTTACCATCAGGTGGACTGTAAGCTCGTCTGCCGCCTAGGTCCATGGAAAAAAAAAAGCAAAAATTTAAAAAAATAAAATAAAGACGAATTTCGTTCCTCTAGCATTCACCCCGGGGACTCGGGACCAGATGATTGAATTCGGGACATCCCTATTAAATCGGGAATGTTGATAACCCGAACTCACACGCAGACTGAAGTGTCATCAGCCTGCTTGTGTGCAAACAGTGAATCGTGCCTATGACAGAGTAACCTTGTACTATAATACAATTAATCGCTGAGCCTAAGTGTGCGGTGGCGACCCTCGGGAGAGACATCCAGCAGTGGCCGATGTGTGTCATATGTATGTCCAAGATCTTTATTGAAATGCATGTATATGATTCTACATATTTTTTTCTTCTTGACATGCTTGCATTAATGACAATAATGTAACACCTTTTAGAACAAGATTCTCAACCTTTTTTGGTTACCTTACAGAATAAAACATCTCTGTGTCATATATAAGTGAATGAAGGGTTATTATTCTTGCCCCTTTAGTTCACTGCAGTGCCCTAAGGGGGGCGGTACCGCCCACGTTGAGATACTGTTTGTTAGATTAGGATGTAGTACGGGACATCCACAAATAAGTAAATGAATGTGAAGTTATGGTATGCAAATAGCTTACGTGTAAAATATCTTGGTGAGTCCTTGGTGGCCACCGTAAGACAGCAGCTGGCATAGTAGCAGCGCCGCAAGCAACGCCCGCGGCGGCGACATGCCCCAAACGCCGCCGCCGCATTGGCGCCGCCCCGCCGCACCAATCACGACACTATGCCACTCGCAATAGAGCACACGAAACGTCTTAGAACGAGGCAGACATTTACAATGACGACGCACTGCAATCTTCACGATACTTTGATACTGATCGCGGTAGTATGTTTCAACTTGACGCACTCATTTGCAAATTGTCCTGACGAAATCTAATGGATTGACACTGGTCTGTACTTGAACATGTTACTACTTCAATGTAGCTGTTTAGAACTATTTTTACGTATTGTATTGTACGTCACTATTTTAAGAGTTATACGACAACAGTTTTAACAATTCACAATAACAATTAATCACGGAGTAAGATTGGTTAGTCTTTGAATTACGAATCGATGGATTTCATCAAAATTAATTTGATCATTTACTATTCCTATGAAGATTAAATCCGAATTTTTAAATTGATAAAAAGGAATTTTACACAGCAACAAAAATTTTATAATTTACCCATTTGGGCTAAAACTATTTAAAGTTTGTGTTTCAAACTATTTGAAGTTGAAGCAAACGGTTGAATGGAAAATGCAGTCGTTCTGAAACGCAAAGCCGTTTGTTGTGAGCAGACCGCATATCGTATTATGCTTATTTATTGAAGCATGGATGAATTCAGTATTAGAACCCGTAGAATATATTTGGTCTATACAATTATTTGAAATGATTTACATTCTTATAATAACACATACAAATACGTACAGAATTGGAAAATACTAACTCGTTTTTATGTGATTATTAACATAATAATATTATTCAATAGAAAGAAAGAAAGAAAAAATATTTAGTTATCACGATACGACACTCCGCGGGAACAAGTAAGTGTGTGTAAATAAAAATAACTATACGAATGTGTCTCGCGGTGACAAAAAGGATACCTAGCTGAGCTTAAAGCTGTGGGACGTGTGAAGCTGCAAATGCAACATTGTAGAACAAACCTAATCTACCAGCTAGACCGACCATAATGGACTTTAAGTCATTCGGGAATGTTAGCTATTTTTTTTTTTATAGACAAGTGGGCGGACGAGCAAGCGGTCCCACGTGACGGTAAGTGTTACCGCCGCCCATGGACACAACCAGACACTAATACTTCAGCCGGTTTCATCTGTAAGCCAACTTAATGAATTTAGTTTCAAGAAATAATGGGCTGTAATAGTTGCGTAGATAGAAGGTCAACAAAGTCAGTTTCAGTTCAAAATTCAGTTGACATCAATATTATTATAATCTGTTTAAATAAAGAAGTTAGTATACATTGAAGGTGGCGTGTGGTGTGGCTTTAGATTAGGATTATTCTGACCCACCCCATCTCTTATATTCTTGTATTTAATGTATACTCTTGTATTATTCTCCCTGCTTACAACGAGTAGCTAGTGTATGTTTTATTTCAGTTCGTGAGCGAACAATAAATGAATACCTTTTTGATTAGCGTGTGATTAGCTTTTTGTGTGATTAAAAGGAGAGGTTTTAATTTTGCTCATTTATTTATAGAGTATGAGTGGGGGAGTGCACGCTGAAATCCCACAGCCGCTGGGCACGCTAAACATTTTTCTACTTGAAAACTACTTTGTAAATGTATTACATTTCGCACTTTCTCCTATTTCTCCAATGTACGTACGTGTTTCGGTAGTGAGAGAGTTATGCCAGAGCCCTATCGTATGCCCTCCCATTTCACCACTCCTTTTCCAGATTAGATTAAATTTATACGCCGCCGAACTTGCAAAATCCTATTCACAGCTTTCTTGGAGTACCCCATATCGTAGCGCCATGGGAAGATCTCTTGCGGACAGTTCGTTCCTCAGCCAACGGGTTCACAGATTTCACGATTTCGGATGTCCACGTGCGACATCAAGTAGTAGACTGTATATGCTTCTGCCACCATCTTCCATAAAATATGTAAAGCAATACAGTGGTTAGAAGTTAGTTCATAACATACGTTAGTTAGGCGCGTGTACTTGTATTTGTATCAGTCTACAACGTCCCACTATAGGGCACAGGCCTCCCCTAGTAAATCGCTGGGGGGTTTCGGGCCGTAATCCACCACGGAGGCTCCGTGCGAATTGGTGGATGATATACTCGCGGGTTTCCTCGCGATATTTTTCCTCACCGTCGAGAATGTGACATTTTTCAAAATAGAAGCTTAGCACGGGCCGAGGATTTGAACATACGATCACAAGAATGTGAGTTGAGTACCGCTATGCTATGATCGATGTTAAAGAGTGCATGTAAAAGGTTAAATAAGCCGATACCGCTTATGAGATTCGGGTATTCAACTTCCTCCTCAGAAAGTTATATTGTGTAATTACTTTCATAGCCATTTTAGCAAGTTCTCCAATCGTACATAACAATTCTTTTAATTTTGATAACATCAAAGTTGCCGCACTAAACGCAATGGAGCTAAACATAACACTTTAGGTCGGAGCTACACTATACAGTGAAGAGAGCAAAGTCTAAGCGATGTGATCAAACCAATAGCATTTTATTGAGCTGGCTACATACACGTCTTTCACATATGACATAAGAGCGATGTTTGAATTACGGTTACGCTAGAGAACAAACGTATCGTACACAGAGTAGATGGCAACATTATTACGGAAGATGTATACAAAGCGATTACACGATTAATTTAATAATATAGAGAACTATAAACGTTGCTATATTACACGCGCGGAAAGGCCGCTCGCTATGTTCATTTTAATTGCGGTTTTTACCCCTAAAAACAGCTTCTATAATGAACGTGGTTACATTGTAGTAAGCACATTAATGTTTTACGTCGGTACTAGGGTTGTGACAAAATGTATCCACCCGTAGGCTGTGTGAACGAAACGCCTCAAGAGGTGTTTCCATTATGCTACCGTATTTCAATAGGATAGGTTATTCAAGAAATCTGCGAATAGGACCTTTGCAAGTTCAGCGGCGTAACTGCAAGCCTCCTGTTGTTGCAGGAGTCCATGCTCGGCGGTAACACTTACCATCACGTGGAACCGCTTGCTCGTAAGCCTATTTCCATATAAAAGAAAAAAAAATACCGCTACGTTTTCGCTCTATAATGTAGCCGCGAAATGTCAAATTGAGTCCGTTCTTCTCATCACTGCAATTCGATGTATAGTGTAGCTTCAGCTTTAGACGTAGCGGAAAGTAGCTTTAGCCTGCTCACTTTAATTGAGGTTTCTACATCGACGTGCTCACGCATTTATTAATTAGTTTATCTCTAGAGCTAAAATTAATAAATACCTAAATGAATGACAGGACAGTTGAATGAATCGACCTCGATACAAATAAATTGTCATTAGTCATTGTCCCACCATAACATTTGGCAACGCAGAATGTATCATAAACAACACACATTGTTTTTACATTGTGCGTATACTTCGCAGTAATAATAATAACATAAGTTATTAATAATATTAAGTTGATTGTCGGTAAATCATACATAAAAACTGTAGGTACCTAATAAAAACTTCATTGCACTTAATTCATTCGTACAAAACGTACAAAGTACAAAGCCCTTGCTCAGCAGTGGAACAGAACCGGCTAATAATAATAAATTTATTTATTTTCTCAATTTACATAGCTCACGGTAAGCTTTAAGTCAATTATCTATACATATAATAAAATTGTAACAGGCCGATGTCTGTACATTATAGATATTAAAAAAAAACTAATATTAGAGCAATTAAAATATTAGGGTCTTTATTAGAGCAACAGAAGCCAAAACAACAGGTTTTAGAAATTTTGTCTGTCTGTATGTTTGTACACGCATCACGCAAAAACTACTGCATGGAATTGAATGCAGTTTTCACCGATGTATTGCTAGATGTCTAACTTAAAATATAGGCTCCATTTTACCGCAGGAAAATATCTTATTCCGATTGTTTTAAATTTAATAAACCGAATCGAAGTGAGGGCGGGCCGCTAGTGAAGTAATATAATGAAAAACATTTAATTAAGACTATAATTAAATATGTGATGTGTATGATGATAAAACACACACACTACATAATAAACACGAATTAGGAACTGAAAGTAGAAATACAAATGGCTAGTAGCCGGTTTGCATAACATCTAGTATGAGGTTGATAGGTATCAGTTTTATTTATAGTTGCAGACTGACTGTCTCACCGGCCCATGATCTCGCGGCAAATTGAATGAATTGTCTTGTTAATATACCTCTTTGCGGCTCGCGTGCCGTTTGATTGGTGTTACGTAAAGCAAAAGCATTGGGAGTTCGTTAAACTGAGTTGTGGATGACGAATGAGGCTTTTAATATCTCCCGAGTTGTTCACACATATTCATGTAAATCATGATCAATTTGACGGGAGGGGGTGAGTGCACGCTGCAATCCAACAGCTGCTGGGCGTGATCGACTGGCCACGTTACCCCTCTCTCACAGAAGACTACCTTGAAATGTACTGCATTTCCCACTTTACATTATTTCCCTAATGTACGTACGTGTTTCGGTAGTGAGTGAGATGTGCCAGAGCCCATTACCATCCTATCCCTCCCCATTTTCCCAACCCTTTCTCCAAATCCATTCCTATATCTCCAAAGGTAGGCAACGCATCCGGGGGCGTGCCAACGTTTGTTATTTTGGACTAATGTTGGCATGTATCGCGGATGTCTATGGGCGACAGTATCCACTTACCATCAGGTGAACTGTATGCTCGTCTGCCGCATTCGTCCATAAAAAAAAAAACTATTTTTGAATAACTGAAATAGACTATTTTTAATTATTAAAATGTCAACACAAAATCGACCGAGTGCCTGTACCTTTATTGCCACCAGAGAACCCAAATCTAGCCCACCGTTTGCTGCCACGCCACTTTCAGTATTTCTTCTACTCATATAATTATTTTTCAATATTTATGTGCACACATGACGTGTGAAAACTCACATACTGTAACAATACTCTTTCGAGTATCCATTACCGAACTTCTTGCTTCTAATCCTCTACTGGCCGCTAATATAAACCGAAATTCAAATTAGCTCCAAACGTCAAATACGTGCCTGCACTTTGAGAGTAAGAACGTGCCTACTGCACTCGACTAAAGCTTTCAGAGTCAATACCACTTATCTTTGGTATTCTAGTATTAAATATTGTATATTTCACGGCGTGAGAAGCGCTTAAGGCTTATTTCCACAAGGAGAGATTCTCGAACGCATGCAGGAGAGAAAATTGATCCAAAGATGCTTGCCTAATATAAACAACTGTTATCATTATGTGATTACGTTTATCATCGAGATTTTATCATAATTTCAACAGGTGCAGGCGACAATCACATGAAGTTTGGTCACATGCGAACTTGTGTAAATGTGCCTTTATTTGCGCAGCGAATTCAACAAGTTCCATACAGCTACATAATAGACCGGTTTTACATACATTCAGTTTAAAGTTTCATAATTGCCATTTATTGTTCAAGTAACATGACAAGAAACCCTTACCATCAGGTGGACTGTATGGTCGTCTGCCGCCTCTTTTCTATAAAAAAAGGTATCGCTACACTTTTAATTTATTTTAATCTTTGCTTTCGTATTCTCTCCTCGACTTTTGCGATACCGTATGATAAGGAGCTTATTCACAAATTCCTTTCATTCGAGAGAACCGCGTCCTATTTCTCTCGTGTTAAGTGTATAAAAGATTACTTAGACAAATAAGCTTTTATAAAATCTTACTTTTTTATAAAAATACTTTTATAAAGTGTTGTAAATATTATTGCTAAGAAATAAATGGCCAGTGAAGAGTCACACTCACACGTGATAAACACCCACACAACTACGCATAAACAGTATACAAGCATAGACCAATAGATGCTGAATGATTTAATAGTTACGTCAACTGTTGCGTGTATAACAGAGGTCACGATGATGGTAGCAAAAGTTTATTAACCTGGTCATCGTAGCAAGTTGTACAATCGCGTTCGAAAGTCCTTAATTTAATAAATAAATTTATATTTTTAGGGATTAAATTTAGGCATAATTAGGGATTTTTTTCTTTATCAAATAAAGGTATATAAGTAATTAGTAGATATTGGGTACTCGGCGGAATATATTTGCTAACAAAAAAAAAAATCGAAAAGAAAAAGATAGTAAACGAGTATCGATTGCCTAATTCCGTTTGGCGTGAAATGAAAGTAGCCTCACTAGACCTACCATGAAATATATGATAATATATAATTACCTACGGTACAATCCGCCGGTAAACCGGCGGAAGGAACGGACCTCGGCTTAGGGCATTGCTTTGGGAGGGTACTGCAGGACCGCGAGTCGGTGAGAAGCGCCCAGGCACGTTCATGGTGTAACGAGGGTCGTCCACGCCTGATACAAGACTGTGCAAAAGGAGGCCCTAAGTATTTTACATTAAGTATTTTAAAGAATAACAAAATAAAGGAATAGACGTATAAAATATATTTGAAAAATATCTTATCATTTTTTGCATTAGCAATAAGTATGCACATACAAAGGTGGGGGGCAACGGCCGCGGTAGGCGGGCGGGTTCCGACTGCAGGCCACTTGACGACTGCACCGTTCTAGGCGAGGCCACTCAACCGCACCTTACCGGGGCTTTTATTAAACCGGTTAAATACTGAAATTAAAAACTGCATGTGGACGAGCTAATTAGATTGATAAAAGTCCGAGCCTGTGCAACGTTTGCTCATTCGGTAGGGGGTTCTTCAGGAATGAACTTAGATGGAAAGAAAGAATTTATTATTCACACAATAACAAAGAAAGGCAGCCTAAGGGGAGAATTTTGCAATTACTAAGGCAAACACAACAAGTATTTGCTAGAGCCGAAAATTAGTGACGCCACAGACCTCGCACTAGGCATGCCTGTGACGCGGGGACCCGTAGGTACGCGGAAGCTGATGGTGAGAATCACTATGTGTATGAATGTGTGTAGGTGTATGTATATGTTTGTGACAGAGAAAGAGAGAGTGAGAGCGCGTGTGTGCGTTTTTTTTGGCAATTTTTATGTACATAATATATAGCCTATCTCCATCTGAAATAATGTACCTTTCAAATAATGAAACAATTTTTCAAATAGGTGCGGTGCAGTGGTTCCGTGGTGCAGATTACCGTCCACATACACACAAACTCACAAAATTCGCACTCTGTTTATTATATTATTAGTATAGATAACTGTGTGGAAGGAGCTGAGTAACATGCGCGAAGCAATCTATGAAATATTCACAAACAACTGATACAGAAGGCTTTATTTGAGTGAGAGAAGCACGTCCTTATTACGGATCAAAAAATACGTCGAGAGCGAATTTTAATTCAGGTATTCATTAGCAGTCAGTTCTTAGGGATTTAGCAGCAATAAGTTCGGTAAAAGACGACACCTACTCGATAGAGTATTGTTACACCTGTAGAAAATTCAAAATTTATTCAAAATCAAAAATTAGAATGAAACCTTTCAGCTGAATGGTTTTCGTTTCTACGATTTTGCCGACTTTAATATTTCCAGTTGATAAATCGTTTATGATTCGATCGATTTAATAAATCGTTATTAAATCGATCGAATCATAAACGATGGGATTTATAATTTTTATTTTACAATCACAGAGTGCACTCTGCAATCCAACAGCCGCTGGGCGCGTTAGACTGGGCACGTTACCCGTCTCTCACAGAAGACTAACTTGAAATGTACTGCATTTCCCACTTTATCTTATTTCCCTAATGTACGCACGGGTTTCAGTAGTGAGTGAGATGTGCCAAAACCCATTCCCATCCTATCCCTCCCCGTTTTCCCAACCCTTTCTCCAAATCCATTCCTATATCTCCAAAGGTAGGCAGCACATCCGGGGGCGTGCCAACGTTTGTCATTTTGGACTAATGTTGGCATGTATCGCGGATGTCTATGGGCGACAGTATCCACATACCATCAGGAGGACTGTATGCTCGTCTGCCTCCTTCGTATAATACATAAAAAAAAAGAAAAAAAAAGTTAGTGATGTTTATTTTTGATCTACAATCTACAAGTACTATTCCATGTTTTAAAACGAAGGAAACCCCAAATATCTTATTAACGGTCCGCGCCTCATATAGAAAGTCACAAAAATAACATTCTATTGATAATCTAATCGAGTCGATAGGAAAATATTATAAAATCAGAATATGAGAGTAATGACTGGAGTTCAATAGGAACTAGATCAAACGTAAGTATAAGCGTATCTATGGATAAAATAGTGCTTCAATTCTAGTAAAAATTAAGAGAAGGTAGGGAAATCGTTTTCTGATATTCATTTTTCTACTGAGTACTAGCTTCTCTTCACCACTCAAAGGTTGCCTGGAAGAAATCGCTTTATCGATAAGGCCGCCGGTACTTTGTATTACTCTGTAGATTTTTGGTGTACAATAATATCTATAAATCTATCTATATCTATCTATAATATCTATATCTATCTATCTATCTATTACCGATCTATCTATCTATCTATTACCGATCTATCTATCTATCTATTACCGAATAAAATTTCGGTATTAATTTTTTTTTAAATTTCAAGCAGAAAATAATAATGCACCTTTATTATTATTATTATTTATATAATAGACATAGCGGGAGAAAATTAAGACGAAGAAGAATTATCTACATTGTATCACGCAAATTGAACCCCATAAACAAAACGGTAACTTATTACTAGACCGTGCACGTGTCAGCTTTTTCTGAGAACAAAAATTATAATTGCAAGTGCTGGTTAGATTGACAGGTGTTAATAATGTGGATGCGAGGAACATTATCGTGAATGCTGATAGGATCCTTAATCGTCCACTAGCTGTCTGGAAATTACTTAAATATGCCGTAGACGCCCTCAGTCCACTTATTAGTAAATTTGAAGGAATATATAAATAAATAATAATATAAATAATATATAATATATATAAATCACTTATCTTTTTCACTTATCTGTGAATAGGATTTTGCAAGGTCGGGGGCGCGCCCACATACCCCCTGGTGTTGCAGGTGTCCATGGGCGGCGGTAACACATACCATCACATGGGTCCGCTTGCTCATCCGCCCACTAGGTATATAAAAAAAAAAAAGAAAAATTCCTTTGCCAAATAGACCTGAATCAATGTAGTCCTCAGGAACAGGAATAGAGGCAAGTGTCACCAAATGCTAACCATAATCTCTGATCATAATATTCTTAGTTTACTTTGAATGGAAGGTTCTAAAATACTAATATTTTCAGTGTAACAAGAACACATCTTCAAATAGCCAAATGGACCTCTCAACATCGCAACACAATATTGCATTACAAATTGTTTAAATTATATATTACTTTCAACTTAAAACGCATCAAAACTGTTCCTTTCCGTCCTTGTAGAAAAAAAATCCTTTTAGAAAATTGTGTTTTAAAAAATGTTAAAAGCATTTGTCCACGAATGCTCGAGAAACTTTATAGCATCATTTATTTGTGGGTATTTTTCTAAAAGTACCGAATATCCTTTCACTTTTTTTAATCACGTTAACGTAATACAGCGATCAAAATAATCCACGATTCTCAAATATTATACTTATTAGACAATCATTGAATAACTGTTTCATTCATATCGGCAGTGACACAATACAACAGTCCTTATATCGATATGTGCGACAGACGTAGGATTATTAATACTAATCAATGCAGTGCAACAGACTAACAGACCTTCGGAATGTCGACCTGCCAAACGTCGACAAATTACTTTTCCTCCCTTTCTATCGCGTGAGAACCGAACGGGACATGCGCATTCTCCAAACCAGTTCGAATTAGAACGGCTGAATCAGATACTAGATCAAAGCCCACCTAACGCCCACTGGGGTCCAACATTGCACAAGTGGGCGATGTTTAATGAGAATAGCAACGACAATCTGCAATAGTGTTTGTATTTACCGGCCATTGTCTATGTCCCGTGGTGGAACTGTCGGAGCACCGGCTTTGATGCTGTTTATAGCCTCATTTCAATTAATTCGTTGTTGTAAATCTATTCGTGTCTCATAATAATTTGCCGTCAACTAGTGGACGGTGGCTATCACCATCCGTTATCTTTCCCAACTCTCCTGTAGTTTAGATTTTTAGACCTGGATAAATACACGTTTCTAAGACCGTTCTTAGTTTACCGAAACTATTCGGTGCCCATAAACACCGACTTGGACTAATTCTAAACACGACTTGGACGAATTCTAAACCCGAGAATCATCTATGTTGTACAATGTGAATACACTATACAACGTTGTACTTCAAGCCAGCATTGCCGGCATCAAAAAAGCGCTTACCGCTTTATGTAGTTCCTAACAATAAATCATAATAATTAACATCACCTTATTATCTATCACTTGAATTATTATAACTTTCAACTATTGTTGTAATCTCAGTCATTTATCATCAAATTTGATTTGATGATAAATGATCATTATCATAATTATCATATACTTCTTCATGTATATTTTTCTAATCTATACTAATATAATAAAGAGGTAAAATTGTGTGTTTGTAGGTATGTTGGCGGTAATCACTGGAACTACTGAACCGATTTCAAAAATTCTTTCACAAATAGGAAGCTACATTATCCGTGTCTAATATAGGCTATATGATATTTTGAAAGTTTGAAAAAAAAACTTAAAACCGAAGCGAAGCGAGGGCGGGTCGCTAGTAGAAAATAAATAAATAAATATTTGTCGAAATTTTATAAGGGTTAAAATTTTTGACTTACTGCCAACAAACAAATTGCTGTCACAGATTAACGACCTTGCAATAAGACAGACAGACAGATTGTTACAGCATAAACACTTGTTAGCAAAACAGATTATCATAAATGAAATTTCATCGATCAATTAGATACTTTAAAGATTGCCAAAACTTTTTCAAAAGACGAGCCTGGGGCAGCAAATTCGCAAACCAGATTGCGTAAACCGAATTTCAATGCTCTCGCTCCAGTTTCAAACGAGAATAAAATCAAAAGAACATTGATGGAACATTGACCTAGATGAGCATACGTTGTTCGAATGTTACGTTATTACTGTTTTATTCGTATACGTACGCTCGTGCGTTCTCAAATTGCAGCTTCGAATATCTGCCGAAAAAAATAATCTAAACCTAAACATAACTTTCTTTATAAAAATGTATCTTTGTGATCGAAGAGTTGTACCAATTTTGGACATTAGGTTTCGCGATATACAATATTTAAATTGTACGATTTAACGTTATCAGTTTCAAATTGCCAATTTGGACTAGACCGTCGTGATGAGTTATATCCGGAATCTATGATTACAGAAGATCTATATTTAAACTAAGGATCAATCAGTACACTATCTAACCTCAATTGTCATCGATTTTATTTATCTTCACATTGCTTGCTTATTAAACTGTTACTAATCAAACTATTTACTAGACGAAACATTGGAATGCTAACAGATGTTAAGTGAAAAATTATATCTCTTTTAAAAGGATACTTCAGTCAATTGCAATTGAGCTAATTACTACATATTTCTTTCTTTTTTTATATGAAATGAATGGCTCTGCAAGTGGTAGATATTTATAGTCCTAAGTGGTATCAAGCCTGTTCAGGAAGAACATCGTAACATCGGAAGAGAACATAGAACATCGTTTCAAAACTTGTTTTCGTGAAAACATGAAACTATTGGACATGGTTCAATAGTTTGAAAAATACGAATTTTACAAAAAAAAACTCAAGAAAGATTCGAAACATGCCTTTTATGTGTGGCATGAAGCGGATCATGATTTTATAAACAAAGGCCCCGGAGTGTGAAGTACCAATAAACCAGCAAAGAGTTGGTAAACACCAGTAGTGGTTTTTCTCGTTACACAACAAACGGGCGATCACAAGACCAATTTCAATGTAACTTTCACTGATACAGTTTTCCAAAAAAGGTATGAGGTTTTCTAGTAGTGATAGCTTTCTAGCTGTTATCAGTTAAATACCTGTAAACACGTTGCAGTTGTAAAATAATTAAAATGCACTAAAAAGAAGAAAATAAACAGAAGTCAAAGTAAGTTAAATAAACAAATCACAGAAATCTAATCATGTTAATGTTTTTATGTGGTTTTAAAGCTTGTATAGAGATTTATATATTTTTGTTAAAATTTGCAATGTGGGTAGTAATAGATGGAATCACGTGTAACGGCTCGTCACATTTGCCAGAATTGGCGTGCAAAAATAAATGTAAAAGATTGTATTTCTAATCAAATAAATTGGTACGAAAATCTCACGCATCAGGTCAAGGTTATGACACTGAGGTGTTGTCACTAAAACTAAGAGCTCAAACACGACATTTCTACCGGTCGCCGTTGAGCCGGCCAGCATTTCACAGTATGCTGGCCTTCCTGGCTGCAGCACCAGGACAAAGTGATGACACTAAGGTGTTATCATTAAACTAATGAGCCAAATCAAAACACTCGTAGCTTTGATTAAGCACAGACAAGAGGCAAAAAGGCATTCGCAGTGTTACATAGTGTTTGGATTAAGAATTATAAGTGGTTGTTAGGATATCTTTAACTTTGTTGGGACATCGTATTTATTATATTTCCCATCCCTATCCTATTGTCTCTAAAGGATCCTCCAATACGTATGTTTCGATAGGACGTGAGGTATACCGCAGCCCAAATTTTGGCGGCATTATTATGGATCCTATACCACAATACGAAAGGCTATTATTTAAGAAATAAAAAAGGGCCCATTTCCCATATCATACAATCCCATCCGATAGGATGAGAGATGGAATAATTAATTTGTTTTCAAAGTCTATTATACTTGTGATAAATATTCAAATAACATTATAATTATTATAATCCCTCTCTTACTATCTTAATCTATGTATATTTATTTTTTATTTTATTTATTTCAGCATCTAAAGCCCATACTGTATACCTTAACCTAGAACACATATAACAAACTTAACAACTACTAATCGGGATTTTATTGTTGCTTGGTCTCACTTCCCTAAAGCGTCAGAACACTGCCCGTTCCGGCCAAAAGTCAGGCCTGAGGAACAGCTTCTGATGAACTACATCAACCCGGAGCTTATAGGTCTTAAAATTGCTACACCCACAATTGCACTCTAGCTGCCGCAGCTCCACCTTCAGCGGTGCGTCCCTGGTCCGACCCTGGCGTCTCTCCTGGATGTGCCGTTTGATGTCAAGACATCAAACGGCAAGCCGCGTTGTGTTCTAATCCAGGTGAAATAGGTAGGTACCTACTGTTGGTACCGCAGCCTTGAGGTATATGAAACGAAGTAGTTGTACTGTGTTTAATCTCTGTATATATTGTATACAACTGTATTTCATATCGTGAATAAAGTATTCCAATGTGTGAAAAAATACTAAATGAGAATTCAGAACTAATAAAAACAATACCAACAGACTGTGACAAGGCAGACGATTCACACACAAATGCACACACAATCTGCATTTAATTAACTCAAGGTCGACTTAAATAACTTACCTAATAAGCATCTCTCATTACTATTCTTGAAACCCTTTATGGAGTTGTTTTTCTTTGAACTAGATTACCAAGAGCAATATGCTCGTAGCTACCAGTATCAAGGCATATAATATGAATATGATCTTAACGATGTATGTAGTTACTTGTATTTTGTCCTGCGGCATTGTTTGCGGTTTCTCAGCATAGAAACTAAGCCCTTTATTTTGCAGGGAGCGTTCAAGTATTTCATTTATTTTAGACCTTAAGTTCAAATTCGCTGAGCTATGGAAAAAGCTCAGATTTTTGCGGGATAAGATCAGAAACGAAGAGATTCGCCAAAAAATTTAGTTTTAGTCATAAATGCAGCACACTGAAGTGGCGACGGGCTCGCAGAACGGACAATCGCTGGGATAGGCGAGTCCTAGAATGGAGGCTAAGGGTGAGACGCCCTCCTGCCAGGTGCAACGACTTGAAGAAGTTTGCCGGTGGTGGTTGGACGAGAAGTGCCGAAGATCGTGTGTGCTGGCGAGCCTTGTGAGAGGCCTATATCCAGCATTGGAGAGACATGGCCTTATGGTATGGTACTATCAGTGCACTGTAATTTATATGTAACTAATATATGTATGTAAATACTTCACAGCTGAACGAACAGCGAACGTAAACATTAGATGACGTTACGTTTCTTCTGATGCCTAACTTCATTTGAAAACAAACGGATAGTGGAATGTCCTCGTTGTTTTGGACATTATTTATAGATTCTATTTTGGGTATGTGTGTTTGTGATTACTTTCTTCTTTGTTTCATTGGTAGAACGTGTGGACTGAACTATAGATACCTACACTACTGTGACAGTGATGTTTAATACTACCGTAACGCGGAAATTGTGCTGCTCGTTAGCGGACATAGGAGTAAAATAACCGGCATCCGGTAGATTCTTTGCTTTTTGTAACAAATTGATGATTTATTGGCAAAATGGTTTAAATCCTAATCCAAACTAATGTTACAAATAGGAAAGTTGGTGGTTTGTTTGTCACAAAAAATTTATTATTCTGCAACAAATTAAGGAAATGCTACCCCAATTTCTCTACTTTAAAGTATTTATTCTGGTTTAAGTTAAACAATGTACACATTTGTTAACGCAAGACTATTGTAATATCAAATAAGAAATTTTAAGTAAATAATTTTGGAAAACTTCTCATTTTCTTACAGTTACTTAAATCAGTAAATATATAAAAAAGTTAATTGTTAAGACGGTACCGACAATAGACTTCATTAGAAGTATTCATTTACGAACGGATGTTTAATAAATTAGACGCTTCCTGTCTACTGCTGGATTTCGGCATCTAACCGTATATCGAGGGGTGGAATGAACGAGACTTGAAAATCAACATTCGGCAGTTGAATATGTTAAATACAAGAGAAAAAAAGGTACTAATAAAAGAAAATTCTGGTAATAATCATGTGCATTTTTATAGACTTTTATTACGACTAAAGAAATTAAATGATAGATAATTTAGTTTCTTAAATAAAATATCACAATATTGTTGCTTATAAATCAAAAAGAAAAAATTAGAATTAGAACAGGGAAAGTAGCCAGAATTAAACTCTCTTCAAATAACCGAAGGAGATATTAAGACATGGCTTTTATAAAATATGACGATACTACACTATACTGCATGAAAAAAGTTTAGACGTATAAAAGGTAATCGAATTTATGTCAAGGAAGTAAACAAAATATTTCTTATAATTTACTTTCCTACCTTGTTTGACAATAGTATGTTAACTAACATGTTTATGCATCGTTATTGGAACATGAGCGGATAATGAGTGGTATTTAGAAGTACGTAGTACTCGTATAACGTTAATTACAAAAGGAAATATAAAACAGAATTCGATGCAACGTCATTACATTACTTTAGACTGAAAAAAAACAAAAATAGTTTATTCCTTTGTTTTATAAAAAAAAACAAACAAAGAAAACGTTCTCAGATATTTAAGCTTAGAATTATAACGATAATTAGAAATTAAATAAGGAATAATACACTTTCTACATTTCCTGGCAATGGAATCGTGCAATACAATTATTGGTATTACACAATGTTTATAGGAACGAATATTTACAGCTGACTACACAAAAAATATTTTAGCAAATTAGTTCAAAACTTGTCATTGCAGTTGGTTCTAACGTTAGTAAACTGATAAAATAAATTTTGCAAAAATGTCGCTTAGCAAAAATGTCTACCGGAAATCGAAGAATGTTGCTTTGTTATTTATAATACTACTTCGAGTCATTTTCGAAATGATTCTTTTGACTTTTCGAAATGATTCTTTTGACGAGACAATCAAATACGAATTCTGACTTCATAATTTTATATGCAAGAATTGGTCCGACAAGGCACAGGCATCCCCCTCGATTACAATGGGGTTTGAAGGCCTTAAAAAGCCGCGCTGGCCATTACAAGGAATATAGTATTTTTTTTTGGAGTCATTCGGGCGTCACTTACTGATTGTGGTGGCCGCCCTGGCAATCTTAGTTGAGGGTCAAGTTCTCGCAGCCCGATATTCGGCGGTGTATTGTTGTCCATATAACCCACTCAAGGGACACGTATAGAGTGCCGACAGATGACTCCTATGGATGCGGATAACAATTGCAAGATTTGGTCCAACCTTAAATCTTTTACTGACATCGCGTCATGCAAATTGGGAGTTAGGTGAAACAATCGCATTATAAGCGTAACCAACATACAAAATTATTATGAACGCATTTGCCATTACTGCAACGAATCGGAGAATAATATGCGAAATGTTTATAAAATACAGTTCCATTCATCCAGTTGTAGCGAATTATAGCTGTTAATAGTTATGTTAAACATTGATGCATGTCAACTTAAACTAGGTAATGTCAGAATTAAATATGGATGGCCAATGCTGGATGTATCCGACACTTATATCACCAACGACAGATAGATACACTACCGTAGAGGTAGTAGGTACAACACTTAATACAATATTTTTGGTAAATGTACTTATGTAAATAATAGTTTTTTAGAGGTTGTATTCGTCATTAGCGACAATGTATCTGCATATGAAATTAGTATATCCATAACTTTAGATTCATAGCTTTATTCCCGGAGAGGGATTTCCTTGCCCAGGATAGGCTTCGTGTCTGAATATTGAATATGTCAAAAGGCTATGCGAATACAATATGTATTTACGAGTATTTGTACAATTTAGAATTTAGTATTCTTACATCTTTCCTTACATAATTGCAGTTTCATGTACTTTAGGCAATAAAGGCCCAGAGAAATAGAAAGAAAAAATACAAAACTAAAAACTAAATGTATGATTAATTATTATGCACTATGCATTGTGCTGTCCGTTGTCCTTTAGAAGTCTGCCTCGGAAAAACAAACTTTAGTTTACAAAGTTTAGTGGTAAATTACTATAAGGTATGGATGGAAAGAATCTATATAAATAAAAATTAAATGCTGTTCGTTGGTAAGCGCATCACTTGAGAACGGCTGCACCGATTTGGCTATTTTTTTTTAAAAAAAGTTCGTAATAGTCCGAATAAGATTTTTGGGGAAAGAAAAATTGGAAAAGTTGCCCGGAAAATTGGAAAATTCGGGAAAACTGAAAGTGCTTTTTTCAATGGGATTTTTGAATGAACTTATTGAAATTATTGTATTATTTAAATTTGGACAGGACAACGTCTGTCGGCTCAGCTAGTTTTTAATGAATATACTCAGTTAAGATAAATGGTAAAGTAATTATGCCATGAAGGAGTTCAGCAAGTTTTTAACGTACAATGTAGTAGTAACCGACTCAACATTTACCAGATCATTTAACTTGTTAGTCTTGTTAAGTTTATGTTCTAATTTTAGTCGACACAAACATTAACCGGACATTTTGTAAACCGCCTTAGCAACAGTGTTACATTAATTAATCCCGACAGTTGTGTTTACCTTTTTGAGAATAGTTCACTTTCAGCTAAAGTGAATTGGGAGAACTTATGTTCTGTGATTGGCGCAGAATGTTAAGTAAGAGTGATTATTAAGAATATTCATACGAAGTGCTGTTTTAATTTTGCATGTTATGATAAGAAAGTGTGAACAGTAACGAACTGTACAGTTATTTGCAAGGATTTATGGTTTTTAAACAATTTTATTTCAATTGTCTACATAAATGTTGCTGTTATATACTCTTATTATCAATTAATTCCAGACATATGCAATCCTTCTGGTATTGCAATTATCTAAAACTATCATTACCGTGTTTGTTCTGATAAACAATTTTTTGATAAAGATTTTTTAAATAAATCTAAAATAAGATCAAATATTTAAAAAATTAAATCAAATATTTAAAAATATCAACTTTTGCTACTGGTCACGTAGAAACACGCGCGAAACAAGTTTTCCCACAACGCTGGCTGCACACGTTTCAGAACGACCATCACATTTGAAAAAAAAATATACAGATAAAAAACACAAATTCCGAACAAAAAGTAAAACTCGATTCCAAATGGTACAAAATTTACGATTGCATGCGAATATTCAGTTCCCCTGCGATAATGACGCGTCTTTCGTGTACGCGGTCACGCGGCATACTGAGTTGCATGTTTGCAAGTACACCCGTTGGCAGTTGAGAGCGAAATTGTTTTTCGAAGTTACTGGAGACAGTTCAAAATGAGTATTCAGTAGATAGAATTAGAGTTGATCTCCGATCAGCAAGTTTAGTGTTTTTTACTCTCTATAGCGCAAACTGGTTGGGCACTAGAAATCAGCAGTCTAGGAAGCAGGCTTTTTGAACGATTGTTACGAATAGTCTGCTCAACCTTGAGACACGTACATGCAACCTATAGGAGATCCTGAAATATGAGATCCGATACGTGGTATGTTAATGCAGAAGCGATGTACCGTGACGGATCGATAGGCGTGTGGTTGCCTCCGCATGAATCTTTTATAAGTCGACCTATCAGCATACATAAGAAACGAACTTTGCAATGAATTCCAATAATTTGAACGAGGTACTGAATCAATTACAACCTTTTAATTATTATTTAGGCAAGTTTAATGCAAAGGAAATAACAGACAGGAAATTGATGTACCTATATAAACACATTTATATACGCAGTAGATATTACAATTGTTAATACAAACAATTATATCAAGAAGTATTTTAAAAATCTATTTAACAGATTTGGTCAAGGTCTTTGTTTCAGCATTTCAACAGACGTAAGGTCACTGCAGATATATCTCGTAAGCTGCAGAGCAATTCAGTCGGATACTCGTAAAGCGCTGATGGAGTTAAAGTTTTTCTAAGTCGATAAAAAAACAGTATGTTGTGAGTTAATGCATTTACATGAAATAATTTAGAAATTTGACTTGAATCTGAAATAGAATTCAAGTTTTATTTATATACTAGCGACCCGCCCTCACTTCGCTTCGGTTTATTAAATTTAAAACAATCGGAATAAGATATTTTCCTGCGGTAAAATGGAGCCTATATTTTAAGTTAGACCTCTAGCAATACATCGGTGAAAACTGCATTCAATTCCATGCAGTAGTTTTTGCGTGATGCCTGTACAAACATACACACAGACAGACGGACAAAATTTCTAAAAACTGTTGTTTTGGCTTCTGTTGCTCTAATAAAGGCCCCCCATATTAGTTTCTTTTCAATATCTATAATGTACAGACATCGGCATGTTACAATTTTATTATATGTATAGATCTTTGTTTGGAATTCCAATATTATAACTCAAAAAAACAAATGATTTCCTTTAATTTAAACTAGAAAAAATAACGATCGAAAGTTCTGTAGTTTTTGCTTATCAATTATCATGAACAATCTAGTATGCTAATGAAAGACGATCTAAAAGAATTACCTTTCACTTGTCTAAGAAATTTACTAACTGCAATTTTGAGACTGAAACTAAATATGATTGCCGTTATTATTATTATTATGAATCGAATATTGTCCGTTATACTTTATTAACAATGACTATGATTTATTAATAGTATGACTATGATTTATTAATGGTATAGCATTTCAATATTCAATATTTATACACTTAAGTAAATGACAAGCGACTTTATACAGAAAAAAATAACTTCGCGTCTGTAATTCTTTGCGTTTGCGTGACGTCAAAAGTATAATTTGTACAAGTGTTTCAGGTCGTGTTAAAACAAAAATGTATTGAATTTGTTACAGTCTAAAACATACTCGTTTCATCCATACCATTAATAGCCCGCTTCACAGACCTGCTTCAGAAAATACATCGCCAAGAAAATACGCGAAATTAGTCGAAATAGAACTACAAATATTTTTATAGCCGAAAGATAATATTAGCCGCATATTAGTCGAAAGAACTATAGAATATTTTTGTGGGCTCAAAGTTGTTTTGTGCCTTGTTTTGTTCGTGGTAAAAACAACATATGTTTAAAAATTGTTATCAATCAATAAAGATTCAATGTTTGTATGCAGTAAAAATAGCTTTCTAATACAGGTGTATCGAGTTATTATCATGATAAGACAATCAATAATGAATGATTAATTTCAGATTTGGGTATTACATTCACTATATACTCGTAGTACTATATTCACTTTCGACTCATCGATCATAATAGGCATGATCGCCAGACAGCAAGCAGGGTCATTACAATGGCCGTATGTCGTAGTGGTGGGTAATCACGACTTCTCGGAGTGTTTCAGCTCACTGAATCCTGCTCCGCCTGCGGATCCGACTCCTCTTAGTTACTCCTTAACTCTTTTGAATCACCTACTTATTCACCTTCCGAGAGCGTTTCATTCCCTTTCCATAATGCATAAGCAAAAAAAAGGTCATGCCATCGTTGCATCTCGCTTTTGTTTGGGCCTACGACAAGTGTCAATGCGCGATCACACGGCGCCGGAGTAACTAACAGTTTGGTGGAACAATTAAGGGGTTCTGCTCCGCTCGAGGTTTCTGCTCCTTTGACTCATTGGACCCGGAGTTACCCATCACTAGTGTGTCGGCCGGCTTCAGAATATCACCACCCCATCCCTTCCCGTGGGTGTCATAAAAGGCGACTAAAGGACAACAACATCGCTACCATAAGTCCATAAGCCCTGAGAAACTACACCACTAACAAAAGAGTGAACTCGCTAACCCATTTGCCCAACGTGGCGTTTTAAGACCACACATCCCTAATGCACATGACAATGTACTTCAGGAGGCCCATGCTCAGGCAGTGGATACTAAAGAGCTGCTTACGGTTATACATTACAAACATGATGGCTTTTTTATATATATAGAAAAAAGGCGGCAGACGAGCATACAGTCCACTTGGTGGTAAGTGGATACTGTCGTTCATAGACATCCGCGATACATGCCAACATCAGTCCAGAATTAGAAACGTTGGCACGCTCCCGGATGCGCTGCCTACCTATGCAGATTAAGGAATGGATTGGGACAAAGGGTTGGGAAAATGGGGAGGAATAAGATAGGATGGGAATGGGCTCCGGGAATGGGAATGGGACTAGATGTATGTTTTAGATTCATACGCCTTCAGACGAATTAAATTATGTCTAGCGTGAGAAAACTTCTATTGTTGCCGTGTAAGTGTATACGGGAGCGATACATACGCCCTCACACGTGGCATACTCGTAACGTATTTGTATCCGAAACAAAGTCCTATCATGAATCTTTAAATCTTCGAGTAGACGCTTCCGAAACGCAAGTTTCTGTTTACACATGTTTTTCCCCCGTTTTTGTGTCCATTAGGTGACATAGTCCAAATGGTCACATTCGTATAGTATGTGCAACCTGTGCAACTGTTACTATAGTTTTAATGATGGATAATCCCCTTTTTATGATACCCTGGTCTCTCGTCAGTTTTACAATTTTTTCATCACCAACACAGTCACGTGTGGAAGACAAATTCCATTACGTCAGAGGCACGTCTAGCGAACTGGCGGAACGTAATTTCAAGCCCGTGGTTTCGCGACAGCACGAGGTCCCGTGGGCGTGAGACGGTGAAAAAGTGCATAAATAACACACGAGGTGTTATATTTAACCAATCATGTAGTAAATAGATCTATTTTTGTGGGAATATATTTTATTTGTATTTAAATTTATAGTATGTTTGTTGTGCGGGCGTTGACTTTGCGAAAAAGAAATGGAAATTATTAAAAGTATAGAACGACAGGAAAGGAACAGAATAATGTCTCATTTACACAAGGTGAGTTTCTCGAACGTCGGTCAAATGCTAGTATAAACAACTGTTATCATCATCTGATCACCGTCAGTCAATATAGGGTTGTACAAGGCCAAATATGGTGACAGGCCCTGTTCGTGGCCTATGGTCAACTGTGGGCCTGGGGCTTATATTTAGTAGTTGAGAGACTGAGGCCCGAGGCTTATTTACAGGTAGATGATAATTGATGACATGATTAGCAGTCACAGTCTCGCTGGCATTGCAAGCGACTATGGATGGCGGTAATCACTTACATGCCTTCTACCTCCTCATTTATAAACAGTAAAAAGATAATTATTTAGTTAATTAAATTAATGAATTTTTTGTAGTCATTTTTCATTGATAGCGCCACGCACCCCGCCTTTCATATTTCTATTTAACTAAAGGTTGTTTGGCAAAGAATGCCACTAGGCATTAAGTTCGCCTTTTGTACAATGTTTCTTTGTACACTAAAGTTTAAATAAATAAATAAAATATAAATAAAACTGGTTGAGGAATACATCAAAGATATTAATTAATATTGAAAAGCCGTATTTAAAAATTTTGACGACAGAACTAATTCTGCGATTCACGTTTCTCTTTTGCATTGTAAGCGTGATAATTATAGTTTATAATTAACGAAACAATGGAACATAAAGTTACCGTGTGTCAAATCGTCTTGCGACAGGGTTTAATAAACTTGAATTATTTTCTTTTACAAAAGTGACTAAGTGATATCTCTGTAGCATTAGCTGATCGTTTTAACTTAATGTGATCATATTCTAAATTTAACTTCAATTTATATTTATAAATTCTAATATCTAAAATTAAAACATTTCAAGATGAATTTTCACAATATCAAAAGTATTATCCGTATTTTTTTATATAAGAAATAAGCCGATAATCCACCTAGTGGTAAATGGATACTGTCGCCCGTAGACATCCGCGATACATGCCAACATCAGTACAAAACGATAAACGTTGGCACGCCCCCGGATGCCCTGCCTACATTAAACAGTTCACAGTGCCATCAGTTGCAACACCGTGCCATCAGCCTATGCCTCTCCACTGCTGAATATAGGCCTGTCCGAAGGCTCGCCACTACACACCATCCTCGGCTCTTCTCATCCAACCACCACCGGGGAATTTCTTTAAGTCACCGGTCCATCTGGCCGGAGGGCGTCCCACACAGCGGTTCCCGATACGTGGCCTCCACTCGAAGACTCCTCTATCGGTCCTGTGGCGAATATGCCCTGCCCATTGCCACTTCAACATGCCCATTCTACGAGCTATGTCGGTGTTCTTTGGCGAATGTCTTCATTTCGGAGCATATCCCGCAACGAAACTCCGAGCATAGCCCTCTCCATAGTTCGCTGAGTGATCTTGAACTTATGGATCAGGCCTACCGTTAGAGGCCACATTTCGGCACCATACGTCACAATCGGCAGGACACACTGATTGAAGACTTTCGTCTTTAAAGCATTGTGGTATAGGTGGCGAGAAGAACCTGAAGTTGAATGCTGAACTTGGCGAGGCTGAACTTGAACTTGCTGAACTTGATATAGACCTCTCCCAAAGCTCGCCACCACACACGACCCTCGACTCTTCTCATCCAACCAAACCAGCGAACTTCTTCATGTATCGGTCCACCTGGCCGGAGGGCCCACAGCGCGCTTCCCGGTACGTAGGCACCATTTTACGTTTTTTAGAAATTGTACTCATACCATAGCAAAAAATTATGCTGAATCCTAAAACATTTGTGAATGAAATTACAAGGGATTGCATTAATAAACACACTGCAATCAGATGCATGCATGAATATGCATTCATGTTTATGAAACATGAAACTAATCAACAATCTAGCTTCGAATCAAACAAGAATACGGTTTCACAGGTCAATAGTTAGGTGAAATGAATTTAGAACGCGCCAGACAATTAACGAGCTGAAACAATGGGTGACGTACACGGGGGTCGCTGTTTGGCCCCAAACAATTATTTTGTTGGTCACTTAACAAAAAGTAGAAGACTTAATAATTTAAATCGACAAGTCTTCTTCTAATAACCGTAACCAACTCTTTTTCTTCGTCCAGCACTGGACATGAGACTCCTCTAGCACATGGTCTTTGTGCATCTTTGTGGATCTATGACCTTAAAACCGCACGCTGACCAAATGGGTTGGCGAGTTCAATCTTTTAGAGGTGGTGTAGTTCTTCGGGGTTGTGGTAGCTATCTCTTAGACATCATACTTAATCTCTTAATCGCATTTTACAACACCCACGGGAAGAGATGGGTTGATGCTAGTCTAAAACCAGCCGACAACACACAGTCAAAGCTCTATAGCATTGTAGTAGCTAAGATTTGTTTATGTTCTCATAAAAAGTAGTTTTACGGTTGATTTCTGCACATAAGTCTATGCCACGTGCTATTTGATATAGGTTAACAACCGTGACCTGCTACTGCAAGTAGGTCGATCACGAAATTGAAAACGATGCAACCTATGACACGGTATTGCTTAATATTATTAAACATTGAGGCATTCATGATAAATTATGATCCCGAATGGAATAATAAACAAACAGTAACATTTTATACAAATAAATAGGAAGCGCAATTTCAGTTAGCGAGAAACGCAGTGGGACAAAACAACAGTACAAATAAACCACAAATTATACATTTACAGTACTGCAACGGTATCTTAGAAGTTAGTGAGTAAAGGTTCAAAATTCCAGCTCAATGAAACACAGATTTATGACAAGAATATTATAAAACACCAATTAAAGGTATTTATAATGTCTCATTTATGTTATAACTACTAACTATAAAATTAGCAGAATATTAATTCAGTTTGAAATCATAGCTTTTCGATATGTTGAGGGTATTTGCGAAGCGAGGTAGACCACGTCTCACGGGCCTCATCTGACTCTCGCAAGTTGTCATGAAGGAAAAGCGGACGGCGGGGCGGTAACAGTAAGATTCAGAACAAATATTGTTCGAAAAAAAAAAATACGAAATCTAATGAAAACGTTCGTGAGGATTAATATTACTCATGTGGATGGCTAGGTAGATAGATATACAAGGAATAGAGAAGAAAATAGGACAATAATAGGCAACAATCCAAGTAGTATATTGTTATATAATTAAAAAATAATTTGAACTAATCTAAAAGAATTTACGAAGGAGGCTGTTAACTCTGTCTAAAGCAAGTGATGTTAGCGAAGCTATACCAACTTGTTCGAAGCGTGTATTCATGGAATAGTAATGCGGGTCGACCTCGCGTCCCCAGTTTCCATGGTTCATTGCTTAGCGGGTCAGCGTTGTCGCCTACAGAGCACGACGCTTTAACAAGACTATTTACTGCACTTAAAATGAGATGAAGCGTCATTATTTCCGTTTAAAAATGGTCTCCAGTTAGAAAACAGTAATTAAAGAAATATAGAAGTACGAATAAGAATACTATGTCTAAGAAAATCACAGACATACTTCTTTTTCACTCGCGCCTTATAGGATAATATAATATGTATTTATAAATGTAGCACTTTATTGAGAAAATGACAAACGATTAATATTAATCGACCAATTTACGTGAGTAAATTGTAAATAAAATAAATTTACAGTCACACTATGTATGCAAACGACAACACGTTTTATAACTAGAATAATTTTGCTGTAAACCTCATTACTATTTGTATTATTATTAATAGGGTGCCTAAAAGTATAGATTGTCCTATTGTTAATAAATTTAAAATTATGCAGCAGAGTTATATGTTTGTTGTAGAAATAAAAGAACAATTTAATTTATGCAGAAAGAAATCATTCTTGATTCATCTATTCTGATTAACTGAGTAATGAGTATGATCGCAATGAATATATCAAACTGAAACTTTATTTAGAACAAGTTATAATTAGCACAAACATAGATGTCAACATTTAACCTAAGATCGTCGAATTAATCTAGACATTTGATTAACTTTGTCAACTACGACATTGTGTCGGACTTGCAGTCTTAAAAACAAGAAAACAGTTAATGTTACTAAGCGAATAAATGATAATAAGATAATAATTATGTCAAGAGAATCCCCTGAACCGGGGAATTACTAGCATCTTTGGCGTAAAAGATAAAGGGTAATTACAAAAACAGCCGAATCTGTGTAAGATACGAGGTATAATTAGTTTTTATTAAATAAATAGTAATGCGGGTCGACCTCGCATCCTCAATTTCCGTGATTTGTTGCTTAGTGGGTGGGTCAGCGTTGTTTCGCCTAGAGAGCAAGACGCTTTAACAAGACTATTTACTGCACCTGAGATGAGACGGGATGAAGCGTTATTCCTCCATTTATGTGTTTTTGCAACACATCAATCGGAATCAGAGTAAACTACAATGATACATTATGGACCCTTTCACTATGGATAAAACATTTATAAAAATAAAAACATCAATCTTAAAACTATCTTAAAGATACCTGACAATTATTTTATCTAATACTCCCTACTGTTTTCTACCCCAGCATGTCGGAATGTTTCAATCAACTGTTCATAAGTATACAAGTTATTTATGTAAATCTTGTTACAGCCCAACAGGAAATCCCCCAAGCTACAGACAATAATCCCGAAGCACTTGCAAATAACAGTGCCACGTAACCAGAGCGGCTGCGTTCCACTCTCGGTGGAGTTTTGTTTAATTCTTGTGTATAAACTACTGAAGTTTTATCTCATGATTATTCGTTTTATTCGTAGATTATCTTTACATCATTTTATTTAAATGAAGTGATTGAATATTTTTCTTTTTTTTATGGATTAAGGCGGAAGACGAGCATACAATCCACCTGGTGGTAAGTGGATACTGTAGCCCATGGACATCCGCGATACATGCCAAAATTAGTCCAAAATGACAAGCGTTGGCACGCGCCCGGGTGCGCTGCCTACCCTTGGAGATATAGGAATGGATTTGGAGAAAGGGTTGGGAAAATGGAGAGAGATAGGATGGGATGGGAACGGGCTCTAGCAAATCTCACTCACTACCAAAACACGTACGTTTGGGGAAACAGGATAAAGTGGGAAATGCAGTAGACTTCAAGGTGGTCTGCTGTGAGAGTTGGGTAACGTGGCGTCGAGTGCGCCCGGCGGCTGTTGGATTTATTATCATCATTACCTACTAGAATCATAAGATTTATTTTTCTGTCCGAAACGAATCCGATCAAATGCCCAATATGCTTTTTGATAAAGGATTTATACTTATCGAATTTTTAACTCATTTCATTTAGAACTTCATACCTCAGCCTGTCGCGTCGGCGCCCTTTTATATTTATTTGTCCTTTATGTATAATTAATAAAATGACGTCAAATTATCAATTTATTGTTTATTATCAATTTTGTTTATTAATGAGTTTTAGTTCAAACGTCATGAACCATGTTGTAAATTTTCTCATCGCATAGTTAAACTGTTCGCTAGTAAATACTGTTTGGAAAATAGATATGTACACAATGGGTACTTCATCTTTATTTACTGTACTTTCTCATAATTTTCTATAGTTGATAATTTTTATTTGCTAAGGGATATGAGTTACAAATGGATTATAATTTGTTATTGATTCTACAAAAATAACCGTGTAAATTTTGAATTTAAAAAGGTCAATGGTTAAACTCAGTTAAAATAATATTAAAGTACATTGAATGTTTAATGAATTGGAATACACTATAATAGTGAACGAGAAGCAATGTACTACAAATTTAAAGGCATTATTACAGCATGAATAATGTTAAATGGGGGGTGTATTCAAAATTTCCTCAATCTTTCTAGCAATTATTTTGTCTGTTCGTTTAGTATGGACCTGAAAAATCTTGTAAAAGATTGTGTCAAAATCTATATTTATCATAATAGCGGGCATTTATGCTTCCCTTAATTCGCAAATATTTTTAAATCTTTAACAATAAACACATCAAGTAACAAAAACAAACTTTCATAAACTGTACAACCATATTTACATACCTACACGCGTTTAAGGCAAGAAACTTAAGGCAAGAAATGCAGACAAACCTTTAAGGCAAGAAATGCAGATAAAAAAATATATTGGTCTTCCTGAATTAAAAATAGTGACGAATTACGAGCAGTTCAAGCGTTCTCAGTTCATTGGCCTGCTTATCTTTAAACTTTAAAATAAACAAGTTTAACACGTTTTTGGTACATCAATTCCTAATCCTAAATATTTCCAAGTCTCTAAATGAACGTACCACCATCGGTTTTTTAAACTTTATTGTTCTTGTACTTTCGGCGTTATGCAAATTCGTGTGAAGGGATTATTCAATATTTTTTTCTTAACCTTAAATTGTATTCCACTGTGACAAAGCCCTACCCTCGCTTAAGCCGGATCGTTCTGTGTAGAGCTCAATGTAGCAAAGTTTCGCTATGAGTATAGGTTGTTTTGCCATCTTCGTGGTCTGTATATGTACCTAACTTTTAATATATTCATGATTGCCTTGGGAGAGAGACAAACTGAAGATAGATTATGGTCATAAAAAACCAAGAAACAACTGCCATATCTAATAAATGCTAAAAACAGCGAAATATATCAACTGTTAATGGGTTCGTTAGCGAACTAAATCGTGTTTTACCAATTTTACACCCATTTAAACATGCTTTCACACCGAATGTTTCCTAAAGTTCGTCAATATTTGTTTCTTAACGTTGAGCAATGTCATAAATGATTTGATTACAATTATAATGTTTCGGCTACATTTATAAATGTTTGTAGTAAAATGTCGAGATGTTTGCATACACTTAAAAATATTATGTCTCTTCATTGCTGGATACAAGCCTCTCCCAAGGCTCGCTACCACATACAGTCTACCTTTCTTCACATCCAGCCACTACCGGCAAACTCCTTCAAGTCGTCGGTCAACCTGCCCAGAGGACGTTCAACGCTGCGCTTCCCGGTAAGTCTTCTCCATTCGAGGACTCGTCTGACCATCGTTTGTCGGTCCTGTGACAGATATTATGGCTTAACCAATTACCACTTCAGCTTACTTATTCTGTAAGCTACGTTGATGACTTTCGTTTCTTGGCGAATTGCTTGGTTTCAAATATTACATCTTGTGTTAGTTATGGTTACAGCTTTCGGAATACAAAGCCGGTTCATTGGCATTAAAATCTGTTTCTCAGGTAACCGGGTGAACCTAAGCTATATACCGTGTTTTCGCTGGCTCATATTTGGCAACAACACATAAATTCCTGATGCAAGGACTTCGCAGATAAATTGTTCCAGAAAACGATTCGCGATCGTTTCCTAATGATTTTCCGATATTCTTGGATCGTTACCAGAAAACTGAAAGTTTGCTCATTTATTTAGCTACTAGTTTATTTTGCCAGAAAAAATATATTGCCTGACTTTCTTTACTTACGATTTAAAACTCAGAATTTAAATCTCCTCGCGGGCGCATCAAGCGCTCCGCTCACACGATTTCGATGCCATCAGCCAGCCTATTTGGTAAACTGGATAATTGATAGATTATATTTGCAAATCGATTTCATTCACAACGTAACCTCTGATATTAATATTTATTAACCGGTTAACATACAAACAAAATATATGAAATGAATGCATATGCATATGAAATTTGATCGCCATTGGCGACTTTAATCAGCTAGTTCTAGTTTTCTCTAGAAGCAGTCAAGTACACACTGTATTTATTTTAATGTTACATGGGGCTGTGTTTACAAACCATATTCATAGTTAATTAAATAATTAATATGAAACATAACATTGTCAGTTTCTGGCATGGAGCAGACGGCTCTTGCGCACACGCTGCGAGCGAGGAAAGCACGATAATTCCATCACTCATACACTTGGCACATACGTGCGTCTGGCTGCCCGCCTTGATGATGCGATGCATGAATGCACGTTGCAGTGCAAATAGGAAATCGGAAATCTTTGAAAAAAATTTAGATCTATAAAAATCGAGCTGTCCCTACCTCCCGACTAATATAACAAACCAAACCTATGACAGCCATTGTTCACCATATATTGAAACTATTTTGATATTTCTATGTAGTGATCAATGACGATAAAAAGGATACGAGCGAAAGATAATTATAGATGAATTATTGATTTTAATCAATAATTCCTTTTTAAAAGGCCTAAAATATTGAGTAAAATAAAAAAAAGGTAAATTAAATATACGTTTTTAAGACCCTTTTAACAAACATATCTCCCAAAAATACAAATCAAATAAGATTATCTAATGAGATTATAATAACATGACGATGTTTAAAAACACGCGTCAATGGATAATTAGATTAAACAGATAATTTCAAAAAGGTCATTGTTATCAAACTAAGCAACATGATATTTCTTGTTGACATTCCGAGCGTTCTTAGTGGACGGGGCGTATCGTGTAATCTGTTTAGTAATGAATGATATACTAGGTTGATCAATAAGTTTCCGAAATCGGATATTTTACATTAAATTATAGGAATGCATTCTATTTCATTCGAAACTCAAATTCAGTAGTAGCCAGTGCCAAAAGGATAAAAAAAAGCTTGTCACCAATATTTTTTTTCGTGGTTTACATTTGACGAGAATTTTATTACAATAGATTTTTTTATTTCACACACACAAGTGATCGCGTAACATGATTAGTTCTTATTCTAAAAGTCATTAAAACATATTAGCAAACAAAAAAAATTAAATTAAAATAAAACAAGGCGATAAAAACTGTGCGGTCCCGTGTATGTCGAAAGGGTATCCGTCTCAGCACAAGCTGTATACCGTAAAGACAGCATACAGCGCTGATTTTCAGACGGAACCAAGACGCGTGAATAGGTGCAAACAGCGGTGTGCGCCGTTGAACACAATTCTTGGTGTGCAAAGTGGAGAAAATGGAAGTTCGTGCGGTTATCAAAACGTTATTCAAGGTGTATTAGATTAGAAGGTGATTACGTTGAAAAATAAGTACAATTTAGATATACGTTTCTAAGTTTCAATACTTTTCCAAAAATATATTGATCAACCCAGTATTAAATGCGATTTCTCTTACAGTAATACAATTATCGAAAAAATGAATATAACGAAGATAAGGTAAATGATGTGCGAACACGTTGGAATTCTACTTTCCGAGAACTATCGTTGTTTGCTTAGCTGTTTTTGAAATTACGCCTAATAATTATAAGCGTGCTATATTTTTGGTAAAGCCCCCTTAATTATTAAATTAATGATTAAATTTTTTTGTCACATTAAAGTGTATTTATTAGAAAAGAGCAAAGAGATTTTAAACAACTGTAAAATACAAATAGCGTTATGAGTAAAGGATTGCGGTGGTTAGGAACACGTGGATAATGAGAGGAGAGGTTTACGCAAATGTTGACCATTAAAAAAATAAATCAGATGGCACACGTGGACACAAAATAATCAGAATCAACTGTCTATGGGCAAGCGGATACCACAAGCCCTGAGGAACTAGAGCACCTCCAAAAGAGTGGGCTCGCCAACCCGCTTGGCTAGCGTGGCGTTGTAAGGCCATACCTCCCTCGTGCACAAGATGTGTATGTTCAACAGTGGACAATAACAGGGCTGGCCCATACCATACAGCACGGGCATGCGCAATTCATTAAAATTTTGCTATTCTTGGCATGTTTTATAAAACAGAAAATGTAATTCAATAATAAAACTAATAAAACATATAATATATAATATAACAAAACAGGGTTGTCTCTATTTGGGAGTTAATTTAAAAAAATGGGGGTCTCCTTAGAAGCCACAGAATCGAATAATCGTTTTAAAATTTTTGTGTCTGTTTAAGCATCACGTAAAAACTAATGCACGGATTTTGATCGGGTTTTCACTAATGTATAGCTAGTAGCTAAGTATCCTAAAGTAAAACTGTTATATGTGTCATCTTCATATCACACAAGGAAGTTGAGTTATAGAGGATATTAAATAAATGACTTTTAATAGAACTACTCAAAAACTACTGAATGGATTTTCATCCGTGAAGTGCACGGACATTTCACGGATGAAACATAGCTCTGCTTAGTTCACGCGAGCGAAGCCGCAGGCAGAAGCTAGTGTTATATAAAATAATATAAAAGTACGAGTATATTAGCTTTAAATTGTGATTTGTTTTTAACTGTCGTAATTTTGGGACTACTGAATGATTTTGGTCCACCTATGGTCGGTACACTTATATTTTGGTCGAAATATAAACCCTAATTACTTTATTGCCCTGTTTCATAAAAGTCATTATCTCTGTAACACCCCGAAGTTCTCTTTGCAATCTACATAAACATCTAGACCCGATAAATATACTCGTATTTCCTAAAATTGGTACCATTTGGTAGTGACGTCAGTTTTTTAAACATACCCGAGTTATATCTCTAGTTTTGGAAAAGTTAAGCAAAATATAACGAGACACCCGTTTTCACTCATTTCATTACACTTTGAATCTGAAATCGATACTGGGTACGACATTGACCCCGGAGGCTGTGTCCTGGCCGGAAGCCAGCCTGTTATCGATTGAACACAACTCATGACCTAAAGTGGAACTTAGCCCGAAGGCTAAGTCAAACTTTGATCTAAATTTTAGGAATATATTTTTATCATGTTCCCAATTAAATGGTTTTTATTTAGAAATATAGGATCCAAAGTGGCTAGAAAAATGTATAGCAGTTATTGATGGCCGTATGGTGTCGGTCGGCTTTAGCATACCAGCACCCCATCTCTTCGCGTGGGTGTCGTAAAAGGCGACTAAGGGACAACAACGCGGCTATCAGAAGCCCTAAGGAACTACACCGCCTCTAAAAGATTGGCCTCGCTAACCCGCTTGGCCAGTGTGGCGTTTTAAGGCCATATATCCCTCATGTACAAGACAATGTACAATGGGGAGGCCCATGTCCAGCAGTGGATACTAAACGGGCTGGTTATGGGCGGTTTTCAAGTCACACTGCGGTGGTTTAAAGAAGTCTTCAGGATGGTAAGATAGATGGTCCTTCTAAGGGTTATGGTATGGGATGCATTCCGTTTTCCTCATTCAATGGAATTAGGGAAGCGGGGAAGTGGGGTGTGAAACTGAATAATAATGAGCCTTATTATTCAGTATTCCCCACATTTTCCTTATTCCTAAATGTTCGCCAAAAAATGAAAGTCATGGCCGACAGTTCATGGAAACAGGATGGCGACGTGGCAATGTCATATCTGCCGCAGGAGCGACATCTGATGGTGTAGACGAATCCTTGAATGGAGACTATAACTAGAAACCGCAGCTTAATATGCTGGCCAGGTGGACTAACGACATGAAGAAGTTCATCGGTAATGGCTGAATGGAAAGAGCCAAAGATCGCGTGTGGTGGCAAGTCTTCGAAGATGACTATATTAAGTAGTGGGAGATAGGTGGAGAAACACATGGTATTCTTAACAAAGGATTTTCCAACCGTTTTCTATAGGTACGAAATGAATTTTTCATTTTTGACTGGCCTATGATGACAACAGTAACCGATTACTTTCCCACGGACTGATCTCATTTGTGGCATTCATTCGTTAAAATAACACAGACATTTTGAATGATACATTCTAATTTCTAATCCAATATAATCTCATTGCTCTGTCTTGATTAAGAACTTTATCACATAGACGAAGACGATGTCTTTTTGCAAACACGCCTAGTGTGTGGTAATAGCCCAGGTTTTAAGGCATATTTAGCTTCTATAGCTGATGAATGCTATGCACCATCAGTAATTAATGAGCTAATAACTGCGAATGAAAGTGCTAACTTTCACGCAGGAAGATACAGTCGGCACTTACCCGAGACTTACGTGTTTTAGTCTACATCGTAATTAAATGGAAAGTCATCTTTGTATGCCGTGACTTGACTTCTCAGGGGTTTAATACACGCGACACTTTAAGCAGGATAACCAAAATCGTGGTGTGCTACTCCCGTATCACGGCATACGTAATAATGGTTTTACTGGTAATTCTGCGTCCATCTATAATTAATTCCTGAAGGGACTTCTGAGGCCTCGAATACCTTTAGCACTTCCAATTGGAATTGCAATTATATTCTAATTGAAAAAACTGGAGCACCCGCACCATGTAGTTTTAGCATTTTTTTCAGTACTCATTTTTTTATAGAAAGTAGGTGGCAGACGAGCAGACAGTCCACTTGGTGGTAAGCGGATACTGTCGGTCATTGACGTCTGCGATTTACGCCGATATCGGTGAAGAAAGAACGAAGACACGTCCCTGGATGCATCATGTACTTTGGATGCACTTTAGAAATATGGGTGTGGATTCGGAATATTGTATGAATTTGTACCTTTGAAATTTGGGAGGGTGGGGGAATAGGGAATATAATGGCTATTATAAAAACAATTATTATAAAACATCCACTAGAATCTAGAATCACTAGAATAACAAGGTTATGTTTCAAAATTAATATAGCGTATCCTAGCGTAAACTCCTTAGCCTTTTTGAATAGATAAAAACGGGACATCCAAGTTTTTTCATCTGTTTGTTTAGTTGCTCCATCCCATCAAAGTACCAAATTCAATGTTTATGCCCAAAATTCTTTCGGTAAACTTTGCTTAACCTTTCCGTAATTTTACTTCCACAATTTTTTCAAATAACTAAAAAAAGTAGGTACTAACTTTCGTTCATTTTGAGTACTATAATTTTCACTTTCAATATAAGTGCTCTTGTGGAAACCGTCCGCTATACAAAATTAAATTATTTTGAGGTCATTATAACACTGACAATTATGCTATTCATATTCGTGAATCATTAATCAGCAGATGCGCGGACGCGATCAACTTTCACTTTTATCCCGAAGCAAACGATTGAAATTATTGTGGAATATTGTATTGTATAATAAAATCAATTGTACTGAATCACGACTTGAGATATCGATTACAAATATTGGATACAGATTTTGGGTTGTTAACGTTAAATGGATTTAGAATTTTATATCATTTCAGTCACGCGGATGCATAAGTTTTCATTTGCACGAGCGCTAAAAAAACCGCGCGTTGGAGTCAATATCTATTTGCTATAGGAGTTAGATGCTGCTCCCTAAGCAAAGCGTGCTTTTTCAGCGTTCATACGATCAAAGTCTAAAGGTGAAGTGTACATTTTCATGTTCATGGCATAGGCAGCAAAGGCAAATCTGATGGTAAGAGGCTTACCACTGCACGCTGAATGTAGGTACTGTAACGTTTGTAGTTCTAAAAGGCAGTTGAAATATTAAATTTGCTGAACTCTGACTTTCATTCTAATAGAACTTCAGATGTACCTATCAGATATCTATATCTGAATCATACTATTAAAGTAATTGTTCAATTTTATTTATAGAAAGAATCATGGTGCAGTCGGCAACGGATGAATACCTATGGGTAATTTAATGTGGTAGAAATAAGGACTATGGATAAAATGGTTCGAGGCAAACATATTGGCGTTTTAATTGTTATGTAAACCGGTTACTCTCGATTTATTATTTATTTATTATAGCCGATATTTCGGTCCAGTTACATGGACCGTGGTCGCGGCGAGACCGCGGAGGCGGGTGAAGGTGTTGAGTTGCTATTGACAGACAAATCTGTCTACCCTCCGTCGTGTTCGTTTATGATTCAACTACCCACACTGAATTTGTTTTTGTTGATTAAGTTCCTTGCACACTATACTGCGTTGCGTTGCACAAAAGTTGAAGATGAATTAAAGACTGTACACAACACACAATACACAACAACACTTTCTAAATCAAAAGAATTTTGTCTAATTTATTACTAAATCATAAAACGCCTTGATTTTAAAAGACTTTCCATAGACCTAGTTCGCTGGTTCATATCCGGCTCGAAGGACCACACGTACAGATGAGGACTACGTTCGTGGCGGTCGGGGAATGAGGTACGCACGAGGCGGGCACCCCGCACTATCGTTCAAGTCGATACTTGTTGAAACATGGGGGTAAAATCAACAGGGTTGTTCGAGAACTTAAGGTGCATGCAGATATATCGTTCAAAAATTTACTAGATTTGACTTTAGATGCAATTTCTTAAGTAAATACAAATGACTGGGAAAGTTATTTGAGACATGTTATATCTGTTGAAGAGCAATATTGGAAGAGACAGAGTAATGACACAATGACACAATAGACGAACTTATCATTCAATTAGGAGGCAGTGAATAGCGAGGACGAATGTAGTGAAAATTTTGATAGGTCCAGTTCTGATTCACTCTGATTAATAATATCATAATTACAATGTAACTTTAAATATTAATAAAAACAAAAATATTTTTTAATTTATTTTGTTTTGATTTACTATCGATTATCGATATGTTAACCTGGACGAGCGTGGTGCACTAGCCGCATTCCTTGCGCGCGCCACGAACGTAGTGCCCAACTGTATGTATGTATTATATAATTAATAGGAAACGCATGCGTAAAATAATGGTGTATGCGAAAATATTAAAATTAATTGTACTGACAAGTTATCGCATTGACTATAAGAATGGAAAAGAGGCGAATAGTGTAGCCACACCAATAAATTTTGTAACTAATTAACCGTTCTGAAACAAAACCTTACAATTTTTTGGAATAAAGTACATATTTCTATATTCGTGCTGTCCCCAAACACATAAAACTAGTCATAATTTTCAAAGTCCATCCATAGATCAACCATTTACACGAAATCCATTTCTCCTCCAGTATTTCTCCACATCCGCAAGCAAGTCTAGATAGGGTACAGTACATTACAGTAAAATACGACACCCCCGCATTTCTCTACAATTTATACCTACTTACACATCAAATTGAGAGCAGTTACATTTAACTATATTATTTATTTGACAGCGATTAAAATGCTAGATCGTAAAAGGCGTTTCCCACTTATATGCGTAAAAGACTCAATCGAGTATCGTTTACGGAAACAATAAATCAAAATACAATTGCCTCCATAAAATTACCTATTAAACTGAGCCATTAGGTTTATTCGCATAGAAATGGAACAAAGAATCATTGAATGATTAAGTCAGGTGGACTGGTGCCTTAAAGGTCTGATAGTGGTTGGACAAGAAGAGCGGAAGATCGCGTGGGGTAACAAGCCAAGGGAGAGATAATCAGCAGTAGAGATGGTATAGTACATTACAAATTAATTGATAGTTCGTAAGCCTTTACGTTTATTGCGAACGTATTCGTTTATTGTAATTTAAGAGTATTACAAATATTGTCAGATAGAGAAGTGAGGAAGCCCTCCGGACAGATGATTCGACGACATGAAAAGAATGTTACCTGTAGTGATTGCGTGACAAGAGCGGATATGTGGAGAGCCTTGGAAGAAGCCTATCCTGGGGTACAGAGATGATATGGTATACATAATATCTATTATAGAAATATGGCTGTAAGAAGATGGGACCCGGTAATTGTTAAAATTAACCTGTTAATCAAGGAAATTAAAATTAACTAGTACAGCATGTCGTGCGTAGGCCGGTTATATAAAAGCACCACCCCATCTCCTCCCGTGAGTGTCGTAAAGGGCGACTAAAAGATAACAAAGCAGCTAAAACAAACCCTGAGGAACTACACCATCTCTAAAAGAGGGGACTCGCCAAACCGCTTTGCTAGAGTAGCGTTTTAAGGCCATGCATCCCTCGTGTACAAGACAATGTGCATGAGGAGGCCCATGTCTAGCAGTGGATACTGAAAGATCTGGTAGCAATTGCAGCTTACAGTAAAACATGCAAAACCAATTCTGAAGGCTGGATGCGTAACTCACGAGTTGTGACGGACGCAACTGAACATAAACTCGAATAAAGTCAATAGCTGCCCTTACCCTCAGTGGATCAAGGCCTTTACGCTTTTTGCTATAAAGCGATGCTTGCAGTATTGTCACCGATTAACTTCTCATCTAAATGCTGTTTAGAAGGCTTAAGTGAGTGAAACCTCTCGGATTAGATACGCGACAAAAACTCTAAAACCGTAACTAAGATTTACTGGCTCCATACTATCGTTTCACTTTCGGCGTAGAAACGTGGGTGACAGAGCAGTAAAGTACTTACAAAGGAGATTAGCTTTGCCAAGTGTATCGCTTTCCCCGGCTGGTAGTAAATTATAGGAATTGTATATTAACATAACGGGGTTGTTTATGTTTGTGTACAAGAGGCAGCACAGATTGACGCCTGTCACCTTTATAGCGTTAGTACAATTTTATAGTCTACTTTTATTACGACTATAACTTTATTAATTAAGTACCCTCGCGTCACACCTTTAACGGCAACTGCTGAAGCTACGTTCGTACTTTCACTCGTATTCTCAACCTTCAGCTGGTATATTTTTTTCTTTAATTCCCCACGACCACTACCAAGCCGCACTACCGGTAGTGTCGTGGGGATTTTTTCCCCTTTTACACTACTCACCAGTACCGGAAGTGTCCTGGGGAATTTCTTTCCTTTCTGCACTAATGACCAGTAGTAAATTGGGTGAGAACTACCTAAATGTCACTGTCTTATATGGAACACAATTGGCAGTAGTGTATAGATTTTATTTAAATCTATAACATATAAAAAGAAATGTATGACTGACTGACTAATTCACCTAATATAAAAAGAATAAATAGGTTTCATGATATACGTATCCACTAAGAGAGGATTTTTAAAAATTTTACTGCGCTAACCGGGCAAAACGGGAAGATTTTTTATGTTAAATGTCTGTATCTCAAGAACTATTTATGTTAGAGACTAAACCACTCATTTAAAAATACCTAAACACGCGTATCAGGGTTTTTTGATATTTGACTTTTCAGGTTAGATTTTTTCAGGAGGGTCCATAAAATACTTTAAATCCAGGGTTCTTTTATAACAAAATCCACGCGAGCGAAGCCGCGAGCAAAAGGTTAGTTTAAAATATGTTCTAAGACTGTCCCCTTTCAAGGACAAAAACTATATAGTAACGACGGTTTAATATTACAGGATTAACTCATTTTTGAGTGTATTTGAGTGGAGTACAACGTTAAACGGCAAGTTGGGAGACAATGGAGTGCGGACAATAATTGTACGCGATAGGAGTTACTGGCACATTGCAGCCATAGGCAGATCAGCTACATCTTTGTACCTGTTTCTAAGGTCATGAATACACTTGCGTTGCAAACTGTATACTGCATACGTAAAATGCCCTGCTATTATCTGTAACTCGGCTATACTGTGGACACGAGTTGGATATGTCGCAGTACAATGGCGAAATTTAGAAAGAAAGAAAATATATTTATTCGTTAGCACAACACTACAATTAAGTATGAACAGTGATACAAATAAGTATATAAAATATCTAAATATATTGTGTCGCGACAACAAAATGGAACTGGCTCAGCAAACGCTGCAGATACACAGCACTGATATTCTGCCAGCACCTAACTACGAGTATATACATACGCTTACGGACAGCCAAAGTAACCTTACCTCAAAATAAAAATATACTTAAATTAGGTATTATAGTAATGCTTTAGTGATTTTGCTAAGTCACAGATGCAAGCAATTGCTGTAGCTCTTATATCGTACGGACAGAGCCCCGCATGTCTGTGTGCTCGGCTTCCCATGCCCTACTTGACCCTGCAGATCAGGCGTAAATGGCTTATTACCTAATAGTAAATGGCACACTGCCAGATGGTCAGGCACTCAAGTAGAATGTAGGGTGGGGAGCGGGCAGGCGTGCCACTCTGCTCACGAGTCCTTCAACCAGTGAACGGTAAAAAAGCTGAGTTCGGTTACTAAAATAGAATACAAACTGAGTGGGTATGGTCTGGAGTTCGAATTCGCGACCTCACGAGTCTGAATCGAGAATACTTCTAGACTAACACAGTTAACAATATATAGTATAGACTAGAATATAACCCAGGCACAAGAATTCCCTGTGATATATGTATAGGTACATAAGGCCCATGAAGTATTTTAATGTAACAATAAAACAGCCATAACTTAGTGAAGTACGCAAACTAAATTCAAAACGATGAATTGATATATGTAGTATAATAACTAAAACTATTAATAGTATTAATTCAATTCTCACTTTCCCCGTACCGGCCACCAGCTGGGATATTTATCGTGCGGTTAACGCGTTACTATCGGTAGAATATGACTAATTGTATTATAGCGAAAAATTGCAAAAACCGTATCACAAAAAAAAAACATGTGACGATAAACTCAATATTCGCAGGTGTTCGATATTACAATATGTGGTCAAGTAAATCAGAAAAAAATCAACGGAAGTAACAAAACACAAATCGTCTAAAACATCAAAAAATATTCGTAGCCAAGACCTGTGGATTGAATAATAGAATGCAAAATAATTTTAATGGATAATTATGACATTGTAATAGTTTTACTTATACAATGGGGTATAACATATACTTAAAGTATCTCGAATGGTTCTCACTCGACATAAATAACTCTAGCACAAATACGTATACTAGCAAATTGTATTTTTTTTTTATCTAGCGTTTTTATTTTTGAGACTTCAGTCGGTTTGTCCGACTATGCCAGCCTCATAGGAACGCTCTCTATAATCCTGCCTTCCCTTAATCAACCAATCTGAGGGCATGTATAACAAATTTATACAGTTTCACCGCTTATTCAGTCAATGGCTGACTGAAGATTACCTACTTCCCCGATGCAATAAATGTATTGCGACAAGAACCTGTCTCGAGTCTCCTTTACGTGACTACACTCCGCAATCAGGTGTAAGAAATCCTCCGTTGTGTTATAAAAACTGCATAATGGGAAAGACTTCTTACCCAACATGTGATAAAATTTATTAAGATGCACATGGCCAGACCGCAATCTAAAAGCAATTTTGTTGGACAAGTCCCCGGTGAGGCTGGCACAGTCAAGCAATGGAACTCGGGGAGCAGTATCTTGTGCAGTTCTATACCTAATACCCTTCGTCACAGAACTAATCTCAAAATGGTTTCTCCATTTATTTCTACAAATCTTTCTTACTATTTAAATAAGTTCCGTAACAAAGGGTTTATATGTAATGCATACACCATTAACTACAGCCTCTTTAGCTAAGCGATCTGCCCTTTCCTTTCCCGCTACACTTATGTGTTACACCACTACAGCTGTAGTGGATACCCCACTACAGCTGTGCAAGATACATGTCTGGAGTGAATCGTATTAATTAATTTTAGGGCTTCATAAGTTGTCGGCATACCTCGGCTTCCCGAGACACACCGAGCTGGATATCGAAGAGCACTCCTCGAATCTGACACTATGACGACTGTAAATGAAACGCCATTTATGAACATAAAATCGTTTATCAAGTAAATATATCGAACAGTTCTCACCCAATACTTCTCAGCTCTAGTACAAATAATAGAAGTCTGGACTTCGCTGTAGACTATCAGCTTCAGTCCTTTAAAAATGGTTGTTAAATATTTCGAACGGTTCTCACTCGAAATTTTAACACTCTAGCACAAATACAATAGTAGTATCCCCGCCAAGACTAGACAGTTGAACGACCGATTGCGACAACCTCATGGTTAATACCTTTGCGTACTTAGCAACAGACTGGCGAACGTTCGTAGCTGCGTTGTTAACATTACTGTCACATGGCATTTCAGGCCAGACCAGAGAAATATGAGTCCACCTTTCAAATTGTACACTACTTGGCAGCATAATTTGGAATAGGCCGAGATGGTATAAAATTTAAAGACTGACGGGATTTCTAGAAGTATTTAATAAAAACGATAATATTATAAAAATGGTGTAGGTATTGTGCGTTTTATAGTTTAATAGTGATAGTTTATTAAACTTCAAAGTATTTTCTGTGCGTAATGTTTCTGATTATCAAATAAAACTGCGTTTTCGCGTGCACCCAAGGAGTCCTCTTCTGTCTTCAGTAAACCTACTATCACTTTACTCAGGGACTCCTGACTTACTTCGACGGATCTGTATATTGACAGGGTACGTTTTAGACATTAAAAATGTTTATTACGAAGAAAACTTGATACTGGTAGAATATGTTAATTGCACCATTGCATTTATAAAAAAAAACACTGGCATAACATTGACATGTATATATACTATAGCACCAGCCTACGTCTCTCCACTGTTGGATATAAACCTCTCCTATAAGAGATGTTAAGTAATCACCACACTCGACAGGTGGGGTGATGATCGCGGTACCTAGGACTTTTGCACCAGAAACGGTATTGGCGTCATTGGTTTTTTGATAGTTTTTTTTTTATGTACGAAGGCGGCAGACGAGCATACAGTCCACCTGATGGTAAGTGGATACTGTCGCCCATAGACATCCGCGATACATGCCAACATTAGTCCAAAATGATAAATGTTGGCACGCCCCCGGATGCGCTGCCTACCTTTGGAGATATAGGAATGGATTTGGAGAAAGGGTTGGGAAAATGGGCAGGGATAGGATAGGATGGGAATGGGCTCTGGCACATCTCACTCACTACCGAAACACGTACGTACATTGGGGAAATACGATAAAGTGGAAAATGCAGTACATTTCAAGGTAGTCTTCTGTGAGAGAGGGGTAACGTGGCCAGTCGAGCTGTTGGATTGCAGCGTGCACTCTCCCCCTCCTAATAAACATAACCACATAGTTGAAACATAACGACTAAAACGGTTAACTCTTTTTATGGAAAGAACGTGGCGATAAACAGAGTCCATCTGGTGGTAAGTGGATAACCTAAATAACCATGAATTCTTATTCGTGGTTATTTAGAAAGGTGTAATTGCAATAAAGTGAGCCCGAGTTATAACCTGTGATAAATTGTTGAAATAGGATTTATTTACACCATTACAGTCCAAACTAAGCACCTAGTGCTAAGTGACACAAGTAGTTTCATTAAGCCATATCTGACTAAGTACGAGTTGTCAAGTGCTGGTCGGCCGTGGCATTTAAGTAAAAAAGTCAACGATGTAAATAAACTGGATTTATTGAGCACGGTATGTTGAAATGTAATTTTGATAAGATATCGTTAGGAAGGAAGGAAATGATAATAAGATTTTAATTTATTTATTTATTATTGCACCATGTGCAACCAGCCCTTGTATCGTGTATGAGGGATGTAAGGTCTTAAAACGTCATGGTCGCCAAGCGGTTTGGCGAGTCCACTCTTTTAGAGGTGGTGTAGTTCCTCAGCGCTTGTGGTAGTCGCTTTGTTATCCCTTAGTCGCATTTTACGACACCCACGGGAAGACACCATTGTATGTGTAGGTATAATAAACTATTTATTGTAAACTAGCGAACCGCCCTCGCTTCGCTTCGGTTTCGTTAAAACAATAATAAACTATACGTATAAACCTTCCTCTTGAATCACTCTATCTATTGATGAAAACCGCATTAAAATCCGTTGCGTAGTTTAAAATATCTAAGCGTACATACAGAGGGACAGACGGCGGGAAGCGACTTTGTTTTATATGTACTATGTAAAGATTTCAATACCACTACCAACTATTCAAACGGAAGGTAGTATAGGGACTAGTTTACTATTTTGAGCTTATTATACAATTTGGTATATTATGTAGTGAGTATATAATGTATTTTCTATTAAACTATTTTAAATATATTTATTTACTATATTCTATTTATTTAATATATTAATTTATTATTATCTATTCATTTAAACGTGCTACCGTGGCCTAATCTAATTGTTAAAGATATACAATTAAAGGTTTTTGTTTACTTTTTATTTCTACTTGGCGTCTAGTAAAAACTTTAAAAAGTCTAGTAAGTCTAGTAAAAGGCGTCTAGTAAAGTCTTTAATTGTACGCGTTTAGACCCGATTTTTACAATATAAAATGTTGTACAAAACGCGAAAGTCTAAAAAGCAATATTGTTATAGACGTGTTGTTCAAATAAGACAATAGTTTGGGTGTGACCACGGTTCGTGTACACGGACCGAAATATCAGCACAAACTAAATAAAAATCGATAAACTACCCGTTTCCATAAGCAAGGGAATTGTAGTTCTAAAATATTAGTTCGCAATTAGGTAAACTAGATTAAATATTGAACAATTACTTTAAATATTCAAATAGATTCGTGCTCCAAAAACAGGATCTCATAAATCAAGCGCAGCATGTTCCAACTTGTCTCTACCAGACATTTGTCTTAGGTTGAGCATTCTCTTGTAAATTGTCATTCCCAACTGCACATTGTCACTCTCTCCCTCTAATTTATTAAGGACAGACAAGCTAGTTGGTATAACACAGAAAATTTGCAAGCTGAAATCAAGGTAAAACAGTAAATTAACTACGTTATATAACGCTAGCTAGCTACGGCTCACGCACACAGATGCATAAACTTGAAAGCGCAGCGGGGAACCCCGAGAATAAGTGTAAGAACAAGCGATCACCACATTGATATTTCACCTCAAATAATGTTATCAACATCATGTTATAAAGAACTGAATTGCATTATTCCACACCAATTACCATGCCATCCCACCGGAAAAGTTTCACTCTTGGATATAACAAACATCGATTGGAATTTACTGTGAGTAGTCAATTTCTATATAGGAAAGCGATAGAAAACAATAGAGCTGTAAAGTATGGCCCGTTAATAAGAATCAAAATAATGGAAAGAGTCATGGCATTCATGTGTGATTTTCATGGTTTCTTTTGGGGATATAGAGAACAGTGCATAATTTTCTAATTGCGCCTGCATAGTGTGGTTACTGCTCTTATTTTCCGCTATGATACCCACGTAACACAGAAAATTACCAAGCTGAAATGGCAGTAGGCCGGCCCCATTTGTCGAGACGGACGGTGTGGGATACGCGGCTTCTCGGAGGTCGATAAGAAAGCGATGCGTGGGCCGGACCTCCTGTGGAGTGAATCCGAAGGGTCGAGTGTGCTGAACAAAAGTAAATAAAATTGGGAGATGTAAGGACCAACGTGGGACCAGAAAAGGTAAATGAACAATAGGTGCAAATGAACATAATCCCTCTTACCACAAAAAATCAAACAAGATTTTAAAACTGCTTTCAACATTTCACTGATTCTCTAGCAATCACACCTGATAGACGCCTGTAAGACCACAGTTTTAGAATCCACTGCTTAGAACTGGTTTTCAGATAGAGTAGTAGTTAGAGTAAGAGTAGTCAGATAGAGATAGAGTAAGAGTAAGAGTAATAAACCTAAAAGTAAATTCTAAAACTATAATAACAATTTTTGTATACATACCTACCGGTTCCCACAGGTGAAAGCTTGTGCCCTGCTTGTGTTTGTACGCCACAAAATTGAGAACTATTCATTAACGAAACCTTTGAATATCGATTTAAATATAGTTAAATATCGATTTTATTGGAATCAAAGCAAACTGTGTGTGTACCTACCTACTTAGACTGAAACTGGTTTGAATTTTTTATCAAATTCTAAGCTTTGCAAAATCGCACGCATTATTTTATCCAATATTACTCTAGACGCGCCCTCTGTGCCTGCGCATTGCCAACATCTGCGTCATCTGCGTCTGGCAGTTATGACATGTGACATTATTTGGGTTTATTTTCGTAGTAACACATTACACCTGTTAATTATCTAGTCGTGTTAGTAATACAGAGGACGGGGTTATATGAAATATGTATCGGCGCCAATGTCATTTAAAAATATTTCAATATATCGATCCGTTACGCCTGCCTGTTGTACGGCACCTACCTTGATAAATTTATGTCAGAAGTAGTGTTGCCAGGTCCAGTGTCTCAAATATCGGGATGGAAGGTTAAAATAATCGGGAATTTGGTTTTCAAATCGGGACAGCTACAAAAAAAAACTGGTTTTTGTGAATCATCATTTATTTTTATCAGTCGGTCAATTTTTTTTATAATGGTATGTTACCATTGGTTAGTACAACAAACAAAACAAATGAAACTTGTTAAACAAACTAGATAAACTTCTTTAAAATATAACAAAATTCAAACGTAACCGTTTTAACTAATTAAATCGAATCATAATCATCTTTATCTCGCCAACACAATACGCGCCAAGTTTAAAACTTTTATGATGACTAGTTGTTTGGTGTTTGGTGAAAATATATGAAAATGTGAAAGCAAAAATATTTTTATGGAGTGTTACTCCAGATATATTCGTTTTTCCTGTCAAAATTCTCGATCAAAATACAGACTAAGGAGGTTAGTGAAAAATCGGGACATTCGGCGTCCCGATCAAGGGTGAATCGGGACGTGTCATCAGACCCCTGAAAATCGGGACGTCCCGCGCAAATCGGGACACCTGGCAACACTAGTCAGAAGGGTGGTACCGGTCCTTATTAGAAGTGTGGTGGTGTCAGCCAGCTTTAGAATAGCAACACTCCATCTCTTCTCGTAAAACGCGACTAAGGGATAACAAAGTCGCCACTGCAAGCGCTGAGAAAGTATACGACCTCTAAGTGTGGACGCGCATACCCTCAGCGTGCCGTTTCAAGGCTTTAAATCCCCCATGCACATTGTCTTGTGTCCAGCCACAAGACAATGTGACTCCATGTCCAGCAGTGGAAAATAAATGGATTGGTAACGGTAACACTATATAAAAAAAGATACAAAGTATTATTTTAAAGTCAATTTTTAAGCATTCTTAATCGCAGAGTTCGAACGGATTCCTATCGAGTCTGTTGTTCCTGTCTGTCTGTGATCAATCATACAATACGCAATTTTACCTCTATTTCAACGGCCATCGCAAATTGACAATTCAAGGTTAAAATCAAGGAAAATTCGCCGAAAATATCTATTTTCAAAGCAACTAGGTATGTACAGACAATAACAAAAAAATAATTAAATGATACATGGATTTAGCAAATAGGATTTGGAAGAAGAACTGAAAAGGATGGGGAATCGGGAAAACCGTTATCCAATAACATATCACTCTATCTTTACTTCCCTATAGCAATGAATGAAGGAAAAGGGACCGGATGGCATATGACTAGATCCACCTCATACCATCCATTCCATCGTGCAAAAGAGAAGATTGGAGAAGATGGGAAGGGATGGAAAGGAGAGTATCACATAATACTACCGTGAAATGTAGTCAATTAAGACTAATTTTACGGTAGTCGTATATGGGAGTGGGTAACTCAACCAGTATTGTCCTATGCAGTAGGATGCAGTATTGTCCTTCCTCGTGAATTGAGACATTATAATATAGTCGAGTTGGTTTATAAACATTCTTAATAGCAGTCATTGCTGTTATTTTGGACTTTGGCTGGAAGAAGCGGAGTCACTTGAATAAACACAATTATTCATTCAACTGAATATAAATTACATGATGTGAAAGGTAAAACCTACCTATATTCCTAACCTCTGCATTCTCTCGAAAATCAATATCAATTTCTACTTCAACGAGGGGTCTACCCCGAAATCACGAAAAACTAGATTTCGACCGATATTTTGGTAGATTGCTACCACGAAAACATTCACTACGATATATTGGACCGAGCGAAGTTCATTTGACATTTGAAGCTACTCCGATGGCACGAGACAAAGAAGGAAAGTCAAAGTGAGGTTATAGCACTTAGTACACTTCGTTCGTTCGAACTTCGGTAGAGCCCGAAACTTCGAAAGCGTATAATCAGAGTAGACCCCCAGGTTCAAGGTCTGACCTTATCATTTTCTACAACATTATTTAAAGGGCGTGTCTTTATAATGATAAACGGGTTTAACTAAGGTCCATTCAGACTAATGCTGAATAAAATAAAATTGATTTCATCATTTATAAATACTGTAAATTGCTTCAAACACATGTATCATTAAACAAACAGACGTACACATGAATTAGGTAAATGATGATGACGTTTCGACAATAAGACTGAATCGACAGTGTCATTGTGTCAAGGCAAAACTAACGATTTTGAAATAAGTACATATATATATACACATTATTACAGTTCTTGCAACTCACGAGCACGCGTCTGCTTTGCTTGTGGTGGTTGATTGTCCGTATGTGTAAGAGACCCCATATACTTCAAAATATACCATTCAACACATTGAGGCGAAAGTTACTTTTCGCGTATACTATTGAATTGACTGATGGGATAGGGGATGTTCCTCATCTCATTATACTTCCTATCCCATTCTATCCGCTCCTGTCTCGAAGAGAAGCCTCTCGTCTACTGCCTATCCGCTCCTGTCCCTAACTCCGTCCCCATCATCTTATCCACTCCCAAATCTCCGAAAATAGGCGGGGCATTCGGAGGCGTGTAATTGTCATTCTTAACTGATGGTGGCTTAACTGATTCTTAACTATAAATAGCGGATATCATGGCCGGTATTCCACTAACAACAAAAAAGTGAACTTAGTCGTGTAACACCTTCTTTCTATTAAAGACAAACGTTGATCTAACACGGGCTGGCTATAATATTGGAGATCATCGCGTTATTCACACATATTTATGTATTTAAACGGGTCTTATCGCGGATGTATACCTTATTTATTTGACTCGACGTTTCGGTTGGGTTGCTCGTGACCATGGTTGGTGCAACCTAATTAGTTAGACCCGTTTAAATAGATAAAAACGTTGACAACATGTCAATCTGTATAGATTTCGCCATCATTTTTTGCACACATCACAACGACACCTTCAGCGACGATCCAGTTAGATGTGTTACTTTCGCGTGACCAAGTTGACAAATTACAAAGGAAAACGTACGCGGTTTCAGCGTACACGTTTTTAGAGAGTATATATATGGAAAGTAATCACGGGCTGTCATGCGAGAATCCGCGAGTTTTTCATTGTATAATAATATTACAGTAGCATTTTCAAACGCATCTTAAAGTGTCTCGGCAGGAGGTAATCCACTCTTATTTATGACTAGGGACCCGCCCTCGCTTTGGTTGATAAGTTTATTTTTAAAAATTTCAAAATAAAGACACCTATATTAGACACGGATAGTGTAGTGTAGCTTCCTATTTGTGAAAGATTTTTTGAAATCGGTTCAGTGGTTCCAGAGATTACCCCCAACATACCTACAAACACACAATTTTACCTCTTTATTATATTAGTATAAGTATACACTTAGCATATAGTAGATAGCGACAAAAATGAAATTTACAAGAAAGAAGATTTTGTATTTGTACTAGATTATTTTACAAGGCGTTGGGACTACTACTAAAATATCGTATAAAATATAAGTAAAAATTCAAAATCTTTTTAAGGCTTGTCAATTACGGTAAATTGAGTCGAATGGCGCAACAAAACAAAAATTTCAAATTTGGCGCTTCGACTAGTTATGCATAATTGTATCCTTTCATATATCGGATTACAACTGTGAAAGGTAATTTTTATAACAAATAATATATATACCGAACTCTTTGGAATCTCTTGCGCAATTAGTATCCTATTAATATTATAAACGCGAAAGTTTGTGAGGATGGATGTATGGATGTTTGTTACTCTTTCACGCAAAAACTACTCAATGGATTTTATTTGTTATAATAATATAGCTCATACATCAGGATAACACATAGGCTATAATTTATAAAGATATGTGTAAATTGGCCAAAATATAACGATGTGTCAAGTAAGTCGGAAAAAACTCTGCCATCTGCGAGCTATTTTGGCGTGCGCTGCAAAGACCATAGTTACACGAATATAATGTATGGTGGAAAAGTTTCTGAAATTTTGAAAAGAAAAACATTGTAAAAAAATACTTATAAACCGAAGCGAAGCGAGGGCGGGTCGCTAGTTGGAAAAATGTTCGTGTTGAAAAATAAAAGGACAATTAATGAGGTGAAAATTTAATGTTTTGAAAATATTTGTAGCAAATTATATTAGAGGTGGAAAGAGAGAAGAAGATTTTATAAATTTTAGTGTATTTGTTTATCACAATTTCACATATCTCATGACAGAAAATAAGATAAACTTATACTATTTCGCAAACACTAGGAAGAGCTTTGACATATTTAACTACTTTGACATCATTCTCACCAAAATAAAATAAAATATTTAAGTCTGGCCCCGTGATGTACGCCTCTGGGGACGTTTGTAATTATGGACCGATGTTAACATGTATCGCGGTCTATGGGTGACGGTATGCACTTACTAACAGGTGGACTGGTGCCAAGTCCGCCACATTTAACTCAAAAAAAAAGCCTTGCTTTTTAAATACTATCGACTATTTTACATATTATCTTCCATTATTGCCTCAATAGGTGAGCAAAAACAATTGTTTACATTTGTATACTAATTCAAATATTCTTGACAATCTTTTCAATTTAGATGATCATTTACTTTGTAAAAGCCTGGAGCGTATTAATTTTTAAATGTTTTTTACCTCAAACCAAATGGTCAGTAATTATATTATTATGTCTCGTTTTATAACAAACAAATTCATAATTCAGTCATTGAAAAGCCATCATTACTTTGAAGCCAGCTAGCGTGACAGTTATCTCCTAAAATTATTTCTTAGTACGTCTCATAATTTGGTAGCTTAATGTAAATAGAAAGAATTCCTTTACAAGCCTCTAGTCTACATTTATAAATTGATAAACATTAATAATCGAGATTCAACATCGAGACAGCAGATCGAAATATACGGAATGGCTATTCTTAGTTGCACTTTCGATTTCTAATCGTAGTTGCGCACCGGCGCGCTGGTGAATGTTCCGTACGGCCGGCCGGGCGAATTATTTGCAGCGCAAAAATAAAAATAAAAACAACATCGAGTTTAGAATGAGTCATTGGTGATTGCTCGCTGGTGCGTGGTCCCGTATACTATCTCTATAATCTCTGTTTACGTAATTATGAGAAAGGTGTGACACACTGGCAATAAGATTTTCGATAGTGCCAAATTTGAGGGGGAGAGTGCAGGCTGCAATCCAACAGCCGCGGGGCGCGCTAGACTGACCGCGTTACCCCTCTCACACAGAAGACTACCTTGAAATGGACTGCATTCCCCACTTTATCTTATTTCCATAATAGTGAGTGAGGTGTGCCAGAGCCCATTCCCGATTCCCGTCCTATCCCTCCCCATTCTCCAAATCCATTCCTATATTTCCAAAGGTAGGCAGCACATCCGGGGGCGTGCCAACGTTTGTCATTTTAGATTAATGTTGGCATTTATCGCGGATGTCTATGGGCGACAGTATCCACTTACCATCGGGTGGACTGCATGCTCGTCTGCCGCCTTTGTACATAAAAACCCGGCTTTAACACGGGGATGCCCCGTGTCCCAGAGCCGCATAAAAAGCATCAGGTACCATAAAATACGACTCTAATTCTAAGAGCAAAAGAGCTTAAAACAAAAGCTTAAGGTTTTAAGTAGTTTGTATGGAATCCAACACATTACACGATCAATCTGGATTATGATCAACTATGGTGATCTGGATTAATTGTGTAATGGCCACCATACTCGATGTGTGCCATCATTACACCATGTGTAACGAAACTCTAAAAAGATGAGACTTTTTTAATAAATACACATCTGTACTCAGGGATTGTGTAGCTATGATCGTTTGCAGCTCCTTACAGGGAGTGGTATAAACATCTTTTGATGTCAGGAGCAACTATGTCAACATTTATTTTGATCTGTTGCAGTTTATTCTTCTAACGAAGGTTGGCAGTTATCGTGACTATTTGTACTGCGATACTGCAGCATAGAATAGTACCGAATGCCAGATTATTATTTTTATTTTATTTATTCACACACATATCTATGCATCTACGTAAAATGAGAGATATATAATGTTCCACCAACTGTGAAATCAGCTCGTTGGCGGATGTTCTTCGCTTATCGAGCCTCCTCCTGCCATGGATATTGCCTAGTATAATAAGTTGGTGAAGCTCTGGTGAAGCTATAATAAGTTTTAACATAGGTACAATTATTTTTGAATTACCATGACTTCATTCACACTCGCTTGGTATAATTATACACTGTGAGAATTCACGTGATAGTTTAAATGTGCAATTCAAATAAGGTTAGCAAACGAAATCCTTTTGTGAATATCGAATAACTTGTTTTTTATCACAGAGTAAATAAAAAAAATACACACACGAACACGATTGCTTACATTTCGTCATTATTTAGTTTATTAACTTACTAGCTTTAGCTCGAGGCTTCGCTCACGTAGACCAAGTCTCCAGTTGGAGTTCTCAGAACCTATTTGAATACAACCCCAGTAAGACACAAGTCTGTGCATTTACCGCTAAAAAGCCCCTTTTGTTGTAGCACCTCGCTTTCAGAGCATACCCCTTAAGATCTCGGAGAGTATCGGGGTCCTTGCTGTCGACATTTCTAGCAAAGTCGAATTTAGGAGTCATTTGGAAAACAAGGCCAAATTGGCTTCCAAAAAACACACCGAACAGAACAAAATCCACAATCTCGTGTGGCTAATCCACACTTCTTGACAAAGAGATACTGCGCACAGTGCGATCGTCACGACTCTTCGAAATCCACATACTGCTGATTTTATCAATAAAAGTTGTTATCACATAACCTACATATTATTATCGTTAATTAAAAATAAAAATGTCTTAAATTGAAATGAACAGATTTTGCAGAATAAAATTTAATCCCTTATTTTTTAATAGGTAATTATTCAATATAATAATGGTCGGAAATGTTCGTAGCGTTTTTGGTGCTATATTTTTAGCAACACGGATCACTGGCGGGATATATTCCGTTTGACAGTTGACTTTTTTATAATGGCGGCAAACTGAAATTACAAGTAAGTTTTATCATTTTATATTAACAATTTTAAAATGGAAGTTAATAAGGAGAAAATTAGATATGTTTACAATTATTTTTTCGACGAGTGTATAAATGCTTCTAGTGCTCGAAAAGAGACTTGTGGTGTTTACCGAGAAGATGCTTTATCTAAAACTAGTGGAAAAAAATAGTTCAGTTGATTCAGGTCTGGTAATTTTGATGCGAATGATGTTCGTCGCTGTGGTGATTGTCGTATTAAGGTAAATTTTAATGTTGATGTTATCATTGAAAAAAATTAAGCAGATCAACACAAAAGCAGTTATAAATTGCGGAAGAGCTTAGCATTCAGCACTCAACAGTTTTTGATCACCTGAATAAACTGAATTTTGTAAAAAAAAAGTACATGTTTGGGTGCCGCATTATTTAAATGACAGAAACTTGATGAATAGAATTTCCATATCCGAGATATTGCTGATACGAAATGAAATCGATTCATTTCTGAAGAGATTGATAACAGGCGATGAGAAGTGGATCACCTACGATAACAATCTTGGAAATCGATCTTGGTTTAAGCGAGGTGAGCCATCACAAATAGTTCCAAAGCCAGGCCTCACTCCGAACAAAGTCATGTTATGTGTATGGTGGAACTGGAAACGCATTGTATATACGTGTATTGCCACAAGGACAAACGATTAATTCTGATGTATACTGTCAGCAATTAGTAAAATTGAAACGTGCACATGAAGAAAAACGCTCAGAATTAAAGAATAGAAAAGGTGTAGTTTTCCGTCCACGACAATGCTCGAGCGCATACATTTTCGATGATTACACAAAAATTGATGGACTATGGCTGAGAAGTTTTAATGCATCCTCCATCCAGTCCAGACAGCACCTTCGGATTATCATTTATTCCACTCTTTACAAAATTCTCTAAATGGAGGAAAATTACAGTCAAGCGAAGCCTGTGTAAACCATTTAAATCAGTTTTTCGCTCAGAAACCCCAAAAAAATTATAGCGATGAGATAATGGCTGGGACAGGATAATGATAATGGATGGACAATATTCTGTTCAATAAATATTTATGTAATACAAAAAAAGTCTTTATTATTTTCACTATAAAAAGGCCGAGAACTTATCGGCCTATCTAAATTTTAAATATGTATATCATTAATTTTGTCTTTTGGGTGAAAAATTTATAGTTCTATATTGTAAAAATGAATATGATTTAAAACTACTAAGACTGAAACATTAATAAATGTGTCATTTTTCTTTTTATTAATCTAATATAATATAATAAAGAGGTAAAATTGTGTGTTTGTTTGTGTGTTGGGGGTAATCTGTGGAACTACTGAACCGATTTCAAAAATTCTTTCGCAAATAGGAAGCTACATTATCCGTGTCTAATATAGACTATATATTATTTTGAAATTTAGAAAAAAAAAATATTTGAAGAAGAAAAAAACCGGAGCGAAGCGAGGGCGGATCGCTAGTAGATGGTAAATTATGAATAGAATAATGCAACAATAATATTATCGTACATCAGACAAACCAACACTAGTGTGACAACGACCTTGCATGTTTTTATCGATATTTCGTAATGTGAAACATATAAAAAGTCAGAAGTACACGTCAGCGATACGTAGGGTTGCCATCAGTTTAAAAAGAAATTAACAATTTTAAGAGATAAATTCTTGGCATATATTGTGGATTCCATGGACGACAGTATCCACTTACCATCAGGTGGATTGTATGCTCGTCTGCGACCTTTTTTCCATAAATAAAAATCTCGAGATGGACTGATCCGATTTTGTTGTGGTTTTCACTGTTGTGTAGTGTATTCAGTGTCTGAAGTATTTTTTATCATTTTTTTTATCAATCAACAAAATTGCGGATTTTGTACGAGAATACGTTTTTTCTAATAAAGTCAGGTTCCAGGTAGACGAAATTGTATGCAAAGGTTAGTCTATACTAATATAATAAAGAGGTAAAATTGTGTGTTTGTATGTTGGGGGTAATCTCTGGAACCACTGAACCGATTTCAAAAATTCTTTCACAAATAGGAAGCTACATTATCCGCGTCTAATATGGGCTATATTTTATTTTGAATTTTTTAAAAACAAAAATTTATAAACCGAAGCGAAGCGAGGGCGGGTCGCTAGTATTCAATATCATAAGAATAATTTAAGCCTAAGGTGAACTCTATTTTCAGTTCATATTCGTGAAGTCGTGAGTTCTAACCACATCCATACAACTTGTACCACTGAGTTTTTACTTACGTACTGCAACCAGCCCTTTCAGTGGGTATCCACTGCTGGACATAGGCCTCCTCATGCACATTGAATTATGCATGAGGGATGTATGGCTTTATAATACCACACTGGTCAAGGGGGTTGGCAAGTCCACTCTTTTAGAGATGGTGTAGTTCCTCGGGGCTTGTAGTAGCCACTTTGTTATCGTTTAGTCGCCTTTTACGACACCCAAGGGAAGAGATAGGATGGTGCTATTCGAAAGCTGGCCGAAACCACACGCCAAGGCTAGCAAATACAAATTCCACATACAAAATAGGCAGGTTAACGGTAGCATCCATTAATTTGCATATATTGTAAACAAACTATCGGAATTCGGAAGTAGCACGCGTATTTTGTAGACATGATGTGACAAAATTAAGAATGTATCGATAGAAAATGCTTATTATTGTAGACAAGTTATGTTTTTAAATTGTGCGTGTAATAATGAAATTGGTGAGGGGACACCCACACTAGCATGTGTCCGTGACGTCGTATATAGCGCCATAGGAAATCCGATCTTAACAGTTTTATCTGTTAATGAATAAAATATGATTTATCGATAGTTTATTGTATAGTAAACATCAAGTAATATAGTAATCATCAAGATGTTGCAATATATAGTTTCATTTACTTATGAAGCTATATGCAACTCTTACAATTATAATAATAGGTAGCTTTGCAGTAGTCATAGTTGCAGGTAGGGCTTGAAATACTGATATAACATACCACCAAAGACCAAAGATATATTTTTACAGAAATTATAAACAACAGACACTATATTTTTCCCTCTGGGGAGGGAAGGCACCCCAAGCATTACTTGTCCGGTAGTAAGGCAGATTGGTGGTATCAAGCAGATTGCAGGAGGGACATGGTTAAGAGCAGCACAACACTAAGAATGGTGACAAAAACGAAAGAAGGCTTATACTCAGTAGCGGGTGGTTATGTTGAAAATTATTGAATTTTTACCAGAATATTGCATTGAATGTCACCAGTCCTTAACATCATTTAGTCTTAATTTTACCAGTTTTGAAATGGGGCTAGTGGGTACCTAAATAGAAAATACATGTAATTACAGGAAATTATGTTAAATATGGGTTACAAGTCCTGGTTGTATTGATAGATAAGTATAAGATGATATATTGGCTCAATGTGTGCATAACCTGAATACTCAAACACAATACCAATGGTGAATACAAATTAGATCACATATTTTAAATTTTCAGGTTCATAATAAAAATAGAAGGGAGGCTAATTGCAACTAGACATATATACCCATATCTAAGTAAGTTTCTATAATATTAAAAGGCATATAAGGTATTCTTGGAAAATTAAAAGGCAAATACAATCTTTAATTCAAAATCCTTATTTGAATTACTTTACAGTACATAAACATCTGTCTAGAAAACATAAGGAATATTTTTCAGACATTAATTGACATTATGCAAGCTAAAATGAATTCTTAGTTTTTGTTTCTTTAAAACTAGCATGAAATAGTGTTGTAAAAAGTTAATGCAAGGAACTAACTCAACGAGAATAGCTCAAGTAAAGTAGAAGGTCAAACACAATGCTCGTCTCACTTTCATTTTAATAAACAATAGACATATTTTAGTAGTTGCTATATGTATATGGGTGCTGAAAAGAATATTTAAAAATAAATAAATTTATAATAGGCAAAAAATCACAGTATAGGTTTATTATATTGTACAGAATAAGAAGTGCTATTTTGGGACAATGAACTCAAATGGAATATGATAATGCAGATACACCTTTGGGGTTCCAGGATTTTGATTTAATGATATACATTACTTTTTCTTTGAAATTTACAATAAGTACACTTCAATTTTATAATGGTATACTATTATAATAATGTATGTGGTTTATGAAAGCTGCCAGAGTTTCTAAACACCCATTAACAAATATTATGTCCATATTAAGATAGTTATCAAAAATCACATAAAATGGCACTATTTATTCCAATCACTGTTTATTTGTGATGCTTTTAATAACATAAAATAATAGACTTACCCATCTGTTGTCACTGAATTCAATGACAATGTGTCAGCAAATGTCATCTCCTGGACTTGAAGGTTATTTTGGTGCTGTATGTTCTCCTGGTAGTCCTCAGGAGGTAGCTTTGGTGGTGCATCTTTCTCGCTCACACCAGTCACTTTCTGACTAACGTTGTGGAGTCCAGAGAGGTCTACGTTCGCATTGGCATCGCCCTCACCCTGAAGGACTTCCGAAACCACTAGTATGAATAGAGCACAACTGAAAAAAAGATCCCTTTTCATTTGACTAGAACTTGTTAGATCAGGTGTCTAATAAATTATTTTTTGAGTAACTAGGAATTACTTATGGAAGCTATCAAAGTACAATACTTCTATCGAGCTAGTATGAACGTTTAGCAATTTTTTTGAAAGAAATATTGACATTGACATAGAAAAACTAGCAATTATATATTATGTAAGGTTTTTCTCACCTAGACAGCACTAAAGTGGTCAGTAACGACGTGTAAATAATGTACAAACCACCCTTCATCGTATTATTAGTGATATATCCACAGTCAAGTGCATTTTTATATGGAAAATTAATACATTTTCACAACGCCTCTGAATTTACACTGAAGTCGTAATAATATTTGAATATAATCACACTAATATTTTCACTAGCACAATAACTCAATTTTCATTTTCTAAATTCTAATTGTCTATTAAAAAGAATAAAAAAATTAACCATGTAATGAAGAACGTTAACACTAAAACTAACTTGTTCAATTTATTACAATCGAATATTTTTGACAGATGACAGATTTCGGCTGAATTTTTCGTTTTAAAAATGCTAACAGCTCCTCGCCTTCATTGGCAGAATCCTACGGTTTATATAAACGGTTGCGCAATATTAACCAATAGAAATAAAACATTTAATACAAATGGAGGAATATCATTGGTTAAATTCCTCTAAAAAAAAAAATCCTACGATTCACGATCCGTTACATTCAACGCCTACATACCTAAACATAAAGTTCGTAGTTAGGTAAACAAAATATTTAAAATTTACATTATAGATTTCTATTGAAAGTTAATTTAGTACTTCGTTAAGAAGTATTTATCTACCTAACAATTATATAAATTCATTTTATTAAATAATTATTTAATTACATAATATATTTTAATATCTGTGGTTCATAGAAAAGGTTGAAATGCATTGAGCCATTGGAAGTTTTTGAATTTGTAGTTTAATAATGATAGTTTGTTATATTTCAAAGTGCCTAGTGTTAGTGATGATTAAATAATAAAAGCGTGAGACTACACTTTTCGTATACTTTCAAAGAGTCCAAATCTATCCAGTAATAAACCTACTATCGTTTTACTGAGCGACGCCCGAGTTATCTCGATGGGACAGGATACGTTTTAGACTTTGAAGTGGTTTATTATGAAGAAAACTTGACACGCAGAATGTGCTAATTACACCATTGCGCATGAAGAAAAATAATCATTGAGCAGTCAATCAGTGTGACCGTTTTTAGTATATTCAGTACCAAATTGGTATAATTTGGGCTCCGTAAAACTAAATTAGTTTTTTTTTTGGTATCCTTTAATATTCTGGTATTTTTTGGTACATTTTTAAACATTCAACATTTTTAAACACATTATTGATATATTTTTGGGTTGGGCGGGCAACACTAATTTCCATTCGTTCGTATTTCATTCACATAATTTTGTCTTTGTCTGATGTTTACCGCAACTGTATTACGCAACTGTTTACCGCATTTTGTCTCTTTCGAACGGTTAATGCTAACAAAACCGCGAATCGTGCTTTAGCTACATATCTACGTTACATGCTCTACGTCGCGGGGAATTACTGAAACTTAAAAAATGATTCCTAGCAATAAGTAAAAAAGGGACCACGGATTTTTTTGATCTTTATTTATGTCTCTCTGTGTTATCGTGCGTGTGTAGTGAAGATAATGAAGCGCAAATACGATCAGAAATATAGATCTGAGTGGGTACAAAATCCTGAATTTTCGTCATGGTTGACAAAAGATAAAAATAGTGAGAACGCCTTGTGTAAAACTTGTGGAGCAACATTTTTGAGCAGAATCGCAACAATTAAAAGTCATGCAGATTCTGAAAAACATCGGCAGAAACTTATACATTACTAGCTGTGCCCGGCCACGCGTTGCTGTGGCTGCCCAACAGATGGCGCTAAGGGTGGACAACCCTTATCACTAAGGGGTATGAAAAATAGATGTTGGCCGATTCTCAGACCTACTCAATATGCTCACAAAATTTCATGAGAATCGGTCAAGCCGTTTCGGAGGAGTACGGGAACGAACATTGTGACACGAGAATTTTATATATATAGAGATAGTGGACAATCCAAGGTAAGAAAGCTATGGCCCCATTAACATATTTATAAGATTATTGTGTCCCTTATTTTTTTTTGGCACATAAATTAATTGTCCTACTTGTACAGGATGTCCGATGGATCTTGGCCAGTGTACATGTACAGTTGTACACACATGTATAATCGATTCTCAAGCGATTTCAGAAAGCTGAATTTTGAAATTTTCATAAATGAAAGTGTAGGTATACATACATGCCGAACTGGTTCTGTGGGATGGAAAGATAGTTTTGCAAGGTTCAAACATATGTAATATTTTTATCAAGAATATTAATTTTCAACTGAATGAGACACTAGTTTCCCAAGATAAGAAATAGGTAGTTATTTTACTTATTTTGTACGATAGGAAAATTAATCAAATACTGTTTATTTTCAGATTTTCAGATCAGATTTCAAAGGAAAGGACCCATATCTGAAGAAGTAAGAAAAGCAGAGCTTATATTTTGTGCAGCGTTGGCAGAACATAACATACCATTTCGGGCCATGGATCATCTCAGCGATTTATTCAGCAAAATGTTTTATGATTCGGAAATTGCAAAGGGTTTTTCCTTCAAACGCACTAAATCTGCTCAGTTAGTTTACGACGTAATGGCGCCATCATTTGAAAAGCAGTTATTAACCGATATAAAAAATACGTCAAGTTTATCAGGTAATGCTGCTACTTTTTCATTAATTATAGATGAAAGCACAGACATTACAACAGAAAAATTACTTGCCATTGCAATAAAGTTTTATAGCGTTCATCCTGAACGCTATAAACTATACAGTAAAAACCAAATTTTTATGTTCTGTGAATCTATCAAGTGAAACTGCTGAAAATATTTTTAACTCACTGTGTAAAAGTTTGCGAGAATTAAATTTAAACATTGAATATATTTTAGTATTTGCAGCTGATACAACAAATGTAATGTTTGGCAGAAATAATAGTGTGGTTGCAAAGATTAAGTCGGTCAATTCTAATTGTATTTTTGTAAAATGTGCATGTCATTCATCAGCATTAGCAGTAAGTTATGCCTGTAAAAAGTTGCCTAAAGCATTGGATCAAATTGTGAAAGAAGTCTATAATTATTTTGGCCATAGTAGCAAACGCAAAAGAGAATTTGCAGAATTTCAGACCTTTGTAGAATCAGAGCATCACAATATTTTACGTCACTACGCCATACGTTGGCTCTCCCTACACGGCTGTGTAAATCGCATAGTAGAACAGTGGAATGCACTTCAGCTGTATTTTCAGCAAGAACATCTCGTAGAACATAATCCTAGCCATTCGGCGATTTTTTTACGTGAATGTTTCGAAAATAAACAAATAAAGCTCTACTTTTTGTTTTTAGATTATATTTTGCATATAGTCAACAAGTTTAACATAATTTTTCAAGGTAATGCATGTGTTGTTCATACTTTTTATCGGGATTTGACTGACATGTTTAAAACAATATTAAGTTGCTACATGAAAAGCAGCTACATTCGTGCCACTGCTATTGAGGACATAGATCCTAATAGTAATATAAATTTTGTAGAATTACATGAGATATACTTAGGTATAAAAGTATCTAATGAAATAGCGCTGTTAAGAAATCAACCAAGTAACAGTAGTATCGTTATTAGAGACTTTTTAAAAAGGTGTCAAAGCTTTTTGATAGAGTTATGTACTCAACTTAAATGTCGATTTCCTTATGTATGTACTCTTATCAGCGTTATGAACAGGTTTCCGAACATTACTACAAATGATACAGTAAGACAATTAATTGACGAGGAATTTCGTCCAATTAAGTATGATTCAGAGGTACAAAACCTGATGTGTGGTTCTAGTAGTAGTGCTAGTGCTGTAAATGTTGAACAGTTTTGGAGCAAATTAAGTTGTATTGTTAACAGTAAAAATGTTCGTAAGTACAAAAATTTGACTAATTTTGTAAAATTTCTAATGTGCATACGCATTTCAAACGCTGAATGCGAAAGAATTTTTTCAAGTTAATCATATAAAAACTAAATACAGAAACAGGTTTCTTGCTAAACATATTGCGTGCCTGTTGCATGTTAAGCAAGGTCTAAGTGAAGGGAGTGTAGGTTGTGTCTCATTTGACCCATCGAAAGATATGGTAAAAAATAATCCGTCGAATACTGACTATTTGTAATAAAACTTATTGTAAATATTTATTATTATTTTAATATGTCTGTATAATGAAGGTGTGTAATTGGTAAAATTAAAAAAAGTAACTGATAATAAGTGTTTTAATTCAATTTTTCCTCTTCTACTTTTTATTTTTATTTTAGAATATTTTTAGTATAATTCAGCATGTTTTGGTATTATTTAGTACTGGCATCTTGTAGTTTTAGTAGATCACCATTTTTTAAAACGGTCACACTGTGGAGGAGGGAGGTGTCAATTAAAGTGTCATCGACGTCAACAGGCGTTTATCTTTTTAATTTTCTATTTTTTATCGAATTACATTAAAAAAATGGAATCTTTATTCGCAATACCATTCACAGTTCTTGAAATACCGAATATTAAAATTAAAAAGCCATCATGGTTGCAGCCTCCTTCGGCGATGACGACTTTCTCCCTAGTGCTACTCTCCTACTTTTTAGTTACTGGAGGTTAGCGGCGTCTTGTTTCCTTATTAGAGTTCTTACTAGACTTCATTATTTGAATATGTTCTTGTAATAATCCTACAAGAATGATATTTACATGTGTATTTTTAATTACAGGTATCATATACGATGTTATTGTGGAGCCACCAAGTGTTGGCTCTACGACTGACGAACATGGCCATAGCAGGCCTGTAGCGTTTATGCCGAACCGTGTGAATGGCCAGTACATCATGGAGGGCCTGGCTTCGAGTTTCCTCTTCTCACTCGGAGGTCTAGGCTTCATCATTCTAGATCGAACTCATAATCCTTCAACTCCAAAATTGAACAGAATCTTGCTGATCTCAGTAGCGTTCTTGTGTATTCTGGTATCTTTCTTCACTACTTGGATATTCATGAGGATGAAGCTACCTGGGTACCTACAGAATTAGCCATTTAAATTATTTAACTTCAGTAAAAAATTCAATATTACTTTAGACTGTATGTCAATAAGTTGAATAAATATTTTTCTATCCACTTATTGTTATTTACTCTCATATAATAGTTGACACAATAATCCATAGAATAAACTTTGTTTCAGGAGGTTCAAATTCAGATTGCCTTCAGGGAATAGGTTTTAAAAACATTGTTCCCTAAATTAATGAAAAGTTTTAATTACAGAACTTGAAAGCAATATTAATAATTTTTACACATTGACTGATCATGCATCACATGTAATTAAGGTTGCCAGGTAGCGGGGATTGTCCCAGAATTTGTTTTTGTCTAGAAATTGTCTAGGTAACTGCAGGGCAAAAATCAATTCCTGAGTGGACGGGGATGTTTTAAAGCTTTTAAAATGAAACTATATCTTGTCAGTGCATTGAGAAAAATGATCTTTCACACTTCACCTTACCACAAGTTAAAGCAGAAAAGACAGGAGTTTTTCACTTCCTTGAGAAGACTTCATGAGCAATTTAATAATCAATTTGGAGATTTAAAAGGACTAAATATTTCTCGATATTATTTCTATGGCGTTTAATGTGAATCCTGAAGGAATATTTCCTGCAATGCAATTAGAATTAATTGAATTGTAGTGCAGCAGTAAGCTCAAACAGGCTTTTTCAATCTAAAATAAGCTTAATTTTTATAAATCACTACAGAAGGATAAAACATATCCATTATCCAAACCCCCTCATGCAAATCAACCAAAAACTCATGTCAATGTTCACGTCATCATACATCTGCGAGTAAGCATTTTCTCAAATGAAATTAAAAAATAATAATATTCGAAACAGACTCACAGACAAACACCTATCAGCAACATTAAAAATAACTTGTTCAGATATGAGTCCAGCATACGTAGCCAGTGTCATAGCTCACATACTCCCACTTCCATCAAGCAATGACCGCATGAAGCCAATTCATTATAAAAATTAAGAAGTTTAAAGGCCAATTTAAAAAATTAAAAGATTAATATAAACTTAGTACTTACCTAATATTATGTTTTATTTATTTATTTTGGCCCGCCCCAAATTTTCATTTTTCAATTTGGCCCACCATTGAAAAAGTTTGCCCATCCTTGGGCTAGATAGTAGAAATATTCTGGAAAAATCTATTTAAATTTAGAATTTTTCTATTTTAGAATTTATCTATTATATTTAAATGGGTCTCAACGCGTTTACCTTATTTATTTTACTCGACGTTCAGTTGGCGTTCACCATCAATACGCGAATCGAGACTAGATGACACATAATACGTTCTTACCAGAGAAACCTGGTTGGCAACTTCTAGGGGGATGAAACAGATGAGTGATTTATTAAAGTCAATTTTAAACTTGAGTAGGTACTATCTAAATAAAAATATCTTATAATAAGAATGTTCCATTTTAAAAACATATTAATTATCTGCCTATAGTGCTTTTATAACATATTTTATTTAATATGTATTCTCAAATCAATAATTGCACCAACCATGATCACAAGTTGACTGGTGTGTTGAGATATAAAATAATTTTATATATAGCAACCCTACATGAAATGCACTGGTGAACTAAGCTGATATATGCATGCATCACATTTGCATAGGGATGGCCACATTACATCAGGGATGCAGGGACGGCCAATGTTTTCTTCGTCTAATGCTGTACTGTACATGGGCCTTCTCATGCACATTGTCTTGTGCATGAGTTGTGAATGGTCTTATAGCGTTACGCTGGCGGCGTTTGGACTAATCTTGGCATGTATCGCGGATGTCTATGGGCAACAGTATCCACTTACCACCAGGTGGACTGTATGCTCGTTTGCCACCTTCTTTCTATAAAAAAATAATAATAATAATCAAAGAAAAAACTTTTCAGGAACAATCATTAATCTAATCTTGTGCCTAAAAGGTTTCAGTAGGAATATTAAACAAATTTTACGTAATACATCTTTAATATCATAGCGAGTTGATAAAATTGACCTAAAATACCATGTCATTACAATCACAACATAAATTCACAACAATAAACATGAAGTAACAAAAAAGGTAATTATAAAGATCCAAAAGGTAGATTACATTAAATTTGCTAAATAAAATTAAGACAAAATAACAGGAAGACGTTTTCTACAATTATTTTAAGTTATTAAATATCATATAAAAGTATAGATCATATAAATCATATAAACTCCGTTCACATGGATTCACAATCGGGCTCCACCGGAGGAGGCCCTACTTAATTATAATATAAAGGGAGACTGAGAGTAGGTTTTTTCTTTGTTTCGAAATAAAAGGTAAACTCCAATATTAATGCATCGATTTTGAAAATCCTTTAAAGTTTAATGTAGATAAACATTAATTATCCTTGGGTTCCCCGGGAAATCACAATAATTGTTAATCAGTCATAGCAAACTTCAATTTTTAAAACTGCGAAAAAAAAACCTTTTTAACATCGTTGCATACAAACTATGTCATTGGATAGAGCTCGCAAAGGTATACATTTTTAAATATCGTTTTAAAATATCGGTATCTATTTTTACACAATTTGATGGATATAAATTCAAGCATATCTATGCAAAAAAAAATCAAAAGAGAACGACCCCTGGTCTATTATGATACCTGGGTGAAGCTAAGATAAATCCTAGTATTTTATATTATTACCTAATTTAATTTTGAGACTCATAACATAATAATACACATAATTAAAAGTAAACATTATTTGAATAAATTTTCACTCATAGCACTAGTAAATAAAAATCACTTTAGTTCCTACATTTATGGAAGATCATACTTAGAGATGTACCTTATAATACGGAAGATGGTGAGATCTTGCTTCACAACCTTATTCTAAAGGATCTGAAAAGTAAAAAAAAGGATATTATTGTATGAAAAAATTCATAGTTCAATTACTAAGTTTCACAAACATAATGTGGCATGGCATTGTTAGCCTGTGAAAAAAATTAGAAATTATAGCCTGACCAAGAAAATAAAAAAACTCGCCATGGTGCGTAAAACTAATGGAACTAATATCTTATATTGACAACACTAACTAGCTATGAAAAAAGCAAATGTAGGTTCGAATAGTAAAAAAATATTGTAATATAGTATATATACTGTATATATGTATATATGTAATATATACTGTAAACAAAATATAGTTGTATTTTCTCATGACAACATCCAGAGGTTGAGGGGCTCTTTGTATCTGCGCCTGTCTGACTGTTTAGAGCGCCTTCAATTCATAGCGCCCCATGGACCCCGTGCCCTGTGCGGTGGCACGAATCGCACACCCCCAAAACTGGACCTGCCCTGCCAATCACAGTCAATAGCACATTCTTCCATTATTTAGATATGGAACTTTCAATGGTTAAAAGGATCACTTGCAGCAAGAAGTTTAGATGTTTGTTACTCAACGATGTTAAAACTGCTGAACCAATTTTGTTGAAATTTGGCAAATAGATTGTAATTCGGATTAACATATAGACTTATGAAGACCACGCGAACGAAGTCATGGAAAAAAGCTATTAGGCAATTTCTTCAATAATAGTTCAATTTCTTGATGCTCACTGGCAAAAGTCAGAGCTCTTGTCAATGATGTGTTCAAACTCTGCAAAGGACAGAGCCCCATCGTCATCTAAGTCTGCTTCTTCCAGAACATTCTGTACTAACTGCTGGATTTCTGAGTCACTCAGCTTCAGATCAGGCCCACAGAGCCTCTCTATCACTTCTCGTAAGTCTGAGACACCTATCATGTCATCACCATCAAAATCTGAAAGAAGAAAATTAGTTTGTCACAATTTATCTGGACTGCTGTTGGCATGTATCGCGGATGTCTATAGACGACAGTATTGACTTGCCATCAAGTGGCCTTTTCTATAAAAAAAATATTGAACAAACAACTTTCACTAAAGATATTATTACAAGCAGCTTGCGCTGATGCCTCTATATCTGTTTATGTGCTCATGTTTTTGTTTTCTATATTTACGATTTGGCAATTTTTTTTTATAGTACAGGTGGCAGATGGACTGGTCCCACTTGATGGCAAGTGGTTACCACTGTCCAAGAACACCTGCAATAGAAGGGGGGATGCAGGTGCATTGCTGACTTTACAGAAACCCATTCACAGTTATTACCAGACTGCAGTATGCGAAGAAAGGATTCCTTCCTTCTTTAACTGTTTATGAGATAAATAAAACTGGTTCCAACTGCTTTGAGTCTGATACTGAATGGACAAAATAGTAGAGTAATTCATATAACAAAAAAAAAATCATTTAGTGTATATTGTAAAGCAAACATAATTTTTTTCCTTCTATATCATATAGGGCTATATCATATAAACTTATTCTATATTTCATATAGGGCTTGGTTAAAAACCAAAAATCCAAGTGTGTCTAATACTTGGATTTTTGTTTTTTAAATAATTTAACAATAACCTGCACATGTTCTGACATTTTTTAATTCTCATCCTTCATAGTTGTCCCCAGAAATTTGACTGGTAGCTTAGTTTTAGAAAAGGATTGGAAGTAAAAGCAGATTAAAATAAAGTTTTTAAATTTGCCCCAAACCAAGCCCTAGATTGTTTTAAATTCTTTTTTCAATTGCAAATTTCCTTACAATGTCTTCCATCATAACAAAGCTTTATAATTAAAAAAGTTTTCATATACTTACCAAATATTCTAAAAGCATGTTCAGCCTTTACAGCCTTTGGTGCCATCTCGCTAAACACAGACATCATGTCGAGAAAATCTTCAAAAGTGCAATCTCCTTCATTACTTGAGCTGAACACCTTGCAGATTCTATCCCTGAATGGATTCACTCGGAGTTCAGGGTACTGGAGAATTTTGGCCATCGGCAACTTTGCATTCTTGTTATGGCCGACTTTTTCTGGAGCTAGAGCTTTAAATCTTTGGTGAGCACTGTGAACAGAGTGATCATGTTATGTAATTGCTGAGGATGACACCAAGTATGCGGATTAACTAGCAACCTTACAAAATCCTATTCACAGCTCTTTTAAAGAATCCCGTGTTGTAGCGTAATTGAAAGACCTCTTGAGGCAGATTGTTCCATAGGCTAAGCCTATAGGTTTGCGGCATATGTTGTTAGTATGTAATAATCATATTATAAAAGTAGTGTTTGTAATGGTTTATATAGGTATTTAGGTATGTATGCCTATATATATATATATATCAATGCTCACTTATCACTTTCCTGGGTTTGCTGGTAGAAATCTATTTTGTATGTATTTTCGTATGCAACTATTTTCATCATTTGTGTGTACAATAAAGTATATAAGAAACTACCACCAGTGTTTAGAGAAGTTGTTGCTTCATAATTTGGTTTAATTGCAAACATGCTCTAATATCTGATTTAAAAGATAAAGCAATAAGAACAAAATATTTAGAAAAATAGTAGTCTCATTATTTGAGAAATTAGAATCGACAATAAGGTCCCTTTTCTCAGATAATGGCACATTTGTTTCTCTTTAATTGACAATACGTTTATTGTACATATAGTGTTATTATAGTAGATACTTACTATAACACTTCCTTTTTAGTGAAGTATGTGAGATCCTGAAAAACAATTATTGTAAGTATAGATCACAAAAAAATTATAGTATGCGCAAATAAACCTATGATTCAGAATTCAATTAGCAAAAAATAAAGAACCTATTTATACCTCGTAATCCTGAAGTTCTTCCTCAGTAAACTGACTCTTTCCTTGGCCCATTGTATTATTTAATTATTAATGTGTGTATTTTTATAGAATTAAAATTTAATGTAATGCAAATTTTTGTAAATAAATAAAGATTGAAAGGCTAGGCACAATGGAATGTGAGGTGAGAGGAGGAGGGCGGGTTTTTTTTGACAATTAAATGACAAGTACGTTCTATCATTGCATACTTTGATTATTTCCTACAATATAATACAGATGTCAAAATATATTCTACAGGAGAAATGAGATTTAATTAATTGTTTGTTCTATTATTAGGATTCACGTCTACTTTGGAATCTGTAAAAAAATACATTAAATGAATTATCAATTTCTATTGAACTTCATTGTTAACATAAGTGGGTAGGTATATAAATAGCTCACTATTTTTCCTCGCAAACCCGAATATTGATCCCCTTTTGTAAAGTCCTCCCGGTGTAAGTTCACATAATGCTGGAAAGCGTTTTTGGCATGATGTGGACACCCATGTCCGGTGGCGAGTGATGACCACACAATCGAATTTTTTGCGGTATCGTCTTGGGTGTCCGGGAGCCCAAGCTCGGTACGTGGTGCAATCTAATGTATCACCTGCAATCAATGGTCAAAAGTAGATAAGATTAAACAGACTCAATAATTTATTACCAATTAGGAGCATAGTCTTATTAGGTGTACAAAAGTATCTAAAAATTGCATCTATCGTATTTTAATTTAAATCAAAACTGGTGTTTGCTGTATATCTAATGACTAAACATCACTGCTCCTAATTAATACCGAGTAACAAATTAATAAGCACATCCTTAATATACCTACTGTAAATTGTATAGGTATCTAATCGTATTAGATAGCCAAATTGAGACTCGGAAATTCAGATTCGATGAGACAAGATTTAAAGTGGAGAGTAGGTCCACTGATGTAATCCACTGACATCATATGAGGCTGTACATTACATCACAGAAGACTACCTTGAAATGTATTGCATTTAACACTTTAACCTATTCCCTAATGTACGTACGTGTTTCGGTAATGAGTGCGATATGCCAGAGCCCATTCGTTCCTATCCTACACCTCCCAATTTTCCAAATTCCATTCCTACACCTGTAAAGGTAGGCGGCGCATCCAGAGTCCTGCCAACGTTTGTCGTTTTGGATTGATGTTGGCATATACCGCGGATGACCATGTGCGATAGTGTCCACTTACCACCAGGTGGACTGCATGCTCGTCTGTCACCTTTATCCTATATAGAACAAAGGTTGCAGAAGCTATCGCTTTTCCTGAAAAAAATGAAAGTATAAAAAGAATTGAATATTACCATTAACATCAACGAAAGCGCTCCCATTCATGCTTCTCAAGCCAACAAACGCAGCATCAACACTAGCTCCAGCTAGCAGCTGTGCCAGCGCATCTGTGCGGTGTTCACTGGTGATGTCGCCAAGGACACTGCTCATGTTTTTGCAATCCTGAACGGCTTGAGTGTAGTTTAGTCGCTTTGTGAGTAGGTAGAACATGCCAGTTGCTGGTACGCAGCTTGAGTTTACGTGGGCTGTAATGAAAATTAAGTGTCCAAGTCATCCAGTCACATATGTTAACTAAATAATATAGGTGCTATTTCTGTTTTTAGATAGACCTATCTTTACTCGTATATAGGTAGGTACCTACTTATTATACTTTTCCATTATAAAGTTTGTTATTACAGAAAGTTTGACTTAATCTAAATAATAACAAAAGCATCGTAAAGCCGTTATCAAACTTTGGTCTCCAGATTCTTGGTTCGATATTTATTTAAGCAATGGTCGACTTAACAGTAAAAACCTGCCATTAATCATAAATAACTTGACACCAAATATAAAACTACTGATCAAAAGATACATACGTATGGGCTTCCCATAAATGCTGTAGTAGTCGTATCTCGGATCATTTGCGAGAGACAGTCCACCTTCTGCCTCAGCACACTGCAACAATTCACAAGTATAGTCTATGGTTCCGTTTCCTATTACGGTGGCTTCTGGCGGGCTAAAGTTTATGGCCAGTGCCTTCTTTTGAATGCCTAGTCTTTGGCAGCTGATGAGGGATGTGTAGTTCGCTTTAGCAGTTATCCCAAGCTTGGACCGATGGCATTTCTCCATGAGATGGTATTTGGGAACTTTCAGAGTCTCCGATGAGCATCTTATGTTGGCTGATGTGGTCATAAGGATGGATTTTATCAAAATGTATTTGAGCAAGAACATTGCTAGGTAGCCCAAATGGCATAAATGCAACTATTAAAATTAAAATAATACGGCATGTCAAACGTTTCTAACTTTTAAAACATTTTAATTCTGATCAGAACTTGATAAAATTTATTAACAAAAACTTTACTACTTCAAGCAATTTCAGGCGTCTATTAGTAAACTTTGAAAAATTAACAAAAACTGAAATAAATAAAAAGAAGAAATTTAAACGTTAGTGCTTAACAAAAAACAATAAAGGTTTGGTTTCGCGTTAAAATATATCAAAGCGCAACTACATAGTTCAAAATGTGTACTACGAGGTAGGAAGTATGTTACGTTTAGTGGGTATGTCTGGAAAGCGGAAATAATTACTTTTGACACGATGATTGCAGTGTCCTTTACTTCACAATAATAAAACGAACGCGTAAATTAACGGTCTCTTTGACGAAATAATTGCCTCCACGTTTGTGTAAATCTAAATCGACTTATTGAACCTGTCTGGATGTAGAAGTTTCTAAATTCGAAAAAAAACTGTTATCTAGGATTTCTTGCTAACCGCAGTATTATTTTGCTATTAGTGCAGGGAGGGAGAGAGTGCTTGTTGCAATCGTAGGATTGCAACATGCACTCTGGATCGCACTCGTTTGGGCACGTTACCACTCTCTCACAAAAGACTGAAGTAAAATGTATTTAATTTCCCAGTTTGTCCTATTCTCCCAATGTACAAACGTGTTTTGATAACGAGTGCCACTCATTATCATTCTCCATTCCCGTCGCATCCAATCCCTCCTTATTTTCCCAACTCTTTCTTCAAATCTATTTCTAAATTTCCAACGGAATACAGCGCATCCGGGAGCGTGTCAATGTTTGTCACTGAACTGATGTTGGCGTGTATTGCAAATGTCGCAGAACGACAGTATCCACTTATCACCAGGTGGACTGTATGCTCGTCTGCCGCCTTATTTCTATAAAAAAGTTACTCTAGATTAGTCGCAATCACAATGCATATACCAATGTCGTAGGTAGGTATAGGTTTTTGAAATACAATTGGCTGAAAACTTGCATAATGAAAGGAATGCCATAATTCAAAAGAGACCAAAATCTAGATGTTTACCCATTTCAAACAATTGTCAATCATTTGGATATGTCATACTAACTCAAACTTTATTGTAAAAATATTTAAATATACAATATTATTAAGCTAGTGTGTAATTTATTTTCTGATTATTGTTTAGAATGGGTTGTGCTTTCTCCAGGAAAATGGACGAAGTAAGTAGATGTCATATTTCAAGTTGTTTACATGTTTAACAAAGGATTCTATGCTTTCATCGTAGAAGATAGGCTCACCCAAGTCCAATTCATATTTGAGCAGTTCGCATATACTGGAATATTTCTGGTTCGACCAATTTGTTCGGAATTTGTCTTGTCCAATGATACAAGAAATGCTAGTGTGGACTCATAGATGGTTTTAATGTTATTTTATTGTGATTATCGGGGTCTAGTTTATCTTGTAGATGCCTATTTTGTTGGCAGTCCTCTGTCTAAATACGTAGTATGTACCTACCTAGGTACTCGTATACCGTTAGGGAGTGTGAACGTTTATAATATGTACGTATTATGTATGAGGTAGTATTCATGGTACTCGAAGTTTATGTCGCTTACACTTGCCGAAAGTTTACAAATTGTTTTTATTATTAGATAAGTACTTAATCCCAAAAAAGTACCTTTAAACTAGATAGATAGTACATACCATTTAAGTGATAGATATACTCACTGTGTCGTAAGTTTTTTATTTTATACGTTGCCTGTTGAGGCATTTGAAAATTCGGGCTTTGAATGACGTTACGCCAACTAAAGTACGTATAGTTCCTTCATCTCACGAAGGCGGTTTACGCTTAGTGGTGGTTGTGCTCGTACACGTACATTGTTTGAGTGTGCTGCGCTGCTGTCGGGAACCCATCTGAGCGTGCTCAAGTTTACGCAAACTAAAACATTGTGCATGTACGAGCAATACGACTACTAAGCGTAACCCGCCTTCGTGAAATGAAAGAACTATACCTTAGCTACTAAGCTATCACTATTACTGTCTACCTTTATCTGCTAAAGCTGTCGGCTGCCCCACATCACAACCTAGTAAGTACCTACTTACATATTTTTTATAAAATTTTATAGGAGAGCCTAAAACATTCAAACAGCAAAGTTAAATAAAATGACGTTACAATAATAATTGATCGTTATGTTATTATTAGGTACACACAATAAAATATAATAAATATCATGCTTAAAATATTATAGTTACCTCATATATTATTGTATATTTTATAGGTTTTTTTAGTTATTTCGAGCATCCTACTATGCATATCTCCATAAATACGTAAGATGCATTATGCAAGTCAAATATGCAAGTCAAATATGCAAGTCACCCGACTGCAGTTTCCGGGCTAGCTTTCTAAATCAATTTTGTCAAATATATTTTTTAATTTGTACCTTGCTGGGTTCTGATATGTGGTTTTAACAATACTAGCCTCTATGTTTTATCAACATTAAGTTTAAAATATTTTTTCAACAGGAAGATATAGTATACGACATGTCGCCAATTCGCAACTTACCCGTAATATTCGTCAACGGTGTCCCCGGTGCTGGAAACCAGACAGTTGCGCAAACTATCTCCAATATAACTGGATACACGTTGATCAGACCTGGTGAGCTGGTGCGGGCTGAAGCGTTAAAAGACACATCAAGAGGACGCCTTATTGCTGACAAAATGCAGGCCCAAGAAGACATTCCTGAGGTTTGTGTCTTCCCAACTGTCTTGAGGAGATGGTTTGGTACCGTAGTGTCCGTTTAGTGTAGGTACTAATCTAAAAATTGCTGTGAATATTAAGGGCCTATCGACATTTTACAACCTGTCTTAGCGTAAAGTACTTTTACTGTCCCTAAAGGACCAAAAGTTTCGTAATACCGATTGAAGTCTTCCAATACCAAACCATAAACTTATGTCTCTCCACCGCTGGATATAGGCCTCTCCCAAGGCCGCCACCATACATGATCCTCGGCTCTTGTCATCCAACCACCACCGGCGAACCTCTTTAAGTCGTTGGTCCACCGGACCCGAGGGCGTCTCACACTGCGCTTCCCGGCACGTGGGGTCTATTGAAGCCTTTCACGAAATAATAATTTCATTATAATTTCATAAAGAGAATCTGTCAGGATTATCAGAAAAGTCCACGTGCAACCGATGTATTACTTAGATATGTCGTTTCTGCTGTCACGATGTTTTTTTTTACAGCAACAAACCGTGGACCTAATTAAAGAAGCGATGCTGACCCAGCAGGACGCGAAGGGCTTCATTCTAGTAGGCTTCCCAAAGAACCCCCGTATGTCTACTATATTCAACAGACAAGTCAAGTGGCCAGAGAAGATCGTTGCGTTGGAAGTTGATAACGAGGTCGCTTCCAGTATTTACTCCTTTATGTTCTTCGATATTAGGTTTACTTCCACTAATGTTCAGTTGCCTATCAACAATTAACACAATATATGTAGCTCGTTGAATACACTAACGCGGGCAGTTTCTAAAAATTAATAAATCCTCCAGAAAGTCTCTTAGCGACGGCATAACTTCTTATCTTTTTTTTTTTCTATAGAAAAAGGTGACAAACGAACAGACAGCACCTGGTGGTAAGTGGGTATTATCGCGCATGGACATCTGCTATACATGCCCACATCAGTCCATAATGTCAAACGTTATCACGCTCCCGGATGCGTGTCCGTTATGCCTACCTCAGGAGTTTTACGATTGCAGAAAGGTTTGAAAAAATGGAGAGGATATGATGGGATGGGAATGGACATATCTCACTTATTACCGCAACACATGGGGAGAATAGGCTAAAGTGGGAAATACATTTTACAGTAGTCTTCTGTGTACCTTAAACATATACTAAAGCACAAGAAACTGTCTAGTTACTTTTAGGTCTACAAAGAATTAAATCGACAGAATATAAAACTTTAGTACCTACCTGTCTGTATAATAAAATCAGTAAATCAATCGGTTTACTCGTAAATGGTTCTAGGGACTGCCTCAATTAATACTCCTTGTATCATTCGATGTACCGAGATTTTTGAACTAACCGAGCCACCCAAAACAATGTGTTCTGGTTTCTCCTCGAAATACTCGTAGTAAAGTTTGTGAAATACGCAGAGAAAGAAGTCCAGACCACTCCACAGACCAGTCCACTTGTGGCCCAAGTGACGTAGGTGGCGGTAAGGTGATGCGCCTCTATTATTTCAAAAGGAAATGTTAACTGCATCCACAGGTGGCAGCAAGCAGACTTCAGCACAAACTGTCGGAGCTCGGCAGGCCAGAGTCAGAGATAAACGCGGCGCGACAGATCGTAAAGCAAGCAGCGCACAAAGTCAAAAACGTACACAAACGATTTGGGGGTCACGTAATTACGGTCAGTTTTTGCATTCAATTGGATAAGAAAATGTCAAATGAACTTTTGTTGATATTCTCCAATGTTGTCTTCTGTTTTTGTAACTAGATAACATTGCAGAATATTATATAGCTGAACTCTCCCTCCTCTGCAGTATAATACTCTTTAACCCTTTCACACCCGAATACCTTAAAGAACATTTTAACCATCTCTCGTCTCATCCTTTTAATCTTAGATCTTCAGAGAATCTCCTCCTTAAAATTTCGCTTGTTTGCGCATGGAACGCATTACGAATTTTTTATACTTCATTATAATTATAGGAAAACACCTTAAAGGGTGATGTTTTTTTTATTTAGATCCCACCACCTGAACTGATAGTTACTTAAAGCTATAAAGAACTAGCTGAGTTCCATGCGCAAGGTATAAATTGTATTTCCACGATGCCATTTACAGTTGGACAGCAGCGGTAACCCTAAAGCCCTAGCGTCCACTCTCCGAGAGATACTATCAGATACCATCGAGAAGAGTCAAAAGAAACCAGATTCGGAAAGTCCCCCCGCAGTGGTGTCCGCCCCCGCTGTCGCCCCTTTCTGCAACGTGCCGGCGGAAGGTGAGGCGCCTGTAGAAACGACCGACGGACAGTGATTTTGTATTAACGTTTAATTGTTAATTATTTAAAATTTTGTTTATAATAGATGTTTATTGCAAAGTTTTACACGTTTTATTGTATTTACTAATGTGTCTATTCAACTCATATTGGTAAGATTCTGAGCGTCACAACGCATAATGTTCAATACGCAAAACGTAAAAGTTTCAATACGCGAAATCTTACCTCTATGCGTATTGAATATTTTAGCAGTTTCCAGTATCCAGTAAAAATTGGAATATCTGGAAAAGATCACGTTGAACACAGGGAATAAGTGTAGAGATGATAACGTGGGGTTTCTTTCAAGGAACATCAACACATTCTTACCGAAAAAAGAAACATCAAATAAACGGTGTAATAAAAACAATAATCACATTTAATCAACAATAAATAAATTTAAATATCAATATGTACAGAAAAATTAGCTATATATTTATGTCGTTGTGCTACGTTCATTGCGCTTTCGCGACTAATGTGTCCAGGATATTGACCACCTCCGCGAAGACCACGTCCACAGGCTGCTCGGCATTTATCTGAAAAAAATAAGGTCAGTTTCAGCATATAAATATCATGGCACGATCCGAATAGCAAGAAAAAAACTATTTGCGAATACATTTTTAATAGTATTAATGGCAGACGAGCGGGCCACATGGTAAGTGGTCACTGCCGCCCAAGAACACCTGCAACACCTGCGCGCCACCGACCTTGTGAAATCCTATTCACAGCTCTCTTGAAGAACCTCATATCGCAGCTTAATGGAACATACTTATAAAATACTTAACTACGGACATACTTTGTAAAATTAGTAAGATTTTTTATTTTTTTTATTATTTTATCTAAATTAGTGTGTAACTTTGAGCGTAAACTAATGTTCTGTTCACTAAAAGAACTAAAAACAGATTCTAAAGATCTAGTGATGGTCAAAGGCCGTTCACTTCGGTCTACAGTCACCTTCGGCCATTGACATATTTTCCACCATTACAAACTGTACACTGTCTAGTGCATTACAACTGTCCAGTACAAACGGGACCAGCCGCGTGGGAATAAAGGTCCAAATCCTGTATAAAACATAAGTAAAATCTTGTGTTAAACTTTATAAAAAACGTTATACCCTATGCAGTTTCTTGCTGTACTGATCGAGCACCTGCTGGTTGTTCTCGAGGAAAGTCTTCAGACGCAGTTTGATGGTTTCCTCGTTGTCGTCGGAGCGGCCCGAGACCGCCGCGCGGCCCAGCAGCCTCTTGGTCAGGGTCTCGGAGGACGCTTCGAAGTAGATTATCACCTGGTGATCAAATTACAAGAGTGAGTTTGTCGTGTAACCTATGTACAGACTAGAAGACAAGAAGCAAGGCATGGCAGATGGCAAAATATTTAAACATATACCTAAAAATGTCCATTCTACTAAAAATATGCACAAGATAGCAACGAGACGAACCTTTCTAGGTTTAAAAGTGCTGTACATTGTGTTGTACAACCGCGTTAACATTGTGTTATCCAACCACGTTTTCGTTAAAAAAAAGTAACTACAACACTGACAATGTAGATAAACTGTGCCTTTCCGTTAGTATACAATTTAAATACGCAATTTGAAAAGGTAAGCAGACTTCGTGTTATGTGAACGCTTCGATGCTCAGTTCATGTGACGGCCAAGTAGGTGGCATTTTCGGGTTCGTTAAGTTCGTACCCTGTTACCGTTAAGTTACTCGTCAAAAAGTAAGTATGTATAAGATACGGGGCTCTAAAAGTTGTTTATAACAGTATTTTTTTTATATACTAATTGTTTTTCTTTATAATAAGTATATTTTTTTATAAGACTGTCAATTTCCTTTATAATTTGAATGTAAGCATTTCACATTGCTCCAAACGTATCTCATTGGCGAGGAGTTCATTAGAAAGATTACTCACAGTAACAGGAGCAATGTTGGTCTCAAACGCGATGCCCTGCGACTTCTCGCGCGGGTACCCGTCGATCAGGAACCCGTTGGATTTTTCGGCGGTCGCTTCAATCGCCTCCCTTAGCAGGTCTAACACCACATCGTTGGGCACCAACTCACCTGTAATTACGGATTTATGTACAAAACAGAAGGACAAAACAAAACAATACACAATAAAATACTATATATTTTTATAAATTATATTTCAATACTTTTATAGTCTAAAGTATTAAATTATAAAAGTAATTTCGTTCGTGTTTATTTTAGTTTTGACTGATGTTGGCATGTATCGCAAATGTCAAAGGGCGATAGTCGCCACGTACTGTCAGGCTGACTTTTCCTCGTCTGCCATGACGACGTGAGTATCCTCTTTCATTATAAGAAACAAATTATAGCGAGGTTTCAGTAGGCTTTCAGACATCTTTAATTTTTAGGGCTCTATCGACACCTTGTCTGATTGGACGTCTATAAGTTTATACCTAGTTCGTACCTATTAGTAATTATTTCATTTCAATTCTTAACCAAAATAATAATTATGACAAATCTATATACATATATATATATATATATATATATATAAATGCATGTTGGTATATCCGTCTGAGATAATAGACTTCGACACCGTTTGACCAATCACCATGAAAGTTGGCACATATATGTATTTTTTCATGTAGGTTTTTAAGCTAATCACTTTCTTGTAACTCGCCACTAGTTGGCGCTGCAGCACATCAACTTCTATACCGTGCAACCAATCGCCATGAAAATTGGTATACATACTAGCAGCACATCAACTTCTATACCGTTCAATCGATCGCAAAAATCATATCGACAGTAAAACAGAATATTTTGTGATTTTATATAATATACAGAGGTAAATAAATGTACACAGGCAGGACAACGTCTGCCGGGTGAATCTAGTATATTATATATCTCCATTACTCGGGTAAAAAATATATCTGAGATTAGATATGACAAAATTGATACGGCTAAAATAGGTCAGTAACATTTCGGTAGTTCTTTTGTGTTTTAGGTAGATGACGTGATCATATTCCTTAATTAAAAAAAATCTTAATATGTAATGTTTCAACAGTAAAGATTCATACAATAGTGTTTTCACATTAAAATATTGCATTACTTTAGAATAATGTTGACCATCACGAAGTTTTACAGCGGATTTTTACATAATAGCGCTCGTCAATCTCTGTCAGTGTTGGATTCCATTCCAAGGTTGCTGTCATCGTTGAACGGAAATAATTGGTGCCTATTATATAGTAAATCAAAGAAACTATGAAATTTCGAAACACGAAAAGAAATAGAATTGAGATCACAAACAGGAAACATATGAAGGCTGTAGCCAGGTTGTCAGTTCAAGCATTGCAGACATGTCAGACATTTGAAATTTTTTCCTACTCCTTACTGTAATAAAAAAAAATGTATTGACCTAGTTTTCATTCGTATATTTTATGTTTCTTTAATAATGTTTTGTTTTATTTTCGTTGACATTTCGCCTCGTTGGAGCCGCTGTTTAATCTAGACGCTGGTGGACAAGTGAAGAATCTATCTCAGGTTTATCTTCTTTTGCATTTATTCAGCTCTAAATTTATGCCTGGTGCCAAGATTTGGCTATTTATCAGTTCACTCAGAACCGTAAGTATTGACCGTAATATTTGAGTCATATTTTATTGTGCTTCAAACTTCCATTAAATATTGCAGTGGAAGTTGCTTTACACCTTACCACAGACCACAGAATAATTACAATGTTGCTCTGTGAAATCTAGGTGAATCTTTTTTTTTTATAGTGAAGTAGGCGGACGAGCAAGCGGTCCTAAGTGATGGTAAGTGTCACCACCGCCCATGGACACCTGCAACACCAAGGGGTATGCGGGTGCGTCGCCGACCTTGCAAAATCCTATTCACAGCTTTATTGAAGAACCCCATATTGTAGCTTAATGGAAAGACCTCTTGAGGCAGTTCGTTCCACATCCTACGAGTTCGCGGTATAAAATGATTTATGGACCAAACAGTACGCGACACCCCCGTATCGAGGAAATGCGGATGGACCGCACTTCTGTGACGGGAGGTGCGCGTGTAGAAACCGAAGGTGAGAATTCTACTGAACAGTTTTTCAGAGCATTCCCCACTGTACAGGTGGTAGAACATACAGAGAGACGCAACGTCTCTACGAATGCTGAGGGATTCTAAACCGCCCGTGAGAGTGGTCACCAGCCCTTTTATTATCAATCGGTACTTGGTAATTATTTTTATTGACCACATCGCGTTCCACAATCTTCATGCATATTAGCATTAATCGGCTTCTTTTGTTCAGGCCGTATCTATCCCCTGCTGGACATACATACACTCCATCCAAATATACTGTACCCATATCTCTCGACTGCTGGATAAGGCCTCTCCTAAATCTCTTCGCCACATACGCGTTTCACAGTACCTTAGCTTCTCCCTCGTGTATGATAGTGAGGCTCCTTTGAATGTGCACCACAATAATATTTGTCTTTCCACTGTAACCGCCATCTGCCACCCTGCCCTGCTGCTGCGCATCTTACATTGCGCTTATCAGTAGATGGTCTCTACTCGAACACTTGTCTGTTCCAGCAATGATTTCTTTGGGAGATCGACAGTGCGTATTAGTCTATACTAATATAATAAAGAGGTAAAATTGTATTTGTTTGTTTAAAATGGTATAAAGTGTGTGGTATAAAATGTTGGGGGTAATCTCTGGAACTACTGAACCGATTTCAAAAATTCTTTCACAAATAGGAAGCTACACAATCCGTGTCTAATATAGGCTATATTATATTTTGAAATTTTGAAAAAAAAACATAAACCGAAGCGAAGCGAGGGCGGGTCGCTAATATTTAAATATTGTAGCTTTCTTATGTTGCAGACGATAGCCGATTGCCAACAGTCGCGATGGATAATTGCAGGAATTATTAGGAAGGTCCAGCAGTTTCATATAACAACATTTCTCACTTACCCCGCTCCATAATTTCCGTAAGACACTTTGCTCTTGCAGAGCCACTCTTCACCTCGGTACGGAGCAAGTCGCCGCTGGAGAGGTGGGTGAAACCGTATTTGGCGATGATCTTCTCGCATTGTGTGCCTTTGCCCGACCCGGGACCGCCGAGTATCCATACGATCGGCTTAGTGGACGCGTCGATTGGGGCCTGAAGATAATGGTCAAGAATGATTGTTAATGTAAAATATTTGTGTTTGATTTAAGGGCATTCAGCTTTTGCTGTGACGAGACGAATACAAGTACATTCGAGGGACGAAGGTTAAATGGAATTGACGATATATACCTACACCATCAATGTCCTTGTAGATTAAGAATTTTAAAAAGTTTATTATTATTATATTTTCTGTTTTTTTCCTGTCACTTATGGGTACATACGGATGTCTATAGAGTTTATTACTTTTTCTGAAAAAAACTGTGCCAAGGCCTGAAACCCAATGAATATATACCGACCTAAAGAAATTCAATAGTCGAACATATGAAGTACTTATTCCACGAGTTTCGTGACTATGTGGTTTGTTTAAATTAGAATGGTTTCGATCGATTTCGAGCGTATTCACATATACACAAAGAGAAGAGTCATACTGTGAGCAATTTCGTAGACTCATTGGTGTCGGTCAGCACTTTACTGTAAACCTTTTTACAGGCTCATATTGTCACTGAGCGATTAACTGAGCTGAGTACGGGCTCACTACTGCCTAAATATGTGGTGTCTGTTTGTTTATGAAATGAATATTCTCATTATCGACTTGGTGTGTTTGGGGGACAGCGTTCGCGCCCGTTCTTTCTTGCCCAAACACATAGAACTAGCGGCCGTAGGCGCTGATATGCGGGATTCGTTAAAGCCGGAGCGCCGGCTTTTAGAAAACTCCGTGAGTGCTCATGCTCATTTGATGACTCGTTTAACCCCTGAAATGTCCAGCGTACACACGTGTATGCGTAAGGTATAGTTACTTTTGATATTTCCGATTAGTTTTGATGTCTAAGGTCATGGGTGCTCCGCACCCACTATTTACTTCTCGTGGGTGTTAGAGCCCCCGAGCACCCACGGAGTCGGCGCCCTTAGTTAAAGCCCATTTGGGAGTTAGGTATATTGGGCGTACGATGTGCAGCTTCGGAAGATTGCGTAAATGAACTACTGATTAACTCCTGTCTGATTAACTCCGTTCGGCGTGCGGGAGACGACTCGCGGGTACAGTGTGGACAGTGACGTGGACTCTTTTTTTTCTGAATGGCTAATTCTTGTGGACCTAATGACCTTTCAAGAGTGTATCTTAAACTATGTATGTATAGTTTAGGGAGAGCGCAGAAGGCGCTCAGACAGGAGCAGTGACGCTCTACCACAAGTTTCTGACAACGTAAAACCCCGTGAACGTCCTGAGTGCACTGTGTCAACACTGTGCACCCTACACCCGTTAAGAGTGTGCTGTATGTACGAGAGGGGACTTTTAGTATATTTAGAAAAGTTGCAATGGTGCACCATTTGTGATTCTTGGAACCTAAGGCCTTAGATTCAATTCCACACGTTGAATCAATTACCCACCTTCCTTTGGTATGCTTTGCACTTCGGCGACATGCATTGTAAGGGACAGGGTGGTAGTTCATCAATAATAGGCTCCTCGCAGGGTTGACAAGGCTTCTTTTCCATGGCAGTCGAGGAAAATTACTTGCAAAACATTGTATAAATTCCTTGTAAATTTGATGTTTGACACATATAGTTTTTAATTTTTTGTGTCAAAAGTTTATGATAATCAATCAAGCAGGCAGTGTAGATAAATTGTCGGTAGATTAAAATCATAACCTATTTGGTTACGATATTAAATAAAGTCGTTGCGCTCACAGATGTAATTATACGAGTATACCTAAGCCCAAGGTTGCGCCCAAATCTGTTATTGATATGTGCATTTTTTATTTTCCGTCTTTTTCCTAGATGTCGCCAGTTTATTAAACCGCATATACTACAAATCTTGTACGAAATTAGTCAAAAATTTTAAAAAAATGTACTTATATGTTAGGTTTGATAAGCGGGATGACGATAGTAATACACATCGACTATGATCGGCTAGCTTCGGTTTTGTACAGCGTCGTCGCTGTCGTAACGGCACACGACAGAGACGACGCTCTGCAAAACCGAAGCTAGTCGATAGTCTCTTTCTAAAGGCCGATGTGTATTACTTTCGGCCGGGAAGTGTATATTACGCTATTATAGCATAATACCACAAGCCCTAAGGAACTACGCCACCTCTAAAAGAGTAGACTCGCTAACTCATTTGGCCAGCGTAGCGTTTTAAGGCCATACATCCTTCATGCATAAGACAATGTGCATAAGACTTATGTCCAGCAGTGGAAGATAAAAGGGCTGGTGATGTATGAAGAAAGTGTCATGTGTCAAAAAATGTCAATAAGTTGAACTTTGTTGACGGAATAATTTTACACGTACAATACAATTGGGCACGTGGACACGACTTGAAGAGAATCGCCGGTAGCGGCTGAACAAGAAGATTAGAAGACCACACGAGGTGGCAGTCTTTGGGACAGGCCCCCGGTAGTGGGGAAACATCAGCTGATGGTACGGTATGGTAATTATTTAAAAAGAGCCAACTACCCTATTCCACGCGGGTAAAGTCGCTATCAATAGCTGTGTATAAATATGTGTACAGAAAAGCAGCTGCCACATATAAATTTTATAAATTTAATTTCAGTACATAACTATTTATTTTTATCATGTACCCCGCACAAACACAGATTCAGATCATGGGAATGATATTATCGAGACGATCTATTTTCAGTTCGTTCAGCATTGACAGTGACCGTGTTTAGAGTTATGACGTACAGACAGACGAACAATGTGGCGCTAATGAGCGGAACTAAGGTCGACTTACTTATTATTTCCTGACAATGATGATTTGATGAACGAAATCAATTAATTGATCGTGGGAATTGTTGATTTTTGTTATTGTTGCTTTAATGTATTAAACACATACGAAACGAGATTATCTCTACATAGAAACATATGTAATTCTGTTCGCGCTAATTTCACTAGGCACTAAGGTTGATTTTCCTTTGCATATATATATATGAGCAGTAATAGGGATATTTATTTTTGATTTTCATCCGTGAGATCGTGAGTTCAAACCATGTTAGTGAGTTTGTATTTAGGTAAGTTCTAAATTTTAAATAAAAATGAGGACAAAAGGATATACCGTGTATACAAACTTTATACCGACTCCATACAAAATTCGAACATACAATAGGGGTGCATACATATAAATTGGTCGCCTGGTCGCAGGTTGCGGTGACCAGTGATTTCGTGTCCGACGCGCAAGGAACTTCCAATGCACAGAGTTTGGCGTCTATTTGATATTGGGCCAATGGCCGGCAAGTAGTGTGAGGTAGTGTGAGATGTCACACTGTCAATGTCGTCAATGCTTTCTAACGAAAGCGCACTGAGTTGGATTTAAAAAAACCTTTTTTTAAAAACAAGTTTATGCAAGCCATGTACTAAAACGAATAAAGTAAGTTTATATTCGTTTTAGTACATGGCTTGCATAAAAACTTGTTTTTATAAAATGTTTTTTTATATTATTTTATTCACATCATTTTAGTTAGAAATATTTCTCAATCTATCCATTTCAAGTAACGCATCATTACGGTAGAAAGTCGTGTTTTGTTTTGCAAAGTTTCATGTGCATGCTACTAACCGTTGAGGAGTGCTCTCATGAGGAGACAATCCTGGCTGCAGCATCAGTTCATGGTGTTCATTAGCTATCAAAACGGTGTAATTCTCGCAGCCTCGCGATTCCATGGTACCATGGGGTGGCCCAAAGCAACGCCGTAAGCCGAGGTACGTTCATTCCGCCGGTTTACCGGCGGGGAGCGCTTAGGCTCGTTGCTCCACACACATTTTTGCTCCTGGCTGAGCACCTTCTGGTCTACCTTAAACTATACATATCCGGTGACTCTTGAAAGGCCACAAGAATTTAGCCAACCCGAAAAAAAGTAACGGTGTAACAAATTGAAACTATCCGATCTCACGCATGTCATAAATTCGACGTTCTATCGCTCGGCCTGCCCACAGACCTAAATATAACCACCGCAAATACCACACACAACAATTTCAAACGTTACCTCGGCGAAATACCTCAATCCCAGACTGCGCACCTCCAACCAAAATCCCAGGAGTAACACATAGATATAGAAAAATTTGCACTTTATGCCACCGTCACCATTTTTACTAGTTTTCATTGACGCGCTGAGAGAGACTGAAGGACGGGAAAGCAGACCTCGCACTGTATAATGTAAATAGTAAATACGCCGCCCGTGCCAGCTGGCAAATGCTTTAGAGCGAATATCATCGCACTGGATTATTTTGGAGAAATATGGCTTTTAATACAAGGTGAGATGGGATTGGCCGTTGTTTGGTAATGTTATAGTATGTCGTAGATGTACCACATTTTTTTTATGTAGGGTAGCACGATGAGCGAGGTAAATGGTCGACACATGTATAGTAACAGCAGTAGGTTATTTTTATAAAAACGCAAGACTCACGAGTCACTGTTTGTTTGTTTGTGTGCGCGCCGCGACGTACACATTCACCACACGCGTCAAACAACTGTTCTAATGGTGATGAGTTTACTGTACAATGTATAATTTGACGTCGACTTTGTAATTTATTGTTCCTTGTTCAATTACCATACTTACTATCTAGATTGTGTCCTAAGTGTTTCCAATACTTAGCTACATACAATATATGTGGGAACTTACTTTTAGCTTTTAGAAAATCAATATTTAGTCTTTGTTATTGTACTAAGTTTTTAATTTCAAGTTCTCCAAAAAAATTATAAATATATACAAATATATAAAAAATTATATACAAATTATACAGTATTTATAAGTTTTAATTTATAAGTGTTTTTAAGATTGAGAAATGTCTGAAAAAATGTGGAAGAATATTTGAAAATTTGTGAAATATCTTTTTTGTCAAAGACAAAATTTTTCCCGATTGGATATATTGCAATAATTCAACACTGCCGTGTACACATACAAGGCAGTCGATGACGACGAAAGCCGAGGCTATATACCAATCGAGATTACCTATCTGGTAACTATCTGGACGATGAACTGGAGTTAAACTACTGTTATATTTCTACTAGGAAACATTTCCTCTTCACGCGCGTGACATAGCATATGTCTAATGTGACGTACATAGTGATATAAAGCGTCATCAGGTGTGTGACACTGATGTGTTTGTATGAACTCACCCGAGACACGCCTTATCTTCTATATACATATATAAATAAAAATGTAAACGTTCGTTTCGTTAAAATCTTAAATCTCCGAAAGTTCTTCACCGATTGCTTTGAAATTTTGACACAACGTTGCATTCGAATACGCGCGTGTTTTTATATACCTATCACAGGGTAAAAACGTGCTTTTTACCCAAAAACAGGTAAAAACAGGGTAAGCGCCATCTGTTGGGCAGCCACAGCAACGCGTGGCCGGGTACAGCTAGTTAAAAATATAATAGTAATAATGCCACTTTGTGGAGTACGAGAAAGTCCTCGACTTTATCGAGACCAGCCGAGCTATATCATAACACGCATATCATGATGAACTCTGACGGTAGGTCCCATGTACAAGTTCAGTCGCTCAGCGAGCCACAAAGAGGGCTATGGTCGGTTTCTTTGCGGAACAAGATCGGACACGAAGATTTTCGCCAAAGGACTATCTACGTAATGTGCCAAATTCCTAATTTGCATACAATATCTGCACTATAATTAATGGGAAATAAGGTGCCAAGACGAATAAAATGGCAGCTATTCGTAATAATACATAGATTAGATGCAAGGTCCTTGCCATCCAATGGAGGGGGGGGGTCAAGATGAGAGAGAGGATGGGAGAAATATGAATTATAGGTACAAATACAATTTTTTTCGAATCTATAGAGGGGGCAACAGCCCTCCCCTGCCCCCCTTGGCGACACCCTTGATTAGATGCAATAATTGACCTTTCTCTTCATCATTTTCGTCATCGATGTGGGAGTAGACTAGATGACACATGAGGAGGGGTTCATTAAAAAGCCAAATTTGAAACTTAAATTTTAAACGTAAGAAGAATGTTCCATTTTCAAAACACTATGAATTAAAGAATTCGAGAGCCACTGCACATAGAACACTATTAGACTGCAACGTGCATGCCCTACAGTGCTTGTATAACATATCTGGTATGTATTCTCAAATCGATGAATGATTTTCTTAAACTTGCCACGATGACTTTTGGCACGGGCATTCTTTATATTATTCTGAGAATTTATTAATTTTATGTGCCTAGTCGTTTAATAGTTATGATGAGCAGCGCCGGCTCTAGCCCATGTAGCGCCCGGGTGCAATCAGTACCCTGGCGCCCTCTAGTAGGCTCTTTGGAGGCGTCGCGAGCGGCACTCGGCGCCCCCTAAAACACTGCGCCCGTGTGCACCCCACACATTGCACCATAGGTAAAGCCGGCTCTGAATTGATGAGTTTTGAATATATATTTTTTTTACGAATGAATAATTAATAAAGAATCGAATATAATTATTTTCAGCCGAACGAACGATAATTGATCGGTTAGAAAATTGAAAATAATAAGTAAGGTATAAGGTATACATATAATAAGTACATATTTTGTAGTTTAACGATTTGTTCTTTATGCGTAAATTCAAACTAGTTAAATTAATACAAAATACACTTTGATTTCACCCGCGTAGGTATTAAATTGCCTTAACAAAAACTTTATATAATAGTTTAAGACTTGCACACTGATTATGTTCCCACTAAAGATTAGTTCATATGTTATACTAGAAAAGGAAAATGTTTTTCTATCGCAGATAAATATTTATGTGTTGTGCAAGATCTATAGACAATATCTAAGGGATCTGATCTGAATGTGGGCTCTTCGCTTTAAACATACAAAATTATTCAAGTGCATAAACTAATCTTGCCTTTAATTTTAATTTAATTTCACGTTTCGTTGTCTCCACTATAGTTGCTATGAAGTAGATATAAGGCTAGAATAGTAAGGTCAGAATAAGAAAATGGAGTAGTTGTAATTTAAGAAAATAAAATGAGCCATCATTAACTAATTAATTAAAAAAAAATTAAACTAAAGTGACTGTCGTGGATATCGTTAATCTTGTTATAGAAGTACGGTTGTTTTTTTTTATAATTCTAATCATCTATAGTAGTTTTCAAACGTTCGTAGCAGACTGCGATTAAAATTTTCACTCCATTTTCATAGATATGACATTTAACTACAGTTTTATTTCTCACCACATTTTGATACTTGATCAGGTATCAGAAGGCCAGTTATAAGTGTTAAATACGTATCTGCTAGATTTAATTGGCGGATAATTTATCTATCATACTCATAACAGTTACTTTATCACGTTGGAAAGGTTCTAAAAACTTTATAGCAAATATCTTTATATGCACATATGCCATTTTTAATAATCATGAGTGGGTTCATATAGTTAGAAATTGTCATAATTCTTAACTTATTGTATTGTGAATGAAGGCTAGCGCATACGATATTAAAACCAATTATATTTTATCAACATTATTATATTAGGTACAGAGATTAAATTATACTAGATATTGTATAAAGATTAAATTGACTTCACATTAATAGTTTATAGATTTGTAATAGTTTTTAATCGAGTCCCGCATATCATTTGCGTTCCTTGGATTACTATAAGGTATTGTATTATCACGAACTTTATTCTCAGCAATGGACAGGCGATTGCCATTAGATCGATCACCGATGGGATAGACGAGTCCTTGAATCGAGACCGGGAAGCAACGGGAAGCACGTCGTGGGACGATTTGAAGAAGTTTGTCGATAGTATTTGGTGGAAAGAGCGCAAGATTGTGTGTGGTAACGAGTAACGAGTTTTGAGACAAGCGTAAATCCAACCGTGGAGATATTAAATTAAATTCTCCGTCATTCATATTTTGATAGTCTATTAGAAATATACTTACCTCGGTAAAATTTATCGATGCACAGTTGATGCACGGGTGTGTATCTGTACACTACCTTATCTATGGCAGCGTTTCTCAACCAGGGGGTCGCGATCATATACAAAGGTCAGGACAGATTATGCAATTATATACGATTTTCTTTTTAATAAGTAATTATTGATTTACATATAATCAAATATTAAACGTTAAAAGACGTAATTAGAATGTAATTATTAGTACGTAATGGGGTTTGTGAGGTTATTTACTTTATTTATGGCTTTTTTATGAAATCGCGAATCTGAAAAGGTTGAGAAACGATAATCTATAATAGTATATGTCGCGAACGTTTATTTATATTACCTCAATAGGCTTAACAGTGTTGCGCACGAATTCGCCTACTCAAGACCACTTTAAGAGACGTCGTGTTGATGGAAAAAAATGCTTCTGTGTTCTGTGTTAAAAATTATACTCTTTCAAACTGTGAAAACATTTAAGAAAGTGAGCGCTTCGCATTTAAACAGTTCGTCGGATGTGTACCCCGCATATAACAAATGTTTAACTACCCCCGAGTGTCGCACAGATTATTTTACTTTTTTACTCTGGAATAGCTTACCGGTTGGGATTAGGGAGGCTCCGTCAATTGATGTCTTCAAATCGCGTGTATCTGAACACTTTTTATTCAAACAGTGTGAATGACTGCTATGTTTATTACCATTTTATTTATATTTTTATGTATGTACCTATGTATAAATGTATATATGCATGTGTGTACCTATGTAAATTGATATTTATTTATGTTGTATTTATGTAGTGTAATATTGTCAGAACGCTATTTTTAACGGCACTACCCTTAGCCTGCTCTCAACTACCAAAGGTTAGCTAGAAGAAAATGCTATATATCATTAGTTCGCCTTTGTACACACATTTTGGTGCAATAAAGAATTTATCAATCAATCAATCAATCAAAACAGATTGTTGGCGGATGTAAGCAGCTAAAGACTGAACAAAGTGGGTAAAATTTGATTGCAGTTAGCAGCAGCATAGGTGATAATTTGTGACACATGTATTTAAGTATATACTTAGAATTGATTTACAACAACACCGATTAACATGCAATTACTTGAAATGTACTGCATTTACCACTTTATCTTATTTACTTAATGTACGTAGGTACGTGTTTCGGTAGTGAGTGAGATGTGCCAGAGCCCATTCAAATCCTATTTCTCCCCATTTTCCCAATTCTTTCTCCAAATCCATTCCTATATCTCCAAAGGTAGGCAGCGCATCCGGGGGCGTGCTAACGCTTGTAATTTTGGAGTAATGTTGGCATGTATCGCGGTTGTCTATGGGCGACGGTATCCACTTACCATCAGGTGGACTGTATGCTCGTCAGACGCCGTTGTCCATAAAAAAAAATATGATGGATAGTGCTGAGTAGTCCGGATTATTTTTATGACTCATATCCAAATTTTATTTTACTCTCGAAACACAGATTCTACCTAGCTTGAGAGTCAAACTTATAATTTCTGTTCTACCAAATTTATTGTACCAAGTGAATGTATTAATTTCAATTAGCTTGCTAAAGAATACGTGACCAAATTACGTATCACGTGACCGTTGATTTCAATTGTTACGAGTACCTACTTGTAACTAACATCTGGCGTTAATTATAAAGCGATAACTTAGGATAGACCATCTATTCCCAACTTACCATTGAGTTTCTATTAAGCACGTTTTTTTTTTCAATTATTTATATCTAGCTCAGCGGTGAAGGAAAACATCACAGAGAAACGTGTCTGAGAAATTTAAAAATCTGGTGTATGATTCGTATCCAATCAATCGTATCCACTTGATATAATGGGTGTTGTGATATAATGGGGAACTCCTTGATAATTGTGGGCGGCTTTTTACCTGTAGGGGGACGTTATAGGTCGATATTAATCTGGGTATATCTGCATGACGAGTTGGTGCTGGATCAAACTTAAAGAACGAAAGACAAATATCGTGTGTTTAAATTTATCTTTAAGGTCTTTCCGGAACTTGACCCCTGAGATCTTGATTAAGAGTTGCATTTTTAACAATATTAAATTTTGTAACTGGATATAGTTATCTAAATGTTGAATTGTAATAGAGGACATGTGGCCATGACATGTGACCAGAACTGTATAACTTAAAAAAAAACCGACCTTCACGAACTTCATAATAATTATAAGTTTTCCCCGCTTGGGAACGACGATCAATCTTCGATCGTCATTGAAATGTCACAGATCAGTTAAAGTTAAAACAGAAGGTGACAGAAGGTCAATGAGACAAATGAGCAATAAATACCTTAAATCGTTATCTATATTTTAAGCACTGTGTTATCGAAGAAAGGAGCCGATAGAAATTAAACATAGATGTGTTTCTAAGAAATTGGGTTTTTTTTTTCATGAATTCCTTGATTCGTACCATAATACTATACCTTGAATTGTTATCTGATTTTAAGTAATTCCTCTGTAAAAAGTACTGTATTTTGGGCACTAAATTATCGACAAAAGAAGGTGTTAGTGTTGCTAAAAATCGGAAATCTTTTTCATGAATTTCTCGATAAAGTACTATTACTATGTAACAAATTATCTTGTCATAGATTAAAAATAGTCATAAATAAAGAAATAAAAAGTCATAATTAAGTCATAAATTAAAAAAAAAAAATGTAAAACTAGCATCCGCAAAATCATACTTCATACAAGGTAGTAGCAATGTCAGTAGACGTGCGTGATTATGCGGAAGCAAAGGTTTTGGCTATTGATAGTGTCACATTGAATTAAAAGTTGACACAACAGTCGTCACAAATTGGCATATAACTCATTATTTCTAAGGCAAGCCTTTCGGGCTATTAGTTGTAATAAATTATCTTTATTTATGTTCGGTGCGCGAAAATCACAAATATAGATCGATAACGCGCAAATTCAACTGTAAATCGACACATTTTCAGTAATAGCTTTGATACAGTTTTCTCTAAAAATAATATATATATATAATAATAATCTCTAAAAATAATATATATATATATACATTATAATTCTATTTATCATAAACGTGTTACGTCACAATAATTTCACTATACTTAAAGCTAAAATCCTAGTTTCGTTCCTGAACCTGTTAGCAAAATTAAATACTGTTACATTGTTTTCATATAAAATCAAATAAAAAATCAAGGTCTTGGCACAGCGGAGCGGCTTAAAATTTATGATAAAGAAAAACTTACCATTTTATTTGAAATTTAGCGCGAACGCAATTGTTTATAAATATAACAACACACGTCTGTTTAGAAGCAGCAATGCGGGACAACTGCGGTTTGACGTTCGCGTTCGGTCAAGGCCATGGAAACTGTGCCAAACGGCCAATAAAGAAAAGCGACCTCTGACAGCGCGGGAAACGTTACAGCATGGCGGATGGCGGGAAATCTGATGGCACTGAAGAAAATATTGTAGGAAATTTAATCATCTGTAAGTGCGACACTTTTGTTATAACGACACAATAATTATAAATTCGTGATTTATTATTGATTTCTATTCCTTCGTTATACTATGAAATATTTATATTTGTTTAAAATAGCTAGTTATGCGGTCAGAGTTTAATAAAGAATATATTATAATCTGTATAAATGCAGTAGGTATTATCTCAAACCACACAACTGGCATTTGTATTAGATAAGGCTCTCGGGTTTACGAATCAGAAGTTAGTACTTAAAATTAATGATAACATTAGTCTCTTACATCGCATCAAACAAATTGTTCGTACTTCACTTTGTCTTTTATAAAAAGACTCTTTTCCGATCCAGCGTTTTGACATTTTTAAGAATGAAACAATTTAAATTATAAAAGTGCTCGTATATTTCAAAATGGTAAACAAATTTCTACAAACTTTGTGGTTTTAATTCTAAATTGACAGCACTTGAACTTTTACAGTGCTACCAACATCCAACAACATATAATTTGATACTCTTTGATTTATATTTTATATAATAATAAATAACAACTTTTGCAAAATGTGTTTCAACTAGAGACAAGAGGATGATGCATTTGTGATGTAATTCATTTCCGCGGAGTTATTTTGGATGCGCAACCTTGTGACATTTCTAATGCAGTCTATACGAGTAGCTATATTCACTATATTGTATAATAGATTCGTTGTTGATATCTGTGGGCGAAATAGAATAGGTATGTGACCAGATCGCGCGATATCAAAACTGCAGGCAGATTAAAAAAATAAATAAATTGTAAGGTGGTGATAAAGGCCCCCAAGAGTTCTATCCAACTATATACATATTGTATCTACAATAGATACATTTGTTTTCAAATTATACTTTGGTGGATTATACCGTATGATAATTTTGGACTCACAGCCGATTTGGTCCATGTACCTATGAATTTTGTGTCAAATTACATTTGAAACAATTAAGAACTACGAATACCACTTTGTTCAGAATTTTCGTTACATCGTCCGTAGTTTTGAGATCTGCGGTTATCTGTCGAGATATGAGTGGACCCGTGGCCCGCAGTACAACCGTTATGTCCAACTAGCTATACTATGGGGTTTTTTTTTTTCGCGGTAGAACAAATAACCAGTTATACTATGGAGAAATGCAAATCTATGCCCATTTGTACATTTTTTTTGGTTCTAGACAAGTGGGTGGACGAGCAAGCGGTCCCACGTACCTGCAACACCAGGGGGTATGCGGGTGCACCGCCGACCTTGCAAAATCCTATTCATAGCTTATTTGTTGTACTAATGGGCTATATATTCGACAAAAAGACATCAACTTTTCAAGGAAAAGTTCATTATTAAGTTTAAGTTTCATTTTAAGTTTTTAAACATGTTTGTGTTAACTATATAATAAAATATGCCATTACATACTTTTTGGGGAACACATTAAAATATGTGTTCTTTAGAAGAGTTGTTCCACAGGGAGAAAATGCCCTCGGTACCATTAATTGGACATAGCAATTGTATTACGGGTTGTCATCTTTACAATAGATACTACATTTCTTCGAAATGACCCTAAGTGAGATTAAAAAGAATAACATACAGTTCAATAAATTCATTTACCTACGTCACATTCTGTGGTAGGAACTTCTGTTTACACGGTTTAATATATCGTCTAACTGTCTCTAGTTGAAGCGTACATACAATAAATTCTAGCTTATAATTCATAATCCAGCTACATTTTGTAGAAATCACTAAATAATATTTTATAACGTAATTATTCACTACATTTTCACAGCTTCCTTCAGAGCTCATTACGAAAAATTAATATTTTCTTTCACATATAAAAATTGGTGCGTTTCGTATAATTACGTGATAATGTTGGTATTATATTCTATCTACTGTTGTCTAGTTCTAAATTGGCCCCTGACTTGTGTTCCTTATCCTAACTACGTGAGTATTTAGTTTTATAAGTACAGAAACGGAACATAACACACAAAAATATATAAAAGATTATTTAATTATTGCATTATTTTTATATATTGTCAAGATTTATCTCTTAAAAAAGTGATTTTATAAAAAATAATGGTCCCATTGTATATTTTCGTTTTAATAAATACTTTAACTAATAATAATTCCTGGAAAAATAACGCGAGCAAAAAAATAAAAACATGAAAAACACAGGTTTCTTTACTCTAAAATTATTTGAAAATAAGCGATTCAAATAAGTGATGCTGAAATTTTATATATTTTTTTAAATTTATTAAATTTTTATTTATATTTATTTCCAGATAAAACTGGAGAAAAATAAAAGCAATATGAGGAAAAGTGATAAATTTGATTACTTATTCATAATCATCTTATACATAAACGCTGTTATCTAATCAATGCTTAACATTTTTAACCATATACTAACCTTTCTGAAGTTCTATTTGTTAGAAAAGGACATAATATTTTTAAATAACGTTTATGAGTGAGGCCGTATATTAAATTTTATAAACTACTTTGTGATTTTGATCTTAATTAAACAATAAAATAAAATGCGACGAAGTATTTATTCATATTTTAAAAAATATATATATATATAACTATTATGTTCTGTTTTTATACGTATAAAATATTTAATTATACTTATTTATATTTCGTATAATACTTACCCTAGTCAGACGTCACATTGCGTGTTAATTAGTAAGTGCACTATATTATACATAAATTTAAAAATTACACCAATAAGAAAATTTTAAAAATTCCCTATTAGTTATTTTAAACTAATTATGTAATTAGTTTTTAAACTAAAGTAATTAGTAATATAATTATAAAACATTAAAATTTTGACAAAATTATACAAATTTCTCAATACAAGTAATTTACTTTTTAGTTACTTTATTAAATAATAGTTTTTATTATCTTTCTGGTATAGTTTATTGTAGATTGTACATTAAACAGTGATTATGTGCAGCGAACGTTTTCTATGTTTATTTCATAAAAAGTAAACACATTAATTTGCAATTATACTTCAGTAAATACTTCTTCAGATATGTAATTACAACAAAATATCTACTATATATTTGATTATATAAAATATCTAACGTAAAAACTAGCTTAAGGTCTTTTAACATTATTAGTGCTATTATTAGGTGATAGGTAAAAATATAAAATACACTATATAGTATATAGTATATGTACTATAAATATACTATAACATATAGTATGTTTGAATAACAAAGACGAATAAATATAATTTATATAATATGTTAAAAGTTCCAATTGAAAAATCAGACCGCCATTGTGTATTAATTTAGTATTCTCTATTATTAAATTTTAAATGTTACATTTAATTTATTTATACCTTTCTTTTATGTTTCTACAGGATGACTTATTTCTAGATACATATTTTTTTTTTATACTTCATGTGTCAAGGCACCTCTTAAATTAACATTTGTGTGCGCTTCGCTTACAATAAAGTACAAAATATATGCTTAACAGACTCCTAATACCAATTGCTAATGTTTTTAACTAAATTTTAAAGTTACCTGTACCATCGCTTTGTTCCAATTAAGTCTCAAAACCTAGTTCAGACTTCGTGTTAGCAATATATGTACTTATAATCTATTTAAAAACTGTGTTTGTGGTCTCCGTCTTTCATTTTTCTTTAACTATAATTATATGTAATTAATAATTTCAGTTTCCTGGCAAATAATTGTTTATTTGCCAGGAAACTGAAACTTGCGCCGAAAAACGTTAATTACGATCTGAAAATACAATTTCTTAAGAACAAAACATTTTTATTGATAACAATAGGTATTGTTTATGTAAAAACCCGCAGCTCTGGCTTTCAATCGATAGCGGGCGACGCTAGCGACGCGCGTGGCTGGAGTTGTAAATTAAACAAAATGTTACATAGTTAAATAATTTTCTTGCTTATTCCCAAATTAGTTCAAACACTAATTATTAAAAAGTTTACGCAAGTAATTATAATATGTTATGACAATAAAGTTATGACAAGTAGTTATGACATTAATAACGTAAATAGGTTTGCCCTAATACCATTTCTATACAATCGCTAGATGTCAATTCAAGACGCTAGATGGCATTGTTTTCCTGCTGCCTTCGAACTGAAAATTGTCAGGATTATCTACATATTTTTAACAAAGTGTGAACTAGGCCAGGAGATCAATATATTAATTACAATATTTAATTAAACTAATTTTCTATAATTATTATTACAAGTGATAATTATCTATAATAATTAAGTTGGCTTCGCACTACCGAAATTCACCGTCAATTTTATAGGGATGTAATGAATATTCGTTTTCAAAATATGAAAGATTTGCAGAATATAAACCTTTGCGATCGCTACGTTCATTGCGAAAATGTTAGCGAATATATTTATATTTATTTAAGATAGCTAATTATGCGGTCAAAGTCTCCTAAAGAGCATATTATAATCTGTATAAATGCTGTATTATCTCAAACCACTTATCTGGCATTATGTGTTAGGGGAGAGATTTATCTTTCGCTTTCGGCATAAATAATTTCATTACATCCCTACAATGTATCCCAATTATCACTTAAGTATACATTTATTCATACATTATTAATCTATAAAATTTGCCTTCACCTATGTCTCTAGTTCAATTAAGTATTATTTAAAAATAGAGTCATTTAAATCTAATATTTTATTCGGCACTTTTAAATTTATCTCTTTGAGAGTCCGGCACTTTGGTATTTTATACCTTAAAAAGTAAGTATATTTCACTAGTATATTCTATTATTATATCCGTAGAGTATTATAACATTAGCCAACAGTGTTCTCAGGTTTTTTACAACTTATTTTGCGTTAGTAAACGAATGATTAAGGTGGCTTTAAAACTCAAATTTGCTGTTCTAATTGCATAAACAGGTTTATTCTACAAAGTTCCACTTGCGGTCAGTGTCACCTACCCGTCTATTAAATACGTTGATAATGAGCCGCAAAAGAGTTTGTATTAGCTCGAACATTCAATCGCCTAATACTATAAATATATAGATAGATGTAAGGTAAACGTAGCTGTAGTTGACATAAAATGTAATAAATATGGTATGAGTATACCAAGGTTATCCAAATCAAATTTGTCACAACCGAGTGTTAAAACGTGTGGAAATCATTTTGTACAATCTAATAATGCATACGGTGTCCTTATCTCTATTATGAAAGTGGAAAAAGAGACACCGCAATTAGTTAGTGAATGAGCGTCTCGATTATCTCTAAAGAGCGATTTCGTACGATTTGTAATTCAGCTCTCGCTTCCATACCATAATAAGCCACTTCATAATACAAAGTCTGGTGGAATTCCGGATTTATTCAATTAGTTGAAAATCAGTAGCGTGCATAGGTTTTGATACTAGGGTTAATAGTGGTGGCAGTAGATAGAAACCTTAAATAAAGAATGCTAAAAGAATTTCTTACATTATGTCTCTTCAAAATGAATAACCGTTAAATGCTCGAGCGCTTAGTAAGCGCTAATAAACCTTTAATACTCAAGCGTGAGCGTTATAGTCCAAGTTCTTAGCGCTTGATTTTTACAACACTATTAATCAATCACAATATTGATGCCCGAGTAATCCGGTTTAAATAATACCATATTTTTCAATAAATTATGACACGTCTACACAAAAACCGTATTTATTCAATTGTCTATAACAGGCACGTTTACCTCGCAAGCCTTTTAAATGTGTGTGTTCATAGTGACTTCCCCAGAACTTTGTTCGTAGAGCATTTTTACCTCGTCGTGGGTCATTTGAGATACCGTGGGAATTTTCGCCACGTTATTTACGATCGGTTTTACCTGCGAAATAAAAGGTGCTTGTTAAACTATAGGTCCTACATATAAGGCCTAACTTGAAATCCTTAACTTGATAAAGAAGTTCGTTGCATTGGCAATCTTATAGTTTGTTGCATTGGCAATCTTATAGTTTGTTGCATTGGCAATCTTATAGTTTGTTGCATTGGCAATCTTATAGTTTGTTGCATTGGCAATCTTATAGTTTGTTGCATTGGCAATCTTATAGTTTGTTGCATTGGCAATCTTATAGTTTGTTGCATTGGCAATCTTATAGTTTGTTGCATTGGCAATCTTATAGTTTGTTGCATTGGCAATCTTATAGTTTGTTGCATTGGCAATCTTATAGTTTGTTGCATTGGCAATCTTATAGTTTGTTGCATTGGCAATCTTATAGTTTGTTGTATTGGCAATCTTATAGTTTGTTGCATTGGCAATCTTATAGTTTGTTGCATTGGCAATCTTATAGTTTGTTGCATTGGCAATCTTATAGTTTGTTGCATTGGCAATCTTATAGTTTGTTGCATTGGCAATCTTATAGTTTGTTGCATTGGCAATCTTATAGTTTCGTTGTATCTTATAGTTCGTTGCTAATTGCTAATGCAACGAACTATAAGATGGGTGGCGGTCAGTTAATAAACTTTAGTGGTTATTTAATTACGTTACCCTGTTATTGGCAATCCCCGCGAATCCGTTAGCGACGTATCCATTGGGCACGGTGCCATTGTGCGCAGTGCCGTTATGCAGCGTGCCGTTCGCGAGTGCGCCGCCCATGCGCGTCATCGCGTGCGCGAACTGTTGCATTGCTGATATGTCTGCCGTAATCACTAATAATGGTTATTCATATAATATTGGAGTTTCAACATATTTGCTCGATCTACATTGATATCAATATCATGAGATTGATCGCTGATCGTTGGACGCGGCTGAAAAACAGGCCAACCACATCCACTCGAACGACGACGAACGTTGGATCGAAAGACAATCTGCTCGATCTGGGTAAAATCGATCTCTTCAATCGACATCAATCGATTGGTACGTTAAATGATAGTTCATTTAGATAGATGTAGCAGGTGACCCTTAAATGATCAATGACTGTCATTGATGTATAAATAACAAATAAATAAGGCCACATTCAGTGGGTCACACTAGGATTCCTTGTGCCGTGGGTCCAGAGACACACACAAAATAAACACAAATACACATCCATACCCAAACAAGCATTTGTCTTTAAATAAAAAAATGTCCAACCGGGAATCGAGCACGGAACCTTTTGCACAACAGGTAGGATCATTCATTACCAACGGCGCCAATCGGTCGTCATTAATGTACCATTAAATTGTTATAATGAGGTAATTCGATCATCACAGATGTAATTTTACCTGTAGTTGGCATGGGTGTTTGGTCCACAACTTGCTGCGGCATCGCGGCTATAGCTTCAGCCTTCTCCATTTCTTCCAGAATCACCCGCGTGAACTCCGCCTGCACATCGGGTGAATCTGTGTCGCCGTCCACCTGGGAAAGGTTAAGAGTACAAATTATTGAAAATTACATACAGACGATACTGTATTGAAATACAGTCGATTACACAAGTTACCTCACTTTCGAAAATGACTTTTTTATTGTCAATCAGATGTCAATGCAATAGCACATATATAGGATTAAAAAAATATCTGCACCCTTTTAACACGCAATTTCTTTCGTGAAAACTAACAACTTTAGTGCTAAGACTTTTTAAAATTGAGCATTTTCTTCACAACCACTCACTAACTAGCACCACGTATGAACACTCGCATCCACTTACATAGATATAAGACATCGAATAATAGCGATTCCATTAGCTCGCGACCTAGTCACACCCAAATAGGGTGCGACCCCACGTGGGACTTCACATAAATCATCCAAGTCACCGCTCGCGTCAGGTCGCTCACTGGGTTCCACCCGGTGGGCTTGATCGCGCGGGTGGCATGAAGAAACGACACACCAGCGGCAACCCAATCTGGGAAGCCAACCCAAGGACCTGCCCGCATTAACGGGCAGCGGAAAAACATAACCTCCGTCAATGGGTTAAACTACCCAGGCACGGAACTCCACCCCTCGTGAGGGGGTGAGAGATGGCCTACTAGGTTCCATTAGCAGTTATTTATCTAATAGTAGCGGTACAAAGGAACAAAGTAAATTGGCATAACCTATAGCAATACATGCGCAACATGTAAAGTTGCAATTAAACAAAATAAACAAAATACCTAACAAATATTGCATTTTATTACATAATGAACTTCCATTATTGCATTACATAATGAACTTCCATTATTGCATTACATGATGAACTTCCATTATTGCATTACATAATGAACTTCCATTATTTCATTACATGATGAACTTCCATTATTGCATTACATAATGAACTTCCATTATTGCATTACACAATGAACTTCCATTATTTCATTACATAATGAACTTCCATTATTGCATTACATAATGAACTTCCATTATTGTATTACATAATGAACTTCCATTATTGCATTACATAATGAACTTCCATTATTGTATTACATAATGAACTTCCATTATTGCATTACATACTTCATTAGTCTGCCACCCTCTATCCACGAAATAAATGCACTCACTATAACAAGCCGGTGGTCCTGGTCCAAAGTCTTCAGCATCGGCAGACTGAGCTCGCGGAAAACCTCGAGGCGTCGTCTGAACGCCGCCACGGAGTCGTCTCGTCGACCACGACCGAGCTGAAGCTTGGAACAGTCCAGCAGTACCATACGGGGGTATATTTTGAACTGGAAAAGATAAGACCGTTATTGGAAATGTTATATCTAGGGGTAGAAAGATAAGCCTGGTGGTAATTCCAGTCACGACTATGCATCGAAACCGCTGTAAAACATATTTACAGCGGTTTAGATACTTACTTATGGTTCTTACTAACTGGAATCCACTGCAGGGCATAGCAATTACAAAGGAATTTCCTGTCATAATCTATCACGCGGGCGCAGTGCAGATTAGTGGATATTACACATGTCGCAGATTACTTTTGTTAACGCGGGTTTTCTGTCACAGTCGCGCTAATGATTATTGAAATATCGAACAATATTCTACTTAAGTAGAAAATTGGGCCGGGATTCGAATTCATGCACTAACGTGATGTATTGATCGTGAGAACAAAGTTACTCTGATACTATAGATACACGTCTCGTACCGTACCTACTCGACATGGACCCATTTTTGAAACGGTTCCATTTATTCCAACTCCTTCGAATATTGGTTTAGCACTAGACAATACCCATTTTCTGCCACGTCGTTAACCGTAACACGAATTCAAAATTCGTGCCTTTACCAGTTTGGTCACCAGCTCTCTTGGAGTACCAAGGGATTTTGATAAGAAATTCCCGAAAATTGACAGTATCTGCAATTTCTTAGCAAAATCAAGCGTCAGCCATTTATTTGCCATAATCGCCTTTCTTTTCCTTATATCCTTATTTGGACGATAGGAGGAAAGACCCGAAATAAGCATAGTCTTCGGAATCAAACATTAGAGATGTTCGATTCCAAAAGAGAAATTACTTTCATGAATCAATTCGATTCACGCATAAGATAAAGCAAAATATTTTTGAGAATATACTAACCTCTCTCTGGAACTGTTCCATTTGCTCCAAGTCCCTTGGATATCCGTCCAGCACTAACCCATGCCCGCTGGTTTCCGCGTCACTGACTGCTGCCCTTACTGATTTGGTGACTAGTTCCCTGGGTGTCAACTCTCCGCCGCTAATTGAGGTCCTCGCTAAGGCTCCGTCTGATGCTGGACCGCCTCCTGAATCAGCTAACGCACGAAGGCGTTGACCGAGACTAGAAAAAGAAAAGGAGTATGTTACTTTACTATTTTTTTCTCGCAAATCATCACGTGTGTAAACTAAATTCTTTAGTTAGCCCCTGTGAGGTGGTGTAGTATAATTTTAAAAGTAGTAAGTGGTAAGTTAGGTAATTCAGGGTGGTTTGTCTTAAGACCTGTTGTATGTTGGTGTCACACTTCATACCCCTGTATTCATACACACATTCACTCTGATAGACAGGATCTCACTGCTCGTGTGTAAGAGTTCCAACGTTTACCTACAACCCTATAGTAGTGCGGGATATGTATAGGAATTGTTAGGTATGACCTACCTCCACGCCCAGTCTCAGACGTGGACCCAGCGATGTTGGGCTAGATAAAGGAGACTTGTCTCGGTCAACGGAGTAGAGTGAGATATGGTATGGAAAAGATAGGCATCAGGCACGAACAACCTCTGGGTAAAGGGCAGAGTGACGAGAAGCAACACGGTCGGTTATAATGCCGTGGCGTGAACAATCCCAGAAAATAAAAATGTCCTTCGTGAAAAAGTAAGGAAGACTCAGATATTGAAGAAACCCGCTAGATGACTGATCTGATTTTTTGGCAAGCTAAAGCACAAAGAATTTTTTATAAAAAACTTTCCAAGTTTCATGAGGGGGGGGGGAAGTGCGCGCTGCAATCCAACAGCCGCTGGGCGCGCTCGACTGGCAACGTTACCCCTCTCTCACAGAAGACTACCTTAAAATGTACTGCATTTCCCACTTTATCGTGAGATGTGCCAGAGCCCATTCCCATCCTATCCCTCCCCATTTTCCCATCCTTTTCTCCAAATCCATTCCTATGTCTCCAAAGGGAGGCAGCGCATCCAGTGTCGTGCCAACGTTTGTCATTTTGGACCAATGTTGGCATGTGTCGCGGATGTCTATGGGCGACAGTATCTACGTACCATCAGGTGGTAAAGAAAAACTTTTTTCTGCGTACCTTTTCCAGTGCAAAAATGTTTTTGAGAATCTGGTAAGAAGCGTTCAGCGCTCGTTTTAACAACACTATATTATGCTAACTCCCACCAAGAATGACCCATTTTTTTGTATTATCAATTCCACGCTATCCCCCCAGGAGGAATGATAATACAACAGGATGAGGAAAACCGCTCGTCCCGTATATACTTCCTATATTTCTAATCCTCTTCCCAAATCCATTCCAAGATTTCCAAAGGTATCCGGGAGCGTGCCAACGTTTGTCATTCTCAACTGATGTCGGCATGTATTGCGGATTACGCAATACGATAGTATCCAGCGTATTTTCAAGTCTTGTATGTCTCTGCACTCATGACACAGGGGGAATCCTGGTGTGGTCTAAACGGAAATACCTATAATGCGTCCACCCCGGTCTCTGGGTGACGGCCCGTTGGCACAGCGTCGCCTTGTTACTGCCGGGACCACCGACCACCCACAGCATCGCCGGTGTTGTTGACGTGCCTCGGACCCTTATTACTTCCGGCTGAAACATTTACAAAGTTAGTTACATTTATGAATTTCATGTATATAATATAATGAACCTGTTAGTATAGATAGATAACTATTGATTGCACTTTAAAACAAAACATAATAATAATTGACATTGTAGAAGCAAACTGCACAAAAGGCGGTATTATCGCTAAATGCAATCTCTGCCAGACAACCATTGTACGTGAGTTTATTTTAATCGAGGTTTCAATCGGGTTGCACTGACCGTGGGCACGAGTTGACCATGTCAGTCAGCTCGTGATCATGGATATTCCAACTCTGTTGAAAGTAATGTAGATAAAATATAACAAGTAAACATACTCGTACGTGTTTAAGTAAGACACAGTAAAAATCTTAATAATGGTAGGTACATGGCATCCAGATTAGTTGTATTTTGTGTCACAAAATCAACAACAGTAATTACGATAAAGAGATTAAAACTAACAACTTAAAAAAGTGTGTTTGTATTCAAACGAGCAAGATAAAACTACTAAGTGGGCAACAAATTATAATGTACAAAACAATCTTATTTTTGAATGACGACTGCTATTTATTTGCTGTTCATTTGGTACTTTCCGATGTTCATTTAATAATTTCTCTTAGAAAAGTAATATAGACAAATGCAATAATTCTTCAGTAGTGTTTTTACAATCGTGCAAATAAATTTATAAACGAGATTGGACATTCACAAACAGCAGAGCCCCGTTACTATAGTTTTCACAAACTGGACACGTTACCTTTCACCCACAGAAGACTACGTTCAAATTTATTTATTTATTAATTTAAATGTACTGCATTGCCCACTATCCTATTTCCCCAATGTACGTGTTTCGTGTTTCGATTCGTGTTGAGTGAGATATGTCAGAGCCCAATGCCATTCCATCCTATCCCTCCCTATTTTCTCAACCTTTTCTCCAAATCTATTCCTATATCTCCAAAGGTAGGCAGCGCATCAGGGGTGTGTCAAAGTTTGTCATTTTCGTTTAACATTGGCATGTATCGCGGATGCTCGTGAGCTACAGTATCCACTTAAGTACCATCGGGTGAACTTTATGCTCGTCTGCCGCCCTCGTCCATAAAAAAAGAGCAGAAAAATGTAAAATTCTTAACAGGTCACGGCGATTGTCTGCCGCGGGGCCTAGACGATGTATAACATCCATTCTTTATATCCTCCACATTTTTCCGTCAAGTCATCACGGCTAAGTATCCGTATGATCGAGTTTTTTAATAAAAAGCGAGGTCGGTGCGCATTGATTGTGTCGCCTTGAGGAAACAATGGCATTTAGGTCAGAACAACAGTTATTGGGTTAGGTTTCTACCAACGTTTAAAGATTCTTTCCTAACCCGCAGTGGATCAGAAAAAAGTTATTGGATAAGGCTTCTACTATGAACTATGAACCATCTATGAAGATTCTTTCTAAGTCTTTAGGTTTTTAGAATTATTGCTATGGTTTTTAGATCTATGAAGTTTCAATTTAAAATAATTAAGATATTGCGGGGCCGGGGCTAATAATTGGAGGGGGGCCTTTTGAGGGACTTGGTTCAAAATTAAACACCTTTTCATTTTTGATACTAGGTACTAGGCCCCTCGAAGATGGGCCTCGGGGCTGTAGCCCAACTTAGCCCCTAGGTTAGTCCGCCCCTATCCGCATGGTGAATGGCCTGAAATCCTGGCATGATAATAAGAAGAGGTCTTTGCTTTGTAGGGGGACATTCAATAATGTATTTAAAAAAAATTAAGACATTCCTTTCATAGAAGGTTCTTCAAGTCTTAGCGATACACATGAGTATTTATCTTTTCTGATTAATTTTTATCTTACCTTAGAACTGACGATCCTATGTACGTTCGTGTTCTCCTGTAACTCCCTCGGCGGCATCACCAAGGGCGCTGCGATGGGTAAAACTATCGGCTCTTCTCTTCTCACACCCTCCCGCGTTCTCTGCCTCTCTCTATCTCTTTCCATGTCCAAATTTTGTACCGGCGCCGGTTCGACACCAACTATTTCGCCAGGAATGCCACCAGCGCCTACTCCGACGCCACTGACGCCATTGACGGTTGTCTGGTCTTCTAATGATCCTAATATTTGAAGAACAGCAGCTCTGAAGTCTTTGTAAACTTCTTCGGGATTCCGCTCGCCGTTTATCTGTCAAGTAAAGATATTATTACTATTATTTTAAGTGTTATACATATTTTATCATTTTTGGGAAGGAAACGGTGTATAGCGCAGGCCTACAAACGCTGAGCGCACTCGACTGGTCAAGTTACCCTTCTCTCATAGAACATAACCGTAAAACTGCATTTCCCACTTTATCATATAGCTAAGTATCAGTTTTGTATATGTGTGATCTTCATATGACACAAGAAAGTTTTTTTTATTTAGGGAAGTAGGCGAACGACCATGCAGTTTCACGTGATGATAAGTGTTACCGCCGCCCATGGACACTTGCTACACCGGAGAGTATGCGGATGTGCCGCCAACCTTGCAAAATCCAATTCACAGCTTTCTTGAAGAACCCCATATCGTAGCGTAATGGACAGACCTCTTGAAGCAGTTCGTTCCACAGCCTACGTGTTCACGGTATATATAGTTAAGAATTCCTTTAACATTTTTATCACTAATGAAAGCTACTGGTTAAATTTACTATATACCTGATTGAATTTAATATAATATCCGTTGAAGGGCAAGCCTCTCACAAAGACTCATTGAATACATTTTTTTTAAATAACTTATTGTAAGAAGTATATTTAAGATGTAAAATAGTGATTTGTTCAAATTTTTATGAACAACGTAATTAAAAATGAAATTCACTGTTACATAGAATAATAACTAAGTATTAAATAAATAATACTAATACCTAACTTGAATAATGTACGGATTCCCATAACAATTAGGTAAAGTACCTACTTGTTAATTACATATCGGTTATTTACTAAGACGTTTATAGAAACTAGGTCGAATATATGTATGTATTTTAAAATTATTGTGACACTCCTACTTGTCGAGGAGTTGTGGTCACATTTGTCAATAAATAGGTCACTACATTACCTGGCGATCCCATGGCTCAGGAAAAAATTGATTTAAAGGGTGTTTTATTCGTCGTTCATCGACGCGTAGGGCCTTTTCGGTTAAGTATATCGCAGGGTACGTGGATACATAAATATTAGGTATCTACGTTTAGAATGAATTTTAGCGTGAACCAATAAATCTTGATTTTTTGGGTGCATAATGCAATCCAACAGCCGTTGGGCGCGCTCTACTGGTCACGTTACCTCTCTCACATAGAAGACTACCTTGAAATGTACTGCATACCCTAACCTATCCCATCCCTTCCCATTTTCCCAACTCTTTCTCCAAATCAATTGCTACATCTCAAAAGACAGGCAGCGCATCCGGGAGTGTGCCAGCGTTTGTCATTTTGGACTGATGTTGACATGTATCGCGAATCGCCATTACAATTTACAATCAGGTGGACTTTATACTCGTCTTCTTACTATAAAAAAGAACTCAGAATCACTCAGGGAAGGAATAGAGACTTACAAATTTGAAATAGCGGGGTACGCGTTCATACACTCGCATATAAAGAAATGTAAAATGTATTTATTATTATTACAAGCATTATTGTTAACAGAAACGCAATAAGTATATTTTAACGATATATGAGTAGTTAAATGTTACTTTATGTTACGCCAATATCTGTGAAGAAATATATAACAATAAAATTTTTTTTTAATAGAACTAAAAACTATCAGATATCGCAGGGAAGTGCGTGGAAGTGCGAAGAAGGGAGATGCCTTCTTCGCACTTGTTAAGCAAAAATTCCTTAACAAATTTTTGCTAACCCCTTACCGACTCTTAAATTCAACGGGTTCGGGCGAAAAACATCTCCTTATGTTTTCAAACCGAAAACCTTAATGAGTTAAGAAAACTTTCATGACACCACGCATAGACTATGACACTTATTTGGGTCATCGCGTTCACCTACAGGGGTAACTAAAAATTCATAAACGTTCCTTGTAACTGATGATTGTATTTCAGACACGCCCGATATCGATATGGATACTTAATTATTTATTTATAGAAAAATAGAAGTCGGCAGCGAGGACTTTGAAGTTATACACTCGTAAAGACAATTGTGACTTGTGTCGAAACACGTGATATCACTTACAATTGTTGTGAAATTGAGGAAGAGGTGTGTTTTTCAAAATACTTTCTGTTTCTATACAGGCTGCAATAAAAAATAATTTCTGTTTCTATACAGGTGAAAATAAAAAATACTTTCTGTTTCTATACAGGCTGCAATAAAAAATAATTTCTGTTTCTATACAGGCTGCAATAAAAAATAATTTCTGTTTCTATACAGGCTGCAATAAAAAATAATTTCTGTTTCTATACAGGTGAAAATAAAAAATAATTTCTGTTTCTATACAGGTGAAAATAAAAAATAATTTCTGTTTCTATACAGGTGAAAATAAAAAATAATTTCTGTTTCTATACAGGTGAAAATAAAAAATAATTTCTGTATCTATACAGGCTGCAATAAAAAATAATTTCTGTTTCTATACAGGCTGAAGTAAAATATAATTTCTGTTTCTATACAGGCTGAAATAAAATATACCTGCACCCCTTATCATTAAATTTCTATCGCGAAAACTAACAATTTTGTTCTAAGAGCTTTTTAAAATTCAGCTTTTTTAAATTTTACACACAAACCACTCATTCACTCACACGGCGTACGTACACTTGAAAATCGCAATGTAGGTATTTGATACCTTTATACACGTAGGTATTTAATAATAGCGGTACGAATAATGCACCAGTTGTTTATGAATGTAGTGTGCGGTGTTGCTACTAGTAGTAGCGCGTAGGGAGTAGCACAGAGTATTGAAGTCAGAGATTTGATTTAAACATAAAAATTTTTTTTTGTAAAAATATCAATTCAGAAATAAATCGTAGCACAAAAATTGTTAATTTTTATGAAAGAAATTCAATGTCTTAACACTGAGGCAGGTATTTTTTTATTTTACCCTACGACCTGCTCTAGCTTCGCTCAGGTGTCATGATGATTCCCTAGGAAACCCTAACGTAGCCTGGATTTCCCAGGAAATACATGTTCATCTTCATTAGCCTATGTCCTTTCTAAAAGTGCAAGAATTTTAAAAATCGATCCGACAGTTGTGCTAGTCGGAGTGGTTGATTTCACGTTCTACTGTACAGTTAAAAAAAAATATTTTTCACACATGGGTTTGTGTTGGTAGAGTTTGGTATATTGTGTGTTAAATCAGTGATGATTTTGTGGTGTACGAAGGAATTATTGATTAATGTGGCACAAGAAACTAACAACATTATAGAAAATTCTCGATGCAAGTCTCGAGCCACGCCTCATAGAAACCCACTCTCGCCCCATTTCGTTGTAAAAGAAAAAATTATATATATAATGTTTAATGAAATTATGGCCGCGCCGCATCTACGGTTAATAAAATTTTCATATTTCACACAGCCGTGGTTTCCCACGGTATCATTGTCTGATAAATATTATATGTAGAGAGTAAAACTGTTGAGTTTTTTTATTATTTGAAGAACTGGAAGTAATGTGTCATAGTCATAGTAATGAAGTAAAGTAAGTAATTTTTTAGGTATGTGTCATAGCCAAATTTTCGGAGAGAGTTTCATAGTTTTAATAGAAATACTTTTATCCGGAGATGCTTAATTAGAATTCAACGCAGAGCTATAAAAAAGCTTCTGTTAAATAAGGAGAGAAAATATATTTATTTCTCAAAAAACAATAATTAAGTACATCATAGTACAGAATCGGACACTAACTATATGTATACAGGACGTGTTAAAACTAAAAATATGGTTCTGATTTCATTTCTGATTCCGAGTTTATTGAGATAAATAATTGAAAAATAATCTTTGCTAAATTTTTCACACAAATTTGATAAATACAAAGCTCAAAAATTTGACAAATAACTAAGATAAATAATTTAGATATAAGTAGGATTTTTTTCCAGAAAATCTTAGGTGAACCATTATCGCATGTACAATGTACATAGCTAAAATGTAACTGTAAACTGTAAAATGTAGCTAAAGTGTAACTAACTATAAGTGGTTACGATGGAACTATAATATTTATAGGATAAGAACAGAAGTCCCTTGAAATAATATTTAAAAACACTTTTGGTTTAATCGGTGTGCCATTGACACAATCAATATCTATTTCAAACTACGACGTAGTTCAAAATCTTGGAGGTTAAAATGGTGACAAACGGTCATGTGAAGGAAAATCTATAACTAAGGAGGCTTCACATCTTCAAGACAATGACATAAACATATCTTTTATTGAAATAAGATGGCAGATGATCCCTCGATACATGTGAGAGTATCTACTGGAATGCACTATATCACAAGAAAGTGACATTAAAGATTGTATAGTCATTTTATATCACAAACAAGTGATATTAAAGATATATTAAAGGATTCCTTGTGATAATTTATTAATTGTTGCGAAAACGACTATTACAACACTAAATTGTCGCCTGTGTAGTCATAATAACACGCATATATCGCTAGATTGCAATTTAACTGCGTCAAATCCTGCCTGTATAAACATATCTACTACATAAAATTATTGATGTAAGATATAGTAGGCGAACGAACACAAACTTGAAAAATCTCCTTTCCGCTTTTCCCTTCCAGCGATTACCAACAACTAGCTATATATAAGTCATTGGTCCACCTGATCGAAAGGCATTCTACGCTACCTTTCCATATGAGGATCTCCACCCGAGGACACGGTTACCACATTGGTTGTAATTCTTAGTGCCCCGTCAGCTTACTGGTTCCATGTGCCATTATATGTATTTTCTATTAAACATTCTGTGTACACTTCACGAGGTTATTATTTTAATAGCATTAATTATTATATGGATTATTATGAGGCAGTTATATTGAAGAGGCCTCGCAGTCACTTGGCTAAATAATAGAATATTCCACGTATTTCTATTTTAATTACTTTTACAATATAAACTTTTATAGAGCACACGTGTAATTTCTTTGGCAGCCATGTGGGACCTTTCCCATAACATAATAAAAATATTTAAATAATAGGTTATGTCTAGGTTATAGGTTTTACTTATTACTGCTTAGACTACTATATTATTACCTGTAGGTAGTTTGTCATTTGAATGCATGTATAATATGGCATATTTCTTTACAATTTCGAGTACGATTCATAAAATGACAATGACGTCATTTTATTAACCGTACGATTAATAAAATTTGAAAAAATCTGTTGACGATAGTTCAGTTTCTTTTATAAGTTATATTTAATTGGTTATTTAGCTATTTTTCTATACATGATTAGAATAACACTATAGATAATCCGGATAAATGTGTTCTCGCCTGCGCGTTTGCAGAGGTGCGGGCGGCGATTGCGCGGAGAATGGCCAGACTCACTTGTCTTTTTTATATAAAAGTTATACTAACTTGTTTCTCTATAGTAGTCAATCTGTACAATTATAGTCAAAATATCGTGAGAAGTGAGATAGATGACTTAATGTTAGAAATCACATTACGAAAATGATTATCTATAGAAGAACGGTATCATTCTTCTGTAGTACCGTTATTAACAACCTCAAATGAGTAACTAAGTAGCCAATGGCTTCTGCACTCGTTTCCATTCCACCACAAATATTCTCAAGCTGATTCAAGTGATTTCAAATACTAATGGATTTGCAAAGTATATTTAAAAACTTGATTTCACCTCGTAATTGTTGAATAAACATATAAATTTCAAGAACAGTCAACTACGACACGATTATCTATTATATTATCGTTCATCACGGAATATTGTTTCCAAAAATACTGTTTAGTTTTAAAAACTTGGATGGTAATTACAAGCGTTTACGTTTAGTTTGTTATCGTTAGCACTGTGCATTATTATCATGTCAGATATTGAGAGGGCTCAATGTTTTCAGGTTAGTGACATAAACTACCGCCCACTAAGTTTCAAACATTAAAATATAAGTATTTAGATTCTTCGTTGGGGATAGAACAGTTCTTGAACGGAGACGAGATACCGGGCAACATGTCGGAGAACGTCTACCGCGGTCAGGTGGACTGACGAAATAAAGAAGCTGGTCGTTGATGAATATTGTGGGACGAATCGTGTAAGAAACGAGACTGTTTTGCAAAGAATGGATAAGGGTTTGGAAGTCATCAAAACAGTTAAAATAAGAAAATTTATCATATTTTAGTCAAGTATCAGCAATTAGTAGTGCAGGTAACTACTAGGCCCTCCGGCCAGGTATCTCGACGACTTAAATAAATTCGCCGGTAGTGGTTGGATGAGAAGAGCCGAGGTTCGTGTGTGGTGGCGAGCCTTGGGAGAGGTCTACATCCAGCAGTGGAGAGACATAGGCTGATGGTGTGGTATGGTTATACACGGTCGCCGTAAACCTGCCAGAAGACGGACATCATGGCTCAGAAATCATAGAGAATGGTTAGAGATGAGCAACGAGTCTTTGTTCCGAGCAACAGTCTCTCGCGTGAGAATAGCCATGCTGGTCGCCAACTTCCATTAGGAGATGGGACCAAAAGACAAAGAAGAAATAGTTGGTAAATGAGATGAACGGAAGGTCATAATTGTGGTAGCGACCCTTAGCCCTTAGGAGGCTATATCTGACGGTTGAAAGACGTAAGCTGATGGTATGTCATATTATACTCGCAGTGACCATACAATTTCCTTATACCATATTATGTCGTATACCACGCGAGTCTATGGTAACCGAAAGATTCTTGAATCAGTTTTACGGTAATAAGTATGTCAAACTCTGTCGAATTCAACGAATTGATGTAAAGATATCATAGAAAGAGACAGAGAACGAATAAAAGGGTCTTAATGATAGGACAGAGATGAAAGCCGTGACATTTACCTGGTGGAAATAGTTGAACTTCATATTCTCTAGAATGATTTGGGAGCAATGGAAGTCAGAGATTTCAGAACAAACGCCATTAAAAAGGACAATGTCAAAGAGATTGTAGGATCAGATCAAGACCCACGACAGACTGTACAGCTTTTGATGATAATACGGTAGTAAATCACTGATAGAAAGAGCGTTTGTTCCATACTTGACAAAAGAGTCGTTGTTTTTCTTTGTAACTTTCAGTCTACTTAAAAAGTTTTGGATCGAGTGAACAAAAAGTAGTAGACTTGGGTCTTTTAGACGTATTTTATCTTCCATACTCGACAAAAGAGTCGTTCTTTTTCTTTGTAACTTTCAGTCTACTTAAAAGTTTTGGATCGAGCGAACAAAAAGTAGTAGACGTAGGTCTTTTAGACGTATTTTATCTTCTTACCACCCAAAGGTTGCCTGGAAAAAATCGCTTTGGCGGTAAGGCCCTTTCGGCTTTATCCGAATTTAACTTTTCGTGTTAGTGATTTAAATTGTCTTTTTCCAACATATGTTTGTGTACAATAAAGATTTTGTCCATCTATCTAGTTATTAAGATTATCCGCATTTCTCTGCTAGTTTGAAATCGTCGTTGGTGAATTTTAAGTAAATATACCAATAGCCAAATTTATTTGGGAGCACGGTAATTCCGTTTCAGAATGGCTAAATTCTTGAGGCCCTAGTGGCCTTTTAAGAGCCACCGGTCGTTCCTCTTGAAACACGATAATTCCACGAAACCCAGTAATTTTACGGCGGACAAGGCGGCTTTGTTACGGTTTCCGTGAAACCTCACAATATTTCCAGTGAAATAAAAAAGATCAGAAAAACAACGCAATTTTAGTTTGGAGTACATCACCCAGCGTTTGGTACATACTATTATTTGCTTCTAAATTATGCACGAAGAGAGCCACAGTAATTGGTCGAATTTAGTCACTGTTCAAGTAACTTTGGGCTCTATTGATTTGTTATTAAGTTCCATTATATTAAACTCAATAGGATTTGCTGTCCCTGTCGTGAAAGATTCGACGCGATAGGCAAATTAATTCCTCGTTTTGTACAGAGTTTGATGGACATGGGAGGGTTTGGAATTTGGATGGAGATTCAAAAACGAGATAAAGTGTTTGTAATTAAATAATTAACAAAGTCGTAACCATAACCAGCCCTTTTATCGTCCTCTGCTGGACATGGGTCTTATCACCTTAAACGCCAGGTTGGCCAAGCGGCTGGGCTAGTCCACTGTTTTTGGAGGTGGTGTAGCTGCTCTAAAAATATATACAATATGTAACCTAGAGAACCTAGAATTCTTGAGGGGGAGAGTGCACGCTGCAATCTAACAGCCACTGGGCGCGCTTGACTGGCCACGTTACCCCTCTCTCACAGAAGACTACCTTGAAATGTACTGCATTTCCCACTTTATCTTATTTCCTTAATGTACGTACGTGTTTCGGTAGTGAGTGAGATGTGCCAGAGTCCATTTCCATCCTATCCCTCCTCATTTTCTCAACCCTTTCTCCAAATCCATTTCTATAGCTCCAAAGGCAGGCAGCTCATCCGGGGACGTGCCAACGTTTGTCATTTTGGACTAATGTTGGCATGTATCGAGGATGTCTACGGGCGACAGTATCCACTTACCACCAGGTGGACTGTATGCTCGTCTGCCGCCTTCGTACATACAAAAAAGTAACATTTGATTGTCGAATTATATAAAATTTTAAATAAGAAGTTCTAGCATGTTGTTACAGTTTGGATTTACAATAAAAAAATATATACTCGATAGCATCAGTCTAATTGATTTGAACATTAAAGTGATATCTCGATATTCAAAGCGAAAACACAAATATTAAGCTTTTAAATTGTGGCCTTGAAACAGTTGATTTTGACTTATCAAGTTATTCCACTAAGTCCGTAAGTGACACTAAGTAATACAGCCGTGTAAACCTACTGCTTGTGTGTCCTACAACTGTAAAGAATAAAGCGACATCGTTCAAAAAATTCACTTTGAATTCCATGCAAAGCCGCCGCCAAAATCTTGTATTTAAACAAAAAGCCGACTCATCATTCCGAGATCGCGCTGACATTGACCGTCACGAGGCGGATCGATACAGGAGACACGACTCCTATGGTTTATTGACGACCATCGATTGTTATTACCGGCCGCTGTTTACACGTGACGTCATCTTGTCGTATAAAAATATTAGGACATTTCAAGATGGAGACAGGTAAACATCCAGGTAGCCTTGTCATGTACTAGAAGGGAAAGAAAAATATACCATTTGAGGGAATAAAAGTCTTAAATGCTTTATCAGTAAACGGTTTATTCGCCGTGTGGTGTCGGTCGGCTATGAAGCAACACCAACCCATCTTTTCCCGTGGGTTGTGACTTGGGGCGACTAAGGGATAACAAAACCGCTACCACGAGTTCACACCACCTCTAAAAGAGTGAACTTGCTTAGCCATTGTGCCATGGAGCAAATAGCATCACAAAGGTAGGCAGCGAATCCGCTCCCGTGGTAATGTTTGTCATTCTGGACTGATATTGGCATGTATCACGGATGTCTATGGGCGACAGTATCCACTTACAATCAGGTGGATTGTATGCTAGTCAGCCGCCTTTTTTTCTATAAAAAGAAAAAAAAAAGTTTTGGGTCTATATCTTCGTTAAGTTCCAAAATGAGGTTAATCGTTTCAGAAGTTAGTAAATAATGACGGTGTAAATTAAAAAAAAAAAAAAAAAAAATTCGACATTCATACATACAATTTGTCGACAGATGGTGCTCATCGGACTCTACGACTCTTGTCTAAACATCTCTTTTCTAAAATACACGGGAAATGGGGAATTCTTACTTCTCGCATTCGAATCTTCGACCCCTGTCTTGAGTATAAGGTACGTAGAATATATAAAAGCGGCTACCATAAGCTCTGAAGAACTACATCCCCTCTAAAAAAGTGGACTCGCCAATATGACAAATATCACAACTTACGGTTATGACACAATGTTTTAATATGAAATGGATGACAACTTCGATTTCTGCGGCCGCTACTTTATTTGTTTTATTTTGTATTTATTTTATTAGTATAAGTAATTTTTTCTCCTCCATGGCAGTGTAATTAGTAAGATTAATACCAAAAAACGACCGTAAAAATTAAAAAAATACGTAAAAATAAAAAAAAATCACTAAAAATTATTCCTTCAAATAACGCAGACACACGTGATTTATTAAGTCTATACATTATTAAGTCTATTTATTAAGTACAAAGCATAGTTTTCCATCGAACTCTCTTTGTTTCTCGTAGTAACATCAAAAGCAGAAATCAAAATTGTAATATTTTTTGGGAAATAAGTAATGGAGAGCAGTTGGAAGGAGTGAGTAAAGAGTTGCTGCAGAATTGGTATGGTGGGCAACAAGTCGACCTATACTCATCAGCGATTTGAATAGAGAGAAGGCTATTAGAATCGAATGCCTTTAGGTAGGTACGTTAGCGTGTTGCCACAGTGATAATATGACGGTCATTATTTTAATTATTAGGCCCTTACCTATGAAATTGCCGTCTGTTCACAGTGGTCACTTTGAACTTGGTTATCTTGCGTTTGACTTGGAATTACAAATTCAAATTAATTTCAATTTAAAGCTATGACATTCTTCTCTGAATCAGTTATTGATTTGTTTTTCCACCAAACGTCTTTGTGCTTAGATGTCGTTGTGTTGGCGACCATGGAAAAGTTAAAAAATCGAGTTATTTTCTAATATGATTTCCGTCGCGGCAGCAACGTCACACAGACGGCACGCAATGTCAACGATGTGTACGGACCAATGCAAGCGAACGCACTGTGCGTTTTTGGTTTGATCATTTCCGTTCTGGAAATTTCGACCTCAAGAACAAGCCTCGTGGACGACCGGAGACTAAAGTCGATAATGACGAATTGTAAGCAATAGTAGAAGCGGATAGAGCAATAGTAGAGCAATAGTAGATCTCAAACCACGTCTGAGTTAGCAGCAGTCTTTGGCGTAAGTGACAGACCGATATTGATTCATTTGCATCAAATCGGTAAGTGAAGAAGCTCGGAAAGTGGGTACCGTATGAGCTTAATTAAATTTGAACAATTGCTTTCTTTTACTCGATAAGCAATCCCTAAAAGAGGGTAATGGCGTGTCAAAGTTATTTTGTATGGGGTGTCAACAATTTGAAGTTCCTATCAACTTCAAACTTGGTACAGATATTCTACAATACAAATAATTAAACACATGTTTAAACCATTTTCAAAATTGTGTCAGGGGGCTAAAATACAAGGTGTCAAAGTTTGTGTGGAATCAAAATTCAACGCAATTAAATCCACGCGAGCGAAATCGCGGGCAACATGTTTCATCTACAGTTACAATTAGGAATATTATGTAAATATTCCTAATTGTACACCACAGATAAAACACAATACAATAATACAATCTATACTAATATAATAAAGAGGTAAAATTGTGTGTTTGTATGTTGGGGGTAATCTTTGAAACTACTGAACGGATTTCAAAAATTCTTTCGCAAATAGGAAGTTACATTATCCGTGTCTAATATAGGGTATATTTTATTTTGAAATTTTGAAAAAACAAAATAACTTATAAACCGAAGCGAAGCGAGGGTGGGTCGCTAGTACAAAATAATATAAAGAAACGCGGTCTTATCACTAAAAGCGAATAAAGACTATCATTGCGTTAGAGAATTAACGAAAAGTAACTGCCAGGTAGTTATTTATACATAAATAACTAATATAATATGAATGCTAATAAAATAAGCGTTTACTTACTTTTTTCATTTTCTTTAACATCGTTGAAGGCTTGAATTTAGTCATGAAGGAAACTTCACTGTATGACACCTACAGAAAACGGGACCTTTCACCTAACTAATTGTATTGCTGATCAATAATCTGGTGTGCCATTAAGAGATCAGGGCCTATGGAAATTAACCACTTCGTACAGTTACATAGCTTCAAATGTTTACAAACACAAGAAGACTCGGGAAGAAACAAGTTATTCTAAGCACCAGTAACTGTTACAGCTTATATTTTCGACGGCCTACTGTCAGTCTGCCAGGCATTCCAAAGTCTTTTAAAGTCATATACAGACCGTAGGCGGGCTACCAAGTTACGCCATCACCTAAATGTATTCAGTCGAAACATGTATTGTTACCAACATGAATGACTCAGGGTTTGTATTGAAACTGCAGTGACGTAGTACTTTCAGTTTATTGCCTGTCTGACGCCTGCCCTTTGGCAAGTTTGCAAGGATATTGTTAGTTAGAATTCTAAGTATTAGGTACATATGGCGCTGAATTCCGAGACCTTTTGGTAACTTCTGTTAAATACTTCGAAATACCGATTAAAAAATCGTGGGAAGTGATAATGAAGATGCTACAGTTTATTCCGTCTAAATAGTTTTGAACTAATAGATATGGCCGAAAATTGACTGTTGATTCGGTGTTTTATGATTCGGTAGGCTATATACGCCACAGAACCGATAACAGATGTGGGAGACGAGTCCTCGAATGGAAACCACGCATCGGGAAACATAGCGTGGGACGTGCTCCGGCCAAGTGGAGTGATGACTTGAAAAAAGTCGCCGGTAGTGGCTGAATGAGAAGTGCAGAAGACCGTGTGTGGTGGCGGTCCTTGGGAGAGGCCATATCCAGCAGTGGAGAGATGGACTGATGGAATGACATGGTATGGTATACTCGTTGTTCAATATAAATATAAGTAGGTGTGTGCACGTTCCTTTTATAAGATAATGCAACGAAATTTTTGAAAAGTCAGTCGCAAAAAATAAACACCAAGCAAGCAACCCCTCGTTTCTGTTAATCAACCCCTAATCGATAGTGAACCTTATCACCATACTTAAAGATATTTTCCAAATTCATTAGAAAATTGGATGATATCAACTTGGAAGCGCAGTGGGAATATAGTGCTATCTCTGTCGATTATGCGTAGTTAGTGGCATTTCTGAAGAATCCTTAGTTATTATATAGCGGTTCTTTTCTTGTTGTTACTTAAATTTAACTGTATGACCTAGCTGGGCGTGCGAAGCGACGCGTCGCGTCGCACGTCGCGAAAATATCAAAAACATTCGCTGCGCACGCGTGTACTACGTGAGGGTGCGTGTAGCGTTGCGGTGAGTGACGAGTGTCCGTTTAAGACTTATTTTGCTACTTGCTTTTCTAAATATAAATAGTTTAAGTAAATGTTTTCACTGAGTAATAAGCGACAAATTTCATGTGTTGTCATATTAAAATTCGAATAGTAGTGACTGCAATCAAGCGTCTACGACTCCGACGTAGGATATCGCGTCGGTGACGTGTCGCACCGCGCCGCAACGATTGACGCAACGCATCGCAAGGCGCTGTTCAGCAGGACAAAGCCTAAGTCATTTTTAGTCAATATTTTTTTAGATTGAGAACAAGTCTTTGCTAGACGTGGCATTACATACGATGATAAGACGATAAGACTATCTAAATAAATAAAACATATAATAAATAAGGCATGACAAAGTATTATGTCACCAACTAGTCATTTCCTAATACCACACGTAGCTGGTGATTTGCGCATCAAATATGCAAATCATTACTTTGAACGGAATCCAACATTATATACCGCTTTAAGGATAAAAAGTATAATTTTTATACGTAATAAGTATTCATCAAATAAGTACATGTTTATTTATTTCATATATTTATGAATTCATATATTTATATTTCATAGAGGCCTGGATTGAAGTTTTTGCTAAGGAAAGAACTTATTTATTTTATACTAGCGACCCGCCATCGCTTCGCTTCGGTTTATAAGTTTTTCTTTTTCAATTATTTTTTCAAAATTTCAAAATAAAATTACAGACTTCAAATTTTCAAAATATAATATATTAGACACGGATAATGTAGCTTCCTATTTGTAAAATATTTTTTGAAATCGGTTCCGTAATTCCAGAGATTACCCCCAACATACCTACAAACACACAATTTTACCTCTTTATTATATTAATATAGATTATTTAAAAAACTTTATTGCACTTAATCGCACAAATGGCGAGCTTAATGCCTGGAGGCATTCCCTACCAGCCAACCTTTTGTGTTGAACAGAGAGGCACGTTGAGAGGTGCCATGAAATGTATAAATATAAATTTAAGGGTTGATTAGTGAATATTTTCCACAAATACAACAACTGTATATCTACTACGTAAGTAGGTACATACCGTTATGTATTCTGTGATATTACTATCAATTTTAACCGGTTTCTATTTCACGGGGGAAAAGAGTGATACAGCAAAATAAAAATGCAATAGATACCATTACGTAATTAAATAACGAATGTATTAAAATAAACTTATCACCGCCCATTACATTTATAAGTTTAAGATAGATTGATAAGACATTTATTCAGAACACAGTTGCAGGACAATACAAAGGAAAATACGAACACACATATTTAAACACAGGGGTTAGGAGGGGAGAGTGCACGCTACAATCCAACTGCCGCTGGGCGCACTCGACTGGCCACGTTACTCCTCTCTCACAGAAAACTACCTTGAAATGTACTGCATTTCCCACTTTTTCCCTAATGTGCGTACGTGTTTCGGTAGTGAGTGAGATGTGCCAGAGCCCATTCCCATCCTATCCCTTCCCATTTTCCCAACCCTTTCTCCAAATCCATTCCTATATCTCTAAAGGCAGGCAACGCATCCGGGGTCGCGCCAACGTTTGTTATTCTGGACTAATGTATCGCGGATGTCTATGGGCGACAGTATCCACTTACCATCACGTGGACTGTATGCTCGTCTGCCACCTTCGTCCAATAAAAAAAAAGAACATAACAACAGGGAAGTTTTCAGAAATTGAATAGAAAAAGACTTTGGTGTCCGTGTCTCCCGTGAGTGTTTTTTTTTAAACTTTCGCGTTTTGTACACATTTTATATTCTAAATCTGTTCTGAACGCTTATTTGTTTATAAAGGTATTTGTTTCCCTTTTATTCCTACTCGACATTTCGGCGCGGGTTGCACCAGCCGTGGTCACGAGTTGACGACGTTCAGCCCCGATTTAGAATATAAAATGCCCTGTGACTGCCCCGAATGGGCGTCCAGTTCAACTTTAGCTATGTGTCTGTGATGCTGATGACACAGCGCTGATTTTAAGCTGGAACCCGTGGTGAAATCAGGATGCGAGAGGCCAATTTTGCATGATATATATAACTATAAGCTTTATAGTATATATATATAAGTTATACGAATATGCTATATTCAACTTTTATTTCTTGTTTCTTTTATTTCTTAAAAAGTGTATATGCTCATATACATACGACTGATATACCCGACTGCACATCTGATAAACCCAGAAGAGTTTCTCTGCAGGCTATGTTCGTTGGCTATAAGAGACTATATTATGGCTATAATTAACATTAAGCAGGCAATCATAATATGGTCGTCGCGATATGCGACTCTATAATCTCGCAGATTACCTGATACTTAATTATAAAAATCTAGCAATCCGTTTTGTTTGCATGGTCAATTATTTGTGATTACGAACCGTGCCCTGTAGTAGGTCATAATTGATTGGTCATAAATTGATTTCGACTCACCGCTATTAACATGTTGGTCTGGTCGAAGTAGTCCGCGACCGGCATCACGTTCCTGTAGAAATTGTTGAGCTCCATCCGAGCGAGGCTCAGCACCACGTGACCAAGTTTCGCGCCGTACTCAATCTGACGCTCTAGGACGCGTTGTCGCCAACTGACTAGCAACACGCCGCTTATTGTTTGGATCTAGAACAGAGATGTAATGTTTACACTCTGTATAAGATAAAAAAAGAAAGAAAGAAAATTATTTTATTGACAACGACATATGAAACGAAATGGCAATTAAAAAAAAAACGAGTATTAATTGTTATGCCAATTGGCACCAACTCAGCATATGTCGCAGCCGTGTCGCCAAACCTTGCCTAAAATGTAATAAGATAATAAATCGTCCCGCACTTCCTAGACAAAGAGGCGTGGCGTAACGATTCTTTGTCTCACTCAACGAGACATGGGCTTTGCGTTTGTGTGAGTGAACACAGGTAGTGTACAATGCGAACCATTTCGACAATCGGTTTGGACAATCGGCCACCCCTTTACACATAAGCAAAGCTCATGTCTCGTTGCGAGGAGTGTACCATGTGGTCTTCAAGATACTTTAAAAAGCGATCCCGAAAGTTGTGGAATGAGCTGCCTCTTATGGTTTTAACACTAAGCTATAATATAGATATGGGGTTTTTCAAGAAAGCTGTGAATAAGATTTTTTAAGATGATTGTGCGAGATCACACCTACATCCTTCCTAACCCACCCCCCATTCTCCCCTGGTGCGTCAGTTATTACTGGGCGGCAGTGATCATTTACCATTCGAAAAAAAACTCTATATATTCCATTAAATCGTTCATTACATCATGGTAATACCATACCTATAATACCTAACGTGATAACAGCTACCAAGTAGCTTCCTATATTGCGGCGTGGGAGTAAATGATACATTATCATTATGGCATATTAAACCGAATATATTTATTACCTGTGCTACGGTGAATCATTTTCAAGACCAGGGGGTCATTGTGTACCGAAAACATGACTAACCGATACAGAAAGTTAGCGATTGAAAAGTAATATCAGGGTGAGATAGCAAAAAAGCAATTGGATTTTTCATAGGATACTTAGCAAAAAGAGATGCGTGATTCAAACTGTTAGAAATAGAACTCAATTTTAGGAATAATTTCAGCGAATCTGTTTTTCAGTATTCATTTATTTTTAAAACGTACTTGAATGGAATGAAATAAATGATTGTAATGCGTCTAATCTATTGGAATACGTTGCTGCAAACCTGGCTCTATAAATATCTATTGCCCTTGGCTGTCCTCAAACGAATGATTTTTATTTATGCAATCTATGACAACACCTTCGACGCTTATAGGGTCCCAGACACAGAAATATAAGATCTCTGTGGTCCCGGATAAGCGTGCCATGACATTGATATTGAACATGATCATTATGTCTATCTTGGGCAGATTATGCAGCGACCATTATGTCTATCTTGGGCAGATTATCCAGCGACCATTATTTCTATCTTGGGCAGATTATCCAGCGACCATTATGTCTATCTTGGGCAGATTATCCAGCTAGGCGTCCAACTGCACCAAGGAAGTGGATAGTAAATAATAACATAGCTTAGTAAATAAGCTTATATTCTATATGGGTATATACTGTATACTGTGGGAATGAAACAGAAAAATTATAACGAAAGCGTTGGATCAACAACCTAAGTGACGTAGTGTCTGATAACTTCCTGATTTTAGTTAGTTATTGAACCCCGTTCGTAACCTTAGCATATAAATAATTTTATTTAATTTTATCCTTGCAATATTAATTACGCATAGTCTTGTTTCCGTTTCCTATTTAACCTTTGTATTAGTATAGAAGAAGGAAGATATCGTTAATAGCTTCATATGGAAAAAAGACGGTGCTTTTTTTAAACCAGTTATTCACAAGTAAGTTAAAAGAATGCAAAAGTAAACTATATGTAACTCTCGCAGGCCTAACGTTTCAAATTCCGAAATAAAATTGTGATCAAAACATTAAAGATATATTTTTCAAGGAAAATAACAAACAATGTAGATTTAGAATAAAAAGAAGCCAATTTTTTTGATAAAGTCTTAAATAGCTGTTATTTTCGAAACTACCGTAATTTCAGGTCAAACACGAAAATTGTATATGTTAATATAAAATAGCCTAGCTATTCATGACTTTCTAAATACACTTTTTATTTTGAAGAAGCTAATAACCAAAAGAATTAATTCTAATTCTTATAATATATCTTCTCTAAAGTATCTCGCCCTATCTCTTGCTAGTTTATGTACGGCTTATCTAAGTACTAACTCGGAGTAGGCTAACTCTTGCAAAACCTGTTACTTTAATTTGATTGTAGTTTTAAATGAACTAAATAGTCATGTCATTGAAACACTGAAGGTTTGAGAATAGATACTCTAGTCTTTACATAGGCTACTAGATGCTTTAGGCAGTTCTCGGACATCTGAGAATTGCCTGAAAAATATATTTTTATTGAGGCTAGGTGACAGACGAGCAGAGTTCGCGGATACATGCCAACATCACGGGCGAGTTTGAAAAGATAATTACCAAGATAATAATGTTTTCATATTAAGGAGATGGTGGCGTTTCTCGGGGCTGGTGGTAGCCGCTTTTTATGACACCCACGGGAACAGATGGGGTGGAGCGATTCTACAGCCAGCCTACACCACACAGCCAAATAAATAAATATATCAAAATTAAAAAAAAAACCTTTTTGGTAAAAACGGTTTCCTATCACTTAACTCAAAATCATAAACGAAATTTATAATGTAAGTTTCCGTGAATGGAACGGTTACACTCTGTTTCCAATGGGGGGGGGGGGGGTAAACCATTTGCTATGATTTTGCTCCACATGGGATGACACATGCTCACTATCAACGCTTCCATAGAGAAATTATCACCATCTCATTGACCCAATGACCTTTTAAAGAGGATTACTTTAAGTCGAACGAAACCATAAAACAAATAAAGTAAACTTTAAAACACACATTCAACTCTCAATGGAATTGTTAGTACACAATTTAATTAACGAAGAAACATAAGTAAACTCTACTAAGTGTACTCGTAGGTAATATTAATGAGTATGGATTCACTGAAGTGTGTTAATATCGTGGTCAACTGAAGGGAAATTTAAAGTTATTTTTTTTTTAGCGTACTAATTAGTGGCTTTCACTTAACAAATATTTGACGAGCACAATTATTTAGAAATGTGTAAATACTATTTTTCGACATCGTTGGCCGTGTGGTGGCGGATGGCTACAGAATAGCGCTCCTCTCTCTTACCTCTCTTACCGTGGGTGTCGTAAAAGAGGACTAAGGAATAACAAAGTCTTACGACTTTGTTATTCCTTAGTCCTCTTAAGCCTTAAGGAACTACCGTCTCTGAAAGAGTAGACTCGGCAACGTGCTAGGCCAGCGTAAAGATATGCGTAACTTACACGAGGGACGCATATCCAGCAGTGGACGATATAAGGACTATATATTGTCAGACTGTGGAACTCTCTGCCGGTACTCGTTCGGAGTGCTCCATAGATTTGACAATACATAGATATGTTATACAAGGACTCTAGGGCAGCCACGTTACAGTCTAATTGTGTTCCACGTTCAGTAGCTCTCGAATTCGTTAATTTATACGTGTTTTGAAAATAGAACATTCTTATTACGTAGTACTTAAGTTTCAAATTTGACTTTTTAATGAACCCCTCCTCATCTGCTTCACCTCCCCTAGTGGCTTCCAACCAGGTTTCTTTGATAAGCACGCATGATGTGCCATCTAGTCTATACCCATATCGATGGAGTGCTCAATCGCTGGCCAAGTTTACAGCTAAAATTAAAGACCACTTTCTTAGCTTTCTTAAATGATTCTTCCCTTTCAAACTAAAATGATATACTTTCACTTTGTTAGCCTCTGTCTTTTACTATAGTTATAGTTACTTTACACGAATATATACACCTACCACCATTATTACCTCAGTCACAACTCATTTTCACTTTGTCTGCAATAAGACCGGCTGGTTGTATGCTCTCCTTATGATATTGTTCCTTATTTTTGTCACAGTGTAACAATAAAGAGTAATCTATCGATCTATCTATAACATTGAGACTTCAAGTGAAGTCTTAAAAAAAAACATAATTCTTTATTGCTTTTTTTAAAAAAAATATTCGAGCATATCGGAATCTTGAAGCAATGAAATTGTAAGTTAGAAAATCTTAACCAAAATCAATAAGTCAAAAATAAGATAATATTATATGTACAATATCTGGTTGTAGGTATGTGTACACAAGTGTATGATAAGGTTGACATGTACATAAAGGTGTACCTAAAATCCCAAAATAAAAATAATACAAAAATCTTATCGGGAATAAAAATCATACCTTATCCGAGTATTCCGCGACATCCCTCATAGATCTTGGGTATCCTGAGACTAAATAGGTCTTCGCTGTTGGCGCCATCTTCATCTCCAGCATCAGTACTTCCGTGACAGTTTTACTTGATAACGTACCAAAATCTTGCATATCTGTTGAAAAGACATTCACGATAATAATTATTTCATAATAAGTGACATGATGAATTATACTAAAAATGCGTATGTTAAAAGATCTTGCCTTACATACAACATACAAGAGCAATTTTACATATATCGATATATTCGTAGAGATGCTTTATTCAAGAAAAGAGAAACACATTTGGCAGGCACCAATTGGTGAGGTAGATTTAAGTTATTTCCCATAGGTATTTTTTATGGACGAAGGCGGCAGATGAGCATACAGTCTACCTGATGGTATGTGGATACTGTCACCCATAGACATCCGCGATAGATGCCAACAGTAGTCCAAAATGACACACGTTGGCACGCCCCCGGATGCGCTGCCTACCTTTAAACCGTAACCACCGTAATCGTACCGGCTGGTACCGTAACCAGCTCTTTTATCGTCTACTTCTGGACACGGGATTCCTTATGCACATGTCTTGTGTACGAGGGATGTAAAGCCATAAAATGCTATGCTACGCTGTCCAAGCGGGTTATCTAATCCACTCTTTTAAAAATGTTGCAGCTCTCCAGGCTTGTGGTAGTCGCTTAGTTATCCCTTAGTCGCATTCTTCGACATTCACGGGAATAGATGAGATGGTGGCATTCTAAAGCCAGTTGACACCACACGGCATATATTTATTTATTCATTTTATTTTAATAATTTTCTCCACACATATTGTAATTTATTGTAAGGAAGAAGAAGAAAATATACAAAAGTATATGTACAAAAGGCAAGCTTATCTTCTGTGGAGATTTCTTCGAGCAGATCTGGATTGACGTATGGAATTAATGACTGGATGGCGTTTGATTTATATTATTTATATTAATCACAGGTATTAGAGAATGCCACTAGTTAACTTATAAAATTAACTTATATGCATTAAAGCTTAAAAAATAAGGTAGGGATGCGAGTTATCGCTTAAACGGCAATTACAGTTCAAACACCATAATGTTAAAGTTCAAATTTGTTAGTAAATAACGCGTTTCGTCTGTATAAAACAAACCTTGAGACGACTACACTTGTTTGTTCTCACTGGGTGTGGCTAGTAGGGTGACAACGAATTTTATATATGAGTGTGTTTTCCTTCCACAAGGTTTTTCCTTTTATAGATTACTGGTGTAGGATATTAAAGTACTCTACATAAAACTTGTAAATTACTGCATATTTCATTTCCGCTTCTATATTTGTGTCGATACTTCAAGGTTCCAAGAGTTTACAATTTTATTGATTTTCGTCACATGGGAATTCTCCCCGTATGAAGAGTTTGTAGTGTAATGCATCATTAGGAGATGTACCGCAGATGTCAATGGGCGATGTCAAGATGTCAAGTATCCACTTACCTTGCTCGTCTGCTAGCTTTTTTCTTTAAAAGAAGTAATCTAAAAGTGCGCACGTGTGCAAGTGTGCGTGCAGTTATGGATTATTTACTGCATACACTAAAACACAACCTGTGTGTATTAAAGTGTATGTATGATAGATAATATAGCATGGCTATGGTGAGAGAAAAGATGAGATACTGATGATGTACATTTTGTGACTTGTCTGTTCTCGAATCGATTCATTTTTATAGAAGGTTTTTTCCAAACAAATCGTTTAAACTAGCGTAACTTTGGACTACGTACTAGCGTAACTAGCGTTATGGGTTTCGGCATGAATTTTGGACGAACCTAAATACGGACTTGATTAATTAAAGGCCGGTTTATTTATAAGTTTACCTTTTATTTTTACTCGTTCTTATATATACCGACCGTAATCACAAGCTCACCTAGGTCTGAGATCTAATCAACATAGCTCAATTACAAGATACAAATACACAATAACTTATTTGATAACAGTTCTAGTTGATTCCCCTTTAAATATTTACTGACATCAAACCCAAAGTACAATTTTTCCTGGACTTCCTTTGCATTATTCCTTATGTCATTTGTGTATAATAATTGAAATGAAAAAAAGCGCTCTATCAATCAAAGCGATCGATTAGTAGCTTAGTAATATCATTTATCGAAATTTATTCCGTGTTTAGCCGCGATTGCAGAACACCAACTTATTGTGGAGATCATGACTTTCAACTTTCGAAAAAAGTTAAGGGTCACCGGCAAAATTCAAAACCAATTAATTTCTAGATTTAGAATCCATACCTCGGTTAAGTACTAAGAAGAGATATAATGCGTTCAATATCGATCGATTGGCGCCGTTGGTATTGACCATGCCGGCTGTGCAAAAGGTCCCGGGTTTGATTCCCGGTCGGACACTCTTCTGTTTAAATACAATCTCGTAAAGCTGTACGACTTTTGTTTAAACAATTTTCGACTGGCGCTGTCATCGTACTTTCTGTTTGTTATTTTTATCCTCTCACTGTTAAAACTTATAGTCACTCTACATCTCCTCCGACAATACACCGTAATTACCTTCGATAGCCGGCTATTCGTATTGATTTAGGATACGCCTAATGTAGTGACAAATTTAAATTCGCATTATTTATTAAGCTGCAGGCCTAGGTCAGATAGACCTATCTAATACTAGGCAACAAAACCGTTGTCCAAATTAAAAACGCACAGAGAATTAGGAGCAGTGCCAGTCAATAAATTCTCGTATCACTGCGACCATTGCCCGATCTATTGCGATCATCGCATTCTAGTTCGCTGCCAACGTCAATGGTCTATCGCCGATTCAGTTATTTGAAGGTTTTCAATAGTTGCAGTATAAAGCTAGCCAATAATCGGAAAATAATATTTTCTATTGTCTATTCTCTAGTAATTTTACAAGTAGATATCGGCTATTATGGTGGTTAGTGGGAATTCGTCATCTGTTTTTGCTTTGATAGTGTATTTTATTTCATAATATACTAGCTGTGCCCGGCATGCGTTGCATGCCCGGCAATTTTTTTGCACATAATATATAGCCTATGTCCATCTGGAATAATGTACCTTTCAAATGGTGAAAGAATTTTTCAAATAGGTGCAGTGGTTCCGAAGATTATCCTCCACATACACATAAACTCACAAAATTCGCACTCTCTCTTTATTATACTAGAAATTACAAATGCACCAGGGATAAACTGTTGTATTTCAGTCATATCATATGCAACTAATGTCTTCTCTTTCTATTTATTATCTCCTTGCAATAATGCAAGGAAAAATCCAATGAAGTCAATGAGCTGGCAAGAGACGTACTTCCAGATTGAAAAACCTGCGGGAGTAGTCTAATATGAGTAACTGTTTAGAGTCGCAGTCTTTAAATTCAAAATTACCATTGAGGCACCGAAATAAGGACAATATGCTTTTCCACTAACATGCCGCAAACGTAAACACGTTGCCATTGTTTATATGCAAATTTGCCGGACCGGTCAAGGTTGTTAAAACTCACGTGATCACTGTCAAGGTATGGTCAAGGTTCCGCGACGCATTCGGCACCATAAACATAGAATAATAAGACCACCAAAAACGAATGGCTGCAATTTGTCTTCTTTGCGATTAGCAAATAAACTAAATCTATAGTCAGCGTACATTAATGGCCAGTCTATATTGCCTTTAACGTGCAGGGTCTTTAGGCCTTCTGCATATGCGGTAAATTATTTTATAGAGTAGCGCACTGCAAAGACAGTTTAACTAAGTTAAAATCCAACCAAATGATAAAACACACAGTTTTAATATAAATTTACTAGCCGGAGAGGCCAGGAGGCCCGTCTTGAATGTATTTTGCTAAATGGATTATGGTGCTAAACAAACTCTGAAACAAAAGATATTTTGTTCCGCGTTTTTGATTGATTGATTTCAATAGTCATATCTTTCCTAGTTACGGTATGAATTTCAAAAATAAAAACTGTTTTGTATTACAGTGCTTACCGGTTCATCACGACTAACCTGCATTATATTTACATCGACATTATGAATTCATGCGACATTGACTTGCGATGATTTGCAGCACATTATTTAACGAATTTAATGTTAAATGAATATTAGCAAGAGTTTAAATATTACTTTAAATATTATTATTGTGGCTTATGCGTTTCCGAATGTTGATAGGGGCATTGTTTCTGAAACTATATTCGTTCTTCTGTCGTAAAAAAAACTCTAAATTCATAGCTTTATTAGCAAAAAATAACGTTTAAAACAATCTGAATTTTTACGCAAAATTTGCGTTACATCTGGTAGCGCGCCTACGTTCCGTAGCTCTACTACACCTCGTAGCACTGTTACATCTCGTAGCAAATCTACAGTATACCTAAAAGTACATACTACGGAATAGCTATGCCTGACGTAGCGCTCTAAGACTGACGTAGCACAACTGCTCCATTTGCTACGACGCGACCTACTGAATAAAATTAAATGCATTTTGAAAACAAAATTCTGCAACTAATTTATTCTTTTTCTATATAATTGTGGATTAAAGCCCTACATATCGTGTAAAACTATGTCGTATGATAGCGTGCCACGTGTCATGAAGGCTGCTATTCAAATTGCATTTTAGGGCAATATGACAGGCAGATTTATAACGTGCTTTATGCGATATATTTTTAGTATGAAAATCAAAATCACGCTAAAGATCACACTACAAGTAAGTGCAAACCGGTATTGCTAGGTGCTGTACCGTTGCCGATGGCGTACTGCTGCAGCAGGTCGGTCATGTTGATGTGGACGACCCCTCGCCGCTCTTGCATCAGGTTGTCACAATGCGTCACCTTACCGCTTCCTGGGCCACCTGGAAGCGATTAATGGTTGAGGTATTGTGAAGAACAGAACTGGATGTAAGCTCAAGCTTGCTTCAGTAAATTTGCTAAGTTAAAAGGAACATTATAGTTCACACTGGATAGGCATTCATGAAAGTTGGTGGATGAAAACCTCATCTCATCAATGAGCAGTTATAATAAAAGATTAGTTTTTTCGTTAAAAATAACAAATATCTTGGCCTTTGAACTCACAATGTGCTAGAATTGTAGTTAGTGTAGCGTATCACGTTCAAATCAGACAATTGTCTGATGTGATGATGATAATACGTATCCAATATAATTGAACCACGACCCTGGCGTGACATTGTGGCTACAATGTCGGAACTATGAACTAACTTCAAATGTGACAGTGATATTTAACGTACCAAGCACAAATATGACGGGAACGTTGGGTGGTTCGAACTTGACGTGGCTGGAGTTCTGCATGGGGAAGGCTGCTGCGGGCGGCGTGGCACGCCCAACCCACCCGCTCTGATCGCGGCTTCGCTCCCCGCCAGTTGTCTCCACCTCTTCATTATTTTGTTCTGGCAACATTGTTACATCATCAGTATAAAGTTTGAGTTCTACATTGAAAGATACTTGTATTCTCAGGATCCAATAATATTTGGAGAATATGAATGTGGTATGTGATATATGAAACCGTTCGGAATAGTCATGTTACGAAGTATCCTTATTGTTAAGATGTTCAGGTTTAGGAAATATTCTTACTTAGCTTAAGAACTCTCCGGTACACCTATATTTCGAAGGCTCCTAGTTTCCTAGATATGACTTGTGTGTCCAAGTCTCGACTCCGTAGAGAAGAACAGTGAAAACGTAACATCGCACGATTCTATTGCGCATACCAAGGTTTAACTTACGATCGCAGAAACCTTTTACCGGCCCCTAATGCAAAAAGGATCTGCGAATGTATTTCCTCTACGATTTTTGTTCCTAAATTTCAAGATCGCAAATGCTTCAAATGCCTGCTCTTGGATTAATGTTATCCATTGTTTGATTCGTAAGGACAGGCCTACTGTACTACGTTAAAGCCCTCAGTGTCATTATTTGTAATATGCAACTGATAATTACTGTGTATCTCAGAGCTAATAAAGCACTTCGCACACGAGACGTCGCATCAGTGATGTAGAGGTATAAACACATTAATAGGGTAAGTTATTTATAAAAATAGACAAGACAATTTTACTACAATTTATCTATTAGTGTTCATATTTTATTTTATATAGAAAAAGGCGGCCGACGAGCATACAGCCCATCTGATGGTAAGTGGATAATGCCATCCATAGATATCAGCGATACATGCCAACATCAGTTCAGAATGACAAACGTTGGCACGCCCCCGGATGCAATGCCTATATTTGCAGATTAAGGATTGGATTGGATTCGGGTTCGGAAAATAGAAAGGGAAGGATAGGATAGGTTTATAATGAGCTCTGGCATATCTCACTCACTACTGAAACATGTACCTATATTGGGAAAATACGATAAAGTAGGAAATACGGTTCATTTCAAGGTAGTCTTCCGAGAGAGGGGTAACGAGTGCGCCCAGCGGAGAAATGTAACGTGCACCCTCCCCTTACAATGCGTTGTGTCAGTGTTTTCTTTATTTACGATTCCTAATAAATTCTTGCAAAAGATCGACTTGTATTTTTTATATAGGACCCCCTACTACTTGACATAACGTCGCAATTTATTTTTTTAATTTTCGGGGTTCCTCACATTTTCTTTGAGCGGCGAGAGAGACAAGAGCTAGTGATAATTGGAAAAGGCGCGGAAAAAGAGCAGCAAAAAATACTAAATGAGCAGCAAATCACGATTAACGATGAAAAGTAGGTTGTAATCTAGGTTGTAGAATAACTGAAGTAATTTAAAATTACGATTTTTAAAGAAGTCATCACCGAGTGGACGGAGCCCTGCTTGGCGGGACTCCCCGTTTCTATACTTATCACCAGAGAACCTGAACCTAACCAGACTATAAATTTGCTACCATCGATTTGTTCCTGATGAAATTATTTATCATTGGAGAATGCGCACTTAAGTAGAAATAGACAGTACCTAACAGATATTGAAACAGCTATTAATTATGCACCATTTTTCATTCGGTGAATTTGAATTAAAAAGAATTTACCACGTTATTCATGGTCCAACACAATAAATCAATTTATAAAACTTTCATTACAATGTTTCATTTGAGAATAATTGTAAAAGTTATAATGGTTTTTAGTTGTTTAAAATATTTCATATTCAGTTAGGCGAGAAAACACAAAAAAAAATATTGGCGTTGATTTCCCTAACATACTAATTTCTTTTTAATATGATACGCAGTAATAAACTCTACTTGTATATCCAATGAGTCATCGAATTTTACCACGGAAAGAAAAATTATACGGCGAAATCAATTAATTTTTTACTGTTTAACACCGCGGTATGATTTTAACGCTGTACCTTCACATTGCAGTAAATTCGAGGGCAGGGTTGGTATCAATAAAAAATCATAGCTTTTACATCAGATTATTTTTATTGGTAGCTGGAAAAGCAATATCTAAAATCTAAAAGGCATTCATATCGATTTTTTTTAACTTATAATGGTCTTTTCGAAGTTGAAATCGTAGGTAATTTTTGGATAAATATTTAAGACTCGTTATTATTAATAGGTGGTATTAGTGGTAATTAGTTTGTTTTGAAGATTATGACTAGCTCTACAGTACCAGAAAACGTTGGAGGAAACCCACATTATGGGCCTAGCCTCGTAGTGATTATAGGGGATGGATGTGTCCTGCAGGGCTCAAGAAACTAGAAAATTTTAGATTTAAACTTTATGAAAGAACCCCGGTAAAAATGTCAATGTTTCTGGTTTCATGGAACTATAAAACATTAAGAATTTTTTTATGTTTTATTTAAGCATTTATTCTATAACATGCAAAGGAAAAATAGGGCATTCTCCTTCCGAATGGTGCGTAACATCGAGGTTATTACTTCCCGAAACGTTAAGGCAGTCTTTATTGACTTTTAAGTAGGAACTTAAATAATGATAAGTGAGTTTCGTTTCCTGAATATTTTAACACATTTCTTATTGGTTGATAGTGTGTAGAGTTGATAACTGTCCTGCTAGAACTGGGGAGTTCCGTTTCTAAGGGTCTGGATAAGACATCCCGCACAAGATGAGTGCGTGGCGCTAATTAATCCGTTGCATGCGATTTGAACTGCAAAAATTTGGTAATTTGGTTTGTTTTGTAACCACTCGGGCAAAGCGGGCGGTTTTAGAATTGCAACACCACATATTTTCCCGTAGATGTCGTAAAAGGCGACTAAGAGATAATAAAGCCCCTACCACAAGCCCTGAGGAACTACATCACATCCAGTCTACAACAGTAGACTTGCCAACACGCTTGGTTAGCGTGGCGTTTTAAGACCATACATGTTCAGCAGTGGATGATAAAAGGGCTGGTTATGATCACTGATTGAAATAAAAGTGTTGGGACCACTAACCCTGTTTGATATTTATCTATTCAAATGAAACTTGTACTATCGCTGATTCTACCACCAGTTTCATGAATCTAAGAAAAGGCAAAATGTCTTTGGGTCCCGGTTTTTTCATTTCTACCCCGCATTTGAATTGTCGATTTCCCATAAATGAGTGTGCAAGAAGTCCCGGATTCCATTCCCGATTGGACAAGCATTTGCTAAAGACAAATTGTTTATTAGAGGTCTGGGCAGTTTGTGTTCGACTTTGTGTTTCTAGATCCACGACACAAAGAATCCTGTGGGTTATTGAGTATGAAACTCTGAATAAGAAGTTTTAAATTGTGCTTCTGGTAGTTTCGATGGTTTACTCAAAAATTTCATGCACATTAATGAATTAATCACTTATGTACTATGATTTGGAAGTTCATAATATATAAAACTATATATACATATACATGACTCGTGCAGTATGTACGCACATAATAAGTAGTATACGTGAAAAACACGTCAAACGAATAACCTTTTCTTATGAGCTTTCACACAAAATAGCGTTTCTTTACAAATAAGCCGCTGTACTTTTAACTTTTGTTATACCATACCTACATAAAACTAGTTAATAACACATAAGAATAACAATAATAAATAATAAGTGACTGTAAAATAAAAGTCTGTAATACCCACTGAAATAAACAACAAATCTTCATTTCATTTTTTGCATACTGATAACAAAATAATAATAAAAAATACAAGTATAATTATAAAATACATACCTAATAATATTAGTATTATTATTACATATATGGCGCCCAACGTGACGCTTACAAAATACATAAAAATAATATTAAATTAAACTTACCAGTGTCTAAGCAGATGCCCATATTCCATGAAGATACGAATTTTAAAAAGTCCCTTCGACAGCAAACTTTCGACACAAGGTCCTTATAAAAATGTATAATCTAAATTTTGTATTGGCACTTGTCGAAAAAAAATATCGAAAATATACGTAGAGTTCGGTTGTTTACCGGCCACGGACAATCACACGTTGTCGCAATTAATCGTTTATCGATTGAAGGACGCGACCTTCATAAACGGACAAAAGAAACTAAACAAAAACGTCGTTAACTTCGAATTATTTATCTCATGTTTAGATTATGATCGATTTATTTGCATCGGTTATTCGGAAGTTGTGTCTTCGCGATAGCATTTCTGCGAGTGGTCTTGATCTAGTTGGCATTGCGGGCCAACCGTCCTCCCACAGGCCTAACACGCAACTGAAACTCACACCTCTAGGTAACAGTGGTATACTTAACACGGTGTCTCGCTTTCACTTGGCGGTTGGAACACGTGCGAGAGAGACTAACAACTGATTGAATAATTAAGGCAATGTCCCCGCTGAATGAAACGAAGCTAATGCAAGGAGCCTTGCAAGACATGCCACATGTGAGTAATGGCGTATTTGCTTACCATTAAAAAGGTGGTAGCATACAGCTATTAGGGTCATAATAGTCAATATTTCAATAGCCATCGATACAGTGACACATGTATTATTCAGTCGCGTTACACTTGCTATAATTGATACGTTTAAGGACGATTTTCTTAGAAATATAATGATACATTACAATAAGTACAATATGGGGACAAACGTTCGAATTCAAAGAAGTTTGTAATAGTATGTAATTATCATATTAAAACTTAATAAGGTCAATTATACTTCGTAAATTCAGATTGTTGACCTCACACGATTCATGTTTATATGATTACTAATACTTATAATACAATAGATGACAAGGTAGAACATTTTCTACAAGCTTTGATTTGTAAGTGTTTGCTTTTAATGTGAAAAAGAAAACTAGGGCGTTTCAAAACAATTTGAGAGTTGAAACATACCGATCTCGTTCCATATTAAGGAGATAGGAAAAGATGCACCACATATTTAAAGGCGCGTATAGACATCACGAGGCATGCGCCGCGAATGGTTCGCCACACATGCGACGTAGAAAAATGCATCCGTCCGAACGGCACATGCTTAGAGTGAGCACGCAAGCAACCGCGCTGCTCGCATCTGAGGCAGGGCGTGAATCTGCTCGCAACGTGCGTATGCGGCGAATGATCACAATGAGCACCCACGTCCACACAGCCCGAAGCATGTGTGGCGAACCATTCGCGGCGCATGCCTCGTGATGTCTATACGCGCCTTAAGGAATTTCATAGAATTTTAGGGAATTTCCGAGTAAAATATAACAATGAAGCAAGCCAGAAGAAAAAATAAATAAGATATAAGAAGAAAATAATATTTGTAAGAAATTCTTATTATTTTCTAAAACAGTATAGTAGAAAGATTATACCAATCCGGGAGATAAGAGATCCAAATACATAGGTTTTAAATTAAATACAAATATTTTCTTTTAAATTATCAAAACCAACTAGTCGAATTATTTGATTTAGGGATATGACATATAGAACTGTCAGAGTGACATTTGTAATTTCACTCTATTGAGTTCTACATGTCATATCCCGGACTCGAATAAATACGTGTTTTACCTTCTTACCTTAAGTAGTCATAATTATAATTTATAGACACTTTTTAAACAAAGACAAATACGTATATAATATTTCTTGTTTTTTGTTTTACTTTTAATTCGACTACACATTTTACGTTTTTGGCTTGTGATTTTTGTTTTTCTTATTGCCTACATTGTTTTTTTTTCTTTTGGTTATTTTTATATGTATATATAATTATATTACATACAATATGGGTGTGTTAGTGTGTCGGAATAAAGTATTGTCTATTATTTATTTCTTAAAAATACGGCTCAAAGGACCAAATAAAAGTTTCAAGTATCAATTGAATTTCAATTTATTAATTTATGATATAATTTGCACGAATAACTAGTGATAGTGGAGTAAAATACATATAATTGATATTATAATTTTCGGTAGTATAGGCAAATTCATATATTAAAATATCCATTTTTGTTACCATAGTTAATTATTATTATTGCGTGCGTAAGTAACTATAGAACTTGACCATATGAATTCAATACAAGTGCGATCTTTTTGTTGTTGCCCTTTATTGTGCTTATCAATTATCACAATACAGTTGTGTTCTTTGAAGCATTTGTTCGTTTAGTACCTTGAAGTTATGTCAGACATGTATTTAGAGACAGGATACGGAAACCAAAATCTTCAAATTCATAATAAATAAACGATTTTTTGGAATACAGTTAAGCGAAGAAAACGAATGACAAAAGGAAAGAATTTTTGCAATAGGTCATGGGTTCGATTCCCGGTCGGACAAACGTTTATTTAAGAACATGTGTTTGTTCGGGTCTGGGTGTTGCACGTGTTGTTGGTCGTTGTATATGTCTCTGGACCCACGACACGGGGAATCCTCAGTGTAGGCCAATGAGTGTGATGTTATTTATTATTATTAAATACACGTACATCAGTTTGGCGAGAATCCTTGTAATTGATAATCATTTAAGTAATATTTATTTGATTTTATGTTAATAATAAAAGGTCATAGGTCATTGCTTAATTTTAACCAATCAAGCAATGACCCTTTATTATTTGCGGGATGTATGACTCCTAACGCCGCCGTATTGGTTAAAAAATTCAAATCATATTCAATATTTGAGTCTTCAATACTCAATAGGTATTTAAAAAAATCAAATATGAGTGGCCTGGAATAGAATTAGTTAATTAAATTAAATATCAACGATCGTCAATTTTTAATCTAGGTACAGGATACATTACAAAAACATTGCCATCGGCTGATAATCCGGAAACACATCCACGACGAACGACGTCCACGTCTATGAATTACCGTAACTCTAACTGCATACTTTATTGAAGACGTGGATGACGCGTTCGGGTGTTTCCGGTTTAGCCGGTAGCCAATGTTATCGTAATCTACCTGTATAAAGAATTTAATACTTTTATTTGTCATTTGAAAAAAAGAATCATTCAAATCGGAATAAATTTGACCGGTTCCGAGATGAAAACGATAATGAGATGATAAAACTAATGATACAAATGGATTAAAGCATGTTCTCAATTATCCCCGTTACTAATTACCTACTATAATTCACTGAGATCTAAAATCAGATTTTTGGATACTCCACAAAATAAAATTTAGAGTACGTGCGTGCTTGAAGAACTCTTGAGACGTGTAAAAACACGTATTTGTTGCACCTCAATAGCGGTGACATGTGTGAAGTATTTGACGTCTAAAGTTACGAGAAACTGTAAGAAAGAAGGCGTCGGACAAGCAGTCTATTTTTTTTTTATAGACTAGTGGGCGGACGAGCAAGCGGTCCCACGTGATGGTAAGTGTTACCGCCGCCATTGGACACCTGCAACACCAGGAGTTATGCGGGCGCGCCGCCGACCTTGCAAAATGGATGGTATTTATCTACTATCTGGTGGTAAATGGATACTGTCGCCCATGGACATCGGCGATACATGCCAATATCAGTCGAAAATGATAAACGTTGGCATGACCGGGATCAGCCTACAACATCCCACTGTTGGCCGCATGGATGTCCTTGCGATCACGATGGGGTCTTGGGTCCTAAACCACGATCACGTTGCTCACGAATTTCTTTTCGTAATTTTCGGGCAATTAGGTTTCCGATTCTGGCAATATTATTGCTAATGGAAATGATACTATATATTGCAAACCATTTGCAAATTGAAAGAGTGATTTGAAACCGAAGTCGTCGCTTGTGAGTTTCAAAAAAATCGCTTATACTCAGTGTAATATCTTAAGATATTGGCTTCCAGTCCCGACTTAATAGTAATTCGCACCAGTTGGAAGCTACGCGGTACGATAGGTCCGTCTTGTAGAGATGTAGTCGCATGCAGTCGCATTGTCACACAAATTTAACCCATAAACGTTGTAAATAAAGTTCAATACGCGAACTACCTGCTGCATCGCGTCGCATCCGTGTCGTATGGTGTGAATTGGGTACCTATTACGTGTATAAAATTTTATTATTTTTAATTTGCTACTTAAGTACAAAGATTTTTCTACTGGACATTAAGTACTTAACAAATTATTTTATTCTGTATACAGAACAATATATACATTTCCACTTCCGTAAGCAAAAAAGTTCGTGTGGTTTTTCTTATACAGATTTGCAATGGATATTTTTTTAGTTATTCATTGATAGCACTTGTTTATATACTGTCACTTACTTTCGTATGAATTCCTATTTCAGTTGATGCATACAAATTTTGCGACAATTGTTTAATTCCTATTGTGAAATAATTTAAAATGGCCACGAACGAAACGTTAATTCGAAGTTGCTTACTCTATGAGTACAAAGTTGGCACCAAAGCGGTCGAGATCGGAGTGTTTAGTGATCGGACAGCACAGAAGTGGTTTAAGAAATTTCCCTCGGGAGATTTCAGCTTGATCGATGAAGCACGCTCTGGAAGACCGAAGTCAATCTGTATAAGAAAAACAGCACGAACTTTTCTGGTTACCTGATACATTATTTTTATATATTTTTATGTCAATGAATAAATTCTAATTCACTTTAGATTTAGTAGAATCATTAATAATAATTTATTCATATATTTACACATAGTCGTAGGTATGACAGTACAAATTAGCGTCAAACAAAACAATGTCAGATATAGTCACTTCATGTCATGCAATGGCGGTACTCTCATAAAAGTCGACTTACCTTACAAATGTAAGGTAATAATATATAAATACAATTCTGGCCTCTTTGGAGAAATTGGCACAGGTGCATTTTGATGAGATTCGAGAAAAATATGAAAAATTTTGGTATAATTTTCATTAATTTAAAATGAAGCTAAAACTTGGAGCTAGCGCCACCTCATCTCTTCCGGGTGTCGTAAAAGGCGACTAAGGGATAACAAAGCGACTGCCACAAGCGCTGAGGAACTACACCACCTCTAAGAGTGGACTCGCCAACACCCTTAGCCATACGTCCCTCATGCACAAGACAAGGTGCACAAGGAAGCCAATGTCCAGCAGTGGACATAAGCTAGTTACTGAATATATGTTAATGTTAATTATGCTTCCGTTAAAAATGTTACTCATGCCTTTTTATCTTAAAAGGGCAGGAATACTATACTGACGGTTTGATTTATACCAATATACGTACCAATAGTTTGAAATTTGTCGGGTAAGCTATGCATTTGTATGGGAATACCGCCATAGATCTCATAAACGCTCGTAAAAACGTAATTTGTAAACTTTATTATTATGTGTAGGCGAAAAGTTTATACATTATATTTCCGCTCGCCTTCAGACAAGGTTTACAATAATTATTAGTGTTTAGAAACAATTAGTAAATGTAATCACATGTTACTTGTATATGTACTGAGCGAGTGCAATAACACTGGGGTTTCTGTTTTAATAGATACAATAAATAATTTTACGACAGTTATTGTATAATTCTATATTTATAGTTGTATATAATATTTATGTGATAGTAGACCGTACAACAATTATTTTATAATTCGCGCTAAATAGAATATATACTAAAGATCGAGCTTAAATTCGTCCATGGCGGGAATATGTTGATAAGTCACAAGTCAACTGCTTTCAAGGGCGCAGTTTAAAAGTTTAACGTTTGTATTTTTGCTTTAATAATCCATATATCACTTTAATACTGAAATCAATTTCTCTGAAGTTATTGAGTAAGATTGAATTTTTTTTTAGCACAAATTCAAATTTTCTTGCTCAGACCGATAGCAAAACAAACTCATTTTAGTATATAATTAGTAAATTAATTATTTGTTCCGTTTAAATCACAAAAAAAAAAATCAACGTTTAATAATGTTTTAATTCAAATCTGAATTATTTTTTGTATTAGTCGTTTGTTTGACATAAACACGTGAAGTATTGGTCAAAGAGGCGTTCGAACGAATACAAATCACTTTGCAGCTGGTTACAAACTTATTCAATAGACGCCTATGTAATTTCAAACTCAAAAGTAACGTTGCAGTACAGTCTAATTATTCTCAGCTTAGAACATCGAACACAAATCTTAGTCACCTTGGGTAAGTTGATAACAAGTCGCAAAATGGTTGTAATTGTTTGAATGTTTACTTGGTGCAGTTTTTACTAAGTTATATACAGAATGTGTCCGAAAGTTTCGCCAAGTCTGATACTATGGATTCTGCTCATGATTCTAAATTCATTCACATATTTTTTTAAAGATACAGGCTCCAGGAAAGGTTTGGTTTAAACCTGTATAAACAGTAAATTAAAATTCATTAAATTTGAACAAGTCTAACGTCAAAATGCCACCAATTAAACATTTAAGCTCTCGTTACTATCATTCTAAGGTGCTATTTTGTATAGCTAGATGTGATGCAGCAAGCTGCAAATGTTTAGAGATTTCTTAGTCTATGTGACAAAATTTATCTAATCGACTACATACTACAATTCGCCTGCCGTAGATCATGGCTCTACTATAATCTGCGACAGCTTGAGACGTGAGACAATCAATTATAGCCTTAAATACAGAGGCCATACGGTTCTTTTTAATTGCCACGCTAATAAATTTTAAACTACCTATCCTTAAAATTCTTATGTATTTAATTGTAAAAGGGTACAACGATTTTGGAATAGTCACATGACGCCGTTTTAAGGAGTAGGCTTTATACTGTATCGCATAACCAACTGGTCGTTCCCGATTAGCCGAATTACTACTTTTACAATAACAAAAATTTTATTTGTATCAGTGTAGTGTATGTGGGTAGATCGATAAATCATAGCTTTTTTGTTTTTTTTTGCTGCGCTTTACCAGTCTCGACTTTCATTTGCCAGAATCTACAGATCTAATTAATACTTTGGAACGTGCTCATGTGGGTAGGTTAATATAGACGAAAATCGAGCGTCATTAAATACATTATTGTCAGAGCCACCGGCGAGTGTGGACGTGCGCTCACACCATGCGTGTATTATCGAGCCACTGATACTACAATTAGGTTAAGCAGGCGTAGTATTTAACGAAATATTTTTAGTTAACAATATATACAGATATACGTGCTTACATAATAAGAAATATACATACATGTACAAGATTCTAGAAGTAATTATTTGATTATGTACATCGCTGGTATACGGAAGAACGCTTATATAACGAATGGAAGAACGATTGGTCGCTTAGTCTAAATAAATGCGTTATATACAATTTACATTCATATAACTTAATATAAAATATGTGAGTATACAAAGATTTTACTAAATACTAACTACATACAGGTCGACAAATAAGGTTTAGGTCATTTTTTTATTAAAGACAGGTTGATATTTAGCCTGTTGGTAAGTGGTCAGATATTTTTGGGACTGAGTGAGATATGCCAGAGCCTATTCCCGTCCTATACCTCTCCATTTTCGCAAACCTTTCTCCAAATCTATTCTAGTATGAAGCGCATCCGGCCGTGTGCCAACTTTTGTCATTCTGGACAGATGTTGGCATGCATCGCGAATTTCATGGGAGACAGTATCTTGCACTCACCACCATGTGGACTGTCTGCTGGACTAGGGCTTTCTTTTCATAAAAATAAATTAGGCCCCGTTTCCACCAACCGCAACTCACGGCAGTGACGTTGTGCGTCAGTCAAGCAGGTCGTTTATTTAAATAATAAACTTTATCTCCAATGTATATGATTTATGGTACCTAATATAGATTAGGTTGCAGAATAAACATATTTTTGGTGTATGCTTTTCTCTTTGATGTACATATAGTTTGTCGATTTTTCCTATGAAATGTGTAATCAGGGTTTTTCACGAAAAAGAATTCCAATGCATAAAATCATTTTATACCCCTATATTTTCCTAGCAATAAACTTCGTTAGTGCATACATAATGAACTGCATCTACATAAAAGTAATATGTTTACTCTTTGCACCACAATTGCTCTTTTATGTGGCGGAAAATTACTTTGTAAACAACGTACATTGTAAACTGAATGGTGAATATTATGTATCTTTAGGTGTACACCAATTAAAGACATTAATCACAATCATGATGAAATCAAACAATTGCTCACTCAACTTGTTATCATGTCACCATGGTAGCGAGCTGTCTTTGGAAGGTACGCGTTAGAAAGGAGGTTTGAACACTACCCCCCTACAGAGTAGAGAAACCCATACGGGGGAAATGACAGAGCTCAAAGAAAGGACACGCAGAAAAAGCCTCCTCAAACGTATCTTGCGACCTGCACGTTGTATATTGTGCCGTGTGGCTCCGAATCATCGACTGATCCAGAGCCAGGCGGTTTGGCTGAGGCAGAGGGGTCCGAGGAACGAGCTGCAGGAACATGGGCGAGCGTACATGAAACGCTAACGTCGATGATGAACGCAGATTTGAACAACACATTTTTTTTTCTTTATTCCCGATAGTAATCCTAAGTTATATCCTCCCTCGATATGATTTTGTATGGGGTCGTATACGGGGATACCAGTGCGTTCCTGACCGTATAATTACGTAAATTACGTGTGATGCGGTTGAGAGATCCTTGGGGATAAAACTAGGACGTTTGCCGCGTCGGGATTGCTTCCCTGACGATGAGTAGAGAACCCGTTGAGAAGATACATCCGTAATCAAGCCCAGTATTGCATCGTACACCGTATGAGCTAGAAGAGTGGCATCGGAAAGGACCTCCTTGCATTTCTCAAATACAAGCTCCAGCTCTGATGTCAAGGGCACAGGTTTGGCACCTTTGAGTTCGCCATCGGATGGGGTAGCCATTGCCAGTTGCTATTGGGCCCCGCATGAGAATAACCTGTATAGCGGGCGCCCAGATTGCGAATTACAAAAATAATCACAAATATTGATCGTAGATTGATTGTTACAATCCTTATTTTATTCATAAATATTCGAGAGTGAAAAATATGTGATAATAAAGCAGGGGCGAGTAGGAAGCTTTGATTCGGCCGATGACGCCGACCGATCACGTCGCGGTCACCAAGTATAGGTGTTGTGCACCAAATAAAGGCCATGCCTCGACGTATATGTAATATATAATTTCACAATCTTCACGACGCCAAAAAATCGCTCTCTCAATTTATCCTGTTGCCGCGGTAGCGAACTGTCTTTGGAAAGTAAAAGGAGATTGGAACGCTGCATATATATTCAGTTAAGGGTGCTACATACATTTGGTTCGGCATATTGGATTCGACATAGGTCCACTTTATACCGACCATACGGCACATAAATGGCGCGGTGCGGCACGAGGGGTTAAATAAAAAATACCTTAACATAGAATTTATATCTTTAAAACAGACAACTTTTGTTCCACGACTATTATTACTTCAACCGGTTATTTTACGTAATATTTATTTATATAATAAGGCGGCAGATGAGTGTACAGTCCCGATACATGCCAACATCAGCCCACAATGGCAAACGCTGACACGCCCCCGGATGCGCTGCCTACCATTTGAGACGTAGGAATTGATTTGGACAAAGTGTTGGGAAAATGAGGATAGGATGGGATGGGAATGGGCTCTGGTATATCTCTCTCACTACCGAAACATTCGAGTACATTGGGGAATAGCGGCTGTTGGATTTCAGCGTGCACCCCCCTCCTCCAACAATTATGTTTTTATTTATCCGATGTTTCGGTCCAGTTACATGTTACACGGCAAGACCGCGATGGTGTGTGTGTATATGCGTCTGCGTGTGAATGCGTATGTGTGTGTATGTGTATATGTGTGTATGCTAATGAGTGTGTATTCGTATGGGTGTGTGCTAGTGCACGTGGGCGTTTGTGTGCATTATGTTCAACCCCGATAACTTAAAAGTTTAAAACGTTGTATATAGCCCATAAACTAATTTAAGACAAAGATAGGGTTATTATATCACTTATTTGTCGAAACCACATATATTCATGAACTACAATATATTCAGTGCAATATCTATAACATATTAAGTCTTTTCTACATTGCGAGTTAAGATCTAATATTAAGCCGTGTTTCCACTTGAGTTAGTCAGTTAAATACATTGATTTAAAACAATACAACAAATATAAAGTATAACAAAGTACTTTGTACGCAAGATGTATTTAAAAAAGTTTATATTGGCTGTTATATATAAAAACAATGAATGTCATATTGTGCGTCAAGTTTTATTTTAATATAATAATTGTACGGATTTTTTAAAGCACTGGGTTTTTTTTTTAAGTTAGTCTGCTCAGAGCATAGTTTTTATAGTTTAAACTATAAAAATTCAGGATATTATAATTGTTTAAAAATAGATAAGGGCCGCGTGGATTTATGCGTATTAAGGCAATCTCAACCCTATTAACTTGAAGTTGAGTTGATATTTCGTTGAATTGAAAATGTTAGATGTTTTCCGAGGGTTCTGACATCTTATTAATGTGTGAAAATTTTGCAAATACAAAAAAAAAATTAAAAAATATTGCTATTTCTCTCTTATGTACGAAGTCTTATCAGAAAATAACGTTCCAATGGAACCTACTGCATTAAAAATCCATTTGTTACAATAATTAAAAATAACAATGTAAAAACAATGAATATCGAATCACACAACACAATGTCTCAAAAATAAACAATTAACATAAAAAAATATATATAAATAATTAATTGTATTGTCAATCTGTGTCAACAAGTCGTTGGATGGACTTAAAATTATCACAATAATAAATATTAATTAATTATAGTAATTTTTGAAGAGTCATGCACATATTGCACAACGCTACATAAAATAATGATTCATACAGTATCCACCCATACTGGAAAGTCTGAAAGCGAATGAGATAGTAAATGATTTATAATAACAACATCTGATAATAATAATTTATAATAAGAACCCGTAGGCTGTGGAACGAACTGCCTCAAGAGGTCTTTCCATTAAGCTATGATATGGGGTTCTTCAAGAGAGCTGTGAATAGGATTTTGCAAGGTCGGCGGCGCGCCCGCATACCCCCTGGTGTTGCTGGTGTCCATCGGCGGCGGTAACACTTACCATCACGTGGGACCGCTTGCTCGTCGGCCCACTAATTTATAAAAAAAATCTGATTATAATATCCAAGGTTAAAAGACCGCTTCCGAAGTCGCTTTAGCTTCCGTATAAGTTGGAATCGTTGGCATTCATCGTTTAATTAATTCGTCGAAAATAATTAACTATTCCAATCCGATTGAGTTAATTGGCTGACGATTATTTAACAACTAGCTGACCCGACAGACGTTGTCCTGTCTTAGCTATGAATATTCAATTCGAACTGGAATAAATAATAAAAAAAAAATCAAAAACATAGTGTTTATTGTAATGCTTTTTGATACATAACATTGTTAGTTTTGTTTTCTGGCGCGTAAATAAATAATGTTGATGGTTTTCCGACACGGGAACAGGCGACATACAATTAGCCATGTGAAAAACATGGATTTTCAAGATGCGATTATTTATCGACATTGCAAATACAAGCCGCACTGGAAATTGTAACCGTTTAAAGTCGAATGGCATGTCGTTCGGAATCGTAGGGATGCGTGGAATCAAAACGTCTTCGCCTTTGTACTTCCCTTTCAAAATTGTGGCTTGGATGACGTTGTTCATTAATTTCTTCACCGCAAGGCGGGTGCCATTACAAAGACGTGGCTGGTTTATATTCCGCAACATAATGATTACCGATCCGACTTTTAATTGCAGATTATGAGGTGGTAATCCGGGCAATTCCAGCGAATTTAAAAATTCCGTTGGATAGTTGACAACATCATCTTCGTTAGTAACGGAATCAACCGATTTGTATGTCATCAATTCGCCAGCTATCTTATTTTGAATCTGAAAATTCATTTCCTTGACATCTACGTTTTTTGCAGCCAATATAACACGTTCGCTCAACCAAACATGATTTTTGTAATTTTGAGCATAGTTTGGGAACACCATCTCGATGAGTTCGGTCTTTGATTCAGTAAAGTGACAAAAATTGTCAGGGAATGTAATGTATCCAGAGGATGTGTCAACAGAAATTTTGCCATTACCAATGTCGAGCAATTGTTTGGAAAAAACTTCTCCAGATCTGTCGTTCTGCAATTAGACTCGCATGTTCATATTTGATTTGCGTGTTTTGAAGTATTTCCATAAAATGGACGACTTCAAACATGCATTAAGTTCGTCGGCTGGCGTTGACCGTGAAATCACTGGCAATGTTTGTCGAAAATCACCTGCCAATAGACTCATCGCACCACCAAACCGATTTTGGTTGTTTCGTAAATCTTGTATCGTGCGGTCTAATGCCTCCAAAGATTTTTTGTGTGCCATCGTGCATTCATCCCAAACGATTCATTTGCTTTGCTGCAACACTTTGTCCATCGCAGAATTCCTCGAAAGGTTGCAAGTTGGATTTTCATTAGTTTGCATGTTCAACGGCAACTTGAGTGCTGAATGAGCTGTTCGACCGCCTTCCAACAACGTAGCTGCAATACCCGATGAAGCAAGTGCAAGTGCAATTCCATTTTGCGATCGAATCGTTGCCAAAATCAATGATATTAAAAACGTTTTTCCAGTTCCACCGGGAGCATCTAAGAAAAAAAATCCGCCAGTTCCATCGTTCACTACTTTCATAAGCGTATCGTAGGCATATTTTTGTTGCTGATTTAAAAGGGGAACGTTTCTTTGAACGGTTTCTCTCAATGCCTCTGAATCGTATTGGGTTTCGCGTCTCAACTTTTGATTAAATGCGTTGTGCATTAGGTGATTGGGCGTTGTAATTCCTAATTGTATTAATCCTTTGTTGGTAAGCATCAAGCACATGTCCTCAATTAAAATTAATGCTTCATTGTGAATTTCTTCGTTCATTTGCAAATCTGCATTCAATGTACTAAGACGCATCTGATGCAATATATGTTATCTTCGGCCATATGATGTTTATATTTGTTCCATAAATCAATCGGTGTTGATGGGAAGCATTTAGACAAAATTATAGAAAACAATGTTCGTATTTGTTTAGCATTTGACGAAATCACAGCATCTTCGAGAGTGTGGTCCCAATGAGTGTCATTCTCTAGCAATCCCAAACGTTGACAGGCTTCTCTGTATGTGCCGCACAATACACCATTAACAGTTCGTAGATATTGGAATGATGTTGGGCCACGAACATTGACTAACAGTAAACGGAAATAAAAACGGAAATAAAAACACTTCGTCTTGGCTGGGATGGACTGTGTAAAGACGTCCTAGTGCATCGGTGGAAAATACTTGTGGGTAACCTGGAACTGGCTGTCCTTTTTTCCGCCGTTGAAATTTCTTTGACGATTGATTCCAGGTGGTTTGGTTTTGATTGATTGATTGATTCATGTTGGCATTTCGGAGTAAAGCAGCGTTCGGGCAAAGTCATCATTTTAGCACATTTCAAAGAAGCTGGTCAATAATGTCGATGGCGGCCTGTCAGCTCGTTGTAATACGTTCTCCGCTGTAAAATACACTCTTTGACCATTTTCCAAATGTACGGCCAAGTGAAAAACAGTGGGGTGTCTTTCATGTATAGCGAATGAAAAAATACGCCACATCGCTTCGTTACTGCTGACATAGCGGCCCATTTGAAATTGAGTGATTTCATCGTTGGAATTTTCGGCAGCAACTCCGAACACAGCCATGTCACTATCTTTGTTCACGTACTTGCAAATGTATTTAATAAATTTTACGGAATGGCAAAATTCGACATTTATGTGTGCTTTAAATGTTTTGGAGAGTAACGGCGAAAACAGAACAACCCAACGACTATCAACTTCTATGTCCTGTTGATTCACTTTGACTATTGTTGACCTTCCATTGTCATCAGTGGATCGGCGGCGATAAAGTGGATAACCATCATTTCCAGTAATAGTTTCTGCTACTAATTGTTTTCGATAGCGTTTTGAACATTTTCCGTCAACCATACGTGGAGAATTGGGATTTAATATACCACAGGGACCATGAATCATATTTTTTGTAACAACCTCATGTAACAGTGGATCTTCTTCATTATCGGGAATTTCAGCTGATATCACATCATCGATTTCATTCGGTCTTATCCTCTCAACCAACCAAATGAGGATATGTGCATGTGGCAATCCGCGTTTTTGCCACTCGACTGAATACATCCAACAGCGCGTCTCGCCGAACACACGATGCTTAACAATAAAATCCATGAGTGATTTTAATTTTTTTTTGAACACCCTTGCGGTGATGTCATGGCGATTAATGGGTGATTGGCCAGGAAATAATTTTTGTCTAATTTCTGTCCACTGTGTATTGCACGTGAACGTGATAAACAAATCTGGTGTGCCATAATTACGTACATACAACATAGCATCTTGAGCGTATTCATGCATATGTCGCGGATTTCTGACGTATGTTGCTGGGAGAATAGTCATTCTGCCGACATTATGTGCATTTCCGTCAGCATTGATGGCATCCCGAAGATGAATCTATTCCTCGGAACGGAGTTTTGCCTGGTTCAACCTGATAAATGTCAATCGCTCAGTTTCAACTTTGACGTACATATCCACAGCATATTGGTGAAATAGACGCCGACATTTTAAGATGTGATTGTCCTCATTTTCCCGAACCATCAGTCTGTATGAATAATAATTCATTGAACTTACTTTTTTGTTAGTTTCGGTGCCTGTAAATAAATGTTTGTGTTAATAAGATAAAGTAACGTTGTGATTAAGGCAGTAAAGGTAGATTGATTATTTACCTGTAACTGGATTTATCATCTTGATTGAAAAATGATACCCATCTTCACATTGCCAAAATAAGATAGGATATTGTAACGCATCATGTGATCGATGTGTTTCGGACACACGCTGCAGTTGATCGTTCCGCCGATATAAAACAATATCTCGGTTTTCTAAATTTTCACCCACGACGACAATAGCGACTTCATCAATTGTTGGAGCATTAAAACATCTTGCGTATTGTCCTGCAGGCATCTTATCGGCTCTGATGACAATTTTGTGATTATCAGATGGCATACGGTCTAATGCGGTCTTGAATAATGCAACCAATTCGTTGTGTTGATGGAATAATGTTTGGAGTTGTTCCACAATTGGTCTTTTCACCGAATTGTTGTGTGCACAACGCTGATCGACTTGTCTTGCTGAAACGCCCATAAAATAAATTTGCAAAAATTTGTAGATACTATCCGGCGTTGGCAATAAGGAACCTGTTCGATGATATATTTGACCCTGAATCTGCAAGGGTAAATAGATGTAATATAGGTAATTGTATTGTATAGCGAAGTGTTTGTACCGCCATGTGGCTACGTTGGCAGCACTGCCATTCCCCTATCAACTTCTGTAAACACACTCACTTCTGGTTGCTTTTGGCAATTCAGAGCTACCAACGTACTTTGCACCATGTCAATTGAAAGCTGCCAACGTATTTTGCACCAGCCACATGGTGGTAAAAGTTTATTGTTTCCCATTACACTTACCTTGAAAGTAGGCATAAAATTATCTCGAATAACTTGTTGCGCCAAGTGACATCATTTGAAAGCAATTATTGTATTGCTGGATATGAGTCAAAAAATGTTTAGAATCTGGCCCATTTCCGGAAACCAATGAATGTAGTGGCTCTGGTGGCGGTACCAATGTCGTCAATTTGACTTGGCCACTGGCGCAACACAATCCAGGGGCTTCATTTTTAAACTTAAATGCCTTGCAACGTGGACACACAACGTTCATTGGTCCAATAGCAACGATTTGCTGAGAACTGTAATCGATTGCCACGTTATAATTGAATGCAGCTCGATGGGGCTTAAATATTTCTACGTTGTTGATTTCGATTCCATCGATTCCGTTCAACTTCATAAACAGCACTTCTCAAAAAACTCACTGAACAAACTAAAAACTGGATAAGCGTTCCGATCGAATGGACTGTGCATGAATTTTATGAATAATGAATAAATGATTTTTTTGATCGACCGATGCAGCTGTTAAACGACATTTGCGCCGCGCGAACTGTCAAATGCGCGAACTGTCAAACGCGCGAAGTTTAAATTGTCGTTGTTTTCTGAAATTTTCAAATTTTCTGCGCAATTTTCTTAATTTTTCTTTCCGTAAAAACCTTCTACAAAGTATTAGAAAATTAAAAAAGAAAAGATGAATGAAATCGGTAAAGTCGTTCTCAAGTTATGGCGTGACCAAGGGAAATAGGGGTTCATTTTTATTTATATAGATATACGTGATTATGACTATGCCCTTTTCATTCCGATCGATTTAATTTTACTTTTAACCTTGACTATTGTATAAATTTAATCCACTAACGATTCACTATTAACAACGATAAAAGTCGAAAACTTTTTTTAAACTATCTGTGATATCTGATCGGTTATCTGTTTTTAAACTACTTATACTAAAGTGTAGAAAAAATGTCTAAAATGTTAAGTTAATAAAACTCTAATAAGCCAATAAGGATCCCTTTGCTAATAAGAATTGGAACCTTTACATTAATCACCCAGTAATCCAAATTAATCACGTATTTAATTTACTTATTTACCGCAGGCAACAAGATCCATAGAAATCTATATAAAAAAATAAAAAATATAAAAAAAATGGATAAAAGAAATGGATGTTGGTATATCTGAAATTAATAGACTTCGACACCGTTCAACCGATCGCAATGAAAATTAGTATACATAGGTATTTGACCACGGAGAATATTTTCGAGTTATCGACTTTGTTGTAACTCGCCACTAGATGGCGCTGAAGCACATCAACTTCTATACCGTTCAGCCGATCGCAAAAATCATATCGACGGCATAACCGAATAATTCGTGATTTTATATACAGAGGTAAATAAATATACAGAGGCAGGACAACGTCTGCCGGGTGCAGCTAGTACAACATAAAAACGAAAAACAGAATTTAAAATTAAACACAAACACTATGGCGTTGTGCTGTCCACTGTGCCGCGGATGTCGCCCTATACCAGGCTTTGGAAGCAGTCTAATTAAACCTTGTATATTACTTGAAGATATTATCGTTTAATACATTGTTAATTGTTGCGACTCCCACTCCAAAGACCATCGAAATGGTGACTTCAACATGAAATTTTACACTTCCAATTTAAGTAGAATTGATTTGTCCCCGACAATAAAAAAGAATATGTTATTATGTAGAAAATGAACCAGAAATTGAGTTAATTAACTGTTAATTAACCTAACTGAAGTACCTAGTTTTGTTTGATATCTTTTTATTGATTTATTTGAATAAATAAATTGTCATTTTATATTATTGAATAAACATTATTTGAAACATTTTTGTGCTAATTATTACCATCAGTGTTAATTTTCTTATCACACTAAATTAAAAGCCTAAATATTATACTAACGAATCACATGTTATTCCAAAGTATGTTTTAAAGAATATTCTTACAGTTGTCCAATTGTCTTTTTCTAAATATTTTAAAAGTTAGTTTATCATTTAGAGGTTAGTTCAGTACCATATAAAGTTAAGATATGCGTAACAAATGAACATAAAGGTTTCGAAGATTTTTTTCAATGGCATAGTTACGTGCCGCCTTTTTGAAAACTCCGGCCACTTGATAAAACTCTTATAAATCGATGGGAGACATTTATAAGAAGAAAACCTTAAATTATTGAGATATTTTGGAAATAAAGACCACTTAATAACAAAGAGTGCGTATCTATATACAAATATCTGTATTTATGTATATATATATGTTTATTTATATTATGATATTGAATTAATATGAGTCACTATTAACTATTGTTTACTTAATGTTGGCTTATCACTGCACCCCTGCCGCATCATCTCTGCACCCCTACCGCACCATCTCTGCATAGCCTAAAGGCTGACTAGGAGATAATGCTACCAAGCATTCAGTCCGCTTTTTGTCACAATGTGCAAAAAAGAATAAATAAATATCTTGGAAACGCGAGACTACTCGAAGATTATAAAATCTACTGTTTTTTTTATCTACCATATTGATTTTTAAGTTTCATCAGTAACCGCAGTTATCAAAAATGGCTGCACATACCACGATTCGTAAAGAAATCTTCAAATTCCTTCGTCTATCTTTCATATTATTATCTATTCGTGCATATTTAAAAGTTAACAAGTAGAGTATTAAGTATGAAGCCTGATCAGTTATCACATTTTTACAAATAATAAATAAAAACATACCGGCTGTGTGAAATGATTTCCTGAAGTCTGTAACCATGGATTCCGTTCATAATTCTGTGTAAATTAAAATGATTTACACAAAAAAAAACCTTTTTATTTTTACTAATTTTTTTATACATATTTGGCAATTGACTTTTTAACGAAAAAAAAAAAAGAAACATATATCTACATAAAATTGCATATCAAGTAATTCAGAATTGTGGATAAAATCCATAGTTTTCGTTTTCAGGAAGATATACGATTTATCGATAATCGATAATTTATCGATAGTACCATAAAAGAATTACATAATTGTATTTTAAGTAGGATGATGACTTGTATCATTTGGATGTCTGCCATTTCCAACTTGGAGTTAAACAGCATGCATCGAATTTGCACCTTTAGTCACAAGGCCGTTTCTAATCACAACAAAGTATAAATATTAGAACCAATTAATGGAATGATTGCACAGTAAAAAATATAAAATTAACTATTTACGAGAAACAGTCATTTAGGCCGTATCTTCTCATAGAAATAAATTTGTGCTACACTGTTACTTTCACTTGGCAATAGTTTTCTTCTCACATACTTGAAATGTTCCAAAGCGAATTCATAAAGCTCGTTTTCCATTCTCCACACAATGGATTGTTGGATTTTTTCCACTGTTTTTGGTGACGGTTCAATTTTTGAACTGGTTTGTCTGAGATGTGATTTGTTGCTATGTAGATAGTGTTCTGTAGCTCCTTTGAAAAGACGTGGTAGGGTCGCTTCTAACACCGTGATGAAATCCAGCAATTCTTCTGTTACACCAACCACTAAGTAATGGTTGACAAGGTTGTATTTTGCCTGTTCGAGCGCCCAGCGGTTGCCTGGTTTCCTGAAATTGTGATAAAAAGAACTGTCAGTTCTCACAAGATTTCATATTTAAAAATAGAAAATATAGAGGGACGCCTTTTTTTTATAGATAAGAGGGTGGACGAGCAGGCGTCCATGGACACCTGCAACACCAGGGGGTATGCGAGCGCGCCGCCGACCTTGCAAGATCCTACTCACAGCTTTCTTGAAGAACCCCATGCACCATGGCGCACCGACGACTTAAAGAAGTTCTCCGGTGGTGGTTAGATGAGGAGACCCGAGGATCGAGCGTGGTGGCGAGTCTTGGGAGGGGCCTATATCCCCCAGTGGAGAGACAAATGGTCTAGCAAATAGCTCGTGGTATGAAACTTTGCATAATTAAAAAAGTGATTGGATTGTAATTTTTAAAGTGGTTTATAGGTGTTCTCCTGAATTATTTTCGGGTCTTACAAAGAAAGAACACCATAAGCAAAAAAATACAAAAAAATAATGTATTAACTCTGTCTCATACGAGTAATTAAAATATTTATTGAAAAATTCGTCTGTAAAATTTACATTTCGCTTACGATGTTCTTCATCGTTATTTGCGATGTTCGATGGGCGGTAAACCTTTGTCATTTTTGACTGATGTATATAGGGTGTCCCAGATTGGCCACCGGATTTAAATTTCGCACCATTTTTTTGTTTGGCGGTTGGCAACTCTGGTTTGTTTATAGATGTCATATATGACAATCAGTTGCAATTAATCAACACGGAACGCTACGCGAAAGAGCAACGCAGTATGAAGTGGACCATCATTTTGGTGAAAAAACCAGCTTTAATGACGAGGCCCACTTCCACCTTGACGGATACCGCAATAAGCAAAATTGTGGTATCTGGGGCTTGAGATCCTTATGAGATTAATGAAAAACGGAAGCACCCTCAAAGGTACAGTTTGGTGCGGCTTTTGGTTTAGCGGGATCATAGGGCCATTTTTTTAGGTATCGGTATTTAGGTAGGCATAGAGAGGTATCGATCATGATACAGGAGTTTTTTGGCACCAAAGGAAGATATGGACCTCGATTAACTGTGTTTCCAATAGGACCGTTCCACATGTCACACAGCCAGAGAAACAATGACTTTACTTTTTTTCTAAATTAAATCCGGCGCTCAATCTCGGACAGCCTTTATGTATTAAAGATATCTGTTCACCATCAAGCATACTGTCTGCTCGTTTTCACTTTCTTTAAGTATATAAAATATTCTTTCTTTTGTGAAATGTTTTATTAGAAAACCTTTTTTGTATGTAGGTTGTGAATTTTAAAACAGATTTAATGGCTTTTCTGGATATATGATGGCTAGATAAGTGTACCTTGACGCATGAGACAAAAGGTAAACAAAAGTTTAATGGAAATCACTTTGTTTGATTTAAATTAGAGCCTAGACTGAGTGGTTAGTTGTTGTTTAGGTTCTGTATAACATATAGGCATGCTAGCTCAACCTAGCTCAACCCAAGGAAAATGCCATAAGGAATTAAGTTTTAAAACCACTGCCTTTTTTTTGGTTATCTTTTGTCTCATGCTATAATGAATATGGTATAGGTAGTAGGGGCCCTTACCAACACTGCGCCGCGTGACCACAGAAAAAAGGCACTTGTAACCACATGTTATTGGGGTCACAGTCCGTCTGCCGCTTCTCCACGCATTCATCGAAACTCTGAACAAAAAGAGAATTTGCTTGCATACATGAATTGGCTGTAGTGTCGGCCGGCTATACAATAGCACCATCCCCATCTGTTTCCGTGGGTGTCGTAACAGGAGACTCCGTAGTCGCCTTTTATTATTATAGTCCGGTTATTATAGGAAGAGCAATGACAGCTGACATATATATTTAACATGGAAAAATCATTTTACAACTCGATAGTCCTTTTGTCGGGTGCGGGATAGGTAATCTTCAGGAGATAGATAATAAAAAACGGTATTTACTTAAAATTAAAAAAAAAAAAAATTTTAATATGCCCCACATTTTTCCAGTATCAACTTAAATTTGTCAGACATTAGTTTAAAAGTTTGTGAAAGGGAAATCACCTATAGATGCATCTAGTGCCTCTAGGTACGGAGTTAATTTAAATATCAAGCTAACAACAAATAAATATATGAACAGGAAAACCACACATAAAATATTGACGACCAATACTGATTACAAACATACCACAATGAGAACTGTCACGCACACACACGCATAAATATACATACATTTAGCTTACAATTATTTTTAATTATATATACATATATTTTCATATTATATATTAATTACTTCAATCACCCTTGTTAGGTTAAATCAAATTATAATAATCAACACAAAGTAACTGGAGTTCCTTTGTGTTAAAGTTATTAAAAACTGGAGTATTATTATATACAATATATAGAGTCCATTATTATACAGGGTGCTCTAGATATTGAGCATGTTGTATGAATTTCGACCCTGTAGTAAGAGGTACCTACATGCTGGCGGCATTACCTCATTGGATTGCTATGCTGATTAGTTGCGCGAGGTAATGGCCAGCCTCAGGGTCGCCAGTACTGTCAACCAAGCACTTTGAAATGTCCTTAAAAAACAAATGTGCAGTAGGGCCCCACGGACCCAGGGTTTCAACACCGAATGAAATAAAAGTGTATTTGTGGCCAATGTCCCTGTATTTGAAAGCCTTGCGCTTCTCTGTCTCTACTGCCGAAGCGTCTGCCTTCATACAGGTTGCGTGGAAGTGGGATGGGGTCAGCGTGTCGACGCAGATCGCATCCCACACTAAAGGTCGACCCATTCTCCACGGCACCAGTGACATCTTGCCTCTTGCCATCGTCACGTACAATACCTTAACAGTGGCAAGAAAACGACGTATGATATCTTTAAGGGAGGCATGACGTAAAAAGCGGCCCACACTCGACAGACAGGACAGGCCATGGTGTCCTAGTTGGTTGACATTCTTACCCTCTGTGTTGGACACATACCTCGGCCCCCAAGAGGAAGCCGATTGCAAGCCGAAAGGTATTGGCATCCAGGTAAGTCTCGAAGTATGCTAATGAAATAACCCAAACCCAATACCCAGACTCCTTTAAAAAGTTGTATAAATCATAATATTATAAGTTGTCTACTAATTAATATTCTGAACTACAGTGTAATTATATTTATCTATAGAATGTCTACTATTTACTATAGCTGTTAAGACTTGTCTGTGAGCGGCAACTAGCTTCCACAATACAGGTTGTCCTAGTGTCAGGGGCAGGCCTTCATTTAATGTGTTAAATGGTTATTAGCAAAATAAGCGATTTATTATATTATTATCTAAGGTCCTCAAAATATTACAAAAAGTACTTTCATTTTATTATTATAACATTATATTATACTAGCAAAACCTGGCAGATGTTGTCCTGCCATAAAAGTTGATGTACAGCAGCGCCATCTAGTGGCGAGTTACAACAAAGTCGGTAGCTCGAAAATATTCTTCATGCTCAAATGCCTATGTATACCAAATTTCATGGTGATCGTTTGAACGGTATAGAAGTTGATGTGCTGTAGCGTCATCTAGAGGCGAGTTACAACAAAGTCGATAGCATAAAAACCTTATCTATGAAAAGATACATATATGGGCCAACTTTCATGGTGATCGGTTAAACAGTGTCGAAGTCTATTAATCAGCAATATACCAACATCCTCTTTTATATATATAGAAAATAGATAATAGTAATTCAAGATACTGAATGTCTCAACCCCACACTAGGATTCCCTATGTCATGCAGCTTGTACTAATGCATTTATATATTTTTGCACTCCAAGATATGTGTTAAGTTTGATTTTGATTTAATTAACATTTTCAGCTGATATGACAACTGTAATTCTGACGAAATTATAATAAGTGATAGTAAGGCTTTCATGTCTTACACCTTCTTCGTAACCTTAGGATGTGCTTGCATACTCTGTAAATATTATTCTGTAAAAACATTTATCCTAATTGTGGTACATTGTAGAATTTGTTTGAAGTAATCTCAAAAATGCTAGGCTTACCCATGTGTTCCACAGATTCCCAATTTAATATATTCTTATTTATACTAATGGAGAGTGGTGATAACCTACAGGTATATCTTATTCTTGACTCACATTTGTGAGGTTGTGAGTATGAGTATGATTGAGTATGAGAAACTCATATGATGATACTCTCTGTATGAGTTTAGCCATAATTACCTTTCATATTCTTAAATTATCACTAGCTCAGTGGTGAAAAAAAATGTTGTAAGGAAATCAGTATGCATAAAATTAAAATAATTTGAGCATATGTAGCTACGAACCCACAGTCACATTCCATACAGGGTCCACACAGTGGATTATGACCCAAAACCACATAACTAGGGGAAGATTGTGCCTTGCAATGGAATATTATAGGTTGATATCGGAATTATGTACTATTGTGAGTCAAAACCGGTCCTGACCCATTATACTTTCTATTTTCAATCCCTGACCACCCTTGTTCCAAATCTACTTTTACATCTCCAAACATAGACAGCATATCTGGGGTATGTCATCATTTGTCATTCTAGGTTGAAGTAGACTGTCTATGGCTGACAGTACCCAATTACCACAAGGCACTGTCTGCTCTCCTGATACCTTCTTTCCATTAAAAAAATCCCACACTATAAAAGAAATATTATAATAAAGAAACATTTTACCATCTTGTCACCATGTTTTTTCCGCACTAGATATGGTCTAAAATTGTCTCCATGTCGCAGGAAGTAGTAATATGAAACCAGCCTATCCAGTGGCTTCCTTATTATGTTGATGAACAGGGGTTTTGATGTTGTGCCTAATCTGTAAATAAGGAAGTAATTTAACATTTATCTATTTAAATGGGTCTTAACATTTGTATGATTACCTTATTTTACTCAACCTTAAATACATAATTTACCTTAATTTTACCTTTAAATAGATAAATATATGTGAAAACGTGAAAATCTCAAATGGTATTTTATCATTGTAACAATGAATATTGTCATTGTAACAATGAATGAATATGAATATTCCAAGCATTTGTTCCAGTTTTTTAAGAACTTCTTGCTTCTATCTTATTCAGACCTCATACTGGCATTAATGCAACCTTCGAATTCTGTACAACTTTTTGTTTCATAAATTTCAAATACAAAAATCTAAAAAATCTAAATATAAATTCTAAAAATCTTTATTTTTTTGTCAAAAATTTGATGCTTTTGACTTGCTAGCAAATTTTTCTTAAAAGTTTGTTGAATATAAAAATCCTATATATAAAAAAAAACATATAGAGAACCTTAATTTCTATATGTTATAAGTCTTAAAATGAAGAGAAGACTGGTATTTTATTGCTAAGTACTCCTACTCTCTGAACTGACTTTCACAATCTTATGCTATAATAAGATAATAAAAGATAATAAGATCAAGTCATGATTTTATGGCACTCAAAGAGGAAAACAGCCATGTATAAACATGGATATCTAAACTTAAATGCAGTGAGCTCTTTGATGATTATATTTTATCTAAAAGTAATGTCACAGCATTATAATTTAAATTCATTTAGGCCAATTACGTTTTCTTGGTCAACAATACGGGCCATAAAAGTTGTTTGGTTAAATGTTCTAACTACATAGAATGCTGATAATATAATATAATAATAATGTAGATATGTTTCAAAACAGACTTATTATAATGAAATGTTATTTCAGTATTAACAATATTTTTAATATATCTTTTTCACCACAATCCACACTAGGCTTGGATAATAAATAAATAAATGGATTATAGCCTAAAAGTACTTGGAACTAATTATGGGAGCCCTGTGCTTTACAGGGGCAAGTTACAGGCAATAGGCTAATGTCCATAGATAAGTTTTATGACTGAAAAAATATTTCAATTATGTTTTGTAAGTAAAGAAATACTTTGAATAATAAAAACTGTCAGGTTCTATGGCTTAGAGCCCTAGAATCTAGAGAACCTAGAGCCCTAAGTATAATTTGTTTAAGGTAGAATAATTAAATATAATGGTCCATCTAAAAAAATGTAAAAGAAATTAAATAATAAATAAAAGTACACAAGAAATAAAGTTGTACTTACTTATTAAAATTAAGGAAAGCCATATGTCCATGGTATAAAGCTGGTTTCACCTCATTCCACTTAGTAATGTTCTGAGCAAACTTATACTGGTTACTTAAACTCATTACATGCATGTTCGAAGTTATATTGATATGTAGAACTTTAAATTGATTTTTTTTGCATAAGTCGTAGGCTACACCCACGAAACTCGTCGAGCCTGTCTTCGGTACTCTATTGTATATCACTACCAGGTCATCGTAATCTTTTTCTATTGCTTTGGGAAAAAATTGCCGCGACTCTACGTGCGACTGAGCTAATTTCTGTTCTGCAAAAAAGATTACTTATTTAAATATTTACGTCTGTATTTCTATGTGAGATTTGTTTAGAAACTATTCAAATTAATATAACTTACCTAGTTTCCAATAGTTCTCCTCCAAGCGAGCTATTTCTGATTGAAAATAAAGCACAATTACAGCAACGATACATAGGCAAGAAAAGAACCATATTTTGTGAATGTTCAACATATCGCTGTAAAACTATTTAACGCTCTAGTCTACTCTGAAATGAGCACTGACATAATTATTATTTCATAACAGAAATAAACATTCCTCCATGTATTTAGAGCACTCACACAAGAAAACAACATAACAGAAGCCGCCATGCATGTATATTGTACCAGTTAACTTGTCATACGTGACAATGACAGTTTGCGTTTAGTTTTAACAAATTTTGTTTATATATTATTATCATTCAATTAAATGTTAATCGCATTATATTATTATTTAGAGCGATGTTAATTAATTGTTATTAGAGTTTAGTACAAACATAAAACAAATAATTGGCAATAATTGAAGATAACATTAACCATTATAATGAAGGTGTGAGTACATACATAGGCAATTGTCGACAACATAAATAGGTACCTACCTGCCTAATTAGTGTAATGATTGTTATGTCATACCATAACATATATTGTTTAAAAGGACTGTTTCTATGAATATGTTAATTAAATCTAACAATTATTTTATATACTCTTTTAGCATAAAAATGTGGTACCTATTTTGTTATTCTAATGAAAACAATTATCATTTTCATTCATCATCTTTAATACGGCTGAAGCCTCCTACTACCGACAGCTGGATTCTATTTAGTTCGCCCTCTCACATACATTTTTTTTCCTCTAGTGCTGTAAAAGAGCGCGCTGTCCCCACCGCTAAAAGTCACTGCTGCAATATATACCTGCTATAGGGCTTCGGCACATAGCGTGCAAGGTATGGCGCGACGGTGTCGGGGCGCAATGATTGCGCGTTCTTGTCTGTATTTATTATGTGTATATATGAGACCCGTAACACAGAACACGCTACAAACTGATGGACATTATATTTAGTAAGTACGTACATACTCGTGGAAAACTTGCTAAGATAGTCTCCCATGTTAGTTTAATTAAACCTGTATGAGCAACGTTTGTAAATAGATGCAGAAAGCTCAATTCCGCACTAGATTAACAAACAAATACCTACATTATTTTGTAAACCGGAACTCCGTATAAATAAATAAAATCAAATAGCCTTCACAGTATAAAATAATCGATACGTGTCGCCAGCTAGCGTGGCTAATTAAATTTATATGGATCAATGAGAACAAACAGAATGAAACTGTAACATGTTATTTGCTAACACGAATAATGACCTCGCTTTCTCTTGACTTCTAAACCCCGAATACGAGATCTATAAACAGAGTCACACTGTATCCTTTGGAAATTCATAGGCAGTTAAAAATCTGTGTGAAAATATTAGCCAAAAACTATTCCGTCTGTCCCAATCACACCATTTCACGTTGCTCTTCAAATAGAAGCCTTACCAATTTTTATTGATAACTTTTACAAATGAAACAGCTAGTATTATTCTTGTTATTTTATATTAATATACCGTATATATTTTGTGTAAAAGAGTTTCCAGATTATTAACCGGAATGCCTTATTAGCCGTTTTTTCTTTTATGAAAATAAAATTTTCTATGTCACAGACATTGAAAACTTTCTTTCAAGGTGAATTCCACACTCAGTTTGAGATAGCACATTGCTCAACGCACCCGGGTGCGCGCGAAAAATAGCGCTGACATTAGTTTTGCCGCCATAATGTGGGTCAATGCGCGCTCTATTGTAGTACTGCCGTCCACAAAAAACAAATAATTGTTTTGTCACAAAACTTGTTTGTTGTATTTATTTAGTGATGTCTTCTTTTTGGTAAATGTTAATAGAATCGTCTACTTTCATTTTGTATCACAGCGGGACTTAAATAATGCTAAGTGACCATGAAATTAATTCCTACATTCAAAAGCAAACAAATTAAATATTATTCGGGAACCGCTTTTGTATCCAAAGTTTTTACATCAATTTTAAACGAATTGTAAATGTTGAAATCAAAGTAATAATTAATTAATTCACGTTGAGGAAGTGCAATTGTTGTTTATTTCGCATAATTCGTACCTCACTATCGGAATTGCACGTGCATGCTATAAAGCTAGTTTAGGGCACAACAGCGTTTCTGTGTTTGATGGAGTACGCTGTTCGGAAATCCAAACAATGTACACTGATACTTAGGCTATTTTAACTTCTAACGAACAAATCTCTATTATTAACTAAACTCGTAGTAAATTTCATGGTTCCAACTTATTTCCAAAGAGTCCAATGAAAACGCCACAGACAATTTTTCATAACAATGAAAAGAATAAGTAAATAGAAATACCTATAAGGGACTGTTTAAATGTTTACTAGAAACAAGCTAATAGGCTAAGGATTGAGGGTCCAACATTCCTTGTATAGGCTATATTGTTCAGAGTAGATGATCAAAAGGCGGAATTATAAATGTAAAAAATGACTGATTTATAGGTTTTATATATTTATATAAAAATATGGAAAAATACAAATAATTTCTTTTGTATAAATATTAAATATATATTTAATTAATCTAATCAATTAATGCACTTTTTCCATTTTAATGGAAGTTGATTGATGTCTCTGCTATAGAACTCCTGTGGACGCAAATCGACGAATTCTCTAAAGGCGTTTTTCAGTCTCATCGGATTTGAATTTTTCCCCTGTAAAAAATATTCAAATTCCAAAAAATGGAATTCATTAGGGGCAAGGTCTGGCGTGTACAGTGAGTGACGGAGTTTCCAGTCGAAGTCCCCATAATTTTGAGACTGTGTGTCGTGCAATGTGTTGGCGAGCGTTATCATGGAGACGTTTGGGACATTGTTTGGCTGTGTCTCCTGGGTTCAACGATTGTGATGAACGTTTACGGTTGTCATACAGGATTCAATTCTCATCACAAGTGACAATACGATTCGGAATTTCTTCATTTTTGTGCCTATTCAGCAAAGTGAGGCAAGCTTCGACCCGTGTTTGCAGCTGACTTTCATTAAGCTCATACGATAAGCTTTCCGAGCTTCTTCACTTTTCCGATTTGGCATAAATGAATCGATATCGTTTTGTCACTTACGCCGAAGGCTGCTGCTAACTCAGACGTGGTTTGAGATGAATCCGCTTCCACCATTGCTTTCAATTCGTCATTATCAACTTTAGTCTCCGGTTGTTCACGGGGGTTTGTTCTTTAGATCAAAATTTTTAGAACGGAAACGACGAAACCAAATACCTATGCACCGTGCGTTCGTTTGCAGTGTTTGGTCCGTAAGTACACATCCTTGATATTGCGTGCCATCTGTGCTGAGTTGCTGTCACGATGCAACTCATATTTGAAAATAACGCGAATTTTTAACTTTTCCATGGTCGCATACACAACGATAAATCGTTCGACGGAACAACAAATGAATAACTGATTTCGAAGAAGAATGAGTTAGCTTTAAATTCAAAATTAATTTTAATTTGGAATTCCAAGTCAAACGCAAGATATCTAGTATAAGTTCAAAGTGGCCATTATGAAGAAACGGCAATTTCATATGGTAAGGCCCTAATAATAGTTTTATTATAATCCTCCTTTTAAAAGGTATCAGAACCATTAGGAGTAATATTATTTACAAAACAATGGTATTTCCGCTACACCTATTCCACTGGCCACTGATTTTAATGACAGAAAAGTTAAATATATAATAGCAATAACAAAATATATTACGAACATTCTCTGAAAATTGTCCTTCAAATAATGAAGGCAATGAGAAATGACATAAGTTAGTAAAGACAGAAATTAGTAAACCAAAAATAGTTCCCCTTACTTGCAGTCAATGAGTGATAAGGAGTATCTACTTCATTTTAAATCTCATCCCTCAAATTGGATGTTCGATGTAACAACAGTAGTACCTTTTTAATAGAAGACTCCGTGCAATTTTTATAATTTTTAATAACATTAATTTGGTTGCCTAGCCTGAGTTTCCGTCAGCATCTACTCGGCTAGACTATAAATACTTTAGTGTCTTTCCTAAATGTTAATTATATTTATTTGTTTACACTGATCGCTTTAAGTGTTTTGTTTACGTTACTAACCCTTAATGGCTTTGAGTCAGACATATTAGACATTGTAAGGTCCCGAACTCCCGACAATATATATCATACTAATATTATAAAGAGGAAAGATTTGTATTTTTGTATTTTTGTATGTTTGTAACGAATAAACTCAAAAACTACGGAACCGATTTCAAAGATTCTTTCACTATTAGAATGCTACATTATCCTTGAGTATCATAGGCTATAATTTATAAAGATATTGTGTAAATTGGCCAAAATATAACGACAAGTGTCAAGTAAGTCGGAAAAAACTGCCATCTGCGAGCTATTTCGGCGTGCGCTGCAATAACCGTAAGAATTACACGAATATAATGTATGGTGGAAATGTATCTGAAATTTAGAAAAAAAAAATTGTAAAAAAAAAAACCTATAAACCGAAGCGAAGCGAGGGCGGGTCGCTAGTTAACTATAATTTTAATATAACTATACAATAATAATAATAACGATACAGATTGCATTGGCCAACCAAATGTACCTACGCACGATTAAGAACTTATTTTGCGCACGTAAGTGGTTATGCCAGTAATTTTAGAATTCATATTGGATGCTCTAATTGAAAGAATAGGTTTGTTACAACGTTATATTTGCGATTGGAGCGACCTAACTGGCTTATTGAATAATTGATAACGGGCTGCAAAGGAGTTTGTGCAGTTTGTATGAACGCTCGATTGGGCGATACTGTAGTAGAATATACTCCTAATAATGTAACTGCAGTTTAATTACGTGAACACGTGCGTAAATCCCTACAACACACAAACTCAGTTGAACTTCATTCGTCATCAGGTTAACACGTTTATTTTTATGCGGGTTACAACGTCCTTCGCGCTTTAAAAACGACTTGCAATATCCCAATAGAAATAAACTTTTGAAATTTTATCAAAGAAATTCAGTGAATGAATGAAACCTGGATTTGCTTTTGATGTTCCAAGCTCAAACTAAACGTTAAAATGGTTTCGTTCAGAAATTATAATCATTCGCCTGTTAAATAAAATATATCTCACACTAAAAACGACGTATATAATACAAATTTAATATAAATTAAATAAAAATGGAAGTGGACCGTATTCGCTATATTTTCGGAAGCTTTACGCGTAAGAGACAAGACAAGAACAAATCTCCGGAACAAAGTTCAATCAGTGCCGGGAATAGTCCCCTACGTGGACCGAGAATTTCTAGACCCGTTAGTCAAAACCTAAATATTGCCCCAAGAACTTCAGCGTACGAAGATAGAAGGAGAAGCCAGGTGGTGAAAGAATGGCAGTGCGGACTGTGCAAAAAAGAGTTGGTGGAACCACGATTATTGGGATGCTTGCATAGTTTTTGTACTAGATGCCTTCAAGGTCTACATCAGGAAGGGGAGGCGGAGGTTTGGAGTGAGGTCGATGCTGGTGAGTTCCTGCCCTTATAATTTAATATTCATACTCTTTTCAAGCAAACATATACCTATGTATAAGTATTTGGCGGTAGGTATAGGTGTAACAAAACGCATCATTATACGCCATAAATTACCGATAGGTATGTAATTAATATATGATTATTAAAAAAAAATAATTGCATGTTACTCCCCATTATTTTTAATTTTTAGAGGGCAATAAGGAAATAATGTCTGTATATACATTCATAGATAAAAACATATACATATATACATACATATACATACAAGAAGATAAAGGAAAATAATTTGGGCGTAAGAGAACTATTAATCTGAGAGGTAGTGTTCTTTCACGAGTCTTTTATAACTAGCCAAAGATAGAGTGCGTTTTATAGTTAAAGGTAATGTATTCTATAAGCAAACCGCTTTAACTGTAAATGCATGTGAATTTTAAGCAGAAGATAATCTGAAGATGGCAGATTGAAAGGATGTGAAGTTCAAATTTTCTATAAGGTATTCGGATGACAACGGGTTAAGTACCTACATGTTTTTTATATTTTCACTTAGATCGTAGCGTTCATTTCCTTTGACCTTCTCTAACTAAAAGTGAATTAGACTTCACCGTTTAGATATTGTGCCATTTTGTAGTAGGTAAATATTCTTAAGAACCTACTTATCTACCTAACCCTTCTTTAGTGGGTAAACATATGTAATATTAGGTATATAGGTAACAGAATACTCACGAAGATCACAAATTGACACAAAAGATCACAAAGATTACGCTATAATATAAACCGTTAACAATCGTGGTTAGGTCTATACAAGACGAAGTGTTTAGTTTATACAACAACATCGGCATTTTAATGATTTTCAAAAGTAATCGTAACAACACCGGACTTTATTGTCATTAAAACAGTGTCCGAAATAAAATGACCCCTCCCTAACTAAGTTCGTCAATGTTTTCTACAAGGAGGAGATTGCAACAGATGTCTTAACAATTCTGTTACGGAGGTCATTAATCTGCTGTTGATTTCACAATTTAATGGGACGTTAGAATCTTTGGTCAGAATGTGTATGCGAGCATTGATTTTATGGTGTGGTCTGCTTTGTTAAGTTGTGTAAGACTATAATAACTAAAAAAGTACGATCGCAGGCGCTAGTTGCAAAAGTACATTTCGATACTTTACGTTTTAGAAAAAATGTAAGTATTTTTTCTAAATAAAAGATGTAGAGAGATGAGACACCGTCGCACGTCGCAATTGTGGAACTATAGAACATATTTTGGTTCCATGTATTGTTATATGTCCACGAACTGTCGAGATGTCGATCCACAATGTGTTCAAAAATATCGAGACAAGTATATACAGGGCCATTAATAATTCGACTGTTAAAAATCGTTAAGCCCAATCATTTAAACTCTCATACCTATCTAAAATTTATAAAATTGCTCGCCTTAAGAAGGCCTCTGCTCTCAACCCCCCCCCCCCCCCCCCCCTAACCCTCCCCAGTAACCTTAATCCGACACTGGATATTTTTAGTGATTTTTTTTTGAATTGCCAAGTTGTGTTTTCCACGATCGATAGATGTTTTCCTTAGTCTAAAAAGTATTATTCACTGTGAAAACGGTGTCTGTGTTATGGATTGTTTAGTTTGTGTGCACTTTTAATATCAACTACGTCATAGACTGTTATAAAATCTGTTCCGGCTTAAATTCAGACATCAAAAACTGTTATACAAAGAGTGAAGTGTGTCATAATGGAAGCCCTACGATCTAGACAAGACCTTTGACCGAGCTTCGTTTATAATTGGATAAATCGCCATCGATTGTATAGTCAGCAATGATGTTTTGTAACTGTCTTTCAGACTTAAAAATTGAACTAAAATATTAGGGTTAGCTGGGAACACGGCACAAAATAGAAGGTAGAAATTTAAAAAAAACCTCTTATTAAAATAGTAATGTAAACTGTTTTTAGTGTTTTTGGAGATGGTCCAAACCTTTTCTCGAACCCACCTTTTCAAGCATCAAATCGTTGTCGGTTATATTTTGTATAAAGTAGATATAGGTACTTTTATCATTAATTATAGAAAGACCCGTTAAAATAAGTACATTCGTTTAGAATATACAGTATTACAATATAAAAGTTAATACAATAGCGCCCCCTGGTGAGTTACCACCACAATTTTTATCCTGGAACCTACTCCAAAGTATATACGATAAAACATTTACAAAAAAAGCACATCAAAATCTCTTCACTCGTTTCCAAAAAAAAACTGCTTTCGAAAGAGAATAAAAACAAACGACAGAACGGAGATGATTTGGGACAGTTGAAGATGTCCAACACTTGTTGGTAGAGTGTTCCCGGAACGAACCTGAAAGGAAGGCTCTGATGGCGACTCTAAATCTGAACATGTGTGATGTAGGGATGTTCCATAGAATTCTGTCCGAGCCAACATCGAAAGCTGTAAACATTCTGTGCGAATTTGCAAGTCGCTATCAGAGTCATAGATAAATTAAGATAGATAATAAGGTAAATAACTAAGATAGACAGATAGACGTAATTATAGTATAGATATATAGTGAAATTGTAACGTTTAGGGTACGATGGGGCTGACATACACAACAGTGTAAAAGCCCCTAAATAAAATAAAGAGAAAAAAAAACGGAGATGGTATACCTATAACTACCTCCGTTCCGTCGTGGACAAAAAATATCACAAAAGAGCAATTACCCTAAAATTTGGATACTACAACTTCGCAAATTTGCCGTGATTTTGTAGCAAAATGCCTGCTATCACACTGTGTCAAATATTCAATGTTTACATAGGTACATTCAATAACAGAATGACAACATTTATAATTATTCATACACGAGATGGCGTTATGGATACTTTTTTCTTTTTCTTTAGCTCACATCGCAATTTACTATCTTTGAAAAGAGCATGATTCGGTGATAGATACGCATTATGCCTACTTTCGTATAGTTTTGATCACATGTAGTAAAAGGCGGCAGACGAGCATACAGTCCACCTGATGCTAAGTGAATACTGTCGTCCATAGACATCCGCGATACATGCCAACATCAGTCCAGAATGACGAACGTTAGCACGCCCCCCGATGCGCGCCTACCTTTGCAGATTAAGGAATGGATTGGGAAAATGGGGAGGGATAGGATAGGATGGGAATGGGCTCTGGCATATCTCACTCACTACCGAAACAAGTACGTACAAGAAATACTATAAAGTAGGAAATGCAGTAAGGAAACTTTCAATGTAACAAAACAATATTGAAAGAAAGAAAAAATATATATTTATTCGTTATTACAACATCACAATTATGTACATTACGTATGTACATTAAATAAATATATAAAATATCTAAGTATATTGTGTGTCGCGACAACAAAATGGAACTGGCTCAGCAAACGCTGCAGATAACCACACCACTGATATTCTGCCAACACCTATAGGGTACCCTATATAGGTGCTGGCAGAATATCAGTGGTGTGGATCAGTGTACCTATATGCTCACGGACAGCGAAAGAAGTAAACAAGCTTACCTTAATATAAAAATATAGTCAATTAGTCATATTAAAAGTAAAAAGTGGATGAAATAAAGAAAAATAAAAGAGATTGCTATCCTTATAATTTACAATAAACATGTTAGAGCTGCCAACATCTATATTTATATAATTTACAATAAACATGTTAGAGCTGCCAACATCTATATTTATATAATTTACAATAAACATGTTAGAGCTGCCAACATCTATATTTATATAATTTACAATAAACATGTTAGAGCTGCCAACATCTATATTTATATAATTTACAATAAACATGTTAGAGCTGCCAACATCTATATTTATATAATTTACAATAAACATGTTAGAGCTGCCAACATCTATATTTATATAATTTACAATAAACATGTTAGAGCTGCCAACATCTATATTTATATAATTTACAACATCCTATATTTAAAATTTGACAATGGTCAAATTTTAAATATAGTCTGTCCTAGATTGAGCGCCGGATTTAAATTTCGCTCCATCTTTTTGATTGGCAGTTGACAACTCTAGTTTGTTTATAGAAGTCACATAAGACAGTTGCAATTAGTCAACATGGAACGCTACACGAAAGAGCAACGCAGTATGAATTTTAGAGCAGTATGAAGTGGTCCATCATTTTACCGAAAGATTAATCTTTAGTGACGAGGCCTATTTTCACATTGACCATTCACCAGTCAATAAGCAAAATTGTCGTGTCTGGGGCTAGGAGAATCCTCAAGAGATTCACGAAAAACGGATGCATTCTCAAATAGTTACAGTTTGGTACTTACGGCTTTTGGTTCAGCGGGATCATAGGGCCATTTTTTTAGGTATCGGTATTTAGGTAGGCATAGAGAGGTATCGGATCATGTTACAGGAGTTTTTATGACACCAATTGGAAGATATGGACCTCGATCAACTGTGGTTCCAACAGGATGGTGCCACATGTCACACAGCGGGAGAAACAATTTATTTATTTTTTTTAAATTAAATCTGGCGCTCAATCTGGGACAGCCTTTATATGTATTCATCATTCCCTAAAATAAGCGTAGGTAATTAGATAAATAAAAAGTCAAGGCATTTAATAAAAATCTGAACACCTTGTATGAATGCATTCCCCCTTTTTCTTTTCCAACAAATTGCTACGAAATTTTTGCAGTAGACTAATATAACCTTCGTTTTATATTACTACCTTCCCCCAGGCGGAGGGAGGGAATCTCCCAAAAATGTTCAAAAAATGTAGGTAATAAGTAAATAAAAAATGTCGCGTAAATAAAAAGTAAATAATATTGGACGCGTAACCCTAATTTTTTAGATCAGTTTTGAATACTGTCTCAAAAGGAGCTATAAAACCCTCCTCTCCTCGTAGATGCCGACAAGATCTTCTCTGTATATATGAGAATGATTTGTTCAATATTTTACACAGCGAAGAATGCAAGTTCTAAAGCGGTATTCGGTCTGAGGGCATCTCAAATGGGTTTTCTTTTTCACGGCAAAATACGTAATTCATTACTTCAACCACATCGTGATTATGCAAGTATTTATGTCCCCATTGAGACGAACACCGGAACATGGCTAATGCGTTTTCTAAAAATAACGCGCCACCCTGTGCGTTAAATGACATGACATACAAACAAACAGTTTTATTGTATGTAGTGGCAATTGCCTGTGGTTGTGCTCGTGTAGACATTACGATAAAGATATCTAAGACATAAATCGTAATTAATTGGAACTTTTTGACCGATTGGATGGATTTGGGATTGAAAATAGTATACTGCATTGTTTTCTGAGATTTCTGTCTCTACCATCCTACAGTATACACGACAGTGCGGGAGTGCGATTTAGGTATTAATTTAATCGCTTTACTTTTGTTGTTTGATTCTTTTTTAATTAAATTATTGTATAAGCAAGTATGTTAATTTAGAATAATATACATTAATTAAAATTATGATTAAGTATCTACCTATCAACCTAAGGTTGTTTTTACATCGCTATAAGCTTCCTTCAAACCGCAATATCGCGCTGTCGCGTACTATACCTATGTACAACAGATTTGTCATTACTTTCCTTTTTTCTCTATGTAAATGTATCTTACAAATGTAGGTATGTATATAATATTGGCTATTACAATTTTGCGAGTTCACTCTTTTCGCTGTTATTTGGGAGGGTAAGGGCGCACTCTATAATACCAAAAGAAAAAAGAGCATGTTCAAAACAAGCATGCCTGTAAATCACACACCAGCTTGATTTTTGAGCATGCGGTATATTGTGCGGGCGGAAGGTATGCTTACCTTACGAGCAAGTGTGAACGCGTTCACTCACTGAGCATGCTAGTTTTGAGTTGTACATTTGAGGCGTGCAGGTCTGTGCGCGTGTGTTAGTTAAAAATGGAGGTCGCATTTCTAACGACGTGAACGAGCACTTGCTCCAAATTTGTCCCTTTTGCTTAACCAAATCCGTACCCAAATTGTCATTTTGTTTTCTTTTTTTCCGTAAACAAAATCTTCTTATCTTTTTAAACATTCGCGTTTTGTACACATTTTATATTGTAAAATACCTTTAAATATTGTAAATATTAATATTGTAAATAATTTAATTTTGCAAATACCTTTATTATGCGCGTCAGACCCGATTTACAATATGAAAAGCTTCCTAGCTCAATGGGTTACAAGCAGTATTGTTGATTTCTTTTCGTAGGGATAGGCATGATATCATGTTGATTCCTCGGGACATTTGTTTTTCGACTTCAGTTTGCATTGATACATCCATTTTAACTGTATCTTGCGTAAAATAAGCACGTGTATTCAGAACATTGCTATTCCTTAATTGCATGCTAAATGTATCTAGTTAGAGAGCATGCTAAATAATGGCATGCTAAATATTCTTGAGTGTGCTAAATAATGGCAAGCAAGCATGCTTTTTTACTGGCATGTGTGTCCGTACCATTATGTTGTTCCTTGTTATCTAATCTCTTTGAGATTCAACTGTTTAACCTAAAAGCTTTGATGCTCTCCAAGAACATTCGAGTGTATAATAACTCTCATTGATAATCATAACAATGAGAGATAAAACAGAGCTGCTTCACCACATGTTCATATTTTATTAAAGCCAAACTTTATTCTCTTGGAAAACGTATTACAGGGAGAGTTTATTTAGCTATATTTATTACTTTATTTATAACTAGCGACCCGCCCTCACTTCGCTTCGGTTTATTAAATTTAAAACAATCGGAATAAGATATTTTCCTGCGGTAAAATGGAGCCTACATTTTAAGTTAGACCTCTAGCAATACATCGGTGAAAACTGCATTCAATTCCATGCAGTAGTATTTGCGTGATGCGTGTACAAACATACAGACAGACAGAGAGACAAAATTTCTGAAAACTGTTGTTTTGGCTTATGTAGAGCAACATAAGTAGAGTTTTTTTAGTTTTTTTTCAATATCTATAATGTACAGACATCGGCCTGTTACAATTTTATTATATGTATATAGATTGTACGAGTATTATACGTATTCTATCTGTCACATCCTGGGCTCGTCATTCTGGGCGTCAGCAGAAAATCAGCGTCGGAAATCATTTGCTGTTTTCAACACAGTGGTGAGCTAAACACCTTTTCATAGCGGCTCTGCGACATGCGGCATTCCTTTGTGAAATTTGATTTTGTTATTCGTTGTCCTTGTCCTGTCTAATAATTCTTGTGTGTAGAGTGTGTCTTGTGTTTTTCTCTCTATCTCCAAATACGAGAGGCTAATAAAGTATTACTTATCTAAGCGCTCGTACGGTTACAAAAACTTTTGCGTTTGTAAACAAGTTAGGCGTCGGGAACGTGGTGTCGCTGGTCGCGGCGACCCGCGCTCGCCTCGGGTCTACCGTACCGTAGGTCGGCGACTTAGTTCGAAAGGAGTTGTATGGGATCGCTTAAAAGTGTTTAGGAGTACATGGCGTCCCGCTGTAGCGTGACTGTAGCGTGACCAAGTAATTAGCCGCCTGCGGCCGCTGATGATCTCGCCTCCCGTAGGTACGGGAGCATTTTTTGACGTAAGACGTGGCATTTCGACTGACTCCCTTATAGTTTTATCGATTTATTGTGGTGTTGTCATGTTTCTTAACGAGCAACAGCGCGACCTCGCTACTCGTCACGTAACGGATCGCCGCGACCAGCGGTGTAGCTGGTTGCCGCGACTAGCGACACTGTGTTTCAGATTATATAAACCGTGTATGGTGACTTAAATGTTTATATTCGTTATACTAACTGAAAAAATAGGTTTGTTCTACAACATTGTATTTGCTGTTGGCGCCACGTAGCCGCCTATTGAATAAAATGATAATAAACTGCAAAGAAGGTTAGGTATATTTATTTCAACGCTGAATTGTACAACACTATACAGACACAAACAGACAGCTACATTGTCAATTAATTTATTTTATCTTCTGTATCCCTCAGTTCCCAACTAATTTTAGAGGTATGAATCACAAGGTCAATGTATTTGGGAGCTCTGCCCCACATCCGAACTCATGAGTAATATCTGTGGTAATATTCTCAAGTATATACCTATCTACTCTTCCGTTTACACAAATAGAAACAGTCATTGCCAAGTTGTAACGATTCTTATTCATTACGTCACACACGTGTTACTGAATGAACAATTATTTTTGGGTAGACAATTTTGGATAGTGTTTTTCTGTAGGTTACAAAATAAATACTAACGCAACGAAAATAAACTGAAAGACAAATTAACTTTTCATGTTTTTTTTTTATATAATGAAGGTGGCAGACGAGCGACATTTCGCCTGGTTGTAACTCGGTACTGTCACCATTGCCGATCCCAATGTCTGCATGGTTCACATCCACGATACATGCCGACATTAGTTAGCAATGGATAGACAGGATATTAAAAAAAATAAGAAGGATATTCGACTGCTAACATTAATGTCAGACCGCATAGTTCAAACGCAGTTCCCGTCCGTAACCATATTCCCTTGTTTATATCCAGACGTGAATGTGTGTATGCGATTACTTTTTTTTATGGTTTTACATTCTATCCTTTTTAATTGGCACCCATCAGATTGTCCTCTGCTGTAGCAGCATATAATAATATGCAGAACGACAGACTGTTTTATCGACAAACAACTACACCGTGATTTTATGTGTGTACAAATAAATGTTTTTCTTTCTTTTTTGCTGTCCTGTAAATTGGTTTAATATTTTCTCTGTCTTTCACAGGGTCCATCCAGCTGGACCCTGGCGAGTCGGCATCAGGTGCCGGTTCAGCTGCGTCAGGGTATGAGAGCGACCTCCGGCACTCCGGCTCTGACGCCAGCTGGGACCAGAAACCCCACAAATATGGCATTTTTACTAGAAAGGTATGTGAACAATATCTACAGAACTGTTTCTTGCGTCTATCCTACTAGACCCTGGTGAATCGGGTGAAGTCTCGGTCTACAGTTCAGCTCGGAGTGACGTTACAGTTCAGGAGAATTTGCTACGATGTAAGAAATTCTTGAGCAAGTGGAATATTCATCATCCACATGATGAATTATGATTCCAACCCCTCTAGTGATTATAAATAAGGAGACATTTCGCCCTGCACTGGGATCTATTCTGACACCAAATGTCCTACTCACTAGTCAGTTACCTTACATGATTACAATGGACAAACATACTCATGCCATTCAACTACAATATACGAATTCATTTCCGGAAATTAGTTTCCCTACGTCACAGTAATTCAAATTCAATTGAACCTATTTATAGCATTTTTTACTTATTTTGTATACGAATTAGTGCTTCAATGAAAATTCCGGCCTTGATTAATACGTAGGTACGCGTATATCGTGAGAACTGTGATAATCTTATTTATAGAGACAAAGTGGCAGAATAGCAGTCTGCCCGATTGTACCTTTGGATACATGTGAAATACTTGCCAATATCAGTCATAATTGATGAGAAATAGGAGTACCTATAAACAGATGTGGTATTTGTAGTAAACTCCCCGAATTAATCAGGTAGAAAAGGATGGTATGAGAAAGGAAACTAGCTCTGACTATCACTTCCGAAACGCAAGTGTACGTTTCACAGCAGTGTTCAGTGAGAATTGGGTATGTACTTGGCCAGTCGGATGAGCTTAGTTGGTGGTGGTAATTATAACCAGCACTTCTATCGTCCATGGCTGAACATGGGCCACACTGTCTTGTTGTCGAGGGATGTACGGCCTTAAAACGGCAACCGTCAAGCGGGTTGGCGAGTCCACTTTTTTAAAAGTGATGCAAGTGCATCACTTTTAAGCTACCACAAGCTCTAAGGAACTCCTTAGAGCTTGTGGTAGCGGCTTTGTTATCCCTTAGTCGCTTTCCTAAAACCGACCAAGAAGTCGGTAGAATGTAACATAGTTCTCTCCGTACAATTTTCTCATATTTGCTCTCGTTATTTTCACACGATACATTTTCTTATTTCAGATCTCAGGCAAAAACGTTCAGCTCCTCATCTGTCCAGAATGTGGGTACGAAACACCATTACCTCTCGGAGGTATATCTGCGCTTCCCCTCAACTATGTCCTTCTCAGGAAGATGGCCGCCGCAGCGCAGGAGGGAGACAGAGCTAATGTACTCTGTGATCTATGTAATAGTGATAATAAGGTAGGACTTTACGAAGCAGATTCCTTAATTTGTGACGTTATCTGAGTAAAGATACCTTATTTTCGATTTAAATTCACTTTGGTTAAGATTTCTGTTTAAGTCTTTTTTGTTTTATTATTGTTTTAGTTTAAGATTAAGAGTCACTCTGTTGTAGGGATATCGCGTACTACGCGCTACGACTGCCCATGACCACAATCAGTGGCTTCACCGATCAACTAATATAATATGTAAAACATGATCTTGTCACGCACTAGGCCGTAACGGCTCACCGACCGTAGCTTCTGGTGCACATCATGCTCGTACTCATGGCCGCGTAGTGGGCAAGGTCTTTTAACTCCTAACATCCGATTTTAAGATAAAACTATAACAAAAATGTTATTATTTAAATTCCATTAATTTTACTAAAAAAAATGTTAAACTAGAATCAACGTTATTGATCTGTATACAACTTATGTATATCTTCAATATTACATTTCCTGTTTTGATAAAATAAAGTTAGAATACATAGTATGTAACATGTTTACAACTTCAAAACATAGATAAAAAACGTTTAAATTTGTTAATTTAATTAATTGCATCTAATTAGGTCTCTTTCGCGAACCGAAGTCGAATGACACAGATAATAAACGATTTGTTGAAAAAATAAACACTATTGGACGCTTGCCATGTTGGTAACAAGAAACATTTCCAATGACCCCGTACCATTGACAAATAGATAGTTAACCTGGGGTAAAAACAACTCCAGAAACCATTAAATGTGTCGATAGAATATTGTTGAAATTAGTTTTACAATTCTTGAATAAGATAACAAGTGAAAATCAACTCTAGGTATTCCAAATGCGTTGTTTTAAAAGTTTAATATTTGAATTCTCCCTTATCGAGAATAAATTTCTCTGTAGTATTGAAAGATATATTTTTTGCATTGTAAAGCCAGAATGAATCGTGTAAGATATTCTTATTTTTTTTATTGTACGAGTATTACTGCCGTACACGAATGTAATTATATCGACATTGCAAATTCAAAAAGGCTTAACCGAATAAGGAATATACAGCACCACTAATTAAATATTGGCGGTAAGCCATCTTCGTATACCCCAATAATTTTAGCATGTTTAAGAAGAAAAAGCGCGCTGCAATTCCAGCCGCTGGGCGCGCGCATTCGACTGGCCGCGTGCTAGGGGCAAGATAGGGGATCTCTCACAGAAGAGTTTATTACGTTACGTAGCAACCACTTTATGGTTACATACAGAATGTTAGCCATCGTCACGGTCGCGCCAATTATGTTTGTGTCAGATCACGTTTCAATCTATCCTTCAGTTTGTTCACTTATATCCCATAGGCAGTGTCCGGGTCATCTGGTCACTTTTATTCGAAATGCAGTGTTTTTTTTTCTGAAACTCAACAAGTTATGATCTTTGCAATAGGTACGTTTCTTAGAATTCTCTCTAAAAATGTATTTTTGGGAATTCCCTCAATCAAGTTCAGTGAACACGTGTTGAAAGAAGTGAAGCGTGCCAGTTCACTTGGAAACGAGCGATTTCAACGGTTCCCCATTTGTTTTGAGATGCACCATTTAGCGCGTTGCTTTTAAAACTTTTGTTGTTCATTAAGTATTGTTTCATTTGTTCAGGTATTTTTGTTTCAGTTAAATAAATGTCTTTGCTCGAGTTTGATGTTAATACATACGTTAACGGTCTTGAAAAATCACTATTGAACATTGTAATAAGATTTCGTTATGGGCTGAAAATATGTGGCCGTTGGATTCTTTGTATAGGGGATTTTTTTTATTATTTTTTATGGAGAGAAGGTGGCAGTCGAGCATATATTTGAGGGGGAGATTACACGCTGCAATCCAACAGCCGCTGGGCGCGCTAGTAATTAGTAAAGGCGTACTTTTGTAAACTTATTACTTATATTTATCTCCGTTGTAACTTTTTCCAGGCAGAAAGTCGTTGCACTCAATGCTTCGTAAGTGTATGCACATCGTGCGGCGAGGCTCACGGCAGAGAGAAGGCAACGGCCAGGCATTCCCTACTGCCATTAGACCCCACTCCAGCCAAGTTCTGCAATCAGCATCCGAGGGTCGAGCTTAGTGTCTACTGCGCTACTTGCCAACAGGTAGGAACAAATGTAAAATCGATAATATGGTGTGTCATATATAAAATACTTACATTAAAACAAAGTAACAAAAACATGAAAGTCAAGGACAAAGGAAATTTTAGATGAAAAAACAAGGGCTGAGAAATAGGACTAGGACAAATATTAAGAGAATCACGGATATCGACATTCGACAAAAGACTGGTTAGATAAGAAAAACATTTAGGAACATCGAACAGTACATGTTAATAGCAATCTACAGTGACAAACGTCGGATACGCTGTTTATATTTTATGATTAAGAAGTGGATTTGGAAGAGTTGGGAAGAACGGGTAACAAAGACCATAATAGGATGAGACGAACGGGATGGATTCGTATACGATCAGATCGGGAATCGACTTGGCAACCACTCATAAAACGTAAAAATTTGACAGATAAATTAAGGATAGTCTAATTATCTATTCACAGGTAGTCTGTCGTGACTGTTGTCTTATCTCTCACTCCGGCCACGCGTTAGCGAACGCGTCGCGCGCGGCGGCCGAACGCGCGCGGCTGCTACGCGACGCGTGTGAACGCGCCAAACACGTGCCGGAGAACGTTGAACGTGCGACCAGAAATTTGAATTATCAGGCTGTTGAGATTGATGTAAGTTGGTTTTTTGCCTTTTAAATTTTTCATTTTCTTGTCTAATTTAACTTCTTTGCATGAAAATGTGGCTAAGGTGGCTACTTGAATCACCGTCTGTAAATCTCACCAAGCGGTGAGTCACTTTTCCAGATTTTTGTTGGTAATCTCACCCAGTAGGTTAGTCGAGTGGTAATTTCAGAGTAATAGTCTACTCTTCGTAAATATTTTCAAAAAACAGAAAATAATTTTGCACTAATACTTATTTTATAGAAAAACGGCAGACGTGCGATACATATATATGTATATAGAAAAGATCCTAAAAATAAGGTTTCAGTTACAATATTCAGCCAACAATTCGGCATGCAAATATTTTAAAAGTATTAATTTTGTATAAATAAATTACATTTCAATAACAGTATAAACTTATTGAATATACATTGGATGGTAAAAATTCCGGGTCGCTAATAAAAACCGTGACATCTCCATAAATTATATACCTAGATCGCTCGAATAAATAATATGTAGTAAGGAGGTTACTAATGCTTGTTCTAAATCTCTAAAGAGGTTTCATTTGTACAAGTTACAGATTTAAAACAAAATTATTCTGCATTTTGAAAAATTTCAAAATTTCAAATTAGGAAAAGAATATTTTTTCTGCTTTTGTTTCAAACGGAGCTGTCATTATAAATGGTTCCTAGGATTGATCAGAGTATTCAATGCAATATCATGTCGTTATCGCCTGAAGAATGTACACGGATTATTACCGTTATGGTACAAGAAGGAAGAAGTCAGCGTAGCACTGCTAGAACAGTAGGAGTATCTTTATCAACGGTCCAAAGAGTACTCCAGCGATTTCAAGAGACCGGCATGAACATCAGACCAGGAAATGGCAGGCCAAGGTGCACAACTACACGAGAAGACCGATTCATCGTGAGCACTATGTTAAGAAATCGACATCTCACGGCTGTTCAGGTCCGAAACAGTCATCAAGAAATTCACCAGAACAATGTGAGCTCTAATACGATTCTGCGACGTCTTCGTGAAGCTGATATAAAGCCTTATAGACCAGCAAACGGCCCCAAACTGCTCAGAGAACATCGAGTTGCCAGGTTACGGTTTGCTCGAGAACACATCCGATGGACAGATGAAGATTGGTCCAAGGTTATGTTTTCCAATGAGTCCAGATTTTGTTTATTTACGCACGACGGGAGACGAAGAGTATTTAGACGGCCAGGAGAACGGTATCATCAAGCGTGTTTTGAAGAAAAGGTGCCATTCGGTGGAGGATCAATAATGGTTTGGGCTGGGATATCTTCAGAGGACCGCACGGAGTTAGTAATCATAGAAAACGGTTCTTTGACTGCTGTCAGATACGTAGGAGAGATTTTAAATGAGCATGCTGGTCCATTCTTAGTGAATATGGGTGCAATTTCCATTCTTATGCACGATAATGCGCGACCACATACTGCTCATTTGGTCAATATGTATATTCAAGACGTCGGTATTACCTGCATGGAGTGGCCAGCTCGCAGCCCAGACTTAAATCCCATAGAACATGCATGGGACGAGCTCGGGAGATGCGTGAGACAACGCTCTTCTGCTCCCGTTACCTTACACGAGTTAAAGAATGCGCTAGTGGAAGAATGGCCAAACATAGACCAAAATCGTATTAAAAATTTAGTTTACAGCATGCCACATCATCTTATTGAAGTGATACGGGCTCGTGGAGGAAATACAAAATATTAAATTGACAAAAAAACTTTTATTTTTTAAGATTTACTGCGAAGTGTATTTTTGTTGTCATAAGTTAGAAGCGAAATTTTCTTATTTTTTAGTATTTAATTGAAGTTATATAGTGTACAGAACGTGTTACACAGTTTTTTATATATATTAATCAGTCATTTACAATATACTATAGTTTCGCAAATTAGTCTTATGTATTTAAGAAACTATCACGCCATTTATTAGCGACCCGGAATTTTTGCGATCCAGTTTATATCTATTATTATATATATATCTGTACAGGTATAAACTCATTTCATGGCTAGCTTCATCGTATAGTTTTGTCTGTCTGTTGAAATGCAGATAAATCGTGTTTCCAAAATATGAAATGGTAATTTCCGAATGTCGTCCTAGTTTTACAGAAAAATTAGAACGCCGGAATGAAGACAGTTTCAGATTTAGATTAGAACGTAGATTTAAGGACCGAGGAAGGATTAAAGGATAATCTAGGACTAAAATGAATAAACAATTTTGAAAATTTCGTTATTATTATAATATATACATACCTATAGCCCTACCTACCTCTGTCATCATAAATATATATACAGGCTGTTGTGCAAAAAAAGACAATAAAGTACAACCATATTAACACATAAAAATTAAATGTATAAAGACCTTTTAAAACAACCTTTTATTAAAGAGCTCTAAAATGAAGAAAATAAACATAAGTATCAAATGAATATTATTTGATGTGATTTAAAATCTTGCCGCGAGATTTTCGTACAAATTTAATTAATTAGCCGCCGTTGAGGAGTTCCATAGTGTGCTGATCTTTCTGGCTGCAGCAACAGGTCCAGGTCATCAGATTATTGTATTGTCACCGGTTTTATATACACGTGTAAAATTTCAAGGCAGTAATATAAGTGGAAGTGGGTTAAAATCTAAACAAACTAATAAACTAACAAACACATGAAGTTAAATAACAGCTTGTAAAAAAACATTACAGTCCAAAGCAGCTCGCGTTGAAACGGAAGTACAAAATTGGGCGGAGGAATATAAACGTGCAGTGGAAGCCCACGGGCGGGCTCTATGCGTGGCAGCTGCGAGAGCCAGGGTCAGGTACAGACAGAGACTAGAAGAGAAGAATAGAGAACTGGATTTGAGGACTGTACAATCGGTGGAGGCCGTCAAGTTTGCGGAAGAGGTAAATTAAAACATAGTGAATGGATATACGTACAATTTGTATTTATGCTCCTCAACCATCTCGTGTACTATTAAAGGACATGTTGGGTACTATTACTGTTGGGTATTGAAGGAAGAGAAAGCCACCTTTGGCAGGTTCTGAGTTGTGTCGTGTGGTGGCGGCCGGCTATAGAATAATACCACCCCATCACTTCCCGTGGGTGTCGTAAAAGGCGACTAAGGGGTAACAAAGCGGCTACCACAAGCCTTGAGGCATTACACTACCTCTAAAAGAGTGGACTCGCCAACACGTTTAGCCATACGTCCCTCATGTACAAGACAAGGTAAGGTACACAAGGAAGCCAATGTCCAGCAGTGGACATAGGCTGGTTACGCGATATAATGTTAATTATTATAATATAATGTTGAACTCGCCAACCCGCTTAGCCAGCGTGACGTTTGAAGGTCATACATCCCTCGTGTACAAGACAACGTACTATAGGTCCGTGTCCAACAGTGGATACTGAAAGGAGTGGAGTGAATATTTGATTTGAAGCATTTTTTGTTTGGGTGCATTGCATTACATGTACGTACAATCAGTACGCAACATGTGATTGTACGCAATATAGACTCGAACCATAGATAAACAACGCATGTTCGTGAAATTGTATGGACACCAAGCGTGTCACATTTAGAGTAAATTGTATGGAAACCAAGCGTGTCACGTTTAGAGTAAATTGTATGGAAACCAAGCGTGTCACGTTTAGAGTAAATTGTATGGAAACCAAGCGTGTCACGTTTAGAGTAAATTGTATGGAAACCAAGCGTGTCACGTTTAGAGTAAATTGTATGGAAACCAAGGGTGTCACGTCACGAGTAAATTTTAGTGATGGGAAACCACTCACCGATGAAACGAAACATCGACTGGGTTCACCACTTTTGACAAATTTTCACAATTGATTATAACTAATGAGAAATGAACGTTTTAGAATTAGAAAACTTTACGTTTGTAATTTTTGACATTGTACATTTTTTTTAAATAGTTGTCATTGGTTCTAATTGGTTTTGCGTTATTTCGGTGACACGTTAGATATGCTGGCAAATTCATAACCTTTTTGGCTTCGCCGTAGTGGGGTAAAAAGCAGTTAATTGTGCATTTTTTTTCATTTATTGAGGAAACATACAATCATATTATTAAGCCATATAACAAAACAAATTTGTTTTAAATAGACCTGGAGTTCTTAAATTGAATCTAGTAGTAGGTATTTAAAATAACAAATGAGCTCTAAATTAGTGAAACAAAAACACTATTTGATAACACAAATACATGTGTGTGTGCTGACTAAAAACAAATCAAATTAATTTTCTTCAGGAAATAGTAAAAAGATTGTACTAGAGTGCAATGTATAAACCGAAACAAAAATCAACCAATACAAAAATTGCGTTGAATACATTTAAGTGCATAAAACTGTAATGTATCCACCAATACGGCGGTTGGGATTTTTGCATCCCGCAAACAATAGACATATAAATTGTCAAAAGTCATTGCTTGATTGATTAATGTATATATTTTGCTTCAGTTAATATCGGAAGCAACAGAAGACGAGCTCCTATCACTAAGCGGGCCGGTGCTCCGTCGCTTAGAGCGCGTGTCCGAACTACAGCCACTTTCGGAGCCGCCGAGCTGCGAGCTCCGCTTCGCTCCGAACGCGCCCGCTACGCACAACTCCACACTTTACGGAAGACTCCTAACACACGCTCCGGATTTTAACAAATGCGTGCTCAACACTGACGGTAGAAACAATGCTGATTTACAGTACAGTACCTACTCTACGGTACGCGACCGCGCGGGAGTGCGGTTTCAAGAAACTTATCAGGGCTGTGAAAATGACATTAGATTGATAGGTACCTATCGATAAGTACTACCTATCAACCTAATGTTAAATTATAATTTACATCAATTATTGTAAATTGATATACTTGTGTATATGATAATTTAAATTTTAAAAATCAAACGGCAAAACTAACGCGATTTAACTCATACCTCAACCGCGCTGTCGCGTAGATGTATTTTTGCGTCCAGTCGACTGGGTGCGTCTTATTGCTTGACTTATCTCACTTACCAATCGAATTATTTTTTTATTTCTTAATAGCGGTGCCAGCGACTTCGTTCGCATGAACCCCGCGGGAACCCGTTAACGGATCGGGATAAAATGTACCCTAAATGTTAACCCAGGTCATAAGCTATAATTATGAACAGTTTCATTAAATCATGTCCAGTAGCTTCTGATAAAAATTCTAAAACTGGTTGTTTTCTGTTGTATTGTATCGTTCGTAGACGCAGCAACGATTTTTGTCAAAAAATATTTCATGTGTAAACACGGTGTAAAACATGTACATCTCTGTTACAATTGACTCGCCCTCGCTTCGCTTCGCTTTATAAATTTTTCTTTTCAAATATATTTTTTTCAAAATTTCATAATAAAATATAGCCTATATTAGACACAGATAATGTAGCTTCCTATTTGTGAAAGGATTTTTGAAATCGGTTCTGTAGTTCCAGGGATTACCCCCAACATACCCACAAACACACAATTTTACCTCTTTATTATATTAGTATAGAAGTATAGATAAAATAATGTTTAATTTCTAAGCGCTCGGTAGCCATTATTGGTTTATAAGAATCGCTGCACATTCGTCAGTAGGTATACAAGAATATAAGCAATGTCTTTCAAAGTGTGTTTGTGAAGTGAATGAGGAAACCCTATCGAATTACATTCACCATCCTTTCTAAATCCCAATTACATTCCAAAGGTGTACAACACAACCGTGCCTTGGTTCGTCATTTTTGACAGACGTTGGCTTGTACCGCATGTATGAACATGGAGTGGCGTCCATGATCGATAGATTCAGCTTACCATTAAGTGGATTAACTGCTCGTCGGTCTAATTTTTTCCGTTAAAAGATATACATGTGCAATTTGCAGGTTTCCAAGACCTCCGCGTGGACTGCCAACACGAAGCAATATTAGAGCTTCGCGACAGTAGCGGAGAAAGGATTTGGTGTGGCGGAGAACAGGTTAGAAACCATTTTTTAACTTGAGAGAACTTTATTTTAACTTTAACTAACTTAAAATAGCATCCTGGAAATTTAAGTTAGGGATATATTTTATTCAGGTATCTTAAGTATAATTTCTAAAAATTGTTATTTAGTTGTTGTTTAATTGTTATTTATACAGGGGTTGTTAATGGTGGGGGGGGGGGTGGGGGCATTATGTATACCGATATCCCGTGTATACGGAATGCACCGGATACACGGGATATCGGTCACTCGTACTTTTAACCCGCTCGTATTTTCTCACTGGAGAAATATAGACAATTTCTAATAATACCAACATAAGGCGTTGGATACATAACGTGTCACCGAAATAACGCAATACCTGAAACATATCCAACCAATTTAAAATATCTAACGAAAAATAAAATTATTTGAAGGAATAAATCTAAAGTTACAATTATATTTAAGGTCTTGTTGTCCCGTCTAAAACGTTCGTAGCTCTTATTACTCAGAGTAGTATAAATTTGTATAAGTACTAGAATTGTTATAATACAATCATGAAAAAAAAAACCTATTGTACAGACAGGTAGAATGGATTCTACTCTCGACCCTGAACAACCTATTTTCAGCTTTTGCGTTGTATCAGTGTCATGTTGTGTAATTATGTAACTATTAATACTATTATTAAGGAGTGGAAGGCATAAAATTGAAGGCATTATCTAAATAATCTAAATCTAAGGAAAGGAAATGGAAGGCATTATCTAAATAATCTAAATCTAAGGAAAGGAAATGGAAGGCATTATCTAAATAATCTAAATCTAAGGAAAGGAAATGGAAGGCATTATCTAAATAATCTAAATCTAAGGAAAGGAAATGGAAGGCATTATCTAAATAATCTAAATCTAAGGAAAGGAAATGGAAGGCATTACCTAAATAATCTAAATCTAAGGAAAGGAAATGGAAGGCATTATCTAAATAATTTAAATCTAAGGAAAGGAAATGGAAGGCATTATCTAAATAATCTAAATCTAAGGAAAGGAAATGGAAGGCATTATCTAAATAATATAAATCTAAGGAAAGGAAATGGAAGGCATTATCTAAATAATCTAAATCTAAGGAAAGGAAATGAAAGACACTATCTAAAAATAGTTAAGTATCGTAATTATTAGGTGGCAGGTTACTACCGACGGAGCGATTCTAGCGCGCGTCCCGCCATCGCTCGCGTCACTGACCGCTCGGACGGCACCTACTCTATAGTGTTCGCGCCGAGGAGCCCCGGCTCCTACTTGCTGGCTGTCACGTTGAACAATAAGCCCATAAAGGTAAAATAACACGTTGCTGCTTTGAATAAACCTATAAATGTAAGATATTTACAAATGTAAGTACAGTATTTTCAATTAAATTTTTCAAATGCTCAAATCTTTTGATAATTTCGCTCCCTGTTGATTTTCTTATCTTTGCATGCAAGAAAATGGATCACATTTTGAGCATTTGATAAATTAAATTGAAAATACTGTTCATTTGTAAAAAATAAGTACAGTATTCTTCTAATTAAAATTAGATTTTCGTTTATTTTAAATATGTTTTCTTGAATTTTTCAGGGATACGTGTTCCGTTGAGTTGTTTCGTAATTAAAATGTTAACTTTTATGGTCTTCCATTAATTTAAGATACTGTCTTATTTGACCTTATGATTGACCCTTACGGTCGATGTCATAAAAATACAGATATATATTTTTCACATTTGGGCGGTTCGATTCCCGGCTCAGACAGATTTTTCAAAAATCTTTGAATTTTACAAATTGAGAAATTTTACAAATTTTACGAAGTGAGAGCTCACTTCGTTTCGGTTTATTAAATTTAAAACAATCGAAATAAGATATTTTCCTGCGGTAATATGGAGCCTATATTTTAAACTAGACCTCTAGCAATACATCGGTGAAAACTGCATTCAATTCCATGCAGTAGTTTTTGCGTGATGCGTGTACAAACATACAGACAGACAGACAGACAAAATTTCTAAAAACTGTTGTTTTGGCTTCTGTTGCTCTAATAAAGACCCTCCCATATTAGTTTTTTTTCAATATTTATAATGTACAGACATCGGCCTGTTACAATTTTATTATATGTATACATACTCGGAATTGTATTGTATGTTCTAAGTATCATCAATTTCTTAGGGTAGGTAAGTACCCTAATTCAAGGGTACGTATGTGAAATGTGTAATTGTTTCCCCAGGGCAGTCCATTCCCTTGTGCGGCGCGCGTGGCTAAAGCCCACACGGGTCAGTTCCACTGCTGTGCATTCTGCTCCTCTGGGGGTAAGCGTGACGTTACGTGCGGATGTGGCGCCTCCATGGGCGGAGGTTACAAAGGTATTATTTTAATATAACCACGTCGCATCATATGTATTTACTTGTATTAGCCTCAAATGTGCCACTGCAGGGCACAGGCCTCCGCTAATAGATCACTAGGGGCTTCGGATCATAATCCACCAGGCGGGCCGTGTGGATACTCCCGATTTTTTTATTATTTCTGGAGCGGGGTTTCCTCACGATGTTTTCCCTCACCGTTGAGCTGGTGACAATTTTTAAAAATCCGTGGGTATTTAAGTCTGAACTCGATGGTACGGGCCGAGGATTTGGACTCACAGTGACACGAATGTGCGTCGACTATAGATACCTCTAGGGCCTCTAGGCTATGGTGATAGCCTAGGGGGTTTGTGCCGGGCCAAGAGTGGATTGGTAGATAATTAAAAAAAAAAATATACTTAAGTAGAAACTCAGTGGTACGGGCCGAGGATTTGAACTCACGATGACACGAATGTGCGTCGAATATAGATACCTTTAGGCTATCACCGCTCGCATCATATATTTAACATTTTTCCAACTCAGATTTGCTAAAATTTACCGTAACCAGGCCAATTTTCACCCACTGCTGGACATGGGCCTCTAATGTATATTGTTTTATGCACGAGGGATTAAAACGCCAGTCTTATCAAGTTGGCGAGTCCACTCTTTTAGAGGTGGTGTGGTTCCTCAGGGCTTGTGGTAGCCGCTTTGTTATCCCTTAGTCGCCTTTAGTTATAGGCAGCCGACACCACACGGCAAAGGGTACTAAGTGCTCCTTAAATGTTAATTTATACTTCTCATCGCACCTCCCAACGTTTCTCTGTGTTTAATCCAAAGGTTAGCAGGTAGACGTTTTAAGGCATTATGCTCGCCTTTTGTTATATTTTAATCAAGAAACTTATAAACTATTGTGATTACATATATGAGTGATCGATATAGTTAATAGATTATACAAAGCTGCCACAGTTAGACAATAAATATCAATTTGCACAACACTGCGAGATCACATTTAGTATGATCTACGCTAGTCGCATATTTAGCACTAAGTATAAGCTTAATTGCATTTAAACCATTAAAAACAAGTCGATGCGTTCATCTTCACGTGCAATAGTGTTTGTTGAATAAATCAATTATTAATTGAAGGGTGCGGGCACGGGCACGCGGGGCACCCGGGCGCGAGCCACTGGTCGTGTTGCGGCAGTACACAACGTCGAGGGCTCTGCACCAAAACGCACTCACAACTATATCAGTTTTCACTGTGATCTATTATACATACTTCAAAAATGAAACACCGTACAATGAACTGCATTTCCCACCCTATCCCCCAATGTACGTACGTACGTGTTTCGATAGTGACTGCAGTACGCCAGAACCCATTAGCAACCTATCCTATCTCCTCGTATATCATAGAATATAGAGTATAATGTAATAAAAGCAACTCCTTATTCCATTATACTTTTCACTCCCCAATCCTCCAAAGAAAATTGGGAAGTGTAATGGGATGAAGGAAACCCATCGTCTCGTTATTCCCTTTTCCCAACAATTTATCCAAATCCATTCCTTAAATGTCCAAAGGAAGACAGCGCAAACGGGGGCGTGCCAATGTTTGTCATCTGGGGTGATGTTGACATGTATCAGGTGAGCCGTCTGTTCGTGTGTCATTTTCTTTCTATAAAAAAGAAAATGAAGGAGTTCATCGGATTATATTTCCTACTCTCTCCCCATCGTATCCAATTCCCGTTTGTCATCATATTAAACTAATGTATTGTAGTGATAAGTGATTACATAAAATTTTCCATTACGCCTCGCATTGTATTAATTAAGATTCTTATTTATTATCGATACAAATTTATTTTTAAGACTGGAAACTCACCTATTTAAGATTGTTTTTCTTTGCACGTTACGCATAATAAGCGAATAAAATTGTTATTCTATAAATATTTAATTGAAAATAAATATATAAATAAAACTGTTTTTTTTTCCTTTTATATTTTACCGCGATTTATTTACTTTCGTTTCATGATATTTTTGTGGTATTGAGACAGTTTGAATTACAGACAAAATCATATACCCGGTACAGATGCATCACGAAAACATTGGCCATCGGCTAATCCGAAAACAACCGAGCACGTTTTTCATTCATATTTTTCTTTAATTTAATTACATTTTGCAAATAAAAGCAATTACTATTAATGAATACCTATAGTTCTTTCTATTTTTATAATAATTTGAATGATTGGGTTCTAAATAAACATTTTACAAATATGTATGTGAAAATTATGCTTAAAGAAAATTATCGACAAAAATGTCTACGTGTAAAATTGGAGTAAATGCACTCCGAAGCTTGAATTCATTAAACAAATTATATAATAATGAAAACCATTTATGATACGTATTAAATGTATCATAATAATGTATATAATAATCATAATAAAAATACAATAATAATAAAAGATTTTTACGCATTTGGGAATTTGAAATTTATTGTTATAAAAATATACATATTAATTTTATCTCAAGACTAAATATATACACGAATAAAATATAATAAAATATCGTCGGAGTGGAACATACACGAAAAATATTTTTGTTCTATAGATTATTTTAATTTTCATATAAAGTATATATATATATATATACACCTACATTTGTGGATATATATATATATATATATATATTATGAATAAATAAATAATTTGTTTTATTCTCTACAAACAGCAATTTCATTTATCGATATTGTAGCTTGTCGGATACGTATCCCATCCCTAAACGACGAAAATTGTCACAAATTTCACACTACACTAGAATATGAGATTTCTGGTATAGCGGTGTCAATTAGACATTGTAGGTAAGTCTATGATAATAACTGGCTTGCGAACGCAAAAAGTTTGTATTCGAATGGTCTGTCGGTGGGTTCCCTAGATTGGTGGTTAAATAAAACAGTTTTTTGCAATTAAATTTTATTGCAACAAACAGTTACACAATAATACAACTATCTAATCACGACATCGAATTCACTCTATAAAAATCCATAGATAGGGATATCATCTAATTTCGTTTAAACTATTTCATTGTTTACTAATTGATCCCACAATGGTACAAATTTTAATACATTTTACCTGCTTTATTCATAAAGGTTTTTAAATAACTTTAAATTAATTCTAGCCGCTTTACTCATAAAGGGTATATAAATTTAAGAAATGCACAATTGCTTAAAATACCCTTTACATTTCAAGTACTTAAAATTTCCAGTAGATTATAGTAAGTCATAGAATTATAATTTTTTAAGCAATGATTAAATTTGAGTAAATTGGTAGACGTTTAAGAAGTAATCAGATATATGTTTTTTTTTACATATTCAATTGATTTTTTTCTATATTTTGGAATAATTCTTATAGTTCAAGAACCGACCGTAGGTAGCAATTTATACAATATTAACTCATAGTAAGAAATATATTTGTATAGCTCTTTCATCTCCTGAAGGCGGATTACGCTTCCACTATTGAGTGTAAATCGTCTTCGTGAGATGAAAGGACTATAGCAGTATTTACTCAGGCAAGGATAAAAAAAACTATTAAAACTGGCATAGGGGATATATAAAAATGTGACGATATAATATGCTGCCGGTGATATAAATATATATAGACAATAATGCCAAAAAATAATGAAGGTTTGTATAGGTTGACCTAGTAATCCTTTGTCATTTGTAGTAGTCATTTGTGACCAGCAGCGGTGTAACTGGCGTTGAAAGCCTTTAATTGTACGCGTTTAACACATGATTCGTAGTATAGCTGAATATTAAACTATCAAAATTTATATTTGTAGTTTGTGACCTGTAAATTTCTACGGTCGGTTCTTGTTACATTTGGTTTTAAATATTGTGAATTCTGTGGAATTACATTGGAATTAACTTATCACAGGCGAATATCACATCTGTAAATAAACATTTGTTTGGGTCAGAAGAAACCCATTTTAGTGTAATTTAGATGATCCCTTAAAATAATAGCAAAAAGACAAAATATTACATTAAACATGTAAATAACTTAATAAGTAATTACTTACAAATAAATTGCTTTTGTAACGTATTACATTTAAATAGATTTGTACAGAATTATTTTCGTATATTTGTGACATCATAAATATAACATATTTTATACCTTTTGTCTTAAAATCTCATGTTAGAGCATGTTTAAACAGAATCTTGAAACAACGAAATTTCAAGTTGGAGAACCCTAACCGAAATTCAACAATTGAAAGATTAAAGAAACGATTTTACACAATCAATTGTATATTTAATCAAATCATAATGTGAATTCATCATGACATTATAATCTTTAATTATCTTGATATATGACATATTTGTAATTATAATTAATTCTATAATGCATAAGTTTGACGAAAAATTTCTGCATGCCTTAAAAGGCAGAACATGTTGGGCAATGTATTTAATTTTAACATATTGTTTCGCCCGTGTTCTGGAAAATACATAATTCGAATTTGAACAAGTTCATCTTTTTATACAAACGATTTTTTTTTTCATGGAGTAAGTCCATACCGACTATAAAGAAAGAAAATATATTCATTTATTACACTTTTTTTTTTTCATATATGGCCAATGGTGCAATGAGCACATACTGCCTGGGTCAGGTTTTCTTCGTAATAAACAATTTCAAAGTCTAAAACGTATCCTGTCAATGTCCAGTCCCGTCGAAGTCATTCAAGAGTCGCTCAGTAAAGTGATAGTAGGTTTACTGAGGACAGAAGAGGACTCCTTGGAAGCACGCGAAAAACGCAGTCGCACGCTTTTATTTGATTATCACAAGCACTTTGAAAAACACTTTGAAGTTTAATAGACTATCACTATTAAACCACAAAACGCCTGATACACAAGTTCTACAATAATCAAACAAAAACTCAACTTCGCTTCTCGAGTTCCCGTCAAAAAAGTCAATATATTTATTCATTGTCACAACACCACAATTATACGTGGGGTCGACGCCGCAAAAGTTGGCGCGGCGCTGTGATCGTCCGACATAATCTTGCCAGCTTATTGGTTCCAATTCACCTTATCAAATTATATATTTTGATTTGCATCTACCAATAAAGATGTGTCAAAATTAGGAAGTAAATTATAAACGGACATAATATTTATTCCGCAGAATGGCCGACCTGTCGTATTTAATTCCCTTAAATTCCGCGCGACTTCTTTGGCGGCGCGTACTATACAGCAATACATTAAATAAAGATATATCTAAGTATATTGTGTGTCGCGACAACAAAATGAAACTATCCAGCAAACGCTGCAGATAATCCACAGCACTGATATTCTCCAGCACTATATATTTAACGTCACATTTAACTAAAAGGGGACATTTTTGAGTCCATTTGCTTATTTAAAAAAGTCAGTACTACATTATAACAAATACTATAGACACTTGAGTAAATGCGTGAAGTTCTCCACGGTTCTCATATATTTTGAATGGCAGCAAAAAACGATACCATCTAGCGGTTTGAGTTAACAGTTAATAAGTCTGTTAACAGACTTATTTGTTTAACAAATTTATTTGGCTAGGCTTGATACTAAGCAAGAATGTAAATGAAACTAATTTGGGAAGAAAGAGATAATAATTATATAATTATGCGATAGTTTCGTTTACTTTGCTGTCAATTTTAAGATAGAGCTGCAGGCACTTATTTACTCATAGAATATGTATGGTATTTGATTATACATTTGTATACTGTTAAAAAAGGTGACAATTGATAAAAAACATAAAAAATCATTTCAGGAATGTATGTGCGTTTACGAAGACATTTTCAGAGATTTCGAAGGCTTCATTGATGAAATGCAGTTGGGAATTTTAAAAAGTCGCCCTGTATGAATTTTCAAAATAACTTACTGATATAAATTTCCAAAATATAACCTAGATATATATCTTTATTATACTGTATTCACATTAAGAAAAAAGTGACGTCAAGTGAAAGTGGTAACACAGCGTTAATTAGTCAATCTAGGAACGCTCCCTCTCATAATTGGGCAACAGGTGAAATTACGTGACTAACAGTGATGACATTACTTTTTTCTTAATTTGAACGAGTATAAATAAAATTGATCTTACTGTCATTTTTGACGTATAGACCTACCTGGATATGTTATTTAAAGTCCCAAAGCAGGTACAGGCGTGTAGGACGTGGGGTTGGGCGCGCAGGCTTGCCGCACGCTCATCTCCCACGCGTCCAACAGTTGGCCCACGGAGCAACTTTTTGGTAACCTACGGATAAAATTGTCCTTGTACACCAGCATTTTCACTGATCTGAGCGAACATTTTGATCTGAATGTTTCAATCAAGGCTCGCGCATATGACGGCGGGTCGCACCACGGCGCATAACACTGCAACAATCCTCCAGAATTATTTTCATATATTTTGTACTAGCTGTTGCCCGCGACTTCGTCCGCGTGGACTTTAGTTTGTAAACACCGTCTTTACCTTCTTAGGGGTATTTGGTATTTTCAAAAACGATCACACGCATTATTTCTTATAACTTATTTGTTATCGAACAAATGTTCGACGTGATTCTTTAAATTGATATAACTTTTTTATTTATGACCTGATTGAATTAAAACAAACACTAAATTTTAAGTGAAGCTTACCACAATACATTAGTGAAAACCGCATCCAAATCGGTTGAACCGTTTCTAAGATTAGCGCGCACAAACGCACAGACAAACACAAACAGACAAAAATTCTAACAATCATTGTTTTGGATTGTATTGCGTTGATAAAGGCCCCCAATAATATTTTTCTCATATATCTTCCATGTACAGACAGCGATCAGTTACATTTTTATTATATGTATAGATAAACCGTGGCACACTTGAGGCGGGCCGCATCGCGGCGCAGCGCAGTGCACTGCTGGATCGCTTGCCAGCCGTATTTATGGACCGATATTTCGCGCTGCGATGCGGCCCGCCTCAATGTGCGTTGAATGGGCGCAGTTAACGGACGTAATTAAAGAGTTACTCATTCTGCGACGACGCGAAGAATTGAATGTCAACAGCTGACTTAAAATATTGCGTTGAACTGCCGCGTCTTTAATGTGCGTTGTCGCAGCTTTGAAGTGCGACGCGGCTGTAATGTGCGCAGCGCGGTGAACGGAAAAGACATGGAAACATTCCTACCGCTCGATTATAGCGCAACGAAAAGTGTTCCGCGGTGGGCGGGGCTTAAAAACTGTTCCGCACGCGGCTTTAGTTTAGTCGCGACGGCCAGTGAGTGAGGACCTCTTACCGATACTGTTTTTCGATTAAAATGCCTTCCTATGTGGTAAAGTGGGATAGGAGTCATCCAGATAATGATCCTAAGGATAGTGGGATCACTTTCCACATGTAAGTACTCCGATAACTATAGTAGAACCTAAGAAAATAATAATCACAATTTATCATAGGGATAGTATTATGCCAAATGAAGTAACATATTGGATTGGTTATTTATTTATAATGTAATAAATAAATATCCCAACTTACAGATTTCTTTGGATTAGTGTTATGCAAAACTAACCAATTTAAACTTATAAAGTTATAACGCTCATATTTATATTACTTTTAAAATTAGACATTTTCTAGATCCGTTTAAATAGATAAATATGAGTGAAAATGACTAAAATCCCAAATGTTATTTGGCATTTTCCTTTTGCTTTTCATTAAAGTCGTGCTTTTTGGTGACAAATAATACGCCTGTCTCATTTTATTTCTCTTTCCCACAGATTCCCACAAGACCCGAAGGGACCGATGGATTAAAGCTGTTCGATTAGAGAGACATGAAAGTGATTGGATGCCTAGCAAGATTTTAATATCGAACAAATGTTTTCAATACGTCGCAAGCTTCAAAGATATATTCGATTCCTTAAAAAAGCATCCAACTAATACTAGACATGATGTACCGCCGATTAAAAGAGTCATTACAACAGTTTACAACAACTCGTATGCACTAAGTACATTACGAAAAGAGACTCGTCACTTTACTTATCTCGCCAAAAGCTAAATAAACTGGCAATTTTTCGCGGAACATAAAAAATTCATCATACATAACAAGTGATTATACATATGTGGTCGAACTAATTATACTTTCATAATAATTGTTAAGAGGGAAGCCTATGTTCATCAGCATCTTACAACTGATGATGATGATGATTGTTAAGTTGTGTGCATTATGTATGTCATTATTTTAAATAAATAAATGATATTTTTTATTTTTATTATATCATACATTTTTTATGTTTTATTCAGTACCTGCGCTTTGCCAATTATCAATCATAATTACTTAATATAACTTAAAAATATACATATATAACTTAACATTATAAGCGCGAAAGTAACTTTGTTTGTTTGTTTGTTGTGCTTTCACGGCTCAACTAATCAACCGGTCTCCATAATTATTTGTGTACATATAATATAGCCTGTGCCACGGAAATGAACAATTATTTCCCACCGACGAAGCCGCGGGCAACAGCTAGTTTATTATAAATAAATATTTATGTGAAATATTAAAGAATATAAACCACCTTATATATATAAGTTATAATAACACAGTAGTACTGTGACAGTACTTACATGTAAATATACTTTTCTTAATCCATTTAATTCTGTTTAGTGATAATTCATTTTCAAATCAGTTATAAACAGTGTACCTACCTACTTAAAAAATAATTCTGGTTTTACAATCAGTAACATTCACTTACATGGTTCATGATTGCATGACACCATCAAGCACGCGGCGCCCAATGGCAGAGCTGTTTGCTACTTATTAACAAAAGGACGTAACTATTGTAGCGTACAAGCTAGTAACGACCTCGAATCGTTACATATAAGGTTGATTTTTATGCGGATGACAGTTCAGTGTAGTATTACTTTGGTTCTGTGTGCGTACTTTGTATTTGTGTGAGTTCTAGCGTCGATAATTAACCGTAGCTAGTATGAGAGGACTGCTTCCATGCTTTTTGCGTTCACCGGCGCAGCGTTTCCAGCTCTGATGTGAGGGGTATAGCATCCCCGCTGCCTAATAGTGTAGATGTGTAAGTACTGACCTGGTGGTGCACGCGGTCATGGTCATAGCACACGCCATAGCACGCTCGACTCTCGCTAGCAGTCATTTGCTTGCGGACGCGTGTCTCTCGCCTTTAACTGTACCACCACTACATATGGCAGTTCCCCACCGTTCAGATGGACAATAGACATATATAGGATATGCCATCGCTGCCCCTTGATAGCTGCAGTCTCTTTAGACACTCACGAGTACCTACTGACCTGATATGTCGTCAGTACTGGCATGGCGGTGCGCGCGTCCATAGCACGTTGAACCCTCGCTAAAAAGCAATTATTAACCTGCGAGCAGATATGAGGAATGGTCGACATTTAGTCATTTTTTTCTGGAATTCGAAAGTCTTGATCTCTGCAGTATGTTTGTTCGAAATTTTACTAATAAATGGTACACAACAGTTAAACACAAATGTCATCTGCACTGACCTGGCGGTGCGCGCGTCCATGGCCCGCTCAACCCTCGCCAGGAAGCAGTCATTAGACTGTGGGCGGTTGTGTCGCGCCTTCAGCCTGGCGGGCGGCGCGGCCGGGTATGAGCGCGGCACGCGCACGTGCACGGCGGGCACGCACGGCAGACGCGCGTCCGCCAACTGCGCTATCAGGGAGATCGCGCCCCCGCCGTCTACGGTGTCGCCGCCGCCTGATAGCTGCATTGTCTCCAGGGACACCTGCCACGTAATTCTCATTATTTTTCCTTCTTTAGGTTTCATCGACCAGTCGCCGTACAGTATCGCGAGCGCATACAAAATTTTAGGATAAATACACAATGTTGAAATATTTGTTATAAAAACAATATATAAGTATTGCAATATAAAAATATTAAATTAGAAAAATAAAACGGATAGTACGTCTGAAGTGCATTACTTGAAGTGCATTACTTGAAGTGCATTACTTGAAGTGCATTACTTGAAGTGCATTACTTGAAGTGCATTACTTCAAAACTTCTCACGTTGTCACTAAAAGCTAAATATAACCTTACATTAGCCCTGGAACGATTAACTTGGGCTTAACCTGATCTTACTTCTGATTGGCGAAATTAGAAGATCGGCATAAAATAATTTTCATTTCCTTCAATTAATTAATTTATTCAACCAATTAACGACGACCCTCTGCGCTGACAACTTTCAGATATTTAGAAATGAATTTGGAGGAAGGGTTGGGAAAATCGAGATGGATATAGGATAGGATGGAACGGAAATGGGCTCTGGCATATCTCACTCACTACCGAAACACGTACGTTCATTGGGGGAATAAGATAAAGTGGAAAATGTACTGCATTATTATTCTGTAAATGATGGTCAATGGGATGCGCCCAGCGGCAGTGGAATGGTAGTATGAAATCTTCCCCTACCATAAATCTCCTTTATTGGCAAGAGGAAACCACCCGTTAAAATGACCTGTAAATGACCAACGGTCGTTCTAATCTTTACTTTTAAGGATTTTCTTATGTTTTCTCTAATATGTCAAATGTCAATTGATACTGCAGTCGCTATGGATGTGCACGTATCCCGATATAAATAAATTAACTGTCCTATTAAAATTTTAATAATTAAAGTGTAGTGCAGGCGCCAAGTGCGCGCGCACGGGGCCAGGAAGTTTTATTTTAATTTGGGAAAACAAACAGTATATTTTAATATAGCATAGGTACATTTCAAATATTCTACTAAATGTAAAACCAACTACGTTATCCGCCATTTCCTATTGACAGGAATATGAAGTATCCAAAACATAAGTAATTTAAAAAAAGAATCATCTATATAAATAAAAATGTAAACGTTCGTTTGTTCAAAATCTTAAATCTCCGAAAGTTCTTCACCAATTGCTTTGAAATTTTGACACAACGTTGCATTCGAATACGCGCGTATTTTTATATACCTATCATAGGGTAAAAACATGCTTTTTACCCAAAAACAGGTAAAAACAGGGTAAGCGCCATCTGTTGGGCAGCTACAGCAACGCGTGGCCGGGCACAGCTAGTATATAATAATATATTTAATTTAATATATTTAATTTAATATATTTAATTTAATAATATATTTAATAGTATATAACTGGTATGTAAGACAAATCCATAGCATGAAGATATTTACGTTGAACAGTTTCTATATAATCAATACACTTCCTGTAATAGGCGTTCCAGTAAGTTAAAACAATATACCTTGAATCTGGAGTCCAATCTGGCTATTTCTCCCTGCAGTACATCTGGAATCTCCATGGGTGGCTCCTCTAGCTTAGGCACCTTCAGAGGCGGCGGTAGATTCCTGAAACAAAAGGGCAGCCTTTCCAAATGTGAAGATCAAATGATGTGGGTATAACTGCTCGCAGCTCTCATGCTGCCCCTTCAGTCAACTCGTCACTTCGTTTTCTGACGCTTTCAGTTCGTTTTCAGTGACGGAGGCGGGAGCCTGCCCAGAACGGGGATCGATCGTCTTCACAGCTCAATCTGCAACTTCAAATTCAGCAACCCAGTAAGGGACCGTGGAATAGGTTAAAATATTGGCCCCTAATGTGTGCTGGATGTACAAAAAAATAACCTTCATGGAGATGTTTTTCAGACATAGGTACTTTATAACTGCACGTAACTTGTTTCTTTCCATAATTAGATATTTTTAGCAACTCGTGACACAACATAATTAATTGCTAGAGTAATACGATGGAATCAAGTGACACTCGACATAAATATTGTGTGATAGTGACTCTTTAAAATAAAAAATAAATTACTAAAGGTTTTATTAACATGCTTTTCTAAGAACTTTTTGATTCACCCTCGTATGTCAACGTTTTAACCTACCGTTACCATAAATAAATATTGTGTTTCCCAGATTAATGGGGTATCTATAGAAATAGTGCTTGGCAAATGAAAAACTTAATGGAAAAAAATCGGGCCCTAATAAGTTCCGAGCCTATAACGGTTGGATCATGCCCACTCTCATGAAGATACACATTTGGCGTGCTCAGATAATCGCAGACCAAATTAGCACCCTGGATGGAAAAGTTCGCTCAATCATGTCACTCCACAGGATGTACCACCCAAATGTTCGGTCTAAGGGCCTGAACTTCGGCCGACTGTGATTCCGCCGGTGGTTACATCGTCGCTCAGAATACGTTTTTGAGATACTTGTAAGGCAGATATCTCATTTCCCCGGTACTTTATATCAAAAGGTCATTCATGTGGTATTCAAAATGGTATCCATGTGGTTTTTACCGGCCAAAATGACCATCACTCTTTAATGTATACTCACTTGATCTCCGGACCATTCAGCGCGTCTAGGGTAGAGCCGAAGGTTCGCTTAAGCGTGTGGTTGGCTAATGGCGACTGTAGACAGTTGTTTACTACCTCCAGCAAGGGATTGAAGATTTGTTCCTACGGCGAAATAAAGCCTTATTATATCAAGTGTAAGGCCACAATACGAGTATATTCTATGCAACGGTGCAAAACCAATGTAGCTTCCCACAAGCCTGTAGTATTGTCTCGTATGGATTTTGCGCATTTGCAAGTATTGTACACATTTTCGATCAGGGACTAGAAGGGAACAAAAAAATTAAATAACACTACATTCAATGACCCACCCTAGGATTCCCTGTATCGAAGGTCCAGAGACACATACAAAGACGAACACAACACGTGCAACACCCAGACTCAAACAAACATCGGTCTTTAAACAGATGTTTGTGCCGCCAGGAATCGAACTCGAGACCTATTGCACAAAAGGCAGTGGCATTACCACCTGGGCTAGTTGGTCGTCATGTAGCTCCCTACAAGCCTACGGTAGGTGTGTGTTTCTCGTAGTGATTTTGCACAGTAGACATTTTTGATCAAAGACTAGAAGGAAAATAAATTAACTAAAGCTTTAATAATTCTCTCTTATTTTACGTAACGCTTTTTTGCGTACGTAGACGAGTTATTACAGTGACTTTAACATTCAGATTCGTTGCTCTAACTGAAAGTATAAGATTGTTCTTCAACGTTGCTTGCGGTTGGCATCTTCACAAATTACACGCTACCCGTGTTTGTACTAAAAACCTTATAGATTGAAACACATGCTTTACTAACGATGCCAGCGATTTAGAGTGAGTGCCATGAGAACACTATCATTAATCTAGATGAAAAGTGCCCTGAATGTTAACCTGACACAAGCTATAACTATGCCGAGTTTCATTAAAATCCGTTCATTAGATTTTCCGTGATGGGCGCTCACACAGACAGACAGACAGACAATAATTCGAAAAAATGTTGTTTTTGTCTCCGTATCACATGCACTTTACACTGCAATGACTTTTTACAAAAAATATTCCATGTACAGACACGGCTTTGTTACGATATCATTATATATGTATATATAGAATTCCCTTACCTTCCCAGTAGCAGGCAAGCCGAGACCGACGCCCTCGCTGCGCTTGAAGTCGAGCTTCTCGAGAACTACTTCGCACTTGATCAATGTTTCCAGTGCCATGCGCTTGTTGGGGTTAGACAGGATATCTAGTAGGTTCTTCATTTTTGTCAGCTTTTCCACGTCTGGAAAGAATTAGGTATTTACAAAACCGATTTGATGAATGTATCTAAGTTTAAAATCACGGCGAAAACGAGTTAACTGTCAGTTGACAAATAAATATACTCAGGTGGTTTGTATTTTAAGTTGGAGTCTGATCCGTAGCGGAGCCGATTGGAATGCGAACAGCACTGTACAGATATTTCCTTTACCGTACGGCTGAAGAAGAAATAATTAAATAAGCAGCAAAAAAATACTGAATAGGCAGCAAATTTAAAGGCAGGTTAGGTTAAGAGCTCTGATGACACTAAATAAATAAATAATTTATTTGTCACACTGTAAACTGTAAATTACACAAACAAAGCAATGGTAGTGTATAACTACCATTGCTTTGTTTGTGTTAATTAAATATCTGTGCGCAAAGGGTCGCGAGCTCAGTCTATGCTGTGAGTACTCGCCTGTAGAGTGCTGATTTTCAGCTTTCCCCTGTCTTATTATAAAATAAAGAAATAGGAATCGCGCAGAACCTCGTCGATTTCGTGATGACATTTAAAAATTTATAATTTATGTATTTTAAAAATTATTTCAAATTATTCATTCCGGAGGCTTTCAGTGTGTCCCTCGTAATAAAACTTATATTTTTGTAAAGATAATCTTTCAAGGCTACAAATACAATACATAAAGGATATGTTTGTCTGCTAATTGTATTAGAAATATTACTTACTCTCTCCCTCGGAGACCATTCGGTGTACCATTCGTCGCAACGGTTCGATGTATTTGGACAGCTGCTTCACTTTCTCCCTGTAAGCTGCTTCTTCCCCACTCGGGGAAGCCACCCCTGCCCCCACGGGGGTGTTAAGAGATGACGATGGGGACGCCACCATGCCCATGCTCACACCTCTGCGGAAAAAATTAAATACCTGTGTATTGTGTATAATTTTCTCTACTATAAAATTATCTATTTATTTAAACTTCATTGCACAAGTAATTGTACAAATGACGGGTTTAATGCCATATTCCATTTTCTACCAATCTACCACCAGATCAAACAAATAGGAAATTATAGTTCAATAAATAAATGATCGAATTAATGAATAAATAAATTATAAGGATATTGTCCAGCAGTGGATACTGAAAAGGCTTATTGCATTGCATGGGTTGATCTTTCAATGACCTCTAAAAACTTGGAATGAAATTTTCTGATATAGAGGAGTTAATGATAATGAATATTTGAGTCACGAATCATGAGTTACTCGTACCTCTGCTGAGGAGCGTGGTGCGCTAGATGAGCGGGAGCTGACGGTGAAGGGCTACCAACCCCACCACAAGTTCCCAGACCACCTAATGACATGGGAGACGACATTGCACCACCCATTACTCCTGGAAATAAACAACAACTTTTCATGCTTAAAGATAATTTCCTATTGTTACTTTTTATACGGGGATTGGGCTTTAAAAATTACTTTTCTTCATCACAATAATCAACTGTCGTTTCGTACTAGGAACATTGTTAAACATATAGAACAATAGATTCGCAATTTTTAAAAGTGTTTCCAATTCGTTTGTATAACATATGTTATACATCTTTCGACAATTCAATATTAAATCTAGTCCAAACTGCTTTGAATATGAAACTGGGTAATTCATAAAATAAAACAAACAAACCAGTTAGTGAATGCAGCAAATATGCAAATTTACTTGTTTCATCAATTTTAGTGTATTTCAATAATGTGTTCACATAGGAGTTGGACGCAGGCAGGCTTTGTTTCTAGATAATTATGTCTTTTGAAGGGTGCACACTGTGTATCTTTTCAATACACATGACACAAGTGTCATGTTCTTAATGGATTCCTGGTTGGCTGGCCAGTACTCGCCTATTACACAAAAATAAAAAAGTTACTTAGTCCGGTGGTTATTAAAGAGAACTTACCCATGGAAGCGGGACTAGGCCCTCCCATATTAGGCGAGGGCGCGGATGGCGACGGACTTTGCCTGAGAAACTGATTGGGCGGCGGAGCCCTATTTTGCGGATAACCTGCGCCTAGCATGCTGCCCACCACCTCCGGTTTATTCTGCACCCGGCCTTGCATGTGGAGCATGTTCATGTTTACCATTTGACTGTTTGCCATACCGCCAACTGGACAAAGAATAGTGGTTTAGAACATCCTTAAGGTATAGTAAAATGGGCTGACGACAAGCGTCAGTTAAAAGGTAGATGATATATATTTATATAATATGAAATTTTTCCTACGTTTTAGAAGAAATTCTGGAACAAAAGTTGACGAAATTTATTTATTTTTGTTTTTCGTGAAAACAGCACAAACACAATAATTACATTGAAAAGAATCTCCAGACACCTATTAATATTTCAACGAAAGTGATAACAAAAGCAACATACCTATAAATACTATACTATTTGCATATATTTTGCATGTATACTAAACTTTATACCATACTAGTGCCTTTTCAAATGTGTGTATGTGTGAATTCAGTGAGTCTGAATGATTGAATAATAAACGAATATAATTAGATACAGATCACCCAATTTTATCATGCAAGTACGGCCTGACTTTTCTCTCAATAGCCAAATCAGAATTACAATTTTTTTTTAAATTCAACACTTTTTCACACAAGAATATATACATGTTTATGTAAGATTATCTAATCTACCTAGAAATGTAATCTCCTATGTGGAGCTAAAAAAACAAAAAAAAATGTAACTGTTCAGAAAGAGAAATCGCAAGACGGGCGGTAAATTGCATAAAGATGGGATATAAGGAAATGGGACGGGAAAAAAACCTTTTGTTTGGGGGAAATATCAAATAGGTACAGGAAACAGTCGTACAACAAAAGTTGTTGTTTTTAGAAGAAATTCAGTGCTACGAGGGTGCTGATATTTTTTGTTTAACCCTGTGCAAGTCAACTCTGCACCTGTTTCTATTACACCCTGTTTACATGCAGCCACTGCTGCTCGTACTCGCGCTGTGCAATTTACGTCCCAATATACTTCTGCGGCACCGTCGCACTATGGAAAATGCTAGAACAAAGGCAGATCAAAATGCTTTTTAGCAATTTCGGTACTAACACACTTTCTTAATTTTTTTTAAGAGTTTAAGAGTCAAAGTTTGATATAGTATGGGTATTTTAAACTATGTTTAACAAAAACTTTTTTTTCTACGTAATGGTTTGGTATTCTACAGACAGCTAATTTGCGCCCGTTTATTCTAAGATTTCAAAGTCTTTTTTCTCGTAAAACATCATAGATGTTAGAATTATATATTTATAGAAAGCTCATTTTACGGAGATTTTATTAAAACCATAAAATTTTGATTTCATTATTTAGTATAATACCTATATAGAAAATAAAACAACAAAATGAAAAAAAATTCAGTCCTTCAACTTTGTCGAGATTTTTCACACGCTTCCCCACGCTTTAATTTTTGTGTAAATGTAGCTTAGATGTTCATTAGAAACATTAAAAAAAATTAGGTGCCGAAAACTGCCTATTCGGAAATTATTCGTAAGAATATGATGAGTCTGGACACGGAAAACCGTGTTTCCTGCGTATCTGTTGCGGTTTCAACATTTGTGGTTTTCTATCAACATTTTGCGAATTGTTTATCAATTATTAATTAAAATTTAATTGTCTTATAATTTTTTTTGCGTGTGAAAATAATAATTTAAAATAATTCACATGACCCAAATATACCTATATAAAGAGACGAAATAAAAGAGAATGGGCAAATTGGCCCAAAGATACAAAAGTCTGTCCCCAGGGTTGGCACGTAGTGCATTCAAAAGAGTTTTATATACGGACCATTTCTTTATATGGACTCGTAAAAATCCAACCTACAGAAAAAGAAATAATGAATAAAAAAAATCCGAAAGTACGAATTTGGTAGATGAGTACATTAAAACGCAGACATTTTTATTTAATTTTTATTTCAGTTATTATATATTTTCATCATCTACAATAACAGAGTCTAAAAATGCTGCAGGGTGACTAACGGTGTCATATCGTGCCCATCCCAGAAACCATACAATAGACATTATGTGGGCGCATGAACCCAAGGTACGTCTGCCGCTTTTGCATGAACAGTAATAGTCTTCCAGAGCTTCCAGTCCTCGTTGGTCCAAGTTTATTAAAATGTATGTATAATATACGCGACTTCTTGTGTGTCTTGATTGTATTCTTCCTCTTAGTAACCAGAAGTTATTACCAATTATATTATAATTGATCAAAGCATTATTTAAATCGTCGGTACTTCTGAATATTTCAATGGTGTAAACACCATTTCTATCGTGTTCTGCGTAATAACTTCTGGCTAGTTTTATTTGATATGTCCCCAGTGAGAACATAATTAAATCGTTTTCGGACAAACGAGGAAAATCTTGAAGCTCTGGTAAGTCGGCAGACATACTTTGAAAATTCACTCTTCTACTATTAAGATTTTGGCCAATAACATATTCTGCTAGTAAGTTTTCAACATTTAGTCTATTATTTATTCTCTCAACAATTTCGTGGGCATTGGAACAATCGGTTATTGGGTCGTGAAAGGCATTGGTGATGGCTGCGGCAATCCGAAAGTCATCTTGCATATGCAGTAACGCTTTGTTAAAATATTCTTGTCTGAATAACTTGAAGTCACGTTTGAAACGGCCATTCACCACTTCCACGACCCACCGACAAATAGTCACCATTCTTGACTTATTGGCATCTATTGTCGAAAGTTGCGTTTGGCCTCTTGCTACAGATAGGGGCATATGCATTTCATAGCCGCAAGCTTCAACATCAGGTAAAGCATCTCTAAAACCTCGGTCTAGTATTAGAACGTCACCTGGTCTGAAAAACCAGTTAAAAGCACTATTTTCAGCGTTCAGCATGCCACTTAATATAGTCGCGTCTGATGTTGTGGCTGCGTAAGGCCCTGTGACATCAATAATATAACCATTGCAACAGACTATCAAAAATGGTTTCAATAGGTTTTGAAACTTATGGTGACTATATGTCATTCTTTGGAATAAAAAGTTAGCACTTTTTTGAATATATACATAAGTACCATCACAAACAATTATTGCTTTCATCGCATCTCCAGAATTGCCCCCAAAAAGTGCATTGGCGATAAAAAGATTTTTTTCCACAACTTGCTCTCTTGTGATATGATCCCACCCTAAATGGATTGGCACATAGTCACGGGTTAAGCATTCTCTCGCTGCTTTAAGTAGTCTTTCCAGCGTTCTTCGACTCATATGCAACATGTCTGCCAATCTTGTGTCTGGTTCACCGGTACGTAGCTTAATTAAATAGGCAGCCAATGCAGTCTTAGGTTTTTTGCATGTTTGTATCAACGACGGCAGTTGCTCCAAAATTGCATTAAATTGGTCTATTGTACGACCAGTTAAAAAATATAGTTCGTTAGGATCCATATTTTCTATATTTTCAAAATCCAGTCTTCCGATGACCTGATGAGCAGATTTTAAAATATTCATCATGTCCATGATTTGGTCCTCGTTGAAATCATGGCTGATGTTATTTGCTGACAATAAAACTTCAAAGTCGTTCAATTGCAGATGTTCTTGGCATATTCGTGCTGCAGGCGGTACATAATAGTTTTCATGTAGCAGACGTATTTTCATGTGTTTAGGAACTCGATAGCGCGACTGATCTTGGCAACCAAAGACAATGCATGAATTGGATGTATTTGGTGCTCTTAAAACATGCGATAGATGTATCGTAGATTGTAGTCTTGCGTGTTGTTCTCCCGCAGGTTGTTCTGCTTTTGGTTTAAATAAAGTCACCAATTAAGAAGGATTTTCTCGCACACCATCATTTAAATCTAAAGGAATATCCCCGTTGTATAAAATATTTAAAGTCAAAGTCAAGTCTATGATAAGAATTATTTTATTTTTTTATTTAGTATGCATTTTTATAATTTTATTAACTGTAGTATAACTCAGCAACTACAGGTTAAAATTCAATGAGGTTCAACTCGCAGAGATAAACGTACGTGATGTGCCAAACGGCGGTAGTGTCAACCCTGGGGGCAGTAAAAAAAATTTTGGACCAAGCTCCATACATTTTTGCCCACTCTCCTTTACGACTATAATTGTTACGACAGATTTATAATTTTAGTTAATTTAAAAATGTCGACTTTCAACTGCAATAAGCTTGAATTAATAACTTCTTATATTGAAGGGGGAATCAAATGTAATCAATGAGAAAGGTGAGAGTCCAAGTAAAGCATAAACTTTTCCTAACAATGATAGATGGTAAAGTTGCTCAAGTTCAAAAATCAATAACAAAATAAGTTATTGATTTTTTAACCGAAACAGACCGAAATTTTCCATAGTGCGTCGAAGCGAGTGAGTGTTTACATTGCCGCTCTATACTTCTTCCACGTTCAACCTCCGGCAATGGAGAACGTAGAAGTTGCTACAGAGTCAGCGCTGACATACGGCCGACTATTGTGGGAGTGGGCTGCATGTAAACTAAGGGTTAAATATAAAGGAATAATTAAATCATTATTGCAGCAATTAAATAACAGTTATATCGAGATTTACTCACCCATTTGTCCCGGCATTTGTCCTTGCATAGCATTAGGTGCCATCTGTCCACCCATCCCACCAACTTGACTGCACTGCATTTGCCCCACCATAGTACTTGCCCCACTCATTGGCACCTGCATATTGTTCTGCATGGACATATTTGGCATCATTTGCCCTTGCATCCCTGGCCCTGCCAACTGACTCTGAAGCTGACTTCCCATTGGATTCCCCATACCCCCCATACCCATATTACTCCCCATTTGCTGATTAGAAACCATTCCCATAGCACCCCCAAGTTTATTTTGCAATTGCATGTTCAGTTGAGGGCGTTGGTTCAATGTTTGCAGCAAGTTTGTAGCAGTTTGAGTTTGTGGACCTCCTTGTGATACAATAGGCCCTTGTTGACCCATTTGGCCCTGCATTCCCATTCCGGGGTTTGGGCCTAAGACACCCTGTTGCTGCATTTGGCCTTGAGGTCCCATGTTCATCATTTGGTTCCTTGTGCCTTGTGATGCGAGGTTCTGTAATGCATTGATGGGGTCAGGAGCCAGGCCAGGTTGATTAGTAGCTTGTTGAGATTGACCGGGTTGAGCCTGGACTTGAGAAGTTTGTACTGGTTGGCTCTGATTTGGCCCCTGCATGTTTGGTGCACCTTGATTTTGTTTTGGTTGAGCTAAAAAATGTAAAATAATAGATAGCAATGGTTAAAGTTCAAATAGGGCATTTGATATTTTGATTTAGATAATCATAATGTGTACAGGGTTATTGGTCGATAGAACAGTTCCTTTTAGGAGGTGGTAGTATGGAGTATAACAATTATTTTTCACTATTCCATACCCTGATATTTATGATTTTGTATTTTCTCAAATAATTGTACTACCATCATAAGACACAATTATTTTGTTAATTAAAGATTAACAAATTGGCGTTTTTTTTTTAAAAGCTTAATGGTGTATTGCAGTGAACTTATACGAAAGTAAAACTATGTAGAAAAACTAAGAGTAACAAATGAGGGACACTAAAACTAAAAACTATGAAAATTACCAAACAAAATGTGAAAACAAGTCAGTTTATTTTTTAAAAAATCTACTACAGTAAGAGTAAAAACACAGTATATAACTAACTTAGTCTGTCGGCTAACTGAGGAGATAAAATAAAGATACTTCAAAGAATTTCAGACAATTCCAGAAAAAAGCCCTTTCAAGGATTGTTCCATTATTTGTGCTGACATAAATAGATAAATTGCACTTTTTGGGGATTGTTTACTACATCTTGAAAAGATCTGTTCTATTTACCAGTAATCCTGTATAATGTGTATATTTTAAGAAATTGATTCATGAAATCAACATATCTTAAAAAACTAGGGCTTAAAATTTTAATTTTAAGAGCTATCATCTTAAAATTTTTTACTTCTAAGTAATTTTTTTTAAATGAACAGCACACTTGATGACGTCACTGGTACAGAAGTATAATCCCGACCTCAAATATTCTCAAGTATGATATACCCGGAATCTGTGCCTCTCCACTGCTGGATATAGGCCTCTCTCAAAGACATGGTATTCTGCTCTTCTTATTTAGCCACTACCAACACCTTTCATCAAGTGATCAGTTCACCTGGCTGAAGGGCATCCCAATGGTCCAATGGTTATCTCCTCCAATGGTTATCAGTCCTGCCTGAGGCACAAATGGCATCCTGAGGCATCTATGTAATTGAATAAATATTTTTAATACCTCTTTGTTTTCTTACCTAGTTGTCAAATAGATTATAACATATACCTATTTCAACTACCTTACTTATTCCTTATATTTGAGAGTATTTTATTATTTGTATTACTTACACATTTCTCGAACATGTAGTATGAGTTTGGCAACCATGTTCATGTACTCTTCCCGAGTCTTAGCCTTCATGAACACATGGTTCTCCATCTCACTGCTGTTACGAGCCACTTGCATACCAGACCTTTGTATTACCTCCTCTCTAAAAATGAATTTATAATTTCCATTTATATGTCTATAATTAAAAATAAACATTTGCATCTATTTTCTGACCAAAGCAATGTCTGTTTCATAACAATGTTGAAAGGTAAAATGCTTAAGAATCCAATTATCATCCTGATCCTTGTAAGACCCCCGTTATTGATACATTGAATTGTTCTAACAAGGCTCAAACAAGGGGAGAATTTATAAAAAAAAAGACTCATTGTTACAAGATAATTTATCTACAAGAAGTAATAATGAGAGACTATAAAGTCTTATGCACTTATTGCTCAAGTCTTATTGCTCAATATTAGATGGTGATGAGAGGGAACATAATATATCAAGATACATAATATTTGAAGAAGAAATATGTTCCTCTTGTATTTGTAACAAAGTTTGAAAAAACTACACACATTTTCAAAGAATATTCGAAACAAATTTAGATATATGGAACATTCCAAATTGCTTTTCATGGAATGCTTGTTTTCACTACCTCAAATGACAGCTGAAGAGGACCGATTCTAATGACTGAATAAAACTTGAGTCTCTATTTCATAGTCAGTCTAGGACCAAAAATTTGTTTTGATCAACATTACTCTTAAACAACCAACACACAAAATTCAACCGAGGAACAGACATAAGCTAGAACAAAACAACATACACCTAGAATTAATTATGGTAAAAGAAACTTTAACTTATGGGGGAGTGCAGTTATACAACAGCATGACAGAAATAGTCACTAAATATTTTTAAATCATTTAGGGGACTACATTTATAAGTATACAATATAACTACTCACATTATGCTAATAGGGTAATATATATCATTATAGTTTGTTTATAGTTAGGCTAATATCATTATATATATCATAAGTTTTGTCTTTAAGTGGACTATTTAATGTTGTTTGAAAAATAAATTTCTATAAACCAAATTTACATAACTATAGCTTTATTATTAAAAAATAAAAAAACACTTGCCAATACTGATTCATCATTGAATATTTACATCTAATTTACTGGCAATGGAACTGTGTATCAGCGTAAGCTGGCCACACTGAACCAATGCTAGTTTTCAGCAGAGCCCCTAATGTAAATGCGGCACATTTATATATTTGTCTAAACAAATACATAGTACATACAATTCTGTACCTGGGCCTGCTAGACCCCACCAGGTGCAACAAATATTTTTCTCACCAGGCTGATGGAAGGTTAAAGCAGAAAATATAAGAGGGTATATGTAGTTTAAAAGTACAGAAAAACAATACCGTGCACGACGGGAGTATGTTAATAAGCCAAAATCAACTAATATAGTTTACAATTTTCTTTGTGCTTTTGCTTGATTATCGAGATATTAGATAGTATAATGTTGAAATTAATTTCGGAAGGCATCGAGTATTGAAAGATTTAATTATTTAATTGTAAATCCAGTGATATATGTAACAATTCTTATCTAAAATGTTATATCTCGAGATCAACTTATTGTTGCCGTTCACGGAATTATGATACTTACATCTTTGTCACAACAGATTGTCGGAAGCTTTGGGTTCTCCAATTGTCGTCGGATGCCATTGTGTTAAATTGCTTCAAATTATCCATGACGCGTAACTTTGATTGGAAAGATATAAAATTGCAGCAACAATTACATCTGTATCTAGAAATATCCAGCAAAATTCGAGTTCACAAAAGGGAATAACCCAAAAACAAAATTCCGTGACTGATATGAAATACCTTATTTCTTAAGGTAGACATTAGACAATAGATATGTCAAATACTCCATCAAACCATAGACAAATGTGCGGGTGGCAATAGCACAATTAGTGCCACAGAAATCTAGCCTGCACAGAAACCGCGCTAAAATAACAACAGAAAACATTCGTACACAATCTTTGTAATAAAAAGAGATGTCTACGGTACCAATTTCGAAAATTAGATTGTAATGGGCTTAATAATGAAATGAAATGAACAAGTAATAAATCTTTAATGAACAAATGTCAATAAAATATTTAGCAAATACCGTGGACAGGAAAACAAGACTTAATGTTATCTTCCCTCTCTATCTAACAGAAAAGAGAAGCGCTTTTGCATCAATGACGTAAAAAAGAAACACAGTAATGCTGTTTTTGTTTTTTAGTAGCTGTTATAATAAATTATAATACAGCTCGTCAAGTATGTTGGCGCGTGACAAGAAAACAAAATAATTTTGACAGTTCTCAGTGCTTCGTTGTTTTGTACGCGTCAGTGATAGTGATCTTGAAACTAGCGACCCGCCCTCCCTTCGTTTCGGTTTACAAGTTTTTTTTAAAAAATTTCAACATAAAATATAGCCTCTATTAGACATGGATAATGTAGCTTCCTATTTGTGAAATCGATTCAGTAGTTCCAGAGATTACCCCCAACATACCTACAAACACACAATTTTACCTCTTTATTATATTAGTATAGATAATCGCTACAAAATATGCCAAAAGTAGTGCGTAGTGGAGCTAGAGAAATTATTCTTGCCTAAACGTTTATGTTATTCCATTTCAAGATGTGATTGCTCGAACAGTGGCTATGACAGGTAAAATGCCAGTTAATCAGTTTATTATTTCCCCAATCTCAGGTAAAGTTTTATCTATGTGAATTGATTAGGTATTAATGTTTGTTTGTTTGCATTTTAGGTGTTTCTCAAAGAACCGTAAATCGCATAGTTTCGGAGGGTAAAGCCCTTGAAAATGATTGGACAGAGAGAATTGAAAACCCTTGCTCGGAAGACCATAATCAAGCAGCTGAAAGGGCTCCACAATATGTGCTGACAACTCCACATCAGAGAACCCTGGTCTGATGGTTGAAACAGTGAATCTAGTCACTCCAGGAAAAAAAAGAAAATTAACTGTTTCTAATCTGGATGACTTTGATACTTGTGTTGTTAGACGCAAAGTTCAATCACATTATATATATATATATATATTATAACTATCCCAACACACGGAATTGCAAGATTTTATTATAAACAACAATCTATCTTATTTGGAGAACATGAAAAAAGCAGAATTATATGAAATTATAAAAACAATTAAGCAAGAGGATGTCTACTTAGTTGATGAAATTTTACAGGAACATGGCCACAAGATTGTCAGACTACCTCCATAGCATTGCGGTTTTAATGTGATTGAGTTTATGGAGTGCTTTCAAAAGAATATTCGCAGATTCTAATGTAACTGGCCTGTCTGAAAATATGGAGCAGAGGATCCATAACGCATTTTTCAAATTTTTTTGTTGAAGAGTGGAAGAAACACTAGTCACGTCAAAAATATTGAAGACAATAATTATCGACTAACAGACGACCGTCTTGAAATAGCTATGGAAACAATTTTGATCAATTTGGATTGCAGAGATTCAGTCTTCTGATTCAGATGATCCTGATGAATTTATGGAAAGTATATCATCACAATATATATAAAAAAATTGTTCTTACTTATTATTTTTTTAGAAAACCCACGCAATAATTTAGTCTAGTGCAACAAGGATTTTTGAGCTTTGCCTTGAATGACACTGACAGAAGGGCGCTGCTAGTCTAGGAAACTGACAAAAATGACATCATTTAATGAGTTTCTCCAGATCGCCGCGTTAGTTTTTGGGCACGGCTTACAAGATCATTGTCGCACTGTACACTTGACCTCAGAATACCGAACAAACTTGACATGACCAAAAACAGTTTCGACCATATTTCTAAGGAGTCGAAGGGAAAAAATGAATTAGATGTGGCAACACAGAAGTGTAGGAGGGGCCGCCATTGGAAGGCCTATACGACAGACTGTAGAGTCAATATGGAATAATCCTAGCTGTTTTAATTATTGCGAATACCCCAGCAAAAAATTGTTATCGTACTCTAGGAGTCGGTTTTCTTCAAGGTAGACGCACATCATTGTGCCCAACAAAGCTTGATGTTTCGCGTGTGTATTTTAATAAAAATGACGACATATGACATTTAATATAATATGACTTGTGTATTTTAATAAAAATTTAAGGAAATTGACCTCTGTTAAAAAATAGTTTTTACAGAAAAATCGTTTATGCAAAATGGTACGTTGCAGTTTTCTAGACTGCAAAAGCTGTAGTGAAAGGAAAATATAGTTTTCTTAAGGTATTAAGCTCGCCTTTTCTACCATAATGTGCAAGTTTTTTAAATAAAAAATAAAGAAGGTACCTACCTACTTAATTAAAAAGAAATGTTCATTTCTCAAATCAGAGGTATCGTTCATAGGGCATGAAATAACGCCAATAAGGAAAAATAAGGCCGGGTAGTCGTAAAATAGAAGCAGTAGGTAGCTAATTATTATCTTGCCCCCAAATTTTTTTATATAGAAAGCATACAGTCCACCTGATGGTAAGTGGATACTGTCGTCCATAGACATGCGATACATGCCACAGTCCAGAATGACAAACGTTGACACGCTCCCGGATGTGCTGCCGACCTTTGCAGATTGGGAGAAAGGTTTGGGAAGATGGGAAAGGATAAAGTGGGAGGAGAATGGGCTCTGGTAGGTATATCTCTCACGGCATCGGCGGTATTGCAGGCTCGGATGGACAGTGATGTAAAAAACAGTTTTTTGCTTCAGTAGAGTGGGGTCACGCGAGGAGTCTATGTAGCATAGTTACGAATTGGGGGTGTTAGCCGTAGCTGATGTTTTTAAGCGCCTTAGGGTCTATGTGTATGGTGAACCTATTAAGGTGGTTACCGATTGTTCTGCAGTCCGCTACACATTATTAAAGAAAGGAGATTTAGTGCTTAGAATTGCCCGTTGGTGGCTCGCGATACAAGACTACGATATTCACATCGAGTGCAAACCAAGCGATCATAAGAGACATGTTGATGCTTCAGCTTAAGACATAATCCACAGCAGAACGCATTAACAATCTCCGTAATGGCGTGTGGGCGCGCCGCTGGCAATATCGCAGCCTCTAGTTAACAATATGTCCGTGTCAATCAGATTTCTAGCGAAGACTGTTGTATTTGCAGGACAATAAATTAAATAAAAACATAGGTGCATGGTTGGGTGAAGGCATTGTATTCTCATCCAGGCGAGATAGGTAGATACCTGCAGTCGGTACACAGTGAAATGTGTTGATGCTGCAGGAACAGTACCGCTCTTATTCTGATCGCGACGTCGACAACTAGTCTATGATGAAACCATCGGCATCCTCGACCGGTGCAGCTGGAGGAGTCTTGTTGAATGGAAGGCTTGGGACACGAGAGCCAACTGGAATGACGGGACACTTGCGCATATCCCTTGGGGGGTCTAGATGCTATAGTCCCATGCGAAGGTAGGACGCGTGGTGCGGGACGGGGTGGGGGCGTCATATTTATGACGCCTATTTATATGGTCATATTTATATGGTAACGTCATCCAGATCGGCCTCCTTGAACATTTGAACAACCTAGAGGTCCGAGGTCACAACTGCGGTTTCTGTACAACACCCTCTTGGGTGTTGTACATTACGGTTTGAGACACACAAAGAATAATGCCAGAACACAATGGTCATTTAATAAGTTTATTTGATAATAAATAAATGTGAAAGTTTGACGAGCATCTGCTCGAAAAGAACCTCGGACTGACGCTCAGAGGTTAATTTAATCTGTCATGTATGTTGTCTTTTTTCCGCGATAAAACTTTATAAAAAAATATGTACCATTAATAATCAGAGAAGACTTCGATTTGGGAGACACAATACAATATAAATTATTTACCGAAAATCTTTATATACTAGGTACACAAGAGTTGCTATTGGGGCCCGCACTAGGATGAGATGTATCGCGGTCGCCCAGGTTGCGAATTACGAAAACAATTACAAATATTGATCGTGGGTGATAGGCCTACGATCCTGTTTTCACACACTATTAGTTCACATTTGAGGATTTACACAAAACGGTCTTCCACGTTGTCACCGGTTTCTCTCTAACATATCGTCGTAAGCGATACTCCAGCTCCGCTGATACATCGGTTTGTGGTTTCCAGGAAAGCAGCACTTGATTGACACAATTTCCATTATGCCTGCTCATGTGAATTAAACTGGTTATAATAGCCTCCTGCATTTTAGGGGACTCTGGAATGAGGAAAATAAAATATAAGCCACAAGTTATAAAGACATCGGCATATAAAATAAATAAAGACAACTGTTTTAGGGAGATTTCGAAGATCACGATTTTGAATCTCAGGAAATTTTATTACATCTACTAAGAGTGAACAGCTGAATCCAAAATAGCAACCAGTTTTGATCTTGAAAACTACGGAGACACCGGAAAGCACATTTCTTAATATATAGAAATGAAGTTTGGTATAAAAATAGATTGATATCTCAGTTGATCCAAGATGAGTCGAATCAGTACTTCTAAAATTTCGACGGTGTAAACATTACATTAAAAAAAAAACATTGTCAAAATACTATCAATGATTTATTGATGGATAAGGCTCTAAGCTTTATCGAAACATTTTTTTTCTCAAACATGGAACATTGTGACATATCTCTTCAAATTAAGGTTTCCTTTACTATATACAATTACAAATACTATTACAATATACAATCAATGTGTCGCAAATTGGGTAAGAACGATATAAATGTACTTACGTTCCTGATGTAACATGTTTGCGAGACTATTCAATATACAATCAATGTGTACATTCATTTCCTTAGTTGGGAATGGTTTTATTAAGGGTCCAATCATAGACACGCAGAACCGACGTACATTGTCGCCTACTTTCGTATTGTCTATTATTGGTTGCAATATATTTGTGATGATATGGTTATGGCACCACTGCCATCCGTGCCGTTTGCCCAGTAGAATCAATATTCTACTCAACATCTTCTTCTGTAGTTCATTATCTAAACAAAGGTAAAACCGAATTAGACAAAGGTATATTGGTACTATGGTTACCAATGTGTAACTCGTACGGCTGCTCTGAGGTCGAGAGATGGAATACTAATTGAGAACAAAACAAAACTTCATTTATTATTATTAAATAAATACACCTGCTTATCGTGCACACTTTGCCCTCGGAACTAGCGTCGTGCGGAGACATCTATCGCGCGCGATAGAATGGGACGGATGATGTGTGCGAATAGGATGACACACGTAAATATGGCGCGCTCGCGCGCGCTTCGGTTTGGTCGCGGCTAACCTCCGCTTGCTCTGGACGCGCTGGCGTATGTATGCTCCTACAGGTATTTCTTTTTTTATTATAGAATGTGGCCGACGATGAGATAGTCTGCCTGATTAGTCAAAAATGGAACATTCACAAAATATGTACTGTCTTTCTTTGAGAATTTTGGATTTGGAAAAAGGTGAGAAATACAGCGAGTATAAAGGTCTACTACAACTCATTAAATTCATTATTCAATATGATGGGAATGGATTGAAAGGAATGGAAATGGGTTCTGGCAACTCTCACTATCTCCCAAAATGCGCTGGCACGTCTTGTATGAGATCAATACTACTAAATAATTGGAATCAGTATAATTTCAGTTGACCGTGTGGCTTTCGAATAGCACCTCCCTATCCTCTTCCTGCGGGTGTCGTAAAAGGCAACTAAAGGATAAAAAGCTGTTACCACATGTCCTGAGGATCTACACCACCTCTAAAAGAGTAGACTCGCCAACCCGCTTAGCCAAGCGTGGTGTTTTAAGGTTATACACTCCTCACGCACAGACAATGTGCGAGACGAGACCGTATCCAGCATTGGACGATAAAAGGGCTGGTGATAGATACTTTCAGTAATTTGGAGCACATTTTTCTAAAACACACTTTAAAACCTCTCTAGTAACCTCCATTAAAACCAATGAAAAGCACTCACAAAGAGAGCAAAGTCCTAGGACTTTGAATCGGTTCTAAAATTACTAGAGAAAATGTAGTGCCTGGAAATTATCAATTGTTATTCAAAATCTCTGAATAAAATTAAATCAAGTAAAGTACGCAGCATTTAAAAAAAACATTTTATATTCTGGCGTTTTTTTATTTGGTTGTGTTACCACTTGTCGCACTTTTTGCCATAAAATACCACATTATGCAGCGATCAAATTGTCGTGATTCACCGATAATTGCGATCTCCAGTGAAAAACTCTGGTCTTCAAAATTACTCCCCGTGCAAAGCCAATAAGGCTACTCTCGCACACGCGACATTAATGTTTGCATCAGGGCCGTCTTTACCAGGGGGTGCAAGGGGCGCGTAATTGTTAAAATGTAATTTAACAATTATTTAACAACGCGTAATTGCGTAGTTGTTAAAATAATTTACCTCTTAATTCCATGATTGATTTTTTAAGGTTTTCTAATGTTCTCATTTCGTTCCACTCTGCCGTTTTGTAGAAATATTTCTTGTTCAGTGTAAACCTGATGTCTTGCACTTTTTTGTATCGATCATCACATTTATAAAAATGTAACAGGTAAACCAGACCCGTAACCAAGGTAATTTTCGCTAAAAAGAAACATAAATTTATTTATGTGAAGCTAAAATAAAGCCTTAGTAAAAAAATAAGTAAGTTATAAAAAATATTACAATAATAATCTTAGCAACGTGGTCTGTTTTTAACATGGTTAAAACAGCTTATTCAAATGACTCGGCTTAATTTATGCAATCGGACGCTATTTTATGGAAGTCTATCGTGCAATGTATACTAATATAATAAAGAGGTAAAAATGTGTGGGGGGGGGGGGTAATATCTGGAACTACTGAACCGATTTCAAAAATTATCACCTTTTCCAGACATACATATTATCTATTATAGAGATATTAAACGTATATTTAGTTTAAACGTTTTAGTTTTCACAACAACCGTGATCAAGCTGCTGGCTGAAGAAGAGGATAGTCCACGCCAAGAGTTGTAACCACTTTTTACAACTACCCCCACATTTTTGGCTAGAACAGTTTTATATATTTTAAATTACTTGACGTGTTGGTTTTGCGTTATTTCGGTGAGACGTTGTATAAATTCATTTACTTACCTAAACCCTGGTGTGCTAATGGCAGCACATGCATGTTCACATCGAGGCACTGTTTAATCACTGTCACAGATTTATACTGAATACAGTACATGGCGTCCATCATGAAAGAACGTAGGCGACGGAGCTGTCCACGGTATGTGCACAGGATCGCATAAAAGTGAGACATACTTTCAACAGCATCAAAATCTGGAGTACGATTCAATTGGAACAACAAATATTCAACACTCAACATTATAGATTCAATGAGATCCACAGAAGGCCAATACATTCTCAATTCCAGCAGCACATATAAGAGAATTTGTTCTCCTTTTGTCATGGCTGGTGCAGGGGGAGTGTGTATTTTGTTAAAGAGCTCCACTTTCCTTTGAGGCTCCATCAAATACTTTACAGCCCCCATAGTTAAGTCCTCGTGACTCCATTTGCGCATATCTACTATCAGTCGGTCCATCTCAGGTTTTATATTCTCATGGTGTGGTACTGTAGTGAGTTTGATTATGTCGGAGATACGCTCATTAAATATTGCACAAACCTTATTTGCATTTGAATCTGTAACAAGCAAAGGTTATTTAACAAATTACACAATATCATTTTAAAGGTTTTGATTTATATGCAACTTTTTTTGAGCAGTTTCTGCAATCACGCATATGACTAGATAATAGATGTGTATCAAGATCTTAGTGCACAGAGCGGATACCACATTGGGTATACTGCCTCCATATTAACATTAGAAATGTTTGGTTATTTATGCATCCCGGTATATCACGACTTCGGAAATACACAATTTCCTTTAAGTAAAAACTAAAAGACGAAATTTATTCTTTCCCAGTTACAAGTTTCGACTGTAATATCCTAGAATTTACATAGAAGTCTAACATAGAATTCCATAGAAGTCCAATTGATCACACCGAATTATACGGGGCCACACTGAAAATTTCTGGAATGAATAAGAAAATATTACAATGAATGGCCAAAAATCAATTTATTGTTTCTCAAGTGAGCGTCAATACACTTTTTCATACGAATAGACCAATTTCCATAACATTTATTCTACTCCTCGGTGGTGACCTCGGAAATATGTTTTTCATGGTCTTAGACAGCCTTTTCTGGCGTTGAAAATCGTTGACCGCGTAATTGGATCTTAATTTTTGGAAATAAGAAGTCATAAGTCGGGGGACTGTATGGAGTACCATATGTCATAAGTTTTCTGATCAAAGCTAGCGCTGCATTTAATCTCGTATGTGATGACAAACGCATTGACTTATTCTTTTGTAGTATGAAGGCGGTTAAATATTTGCTAACTAACAATTACGTATTAGTGACTAATGCTTCAGAATTTTAAACTGGAAGTTTTATCTTATTTTTTTGTTTATATCCATTGTATCCTTTTAAATATAACTACTCTAGGCGTGTATATAACAATATACATAGTTTCTAGTTGTGGTAGCTTATGAATAGCTTTTAAGTATGTGTTTAAATAATTTTAAATATGATGTACCATAGCTATAATCTTCCTAAATAAATAACTGATTGAAGACTTTCGTCTACAAGCATTGCAGTATAGGCGATGAGAAGAGCAGAGGCTTTAAATGTTGCCCAGCCAAGGTCTATCGACCTCCTTACTTATTGATCACTACATTACTGATCCTGTTTAAACTTAACTGTGTGCAATTTAAAGTTTGTTCTATAAAAAAAATTGTGTAAAGGTAGAAAATCTATTTGTATATTTGTTCTAAATTAAGACACACTAACCTGACACTTTTCTTTCCTTTTGTTTACGAACAGCCTTTTGTTTCCTTGTAACTTTTCCATGTCTCTCGATCATCATGCACAATATTCCGCCTTTCGTCTGTTTAACACTTTCTGAATTATTGTCACCACACTGCACTGGCGTTACGTTATCGGTAAACATGTCCATATCACTGTAACTAATAATACTGTTGTGTGTATCGGCCCCGACATCTTTTAGGATACCTTTTGGACATATAATTTTTTCCACGTTATCACTTTCAATTGCAATATTGCTAGGCAACTCAAGACCATTTTTGTTTTTATCACCACTCATAGTTATATCCTTTTGGTTATTATTTGTAGTTACATTGTTGTTGTTCACCCTGTTTGTTCTTGTACTCTTATCAACACTTGGTGTGTTGGTGAATATATCGAGATCACTGTAGGCAATAACGTTTTTGCAGCGTTTATCGTTAGTGTCCAGGACTGATCTGTTTTGTTGAACCTGCAACCGTTTCTTTTTATATACTTTCCGATTAGGTGTCCTGTTTTTAGGTAATTCGTAACATTTTTTATATTGAACATTCTCATCAGCGCTGTCTGAATGGATAGTTGAATTGCGTAGTAATCTCTTACATGGTTTTTGTATATTTAAAATTGGTTGCAGACTCTCTTTATTATCATCCTTCATAGTTATATTTTCATTCTTACTCATTGATTTACTAGTAGAACTACGCAACACTCGTTTAGCGGGTTTGCGATTACTTTGTGTATCCACATTTGCAAAGGGCTCCCCGTCATTTGACTGGTTAATAGAACTATGTGATGTGGTAGCTGGTGTTGTGGTTGTAAATGATTCCTGAAGTTTTTTATTAGGGTCATTGGTCATACATAAGTTATTAGCACTGTCTGGTTCCGTAGTACAATTATGCAGTGTCTTTTTACATGCTATCTCTGCTTTTGTTTCACTATTAGAAGGCATTAGCCTTCTAAGTTGCTCATTTGTCTCATTATTATTTAAAGTTATTCTATCGTTTGCAGGAATGGTAACTCTAAGATCTTCATTATTTAATTCTTTTTGTTTGGAAATTTCAGCCATTATTTTAATAGCTTTCTCTTTTGATGTCATTGGGTCAATCTGTTTGTTGTTCACTTTACTATTTATTGGTTTTAATCCTGGTCTAACTTTTTTGATTGGTGGCGTTACTGACCTTATTTTGCTCTTAGGTATACATTTGTTCTTAAATCTTTGTAATTTACTTAATTTTCTGACATTTACACCAAGAACAGAATCATTACTACTTTTGAGAGGCGATTCTATCGTATTGCTATTAGTTGCTTCTTCAATATCATGATTTTCCTGTGACGATTTTTCATCTAGTAATGAATTCTGAATTTGTAATGTTCCAAATACTTGGGGACTATTTTTTACTGACTCATCATCTCTCTCTGGCAATACTTGTCGCGTCTCGAGCAATGTTGTTTCTTCAAATTGCAAATCTATTAATGACGATCTTCTTTCTATTCCCAAAGAAGTTAAATTTTCCGGGGTTGTTGGCAATGGCGTTATCAATTCTCGCGTAAAGGTCATTGCTTTTAAAATGTCTTGAATTTCATAATCTACACTATCATCATTGGACAAATTGTTACTATCAAACACTTGTTCAATACTTGTGTTGTGTGAATCAGGTTTATCAATAAGACTAACCATTAGCCGACTAGTATCTGTTATTATATTCGTTTCTCCAGTAAACCTTGTTGACTCATCGCCATGGTTATATAAAGCTAACTCTTTAATGGGGCTACTTGCCTTGTCCCGTTTATGTGTCTGCATTAGCTCCAAGAAATCTTCAAATGTTGTATTTGTGCTCACATCTCTAGAACACCACATTTGATTTATTGCTATTATAGGGCTTGTGGCCCGATTTACAAGTGTTTTTTCTCCATTTTTATAGAAATCGGTACTGAACGGACTATCACTGATGTAGTTATCTGGACTGTGAGTGCTTATACTATCTGAAAATGCAAGAGATGAGCCGCAGCCAGTATCCTCACTAACTACTTCATTAGTGTTATCTAAATCTCGCATGGTATCAATGCAGCAGAATTTGTCTGAAAAAAATATATCATTATAAGTTCACCTTTGCAGTGCAACATGATTTTAATACATCAACTTATTAGTTGTAGTAATGTTAAATAAAACATACCATTCTTGTTCCTTTTTACATCAACTAACTTTGGGTCTTCTTTGAACGTTTGAATCGACTTCTGAGAATGTTCGCTCTAAAATACAAACAAATAAAAATAATTAGATTACGTAAACTTGCAAAACCATGAGCAGAAAAAATACACAATAATAACTTAAGATAGTTTTGTCGGTCTTATTTAGTTTGAATATTACTTAAGTCAAGAATATGTGTAAGTATTTTTTATTCACCTCTTCCGGCTGATTCAGTACTAAGACTTCAGGGGACGATGCCGAATCTATAGAAGTTTCAAACACATCTATTTCATTATCACTAATTTCTTCCATTGAATAGTCCATCTCCTTAAAATCCTTCGATTTCAGTGAATATTTCCGTTGCAGTGATTTGAACTTCTTAGTGTTTTCTAAAAAAAAAAGGTTTTTAGAATATCTTAGAAAGCCACTTGTCATCAATTGGTTAATGATTATGTAGGTAATTAAATGATTTAGAAAGTTTTTATGACATAACAATTAATAAAAGAAAACATTCTTACTTTTTGATTGTGAACATTGTTTAATGAAATAAGCTATGTCACTTCTCATAGCCGATATTTGCAAATCTGTGTCCTTCATACACTTATCCTTATACTTTATATATTTATTCTTATTATTTATACACAAGTCTTTCTCCTTCAAAATTTTCTTATAGTCCACCAGACTTTCCTCATATTCTTTGACGAGCATCTGCAACACAAAAAAAGAATTATCAATTATTTTATGACATTTTTATGAACGTTTTCGTTTCGTTACGATTACGATTTCGTTCGCGTGGTCTTCAATTTAATGCGATTATATAGAAACCTTCGCGAGCGTGCGCATAACAATTCCCCAAAGTTTCATCGCAATCGGATGAATGGTATAGGAACGCGGGACAAACAAAGAAACATTCATTTTTTTATATATATAGTCAATTCCGCTTAATTGGGTCACCGGTTATTCGGGGCAGCCGCTTATTTGGGCTAAATCTTAAAGAACAGAATTCAAACTATGAAGAAAATGATAATTTACATCGGATATTTGGGACAATATTCCGCTTAATCGGGACAAAAAATTTAAGATCGAAATTTTTAATATTGAACAATTTACAAAATTTTATAACAAATAATCTAAACATCCAATAATGAATATGGTCTTTAAGAAATGCAGTGCATAAGAGCACTTGACGGCCGTTATACCTTTGTTTTCAATCTAGTTTAGCTCCAACGCGTATCAACTCTGACACTATGACACACAATGACTGATGATAAAAATCTACCGGCGCCACTAACTATTTGTGTTTTTATTTAATGTGAAATTAAACTGCAGCAAAAGACACTTTTCTGTAGAACTTCGTTTAATTAGGGCAGCAGCTTAATTGGGCCAAAATGTTCTGGTCCCAGTGTCCCGATTAAGCGGAATTGACTGTATATTTTTATACAGATTATAGATTTATATTTAACATTAGACAAGATAAAACTTTTGGATGATTTAGTAGTTTTAGATTTGTTTCAGGTAGCATGAAACTCCTAGTCCTAAAGTCAAAAATGACAATTTGAGGCCTACTTTTCTAATGTTTCTATTTGAGGCCTAATGTTTTCTATTTGAGGCCAACATTTTAGTTAAATTTAAGTGCTAACATGATAAGTACTCACCTGTAACTGGTTAATGTGTGACTGGTAAGCTTCTTTATGGTTTGTTTCCAATGTTGCCCTGTTTTTGTAATCCTTATATTTTTGTTGTACCAACTCTAGAGCCTGGAATAAAGTTAAAAATAACAGTACCTACCAAATTATAGTATAATAGCAGAAAGAAGGTTCTTACACAGAGTCAATATTCTTGCCTAGTTTAAAAGGCGTTACCATAGAGCAAATCACAATAATAAGCTATACTACAATATATGATATGCATATGAATGCTCACAGTGCATTCATTTTATTTAAATGTTAATTTTTAAAACAAATTATATTCAGTTTACAGTTCCTATTGAATGGTGATTATTTATTACTTAAAATAATCAACAATGCAATGCACACAGCCCTGTCAGTATCCACCGCTGGACATGGCCTCCATATCAAAATTGTCTTATGCATGAGGGATGTATAGTCTTAAAACACAATGCTGGCTAAGCTAGTGCGCTTTTTTAGAGGTGGTGTAGTTCTTCAGCGCTTGTGGTAGCGGCTTTATTATCCCTTAGTCGCCTTTTACGACACCAGCGGGAAGAGATGGCTATTCTTTAGCCGGCAGACAACACGGCACAGCAATACAAAAAATACTTTGAATAATGAATAGAAATTTTAAACATGTTATTGTTACATAACTTTCTAGACTTTCGCATTTTGTACACATTTCATATTGTAAATGGGGTCTGAAGGCATAAAATTAAATGGTTTTCGTTTACCTTCTATTTCTACTCGACATTTCGGGACGGCCTACAGCAGCCGTGGTCACGAGTTGACTGAAGAGGTGGAAGGTCCAGGATGGGAGCTGCAAGCAGTTTTATCAACTACTCATATTTGATCTTCACATTCGGAAAGGCTGCGACACACTACACTAACAATGTCTGCGGACGTAGACGGTAAATCACAAGGTTAAAATTCCACGACAACGACAGCTGATATCCTTCCAGATAGAAATTTTTAGTTCTTAATTTTAAACACTTCACATACAATCCTGGGATAATAGTGATGTTCAGTGGAGAGGATTGTTGGAGTGCAGAGTTCTATCCAGTAATTAATTCCCAATGTTGAGAAGGTGGTTTTTTACAGCTGTGATATGTTCCTCGACCTTTCCACAACATACGCTTAGTTTGGCCTATATAGGAATTACAACAGCTGCAGTATATCTTATAGACACCTGGTGTCTGGTAATGTGTAACAGACAGCCAGCATTTATGCCATACGTGAAAGATGTGATGGACAAAATTCCGAATGTGAAGATCAATGTGGGTAGTTGATAAAATTGCTTGCAGCTCCCACCCCGGACTACCAGCCTCATCAGTCAATTTGTGACCACGGCTGGTGGGTGTAACCCGTAATTCAAGTTGTCTTAGAACTCGCATCAACATTGATCCTTAATTCTGATTGATTATAAGAAAAGGGGCTGCATCATGCATCATCTCATCAAGCTTTTTATTTCATAATGTAATATGTTTACTTACTGTTTCCAATTCAGAATATCTCTTCATTAAACTACTGTACTCAATGCAAAGTTTTTTGTTTTCATTATTGCTGGTGGCTAAAAGGCCACACATTTCAGAAAGTTTCCTTGAAACAAAACTGAAATAAAGGAAATGTAAGCATGAACTGAAATAGATAATTATTTTACACAGTTGGGTGGATGCTGTCCAGCTAGATGGACAGATGCTTTGAAGTTCACCAGTGGTGGCTAAATGAGAAGAAGCAGGATTGGAGGGGGAGAGTGCACGCTGCAATCCAAATGTCGCTGGGCGCACTCGACTGGCCTCATTACCCCTCTCACAAAATGCTACCTTGAAATGTGCTGCATTTCCCAGTTTATCATATTCCAAAATGTATGTACGTGTTTCGGTAGTAAGTGAGAGATGCCAGAGCCCATTCCCATCCCATGTTACCCCTTCCTATTTTCTTCCCATTCCCATCCTATTCCTTCCCACATCTCACCCTTTCTCCAAGTCCATACTTTCATCAATAAAGGTAGGTAGCGCAGCGCATCCAGGGGCATGCCAAAGTTTGTCATTTTGGACTAATGTTGGCATGTATCCCGGATGTCTATGGGCAACAGTATCCACTTACCACCAGGTGGACTGTATTGCTAGTTTGCCACCTTTCTATAAAAAAAGTCAGACTGTATGGTAGTGAGCCTTGGAAGAGGCTTGTCACCAGCAATGGAGAAGGCTGATAGTACAATATGAATTTGATATTCCATATTTAAACATAAAATAATAAGAACTTACTCTAATTCCATAATTAAATTCTTAATAGTAATATTAGTCTCTTTCGTGGTGTCCGGTAATGGTATCTGCAACACAAGTAGAGTTGATTACTAGAAATATTGGTTATTGCTTTAAATTATGGGAATAATAATTGATAAAAATCCTAGAATTATTTACTTTACTTACTTAGCGATTTTGTGTAGAGAACTACATTAAAATTTTAATAAAAGTTACAACCACAGCAAAATTTTCCTAGAAGATATAATAATAAGAGCAAATGAACAGACATGGACATTGTCCTTTATTTATATAGACTAGTTTTTACCCATGGCTTTGTTACAGTGCAAATGTTCGTGCGGAAACTAAAGGTAACCCACCCCCTTTCACCATTTGATGAGCTTGTCAGTTCAAAACTACATAAAAACTTTTACTTTGACCTAACATTATTTTTGTTTCAGGTCTTTAAAAATAAAAATGCAGTGTGGTTTGATTCAGGTGTCCGGGAGTGTATGTTAATTATATTACTTTATATAATCCTTCTTCATCAATGGAAAAAAATTCGGTTGCAGCCACAATTCACATTCCGTTAGACAATAATGTGAATTTACATATTAATCGAGGAAAATGAATTTATCAGTTGTGTCCAACAAAATTACGATAAAATATACATTAAAAGAGCAATAAACACTTGACATTTGATTATTATAATTTTGGGACTCGCATGTGATAAAATATTTTTTTATATTTTCGATTAATACCTTACGGAATAAAAATGTTTTGCGTGAAATAATCTGTCGAGGTAATGCTATAATAAACGGACCATAGTATAATAAAACAAATAAAAACAGACTACCGAAAAAGATATATATTGAATAAAATGAAACTAGTAATGAATGTTTTACATCAATCATCATTAAGCAACAAATAATGTGGTTATTATTGTAAAATTAGCGTCTTTTTAAAAGCTTCTATATGAATAGACTTATAACAAAAATAACTAGTCACAAGCATCGAAATCACAATAATAAAATCATAAATTATTGCAGTCCAATGATAAATATAGTGGCTAAAACAATTTTTTAGAAGACTAGACATACCTACCTACCTAACCTCTAACTTACCTGTACATATTTTTCTGTTTGTTCGAGAAAGAAATCCAAGTCACATTCAAGAAGATCTTGGGCATCACAGAGATCCATTTTATTTCTGTTACCTCTAGAAACAACAAAATTTCAGAAAATAAAACAATGCCGGCGATAAAACATTGAGCGGTTAAAAAAGGAAAACCACTGAGAAGCAGTTGCCGCTGCCCAGTGTGACCAGATTTCATTTGACGAATCTACTGCTTGTGGAGGTTAAAAGCTACTGAATTCTACCAAAAGAGAACGAGAAAATACTAAAAATCTATTATATTTTTTTGCTGTCGTGTTACAACGTAAAAACATGAATGTTTTCTTGATTAAACGATAAAATAATAAAAATAACAAAGAAATCACCATTAATTAAAGAAATCAATGTTTATTTTTAAATTAAATTCTAAATAAAAATATAATTAAAAAATAATAATAATAAAATGAAACTTAAAGTTAAGATTCTTCGTCTTTATGTTGGGTAACATTGTCATAAAGCTGTTTTGAGTCCATTAACTTGATTATACTTCTGTCAGGATCAAATCTGCTACATCCTCCTTCCAACTGTCGTAGCCCCTCTTTTCCATGCATTATTGCAGCAACATTCTTATTATTAAATCGATTTCGATCTTGATTTTTAATCCTATTAATATCGGAAAATATTCTTTCTACTTTGGCGTTTGACAAAGGTAGTATCGTCATTTGCTTCACAAATCGGGACAAATTGCCATACTTTGGTTTGCTATTCGCATCACAGATTTGGCTGACTTCACTCCAAAATTTATCCACCATAAAAGTTTCAGACGTCGAACTAGAAGTTGACAATAAATTAGACACGGAAACATCTAATTTTAATTCCCTATATTCATTGTCAACAATTTGCATGTTTTCTGTTGCAACTAAGTTAGGAAACTTTTGGAGTATTCTTATCAGAGTTCGAAATTCACCATACACTGCTTTTTGGGGATCGATGAACGACAAATCCTGCAAAAAATTATCTTGTACAGGCAGTCTTTGCAGAAATTGGTTACTCAGCTCGATCAAAAATGATTGACATCTGTTAAGGAATTCTTCAATTTTAGATCTCATTCGAACATCATCTTTTAATGATTCCAATGTCATTGCTACGTTTGTGCCCAGGTACATGTTTTGTATAGGAAGGAAATGCATTCTTGAACTTGGATCTATTGACTGAAGCGGAGTAGTTTTTATATAATTTATCTTCATAAAGCAACTCAAAATGGAACTCATCATGTTTTGTATGTCTGTTTCAATTTTATGAATAAGTGTCTGATCACTTTGAAAAATAACGTTAAATTTTGTAGTTATGGGTAATATAAAATCTAAAAAGTAAAGATAAAGTTTTGTCTCATCGCTGTTAAGGTGATCAAATATAAATTGACAAGTAGCATTTGCATTCTTATTCCCTAAAAACTCATTTTGAAAAAAAAGTTTTAATGCTGACCACTGCTCTATAATTCGGTGAATGCATTGATGTAGAGAAAGCCACCTGATATCATAATGACGAAGCATATGGTGAGTTGGTGTCAGTAAAATTTTGAAATTCGGCAAACTCTCTTGTCGTTGGCTACTTTGAGAGAAGTATGAAAAAACATCTTTGACAAACAACTCTATAGAACGAGGTAATTTTTTGCATGCATAACTCACTGAAAGGTTTGTTGAGTGGCAAATACATTTGAAAAAAATGCAGTTTGGGTTGACTTCCCTAATTTTAGATACCACGCTATTCCTTTCGCCGAACATAACATTCGTGGTATCAGCAGCGAACCCTATTAAATCGGCTATGTTAAGGTTTCTTTCAGATAAGGCACATGTTAAACTATCAAACAAATCCTGCGCAGTATCACCTTTTAAGTCCACCATACACAAAAATTTTGTTTGTGGAGATTGCATTTTTTCGGAGTAGTACTTTATTGCTGCTGCAAGTACCTTGGTAGTACTGACATCTGTGCTCTCGTCGATAATGAGCGAAAATACTGGGCTTCTCTCAGTTTCATTTTCCAGTCTTGGACGTAATTCTGCAAGCATTTTTTCTTCGAAGTTATTGCCTAAGACGTTGTAGGCAATTGCGGCAGATTTAGTTCTTCTACAGGAAAAACGTTTTGCGATTTCGGAGTCGTGAAATGCCCTTGAAATAACTTCGCTTACATGATCCATTACGTGAAAAGGAATATTATGTTCAACTAAGGCAGCTAAAATGCTGATTTCTGCTTTTTTTACTTCTTCCGAAATGGTTGATGTTTTGAAAATCGTATCAATCTGTAACCAAAGAAGTTAAAAATAAGTATGCAGGACATTTCATATAGCGCTATATAGTATCAAAAACTAAGCAATTTTTACATAGCATTTAACATGAATAAACACACATAGTTGTATAGTAATTGTTATGTAAATGCGTAGGTAATAAACGTACATAAAACAGCGAATGTTTGCTTTTGAGTGGAAATCAAATTCATAAACTTTAGAACATAATACGGGTTCACACTACTGCGTAAGTTGAAAGTATTAAAAAAAAAGTCTTAACAAGAATAATTAACTAAGAATTACATTCCACATATTAACGTAAGTAACTTGCATACCTGAGAAATGCCGGAATATCCTTTCATATTTTTTATATGCTTTGATGTAGCCATGTGTTCCTTCAAAGACGCCGCTCTACTTAGTACTTCACAGTTGCATGCTTTACAATGAGCACTCGTAGTGTTTACCTTAGATTTACATAACCAACTTTTAAATGAGGGATCTTGCTCCCATTCATCGCGATATCCTTGTGTATATTTACGTTTCATTTTAAACTCGATTATAAAAATTCTCAATAAAGGAATTCCCACTAGTCTATCACACTCTATGCTCACGGCACGAATGGTAACGAAAAGAATGAAAATTAAATAGTTACAATCCATTCGATGAAAGGGGGAATACCCCGCATTTATCCGATATGCCAAAAAAGTACTAGAATAACTGAAAAGCGTGAATTCTACTAAAATATACCAAATAATTTTTTTCTACATACTAAATTCTGTTGCCAGTACCTCAAAATCTACCAAAAAAGTAGAAATCTACTAAATCTGGTCACGCTGCCGCTGCCCATATTTTAAGTTGCCAGAAAAGGAAAAATTATCGAATTTAAATAAAAATTGCCGAATTTAAAAAAAAAAAATATACAGAAATATATTAAACGTGTATTTAATATATTTCTGTATAAAATCAAGCTCAATTTTGTGAATTTCTGCAAAACGTTTTTAATTACACCTGTGTATTTCGTCCTTTTCACAATTTCGCTTACATTAGCTTAGTAGCTATCAGTATCTATTAATATATCACTCACTTTATTATAAAGGATGTTTTTTTAGAGGTATAGAACTTTGAAATGGAATAAAACAAGGTGAATTTTTAAAATTGACATGAAATTGGCTTTATTCAAAAGATAATCTTTTGGCATTATAATTTAAATATGATTTCTGGCATATGACCGCCACGGCTGGCTCGGACGTAATCCAATCTGGAGGTCCAATTTTCAATAACTTTTTCTAACGTTTGTGGCCGTATATCGGCAATAACGCGGCAAATGTTGTCCTCCAAGTGGTCGATCGTTTCGGGCTTATCGGTGTAGACTAGCGACTTCACATATCCCCACAGAAAATAGTCTAGCGGCGTTAAATCGCACGATCTTGGAGGCCAATTCACGGGTCCGGAACGTGAAATTATGCTGTTACCAAACGTTTCCTTCAGTAAATCAATTGTGGCACGAGCTGTGTGACATGTTGCGCCGTCTTGTTGAAACCACAGCTCCTGCACATCATGGTTGTTCAATTGAGGAACGAAAAAGTCAGTAATCATGGCTCTATAGCGGTCACCATTGACTGTAACGTTCTGGCCAGCATCGTTTTTAAAGAAGTACGGACCAATGATTCCACCAGCCCATAAAGCACACCAAACCAATGGGTGGACCAATGGCTATGCCAATGTCTAAATAAATTATATGTATAAAAAAGTCGCATAGACATTCACAGTTTATGTTTTATGTTTTTCACTTCTATTTCCATTTGCTCATTGCATGAGTTTATTTTCAATTCAAGAACGTTTTCCTGATTTCATGATAAATAATGGCTTCTTCAACAGTATTACGCGTTAAGCGACGACGTGAGGAGAATCCTTTAGATGCCCTGATCGTAGTGTGCAAACGCTCACGTGCGAATACCGATGAGATATCACCCTCTTTTTTTATGTTTCGCGGCACGGTTGATAGCCAGGTAAAAAATATGCTTACACTATTACGATAAATTAAAATTATAACCATACCGTCAGCCAATGTCTTCACCGCTGGATATATCTCTCCCAAAAACTCACCACACAAGGTCTTTTACTCTTCTCATGCAGCCACAACTGGTGACTTTTTCAAGTTTAGCTGAACGGACGGCATTCCACACTACTTTCCATGCGAGGACTCGTCTTCCCGTAAAGCCCCCTTTTAGTAGTACTATTTGTTTAGTTCTACTAGTAACTAGTTGTTGTCATTGCGACACTATACCTGTGCGGTGATAATAACAACCTCCTTGTCACTTATCGTAGGGCAATATTGCAGTTGTCATAGACTGACAAATCATTGTTAAATTCTATGGTTGATAAAGCTTACTATTTATCTGGCTAATAAAGTCTTATCGTTTTTCAATTTATCAACCATAAGACTCAATTTCAATATGTACAATAAATGTGAAATAAAAATTAATAAATATTTAAAAATTAGATCACCTCGAAATAGATCCTATATTCAGAGCCCGCCTTACAGCTGAATACACATACAGTGAAAGAGCACTTTCGATAATTTCATGGAAGAATGTAAAGAGGAAAGCAGGGAATACCTATCCAAAAACGTATAGCCGAGGCTTTTAAAAAGTCGTGTCATCGAAAATATATCAGCACATTGCATATTGTGATAGTATAGTTCTGCTATAAAAATTCCAGGAAATGTATTCATTGAATGAAAAGTAACATATTTGCATGCAATAAACTAGCTACTGAAAACAGAATCTGTGGATCAATATTTACATGCACTGAAACTATTATCTAAATTTTTCTATTGTTCCTATAGAATTTGTTCCTTTTAAAATTTGACAGCTGAACAAAATGAGATCCATCCATGAGAACAGAATCCATTAGAGATGCTTTTATAGCCAAATCTTGCATTCGCTACAATATGCCAAGAATTGTTATAAAACCTGAAACTCAACCTCGAGGATGCACATACTTAGGCTTTTTCTTTAGAAATAGCTCAGATAAAAGTTATTCCACCCATCCACAAAATATGATTGTCATTGTAATTAATCCCAGAAGAAATTTGAATTCATGAAGTCATGCGAATATCACACTCATATGAATGAATGCTACTTCAGTGGTAATTCTTGACATCTATGATGCTTTTGTCCCGCTACTAAAACCACTTGTCTCAAATGTGGAAAATGTAGTCAATTTACAAGGGTTTGTAAAAGGTTAAGATACAGAAGGCGGTGCTGTTCTATAGAGCGCGAGTTCTCCGCCGATTTCTCTCCCTAGGGTCCTGAACCTCGGCCCACTGTGCTGCTTCTGCCAAGGGTTATATGCCAGGGATAACCTTGGCATGGGTGAGGAATAAACCTCTCTCCCTCATTTTAACTTATCAAGGGATGAGGTTTAAGACCAGTTTTTTAATGATAATAAGTATAATAAGACAATCCCTGACCTGCAATGACTTATTCCATATGTCTACAACTGTTACTGAAAATGTTTTATTCTATTTTTGTAATAGAAGCCAGTGTTGGCCAGTGTTTTATCTAATCATAATTCACAAAATTACTGTTTTTATAGGAAGAATCTGTTATCAAGAATATTGTTACTAAATCAGATGGCAGCACAAGGCTGAAAACAAAACATGAAGTCTCCATTTTAGAGAAAATACGCAAAGAATGTAAAGAGCACTCGGCCAAGAACCGTTACAAGGTTATTAATTGTGTTAGAGGTTTAAAACAGGACGATGAAAATGAGCAGCTTGATCTAGTCGACTTGCAAGCAAAACCTAGTGAATATACTAGTCCTAGAAGCACTAATGGAGATGGGGGAGAGGATCTTGTTTACGAATATGATTTATATATGGCTTCTGATAAAGATTTTGACCTCGATATGATGAATAATGTTGTCAGGTTTGTGTATTTAACTCATTAACCAAACAAGCAATGATGTTTGGCCTTTTATTGTTAGTCTATTTCTTGCTGGGATACAGAATACAAACCCGAATTATTGGTTTAAATCTTCATTAGGTTATCTTTTGGCTATGTTAATTAGGGAGATTTCAAACAAAATCTTCCTATTATAGCAATAACATCTTTCAAATTTTGAAAATAATTTACTACATCTTGACTAAGGATCCGAAACACTAATCAGTTCCAGTGTTTTGGTTTAATTGACCTTAGTCAAGATGTAGTGAAATCTCCACAATAGGTACACAATAGATACTCAAGAAGGTTTCTTAGCAACTTATTGTCCCTAGTTTTTATAAGAATTAAAACTGATATTCAGACTGACCTTTTAATGACGATAATGATGGTTTAAAGCCATCAAATATTAAAACTTATTTCGTTAATTTTTTACATAGTGCAGTAAAAACAGAATACAGGTAAAATTAAAGATACTTATTCTATATGACAAGTCTGTATGGTTTAACTAGTGAGTCTCAAATGTTCATTGATTAAAAAAAATATGAACCTTTTTTGACAAACATCTATTCTTGTTAATACAATAAATACAAAGCAGAAAAAAAATTAAACAAACTATATGTCAATAATCTCAATAATGAGTAGAATCAGGGTTTGGGAAAGATAGACAATGTGTAATAACCTCTCTGTAGTAACTGTAACACACTCTGTTGTGCTGATGTGCCTACATCGTGTGCTGGTGCATGCAGTGATCTAGTTCCAATATTCATTTATAAATAAACTACTGACTACCAGTACTTCATTTATAAAATTATTGTAATTCGACTTTGGGCAGTAATTTATTCATTTAAGTTATATGAATGTAAATATAATTATTTTGTAAAATTTGTTGATTACATCAATCTCAATATTTGTATTCCAGAAATGGAAGAGATTTATTTTTTTAAGATCTTTACTTTACTATGATCAGCAAATAAATATAATTTCAATAAATGCTTGATGTGTTACAGCATTGAAGACTTTGTACATCCGTGGCCACCAGCTTTCAGCAATGATGATGATGACGACAATGAATCGGACGATTCAAATGATGAGAACAACTGGCGGAATGACTATCCAGATGAGGAGGAACAAGTAGAAATGCTGGCTTTTAATAAAGCTATGAATAATATGGTATTAGGTATAAATGATAACAAAGACAAGATTGAGCTGACAGTTCAGTTTTGTCTTTGATAGTTAGGTTAGCTTTTTCTCACCATCTCCTGATACTGATATCAGAAGATATACTGTAATTATACTGTATCAGAAACTCAGTATCGGTTAGATTTTATTGGCAGATAATTTATCTACCAGATTGTTAACAGTTACTTTATCAGGAGGTGGTGAGAAACACTCCTAGTAACAACCGTAGGCCGTAACAATATGCTGCCCCTGGTTTTTGAGGCCAGTACTGGCTTATGGGATACGGATTCGATCCTCTTTGGCGCCGCCGTGACGGTATGCCGAATACCTAACGCCCGAATGCTGGAGTCTGAACATACTCATCGGAATATTGATGAACCAGCTTGGCAAAGAAGATCGAACGCCATATCACCAACGCCAGGGCTCTCATTGGCAAACTGACCAGCTTCACGTCGGGTAACACGAGACCCAGAGTAATGCGCTTTGTCAGGGGGGTGTTCTCCGGGGAGGACATTGACATGTCCAATCTGGATTTCATCCAAAAACAGACTGAGCGATACCGCTGTTAGGGGGAAGCGAATACGATACACAGAGAGGGTAAAGAGGTACCAACAGACTTGTGACAGAATTTGCGAAAGACCAAAAGAAGTTATATGGAGTTTCCCAGAAATAGAGTGGCGGGTCCTAGACCGACGTCGCTTTTTGGCGATCCCTGTGGTCGTATCCTGTCACAAGTACAATAATCTCAAGCCACGTTCGTAAATGCTACTTTAGTGTCTTTATAATCTGTGTCAATACAATTACATACTAACATAAATAATTAATGAAATATTATGCCTATATACAATTTGCGTTAATCGTTGCTACAGATTCCCTTAAAATATGATTCCTTCGTAAAAGTCAAAGTAAAGGTACAACTACATATGTAGTCAAAGTCAGGACAGTGGGGTATTCTGGACTGTGGTCGGACATGTCAATACAATTACTAACATAGTTAATGAAATATTATCCCCACAATCAAATTGTGTAAATCTTTCTTACAGACTCCCTTGAAATATGTTTCGAATTTATATTATAGTTATCCAGTAGGGTAATTAAATTATAGTTATCCAGTACTAATTTTACGATGGGGTACCTATAGTAATACTCCAACGTATAATTAGGTGCCTACAAATGGGCGTTATTTATTACATCGAGCTAGTAGATCCCAAAATTAGTCCGAAACATTGTGTTTTATATAAAATCCACTTATTAGTGTCTGGCAGGTGTTTCCATAATAATTGTCTGCGTTATTTTCTTAATCAATCCATTTATTTGTCGAATATGAGTACATAAATAGTTGTTAATATTCAATACAATAGGCCGTCATCCTCCTCTAATTTAGAAAAAAAATCATCATCTTTAAAAAAAAGGTTATCAATAAATGTCGAAAAATTACTGTCTGTCTGTTATAATAAGGTAAATTGATCCAAAAATATACAAAATATGTATAAGTAGAATCAGTCATTTTTAACTATTGTTTTGTTGGTATATCAATTATGTTGTATTATTATTATTAATTAAATATTGTCTTAATGTGACAAAATATAGTTTTATGGATATTTTTTCGGAACTCAGCGTCCCGATATCTATAAGAAACTATAACTTTCTACTCAGGTATATAAACCGTGTAAACTAATATTATTATCAACCAGAATCATTATGTTTACAATTTCAAACCTTGCCCGCTGATATTTATAAGTAAACCCTCTAATAATTAATTCTTTAATTTGCAGGAGACGAGGAACTTTCAAGCGACGAAGGGGAAGATAGAATATACGATGATGACCGATCTTATGCCGAAGACATAGGCCGCTTTGGAGTCGCATACGCACAATACAAATTGAAGGTACTCCAAGAGAATCCAGATTTAACTGCCCAGCAAAACACGTCTACTAGCAGTTTAGTCCACAGTGTAAAAATTGACAGTGATTCAGATGGATATAAAGACGATAGTGATGATGGTTTTTATTATGGGCAGGATGAGGACACGAGGCAGTATAAAGAACAGTATAATTAGGAATCCGCAAAATAAAGTATTGATACCTCACTCGATACTAGTAGCATATCAAAAGAATCGATACCGATAAAATCGGTGGAAACGCACCCTTAGTTACATTTTTGATATATTATTTCGTAATGTTACTTGTTCGCATTCACAATGTAGTTAGTTGTATGTTTTCTACTTGTGGGGGAGGTATGTTATTATACATTATACAAGTGGGTACTTGTTTGCTTTATTTTATTAAAAAAGTTTATTTATTTATTTATTGTTTATGTCAATACATATAAAAATAAAATATTAAATTCTTATATGTGCACAATTTATGTTGAACACAACATTTACAGAGATAAATTGTAATTAAATAAATAGCAAACAATGAGGCGTGAAAATAAAATATACCCACTTAGGAAGTAGATATACAATATATTATTATATTCATAGGTAATTTCCATTATAGTATCTCAGTATGGAAAACTTAAAAGACCAGTGGCACCAGATCATTATGTTGTGTAGGTTGCTGAAGTAGTTGCTTGTGAAAAACCGTGACATTTACTACATAGCACAATAAATGTATTTCGTAAAGTCGATTTTATCTGGACCTATTAATTTGAAATAATCAATAAATTACTTGTATATAATAAAAAAATATGACTAAGTGATGTGCCTTACTTATTGAGAAGAAGTGCAGAAGTCTTACGATAATTATTATCGATTTTGAAAAAAGTTTGCAAGATCCTAACTAAGAAATGCTTGTTGTGAAGATATTTAAATGCATTCTAAAATGTATCGAGTAATTTACAAAGTATCGCTATCTATTAAAGTATCGAATACCCAAAATACTTGGTATCAATACTTTTAGCGGATCCCTAAGTATGATCAAAATTCTTTAGATGAAGGTACTTAAAATGTAGTTAAGTTAAAATGTAGGTTTATTGAAACAATATTTGGCTCTAAAGAGACTGGACTAGTTGTATAGGTTTGTACTGCCCTGCAATATAGTCATTTTTCATTTTATATTTGTTATTTTAATTATACCAAATAAAACGTTTTCCCCATATCCTATCAAGGTAAAGGTTTATGACCTTTAAACTTCAATTTGTATGACTAGCCTAAGTGCAGGCAAACGCCTGGTTAAGCCCCCACAAAACACACACATATTAGCCCCCACAAAAATAGTGTGAATTATTTTAATACATCTATCAGTACACTTAAATTATTATATCTAACTAAAAATTAACATGTATTTCATGTCTTTGCATTTTATTAAAATTGATGAAATGAACTGATGAATTTACTCGGTATGTGCAAAACACTATCCACACTCGCCCCCCCCCCCCCCCCCCTTATGTCTCTGACCTTTGAACCTGCCCCCTTCTGTTAGTAAGTAAGCGTAAGAAATTAATTAAGCACAGTACTCGAGAACATGTCTAAATGAATGAAAAATCCCTATTTAAATTGTGACAATGAAACCTAATAAGAATCCCCATTTTTCACGTGTTCGTGGGGGATGTATCGACGAATTTGGGATATATTACGCGATGACATCAGGTTCATAAAAAACTTTTTGAGACATGATTTTTTATTAAAAATAATATATTTTTTTAATCTGAAGAAAATATTTTCTTCAATTAAATAACTTGCCGTGCTTGTGATTGAATTAACCCTCTTAAAATCAGATTGTGACCTAATTTATGTTAAAACGGCTCTATATAAATATACGTAATCAAAACGCGACTTACTTGTATGCTGTCTCAAAGGTAACCAATTACGATTCGTGTAATTGCGAAAAGGGAACTAAGAAACGAAAGTAGACGATCATGCACGATGGCTGTTCCATGTTCTGAAGTATATGTCATGTTCCATATTCATTGTGGAATAGATTCTATTTTCGTTACCAATATTTTCAGCTGGAAATCGATCGTTCGGTATCAAGAGTAGAATTGATTCTATCAGTTTTTATAATAGGTTATAGTTTTCATAAAAGAGAGAAAAATTATTCATTCAAAAGCTCGACAAGTTATTTAATTGAAGAAAATCTGTTTTAATAAAAAGTATCCCAAAAAGATTTTTATAAACCAGATGTCATCACGTAATATATTCCAAACAACAGAACGGGCATTCATATTACAATTATTTTATTGTCAGACTTAGTTGATTAAATCACACTTGTAATCACTCTAGATAAATGAACACAAATTCATATTTAGTTTGAATTTAGAATATCGATTCAAATAATGTTCTATGAACTTTTGCTGAAAATGTACTTATAAACAATCTGATAACAAGTGACACATGTGACAACGATTCTGAACTCTATTGTTGTTGTCATAAAGTATTTATTCAATAATTTAAATAGGGTTGTTAATGTTTTTCATACATTTATGATGGGATTCAATTCATACATTCAATTCTGATGGGGAGAGTGCACGCTGCAATCCAACAGGCGATGGGCGCACTCGACTGGCCACGTTACCCCTCTCTCACAGAAGACTACCTTGAAATGTACTGCATTTCCCACTTTATCTTATTTCCCCAATGTACGTACGTGTTTCGGTAGTGAGTGAGATGTGCCAGAGCCCATTCCCATCCTATCCCTCCCTTTCTCCAAATCCATGCCTACATCTCCAAAGGTAGGCAGCGCATCCGGGAGCGTGCCAACATTTGTCATTTTGGACTAATGTTGGCATGTATCACGGATGTCTATGGGCTACAGTATCCACTTACCATCAGGTGGACTGTATGCTCGTCTGACGCCTTCGACCATAAAAAAAATAGTTTATGTTCGTGAATAAACGAAAAGAGAGAATAAGGAAGGTACTGGCTACCAAGATAGTTTTTTTTTCTACTTTGGGAGTCAAGGCTCATTAAAATTTGTATCATGTATGTTTAAAATGAACAATTGGAATTTGATTTAAAAATTGTATTATTGTAATATCTAACTGGATATACGAACGCCTGATAAGATAAATGTCTACCATAAATCGCAGAAAACACTACATATTTTGTAGTTCTCTTAAAGAATTTGTGAAGTTATTTTACAAATATCCAGGATATCAGAAGTCAGTTGCGGAGAATCGAGAACTAGATTCCTCGATCCATAACGAGTCTAGATTGAGGGATCGTATGAAAAATGGTCTTAAGACTGAATAAATAATCGCTCATTTAACCACGAACTGTGAACTTTTGAATCAGTTTGAGATTAAAATAACGGAAATAACACAACGTCATAATATGTGATAAATAATTTATTGTCTGGCGTGTTTTTACAATATCATTGTATGTCTACATCAGTTACTGAAACTCCATTATATTTATTATCACTTTAAACAATTTCCTATGATTACATTTCCACGTGCTGAGCGATACATGACTATTAAAATTGTTATGGCGTGACGTCACAGTACAGTACTGATAATATATTAGCCAATTGAACAAGGAAATACAAACTCATTTGCAGCTCCTTATCAACACAGTCGATGGGCGACTAGGCGGCGTCAACCGCAAATACAACTTTGTAATACTAACTACACTTTCAGTTAGAGCAAGTAATATGAACTTTAATGTGTATGTAATAATTCGATTAAGAATACAAGAAAGTTTGTAAACGTGCAAACGTCCAGTTGGCTTTACATTAATTTTGCGGATAGAGTTAAAGAAAAAAGTGCTTACAATCAGTAGCGATAAGGTCTGATATGGTAGAATTTCGAACTATACTTAACTCATTTATTACTTTATATAAAGTCAAACTAAATTAATTGTAAATATGAGAAATTTTGCTATTTTACTATAAATCAGTTCGTTTACAGACCCCATACAGAGGAAAAATATATAGATAGTCCCAAAAAGATTTTTTTTTAAATTGCATGTTCGAGAACAGAAGTTGTGTACAAAAATATCGTGGACGTGACATATATTGCCAATGATTACATGACCCACACGTAGAATTAATCTGTGAACGTTATAATATGACCCATATATACAATTAAATAATTTGATTGATCCTATAGTAATGAATTTCCTATATCCTATAGTTGGTTTCGGTTAAATTGCCACAAATAAAAACATTGTTTTTAACAATATGAATATAGCTAAATACATATTATGTACTGTTACGTATAGTTTTTATAGAAGCCTTGTATTCTGCTCACTGCTTTGTAATAACACAAATTTTCTGTACAAATTGTATAACTTTTTATTACTGTCAAAATTTATAGGTACTATGACGTCACGCCGAAATACAGAAAGTATTTTTCGTACTATAATCCGTCAACTTCATTAGTGGCGGGTACCTACTGAGTGAACAGCGGGGGGAAAGGGGTGCAGGGAATATTTAAATGATTGAAGAATATTTGTTACTTTATCTGAGCAAATTAGACGGTAAATTAAATCAGTAGGTACTGACTTGAGGCTGGTTAAATAATTGGAACATAAAATTTCCTTGTTCCAGGCTTAAGTTTAAATATGTATAGAAACATCTTTTTTATTGTTTTATTTTGATAAAGATCATCTGATCTTTTAAATGCGAATCTGGAAAATTTGAAGATATATAATATGACGCATGAAGCGTTACTGTTCATAGCTGTCAAACAATCAGCGTTAAGGTCTGTTTAGATATAAGCGATATTCGCTGCGGCTTGCGGTAGCGATATTCGCGTGGGTACGCGATTATTCCTTCGTTCAGACAAGCGATATTGGGTAACCGCTTCGGGCGATTTCGCAGGGCCCAGTGTTAACAGTATCGCTTACCGAAGCGGTAAAACGCGTGACTAGGCGATATTCACCCCCCGGCTAATTCGCGCGACTCGCGATACTCGTACAAAATATCCGGCGGGATATCGCCTGGAGGTTATTATAATCGTAGGCAACAGCGAATATCGTATATCTGAAAAGGCCTTAGCGCATAATCTTCCCAGCCCCGTTCGTCTTCCCATGCGTGCCTGTGTACCGTCAACGCAGTTGACAGACTATAATTTTTGTGTTATATTCGAGATGTCCCTACAGTATAAATACTATTTTTCGACAAGAATTATGGCACATCATATCAGATGCTACGCTTTAAAATGTCATGCTGGATACAAGTCCATTCGGATCGCAGCGTTACGTCTCTAGAACTACATGTGGAAATAAATGTAGGTAAAGGATTGATTTACTATGCAATATCCAAGTGGCAAATTAATCATATGTAGAGAAATACCCCACAACAGGTTTATTTTATCTTATATCGAAGCGAGTAAGAGTGTGATATACATAGAGATGAGAAATATTTGTGTACATTTAAGCAGACTACCTATTATATGTCATTGGGTAGGGTTTGTAAAAGTTTATAACTTTTGTCTAAAACAATTGTTTTCTAAAACGTATAGAAATCGCGAATTGTTTCTTCCCACTGGTGCTGCCATCGTTATTTTTTACTCATTTCGAAATGTATGTAAACTTAATAAGTGTTATTTAAACGGGAAACTCACGATATATTTATTATAGCTGATATTTCGGCCCGGTTACATGAGAACTCGTTTCAAAGTTTCAAACTCGCGACGTATGGTGGTATTGTTAGTATAGTGTACAAGGTACTTAATCAATAAAAACAAGTCCAGTGTGGGTAGTTGAATCATAAACGAACACGACGGAGGGTAGCCAGATTTGTCTGTCAATAGCAACAACACCTTCACCCGCCTCCGCAGTCTCGCCGCGACCGCGGTCCATGTAACTGGACCCACAAATATCGGCTATAATAAATAAATAATAAATCGTGAGTATCCCGTTTAGATAACAATTATTATGTTCAACCACGATAACAAAACTTTAAAATCTTATGTATGAGAAATGAACTGTACGTCTTTACCTACTCGAAGAATTCGGTATACGATATAAGTTTGTAAAATTGTCGTAACGTTGCGATGTGAATAGACCTTTATTGGGTGCAACCATAAACAAGAATATGATTTTTAAGTACGGACAGCTCTTTTCGCTGTAAATGCGGCTGTTATACTGTACTGTTTGCTATTGTATTGCAAATCGATAGAATTCGATTGCATATTTAGTCTATAATCAGTGTTGTGAAATATGAGCGCTGAGTTATTAGCGCTAATAAACCTTAAGAACTGTTTTAGACTCGAGGTTTTAACCTTAATATTAATATTTACGTTAATATTTGGACTATAACGGTCATGAGAGTTTATCGCTCCAGTCATAAAGGTTCATTGAGGTACTACATTCAGCACTCGAGTATCGAGCGCTCAGTGTTCATTTTTACAACACTATCTATAACTGTTTTGGAGGGAATTACGTTCAATAATGACTGTATTTCGTACCTCACTTTATGCAACATGAAAATTCGAGACTCATTCCTTACAGAGACAAACACAAGTCGATACACAAAAATTTATATGTATATCTACGGAACAAGTCTTGTTTCACTTAAATCTAACTACAATTAGTGAGATACCTATAAATGCAAAGTACGATTATTCTAGCGATGCTTTGGCATACACAAAACATGGTATCATAATGTCTTATATAAATATTCTTTATAAATTATAATTACTTGATAGCCGATATACGTGTCAGCGTAAGGAAGCCAATGGTAGAAATGTTATAAAAATGATTAAAACCTCGTTTCTGTAAACTAGAAAGCTATATAACTGATGAATTGTAACAATGCAGTAAATTATTTTGTAACTGAAATAAATAGACTCGAAAGTTGGACATAAATAAGGAACCTTGGATTCTCTATGGTAGCATAATACAATATTTTGTATAATGGCCGCCACACAAGATCAGTTTAAACTGTTTGACCGTATGTATAGTCGGATTATTTATTCGAGTCAGGGATATGACATGTAGAACTGTCAATGAAGTGTCATTACGTACAAATTTCACTCTGTTTGACAGTTCTATATGTCATATCCTTGACTCGATTAAATAATCCGACTTTAGTACGAGAACTGTCAATTTTTCATACTAGGCAAAATGACAGTGTTGGCGGTCATAATATTTTATTCATTGAAAAAAGCTGCTGTTTATTATTTTATTAAATATTTCTTTGTAGTTTTCTTGCCCATAGAAACAAGGTTTCATCTCTGTAACTTTGCAATTTGTGAACCTATTTATATTACAGCATTGCCAGCAATGAAGTCACCATGTTACCATAAATATATTTTTTTGGATTTGATTTCATTTGACTACTCATTCTTGCGATGAATTTGTTGACGTAGTGTGGGATTTAGGTTATTTATTAATTTTTCATAAAATTCACTTTAAGTAAAGTTAACAAATAATTTAAACTTAATTTTACACAGTTCAATAGAAAAGCGAATTTGATTGAATAGGCATCTAAATATTTTAACTACTCCCATTATAATTTTCAAAGTTAAAATAATAGACCACTGGTAGGTAATGTGGGCGCTGAATGAGCATCAACTGCTTAGCAAAAAGTAATTAATTCGTCTAATAATTAATTAATAATAAACAAATTAACAACAAAGAAAGAACAATCACTTAGAACAAATGGTAATAAAATTTTGTTACAATGTAATAATATCTTTACATGTATTTACAATTTGGTAATTTTTAACGTATTTTACACTAATACATAGACAAAGAGGTTAAATTTAATCAACTAGAAGTAATTTACATAACAATATTTAACAAATAATGTAATTGAGAGCTTGTATGTACAGTAGCCATTCATTCATTCTATTTAATTTTCATTCAGTCATCATTACGAACGAAACATTCACTCTTCAAGTATGGCTTTGATATGCAGAAGGGTGTAATTTGTAATATATCGGTTTTAATATTCATCCAATTTTATTTATTGCACATTACTTATAATATTAATATTAAATCCAAAACGAGAGGATACATACATTATCATACGATACTAGTTAATTTTTATTACAATTAAATGCCCGTAAAAGCATTTCCAAAATGTTTTCAATCGATTTTTATGAATCGAATCTACAATAATTGTATTTTTACTCGCCTGTCCTCAAAAAAGTTCTCAATATTGTCTCACGAAAACGTGACATTTTATTTTTTCTACTGAATATTTTTAAAAGTAGTACTTTTTTAACATTGCCTTTTTTAGCAAGTGCCTTTTACCACGACAATATTTTTTTTATGGCAACTGAACTAATCAACACTCCTGAAGTAATTCTTCTGGAACTACTATCACATCTTGTAGTCGTTTGTTTATTTACCTACATTTAACTTCGTCAAACTACTCAACAATCTCCCTTCCTCGTCGCTGGAGGCGGAAGACGCTAACCAATTGATATAAAAAAGCCTAGATACACAATTCCTAATAAATAAAATCTATACAAACTGATATTTTATCATTTGTATAGATTTTATTTAAGTAGATAAGTGTCATTGAAATAAAGCAAAACACGTCAATTAATTCAAAATAATATGTAGGTATATAAAACCATTCTAGCAAAAAATACAATTATTTTAGGGAATGAATCAAAAGTGATAAATATGTAAAGTTTCGTTGTTCTATTTAAAACGTTCGTAGCCCTCACTGCTCAGTACAGGGTAATGATCGTAGCCCCCATTGCTCACAGTACAGGGTAATAATCGGGCGCCTAGACGATACGCGGCGCGACGCGCATAATAGATATACTAACAATGAACACTGATTTATGAAAAAAAAAACCATTGCAAAAACTGATAGAAACGATTCTACTTTCGATAGTAAACAACTTAATTTCAGCGTTTGCGTTATTTCAGTGGCGCGTATCGAACGAATAAGAAAAACAACTTTTAATAGCTTTACACATTCGACCGTAGTAACATGACAACAATAAGTTCATTTTTGAATGGAACTGCTTATAGAACGAACGCCTCTTTAATTCTCAGGCACAAAAAGCAACGACATTAATGAAAACAGCACTAAACAACATTTTTTGCGCTCGATTCTGTACATATGTTAAACGACACATTGAGTATCTTGGTTTTTTTTACATAATGTTCAACAACATTGTACGGACACTGCCTGAGATATGAATTTCGCGAATTTTAGCGAATAAATCTCACAGCACGGGAGTATCACTGACTCTAGCAGTTGGCGGCGGAGGTGGTACATTATTGTTTGCTGCAGCATCCTGGTTGTTGGCCGTGCAGTAAAATTGCTTGTGAGCATTATACGTGTTCACGTACTTGAACGATATGTCGCAGGATTTGCAATAATTCGGGGTCTCTTCGACTTCTGCGTCGGGCTCCTTTTTTATTTCAGCGGCGGGAATGGGCGAAGTTGTTTCTTCGTTCTCGGGTTCTTCCGTGGCATGGACGAGGCGTGCGTGGCGAACCACGTTGCCGCGGTAGGTGGACGTGTAGGCGCAGGTGCTGCAGCGGTGGACTTTGTCTCCCACTGCTGGACTGGGAGAGGTGGCTTCCCGATTGTCCTCTTCGAGCACGCATGCTATGTAGCTTTCTTCCTGAAATTGAGAGAATTGTTTGTGATAAAGACGTAATAATATACCTGTTCTGTTCGTTTTGGATATTTTAGTTATTATTACTATAAAGCCATGGATTCTGCTCATGATTTTGAGTTCACGAACAAATCAGTTGTTTAGGCTTTGTATTTATGAAGAACTCAAACAAAAAATCTTTTTTGTTGTAAAAAGATGCATACAGACTGTGAGTAGCCACCTAAGCTAATTTTAATATTAAAAAACTCGCAATCATGGACGATATCTACGGTTTAAGGTTTCGGAAGGATTCGGTTACATTCTGTATAGTACGACCATAAAATCAATTACGTATTTGTTAATAGATTTTGAGACGGTTTTTCCTGTTGTGTATTGTAATAATTTCTAGGGTATTTTATTAATAAAATCAGTTCAGTCCTTTTGAAAATATAATGGATTTAGTAATGAGACAATGTAATTTTTAACGATTTTTCAGGAACAATTAATAATTTCTCGGGTGAAGTGAAGCCATTTTGTTGAAATTGTATGCTTGCATTGATTGTATTGCAAGTTAAACATATTAAAATATATGTTTTATATACTGCTAGTCTCTTATAAGTTACGCATTATATATATAAAACATAAAATTGTAACTATAGTAACATGTTATCTGTAAGTTTGTCAGTTATATGACTAATTGGACCTATTTCTGTGTTATTTTATAAACATAAAAAGGTTTTTGAGGACATGTACATAACTCACCTGCAAGTCCGCAGGTTTCTTTGGGAAATGCATGCGTATATGCGTGCGCATTCCACGCAGAGTGTTGCCCCTGTACCGGCATATCGTGCATCGGAACGCCTTTACGCCGGAGTGTGCTTCCATATGGCGTTGCGCTGCAGCCGCCGTCGGTGATACCACATCGCAGCACGGACACTTCCACCCACCTTCAGATCCCGAGGAAGGCCGCGGCGGTTCAGGCACATTGCGAGGCGACCGCGTCTCACTCTTGTTACAGTAGTACGATTGATGAGTCGTCAAATTATCCAGGGAACTAAAATTGACTCCGCAAGCCAGGCATATCAGTTGCCGGTACTGCGGAGGAGGGCCGGGCTCAGGAGCAGGACTCGCTCTCTCTTCTCCTCCTCCAGAAGAACAGTAATGCCGTTTATGTACCACGTAATTTTCGTACTTGCAAAAGACAATGTTGCATTCTTTGCATTTCGATACTCCTTGCTTGACTAAGACCTGGGGACCCGCTGCGCCCACAGGCAGTTCTGCAGCGAGTCGTAGGGCTAGAGCAGGGGGTAGCAAAGTGGGAGCAAGTACAGGAGGATATTTTTCTTCGGGTGGCGAAGGTACGCTCGGCGGCTTTGGGGTAGGTCCTCGTGATTCACGCCGCCGTCGTTTAGGAGAACTCTCCCCGCTTGGAGATGAGGAGCGTCGCGATGGAGATGGCGTTGCCGGAGATCCTGGTAGTGACGGGGCACACACAATCTGTTCGGGCGTCGCTGATCTTATTCGGTTCTCTTTTTCATGCTCATCTGTCGTTGCCGACTCTGGTGTACGACGTACACTGAGATCCAGAGGAGTTATACCACCCTCTCTTGACGTTTCGCGAGGTCGATTCGCTGATTTTAAAACTTCCGGTTCTTTACCATCAGTATTAAGGTTTGGCAGAGCACGGCTTAGAGGTTGAAATGTTCCGTTTGGTAACAGAAAACATGGCGTGTCCGGGTCCGGTAGAGTAGCTCCAGGCAAAGTACTCGCGACTCTAAATAATGAGTACGGAACTATGAGGATTGGATTAGTTGGCAATGCAAATGCAATTTGGTTTTGAGCTGGTGGTGTTGCGCCAGGAGAAGATGGTGAGGACCCAGAAGTAACAGAACCTGTTCGTACCGCAGCCAAAGCCTGCTTGACGACTTGTCTAGTACTGCAGTAATGAGTTTTATGAGCTCGGTATGTCTTCACTGAACTGAAACGTATGTCACAGTCTGTACAGTATCTATCTTGGGCCGGTGGCCCTTCCGCCACTTCGCCATTTAACGTCGGCTGTGGGGCTGGAGTTCCACTGCTGACTGGCGAAGAGGAATGCATCCGCATGTGACGATTGAGGCTGACCTTTTTATCAGCGCTGTAAGAACAGTAAGTACAGGTATATTGTTTGTTAGGCATGCGTGGAGTCTTGGCATCACTACTTGATTCCTCTGCGGCTGCTTCGGTTGGAGTATCACCCGCCTCTGCCGGCTTCGGCCTCCTGTTCGAACAGTAATGCTCTTGATGTGCTTGTAACGTGCTAAGCGATGAATAACGAATACCACATGGTGTGCACATGTAACCAGGAGGAGTGGCTGCTGGGAATAAGCCTGGGAAGGTCGCCGCAGTTAAAGCGAGGTAGTCTCTCGCTTGAACGGGCGCCGGTAATGGCGGTGGCGAGGGCGATGGCGGTTCACGTTTCAAAGGCGCTGCTTGTGGGGCAAGCGCCGGGTCTGTAGCAAGGCTGGTGTTGAGGCGCAGTCGCGGCGGCGAAGCAGTGGGGGAGCCCCCCGATGGTGGCGAGCCAGCTTCGCTAGACGCGAGCCGCTCGCCTGCTGAGCTCGGCGTGCGAGGTTCTCCCGTCATGGCCTCGCTCTCGTTTCCCCATTCCTCGTCCTCACCTGGAATTAATAACAAATCTATTAACACATGCTTCGTAAACAACGCAATCAATTATTTATATGCTGATAGCTGGTGCAGCGAATGCAAACGTAAAGTGGTCGAACAAAAAGAATAAACAACGTCAATATCGGTTCCTATTAGTGTTGTTAATAGCAGAGCGATGCTACGTTGGCAGCGGTATTCTCGCGATAGTCGTCACTTGTCACGTTTCGCTCGCTATCTGTCGACGTCACTCAGATCGAGCCTTCCCGAGTCGAGGCATACATTAGCGCTCCTAATTGAGACGTGCTCGCGCTATGTAAATGTCGCCGCGTGGGTGGGGCACCAGCATTCGTTTTAAGAAATGCGAGAAATGTCGACGTCCAGATTATCGCATACCTACATTGTAGACAGGAATTTGGACAGTTGACGGATCCGTCAGCGTAAACCGGTTGCAACAATACTCGTCCGTCAATATCGCGAGCGTGAGCCCCCCATCGGCCCGCGGCCAAACAGAACAAAAACTTAACGGACCTTCTTGTAATTGGATCTGATTTCCAGAAAACGCACGCTCACCTTCCTTTTTGAGCGACAAAGATCTCGACCGGCCGAGGAATTAACCTATCTTCCGCGCAGCGATCTCAACTCAAAACGCCAATTAATGAGAGGCTCAACTTCATTCTCCTGCCCCTGTGAAGATCATTATATGGGCACGACAGTGCGATGGACGCGACGATTGGTGCTCGCGCGCACCGACCGCCATCTCGCGGTAACGAATACCACTTGAATCGGATTGCTTTCGGGTCACGCTATCCTAGTCGGTGCGCGTTCTGATTGGCCGTAACGATTCAGCGGTGACGCGCGATTGGCTGGGCTAATGCTCACATTATCTGGCAGCTTAATGTTAGCGTCATACCAAACGCGAGTCGATCGCGGTTCGTTAGTGCGTTCCAGCTTCTGTTTTAAATAAGTTATAAATTCGCGATTGTTGCCTGGCAAAGGTAGAACGTTCAATCAGATAGTTGGCGTGACTTGGTGTCGTTTATGTAGCTTTTGCGAAACTGAGCGTCGTCGTTTCGTTAAATGATATTCATCTGTAACCTTTGTCTTTATAAACATGTCAAATAATGTTTCTTGCATTGGCCGCAGTACAAGAGGTGAACGTGTTTTGTGGTGAGCAAATGCCCGCATAGTTTGCATGGGAATATGACGTGGGAGTATTCAGTGGTTGCGAAATTATTGCGGGTCCTTTGAACGCAAAGAGACGTCGTATCTCTAGCACCAAACACAAGTGAATAACATTAAGGACACCTACCTGTGTAGCTTAGAGGACTCTGTTCAGTAGATAACACATTTTGAGTCGTCTACCACATGTATTCCTTTTTCATAGCTAAATGAAGTAAAATATAATAATGTAGAAAACGCGTTTTGGAACAGTTGTTAGAAACTTCTAAAGATAAAGGCTGGTTTTAATAATAACAATTTGTATTGCTAAGTTATGAAATCTCTGACGACTCCGACCTTTGAAACTGCAGATGCTACGACCTTCAATCTTTGTTACGATCTTTGTAATAAATAGGCTATGATCTGATACCTATACGCAAGTTGTTCCACAGAGTGATTTCGCGGATGAGGGCTTCGATGAGATAAATTGTTTGCCAAAAAAGAAGTCTCGTAGATAGGTACTTTTTTGTTCTAAAGGGAATCGGGGGTTACGTATACACATAGGTATTAACTAGTTTTTAAACGTATATTTGCCTATTTTACTCGATTTTTCGATTGGGTAGTAGGAGTAGGTAAGTAGGTACTGCACGAATCTGTGTTGTCTGAACTCGTACTTAATCATCTTTGGTATGATCCGAGCGATACGTCGAATAAATAATGGGCCTTTATTTATTTGAGAACACTTTATTGTTTTTAACAATAGGCGGATTTAGTTGGGATAAAAGGCTTTTATAGCAATAAAAGCCTTTTCTCCCAACTATTACTTTGGGGCTAGTATGGTAGGGGCAAGTGAAATTGGAATAAACAAAATATACATATATACAAACATATAGCAACTTTAAAGCACATTTTATATTGTAAATCGGGTCTAAACGCGTGTAAAGGTTTTTGTTAAATGTGTACGAACTTACAATATACAAATTTACAATATAAAATGTGTAGTGTAGAGTTGGGTACATGCGCGGTTGATAATACCGTGCCCACTCATATACACAAAAACCAATAACGTTACAGGACATCTGAGTGCGTAATATTACAGTCTAAAGTCTAATAGGCAATAATCTCCCTGCACCGGCGCGCGGCGATAAGTCCGTTGCGAACAATCGCGCGAGGAAGGTGTAAGTCAAAATGTTTCCCTCGCTTTCGTTCTAATTTTCGATGTATTTCCATTACAAGGTACAAGTTATAATTCAGTTATGCAAATCTTTATTGTTTGAATGTTGTCATTGCTAAAAATATTAATCCACAAATACTTTCTTAATTAATATCCACATTCAAATTTGAAGAATTTTCCTCGATTTCAAAACAAAGTAACGGGCTTGACAATTACGCGCGGTATTATGTTTTGCTGGAGGAAAACAAGAGAATGATGTATGTGGGCATGTAGCTATATTGACTAAAGTATTTTATATAATTACCCAAGAACACATACAAAAACTGGCGTGGGTATTGCTTTGCGGTTGCAAAGGTTTGCATCACAAGACTAATGTTATTTTTACCATAAACTTATTTTCATCATAAAATTTCATTTCTAATTTAATTTAAAATTGTTTGTATGGAGTTATTTTCATACAAATAATTATTTTCGGCCTCAGGGCGCCTCCACACATGTCAGGTATTCTCACACTAGTCTGATAATTTCGCGTTTTGCCAAGTTTTGCACTTTTGTTCGTAATATTTTTTATTTTTAGATCCATAATTTCGACAAATTTGTGGCCAAATAAATTCTCTTTTTAACAATACCTACTTATTTTGTTATTTTATGTCGAGCGTGTATTAAATTATAGGCATATTTCCTTAAGGGCTCGCCAATAAACTAAACGCGAAAACATTAAAAATTCAATCGAGGTCTGCTTTTAAATGCTAAGAGTTCGTTATAATAGGCTAAAATCTGACCGAATATAGTGTTACTGTAACCATCGAGGATCTAATTTAAAAAAAATATTTAATTAGTTTATTATTAAACTTCAAACTTTAAAAATGGAAATACATAAATACTTTTCATTCCACAAGCACCTGAATGCTATGCTATTAAGAGAGCACTATTAAAATACCATTCAACGAAATCAATAGTCCGTCCTACAAGCGTCAAACACGTGCCTACACACCAGCGAAAAAAAAAAAAACAGTCGCCATCTTGTTTCAACGGTTATCAGATGGAAGATCGAGGTCCAATTAAAATAGTCGTGCATCGGTCGCGTCACAATCGTGGCGATACGCATCTGTGACTGTGACGACCGTGAGCGATCACCTACAACTTTTTACCCCTACCACTTGTCATACGTAGCAGCTGTAAATCGAAAAAAAAATTTTTTTCCTCGAGTATCTAAACAAAAGCACATAAAGAAAAAAGACAATACATAGTTATGGTGCATAAATCCCTGACCAATTAGTAACAGCATAACAAAATAGTTGAATCATTAAACGGTAATGTAAGTGTAAGTATAATTAATGTAAGTATAGGAATCAATTTTTAACTAAAAAGATCTTCAAACGTACCTATTAATAATAATAATAATACTATATAAAGGTAAATGACAACCGACTGGCCGATTTTCAGGAAGTGTAATTACGTTCCGATGTCTTGCATAGTTGGACTGTATGATTACAGAAAAACCTGTATTTATTTCATTTGATTATGTGAACTAGAATCACCGTTAATTCCTGATCATATAAGAATTTATGCACCAACATACATAATAAGTAATGGTCTATGATAATTGAAAGTTAAACTTAAAGATCAGAGTTGTAGCTAGATATATGTCGCATTTACATAGAATTTATAAACCCTTATTATAATTTGAGAGCATGCAACCCTTATGCAATTCCTCAGCCGCTGGACGCACTCGACTGGCCACGTTACCACTCTCTCACAGTTGACGACCTTGAAATGTAGGTACTGCATTTCCCACTTTATCCTATTTCCCCAATGTACGTACGTGTTCGGATGTCTATGGGCGACAGAATCCACTTACCATCAGGTCGACTGTATGGTATGCTCGTTTGCCGCCTTCTTTCCAAAGAAACATATTCAATGACTGTTTTTAAAAATAAGATTTTATCGCATCATTGCATTTGGCCTTTATTAGATCTTGTACGGGTGCCTAGAGATACATCCTATATGTTGATCTATGTTGACTGTACATATACATATATTATTTTTTATAGAAAAAGGCGGCAGACGAGCATACAGTCCACCTGATGGTAAGTGGATACTGTCGTCCATAGACATCCGCGATATATACCAACATCAGTTCAGAATGACAAACGTTGCCACACCCCCGGATGCCCTGCCCACTTTTGCAGATTAAGGAATTGATTGGGAGAAAGGTTGGGAAGATGGGGAGGGATGGGATGGGAATAGGCTCTGGTATATCTCACTCTCCCGAAACACGTACGTATGTTGGAGAAATACTATAAAGTAGGAAATTCAGTACATTTCGAGGTAGTATTTTGTGAGAGAGTGGTAACGTGGCCAGTCGAGTGCGCCCAGCGGCTGTGGGAATGCAGCGTGCACTATCCCCCTACTCAAAATGTACGTGTCTTCCCCCCCTTCGTTTTGGCGCTGAGACTATCAAAGTATCTAATCAAGACAAATAGTAGTGGTTATCTAAATGTCAGCCACAAAACAAAGATACCTTGAGCTAAACAGATCGCCGGATAATTTTATCTGTGATAAAAAAACCGAATGAATAATGAAGTATAATATATTATTGTTAATTTAATGCGATGTATTATTATACTCTTAAGGTAGGTAATGCAAGTATATTTGAAAAAAAATAATTTGACCCAGGAATGTTTAGAATATAATTGCATTTTACAAGTGCTGCGTTTTTTCCCCTCCTTTTGTGGAGGGAACATACAGTTATAATATTAAACCATATAACAAACAAAATATGTTTTTAAATAGACCTAAAATTCTTTGATTTAAATTTAGTAGTATTTAAAATATCAAACGAGCTCGACAATTAGTGAAACAAAAACACTATGTGAAAACAGAAATACTGAAAGAGGTCACTAAAACGCATCAAATTATTTTTATTTAGAAAACAGAGAAATGAATAATGCATCAGAGTGCAAATATACTTATAAACCAAAACAAAAGATAACCAATACATTTTTTTTATTACAACACAACAAGAAACAAGGTAGTTGTTTCTTTTATGGTGAAGGTGGCAGACGGGCGTGCGGTTCACGTGATGGTCATTGACTACCGCCGCCCATGGACACCTGCAACACCAGATGTGTTTCAATATTAGTCTATAACGTCCCACTGCATGCCACAGGCCTTTCCTAGGGCCATAATTTACCAAGTGAACCCTACACTAGCTCCGGATATTTTAAAATTCTTAAGCATGTGGATTTACTTACAAAAGACACAAACCAAACGTATTTTTCAGTTTTCGTCTTTATAATTATGCAATAAGATGCAAAAATGAACCAAAAATGAATGTTACTCTGTTTACCCAAAGGTTGAACTGTTCAACTATTCTAAAAGTTGAAAAAATTGAACTAACGTCGTCCAAACAGTTCAACATATTGGATCAGAGGCACTGGTAAGGCATTAAGTCCGACTTTTGTACATTTCGTCTTATCAATAACGTTTCAATAAATAAAAATGGCGATGTCGTTGGTCATTACAAATCTAGAATAAGGGTTATTCAATAAGATAGATGATCGATTATGCAGCCAAATTTTTATTAGGTAAGTACTACTTACACTGTAGTTCAAAGAAATGTCACGAAACCTTTAAGAGTGTTACCACCTGAAAGAAACCCTAATGTATCTCTAAGTAAATAAGAATGTTACATTTTAAGCATTTTACTGTAGAATCACTTATTTTGTTTTCTGTCTAATTAATAGAAGTGAATTAGAAAAGATATCTAGACCAAAAAGATAGATAATTTTTTTTAGGTCCAATCATAAGTCATCATTTGAGACATTTTTAGTTGTAAGAATGTGACAAATAAACAGAATCTGTAGAAAGAAGGACCGTTGACGTGTCCGGAGAATTAGGAAACAAATTTGAATGGGAAGGATCGGGAATAGAAATTATGATTGGATGAGAGAATAAAAGCGGATGGGATGAGCAATAATGGGCAGTCGTTAGAAAAAAGGCGGAAGTGAATTTTGATAACACTCGATAAAAGTCCAAAATTAATAACCATTGTTCATTTTCTTTGTTTATTTTTTCAAATTTTCGAATATAATGTTAATTAAGATTTCCTTAAAAATATTATTAATGTCTTTTTTTAGAGGGCCAGAATAGGCTCCTGGAATTCTGTGACAATGGGGTAACTCAGCTAGATAGATGTGTCCACTAACCCAGTCTAACAGATCTCATTAAGTCTAACAGATAAAGTGGACATCCCTGTTATAAGTACAAATTTAAATTGTTTTAGAGTAAACGATATTTACAAATCAAACTTTGATTTATAAAAGCCCCCATTAGATACGAGCTTGGCATTCACAGCAATGTAATTACATACCGACATTTGTGCCGATCGGACTGAGATATTGTCCAATAAACATACCGACTAAATGTCGTATTATTTAGTTACAATAAAATTATATTTCTATAGGGTTTTTTTAATATTTAACGTAAGTATTTATAAATTTATATTCGTATTTACCTATATTTGTTGATTAAAACGACATAAATAAAAAGAAATTCGATAGGACCAATCTATACATTTAATAAAAATGTAATTGATCGCTGTCTGTACATGGAAGATATGTATATGAGAAAATTATTATTGGGGGCACAGTATGCACATTTTGGTTCTCCGAGCCTAAACAGTGACACAGTAATTTTGGAGGACATAATGAGTGATGGACATACAGTAGGTACCTACATCTATAGAGTCCACTCGACTTATAAAATTAACTATCAAGATGTCATAGACAAAGAAAACTACTGTGCTTCTATCACAGGCCTCTATGAACTGTCAACTTAGCATCAAATACGCGCGCCATTAGCGCAATGTTACCAGAAACAAAAAATAAAGAGTTGTGACAAAGTCGACGTCGATTATCGATGTTTACATCTTGATTTATTCGGTTTGTTGTGTAACAGGGTTTTGTTCATCTATCATACGTCGGAGTTTTATCCGTGACGGTATCACCGGTCGGTTAATAGGAGTCTCGTGAATCAAATGGTCATATCCAGTTCGGTTCTAGATTTATCTATTCTAACGTTCTGACTATCTAGTTTTAAGGATAATTGAATACAGCCGACATTTTTATTCGATTTTAATTTCTTATATTTAAATATGTACGTACCTACTTGCTAGTATGGGATAGTGTTATCAGGTGTTCCGATTTTCTCGGGATGTCCCGATTTTCAGGAGTCTAATGGCCCATCTTGCGCAACACTAAGGGGAGACGTCAAAAGTTCCGAAGAAGTACGAACGAAGAACTTAGCAAATGAACGAAATGGACCCACTTCTCCATCAGTTCTTCGTACATTCCCTTAAATTCTGTTATCATTCTACAATATTCATTTTTATTTATCATGTGGAATGGAGAGCTATATTGCTGGATGATAATTTTATGTAATAAAAATGTATATGTCTATGATTTTCATAGGTCCTTTTATTTATCTTAGCACTCAAATTTTATTTGATTAAATTTTTTTTTTTTGCAATTTCTTTGACTTCCATTTTTTTTTATTGAGGTTCCGATTATTTTAGATGCCTGTTATACCTACAAATTATTTTTCCACATTAAAAATCCGACAAAATAGACCACTTGATGGGATGGGATGAATGTGAAATATCTTACTCATTCCCGAAACACGATTAACTTTTATGCCAGTCTTTTGTAAGATGCGTAACAGCCGGAGGCGCCTAGTCAGATATAACGCCTGCTTCTTTAAAACACACTTCATTTATATGGGTAATTTATATATAGTCTGGTGTCTGCCAGTTTTAGACTAGCACCACCACATCTGTTCCCGTTGGAGTCGTAAAAAGCGACTAGGGGCTAGACAACTGGCTATAGCTACAGGCTATAAAGGGCGACAAAGTCGCTACCACATGCGCTGGGGAACTACACCACCTCTAATAAAGTGGACTCGCCAACTTGGCCAGCGTGCAGTTTTGAAGTCATATTCCTCGTGCACAAAACAATGTGCACGAGGAGGTCCATGTCCAGCAGTAGACGATAAAGGATAGATCATTAAGTGCCTTTTGTAGTTTTGATTTGATGTTAGTTTATTTTGAGTAAAGTTGTATATTTAGTCAAGTGCAAGGATAATTCTTAGAACGTCAGTTTGCAACTTTGTTCAGCAGCAAATAAAAAAATTATAATCCACTATCAGCTCAATCTCCACCACGTGGATGGGTGGACGTCGTGCGTCACGATCGGATGCGCATTAACATATCGCGGGTTTGATTCCGCTATCGGGTTACGCCGCCGCTGTGAATGTGAACTTTGTTTTCTTGACCAGCTTAGATTTGGTGGACAGCTGCATAATATTATGATCTTTGTTATTATAGCTTGTCTTCAAGTACCTGCCTACTGCGCGGTGTTAAAAAAATGTTTTATTTGTCTTGTCTTGTCTTGTTTCAATTGACATTGTAGACAGATTGTCAATATGTCTACTGTGATGGTATTTTTATACATTTTTTTTTAATGTACGAAGGCGGCAGACGAGCATACAGTCCACCTGATGGTAAGTGGATACTGTCGCCCATAGACATCCGGGATACATGCCAACATTAGTCCAAAATGACAAATGTTGGCACGCCCCCGGATGCGCTGCCAACCTTTGGAGATATAGGAATGGATTTGGAGAAAGGGTTGGGAAAATGGGGAGGGATAGGATGGGATGGGAATGGGCTCTGGCACATCTCTCTCACTACCGAAACACGTACGTACATTGGGGAAATACAATAAAGTGGGAAATGCAATACATTTCAAGGTAGTCTTCTGTGAGAGAGGGGTAACGTGGCCAGTCGAGCGCGCCCAGCGGCTGTTGGATTGCAGCGTGCACTCTCCCCCTCAATAAATCTTGGAGTTTGATAAAACAAAAAGAATAGTCGTTGCTTATTCTTAATTTCCGAATATAATGTTACGTAATGCTTCCGTTAAAAATGTTACTGTTTATTCTTCTTAGTGACCACACACGTGTTTGTTTCCCCATTCACAATGAATATAAAACACTTCTTCAACGAACAAAAACCCTGTCGTGTGGCACAATAGAGATAAGTGTCGCAAAAACGTTTCTGGCGAGTACTAGATAACGTTTCCTTATAGTGCCTTTCATGGAGAATAAATCTTGATGTCGTAGCTAGTGATAGCGTGGCGTGGAGTGGCGTATCAGACAAGTTTATGGTGCTGTCATACTGGTAAGGCTTATGCTGAATTCTTATGAAGAATGATTTTAGAGATTGGACGCTGAATCAAGGTCACTGTATTCGTAAATACGAGCAGAAGTGGAGATTGTTTCTTATAGCTACACACAAACACGCACGAGCACACGCACCCGGACACATCAATGCGAACACAAATCTACATGTATTATTAATAAAAAAATCACCTATTAGGTACCGTTACATACTGTTTTTAAATGTCAGTGTAATCTGTATTTGGTTATTAACACCAGCAATATATGTATTTATTATATAAGTTACATAAAAGGCTGTAGATTATATAAATAAATAAATAGAATGGAGGTAACAGACGAGCTGACCGCTCAACTGTCGCTCACAGACATCCGCGCTACATGACAACATCAGTCTAGAATGACAAACGCTGGTACGCCCCCGGATGCGCTGACTACCTATTGATATTTAGGATTTGATTTAAATGGTTGGGAAAATGGGGAGGGATAGGATACAATGGGAATTGGCTATGGCTGTGGTCGTAAAGAGACATGTTAAAGGAATGGTGTAGGTATGTTATGGTGATTTCCATTATCGGCTGTCCAAATCATTATTCATGTAAAAATATCCACCAAAATTCCTTATGATGTAAAAGGGTCTCCACCAAGAAATATAATAATCAGTTAATCTATAAATATTTGTAATATTTAAATCTTTTTTAATTTCGTGATCTCTATAACGCATCGATATGGAAATTGACTAGATGACACATCATACGTTCTTATCAAAGAGCCCATAGACATCAGCGATACATGCCAACATTAGTGGAATAGAGCTTGCCAGGAATAGAGCTTGCCCTTTTCGCGGATGACACCGCCCTCTACGCCTCAGATAGGAACCTACGCATGGTATCTCTGCGCCTCCAGCGCGCAGTCACCGCCCTAGGTGAGTGGTTTGCGAGGTGGAGGATAGAGATAAACCCGACGAAAAGTGCAGCCATGTGCTTCCCTTTTCCCAGGGCTAACGCTCGTAGGCCCAAGCTGTCCCCTCTCCCGATAACCCTCTTCGGTCAAACAATTCCTCTTGTCAGGAAGACCAAGTATCTCGGAGTCACTCTAGACCATAGACTGACCTTCCGAGAACACATCAAAACTGTCCGCAACCGAGCCGCCTTTGTGCTCGGTCGCCTCAACCCTCTCATAGGCGGGAGAAGTAAAATGTCGCTTAGAAATAAGTTGACATTATACAAAACTCTCGTCCGTCCCATCATGACCTATGCTAGCGTTGTGTTCGCACACGCAGCTCCCTCCATCATTGCAATCCTCCAAAAATTGCAAAATAGATTCATGCGCAAGGCCGTGGCCGCACCATGGTACTTGCGCAGCGTTGACCTCCACAAAGACTTTGAGCTTCCCTCCATCGTCAAATACATAAAAGACTCTGCCCGACGCTACTATGACGCCATCCCCCATCATCCCAATCCTCTGATTGTCTCCTCCCTCACCTACACACCGGACAGGAGTGCCCCTCCCCGCCATCGTCGGCCGCGGCACATCCTGGACGATCCCGACGACCCGATCACCGCTGCCAATGCGGTTTACTCGAACACTGCACACAGACACCGTCCCCGCCGGCGGAGACGTGGACGTCCCCCCCGATACACCGTTAGCACACACCGGCCCTCAGCCAACCCTATTTTCACTAGGTACAGACACGTGCCTGGGCGCTTCTCGCCGACTCGCGACCCCGCGATATCCCCACATTGCAACGCCCTAAGCCGAGGTCCGTTCCTTCCGCCGGTTTACCGGCGGGGGAGCCCTTAGGCTCGTTGCAACTCACATTTTTTCTCCTGGCTGAGCGCCTTCTGCGCTCGCCCTACGTCAATGCGAACGGTGACTCTTGAAAGGCCCCAGGGCCACAAGAACTATACATACACGATGTTGAAGCAATCAGGTTTTTTAGTCGGTAAGAGTCCGACACTACCTGGTACCACCTAGGCTGGCCCAGCCAGACTAGATGGTACCAGGTGTCCTATGCAGGATTTTTCCTGATTGTCTCTCCTAACAAAAAAAAAAAAAAAAAAAAAAAGCCAACATTAGTACAAAATGACAAACGTTGGCACGCCCCCGGATGCGCTGCCTACCTTTGGAGATATAGGAATGGATTTTTGGGAAAGTAAGGAGGGATAGGATGGGAATGGGCTCTGGCACATCTCACTCACTACCGTAGTCTTCTGTGAGAGAGAGGTAACGGAGCCAGTCGAGCGCGCCCAGCAACTGTTGGATTGCAGCGTGCACTCTCCCCCTAAAAAAACGTAGACGATGTATGTATACACTAACCTGACCTACTTAGAACACATAAAAATATAATATTCTATTCATTCAATTGAACAATGATATGATTCGATTCAGTCCTCTATTAATCTTAAAAATATCCTCTCATGGAAAGACCTTTGTATCGATAATTCTAGGTTGGTAGGTAGGTAGAAAACTTCAAAAGAATTTGAAATTAATAAACTCAAACAATGAACTAGGCAAAGCTATTAAAGGAAAACTACGTAATTTCCCTACGTCTTATCTGGTGATCACACGTGTTTTTTCATTAAAACCACGAGTGCGTATTATACGCACTACTGCTGATGAAGTGTTCAGGAGCTTAGAAAACTGTTATTGGATACGCTCCGATAAAATATTGATGCAAGAATTATATACAATATAATATTGGAAAACAAATATTGGCGTTATACAAGGTTAAAGTAAAATGGAAATCAAAATTTGACACATTTTTTTATCAAGTCGAGTCCCCCCATATAAGAAACTACGTTTAATTTTATGAAAATCATCAACCGGCCGTTCTAAGAAGAAAATCGAGGACAAAACATGTAATACAATACGAACTATTGTATTACATAACATTGTATTACATATAATACAAAAGATTTAAAAACTAGGGGATATGAGACCATCTTGATTCTTGAGGGCCGTCTTAATAATCATTATTCCATAATTTACAGCCATTCCTTCCAGTTTCTATATTTTGCCTATTCAGCTTATTATCCTTGGGGTCGCTATTGATCAATGAAGGATCATGGACACCTCAGTCAAAATATCTTGGTTAGTTATAATATCAAAATGTTTTGTTAGAATTAAGAATAAGTTTAAAAGTGTGAAGTTGAAGGTGTGGCACTGACAATTATGTTTATCTTGGGCAAACCACCCAACTAGGCAAGTCTAACTTCAGCAAAGAGGTCGATAGACGCATTCACATCGGCTGGGCAGGGTCGTGAATATACGACCTCTTCTAAGTTTTCTTTTGAATTTGTATTTGGGCTTTTCTCGTCGCCTATACTACGATGCTTGAACACGCAAGTTTTCAATCAGTGTGTCCTGCCAGTTATGACGTGTGGTGCAGAAGCGTGGCCTCTGGCGGTGGGCCTGATCCGTAAATTTGAAGTTGCTGAGCGAGCTGTGGAGGAAGCTATGCTCGAAGTTTCTTTGCCCGATAAGATCCGAAACGAAAAGATTCACCAAAGAACTCCCCGTTATAGATCAAAGAAGCAACATACGGAAATGGCAGTGGGCAGGTCATATTTGCCGCAGCACTGATAACCGATGGGGTAGACGAGTCCTCGAGTGGAGGCCACGTACCGGTAAGCGCAATGTGGTTGGATGAGAAGAGCCGAGGATCGTGTGTGGGGGCGAGCTTTGGGAGAGGACTATATCCAGCAGTGGAGAGACATAGACTGATGGTGGTGATATATCGGACCGAACGAAGTTCATTTGGCATTTGAATTAGCATTAGAAAAGAAATTTTGAAATTTGGTCACGCGAGCCAACGATCTAAATATAGATTTTGACAAGATATACTAGGATTAAACGTCAAATTTCATGATAACAATATCTCGCCTTTATAATAATCGGAGATACCCGATATATTAGAGCTCCGACGGAAGGAATGTTTTTTTTTTTTTATAGATTAGAGGGCGGGCGAGCAAGCGGTCCCACGTGATGGTAAGTGTTACCGCCGCCCATGGACACCTGCAACATCTGCAACATGCGGGCGCGCCGCCGACCTTACAAAATCCTATTCACAGCTCTCTTGAAGAACCCCATATCGTAGCTTAATGGAAAGACCTCTTGAGGCAGTTCGTTCCACAGCCTACGGGTTCGCGGTATAAAATAATTTTTGGAGCGAACAGTGCGCGACACCTCCGTATCGAGGAAATGCGGATGGACCGCACTAGAGAGGGTATAGCATGTTAGAGTAGGGTTATAGCATGTCGTTTGTTCGAACTTTGATCGGGCCCGAAACTTTGGTAGCGTAAAATCAGAGTAGACCCCTTGACTCTGACCGACGTTTGGTAGCAAACGAAACCGCATCCAAATTCTTCTGCATCCGCGTCGCAACTACATACATGTAGTAACACCTCATGAATATTAACACTTTCTACATCAATCATACACCCGTATAGGCCGAGATTTAACCACCAGATTACACACTCGTTTGTTAAGAAAGGGGTGCCTCAACTATTTTTAGTTAACTCGACACAGGAAAGTAGGTTAATGAATTTGTTTAAGATCGGAAGTTAAAAGTATTTATGACAATGCTATTTTATGAAGTATGTGGTAGAATACCTGATTAAAGTAGCCTCACCGCCTAAGCAAGCCATACATGGCCGTACGATGACAATAACCTGTGTCCTGTGAGCTTAAAAAGCTGTTTAAAAGCCGTTGTGTGGTGTCGGCTGTCTTTCGAATAGCACCACTTTCTCTTTCCGTGGTTGTTGTAAAGGGCGACTAAGGGATAACAAAGTCGCTACAAACCTTGAGGAATTACACCACCTCAAAAAGAGTGGACTCGCCAACCCGCTTGGCCAACAGCGTGCCGTTTTAAGGCCATAGGGGAATTGTGCTTAAGATGACATACTCAGGTAAGATGACATAGTGCCTATATCCGTTCAAATATACGCGCCAGAAACGCCTAAACGACGATCACACATCGGCTCACAGATAGCGTCACCACTCAAAACTTTTGTGAGCGACCGCTTGCGTTGTTTGGATGTGGTGTGGATTGTTTTGATTTCGACACTCGAAAATATTATTTTGTTGAAAGTGTTTGTGCCAATAAATATGTTCAGGTAAGTTTTTAGTTGTGTTTGACTACTTAGATATGAACTGTGGTTAATATGGGTTATGAATATTGAAGAATAATTAAAGTAACTTTAAAGTTTTTAAGTCGCAAAAGGTGGCAAATATTTTTTACCTCGTAGGGTAAGATGATATAGCAACGGTCGGCTTAAGATGACATAGTATGTCATCTTACCCTGAAGTTCTTGCGTTTATGAATACTTTAAAATCCTGTTTTATTTTTGTTCGGGACGACCGATGCGACAATAGTTTTAAGTCTTTGTTTGAGTAGATTTTATTATTTAAGTTTTCTTATAGTATTTATTTGATAGTTAACATTGTTATTGTTTGATTGATACGATAGATCCTGCAACAGTCGATCTAGTTCAGCGTGCTAGCCAAATCGTTGGTGGACCTTCTTTCTCAAAGAGCACTAAAAATCCTACATCAGTCGGTCCAGTTCAGCGTGATTGCCAAGTCATTGCTGGATAGTCTACCACCCAGGAGATACCAAATAGAAATTTCTCCATTTCCGAAATCAATGTCTACGGGGCAAGCAAGAAGCACGAAGAGGAAAATCACTGGCTCTCGGGTTCTGACAGGCACTCCTTTTATGGACGAAGTTAAAGCCCAAGTCCAAAATAAAAAAGAGAAGGAAAATCGCAAGAGCGTTAGAGCTCGAAAGCAGGTGAAGCGTACTATCCTTCAGGATGACTCAGATGGCCGGATCTATGGAAGATTTTAATCAGGACGCTGATGATGTTGATGACTCCGATGCTGCATGCCTTTATTGTAACGAATTATATAGCAAATGGAAGCCAGGAGAGCATTGGGTATGCTGCCAATTATGTAAGCGATGGTGTTACACTCTATGTGCTGGTGTTGCACCAAGAACTAAGGTTTTCAAAAGTGAAATGTACACCGATAATTAGGTATGTCAACTTAGACTGACGTGTGTCATCTTACCCACATGGACATGATTGGTGTTTTTTTATTTTATTTCAATTATTAAGTTTTCTATAGCGTCAAGATTAATTTTCGTGCGTCGTAAATAAACGTTTTAAATGTGTAGCCTTACATTTATTTTTTATAACCTTTGAATTTTCAAATATTTGCCTCAAAACAAAAAGTATGTCATCTTAAGCACAATTCCCCTACACCTCTCATGTACAAGACAGTGTCTAGCAATTTACGGTACAGTGAATATATATTTTTATTACTTTATATATTTATTTATTTCACGATTGGCAATAATCACCAAAACATTTTCTGCATACAGTAATGAGGTAAAAATTAAAATCTCAAAATGAATTCTCAAAACTATCTTATAGGAAGTCAATATTGTTAAAATTGGAAAAACGAAATTAACAAAATACTCAAATCATAATTAGGATTTGGACATGTATCTAGTTCAAATTGCACCTGGAACACCTAAAATCGCTCTAAACCCCTCCATCTGAACACACCAGCGTCACACTACATGCGTATTAGCAACACCATGATTTGTAGACGGTAATTAACCATTCGCTATGTAAATGTGCGACACGCCCATGTCGTGAGCAATAAGTAACACACTACATTTTTGCGGTATTATAGTCGTCGAACACGCAGCAACTCCGTCACTTTTACCCAGCTCTTTTATTATCCTCTGCTGGACATGGGCTTGCTCCTGCATATTGTCTTGTGCATGAGGGATGTATGACTTTGAAACGCTACGCTAGTCAAGCGGTTTGGCGACTACACTCTTTTCGAAAGTGGTGCAGTTTCTCAGCGCTTGTGGTAGCATTGCATTGTATTGTATTTTTTACATTGCATTTTTACACATAGTGCTGACAAATAGTGAGATTCGTCATTAACTTTGTCTTTTTATAGAAATATGGTGGCAGACAAGCATATAGTCCACTTGGTGGTGAGTGGATACTGTCAGCCATGGACACCCGTGATACATGCTAACATCAGTCTAGAATGACAAACATTGCCAGGCCCGCGGATGCGCTGTTTACCTTTGTTGATGTAGGAATGGATTTTGAGAAACTGTTGAGAAAACGGGAAGAGGTAAGATGGGATGGGAATGGGCTCTGGCATATCTCACTCACTAGAGAAACACGAACGTACATTGGGGAATATGATAAAGTGGGAAATGCAGTACATTTCAAGGTAGTCTTCTGAGAGAGAGAGCGGTAACGAGGCCAGACGAGTGCGCCCAGCGGCTGTTAGATTGCAGCATGCACTCTCCCCCTCCCCTGCCTGCCGCTTTCTTGCTATAAAAAAAGAGTGAGTTTGGAATAAGTCCAGCCGGTACAGAAGTGAATATAACCAAAGGATGTCTGGCTTTTTGGCGAGGACTCGAGAATTATGGTTGAGTTTTTGTTTGGTTAATGAAAAAAATATGAATTAAGGGTTTAGTGATTTAATGTATTGGGATTTAGTGATAACAGTGATAGTTTATTAAATTTCCTTTAATAATCTATCACTATTATTGTGCAGTATGGTGTCGGCACCCTATAGAACATCACCACCCCATCTCCTCCCGTGAGTGTCGTAAAAGGCGACTAAGGGATAACAAAGCAGCCACCACAAGCCCTGAGGAACTACACCACCTCTAAGTGTGGACTCGTCAAATCGCTTGACCAGGTGGCGTTTTAAGGCCTTCCATCCTTCCTGCACGAGTCAACATGACTGGACATTGACAAAATGTGTTTAATTGATTGAAATTGTTTTGATTTTAATTACGAACTAAACTTGACATTGGCAGAATGATCTGATTGTACCATTGCCAAATAGGTACGAAAAGAAAAAAAGGGATGCCCGATCACATTAAAATGATAAAAAGATCCGGGAATGGGTAATTAAGTACACTACTCACATTTCTGACAGTGGGACAATAAACAAGTCAAAACTGAATTCAATACGAATTATCACCCGTTATTTACTACTAGATGCTTTTCAATTGCATCTAAACAAATCGTTGCGTCCACAAAATACAAGTAACATTACGATAATGCTTTTCCTTTTCGTGTGTATAAATCATTTTAATTTCCGCCTTCTGATTCATATATTCTTCTAACATGCAATCAAAGAAACGCGGGAAAAAAGGCGAATTCTCAAAAACGTCTAATTCTCCAGGCTCTATTACTGAGGTACGTCGTAACTTCCAAACAAGTAAACACAGTGGCGAGAATTTGCATAACTATCGAGTTTTTAAATCTATGCAAAACGCGACGATACGTTGCACGGACTCACGAGTATACCCCCCTCTCCCGACTTCGGGGCTTCTATAAAAATACATGCGATTTCATAACACCCCCCTCAGCCACCATCCCATGTGTGCCATGTTGATTAATAACCCCGGATTACGAACGCGATTAAAATATCATTTGCATACACTTACGAGCTTTTAATTACATAAATAGTTTCGTCAAAATGGCGGACTCAATATAGCGCGCGAAATTAATGATCCCGCGATAAGGTGATAAAGATCTTATACAATAAATAAACAGCTTAAAAGTTGCGTACACGCAGCGCTGGAGGCGTCAAAAGTAGGCGGTGCTTATGATGAATAACGTGACGGAATCCGGCATCCAATCGCATCGATCTCAATTTTAATTATACGAATCGAGAACATCGAGACGCCTCTAGATCGAATATTAATATGTCGATTGCGAATGTACCGATACCGTCTGCCGTCGGTCTGTCTTTGATTCGTCCGCCGTTCGAATTTCGAATTTGGTATGCGTAATTTGATTTGCGGAACTCGCGACATTCCGCGAAACAGATGCGGCAGATAACGGTCTTCCGCAAAAGATTGTCGATATTTATTTTAAAATGAGCAAAATAAAATCGTAATTTATTATACTCGTAGCGTCGGAGCGGACAGTGATCATGATTCTACGATTATTTTTATTTGTATTCGACATGAATTTCGTATACCATCATATACCAATTAGTCTCTTGACGTATTAAGTAGGTAACTCATATTTGAAAACAGTAATAATAACTACTTACCTAATTCTAAACAAACACTTATTGTTCCAATGGAACAATCGCGTCAAAATGATCCATTTCCTTTTCGTATAACGTACGGTACAATCTCGATGTGCGATAGCATCTCACCAAACGGTCGCAGTACGCCTACGACACGAAAATAATTAACTCGGCTCACCGTCAAACATCATGTTTAACATCGGCTACTCCCATACCAATTACTACCGACAATCGATCGACTTTGTTACGATCACAAAAACAGGCGCCCAGCAATAGCTCCGACTGGTTTAAAAAAAGAGAAAAAGTCGCCCGTTCAACGTCGGCATGTGAACGTGTTAACGAGCCTTTGATGGATCGAGCTACAATCTAATACGATGTTCTTACTTGTTACTATTACAATTTTCATGACCACAAATACTTTTTATTGAAATTTATTGCCCAACACCCTTAATAATATACGACTTATTGAAGCGCACGACCGCCTCGACGGACGACAATAACCGATCTCACTGATTACAGCAAAAGAAATCAATTGAATTCATGAATAAATCGCGTAAACTTGTCCCGCTCTGTTATCAAAGCGACATAATATTTTTTAGTGTTGTTTCATAAATGCGATCGCGAGAAAGCTTAACAGACGTAGGCGACACGGTGGTATTTATTTTTAATAAATTCACATTTTGCCGCCAATCGGTGTTCTCCATCTTGAAAAATTGCAAGCTCCGGCCGCGAGATGGCGTTGATATTCTTTTTTACAATGTAAATTGTGTAATTAAAGTGTACTGTTGTGATCGCTATCGAATACCTAAGCGATGTTAATCGAGTAACGTTCGCGTTATCGCTGCACACGTCAAATTTATTTTCAGAACAGCGCGGCGGGTGTGCGCGAAACTGTACTAGTGTTGTGCAAGTGTAGAACGGGGCAAAAGGATAAAAATCGGATTGTTGCTTGAAAGAAAAAAAGTGCTGTGCCGTTTCGATTGTGGTGGGCGAGCGGAGCGTTCGAGAGATTTGAAAATTAGCATTTTTGTCAAATAACTCTGCTGCAGTGTCTCGCTGAGCGCCTGATACCGACAAGCTGGCCGAAGCCGAGGTTTTTCGACATTTTTAACCCTATCGGATGTTTCTCCCGAACTATGCATAAATCCATTTCCCGAGTTACTTGAAAATAGATTTTAATGACGAGAAATCTAATTTTTTAAATCATTTATGGTATATACTAATGGTACATAAAAATGGATTAACAAAATGATGTACGAGTACAGCAGGCGAGCTTATCTTTTTAGGAGATTTCTTCCAGCTAATCCGGCGACAATAACCGTCAGATGTGTATAAGATAGGTAAATTATATTTTTGGTAAACTTATATTAGCACAACTATTGTAAAAGTGCTAGTAAATTAAAGACATATTTGTGCTTAATTTATAAAAAATACCAATAAACGTTTAAAACAAGTAAATAAGAAACGTTTGATATTCTATTGTCAATATCATATCAGTACATCAAGGGAGCTTTATATACTTAGTTTAGTTATATAAAAGCTACTAATCTATTTATAACTAGCTTTTGCCTGCGGCTTCGCTCGAGTGGACTAAGCTGTAAAAGATTTTTAACCCCTGTAAAATCACCGACATGATGCATTTCACGGATGAAAATCCATCCAGTATGTTTTGAGTAATTCTATTAAAAGCATTTTTTTTTATTTTCCTCTATAACTCAACTTCCTTGGGTCATATGAAGATGCCACATATGTCAGTTTTCCTTCTGATACTTAGGTGTACATTAGTGAAAATCCGATCAAAATTCGTTCAGCAGTTTTTACGTGATGCTCAAACAACCAGACACAGACAAACTGACAAACATACAGACAAAAAATTTAAAATTACTGTTTTGGGTTTTTTAGCTTTAGAAGTCTCAACCCTTTTAGTGTTTTATTTTGAGTACGTCATGTAATTAAATGCGGTAATGTGGTCATCAAAAGTTGGTGATAGGTATGTAGAGAATTTTGGAGATGCATCTTATCGTATTATATTTCTCTATCCCTTTATACAATATGTTGATTTAAATAATGCATAAGTGTTAAAAACAATTTAACATTTTTAAAGTTATTGAATTTTTATAAGATTGTTTATTCATTGTTGTAATTTTATCAGTTAGTCTTTTTAAAGAATCAAAGATTATTATCAATCCCTTGGGCTACCCCAAGGTATAAGGTAAGTAAGTATTAGTAAGGTTTTATAGATTTTTTTTACTGAATTAGTTCGAACTGCAATAGTTTAAAATATTTTATTGTCTTATTTAACTCTTTGTATTTTGCGCCTCCCTATTTCATCGTAAGACGTATCTATTGCCTAATGCAACTTTCATAAAATACTAACACTACCCACTTAAATAATAATTAAATACTATTAACAGTCGCGGGCGACGGTAATATGTAGAAAACAATTTATTTTCACAAGAGTATGTTTCTGTTCATTTTTTTGTGAACACAATTCTATCCATGTATATTTAATAATATTAGGTACTTACCGTGTTATGTAATTTGTGATTGCTTGTCGTACAATTGCAATAAATTAATATAAATAAAAAACCTACTGTCTAAATGCACTAGAAAACGCTTTACTAAAAACCGTTGACCCTTTATCTTTTCTCTTCCAGCTCGCGCTCATTGGGCCAGAGCCGAATTTATGTCGTCGAGTAATCCGGGCCCATTTGTATAGATAATTTTTATTATTGCCATCTCTTCGAAGCCGGCCGCAGACGATAACCGGTGAAGGAAAGAGTTCGTAATGACAATTTAAATAAGGAAGATGTATTCCTTTCGGCGTCCGATAACTTTGAATGTGAATTTAGAAAGAATTTGTGAGAGGAATTTAAAAAACCGACTAGGGTTGTGCATCACGCGATTTGAGTCCATTGATTAATTGTTTCAGAAACAGTCTAATTTGATTTACTCAACAATTAAATATAGGCAAATGCTTAGAACGCAAGAAATCATTTTCGAATAATTTATTTGATTTATCATTAATCGCCTTTATAACAAATCAAAGATTTAGCAACGACATATATCAATCAAAGATTAGTAAGGAATGATCGCAGATCTATACTTTCATTACAGTTATCTTAAATTAGCGGCATTATTTATAGTTGGATTATTATTTGCACGGCAAGATTGATATCGTTTATGAACCAATGTGATGATATTTATTACTATATAATAACACCAAATAGTGACATAACAACAAAGACAATATAACTTTTTAAAATAACATTCGTGTTTTCTTACCAGAGACAAACGCAGACTACTACAGACTGTAGTACAAACGGTAATGTAATGAATGATCAAAATAACTCTTGCCCTAAATTCTTTTATGTATTTATATTTTGTTTATCATACAAATGTTAAATATTGTTACCTTATTGTTGGTTGTGATTTCTCAGATATTGAGACCAAATACACTTTTAGAGCTATATACTTACTAGAAAAATTAGACGTTAGAGCATATTTCTACTTAGTTTAATTTTCATGTTAATACACCTCTATTTCTTAACTGTATATTGGTCACCTGTCATTAGCTTTAGTTCTATCTATAATTATTTAGTATTAATATAAATTTCTTAACTGTATATTGGTCACCTGTCATTAGCTTTAGTTCTATCTATAATTAATAATATTATTTTTATATTGTAGCTGTAAAGATAAATTAATAAATAAACAGAATTTTGAAAGAATGTTACATGTTTGTGTTTCCGCTTTGGAATATCGAGATATCACTTTAAATAATGAAATCAATTTCTTTGAAGCTATCGAGTATTTATATTTTTTATTGTAAATTCGAAGTGTTTTATCCTGTCAAAACTTCTTATTTTGAGTTTTGAATTTATTCTTGCCGTGCATAAATATACTTGTATTGCATATGTTGTCATCAAGCAAACTTTTATCCACTTGTAATAATTAGCTAAATACCAGTACTCATAACCCTGTACCAGACAACAAACTATGCCTGTAAACTATTTTTAACATGACCACACCGAGTTTATCTGCCCCCGCTCTTATGTCCACGTTATCTCGGCCAGTGCATTAGTCTTCGATAATACAACGATAAAACAGATCGGTCGGCGCCACGCTCGATACAGATTATAGTCGCTCGATTTAAAAAGAAAAAGAATCGATTCACCCCGATAAAGATGTTATGGCTTGTTGTCGTAGTTAAGCGACTTAATTGTAGATTCCTTATTTATGTACGTCTTGAGATTAATGGTAATGTAGATAGGGACATTTTTACAGTCATTTGTCCGTACCAATAATCGTGTACCCAATAAACAATAAAACGATGAAGGGAGTGAATTCCACAGCCTGACAACCTGTATGTACAGTAAAGAAGTTGGTGTAAAAGTTAGAAGTGTGTAGAGGAAAGTTTAGAAGGAGGATTTCAGAGGAGCGTAAGCACTATGGTGTGTAGTTGCGAAAGAGAAAAAGTTCCTTCAAATATTCTGGAGTAAGTGGATCAAAAAGAATAGAGTAAAGAAGGGAAAGTAGATGGGTATTCCTGCGAAGGCGGATTGGGAGTCACTTGAGCTTTACACGAAATTCGGGGTCATGGTCATATTTGCGTAACCCAAATATGAACCGTATACACAAAGATTCTGAAGACGTTCAAGTTTGTTTAATTGGTCTTCCGTGAAGTCTATATCCAGTAGTGGAGAGACACAGGCTGATGGTTATGTATTGGTGCCAATTTAACACCCCCCGTGGGATACGTAGGGTGCTGAGAGGTAACTCATACGGGCGCAATCAACAGATATCGTCCGTTGTGCCTTTAACGCTTCTCGGTTAAATGCTTCTTACCTTTAACTAAAGTATTATAATAGTAATACTTTAGCTAAAGGAACTTTAGTACTGTAGTACCTACTAATATCAATAATAATAATATATTCATTTATTTCAGGATTCACTACTTTAGTTAGTTTAGTTTGGGGCAATACCTACTTTAGTACAATTCAGTTTGCGAAAGTAGGTAGGTATTAACATTGGATAGGCAAGTACATCGCTATAACCGTCTAATTTACCTCCAAAATGAATCACTTGAATCATGAATCATGCCCCATTTTTAGTAGGTTTATTATTTATCCTGTTTCCCTTAGCAAAACTTTTAACACCCGATAGGTAGGTACATCATTATCGCTGTCTAATTTCCTTTTAAAATGAATTGCGTGAATCATGAACCATGTCCCATTTTTCATGCCATCAAGTCCATTTTAGTAGGTTTATTATTTATCCAGTTTCCCTCAAAGCATCGTTTACATCGCTTTCATTACGCCGACGCACGTTGAAAGACTGGAAATTTTGTCTATTCGACAAAATAGTGCGATAACTGGCGTGCTAATGACGCCATCATGGCCGCCATTTTGCTCTGGCCGTTTTGTATCTGTAGCGTTTTGTTTGGGACCTCGTGTAAAATAACATGAAAAGGTTTCGGGGTTTTTGTACGCGATAAATGATGTTAGTTTGCTTTAGTTTTTGCCTCCTTTTACCGACAAAAAGCCCTTTATAACCCCTAATGATATTAATAAACCCAACCCATGAAAATCACGGTAATATTTATGATTTACAAGATACAATAAAAACAATGCTCATTCAACATTTAAAAAAGGATATAACAATGTGATCGCATGAGCTGAAGCCAAATGCCGAAAGCTGAATACAATCCCTTGCACAGTGGGCCGAAAGCGATCCAGATCTGGCTATCGGGATCTCAGTTTGTTCTCACATCATTACCCGCGCCGACGGCTACAAATTTACATCCAACACAATGGCTATCCACCATCGAGACATCATTAAGGTGATGCCGATAGCGCCAGCCACAATACAGAACAAATGGCCTATGTCGGTTTTTGGTATCAGTCGAAAATTCACCTTAAAAGTAAGGTAGGAAGTGCCCGAACGCGAAGGATGAAGTCTGCATTTACGCGGGAAATATCATTTCTCCGTAATGACAGAACGTCATATAAGTAACAATGGACCGAGCGATTATGAACATAGAAATTGATGAGATAGAGTTGACTTTAAACTGTTACCGAAAGATTACAAGGCTTCGGGGGCGGTGTAGGAATGGATCAGTTTGAGTCGAGTCTCCAGGCTATCGCGGCCTAACAATGGAACTTATGATATGGGTGATTGTTAAAAAAATGCTTAAAAACATAACCTGTAGATGTAACAATTCGAATTAGTGCCAACAATAATTGTGTTAAAGTTGACAAAAAGCCTATTGCTAATGCGTCAAAGCTTTATTCAATTGATTTTTCCTCGTTAATGATAATTTGACTCATTAAAGGCAAATACGACATTTAATCTCTCTGACTATAATCAGCTACGAGCGAAACGTGTTTGTATCACAGACTAATATTATTTACAGCGGCGTATAACTTTTAATGCGCGCATTGATGCCGCTTTGCATACAATACTGGGTTCGTTACGCATCGCGATTGACGTGAGATCGACTCGCGATTTGTGTCGCGAGTCGCGAGTGACGCGCGAGCTTCGTGCTATCGCAAAATCGTGTCCGCCCTAATTTGCTTCGTGCTTTATTCAGCACCTGTTTGTTTGTGGCCAATTGTTATGCAATTTATGTTGCTATTTGTAGTCATAAGTTAAAGCGGATAAATGTTATATATTTTTACATTGTCATGTCTTTTAAGGCTTTCGAAGGCAAAGACAATTGGACGTTTGTGGAGCCGAGAAAATGAGAGAAATATGCAAAGTTGTAAGTTTCTTTATAAACAAAAATTGTGTTACACTGTGGACCGAAAGTGTTAATGAGTTTGCAAAACAATAGGTAATATAATCAGAATGTTGTTAGGAAATCATTACAACAAACACCCATCACTCACATACAATATTCGAGATATAAATCGTAATGAATAACACATGTCTACATACTTTAAAACAATCGAAATACCGAAACTTCCCAATCGCGGTTACATATCGAGATCGCAATCACACCAAAAACAATAAAACGGCGATGACGAAAACTTGGCAAAGGAAACAATCGACAACAGCCTATTCGAATGCACAGAGATAAGTAAAACATGGCTACCGGGCAAAAATACTCGAGATAATGCTGAGATCACATCAGTAAACAATGGTACGGGTATCCACGCTCTCATTAGCTAGACTTGTCGAGTCCGTAGGGCGGGGAAATTGTGAAATTGGGAATCGAGTGAGTCGATCCCGCCGATTTGTATTTGTAATCGATCGATTATGCGCGCGCTCTCTTATTTTTTAAGATATTTATTATCCTTTCTTGTGGATTCTGAATTATTTTTATTTATAGGACTGTAGCAACCCTTTATAGTACTTATATGTGAATGCATGCATCCCGGGGACGAAACAAGTGGTAACTTGTGAATTGATTCTATGGAACTAAACGAACTATAAACTATATCTATAACCTTCACGAAAGTATTTGTAGAAGATGCAACAATTTTATAATTACTAAGATTCGGTAGAGAGACTCTCATTCGTGCAGTCGTGAGTTTGAAATCCGGCTAGTACCACCGAATTCCTAAGAATTTTAAAATTTGTTAAGTGTACAAATTTGTAAATGATCAGTGATCACTAGATCGACGGTGAAGGGAATCTATTTAGGATTTATGTATGCCCACTTGGGCCCGTTGGTGGACTATGGCCCGAAACCCCCTGTGATTAATAGGAGAGGCCTGCAGTGGGATGTTATAGGTTCATATCAAGGATTTAATTTCACCTAAGGTCTAAGGCTAAAATTCTAGTTGATTTACACATAACCGCGGTTGTCCTTTTCCTTCTTTCCACCGAGATATTGATAATTACATGCTACAACCATGTCTCACAAACCCCTCCATATTTTAATAAGAATGAACCAGAATAAATTTTGGTACTTACTCTTTAACTTTCTCAGGTAAGTAGGTACCCAATACTTGTAACAGTGCAAATCGCAACAAAATCATCGCCACAGATGCCAAAATTAGCGCAAACAAACAAGCAGACAGTTGTTCTTTTTAATGTAGAGATGAAATGATGGAGAAACTAAATAAGTATATCAAAATGTCAAAAGTCAAGCAATTTGCCTTTAAAGGTTTAGTCAAAGATCAATAGGATGACTCTATGCCCATTGACTCTAACAATTACGAAGGTACTAAACAATAAAATACAAGACAGTTTACCTTTGTACAGTCACCACAATATTTTCATTAGAATTTATTACATAGAAAGAAAGAAAATGTTTTATTAACAATAGCGAATACAGCAGGAATAATTTAAAATACAAGTAACATAGAACAACATTAATTGATGGGTCAATCGTCACTAACTCAGGAAGATGTCGCAGCGTGACCTTTGACGCTGATTTTCATTTGGAGGGAGCTGTACTCTTTAGTAGTAGGTGTTGGCTGTACCGATGACCACGGACTGCCCACAGCAGAAGCTGTGTCATTCTTTAAACCTAAACCTGCCTAATCATGATAATTATAAATACATAACTGTAATAAACAAATAACTAGACAATAAGTGTAAATATAATGTAATGTAAAGAAAATGAAAGTAAATGTAACTGCTGTAAATTAAATAAAAAAATTAATTGTAAATAGATAGTTATTTATTATTATATGTGTACAAGGTTATTATAAGATTTCATACAATAGTAATCAAGGAAATAAATAGACGAAGTAGATTTTATTGAAAAATGTAATATCTCACATTATACAACATGTTTCGATACGCTGCAACGATGTGCCCTGGCTTCACTCAGGTGGCACAAACGTAATTATCCTATGTCTCAATCCAGTAGTTTTTGAGTTTAATTGGTATTTACAAAAAAAAAACACAGTATAACTTAAGCTTAATAAATTCGTATTGATATTATTTAAAATTTCTTATTATTTTCTAACAAAAATATATTCGTTACTATTTATACATCGACAGTATTTCAATTTATGACAACTCTGAACTGATATGAAAAAGAGAGTTATTTTATTAGTGCGGTGATTAAACTGTACAATTATTAAACTTAGTGAGAAAAAAATCATCAAATATATGTCGTTGACAGTACACGCGTCTTCTAATGTCAACAAAGCTGAAGCCAGTTCTCCTTGGTTTTGATATTTATCGACTTGTAATTAATTACAACGCGGCGTATTGTAGTCAGAGCTATTCTATAATTGGCAGTCAAGCAGTTGCAATCGTTCAATCTAATTTTGAAATTGTTATCGCAACGTTACACTTTTTTGGCTTAGTTAAAATACTTATGGATTTGATACTTGTATTATTGTTTGAAGTGCGACAAATCTTAAATCAATATGTGTGTTAAAAACGAAATCCAAACAAAGTCCAGTTTAAATTAAAAAAATAAACGGAAAAAAATTAAATCAAAGTTTAGTAACTTTTAATCTTTTCTTCCTTAATGTTGTACAGTTAGGCAAATTTTGTTCGTGTTGTTTGTGTTCGTTCTTATTAATGTACACAATTGTTTATGAACATTGTATTTTGTGTTTTTTTCATGGACGATGGCGGCAGTCCACCTGATGGTAAGTGGATACTGTGGTCCATTGACACCCGTGTACCTTGCAAGATTAGTTCAAAATGACAAACGTTGGCACGCCGCCGGATGCGCTGCCTACATTTGGAGATATAGGAATGGATTTCGAGAAAGGAATGGGTAAATGGGGAGAGATAGGATGAGAATGGGCTCTGCCACATCTCACTCACTACCGAAACACGTACGTACATTAGGGAAATGAGATAAAGTGGGAAATGCAGTACATTTCAAGGTAGTCTTCTGTGAGAGAGGGGTAACGTGGCCAGTCGAGCACGCACAGCGGCTGTTGGAATAGTAAATAAGCCTCATAAAATACATAAATCTGATCATTTGGGCCGATAAAGTATTGCGTTTCACTTCTTTGGTTAGAAATAATTTTGATATTTATTTTTGTATTCATTGTAAATTTTTTATCATTATATTTTTATGGAAAGAAGGTAGTAGACGAGCGGATGGTTCTCTTGGTGGTAAGTGGATACTGTCGCCCTGTACATGTACAATGGAATAGACATTCGCAATACATTCCACTGATGCGGCTACCTTTGGAGATATGGGTGCATATTGATAAATGGGATAGAGTGTTGGGAATATAATGGGACAGGAGATCCGTCTTATTCCATTATATTTTTCACTCGATAAAATGAGATGGGAGATGAGTTTCGGCACATCTTAACCTCTTACTTCTTCTGTGAGAGTGATGTTATTTTATGTTACATGGAAACTCTGAAAATAGTACTTAGGTAAAAACAACGTAATGGAAAGTATAAAAAATAATTTCTTAATATTCATGCAACAAAACAGGTCTCACTATGCTTAGGTATATAAGTAAAAATTCACAATGAATCTAACTGCTAAAAGTCATCAGCATGTGGAATACCTAAATGCAATAAAAGAACTCCGTTCCGAAATACGCATTTTGCAATCTGCGGCGAACAGGCGGGCTACGGGAAATAATCACGTTAGCGCCTCTCCAATCCTTTAAGCAGACGTACAATCACGGCTTTTTTTAAAATACAATACACTGTTTGTTAAATATTATGAGCAAGAAGTTGTTTGACAAGGAGCATTGTAAAGGTTGCGTTCGATCCAATCGCGCATGGAATGGAACGAATTTATTATGGCCGCCCTGACCGGGCCGAGGCGCGAATTGCAAGCATCTGTTGAGTGAGTCATCGATGCTAAATGCTCGCTGTTGGATAAATTGCATGTAGAATTTTATATCATTGCTGAAGTGAAGAAATATAACATATAAAAAGCTCTAATTTTTTTGACAAATTTCAAAAATACTACGTAATTTTTTATAAATTACATTATATACAAAAATTACAACGAGTTCATGAATGGCGTACGGCCTTCCCTCTAATATTCTCTACACTTGGTTAAATTTACTTTTAAATTGATATTTACGTATTACAAGTGTTAATATATGTTGTGGCGAGATTTGGGAGAGGCCCATATCCAGCTGTGGGGAGACGTGGGCTGATGGTATGGGTAAATAATTTATTATTATACTTCCATTATGTTACCAAACAAAGGTCACACATATCGGCAAAAGTATAAAATTACGGGACTAAAGCGAGACGGTCGAAGGCTGTAAAGTATTATTTATGTTCCAATCAGTATAAAACAATTTTCAGATTTATAATATAAGTGAATACATACAAAGATAAAAGTAAAAATAAACGCATAAACCCCGCTCTAAATCTCAGCCATAAAATCGTATCTGTTTCATAACTGTCACTACAGTTTCCTTTCAGAAGTACCGAGATCGGATTAACGAAAAAGCATATCATGATCAAGTATGCGTTTACAAATCGGCAACAAATTTGCCGCGAGAGCAGGCATTCCGCGCATAAATATCTTGACACGCGCGCATACAGGCTCGGCTTATAAATCTGCACAAACGCCGCGTAAATACAGACTTGCAACGTTACTTTTACATTCACCGTCAACCTTAAACCGACCACATTAGAGTTCTTTTTTCAAAGCTTAGAAGGAAGTGTTATTTGTTCAAACTGGTGCAGAAACGTCAACGATATTTCGCGGGTGCAATTAGGTACGCGTCCGCGTTGAATTAATAGCGAGTAGATATCGACGCCTTTGTTGCGAATTCGAAACAGATTCCGAAACGGAAGACCTACCGCAATTCATGTATTCGGGTTAGATTTTAACAAGTACAGGGACAAAAAGACCTTACAGAATTTTCTATAGTTTATTTATACTTATTACTAAATTTGTGCATAACAGAACGGTTAATTCACCCGATAGATAACAGCCGTTTTCGATACGAACACCTGCAAATCGAAGTGGGATTGCGGTTGCGCTGTCGGCCTTGCAAGGGTGTTCACAACTTTTTTAAAGAATTTATGATAACAAATCGACGAATTAAAAAAAAAGAACCGTCGTTTTGTACTCGAAAAGGAGTCGAAAATATTATTACGAATTAGAGTAAAATTATCAAGAGATCCGATTTGTGTGGCTACCATTACGCAATGAACATGAAAAATATACAGTTAGGTACTTCCCTAATATTGACACTTTTTTACGGTTGTTACTAAATTCTGAATTTGAAGAACTAGAAGTGCCTTGGCCTTTACTCGTCACTAAGCTGGATAAACAGAAGTTTCTTAGCCGTTTCTTTTTCCTTGGCTTAGTGCGAGTGATTGAAAACTAATCTTTACGTAGTCTGCACAAGGTCCCCGTAAACACGACTCGAAGAATCGTCTACTTATCTGGGCCTAAGTCTCAATACATAATTGCGTGCATAATTTTTGACAGATCGTATCATTAAACGCGCCGTGTGCACACGACTGTCTTCGTTCCGATCCACCGCGATCACAGCCGCGATACGAACAGAATGACAATACAGCGACAGCCGCCCGATGTTCGCCAACGATACCTCGATGTGTGGCCACCCTTACTTTTTGCTCGATTATAGATTGTATTGTGTTATGAATCGATATTTATTTCGGTTGTCTTGTATCGGTGTTTTTATGCGCATTTTATGTATTATGGGTTAAAATTGTATGTTCGCTTTGCTTTGTATGAGGATTAATGGGTGTATTCTTCTGTAAGAAATAGAGACCATTGATAGAAGTGAATTTAAAACGCATTTTGTTCTCGTTAGGGAACCGAGACGGTGCACGGAGGGACTTTCCGGTGCATAAAGTGCATAGAAGAAAAGGAAAATAGCAAATTACCTTACGTATGCATACGCCGCGCGGTTTGTTCGGCAACATTTGAGAGATAGCCACTTACCTGAAAAGAAAAATAAACTATTGTAAAATACATCGTTAAAAGTAAGTTAACATACATACATAAATTTTCAGTGTAAAAGGATATTTTTAGAAATAATTAAGTAAGTAGTACTGGATTTTGGAATTAGGATTATGTATTTATTACATAACAAAGCGGCTACCAGAAGCCCTGAGGAACTACACCACCTCTAAAAGAGTGGACTCGCCATCCTGCTTGACCAGCGTGGCCAGACATCCCTCATGCTGAAGACAATGTGTATAAGTAGGCCCGTGTCCAGCATTGGATCCGACTGGTTATAGTTAAGTATTAAGGGTGATAATAGCACGGAGTAATGTATTTGAATTTACATTTGTGAGGTGGTGATTTTGTATCCGTGCTCGTACCACTGAGTTTTAGATAAGTATAAAGTTTCAATTGTATCCGTGCTCGTACCACTGACTTTTAGATAAGTATAAAGTTTCAATTGTATCCGTGCTCGTACCACTGACTTTTAGATAAGTATAAAGTTTCAATTGTATCCGTGCTCGTACCACTGACTTTTAGATAAGTATAAAGTTTCAATTGTATCCCTGCTCGTACCACAGACTTTTAGATAAGTATAAAGTTTCAATTGTATCCGTGCTCGTACCACTGACTTTTAGATAAGTATAAAGTTTCAATTGTATCCCTGCTCGTACCACTGACTTTTAGATAAGTATAAAGTTTCAATTGTATCCCTGCTAGTACCACTGACTTTTAGATAAGTATAAAGTTTCAATTGGTACTCGGCGCCTAAAGGAAAAAAATGAAGAAATCCGCGAACCCGTGAATTTAAAAAATGAGGCGTGTATAATACCACCGATTCGTACTGTAGTGTTAATAATTAATAGCAAGTTATAATATCAGTTAATAACAAGGAAAGATATTAACTTTCTGATTAAATAACTTAATAATAATATTTAATAACTAAAAGTTTATACAGGACCAGAAGCTGAGTGTGTAGGGAGTCAAGAAAGCGCAAGAAAGAGTCCTCGCAATTACAGCACGCTCCTCCCGCGATGCGGTCCGAATAAACGCAAGGATTGTAGGACCATAGGAAGATGGTTAACCTGTTTTGTGTTGTGGCTCGATACCCTCGGGAAGACTTATGCTCTACATAACATTATTAACACTATTGTTGACTTTTATAGAATGATGAAAAGTTGAGTAATTTCGCGTATGATTCGTTTGAAAGAACATACAGTGCAAGCGAAAATCACCTTTATGCCATAGAAATGTCAAACTGAAATGCTTTGAAAAACTTTGAAATGCTCAATATTGTCGTTGGACGATTGTAGATCTTATTCAATAAAAATATATCACGAGACCTGAGTGTGAACTATGGCATACCGTAATATATTCCTAGTGACGGGAGGGCGGTGGACGGGTTGACAAAAACTGTACTTTTATTGACAGTGTGCGGACGCGACGTGCGTGCTTACAGATAAAGATCGCTTTCCACTTCCGCAGTTATACGCTAACACACATACAGACATTCCACCACATGTTTTTGTGACGGTGATTTTCCTGAGCTGATTTCTTACACTCAGTGCTGTAGAAAAGTATGGATTGTCTGTCTGTGTGACTTCCCATTTTACCATAAAAATAAACAACTTCACAGAATCGACAGAGGAGAACCCCATTGTTAATTATTAAAAGTATCCACACAGTGTATACTTTTATTTACATATGTATAATTTTAATTATACATTTATGTATATATAATATACAGTTTTATGTAATGTATGTACAATTTTGTGTGATACATTAGTAACATTTTATTTCCATTTGAAAAGCCACAATGTTTTATATTCATTCATTGCTACCTCATTTCATGTAGCCCTAAATAATTATTTTGGTTACTATTGTATTTATAAATAGAATTTAAATTAGAAAACGGTCATAAATCAGCATTGAAAGTTAAAATAATGAAAAAGAGGTTAATTGTTTCTAAAATGTGTCATACAATAAGTTATCCCTCTCTTATAGTATACAGTAGTGTTATACAGTAAGATAAGGATAACGTTAAAGTTTATGTATTTAATTGCTTAATTACATGAGTACATATGAAATGGGTCTTATGCTAATATATAAAAACTTACACATTCTATCAGAAGACTGCTTGTAAATGTTGATCAAAATTCAAGATACTATGTTAATAACATTAATGCAATTCCATTTCCAAGATATTTTTTTTTAAGGACGAAATCGGCAGACGAGCATACAGTCCATCTGATGGTAAGTGGATACTGCGCCCATAGACATCCACGATACATGGCAACATTAGTCCAAAATGACAAACGTCGGCACGTCCCCGGATGCGCTGCCTACCTTTGGAGATATAGGAATGGATTTAGAGAAAGGGTTGGGTAAATGGGGAGGGATAAGAGGGGAATGGGCTCTGGCACATCTCACTCACTACCGAAACACGTACGTACATTAGGGAAATAAGATAAAGTGGGAAATGCAGTACATTTCAAGGTAGTCTTCTGTGAGAAAGGGGTAACGTGTCCAGTCAGCGCGCCCAGCAGCTGTTGGCTTGCAGCGTGCACTCTCCCCCACAAAAAGTCAAATGTAGTGTCATAATAGAAAAAAAATCTGATCGTTCTAAGGATGCAACCGAAAATATTATTCTGTTTTTTCACTTTTATATGACGTCGACTGTACGATATTGTCATATTTTTACCTAACAATATGTTTTCGTAACTAAAACTATGTTACGTTTTCGGAAGTATGCCGCCGACTTCGAACTTAAGGGCTGTTAAACAGCTAAACAAATATCATTTACGAGAAAAGTTTCTAAACTATTTTTTGAGTTTTCCTTTCAAAAATAGCTTCGCTGTTAATAGACGAGCCGAATCACAAACAAGACAGGAGAGATTAAAAATGTAATCAACCGATAAGGGTTCGTTTTTATTATTAACTAGCTGTTGCCCGCGTCTTCGTTCGCGTGGTCTTCAAGTACTAATTAAGAAACCTTCGCGGGCAAAGTTCACAACACCAAAGTTTCATCGCAATCGGATTAATGGTATAGGAAAGCATACGGGACAAACAAAGAAACATTCATTTTTATACATATAGATAGATAGATTTTATTGATTCCACTACGATGTATATTTAGGACCTGTAATATACATTAGTGTTTCAAAAATGACAGTTGAGCGTTCGAGCACTAGATCTGCGCCGATGAACATTAACCGTTTTAGGCTGCAGTTTTTAACCTAAAGGGTTTAAGACCATTAAACGTTAAATACTGTTCCGTCAACGTTCGGGAACGTCAACGTTCCCACTGGGGACAAAATGGGTGGTAAACAGCGAGAATAGACGGTTCTTACGTAAGATAAGTAAAATAAAAGTGTGAACTAAGTAAAACAAACAAACGGCATTTTCTTTGGTGGGACATTAAGGTTCTTTAACTACACAGATTGACATGTTTTATTATGTTTTATTTAATTTTCATCGAAAATGTAGATTTTACAACTGAAATAACAATATAGAGAATCGCCCTACAGCTTTGGTGTCACAGTCATAATGTTTATTGAGATGTTCTAACAGAATATAGCAGTACTTGTTGGGCCGGCGCTTTCAGTTTTTGGTCCAAATTGAATGATCTCCTTTATTTATTAGATTACAATTTCTACTTCTTTTATACCACTCGAGATCAAGACTGATGTGTGACAACTTATCCGGCCTTCGAGCGACATGTATCCGTATCAGATCGCGTGATAGTCAACTGAAACTATGCGTTGGTATTTACATTCGTGACAGATTTGAGACGCGATTTCCTACATCGATGACAGGGGGATATACGAGTGGTTGTGTGCTACAAGTTATAGGCGATTTGAGAATTCAGGTTCGTTTTCTGTTTCTGATTTCTATTAAAATCGACGACAGAATTGAACATTCGGTTGATTTGTTTAACCTTCTTTTATTTATATTATATGTTAGATCATATGACATATGTGACGCTACCTAAGCAAAGGGACCATATTATCGGTATATACTTATTGACTTTGGTAAGTTTGTGTAACTTAGAACCTCGTTGTTTCAAGACTCTTTTTAAATAGATACATGTTTTTACATAGTGTTGCAAAAATTAGCGCTGAGCGTTCAAGCCCTAAATCAGCGCTAATAAGCATTAAGAAGCCACCGATGATCTATAGATCAGGTTATAATAACGTCAATATGCGGCCTCATTGCGGATTGTTAGATATGCATGCACTGGAATTTATTCTGGTGCACTGGAGCACACGGTTTACCTCACGATGTTTTCCTTCACCGCGAGCTAATGATAATTGAGAAATCCGTACTTGTGTAGTACTTAGTGGTATGGGCCGGGGTTCGAGTCGAGAATAGATGCCTCTAGGCTATCGCCGCTCTATGTATTAATCGATAGACTACATACATATATACAAACAAAAGAAGTCATGTGTGTCAAAAGTGTCAAAATCTCTTAGACTCTAGGAGATTTTGACTGTAATGTGACGGTCTGGGATCTAGAGCGTCACATTACTGAGATATTTGGGCGTAAAGTTATGGTCTTTATTATTTAGCGGTTCTTGTCTCCAAATATCTGAGTCACGTGACATCTTACGTGCAGATAGGTGTCAGCCAAGTGACTTATATGGGTTTCATCGGTAGCTAAAAATGGCGGCACACGAAATAGCCAACATTCGAATAAAAGTCTTCCTTGCGATGCGTTTAATTTATCAGGATGTTAAATATGCTGTACAGAATGATTCCAATTCTGTCCAGGGTTAAAACCAGGTAGAAATCCCTAGTGTTTCATATTTATATAGAGTTGCGTGACATCATATGTAAAGTGTTATCATTTATTATCAGCTCATCGCATCACACGTCACGCGATTGTCAACTGCGTGAATACGGCGCACGTCAACGCGCTTTTGTGTGTGAGCTTTTGAAAGTTTTTAGACAAATGTTTCGTAAAAATTTGCACGCGATCAAACTGCGACCTTATGATTTAGGACCTTTAGGAGGGTCAATCTGGGTGATTGAGAACAGAGTTAGTTGTGCAAGCAATTGATTGGTAAATAAATGGTAATGTTCTTTGATTGGTAATGGTAAAATGTGAAGCGGTTGGAATGTTGGATATTTGACTAAAAAGTTTTAGAATATTATAAATTTGAATTAGTACTTTTGATATTAATAGTGTAAAATTAAAATCGAAAGAGAAATATAGTATTTAATGAAATATTTAAATTATATTTAATAATGTATTTAATTAAATAGATTAAATTAAATAAATTCAAAATATTAGAATAAAACTTTGTGATGACAGCTACTAGTAATTAAAATTATTTATTTCCCTAATTCAGAAATAGATTTTTCTTTTCATATGTGGCAATGGTGCAATTAGCACATTCTGCCAGTGTCAAGTTTTGTTCGTAATTAAAAAAAAACAATTTCAAAGTCAAACGTATGCTGTCAATGTCAAGTCCCGTAGAAGTAAGTCACGAGTCGCTCTGTAAAGTGATAGTAGGTTTACTGAGGACAGAAGAGGACTCCTTGGAAGCACACGAAAAACGAAGTCCTATGCTTCTATTTGATTATCACAAACGTTTGGCACAATGCACAATTTTCATATTAATTAAACAAAAAATCAACTTCACTTCTCGAGTTGCCGCTCTATTCATCTAGTATTTCTGCTGCTAGTTTAAATACAAGTCAAACATTTTGGAATACAAATGTCAAGTTTAAAAAAAACATTCACGAGGTTAAGGAAGATGTCGTGAAGACACCCGCGTCCTAGATGCTAGAGAAAATCTGAGGCATTGCAATATTCACCACTCACTGGGCCCGCGTGACAGATTATAGCCTTGAAACCCCCCCCCCCCCCAGTAATTGCACGGGAAAGCCTTGTAATGGCCTACAGAGTTCTTCTACAGTTTTACAAATTATAAATTATAGCAACTTATAATTTAATAACATTATAGTAATATACGTTATAACTAAATAGATGTTAACTTAAACATTATTCACATAACATGAATGCTAACAGACATGCTAAAAAACTAGATTATTCGATCTATTTGCGTAAATACTAGATAGATCTATACTAGCTAAATAAATTCCTAACTAGGCATATCTACTGTAATGTTGTAAATGTTCGTTAATAACTTCTGAGCTGCAAATTGCGGTTCATTTTATATAAGTGTGTTTTTACTAATCTCGGTTTAGTTTAACTGTAAATTTAACCATTAATTTTCAATATAAAAATTTTATCACTCTGTTTACAAGGAAATACTGATTTATTTTCCTTGTTATTCTTCCTTTTAAATCAACAACATGCTAATTATATGGTGTATTATCTCTATAGATAAAACTAGTGACCACGCCCTGCCTCGCCCGTATATACCGTGAGGCGATAGTGAAGTGCCCACTTAATTAATTCTGCCCTAATTTAGGCTCATCTTTGTATAATAAAAGTTATTATGCTGTAGAATACTTATTTTTTTATATATGAAAGGTCGTCTTATATTTATGTGAATAGGATTCAAAAATCTTATTCCCATATTTTTTGAAGATATGATAGCGTAATGGAAAGACCTCTTGAGGCAGTTCGTACCACCATAACCTACGGGTTCGCGGTAACGGTTTTTGGACCGGCCAGTGCGCGACACCTCCGTATCGAGAAAACTTCTTTTATTTTCCTTATTTTAGGAGCTGAAATATTTATGGAGAAACACATTAATAAAACTAATTTGAATTAAATTATGAATACAAGTCACTTGAAGCACTTGACGACTTGAAGAAAGTCGGCGGTAATGGCTGGATGAGAAGACCGGAAGACCATGTGTGGTGGTGTTCCTTAGGAGAGGCTTATATCCAGCAGCGGAGAGACACAGGCTAATGGTATGGTATGGTATACAAGTCACAGAAATATATATAATATAATCAAGACAAGAATACCTATATAATTTTATTACGAGAACATTCTCCCCTATATGTAGGAAATACCTATCTTTGCGGACTCCTTGGTGGGACCTTATTTGAGTTTTTTAACTGTTAAATTTGGCATAAGTAGGTATATTTTTTTTACTTACAACCTACCAAATAGATTTACAAGATCAGAAATATTGTAATATGTAGATATGTATTATAATAGTATGTATGTTTGTATTTAAGTATATTAATATTTTCATATGTATATGTATGTACATATGTATATGTATGTATATATTCGTATTTATTTAAATTGAAACTAAACCCGCGTTTCATTTTCTGTTTGATCTGGTGGTTGACTAGTTTAAAATGCAGGTAGGGCATTAAGTCCGCCGTATGTACACGTCAAATACTAGTGCATTGTGCAATGAAGCTTCAATAAATAATTGATTTCCACTCGGGTTTGTCTAGAAAACTGATTCTGCATATACATACGAAGAGAATTCACAACATTTATGTTACATAATTTACACAAAACATTATTAGAATCATTTAGAATGAAACATCACTGTTTACAGTTTACCCGTATACTTAATACAATTAATACAAATACAATTTTAATTTATATTTCAGGTCCTTTTCATTTTTGAATTTCATGTCTGATTCATTACAATCTTAGTTAGTTGGACGGATTAGCATATAGAATAGATTTTATCCTGGTTACATCACAAAGTATATAGTGGTAAGTACATCTAAATGCATTCTGTCTAAACCAAACGATTCCTAAAACCCAACCCATAAATCGATGGCCGCAACAAGGCGATAGGCGAATCTATTAACTGAATCCAAGTCCTGGGGCCTCCGGAGACCTCAGGTTTCGCTGACAATGCCAGATTGTAATCTGAGGCGCCCACGCCGGCGCTCTTTGTGCAACTCTGATGTGCTGTATTACTAGGATTGTGTGTATTTACTAGGAATTTCAAATTAGATTGCTAGAAAATTATTACATCGAAACTTTATTAGTTTTACAGTTTATATTTAGAAAATCTATTCCATTGTTATAATTTGCTAAGGCCTCACGCACACTCGATACTTTTAGCATTGGCGATCGGCGACTTAGTCTCTTAAGGCTCATTTACACAAGGAGAGTCTCTCGAACGGTTCGGGCGATAATTTGTATATGATTCTCGTATGCGACTAAACTACATAAAATTCTCGTCTACAACTGTTCACACGCTGATAGAAACTCGATGACAATATGGATAATAGTGATCAGATGATGATACTTGTTGATTCTAGCTGTCGATGTTCGAGAAACTCGCGTTCGAGAAACTCTCCTTGTATAAATGTGCCATTATGAGTAACTAAGTAGTTGTAGCGATGAAAAGCTAAACCCACACTCGCACATTTAAAAGTTATCTCCCCTGAGATATCCCGAGTATCTAAAGGTAATTTCCCACAAAACAGAAAATAATAATGATTGCGATTTTATGATCTTAGATATATATGTGTAACTTTTCAGTATTTTGTTGTAGGTACTGAAAAGTTATCATTTTTAAGCAGTAGGTAATTTTAAAGTTATCACTGAGGGTACGATATTTTGATAGTCAAGGAACAACGCACGTAAAACCTTTTACGCTAGCTAGACTGTGTCCCAGAGTAGAAACTTAAACAAACAAACAAGCGCAGTACATCAACGAGACGGTACTATCTGGTGGGCTAAAAGCCGCGATATCTCGGGCATCTGGAACGAATGCCCAACACGTGTTACTGATAACACGTCTTAAGAGCAAGTAGACACTAGTGCGTCGATCTGGGTATGAACCAGTTTTAAGATCAGACAAAAAGGAAGACACTTATTCGTGTATGTAGGGCTTTTATAAACCCGTCTTCCCACCTACCTCATAATTAGCAATATAACTTTTTATAGTTTACATTTTATATACAATTCATATACTGGCGTGTGGTGGCGGGTGGTTTTAGAATATTTCCACCCCATCTCTTACCATGGGCGTCGTTAAAGGCGACTAAAGGATAACAAAGCCGCTACCACAAGGCCGGACTCTAAAAGACTAAAAGTTTTGCACCATCTCTAAAAGAGTGGACTTGCCAATCCGCTTGACCAGCGTAAATTTCATGTAAAATAAAATAAAACAAATAAATTCTAAGGAAACCAAGCGTGTCACGTCACAGGTACATTTTAGTGACGGAGAACCATTCACCCATGAAACGAATCATCTCCCTTGACTTGGTTCATCATTTTTGAAGAAATTTGACATATAATTATAGGGAAAGTAGGCATTATTGTGTTTTGTGACGATTTGCTAGCGACACGGGTCGGAACAAACGTAACGTCGCGTACTGTTCGGTCCAAAAGTTATTTTATATCGCGAATCCTAAGGTTGTGGAACGAACTGCCTCAAGAGGTCTTCCCATTAAGCTACGACATGGGGTTCTTCAAGAAAGCTGTGAATAGGATTTTGCAAGGTCGGCGGCGCGCCTGCATACCCCCTGGTGTTGTTGCAGGTGTCCATGGGCGGCGGTAACACTTACCATTACGTGGGACCGCATACTCGTCCGCCCTCTTGTCTATAAAAAAAAACCTGCCGTGCGAATGTGTAGATTATGTGTAGAAGTTTAGCGTCAACGTCGAGCCCGCAGAGACGGACAGCTTGCATTATCTATCCCTCCATATCTGTGGGTGGAAATTTACAGGACGATTTTGTAAGCTGTATTTTTAAACTCGTTCCACGTATTGCTTTTAATGATCTCAATCCATAACAAATAATAAAATTGTGTTGCAAAAAATTTGCATCAACCAATTAGGTCATTGACCCGCAACGTTTCCGGAGCACTTTGGCGCTGCACCGTGGGGTGGTGGGGGCGCGATGTCGATCGCCTATTGGTCGATAGCTCAGATTTATGGACCGCTATCTGCGCCGTCTTAATTTACAACGCTGACTGTACCGACTTTGGAAGCGATCAGGTGTTTTACGTAATTTCTGTTTTTTTTTTCTGAAAAATACAAATGTAATTGAGATCTACACGTATTATGTTGCAATGTGATTTGCTGACCAGAAAAATATTTTCCATTGTTACTTTTTTAACCAAACGAGCAATGACCTTAGGACCTTTTGTTATTTGTCTATTTGTTTGCTCGGCCGCAGGAATCCTATCGCCACCGAATTGGTTAATTACCTTTAGCTGTGTGGTGTCATGCGACTAGGGGATAACAAAGCCGCTGCCACAAGCTATGAGGAACTCTATCACCAATAAAAGGGTGGCCAACTTTGGCAGCGTAGTGTTTTAAGGCCATATATATCTCATACACATTATCTTATGCATTTATTTATAATCTAACAGTAAATCTAGCGATTTACTGTTAGATTAAATACTTATACATTTTTAGTAAATAGGTTACCTAATAATACCTATTTATTGTAACTTTAAAACATTGAATAAATTTGGTTCTTATGATTCCTAAATCTCTTAGAACTCGTAAGAATATTTAAACGGTCCAGTTCCAAATTTGAATCAGCAATCAGTAAAAATAAAATCAGCAATAACAAGACAAACGAGAAAATTCACAACACACTGCCTACAAACTTTTTAGTTCTAAAAAAGACAACGCAGCCGCTATAACTCGCCAGTATCGGAATCAAAATCTCAAATATGACAATGCAACAAATTTCCACACTTCAATCTGCGCGCGCGTGGGCACTATCCGAGGCATCGACGCGTGGCGACGACGACGCCCGACATGACCCGAGAAAGTACGAAGAAGATGCCTGAAGGTTATGGTATTAGTGGCAGCGGGTAAGATGACAGAAACGAGAGCATATGGCGAATTGTTGAATATAGAAAGTGACGCGGTTCTAACTGAGAATTTGAATTTTTGAGCGATGTGTAGAGGAAGTTAATTAGAAACTAAAAGTTAAGTTACAAAGGAAGGCCTTCCGCGATTTCAGCAGAGATTATAACATGAGTATCAGCCAACTCAATTAATTATTTATTAATTCAAATATCAGTATAGGTACGGCTATTAGTTCCTTTGTATTTTAACATTAACATTGTATTTTCCGAGAAGGTAACATGTCTTCTAAGAAGGTAAAGGTAAGAAAGTAATAACAAACATTTCAGTAAATATATTATCTATACATATAATAAAATTGTAACAGGCCGATGTCTGTACATTATAGATATTGAAAAAAAACAAAAAAAAAGAAGCCAAAACAACAGTTTTTAGAAATTTTGTCTGTCTGTCTGTCTGTATGTTTGTACACGCATCACGCAAAAACTACTGCATGGATTTGAATGCAGTTTTCACTGCTTGCTAGATTGCTAGAGGTCTAACTTAAAATATAGGCTCCATTTTACCGCAGGAAAATATCTTATTCCGATTGTTTTAAATTTAATAAACCGAAGCGAAGTGAGGGCGGGTCGCTAGTTAAAAAAATAAAATAATAAAGCCTAAGTCTCAATTCAGGAAAATATATTTACGTCCGCGGCCCAGCTTTCAAGCGGTCCAGTTCCCTAAGCCCTTTCGAGGTGGTGTAATTCCTCAGGGCCTGTGGTAGCCGCTTTATCGCTTAGTCGCTTTTTACGACACCCACTATTTTCTTAGTTACGTCCCCGCGGACACTACGACTACACTTTCAGGTATGTGTGCTATCTCCCTCGCGTGGGTGGGCCTATCTACAATGCCGAGTAACATTTAAATGTCCGTTTTGAAATTGATGTTTAAATAGATGTGTGCTTATTTTGCTAATAAACTTAACTCGCGAACGTTACATCAGGGCTTCATAATATTTTTGGTAATTTTGCGAAATATTTGGGCAAATGTTTTGTGATGGAATGTCACCAATGTTGGAAGGTCTAAAACTAAAACGCCAGCTGTTATCGCTACCGCGTTGTGTTCAAAGAGATGCCGGGGCGCTGTGGTCTCTTTGACGACTTGTATTAATTAGTTTGTTGTACACTAAACCGTGTTACGAAAGAACAACTTAATACCGATGTCAAATTTGTTTACATACTTACCTCATATATGTAGAATTTGAATAATTTATATTAAAATTACATTGTGAATGTGCAACGCCAGGACAACCCTATTGGATTTTATGGCACGAGTATATATAAGTGTTTTCTGTGTATGCTGTATAAATATATATATTCTTTTTAAATAGGGTTGTCGATTTTAGTTGAAATTGATATTTTAATGGATTATTCGAAAGGTAGAAAATTTCATATTATTATTACCAAAAAAATAATAGTTTCAACTTCATTAGGAAACTATAATATGTATATATTTAGATGGAATTATTGTCGTCTCCGTTACTTACTCGTGATTGTTTGTAATGACTAATGACACTACTGTGTTAGTGACGTCACAAAAAAATTAGTGCGGTCCTTTTCTAACTTGTGATTTCTAAGCTTCGCTATAATTCGGTATCTTCTGTATAACTTGGAATTTTTTAAAGATTAATTTTTGATTTACGGGTCGATTTTTAGTAACCGCAACCAGCTCTTCCACTTCCATATGAGAGAGATGTTGAAGAGGAGAGATGATGTGGAAGTGGAAGAGTCCACTTCCATTCTTCTAGATGTAATCTGCATCAGGGTTTATGGTATCGGCTTTCTTATCCCGTGGTCGCTCTTTACTACAAGCACGCCCTCCCCCCGGGGGGGGGGGAGGTTATGAAGCCGACTGACAGCACACGGCCTCGAAGTATACATATTATAAATCAATTCTTGTCACATATTTTAAACACAATAGTCGAACTAAAACCTGACGGCAACGACCTAAGCCGGAGCTTTCGACAGATAAACAGACAAACAGATACGTGGTATCGTTAATGTTGTGCGGCTAATCGATTTGCAGGCGGTCTTATCTGTGGGTAAATATAAAACTGAGCGCGGTCTTATTGTGGGTTTTGAGGGAGTGCGTTCGCATAGTTAGAGACGATACGTCAGAGAGCTGTAACGTTGTAAGTGTTTATTATTAGTGGACAAAGAATTTATGTAAAATGTATATTTTACAATAAACGTATGAGAGGTGGATTCCATCGCCCTTGCAAAACTCACCGAGCTTCATGTAGCGGGAGCTGGCGTACTTCGGCGAGGCTTGAGGGGCGATAAGCTGCGTAAATTTTGTATTGCTAACCTAGTTTGTAAGTCTGCTCTTACACTATTATATCTATTATTATTATTATTATGGGTCCATTATTACCTGAATTAAAAAAGCTTTTTATTTTATTTCATTTGTTTATATATTTAATATGTTGTACAAATTTGGTTCCTATGGCATGTTAACTAGCATGCTGGCAGCATTACGTTGTTTAATGGAGCTTTAATTTAGTTCTAAAAGAATAAATGAGCATTATTAGAGTGGAACCCGATGGGCTGAGGATCTCGAGACGAATGCGGGAAATATGTATGTAGATTAATTTCACTTTATTTCATTTAAATAAAATAATAAATGAAGAAAAAATAGAAGATCCACGAGAAAAAAATATTTAAAACAATTTCACCGTATCTATAGTCGAGAGTAAATAAAATAACAACTCAAATGAAATTTTACACCACGTGTAATACACGTGTTTTACACCGTTTCAACGCGGATTACATTATGGATATATTAAAAACTAATGCTTCTATTGTATGGTTTCTTTTTAGTATATTTAAAAATTAGCTCTGCAAATATATAACTGTGAAAACTTAAGTATAGAAAACTATATTCAGCAATGTGTGTCATGAACTGTATCTTTTATCATATTCTAAAATTGTGCAGCGTAATCTATACAAACATACTGCTATAATAAATAAATAATCTATACATATAATCAAATCTGTACATGAAATATTTTTTGAAAATAGTTATTGCAGTGATAAAGGGTCCAACAACATTTTTTGGAATTTTTGTCTGTCTGTTTGTCCGTCTGTCTGAAAGCGCTTCACGCAAAACTGGAGGTATTTTAATGAAACTGTTAATAGTTCTAGTTTATGCGCCGGATAGAGTATAGTATAGTAATATAGAGTTCCCACGGGAATAAATTTATACATCTATTTACGCGCAGGTAGGCGCGGGCACCAGCCAGTTTGTTTTTAAATGTAGTGCAATGGACTCGCGCCCCCACACGCCGCCCATCTCAACTTTATCAGCGCTGCTTTTTTCTCTAATATCTTTCATATCTGCCCGAGGAATTTATTGCCTAATTACCGCGTTATTGTTTTGGATTTATTATTTATATGAGAGTGGCCGCTCGTTTTTATTAGTCCAAGATAAAGTCAGATACTGGACGGTAATGGGAAGCAGATAGCTGGGATGGATTTAAAACGATCAATGTCTGTTTTTTGCACATGGCAGCTGATTAATTTTCTTCACTATACCTACTTGCTTAGTCTATGACGTACCTAGGTAGTAGGGATGTTCCGAATAGCGAAAAATCAGTATTCGCGAATATAGATAGGAATACGAATAATTTGTCTCACTATTCGCGAATACGAATAAGTAAGTTTTTAGTTTAGTAAGTAAGTAAGAAAATCAAATTTGTAAGTTGGTAATTTTTAATACAATTTTTTAGTGTTACAAGATTGTTTTGGGATTGATCAATACATGGGATTGTACAGATAGGTACCTACCTACCTAATTTTAAATAAAACTAACAATTTACTTACTACTTAAACTAAAAAAAACTGCAACGTAACTTATTTACAAATGAACGTTTAATCTTATAAGAATTTCTTTTTGTGGAAAACTTCTTTCACATACTATTCACATTGGGACATTTGTACTATTCACATTACCGGTTCGAATACGAATACTTCATAATTGGAGAATATTCACTAAAACGAATACGAATAATCAGAATATCCGTACTAGGTAGGTATAATATGATAAATGTAAGCTTTTCTTAATTACCTCTAGCTCGCCGATGAAGGAAAAAATCGTGAAGAAAACCAGAATTAATTTCAGTGTTCCAGAATTTAAAAAAAAACTGTATATCCACCAAACCGCAAGTGTTTTTAAGTATAATGCATTTTAAAATGTGTTAGCAGTAGGGTAGCGTGGAATTTCAAAACACATCAGAACCTGGATGAAATTAAAGAAACCCACAGTGCAGGCGAATGTCAAAGTGCGGCAATATCGCGAGTTATTAGTGCAGGGCGGGCGGCGATCTGTGGGCGCGCGATAACGCCCGCCCAGCCGGCGCGCACCTACCTACCTAGGTACTAATGTGTTTTGAGGTTCTCTCGTATTTAAATGCTTTTTTTGTGTTTCTGTTGGAATATTTGTGCTACCTAGTTTCGAGGGTGTAATTTGAGATAAGAATTTTTAATTTTGATTCTTTTTTGTTTATATGTTTAAGTGGAGTAAAATAAATACGAAGGAGGTCTTGTTTGAAATTTCAATAAGCTTCCAATCGACTTCTCGTACTACATATTTATACCTGAAATGTTTTCTAAAATATCTGTAGGACAACGCAAAAATTACCGTTTTGGATTTTTCTTGTGGAAGCCCTTCTTGCCCCAATATTATTATTATTTTATTTATTATATAAATAATTACAATAATGCGCTGAAACCCTTTCATATATACTATGAAATATATACAACTTGTGGCTTAAAATTAATAGCAATTCATCACCACAAAACAAAATAGAGAGTTGTCGTAGAGAGAGAGAGAGAGAGAGAGAGAGAGAGAGAGAGATCTTTTAACCCATTGTAGTATTCAACTGGTGTTAGGGCCACTAACTAAAAGTAATAAAAGTTCAATGGACGATGGATTAATTTGTTGTTATATTCCAACTCAATTTCACTATTTTACAATTAACCTAAAATGGAGTGCTCATAAATTAAAAACATATATAACACTATAAAAATTCTAACACTACCGCGTTGACGCAACACCCAAGAGCATTCCTTCAAAGCGAGTTTAAACAGGGTTCGTGAAATAAAACGTTTCAAACAGGGCGGCGTGCGGTGCGCTGATAACGCCGCCCGCCCAGCCGCCCAGTACGTGATGGATGCAGCCCCGAGATAACCGCCTTATGACTTAAACACGCGGTTAAAAGGTAAACACCTCATATCACTTGGTAAGCAAACGCAGCGCAAATTAAGTTCCTGATGGTTAAAAATAGAAATGATAAGCAAACGCATCGTAAATTGTGATTAAGTTTCTGATGGCCAGAAGTTGAAATGCCCCGCTCTCATAAGCATTATTTTTTGATGCAGCTTCTATATTGCAAAATCATCAAATAATTAACGTAATGAGCAGACAGTTCAGTGTCCTAGTATATGAAGCAACTCCTAGATAACCGCCGTGTGACTTTTTAACCTGGTTAAAAGGTAACCACCTCATATCACTTGGTAAGACTTAGATAGCAATCATTAGTCTAGCAGAATATAAGCTATTTGAAAAAAAATCCCACATTAAAAAATACGTCTTCACATGTTATACATTTAAAAGCTTATGGATGGTATATATGGTGCAAACGAATGTTGGCATCGTATGTCGTCGTGCGGCTGTGCGATAGCACCCAGCGATGTGCACCTCAGATACGCCCTTTGACTAACGCCTGCTCGGAGAGATAGCGCGCAGACGGATTGATGGCAGTATTCGGGTTAGTTTTGAAAATATTTATCAGCAAACTATAATAACATGAAGATACTTGGATGTTTATCCAATGAAGAGTCACAATCGTTACACGAAGGAAAGGAGAGGAGTTAGATTATTGTTTACCCCAATCTTCTTCTAAAAGCAAGGAGACGAAGTTGGTATATTATGCAGTTATCTACATATATAACTGTAATCCATATTTGTGTTAGTAGCAGACCTTAAAAGTATATTAGTAAAAATTCATTATAACACTAACACAACATTTAAACACTCAAATAGAATACTTATATACAAGAATAATAAATATATAGTGTATAGACGATTATTACTCAAAATAAAATATACGACATTTTTGTAAATTGTGTTCCTAAATAACAAATGACTTATGCCATTTTTAAAGTAGATATGTTACTCTCTGCCTGGCCGTTACTCATTGCATATACGAGTAAGTGTGTATCGACAGGACCCTTTAACCGGTAGTCGCCCTTTGGTTAAAGTTTGACCGACGAGATAGTACCCGACCAGACGAATTGATTGCTTGCACGCAATATACATGTATATTCCATTCAGACTTTTTAAAAGTAATAAAGATAATTTTAAATTATCCTTAAAATGAATAGCATTATATTTCACATGTTTTCTTAAAAATGAAGTTAATTTATTTTAACTAATAATCGTTTATTTTGATTACTCAAGCTCAAAATATCAAAATCCAGTTTGCCAATTACACTAATATTTTTGTAATAAGCTTGGAATGACGTAACGCAAAAATGATGCTTTCAAAAATGGCGGACTGAAGCAATCATATTTGTGTTTAAACAAAAATCCATTTTTTTTCCCTGGCTTTTTAATTGATAATGTGTTAATACCGTCTAAAAGAATGAAAAATTTGCTTTTTGAGGGTGTGTGTCATTTATAGACGTTCTCAGGTTCAATCTGGCCATTGTTCTTTGATTTTCAATCATCCTGGCATTCTATTTACAATCTACACAAGCCTCTCCTAATAATTGTAATGCGGGTTTGTATAATCTATCACATGGACCCAATCTGGATTAGTAGATGTTACGCTAAAAATTCCCAATTTTTTTATTTAATTAACGGCCACACTGATGTTTGTCTTAAGATGTTTTCCTACATCGCCTAGTAATAAATAGAAGCATACTTACCACAATGCGGGCGCTTGACTGCTATAAATGAAAATAAATAGAAATAATGTACAAAAAAGTATATTAAAATTCTAGACTATTTTTAATTTAAATATAACACTTTATATAAGTCCAGTGCGGCGATCGCAACTTAAATCATATAAGGTTTTCGGTTCGCCCACGCCGCGCGTTATCTCTGAAAGCACTTCCCGTTATCAGCGCAGACGCAATCTCACATATGTACCTGTATTGGGTAAAGGTGAGCGCACACGGCACATTGCATCAAGACTGGCAAAACATGATGGAGTATTTGAATCTTCATAGATAATTACATGATTGAATAATATTCAAGTGTCACTGAAATAACGTCAAAGCTGTTCAGTGTCGAGAGTAGAATGGATTCTACCCGTTTTTAAATAGGTTTTTTTCATAACTAATTGTTCATTTCCTAAAGCGCACGTCACGAAATGACCGAAATTCTTGTTACTCGTGGCGCGCACTTTAATATATTTTTTATTCTACGCGCAGTTGCATGCTATGCGTGTCGCCCGCGCCGCGTCCGGTCATTACCCTATACTGAGTTACGAAAGTTTTAGATAGAACAACGGAACTTTACATGTTTGTATCTTTTGCTTATTCCCTAAAATATTTTTATTTTTTTGCTAGAGAGGTTTTATAGTATACATTTAAAATTAGTTGACGTGTCTACGGTTTTGCGTTATTTCAGTGACACGTTGTATGTTATAAATCTTTGATTCGCAAAATCAAAATATTTTGAAGAATGTATGGTGAGGTGTTTAGAAGGAAATCACTTCACAGTTGTTTTTGAAGCAAGGTATTTAATTGTAACATATTATTCCCTAGCACACTGTTATTGTCCTTCGGATTTACTTTAATATGTCTCGACGAATCTATTGAAACAATTGTACCAAGCGTATTTATCTGAGTATGTGGCACCGTTAGCTATGCGAGCTCTTGACTACTGCGGCGGCGCGGCGCATGCGCAGAACTCCTGCGCACCGAGCCGGCCGGCGCACGCGCGGCGGTTTAGCTATAAGCGCCGAGCGAATCTACCTTCTAAGGTGTGTTATTTTATATGTAACTCCACCACAAATGAATAAGTATAAGCTTTATGAGTCATAAGTTTTAAAGAGTTCGGGGCTGTTCTTAGTTGTGTGTCTAGTGCGTTAGGTTGCGTTTTCGTATATTTAATTGAGACACTTAATTATATCCTCTAAATACTTTATTTCACATGAATACAATTACCAATAATGGGTACACCGATCAGTGAGCAAGCGACGACTGAAGGTAGCAGTGGCGGTACGGTGCCGGTTAGCCTCTACTGCTGAGTTAACGAAACACTGTGTCTCTAGCATTCGACACTGTCTCGACACTGTGTCCCTTACAAGTTGGAAGAAGACCGCGTTACCAAAAGCAACAGGGATCAAGAGTAGAATATAGGATTAGGGGCACACAAAAGCTACCATTGAGATCGAGCGATTGAGAATCGAGACGACCACCCCTGATACGGAGGTATGATGGGACGGGGTGCGAATTGATGAATTCGTGTTTTTTTTTTATTTATGGGAAAAAGACGGCAGACGAGCTGACAGTCCACTTGATGGTAAGTGGATACTGTCGCCCATGAACATTCGCGATACATGCCAAAATCAATCCAGACTGACAAACGTTGGCACGCCCCCGGATGCACTGCGCACATTTGGAGATTTAGAAGAATGGATTTGGAGGAAGGGTTGGGAAAATGGGGATTGAAAAGGATGGGATGGGAATGGGCTCTGGTATATCTCACTCACTACCAAAACACGTACATACATTGGGGGAGTTGGTTAAACTGAGAAACGCAGCACATTTCAAGGTAGTCTTCTGTCAACGTGGCCAGTGGAGTGCGCCCAGGGCCTGTGGAATTCAGCGTGCACCCTCACCCTCCAAAGATCCTCCCGATTGTGAGTTTTGTAACAATACTCAATCGAGTATGTGTTGTCGTTTACCGAAATTCTTCCTACTAAATCTTTAAGAACTGGCCGCTAATGCTAAAAAAACTAAATTCAAATTTTGCTCCAAACTCTTTGATTCATGCTGTCGATCGGTAAAGACTTGGCTTTACCCTTCGGTAAAGCCTTCTGTATCAGTGCTGCTTCTGTTTGTGAATATCTCATAAAACGCTTGGTTTTATGTTACTGACGCTTTGCTGTAAAACAATAAATTTATTTAAAAAATCACCTTATTAAGGTAAATAGTTTTAATAGTCCGCTTTTCATACAAAGAGTTTTTTATGTTTATAAAATTTATTTATCACGTATCATTGATTTGTTTCAGTGTTTTTTATTAGTATCAAATTTAATCATAAATAAATTGCTGAAGTGAGGACTGGTTTGTATTCATTCCTTGGAACCCCTACAAACTGAGCATACGTAGCAGTGTGTACTATGTTCTGCTGTCGTTCAATTATACTTCTGCAAAATACTTACCCAGTATCCGTGTACACCCACCTTAGCTCATAAAGACACCGTGATTCATTTGTCTCACAGCGATCCGAATGTTTTAAGCTTATCCTTAGATAACGGCGGACGGAGCACGAAATTAATGTTCTGCTGTTACCAACTATCGAAATAGATAATATTTATTGGTGTTATGTTGGTATGTTGTGTTATGCTGTTCGTGTATAATTAACACAGGCTTTTACATGTAGGGTGAACAGACAGGTTTCCTTTTTGGTACGGAAGCGATACCTTTTTGGTAGTGGTGAGATAATGGGGATTGTATACAAAGCAAAGGGCCTAGCATTGGACGGTACTTTGATAGTAATCTTCGACAAGATGTATAAAATACTGGATGTAAAATAAGCAATGATTGGAATCGTTTATTGTTTTCTTGAGCCAAAGAATTTAGACCAATATAGGTATGTAATTATATTAATAAACTATATTATTAATTAGATATGTAGCATTCACGATTATTTACAAGTTTTCAGTTATGATAGATAGATAAACTCTTTATTGTACCCCCCCCCCCCCCAACACATGTAGCAAAATGATAAATTAAGTAAAGTACAACAGGCGGCCTTATCACCAAAGCGATTTCATCCAGGCGATCTTTGGGTCATAAGGAGAAAACAGATAACAGTATCAAATAATGGCAGATAATGCTTTTTTACATAATTTCAACATAATATAATTGAAACTACGTATACTTAATTAGTGACTGATTTTATACTACGGACATACAAACATTAATGACGGACATATAATGTTTATTTTAAATAACTTTCATAATAAATTTAAAATTTACTATTTAGTTATCTAACATTCAATTTTAGAGAGCAATTAAATCATAAATTAACACCCGTTAAATCATTTTGCTACTGAAGTTTTATTAAGAAAATACACATATATTTTAGCACAATTTAAATATCTACTGTATAATGTGCAATGTTTTAAGACAATAGCACAGTATTACTTTAGTATTTGGTACCTTATTATTTAATAATTAAGAATCTAAGTTGATATGTGTATCCTTATATATATATAAAAATCTCATGTCAAGATGTTCGTTTACACTAAGCTCCGAAACCACTCAACCGATTTCAATAAAATTGTGTAGATGTGTATTTTTTGGTCCAACTTAAAAGATAGGATAGTTTTTATCTCGATTAGTGAACGTCAATTTTTTTATTGCAAATTTAAGGTTTTTTTTATAGAGAAAGGGTTTAATTCACTTCTAAGTTCTAGATTGTATTATAACTGAGCCACAGCAACGCGTGGCCGGGTCAGCTAGTTTCTTATAGAAATATTCTTTTTACAGACACGGCGTTTGCCTTTGTAAAGTCAACATATAAATAATATCGCTCAGAATCTAGAAATGCTATAGCACTATGCACTGTGATCAATATTTGCATCTCCAAGCAATACCAAAACAAACCCAATAAAGCTAAACATTGCACGAACTCCTTACAATCTTATCTCACGTAGGGAACATTTGTGAACACTTGCGAGACATTCGCGAGACATTAGAGAAGCAAACTAACATAACAGTTTAATTAGGAGTGCATCTAAAGCGTATTAGTTGCGGCGAACGATGCAATGGTGGTGTTACAATTCATAAGAGAGCGCGGAGTTTTCTTTACAAATGTTGGACATCTCAGGGGAAGAGCGATGATAGGAGAGGTATCTCACAGCCACTGGGTTATCACAATGCACCATTGGCGCAGGGTAAAAAGCTGTTCGGCACCGAATTGGGAAAAATAGCTAATATACAATATGTACGTGCAATTGGAACAACTTGCCTCTTTTCCTTCTACAGTATTTTGTTTTGTACCTGGGCTACATGACAAAGCGTAATTACGTAACGAAATCTCCCAGAGAGGAGAGTTTTAAAAAATAAACGGAATATTATTAGTTAGTATTTTTATGGAGTCAGGAAAGAGCGCTTTCGAAGTGCCTTCGTAAGCTTTTTTTTTCATTTATTTTTATGGCCAATAGAAAAAAAAAACAGTCTTTTTATGTATCTGACTATGTAGTCAGATACAGAAAACCTCAAGGTTTATTATGTAGGTAGCGAGTCGTTCTTGTTACTTATGTACGTTAATTAAATAACATTTAAACACAATGTAATAGGAGAGCTGTGAATAGGATTTTGCAAGGTCGGCGGCGCGCCCGCATACCCCCTGGTGTTGCAGGTGTCCATGGGCGGCGGTAACACTTACCATCACGTGGGACCGCTTGCTCGTCCGACCACTCGTATATAAAAATAAAAAAAAAATGTAAACACAAAATTACACGACGCTTTATTCTTTCGCTATTATTTTGTATATTTGCTTTATTTATTTATTTACTTAAGAATGTCTTATACTAAATGATATAAAGCCTTACACATTCCAACCGACGACTGACGGGCAATATGTAGTGTAAAAATATAAAAGAAAACAAACAAAAAGTAATTGATGCGTGTCAAAAAAATGTTATTTCAAGTATTCATTGTCATTTGAATATTCCTCAATATTACAGTAACATTTGACAATCAGTAATTTTGATTAAAATTAAATTTAAATGTTCTATTAGAACACAGATATTATTTTTAAGATAAATCAATAATAATATATGTTACTTTTTTAAGATTCAATAAGATGTCTGTATCTAGAAAACTAGGACCGACAAAAAGGTAAAGTGACAAATTATTGTAGTGAAATGATTATAACATTGCCATTGGAGTGGCTGACATTATTACACTTGGTCAGTAAACACTGCTTATTCTCGTCACTTGCACCACGCGCACGGAACTTTTGGTGGCGCCTTGTATTGGATCTTGCAAAGTTGCGCGCTGTATCTCCGAACGTATCGTTCCGATGTCTGTAATGTTCTTGTGCGAATATAACACAAATTTAATGTTCTTGCATTGTAGATAGCATAGAATCTTGGTTTTATGGTACTGAAGGTACACTGCTGGCTTCCTCATGTACATGGTCTTGTGCACGAAGGATATATAAAACGCCAGGCTGGTCAAGCGGTTGGAGAGTGCACTCTTTTAAACATGGCATAATTTCTCAAGGCTTGTGGTAGCGGTTTCATTATCTCTTAGTTGGTGTTATTCTATAGCCGGCCGACACCTTACGAACAGAAGGTCCATCCATTGGTAATAATGGTTTTTACCGTAAGCTACGGCACGGGGCTCTTTAATAGGATATCCTGAATAGGATGAATAGGAAGATCCCGAACATCGGTAGCGTACTCTTATCTTCCGTGGTGTTACAGGATGGCAGTGACCACTTACCATCCGATGAGCCGTCCGCTCGTTTACCACTGATATAAAAAATCCTTCCAATTACATTAGCACATACCTCTTTATAAATAAACGCTGCTAAAAATGTCAATAAAATAGAGTACGTTCATCTATTGTGTGTAAGTACTAGTATTTGATGCATTGGTTATACATATATAAGTATAATTATATGAATGACCTTTTTATCTAGCAGTAGAATAAAAGATTAACGCGCAAATTATGTTTTAAATACAAGAAAATAATGAAAAAGTAGCCCCGAGCACAGTGTCTTTTTTGTCCTATAACAATTTTGAATATGGAAGTATGGTTTAGTTAAAAGCGTTCTTACCACCATTTGTTGTCACTTGTCGTTCTTGAAAGCATTAAAGACGCCCATCAAATTTTCAAAATATACTTGCATTATGTTTATCTAAAAACCGTTAGCGACCATTATCGCGTATCTACGAATGTGGATGAAAAATGCCAGTCCGGTCGGAGTTGTTTTAAGTTTAAAATTTTACACGGATACACACATACCAGCTGCACAATATAAGAGTATAACAGAACCCGAATTGTGCACAAATATTGGTGTACGGTAGCAGACCGCAAAGCTTATACGGTGTTTAAATTGCTTGGCTGGATAAACAACCTAGAAATGCTACTCGTCCTAAAGTTTTAATACTATTTATTTATTACATTAAACTATGCGTAAAGATGGGGCAGGTTTTTAAAATTAGTAATTATAGTTGTACCCATTTTTGGAGTGCACTTTATACTTACTTAGAAATATTAATGTATATACATGAAAAAGCTATTTCACCAATTAATAGGCTACTGAATACATAGACCACGTGACCAGGCGATGGTATTAGGTTACTGACTACAACATTGTTCTAATGTTTATATGTATTATAAAATGTAACGAAAGTAAGTAAGTGTCACTTTCTTCCTAACAAGGCTTGTTATAACGATATTTTATAATTATTTTTCATTTGATTGTTGTATTTCTTTACGTAACCCGAAAGTTGTGGAACGAACCGCCAGCTGAGATTTTTTCTCTATGTTAACCACATGAGGCTCTTCAAGAGAGCTGTGAACAGGATTCTGCAAGATCGGCAGCGCAAGTCCCCTGGTGTTGTAGGTGTCCATGGGCGGCGATGACCACTTACCATGACGTGGCCCGCTCGTCTTCTATTAAAAAATATAATAGTGTGCAAATATTATAATACATTCAAACAATGACAAAATATATTTATATTACATGTTTGCGTGCGACGCTTTGAGCACACGTGTATCGTATTGAGCGTATGTATGAAGTTTTTATACTGATCTTTCTATACTGTGCCAGTATCACGATGCACTGAAAGTTGGGAACTTTTACTTCGTGCCCGGTTCCTAGAAGATACGACGCTTTGATATATTCAGGCAAGATAGCACAGTTCGCAAGTTTCGGTACCAGATTCCAGTGAAGTGTTTGTATCTGTTTTATCTTTGACTGACTAGCTTATCGTTGCACTGAAGTTGAAGTTGACCGAATTGAAAACCGTCCTTGTAAAAATATCTATGGGTGAGTCCGTTGCTAACACAGAGCAACACAGCGTGTGACCGAAAATTTTAATTTATCACGTTTACCATAAACAAGACAGAACCAATTACCGATGCTTTTCCAATAGCAAATGGCAAAGAATTACCAAATGGTAAAGAGGCACAAATTCCTGAGAAACATGTGTATTACCAAATATTTTCGAGTAAAAAATATGGTTTAAAATTAGCGGCAAGCGACACTAGCGCCGCGCGCGACTGGAGTTGAAAATAAAAAAATCACATAATTTAATAATTATTCCGTTTCTTCCCAAATTATTCTTATTTACCTTCGTGATTAATTGAATTAAACTTAGGAAATAAATTTAATAACTGGCTTCTATTATAGTATAATTTAACCATTGAATACCAATTCCAGCCGTTAGTGGATTATTTCTGACTTTGAAATGTATGAGAATTGTTAGGAGCTGCGTTTATTAACTCGTTGAATGTCTAATATCACATTTGATAACACAAGGTATACTCTTATACATTAATAACTGCTAATTTCTACCATGAAATTCAAGTTACCGACGGTAGTGTGACGTTGAAAAGTTTAAAATACGTGCAGGTTAGAAAATGTAAACAATCGTATAGTTACATGCAATGTATTCAAATACATACTCATGTATCAATATGTAACATGTATGCGAGTTCAGTACAATCCGAAAAACACTAATAATTCTGAGTGTTAGTTTGCTTGAGCGGGTGAAACGGTTTTAGGCGGTACACAGATGTACAGTCAAACTAAATATGGCAAAAATTTAAACCTTTTTTTCCTATAGTAGTAAGGCAGCAGATAAGCATACAGTCCGCCTGATGGTAAGTGGATACTGTAGCCCATAGACATCCGTGACACATGCCAACATTAGTCCAAAATGACAAACGTTGGCACGCCCCCGGATGCGCTGCCTACCTTTGGAGATATAGGAATGGATTTGGAGAAAGGATTGGGAAAATGGGAAGGACGACACCACCGGTGACCCCAGGGTCGGAAATCACCTCGCTCAACGCAGAAGCATAGCTGTCTAACGGGGCAATGCCGCCAGCATGCTGGGTACCAGGCCATAAGGGGCCATTCAAGTATTACGTAAGCACCAATGAAACTGATTAAATAAGAAACTTGAACAGATTTTGTAAAAAATAAACCAATACTTACGAAAGCATGGTTTGGGGTAAGAGCTTTGCTTACTTTCGCTGACAACGTAGGGATGGGGGGGGGGGTTTAAAAATGACTAAAATTGTGCTTACGTAATACTTGAACGACCCCTAAGGTCCCAATATTTACACAATATATTAATATTAGTTTCACTACATTAGTATTTAAGTAGTTTTATAATTTAAGTATTTTATGTAAATTGTATTATATTTATAGTTTTAATTTATAGATTGTAACAATACATAAATTTAATTATCATTACAAATATATCGATTAATGTTTTACGTATAAAGCCGGTATTATACTAATTTAGTGTGGCGTGTCGAGGTCTCGTGCTTTAATTTGACGATATTTATTGTACACAATGTGTCACTGCAATAACGAAAAAGTTCAAAATAGATTCTTTAGTACCGAAAGTAGAATTGATTGTGTTTTACCATAGGTTTTCTTTCTCATAACTAATTGTTCAAATACATATTTTATAATCACATCGATCCCGCGTGAGAATAGTATAAGCACACTTTATAATTAAACTATTTTAATAATATATTTTTTATATTTTCATTTATAAATAAATCTTTGTTAATTATTATTTATTTATTTATAATTAAATACTTACCGAGAAATAGTTTTAAGACAAAAATGACACGCTGGCTTTTAAATAACTGTTTTACAATGAAAATGATTGTAGAAATAGAAAAGTGAAATAAAATTTGTAATTAACAGTGAAACATTATGTGTAATAATATAAATTAAACATATGGATTAATGGATAATGCAATCTGAATAATATATCAATTAATGTATGTATTGCGACCACGAATTTGACTTTTGCACGCCTATTGAGGCAAAACATTAGGGGACGAATTTATTTATAGTAACATCATATTTTGATTATAATTATCTATGTTTTGGAGTAATAAATGATTTGATTGATTAAATGATTGTGTCCTTTATTTCTTTTCTTAACTATTTCCCGCTTAAACTGCCAACTACGCTCGTGCCATATCCAGCATCCGTACTTCCACACCGGTACGTGCCGTATCTCGCGCGCTGCTCACGCGGCGCTAACGATTTATTTAGTAACGGCGTAACGACGTTTGTACAGCGCGCGCCACACGTCACCACAGCTAGTTGCCGGTTTTTATCACTACGATACCGAGCCATTGTTATGTTTACAATAATACTGGTAGGTATTCGAGGATAATACTAAATGTGCACGATAGTGGCTATCCACGAAAATTATACATTTATGGGTACATTTGACAAGTAGAAAAGAATACAAGCCAACTTTAAACTTTAGTTTTCCGCATTCATTAGAAAATTTAGTTGAATATTACCTTGAAAATATCTAAGGTTTGAAAATATTAAGGTTGTTTGGATTTTGGAGGGGGAGAGTGCACGCTGTAATCCAACAGCCACTGGGCGCACTCGACTAGCCTCGTTACCCCTCTCTCACAGAATACTACCTTGAAATGTACCGCATTTCCCACTTCATCATATTCCCCAATGTATGTACGTGTTTCGGTAGTGAGTGAGTCCCCAACCCTTTCTCCAAATCCATTCTTTCATCAACAAAGGTAGGCAGCGCATCCGGGGGCGTGCCAAAGTTTGTCATTTTGGACAAATGTTGGCACGTATCGCGGATGTGTATAGGCGGCAGTATCCACTTAACACCAAGTGGACTGTATGCTCATTTGCCACCTTCTTTCTGTAAAAAAAAAAAGTTTGAAAATATCTTGAATACATATCTACGGACAAGAAAAAAGAATCTCAAGTTAATTGTGGCCTGACTATAATAAGTGACTATAGTTGCTTAATAGTAACTATAATTGCTTAAGATACTTTAAATGTGCAGATTATAAATCGCTAACAAAGTTTAATTTAAAGGAGTTTCCAAATAAAATACTCTGTTAAAAGGAAAACAAATTTTAGAATGCATTAATATAAGTTGACGTCAGTGAAGCTATTTCAAGCGCTGAATAGAATAAACAGTGAATTAAAAAATAAATGAGATGCCTTAATCGGCGTACAGGAGCCGCGGTCACGAGCGCGCCGCGTTACAACAACTCTTTAAAAGTTATATCGTAAAGTTATCGATACACTGGTAATTATAGTTAGGGGGTTCTCAAGACCGTAGGGCCGTATGGTGTCGGACGGCTTTAGGTTTATAATAAGATTTAGCATCATCCCCTCTCTTTTTTTTTTATAGACAACTCGTCCAAGCCCACGGTCCCACGTGATGGTAAGTGTTACCGCCGCCCATAGACATCTGTAACACCAGGGGGTATGCGGGTGCGCCGCTGAATTTGCAAATTCCTATTCACAGCTTTCTTGAAGAAGGGCTTCTCATGGGTATCGTAAAAGGCGCCTAAGTGATAACAAAGCTCTGAGGTTCTGAGGAACCACAAGTTCTGAGGAACCCCCATGCACAAGTCAGTGGGCAAGAGGTCGGTGTCCAGCAGTGGGTGATAAAAGGTCTAGTGACGGTGATTCATTAAATACCAAAAAAAAAAACAGAGGAAAAGGAAATAATTAAGAGGAAAATTGAAAAACATATCCATGTTCAAAATTTCGATGTTTTTCTCCCGGTGTGTTCTGAACTTTCAACGCTTTGTTCGCGAAGCCTCGTGAAGTGAAGGCTTTACCTAATAACATAATAAGTGAGCGTTCGAGGTACCGGTAAACCGATTACGAACCTATTACCTCACGGAAAAAATTAGGAAGCTTATTCACTTAAAGCTCTCGGTTTTGTCCGTAGCTTTACTCCAATTTATTAAACTTTTATGAGACGGGGTTTAGAACTGCAAAGTTTGATAGTATTACATGTCGATAGAACGCCGTTATAATTGGCTGATGAAATTGTTTGACTTGGCAATTGTTATTTGTCGCTTATTTTATTTATTTATACCTACAGAAAAGGGGGTATAGTAGAATTTACATCAACGTCAATAGTAACGGGAAATTATTGCCATGCCACCTTCAACGTGCTGACAAGATTATAGAATTCTATTCCCAATTATCTTGAAGAAATTCTTTTAAGAAGAAACTCATTTTAATTGACCCTATAGACCGCATTTGGTGATAAGTATGAGAGATGGGTAAGTGATATTATTAATTTTTTCCGATGTTAGTCTTTGAGAAAAATCGATTATTTTGACTTATCTATATCTATACTAATATTATAAAGAAGTAAAATTGTGTGTTTGTTTGTATGTTGGGGGTAATCTCTGGAACTACTGAACCGATTTCAAAAATTCTTTCACAAATAGGAAGCTACATTATCCGTGTCTAATAAAGGCTATATTTTATTTTGAAATTTTGAAAAAAAAAAAAACTTCTAAACCGAAGCGAAGCGAGGGCGGGTCGCTAGTTTTTAATATTTCCGATCCTAATTCACAGCAAATAAATAAGATGCACTGCAATAACACTAAACTTATTCCCCGTGAATTCAACTTTAAATTTTTTCTCATAACAATACGAAAAAACAAGGCACTATGAAAGTGACGAAATACAAAGTTTAATTGTATACTTCGCCGCTTACAGCGTATTAATAATAAACACTTCTCGGACGCAGATCCCTTTTGTCTTAGAAAGGCTTCTATTAAAAAAGAAACAATTCTTTCTGTCAAACTGCAATCACAATGAATTAAATACACGCGCAACAGACTTAACCCGAATTAACCACACACGTATACCTACCACATAACCACTTACACCACGCATTGCTCAAACACCGCATACGATCACACTTAGATAAAATTAATCTGTATTAATTGTTTTTTTAATATTAATTCGTAATTGGCCTAAAATTTAAATTGTAGCCGTGTACATTGAAATTTATAAAAATGAGGAACACAACGCTAATTACACTATAATACAAACTGGAGTACTCTTCGCATGTTTTAAAACAGCCCCTTAACAAAATGCAAAAAACATCGAACAACACATTACAAATTGAGATCTCACTTGGGGACGGACGCAGATCAACACCTTGTTCTCGTTAATTTTATTTGCATATGCAAACAGCTCTTACGTGTATTGATAACGAGTTATCCACTAAAAGCTTGTACTTGATTACTCATGTTATTGAAAGTCGAGAATGCATGTTGTATAATAATACGTTTAAAGTATTATTATATCAACTTATATCAATTATATACTTTGTATCAATACAAAGAAAAAGCTAGGGCTGATATAGTTGCCGAGAGAAGGAACAAAAATGTAGTGAATACCGTTGAAGGCGACAGTAGAGAATGGAATAGTGAGAAAGCCAATTTATGGAGTTTATGGTGGAAAAACAGAAAAGTCACAAATATAAGACATGCATATGGTATAAAACCATTCAGTGTGAGACTCCTCATATACCTTGGTTTTCTGAAACCAAGTTAAATAGAAGATACACGGTCTTAGCTTTCAGGCTGCGTTCTGGACACATGCCACTCAATAAGTGTGGATACCTCATGAGAAAGACTAGCTCTTCAAATTGCGATGTATGTGGAATTGTTGAAGATGTCCAACACTTGTTGGTGGAGTGTGTCCGGAATCAACAGGCACGGGGGACCTTAGTGAGGGCTCTCGATCTGAACAGGAATGATGTTTGTATGTTCCATTAGATACCGGGAGAACCGAATTCACGAGCAGCATTTAGTTTGTACAGATTCGTGAGCCCTCACTAGGGCTGATATATTGGTACCTACATTAATGTTGTAGAATGTAAGTTTAGGGTACGATGGAACTGACATGTGCCAAGGCATAAAGGTTTCTTAAAAATAAGAAAAAAAAAAAGAAAATATAAGACACAAAGACGAGGAGAACAAATTGGCGAAATTTAAACTCCTAAAAACAAAATAGTTTCATCTCGGCTGTCGCCAACAAGACCTATAAGTAAAAAAATGTTATTCCTCATTAGGTGATAATAGCCTAGAGATATCGTGTTCTCCACTCAAATCTATTAAGTTCGAATTCCACTGAGTTTTAATTCAGTACGTATTTCGAGTAATTATTTACGTAATTGAATGCACTACCGGTAATCTTATAGTTACAAACATTAAATAGGTACAAGAGTCGAGCAAGGAGCATTATCTGACTAGGTAATTTTCGCATACCCTATCTTTCTTTCAGCACTTGTCCATCTACTTTGTACTGTAATAACTTTGTTTAAATTCTATTTTCCCCTATTATTATTGTATATGTATGTATCATAAGGTTGTGTGAATATTTATGTACTTATGTATGTTAGTATGTATGCATACATCTGTGTATTGTATTCATCTTAATTAAGTATATATGTATGTAATATTGTTATTATTAAGTTATATTATGTTGATTTGATATTATATGAAATTGCACCATCTAGCTATTTTTGATACTCTTACCGGTTTCCTCGAAATCGCTCTGACGATAAGGCCGCATGTTGTATGCAGTAGGTACTTTTCGTGTAAGTTAAATTGTCTTTTTTCAAAACATATTGGTGTGCAAAAGAGTTCACCCATTTGTCTACGTTTTAATAAATTAATTATTTGATTGATTTTAAATTAATACGTTTTAATGAGGTGTAAATATATATTTTCCAATTGTCACTAGGCCGACGGTGAAGAAAAACATCGTTAGGAAATTGGGTTTCCACCATTTTAAAAAACACTGAGTATATCTACTAATCCAATTGGTGGACACTAATTCACACCTGGCTCCCGTGATGGATTATGACCCAAAATCCCCCAGTGAGGCCTGTCTACTGCAGTGGGACGTATCAAACGCCTGTTTACCTATTCTATTAATTTATGACAATGTTTGCTTCATCCTAGTATTTATAAAGGAACCTAATAGAGTTCCAATCGCGCAAGACAAATTTACGATCGGTGCTGTTTAGCGGGCACCGGTATCGGCTGGCCGGCACAAAGGCGGAGGAAGCGTCCGCTTCTAACGGCGTCGTTACGGCCGCTAACGGGCGTTAACAGCCGTTAGCTTACGTTATCAGCGATACAGGGCGGCCGGAAGGCCACCTGCGGCGAACACCCCGCCCGCCTTAATGCATCCGCACTTATTTATTCTCGAGTTGCGCCCGATATGTTTCCTGAGATCGCTATCGGTGGAACCCTAAAGGGTCAACTGTGTTTTTCAGGATTTTAATCGCCGGTTTACGGTTTTGACGGGGTGTTACGTCCGGTGTTCTGTAGCTGAAAATTTTTGCGGTGTTATGAACAATAATGGCGTGGAAAATGCTCAATATTAAAGTTCGTTTTTACTTTTTATTTATACGAAAATTCTGTAATAACCATTTCAAATTCTACTTTGAAATACGTATTATGTGTCTACATAACGATAAAAGGAGGTGTTTACTTAACTTTTTTTGATAAATGTCTAAAGAAAGTGTTCACGTAACTATCGCTCTAACCAACTGAGTTAGAGTACTCACTTGATAACTATGCAAAACTACGTGTAACAATTATTATAAACAGACTTGTTTAGGCGACAGTATCCACTCACCATCAGGTGGACTGTATGCTCGCCTGCCGCATTTGTCCGTAAAAAAAACGGACACACATTCAGAGCAGGAGCAGGCATAGACCAAGCACATCCGGGCTAAAGAACTTGCTCCAATGGAATGGCTAGAGCACTCAGACTCTACTCCGTGTTGTAGTTCCAAATGTATAAGTAGTCATTATTATTGCAAGTCTTCCTTAGAAAATGGTATTGCGAGAAAGAGAAGAAAGCTGTCTACTAAGTTTTAACATAATACAAATTTTGATATTAGTATGCGACTGTGAAGCTATTTACAATATTTACGACCACTTTTAAATGTTATCTACAAATAATTGGCGATATGTGATGGTAAAATTACGCTTTATGGCTTAATATTGTAGTGGAATATGAGTTAATGTTATTGTCTCTTATCTAAATACTTGCAAATCATTTAGTACCTACGTTTGTATTCGTATTTATAAAATAGGAGTGTTGTGTTGTGAAATCAAATTAGCTGAATTTTGATAAAAGGGTATTAAGTGTTTAATTTAAATGACATTATCAGGGTAAAGGGATCTTATTGTCGGTATAGACATTGATTTTCGTCAATATTTTCTAACTTGAAATTTCTTTTATCCAAGATTCTGTTTAAATAGTTTAATTTTAAATAGTAAAGTCGACCAAGTGCCGCTTAGCGGGATTCCTCTTTCTTTATTGTCACCAACTAACCCACTGCTCATTCAGTATGTTCTCCTGCTCATTTAATTATTTCTCTTAAACAAATCAGGTACTATCTGTACTGCGTATATGTATTGTATATTTTATAAATAAATCCAGGTGACCTACAACCTCTAGCGACTAGGTACACTTAAAGGTTTAGAAGTTTCAAAAGATGCTATTCACAGACACAGCTTTGTATGTGAAAAGTAGGTCGTCTTTCAAAAGGCTGTTTTTTTACCGACAATATGCACGCAGAAAATGGGCCAGAATTGCCACAGTACATACACCGAAGATCCCCCCGTGGACCTATTGGATGCAATGCTTTTAGCAATGAAAGCTTATATTGAAACTTGTTGAAGCTATTTATACAAAGAAAAAGGTAATTAACTTTGAATTCGAATGTTGGCACACCTTTGAAATCTATGGCAATAATATCGATGGTAATCTTCTTCTCTATTGCAGGTTATTAGAGAATTCATAAGGTTCGAATAACTAAAATTTAGTTCCAATCTTGATCAACAGATGGCGCTAGTGAGGCAATTTAAAAAGCATTAAATTGAGACGTTTTTATTTGACATTTAATACTGAAGAAACTGTAAGCATTACTCGTATTTTTTATTACTTCCTCTTTCGCAATTTTAAATTTTTATCTCATATTACGAATTGGAATTTTATACCTAGGATCCCTTTTTTTAGATGCTACGTAAATATGCCTAACATATGCCATAGATAACTTAAACCATAAGGATACCTAATAAATGGATGTGACATCTAACAATTTTGACATCTCGTCTTCCTATGCGCAGGCTTCCTGTGGCGGATCCTGTGGTCCTGTGATTGAAGTAACGTCATTACGAGCATTTCTTTGTTTCTAACAAGGATTAAACCTAGTTGAAGTATGGACAGACAAAATTTGGAAAGTCTCTTTTTATGCGGCAGTGTAGTATTTTAATGTTTCTTACATTTGTATCTCATTTAGATGTACTAGTACCATATTTTAAGTTGCTATTTTCTGTTATGTTCCACGTTTTATATTATATCTATAAATGGCTTTAAGTACTCAACGTTAAAATTATTTTTAAATAAATAAGATTATATTTTAAGTAATTATTAGAATTAAAATTTTGCTTATTTAGAATTAAATTTTATGTTAAAAAAATCAATCATGCTGTCGTCACTCAAAGATTACAATTAGATTACGTTAGATTAGATTACAATAGTTCTGTATATTTGATTAAACTGTGTAGATACTGTTGCTTTGTGATGCAGATAAATAAATAAAATAACCATTCAAGTGAATGACCTTTAACCTTTCTTTGTTTTCTTTGGTTTCATTTTCCGCCGGCGAACTGAAGAGGCGCCTGACGATAAAGGATCTGTAATGTTTTTGTATTAGCGAACATGCAGCTGGTGCATCATAGCAATAAATAATCAATAATAATAACATTCAAAATGCACGTTGCAATCCCACAGCCGCTGGGCGCACTCGACTGGCCTCGTTACCCCTCTCTCACAGAAGACTACCAGGAAATGTACTGTCACTTGAAATTTTAATTGAAATAAAATTTCCCCTTTATCTTATTCCTCAATGTACATACGTGTTTCGGTAGTGAGTGAGATATGCCAGAGTCCATTCACATCGCATCCCATCCTATCCCTCCGCATTTTTCCAACTCTTCCTCTAAATCCATTCCTACATCTTCAAACGCAGGCATCCGGGGGCGTGCCGACGTTGGTCATTCTGGACTCACCACCAAGTGGATTATATCCTCGTCTGCCGCCTTCTTCCTATAAAAAAATACTCGTAAAGAACCTCGTTATTGTAAATAGCGATGTTTTGTATCTTTTTACAATTAGATAACCATAGTATAGCCGGGACTGGCCCACTTCGCACTTTAGGTACGAGTACGAAAATATGCCTAGAGGGCCGGGGCTTATTTCAGTCATTGCCTATTTCACGGTTTCTTTTAGGGGTTCGCCCCGCGCAGGGGTTTATTTCAGTCATTACTTATTTCACGGTTTAAGTCAGGCGTTATTTCAGGGGTTCGCCCTGCGCAGGGGTTTATTTCAGTCGGTTGCCACGTGCTCTTTGTAACGCACGCGCAAATAAAAGCGTTTAAAAACCACCATCGTATTGTGTAACTAGGTATAATAGTTTTTATTTTATTTATATTTTAGAATATATTTAAAATTGTGTCTTAAAACGAATACAACTAATAGAATTAGTTATATAATAATTATGGGTGACAACCCTAGCGATTCACAAAGCGTTCATCGTGTACGTGACTTTCAGCGGATCAGTGTAATATCGTCTTTCTCCGATGCACGTAGGATTCAATTTGGCTCGCGCTGAACGGAATTTTATTTTGTAGGTTTCTGGAGCGTTCTTAGGCTCTGAGTCTTCTTACTTGTACTATTAGTTATTGTGTGGTATAGCCACATCATTATCACTGCTCAGTTTATCTGCAATATTAGCGGGAATGCATCCACAAGAAAAGAACAATACTAGCTCCTTGTACGAGGACAAATGTTTATTTTCCCGACTACTAGACTTTTTAAACTAATTTTTCCTTACACCAGAGGGGCGACATACGATTAGAACTGATTAGAGTTTATTAAAATTAGATAAGAACCGCGTAATTACATATTTCTCATCAACACAAATTACATATTCTTAAGATATATATTTTATATGTATGTTTGTATGTAGTTTATATAAATATTGGTACGTATATATGTATTATAATAATCATATACATTACGTTTATTTAAGGCTTATTTACACAAGGAATGTTTCCCGAACGCGAGTTCCTCAAACATTAGTCAAAATTACGAAATCATCATAAACAACTGTTATCATCATCTGATCATTGGTATCCGTGTTATCATCGCGTTTTTATCATCATGTGAACAGTTGTAGGCGAGAATTGTATGTAGTTTGGTCGCATACAAGAATCGTGTACAACATTCACGTCCGAATCGTTCGAGAAAATTATCCTTGTGTAAATGAAAATTACAATAGTTCTTTTTTCTATCTTCTTTATTTGTTACATTTATTTACTCCCTACCACTTCATGTCCTGCATAGCTTAGAGGTTGAATGCGAGATAATGTTAAAAGGTATTAAGTCCGCCCTTCATAATAATTTACAAATGAAGAAACAAATCGCTGATGGGGGAATATAGTGAAACTTATAATTCTGGAAAGCCTTCCTCCATACTCCGCATTAACCACTCAATGACGAAGCCTTCATACTTATTTTGATAATGTTTCCTTTAATAATTCACGCCATATCTAATTGATTTATTAAGGACTGTCCTTTCCTTACTGCTCACATACACACACGGGCACACATACAAACACGAATATGCGCGGGCGCAAAATACTTATTTTTCTTTTACCCCTTTCTAAATAAATGTTATAATTTTAGGGACACCTAAAAATTAGCGCTGAATGCTTCTCAGGCAGGCAGCATTATGCTGAGTTGGAGATCCTTTTCAAGGGTGCACGTACCTATGCCATATGCCGTGCACGGAATGACAATTATTAAATTTTTGGTAACTATCTTTGTGATTATTTATTGTCTGTCATTTTATATTCTTTTATGGTGCTTTATGTGTCTTGTCGAATAAATGTTTTTTCTTTCTTTCTTTCTTATTAATATTTATTAATTATTATTTACTTTCTGATAACTATGCTTCTACTAGTATGTAATGATTAAGTACATATCTGTAAAGGTCTAACTAAGCTCTATGTTCCCACCACTAATTCAATTAGTCAGTACAGAGGGTAACTGGATCTTCATTTTATTCTACTAAAAGTCAATGCTATTTTGAAGAAATGCCACTTCGATAATCCTGTTTGAATAGAAAGAAAATGCCCAACAAAGTCCTTTCCCCACCTACGGGCGAGTTTTGCACGTATTTAGTATAACATTGATGCTATCTCGCATTGCATTCAAGACTTGCATTGTGGAGGCGGTCTTATACCCTTTACCTAATAAATAACACTACAGCAATTAAAAATGGAATCTATTACAAGTGCAAAAAGTCCTTTCTCATTTGTACAATAATCTGTAGTTAGGTTCTTTCGACCCTAGTATTGTAGTGTTTCACGTTTGGTGTTGGCGATTAAATTTAAACTGTATTAGAATAGAAGACAGTCGATTTTGAGTTGAGGTTGAGAGTAAGTTTCATTGCAATAGATAACATTGTTTTACAATTGAGATGTAAGAGGAGATTCTTGGTGTTGTTATAATAAGCATTTCACGACTTCGCTCGATGGAGCGACGATCGTTGTATTGTACGTTTCATATTTTATGTTGTATGGATGACATTCCTTTTGATTAATCGGAATATTTAATACTTCATAATAAATATAAATAAAGATATCTGAAAAGGGTTGGATAGTATGGTTTATTAAGGTTGTCTGGCAGAGATCGCTAAGAGCGAGAAGGCCGCCTTTTGTGCAATTTATTTGTTACAATGTCTGTCAGCGCCGGCTCTAGCTCATGTAGCGCCCGGGTGCAGGGCGCCCTCTAGTAGGCGTTTTGAACTCTTTGGAGGTGTCGCGAGCGGCGCTCGGCGCCCCCTAAGACCCTGCGCCCGTGTGCACCGCACCCCCTGCACCATAGGTAAAGGCGGCACTGAATTCAGCGCTCGACAGGCGCCCCCGGGCGCGGGGCGCCCGGGGTGCACCGCACCCCTTGCACCCCCTGGTAAAGACGGCCCTGATGTCTGTCACTGTCTTGTTTTGTTTTTGTGTGCAATAAAGAATTTTATCTATCTATTATCTTTTACACTAGAAAAATAGTCTCTAAAATAAAATCAACCTACCATAAATTCCACACATCCTTATAAAACTTAAAACGGCGTCTGGGGCGGGCTGATAACTGCGTGATACCGCCTGGGCGGCGCTGATAACGCCCGCCCGCCCAAGACAGTGCATCTGCGCTGCGGGATTCTTATCGGTGGCAGACACCCGCCCTATCGCGACGTTCAACAATATTTGTATCTCTTGGGTTTTGTGTTAGAATGATAGGTCTGACACCTCAACTGGAGTTGTGAACTATGTATATATTTTATGTTAAGGTGGAATTCCTGTTAAACTTAAAAAAAGGGAAGAAGTTGAAGGGAGATTTCGTAATTTTTCATATCTTTTAGGAAAAAGTTCTATCCAACGATATCCAATGGTAGAATATATAGACGTCTACAAATTGTCAGGAGCTCGGCGGTGGAGGAAACCATCGTGAGGAAACCTGCAGGCTACAGAAATAAAAGTTATAATAAAGTGGAGAATGTGATCCACCAACCCACACTGAGCCCGCCTAATCCCCCCCCCCCACCCCGTAATTTTACTAGAGGAGGCAGTGGGACGTTATAGGCTGACACATATTAGACATCAATTTTATTGGTATTTTTGAAAAGTTTAACAATTATAATTTTAGAACCACTAAAACCGGATTCGGTGTATATTCATTCGATCTTAACCGAGATATAGATGTAAACTATTTTGCCGCCAAATTTCATTTCAATCTGTTAATAAATGCGCCATGCAGTTTGTTTACACATTTCTACGGAATAATTTAACTGTATAATTTACGTAAATATAAGTGTAAATTAATATAGGCCGTAGGAGAGGTTAAGGTAAGAAGAAAAAGTAATAATAATTATCGTAAAGGTAAAAGATATATTTACACATATGTACGAGAAGTACGTTACCTGTTAATCTTTTTCTTTCACAGTTCCCTTAAACAATTTAAATCTTTAATCTGTATTAAAAATAACTTTACTCAGTTTGGACTTGAGTATTTTTATCAAAGAAATTATACTTTTCTAAGAACCCCCTACAAAATATCCATGGCCAAGCAGGGGCTGGAATTCACAACCCTTTGGTTGGGCAATGCAAAAAAGCAGAATGTATCATACTAGCGACCCGCCCTCGCTTCGCTTCGGATTATAGGTTTTTTTATTTCAATTTTTTTTTTTTAAATTTCAAAATAAATTATAGCCTATATTAGACACGGATAATGTAGCTTTCCATCTGTGAAAGAATTTTTGAAATCGGTTCCGTAGTTCCAGAGATTACCCCCAAACACACAATTTTACCTCTTTATTATATTATAATAGTATATAGATAACAACTACTTACGAGTATTTAGGCTAGACCTGTGCTAACGTGGGATAAAAGTCACTAATGTTGCTATCACTCGTGACATCTTTTAGTCAATTAAAAACAATCTTCATGTGCATAGTGCTACTACTGTTTACCTAGTTTAAAAACCAATGCATTGTCTAATGTTTATACCAGGCTAGACCAAAAATAAAATCCCCACTAGAAAAATCCAACTTTAATTTCAGCACGAGCAAAACTTAGCAGATAGTGTACACAAAAAGACAATATGTGGCCGCGCGATAGACCGCGCTCGCTTATAAACGTTGGGCGGCGTGATAAGAACGGCTGCCGCGCGCTGATAACGCGTCCGCCCGCCCTGCACCGCAATACACACATTGAACAGCACGGAATGTATTAGTGATGCAAGAAATATATAGTCCTGCAATAATAGTGTAAGCTATTTTAATATGTCAATCAGTAGACTAAAACTATTACATATATCTAACTAAAAATGTATTTCATGATTTTTTTGAAAAATAAATAATTACCTTGTATAACACGTTATGCAGTTCAAGTGGTACTCGCGTACAAGATCAGAATTTTAACATGGCCGTGGTAATAAAACATAAAATTTACGTTTTTACTTTGCATGTATATGCATGTATATATACGAGAAGATATGCTTTCGTAATTAAATCCAACTCAACTATTGAAAAAGTGTAGTCTATATTGTTAAAAACTACTGATTTGGCTAATCTACGAACTCATCTCGATCTCGACGGCCCCCCTTGATTAAGTTCGTAGACGATCCAAATCAGTAATTTCAAAATTATGACGGTGTAAACTTTTCATCGCAAAACAATGTTTAATGCCATTACTTCTATGTTGTACAATAGAGCTTGTACAGATCTACTCTATAGCGCAGATTCCGCTCGGACGAAGATAATTATTTTGAGAATACACTACAGTTGAGCTACTGTATTCTATTTGTGTTGTGCTGTGCACCGCTGCTTGCAGCTCTATGATTCACTGTGATAAAATATGTCGTAAAATGGAATCGAGCGCTCTGAAGGAAATTGATATGAAATATATTGTGTTATTGTGCTTTGCGTATTCTCACGCTTTTAACACTGATGGATTTATGTTAACCATTTTGTAATGGAATCACAATGTATTGTTTTTATTTATATTATAATTGAGGTTGCCAATTTTGAAACACTGATTTGTGAAAAATCGGCAATTCAAATGCGTTGAAAAAAGCGCGACACAGAAATTTTGCCTTCCGAGATAACGATGAAACTTGTAAGTTCGGCAATAGTGAAAGGTTTATTTCAGTAAATCATAACGGATTTTTGAATTTTAAAGCGCGAACGCGACAATTAGCGTCCTGCAGGAACCTTATTCAGGACGCCTCACCCAGAAACAGGACGTGCCGGTTCTCACGGGACGGTTGGCATAATAATTACAGTTTACTTATAATATTCATTAACTACAATTAAGTAATGTTTGGTGCGACGCGCGCGCGCGTGTGTTTTTATAAACGGCGTTTTTTTGAGGTAATATAACCAGATGGAATATTTTTCATCGGCTCACGTAATCAAGACAGCTGAAAAGTATCTGCATAAGGTTTCATCGCATGAGTGCAATAATATCGCGCGTTGCTTTGAGAGTACAATATATAAATGACTCGATAAAGCTGTGAGCGCTTAAAACGCTTTCTCGCTATATAAAGCACGCAACGAAAGGTTTTGTTGAATGGAGATTACGTACGGGAAGCTCTCCAACCAGGCGATGTCTTATAGAAGTTTGCCGGTAGTGGCTGTATGAGAAGAGCTTGATGATCGTGTGTGATTGGCGAGCTTTGGAAGAGGCCTATATCCAGCAGTAGAAAGTGGCAAACTAATATAGTATAGCATAGCATTACAGTATAAGACATTGATTAAAACTAAATGGCAGTTCGGTTATCAAAACGCTAACACCTGGAGATATGGAATCATATTCAGCACGAATAGCGTCCCATTCGCTTAGCGTGTTTTTCGTAAAATATTAAACAGGGAAAACAAAGCCGCTACCACAAACGCAACACAACCCGCGTGGCGTTTTAAGGCCACACATCCGTCGTGCACAAGACGTCCATTTCCAGCAGTGGGTACTGAAAGCGCTGATTGCATTGTATTGTATTACACAGTAATTCAAAGATACGTGGTCTCAGTATTTTTGTAGTATAAGACATTAGTTAAAACTAGATGGCAGTTCGGTTATCAGAGCGGCAACACTGCACGAGATAGGGCGGTGTGCTCGGCGCAGATAACGCGCCCGCCCGCCTCACGTATATTTTACACTACGCGAATGTTACCCCGAGTGTTAAGCGAGTGCGAATTATGCGAAAATGAGTTAGAAATCTCTAGGAAAATCATATGTCAAAAACAAAACCATCGATCGAACGAATTACAAACTTCTTTGCAGTTTATTATTGGTATATTTTGCAGGTGGCAATGTGATTCTAACTGCAAACATTATGTTGTAGTACAATCGCACTTTTTACGTTAAGTACCTACATGACTTTTCATATATTATAAACACAGTCGAAATTAAAAAAGTCTTTTCTTTGCTCAAGTAACATGTTACGTCAACTGACTCAAAATCATGACCATCATTCTTGGTTTCGGGAAAACTTCAGTAACAATACAAGTATGGTCGCTGAATACTCCTGCATTGCGCCGTCCCTGGCGACGACTAATAAAACGATTTAATATCCACTTCCGAACTGCTTTATGCATGGCCGTAATAAAGCGAACGGCGACGCATACATACGTAATGGCAGGAAATTAATAAACTTGTTTAAACATGTTATAACTAGTAATTTCTCACTCCTTTACCCGCGTGTACATGTTTATCTCCCTATTTTGTGACAACCCTCGGTCGTAAAGTGTGTCAAGAGAGCTCAAAATCGCACAAAAGACTATTAGAATTACGGTTAATATTTCAAATATGAGGAGGTAGGTACTTGTTAAAAAGGAATTAGAAGCTGTTTTTTGTATATTTAGTTAGTAAATAGTAGTAAGTGAACATAGAAACATAAATATGAAGTGTAAGGCTTTTCTTACTAAGTGTATTGTTGTTTAGAAAACACAAAATAAGTAACTGGTTTAAGCATATTTATAAACCTGCGTAAGAGAAACAAACTTATAGTTAATACATTAAGAATGAAAATTATTTTATTGTTATACGTTTTTAGCGTCAAGTTTGGAGTAATTTTAACTTTTACTGGAAAATTAGTCGGAATTGGCACACGCGAGTCTTACTTTGAAATATAAGCTCCCTCGATTGAAGTAATAAATTAAAAAACAATGTCTGATTTTAAGATCTTTTTTTAGCACACAGTAGGCGAGATAATAGCTATATTGTCTACTAGCTGTTGCCCGCGACTTCGTTCGCGTGGACTTTAGTTTATAAACACCGTCTTTACCTTCTTAGGGGTATTTGGTATTTTCAAAAACGATCACACACTTTATTTCTTATAGCTTATTTTTTATCGAACAAATGTTCGACGTGATTCTTTAAATTGATATAAGTTTTTTATTTATGAACTGATTGAAATAAAACAAACACTAAATTTTAAGTAAAGTAATTTCTAAGATTAGCGCGCACAAACGCACAGACAAACAGACAAAAATTCTAACAATCATTGTTTTGGGTTCTATTGCGTTGATACAGGCCCCCAATAATATTTTTCTCATATATCTTCCATGTACAGACAGCGATCAGTTACATTTTTATTATATGTATAGATAAAGCGAATAATAATGAATATATGACATTATCTGAGAAAAGCGACCTTAGTCTATGGATTTATTAGTCTATTTTTAGTCTTATTTTTCTATAGATAGTTTCCGTGACAAAGAGACTGTAATAAATGTAAGAGCACAGTTTTATGTAAACAGAATAGTGAAACATCAAACTTTTAAGTTAGAATATCTTAACCAATGTTAAAATGTCAGACGCCTTTTAAATATAATTCCACGTCTTAACAATTTTAGTCTTTCCATCCCTTAAACCTTAACCACTGAATATCCCGGGCTCTAATGAGTCGGAGTATCGCGCTCCGCTGCACCTGCTATCAGTAATTGTTGTTAATAAGTTCATTGTGCTCCGGTGAGGAGCCAGCTTCCGATGTTTAGGAGCACGGGAAGCGAGGTGTTGTAAGGTATTAAGAGGTTTAAAGAAAAAATTTTAAGCGAAAGTATTTTGTATCCGACAGCGAGTATAAAGTTGATAGTTGCAGGAAAAATGGTTTTAAGCATATTTAATTTAACAGAAATGAGTTACGACGATTAATGTTTTTAACTTCTTTTTAGTTGAATTGGAGCGATAAGGGAAACACTATTTGTATCTGTATATTTACGAAGAAATAAAGAAAATATATTAAAATATCTACACCAATTGGAAAAAATGCACTCATGCATCCTAATTTTTATGAAAATAAGTGATAGTTAAGCTGACGTCCAGCTGGTGGTAAGTGAATACTGTCGCCTATGGACATCTGCGATACATGCTAACATCCGTCTCAGTATACCATTGGAAATTAAGGTAGCATGTCCCGTGATCTGCCTCCTCTAGGGCAATATATCCGAGCCTCAGAGTTCATGTGGCTACGATCACGTGCGCCACGACGTACTGGTTCGGATGTACGTCGTTCGAAACGCCCTACTGTGTACTCAAAATTCAATGTTGATTTTATTGACGTAGGTCTATAGGTCAGCAATACTGTGCTGCCTGTGCCTGGAGGTGATTCGTGCTGCCAGGATTGATCTGGCGTGTTTGCTCGGCGGCGTGGAATTTGGGAAAATACTGTGGCATTCTGTGTCGATCCTTGTGATTAATAAAAAATGTATGTTCCACACCTTAAAGAAAATATTTGACAAACACTTCTAGTAAAGCTAGATCTTGTCTACGTCGAAGGCCGCGAAACAAAAAGGCTACAATAGAAACATAAGGCCCGCCATCCACGCTACAAACTGCCCACGAGCACGCCGCGACATTGTCGTGTCATTTCGCGAAATATCGCGCGCGTCCCGCGTCTAATCGCGACGAACGATCGCTCGACGCGCGGCCACCCCGCGCGCGATGCCGTGATAACAGCCGGCTGTTACACCGTTGCGAACGCAAAAAGATGATCGAAAATTATCGATATCAGCATATAATAGTGCATAGTGCACAGGATATGCCCTGCTTTTCTTTTCAATCGCAAAGGGATTAGGGTAATAATACTTACATATTTATTACGTTATATATTTAATCTATTATCATCGCTTTGTATTTATTTATTATACATATGTGTTATACATAGGTATACTTGTTACATGCAGTTGACTGTTGCGACTACGTTCAACTTACCGCCTTAAATTCATTTGACTTTTAAAATATAGTCACCAATAGCCCTTGCACAAGCCGCGGTCTATAAGGGCTGCTATCGCAAAAAAAACTGTTGTTAGTCTATTGACGTGTGCTCTCTCTGCTTTATGTTTTTGGTGTTTAAATAGCAGTTAACTGTGTTTTATATCAAATAAATAAAATAAATGTATGATAATACAATTAACACAATTTATATAAAGTAGATATATGTATATATTGGTAAGTATTTATATTATAAAAAAATATATATCAATAATCATTGTATATCGTTTATCATCCTCGTCGATATTCCCGTGTGTACTTACTTGTACAGTACAATGAGGTACCGATAGAATATCGGCGCTGTGGTTGTAAATTCTGCTACACAGCATCATGCAGACCCAGATGACCTTTTTGTCGCCGTGACACACAGTCCAAGGTTGACTGGATAAGGTTGTATACCATTTATGTACCAGTTTTTTTTTGTTTGACGTTAACTTTATGTCTATGTGATGTGTTGCTTCAAAGCAAACAATTTCTTTATTCCTAGTAATAAGAAGGAAAAAGAAAAATTGCATCCAAGTTTGTATTTATAAATAAAACAATAGATTCATCCTTTCACGTCAAATACAGATAAGCATTCTAATGATTAATAATAAAATATCTTAGAAATCATCGAATTAATATTGTTTTTCACTTATGTAACTGTGTCATAGCCGGCCGCTACATCATTTGTAGCAATCATAACGTTGCACTTCATCAAAACTTTATCCCGACACACTAAGACACACTTTTGGAGATTAAAATATTTTTATAAAATTGCAAATTTGAGGGCTATATAGATTTGCCCATTCTAAGAAGTGAGGTTCCACAGCACGACTTTTTGAAAGATCAGATGTTGTAACAGTGTATCAGGAAATTAGGTCTTTCTACAGGATGTTTGTCAGCTGAGGCGTAGGTGTTTTATTTTTGTTTTAAATTAGGAATTTGTGTAACTGATTAACAATTGTGCAGTGATACATAGCGGTGATACCTAGTGGTGATAGCCTAGGAATTTCCATTCTTGAATCATAAGACTCACATCACGACTTCGAAGGTCGAACTCCGGTTCGTATCTCGGAGTTTCTATTTAAGTATGAGTTTTTCAATTGTTTCCAGTGCGGCGGTAAAGAAACTCACCGTGAGGTACTCGCACGCCCGGGTACCTCACAATGTTTTAACAGCAATGGATGCAAATAAAGACCTCAATATTTTGTGCAGTTAGTTTACTTCCCACTTACTCGTAATTCTCTTTTAATCATAAGCAATTTTATAGTTAAAGTATAATATATATAATTATGTTTTCCAATTCACGTTATCAAATCATCAATTTGCAATAGCGCAGTGCATTTCGCTGTTCGCGTGGTTCTACGCGCGGTCAGAGGTTGCTGGGTAATGAGTTAGATAGCGCGCGTACTTATTTGTTCACCTTTGTCTTACTGCAGCAGGTGGGAATGACCTTTATGTTACGTGAAAGTTTGTTGCGATGCATACTTTTTTAGTATTATCGAAGCTCATACCATACCCACCGGCCTGTGTCTCTCCACTGCTGGATATAGGCCAAGGACCGCTTCCACACACGGTTTTCTGCTGTTCTCATCCAGCCCCTACAGGCGATTTTCTTTAAGTTGACTATCCACCTGGCCGGGGGCGTTCCCGCTACGTTTCCCGGTGCATGTTCGAATATGTTTCCGGTATTTGTTTAAACATTCGATTAGTCAATATTTTAAAATGGGCAGTTGAAGAAAAATATAAGAGTAGTCAGTGTATTATGTATTCACTTTTGGCAGTTACATAAAGGCTCTTACGGGACCATAAAATTATTAATAGTCGGATGGATATCTATAGGTATCCAAGACTCATGCTTATTGCGGCATAATGTTCGACGCGATGAGGATGTGATATTGAATGAAGTAATGTCGCGATAGGACCCATATGTGCACATCTACGCGGGTGGCCATATGAATCTGATAGACCTCATTTATAGCAATGGAGATAAAATATTCTTAATGAAGATTCATCCATGATACTGGTACATTTTGTAAGTACCGAAAAAACATTTGCTTCTGTCTTCCTAATAAGATTCTGCCCTAAATGTTACAGATTCATGCAATCGCAAGGCTGACTGCACAGCACAAAGTACAAGGTTTTTTTTAATTTACTACAAAGAGAAAACATTAAACCAACACAGGGACATCGTATAATATTTAAAAACATATTCTCTATAATTTTAATCTTTAGGGCGACCTCATAAAAACGTTTCCGAATAAAACTGGCCACGCTATCACAAACGGAACAATGACGCGATAAACCGCGGCAATATTTTAAAATCGATGTTTTTATGAATCGATAATTTGTTCGGTCCGTTTTGGTGCGACGTTTCGCGAGCCAATCGATTCTTATCTCGATGTCACAACGCTTTGTTTCGATTCTGGCCCACATCACAGTGGAGGAATAATCACGGTATGAAATCTCAGTTATTCTTAAATATTAAATATTCTCGTTTTATTGGGGAAACAGATTGTTATTCATGTGAATGGATGACGGTAAATCACATTAATATTCCAAGAATAAAGTTCGCGCTTTGATCGTAACCGCATTTTGTTCAAGATAGCAACCCTTTGCAGCTGTATAGCATCTGTGGCTGCAGAATGTCACTAGCCGTCGTTTCGTGGTGTAATCGGTGCGTTTGTGTACGTGAGACGAATTTCTAGCATTTGAATAAAGAATCTATACTGCCCTTTAACTTTACTTCGCCCACATCGTCCATGTTTCTCTTGAAATGTGTTTCTTGCTAACGTACGAATTGATTCTATCTCGTGTTCAGTTGCAAATTTAATATTACCTCCACGAAAAGTTAACTTTGACTTTTATTGTCTAAATAATAAAGTGTATAATAGAATTGAAGGCATGTGAATGTATTTTTGTATGGTTGTTGTTGTCCTCTTCATATGCATGCCGGGACTTTTAACTTCAGGTGTGTCCGATGGGTAATATTTGATACTTTCTTATAGGAAGAATTCGCGAGAGCGCATCGTAAGTATGTTATGGTGAAAATTTTAGAAAGTATGTAGTTTTTTGAGGTTTGAGTGAGAAATGTGTATTTCTGTTTTTATTGGTTGAGCGTTAATTAGCGAAGGATAATTAAAGCCTTATTAGCAGCCATGATCGTGGTTATAGGGTTTGTTTGTTTTTAAAGGAGCAAATCTTCGTTTTATTTGATTTTTTTTTATATGGATTTAATTTTATTGAATCAGAGAGTCACAAAAACGATCGTCCCTCCAATGTCATTAACTGTTATAAATTAATGTTCATTACTCGTATTTTATTTACTAATTAATTAATAATACACTAATTGATTGTTTCATATAATGTATTCTTCTCTAGAACATTAGCTAACTAAACATTTGCACGGTTATACACGTTTTTGCATCCATAAATTAACTATTATTAAGTAATTCAGCTTAGAAATATCTTTAAGTCTATAAAATATAAATATATACTCATATAAAATTAGTTTAAAGTTTTTGAGGGGGATAGTGCACGCTGGAATCCAACAGCCGCTGGGCGCGCTCGACTGTCCACGTTACCCCTCTCTCACCGAAGATTACCTTGAAATGTACCGCGTTTCTCACTTTATCTTATTTCCCTAATGTACTGTACGTACGTGTTTCGGTAGTGAATGAGATATGCCAGAGCCCATTCCTATCCTATCCCTCCCCGTTTTCCAAACCTTTTCTCCAAATCCATTTCTATATCTCCAAAGGTAGGCAGCGCATCCGGGGGCGTGCCAACGTTTGTCATTTTGGACTAATGTTGTCATGTATCGATGATGTCTATGGGCGACAGTATCCACTTACCATCAGGTGGACTGTATGCTCGTCTGCCGTCTTCGTCCATAAAAAAAAAGTTTAATATTTTATCATTGAATCTGTTATTGGCCACGAAATGTCACTTAATTACAATTGAATACCATGTATTGGATAAGGATGTTGAATCAAATATGTAAATAAATAATTTGCTCTAAAAGAATAAACAGGTTTGTCCTAGAACCATGCCTACGAGTATACACGGTTAAGACTCGTTTAAATCGATAAATATGTACGCAACACATTAATTTGCACATTTCTTAATCGAGAAAATAGTTAATCATAGCTTTATCGCCGACTATGAGACAAAAAAAAAGTCTTTAGGGACCATTTCACGATCTCCGAGTAAAGTATTGAGTAAGCTAAACGACAATTAAAGCGACCGGTAATTGTAGCATCACATTTTATCAAGTCCGAGGAGCGCTAATCGGTGAAATCGATCACAGATACTCGGCACCCTTAATTGCCGATTAGTGATAATTGTTAAGTAACAGACCCTAATCAGTACCTACAAATGATACTGTTCACTTACATAGTATACACGAGTAAGACTACCATATTTAACATAAGGCACACTCATACCACGTGGGTGTACAGCGAATAAATAAAGGCTATCATAAGATACGCGAGATAAACCCATAGATACACTTTATTTATACGTCGCTAGATACGAGGCCATAAATAAAAACCGAGACTGATCCTTATCGTGTTTTGAATGCCGAAATTGGATGCCACGCAGATATGCTCTAATGTGCGTCGGCCTTATAAGATACGGGCGAAATGTCATTGTAAGAAAATTATCATTGCTTTTTGATGTGAGATTTAGCTTTATGTTAACTGTATGTTTGGTTTTACGTTAGCTATTAAGTCTTATTTAAACTAATGCCAATTCATTATTTTTATTTTAAAGGTGGCAGGCGACCTGCTTGATGTTAAATAATTAAGACCTAAATACTTGATGCTAGTTTACCATCGTCTATGGACACTTGTAACACCAGGAGAATTACATCGCACCGTGTAGATACTTATTCAGGTTAGTATTAAAAGCCCTACGTAAGCCCTAATGACGTAGCAAAAACCTCAGGAAGTAAGTCATTCCATAAGCTTCCGGTCTGCGGTATAAGATGTCAGATAGCCCGAATACTTAATTTGAGAGTCAACATACAATTCATGATAATTTTCTCTCAATAAAATTAACTAAATGGTCTACTCTGTGCGTGTCAGCTTTGCAACTTTGCATCATTATCGGTTACATTTATTTTATTCCTATAAATATTTCCAATTGCAATGGAACTTTCAAAGATAATTATTTTTGAACAAAATTGAAGCGTATTTCTTTTTAAGGGATCAATCGTAAGTTTCAGCTATACCTTTCAGAGATTTTTGTATTCATAACTCGTATATCAATGCTATATCATACTCGTATATCATAACTCGTATAGTCCCTCCAATGCTGGACCACAGCCCTCTCTCAAAGCACAGCACCACACTCGATCTTCCGCTCTTTTCAGTCAGCTATTACATCTTTAAGCCATCTTTTAAGTCCTCGTCATACCTGACCAAAGGGCGTAAGTACTGCGACCGATATGATCAGCACTTTCCCAGCCACTTCATCTTGCTAATTTTTTGAGCTGTCTCGGTAAACTTGGTTTTCATTGAATTTCTTCGAGAAGCAGAACATCGATAGCTCTTTCCCATTGCTTTCTGAGCGACTTTGAACTCATGGATCAAGCTTTCCGTCTAGCGGTGGGTAATCAAGACTTCTCGGAATAGTTTAACTCACTTAATCCTACTCCGCTTGCATTTCAACTTCTCTTGGTTACTCATTAACTCTTTTGATTCACCTACTTATATTTTATAAGAGTCCGAGAGCGTTTCATTCCCTTTGAAACGTCAAAGGAATAAATAACTCCTCGGAGTTAGCAACAGTTCGGTGGAGCAATTAAGGGTTTCTACTCCGCTCGCAGTTTCAACTCTTTTAATACATTAACTCCGGAGTTACCCATCGCTATTTCCGTTAGTCAACTCATCGCCACGTAACGTACATGATGCATTAACTTAAGGTTTTCGTCTTCAAACGTTGTGGTAAACATTTACTGAAATGGTGGTAATGGCTACTCGATTTAGAAGTAGAGTAGCTGATACCATCCCTGAACATGATTAAAATCACTGACCGCTCACTAGTATAGAATAAAAAATATAATTTCAGATAGGCAACACGTTACGCCCACAGACTATAGAACGGATATTGGGAGCATATCATCGATGAATCGATGTTCGGTTCGGCGGTCACCCTCGCGTAGATTTCACGATTGATCGACTCAATAAACGAATATTTTATACTTATATGGGTATAGGTAGAGTCGGAGTGAAGGCGAGTAGCTGGTAGCTAGGTTATTCGACGAATTAACCTAGGTAATGCAAATAATGCAGGTTTGCTGTTTTCAGGTAGTCTGCATCGGGTTATCGGAATCGTGTAATCGAAATTTCTTTATGTTTTCACTCAAAATAAACTGATTTATTGTTACGATTTCTAGGCGTTTCTGTTTGTGCAATTTAGATTTCGAAAAGATTGTGATTAATCGTCTATAAGTTAAAAAAAAACTATATTAAGGGTATTTTAAAATTGTCAGTTTTATAATTTTTGATTTTTTGTACTATTTTATATTTATGAACACTATCTTATATTTTCGGTGTAGGTGTGTCGATTTGAGTTTTCATTATTTAAACCAATAACAAAATTACTTAAGGAAAAGTCCATTTATATCTACAACAACAAAGTCCGGCTTTATCTGTTTTAATTTTATCATCGCGTCATTGATTTAAGTTTTTAATTGAAATCGTAAAAATCACATAAAATCGTAATCAGCAATCATTACTTCGTACAATCACATAATAAATTACAGTTACCGCTAAAAAATCACAAAGAGAGCAAGCCCCACCATAAGTTAACTAACGTTTAGCCAAGATTAATGTTCCCCGATATATCATTTGAGACACGACAAGGTGCACGAACTTTCAACGATAAACTTTTAAAGAACTCAACTTGGTGTTATATCGGCCCTGAAAAATTGTGTATCAAGGGCCTGGCCCTGGGGCGGCGAGATAAAGGGAAAAAATCGCGCGCCACGTATTTGTTAAAGCGGACAAGATATTTGTCACCGCGGTGATGCGCGAACTTTGGTAATTGCTCTCTGGAAAGTTAGGGCTGGGACAACGGGCTGATTTTAATATTTTGTTATAAAAAAATTAAGACAGGTTTTTATTAATATATGGTTATATTTGTACTAATATATGTATAAATTAATTGCGTTAAAATACAGTAGTTTTCGATTCTTTAATATGGAATGTGGCATTCTGATGATAAGTCACCTTTCTATGAACAAGTTTAATACGTTACACGCGCTTATATGAGTACATGTACGTATCGTCCATTATTTAGAGTTAAACACTAATGTTTTTGCTTTTGAAATGAGGCAATTAAATTCTGATACTATTCAACGGCAAACAAATTAAATACCGAACCTGATCATTATTAAAAAGCGAATCGTATAGATAATTTAAATATTTATTTCCGCACGTATTGTTTTCATTATAACACTTTTAAAGGATTTATATATTACACTTGAACCTGAATTACATATTAAACTGTATATTGCAAATACTCCAAAGCCGAATCGTCTAAATTAGGAATCCTGAAAAATCAACTTCAAATCATGAGGAAAAGAAAACAAAGACATTTAATACTTGCAAGAACTTGCGCAATAGACACCCGTATCTCCAGCGTGTGTCTCGCGGCGAGGTGACTTTATTAAACTTTTTTGCATTAGCTTTTTTCGAGTTCCGAGTGGAGTTCTCGGATAAATTGTCTGGTGATAAGTCAGCCGTCTCTAAACGAGGTTAATACGTTAAACTGAGTTTAAGCGCAGTTTACGTTAAACTTGTTGGTGCCCCCGGGCGTTTAGGAATTAGCCGCAGCTTGTTTGATGACTATGGAGCAAAGAAATGAGAGTTTGGACATACGCTTTTTAGATGAGCGATTTGTTATTCCCGCATTTGGTGTTTATGTTTTATCGTCGTTCCAAGAAAATAAAAATATAGCTTTTAACAAGTGGCAATAATTTTAGAAAAGATTCCTTTGATTCAAAAATAATTTTAGTAACATTTTTTCAAGTTTCATGCAATTACTGTTCATGTCATGTTCATGTTGTAAGCTGTTCATGCAATTACAAAAAATACGGCAAAGAGTTGTACTTAGCCTTATATAAGTATCCAAAGTAAGGTAAATCTAAATAAGCTTAGGTGCTGTGCTTAATAAGTTTGTTTAAAGAAATGATTTGCGATTTTTTAAAGGCATGCGGATTGGTGGATATATTTTTTTTTTCATTCTGGAATATGCGGGTTTCATCGAGATGCTAGTAATAAAGAAATGTAGTGGTACAGGAGAAGAACTTGAACTCACGATCTCAGGAGTGAGAATCAAGATATCTTTATGCTGTCGTTTCTCAAAAGACAAGAAATAAAGTACGAGAACCCCACGACCTCATTACTAAAATTAGGTGCTTGTTGTTTTTCACCTTTAAAATTTTATTAATATAAATCATAAATTAGATAATAAAGGTTTTTTTTGTAAATGTTTAATTTTTCCTGACCAACTGCGACCCTCGGATTAAGAAACGATGCTCTTGGCTATTACGGCGCTAAAAAGCGCTTTTCTAAAAATCAAAGAGCGCAAAATCCTTTAACTCACTATCGGTAAATATTAAAATGTATGTAGAGCCGGCCATCGATGTCCCGACAATAAATCGTCGCCATCGCCTCCGTATCGCGGTGTCATTAGCGCGGAAAGTAATTGTTCAGATTTGTCTCCTCTTGAGTGGGTAGCTTTATCTGTAGTATTTTGACAAGATATGTGGGCGTTTTTGTAAAGAGAAAGAGTTCGAATTTAAGAGTTTAATTTTATTTTTAACAGTATTTATTACCTTAATATGTAAATAAAGGTTGTCTCAACAAGAACTTGAAATTCGAATGGCGCGCCATTTTCGATTGTCAATTGTTCTGTCAGCCATATTTGGTACTTTGTTAATTGAAACATTGACATTTTTGAAAATACCGCGTTGCAGTTTGGATGAACGTTTATTAATAGTGAAAAACCATTACAGAAATGGAGCAAATTTTACAGTAACAATTCGCAAGTTACGTGATCGTTTTGGTGTGCATAATCGACCGTCGCGGCCCGCTATTGAAAATTTAGTTCGAAAATTCGAGCGGACGTTTTAATTGAAAGATGAGAGAAATATCGCGGCTGTCAGTGTCGCAGAACAACCAAACACTTCCACTCGTCATCGCTCCAAGGAATTAGACCAATCTTTTAAAGGTGGTGTAGTTCTTCAGGGCTTGTGGTAGCCGCTGTATTATCCCTTAGTCGCCTTTTACGACACCCACGGGAAAAGATGAGGTGGTGCTAATAGCACCATTTAGAATAGCATCGTGCTATTCTAAAGCTGGTGAAGTATAATGCAATTTTAATACCTAGTGAAAATCAAAGTGATTTCAAGTTTCAAATATACATAATACTAAAATACAAAAGTAGTAATTTTTTACACACATTTGAAATTAATTTTCAAGGTTAATTGTATTAAATTAATTTGATTAATTTTCAACTGTTGTAAAAATTAATTGTTTCCCCTGCGTCCTTCAAGGGGATAAAAAAAAAATTTCTTAAATATTGACAAGATAAGAACAAAATATCCTTAAATTTTTTCATATATTATGATATAATTATGACAAAGATTCCGCAAATTCGACATATAGAAATAAAAAAATGCATCATTAATTTTAAAATTTAGGTGTTAATTTCTGAATAATAAATTAAACAGTCATTAATTAAAAATAAATTTCTTATGAAGTTATGCTCTCAAAAATACGTAACAAATCTTTCAAACTGACATTCAATATCGAGAAAATGTTCCAGAAAATTCTGTCGCCTCTACAAGCTTGGATTAACAGATTACCCAGCCGATGTAAGATGTGTCGCGATTTCACACCGCACCTTATCTGCTGCTGTCCTAATCTGGCAGGATTAACTTCTTTCCAGACTTGGGAAATTAACGCGTATACTGTCAATGTATTTGTATTTATTTATTGTTATTATACGGTTGGTTTATATTCTATTTATACACATTTGTTATATCTACAGATATTTAATTATTTATTAGTGCGACCAAATACCAAGACCGGCTGACATTCTTTTTCTTTTGATATATGGCAACGGTGCAATTAGCACATTCAGTAAAAACATTAAAGTGAAACATTATGCACAAACACTAGGCACTTTGAAGTTTTAATAAAATCACTAAATGTATGAATACAGAAATGTTACACTCGATCTCTGACAGAAAATAAATTGATTCTAATGCAATTTAATAATGATTGTATAGTACAATGCATATTTTAAAGAGGTACTTTTTCCCTTCTTATAAATTGCAAAAGCAATTTATTATATGATTCACATTTCTATACATAAATTTGAAAACATATAAATAACGTGTAACACTCAGTGTGCAGGATAATGTTTTCCGCTCGTATGTCTTGTTTGACGTAACACCAAAACCGCTAATGATACACTTACTGCTTATGTTGAACGTTGAACGTAAGTGTTGATAATTTTGATATATTATGTTGAAATTCCTGGAACTTACCTGCGGAAAAAAAAATGACATTAGAATGTATTTAAAATGTAATTTGAAAGCGCTATCTATGCTTGGAGTTGCCGGACAAAATACGCAACGAAGACATTCGACGAAGAACTAAAGTTCCTAACATAGCATAGGGTATCAGCAAACTAAATTTGCGGTGGGCAGACTGTAGCTGTCGCAAGACCGATGGGAGAGACGAGTCCTTGAATAGAGACCACGTGCCGGGAAACGTAGCGCGAGACGCCCACCGGCCAGGCGGACAGACAACTTGAAGAAAGTCGGGGTTAGTGGGTGGATGAGCAGAGCTGAAGACCGTGTGTGGTGGTGATCCTTGGGAGAAGCATTTATCTAGCAGTAAAGAGACACACACTGATAGTATGGTTAGTATTAAAAATCTGGTCAAGGAGCATTATCTGACTCAGTAATTTTTGCATCTCTATCTCTCTTCTACTACTTGTTTCTGTCTATACTTAGTTTCTTACTTTGTTCTGTACGCACTGTGTTTACATTCTATTTTTTTCCTTTCATTTCCCATATTATATATGTGTGTGTGTATTATGTTTGTATGTATATATGCATCTATATATTTATGTATTTTATTCATCTTAAGTAAGTGTATATGGATAAAATAGTTTATTTTAGTTATATTATGTTGACATTATGTAAAATTACACCATCTACTTTATTTGATACTAGCTGTTGCCCGCGACTTCGTTCGCGTGGTCTTCAAGTATTAAGAAAACTTCGCAGGCGTGCGCGCAAAACAACTCGCCAAAGTTTCATCGCAATCGGATGAATGGTATAAAACGCATACGGGACAAATAAACAAACATTTTTTTTTATATATATAAGATTGTCATCTGCAACACGTTACGAGTATGTTGGTGTACAGTAAAGAGTTATCTATCTATTTATGATAATTTTCAGTCTATAATTATCTTTGTTTAGTTTTAAATTTTCTTATAGAAGAAAATAAAATATCAAAATGGCTTCATCAAAATGCGTCAAATGGGTTTTGTGTGATGCACGCATACAGACAAATCAGACAGACATGTTGTTTTCCAAAAAATATTGTTTTAATTCCAAAATTCCATCACAAAATTCCAAAAAACGAGCAATACTGCCCAGTACTGCTCGTAGTGCACGCTGCAGCAAGGTTTTGATACGATTATATTACATGTATCGTTTAGAAAATTAATTAAATGCCACGCGCCATATTTTTGAAATACAAGGAAGTATACAAACTCTTATCTATGACGATCGTGTATATCACAAGCACACTTGTTCCCCGGATGTAAGGGGTATCACACACGCGCCTACTCTTCCTGGTTTCCTACTTATAGCAAGAGCTCTTTGATGTAAAATGATATTTATCAACAGTTGTCCTTTTTGATACTATGGAGGTATAATGATATATATATTTCTTGCCAAATCTGTCACTTATTTCAGTTTCACTGTTAGCAGAAATGATGTCCATATTTATTCTGGTAAAATCGAAGTCATCAAGAATGTATCTGTACCCAAAGATATAGTTTAGATGCTAGGATTACGACTCCTAAGGTTGTTTAATTATTTTCTTTATAAAAGAGATGGCACACGGGCGGGCGGCCCACGGTAAGTCATCAAGTCTTATTTACTTAATATTAACCGTAAAAAATACTTTAAAAAATTAAACTAGTTTAAAATAGTACGGTAAGTGTACGTGTGCAATGTGCATGCGCGCGTACACTTACGGCGCATGGCGGCACATTTTGTCATTTTACTGTACAAATTCTTATTCGCATTCCAATCTTGAATTGTTCTTTCTTGTTATCTAGAAATCAATTTATATGTTAGCTACAATAGGTAATATTAAAATCAAAAGTCCTATTGACAAAACAAATAATTCAACAAACAAATACCTTTACAAATGTATTATCAATTAAAAAATAAAAATTTTGAATCTTAGATTTACGAATGCACCCGAATCACTGAATAAAAACAACTTTGCGGTTCAAAATACTAACAGCATCATTAATTGGGTTCGTTTTAGGTCAAAAATGAAAATAAAATATTTTACAGAACGGCAAATAGAAGTTGGTTTTAATAACTAATTCGATTTTTAAATTCAAGTAATAATTTAAATCAGTCTATCGATTGACAATAAATCGCGTCGGTGACTTTTATAAAGTTTAACGGGATTAGATTCGGCCGATTAATGGTACATATTTCGAAATTTTTGTTTAAAAATCGATTTTCCGATCGATTACAGTTAAATATTTGGGTGGGCCGCAATGTTGGGATGACAAGATGGCTGACACAAAGTGGTAGTTAGAAAGTTGTGGAATATGTCATTATTGCATTCTGAACGATCAAAGATTGTATCGACATGTGTTGTATTTTATTACATAGTATTTTATTAAACCGGGGATTATTATTCTTTATAATTTGTAATCACAGCTATATTGTCCATTTATTTGTTTGTTTAATGTTTATTATTTTTTGGAGGTGTCGTAAAAAGTCAAGTACGATGAATGTGACACTAATGTAATATAAAGGATATGTAACTTGGTAATAACTAAAGATTTGTACACCCTTTGGGTATATCATAGTGGAACTGATTATATAATATTTATTTAATTTGTATATGTAATAGCTATGATTACAAATAAATTATATTATTATTTGTAATCATAGTGTGTAGTATCAGTAGGTATAAATTAACGGTTCCTGTCCTTTTAGGTACTTACTCAGGGGCGGATCTATATATGGACTTTTTGGGCTGTAGCCCAGGGCCCCGTGGATATAAAGGGCCCCCAGCCCCTATTGAAGACAATGAACCTATACCTATACATCATTATAGAAAACAGTTTTGACAAAATGGCAATTAGTTTGATCAATTAGGTAGGCCCCCAAGTAGTGTTAGCCCAGGGTCCCCCAAATTCACGGTCCGCCCCTGTACTTACTGTAACAAATTGATAGTGTGCATTTTCTGATGATGAAGCAGAATGCTATATCTTTCTTCTAGAAGTGACTCTATGAAATATACTATAACTGTTATAGCCTATAGCCTCCTAATGCACATTTTATAGTGCATAAGGAATATATGGCGTTAAAACGCCACGCTGGCTAATTGGGTTGGCAAGTTCATGTTTTTAGAGGTGGTGTTCCGCAAGGCTCATGTCACCAAATTTGTCATGCTTTAGTCGCTTCTTACCACATCCACGGGAAGAGATGGGGGTGACGCTATTCTAATGCCAACCGACACCGCACGCCCACGTTATAATACAAGTGACTAGATTTACTTCTGTGCCACATATCACGCGACAAACGCAATCAAATCAACATGCTTATTAACATTTACAAGTAAAGGTTACATAAAGATAATTTCTTGGTGCCATAAAACTGTGAGTTTATCACGGCACCGTACATTTATTTGTATGTAGTTAGGTGAAGATGATACGAAGTGTTTAAATTGCTATTTGTGGAAACGTGTAAATCTATCCTTAATTTGAGTAATATCAATATAACTGAAGCTAAATTAGCGTTAGATATAATCAAAGACACCGGATAGGTGTTACTATCTATATAGATGCTATCTCGGGCAGTTCGTATGCTAATACAGCCTCAAGTGTTACATGGAAGAGTTTAAATTGAATAATTGTAGTTGTACAGTTTTGGATTTGTTTTAGATACGCGATACTTGTGTGAATTGAAGGTAGATATGTCAGAACACTGAACATACGGGCGTTCGTGTAGTTCGTTGGTTGGATTCACACTTTTCCCCCGTTAATAACTTCATAACTTCTAACAGACACATGTGTCATATTTTACCTAACACTGCCCGCGACTTCGATTTCCGAAGCACTATGTTCCGAATAGCAAAAAGCACTATTCGCCAATACAAATACAAATAGTACCTACCTAACCTACAACGTAACTTGTAACACTTGTAAAATTAGTAAGTAGATAATTTTTAGTTCAAATAGTAAGTGATTTCTACTTTAGTTTATGACTGCTCTTGAAATGAACTTCGATCCTTAAAGTATTTTTTTCTTTTGGTGAGAAAACCTCTTTTACGTAGGTATTCTCAATAGTAGGCAGAATAATAGTATTCTCATTGAATTTTTACTATTCGATTAGTATATAGGGGGAGCGTGTTTATGGGAGGGGAGAGTGCACGCTGCATTGTCACAGCCGCTGGGCGCACTCGACTGGCCACGTTACTCCTCTCACAGTTTACCTTGAAATGTACTGTTTTTTCCACTTTATTCTATTTTCCCAATGTACGTACGTGTTTCCCATTTTCCCAACCTATTCTCCAAATCCATTACTATATCTTCAAAGATAGGCAGCGCATCCGGGGTCGTGTCAAAATTTGTCATTCTGGACTGATGTTGGTATGTACCGTGAATGTCTATGGGCAATCGTATTCACTTACAACCAGGTCGACTGTATGCTCGTCTGCCACCTTTTTTCCACAAAGAAAAGTATTCATTTAGAAAATGGCGAATACGAGTACGATTATTATCCCTAGTGTAGACGTTAGAGTATGTGCTATTAGCTTGATTCCCGTGGGAACTTTATAATCGGTCTGGATAATTCCCAAACTTGCGGATAAAATACCAACTATAGTTGAAAATAAACCTGGGCTGAAAAAGCTACTCAAGAAACATTATCTGACAATTACTTGACACATAATGATACATCAGTGGTGTAAGAAATAGTCATTTTTCTAAGTACAGATTTATTTCTAAGTCATTCTAAGTACTGCTGAGGGATTCTAAACCGCCCGTGAAAGTGGGAGTGGGAGTCTTAAGAGTTCATTCGCGCTCACTCAGCGCTCGAGCGTCGAACGCTCAACGCTCGTTTTTACAACACTATTGTTAACTAGAATAATATGATAACATTTGTATTACATAATAAATAATTACTGTTAGCACGTTTTAAACATAATGTTAAAAATATTTTCTGTCAACTGAAATTGAAATATCTAGTCGATTTGTTAGAATGAAGATTTTACTAATATTGATCTCTTTAATGTGCATCTAAATAAATGAAAACATACTTTTTTTATAGACAAAAAGGCGGCAGACGAGCATACAGTCCACCTTCTAAGTGTAAGTGGATAACTGAATCAAGACTAATGTTATAATGCCAAAGATTTTTTAAAGATTTAAGTAAGTATTACTTTATTTATATAATTTGATACCTATGTTTTAGTCACTTTTATTATACTTTTTGTTTTCTTCCACCTACGTTTTTTAGACGTTTTTATTTGCATAAAAAATCCCCATTTTTATTTTTTTACATTGGCAACATTTCTGATTTAAAAAGGGTAAATTAAGCTGGGCGGCTGGTAACACTGAGTGGATTCTGTGGAACAAAATCTGTTTTGTTGTCATTTTTTTTTGTTGTTGTTTGCAGTACAAATAAAAAATAGTTTTAAGATGTGACAATGTCTGCAGGACGAAAGAAAGACGACATTTGGATCATATTTGGATATAGATATGTTGATTAACGTAAAATAAATATATAATATATTTCATTTTTAATTGATATTTGTATAATTTTCTATTGTAATCCAGTGAATTTTGTCTCCTAGTTGGCTTTTATTTGAATCATTGACTAAAATAAAATAAAAACTACTTTATTTTTATCATGATTTAAACATAATGATTTAAATTACTGATAGATACCATACACAGCTATAAAATTATGTAACACTAGCGACCCGCCCTCGCTCGCCTCGCTTCGTTTCGGTTTATAAGTTTTCTTTTTTCAAAATTTAAAAATAAAATATAACCCATATTAGATACAGATAATGTAGCTTCCTATTTTTGAAAGAATTTTTGAAATTGGTTCAGTATTTCCAGAGATTACCTCGAACATACCTACAAACACACAATTTTACCTCTTTATTATATTAGTATAGATGAGAAAACTTTGCAGGCCCTATGCTTTTACGTAAGTAGTTCTATCTATAGTTGTGGTACGTGTGCTGTTTGTTTCTCTATAATATGTAATAAACATATAAATAAATAAAGATAAAATATGTACATTTTACATTTTATTTTTCCTTACAGGGTATCAGTCCTTCAAAACATGACATTATTAATAATTTTATCAGTCATATCGTCGATAATTATCATCATTTACATAACAGGTGATATTGCTGATGTTATCGAAACTCGTGTCATTCGTCTGATTACACTTTTTAACATATAGTTACACATATAATTACATGTTATTAAAATTAAACACTTAATAACGATAAATTGATTGTTATCCGTGAAACATTAAGGTGACAATATAATGTTCTCTCAATTCAATAATTCAAAAAGGCTTGTATTTAAACGAGCAGAAAAAAATACTAAATGGGCAAAAAATCATAATAAATAAAACAAACTATTTTTAGAATAACTGAAATAAACAATTTTTAACAAAGTCAAAGGACTCCGGGGGAATCCTATTTCTTTAATGTCACCAGGGAACCTTAACCTAACCCGCCTACCTTTACATTTGCTGCCATCGATGTGCTACCATTTTTCTGCTCATTCAAAAATACATTAGATAACCTTAAAACATACGCTCTCTCTTCAAAACGAACGCTCGTCGTAACACAAGTTAAATAACAACGCGGATACGAGACTTGTTATGAAAAACTTTATTATAAATTAAATAAAAATATTCTATACGTCTATTCTTAACTACAGCTTAACTCTAGATGCCCATGGGCCGGCAGGAACCCTTTATAATGGTTCATGAGTGACGTCGTCCACCTGAGGTCGGGAGTTCTCACGAAACGGTATTTGTAAACTGACCTGTCATTATGGAATAAACACTTTTCAGTTCACAATTACCCCTTCAAAACTTCCAATTAAATATCGGTGGAAGTATTGATTTTAATAATCATTCCATGACGTTGTAGTGTGTGAAAATATTTAAATACTAGGGGATGATATTATAGTTTGCCTTGCGTTGCTAGTTTATTGATTGAAAACAAACCCGTAACGCGCGAGTCGCGATAACGCGCAGCGGCGGCCCTGATAAGGTGGAAATTGGTCTTATCGCGTTGCAACGCGTGGAAATCGGAAAAATGTGCGCTGCGGGACCTGTGCCAATGTTTGGGCGAATGTTTAGACCAATGGGCGAATGGTGAAAAGGTACTCATTAATCTCAAAAATCTCAAGTTTAATAAATAAGTTTGAATATTCTATGCATTGTATTTAGTAGATCATACGCTTAGATGTACATCATTATTAATATTTATTTATTAAATATATTTATTTATTAATCGATATACTGAATTAAATGATAGTAAATAACAAATGACAAAAGGAGAAAATGACAAAAACGTGACGAAAAACATGACAAATAGTGACATAAAAAGACAAAATGCGACATAAATAAATAACAAAATGTGACATAAACTGCCTCGGTTTTCTCCCTTTCCGGAATTATCAATATTCCTTTCATGATGCCATCATTTTTGAAATGAACTCGCCAAGACCTCTTCAACTATGTCCCACACGAATAGGTTTCTAAACTATGAAAACTTGTTACTATATTAAATCCGCCCTTTTGAATTTTCCAAACCTAAAAAACTTCCTCGTTAAGATTATTTGCTAATGAAGACGTGTGCCAAGTTTCAGCTTTATAAGTAATTAATTAAAAAGTGTCAGAAACACGCTACAACTCTTAGTTTCTATCCACTGCAATTTGAGTTCGCCATATTGAATTTTCCACATATGAAAATATTTACGTTAACCTTATATGTTTAGAATTATCTGTACGAAATTTTAGCTTTCTATCACATCAAAAAGTATCAAAGAACATCATAGAAATCCCAATGGAGTGGATTTCTCTCTTGGAGTGGATTGGAGTGGCCATATTGAATTTTCCAAGTCGGAAAAATAAATAATGGAACAAAATTTATGTCAATAAACAATCACATTATACAAATTACTACATAGAAAATTTGCTTTGTTTACGTTTCAGTATTTGTTCACTGCGCAAATATTCTCAGTGAATGTACACAAGCTGCCCGTAACTATTAAGTTATTGTAGCCAGGAGCGACGTGCTCTTTCCCCGACAGCCAGCGGCGGTATGAAGGCAACAGGCAGACGATATACGTGGGTGATGAAAGTTTTTAAAGTCTCAAAAATGAAAACAGACATAAAGATGGAAATTGTCTTATTGCTTTTCGAAGTATTCTTCGCGACAATCGATACACTTTTTCATACGATGAAACCAATGTGTGCAACATGCAGCCCACCCTTCCTCAGGCACCTCTTCGACGGCCGTTTGGAAGGTCGTTACTGCCTCTTCTGCATTCATAAAACCTATTCCTCTGATTTTATCCTTAATTTTAGGGAATAAATAAAAATCATAGGACGCAATGTCTACATTTACGACATTGTTGTGATGGAGGATCATTCTGCTGCGTGGGCGTTGTTCTTGTCATAGAAGGCAAGCAGCTGTTCACATAGTAGTACGCAGTTACTGTTCTTTTATTTCCTAAAGTTATAGTAGCAAAATGACCCGATCTGCCAAAGAATGAGACAATTATCTTCTTTTCAGCACACCATCCTTTCTTCACTTTCGTCGGCAACTCTTCGACTGGAAAGAGCCACTGCGCAGATTGCCTCTTAGTTTCAGGCTCATAACAGTAGATCCAGCTTTCATCACCTGTTACTATATCAAAAAGAGAAGGTATTTGATTGACCATTGTAGAATTTTTCAAGCATTTGGGACACCATTCCATGCGGTAGTGTTTTTGAGCTTTACTCAAATTGTGAGGAATCCATCTAGCACAAAGCTTCCTTACCCGCAGGTGATCGTGTAAAATAGTTTGAACTTGACTCATACCAATGCTTAATGACACCCATATCTACTAATATGTCGTTCGTTTGTCCGCTTCAATCAAGATTCGCACAGTTTTGAGGATTTCCTCTGTCCCCGCCTTTACAGGACGCCTTTCTCTAACATCAACACTGAGGTGGCTACGACCACGTCGTTCACTGAACCGGTGGCACTGGATGGGGCTTCATCACCAAATGCGAACACAAGTCTTTCATAACTATGTTTCTGGTTTAGACCGCAATGAAAGTCATAATAAGTCATTGAACGAAAATGTTTATTATACGTGTTCAGACCCGATTCAAAATATAAAACACGTACAAAACGCAAAAGTTTAAAAAATAGGAAACTCATAGTTATGAGAATGACACACGTCGTTTTTCGTAATCTTAGTGAAATTCGGTTTTTTTTTCACTTCGTGACTATGATACTTATGTTAAATCCGGAAAAAGCACGATTTAGTTCTTAACCAATCATACGACTTTAACTTCTTCGAATTATTACAATTTAATATGTTTAATTATGCGAACGCAACAGCATGTTTCGCGTAAACCAATTTACCCATTTTAACCAATATTGCATCCAATATTTGATCAAATATTTGTAAGTTTTATTGACAGATAACGGACCCGTACAAAAATTATCTATTGTTAGTGAAACAATTTCGCGGCAGATAAAAGTATTTACGTACATTTTTTATATCTATTTTTTTTATAGAAAAAGGTCGGCTTGAGCAGACAGTCTAGAAGTCTAGATGGTGGTAAAAGGATACTGTCGCTCATGGACATCCGTGATACATGCCGACATGACTCAGCTAACATTGTAATGTGCAATGCAATCAGCACCTTCAGTTTCCACTCTAGGACGTGGCTCTCCTCGTGCATATTGTCTTGTGCATAAGGGATATATGGCCTTAAAACGCCACGCTGGCCAAACGGGTTGGCTAATCCACTCTTTTCCACCCTTGTGGCAGCGGCTTTGTTCTCCCGTCGCCTCTTACAACACCCGCGTTGAAGAGATACAGTCGACTACGCGGCAGTCATTCTAAATGTAAAAAAAATATGTAAGTGACCATTTTAGTAAAATATAATTCTTTAGGGTACAGAATCAGTTGTATACTTTTATATAAATAAACTGAGGAATGTGCTGCTGCTCAATATAAACTAATAATTATTATTAATGGTTGCCGAGCGCTAAGAATCTAAATTACGCACAATTATGTCATATTAGGAAATAAATAATTCCCAAAAATAAATCAGCCAAGCAAGAAGAACGTTAGGAAAATATTGGAGCCCTTGGATTAGGAAAGTTTAGAAGTGGATTAGCGAAAATTATTGGGAAGGATGGGGAGTAGAGAGTATACGGGGATGTGGAGTTTTCCTTCTCCAATTACATTTCCCAGTCATGATAGAATGGGATAGGGAGCTGGCAGTAGGCATAGTGGAAGATAGACTTTTCATTATACTCCCAACTCGATGGGACTGAATATACTGACTGACTGATATGGGACTGATTCGATGGGCAAGTGTAGAATATACTGGAACAACAGACCTATCTCTAAACCATATGTTCCCCATTACCCGTACATTAAATCACTTCTACAGTTAACCTCGATTTCCCAAATCTATTCAGTTATTGTATCTATTTTTTATAACATTTATTTCATTCATATACATCTTGTTTTATAAAAAAAAATAGCAGTGCCAGCGACTTTGTTCGCATAAACTTTAGAGTAATTCCCGTGGGAACTCTGTAACAGATCGGTTCGAAATGTGCCCTAAATGTTAACCTAAGTCATAAGCTATAAACTATGCCAAGATTTATTAAAATTAAGCGTTTAGACAGACAGACAGAAAATTATCCAAAAAATGTTGGTGTGGCCTCTATATCATTCGTAATTCATTGCTATCACTTTTTATTAAAAAATATTTCTTGTACAGACACGGCTCTATCACTACTTCATTACATGTATGTTATACATGTATACATCATACATGTATATTATATTTTATTATACGATTGTAAATACAAAATATCTATTGTTTATAAACTTTTATGATAAATATAATAATGAATAACTTTGCTTATACATATATACATTTATAGATAAAAAAATACTAAAATAAACAAAAAAATAAAATAAAAACTTTGGAATAAAAGTTATAGACTGAGTGAATTTACATAACTTTGAAGCGTATCGTCTATGTACGAGCATATCTTTTTGAGAATCTTTTTTAAATATATTCTAAGCGGGTTCTAAAAATAAAAATTACTCACCAATAGAATTGTGTGTCCATTTGGAGTAAGCAATCATTGGATTGTTTAGTTGAACTCCATAAAGATAACTAAAATGCCGTGCATCTATTATAATCAACCGACATATTAATATTCTGTAGCCGTATATTTTGACAATTTAAAATAAGAATTTTGTTGCGGGATTCCATTCGGCCGTCAACACGGAGTTTCAAATTAAAAAAAGAATAGCAAAACCGATTTTCACCGACTATAAGCTATAACTGACCAGTTGCAACCGACTGCAGCGTTAGTTATCGTTTTTTTTTTCCCGATAAGCGTTTAATCAAGCGCGATTTTTACGATTGGTACATTATCGCTGGACACGCCGGATTACACAGTGCGATAACAATCAAGAATGTTTGTACTTAACGGTAGGTACAGCCATCGTTTATTATTTTATCTGACGGGTAGGTGCTGGCTTCTGTGCCGGGGATCATGAGATTAAAAAAATATGATGATGCATTGAATAACAGACTTTGTTTTCTACATTACTGAATTTACGATTAGAATTTGCTATTAATAATTTTGATTGTATTGATAGAATTTGAAGTAAGGATAGTCTGGCCAAAAAAAGTGGCACGAGAAAAGGCGCCAAAAGTAAGAAAATTATGAGCGGTGATCATCTAGTTACTAGTAGTATCGATACTTGAAAAGTAAGAAAATTAAACGTATTATGAGCGGTGATCATCTAGTAGTATCGATACTTGAGTCACAGTCGTGTGATCTTGAGTTCAAATGTTCGACCCGTAATACTGAGTTTCTACTTAAGTAAGGATTTACTTAAGTAAATGTTCGGCCCGTAATACTGAGTTTCTACTTAAGTAAGGATTTACTTAAGTAAATGTTCGACCCGTAATACTGAGTTTCTACTTAAGTAAGGATTTACTTAAATAAATGTTCGACCCGTAATACTGAGTTTCTACTTAAGTAAGGATTTACAAAAATGTCACTAGCTCGGCAATGAGGGAAAACATCGTAAGGAAACCCGCATGCTCGAGAAATAACAAACTGGAATATGTGTATCCACCAATCCGCACTGGGCCCGCGTGGCGGATTATGGACCGACACCACCAGTGATTTACTTGGGAAGGCCTGTGCCCTGCAGTGGGACGTTATAGGCTGATATCAAACGTGCTATGGTTCGAATTGTCGCTTATACGCTTTATTTAATTTTGCAATTAGCAAAACTTTCTAAATCAATGTTGATTGATGAATAGATGGGAGCATATTAATGACTATTTTGATTATATACGTGTTTCGTCAACCAATTATTTATTAATCGGTCAGTTATCTATAAGTTGTCTGTTAGTCGCGAATCTAATTATTTAAAATACCTTTCTTCCTCTACTGTGAACAGAACCAGCATCAAATATTATATTTTAAAATCAACATATACATACAACTTACGTTACGCGCCCCAGTGGTGCGAGGCTTATCTCGAGCGGACAAAAGAATTTTTGACGATTGAGCAAACATAATGACGGCGCGGATCGCGATCGGCATCTCTTGGACAGGTGACGCGCACGATACATCGCACTGAAAAAATGTTAACGCATATTTCCAGGCTAGTTCACTATTAAAGAGCACATTTTTTATTTACAAACGCAATTTACGCTTACATTTATTATGTTACATAAACATGCCATCAATTTCTATGAACGTTTGCTAACAGCAGGTGCAGAAACATAAAATGAGGATTATAACAAGAAATGTACTTGATAATTCCTAGCTATTAATTACACCCTTAGTTAAAATAAGCATAATACTTATTACTAGCTGTTGATGGTGTTTCGTACGCGTGGAATTATGATTAAAAACTATTCTAATTGATACTGAGTTCCACGAATTACATGTATGCCTTTGGTAATGATTTCTTAGAGTTAAAGATGTAATCAACAAAAAAAATTAAAGCAAAATTTCTTATTCATAATGTTATAAAGGATTATTGATACAATACATGTAGAAAGATTACTTTACGAATTATCTAAACCTTATTAGTTCTTTTGCTGTCAGAAAAGAAAATTCACATAATACAATATTAAACTATAACGTATACAGATCGCAGGACTCTCCTTGCGATCACAACGCAGGTCTAGTGCGGCTTAGTAGATAATGTGCAATGTAACAAGTACTTTGCTAAAGCCACGACTTCAAACATTACAAACAAACAGAGCATTTGCGGTAAAAACGCATTTCAGTTCTCAACTAAGTTTTTCCAGCGGCAGACGATGACACGGACTCAAGTTTAAACGTCACCGCTATCACATGTCGCAGTCGGAAAGTTTTTCAACTATGTGCGGCATAGAGCAGCGGGGTTTACTGAGAGACGTCTCAACTCAATTCAGCAGGTAAATACGTGGATATCAAAGCGCCTGCCGCCCTTAGATACGTCACTCATGTAAGTTTTCTTCGCGTTTCCGCGAATTATCGCATTTTGCATGAGTCAAGAAGTTAGAATGAATTTTTGTTGGTTGCTTTTTGTCTAAAACGACACTGTGATGAAGCACTATGTGTATTATGTCACATTTGTTATCTGAAGGACAAAGATTTTGAATTAATTATAAGCATTTCTCGATCTACATGAATTCATGCCTATTGCTAATTTCTTTTATATTTATCCACTAGCTTTTGACTTCGTTCATGTGTACATGAATAGTAAGTAGCCTATATGTTAACCCGTATACCCAAATATAGTGCAATCTATTTGTATTTATACAATGCACCTAAACATTAATTTTCCAATTCCAATGTAAAAATTTGTACCTTAATTAGTAACTGCAAACAGGGTATTATAATATGCGATGCATCGATAATAGAGACGGCGACTCCACTCGATGGACTTTCATTTCCGTGCGCACGTTACTGGATAACAAAGAAGTGTTGACATATTTAGAACAAGCCTGAAATCGTACTGGTAACATTGCCGGCGTGTTGCACGGGACACACGTCAGTGGTGGCACCACTGCCAACTAACGCGGAGATTTTAATTTTCGAATCCATCCCGCCGGTGACAAGTCGCTTCGCGCGTTCGCAAACGTCAAATCGAGATCTCGATTGCTTCCTCCGTTGGAGAAGAATCGAATTTTTTAAACTGTCAAAGTTTTGATTGACACGCGGTGATCGGTTGGAGCACACGCGAATAGGTTTTTGTGGGAATTGCGCGGTGATTGATTCCAATTGAACTTTAGACAGCTACTCTGTTTTCGCATCAAACGCAATCATTACTTTGGTATATGTTTTTTTTTTAAATATACTTTATCACATATTGCCCAAATATCAATATCCGAACTAATCTTTATTTTTACCTCTTACAATAGCTACTAAGAAGATCCCTTTACGCTCAGTCAGTTTAAGGTTATCTATTCCAAGCATAGTTGAAAGTTAGTTCTGAGTCAATCGAAAGCTTTCACCGACCTCCGAAGCATTTAAAATTGGGTAAAAATTGAAAAGTATGAATAGATTTTTGCGGCGCTCTCGTATCGTCTGAGCCCGTCCAACGTCCGTCACTATCTATATTCCACACGAGCGAGCCCGATACTCGCTTCCACGATACACCTACTCGATTAAAATAAGAATAGTGCGACGTACAACACTATTGTGGTACCGACCTTCCGAGAAAGGTTGTAAGCTGATACCGTGTTTAAGAAGTGTGAAGACCCGTTACATATGTAGCGTGATGTTCATTTTTTATACATGAAAATGATATTAAGATAGCAGTACTTTCTTTCAATAATGTTTATATGAGTAAATAAGCTGACGGTCTAGTCGATGGAAGTGGCTACCGCTGCCTTGATAATTACCTTTCAGATATTATCCGCTGCCTAACATCTGCGTGCAATAGGGATTCTAGTTTATAGCTTATATAAACTCACATATTTGCTCAAATTTAGAAACTCCAGGTCAAAACTGTGAACGCGTGTAGTTCACATAGTTATTTCTTAAAAATCTTTGAGTAGAAAGTTAAATGAATTGAGTGTAATGTAATCAGAAATCCCTAATTTGAATGACAACTTTCATAAATTATTAATTAATAACGTCCATTAATTCACACATTTCACAGCTGAAGTGAGAAAATGTGGGGAGTGTATCGCGACCCAAGCAAAGCCCTCGAGACATTTAATCGAAACAGTGAGGCGCAATAATCCAACATGGCGTCTGCAATTCGACTGCAGATGCAATTGTCACGGGCTGCCGAGCCCGCCGCCTGCTCCTTCTGTTTTTACTCGATTGCCCGATTACTCGATTCTCGTTTTTCGTCGTGCCCCAACGGCGATACCGGCCGTGTTGTACATTGAGACCTGTCATACATATCGGTTCTTTGTTCACATAGAAAAAAATAGCAAAAAAAATGAGATAAAAAGTCGTCCCGAGCAAATTGGCCGCCTCTGTTATAAACAACAGAGGTGGAATGCGAGCGATAGCGGACAATAAATGTCCGATTTTTACGATGCGAATTTGTTGATTGTTTCACCTCATCATGCTTTGTTACGCTAGTTTTGGCGCGGGCTCGAACTGTCTCATTGACGTTTCTTTTTTTAAAAAGGTTCTTTACAGTATCTATTTGCTCGATTGAACCGAGTTCGGAACAGTGTTTTGTAACAACTGGCGTTATTTACGTTCGGAGTTCAGTGTTGCATCCTTAATAGGTATATCTGGACAATGTGCGGACCGTTATCTGCGAGCTTGAGAAGGCTCTTGGGGGGAAGCCGGGCTTGTTTGGTGGGTAAGGGAGGGGGAAGAGGTCCGATATGAATCACTGGGAGTAATGGCTGCAATATCACGTACAGCACTTTGTCAACTGGTTGTAGCCTTGCAGTTGCATAGATAATAGTGAGATTGTAGTTCTAAGAGGGATCGCTGTTTGTAATCGTTTGAATTGCATCTCGACACCATCTTTGTTCCTTGAGGCATTGTATTTGCCCTGTGCGCTCGTTTCTGTACGGATTTAGTGCTAAGTAAGTATTACCTAAGTATAATGCCAGTAAATTATTAATGTCGCCCATGGATATCAGCAATACGTGGCATAATCAGTCAAAAATTACGAAAAATTCGCAAATGTGCTACTTTACGAAATTAGTTATATGTATTTGGAAGAAGGATTGCGAAGGATGGGGATTATAGGGTGTATTATTATATGAATCTAATATAATATCAACCCATTCCGCTCCCCCTATTAGGTAAATTGAATGAGAGAAACGATACGGCACCGCACTGGATTTATTATTATTTATTTCAACCACAGCATACGAACTTTTTACATCTCAATTTTGAAGACAAGTACACGTCAACAGACAGACAGGGTGCATAAATCATAAGTATCCAAATAGGTAAAGAGCCCGTGCTAGGACACGCTATAAATTTTCGTCAAATAGCTTATTAATAGATTTTTGTGGGTGCACACTTATGATTGTTGTTTGTAGATCTTTATAGATCATTATCTATAAAAATATAGATCAATTTATGTATAACAAGGGGAAGTACATGAAGCAATAAGCTAATGCCAAAAAACAGAGTACTCACGACTTTAGGGAAAGTACAGAATTACTATATCCACCCAAGCGGAAACACGGACAGAAGCTGATAATGGAGAAGTTCACCATTTTTACTTCGTACTTATTTTTTTAAAGATTACAAAAGGAATCGTGTGTTTTTTTACAATATCGTTAAAAATGACGAAGTTATAGCCTATAAAAGTTGAATGTTGACTAACAGCGTGTGACGACATTTACACACATACAAACGATAGGTAAATAAGTACACCTTATAGCACACCAATGAATACAGCGAAAGTGACACAAAGTTTAAGTGAATAGGTATACAAAGGGTAGGCCTTATCTTATAGGTATAATTGTGTTAAGTTGATTGTGTGTTATACTTATATTTATGTTTAATTTCTTTTTGTTTTAATTTTGTTAGTTTAGCATCCTTTAGCATCCCATTTTTCGGAATTACGAAAACGGAACGGCACAGCAAGGCATTGGATGGGATGGAAATGGACGAGGTAAACGATATGAGGATATCGGGCAACTTTTTTTCACACTCGTAACACAGTTTGATGGCAGTGTTATGTATGTGGCGGGATAGGCTCGACCCAGTCGCGTGAGGAATATAGTATCATCTTTCCCCGTCAACATTTTAAACAGAACATTCAAATACAGATCGAAATACTATACGTATTCATAATAACGAAAATGCAACCAGTCAAAGGACAAAGTCAAAGGACTGAAAGCAGTATCCACTGCTGGACATGGGCCTCAAGACAAGACAATGTGCATGAGGGATGCCTTATGCGTGGTCTTTAAACGCCACGCTGGGCCAAATGCGTTGGCGAATCCTTCATTTTTTGAAGGCGTGTGGTAGCGGCTTTGCTATCCCTCAGTCGCCTTTTACGACACCCACGGAATGAGATGGAATGGTGATATTCTACAACGTAGAAGTTATTTCAAAAACATGACGATCAAAATTTAAGTATAAGCTTCTTTACCAATCCTTCAGTCCCAGATATTTCTCAACCTATCGTCGGACAGAATAACTTTATAAACAAAAGTTCCCTTTACGAACACGAGATTTCTTCCACTTAGCACCGTATCAATAACCTCTCATAAATGGCCGTCGTGGCGTCGAAAGAGCGGGCCGCCCGATAGCATCAGGCCGAAGCACCATCACGCCGTTTCTTCGAGTGGCTGAGCGCGGCTAATCTGCGTTCGCGGGTCGATCGGCGCGAATGCTACTCGTGAAATGGTTATTCAACAATTATTAGAATTGTGGGTGGATTCACGTTGGCATAAATGGATGGGATTGATTGTAGTTACATTTTTCATAGGACTAACTTAGTGTTTTATATTGATACGGTTCGTTATCTGATAACGTCGTAGTGTGATTTGTAATTCGTTTAAGTACTGCCAATGAAGTCCTAGGAGAGTAGAAAACTAAAGAGACTACTGTAGAAGTTTAGAGATTGTATCTTGCAAAAGACGACAAAAAAATAAGAACTAAATACACCGATTAATTAGTTATACCTATTTAAAAAAACATATATCGATTATATCCAATAGCGTGATAAGATTCCATCTGAGTTGGAGCAATGATAGGCGCGAGGTACAGCAAATGCTAGAATATTCCCACGCTGGCCAGGCTGGATAATATTAAGTTCGAAAAATAAAATGATTGGACGGGCTTAAAGCCTGCGAAAATAGAAGCTATCTCTGATGCAGTCATCTCTACTTTTCATTTTTGGAACTCAACGTCGGTATTGATCTGTCTGCCCAATTCAAGAAGTGCAGAAAAGGTTTTAATTCACTTGTGATTGTTGTTTGTAGATCTTTATAGATCCTTATCTATAAAGATACAGATCGATATATGTATTTATAACTAGGGGAAGTATATGAACCAATAAACTAATTCCAAAATACAGAGTACTCATGTCTTTGGTAAAGGACAAAATTACTATATCCACGCAAGCGGAAACACGGACAGAAGCTGGTAATGAAGTTCACCATTTTTAATTCGTACTTAATTTTTTTTAAAGTTCTAGCCTTTCAAAGTTGGATGTTGACTGAGCAGCGTGTGACGTCACGATACATTTACATACAAGCGATATATCGTTGAATAGTGCTTATGAAACTCTAACTCTAAACATCTAAAAGTTGATTTAAACATTTTTTTTTAAAACTTACGAAATGTAGCTGAATCTCTCTTTTAAAGATTGCAAGGTAAGGCCTTTTAAGGATTGTATATATTGTGGCGTCACGTCCATTAATTTTATGTTAGGCGAAGTACAGATATTAATATACTCGTAGCTATAACCGTTAGTGCAGTTAGACTAAAGGTTTAGTAAGGGAAAATGAAGCAACTAGAATGTTAGACGAAGTGAAAGTAGTGTTAAGTATTGTTGTTACCTTTGTTGAATGCTTATAAAACCAAGGAAAACATCAAAAGCACAATTCCGGTTTTACTTTCCGGATGGCTTGATAATGTTGATACCTCGGACGTGTACTATCGTAAATGTATTTGGCGAACTGTGTAAAAATGTAATTGTTTATTTTCTATTTCTTATGATTTCATGTTCTCCCGAAGTTTAATTGGTAGTCTTTACATGGCACCAGCCTATTGCATTTCTGTTTAACCAAAGTTGACTGGCAAAGAATGCCACCGGGCATTGAGTTCGCCTCCTGTACAAATGTTGTAATAATAAAGTTTACATAAATAAGAATCCTTTAGAACAATAAAATCGGGCCGACACTATTAAATAACAAAAACGGCGATTTCCTTAACGTAAATACATTACTTACTTAAGCCTTGAAATATTTCTTTTCTCATCGAACTTACCTGAAAGAAAATGAAAGTGTTATATTAATAACTAGCTGTACCCGGCCACACATTGCTGTAGCTGCCCAACAGATGGCGCTTACCCTGTTATTGCCTGTTTTTGGGCAAAAAGCATGTTTTTACCCTGTGATAGGTATATAAAAACACGCACGTATTCGAATGCAACGTTGTTTCAAAATTTCAAAGCTATAGGTGAAGAACTTTCGGAGATTTGAGATTATGAACAAACGAGCATTTACATTTTTTTATTAAATAAATAGATTAAAGTAATAGTGATTAATTAATACCGGACGGATTGGTTGATGAAAGTAATATCAAATGATATTCAAAATATTGTCATTTATTTGTTCATCAGTACTTAATATTTATATTTCTGACTTAGTACATCTGTTAAGAGAATAAATAATAATATATAATTGGAAAGATATATATTAGGTATATCGTGTCGGCGGGTTGTAGTACCACCCCCACTTCTAAGTGACGTAATAAGTGAGTTCTAAGTGACTAGGGGATAACAAAGTCGCTACCACAAGAACTACATTACCTACTCTTAAATTGTGGACTCGCCAACACTCCTGGCCAGCGTGGCGTTTTAGCGCATTTTTATCCCTCATGCAAGAAACAATGTGTATGGGTCGGCCTATGTCCAGCAGTGGGCGATAAAACGGTTACATAACATGATTATATTATTTTTTTTACATACAATAACATAGCATAAGTTTTATTTTTACATACAATACAGAGTAGGAGAATTTGTGATCAACACTGCGAAGCCAACTCGAGTAACACCTACTTCTTTACATAGTATAAAACAAAGTCGCTTCCCGCCGTCTGTCCCTCTGTATGTACGCTTAGATCTTCTAAACTACGCAACGGATTTTAATGCGGTTTTCACAAATAGATAGAGTGATTCAAGAGGAACGTTTATACGTATAGTTTAATATTGTTTTGTGTTAATTTGTTGAAATATAACGATGTGACGGGCATGCAACGCTGCCGGGCACAGCTAGTAAATAAATAAATTATGAAATCAATAATGAGGAAAGGCAATGTATGTAAGATAGTGATATGGTGAAAGATTAAAATATTAACAGTGCAAGAAATGTCATATTAATAAGTAAATCAAAAGATAATCCAAGAAATGTAAATATCGTACAAACCGAAGAAACGTTTAACAAATACAAACTGCAAGTACAAACAGCAATGAATCAAAAACAAAATAATGTGATTATCCCGCCGCATCCCGGTGTTAGTTTGTGGTACAAGAAATAGGCTTTGAGCGAGCGGCTGTTATCTGTTAAAATATTCACTATTGTAATTATACGTAATCAAGCTTCGAACAAATAAAAAACTTTATTACTCATTATCAACATAATAAATAAGTTTCAACAACCAAAAAAATATTACCCTTTGTATAGTTTTAATTGTTATAGTTTTTAATACACGTTTGTGCTTATTTTATTACATTTACTTTACGTTACGGAAGTCGTTTATTTTTCACAAGCTTTAGTTCCAGCTACTTGAAAATTTATTAAAAAGTAAATTTTAATAATATAATTTATATTAAATATAAATATTTGATTAAAAAAATAAATAAAATAAAAATAAATAAATAAATAAAATAAATCAAAATCACCATAATAACATTTTTACTGACTTAAAAAATTGATAATCGTGCGAACGCTCTTTTGTTTAATGCTTTATCGGGGAATATGGAAGAAATGTTATATTAAATTATTAAACACTAGCGACCCGCTCTCGCTTCTCTTCGGATTATAAGATTTTTTTTTAATTTTTTTTTTCTAAATCTCTAAATAAAATATATCCTATATTAGACATGGATAATGTAACTTCCTATTTGTGAAAGAATTTTTGAAATAAGGTTCAGTAGTTCCAGAGATTACCCCCAACATACGTACAAACACACAATTTTCCCTCTTTATTATATTAGTATAGATAAACATTGTAATGAGTTGCTTCCTGAAATTAGAATAACTGGAATTACGCATATAATAATTTTATATACAAGGTATTGAAGAAAAAATTGAAGCCGTGCTTTACAAATATGACATATATACCTTAATAGTCTCTATTAAAAATAGAGTCAATTATAATTTATGAAACACGAATTACTTCTTTGTCTGTATGCTCATTTTGCTTCTGCAACACATATTCTTCATATCAGAAACATATTTTCATATAAATATTGTATTTCACGAACTGTTCGATCTTTCCGCTGCCGCCGATATCTTGTACTATTTTCCAAGTTCGACAAGAGGCGAGTGCAGGAAATGAAACGGCCCCGGAGTAGGTGCCGATAAATCCAACCACGCTCGGCAAGACAAAGAACTTGCCACTTCTTGTAGCTTTATTAACTGGGCGAATGTGACAAATTGATCATTCCAGATGGACGGGCTATATAATTCCTTTTGTTGGTTTAATTTAGTGTTGAAAAAAATTAAGTAATGAAATTTAGTCTAAAGAGTAAATTACAATTACAAGTAACTCTTGTTTCTTGCTATTTCAACTAAATATTTAAAATAAAATTTAATTTCTAACAAATTAGTTCATCTAGGTACTTATATTATATTTATTACTATTACATTCCTTCCCGTGGGTGTAGTAAAAGCCGATTAAGAAATAACACAGCCTCTACCACAGGCCCTGACGCCAAGGGACGAATGAACTCGCCAACCAGCTGGGCCAGGCGTGTCGTTTTAAGGCCATATATCCCTCATGCACATGAAAATGCACGCGAGGAAAATGTCCAGCAGTGGGCGATACGAGTATAAGCGCTGTTGACGGTAACTCATATCTGTAGCTCATTTTCACTTACAAATAAATATATATCAATCAGATCATACAGAATCTCAAAAAAAAGTTTTAAACAAAGTAGGTGAACATCGCTAGTCTGAAATTAAATTAGAAAATCCATAAACAAACAAAACCGAATAACATTTATCAAGTTTCTGCTCATCCAGTTTCCTGCATTACTTGAAGATAAACAGTTGGAGAGTCAAATCAAGCGTGCCGGAGTCGTCTTTGTATTGAATAAAACAATAAGTTGTAATACGCGAACTTATTCGGGCGGAGATAAAGAACTGTTTACACTGTCGGATTGTAATGCAAACCCGTATTAGGCTATGCTAGTTTTATATTAATACAACAGTTGCGAGTCGATGTAAAAATTGCATATATGTCCCACGAAAACCTCCGAAAGAACCCGGTTTAACAGACCGCTGTAAACGAGAGAGATACAAAATGTAATATCTATTCTTTTTTTATTAAAAGTAAAGATTATGTTTTTAATATAAAGAGTTATTTAGTTTTTAAGGTTCCGTGATCATTTGAAAACCTTTATAGTCCCGTCGCGTTCATCTGTCTATTATTTCTCTATAATTCAAAATAAATTAAACAGTTTAATTTAAAAAAATACATAAAAAAATTTAAAAAATAAAAATAACGCAAAAGCGTGGTGTCGCTGAAGTGGTCTTTTAAAGAGAAATTATATTGATTAGGGAATTTTTCAGTCATCGCTGGTGAATATAGTGGACCCCTATAACATTCCTAATACCGTTATAAACAAATCAAAACTACAGTTCCTAGTAGGTAGTTCCAATTAAAAATACAAAGGATACTGAACCAAAGTAAAATACTTATTTCTGAAAGATTTTGGAAAACCATATTCATGGTACAAACAAAATTTTGACAGGGCCAAATAGCACTTATTACTCTTAGTCGGATTATTTATTCGAGTCGGAACTGTCAATAAAGTGTCATCTCCGTACAAATTTCACTCTGTTTGACAGTTCTATAAGTCATATAGAATAAATAAATTAACTCGTTAACTAATAAATTAAGTAATTAACTCGAATGAATAATACCATTTTCGTTTATGTAGATATTTATCGCATCGCATTCCTATCACTCTAAATATGCACAAAACAGTGTAATTACTCTATTACCTTACGTACGCAACAGCCACTTTAAAGATATTGATGTGTTTTTAGGTAGCAAGCAATCTTTTAAATCACATATCATTAGGAGCATATCTGAATGAATGGAAAGGTGACTATAATCCTGTACGGTTCTGTACGGTGGATGAGTGGTAAAACTCATCCGATGCCAAGGCCCTTCCTCTTTCTAAAGCTGCAGGACTTGTAGAGCTCGTGTATTTTTCAATCTTTCATTATTAAAATTGTATTGAAATTTCTAAAAAAAATATGACACCTTTTTCAATTTTATTATTTTCCAATTGCCGTAATTTCTATTCACACAAGTGATAGGAAAGCGTTTGATAGCAAACTATTTGAAAATTGATCGTCAAGTGTAAACGCGTGTTAAGCAGCATGTACTGTGTTTTCTCATCTCTTTCAGGAAATTAGCACCGCTTCCCCGAGGGATTATTGCGAAATAAGATATTGTTTACTCAATCCATTCGTTCACTTCGTTTGAATGAATGATGCTCTTTGTTCTCGAACATTTCGTGCGAAAACTCGACGCGATTGATGATTGCAACGATAGTTGAAGGGTTAATTTAATTTTGTTTATGTACCTATATTGTTTATGATAATGGATTAAACGTTTCAAATATGATGCGTATTTAATGTTATAAGTTAAATATTGAAAAGGCTTTTGAAAATTTGTGTTGCAAGGTTTTTATTTATACAAAATGAATCAACTAAATACTTTGAAAAATTCTTGAATTTCTGAGAGAGTGAAATGTAAAGAAATTATTGTAATTCACACAACTCAATCAAGAAATAACATATACCTGCGTTGTATTTATCGTTGTTCTGGTCATGTTTCTTTTCAATTCTTTGACACTTGACCAGTTTTAGGCGATCAGTTGGGTCATCAAACTCCTGAATATCATTAATTATGGTCCAAAACTCTTCACAATTGAGGAGCACTGTGCCCTGCAGTGAGACGTTATAAGCCAATGTCGACTATACGAGTACACTATATAGCCAAAGCGCGCGCCACGAGCAGGAATAATGTCGGTCTTTAACATGACAGATTTGTATGAAATCGTCGATCACTGACCATTCACTAGACTCCTCATATTAAGATTCAATAAGATGAGGGGTCTAGTAAAGTGGTCGGTGATCGACGATTTCATACAAACCTCTTTTCCGTCCAGCTTGGCTGGTCTCATGTCAATGACCGCAATTCTTCCTGCTCGTGGCGCGCGCTTTACCTATAATATACTTATAGTCGTTGATCGTTGACCCTGCATCAGAGTGTTGTAACTAAATACATCTACAAAATATCGATAGCCATCTACTATGGACGAGTGTGAATAAAATGCGAATATTACATTACTGTGACAAGGTGACGGACGGAGTAGGAAATTGCGGGCCCGCGTCACATTTGGGACCCTGTCACGTTTAACGTGATATTGAATATTTCTGATGCGTTCTTTTTAAATGACGCTATCTCTTGACTTCGGAATGCCATATATATTCTATATTTATTTACACGTTTTATTGAATAATTTTGGAACTTAAAACCGTCGGGTTGGCGAGTCCACTCTTTTAGAGGTGGTATAGAGTTCCTCAGGGCTTGTGGTAGCGGCTATGTTATCCCTTAGTCTCCTTTTATAACACCCACGGGAAGTGATGGAGTAGATGAAACAAGTATTTAGTATTAACTTTGTATTTAAGTTGACCATTTGTCGTAAGACCAATAAATGTTTAGATATATTCTATGGATCACTGTCCCGATTCTGTAATCACGCTTATATCGATATCGACAGTGTAGTTTATGTGTAGTGAATATTTAATTACTGTAGGAACATCTTAGTTTATTGTTAAATACTTTAATCTTAGTCTATTGTTTATGATAATACTCGTTGTTTTCAATGTATAATTGTGTTGTGTTGTTTTCACATGTTACTCAAACCATGTTATAGTACCTATAGATACCATACCCTCAACCCATGATTCTCTACTGTTGGATATACGCCTCTGTCAAGGCTTACCACCACAAACAATCTTCTTATCAAACCATCACCAGTCAACTTATAAAATAATTTACTAAACAAATAAATAAAATAAACTTAGTATATAAATACTTATCGCTTTTTGCATTCAAGATGAACAAATAACGTAACCAAATCTTACCCCATCCGCTAGTCATATATAACGGTATCATAGTATCGGGGTGGGTCAGATATTTCAATTCTCGGTCGGATATTGGCGGGCGTCGTGACGACGCATACATCCAGCCCTGACTGTCCACGGCTTATCGTAATATTAAAATCTCTTGTGTGCACCCGTGAGTTATGTGGGTCCAATTTTATGGATGTGGGATGCAAAAGTATATGTTTTATCTGGGATAAGTAAACAAATCAAATAACTGTAGCAGCCACTCGATTACAACACGGCGAATTGAAAAACATATCGCTGTCTACTCGTACGTCGTCGTTTCGTTCTCTCATTTTATTTCTGTTTACAATACATAGGTCTGATTGGTGGATTTACTAAATTTGCTAGCGAAGCCACCCGCCAATTTTTAAAGTAAGATTTTATATATTAATAGTTAATATATATTAATAGTTTTTCAAATAAAAATACTAATTCTCTATACTTACTTTCGCAATTCACAATGTTTCATTTCACCTCAACAATACATGTTTTTAATGTGATAACCCTCGAGTCTTTTTTTGAAAAAAATCGAACACATTTTTTTATAATTGGGTAGGCGGTCGCCATTTTAAATTTATTTAAAAAAAACATACATGAGTTGTCAATCTATTCATCATAATCATAGAAATCATAAACAATGATGAATAGATTGACAACTCATTTGCTGAGATCAAGATTTTAAGAGCTGTAAAGGAACCCTACCTGTAAAGGAACAGCTGTCAAATACATATAAGCCTTCCAAAATACATATAAGCCTTCCTTTTTGGCTTATATTATATGTATTCGTCGATTCGGATAAAAATGATTTTGAGTTACACTTTGACAATAGTTAGTGTATCTCGTATACCAGAAGTTATTACCCATAGGTGTCACACTAAACGAAGCTTGTATCGTGGGACCTAGAGCCGTTAATTGACCTGTATACAAGGAAAACTCAAATAAAAACGAAATTGTATTCAGTACCTAATAAATTGATTCATTCCCGTCATTCATTCATAAATTGTATTCATTCATAAATTTCCCGTCAGGCAAAAATTACAAAACTTTCCGTTTATCTACTCACAACTATGTCAATACTCTGTATTTTGTTGTTTCACTTATACATTTTCAACTTTATTGTAAAATATAATAAGGAGCGGATTATTCTGTCTCATTTTTTTAAAGGAGACGCATAGTAACGTCGCAACCACAGGTTTTTTTTACAGATAATTAATTCATCACTCAGGGACAGGCCCAAGAATAATAAAACTATAAGGATATTTGTAACCTTTCTAGGAAATATTCATTCAGTCACCTATACTATTTACGCTGTAGCATGGTGCGGATGACATTTGACGAACCGTGATGAAAGAATTTCAGTGATGAAAGTTGCTGCGATCTAAGAACATGGCGTAATATTTCAGCTGCACCCTAAATATCAGCGGCGTAAAATATTTAATCCTTAATAACTGTAGTAAATCAAAGAAATTTAACCTACCACAATGTTATTATCTACTTTCTTAACATGATAATTACCTTTCTTAACAGAATAAACAAAGTTTAGATTTAGAGGATATTCTTTTTAAAATCGATAATTGTGTTATTATACATTTTAACATTAGCACAAAATAATTATGACTGGGAATAATGGGAATCCCTGGGAAATAATTATGACATTCGAGTGAAGGCAGGGCGGGTCGATAGTATTATTTATTCCCCTGAGTTCAAAACCTGGCCCTTATCATTGTTCTACCCATTAAATAGACGAATATTTCAAATAATGAGCGAGCGGAAAAAAAAATATTGTAGAGATACACGCTTGGCCAATAATTAAAAAAAATGGGGCACGTGGGTAATACTTACTCATCGGCACCAGATCTGCATAGCGGGCGACACATCTTTGTGATTTCAAGGAGAATAAATTCATAAAAAAAACAACGCCATTGATATACCAATCAGTAAGTAGAATCCAACAATCTGTACTGGGTCCGTATTGTAAGTGGTTCGAAATTCCCTAGTGATCTACAATGAAATCAACGAGACATGAGGTTTGCATCTATGTGAATGGGTGCTGAATTGCCCAATCCGATTGTCGGAATACTTGCACTGTACACTATCGGCGTGCACTCACACAAATATTATACAAAGCTTATATCTCGTTGATTTCACTGTACTAGGGGTACGACTAGGTCCTGCAGTGGGAAGTTATATACTGATATTGAGTTTGAAGTCTACCACTGGCTGGCTACTAGTGGGCTGGCTACATCTGTTGTAGGGCCAATAACAAATGGGGTAGATGAATCCTCAAAAAGAGATCACGTTCCGGGAAACGTAGCGTGAGATGTCCTCGGGGCAAGTGGACTTAAGGCTCATTTACACAAGAAATGTTTCTCAAAGGCGTGCAAGAAATAAAATCATTATTTGATCACTGTTATCACTCTTATGTTCGAGTTTTTCTCCTTATGTTGTAAGCGAGAAACGCTTGAGAAACGAAAGCGAAATTGGGTCGCAAAGAGAACCTTACACAATGTTCTCGTCCAGACTGTTCGAAAAGCTCTCCTTGTGTTAATGAGCCTTTAAATAAATTCGCCAGTAGTGGATGGACGAGAAGAGTTGAATACTTAATGTTGTGATGTCTCGGGAAAGACCTATATCCAGCAGTGGAATACACATACTGATGGAAGATATGTTCCTTTGTGGTGTGAGATATGTCACTCAAAATAAACAGTATTATTATCTCTACTCTTACTACTCTCTGCTCAACTCTACTAGCTGAATAGATAGTTCAAATAACAAACTATCTAACCTATCAATATTTTAATATCTATCAATATGCCAGCTTATAATGCATGAGTCAACTCCGGCGCATGTTTGTGATTCATCGTTGCATTGATAACATACCGACACAACTGCCTACCTTATACTGTGCCTAACGTGTATAGCGAATTTCAATCTGTATGCACTTTTGATAACAGAAATTACCGATGGCTGAAATATTTATGTATTGTAGATAAAGAGTGATAAACAGATCATAAAAGAGTTGAACTTGAAACAGAGTTTCTTGTTACTCAGATATAAATATTTTTATAGAATTTATATCTATTTATGTATGTTTGTATGTATTATAGGTACTTATTGTTGTATATATATATATATATACAATATATATATATATATATATATATATATATATATATATATATATATATATATATATATATATATATATATATATATATGTATATATATGTATATGCGTAGGTTTGTATGTATTTATATAATACATTTGTATGTAATACAAATGTAATACAAATTTATTGTACCATACCACCTCATTTGAGTCTTGCTCGCATCTCCCGATTGAACCTCTCTGATCAATCCGAAGGTTGGCTGGCAGAGAATGCCTTACGTTATTAGACTCGCCTTTTTACGATAATAGTCGTATGATCCTTGACATATATTCGCCGCGTACAGTCCGGTCAAAAGGACACTTCATACCGCGAGCTCGAAAGTTGTGGAATGAACTGCCAGCCGAGGTTCTTCCATTACGCTACGATATGGGGCTCTTCAAGAGAGCTGTGAACAGGATTCTACAAGGTCGGCAGCGCACCCGTAAGCCCCCGCTGGTGTAGTAGGTATCATGTGGCCCGCCCGGTCCTCTGCCATGAACGAGAATCGATCAACGAGTAATATTTATACACGATGTTGTAAACGAGAGGGTTATGTTATAATTCTCATGATTGTCTGATGAATTGAAATTGGACGCAGATCATTAAATTATAACAACCGCAAACGTGACTACACCTATTCTCAAATTCCGAAAACATTGGTATCACACACATACTGTGAATCCATTCCATGCCCTTAAAAGTGCGACCTGCGGATCCGTTACAATCTTTGATCGAATCAGTCATTCGAATTGACCAGTCGATACACGTATACACTCCAGCCATTTGCTAAAAACAAACAGAGGTATACATTGGTCCTAACAACCAAGCAAATAGATTAATACTCGATTCTAAAACTGTCTACTTAAAGATCGAATTGAAGTTGCTTCCATTTCCGAACGAGATTTCTAACGAATTTCAGTTGTAATTGTATCGACGTAAAATTGTAATTTCTTTGCAGGATTTATTAAGTATCTACAATTGAATTTTAATTCTGAATCGAAGTTGTAAAGGTCTATAATTACTTGAATTGTGGATGTTTATGTTTTCTTTGGGTTTTGGTTTAGTTTGTAGTGGAAAGCAAAGTGCGTAGGCAGCGATAGTCCTTACTGGGCGGCTAGACGTTGTACCAGACGGTTGGAATAGGAATGCGTTTCTTTGACTGGTTGTGTGATCATTCACACGATTTCGTCTGTGTTTAGGATTGGCGCCTTTGCAGGATTCGAAACCAGACAGTCGTTTTACGAGAAAAAAAATGTTTAATGTCTTTTTAGCAAATCTTCGACAGACTGGTTTTCCTTTTCTTTTCTTTCTAGTCAATGGCGAAAAACCTGCAAAATTTACACAGTTTTCTAGTTTTTTTTTGTAATAATTAAATGCGCTGTTATCTTAAATTAAAATCAATAAGTGAAGTGAACACTAACTTAAGTTGCTTTTTTTATTTTAAGTTAACAATAAAACTACTTTCAAGAGGAATAGTCATTAAAATTCAGTAAGAAAAGAATAACATTTTGGTCAAATGAATTCTTCCGATTTTTAAAATTTCTAGTTCTTAATCTTTTGAGATTACAAAAAAATATATTTTATGGAGACATCATTTCGCCATAGACTTTAGAAAAGTAAAAGTAAAGTAAAAATAACTGCACTTTTTGGCATCGAGAAGTGAAGTTGAGTTTTTGTTTGATTATTGAAAAAATTGTGCAATTTATTAAACTTCATAGTGTTTCTCGTGCATAGAGTTTGTGATAATCAAATAAAAGCGTGGGACTGCGTTCTTCGTGTGTTTCCACGGAATTCTCTTCTGTCCTCAGTAAACCTTCTATCGCTATAATGAGCGACACCTGACTTACTTCCACGAGTGGACATTTAAAAGATTACGTTTAAGACGTTGGAATTGTTTATTACGAAGAAAATTGACACTGGCAGAATGTGCTAATTGCACCATTGTCATATATGAAGAAAAAAAAAGAAACTATACCGACTGAGTACACGTGACACACGAAAATATATTATGTAAATACTATGCAGCTCCCCCTAATTACGACCAATAACAAAGTTTTTAAACACACAGATTCTTATGCAGGTTGCTTCAGTTCGTTGTTTATTGACAAAATATCCACATTATTATATTGTTTGTGTCATTCCAGCGCGTTCAGGTGCCTTACCACCATTCCTTATAGCAGTATTATTTTAACCTTACTTCTCAATTTCGTACCACGGCGTCCATAATGTAAGCTTATTTTATTAATGTTTTAATAGAAAGATTTGGTGACGTCAACACAATTCGATAACTTATAGTGCAAATCGGAACGTTGTATGAAAGAAATGGTGTTATACAGTTCATATAGCGTTATCTCGTTTTGTTTTTTGGCAAGGAATAGACAAATAATTAAAATCATTCGTTCTTTCTCTGCACTAAGCATTAATACTTTGGTGGAGGTCATGGTACGAATATGAGTAATGTTGTTTTAAGCCTGAAACAAAACGTTCCTGCAACAATATTGTTTTGTAAAAGATGGCGGTAGGGCCCCAGGCATTACAGTCTACGAATTATTAAAATGATTAGAATTTATAAGAATGTTATAGACTTCTCTACAAACATTAACTAGAAAGAGCTAACAGCCAGTTACACGCGTAGGCGACAGCGCCTCCATATCAGCAACCCATATCAACAAAAAGCAATTCGACGCTACCAACGAACCGTTATCGCAGCGTTATCGCTTCGTTATCGCTTCGTTATCGTCGCATTATCGCGCCGCAGTCATTAGTTGTAGGGCAGCGAGCGTGAAATTAAGTCGATTGATGTATGATGAAACGCAAACGAAAAATGTTAATAAGCGTAATAATATTGATTTATAGGGTACTAATTAGACTTTCTTAACGTAATTAAGACTTAACCTTTAATATTTTTGCGTTTTGAATACGTATTTATAAATGACGTTTCGATGATGCAACAACAAACGCAAAAGCTGAAAATAGATTGTTCAATATTGAGAGTAGAATCGAGTCTATCAGATTTTTTCATAACTTAGTGTTAATTTCTGGCATATCTTTTATTCTATGCTCGCTTATGCAAAACATACCAGGCGCCCAGTCATTATTACCCCGTACTGAGTGAGCACTACGAACGTTTCAGATAGAACAACAGAACTTTATGTTCTGTTGATGTGTTTCATGTTCTGCGTTGTTTCGGTGACACGTTGTATTAAACGAGTCTCGGTTGGATTCTACCAATCGTAGTCACGAGCGACATGTGTTGTGTGCAATTAACTTGCATAAAGACCAAATGCGGGTAGTTCAAGAAATTTGCTCGCAGCTTTCGACGATAACTATCCGTGTCTCCAGTCAGCTTGTGTTAGACCCGTCTCTACAGCCAGTCAGTTGTGAATAAAATAAAATGCAATGCAATGCAACCAGCCCTCTCAGTATCCACTGCTGGACATGGGCTTCCTCGTGCACATTGTCTAGTGTATGAGGGATGTATGGCCTTATAACACTACGCTGGCCAAGCTGGTTGGTGAGTCCATTTTTAGAGGTGTTGTAGTTCCTCAGCGCTTGTGGTAGCAACTTTGTTATCACTTAGCTGTGCCGTGTGGTGTCGGTCGGCTATAGAATACGACCACCCTATCTCTTCCAGTGGGTATCGTAAAATAAAATACAACTAGGTAATCATACCGGTTTACCATACCATCAGCCTATTTCTCTCCACTGTTGGATATAGTCCTCTCCTAAGGCTCATACATGAGTTTCGGCTCGTCTCATTTAGTCACCATCGGCGAACTTCTTCAAGATGTTGATCCACGTGGCCCACACCGCGCTTCCAATCATATGCGTTTAGAACCCGTTTTATATATCAATAATAGAAACTTAGTCCGTCTGGATTACACGAAGGTTTCCTTTTAATTCAATTTAAATGTGATCAATTGTCAGAGCTGGTATGTAGATAGCACATAAAACTATTTGTCATTCTATCCTTCATGTTATCTCTTCCTTCTTCTAAACATCTCTATCGAGTAAACAACCTCTCTAAAGGATGGTTCAATATTTTTGAAAATCAATTATTTGTTTCTCTATAAGGCATTATGACAGAGAATGTAAACCATTGTCCGCCATGTTTGATCCATCTTTTTGTATGTCAGTTCACATCTACAATAAACTACTTGACATTGTAAAGGATTCCAATTATTTTTTTTATAGAAAAAAGGCGGCAGATGAGCATACAGTCCACCTGATGATAAGTGGCTACTGTCGTCCATAGACATCCGCGATACATGCCAACATCAGTACAGAATGACAAACGTTGGCGCGCCCCCGGATGCGCTGCCTACCGTTGCAGATTAAGGAATGGATTGGGAATATAGGGAGGGATAAGATGGGATGGGAATGGGCTCTGGCATATCTCACTCACTACCGAAACACGTACGTACATTGGGGAAATACGATAAAGTAGGAAATGCAGTACATTTCATGGTACTCTTTTGTGCGAAAGGGGTAACGTAGCCAGTCGAGTGCGCCCAGCGGCTGTGGGAATGCAGCATGCACTCTCCCCCTACAACTAAACTTAAACATATTAAAGAAAAATCTTTCAAATTTCTGATTGAGACATGTTACTACACTGTTGACGAGTTTTTGAACGAATAACAATTAATCATCTTAATCTTTTGACATTCCGATTTTTTTAGTAATTTATTATTCTGAACAATATTGTATGATTAGTATTTAATTAGTACTATATTTAATTATTCTTTGCACGCCTATTGAGGCAGAACATAACGGGAATTATCTGTAATGTATCGCCATATTATGTTACCTATGTTCTTGCAAAAATAAATAAATTATTATTACTGTGGCACAGGTAGGGCTGCCACCCGTCCGGGTTTGACCCGGAGTCTCCGGGTTTAGTGGACGCTTGTTCCGGTTTACCATCGTAAATCTCCGGGCGGTACAGCTGTGACTTTGACCATTCAAAAATCTCAGAAAAATAGAAATATAATTTGTAAACCGGCTCTAGTTAGGCTCGGACAAATGCAAAGATACAATTTAAAGCGTCGCTGCGTGTATCAAAGACAGTATAAGTTTATCTTGTGGTAATTTTATTCGTAATTTAGTATTAACTAAAGAACTAACTTTAAATTAACAAAATTACTACTATTTCCTGTTTCGTTTTTGTCCCATTTTTTTTAACCTCCGGGTTTAGAGTATTCTGAAGGTGGTAGCCCTAGGCACAGTCAATGTTTCCCCGTTACGCCAAACAAATATGGACAGAGCCTTGTAACTTACGCTACGAACTCTACAGATGCAATTTATAATGAAATAAATAAATCAAACCACACTCAACAGTAGATAGAAACTCCTCATTCCCACAATCAACGAGGAAGGAGAATAATTTTAATTGGCACACAATAAAATATGTGAGTTTGTCCGTCCGTGTTGGCCGTATCGATTACACGGAGGTAGTGAGGGGAGTGCGTCGATATTCACGGCTAGTGGTAGAAACCGCAAACATCGACACACTAATCTAGCAAAGAAACTTAAGGGTTCGGAAAAGGTATAGGATGTGATGGGATGGGAATAGGCTCTGGCATATCTCACTTACTACCGAGACGTAGGTACATTAGGGCAATAGGATAAAGTGGGAAATGCAGTACATTTGAAGGTAGTCTTCTGGGGTACCGTGGCCAGTTGACTGCGCCCAGCGGCTGTAACATTGCAGCGTATCCAATAAAACTATGTTGTATTTCAGGTCTTTACTTTCAAGACTGCCAAGGGTTATCGCGCAAAAACATAATAAGTAGTAAGCGTATGAATGTTTATTAAACAATTTCAATAGCTCACAATTAAAGTATTATCGTTTTATTCGCCAAAAAAGCAGCGGTGTCGAGTTAGCGTGCTCGCACACCGATCGGTGCGCCGATTGCGCGGGCGCAGGTGCGTTCACGATCACCACCTTCGTGACAATATAATTGTGCCGCATACCTCGACTCCCTTAATTTATACCTAATAGCGAGATAATCGAACTTTTCGGTATTGCGTTTAAAAATGAGGGAGGCACTCATCGTGATGTGAACTCATGAGCCGCAACAGAAAAGTAAGGGAAGAAGCACGTGTCAATAAACAAACTGGCTAACGCTATATCCCAACTAAATTACCAAAAATCAAAGATTGTCCAAGTAATATAATAATTACCAATATATTATTGGTATTCTTAGTACTAAGATACAAATATGCTCCTAATTAAAAAAAAAAACATTCAATAAAACAAAACGATTGATCTCCTAATGGGAAACTTAAATATATCTTTATTTTTACAAGTTGCGCATATTAAGCTAAGAGTCCGCCCGATTCAGCTATTTATATATCTTTGAATCCAATTAAGAAAAATCCAAAAAAATTGCTTTAATTTCGAAATATCCTCAACCAACACATCTCAATCGTAACTTAAAATATGTCGTGGAGTTGCATTATCAAACTAAATATCGAAAGAAACAAATAAAACAAATTGGTTAATCTCGTGTAGTAGAAAAACTTCTTAGAATCTAATTAAGTTAAATCCAAAAAAAATGTTGTCTCAAATGATCGTCAAGATTTAGACATATAAAATATTTGAGGCAACTCCAAAAACGAGTAAAATCTCCACTTCGACTCAGCGAGGTGTATAGTAGCTCCATGACCGCTAATTCTTTTCGCATGTCTCATTTACATTTTAAGGCTTTATCTCTGTGGGGGCAATAATGATATTGCGCCGCGCCCGATCGCAGCGCCGATAGTTCACCCGATAGATCTGCGCCCGCGCACCTTTAACGTTTATATTTCACTCTTTTGTTGGAGGCGTGAGTGTTGTGCTTGTAACGTTGCAGATTTAATTGGCGGGAATGGTCGTGCTTTGGAGAAATTGTTTAAGGAATGGCCGGGAGATATAGACGCTGGCGTGGGGGTAATAATGTTGTTCGCGTACTCTGAAATTAAACAGCGCCTTAAAAATATATTACTATAAGTACTCATAGAGTAAGTAAGTACACTTCATTGCACATCAAATAATACACTGAAAGTGACGCAATAGTTTAAATAAATAGTATACAAAAGGTAGGTCTTATCGTTAAAGAGATCTCTCCGAGGCAACGTTTGGGCGCTAGAGATGTATAAGCGATCACAACAATAATAGGTAGATTGGTGCTCATGTTAGAGGTCCTTTCTGTGTTAAAATATTCAGAGAAAACCACGAGTTTGAGGAAGAAGTAGCCGCCATGGACAAGCTATATTTTGAGGGTTTGTAACACTTTTTTTAAAGCTTTTTATTAATGGAAATTACCCGTATGGAAAATTTATCAAGGACAAGTGTTCTTTCAAGCACTTGCCAAATGTACTCTCGAACGCTCTGATTACAGAAAATTCAATTCTATTACAAAGTTTATGGCACTTCTCAAGTGCTCAGAGCGAACATACATTCATACAAAGAAAGAAATTTTGGCGAGATCTCGAAAAAATCTTAAACCCGGAATAACATATTTGTGATCGGAATAACATGATCGTGTTGTGATGTGTTCTTTCACATTCTGTTATACATAAATGTTATGGAGATATATGGACATGATTACACAATTTACATGTGATGTCACACTACATCACACTAGATCAATACAATTATGTCAATGCAAATTAATATAGGTTAGATGTCGCGAGAACGAACTTCGACACACATCGCAATAATAAGTCAATAATTCCCGATTCCGTCATTTTTATTATATTTTCCGTTAAAAAAACAGCATAAACACAGTATAAAAAATGACATTATAGAACTCTCTAAACACATGCCTATTAATTTTTCAACGAATAATAAGTGATCCACTAGTATTTAGACTGTTTCTTTTGTCTTTGGTGGTATCGAGTGCAAGTGGGACAAGCCCACCTATGCTCTATACAGTATCTAGGCACTCCTCGCGTGCCCAATAAATCGTGGCTAGGACGTGCGTACAAATTGGCGCGATCGCATCGACGACGCTTGTCCGCGCCTCGCGCTTGTTAAGTGTTGCAAGATCGCTGCGATTCTGTTGTCGCATTGTCGCTTCGTGAATACGCCCACCGATAGTTTTCGTTATAAATTGGATTTTCGTGTTAGAAACGTCTCTATTGAGTTGTGGAAGATGGGAATTTGACACACGAAACACCATAGATAGGTACTCCACGGCTAACTACGTGCAGCTCTGGTGTAAAATTAGCAGCAAGCGACAGACTAACCGCGCGCTGATGCAGTTGTATGTTAAAGAAAATTTCAGATAGTAATTTGTGTGTAAAAATCGACTTTAATTTAACATTTTTGTATATCAACTTAATTTCTAATGTAATGATAATTATGCAATAATTGAGTAGTAGTAGGAGTTTCTTCAGCTTTATAAATGAACTGTGTGGGAGTCGGTGAGAATAGCACCACCCCATCTCTTTCCGTAGGAGTCGTAAAAGGCGATTAAGGGACAACAAACCCTGAATCCACGAACCCCGAAGAACTCTAAAAGAAAGAACTCGCCAACCCGCTTGGCCAGCTTGGCGTTTTAAAGCTAGTGCATGAGGAGGCTCAGTGGACGAAAAAGGGGCTGGTTACGGTCACCTTCATAATTAGTATAATTAAACCCAGTAATAAAAACGTATCAATAGATTCTCAAGCGCTTGATGCTGACCGCAAACCGCAACTGACATTTTTGCTTCCTTCGAAATGTATGAAATAAACTCATCAGCTCAGTTCAATAACTCCTTTTTCCGACTTCGTGGCGGGAACTCGAACAGCGAAGTTGAGTTTTTGTTTGATTAATATAAAAATTGTGTCGTTTTTGGTTCAACAGTGATAGTTTATTAAACTTCAGTGTTTTTTGCGTTTAATGTTAGTGATAATTAAATAAAAGGATAGGACTGTGATATTCGTGTGCTTCCAAGGAGTCGTCTTCTGTCCTCAGTAAACCTACTAATGCTTCACTGAGGGACTGTTGACTTACTTCTACGGGACTGGACGTTGACAGGATAAGTTTTAGACTTTGAAATTGTTTATTACGAAGAAAACTTGACAATGGCAGAATGTGCTAATTCCACCATTGCCATATATGAAAAGAAAAAGAAAAACTCCTTTTTCGCACTCATTTATGATATGAAAGTCTTAGTCAATTGTGGTCTAACCAGTCTAAAACAACACAGAAACGAATGTACCAAGCTAACAAGACGAGAAAGCATATGTGTTAGATCGCGCTGTATTTTTAATTGTTATTATATAATCGTAACCAGCTCTTTTATGGTTTACTGCTGGATATGAGTTTTCTCATGCACATTGTCTTATACATGGGGGATGTATGGCCTTCAACGCTACGCTGGTCAAGCGGGTTGGCTATTCCACTCTTTTAGATGTGGCGTAGTTCCCCAGAACGTCTTTGTTATCTCATAGTCACCTTTCACGACAGCCACGGGGGAGATGATGAGACACTCACAATGTTGAGTTTATTCCTAATCATTATACACGTGCACTATGTACGGAATGCATGGAACATTATTAACTTATGTATGTATTAACCTTCAATCCTCAACATATAGGGGTAAAAACTGTATCGTATCATCGCGAACCGATAACGCCCCCATGCGCTGTGTTTAGATAAAAGCAATTATGAACAAAGTGGGTTATGTGAATTTTTAAATGTTCGTTTAAAAATAAACAGAACGATGTATTTTTATTTATTATACATATAAGCATGATAGTCAACGCAAAATCTACAAAAGGCGGACTCAAAGGCTTAAAGCATTCTCTATGGCTTGCTGTACGCACTCAACTGGCCACTTTACACCTCTCTCACAAAAGACTAACTTGAAATGTACTGCATTTCCTACTTTATCGTATTTTGGTAATGCACGTACGAGTTTCGGTAGTGAGTGAGGTATGCCAGAGCCCATTCTCATCCTATCCTATCCCTCTCCATTTTCCCAACCCTTTTTCTCAATCCATTCCTTAATCTGTAAGGGTAGGCAGCGCATCCGGTGCGTGCCAACGTTTGTCATTCTGGACTGATGTTGGCATTTATCGCGGATGTCTATAGACGAGAGTATTCACTTACCATCAGGTGGACTGTATTATCATATTTATCTGTCTGCCGATTTTTTTTTTATAAAAAAAAATAGCAGCAAATAAATACTAAATCATGATTAGGAAAACAACCTCCAAGTCCAAGGACTCCCGCTACGTGTCTTTATCTAACAAGAGAAACTAAATCTAATCCACCCTCAAATTAGTTGCCATCGATTTGCTTCCACTTTCAGTGTTTCTGCTACTCTTTAATTATTTCCCTTTGAAAATTAGAAAATATTATAAACATACACTTATTAAAAAATACAATAAAAGGAAACTCGTTTGAATAAGGTCTTTTTTCTTTGATTGACTAAATTCTTGTGGCCCTAATGGCCTTTCAAGAGTCACCACGTATGTTTTAGGGCGAGCACAGAAGGCGTTCAGCCAGGAGCAAAAAGTGTGTGCAGCAACGAGTCTAAGGGCTCCCCCGCCGGTAGGCCGGCGGCGGTAGGAACGGACCTCGGCTTAGGGCTTGCTTTGGGAGGGTGCCGCGGGATCGCGAATCGGTGAGAAATTTTACTTATGTAATGAGAAGAATCGTAGAGGACAAAGATGTGAAGTAATTTTGATTTAAGTTCATTGAGAAGTAATATCAGAGAGGTAGTATGAATGTTTATCAGAGTTTGTCCGATGCCAACAGGGAGTGCGAGCCAAAATTTGCATTTTACAAACGTGTGTTTTTTTCCAAAAGTTTTACCAAATGTCTGAGCGCTAATAGAATAGGACGGTGGGAGCCAGAACGGCAAGAGATGACCAAAGATGACGTAACAGAGATTCTCATTAGAGTGAAACGAAATGATCATGAGTACAGGCTGTACTCATGATCATTTCGTACTGTACAGCCCTGAAACTGAACTATACGTTTCAGATAATGGGTAACAAATCGTATAGAATTAAGAATAGAGTACAGTAAACGGTCGAAAGTAATACATATCGACTATGATTCGGCTACTGTCGTACAGTTTTGTAGAGCGTCGTCTCTGTCATGTGCTTGTACGACAGAGACCACGCTCTACAAAACCGAAGCTAGCCGATCATAGTCGATGTGTATTACTTTCGGCCGTTTATTGTACTTAGTATTCTAACGCAGATGGCGTTGATGAACTTTAAGTACCTATTGATGGTATACTTTAAGTTATTTCCCCATCCCGTTTTATCCCATCGAGTATACCTACAGTATGTATACGATGACTGTCACTATACATCTTGCTTGATCAAATGATCACACTCTCCCCCTCATATTTCTATTCAAACAGCCCTGAATAATTAAAACTAGATGCGAACAGCGATACCAACACTTATCTAAACAAAAAACAAATGAATAACTACGGGCATATTCTGGGAGCGTCGCGATATCGGGCCGAGCGATCGCGTTATCGCGCGGGCGATCTCTCCTTGCGATCGGGAGTTTTCGGCGATAAAGGCGTCCCCCTCTTACCCCCGTACCGCCCGCGGACGCCATTTGAATGGACGTAGTGTGTAAATTGTTTGGTTACGAGTGTATTGTCATATTTTGTTTTTCTGTTTTTAAATGAAGAGCTAAAGAATGGTATTTAGCAATTACAAAAAGTTAACGGACAGACCTTAACACCAGTGCTATCTCCTGAACTCCTTTTAGGTGTATCCAAATGTATCATAAATCTACTTCAATAATTAATTAATTACAATAATTATAATATTTACAAAAAGGAATATAGTTACAAATCCAATGTTATGTTACTTATAATTTCTAGCGTACTCTGCTCTTTTTAACACTGTGCAAATATTTTTTTACAAATCTTACAATTATTCAGTAGCTCTAATAATTATTAATTGATTATTAAATACAAAACATATTTTTTTTTATTAAAGTTACAGTGCATTAATATTTAATGGAATTAATCGAACATACATTTGAAGTAATAAGCATAAAAAGTTCAATCAATTATTGCAGTGAATATTTTAGTTTATCAAACAGTTCGTTCATATAGAACTTGATTTTTATCATATAAATAAATTCGTTTAATAATAAACCATGCAAAATAAAAAAAAATCTCGAATCCACCGCTCACACCGAAACGTGCGCTGTTCGCAACTAGGTGAGCGTTATCGCGATGTTGGCGCGACGTTTTATCGGCCGGCTCGCCATCTCAGATTACAATCCTGAAATAAATGGAAGGTGGTTCGGGCCTGACTGTGTGATGCGCGGACGGGTGGGGTGGCTAGTTAAAATATTGGTTAAAAATGTGCATTTCTTGCAGATATACTATTTCTTAATTTGGAGGACTTTAGGGTAGCGCCATCACATCTCTTCCCGAGGGTGTCGTAAAAATCGACTAAGGAATAACAAACCGTTATCACGAGCCGCGAGGAACTACGTCACCTCGTGTGGATTCGCCAACCCGCTTGCCCAGCGTGGCGTTATAAGGCCATACAACCCTCATGCACAAGACAATGTGCGTCCGGAGGCCCATGTCCAGCAGTGGACAAAAAAAAGCTGGTTACTGTTACTAAATGTAAACTTCATCAAATGTAAGTCTGACATGACAAGTTCTATCTGTTCTACAACCCATCGATATGGGAACAGACTAGATGAAACATCATAAGTTCTTATCAAAGAAACCTAGTTGGCAACATCTTGGGGTAAAGCAGAGAAGGGGTTCATTAATAAGTCTAATTTGAAACTTCTTGCTTTCTCAAATCGATGGTATAACCGTATTGATATATATAATCCGGGGGCATCAATATCGCCTATAAGATCTCGTAACAGCCCTTAAAAATATAGAGGGCTTCGGGCCATAATCCACCACGCCCCAATGCGTTTTGATGGATACATATGCTCCGGATTTGTTTTATTCTTGGGCATGCGGGTGTTCTCACGATATTTTCCTTCTCCGTCGAGCTATTGATAATTTTAAAATTCGCACATAAGTAGAACTTCACGAATGAGAGAGGAGATCAGATACTCCTAGGCTATCACTGCTCACGACGACTGATTGGTTTCTAGTGGTAGTGACCCCGCCTGCTCTGCTCGGTCGGACACTCATTTGATTAAAGTCAAAATGTTCGTTCGGGTCTGCGTGAGACTTTGTATTTGTGTGTGTCAGACACAGGACACGACAGGAATACGAGGCATGGAATCCTAGTGAGGATCACTATGGCATTATTATTTATATTCATATTATTATTAATGTATATTAACCGATTGGAATTGCCTAGTCTCAAAAGAAAGATCAAAATGTCAAACAAGCAGTTTTTTTTTATTTTCTTATTTTTAAGGAACCTTTATGCCTTGGCACATGTCAGTTCCATCGTACCCTAAACTTACATTCATGTAGGTACCAGTATGTCAGCCCTAGTGAGGGCTCACGAATCTGTACAAACTAAATGCTACAAGCAGAATTAGATAGGCATTGAACACATCTCAACAGGTGTCGAGAGAAATCGAAATTAATGACCAAACCAAACAGCTGACGTCACTATCCACTATCAACAAATATGCAAATCTATCCGTCAACACTCAGTCATCGAACCCGCGACCTTTCAGTGGCCCCGCCCAGGCCGATCTCGAATCAATTAGTCTGCGCGTGAGTTGCCCGGCCCACTGCATAAATCGATACTAACGAGAATGAGGCCGAAATGAGTCGTAAAACTGATACAATCAAAGAATGTGCGTGATCAAAAATATTTCTTTCTTGTAACAGTGTTGATAGCCTAGGAGTATCTATATTCGTCTCACATTCGTGTGATCGTGAGCTCCAACCCTCGGCCCGTACGTACCACCGAGGTTCTACTTAAGTACGTGTTAAATTGTTTAAGTAGTTAAATTGTCATTAGCTCGGTGGTGAGAGGATAACATTTTGAGGAAACCCGCATGCTCCGGAAATAAAAAAAAAGATCTGGAGTATGTGATTCACCAATCTGCACTGAGTCCGCGTGGTGTATTACGGCCCGACACCCCCAGTGATTTACTAGGGGAGGCCTGTGCCATGTAGTGGGACGTTATAGACTGATACAAGTACAACAAGGTTGTTTGTACAATCAAAATTACGGAAATTTTGAATAACAGATAACATGTTGAAATCTGTAACATGTTGATAGGTGGTTACAAAATAATATGTAGCTTCATACACAAGTGATCATTTGTGTAGGGAGAGAGCGTTAGCGCTTTAAGCGCTCAGTGCTTTAGGTGCCGCGCCGGGCAATTGGGGTCGCTGATAATAATAATAAAACTATCTTTATTGCCACAATCTTACATAAACTTTATACATATCTAATCAAATTATCTATAATTTAGTAGCAATGGAACTATTCGTCAAAGTATGCTGGCCGCACTGCAACCAGCGCTGCAGCCCCTTAATTCGGAGTCACCAAATATACAAAATTGTAGGTAACTCATTCACACATTGACATACACATGGCTAACATTATGAACTGATAAATAGCCACACACTGATCGCTATGACCTGCGACTCGGCGACTAATAGGTCGAAAGACATTGGTTGAGGTCGTCTGACTTTGTTCACACGGTGTTGCGCGATACACTAAGCAACAGATAAATATAATAAGTAAGTAAGTAAGATTAGTAATTACTTAGATTAGTAAGTAAGTAGCAAGTAATTACTAAGTAAGATAAATATGACACAGTTACTAATTATTTATTTACGTACTTATGTTATTTGTCATATTTATGTGCAAGCTGTGTTTCTTTATTAGTTTAATTACTTTATTCATTGTAACATATACGTGTATTGGTGTAAAAATGCTGACAAACGTAATCAATAAAAAAAATACTATTACTAATCTCAATAAGTTATCGCTCCTACATTTAGCGTACTTATCGCCGGGCGAGTCCGCACTATCAAAGATGACGGATAAACTGAAGTAGGTCTCGGGTTTCGACACGTGAATTTTAATCTATAGGATCTCTTGTTTGCGGCTGTACAGAAAAGAGAACATCAAGCGAACCAATTTGTTCCATTTCCGTCTTTATACCGACGCGATAAGATTTACAACCCACTATTAACTGCACCTGTTACGCTGACCTGTGTGCATTGTTTAAAAAAAAACAATACGAGGAGTTCAATTTTGCATATACATAGTCCCATGGACCATAAAGACCGGAAAACTGTATTGCTTAAGAATCCAAGAAATGTGAACATCCGTCTATGAGATGTGTGTACCGTGTTTCCTACCATCACCCGTTTTTCTCTCCTATTCAATGCTCCAATTTTGTGGCAGCGTCAAAGCCCGTTAATGTTAAATAGAGACTGGGTTCGATACTATCATGGCAAATACTGATGAAACATAAAGAGCGAGATGAAACAGTCTAGTGTCAGTTATACTCTATCTACTTATATCTATCGTAACAGAACATTAAATATTGAAAAAACAGACAGTGTCCATAACAGTATTTTCTGCAATTTTGTCTCTGTTTGAGCTTTACCTACGTATAGGCCTTATGCAGGCGTTTAATATTGCATCGAGTGTAGTATAGCGAGTTTTCAAGTATAGTGAGGGTAAGGTAATAAGCTGCGAAAAAGATAACTAGGGCCCAATTTAATCACCAAGCAGAATGTAATCAAAAATCCAGGCGGGCACCGCTAGCATTTAATAAAAATAATACAAAATAACTACGCAGAAGGTGACCGTCAGGTGGCCGACCTAGCTTTGCCACTGATTTAATAAAAACCTTGTACATTTTACCCATCCTTTATACCAGCCTACAAAAAAAATCCGGCAAGATCTTAACGATAACGAAAGGCACCAGCGGTGCTGATAAAAACTAGTGATAAGGGGTTCGATTCCCGACCCAGCTGATGTTTTCTTTAGATAATTCTGTTTTGGAAGAAAATATAAGTTTTAAAGACAATAGAATTTTGTTACGGCTTATCATAAGCTGATTTATAAGGCTGCTGAGTCACTAGAGAGTAAGTGGAATAAGGCACATAACGCCTCGCATCGCTTTACTCAATGAACCTTATTCGGCTTCTTTGTGTCGTGAGTTCAGACGCACTCAAAGAGAAAAACAAACTTTTCAGATTCAAATACAATCAAATCAGTTATTTTGTCAGAACACAGGTAATCAAAATATAATGATGATACAATAAATACTTTTATCCCACTGTTCTGTCTCAATTGGCGTGAAAAAGTCAAATTGATATTGACTTTAATACTTAATATTAATATTAATACTATTAATATACTTAATTTATATTATTATACTACACATAATGTTTCAATATTAATTAAAGATTTTATGTCACTCTTCAATGTAAAAAGCATAAAAAAGTATTTATTCGTCCGATCGAGAATGGAATATGGGGGGTTTAGTCTGATACCCCTGCGAAATTTCGGGCTCGTCCGAAGTTCGATCAAAATCCGTGATATAACCCTACTCTGACTTTCCTTCGGTCAGAGCTCAATACATCGGGTATCTTCGAGTATTTAAAAGGAATTTTCCCTTGTCATCGTGAAATTTGACGATTGGTCCCGAAGTTGATGTCAAAATATATATTTCGATCGCTGTCTAGTGCTATCAGAGAAGAATTCATACAGAACAAATGTCAAATGAACTTCGTTCGGGTCAATATATCGAATTGAATGTGTTCGTGGTAAGAACCACCCGAAGTATCGACCGAAACTTGGTTTCTTGTGTTATCGAAATAGATCCCTTGGGTCTTTAGCACTGTAAATCCTAGGTCCTTAATTGTAATCCAGGTCAATGACTCACCAAATCGTTGTCATGGTGATACCTATTATATCTGACTTCTAGGTCCGCTTGTCTGCTGTCTGTCTGCCGCCCTACGGCAACGTGGACCGACCACTTAAAGAAGTTCACCGGTAGCTGTTAAAAGAGAATAATTGAAAATTATGCGGCGAGCCTTGGGAAAGGCCTATCTATATGTGTGTCTATAGCAGTGGAGAGACACTGGCTGATGGTGTGGTATGGTACAAGAATAGTAACCAAAAATAAATCCACTAACATTCAGCTGAATATCTGAATATGTGCACGTAGCATGCGTACCTAAGTTTTAAAAATGCTTGAGAGGCTACAAGCCAAACTTAAAAATGGCAAACAATAATCCAGTCAATTTATTTATTTGATTTAAATTTATTTAATTGTATTTGCATTTTAAAGTTACGTTACAAATTCCAATCCGCGTGCAACGATAATATAGTTAAAATTAAGCGGGTATTTGGTTAATTAAAATTCAACTACACCGCTATCAGTAGTGACTTTATCAGAAAGGAAACTAAGGTTCCCGTCAACAGAAAATTTGATAATGAATTTGGGCGATTGCGATACGATATCCGCCTATAACCTCCTATTGCACGACATGGACCTCCCCTTGCAAGAGGGAATCAGAAGCCCACGAGGGGGTTACCGATATAATACAATATACATGGTTTACACTGACAGAAGACAGAAGTGAATGAACTGAATAATAACTAAGTAACAATAAGAGAGATTTCGCTATTTTCCATACGTTTATGTTTAGATAAAAATTTAGTTTTAGGTTCAAAAACTCTATTCTCATTAAGACATGTAGTGACTTTTGTCACTTACATGAGGAGAGCTTAAAGGTTAACAAAATAAAATATAAATAGTCTTACAATATCCCATGAACAAAAGTTACAAACTATAAACACAATCAACGTTTAAATGACAGTGACTAAAACTAATGTAATTGTAATTTTAGTAATAATTACTAAACATGTTATATAAGAATAGTCTTGAATAATACGCTTAGCTAATCTAGTCTTAAATACGCTAAAAGAGGAAACTCTATCTAACGACATATCTTATCTAAATATATAAATAATAATTAAATGCTGTTCGTTGGTAAGCGCATCACTTGAGAACGCCTGGACCGATATGGCTATTTTTTAAATGTTCGTAATAGTCCGAATGAAGTTTCTAGAGAAAGAAAAATTGGAAAAGTTGCCCGGAAAATTCGGGAAAAGCTGAGTGCTTTTTTCTATGGGATTTTTGTATGAACTCAAGATCATAACTCACGATTTGTATTTTTTTGTTTGGTTCGTTATGGTTCAGGAAAAGTTTTCAAGAAAAAAAAATATTGAAATTTGAAATATGGATTTTTTTTAGTGAAATTTATTAAAATTTGGACAGGACAACGTCTGTCGGGTCAGCTAGTCCTTAACATATATTGGCGTTGCAATTGTTTTTGTTAATATATGTAATTTGTTTATGGAGACTGCGAAAACCGAGAAACTTAGGACTTAGAAACGGTTCTTAGGAGAGGCCTATATCCAGCAGTGGAGATACACAGGCTGTATGGTATGGTAAAGGATATGGTATTTATTGTTTTTGATATATAGATAAACTCTTTATTGCACACCAGCATATTATGTTGCAAACAGTCAAATTGAATAAGTAACACGTAAAGTAGAACAGGCGACCTTATCGCTAAAGATAAAGCTAAAAGGATCTCTTCCAGGCAACCGATTTTAGTATTTCATGAAATATTTAAAATCACCGTACTAGTAAAATATATTATAGGAACAACTATAGAACCATCTGCAGTGGTTCCAGCTGATCTAAACTATTTTGAGCCAAATATAATTTCAATAGATTAAGATATGCTAACTGCAGTTTGATCGGTGCTTTAGATTCGACTGGTCATTTGCCAACATGCAGTGAAATCTTTCCAAACTCTAAAGCCATGATCTCCGCTAAATTTCCTTCTAACGCTCTGCACATGTATGATGCATGGAATATCTCATTCTCAAAATCACAGAAACAAACCGTGCCCATGAATCAACAAACACACACGCACACACACAAATGAGCACTTGATAATGAACGTGAAATCTCGACGGGGAGATAACGTTTTTTTCCCCTAGCGTTATCAGTTCTATCTGGAGCCGCTCCGTTGCACGTTCCTACTCATTCAGCGGCGCAAACGACGCGATGTTTGTGTGTAAACTGCTTTAGGATTTTGGCGCTTAGCGGCAAAACAATTTTAATGACGACCGATCGGCGCATTTTGTAGTGACCCCGTAGTGATCCGCTGTGTAAAAGGTTCCTGGTTCGATTCCCGGCGGACATTCATTGAAGATTGATTTTTTGTTTGAAGACAAATGTTTGTTAGAGTCTGGGTGTGTGTATGTTATTGTGTGTGTCTCTGGACTCCCAACACAGGAATCCTAGTGTAGGCCATTGAATGTGACGTTATAATAAAAATGTTTTTTATTTTTTTTTTAAACAGAACGAAATAGATAATAAAAAGTATGAGCAGCCAATCTATGGTAGCAAATTTAAATGTGGATTAGGCTTAGGTTCTCTGGCGACAATAAAGAAACACTTGGTGATGATGACTGATGACATTCTTAGTAATTAAAAATTATTTACATACTTCAGTTATTAAAAATGTTTTTGTGTTTGTTGCTCGTTTAAATTAGTTAATACAATTAATAGTCGTTTAACGCAAGTCTAAACAAGTCCGTTAATTTGTTATGCAAAATATTGTGTCGTAGAGGGCGTCGTTATTCTCCTATTCGAAATTCAAATCCGCCGGAAAGCAATTCTTTTACGTACACTTTACTCGTCATTCACCTAATATGACTAACTTTTACAAAGGATTTTGGAAAATTAATAGAATCGCCTCTGAAACAGAAATAGGAATGAATTAGCACCACTATAAAACTGAAACAGAAGTGACTTTGAACTGACTTGAATTGCCATGGAACTGCATAGAGAAAACCATAAGAAACCATAACCATAAGAAAATAATTCTTCGTAGAAAAAATACACGGATTGCAGAAGACAGATCGAAAATCTCAATGTCATATCCAGATCTACGATGAACTAGATGGAAACCACAGCAACTTGTTCTCGGGTTACATGATCAGATTGGTCAGACATTGAAGAAACAATCTTATATGATCTATCAAAAATACATTTTTTTAATCTGACAGTTGGTTTTGCTGACGTTACCGAGATTGACAGGTCGGCCGCCTCTACAATACACATTCATGATACAAGTAAGACAAAAATAAAGGCGTGCCCACACAAGACAAGTAAGACTTGACAGCTGCTGTCAAAATATATACATGCCGCACACGCAAGGAATTTGAATTTATGACATTGGAATTGCACGTATCAACTGTCAAAGTCATGTCATTAGTATAGATGGTTCATTGGAATATTGTTATAATAAATAACACAATTAGCTTTTCTATTATTTCAATTTGTGACTTTTAAAATTTAAATTAAAATACAATTGGAAGTAAACTCCTTTTTAAGTATTGTCTACTACTTCAGCATAAGAATATATAAAAAGATAACATATATAAATAAGCAGGAAATATAAGAAATAAATATATTATATGTAAAAGATTATATACAAAATAAGACAGACGGTTTATCAGTTTTTTTGGAAAACAATCACAGTGATATTTATAAGAAAAATTATTAATTTTAATTGTTGTTATTATTCTAATAATAATTTAATAATTCTTTCTAATAATATTATTATTCTTTGAGTGGGAGAGTGCACGCGCAATCCAACAGCCGCTGGGCGCACTCGACTGGCCACGTTACCCCTCTCTCACAGAAGACTTTAAATGTACTGCATTTTCAACTTTATCTTATTTCCCTAAGTACGTGTTTCGGTAGTGAGTGAGATGTGCCAGAGCCCATTCCCATCCTATCCCTGCCCATTTCTCCAAATCCATTCTTCTATATCTCCAAAGGTAGGCAGCGTATCCTGGGGCGTGCCAATGTTTGTCATTTTGGACTAATGTTGGCATATATCACAGAAGTCTATGGGCGACAGTATCCACTTACCATCAGGTGGACTGTATGCTCGTCCGCCGCCTTCGTACAAAAAAAAATATATAATATAATAATATATTTTATTGTTCCGATTCTATATGGATTTATATAGACAATAATTTATCCCATTGTTAATTTATTTTTGTCTTACGTGTATCATGCGTGTGTGTTGTAGAACCTTTATTTGCCACTCAAAAGGCATTTTAATAAAACAAAGTAATGATGTATAAAAATATCATGCACTACAATTCGGAATCTGTTCCAGGAATCTTATGAAACATTTAGCAATAGAAGTTCCATTCTCTGCGTACATATTGAAGATAATAATTTGAAGTTACACTATCTTACTAACAGTAAAAACCGGGCATTTGCTGAACCACTATTACGGTTATCGGACACAAACATGATAAAACACAAACAATGCTAACGACATTTTTATCGGGATCCCATCGGACGTGGTCTCGACGATTACAAATATTGCATTATACTCCTATTTAGACCATAATTTTGAGAAATTTAAGGTTAGGTCATTTACTAAAAACAAATTAAAAAGTTGTTCGAAAACATCTAATCACAAAAAAATATTTATCGATGTCTCATAATGACGAATAAATAGATGACCTTACTCTGTAAATAACTGATTACTTAGTTATTAATTTCAAGGATAATAATACACAAAAGTTTAAGTAAAAACATAATTAAAAGGAAGTAAACAAGCACTGACTTACACATTGTTTTGACGTCGCCAGCGCCGCCTGGCGGCATCTCTAGCACACTACTCGCCAGTTCCAACTGTTTCAGGTACCTCAGCCACAATAACATCACAGTAGCATCCTCACAACAGCACTAACAACAGTTTCTTTCTAAAATGACAACAGAATGATGTCGAGCCGTCATTCTTTTCCCGCTCAAACTGAGTGACTGGTTGGCTGGCCGTCGCGCGCCCCTCTCCGCATACATTCACAGCGTGTTCGTACAGGCCACGCACACACAGCCGCTCGATCCCTTATCAGCATGGTTTAACTAGCATTGGCTGGCCCCAGATGCTATCAATGCCAGCTCGCGGTAACGTTGCATTGAAAGATAACGTCTGCGATCATATCGCTGTGTTTGAATAAACTTGTATAAAATGTCAAATAAAAAAGTTGCTCGCCATAAACGTCGTGTCTATGGTAGGGTGATTTTTTGATAGCGCGGTTCGTGCTTTCCAAATGCAGGCAGTGGCGGCTGTAGCGTTCTATTCATAGTTTTATGGGTAAATTCAATTTTTGGGAGCGCGGAAATCGAGGAGGCCGACAAATCAATGTCACATCATAATCTTGAATGGTCTTTGAAGCTGTATATAATACAACAAATTATGACTATTATTTTTTAATTTAAATGTAAATAATGAGAATGACTGAATACATTATGACCGCGTAGGCATTATTTTTGGAAAAAAATGTGGTTTAATTTTTTTCTAAATTACTTAAGTTTTAGAGATTAATCTACTAGACTCCATTCTGACACAGTCAGCAACTACATTCTATTAAAAAAAATCTAATTTTAAATTCTTATTCTTTTTTATTTCATAACCTTTGCACCGGCTTGCACCATTTAGCAAACAGATGTATCTCCACCTAACATTCCTAAGTAAGGACACGTTTTAGAATAACTTTATTTGTAACAGAAATATATGTTATTTGCTTTGATTTTTCTACAGATTGAAAGAAAAGTTCTATTTTTGATGCAGTCTAGATCACGTGGGACATACAGAACGGTTAATTTATTGTGTAATTCATTTCTATTGTTATTATTATAACAATATACTTGCTAGTTTTGTATTAATATTATAAATCTTTATTGTAATAAAATTAATAATTATGCTACGTATTGTATATATATATAAAGATTGACACCTTGTGACAAGGCATACCTTTTCACAAATACTTGTACATACGAGTATATTCAGATGGTCTAGTAGCATTGTGCACTGAGCGAAGTAGCAGTTTCTGGAGTCACCGTTACTATGTAATAGCTACAGTGCAATAACTACTTATGATATCCTAGTGGTCAGGTCGGTTTTTATTTATTTATTTCTTCATTGCATAAGTATTTGACATGTACAAAAGGCGAACTTTACGCCTCACGGCATTCTCAACTAATCAATCAATCATAAAAGCAAACAGAAAGTATTATAACGCGGGTGCAGTTTTGATTTAAATACATAAATATACATACATAATAATATATATTACATACGCAAGATACATAAATAAACTAATTCTGCATAACTTGCTTCAGGTTGTGTCAATTTTAACTCAATAGCGATCGAAGGAATCGGAGACGATCCCTAGTGTCTGAAACGATCGATCGATCGTTGATTAAGGATTAACGATAATTTAATGACGCGATGGCCAGTAAATTTCGCTAAAATAGAGTTATAATCTGACAAAGAAAATAGTAGTATGGACTGTTGGTTTTGTTAAATTAATTATCATCAAACATAATATGATTGCAATGTTTAAAACGATGCTGTAAAAATGTTAAAAACATTTATATACGTATAATGTAGAGATTTAAGGCGCTTTATTTAAATTAATATTGTTAATTTTAATTATTTGTCTATTTAGGAAAATTAAATCATGTTACCGGATATCGCCACACTAGGCGTGACTGTACCGTGGGGATCAAGTGAGGACGATACCTTTTACATGGGTTATACGTAGGGCTGCCACCCCTACGGGTTTGACCCGGAGTCTCCGGGTGTTCAGGAACACCCGTTGAACACCGCTGTGACGTTGAACATTCTAAAATCTCAGAAAAATAGAAATATGGTTTGTAAACCGGCTCTAGTTAGGCTCGGACAAATGCAAAGATACAACTTAAAGCGTCGCTGCGTGTATCAAAGACAGTATAAGTTTGTGGTAATTTCATTCGTAATTTAGTACTAACAAAAGTACTAACTTTAAATTAAAAATTTACTACTAGTTCCTGTTTCGTTTTTGTCCCATTTTTTTTAATCTCTGGGTTTAGAGTATTCTGAAGGTGGCAGCCCTAGTTATACGTATTATATCGATTTTATGTTTTCTGCAATAAAATAGTGATTATCATGACAATATTACAACAACGTGATTTGCAATCGACCATGGAATCAGTCGTATTTTATTTTCGTAATATTATCCACGTGAATTGGTATCTATGAAATCTATGTTATCTTTCTTTGATAAGAATTGATAAAGTTGGAGACGCTTCTAGAGATATGAAGATAACAGTGTCCAAATAACGGTAATTTGAAACGTTAGATATTGAAACTATGAAATTACTATTTGCATAAAGTAGAATCGTGTATACCTATCAGCTAAATTTTTATGTTTGTCTATGTATTTATTTGTTTTAAAGTCTCCTAAAAGACGTTCAGACCATTTTGTGTGTGCAATGAACATTAGGGGCCGTTCAGGTATTACGTAAGCAGAATTTTAGACATTTTTAACTCCCCCTGTCAGCGAAAGTAAGCAAAGCTCTCATCCCCCCCCCCATGCTAACGTAAGCATTGGTATAATTTTTACAAAATCTGTTCGTTTCTCATTTAATCAGAATGTACTAAATGTTGCCAAAAAATACGAAAGTATTATAAATAAAGCTCTTTCTTGTGTATTAGTACAAACATTGATAACTAGCGATGCCTGCCACTTCGTTCGCTTGAACTTTAAAGTGATTTCCGTGTAAACTCTATAACGGTCTGGGATAAAAGTAACCTAAATGCCAATCCTATACATAAGATATAATTGTGCTAAGTTTCCTTCAAATTCGTTCTGTGGATTTAGCTTGAGGCGCGTTCAGACAGACAGACAGACAAGCAAAAATTTTAGAAAATATTTATTGGGCTCTGTATCAATGCAATTAAAAAAACTTTTAAAAAAATGGCACGGCATTGTTACGTTTTTATTATATGTACGGGCTGTATGTATAGATTTTAGTATTTATATAAGTATTATATTATTATTATTAGCTTTTCATTAATTAATTAATGAAATGACGCTTCTAAATTACTTATTACTTTTACTTCTAACCACCACGTAGTTCTTTGATAGAGTCTGTCTATTTTTAAGATATCCGCTGGCAGGGTTGACGATCTCCAGACGAAGTACTTACCTGCAAAGAAACAAAAACAATAATTCAATTTCAATTGTTTATAAAGATAATTGCAATTGTATAATTTGAAAATTGGTGTACAGTTAATAAATAATCAACAACGGGCGAATGCACCCAAAATATTCTGATCCTCGTTTTCAGGCAGGCATACGAGTATTATGGTACCTGTGGGATTAAGTTCACCTGTAGCTGACATATGATAAAAAATATTTTTTATCATATTTTTCGTGATTTTTTTTCTATTCATATATGGCAATGGCGCAATTAGCAGATTCTGTCAGTGTCAAGATTTCATAGTAGATTTGTTTTTCTAATTAACAATAATTTCAAAGTTTTATGTATCCTGTCAATGTCCAGTCCCGTCAAAGTAAGTCACGAATCGCTCAGTATATTGATAGTAGGTTTGCAGAGGACCGAAGAGGGACTCCTTGGAAGCAAAGGAAGAAAGCAGTCCCATGTTTTTATTTGATTATCATAAACATTTGGCACAAAAACACTTTGAAGTTTAATAAACTATCACTATTAAATCATAAAACGCACAATATACATTTTTTATAGTAATCTAACAAAAAGTCAGCTTCGCTTCTCGAGTTCCTTTCGTATCCCTTTCGTGAAGTTTAAATATGTTTAAGGCATTTGAAATTATCAAATAACAATTATTCATAATATTTAATTATCCTTCGAGCGGAGAACTAGTGCATCTCAGAATATAATCATAGTTACTATACACAAGGGATGTTATTTTTATTTTTAATTGATAATGATAAGGGATGTTACTACAAATATTCACATAATATTGATTATATATATTATAATTTTTAAAATATGTAATTAGAATTTTATATATGTATTGAAAGTTGTAATTTTATATTAATATGGGTCTCGTACCTGACGCAAATAATAATAATAATAATCACCTATTGAAACAATAATCTTTTGAGTAGGTATTTTATCCTTAACTTCTTCCTACTAAATCCCTAAGAACTGGCCGCTAAGGAAAACCTAAATTCAAATTTGTTTCAATCTCTTTGATTCGATTGCTTTTTTATTCATTCTGGTGTCTAATTTTCGATCTGTAAAGACGTGCCTATTACATTTCGGTAAAGCCATCTCTATGCTTGTGAATATCTCATAAAACGCTTGCAATTGGGCGTTACCGAAGCTCTGCTGTATAACAATACAATTGTAAAAAATACTTTACTAGGGTAAGTAGTTTTTAATGGTCGTCTTTACACACAGTTTACTTTTATAAAATCAGTTAATTAACTGCCTTTTGTTTGTTTCAGTATTTTTTTTTTAAATTTTATTTATTATTTGCTTATAAATAAATTGTCTTTGATTTTCTAAGAACCCCTCAACCGACTGAGCAAACGCCACAATATTACACTATGATATTTATAAGATACAAATTTGTAGGGGGAGAGTGCATGGCGCATTCCCACAGCCGCTGGGCGCATTCGACTGGTCACGTTACCATTCTCTCGCAGAAGACTACCTTGAAATGTACTGCATTTCCTACTTAATCGTATTTCCCCAATATACGTACGTGTTTCGGTAGTGAGTGAGATATGCCAGAGCCCATTCCCATCCCATCCTATCTTTCCCGATTTTCCCAATCCGCTCCTTAATCTGCAAATGTATGCACAGCGCATCCACTTACGGTATCCACTTATCATCAGGTGGACTGTATGCTCCTCTGCCGCCTTCGTACATAAATAAAAAAGGGTAGGCAGTGCATCCGGGGGCATGCCAACATTTGTCATTCTGAACTGACGTTGGCATGTATTGCGGATGTTCATGGGCGGGCAGTATCCACTTACCATCAGGTGGACTGTATGCTCGTCTGCCGCCTTTTTCCATAAACAATAAAAATAGAAAATAAACTACATATATGCCAAATTTGGTACCTAGCATTTGTGTCATTTTTTACAAAGTTAATTAGGCAACGAACACACAAATGTAGTAAGTATTAGGTTAACAGAATTCATCATGTTAAGTGAATCAGTGACATGCCGCGTCTGACTTTTAATCTATGACCAAGATGCTCAACGATAGTTGCAAGGTTATGATTTAACTGATACGAGGCAGGTGCTCAGTTGAGGCTAGCTCAGGCTTACGTGATCGCTGCTCAAGATTGCTTATCGTGCTCGATCGCCACTGCGTATACTCATTTACATTAAAACTATTATTTTTTCGTGCACATTTTTTTTATCTGTGGTACATCGATTAACTTTTTTATGTAGCATATAATGCATATAATGTTGCATATAATGTATAATGCTTTATATTTGCATATAATGCAGGTTTATTTAGTGAGATATTTTCTTACTTAAGTATATAAATAAAAGTATGAAGAAAAGTATAGATTAATTGTCATTCAATCGACAAAGTAATTTAAATGAACTTGGACCTTAATCTCCAGATCAATTGCGTGCATTAATTTTGAAACATGATAATATATATATAGGAAGATCACTAGCGATCGCCGGTAACTTCGCCTGCGCTAGCGTAGGGTTAGCGTAATTAAGTATTAGTTAAATGGTATGCTCTGCTTATTTGCTCATATGAGATGCACCCCCCCTGTTCCAGATGTCTAAGAAACTCTTTCTTGAAGTTAAAAAATTAAAAATCGTTACGAATAATACAGTATGTTCATTTGTCGCATTGACTTCGTACATGTCATTGAGGCTGCGTGCATTACCGGTATGATATATATAGTACTAGCGACCCGGCCTCGCTTCGCTTCGGTTTATAAGTTTTTTTTTTCAAAATTTCAGAAACATTTCCACCATACATTATATTCGTGTAACTCTTACGGTTTTTGCAGCGCAAGCCGAAATAGCTCGCAGATGGCAGAGTTTTTACCGACTTACTTGACACTTATCGTTATATTTTGGCCAATTTACACAATATCTTTATAAATTATAACCTATGTGTTATCCTGATGTATGAGCTATATTATTGTAAAGTTTCATTAAAATCAATTCAGTAGTTTTTGCGTGAAAGAGTAACAAACATCCATACATCCATACATACATCCTCACAAACTTTCGCGTTTATAATATTAATAGGATGGTATATATAGGAGTAGTATGTGATTGGATAATTAATTAATGATTTATTTATAAAGCAATCAACACACACAACTTTTGAAGATTCGTTTGAAGTAATAAAAATAAAGAATTAATGCGCAGGTGTTAAAATTTTCATGCACTTACAAAGAGTAACAAAATGATAAAAGTATGAAATTATGTGTTGCAATAACAAATTGGGCACCTATTTTTTTTTTTTTTTTTTATGGACGAAGGCGGCAGATGAACATACAGTCCACCTGATGGTAATTGGACACTAAATTAACAATGGGATAAATTATTGTCCATATAAATCCATATAGAATCGGAACAATAAAATATATATATTTTTTTGTGTACGAAGGTGGCGGACGAGCATACAGTCCACCTGATGGTAAGTGGATACTGTCGCCCATAGACATCTGTGATACATGCCAACATTAGTCCAAAATGACAAACAATGGCACGCCTCCGAATGCGCTGCCTACCTTTGGAGATATAGGAATGGATTTGGAGAAAGGGTTGGGAAAATGGGGAGAGATAGGATGGGAATGGGCTCTGGCACATCTCACTCACTACCGAAACACGTACGTACATTAGGGAAATAAGATAAAGTGGGAAATGCAGTACATTTCAAGGTAGTCTTCTGTGAGAGAGGGGTAACGTGGCCAGTCAAGTGCGCCCAGCGGCTGTTGGATTGCAATGTGCACTCTTCCCCTCAATTCAGCATATTTATTTTATTTATAAACTTTATTGCACTTAATCGTACTAAAGACGAACTTAATGGTTGGTAGGTGCGATCAATTGTATGAAATAAATATAACTGAAATAAGGATTAATCAATATTTTACACAAATATTTGTAATAACTATAAATAGTACGACATTACAACTATGCATATTGTTGCGACCTGTGAGGCAGGCCGCAACGCTGATATTCTGCTAGGGCCACCTGCTAGTGTTATTCTGCTAGTGACGTGTCACCGACGTACGCACAGAGAACTGACACTGCCTTGTCCCTCCACACTTTCAAATTCTTTCTTAAAAATCCTAGTCTTCAAAAATAGGTAGTGTCTCGGCGGCGTTCGTGTCAACGATCATCGTCAGTATTGAATAACGTATGCATGTTTTATTTTCATAGAAAAAGCGCGGCAGATTAGCAGTCAGTCCACCCGGTGGTAAGTGGGTGGATACATGCCAACATTAATCCAAAATGGTGAACCGTGGCATGAGTTTGGAGAAACCATTGGGAAAATGGGGGAGATAGGATAGGATGGTATGGGCTCTAGGCATATCTTAATTACTACCGAAACACGTACGTGCAATAAGGGAATAGGATAAAGTGGGAAATGCAGTACATTTTACGCATGTATCGCAGATGTTCATATGCTTGTTGTTGTCTTGGGAATTGGTTGCGAGTGAGCAATGATATTTAAAAAAAAGAAAAACCATCAAATTCTTCCGCCACGTAATCATCACCATCATTAAATATTCAACAGAAGCCGCTTTTGAAACTACATACTTCAAATTGAAAAAGAAAGCTCGTAAGTGTCCCCTGAGATATGCGCGCCCGGCGCCACGTTACATCTTAACACGATAACACTGCGTATAAATCAAGCAGACTGTACTCAAGTATTGATAATACACTCGGTTCGCGATAACACACTTATTAATCAGGGTACATTTTGGTCAGTGTATCTCTGTGTGGCGCCTAATGGATTCTTAATGCGGGCTGTTTGAAAAAAATTGTTGATAGCTACAGATGTGCGTCTGGAAGATTGTGTAAGGTTGATTTGTAGTCATTTTACTGATTACTGCAATGTTGTGACGCTGGGAGTTTGGTGTCCTTAAGAGGCTTTTACAACAGAATGTACTTCCCTAACAATACTCTCTCGAGTATTGTCTTTTACCGTACTTCGTGCTATTAAATCCCCAAGAACTAGCCGCTAATGAAAATCCTGAATTCAAATTCGCTCCGCAACTCTTTGATTCGGTTGCAATTGTTACATTCTGTTGTTTAATTTTCGATGTGTAACGACGTGCATATTGCACTTCGGTAAAGCCTCCTGTATCAGTACTGTTTAGATTTGTGATTATATCATAAAACGCTTGGTAGCGCATGTTAGTTACTGAAATTCTTCCGGATAACAATATATACGTATCCGTATAACGTATAACAATATATAATCTAATTAGGGCAAGTAGTTTTTAATAGTCCGTTTTTACATACACATAGTGTAACTCTTATAAAATAAGCTTCTTAAGTTTAATAAGTTCACTTGTTTGTTTTTTATTTTTAATATAATACTTTTACTGATAAATGATTAGCTGGAATGAGGACTGCTTGTATTCCTTCCCTAAAGAATACCTCAACCGTCTGACCAAACATCGCAAGTAAACGAATAATATGTTCGTTCAACCATGGGAGGCACGATTAAGATGGTGTTGGGACTCTTCTTCTTTAGCCTACTTCGACCAGTTGTCTGGTAAGGGTCTCTTTCAACTTTCTCCATCCTTTCACTTTTCATTAATTTTATTTTAATTAATTATATTTTTTTTTTAATAATTATTTTATTTATTTTGACTTTACCTTTCCATGACATCGGAGACTTTGCTATAGGCATAGCAAGATTCGAATAGCAAGAAATATTCGATGATAAATAGAAATACGAAAAATTTCGCGAATACGATTACGAATATGATTTAATCTACTACGCACGCACTTGTAAAGTTAGTAAGTACTAACTTTTTACTTCAATTTAATGTTAGCGCTATAAGTATTTTTTTATTTCAATCAGTAAGTAAGTGATTCGTTTAATATAAAGGTTAAGTACCTACCTAACTTTAAATTAAACTGCAAAATCATTTACTATTTAAACTAAAAAACAGCTTCGTAATTGATGTGCAAAAAAATCTTGTAGAAAACCTCTTCTTAGTAAGTATGTACTTATTCACATTCGGTTTTTACTAGTCTATTAGTATTCGAGTATTGGTTTTCAAAAGTGAATAAGAATATTCGGAACATCTCGTCTTTGCTATGTTCCTAAAGCCAAGTAAGTAGTCTTTTTGTCACTCAGTGTCATTTTGTCTTTTGAAACATCCACACTTAAGTATAATATTTTTGTATCGCATCAAATATGATAAGTCAAAAGTCATATAGCCTCATTGGTTAATTACAAAAACTTTTCAACCGAAGGCGTTGTCAACACTTACGTCAGTGGCCGAAATCCCAGCACGAGAACATCGCTGACCCGTTTTGTAACGACCGATACTCTGATACCCACCGCAAGCGGTAATTTGATCGGTAGATTATCGCGTTCACAATCTCTCAATCGACACAATAAACACAGGGAACAGTGGGGAATAGTTGTAAAAACAGCAGAATTTGTCTTACGCAGACAGACGCAACGTTTACATAAGCATACGTGGTAACACGTAGTTCGTGCAGCAGCGGATTTGTATATGTCAAGTATATTTCAAAATAAAAATAGGGATAATGGCAGGCGGCAGTTTGAAGGGAAATTCCGCTTTTTTCCATAGAAACAAAAAGACAAAGCTGTACAGCGTTACGAGCCTTATGGCTATATAGCTATATGGCTATATTACGCCGCCGGCGATATCCGCCGTGTGTAGGCGCGCTCAGATAGTTACTGATTGAAATTAGTGGTACGGGCGCGAACTTTGCCGCGAGAGACTCGCTGGTGCAATTGGCGCCTTAGTCAAAAAATTCCCTATATCAATGTCCCTACATATTGATATAGATATTTTTTTCAGAAATTCGTGATCTCCGCAATAGATATTATAGATTTCTTCGACATATTCCTATTTTTTATAGAAAGAAAACGACAGACGAGTAGACAGTGCACCTAGTGGTAAGTGGATACTGTCACCTTGCGACATCTGCGATACATGCCTCAGTGCAGAATGACAAACGTTGACATGCCCTCGAATGCGCTGCCTACTTTGGAGATTTAAGAATGGATTTGGAAAGGGATTTGGAAAATGGATAGGATAGGATGGGATGGAAAAAACACTTGCGTACATTTGGGGGAATAAGATTAAGTGGGAAATTTTACGGTAGTCTGTGAGAGACCACTATCGTCTTCATTACTTATTTATATGCATTTGGAATGTTGCTTCTGTGCGTAACTTTCCATTCTGGCTCCATCAGTAGCTTGTGCATCGAGAATATGCAATACCGTGTGCAAAATTTAAAATATATGCAGTTAATTAAGCCGATAATTGCTTATATAACGGAGCTCATAATTTGTCATTTTTCTTGACTTTACGAAGGGCAATTAGGAAGTTGATTTATTGTGTTCTTAAAGTGGCTTTGTATGGGCCTTTTTGTACCAAATTAAAATGAGGATTAATTCTTCGGATTCTTCATATTCCTTGGATTTAAATCGCAATTTACGAGGTAGTGCAGACTTATGAATTAGATTTTATTTCAATCCTTAGATATGTGGATTACCTCAGACTACTACAATCCACCGTCTATAACATTCTCCTGTATTTTAACAGGAGTATCTATAACATTGTATCCTCCGTCTATAACAGACAAATGATAATGGGGTCCACTGCGGATTGAATGATTTTACTTATGCTCTAGTTTTTTTTTATTCTCATGCACGTGGGTTTTCCCACTTATATCAAAAGTTATAAAATATGTAGGTATGTTGTTTCTTTGTATGTATGCGTTGTATATTGTTTTCCTTGGCTGTCGAGCTGAACTCAGTGATTAATTAACTCTGTGGTATGGACCAGGATACCATGCCATGCCATCAACCTATGTTTCTCCACTGCTGAATACAGATCTCTCCCAAGGTTCACCACCACACACTGTTTCGGCTTTTATCATCCAGCTACCAGCGTTGAATTCTTTCAAGTTGTCGGTTCATTTTGCCGAGGAAGTGTCCTCGTATGGCGACTGCGCTTCCCGGTAGTTTCCATACGGGGACTCGTCTACCTCATCGATTCTTTATCGAGTTCTTTTATTGTATCCATCAGGTAAATTATTTATTCTTTTTATTGTATATTATTATTTTGGGTAAATTATTTATATTTATTTATAATATTTGACGTTTAAGTCACATATATACCTCTCATCCCACCTCCAAATGCTTAACCCAAATGTTTGCTGGTCTCTACCAGTTTGATCAGCTTAATGCCTTAAGGTATTAAGCTCGCCTTTAGTGCAATAAAGTTTTTTAGATAAATTCTCATCATCTACAGCCTGCTTCCACCCACTGCTGAATGTAAGCCTTAGCCCCAGGTATAAGCCTCCCTTCATTTATGTCATCCTCCTCGGGCGCTATTCTAAACTTTCTTTAAATAACTTTCTTCTTTCTTTCTTTAGGTCGACGGCGCGCCCGCATACCCCCTGGTGTTGCAGGTGTCCATGGGCGGCGGTAACACTTACCATCACGTGGGACCGCTTGCTCATCCGCTCACTAGTCTATAAAAAAAATAAGAAAAAAAAATGTGACCCGTCCATTGCCACTTTAGCATGCTGGTCCTATGAGCTATGTCAGTAACTTTAGTTATTTGACGAATAAGACGAAATTAGATAAAAATAGCCACAATCGAAATCGTGTTTGGATTTTGAACTCACTGCTCAATAGTCAAGAGCGTTTGCAATATCATAAATACATTACTTCTAATTATAAATCACTTCCTACTCTGACGGTACTACACCTGTGGGGGGTGAGGTGGGGATCGACTGATAAGGTATCGATTGACTAGCTATCGTTTGATCGGCATCGAAACGGACGCATCAAATCGACGCGAATGAAACTCGTTTTGTTACCTTTCGCTGCTCGATACTGTTCATGAAACACGTACAAAGTAACGATATGTACTTTCATCGTTTCATTGTGAAAGGGCACATTCTTTAAAAGTACTTTGTAATAAAAAATGTTGTTAAATTGTTATAATAATTGTAAAGACTATATATGTCAATCGAACAATTCAGGTACCAGGTGACATTGATTATTTTGCATTCCCAGATGGTAAATATTATAACTAGTAGAAAACAACACTTGTGCCTGCTACACACTTGGAACTTGGAAATACGACACTTGGAACAACACTTGGAAATACGACATCTTTCTAATAATAAAAAATCATAATAACTTCACAGTTAGAAGAAAGAAGAACTTAGAAGAATCTAGTTAGAAGATGAAGAAAAAGAAATATATAATTAAAATAAAATCAAAAGTTTTTTATATAAGAATTATTATATAACCATTTCCAGTTTATAATATGTACATAATCGGCTTTTAAAAACTTCGCCACTGGTTGTTGGATGAGTAGAACCGTGAAGATCGTGTGTGATGGCGAGCTTTGGGAAAGGCCCATATCCAGCAGTGGGGAGGCAGGCTGATAGTATGGCAATACATAAAATTAGTTGATTACAAGATTGACATCAAATCAAATTACAACAATCCACAGATGTCATTAACCGATTATAACATTTTTTTTTTATATCAAATCATTCTATATTTTTACATAGAAAATTAGAAATGTACGGTAACGATAATCAGGTTATCATTTCATAAAACTTTTTGTGTTTCATAATTTCATAAAAACGTACGTTCAATTGATAAATTACTTGTTAGAAAAAGATTCTGCGGTGTTTTCCTTGGCGACGCATGTCCGTGATAAGCATGACACAGTCGGTATGTTACCGTTGTCCCCATCAACAGACCACCATAGATAATGTGGAAAAAGCAGTACATTTCAAGGTAGTCTTCTATGAGAGAGGGGTAACGTGGCCAGTGGCTATTGGATTGCAACGTGCACTCTTGGTTTGTTATGGTTTGTTTGTCATAATATTATGGTATTTAATTAATATACGTCACTATTCACTAGTTTTACTTCATTTTAACTATCATTGCACACACCGCGCCAGCTCTGCATAGCTCAAAGGTTAACTGAGAGATAATGCTTCTAAGCATTAAGTCCGTTTTTTGTTACTTTACGCAATTAAAGAATAGTTGGTTGGCATACTTTACAATTAGCATAGTTGGTAGTGACCCTGCCCTCTTTGTGCAACAGATTCCCGGTCGGACAAAGATTTGTTTAATTAAAGACAGATATTTGTTCGAGTCTGGGTGTTGCATGTGTTGTGTTCGTCTTTGTATGTGTCTCTGGACCCACGACACAGGGAATGCTAGTGTGGGCCGTTGAATGTGGAGTTTGTGGAGTTTAATTAAATAAGTATTTTGATATATGAAAGATGAAAAACATTATTCAAAAGTTGACTGGAAGATAATGTTGTAAGGTATTAAGTCCGCTTTTGTGATAATTTATATAAAATAGTAAGTAAATAAATAAATATACAAATGGGGGTCTGTCTGTGTACAATCGCCCGAGCAAAACAAAGCAAGGATATTATACAAACATATAACTGAAACAGTCATACTACACTGGCCCGTCACGTACGCGACAGCATTCAGATTGACTCCTTCGATAGTTGCGAGCTGTTCCCGGGAATCAAGTGGGAAAACAAAATTCGATCGGGACCGGCCAATTTCGCAAAAACTACACAACACGATCCGTTGTACAGATCACCGATAGGGTTGCGGTAGCGTCAGAAGAATAGACTGATGGAAAATTGAATTCTGTCCCAAATTAAGTAAAATTAGTTAAAAATCACATTTTTATAGTATTGTTGAGTCTCTCATAGAAGACTACCTTTATCTCATTTCCCCAATGTATGTACGTATGACGACTTGAGTCCTTAGGAGAGGCCTATATTCAGCAGTGGAGAGACACAGGCTGATGGTGGTGGTAACGTACGTGTCTCGGTAGTGAGTGAGATATGCCAGAGCCCATTCCCATAAAAAAGCTTTTCTTCAAAAGCTTTTTACTTTCTGTGCTTTCATTCAATTCATTTTATAATAGATGTCTATTTTGCTTTCCACTAAACTATTTCACTGACCATACAACTTACACGCCTTACAACGCCACGCTGTGCAAGTGGGTTGGCGAGTCCACTCATTTAAAGGGAACACAAACTGTTTCGAAAAGTTTACAACACCGTAATTTTAAAATTACCTAACTGTTTTCCCTCATCTTCGAAAGGCCCAAACATTTTCCTGCCACATTTAATTTCAACTGGTTAAAAATTCGCTTCACGAATCTGAGTTCATTGACATAAAAAAAAATTACGAATCATTTTTGCCATAAATTCAGTTTTGTCGAGTTAGAAGTGTTATAAAATTTGCTAAATACAAACTCCCAATTTATATTTTTTTCAAAAAGGTATGTACAATTATTTCATATCACGAAAGCGGGTTACGTTTACTAGTAGTGGTGGTCGTGTTCGTACATGTAGATTGTTTTAGTGTGCGCCGCGGCTTCGGGACCCCAACTGAGTGTTCTCAAGTTTACGCACACTAAAACAATGTACATGTGCCAGCACAACCAATAAGTGTAACCGGCCCTCGTAGGATGAAAGAAATATAACAATATTAACGAATGTACATATCTTTAATATATAGATTTCATTGATGTTTTTTATTGAGCTGGTCAAGGTCACCCTTAGATGATATATAGAATTATTTTTTTGAGAATCGAATATTGGGATTTCCGCAAAAGCAAATTTGTGAGAATTGTTAGAACACAGTAGGGAATTTATAAGTGAATAATCACTACATTTGACACTATAATTAATTCGAAATAATGAATTCAATTTTTTCTGCCAACCGTCCACACACACGGCCCGCGAGCGCGTATCATGCCATCTAATATTATTCTGGGAACGGCCTTAATAAGTCAGTACAGAATGTTATCTATTCCATTTTATCGGCTCGCCCGATAAGCATCTCTATCCAATTAGCCTCACAATGCAATATGGCCCGTCTCAGACACAGTTATGATGGAATTCTGACTTTGTACACTTTTGTACGAGGACTTTATGTAGGTCTGATAAGTAGTGTGATTTTATGACCATATATGACTTTATTTAAGAAAACAGATCTTTGTTGGGTTTAGTTTCTCAGACGTTAAAACTGGTGGTCTAAAAAAAATATCTTAAAATTCAGATTCCTATTTATACGGAATATTGAAACAGCAAAATTTTAAGTTAGAAAATATTAGCCAAAATCAGTAAGTTCATTCCGATAATAAGGTCCCTTGATTCAGATACATGCCATATGAGTGTATGTATATATGTGTGTGTATGTATGGCGGGGCTTATTTACATGTGAGACATTCACACACATGAGTGTGTCACGTACAATCTGAATGAAGTATTGGCAATTTCTTGTCACCTAGTGGATAAATGTTTTTTTTTTTAATTATTTATTACTATATGTAATTAGTAAATTCTTATAATTTCCTTATTGCGGTATCAGTAGTTGGGTCCGTGAGTGTATGATACTCAACAACCACTTTGTTCCTTAATACATTAATGGCGAGAGGCATTTCTGTCCATCTCACCAGCGGCCTCATTGGAAAACATCGTCGGAAACCCTCGTTCCCAATAATTAAAATAAAATCTGGAGCATGTGTAAGATTCACCACTCCATACCCAAGGAGGACCCAAGGAGGACATTGAGTCCAAGAGGAGAATTCAATAAAAGAGAAGGGTCAGTATAAGAATTTATAGGCGTCCATTGGAGTCCTCGATCCGAGGCCACATATCGGGAAACGCAGTGTGGGACGCCTCCCGGCCAAGTGGAACGACGACATAAAGACATTCGTCGGTGGCGGTTGGATGAGGAGAGCCAAGGATCGTGTGTGGTGGCGAGCCCCGCGAGAAGCCTATATCCAGCAGTTTAGGCTGATGGTATAAAGAGCGCGTCGGAAAGAATCCTTGTGGATTCGATGGAGGAATTGGGTCCATGTTGTTGTTCATTATGACTCAAAACCCTTGTAATTGCAAGGCGAGGACTGTGCCTTATAGTTGGACGTTGGGACACTATAGGCTAATCTATATATATAAAAGAGGATGTTGGTATATCTGATGTTAATAGACTTCGACACCGTTTGATCGATCACCATGAAAGTTGGCACATATATGTATTTTTTCATAGAGAAGGTTTCTATGCTATCGACTTTGTTGTAACTCGCCACTAGATGGCGCTGCAGCACATCAACTTTTATGACAGGACAACGTCTGCGGTGTTTTGCTAGTATTATATAAAATATTTTCCGCATACGTAAACTAATACCAACATTAATAAAATATACGTTGCTTAAATTAAATATAGTGAGTAAAATATATTTACTTCAATACAGCAACATATAAATATAATAATATATTATGTTGCAAGGAAACTGCAATATGACACGCCATTATCGGCCGCTGGATCTCTTACCAATTAACTTATGCACCTTTTTGCCTCAAAACGATCATTATCTCGTCGTATACGGCCACGATACTATCGTAATTTTTTTTTAACAAATTAAATGCGTGCAATTATATATTTTTTATTTTACTTATTTCCAATTGAGGTATTTATGTACATTTTTAATTTTGTCGACTACAGTCTCGTGATGACGTGTATGATGTGTGATGTATCTAGATCCAGCAGTGAAGATATAAATATAGTTCTATATGGTATGGTAGGTTGTAGCTATGCTCTAGCGAAGATAAGGATTTAATTAACAATTTGATACGTAATGAATTCTCATTTAGAGCATATCTAATGAGAATTAGGAATATTTTTCATTAACGTATATGATGTTCCCCACAATAACATTTTACTAAAATTTTTGACAACAAATAGCTTGCCTGTATGATAAGTGAAGATCGTAATAGAATCGAATTAGTCGATTCCGAAATTAAAGCAAAACTGCCCGCTTGCGCGCGTGTTTGCCCGCATACGTGCGTCCGTGCGTGCTTATAAATGGTGCGACTATATATTTTTATTATGCGTGTATCTATATAATGGTAAATTAATAACGACTTGATTCAACCACCCACTATTAAAACAAACCAATTGTATGATTAAGTCATTGATTATGTGTCATACGGCGTCTTTAAAATAACTAGTAAATTTTATTTAAACATACCCAAATAAGTGTAGTGTGACAAACAGGAGTCAAACATTATTCCATGATAAGTTCATTGTTTTTAAAAATCGACTCACATTTTAAAATACATCGATGACTGATCTTCCCCGTCAATCTATGCGTCATATTTGAATCGGTCCCTAACTTGCATCAGTTTTATTTTATGCAAAATCTCCATTGAAAACAACACTAAATAATAGAGCCGCATAGTGACTCATTGCGGTTCGTGTCAACAAACCGAGTGATATCTATTTCCTTATTGTGTTTCTATCGTTTGCAAAGGTTACTACTGCGATCACGTCCGCAATTGGTCCTGTATGAAGACAAGTTTCTCAATACGATTGCTTGATACAGTGACGATTCAACATAAAATAGCTGGCCATACGACACTGTAACAAGAGCAACAGGAACTGAATGAACTGAGTTCAAGTCATTATAGGGCGAAATAAAACCTGCCCGACTCCGCTGGCTTGGATACCTGGAAAGAATGGGAGAAGATCGTGCAGTAAAATCAATGTACGAGGGGCGACCAGTCGGTCGTAGAGGTCGGTCGCCCCAGCTAGGAAACAAGGCCGATCACCTGGATGGAAGAACTTGGTGCAGGACAGTAAATTACGGCTTCTTTTGATTGCGGAGGTCAAAGATTCATTTTGAATCACTGAGTCAGCGGAGTAAGTTTAATTTAAAAAGTTAGTTTTGGAATACCTAAATATCGTAATAACTCAAACAATTTTATGTCGTAAATAATATATGAAAAGCGGAGTAGACCTCTGCTTTTTAGAAGTACATCTATGTAGATTTATTTTTAAATGAGACATGCGACTACCCTCCTACAGGTATTTTGAAAGATTGTTAATACAATGCTTCATTGTTATGAAGCAGGCGCTGGACTCTGATTGAAAATCAGCGCTGTGTGCTGTAGTAGATCAGCACTCACAGCTTACGCTGAGCTTGTGACATTACCTTTTATACCTATAAATACCACTGTATTTTTGTGTTCTTTGTGTTCTGATGTCGAATGTACCAGTGAGGCAAATAAAGAATTTATTTATTTACGGAAGTATAAAGAATGCTATGTCGCTCTACGTACCCTGGTCGACACTGTGTCCCTACAAGGAAAACATTCATTAACATTAATTTTATTAAAAGCAACAGATATCATCATTAATATTGCAAAAAAGGGAAGCTAATTGGTTTGACCAGGTGTACCATCATCTAGCTAACTCAAAAATAATAATGTCAGAGTACAATCGCGATTGACCGCATGAAATAGTATGGTGAATCATTAAACACCCGATAGAGGGCGGAGGTGACGCGTCGCCCACTCAGAGAGCACCCACGAGCGGTCCAAGTAACGAGAGAATCGACTAAAAGAGCTCAGTTCAGAATCATTTTGTCATTTCAATAATTTTGTAGTCAAACAGGACTATTCTTTTTTTCATAATTCTATAATTCTTCTTCGCATTATTGTACGACGCAACATCACTAACACTATGTACGCTAGCAGTTAATATATTTACTCGTATTCACGGCAACAAAATAACAGAAATGCTAGAATGTTTTAGAATTAGGTGGCTAAGCTAATACCAAAATCGTTTGTTCACCTGGTATATACTACCAAAATGATTTATTCACCTGGTGAATAAACGATTTTGGTAGTACTATCTATTTTATCTAAGATGTGACTGTTTTAGTTCGATTTCATTTCTAAGCACCTTATTTAGTCTACACGGGGGTTAGTTTTCAAAAACCCCCGTGATTGAGTGGTATCCTTGCTAGATGTTACGTTTGGACGAAGTTCACACTTTTAAAGAAGTTTAACTTCGAGTAGATCACTATTATGATGATAAAGAGATTATACGAAATCTACAATAGCAAAAGTGTCGAAATTAATAAATGTTTTCAAATACGATTTCTTTGCGAAGCTATAGAATGGAATATTTTTTTACCTAAAAGTACTAGAATTGAACTAAAACTTGTTTATTTCTTTTTTGTCTGACGTAATTAAAAACATGTAAAATTATTAGTAACGGAACTATAATCTAACTCTGTTCACATCAATCCAAAATATATTGTGTTCAGTAAACAGCTCAACTCTTAACTTGGACCGTATCAATACGGGTCACACATACGGCCGATTACATCCTTTGTTGTGTAGAAGAAAAATGGGCAAACACTATCGTGCCGCGATACTATTATTTAAAACAAGATTCGTGACGACCGATACGGTCGTATAATGTAGCTAGGACCCAAGAAACTGATCTCGGAGAAGGCAGTGAGAATTCAGAACATAGTAATAATTATTTACTGAAGCACATTTTCCGGAAAATGTTTGCGTCACATGCCACGTCTTTATTGAATGATCCCAATGCTTGCTGATGGCTCAGTCAGTTCTTCCTGTTGCCCGCCCTTATCAACGTAGGTACCGGGAAGCGCAGTGTGCGACGCCCCCGGCCAGGTGGACTGACGACTTGAAGAAGTTCGCCGGTGGGCGTTGGATGAAAAGATCCGAATATCGTTTATGGCAAATGGCGAGCTTTGGGAGAGGCTGATGATGGTATCAATTTTAGTTCCAAACCTGATTGTAAACTAAATTCCAAAGGCAGGGAGCGTTCGTATGTGTCAACATTTATTTATTTGCCTGCGTGTCTTTGCACCACTGTGTGTGTGTGTGTGTTTGATTTATGTTGGCATATATCGCAGCAGGCTATGAGCAACGAGCCAGGTAGATCATCTGTTTTATTAAAAATCTCCTTCTTTCTATTAAAAATGAACTGGTCAATGAAGGATTTCCGATGGCATTTACGCCGGATGCTTACATGACGCTACAAATATTACATAACTATGATCAGATACATTAGTTTCTTTCTTTATTTCTTTCTTTCTTTGTATTTGGAAAGACGCTGTTTAGAGACTCCTATTGCATTGCGTCACGAGAAATCGTGTAGTGTCGTTCAAATAAAATACTTATTATGGGAATTGATGTGATCAGATTGCCGTCAATTTCGAGCTTTATAATCAGGTGTTTACCTGTCTACTGTTTTATAGAAAAGTAACATGGAAGCTTTAAAATACTAGCCGTCAAGTTAGCTCACAAGCCACGCGCTGGGTGGCCGCTCGCTCAGCTCATTTGTCTCCCGCCCGCTACCACGATACGCTAACTTGGGCCTTTGTATCACGCCAGATTGTGATCGGGACAACAATGGCACTAGTGTTTATAACTTTAAATTGTTTAACACATTTGTTATTCTGACAAAGGTTGGTCACTTTATTTGTTGGCGTGGATCGAGTTACCGTTTTTCGTGTCTGATTCGTAGATGGACGTGATACGGGTTTGGTATTAAGATTGTTTTGTTAGGATTAAAACGTTTTTGATGGTCAGAACCAAAAGGTAGGTATCTGTTGTCGACTCTCATTAATAAGGTCGTTATATCAAACCCCGGATGACAATCTCATCAGTGAAGAAAAATATCGCAAGTATCACCAAAGAAATTTGGTGCATCCACCAATCTACACTGGGTTAGCATGGTGGAAATGGTCCCAAACTCCCTTGTGTTTACTAGAGGAAGCTAGTGCCGTGCAGTGCCAAAATATCAATGTTTTTGACTGATGTCGAATGTCTTTGATGTAGTAATTCAGTGTTTAAAATTGATAATATAGAGACATCTGATTAATTAGGGTGCATTGGGGTAAGAGCGGAAGCTTTTTTTAAGAGATACCATATGTTTCACGTTTACCTTTAATAATTGAGTATTTAAGAGCTTGGAAAGAAAGGATTATAATTTTATCACAGAAAACACATTGTCGTTGATAGATTTATTTGTACCCAAAAAGCTGGGGTAGTTTCCTAATTTTTCTCATTTAAATCAAACAATATAAAAAACATGTCATGGGTTAAGTTCGAAAGGTAATGGGAAAAGACTAAATGTAATGGAAAATCTAAGGGAAAGACTATCTTCTAAATCTAATGGTTTTAATTTTAATTTTATCTTTGATTTTTGATAAATTTCTTGACTATATATATGCAACAAAATATACGCCTATCGGATGAAAAAATCGTTGTCGTGTAGAAATTAATAAAAATGTAATTAAAGTGAAATTAACAAAAAGTGGTCTTACTTCTCCTTTTTACCTACTAAAAAGGAGAAAGTATATAAAAATTGACTCAAAATAATTTAAGGTTCAAAATTAAAAATTAGGTCAAGTTATGTGATATCCTTAATTACGAAATATAAAGAATGTTTGATTTTTGTTTTAAAACATTTTTTTAATAAGTTTCATTGTTTGTTTTATGCTTTCATTTAAATTCAATATATTTTATATTAAAATCTAACAAATAATTCCTATTAAATAGTCTTGCGACAATCGGCCGACTGATACGATAACGATACAGCATTCCATTTATATGAAACGGAAAACAATACGCTATTTGTTACAACAAATACGACACCGAAAACCATACAGAACTCCAATTACTACTCCCTCATTTTTCTTATCATCCATTACCTGTCACCCTTCACAGAACTAAAACTTTGTACTACATGTAGGCGTCAATGCACACGTACTTCATCGATAAAAACGTTCCACTCGGTGTTTCTGGTATCGGCGCTCGCGCCAGTAGTCACAACACTTTTTTTTTAATATCATCCATTTCACCTACACTCGTCGAGCCTTTATAGTTTGCTCTCTGTCTTTCGCTACGATCGATAATATTGTTCTCGTGGTTTTAAGATTCCAATCTGATTTTTGTTACAACTGTCAGGTTATTTAACGTTTTGTACACTGGGAAGAATGGATGTTAAGTGTTCTAAATTGTGTGGGACAGTAGGTACGTCGTGGTCCTCAGCCTGTCCCTTTTCACTGGTAGATATATCGATCCTGGAAATTTAATTTAACGAAAGGGACAAATCATTACTTCTCAGGTCAGGAGGGACAGTAAACAATATTTTTAAAAAATCTGTGCATTTTATCGGTTGTGTTATTCTTTATTCCACAACGCAACGTGACAAAAGGTGGACTTCAGTCCGCCTAAAGGTTGACTGGGAAATAATTGGGTTTGTCAACCTTTGGGCTATGCAGAGATTGCGCGGTAGATGTAATGATAAGTAAGATTTATAAATACATACCATACATATTCTATTACATGTAATACATACCACTATAATATACGATTAATATTATACGTTGTGACCTTAGATGTTTTTAAGATTAAAACAATAACCGTGACACTAAAAATTTACAAGATTTTTTTTATGAAAAATAGGTTTGTCCCACCTGAATAGTTAGAATTTATTCCTTGTGCAAATTGAAATATCCATATCGTCGATATGCATGCCACCCCGAGACTTGAAATGTGCGGAGAACATCATAGAGGTAACAGGAAATAGTTCTTGAGTATGGTGTGGTTTATTGACTACAAATGCTTTAGGACTTAATAATAAAGCTATTTTTTTGTAATAATGTTTCAATGAAAATAATCTACTGAGAGAAAAGGTTGACAAGGGTATGTAACTTGTTCATTCTCTCTCTCAGAGCGAATATTGCCGTGGCACCTAGTCCTCCTATTTTATATAAATCCATGATTAAGATATATATATATATGTAACCAACCAACCAACTCTAGGAAACTGAAGGTTTAGTGAAATATTTGAAAACGCAATCTATAATCTATAGCGGCGTTCCTTATAGATATCTGCAAACCCATCTAATCTTCAATCTGTGGACGGTGGCTATCATTATATTACATCTTTAACCGAGTGCGGCGAAGAAGGAAGAGTTATAGTTTCTAGAATAGATATCAGACAGGCTGTACACCTGATAAAAATGGTTCTCAAACTATTTGGGTTCTAAGCGCCCGTGTTAAATCGAGATTTTCCAAAGCGGCCTATGTGAAACTAACATATACCTACACTTTGCGAAATAGTCAATAATTTTGTGCAAAGGCCTAAGAATAATAAATAACATTTTTTTTTTTTGTATGTATGGTCGTAATATAATAAATAGATAAATATGTGTGAAAAAGGAGAAAATGCAAATGCACTTGTATTATTTACTATTCTTATGGTTAATTAATGTTCAAATTCATTTTTCTTAGACTTGATTTCAACTATAGTTCAAAGTTCGCGCGTCAGGATAACAAATAAAACATAGCATACAAGTATAACTAGGGGTTTTGCAACGGCTCCCTTAAATGTTGACGAATACAGTATGAAAAAAAATACCTGCTGTAAAACTTGGCGAAGCATAGCATTGAACGGGACGGTCTGTCATAAAAGAGGGGAGGCCCTTGCCCAACAGTGGAACACAAATACAGGCTAAATAAAAAAATATATTATTAATAGTTTCTTCAAGTGGATAAAATAAATATATTGACCTCAAACTAGCTCAAAGCAGCTAACGGTAAAATATATACAACCAGAGCGAGTTCCAACACTATTCACTCAATAGACAATTACTGAGTCAATTATTTGTCGACGGTACTCGCTTTTCATAACAACTGCCATCACCATAATATATTGCGGCATTAATCTGCCGACCATACCGTATCAGGAGATCTCCTATCTATCCAGTTATCTGCCTTAACGACCGACGGAGTTATCAGCGACGTGCTTCCAGCTTTTTGTACATTAAAAATTGTTCGAAGGTACAGTCGTATGAAGCCACCTTTTTGCTAAGATTAGTCTTTAGAAGGTACCTATTTATATTTTTTATGTATGTGTTAAAAAATATATAATTAACGATTTTGAGTTAACATATTATAACTGTACGACTTTATACGAGTATGGTTGTTTTCTTCAAATATGGCAATGGTGCAATTATGTTAGCACATTCTGCCCCTGTCCAGTTTTCTTCGTAATAAACAATTTCAAAGTCTAAAACGTAGCCTGTCAATATCCAGCCAGTCCCGTCGAAGCAAGGGTATTAGGTTTAATGAGGACATAAGAGTCCCATTTATACAATAATCAAACAAAAACGCTACGAGTATGTTAGCTTTTGTTAACATGTTAACAAAACAAAATGTTACAATGTATGTTAACAAAAGATCTCTAAGTGGAGTTTTTGGTGTGAACTCGAGAAGTGAAGTTTAGATTTTGTTTGATTATTGTAAAAATCTACTATCACTTTACTGGGCGACTCCTAACGTTCTTCGACTGGACTGGACATTGACAGGATACGTTTTAGACTTTAAAATTGTTAATTCCGACGAAAACTTGACACCGGCAGAATGTGCTAATTGCCATATAAATAAATAAAAAAAGTTCTCTAAGTGAAAAAAAGTTCTCTAAGTGTCATAATGAAAATAAGTTTCTTTGAACTTAAATAGGACTTTACTCGAACCTGAAATGCGTCGACATACTGGTGTTGCTTTTGTGTGTATACACGTATAATCACGATAAACCTTTCGTTTAATTGCATGTGTAGCTTCGAGACGTGTTTGACAATTAGGAAGTGAATAGTTGTTATTGTGTTATCGTAAAATAACTATTAATAAAATAGACTGATTGTCACGTGAGTGCATTGCATTCTATCAATGTCATATATTTTTTTAATTGACAGCAGCCTATAACGTCTCACTGCAGGGCACAGGCCACCCCTTAGCAAAGGAGTGTCGGACTATTATCCACTGCGTGAGCCCAGTACGGACGGATTGATGGATACACCTTATTTTTTTTTTTTCGGAATGGCTAAATTCCAGTGGCCCTAATGGCCTTTCAAGAGTCACCGGACATGTATAGTTTAGGGCGAGCGCAGAAAACGCATATCAAAAAATGTGTGCAACAACGAGCCTAAGAGTCTAAGAACGGATCTCGGCTTTAGAACGGATACACATGTTGATTATGTCACTAATAATACCAGTACAACCACGCATAAGGAACAGAGACTATAGCCCTCTACTACAAATATTTCCAGGACACATCTATCTAATTTTTAAATTAATTTGAAAAAAATAAATTTTGTTTACTGTTCTCGTCTCGAAAAAATCAATTTCAACTACTATATCAACTACCCTTTTAATATATATATTTACCCGTTTTAAGAAATTCATCCTAAACATGTGTGACGATAAGAGACCCGACGGTATGTCGTTGGTCGTCCAGTTGTGTGGGTCGCAATGTGTCTCCGTCTCACCTCCAACGGAACTTGTACTAAGGCTGGGGCAGCAGCGGAAGAAGCAGACAAAAGTAAGACTGTCAAATACAGGGATATCGACCCACAATACATTTTTATTGCTTTCTATGTCGAGACCATAGGGTCCGTCGGGTCCCAACGCGTTTTCAATTTTCAAAGATCTTTCAAAGCGAGCGCCTGGTCCACAGGACTGGCGACCCATCCAGCGAGGTAATGCCGCCAGAATGCTCAATATACCTATACATAGATATAATACGGCGTTTTGAGCACTTTGTACAATGAACGCATATTCTATTTGTAATATTTATTTTAAGTTACTTTAACGTTATTTTGTAATATGATAGTTGTGACTGGGAAAACTTAGGATGTCTTCGGCATTCTTCGGCACCTTGCGCGGGCGCCTCCGATATCGCACGGTATCTTGCGAGGGATTTGACTAAAACCGATCGCATGTAACTTATATTTAATGATAGAGCTTTAGTGCGTTATCATACGTCAGAATGTTTTATTTAGGATACGTAGATTAGATCTTCTTTGCATCTGCTGATTTCTGGTGGGTGGATGTAATTTTTAAGTCGAAGGTACCTAAGAAGTATTTACTTCATCAAAATGTATGTATCGTAAAAACAAATGGTAAAAGGGCACTACCTACTGCTGTCACCAGACTCAAAAATACCGCTTCGTTTTGTATCTACTTACAATTTTCATATTGGTCAATCGCACAAAAGTGTTCGCACGAATACAAACTCCTTTACAGCTCCTTGTCAATTTATTCAATAAGCGATTATGTAGCGTCAACCGCAAATATAACGTTGTCGAACAAACCCATTCGCTTAGTGCAAGGAAAATGAACTTTAAAATCGTCACAAACAGAGCTTGAAATAGTGTGAACTCTCGATTGACTAATGCTTTACGCGTAGATCGTATCCGACAAAATTGAATTCAACACTCTCGTCTACTCTTAATAAAGGTACAAAATTATAGCACATTCAAATTTTCTATAATTTTTAACTGAAGGTTCTCACAAGTCTTGAGACATTGAAATTAAATATACTACTCCGTGACCGATAAAACCGCTCCTTAAAAGCCTTAATCCGAACTTAGACAAGATCTGATAAACAACTGAACCAAAAAGGTCAAGGCTTTTACCGATAAGATTATTCTGATAATTTTGCTACCTGAGTGAATTGCTTTGGCGCCAAAGGTGTTAATGTGGAGCCAGAAATAATATCCCGACCTATAGAGTGCCTACTCATGCATGGCATCACGATTATCAGATATAGTTGTTTATCTTTGTCGTGGACACAAAAACCATGCAATAGTACTTATTGACATTTCTGTGATGATTCATTTTCGCCTGCTGCTGGGTAAAGAAATAACAATAGTTTTTGAAGTGGCGGTCGTTAGGAGAGGTCTATATCCGGCAGTGGACAGACCGATGGTATAGTATACTCTTTCAAGTATTGACGTTATCGGTCTTCTTTATTAAATTTATTAATCAATGGACAATTTGTATCCATCTTCTCGATTGAAATTTCTATAATTTTTAATTTCAATTGCTTCAGGCACAATCCTGGAGAAATAGTGGCGATCAGTGGGGAGGATTTTTGGACTATGGAGTTCTATCCAGTGATTGATCCCGGCCTTGCGTATATGGTCCGCTATTGCCGATTATTTCGTCTAGCGATTTTTCATCTGCGAAAGCGGACCATGTACAATTTAATCTCGCGAGTGTTTGTTTGACGCTACTTTTGATATTGTGAGTGTTATGTGCTACTTTCCGGACTATGAAGATCAAATGCGGGTAGTCGATGAAACTGCTCGCGACTCTTGACGTGGACTACCCGTCCGTGACCATGGCTGGTACAATCCAACCGAAACGACGAATAAAATAGATAAGGTAGATAAGGTAAACATTAGCGTTAAGACACGTTTAAATAGATAAATATATGTGAAAAACGCGAAAATCACAAATGTTATATGTATACTGATTTACGTTCAACAGAACGATTCTTCCAGAATAATAAACAAAATACAGAATATGAATTTTCTTTCATTTGTAGCTACAGTACGCAAATTACTGACCAAAGGTACCAATTATTCAAAATATAAAAAAGGGCCAATATCTCGGAAACCGTGCGATTTTCATTAAGATCAAATTATGGTCATCCGATAAGTCGTGAGCTGACCAATCGACAGTTTTAATCTTGGCCAATCTGTATAAGTTTTATCATTATTGTTTAAACAATATAAATAACTACCCCCCCCCCCCCCTCCGCTACAATGATTCTGATTTTGAATAAAAAGTAAGAACCTTCATTGACTACTATAATACAAACCTACATAAAGTAAAGTGCGATTTTTTTAATAATTAGTTTCATAAGCGCTATTTATTGTTTTTATTTTATTTTATTTGCGTTTATCACTAATAAATTTCTAGAGAACCCCTACCACGTGGGCTAACGGTGTCTTCTTCCTTCTCACTCTTGGCAAATGACCCACCATATAGGTGATAGTGATGATGATCGGCATGATATGGATCAACACTGGCATAAATACAAAATGAAATCAAATTCCCAGAAATCTATAAATCGTTATCACATTTATCTGTCTGTATTCCCATTAAAATGTTTGTCACGTTTTGCTCACAAAACTGCAACAACCGAAAGGTTAACCGAGAGGTGCTAATGGTAGCTTTAGAGAATGGTACTAAATGAAGGTATTAAGATGTATTTGAGTTAATGTAATGGTAACCAATACTTTGTGTATTGCCTCAGCACGCTTTCGTTTTCTGTCCCTTAGAACTCGGTTCTGACCGTCAATATAAACCTGAAAAAGAACTTCTTCAATTTCTTCAAGGATTCTGCTTGACTTTGTCGACTGGTCGAGTTGCCGCGAAGAATGACTGAAATTTGCCAGAGCCCATTTCTCATCTCATTTTATTGAGTGGCGAAGAATGAACTTTTTCTTCAAAAGAAGATCTTAACAAACGTTGGTGATCAGCATGGCTGTTCTCACGCGAGCGACTGCTGCCCGGAACAAAGACTTCCCGAACCATTCTCTAAGGTTTCTGAGCCAAGATGTCCGTCTTCTGCCAGGTTTACGGCGACCGTGTATCTTACCCTCCATTACAAATTGTAAAAGACGTTATCACATTGCGCATGACGTGACGAAAATATGGACAACATACCAACAATCCGCAAACATACAATCATTTGGAACATTCTGAACGCCAACAAGCTTCTGAAGAACCAAATAACGAATTAGGTCTATGCAAAAAAGGTAATAAAATCTACTAAATTTGGTAACATTTCATCGGAAAATTTGGCACAGATAAAGTGCTAGGCACCAGAGTCCCCCAGCGCGTATTTTGGCAACCATTCTCTTTGATACAGCGTTAAGCCGAACGAATATTTATACCTTCGTATCTCGCTTACGCTCTGCGATTTTGTCAATTTTTTCACAAGCTTCGCATAACAACCGCCTATATTTAACTGGTATAGTCATTACATAATGTGCCAAAGAAGACCTTTGTTGGTCTATCCGAAAATAGGTCTGCATTAATCGCACCCTATGAAGATATTGAATGATGTAAGGCCTTATGTAAAGATAACAATAGGCTGTTTTTCGGTTGCCTGTAAGCGATCGGTGCGTCTGTGATGGAAAAACAGCGCTACGACTCCTGTGGCAGTAAGTGCTGAGCTGCCGAAGTTGCTCATCCATTAATTCATAAAGAAACTATAGAATCTATCTATCTGATCCATAAATGGTGGGAGAGGAATCCTTGAAACTGTTTGATAACATCGTTAGTAACGTAGCAACTGCCACGTTTTAGTTAATATTAGGAAATAAAGAAGTTAACTCTAAAACATAATTTCATATTTTCATCCAACCACCACCGGAAGACTTCTTCAAGTCATCGGTCCACCTGGCCGGAGGGATCCGACTGTAGTCAAAAATATTCTTTAAAATGCCTCCTGCGGGTCAGTTAATTAATAATCCTAGAAATGACACTTAATTTTAACGTGTGTTACACGTGAGTGACGGTTTTATGATTAATGAAGAAACAAAAGACAATTGACAATTGAAAATGGTCCATGCTGGCAGTGGCAGCTGTGCGATGCGGTGTGGCGTGGCCTGTCAGATGGCAAAGATCAGCACGAATATTTCGATTCCGACTTTGCGACGCACAAGTTCCAGATATTAATGGAAAAAAATAATTTGAAATAAAATTAGAATGATTTGTGGAAACACGGAACACTAGTAGTTTGATAAACGGGTCATTTTTCGTCAGCAAATCGCGTTCGTCCTGTTCGCAGGCGTCGTTCACTCGATCAATGCCTTCATTTACATGTCCCATTTCCTTAACGGCCATTTTCGAGAATACTGCATTCGGCTGGACATTTGCAATTAGGGTCTTAGTCAAAAGAGGTAGCGGTCCATCGACCCGCTCTTCGTCTGCTACTATCATTTAATGTACGTTGGCAATCAGTCGCTTACAGTTCCTTACACGAGAGATCCCTGCTCGGGATAAGAACTTTGTGCTCTTCTCGAACCATTCTTCAAGATATCTATCAGGTTTATAGCGACATTAATAACTTGTGAGAAATTTTACTTGTCACTTTATAATTTCCCTTATACCATATATTCTCTTCATCAAAATTTTGACACAAAAAAATTCAATGATAACTCATATCGAATTGTATACAATTTTATACTTATTATATTATATAAGTATAAAATTGTACAATTATCAAAAGTACTCAACTGTCATACACGAGTAGATTTTTTAACATTCATGGCAATTGAATTCCCACTGCTGTGTAAGAGAACATCTTGAGGAAGCCAGTATTGGGCACATAGGTTTCCTTAAGATGATTTTGGTTACGTTTTCTACTGTCAAATTGCGTGACTGTGCGACTGTAGCGTCGCACATTTATACACTAATTGCTGTCAAGCTGTTTGTTGGTCGCCTTGTCACAGGGCGGGGCGCTCAGGTGATACCATGTGTCAACACCTAATTCAGAAAGAATGTACCATTTGACCCCGTCTTTTTTTTTTTCTTTTTTTTATAGACAGGGCGGACGAGCAAGCGGTCCCACGTGATGGTAAGTGTTACCGCCGCCCATGGACACCTGCAACACCAGGGGGCATGCGGGCGCGCCGCCGACCTTGCAAAATCCTATTCACAGCTCTCTTGAAGAACCCCATATCGTAGCTTAATGGAAAGACCTCTTGAGGCAGTTCGTTCCACAGCCTACGGGTTCGCGGTATAAAATATTTTTTGGAGCAAACAGTGCGCGACACCTCCGTATCGAGGAAATGCGGATGGACCGCACTTCTGTGACGGGAGGTGCGGTTGTAGAAACCCGAGGTGGGAATTATATTAAACAGTTCCTCAGAGCATTCCCCATTGTACAGGCGGTAGAACACACAGAGAGACGCAACGTCTCTCCGAATGCTGAGAGGTTCTAGACCGCCCGTGAGACTGGGATCGTCGACAATACGAACAGCACGTCGTTGGATGGAGTCAAATGGGTCCAGTTGGTATTTCGGTGCGCCGGCCCAGAGATGAGAGCAATACTCCATATGGGGCCTCACTTGAGCTTTGTAAAGCATAAGGAGTTGCCCAGGGGTGAAGTACCGCTTCGCTCTGTTCAGCACACCGAGCTTTTTGGAGGCCATTTTGGCCTTATTTTCCAGATGACCCCTAAATTCGACTTTGCTGGAGATGTCGACACCAAGGATCCCGATACTCTCCGAGATCTTAAGAGGCATGCTCTGAAAGCGAGGTGCTACGACAAAGGTGAATGTTTTAGCGGTGAATGCACAGACTTGCGTCTTACTGGGGTTGAAATCCACTAGGTTCAGAGAACCCCAAATCGAGACTAGATCTAAAGAGTCTTCGATTTCAGACACAAGCCTGGCGCGACTCTCTTCCACTTCGACCCGAGGGATGTTGGCGCGGCCCCTGTACAAGGCGTCTTCAGTACTGTCATCTGCATAGCAACGTATGTCACCAATTTGCAACAGGTCGTTGATATGCAGAAGGAACAGAGTTGGGGACAGCACGGAGCCTTGAGGGACGCCAGCGTTAATAGACATGGTGTCGGAGCGGCTACCATCGATAACGACTCTGATGCTCCGCCCAGTCAGGAAACTGGCAACCCATTCGCATAATCCCGCGGGTATCCCGAAAGATGGTAGCTTGGACAGCAGCGATTTGTGCCATACCCGGTCAAAAGCTTTCGCAATGTCTAGGCCTACAGCCAGAGCCTCGCCTCTACTCTCAATGGCGTGAGCCCAGCGGTGTGTTAAATACGCTAAAAGATCACCAGCTGAGCGATTATGGCGAAATCCATATTGACGGTCGCTATTCAGCTGGTGATCCTCTAGGTACCCAAGGAGCTGTGTGTTTATGACATGCTCCATCACCTTAGAGAGGAGGGAGGTGATCGCTATTGGCCTGTAGTTGGCCGGGTCTGTGCGGTCACCCTTTTTAGGTAAAGGGTGAACATGAGCTACCTTCCATGCTGACGGGAAGCTTTTTGTGGAGTATGAGAGCCTAAAGAGTCGCGTAAGCACCGGGGACAACTCGGGAGCGCAAAATTTGAGCACCACTGCAGGAATACCATCAGGCCCACTCGACTTTCGGATATCAAGGGATGCTAGAGCTCGCCGGACTTCACGCTGGGTGAAACAGATTTCCATGGCTGTCATGTCGTGGTGACTAAGATATAACAAAGCCGCTACCACAAGTCCTAAGGAACTACACCCCCTCTAAAAGAGTGGACTAGCCAGCGTACCGTCTTAAATCTATACATTTGTCATGCACAAGACAGTGTCCACGACGAGGCCCGTGTATACGATACGGCTGGTTAACATACCATTTGATATGATAGAAAAAATCCGTTCTCTTTTCCCGCTCGTCGTTTATGACCTAGACGCGGCCATAAACTCTGCATTTTTCGTTTTCAACATGGCAAATTACACACATAAGAAATGTGCAATTGCATTAGTGTATTAACATTTTTATGGGCTGTATGTTACGTGAAAATGTTGCTCTGAACAATTGATGGCCGTGCCCAATGCTATTTGAATGTGTTTTCTTTTATTGTATCTTGTGGCGGAATAGGCGGGCAATTACGGGATTTGTTGCTTACGAAAAAATAGTACTTATTGCTTATATAAATATTGTTCATTTCGGTGTTTCAGTAAATATCTATCTATCTATTAGTGTAGAAGAGAACATACGAATTTCTCTCTTAACCACGTACGTACACTGTTTCACGAGGGAGTTAGATTTGCCAGAACCCATATTATCTCATCCCCACCCGATCGAGAATGTGTAACAGAATTAGAGAAGTCCTTAATCCCACTGCACTCCACCGATTAGAAAGTAGAATGGGATAAAAGAGTGAGATAATAGTATGAAACTGATTTCTTGTATCATTTACTACATATATATTCCCCATATCATCCCATCTCTTCAAGGAAGAATGGGAGGTGTAACAGACTGAGGAAAACTGTTTTACTTCCTATTCCCCATCCTTCCCAACCCTTATACCAAATCCACTCCTAAATTTCCATAGTAGGCGATGCATCCCCTAAGTTCCCACTAGTTCAATTGATCAGTTCAATCATTGAACTAGTGAGACTCCGGTGACGTTTGTCATTCTTTAACTATGTTCGCATGTAAAACGGATGACCATGGGCAAGACAGTATTCATTTACCACCGGGTCTGTCCCCTCTTCCAACTTCTTTCAATAAAAATACGCTATGAATATGCCAAAGTATAAACATTGTAAACGAACGGACATTATTTCTATTTACACCATTATCCTCTAACCAAGAAAAATCGCCGACGGCAGGACCGCTTAATTGCGCCGTGTGATAGACTGCTTGACTATAAAATATGGATTTTTAACTTTCAAAGACTGTATAAAAACAGACCTTATCAGCAACAATTCTAATAAATGGCAGGACTTTAAGCCCTTTATAATTCCACAGTATCCTTTATCGTACCGGCTAACACATACCACTGTGATAAAGTTTTAACATTTTAAATTTACAAGAAACTGCAGTATGTCAAGGAAAACGCTAGCCGATATCGCAATAACAAATATGTAGTAAGTGCATACGTATTTGTTTTAAACTGATACATACTGCTCGGGAAAATGGTAAACGGTTTCGGGAGCTTAAATGGTATAAATGAAAATTCTATAATTATATTTTTTCGGAATGGCTAAATTCTTGGGGGCCTTTCAAGAGTCACCGGACATGTATGGTTTGGGGCGAGCGCAGAAGGCGCTCAGCCAGGAGCAACGAGCTCTCCCCCCTCTCCCCCCGGTAGACCGACGGAAGGAACGGACCTCGGCTTAGGGCGTTGCTTTGGTAACCCTCCCAAAGCAACGCCCTAAGCCGAGGTCCGTTCATTCCGCCTACGCGGTACCTACCCAGGTACCGCGTGATCGCGAGGTGGTGAGGTTCTTAAATACTAATGTTTTGTTAATCTATGAAGCTTGGGCCTTTGATTTTCAATTGTTCTTTTTTGTACTCCTGACCCTTTTGGACCAAGTCGCGCTTGAGACACTGTTATGAATGGTCATAATTTGAAGAGATTTAATAAAAGATATATCAGTTCGTATTATTAGTTGAGCTTATTGGTTTGAGGACTCAAAAATCAATATTGGTTATCATATTTTTTAAAAACTCACATTAATTAGGGAAAAATACCTTTTAGTCAATACAACTAATTACCAATTAGTCAATAAGAACTTAATTTAAGTGGAAGTAAATAAAATATACCTACAAACAAATGAAATACATATACACGTAATGATAATTCATCTTCCACTTAAATTTTAAGTCTTAAAACATCGATATGGGAATAGATTTTATGACACATCATAAGTTCTTATCAAAGAAACCTGGTTGATAACTTCTAAGGGAGGTGAAGCAGATGAGGAGCGATTCATTAAAATGTTAAATTTGGAACGTACTACGTAATAAGAATGTTCTATTTCAAAACACATATGAATTAAATAATCCGAGAGCAACTGAACATTGAACAATATTAGACTATAACATGCCCGCCCTAGAGTGCTCGTATAACATATCTAGTATGTATTCTCAAATCGATGACTTGAAACAATCAAATGTCATTGTGATACGATATTTATTTGAATGTGATTAAACAAAAATAGCTAAATAAAAATAAACAAAGCGATAATAAGTGCTCCGGAGTGCATTTCCAACGCCTCGAATTCGTCACCTTGCTTGCTCACAGAACTGCATGTCTGTGTGTCACTGGCTGCCGCAACTTTGTGAAACAATGGCGCGCGTACCCGATAAGCTGTGCTTATAAATAATTGGTCTACGATAACTCTAATTAGGACTATTCGATGTAATCGCCAACCGTATCTCACGCCAGACGTGGACTAACAGGAAGTCAAACTGATAGTGCTATGGCAAATAATTAATTTTTATTATTAAGCTTGTTGACCCGCCGACACGTATGTCAGGGTGTGTAGTTCACTTCGTTATTGGTTTGATTTTTTAATAAGAAATTCTAAGTATAAGTAACGGCACATCCGTCGCCAAATAGTCTTCATTAGGTTTTTGCTAGGTAATTAAAAATACATTCCATGTTAATAGTGATACAGTCAGGTAAGTGGGTAAGTGGGAATTACCGTCTAAGTCACTTGCAACTCTTTGAGATATGTCTATTTTCGATTCTATTTAGACTACATTGGTAGTTCTTTCATCTCACGAAGGCGGGTTACGCTTAGTAGTGGTTGTGTACATGTACATTGTTTTAGTGTGCGTAAACTTGAAAACGCTAAGTTGGGTTCCCGACGAGCGCAACCACTACTAAGAGTAACCCGCCTTCGTGAGATGAAAGTGCCAATGTCAGGTATGAGTCCAAACATAATCGAAAATAGACAGTATCGTCATTAAGGTCGGTTCGTAATATCCTCACACTGAAATACCTGCGTTGCACAGGCTCCAGAAAGTGTTTCAAGAAGAAAAAATATGGAAACAGCATGGTCTGCTAAAATCGTAAACCGCTAAATGTAGAGTCAAAATCCAGACACCATTCGTTCCAATGACTTATCGCTTTACAACGACACTGAGTGCCTCCTCAAATTTACATGTATGTGCTTGAGCAAATGCTTTTATTGGTAGCGTGATGATATAATATCATCGGAGTCGCTTGCTGCAGTGCAATGTGACTGGTTTTGAAAGCGCGCGTATGTGAGTATGCTACCTCCATTTCTTAGTTTCCTCCAAGCACGGAGCTAAGTACAAGGGTGGTAGCTATTAAGCACTCCACATTACTGTTCTTTTATTTTACATTCTACAGATTTTGATAGGGACTAGGCATATATAGGTATATGCTATATGCATATATATGCCTGTCCCTAACAAAAGGACACAGTCAGTCATCATTATATGTCACACTTTTCTGATATGTCATATTATTATGTCAGTCAGTCATATATAAATGTATATATGTCAGTCATCATTATTTAATAGCTCCAACATTCACATTTTTAAATCAACCTTGATTATCTTCTAGCTGAGTTCATCCTCGACCACACATTCACACTTTTCTCTAAGTACAAGTATCGGAGGAGGGATTGAGGTACGGGGGGGGGGTTCAGTGGGGGTTACAAACACAGCAAAAGTTCACGTCCGTCTTATCTCATCTGTTTGACGGATTCCTACCGACAACGCTGCGTATTCATATTTTGTACAGAGTAGGTGCGATCACAGAGACAATCAGTTTTGATCAAAGACAAATGTTTGTTCGTGAGATCACAGAGAATCTTAGCGTGTGCTATTGGGTCTGGTGAACATTTCATGTTCAATAAATATTTTTATATTACATAATTATCATTTATATTTATACTTAATGTAGCCATAAATATCGTTAAAAAATACATTTGAATTTGGAATTCTTCGTCCTCGCATGAAAAATAAATGTATTTTCTCATTTTGTCGCCAATTATTATTAAATATTGTACTAATATTAAAATGGAGTGGGGTGATAACGAAAACCGTATTGCTGTAATTGCATTATACAAAGTAGGCCTGGAGCCAAATGCAGTTTTTAAAACTCTCCATTCGCTTGGTATTAGCCGGATGTGTGTGCCGGGCTATTGGTAGGTACAATGAAACATTATTTGTTTGTGACAAAAAAGTCTGGCCGTCAACGCACTATTCGTACTAAACAGACGATTAAAGCTGTGAAGGAGAGAATCCACAGAAATCCCGACCGGAAGCAAAAGGTTTTATCCAGAGAGATGAATATCCAGAACCATAGAGAAGCTCTTCGATTGGTCAATAGGGTGCAACGTGACCATTATCCGGTTTCAGTGATGGTTTGGTGAAGTGTTTAGCTATCAAGGAGTGACTGAACCATATTTTTATGAAAAAGATATTAAAACATCGGCTCAAGTGTATCAAGATACGATTTTTGAGAAGGTCGTAAAGCCTCTTAACAACACCGTATTCCATAACCAAGAATGGTCCTTTCAGTAAAACTCAGCACCAGGTCATAAGGCTCGCTCAACACAGGCGTGGTCAGAAAGGAATATTCTCGATTTCATTAGAGCTAAAGACTGGCCGTCATCTAGTCTCGACCTTTATCCGCTAGATTATGATTTATAGTCTGTTTTAGAGAGCATGTCATGCTCTAAACGTCATGATAAATATTGAATCCCTAAAACATTCCATTTAGGTGGCAGTTGCCATTATTCCATGAAAAAGGTGCGTATTTCAATCGAAAACTGGCCACAACGTTTGAAAGATTGTATAAAAGCAAATGGTGACCATTTCGAATAAACGTTATATTTTTAAAATGCTTACCCATTTATTTCTAAAATAACACAAATTCTTCTAATAAAATGATAATGTAAAAATAGAAATACAATGTTTTCTTTGTAACAATATTTATGGCTAGACTAGGTATATTAATATAAAAATGCAATCGCTCTAAAACTGACACTACTCTGTGTCGCCCAAGATCCTCCGCTGCCGCCGCTGATAACGCGGGCTATTTAATCACAGATAGCATCTGCAGGGCGGGGGCGGCGCGTTATCAGCGCCGCGGGCGGCTTATCGCGCCGCCCCCGCCCATGCTTATCGCTCCCGTATAAATTCTGAACAGATCACAATCGCAATTTTCAGTGTGTTTCAAGGGCGCTTTCAGTTTATTTTGAATAATGTTGATATTTTCTTATCGCGGAAAGTTTGCGTTATCTTTTACAGTTTGTTTGAATCAAATATTGTTTCTTTAAAAACATTTGTTGCAATTTTATAATAATAACTAATAAAATTCATACCATACCACAACATTTGTCATCATAAGTCATAACATACTTACTTGATGAGAGAGAATCTACGGAAGGCGGATTATTAAAATTCACTAACTAATAAAAAGTTTTTCATAGATAGATATGTACCTACTTCATTTTTCCTCATTAATTGTGACCCCTGTATATGTGTTCTCGATCCCCCTAGGGGTCGTGACCCCCACGTTACGAAACGACGCCTTAGGCATTCTCTATACGCGAACCTTGGACTTGATTAAATTACAATACCTTCACCATCTGCCTTTTATTCTTGTGTTAGTGTACAACCTCCGCCCAAAGGTTACCTGGAAGAGATCGCTTTAGCAATAAGGCCTACCTTTTGTATACCTGGTTATTTATACTTTTGTATCAATTTCACTGTACTCTTTGGTGTTCAATAAAGTATATTTATTGCTTACTTGCTTGATCAGAGAGAATCAACTGGAACGTGCGAGAATAACTCATATGAGATTATATGGTGAAATATATTTAAAAAATACTTTACTTACATACACAACTTTGTATGTAAACAAAGTATGTCTATACTTTGTTTAAATGCTATTTTTTTTATCCATTTAACATATTATGTATTATATTCACCTTAAATAAGTGTATGAAATATTATTATTATTAAGTTACATTATGTCGATTTGATATTATGTAACATTCCACCATCTACCTATTTTAGATATTGTTATCTGTTTTCTCCTTACCACCCAGAGGTTGGCTGGAAGAGATCGCTTTGGCGATAAGGCCGCCTGTTGTACTTTTCCTATTACTTAAATTGTCTTTCTGCAACAATAAAGTATTTTATACATTGATGTACAATCGATGTACAATAAAGAGTTTATCTATCTATCTACATACAAACATACACATATACATAACAAAAAAATACATAAACTAACAAATAAATTATTTAAAAAAGAATCGACATTAGTTATATAAAGAGAAACCTTTTGCTGAAATAAGTACAGAAGGCGAGAAGATATAGCAAAGCGAGTTAGTTGAACCTTGACTGGACTGACATATGTCTAGGGGTCAGCTGAAGATGAAGTTACAATTTCCAGCAACATGAGAATCAACATATCATTCCGTGTATAATACCATATGATGCCATGCATATGCATATGATATGGCGATGCCATATGATTATGATTTGTTACTCTATAAAATATAAAATATTCTATAAAAGATTTTAATCGGTTTATGGCTTAATCGTCACTTGACAAGCGTTTAAAAACTCGTAAACAGTTAAGCATTAACATTTCTTAACAATAGAGTCCAAAGCACAGATAAATTGAACTAACACTACACACTGGATAATGCTAAAGACGAGTTTTTTTGTAGGTATTTTTATTTTAAGATTGTTGTTGTTGCTCTTTATTGTACTTGTTACAATAATGTTACCATAAGTAGGTATTATACAAAGGCGAACTTATTCCTAAGGTTTAAAATTAGAAAAATGTACCCACGCGCAGACAAACGTAATAACAATATGTCATGTATGTGGAGATAATAATCTATATGTTTGTCTTACACCCTGAAAGCTTAACCATTAAAACGCTTCCCAACCTGTTCAATTTCCTTTATCTCAACTTTCAAGACTCAACTTACCTTGTTGTTTGACCTTCCCACTATCTGTCTGTTTGTCCGTCCAGCCCAAGCTATAAAACTCAATCTCTATTCGTATCGGAGCGGCGATATCGACTATAAATACTTTGTACCCCTACAATGGTTTGGTACAAATAATATCTGTGTGGCCTTATAAAGTGGCCTTATCGGGGCGCAATAAAAGTTGGCGTACGCGATGTCTAACAAAACGTCCTATTTTAAAATGCAACCTACAATGTAGATTGCAGATTGTTATAGGCATAACGAGCTATGGAGAGAACTACGTTCGGGGTTTAAATTTAAAACGACAAAAAACGAAATCGCCGCCAATATACTTGTAGCTCATAGAATCAGCATGCTAAAATGTCAACGAGCAAGACATATGGGCAGCTCACAAATGCGGAGGTGTTGCGTACTGTGCGGTTCAAAAATCGTTTCATACCGCGGACTCGTAGGATGAACTGCCTCAAGAGGTCTTCAACATAGATGTGAATAGGATTTCGCAAGGTCGGCGGCGCACTCGCATGGCTCTTGGTGTTGCAGGAGTCCATGGGCAGCCGTAACCACTTACCATCACGTTGGCCGCATGTCCGTCCGCCTCCTTTCATATAAAAAAAAATAACGGTCGGAAGACCGAAAACGTGGTAGACAAGTCCTTTAATAAACATATATTGGCTTCTATACATGGCCTCCATTCCATATATGGGGCTAGGTGAACTGACAACTTGAAGAAAGACTCGGAGTGAGTAAGAAACTTTTAGTAGAAACCAGGTAATGGGTTCACCCCTTTACCCGAAAACCCATCCTTTTACTATTTTTTCCAAATCAATTTACATCAATCTTCAAAGATATGCACAGCGCAAGAATGAATTAGATCTTCAAAAATGTAAAATATAATGAAGTAGAAATAAAAAATATACCCGCCATCATTAAGTTAAACACAACCTACAAAGCTAGATTTACTGATAATATTTTTATAAAAACTTAAGCTCTAATTACAGTACTTGAATTTTAATTCACGAAGGCTGACACTCCAATGGCCGCTGACCTACTTACCTGAAAGAAAAAAAAAACAACAAAATTAAATTACATTATAATATCATTACCAGTACAACGCAGGTCATGACCTGCAATTGACCTGATGTTGTAGTACAAGTGATGAGAGGTAAGCGGAATTCAATAGTAATTTAATAGCCAACCACCGTGAGAGGTTAGATAATTATAATGACGGCGGTGCAATCAAGGATGAGAAAAGAAAAATAAAAAAAAATACATAGGTCATTTTTTCAAAATTTAAGTTAAACCGTCATCAGGTCCTTCTTTTTTTATTGATATAGCATATGACCGACTGTACCTCTGTACCGACAGACTTCAATTTCAAGTTACAAAGGGGTTTCGGGTCATAACCCTCCACGTAGAAATTGTGTAATTTTTTATACTCTCGAGTACGAGGATTTCAGTAAAGTTGATTAATTAATGCTTGATTAATTAAAGGGGCTTGATTAATGTGAGTCGAGAATAAATAATCTTTCGCTATCGCTGCTCTTAATTGAAAATAATAATTAATATTTATTAAAAAAAATTAAGAAAAATAAGAAGTGCAGAAGATCGTGTGTGATGACGTGAATTGTGTGATGACGTGTATTGTGTCATGACGTGTATTAGTGAATGTATGTGGTATGTGTATGGTATGATATGTATATCTAATATATCCGACTTAGATCAAAGTTTGATTTAATCAAAGATATTTGATAGGAATTTAACCGGTTCTGTCAAAGATGAGATTTCAAATACTTAACGGTATACACCAGTGTAAACTCTTACTTTCTCTTACTCTGTGTATGAAAAATCAGAAAGAGGAAATCTGTTTTATCTAGCAGAAATAATAAATATTATTTTTATACCCGCTGCCTCCTCTCGCTCGCACCGTACCGCAAAGTCAACCACATTAGAGCACAATAAAGTTTGTATGTAACTGTGTTCTTTCTTGAAAAAAAAATTGCAGCATTATGGAAATTCTCCATATCGGTATGATCTAGACTTCACACACGCGCAGTCGCATGTTCTGCTTACTGGGACCGAACTACTTCCGCCACCCGGTGTTGCTTGCATTTTCTCATGACGTAGCGTGATAGGTTAAATTAATCCATTGCTTCTTTAATACATTTTATACTCGAGTAAAAAATAAATTTTATACACGTGTAATTTATGATTACAGTATTTACTGTTATTATTTACAGAGTTTGACAAACGCAACATGCCATAAAAGAGCGGCAAACATAAAAAATCTTAGGCTGTAAATACTCATTTTAATGAGAAAAAAAAGTTTGTCATTCAGTCCAAAAAGACAAATGTTTACACGCCCCCGGATTAGGATTACGAATGAATTTGAAGAAAGTGAAAGGAAAATTATGAGACAGGATAGGATGGGCCGGGAATGCGCTGTGGCATATCTAACTCAGTCCGAAACATGTATGTACTACTTACTATACATTGGGGAAATACGATAAAATGGGTAATGCAGTACATTTCACGGTAGTCTTCTGTAGGATTTCTTCTGTGAAATTGTGAGTGGTATAGCTTATATTTATATCTGAAATATAAGTGAATGCACAAAAAAAAATCGGATAATTACATGTAGGTCGTATGTAGCGTGGTTATTTTAAACTTTTTAACGCGTCTATAAAGTATTTTTTTTTTTAAACAGTTTATATTTATTTTTAAAACTATTATACTAGTATATTTTAATTGAGGTATTTTTTAAAACTAATTATCAAGACACTATACCGCGAACCCGAAAGTTGTGGAATGAACTGCCAGCTGAGATTTTTTCGTTATGTCGGCAGCGTACCCGCATGCCTCAACACCGTGGTCAACACCATCATGTGACCATATACCGTTCATATGTAAACATTGTAAAAACTCATGTTTTCTGTCTTTATTTATGATCTCGAATAAATAAACTATAGAATGTTTTTATGAAAATAAAGTTTCTTTAAATCGAAAATTTAACTAGTTTAAAAAAGATTTAATTTCGATGTTATATTTTCTATATATATATGTATATATATAGTGGCACGTCTCGAACGCAACGCAACAATAAACGAGCCATAAGTACAGACTTTAATTACCACAGGTGGAGATATATCGGCTCGTTATCGCATCAACATTACCACGGGTTCGATTCCCGGCTATCGCACTCATTAACCGATAGTTATTCAGCTGGTTAACAATGCCGGGTACAAATGATAAGAACGTGCAAATGGGTATAAGGTGCGGATAGGTATTTGTTTTTACCTTTAAACAATTACGGAGATACCGGCCGGCAAGAAATGTATATTCCTAGTGTAATACAATAATAGTGACTTTTTTTTTTATTTATTTAGGCAAACCAACAATTTATTATGTTAACATATTATTTTGACAGCATGCCGACTTATTAATTGAGTGTAAAGATTTTTTTTTTTTTAAGAAAATTATCTTGTTTTTTTTCCCTGTGGAATTGTAATTACAACTCTGACTTTCATTACTACTGTACAGTAATGAAAGTATAATAATAACATGATGTGCACGTTTGTGCGTGGTGTGTGTGTGTGTGTCTGTGTGCGTGTGTGTTTTTGATAGGGTGTGTGTAAGAACAGCATAAAAAGATGTGTGTATGTTTTTTTTATAGGGAAGTAGGCGGACGAGCAAGCAGTCCCACGTGATGGTAAGTGTTACCGCCGCTCACCTGCAACACCAGGGGGTATGCGGGTGCACTGCCAACCTTGCAAAATCCTATTCACAGGTTTCTCGAAGAACCCCAGATCGTAGCGAAATGGATATACCTCTTGAGGCAGTTCGTTCCACAGTCTACGGGTTCGCGGTATAAAATGACCGAACTTAGGACCGAACAGTACGCGACACCTCCGTATCGAGGAAATGCGGATGGACCGCACTTCTGTCACCGTATATTACAGAGAACGGGTCACAATAAACTATGGGCAATTTATATATTAAATTGTTTAACAAGAGTCAAACCGCACGGAAGGTGGGGACGGGAGTCATCCCCGTCAGACAAGTAATTGAATACGATATTATAAAATTTACCTTTACTAATACAATGCACGCCAACAATATTACTAAAACTATTTAGGAGTTTAATAAGTCTAGGAAATGGAGAATTAGTATCTAGAACAATTCTCCTTAAATGTGTGACCTGCCTTCCGGGAAACTTTTTCAAATAATTCCTTATTTATTTACAATTTATTGCACACAAACACTGTACAAAAAGCGGACTTAATGCCTTATGACATTCTCTACCAGACAATTGTAACCATATTATAGTTATTGATATAAAAATACCAGTATTACGTGATAGGATGGGATGGGAACGCGCTCTAGCATATCTCAGTCACAACAGAAATACATAAGACAATTGGGGGAATAGGGTAATGTGTGAAACAGAATATTTTACGTTAATGTTGAGTAAGGGAGGGGTAACTTGGCCAGTCGAGTGCGCCCAGCGACTGGGATTGCAACGTGCACCTTCCTCCTCCAAATGAGATGCCCATGAGCAATAATACCCGCTCACTATAAGGCGACTGCCACGTTTATTCTACAAAAACCTAGTTGAAAACTAGATTCATTTCAAAAAATTAACTAGAAAGTCTACTCCAACACAAATAACAATCCCCAAAATCCTAGAAAAAACACATAAAATCGTGTAGAAACCCAGCGAGCGCCGCGACGGATCGCGTACGAGTTCGCACATGAAATATATTCAATCTGCGACTTCGAGATAAGGCCCCCCCCCCCGCCCCTCACGCCGTCCTCCTGGGGGTCTGGGGGCCGCTAAGCCGGATGCGAGATTTTTGACCGTCACTTATTTTTGAGTTACTATTGTATTTTCGAAATGCAAATTTAAGTTTGTAAGTAGGTGTACTTGAAGAAAATAATTGCTGTTCGTATAAAAATAGCTTTTTTTTATATAGAAAGTAATCGGCATGCGAGCAGACATCCGGTGGTAAGTGGATACTGTAGTCCATCCATGGAAATACGCGATACATGGCGACGTCAGTTCAGAATGACAAACGCTGGCACACCCCTGCTATCGCTGCCGACGTTTAAAGATTTAGTAATGGAATGGGTTAGGTAAATGGGGAGCGCTAGGATGGGATAGAAACAGGAATTCACGAGATTAAAACATCGTTATCACCCAACACAATCTTCTCTCTCCCCCTGCTGTATAATAGGTATTTTATTATTCCACTTGTGTTTTATGAAACATTACAAGTTATTGAAAATTATTGTAAGAAATTAGAAAGTGTCATTAATTCCTTTTGTTTATTCTGCCGTATGAATAAAGAATAAAAATAAACTCTGGTTTCTTAGGGCTACGATACTACAATATAATCGTATCGTAGCAATACCGATCGTATTCTTTAAAGAATGAACATCACTAGAACATTGTTTGTATGCAAGCAAAGATTGCATTGACTGTCAACATCTCGTCGAATAGTGATGCCATATTACCTTTGCTAAATTACGTACCGCAAAATCTAGGAAATAGAAACTGAAGACAAGAATTACAGAAATATGTATTATTGTATGTAATATTATATATATATATATATATATATACCTTTAATGTACAGTAGAACCGACTATTCACACTGAGGAACAGAAAAATTGAAAAACAACTGTTCCCAAATTGTCAAAAAATAATAAAGTCGACAACCCTAAACCTAACAACATTACAAGATCCTGAATAATTTGTTATCTTGAATATTTCGGCTCAGAAAGACCTTTATTCAGTATAGAAGATTTTTCGAAAACTTGAAATTATTACTTTTACAACTATATATTCAGATAAATCACTATCGGAGTCACAAAACTCATTCCTGATATCGTAAACTGTTAATCACATTAACTGTACATTGTAACGATGTTGACAACCCTGAATCGCGATAATAAAATTATTATTATTCATACTATCAGGGCTGCCACCCGGTGATGTTATCGCGCGCTATCTCGCAGCGCCAAGCGACGCTTCACCCCCTTCTGGGCCGGGTAGGGATGAGCAATGACGATAGTATATTATCGATAAAAATATTTTCTTATCTATCAATAGCTTCAGGTACTGGTGTGTATCTCCTGTTTTAATTTGTCTTGCATTTTAAATTGTTTATTCTATGTAAGAAAGCATTTATTATTGAAACCGAAATTTTAAAAGAAGATCCATACATAATATAAAATATTAGTTGATAATGATTGTATTAGATAAGCTGTTGATTCAAATAAATAATTCAAACATACACGTGATAAAAGTGGATATACATTATACATACATTGACATTTTATTTTTTAAACTTTATTAGCATCGACAAAATGTACAAAAGGCGGACTTAATGCCTTAAGGGATTCTCTTCCAGTCAACATTTGAGCAAACAGAGAGTCAAGACCAGTACCTCATAACGTTAATATTATGAGAATTAGATGAGTATAACACATATAAATATAAACATAAAAATATTATTAAATAACAGTACAGGTAGAATATCATTCCAGTATATGTATATAAAAATAAGTATGTATTTAAAAATAGATGTTTTAAAAAGCTTGTCTCGGATTTCGGAATGTTAGCACAAAATCGGATTTATTTGGAAATAATCATATGTTTACTTCAGAATATAATAACACTTATAGATAGATAGCTTTAAGTGACATGTTTCTGTTAACAAATACGTTAGTCTCTTTCCTATACAGACTAGTAAAACCTTCCCTACTTTTTATTCCCCGCTGCGTTTACGGCAAATTAATAGCCAGAAAACCTGTAGTTAATCCTGATCGGGACTAAACGATTTATTATGTAAATCGACGCTTTAGCTATCACTTTTATAGTAAGGCGACAACCCTATATGGACAACGAGAGCGGGGTGTAAAACATATTCGTCACTGCAAGTGTAACTAGGAGTGTAAAATTTTTTGCGTACGGTTTCTTCTATTAAGATATTATCTGGCGTGCGTAGAATACGGAAATGGCCTAACGATTTCTTGTTAATGTACTCGCTTGATATTACGTTATTGTTGAGAACCACTGGACATATTATAATTCACTAGCGACCCGCCCTCGTTTCGCTTCGGTTCAAAAAGTTTTTTTCATTTACAATTTTTTTTTCAAAATTTTAAAATGAAATGTAGCCTATATTAGACACGGATAATGTAGCTTCCTATTTGTGAAATAATTTTTGAAATCGATTTAGTAGTTCCAGAGATTACCGCCAGCATACCTACAAACACACAATATTACCTCTTTATTATACTAGTATAGATAGATATAGGTAGATATGTTCGTACTTTTTCAGCACCCTGTAAACATGAATTTCGTTCGTGATTTTGATTTCGTTGATATAAGAAAGTTGTCATTTTCTTATGGTTTTTCTTTTAATCTCATAAAGCGCCCCACGTTATGAGATTAACGCCCGGTTTAATCTCATAACCCGCACTAAGATAGCTCGTGTCATGGGTCCAGAGATACATGCAACAACGAACAAACATTTGTCTAATATTTGTTAGAGTAACTTATTATAAATATAAGATTTTTATCGATACTCGTATCCCATCACTAGGGGTGTAACCTGACTTACTCCGGATAAGAATAAATACACTCGCCTGCCCGTCGGAATGTGCTAATACATCCTTATCAGCCGCGACGCCCGGCGTCCGCACACTTCCACACACATTACACATACATGTGTGTTTTTTTTTAAATACGAAGAAATGGTCTTTGAAACCGCGTTTGTTCAGCGCAGTTTGAAAATTGGAAAGTTTAAAACACATTTAAGGTAAAGAAGAACTGAATGAAAATTTAGAAAGATAAAAACAAAATGTTTTATTTGACGCAACACAGAACACATAAGTACATAAAAACAACAAACAAAAGAATTAGTTCATAAATGCTACAATACCTTCCCAGTCATCCTTTGACTGTGTGTCACGATAACAAAAAGGTTAACTGGCTCAGCATGATGGTGCTGAGGAGAATTAGATCTGCATCATTAATATTCAAACATTTTTTTAAATATTGTTATATATGTGTATGATTATGTCAATCCTCGTATGTATTGAGCTGTTAAATGTATTAGTATTCATATTATATACAAGTATATAAGTGCATCTGACAGTTTTTTTGTTTTTTTTTTATCACCCGACTGAACAGTGCCAACGAAACGAACGACCAAAACGTCGAGTAAAATAATAAGGTAAATAAATAAGGTCACGAATTTTATGTTTGTTGGTGGATCAGGACGACATTCACACATTTATTCCTATTTACATGATTTGAATTTACGATGTGTCGTAATTACACCGATATCTATACCTACGTAATTTTCAACACGGAATTGAAAATATTATGTGACCTTATTTTTATTGTCACTAGATACAGAATCGTCAATAAATTGCATTACAATCTGCAGAAACCAGATGCTCTTGACATCAAATTTGTAATGAGGCGTTAATATCTATCCTTTATCTATAAAGTATTATATTTATCCTTCGCGTAAATGATAAATTTAAATATAGTGGTACATTATCATTTTATTTATGTGGAGTAAATTTTATTTATGTGTATGTTTAGACACAGAATGGCGAGAAGTGATATATTTTTGAAGCAATACAGGTGATATCACTATTGAGACTCGCTCCGGACACATGCCCTTGAACAAATTGATGAAAAAGGTCATCAAAGGCGTGCGAGCGAGCGCCTCTAAGGTAAGGTTATTTGAGCTCGACAATAAAAAGCAAAATAACTTTGATATATTTGGTACGTCAACAGCTAATTACAAAAAATCGCTAGCAAATTAAAAAAAAAGTAGATTTATTACTTTTAAACTTTCGCGTTTTGTACGCGTTTTGTACCAGCCATGGCAGTCCGCGAGTTACTGCAGGCGGCCACAACTGAAAATTAGCGCTGCAGTTTTTGCTGCAACACATGCTGTGTTGTGGTCCGTTGACGGATGGCAATACACAGCTTTGTATTAAGTAGGTTATATGGTTTAAGTATTATTATTAATAGTGTGTAGTGTGTATCTGCCACTAATAAATTTCATTCTTTCTTTCAATGTTCGCAGTGATATAAAACTATTTACTTGCAGAACCCATAATCCTCAATCATAATAATTTATAATTTATACACTATAACGATGATATTACGACGATAATGATTTGATTTGTACTTGTTACTGGGTACTTGTTTTTGACTTTGATTTCTTTTACATTAACCCCATTAATTAATTATTACATTAACATTTGTTTTACATTAAATAAATTGTAACAACATTTCTAAATTCAATTTGATTAAACGTTGGCTTTGTAACTTTTTCTTGTTCAATTGACAATACTTACTTAAAATATCGGTTATCTTTTTACTATTTAGCTATGTGGGAAGTTCCTTTTTGTCTTTAGAGAAGCAATATTTTGAGCTTGCTATCAAGTTTCTCCTAATAAATAAATAACTTCTACACAAAGGTCCAAAATGTCCTTCTTTCGTCCTCTATGTTAATTAAAACTTAAAACGTTCGACTTACTTGAAATAAGGTAGCAATTTATGCGTGTCTTTGAAGGTCACGTGACACTTCCTCTAATGATAGTATGCCAATATCAGGAGTAACCTTCAGTTAATGTTAGGCTTTTTGGTTTATCAATTAATGATATGCATAGACTTTTGTCGCCGATAAGATATGGATGGAATAAGGGTTTTTTAGTACCGTTGTGCAATATTCACTGACAAACCCCACTGGAGAATACAGTCCATCTGGTGGTAAATGGATGCTGTCGTCCATAGACACCCGGGGTACATACCAACATCAGTCCAGAACGACAAACGCTGGTACGCCCCCGGGGATGCACTGCCTACCTTTTGTGATGTAAACTTGATTTGGAGAAGGGGTTGGGAGAAAAATGGGGAGGGATAGGATGGGAATGGGCTCTGGCACATCTCACTTACTACCGGAACACGTACGTACATTAGAGAAATAGGATAAAATGGGAAATGCAGTACATTTCAAGTATACAAGGTGGACTGTATGCTCGTTTGATTTCTTCGTACATAAAAATAAATAAATAAGCTACTTATATTTAACTAAACCGTGTACCTATCTGTCTACCCATCCCACTAAAAAAATATTAGGTAAATATGGGTGTAAATTAATAGTCTCCTATTCTTATCTACTCGAAACAGGCACACCTTAGCGATTACTATCTTTTTAATTAATTTCAACAAACAGTGTGGCCGCAAAAATGTGTGCCTTCCATAAAACCCGTATCAGGGTGACGCACCCACGTCACTGACTTTAATTAATATACGTACAATTACTAAGTATACTTGATGTATGAGATTTACATATGTGATAAAGATCTATCACAGTAAGCCAATTTGAAGCGGCCAGGAAATTGCTGGCTGTAAAGAACAACGGTTAAAACATTACAAACTTTTTTTGCAATCGTAAACGAATTACTGCGATGATTTTAAAGTTTATTTTCGTTACTCTAATTGAATGAAATAGGTTTCTTCGACAACGTTATATTTACGGTTGGAGCTACTTAACGGTTTATTGAATAAATTGATAACGACCTGCAAAGGAGTTTGTATTTGTGCGAACGTTCTATTGGCCGATACTGTGATTAATAAATAACTATATTCAAATACTATAGACACTGTTAGGTCCGATTTCCACTAACAACACGTCGCGGTAACGGCGCGATACGTCATGTACGTCGTTTATCTTAGTGTAAGTACTTTATCGGATTTACAAAATATATACATACCTAGCCATAAATATTGTTACAAAGAAAGCATTGATATATTTTTTATATTATCCGTTTATTAGAAGATTTTGTGTTATTTTAGAAAGAAATAGGTAAGCATTTTAAAAATATAATGCATATTCGAAATGGCTTCCATTTGCTTATAAACAATTTTTCAAACGTTGTGAAACGAGAAAGTATCTGGAGATAGGTGAAACGATTTGGAGAAAGGAGAAAGATGTTCATTATATCTGGGTATAAGGTCCCTTTTCAATGTTAACGTCACAAATATTTTACTACAAGTGACTTAATACTAAAAAAAACTTAACTGCCTCCCGATCGAACACAATGTGCACAAATAAACAGATATTTATCCACAAATTACTCCGCATTTCGCGACGAAGGGCATCGCCATCGCGTATCGCGCTTTATGTTTCTAGAGTTTAAGGCCGGGTTTCGCGTGCGGCTATATCGCCGCCTGTTGCTCGCCGGATATTGCCGCGGTCTATCACCGCCCCGCTCCGTCGGGAATTACCTTGTAATTCGCCAAATTAGCTGCAGATCTTTGTAATTAAACTCTTCTTTTTGACTTCAGAATTTATAGAAAGAAAGCAACAGACGAATATGTAGTCTGCCCGATGGTATGTATCTCATGCAGAATGCAATACATGCCAAAATCAAGGTTGGTACGTCGACAAATGCGTTTAGCGGCCTTTAAGGATTTAGAAAAAAGGATTCGGAAGTAGTATTGAGAAAATGGATAGGGAATAGGAAGTTTAATGAAGTGGATTTCCCTTGAACCTTATTCAATGAAATGGAATGGGACGGAATTGAATGAGATAGAACGGAATGAAAACGTAAATGAGTTCTGGAAACTATAACTCGCTACTAAAAAATTTTGGTACTACGACAGTTTTCTGTGAAGAATAATTCTGTCTACCAGACACGCCCAGTCGGTTGTGTAAGGCTACATCACTCTCGTAGAGAATTAAGAAATCAGGTAAGAACAAATAAGATTGGGGAAGATAAGAAATAGCGAGTCTAATGCCACAAGAAAAATGGTATGGAATCGGATGTGTTGGGATGGAAAGTAAAACGGCCTTGGAAAATGTCGCTTACTGCCGAAACACGGTATTATTTTTCAGACTCAGCAAATTTTTTAATTTAGATTTTTTATAGATATCATATCAAGAATTAAACGCATAAAACGCATTAAAGGCTTTTATTTACCCCAATGTTGGTACAGGTCCTTAGGGCTTATGGTGGCGGCTTTGTTATTCCTTAGTCGCTTTTTACGACACCCACAGAAAAACATGGAGTGGTTCAATTCTGATGTCAGTTAACACCATGATAGTTAACGGCTATCATTGCCACTACACACATATAAGAATCGCTGACATCGCATATAAGAAAAAGTGTTCCCCATACGAACTCAAAATCACCAAAAATCAATACAGCAACACATAAACACCCACATGACATATCATTCCCACTTTTAACCGTTATCTTCAGTTTGCAAGCATCGCCCTACCTCCCTACGTACTCCACGTACCCCCTCGGGGCCTTGACTTATAAGATTGTCATGGGCAGATAGCGAGATATGAATTTTGATGTGTTGGCTTTTGTTTAGCAAATATTTAACACTTACTGAAGTCGACTGTCGAAAAGGCTTTATATCGTTATGTAAGAAAAAGTAGCGTCTTTTTCATAAAATAAAGTTTTGTACAGAGGGCTTGTTTTTTTTTTTTTTTGGTTTTAATCAAGTTGGCGGACGAGCAAGCGGACCCACGTGATGGTAAGTGTTACCGCCGCCCATGGACACCTGTAACACCAGGGGGTATGCGGACGCGCCGCCGACCTTGCAAAATCCTATTCACATCTCTCTTGAAGAACCCCATATCGTAGGTTAATGGAAAGACCTCTTGAGGCATTTCGTTCTACAGCCTAAGGGCGGTATGAAATAATTTTTGGACCGAACAGTGCGCGACACCTCCGTATCGAGGAAATGCGGATGGACGGACCGCACTTCTGTGACGGGAGGTGTGGTTGTAGAAACCCGAGGTGGGAATTATATTAACCAGTTCTTCAGAGCATTCCCTATTGTACAGGCGGTAGAACACACAGAGAGACGCAACGTCTATATAGGGGTCTATACTCGTATAGTCTATATACGTCTATATTGTATAGGGGAACTGTCTTCTCTTTTGCTTTCTATAAATATTACCTTAGATTTAAAGTTACTCTGCGAGCTATGAAGAGAGTTATGATCAGAATTTCTTTGCGGATCAGAAGATCCGAAGCGAAGAGATTCGTTAAAATACGAAATTCACTGACATAGCGGAACATTCAGGAGAGACTCCATGATCAGACCAGGGACGCGCCGCTGAAGATGGAGCTGGGGCATGCGGAGTCAAAATATAGGTCCAGCAATTTCAAGACTTATGTGCTCAGAGATGCTGCAGTGCACCAGAAGCTGTTTCTCAGTGCACACTTCTGACGCTTGATGCTTTGTTTTTTTTAGTGATAAATAGTTATTTTAGTATACATTTGTAAGTTAAGATATATATTGTATGGGCATTTGATATAAACTAAATACATAAATAATAAAAAAAAAGCTCACTGAATTAGTAAACTCAAGTGGCATATTTACCACTTGAGTGGCATACATGCCACAGACTTTTCTATTACAATTTCATCATTTGTTTTTGTTCTATTTATATACGGTCTAAATAAAAATCTACAGCCACTAAACGTATACGCAATTACACTGATTTAAAAAGGCTAAATTTATTAAATTTAATTTTTCGTTTGTTAAAGTAACTTATTGTATTTGGTCCAGTAGAGGAGAGACACACATGGCTCGTGATGGTATAGTATTGAACCTCAATAAAAAGAATTGCAGTCTATAACTAAGTTGTCACTTGGACGTTTGAAGGTGTCACATGTGTCCCAAAAGTCGCAGAACTTCTTTCTTTGTTTATAAAACCTGAACAAGGATATATAACAACCAACTTGAACTGACTTATACTTTGTCAAGGTAAAAGTAAAGATAACAAGCCGTGTTTCGACTCTCATTAAGCTGCTGGAAGTCAATTGAGTGTAAAGCGGGATAAGACAGAGGAACGGCTATGGTGTACGAGTTTATGGCGCTGAGGTTTTTTTAAATTTTAAACAGGTGAAAATAAGGTAAATATTAGTCAAACACTGCGCGAAGAAATTGACATAAAAGTAACTAATTATCATAATATTATAAAAAAGTAGTTAATTATCGATTAATTTCATTGAAATCAAAATTCAATCACAATTAATCAATATCATCAAAATTTTAGGAATTATTGTATTTCGCAAAACATCCCTACATTACGTTTAAAAGCAATCGGCAAAAACGACAACTGCATTAGGTAACGATATTTGTGGTTAAACTGGCGAGTAAATACATGTCCGTACTTGTACATGTATTTGTATCAATCGGCCTTTAATGTGTGGGGCAAAGGCCTCTTTAAGTAAATCACTAGGGGGTTTTGATAGCTCAGAGCAGTGATGGCGTAGGGTATCTGTACTCGACTCACATTCGTGTAATCGTGAGTTCGTATCCTCGGCCCGTATCACTGAGTTTCTAAATGACTACGAATTTTTAAAAATTGTCTCTAGGTCGGCGGTGAGAATAAATATCGCGAGGAAACCCGCATGCTCCAGAAATAAAAGAAATCGGGACTTTTTGTATCCACCAATCCGCCTAGGACCGCGAGGGATTATGGCCGAAACCCCCTAGTGAATGACCGTACTAGGAAAAATAAATACGAACCAAATTCATTTACTTCTATAGACCATGGATGAAGGAAGATATATCACTGTTATGTTTTTTGTTATGGCCACGTAACTGGGAAGCGCAGTGCGGGAGGCCCTCACGCCAGGTGGACCGGACCGATCGCGACGACTTGTAGAAGTTCACCGGTGGTAGTTGGATGAGAAGATCGTGTATGGTCACGAACCTCGGGAGATGCCTATCTCCAGCAGAGAAGAGTCATAAACGGGTCGAAAGTTATGGGTCTTATATGCGCAAAACCCGTTCCGTAGTAACAAAATTACGACTTCGTTTGAACTTCGAAAAAAAACTAAAAATGTTGAAAACCCGACAGACGTTGTCCTGTCCAAATTTCAATAATACAATAATTTCAATAAGTTCATACAAAAATCCCATAGAAAACAGCACTTTCAGTTTTTCCCGAATTTTCCAATTTTCCGGGCACCTTTTCCAATTTTTATTTACCTAAAAACCTTATTCAGACTAATACGGCCTTTTAAAAAAAAAATAGCCAAATCGGTCCCGCCGTTCTCAAGTGATGCGCTTACCAACGAACGGCATTTAATGTTTATTTATATAGATAAGTAGGTACGTACGGATAATAGAGATACGCGTGCCATTTGCGTTTCTTATTAAGTCATATACCTACAATTATTAGATTAGATGTATTTATTTTATTTATTTATTCATACTTTATTACATTTTAACATTGTACACGACTTAAAGGCGGACTTAAACAGACGACCTTTGGACAAACAGATGTGTAAATGTATGCATACCGCCACACAATAGGACGAACATTCGTGGCGTGACGTCCCGACATTACGAAGTAGTTTTCTTCGGGAAATGTGGCGAACGTTTTGGATGTACCTATCGCGACAGCGCAAACCTTCGCCGACAGTGTGACCGTAGCCATGAGTGACAAGTGATAACCATTTAATAATTCGCCATCTGACTCGACCACGATAAGTCTACGCTTTGCCTACGCCAATCTATCACTGACGATACGAGGGGGATAGAAAAATGCGGCAACGTCAGGTATCTGAAAAGGTGAGATAACGTCCTTCGCACATGATCAATCTGTAGGCCCTTTTCACGAGTAATCTCGCATAATATATATTGCTCGCCCGCCAGGTACGACGCGATAGAGGTCCGACATAGAGCTGAAAATTTGTCAAAAAAAAAGAATATTAGCATGGTATGTCAAAATTGGCATAGTTAGTTATTATTATATCCGTAATACTCATGATAAACTAAGCTAAACAGAAAAACAGTGACTCCTTACGTATTTAACTCTTACATGACTCCTTACTTATTTAACTCTTACGTGACTCCTTGCGCATTTAACTCTTACGTGACTCCTTACGTATTTTAACTCTTACGTGATTCCTAACGTATTTAGCTCTTCCGTGACTCCTTACGTGACTCCTTACGTATTAGCGAACTATGGCAATATTTGCTAAAATTGCTAAAGAAGCAATTTACAATGATATTTTCTAAGTAAACAAAACAAATTTAACTGACATAAACTTTGGCAACACACACACACATTTTATGTTCTAAATCGGATCTGAACGCGTATAGTAAAGTTATTTGATTAGTTTCTATTTCTACTCGACGTTTCGCCACGGGTTACACCAGCCGCGGTCATGAGTTGACTGAAGACAGTAGTCCAGGATGGGAGCTGCGAGCAGTTTTATCAACTACCCACATTTGATCTTCACATTTGGAAAGACTGCGACACGCTACACTAACAATGTCCGCGGACATATTCGACGGTAAATCGCAAGGTTTAAATTTGTTATTCATTGGATTCCACGTCGACGACAGTTTATATCCACCTTCCCGATTGAAATTTTTATATTTCTTATTTCAATCGTTTCATGTATTATCCTGCGATTATTATCCAAGTTACGTTCAGTGGAGAGGATTTTGGGAGTACAGAGTTCTATTCAGTGATTTCAGCGTTGAGAATGTGTTCGGCTAATGCTGATTTACTAGTTTGGCGATTTCTTACAGCTGCTATGTGTTCCTTGTCCCTTTCCGCAACTGTACGCTTAGTTTGGCCTATATTAGCGTCTGGTGTTTATACGTGTTCAAATCCGATTTAGAATATAAATAATCTATTTAATTACCATAACCATAACGTTATAGTTAAATTAACGATTATAAAACTGAAAACTCGTACAATATGTGTTTTAACAAACAAATATATAATTGAAATAAAAATATATTAAGTTCATTATCATCTGCGATAGTTTTTTGTTAGGTATTAATACGACTATGTATGTTATATGTAAGCTATGTATTTAATATATTTATAATACGCAACTTTAAATATAGAGGATACATTAACTGCTAACTTCCATTCATTTACTCCACATTCATGCCAACCCATCCTTACTTCAATCAAAACTGCCAAAAACCATCTCTAAACCTTTTCTCACCTCGGAAAAAGCGGATAAATAATTTATGATGATCCGCCGCCGCACGATACGCGATCAGAACAAAGGTACGTGAGCGTTATCGCGTCGCTCACCCGCCCAGCCGCCCGCCCTAGCGCACCCGTGTCCGCGACACGATACGATACGATGCCAAAGAGGCTCTAGTCGTAAGTGCAGGGCATTACGTACGCAACGACACCATCGCCTGCGACGTGCAGTGTACGAGTATATAAGAATTCAATAGACCATAAACAGAACTTTATTTCGACATATACAAACACCCACATAGTAACCAAACAATAACAAACAGAAGCAATGTTGACAAGAAAAGATACAAAAGAAAATTTCAAAGACTATAAAATTACAAAAATAAACAAATATGTGACGTTGCCAATTCGTGTGACTGAATGTCAGCCACAGCGTTGTTGCTAATTTGCTAATTCGTGGTCAAGGGGGTGTGCGGGACAATGAGCTGCTGGGAATTGACAAGAAGCATATAAATGCTGACTATATTAGTCGGAAATCAACGATCAGGGGAGCCGTTGCTCTCTAAGATGAAGCTGGAGTACGAGAGATTCCTCACACTCCTACCTGTACTTGATCATTATTACTTGGAAGCGTGCAGTCTCAGTGTAAGTTCTTTTCAAACATTTGCTCATTTGCAAATTAATTCAAGTTATTATAGGAAAATAATAAATGTTTTTTTGTATGAAGATTTTAAGTTCTTCAAATCGTCCGCCAGGGGCGCTGTTTATTTTTCTATGCAGTGATCATAGTATTTTCAACGTTACAATCGCGTGCGTCTCAAATGATTTTTTTTCATGAAAATATTAGGTTTCTCAACACGACCACTAGATCTTGATTTAAACACACTTGGCAAATGTTTACAAACGGGAAAAACTTATGCTAGAGGCACTGAGTACCTAATGGTACAAATAGCCAGAGTGCCGTGCACTCAGTGCTCACTTTTACAACTCTATTGAAAAGACTGGAGTGTAGGTAATATCCACCACTCTGAACTGGATTAGGCCCTGCAGCGGGACATTATAGGTTACTGCACGACCCTTAAGCGCTGAGACAGAGATAACAGAGATACCATTAGGTACTCAGTGCCTCTAGCATAAGTTTTTCCCGTTTGTAAACATTTGCCAAGTGTTTTTAAATCAAGATCTAGTGGTCGTATTGAGAAACCTAATATTTTCATGAAAAAAAATCATTTGAGACTCACGCGATTGTAACGTTTACAAACGTTGAAAATACTATGGTTACTGCATAGAGATAATGTAATTGTTATATTATAGAGACATTATAGATTATAGATGGACATTATAGAGATGAGTTGATGTAATTAATGTGGGTGCAATGGAAACAAATCCGACACACGGGGTGAGCAACGCGCCGCGCGGCTAAATGAATCTCTTATGAAAATGTATTGCAGATAGCGCGGATATCGCTGACTGATGGTGTGAACCCACTGAATTAAACAGAAAAACTTATAACGCGCTTATACATTACATATATCAATCAAATCTAAAACGCGTATATTTAACTATATTTTATTTTATTCGAGTTTGCAGTTTTCAATTAAGACTTAAAATTTACAAAAATCTATCATCAGTTTAGTCCATGTGCAAGTTCAGCTTTGTAGAAGTGAAAGAATTTTTAATATCGCACCAGTAGTTTTTACTTTTCTTGTCTATGTATTGTATATAGACATTCGAGACATAATTATGTTAAGGATATAGATTAAAAGTTACAAATATGTAACGTATTGTTGTTCTGTCTAAAGCGTTCGTAGTGCTTTCCAAAAAATGTTTCTTTGACCTCTGTGTCACTCGTACAATACTGCAACAATTTTTCGAAAAAAATATTACATGTACAAATACTGCCTTGTTACGATTTTATTATATGTATAGTTTTACCTGATTAATTATTTTTGGAAAAAAATATTAAATTGATTTACGCAATCATAAACGATCAGCACTGAAAACAGTTCAGCCGTTATCTATTACCACACAATTACCCCGATCGGAGATCTCTAACTTTCTGATGTACACCCCTCCCTCCACGCAGTACATCGAAGAAACAGTAGGGACACATTTAGGACAGTAAAACCATTTTCCATGTTTTGTCATTTTCCAGGGTACTAAAGTAATATAATTCAAAGATCAATAAAGATCTTTTGATGTGGCAACATGGTATACTTTAAAATCATATAGAGTTACATAATTAAATGCCCGTTATTTGTACATACGCTGCATTGAATTCTGTATTTCTTATGTTTGTTATTACTCGTGTATTTTATCTAAACCAACTGTAACAATGCCGGTCATATTCTCATATTAATTATCAATTTGAGTAAAACATAATTATTTTATAAAATTAATAAGTGTTTATACTAAATACATTTCCACTGCGGAATTCATGCTGTCGAATGCTTCAGGAAGAGATTGTATGTGGAATTCATGTTTTATTTCCACCAGCCAACAACATTGTCGTTGACACTGTCTTGATGCTACTCGGTTTAAAAAAAAAGGAATTAGAATAAAAATATGTTTAATTTCCTTTTTACAGTTATTGTACACGGTGAAACTAGAAAAAGACATGTAAAAAAATGCGACATTTATGACTAGTTTCACCAACGCAACGTCCACGTGACACAGAAACAATACAGAAAAATGAACAAAACAAGTTTCTTTTCAATGTTTTTCAGACATTAGCAGAAACTCTATCAGGAACTCCGCACTGCACGAACGCTACGTTCGCAGCTCGTATGAGTGCGTGAATCGGTTTTCTTCGCTGTTACGTAGTTACGTCACTGTTTATCCACCTTCACCGTGTCCGGGGTGTAAAGAGTCACGGGTGGGAAGGGAGGGGGTGCTTTATCAGTGATTCTCGCACCATTAACCCTAGCGATACAGTCTCCACTCCACATCGAGCACGCACTAACTCGTGATACAATTGATGTACAGGTGGGTGGATGAGGTGAGTTTACTGGACGTTAAGTTAAGAAGCAACTGTTAACTATACTATGTTACGATAGAAGGTAATTTAATGTATCAAGCGATTCATAGAAACACTTGTGACGTACCTATGGAAAGTGTAAATTATTTTTTTTCGTATTTAAATAACAATTGTCTTGTAATGATAATTATGCAATAAATGAGTATATCTTGCGTTATTTTAATCAAAGTGTGTATAATAATATGAAAAGGCTGGTTCTACAAAAAATGTATACAATCTTTTTTGTAGAAAATTTTCTGATCTATATTTTTTTGTAATAACCTATATTGACCTCTGAGCCATACAAAGAGAGATTTTCGCCAAAAACTGTATTACTTGACCTTTGACAAAGGCACCAATGATCAATGAGAGGTCATTGGTCAATCAGCAACCAATAATTTGATTGAATTACACAAAGGAAAAGTCGTTTCAATTGAATGCCATTACATATCGCGTTTGGTACGAGAGGCGATAGAAATTAAAAAATGTCGAAATATCAATCGCGAGGATGGATTTGTTTTTTTTTTGTTTTTTTTTGTATAGAGAAGTGGGCGGATGAGCAAGCAGTCTCACGTGATGGTAAGTGTTACCGCCGCCCATGGACACCTGCAACACCAGGGGGTATACGGGCGCGCCGCCGACCTAAAGAAAGAAAGAAGAGACTTATTTAAAGAAAGAAAGAAAGAAAGCCGCTGACCTTGCAAAATCCTATTCACAGATTTCTTGAAGAACCCCATATCGTAGCTTAATGGAAAGACCGCTTGAGGTAGTTCGTTACACAGCCTACGGGTTCGCGGTATAAAATAATTTTTGGACCGAACAGTATGCGACACCTCCGTATCGAGGAAATGCGGATGGACCGCACTTCTGTGACGGGAGGTGCGATTGTAGAAACTCGACGTGGGGATTAATTATATTGAACAATTCTTCAGAACATTGTACAGGCGGTAGAACACACAGAGAGACGCAACGTCTCTCCGAATACTGAGGGGTTCTAAACCTCCCGTGAGAGTGGGATCGTGGACAATACGAACAGCACGTCGTTGGATGAAGTCAAATGGGTCCTTGGATGAAGTCAAATGGGTCCAATTGATATTTCGGTGCGCCGGCCCAGAGATATGAGCAATTCTCCATATGGGGCCTAACCTGAGCTTTGTAAAGCATTAGGGGTTGCTCAGGAATGAAGTACCGCTTCGCTCTGTTCAGCACACCAAGTTTTTTGGAGGCCATTTGGGCTTTATTTTCCAGATGACCCCTAAATTCGACTTTGCTCGAAATGTCGACAAAAAGGATCCCGATACTCTCCGAGATCTTAAGAGGTATACTCCGAAAGCGAGGTGCTACGATAAAAGGTTATTTTTGTCACGTACATAGGACCCAATGATTAAATTTTGGAAACCCAGAAAAGTAGGTGCGTTTTAAAACTCGCGTGTGTGTAGTGATAATGTTAGTATAGTGTGCAAGGAACTTTATCAACAAAAACAAGTCCAGTGCGGGTAGGCGGATCAAAAACGAACACGACGGAGGGTAGACGGATTTGTCTGTCAATAGCAACAACACCTTCACCCGCCCCCGCAGTCTCGCCGCGACCACGGTCCATGTAACTGGACCCAAATATCAGCTATAATAAATCGTGAGTAACCCGTTTACATAACAATTATAACGTTTAACCACGACAACAAAAGTCATCAATGTCGATTTTTGATATATTGTTTAGAACACTGTTACAAAGGTGTGTGCCAAAATTCAGCTAACTGCAATTTTTTGGTGATTTTGTTGATTCTATCCAAATGCGGGTAGTTAATGAAACTGCTCGCAACTCTCGACGTGGACTACCCACCTCTTCAGTAAGCCCGTGACCATGGTTGGTGCAACCCAACCGAAACGTCGAGTAAAATAAGGTAAACATTAAGATCCGTTTAAATAGATAAATATGTGTGAAAAACACGAAAATCTCAAATGTTATATTTGAAAGCTTATGAGAAAGAAACAATTAATTTTGCATATACGACGTGCTATATACATCGCCGAATACAAAACGTTACCACACACTTATGTTTGCAGATAATTATTGAGATGTCAATTAAAATTCTGTACCGTTTTATCGCAGTCGGGTGTAATTTACTTTCATGTCCACTTCCACGCGCATATAGGCTTCACACATGCTTAGAAAAGCACTTAACGCCAACATAGTATCTTGAGTTGCTTAAACGGGCTCACACCACAGTTTTGGTAATAACAACGTGCCTTATCTGTACAGGCAAGCATACATTACAGATTACTATGTTGCAGTGAGCACACCTGTAAAGACTTACAATATTATATCTCGGTTTATGTAATAGTTGGCAAATAGGTCTCGGTGTACGTTTACCGTTGTTACCGTCACCTTTGGACCGCTCTCTTCTATTTTTATTATTTTTTTATTTATTCATTGTAACAATTATAAAATTTTATTAGAATGTCTATCATACATGTCATTATAGTTAAATAAAAAAACAGATTAATGTTGAAAAATGAAATTTTTAGTTAATCAATTTAGGTCTTACAGAGAGTAAAGCAACCTGCCAAGACCGAATTTCTCTAATTTACGTTTATAATCATTGGTGTTGTATAAAGAATTGTATATCAGCCGGAAGCTTTTACAAATTAAAACTCATCTATACCTTTACATATAATAAATCAGTAAAAGGGTGGAGTCTGTACGTTGACTTAGTTTAAAAAATAGGGGGTCTCTTTACAACCCAAATAGTAGTTTTTGAAATTTTTGTCTGTATGTCTGTTTGTTCGAGCATCACGTATAGACCCACTGAACGGATTTTGATCGGGTTCCCAATAATAACATTTAAAAATAATATTTTTTAATTCACCGTAGACCGGGTTATAATAATGGAGCTGGTCTCGCTCGGCAAGGAACCGTTATGGCATATTTCTTCTATTGTAGGACATCTTGTGGTACTTTCTTCAATCAATATGCAATGCAATATAACCAGCCCTTTCAATGTCCACTGCAGGAAATGGGCTCCCTCCCTGCAATGGCCTGCAATGTATGGCCTTAAAACGCCACGTTAGCCAAGCAGGTTGGCGAGTCCACTTTTTTAGAGGTTTAATTAACTTAATTCATTCCTTTTTATAAGAACATAGATGGGCAAATACATGCGGTGTTAAATTATAAACATCTTTCATTATGTTCTGCTTCAATAGACGTGCAAAAACAACAAGTAATTATTGGACTCCTCGCAGGGATATCTCTATCCCTATATCGCAGACGTCCAGATTTAGTTTATACATTCAATAGAAAGATTTACATGTATTGATCAAAGGTTGGTTGTTACTTGTAAATAGTTTGTAAACGTTGCACTTGAATAATTTAACTATTCTGAGGTAATTTTTTTTATTTTCCAAAAAAAATAATATTATCAATGGATATCTGATAACATCACAGTTATTCCAAATTTAGAATTTTATCTCAAAATATACTTAGGTAACATATATGATCCCCGACGCCAACAATGTAGGCGAATCATATCGATACTTAGATGAAACATCGTAAATGTTATTCCTACGTATAATGGATATGTATTTTATTTATATTTCATATTAGCTTTTGCCTGCGGCGTCGGCCGCGTGTCCACTACCTCACGTGAACTTTAGTTGTATAGCCTTATGACCTTTTCATGATATTCAAGAAGGTTTATGCAAAACTTTAGCTCGATATGTTCAACCGTTCAAATAGTTTTCCACACATCTAACCCCCTCTTCCCCCTCCCCCGCCTACCCCCATACTATGTAGAGCAGGGGTCTTAAAGTGGATATAAAAAAAAAATAAAGAACAATAAGCTAAAACAAGTATAAGTACCTATAAATTAACACTGAGATACTTGTCAGGACCCGTTGGCATTTTACACGACAGGATTCAACTTTATTAGGTCGGGTCAGGATGCAACTTATCGCATGGCGACGATACTAAGTGAGGTCAAAACCTGCACTAATCATTCTCCACTTGTGCATACCGTGACAGCCTGCAATTAAACTAACACTTAGGTATGAAGCAATATGAAAGGTGCAATTAGGTACAATATAAATAATGTGACGGCATTAATTTGACAGCTATATTATAATTACATGCACCCTCTTAATTAACTTTATTAAGTCCCCCATTTAAAATATTTATTGCCGCAGAGTATGCAATTTGTTCTTCCTATAACACATACTTTTTTTATATGTACGAAGACGGCAGACGAGCATACAGTCCGCCTGATGGTAAGTGGATACTGTCGCCCATAGACATCGGCGATACATGCCAACATTAGTCCAAAATGACAATTGTTGGCACGCCCCGGGATGCGCTGCCTACCTTTGGAGATATAGGAATGGATCCATTGGGATATGGATGGATAGGGTTGGGAAAATGGGAAAGGATAGGATGGGAATGGGCTCTAGCACATCTTACTCACTACCGAAACACGTACGTACATTAGGGAAATAAGATAAAGTGGGAAATGCAGTACATTTCAAGGTAGTCTTCTGTGAGAGAGAGGTAACGTGGCCAGTCGAACGCGCCCAGCGGCTGTTGGATTGCAGCGTGCACTCTCCTCTCAATAAAGTGCACTCGTAATACTTAGTGCCACCAGGGTTAAATTAATTGAATGAAGGAAAATTGCAGGGAAAATGTGAATCCCAAGTATCCTTCGCTTGTTCGGATCATTTCTATACCTTTAGGAGACGATACTGTCCCCCCATGATACTCGTAACATCAGGGAATACAACACAATGAGGTAGAAAAGTCCTAGAAACGAGATCACTTGCAGTGACGAGCAGTGTGGCACAACCTCCGGCGACATGAAGAAATTTACCAGTAGTAGGTACCTACATAAAAAGAGCGGAAGATTAAATGTTGTACCGATCTTTTGGAGAAGTCTACATCCAGGCATTGATGAGACATCGAATGAAACATGAAATGGGCAGGTTATATCTGCCGCAGGACCGAAAACCTACGGGGTAGACTAGTCCTCGAATGGAGATCACGTACCGGGTAGAACAGCGTGAAATGGTCTGCAGCTAGATGCAAAGCCGGCTCTAGGACATGTAGCGCCCGGATGCAATCAATACCCTGGCGCCCTCTAGTAGGCTCTTTGGAGACATCGCGAGCGGCGCTCGGCGCCCCCTAAGACCGGACCGGAGACCGCCCGTGTGCGCCGCAGACTCAGCACCATAGGTAATGCCGTCACTGGCTAGATGGACCAATGACTTGAAGAAGTTTGCCTTGAGAGAGGCCAATATCCCTATATCTAACAGGTAAAAGTGAAGGAATTGTATTTCGGTCTGTACAATGTAATACATTATTTAGGTATTCATGTCATAAGTTAACATAAGGGTCTGATACCACAAAAAGTTAGGCATTGTCTAATTAACACCTCGTAATACAGTTTTGATACACAGAAGGTAGAACAAAAGGGCACGCGGCTGACACCTCGCCCTTATATTTATTGCAAATTATGGCCCTATCCGCACCATCTCCACCTCACGATAATGGACTTTAAACGTCAGTAAGAAATGTATGGATATGACTGACATAAACTTAGAATTAATTGTAAGGACCGCCAAAAGCGGCACCAATACCATAATTCACTTCGTAATAGACGTTTGTCTGAACTCCAGGCCTCTCCAGTTAGTTGAAAACATTTTTAAACTTTTGAGTTTTGTGCACATTTTATATTGTAAATCGGGTCTGAACGTGTAAAATTAAAGACTTATGTTTACCTTTTCGATGTTTCGACACGGATTACACCAGCTGTAATCACGAATTGACAACACGTGATACGGTTTGATTTCTTGCTTAGATTGTCGACCTTAGCAATTAGGGATTCGGTACTACGATTAAGACCCGGAGATTTTTTTAGTAGGTACCTATACCTATAGATTAAAAAAAGAACTTTGTATAATCTGAAATAGGACAAATTTCGTTGAACTATTTTATTTATTAATATTAGTTTGTACACACTATGATCTTACTGTTGGAAAAAGATTTACTGTTGTCGTTTATCTACACTAATATTATAAAGAGGAAAGATTTGTATTTTTGTATGTTTGTAACGAATAAACTCAAAAACTACTAGACCGATTACAAAGATTCTTTCACCATTAGAATGCTACATTATCCCTGAGTAACATAGGCTATATTTATTACTAGAAAAAATTAGGAATCCCTCAAAATAAAATGGCTATATTTTATTTTGAAATTTTGAAAAAAAAATTATTAACCGAAGCGAAGCGAGGGCGGGTCGCTAGTATTATATATCTATAATACTTCTCATCGCACCTCCCAATGTATCTCTCTGATTAGCCCAAACGTTAGCAAGTTGAGAATGCCTTAAAGCATTAGGCTCGGCTTTTGTACGACAATGTGCAATAAAGTTTGTTAAATAGATAAAATTAAATAATTTAAATAAAGGTAATAAGTATTGTATAAGAATACATAGTACAAAAGGATACATACTCATTTAATTTTGAGATATCTTCCGGCCCACCTGCTAAAGCGAGAGGTGCAAAAAAGTTTTTGTCAAAAAAATAATGAAATGAAAATCAACATCTTATTTATTGCCGCAGAGTATGTAATTTGTTTCTCCTATAACACATATATTCCCAATCTCGTTTGATCTACCCCCTTACAAAAGAAACATACTTAGTGCCACCAGAGCTAAATTAATTGAATGAAGGAAAAGTGCAGGGAAAATGTGAACCCCAAGTATCCATCGCTTCCTTGCATCATTTCATTTGCATGCGTGAAATGAAAATAAAACAATTCTTTCGTTTTTACTTTTTTCTAGATACTTTTCTGTTTATTTACACACACGTACATGTGTAACCAGAATTACCAGTATTCAATTTATGAAGCGAATTGAACTTATATCGCTAATTTTGTATATCTTGTTTTCTTTAGTGGCGTTGAACAATTATATTAACAATAGCAATTGCAAGTCCTGTCCAGTCCTTACAGTTACAAGTCATCAAAATTAAGCTAAAATTAGGACTTGAAAATGGACGTATCCACTCTTACCTAGCTCAGGGCCTACCTCAAAGCTATTGACAAAGACCCTGTAACATTGATACCGACTGATTTATACGCCATTACACCACCGCCTTAACTGATCGCGAGGCGCGATATTAAAAATTTAAATCCCGTAACGACCGCCTAAATGTCCTGCCGATTATAACGTTAAACAATTTGAATTTTGATTTAATTTCGGATAAAACTTTCGACTTTTATCTAGGAATCATGAATCCAAAAATGAAATGATGTATATATAATAATTAAATTGATTTTGGAAAATGCGTTAGCTCTTCTCGTCGCCTATACCACAATGCTTGAAGACGAAAGTCTTCAATCAGTGCGTCCTGTCAGTTATGAGTTGACATACGGTGCTGAAACTTGGTCTCTGACGGTAGGCCTGGTTTATAATTTCCAAGTCGCTCAGCGACCTATGAACGGGACTATGCTCGATGTTTCTTTACGGGATAGGACCCGAAATCCGAATAATATGGAATTTGACTAAAAAAAATGTACATGACACGTCTGATTTTGTTTTCACAATTTTTTACGTTTTTAAACTTTCGCGTTTTGTAGACATTTAATATTCTAAATCGGGTCTGAACGCGTATAATAAAGGTTACCGTATAGTCAACTCGTGACCACGGCTGGTGTAACCCGCGCCGAAACGTCGAATAGGAATAAAAGGTAAATAGAGGTATTTGTTTATTAGAGGTATTAGAGGTATTTGGTATTAGAGGTAAATAGAGGTGGTAATAATAGAGGTATTATACTCGTTTAGATCCGATTTAGAATATAAAATGTTCACATTCTTTTAACAAATAACATCCATAAACATTTTAACAATATTGTGATTATTGAAAAGAAATATGTTAATCACAAGTAATTATATGTGCGACAAAAAATATTGAATGAACTGCAAATCGATGGTCGGTGTGGATTAGGTTAAGTTATCTTCGCGGGACACCATCGACTAGACATTAATGTTCTCGTTTTCTAGGTTTTTCTAAATTTCTATGACCTCTTGGATCGAACGTGGAATGTAGTGACGTCCGATACAAATTATTTCAAGTCTGTACAAGTTATTACTTAAAATTTTAATTTTACCTTACTTAGTCAAATTAATATCGTTTATTCTGGTTGACCAGTTATTTGAGAATTATGCAACGTTCGCATTATAATTTTGTTCTGAAACTTCATCCTTAGTTGGCGTTTAATGTGCCATGATAACACATCTTTGTTACAATACAAATAAGAAACAATAATTAAATACGATGTCACATTGATTTCTTAGAAGGCACTCCACCAGATAACATGTTTGGGTTACTGGTATTTTTATCAATTGCGGCGCAGTTGTGCAATGATCGATGTATGTATCTGTGTATCTACATAACCGTGTTTATTAGTTGATAAGTGTATCGGAAAAATGTTGTTTGTTAGTGATCAGGGACCGTTGTCATAGGGACACAGATCATTACTGTTGCGAGTCATATACACAGTTTTGATAATTCTTGTACAAATTGACTAACAAACATAATGGAACAGAAACAAACGAATTGAAATTATAGAAACAGAACAATGGAATTTAAACTATTTTCAATGAATTTCAGTGTCATCTTAGTTAATTTACAAAGACTTGTATGTATTTGTATGAGCACCAAAAAATACTGAATGGGCAGCAAATCGTGATCAACGCAACAACCTATTTTTGAATAACTGAAGTACACTTGCCGGCCGAAAGTAATACACATCGGCCTTTAGAAAGAGACTATCGGCTAGCTTTGGTTTTGTAGAGCGCTGTCTCTGTCGTGTGCCGTTACGACAGAGACGATGCTCCACGACTCATAAAAGCAACTTTGTGATGCACTACTTTTGAATCTCTGTTTACTCAAAGGATAACTTGGAAGATAATGTGAAAACGCGTTTTGAACGAGTATACTGTGTCTGTGCGATAAAATTTAAACAAATGAAAAAATACATAAATTGCTTTAACTCTGTATTTTAAGTATACTCTGTAGTCCATGCGGCAAACCTATGTTAATCCTAACTCAACCACAGACAAAATAGTACAATCTTCATCAGACAGCGCAGACAGTTTGTAGAGAGGAAAGGTCCTGTTCGAGTCACCTCCCCGTGTCTGCTAATTAACTGAGTATTTACAAATAAGTACAAACCGATAACAACTTTCTCTTTATCATCAAAATAACAAGTTTATCGGGGACAATGCTCTATCGGGTGTAAGTTGCATCGACGACTGCAGTTTAGGGTTGTCAAAATGCAGTTGAGACCGCTTTGGTTCGGTCAACTCTGGGATTTTACAGAAGAAAATTTGAAGGAAAAAAAGCAATGAATAAAAAGGAACCACGTATCGGCTTCTTATTAACAAAATATTCGAAGCCGAATCCGAAATAAAAGTTTCAGATGTTATTACAAATGATTTTATTCACTGCCGTTTGGGAGCGAAAAAACGAGGCGTTTTGACAAGTTCTTGTTGCTTGCATTTGATTGGATAGATTTGTCATTCGTTCTTTATGAAAGTAAAGTAACAATTACACCCTATTTAGTTTTATTTTTCTTTGGTTTCAGTTAGTACCTAATACATTTCTTAAAAAGTTCATTAAAACATATCCGTACGTAACAGAAACCGTATCCGATAAAAGAGTATAAAATATATCCATATCCGGATCCGAGATATCATAGCCCTTACAAACCTAGGCGGTCTTATCGCTAATAGCGATCTCTGCCTAATAGCGATGGTGCTAATACACTTTTGGGTAGATAGGAAATAAATATTTTAATCACTCTTTGATTGAATTAGAACTCCTTGGTCACATATGTACAATTTCATACTTAAATTAACATCGAAACATTGTATTTTAATTAACCATAGAGTTAAAAATAAATATAGACCTAATAACGCCTCCTTTAGATAAATAAATATAGACCGCCTCCTTTAAATGGAGTGACGTATTGAAACTATGTGCAATTGAACAAGACAACATTATTAACGATTATTCAAATATTGTAAAAAATATAAGACAAGATAACATTACTTTTAACATATAGTTTATACATCAATTAAAATATCAAATTTACAGGTTTTATAAATATTCAAAAATTTATAACAAGAGAAAGAGTTGAGAGAGAGTAAAATGACTCTAAAGTCCCTTTCTACGTGGAACATCGTAAAGAATACGAAACAAAAATTGTTAAGAATTTTTTTTTGTATTTTTTTTAACAATTGACTAACAATTGTTTTTTTAATAATAATCTCCTGGCATCTTACATCCATATAACGAAGACAACATAGTTGACATAATGAAAAAAAAAACGTGTGCGGTCAGGGGACCCCCGTCAGGAACGAAGATCCTCACGCATTTTTTTAAACTCCGAATGTAATTCACGCATCCGTATACTTTCATTTTCAGGCATGTTATAACCATAATATTAGTAAACTCTAAAAACAATCGATATATTGCAAATATATCTATACCTATATAGATACCGTGTCCGAGCTAGAGAAAGGCGAGAAAGAGAAAGGCGTATAGAGGGGGTAAAAATCTTACGTGACGTTACATTTTTTCTCGAATCACACCTACCGCAAGCCGCGTAAAGGAAATTCGTTCCAAAAACTGAATAGTTTTCCCATAGACTGTGCCACTATTACAGAAAATCTCGGTTTATCGCATTGTCTTAACTCAGATCAAAGAATTTTTGCTATATGTCTGGTGTCTTAATGTCAGCTATTTGATGCTCGCTAACTAACAAGTATTTCCCAGTTGTTACTTAGACAGATGAACGTTTTATTTCCAATTTACTTATGTGTAGTAAAATAAGAAATATGTGTAGCGTTTAACTGACCAAATCGAATCCTTGCAAATAGTGGAATACGAAAGATGATATTTAGAACAGTATTCGTTACAGTTCAAAAGTTGTGGAATGAACTGCCAACTGAGGTTCTTCCACTGAACCACGGCATGGGGTTCTTCAAGAGAGCTTATAAATAGGATCCTGCAAGGTTGGCGCACTCGCAACCCCCCTGGACTTGGAGGTGTCCATGAGCAGCGGTGACCACTTGCCGCCATATAGCCCGCCCGCCCGCTCGTCTGCCAACTCTTCTATAAAAAAAAGTTTTCGTCCATGAATTTATTTTAATTACAATATTTTAATTTGCAGCCCTAACTATCGAGCGAAAGTGCACGTCTCGATATCGAACAATGTGACACGAACGATAGTGCAACGTGATCGCAGCGTTATCGCAACGACACCGCATCGACACTAGATACGGTAGCTTCTTGTTTTGCTTGCAATTCACATTGCCGTCTTAGTTATATCGGGTGGCTTTTACTTAAAGCCTTATTTATTTAGTATTATTATTTATTTTAGACAAGAAAAAAGTCACGATTAACACCTTTCAAGAGGATGGAAATAGTTTGAAGAGGTGTTGTCCTAATAGGAACTCAACTAGACCAAGATCTGTGCTTAGGTTCACGATTTATTTATATATATATAGCCTATAACGTCCCACTGCAGGACACAGGCCTCACCTAGTAAGTCACTGGGGTATTTCCGGCCTTAATACAACAACGTGGGCCCAATACGGATTGGTGAATCGCACCTCCAGATTTTTTTTATATTTCAGGAGCATTCTTGTTTCCTTATGATGTTTTCTCTCAACCCCAAGCAGGTGACACTTATTTTAAAAATTGTCACGTTCAAACATATACCTACTTAAACAGAAAATTTATCTTTATGTCCTGACTGACTGACTTATCATCGCCGAAACCGCTGAAGCTAAAACATGAAATTTGGACATAGCTTCCCTTTATTACGTAATAACTCACTAAGAACGAATTTATCGAAATTGAGTCCCTAAAGAGGTGAAATGAGGTATCAAAGTTTGTATTTGTAAGTTCGAAACTTGATATAAATATTCTACAGTACAAATAGTTAAACACGTATTTTGTCGTCCTGCATAATTATATAGGTGGACTATATAAGGTTCGCTGATATATATCAATTGATATTTATATTGACATATATCAATTGATATTTATACGCTATATGTATATATCAATTGATATTTATCGTCAAAACTAGAATTTTGGCAGATCCCACGCTTACGCTGGCAACACTTGACAAGAAATTACAATTTTAATTACTTTTACCGAAGTGGCAATCTTATAGAAGTTTTGGGGATTAACCATGTTACGTACGTATACGGTTGGCTTTTTATTGAAATTCAAACCTTATATAAAGTCAACTGGACTGGGAGCCAGAAGATGATGTCCCTCTTGTAGACCTGAGCCTGAGACTTGACACTAAGGTTTTAAATTGATTATGCTGACATAAATAAAAATTATGATCACTGCCACTGCCAATGATACAACACTAAAGATTATAATTTAGTTGAATCCACAGTAGACTGATTATTAATCTCAAATACTCTAATTTTTTGTTACACTAATTTTACTCTTATTTCTTGTTTTGTTTTATAATAAATAAGTCTATTAATCAAACTCAAAGTTTCATTTCACAATTTTGACACATTAAAACCACTTACAGATATTTTATTATAATATTTATAATAAATATCGGATTTTTACGGACCCTAACTAAAATACAGGATGTCAAATATTCTATGAAGTCACATTTAAACGCAAATAATCAAATCCATATAAGCGAAGCTATGTGCAACATTAGTCTTTTACATACAACAGAATCGTAATGTAGTTGCTTCTATACGGAAGCTGACATCCATTGCACCCATATTCAGTAAAAACAACTGCAGTTTAATATTAGATGTTATGGAAACGATGTATGTAAATGATACAGCGTCCTTAATAACATTCTGTTTAATTATTATCAATCTATTTATATTTATATGTGTACATTTTATACGCAAAATTTTCTTGACGCATTTTGGAACGAGCGATACGCCAACCACTTGGCCAGTGGATTTCACAAGATGCATCTCTACCACATTTTAGAAAATCATAGTCGATACCTGCAAGGTTTAAGGTGACAATTACGAGTTCCTCATATTGATCTAAAGTCATATTCACACACGCGGCGATTATCAGTATGCGGCGCGCGTGCGTCCTTAATTTCCGAAGCGCGATGCTCGGCCGCCCTCCTGATAGATGGCGTAAGGTGACAAGTGGAATTTGTTTTGTTCAGAATAAAGATAGAAAAACACCACCATTACTGAATTTTATGAACTATTAATACTCGTATATAATCTAGTATTAATATGTGATATTATTATCTATACTAATATAATTAAGAGGTAAAATTGTGTGTTTATAGGTATGTTGGGGGTAATCTCTGGAACATCTGAACCGATTTCAAAAATTGTGTCACAAATAGGACGCTACATTATCCGTGTCTAATATAGGCTATATTTCATTTTGATATTTTGAAAAAAAACAAAATCTTATAAACCGAAGCGAAGCGAGAACGGGTCCGCTAGTCTAAGACCTTATTATAGGTTCTAGTTTCTCAGATATTCGATTCAAGTCAAATTGTCTATTTGGAATGTAAGTAGTAACAGATGGCAGAACTTTTTGGCGGGAACTCGAGAATTATAAAAAATACGTATTGTCCGTTTTTTGGTTTGATAGTGATAATTTATTAGATTTAAAAGTGATTTTTGTGCGTAGTGTTTGTGATAATCAAATAAAAGCATGGAATTGCGTTTTTCATGTGCTTCCAAGGAGTTAGGATTTAGGATTAGGATAGCACCACCCCCATGTCTTCCCGTGGGTATCGTAAAATGTGACTAAGGGATAGCAAAGCCGCTACCACAAGCCTAACTACAACTGCTGTAAAGTAGGCGCAAGTGTGGTGTTTTAAAGCCATACAATGTGCGAAACAATATGCGGCAGGAGGACCATGTCCAGCAATAGGATCGACTATTGCTAGTGACCCTGCCTGCTATGCAAAGGGTCCCGGGTTCGATTCACGGTAGTAAATATAAATATGTTTAAAAATAAATGTTTGTTCGGGTTTGGATGTGTATTTGTCTTTGACTTTGTGTGTGTCTCTAGACCCACGATACAGGGAATCCTAGTGTGGACCTTTAAGTGTAGCGTTATTGATAAATTGTATTTATTGATTTACTAATAACCACAATAAGACAAGCTAATTTATAAAACTGAACACCAACTGGTACGTGTTTCATTGCAAAAAAGCAAATAGCATTGAAACTTCCATTAGCGCGTGTCGTACCTATGTGTCATACAAAGGGGAGAATGGGTGGAGATAGCCCACTTTGCGTGTTTAAACCCGGACTAAACCGAGCTTAAGCATTGTTTAAACTCCCGTCTCTCCCCCGTTAATGTGTTGCATTTGAATTGTGAGATTAAAAAGTTAGCTCTTCCGCGTGGTTGGCGCGGGTATATTGATTCGTTTGAAAACAAACAGAGGAATTATTGTTTTAGATGGCAAGTCTAAGAGAATGATAAAAATAATTATGTTTGTGAAAGCTATGTGACAAATGTTCAGGTGGACTAGTTTAGTGGCTGGATAAGAAGAGCAGAAGACCGTGTGTGGTGGGGGTTCTTGGGAGAGGCTTATATCCAGCAGTAAGAGACCTAGGCTGATGGTATGGTATATCAATCAATTAATAAATCAATCAATTTGTTTATTTACAATGTGCGTTACAAAAAGTGGCAATAGTCAGTCAGATCGTCAGATCGACACATTATATATATCTTATATAATAAACACATAAATACTTACAAATCACACAAAGAAATACAACACCCAACACCAGTTGGAACCTAACCTTTCCAACTGGTATGTCCTGCCATTGTTATTGCTTCTTTCTTTCTAGTACTTACTTAAAGTATTGTAAGAGTGCCGAAATGGATCGCTACGGACGGCGACGGAGACTTACCTGGAGCAAAAAAACGTATTGCATGAAATTCAATCTCATTGTTATTATTACATATAACTAGCTGTTGCCCGCGACTTCGTTCGCGTGGTCTTCAAGTACCAATTCAGAAACTTTCGCGCGCGTGCGCACAACAACTCACCAAAGTTTCATCGCAATCGGATGAATGGTATAGGAACGCATACGGGACAAACAAAGAAACATTAATTTTTATATATATAGATATCTGTTTTGTCAATTATATTATTATATATTTTTAAAGTTATCTGTTTTCACCTTACCACCCAAAGGTTGGCTGGAAGAGATCACTTTGACGATAAGGCCGCCTGTTGTACTTTTCGCGTTTCTTACTTAAATTGGCATTTTGTAAAACATGATTTTTTTTTGTACGTAGGCCGCAGACGAGCATATAGTCCACCTGATGGTAAGTGGATACTGTCGCCCATAGACATCCGCGATACATGCCAACATTAGTCCAAAATGACAAACGTTGGCACGCTCCCGGTTGCGCAGCCTACTTTTGGAGATATAGGAATGGATTTGAGGCCATACATCCCTCATGCACAAGACAATATGTGTAAGAAGGCCCATGTCTAGCAGTGTCTATTTATTTTAGATCGATTCACTAGCGCTATTTCATAGGCTACAATAGCCGCTTATTAAAGCGATTTTCCCCACCCTTCCTATGGCTTAATTATTTTATTAACAGAATCGCTTATTGTTCAATACTTTTTTTGGTATAATTATACTCTACTGCAAACACTTCTAAGGAAAATTAAAGCAGTTTACCCAAAATCTATTTTTAATTACCAGTTCTTTTTACCTTAATCCAGTGTAGAAACATTAACAAAAATTGCGAAGGCGTTTAGCGGTGAATTATTATGCCTTTATTACACGTTTTTTTTCAATTAACTTGATTATGTTTTTTATTGTTAGCCATTTTCCTTAACTGTACAGGTTCAAAGGAATAACGAGAGAAATTATGAAATTTCTCTCATTATTCCTAGCGCAACAGAAAAACAAAACACGAAGTAGGTTCAGAGACGGAATCTTAATTGTATACAGTAATAGTACTCTTTGATGCAATTTGATAATTCCTTTATAATGATACAAAAAATTAACACATGTTAATCATGACCGTTATAAAGGCAAGCCTTATGTCATGTTGTGATGGAATATGACAAATATTGGCATCTTTTATAATCAACACTACTGTTCCTTTTAAAGGGTCAAAATTCAAAGTGTATACGAATTAGAATCCGTCTCTGTACATAAGAACGTTTTATTTCGAATCAAATAATCCAAGTATTGTATCAATTTCGTCTATAAACATCTTCTTACCACTCAAAGGTTGCCTGGAAGAAATCGTTTTAGCGATAAGGCCGCCGGTTGTACCTCTAATTACTTGTACGAGTACTTTGTATTTCTCTGTATGTTTTTTTACTTACAGTAAAATATGTCTATCTATCTACATAATAAAATGTAATTTTTGTGTTGAGAGTTAGAATTAAGTATAAATAATCCGGTAGTACTAATTAGGCGTTAAGATACCCAGAGCAACACTATAGTGCATGTAGTGTTACACTATAGTGTAAGGTAGTTATTAATGACTTTGGTTAAGGTACCTAGTTGCAAGATATCCTGTTGCTCGTTACATTTATTAAAGTAGCTTTTTATTTAGTTCTTCATATTACAGACGAACTGCGTGGCACAATCTTCGTGCTTGACACAGGGTCACGAGAAAGGGCCAGGAGAATCTTCTTTTTCTTAAGAAGATAGGATTCGAGCAGATAGTTCACCTGAATGTCAGTGGATACTGAACATCCACTTACATTCAGTAACTGCCATGGATTCGTTGCCACGGACGACCATGGCAATGTTGGCACGCCCCCGGACGCGCTGCCTTACATTTGGAGATGATAGGATGGGATGAGAATGGGCTCTGGCATACCTCATTAAATATCGAAACATATTACATACATTGGGGAAATAGGATAAAGTAAGAAATGTAGTACATTTTATAGTAGTCTTCTGTGAGAGAAGGGTAATTTGGAAAGTTGGGTGCGCCCAGCGGGTGTGAGATTGCAGCGTACACCTTTCTTTTGGTAGTTGATAAAACTACTCGTAGCTCCCATCTTGGGCTACCGGCCTCTTCAATCAACTCGTGACCACGGGAAAACGTATACAAAAGCCTTTAATTTTACGCGTTTATACCCAACCTATGTATGTAACTAACATATGCATCAATTTTTTTACAGTATACGAATAAGTATCCGCCTTTGTACTTAGACAGAAAACAATTTCAAAATTTACGTAATTTCCAAGCCGTATGCAGTTACACAATAACCATAGCTAATGTCGTCAGATCTTCTTCAACATCTCGTCAGTATAACCAGTTCGAGTTGTATCATGGACGGGGGCGGGGCGAGGCCCCTCCTTTCTCGGTGCTGGCCATGCTCGCTCATTGACGTAGCATACTGGTTAGACGGGTTACAATACCAAATTATTAGCCTTTATGCCCATAATATTAAGACCTTTAATGTGCATGATCTTGAAAAGAATTTATAGTATTATAGTATCTATTTATAGCTACATGAACATTGTACGTTTTATAGCGTCATAGTTCACAACGTTAAGAAAAACGGACAGCAATTGGCAGAAGGTAGAAAACTGGACCGCCATAAAAATAATTTAATAAATAAAAATAAAAATTAAAAACAAATAATATGAGTTTTTATAAACAACGTTCCTTTTTGATGACCAAAAATTACCTGCGATCCATTTGAAGTCTTTTATTTCGCTGGACCTCGATAAAAAAAATTCAAAAGTATCCGGACCCCAGTAGAAATTACTTGCCGACCCCTGCTTTAGAAACTAAATGCCGGCTTTCGTATAATGCCGAATATTGTGACTTTTCATACAACTGATAGCAATATGACGAGTTCAAATTAAGCGACTTGACATTGTAATATGTCGACTATCACATGTCGCGATATAGGTAGGTGCTAACATTAGAATATCTTTTATATTTTATATATACGCTTTTATATAATGAAATGTCAACTATTGATACAATCCCAAAGACGATATTGACATCAATTTTAACAAAATGTGTTTCTTTTTCTCATAGTACATAATATAACTAAAACAAATTTTCATTTGAAATTAAACAATATACAGATATGTACTTTGAAAAAATCTAACGTTACTTAACCTATCTAAACATGTCCGCGTGTCCATTTTATGTGAATTAGTAAACCGATTGAAGAAATCTGCCAATTGGTAGATCATGACTTCTGAATTTCGGAAAAATCTAAATACATCTCGACTAATGGTCATTTAATTCAAAATATCAATCAGTTTCGAAGTTTAGAGAATTTAACGAATATATAACGAACTAATTGTTCACCCTCGTGGGGCTCGTTTTAACGCTATCGGTCTTTTTATTCATATTAGGTACTCCCAACCCATACAGTTAGGTATAGCCCATACAACTTATATCGAGGTACCTGCTAGTGGCGGGTCGCCCCGTTCCCAACGCTCAAATAAACGTGAGTTTCCTCCGATTTTTTTGTATTAAACACATTTTTTAGCACATTTTTTCATCATAAAATACATATTTCGTTGCTCCCGGCACATCAAGTGTCGATTAGTAGTTCAAACAAATTAACTGGCGCACCGACGGCAGCGACAGGCCAGAGACGTTTATTATTAAGAAATAAATTGGGCGGGAAACGGTAGGGTTGCCACTAAAACAGAAAATTAAGAAATTTTAAACAATTTGAATTTAATTTTACCAATTTCTTATGATGGTAAACATAATTTATATCTGGTATTGAACTTTAGAATAAGTAATTGTTTAATTTTGAAGGGCATCGTATTTTTCAATCTTCATAATTTTATTGAGAATTATTTTTTTCAACACGTTCATGTACCATGTATGTCGTTTCTGAAATATCGTAATGACAATGGTCGTGGAATATTTTAGATCTAATGCTATTTCTCATGATCCCTAAAAAATTACCATTCCAAAAACATTAAAAAATGGTAGAATACGCATATACTGATGACTCTCATGATTTTGAGATAATTAACATGACTTGCTGTTTTTTTTTAATAAAAATTAGTGTTTTTTGCTTTTGCGTTTAACAAATATATATTAAATATTTAGCAATAAATATTTTGTTTTGTAAAAAAATGTATTTTTTTCTTATATCCTTTAACTCAAAAATCATTAACAGAATCCATAATTTGAAGTTTCAGTAATTGTATACACTATATATATATATATAGTAACTTGCGAGGGGAGGTCCAGCCTGACAAAGAAAAAGGACAATCAAGTCCGTGAAACTATTTTTATTTTTCAATATAGACTCCGTCTTTTTGAACACACTTTTCGGATCGTTTAATTAGCATTTCTATACCAGTACAAAAAAAGTCAGAAGTATTGTCTTCAAAATGGGCGAAAACAGAATCGGTTACTTCATCATCAGTGAAAAATCTTCTACCCCTTAAGTCCGCCTTGAATTTTGAGAACAAATATTAACCACTAGGAGCCAATGCAGGACTACAGGGTGGGTGACGAATTTCCGTGAAGCCACACTTTGTAACAGCAGCTTTCGCAACTGCAGCGGCGTAGACGGGTGCATTGTCGTGGAGAAGCCGCACAACTTTGCTTAGTTTTCAACGACGATTCTGCTTGATTGCTTCTCGTAATTGCTCTATAAGGTTAGCATAATAGCTTCCAGTCACCGTAGTATTGCGTTCTTTTCTATCTATAAGCAATATTCCTTGACAATCTCAGAATATCGAAGCCATAATTTTTTTGTGAACTGAGTCCTAGCCTGGTTTTTGTGCCTAGAAAGGCAAAGGTGACCGTTGCCTTTCTAGGCGGTGCTTCACCAGGTACGCAGAGTCCGAGCCAGCCCCAACGACATCCTGGAAATGTTTTCGAATAGGTTTGACTGTCAGTACATGAACCGTTGTTGTATGGTACATATGTTGACAAATAAATTGGCATAATTGTAATTTATATTCTGTGTGTAGGTACTAACTACTAACAATAAATTATGATAAAAATGTTCCTGAGTTGATCGAAATAAAAATAATTTATTTATTATTATTATTATTTATTACATCGGAACCGTTTTGGAAAGGCGATCATAGTAAAGAAGCGTAGTTTCATTCCCAATAACAATTGCGTCTAAAAATCGTTTCCGTTTCTCTGAAAGGCCTTCAAAAGTTCCTTAGAGCACGTTACTCGTTCACTTCGCTGCACACTTGAAAGAAGTTTTGGCACTCACCTCGCACTAACTTTATTCATATGAAGATGTTCATGAAAAATCCTAAGGACTGTGGTTTTTGAAATCCCTGTTCTTGCTGCTATTTCGTTCGTCTTTAGCCGTCGATCGCTCAGAACTTGTTCTTCCATTAATTTGAAGTTGTTTGTAGTGAGTTCCTCAACGGGTCGACTGAAGCGAGGTTCGTCGTCGATGGACTCTCATCATAAACAAAATTGGAAAATGATGGAGAAGAATCCCCGTCCACATTATCCAACCTTTGTTTGATATCGGTCGGTCTAACACCTTCCTTTGTAAGGAACTTAATCATGGAACTATATTCCAGTTTAAACATTTTAAACATTTTGCGACTTCCTGTTGTTCTAGGAGTTGAGGAATCAAAACTAACGAGGCTGAACTCTAAAACTTTATACACGGATTAGCAGGATAAATGAGAACTACAATGACGTATAATTTGTTTTTTATAGATCTAGAAATATATCAGGCTAGAAGCTTTTGGTGATCATTGGTACATTGGTCATGTAAACAGTAGTGGTAGTATGCAGATATCTAAATTAAAAAAAAATTCACCAATTTTAAAATGTTATTATCATAATATAATTAATTGTTATTAACTTTGACTAATAAACTATAAATGATAAAATGACTATGATTTCAAAAAAAACATAACATTATTGATGAAACGTTTTTTCATATAATCTTTTTAAACGTATCCCAAAACTCACTACTCATTCGCTTTGACAACCCTAAAGGGATACGGCGCGGGCGTCCCCCGGCCTGCGGCATTGCATATAAATTACAGATTTACACACAATCTTTCATTTTTCACAATCGGTTAACGTTGTCGGCAATTGACGACGAATAATGAGTTTATAACGTTTAAATGACATTTCGTATTAGATCGAGGGAATGGGGAGATAATTCGATATTAACTGGAGTTTATGGAAAGATTAATAACTTTTTTACGATGTCACTGGTATTTTTTAAAAATGAAGTTACAACCTAAGAATATATATTCTATGAGGGGGAGAGTGCATGCTAAAATCCAACAGCCGCTGGGCGCGCTCGACTGGCCACGTTACTCCTCTCTCACAGAAGACTACCTTGACTACTGAATTTCCCACTTTATCTTATTTCCCTAATGTACGTACGTGTTTCGGTAGTGAATGAGCCCATTCCCATCCTATCCCTCCCCATGCGCATCCGGGGGCGTGCCAACGTTTGTCATTTTGTACTAATATTGGCATGTATCGCACAGTATCTACTTACCATCAGGTGGACTGTATGCTCGTCTGCCGCCTTCATACACAAATATATATATTAAGTGCAGCATGAACTTTACTAGTAAAACAGGATGCAACATATTTTCAAAGGAAAACCCACAAGATTTTGACATAAAATAAAGTATAACTTTAAATTATGATCAATATGTTAATGATTTATTACGTTGTAAATTATTATCTTCAATCTATCACAGCCACGAAACAAAGATTTTTAAGCAAATATTTTTTCCTCTCTTCATGCAAGGTAGGTATACAGACACCACACCTTACACCTCTTAGCGACTTGTTTTATGTAATCGATTCACATAATGGTGACTGGATGAAAGAGAAGGTGTCTATATCCAGCAGTGGAAAACGGCAGCCTATGGTATGGTTATTTACTGATCTCATCCAAATGATGAGTGGATGAATATCAAGGAAGATCGAATTAAAAATTTAAAAATGTTTGAAATCTACACATCCCTTTTTCACATTGCTTCTCTTTATCTCAAATTGTTTTCTTATTTTATGTTTAACTAAAGTCTTTTTCAATCTTATTGTTCAGGTAAGGCATTTTTTATTTCAAAAAGAAACTTTGTGGGCTTTACGCATCAGCATACATATCATCTTGATTTTTTGACGATGAAACCAAAAATAACGTTTGGAACTCGACACTTTTATATCGATAAATGCATGTTATAAAACTTTATTTCTAAACATGTTAGCGAAATCCTTTTTCGGGCGTCATCTAGTGACTGTTTAAAATTCGCGCTGACGTTTCGCGCGCGATTTGTAAACATGGCGCGGGTTCCGGTGAGGCCGCGACGGAAATTTGAGTCCGCCATCTTTAGAGGAGCGAGGGGCAGTACACACGCCCTATAGAAAACAACAACTTCACTGCTCTGTTGCTGATCGGAATATTAACATAAGCTTGAATAAGATAGACAGGGAGATGTGGAATTATATGATTATACATTATGCCTCGTCCTCAAGATTGATATCCTGAAGTATTAAATTATATAGGTACTTGTAGCAACGCAGATGATAACCTAAGCATTCTTTAGTTCTGCAATTTTACAATATACCAGGCTACTCGGAAAGATTTGCGATAAAAAGATTTTATCTATGTCCATTAAAACTATGACTATAACATAAAAACAAAACATTCCAGATTTTAATTTCCCTCCATATTTTTTTACTAGCCGAATCAAAATATTGTGCCTCATTAAAAATGCATTTTCGACGGGAAGAACATTTCCGCACTATGATTTTGTATGATTTTGTATCCGCATTTTGTATGATTGTAAATGTTCTTTAAGACCTGAAGATTCTTTTAATGGACTTCAAATGGCGTTTACAAAAAAGTGTTCTTCTAATTCAACAGCGTGCCATTGGTACAATGAATTTATGCGTGGTCGACTATGTTTGGCTAACGATGAAAGAAGCAGTCGCTTAATGGCTATGACAGTAGTAAACATGGTGGCAGTGAAAAATTTAATTTGTGAAAAAAAGCAAATTACATACAAGGAGATTCAGGAGCGATTGAAGATTGGATGGGGGAGTGTGTATGAAATATTACATGGGCATCTACGAGTCAGGAGGATAGCATTGTAAGTTCATGTTGAATGATGCCATGATATGATAGCAAAATTTGAAGCAAGGTCGTCTCGGCGGTTTACAACATTGTGACAAGTGACGAATCTTGGATCTAAAAGTATGATCCAGAAACTAAGTGATATTCTACTGTTTGACTGTTTCAAAGTGAGCCAACGCCTGCCAAAGTAAAAAGAATAAGAAACGCTGGAAATATTTTAATCGCAAGTTTTTTCACTTTAACTGGTTACCAGATATCTGTTCCTTTACGAAAACAAAGCAGCGTTAACGCAGAATGGTATATAGCCACATGCTTGCCCAACGTTTTCACTTCAGTGAGTAACTATCTTCCAAACACAGGTCCACGCGGACTGTTGCTGCACCACGACAATGCGCCCGCTCACTAAGCGCTTAAAACAAGGGACTTTTTGGGCAGTACCGTGGTGAAAGTTTTAGGCCATCCTCCTCGTTCCGACTTGGCACCTTGTGTCTTTTTTATTTCCCAAAATTAAATCCCAACTAAAAGGGAAGCAGTGAGGAAGACGCGCTGACTACGTTGGAAGAGGCTGTGAAAGAGGTATCTGAGGAGTGGATTTTTTTTTTCAAAATTTGTTCAGATGCTTGAAACTTTGTATAGATGCAAGTGGAGAGTACTTTAAAAAAATGTAAAAAAAATATTGGAACACGCAGAACATTACGGCTGGTAGAGTGGCTGGTAGAAAATGCCTCCAAAGAAAATGGTAAATGCGAAGAGATTTTATTTTATTAGTCCTGATTTGCTGATTTGCAAATTTTATTAGAGATTTGCGAAATCCCTGATTCGTCAATGAAGTACTCTCTATATTAAAAGCGTAAACGCCAACATTAAATGTTTAAACCTTCCTTTTGACAAACAATGATTTTGACTTGTCAACTTAGTCCCGCTATACTCGGATATACATTAGTATATCCGTGCATGGCCATAATGTTTAATGTGAAATATAGTGTATCAAAAAATTTGTTCTCTTCGAAGAACAACTAACATGTAGGTTTAACTATTTTTAAAATAGTAAAAATATAGTTTATATATCATCCACCAGTGGTTAACAGTTTTAACAATTATACATTTGCCTCACAAACAACTTTATGGTGTGATAAATAACAGGAAAACACGTTAGTTTACATTGTTAATATAATTTAAAAGGGTCAATAAAGGGATAACTATGTAGCAATGAACCGGAAAATCGTTAATAAATTAAACAGTCAACTGGACTTTGTTACACGTGTTCGGTTTTATAGATATATTTGCTGAGATTTCAGGGGTTAGTACGCTATATTTTATTGACAAATAACAATTAACATAGAGATTAATTTAGTAAAAACATTGCAGTAGGCTACCTTCATATAAACGCACGTGTGACAGTTTGCTTGTGTGCGCGTCGTGTCTGAACACACAACTACATAGAATCTAATTGAAAATTAACGACGCACGCCGTTCATCGCAGTCGACGTTGCACCACGTTCACTGCTAATTGCGAGTATGTGAATATCTCAACGACAAGGCCGGAGTTACACTACTGTTATTTTGTTAACATCGTGTTTATGTGTGTCTTGATTTCTTGAGCATGTTATACTGTAACTGGACTTGTTTGAAGGATTATGCCCCAAAACCTCCTCATGATTAATTACGAAGGGAGGTTTGTGCGCTGCAGTGGGATCTTGAACTGAAATCGTAGGTAAAGACGGGTTGATATTGAACTACTGCACTTCCCTAGTTGTAAGTGCAATTCGAGAGCCGGTAACCACTTACAGTTGCACTAGAAATAATAAATAGGACTTCGTAAATGAGAAAAGTAATCGTTTTTTTCGTTTTTATAGAACGTCTTTTCCATCACTGACTGTGGCGTGAAACCTCACCTGTCGCTTTCAACGTCTATCAATGCAGTGAATATGCATCAATTCCGTGCAATGTAATGCAATCAGCCCTTTCAGTATCCACTACTGGACATGGGCCCGCTTGTGCACATTGACTTGTGCATGAGAGATGTGTGTTCCTTAAATTAAATATTAATTAATTAATATTAATTACGTTATATTCTTTAAATAAAAATATTAACTAAATTATGTGGGGATTCTTAAGTATTGTAATATTTTAGCTGTTCACGATAAGGTGAAATATGTGTTGTTGGTAGAACAAGATCACCACAAGAGTGATAACTGATGATACCTAGAACGAATAATGTAAGGAGAACACTTAAATATACAATTCCGAGTATTATGAATACAATTCCATTAGAGATAAAAGAAAAAATAATTAGTAAAAATATTAAAAATAAAAATAAAGGACTATTTAAAAAATAACTTTAAATTTTAAAATTTAAAAAAAAAAATTGAGCAACCTGTATGAACTAAAGTGTGTAGATTTAAAGCGGTCAAACAAGTATCAATTTCACCTAACTACCCTCAAGCGAATGTGCAGTGCCGTGATAAACTCACACAATTTATTACACCAGGAAATTATTTTGTAGGTATGTATCGTTTATTTTGTAAATGTGAAATAAATAAGTAAAACGCTAGCCAAGCGGGTTGGCGAGTCCAATCTTTTAGAGCTGCAGTCCTTCAGGGCTTGTGGTAGTCGCTTTGTTATCCTTTTACGACACCCACGGAAAGAGATGGGTGGGCCCTATTCTATGACCGGCCGACCTCACACGACACTGCACAGCATGCTAAAAGATCGAATATTCTCGTTTTAGGTCCACGAGCCGTGATCCTTGGACTAATAAAATAGCTTGAACAATTTTATTAGTCACAGCACAAAAGAATATGTAGCGATATTTTCTGTCCCTTTATTCATGGTCTAGTGCAGTGGGTCCGCGGGGAAATAAAATTCACCAATGGGTCAAAATGGTGGGACCACGGGTCGTAAACTTATTTTCAATCCATTAATCAACGGGTATTCCTATTTTAATTGCAAGAATAAAACTCCCGTATTAAATAGTGAGTCCTGAATAGAAGACAATCTCCAATTTTAAGGTCTTTTAACACACTGTAGGCAGTATCCTATAATATCCTTCTTATTCACTATTTCACAATATCGTTATGATCAGCTGTCAATGATCAGTGATTTACCAACGCAACTTTCACTATAAACGTAGAAGAATAAATGCGATTGATGCAGGACCAAGATTTATAATGCAACGTGACTGTCCCTACATTGTTAAGACAAGCCCTAGGCTCATCTCAGTTCTCTCCACTTGTCAGGATACAAAACGTTCCCGCATCGGCGATGTTCCCAACTGATGTATCTCCCTCGTTATTTAGTTAGCAGATCATCCCATTGTTACTTAGGAGAGGCCACGAAAAAAGCATGGGCGTGGCCACTATCGCGCTACGCATCGCGCCCGATGAAACATTCACGCTATCTAGATACATGCCTTCCAACACGCTCGCTAAAACCATCCCAAATTGAACTGAAAGGAGTATAAAATGAAGTCCAAATCAGAATGCAAGGTAGTTTTAAGGCTTATTAAAGAAAATTTAATTTGCGGCCACGCGAAATGGGCACGAACCGCGGCCGCAGAAGAGCTCGCCCTTAGCCGATCGCGGAATATTAATCCTTAAGGGCAAGTTTCAATTGGTCGCCATTCGTTCTCGAACGCGTGCTTTGCGCTGTGTTCCATGGCAATTTCTCTGGCACTATACGGGCGGTTACGTCTTTAAGATTTGCTGTTTAAATGTTTATATAGTCCGGATATTTATATAGAGTGGATTATAGATAAGAGGCGAGCGTATTTTCATTTTATTACCAAATTACCGATGCTGAGATTGCGGGCCGAGAACCGATTGTGCGGCCCGTATCTGGAAACATTTGCCAACAGGTAATTGTCTTATTGCTTATTTTGTGCGGTTCAGAAATTCCAACACTTACAAATACGTGCGTGTTCCACTGGTTTTAAGTTTATTTCTTTGTGTACTCAGAAAACATCGCGGAATTGAGTCATGGCCTTATAAGTGAAACAGATTTTACGAGAAGAGTTTTGAGATAGATAGTATTTGTATTATTTTAAAATCTCAGCTCTACAATAGACGTATAACTATTAAGCATAGCTATAAATATTTATCGATTCTATCAAGACTTGGCCTGTTTTGGAATTTTTACAGCAGCGGTGCCAAGTCCAACGGCGATATATCGAAGTGCTTCTCAGCACTGTGTGTATAACTCTGCAAGCACAACAGTCCGAATTCAAGACTAGCGGATCAGACCGATCTAACTGCGTCAAGGAATGAGATGTGAGAATGAGGAGATGTAATATCTCCGTAACTGTTCAAAACCGCCCACGAAGATACATTTAAGATGCTGGACTGGACGGGACGTGGCATCAATGAGAACGGTGGGAACATCTCGCATCTTCGTTTCGCCGATGACATAGACATCATCGTTAAGGGTATAATTTTATTCGATCGAGACTGAAATAACATTTAATTTAAATTTAACTGAAACTGAAATCGCTAAATTTAAAACCGGTTTCGAAATTATCTAAATTAATAGACAAAGAGTGATAGAGCACAAGTACAGAATTAACTAGCTATAAACATACCAACATAGTAAGCGATGATAGCCTAGGGGTATCCATACTTGACTCAAGTTCGTGTGATCAAATCCTCGGTCCGTATCGCTGAAATTCTATTTAAGTACGGATTTTAAAAAAAAACTCACTCACTCGACGGTGACCGGTGGGGGAAAATATCTTGGGGTAACTTGAATGATCGAGTAATAACAGCACTTCATTTTTCTGTTTAACCAAAGGTTAACTGGCAGAAAATGCCACTAGGTATTAAGTCTACCCTTTATACAAGAGGCCTTTGTGCATTAAAGTTTAAATAAATAAATAATTAAAAAAAATTGGAAAATGTGCATCCACCAAACCGCACTGGGCCCGCGTGGTCTACTAGGGAAGCCCTGTACCCTGAAGAGGGACGCCATAGTCTGATATCAAAACATAAACAAAATAAATATTTCTCTAATCACGACTTTTAAAACCAACAGTCTGAAATAAGAACAAAAATTAATTATAACCCCGCAGTGGGTGTTGATCGTTGCATCAACACGACCTTTCACCGACGTACCTAAATCATCTCGCGCAAATTGATCGATCGGCGAGCGAGGTGTTAAACAAGCAATCACATAAGTCTGGATTGTACGACCAGTTGGTAGTGAGCTCCGGGTTGAACAACGAACGAAAAGCGAATTTATAGGGCGATTTTTGATAATATTTCGACACTATTTTTTTAATTTCTATTATAGGCTCAGTAAAGGCTATTCAATATCTTCGTGTTAATAATACTATTAATAGTATAGTAATAATAAAGTATTAATAGTAATTACACTAAGTACATAAAACTTTCTTGATGATAAACCATCCACCATTTAAGATGTCATGACATATGATGAATGAATACCTACACAATTTTAATTACAAAATTAAATATAAACTGAAAAATAAGAAATGAAAATAAATTGGAAATCTTAAAAGTTAAACATAATATAATTATTAATAAATAGATTATTAATAATTATATTGTATTTTTCTCCTTTATTCTCCATATTTATATTATATGTATGTATTATATGTATTATATTTATATATATTTATTTTTTTAATTTTAAGTTGGGTAGATACTTAACTGTAGATTAAATCAAACTCATTGATCTAACCCCCAAAAAAAATATATAGCACTAACTTTAAATTGGACTAAAATTTACCTATTTACACATTTTATAAGTACCCACAATTTTTGCGTAGTAGGATAGGTACTATTCGTAATCATATTCGCAAATAGTGACGCAAATTATTCGTAATCGATTTTTTTTTTTTTTTTATGGGCGAAGGCGGCAGACGAGCATACTGTCCACCTGATGGTAAGTAAATACTGTCGCCTATAGACATCCGCGATACATACCAACATTAGTCGAAAATGATAAACGTTGGCACGTTGGAATTGGAGTCGCGAATAGTTTTTTTTTTGATATACTGGACATCTCTAGTGCATTCTTATTTAAAATCAACAAATCTTCGTTAAGAAAAATGCTGGATGAGAAGAAAGGAAGTCGCGAGTCTTGGGAGAGGCCTATATCCAGAAATGGGACGCAGGCACATCATTTATTACTTACACCTGTGCCATGAACACTACTTATGTAAATATACAAAGATTACAACATTGGTGAAACTCACACCTAAGTGGAACTTCTTTCAGCCAACTTTAATTTCTTAATTCCGCCGAACTGCGAGCACAGTTTGTGGGCGGAAAATCACTATTTTTTTACAATTCACTTTTCACGGTAACAATCAGATTATAATTGATTGATTTAATACAGAAATATTTTTTAATAATTTTAAAATTATTATAATCTAGTTTAAATTCTAGTTAATCTACTTAATGTGATTAATGAACGGAATTAAAAACTGTACAGCAAAGCGTGTATAACATATGTGGGCTATATTAGTTTCAGAGTAAAATTTTTCTTCGTTATATCTATAGGACATTACAGGAATCTCGAAGCGTGGGGTCTTCACAAATCGGTCAGAGAGCTAGAGTAATCGGCGCCCGTGTCTGCAGGTCGACAGGATATAAATAAACGAAGTGTGAAGCGCTTGCGCAGGTCAGGATTTATTTAGATACTGTTCAAACGCATTTATTTCAAATATCGAATAGGGAGTTTGCTATAACTATCCGGGAATACCTATAGCCTATGAGCATTGGCTGCGAATTATAAGGTGATAACAATCGCAGTGATACGAGACTATCGACGTGCTGTTTTTCAAAAATAGGGAATTGGTCATAAAGAAAAAGTCTCTATGAGAAGTAAGCTGTATTCAAGTAAGTTGTAAACAGAGATTTACAACGTTGTAGATGTGAATGAACGGCGGTAGCCACTTACCATCATGTACACTAATTACCACCGTCTGCTCATTTGCTGACTGATAAATACTGATAGCCAAATCGAAAGGCTGCAAGATTTTGTTATATATGATATGAATTTATTATTTAGGTATATATGCCTATTTAAATACATATTACATATACGCATGCCTTTCTGTATTGACCTGTATTTCAGTTTTCCAGGTCTGCTGAAAGAATTCTACGCGGGAGATGAGCTTGCCTTTTGTATATCTTTTTTTTTCTCCCTTTTTTATTGATTTAGTGTTATGTGTGTACAGTAAATTATTAAAAGAAACCAAAGATAATAAATCGTACTGTCAAATGCTTAAATGTTAAATAAACGCCGGTGCAGTTATATTCCATGATCTATAGTTCAATGACCGGTTTAGGATATTTCTTCCCTTTATAACTGTTATGTTGTATAAATAGTATAATAAATGTATGTATGGGTCGTGTGGTGTCAGCTGGCTGTAGAATATCACCACCCAATCTCGTCCCGTGGGTGTCGTAAAAGGCGACAAGGGATAACAAAGCGGCTACCACAAGCCCTGAAGAACTGCACCACCTCTAAAAGAATGGACGCGCCTGGCCAGCGCGGAGTTTAAGACCTTACGTCTCTCATGTACAAGACAATGCGTGTGGGGACTGAGGAGGCCCATGTACAGTACAGTGTTCAGTACAGTGGATACTGAAAGGGCTACAAGTTTCACATAGCAAGTAAAAAACAAACTAAAATAAAGCTGTACTCTTTGCACTCACCAAAAGTACGATATATTGTAACATCAGTCTGTAATAAAGGATACATCCTCTTATTACGGGTATACATCATATTTATGTTATTATTTAACGATTAACAATATTGTATGTATACCGAATACATGGTCCATAAACTAGTGATGTCAGAAACCGATGTTAATCTCTGAAAATTATCGAATAATCGACGTACTGCTACGGCTTGCGCCGGATGTCATACTAAATCTGTATGAGGAGACAACACTAGTTTTACATCCAAAAACTGTAACTTCTCTTCTAAGCCATATGTAATAAGGGTGATTTTGAACTTAGTTAAATGTGAATATAAGTTGGTATGTTTGTATGTTGTTAGTTGTAATTCTAACCTGTCATAATGTCACATTTTTTAAAGATAAAATCGCGCCATTTAATAGCTGTCCGATAGAGTGGGCGATAGAAAGATAATGTTATTCAAATAGTGAACATATTTTTATGGAGATTTTTTGTCTGTGGCATAAAAATTTGATTGTCTATTGTACTGAGTGGCAGGAACGGAGACAAATAATAATTATGCTGTTATTATTATATATTTTTATTCAATAAGAAATAATCATATTTTAAACCTGGTTATACGTTGTTATACGAAGCCATGGGCCCCGCCAAGTGTTCTCATAAGTTTGGTTGGATTTTTAATTGTTCGTAAAATAATGGGTATTGTATTTATTATTTTTATTATTATTTGTATCTTATTATTAGCTGTATGTAAAATTCACGGATCTTGTGAGACCTAATCTCTTGGAAGACTTGCATTGAGACATGGGTCCAAAACGTAAGAGTCCGTTTGGAGAAACTTTAAACGTTGAGTGCACGTATCAGCACAACAAGAGTTGACTCAAAGACAATCCCAGTTATATGGTGTAGCCCGAAAGTTTGTAGGGAGAGTACCTGCGTGTCCTCATCCCTTGGTAACTATCGAAATGCACCCACATCGTGTCGTGTGTGTAAGCCAATTTTGATTATAAATTCACGAATGTATATCATAACAAGTCTGTTCTATTATTCAACCTATACCTACTTATTCGCTTATAATATGAACCTTCAACAATTGCTGAATCTACAAGTCTCGTGTGTACTACCGAGAACCAAAACCATAGTATAACCTTAGTATAACCATAGGCAAAATTTTCTCAGCCCTGTCCTGCATTTGAATTGTCGATTTCCCGCAAATCAATGTTTTAAAGTTGGTAACCCCTGGTGAAATGAATCAACACCCGTTCAATACTGACTTGAAAGTTTTACGAATATTTTTTACAAAAAATCTTTTGTGTTTCGTTCAAACTACACACAGTTTTTGTTAAAAATTCCATACAAAGCCCAAAACAACCGATATTTTTACCAAAACCAATACGTAACATTATATTATGTTAATTAAGTCAGAATCATGAGCAGAATCCATGCTTCGGAAATACTCCAGACACACCGTGTATACGTTAATCCTCGTTTACCATCACGGCAGTATCACCTGACATGGTCGGCTATGTCCAAACTAGATTCACAACGTCTGTTAGTTAATCTCCACCCACGTGCTTATTGTCTTGTTCTCAATATACTCATTTTGTATGCCAGATATCATCAGAGCTCAACGGTACTTTCGCGACTTTATAAGGTTCGAATTCCACTGTGTATTTTAGCTTCGGTGCCACTAATACCACCACATGCATAAAATGTCCCTCTGTGCGTAATCTTGTCGCAAAAACTGCAGACAGTATTTATCAAAAAGGTACGTTATATTAACCATGACCGTAACAAGCCCTTTATCGTCTACTGTTGGCCGTGGGCCTTCTCTTGGACATCGTCTTGTACATGAGGGATGAATGGCCTTAAAACGGCACGCCAAGCGGGTTGGTGACTCCACTCTTTCAGAGGTGGTGTAGTTCCTCGAGGGTTGTGGTAGTGGCTTTGTTATCCCATAGTCGCCTTTTATGACACCTACGGGAAGGGAAAAGGAAGAGAGATATGTTATAGATATTTTAGAAAGGTTATACTATGGTGTATCCACATGATACACGACCGTGATTATCATCATCGTCCTTAACTTGCCATCATATATGTGATACGGATATAATGATAAATAGAGATAAAATTCCAACACGTTGTATCACTTTGTACTTACAATAAAAGTTTAAATCTGTTAAGTTATTATACTTTAAGTTTAAATCTTAAAGCTTCAGAGTGATTAATTTCAGCATTAAAGTGATATCTAGATATACAAGGCAAAAAAACACAAATATCAAAATCTGTGAACAAAATATAAATACAGAAATATAAACAATTATATAATTTTATGTAATAATTTTCGTATTAGTATTATATCTTTTTCTCAGAAAATGTAATTTTTAATAGCTACAACTACATTTATTCAAATTTTCCTGCCGCGGAGGTTTTGTCCCATTTTAATAGATTTGCGGTTAAGGTCATTAAACTTCATGAACATTAATATTTTATGAAACAGTAATTATGAACCGTGTCTTTCTCTGTTAAAAAACAAGAGCGGTTAAAAGTACGCCGAGTTACAGAAAACTGTAGAATAATGGAGACAGACACGCATCTTTTATCCCTTGATACATAATACCCTTATAATAACGCCACTCTCAATAGCCCACACTAGAATGCTGTGTGAATGAACCCGGGACCATTTTTGTATAAGGTACACCAACAGTATACATATTAAATATATTTGTAATATACGAGTTAGGCTAATCTTATTAGAGCTTATATGAATACCTATTACAGGTGTACAGAACATTTATAATAAAGTAGCATCGCTGATTTTAAAAAACGAAAGGATATATTAAAGATCTGACTATTACAAAAATATTTATTAAAATATTTTTCTGAAATGTGTGCTAGGAGTCATAAACTATATCCAAATCTTTTACTTTGCTATCTGGTATAATATTATGATCAGAACACATTCTGAGTAAAGGCGAATTACAACCTACATTAGTCCTACCGACAGGTACATTAAAAAAAATTGAAAGTAGTGTCATAGGATATTTAAGGAACAGTTAATGAAATCTCCTAAATTATACAACTGCAATGTATATATCCGTTTATAGATCCGTTTTTTTATATATACACCGTCCCCGCCGACGGAGACGTGGACGTCACCCTTGCTACACCGTGAACACACACCGGCCTTCAGCCAACACTTATACCAGGTATCGGCACGTGTCTAGGCGCTTCTCACCGACTCCCGATCCCACGTTACCCTCCCAAAACAACGCCCTAAACCGAGGTCTGTTCCTTCCGCCGGTCTACTGGCGGGGGGGCCTTTAGGTTCGTTGCTGCACACGCTCTTTGCTCCTGGCTGAGCGCCTTCTGCGCTCGTCCTAAACCATACATGTCCGGTGATTCTTGAAAGGCCATTAGGGCCACAAAAATTTAACCATACCGAAAAAAAGATACGTTTATAGATTTACCTTTAGCGCGGTAGGCAAGAGCACTACCAACTGGACTTAATCAGTTATCGAAATCTGGGTCGAAGTCGCCAAAAGTGGAAAAAATCTAATTGGGCGTCAGGCTAAACGGTCAAGTATAAATATGTATGTATTAATTAATGTATATAAAGATAAATAACATGACAATATATGACGTTCCTTTATCAGATAATGTCACATATTCTCTTAATGTACTCGTATAAGCAATGCAATGCAACCAGACCTGTCAGTATCCACTGCTGGAGATCATGCCTCGTCATGAACATTGTTCTGTGCATGAGAAATCTATGGCAAAAATAAAACGCAACGATGGCTAAGCAGGTTGGCCAGTCCACTCTTTTAGAGGTGTAATTCCTCGAGACTTCTGTAGCGGCTTTGTTATCCCTTGCTCACCTTTTTCACATGGGAAGAGATGGGGTGGAGTTATTCTATAGCCTGCTGACACTACAAAGCTCAATATTTACGATTAAGATGCATTTAAAATATATTTAGACACGGAAGTTGTTAAAATTTAAAATCAACTGTAGCAAACCAGGAATTACATCTTGAAAATATTAATAGCGACGCAATACAAACGCGTATAATGTATAATTAAACTAAAACATTGTGTAGTAGTCTTATCTAATCTACACATCGGACCATTAACAGAGGTCTACAAAAAACATATACCGACGCACACTGAAACAAGAACAAAATAATGTGAAATGTAGAATTGGCGTGACACACTGCTCGTGTGTGCAACGAACCGAGCGCCGAACATCAAACCCCACAGAAATGCAAGAGAGTAAGATTTACACAGAAAAATTCTACACACCTGACGGAAATAAACAAAAAGCAATCACCTACAGTTATTTATTTGTATTTGGTTTATTTTTATTACACATCAATGCAGTGATTAGACAATAAAATCTACTTATACGAGTATTATTATTCGCCCACTCGCAATGGCTAACGTGGCGTTTGAAAACCTATATACCACCTCGTGACGAGGCTCTTTTAAAATCTCATTTTAAAACCTTTATAACACCTCGTAAGTAGGTCTGTGACCTGCAGTGGAACTGTAAGGGTTGTACTGATATTAATGTAATGGATGTTATTAATTATTTAGAATAGCGCAAATAAAATTACTCTGCTTATTTTTATTAATATATTAAGTTACACCACTGTGTTATCTAAGTATTGTTTATTAATTAAACAACATTACTGTGTTTTCTACTCTTCACACCCCTGTGTCATTCCCGTTATCTTTCAATCTAAAACGTTCCACACAATCGCATAATCGTAGTCACCCGTAACACCCGTACACTGGCTGTCAAAACAAACGAACACTGTCCTTACACCAGAAATAAAAAAAATATTCACCCGTGAATGAATATCATAATCTATTTAAAAGGTAATAAGACACAAATCCGAACAAACACAATCAAACATCAGTATCCGTCATTTGAATGGATCTAATCGACACAGACTGCTAGTGTCAAAATTCTAACCTCAAAATTCATCTCAATCTTATTACATTTAGAGAATAAATTCGAACGCTGTTCAATGTTATTTGACATACTATGTGATCTAAACGCTGGAGGCAACGAATAAAACAATCGAGACTCTAGTGCGAGAAAATAAACGACAGAATCGATTGGTATCGATTCACGAGAATCGAGAGGTTGTTAACAATTGACGCCTGTTTTGTAGTTTATGCTTGGACGAGATGAAATGGATCGCGAGGCCGTAGGTCGAGACGAATCACTGCTTTAGAAACGAAAACGGACTTTAAAATTGTGATTTTTAAGGTTTGTTTTCGGTTATGTGTTGATGTATAAGTCCGAGAAAGAACAATGGTGTGCAACAAGATGGGACAGGTGATTAGGTTACAGCGAACATCGTTCTCGGACAAGGGCTATTCAAGTGTATCAAAAGAGATGTTATACAAATAAATTTATATTTCAGCTTTAAAAAATGCACAGGTTAATGTGATTTGTTTAATTAATGATCTTGTGAGAAACAGGATGAGGGATCATCATTTAATAGTCGCACGTAAGTATAAACTATAACCTAATTTAAGGCTTGAACAAAAACTGCCCAAGCCAAAAAATGCGCAATGTTTTCACATCTAAGAATTTTAATAAGTCGCAGAAAATAAGTATGTATTTTCTTGCGATATGAATAAATAAGAAAAATGATTCCTTTTAAGAGTATGATATCATAATGTCAACAATTTTCACTATATTATTACGACTGTTTTTTTTCTACACCAGAGAAAAAGAAACACATTCAAAGTGAAGAATGCACGGAGCGACGACCTATTTATAGTATTAGACTAAAAAAATGCCTAGACAGGCAATAAGGAACAAGTAATATGAAATGATCGCGTGATTTCTGTGATACCAGTAATTTAAATATTTGCACGATACTAAAAACAAAGAAATTAATTTCATGGAAATAATATTTACACTAAAATTATTTTGATATAATTAATTACACACACTTTTTAATTTAATAAAGCAAAATTGAAAAGGCAATGCTTGCATTAGTCTTTTTTCGTCTAAATGTATAGCGAACAAGTATAAAAAGGAGAATATTTGCAGAGTACTACTTGAATAGGCCTCCAGCAAAGAACTTTTCCGTGTCACTTTTACACTTTTGTTAGTGGTGGTGGGAAATTTGAGTAAAAACGAAAAACTAGTTCTATTAAAACGTTATTAAGAAATATATCTATTAAATACATTAACACAAAAATAAATAAATCATGATGATTATTAGATACCTTTCATATTAAAGAAAGTATAATTAATGAGTATAATTATGAAATGATAATGAAATAAATATGAAGGAGTTTAATTCATTTACTTCCAACAAACAAATTTCATAGAGCAATTTTATGTAAATGTCATCGACATGTGCAGGTGCTGCCACAACATCGACAACCGCTGGGAGAGTAGTCCTTGAATGGAGACCACGTGCCGGAAAACGTAGTGTGGAACATCCTCCAGCTATGTGGATCGACGACTTGAAAAAGTTCGCCGGTAATCGTGTATGGTAGCGAATCTTGGGAGAGACCTATATCCAGCATTGAACAGACAGCCTGATGATACAGTGTAGTTTTATGTAAAGAAAAAAAACAATGATAATCAGTTAGAAGCCTCTAATTAAAAAAATATATCGATACTATGTAAGTAGGTTCATGAAAAAAATATATCGAGATAAACAACTGTGGCAACTTAAATCACACCTCTCTATCTGATCAAACTAAGCCTTTAGCAGCTCTTAAAAATGTAGTATTCAATTATCGAAGCAGGAATCAAAGCCACTATCTCATCTTATTATTTCAAGTAACGCTGACCGCAATGGCCACCCGCGAGCTACCGAGAATAAGAACACACGTGGATGTATTTTGTAAGAAACATGTGTAGTGTTAAATTACATTTCAAATGATATTAAATTAAATTTATGATAAATAAAGCTTCGTTCGCACCGGGTGGAAAAAACGCACGTGGGAGTATTTTTTATATAAATGAAGTTAATGATATTTATTTGAACAAAAATACTTACAGAAAGGTGCCTAGCCTCCAAACTAGGATACTGTGGGTCGCCAAAGTATATATAAATGTTATATATACTATGTATATATTTCCTATATATACTATGTATATATGTTATACATACATGACAATAGCTATACATTAGCTATTGTCCATGGCTTCACTCGCGTAAGTTTACCTAATTGTGATTAAATACAAAATGTGCCACCATGTATTTTTAGGAAGTGAGAAGTATAATGGAATAAGAAACTTCCGTAATCCCAGTATACTCCCAACACGATGGAATCGGACGGGCTCTGGGACAATTGCGTCCCCTCAATTCTTTATATTCCTCAATTCTTTACAGTGTTTTAGCGGAATATTAGCAATATTAGGAAATGTCTACTCCCTAAGAGCCGTAACCCACAGGCTAATTTCGCGGAGTGGATGAGCAACATCACCGCGATATCGCGGCGATCATGTCATTTTGTACCAATAGACGTCGCGGCGATATCGCATATTATTATCGCGTCGCCGAGATATTGGCGTGAAGTCTTATGAGACACTTTTAGTTTTAGTCTTACGAGACTCTTTTAGTGGCATTTTGACGTAGGGGTCAAAATACCGCGCTGATATCCGCGGCGATGTCGCTCGCTCATCTCCTACGCTAAAAAATCGCTCGTGTGATACGGCTCTAAGCACCGCACCATATTTTCACGCCCGTGCAAATCTAAAGGCGTGCAAGGCTAAAATCTCATTAAATAAGTGACAAACAATTTTTTTTTGTTAGATGTCGTATTGTTATTGATAAGATTGCAAAAGTTAAAATTAATTTAATTAAACGTTTTAATAGCCTACATTCAAAAGACTATTTAGAAGTCTTTTTATTAGTCGTAAATAGCGGCCGCGTGCTGTCGGCCGGCTTTAGAATACCACCTCAACTCTTCGCATGGGTGTCATAAAAGGCGACTAAGGGATAACAAAGTGGCCACCACAAGCCCTGAGGTACTAGTACTACACCGGCTCTAAAGAAGTGGACTCGCCAACTCGCTTGGTCAGCGTGGCGTTTTAATCCCGCATGCACAGGACAATGAGCATTAGGAGACCAGTGTCCAACAGTGGATACCCGACGGGCTGGTTCCTTGTATTGTAGCTTCAGAGACACACAAAGAGACGAAGACAAACCATCTAAACCGAAAAAAATAAATTGTGTTTACTAAAATAGTATCCATCTCTCGTTCTTCTATAAAAAAGATACCAGATGCAGAACCGCGTTCAAAAAATCTGGGAGCTTTTACCTGTCAACAAGCCGAGTGACGGCCTTTCCTCCTCTAGTTAAGAAGCCATCTTAAGATTGGACTTGTTTCGCTGCACCTTGAAAATGTTTCGCAGGGCGGCAGTAGGTATTTATTACTGATTGCGTTTGCATTGAAGTAGCTTTTATTGTACTCTGTTAACATAATTAAAAGTTGTAAGGGGCCTTGATTAGACCCATTTGGTGGGAACACTGTAAACTACTCAGGTAAATAAATAAATAATCTTCGTCATCGAAGATTGGCGATCATTCTGGCAATTTGAACTTTGGATACAGCAGAATAAACGGTTATTTCTTTTATACAGTTGGCGAAGATTTTCAACCAAGACGTTCTCCTTCTCCCCGGTTTTCTATTTCCTTTGATCTCCACTTAGTTCTGTAACATATTGTATTTCGGTTTCCAATTTATTGAAAGAAAGAAAGAATATTATTTTATTGACATCAACATATAATGCAAAATTAAATTAGAGACAATTAAAAAGAATAAAATTGTTGTCTCAATCGGCACCAACACAACAGCAGTTCGCAGCACTATCCACAGCAGAAATCGTGTCACTTTTAGACCAAGCCTTTAGTAAAGTTTTAAGTTAATATTGTAGCAGAATAATCTATATTCTATTAATTAATTACTCTTTATTGCACAAATTGACCAAAGGCGAATTTTAATCCTATTGAATTAAATATCATTGAACGCCAAATACCTAACATCGAAGCAAGTTTTTCGAAACGAATACACATATAGCACCCCTAACAGACAGTTTCAACAGTCTGAAGTAAGAAAATACGAAAGTTGCGTAGCCGATAAAAATAAAAGTCAATAGATCTAAGTCCGAACTTGTTAATCGGGGCCGACAAAGCGGTAATTAAAAAGAATCGTTCCAACAAATCACGCAACCCTTCCTACCAAAAATCGACCTCTACCATTGTTCCTCCGATGTACCACAGAGATAACGCGGCAAAAACAAATAGTACTAATTACGTAGACGGTGCAGTTAACAATCGTGGCATCTCTAATCTGGTAGACGAATTGGTGAGCCATCACTTGGGGCGTTCAGTCAGACAAATTAGGCAAATTATTTTTTTCGATTACAGCACCATTGTTTAATCGCGCCGGTTAATAGGGGGCGCGATACGATCAGAAAGTTGAGGTGTGGGATAGGTTTCCATTGTCCGACGTAAGAGAATCTTTTAATGTCCATCAGTGTCTTTTTGATACTAATGACTACAGTATATTAAAGCCCATAAACAGGGAAATACCGTTGTGCTGTTGTCCGGCACTGCATCGGGATACTTGATAATCATAGTTATCTAAGATCTTATTAAAAATTGGGCTTTATTTGATAATTTTTTTTAATCATACATTTTAATTTACAATCTTACAACTACATTTAATCAAATTGATTTTGAAACATTGTCATTTCCGATAAAATTAAATTTCTATTTTCTCTTTCTATTTCTAAATTGTGTTTTACGGAACCCAGTCACTATTGTGATATATTTATGTAAACATTAAGATCTATTAAGGCTGACTTAATACCTTACGATACGTTCAAGGAGGTAACTTACGTTTATACAGATGCAGGTTCAGTAAAAGCTCTATACTGTAGATAAACTACGTAGTTCAGGCTATATATTTTTTTAGGGACGAAGGCGGCAGACGAACATACAGTCCACCTGATGGTAAGTGGATACCGTCGCCCATAGACATCCGCGATACATGTCAACATCAGTCCAGAATGACAAACGTTGGCACGCCCCCGGATGGGCTGCCTACCTTTGGAGCCATAGGAATGGATTTGGAGAAAGGGTTGGGAAAATGGGGAGGGATAGGATGGGAATGGGCTCTCACTCACTACCGAAACATAAGTATAATACATTAATAAAGTGGGAAATGCAGTACATTTCAAGGTAGTCTTCTGTGAGAGAGGGGTAACGTAGAGTCGAGCGCGCCGAGCGGCTGTTAGATTGGAGCATGCACTCTCCCCCTTACCACAGTATTAGCGACAGTATCCACTTACCATCAGGTGGACTGTATGCTCGACTGCTACCTTCGTCCATAAAAAATATATATAGATAGTAGTATTTAATTGCCTTTTAGTAAAGTTAAACGATGGAGCAGCATATCATTCCTGTTCTTTATTTACCGTATCGTCTTGTTCAATGGAAACGCGTTTTAATGTGTACATCGAGCCGTATCCGGGAATTTTACGTGGATTTATGAGAGTTAATAATTGAGCCCAGTGGAAACCGGACGATAAACTTGGAGCTTGAGTTTTTGTGTCTTCTGACCGCCGAGCGCGCTTTGATGAACAAACCAAACCATTAATGGACATGACCTCATGACCCCATTTAGCAATTTTATCAATGAACGACGACTAGGTAACATGACAGTAATGACGATAACTGTGAGAATGGTTACTACATAAATTGAATGGTTGTTAACTATAATCTAACTATACTTATACCAAAGTCCGATTCGGCGCGAGAAGAAAACGCCGACGGCAGACATTTCGTAACGGTACATTTCACTATTTTCGGTGCGTTTCAGAAAAAGTGTTTAGATGAAAGTCGTCCGCGCCATCCAACAGACATTTTAATGCAATACAACGAAATGCAATCGTTATGTATTATTTATTTTACGCAATAAAATCTTTGATGCAAACAAACTGACGATACACAACACGTTCGTTTAAATACATCGTACTAAAATAAATTCTAATTATGTACGTAGTCAAGAACCTATTTTCGTATCTAAAGAAACGTAAATCCGGGAAGCAGCTTCATTTATGGATAAACCCTATTAATGTAATTTTAGGGTTAAAGGAATTTTCTGCTTCTCATGCCTTCCGGCTTTTTTATAAAGAACAATATCAAGGAATAACTTCTATGATAATCACTCTAAGAAACAAAAGGTGTTTTATTATCTTTCATAGAATACAGTGAAAGTGAAGAAAATTCATCATTTTTATTTGTAAAAATTGAACATAACTAGCTCAGTGTTCAAGACATCACAGCACGTTGTCAATGGTAAAATTTTAAAATAGAGATTCATTTATCTTATCTTCGCACCAGAGTCCATTAGAGGGGTTAACTAGGGTTGCCAATCGTGTTATAATGTAAATAGATATACTTTATTGCACACCAAAATAAACCCAAATTAAAAGTACAAGTAAAAGTAACTATCTTTGTCACAGTTCACACATAATACTCGTGTGATGTTTCTAATGAAATCGTTTCTGTTTTTTTATAATCAACCTATGAGAAACGATGTGAACTGTACAGTATTTTATAATCAACCTATGAGAAACGATGTGAACTGTACAGTATTTTATAATCAACCTATGAGAAACGATGTGAACTGTACAGTATTTTATAATCAACCTATGAGAAACGATGTGAACTGTACAGTATTTTATAATCAACCTATGAGAAACGATGTGAACTGTACAGTATTTTATAATCAACCTATGAGAAACGATGTGAACTGTACAGTATTTTATAATCAACCTATGAGAAACGATGTGAACTGTACAGTATTTTATAATCAACCTATGAGAAACGATGTGAACTGTACAGTATTTTATAATCAACCTATGAGAAACGATGTGAATTGTACAGTATTTTCATACTCGTGTACCTACCTACCTTAATGTGTAATATTTTATGCCCAATTTTTTCTTTTTCCCAATAAATAAAAAAGCGTGAAGTATAGAAAAAACGTTTAACAAAACGCATTTCATAAAAACAAAAGCATGAATATGATATTTCATATACTCCATAACACCGCTCGCACGAACTTTATAGTAATTCCCACGGGAATTTGTAACTGCTTAGGATAAAGTACTCTGTATGTTTATTCAGAATATAAACGATCACTGTACTAAATTTCATTAAAATCCATCCACTGTTTTTATGTGGAGATCGCGATTTTACACGCTCGGACTCGATGATGATTCCCGTGGGATATTTATAACGAATCTATGATGAAATGTATTATAATTATAAGTTCAGTACATAGACTACTGCTGTACCAAGTTTCATTAAAATTTCCCAAGTGGTTTTTGCTTGATGCACATTCAAACAGACGGGCGAAATAATAAAAATCGTTGTTTTGTATAATTGAATCGTTTATGGGTTCAAAGGAGCTGTTTCTCTATTATAAATTATCCTTAATCTTCATCCAGAGCATAAAGCGCATAATTCGCGTCTGGACAACATACTGCCATCTAGCGGACAGTAATGTCCCTCGTGTGTGAGAAAGAACGACATTGGCGGTCGACCGACGTTCGCTGTGAGCGCGCGAGCTATGTATATTACATTTTGCTGCGAGCAAAACGTTAATAATCCAAGATTTGCTGCAACTTTACCGAATTCAACAAAAAATTTCACAGTATATGACTTGTGACCATAAATGATTTTGACCCTTTTGTGGCGGTGAGCTGGTGGACAGGTAGACACAGGTGGAAACAAGTGAAGCAAGAGTCAAGAACTTAACAAGCAACAATGCCACCAGTCACAAGTATATTGTGCATATATTGTAGCTTTTGGCGTAATTTTTAACGTTTATAATTTTATCGGCGGTATCATCGACCCAGAGTAACTGTTGCCATGATCACCAACGGCATCACGTTACAGGGGCAAATGAGCAATTTTTCCTAAATATACTTTTTTCATGTTTTGCTATCCTTGTCATGAATGAATTATACTTTTGAAAGTAAAGATTAAATTCGTTTGAAAAATTGTGATAACGTTATGACATTGCTGTTCCAGTAGAATAGTCAAGTGAAAAATGCCGCAAAGACGCTATGAAGATTCAGGACTTGAAGAAACACATACCTCACAAACAAACGGACTTCTATAGTAGTATCGTAGAGTGGCAAAGTGATATAGATATTGAAAGTGATTCTGATACAGAATAATGTTAACTATTATTTGTTACTCTATTTATTAAATATACGATGTAACTTATGATTTTATGTAATTTGTATTTCAATAATCTCATACAATTACACTGTTCAGTGTATTCCGGGCCAATACCAGGAATCGTAAAAGCCAATATTTTTATACTTTTACAGTTCAAAGTAACTTTAAACACTCAAGCATAATAAGTAATAGCCAATAATGATTTTAAAAACATTAAATTAATATTTCAGTACAATATTTATGCAGTACATAGTTTTAAAGTTCTCCCGTAGTGAAATTAGCCTCTTTGAAAAATAAACGTTTCCATTTTATTATTGTATAATATAAAGGCGACGTCATACTAACCTTTACTTTTAACTATTATTTATGTTTTTGTAAGTATCACATGGAATGTAATAAATTAAATAAAATTAATACATTTATTGAGTATTATTTCGCTAAAGTTCTATATTGTACTTTGTGTCGAACAGGTAGTAATTAAATAAATTAAAGAAAATATTTTTAAAATAAATAACTAATGTTTGCAAGAGATACTACTAATGGAATTTCCCTTCAAAATTGGGTCAATCAATAATTAGAATATGTCAATATTGATATATTCCGATTATGTCAATTGCCAATAACAAAAGGAGTTCTTAAAATTATAATGTAAAGTATGCTTAAAGTCATTTTCTTTATTATTAAATTAACCTTGATCTTAGTTCCGAGATAATGATCAACAAAATAAACTACAATATTTTTTAACAATTCAAATAAATAATTTTAAATTTCTAAGAATGTCATCACCGAGTCCATTATCTCTATTTATTGTTGTCATCAGAGAGAGAGTCTAAACCTAATCCCCTACATTTAAATTTGCTACCATCAATTTGCCGCCAATTCAGTATATCTGGTGCTCATTTCATTGTTTCCTAATAAGAAATACGCAACTGAAGTTTACGTTGCTAACTTTATTCGTATTTAAACTAATTTTAATGCGACAACCCTAGAGGTATCGGTGTCTTTATCAGCCGTTTATCAGTCAGAGATGAGAGCATAATATGATGACCAAATCGGTTAACCGCTTAGGATACAGTTGTATGACGCATATTTAATTGGAAGTGTTAATTTGTATTTAATTAAAATTGATATGTATCTTGTATACTAGTGGAAATTACCGCTTGAATATCTACATAAATTAAGTCATAAAATTAAGTTATTTACTTTATTCTTTTTCTTTCCGACGAAATTGAGTTGCCATTCAACACTAATTTAATTCTTGAGAAATGCCTAATTGATGGCAGCAAATCGTTAAACCACCTCGTTATCAGGCCACCCACATATGTCTTAACATACCGTACTTTACCATCAACTGTCTCTCTCTACATTGTTGTTGCTCTTTATTGTACTTAAAATGAATTGTTACAATAAGACATTACAGTATTACCATAAGTACAAAGGCGGACTTATTCCTGGAAGGAATCCCTTAAAGTCAACTTAATTTGTCAACCTAAATTTCTTCCAGTCAACATTGTTAAATATAAGCCTCTCCTAAAATCCTTACACTACACTTAGTGTTATATTTATTAGACGAGCACACAGTCCACCTGATGGTAAGTGGATACTGTCGCCTATGGACATCCGCGATCATGTCAACATCAGTCCAGAATGACATACGCTACCACGCCCCCGGATGCTCCGCCTGCCTTCTGAGAGGTAGCAATTGATTTGGAGGATGGATTGGGAGAATGGAGAGGGATAGGATGGGATGGGAATGGCTCTAATATACCTCACTTAATACTGAAACACGTACGTACATTGGGGAAATACGATAAAGTAGAAAATGCAATACATTTCAAGGTAGTCTTCTGTGAGAGAGGGGTAACGTGGCCAATCGAGTGCGTCCAGCGGCTGTTAGTTTACAGCATAGACTCGTTAATTGGAAATGTGTTTATTCACAAACAGAGGTATGTACAAGTATAATATTTACACCCGGATCCTAGCAGCCCGTAATTACCAACTAATACATTTTTAAAGATAACATTACACGATAACGCAAGTCAATGCAACACGAGTTTACATCACAGTGTTGCTTTGTCTCCAAGATACAGTCAAACGAGATAAGACACGTTCCCGCGAACTTATTGTGTGTTTGTGTGTAAATTTTTGGGATCTGATTGGCACTGGAACGAATATTACACATTCTTTATCGATGTGTGTTGTAAATATAGGTGTGGCAACATTACTGACAGCTGTCAAGTTACGCGCCATTTTCGCTGAGATCTAAAACGTACGAAAATTACTGTGACAATTTATGGTGCATCCTTTTTTCTTCATCATAAAAGCTCGCGCACATTGCAGCCCCGTCGTGCAGCACTGCAAAACTGCGACAAGGCACATTACAGACGCGGCGGGCCTCAGCTCAACGTCCGTTAGCTGTTGACAATTCAAATCTTCACGTCGTCGCACAGTGAATAACTCTTGAACTACGTCTGTACCTGCGCTAGTTCAACGCACATTGAGTCGGGCCGCGTCGCGCAGCGCATAACATTGACTTATAAATACGGCTGGTAGGCGATCCGTTAGTGCGGTACACTACGGCGCGATGCAGCTCGTTTCTGATGTGGAATGGTTTATACAAAATGTATGAAATACGGATGGACCGCACTTCTGCGACGGGAGGTGGGGTTGTAGAAACTCAAGGTGGAATTCTTCAGAGCATTCCCCATTGTACAGACAATAAAACACACAGAGAGACGCAACGTCTTTCCGACTGCTGAGGGATTAAGTTAAATTGTTTGTAGTTCACGGGTTCAATATTAATATAAATACATGTTATACAGCACGTTTACTTTTGAAGTTTTAATTTTGCTTCATTATGCGAAAATATGGGGTTCGCTGCTATCTACGGTTTCAGGTATTCACGGAGGATGTCAGAACCAAACCCCCACGGATACGGGAGCTCTACTTTACTATAAAGGAAACGCTGTGAAGAGTAATGCCGTTTACAAACAACTAGTCGATATCATCGTACACAGTAAGTTAGGTGGAACACGGTTATCAGATTATCAGTTACAAATGTTATCTAAGTTCAAGGGTTATCAACGGCAAGAAAAAAACAACAACTACACAGTTAACTTTAGCCTACTTACTCATGATTTAGTAAACACTAATCGAGTACACTAATTTTTGACGATTACGAATAACTTACGGAAATTTATGGGAATTCAGAGCAATTATAAATATCTACCTAATTGCACTTTATATAATAATGTATATTATTACGTATCTTTATAAACATTGCAGGTGTGCTTAAATTATTATTTTGTCGCGGTATTTTTTGATAACTTCAGTTATTTTTTTTTCTTTTGCCGCTTTCCAGTATATACTGTATGAATATACTAGAAAGCAAGATAAATATACAAGGCGGTATATCTATAATGAAACTTATATTTTAAATAACAACTTTATATAACTTTATTCAGATTGTCTTTTTAACAACTTTATAGATTACTAGCTGTGCCAGGCATGCGTTACATGCCCGGCAATTTTTTTGCACATAATACGGATGTCCGTTGCACGTTAACCTATGTCCATCTGGAATAATGTACCTTTCAAATGGTGAAAGAATTTTTCAAATAGGTGCAGTGGTTCCGGAGATTACCCTCCACATACACACAAACTCATAAAATTCGCACTCTCTCTTTATTATATTAGTATACCTAGACTATAATGTATAACAAAATATTTTATTTGATCAGTAGCTTTCCCTAATTTTTTCATACGTTGTACAAAAAAAATTAAATACGTAATAAACGATTCCTCGCTGACTCGTTATATATTTTTTTTTTATAGATAGAAAGTGGCAGACGAGAAGGCAGTCTACCTCGTGGTAAGTGGATACTGTCGGGCCACAGACATCCGTGATACATACCAACATCAGTCCAGATTGACATACGTTGACACACCTCCGGATGTGCCAACCTTTGGAGATGAATGGGTTTGGAGAATGGATTGGGAAAACGGAGACGAATAGAATATGACGGGATGGCAATACGCTCTGACATATCTCACTCACTACCGAAAGGTACTTTCCATGATGTCGGAGTAACTTGGTCAGTTGAGTGGAGCGCGTCCAGCGGTTCTGGAATTGCAGCATACACTCTCCTAAACTAGCCTAGTGGCAAAGAGCTAACTCCTAAATGGCAATGGCCAATATAAAGTTTTAAGGCGTTTAAACTTCCTAGAGATATTACCATTGAATGAATACCATAGATTATAATTGAATTCACGAGTTAAAGAATGAGAATCGAGAATAAACTAAGAATAAAAGAATAGACGAGAATATAGAATGATAGAGTAACAGCAGTGATAGCCGAGGGGTCTATCACCGTTCTTTAATAGTTACAATACCATACCATCAGCCTGCGTCTCTCCACTGCTGGATATAGGTCTCTCCCGCGGACCGCCACCACACACGGTCTTCAGCTCTTCTCATCTACTGGCGACTTTCTTCAAGTCGTCAGTCCACCCGGTCGGAGGGCGTCCTACGTTACGTTTTCCGGTACGTGGTCTCCATACGAGGACTCGCCTCCCTCATCGGTCCTGTGGCAAATATGGCCCGCCCACTGCCTTTCAGCTTTCTGATCCTATGAACTATGCCGGCAGCCTTAGTTCTTTGGCGAATCTCCTCGTTACGGATCTTGTCCAGCAAAAAAAACTCCGAGCATAGCTCATTAATTCATCTAAATTCCTGATATATAATATCATAAATGGTACATTCACGAATGAAACTCAAATCGACAAAGCAGATGTACTGTTATCTCCAGCGATACACTGGCGGATGCTGTGCGATATGAACACTGCGATAGCGATATCGGTTATTATTTTATTTTTTTAATTTGTAACTAGTCAGATAAGAGATAGACATATAAAAGCTACGTGAGAGGAAGTGAGACAGAGATGGCGTGATGAGCGCATGGCTCCGATATCTAGGAGTGATTATCGATGTTAATGTTTGTTTTGTTATGTTTAATTGAGTAACTAGTGGATATAGTTTGTATTAATATACAAATTAAACATATACACTAGTATATGTTGTCCATTGCTGGACATGGGCTTTCTGTTTTCTTCCTGTGGATTAGAAGGCGACTAAGGATAACAAAGCCGCAACCAATAGCCCTAAGGACCTACACCACTTGAAGAATTAACTCGCCGACCTTTACCAGCGTGCTGTTTTAACGTCATTTGGGGGGGGGGGAGTGCACGCTGCAATCCAACAGTCGCTGGGCGCTGTCAACTGGCCACGTTATCCCTCTCTTACACAAGACTACCTTGAAATATACTACATTTCCCAATTTATCTTATTTCCCTAAGGTAAAGGTAGGCTGTCTAAAGGTAGGCAGCGCATTCGGGGGCGTGCCAACGTTTGTCATTTTGGACTAACGTTGGCATGTATCGCGGATGTCTATGGGCGACAGTATCCATTTACCATCAGGTGGACTATATGCTCGTCTGCCGCCTTCGTCCATAAAAGAAAAGAAAACAGAGAACGTCATACATCCCTCATGCACAAAACAATAGACACGGAGGCCCATGTACAGCAGTGGACGAAAGAAGAAGAAAGACGAAAGAATGTTTACGTATAGTACTGACTATTCGAGCGTTCGGACAAAAACAAACTCCTTTAACACCTAGTGGTGTAAAAATTAGTGCTGAACGCTTGATTCTCGAGCGCTTTAAAATTCGAGCGCTAAATGCTCGGAACGTTATAGTCCAAGTTTTAATGTTTGATTGTCTTAAAAGCCCTTGAAGTCTAAAGCTCGGTTCTTAACGTTCATTAGCTGCGAATTACGCTCGAGCGCTCTACGATGATTTTTACTTGACTTTAGATTACTTGACGAGCTAACGGAAAGGTAAGTTACAGTAAGGGATTGGAGGGAGTGGAAAGAGATGAAACGAAATGAGAAGGGAAAAGAAACCAAGCTTGCAATCGAAGTTCAATTTCATCAATCCTCTCTCCGATCAGCGTGAAAATGAACACTTCCCTAATGAGGACGTTAAAAATATTTATTTTCACAGATTATATATAGACTCGGCTAGATGTCGCTACGGGCGCGGTATCGTCCCATCGGCATCAGATTTCCTTTTCAACTAATATTCGTGCCTTATCAATGAGTTATGGCGGGCGGGATGTGCGCACGAGATAAACCGCTTCTCACGTCTCGTAGCCCACCACCAGCCTTATTCCGCGTTGTTAATTCTATACCAATCGATTGTTCTAATCGTTACTCGGTAATCGTATTTTTAAACTGAAGCAGCATTATGTTTTCTAAATTTTAATAAAAGACGATTTTATATCTTTATAAAGGGGCCTTTTCACTTTTTTAAAATGGAAGTAAGAAACTGTTGCTGGTGGTCTATTACAATTACAACGGCTTTATTAAATATTATTACTAACCAGTTTCGTGTGATTATTTTAAAGATTTTAACACGTGTTTAAAGTTTCAATATTTATTTCGATAAATATATAAAAATCTTATATATAACAAAAATATAAACATTTAAATTACGAATTTATTTATTTATGTGAATTAGGCTTACGAACTAGAGTGCATACAGAAATATTATATTTCAAAATTATTTAGTGAAATATTTATGGATATGCAGATCTTTAACATTTTTTTTTTAAATAAGGTGGCAGACGTGTGGATAGTCCATCTAGTGCTAAGTGGATACTGTCGCCCTGCGACATCAACGATATATGCCAACATCAGTCCAGAATGACGAACGTTGCTTCTTATGCGTTTCCTGTCTTTGGGCGTATCTTGGCGACCTTTGATGGATAATGTCTATTATTGTCCACTGCTGGACATGGGACATGGCCAGAGCCCTTTCCCATCCCATCCTATCCTTCCTTCCCAATCCATTCCTTAACCTGCACAGGTAGGCAGCGCATCCGGGGGCGTGCCAACGTTTGTCATTCTGCACTGATGTTGGCATGTATCGTGGATGTATATGGACAAGAGTATCCACTTTTTTTTTTAGAGAGAAGTGGGCGGACTAGCAAGCGGTCCCACGTGATGGTAAATGTTACCGCCGCCCATGGACACCGAGGGGCATGCGGGTGCGCCACCGACCTTGCAAAGTCCTATTCACAGCTTTCTTGAAGAACCCCATATCGTAGGGTAATGGAAAGACCTCGTTTCATAGCATACGGATTCGCGGTATAAAATAATTTTTGGACCGAACAGTACGCGACACCTCCGCATCGAGGAAATGCGGATGGACCGCACTTTTCTGACGGGAGGGGCGGTTGTAGAAACCCGAGTGACAATTAAACCTCTTCAAGAAGGAGGACTGTATGCTAGTCTGCCGCCTTTTTTGTATAAAAAAAGAAAAAAGGGCGTCCTCATACACATTGTCTTGTGTATGAGGACTGTATGACCCTGGAACGCCACGCTGGTCAAGCGCGTCAGCGAGCGTCCACTCTTTTAGAGATGTAGTTTAGAGATTTATAACTGTTTGTTATACTTTATGCGCCTTTTGTGTTATTCGAAAGCCAATCGATACCACACAGCTAAAAAATACTTATCAAATAAAAATCCGATTTATACGCGAAATAGTTATATTTTATCGACAATGTAAATCGTTATCAGTACATCGGTAGCAAACAATCGAGTGATAACGTTTATCTACACACCATTATCGTGATGGGACTGGTACACATTAGTATATATACGTATTTTTTATTATATTACATATGTTTACATTTATCTGATAAATAAATGTAAACATATTTTTACAGAAGTAGGACCTGTGTGAACTAAATCACTTTTCCTAATCCATTTCTAAATCTACAAAGTTTCGTGGCGCATCAGTGGGCGTGCCAAACTTTAGCATTCTTGACTGAAGTCGGCATGTTTCGCAGATATCCGTGGCCTACAGTACGTGGGTATCACCAAGTAGACTGTCTGTTTACAGAAATATGAGCTACAGAATGTTAACAAAAACTGTAAGTTGTGGGTACCCATTTACATTTAGAATGTTTGAATGAAACTAATTGGTCATAAAACCTTTAAAATAGTGTTGAATAATAATATTTTTTTTATATATACAAAAAGGCGGCAGACGAGCATACAGTCCACCTGATGGTAAGTGAATACTGTCGCCCATAGACATCCGCGATACATGCCAACATCAGTCCACAGTGACAAACGTTAGCATGCCCCCGGATACCTCCCGTTGCAGATAAAGGAATGGAATGGGAGTAAGCGTTGGGAAAATGAAGAGGGATAGGATGGGAATGGGTTCTAGCATATCTCACTCACTAGCGAAATACGTATTTCGTTTAGTGAGTGACGTACGTACATTGGGGAAATACTATAAAGTAGGAAATGCGATACATTTCAAGGTAGTCTTCTGTGAGATAGGGGTAACGTATCCAATCGAGTGGGGCCAGCGGCTGTAGGAATGCAGCGTGCACTCTCCCACTACACACATTTATTTGTCACAGCCATAATAATATTGACAAAGAAAAAATACAATGGGAAGAACACTTATATCTAATTAGATGGCTTGCGTTAGTGCAAATACAGCGGTGAAGGGCGCTGATCCCAAAACTAGGTAAAACCTGTGCTTTTGGGAAGTTTTAATGTTTTAAATGTGTTCGTTTTTTTGGTAAAACGGATTGTTTCCAAAAAAATATCATAATTTCTTATCATTATTATTTATCTATTGCAACGGCTATAGCGATTATTAATGACATTATTAGTTACATAATGTTCGACTGCTTAAAGAAGCCCGCGCCAGATGAAACGAGCGGAGGAAGGATGGTATGTGGCAAGTTGCGGGAAGGGCCTATATCCAGCACAGTGGTGGGATATAGGCTGATGATAATATCGTTACCGTTACCAGCACTTTTTGTAGTCCACTGCTGGACATGGGACTCCTCGTGCTCGTGGGATATATGGCCATAAAACGCTACGCTAGTCAAGCGGGTTGGCAAGTCCATTTCAGAGGTAGGAGTAATTCCTCGGGGTTTGTAGTACCGGTTTTCTTATCCCTTATGTTGATAATAATGAAAATCTTAGTAAATTACTAGGAAGTTTCGGGCCATAGTCCACCGCGCGGGTCCAGTACGAGTTAGTGGATATAAATGCTCTAGATACGTTCCTTCACGATGTTTCCCTTCACCACAGAGCTAGTGATATCATTTTAAAAATTCGTACTTACGTAGAAACACGACGGAACGGGCCGAAAGGAGCTTTATAATTCACGAGTTAAAGAATGAGAACCGAGAATAAACTAAGAATAAGCGAGAATAGACGAGAATATAGAATGATATGGTAACAACGGTGATAGCAGTGGTCTATCACCGTTCTTTAATAGTTACAATACCATACCATCAGCCTGCGTCTCTCCACTGCTGGATATAGGTCTCTCCCGCGGACCGCCACCACACACGGTCTTCAGCTCTTCTCATCCAGCCACTGCCAGCGACTTTCTTCAAGTCGTCAGTCCACCTAGCCGGAGGGCGTTCCACGCTACGTTTCCCGGTACGTGGTTACAACAGTTATATTTTTTTATTCTATATTAATTTACGATTACTTGACGTGAGGTAATCGTGCCGTGCGAGTGTAAATGTCCTTGAAGCTGGTTGATGGTATCACAGTACATATTTGTAAGGGATAAGTCACTACAGGTTCGTTTCTTGCGCCCATTGTAACTGCTTCAATAACCTGTACTTGTTGCCAACGAGAAATTGTTTAGTTCTGTCACCAAAGGCAATATACTAATGTTATTTAAATATAAGTTAATTATTAATAAAATATTTTAATAAAAATCCAGTACTCAAATAATTGATTGATTGGGCGGGACATTGATGCCGTATGTATCCAGAGAGATAGAGTATAGAGGGCAAGAAGAACCTCTCAAAGGATCCCACCTTAATTTTGCCGATAACGTAGTCATTTTGTCTTAGCCGCTGGAAGGTTTCGAATCACTTCTGAAAATCTTTGTATGTGACAGCTTTTCAACGACATATTTCAATTTCTTATCCCTAATTAGACATTTTAATTCATACTGAAATTAATAAAAAAAGTTGCTTTAAATAATGAATACATCATAGCAGAGAAGATTTAAATAAAGCTTTTAAATAACCATTTTTGACATGGATCTCTTAGGTGCTGGCCCATAGTGCATTAGCTCAATCTGTTACCAGCTTCCTACAAGACCCAAAAATAAAACAATTTGCCTCGAAGATCTTCATCCCACACTACACATGTACCCATAAATCCACCCACCACTGATACGATCAAACTCTTTATCAATCTGCGGGTATATAAATTAACTCTATCTATTGTCGCAATCGACTGTAAACGCAATATTTTAATTGGTATCGCATGATTAGTTACAATAATGCTTTTGGCGCGTAAATTCAATGATTTAGTGATGTACAGATCTTAAAATTGCAAAACAGTCAAGTGAGGCTTGGTCCAATACGGTCACTAATTAAAAGAAGATCAAAGATTATATAGTATATAACTTGATACATTTATTTATTATTATTAGTAGTATCATAAAGTTTTAAAATATTAACAAAATAAAACTTCGCATCTCTCAAACATATACAACAATCAACCTTACATATTATTTCTCAATGTATCCGTCTCTTTCTCTCTCTCTCTTTATGTGGGTGTCATTTTTGTGCTGCCTAAGAAGTTCGTGCAATATTTCATTTCGATTCGTCCATTTGTTGATACGTGAAAGCATTTCAAACAAACACAGATAAATTTCCTTTTTTATTTATTAATTAAGATTATTCTTGCTTGACTGTATCTTTGCGTAGCTAATAGTTAACTAACGTTTTATCTCTTTTGAGAGCTGAGTTTATTTCTCATTAACGGTGAGGGACCTTCCCTCCTATGCCGATAAGATAAAAAAATATACAATAAAAATGCCAATAAAACACTATAAATACTTATTATAAATTAAAATCAGTATCGACGAATACATCAATAAATACCAATCTACATTTAGGGCCTCAGTTATTCGTGGAGGAATTCAAACACACAGAAAATTATATGGACATGAAAATTATAAATCTCTCCAAAGATTTATTATCTTTTATTGATATCTCAAAATCATCGATCAAGTTGGTTATCGAGCACCCGACGCACTAGCATGATTATATCGATAGTGATCAAATTACAAACAGTGTAAAATTGTTTCGATTTAGTGGTTACATTTATTTAATTTGTTTTGTCCTTTCTTATTTTTAAATTACAATAAAAAGGCCTTTGAAAAATGTAATTTGCCAGAAACTTCTAGCGTCCTGACAATCGTACATTGTATAATCCCATTTAAAAGTTATGGAACACCCCCAAGACTTGTTGAACAATGAAGTATTGCGTGATTATTTTATCCAATTTTCAAATTCAAATTCATTGGCACTTCTAATATAAAATATAATTATGTCTACTGTTATGTATGTATGTGTATGTATGTATTATATTTAAGCGATTTTTGTCTTTACTGTAATGAATCATTCCTAATGATGATCGCACATCCTCTCATACAAGACATGGTTTTAAATATATAGATACACTTTATTATACACCAAAAACATACAGAGTAATACAAAGTACAAGTTATAAGAAGTACAACCGGCGGACTTATCGATAAAGCGATTTCTTCCAGGCAACTTTTGGGTGGTAAAGAGAAGTCAGTACACGAAATATAGGAAGATGGTGCAATAAGAAAATAATGTCTGTATAAACATTCATAGATACATACATACATACAGATATATATATATATATATATATATGTATATATATGTATTTATATATATATCTACAGGCATTAATATATGCATGCATTAATACATATACATATATAAATACAGAAAGATAAAGGAAGGAAAAGAGTATTCTTAATCTGCGAGGTAGTGTACTTTCGCGAGTCTTTTAAACTTTAAGCTTGAGCGCGCTTTAAAGTATATTAAAATACTAGCGACCCGCCCTCGCTTCGCTTCGGTTTATGTTATTTTTTTCAACATTTCGACATAAAATATTAGACACGGATAATGTAGCTTCCGTCTAATATTTACGTCTAATATCCGCTAGTAATTTTTGCACATAAAAAAAAAATTAGCACTTTGTATCAAAATTTTCAAATGTCAAAATGTGTCAAATGGCAAATGTATCAAAAATTAAACAAAATTTTAAATAAAATGTTTTTAAAAATACATAATAATACTTTTTTATAAAAGTATTATTATGTATTTTGGTGGTGCAGGTGTCCATGGGCGGCGGTAACACTTACCATCACGTGGGACCGCTTGCTCGTCCGCCCTCTAGTCTAAAAAAAAAAAAAAGTAAGAATTTTTTGACAATTTGTATTTAGCTATATGATTTGACAATTCTACATATATGAATGAAAAATGTGGCAAGAACTCAAAATAACTGATTTTTTGCATAAAAATAATGAGTAAATTTCATATCAATTAACTTAGAATAATGAACGAAAAAGTAGGTACTCTGTTTAAGTTAAGAAAAAGCGATGCACTATCAGTCACGTGATTTCACCTATTGACCAATTAACGCTGAGTTACGCTACGTTGGGCGTCACCTTTTTTCTAAAAGTGTACAGAGTACACACCTGTATATTTTATTTGCCAATTTCATTTTGTTTTTCTAATATACTGTAGGTGAATACCTACAGTTATACAAGTGCATATCTTAAAAAATAAATCATGATAACATCAGTTTCTATCCGATATATCGATGCGAAATTATCTTTGTAAGCATAGATCGTTATCGTGTAAATCCAGCGATTTTAATCCACAGATAGCGTCGTATCACGTATACACTGTATTTTTCTATCGAATGTTGTTATCAAATAATTTGATCGACCTATTTTTATTCTATCAATGACGAATGCTACATTTTGTTTTAATTCGCGAATGCCTTTAGCTAAAAAAGACACTAAAAAAAATTAAATTCACGAATTTCATAATTATGAAATGTGACTTTTCTCATCAAGCAGTGTAGAGGAATTCATTCAAATCCCTATATAGTTAGATGCCAATTATTACAATTAGATTACAAAGATATCTTTGTAATCTAATTGTTACAAAGATATAGAAATTAACATTCTACGCAGATAATGGAATCTATCAACTACACCATCCAATGCATGTTGACATACAGTATGCTGTTTTAAATATTTGTTATTTATAGTTTACTGAAGTGTTCGGTTCATGTTGTCCATTAGTTTTGAGGGGGAGAGTGTATCCCTCTCTCACAGAAGACTACCTTGAAATGTACTGCATTTCCCACTTTACCTTATTTGACCAATGTACGTATGTGTTTGGGTAGTGAGTGAGATGAGCTAGAGCCCATTCCCATCCAATCCCTCCCCATTTTCCCAACCTTTTCTCCAAAACCATTCCTATATCTCCAAAGGTAGGCAGCGCATGCGGGGGCCTGTCAACGTTTGTCATTTTGAACTAATATTGGCATGTATCGCGGATGTCTATGGGCGACAGTATCCACTTACCTGTACTGTATGCTCTGGTGGACTGTACGCTCGTCTGCCGCCTTCATCCATAAAAAAAAATAGTTAAAATTAACATGTATATCCCTACAAGATCGGTTGGACATTTATCAGCCAGTCTTTATTCCTGTATGTAATAGCAATGTTGCTCGTAATAATCCCATTATTAGAATGTGTCACACTTATAATCAACTATTAAGAAAATTCGCCGTGTCTGATATCTTTAATTCGCCATTCTGTATAGATATTATTCAAATGCAATCTCCTGAAAATTCTGCAGTTTTGATAATTATTATTTTGTTTAAAGCTCTTTCAAAAAAATATTGTAATCTATACTAATATAATAAAGAGGTAATATAACAAAGGTAAAGAGGTGTTTGTAGATATGTTGAGGGTAATCCCTGGAACTACTGAACCGATATCAAAATTTCTTTCACAAATAGGAAGCTACATTATCCGTGTCTAATATAGGCAAAATTTTATTTTGAAATTTTGGAAAAAAAGAATTAAAAAATAAAACTCATAAACCGAAGCGAAGCGAGGGCGGGTTGCTAGTACTTTATACTCTTTAAAATTCTGTTTACATTTTATTAAAACAACTTGTGCATGCTAGGTGTACTATTTATTAGTGTTTATTAGGTATTTTGCTTAGTTATTTGTTTTATGTTTGATTACTTTTCTTACGTCTTTCGCATTAATTCTGCTGTGCTTTAAAAATAAATAAAAAATAGTCACGGAATTACATACGAGCATGTTCGCTTTCTGCATACCTTATCATTGCCATCGGTGCAATCATAATTTTTTGTATAATGTATCGTATGTTAGTTCTCCTGTTTGTTGATTTGACAAGAATTTGTTGATCAAATTCAGATAATTTAGTTGCTAGAGTACGGGTTACAATAGATGTTGTAGCCCGTACATTACAATACATATTAATTGACATACGAGTATTGACATAGTATACATACTCTGCCTCGTGGGCTTGCAGAACAGGCGGCGTGTTAAATTGCTATTCTTCAGCTAATACTGAAAACTGAAAACAAAATCCTCTAATAAACAAGGTAAAGAACCATCTCTCCCGTTCTTCACAATTGGGATTCTCCCAATACTGTAACATTTTCCTATAGAGAAGGTATTCGAGTGACCTTTACCTGTTTTTCAGGAATATGAGGAAATATGTCAATCTGTAAGCTTAGGCGTATGACTAATCATAAAAAACATTAAGGTCATTAAAATCGTTTATTCCCTGTTCAATAATTTGCCAGATAACAATTTTATGAAGAGGAAAATTAATGTTTTATCGAAAATTTATTTTATTTTAAATTAATCATTTATTTAAATTTTGCCTACATCATAAATTTTCTTCATTAAAATTTTTCGTAAGTGTGATTCAAAGTTATTATGTAATATTGAACTTTTATCAATGGTTTCGTATTATCAATGCTTTCATGGTCTTTGCGGAGAGGGTGGATGGTCCGATATTGAGACATTCGGTGGAGTCGCACGTTGCATCGTTTAAATCATTGTACCATTTGAATACCTACAATTCATATTTCTCCCATCGTCTCTCCGATATACACCCCCCCCCCCCCCCCGGGGTTCATTGGCTGGCGTTAGCCTTAATGAAGTACTAACATAGTCTATAAATTAAAATCGTTACTAACACTAATGATAGAATGAAATATGGATCTTGCCTGAAATATAAATGAATATAAATGAATTAGGTACCTACTATTAATATATTGTTTCTAATATTGCTATAAATAGCTATCTATACCTATTCCGTAAACATCTGTCATTCATTACATTTAAAGTGAAATTAGACTCCAATAAACATTTCAAAAGAAAACTTTTTATGGCTCGTCTCCCGATTAAATGGAAAGCGAACCTTAAGCCATCAGCCATAAAGTACTATGATGATATTAATAATCATGATAATAATTTTCAAGTATTACCCAAAAGTTAAAAAATCTGGTCACTTATGTCACTGGTTTAGGGGATGGGTATCCCCTAAACAGCATCCAAAGTCAAAAGCTGGCACGCGCTGCACCGTGGGAACCGAGGGGTACTGAAATAAAATCACGGGGGTTAACACCCTAACCGCTGACATATGGTCGTATAGACCATGGAATGTAAAAATACTCGTAATATATTTTGTTGCTGTTGCTCTAGTATTATAAAAATTGTTTTGTGGGTTAATAGTGATAGTTTATTAAACTTTAAAGTGTTTTTCGTGCTTCGTGTTTGTGATAATCAAATAAAAACGTGGGACTGCGTTTTTCGTGTTTCCAAGGATTCCTTCTCTATCCTCAGTAAACCTACTATCGCAATTATCGTAATTATCATTTAACTCTGTAGGCATACCTCATAATTATCATTTAACCCTGTCGGTATACCTCGTAATTATGATTTAACCCCATAGTTATACCTCATAATTTATCTTGAAAAGGTGAGGCATTTTTCAAAATCTTGAAACATGGAACTATTAAGTAAAAAATTGTGAACTTTGGTTGCCTTTGGTCAATGCCGACAATAATGTCCCTTTGCTCAAATGACGTCACAAATGTACTAAAAAAAACTTCAATAATACTTTTTATCTGCCTTACTCATAATTTAGTTTTGCAATACGGTTTAACCATGTCAAATGCTGATTCACAAATTATAAAATAAAAATAATCTAAGTAATTATCAAACACGTTAAGTTCCATTAACTTTGATGTAGGCACTGATGACCAGTATTATGCATGTGAATCATTTAATACAGTGGATTCAAATGTAAATCAGTTGTTTTACTCAATTTCTGATATAGAATCGTTAAAACAAAAGGCCGAATTTCACTGCAGTTTACTGACTTAATATACATGTGTTCAATTTGTGTTATATTTATTGTATCTCCTTGATCTGCGTAAAATAACACTATTATTATGTATGGTACGTATTTAATATGTATTATTATTATTTGTAATTTGGTAATCAATTTTCTTTGTTATCTTTGTTCTTTGTTATTTATTTTTAATTTTTTGATTGGACTTGGTCACTTGGAGTGATTGGTCACTGTAGACAGGAAATATTTATTTTTCTTTCTTCCTTATATTTAGTAATCATAATATGTGCATCATTTCTCTATTATTCTTGAGTTAGCATACATCTCCTCCCACCCAAAGGTTGCCTGGAAGAGATCGCTTTAGCGATAACGACTACTCTTGTATGCCTATTTACTTAAACCCTATATCGCTGTCATTGTATCCTTTAGTTCTTATTTACTCACTGACATTTAAATAATTTGACGTTTCATGTGACATGGTTTGTGGAATATACGAATAAAACTACGCTGTTTTTTCGACGAATTATTTCGTTAATTATAAAAACAATAACATTCTGGTATCTACCAAAATTGACATTTCTCTTATAATTCTTCGATAACTTTTGTTAATTGTCTATTAAAAATTATCGAATCAGACAATTTGTTCATTTGCCACCTTGTATATTAAAAATGTAATACAAATTAATAGCCTCTATATTAATATTCACCACTCGCGTAGTAGATTATGGGCCAAAACGTCCTAACGATTTACTAGGGCAGGCCTGTGCCCTACAGTGAGACATTATAGGCTGATATCGATATTAAAATCCGATTCGAAAATTAGACAACAGGGCGTTAATTCTTGTAAACCCTTTTATTAAATCCAATCAATATCCATTTAATCTTTTAATTATTCTTTCAATTTCTTCAATTCACTAAGTTCTCTGCCAGGGCTCGTCTTATTGATGGTGTAGTTACACCATATATTTATAAGACAGAGTATATTGAACTTTTTCTCTGAAAGCATCCAATTGCTTGCACTGTTCAATACTCTTGTATTTTATGTTGACGTGTTTCTAGTGTTATTAGTTCATCTATCTATCATCTATCTAATGAACATAGTTCATATAGGTATTAGTGTGTAGACTTTTCAACAGAATTCGTTGCTAAATGTAATTTCAAGTATCTGTAAGCCCTCCCTAAAATTAAAATAAAAGATGAATGAATATAAATTTTAAGACTAAAAATAATATTATTTTGAATTGTGTACACGGAAACCAATTCTTCAAAACATATACAAACCGCACAACTAGACTGAAAAAACAATATCCTATTTCGCAACATCCCACGGGATATTGGAAAGCGTAATTTAGCGCATAATGGCGCGGCGGCATCGTCCACAAACGCAAATGCGCGCACAATAACCCTTTGATATGCCGCAGTATAACTCGCGCGGATCAGAGCAATTGTACCAATATGCTCTGAATACGTGTACTGACATTGTAAGTACAAAAAATATTTGATATACACTAGATACTTTATTTGGGTTTTTTCCGTACGTACCTAATCAAGTATTTAAACGTTTTATTTCTATTTCATTATATATTATAACATACATATTTTGTCACAGTATAATAATATATGTAACACAGCAGTTATGTCATCACAATTATACCCGTACATCGCAGCGCACGACAGAGTAATAAGTATTAACGTCACTGCGTTATAGAGGGCGCCTAAATCGATTTACTTTTCGTCATAAATTAAAGAATGTTTCTAAAAATAAAGGGCATTTTTTCGGTTCATGCTACTTCGTAAACAGACTAATATGCCTTTAGCCTGTCGCCTGTAACAAACTCTACTTGTTGACGAATGCAATTTTTATAATACAAATTAACTCACCAGAAACAATAAGGCATCAAGGCTGAATCAGAAGTCTGGTTGTTCTTAATATGTATAAGAAAAAAGCTGTTGCCAGATACAAGAATTTTGGTTAGAATTTATCTCAGTAAAATAAAAATGTATTTTTTTTTACTGTAAGTATACAAATAACAATCTGCCTCTACTTACTAAGTATGCAGATACGTTCACATGTTAAAAGTAGCCACAATCAGTTTCTTATCAACAATCTCCGTTAAGAGATACACGCAATAAATGATACATACAAGAAAAAATTATTACCAAGTTATCAAAAGATAAAGGTAAAATATCTAGCAAGTTTTGAGTGCAGGGTTCTATCTACATGTTTGAAAAAAGAAATTGTGTTTTTTTTTATTTTCCATGACTTAGATCGAAAATTAGACAGCAGAATGAATCAAAAAGTAATCATCGGTTTGAAGTAAATTTGAATTTAGGTTTTCCTTAGCGGCCAGTTGTTATAGTAGCAAAAGGTTCGGAAAGGGACAATGCTCGAAAGAGTGCTCTTACACCATCACCATCCAGACGTTTGGAATCAATGACATTCATCTGTTGAAGTGATTTTTACCATCTCCCACGGAACCCCAAACTAGTAAACCTTATCAGCGACTCCAATACACTCAAGTGAGTGGTTCACTCAGCACTATCTGTGTATTGAATAAAATCTTTACATCGCCCAATTACATCTTGGGGATACGCCTCTTGCCGAGGTACATAAAAGTACAGTTACAAAGCAGCATAAAATTAGTACTGGATGAACTGCATAAAATTAGTACATCTTACACACATCTTACAGATGTGTGTAACACGCACAATTAAAGCCACTACTATCTTCGATAATAATTATAATTTGTAACCTGTCTTCGTAAGCTTAGAACCATTTTTTTACAGGCAGTTTAATAAAAGCCTAGTAAATAAATAAGTGTAGTTTAATAAAAGCAATCACTTATCATTTAAATTACTTTAAACTACCTTAAATTACAATATTTTAAAGCAATTACTTTAAACATTAACAGGCATGTGTTTAGAGATTTTTATAATGTAATTTTTATACTGTGTTTATGCTGGTGTTTCAGGTAAAATAAAATAAAATATGGAGGTAAGGGCATCCCACATGCACGCTGTAATCCCACAGCTAGACGCGATCGACTGACCAAATTACCACTCTCTCACAGAAGACTACTGTGAAATGTGCTGCATTTCCCACTCACACACACAACATAAGTATAATACACCGGGGAGTACCATAATGTATTATACTTGTGTTTCGGTACTGAGTAAGATATGCCAGAGCCCATTCCCGTCCCATTCTATCCTATCCCACTTCATTGTTCCAGCTCTTTCTCCAAATCCACTCCTAAATCTACAATAAGAATCCGGGGGCATGTCAACGTTTGTCATTCTGGACGATGTTACTACTTTTTATAATAAAAATACATTTTTAAATAGCGTCCTAGAAACAAGCCTGCCGATGTGATATTTATATTGATAGATAATGCTTATTTTATTGTTATAAAAATAAATAAATAAATCTTAAAAGGTGATTTGCTCCTAAAATCTTGTATCTTATTTCACGAACTCAATCTCTTGACTCAGCTACAGTTATACTATCAATTACTTATAAAAACTATTGTTTTATCAATAATAACAAACGGTCAACTGTCGTAACCTTGTTGCCACGCGAAGGTACGTTCACGTTTTAATCACATTTTATCATTTGAAGGCCATAAAGAGAAAAGACAGAATTTTATGTCCATTCTATTAATGATACCTTAAAAATACTCATAAAAATTAAATTAATATTTTGCTAAATATTATCTATTAATTAATATTAAGTAATACTTAATATGTATTATTAAATATTTTGTGTCTTCATTGGAAGCGTGGTTCGTCCTCCGCCTAAGTGGACTTGGCCGTCTTGAAAAAAGCCCCAGTAGTTGCTGGTAATTTTGACATAATAATAATTTTGATGTCTATACATATAAATCATGTCGTATACAAATTAAATTATACAAATTATATGCCCTACCCAAGGGCTCATACCAGCTCTTTCCGACTGGCGCACTCATCGCTATTTTGGATACCAACGTAATATTGTTGATAAAAAATATTTTTTGCGACTCAAAATATAATTTATTTGTAATAATGGTGGTATTATGAATACGTAAGCTAATTAAAGTAATTAGGCCATACCATCCACCTATGTCTCTCCGCTGCCCTGTCCAAAAGCCCTTCACCTTGCACAATTTTCAGCTCTTCTCATCCAGGCGCTTTCTTCAACTCGCGAGTCGTCCTGGCCGAAAGGTGTCCCGTCTCATGCTACGTTTTCCAGCACATGCTCTATGCAACAAATATGGCCAGCTCACTGCTACATGAACGTTGTAATTTTTGTTGCGCTATGTCGGTTTCTTTGAAATATCACCAAATTAGTTCAGAATGGGTAAATATTAGCAATTGTACTTAAAAGTCTCATAAGACCTTCCTCGTAAATTCCGACAAAGATTGTACGAATAAATTTCAATACACGATGATAATCATTTGACCGCCCAGGTCAGACGTTGATAACGATATCTTATAAAAATATTAGACACGTCGATACGCAGTGATGAGAGAAATTACAGCAATCACTATCTGCAGAGTGGTATAGTGATAGTTGTTACGAAATTTGATAACAAGGTTGTTACACTTTCGGATTGTGCGACCTCTTTTAGGGTCGAAGAGTTCTAATTACTAAGAGTAAATGATCGTAGAATCTGAAATATACCAACAAATGACTGATGTACACCACAAGACTTTGAATGACCTCTGGCTAAATTAATTTATAATTTAGAGAATGTCGTCAACTGTATTTGAATAAGAGCGTAGGATGTGTATGTCGGCGGTTCCTGGAAGGAGCATGACTACAGTAGAGGAATAGTAGATATACCGCCGCTGTTGGTTTATTTTTGTTTGATACTGTTATTGGGATATTTGTGTATATCTTATAATCTTTACATAGTATAAAACAAAGTCGCTTCCCGCCGTCTGTCCCTCTGTATGTACGCTTAGATCTTTTAAACTACGTAACGGATTTTAATGTGGTTTTCATCAATAGATAGAGTGATTCAAGAGGAAGGTTTATACGTATAGTTTAATATTGTGTTGTGTTAATTTGTTGAAATATGACGATGTGACGGGCATGCAACGCTGCCGGGCACAGCTAGTAGACAATAAACCAAAATATATGAATGTCGTTGGCTGTTGCTGAATAAGACCGTAAGATCGTTTGTGGCTAGGTCTTGAGACGGGCATATATCTAGTAGTAGAGAGACATATAATGAGAGTATAGTTTGATAGTGTGATATCAATCAATTTGATAGTGTTATTGGAAATCTACATATAATAAAACCATGTACCAGAAGGCGTTGTATGTCTTCTGGCTAAACGTCAAAATGATAAATTAAAGAATGTCGTTGGCCGTGTTTGAATAAGAAGGTAAAATGGGTGGCGAAGCTTGAGGAAAGCATATATCCAGCAAGGGTGGGACACAATGTAGCGATATGGCCAAGATCATGGACAGCCCCCCGAGTATAACACCAATGCAAATGAATAGTAAAGTCTAAGCTGAGCTATAGTATTAAATTCAGGGGAAAAAATTACGACGCATACAATATTAAAAGGGCATTTTTATTCCAAAAGTGGGCCATACGCACTATGGTAAAGATACTCCAGAGGAAGTCTTGCAGAGAACACTACAAAAAGTTAGACATACTTACTGTCCCGTGTCTGTGTATAATCGTAATCTTATGGGATCTAGTGAAACGCAACCATTATGAAAGCGAAGAAGAGAAAATACTAGGATGCAAACTAGGAGAGAAGATTTAAATTACAAGAGTACTGAAAGAGAAAACTAGATGTCAGACCATTAGATTATTCAACCGATTACCATTGGATTTAAAAAACCATTCAAAAACATAGAAACATCAAAAACAAACTGAGGCAGTTTCATGTTATAGCGTTGATGAATTATGTGACAATTCCCACTTGAAAAATGATCTGTGATATGAAAATTGTTATTTTCATACTTTTTTAATTTTTGAAACTAATAATTATTATCTTTATAAATTTTTTTTAATTTTTTTTTTGTATATTATTATATATACATATATTGATTTTTCTTTTTTTGTGCTGCCTATCTTTGGAGATTTAGGAATGGATTCCTCTTGTCTGAACAGTGAACTGTGTCCAAATTAAAGGTTAATTACCGTTCACTCAGTGCTGAGACGTCGAGCGCTCAGCTGTCATTTTTACAACACTAAATTTACAATGTGGTGTATGAAATAAGCTCAGTGCGGGACGCCCCCTGGCCGTGGACCGACGACTTAAAGAAATTCGTCGGTGGTGGTTGGATGAGAAGAGCCGAGGATCATGTGTGGTGATGTCTTGGGAGAGGTCTATATCCAGCAGTGGAGAGGCATAGGCTGACGGTATGATATGAGATAATTCTGAAAAACAGGAAAGGACATATTGATCCGCATGAAAGTACTCACTAGTTAACCTACCCAAAGATTATCTGGCAAGATCGCTAAAAGCGATCTTGTGCAATTTTTTTGTGCCTTTTGTGCAATTCATATGTTTCAATTTCCAATGTCTGTCTGTCACTGTCTTGTTTTGTTTTGGTGTGCAATAAAGAGTTTTATCTATCTATCTAAACTAACGTAAGTATGTAACCAAGTAAGTAGGTACCCGTTATCACCATATCGTTAAAAATACAAACAGTTTAGATCAAAGATCATCTCGTTCCTCACTGTTAATTAGAGTTTCTCTCCACAATAACAATTAACGTTATAGCTATAACGTTACCGTTATCACTGTCATAATGATAAATAAATAATCAAAGAATATTATTAATAGAACGATAACCGTTTAACGAACTCGCTCGCACTTTGATTTGTTAGTGCAAACAAAAAAAATATATAAATATCTATTGTAGGGTAGATATAGGTCGGTATAATCTATATGTATTAATCTATATTAAATATCTATTGTAGGGTAGATATAGGCCGGTATAATCTATATGTAATATATAAATATCTATTGTAGGGTAGATATAGGCCGGTATAATCTATACATATAATAAAATAGTAACAGAGCGGTGTCTGTACGTGAAATATAAACAAAAGTCATTAAAGCACATGTGATACAGTCTGCAAAACAAAGTTTGCAATTGTTGTGATACGCCGAAACCAACACGTATCACGCAAATACCGCTGGACGGATGTTAATGAAACTTAGCATAGTTATAGCTTATATGTTGGGTTATAATTTAGTCTACTTTTTATTTAGATTAATTACGAAGTCCCCGCGGAAATCACAACTTCACAAGTCGCTGGGACCACTAGTATCTAAATAAGACACTTGTATGATGTGAATTTGGCCTCCGAATAGCTCAGTTATTAATTACCTATTTATTACATTCGATTTTTCTTTTATATAATAAATGCAGCTGACGAATATACAGCTCACCTGATGGTAAGTGGATACTGTCGTCCGCGATACATGCCAACATCGGTCCAGAATGACAAATCTTAGTACGCCCCCGAATACGCTGACTACCTTTGCAGATTAAGCAATGGATTGGGAGATAGGGTTAAGAAAATGGAGAGGGATAGGATGGGATATAATGGGAAAGGGCCCTGGCTCACTCGCTACCGAAACCGAACAATGGCTACATTGGGGAAATACAATAATGGATACAATGGACTCAACTTTTTATATTGATTATTATTATTTATTATTATAGTATAGTTAAAGATATATTATTTTAAATTTATGGTAGTGTTCAATACTCCAGCTTTTAACTAAGTTATTTCAATTTTATACTTCAACTAAGTTTAAGTTTACTAAGTATTAAAATATTCTAAAAACTTGAAATTGTTATTAAAAGGTTAAATGACTTTACATATTTTGATTCATATTTCAACAATATTCTGAAGTTACTGTCGGTAAGTTATACCGACTGATTGAGTTTGGTTAAGTTCTCTAACTTAAAATTTCATTGTTTCAAGATTCTGTTTAAATAGAATCCATGCTCTAACATCTGATTTTTAAGATGAATCAATAACAAGTTTGTTATTTGTTAATGTTATTAATAACTACTGGGCCCGCGTGGTGGATTAGGGCCGAAACTCGAAACGAAGGCGTGTGCCCTGCAGTGGGACATTAAAGGCGGATACAAAAAAATATATTTTCCTAATTAATTGTCAATAGTTGTTAAGTTTCTAGAAAATTAGATCCGAGTATGATGTCATATAATGCCACAATTTTCCTTTTCTTAATTTTGTGTAAATCTTAAAATTTCAAAAACTGATAATAATATAAATATTAGTAATTGTAATACAGATAGCGCATCTACCAAATATCTCTTATATGAGTCATTAATAATAGGTCATATTATACGACATAATTTTAAAATGATAATATGGAATTTTAATAAATATTCCACGTTAGTGTAGTAGCCATTATTATTACGTAATAAAAAATTACTTACTTTTATCTCTCGCTAGTAATAACGTGCCTACAATAAAACTTTTTAGATTTCCTGCTTTTGCACACATTTTTATATAATTTTAAGGCCCGTTTAGTATGTCTCCATCAGCTTATGTCTCTCCACTGCTGGATATAGGCGTCTCTCAAGGCTTACCACACACGATCTTCGGCTCTTCTCAGATAGCCACCAATGGCGAACTTCTTTAGGTCGTCGGTCCACCTGGCCAGAGGGCGTCCCACACTGCGCTTGCCGGTACGTTGCCTTCATTCGCGATCTCGTCTACCGCATCGTTTATCGGTTCTACAGCAAATTCCCCGCCGGCGGAGACGCGGGCGTCCTCCGCTCGCAACACCGTGAACACACACCGGCTTTCAGCCAACACTTCTATCAGGTATCGGCACGTGCCTGGGCGCTTTTCATAGACTACTCGCGATCCAGCGGCACCCTCCTAAAGCAACGCCCTAAGCCCTTCCTTCCGCCGGTCTACCGGCGGGGGAGCCTTTAGGCTCTTTGCTACACATACTTTGTGCTCCTGGCTGCGCGCCTTCTGCGCTCGCCCTAAACCATACATTTCCAGTGACTCTTGAAAGGCCATTAGGGCCACAAGAATTTGGCCATTTCGAAAAAAAAAACATATTTTTGACATTATATAGCATTATAAGAATATGACAAACAAAACAAAAAGAAAAGAACAATGAATAAAGAATAATGATGTTTGATTAAAAAAAGTTTTGTTTACACTAATATTCAAACAGCGTTGTATTTATTTTATTTATCTATTTAAACTTTTAAATGGTGCAGAGGGCGGACTTGACATTTGGCATTTTCTGCCAGCCAACCTTTGGTGAAACAGTAATGCATGAGGGTGGTGCAAAACAAAGTCCTCGCATAACGGAACACATAATAGTACCCACATATTTAAATAAGTACACTAATATTAAGTACATATCTATATAAGATATATATTATGTATACGTATAATAATTATCTTTTAAAAACAGTTTCAATAAATAGGTAATAGTATAAAGTTCACTTGATCCATTAAGATAACAAGAACTATGCTTGTAATTAAAAAACGGTGCGACTTTGTTTGTTGAGAGATATTATCTCCAAAATGATTCGTCATGTATTTATTATTTAGATCTGTTTTCTCTTTAAAAATTGTTTGTTCTGAAGAAGTTTCAATTAATTAGCACCATTATCTCATGCAACGCTATCCAACCGTTGTATTGCTATCATAACCTTGCTATCCAGCCGGTTACCTTGTCACAGGTACCATTTTTTTCAACATATTCGATATATTAAATATTGTAGTTTATTTATTTGAAAAAAACTTTATTGCACTTAATCGTACAAAAGGCGAACTTAATGCCTGGGGGCATTCTCTACCAGCCATCCTTTGGGTAGAACGGAGAGGCGCGTTGGGAGATTGTGCAAAATGCTTAAAGTAATTCCGTACCTCAAGCATTTTGTACAGTAACAAATACAATTTAAAAGCGCTAAAATCAATTTTCGTTACTATAATGTTAGATATTTCTAATTTCAACTAAGTCTTTCGTGTATTAAAATGCTGTACATCAATTTATTATTCTAAATATATACATGTAAATTGTAATAACTAATATTTAGACGTCGACGGGAGTAGCGCCAGAGGCATAAACTAGTGTGCTTATAAAAACCACTATATAGTGCTATTGTGCACGAGGAAAATAATATAATTGATAATAATAACTATTAAATATAAGTTCAGTGCAATATTATGTTGTGTCGACACGTTTTCTAACTATTCTTGCTTCACCTTACATAATTGATTAGCACTTATCAATTTTCAAAATGTAACCGTTACACATTAATTATCTTTTTACACAACTAATACACAGACACGACTAAAACGAGTTTTATTTCATATCCACAGTACGACTACAGCTCTATGGATCATAACAAGATCTATCGCTAAGTTTCTCGCGACTTTTCGCTGAGAATTTTTCAATATCGTGCACTTAGTATTACTTCACTACATCAACGCAAACACATATAACAACAATCACAACAACAGCAAAAATAAACACTTCAAAAGTTGACAGACGTATCGAAAGTTTGACAACAAACTTTAAGTCAACAAAAAGTTCGTCAAACATGCCGTCATGACACTTGGCAAACTTACGTTTTAGGGGCTTAGGGTTGCTCTGCTTCCGTCGAGACATGACCTAGCACGGTGCACCGGCTTCCCCCAACATGACACACACAAACACTTCACGAAACGTAACTCAAACGGTTTAACACGTAACACGTGCACTCACTACGAAGCACCGAGCGAGACTGGAGGCGTATGCTCATTGTACAATTCTCGAGTAGCAACCAGAGGGCTGGCTTAGCACCGCCTCTTTTTGCCCCCCTCCCCCTCGTTCGTAGCACGTAGAGGCGTAGCAGCGTAGACGACGATGCACTTCTTTTACTGAAAAAAGTCACATAAAATTTTTCAAAATTCTATTGTATGGTGTATTTTGGATAGGAAATCCCTATTGTATCCCTTTTACGGATTCGTAGCTAGTAAAACGTAGAAGTCAGGCGGTGTAGCAGTTGTCGTAGTTGTCGTACACGTAGTTTATAAACTTTTGTGGACTTTTTTATATAATTCACATTTCTACATAGATTAAAACATAGTCATAATCCTATTCTCATAATCATAAAAATATTCTCTCGTTCGTTGGTCGTAGGTCGTAGAAGGCTAGGAACCGGCCCGCCGTAGAACTTGCTGTTAATGTTTCCTTTATTTGTTTTTATTTTATTGTTTTTATTCGGAAAACATAATGAATAATTGGACGGTGTTCCGCGTTAGTGTATCAACACACAATAAGTTAATTTCAACAACATGAGCGTCAACGTTTCTTTGAAAAATTAGGTAAGTATGATTTTTTCTTTTATTGTCGCATAATTTATAATTTTGATCACTTATTCACTTATCACTCACTTATTCGTAGAAACGGAAGGATTGTGATTCTTTAATTAAATCTAATGTTTATTTCGTGTAAAACTTTTTATTTATAAAAATGGTTTATCAAGATTTTAAATGTGTGAATATTTATTTTGCAAAGGTGTTGTAAAATACCTTAGAACATTTTAAAAATATCTCGAAAATGTTAAATATTTTAAAATTTTAAAAATATTTTAAAATCGGATTTTTGTGGGTTTAACACGTAAATGCAGAACGCGGTCGTATTGTGTATTCATATTCATAGCTCATTCCATTAAATGCATTAGTTTTTTTAATTAATTTTTAAATGTTGTTTCTTAAGTTGAGCTTTTATTCCAAAAAATCGAAAATGTTTTACCTTGGCATATGGCATTATAGGGTCAAATTAATTGCCAATCTATAATCTATGTATAAGCCTTAACGGGAAAAGGTCGAATTACCAGTAAGTCTATATAGTCAATATACAGGTTGTATTCGGACTATTTCCTAAGCTTGAAACCTTAGATTTTAAACATAATTTCGAATTAATTGATATACAGTGTTATACCTCTTTCCTTCTATGAATAACTAGTCTATGGGCTTTATATTCAGCATTTTTTGTGACAAATTGAGTAACAATAAAAAAAAATGTTTTGGCAAGAGATATTTGTCAACACAGTCACACACACGCATGAGCACACACACTCGGATACATCAATGTTAACACAAATCTACATGAATTATTATTAATAAAAAAAATTACCTGTTACATAGCGACAATCTATTACATACTGTTTCTAAATGTCAGTTTAATCTGAATTTGGCCATTAGCACTAGCATGCACTAACATGGATTCTAGCAATAAATAAAGTCTTACATAAAAGGCTATTGATTAGGTACATAAATAGATATAATGTTCACGTCAATGAACTCATAATTATGAACGGTATCCATGGTTACAGGCTTCGAGGGTAAAGCTTAAGAAGCTGTCCAACTTTTGTTTATTTTTGTACTAGCGAACCGCCCTCGCTTCGCTTCGGTTTCGTTAAAACAATATTAAACTATACGTATAAACCTTCCTCTTGAATCACTATCTATTGATGAAAACCGCATTAAAAGATGTAAGCGTACATACAGAGGGACAGATGGCGGGAAGCGACTTTGTACGACTATGTAAAGATTATTCAACTAATGAATGAAATCTTTCCGACATATACGTGCCTTGAATTTATTTGAATTTCAAATTATATTTGACAGACAATTTCAAAAATATTTTTACTCTGGCTTATTTTACTGTTTTTTTTTGTTATTATTATAAACACATATACAACATTACATTAGTGTAGGGGGAGAGTGCATGCTGCATTCCCACAGCTGCTGAGCGCATTCGACTGGCCCCTCTCTCACATGTACCTTGAAATGTACTGCATTTCCTACTTTATCGTATTTCCCCAATGTACGTACGCGTTTCGGTAGTGAGTGAGATATGCCAGAGCCCATTCCCATCCCATCCTATACCTCCTCATTTTCCCAATCCATTCCTTAATCTGCAAAGGTAGACGCCCATCCGGGGCGTGCCAACGTTTGTCATTCTGTCATAAGATTGTCAAGTTTGTCATAAGATAAATTAAATAAAGATAAATTAAAAAATATGAATAAATTATCATAAAGATAAAGATCATTATGAGAAAATATTTTTTTTAAATTAAAATGTTTAGCGAGAAAGTATTTATCGGCTACTACAAGCCCTGAGGAACTACACCACTTCTAAAAAAGTGGACTCGCCAACCCGCTTGGCCAGCGTGGCGTTTTAAGACCATACATCCCTCAGGCACAAGACAATGTGCATGAGGTGGCCCGTGTCCAGCAGTGGATACTGAATGGACTGGTTGCATTTGCATTTATTTTTTATATCACCTTACGTCATGACTCCATGAAGAGCCACAGTAGAAAAGATTTCAACGAGTCATCATTTTGATACCTACTTGTAAAGGCTTATTAGACCAATTTGAAATTTCTGGGAAAAAATTGCAGTATCCAACTAAATTCAGAAAAAAATATTTAGGTAACTTAATGTGGCTCTTATTTTCACTTATCGTCTGTTTCGAAGTTCAATTCCGAATACTTTTGATGGCAGAATATAATCATGTGCAAAGCTTCCGTAGTCCTTAGAACTTTTATATATTTTTGTCTCTTACAAATAAACTACTATAGAGCTAAATATTCTAGCTAGAGCTATAGAATATCGTCGTGATAGTCTAGGCTTATCTATTTTCGACTCTAATTCGTACGGGCCGAAGATTTGAACTTCTACTTAAATACGGATTTAAACTATCACTAGCTCGTTGGATAAAGAAATCATCGTGAGGAATCTGCGTGTCGAGAAAAATCATGTGTGTCATCTGGTACGGACTAACATCCTACACGCCCTACACCTCCTTACGATTTACTAGTGAAGGCCTATGCCCTACAAGTGGGCATTGAGTTGAAATCACTGTTTATTTTTTTCAATGTTTACAAATAATATTTTTAGCAAATAATAAAGTATTATTAACATTATTAATAGTTTCTTGTTGGTAAATAAAGGTTGGGAAACACTGCTTTAAATTATGTAGTTTACTCATTATTAACTTCTTGGTTTTTTTTTTTTTGGAAAACCAATAAATCTCAAAGTCTGTTTCTTTATTTGATTGTTACATTGCTGATATTATAAGAGACTGTATGATTTCTGAGTAAATAAATAAAAATATATAAAGAAATGCAATCAGTCCTTTCACTTCTGGTCATAGACCGCTTGTCTTGTTCATTGCCTTCAAATACCACGCTGACCAAGCTGGTTGGCGAGTCCACTCTTTTAGAGGTGGTGTAGTTCCTCCTCGCTTGTGGTTGCCTATTTTTTATTCCCGCGGGTGTCGCAAAAAAATATAATACAATAACTTAATCAAACTAAATATAATCTGCGCTCTTATTAACGACTTCTCATCATCGCTCAACGAGTTCGATGGCTGGTTGGACTCGAATTATTTAGAACACAAAAGAAATGTATCAGGGCTATGCTTGGCGCAAATCAAAGAGACAGCTGCGCTTTATATTTTAAAAAGCTGAAAATATTGAGCCTACCATCGCTATATATTTATGAAGCTTGTGTATTTGTAAAAGAACACCTAAATAATTTTAAGTTGATATAAATTAGACATCCAAGGAGAAGAAGGAATAAAATTGAAGTACATCTTACTAATATGACATTTTATAAAAAAAAACTGTATTTGTATTAGCTCCAAAATTATTTAATAAAAATTACCTGACTCCATAGAGGAACTGACTGGGATGAATCTGAATTTTTAACACAGACTACTGAAACCTGAAAAAAGTCAGAGCGCAGACATGCGGAGTGAAACAATGTTAATCGGAAAACACATTCTTAATAAACCTCTCATCGAACTATTTAACTCATTTAGAAACTCTGCTGAAGTGCCAAAACAATGGACACAGTCCAATATTACACTGCTCTATAAGAAAGGAAATCCTAATAAGGTAAACAATTACCATCCTATCAGTTTATTATGTAACTAACTAGTTTATTATGCGTTGCATGCCCGGCAATTTTTTTGCACATAATATATAGCCCATGTCCATCTGGAATAATGTACCTTTCAAATGGTGAAAGAATGTTTCAAATAGGTGCAGTGGTTCCGGAGATTACCCTTCACATACACACAAACTCGCAAAATTCTCACTCTCTCTTTATTAAATTATAGTATAGATTTATACAAACTGTTTTCAACTTGCATCTTATGGCGACTCAGCACTCAGTTCCACAATAACCAACCAGTGAACAAGCGAGCTACCGAAAGGTCTACTCTACAATAGACCACATTCCAAGTTATGAAGCAAATTCTGGAAAAATACAAAGAATTTAACTCATCCATTTTATAGAGGCTTTTATAGACTAGGTATACGCAGGCTTTCAATACTATTTCCCATGACGCAATATGAGTTGCTCTCGATAGGATTGGTATCCATCAGACTTACATTGATTCACTAAAGAACATTTACAAAAGCAGCACAAGCAGGGTTAAACTGGATACACTGGGATCGCCTGTTGTAATTAAAAATGGCGTCATACGGGGGGATCCTACATCACCAAAACTGTTTATTACCTTGCAAGTTCAATCTCCCAGTAACCATAACTGGTACACCAGTTGCCGTAGAAGCTGCTATGGATGCTATGTGCCAAGATGTAAAAGTGATTATGTACGTAGCAATCCCACAGCTTCCGCGGGCCACAATCGACTGGCCAAGTTACCCCTCTCTCACAGAAGACTACCGTAAAATGTACTGCATTTCCCACTTTATGCTATTCCCCCTAAGTACGCACGTATTTCGATAGTGAATCAGATATGCCAGAGCAAATTCCCAGCTCATCCTATCCAGCCCCATTTTCTCAACCTCCAAATTAATTCCTTTAAATCTCCAAATGTGGCCAGCCAACCTGATGTTGTCATGTTACATTATCCACTAATCACCAAGTGGACTGTCTGCTCGTCAGACGTCTTCTTTCCATAAAAAATAGTCTTTAATAGTTTTTTTAACTGTCGAAATCATTTTCAAATATTCTATTAAGAAAAAATATTCTATTAATTTATTAAGTTTGTCAGCATTCATACATTAATACATATGTTACAAGGAATATAAGAAAATAAAATAAATTAGGATAAGAAACCTAATATACAAACACAGCTTGCACATATATATATATATATATATATATATATATATAACACTGAAGTATTATATACTATGCCTGTTAAAAAGCAGAGAATTTTGAAATTTTAATTTCAACTTCAACTTTCACCTAACTGGCTTCTATTGTGACAGCCTGATTTCATGCACGTAATTATTAAAATTTATACTTTTTCATGCCTAAATACTTATTAGAAAAAATTGACAAATAAAGCAAATTTTAGTCGACAACGTTAGGAAAAAATATAATTTACTCCCCAATAAACTACCGCATCGATCGAATATTAAGAAGTAAATGACGCAAGATCACAATGTGATGTCATGTAAAAATGTCACATGTGGCGGGGTCGCGTCAGGTCATTCATTCTCTTTCCAGGCTACGTTGATTTGTAGAAAGCGAGGTACAGCCTTCTGCGGAAATTAAGAACATAGTGAAATAGCAGCGTCATCTACTGCCAATGGTGCTAACTACTTGGTCTCCTAGCGGACTGGTTATAAACGTTGGATAATAAATACCTATGTTACTTTACGTACTAAATAATATGTCAATATTTCTCTAGATGGCGCTAGTTTCGTTACCTACTGTCATTCTTTTTTAATAAACTTTACCAAAGTTTATAGTCGATGGCGCTGCAGGCAGCATTACAACACAGTCCATATAACAAACGAACAACAATCTGTATGTAGCGTCGTACCTAGGCCCCCGCGTTCGATTCCATAAAAAATTAAGCCTTTGTTTTGAATTTTTATGTTGGTATCGCAGGAACCACGGAATTGAACTTCTAGTGTGAGCTGCCGTAGTGATTATTGTTTTTCCTATCATAATGCGATTGATGTTATCTTTTGTTATGATGACTCTTAAAATATTTATATAAAGATAGATTGTAATAATACATACCTACAAGTATTTCAGGAACTTTATCACATGTCAACTGTACCTAGCCGTTTTATCGTCCACTACTGGACGTGGGCCTCCAAATACATGTTAGCTTTTGCATGAGGGATGTATGGCTTTAAAACGCCACGCTGGACAAGCGGGTTTGTCAGTTTATTCTTTTAGAGATGGTGTAGTTCATCAGAGCTTGTGTTAGCGGCTTTGTTATCTCTCTGTCGCCTTTTACAACACCCACAGGAAGATATAGGGGTGGTGCTATTTTAAAGCCGGCCAACACCACATGGCCACAGGTTACTGACCTGTAATTCAACAAGTGACATTTTGCGATTCTCAACTACGCCACCCACACAACACACCTACGTTGACGACCAGTGGACCGTCAGTAATGTAGTCTCACTCGCCTACAGAGTGACCGCTTATTTTATTGACTAAAGACTAAAGATTAAATGTTACGATTTTTATTGTAATCCAATTGCCACTCGGCCTGGCTTCACACAGTACGTCCTAAGTCCCATGTAAAATGTTCAAAATCGGTCCAGTAGATTTAGTATTAACATCTTACATAAAAAGGTTAATTGTTAAAAAGGGTTATTGTTTTTTCACTAGATTGTAAATAAATATGCCACATTTTTTAAATATTGATAGTAGCCACAAGTTTAATTACTTTTTAATATTTATGTATAGATATATTCACCACATGCCTACTAATCTATCTTGTAAAATTAGAAAGCGCACGCGCCACGAGCAGGAAGAAGGTCAAGAATGACTGAAATTCTTCCTGCTCGCGGCGCACGCTTTAGTAGATAACAGTTATAAACAGTATTCTACTTTTCATTCGGACAATACTTTTCAAGCTTTGTGACACAAAAGAACCCTTTGATGAATTAACACAAAAAACTGTGCTGTTTTGAATTTGCATGCGTAACGTAGGTACCTACTACAAATTTACTTATGTTTATTGTACAATGTTATATTTGCGGCTGCCGTTACCTAGCCGCCTATTGAAGAAGTTGATAATGAGCTGCAAAGGAATTTGTTCCTATTTGATCGCTTGATTATCCAATATTATGTGGCGTAGATCAAAATCGTAGCGAGTGGTCTACGCTGCTACGCCGTAGACTCCAACGCCATCCAAGAAAACCCCAGACATTTGGCAAATCCTAAAATGTTCTCCAACTCAAGTGTCACACTATAATGCACATTAATATACTTATCAATCTATCAGACCTTTCACCACCAATACCGCCCGCCTAAATACAAAAGGTTTTAGTAACAAAAAATGTTACTAATACCCGCTACTAATGTTATTACATACTAGCAAAAGTATAAAATTATATACAGAATATAATTAAAAAAAACCAAATAGAATCAACAACTTTCTAGCTATTTTTAATAATGAAAATTTTATCAAAACTTTTTGCGTTATTTCTCGTATGTCATCAAAATGCACCTATTTGTTTATTTTTTAGGAGGACAGTATTCCATTCCAACAATTACCATCGGCCTATGTCTCTCCACTGTTGGATATAGATCTCTCCAAGTCGGCGGTCCACATGGTCGAGGTGCGTCCCATTCTGCGCTTCTCGGTACGTGATCTCCATTCTAGGACTTGTCCACCCATTAGGTTATCGGTGCTGCGGCAAATATGACCCTATTGCCGCTTTAGCATGCTGACTCCACGAGCTGTGTCGGTATACGTGCAGGGCAGTTATACGTGCAAACTTATGACTTGTAACTCCTACTCGGTACTCATCATACGATGCCGTAATTATTATGATTGACCTTGTGAATACCAACTGTGGATAAAGGACATGCGTAAACGCATAAGGTGTTGTTACTTCATGTTATGAATAATGCTAATAGAGATTTAATTATCATTAATCATTATTGTAATCAATTCGTTGATATAAATTAACAAATCGCTATCTTCTCATTGCGCATACCACAATCCTTGATGTCTGAAGTCTTCAATCAGAAAAGTATGTACGTATGTATATGTCGTCGATATGGGAATAGACAAGATGACACATCAAACGTTCTTATCAAAGAATCCTGGTTGGCAACATCTAGGGGAGGTGAAGCAGATGAGGAGGGGTTCATTAAAAAGTCAAATTGGAAACTTAAGTACTACGTAATAAGAATGTTCCATTTTCAAAACACATTTGAATTAAAGAATTCGAGAGTTACTCAACATTGAACACGTTACTAACGTGCCCTACAATGTGCTTGTATAACATAACACATCTAGTAGGTATGTATTCTCAAATCGATGGTACATGTATATTATGTATGTATATGTTTATTTATATTATGGTAGGTATTTAATTAATATTATATTATAGTTTTACTCAAAGTGTTGTTACACCAGTGATTACCGGTAGGTAATATAAAACATATAGGTACCCATTTTTCTGTTCAACGTGTACCTATATGAAAAATCACACCATAAAATATCAATTTAGTTATAAAAATAAGACTTAACCTATTTATTTTAAACCTTTTTCTATAATATCGTATTTAGTGCATATACCTGTTCCATGATTACTGACAAAATTAATATCCTCACACGGTTGGTAAAAAGAAAACAAAGTCATATTATGCATCGATGAACAAAATACACGCCTCGATGTGTCAACGGGTGTGGGGGGGGGGGTGTCACTTCTCACAAACGCAGTCACGCAATATACACAGTACATACACATCGGCCGAAGTAATACACATCGGCCTTTATTTAGAAAGAGACTACGGTTTTTTAGAGCGTCGTCTCTTTTTATTAACTGACGTTGTAACTATCCGACATTAGGTTGGGGATTATTTTACTTTATAATTTGTAATGAATCACTGACTCTCTTGTCCATTCATTTGTTTGTTTGTTAATGTAGTAAACATGTAACTTCGTAATAACCAAAAATTTGTACACCCTTCGGATAATCATATACAATCAAAATAACATTTTTTGGAATTGTTGACTGACTGTCTGTCTGGACACGCTAAAACTACTGGACGGATTTTAATTAAATTAAGCATAGTTATAGCTTATACCTATCTCGAGTTAACATTTAGTATGTTAACATTCATGTACAGTTCCCGGCCGAAAGTAATACACATCGACTATGATCGGCTAGCTTCGGTTTTTCGGTACAAAACCGAAGCTAGCCGTTCACAGTCGATGTGTATTACTTTCGGCCGGAATGTGTACCTACTTGTTATACAAATCCATTATAGAGTTCCCACAAGAATCAGAAGTTCACATGAACAGACGCGAGCATTGCTAGTTAATAAAAAATAAAATTAAACTATGTCTGATTGTTTGTTTGAAATGCCTTCACGCATCATCGGATGGACGAATTGAGCTCAAATGTTACACGAACCTTCTTGGGGACCACGAAAATGATATACGGTACAAAACTAAGGTTTCAGTGGGATAGGTATGAACATGAGTCAACGCTGCGGACAAAAGCTAGTTAGTATTCAATTAAAACGTAATTACCAATACATTCACGTTCATCATTACATTACAAATGAGTAAGTAACACTAAAGATGAATCACAGTAATTACGAATATTGTCGCCAAAATTACGTCGCAAGCAATTTGATCCACATTTTACACGACCAGTTTTTTGTGAACACATCACAAAAACAGAACACACACACCCACATCAAACACAACGAGGAATACGTTACGCATAAAAACTCACGTCTATTTATAAACTGTGGTTTATGTCAAAAGATTTTTTCCCATTGGCGAGGGTTGTTCCAATCTAATGGAAAAATATTGGAGCTACTGCGTTCAGTGCGGTCTTCAAGATACTAAGTACCGCGAATGCGAAAGTTATTGAACGAACTGCTTACTGATATTCTTCCACTGAGCTACGGCATGGGGCTCTTCAAAAAGGCTTTGAATAGCATTATGCAAGGTGAGCAGCGCACCCGAAGTCTCCCGGTGCTGCAGGTGTCCATGAGCTACGGTAACCACTTACCATCTCGTTTGCCACTTCTTGGGGAGCGTCAAAATCCAGTAAATGATCAATTTTTTGACTAGAAGTTCAGACATGAATAAAGGGATGAGACCCCGTGGTCGATCTCCCACGCGCTTGACGAATACTTTAAACTCAGTAAAGAAATGCTCTGTGGTCGAGTCATTTAATATACGCAAATAAGCAGAGCTTACCGTTGTACTACTTTTTATTTACGTTAAACCTATAAGCTAAGTAGTAGAAGAATGCCGTAAAATGTACTGCACACTTGTTTTGGGAGTGAATGAAATACGACAGAGATCATTTTCCATCCCATCAAAAGCTTTGGATTGAAAATGGCTGACAGCCCAACGACATTTGCGATAGATACAGGCCAACATCAATAAACGACGACAAACATTGTTCCCTTCCTTTTAAAGTCTGTTTACAAAAAATGCATGGAAAGAATATTAACGAATTTATTGATTTCTGCAATAATATTTACATATATTACATTGCAGCTTGGGCAAAGCTGCAATACAAGTGACGGAATTACCAAGAAAGAAAAAGGAAGAAAACTATTGTATTGACAATAAATAAAAGACAAATAAAATAATAGATAAATAATTGTTGTAGCCGTCGCGCGCGTCGCCACCAACTCACCATAATGTGTCGCAACGAAAATTGCGACGCTTATTTTTAGTTGGAGCCGCACCGGTGACCACGGGCCTGTCCACTCCACTGTCCACCTGTTAACATCTAGCCTTTCCTAAAGTTAAAATAAATAGATAAAGTAATACATAATGTATATAGATATGTAAATATAATTTATGACACCAAAAAAGATGATAACTGTGACTAATATTACATGTGTAATTAATTACTAATTAAGTATCATGCTTAAAAATTTAAATGAATAAAATCTATCCCATGTATTAAACTGTTCCATAAACGGTCAGTTTGAGGAAATATGTAGTTAAAAAATGAGGAGGGATAGAATATAATTGGATAGGAATTGGCTTTGGCATATCTCACTCATTACCGAAACATGCACATACAATTGCAATACATCTGAAACATGCTATATAATCCGGTTTTTAAGATAAAGCAGTGACAAATCGTATTAAATTCTCAATATCTGGAAACTAGTACCAATAATATGGTCTCTTTTCTCAAATAATATCATCAATATCAATATAAATCAATATATATATATATATTAAATCGCGACCTTTCATAGCTTAGACCACTTCGCGTGCGGTCAGTCGCATGCGGCCCGCCCCTCACTTTCACGCCGCGAACACGCTTCGTCTGTGCATCGCTACACGAACGTAATAAATTACCAATAATACACCATTCGCTTTAGAACTGTTTCGTTGCGGCGACAGCGGAAAGTTTCGCGATTATGTTTAAATGATTAAGTAAGCATTTAATGCAAATATGTGCATATAAGTATATGGAAATAAGTACTCATATATGTTTATGTTTAATAATTTATTCGTATATAAGCAGGTATATATTAGACGGATTTTTATTTTTTCGTTTATTTTTAAATGTCTTGCATTAGTTGCACTGTGTCGCCTTTGTACGTATTATATACCTACTCATAATACTAATTTGTTCGCGTGAATTTAAATGCGTTCAATTGTCACTCCATACAAAGTTTAACACTCTGTAATTTAGTACAGTAGGTACCGTACCATCAGCCTATGATTCTTCACTTTTGGATACAGGCCTATCCTAAGGCTACCACACACTTTTAGTTATTTTATTCCGGTTATTTTAGTAACCTTAATAATATAATATAATAGTTATTTTAATATAATAGTCTACCGTTGGATATGGCTCGTCTCATTCACATTGTCTTGTAGTCCCTTCTTTTAGAGGTAATGAAGTTCCTCAGCGCTTGTGGTAGCAGCTTCGTTATCCTTTAGTCGCCTTTTAAACCACGGGACCAGACGCATAATTGTCACTCCATACAAAAGGAAGTATTTTAATACCCTGAGAAACGAACGAGAAACTTTGAGAAACTATAAAACACCTGTTTAATTATTTGTATTATATATAGAATATTTATACTGTTTCAAATTAATAGGACCATGAACTACCATTTTCCCATACAAACATCGACATCCCGTTTAGGGTTGAATTTCGAGAACTCCCTTTTTAGTAAGTCTTTACATCATAAATGGAAGCCAATGTCCAAATTTTATGTTTCTAGATTCAACGGTTTCGACTCGGCGTTGGTGTGTCACTCAGGACATTACTCTTTCTACTCATATGTACAGATTTCTATGTCCAAAGGTACCCTGGAATGGAAAAGTTCATCTTAATTAAATGCCAACTTTTGTGCTCTTTCATAATAATAAATGCTATATAAAATATATATTTCATTTTCATTTGTATGCAATAAAATGTATATTTATTCTTTACGTTATCATACTCTTTACTCCCATTTCATCCATAGTCAGAATAGTAGAGTTAGTGTAGAGTTAGTTAGTGTACGGAATAAATATGCAAACTCAATTGTATTTTAATAATTGGAGTCGGGATTTTTATGTAAAATTATTTCATGTCAATAACTAGTGTTTACGCGAGTATGAATTAGGTAGGTACATAATAACATAATAGGTCGGGGAGAAAGTCTTTTCGTATTTTGTATGTATGAAGTTGTGATCCAATATCTTTGATTGTACCTACTGTTTGTACCTGGCTGATTATGATACCATTAAAAAGGTGACATTTAAGAAAAAGAAATAAAAAAACGTTACCCGCCATTTTTCAATTGTTTTTCTGTCCAAGAAAATGAGTGAATCTAACGAAGAAATTCGATACATTTTAAAGTTTTATTACAAAAAAGGGAAAAATGCGACAAAAGCCGCGAAAAAAATTTGTGCCGTTTATGGACATAATGCAGTGTCAGGAAATCTTAATGTTAAAGATGCAGTTCGCTCCGGTCCCCCTGTTACCGATAAAGTTGATGCCATTTGTGAAAAAGTGCAACAAGATATAAGTAGTTACGACATTGCTGATGAACTGGGCATTGACCACAAAACAGTTTTGACTAATTTGAAAAAGTCTGGATTCACAAAAAAGCTCGATATTTGGATACCACACGAGCTCACTGAAAGAAACCTAATGAACCGTATACTCGTTTGCGATTCTCTATTAAAACGCAATGAAACCGAACCATTTTTAAAAATATTAATCACTGGTGATGAGAAGTGATTGTGCGGAGAAGATCATGGTCTAAGTGCGGCCAAGCTCCACAGACTGTGGCGAAACCCGGATTGACGCGCAATAATGTGATGTTGTGTGTATGGTGGGATTGGAAGAGCATTATTCATTATGAGCTTTTACCGCCGAGCAAAACCATCGATTCGGATCTCTACTGCCAACAGCTGATGAGACTAAAGCAAGAAATTGAGAAAAACCGCCCGGAATTGATCAACGGAAAGGATGTATTATATGTAGTCTTTCATCGTGATAACGCCATACCACACACATCTTTGGCCACTCAGAATAAATTGAGAGCTTGGTTGGGAAGTGTTGATGCATCCACCATATAGCCCTGACATTGCGCGCTCAGATTTCCACTTGTTTCGGTCTCTTCAGAATTCTTTAGGTGGTGTAAGGTTAACGTCGAGAGAGGACTGTCAAAACTACTTGTCACAATTTTTTGACCAAAAATCCCAAAATTTCTACAGCAACGGTATCATGTCACTACCTACAAGATGGCAACAAGTTATAGAACAAAACGGCACATATATATTATAATTAACTGTAATTAAACCTTTAAAAAAAATGTCTTGAATTTGTATATAAAATACGAAGAAACTTTTTCCCCGATCTAACATACTTGAATAAAACCTTTTTTACAAAATGTTTTGCAAAGTTGTAATAACTGTCTCAACTTAGTTATTTTTGAAGTTTAAGCTTCAAATAATTAGCTAAATATAGGTCATTTGTCTTCAAGCTAATTATATAAAAAAAAAAATTTAGGTAAATACGATCTATTTTCGTAGCGAAGGTCGTATCCCAAGTGTACTGACCGATCGTTTTTGTTTATTTTATTTTATTTATTCAATGAAATATTACGATGATAATTTAGTAAACATGTGCTATAAGAAATATAAACATAGATTAATGTAAACATAACGTGTGAACGTTATGAGAATCTAATCTGCATATCAAACAACTGTGAGAACTACTGCAAGCCTTTATTTGATTACATGATATAATAAATAACTCATCTTTATCTAGAAAATTCCTATTCCGACCACTTGTTAAGGAACTATTGTTTTCGTATTACTCATGCGACCTACTCGGAGTTTTTGATAGCAATTTACTAGTGTATGGTTTGTAGTCAACAATTTAGTAATGTTGACATCGCATCGAGGTCGTCAACCCACCTGTCAAATAGTAAAACTGCAAGACGAACACTGTGTCATTGACGGTGCAGGCGGTAAGCGCGACCTTGCCATGCCCGTGCCCGCGCCCCTCGCTCGACGTCATGCGGGGGCGCGCCGGTGACGTCACGCCGCGACCTCGCCTGCCGTCACTCCGTGTGCACGTGAACACCACGCGCCGGCACGCGCTCGATGCGTGATCACTCCTCTCCCATTGGCTCACACAGCCGTGCCGCCCGCTCCCATTGGCCGCCCGTCCCGCACACTCCGCGCGCTCCGGTGCTTCGTACCTCGACCGCTGCCAAAGCGGTTTATTCGTCTACCGCTCGCCGCTTGAACTACACTCCTCTTAGAAGCGCAAGCGCGAAACATAAACATACGTTTTGTGAATTAAAAAAGAAAGTTTTATTTAGTTGTATGATCTTATATTAATCAGAATGTCCACTCTACTCGAAGTTTGCGGACCTCTCTCGCCACCGTCAACGCCTCCGTTGATGGAAAATAAAGTGAGTGTTTTAAAAAAAATCGTGCTTTTCTCTAAAAAATATTTCCGAAAAAAATATCTATAATTTTTCTTAGTAAAAAAAAATGTTAAAATTTTTTTTGTGCCATTTATGCAATCGAAAGTATGGAGAGCGCGCGGCGCGATCACGCAGCGCTCGCGTGTTCGGCCGACCTAGCGACCGTTCACTTATGTGCGTCTGTCTTTGTCCCACAGGTCGAGTTACCTTTAAAGAAGGCTGCACTAAAACGAGCCAGGGAATCATCGCCACCTGCTGGCCTGGTGACTCCCCAGCCCTCTGACTCCGAAGGGGAGGAAGAATACAGCAAGCGTTCCCGCTGCGAACTGGCACGGCTTCTACTCACAACGCCACCACCTGAGCCACTCCCTACCACGTCACCAGAGCCTTGCGACAGGCCCTCTGTCATAATGCGCGCACACAAGGACGGCACTTGCAGCCGCCTGTCACCGCCGCCTCTCAAACATGTCAACATTCTAAAAACTCTGAAATTCAAAATGAACCGCGGCCACAGTTACTCGTACGCAAAATATATCGCGAGCCAAGCACAAAGTCCTCCACCAGTGGAACCTGCAAGTCCACCTATGCCAGTTGAGGAGGCTAGAGTTCCATCGCCGCATAGCGAATGCCCACCGAAGCAAGTGCGTGACGAGCAACGAGTGCCACAAATCCCCGCGGTCGCCGCGACACCGGGCTGGGTGCCACTGGCTCCAAGACCGACACCTGCCGTCATCGTGCCTGGTTTACTCCCAACCACAGCTCTATGGCTAGTGGCACCGGCTCCGGCCGCGCGCCGACGCCTCTATGAATGCTCGTACCCCGGGTGTGGAAAAAACTACTTCAAATCGTCACATCTGAAAGCTCATGCACGTACACATACCGGAGAGCGGCCATTCAAATGCGCGTGGCCCGGCTGTGAGCGAAGATTCTCTCGGTCCGATGAATTGTCGAGACATAAGCGCACACACACCGGAGAAAAGAAGTTCGGATGCCGTGTGTGCAACCGTCGCTTCATGCGCTCGGACCACCTCGCGAAACACGTCAAAAGACACACGAAGGAGCGAGTGCCCCCTGCACCAGTGTTAAGACTTCTACCTTCCCCACCTCTCGCGTTACCGGTTCCCATACAACCCACCGTTGCGTTAGCTCAGTAAGCGCAACACGACTGTGATTCAGATCTCATGATCATTACCTAGTTGTAGCTGTACTCATCTTTAAGACTGTCCTATGTTACTACTTATGTAGTCTTAGTTTTAAGTCAAATATGTTATTTAGGCGATAAGTGGGAGAGTTAATAAAAGGAATATTTTGTATAATATCACTTTGTTGTATGATTTGTTGGCACTAGAAACACATACCAAAACACTTTTTGGGTCCACTAAAGACACTCTTAAGATTTTTGGAACACTAAGATTGTTAGCACTTGTTAAGTTGTAGTTTTCCGATTGTAAGTTTGTATTGGGATCGAACACAGGTCCCCTGAGCTCGGGAGGCCGACGGGCGACTGCGCGCGGCCCGCACCGTCTCCCTCGACACGCCTCCCGAACTGATAACGCACTCGCTAGTGACTCTTATCTCTAGCTAAGTCACTACGATATCACAGAAATGTCTAAGCTTTCGATTCAAAAAATGAAAATACAATAAATAACAAAATATTTTTAGATTTTAATTTTGGTGTTTTTTTAATCTTTAATCGAAGCCAAATCCATGAATAGTCAATAATAAATAATTAATACAATGATGTACCAAAAGTAATGCAAAATGAAAACGACACGTTGCAAGATGCAACAAAAACTACCTGTTTACCAAAATACTAATTCTTAATGCAAAATTAATGGTTCTAATATCCAAGAAGCTACTTCCTCTTCTCTTGCATCATACGTTTTGAAGTAAAGGCAAGTAATGGATTGATTACAATCAAGGGGCATTTATAAGAATGTTTCTTTTCTGCCAAAGGTTATTCGGTGCTTTTCACTCGCTGCCTTTCAATTTAATTAGTTCCATAAGCTATAATTTTTCAATTTATTTAATTTAATTTTTGAAGACTATCTTAGGTACGTCACTAAACATATATATTTTATTTTATTTTATTTTATTTTATTTATTAGGTATAACAACAAATTTACAAACTTAACTAGTTACAGACACATTTTATATAACATTTGTACGTTCGTAAATTCACTTACAGTTATACACAACTTTAACTCTTAACATGCAGAATAGGTAAAATGAAACTATATATATATATATAAACTATCTAAAAGGAAAAATGTCTATCTAACAGAATTTTAAAACGGGCGTTGTTTAAATAGAATATGTCAAACTCGACATCCAGGTCGTTATAATAACGACATATTCTATAAAATGGATTATTGTAAGAAACATTATTTCGAGCCCGTGGTTCGGTACGTACAGGGCGATTCGGTGCCTTCAGATTGAGATGCCGCAAGAGATCCCCATCCAAATGGTTATTCAAGATCTTATGCAATACATTTAAGGAATTACATTTAAGGATTTACGCCTCACTTCTAAACTTTTGAGGTTCGAAAATTTTAATTTATCCTCGTAACATTTTAGCGTTTGATTACTTCCAAATTTTAAACAAAAGTAACGGACAAATTTTCTTTGCACAGTTTCTAATCTATTTATGTGTATTTGGTACATGGGTGACCATATAACCGAACAATATTCAACAATTGACCGTACTAAAGAAACATATAGAAATATAAATGGTAGGGCTTTTTTAAAAGGTTTGCAAGTGCGTATCAAAAAACCTAGTAATTTATTTGCTTTACCTATAATTGAACTGTAATATGGTCGAAACGATAAATTTTCATCAAATAATATTCCTAAATCTTTTACAATGTTAACTTTTCTTAGAGGTATGCGATTAATACTATAATTATATGTATAAGGTTTTTTATTTTTCGTAAATGATATAATATGACATTTACTAACATTAAGAGACATCATGTTTGTTTCGCACCATTCAGATAATTTATTAAGATCTTGCTGCAAAACTGCGCAATCAGTATTAGAAGTAACTCTACTGTATATTTTAATATCATCAGCGTAAGCTAAATGGTATGGTATGGTATAGTATGGTCAGAAGATCATTGATAAAAATTAAAAATAATAATGGGCCTAACATCGAGCCCTGAGGAACGCCAGATATGGCTGGGAAAGGGCTGGAGTCATATCCATACACTGCTACAAATTGCGATCGATTAAGGATGTAAGATCTTAGCCATCTGAACAACGAACCCTCAATACCAATATGATTTAACTTTGCGAGGAGAACGGCGTGATTAACTCGGTCAAACGCTTTAGCAAAGTCCGTATAAACAGAGTCAACCTGAATCCCTGCGTCAAACGTTGAGCTCAGATAGTGAGTGTATACTAAAAGATTGGAAGTTGTTGAGTGATTGTTGACAAATCCATGTTGCGATGTACTTAAATATGGAGAAATGAAATAATAAATTCGGGAATATATGAGACCTTCAAATAATTTTGAGAAGCAAGATAATATGCTTATTGGGCGGTAGTTTTTAACATTGGACTTATCTCCTCCCTTATGGACTGGTACAATACGAGCCGCTTTCCATATATCTGGAAATATTCCTTCCGTCAAAGATTTATTAAACAATGTAGTTAGTGGCTTAGATAGTGCTTCCGCACACATTATTATGAAAAAAGGAGGTATGCCATCAGGTCCGGCCCCTTTGTTTTTGTTCAAAGTTCTTAAAGCTTCTAGGACTTCAGTTTCTAAGAGAGAGATTGTTGAGAAAGCAGTGTTATATGTGAAAAAGTCAGGTATATAATTATTATTATCAGTAATCGGATGTATACATTGTATACAGATGAGAAATATTCTGCAAACATGTTGCTAATATCATGGCCAGATTCCGCAAAACGCTCATTTAATCGCACTCGTGAAGGGAGAGTATTTGTTAACCGCTTATTCTTTGTGTAACGCCAAAAAATCTTTATATTTTTTATTAAATTAGTTTCAATGTTTTTAATATAAGATTTATAGCACTCTCCAGTTAAAATGTTAGCTCTTTTGCGAAGTAAAGAATAAGTATCATAGTCACGAGGGTTTTTCCCTTTTTTAAACCTTTGACGGTACTTCTCTTTTTCCTTTAGTACGTTTTTTAAATCAAATGTAAACCAATCAGGATAATTAAACTTTTTAGACATATATTTAGGTGTATGTTTTTCTATAATCGACCATATCTCTTTATAAAATATATTTGTGAATTCAATACACGTGTGGGATTGGTATTGTTCCCACTGATATACTTGAAGGCATTTAGATTTTGGTATACAAATTTAAAATTAAATAAACAATTTCCCAAAATTGACTCTTTAAATTGAAAAGTTTTGAACTAGTAGATATGTAATCTAATGACTTACGTTATTCGAATTCGAAGTCGTTCATCCTTCCTTCCTTCGTTTCTTCCAGAAAACGTTGTAAATTAATTTTAAACTAAATCATTTTTTTATAGAACGAGTTGACGGACCACAAGATGGTAAGTGGTCAACCGCCGTCCATGGACACTTACAACACCCGTTGGCACGCGGGTGCGCTGCCGACCTTGCAGAATCCTGTTAACTTTAATTTACATAGCTACAGAATTAACTTCGATTACATATTATTTACAACTTTGATTAAATTGATATTTAAGTTAACCTATCAGGTCAAAGGTTAAAAGGTCAATCTACAGAGAAGTAAATGATTAAGTACCTACCTACCTTTCGTAATTATGTATGCATCATTACCTTATCGTCTTGGAATGTGAAAGATTACACTAATATCTGTTTAACAGATCCCTCTGAGCAACTGTTGGGTTACAATACTATAAGTGTCAAAAACAGTGTGAAATAATTTTTACACCACAATAGAAAAACAACAATTTTCGTTGTCTATATTTTTCTTTAATCTATATTTTGATTATTACATATATCTTTCATTGAATTTTGGAGATAAAATTAATAATAAAATGTCATCAGCTTTACAAATAAACTTGACGTGAAATAACTCCTTTTTAAAAACCCAGTACCCAGAAAACATAATTTTCCTTTTCTATATTATTCATAAATCTATATTTCGATTACATAATGTTCTTTCATAAATGCTTAGAGATAATTTTAATAATATAATTTCATCAGCTTTAAATATTTTATAACAAAAAGAGAACAAGAAAATTTCTTTGTCATTTTTTAAGTCCAAGAGCGTCATTACTTGCGTCACAAAGCCAAAATCATGGGGCGTGCGTTAGGCGTGTTCACCGACGCGTCACGAGCCCGTCACGTCGTTGACACGTTCCCACGCCGTGTCTGTGACGTCACGTCAGTGAAAAGTAACACTTTTATTGATAATGCGAACCTAATACTCAGGTGCACAAATATTTTAAATATTGTCTCTTGCGCATGATTGACATTTTTGTAGGATTTCATAATGTAATTAATTATCTAATTATTGTTAACAATTACCAATAATTATCTATAGATTATTAAAATAACGAGGAATTTTTCATAAAATTTGATAGGTATATAAAGACAAGAGAAGATTATGTAAGAGAAAATCAGATCGCGTTTGGTGGCGGTACTTAAGAGAAGCTCTACTCATGTACAGTAGTGGGGTGACAGTGATATGATACGATAGTAGGTAATGTAGGTTGTGTAAGTATTTCTAAAAAACGTAAAAAAAGGTTCTATTTTTCATGTGGTACTGGATATTTACTGAATTTGGTTAAAAAAATATATATTTCAGCGATTCCCTTCCACACGGCCCTTGATTTTAACCAACTGACACAATTTAAATAAATAGTAAAACGCGTAATTTGTATTGCACAATATCTAAGTGTATTAATTCAATGAGTCAGTCAGTCAGTCAATCGGGACAATTCTCTTTATTTCTTGCCAGAGGCGTCGCTCGTGTGGGTTTTGTTTTAAAAACTAATGGATTATGGACTACTCCCCTTGGAAAAAATTCTTTGAAATCCGTGTAGTAATTTAATCGCGAAAACATAAACAACGAATAGACAGATAAGAATACTTTTATGTTAGTGATAAATGTTAGTGGCAGATAATGTTAGTGACAGATTATGTTAGTGTGGATAAGGCCATAATTATTTCTAAATTATAAATTTTATAATATACCTGTTTTTGACTGCGAATGCAATTGATAAAACACAACAAATGGATACATGGAATAGATGTAATTAACAATAATGATTTGTGTGTTGGCGGACACGTTAACGAAAAGAAATGCAAATAAAACATTATTCAAATAAAATGCAAAATTGTAAGTGACTTTTTTCAGCTTCTTAAAATACAGCTCTGGCAATGAAGTACCTACCTGCAAACAGAATGTATTGTAGGTGTATTCCCTTAACACCGCGTGTTCATGGCTGCCCTCAAAACTGTGGTTTCTATTTTGAAAAAAGCTAAAACGGATATAGTAATTTGTGACGTTATTTTTTTTCTTTATTTATCTGACATAGGGGACGGAAAAAACTTTATCTATATATTTATTTAAGCCTTACCATACAGAAATTGTATAGAATTATATAGACTTAATGCCTAGCTAGCCTCTTGTGGAATTCTCTGTCAGTCAACCTTTGGTTAAACAGAAATGCATGATTGCATAACACAGTTCTCGCTTAAGTGAATACAAAATAGTATACACATACTAAGTACATACATATGACAAATATAAGTAAACGTCTCATTTTTAGGAGAAGCAAAAAAAATATTTAGTCCAGTCTAAATACATCGGAGTGCTTCGGTTGTAGCAATTTTTATTTTTACTTTTGTATCCTTCTAAATGAAATGTCCACCGATCAGTTACTTCTAAATGTTTTAGTATCAAAAGTAAATAAAACGGTTTTTTGCAAATATCTCGTAAATGACTATTCGGTAAAATACTTTCATGAAAAAGGTAACAAGTCATGAAATTTCCCACAAAAAGTTTTGGTATTTTTTTCGATAGGATTAACCGTTGGTGAGATATGGTGATGTCTACAAAGGTATCTTTATTGGCTAGACATAAACTGTACTTATCTATTTGTACCATATGATGTATATTATGCTGTTGATATTCTCATAACGAAGATAAAATGAAACAAAAACCATTTCATCTATAAAAATTCTATCATAAATTTTCTATATCGTAGATTTTCTATCGTACCTAATTTAAGAAAATATGAACTTTAAAATGAATCATTACTTACATGTTTTTCGAAGGAAGTTTGCCTTCATGAAAAATACGGAAGCATTTTTCATCAAAACATAGTCAAGAGTACAATGTTATTTTTTCAATTCAAACACCGGAAAGTAAACGTTAGTCATCTTAAATAAGTTGATTGGGAAACGCAAAAAAGCACCTTGTAACTGTTTAGATACTGTTTGTGTTACTGTTTATATAGTTGAGGAATGATAAAAAATGTTCTCGATTACAAGGCGTTGAATGGTGCCAATTTATATTTAGTTCGGGATTAGGTACAAAGTGCAAATAATCGGTTGGTTACTTCGTATTTATAATGCGGGGCGACGGGCGAGCTTCGTGGACTTTGCGCCTCTCCCATGCGATATATTTTTATTGAACAACATTTGTTTGTTGATATTTTATTTATTAGGTGCCAATTACAGAAGATGTGACTTACGAAGCGAATGGAAACGATCTATAGTGTATAACTATCATAAGTCATACAGAGGACCGCCTAGATATACGTAGGGTTTAAATACAATATTCGGAGCCCTAATGTAGTATTAATTAATTTATTACTAGCGACCCGCCCTCGCTTCGCTTCGGTTTAGAAGTTCTTTTTTTCAATTTTTTTTTTCAAAATTTAAGTAACATTTCCACCATACAATTATATTCGTGTAAATCTTACGGTTTTTGCAGCGTACGCCAAAATAGCTCGCAGATGGACGAATTTTTTCCGACTTACTTGACACTTATCGTTATATTTTGGCCAAATTATAGCCTATGTTACTCAGGGATAATGTAACATTCTAATGGTGAAAGAATCTTTGAAATCGGTCCAGTAGTTTTTGAGTTTATTCGTTACAAACATACAAAAATACAAATCTTTCCTCTTTATAATATTAGTATGATAAGGCAAAAATAATAAGTAGACTCTCGGCGTGTATATTGCTATATCTTAATATGTCAGATGTTAGATCATATATATATTTAATCTATTTAAACAAAATCTTAAAACGACGAAATTTTAAGTTAATTTTTTTATCCAAAGCCAATAAGTCCATACCGACAATACGATCCCTTTGCTCAGATAACAACTTTGATAGAATACCTAGATATTAGCCTACTTACCTAGATATTGGCGATGGTGTACCTACTTATCATCAGTTAAGGGATATCTATTCCATAAGACAAGATCCTGTGACGGCCTACTGACATTCTCGGCTAACATTCTTAATAGGTATCATAATTTTCAATGGTTTGGGACCTTTGAGTTGGTACTTATGAATTATTCAATTATCTCTTATTCAGCGGTAAAGGGAAACATTGTGAGAATATCCACGTGCCCAAGAATGTAGGGTGTTTGTAATATCTAACGCTACACACTGAGCCTTCATAACAGAGTAACAGATTTAAATTTCAGATATGCCAAAATTCTCATACAGACGTAGGTACATAAAGGATATCTTATGAATCAAACATGATATCTTGACTTAAAGAGAAATATATATTTGATCACATACGGCTGTAATGTACCTAATCTAATGAAAAAAGAATAAAGTTACAACAAATCCAAATCTTAGTTCAAATCCTCGGCCAATACTACTAAGTTTCAATTTATATACGAATTTTTAAATTATTTTATTCACTGCAAGGCGGTAAACAAAAATATCGTGAGGAAACCCAGATGCTTGATAGTAAAAAGAAGTTTGGAGTTAAACTAAAATATGGTGGATTGTGGCCCGAAATCTAATAATTGACTAGGGGAGGCATGTGCCCTGCAGTGGGACTAGGCTAATATCGATATCGAAATGAATATTAAGATAACCCGCATAAAAAGTTTGTACTCTTGCGAACGCTTGGTTGGTCAATGTTTGTCGTGTATATCGATTTAGAATGCCCTTTGATACGTGCGCGTGCGCTATTTCAATAAAATAGCGAGGAATTAACCCAAACAAAATACGAATAGCGTACAATCAGCAACAGGTCAACATATAACCATCCTCACCTTATAGCACGGTAGTGATAAGTGCTAAAATCGATTGGTTTTGGGTACGTTAGCGTGTTACTGACTGTACCGTTTGAAGGGCGTTCGTTGTTTACTTCGGAAAAATACTGGATTTAAAAAAAACAAACGGCGATTCGATTACTGTGGTGTTTCTTAGTATTGTCATAGAGACAGAAACAATCTATATAGCTATCGTAACAGAGCGGTGTCTGTAATTTTAATGTTTTTTGAAAAAGTCATTGCAGTGTACAGAGCCGGCTCTAGGCCATGTAGCGCCCGGGTGCAATCAATACCCTGGCGCCCTCTAGTAGGCTCTTTGGAGGCGTCGCGAACGGCACTCGGCGCCCCCTAACACCCTGCACCATAGGTAAAGCCGGCACTGGCAGTGTAATGTACACGTAATACAGAGTACATTTTTTGGAATTTTTGTATGTCGTCTGTCTATCTGAACGCGCATCTCGCAAAACCCACTGGTTGGATTTTAATGAAACATGGTATAGTCATAACTTATATGCTGGATTAACATTTAGGGTACTTACTTCTTATCCAGATAAATTATGCAGTTCCCGCGGGAATCACAAGTTCACGCGAACGAAGTCGCTGGCACCATTAGTATACAATATTAGTTTGTTAGCAATAAAGATGTAAATAGCTTAGGCAGTCATTACATAATCAATCCAGATCACGATCGTTAATGGTGATCCATATTGACCGTGTATTGTATCGAATTCCACACATTACACGGTCAATCGTGATCTGGATTTATTGTGTAATGACCGTCTTAGTGGATATGTCCACTCCACAGTTATGCGATTTCGTTTCGTAATCGTATATCTGTGTGTCCTGTGAAAGTCGGTATCACTCGAGTTATATCACCGTTTTAAGTGAATTATATTCAATAAAAGAACTAGAATTTTACAAAAACTGAAGGTAACTGAGTAGGTAGGATTCAGATAAAAAAACCAGATAAACCAGATAAATTCAGATAAACCCTTATATCATATCTTCCATCAGTTTTCTCCGCTGCTGGGTAATTATAAACCTCTCTTTCTTGTATAGAGAGAAGACGGAAGACGAACCTACAGTCACCTGGTGGTAAGTGTGTATACTATTGCCCATGGCCGTCCACCATACAGTCCAGAATGATAAACGTCTGCACGACCTTGGATCCGCTGCCATTGAATATTTAGTTGTGAATTTGAAGAAAGTTTTGGTAAAATGAGGAGAGATAAATTAGAATGGGATGGGAACGGGCTTTGACATATCTCACTTACTACGGAAACACGCACGCACTTTGGGGAAATAGGATACAGTGGGAAATGTGGTACATTTTACGGTAGTCTGGTTTCTAAGGCCTGTTATCGGTATCATACATAAAGGAATGTTAATACTTCCTGTAATCCATTAAACTGTCAAACATAGAAAGGAAAAACGTGTAACTGCAGTTAAAAACCAAGATTGTATTTTGCTAAGCAACAAATGAAAGCGAAGGGCCGCCCTTGAACTTTCTACGCGGGCAACTGCCGTAGGTCACGCTTGTTTGAATTAAATGCGTAGTTAGGTACGGTACCCAACTACGTGTAAAACGTCCGACAATACCGGCCAACCCAATTCAATACTTATTTTATTTTATTTATTTATTTGCACACTATTACATTTTACATTTTTACATTACACGTAATTACTATTCGTATTTGCGAATAGTGAGGTAAATTATTCGTATTCATATGTGAATGTGAATTCGCGAATAGTGCTTTTTTACTATTTGAAACATCCCTAATACATATACATACATACCTTAATAGCCTTATTTCCGAGCAATATTCTCCACTTAGTAAATGTTCTCGGATTTTTTTTTATTATTTATTGGTTTTTATGAATGTTGTCCCTAAAGTTTTAGTTAATTAATTTAGTCAATCCTTAAGCACCTAACGAAAGGCCAAATAAAACAAAGGCGCTGGGGCTGATCTACAAATAAGGATAATCGGCACATAAATTTCATGTACGAGTTCCCCAACCCAATACCTAGGACGAAATAAGACGAGGGTATTTAAACATGAAAATCTAGCACAAGTTCTTACGAAACAACATTGAATATTCTTTTAAATAAATGATAATAGCATTCAGACACATTAATACAGATTGTTACAGTTTTCTTTGTTTATAATTTTCAATGCATTTCTATCAAATCGGTTTAATATTTTTTACAATAAAATAAGTTGGTTTAATAAGTTTTACGCCTGCAAAACCTGGTGATTGATGTCTGCGGACGAGCAGTGGCTGTTTTCGAGAGAAAACTGATACGTTATATGAGAAAAGAAAGTAAAATTGACTTATCAGTTACCATGAACGAATTAATTACGAAATAGATAGTCTGAATCAAAAAGAAATCCTGTAAATCACAGCGTTTGAGATGGACTGGACTTAAGTGCGAATGACATAAGAAAGAGCGACAAAAATAGTGACAGGCTGTGTCCCGCAACAAAAGAGACTACGAGGCAGGCCACGACAGAGATGGATCGAGTGTGTAGAGGATGGTCTGAGGAGCATGAGAATAGTAACATTAGAAAAGAGAGGCCAAATATACTATCAAATGGGGGAGGTTTCTGGAGGAGGCCAAGACCCAAATCGGATTGTAACGCCGCTAATTCATTTAGTCTTTGACTGAGTGATCCTATTTTATTTGTCCATACTTTATTGCACATAAATAATTGTACAGAATTGTACAAAAGGCGGCCTTCTAACATTATCACAAAAGGGATGTATCACAGCGATAGTTATTGTTTTTTTTCTATTTAATTGTTTTTTCTAGCAGGCGTCCATAGCATGTACTAGTACCTCAAAGTCAAAAACGTATTATCTTTAATCTACGTACACAGTTTACATTGCAAGTATTGGTTTCCCTTCGTACACCCTTCACACAGCTAGGGGATTATTACCAATTATGATTGTAAGACATCAAAATGGCCATCAAGTCCTACGCTACAAGATCCCATTCCAACCGCTCCCAGATACACTCATGATGCAAAACACGTCTCGCGTTCTTTCTTAACGCAAACACCAAAATACATGAATATTTTTTAGACACAGACACAGTTTTCAGAAAAACAGACAGAGTGAACAATATAGGTCTGTGTAATTGTTAACCAGTTTTACGCTCCAAGAGAGTAATCCAAATGCTTTTAGACACACGAACGCAACACGAATGCCTTGCGTGCTCCCGTGACGGAAAAACAAAGCCTCAAGGCCATGCATTAAAATTTGCACTTATAACGGGGGATTGAAATCTTACTAGCAAAGTGTTTTAATACAAAATTGAAACAGTAACAGCCCCGTAACAGAAACAGTAACAGTAATAAAATTAAGCCCCGTAACAGTAAGCTGCAAAAGCAAATACATCAGTTAAGAGGAAGAGGTTATAAAAATGATCGTCACTAGTGCTTACGCTCTGAAACATTCCAACCGCTTCCAGGCACACATGTGTCGCTTTCATAACGCAAAATCAAAAACTCAAGGTCACATAAACAGTCACATAACAGTTAACTCGAAATAACAACTGGAAATTTTACATTAATACCTGCAACGTTTCTAATCCTACGCTTAAAGATTTAATTCCGGATTTAATTTTAGGCGCAACCTCTTGTTGTCATAACGAAAAATTCAAAAAGCCAAGGTCATAAACTCTTGTACAATGAAGATTCAAATCCCAAGATGCAACAGTTGAACTAAACGAGTCGTCAAAATGGTCATCAAGTCCATACGTCTTAAAATTGCATTGCAACCACTCCCAGGCGCACTCATGTACACAGCACGCAAGTGTCGCTGTTGTCATAAAGCAAAATCAAACACCCGAGGTGATATACTCTTTACAATGAAGACCCGAAACCCAAGATGCACCAATTGAGCTAAACGAGTCATTGAAATGGTCATCAAGTCCATAGGTACGTTTCAAGATTCCGTTTCAACCGCTACCCGGGCACGCCCATTCGACGCGGCACGCACGGCTCGCGTGTAGCAATGACGCAACACGCCTCGCTATTCTCGATTGTAAACATACTCACCGGCTAGGTGTTCCGGTTTGAGTAAACGTCGTGATCGGAATTAGCATCGGTTTAAGCGGTTTGAACTGCTTTGATGATACATACGTCAGAATAATCAAAATTGGACGAAATGTTGAACACGTTTTTTCATTGAACATGTAGTAATATGAACACATCAAGAATTCTTTGTTTCGAAGGTAGATTTCCTGAATTTGAACACAAATATGAAACTGTATTATAGCTAAAATTACTAAATTACAGGTCGTGAATGGGATGTGATGCATCAGATTGTAATTTCATAATTCCTACGGACTGTAACATAAAAAAATAAAACTTTAACTGCCTTAAAATTAATAAGATGTGTAAGTATTTTCATATTTCGTTTATATTTTTAATTTTTAATTTTTATGTTTCGTAAAAATACATATTAATTAACTGAACAACTTTCATAATCCGCAAAAAGGAAGGATTTCAAATTATACGCACAAAGAAATCAAAAGCCCCATTCAAATGTATTCAATTATATTTAAATGTATACCGGGAATTCACCCACGTATCTTTATTATTTCATTTCGGAAGATTCCAAAAATATTCATTTCTTGGTATAGTTATAGATATGAAAATAAAAAATAATAATTCCTCTTAATAAAACTAATTATTTACCACGAGCCATAATACAAAGACCTTATAACATCTGTATTCCTGGCAACAGCCCAGTCTCTCGTAACGTAGTTCAAAGGGCTTAGAGAAGGTTCCGGATCCCCTAGAACGACTCCTAAATACGTGTATGAAAACCTCTTAATTAGGTAGAAGCAATTTGCAGTATCCTGAAAGACGAAAAGCAAAATGTACTTAAGTAGAACTAAACAGTAACTGGCCATAGACCTCGTTCCAGTCACAAGCCCTTGCATAAACTTTTCTAAATAATGAGAAAAAGTCACATCTCCGTATATATGCATGTGTGTATGTATATTTTAAGTGTTTATTATTATTTGTAGATTTTATAAATTTTAAATTTTTTTTTATATACTTGCACTTACCATATCATCACTATATATAGCCCCAAGTCCATCTCTTGTTAAAACAATAAAGTGTAAATAAATGAAATAAATCTCTTAATTGTAGGACTTATGGGAAAATTAAGGATGTTCAAGATTTGAAGACAAACATGGACGGCGTGGTTTGGTTTTAAAATTATGTAGTCGTAAGTTAATTAATTCAGGCTGGTCAATCTTGGTTGCTCTAGGGTTCACTCTGATGGACAGGATGACACGGCTTGTGTGTAAGAGTCCTAACGTTACGTGGAACATATTTTCTGTTCAGGAATTTACAAAGATTTTTATAGAACCTTTGTAAGTTATAGTATTCCTTAAGTTCTCTATTTTTTCTGTTTTTTTTTTTAATCTATAGCACCCACAACATAGTTTAAATTAATTGGATGTTCATTGCGAAATCTGTGTTTCAGTAAATGTTGGTTTTATACAGTAAATCGTGGTACTTTCCTTTGTGCCAACCTGCTCGATGCATATATGCAGGGTTCGCTGATATACATCAACGGATATATATCACGATATATATCAATTGGTATTTATATTGATGTTCATCGTCAAAACTAGAATTTTAAGCTTTTAAATTGTTATACTGACATAAATAAAAATTATGATCTGCCAGTGCCAATGATCCAACACTAAAGATTATAATTATAATTTAGTTGAATGTTGATTCAGTAGACTGATGATTAATCTCAGACTCTAATTTGTTGTTACTCTAATTTTACTCTTAATTTTTGTTTCGTTTTATAATAAATAAGTCTATTAATCAAACTCAGTTTCATTTAAAGATTTTGAATTAAAACCACTTACAAAATGATATTTTTTTATATCGGATATTTTGATATTTATGTATTATAAATATCTATAATATTATTTGATATTTATGTATACCCTGCATATATGTATTGCGATAAACTACCCGACTGATAACATGCTGCAAATATTTAACTCCATTCTTAGAAAAGTATAACAATACTAGAAAGAATATTCAGAGAATTATAAAAATGAAATAATATGTACAGCAAACCTCATAAAAATGCAATCTTTCTCCCAGTCGGTGTTTCGGCGGCAAATTGCAAAAACTGTTCCAATCAACGATTTCAACTTTCTACGCTCATTAGATATTCTGAACTGAAAGCGCGAAGAGTCATCCAGACACATGACTTGTTCACGTGAAGACATTATGTCATTCCGTGCCATGTTATGTCCATTCATTAGGCAAATATTGGCTAAAAGCTGGAAACTAAATATATATATACCCCAGGTTTCAGGAACATTTCAATAACGTTGCCAGCATGGAAATAGCCCAATAATATAAAGGCGTAACTCTGTTTGATATCTCTGGACATCTGGACTAACATCGAGGAAGTTTTAACTTCAATGTCACATGTTCCGGATTTTTTTATCAAAATTACAAAAAGATACTCTCCATTCACATCTATTTTTTTTCTAGTTTACTATAGTCTACGGAAAAAATAAATCTGCTAGTCGTTAGCTTTACCTATATTCTTTTCAAGGTACAGATTTTAAATCTAGTTTTAGAGTCAGAGTCAGAAAGTTTGAGAGTCAAGAGTTAAATTGAGAGAAATAAAGACAATTTAAATTTTGGTTATTCTCCCTTACCTTTGGTTCAAAATTATCATAATAATTAATATCAAAATTATCATAATAATTTAGTACCAGTGAGAAATGAGATTGTGTTGTTTTTTTTTTTGTTATCTTGCTAAATAGCACACATCATAAATTTATCATTATACCCATGAAAACTGTTCATTAATCTATTTATAAATGTAACATTTATAATTGCTGATTGGCATATGCAGCGTTACAATACGCCAGGATGTGATAATGTTATCTCAGTAAAACTGCGTATTAAACATCAGAAAATAATTTTAATGATTTATCAACACATGCATAGTTGTGGTAATTTGCAAGTGTTGATATTTGCAAGAACGTTGAGCATCTCGCCAGCAAACAATCTAACCCGGCATTCCTACCGTTCGAAAGTCTGCAGCTTTCTAAGTTAATACCGAATTGACTAAGGAAAAATCTACTCGGTGTTCTCACCATAGGACCCCGTATCATCAATATTTCAACACATCGTTACAATGACCAGTCGCGTCTTCGATGTCGTGACAATCGATGTCGAGCTTATAGTTTAACCACTACTTTACACTAAATCTACGATAGCGTGGGTGAAACCGCGGGCAGTCGCTATATTTTTATTGCTCGTGATGCTTTCCAGTCCGTTAAAAACAATGTTAATATGAATGGCTGCATAGTCATACAACTCAACGTAAAAGGAATGCACTTAAAGAATCGAAATTTCATTCCTCGCCCATTCTTGCACATGCTGATGATATGGTATGTTCATGATATATGATAGTAGCAGGTTATTGCAATATGCACTTGGATCATAACATCAGCATAAACGTTTCCATATTTTCATTGCATTATTTCCTAATCCCTAATTCAATCTCCGCATTACCATTTTATTTCTTACATGGTCTGCCCGATTACATCTTACATTACTCACTCTTCATAGGCTTCGGTACACTTCAAAACTATTTTACCTACAAGTTGGCACTCCGTTCATGTCACCTATTTCCCGCCCATTTCCCGATGCGGGCTTCACACATTAGTAAGGTTCGGGTTAAGATGCATTAGTAGGTTACATACAAGATCGAATTATGAAGATTCGGGTGCATAATCTGAGAGAACAATTGCAGAGAATTTTTAACCTGTGAAAAGCATTTCGAACTTGCTCTTTGCGACATCTGGCCTCAACCTCCCAATTTAGTACTCGTAAATATATGCGCCGTGTGGTGTTGGTCGGATTTAGAATAGTACCCCTCCATATCTTCTTGTGGATGCCGGAAAAGGGGACTATTTTTTTTTTAATGGCGAATGTTGCAGACGAGCATACAGTCCCACCTGATGGTAGGTAAATACTGTCGCATATAGACAAATAACAAAGGATAATGGATAACAAAGCAGCTACAACAGATGTTGAAGAACTACACCGCCTCTAAAAGAGTGGACTCGCCAACACGTTTGGCTAGCGTAAGCTTTTTTACGCTATACATCGTTTATTACGCTATCATACTACTCGTATATGCATCATCTATCCGGACAAACCCAAGACGAATGTTCAATTTATAAAAAACCCGTGATAACGCGTTGAAATTAGGTCCATTCCTTCAATCGTGTTTTTATTCAGTCAGTGACCCTGTCATTTTGGGTGCACTCCCACGCCCGTGTGATGTCTGAACATCCATTTTTAATTATATGTGTCGCAACTGAGATGTGTTTATTTTTTAAACTCAGTAGTGAGTAGGAATGTAAACATTTCTAGAATGATTTTTGAATGTTTGACTCAATCCCAAACAGGTGGTTTCTATTTCTCTATATCCTTACCTCATTATTTAGATTATTAAGTTTGTTTGTATAACTAATCGGGTACAGTCGGAAAATTACTAATGTACTGAAAAACCAACCGATTTTTTTTTCTAAGCGTATGAAAGTACATAGTCACTTGGACAGGTAAATGTGGCATTTTAAAGCCATACATCCTTCATGAACAAGATAACGTGCATGAGGTGATCCATGGCTAGCAGAGGACCATAAAAGGGCTGGTTATGCCAATAGTCAGCAACAGGTTGACGTATACATGGGTGGTATATGGGTATGGGTGCCTTAATATGTTAGTAATAAAGGCTTGAATTGTATGTTTTACGGTTTCATCAGCGTATTGCTGTACCTATGGGTATAGTATATTTTTAAGTAATTATACTGCTGGTTTTATTCGGTTAACCTGTTCCCATTGTAGCTATAGTTAATTAGAAACAAGGGCTAGAATACAATTTGGCGTTCAATTACTTGTCGACAGTACAAACAATTTATGTGTTTGATTTTCAGTCTATTCCTACTTGTAGTAGAGTAATATTTTTGCGTCACAGATGTAGAAATTTTACAGTATTTGTCAAAATTGTATGAAATACCAGAGTATTTTTTTAAAAGAATAAGTAAAATGAGAGGTTGTGAAAATATAAGTATAAACACGATTTAATGGAACACATTTTCCAAATATTTAACGCCTCTATGAACCACTGCTATCATAATGATAAAGTCCGCACGCCGCTCTACCATAGTCGGCATAAAGTGCACCTATCTACAACAGCTACTTGGTGGTATGTGTGTCAATGTTGCCACACCGCAGGCCCCGCGTGACGTCACCTGACGCGCCGCCACGCGCCGGACGCGTGCGCAGCTCACGCCCACCGCGTGCATCACGAGTTCGCGGTCCGCAATCACGATGCCAAACGTGTTCTGTCGTGTTGTCAAATACGATCACTTGGGAAATTTGCAATTTTTGGTTCAGGACAGAGTTGTGTCTTCGTACTAAATGGTACAGGTATACGTAAGTTCATAGAATCAGTATAGTTAATAAAATAAGCATGATGAATTGGCAACAGGCGGGCCATATTGAGACAGGACTGATAACCGATGCAATATTCGTGAATTTCGTGAGTTCTGCAATTCACATCATCTGAGTTGGACTGGACGTGTGCAGCGTATGTCGCAAGAAACATAGCCAAAAATAATTACAAGCTAAATTCCGTGATAAAGATGGATTCTGTGAAAGAGATGGATCGGGTGTGTTGAGAAAGATCTTAGGAGCATGAGAAGAATAATATTCTAGAACAGAGAGGCCAAAAATAGAACCAAATGGAGGAGGAATGTGGAGGCGGCCAAGACCCAAAACGATTGCAGCGCTGTTGAAAGTAAAGCAAGTAAGATGACGTTAGTGAATAGGAATAGAAACTCAGGAAGCTATTCGACCGCAGTACCTAACGACACAATACGATATCATCGAGCTAGTGGTAATTGGAAGATATAAACTCAGTGGTTTAAACTTAAGGCTTCATAAAAACAAACACTTAAACTAGCGAAGTCCCCCTGTGATTGCAAGAACTAGTGAAATTCCACTGTAGGTACCGTGCAGTGGAACGTTATATTTGATTACGGTTAGCAGGAACCCAAGAATATTCTGGAAACTAAAGTCTGAAGTCAATGTTGTTGCTGACGCGTATGACTACATGGTATTGAATGTGGTTCTAAACTAAGACGCCCTGAAACACATAAATTAAAGTACTTACGTAATACTATAGATTCGATAAAATTGCAAGTAGGTTGTAGTGTTGGTCTTGTTAATAAAATTAATAATGAAATAAACTAGTTCTAGTATGATTCTAATGATGAAAGTACGAATAATTATATGCGGTGCGACTGAATGTAAATCCTAAAAAAGTTAAACGAAATAAAAAAAAAGCTATCTAAGCTCATAAAAAGAACAATACAAAACTACCACAGATAACTGTGAAAAAACGAGCTAACCACATTGTTTACGTGTTTACAAAACCCGTTGATCTTACGCAAGAAAAACACGCCGTTGACGATTGAGAGCCGAGATGATAAGTGTGTCGAAGATCTGCCGGTTCACATCACGTCTTCACCGAAGCGGAATTACCAGCTGTAGGTACATACAGTATTTATAGTAGGGTAACATTTGGACATTTTACTGCGATTGAAATAAAATTTAATATATAATTTCTATGGTTTTATTAAAATAACAATAAGCACACATACAATTAAAGCAAACGAGTAAGTAAAAATACCACAGTAACATTTATAGAATGTTAATAAACATGTGCGATTAAAAAAATTGAATGACACAAGGATTTCATTAAAAATTTCATTATTCTTTTTAAATGTTTTAACATTACATAATTACAACATGTTCAATGTTGTAATTAATGTCAAAATAATAATATTGCAGCAACAAATAAATTTAGTCAAAAAAATTAAATACGAATAAAAATAATTGAAAAATATCTATACATATAATAAAATTGTAACAGGCCGATGTCTGTACATTATAGATATTGAAAAGAAACTAATATGGGGTTGAATGCAGTTTTCACCGATGTATTGCTAGAGGTCTAACTTAAAATATAGGCTGCATTTTACCGCAGGAAAATATCTTATCCCGATTGTTTTAAATTTAATAAACCGAAGCGAAGTGAGGGCGGGTCGCTAGTACGGTAATAATTTTGTGTATTTTTGATAATTTAAACAGACTAACATTTGTTTAAAAATTATTAATTAAACCACTACAGGTTTAAACGTTTCTAAAATACGATAAATTGAAGAATTTTTATAATAATTTACGTAATTAATCTTCATAATATTAATTGTAAATATTGTAGATATCGCCAATCTTATTTATATTACAATTTCATTACTTGAACTGACATCGAGTTTGTGTATGGATAATATCATAGATATACAATACATGTACTGCCTGTACTTACGTCATAAGAGGATTCAATATTTGTTATGTCATATCGCAATTGTTACATAATATCGTAATAATAAAATGACAATGTACAAATAGTAGGTAAATACTTACTTCGTCACCCACCACCCAATGAGTAATTAATTCGTCACCCACCACCCAATGAGTAATTAAGTTTAATTACTTTTAATTTGATTTTCTATTTCTCTTAATTAACTTGCTAATCCACTTGCCCTGACCTACAGTGTTATTTATAGATTTCCTTACTTATTCTAGTCTTATCTAAATCTTGGTCTCAGTACTTACAGATTCTCATTTCCTTATTGTTAGCTTATTTGTAACCAAGGCCGAAACTCAGGTCATTGATGTCTATATAATTGGTTAGAATTAGACAAATGCCTATAATAATTAAACTTGTCTATAATTAAACTTTTGTCTTTGCGTGTTAAACCTACGATTCATTCAAAGATTCAAGTTGTTTTTTAAATAATAAATAATTGTTTACATTGTTATCGATCATGATTGATCTTATATCATATTCAAGTTTTAATGTGACACTTTTTAGTCGACCTGTAGGGTCGTTTTTACAATTATGGTTCGCTCCAATTTAATAATAATATTTACGTTACGTTTCATTAATAGTATAATTATCTTCCTTAATGATTCATTCAGTTTCATTTATATTTAAAGTTCACACCTTTAAAAATAATTTTGCAATTCCAGGTCATCGCAAATTGATAACTGTGTTTATATCGTAATCTTTGATTAATCTATTGGGATTTACCTTCCCTAGTGATTCATTCAAACTTTCGTTTGGGTCATTGCCGTTTACGCTAGCAATTTCATTTGCATGCCAATTAGCAAGTGAAACTGCAATTGGGTTATTGACTTGTTTACTTTCTTTGGCTTCGCTATCAGTTTTATTTGAATTTATTTCGGCTTCAGTGATTACTTTCAGTACTTCCAGCTATTGTTTACTGAGTAGAGGTGTTATTTTAGTGGGTTTGTCCAGTCTGTCTGTTTGTTTATTGTCCGTTGTTTCCAGTGTGCCCGTACGATCCGCACTGGGCACTGAATGCCGTTTCACATTGGTTTTATAGACTCGGTACGCCCTGATAACGATGTGTGTTTACATTAGATAATTTCAACACCGCGCGTACGATAAATGTTATAGTATGCAAGAGATAAATAGAGTTCTATTGAATTACATTTGATTTATCGTTTCTGATTAAAAAGAGAATTTCCATGATTCCATGGGTCAATTATAGGAGTTTTTCCGCCACGGTGTTAATACGTGCTACAGCGACTATATAGATTTTTGATGGATTTTAGAAACATGACAATCCTTGCAATTTGCTACAATTACTGTTCTTTAATGTCATCACAATATTGTGACTGATTGTCGATATTAATTATATTTTAACTAGGGGATTTACTATTTTGCATATTACTACAGAATACTTTGGCTACATTTTCTAATCAGTAATTTTATATAGCGTTGTCACAGATTATATATATAATGTACCAAACATTGGCACTACCGCATTTGTTTATCGTCGACGTATGGTTTTAAAATCGATGTTTACAAAATGATCTTATCGGCTCCGAAACACTCGCGACCCTGATGATTTGACTGAAGCTAATACAATCAGATAACAGGCAGGTATCTTAAGATAAATTTGTCTAAAACACTTGATGTCTAAAACAAACGTATCGAAATGTACTCGTAAAGATATTATACTAAAACACCTACTAACTTTACCGAAAGTAAGGAAGGAAAAAAATGTTGTTTAACAAAAAAAATCATAACTTTTCACTTGTCCAATTCTCACGAAACAAGGATTTACAAAGAGAAGAAGTGAAGATTAAATTATTTGTCGAATCGTAATTTAAATCTCATAACAACATTATTAGTGGTTTATGAAATAAGGAGCGCATTACTCAATATTCACTGTTTATTATACGTTATTGCATCGGTATACTTATGGGAAGTAAACTTCAAGATGTTGAAAAATTAGTCCTGTTTTTTGGAATGGTAAAACACCAAAAAATTACTCGACGCACGGAAAAGGACAAATCAATATATATACAGTGTGTCTAGACACCGACCTCGGAGACTTCAATAGTATCTATGCTCCACTTTATCTATAAAAAATAGGGCTTGCAACGCCACAATATCCAACCCCTTAAAGTCTCTGAGATCAGTAGGTATCCAGCCGGACACACTGTACATAGTAACACAATTTAGACATAAGTAGTATTAAATTTCCAATGAAGATTATAAAATGTAACTAAGATTACGTCCGTTGACGTTTTCTTAGTTTGAATTTCATCGCCTTTATTAACTATAGGTACTTAAAACCGTGCCACCTAACTAATTACAAATTTTGATCAGATTATTTGACCGAATAACTTTAATATCTATATTTTTATAGGACGCAAAGGTATCAAACAGTACAAAAGTCAAAGCATACAAAACAGTTGCTAATTAAAATATCCGAGAGTTGTAAAATAAATTGAACTGTGTACTGAGGATTACTTTTAAAGAAGTAATCGACTTATAGTTGCTAACTGAACATCCCCTACCGCTCGACCGGCATGGGAAATAAAACTGGTTAAAAATAAAACTTTTAACTACTTTATAAATACTGATTGATAATGATTTCCCACGACCCGCAACTGATTTACGAGTTCCTATTTAACTGATTATTCTATCCTGTTATGAGGACGCGCACGGTTTTCACGCATTTTTTTTTGGTGTGTTTCACGGACAATTTTGACAAAATAACTGCAATTGTGACAATAGCTATTGCTGATATAGAAGGAACTGTCCTTCCTCTAGACATTAGTTTGAAAAGAGGTTTAGACTAGACTTAAGTTGATTAGATTAGCTCTAGACCGCTCTAGACCCAGGCACAGGAGTTCAAGCAAAATTAAGAATTTGTCGTTGTTTAGTATGACTATTTCCCATTCATTTTAATCCAACCTTAAGGATAACATTAAAACATCATGAGCAAAATTCAAAAGCCAAGTCTTGCAAATTTCTCGCAATTACACCACACCTGCGCCACTACATAACAAAAATACAAATGGAAAACTACAGTGCACCGGAGTTTAAAAACCTTACACGATATCCACCCTCATTGCTCTGGTCATAAGGCTCATTCTTCCTTGAGTTGTTGCCATTGTTTTGAAGCTGTGATGACGCTTGATGACGTCACTCGGCACGCATACTCTTCGTGACCGCGAGTCGCGCCCACCGCGGTCTAAAAATACGTGAACTGTAGTCCCTTGTAGGGAATTCCGATCTTGTTAACAAGTTTAATGAGTGCATTTTTCCTTAATTTTCTTAAAGGAATACATTAACGATTCCACTTAACGTATCATACCATCATCCTCTCTCTACACTTCTGGATAAAGGACTCTGGCAAAGTCCGCCATCACATAGTATCTTTCGCTTGGGTTTCTCTGTGTTAATTTGTTCCACAAACTATACATATATATAGTCTATATATATGTATATGTCTATATAGACCGACCAATTGGCGCAGTTGGTAGTGACCCCGCTTCCTGTGCAAAAGTTCCCGGGTTCGATCTCTGACCGGACATACATTTGTTTAATAAAAAAAAAAGAAAAAGTCAAATGTATGTTCGGTTCTGGGTGTTTGTTTGTGTTTGTATGTCTCTGGACCCACGACACAGGGACTCCTAGTGTGGGTCATTGAGTGTGGCGATAGGTATATACATATACATACTTATGTTATAAACTGTGTGTTATTAATTAGGTAACAAAGAAAGAAACCAACTTTTGCTTCTATAATAGGGTTGCCAGACATAAAATGAGAAATAATTAAATGTGCAATAAATACTGAATTGGCAGCAAATAGATAATAGGTACCAATTTTAAAGGTGGCTTGGGTTTATGTTCTCTGGTGAAAATAAAGAAATAGGAATCCCGGTAAGCGGGACTCAGTCCACTTGGTAATAATAACACTCTTAGTAATCTTATTGTATTTATTTCAGTGATTCAAAAATAGGTAGTTTTGTTAATTATAATTTTCTGCCCATTTAGTATTTTCATTGCTGCTCATTTGAATAAAAAACTATAAAAAAAATACTTTTCCCGGGACATTTCTAATTCATTCATTCATTCCCCGGACATTCATTGTCCCATTTCGAATTTTGCAACGAAGAATAAAACCTCATTGAAGTGACTTTTGTTTTACTTTTTTTTTAAATCAACTACAAGGACCTATGTATCAACCATATTAAATCGAGATTTAAACTGTATTTCTGTGGATTTGAGCCGGCAATAACTTTGTGTGATTGCAATAAAAATTAAAGGTTACAATATTTTTTATCATAGGGTGCACTTCCGGTCGTCAACCGGCTTCAGAATGACACCACCCCATCTCGTCGCGCGGGGGTCGTACAAGGCGACTAAGGGGAAACAAAGCCCCGAGGAACTAACCTCGAACTAACTGGACTCACCAACCCGCTTGGCCAGCGCGAGCGTGCCATTTTAATACACAAGACAATACGTATAAGTAGCCCCATATCCGACAGTGGATGTTGAAAGAGTTGGTTTCTGTTATGTACTTTATTCATTCAGTTAAACAGATCAGTAACTACTCTCAGTTTCAATACATATCGTCAAGCTTTGTCAAGTGAACAAGCCTGAATCGTGAATCGTGATTGACACGTTATTTTTTCCTAATAACCAGGCAGTGCTCGTATTATCACTAGATTATACCAGTTTGTGTTAGATAACGTATCACGATTATCTTGTGTATTGTGCTGTATTTCAATATTTTTCGGATACGATTCCAGTGACTTCTGAGTATATATAAAAGGGAATGAAGGATGCAGGAGGAACAATAGGATTTTGCAAAGGTCGACGGCGCACCCGCATACCCCCTCCTCTGGTGTTGCAGGGGAAAAAAAACATATTGCCAGTATGAGAGTATTGCCAAGGCCCTTGGAGTATGCAATCACCCATTACCTAGGAATATTCTGAAGTCGGCCGACACCACATGTCCAAAGTATACGTTATATAAAGTATATTTATCACTTAAATACTCGTAAAAACTGTGAACGATCGGTTTCCATACATAACACAGAACAGAACAAATCGTATTACAACTGACATGTAATTACATGTTGCATGTAATCTACAGCTACATGTAATTACATTAAATGAGTAATTTAATGTAATACTCGGGCGGGCAGATGGACTGACGACTTGAAGAAAGTCGTCGCTAGTGGGTGGAAGAAAGAGCTGAAGACCGTGTTTGGTGGCGGTCCTTAGAAGAGAATACATCACGCAGTGGAGAGACACAAGCTGATTGTATGGTATTATATGAGTAATTTTTAAATGACGGTAAAAAAAATTAATCCACCAATTGGCATTGAGCCTAATTGTTGAAGAGTGCTAGAAACCTCCCACGATTACAGGGTGTGAACTTTACCTAGCGATGGAAGATACAAAGTAGGGGAAAAAGATTGTTTTTTTTATTTTAAACAGTACAAAACAAAACACTTCAAAATAAATCATTTGACAAAAATGTACTGACATCAAGCCCAGATAACAATTTAACCAGTGAATGGACTAAAAAAGATATAATCCAGGAAACAAATAGGATATAATTAAGAAGCAAATGAAATAGATGTATAGCGATGCTTTTATATTTATACCACACCATACGAGTACATCAACTTGTATGATATGGTATTGCATGCATTGTTGGATACAGAGTTCTAAGCTTAGATCGGCCAAAACCCAGATTTTTTCATTTTTTCAAGTCGTCAGTTACCTGGCCGCAGACGTACCCACGCTATGTCTTTCAGTATCTACATGATCTGCCTTCGAGGACTCATCTGCTCCATTAGTATTGTTTCATTGACAGATATTATCTGGCTACTGTCACTTGCGCTTGCTGATTCCTTGAGCAAATAACAGTTCTAATGTCAAATAACTGTAAGGTTCAAGCCTCAAACCTGGAAAATCTTCATTTTAAACGTTTTTAACCTCAAGGGTTTAAGACCATCAAACGTAAAAAACTTAACTTGGACGCTCGAGTATCAAGATTTCATTAGAAGTCACTTAACGTTCGAGGTTAGTAGTCACTCAGCGCTTATTTTTACTATACATACTAAGCATTGTCTTTATAAACTACCTGATGTCGTTTTAAGTATTTGCTTTAGAATCGATAACTGTACATATTTGTGACAAAGAAAGTGGCATGCTTGTAGGTATTTTCATGTGGATAATCTGAAAACTTTTTTCTTCAAATTTATTTCTGACAAATATTATCAGCTGTCGATGTTAAACCACAAATTTATGGAGCTAATTAAATGGCCGATTACTATATTAATCACTTCCTATTCTTGGTTTTGTGTGCCTATTCTTGTTACGTTAACAGAGTCATTATAATTTATCATTTGTCGTGTGAATTTTCCACTGCACATCCGATAAACGTTTAATACATAAATATGTACGTACAGATACCTACGATCTACCAATAGCTAATTAAGACCTATACCTAATTAAGTAATGTTAGCTAATATTTAATTAAGTACAAAATAAGTAAATAACGTACACATAATAAAGCAGAGCAGAGCGATGATAGATCTATTCTCAACTCTCATTCTTGAGTTCGGGAGTTCAACTCCTCGGCCCGTACCACTGAGTTTCTACTTAAGTACGAATTTTAAAAATTGCCACTAGCGTGGTGGTGATTATAAACATGGCGTGAAACAAAAGACCAAGTCAAATTTTAAGGAAAATCACTATTGGAAAAAGATAATCAAACGGATAATTTTATTGATATTATCAACAGATACTTAAAAACGAGTTCTACACTACACATAACAGTATGATTATAAAAACCCCACAGTATTAGGACTCCACTTTGTCAGTGGGTTTATATGAATCTTTTAAATAAATAATAATTAATTAATTATTTTTATTATTTTACATAAAATGTGATATATATGTAAGTACCAATTAGCGCAGGTACTACGAAATGTGATAATATTAAATTATTATGTTTAATGAGGGTAGCTCAGTTCCGCATAAAATGTTAACTAACAACGAGTGTTTTTCTTTGGCTCCTATTATATTATTTATAAATACTTAAATATCTATCAGTGGCGACGAGTAGGACTTACGTGTGTTCTATCGATATAATTAAAGAATGTCGATCGGAAAAATTGAGCCTTTTAAAATGTCAGTGGATAATTGGACTTTGTACGTCGAGAGGTTAGAACAATATTTCGTGGTGAATAATGTGAAATCCGAACTAAAAGTGGCTACTTTAATTACCGTAATGGGAAGTGAAACGTATGAATTATTAGTTAATCTTTGTACACCAGAAAAACCGGCTAATAAAACTTTTACGGAGTTAGTCACAATTATGCAAAGTCACTTACAACCCAAACCGAGTACATTGGCAGAAAGGTACAAGTTTAAGCAAAGAATGCAAAGACAAGGGGAATCTATAGCGGAGTACATGGCGGAACTCAAGAAATTGTCTAAGACTTGCATGTTCACCTCGTGCTGTATGAGTACGAGTATAAGGGACCAATTCGTCTGTGGTCTGAGCAGTGAGACAATTATGCAGCGACTGTTTGCCGAGGAGGATAACACGAAGCTAGAAAAATTGTACAAATTGGCAATTTCGATGGAAGCGACGGAGACAAATGCAGCATACGTGGAAAAGGACAGAGTAGCAAGTAATAGAAGGGGGAAGACAGCGGAGGAGGCTCCGTGTAACGCGGTGGCGGCCAGAGGCGAGTACCGAGTGACGTCACGCGGCGGCGGCGGCCGCACGTCCTCCTATGTGCGGGCTGGGCCGACCGGGGCTGCTCCGCGGAGACCGCCGCTGACAACGGCTACGCAGTGTAATGTGTGTGGTTCTCGGCACGATACAAAAACGTGCAGATACCGTAATTACGTATGCAAAGGGTGTTTTACGGGGGGACATTTAAAGAAGATGTGTCCACGATTACGCAACAATAAAACGCAAAACACGTTTAACGGTGAAGTACAGGTGATTAATTCGGACGAAGATCAGGATTCTGAGGAGGTAAATTTTAATGTGTTTATGGTAAAAAGTGTTAATAGTTACGAACCGTTCATGATAACGCTACAAGTAGATAACACGAATTTAAGCATGGAAATAGATACAGGTAGTGCAATATCTTGTATAAGTACCGAATGTTATAAAATATTATTTTCACATTTGCCAATGGAAAAATGTAATTTAATAATGCGCTATTATACGGGCGAAAAAGTCGCTCCGGTAGGTAAGATATCGCCGTTAGTAAGATATAAAGAAATATGTAAGAATTTACCATTATACGTGGTAGACCGGGGTAAAAAGCCGTTGTTAGGAAGACAGTGGTTAGTTAAGTTAAACATTTAGATCAAATAAAAAATTATACTGGTATATCGGGCTTGCCGTATCCTAGTCGGAGGGAGAATGACTTGGTCCAGCAAGAGCAGAGCCGGGAATCCGCGGCTCAGAGCAGACGACAGGCCGCCACGCCACCCCCGCCAGGGTATCGTACTCGTTCCGGTAGATTAGTTAAACCGATAGTTCGTTTAAATCTTTAATAATATTTTAACGGTAATATATATGTAATAAATAAGATAAGATAGATAAATTATAAAATTATAAATTTTAAGATAGTAAGTTAAGTATATTTAAAATTGTTATTTTAGTATTAGTTCATATCGTAAGTAGTAAATAAGGGTGGAGGTGATATATATGTAAGTACCAATTAGCGCAGGTACTACGAAATGTGATAATATTAAATTATTATGTTTAATGAGGGTAGCTCAGTTCCGCATAAAATGTTAACTAACAACGAGTGTTTTTCTTTGGCTCCTATTATATTTTATTATTTATAAATACTTAAATATCTATCAAAATGATTTTAATGTCTATGACATTATTTATAATATTCGGAAATTAAAAATAAACAAAAAGAATGAAGAATGTTTTTTCTTTGTTTCATCTAAAATTTCAAAATCAAGCTAGAAATGGGTAATGGAGTACCTAATTAAACTTTTATCAAAATTATTTGCTATTTTTCGAATGTTACTTACTAAATTTCACTTGTGCATCTTTTGTGAGAGGGCACTTTCATAGATACGAGTATATCTACAATACAAGGGATCCAAGTGAGGACAATATCTTTTTTCAATATTTTTTGTAAAAAATTAAATTGCGGTTGCAAATGTTTTGCATTTTATTGTCTATCACTCCATCCGGTGACTCGGCGGCTACGCCATTATAGCCTTTGTTTTATCAAAACAGTTTTATTGCAGTGTTTACTCTGTGATTTTGTTTCCACTTATGATATAATTTCAGTACTATTTCAGAAGATCTCATTGAACGAAACAGATTGTAACTATAATATTATAGTTACAATCTATATATTATATTACTATAATATTATATTTTTAAATAAACATATCTTTAGAAAAATATTCTCTAATGTATAATATAATATAATCGTGTATAATATAATCTTTAATAACACTAAAAATACACATTATACCTTTATCCACTTAGGACCATGTTGTATTGTATCGTTAGTATCATTTATTAAAAATGACAATGAAAGTTCACAGACGATGTAAATAAATATCGATGGTGAAATTTTAAATTAGCGTAAGGGTTAAATCACAAAATTTTCCGGACGAGCAGTAACCAATTTTCTTTTTCAAATTCTCCTTAGCTGATCAGTTTTACAGATATGTAATTTACAAATAATAAGGAAATATAGCGCGTGAGTTGTTACGCCTCAAAAATAGAATTTTTTTCAATTCTTATTTTTTGTTCTGCTACTTAGTTAGGACCACAAAAAGTATTTTTATAGACATGCGTGAATTTTGCATGGTGCACGAAAGTTATCATAATTACTCGTATTATCGTGTAAAAACAATATATCCGATATTGCGCACTTGTGAAGTCATTTAAAAGTTCCGTCAAATCAGTAATTCCCAAGAACTTCATTTATTTTAATCATGTACCTACGTTGAATATAAAAAACTATAATATATACGTTTATTTGGGGAATGTCTAAAACAATTTGTCAATTAATTGAGATATAATCCCGTTTTTCGTTGGGAAAATTTAGTGATTGGAAGCATTTTTCGATAAAAATGTCATTGGGGTTTTCATGAGTCGGATCCAAACATTTACATACGAATATTTAGCCTGACGCCTTGGCATTGTGTAGGCGATACTTAATTATAACCAGATTTTCATAATGTATGACCTTGTGACCTCAGAAGAATGACCAAGACATGTTCGCTTCAAAAACTTTCCAATGCAATCTTAACATGCACTCAGTGACAATAAATTGAAACTAAAAGAAATCCGAGCCAACACTCGCACAGTCCAAATCGAAATAGCGCTAACACCGCCAACAATTTGTGACGCGTGACGCATTTTGAACACATCAGCAGGGCGTGGCCCTACTAAGGCGAGAGGTGCTAAGAACCAAACATCCAGTTTGTCATAACCTCAGTTAGAACTGAACCGTGCTCCTGAGTCATCATCTTTATTAGCTGAGAGGGGGGGTGCGGAGGATCTATCGCCCTGGTCGTGGTTTAGCTCAGTGCATTCTATTTTGGTACGAAGCGGCACAGCGACCACGCGCACACCGCGTGGCTTTGTTTTGCTGCGATATGAGTACTGAATCACAAGGAACAAAACGATTGTAATGCCACATATTTACGTCGTGCATATTTTATTGTTCACCCTTATCAGGCAACTGTAACTATGTGTACTATCAGCTCTCCCACATTATGTCGTGTGTTTATTGTTTAATGTCAGCCAGGTACCCGGTGAATGAGATTAAAAAATCTTTTGTCATGTTATCTTATTATCATTCATCATAATACCCTTTATTATTTAATTCCTTTAATTTCTGATTCAGACATGATTGTAATAATATTCTATGGACATGTTCATTGTCTAGCAATTAGGGTACCTAGTATGTAGGTACTTCCCACACATTTAGTAGGTACTTCCCACACATTTAGTAGGTACTTCCTACACATTTTTCATGATCTTTTATTATTGTTACTGGTATGAAAAACATATCGCCTACTGCTTAAATATACCAAGGTGTTATCTCTCTGCTGAATTAAATTCCTGTGACTTTAAAACAATATATTCTTACGTAACAAAATTTTAAATTAAGCGTATTTTTCATAATATTTATAACTGAAATTGTAAGAGTATATTATTACAATTGAATTGTAATAAACAGGGTTCTGAGTGGTCCGGAGCCGGTGACGATCCGCCACCGACTGGCAGCGTGTGAACGCCGGAGCCCCCATGTTGACTACGGTCCGATAACGCTATCCATTCAATAATGATCTATAATTCCTCGACCGTATCGTTTGTTTCTAGATCTCCGAGGGGTCTGTTACCTGACTAACGGGGATCTTGTAAAAATGGTTATTAGATTAGGAAGATACGCGCTTACGCAAATGCCTCCTGCTATACATTTGCGAATGTCAACACGAGATAACGTGTCTCGCCGCTCGGGGTCGAGCCACTATGTACCGTTTACAATGTTTAGTTTTCGTGCAAACAACATTTGTAACAGTCAAAGTAAACAGGCGAACATTATCACCTATATTATACAATGTATTTTCAATTTGATTATTTTAATTTGATATATTTATTTCCACTACCCTTGTACCAAAATAATTCCTTTATGATCGCGATTAGTATTTTACGATTGTTATTACATGACTGCGCGACCTTCCTTAATACGATAACACTTTCTACGTTTCAAAATTTAAAAATATCAGCGTTTATCTCTACACTTTAACCCGAATGAGAAAAAGATTTTATGAATTGGTGCGCAGTGACAAAAAAAAATCCCTAAAACAATAACACCTTATAATAATAAGTATGAAAAGTCACAAACGCGAAACATTTATCCAGCTATTCGTAGTTTTAAAAGCTATTCGTAAAAGTACAAATATAAAAAAACTTTCTCACATGTTTCTCTAAGATTATGAAGTGGAACAAACGTGTTTTTATTATCTGAATAATAACAAAAGTTAGTCTAATGAACTTATTAACAAAAATCTACATGGTAACTAAGAAAGTGATAAACCTTCATCAAATCACAGTCAAAAATACCTACGACGAATGTGTTATCAGCCTATTTAATTAGGTGACGTGTTTAACTTAAAGCTATTAGTAAACATGCATGCGAGAAATAAGTAAATATGGCCCGACCTTACGACCTGATAACCCTCGTGCCCGTTGGTGGTTTTTGCCATAATACGATATTTTACTGCGTAAATTTTTAACAGTCAGTTTCTGATGTCAGTTGGTGAAATAATGCAATGAGAAGTACGAATCAATAAGCGTGAATCACGATTGATGATGATTAAACACATACGAATCGTATGATACGATGCATGATTCGTGTTGGCCGTGTACGTTCGGTCGGCTTTGTACACCAACCCATCTCTTCCCGTCGATCTCTTAAAAGGCGACTAAGATTACCAAATCTTTGTATGTGGTGATCATCATGCATCTAAATAACATAACCAATCCTTTTTTCCGTCCAATGCTGGACATCCGTCATCTATGGTTTTAAATCGACACGATGACCAAGCGCGTTGGTGAGCCTACTCTTTTAGAGGTGATGAGAGATGGTGGTGGCTTGTGGTAACCGCTATGTTATCCTTCAGTCGCCTTTTACGATAGGGGTGTTCAAGTATTACGTAAACAGAATTTTAGTCATTTTAACCCCCCCCCGCCCCCCCCCCCGCCCCTGTCAGTGAAAGTAAGCAAAGCTCTTAACCCCCCCCCCCCATGCTAACGTAAGCATTGGTATAATTTTTACAGAATCTGTTCAAAATATTGCTGACGTAATCGCCATTCAGACCGGGGGACGGGGGCGTCCCCCTTATCATCAAAAATAAGCAAAGCAAAGACCCCCCCTTGGTGCTTACGTAATACTTTAAGGGCCCTATACCTAATATACAGTATTTCAGGTATATCTTAATAGACATTCAATACAGTTCAAATGTACTTAGAACATTATATTATTATGTAATTGAATATATCACAGAACGATATTTATTGGCCAACTTCTTAACCAATAATATGTTTTTAAATAAAATGGAATATATCTGTCTGGGACACGCGTATTGTGTACTCTGTGGTTAGCCGACATTGATTGGGTCACGATTGGGTTGTCCCGTTTAGTTTTTTTCCAGCGATAATTAAGGCCAGTACTACTGTAACTAAAAAAAATGATAATGCAGTACTTGCTACAGTTTATGATAACCCACTGACAACAGATGACAGTAAAAAATACTTTGAGAAAAAAGTAAAATTATTCACACAAAATTGAACTAATTAACTTTTTTTGATTACAGTAGTTACGCAAAAATGAGATTATGATACAAAGTAACAAAGGACTTTATTATTATTATCTGATAACCTTACACCTATTGATAACTTAACTTTATTCGTAGGAAAATCTCGCTTACTGTTGTAGACTAGAAAATGCCGAATATGAGGAATGATTGAAATACTTTGGTGTGGATAACTTACAAAATCTTGGTATGTTTTATATAAAATGTGGTAATGTTTTCTAAAATTGTTCATGGAACTATTGAATACCGAGCTTAAAAAAATATATATATAACTTACGAGTTCCTTGTCAGTATCCTAGGAAACCTATAATATTTTATTTATATATATGTATAATAGGTAGTCCGAAATGTTCGCGACCTTTTTGAGCGTATGACTTTAGCGCGCTATATTTCTGACAACACTAATTACTGGCGGGAAAGTGATATACCGTTTGACAGCTGACTTTTTTGTAATGGCGGCAAATTGAAATTATAAGTTCAGAGTGTTATCTTTTCATATTTTTTAACAATTTCAAAATAGAAGATAATAAGGAGAGAATTAGATATGTTTTACATTTATTTTTCTACAAGCTTCTAGTGCTTGAAAAGAGACTTGTGGTGGTGTTAACGGAGAAGATGCTTTATCTAAAACTACTGCAAAAAAATGGTTCAGTCGATTCAGGTCCGGTAATTATGATGTGAGTGATGTTCCTCGCTGTGGTCGTCCTATTAAGGTAAATGTTGATGTTATCATTGAAAAATTGAAGCAGATCGGCACATAAGCAGTCATCTAATTGAGGGTGAGCTTAGCATTCACGAATAAACAATTTTGCATTTCATGCATAAACTGAATTTTGTAAAAAGACAGATGTTTGGGTGCTGCATGATTTATATGATAGAAAGTCGGTGAATAGAATTTCCGTATACGAGATGTTGCTAAAACCAAATGAAATCAATCCATTTATGAAGAGATTGGTAAGAGGCAATGAGAAGTGGATCGCCTACGATAACAATGTTCGAAAACGATCTTGATCTAAGCGAGGTGAGCCATCACAAATAGTCTCAAAGCCAGGCCTCATTCATTAACACTAAAGAAACAAATTAAAACAAGAAGAAAAACGGCCAGAATTAATGAATAGAAAAGGTGTAGTTTTCCATCGCGACAACGCTCGACCGCATCTTTGATGACTAAACAAAAATTGGTGTACTTTGCCTGGGAAGTATTAATGCATCCTCCATATAGTCCAGACATAACACCTTCGGATTATCATTTATTCCGATCTACAAAATTCTCTAAATGGAGTAAAATTACATTCAAGAGAAGCGTATATATGTATACCATTTAAATCGGTTTTTCGCTCAGAAACCCCAAAAATGTTATAGCGATGGGATAATGGCTCTGACAGAATAATAATAGCGAAAGATAGTCGAATTGAATGGAGAATATTTCGTTCAATAAACATTTATGTATAGCAAAGAAAATCTTTATTATTTTCATAATAAAAAGGCCGCGAACTTATCAGACTACCTAATATTGGTTGAATTAAGTAATTCCGTTTTGATTTCCTTTTTCATTAATATATATGTCTTTTGCCTTCACTTAAACAATCTTTATATATTGTACTAGCGACCCGCCCTCATTTCGCTTCGGTTTATTAAATTTAAAACAATCGGAATAAGATATTTTCCTACGGTAAAATGGAGCCTATATTTTAAGTTAGACCTCTAGCAATACATCGGTGAAAACTGCATTCAATTCCATGCAGTAGTTTTTGTGTGATGCGTGTACAAACATACAGATAGACAGACAAAATTTCTAAAAACTGTTGTTATGGCTTCTATTGCTCTGATAAAGACCCCTCATATTAGTTCTTTTTCAATATCTATAATGTACATACATCGGCATTATATTTTATTATATGTATGTATAGATTATTTATACATGTTGTGACTGCCTTAAATAGATGTTACACTTAAGGTTATTTAACCACTAGCTGTCCATAAATAAATTGAAAAAGTAAGTACGCACTTACCTAATTGATCCTTTTTAAACGATTTTAATAGACAAATTACTTTTTTAATTCTTTAGATACAATTTTTGATTTGGTATTTTTGTCATTAGGACAAAACTCAATAAATGTTTATCTTATAAACAGATAAAACGCTTTATGAAGCTGTTAAGTTGAAAATCCAAAATTTTAAAATAAATGTTAAGAATATAGGGACCTAAATCAGATTCGTTTTATTTCAATTCTATAAGTAGTTAATTACAATATGTGATTTTATTAATTTAATTACGTTTAAACTCAATAACAATAAATTTCACAGTGGAATGAAACGGTAAAATTCGTAAACTGCTTCATTGGCCCATTAGCTCAGTTGGTTAGAGCGTCGTGCTAATAACGCGAAGGTCGCGGGTTCGATCCCCTCATGGGCCAACAACTACCCCCTTTTTTTTTTGTTTTTTAATATTTGTTTCTGTTTTTTAATATTTCTATGAGGCCCATGAGGGGGGCCACAAATTACTTATTTTGTTTTCTTCTTTTTCTTATATGATAAGATAAATAATCATATTTATATTTCTACTAAAGAATTTTATATTTATATTTCTATTTATATATTTTTATAAATAATATTTATATTTCTACTAAAGCCACAGCCGCTGGGCGCACTCGACAGGCCAAGTTACCGCTCTCTCACAGAATACTACCTTGAAATGTACTGCATTTCCTACTTCAACGTATTTACCCAATGTACGTACGTGTTTCGGCAGTGAGTGAGATATGCCAGAACCCATACTCATCCCATCCTATCCCTTCCCATTTTCCCAATCCAATCCTTAATCTGCAAAGGTAAGCATCCGGGGGCGTGCAAACGTTTGTCATTTTGTACTGTTGGCGTGTATCGCGGATGTCTACGGGCGACTGTATCCACTTACCATCAGGTGGGCTGTATGCTCGTTTGTCACTTTTTTTCTATAATACAAAATAATATAATAATAAGAATTTTACTGAAAATTAATGTCAAAATGGCAAGTTAACAGTTTTAGAAATTGTAAAATGCCTATTTAGTTTTTCAACCTTATTATAATATAATAACACACATAAAGTTAGATTCATTTTTTGGTATTTTTTTATAAGGATACTAAAATTTTCAAAATATTACTAAAAATATGCAAAACTTTTCTTGTTGCATGTGCAGTTTACCAAACTACTCCTCCCGTGCATTGTATAGTATAGCTTTGCTTAAAGATGTACAAATTGTATAGGTTTGCGCCGTTGTTTGCGCGTGATAACGCCAAAACACCAAATGCATTTGCGGTTGGCACCACTTAACGGCCTATTGGATAAGTTGATAATGGACTGCAAATTATCAACAATGCAATGGCTATTGGATTCGAAAATTAGATTTTAAAAGTTTTTTTTATTTTTTATTGTCGAAGGCGGCAGACGAGCATACAGTCCACCTGATGGTAAGTGGATACTGTAGCCCATAGACATCCGTGATACATGCCAACATTAGTCCAAAATGACAAATGTTGGCACGCCCCCGGATGCGCTGCCTACCTTTGGAGATGTAGGAATGGATTTAGAGAAAGGGTTGGGAAAAAGGGGAGGGATATGATGGGAATGGGCTCTGGCACATCTCACTCACTACCGAAACACGTACGTACATTACGGAAATAAGATAAAGTGGGACTTGCAGTACATTTCAAGGTAGTCTTCTGTCAGAGAGGGGTAACGTGGCCAGTCGAGTGCACCCAGCGGCTGTTGGATTGCAGCGTGCACTCTCCCCCTCAGAACTTTATAAGTTCAAACTCACTTAAGTGAAAGAATTCAACGTATCTTTAGTTAGTTTGTATAAGTAAATCTCAAAGATTTGTTTAGATCACTTGTCTTAATGCTTCAGTAGGTAGTTCTCAGATTCGTTAAGTTCATTTGTATCGAGACCGAAATATCTGTCACAGATCACAGTATATAAATCATTCGTTCTTTGTATTCACTGTCGCGGTTTCGTTTGTCAGAGTTCAATAAAATATTAGTTTGTTCGTGAGCTGCTAACATTCTATAAATGAATAAAAACCGTTATTAGGTCAGTGTGCGGAAGGTATTAATTTAGTTCGCTCAAAATGAAATAATCCACACCTAGAATAGATGCAATAGGAAAGAGAACGCACATCGTGCGCACGCGGGCATCTCAATCCGGCGTGAACCGAACCGTTATCGGGGATCGCGACCCGACCCCACGGTGCTCGTGCGTCCATCAGTAGTGTTGTAAAATTGAAAGCTGAGCGCTCTATGCGCTAAGTGAGCGCTAATAAACGTTTAAACGCTCGTAAGCGATATAGTCCAAGTTTTTAACATTTACTCATGAGGTTTATAGTTTACGTCTGAAAAGGATAAGGTTCTTAAAGTTGATTAAGTTTACTATTACTTAAGTACACGTCGAACAAAGCACCCCACTTTTCTGAATCGGTTACTGAATGTTGTGCCTGTTGTACCCGTCTATATATATTCCCTCTACGTATAATAACTTAATCTAATTATTCGTGTTATCATGAAAAAAACATTGTGCAAGATTTGAAACTAAATATAAAACAACTTATATATCTATTTGTAAAATAATGTGAAGCTTAGTATGATTAGATAATAATAGAGATCTTTGTACTTGCTTTAAATTTTAGTCTAACCAAAAAATAGGAAAGCGTAGGTATACTAAATCCAAGGTGATTCTCCAGAACTATGCATAAATCCATTATTGGACTGACGTGAAAATTTTAACGACTTTTAACAACGGGAATTATAATTACTTTTTTAGACAAATTTATGAATTAATATCTTGTAATAGTGCTTGTTAGTTCCAAATTTATTTTAAATTATTTAGTTTTAAGAAATACTGACTTAAGTCCAGAAACTGGTAATGATAACTATTTTATGATTTAGTGTCAAAAACGTCATTATCATAACTCTCTCTCGTCAATATCATGTCATTCTATGAACGGAACTTCACGTATGTAGTTCAGTTATAAAGGCCAACACTACTAATTTATTTTTTAACAATTTTAATATAATCTTTACTTTTTTTATATAGATTAAAAGGCGGCCGAAGAGCATACAGTCCACCTGATGATAAGTAGATACTGTCTCCCATAGACATCCGCGATACATTCCAACATCACTCCCCTCCAATATTAAAATACTCCAAACCTTCGAAAATAAATTCGTGCGTAGGGCCGTGGCTGCCCCATGTCGACCTCCACAAGGACTTCGAACTTCCCTTCATCGTCAAATACGTAAAAGATTCTGCGCGACGCTGCTTCGACAAAGTCCCTCACCATCCCAACCCCCTAGTAGTTGACAGCCTAACCTATGTCCCCGATAGGAATGAACCTACCCGTTGCCGTCGTCGTCGTCGTCCTTGGCACATCTTAGACGACCACGACGACCCAATTACTGCTGCCAATGCGGTTCTTACACTACACTCACAGACTACACATATACACCGTCCCCACCTGAGGAGACGAGGACGTCACCCTCGCTACACTGTACATGTCTGGTGACTCTTGGAAAGCCATTAGGGCCACAAGTAATTAGCCATTCCGAAAAAAAACATCTGTCCAGAATTTCAAACGTTGGCACGCCCCCGGATGCGCTGCCCACCTTTACAGATTAAGGAATGGATTGCGAGAAAGGGTTGAGAAAATGGAGAAGGATAGGATGGGATGGGAATGGGCTCTAGCATACCTCACTCACTACCGAAACATACGTACATTGAGGAAATACGATAAAGTTGAAAATGCAGTACATTTCAAGGTAGTCTTCCCTGAGAGAGGGGTAACGTTGCCAATCGAGTGCGCCCAACGGCTGTGGGAATGCAGCGTGCAATCTCCCCCTATAACTGTGCCTGTGGTAATCAAAAGTCAGTGGTTTATGGACCACTTTAACCAATCACCCCCAATAGGCGTCAGACACATGGTGACTCAAAACGAGCAGAATATCATGTGGCTGATTTAAAATAATAATTATTATTATTAAACGTTAATATCCAACATAGACTTCACATCAGTTCATGAGTATAAGTAGTTTTATCTGTGTTAAAAGTCAACATACAGCTATACTTAAACTGAAACACCAAAATTATCCTTATCGAGGTCAATAGAGGGGTCGGTGGCAATATATTCAGGGGGCAACAGCCTTCGCCCTTTGTCACATCGTGCACTCACTGCTACTCGTATGAGGTATGAGGTTTTTTCCCTTGTTTTTATTGTATATTTCTATTGTACCATATATTCGAGTTGCTAATAATTATTGTGAACATCCTAAAATTGTCAGTCAATAATAACGAACACAGATACCAATAAAATAGGTACATACTAACATACAAAATATAACATAAATTTAATTGGTTACTTGGGTTTGATTAAATCATGTTCCAACGTCGCAAAGTTATGTTGCAATTCAAGAAAAGAAAAGAAAGAAAGAAAAATATTCGAATAACCCTTAACAGGGTGACCACTATAAGACCACAGGAGAGTATTTCAATTGCAACCATCCCTCATAAAAACTTTTTTGCAGAAAGAAGATGACAGAAATTAGACCGTCAACCTGGTGGACTATCGCGGATGGACATCCACAATAAATGCCAATATCAATCAAGAATGACAAATGTTGGCACGCCACCCGTTTTACCTCCTACACCTAAGAATCGTAAACAGGGTAAAATGTCTCGCGGCTATTAGCAAAAAATTTAAGTGTTTTATCGTTCCGAAGATAATAGGACCGAAAGCATCCATTTTCCTCTTTTAGAATTTTTCAATTTATTTTTAGTAGCGCCAGAGCGTTGTTCCAAAAATATTGTCCATCAGTGCGCTAAAGCGTTATCACTAATTCATATGCGGTAGGTATGTGGGGCGTGATGGAAATAGCCAAAGTTAGCCTAAAGGCTCAAGGGAGCATACCTCATCTGACAAATTTGTCAAGCTTGGAAACCTGCTAAATTTTCGAACTTGCTTTGGTCTAAATAACTAGGGATATTTTGTGGACCTCCGTAACCGACACTATCAGATATCCGAATTATAAAAATATTTGAAACCGAAACCGAAATAAAAGATTCGGATGTTATCTATATACCTACATATAATAAAATTGTAACAGGCCGATGTCTGTACATTATAGATATTGAAAAAAAACTAATATGGGGGGTCTTTATTAGAGCAACAGAAGCCAAAACAACAGTTTTTAGAAATTTTGTCTGTCTGTCTGTATGTTTGTACAGACATCACGCAAAAACTACTGCATGGAATTGAATGCAGTTTTCACCGATGTATTGCTAGAGGTCTAACTTAAAATATAGGCTCCATTTTACCGCAGGAAAATATCTTATGTCGATTGTTTTAAATTTAATAAACCGAAGCGAAGTCCTCACTTACGCTAGTTACGGGTCGCTAGTTACAAATAATTTTATTCATTGCCGTTAGGGGCGAGTTTTGCTTGCATTTGTTTTAATAGTATTTGATTTTATTTTTCGTTGCTTTCAGTTAGTAGGTAAGAGGCCATCCATAAATTACGTCACACGAATTTCATGATTTTTGGAGTCCCCCCCCCGTCCTTGTCACAGGTGCGACCCCCCCCCCTCCACTGGTGTGACGGCACATATTTTGCAATTTTAAATTTAGAAATTGTTAAATTAAAACCACCTTATAATAATATTGATAGAGTTGGTAATATTTTAAAGTTTTTCGTTAGAGTTTATGTTTAGTTTTAATACTTTAAATTTATACATGTGACGTCACGAAGCTTATGACTCGTCCCCCCCTCCTTGTCACACGATGTCACACTTTGTTGACCCCCTCCCTCCCCCTTAACGTGTGACGTAATTTATGGATGATCCCTAATACAAGTTCATACCCCGAATAACCGGTAACCGAAACAGTATCCGAAAACATATCCGAAATAATTTCATATCCGTATCTGTAACCAAAACCGGTAAAAGAGTATACAATACCAGCGTATTGTATATTGTATAACCCTAATTATGGACTGTTAGTATGTATTCTAAAATTGTATGTATTGAGCTCAAACATTTTAATTGTATACAGGGTTAAATAAAAAATAACTGCACTCTCTTAACACATTTTTTTTTTATAGAATAGATGGCAGCCTAGCGGCGGTCCACATGGTCATAAGTGGTGGTCACCACATAAGTGGTCACCGCAGCCCACGAACATCTGTAACACCAGGAGGCCTGCGGATGCGCATCTTGCAGAATCCTGTTCACAGCTTTCTTGAAGAGCTCCATATTATTAATCATTAAAACTATAGTATTTCCATTTCTTTATTTTCTCGATGACAGTTCTAATTTGATAGTTGTAGTGTTGTGTGACCAAATAAGTAATGATATCGATCGCATATATTTATTATATTTTGAACAAAGACAAATACAACAAAAACATTCAAATATATTTTTTCAAGGTGGGAACACTCAATGGCCCACCGCCATTTTGTGTTTGTTTTAATCTGTCACTCGCAACAAGACGGTCGTGCTAGTCACTACATTTCTGTTCGCTGAGTTTTTTCACATTATCCATACGTTACGTTGTGTATTTTGTGTTCCTCCGTGTTGATTGCTGCCCAGCTGTCAAATATCAAAATGCCGAAAGGATCTGTTCTGAAAAGGCAGGCGAGAGAACTGGTGATCAAGGTTCGTAATTACTTTGAAGCAGAGTATCAAAATGGTGGCCCGCTATTACCACTGTCGCAAGTGCGAGAGCGTGTTGCGGCCGCATTAGGAATTAGTGGACCTACTGTTTCAAAAATTACTACCGAAGCTTACGGTACAAGCGGCATGCAGGAAAATAAGCTTCGTACGCCGAAGAAAAAACGCCAACCACGTCGTGTGACATCGGTTGACAACTTCGACGCTGACGCTATTCGCCGTCATATATATGACTATTACTTGCGCAAAGAAATTCCAACACTTAAAAAACTTGTTGTTTCTTTACGTGAATGTGGTTTGTTCCATGGCCAAAAATCGTCATTAAGCTTGGTTTTGAAAGAAATTGGATTTTGTTATAAAAAATCGGACAAACGTAAAATATTGATGGAGCGTCACCACGTTGCTATGGCTCGCTGCGAATTTTTGAGCGAAGCCAAAAAGATATCAGATTGGTCAAATGTTATTTTCACTGACGAGACTTGGTTAAATGCAAACCACACAGTATCTAAGAACTGGACTGACGACACCGTCGCTTCCACTAGTTCAGTGCCAATGGGAAAAGGTGAACGCCTCATCATATGCCATGCAGGGTCTACGAAAGGATTCATGTCAGATGCTTTACTGGCCTTTAAATCCAAGAAAACAGTGGACTACCACGAAGAAATGAACGCGGAGATTTACGAAGGATGGTTTAAAGAAATGGTGCAATCTCTGGAAGAACCGTCGATAATTATTATGGACAACGCTACATATCACTCCAGACAAATTGATAAAATGCCGACGCAGGCCAATAAAAAACAAGAGATAATTGACTGGCTCCAACGTCATGGCGAAAATGTGGATAATACTTTATTAAAAGTACAATTAGTGAATATTTTAAAATCGAATAAAAGCCACCCTAAAAGATATGTTATCGACGAAATAGCTGCCGAATGTGGTCATTGGGTTCTTCGACTTCCGCCGTATCATTGCCAGTACAATGCTATAGAACTAATATGGGCACAAATCAAAGGACACGCCGCTCGAAACAATACCCATCCCCCTTTTACGGCAAACAAGATGTTAGATTTATTAAAAAATGCATGTGCGGAAGTAACTGCCGAAAACTGGGAAAAAATTGTGAGAAGAACCCAAAACATTATAGCGTCGGATTGGGAAATTCATGTGGCATTCGATAATATAGAAGTACAGGAACTTATAATAAATGTTGGGGAGAGCTCATCGAGTGACAGTGACGATTCGTCAGATTTTGATTAAAATAAATAAATAAAGATTACCTGTCATTATAATTATTTCGTTTCATTGTCGAGTACCTACCTATACCTACTTATTTTAAAACAGCTTCGAAAATTTTAAAGAAGTTGGCATTATCAATCAAGAATTAACACGTGTAACATCTTGTAATGAAATATAATATTAGTTAATAAATTTGTACAAAAATATCCGGCAGTAGTTTAGTTTCTTACATTTTGTAAAGAAATATCGGATCTGTTATCGTGTTACGTTTATCGATAACTACATCCCTAAAATTTCTTTCTGGCTGACGTGACCTTGTTAACATGCCAACTTCAGTACACAATGACAAACGTTGACACGCCCCCGGATGCGCTGCCTGCCTTTGAAGATGTAGAAATGGATTTAGAGGAAGGCTTGGGAAAATGGAGAAGGATATGATAACACTATAAGGTGTCTAAGGTATATTTAACTATAAGGTAATTTTAATTTTATTTATAATAATATATATAAAAACCCATTATTAGGGTAATAAGTTTAATAATACACCGGTTTTACATAAAGTTTACCTTTTAATACAATAGTTAGTTTCATAATTGCTATTTACTGTTTTAGTGTTTTTTTTTTAATTTTATGTAGGTACATATTCAATTAAACTGCTGAAGTTGAGGTCTTGCTGATATATTTTTTCTTTTTACAATGTAAATAATTGTATAAATAGAAAAGTGACGTAGGATTTATAATTAACTAGCGAACCGCCCGCGCTTCGCTTCGGTTTCGTTAAAGCAATATTAAACTATACGTATAAATCTTCCTCTTGAATCACTCTATTTATTGATGAATTAAAAATCCGCATTAAAATCCGTTGCGTAGTTTAAAAGATCTAAGCGTACATACAGAGGGACAGACGGCGGGAAGCGACTTTGTTTTTTTTTATATAATAGTGGGCGGACGAGCAAGCGGTCCCACGTAATGGTAAGTGTTACCGCCGCCCATGGACACCTGCAACACCAGGGGGTATGCGGTACCACAACACCAGGGGGTACCGCCGACCTTGCAAAATCCTATTCACAGCTCCTATTTTATACTATGTAAAGATAATAAAACTTGACATGTAATAGTAAAAAAATAAATGTATTATGGTACTAATTATAAACGCACTTATTGTGATTACGGACTTGACTTTTGCCTATTGAGGGCAACATAGTATTTATATTTATACATAACGGACTAAATATATTTATTGTAATGTTATTTTTATTACCTATGTTCTGATTTCAAGACTTAGGTATTGTGGTTTGTATTCTCATTCGCACACTTTATTGATGTTAACAGTTTGCAAAAAAATTCTAAGCCTATGAAATAATCAATGTTATGAAGATTAACTCCATTCTCCTTATCTTATCATACTTTTATCGCGTGACGTTCAATAGTCAAAAATGAATGTTAAATATTATGTATATGCACGCGATGCTCGCGTGATGGAAAACTTGACGCAATAAATGCTTAGTAATGGCAAATGGCAATGATACAGAAATATCAGAAATATACATAAAGAATCCTGGAGGTTCTCAATAGCTCAGCAGTAAGACCCGATAATTGATGGCAGCATAAACTTTTGTTTAAAAACAAATATTTGCGATCTTGATAGTGCCTTTTAGAATCATTGTGTGGGACATTGATTGTGTGGTGTTATTATTCCTGTATATATTTTTTCTTTATCAACACGTCACTTTAAAAAACACGATGTCCTTGATAACTTGACGCCAATAACATGACTGGTGAATACTAGTAAATAGATATTTAGACTATCCAAGATAAAAGAGAACCTGCGTAGACTCCGTGGGAGAATCGCGTTATCTACTTGACTCCTATCTGTTGAACCTTGCTGATATGGCTATATACTTGTATTTTTTTACAAAATACTTGAGGGTCATGTAGTAAATAAAGTCGTTCATATAGATGGTGATCTAATGCGGTTTTTCCACATACTCTCAATATTCAGATAAAGACGATTGAGTATTTTCATGGAAGTATTGTATTTTCTTGTAGACCACATTATGTCGGACTGTTAGTGAACAACAAACTGAAACAGTCCGCGTGAGAATGTATGAGTATTTAAAAACTTTGCTATTAGTCGTAATGGAAGCGATAGGCATAGTATGAGTATGTGTTTGTCACGTGTCAGCATACATGTCACGGAGTGTACTCTGAATTTACGCTTCCGAAGTTTCGGGCCAGACCGAGGTTTAGACTAACGAAGTGCTATACACCCTACTCTGACCTTTCTTCGTTCGGAGCTCTATATATCAGGTATCTGCGATTATGTAAAAGGTCAAATCATTGTTATCGTGAAATTGACGTTTGATCACCAAGTATTTCTTGTTAAAATCTATATTCGATCGTTGTCTCGTGCGATCGGAGTAGTTTTAAACGTCAAATGAACTTCGTTCGGGCCAATATACCTATAGTTCAGTATTCTTTGAGGAGGAGAGTGCACGCTGCAATCCAACAGCCGCTTGGCGCGCTCGACTGGCCACGTTACCCCTCTCTCACAGAAGGTTACCTTGAAATGTGCTGCATTTCCCACTTTATCTTCTTTCCCTAATTTACGTACGTGTTTCGGTAGTGAGTGAGATGTGCCAGAGCCCCTTTTCCATCCTATCCTTCCCCATTTTCCCAACCCTTTCTCCAAATCCACTCCTATATCTCCAAAGGTAGGCAAAGCATCCGGGGGCGTGTCAACGTTTGTCATTTTGGACTAATGTCGGCATGTCTATGGGCGACAGTATCCACTTACCATCAGGTGGACTGTATACTCGTCTGCCGCATTCGCCCATAAAAAATTTAAGTAAAATTACGATGAAAAAATTTAGAAAAATAAACGACGTCTATACATTGAAACTATATGTCCTTGGATAGGGCTTCTAAAGTTCTCCATGTTTTGTTTGAACACTTTTCTCTAAAATTAATATACGGAAAATGATTTATTCCGTGGCAACACTGTGTGTGCCACTGGTGGCACAGAAAAAAAATCCGTCTAACACCACTGATCCAGTGAAGAGGTATATTTCTATTATCAACAATGCATTTGACTGGCCACTTATGACGAAGAAGATTGTATCATTATAATGAAATGATAAATCAATGTCATTAAGTAGGATGTAGGTACAAAATTATTACCGTTTTTGTCATGACGTCACGAGGTGTCATACACTTATTTTATTTTCATTAATTTAAATTGTTAGTCAATCCAACATTATTTTCAATACAAAATGTCTGAAGAAAGCGCTGACATCAGTTTTTGTCATAACATTTATAAAAAGAAATCTCTGTCACGTCTTCTGTCAATACATGTAATTCTTTGAAAGTTGAATAAAACCAATTTCCTTGGCTTTTCGTATTATTATGTCTTTCGTCTTTTTTTTAATTCTCGAATATGACGCTCTAATATGACGAATATGACGAACGAGGAAATATACATATTTCGTAAACCTAAAAGTTACCAAGGTACTAATAATTCTTATGAAAGCATAAATAATGGAGAACCCAAACCACAAACTATACATGACTCACTTATCGTTTCCAAGGCATAATGAACTAGATAACTCAATCGCTAATTTATTAAATTATTACCTACATAACATATGTTGAAATCCTGACTAACATAACATAGGACTTCCTGAAATCTGAAACCGTAGATTCCCTTTATTACTGAGTTAATTGACATGAATTTATTAATTGAATGTATTTATTCATATCATGGAATTAAGTTTAAATAATAATATGCCCGCTTCATTTAGTATTTGTATTTTTCTATATTTTATGTGTTATTTATTACACCATCTATGCATCCCTATGCAACCTTTGCAATGCAAGTCTATGCAAGTCACCCTTGATTGGGAGATAATACTTCTAAGCATTTAGTTCGCTCTGTGGAATAAGGAATAAATAAAGTTTGCTAAACTTTTCCTACATTTATTTGCTAACCACACATATAACATATACAAACCACATAATGTTGAATTTTCTTAAAAAAATACACAGACCCTCACAATTTTAAATAGAAATCGATAAAAGATATATTCAGGTATAATACTGTTACACTTCGTATAAGCCCATAGTATGCTTGCGTAGAGTTAGAAATGTTGAGAAAGTACCTTTAAATTAAAGCGTATTAAAATGGGTTTAAGACTAAAACAAAAATAAATTAAAATATAGAATTTCCAACAGTGAAATAAATTTAAAATCCATATAATAGTTATTTCAAAACTTTCTGTTTTATAAAAAGCAAAGACAAATAGCTCATGGGCAATACCGATGCGATGGACAATGCTGACATCTGTCAAGAATGACAAACATCGGCACGAAACCATATGCGCCTCATAACGTTCGAGATTGAGGAGTTGAGCAAAAAATTATTGGACAGGATGGGAAATAGGAAGTAAACTATAACCAATGATCAGGGGCCCTACCACCATCTTTTACAAAACAATATTGTTGCAGGAACGTTTTGTTTCAGGCTTAAAACAACATTACTCATATTCGTACCATGACCTCCACCAAAGTATTAATGCTTAGTGCAGAGAAAGAACGAATGATTTTAATTATTTGGCTATTCCCTGCTAAAAACAAAACGAGATAACGCTATATGAACTTTAGAACGTCATTTCTTTCATACAACGTTCCGATTTGCACTACAGTATAAGCTATCGAATTGTGTTGACGTCACCAAAACTTCCTATTAAAACATTCATAAAATAAGCTTACATTAAGGACGCCGCGGTACGAAATTGAGAAGTAAGGTTAAAATAATACTGCTATAAGGAATGGTGGTAAGGCCCCAGGAACCTTATCTGAGATTAATGACACAAAAATTATCCACTGTGACAACTAAAGCTAAAAAATAATTGATAAGATCTGTTGATATGCCACTGTCCATTCCCATCCCATCCAAACCTATCCCTTCGCATTTCCCCAACCCTGTCTCCAAACCCATTCTTACATCAACAAAGGTATGCGTGCTTTTGTCGTTCCGGACTAAAGTTGGCATATATGTACCGCGGGTGTTTATGGGCGACAGTATCCACTTCCCACCAGGTGCACTGTATGCTCGTTTGTCACCTTCTTCCTATAAAAATAAATCACCTTTGCTCTTAAAAACGCTCAGCTCACCTTGGAAAGTGTAGGAATTGGCGTCAAGTATAATTGGTTTTAGTATTGTTATATTTTCTTTTGTATACCAATAAGTGCACAACTGCACAATATATTACTCGACTTCGATTTGATTCGTCACCCCAAGCACGCAGCGGCCGCATGACGCGCCTACGTGATGCGGACGCCGTGCGCGCGCGCACACCTACAGACACCGGCCGTGAACAATGTTTTTGTCGACTATCCAGTAATTTTCCAGCTTTTAGAGGGTATTTTATTTATATCAGTCTCATTTTACTTTTCTAATGAAATTTTCCTAGTTTGAGAGTCTGGGGCATAATGTATTTATACCAGGGTTCGTAAAAATCCGAAATTTGATATATCATGTATATAAAAAAGACGCGAATTTCATTCTGTAAGTGGTTTTAATGTGTCAAAATTGTTAGATGAAACTTTGAGTTTGATTAATAAACTTACTTATTATAAAACAAATCAAAAAATAAAAGTTAAATTCAAGTAATAAATAATTGAAGCCTTTGAGATTAAACATCAGTCTACTTAATCAACATTCAACTAAATTATAATTATAATCTTTAGTGTTGGATCATTGGCAGTAATCATAATTTTTATTTATGTCAGTATAACAATTTAAAAGCGTGGGATCTGCCAAAATTCTAGTTTTGACGATAAATATCTATTGATATAGCTATATCAATATAAATATCATGATATATATCAGCGAACCCTGATTTATATCCCGTGTTATATGAATAAAGATTTGAATATGCTCTCAAATAGGTCAATTAAAAATGCATATAGGAAGGGAACACCACTGTTACTTCCATCCACACGTCTTGTTTCGACTTTCCGCCGCGTTATGTGGCATTTTTGACAGACAACTTGCGCTGTAAAGCCCTTTCGACACATGGTTCTGAGTTATTCTGAAAATTTTGATTTGTTTTTTTTATCTTAATTATTATTTCTTGTGTATATTACATAAAACTTCTATCTACAAAGCGGAGGTTCTTAAAGGAGGCAAAACAATAATATTAAGGACATTATTAAGATCCCTGAGGGCGACAGAAACTTTGTGTGTTCATTATTCCCTACACTTTTACCTTCATTCGCTTAAATTGTGTAGTCTAAAGGGGCACTAAGTAATAAGAATTACCTACTGAAGGGCGAAGGGAGGGGTGCTCATAGGCCAAATAAGTGTGGAAATCTATAAAATAAAAATAAATATTGGTTTATTAGAACGCAAGACAGCTTATTAATTTTATATTACTAAATAATACTTATTCCAACAAAATTTCTGCATTGAGGTTTTCACATTTATACTGCTCAGATACATATAATTTATGTAATGTGCTCACTTTTGGAAATCTTCAAATGTAAAGTTATGTCTACTATTTAAATTGCTAATCTCAAATATAAACATATATGTTTACTATTAATGTATCAAAAACAACGTGGCTAAAATATTATTTCAAAATGGTAACCCTATTTTTTATCCTTAGGTATACGATCTTAAGTAATATTGATTAAAATAATAAATTAGCCATACAATAACATGAAAATCGGACTTTGTTTTTCCAAATAAACAAATAAATCTTGTAATGGAACTTTGTATTTGTGTCATCGCATGACGCGGCGCTCGTCATGCGATGACGCCGTGCGACGCGAGGCGCGTCATCGCTATGAACGAAAGGAACGATGAAAGGAGAATGATGTATGAGTCGCTTTGTATGTCATTTGAATGGTTATCATTATTGTATTAATATCGAGTAGTTGCGAGTGATTTTACGAAGGAAAGTTTTTTCATATTGTATCATCGTCAATGTCTCTCCACTGCTACTTAGGGCCTATAACATACCGTACAAGCTCTTCTTTTCGTCTACTGCTGCTGCATATGGCCTTGTGCGTGAAGGATGTATGGCCTTAAAACGCCACACTGGCCAAGCGGGTTGGCGAGTCCATTATTTTAGAGATGACTCAGTTCCTCGGGTTTTCTGTAGCGGCTTGGTTTCCCTTAGTCGCCACGACACGACACCCACAGGAGAAAAGGGCGCGGTGCTATTCTAAAGCAGGCTGACACGACACGGCCACAACACTAGCAAACTGGCTCAATTTATTTCGGTATACAAATTCGATACACTTGTTTCTCATGTTACACGCAACACACAACCATTGTGTTTTGCATAACAATACAATAACCAGCAGTTTCCCGTATCGGACTGTGGCCCAAAAACCCCCTGTAATCGTAAGGGGGGACGCTTGTGCCTCAGTAGGACGTTATAGGCTGATATCGAGAGTATCTAATAAATAAAAATATAACTCCACACTCAATATTGAATACAATAGGATTCAATATGTCGTAGATCCATCTACAGACCGAACATGTAGATTTATACAAATGAATGTCCGACCGGGAATCGAACCGGGACCTTTTGCAGAGCAGGAGTCACTACCAACTGCGATAATCGGTCAATCTGGTCAGTATAAAAAGGCATTATAGGATCTTTTAATGAATTAATAAAGGCTTGTACTTTAAACGAACAGGAAAAAATACTAAATTATCAGCAATTCGTAATCAACAAAGCATTTCCTCGATACGGAGGTGTCGCGCACTGTTCGGTCCAAAAATTACTTTATACCGCGAACCCGTAGGCTGTCGAACGAACTGCCTAAAGAGGTTTTTCCATTAAGCAACGATATGGGGTTCTTCAGGAAAGCTGTGAATTTGATTTTCAAGGTCGGCGGTGCGCCCACATACCCCCTGGTGTTGCAGGTGTCCATGGGCGGCGGTAACACTTACCATCACGTGGGACCGCTTGGTCGTCAGCCAACTTGTCTATAAAAAAACCTGTATTGAATAACTTCAGAAAATAATTTTAAATTACTAAGAATGTCATCACCAAGTCGTCTATTTTTATATCTCCGTTTCTATGAAATAGTCTCCGTCGACTATATTTTTGTTGTCGCCAGAGGACCTAAACCTGAACCTGGACCCGCATTTAAATTTGCTGCCATCGATTTGCTGCTCATTCAGTATGTTTTAGCTGCTCACTTCATTATAAATGTGAAATTAAATTAAATCGCTAATCAAATGAATGATTTCAATGTTAACATCCGTTCAATGTTAAAATAGAAAAGCCCATGACTCTGCAATCTTCCTGCAGTTCAAGTGCAAATACGTGCAAAATCGATGCGGCAAGTTCAAGGCCGCCCCTCCCGCTCGCGGCCGCCCGCCCCCGGCGCTGCGCCGCCCGCCCCGATGACGTCAACAGACCATTCATGCTTACCCCGATCGATAGAGCTTCCCCGCCCTTGAGAGTGTGGGACGATTCATAAGACGGAGATAGTATTTTGTTTACTACATGAAATATATGCTTGTACTTAGGAAAATCTGTGTTTAATTAAGTTTAGTAGCTGATTTTTCTTTATTGATCATTTTTGGGTAATTTATTAAATATAATTCATAATCATTATCATAATTGGCATCCATAATAATTCAGCTTTATTTTTTTATTGTATATTTTTATACTAAGTTTTTTTTATCTTTTTAATTAAGATCCCCCACAGAGCATATACCATATAAAAATCGACTTATGTGCGAATATGTTAATTATATAAAAGTTACGAAGTTTTATAGTGACTGTTGTCGCCTCAACGTGGAGGTGAGAACATTGATAAGTAAACACAATATTAAAGAAAAAAAAACAAATTAAAAAAAATTCACAAATAAGTAAAGAAGAGAGATTTTACGAACTCTCCTAAGTATGTCTTACATTTCAGATCATGTGTTTCAATTATGCTAACCGCTTTTGACTTGGACACAACTAAGTTCGTTTGGTTTAGACGAAATACCTTGATTTGACAAAATAACATGACAATGGGTTTTTTTTATAGTAAGAAGGGGGCAGACGAGCATACAGTCCAACTGATGGTAAGTGGACATCCGTGATACATGCCAACGGGGGCTGGCACGCCCACGGATGCGTTGCCTATTCTTTGACATGTAGGGTTTTGCTTAAGTTAAAGTACACTTCGAGAATTCTGTACTTAGTTCCCACACAAACTGTCAATCTTTTCATATAGCATATCTACACCGTTGTACGAGTAGTTCTATAAATATGACATATTTATTGAGATAATGATAAACTTCGAAGAGTAGACCCAAACAGTACGCAAAATGCATTTGTGGTGAGAGTTCGTAGGAAACTCATCGTCAGTAAACTATGTACGAGTAGGTAATATGTACCCGGATTGCTGACAAGACGGTACTTTTCATTATAAAATAATTAATAATCCCTTTCTACAAATGCCACGAGTATACGAGTATGTTCATATATACCTATATTTTCTTAAGTGTTAATTAAGTTCGTCAAATAGAGTAGGTATAAATAAGAGCTATCGAATCTGTGTAGCTCTTTCGTAGCGCACCGCCGCCCGCCCGTTAATAACGTAGCAATGTCGTAGCAATATCGTAGAAATGTAGCAATTTTTTTTCATCTCAGAACTAAGTGCCTTTTTATTTCCTATAATGACTAACGAGAAATAAATTTCCCGTTAGTCTCACTGGTGTGACAACCTGGTGTGACCACGGGTCTGACAATTGACTGACACAAGAAGGGAAGGATGCACGCTGCAATCCCACAGCCGCTGGGCGCACTCAACTGGCAAGGGGGTCCTTCTCACAGAATATTACCGTAAAATGAAACTACCGAAGACTACCACTGATGTTGACATGTACCGCGGATGTCCATGCACAACAGTATCCACTTACCATCAGGTAACCTGTCTGATCACCTGTCACCTACTTTCTATAAAAATCCATTCTTTGGAGACTGAAATGTGGTTACCGTAGCACAAAAAGTTGTTTTTAGAATTTTCGTAGCATTTCGTAGCAAAATCGTAGCTTATGGCCTACGGATTTTACCAATGACGTGCCGTGAGGTGTCGACCGGGTATAGAATAGCACCACGCCATCTCTTCCCATGTGTGTCGTAAAAGGCGACTAAGGGGCGAAAGGAGCGACAAAGCGACTGCCACAAGCGCTGAGGAACTACACCACCTCTAAAACAGTGAACTCGCCTACCCGCTTGGCCAGCGTGCCGTTTTAATGTTATACATCCCTCATGCACAAGTCGGATCCGCGAGCGGAGCAGGATTAAGTGAGTTAAAACACTCCGAGAAGTCTTGATTACCCACCACTAATAAAGAACAATAGGTACTCGAAAGAGTTTTATTATTACAATATGGGTTATGTTACCGAACTAAACTATATACTGAGTAGTTCATACTTCCCTAATTATTTGAATGATATCATTGATTACATTTCCAATTAGTGTTTAGTGCATTGTTGTGTTCGTTCGGTGAGTTATAAAAGATTTTCTCTAAATAACTTCTTGAATACGTTTAACTTTTGAATACGAGTACGTTGTACGTTTTTCCAAATTTCTATAATTTCTTCCTCTTCGACAAGCTTATAGGAGAAGAATTTAATATTAAATCAGTCGTAATCACTTCCCCTTTCAATCCCAGACGGTTGTTCATTGAATTTACTTCACTCTCTAAATGATATTATATCTAAATTTCATCATCTGTACAAAATATCGTATCTAATAAACATCTGACTAAGGTCTATCTATCTGACTAATCTGATTGATTGTCCAAATAAACTAACACAGAAGTCTATTGTAAAATGTAATGTATTTCCCATCAATATCCTATTTCTTTCCTATCCCATGTACTCTTTTACTCTCCATTCGATGGGGTAGGGTGGCATGGTAAATGGGTTTTGGCATATCTCACTCACTACCGAAACACGTACGTACATACATTGGGAAAATACGATAAAGTAGGAAATGTTGTACATTTCAAGGTAGTCTTCTGTGAGATTGATTAGTATTGATTAGCTACTAACCGTAGTTAGTAGTAGTCAGTAGCAAACATTTCATTCAATTTGGGATAAACAAACAGCTAATCTAGCAAACATAAAATCCACCAATTCGTGTATTGCGGAACAGAGTTCTGTGGCGTCGCAGTTTTTTGGGGTTAGTGGTCGCAGCGTCCAGTTCAAGCGATGATATAAATAGCTACTAATTTGACGGCAGCAATAGTAAATTGTCCGTATGGTGTCGTGAGGCTCCTTCTCTACCTGCGGGAATCGTAACGAGCGACTAGGGATGACGAAGCCGCTGCCACGAGTCCTGGGGAAGTACACTACTTCTAAAGGAGTGGACTCGCCAACCCGCTTAGCCAGAGTGACGTTTAAGGTCAAACATCTCTATGCACAAGACATTGTGCACCCAGCAGTAAACGGCAAAAGGACTGGTTACGGATTTTTAGTAGTAAATATCAAAACTGCTAATTGGTTTAGTTTTACTTTATTTATATAATCTTTAAGTATTGAAAACTGTTTTGCAAAAGCTTTAGTTATCAAGTATAAATTTGTTTAGTTTAGTTATTAAATTTGATTATAATATACTAACACACGTTGCTTATTCTTAAGCGAATTAAAGGTTGACAGGAGAAATACTTACCTTTAATTTGCATTAATTTTCATTTACGATACATGTCATTATAGATACATGGCATTATAGATACATGGCATTATAGATACATGGCATTATAGATACATGGCATTATAGATACATGGCATTATAGATACATGGCATTATAGATACATGGCATTATAGATTAGATTAATTTATTGGCTTTGTATTTAACATATATAATAATTCCGATAGAAAAGAATTCACGGTTTACCTTCGAGAGTAAGCCGCGATAAAAATAGAAAGAAAAAAAGAAAGAAAGAAAATATATTTATTCATTACCGCAACACTACAATTGCGTTTGGACTGTGATACATAAAAAATAATAGAATAGTAATAACAATTAATAATTACTAATAATTAGAATGGCTTATATTGATGTAAGTTTTGTTTTAATTGGTTTCGCTGTAGATTTGTGTTTATAAATAAATATATAAATAGTACCGTTATTCCCGATAAATATCGAATTATTTCCATGGAACTTACTAAACCATAAATGTGATGGTTACACCCTGTAGGAATTGTAAATGTGCAGAAAAATCGACTATATTGGTATATATGAACGACAATATTATATTCCTGCAACTATCAATAGGTGTGAGATCAATATCAATCTTCCTCAACTCAAACTCAAACTCGACGCGAACTCAAAATTTTTGTCTGCCTCCAACTGGATCTCAAGGTCTACCTCCACACCCACGGGGTGACGCGTGGGCGTATGACGTCAAGACTCCCGTACCCCGCGCCCCTTCAACTTGACATTCGCGAGGCTGTATCGATTCGCCACGTCTCCCCCCTACCGCAATGCCGAGGACGATGTTTACACTTCCATGTCGAGTTGTGAATGAAGTCCCGGTATTTATGAAAAGATTTCAGAGGATTGAAGTTATCAGTATCGGGAAAAGGAATATAAAAGAAAGCTTATAACGTGCCAAAGCAAAATACAAGCTGTCTCTAGCAATTTAAACGTTTAAAAATTGCTATAATTTTTAACTTTCAGAGAAACGGAAACGAAATTTTGCAGTCAATTGTTACTGGGGATGTCACTAGGGTTCTTTACTATTCCCTTTCCAAAAGGGAGTCGATGGAATGGCCACATTCTGGTGAAGCATCGCCTAGAAAGGCAAAGTGACTCGGTCCATCAAAAAGATTATGGCTTCGATATTCTGAGATTGTCATGGAATATTGCTTATAGATATAAAAAAACGCAATACTACTGTGACTGGAAACTATTAAGCCAACCTTATAGAACAATTATGTGAACCATTCAATCAGAAACGTCGTGGAAACCAAGCAAAGTGTGCTGCTTCTCAAAGACAATGCACATGTCCACGCCGCCGCAGTTGCGAAAGCTTTTGTTTCAAAGTGTGGCTTCACGGAGATTAGCCACGCACCCTATAGTCCTGACTTGGCTCCCAGTGATTACTATTTGTTATCAAAACTCAAGGCCGACTTAAGAGGTAGAAGATTTTCCACTGTTGATGGAATGTTCCATCAACATTTCCATCAACATGGAATGATCCAATGTTAACTGCTGTGGTTTTTCGCCCATTTTGAAGACAAAACTTCTGACTATTTTTATACTGAGATAGAAATACTAATTAAACAATCCGAAAAGTGTATTCAAATAGACGGAGACTACATTAAAAAATAAAAATAGTTTCATGAACTTTAGTGTCCTTTGCCTTTGTCAGACCGGAAACTTTTGGACTTCCCTCGTATGTTTAAAACATGCTGATGAAGGTCAAGAAAAAAATTTACAGACAGCGGAATTTTGCTAATTAAATATACTAATTAAAACAGAATAGTGAAGATAAAACAATAGGGGAAACAAAAGATATAAATGTAGGTATAAACAATAACTAAATATGTGATCCACCAATCTGTACTGGGCCTGCGTGGTGGATTATGGCCCAAAACTCCCCAGAAATTTACTAGAGGAGGTTTGTACCCTTCAGTGGGACGTTATAGGAATGTTATTATACGAGTATACAAGCTAAACAATAGAATTTATAACAATTGTTGAAAAGAAAAACAAGGGCACTTATAAAGTGGGTGGTGGCAATTGATTTGAACTAGCAGATGATTTACTCTTCAGCCCATGTTCAGTGATTTATATAAAATACGTACATTGATAATTTCTAACAACGATACCAACGAAACCCCATACAATATTTCCCAGTAAACAAGTAACAATCTATCGGCACACGGTGTTTGACAACAAATAAGTCCCATTGAGTTCTGTACTGCGACGCCCACGGAGAAACTTGGTGGGTGCCGCCCGCACACGCCCACGAGAGAACACTCAACAAAGTCTTCATTGACGAAATGTTACCAATAATAAAATTTGTCTCAGTTCTGGCATGTTTAGGAAGGTTGAAGGAGAATGAAAGTAAATAACATCGATGCCACGCGCCACGCGCCACAAAAATGGGATTTCCTTTCATATATTCCGTGGTTTAAACCATCGTAATTTTAGAAAAACCGATTCTATTACTTTTAACATTTTAAACTTGAATGCACAAAGAAACATTGTACAAAAGGCAGGCTTAATGCCCACTGACATCCTCTGTAAGTCAACCTTTAGTAAAACAGAAACTAACCGAGATATCTATTAGACGAGTCTTTAAATAAGGCCACGTACTGGGAACAGCGTGGAACACCGTGCAGGCCAGGTGGACGGACCGACAACTTGATGAGGTTTTTCCGGTGGTGGCTGGATGAGAAGAGCCGAACATTACGTATGGTGGCGAGCAGTGCCGGCTTTACCTATGGTGCAGGGTGTGCGGCGCACACGGGCGCAGGGTGTTAGAGGGCGCCGAGCGCCGCCTGCGACGCCTCCAAAGAGCCTGCTAGAAGGCGCCAGGGTATTGATTGCACCCGAGTCCTACATGGGCTAGAGCCGGCTCTGATGGCGAGCCTTGGGAGAAGCCTTATATCCAGCAGTGGTGATATGTGTCACGAAACTGATATGTCTCAGTTTATGTTATGGTACCTGTAGCTGACTAGGCAGCAAGCTGTTGAACTCGATTAATTAGGTCTTACGTCAATATGACGCACATTTATTATTGTATAAATAGCAAGTACGATTTAATTAATAAACCTTTTTATTCTCCAACTAATAGTCTTATCGTGTCCGATCCACAACGACCAACAGATTTACTTAGTGATTTGCACATTTCAATCGGCTTCCCATAAGTGAGTTCCCCGGTTGGAATTTCAAGGTGCAAAATAGTCACTACGGCACTGTTCGCATCAAGTAATACAACCATCATGTATTCAGCAGGTGGTACACAACAACAAGCCCATTCGACGGACGCGGATACTCCTCGAAAAATTAGAAAAAATGCAGCTGGTCATAGACGAACTGAAAAGGGATGGCTACGGCAAAGACGACCCCAATGAAACGGAAGGCATAGATACCGCCCCCCTCCCCAATCTCAGCAGAAATATCTGCTACTATCATAGGAAATTCCGAAACAACGCGACGAAATGCCATGTTAGCCGAAGGTGTATCTTCAAAAACTGTCCATCGCCATCGGAAAATTAAAATTGATTAAATTGTGTGTAGGACACAAAAAACTGCCGCCTTTGTGTTTCCGACTTTAATAGTATCTACTTTCGTGGTAGACGATTTTTAATAGACAGAGGCGTAGATGTGTCCGTTCTAGCTGTCAAGAATAAAAATTTGCCAACACCCGCGAATTCATACAGCCTTCTTGCAGCTAATGGAACTCCCATTAAAACCTATGAAGAAAGAACTATGTACCTTGGGTTACAAAGAGTATTCAAGTGGTCATTCATCGTAGCAGACATGCAACGCTGCATCATCGGTGCAGAAGTTCTTAAATAAAATAAAAATATTTTGACCTCACAAGTTACACAATCAACGGAATCATTTATCTACAGCTACACAATCGATAAAAATAATCCTTATATATTAAAAAAAGTATTTTGCAACTATAGAATGAATGTTGCACAATATCGAACATATTTATACGAATGGGCCATCGGTATATGAAAGGCACGTCTTTTAAACCCTGAACGACATAAAGCTGCCAGAGAAGAATTTCAGATCATGATGGACAACAGAATTTGTCTACCATCAAACGTCCCTGGGCTTCACCGTTACATGTCGTCGTAAGGAAAAATGGGGAATATTCACAAAGCTGGATATTCAAAAAGCATTATACTCGTAATTCCATATTGATATCGAAAAACTACTGGAAATAGCCTCCAAAGTACCTATTCATTTCAATCACCCCTCAGTTTATCCACAAATTTAGTTTTGTTGTAACCTGGTCACTTTAGACTTATTATCTAACGAAATTCGAAAATTATGCTTCCTACAATAAGTAGATATTGTGTCTAATAAAGATTTTTGTGTGTTTATGATTTTAAAGTGACGTCTATATGCATAAGAGTTATGCCCTTTTCATATGTTCTGAAGCACGTTAATCTGATTACGATGGTATTAAAAAACTAAAAGTGAATAATCGACTTAATCCCCTTTTGACTGGAGGCATTGAAATCATCTCAACGAATGGAGTCCCGAGTCGTATTTAGACTTTTCGCAATGCACAACTAAGCGTATTTACTACTGTTTCCATATTTTTTCCTTCCTACAGGCATATAAAGAAACCTTATGTCCTCTGCTCAATAAACAAAAAAAAAAATTCTCCAGAGACAACATTGAAATACCCATACTCTCGAAATACGCTCGAAACGTACGACCTCTACCGGCGACCTTACGCTCCCGGTGACCTTAACAATGGCGAGGTCGCGCCTGTAACGTCATTGATGGAGGCTTTATACGGACACAACTAAGCTATAGGCACGTGCTATAGGTCAGTGGACGGTGGTCGCTTTAAAGTGAGGTAAACGCTGCGTTAATAAATATTTATTAAAGAATCTGAAATATTTTTAATAGGAGAAGAATAGTAACAGTGCTTGGAAGAATGCCATAGGGTTATATAATAATAAAAGTTACGTTGGGCTATTCCCAGAATTACAACCAATTATTACCCTTCTCGTTCATGAGATATATCACGCAGAGAGATCTAGGTCCTCCACGAGTGTAAGTATATGTTATATCACCATTTTTACATTTGTTTTATTTTGTTTAGTTTTGCGGAATAACATAGCTAAAATTTTGTCTATTTGTTAATAGAAGAATCTGAGTCAGGAGCAAGTAAGGGAGAGGAGTATTTTCCGGAAATCTCCGGATATCAGATTTGAGTGACGCGATGCACTTGACTGGTCACGTTGTCCCGCATTCACAGAACACTACCGTGTTCTGCATTTTCCATTATACGATTCCCCCAAAGGTATCGTACGTGTTTCGGTAATGAGTGAAACCAGTGTCCATTCCCACCCCATCTTATCCCTCCATATTTTCCTAACCCTTTGTCCAAATCTATTCATAAATCTATAAAAGGTAGATAGCGTATCCGGAGACATGCCAACTTTTGTCATTCTTGAAGTTGACATGCACCGCGAATGTGCATGGACGGCAATACCCATTTACCGCCAGGTGGACTTTCTGCTCGTCTGTAACCTCATTTTTATAAAAATAAATGCGTGAAAATAAACTAGAAAAACAAAGTGTTATTATTTCCATACATAAATAGTTATTTATGTATGGAAATAACTTTGTAATTCTATTTTTGTATAATAATTGTGGGTAGATACACTAAAACAAAATAGCACAAATATGTTGTTTTTATAGTTGATTCGTTCACGAAGTGGGAGCGCATGAAAACTGAAGATCTTAAATTTCTGTTGTTTCGTATTTTTGTTTGGATGCTAGAAATATCATTTTAATTTGGTAAATCTTATTCAAATTATTTTTATATTATACATTTATTTATACAGGTCGTCGATTTGATTTTTGATATGAAACAAACATTTTTATTTCGTTGATTTTTAAAAATTGTGTTTGCTTGGGGGACCTAGGTGCCCCACGAGTGTATGTATATGTAAGTTTGACATAGCGAGTGGTGCTAAGGGTTAAAAAAAATGAGCCGTCGCGGGACGTCTGGCAGATGTGAAATATCGAAATTATATTGTAGAAATAATGAGCATAAAAGGATAGCTTATGAAAGGAAATAAATATAGCACAATTAAAAATATAATATTCAGATTTTTTTAAAGAAAAAGATGATTGTTTATTTAATATACATTTACATTAATTTAATACAAAAATTAAATGGAAACAACTTAATTCTCTTAATTAGTGATTTCTGTAATTATATTCGATGTTGCCTTTGACGGTATTACGTGGCGACGCATGCCGTGGCGACGCGTCGCCATGGCAACAGCCGCTTTGACCCGCCGCATTAGATGTTTCACATCAAAATAATTACATAATTATCAGAATATTGGAAATGTTCCATGTTTCAGAGATGTCGAGAGTTGATCATAACTCAAATACACAACCATCTAGTCTGCCTGTTTCCGATACTAAATACAAAATGACAGTAAATAATTGACAGTCCCGTTCTCGCTGACAAAATAGTTCGTCTGTAAAACAGTAAATAGTGGAATAATTGCATAACAAACACGTCGCGTGTCGTGTAATGGCGGTATGCCAAATCATCCAGTAGGAACCGGTTGCTACACGCAAGAAATAGTTGGAATGCCAAGCGGTTCATGGTCTCTTCTAACACGCTTCTAATGCTACATTGACACCTTCGGCGAAAGATTCGATCAACGACGAGTAAATACATACTACCAGGTTAAACAAGACAGTGTACCTAATCAAAAAATATACTTTAACTCTACGCTCTAAATCGGGTTCTAAGCTAGCAGAACAGCGGTCAAAAGTAGAAGGTAGAAGATAAATCGTGAAAGGTATTCACGCATAATCTTCTATCCTTTATCGATCAAGCCCTGGCGAGTTAAAAAAAATGGGCCAGGCAAGGATTTGTAGAGAGTTAAGAGCTCGTCGAAAAAATCCCACGCAAGTATGCCGCGCTCCTCTTGTGATTTAGTCCGAATAACCACGAGGTTGATAGGATCATCCTTCATCCATAAAGATAGGAGGTCGAAATGAAAGAATCAGTTCGCATTCACAAACAAGTGTTCTATGTGGGATTTCGAAGCCCACTATCCCACTTTGTCGAATATTCAATGTTTATATACATTCGATGATACAGTGACAATATTTGTAATCCGTGATACATGAGAATGCATTATACTTGATACATGAGAATGCATTATACTTGATACATGAGAATGCATTATACTTGATACATGAGAATGCATTATACTTGATACATGAGAATGCATTATACTTGATACATGAGAATGCATTATACTTGATACATGAGAATGCATTATACTTATTTTTTTGTTTTTCTTTAGCTCACATCGCAATTTTCCATCTTTGAAAAGAACATGATTTTCTGATAGCATTATATCTACTTTCGTACAGTTTTGTTCACATGTATTTAATTTTTAGATGTTTATTTGTAAGGTTTATTATCGTAATTAAATATCACTTTCAATACTCGTATAAGTGACAAAACAATATGGAGTCATTTGCGTAAATTCTTTGCGTATCGTAGGGGCCTACGTTTGACATTCTGGACTTATATTGGCAATAGAGGAGTTGCAGCTAAAGAATGTCCAAAACGAAAGATCATGTTGATATCAAAAGAAGCTCATGTTGATATTCTGGTGGTCCTATTCCTGTATGTCGATATAATCCACTATAGATTCTTGTGGTCCGGCACAACAGATAGCGCAGATGTGGACTGTGAAGATCTGCAAACCATAATAGAGAAGTTCGAGATCAAGCAACCATAGTCACAGAAAATAGTCACAAAGTTGCAGGAGCTGTGGCTGGAGACCCATCTTCACCCACTCCTACTCGGGTGGGTTCGTTGGTTGTCGAAGACAAAGCGTTTCGTAGATTGACGTTATTTGTCGTCGACGTCGTCGTTGGCAAAAAAAAACAAAAATAAGTACCTACGATTAGGTCCTTACCTATGAATTTTTTGTATGAAAGTTATATATTTAATAAATCGTGGCATTGTCTGTTACTATCAATGCACTATTGCCATTTTAATGGAAGTTGATTGATGCCTCTGCTATAGAACTCCTGGGGACGGGAATCGATAAATTCTCCGAAGGCGTTTTCACTGCCTCATCGGAATTGAATTTTTACCCCGGTAAAAAGTTATCCAAATTCCGAAAAAAAAAGAAATCAGCAGGGGCAAAGTCTGGCGAGTACGATGGGTGGTGGAGAGTTTCCAGTCGTAGCTCCTGTAACTTTGAAACTGTCTGTAGTGCAGTGTGTGGGCGATGCGGTATCTTGGAGAAGCAGTGGACTCGAGCGATTGACCAGACTCGATTGTTTGATAACAAGCTTCGTCATCATCGTTTGCAGTTCTTCACAATACACATCTGCGATAATTGCTGTGCCAGATCTCAAAAAGTTATAGTGGATAACACCAGCACAGGACCAGTATACAGTCACCACGATGCGTCGGTTCGGACCAAAAATATCGAAAATCTCGGAATTCGGATATGCGTAATATATTAATACCGTGTTTAGTAAATTAATAAACAATTGAATTGGATTGTAATAATTAATGATATTAATAATAATAATCCAAATTCATAATATTGGATTGTCAGGCAATGCTAATAAATACAATTGTCAGACAATCCAATAACCGGCACGTGAGTTGTCAAGAACAGCTTCACGTGATACGGTCGGAAAACTCGCGTAACTAGTGACGTCCGAGCACTAGGGATGATGTCAGAAGACTGGTATCTTTGGAGAGTTCTATCATAGAGAAAACACTATTAACATCGTTCATGTCTCTCCTTTAAAAACAATTGTAATTCTAGTTCAATCATTAACAAAATGTTACTATTACAATTCCGCTGATGTGTGCCGGAACAAAAACAGGACTCCCTTTCGTTCAAAGGGGTTATTCCACTATAAACTATGCAATAACCTCTATAATTTATTATGGAATAATAAAGTGATAAAGTGTGGAATAACGGAGGGAGCGTGCTCACTGCAATCCCACAGTCGCTGTGTAGCCACTGTGGGACAGGTTGAGGCGCTTGCCTTCCCCCAAGCAGAAGAATAAATGACAGACTTTCTGCTTTACACTAGTTCTATTTAAATCATAACAAAATAGTTTGCTTTTCTCCACCCTGGATAAAATTGTTTGCCTTGTCCCACCCTGGATAAAATCTTGACTACGCCCTTGGCCAAGAACCTCTTTCTACCTACCGTAAATACTACCGTAAATTATACTGCATTTTCCATTTAACCCTATTCCCCCAATATGTGTTTTGGTAGTTAGTGAGATATGCCAGAAACCATTCCCATTCAATCATTTCCTACATCTCCCCATTTTTTCAACCCTTTCTATAAATTTATAACCCTTTATGTGAATTGAAATTTCCAGTTTTGATATGCCAGAGCCATTCTCATCCTCTTTTATCCAATCGATTGGGAAGTATAATGAAATGAGGAAAATCTGTCATCCCGTTATATTTGCGACCACATATTACATACTATCCAATTTCATCACGTTCCATAGAGTATGGATTTTAATGAGGTAAACCATCGCCCATTAAATATGAATGGGGATTATAAAGGGATTAGGTAATCTCCCTTTTCCCAAATCCACCTTTAAGATAAGCGGGGTAATCAGTAGCGTGGCAACGTTTGTCATTCTCGACAGAGGCTCGTCTGCAACCTTCTTTATATAAAAAAGACTCCATGAAATTAGGAAAGTTATTTGCAAATCGCAAGAAACGCTGTAATTATTTCGAAACCTTGTACAACGCAGTGTCTGATATTTATAAAAAAATGTCAAATTCAGAGGTTACAATAAAAGATTGAAAATAAAATATAATTTGGTTCTCTCGTTTCGAATTAACAATGAGTGATTCATTAATTTATTGTTGCAATTGCAAAGTATGTTTATATCAAAAGATATCAATAGGAAGTGCATTCTCACAATTGCATTTTTAAAATCTTTGGGGTAATGTAATTAATTAACACATTCGTTATATGCGTTATTTTGTCCTTTATTCACTGCATTCAAAAGGCGCTACATGCGTCGTCGTCGCCTGAGTTCTTTAATAATATTATGTCTAAGGTCACTACAGCATTAATCAATGATGATGATGATGACTTGATATCAGCCTATTTTACGTCTTAATGCAGTGGACAGGCCTCCCCTAGTAAATTTCTAGGCGGTTTCGGGCTTTAATCCACCACGTGAACCTAGTGAGGATTGATGGGCACACTAAAAACTTAGTGGTACGGGACGAGGATTTGAAGTCACAATCTCTGAGAGTCGAGAATATACATCTAGGCTATCACCGTGCATAAATTAACAATAGTTCATCATAAAATTCTTAATTAAGAACAATTAACAATGAAATACTTTAATACTATTTAGGTAAATAATCATAATACAAAAGTTCTAATATATCATAAGCTTATAACGCAATAGAAAGCTAAAATTGGTAAATTCATATGTCGGCCCATTAGCTCAGTTGGTTAGAGCGTCGTGCTAATAACGCGAAGGTCGCGGGTTCGATCCCCTCATGGGCCAACAACTATTGTTTTTTTTTCTGTTATTTCTGTAACTATTGTTTGTCATTCTTTTTCGATTCCTTTTTTAAACCTCATCATCTTGCTTGTTTTTGTAATTTAATGTTTGTGTTTTTGCTTTGAATATCGAGATATCACTTTAATTCGAAAATCAATTCTTTGAATCGAGGGAATACTGAAAGATTTAAATCCAAAGTGATTCAACGTCCTAGACATTTTTTTTCTTCATATGTGGCAATGGTACAATTAACACATTCTGCCAGTGTGCAGTTTTCTTCATAAAGTCTAAACAGTTCAAATAATAATATACATCTTGTCAATGTCCAGTGCCGTCGAAGTCAGGAGTCGTTTAGTAAAGTAATAGTGGGTTTACTGAGGACAAAAGAGGACTCCTTGAAAACACACGAAAAACGCAGTTGTATGCCTTTATTTGATTATCACAAACATTACACACAAAAGCACTTTAAAGTTTAATAAACTATAAACCACAAAACGTACAGCACACATTTTTACAATTAATCTAACAAAAACTCAACTACACTTCTCGAATTCCCCCAAAAAGCCCCAGCGTACCTAAACTTCTCATTTAAAATTTTATATAGGTATTACTCGTTATTATATATTATTTCATACGGTTCGAGATCCTACTCGCAGGATCTCGAACGCAAAGTGGTATCGTGTCGTGATTATTCGAGAAATATAACCCCCTATGAAATCAAAAAACATATGTTATGTCATTTTCCAAAAATATTTCTAACCGTGCGTTTTCATTAGCCAACTAGAACTGGATAGTACCAGACATAGTATCAAGGTGGTGCCTAGATTTTACGTCGTTGCGGCTAGTCGAAAATAGAAATGGAAAAAAGACCGAGTGTCGGCGATAATCTTTTCCGGTTAACGCACGGTAAAAATCAAGTACACAGGTGGATTCTCATTTATATCACTCTCGGATGTACTTTTCCTAAAATCCACAGCCTAAAATCATGGATTCCGTTCACGATTTTAAGTTCATTGTCGTGATAACTTCGAGAATTTTATCTGTTTGCAATTTCTTTTCAGATGTTACCAATTTTGTCGTACTAATTTAATGAGTACATACTATTTTTTGGACAAAGTTCATTATGAATCAACTCAGACTTATGAGCAGAATCCAGGTTTTAGGACTTGGGGAATGTTACGGACATACGCTGTATACGTGACATTATCTGAGAAAATTGTCACCCGTAGTTTTCGAGTTAAAATGTCAAAATCAAATGCATACAATAAATGATTAAATTGAAATCTATGTACCATCTAAACTATAAATCTAAGTGTCCGGCATAGCCCTTATAGTACATTTTTCTCGTTTGCAAATATTACTATCGCTGGGTTAAATTCTTTTTCTTTTGAATGAAGGTTTTAAGTTCATGAATACGACCGCTAGGGGCGCTGCTTGATTCTATATACAGAAAAACAGTTGACACAGACGCGACAGTAGCGTTTACAAATGAAAAAACTTATACTCAGTGACCCTAATAAATTTTTACGTATGAACACGTTACCCCATAGACAAACACCGTTAGATATCGCCCGTCTCGTCCTGTGCGCACCATCGCAAGCCCTCAAGCCATTGAAGCTACAAATCAGCGTTATTATTTAGAAAACCTCCATCGACTTAAGTTCCTGTCACCGCCACTCTACGAGTCCAGTAAATACAAACCAGCGCCAAACTGGCACACTTCTCAGCTACTTGGTAGGGCTCCTTGCCCTACCACAAATGGTGACCACACCCACAGATGTGCGGTTGAAAGGACCGGGGTAATTGGGAAAACGTGGGTATAAGGGTAGTTCCTAAGGTATATGGGTAGGATGTGGGTTATTCGTATATTCTCAAAATTGTATGGTCTGTACTGTACGTTACGTTTGGGTCATGTGTTTTTTTTTTGTATCAGCAACAGTAACTCTTAGCGCCTCTAGCCGTCGTATTGAGAAACTTAAAATTTACATACAGAAAAACAGTAGACACAAATTTACACCGTGAGCATACAATATATCTGTTTTATAATGAAACTGGCTGAGATGGGCTTGAAATTATTTTGTTTATGTGAATAATACATGACTGACTTTACTATTTGGCAACGACTAGAATAGAACGACAAGATTAAGGAAATGACAATATGTTATACTGAAAACTACATTATAGGACAGACTTCATAATACGACAACGATCAGTCAGTATGTGAACGGTCAGTATAAACCGGCCGAAAAATCAAGTAAAATAAAATAACAAGTATTAAAACTCGTTCAATAATGGAAAAGAAAAATATTGACAACAAAACGCTTAAGATACCTAATCACAAATTCATGAATTCACGATCCAAACCGCTAATAACCAGATACAATTTGTACCTTTTCCAATATTTACCCCCAATCACGTTTAGAAGACATGACTAAGAAACGCAATTGAAAAGTAACTTTTAGCCACGTTATTAGAGTTATAATTACATTGAACCTTCGAATATACAAGTTCCTCAAAACTATTCAACAGATTATCAATCTTATCGCTGTTGAAGACTGTAAAAATTTTATTACAGCAATTTTAAAGGTGTGGATCAACAAATTAGATAGATGCTAACAATGAATCGTGCGTGCAATCGACTAATTTTGTACGAACTCTGCATAAATTAGATGGTAATAGAATCGAAGGTCTAAATACACTGGAAACGTCACGACCACGGCCTTCTTTTTTAGAACAAAAACACACCTCCAACCGGTTGAAACTGGATCCCCGCAGGTGTCGCTTTGCTAATTTTTTACCTTGACTTTGTCACTATATTTCAATGGCGTTGTTTATAGTTTATTTACTGTTAATTAAAAGGATCTGTTTTATATTCATTAAGGACATCGGGTTTTTAAACGTACATACTTTGTTTATAACCAATAGCATATTCGAAGAAAAAACTAATCGCACTTTTAGCAATGCAGTGTTGCGATAGGTACCTTGGAAACTTGGAAACTACCTTCAAACTTGGATTTTGTCGTTTTATTCCATTAATCGATAAGGCTTTTATACTGAATAATGTGGGTAAAACACGACTTTTCCACGTGAGTAATGTGATAAAAAAATATAAATATTGAAAAATGTCAAACAATTTTTATGCCTCTCATTTGAAACCGATTGTTGTTTTGGGTTCAGCCAGCTGCAAATTCGTAAACAATTTATTTATTATTGCACCATATGCAGGGTTACAAATTATAACAAACTTTAAGGTGTAGCAACTTAACTTTAAGGTGTTATTGAGGGGGATAGTGCACGCTGCAATCCAACAGCCGCTGGGCGCGCTCGACTGGCCACGTTAGCCCTCTCTCTCACAGAATACTACCTTGAAATGTACTGCATTTCCCACTTTATCTTATTTCCTTAATGTAAGTACGTAGTGAGTGAGATGTGCCAGAGCCCATTGCCGTCCTATCCCTCCCCATTTTACCAACCCTTTCCTATATCTCCAAAGGTAGGCAGCGCATCCGGCGGCGTGCAAAAGTTTGACATTTTAGACTAATGTTGGCATGCATCGCGAATATCTATGGGTGACAGTATCCACTTACCGTCAGGTGGACTGTATGCTCTTTACAATAACAGATGTAAAACACGGCTTTATTAAGTATCCACATTTCTAGCAAATATACTATTAAAAACTCGCCACTTGCACGGGCATAATGTGCTAATTGTTCTTTTGCCACTTAAATAATAAGCTTCTTTGATTATGGTTAATAATGAAATAAACATTGTACTTTAAAATAAAAAACAGGGAATAATTTTCATACCATTTATTTTCTTATCCTACAAATTATTTCAATATTTAACAATATCTTACAACATCTCCTAACATTTATAATAAATATTATGTGCAAATCGAGGCACTTGGTAAGTGATTGTTTTTTTTGTATTTATTTTTATTAAGCTTTATTATGCGTGGAAGCATATTTGTTTATTTTTAAAACCTTTTGATTTGCGTTTGTACTTACAATTATAACATAAATATAATAAAATATTGACCAGCCAAGCAAACAATTACAAATCCCTTTGCAGTTCGTTATGAACTTATTCAATAGGCGGCAAAAATATTGCCTTGAGTAAGTGTTGCGTGTTTGCGATCTACAAAAAGCCGTTGCAATTGTTCAAACACTTATTTAACCAAGTATATAAGTGTGCTTCCAAACAAAAAGGGACCAATTAGTGTCGAGTTCTAGTTTCACATATATTCGCATTTTTGTAGTTAGGAGAAAAAATGATTACATCTATGGATTTTTATATGGTTGGTCATATGTCGTTTATAACATAACGAATGATTTATATGGAAAAGTATGGAAAAGGATCAAATGTCATCATGTGTATATATAAAAATCTTTGATTATATATAATATTATCTTGTGTGACATCAGTGTAATTCATTGAAATATAGTTTCTTTTTAATTGGCAACAAAATAAAACATACGGTAAAGGTTAATTGATTTTTTTCACATAAACCTTAAAATATCTGGAAACTTGTTTTTTTTCTCTTAACAGTAAAATTTTTTTTTTTTTTTTCTTAAAATAGTAACTTTAAAATCATGTTTTTTTTTAATATTTAGGTAAGGATTTTTTGGTTTTTGTTTTATTTCATATATTTTTTAATGTTTTTGTTATGTTTTCATTACTTATATATTTTCAATATGTAATATATTTTTAATTCACTTTAATTTTTAGAATTCTTCTAGTTTTATAGTATCTTAGTAGACCACTGAAGAGCCATGTTTGCTTGGAAGCCAACATAATATTGTTACATGTATTTCAAAGTCAAAACTGCCATATTTAACTACAATATTACCTCATCTATTACTATTTTGTTTATCAGTCATTGTATTCGATAAAATATCGAACAGATCTAGAAATTAAATATAAATATGAGTTATAATATTAAAAACTTATCGATACACATTTTCCATATCATTAAAAAGTAATATACTCGTATAGTCTTTTCACTTCGTCAGCGGTACTCATAGTGTTTTTATTTATTTTTACATTTTTAAAACATAAAATCCTATGTTAAAAACAAACATATTTAACATAAAAAAATAACATTACATTTTGATTACATTACATTGTAACCGAAGTTCTTTCGAAGGCTGAAACCATAGATTCCGTTCATCAATCTGAATTCACCGGAATGATTTTTTTAAAAATCAATTAAGTTATTTTTTTGAGTTTATATATTATACTTAATTTATATGACAAATAAATTTGCTACACACAGATGAAAAAATATATTATTATAAAAATACGTGAGATTACATGTTAATTAACTCAGAATGAGAGCAGAATGCATGGTTTCAATTCCCGAAGCTTGTTACATCCTATATACGGGATACGTTAGATGTATTCCCAAACCCTATGGATTCTGTTCATCATTCTAAGTGAATTCACATAAAATATTTTGTAACATCATTTTTTTATACTTTGCATTTAGAAAATATGTATTGAATAGCGAAAACTCAAGAATACGATTTTTTTGCAATTAACATTGCAAGATTAATTTTTCGTTTTAAGATGAATTTTTCGAAAAAACTCATACATCCTTAAATACGGTAATCTCCTAACAAAGTGAACGAACTAGTTATAAAATTACTATATTACAAATATGCGCACATATGATAATATAGATGCATAGGCAAATTTTATACTAATATACAATAGTCAATAAACTTCTAGGAGTTAAAAACTAGACTTTTCCTTTGGCGAATTTTGTAACAAAATTGTTGTCTAATTGTGACGCAATTTAAAGCACAAAGAGCAATGGAATCTGACGCTTTATTTACAAGTAAAGATAGTTGAGGATGCCTGCCACAGATGTGCTGTCCGCCGCTGCGTGCCTGAATTTGGCGCTAAACTACTCGCGCTGCTCGTTCGGCCCGTTCCAACCCATGTCGCTATCATGTCGTCGTTATAAAACACAAAAAAAATGGATAATTCGACGGCCCCTAAGTAAATCATCGAAAGTGATTTTTAACACTTTTCACGAGTGTTTTAAAGTTTACTTATGGCACTACTACTTCGGAAATGTTTGTTGTTTTCGATGTTTTACGAATTAAATTTCGGCCATAAACAAAGTTTTGACTTTTTTTTCCTTAGCGGGATGTCAAATATAGATTTATAGAAGCCGATTTAACGATTAAAAAAATCGACAATTTTAAGTTTCAGTGGTTTACCGACGGCCGTCGAATTGCGCTATAATCAATTGTCAAAAGTAGTGAACCGAATCAAAAGAGATATTTCGTTTCATCGGCGAGTGGTTTCACTTCACTATAATTTACTCGTGACGTCACACGCGCGATTTACATACAATTTCAAGAACTTGAGTTATCTATGTATATCTATCGTACATGCTGTATCCCTGGGTCTGGACTGGGTGTGATCAGTTAGGTAATTGACTGAGTTACACGTCTCTCACACAAAACTCCTGTGAAATAAGTAGTCCACTTACGATGCTCGCTACTTTGTCAAACCTAAACTTTACGTGAAATGAAAAAAAAAATCTAATTCAAATTATTTGGTGAACGAATGGTTTGATACAGATGGTAATGTGGATCTTGGCCTCCAATTCATTTTACCGGTGTGCAAAATTACATAGAAAGTTTCAGATTAATTCATCCATGTCATATACAAAGGTACCCACTATTAAATGTACCACAGTTGATGTATTAAAGTGTCATTCATGTATTATTAAAAACTGTATTAAACTTCTCTTGCGCCGTGACCGCTATATAGCGTTCTCATTGTTGTACCGTTCGTCTGCCGGAGCGCACATACGTGCTCTGGCACACAATTTTTTTTTTCTTTATGTAAACGTTCAGTAAAATAGCGCCAAAGCGCGTATGTGCGCTCCGGCAAACGAACGGTACAAAAATGAGAACGCTATATAGCGGTCTCTATATAGCGTTATGGTCTATGTGTCTATGGTTACAAGTTCAGTAATCAAAATAAATAAAAATAGTTATTTTTTCTAGCGTCTTTTTTATCAATGAATGGAAATTCCGACGTAAGCTTAAAAAAGTCAAATAGCGGTGTTAGCGAGTGGACTAGTTAAATTTACTAATTTCGGGAGTGAATGAAACTTGCCAAAGTCTATTTCGCATAATATCCCATCCCACCCAGTCGAGTGGAAAGAATGTAGTCAGCAACAGGCTTATGTACTCAAAAACACAGGATTCCAATACTTATTGGCAGCGTGTTAATGTGCCGATTGATATAGGTTAGTGTTGTAAAAACGAGCGTTGAGTGCTTGATGCTCGAGCGCTGAGTGAGCGCTAATTAACTTTTAAGGCTATCGTTAAAGGCTGATCGTTACAGTCCATTTTTTTTAAAGTTTGATGGTCTTAAACCCCGCAATTAAAATCTCGAGTCTAAAACGGTTAAGGTTATATTCAAAAGCACTATCATAGCGCGGCAGAGCTCGAGCGCTTAAGTGTACAGCACTCTTTCTAGTACAAGTAGTACAAGGGTGACCTTACAAGTATTCAATCCCGTACAATAAATACAATAAAGTAACATCAGTTATCTATAACAAGCCAGCGGTGTGTAGTGTTGGAGATCTCCTGCTGCAATAACGGAGTGCGCACTCGCAGTTTTACTTCTAAAGAACCGCCAGCTGGTCTTCGCCCATCCATTACCTATAAATATGTAATAATTGTATGTATTACATTTTTTTTTCTTTATTAATCTATTTTATGAAACAATCTATACACTTTTAAATTATTTAAAACAATCTATTATACAATAAATTATTGTAAAAAAATTAAGTTGACCCCCTAAATACGTATTGACCTTCAAGCTCAGATTGTTATCACACCAGTAACTGGTTATCTTACTGGTAAAATTGTTATTTTAAAGACTATAAAGATGGAGTCCTGGATAATTATAATTATATATATAAAAGCATCTATATATGTTGGTGTAAGACAGATAACATTTTCATAATAAACTAATGTGTGGTCACATACGAGTACAATGAACAAGGACCGGATTGCGCAGACGCAACAATTTATTTATTTGTTTAAGGATAAATTACAAAGAAATACAGTCTCATAGAGTCTAAATAAAATAGAGTCTCAAGGCAGCCACGATCAATGAAATTAGTTTTGACCGAACAGTTTAAACTGACCTTCTTAGTGTCAAAAACTGACAGTTTTTAAACACGGTCAGTTTAACTGATTGAGAAAGAATGGGAGGTGTAATAGGGTGAGGAAATCTCCCCGTCACGTTATACTTCTTGTTCCCTATCCTTCCCAACATTTTTCCTAAATCCAATCGTATTAAATTTCCAAAGGTAGGTTAGGTGGAGCATCCGGGGGCATACATTTGTAATTTCAAAGTGACATTGGAATGACAAATGTCATTCTGGACTGATGTTGGCATGTACCGCGGATGTACATGGTCGACAGTATATACTTACCAAAAGGTTCTGCTTTCGATAAAAAAAGGTACAAAAGGTGTAATTTTGCATTTGTCACATGAAATAAATCTATAGATATTGGGAGCGATGTCACTCTTATAGTGAACAAGACAAGGTTTCCAATTTTTTATTATTATTTAATAACTATATTATTAAAAACAAAAATAATACTGGAAATATGATATGTCACAGACATATTCAAGGAAAATCCAGGAATTAATAAAACCGGCGCGAACGGGAAAATTTTGACTGAAAAACCTTCGCCAAAGATTTGGCAAAAGCATTTGGTTATTGTTTAGAGTTGCTGTGTCTAAGGTTTAAATTGGCAAATTAATCGTCAAACTTCCATGACAATGATGGCACTTCAAGAAAAAAAACCTTAAAAAGACCGTACAAGCCCTTTGATCGTCCACTGCTGCATATGGGCCTCCTTATACACATTGTGCATGAGGGATGTATGGCCTTAAAACGCCACACTGGCCAAGCCACTCTTGGCGAGTCCACTCTTGTATAAAGGTGATTTAGTTTTTCAGGGCTTGTCGTAGCGGCTTCATCCCTTAATCGGCTTTTACGACACCCACAGGAAGGGATGGGGTGGTGATATTCTCAAACCGGTTAAATAATAGTGTAATTCTCACCGGAAAAGCCTCGTGTAGAGTACAGTGTGTCTCCAAATGCGCCAACTTGACAGTGAGTGTTCCAAGCAACGAATCCTTGCTGAACCACCCACTGCAACACATTAGCGGGTCACAGCACCCACTGCGATCATACATACACACACTACTCGCTACACTAACACGCCATGACACAAGCACTAGTGCATGCGATGTTATTGAGGATATTAAGCAACTCACTTTTTAAACTTTCGCGTTTTGTACACATTTTATATTGTAAATTGGGTCTGAACGCGTAAATTACAGTCAACTCGTGACCCGCGTCGAAATGTCGAGTAGAAATAAAAGGTAAACAGAAACCTTTAATTTTACCCTATTTACTATATGAAATATAAAGCAACTAGCCTTTTGCCCGCGGCTTCCTCCCGCGCGGATTTTACACCATTATGACTTTTTTGCCCCCTTCCAAAATCAAATATAAAAAAACGCCGATACACATACTTAGTTATTTTTAATAAGAAGTCTATAACTTAAATAATTCTTCAGATATAGACATTGCATAATAAATGTTATCCCCCCCTCTTGCCAGTAAAATTTCTAAAAATCCTTCCTTAGCGGATGTCATACATATATCATATGACGTATACCTATCCACTGTGTAAATTTTATGTTTTTCTAGCTTCATCGGTTTCAGCTCGGCGATGGTGATTCAGTCTATTTTTATATGTACAGCAATAAAAGGTACGATTTGAAAGCCGGGTTTTTGCTCACTAGAGAATGAATCATCCGAAATTTCATGCACTACATGTTAAAGCACGTATTGTAGGTACACTAAAAACTATTTATTCGGATCAGTTTTATATGGTGATTTGAGTCTAAACGCGTAAAATTAAAAGCTTCTGTTTACCTTTTATTTCTACTAGACCTTTCATTTTTCTCTTTAATGTTCACGCGTTTAGACCCGATTTACAATATATAATGTTTATGTACAGAACGCGAAAGTTTGAAAAGTTAAATAGTTAGTTTCTATGATTTTTGTCCTTTAAAAGACAAATTGAGTTCGTGATAATGTTGAGTGAATTCGTATTTTTTTTTTTTTTTTTGAAACAGAGGGATTAACTTCCAAATATAAATTGACAGGTTAGATTTGAGAGCGAAAATAGCTCTTACGTTTTAGAAATGTCAAGTTCAAATTCAATTTACAAGTGCTCAACATTATCATTGGCCTACTGTATATACAACTCTTTTTACATTCTATGGTATCTAAACGAATAGCAAATAATACTAAATGAACCACGAATGATGGTCAACAAAAAATCTATTTTGAAACAACGGAAATAAATCATTCTAAATTTCTAAGAATATCCATAACGTCGACTGAGTTCGTTTCGCGGGGCTCCCATGTCCTTAAAACCCAAACCTAACCATAAGAATAAATAATACCATATAGAACGGTTAGGTTTAGGAATCTTTTTTGTGCGTGTCCCAAAAGCCGCGAAATAAACACCTACTTTCTGTAAGTACCTCTGTCAGCCACGCATGCCGTGAGGGCTGTCACATATTTATTAAATCCGTATAGCTATTAGGTTAGTTAGGTAAATTGTATTGTTGTATTGTATACGTTTAATTAATTATAAAAAAACATGAAATCGTTTTAACAGTGGTTTTATAAAAAAAAGCACGGTATCAAACCAAGCGCGTGGGGTCAAGCAGCGCGACGAGTTTCATTTCTTGGTATTATTTATTCTTATGACCTAACCGACTTTTAAATTTGCCGCCCTCGATTTGCTGCCCATTCAGTATTTTCTGCTGCTCATTTAATTATTTCTCTTTTTTTAATTTATTCAAATTTTCATTATTTCGGTTAAATTGAAACAAAATGACCGGGAACGAAATTTCATACTGCTTTCTAAGCGGTTACACTTCCAGGCCGAAAGTAATACACATCGACTATGATCGGCTAGCTTCGGTTTTGTAGAGCGTCGTCTCTGTCTACGACGCTATGACTACACTAAGACGTTTACGACGACGCTCTAAAAACCCCAAAACCGAAACTTGCCGATAGTCTCTTTCTAAAGGCCGATGTGTATTACTTTCGGCCGGGAAGTATACTTCAGCGTTACGTTCACGTGGACACTAGGGGTCATTGAATGTTGAAACGCCACCCTCCCCAATTCTTTTACCAAAACCACGCCTAATTTTCCAAAGGTAAGCGGTGCAGGCGGGGCCGTGCCAACGCTTGTCATTCTTGACTGATATTGGCATGTCAAATGCCAATGGGTGACAGTAATATTTTATACGTTGGCTCGTCTCATCTGCCACGTTCCTTCTATTAATATTACTTAAACATTAATTTGATATTGCTTTTATTATAGCAATGCTTTAATTCTTTTAAAAGCTACTTAAAGTTTTACTTAAGTTTCTACTTTACATTGAATTTACATTTCGGGAAAATCGACCCGAATATTTATTACTTCTTTTATTATCAAACATATAATGTGTTTATTTGAAAAACAAAGAAAATATTTTGTAAAATCCTAAGTTCACTCATATAGATTAAAGTCAAGTCGGGGCCAATCCTAGCACATCTGTCAATATCATGACATGTTTTTTTTTATGTACGAAGGCGGCAGACGAGCATACAGTGCACCTGATGGTAAGTGGATACTGTCGCCCGTAGACATCCGCGATACATGCCAACATTAGTCCAAAATGACAAATGTTGGCACGCCCCCGGATGCGCTGCTTACCTTTGGAGCTATAGGAATGGATTTGGAGAAAGGATTGCGAAAATGGGGAGGGATAGGATGGGAATGGGCTCTGGGACATCTCACTCACTACTGAAATACGTATGTACATTGGGGAAATAAGATAAAGTGGGAAATGCAGTACATTTCAGGGTAGTCTACTGTGAGAGGGGGGTAACGTGGCCAGTCGAGTGCGCCCAGCGGCTGTTGGATTGCAGCGTGCACTCTCACCCTCATGGTTTGTTTGTCATTATTTTTTTTTAATAAATAATGCAGTAATGGTATGAATTGTATACCGTAGGATTCTAGAACAAATTTGGAAATCGGATCGCAAGAAGGCGAAGTCGCAAGCAAGAGCCAATTACAATAACATAAACTTACCCTCTAGAGTACACTTCGAGTTTGATCCCGTGTCTTTTAAATACACGTAAACAAGGTCGCGCCTTCCGCGCTATGCTCAGTGTGAACACCGCGTCGTATTGAGGACTGTTTGTATCCTTTACGAGCGACGTACGGTCTGATACGGGCGTCTCCTGGAATTAGTATTTATTTTATTAGGTTCGCCAACGACACATCATACATTTTCATTGTATCCAAACATGATAAACATTAGAATACACACATATAGCCTCTTACAGGAGAACACAGCATTCATATCGTAATACTAGCGGTGCCTGCTACTTTGTTCGCAGAAATGTGTGATTCCCGTGGGAACTCTATAATCGATCTGGATAAAAAATACCGTAAATATTAACCCAGCACATAAGTTATAACTATACCAAGTTTCATTCAAATCCGTCCAGTAGATTTTGCGTGATGCGCGTTCAAACAAACAGACAAAAATTCAAAAAATGTTTTCGTCGCAAATCACGTGCATGATACGAGTAGTGATGACATCACTTTCTTTCTGAAGTTGAACAGATTATAGTGCAGTGATAATAATAATTAACTCCTGGGCCAACGTTCTTTTCTATCTTTTTTTTTTCTCTTCATATATGGCAATGGTGCAATTACCACATTCTGGCAGTGTCAAGTTTTTTCGTAATAAACAATTTCAAAGTCTAAAACGTATCCTGTCAATGTCCAGTACCGTGGAAGTAAGGAGTCGCTCAGTAAATCGATAGTAGGTTTACTGAGGACAGAAGAGGACTCCTTCCAGCATACGAAAAACGCAGTCCCACGCTTTTATTTGATTATCACAAACACCACCACGTACTAAACACACTTTGAAGATAATAAACTTTGAATAAACTATCACTATTAAACCACAACACGCCTAATACATACATTTTGCAATAATCAAAGGAAAAAAGCAACTTCACTTCTCGAGTTCTCGCCGAAAAAAAGTATTTTCTATCTTTTGGTTGTTTTCTTTTTATTTTTCTTTATTTACCGTCGATAATAAACTAACCACAAGTAAGTACTTTAAAGTGCTCGTGGGCAGAATCACGGACACAATTAATATTCTATGAAGTATTTTTTTATGGTAAAATGTTTCCATTGTTAGCACGAGTCTAAATTTATCACGATACCAACCTTTGAAACAAAAGTCTTCGCATGAGTCCAACTTTCGTTTTCTGTGTACTTGTGTTCACACTATTATAACTAAATGGCACAGTGACATACAATTGTAATACAATCTTACCTGTGGGTACGGGAATTCGAATTTAACGTAAGTATCAACATCTTTCGGGTTGGTCACATTGTATGAGATGCCTCGTACGATTGTCAATTCTAAGTCGGTCTCGTTAAGGTCCGTATTGCATTGTACGATCGCGAAGTTTTTGGTCTCGTAGTGGAATTTTGGCGGATTTTGACCTAAACTGAAAACAGGAATAGTGAAAATACTTATTTGTTATAAAAAGAACGTAACGATCCAAGCTGTGACGTCATATAATCAGGATTGGGTATCAAAATAATGAAAACGATTATTTTATCGAAATAATAATGATAATTAGAAGTTTTTGTATGTCTTTTGATGTAAAGAACATATTTGCAATAATCATGACATCTCTGCATTTACAATCCACAAACAAACATAAAAAATAGCATTAAACAAAATGGGCGGGTGTAAAACATGTAAACTTTACACTTTTGACAAATTTTGACAAATCACTAGTAGTTCATGTTGGGTTTCAATATTAATAGTGGGTATTCACGACCCCTCGGGAGTGTTTCGGCTCACTTAATCCGGCTCCGCTCGCGGATCCGACTCCTCTTAACGATTCCTTGACTCCTTTGATTCACCTACTTATATTTTATAAGAGCCTGAGAGCGACTCATTTGCTTTGCATTATGTTCGTTCGTGTAACTCAGCAATCCAAAAATGAAAAGAATAAATAACTCCTCGGAGTCATTTAGTTGGCCGGAATCATTAAAAGTTTCGGCTCCGCGCTCGCGGTTTCGGATCTTTTGATTTATTAAATCCGGAGTTACCCAATATGTTTCATTTGCATAGTAAATAAAAACGTAAAACTACAAAGAAATACAAAATAGTCAATTTGTATCAGTATTACATACTAAACATATGTCTGTATACACCTCTAAAATATTAAATGTTGCATATAGAAAATTACATATGGTAATTAATTCTCAATCTGAATACAAACTATCACTTATGTAAATTGATAATGATTACTAGATTCTCTGATCCACATTATTATTAAGAATAGCAGCGTTCATTTTACGTACAGTAAAGTAAACACATATGTTTACTTTACTTTGAATGGAAATAAAATGTGCATGTTATTGTGGAAACAGACCTAAGATTTCCAGTAAATCTATTGGTAAAAAAAGATGACGCTTATTGTCTTGGCCTATGAATCACTGCATTCTTAACGCGAACAGATGTTAGATCAAATAAGCCTGATGGTAGATTCATTAACGCTCGATATACAACGTGTCACTGAAACAACGCAAAACATGAAACACGTTGACTGATTTAAAATATATAAAACCGTTCTAGGGAAAAATATATAATTATTTTAAGTAATAAATTGAAAGTTATCTCTTAAAGCATTTCTTAAAAAGCATGTAAAGTTTTGTTGTTCTATCTAAAACGTCCGTAGTGATCATTACTCGGTACACGGGTAGTGACCGGGCACAGAGCGAACGACCCACGTAGAATAAAAGATATTCTAGAAATGAACAATAAATTATGAAAAAAGACCTATTGTAAGAACCGATAGAATCGACTCCTCTCGATACTCAACCTATTTTCAGGTTTTGCGTTAATTCATTGAATCTTTGTTCATTAAATTGTTTTTTCTATTGCAAATTTTCCTCTTTCTGTGTAATGTTTTGTCTTGTTGGAGGTTTTCTTTCTTTCTCTCTTACTCTCACTTTTTCACCCCCCTCTTTCTCTGATTTTCTTTCTCTTTTCATACACCACTCCATTTACCTTCTCTTTTTTCATTCTTTATTGCACAAAGTGACAAAAGGCGGACTTATCTCCCAGACAACCTTTGGGCTATGCAGAGTTGGCGCGGTGGGGGCAATGATAGGTAAGATTAAGTAAAACTATAGTTAATAGTGACGCATATCAACTAAACACCATATTATATAAATAATACCTTTTAGCGACAACAACGACATCTAAGTCCTGTTTCACACTAACAGCCAAATGTTCAAAGCGATTGGTCTCCGGTACATTCCCCATGGCTTTGTAATGGTCTCGATTGGATAAACACAGTTTTAGTTGATTGTTCAGCTGGTTCTGTAGACGAGATAATACGTCTTCGTCGTCTAGAGACGGGGATGTGGGAATATCGTCCGATGGACCACAGTCTTCTGTGGATACTACGTCGAAACTGAAAAAAAAAAACATATAATTAGTAAGTAAGTACAGTTTATTGCACACTAATGATAGTGGCCACAAAGATTTAAATAAATGATATAGTAAAAGTAGGCTAAACCGACCTTCTCCGTGCCTGGAGGAGGTCGCTTTAGCCTCTAGACAAGAGGAGATGTGTGCAAACACAAGAATAATAGATAAATGGTGCACATGTTATAATTACTAGCGGTGCTAGCGACTTCGTTCGCGTGAACTTTTGATTCCCGCGGGAAATTCATAATCTATCTGAATAAAAAGTATCCTAAATGTTAACCGAGCATATAAGTTATAACTATGCCAAGTTTCGTTAAAATCCGCCCCGCGATTTTTGCGTGATGTGCGTTCATACAAACATAGACGATAAATCCAAAAAAATGCGGTTTTAAACTCTGTAAAACGCTGCAACTGCAAATTTACACTGCAACGACTTTTATACTCACGTGTGTTCCAACTGGTCTTTGGCCTTAGGCGGTAGTGGCAGAGACTTGAGGTCTATGGGCAATCCGCCCCTAGCCGCCTCTATGACAGAGTCGAAGCCTTTAGCCGCGCGCAAGTACTCGCGAGCTTGCTCAGTATCACCTGGGAAACGTATGAAATCCATGAAAGCAGTAGGTATTACACTTTTTAAACATTGCTTGTACATAGGACTGCCATTAGAAATTTAAAGACACCGTAACCCAGGAGGCACCAGACATAGGTATTGTAATAAATGGCTATATACTAAAATAAATTGTCATGGATTAATTTCTCTTTTTGTCTTCCTCCCCTCGGTCATGCTCTACGTTTCGCTTATGACGATTTTGAATAAAATAGTGTTCCGACTGTAAAGTCAGAACGTTATAAATTTGCAACTTCTTAAAAATACCGGATACAGTTGTAAAATTCCCCGGTACGTTCCTGGACGCCCTTCAAAAGAGGAACTGTCCAGGGAAAAGAGGACGGATGGCAGCCTATGTCTCTCCACTGTTGGATATAGACCACTACAAATACTCGCCACCACACACGATCCTCTGCTCTTCTCACAAAACGCCCACCGGCGTGGCCTCCACTAGAGGACTCGTCCAAAAAAAGGCTACAATTAAAGATGAAAGTGTTAACTGTACAATCAACTCACTCATCCACGTATTACCACAAGTGTTGTTGCCATTATTCAGTACATTGACATAAAATGCAATGTAGTACGTCATCCAGTGTTATATTATAAGATTTATATATGAAAGTAGGCGGACGGACAAGCGGCACATGTCATGGTAAGTGGCCACTGTCGCCCATGGACACTTGCAAGTATGCGGGTGCGCCGCTAAAGTTGTAAAGTATAATTGTATTGTAAGGTTACATTCAGCCAACACAAGAAAAAAAAAAGTTGAAATAAGCATGGTAGAACATAATGTTAACGATTATTAACTAGCGATGCCTGCGACTTCATTCGCGTGAACTTTAGAGTGATTCCCGCGGGAACTATGAAACGGATTGGGATACAATGTTAACTTAAGTCATAAGCTATAACTATGCCAAGTTTCAGTATGGCATAGTTATAGCTATAACATAAGCTATAACTATGATGCGTGTTCAGAGAGACAGACAGATAAACGGACAGACACAAAAATTCCAAAAAAAATTGTTTTGGGCCCTGTATCAAAACAGTGTACACTGCAATTATTATTTTTTTCTAAAAATATTTCATGTTACGACCCTGTTACAATTTTATTATACGAGTATGTATAGATATATTAAAGAGTCATCAATAGAACATACATCATATAAATGAAAGTTACATGCAAAAATGTTATTAAAGACACTTTCAATAACAAGTACAAAGTCACTTACCACTCTTCTTGGCCTCCAACGCGGCTTCTTTGAATTCCTTCTGTCGGTGCAACAATAAGGCTATTTGCTTCTGGTAGCGGGACGCCTGCGCGGGACGCGAAGGAGGGGATGGTCTTGGGGAAGCTGAGGGGGGTGGTTTATGGGCGGGGGCAGAGGATGATTGAGACTGTAAACAAAATGTTCTTGTTATTTTCATTTTACGATGTAGAGGCGATCTTTGTACAGAGAACGATGCTGCCATTAGCGGAACGTCCATGAAAACTAAATTACCCGGCTACTTTTTCTTTTCTTATCATATATGGCAATGGTGCAATTAGCACATTCCGCCAGTGTCAATTTTTTCGTAATTTCAAAGTCTAAAACAATTTCAAATTCTAACACTTATCATGTCAATGTCCAGTCAGGAGTTGCTCAGTAAATTAGGTAAATAAGTAAATAAACCTACTAGGTTTACTGCGGACTGAAGAGGACTCCTTGGAAGCAAACGAAAAACGCAGTCCTATGCTTTTATATTTCATTATTACAAACATTACCCACAACAAATACTTTGAAGTTTAATTAAACTATCACCAATAAAAATAAATGGAAAATAAATGGATAGCAGCAGAAATACTGAAAGTGGCCGCAAATTTAAAGGGTGGGTTACGTTTAGATGCTCTGGTGACAATAAAGATATAGGAGTCCATCGAATTTGCGTTAACATTCGTAGTAAATAAAAAATATTTATTTCAGTTATACACAAAAATTTTGTTTCGTTTTAGAAACTCCTGCTATTTTTTGCTGCCCCCCTTAAATACAAGCCAAAAATAAATCAAGATGAAAATTAAAGATAATGTACATGTACGTAAAATAATGTACAACTTACACCGTTTGTGGGGAATGGTGCGTATCCAGCAAGTGGTGGTAGATCGTCAACATTGATTGGTTTGCCCGATGCATGTTGTTTGATTGCGTCTTGATATTGCTTCACTATTCTGCCCATGCGACGTGCTTTGGAAGAGTTGCCTTCAGTCTTAGCTTTGGATTCTTGTTCCTAGTTCAAACATTGAGACTTTATTATTGCCAGTATTTTGTATTATACGAGCAACATTTATTTATTTACGCTTTACTGCAATAAAGTTATACAGGAAGACCTAATGCATTGTGACATTCTCTACCAGTCAACCTTTGATTAAACAACACCAGGTGGACTATTTGTCAACGTTTTCTTTAAAGAACTTAATTTAAAGTTCGTGTACTTAATTTCAAATGTTATTGGCGTTGAAAAATATCAAAAAAGTGTACGATTAGTTTTTATTGCGGGATCAAGAATGCAAATATTGTTAAACGGTGGCGGCGTTATTTTTATTTCACATATTGTATGAAAATACTTTTGAGTTGTTGAAACAATAATATGAAATATCACCTTTTTTACCCGACTGCGACATGCAAGGAGAGATATATTATTTTCTATATGCAATTTATGTTACAACACTATATGTATGTTTAATACATATAGTGCTATACACAAATCGATTAAAATTTCTTTTTGTAGCATATACAAAATCAAAACATTTAATTATTGTTCGACCTTTGTGCATTGTCCGTTGTAGATTGTCGAAGCTTGAGAACGCATCATTTCGAAAAGCTATTCGGATTCGCCGTAGCGATCGCAATACAAATCACCGACCAATAAAGAATGAACAATTTAATAAATTTAACTATTCGCATCAATGAAAAACGGATTATCACAAGATATCAATGCAGGAATCCAGAACTCCAGAACCTTCATTCTTCATCAAAATTCGCACCAACAAGCCAAACAGCGCAGATCTCAACATTTACTAATAAAATAAGACAACTGTCATAGTAATCATGGTTTAATTGTATTACTTTAAATTACAGTGTAAACTCTTTATAACAAACTGCTTTATAACGAAGGACTCCCTATAACGTAGATATTAGTTTGGTTGGTTTACCTTATATATACCTCATACATCGACATAGCCTCTATAACGTGACAGCCAATCTTAACGAAACAATACTCGTATATGATTGTTTAGACGCCAATAAACATCAATATATTTAAGGTGGCGAAATTTCTAAGAAAAAGAACTAGCTGCATTCCTTTTGTTGGTTTTAAATGTTCACCATAGCTATCGGATCGGGTAGATATCCGTTTTCCTTAGAAAAGTTTAGTATAAGATACCAAACACATCAGTCAACTCATCAGTCGTGAACTGACTTTTGAACTGTGACCATGGCCAGTAAAAGAAAAACACTGTGTTTTTTTCTTTGTTTTCTTTGATACGTGCAATAGAAAAGTGATTTTGGGAGACGTTTTGGACTCAGTTCATCTACTGTGGTATTTGTCATTTGGAAAAGCAAGGAAAAAATTCCATATAACGAAAGAAAATACTCGGGTCCCTTGAGATTCGTTATAAAGAAATTACACTGATTTTTTTAAAATGAAAATTATATATGTATATATTTGCATTAGATTACTGTGCTCTTACAGTGTATCATGTCACAGAATTGTAAATAGTTGTTGTAATAGTACATGAATGCAATAAAGAAGTAAAATAAAGATAATCCACAAAGTTTCATTTGAATGACAGTTTCCAAAAGTGTCTTACCTGAAAACCGGCCAGCCTCTGTCGGAGTGCCTCGTCGAGTGTAGAAGCTGTAATTAGACCTGTTGGCTCGGATGGAGCCGGTGCTGGTTCTGAAAAACATACATCAATCCATGATGCTCGATCACTTCAACAACAAACACTAGATCTGAGAATTAAAAACACATCAAATAACACAATTCTAGATAGAATAATTTGTCATTTTTTTATTTTAGTTATAGTATTGAATTTGTCTGAAAAATGTTGAATATACCAGATTACTTTTTATTCCCACCCAAATTTAGTGATTTGACTCAGAATATGTGATTAAAAAAAGAAACAAATAGCAATTAAAATTTGTGTTTGTACAAGGACCACATAGCCATCCTAGCATCCTAGTACACAAATCATAATAACGAGTGGCAGCGCCACCGCCTCCGGGTTTGACCTGGAGTATCCGGGTTTGTAGGATGCTTGTCCGAGCTACGCGTTAACATCGTAAATCTCCGAGCGACGCGGCTATGACGTCGAGCATTCAAAAATCTCGGAAAAATGAAAATGATGATTTTCAAATATTTTAAAGTGTCGCTTTGTGTATCAAAGCATTTTACAATAAGTATATAAAAACAAAAAAATATGATTAAGTACAATATGTATGTGAATTCAAAGGTCTTAAAAAGATTTCAAAGCATTTTGATTGAAAAAATGTGTACTATATTTTAGATTTTTTTGTCACAAAATTCTTTATTATGAAATTTACTATGGTTGAATCCATTCTGATTAAAATCGGTCAATTAGTCTTTTAACTTGTTGACAGTGCCTCGAATAGTACTGGCACAATAATGATCAAATCAAGTTAATGTGTTTATTTATCGACTGAATGTTATGCACTACAAATAAAAAAAACTTGCGTGTACGTGTGGTGGCACAAACCTGGGATTTTTAGGTTTTTATAGAATAGATAATTATTTTTATACTTACAGCACAATTTGAGGCATTTTGACAGCTGTCATTCTGATCAAGATAGATTTAAAAAACTGTATATATAGATAAAATTATTGATTTTTTTCTTATAAAGGTTAAGTAAATTAATAAACAGTAGCCAAAATAAGTTTCAGGTTTTACCTACCTGGTGTATTCTGCACTTCGTCTTCCCCTTTTTCCTGTGATTTATAAGCCGCCGCGATCGCCTCAGGGGTCGGCAGCTCAGCTAAGTCCATGTCTTGTCCAGATTTGTAAGCATCGACTACAATGTCGAACTGTTTGACCACTTTAAGGTATTCCAGGGCTAAGGGTTTGTCGTCTGCCCGCTTTGCTGTTAGGGCTGCGGCTTTAAACTGTTCCTTGCGTTCTAAAAATAATTATTGAACATCTGTTAATATGTCCATAAAATCACGAGTTTTACGAAATATATTTATTGTAATGGGAAGCACAATAATGTCACTCTGTTTACAACCACCCTAATTCAATAAACTTTTTTAATAACAGAAAGTAAGGAAGTACCCATTTGTATAAGAGAAGTAATTAAATGATAAAAAAAAATACTGGATGAGCAGCAAATCGATGGTAGCAAATTTAAAAGTGGGTTAGGTTAAGGTTCTCGTGACAATAAAGAAATAGGACTCCGTCAACTTGGTAATGACATTCTTAGTAATTTGAAATTACATACTTGTTATTAAAAATATCGGTTGTTTTATTGATCATGATTTTAATACAAGCCTGTGTATAATACATTTATAAAAGTTCGGATAGTGATATAGAAAATCAAAAAATGCATTTGAGACATATTCATCTCCTAATCCTGCGCAAACTCGCTCATGCTACATGTAATTTATGCTACGTCTCTATCTGTGTTATATTTATGACAATAGAAAAAGATGAATAGATAGTATGTAGAAAGCTATTGTACAATATGAGGTTCTTTAAGAAAGCTGTGAATAGAATTTTGCAAGGTCGGCGGCGCACCCGCATACCCCCTGGTGTTGCAGGTGTCCATGGACGACGGTAACACTTATCATCACGTGGGACCGTTCGCCAGTCCGCCTACTTCACTATATAAAAAAAAGTGTAGATGGATTTTTTACACGCGGTTTCAACCTCTTAGACTTTCAACACGTGCAGTGACTTTTAAAAATAGCAATGTAGTTATATTATAGTATTTATATAGAGAAAGGTGTATATAATGTGCAAAGGTACATTGTGTGGTTATAATAATAATATTCTGTTATAACTTATAATTATTATATATCAAATTATGTAAGTAGATAAATTTTAGTATGCGCATTAATGTAAATATATGTATGTGTGTAATAAGGCTTATAGTTATTTCATCCCGCGTTATTTAGTTATTCATTCAGCTTATAGTTATCCTGATTTCAACAAGGATTCCAGTTGAAAATCAGCGCTGTGTGTAATCATTCGAGGCAGTCACCGGATATACTGACGGCAGAGTGCGCTATCTCTTTTTCTATTCACTTTCTCGAAATTTCTCTGATATTATGTGTTTAAATGTGTGTTTGTAATTTCCTTTCTAACTATAGTATCGTGTAGCTGTGTTCTGAATAAATGTTTTATCTATCTATCGTCAAAGAGTGCTTTTTCGGACGTTTTGAAAATCAATCCTGATTGTTCACTAATTATAATAATACATAATTAAAATAGTCAATAGTTAGCAACGTATCTACAGATAAAGCAGACATGTCCACATTTTTTTGAAACAAGGTTTTTATAACTCTTAACAAAAGAATGTAATTTTGAAACGACTAAGAAAACCCTAAGTGGTCGTATGGTGTCGGCCGACTTTAAAATAGCACCATCTCTTCCCATTGACGTCATAAAAAGCGACTAGGAATAACAAAGCCACTAGCACAAGCCCTGAGGAACGGGTTGAAACCATTGTTGCCAATGACAATCCTCAATGACGGGGACAACGGAAATTAATTTTGTATTTGAATTTTCGTTGTACCCACTATAGTTGTTACGAAATAAAGGTCAGAATAAAAAAGCAATTAAATGTAGACTAGTTGTAATTTTAGTAAATATCATCTGATATTCTTTTACGCTCATTTGCTGATTTTTATTCTGGCCCTACTTAGGGTATTTCTTAACAATTACAGCAGTGGGTACAACAGTATCAAACCCGAGGAACGGTTTGAGGAACTACACCACCTCTAAAAGGGTGGACTCGTCAATATGCTTCACCAATGTGCCGTTTCAAGGTCCATACGTTCCTCACGCACAAGCACCACGCAGGAGGCCCATATTCACCAGTAAATTTTAAAAGGTCTGGTGACAGAAAGAACCCTAACATATGCGTGCTCAACACACAGTTGATCGGCGTGTTAAAATAAATTTTACAACAATCGCTCTCTACGCAACAAAATAAAAAACAATAGATACAAAACTCACTCAATATCAATAGCATTCCTTGCTGTCGTTCCGGACTCAATTCTTCACCTGCACTAGGCGCCGGCGGAGGCGGATAATCCGGCTCTGGCAAGCTTGGAGGCTCTACCTGGGGTTCAGGGTCTAATGGAGCTACAGGACTAGAGGGAGTTTGTGGGATTTCGGGAGGACTGTAGGGGATTTGTGGGGCATCGGTAGTAGCGGTAGGGGACAATGGGTCTTTTGGCTTGGGGAGACTGACAGGGGGAGGAATGTCATCATCGTTAATAGGTTTGCCAGCTTTTGCCTGCTTGAGAAGGTCATTCAGAGTTTTTAGGCCGCGGTTGAATCTGTTGAGGGATTTTTATTTAAAATTATAGTGTTATGTTGGTATTCATATAGTGGTGATAACCTAGAGATATATATCTATTCTTGACTCTCATTTGTAAGATAGTAAGTACTAACTAAAACTTGTATTTAGTTTCTATTTAAGTATGGATTTTTTAACTATCAGTAGCTCAGCGGTAAAGAAAAACATCCTTAACAGGCCTTAATGGGCGCTTAATGGCCGCGGAAATCTTAATGGGCGATTTTTTTTTTTTTTTATATATACTAGTGGGTGGACGAGCAAGCGGTCCCACGTGATGGTAAGTGTTACCGCCGCCCATGGACACCTGCAACACCAGGGATTGCAAGAAGATCTTATTAATTGATTTAACTTTTTAATTATTTTGAATGCAAAATCGCAAAACACTATAAAAACCTCAGGATACAAACATACGCACTCGCGGTCAAGCACACGCACATACACATATGCATGTTATTATTATTTAATTTTGTATATTTTTATTTACCTTCTCGCCCGACTGCTCTCCTCACTTTCCTTGGCACACTTCTCCGCTTGTGTATAATTAGCTATCCTTTCCTGTAATAAGCTGATGGTGCTGTTCTCGGGAGTGGTAGCGCCGGGGGGTGGTGGTGCGGGTCGGGAAGTCCGGGGAGGAGGCGCGGGCGATTCGTCTTCGATTGCTAACTCTTTAAGCTCACTGAGAAGCTCTGGATCGTCATCATCTCCTAGGAATAAGTTGACTATTAACCTAGGACAAACCTTTAATACTAAATTTTTACCCTTTGATACCTGCAGGTGACAACAGTAAATAGATCAGCAATGGTCAGTGATATGAGATTTTATTGACTCACGAGCCTTGACCCTCAATAAAAAAAAATCATCGAGAGTTCAATGTGTCAAGTCTTTCTTGTCCATGTATGTATATGTTAACGGAAATGTATCAAATACGGAATATATTTATTTCCTAGGAAATGTATATAATACCTAAAATCATCAGATGTATAAAGTAAATTTTACTAGACACATTTCCTACGAGTTGTAAATAATTCCTAAGTAGAAATCGGAAATATGAAAGTCTTTCCTACCCAGAAACAATTTCACTGGTCTAGGTTAGAAGTGTCATTTCATACATTTCTTAGTACCTATTAGTACCAAGACATTTTATCAAATTTTATTTTTAAAATTAGTAATTTTATCAAAATAGAAACTTTAAATAGTTCTTAGAAACTTCATAAATTTCCTAAGGATTGTATGTAAATAGTATCTTTAATAAAATATTTTACACATTTCTTAAATCAACTTGGCATTTTATAAATTTCCTAGGAATTGTATAAAATTCCTGAATTATATCCATTTCGGATAAGGTATATGGATAATACTAGAAATTAATTTGATCAATTAAAATATTTTGAAATGACTGATAGTGTTACATACACATTAGAACATTTTATATTTTACTGGACTAGAATAAAACTAAAAGGAATGGATTATGGTTAAAATTTCACTGAATCTAAACCACTGAACTGATTTCAACAACAACCGATTCAAGCTTGTAGCGGGTTGGGGTGCTAGTAGTAGTAGTTTCTTACCAGAAACATCTTCTTCATCAGAGGGTACATCCTTCAAACTGGCAGCTATCAAAGCATCAAGATGTTCGTTTGGAGCAGCTGCTGGCTTCTGCCGGTGACGTTTGCCACCTTCACCACTGATGGAATGAAATTTCTCTATACATATAAAATACAAGATCCAAGAAAAGAGAAAACTATGGAAAAGACGAAAGTTTTGGCTTAAAAACCTATGCCAATGGGTTAAAATGTATCCATTTATTGTTTAGCTGCTGTCTTTAAACAAATGAGTGTCTAGCTAGGAATAGAACCTGGGATCGTTTGCACAGCAGGTAGTGGTACTACCAACTGGTCTAATCAATTGTCATGTAACAAAGAAAAAAGCAATATATACAGAGAAAAAGGTATTAAAATAAATGGCTACCTGATAGCTGCTAACTCGGCTTCTAAGTCTATGTCATCATCTGACAAATCCATCGGCTCCTCATCAGGGTCCGGAAAGTCAAGCAGACCAAACTGTAATAAAAATACTGACTCAAATAATTGGGTAGCAAATGTTTCTGTATTATCTTACATTATTTCCAAAAAAAGATTTTTTTTTATTGTAAGTAAAGCCCAGTAAAATTGTGTTATACTTAATGTGTTCATTTATTTTTCTCCACAAAATGGGAGGGACATCTACTAATTTTTAGATAAACAAAAGTAGGTATATTAAAAAGACATTGTGATCCTCACAGTATTTATATTAAAAATATCGAGAAAAATGCGGAAAAATAAATAATGTTCCTAATCATTATTATACACAAACGCCAGCCATCTGGTGCCACAGCACTGCTGCCATCGAAAACTTCAAACATCTGGTGCCACAGCACTGCTGCCATCGAAAACTTCAAACATGGTGTCAACCAATGTGTTGTCATTATCGTTTTATCCACCCTTTCTTTAAAATAATTATAGAAAGTTACTTCCTTGTGAAACCAGGATATTTTGGCATCCTAAAGCTTAAGTTGGGGTCAAAGGGACAGATCACCTGAAAACGGCATCGTCACATTCTCCATTTCTCGAAAATTATTTATTTTTCTAATTTGCATAATTTAAATAGCCTACATTCAAAAAAATGTAATCAGAATTCAATATGTACACATTCAAAATTAGTTCATATTTTATGAAGTTGGTAAGTTGGTTGCACATTACCAATTCTTATTACAAGAAAGGATTACAAAGTACTGTACAAATCCAATGGAACACACATACAACATTTTCGAGAAACAAACAATCACCATTGTTGTAGAAAACAATTAAAATGTTTACATTTTGGAACAAACAACAGTTATATTCTCCTTGAACCAGTTGGGAAGCATATACTGTAAAAGCACAATAATCCTGTGTTTACAAACTCTACAATCAGCTGATATAATCATACATTCTAAATAATTATTATACATCTAAATGTATATTGAGAAATAGGGACTTCCTTATCAATTTAATTCTAGCGACTAATAATAAACTTTACCTATCTATTAAATAAAGCCGGATGGGGCTTGAAGGACAGTAAACTTTATTCAATGACTCACCTGCGACAAACTAGTTTTCTTTCCAGAGTTAGGTTTCTTGAACATTTTGTGTGCTATGCATATAGATCACACTATAAATATTTTTCCAATTTCTACAGGAATATTAACTAAGAAGTTATACGGACGGCAAAAAAAGAAAAAAAATATGTCTACTATTTAATTGAAAAAGTCCAAGATCGAACTTCGAAAATGAGAGGACAAATGACATGAATGAATTGACATAAACAACGACGTTCTAAAATGTGGTTACTTACACCAAGTTAATGTTAGCACCGTTTAAATGTGCTACAATTTGCCTATCGACCAATATTAGAACAATGGATGAAAAAACTGGTACCCATGTTATAAATTCTTAGAGTGTATTTGATACAAAATTATTCTCTAAGAAACAGTTAATTTCACACATTTTATTTGTAATTTTGTAAGTGGTATTAAAATGAGAGTTTTATATTGTATAGCCGATATGAGTCATCGAGAATCCATAAAAAGAAAAATGTTAAATATTGCCAAATAGTAAATTTATAAATTTTATGAAGGAACAAATTGCTAATACAATCATTATATGCACTGCAGAAAATTATAAAATGTTCAATGTTTGGTTATTTATAATTGTCTGATAATTTGATATCTTCTTATCTAATATTAAGAAAGGGAAATTTTTATTTATGTTTAGAACTCATTACGCAAATGGAAACCGTAGATGTGGCAACACGCAAATCATCGCTAGAGTGACGTATGAACGGCCGAAAACGAAAAGCCTCTCTGTGCCGTTGTTATCTTCTATCATTTCTGAAGAATGGAGACAAACGGCCAGGCTAATGGGCTTAAATCTAAAAAGAAAGAGAACGGCGACGTAAAGGATAACTTATGGTAATCGTTTACTGTTAATTTTTCGTGTAACATGCAGTACCCCATATAGGGGGCATCCAATGTGTCACACCTACGTGATGTCAAGCTTCGTACCTGAGAAATATGTGACCTAGCTGCAACGTTTTACCTTTGTTTGTAGAACAACCGTGGAATCTATTCACATTGCATTAATATGCACCCATTTCTCCTCAGCCTCTGCCTCCACTGTCGTCATTTTTTGTTTGTCCACGACAACTCTGTCTTTGACCCGTTGGATGAGAATGATATGTATTCCTTTTCAGGTCCGCGATCTTGGAAGAAGTACAGAATCAAGGGAACACGAAACTACCTTCAAATAAAAATGTGCTAGTTTTGGGTGATAATGAAACAGGCAAAACTACACTCATAGCTAAATTACAGGGTGTTGAGGACCCAAAGAAGGGTTCAGCTCTCGAATATGCATACATAGATGTTAGGGATGAATATCGTGATGGTAAGTGATATTAAAAATGATATTTGGCAGATTTACATTTGCTTAATGTTGGTAAAAACAACAACAATAATACACAAACAATCAATAATCTAAGTAAATAGATATTTCTGTTAAAAATAACAATAAATACATATAGAATAAGAAAAGCACATGGAATATTAAAAGCACAATTGTATTTTTATGTGTATTGGTAATTTCTGGAACCTAGAACCAATGTGACAATTTTTTTTATCTTATAAGTATATAAGTTCACATATGAATTTACCTGTTTTTAATATGAAAGTACGGTCTATATGGACCGACAACTTGAAAGAAATTAGCCAGTGGTGGTTGAATAAGAAGAGCCGAGTATCATGTGTGCTGGTGAGCCTTGAGAGAGCCCTACATCTAGCAGTGGAGAGATATAGACTGATAGTTTGGTACAGTACCTGTTTGTCACCTAAAAATTGATATCTAAGCAGTATCACCCAAATGTAGTCTAAAAGGCAATGCAAGCCACCTAATTGTTACCAGAATCGGACCACTGAGTATTTAACCCTTTGCACTCCAGCCTAGTAATGCATAGAGGCTACCAGCAACTCCAGCACTATATTAGTTCCAAGTACATACCTATGATGTAGAAGAAAAATAGAGTCGTTTCAATAAAAATTTCAATAATATTTTATTGTACCTGTTAGATGGCATTTCATTTGTAATAATTCTTCCGCCAGGACAATGCTAGTGTAATACCTATCTGTATACATATGGTAACCTTGTGCATCTGGTACGTTCGACAATAAATTGTTATACAGGTGCAATGGAATTCTAGTACTGACAGGCAATTGAGGTTTTATAAGATTATCGGAGGTAATACTACCATAATATGGGAGAATATTGTACATATACCCAGTTTCTGAGTCAGCCAAAACGTATATGCGTATGCCCCATTTTGTAGGCTTATTTGGATTGTAGGTTATAAAACTAATTTTACCTTTGAATTTTATTACCGATTCGTCGACACATATATCTTGTCCTGGTACAAAATATTCTGCAAATTTTGAATTGATATATTCCATAAAATTACTGACCCGTTGAATCCGTGTTCTGATGTCTGTTTGTTGCTGATTAACTGTTTTTAAATGTAACATCCAAAATAATTGGTTAAATCTGCTTCTAGTGAACACATCAGAAAAAAATGGTATTTTGGTATTTGCACTAGTAGACCAATAATCTTGAACATTTGGCAAAACCACAGTTCCCATATTCAAAATTACACCGATAAAGGCCCAAAATTCCTCCTTATTTGTGTCGCGCCATGTATGCCATATAGAATCTTTGGAAAGAGTTTTATTTTTCAATTTGTTCTTGGCGTAACTATTTGTTTCTGACACTATTTCGTCCACTAACTCTTCCGTGAAATACAGTTTAAAAAATTGTAATGGTTCCTCGATGTTGAAAACTTGTGGCCCTGGTATTTTATTTCCTGTTGGAAAATTGATTTTTTCCAAAGGAATGTCGCTTCCCGTAATATTACTCCATACATCGCCGTCTACAGATGGTGTATCTTCGTCCTCTAAATCAGATTCAATAATTGCAATTCTTCTTTTTTTTCTAACTACTATTACGTCACTATCGTCACTATTTGTCTCTAAATGATCTAATTCTTTTTCACTTAAATCGTCGGCAAGCAACGCAAAATCGAGTTCATCTTCCACATCACTTATTTCACAACTATCGTCAAAATTTTCGCCTTCCATCTTCACTACACGAAGGGTTATAACGTTATGAATGTAACGAAATAAACTTAAATAGAGCACTTTTTACTCTTATTACAATGTAAGCATTATAAACGTATCATAAACACTATAATTCTGTCGAGCGCTGAATTTTTGGATATTTCATTGAACTTAACGCCATTGCACAGTTTTATATACTTGTTACTTACGACAAATATGTATGCGCAAGCAAAAAAAAAATAGTCATTAACAATAATATTTTTTTTACTTTTATTACGCTTTCGGCGCTTGTCATACCGCATTACTACACTACACAAATAACAATTTTATTTAATACAACGCACGCGGCAAAATCTCTAATCCAAAGACAGTGTATGTATGTACGTTTGACACGTTGCCGCCCAGTAGCAAAATGATCTCTAAGTCAATAGAGTGTAAGTTCATTTGAAATGGGCGCGCGGCGCGGCACCTGTGCGTCTGTCATAGGCAGTGCCGGCTTTACCTATGGTGCAGGGTGTGCGGCGCACACGGGCGCAGGGAGTTAGGGGGCGCCGAGCGCCGCCCCCGACGCCTCCAAAGAGCCTATTAGAGGGCGCCAGGGTATTGATTGCACCCGGGCGCTACATGGGCTAGAGCCGGCTCTGGGTTTGATATTTATTAGTTAAGGCAGACTTAAACTTCCATGGAAGTACTACCACTGTTGTGACTCTTGGCCAAATAGGCCCATTACATTTGGCCACAAAATACATACAAATACAACACTATCCACTAATAAAAAATAAATAAAAGGTCACTTATATTTATGGCTAAGAACTAACTCATAAACTGTTTAGTATTGTCAGTTCTAATTACCCAGATATTGAGATTAAAAATAAATTTAAAAAAATGTATAAATTTTTTATATTGCATTATCTCATAAATCAAATGTTTGAGCATGTTTATATAGGCTGTCCCAGATTGAGCGCCCGAATTTAAATATGCACCATTTTTCTTGTTTGGCTGTTGGCAACTGGTTTGTTTATAGATGTCATATATGACAATTGCAATTAGTCAACAATAGTCAACATGGAACCCTACACGAAAGAGCAACGCAGTATGAAGTAGACCATCATTGTGCTGAAAAAATCATCTTTAGTGACGAGGTCCATTTCCACTTTGACTGTTAAATTAATAAGCAAAATTGTCATATCTGGGCCTTGGAGAATCCTCAAGAGATTCATCAAAATGGATGAATCCTTAAAGAGTTACAGTTTCCGCCACAGCTTTTTTGGCACCAATTGGAAGATATGGACATGTCACACAGCCGGAGAAACAAACAATTCTCTTTTTTCTAAATTAAATCCGTTGTTCAATCTGGGACACCTTTTATTTAAACAGAATCTTGAAACAATAAAATCTTAAGTTGGATAATCTTCACTATAATTCAGTAAGTCCATACCGACAATAAGGTCCCTTCCCTTTGATCATATAATGTCAAATTTCAATGTCTTCAAACCCTTTTCTCCTAAACTCTAGATTTAACAATTTACATAGATTAAAGGTTGTCTGACATTAATTTTACTGATAACCTTTGTGCATTTTATATCTAAAATGTGTTGTTTTGTTTTTGTGCAATAAAGAGTTTTCAATCTATCTATGTTTAAATTAATTAATTACCACTTTTTCTCAGATCACACACGCCTCAGTGTATGGGTATTAGATGGTGACCCAGGGCACACAAATCTGCTCAAGTTTGCCCTTAATGAGGAGACATTCCCCCACACCCTGATTATTCTCACGGTTGCCATGACTACACCATGGGGTATATTAGATCAACTGCAAAGCTGGGCATCTGTGCTCGGCGACCATATAGATAAATTGGATCTCACACCTGGTAAGTGCATTAAATTTGTATTGAATTGGAGATTAATTAATTCTGTATCTAATTAGATTTGGGAGGAGAGAGTGCATGCCACAATCATGCAATCACTGACCCACTCAACTGTCCATTTTAACACTCTCTCACAGAAGCGACCATCAAATGAACTGCATTTCCCACTTTTTCTATTTCCTCAATTTACACACGTGTTCCAAAAGTAAGGAGTGAGATATGCCAGAGCCCATTTCCATCCCATCCTATCCCTGCCCATTTCCCAACCCTTTCTCCAAATCTATTCCTAAATCTGCAAAGGTAGGCAACATCCCAACATTTGTCATTCTGAACTGAGGTTGGCATGTGTCACAGATGTCTATAGCTCACAGTATCCACGTACCACCGGGTGGATTGGTGGTGGCTCATCTGCCGCCTTCTTTCCATAAGAGAAATAAGAGGTGGTGATTTCCAGCACTCGACAAATCTTTAACTTTTACAGTGGCGATAGCATTCCTGCATCTCAGCAAACAATAGACAAACAATAAAAAGGTTCATTGCTTGATTGGTTAAATTGTTAATTAAATTTTGAAACATATTTTTTTTTTTAATATATATTTCATTAGTCTTGGAATTATAAATGTAAGTTATAATCCCTTACTTATAAACGTAATAGTCAGTTTGTTTGTCAACTAATCAATCAATTTTCAATATAAACGTTAATCACCTTAGGTTAGTTGTTTGTGAACCATTAAAAACGTAATTGTTTGAATAGTTGTTGCAGCCACTGTTTAATAGTACATATTATAAGACAGCCACTTTTTTTTTAAAAATATCCCACTGCAGAGGCTGTGCTTTGCAGTGAAAGTCTGTGCCGTCCCCAGTAAACTGCCAGGGGATTTTGGGCTATAATCTACCATGTAAATTGTAGTTGCAGGTAGGTAATACATGCTACCAATTTTAATTCTGCGACATGCTGATTTCCGCACCATGTTTACCTTCACTGCCTAGCTAGGAATAATTTAAAAAACTCTGTTCTTCAATTGAAACGTGAGAAGTTGAGAATAGATACTCTTAGGCTGTCACCACTTGACTTGGATAAAATATTGATAATCATCTTATGATCGTATTTTTGAGTTTTGTAAGAAATAATTACCGTTTAATTGTAAGTGCAAGGAAGTGAAACACTTCCCTCAAGTGTAGTGATTTTATAAGCATTAAGTGGCTTCTCAAAAATTATATGCATTTCCACTATAACTGCAACAGCTTATAAAAAACGACAGATTTAAAATCGTCATAAAGCTGAGCCTGTACTGTATTTTGAAAAATCTCGGAATTTTTGTCTCTCTCCGAATGTAGATCATGCATTACCGTTTTACAGATTGCGACAACACTTGGCATATTTATAGCTTTATACTTATTTTATACTGGGTTATCATTTATTTTAGAATTAGATTCCTGTGGAATTCTTAGGAAATTATTGTAGTAATCATTAAGTTCACACTTACAACATCATACGTCACAAAAAAGTCAATTGATTTTAATGGTACTTAGTGTAGTGATAGTTTACAGTTCACCAAACTAAACCATTACAAGTTCCAACTGGAATTATCATAGAAAATATGAAATATCTATAGTCCACGCGAACACATAGGTACAGCTAGTAGGTACTAGTAGGCGCCTTTTCATACTAAGCGTATTTTCGGTACGTTTTACCCTACGTATAAATAGACCGATAAGTATAGGGAAAAAACGAAATTCAGAAATTTGTAAGTTAAGAGGTCTCAATATGTAACCGTCGATATATGAAATAAAGAAAATGCGTTTTCAACACATGTACGGTTTCGCACGCATCGCTCTACAGTTATGGATTCACGTACAAAACGCGCGTTTTTGCTTCTACTGCCTCTCCTTCCTTTTTCCAGTAAGTCTCTCCTTCATAAAAGAAAAGGGGAGAGATAGCAGGGGCAAAAACGTGCGTCCTGTACGTGGAACCTGTAACCACGTAGCTGGGCGTATGTGCGTATGAAAAGCGCATAATTGTGTTCACTGCACGTTTGTTTATTTCATACATTATGAATACGCGCTGAAAGTACGCCTAATATGAAAACGTACTTAAGGATGCAAGTGAACGATATTTTCTTCTTATTGATAACGCAAAAATCAATGTTTCCTCGTCGAAGTCCATATTACAATCAAACGTGAGAAGGGCCACATTTGCCGCGCGCTATGCATGCATGCATATAATTAACGCGTCGTAAATTCGCCTAATGTAAAAACGCTCTAATAAGTAGATTCATACTATTTTACAGAGTATGACTCATAATACATCTTACTGCATCCTTTTTAAATTCAAACTAGATCCATATTTATAGTGTCTAGTCATTTCCACACGCAATAATAGAATTATAAACAGTTAGCAACTTTAGACAGTTTTCATTTGAAATAAAGTCTAAAATAGAAATTCGTGCGGTGATTATTTAATATATTTTCGACATTATCTGAGAAGAATAAAAACCTTATTGTTAGATCTAGTTTTCTAGATATTTTTACTTCAATGAAATTAAAAGATAAGGCATAATTTTTTAAAGCTTCATCTCAAAAATGAAATGATAGAGCATTTTTTTTATAGAAAGAAAGTGACAGATGAAAAGATAATCCACCTGGTGGCAAATGAATAGTGTCGCCCTGCGTCATCTGCGATATATGCCAGCATCATATGACAAACATTGGTTCGGCCTACCTTTGAAGATTTGGTAATTGATTTGGAGAAAAGTTTAGAGAAATGGCAAGCAAGTATAGGATTTGATGGGAATAGACTCTGGCATATCTCACTCAGTACCGAAGCACATGCTTACATTGGGAGAATAGGACAAAGTTCCCACTTTGCAGTACATTTATGGGTTGTATGTTTCTATTTTAAAAGAATCTTGAAATTTCGAGTCGGAATTTCAATGAGTTCATGTCGACAGTTAAGATCCATTTGTCACATTTATTTATTGTTTCATTGTGATATATGTATGTAGACTAGACACAGGTTCTTGTTTATTGTATTGTAAGATTTCGGCTTATCTAAATGTTTCTTATTTAAGTCTTTTAACACTGCTTGATTATACAATCACGCAGTCTACATGATTCTATAGTCTAACATTCCATACATGTACAGTAATATATATTTACCTACTAGGAATTCAAATTCTTTATTTGCACTAAGTATAGTACATTGCACAGATAAAGAGGGATAGATAACGAAAACTGTCGCTCGCTACGTGCCCGAAGTTGGCGCTAAGCTCCCAAATCTCGTTAACGTCGTTAACAAATCGTTGTTACAAATCAGAAAAAAGCCGAATTGCGCTTTAATAAATACAGAACCCGAAACGACTTTTTATCAAGTTTTTGTCTGTGCGTCTGTCTGTCTGTCTGTCTGAACGCGGATCACGCAAAACCCCTGGATAAATTTGATAATTTATGCGCCTTTATAAAATTCCCATGGGAATCGAGCTAACTACGCATACTCTAACTAACGTCTACGCACATGAAGTTACAAGCGCTGCTAGTACACAAATAAAGTAGTATTAACACTGTAGGCTTTACATTACGATATTACATCTTTCTGAATCAAACGATAGTTTATGAATGGGTACCCTATATCCATCCGTAAACATAATGTTTGCAAATCCGTTCCACAGGCAACGAGTTGTGTACGTACTCGTATTCGTAAAAACTTAAATCCGTAACTTAGGGTCTCCATAAAGCTGTATTGCGCCGTGACTCACGCGAGTTACGTCATAGTTGCGTCGCGTAATATTTAATCAATGCCAGATGATGTGAATACAAAAGTGGTTTATCGAGTCGCCATCGTTTATTTTAACCGTGACATTCAGAATATTGTAATAAATATGTCATTTTGAATTATTTCAATTAGGTCTGATTACACCGGCCGACAAATGAAAATATTTTGAACGTTATTTTTATTTGAGTGAAAAATATCACCAATTTATAGTATTCTGAACACAAAAATACGTACATATTTACCCTATCACATCAGGTTTTTTTATAAAAAGGAAAAAAAAACGTTTTTTTTTTAAATTAAGAAAAAATCAATAATTATATTATAAATACATATATTTAAACATTTACAAAGAAAACATCAAGTGTAAACATTGCTACAGGACTATTTAGAGTGACATCTTTTACGTTTCGCGACAAAATTACGTCTAGGTGTAATTTTTTTGTGAGTATCTTCAGTAATATCACGTTTCAGTGACCAGCAGTAATCAGCCACCATATTCACATTCCATCGACCTTGGTACCTTGTCTCCATAGTTTTTATGTCTTGATGAAACCTTTCTCCCTGTTCTTCACTATAATCACCAAGATTATCAGGAAAAAAATCCACATGTGAATCTAAAAAGTGGTTTTATACTCATATTACACCCCAATTTTTTATACTTATCTAATAAGCTTGCAACTTTATTTTTATAGTCAGGGTTTGTTATTTCCTAAAAAATTGTTGACAACATCTTTGAACGCCAGCCAAGCTTCTAATTCAGTAGTATTCATTGTTGCATCAAATTTTTCATCAGCCATCAAAGATCTAATTTGTGGTCCATCGAACACTCCTTCTTTTATTTTTGCATCAGATAATCTTGGAATTTTTTTACACAAATATTGAAAACTAGCATTGTTTTTATCCAATGCCTTAACGAACTGTTTCATCATACCGAGTTTAATATGAAGCGGAGGTAGTAAAATTTTCTTAGGATCAATTAAATTTTTTCTTATAACATTTTTGGTTCCAGGTTTAAGATTTTTTCGAGGATTCCATTGTTTTTGTACGTAGTGCTTTTCTCGTGCTCTACTGTCCCATTCGCACAAAAAACAAGTATATTTTGTGTACCCTGACTGCTGACCTAACAGCATAGTTATAATTTTTAGATCTCCACAAAGCTGCCAACCGTGATTTTCATATCCAATTTTATCTAGTAATGTCTCCAAATTTTCATAAGTCTCTTTCAAATGAACAGAGTGAGCGACTGGAACAGAAGCATACTCATTAGTGTCGTGTAAAAGAACACCTTTTAAACTCCGCTTAGAAGAATCTATAAAAAGTCTCCATGCTCCAGGATTGTATTGTGCTCCTAACTTTTCAATAAGATCAGGAATATTTTTACAATAAACTAATGTTTCTTCCTGATTAAAAAAAGGTACAAATTCTTCTTCACGTTTCCTATACCAAGCAAAATGGTATTAGGAGCTAACAGGTGTTTTGCATGAAGTCTAGACCCAAGAAGTTGAGCAGATTCTTTAGAAAGATTTAAATCTCTAACTAAATCATTTAATTCACCTTGGGTAAATTTCTGTGGTTGATTTAAGATTGGTTCAAAAACTTCCGTCGATTCTTGACGCTGTAAATTTTGTTCTGATGATGTTGAACTGAGATCAGATATTGAGCTTGGAAGGGGCACTGGGATTTCTGGACAGTGTGGAATCGGACGTGTAACTGAGGGTACATTTGCGTAGACTATCTTATTTTTATTTTTAGCATTAAAACCTTTCACATTTGTACAACAAAAATAACAATCATCAATATGATTAGTCTGCTCTCTCCATATCATAGGCCTACCAAAAGGTAGAGATTGTCTTTTGCGGTATGTCCACTGCCTTAATTGTTCAACACAAATAGTACAAACTAACTGCGGAGTCCACGATTTTAGTTGTATTTTGAAGCCAAAATAAGCATTATACGAATTTTCCACAAAGTCAGTAATTTTTTGTTTTTGCTTGGAAGTCATACAGTTTCCACAAATGTAACAGAATACATCCGCACTATTATGACACTTTCTCGAAGACATTCTGTTTTTTAGAAGTTTTTCAACCACAAATCATTGATAAAATTTATTAAATACTAAGAATAAAACGTAAACATTTTTTTTAAATAAACACTAATTTTATTAAAAAGTTTGTAAACAAAGTAACTGTAAAGGCTTATTTTCATGTAACCCGTTTGGAATGGGTGTGTCGTTGTTGCAACTAATATATTTTCTCACGAGAGGTCGCACGATTCGAGAAACGAGCGTCAAAATCCAATAATTTAATTTATTTTTGTCAAAAAATATAAAATAGCCAATAAATTAACTTTACTAAAAACCTGATGTGATACAATAAAATTAGGTCTGATTTCGTGATCAGCACTACAAAATTGGTGGAAAAAATTAATCAGACCTTGAACAAGGAAAATATTTTGTCCATCGTAAAAGCTAGTCCTGACAATCCTGGCTTGTCATCGATTTATTTTAATAAAACTGTTACCTTTATTAGATTTTTTTAGATGGGTTTCGAAGAAATATGTCTGTTGCCGGTGGTGGCAGAATGAGATGAGCCAAAGATCGTGTGTGGTTACGAGCCTTGGGGAGACCTATATCCAGCAAGGGAGTGTTTCACGTGGAGTAAAAAACCTAAAATTTCCATGTCAATCATCTCTAATGAACGGAATCTTTTGATTGAACTTTCGGAAATTAATCTTTTACGCATAAGCCACATGGCGAAGGAATTTTTAAAATCATGAAAAATATCCAGATTTAAATATCTTTCATACAAATACCTTTAAAGAAATACACACCCTTGAAATATAAACAAAATTGGAAACTACTGAACGCGATAGGCCGTAGCGGACGGAAAGACCACTTTATCAACGGAGTCACGATTCTCGTTAGCCAGTGACCCACTAAACAAAAGATCTTAGATTAGAATACCGCTTCAACTTGCATCTTTCCATTGATGTATCTCAAGGTGTGTTTTGGAACGCGTTGTTGACCGATCATCCTAACTGCACGATAGAAATGTTTTTAAATCTTTTTGTTTTGAAGTTCAACCGCGCAAATAAGTAAGGTGTAATTCCCACCGGATTGGTGGCGAAGTTAAAGTGAATAACAAATTAAACTGAACTTTAATATCTTTAATGTAGGGTTCACCGCCGGTGGTGACCATTTACCATCCAGTGATCCGCCCACCTGAAAAATGTAATTATGCTTTTTGAAGGCCTGCATTACCACGGGGAACCACCCAGTAGTATAACGTTGTCAGACATACTTTTCGTTATCAGACATGCCCTACTGCAGGGTACACGTCCCCCATTGCAATCATAAGCGTTATTTCGGACCATAAAGCATCAAGCAAACTCAGTACGAATTAGTCGATATTACACCTTCGCTAGCCCTTTTGAATCTCGTGCACATTGTCTCGTGCATAAGTGATGTATGGCCTTAAAACGCCACGCTGGCGAAGCGGGTTTGCGAGTCCACTTTCAAAAATGGTGTAGTTTCTCAGGGGCTTATGGTAGCCGCTTTGTTATCCGTTAGTCGCCTTTTACGACACTCACGGGACCTCTGCCACCGGCTATTCTCACCTCTCTGGCTGTGAAGTGTCGGCTGGCTTTATTTGATATTACACATGCATTATTATACTCGTTTGCACAGTTTTCCCTCCGATGTTTTACTTCATCGCTAAGGAAAGTGATAATTTTAAACTTCGTACCTAAGTGGATACTTAGTATTTAGTGGTAGGCCTGGCGATAGAAATGCTGAAGCCCGTTACATTGAGTTATTGTTAATTAGGTACATCTTATTACATGAGCCCCCTAAAGTGCAGGGCCCGGTACACTTGCATTGCACCCGTAATACCCCTTATAACCTTTGGCACATACCCAGGTTTGAATTTGTTACTTCATGAATGTGAGTTAAGAGCAAATACCCCTAGGTTATCAGTGTTATCACTATCCCTGTTTTTTTATCTTGTTTATTTACACATAATATATAAATGTTCTTAGGTTACAAAAATAACAATCCTTATCGCTCTTTCCAGAACAAAGGTTACAAAGTAAAAAGCAGTCGGTACAAAAGTGGCAGTGGTACACGGAACCGGGCGACGAGATGGAAGCAAACGCGACGTCGCCGATGAAGCGATCGTCGCGCAACCTGTCCGACGATCTCGACAACGATGACGACGACAGTCCCCTCTCTGAATGCGTACTTACGACAAACTTAGGACTCGACATTGTGGTGGTTGTCACTAAGGTGAGTATATATACATTCTATCTATTTAATTATTTTATTCTAACAAAGTATATAACAAATGGTCGGAGTTAAATATAGGTCATCTATAAGACTGTCACCTGTTCAGTCAAAACTAGCAATTTTAACTGATCGTGTGTGGCGACCATAAGACATAGCCGTTTGATAGCTAATTGAACAATATTTCCTCCAACACTTGTATGACTCTTACCTTTTACCTTTATTTTTATCTTTTTTATCCTACCTCTCTTCTATACTTTTGCTTTTATTCTTGTCACAGTGTTGTTATCCTTAATAGTATTTGTTTATGTGTGGGGATATATGTACATATATTTGTGTATTGGAAAAAGTTATGTATTATTTGTATATATTATGTATTACATATTTATGATATGTAAATATATGCATTATCTGTGTAAGATGTATTTACGTACAGATATGACATGTTCCTCTAATGTCACGTATGTTGCACACCACTTATTGGTGCTAATCACATTTCCCTGTCGCAGATTCTCTGAAAGAGATTGCATAATTGCAATAAGACTATCTATTGTTTTCTGTTTCCATAGCTATGTGTGGTAATTACTTTATTGGTATACAATAAATATAATTATTAGTGTTGTACATACCACCATTAGAGCGGTGATAGCCTAGCGATATCTATACTCGACTCACATTCGTGTGATCGTAAATCCTCGGCCCGTACCGCTGCGCTAGTTATCTACGCATTTTTAAAAATTGTATAGTCTGGCGGTGAGGAAACGCACATGCTCCCGAAATTAAAAAAAATCTGAAGTATGTGATCCACCAATCCGCAATCGGCCTGAAATCCCCTAGTGTACTTTTTATCGCCGAAGGCGGCAAATGAACGTACAGTCCATCTGATGGTAAGTGGATATTGTCGCCCATAGACATCCGCGATACATGCCAACATTAGTCCAAAATGACAAACGTTGGCACGCCCCTGGATGTGCTGCCTATTTGGAGATATAGGAATGGATTTGGAGAAAGGGTTGGGAAAATTGGGTTAGGATAGGATGGGAATGGGCTCTGGCATATCTCACTCACTACCGAAACACGTACGTACATTAGGGAAATAAGATAAAGTGGGAAATGCAGTACATTTCAAGGTAGTCTTCTGTGTTTACTAGTTTTACTAGGGGAGGCCTGTGAGCTGCACAGTGGGACATTATAGGCTGATACACACATACCACCATTACAGACTGACTACATGAGCACCCTAGAGAAGGAACACGACTACCGCGACGAGCACTTCGATTTTATGCAGCAGTGGATCCGAAGGTTCTGCCTCCAGTACGGCGCGGCGTTATTTTACACGAGCGCTAAGGAAGACAAGAACTGCGATCTGCTTTACAAGTATCTGACGCACAGGATATATGGCCTGCCTTTCAGAACGCCCGCGCTTATTGTCGAAAAGGATGCTGTTTTGATGTGAGTATTCGAACTTTTATTTTTTGCCCAAGTAATTTAATGTTTCTGGAAACGTGGCTTTGAATCCCACCGCTGCCACTCTGTAGTGAAACACGGCTTGCTGATTGATGACTGCTTTATTTATTATATAGGTATTCCAAAAACACCTGACAGCCTATATAAATATGTACCTATATTGAATCTAAACTTATAAAATATACTACAACCTCATCAGTAGGTACCTATGTCCACATCGTAGGACATTTTGCTAATAGGTCATTCAGATACGAAAGGATAATGTGTCACTCTACTGGTCCTGGCCGAAATATCAGTGTTTCAATCTAATTCATAAGTGACCTAGAATTAATTCACTTTTACATATAAATTATAGTTACTTTTGGTATATATGTGGGTCTGCGTGCGAAATTTTCCTCTTTAACAATCTAAATATGGTGCTTCCTTTTTCTTTATGACACTTTATGATGCAGTATGGTTTGAGTTTTGAAACCCCATCTTAATTACTTCGAATTCCACTTTTTGCACCTAAATGTAGTTATTGCTACAGATATAATTATAAACATAGATAATTATAATTTGAGGCAAACTATGTACAGTTTTTTTTTTGGGAAATAAATGCTTGTATATTATTTATAAACAAGATCCCCTTGTGTTGAGGTGATTTGGAATTTGGAGAGATAAAATAACAAAGACTTGCGATAAGAGAATTCTTGATAGACTTTCTTTAAAAGGTAGATTTTACAATTTGCATTGGATAGTTAGATTATGTTAGACTTACAAATCATTTTTGCATTATTTTCAGACCCGCTGGTTGGGATAGCATGAAGAAAATTAGTATATTGTATGAAAATATGCAGTCATGCAAGCCAGACGATTACTACAGAGATGTCATTGTACAGCCGGCCTCACGGAAAGTGAGTTAATTGTTTTGGGGTGATTTGGGGTGTTAAAAAAAGTGATTTATTGCTTCATGTTAGTAATCAGAAATCAGTAATCTTGGTGTTACTTAAACACCTATACTGTCTGTATTTAAACTAATAGAATGAAAGAAAATACGGGTGTGTAATTTATGTGAAAAGGATGTATGACTGTGGATAATATAATATAACTAATGTAGCAGCAAAAAATGTAAAAACCAATGTGATAATTACTTGAGAACACTAGTCCTGTCAACCAACTACCATGTAGTTTGGCAGAAAAAATGGTTTAGGGACTTTCTTACCACCTGATACTTTATCAGAAGGTATCAGAAAGTCAGATACACTTTATCTGAAAGTCAGTATCAGCTAGATTTAATTGACAGATAATGTGGATACCATTCTGCTTAACTGATCCAAGCAACAAAAATAAAATTTTAAAGCAAAGATTTAGTATTTATGTTTCTACTAGATTATTTTACAAAGCGCCTGGACTGCTACTAAAATATCGTGTAAAATATAAGTAAAAATTCAAAAAAAAATTAAGCTTGTAGATTGCGCTAAATTGTGTCGAATGGCGCAATTCTTTTTTAATAAATTTGGCGCTTGAACCTAGGTATGTATAATTTTATCAATTTATCTATCAGATTCTTAACAGTTCCTTTATTACAAGGTGGTGAAAGAGGCCCTTATTCTTTAGTTTGTATAATAAATAATTGTCAGGCGGGCGCGAGCCGCGAAGCAGAGGTGGCAGCGGAGGACGAGCAAGCGTTCCTGCAGAGACAACACGCGGCGCTACAAGCGGGCGCGCCCGCGCCCAGAGCGGACTCGCCGCTGCGCGCCACACAACGAGCCACCACACAGGTATGTATGGAGGAACTGGACTCTATGGCACATGGGATGCACTTTTATTGGGTGGGGGGAACCCGAGAAGTGAAGATTGAGTTTCTATTGTAAAAATTATGTATTTTAGGTTTTGTGGTTTAATAGTGCCACTTTATTAAATTTCAAAGTACGTCGTGTTTGTGCATAATGTTTGTGATAATCAAATAAAAACAAGTGCATTTTTCGTGTGCTTTCAAGGAGTCCAACTCTGTCCTCTGGAAAACTTATCACTTTACTGAGCGACTCCTGACTTGCTTCGATGCGGCTGGACGTAGATACAATGTGTTTTGAATGGTTTTGGCATAATTACGAAAAAAAAATTACTCTGGCAGAATGTGTTGATTGCACCATTGCCATAAATGGAAAGGAATAAAAACATGGGATCCTAGTGTGGAGCTAGAGCATTCGGTCATCTTCAGACATCTTAACACCCAAGAGTGGACTGATCGTTGCGAGCCACGCAACAAGCCACTGCACAAATACGGTTGCGGGGGACATACTTATTTATATTGTTTAAATAATAATTACTAAAACTTATACAGGATGGACTAAAATGGTTTTAATACATGCAGTTTCCTCTTTAAAATGGTGATATTGCTATTAAAAAATCAAAGGAAATACTTTTACCAAATTAGAATTTTCATGTAAATTAAATCAAATTTTAGTTTTTCATTATTTATATTAATGTGCACTGAATTGATTTTAAGTCCAAAAGAAGACTGAGAAACACATTTCATTTATTATGAAAATTACAGAAGATGTTCAAATTGTCTTCTGCCTGCCCTGATGCAGGCTCTACATCTCTTATGAACTCTATTTACATATTATATATATTTACATAGTTGCAGCGACACGCTCGCGCAACCCATTGGTCTCTTTTTACTGGAACTGCCTCCATCAGAAAGTATATAGCAATCCAATTGCATGAAACAAAAATTAAAGACTTTTTTATACCTTCCCTAGAACTATTGTTTTCTAAAAAAAGTACACACAATTCCCAATTTTCGGTGCATTTTTTTTACATAACTCTTTTTATAATCACGTAATCTAAGAAAGACATCAGAGTCATGGCCATTTCATTAGTCTATATCACGTGTTTTGTTTGTAAAGATTTGTATTTGAGTTGCAAAGCAAAATGTTCTTCTTTTTTTTTTCATTCTAACTCCAAACTTTCCACCCCAGCTCGACGGCACGAAAATCGGTATGGGCCCCGGCACGCCCGGCAACGAGGGCGTACTAGCGAACTTCTTCAACTCTCTCCTGTACAAGAAGACCGGGTCTCCACCCGGGCGACCGGCTGAGGCTTCCCCGGCCGCGGCTGCCGCGCGCTCGGACGCGGCGGCGGAGCTGGACCGGCTCACGCGCGCCAAGAGCCGCGCGCCGCCCCCCCTCGACCTCAACTCCTCCTCCGAGTGCTAGCTGCTGCCGCATGCTCATAGGTTAGTTGTAGTCACTTGTTGGGTGTAGTAGTGGTGTTACTCCAGTTGAAGCAGGTGAAGATTCATCAGCTGCTGCTTATTGACTTCAACTTGGCAGAGTGCCAACTAATGGCACGCATTGATAGGTGAATCATAGCATGTAGTAGCGCTGTTAAACCGGCTAATGTAAGTATTTTATTTTTCCCTTCGACCTCGACTCCTCTTCCGAGTGCTGGCTGCTGCCGCGCGTTCATAGGTCAGTTATTGTATGTTGCTGGCTGTAGTATCGGTGTTAATCTAGCTTCATTCTTTTTTAAGATTCATTGCCGTTGTCGGAGTGCTGACTAATGGAACATACTGATAGGTAAATCTTATGGCAATTAATGGAACGCCAGAAAACATAATTAAATCATGATTGCTAGATATACACTGGATCGCAAAAATTCCGGGTCGCTAATAAAAACCGTGATATCTCCATAAATTATATACCTAGATCGCTCGAATAAATAATATGTAGTAAGGAGGTTACTAATGCTTGTTCTAAATCTCTACAGAGGTTTCATTTGTACAAGTTACAGATTTAAAAAAAATATTCTGCATTTTGAAAAATTTCAAAATTTAAAATTAGGAAAAGAATATTTTTTCTGCTTTTGTTTCAAACGGAGCTGTCATTATAAATGGTTCCTTGGATTGATCAGAGTATTCAATGCAATATCATGTCGTTATCACCTGAAGAATGTACACGGATTATTACCATGGTACAAGAAGGAAGAAGTCAGCGTAGCACTGCTAGAACAGTAGGAGTATCTTTATCAACGGTCCAAAGAGTACTCCAGCGATTTCAAGAGACCGGCATGAACATCGGGAGACCAGGAAATGGCAGGCCAAGGTGCACAACTACACGAGAAGACAGATTCATCGTGAGCACTATGTTAAGAAATCGACATCTCACGGCTGTTCAGGTCCTAAACAGTTCAAGAAATTCACCACAAAAATGTGAGCTCTAATACGATTGTGACGTCTTCGTGAAGCTGATATAAAGCCTTATAGACCAGCAAACGGCCCCAAACTGCTCAGAGAACATCGAGTTGTCAGGTTACGGTATGCTCGAGAACACATCCGATGGACAAATGAAGATTGATCCAAGGTTATGTTTTCCGATGAGTCCAGATTTTGTTTATTTACGCACGACGGGAGACGAAGAGTATTTAGACGGCCAGGAGAACGGTATCATCAAGCGTGTTTTGAAGAAAAGGTGCCATTTGGTGGAGGATCAATAATGGTTTGGGCTGGGATATCTTCAGAGGATCGCACGGAGTTAGTGATCATAGAAAACGGTTTTCTGACTGCTGTCAGATACGTAGGAGAGATTTTAAATGAGCATGCTGGTCCATTCTTAGTGAATATGGGTGCAATTTCCATTCTTATGCACGATAATGCGCGACCACATACTGCTCATTTGGTCAATATGTATATTCAAGACGACGGTATTACCTGCATGGAGTGGCCAGCTCGCAGCCCAGACTTAAATCCCATAGAACATGCATGGGACGAGCTCGGGAGATGCGTGAGACAACGCTCTCCTGCTCCCGTTACCTTACACGAGTTAAAGAATGCGCTAGTGGAAGAATGGGCAAACATAGACCAAAATCGTATTAAAAATTTGGTTTACAGCATGCCACATCGTCTTATTGAAGTGATACGGGCTCGTGGAGGAAATACACAATATTAAATTGACAAAAAAACTTTTATTTTTTAAGATTTACTGCGAAGTGAATTTTTGTTGTCATAAGTTAGAAGCGAAATTTTCTTATTTTTTTAGTATTTAATTAAAGTTATATAGTGTTCAGAACGTGTTACACATTTTTTTATATATATTAATCAGTCATCTACAATATACTATAGTTACGCAAATTAGTCTTATGTATTTAAGAAACTATCACGCCATTTATTAGCGACCCGGAATTTTTGCGATCCAGTTTATTAGCGGTGTTAAGCCAATTGACTCGAGTTAAGATACTTCCGGCATTGTCCATCAACCAGAGTGCTGGCTGTAACACCATATACACTGCTGGATAAGTCTTTAAATGTAACTTGTAGGTATCTAAACGAACGTCGAGGGTAAATAACACAAAAATGCTATACTCTCTTGAATTAAGCGTAATATTAAGAACAGTTGACACGAGGCTATCTATCCACATAAATTCACTTTCGGAATGCTAGCTAATGGTATGCACGGATAGCTAATCGTGCGAACGTTCGATTGGCCAATACTCTACAGGTCATCCCTATTATAGTGTTTTAAGATATCTCTACGTTTTATTTGTATTGTTGACAAATCTTCAAACAACTCGATAGTCATAATTTCGGTTGTTTTGTGAAGACCACAAACTATTCGCGACTTTATCATTACTGAACATAAAAATCAAAATCCCAATTTGTATTTACAGGTACATACATTTAAGTCGATTGGCCGGCGTACATAGTACACTCCGCCCCACGGGGCCACGCTTCGCGCCAACGTTTACTTATAATACATTGCTGGCTTGTACTTTGTTTTCGAGGCGTACGATTAGGACAGAGCGGCAGTGGTAAGCGTATTAACTTATATCGATTATTGTGTATGTATAAATCGCCCGCGTAGATTTCAGACTGATGCGATGCCTTCGAGATTCTTCGAATATATTGTCGTGGATATGTATTCGATTGTTAACTTGAGGAGAGGTAAAAAAATTAAAATACAAATTTAATTTGCTATTTTTAAAATATAATACATATTTTTAGGTATATACCACATGTCACTGAATTAACGCGAGTTTCAAAATAGGTTGTTAAGCATCGACAGTAGAATCGATTCTACCAGTTTCTACTGATTTTTTTTAAAATAAATTAATATTAACTTCTAGCATATCTTTAATTCTACGCGCGTTAGGTTTGACTTGTTTCAGATTGCATTATTTCAGTACACGTACAAATACTGTTAAAAACTAAAATTTAACTTCCAATTTGCTTAAGTCCGATACTATTTTTTTTTAATATTGTACGTTAAATGTATTTCATAATTTGGTCCAGTTTACTTTTAATACACCTTCAGTCAAGTTAACAATTCGAAAACTTATTATAAGAGCCATTTTCTGTGAAGTAAACATAACAATCTCTAGAAAAGTATAACAGTGACAGTTCAAAACTCTTAAAAGAAATGCTGTACATATATCAAAATTTTACTACCTATAGAACTTACACTTCCCGGCCGAAAGTAATACACATCGCCTATGATCGGCTAGCTTCGGTTTTGTAGAGCGTCGTCTCTGTCGTGTGCCTGTACGACAGAGACGACGCTCCACAAAATCAAAGCTTGCCGGTGCGTATTACTTTCGGCGGGGTTGTGTACTATGATTAAATAATGGCTCTATAAAAGAAACTACGCGTAAAACAATGGGTGATTAATTTTATTATAGAACACTGTGTTTTTTACAAAAATGAACTATACTTTAAGCGATGGCTGATCATAACACTGTTTTATAAATATAAATAATATATAACATTAACACTGAATTTTTAGAACTATTTCATACATTTCCATTTACGCTATTGTGAAGATGAATGCATTACAGCTGCTATTCAATTAAATGTTTGTAATTTTGTTTATCGATTTTAAGTATTTATTTTGTTGGCATCGAAGATGGTGATTTGATGATGGAAATCGAATAGAAAGTTGCGGATCGATATTGAGAGGCGATTTTTTTAAACTACCCTCATTTGTTTGCATTATAAATCGGATCTAAACGCTTACCTTTAGCCGGTGTAACCCGCGACGAAACAGAGTAGAAATAAAAGAAATAAAAATAAATGTCTTATGTTTTCAGTCTATATAAACATTGGTAATTTGTTTGCAAAAGTTTGTAATTGTTCAAACATTTTTTTTGGTCCCATGTTCAGTTGTGATATTCTATAATAAAATTATCTATATAACATCCCAACCTCGTTTAAAAATATTTTAAGTGTGATTCTACATAAAATTGAGAGAAAATTAGGTCCATATAAATTGCAGAAGTAGTCGTTAATTTTTTTTTATATGAGAAGTCAAAATTTGTTTTAAAATTCCTAGTTTTTTAGAAGAAATTATTCAATATTGAGGGCAGTATCCATTTTGTTTTTATTTAAAACGTGACATAGAACATGACGTGCGTACTGACTCTCAATATCTATCTGCAGCCATAAAATTTCCTAGATTGTACTTGAAAGCTTAAAATATATATAGTTTGAGATTAAAAGAAGTTTCATGTGATCTTCTGTGAAGACTGGCAGTGCAATGATTGGTAATGACGTCTCGTATCCATTAGGAGACAAATGTTTTACATTGTCGTTCAAGAAATATCTATCGGTACCATATGCTCCCAAAATATTGACCGGTCGCCCCCTTTAAAAAAACGTATTTAGTGCCCCCTTCAACTACGTTTAATTAAATGAAGGGAAATATGCAATGACAGATGTGCCTTTGATATTTCTGTCGCACTCTTAGATCGTTTTAACGCATCCCAGGGTAGTTGGAAATGCTGATATATACCATTAGATTGTTTAATTAAGTGGTAACAGATATGGGTTACGATTAGTTACATTAATGTACTGAAAACAAAGGTAACATTGTCTAAAGGTGGACGGAGCACCCGAACCGACGTTCGCTTACCACCGGGTGGACAATCTGCTCTATCTGCTATCTTCTTTCTATAAAAAAGTGTACCCAAACCGAATTGCCCTTATTGTCTTCTCAAACGATCCGGGCTCAGAAATTATTATTGTAATTAAGCCTTATTTAAATTTTGCTTAGTGTGTCGTAAATATCGGTGGGATTAAGTACAACACACAATAGCTGCTATCTTTATCATATTATTATTATTTTAAATAACGTACGCACACATTAATGAATTGACAACTCGAAGAAATATTGTTATTATTGAAAATGATTTCGAATTATTAAAAAACTGTATACATTGTAAGTGTGCACACGCATTATGTCATCAATATTACGCGTAAACCCCATTGCAGTGATGACCTTCTCCTAATGGATACAAGCAAACATGTATGTATATGCACAATGAAGTCACTATTTGTACAAACCATTTATGAGTATGTATAATATTAATTTTATTGGCACTTAATTAATGCTCATACTGAAATTGTATTGTCCGATTTTATTCAAAGTTTCACTTTTTCCTCGCTGGAGCGCGCTTTGGTTAATTTAAATAAATTAGTATTATCAGATTCATAGTACGGTTTTGAACTAAAAATAAAATGGGATGATTTATAACGTTGCTTTTAGTATTTGTCAACCAGACGTTCGAATGACTACAAATGCTTTTGCAGCTCGTTAAAAACTTATTCAATACACGTTTACATCTCGTCTATCGCAAAGTTAATATTGCGGTACAATCTCATTTTTTTCAGTTTAGCGCATCGAAAATAAATCTTTCTTACTTTGGATGAGTTGTTTGCGAACCGCACAATAAACCTTGTAGTTCCTCGAACGTATGTTTAGCGGTGTGTACTGAGTGGTGAGTAAAATCAACAAACATTGTCCAGTTTTGAACTGGTGTTTCGGATAAAACTTGCGAACTTTGTTGACGAAAATATGATCCGTAGTTGAATTGTAATGGTGACCTTTATTGTGTTTTTATTAAAACAAATATTAAAAAATGTTTAAAATTTTTTTTTCCAATCCGAATTCAAGTGTCAATATTTTAATGCGAGTGTATTATTTGGAGACTTCAAACTAGGCGTATCGTCAGCGTATATTTGAATAACAAGGTCGATACGCATGCTTGGCCGAATCTCTTACGCGTTTAGTTGCAATAAAACACACGCGTATCGGCGCTTGCTACGTCCGTATCGGCGTTCGCTGCGCGCGCATCGGCGTTCGTTACTCGCGTATCCGCGCTCGCTACGCGCGTATTATGGTTCGGCAATGCGCCTCGTTTGGAAGATTGGATTTTGTTCGTTGTGGTGCAATACAGAACATTCCAAACATGGTTTGGTGCTTAATATAATAGTAAAATTATTATATAATTATTTATGGAGTTTTATTTACTTGCCTTGTAGCTCTCTCGTTTACTAAATTTATTTCGGTTCGTGATCAAATACAGCTTTAAAGGTCACTGTTATAGTTACTTTGAAGTTCCGTTGAAACCAAATATTTTATTGTAGTTATTTTTTTTTCTACACAACATATTATTATGCTAAATATAATAGACGTGTCTAAAGTTAGAAACAGACTATGCTTACATGACGCTACGTTATTTACTTGACAACTATCAGAAGGCATCAGTTTTCATATAGATACTCGTATATACACACCTGCGTGATCTGACGTCACGTAATGTAAGCGAAATGTGTTCTTAAACTATTTCACTCCATTTAAAATATAGGGAATCGATACGTTCATTTCGTTGTTACGTAATATATATACTTAGCGTCTCGTAACCTCAGTCTGTTGCCAGCTGGAAAATAAGTGATAAATTTATTTTGAAAAAAATATTTCCATGTAATAAATAAGTCTTAGACAAACCTATTTTTATTAGAGTTACATCTCGAATTCCTGTGAATATAAAAATAATTCGACGCCTCTGTTACATTACACTTAACATCGTAAATACACACACAAACATCCATATCGTAGGGTACTTAACAATTTAAATAAAAATAATATTCATCAAGCTAGAAACAGGCAGAGATTTTCTAAAATTAATTCCCACACAAGTATTTATATATATAATTACTAAATAAAATTGATGTAACTTATTAACTTGCATAGATTAGGTATTAATTAATTTTAACCATAATAAAAATAATATTCGTATGTTGACAAACTTATTTAAAATTTACGCGTTTTTGTCACATGTTTATCTATTAAACGAGTTTTAACAGCTAATATTTTTTTTTTATTTTACTCGATATTTCGACTGAGTTACACCAATTATAGTCACAAGTTGACTCAAAGCGGAAGATATATATAACCTAGCCGAAAAGTCGAGTAAAACAAAAAAAACGTGTGTTTAAAACTCGTTTAATAGATGAATAAATCTTAGTGTAAATTGGGGGCAATTACAGGCAGCTATCTTTATTTTATTCTAATTTCATGTCTTATGTCGCAAATATCTTGCTAACTTTCACAAAACTGAAAAGGCAATTTTAGATCAAAAAATCAATTATCTGTGAAATAAATAGCAGTCCGTTTAAGATTGACAGGCACCTTTTTATAAATACGAATATGTATATAAATATTTAAATAAGTTTGTTCAATATAAACAATGTTTCTATGTATAGTAGCGATTAATTTTATAAAACGAGGAGACGGTTTTTATATGAAATAATATTTGTACGTGTAAAAAATGAGGTTTGGAATGGCTGGAGAAAGTATTTTTATAATAGGGGGCAAAATGTTAGTGGCTAAAATGCATAATGTTGCACTAAAGTTGCACTATGTTTATGATGGCGAAAATAGTCTAAACAAAATGCAATTCGGTGTTGGATTTGGCATAAATTGTCGTTAATAGCTATCATGGTTAAACTACACCTCTATAATATATGTCATGTAAGTCCCATTTGCACGGCATATGTAGACCTTTTGAGATTATCGCACGGCCTTTCATTAATGGGTTTAGTATTAAATTGGCAACACCGGATAAAGTTAATCGTATCTCTACAACTATTTAGCAAAACATTTGAAATTATTTGTAATATATCACCTTCCTTAGACGTAACTTCATTTTGCGCCTATTAAGTATTTATAGCAGTTGTTTCGCTCAGATAAATTTAATTTCTACTTTAATCTTTTTATATACTAGTCAAAGTATCAGGTTATAAATAGTATACTTACATATTTACTGCATCTCTTTCTGTGATATGATTTTTAAATAATAGAACAAATTATAGTTTTCTTTATTCTATATCCGTATGTATTTATTAGCCACATAACATCCTCTAATAGCAAAAAACGTAATTAAGTGAACCTCTCATAACTAAATTGTTTAATTTTATGCTCAACTGTTTTTAAAAGACAGCTACTTTTGTTTTGTTATAAGTTTATGTTAATCTTGTGACCGTTAAATTCTTGAGCGCAGTATTAGCCCCCTCCTTTTCATGTATTGCGTGACAAATTTACTTTGATCCTGAAGTGTATAGCGCGACAAGTTTACTTTGATCCTGAAACGATAAATCACCTTAAAGTCGACGCTATTAAATCAGTATAATAATGTTAACATAAACTTACCATTTGTGTGATTGGACTTATTGATTTACTGATATAAGACTAAGGAGGGTTTTGCTAAATAATTGTTGCCATTTTGGTTGTAATGTCACATAAACACAGTTGATGCAAGCTGCGGTTAAGGCTTAGTGATTTATTATTAGATTCTCAAACAATAGATTTTTTGTTACGCTTTGTAATAGGTTTAGAGGACACTATTTAAAGCAAACAATTTAGTTGTTAAATTTTATATTGATTTAATATGAATATTACTAATTTTAAGCAATAGTCCACGTGACTAAAATCGATCGATCTACCTATAATGATTGTAACAAAATATATATAATATTAAATTGAATAAAATGTGAGAAAAATGAATAGAAAAAAATCAGACAGTTTATATCCTTATGTACTGGTGACATTGTTATAATGTTCTCCATTTTACTATATGGATGTTATTGTTATTAATTTAATCGTTGAGCACGCTATTTTAAATTAATTTTAACAATTTGCGCTACACACTCGTCTCTGTAAATAAAGTTTCTTTACAGCGGTAATGTAGTGTTACTTACTTTTGATGCAGTTATTAGTAATGTTATTAGCTTATTGGCAACTGTACAGATATTGAAATAAATTAGCATTGAAACTGTTCTGATCAATATTTTGTTTCATTTTATTTTCTTTCTATGTTACCGTATCCAAAGACCTTGAAAAAGTTTGCCAGTGATGGTCGGATAAGAAGAGCTGAAGATCGGGTGCGGTAGTGAGCCTTCGGAGAAGCCTATATCCAGGAGTGGAGAGACATGTTAATGGTATTACTATATCTATATAACTGCTATTTAAGCATTTATTTATGAACAATGACAGTATGCTTTCATTTATGGCAAAATAAAAAGGGTAGTAGTAATAATAGGCCTCTATAATGACTGCACTGTTAACTAGTGATGTAGTTAATTTTCACAGGGAGCCATAGCATCACCTTTGTCCAGTTGGTCATGTTCAAAAACAATTACAATGCACATCAACGCTACTTCATTTATATTATAATAGCATTGATATTTTCTGTAGGGTATGACCTTGCGAATTACGAATAACCTTAGTAACGATTAATTTTTTATCACAAACTATAATTTCTAATTGCGGATTTTTAAACAAAAACATGAAAAATAAGCAAATAAGATAAAAATAATGCGTTGTTATGACCGTGTCGTGGTTGAAATATTGCTACTACCATAGGCTGAGAAGCGATTCACAGATTGATTATATTCATCGTTGCTGTCAGATATGTGTCAAATTGACAAATATTTTTGACAACACACTTACCCATAGACAAAAAAACCTCATCTGTGCAGTCACCCGTTTTCTAAGGAGAAAATGTATTGTAACTTCCATGTTATGCTACGAAATAATTTCTCCATTTCAAGCTATTTTTTATGATTCTATTATATTGAAAAACAATCATAGCATTAAAGTATCAACTTGTGTTTCTTAAGATTTTTTCTGCTCACATACAACATATTCTCTGTTCATGCAATTGCGACTCCGCGCGGCTTCGGTTAGTGATATGCAGCCTTGTATTTTGTTCTACTGTGCTGGGAGCATTCTACACTTACCCTTCTTATTTTAGTATTATATATTATATAATAATATGCACCACGCTTTTTGTATGTGGTCTACTTTTAAATAGGTACTTGCCTATTAATTTAAACAAATATGGGCAATTCATTGCAAAATAGAAATGATCTTACTGTTATGGTTGGCTACCTGATTTTAGTTTGCCAATTCCGTCATCTTTTTCATAAACATTATTTAATGAATTTTTGTTGTTTGGATTTTATTGAACAAAAAATACTAAGTTGGTTAGTTCCATTTGTCCTAAACTGGTACAAATATATTGGATTTTTTTAAAATTTTCGTTGACAACATTGTTGCTTACTGTCATTTCATACATGAAATGTCATTATAATTCCAATTTTCATTCCCAGACCTCATCGTCGAAAATGGTTTGAGGAAGCGAGTTGTGTTGGCAAATTTTTATCAATTTTCCTTGTTATAAATTAATTACTGTAGTATAAGTCTGTTTACGTGATAAGTTTAACAATAGGCAATTAAATTCAACCTTTGTGCTGTGTAAACAAGCGCTGTGCTAGTGATAAATATGACAATCTAATAATAGTTTTACTCAATTCTTTGAAATTGTGGATTTTATGATCAATATTTGATTTCGAAGTGGCGGGCAACGATATGGGGCAAAGTCCGAGCTCTGTTAGGAGTAAGAGTGGTCGTCAGCGGTCGTTTCGTGGATGTCCCAGGCGGAATAAACTGAATAAGTCGAATTTGAGCCACACGTTCAGTTTGCCGCCTTCGGAAGAATATCCTGAGCTAATGAATATAAACACAGCGACTGAGGAACAGCTGATGACGCTGCCAGGAATAAACAGGCAGCTTTCGAGGGCTATAGTCCTCCATCGACAAATGATTGGGCGATTCAAACGCGTCGATGACCTTGCGCTAGTCTCAGGTGAGTACTATAAAAAAAAAACAATGTTTTTATGCACTTTATTATTCCAACAATGGAACAGTTGCTAAGGTACACAGTTTTTATGAGCGTGACTTCAGAATGAGATCACATGACTTATTTGCATTTGACGAAGAAATGAATTGCTATTATTTTATTTTAAAGTACTCCAATTAAATTTAATTTCGGTTGTTCAAGGCTGTTGGAGACAGATAATGTCTACATGATTATTGAACAATGAAACAAGTTATTATTTTACAAAAAAAAAAACATGTATTCTGAGAGAAATGCATTTATACATACTGGTCAAATAAACAAAATTCCTTTTTTGAACTCTATTAAAAACTCATTTACTTTTTTTTTTTGGTTATTTCTAGAAAATATAGATCAGATTTTTATTACCAATTTAATGTTTCTATTAACTTCTTTTAACAGTGTTTAGTCTGTTAATTAACACAACTGTATACTTAATATAGAATGTTTAATATTATTATATAATTTTTGTTGGAAGCATGGTGCCACACAGTGTATAAATTGTTCACTTAAAATAAAAACATGAAATATTTTGTAGTTTATATTTTTATAAAATCTAAACAGCTACAAAAGGCTACAATAGGACTCAGAGCATAAAAATAATGTGTTTATTTTCCACACATTTTACTTATAAAAATTAAATAAAATAATCAAATAAATCTTGTAAATTAATGTATGTGTACATTAATTTGTTCTGTTTCCTGTTTATCCCTTGTCAAGCTACTAAAAATGCTACTAAAATGCTACTAAAAAAATATTGAATATGCAAATGTAAAACAATAAATTGATGGAATCTGATTATTATTTTTTTCTTAAAGGAGTATATAGTGTTAAGATAATAATCAAAATAATTTCTATACTACATTTGGGAGGTCCCGTCTATATACTGAATAATAATATTCATGTAGATTTAATTTGTTTTATTTATTTTATGTTGAATAAATTGCTTTTTAATTTAATGGTTGCTAACCTAAATTCACAGCTGTGTCACCACTGTCCTTAATTAATTAATTAATAAATAGTTAATCAATGACAAACAATTCACAATGAAAATCATTAAACATTGTACCTACTCTAGTTCCATATGTCACTTGTCACAGTCAACTGACAGGTGTCAGCCACACCATGCTACATTAAAATGATTACAGAATTGTAATTATAGTATAAAGATTTATGGCAAAGGCCATGGGTTTGGGCATTATACCATTGTCAAGTTAAACAATTCTTATCAGATTGTTTATTGGTTCTAGAAAGATATATTTTTCCAACAAGTATTATTTATTTCCTATTATTATTTATATTATTTTGTTATTTATTATATTAATTTGTTACTATATATTTTTCCCGTAAAGTCAATAAGACCAATAAATAAATAATAATTATTATTGGTAAATAATAATAACCAATAAATAAATAATAATAACCAATAAATAATTATTGGTGTCTGTATCAACAGTGTTCATGCTCCATATTTATTGTTTTAGGTATAGGAGCAGATAAACTGGAGTCTTTAAGGCCCGAAATATGTACTAATCAAAGGAAATCAGTCTCCAGGGCAAGTTCATGTACACAATCTCTAGACAGTATTCGACTATCATCTGAAAGCAAGCTATGTTCTGTGAACTCCTCAAGTGTATTTCAGTTACAATGTGTACCTGGTCTAAACCAAGAAATAGCTGCTAACATAGTCGATTATCGGAATAAAAAAGGGCCATTTAAATCACTAGATGATTTAATTAAAGTACGAGGCATGGACATCATCAGACTAAGCACAGTTAAACAACACCTTTGTCTAGATCTGCGCAAGTGTGAGAGTGTACAACATCTGTCAAATGGTCATACAAATGGCTGGACAAATAAATCAGACACATTGTTATTAAATGGTATCTTAAACACACCTAGAACTCCACACAGAAAAAGTTTTTCAGTACCAATAAAGTTTCCGATGACTTTACCAAATGGTTTTGCCACAGCTCCTGTGAACGATATCCTAGACTTGCTCTCGGCATACTCCCATCGACCAGTAGTTGAGGAGCATTTTACATATGAAAGGGATGGTGTGAGATGCTGCCGTCTCGCTTCATGGAATCTCCATCAACTTAGTATAGACAAGATTACAAATCCAGGTGTTAGAGAGGTTGTCTGCAGGACTATACTGGAAAACAAGTAAGTTTATCATAATTCATTTTTGATTACATAGTCTCTGTCTCAGAAGGACTGTTGCTATGTTTGTATCTTATCTTTCATTAATAGTTTCATTATGTTGTACTATTGTTTAGGTTCTTTACCTAGTTGCCTTTTCTAAACTTGCTGCTAAGCAGCACAATGGGATTTGTTAAAGAAGTAAGACAAACTATTCAATAAGATATCTGCCTATGCCACCTATACACATATCTGTGTATGGCAGGAATAAGTTGATAAGTCAAAATCAACTATTTTTCAAGCACACAGTTTAAATCTTTAATGTTTATTTTAAGTATCTAACTATTTAATTGACACGTTATTAGTGGATATTACATGTGACTCAGATCTGTTTTATCCTCGGCTATGTAATGCGTGTTTACTCAGTTTTCCTTTACCGCCTAGCTAGTAATAATTTAGGAATATCCCTTCTGATGTATAAACTCAGTGGTATTGATAAACCGAGAATATGTATCAGCCATTCTTATGTCAATTAAATTCAACCAGTCCTCTTGGAAATAGGTCTCCTCATGCATATTGTCTTCTACATGAGGAATGTATGGCCTTAAAACCATTCTTATATATTTAGGAAAGGGAGGGTGCATGTTGCAATCCAACTGGACTCGATTGGCCATATTACTCATCTGTTACAGAAGACCCTTGAAATGTACTGCATTTCCAACTACTTATATCCTATTCCTATATCCAACAATGTACATACGTATTTCGTCAGTGAGTAAGATATGCCAGAGCCCATTCCCATCCCATCCTATCCCTCCCCATTTTCCCAACCCTTTTTCCAAATCAATTCCTTGATCTCAAAAGGTAGGCAGCGCATCCGGGGGTGTGGGCACATTTCTCATTCTGGACTGATGTTGGTATGTATGGTGCATGTCTATGGACAACAGTATCCACTTACCACCAGGTGAACTGTACTATAAAAAAAATCACATTAATTCTATACAACGTGGCATAAAACCGCAACTTCAATGAATATTTAATTTCTTCCTTCACGACTTTTTTGTGTCTCAATTAAAAGACAAATCAACATTTTTGTCAACAGATTATCATTAATAGCCATTCAGGATGTGATAGAAGAGAGCGCCATGAAAATTCTATGTGAGGAGTTAAACTCACCCACATTGAGGAGGGTCAAGGAATGGAAGTGCAATAGTCACAAATGGGAGTATTGCATATCAGAGCAAGGAGAGAGGTATGTACAATATTATTATTTATTTTACTATATATGTTCTACCTTATTTTATCTCATAAATTAGCGAATATCCATTTAATGGGTGATTTGGAGTTAACTGAACATTTTGTCGGAATGAATTTTGATAACATTGTAAGGACGCTTTCTTCAAAATTATCATAAGAATAACAAATAATAAAAGTATAAAAATGAAACTTGCTTGTCGAACGCGTTCAAGGTCACGATAATAGCCTACAGTTTCGGGTCGTATTATACAAGCCGTCAGTCAGGGCCGCGCCGCCTGACTCCTTACCTTAGTATTCAGTTTTAAGTTTCCTTAAAACTTAAATTGTACATTAGCAAATTTTACATTTTTTTTTAAAAGCAAAATTAGAAAAACTATTCTTTAAAACATAAATGGTCTTATTTTTGTAGGAGGAAACGGGAATACGAAACCTTAATTTTGGTTCGAAGCCTCGCAGTCGGCTCCTGACTAACCTTAGAAACAATGTTATAACTTCATTTGGAGGATTAAATTTATTGAAACAACTTTTTATGCGTTGCAAAAATTATGCAACAACTTACGTACATAATGTGTCTAATGATATGACCTTGTCTGTAAAAACCTATGTACTTGTATGTAAATATAATTAAATTCAATTTTAAATGACTTGATAATGGTTCGCTGGAATCATTCATCCTGAATGTGCATCGTGGGTCCAAAGACACGTACAGGGACCAATGTAAACTATCCAGATTCTAAACAATTGTTCATCCCACTGGAATTGTATCCGGGATGTTTAATGGACTAAAATGTCGGACTGGGCCATCCAAGGACTGGACTGGAAGGTTTTAATATGATTTTAATGGTAACTATGGTAGACCTACATATTATTACAATTCAATCATTTAAACAAATATCAATTTTCATAACTACACGAATTATTTTGATAAAAAATAAACCAAAAGTTTTCGGCATAAATGCTCGATACAGGGGTGAAAACCAAACACTAGCGCATTATTAGGTTGACCTCAACAAACACAACGGTAGCGCTGTCGATAGCGCATCTGCAAATGTTTTTTTTTCATATAGCGATATATATATAAATATAGACTTTTATATAGATGGCAGACGAGCGGTCGGGCCACATGATGGTAAGTGGTCACTGCTGTTTATGGACACCTGCAACACCAGGGGGATTCCGGGTGCGCTGCCGACCTTGCAGGAACCTGTTCACCTTTTGAAGAGCCCCAATCGTAGCGTAACGGACATACTTCAGCTCATTCCACAACTATCGGTTTCGCGGTATAAAGTGTCTTATACCGGTATAAGTGTACCTACGCAGCGACTCCGTGTCAAGGAAGTGCGGATGAACCGCACCAGTTATGAGCGGTGCGATGGTAAAATCCCGAAGTTGGCATCAAATTGAACAGCTCTTCAGTACTTTCCCCATTATAAAGGCGGTAAAAAACGCAGAGAGACGCAACATCTCTACGGACGCTGAGCGATTTTAAATCACCTGTGAGAGTGGCATTGTCGACAATTCAGATAGCGCGTTATTGTACTGAGTCAAGAGGGTCCAGCTGGTACTTCGGTGCACCGACCCAAAGGTGTGAGCAGTACTCCATATGGGGTCTAACTTGCGCTTTATAAAGCGACAAACGTTGCCCCGGAGTGAAGTACTGCTTTGCTCCATTCAGTACACCAAGCTTTTTACTAGCAAGTTTTGTCTTGCTCGCCAGATGACTCCGAACTCGACTTTTCTTGAATTATCGACGTCAAGGATCCCAAAACTCTTAGAGATCTTGAGAGGAATGTTCGGAAATTGAGGTGCCACGACAAATGGAGCTTTCTTAGCGGTGAATGCACAGACTTGTTCTTGCTGGGGTTAAATTTGACCAAGTTAAGTTTACCCCGATTCATTGTATTGTATTCACCAATGTGCCACTCATTTGTAATTTTTGGCGAATATTGGCATGTATCGCGCATATTCATGGGTAACCGTAACTGGGTTACCACCAGCTCGATTGTCTGCATCGTCTGCCATCTTTTTTCATAAAAAATGAAACTTGAATTTTACCACACGAGGTAGTAGGTAGATACATAATTGATTCTTATTTTAACTTACACATAAGAAAAATGAAATTAATATACAATTAAGAATAAGACACAATACAGGATAATTTTGTCACAATGTAACCCTGATTCTTAGCTAGCATAGGCGTTAATGTTCTTCGCAAAAATGTAGAGACAGTAATTAGTTTATAGTTTAATGTCTGATCTAATAAACGATAAAATGTGATAGTTAACAATTTCATGATAAATTGAATGATAAATTGATAAATGATAAAATGATAAATTGATTCAGAACTGTTGATAAGATTTCGTCATGTCTTACGAGGACGCTTCCGATAAGGAACTCATTATTTATGTAGTTATTTTATGAGTTTATCGATTGAATCATATACAAATACATAAAGAATACACATGTACCCGAATATTATTACATATATGCATATGTTACTGCTAGAAGTCGAAATGTGGCTACACACAGGTCTAGCCGACTATACTAAGACAGGTCACAGTCGACTAGAATTAGGTGCAGACTTTTTCTTAATGGTTACAGCTAGGTGTTCGCACTCCCTAAAACTAGGTCTAATCTCATTCAAACTGACTACAAATAGGTGTAACCTCTCGATATCGGTTAATATTGATTTTCCTCCTTCCCACCAGGTGGTGGGAACCGCTACTCCCGCGCATATCGTGCGGTGTCGGCTGGCTTTAGAATAGCACCAACCCATCCTTTTCCGTGGATTTCGTAAAAGACGAGTAAGGGATAACAAAGTCGCTATTACAAGCCCTGAGGAACTACACCATCTCTAAAAGAATGAACTCGTCAACCCCCGCTTGACGTTTTAAGGCCATACATCCCTCGTCCAAGAGAAAATGTGCATGAGGAGGCCCATGTCCAACGGTGGACGTTAAAAGGGTTCCGTACATTTAGTTCTAGTCAACAGTAATAGGTTACACATATTTGTAGCCAGTTTGAATGAGAAGACGTAGTTATATCCAACTGCGAGCAGCTACACGTAAAAGACCACTTAGTTTTACCCAACTGCGACCGGCTGCGTCTAGTTCTAGTCGCCTAGACCTTCGTCTTCTAGTCGTAACATATGACAGTAAAATGTAAACAGGTGACACTACCGTGTCCGTGTGAATTCGGGCCTAAAGCGCGCGAACGGCGGGCAATAATGTAGAGTGCACACTCTGTTATAAGGAGACGTACATAGGGTGACTGGGTCAATTTTGAGATACTCAAATTTCAGAACGAGAACTCATTAAAACCGTTTTTAAAACATTATTTATTTGAAATTCAAATTCCGAAAGCCATTTAGTCAAAACGAAAAACACAAACATGTTCTATTGACTTTTTTATTGCATTTAGCGCGCTTTTCTTCGCAACAATGGAATTCGAACGAGAACATTTTCGTGAAATGGTGTTATACGATTTTAAAGTTGATTTAAATGAAAGTGAATGTAAAGATAGATTAGTATGAGCTTTGGGGACCTCGCACCGTCCCGCGCAACAGTTTTTAGTTGTTTTCTCGATTTATACACGGAAAATTTTCCTTGAAAGATGAGAGAAGTCGCTGTCCTGCGACTTCTGTAACGAATGAAAACATCGAGGTGGTAAAGAAAATGTTGCACGAAGACCCCAAAAACCACTTACAAACATCTTCACCGGTAATTCATGATATTTTACATCAAGAACTTCAAGTCAAGAAGCACTGGAATTCTATTCGACAACTCTACGGACACTCGGAATGCTTTTATGGCACCTGTTGAGGACCTCGATAAAGGCTTTAAAGAACTTTATATAGACTTGGTATAGACGAATTAGGCGATTCATTCCTCTTGCAAGACTAATGAAGAGTATTTTGAGAAGTTGTAATAAAAAATTTTGTTGTAACCCAAATATTTTTTTGTATCTCAAAATTACGATTCACGTACAAACAGACATCTACGTGAATGTTTTATATTAGAAAAAAAATCGCCGGGATTCCTCTTGACCCCTCGCGCTCGTCCCCTACCCTACACCCCGCACATCCATCCAAAGCATAGAACACTTACAACACACAAACTACGTGGTCCCCAGTGTAAAGATATATTACATACCTATTCAATATATTCGGTGGTGGGTGGTGTAAGACACCCTTTGCCTCCGACTATTCGAATCGGTTTCATCCAATCTCATTTCATCAGTGGCGTGCATCTCATATCATAGTCTACTTAGGTTAATATCTAACGAGTGAGATATAGGTTAATATCTCACTCGTACTCGTAGAAGTATCGTATCGTCTTACGTGCCTGAGTTTTCGTCGACCTTTTGTGGTTTTTACTGTATTCTTCTTGTTCTTATTCTTATTGTATAATATCTTATTTTGTTTTTTTTTACTAGTCTAAAGGTGATAAATAATAAATAAATAAGTTTCGACTCATGGAAGAAAAATGTAAAGAAAAGAATTTAACATGTAATGTAATAGTGGCTACAACTGTAAACTGTGAACCTCCAGTTTGAGAACGACTTTTCAAATATTTTGAAACGTATTGTAACATGCAAATTGGGCCTTATCGCTATTGTACATGCGTTTAAAGCGTGTTACGTACCGAATACTAACATAGCCATTGATATTATAGCACGTTGATTGTCCATAAGTGGCTTTTCACGTGCGCAATATGTGATGAATAGGTACATATGTAATATATGAAATGCATATTATTTATGATGTACTAGCTGTTGCCCACGGCTTCCCTCGTGTGAATTTAACTGCGTTTCGTTGTCAAGCCATACGAAATTTGACAACCTGTATATTAGCCCCTGACACAATTTAAAAAAGGGTAATGAATGTTTTTGATTAGTTGTACTGTAGAATATTTATAGCATGCTTCAAGTCAATAGGACCCTTAAATACTGTTTCCATACAAACTTTGATACCCCGCTTCACCCCTTTGGGGGTTGAATTTTAACAAATCCCTTTTTAGTGATTCCCTTGTAAGAAAGTGAGAAGTCCCTTTACAGGGGGAGAGTGCAGGCTGTATTCCCACAGCCGCTGGGCGTACTCGACTGGCTTCATTACCCCTTTCTCACAGAAGACTACCTTGAAATGTACTGCATTTCCTACTTTATCGTATTTCTTCAATGTACGTACGTGTTTCGGTAGTGAATGAGATATGTCAGAGCCCATTCCCATCCCATCATATCCCTCCCCATTCTCCCAACCTTTTCTCCCAATCCATTCCTTCTGCATATCAGTCGTTTGTCATTCGGGACTAATGTTGGCATGTATTGCAGATGTCTATGGGCGACAGTATCCACTTACCATCAGTGCTCGTCTGTGGCCTTTTTCTATAAAAAGTGAGTTTTTTTGTTAAAAAAGGAAGCTATTCTCCAAATGTCTCTGGATAAAGCAATGTCTTCCAGGCAACCTTTGTTCAGGAGGAGATGTACGCAAGCATAATGACTCGTTTACACAAGGTGTTTCTCGAACTTCGGTCAATAGCTAGTATAAACAACTGTTACCATCATCTGATCACTGTTATCGTCGAGTTTTTATCATCATGTGAACAGATGTAGGCGAGAATTGTATGTAGTTAGGTCGCATACGAGAATTGTATACAATGTTCTCGGCTGAACCGTTCGAGAAACTTTCCTTGCTTAAAAAATTCATTAGTTTCTTTATGTAAGCAAAGCAAACAAAACTCAAGCAGGCTAATCGCTCTCGCGCGCTATATTGAGACCATGGTTTAAACCTGTATTATGTAGTGTAACTTGGAAGAGACATTGACAGGAAACCCGCTTGATCTGAATCAAGACCGACTCATATTTTAGTCGATTGTTCTCAGTAAGAGTTGAATACACAGGGATCATGTTGTTTTTTTTTAATTACATGTAGGTTAAAATTTAAAAGAAAATCACTCGAAGTGTCCTATTTTTTGATAAATATCTGCCATTGTTAGATATTGATGATATCAGCCTATAAAGTTCTCTTCTTGGTATCTAAATCGCTGTTGGATATTACGATTTATTTCCGATTGAATTATTAATCGCATTTTTAATTTTATTTTAGCTTGATGATATGGTACCTACTATATAGTAAGTAGGTATTTTTGTATTGGAATTGTTAAGGAAAGCCCCCCACGCTGCTTTTGTGAAGACGGGTTTTAACTTTAGAATTTGTTATACTTATACTTATAGCAGTATGATGGATAGGAAATGATATGAATGATAGGAATGCCTGTCTCGCGATCTAAATCGGGCGTTGTTTGAAGATTTCGCTTCGACCGCCTCTAAAAATAGTACGTTTCGCCCAAAAATATCGTGAAAAATTGTTAGACGTCGCACTCAATAATAATTCTCTGTTTTGCAACGTCAAGATTGTTTCAATACAAGTGACTATTTCTGATTCCATTGAAACAATTAAGCGTTGTGCAAAAACGAAACAATCAACACACAATGTCAGATCGATTGGCGGACATAACTCTTTATTACTAACCGTTTTGATATATTCACAAGATATAATAATACGAGTATATCTGGCACGGAAGTACCAGGTCATATTTAGATATACACTGGAACGATTTTTTTTTATTATGCAAAGAAAATGGCAGACAGGCAGACGGTCTACCTGGTAGTAAGGTGATACTGTAGCCCGGAGCGCGACGAAGAGAGCCCACGCAACTACGGCTCCTCGCGCGATCCCATCCAAAAAAATTGCGAGATTTGTAGGATCATATGAAAGTAGAGGGATTGGGTACGTATTGTAGATAACCTGAAGCTAAAGTATAGCCCCAAGGCCTATTTCCCGCGGTGGGACGATAAAGGCCAATGATATTGATCGATCGTTCGATGCCACTGCCAAACTTTCTTTTCACTAGTTTTTAGATAGATTTCAAAGAATTATATGTATTGCGCACATCATTTTCCAATTTCGGAAAGAAATCACTATATTATTATCTTGACGGTTTTGGAGTTATATTTCGGTTAATTTCGTAAATTACCCAACTAGCCAAATTGATTCAACGGTTCCCAAATTATGGACGTGTATATTTTTAAAAAGATAATGTCAAATAATTTAGAAAATAATGTATTTTTTTTTGTTAAACGTCAGCCGATCCTGATATTATCTTGCAGAACTAAATATTAAATATCTATAGATATAAATCGTTTATTTTGGTAATAACCATTTAACACATACTAACTGAAGCCGACAACCTGTATCGTGGGAAACATGTATACTATGCATAATATATGTCATACAAACAATATATCGCTGTACAGCGCTCTTTTTTACGACCGCTGTACTTTTGTCACGCTACCTACAACTTTTGTCTAAACATTTTTTTTCTGAAATATGTGGAAAATAGCGACAGCCTCCTCCCTCCCCACTCCCCTCCTCCCCTTCCGACTGGCGCTGCCATCGGTATATTCTGTTAATTGCATAATTTTTGTTGATATCCGTACATATTGTTATCAAATTAGAGTTAGTGTGTGAATATGACCCATTGTGAGTCATGTTTCTAATGTTGTTAATGTAATTAACAATAGCAATGATTTATGAATTGCTATTGCCAATTTTGATGATGCAATTTTGGATGCTTATTCTAAGAGGCTGTATACGATCTTATTGGAATTTTATATAAAGGAAGCAGCAGTGGAATAGACAGTTCCCCCGATGGTAAGCGGATACTGTTGCCCATGTAAATCTGCTATAGGTGTCAAACATCGGCACGCGCGGGCTTTACCACCTTTGGAGATTTAGGAGTGGATTAGGTAAGATCGGGAATAGGGAGTAAAAAGGAATGAATGATAATTTCTTATTTACATCTTGATGGGATGAGAAGTACTAAGTTTTTTTTTTATGGACGAAGGCGGCAGACGAGCATACCTGATCCACCTGATGCTAAGTGGATACTGTCGTCCATAGACATCCGCGATACATGCCAACATCAGTACAGAATGACAAACGTTGTCACGCTCCCGGATGCGCTGCCTACCTTTGCAGATTAAGGAATGGATTGGGATAAAGCGTTGGGAAAATAAGGTGGGATAGGATAGGATAGGATGAGAATGGGCTCTGGCATATCTCACTCACTACAAAAACACGTACGTAGGTACATTGGGCAAATACGATAAAGTAGGAAATGTGGTACATTTCAAGGTAGTCTCAGGTGTTAGAGAGGGCTAACGTGGCCAGTCGAGTGCGCCCATCGGCTGTAGGAATGCAGCGTGCACTTTCCTCCTACAATTTCCTTTATCCTATTATTTTTACTCGATATTACGAGATAGGTTTGAATCGGATGGGATAGGCAGTAACGAGTGGGATAAGATGAGAGGATTTCCTTGTCTCTATTTATTCTCCACTCGATTGATAACAAATACGATAATGAAAGTCTAGCCTATCTATACAAAGTTTTAATACATTTTTATTTTTATGTACGATGGCGGCAGACGAGCGTACAGTCCACCTGATGGTAAGTGGATACTGTCGCCCATAGACATCGCGATACATGCCAACATCAGTCCAAAATGACAAACGTTGGCACGCCCCCGGTTGCGCTGCCAACCTTTGGAGATACAGGAATGGATTCGGAGAAAGGGTCGGGTAAAAAATACCGTGAAAACAATCAGCTTTTATTTATTACTTTTTTTCTTTTATACAAAAAAATAACGACCTGTCCTGAATTCAAGTCTATATCCATCTGCATTAGTTTGGTTTTTTAAAAGTGAAAACATTTTCAAAGTCGGTTTATTGTTTTGGTTTTACCTCATACATTCACAAAAATATGATAGTGGTATAGATATTTAAGCGTCGGAGCCACCAGCCAGTGGGAAGGGGTTGGTTTATTACTTTAGCTGAGTAAACGGGCTACTAACAGCCAGTGTCAAAACAAACACGAACACACGCGACGAGCTCGGATCGATGAGGACAAGGCGCTATTCATGAGTAAAGAATCTTAACAATTTAACATATTAAAATGCACATAGTTACACTCGTTGTAAAGAATAATTTCTTATCTTCATATGTGCAAGAGTCACGGTTTGCTTGTGTGCTGACATATTGGTAAGTAGTATGCGGACCATTATGTGATTTCACTGTGTGCATATGTTTTTGTGAGTACGTAAGTTTATTTACGTAATTAAGAGTCTCTATTTCTTTGAAAATGTATTTAGAATCCAAAACGTTGTCTTAATGTTTTCAATTCCAAAACACCGTATAGGGTACATTATTAATTATTGTTATAGATGTGTAATATAGAAATGTAGCCTTATTCTGTTGATGACATTAGAATATATTATAATTAAGTATTCTGAATTTATCTTATACAAGAGCAATTATTTATTTATTTGTCAAATATTATACTCATACATAAATTATGTGAGTATAATATTTGTATACATACATAATATAATTATGTGAGTATACATATAATTATCATACATACATAAAGTAATTATGTTCATACATAAACTATAATAATGTGTAGTGCTAAGTTTAAATACTTTAAGAGAATAATACTCTTACTAATAATCTTATAGGTGCTAAGTTTATTCGGTACGTGTCATATGCGAGCATAGAGCGTGGGAGTGGTGGTGTACGTCTGTGTGTGTGTGCATGCGAGGGTTTGGTTTATTTAACTTTGTTTTTTACTCGACGTTTCCGCACGACTTGTACCGATCACACTCACGAATTGACTGAGTGGAGCGGATGGTTCAGGTTGAGAGCTGCGAACAGTTTTTCAACTACCCGCGTATAATACGCGATTTGCAATGTAAAATGTGTACAATAATATAATGTGTAAATTATGTGCATAATATTTAATACTAAAATGTGTAATAACTATATTTTACAATGTACCAGTCAGAATAATTAATGTATAGTATATGGAAATTCCTGAAAAAAAATCTAGTCGTACGCATATTTTACGTAATTTTATACGGATAGTTTTTTTTTTCTAAAAATTCTGTCTGACAAATGAATACAGTTTAGTTATCGATTCCAAATCATCCTTTAACAGAATGTCCGCTAATTTATGGAGATTTCCATAGAAAAGTAGCTAATTCTTTAACGATTGTTGCAGTCAAAAATTGGGCTTCATTTACGACAGCGCGAATAACAAGGGGATTACGATAGAGTACATAGACTTGGACCAAGTGTGCCTTGTGACTGATTCGACTGAAATCCGGAGGCTCGTCGACGAAGTGTCGACTTTGGGCAGCGAACGATACATGGCTGAGACACGAGGTAAGAAATTATAAGTGTTAACATTCATAATGGACGTCATTCGCACGTTCGTTAGAATATTAGGTACTCATTACAGAGTAAATCACTAATTTATCTAATGTTTTCCGCTAAAGATCTGAGAGTTAAAAACATTGACGCTTTCTTCATATACGAAGAATTCAATGCGCGATTATTTTAGATCTTGCAAAGGAACTTTCAAACTATATGCCACAAACAAACCACAAGGATTGGCATGCGATACTTGCTATTACCCGCCTAGAATTTGTTGTGTGAACGAACGCTGTGTGGGGAGTTTCAGTAGATTTAATATACTCGTATGAGCAGCATCTTGAATCAATTAACTCAGAATTATGAGCAGAATTTTCATTTCACATGTCACATTTCACATGTCCTGTACATAAAAGGTACACGGTCTCGTCTGGAGATTTCTTCCAGCAAACTCGTCGACAGTAATCTGCATACAACGTGTCACTGAAATAACACAAAAGCTTGTGGAGGTTCTTGGTTTTAGGTGTATTGTGAATTGTGGTGTAAGATGTAGCTTGAGAAAGTGCGATAAATAACTTCCATTGTCCTCCATACTATTTTATTATATGATCATTATTTTAACTATAGTACTATAAAAGTACACACGTTGTTGGCGTGCGAGAGATGATTGCCGAGAACACTGTGGACTGTGACTTCGTAAAACACCGTGCGCGTTCTGCTTTACTGCAAGCAGTGTTGACACAGTGCACTGTGTCAACACTGTGTCCCTACAGCTGAAAATAGGTTTTTCAGTATCGAGAGTACAAGCGATTCTACCAGTTTTTACAATAGGTTGATTTTTTATAATATATTGGTCGTTTCTATCTAGTACTACTATTATTCTACGTGCAGTTGCGCAATCAACGCGGAGCGTCACCCGCGCTGCCACCCGTTCATATTACCCTTTACCGAACAATGAGAACTACGAAATTAAACATAGAAAAACCTTTTAAATACATCCTTATATTAAAATGCACTAAAAATGAAGACATAAACATAGGAAGTCCGTACTATTATTTGTTAATATTATATGTGATTTAAAAGTTTGTCGCGAGATTTGAAATTTGAAATGATTGTATTTCTAATTAATGAAATTGGTACGAAAATCTCGCGACAAGCTTCTAGATTCTAGATCATAAAAAATATTAACTGAAGTAATAATAGTAATGACCTCTTTGTTTATTTTCTTCATTTTTAGTGCATTTTATAAAAGCTTGGTTTTAAAGGGTTGTTTTTTTACGTTTAATTTATATAATTCTAACTGTTGCCCGCGGTTTCACTCGCTTTGACCGGGTTAAAAAGTATTCTATTACATCCGTCCTACCAATTGCCAAATTTGGTAGAAATTATACATAGATAGATAGATACAAAAAATAGATATATAAAACTTTATTGCACACCAAAGAAAACAAGACAGTAACAGACATTGAAACATATGAATTGCACAAACGGCGGTCTTATCGCTTTTAGCAATCTCTGCCAGACAACTTTATTTATTCACAATTTTATTCACAAAAATAGACAATTTTATTCACAGGTAGATAGAATAAAATTGTCAAACAGTTCAAAAGCATTTTTTTTTAGGTTTCTTTTGTTAACATCACAGTTCACTTGGATCCATATTACACTACCTTATACTACAGTACATTGGGTTCTTCCCAGTTTAAATCCGTGAATTTGACCAGTTTATTTGAACACGGGTCTTTGAACTGCTAAATACGAGTAGTTCGAAGATATGCATCAGAAACTATTTCTATTACTCTAATACTAATTAGTACTTTTACTCATCAATAACAATTTTCGTTATGAGAGGTAATCGCAGCGTGGGACGCCTTTGGTCAGATCGATGACTTTAATGACTGGTTGATAAGGGCGGAAGATCGCGTGTGATGCAAAAGATAAAGAGAGGCCTACATCCAGCACTGGAGAGACATAGGCTGATGGCTATAACAATTTTAAGAATCTCCTCATATGGAATCTTCACGATAATTTTGTTATGCTACCGATTTCAACCTTCAACATTGCACTACAGGGCATAGAGTGAGCTGTAAGCTTAGTTTTTTTTTTATAAATATGATAGGAATCGAAGAGATTCATTGAGAAATCAAGTTACCTACTCACTCACTCAGAGAATCAGTAAGCGGAATTATTGTCAATGGACAGGTCACTTGTATTGCAGGACCGACAATCGATGGGGTAGATCAGTCGTCCAGTGGAGACCGCGGTACCGGGAAACATAGCGATAGACTCATTTTGACCAGATGAAAAAATATGACTTTAAAGTCTCTTGTTGAGAAAAACGGATGGCAGAATGTGGTGGTGGGCGTTGGGTTTAATGACTCATCCTCTTTTTTCCATGCCACCACAGAAATATATTCATACTTACAATCACTGAAGAATCTCACAGGCGCTCAAACAGATTCCCATCGATTTTTTAAAAATCAGCATAAACATTCACGCATGAAGGAGCCGACTGAAAATCGATTGTTCGCAGTAATCGATACCACATAACATCGCGTGCGATTACTCGATCATGCATATTTCGATGTCGATAATTGACCGCATTAGCTGTGCTAGTTTTATGATTGTTTTTCCTATTGATTATTTTTATTAGCAATCAGTTAATCAGTTTGGTTTTCTCGGTTGTTTTTAATGAATTCGTTGTTTTTCCAAGAAGACAATCGCAATGTTATTGTTTAAAAGGTTAATTATGTACAATTGGCAACAGGTCAATAGGTGCCCATGTACACTATTGTCAATTCCCACGTAACGATTGGCGGCAAAGTGATCTTACTATATCAACAATTAATTTCAATAATAATTTAAACTCAATTTTATTTTATTTTTCATACGGTTGAAATTAGGAGTGCTTCAAATGCTGCTTTGAGGTGCTTTGTGTAATTCATCTTTGTTATTTTTAATTGTATATTAGGATTTTTAAGTCATGTCGTTATTATGTTTTTAAAAGTATTCGAATTTTGTTTAAATTGTTATCGAATTGGTCGCTTCGCCATTACTCGTTAATTCCCTGATAGAATAATTATGGCTAGAGTCGAATAAGTCGAATGGTTTCCTTGTTTACAAGCTTTCTGAATATTTCGAACCAGGACGATCGTAGGGTTGACGCAAAATTAACCCTTTTAAAATGTTATTTCTGTTTGTTAATTCAATATTTACACGAAAGAATCAAATTTAATGGGACTTACTATGACAGAACTAGGGACCCTAATCTAATCTAACAGATGTTAGATTAGATTTAGAGATGTAAGGGATGTAGTTTACCCATAGGCTGTAGAACGAACTGCCTCAAGAGGTCTTTCCATTAAGCTACGATATGGGGTTCATCAAGAAAGCTGTAAATATGATTTTGCGCACCCGCATACCCCCTGGTGTTGCAGGTGTCCATGCGCGGCGGTAACACTTACCATCACGTGGGACCGCTTGCTCGTCCGCCCACTCGTCTATATGAAATACATAAAATCAACAATTATTTAACAGTTTTGGTCATAAAATCAACTTTAGAAATAATAAAGACAACAGTGATTAACAACCAGGTATGTACTTAATCAATACAACAATCATAATAAGTAAGTTTTTTAAAATGTAAATTAGATAAGTGACGACTTAAATAATAATTGACGGGCTGTGATTAAAATTTTCTATTATTATTTTTACTAATTTTGTGATTAAATAAACAGTGGATAGATAAAATAGTTCGTATTTATTAATTATCTATTTATTTCCTAAACGTTTATGCAACAATAAGCTACGTAATCACATAAGTAATATTATATATTATCATCAGTTGTTATAGAAGTCCTACCGTAGTTTTGGTACGGTATCGGCAGTACGGTAACCTACCGGTCGTTTTGGTAGGTTACGGTAGATTTAGCTAGATAGCCCATATTTTACCTCAATAAAACATTCCTCATAACCATGGCTGCCATTTGGTCAAACTCTGATAAAGTAGTAGTTGTGCACGCTGAATTTCCACAGCCGCTGGGCGCACTCTACTGGCCACGTTACCCCCTCTCTCACAGAAGACTACCTTGAAATGTACTACAGTTCCTACTTTATCGTATTTCCATATATGTATGTGTTTCGGTAGTGAGTGAGATATGCCAGAACCCATTCCCATCCCATCCTATCCTATTTTCCCAAACCATTCCTTAATCCGCAAAATTAGGCAGCGCATTGGGGCGTGCCAACGTTTGTCATTCTGGACTGAAGTTGGCATGTATCGCGGATGTCCATGGACTACAGTTTCCACTTACCATCAGGTGGACTGTATCTTCGTCTGCCGCCTTTATTTCTATAGAAATAAATAAAGACCACGAATACTCCGGACTTTTGGGCTTGAAACCCGGGGCCACCTTTTCAAATACTCGCATTGTCAGGGAACAGATAGTAGTCTTTACTCTTTAGTTGTAAATTATTGTAATTTTAAATATTTAATAATGAAACAAACACAAATAAATATTTTTTTCATAAAAGTAGTTTCCAAAATTTAAAACCACAAATATCATTGTAAACCCCGCCGGATGGTTCCTAATTAGGGCAAATTCGGGAAACACGAAGGAAGGGCAGCCCTTCTCATGTATACTTTTATTTAAAAATGTAATATAACGAAATCACGGGCACAGACTAGTTTTCAAATATTGTAAAATACACTGGCGAGTGTTACGAGTATATTCTATAAATGTGGTGATCACAAAACGAGTCTCATATTAATTACTTCAATCTACCGCGTACTATAACTTCATGTGAACAAGAATACTAGTTTCCGTATGATTCATTTCTAAAAATGATAATTTGAATACTTGCCAGACGTCCACGTTTACATCTACCTAACATTTCTCTATACATGTAAGGGACAACTTTTGTCTGTCTGTTTGTGAGCGCTAATTTCGAGATTTACTGAGCTGATATACTTACGGATATCGCTGTTTGCAGCGTATTATTCCCGGAAGGTTATAGGGTATTTTTACCAAAATTTGTTTAGTAGTTTTGACATGGGTCATTACAGTAAATAATAGTATGATATAGGTTGTATAGTAAAGTCATCTAGATATATCTATCTAGGCACATTGACAAATTGATTTGAAAATCGCGTCCCAAACGGGTGAAGCCACACATATGCTAGTTGCAATATAAAAAATAGACATACTTTCTATAATTGCCATCTGTCGTATTCTTTCGTACTTTGATATTTGAAAATTTATTTGAAATAACTCGAACACGCGAAAATCTTCATATTGGCTTATGTTATACTGCTGTTCTGTTAGCCTAATAGGTTACACCCTATTTAAAATCATTTTACCATTTCAATATTTTTATCACATCGAACACGATTACAATACATTGACTTTTTTACTACGACATACAATAATGTATCAACATTTCAGGTTCGATATCTTGTTTTAAATTTGGTATACCTACCTAAGTATTCTTATGGTTTTTAACAAATAGTATAATATATGTATGTATTTGTAATTTCAGCATTTTCACGCCATATATCGTGTGGAATAACGAGAAAATTGATTTCGACCTAGTTCAGTCATGCCTATACCTTTATGAATAGGCTACGAGTCTCAAAAGTAATCGTGGCCCTTCTTCGTTTCAATTCAATAGAATACTTCCGAATTACTTGCTATTCATTAATCTATTGTTATTTATAGTGGCCCTTATTTGATTAATGACGATTGATAGTACTTTCCACTAGTAGAGTTAGCTATTGTAAACATAAAACAGTTATAAATTTGTAAGGATAAAGCTGCTTATATTCATAGAACAAGAAACCAGATGCTGGGATCCAGCTGGAAATCATCACCTAGTACTTGTCTGAAGCATTCAGCATTATGCCGAGCTGGGGATTTTTTCGACAAGGCCACGCACGGAGTTACTATTTCTAAATCATGTTTTTTTTTCTATTATTGTTATCTCTTTCTGTGTAATCACAGGTTTTATCTTTCTTTATCTCTCTATCTGTATCTAGTATATATTTCTTTCTCTTTTTCTTCATTCTTCATATGTACAATCCGAGCGTGTTTAGTCGCTCGAACATGTCTACTAATTATACAGCATAACCGACTGTAATAATTCTCATAGAGACTAGACAGTCCCACCGATGATGCTAAATGAGGACCTATCATCTGCATCATAATATTCACTACTATTCACCAAGGATGACTAGATAAACTTATGGTAGGATGAAGGAAAGAATAGGAAGGGAGTGGGGGACGGAAGTAAAGGAAATGACGGAAGAAAAACCTTCGGTTCTCCTACTTACTGACGAAACACTACACTCGCTCGAACTGTGTTTCAACACTGCGTTGTGTTTCTTTCGTCTCCCTCTTTCTTTCATTTTTCTCCTTTTTCTTTTCTACTTTCATCTGAACATATTCCTCTTTCTTTCTTTTTTCTCCTATTTACTTCTTTCTTCTCCTTTTCTACTTTCAATTGACGAGTGCCCCCGTTTTAACGCAGGTTTTATTCACTTCACTCTTTATTCAAGCTAAGAGCTTTCTAACTTGGTACGGATCTCTATAAAAACTTGCGCGTCCATACAATACGGAGTAATTTTTCCCTTCACCAACGAAGTCCTGTTAAAGCAACCAACACATCCTAAACGAGCTCAGATTTTATGCTAATTCACTGTCCAGTGTCACTCACATTCACAAATTAACCTTGCGCGTGTTGTTAACCTTATTGCAACTAATTTAAAGGTCAAATTTGATTGTCCCGATGCACAATTAAATTGGTATTGCAGTAATGGTCGCAGACCATATACGTCGATTCGGTGAATGGAAGCAATAATATGCATTAAAGTTCGTAACTTGACGACGACGACGTGCATATTAATTTAGTTTCAATTAGCTAAGTGTAGTTTTATTCGTATGAATGGATAGAGAAAAGAAATATTTATTTTTCCCTATGTGGACACATGGCAACATTAGTTTGGATATACATATATTAACAAAATCTTGTTTAAAAATAATTTGAAAGTTCTTATCATGTTATTGTACCATGGAATTTGAACGAGTGATCGTATGATGTTATACAAATATGCATAATAATGTTTTCATTATTATTGGATACCGTCCGATTTGATTTCACACGGTAGCGATGTGGTACGATACTATTTATTGGTTTATGAATTGTTATACTGGACATTAGCATGGGTGGTCATTTCACCGACATTTTCCATCTTTAACCGCATATTATCTACTTTAATATTTAAGAATGTGTTTCAATTAAATGCAAAAACTCGTCTTTTATAAATTAAATCCGGCGCTCAATCTGGGACAGCCTATATAACCATACGTAACAGCATTATAATATGATTACTTGATAAGTTATTTTAACATTATATTATCAAACGAAAAATCACATTTTAAAAACTTAACCCCCGTTTTACATCAATTTATTGCTTATACTTTAAGTAGCTCTACTTTATTTAAATCGGATATGAAACTGGATTTAACACAAAAGAGACCGATTTATCAGTGTTATATATACCGCGAGCGGTGATAGCCTAGGGGTAGCTGTAGGTACTCAACTCAACTTACATTCGTATGATCGCGATTTCAAATCCTACGCCCTTACCACTGAGTTTCTACTTAAGGTCGCAGTACACCGCGAGGAAACCCACATGCTCGAGAAATAATATAAAATCTGGTGTATGTGTATCCACCAATCCACACGGGACCCGCGTGGTGGATTATGGCCCGAAACCCTCTACTGATTTACTAGGGGATACCTGTGCCCTGCATTAGGACGTTATACGTTGATATCACAAGTGTTCTAAATACCACAGATTTACAATATTATGTCGGGCGTCGAGAATTTAAAAAGCCGGTTGAAAGCAGATATATCACACAAACGAAACGGCATCGTTACAAACAGTTTTCATGTACCGATAACAGTTGTTATTTTAAACCGCTCTGAACGGAAACACGTCTGATAACTATGGTCAAAGTTTCAGTTTTCCACGATAAACTGCTGAAGGTTTTCAACTCCGGACTTTCAAGGTCTGGGTGCGGTGTAGCCAAAATCACTACGCATAAACATTCGCCGTACGCGTTAGTTTGCTACACTCCACATAAAAGGTTTGATGTATTCGGTAGGGGTTTGATGTAATGTTTTGATTTAATGTTTTTCTGATTGCTTTGATGGCCACCGTCTTTTTAACCAGCTCATTTAGTAATCCACTACTGTACACGGGGGACCCATGCATATTATCGTGTGCGCGAGGGATGTAAACGGCACGCTGTCCAAGCTGTTTGGCGAGTCCACTCTTTTAAAGGTGGTGTAGTTCCGCGGGGCTTATCGTAGCGGCTTTTTTTATCCCTTAGTCCCTTTTATGGTAATCACGGGAGAAATACAATTGTGCTATTCTAAAGCTTGCCCACACGGCACACGGCCTTAATTAAATATTCAATTGTAATTGTAATAAAATAGTTCCATTTACTTTCTATGTAATCCTATTTGGAATTAAGTAAAAATTCTCTTATTTCGAATGTAAATTCTACACTGAATTTTGAATGAAAACATTGAATAACAATAATAAACGAGCAAAACTCCAATCATTTGTTTCAGCATTGAAACACTCTATATATAGAGTCAAGGACGTTTCCCTTTACAAAAATATACACTGAGTCTACTCATCCGTTCATTGTGAGCTAAGTGCTGCCATGAATATAGAAAAAAACTACACGAAATATATTTTCCTTCAGATTTGCTCGCTTGCAAATTGTTGTTGATCGGAAAATCATTAAAAATCATAATACAAAGCGCTGTATTTTTACGTAGTTGATTTAGTAACAAGTACATCCATTAGTATGAAAGGAATGATTGAAGCAATAGGCTGTCCTACCACTAAAAGCGATCACTGTCGTCAAATGTAGGCTGACCCGTAGGCTGTGGAACGAACTGCCTCAAGAGGTCTTTCCATTAAGCTACGATATGGGGTTCTTCAAGAGAGCTGTCAATAGGATTTTGCAAGGTCGGCGGCGCGCCCGCATACCCCCTGGTGTTGCAGGTGTCCATGGGCGGCGGTAACACTTACCATCACGTGGGACCGCCTGCTCGTCCGCCCACTAGTCTATAAAAAAAAAAAAATGTCCTACACGATACTGAAAATGTCATCAATATCGACCGAAGCTAGTACCGAAGTTCTCGAAGCTAGTGTCAATGAATAGACAGACAAGACAGTCATTGTCTTTTATAAATGTTAGGCTCATAGAAATCTAAATAATAAGAGAATTTCTATGGTTAGGCCTCTGGTAGCGTGGAGAACGGCTGGCGGCAGCGGCGACGTAGTTTATCGGCGCTGCTCCATCAGAGGCAGCCTCGAGTAGAGTAACTCTCAGTATAATCTAGTAATAATCTAGACACAAATTAGCGAAGTTATTGGCAAACAATTTTTGGCCGGAAGTGGCCTGGGGTTGAGGTGATATCTATTCTATACTTACATTTTTTTTATTAAGGGCAACATATTACGTCGAGTAACTAGATAATATTTATTTTATTTACAGAGGTGCTGAAATATTTTTATGGGTAATGCGGATAATTTATGTGCTGGTTTATAACGCTTGCCAGTCCATTTTAGACAGGATTCGCTGAAATTTGAAGTGTTAAGATGTTTCAACTGATTTTGAAAACATAGTAGGAATTTTTATGTTTGTTCTTTACATGTACTTTATGTAGGGAGAGATTACATGCTGCATTCCCACAGCCGCTGGGCACACTCGACTGGCCGCGTTACCTCTCTCCCACAGAATACTACCTTGAAATGTACTCCATTTCCTACTTTATCGTATTGTGTCAATGTACGTATGTGTTTCGGTAGTGAATGAGATACGCTAGAGCCCATCCCCATCTCATCCTATCCCTCTCAATTTTCCCAATCCATTCCTTAATCTGCAAACCTTTGCAGATTAAGGAATGGAATGCCTACCTAGGCACCGCATCCGGGGGCGTGCCAATGTTTGTCATTCTTGACTGATGTTGACATGCATCGCGGATGTCTATGGACGACAATATCCAATTACAATCAGGTGGACTGTATGCTTGACTCCCGCCTTTTTTCTATATAAAAAAAGAAATATCATATGTTTTAAGTAACTCATAATTTCTGGTGTATATTATCTCATAGATATTTGTTTAGTTAGTAGAGGATTCATGTGCTCTTCATGCCTCTTAAGAAGAGCCTTTCCTTTAATTTAATCTTAGAAACTTAGAATGACACTATCAAAGTTAAAATCAGCGCGTTACAGAAAATATCGACTTGAGCGCGTGAAATTGGCCTTAATGTCATTTAGAATTTAGGAGTCATCTGGAAAATAAGGCCAAAATGGCCTCCAAAAAGCTCGGTGTGCTGAACAGAGCGAAGCGGTACTTCGCCCCTGGGCATCTCCTAATGCTTTACAAAGTTCAGGTGAGGCCCCATATGGAGTATTGCTCTTATCTCTGGGCCGGCGCACCGAAATACCAATTGGACCCATTTGACTCCATCCAACGACGTGCTGTTCGTATTGTCGACGATCCCACTCTCACGGGTGGTTTAGATCCCTCAGCAGTCGGAGAGACTGCTGAGACTTGCGTCTCTCTGTGTTCTACCGCCTGTACAATGGGGAATGCTCTGAAAAATTGTTTAATATAATCCCCACATCGGGTTTCTACAACCTCACCTCCCGTCACAGAAGTGCGGTCCGGTCCATCCGAATTTCCTCGATACGGAGGTGTCGCGCACTGTTCGGTCCAAAAATGTGGCGTGACATTTGGTGGATAGCGCCATAAATTATAGACCACTCAATATGGAATAGCCCTCCGCCCATGGTCTTATCAATCCACCGGTTATGTGACTCGCATTACTTTGAAAGTGTACGCCGCACCGTACTGCTTAGACTCTTTTCGGTGAGCATCTGTTTTGCCGCTCTACAAATTTCCATATGTTCCTATGTCCCTTGACCACAGTCTCCCTTCTGGAACATGGACGTCATTTTAACAACCTCTGGTGCCGAGCAATTCTTACAGAAATTTTTCTGTACTATTAGCCCTTTGACTAGTTAAAAATATGTGCCAATTAACAAATAGTTTTGATCCTCTTATGTAAGTGTCGTATCATGTTGGCGACTTTACATTTTGACGGAACAATTTATCAGCACATCTAAAGTCAGACGAAGTTTAGTGCTAGCTATGCTTAGGCCTTTGTGTTTTGGGGGTGAGGCGGTATACAAATGCCAAGGTTGGAGACTGTTTTGTTACTTACATTTATTGGTGAAAACCACTTACTATCATGTGGACGGGACCACCTATCATTTGTCTTTTGTATTGACTTATTTAAAAAGGTTATACATAATATATGCATTAGTATAGTATGGATAAATGCCCATATTGTAAGAAAATACTTAAAATTGAGTAGGATAAGAATTAGCACACCGTTGTTACGGGTCAAAAAGCAGGTAGAAGTAGGAACTGGTCGACACTAGAGACGTTATTTGTGTCCCTTAAAAGGAGAATTGGTATCTTGTACAAGGCCGGAAGTAGAATTCGTTGGCAGACGAGAAAAAAATACTTTTGAAAGAGTATACAAATATGGCGCGCTCTCATGATTCTGTCCTAATAACCACAAGTTCGGTAGGACCATGGAAATGTGGAGGGAACCTGGTCCAATTTTGATAAAAATATATTAACTAGACAAGAATCATCCCTACACAAATTGCATACAAACAGACTGATATACGAGTATATAGAGAGACGTAAACGTCTCTTTGTGCTCTAGGGTGCGGTGTGGCATTGTTTTTGATAAAATTGATGTGGGTTTGCTAGACACGTAGGTAGACATTGACAATATGTACAATAAAGTTGGTATGTTACCGAGCGGTGTCCCATTGTGCACGTTTCATCTCATACATCACAGGGACAAGTTTGTTTGACATAATATGATGTTTATGTATTAAAGGGAACATTATAATTACTAATGTATAATACCCCAACAACTCGTGCTTTTTCACTACTGGATGTAGGCCTCTTTCAAGGCCCTCTACCATACACGGTCTTCTGCTCCTCTCATTCAGCCATTACCACTACTTTCACCTGACCGCATGGTGTCTTCGGAAAACGTATTCCGAATTTCCGATATGCCGACTCCTATCCTATTCTTGTTCGCTATCATTTCGGCTTACAGATCTCTTAAACTGTGAAAGCGAATTTGATTCATTAACGAATTTCTTCGTTTCGTATCTTATCCATCAAAGACGTAAATATTTTGTAATCCCGTTTCAATATATATATTAATGTCAGTATACTGTAAACGCAGGAATCGAGTGATGCACAACTCCGCTTTTATATTCGTATATTCTAGCTGCTAATACAAATTATATACAAAACGGTCTGGCCCCGAATCACGTCATTTTCTACTTTATAATCTTGTTTCCCGCCATGACATTTTATTGACACCCATCCTTTTTTCTTGACAGCCAAAACGTCGGAAACCCGGCATTTTTGTGTTGACATAACAAAAAATATATTCTAACAATTATTTTCCACAGATGTTATAAATAATAAAACATTTTAATGGATTTAAAAAAAAAAATAACAATATATTTAAAATTGTTATTTCTTGATTTCTTTTTCAGCGTTCCTCCTATGCGGAGTACCGCTCATCCTAGTCAACATTTTCTGCAAGGACCGACTTAGTAGTGAGGACAGTGCGCGACTGGCGCAAGTAGCTCAACTCGCGGCCAGTACTGGGCTGCAGTTCGCTCTCATGGGAGAGTTGGATAGCTGGGACAACGTGCAATGTGAGTTGGCTGAATATAATCATACTGATTACGTTATAAATTATTTTGTATCTAGTAGATCACAAACAGTTAGATCACTTCAACAAGACCAAAGTTTGCAAACCAATCATTTATCATATTTCCCCAATGTACGTACGTCTTTCGGTAGTGAGTACTAGTACTATGGTATTTCCATTTCTTTATTTTCTCGATGACAGTTCTAATTTGATAGTTGTAGTGTTGTGACCAAATAAGTAATGATATCGATCGCATATATTTATTATATTTTTAACAAAGACAAATACAACAAAAACATTCAAATATATTTTTTCAAGGTGGGAACACTCAATGGCCCACCGCCATTTTGTGTTTGTTTTAATCTGTCACTCGCAACAAGACGGTCGTGCTAGTCACTACATTTCTGTTCGCTGAGTTTTTTCACATTATCCATACGTTACGTTGTGTATTTTGTGTTCCTCCGTGTTGATTGCTGCCCAGCTGTCAAATATCAAAATGCCGAAAGGATCTGTTCTGAAAAGGCAGGCGAGAGAACTGGTGATCAAGGTTCGTAATTACTTTGAAGCAGAGTATCAAAATGGTGGCCCGCTATTACCACTGTCGCAAGTGCGAGAGCGTGTTGCGGCCGCATTAGGAATTAGTGGACCTACTGTTTCAAAAATTACTACCGAAGCTTACGGTACAAGCGGCATGCAGGAAAATAAGCTTCGTACGCCGAAGAAAAAACGCCAACCACGTCGTGTGACATCGGTTGACAACTTCGACGCTGACGCTATTCGCCGTCATATATATGACTATTACTTGCGCAAAGAAATTCCAACACTTAAAAAACTTGTTGTTTCTTTACGTGAATGTGGTTTGTTCCATGGCCAAAAATCGTCATTAAGCTTGGTTTTGAAAGAAATTGGATTTTGTTATAAAAAATCGGACAAACGTAAAATATTGATGGAGCGTCACCACGTTGCTATGGCTCGCTGCGAATTTTTGAGCGAAGCCAAAAAGATATCAGATTGGTCAAATGTTATTTTCACTGACGAGACTTGGTTAAATGCAAACCACACAGTATCTAAGAACTGGACTGACGACACCGTCGCTTCCACTAGTTCAGTGCCAATGGGAAAAGGTGAACGCCTCATCATATGCCATGCAGGGTCTACGAAAGGATTCATGTCAGATGCTTTACTGGCCTTTAAATCCAAGAAAACAGTGGACTACCACGAAGAAATGAACGCGGAGATTTACGAAGGATGGTTTAAAGAAATGGTGCAATCTCTGGAAGAACCGTCGATAATTATTATGGACAACGCTACATATCATTCCAGACAAATTGATAAAATGGCGACGCAGGCCAATAAAAAACAAGAGATAATTGACTGGCTCCAACGTCATGGCGAAAATGTGGATAATACTTTATTAAAAGTACAATTAGTGAATATTTTAAAATCGAATAAAAGCCACCCTAAAAGGTATGTTATCGACGAAATAGCTGCCTAAAAGGTTGAATACAATGCTATAGAACTAATATGGGCACAAATCAAAGGACACGCCGCTCGAAACAATACCCATCCCCCTTTTACGGCAAACAAGATGTTAGATTTATTAAAAAATGCATGTGCGGAAGTAACTGCCGAAAACTGGGAAAAAATTGGGAAATTCATGTAGCATTCGATAATATAGAAGTACAGGAACTTATAATAAATGTTGGGGAGAGCTCATCGAGTGACAGTGACGATTCATCAGATTTTGATTAAAATAAATAAATAAAGATTACCTGTCATTATAATTATTTCGTTTCATTGTCGAGTACCTACCTATACCTACTTATTTTACAACAGCTTCGAAAATTTTAAAGAAGTTGGCATTATCAATCAAGAATTAACACGTGTAACATCTTGTAATGAAATATAATATTAGTTAATAAATTTGTACAAAAGTATCCGGCAGTAGTTTAGTTTCTTACATTTTGTAAAAAAATATCGGATCTGTTATCGTGTTACGTTTATCGATAACTACATCCCTAAAATTGCTTTCTGGCTGACGTGACCTTGTTAATGAAATATGACGTGTTGGTGCCTAATTTTTGTTCGGAGTTTTAGGCGTTGACGCTAGAACAAAGTTATATCGACCACTGTGTGTCAGCTGTCATCGAGAAAATAAAGCAATGGAACTTGTATAGTATAAAAAGTACTAGGGAATCGAACACAAGTAAATTAAAAACACAATTAATGAACAACACTATAAGAACATCTTTATTTAATTTTGGTTCAGAATATTGTTCCCATTATATATTAAAAGGACACTTCAATTAAAAATATTGAAATACTAGTCTATTTTTACCATGACGCATACGAATGGGTTACGGCATCCAAAATTAGCTCGATCTAAAATTAATAACGCCCATTTAGCTTATATTTAGCCTGCGTTAACAATCGACTCACATGTGTGACCCAGATGTGTCTGTATGGCCACGAAACAGGCATATTGAGAGAACAGAAACCATGTCTTAAAATTACGAATATAAAGGAAGTTAGTCATTCCGTTATCTAATATATTGTCTCCTTAATAAAGTAATATATGATTCATTATTGAGCGGTCTAAAATAATCATCTTAATCAAGATTCGATTTGAATTGAACACAAGTGTGTCCACAATATGTTAATTTTATCCTCATTCTGTCTCCGTCAAAAATAATTATTTATTATGATGAAATAATATTAAATATTTTTTCATACATTTTCGTGAAGCTGTATGCAATATGTAGCATGTCTTCCATAATCGTCAGATTAGTGGCCCCGCCTTCAAGACGTTTAACATGTTTGACATTCTGACGTCTGCGATGACATTCAATATTTCATGAAACAAGCATTTTGAAACTGGAGCGAATATTTCCGACCTTAATTTAATTACAATGATTTGAGGTCGTCCGTTGCCTTTTTTCATAAATTATTTTGCTACTCAATAGGCAAATAAAGGAAATAGGAAGTAAAAATGAATACGAAGTAATGCTCCGTAATTGAAGATATTCTTCGTTTCAAAAACTCAAAATTAAGAAATTTCTAAGTTAGGAGGTATCGGTGCGTAGCCGTCGATATACGGATTACGAGATGTTTAAATTCAAGAATATATAATTTTGAGTTAAAAATATCTAGATATGTACCACTAAGCTATAAGCAATATCAAAATTCATAACATAGTCTTGTACTGTACTGTATTCGCCGCTGCATCATTATGATTTAGCCTTTTGAAACATCTCAACTATGATATATGTATGTATATTTTACTGTAAAAGCACGTATATTGGTAAATCCTAGGTTTTACTGCAAGATCTTAGGATTTATCATAGTTAGAGCATTTACAGTAACATATATACTTATTCATATATTTATCTACTTAATTCCATGACTTGTAAGACTCAAATTAGTATGCATATGACTCATCACAGCAGAGCAACGATGCAGTCATATACTTTATCCATTGATGCAAAAGCAAACTAAGGCTCGCCTATTTTTTATTACGTAACTCGTAGCCCGTTGTTCTGATAAATTTCTTTGTCGAATGCTTGTAAGTATAGATAATCTTTCTGAATAATTACATGCAGTTGTGCATTATATTGCACTCCGTGTGTTTCCTGAGTAATTAATTACAATGTATAATAATAAGTTATCCACGGATAAACTCTAGAATTAATCAACCTTTGCCCAACATCCCACAATTCAAGGCCAAAAAAATCTTGGCATTCTAAATTTATATAGTGTGGTGTTGGCCAGATTTAAAATAGTACCACCCCATGTCTTCCCTTGGTTGTTGTAAAAGGCGATTAAGGGATAAACCCGCTACCGCAAGCTGTGAGGAACTGCATCACCTCTAAAAGAGAGGACCCGCCGCCAGCGTGACGTTGTGCTCCCTAAGCACGAGACAATGTGCCTGATACCAAGTAGTGGAAGTTAAAGGGGCTGCATACATATCGTAACCGAGCGTTCTCACGATAACAAACCTTTTTGCGTTCGCAAACAAGTCCTTTATAGTTCATATTCGTTGCTCCAACTGAATGAATAGCTTTGTTGAATGAATGAATTTGCGGCTGCCTCTCTCCACCTATATATTAAATGTATTGGTAATGAGCTGCAAAGGAGTTTGTAAATTTTTCACACGCTCGACTTGTCAATTTTATATATGATTCCGCCATCTAGTGTCAACTAGATTAAAGTTTGTGAACTTTGGACCGTTCTGGTACGGAATCCTACAAAACTGCGGCTTACTTATTATCAGTTATTAAAAAGATTACGTCTAACCTATTCTAGTGATTATGATACAATATTGTTATCCGTGATTGTGAAGTTTATTATCAATATTACAGTACATTGAACGGCGTTATCCAAGCTGCCTTTACAATTATCTGTTGTTGACAGAGGTGCCAGAGACTTCGTTCGCATGAACTTATGATTCCCCGTGGGAACTTCATAATTGATCTGAATAAAATGTAGCCTAAATGTTAACCCAGCTTATAAGTTATAACTATGTCAAGTTTCATTCAAATCCGTCCAGCGGTTTTTGCGTGATGCGCGTTCGGACGGACAGACAAAAATTCCAAAAAATGTTTTATTCACATGTACTTTATTATATTATATATATATATATATATATATCTGTTATCATATATATATTTATATGTTTATTATATGTATAGAATACTGATCAGGATATTATTAAAATCGAACCACGAGTTTTCAATGCGAGTTGGTAGACTTTGATAGACTGTTTCAATATACATTGTATTTGGGGAGAGAGGGTGCACGCTGCAGTCTCACAGCCGCTGGACGCGTCACCCCGACCTAACAGAAGACTACTGTAAAAGTTACTACATTTCCCACTATCTTATTCCATGTATCGCGGATGTCGCAGGGCGACAGTATGTATACAGTTACCACCATGTGAACTGTCTGCTGACTTTTTATAAAAAAAAAATATTAAGATTATTTCTACATATTTTTTATTGTTTCAGCATTAAAAACCTGCGAATCGATTTTGGATGAAGAAGCAATAACTACAGTAGACGTGAACACGACAGGTCAGAGCGCTTTTCTTTGCCCGGGGGCCATAGACAAGACAAACTTCAACGGTCATTTTGGAGTCATCAAGTCAGGGTTAAGTCATCTGGCCATACCTCGTGGATGGTCTTGGGGAGGCCCAGCATCCCCATACTGCCCTGTATGGGCAGAAATAAAAATCCCAGATTGACAAAAAAATAATTCACTTGTCTATGGTATAAATAAAATTGTCTTTGGTATCCCTCCAGTGGTACTTTTCTTGGTGCAATGCCTTTTATTGGTATTAAATGCATACGTTTTGCATATAATTTATTTCACTTAGGCGGTCATCTTGTATTGGGTGTCAAATTTGCCGCCTTTTTCGCGGTGATGGAGGTTCTATTAAATTATTGTTTTTGTGAACTGTTTAATGGATTACTATGTAACATATATAATTTTTAACTACACTCTTGTGTTATATATCTGTGGTTTTCCAAACGCATTTAAATTTCTATAATTATTATTTGGATTTCTAGTAGTTTTTAATATTTATTTATATCAAATTTATCAAAATATGCAATGTATAAGTGTAAGTTTAATACATTCACATCTATTTTCATAATTATCCAATATTTATCAATTAGTGGAATGAATTTGCGTCCTTTGTAAATGTTATAAATTAAAAAAATCATGTAGAAATGAAATCAATGTCTTTGCAAAGCATAGACCTTTCTAAATTTTTTTTAGCTTTAATTAAATAAGCTGTAATAATTCATCTAGTGTTTCTTTTCTAAAAAGTGATATTAAATACTATAAAATAATAATATATAGAGATATCTTATATAGAGTAAATATGTGTAGCTCTTGATAGTTCTCATACAATTCGAAATGTATTTTGTTCACTGATTTGGAAATGTATCGGTTTGAGTGGGCGTCAAACGGTTAAGGGTTAAGAGAAAATCTGTTAATAAATTTATTAGCCAAGCTTAATTTTACAATACTAATCATGAAGCTGAATGAAATTCATATAGTACGAAACAAAAGTAATTATTTAAATGTCGCAGGGCTACCTAATTCTTACCTTAATCCGACCATTGAGTTTTTTATCTATTTAAATGATCCCTTTTTTCGAATTGAAAGCATCTTCCATTTGCAACATCTATAGATAAATATTAATTAAAAAATCTGTAATCTCATTAAGGTCGGAATTATGTAGCTTTGCGTTATGAAACATTTTGTTTACAACTCCAACTGCGCGCGGCGCTAGTGTCATCTGCTGCCAATTTTAAGTCGGAGTTGCACATATTTACTCGTAGAGTATTTGGAATGGCATGATTTTTTAAATATTAAGACGAAATTTTTCAAATATATGTTATGTTTCCTTCCACATTTTTAATAAGTTTTCCGGATTTCTTCCAATGTAACTTATATCCTTAGTTTGTAAATATTTGCATACATTTTATATTATATTATCTATCGGGAATAAATTAACTCGTTCTGATAATTACATCGTACTTCAAAATAGACGAAATTCTGAAAATTATATACATTTTGCAAAAAAAATTCACATATTAAAATTCTAGTTTACCCATATAAAGTAATTTTACTACACATTTGGTAGCAGTTTCCTGTTTTATTATTTATCCACGAAACTAAAAATCGATTTTTTCGAAATTTATCTGTTTTGAGATACGACATCGCGAAAGTCGTCAGTCGACTTGAAAATTATTATACAAAATCAATCACATTATTATAATATTACAATAAAATCTCATAGATCTTATAAAATGTAAAAAAATAATTAAACAAAAAAATGGTTTTATTTATTACTTGTTTGAGATAGATAATATAACGTTAAAAATGTATTTTAATATTTGACTTCCGCTTTATTATTTTTATTTTAACAAATATTGTTGATACCGAAACAGAGTACCTGAGCGGGTTTCCTTGTTAGTAACTTAATGTAAATACATTTTTATCATTACGATGTAATTATTATATAATCTATGTACTTTATAAACATTAGGCTGTTCCCACACGAACTACATTGTTCGCATATGCGATCTATCGCATAGACTATCATAATATGATAGTCTTCAATTAATTGATTTCTTTATTTTATTAAAACGCTTCACTACACGATTTATGAACCTTATTTTCATAAATAATAAGGCTTTGCCTCACATTTTGCATATTTTTAAAACATTAATAATTCCCCTCCTCCCCCGTGGTACTACTAGTTGTACTACCACCAGATTTTATTTTTCGTATTTCTTCTGAAAATTTCGTAACTATTAAAAACGATTCAAACTGATTTAATATTTATTAAGTACTCTTACTTAAAACGAAGTAGGTCTTCTTTAATATTCAAAGAAACAAACGTTCGATTAATGAAAATCTTAACTGAATCAAGGCAATTTTTCTATTGTCTGCTCTAATATAATTTCACTATTTGTGAGATGTGTATTAAGAAAGAAATAAGAATCAGTTCGAATCGTTTTTAGTAGTTGGAATATTTCAGTAGTGACCGAACAGGTCAGTAGTAATAGGAGCAAAAAAATACCCGTCGTACTACCAGTAGTACAGCCAGCAGCACCACGGGTATGAAAGGATTAATTCTAATACCAGTGAATGGGTTAAGTCACCTTTATAATGTGAAATAAAATAGTACTAATGAAACAAAATATATGCAATTGTACATAATATGAAGTTGCAAAAGTACCTCTCCGTCCACTAAAATTCATTGAAAAGATCCACAATGGATTTTTTTGGAGGTTTATATCCACTTTGATCCTAAGTTTCTTAAAAGTAGTTCGTCTGGAACAGCCTAATTTACTTTGCACTTGTGATCGATTCCTAGCAGTAACAAAGATCTACTTAATATTTTTGTATTATTGTAAATAATATTATGACGAATTGATCTCGTATACATAAAGCATAGTTAAAAACATTAGTACTTGGCTAATGAATACCCATTGATAGAAGAATATTAGATTCACAGCCAATTTGGCCCAATGCGTTAAATATTCGACCGTAACACTACAACAATAGGGTTCATTTTTGTGTCAAGACAACCTTATATCACCCACTTTCTATGTTAACACTTTTGAACAGAACATTGTGTATTTTGTATTCCTTTATCAATGTGAATATATTTATTGCTTCAGTTTTAAACACCAAATGATTTGTTTTAATAAGCACTATATAAGTTCGTGACTTCCGCGGGAAAGATGAAAGGGGGAATGACAGTCGAACAACGTGCTAACAGTATAGTTACAGTACGTGTTAGTTAACACTTCATTGTGTGTATACGGGTGCGTATACGCGCATTACACTTCATCGCGTAGTGTTCACATTGAGCCGCAAGCCGTGGGAACAACTTAGTGAAGTTCACGAACTTATTATAGCTCCTTCAGTGTTCACACCAAGTATAATATACAGCCGGCTGGTAATATCGCTATACTCCCGTATATTTCACTAGTTTTAAAAATATTTAACTGAACTGAACATTTTTGTCAATGTATTCAATATTGGTCGTGAATAATGGCATATCACGAGCTTATTAATATTCTGCGTTTAGAAACTTTTAGTAGCTTACACAATCCTATCTAAAAAGCTCTTCAAACTTAGATAAACTTAGTTCCCTTCAAATGTTTAAACCTCACAATGCCCTATTTTGGTACTATAGTACATTTTTTTGTTTTGACTTCTATCCTGATCTATATACACATTATAGAGTCTAGAATCAATAGCAGATGTTTTCAAAAAGTAAGCTCCAATGCAAAGATAATAATATTTTTTTTTTTTATTTGGTTATAGAAGGTTTTAACAATATTACTGTTACATTGAACCCCAAACTAGGTTAATCCTATGCTATGGGGTTCAAGCTTCCATCGCACGTGGTACAACAAGATTACATTAAAATTAAAAATAAAACTGTTGACGATAGCGCGATCGTATCTAGTGTTTGCCAACGATAAAACACTAACAAACGTATCATGTTATACTGTCGACATGTGTCTCCACGTTGGATATACAAGCTCTCCCCAGGTCCATCACAAACACGACCTTTCGCTCTTTACATCCACCTACTACCGATGACCTTCAAGTCGTTGACCACCTAGCCAAAAGGCTTCCCACGTTACATGTCCCGGTACGTGAACTCCATTTGAGTTCCGACTATCGCTATCGGCTCTATGTCACTATATGACTTGCCCGCTGTACTACCACTTTGACGTCACTGGAACGCTTCACTTGACTGCTTCAATTAACTGATTCTTTGAAATATGTCGATAAAAGATTTTTGGCGAATTTCTTTGTTTCGAATAATCTATAATTCGAATAATTCGAAGCCGTATTTGTACATGAAATATTTTTGAAAAAATCATCGCAGTGTTATTGTACGAACGATACAGAGCCCAATACAACATTTTTTGGAATTTTTGTCTATCCGTCCGAACACGCACTACGCAATAACCGCCGGACGGATTTCAATGAAACTTGACATAGTTATAACTTATAAGCTGGGTTAACATTTAGGCTACTTTTTATTCGGATCAATTATGAAGTTCCCACGGGAATCATAAGTTCACGCGAACGGAGTCGCAGGCACTGCTAGTGTTTAATAAAGAGGCCGTGCTTTCAACCAGTGCGCCTTATCCGTTATTAACGTGCTGTACCATAACGTAGGCCTGATCCCCAAGTTCAGTCAATGAAGCGATGAAGATAGCTAAAAACTAACTTATCACATTTTACATTTACTATGTACCTATCTCATTATAGGTCAAGCTATTAATTACTTTGATTTCAATTTTTGGGCGTCTTTTGTCCTCCAAAAATTCCAACATTGTTTTGTCTTGTGATAATAAATGGAATAGTTCATTATATAAATTATTTTTTATCTACCTATTTAAGCGTTATATTTCTTGGTGTAAGTTATTGGTGAATTTCAAATATACTATTGAAACGGCAAATATTGTTTTTATTTCTTAAGAGTCCATGGAATTTATTGGTATTTTCAGTTTTTTTTTTTTTTAAACTTGACTGCAGACTAGCGACTGCCTGACAATACATCTGCACGTCTGTAGATGCACTGCCTGCCTTCGGAGACTTGGGTATCTCTGAAAAAATGTTCGAAAGGAATTCTTTATGAAAATAACTGACGACGTCAGGTATAGACGTGGCTCTGCCTCTGAGTCATGCATGGTGGTATGTATAACGATAGTCGTCTGTGTTATGTATCACTTACGTTATCGTGTCGGCCACTGTATATTAGTATGCTTAGTGTTTGCTGCACATCGCAGTTCGTCCATAAATAGGTACTATTTTTGCATTAAGTCCAATATGATAGACTGTGGTATGATTGCACAGAAAAAGATTTCTATTAAATACTTTACATTCAAACCTAAATAAAACATGCAGCTTTTACTAAACTATTTTTATTAATTACCATAAAAGGCGAAAAAAAAGTTTCAAAGAAAACTCTTATTTTACTTACTGCGAATATAGAACTACTGCGTCTGGGCGAATTGCAATTTGGACCCAGAAATACTTGGGGAATATTGAAAACACTTTGGTGAATATTAAATATTCGCATGTACATTCGATAGCACAATAACAATATTATTAATTCTGCAAACATGAGATCGTATCATAGCCACTTAAATTCCTATACCTAGATATATATAGGATCTATTTATAACTTTTTAAAAGGATAAATTAATCTGACAATGACGTAGAACTGTAACCATGGTACCTAACTAACGTCGAGCTGTGTTACTTATATCATTACAATTTTAGATATAATTTCGAGAATAGGAAATAATTATTATATTTACACCCTTAAGTCATAACATCATTGTTATAAGTGAAGGAAACACGAATTTAAGCAAATATGTCGAAAACTGATGAACTTCGCTTTGAACGAATGTTATTCGAATATGATACTACATACCAGACAGATTTCCGCTGGGCGGCTTTTAAACATGTTGAACCTGCTGTTTATAAGCCCAAGGCGAAGAAGAAAGTGGAAGAATCCCATTACATACCGAAGGACACACAAACTGTAACTCCGCTTAAGTCTAAGAGAATACAATTTGATCTTCTGTGGATGCCAAAAGAAATTATTAGAACGTCGCCCTATGCTGTACAGGAGCCTTATGTACTTAATTTTATTTATTCTTTCCAGTCAATTGGTTTATATCTTTGTTAAGTTCGTAGATGAACCAAATCGGATTAGTACAGCGCGCCACATGAGCAGGAATAATTTTGGTCAGTGACATGAGACCGTCGATCGCCGACCACTTTACACCCCTTAATTAATTTAATTAATGAGCCTTAATTTAAGGGGTCTAGTAAAGTGGTCGGTAAGTGACGATTTTATACAAATGTCTTTTCCGTCCAGTCTTGGCTGACCTCATGTCAATGTCAAAGCGGAAGCGTTCAGCGCTCGTTTTACACTGGATTGATATATTAACGATGTTGTTGAATAATATGGCTTGTAAAACTGTACAACTATATTACTGAAACATTTTTTATAAACGGACCGAAAGTATCGCGAAGTCTTCCTTGTGGCGCCTGCCATCTTGGCTTTTCGTATACATAAAAACAACGAGCTAGCTCTCCGGACGTTAGATGTTCAATATCAACACATCCGTTGCCTGTTTGTTTCTAAAAGGGAGCCTACTATTTTCCTGTTATTTCCTGTTCACAAACGAGTACAAAGCGATATAGTACAATCTAAAAATAAATTTGAACTCCTTAAGTAAATTGTAGGAAAAAACTACATAATACAAAAACTACAGTTTTCAAGTTAATTTGTTACGGTGTTCATCTTGGTGTAGAGTCAAATACTTCCGGGAGATTTTGGTATTTTTGGAAAGGGAGTATAATTTGATTTTGTTAGAGAATGTGTCTAAAATTAGGACTCCCACATGAAACTTGGCATCATTGTCTTTTATAAAATAGTAGACCGGGCGGGCGGCTCACGGTGACTACGATACTGAGTGGTCATGACGGTTCCTGCAATACAAAGAATACGGATGCGTTACCGATCTGCAGGATCAGTAGATTATAGCTCAATATACAGAAACCTTTTCCAGGACAGATTACCAGATGATGGCCGTGAAGAAGCCCAGCGCACCCGACCTCGCCTAGTAATGACTCCTGCTGTCAGCGTCGACGATATCGCAGACCCCCGAGCACGAGAAATTATATGTAAAGACACATATACTACCGAATGGTCAAGGGCCTCGAAAGAAGCTATTCCTCCAATGATGAATAAGCCCGCGAAGATCATCGCACCGCTTGGGAGCCACCCCACCATAGCTAATCCGGTAAAAAATAAGCAAGAATTACGCAGCTTCTAGGGTTTTTTCTAAAATAAATTACTATCATCCTTGACTTCATAAGGGTCATGGTTGATTTTCAACTAACTTCCTCATAAAGATGTTTATAAAATACAGGTTTTCTTAGTGTTTTCCTCTAGGTCGTAAATCGCTCTTATCCGAATTGTAAATTGAAATCCGAAAGTGTTTTGTCAAGTCCGACTGTTTCTTTGTTACGTTGTCACGAGTAAACTACTGAACAGATTTTAATGAAATGTGGCGGAAAGGTAGCCTGGGATCCGAAAGACACACTGAATTATATACCAAAAAATTGGTTAGATTTTATTAAAGCAAAATCCACGCAGGCGAAACGTGAAGACTGCCACCACATAAGACTGTCATGAAATTTACTAACATGTATCAGGTTTGAGATACACCAAAGTCTAATACTGATCCAATCGATCGAAGATAAGAAAAGTCTTATCTATATAACAGAGTGAGGAAAATTCATCATTCCCTTATACTCCCCTCCCCACCGTTTTCTTTTCAAATTTAGAATAAAATCTCCATTGTCGAAAAATAGGCGGGTTATGCGGGGACATTTTGATTGATTTTGGCATGCCCATGTATTGAGGGCGACAGTAGGCTGAATTATCTACTCGTCTGCCATTATATAAATATTTTTTATATAAAAATGTTAAGAAATAATACGTATAGAGCCAGTGGTCTTCTGTATTAGATATTCATTCCGCAATATAATCCGCCGGTGGTGCCAACGGAGTGGCGGCGCGAGACCATTGATTGGGACAGCAAACAACTTAGGAGTTTTGTAAATCCCGACAAGGAGTTCTGGAAGAAAGGAGATCTCTATTAATCGTATGTATTTATAAAGGTTTCTTTAAGGAATCAAATAGGATAATGACCAAGTATTGTTAGGTGATTTTAATCTCATTTTGTAAACACAGCGATCGATCAATAAAACTGACGACACCATGATATGTACGATCTTATTGTAAGAGTATTTCATACGCTTCATAATTTCACAATTGCTATATGAAATTAATTATACAATTGATCGAGAGATAAAAGTATTAGTATTGTTGGCGAGCTGCACCGTGTACGTACGGTTGCAGCCACAGACAATTCTTAAGAACTAGTTGAAATGTAAACAAAGAAAATGTTGCATACTTGTACTTTGTTGTACACAAATTCTTTGCAAAAGTAGAATTATTAAATAAATAAAAAAATGTTTTTAGACTTTAATTAAGCGCCTACTCAGGTAAAAGTAGTAAACTTTACGAAAGAATTAAATTTCGCGAATTTGTGCCATTTGATGGATTTTATTATGCATTAAGCAGGACGGAACCACCCTCTCTCATCCTCTAAAATTTAGCCTCTAATAGCATCCATGCAATCGCAGTTGTGTTTTGGACCACACTCCACCACAGTGCGGATTGATGAATGTTATGCGCTTGATTTTTTAAACGCGTTTCTCACAATGATTTCTTTCACCGTCTACCAAAAATCTATACTTAAGTACATTTTTCTATTCGTAAGATTTATATTCTATTGCGAATATAAATCGAGGGTAGATATCTACCCTTACGCTATCACTGCGCCTATTATCTATGACAACTTGATATTTACCATTTATCTTGAGTTTATAAGAGGTTGCATACCTTCAACGGACGTCTCTCCGGTGAAAGATATTGGCGTCTCCCAATACGATCTTCCGCTCTCCTCATTCATACACTATAGCCAACATTTTTTAATTGCATCAACATTTAATACCAGTTTAAAGTTGCAATAAAACTCCTGACATTATTTTTAATTTCATAGGTACATGGCATACAAACAGACAGCGCAGGTAGCAAGAATGAGGAAAATAAAAGAACCTACGCCATGAAAAAGCTATTTAAAATTATTTGCAGTACTCGGTGGTGTATACAGCGTATCGTGAATGAGAAAGAAACGGTCGCGAATTCAACGGAAAATAAATTCCATTGAGTTCTATTCATATTATAGTCTTAGAACTAAATGCATCTTTGAGCTTAAATAGAACTAATAGTAGAACGTCAAGAGCATGCCGATGCTGGGTTTAAGCAAGTAACCAGTGAGGTACAAATGTTTCTGGGCTGACACATTTTTAGATGTCCAAAAAACACAAATTATTATTTTTTCTCTGTCAAATGAGTATCAGGAGATACATTTTCCCGTAAGATAGGATATGGATGTTTTTTTCGCTATCAAGACATTTTTAAGAAATTTCAAATTTTTAAAGGCGGCAGGCTCGCCTAGAGGTCCGGGGACGACGTGTAGAATTGGAGGGGCGCTCTACACAGAAAGCGCAAATACAAGGAGGGGGTGCAATTGAATATCTCGCACAGGACGACAAAACCGCTAAGGCGGGCCCTGCATAAACGAGTTATTAGTGGTATTACTCGTATTTATAACAGGTGGCACAAAAGTAAGGACACACTAGGAATCTATTATTTTTCGCCTGTCATCATGATATTAAGAGTTTTTTAGTTAAACGATTCAAAAATACACGACGATTAATAATGGAACACTATACTCCTCAAGAACGTGGAGTAATTGCGTCGATTTTTTGTGGAACAACGGAATTCACATTACTAATAGATGTGAATTTCGTCCAAGATTCGACGCCTAACCGCATGCCTTAAAGAGACTAGATCAACACGAGACAGGCTAAGGCCGTTCGGCTAAGAATACTGATGCTGTGGGCCAGGATGTCGAAGAGTATCCAGAAACATCAACGAGACTACCAGCTACACAATTGATCATTTCCAGACGATCTTTGCATCGTATTCTGGTGAAAGTCTTGAAGACCTTTCCGTACAAAATTCAGATGGTGCATCAGCGGCTGCCCGCAGACCATTAATCGCGTATAGAATACAGCCAGCACATCATAAACCGCAACCACGAAAAGAACAATTTTCATTTAAAATTTATCGGAGCTCATTTTCATGTCTCCGGACATCTCATCAAGCAGAATACTCGATTCTGGGGCACTGAAAACTCTTATATTATTCACGAATCATCTTTACATACACAAAAAAATAATATGTGGCCGCACCACATGTGCTGAATGCACCACCATTTGTGCTGAATGGGTGAATGGTCCCTACTTTTTCGAAGACGCTGCTGATAACGCGATAACTGTCACTGGCGAACGCTACAGAACCATGTTACGAAACTTTTTAATACCCAAATTGGATGAATTGGGTTTGCAGTATATGTGATTCCAACAAGACTGTGAAGGACATTTTTCCACTTTGCCGTGTTATCTCGCGTTTTGGCGATTTGCATTGGCCCGCAAGATCACCCGATCTGACCGTTCCTGGCTTCTTTCTCTGGGGTTATTCGAAGTAACCCCACATACTCTCGCAATTCTGAAAGATAATATTCGACAAGAAATATTGAACATACCAAAGTATCAAGAAAAGTGATAGAAAATGCCATAAAATGGGCTCAAATTTTCATCAAGGCTGGGGGGAACCATTTGAACGATATCATCCTCAGTACTTAATTAAATAGACCAAAATTCAAAGATCTGAATAATAAAATATAAAAAAGTAAGTCATTGGGAAAAGATATAGCATTATCAAAATAGGTCATTCATTACTTTTACGCCACCTTGTATTATAACTCTAAGGTTCGTATTCGTTGTTCTGGAAGTACCTACAGGTTTGTTCTACGACGTTGTATTATCGGTTAAATATATTGTTAAAGAATTTGCATTTGTTTGGATGCTCGATTGGCCAATACAAGTTTATTCATAGAGGCACTTTTTCGGGATAATTTTTGATTTTATGTAGCGTTTATGAATAATATAATTAGATACCCACTATATTACGATAACTTTTGTTAATTTTTAATAAAAACAAATTATATAATACTGTAGTATTTTTTTATATAAGTATATTTCATTCAATATCAATAAAAAGCGATACAGTTGCAAAGTAAGCCTGGACTGCCGGCTTTAGGGGTGTGCGACCGGCTGGTTGCCGGGGGCGGAGGCGCTCTACACAGCAGACACAAGGTGTAATCGAATAACTTGCACAGGACGGCCAATCCGCTAAGGCCGGTGCTACTTAGATTATTATACGATACCATCAGCCTGAATCTCCATTGCTGGATATAGGCTTCTCCCGAGGACCGCCACTACACACGGTCTTCAGAAATTTAATTGGCATTTTCGCGACGTAACACACGACGCGATGCGCACGCGCCACTTCGAGCCGCCTAGCAGAACATGGGAAGAGCTCCTAACCACCTCCCGACCCAACAATAATAATATACTCGTAAATGGCTTTCGAATGAATTTCCAAACTTAATTTCTTTTTAATTGGTTTTAACAAAAATATTACATCTGTGGATTTAACTCAATTTTGACATATGCAGTCAACAAGCAACGCGTCAATTTTGACAACATAGTTTTTGTATTACATTTATTTGTGCACTTATTTTTGGGCACAATTTATTTTTGAATATTTTTAATTTTAGACGCGATATCTTGTGCTATTTAATTTAGAATCATGTCTGATTGTAAGAAGCGCATCGAATCCGTGCTCTTCGATTATAAAACAACTGCGGGAACAGATTTCCGTGATGGCGAGATAGAGCCATTTATAAAAACTGAGTACAAAGAAAAGTCCGTGTGTATCAGGGAAAGACCGCTGGCCTTAAAAGATATACACACATTAACGAACTGGACTTCATATGTCCGTTTCGATTTACTGATAAAGCCGAAGGAAATCGTTCGTACTAATCCGAGGATAATTCAAAAGGCATATGTAAGTAAGTAAACGCAAAAAAGGAGAGTAGATTTAGTTGCGCGCGGTTGATAATACCGTGCCGACTCATATCCAAATAACCTCCCTGCGCGGGCGTCGATCCATGCATTGCGAACATTAACCTAGTACCTATCTTATGGACGAACGGGTCTAGTACAAAATTCACGAACAAAACGCCCGGAATCAACATATACAATTGCACTCAGGATAATAGGAAATATAATAATAGGAAAAATAATAGGATATCAAGGAGTTGCTTCATTCGTGAAAGTATTTTAATATTTACTCTATTTAGATAAAATAATAGATCACAGGTCTTAGTTATTTCTGTAACTGCAACATACTTTGTCTATGCATTCTATACAAAGGCATTCTACAAAATTGAGACAGGAGATTACGTAAAGTATAAAATGAAAATTATGGTACCGTAATGAACTTTGATTTGGTTTGCAAAAACAAATCCGTCCGGATCGTTGAAATCCGCGACCGCAGGTAGCTACATGCCAAAGAAAACCCCGAGGGAATATACTTTCTTCCGGAGCCACCAACAACTTTCATTTTCTCGTTGCTTAACAGCAGGTGTATGTTTTTTTTTATAGAAAAAAGGCGGCAGACGAGTCCACCTGATGGTAAGTGGATCCTACTATCGTCCATAGACATCCGCGATACATGCCAACATCAGTCCAGAATGACAAACGTTGGCACGCCCCCGGATGCGCCGCCCACCTTTGCAGATTAAGGAATGGGTTGGGAAAATGGGGAGGGAGAGGATGGGATGGGAATGGGCTCTGGCATATCTCACTCACTACCGAAATACGTACCTTACATTGGGGAAATACGATAAAGTGGGAAATGCAGTACATTTCAAGGTAGTCTTCTGTGAGGGGTAACGTGGCCAGTAGAGTGCGCCCAGCGGCTGTGGGAATGCAGCATGCACTCTCCCCCTACTATCCGTACAGTTATTTTCCGTTTGATGTACATTATGTAGGTGCGTTTAACGTACATTACAATCCGTCATATCTGATCGCGATCGATCATGGTGGCGCTGCGATCACACCTTTAATCAACAGCAGAATAAAATATATTTTTGTATAATAATAATTATGATACACGCTACTGGACTGAGTCCACTTGTTTGATTGTAGGAGGAACTAGTGGACGAAGAAAGAGAGCAAGTACTAAAAACGAGACCTAGACTCGTAATGACTCCCGCCTGCTCAATTGACGATTTTGAAGACGAAAGGTATTGGTATATTTCTTTGACCTCAGAAGACGGGTTAAACTTAGTAGTGGTTGTGCTCGTAGCTGTACTCTGCGTCGGGAACCCAACCGAGGGTTCTCAAGTTTACACACACTAAAACAATGTACATGTACGAGCTTGTAAATATTCACTACCACCGCAACAATGTGGTTTTGTCACTTTGAATTATTGAGTTCAAAATCAATTACGTTAGGTACGCCAAAATTGGCCAAATCACTGCCAAACAAGAATAAATTCAATTGAAATAGTGGCTTTACTTTCAAAACTAGTCAAATCCACATGCAGTGCCGGCTTTACTTATGGTGTAGGGTGTGCGGCGCACACGGGCGGAGGGTTTTAGAGGGCGCCGAGCGCCGCTCGCGACGCCTCCAAAGAGCCTACTAGAGGGCGCCAGGGTATTGATTGCACCCGGGCGCTAGATGGGCTACAGCCGGCGCTGTCCACATGTATGTATACATGTTCAAACGCAATCAAGTCCATAATCTTTCGACTATAACACTAGGTTAAGATTTTGGGTTCCTGAAAATAAAATATATATTATTATTGTTAAGATCATCATTGATTCTAAGGAGACATCGTCAAAGAACAGTCACAGTTGGAATTCCTTGAGTCAATTATCACACCTACTAAGTTTCTTTTTCTCAATAAAAACTAACTGTCCACTGTTATCAAAAAATCCTAGATGTGCGGTTTAAACATAGAAATAGTTGTTATCTATCTAAGCAATTATTTACACTAACAGTCATATAGCCATTTCAAATTGGACTTGTTTTCCAGAGGGCGTAAGGTTTTCATAGACGATATGTACACTACCAGTGTTATGAAAACATTGGGAGGTTCTAAGAATTCAAGAAAGAATAAAATCATTTCACCATTACGAGACCGGCCAGCGCCAGCTAAGCCGGTACCTATGCTTTTAAGTATCTACAGTTACAGTTCGAATTTCTGTTGATAAAGTTATTATCTTCTTGTAGTACCGTCTTCCAACGAACGTAGGTAATAATAATTTAGATCAAAGCAAAGGGGGAAGATACGGTACGTATGTAAGAATACATTGCGTGAACTGATAGGCTCGAATACACGTTGTACAAGTAATTGAAGTTATGTTGAAAGACAGAGATAGAGCGATGAGCTTGGACAGTAGCAAGAGTGAGACAAGCTAAATGTGTCGCTCGCACATGTTTCGTATAGTTTTATTTCGCTCACTCATTAATGGCCGAATGAAAACTAATATATATAAACTACAAATTATTCTTTTTTTGGTGTACTTACGCGTGAAAAGTGATTCCATGTCTTATTTTGCTTCTTGAGTGATTTGTGCACTGAATAAATGCAAAAGAAGGCATTTTAAATGTATTTTCCACTACAAAACTGTTCACCGTGTGAACGTATCACATCACGTGTTAGCAAGTCGCTGGTCTATCGGTGACTAAACGAAGCAGGTCCATTGGACTCGGTTTTGTGCGACCACGCACGGTAAGTGAGTGAAGTATCTCCTTTTGATTATACCACTGCCGTAAGTTCTTTAGCCAGTGTCTTTCGCCTTGCGGGCGTCCTCGCTGCCCTGTATCTTGTCTTTAAAATAAGTTAGAGGAACTCATATTTGTTGTTCTCATTATATAACCGAAGTTTTCTTATCTTAATAGTTTCAAGATTTCTAACTCTGCCTGTTCCCTCCAACACTCGTATTTATTATGGACTCGGTCCACGAGATCCTAAGCAATTTCCGAAACACCCACAATTCGAAGGATTATAGTTTCTTACATATGGCTTTCGTGAATGTTCAGTGTCTACTATTACAGGTCTACTCAAAGAATACGCAATTAAATTACTGATAGCCGAGGAGACGAGTCCTCGAAAAAAGTCCACGTCCCGGGAAAAGTAGCGTGGGACAACCTCCGGCCTGTGGAAGTGGGAGTGACTTGGAGAAATTAGCCGATTGATAATTAAGAAAGAAAAATCGTGTGGTAGCAGGCCTCGGAAGAGGCTTACATCCAGCCTTGGAGAAACACAGGTTGACGGTATGGTAATTATTAAAGCGGTAAGAACCTTTTCAGGTACCATAATAATATACGTTTTATTTTCAGATAACATTACCAGCACTACAACCCCCATATATATCGCCCGAATGGCGCATGGATGGGGTGTCGTGGGACAGCAGCCAATTGAGGACACACTGCCCTTCGGACAAACAGTTTTGGTTAAGAAGAGTGCCTCCTGGACACCGTGTTACCAATATCAATTTTTAGAATTCAGTATATATTTTTTTAATATAAAATAACCAGGTTTAATACAAGGAAGAAAACTGAAAAAAGTTGGTATCTCGAGACGCACAAGTGACCTAATTTAGAGGATTCATAAAGATTTGGATAAGTTTTAAAACATAATCGATTTACAAAGTCCATGTGTGAATAGGATTTTGCAAGGTACCTCCTGCGCACCGCGCATACCCCCCGATGTTGCAGGTGTCCATGGGCAGCGGTAACACTTACCATCACGTGGAACCGCTTGCTCGACCGCCTACTTCTTTATAAAAAAAAAAAACACGTTTGGTAGTCACTATTTGACGCAAACACGTTTTACAAAGTCCGTATTTGAAACAAAATTAATATTATTTCATATCTTCCTTTGCAAGATTTTTTTGCAATTTGTAATTCTAATTTTAATTTTTAACGGATTTATACAATTTTGTTAGTATTAAATTTTATTATTATTTTCGTAAATAAAACGATAAAGTATTACCAGATATATATTTTATTGGATTACACATTTAATCAGCGAGCTAATTACACATCATTATGATTGATTCCACGTTCACCAAATTCCACTTTAGCCAGAATTATAAGCAAAAATATAACAAATATTGAACATCCACTTTTGCCAGATTTTGTTTACGTTAAGAAAAAAAGGTTATTTTTTAGTTAAGAGGAAAAGTAAATTTGAAATAAGTTTAATATAAAAAAAGTTATAATTGTGGATTAATACTTGTGGTACCTGTCTAATTAAAATACTTAACCTTTTCCATCTATTTTTTTCTTCTTCAATCCCATTGTTGCCAGATTTTCACAACATTTCTGGGTTCTGGTGAATGTGGAAGAAAATTAACATCTGGCTAAAGTGGAATCTGGTTAACGTGGAATAAATCATCATTATATTAATTATTAAATTCATAATAATCTATAAATGACGAAATATCACATGTCTATTAGCAACGACTACATTTTTAATTTAATAACCATTTTCTATATTCCAAGCAATAATAAAATGTAACAAATAATGAAAATTTATACTTAATGTGAACGATTTTTTTTTTCAGTCTCTTAAAATTAAGTCAACATCCATTGATAAAAGAACACGAGATACGCAGTTCGCAGTTCTAAAGAGTTGACATAGAAAGTGTGCCATATATTTGCCATGTGCCATGTGCACTTATTTTTCAGTATTTACATGTAAGAATGAACTTTACTGTTATGACGTTACGGTCAAGTTCATAACATTGAAAAACCGCTACAACATTAAACTTTCGATTAATTTAGAATATGTACTTAGACTTTCTTATTTAGAATTGCAAAAACTTTGTAACAGGAACTGTGAATCTATGTATTATTTTATTAATGTCAAAATCTTATACTAAAACTACATTTATATATAATGTTCAACACAGAAATGAAAGCATAAACAGTTGAAAATACATCAACATTGTCAAACCTATGCCAGTATGCCACTCCCGTACTCCTCAGTTAAGCTGGTTATGGTGTTGCCTACCGTATAGTACACCTGCTAACACCTCAAACATTTTAACATAACAAAACTAACACTCAAATCATACTACCTTTCTGTAAAAAAGAAAACTTTAACGAGACAAGGGTCATATAATGAACGCGACGGGAAGACATGACAATGGATTTAGGGTTACCAATTAAACCGTACTAGGAGAAAAAAACACATTTAGACTAAAAAGTATGTTGTAAATTCTAGATTTAGACTGTAAATTTTGTTTTTCGTAAAGTTTATACAGACTATGTTTAGAAAACAAGACATTATTTCAGCAGAAACATAATTTTACATTATTCCAGAAAATTTTAAATAACAATAAATAATAACATAATTTTAATTTTTTTAAAAGCAATTCTGTGATTCATAAATTTAATAAAGTTGAATTTAAAGTCTCATACACGAGTGTTGCTACAACTTTTTGAATTATAAAGTTGAAAATTGTGGGTAGTTGAAAACTAATCGCAGCTCTCTACTTATACTAGCCATCCCTTCAGTCAACTCGGTTGGTGCAACTTAGTCGGAACGTAGAGTGAAAACAATAGATGACCATTAGTGTTTAAAACTTGTTCAATTGTGCAAAAACGCAAAAAAATACATAAAAAATACTTTAAAAAGTTCTATTACACGTGAACGTAGATGGGAATTTTATGACGAAGCGCGATGAAATAGTTTAGAAAGAACGTATCATTGGCGTTAAAAGTACTGCAAAAGAAAATAGTTACTTTGGGCACGGCAACACATCAGAGAAGATCTGACAGTTCAAGATGGCCGCAGTTTCCTTTTTTTGTATAGGTATTCCTTATTTTCCTTTTACGTCATATTCTTTATGATCCCCGCCAAATTTGCACATGGTTTACATAATACATTAGTTTTTGTAATAAGACGGGTAATAGGGGTAATTTGTAATAGGGGTTCTTCAAGAGAGCTGTGAATAGGATTTTGCAAGGTCGGCGGCGCGGCCGCACACCCCCTGGTGTTGCAGGTGATCATGGGCGGCGGTAACACTTACCATCACGTGGGACCGCTTGCTCGTCCGCCCACTTAAAAAAAAAGTACATACACTTTTAAATTCAGTCAAGAAGCTAAAAATTTTCAGGATATAAACGGAAGCCACATTTTTAAATGAATCTGTGGGGGCCAGATAAGTAGAGTTAGATATGATTGTGTTGTTAAGACCTCTGTCTACATAGACCTTACTGTATCCAGTCTGAATACAAAAATAAAGCATAAAACATAATATATCTATCACATTAATCTAATTCCAAAAAAATTATCTGACCCTATAAGCATTTAGTTTATAGAATAACTGTCTTACTCATAAAGGATATTTGAGTTTAATCATTTTCTGAAAAGTAGAGCGAGAAAAAATGGAAATGAAAAATAGGAAGCGATAAAGAACTTTAAAACATGATTGAATTTATATAGTGTTATACTTATGCGTGCGAAGATGCCCATAAACACGAGTCTCATTAAAATACCAGAAAATATAATTTTATAATCTATCGTCTATTTATCCTAAAACGATTATTTAGAGCGATTTCAAACATTTTACTATACTTCACTTAACTCTCACCATATAGAAACTCCCGTCTTTTAGTCCGACCACTTTATACGTTCCTTTGTCAGTCACAAGTAATTTAGTCATCGGTCATCCGTCGTAGGCGTCCACTAAACATATGTTGGCTAGAGCCAGGGCCGTATTCTGCCTTACGAGAGGGTTGGGGTCTTTGATCAGTTGTAAGAGTCTAGTGCGGGCGCTACGAGTGATCTCGGGGTCGAGATTACTGTCCTCTGGATGTTTTTCGCGAATGCGATTCAATTCTGCGTACAGGATTCCTGGAAGTTACAGATACGCGGTAAGTCACTACGTCAGCATAAAGTTTCACCTTATGAAAAGTTTCACCGCACTAAAGTGGCGGCAAATCTATTTTCTATTTTATTTACGCCGATTACACGCGCCAATAAAATTAAGGTTGTAAAAATTATTGGTAAAATTATCGTGTGAATTTATGGTTGAATCCGTGGGTTTGTTTTATTTCAAGATTTATTTTTTATATTAATGTAAGTCATCCAATAGTAACTCGTCGCTAACAGGCGCGGGCCAAACAGCGTTTGCAGCATTACAAACTTTTTGGATTAATAAACGAGTTATTATGATGATTTTATTATGATTTATTATGATTGAGGGGAGAGTGCATTGAGGGGGAGAGTGCACGCTGCAATCCAACAGCCGCTGGGCGCGCTCGACTGGCCACGTTACCCCTCTCTCACAGAAGACTACCTTGAAATGTACTCCATTTCCCATTTTATCGTATTTCCCTAATGTACGTACGTGTTTCGGCAGTAAGTGAGATGTTCCAGAGCCCATTCCCGTCCCATCCTATCCCTCCCCATTTTCTCAACCCTTTCTCCAAATCCATTCCTGTATCTCCAAAGGTAGGCAGCGCATCCGGGGGCATGCCAACGTTTCTCATTTTGGACTAATGTTGGCATGTATCGCGGATGTCTATAGGCTACAGTATCCACTTACCATCAGGTGGACTGTATACTCGTCTGCCGCCTTCGTAGTTATACAATATTATATTTGCGGTCGGCTCTGCCCAACCGCTTATTGAATAAGTTGATAATGGAGCTGCAAAGGGGGTATCTATTTCTGCGAACGTTCCGTTACCCGCTACTTTGGTAAAACTGATAGGAACTCGTCCAGGAACAGCCGGTATTAGTCCAATAGCTGCGTTTGGACGATCTGCCTGAAAAGTAACTCACCCAATAGCAGCGGAGCATGTGGTTTCAACTCATCCCTGACACAGTTGAGGTAGTTAACAGCAGTTTGCAGGCACTTGGCTATGCTGGCTGGCATTTCGTCGGCTAGCTGCCGCAATAAGGCCGAGAGAAACTCATCGAGGTAGAGGCGGCCTTCGTCCACGAGGTGCGTTTGCACGAACTCGTTGGACTTGTGCACGTTGAACGTCTTGAATACTTGTTTTAGGGTGTATTTGCTCGCCTGCAACAATATATGTACGATCTCATCGCATATAATAGTGGAGGTGCTACATTTTTATCTCGAAACCGGAAAAAACTATTCCAATGTGAATGACTTTTTTAAAAAAATTACAAGTAATACATATTAAATTCTTTATACATTAAAAATTGCCGATCGTTGACATCTTATTTAATTAATTATTTCTTTAAAATATTTTTAAAACTTATATTGATAACGTAATGATATACGATATAATAATATATACACGATACATATTAAAATCTGTTCCGCGGTTTTTGCGTGATGCGCTTTCATAGAGACAGACAGACAAAAAGTCTAAAAAAATGCAATGATTTTTTTCAAAAAATATTTCATGAACAGAGACGGCTCTGTTACGATTTTATTATATGCATAGATATTAATCAAACTCACCCTTACAACAGGCGGGTTATTATCGCACAGGTGTAGCAGGAAACATGGCAGAGAACTCACGCCCTGCTCCACTAAGGCCTCAGACTTTATCCTGCCCGCGATTATACCGAACAATCTGATAGAATGCTCCCTCAGTTGCGCACACTCCGTGTTCATGAACGGACGTATTTTCTGTGATATCGAGAGCAATTCGCGATCGAATTCCTTGTCAAGGGAATTCATTTCCGTCAGCAGTCGGCTAAGGCCTTGTATGGCGGCTAATGGCACGTTATCTGTCGGTGACCTGTGAAGTATTGTAATTATCAACCAATTTAGTTTATTAAGTTCGCCAGCAACACACATTTTTATTGTATACAAATATGATAAACAGATTACAACACACACATATGGTAGCGTTTTACAACACACAATTTGATCGGGGAACTTCATTCGATAGTCGCTATTTAGACGTCAAGTCTATCTAAAGAAATTGATCTCTAGCATTAAATCGAAATTATCGATATACCTATTTTATTCACTACAATTATTAATATGCGTTGACGTCATTGACGAATGCAGGCGTCAAAAATATAGCATTCATTGTGCACTACCTGTATGAGAAATTGCATTTGCCATTGACAGTCAAAATTACAACAATTTCAAATTTTCCGTTAACATCGTTGCAATTTTGAAACTACTCAACAGATTTGGCCCATAAATGAACTTAAGTAAAATATATACCAAAACTAGATCATTTTTATTGCAATCGGTTAAGTAGTGGAACAGGCTTATAGTATAGCATTGAAGCGTTCAACACAATGAGCACATTGTATTGAACGCTTTCCGGGTAGGTAGATGTCTAATTTATTGAAAGTCAGCGTTGGTGGTTTGATAAGAAAAACGGAAGCTCTTATGCGGTAGCGTGTCTAGGTCAATAGATAAAGTTGTCTAAAATCTCCTAAATGCCAACGGTGTAATGCGTGCATCGACCCCTGTCCGAGTGAGACGAGTCTCTCAATAGCGCGTTTTTTTTTTTTTCGAATTGACTAAATTCTTGTGGCCCTAGTGGCCTTTCAAGAGTCACCGGACTTGTTTAGTTTAGGGCGAGCGCAGAAGGCGCTCAGCCAGGAGCAAATAGTGCGTTGGTGCAGTGTTTGCGCTTAAGTACACTTCGTTGGGCGCACTTTGTACTTCTACCCGTCACTATAGTACTAATACTATAAGTGTTACTGCATTTCCAATACTTACTGCGCAGTGTGCGCGTCGACCCCCTGGCTGAGCGCGGCGAGTGCAGCGGGCAGTGCGTGCGCGCGGTGTTCGTGCTTGAGCTGCGCGATGTTGGCGGCGCCGCGCAGGCTCGCCGCGCGCACGCGATCATTCTCGTCCTTCCAGCCCGTGTTGAGAGTTGCTAGCACTGTTTCGATTAGCACTGGGTTCTCGTTGCATCTGCGGAATAATTCCCAACTTCATCGTAATAATTAGGCATAGCTTCAAATATTAAGCACCCTTTGGAAGCACACCGTTCAAAAAGCAGATAGTTTATCGAGATAGAAAGTAAAGGATAAAAAGTTAAGAGTATACTTATTCCATTATATTTTTGATTTGTCGGGTCATGTTAAGATGAGAATGGGCTCTGTCATATCTCACTACCAAAATACGCTGCCAGTAACTGTTCAGTTTTATTTAATCGTTTTAGAGTTTTTGCAGCTAAGTTCTGACCTATTGTTTAAAAGTATTCATTACAAAAGTTCAATGAATCTTCTGCAGTCCTCTTTATCTTGGTGAGTTCTATTGGTTGACTATGAGGGGGGTGTGAATAAGCTATATCTCGGATGACGTTCCATGTTATGTTATGTCCATGTTCGGTTATGTCCATGTTCGGAGCTGTTTCATGTTATGTCTGTGGAGCTCAAATAATTTCCGTTCATGTTCAGCCTTTAGGTTGCGTAGTGAGGTGTTCTAGACATTTCTATACCTTCTGTGTTTAGCGTGTTCTATACCTTCAGTGGTGCGCGCATACGTCACCACGCTTAATATGGAAGTTAAATCTACTTGTTTATATATTATAGATAGCTATCTATAGCTATAGCCTATATTTATTTATTTAACACTTTGGCACAAAGAACAGTGGGCGGGCTTATGCTACATGGCATTGTCTTCCGGCTAACGTTCAGTAGAGAAAAAATAACGATATATATATAAGGTAGGTATATGATACGGAAGTGCTACACGTACCTGTAATTGAGTAAGTCAGCGAGTATAGCAAGCGCGGCGCAACGCTGTGGCGGCAGAGAAGCGCGCGCATACGTGGCGACGCGGGACACCACGCGTGCCACGTGCTGCGGACACGACCTGGTGATCGCACCGCTTAGTATGGGGGCGAGGTCGAGAAGGGTAGTCGACGAGTCGCCGTGCTCTATGGTTAGACAGAGAGAGCACGCTTCTTTTACCTAGAGAGTAAAAATATAGTGTTTTAAGGAAATTTCGATCTCTTCCCGTGGGTGTTGTAAAAGGTAACTAAGGGATAACAAAGCGGCTACCACAAGCCCTGAGGAACTACACCACATCTAAAAGAGTGAACTTGCCAACCCGCTCGGCCAGCGTGGCGTATTCTAAGGCGTTACATCCCTCATGCACGAGACAATGTGCATGAGGAGGCCCATGTCCAGCAGAGGACACTGAAAAGGCTGGTTGCATTGCAAGGGAATTGAGAAGAAAACATTCATTACATCGCGACTAGAAATGACTAGTTGGATTCAGAACAGCAATCAGTTTCATAGTAAGTGAGATATACAGAAACTTGTGGATAAACTAGAGCATTTTTTAACTGACTGTAATGAAATCTAAACAAAAACATGTTTCAACTCTGTTTAGTTCGTAGATGGGCCGAATCGTTCCATTAGTCTTAAACTTTATAACGGTGTATGTATTTTTCACGAAAAATCCCAACAAAATTCACACCCAATTACATAAATAAGATTAGTGAGGTCTAACATCGTTTGTCTAAACATTGTTTCTAAAACAATGGAAAATAGCGAAATCTCCCGACTGGCGTCTGCTATTGAAGATTTTTAAGGAACAAAGCGAGGGACAGTCTATACAGTTGTCTATATGGCTAGACCTTTGGTTTCCGAAACATGAAAATGTCCCAATTATTTAGAACAGATGTAGTCTACTCTGGTGGCTTGAACTTAGATAAGGCTAGATAGCCTTAGGATCAAAGTCGTCGTACACTTATTAGTGTGGGATCAACAAATTGCCCACTTAAGTACAATATTTGGAAAAAAAAAAGAGAAACAAAATCAGAGCAAAATATCAAAACCAATTTCAAGAATAGAAGGGATATTTTAACCATTTTAATGTTACTCAAAATAACTCACCTTATGACAATCAGCCTGCTCCAAAAACGCGTTAAACGTGGTCACAGTGATTTTAGCCGGCGACAATTTGATCGCGTCTCTATTTGGCACAAATCCATACCGCGCTGTGCCGTTGGTCGCGGGGCTGTAAGCCGGCGGTTCCGCCTCGATGTAACACGCTAATGTCGTGTACAGTACTGAGAATAGCTCTGAGAACTTCGCAATGCATATAGGCCTCATTGAGCCCTCTTGTAACATCTCTCCTAAGGCGCTTATTAGCTAAAAACGTGATGAAGTACAATATAATTAAGGCTTACATTTATTATTCATAGAGCAGTAAAAAATACTAAATGGGCAACAAAACAAACTATGTTTGAATAACTGAAATAATTTTAAACTACTAAGAATGTTATCGGTGGTAGCCTAGTGGTATCTCTTACTCAATTCACATTCGTGTGATCGTGAATTCAAATCCTCGGCCCGTAATACTTAGTTTCTACTTAAGTAGGTACGGTACGGATTTTCAAAAATTGTCACTAGCTCGGCGGTGAGGGAAAATATCGTGAGTAAACCCGCGCGCTCGAGAAATAAAATAAAATATCTCGAATGTATGTGTGTCCACCAATCTGCACTGGACCTGCCTGGTTCGAAATACTTTGTCCGAACCAAGTCCGTTATGGTCCGAAACCCCCTAGTGATATACTGGGGGAGACCTGTGCCACCTGCAGTGGGACATTATAGGCTGATAAAAGTACAAGAATGTTATCACTAAGTAGACGGAGTCACGCTTCGCAGGACACCTATTTCTTTATAGTCGCCAGAGATCCTAAGTCACCAGTTGCTGCCCATTCAGTATTTTATGACGCTCATTTAATTATTTTTCATTAATTAATCATTTTCTTTGAATTATTTGACTGCATCTTATAATAAGCAATCATTTCAAAATATTTTGTACAACAATGTGCAATAAAGTTTTTTGAATAAAAAACAATTTCTAAAATATATTATTTGTTTATGGACGAAGGCGGCAGACGAGCATACGATCCACCTGATGGTAAGTGGATACTGTCGCCTATAGACATCCGCGATACATGCCAACATTAGTCCAAAATGACAAACGTTGGCACGGCCCCGGATGCGCTGCCTACCTTTGTAGATATAGGAATGGATTGGGATAAAGCGTTGGAAAAATAAGGTGGGATAGGATAGGATGAGAATGGGCTCTGGCATATCTCACTCACTACCGAAACACGTACGTATATTATGGAAATAAGATAAAGTGGGAAATGCAGAATTTCAAGGTAGTCTTCTGTGACGTGCCCGGTCGAGCGCGCCCAGCAGGTGTTGAATTGCAGCGTGCACTCTCCCCCTCAAATAATTAACGACATTATTAAAAGGAGCATTACTAACTGCTTATTTGAATTTATTAAACATGAAATAATTTATTATACAAATAAAACAGAAAATATATATAGAGGAAGAGAACGATGTACAAGAGGTATAGTGAAATCAACGAGACAGTAGCTTTGCATCTGTGTGAGCGGGTGCCGAATTATCCAATCCGATTGTCGAAATGGTTTGCGTTGTACACACTATCGGTGTGCACAACGCAAACCTCGTGTCTCGTTGATTTCACTGTAAACTTATCTCCTGTGAAGATTTCTACCGGCGGACCTGGGAAAATGGAACATTGGTCAAGACAGAAAAGGCAGGCGTAGTACGTACAGAAAATATAAATAATAGTATAAAAATACTAAAATAAAATATACAAAATATAATTAAAAAAATACTCACAGTTAAGGGCTGGAGCGCAGCAATATGATTCTCAGTGATGTGGTACGGATCCTCGTACAACTCTATGGAGGTCATCAGCCGGAGGAAATTGTCCACGATAGCCAAAGACAAACCCTCATCTCTAGCCAAATAACGCCAGCATGCGACTACACATCTGTAAAGCATAACTTTTTTTTAAGATGTCAAAGTCAGAAATAAAGTCTAGACCAATGAAAGATTCCATTAAAAAAGTCAACAGCGTTGAGTATATTCATTCACTATTCATTATCTCGTCGGTCGCTCTTTTGGGTATGAGTTATGCTGTATCCCACAGCCGCCGTACGTGCTGGCCGAGTTACCCCATTCTCTCAACTGTCACAGAAAGACCTATAGAAGACGGTCATCAAACGCACCAATGTCACAAAGCAGTGAAATGATAAGAAAATAATGTAAAATGCGTGAGATTGCCAGACCCTGGCCCTTATCGTTTCGTTCCCTTATTTTCTTAGACTAACTCTTATCGATCCTTCCCAGTTCTGAATCCTAAATAACCAAAAACCACTTAACATGACTTTTGGTCTGACGCTTTCTTTGCATAAAGAAACCTTCCCACATACAAGTATAAAATAAGAAAACTACAAATACTTACGGTTTCAAAGGTATCTTCTGGGCCAACAGTACAGCAGTGACAGCGTTCGAATGGTGACGCGCCAGCGAGGTCAATGCCTTCAGCAACTTGAATGAAGCTTCCTCACCAACTTCATCCATTGTCTTCAACATCACCTCGACAATCCTTTCTATACTTTGATACAAATCTTGACCTTTCTTTATAAACAAAGCATCCAAGACTGCACTTATCCCAGTACCTCTGTATTCTTGACTGTCGAAACTTTCTAGAAGACTCTCGATGAATTGCATAGTATGGTGATGAGGGATTTTAGACAATATCTTATCGCACAACACCATGCAGTACTCAGAAATCATGTTCAAATCATTTGTCAGTATGTTATTCTGAAGGTGTGCGAGGCCGGCCATGCATTCGTCTTCGGGCTCTATTGTATGACCTTCGTATAAGTCTTGGATTTGGATTAGGAGTTTAATACAGTCAATAGTCGTCAGTCTTACGGAGAAGTTTGTATCAGCTATCCCCGGTACGATTAAGCCGACTAGGTATCCCATTTGTCCGAATGTACTCGGTGTCTCATAGTTTATTTTAACATTCTTTATGTAAGCATCAAAGATAACTTGCACGATCAATACTGAAGCAGTTCTGATTTCGTCGTTCTCGTGTCGAAGCCACTCGATCAACAATGCGATTAAGTCGTCAATAGTACTCAGACAAGTCGATTGAATGATCAGCTCTCTTATCAAATGATGGAGTATCGTTAAGCTGTCATTTAAAGTCTTCGCTAGTAAGTCATTTTTATCCCCATTACCTTCAATTTCGTACTTCCTTTTAAAGGAAGATAACTCTCCAAAAATGCTGTTGAACAAGACTCGTAGTATAGTATTTCTTTCTTCGGGTAATATGCCTTTTTGTAGCTTGGTGAGGGCTTTGGAGGCCTTTACTATAATAGGATATAATTCCACGTTTCGTTTATCTAAATTCGTATTATATATCTGTTCTAAAACAGCATTCAATAACTGCCATCGGTTTCTCAAGGCTACATTGTGATGAGCAGCTGGGTATAAAGCTTTGGCTATTTCATAAAGAGTTGTCACACTCGCTTTGCACAGGTCGAAAGTAGGACTAGATTTTAGAATTTCGTACAAGATCAAAGTAACATTATCGCCCAATCTAGCTAGAACATGAACATCTAAGCAATCATTTGCTACTTTCCCGTAACATATTATTAGTGCGTATTTGACGATGCTCAATTCCGCCTCGCTTTTCGAATGTCTCGCCGATAGGAAGTTCAGTATCTTGCTGCCGCGTCTGGATTCATTTTCCTTATAAGTCACATCGAGTTCATTGAGAACAAACTCTCCATGTTGTCTTGAAGCAAGGCCTATCGCCTTGCTGACGTATTCACAGCTTTCCACGGGTATCGATTTCAAAGCGAGGAGAATTATCTTAAGCATGTTTTCGACAACTGCTGCATTTGACATGTGGCAGGTCAATATCGCCAGGTACTGCAAAGAAACTCCTTTGATCATTGGCGATTGTTTCTTCGCAAGGATTTGCTGAGATAGCAACATAGCTACACTTTCCACCCACTTATTGTTATTAACTTGCTCTACAGCCGATACTAAAAGGTCTATAAGCATACCGTGCCATTGATCTTTTGACTCATTATTTTTAACAAATTTCAAAAGCCTTTGTATTTCTACAGTCCAAGAATTCTTCAAATTTTTATGGACATCTCCGGAAAACTCTTCAAGGAAGATAAGCAGATTCTTATTTCTTTCAGTTTGATCTGGCTCTACTATGTGAGTGATGCATCGAACGAAAACGAGTTCAGGGGAGAATTTTATGTCTGATACTGTTTTACTATCTGAATGTTCCTCATTAATTACATCAGAATTATTTTGTAGTAATGATGTAAGGCAATGCGCAATTGTGGACATTGATGGAGTAAACTCTTCAACTGTCAGTGCCGTTAATAATAAGTTGCGCAGTTGAGTTCGTACACTTGTCACCGTATTACACATCAGTATGAGAGAACTTCTGCAAGTGTCGTGCAAGTCAGCGATTTCGAACTTGGAGGCGTTTGGTGGACCTTCGTAGCCACAATGCTTTATGATGAACTCCACCATAGCGAAATCCTCAGAATCTACTATGCAATTTCTATAGACCAAACCCACAATTGCTTTCACTAGCAATTTCTTCATTTTTAGCCCTTGCTCCATGTTCGTCATCACAATCAGTATATTTATAAATTTAACAGTATATGTGTCTATAAATATTTGTGAGGATGTGGTCAAATGTGTCAGAATAATCACCGCTTTCATTCTATCCTTCTCCTGATTATGTTTGCACTGGTGAAGGAGAATATCTATAGTTTGATCTGGAAACTGTCCTGCCATGTGGTCAAAGCAACGAAGGACTTCGAAATGATTTCTAACTGTTTGTGGCTGATCATAATCCGGTTCCAGTAGTACTAAGTTGAACAGTACATGATTTATTGAGCTTATAACGTTGTCATTTAGAGTCAATTTTGGGTTCAAAGTTGAAGGTGATAGTAAATACGATATACATTGGCTAATGTAGTAGGAGTTGATTGCTGGTTTCCGATAGAGAGACAGCAATGAAACAACGAACTTATTGACTGTCTCATTAAACTGTCTTTCTGATATGAGCCTTGTTATTGGTCCAAGGGCCTCGAGAACGGACTCTGAAACCTTAGGTTCATGAGACGGTAGCCACTGGTTGTACAATACGTCAAATATGACAGAGAATTCCGTGACAAAATTGTCTTTTATACATGTTATGTTGTCGTTTTCGACATTGTCGCCAATTTGCTCTGAGATCGCGACGGCGAAGTGACCGAAAGCTAGAAGGAAAAAGAACAATATAATCGAAACGAATTGTATCACATGATAATCGGCCTATTGTAATAAGGCCACATCTCAATTGTATATACTTCCAAATTACCTATATATTATACTTTTTCAAAATAATTACACTGGGAAACTATTGAATGAATTCTAAGATAGTTTTCAATATCTTAGAATAGGAAAAATACTATTGTAATAATTATTATGTAATTCATATTTTATTTTTATCACGTAAATAATAAATAATTATGATAAATCATAATATTAATTATTATAATCATATCATAAGCATCATAATATCTATACATATAATAAAATTGTAACAGGCCGATGTCTGTACATTATAGATATTGAAAAAAAACTAATATGGGGTGTCTTTATCAGAGCAACAGAAGCCAAAACAACAGTTTTTAGAAATTTTGTCTGTCAGTCTGTCTGTATGTTTGTATGGTACACGAATCACGCAAAAACTACTGCATGGAATTGAATGCAGTTTTCACCGATGTATTGCTAGAGGTCTAACTTAAAATATAGGCTCCATTTTACCGCAGGAAAATATCTTATTCCGATTGTTTTAAATTTAATAAACCGAAGCGAAGTGAGGGCGGGTCGCTAGTTCATAATAAAATTTAAATCATTTGTATAAATATAAATGCATAAATAGATTTAATTTAATTGAATCAATTATGTATACAAAATGCATATTTCAGACGAGTGTCCCGGCAATATTACTGCGATGTGGCCCCAAGATATATAAAGGAATATTTATCCTTCTTTCTGATGCGGTTCGCTAGTGTTTTATAGTCTGATAAATAATTTAGATCTCTACTGTCGTTTACAACTATCTCATTTTGATAAAAAATACACTACAATGTTTTCTACTAACACACAGGCTATAATTATATTTTGTCTTTGTAAATGACGACGAGTCCTGCTACTCTAGAATTTTTAAAGCATGTTCTTAATGTAATACTTATTGTAGTAGAAATGTACAGAGGCGGACTATCATTTATATTATTATTTGTGTATTAGGCTGGCAGCTTTCGTTGCTATCGCATTTTGCGCTATTTTGCACCCATATCAATACGCTTGTGCTGCCTTCTTTCGGTTTATACAGTATTTTAATTTATTCACTCCTTCTGCTATTAACTGTCTCCTGGGGTAGATTATTCCATGATTTGACCCGCTCTATTTGATAGGAAATTGGAGATAGCGATTAGCGATGGTTCGCATTAAGTCATGTCCTGCCAGATCCTTGTTTGCTTTAGTACTGTATATAGAATTCAGGTACGGAACATCATAGTGGTTGTTGAAAATCTTTTTTATACTCTTTGAATATCGATTTTATTTAAAGAAAAGACAGATAGATACACAATATTGTACATAAAAACAAGGACAAATACAAAATAAAAGTAATAATTAGAAAGTCCAACCGACGGTCTTATGGATGAAGCGATTTCTTCCAGGTGGTAAGAAGTCTATAGATGACTAGAGGTAGATGGTTAAATAAATAAATAGTGAATATATACTATATAGAGATATGTGTAAATACTTACCATAAGCGAAAGCTTGCTTCACAGCATCATGTTTAACTAAAGGCAACAGAGGCAACATTTTGCCAAGAATTTCCTTGATATGGGGTACAACCCCCTGGGTGTTTACAGCGGCTAAGGTACCCAGGGTATGGGCAATTGTGTAATGTGGTACAGATGATGGAGACAGCAGATTGATTAGAGAACGGAGTACCTGAAAATTGGTATAAAGGTGATTGGAAGGTGTTCTTTCATATGCAGTACGCTAGAGTTTATATGGATATTTAAACTAAATTGCTAGTAAATAAATAACTGTAGGGTGCCTTTTATCGTCCACTGCTGGCCACGTGCCTCCTTATACAAAACGGTTTTAAGTCATTTGAAAAAGTCTGGGTACCAGAAAAAGCTCGGTATTTGGGTGCCACATGATCTTATGGAAAGAAACCTCATAAATCGTGTTTCCATTTGCGATTCTCTGTTAAAACGAAACTGAACCATTTTTGATGAAACGATTGATCACAGATGGCGAGAAGTGGATTACGACAAGAATGTTAGAAAAGGATCAAAGCACGGACAGGCTCCACAAACAGTGGCAAAGCCCGGCTTAACGCGAAACAAGGTGATGTTGTGTTGATACACATATTACAACTAATCAGTCAACAGGGTGGGATTAGAAAGGTATTGTTCATTATGAGCTTTTACAGTGGGGGAAACTATTGATTCTGACCTCTACTGCCAGCAACTGATGAGATTAAAGCAAGCACTTGAGTCAAAACGGCCCGAGATGATAAACAGAAGGGGTGTGATCTTTCACCATGATAAGTCAGCAAAAATTGAGAGCTTGGCTGGGAAGTGTTGATGCATCCACCGACCTGACCTTGCCCCCTCAGATTTCCACCCGTATTGGTCACTTCCGAACTCTTTAAGTAGCGTAAGGTCTGTAAGCCCTTACTCGTAAGTAGGTGCATAAGCCTATCAAGAGGGGACTGTCAAAATTACTTGTTGCAATTTTTTGACCAAAAATCACAGAATTTCTACAGCAACGGGATCATGACACTATCTACAAGATGGCAACAAGTTATCGATCAAAACGGCACATATTTATTATAAGTAAATGTATATAAAACTTTAAAAAAAATTATCTTTAATTTCTATAGAAAATATGTAGAAACTTTCTCGCCTATCTAATATAAGGTTCTTATGAAATTTCGTTGATTGAATATTTTCAATATTTATATTCATTTAAAAAAAATCATAATATTCCTCTGTTGATAATAGGTATTGGTAACAAGTGCTCATATTATCAGTAAATTACATATGTTACAAGTACACAGAATATTGTTTACAGTGGTGATTCACAGTTATCTGTTCAGAAGTGCTATTCTGTAAGTGCAAATTGACACGGTAATAAGTAATGACGAAAAATCACAGCAAGCGTTAATCAATATCAACAGAAAATCACTGTCTACAGCCACCATAATAGAGTCCAAATTGGCACATTGAATGAGTTGGAATATGATTTGATAAGCAAAGTGAGTTGTATTAAACTACAGAATACTACTCTACAGCAAATAATCAATCACTTGTAGTCTTATCATATCAGTATCACATTTAAATTTAATACATGTTGGATATATTGTCCATACAAATATTCACAACTATCATTTACATAGTTGTGTGGACGGAGACAACTGATCACCTCTCCCTGGCAAAATGCTTGTTTAAATTATATAATGAGAGAAAATGTCTTTTTTAAGCAAATAAACAGTGTCCATATGGTGGCGAGGGCGGCTGTCATACATGGAACATCTACAATATTTTAGTCATAACATAATTAACATAATTTTAATCATAACATTAATATGTCAAAAATAGTGAATGTTCGCATTCAATTTGGATGTGGTGAATTCGGATGTTTGACTTTCAATTGTTATTATAAATTTTACTTGTATAAATTGTTTTAAATCCAATGAGGTTGATAATTCAAAAATAAATGTAAGACTAAACAGTCATGCAAAACCTATTCAGTCTTTTATAGGAGTAGGTATATTTATTATATTTATTCAGTCTTATAAGAGTGCTAAATAAGCACTAATGAACCATAAGAACCTTAATCTCAAACGTTTTAGCTTCAATATTCAACCTCAAGGGCTAAAAATCTCATTAAAGGGTAAAGATTTTTTTTTTAATATTGCAGTTGTCTATGAATTGTTTATGCTTTCTCTTCAAACTATAAAAAAATGAGTCACAACAGGGAATGCACTTTAATTGTTTTTGATAATTTTTGAAGACATTTAATCACAACCCTGCTCCTACATTTTCAGGGGAAAATAGTTTTTCTTCAAATTAACATCAATCTCAATCAATATTGCTGTCATTCCAAAAGGAAAAAATAAGTATTAAAATACAAGAACATAACTATAAAAAATAACTATTTTATAGTTATAACAAATAACTATAAATAAATGTATTTAATTTATACTGTCTCCCATGGACGTTGATGGTACATGCCAATATTGTATGTAATCATTGTATGTAAAAACAGCATAAGCATAGAATAGAATAAAAAATTGTAATACATATTTATACATACCAGATCCAAATACTCGTGTCCCACAGCGACTAACACTGATGAGGCTCCCATTTGCACCACGGGTTCAAACTCTGTAGTATCAGTCATTACACTGAGCATTGAGTTGACAAGATCCTTTGCTGAGAGGCTCTCCAATCTCTTTATTTGGTTCACACATGTTTGTTCTAGGACCCTGAAGAATTTTACACAAAAATTGTACAGATGTTAGTTAAAATTGAAGTAGAAAATTCTTAGTTAACAAATTTAAAAAATATTGGTATAGACTTGAAAATTAATAATTATCAACTATTGTTCAGAAGTAGCCTATTCAAGAACTTTTGTTTCTTTTGTTAAAAAATATTTTGTCTCAAAGCTTGTTTATCAACTAATAAAAAATTGACACCAAACCATCAATCAAAATTTAAAAGTTATATTTAAATCAAAGGAAAATTCATACAACTACATATTGCTTAGCAACTATGTCACTTCACTTACAATAATTGCTAAGATACAAGCCCAGCCTAATTTGTGTATGACCACATATTACAGGACAAAAATACATATTTATAAGAATGTTGTCAAATAATGTGGTTTTTAGTATTCTGTAAACTTATTTTGGAAAAGAAATAAATAAATAAATTTATTAAATCAAATTACAAAAGCAATTAGAAAATTCTTATCATAATGCTATTTCTTAATATTATGTTACAAAACACTTGTTAACAAACATCGTACCAACTATATTTTTATTAGAATATTGCTAAAACTTAATTTTTAGTTGTTTTTAATGTTTGTTTGTTAAATTTATTTATGGTGGTAAAAAGTGAATGTTCTATAGGAATAACACACTATATATGATAATGATGGTAAGCTTTTAATAAAACTCCATATACAATAATTATTTGTAAATTGAGGGTATAATTCATATAGTTTAAAGCATACTTGAAATTTTTATAGTAAACAAATGGTAATCTGTTAATTTGTTATATAAATAAAGATTACTTACTTCACAATATTTCCCGATTGCATACTGCTCCCTTTGCCTGAAGTTTTGTAAAACTCGCAAAATATTTCAACTACCTCATTGGGGTACGAATTTGCAATTTTTGTCAAAGATTTAATAACTGAATTGTTGACGGAATCCTCCTTATCACCTATAGCGTTAATTAGTACTGTTACTGTATCTGTAATAATGGAAATAACACGATAATTTTATGCAATGCACTTTAGAAACTATACAAATGTCGAGTATCGAATTGATTTTAGAAACAAACAACAAGCAAATAAAAACAAACAGGAGTGTTAAAACCACACCTTTTAAGCTTTCAGCTTTAGTAGACGACATTTTATCACCAACATATGCTTTTGTTTAGAAAGAAAATAATGATATTCATGTATTTCGCACTTTAAAATCTCTGAAATATGACAACTTGACAAGTAAACAACTGTGAGGAATCTTTCATTTAAAAGTAAAACTGTCACGTCGATTCGGGGCTGCCAGATTAATGTGATAAGTCCTACCTAAATGATAAAAAATAATATAGTAAAACATAATTATAATAATTTTAACAACCGCTGTACGTATTCGACAGGCCTCGTTACCCCTCTCTCACAGAATATTACCTTGAAATCTACTGCATTTCCCACTTTATTACATTCTCCATATACGTAAGTGTTCCGGTAGTGAGTGGTATTTTCAGAAGCCCATTTCCAGCCTATTTTATCCTATCCCTCCCTGTTTTCAAAATCCATTCCTACGTTCAAAGGTAGGCTGCCCATCCGGGGGAGTACCAACATTTGTAAAGCTGGCATATATCTACTGCGGATGTCTATGGGCGGCAGTATCTACTATCTACTCGTATTTTCCACCGGGTGAATTGTATGCTTGTCTACTGCCTTCTTCCTTTAAAAAAAAATATATTTGTATAATAAAAAAAATATTTCTGTATGTCACTACCTAAGTGAATCTAATTACATCAATGCGGGCGAACAGGATATTACATTGTAATATAGGGGGCTACTGAAATATGAAATGAATAAGATTTATTAAAACGTTAATTAACTACATATATCTATTTTAAGATAAAATGAATTTTCGTCCAATGTTTATTGTCTTATAAATTATTAAGAAAATAAAACGGAAATCCTTTGTTGCAGGATTTTGAATGCAAAAAAATTACCATAAATTCTAGTGGCGTTTAAAATTAGAAAAAAGTTAAGCAGCATTCATTATCTATCAAAATAGGCGGAAGTGGAAAATCTTGGAAGTGGACCGATTATACATTACGTAACAATGTATGTCTAGGGGATCTGTATTAGTTGGTTGTATTTTTGCATTGTTAATTTTCTAATTTGTGTGTTATAAATTACTAATAAATCATTTTATTTCTTTCCATATGGTGGTTTGTGATTTAATGAACGTAATAATTCATGCTTACTCCATTATAGAAAGACTAAAAAGTCTTTGTTAAAAAAGGAAATTTGTTAAAGCTGCGTTTCTATAATATAAATAAAGAATTGTTTTCATAGCCAACCAGATTCATTGTAAAGGACTACAAATAAAAATCAGAGCTACAGTTTGTGCCGCAGCACATATAGAGTTGTGGTATGTTATATGAATGATAATACACAATATCTTTCTGTTAGCTAATCTAAACACTTCACTATCTTATTATTAATAGTCTGTAGTGCCACCTGGCACTAATAAATTTCTTTCTTTACTGATATAAATTGTATCACAAGAGCTGACATGAACAAACATATTCAATGTATAGTATATTAAGAGGTATATACATTGTTACAATTGTCTTATACAGACAATATATTGTGTGAGTACTTGCTCGTGTACACATATAATATATTTGTTCGTGCCAGCTCTTCTGAAACAACCTATACTCTTAATTTATTTATTAAATTATCTTTTTACATATAGCTATTCATAGTTAAAAACTACTAAAATAGTATAATATTTTCATACCATCTTGTCTATGGTATTTTGGACTTTCTCAGCTGTGTTCCAAAACGTGCAATTATCGCTTAGATAATTTTGGCATAATATCTGCCGTCAATGATCATTAATCTCATGTTTTAGAATGTGGCCTAGATCTTTTTATGATTATTTTAATTTCTTATGTCCACAGATACGATTATGAAAATAATAGCTTTGGTTTATATTTATAAGTTTAAATTAATTAGTGATCACAGTAGTGGATTTATTTTAATAAATTTAGTTCAAGTATATTATTTTTAGCAAATGATAATGATTAGATTTTTATATGTAAATAAATATTACCTCATTGCAACGCGCAGCGGCAACTTTAAAAAAAATATTATTGATTTTTACTCCTGATTAAATACTCTTATAAAATTATAAATTTGGCTGAATTTACAAAGTTATTCCAACTAATTAAGTGAGCAAGAAATTATATATATTTTTAACTAATTCAGTTTAGAGCTTATTTGCACGATTAGAAATAAAAAATTCAACTGGGATTTATGTACTACTCATTAATAATTATTGTATGAAATATACGATCATTATCGAAAAAGCGTTAAACAATTCCATACATGATAATACATTTATTTTAGGGAAAAAAGCATATTTTGAGATAATAGTATATTTTCGAAATATTGTTTTTAAGAATTATAATACATGTATAAGTTATAATTTATAACTTTCGTTATTTATATAGCTTCCCTAAAACTTACAAAAGTTTTTTATAAGGTAACGACATTTGTTATAAAAAAAACCTCTATTCAATGAAATACCACCTCTCTCGATGATATGTATTAGTCTATGCTCTTCCTGGGGCGAAGACGAACGAACCAGTTTTTGGTTTCTTGCAAATCGCGTATGTGAGATTTTATTTGACGGCCCATTTATTTCCATTTTTATATGGAATTCAGACATATTAATCTTTATATAAACTACTTAAACGCGAATTATCGTATTATTACTATCAACGACTTTCACCGGATACATCAATAATTTAATTTTATATTGAAACAAGGATTGCAAATTATCCCACATTATCAGTGAATTGATCATTTATTACAATGTATCCGTGCTGTATGGCCAGTTACTGATATAAGTACCTGTGTGATGTACTCTGTGGTTCGTTTAAGTGACAAAGCAAAAGCGTTGGCTCCCATTCGACTATTATCCTATTACGTTGGTCCGGGAACTAGCCACTTCGGTTAGTCGACGCGGGGACTCCAAAGCGGTAAATACGGAGTCGCAGATCCTGCTTCGCATCATTTATCGTCAGGATTGCGGTAAGTACACTTTCTAGTTTACACACCTCACCTTTCACACATGAAGTAAAAGTGTTAACATACATTCTGACATTGAAGATCGCCCGATCAGCTGCCGAATAGTCTTAAAATAGCTATAAAATGTCAAGTCCTGGCAGCGGTAACGATCAGCTGATCCAAACACGGTACAATATTTAATTAGGTAACTGATTCTTGCAGTGTCTGCTGAAGATCAACAGTTATCATTTAATTATTTATCTTGTAACAGAACGTATATTATAATTTTACAGTAGTGACACAGTTTCAGTGATTGTGTGAATTATCCTTTTCAGATTTGAAAATGGTGCAGCAAGATTTGACTTAGGCTACTGACAGTCACTTGTAAGTGGTAGAGATGGCTCAGGGCAGCTCCTTTGTGTGAGCTCCGGGAGAGCTAAAGACATTGGTGCGAGTGCAGTGTTTGTGTAGTGTCTAGTCATAGTGAGTGTGTGAGTGAGTGTGGCAGTGCCGGGATGCCCTCCGCGATGTTGTCTGCTGTGCTTGAAGAGGAACCTGACCTGTACGAGGCATTTCCACCTCACGTAGACCCCACCGGTATCACTATACTTACTGACAGCCCACCAGGTGAGCAACTAATTTAAATTAAATTAAGAATTATACTTTTTTTTAATTGAATTAAGACCACCTTTTTTGTTTTTTTTGTGACATTGAAGCCGCCTGTCTTTTTATATCTTATTTAAGTAGGTTGTACAGTAGTTGAATTATAATTTTAATAAAATATTATATGCATAAATAAATATAAATAAACCCAATCAAAGTACATCCATTAAATCTACATAGGGATCATAAGGAATAATTTTACAGACACACACAGATACAGTAAATATTTACATTAACAAAAAAAATTATGTTTGATAAAAAGTAATTTAATTTATTTCAGTAATGTTCCAAATAAAACTCATTTTATCAGTAGTACTCAAGCACATTCAAAATGAAATTTAATGCTCTAGAATTAATTTAAAATCTTTATTCAATGTGTATAGATTTCAAAATTAATTAAACATTCTAAAATTGATTCTTTCATAATTCTGTACATATATGATACAACAACTTAATATAGCTCACTTATCTAGCTAGATCTAAAGAATTAGAGAAGTTAGCTAGATTATCTTCCAAGCTATTGTTTTTCATAAAATATTCTATTTATCATTTTCTATTGTACATGTAATCTCAGTAATTAATCAAAGTTATTTAATTTTATCTCTTACAAACAGTAGTTTAGCTAATTTAAATTGACGACAGTATATAATCTTATGGTTTTATCTCTTGCTTGTCTTATCTTACTAGCGTAGATCTATGTTTAAAAATTTACAGCATTCAATTAACAATTTTATCTATTTGTGATCTTAATTATTAAATGATATTAACTCGAAACTACCTAATAATGACCTCTTTACTACTTTAATCCAACCACTGAGTTTTTATCTAATATGTATTTAAATGAGTGCTTTTTTGAATTGAAAGCATCTTGCATTGCAGTCATTGATATGGGAATAGACTAGACACACAAATTGACACATCATATGTCGTTATCAAAGAAATCTGGTTGGTAACTTCTAGGGGGAGTGAAGCAGATGAGGAGGGGTTAATTAAAAAGTAAAATTTGAAACTTATGTAGGTACTATGTAATAAGAATGTTCCATTTACAAAACACATTAATTAAAAAATTCAAGAACACTATCAGACTAACATGTCTGCCCTTGAATGATTGTATAACATAATATCTAGTATGAATTCTCAAATCGATGATTGCAGTATTGTAACATCTTTTAACTTTTGAGGCACCATTTGACCAATTTCTTTTCTCATGGATCATTAACCATATGGTTTGGTGAGAAAAAAATACAATTTAGTATGAATAAATAAAGAAAATTATAAGTTTAAGTTAAAAGTAAGTACTCAGTTACAAATTTCAGTATTTTTTAATTAAACAAATAAAGATTTGGGATATAACTAGCTTAATTATATTATTTAATAAAATTATATTATATTATCGAGGTTTTCGTGTTATTGAGTTTTGTATCAAATTTCAAACATGCCTTTTATTAAATTATTTTCTGGATGTTTTGATTAAGTGACTTAATAACTTCGCAGACCTCTCCTGGTCCTGATGGAGTACTGGTTAAGAACCACTATTTTCACTAAAAAAGATACCTAAAGGGTTTATGCATATAGATATATATGTATTAGTAAAAAACACAGTGGTTAAATTAAGGTTGGAGGTGGGAATTAGGCTTTGCATTATAATAACATAGCGGCCCGCCCTCGCTTCGCTTCGGTTTTAAGTGTTTTTTTTTTTTAAAATCAACCTAAAATATAGCCTATATTAGACACGGATAATGTATCCTGTTTGTGAAATAATTTTTGAAATCGCTCCAGTAGTTTTTGAGTTTATTCATTACAAACATACAAAAATACAAATCTTTCCTCTTTATAATATTAGTATAGATTAAAATACCTACAATATAATCATTTTAATGTTAAAAATATATGAATTATATTATGATAGATAAAATGTTGCTTGTATAATAGTTACCATAGTTATTGCATTTGTTACTAAAATATTTTTCAAATCTTTAATGCCAATCTGATTTTTTATTGGTATTTTACCATTATTCATGAATTAAAAGTAGTTTTTGTTCAAAAGACCTTACAATTAATTACAATTGGATGCTGTATCGACAATATCCCTTTTGCATGTACTGTGTTAATTTATGAAACATGAAATATTTGAGTTAGTTATTTGTTTAGGAATATTTCTGTTCTTTGAACAGAAAACCTTATTTATTAATAGTATATTTCTCATAGACTCATTGACAGGACAAGTAAATATATTTAATATTTATTTATTTCATCAAATAGTCGGGTAAAAGGCTCGGGCCTAACGCCGCGGGCCGCACCGCAGCGCATAACATTGTAAAAATCCTCCTGAATCATTTTCATACATTTTGTATAAACCATTGCTTACTTCATGCGGGCCGCATCGCAGCGCACTGGCGGATCGCTTGCCAGCCCTATTTACGCGCCATTGTTGTGCGCTGCGACGCCGTCCACCTCAACGCGGGATGGACGGACGGGCTCAGTTAACGGACGTAATTCGAGCGTTATTCGCTGTGTGACGACGTGAAGATTTGAATGTCAACAGCTAACCGACTTAAATCACTGCATTGAACTGCGGCCTGCGACGTCTGTAATGCGTTGTCGCAGTTTTGCAGTGCGACGCGCTGCGGCGCGACGCGGCTTTAATGTGCGTGAGCCTTTAACCAATGCCAGTCCGGAATCTATAACTTCACAGCACCCTGTGAAATTGTACACTTGTACCTTCATGGTCCCTATGTAGGGTTGTAATGTCACCTGAGGGACACAAGTATAGGTAATTTAAGCCTACAAGTATAGTTATTACATTTTTTGCAGTCGGGGTTCTCCTCATGAGACACTACTGTTTCACAATTTAAATATTATTAAAATCTAAAGCATTGGCAAACCCAATTCAAGCAATTAGAAGCTTTTGCGTCCTATAAACCTATAAACAATTATCACAGGGGTTTGTAATCGATTGTCTAATAAGCACAGATTGTACAATACTAAATACAAGCGGTATAATAGTATTGGCCAATCAAGCTTTTTAACAAACTCCTTTGCAGCTTATTACTAACATATTGAATAGGCCGCTAAGTAGTACTAACCGTAAATACAATTTTGTAGAACATACCTATTTTTTTTACTTTAGTTTTTTAGAACGTAAGAAGTGTGTAATCTGAGAATTGGTTGACCATTGGTTTATTCTAGCTGAATTTCAAATGTCTACCACATTTGCCTGTTTTAACACAGTTACTTCGTTTATACGCTTTTGACTGTACACATCAGTTGTTTTTGAAATACGGAGACAAATGTTGTGTGTTGTTCCACTCAAAGTCTAAACAATTGGAACAATAGCTCTACATCAATGTTGCCAATGAATTCTCTGACGGCCAAGTTCTAGTTCACGGTTTCCTGAAGTCAATGAATCGAAATAAAAATATGAAAGAGTTGAAATGTCTCTCAAAATGACTGTCTGTGTAATAGGGAATGTTCTGAAGAGCTGTTTAATTTGATGGCAACCGCACGTACAGTGCGGTCGTAGGTACCGCGAGTTCGATAGTTGTTGAATGAACTGTCAGCTGAGGTTTATCTACTAAACTACGATATAGAAATATTCTGAAGAGCTGTTCAGCTTGATGCAGATATTTACCGTTGTACCTTTATTCACCGAAGCACGATTCATCTGCACTTCCTTGACAAAGAATTGTTACGTACAATGCGGTCTTTAAGACAGTACGCGAACCCAAGCAAACTCCCGATTGACGTTTTCCATTAAGCTGCGATATAGAACTCTTCAAGGGAGCTGTGAATAAGACTTTGCAAGGTGAGCAGTGCATTCGCTTCTCCCCTGCTTTTGCAGGTTTATAGGTGGCGGTGACCACTCACCATTACGTAGACCGCCCTTCTGCCATATTTAAAAAAATACTTCTTTTTATTTATCCGTGCGCTTAATACCTCACTACAGAGGTTCGTTTCCCATTTTGCCATTTTAGTAACGTCGAACAGGATTAAAGTACATCGCTCCTTATTGCACGATTGTATAACTATCTGGTCCAGCGAATATACAATGTCCGACACGACAATATTTTAGAAATGGTAATCTGATTTTGGAATTCAGGGTATTTTTGTAAGTTGTGGGATTTTGATGAATGTTACCCGCGAATCTGATTTACTTTTTAATTTTCGGACACGCAAAATCCCTCCTGTTTTCCTTCAACACTGACTTTGTGAATAACGTGAACGAATTACCTAATTTGCATATTTGAAATATATGTCAGACGAACTAATTAAAACCAGATTAATTTAAAGTCCTTGGTAACTGGTGCCTGGTTGAGAAGGCCGTGCGTGGTGGCGAGCCTTGTGAGAGGCCTATATCTAACGGAGGAGAGACAAAGACTAATAGAAATAGTTCTAATTGAAAAGTTTTAATACAGTAATCGTGATCCATATTTGATTAACGTCATAAATTTTCCGTCTTGCTTGACCTTGGGGTATTATCGAGCTAAAAGGGACTTACGGTGAGTCACTCACGGATGATTTTTCCTTACCGAGAAACATAAACTTACATTGGGTGCAGCGTAGATTAAACCATTAAAAACATATTTTTCTTTCGCCTCCGATAAATATTTATTAACGCTAATAATACCCGTTAACTGGGTCATTGTTGTTATCAATGAAAACACAAACACTCATCTCGTGGCTAACGAGGATCGTTATCAGTGCAGAAATCTCGGAGAACTAGGGTTGTCAACTTGCAACCTTGGGGCTCCATCCGCGGCGATGTCTGCTAAAAATCCTATTTCACCTAGGAAATCACCTTGTCTCTCTAACCAGATCATATTTTTAAAACATATTTATTTATTTACTATTTTTTGTAAATCATTACAAAAGGCGGACACATTATCTCCCAGGCAACTATGCGGACTTTGGGCTATGCGGACATGACGTGGTTAATACACACATGATACACACATTGTAGTAAACAATAGTGAAAGCCGTAACAAATCAAAGTAATAGTTCAAGGCAATAATAATTATGCGTTGGATTTTGCAATGCGCTGAATTATAAATGTTCTTCTTTGGGTTGATGGCAGTATCAGTTGTCGCCTCAAGCGCGAGGACCATTTTGCCCATGTCAAGTGAAAATGATTTTCCATCAAACGTTTTCTCCATCGAAGTAAGATAGGAGTCTCTCAGTAAACTGTTAGTAGGTTTACTGAGGATAAGAGCTGGACTCCTTGGAGGCACAAAAACGCAGTCTTATGTTTTTATTTGATTATCACAAACATTACGCACACACATGACGCACTTTGAAGTTTAATACACTATTACACCACAAAACCCACAATACACACTTTTTATAATCAAACTAAAACTCTACCTTCACTTCTCGAGTTCTCACCAAAAAGTCTACAAATGTTAAATCTGTAGAAAATATGGGAAAATTTGGCAGGTACGGCAGCACTTAAGTGCATAGTATTATTTTTTGTGAATACTAGCAACAACCACTATCTTAAACAGAAGTTATTAAATGTACTATAGTTACGTCGCCTCGTCGACAGATTACCGATTTGACAGTTCATGAACAGTTGGTTTGAACTTTGAACTGGCGTACAAATTACAAAATAAATATTTTCGTCGTTAGGAATACGCGCTTTCAAAACAAATTTCAATAAAATAAAATGACAATAAAATAATTATTCAAATGGCTAATAGCGACGACGATAGCAGTAGTTCAGAATTGTGTAAAATACTTAATAACACATATATTTTATTATAACCACAATGGCATTTTTTATTTCCGTATTCCCTATTCTATCACATAAAAGAAAGTATTATCATTATCTGTTAATAAAACTATTTAATGCTACTGCTACGATTGTCAATAGTCACATCACTAGTTACATTAATCTGACATATGTCAAATCAAACAAGTTTCGATTGATCTACGAATATTTTTGTCTGGCTGGGTAAATGGGTAAAATCAACACGTGTTTTCCTGTAAAATTTATAAAATATAATTCAGAATGTTTAAGAGGTGTATAATATTTAAAGGTGGATATTTTTTTCTTCGAATATTGACGCCAATTGACAACCCTAGGAATAATAATTTTATTCACACTAGATATCTCAAGTTACTTGCGATAATAAATCAAGTATCCTCCTGAGAACTACCTTGTGTGCCCATTTATGTTTCAAACTAGATTTACCCGCGGCTCATATTTTTGGTTGCGTATTGTGTAAAATGTGTTCTAGGTAGTTATTCAAACTTTCTTCTTTTAATTGCTAAAAAGAAGAAACGCCGTCTCGTAATGTTTTTGACTTACCTTTGGTTTTGATAATATACAAAGTTTTAATCAGTTTAGTTTTAACTTTATCACTTCGCCTATTTAATAAGAAAATTCCAAGATTTTCTATATCAAAAGCCTGCAAGTTAGCTACGGTGACCTATCTCTGGTGTCGTTACAACGAGCGCTGAACGCATTAGCGCTCGAGCCCTGGTGCGCTACATTAGTGCTATTGAACCTTAATCTTAACCGTTTTAGACTCGGAGCTTTTGACTGCAAGGGTTTAAGACCATTAAAGATTTGTATTGTAACGTTCACTAGCCTTTAACTATAGTCTTAAAAGTTTATTAGCGCTCGAGCGGTCAATGTTCGTTTTTACAACACTACCTATATCCCAGCGGCTTTTACATTAAAAAAATGATACTGGAATAAGACGTGCGAACATGTTTAGAAAACTTGGATTACCACTTCACAAAAAATATTCCAACTATACTATTATTACAATTCGCGTACAAAAACGAGCAACGTGTAAATTAACGAAGCAAAAACCAGAATTCAGATAATTATAACGAGTACCTATGCCAATTTTGTATAAGCATACATTACTTACTGTGTGTTCCCACTAGGAATTGAAAGTTGTCGAAGGCTGCCGTGAAATTCATTACCGTATGAGAGTGAATCAAAAAGTTCTTAGAAACGCATGTTAATAAAACCTTTTTGGGGGTAATTTAGTTTTTATTTTAGGTAAAGAGTCACTATCACAGAGTATTTATGTCAAGTGTTGTCGCTTGATTCGATCGTACTACTCTTTAGCAATTAATTATTTTGTCTAACGAGTTGTTAAAAACATCCAATTATAGAAAAAAGCGAGTTTCGTGCAGTAATAAAGTACCTGTGTCTGACAAAAATGTCCAAAAAGGATATTTTTTTGGCCTTCCAGCAGACCTTAGTGGCTGATGCTTTTTCCCTATTCCACGGTCGCTTACTGGTTTGCTGAATTTAAAACGGGCAGATCGAGTTGTGAAGATGATCCCCGTTCTGGTCGGCCTTCTACCTCCGTCACGAAAGAATGCTTCAGAAAAGTCGAGAAATTGATTTTAGAAGACGATAAAATCACCATAAAATATTTAGCAGACTAAAGATTTCATTTGGCAGTGTTCAATCCATTTTAACGGAGACTTTAGAATTCAAAAAAGTACCGGCAATATTGGTTCCGCGAATGATAAGTATAATAACTGAAGAAAACAAAAACCGACGTTTGGAAATTTCAAAGCAGAATCTTGAAACTTTTAGCATGATCCCGATAAAGAAGATTGGGCACATTTGACCCAGCGAGAACCGAAACCAAATAGATTCCAAATGTAAACTTACAATGTGTAGTTAAACGCTCATTGTTTTTTTTAGAATCTACTGGGTGTCTTTTTATTTCTTGACTACCTTTTATTTCAGAGATTAAATTATAGTCTCTATAAGTTCCCGAATTTATTAAAGCTGTTCTTGATTATCTACACTGACGGATATATATTGGAAGTTACTGGACCATACGCAACGACAACATCCGATGCGGACGTTATGTGTCAATTAATACAAGACGAAGATGGGACAATTGGTTCCTTGAACAAAATTATGTCTTTATCGTGGACTCCGTGATGCGATACCACTTGTAGAAGAATGTGGATATCAGGCACATATGCCACCGTCCGGAAACAATGAAGCGCAGCTGAGCACAAGTGACGCTAATAAATCTAGATTGATCACAATGTGTCGTTGGGCAGTGGAAGCCATTAATGGTAGAATAAAACGTGATTTTAAAATATTTATAAATAATTATTTTCATAGAGCACTACCCAACTGGTTTACCGATTTTAGGATTGCAGCTGCGCTTATAAATACGTTTCAAGAATCGTATGAGGACAGTCAGTCAGTATGCAACATCTTTTATAGAATTAATAAATGTAAATATAAACAAAAGGCAACCTATTAGGTGATTATGTAGAAGAGAATAATTTAAACAGACGTAGCGCAACTTTTCAAAGAATGGAACCGTCTCACGTAGATTATATAGATTATATGACTATTTGGTACACGATTTATCTTTCTACTCACTGTGTTTCTTGTCCATACTTCATGCCCATTCTTCTTTTGTCGTTGTTTTGTAACCACGGATGAAACGTGGGTCCACCATTTTGATCCTGAAAGGAAGAATCAAAGCATGTCTTGTAAACGGCCATCTTCTCCCCCCCATAAAAAAATTTCGAGTTGTTCTGACCACAGGCAAAGTTATGGCTTCTGTGTTCTGGGATTTTGAAGGAATCCTTTTTATTGACAACATACCGAAAACAAAATCGATAACAGGTACCTATTATACAGATTTGATCCCAAAAGTGTGGTGTTAAGCGATTAAAGTAAAACGTCGAGGAAACTTGTCATTTGGCGTGTTGTTTCACGCTTTCGATAACGGTTTAGCTCATCGATCTGAAGTTGCACTCACGGCAATCCGCAAAGCTGGCTCGAAATTCTTAATCACCCACCATATTCATCGGACTTAGCCCCTAGTGATTAGGAAGTTGTTTTTGTCGATAAAAGTAAGTCTATATAACACTTCCCTAAAATATCCGTAATCCGATCCCCTGACACACTATATATTTTGACTAGACTATTTTCTAAAGACTGATTTTGCTAATTTCACGTCGCGACAATATTGTCGCGGGGCAACTTGTCTCTGTGTGTGTGCACATTATATGGAATTTGCATAACAATATTGCACTCTTGTGTTAATTCTGTCGCTTAAAAGAAATGTAAAATTTGCATTAATAGAATAAATGTCCGAGCAAACATGTCCAATATCCAATGCCACCACAGAGGCACACGCTTCTGTGGTGGGGGGAACACGCCACTTGGCGAAAGGTGCATACCAGAATCCTATGCAGATTACGATTATGTTTAATCAACGGATATGCAGTGTTGTAATATGATTTGCGGCTATTTTGACTGCAACGATAGCTCAGTAGGTAAGTTTACGTAATAAATACTAGTTTAAATTAACTCCAGACTTTACCTAAGAAAACATTCGATGTTTTTTATTTAGCGGTAGTTAATGGGTAAAAATTTGAAACAATGCAATTATGGCTATGTATGTTAAAAATTCAAATTTTTTGGTGAAATTTCTCGTTTACACTTTAAGGCCACTGATTCTATGCATTAGTTTCAGAGATATGAAAACATGATACGATTATGAAAGAGAACTTGGTAGTAATTTCTACACACGTTGTATTTATGATAAGAAACATAGCGGTTATTTATGTAGGTAATGATAATGTTACATAGTAATATAATAAATATCTTTAGTCTTTGAGACGAGTTGATCGACGTCTGTCGATCACCAGATTCAGATAGGTAGAGATTCCAATCTTAATGATATCAGTCATTTCAGCGTTTAGTTTCTTTTCTTCTCTCATGTTTGTAGTATAATGTCGAGACATCATCACCAAACATCATTACGTGTCGAGACAATACTTTTATTTATTCGGAAATCCCCAACACTATACACGTGTAACTTTGTCCACGGTTAAATCTGGAGGGACGGGTGGCCGGGATGTAGAACGCCTATTTTTCTCACGTTATAAGCAGGCTATACCTGCACAAACGTCTGCGTTGGTCACGGTGATTATGCGAGAATCGTGTGACGTATTTAAATAACGAATATTTCCCAAATTCCATGACGTAAAAATAATATATTAGTATTTTCCTATACTAGACTATACATTTTTTTCATATTAAAGAAAAAAATAATTTTTTGTTCTGTAATATATTGGTCGTATTACTCGTTGAACATGAAAAAAATAATCTTGTGACAGCCACGGAGATGACATTTTGAGACTTTGGATGCATAATTTAATAATTAAATAAGTTTAAATCTCTAATTTTCCATTGTTGCCTCGAGTTGTTATACTAGTCATAAAAAAAACCTGCAAAATAGTTATGTGGCCAAAAGTCACAAAATTACCTCAAATAAAATATTTACTCCAATACGGAATACGAGTATTATGCGTTACAGCCTTTTCGACACAATACACGAATAAGTAAACATTGTAAAGATATCACATATGCTTTTGCAGATTACAATAGGCACGTCCACACAGATTAAACAATAGATGATAACCAATGAGTTTTAAATATTAGTGGCCAGTAGTTCGGAGGGTTGTTACGACATTCGTCAAATCCGATATTTGCCAATAGGGATCCTGCAAACCCTCAAATATTACGGGTACCCGCGGTGTTGCGAGATTGCAATCCTTACACGCAACACATACGCACAATTAGTTCTACTATGCCGATCTTTCCCATCACAACCAATAAATAGCAAAGGTTTTAAACACCGAGACATACTTACTCAGGCTGCTTCCTTAGTTAACACACCGCCTATACTTTTATAATAGCATGTTCATCTTGAGGAAAACACTGGTACACAATAAAAACCTTTATTAATTGTCATAAATTGTATTGAAATTTTTATAATCCATCTTTACGATCCATTATTTAAATAAGAACAAGTGAGATTAATGAACAATGGGCAGTTAAAGCTGAACTGTGGGATATAAAGTTTAAAATAAAATTAGGTATTTATTATGTGGAAGTTACAGAAAGAAATAAACGTTAAAACTTAACATTCATTTATACTTATGGTTGGTTTCAAGGCTTTTTGTTAGGCGAAGATGGCCGACCGACGTTATTTGATTAGTAGTACTGTATGGTATTGTGCTTTTCGCTCCAATAAATATAAATGAAAAATCCCAAATTCACGTCACGTTCACCTGTGACTGTAACTTCCTGACGGAAAAATGTTCACATTCGTATATGGCGTAGTTCTTTCGAATTATCCTTTATTGTTTTCGTCATTAGCATTTTCTGACAGGACTTCACAGAAATCTAAGGGTCTGCCCGGACGAGTTGTTTCTCCAGTCCCGAGAAATCGAAAAGGTCGAGAGAACTAACAGCTATTACGTAGCAAAACCATTAATTATTTTGTTAAGCTATTAATTATAATGATGTATTTAAATGGCTTACGAATCGTATTAATTAGCTTTGATGCCAATCAACATCAGCTTATAACATCTGACAGTAAGGCGCAAGCCTATCCCTAGCAATCACTATGGCGGAACCATCTAGTGATTACTAGGGTAGGCTTGCACTCTCTTGGTGTGCAGTGCAGATACACATCCTCCAGTTCCTTTTTTTTAATTCTCGATCATGCCGACTTCCTTATGATGTTTTCTTTCACCACCCATAATTAAAAAAAAACACATTTAGTGTGTTATTTGACCATTGTCCCGTAATCGTCTTTTATTCAAGGTTCTATTAAGCCAAGAATCTTTTAAGTAGTCAATGTTTTTCTGGATTTTTAAAATTAAATTAAAATTGCATTTAAAGAGGGAGAGGATAGTATAAATCGCCTCATTTTTGCGCCAAAAAGTCGATTTGTTAACAAATGCGTCCTTTAACTAATGTTTCTTTGAAATGTACCTTAAAACTATATTATGCCCACCTGTAAATGTGATAGAAAAATATCAAGAACTGTAAGAAAAAAGCTAAGGTATCGAAGTACTTTTGATGTGTAACCAATCCGTCAGCTGTCGTGTGTTAATTTTATTATTCTGCTATGGGGGAATCCCGTATAGCAATATTGTACAATAGCAAATAAATGGACCTTTATAAAAAAATGTTCTATGGGGTGGCCTTTTTAGTAAATTCAGAATCGACCTTTTTGGTTCTTCTTTTTATTAGTGTGATTTTTGCAATTCTAAAGCGAGGTAAATACTTTAACAAATATTCTTATTTATTTGTGTCGTTATCTGAGCAAAGGTTATTGTTGGTATAGTCTATACTATAGACTAGATTTATTGATTCCGTAAGACATTTTTTAAAATTTAAAATTGTGTTGTAAGATTCTGTTTGAATCGAAAATATTCCGTTTTTATTAAGATAAAGCAATTTTTAATCTACATTTTTTTTCAATAAAGTTGAATAGTCCTTTACTCAGATCTTTAAGAATATGTTCTTATTACTATTAAAATAATGATAAAAAATTAAATGAACAACAGAAAACACTGAACGAGCAGCCTAGATGAACCTGGATGACGACAAATTTAGAGCCGAGTTAGTTTAGGTTCTCCGATGACATAGGACATACAATATAGGAAGCGGAATAATTGATGACATTCTTAGTAATTTAAAATTATTTACTTCAGTTATTATTCATATATAGGTTGTTTTGTTGATCACCATTAGCTACTCATTTAATATTGTTTGCTGCTTGTTTAAACACAGACCTTTGGGGCCGTTATTACGTAAGCACCAAAGGGGTGGTCGTTGCTTTGCTTATTTCTGATTTCTAATGACATTTCTTTATGAATGGCCATTACGTCAACAATATTTATTTATTTACTTTCGTATTTTTGGCAACATTTAGTAGATTCTGATTAAATGAGAAACTTGATCAGATTTTGTAAAAAATATACCAATGCTTACGTTAGCATTTAAGAACTTTGCTTACTTACCCTGACGGGGGGGTAAATAATGACTAAAATTCTGCTTACGTAATATTTACTTGAACGGCCCCTTTAACAATTATGGTGAAACTTAAAAATAAACAGTACCCACCGTATTGATTGCTCCTACAAAGGGAAATAAAAATTATAGAATTTCAGTCATTGTGACGAGACCAAGTAAGTCCGTGAATAATAAATCGTCGGTTTTCATAGGTAATAAGTTTGGTGGTCAGTTAGGAAATTTATTTTTTAGAATTCGTATCTTTTATATTAAATTAGAATTTGCTGCACACAAAGCACAAAGATTGTTGTTGCGCAAAGATGGAATCTATTTTCCAAAATTAGAGTTATTTACACTTCAGAGATGTTGACTTTCTGTAGGACTCAATTTGTAAACGTACCTACTTATTTATAATATAAAATCGTTCAGAAGATTGAAAATGTATCTATAAATAATTAAAATTAACATCTACTATATATAACGGACTTTTTTCTTATTGAACATTGAGATAAAAATTTCAAAACCATACGGACGAAGCCGCGAACACAAGGTTGTTTTAATCTAATACATAATTTATTATTCATATTTTATTTATAACGTTACTCGTAGTATATTTAGAGACTTAATTAGGTCAAGCGTTGTGTACATTTTTTCTCGATGATAGTATCGTTGAGATTTGATTCAGAAATATGCGCATGACTCTTTGTATTTTCCCTCCATTGCGTTAAATTTTCCCACACCGATTTCAGAGAAATGTTGAATTATTCACTGATTTTATTGGTGCTCTTAATTTTCGTTGTTAAAATTATATTGGGACAGTCGAATGGGGTTAACGGGTCATTGGTGACTTAGCCTAGATATTTTCGTTAGGCAATTAAATTAATAAAGATTTATAAATATGTATCATATGTCAAATAATTATTAGATTAACCTAACCTATCAACCATGACTTGGTTCTATAGGTCCAAGTTTTCCAACCACCTGATGGTAAGTGGATACTGTAGCCCATAGACATCCGCGATTCTTGCCAACATTAGCCCATAATGACAAACGTTAGCACGCCCTCGGATGCGCTCCCTACCTACATCGATCATTCAAGTAAATTTAGTGTGGTGTCTAGAACCGAACGATGTATTATATTTATATTTACAACGCGACTATATTCAATCGATGATGTTCAATTTTTGTATTGATTTTATATAATCCAGTATTCATTTAATAAAACATGAATAACCATTCATCCATGGGTCGACAATCGATCATTCTATGAACTCTTCTATCAACCAATGTTATCGATTGTGTTTGAGGCGTTTAATATCGATTGGTCGACGTCAATCGACCGCCATCTAAGTGCACCTTAAGAATCAGGTTGCTTGGAAGTCGGAAAGCCATACTAAATGGCGTATCATTATAATTTCCAGCGAATAATTAAAAGCAGTAAAGATTTATAAAGCTTGATTTATTATTAACGCCTCTCTGTCAGTCTATTATACGCGTTCAGATCCGATTTAGAATATAAATTCATTTTATTACTATTTTTATTACGGTTATTCATTGTTTTATTATTGCAATGAACCTTGTTTTGACCTCCTACAAAATCACTGTCTCAAAACTAAGAGAGCAATTAACAAATTGGCCGCAATTGCGCGTGCGCAATGTAAACAAAGACATATTAGTGACATCAGTCTACGGCTACCAACTCAATGCGCCATCGAATTGCGTGGGATGTTAAGTACAGCCCACGCGATTATCATCATTATTATTTTACTTTAAAAAAATATCTAGCACAAATAAATTAAACCTTAAGACCACATAAACCAGAAATACATAATTTTTTAAATCAAATTATCACGAAGATTTTTAAATCGAATTACCACAAAGATTTTCAAATTAAATTACCACGACGATTTTAAAATCAAATTACCACTAAGATTTTTAAATCAAATTACGACGAAGATTTTTAAATCAAATTAAATTAAGATTTTTTTTAAAGAAAAAAGTAGGCGGTGAAGCATATCGTACAATATACCTACTGCATTTCTGACTTTATTATTCCCTCAATATACGTGCCTTTTCCGTAGGGAGTGAGATAAACCGAGCTCATTCCCATCCCACCCCAGTGGCGACAGTATCCATTTACCACTAGATGGACTGTTTACTCCTCTTAACTCTTCTGTCACCTTCATTCTATAAGAAACGAAGCTAGTAATACTTATACGACCTTCATAAATTAACGTCTAATTTCGCCTTCGAAACAAATATTACTCTGAACACGTATACGTTAATGATTTCCTTAAAATGCTTACCTTTTACATATTTTCATCAAGATTTTCACCGAATACATCTCTGATCTAATCTTCATCTAATAAATGCTGGAACAAATTTTGATAAAACGTGAAATCAGAGTTTCTTCACCTTAGAACGTGCTCGGTGTGATTCATCATTCATCTGATAAGATTGCTAGCAAAAATGTAAAGGCGATGCTGATATTACAGTAGTATTAAGTCTTTTTTAGCTAGACTATTTTTCGTGTCTACTAAAGTATGTTTAGACTTGCCGTGTTATAGAGTTCTCACATAGAGCAAACATTTTTTTCTTTTTATATTCTGTGTTTAAACTATATTCGAGGCCGCTCTATTGGCATCTTTCACCAGTATAATTAGGACATTATACTTGACATAGCTCGTAGAATCGGCATGTTGAAGTGGCAATGAGCAGTTCATATTTGCCGCAAGATCGATGGCCGTTAGTGTAGACGAGTCTTTGAGTGGAGGCCACGTACCGGCAAGTGCAGTCTGGGATGCCCTCCGGCCAGGTGGACCGACGACTTAAAGAAATTCGCCGGTGATGGTTGAATGAGGAGAGCCGAGGGTCGTGTGTGGTGGCGAACCTTGGGAGCGGCCTATATACGTATCTTATTATACATTTTACTCCCTATCCTTCCCACTCGTTTATTTGACTCCTAAATCCCCAAAAGCATTTGACGTTACGTGTTTGGACTGATGATGGCGTATCACATATTCGTGGACGGCAGGAATAAGTTGATGATAACTCAGATAATATTTAATTTTAAATAACAAGTTTTAGCACGTTTTATCACTTCGGATTTACGAATAAAATATTAACTCAATATTCTATATATTCAGAGAAATTAGTTTCAGTATTTAAATAAATACTATATCATACCATTCCAGTCCACTGCTGGATATAGGCCTCTCCCAAGGCTCTCCACCGTGCACTAACTTCGGCTTTTCTCATCCAACCACCCGGTGGTGGCGGCCATCTTCTTCAATTCGTCGATCGACGCGAAAACTCACCCATTCAACTTTTAAACTGCGGATTTGAAAACAGTAAATTTCACTCCAGTCATTCTCTTTGGGCTTTCCAGTCCAGTCCAGGATCTTTGGGCAGTATCCGCGTACCATCTCCGTGGACCTCCCCCGGGTCCCTCTCCGCTTCGTCTCTCCAGCGGTGCTTGGGACGTTCGATCTGTCGTCGACCACTTGGTTGTCCCGCATAGGCTTGCTTTTCGGCGCGATCCTCCCCCATCCTCTCCATTAGACCGAGCCAACGAAGTCTGCCTGCTTTAATCTCGCCGATGATTGCACCAGTCTCGAACATCAGCTCTTCAAACTCCTTGTTGCATCTTACACCACATGTACCATCTTTCTCCTTATCGGTCCCAAAATTTTTCTCCAGATTTTTCTTTCTGTTACTAGAAGTTTATTTTCTACTTTTTGCTTCAGCGTCCAGGTCTCGCATCCATACACCAAGATTGGTTTATTGACGATTTTATATATGCGACTCTTGATGTTCTTTCTTACTTGGATACCTGAACCTCAATGTCTTGTGGAGAGTTGCACTACACCTGAGTGAGAGTTCTGAGTATTTTGAATGCGGATTTTTATAGTTTTATTGATGATCACCTGTAATGTCATTAGCATTAGTCTTCTGTAGCGTGTGTATTCGCATTGGACATATAACCCTAAGTCTAACTTTAACCACATTTAAACACGGCTTGAATTTAAAAATATTACCCTTAGTCTCAATTTTAATGACATTTAAACACGGCTTGAATTAAAAAAAAAATTACTAAATGGGCAGCAAATCGTGATCAACAAAACAAAATATCTTTAACTTTAACAAAATATCAAAATAACGAATAAATAAACTTTAAATTATGTACCTACTAAGAATTTCATCTCAAAGTCGAGACGAGACGCACAGAAACTAAACCTATAACCCCAACTTTATATTTGCCGCCATCGATTTGCTGTCACTTCACTATTTCTTGCTGCCTACTCATGTAATTATTTCTTTTTAAGTACAGACCGGGGACTTCGCTGTCTTACTTCATCCTGATTTTTCATCACTTCTGGAAGATAATATATAAATAATAATATATAATAATACATTGATATTTTGATTTTTGATATATTTTAAATTTTAATGCTGATAATTTTTTTATGTTACCATATTCATATACAAATTTAATTGTTTCAAATGAATACACTAAATAAATAGAAAATCTCTAAATCTTTTATTAACAATTTAATAGTTTTCCTGGACCTCCACAGTCTACATACAAAATTTATTCTTAAATGCTGACTTATATGTTATCATATTATTATAATGTGAGATAAGTGTTCATTTTTATTTAAATATAAATTAGTTATCAAAGGCGTAATTTATTGAATAAATATTATGCAATGTACGTGTGATTATCTCGAGGCTCGGGCAGAGACTGCCTCTGATAACCTCGTCTTATCATTGTTATTTGACTTAACACTGTGGTGCCGCCGCGGGGTCGTTTAGACCTCTTTACTCAATCAATTTATGAAACATTTAAAGTTTTTCTTATAAAATAGTTCGCCGATGTTGTAACTTATTGTGGGTGTACAAATGTTTAATTCTCATATATGTATATATTTTAAATTTGATTTGTACTTAGTTGTTCTTGGTACTTTAAATACAGTAACTCATTAAGTTATTATTTTCTAGGAATTGGACAGATTTATTATTACTTATCTACTAAATTTAACTCAATAAGTAAGTTTAACTATTTTTATAATAATGACTATTAATATTGTTGATACAGCGTGCTTTTTTAAATCGTTTTTATATTTGAAATAAACTCAAAAACTATGGAACAAATTTTGAAAATTCTTTCATTTTTATGAAGCAGATGGATATTGGGCTGTGTTTGGGTTTCATGGGTAAACGTAATATTTGTAAATCGGTAATCGCATCGTTGCCACCTGAGCGCATTTATAAAGGCACCAGTTACAGTTACTAAACAATGTTACAATTCGTTTATTATACCATAATATTTACTATTCACCGTAACTCCTTTGCAATAAGGTACATTCTCGGGTGTCGGTACTGAATGATAAGTTAACAGAAAACCGTAAATGGCACATTTTTATGTCAACATTTGTCAATAATGCATCGTATTTCTAGTAGTTCTAGTCATTGTAGTTCTCTTACAATGCAGTTAACCTAATTTCATTATTAAAAATTGACTAATAATTACTTATACCTGTTTGCTTGAATGTAACAAATTGATTAAAACTATTTGTTATTTTCAAAGAACATGTAATACAGTAGCGATTGTCTGGCCTAATGGATAAATCGATAAAGCTAATACATTATTTAATCTTAGGTCATCGTCCTATTGGGGTCGATGTGGTCTTTTATGTATTATACATTTGCTGAACAAGGGTAAGAGTTTTTCCATGTAAAACATGTCTTATTCATAGTTTTCTTTATGGGGTTCCCTTTTTGTGACTAACTTTATCTAGACTCTAGACTATAGTTTTATCTGGACTTTTTAAGTATATATCAGTATATAACGGTTCATTATATTATCTTCTTGCAATATCAAAGGAATTTCCGCTCATTATCTTCTACGTGGCCCTGTTGCTCATTGTTAGATGTTACACATATACTAGAAATATTCTTTAAAACATCGAATCAGGGTTTACTGAAGATGTTTTAACGGTAGTGATAATTAAAAAATCCATGTTTAACGGACCCTAGCTTCAAATTTATGATCTCACGATATTATCAGACTACCAATGCTATCGAATCTATTAACTACTATGGCAACATTGGAAACTTAAATAAATTTAAATCATTCTTAATACGGGATTGGAATTCGTGATAGGTATTTTACATTACTTGTTTTTCTTTTTTTTATAGAAAGAAGGTGGCATGTTATAAATGGCAGACAACATTCGCTTGTTTTTATGTAAAAGTGATAAATTTCCGTTCCTATTTCCACGTCCAAACTTGCCGTCACCGTCAGAGTACATGTTTTCACTGCTTGATATAGACCTCCTCCTAAGGCTCGCTTACACGATCTTCGGCTTCACTGTATAGAAGATTATGTATTACAATTTATTACCTAACGTAGTTTTAGAAAATTACCTTCAATTTTGTCACTATTATTGTGTTCAGTACTTTGTATATTGCCTTCGAATTTAAATAATGACATACGACGACAGAGTATACTTAAATGTCACTTAAATGCCACTTACAGTCATTTAGTTGAACTACGAACATGAATTACTAATGTTATTATTTATTCATAAATATAATCAAATTCGTTTTAATTTTAAACAAATTGGGTAACTTCTTGCAATGTCTTTTACTTGAACATTTAATAGGGAATTTCAAATGAAGAAGACAATATAGGTAATAAGAAAAGTTTATTAACAGATCCCCAAATCGATTCCAATTGGGTTGACTTCTATTTTAAGTTATATAATTAATTAACGTAAGTTGTACTCATATGTTTAAAAATGGCTGAAATAGTAGAAAACGATTCTAATGTTTATATTTTTGTAGTGTCATTATAACTACACATGACGGACACAACACGACATTCCCACCTCAAATACTCACAGCCAAATATCTACCTAATTTTGCTTTTTCAATATTGATTTGTTAAAAGCTTTAGTTGTCAAATAAGCCACAAAACTTCAAATTTAACAATAAAATCAACCATCGTAGGTATAGGTCCTTCTCAGTAAGACCGGACTTTTAAAATTCTAAAGGTAGTGTAAAGATTGACAACGAACGGATACGTGTTTGATGTTTGTATTGATGTATCTATCAACGTCGACGTTCGCGAGGTGTTTGAACAAATCTAAACTAACAGAAGTTTACAATAGTTACGTCACTGCGTGGAAATTTCATATTGGTATATATTGAAAACCTTTACTTCGGACGTGTGCACTAATGCACTTGAGTATGTGGTGAACTGAGCTTAAAATTTACTGCCCCCGACTTGTAATGCATGCATAAATTTCATTTTGTTTGGCACACATCCATAAAATCGCTTTGTTATGTTACCTATTTCTGTGAACTTATTATACACGCGATTTATGTATTTTTTGTTGTGTAATTGTAGTTATTTAGTTCCATGTATTCATTAACTCCCCTTACCTTGGACTGTATAAAAGTTTCTTAAAATATTTGATTATACCGACCGTAATGTTATTGCGTTATATAAACACCTACGTCAGTAAATATTTTTAGCATCGTTGATTATTTATTATTAGATCTAAAAGGAGTCAAAGCAGAAAACTGTTCGTTTGTTCTGTTAGATCAATTATAAGTACCTAAATTATTTAGATGGTCGAAAAGATCCGTGCCGGCGTCACACAGGTCAAATAAACAATCGAAGTGTGACAGTGTTGGGGCGCGCTATCGCATTTTCCGGAGGCTGGCGCGCGCCTGCGCCGGCAGTGCCGCCGGCGCGAGCGCACGGAAAGCATGTGTTCCGCGCTACCAGTGCCATGTACATAGAACCGGCCGCCTTTCGCGCACCCAGCGCCGAGTCCCTCGCCGCAACCGACCCTCAAACGGCCTTATGGACGCAGTGCTTACCCTCCCCGTTATTCGCAGGCAAGAAAGCGCCCCTGAAAACCTTCGAAGAGATCCAGCCGCTGCTCCAGCAAGGTCGCAAACGTGAGCTCAAACTCATCATCAGGGAGAACTCCTGGCCGATCAACAGTCCCGTGCGAGCATCCCTCTGGCCGGCCCTTTGCCGGCAGCATCAACATGGGAAGTCTATGCTGGAGGGCTTCTACTGGGACATGGTTACACAGGTCAGTGCTCCATTTAGTTACGCAATTGTGATTTAATCATTCGATTTTTGTATAAAATCCTCGCTTGATTTTTTTTAGCCAGAGGGACGATAACGTTACGACGTTATCTCGTGAAACCGCCGAGTAATGTTCCCAAGGTCATGTCTATTTACTTTGCGCAACGCACAGTTATTTGTAAGATATCGCGTCCAGAGATATGAAAGTGACGTTCTCAGCGAGGACGCCAACTCTCAACACAACTATATAGCTACATAATTCAGATTGAAAGGTTGTTGAAATCGATGTCACGTGACTTGTTTAAACCGTCTTTCAATGGTGCTTAACTTTTCCACGCGTATAAATATTAGCCATTTGTCAGCGACTGATTTTAATCTCAAGTTAAAAATCAAAATTGCCACCTCTGCTTAATATTGAAATTCTGTTTTTACGATAATAAAATGAGTAATTTTGTTAAAAACAAATTGTGTATAACATTAAACTGTAGATAAAATTTGTTCAAAACTTAAAAGCGCTAGGAAAAGCGTCGTCCCCAAACTCTTCAGTCAATCGCGGGGTGGGGGAAGCCGGCTGTCATTCAGCTTTTATGTACGACATCAACGCGCGTCCGCGCATCCTCCGCGCTACAATGCGAGCGGCCCGCGTATCTTAATGAGCTACCAGTCGCTTAAACAATAGTCTAGTAATTATACAAGTGCCACGGATAATGTGGACTATATACCTATTAGATTTATGATTTGCTTTTTTTGCGGTACATAAGCGATGATCGTAAGTTGTTCTCTGACGTTTTGATGAGTTTTGTTTATATGTAAAAAGAATTGTATTGTTTTTTTTTTGTCATTATAGTAAACACTTATTGCTTAGATACACTTGGTTGACAAGTTAGCAATCTGAGCAAGAAAAAAATTAAATGGATGTTAAAAATGCCTGGATTGCGTTGCTCGGGTTAAATCTACAAGAGGTCGCGCACACATGATCCGCAGCCGCGCCGATTAAATTTGTTAACGGATAAATAATTAAACTACTTTGTTAAAAGTATAAATTATAAACTCTTTATTCTAGACTATTCTTTGCCCGTGAGTTCGCCCATTTGGAACATAGTTTCATCTGGAAAATTGTAATTATCCTATACTACACATTTTTTATAAGGGGTTTTCCAATAGGGACTTGACAACTTTGAATTCAATTTGTGAACGCACCCTTTCACTAATCATCGAACTGTCACTGTCAATTTATTCAGTAAACTTAACATTTTCATCATGGTAAAGTACACGAACGAACAACGTCTGCAAATTATAAAAATTTACTACAGAAATTCGGAGTCGGTGACCGCTACTTTAAGAGCGTTAACTCCGATTTTCGGTCGTAATTCTCGCCCTAGTAGACAGGCAGTAACAAGTTTAGTGCAAAAATTTGAGTCTACATATTCGTTGTGTGATGTTGCCGTGCCAGTGAGACAACGGGTTGGTCGAAGTGTCGAAAATATCGCTGCCGTTGAATCGTTCGTAGCAAATGATCCAAAGCAGTCAATTCCACGGCGTTCTCAAGAGTTGGACATCGCCCAGACCACTTTATGGCGAATTTTGCGTAAGGATCTTGGTTTAAACCCATACAAGATCAAGCTGACTCAGGAATTGAAGCCGATGGACCATTTAAAGCGACGTACGTTCTCCGATTGGGCTCTGGAAAAGATGCGCCAAGATGATCAATTTCATCGCAAAATCATCTTCAGTGACGAAGCTCATTTTTGGCTCAATGGGTTCGTCAATAAGCAAAATATGCGTTATTGGTCGGGTGAAAATCCACATGTGCTTCATGAAACACCACTTCATCCACAAAAAATAACTGTTTGGTGCGGTTTGCATGCCGGCGGCGTCATAGGGCCATTTTTCGTCATTTTTTCGTCGACGATAATGATCGTCACGTTACTGTGAATGGTAATCGTTATCGCGCCATGATTACCGATTATTTTTGGCCCGAATTGGAAGATATGGACTTGGACAACATGTGGTTTCAACAGGACGGTGCCACAAGCCACACAGCACACGTTACAATCGATTTATTGAAGAGTAAGTTTGATGAGCGTGGAATCTCAAGTAAATCTCAAGAAATGAACCAGTCGATTGGCCGCCTCGTTCGTGCGATTTAACGCCTCTAGACTTTTTTCTTTGGGGCTACGTCAAGTCATTGGTCTATGCCAACAAGCCGACGACGTTGGAAGAGCTCAGAGCCAACATTGAACGCGAAATAGCAGCCGTTTCGGCCGAAATGTGTGGCCGTCATCGAAAATTGGGTCCAACGAATCGACCGCTGCAAACGTGCCCGCGGTGGCCATATGAACGAAGTCGAGTTCCATTCATAAATGTTTTGATTGTACTTCAACCCGATAATAAAGTTTTTGAAATATCTCAAATGGTTTGCATTTTATTTTGAAAAAAAGTTGTCAAGTCCTGTCAATGTCCCACCATCTTCAAAAGAAACTTACTACCAACAAGTGATAATCAAATATAGTACACGGATGGATCGAAAACTAAGTCCGGTACAGGAGCAGGCATGTAAAGGCTGTTTTTTTTAGAGGTATAGAACTTTGAAATGGAATAAAACAAGGATGAATTTTTAAAATTGACATGAAATTGAGTTTATTCAAAAGATAATCTTTTGGCATTATAATTTAAATATGATTTCTGGCATATGACCGCCACGGCTGGCTCGGACGTAATCCAATCTGGAGGTCCAATTTTCAATAACTTTTTCCAACGTTTGTGGCCGTATATCGGCAATAACGCGGCAAATGTTGTCCTCCAAGTGGTCGATCGTTTCGGGCTTATCGGCGTAGACTAGCGACTTCACATATCCCCACAGAAAATAGTCTAGCGGCGTTAAATCGCACGATCTTGGAGGCCAATTCACGGGTCCAGAACGTGAAATTATGCGGTTACCAAACGTTTCCTTCAGTAAATCAATTGTGGCACGAGCTGTGTGACATGTTGCGCCGTCTTGTTGAAACAACAGCACCTGCACATCATGGTTGTTCAAATGAGGAACGAAAAAGTCAGTAATCATGGCTCTATAGCGGTCACCATTGACGGTAACGTTCTGGCCAGCATCGTTTTTAAAGAAGTACGGACCAATGATTCCACCAGCCCATAAAGCACACCAAACAGTCAGTTTTTCTGGATGTAACGGTGTCTCAACATACACTTGAGGATTATCTTCACTCCAAATACCAAATACGGCAGTTTTGTTTATTGACGTAGCCATTCAACCAAAAGTGAGCTTCATCGCTAAACAAAATTCTCTTATGAAAATCGGGATCAATGGCAATCTTGTTTTGGGCCCATTCACCGAATCTACGCCTTGCTAGGTGATCGCGTGGCTTCAATTCTTGCACGAGTTGGATTTTGTAAGCACGCAAACCAAGATCTTTCCGCAAAATCTTCCATAAAGTGGATGGACACATATCCAATTCCTGTGCACGATGGCGGATAGACTGATTCCGGTCTTCCTCTACGCTACGCTCTACAGCAGCACTGGCTTCTTCTGTATGCACTGTACGACGTCTCTGTAGATGCGTATTATCATTTAGAGTAAACGTGGTGCGAAAACGGTCCATAGTTAGTCGAATTAATTGCTCTGATGGACGATTATGTTGACCGTAAAATGGACGTAGTGCGCGATACGTATTTCGAACAGAACCATTATTTTCAAAATAAATTTGCACAATTTGGAAGCGTTGTTCAGGCGTCAGTCTATTCATGTTGAAATGCCAAACCAAACTAAACACAAATCACTTGACAGCTGACAAAATGGCCGCCAGTTAAAACAGTGTTGTCAACTTAAAGTTCTATATGTACCTCTAAAAAAAACATCCTTTATAATGATCACACTAAAATCACTCAAAGTATGGGACAATATGCGACAGTCTTTCAGGCAGAGGCAATCCAATAATTACTTGCGTTAGGGAGATAATGAGTAGACTTACCAACACTAAGACTATTATATTCTCAGTGACAGTCAAGCTGCTCTACAGGCGCTCATGTCCTATAAAATCGATTCCAGGTTTGTGCTCAATTGCGTTAAAGACCTTAATCATCTAGGTTAACGCAATAGGGTGAACCTAATTTAGGTCCCGGGACATGAGGGTTTTAAAGGCAGATGAACTGGCAAGAAAGGGGTCAGAGACCAAATTCATTGTACCAGAAGCTTTGCAGGTCTTGCATTAGGAACGACAAATAAGGTATTTAGAGAACAAGTCCAACATCAGACCTTAGGCTATCCCCATTCTTTCTTATAAACAATTTTTAAAATAAAAAATAATGCTGTCGTTATTACTCGTATGTTATCGATACACCGTTCTTCATTAAATCGATGCGCGAACGTCACTTATTCTATGGAGTGAACTGTTTTTGTGTTACGGTATCCTTATTTGGAGGCATTATTTGTTTTAAATTCAGTCAATGTGTCTTGTTCCTAATTCGTACAATCGCGTGATAGATTAGGTTAGCTTAATCAGTTAGCCGTGCAATAGACACACAAAGTCGTTCATATTAAATTGGCGGTTGGTTAAAAACCATTAATGATATAATTATCTTTGATGATTTCAAATCTAAATTCAATAATAAAAACGCGGCTGATAGGCGTCGGTCGGGAAGGGTTTCATTATTTTCCGTATATTATAGAAAAACTAAAAAGATATTTCCCTGAAATAATAAGTAATGGAGCTTTGCGGGCATATAACATATCGCTTGTGTATATACTGGTTTCAATATATTATTATAATCCCATAATAAAATGGCGCGTGCAGCTTTGGCTGTTTGTCAACGGGACGAACTTTCACACATTGTTTAGCCATTGTTATTTCGTCACTTAGGCTAGAAGAACTTCGTAACAGGTAAATTAATAATGTTCTCCAAGTAAGCTTAGAACAAATTCTTATGCTGATCAATATCGTCAAGAGGAAAACTCATTTGTTTTGCGAGTAAAATCATAAAATAACTGTTTACTGAAAAGGTTTTTTACATGGCATGCATCCAATGTATGTATACTTGAAAAATTTCTCTCATCAGTATGCGTAACGTTTTCATATTGATTCACCAACTATTGGCACTGCGTCAAAAGATCAGCTCACTGACCTATCAGCCTTTGGGCACGCGCAGCACTTACATTAATGTATCAATTTTAGACATAATAATATGCTCTTCTGAATACTTTAGATGTGAATACTTCAGAAATATGTCACTGTATATACTTACGTGTATACTTTTAAGTAAGAAATGCTCAAAGATTACTATTTAAATGCATATTTAAAAGTGCTATTTATTGTTGTTTGATTTTGTATCTCACTGTTTTTTTCTCCTATAATAAAATAAAATAATTTTCAAAGGTAATTTTATACATTATGTGCATTTATATTGATTATGTTCCCAAAGTATTTTATATTGATCTTTCCTCAGTTCATTCCCGTGTAAAATTCGATTTATATGGCTTATTCAGCGTACGCTTCCGTAGCTGAACCACCTGTCGCTCACACTGTCGTCAGGCTTTGTTCTCATGGGCGCCACAAAAGTATACGTTGCTTATATGAAATACAATGGCTGCTGTCACTTTTTTAAGTGCTAACGGTTTTTAAATAAAAAGTCCAATGCGCGTTATTAACGTCCAAAAACACAGATCAAATAAACTAGATTCCTATTAGATGGCGACTATTGTTTACAAAACCGTCGCTAGTTGTAGCGCACACAATGTCCAGCCCCAAAATTGGGATTAATCCCAACGGCTACCACCAAAACCGCCACTACTGGTTTAATACCGTCCAGCAGTTGTGTTCCGGGGGTCGATGGGAATAAAATTATGATTCCACGCTAATGGCCACCAGTTGGTGGTGGTCATTGGGAATACTCCCAAAATTCCTGTTTATATTCGTCCAGACTAGATACGAGCGTATATTGTTGCAATTTTTAAAACAAAATGTATCGTTATTATTCATCAAAAATCCCTATAAATTATTCTCATGTTCTAAAAGTAGGAAACATAATATGTACTAATTAAGTATTATTTTTAATGCCTATTGATTCATAAAATTAATGTTTATTTGATCTGTGTCCAAAAAACATTCACAAAAGTTCATAAACGAGTTATTAGTATGAGTTTAACATTCATATTTATCCATTTAAACGGGTCTTAACGCGAATGTTTACTTTATTTATTTTACTCGACGCGCGACGTTTCGGTTGGGTTGCACCAACCGTAGTCACGAGCTGACTGAAGAGACAACTCTCGACGTAGACTACCCAGTCTACGTCGAGAGTTGCGTGCAGTTTCATCAACTACCCGAATTTGGTCTTCATATTCCGGAAAGTTATACGTAAGAACGTCTTATAACTTACGCGTTTCTGAACGCATAAGGATGCTTGTGCACCGTAAGAAAATTAGACGTGCAGACAAGATACGTCTTACTATGGCAGACAAGATACGTCTTGCTGTGTACACGATAACATATTTATCGGACACATAAACGATAAGATGTGAACTTTTTGCGTTTTTTCATCTTTGTGTATAAATAATGAGCAATGACTAGTTTTTTTTTCATTTCAAAGGTAACATTTCGTACTATTTTCCTGTACAAGCGACGTAAACTGAATAAACGCAGATAATTTATGTGTCTGAGAAATATCGTATCGTGTACACAATAAGATGTGTCTTGCCGTAGACTCATCTTATTTTCTTAACCTGTACAAAACCCATTTAATATTAGAACTTTAATATTTAATATTTTGGGACCCATTTAATATTTATATTAGAACGTTTTGTTTCGATTTCATTTGTATAATACCAACGAACAGTTCTCAAGTTCTTAACGTTTATTTACTGGTATACAGCGGTTTAGAATTCAAAGGCAACGGCACATGATAAGCGCCGCCAATGCAGTCGTATCCTGTTCAAATTTTTGTTAAACTGGTCTTTAAACCTCGGTGTTAAGTACAACAACTTATTGCAACAGTTCAGTTCAGTTCAATGAATCAAAGTAAACAGAAATGCTTCCACATGGCGCGCAAGGTGGCAAGAATACGAGCCAAACATTCCGGTTTCTGAATCCAGGAAGGGTACTAAGAATGACATACCTACAATACAATAATATTCAGTCATCAGTATGACTATTTATTGTGCTAAACAAGCTTAGTTTCATGTTGATTCACCCATAGACATAAACATAGACAACACAACTTCATTAAATTGTATGGAAACCAAGCGTGTCTCGTCACAAATAAATTTTAGTGATGAGGGAATTCACCGATGAAACGAAATATCTCTCTTGGCTCGGCTCATCACTTGATAAATTTTTACAATTGATTATAGCGCAATTAGGCTTTTTTCTGTTTTGTGACGACTTACTAGTGACACGGGTCGGAGCAGACCGAACGAGCAGCGCGAGAAGTACGAGCTTTGCGCCATCTTCGGGCACGCAGCGACGGGCAGCTTGCGTTATCTATCTTTCTATATGTGTGAATTCACCAAATAATAACGTAACACCTACATAAGGACGTGTGCGATACACTTACAAATAGTATCCGATTCAACAATCTTGTTCGTTCTTTTCGTCGCAGTGCCAGCGACTTCATTGGCGTGAACTTGCGATTCCCGTAGAAACTTCATAATTTATCTGTATCCCTAACCCCAGCATATAAGTTATAACTATGCCAAATTTCATTATAATCCGTCCGGGTGTTTTTGGGTGATGCGTGTTCAGACAGACAGTCAAACATTGTTGTTTTAGATTCTGTATATTACATGTATTTGACATGTACATTGCACTGCAATGACTTTATTCAAAAAATATTTAATGTACAGACACTGCTCTATTAAGATTATATTATACTAGCAAAACCCCGCAGACGTTGTCCTGCCATAGAAGTTAATGTAGTGCAGCGCCATCTAGTGGCGAGTTATAACAAAGTCGATAGCTCGAAAATATTCTCCGTGCTCATATCCTAAGTCTCAATCGCGTCGAAACAGGTGAACCGATTTCGTTGAAACTTGGAAAATAGGTAAATTGTATAGGTAAATCGCGACCGAAAGCTAGTGATTATATTATATAGCAATGGTGCAATTAACACATTCTGCAATGTCACGTTTACTTCGCAATAAAAAAAATTAAGTTGGAACGTATTCCGTTAATGTCCAGTCTAGTTGAAAAGTAAGTCAGGAGTCGCTCCGTAAAGTGATAGTAGGTTTACTAAGAGGACTCCTTGGAAGTATAAGAAGAACGCAGGTCCTATGCTTTTATTTTAGTATCACAAACATGCATAAAAACACTTTGAAGTTTAATAAACTATCACCATTAAATCACAATACACTATTTTTATATTAATCAAACAAAACTCAATTTTTTTCCTCGAGTTCCCGCCGAAAAGTTACCGCGTTTACAGTTGACAGATCTCTTTTTATTTTACAACGAACAACAATGCCAAAATTTAAAAAATATCGAATAGAAGTTAGATTGATTTTTTTTCAAACAAATTATGAACTGTGATTCGCTTAGATAATTGTATTGGTAACGAGTTGTGGCTTCGCTTGCAATCTGTTTGTCTGAGATATTGTAAAATTTCGAAACTAATAACTAATTTGTCTAATAAAACCTACTATGTTATGCAATACTTGACTGGTTTAGACAAAAAGTGTTTTGAAACTTCTAGAATAAAAAATCGTACATAAATTTTCACCGAAAATTTTCATGAAATATTATCGACTGACTAACGCGCGCGACCAGATACGACTATATACCAGACCAGAGTGGAGTGCATCTCATATAAGCAGACAAGCGAAGCTTACCATTTGAATATTACTTATTTCTACGCTAACGTGGGCGAGCCGTAATCGATTCGTGGTGATTATTATGGGGCCCTATATCTTCCCCTTAGTTGTAATCGATCTTATACTTATTTTTGTTTATTTGTTTTATTAAAGGAGAAAAAACAGAGAAAGACATACAAGACCAAACTTAATAAATAATACTTTATATAATAGTCAGTCTTCTTGAGCATTCCCCACTAAGAACAAATTATTGCATATAATCAGTTGACGGTTCATATAGGTACCAAACTACTGCCTCTACCGTCTCTACCTACCTAAGTTGGATAAAAATTTCGAGACAGGAATATCTCTTTTCCCAGAAAACGACTGGTAACACTAATCTCGTTGGTACATATTCGTCTCGAATTTGTTTTGCCCCTTTACGACCTATGATTAATCAGAGTGACCGGAGTTGGCGCCATGTGGTGTTCCAAGGTGACGGGGACGCAAGCCAAACATTCCCGTTTCCTAATAAAATTGGAGATACCGTTGACATTTCACAAACATTCCATTAGTAATACTACAAATATCTCACGTGCTCTTTACAGCTGATCTGTATATAGACCGTCACGTATGAAAGTGCAAAATATTATCGGAACAATAACGACATACTATTAAAAAATACACACACTTGCGCGCGTACACAGGCATACACACACACTTAAACGCACGGTTGTACTCAAATACGCATGTGTAAATAAAAATCGGTAACTAAAGATCTGAACTAAGTCTAAGCTATAGGAGACCAGACACTACATTCCAAGGAATCATAATGTTAGGTCTAGGACACACAGTATTGCATGTTATTTGTATGTATGTTGAAATAAAATAAATCATGTTGTTCCCAAAATATGTTAGTAATAGTTCACAAAGAATGTATCAAGGTATCGATGATGTTAAGAAAAGAAGAATGCACTCTCCGTCATGTAGCTGACCGAGATGACAATATAAACGTAATAATGATTTCATGATTCCATATACTCTTCCTAGAATTCCATTAGTATAAATCTACCAATCTCCCATTGCTGATGTTGCCAAATTATATTTGTAAATATGCAAGAACATCTGGTGATAGTTTACGATATGGGTACACGTAGAGTGATGTAACAAGAAATAATAATGTTAATAAACTATGCAGTTGTTATGACTACTTTCGGTTTTCGACGAGTTGCTGCAATGTTGCCGGCCACATGCATCGCGCCGACCATGTATTGGCCAAAATATGACCTACCCCATTAGATCAGACTTCAAGTTTATGGTAAGGAACTAGGCAACAGTGTACGATTAGCACGAGTCTTTCATGACAATTACATATTAAGACAATCATTTTAAAAATCTCTATTTTCATAAAGTTTCAAAATCTTCTCCTCTTATTGTCCCGCTTTTCGTCCCTTCGTAGGCCACTAAAAATGTTCCTTTATTCTATAAATAAGTTAACAATGAAGTTACTATGTTTTTGGATGTACAGCAACCAGCAGTCGTGTCCAAATATCAAGCCCACACGACTTGATATTTGCAGGTGGACAACGAAATTTACTTTATGTCAATGTCACCAGATGTCCTTTCTGCTTATTTGAGACACGTTACTCATTAGTGTTTACATGTTAAATACCTGCTTTCTATGTTAAGCAGTTTAGTCAACACTATGACAGAATGAATGGCAACGTAAGTCATTCCTACACATTAATATTTTTATGTAAACATTTTAATAATAGGTTAGAAAAAGAAATTACAAAATAAAATAAAATAATTATTATTGAATTATTCTTATCGCTTTCTGCTTGATAAATATGATTAAATCACTCTTTTTTTTCTTGATTGAATTAAATTATTTTATTGAATCATTCTTTCGTGTAAATACGTGAGTTAACTAATTGTCTAATAATTTCTTAAGTGTCGTATATTCTGTTTATTCTATATTAAGTAATATCTTTTTGATCTCAAAGATACATGAGCGACTCCTTTATTTTGCTCACTCTTAAACCACCCTTATGTAGCTCTGAAGTGTAATAATTTAATAAACATGACTGAATCATGCATTGGGTTTTTGGAATGACTGTCCATTTCTCTTGTTGTTTAATATAATGCATTTCCGATTTTCCTCGTGATATATATGAGTGGATCACTCATCGGGCTGCTAGGCGAGGTCAAGGCGCGCAAGTCGTTGGCACGGCACCAGATTGCACGTGACTAGCCTGCCCTTCTATACGTGTAACATGTTTACACATACATGTAAGGATCGAAAGTAGGATTGAACACCTGATGTGGACACACCGAAAGTAGACTGCTTTGAACACCTTAATGTTTGGAAATTTGTTAAGTAGATACTGGTAGTGGGTATTTTCTTTCTACCACATGCTCAATATATTGTTGTTCTCATATTCTTGACAAGTCAAGATCCTCTCTATTCCATGACCTCCAAAGACTTAGATTATTATCGATGCCGTCAATGTTGTGGAACGCTTGGCAACTTTAATGTTTATATTCATGTGAGTAGAAAATGCTCTGCTTTTATTTGAAGATTTCTCCTCAAGTAAATCTTCTCAACATTCATACACATTACAACTACATGCTTTGTAAATACAAGCTTCTCTGAAAATATCATAATTCGGACCTTAGAGCTACTTTGAGTCTGGAAATATCTGGAAAAATTCAGGGGAAAGTATGAGTATGGTAGTCGATGCCCGTTTTTATAAAGCTTATTCTCCAATCGGTATCCGAGTTAGCATTAGCATCGAGTTGTGTTAAGTATGATCGGTTCTACAGGTTATTGATTGCTGTGTACGAAGTTCTTCTGAAACTAAAGACATTCAGTATTTGCTGACAAGATGTTTAACAAGCAATAAGAATGAATTGTAACATAAACTGAGCCTAACCAGAAATAAACGTGTCATTTGAAACACGTGGACGTTACGCGAAAGTATTCTCCATCTCACTCGCTCATACTAACTGAATATGTATTTGCTCTGTCGTTACAGTGACATTCAGTAACAGAAGAACATTCGCTACATTACACACTTGATTTGTTGACGTATTAGACACACCTAATGAATGACAAGGGCGTTTCTATAATTTGAATCTGTGCCTGTAAATACAGAGTGTATTTTTAGGGTTCCGTCAACTGTAATGAATGTGTGTAGAAATAAGGTATATCGAATGAGAAGTATCGATACCGCAAGGTATCGACACTAGCGAAAAACACTTTCCTGAATATTGTTTGTAAATTTTCTAGTACGCAGCGAGGTATCTATACTTTCCTAATTGATATGACACCTGCCATGTAGTACGTATATGAGCAATAGTATCAGTATCAAACAAAATGTACTCGATACCGAAAAATAACGATACTTTTTTCTTATGCCTAAATGTTTACCTTATTAACGAAATTTTTTCTTTGCCTTTCTTCCCACATCTTGTTAGGATGTCAAATGAATTGGAAATTAAGATGACCGACATTAAATACCTACTAAATTAACGCTGTCAAAAGAAAAGATGTTTTTGAAGCCAGAATATTAAGAAGACGTAATGCCTATTTAATTAATTCCATTTAAATGAAGATGAACTTTGCGGACAGCGGTGAATAATAAGCTGAAAGCCACGCTGAAGCTTATTACCAAAATACTCAGAAATAAAGAACGGTATGGAACTTCTATAGAGAAATTGTAAATGTGCACACACAGGGACTCCCGTAGCGAAAGGTTACATAAAAATTATTTCATAGAATGAAGAGGTTCGCTAGGTTTAGAACGAGTAATTTTTTCGTATTAAAATATAAATATATACACTAAAATGTTACGCATGGTGAAAAATTTTGAAATCGTTGGAAGAGGACCGAGATATACCTAGTTATTTAGAGTAGAATGCCCACGAAAGTATGGACTCAGGCCCCTTTTCGAAAATTTCATATAGTGTTAAAATTTTCATAATATGTAGCACTACTTGCGTAATTTCTATATCTATTAATATTTTTTTAATCCACTGTGGGATTACGCAGAAAATAATATAGTAATTAACGATTTTTAGGTTAGGTTTTGTCACTTTTTGTTGTTTTGATAACGCCAAAACATTGACGAAGTAAGTATGCTATTTAGTTTGTTTTTGTGTAATAAGAAAAATTGTATCTGAATATTATCAAATAAGCAAGATATAATTCAATATCTACGTGGGTGACTAGATAAATTTTGAGATACAAAAAAATATTTGGGTTGCAACACGATTTCTTATTACAACTTCTCAAAATATTCTCCATTAGTCTATACAGCGATTCATTCGTCTAAACCAAGATTTAAAGCACTGACGATACTCTTCTTTAGCGAGGTCCTCAACAGCTGCCATAAAAGCATTCCGAGCGTCCTCAGGGTTGTCGAAAAGAATGCTACAGAGTCCAAGCTTCACTTTTGGAAAGATAAAGAAACAGGTTGGAAAGATATGTAGCTAAATCAGGTCTATAAGGAGTGTAGCTCAATTCATGCATCTCTGTGGTCTTCACAACTCTTGGGTAAGTTTTGCTTTGTGAGATGATGCATTGTCATGATGCAAGAAAAACCCTCTCAAACCTGTTTTAGGACGTTTTTGATTTATCACATCGAATATAGTTGGTAAACACACTTCCTGTATCATTGGGCATTAACAGTTTTTTGAGAGTCTAAATAAATGTAACTTTTACACACATCCAATTCAGCTTCAAGCCACAATTCATTATTAAGTTTGAAAATCTGTGATATCGGACTCTATTTTCCTGCATTAGTTCTATGTGACTTAATGAAAGGAATTTGTACGTGTGTGGTCAGGAGCTGGGTCGCGGACCAGTCACAGAAATATTTTAGTTAGGGAGACCAGAACCGTTAATTTTTCCATTTATAATTTTGTAAAGAAGTATTTGGCCTGCCATACGATGTATATTTACCAAGAACGACAATTTTGAAATAGTTTAATCTATTTTTGTAATAAATAATATCATACCTAATTGATTTCGACATGTAATTTTTTTTTAATTCGCTATATACTATTTATATGACAGTTTATGACTATTTATTGTATGTTTATTTATATGACTCCAAACGCTAGGACTATATTCAAAATGACTGCGAACAAGTCTTAAATAAAATAATTTTGGTGGGCAGTGTGCTTGAAAATCTTACCGTTGAGCTAAATAAAACCCAAAGCACTTTTTAACAATCTGATCAAAATGCTGTTTAAAACTTATACCACCCAAATCCAAATTTCCAATCTCTTTAACTTCCTCAAGCAACTGATGATTTAATTTATATTGTTTGAATTTTGTATTTTTTAGTAAATTTTATGTGTTTAGGATTTGTCAATATTCAAGGGTAACTTATTTTATGTAAGGGTAAAAATGGTGAATCAACTCGTTCAATGAACTCGTGTATGTTTATTTATCTACAGAACAGAAGAGTTCTTGTCGAATGATTTCCAGAATGTCGTTGAGATTCCTTACTGTTTCTTATTATGTTGGTATATAAACCCATAATCTCATTATTCGTAATCCGATTACCGAGGCCAGTCTGCATCAATCCCTCAGTTTTATATTAAACACGGTGCTAATGGAAGTGCTGGCGAAACTGCAGCGGACTATTGTAATAAAATTTGCTGATAGGAAAAACAACATCTACTGAGATATTCTCTCCCTTATCACAAAAAATAGACATGTAATAGAACAATGTTTTAAGAAGCGTTTAACGAATCCGATTGGTCGAGGCAATTTTAAACCAGTGTTAAACACGATTTTAAAGTCTTGTTTGTTTTTGCGGTCTATCTTTTTTAATCGCGAAATAATAGGAAAAATGTATATTTCTATCATACATTTTGTGCTATACATTTGACCAAACGGTTCACTATTACAAAAGACTGTTAAAGCGCGACATGGCCCAATAGGGTCACTATCTTTATAGATATTTTTGATGGTAATGGTAATTTTTTTTAGAGATAAGGAAGCTATTGATATCAGCCTATAAGCACATACCTAACTACAATACATACGAGTAATGAGTATAAATGCAAGACAGGTCTCCTTAGCCATCACAAGGGGTTTCAAACTATAATCGACCATGCGGGTGGGTACAGTGAGGATTGTTTTAGCATCAGAAGTGTTTGTTCAAAAACTTATTAAAACTTACAAAACAAATGTGCTTTCTTTAAGTTTACATGGTCCCAGCGCGCTTGTCTACGCGCTGACCTGCTTTTATCTGTACGTTTATATAATCACTAGCTTTCGGTCGCGATTTACCTATATATACAATTTACCTATTTTCCAAGTTTCAACGAAATCGGTTCACCTGTTTCGACGCGATTGAGACTTACGATATTAGTGGGATTTATCACTAATCGGTCCCGACTACCTGAAAGTAAGTAATCTGACCGATTAATCCTTAAGCGGCCTTAAAGATTTAACCTCCTAAGAGAAACTACGAAAGGATGCTGCGTTCACATACAGCTTTAAATAGTGTCTTGAGATATTTAATGTTAAAGTATAGCCAATAGTGCGCTTAAAATATGCTCTTTCTCCACTGTTTACTCCTATGTCACATAAAAATTAAAACAAGCTTGCCTAATTGATTGACTAACATAGGTAAAGCGTGGACGCGAGCCAACCACCAAAATAGATGAGCCAGCCGTTTTACACCTTCTGTATTGTGGTCATGGTTATGTTTAGTCTCGTTAGGTATGCCTACAATATTATTTCCTGCATCTGCACATATTATTGTTTGATGAAAAGAGTATGCGTAACGACTGTTCTTGTATGTACATTATCGTCAGACGCTTCAATCAGCCAGACATGAGCTTTGCATTTGTGTGAGTGCACACTAATAGTGTACATACAGTCTGAACCATTACGACAATCGGATTGGACAATTCAGCACCCACTCACACAGATGCAAAGCTCATGTCTCGTTGCGAGTTATTTCGACAATCGGATTGGACGATTCGGCACCCACTCACAACAGATTCAAAGCTCATGTCTCGTTGCGAGGACTGTACATAGATTATTTCCCAGTACATAAATTCGGCTTTCGCGGCAACAGTCGGATTTGTTCTCACACCTAGGTTGGCTTCTAGTGTCACGCTTCTTGAACTAATATTGAACCATATAACCCGATAGGCATAACCAATAAAGACGCGAACAATGCGTGCATGCCGAAGGGCAAACTGCTCATTTCTCAAATATTCATCATCGCATATTCAATTCCTGCCTTCCAGTCTTGCCGATTATTATTATATTATAATCAATTTTTCCGTCAAGTGTAAGATATAAGTTTTAATTAATTTCTGGAAAGGTTTGTTTGCCAAAGTACATTGCCAACGTGCAAACTCTTTCTTTGTATCCTTTTGATATAGCTATGTATTTACGTAGTTATTATAAATGCCATTACATGCTTTTGCATTTCTCCCACGACCGTGCATCGTTGGTTAGTCTCTAGCACGTCTATAAAGTAGTTTCAACTAACCAACGCAAAACTAACCATTCGCAATGGCTTCCTAATTTTAGAAAAACCAATGAAAAGACACATTAGTAAATTCATTTGACGCTCCAAAGCGCAAGTCCTTCTGAGTCAGGTGATTCGATCACACGGATTTCCAACCTTGATCAGACTTATAACCGGTTATGACTAATGGGCGATTGATCGTTCGCAGGAAGTAAGCAAAAGGAACAGTACCCCATTTCCTGACTTGAAATCCGACAATCTTTATCGACCTTGACTTGGGTATAAAGAAAAGGTAGACTCTTTAAAACTGGTCGTGATGTCCAGTGTTCGTTTGTTTATTTTTTTATTTGTTCAACAATTTGGCTTGTTCAGTCCATAATGTTGCCCTAGTAAGTTGGTAATTTCGCTCATCTCCACTGACAACGGCAAATTCGCCCCCTCCAGAAAAGAAATTCAGGTCTATGGTAATTTTTCAGGAGAGCGTTTGGAATTTTTATATATAGGTATGGACACTAGATGAACATTATTTAAACTTGTTTTTGTAAACTGTTAGTGAAAAATTAAATAAAAAGAAGTGATTAAATTCAGTTTTTATCAATAGAATAATGCGAATCGTTTTGTTAACGTGAAAATTATATTCACTATGTTTGAAAACTAGTTAAATCCATAAGCTAGACTCATTTTAGGTCATTTTAGTTCATTTTAGTTCATTTTAGTTCATTTTAGTAATTTTAACTAATAACTAATAACAAAGAAAATAACTAACGAAGATTTTTTGATAAAAACAAATTTTCTAACATGATTTGCGATATTGTCAGAAGATATTTTTTTTTTTTTTATGTACTAAGGCGGCAGACGAGCATACAGTCCACCTGATGGTAAGTGGATACTGTCGCCCATAGACATCCGCGATACATGCCAACATTAGTCCAAAATGACAAATCTTGGCACGCCCCCGGATGCGCTGCCTACCTTTGGAGATATAGGAATGGATTTGGAGAAAGGGTTGTGAAAATGGGCAGGGATAGGATGAGATGGGAATGTGCTCTGGCACATCTCACTCACTACCGAAACACGTACGTACATTGGGGAAATACGATAAAGTGGGAAATGCAGTACATTTCAAGGTAGTCTTCTGTGAGAGAGGGGTAACGTGGCCAGTCGAGCGCGCCCAGCGGCTGTTGGATTGCAGCGTGCACTCTCCCCCTCCTAAATCAATCACCTATAGTTGAATCTCCTAAATCCTATAGTTGAATCACAGTACAAGAGACAAACAATGAAAGATTGCTTTCTGTCATGCAATGTTTCTTAATCTTTTTCCTAGGATCCTGTTAATCTTTAGACTTCTGTGCCACTATGAACAAAATGTTTAAAGTTTGACCTCTAAGATTCTTTCTTCCTCTGACTGACTGACTCCTCAGCCACAGATTGTGGTACAGCTATCATATGACTTATTACAAAATTGTTAAAGGCCATGATCAACTTATTAGAAAAATCTTTCACGGTTTGATATCTACAATAGGGCAATAAAGTAATATCAAAGGGGCAATGTAACAAAATAGAAGGATCATAAGAGCTTGGAAGCTAGTGGAACCTATTGGAGCTAGACTAATAATCTAAGCTAATAGAATTTAAGTGAGAATGGCTCAGATAGGATCTTATAGGGTTCAAGGTTCAAGTTTGAAGGGTTTGCGGGTCCTAAGACTGTTCCCAGACACATGGTTAGTAATTATGCCCCAGTGGACAGACAGACACGATTACTTCACATTAACTACTTAGTGTGACTAGGTAAATTCTGAGATAGTCAAATTTCAGAAAGAAGACTCATTTGTGCTGTACTGTTTTTAAAAATATCATTTATTTGAAATTCGAATTCCGAAAGCCATTTAGTCCAAACGACAAAAATGAAAATGTTGTATTCACTTTTTTTTATTATATTTCTCGCGCTTTTCATTGCAACAATGGAATTCGAACAAGAACCTTTTCGTACAATGGTCAATGATATTATACGATTTTAAAGTTGGTTTGAATGCAAGTGAGTCATACAAATAACAGATTATTTAGAGTTAGTATATCTAGGATAGCATGAATCATCTTTTTTTCTATACACTACGCTATCTGGAGAGCGTAGTGGTAGGTTAGGCACGCGCTCGATTACTACGCTTTACTTAGGTCTTTGTATGGAATTGCATACCGTCACCGCAGTATTGTATAACCTTTGCCGATACTACAGCTTCGGTTCACTTCTTTGTTCGTCCATTTATTAGCGGTGTAATACAAAAACTACTTATAAGTTGGAATTTTCAAAAGTTTGTGAAATGTTAACTTACGATTTTAAACTTTTATTATCGTGGTTGAACATAATAATTGTTATGTAAACGGTTTACTCGTCGTTTATCATTTATTTATTATAGCCGATATTTCGGTCCAGTTACATGAAACAGTACAGTTCAGTTACAGTGTTAAACTTCAGAATAACAATATTTCTACGGAATACGTGAAGTTGCTTGCCCACTGTTTGCAATGTAGTTACTTCCGACTCAACGGACCGTATTACCTACAAGTTGTTGGCGTAGCAATAGGTATATAGGTCAAGAAGGTGGGTATATAGCTTCCTTATATAGAAGGAGTTCCTTATTGGCAAGCTTTTAAGGAGTGAATACGATATAAAAACTATATTTTCTCGTTGTCAAAAAGTAGCAAGCTGCCGGCGTTCTCTTAACGATAACTTGCCCTATCAGTGCTCTGAAGTCTACAAACTGAACTGTAGCTGTGGAAGCTCATACATTGGCCAAACCAAGTGAACCAAAGCAATCCGTGTAAAGGAACACATAACCGCCGTGAAAAATAATAACCCACACAAGTCGGCAATAGCAGAGCACCTATTAGAGGCAGGAACCAATCATTGGATTGAATTACACAAACCAAAAGTAATTTCAACTGAATGCCATTACATACTGCGTTTGGTCTGAGAGGCAATAGAAATTTAAAAATGCCGAAATTTCACGACGTCAACGTCACGCCAACGTTGAGCAAACGTCAACGTCTGCCATTCTCAACTGATGTTCATGTTTACTCGTATTGTGGACGCCAATGGGCGGCAGTATTCTTTTACGACCTTTTTACTCTTATAACTGTTTAACTCGGCCAAAAATCGAACTCGACATGCGAGATGCTGCGACCCTTTGCGGTTCGGTTCACTGCCTTGTTCGTAGCAGTCAGGGACACCACCAACTAGGCTAATCTGTCCCTTCTGACTATGGTGACAAGTTTAGTCATCATATTATCATTGTTTTGTTTTATGTCACGTTCTTTTATTGCCACCGTCCGTTTCCATCATCCAACGAACAATGGTTCTCTCATTCCATTACACTTTCTACTCTCCTCCCGTCTCTCCATAACGTAGAGAGTATAATTAAATAAAGGAAATCCTTCTCTCATTATATAGTTATATATATATCTTATCCCTGCCGAGTCCCCCAACCCCTCCGAAGAAGAATGCGGAGAGTAATGAGATTATAAGAACTTCTCGTTTTATTTAATGATTTCCATTCTTTTCCAAATCTACTTACTCTTTAAGTCTCCACGGGGAATAGTTTCAAAATATCTAGTTAAATTTTCCAAAAATATTCTAATGCCACTATATTTGACTAGTAAGCACATTGTTAGATATCTACTACTCGCAAAGTTCTACAACTCCTTTTATTTCTTCTAAGTTGCATCGTATCGTAAGTCTAGTCGCATATTTAATAAATCACGACAGTGTCGCCGACTATCTGTAATCAGCAGGGCATTGGCCTCCCTTTGTAATCTCGACGGGGTTGTCAGTTGTAATCCACCGTGCGGGCCCAATGCTGGTTGGTGGATATGTCACATGCCCCAGATTGTAGCCCGCAGGTTTCCTCGCGGTGTTTTTATTCTCCGCCGAGCTAGTGATGGTGAAACTTGGTGACGGGCCGGAATTCGAAGTTTACGTGACGAATGAGTCGAGTATGAGCCCTGAGGCTAGAATAGGTACTGCTCTGTCAGTTCTATCACCGACGATAGAGAATGGAAACGCACGCTTAGTTAGCCGTTGTACACGTCACGTAACTACACCAACAAGTACTCCGTAGAGCTAGGTTAGGCACGGTCTTTACTTAGAATTTAATTTTGTATTACAAAGTTTGTAAACTCATTTGTATTGTGTTTGTAATTTCAAACTGTTTCTAATACTAACGCTTTGTATAATAGGATTTGTAAGGTATATGTTTGTGTTGTTTTCGGAGTTCTGTCAAGAGGGAAGCCGTATTAATCTTGTTTGACTGTCCAAATTAATGACGTAATAAAATTTTCAAGTACGGCTATATTCCAAATGGTATATCGTCGCTTAAGTTCTAAAATCAGTGTTGATGCAATCAGTGCAAAGTCTTCAACCCAACTTAAGGGTTGGGGTAGTAAGTAGCCTTGTAATCTCGGGTGGGTACCCAAGATTATAAAGTATAATATTTGTAATAATGCTATATTTATATGTAAGATACGAAAGTCAACATGTGTTTTGGGACAAAGGGCTTGGGACATTTTTGTATTGGGCCTGGAATACATACTTTCCGGCATTTTGAAAAATTCTCAACTTTGCGGCCACCAATCTAACCATAATTAATTTATAGAAGAAGTCAAAACAGACAGAAAATGTTCTTAGGTAAAGACTAATTTATTTAACTTTGGTTGGCGGCTGCAAAATCGAGAATTTTTCAAAATGGCTTAAAGCATACCTAATGCAACATGGGTCACTTGCTCTTTTTTTTATTTCAATTGACTAGAAATGTGCTCTCCAGTTTGTCCACTATGATGTCTCCCCTGGTCTCCATTAGTGGAGATGTATAATATTTCCGAAAGTTGAAAATTGCGGTCTTTGCACTAGGTAGTAGATATCTACTTAAACAGTTGACCACTTCTGCTGACTGTACACTCATTATGTAAATAAATCGTTATCGTGTCAACATTGTCACCAAGACAACGGGCCACTTAATTAATAGTAACAATAATTAATTGTTGCTAAGGCATTTAGAGGTCTTTGAACTTGCTTGTGGTCACACTGTAGGAGTCATTTTGTTAATTACACTGTTAATAATTAAGATTTTATAATGGGGTTACTCTTCCACTAGTTAGAGTAATTTCCGTAACAGTTATATTCGACTGATATTCCTGTGGTCGTGAGTTCAAATCCTCTGCCCATACTCCTGAAATTCTACTTACATAAGTTCGGATTTAAAAAATGTCACTACCTCGGCGGTGAGGGAAAACATCGCCTCTTTTGATACAATTTCCCTGGACTATTATATAATGTATAATATAGCATGACATTAATTGTGAATTTAATCATAATATTTATTAATTGACATTCTTTTATTCTATTCGTTATTGACATTATAGTATTGTTAATTGTCATTTTTCAGTAATATTATTTATGCCTATTTAAATTTCATTTTAATATTTCTACGCCAACAATGGCAGAATGTGTGACTAATGTATATAATTATGTAACTTAAGACCTTGTAAATACCACATTTTTTCGTAATAAATGAATTGAAATGACTTTTATTCTTGAGATCGTGAGGTTAAACATCAGCTTGTACCACTAAGTTTCTAGTTAAGTACGGTTTTTTAATTGTCCGAGCCCTAGTTCGGCGGTGTAGGGAAACATCGTCAGGAAACTTGTATTAAAAAATATCTGGGCCCACCTGGTACTAGGTGATTACTAGCAGAGGCCTTACATTACATAGTATAAGCTGATATTGAGAATTTCTCTCGCGTACCATATCGTTGCACATCATCGCATCTCGTCTCCCTCTTTCCTTTACATTCCCTATCCTTCCCAATCCTTTTTATCCTGATTCCTAAATCTCCAAAAATAGCCAGCGCTTCTGCACAAATACATTTAAATAACGTCCACACCTTTGATGGTGTGTAGGTAAAATTATGTAATAGAAAACCAAATTAAGATAGACAATATAGACGACTATGTTTGTCGGCTCGCGGAAACGCACGGTTAGATGTTTCCTATGTTTAGACTTACACCACTTAGGCTGAGTGTATCAAATCTAAATAGTATACAGACTGCATAAGTTCCATAAATCATAATTCGGTCTAGATAGGTCTGAAAGACATTGAATCGTTTAATTCTGTCAAGTGCATAGATGAGTCACTCAATCAATTTTATTTACCAGATTGGTATTCATGTCATAACTTTGCGCATTCAGCCTACTTCAATACGGGTTGCGCATCTACATCCGCGTCGCTTGCGCAATGATCCTCGCACCCGCTTCCTCTTTATTAGGTCGATCTATTTCGAGCTGTTATCGTGAGAACATTGCCAATATTTGTATATCAATCCAACAGCCGGACAACAATTCTTCAGCGCATTTTTGTAACTGAAATACTAACCAATGGAAATAACTGAAATAAGTAACTAAATTACTAAGAATATCATCACCAAGTCATTAGAGTCCCCTATTTCTTTATTGTCAACAGAGAAACTAAACGTAACCCTTTTTTTTAACTTGCTGTCATCGATTTGCTCCCCATTGAGTATTTTCTGCTGTTCATTTTTTTTTCTTTTTGGTTTTATGCTACATGTAATACAACTGAGTAAAACGCGTATTTCTTTGCTGTCCCTATGGAGTGTTTGTTATCTTAACACTTTTTAGTAGTGATGGATCACTATTGATGAGCCGTACAGCGATTTTGTTGACTCCACAACAAAGCTCACCAGCGGAACCTACAATATTTAGACACTCTTACGGTTCTTCAGCTGGATATCAAATATTGTTTTGCGTGACGGGAAAATTTCGCCCATTGATTTGCTCGCGACTCTGATCAACAGAACTAAGCCAACAGTCTTCGCTGATAGTCTACGTATGCTTAGATTTTGTACCGCTTTGAACATTGTTATTTCAATAGCACAAAAGTTCAGTCTCAGATTACGCCTTATTGCTTTGATTGGGAGTAGACTGTTAGGCTCTCCAATGAGTAAAATCGTCGACATGTCGTCTGGCGATCTTGCTAGCCAATGAATAGATCTCTGGCTCGAGGCTGTGTACTTTTATTGTCACAACTGTTAATGCGTTTTGTATTGTAACCATTGATAACAACAATGCAATGTCAATAAAAGTTGGTTATATTATGCTTTAATTCGTCCTATGAGGATGATTGCAGAAAGATTATAATCTGGATCGTCCTCAGTTTTGTCCAGTTTTCTCTATCACGAACACAATTTTCCCGAACCGATCTTACACGTTTTGGGATGAGATTTATCGGAAACTTCGCCTAAAATAAGGCGACGAATGTTCGTTAAATAATGTTCAGATAGATTGCTTAGTTAGTGGAACAAATATGAAGTCGAATAAACCCACATTATAAAATGCATGTCAAATTGTTAGCCGAGAAAAATAAATTACATATACTGCGAAAGTAATAAACAATCGTGACCCGAAATTTAAAAAAAGGAGGACTACAATAACAGTGCATTAGAATGTCCACAGTGTAGATAACCCCAGTGTCACAGGGCAATATCTCAATATCAATCAGACGAAGTATAAACAGGCGCGGCGGGGTTATCGGGGCGACGATGTTTATGGAAACAACAAGAGTTGCGGAAATCGTCTCGAACCTAGGGTTGACACTGTTTAAACGACCGAGTGAGGTTGTTCGTGCTGATAAGTTATTGTCGAAAATAGTGTCAAAATAGAAAAATTTGCAAGGAGATAATAATAAATAATAATGAAATGTGACAGTCCGTAAGATAGATTTCACTATTTCCTGTTGATTTTAGAGAAAAAAATTTAAACTTAATTTGCAGTTTCACGATCCCTTTTCAACAATATATTGTTTGTATATCAATATATACATGCATCCATGCATGTATGCATGGATATTTTTTTTCATTTTCGGGAGTTTAAACCGTCGTAATATAGGAACTATTGAATCAAAACTCGTGGAATATAGGACTTGTACATACTTGTCTTTTGCACTTTAGATGGCCGATTAAATATTAACTTTTTTGGTGATGTTTCCATGATTAATATATCAATATAACATTTGACATTTTCACGTTTCTCACACATATTAAACGGGTCTTAACGTGATCATGGTTGGTGCAACACAACCGAAACGTCGAGTAAAATAATTAAGATAAACACGCGTTAAGACCCCTTTAAATAGATAAATACATATATCAATGTTCTTAAAACTGAAGTTGGAATCCCTATTTATTGTACGTACCTATTTACTAAGTACAGATAGAGTTGTATTTGATATATGAACACTTTATTATTGCACATATCTCAGCCTCTGATTTGTGAAATAGACCTCTGAAATAGACCAATGGAAATAGCCCAGGGCGCCTGTCGCTGGCCACTATTTTGTTTATTTCATTATGAACTACTGTTTTATCTCTTCATATTAGTTTATTATATGTTCTATTGTTTATAAGGTAAATATCACAATTATTAGTTTGTTCTAGGAATCTTCTAGAGAAATATTACATAAGCTGGGTCGCCTAGACTTGTGGTACCGTCACGCGTCATCTAGTCACTGTAATATGACGCTGAACGACGCGACGTCACTATTTGACAAAACAGTAACAGTCAACGGCATCCAGGAAACCATTCTAATTTATTTGCATAGACATCGTTTTAGTGACGTTCAAGAGTTATTCTATGGTCGCTAGATGATTGGGTACTGAAATCCCAAGGAACCAAAGCTTTGTACAATCAAATAATATAGGTGGCCACCGTTGTTTAGGACACTTACAATACTAAGCGAGTTGCGATTACCGGCTTTATGATTGTTTTTAAGGAGTTTCACTGATGAGTGATGGTTGACCGGTCGGTCCTCTTTTGTTCATTCTGCACGGCTTAGATAGAACTTTCCTAAGAAATCTTTTTTTTTATTCATTGATATGTGTTGCAGAGATCTGTTTAATCGTATTTTAATTCTTTTCGTGTGGAGTTCTCCGAGCAATAGGCAGTTATTTATATCTTAGCTCCTATAGGGTCCTAATTTCAGAGCCGAGTTAATACAACACAAAACCGAAATTAATTTCAATTTATGTATATTTAGTTATTTTTGGAAATAATCTGTTCGTGTATGTATTCGATGATAGCTCTTTATTCCCCCTGTTTTTCGTATCAATCAAACTAATCAATATAGATATCGAGGAAATTACTAATGGAGCCTAGCTAGGCTACTCGTATTTGTTATCGTCACCGGAAGTATTACCTCAACATTATTTTTGTCATTACATAAGTTGAGGCGAACGACTGCGCGTGCGTCGTTTGTTATGTTATGACCCCTATTTACAATGTGTTCATGTAAATCATTGTAAAACCAGACCACAGTGACATTCAAATACCTCTTTTACTACTTACTGCCTCTGATATTACGCTATAGGCCTTGTGGTTCGTACTCATACTCTACATACTAGTAGTATATTTTTTTACCTCCATTATCTCCGCCTAACATGTTTTTGTTCATTAATGGACATCGCTTCTCCACTACTTCTTAATTATTGTTAAAATTGGAGTGATAAAGAGATAACAAAGATGTATAAAGCATTTACCTGTTAGATAATGTCCAAAGCAATATTATTCAAATGAAGAGAAACATAAGCGCGACTGCTTTCAGAAGAAGAATATGAATATGAAGATCATGTGCTTGAATGATTGTAATGCTCGTACTTTATACATATACATACTACTATAGTCATAGTTTGTTTGCTACAGGACACCAAGCCGACTTACTCTATTCCAGAATTTAGATGAGGGCTGGAAATGTAATCTGTTTTTGCTACAAGTGTGATATTTTCATTTCCTAGTCGTCAATTCAGCTTGCTTCCTTTTTTTCATAGAGTATCGTGTTATTTAAATCAAACTACATCAACATAACACTACTCTCAACCAGATCTCGGGCTATTTTGGCGTGAATTCTCATTGAGAGACGTCCATTATAAAAGCAAATAGATATCGTTATATATAGTAATCCATAAACACACTTTCAATTATTTAACATGCCCCAAAATATTGCTCGTATTTTGTTTTAATTTCTCTGAATCGTCTGTATCAAATCGTAATAAAAATGTCTACAGCATTTCATGGAATTTAGAGTAATTAAAGATGATATTATTCGTCCTATTTTTATTCTGTTTACATTCGTTATCACTAATAACGTAATGGCATTCTTCTCGAGACCTTATATCACTTATATCTCTGCACTGCATACGTGAACTCCTTGCTATAGATAACTCCTTATTATTCATTTTGTTTGCATCTTCAGTCATTATTGTTATTGTACAACTAATCCCAATTGGAGCGCAAACATCTATCTCATTATTTGTGTTAGTTGTGGTTGAAATTTTATGTTATATCTCTTTAATATCTGCAAATAAGTAAGCCTTAAAGATATTTCTGTAACGTATTATATATTTCCAGAGATTAAATTTTTCCAGCTAACAGAAATCAAGACTTTATTAAAAAAATAGTTTAGCTAAATTGGTTAACTATTATCAGTTTTTACTGTCACATCTAAATTCATTGATAAACACACTGTCACATCTCCTCATTTCACGTCGACCGTTTGGTCTTATCTAGCAGCCATTTTTGCCATTGGCACCGGTTAAACTGAAACTAACTCATTCCTAATTTTGAAACAAAACAACATACATACATAAATATACATACTTACGTATGTAGTTAGGTCACGTGGGAATCAGCCGAGGCAGTGGCATAAAGGAAACCACCGAGTGTTTTCCACAATCGACTGTTAGCCGAGAAAGATTTACGGGCTCGGACTGATGGTAAAATGCGGAGTTATTTCCGACGGAATCCGCCTCCCAAAATAGTATCATCGATCTTATTCGCGGGCCTGAACAGCGAATTTATTTATCCAGGCCAGAAACTTTTGCCATATATTTGTAAGTTCATTTACATATTCATGTCTGGGATCTCGCTTCCTTTTGTTTTTCTTCGAGGTCATTTCTCGTGAGGTAGTTGCATCTTGTTTGCTTTGATCAGTTGATTTGTGGATCAAATGTTAAGTAGAAAGATAAAGAATATTATTCCAAGGGATAATATATTCTTTATATCTCTACTTTAGTATAACATAAAGGTTTAGCTGTATTTGGAAGATTTGTTGAGATCCTTTAGAGCCTTTTCCTCTTAACATTTCTTTTGATCTCGTGTTTGATATCGGAATATCATCATCTCGCTTGTTTCTATCAATGTGGAATCGAATTTTCAATGTGATATGAAGAGAAAAGGGCATTGAAATATATCTAGCGTTCGTTCAAGGACAAGAAAATATTTGCAATCTAATATTTCGGAGTCCATTTACATATTCATGTTTATTTTTCTACGCTCGTGTCTGATTTAGAATCGCTTTGGAGAAGATATCGGTATCAGTATTTTAAATCATGTACCAATTAAAGGTATTAAAAGTATTTAAAGGTGCAATAGAATTATTAATAATGATAATTCGACGACAGTGTTTTCGGTATTTCACTAGAAATTTTTAATTTCATTATGGTTGCAAAGGTCCTCCTTTATAGAATCACTATGAGTCACTAACGAATTAATTATTATGTTTAACGTAATAATAATCAGTCATAATTGCTCACCTCATTTTCTCTATTTACAAGATACTTTTTATTAAAATGCCACCTTATTTTTACACGTATCAAGGAGCATAGTGTTATTATTATATCAAATACATTTGGATTCAACGATACTATTGTGAATGTTCATTATTTTCACAGGACATGTTTTAGATCTTGTTTTTAGATTAGTTAATATTTTAGTACTTCTGCAACCGACTAGACGTTCAGTCGTACTCGCTTCCAATTTCATTTGGAACATTTGGTGCCACTAGTGTGAATGCAATATTTTTACTCTTCTATTAAAATCTATTTTGCAGTTCGAGGCGTAATTTTACGTGAATTTTGAATTAACCTTCATTTTTTTAAGTTAAGATTTCTACGCTCTTGTAATTCATTTATCATCGTCAAGACATTGAAGAAGAGATTATTCATACTTTTATGTAGGAAAAAGAGGGTAAAATAAATATACGCTGCATGATGAATTCGCTCATCATATAAATATCCCTCTTCACAATTGAATCATATTGAACGCAGTAAATCCCTTCACTAAAAATATCGCCGAATCCAATTAAAAATGGACTCTTCTGTGCCCGAAGCGTATCAAATTCGCGATTCTGCTTTTGTCGGCCCACTTTATCCAATTAGCCGTTGATTGTCTGTGGTGAGAGGTCGCGTCGGGGTTGTGTTGTATTACTAATTAGGGCATTAGCGCTTCGCCCACGTGCTTATAAACCGATTAATTTTAAAAGGGCATTGAATAAGACGTAGTAAATAGAACAGTGCTAGTTGGATTACATTATAATAGATTTCTGCCAGGTGTCCATTTGTGTCAAGAATTAGAACCAACCGAGTAATTGTAAACAGTGGTAATTATAAATGTACGTATGGGTCAACTATTCATGTGTGCATGTGTTTTTTCTTAGGCTAAGTGAGAATAATGTACGAGTATTAAGCTTACTCGTAATTGTCGTGTTCGGCTTATAACGGCCCAGTGCAGGGCATAAGCCTCCCGTTGTAGTCATTATAGTTTCGGACCACGCGGACTGAATGCGAATTGGTAGATCTGACACACGCTCCTAATTGTTCTGTATTATTTCTCGGTCACACGAATTTTTTAGAGAAGTTTTCAATATCTGCCGAGTTATCGAAAACTGAAAAATTCAAAAAAAAAAAAAACAACAGTGGTACAAACCTGGATTTTAAGTTTGAAAACACGATCTCATAAATGGGAATCGAAAATAATGTATAATACCTACGTACGTATATTATAATTCAGATTTTATACTATAACGTAAGTACAATTACAATTTATTAAACTTTAAAGGGGTCTGGCGGGGGGTTGCCACCATACAAAGTGTCTGGCAATAGATGACGTGAATTATAATAGTATCCCGTATAAAATATCAAAAAATCACCTAAAAAATTCACAAAAATCACGATGATTTTGAGTAGCAATTTTATACACCTTTGCTACCTGGTACCCGTCAAAGCCACCACCACCGAATGTTCATAATAGCCAATCGTTCTTACCTACAGTAGTGTACTTCCGTAGAAAAATTTTCTGCCTTTATAAAATTACATAGGTCTGGCGTTCACGGGACCTTGCTCTATTATGTTAATACCTTGGCCGTGTGGTGTCGACCAGGTATTAACATATATCTGGAATGCCACCACTCCCTCTCTTCCTATAGGTGTCGTAAAAGGCGACTAAGGGATAACAAGCGGCCACCACAAGCCCTGAGGAACTACACCACCTCTAAAAGAGTGGACTCGCCAACCTGCTTGACTGCTGTGGTGTTTATGGTCATTCCCTCAAGCACAAGACAATGTGCATGAGGAGGCCCGTGCCCAGTAGTGGACGACAAAAGGGTTCGTGACCATGACGTTTAATACCCTAAGGCTCTCTTTATATACTCGTTTTATTTATGAGTATATATAGTCCCATAGAATTTAAAAGCTGCGCCTGTTAATGTGTGAAATGTCGATGTGTATTTATTATGGTTCAATGTTCACTTTGTTTTCTGGCCAGGTGCGACTGTTTTGTTCTAATTTCTCGACCCTGACTGTATGGTGTAAAAAGGGGTAGTTTTATAGAAATTCATATAGTAATCAAATATAATAGAATTAGGTTCAATAATAGCTTGTATGGGAAGTATGCGTATACCGTGTTATGTGCCAGTTGTATTGAATACACTTTTTTACTTATCTAAAAAAAAAGAAATGTTTTTTTATATAGAAAAAAGGCGGCGGACGAGCATACAGTCGACGTGATGGTAAGTGGATAATATCGTCCATAGACATCCGCGATACATGCCAACCTGCCATACATGGACTGCCAATCTGTCCAGAATGAGAAACTTTGGCACGCCCCCGGATGCGCTGGCCTACCTTTGTAGATTAAGGAATGGATTGGGAAAATGTGTAGGGATAGGATGGGATGGGAATGCGCTCTGGCATATCTCACTCACTACCGAAACACGTACGTATTGGGGAAATACGATAAACTGGGAAATGCACTACATTTCAAGGTAGTCTTCTGTGAGAGAGGAGTAACGAGGCCAGTCAATATTTCTCATGTTTTCTCAGTATATATAATAATATTATAAATGCAAAGTTGTAAATTAATAGTAACTAATCTAATAGAACCTCTGCCATACATATGTTTCGAGAGATGCATTAATAAGTTTTAATCGTTAGGTAACCCCACACAAGCGTAACTACGGGCATCAACTAGTGTTCCATATTTATTTTCTCTTTCCCTAGTTACTGCTTTAACTTTTTTATCACCTGATGACAAGTGACTTTGCACATACTACGCCAGTCGAAGTTATCAGAGATGTATACACAATAATCTGCCGACTTCGATACGTCCAATTAAAACTGACAAGAATTGACAACGGAACATAAACTTGGAAATTAATGCACACGACAGTTCCTTCTCTTTTTGTCTTTCATGTTTGGAGCTTATTACTTTTTATTCCAAGGTCAGTGCACGTGCAAATGGTCCCCCCTGACCGGTTTAAGAGGGTTCGTTTGTAAACATAACGCTGGGCCATTCTGCACACGGTATTATCATATGAGTAAATATTCCGTAATTTTTATTCCTGTGTTATTTATTATCAAAGATATTTATAAACGCCCATTATGTCTTTGCTAGGATGATATTTAAATGTTCACATTAAAAATGTATGACTAAATATACTATTGAAAATGCATAATTCTATGCGAGTCATATCTTAAAGAAAAAAATCTTTTGTTAGAGGCTTTTATTGTCTTTTCAGTCATCTTTACTGATGCTACTTCTAAAAATAAAATCAATTAAGTAAATCGTATGAGACGTATGTTTCTCTGTTTGCCCGAAGGTTGACTTGTCAGCTTTTGTACATTATTTCTGTGCATTAAAGTATGAAAAATATCTCGTTAAATTTTATTGTTAAAGATATTATTAGAAAAAATACAATGATATAAGTACCTACTCATATATTTAAGTACCTACTCAAAGGTACTCATATACCTTTAATGACGATCATCGTTTGTTAGTCAATTTTAATTAAATTTTTCATTGCTATCTGAGCTGTATTCAAATTGTCAAGCGAAATATGAACGAGACCTTACAAATGATCACACACATTCGTTTAGAAACCTACTCTAAACGTATGGTGAAGATAAAAAATCTACAGATTTCAAACCCGTGAGGCCTATTCAAACCCGGCCTGAACTGAGCCAATGACGCCCCCGTGAGCGAGCGCCGCCTTTCAAGCGAGTATTCATATATAATTTCAGAATAAAATCCGTTTTTATAAATTCTATTACTAATAATTATAATATAAGTCATCGGGAGTATGAAAAAAGGCAAACCGTTTCAGAATTTCTATTGTTTTTTTATGTATAAGCTGGGTTCCTAAGCGAGTGTGGGCGATATTGACTGAGCGAAGAACGGCGTGGTGCGCGAGTGCCGCCCCTTCACACGAAAATTAATGAATAATCTCGGCCCTTTTTAACCGATTTACTTTTCACTAAAATTCTATAGACAAGAATTGTATCGGTTGTAATCTGAGCAAAGTCGACTCAAGTAACTGAAAAATGTAAAATGTTTTAGATTCTCATTGTTTTTGTATAGGTTCAGTTCACTCGTGTGTGGCTTTGACTCGGCGAAGGAAGATAGATGCGTTGCTCGAGCGCCGTTTGCCGTCTTTCACACGTAAATTCAGGAACAATCTTAGGTTTTTTTAATCCCATTTATATAAATAATTTTATAAATTTTATTTACAAGAATTATAAGAAAGTCGAATTATAAGAATAAGCGAGTATAAAAAATGTAAACCGTTTCAGAATTTCCATTGTTTTTGTATAGGTTGGGTTCCTAAGCGCGTGTGGGCGGCCTTGACTGAGCGAAGGACGGCCGGTACGCGTGCGCCTCTTCTCACGCGAGAATTCACGGATGATCGAAGCCTTTTTATAGTTTTTCCTATAGAAGAAATGTTTAATGGCAAATAGTTGATGGACACGCGATGTGGTTTATTCAGGATGAAAATTTATTAATGTGGACGTTATAAAAATGTTGAAAATATTTACGCCTTTAAATTCAAATACATATTATTAATACAAGTTGACACGTTTAATAATTTTATTTATTGAGTTAAAACGAGTTGTTCCAGACATCATCAGGATCCAGCAGATGTAGTCGAAGACAAAGATTAGTTCAAGAATCTAAATACTTGAGTTTTTTAATCTCAACGCCCACATTAAAAGAGCTATTGAAGTACTCGTATCTCACAAACAACTAGCAAAAAACTAGTTCGCGTTTTCAAGATCCATTATATTGAGGCCTGGCGGGCGTTACGCGGTAAAAATAATAAATACGAGGAGAACGCGAGCTGAATCTTTTGTGTTTCGTATATTCCAGTGTTTCTTAAACTGTGTGATGCTGTCCCTTAGGGGTGCTAGAAATATCTAAGGGGGTGCCGATATGATCAAATTCAATTGAGGAGAATTAATAAATTTAATTTGAAAATATGAACCTTTCGACTTGTACGTAACTGCGGTCGCCTCCTTGCATGGGCTTAGAGAAGGTTACATTTTATTCGTTTTATTAGTATTACCGGTATTTTTAGATTTCAGTATTTTAAAGTACCTTGTGAGTATGTAGTTGTATGTTAGATGAAGTGTATGTTTTAGATAAAAGATTTCAGAAAGTATTTGTTTAAATTTGTAAACATATAATTAAACCTAAAAGTTATCTTGTAGCCTAGTTAATAATTTAACTAGGTTATAATAAAATAAGTAACAAACAATTTATCAACTTTCGTGCGAATAAATAGGTACTTAGGTTATAATGTTTGCGAAAAATACTGTGCCCGCGTGCCGTGTGTTCATTTGTTGGCCGACTATAGAATAACTCCACCTCAATCTCTTCCCGTGAATGTCTTAAAAGGCGACTAAGGGATAACAAAGCCGCTACCACAAGCCCTGAGGAACCACCACCTCTAAAGGCCAGCGTGCCGTTTTAAGGTCATACGTCCATCGTGCACGAGGAGACCCATGTTCATTAAATGGATACTAAAAGGGCTGGTAACGTATGCGTGATGCATAACGTTAATAGCAGATAAAGAACTTGGAATGTTTATACCAAAACTGTTTTTTTTTCGGAGTAAGCCGAGTTTTTCGGAGTATTCTTGTAGCCCTAATGCCCTGTCAAGAGTCACCGGATTATATCAAAGCTATTGGCTGCTAAGTTGTAGTTTAATACTCTCTCTACCAATTGACGTAATAAATCTTTTGTATCTATTTAAATCTCTCATAAATATATAGGACATGTCTCCTTTACTATTTAATATTTAGCCTATTTAGGACATTTTTGATTGATATTATGTAATTCATAATTCATTTGATATTATGTAAAATTGTACCATCTACCTACTGTTATCTGTTTTCTCCTTATCACCCAAAGGTTGCTCAGACGAGATCGCTTTGGCGATAAGGCCGCCTATTGTACTTATCGTGGTACTTACTTAAATTCTCTTTTTGCAACATATATTGGTGTACAATAAAGAGTTTATCTATCTATTTCCTATTTAATAGAGAAATGAAAGTTTCACTAAATACGCCAAGTTATGCACAAGCATGAAAAACCTTTTCACTTTTATATTATTCATTCTAAAGCAATGCTGCATTGGAAAACAGTATCCGAGTTGTCATCATAATTTTCTAAACCACATATCAAGCTCATGTAAGACGGGAGCTCCTCCAGCTTTCCATTCTTAAGTTGTCCGAGGGCAATATTAATCTCACCCGGGTTGAAGTCCGCGATATCCTCGGTGTACTGGCGGGTTAACCTTGCACGGCGGTCGTTCTCCTCATGAGCTGTAAGCGCAGGTGTGTGTGCGGCGTTCTATTAAACTTCACAACTTCTGCAAAGATCTCTGGTCTCGGATAGAGAGCGTGGCCACTACCGCTTTTAAGCATCGCCAGATTGACCACGTCCAAGAAGCTGAGCAAAGACTAGAGCGTTTATTGTTCTTTATCGTCGCCTTAATCCGTTTTATGATGAAGCGACTTAGGTCACGGCGTATCAGCCTCCGGACTTTTTTTTATTGAGTTGTCGATTTGGTGATGCGGTAAGCGAAGTTCTCTCCCGCCTCAGTTCCATGAGATCCAGAGTTTCGCTTGAGAGTTTTGACTCTTTGCCTCTGTGCTATGGTTTGAAGTATTTACAGCCCACTTCTCGGATTACTTTCTTCAAGTTGTCGGGTTATCTCGTTAACATTAACCGTGGTTTCCAGTGCATCGAATCGATTCTGGAGTTCTAGTTGAAATTCATTGGACCCTAATGCGGGTTCAGTTGGTGTGGGACGAAGATTGGCCTTCATCAAAACAGACCTTTCCAGCTTAAATTTCGAGTCTCACGTACAAATCGGTGATCACTTCCGGTTTTAAACCTGTTGAGCACTGTAACATCCCTAAATATACGTCTCTTGTCTGCAATGATGCATTTGGCAAAATGCGTTGGCTCTTCTCGTCGCCTATACCACAATGCTTGAAGACGAAAGTCTTCGATGGAATGTCTCCGATGAAAGATGGTAATGGTACATATCAAGCATACACTCTTTGGCTTCGCACATTAACACAATATTTCGGAAATATCTATTACTATAATCGATTTTTTTTATATGTGAGAAAGGAATCTCATTTTCGGTTTTAGTTTCACAGATATTGAGACTGTAATGAAATAATAATAAACTACATATTTTTTTTATAACTTTATCTTAAAAATTTAATGTTAGATGATGTTTTTATTTAAAAAGAAACTTTAAACAAACGAAATTATAAGTTAGAAAATCGTTACGAAGGTTAGTAAGTTCATACGGGCAGGGCAATAAGGTCCCCTTTTTCTGATTTTGTCGCATATGTAGTAAGAACAAGCAAACAGTGTGTCTGCATGATGGTAAGACATGTGTCTTACCAACATAGCATACATATGTAAATCTTACCATCATGCATGCGTTATGTATATGTATATGCTAAAATCAATCACGTTGAATGACAAACGTTGGACGTCTGTAAATGCGCTTAATATTTGGATATTAGAGGAACCAGGACTTGAAAGAAAGATTGTTAATAGTATAATAGTATGGGGGAAATGACAGGATGGATTTGGATTGGAAGAGAATCGGCTAATAAACACTTGGACAGGTTTCTGTGAGAGTGTGGTTACTCGGCCGTTAAGCCTATCTAGCGTTCAAACTAGTGTTCTGCCACACATATAAAAAACATCCCGTGTCGACAACCATTTATTACTACGCAAATAACTTACATAAATGGAAATAGTACTGAAATTGAAACTAGTTTTAAATGACTATCGATGTACTAGAACAATACTGTTCAAACATTTGAGTGTTAAAAATAACAAGTATACCAATATTGGTTATATGGTAATGAGTGTTTACTGGGCGGACGCAAATGACCTCCACAAAGATACAACGGTTTACTTTAACCGTGTACTAAGTAGCTGCATCGTTTATTTTACTAATAATAATGTATCTACTACGCTTATGTAAAATTACCTTTATTTGTAATGTATGTTTTTTCGTTTCGTTTAATAAACAATAAGATTTAGTGCATTTATTTTATCTCTACTTTTACGTCATTTAGTATCTCGTCTCGGTCTCCTATCATCACTATGATGTATTATGATATCAGTTGACAACGGTATAACCTACCATTTAATCTGTGTCTTCTGTCCACGTCGAGAGATCACTCATGTTGCTTCTTTAATACATGGTCTTCATTAGCGAAGAGAATTCCAATATAAGACCGGTAGAGGCAAGTAATAAGAGATATGCGGCAGCTGAAGACTATCTCTACGCCTAATATCTATCTTTAAAAATAGACTTGAGGTTCCTAAATAAGGATCGAACCTTGAATCTATTCCTTGGTACACGGTTACTAGACCACTAAGCCAAACGGGTCGACAAACTCCAACGAGGAAAACAAAGGAGTATTTAAATAGCCCATGATATAACATTGTAGCGTTCAAAAATATCAGATTCTGGATTCTCTTTATTTACTTCAACATTTCTTTGCGAATACACGAGCTGTGTTGACATCTATATTTAGAGACCTGGCACCAAGGTCCGCACCGTTTTCATGACAAACGATTATTGGATTTATAATTTATCATTCGATACACAAACACCGGACGGTCATTGATCTCAATTTACGTAACCATCTCGATATTAAGAAGCTCCTTGCTGCGTTGCGCATCGCTATCTTTGATATCGATTTTATCATCTGATAATTATATCCACGTAACAGAATACTTGAAACTTCTTCAAGTATTATTTCGTTTCCCTCTCAGGGGGCCTCATGGAAGACAGTCGAAACTTTTGTTATTTGTTTTGATCTTCGACGAGGGAAGTACTTTTTGTCAATATTCCAGTGGTTCGAGTTATCTTCTACTATCGTTATTTTCTTTCATTAGATATTACAACCAGGTATATGTAAGCTTATTTAGCAAATATCCAATATTTATCACGTGGATTTGGCCATTAACCTTAATTACTGATGTCCTACACTCCTTTAAATTGGATATTACACGTACACAATAAAAATTGCTTCCAATAAATAACAGTTTATCTTAATTACCGTTCGCTTTATCTCCATCAATTTACATTTTACAGCAATGGTTTATTAAAAGCAACATGAAAATCTTTTTCTGGACAGAAATCAATGAAATTTTCATAATTGAACATTACAATTTAATATACAATATGCTTGAGTATGAATGTACTAATTAAATAAATAGGTAGGTACTCAATACTTCATAATAATTTAAATATAATAAACACACCCAAAATTCACGTTCCACTATCTGAAATTACAAAAATATTGACTTTAGAATTTATAAAAGTACCGACTTAGATAACAACAGACGTGGGGAATGTGTTTTTTATTAAAGATAATATAGTAAATTTGAGATAACTTAAAAGTAAAGAATAAAGTCTTATTGAATATTAACTATAATGATAAAATGTGTTTTGATGTCTTATTATTTTATCTAGAACGTCTCTCTAAAACTCCGTCAGCATTAATTTAATCTTACAATTTTGTTTTGGAATACGTTTTCACTATATACTCTTTTTCCAATTTCTTACTATATTTAGTCGATCTCCAATAACTGTCAAACCCTCATGCCTATTGTCACAAGTTCATCTTTCTCTTTGACCTTTATCCTTTTCTATTTATCCACAATCACGATTATAACCTTTTAGATCACCGCCTGTCTCATTATCACTCAATCACGTCAGTCAGGCTTCGAAGTTTGTCAGTCACATCTAGTTTTACCTTATGTTACCTACATTCTCCATGCCACTCGTTTTTAACCTTATCCATTCTGATGACCCCACACATGCATCTTTACGTTACTTTTAAATTGCGAACATGAAATATATGGGAAATACTCCCAACAGTACAAATGGCACCGGTTCAATAGCTTTCTATTTCTTGTGTTACAGAATATTCAAATTTTAGCTTCAAACTATGCGAATTCAAAATGATTTTGTCTTCTAATAGGACTATTGTTGCTTTCGTAACTACATAGTCGTTGTGAACTCGAAAGCGATCGAGGGTAACCCTGCTAGTCTATGCTCCGAATTCATTAACGATTACGCTCTGCACTTTAATCAATCGATACAGCCTATAATATAGTCTTGCTATTACGAAGGGAGTTAAGGGCCTTAAAACGTGCTGGTCTTAGTGACCAGCGTTATTTATTGGGGTTATTTTGGTCCCATGGTGTGTTATAATCGCTCTGGTAAACTAGGAGGTCGTGTTTCGACGTCGTTTTGTTGCCCATACGATTGCTACCCGGAGGACTCGTGTAGGATGCTAAGAGGTAATTTTTAGGAACGCGGGCAACAGTTGCTATCCTGCGTTTACTTACAAAAGTCAAAATCCCTACAAATGTAACTATTGAACAGTACTTAAGTGTTGTTTACGAATACGGATATTAGGCCTGTCTTATAGGTCTTTCTCTCTGTATCTCCAAGTAACCATTGCATTATTCATGTAGGAAGTCTCACTGATAAAGATAGTAACGGAATAAAATAACGTGTATACTTGTATGTTTATAAGCGTGAGTATATTTTTATACCTGCCATTTTTATCTAGCCTTATCTTTATTAACCGCATAACACTTTTTTATCAATTATAAATTGTTTAGTATAAGAATATATATATATATATATATATATATAGAACTTTTAATTTATGTGTTTTACATTTGAAAAGCTTTTACATTTCTGCGACATTTCATTTACAATACATTTACAGTTAACTGCTTTTACTTAGTGTAATAATTATGAATATTCCCTTCATTGTCAAGATCCATTTTTAAATATCTTTGCGAACATTACTATTACATTTGGGAGTTTCTCTTTTTCCGTGTAAGCTGATTTAGTAGTTGAACCTATATGTATGTACACACAATAAAACTTTGTTTCTTTTCCTGCAAGATTTTATTCGTAACTAATTTCAGTTAATGAAAATGGAGTCTAAACATTACTACCTAGAATTTCTATTCGTAATCATAAATATACTTAGTTTATTATAATTTCACCGTATGAAAATTGTAGGAGAATGTCTAACATAATGAGGGCACTTTCGGTCAATATATCTTTGCTAGGTTCGAATCATCAATACATCTTTCATATCTCAAGCACTCGAACTTATTTATTATCTTATATTGTCTCATTTTAGTCGTTGATACAATATGAAGTTAATCCATTGTTTCAAAGCTTTATTATTTAAGTATATCTTTTCCAACTGATATACTTCACTTTTTATCTAGTGTTCGCTACTTTTATAGCTATATGCGGTCGTAACTAGTAGTAATGTATGATTTGTATGTCTCGAATCGAGGGCGGCCTTGTGAGTAAAGTGGATAATCACGCGTCGACGCACAGACATGGCGGTACGAGATTGGATAACAAATTTAAACTGTTTACTAAATATATTTGCATGTTCTTTGTGTGCAGCTAGATTTTAAAAACGTTTCCCTTAGACGTTTCTAGAAAGAAGTGCAGATCATCGATTCTAAATTCGACTATTATCGAATAATAATGGTCAATCAGTAGGAGTGAACGAAGTAGCAAAAAAAGTATTAAGCACCGTTTTTTTATAAAAAAAAAGGTGGCACACGAGCAGGCAGTCCATGTGGTGGCAAATGGATACTGTCGTCCACGGACAACCGTGATTCACGCCAAAATCAGTTCAGAATACCTAACGAACGTTGACACGCCCCCGGATGCGTTGCCTGCCTTTGGAGATTTAGAAATGAATTTAAAGATCAACCCCTTTTGAATCCAAGATCATGAGCTCAAAATCCTTTCATCGTGTCTTCAATGAATGTCATTTTGTGTTTATTAGAAAAGTGAAAAAAAAATATTTTTTTCAATTTTACTTAGTCTGAAATTTGGCACTCCATATCCTTAATGTGTTAAACAACCTGTTTCCATACTCCTTTACTCTTGATTTGATATTTAAGACATATGACATATTTTTGTGTTTACTGTATATCATTAAATCTTCCTTTACAGGTGTTCGGCACAGTTGAGCTTCCCGACAAGCCTATCATGCTGCCGCCCTTCGTGGAGGCGACCCACTGCCTTGGGTACCACCTGACCCGCAAAGGGCGGGCGGTCGCAGACCGAGTGGTCTCAGTCCTCGGGTACGCGTGCCCTGACATCACATACAGCCCCAGCTTGTACCCTATCACAGCTGCGTTGCTACACTTCATGCCTGGTAAGTACTGCTTCGTTTAAGTAAAGTACGTCAAGTTATACAGTCATCATTGTATTCAAGTCGTATTCCTAACATATTATAGGCGGTTACTTTTTCGATATACTTTAAATTTCTATGAGATTGTTTCTTTTTATTGTTTCCGTATTTGCCGAAAACTATACAACCAAAATTGAATTGATAACTACAAATTGTTGGACTCTATTTGTGTTGGTATATTGTAGTTTGGTAATAATTATTTCATTTGTATATCGTGTCACTATTCCAATAACAATGTATCAGATCTCATTTAAAACATCATTGGCAACTCATACCTTTCCAAAACTTCTATACCGTTACAAGTTTGTATTAACATTACAAGTATATTCATTTTCTTTGGGAACTTTTAAAGTATCTTCAGACGCTCTTATATTCATCTTTTATTCATCTTTGATATCTCATCAGATTCCCTTAAAGTAACTTTGAATCCTGAAACCACAAGCGCGTTTCTTTTTTACCTTATCTTAGAACCTCACGGGGAGCATAATAATACGAGTACATTTCCCTTCCCATAATGATGACTTTCCTTGTTTCGTTAATTCAAATATCTTATAATACCATACCGTAACAGTCTGTGTTTCTACTGCTGGATATTGACCTCTTCCAAGGACTGTCACCACACACGATCCTCGGCTCTTCTCATCCAACCACCGCCGGGGCTTTGGGAGAGGGTTACATTCAGCAGTGGAGAGACATAGGCTTCTTCCCGTCAGTCGATTTCGATGAAACAAAGCCTATTCGAAGCGCAAAGCTAAGCTTAATTAACCTATGGAAACCCCTTGAAAATCCGTTCCGTAGTTTTGGAGATTAGCGTGTTCGAACAGACAGGCAGACAAAAATTCTCAAAATCGTGTTTTTGTATTCTGATACTTTTCCTTCATCGCCCCATATCAGTTTTTGGTAAATATATTCAATGTACAGACACGCTGGTTCTACAGTTTTATTATCTATACATATAATAAAATTGTAACAGGCCGATGTCTGTACATTATAGATATTGAAAAAAAACTAATATGGGGGGGGGGGGATCAATTAGAGCAACAGAAGCCAAAACAACAGTTTTTAGAAATTTTGTCTGTCTGTCTGTATGTTTGTACACGCATCACGCAAAAACTACTGCATGGAATTGAATGCAGTTTTCACCGATGTATTGCTAGAGGTCTAATTTAAAATATAGGCTCCATTTTGCCGCAGGAAAATATCTTATTCCGATTATTTTAAATTTAATAAACCGAAGCGAAGTGAGGGCGGGTCGCTAGTGTATAATAATTCAATGAACAGACACGCTGGTTCTACAGTTTTATATGTATAGATGATTTGGTACATTAGTATGGCACGCATTATTGAAATGCAAATAAATTTAAATTTGCGCTATTGCAAATAAAAAAAATACGTTTTGTTAAGGCTATGTTCTGCATTGAATGATTTGTGTGACGAAGATGACCTATTTTTAGTGGCATAAATGCACGCGTTAAACGTTGTCTCTCTCACTACTAAATATGCGACTAGCGTAGATAACACTTAATCGTGATCTCGCAAATTGTTATGCAAATTGATATCTGTTATTTATTTCCGATTTTTAGGTAAATGTGGTAACTACGAGTATTTTGAAAATCCCTGTTTAAATTTTCTCTGAAGTATCCTACTTTATTTTTAAAGACCGATCAAAGGATTAAGTACTCACGCTTTTTACCTCTTTGACCACTTAATCTCATTATAAATTTTAAACGAATGCAATTAAGATGATTTACAATCAGAATTTATGTCTCTATCGAGTACTTCATTGTAGGAATTCAAATTGAATCCCTGCCAATGGTTCAGATCAGTATTCAGAGATCCAGATACACAGTGCAACTATCATAAAATACTAATAATATTTGTTTAAAGCGATCCATTCAGCGTTATTATGTGCACTCAATAGTTATCCAATGATATTTGCTTGAAATGTTATGCTTCATCGAGCTCTTGACTGCGTTTTACCGGTATTGAAGATTTTTTTAAATGCAGCGATTTATTATTTTTCTTTATCAAATTCTAAGACTGATGCACAAATAAAATAAGGCAACTAATTATAACGTATGTATTGTAATTAATTAATTTAAGAAATATAAGCAAAAAAACATAACAAGGATAAAGATTAGTTTAAAGAATTAATCGTAACTCGCGAAAGTTTAATTCATCTTTGAACTTCCTTCAATCGTCTACATCGGAAACTCGTAATTGCAGTAAGCCGTTAATTTTACTGCTGCGGCTGGCGATATTTATGAATTATGTGTAACCATAACGACCGCTTTAATGGTTGTCGTTACAGAATATGTGGCTTAAAAATATTATAAACATCATACCATTGTTCAATTGTTCTCCCAACATTTAACACTAGTTTTTATTTTCGAAATAATATATCCTAATAAAGTTACACGAAATGTGACTATTATCAAAGACTGTTCTTCTCGGTTTATACAGGTAATAACTGGTTCTTAAAAGGCATCTTTCAATTCTGCAGCAGAGGCGTTATAAAATTTACGTCGCTCTCGCGCTAATTCAGTAATGAGTGCGGGGGGCGATAATTGGACTCCGCAATAGGCAAATTGCCGGAGGAGTCTCTTCTGTATATATCTCCTTACTATGTCCCACTGCCCAACCGATTTTGAGCTCACCATTGCTGCAGTAAGAACTAATCTACCGTGGAAATGAACGGCGTCCCTGATTGATCTTATCAGAAATTAAATTGAACCCTCCTACTTTGAAACAGAGTCTGGTATGCGTGTAATGTTCATCCGGGCTGACGTGATCGCACGACAAATTGAAGTTGACGGCACTCCACAGATTTCCATCGCGTCCGTCGCGCGGTCAATTCCATACGTATTACTTCCTCTGTCGCACGTTTTGTAATTGGTTGGAATGTGACCAGATACACGTTAAATCGATATGAACCACACGTACGAATACTTTGGGATTAATGTGATCATAGGAACAATACTGTAAATGGTTTTGGCACTCGCTTATTGTTCGCTGTGCAATAGACAAACTGACGTACGTATACGTTAAATGGATCCAGTCATTTATCAAGAGTCATAGTATTTGACACGTGAAGAGGCGGGCAAGAGGGCGGTCGCATCAATTTAGATGCCGGATGACTCTGAAACTAACAATTTCCTCGCTGTCACATTGTATTTATTAAAATTTATCGTACCGTAACTCATATTTAAACTATCAAAATTGTTTTTGTATTGTTATCGCAAACACATCTTGACATTATATCCACTTCATTGTCATTAGGATTTTTACTGAATACAAGTTTTCTATTGGACGTATTTATACGCGATAATTAAATAATAATAACACTCGTAAACAATGCACGAATCAACGACTAACAATATATTATCACGTGGAACAATGAGCTTGGCATAGGATAGAACAATGCAGTTTCAGAGGAACTGCCTCCATAATACCCCCTGAGGGATTGTCACGTGTACACATTGTTTCACACACAAATAATAAATGCATGAATATAGGGGAATCTAAAACCTTTAGCGAGGAGTGAACCCAAAGCGATATCGGCATTATCTGCAGTATTAGGTATATTAAAACACTTTATTATAATGGAACGAAATCCCATTATCAAAGCATTTATTATACAATATCCGGACTATCATCGATACTCACGATTCTCGCTCTATTATTGCACTGAAACAGTTCGTGACGCTTGTCCACCTCACGTACGTCGTTGGAAACATTTGAATCAGTTTTGTTTGTTTTTATTATTACCCGCCCCTGCCGTGAGTCAATGTCGTTCAGATTATTATTTTCGAACGCACCAACGACTTCGACCCTGACACTGTAAACGTTATCACTAGCGGTACTTGTTTTAACCGAGTCGCTGTCAAGAGTTCAAGCTGCGTCACCATTCGTAGCGGCCAATGTTTTCGTGTGGAAAAATAGCGTTGTTATATGTTTTAAGCGTACTTTGAGCGTCGTCACAATCTGGGGCCTGCCTTGTTTTAGTGGTTGGCTTGCCGCCAGGCTCTATGTGTGTTGATAAAACTGGCAACGTGCACGCTGGGAACGTTGTCACCGTTGCGGAATCTTTAGTTGTAGTTGTTGTGCCGGCACATTTTAACATCGTTTCTTATCAACTACTTTAGATAAGACTGTTTATTTGTAAGATCGAGGTCGATCATTTGCAATAAATTCTTATCGTTTATCTGGATTGAAGTTTATTACCGCTGTTATTTTACACTATTCTTTCAACTCATTGGAATATGAATCGGACATTCAATTAAAATTGGAATTGAATTAAAATTGTAAAATTCCATTCAAAAGTCTACAACAAAGGTTGCAGGCAAGGGCGGAGTAAAAAGCTTGAATAAATATCCTCATTACATGTTGTTTGTCGATTTTTGTCTGTACTCGAGCGAGGCGACCGAGTTTCCTGTTCCGCTCCTTACACTAATGGCCTATTTTACTCTACACGTTGATAAGGCTTAATAAGGTTTTCCTGCTCAAAGTAACAGGAGACAATGGCGGCGAAAATGACGGCAAACTTGAAAATGTTAGCGAACGTTTTAAATTATCCACACCTATTGTTCAATCCGGGCCTTTTAATACCTTTTTGAGTGCGGAATGTTCTTAATATCATGGACGTTTAGGAAATGTACAGACAGACTTTTGCTTAAAATTTTCTTTTTGGGTATCCTCGACTTTTGTTATATTATTTTACCCTCTTTTGTTTTGGACCCTTTTTATGACTCTGAACCCGATACGGATCTGTAAATCGCGTGACCTGCTACCCTTGCTCCGTATTGCTATAAAGCTCAATCGTTTTCAGATATTTATGGAGTTAGTTTTGCTTTAGATACCTGTAGGTATAGTTTCAAGGTAAGCGCGATATTGTCTCGTGATCAGATACATATGGATTTAATTAGTATTATGTACAGACTAATGACATTCATACCCAATATATTCATAGAAAAATGTAGTAGGTAGTACCTTATCAGAATTGAAAGACCTTTTAATTCTGATAAGGTATTTTGAAGGTAAGTATATTTTTAACCCTTCAATCTTCATTTTTGAATGCAAATTCTTTACTTTCTATGACTTCCAATACCTTAGGCCTTAGACGCTAAACTATGCAGTAAAACTGAATGATAATTCACAGGTCTACAAATTAAAATTTTGTTGAGAGCTGTTTTACATTTGAAAAGTGATTCTTAATATTTCAGTACCGCTGATTTAAAAAATGACTTCCATTTTTCTCCATCACATCAGGATTTTATTCAAATCAAGAATGAAATATTCACCTATTTTGTTCGAAAAATGTATATAGCTCAAGATTTGTATAAGTTACAAATGAATTTGTAAGTTTTCTATTTCACATTTCACTTTGTATACAGCACATCAGTAAAATCTTTCATTTTGTCTCGAATGTTTGTGTCTTGGATTTTCTCTTGTGCTTCCGTAAAATCCCTACACAGCATACAGCAGTAATCTGCCATCATTGATGTAGTCCATCGCCCTTGGCATTCCATTTCTCGAATATCCTGGTCAGCAGAAAGTGTAATTTGAGACTCTTGTTGCATCCCAAAGTTCTGAATCTCTGTAGCATGTTTTTCACAATTTAAACATAATCAGGATGTTTATTACTTCCTAGAAAAAATTCAATAACTTCTATATATGCATTCCAAGCATCTTTTTCTATAGGAGTCATGGTAGCTTCAAATTGCCTGCCTTTTTTTATGTACGAAGGCGGCAGACGAGCATACAGTTCACTTGATGGTAAGTGGCACTGTCGCCCATGGACATCCGCGAGTCATGCCAACATTAGTCCAAAATGACAAACGCTGGCACGCCCCCGGATGCGCTGCCTACCTTTGGAGCTATAGGAATGAACTTGGAGAAAGGGTGGGGAAAGTGGGGGGGATATGATGGGAACGTACATTAGGGAAATAAGATAAAGTGGGAAATGCAGTACATTTCAAGGTAGTCTTCTGTGAGAGAAGGGTAACGTGGCTAGTCGAGCTTGCCCAGCGGCTGTTGGATTGCAGCGTGCACTCTCCCTCAAAACTAGAGCTCTAATTTGCGGACCTATTAAAATTCCATCTTTTATTTTTGCTTCAGAAAGAGCAGGAAATTTGTTGATGAGATATTTAAAACAGTCTCCATCTTTGTCAAGTGCTTTTACGAATTGTTTCATTACACCAAGCTTTATATGAAGAGGTGGCAAAAGAATTTTCTTAGGATCCTATAGGCTTATTATGTTCTTACTATCCGGTATTAAACTTTTTCTTTTGGATCATTGTGTTTGTTTCCGATGTTTGTCTCTTGCCCTACTATCATCCTATTACTACTATAAAATGAATTTGGATTATTTACACAACACCTTTCCATTATTCTGCACTGAAACATGATAAAGATAACAAAATGGCAGTATTTATAAGTTTATTTCTCTTATAGAACAACTATTAACCCCTGTAATAGATGTATTCACAATACAAAATGGTGTACGCAGCTTGGAATGTGCTGCTATCTGTCTTAAAGCAGTTAACTAGTTCCTTTAAGTAGATTTATTCCAATAGATGGCATTGTTGTAAGGGAACAATCGTTCATGCTCATACAAAAGATAGACGAATAAATAAAAATTGAGGATATAAATTTCCATTGAAACCGTACCTGATACAAATATAGGGGTTTCTTTTTTGGAATCAGCACATGGAAATTACTATAAAAAAATGACCTCAAAATCTAAATCTGCAAAATCACCGTAGACCTGTGATATAATTTGTACGCGAAAATTTTTTAATTGATCCAATTATTGGATGTTTCATTATTTATTTAGATATTTTTGAACATTCCACGCCACAGTTTTATTTGCTGCAATATTTTGCTTTTCTATCGCAAATTTTCTTTAACGGTAAGCAGCAATAATGAAATCGTTTATTTTTAACTTTATTAACCCTGTCCTCACAACCTGAGATGTTTGCAAAGTTTTTACCTCGTGTTTAGTCGTTGTACTTTTAGATTTCAACGGGCTCCTTAGAACTTTCTGACTTTAAGAATAATTTAGAAGTAAGTCTTAATTTCAGAAGTCCAGATTTAATTTTAATAGAGATATCCTTATTATTATTATTGTGTTATTCACTTTTTTAGATCATATTAATCATTATTGCAGCTTTAAGAAGTAGCATCGCTGCCAAGGTCCATATGAGCTGGAGTCTATTTGTTTCAAGATAGTGAGGTCATACATTTTTAGCACGTGAAATGTGAACTCCTTAGGAGAATAACAAATACAATTGTCACATTTAAGTATACTTCTATCTGCATGGGTCTTAAAAATTGCAGCTGTATGATTAGTTTTACCAAATGTTTTACCATTTTAAATCTAGTAAGCATTGTAATTCTGCATCAGTGAACCCTTCTTATTTTCTCTGAATGCCCTTCCTAATCTGAATACGTACCCATATAACTAACTACATATATTCTCAGAGTTAACATTCCCAATAGAGTAAAAACACTCCTCCAATTGTCTCTATTTTGCGACTAAAACGACGCCTACGACGTATCAGATGACCAAGCTCGTACCAAGCAATTTGATGCGAGCTCAGTACGTTGATGACAATTCAAGCGATTTTGGTGTAGAACTATTTGCAAGATAAACATCGACATAAGCAAGATAAACTGGACCGAAACATCGGCTATAATAAATAAATAATAAATCGAGAGTAACCCGTTTACAGAACAATTACATACAATGTTGTTCGTAACTTCTAGAAATTGCTTATAGAAAGTGTGCAAGGAACTTAATGAACAAAAACAGTGTGGGCGGGTGGATCAAAAACGAACACGACGGAGGGTAGACGGATAGCAACAACACCTTCACCCGCCTGCAGTGTAGCCGACCATCACTGTTCATGTAACTGGACCGAAATTATCGGCTGTAATAAATAAATAATAAATCGTGAGTAACCCGTTTACATAACAATTATATTATATTCAACAGTTTGAAATCTTTAAGTAACATAAATGACACACCTTCATGTCGGTTCTGCAACCGCTGTTACAAGTCTAATGAACACTGTTAGAATCGAACGCCCACGGTATGTTTTTTATATGATACAGTTCATACCAATCAATTCGACACGAGCAGAATACACTCATCTAGAAAATTCTAAAGTTTTTTTAGCTAAGGAAATAAGATATTTGTAGAAATTTCTGGATTGTCAATTTTCTTAACTAGAATAATTGCGGTCTCTACAGGCTTACTCGTCTCAATAGAGGTACGTGGTTTGAATATTACATGACATACCTGTCATAGTTTTATTATGTTAATGCCATTATGATATTAAACAATACTAGACAATAAAAATGGCTTTAAGTTATTTATTTTAGTAAACAAATTTCTGTATATTCGAAATAATTGCAGGATCACGTTAATTGTCATTTCTTTAAATAAAATGTTCATAAAATCTTTTTTCGCAATTTACTTTTGTTCAATTTCTATCTATTGTCTATGTTAATTGTCAGTTCATAAAATCAAAGGTCAATCTCTCTTTACATAACCGGACGAATAGTCGTGTGTTAAAGTAAAAAGTTCTCAATGTAAAGTACACATCGTAAACTAGTTTTTGTCATGTTCGTCAGTTTTTGCCAGTTTCGCAGGTCTTTTGTGTCGCCTCGGAACGAATTATCTCCCAAGGACGCCTGTCGTTGCTTTTTGCTTTAAATTTCGTAACCGTGCAAGTTTTGCATCGTTGGTGACATGACTCATTCGAAAGAGACATTTTAAAAAAATGTGGAGTTCAGCAATCCAACAAAATATCATCATTATGCATCATCGTTATGCAAATAATAATAAGAAAAAAAAATTTAAAAATCATACCCATAGGCTTTTCACACACAATCATAAGTTGGAGAAGTCGTCTACAGACTCATTCTTACCATCCAAAGGTTGACTGGAATAACTCCCTTTAGCGATATGACCGCCGATTGTATTTCTAATTACTTGTATTTTTGTATTTTTCTTCTGTTATGTTTTGGTGTAACATAAAGCATATCTATCTGTCCATCTATCTAAGTTGTCAATTTACACCCACTGTTATTTACTGACCTTTAAATATCGTGATAAATCTTTTGACATTTCACTTACTTTACTCATAAGTAGTAATCGATTAGCACATTCAAAATTCGCACGTAAACTACGAAACAGGATGTTACTTCATTAGCATTGCGCACTTGAGTTAAAAACATCTAATTTTTAAGGCATTATTTATACTTTTGCCGAGGCACATTGTTAGATTCCCATCGGACAAATGAACCGTAAATTAAACGGTATATTATAACGACTCAGCGTCAAATGACATGTTGTAATACGAGTTAGCCAGTCAGAAGTCGCTGTGACGGAAGTGAATTGCTATGGGTCACGTGACTGTTTCCTTTCTTGTTTGTGATGTGTTCATAATACGAAATTGCAAGACAATTCGTTTTTATAAAGTAAAAAATAACTGGTAATAAGAGCTCAACAATAAGTTCATTTTGGCCCAGTTCATTTGGCCCAGTATGTATATCTCGTTCCAATCTGATTTGTCCATAATTTTTTGATTCATTGAGACTGCAAGTTTGCTCTAGATTTAAAGTTAATATTCAGATATTTCACTGATATTGATTTATATTCGGCAAATTGGACTGGAATGGACTACAATTTTGCACTAATTCATTAATTATAGTTCCCGGATTTCCCTTATTTAAACTCTCAGAAAAAAACCATTTTTCGGTCTCATCAAGGCTATTAATACTTCACAGCCGCCCATCTGACTAAGGTGGTCGGTTTATTTTGGGAGCGGATCGATGATCAGTATCAGCATCCTCGCGGTTCTTGCAAACAGACAGAAATTGATTTTCTCCCTGTTATTAAATTTGATTATGGGTTATCGAACAAGTAAATTCGAATATTTATTCCTTGGATAAAAGGGTCTCCTGACAAGTTACGAACTAGTGATAATTGAAAAGTTCCGTCCTTAAGTAGAAACTTAATTTTAGACCAACGTTTAAATGGTATGTGATTGTATGTATATATATGTATATGTTTATTTATATTATGGTATTTAATTAATATGTGTCACTAATAACTATAGTTTTACTTAATCTTACATGTCATAGAGGCCCCAAAACAATACCAGCGCTTCTTCTCGATTGGGGAAGCAATATGCTGAGTTGGGGACCTATTTGTTGCCGCACCATGTACACACTTTTTGTACTACATTGTCATTTTATTTATACTTTGTTAATTCCGTGTGCTGTCTGTGGTGACAAATAAATTTATTTTCTTTCTTTCTTTCTTTCATAGCACCAATCGCGACATCTCTGCATAGCTCCCTGGTTCACTGGGAGATAATGTTTCTAAGCATTGAGGTCCGCCTTTTGTCGCATTGTCCAATAATGAAAAAATAAATAAACTCATGACCTCATGAATTTGAGTCTTGTAAATACACTTACGTCAGTTGACATATATCTTAGGGTAAGTCGAGTAGACCTTTGTACGAATCTATAAAAGTTCTAAAAACAAATGGATTATCTGTTGACAACGACGTTTGAAGGATCGATATCATCCAATTTTCATCGCACGTGCTCTGAATTCAAAGCAGCCAACAGTTGAAACATTGTTATTATCAAATACAACTCTGTTCAGGTTTTACAAGGAAAATTGAATTCAAATGGATTCAAATTCAGTGTTTTTTTTATTGGTATATTTTATGTCCGTTAGTAACCCTCCTCAGTGTTATCAGTAAAAATTGGGAGAATTTTGAACATCTTTTACATATTATAAAATGCAACATCTGCCTGTCTGTATAATCGTGCTATTTGCTTAAACTAAATTTGTTGCAGTTTTCACTGATGCATAGCATCTTTACTACGGTAAATTATGGTTTAGTACTTTTTACCAAAATCGATTTGATGATTTTGAAAATTACAAGCAGGGGTCATCGTGATCGTAAAATGAAGAATCCTAAATGAACAAATGAATCCTAAATGTGACCTATCTTGTCACCCTGACAAACTCATTTAGGAATTGGGTATTATTAAACAATCAAAGATGTGGGTTGTATGTTTAAACTACTTATACTTGAATAATTTTATTAAAAACTATTATTAAGATTTTCTGGAATAAATACTCTAAATATATTTACGAGTATTATAATTGGATGCGTATGAAGTGAGATTATTTTATTGGAAGGGTCCAAAAATGGCACTTGATATTAAGTAAAGATGTTGATCCTGAAATCGGAATCAATCTTAATCAATGTAGTATTATGGTTTTATTAAAGTTGTGGCAATATATCTATTTTAAACTAAATTCGAATTTAACTCCATAGTAATTATGAATACATCACTGTGAGGCATATTCAGTTAACTCTGCACTGTCATCATGCTATTAGAGATTCCAAAGGCAGATAGAACATTCTAGAAATTGTGCATGGTTGTCGTCGGTTCGACTTGCACACTTGTGTTACAAAGTGGGTCAAGTTATCGTTAAGTGAGGCCGCAGCCAGCGACTTAAACATTCCGCCTGTTTTATTAATTTTAGTTTTCATCTTCAGCTTTATTATTATTTTAGCTGTTTCACACATTTTGCTACCTTAGCAACTTTAGCAATATTAGAAATCAGAGTAGGTACGTTAGAATCAGACTTGTTCAGCGGATTTTTATTTATTTCTTTAATAATGATTTTTATTCGAACTTGTGTAAATTATATTTGATTAGTATGATATAATATATAAATTTAGATATTATATTTTTAAGGATTAGATTCACTGAAAAGAATAAAAATGTGACATATTTTTACTAGTATAATACCAACTTTAATGCATCCCTCTTGATTAGAGAATCAAGACACAGACAAAAGAGGTAGATGTAAACAGAGATTTACCCCAAAGGTTGACTCGTAGAGACTTCCATAAGGCATTAAGTCCGTCTTTTGTACATTTTGTCTGTGCAATAGATTAAATAAATATATTCCCCCCCCCCCGAAATTTCCGTATGTTTGTAAATGCCGTATGTTTACATCTGCTGCTGTTTTATCTGAAAAAACTGTAGTCCCCTGCTGCACGTACTGATTAGTGGCGATATTAAATGGGAAAAGTTATAAAAGATAACTTCTCTAATATAAAAGGTAACTTCTCTAATATAAAAGATAAATTCTCTAATATAAAAGATAACTTCTCTAATAATAATCCCCAATAACCTTCTCCGTTAAGAATAAATGAATTCTCGAATACTCCTTTATTCTTATTTGAAATTTTTAAGTGAAAATTACATCTACCATGTTTCTTAACGTTACCATCGGGAGTCGTTAACTTATTCCGTATCTGATCCCGTTTTTTATACCAAAGGTCGTTGCTTCGACTTGTAAATGTACTTCAGTGTAGGTACTTGGGAGGTCCCATGGGACTGAGTGCTCAGTTTCAGTTGGGGAGCGTTGACCCGAGTCGTTGCTATGTGTGTCGCGACTGACTACGCCCTCTTTCGTTGCATTTCCACTTTAAGTAAGGCTCGTAGACCAAAACGTTTAATTCTCTTTATACAATTTTTTACTTCTTGGAATCACAAATTCATGAGCTTAAGTAATATTTTTTGCTTATATTTCCATTATTATTGAATCATTCGAATTATCATTGAATTATTCGAATTATCATTGAATTATTCGAATTATCATTGAATTCTTGGAAATGATCATCGGATATCAGCGAAACAGAACCTCAAGTTCTATACATCGTGTTATAAACTTATGTATCTCCTGTGTTTGTTATAGGCATTTTCTAGGCCCTTGCTTATAATATCGACTGCTACTCATCCAATTCTTATCAGTTGTTAAATCTTTTGTCCACCTGATCATAGGGCCGGGCGATACCACCCACCTATAATTCACATAACTTTTTGTGCGTCTTCTCTCACACTATCATTTGTCGCCCGTTTGGCGATAGATATAGCCCTTGCCATGTCGGTATTCTATTAATTTTTGAGTTATGAATCGTGTAGTTTCACTCTAAATCGTAACGTTTCCAATTGTCCATGTATTCTCGTTGTATGCTGAATATTTTAGTTCGTGTCCCATTTTCGCTTTGTGTTGTTTCACCGACCAACCGACCCCACATTCACATTTTATTTTCCTTTTCTACGTAACATTTTAACTCATATCCGTTGGATACAGGTCCCAACGTTAGTGGGCAACTAATCCAGTTTGTGACGAGAAATGGCGCATTGTTGCCGTTTATTCAGTGTAAATACGAATGCGACATGCTGTACTTCTAATTAAATCTAACCAAGACAATATTGTACACTGCAATAATGTACACTGCAATATTGTACACTGCAATATTGTACACTGCAATATTGTACACTGCAATATTGTACACTGCAATATTGTACACTGCAATATTGTACACTGCAATATTGCTTCATATTGTACAGAGTTTGACAAACCGAAACGACCACATCAACATTTCTAAATCAAACAGAGGTTGTGACCCTTGTCATACTTTATTTTACGAGTGGACGTCCAGAACTTTCCGGCCTGACAAAGAAAAAGGATACTCAATTTCATGAAACTATTTTTATTTTTCAATATTCAAGCTGTGTATTTGCTCAGCGGTTGTGATAGCGGCTTTATTACCCCCTAGTTGCCTTTTAGGACACCCACGGGAGGAGATGAAGTGATGCCAATCTAAAGCCAGCCGACAGCACACGGTCCTATTTTTTATTCTTTGTTTTATTTATACCAGTGTTTCTAAAATTCGTTTTGTAAATCCAGACAGCTTAACTGTTCTGACAAAGAATAAGAATTAGAAAACACGAAGTTTAAAAACAAAATTCTTTATGGATTTCCCATTACGGTATCTGGAATACATCGACCGGTATCACCCTATAAGGTCCCATAGTAGGTCTCTTCCTCTTGTAAATCACTAGGCGGTTTCGGTCCATAATCCACCACGCACGCCCAGTGCGCATTGGTGGATGTGTATCCAAATGTGCTCCAGATGTAAAGTGAATACATGATGTGGAATATATGATATAATGTGATCCAGGGCTCGTATTTTACTACCGTTTCATTTCTATCTCTATGCGCTAAGATATTTCTATCCATTAAAAACAAACACGTAAACATTCTGAACTCGCACCGCCTCCGTTTATTTGTATTGATATGCTAATATGAAATTAGTATTGCCCGGCCTTGAGTATTTATGGCGAATCTAAAACAAGACAATACAGTCATCTGCGAGTTTCAATTTGAATGTCTTTATAAAAAAAAAACTATTGAAAGACTGAACTGGACTATTGGATATTTTTTTATCCTGCTTCATTTACTTATTTGTTGTATTTGTCACGTGGATGATGGAAGATATGTTACTATAAGATAAACCCCCATTTAAAAGATATGAGCAATACTCAATGGTAGGTCCATGTATGAGTATGTTGTCCAATATAACTTGATTTTATGCAAATAGAATCATTTATATATTTACAAACAATAATAAACGATTATAATTAAGTTTATATGATAATGAATGACACTGTGTCTTTGGTGGAGTGTTATAAGTTATATTATATATTATAAACATGGTACTATTTTTGTAGACTACTTCTTAGTCACATGAGATAATATTCGTATAACTTTAAATTTTTGCGTTTTCGCATCCGCAGATATTGTTAGTCCAATGTGCCTCAACTTTCCTTAATATAAAAGTCAAATGCGGGTATTTGATAAAAGTGCTTACAACTTCCGTTTCTTCTTTCGTTTCTTTAATTAAACCTCGGTTAATTAATTTTGAAACTATGTTCACAATATAAATGATTAAGGAAGAATATCCATATGGTAGGTCGTACTCAGTTTAGAAAACAAAAAATAGAACAAATCTTCCACATACAAGTTCACTTTTCGTGAGGTTTCACGCAAACTTTCGAATCACATCTGAAAAGAAATCTTGACATGAAAGTACGAGTAAAACGGATCAAACTTTTGTGGATTCGTACTTTTCTTGTCATAATTCTATTTGTGTACTTAAGATTACATTACGTATGCAATCAATTAATATCAGCCCACAAGAAACTTCATACTTACTTCGAATAAATGTCGCTGAAAGTTTTAGGATTCTTCTTAGCATCGATTTCGTTGTCTTGATGGTGACTAATAGATAACTGAGTCATCGCGGTCCTTCGTTGTTTTCCGAAGACGTTCTTGTATTGTATTATTGACGTCTTTGTATTGTTAGGGAATTCACCGGCATCTACCTATAGAAAATACATCGGCTGTTCAGACGAAAGCTTAACAAAGACATGTTGAAGATGCTGACTGCCAACCTCGGGGAAATGGGCGGGATAATAAAAAATGATGGACAAACGTAAGGCATAAAGATATCAGTGAATGTTCTATCTATTCTACACATGATATAAATATCTACAGCAGACTGTACTTTGCACAGATGCGTGGGTTTCACCATACATCAAAGCTTTAGATATATGGGTCCGTGGTTAGCACACACGGTGTCACGTGACCTGAACATAGCTCAATTACATTCAATTGATTTGTCGCGTGTGATATTTCTTACTCATCTTACTGTGAATACGAATACGACGAGCCTCTCTAATATTAGTATAATAATAATGTAGTGTCTACAATAATCAGGACTAGCAACAACCTTAAGGCCTTCCTTCATCCAAGAGATTATTTTAGACATTACTAGCTTGCCCAACATTTTGCCCACGGCTTCGCCTGCCTGATTTTGTTTTAAAAGTAATGTCCTCTCCCTGGAAAATAAAATTCGGGATAAAAAGTGTAATTTCGGCCTACCTCTTGGCAAAAATTTCAAGACTCCCAACTTAAAAAGTTTCAAGATATAGATTTTGCATCAAAAACCACCCCTTTATGCCCCTTTCCAAGTCAAATATCACAGAACCCTGATACACGTGTTTAAATAAATTATTTTTAAACTACCGACTCGCCCTCGCTTCGCTTCGGTTTATAAGTTTTTTTTTTCAAATGTATAATGTAGCTTCCTATTTGTGAAAGAATTTTTGAAATCGGTTCAGTAGTTCCAGAGATTACCCCCAACATACCCACAAACACACAATTTTACCTCTCTATTATATTAGTATAGATGAAAAATGTATATGCTAAATTTCATGTCTCTAAATAGTTCTTGAGATACACGCATTGCATAAAAATCTTGTCCCCGCTTTTACCCCTCTTCCCAGTAAGATTTCTAAAAATCTTACCTTGGTGGATACGTATGTCATAAAACCTATACACTGCGCAAATTCTAACTTCGGTGGTTTCAGCTCGGCCATGATGAATTAGTCAGTCAGTCTTTCCTTCCTTTTACTTATATAGATTTACATCCTTATATAGATTTATATCCTTTTACTTATATACTACATTTCCTTTTACTTATATAGATTAGAGATTCAAGAGTTTAGTACCTATATATGTCAAATATGCCTCTTTGCACATAATCTTACATCTTTCAAGAAGGTTACAAATGTATCTCTTCAGTGAAGTGCACTAGGCTCCGCTTTAAGCGTAAAATATGTGGTACAGGGTCAAAGAAGAATTTCTTTGAATTTGCGTTTGAATTTCTTTTAAGAAATGAATATGCTCTCACTGTCAGAAGAATTCAAGTAAACTTGAATGATCTCGTAAATAGAAACGTAGTTGTTTGTTTGAATTTAAGATCATTTATTGCTCTTTTCGTGACTGCATCCTTATTTTACTGAGAATTATTCACGTTTAATTAAGCTGTCTTCTGAAATACTGTTTTAGCCTGTTTGACTTTACACCATTTCTGGATGACTATGTCCAAAGAGATTCCACTCAAGGGATATTTTTTATTTTCTTAACTTATATGCTATCAACTGCTTGGTCCAGGTTCAGGTCTCACTAAGAAATTGGGCCCTAATTTACAAAATTGAATTCGTGCAAATTGTAGTGTGATTCATATTATACACTAGCTGTGCCGGGCATGCGTTGCATGTCCGGCAATTTTTTTATACGTATAAACCTTCCTCTTGAATCACTCTATTGATGAAAACCGCATTAAAATCCGTTGCGTAGTTTAAAAGATCTAAGCGTACATACAGAGGTACAGACGGCGGGAAGCGACTTTGTTTTATACTATGTAAAGAAGATGCTCCCGAATTTTCCTATTTCCTGATATTTCATGATATTTCATGGTGATACTTGGAGAACAAATTTTTAGTGATATAAATGACTTCGTTAAATCATTACGTCATGTAATGACCACGTTCAGTCTCGGAATAGAAACAGTGACTCATAAATCATTGAGACATATCGCACACATTCGTTTGTTTGCAATTATACGAGTATGGCTGGTCGGCCTTTGTGGGTGCACTACTTAGTAGAGGTGCAAAGACCTTGTCGATTACCTAATAGTAACTGTTATATATTGCGTTCAACTTAGGAATATGATGTATAGTATACATATGTGTTTTAATGCTTTGTTATATTTTTAATAATTTCTTCTTGTTTATTTTTGTTTTCTTCTATTTAAATGCAGAAAATATCACACTGTGCGGTTTTTAAGACACTTTGTACAGCGAACCAGAAAGTTGTGGAACGAACTACTTTTTCCACTTAGTTGTGAATAAGATCCTGCAAGGTCGGCAGCGCACCCGCATCCTCTCTAGTGTTGCAGGTGTCCATGGAAGGCGGTAACCACGTCGGCCGTCCGTCCGTCAGTCATGTCTTCTGTAAAAAATAAATCAAAACTTTTACAAATCTTTCACCTGCCGAAGTCAAGGGTAAATCCGCTAATGCCCTATCTATTATAATGTGTTATTATTTTATGTTATGATTTCGACGTATTCCTATTGATCTATTCGGTATATTTTCTGTAAAATAAAATAATTCTGTATGTATCCAATTCAAACTAAATCTAGAAAATATAGTAGCTACAATTTGTACAATTCTTACTATTATTCTTTATACAACATGCGTGTTAATGTTTTACAAAATATTCACTATTATGTGAAAAATATTTGGACTCGCGGCCACTGTCTAAAAATGTACCGCGATTTATTTGTATAGCAAGTTTGAATAGTTCATTAGTAATCTCTATGAAAGGAATATTTACATAACTGCTTTCAATTAGTAGCTCTTTAGTTCCGTTATATTTTACGTCAGTTATGTGTCGCGTGCATTAAGTTTGACCTTTTATTTATTTAAAGATTTTAAAACGTGTACTAGAGGATGTGGGTATATTATCTGGGATATTAACATCGTGTGTTTCCAAAGAGCTCGTCACCACACGCGAACCTTGGATATTCTTATTCAGTCCCTATCAACAACATTCTTTAAGTTGTCCTATGTTGGATGTTTCCGGCATCTTTCCAATGTTGTTAGTGATTATACGTTAGTCATAAACACTAGAGCAAGTGAATGAATGAAAAAAATATACATTATCGGGTCTTTGTCGGCCGGATTTACAATAGCACCACACCATCTCTTCCCGTGGGTGCGGTAAAAGACTACTAAAGGATAACAAAGCCGCTACCCCAAGCGTTCAGGAACTATACCAGTTCCTCAGAAGAGAGTAGACACAATGGACGATAAAAGTGCTGGTCATGGTACAGTTATTCCTGTTTCAACTTAACTTCTTGTTAGTACAATAAACACACACTAATAAAATTATATCGGTATTAATTAATTAATCAGTTGGACCTCCGCCACTCAAACTTAGATATACACCTGTATTTTGAGAGTCAAAATATACCAACATCTACTCTTAATTTTTTTTGACCCAGCTGCTATCCTGAGTCGTGATGATGTTAGGCTACTTGGAGCATGTTTCTATTGCAAACATGTGAATATATGTTTTTTTATTTATCAAACAGCGACAAAGTGTGCTATGTATCTGACGAGGGTGACGCAACGTTGGGTGACGTAGGTAACAGTTTTGTTTGCCTTTCATTGCGTCTTTACGACTGACAGTGACGGATTCTACCCGTATTACCTCGTGTATGTGCTGACAATGTATTTACCACCTACGTATATTGTTTTTACATCTTCCATAAACGTGAGGTTATTGATCTGCAGCAATGTGTTGTGTAACGTGAGATGTCAGTGTTTGGACCTTTTTATTTTATTTAGTTTGAGGAACATTCAGCACAGTAACATTCAGAAAGTTATAATTAATGTATAAATTAAATTATACCAAGAAAGAGTCCACTGAAATTTAAAGAAACTTACATTATATATACACGCACTGTTCAGTCAACATATGATGATTAAATACAAGATAATACATACAAGTTTAAAGCATTGCCATTATAATGAGATAGAGCCTTGTAGTACAATATAATATTGGAATGTATAACATGTTCCTTCAATTGTACCATGTCCGAAACCGGTATGAAAGGATTACCCGATATTTAAAAAAAAATCTAGATATGGATACAACAACATCCACTAATCTAATGAACATATCCGACGTACTATGGATAAGGAAAGAAAAGAAGGATAAAAAAGCCCCCTTTGTCGTAGCACCTCGCTTTCAGAGCATACCTCTTAAGATCTCGGAGAGTATCGGGATCCTTGGTGTCGACATCTCTAGCAAAGTCGAATTTAGGGGTCACCTGGAAAATAAGGCCAAAATGGCCTCCAAAAAGCTCGGTGTGCTGAACAGAGCGAAGCGGTACTTCACCCCCGGGCTAATGCTTTACAAAGCTCAAGTGAGGCCCCATATGGATTATTGCTCTCATCTCTGGGCCGGCGCACCAAAATACCAACTGGACCCATTTGACTCCATCTAACGACGTGCTGTTCGTATTGTCGACGATCCCACTCTCACAGACGGTTTAGAACCCCTCAGCATTCGTAGAGACGTTGCGTCTCTCTGTGTGTTCTACCGCCTGTACAATGGGGAATGCTCTGAAGAACTGTTTAATATAATTCCCACCTAGAGTTTCTACAACCGCACCTCCCGTCACAGAAGTGCGGTCCATCTGCATTTCCTCAATACGGAGGTGTCGCGCACTGTTTGGTCCAAAAATTATTTTATACCGCGAACCCGTAGGCTGTGGAACGAACTGCCTCAAGAGGTATTTCCATTAAGCTACGATATGGGGTTCTTCAAGAGAGCTGTGAATAGGATTTTGCAAGGTCGGCGGCGCGCCCGCATACCCCCTGGTGTTGCAGGTGTCCATGGGCGGCGGTAACACTTACCATCACGTGGGACCGCTTGCTCGTCCGCCCACTAGTCTATAAAAAAAAAGAGAAAATTCGTTGAAGAATGATGACGCTTGAAAGAATAAATGTCGCGAGGTGGCAACCTTGACCCTGCATCGGTTGCAATCAACGCTTCTTTAATTAGCTACCGTCTATAACACGCTACTGAACACTATTTTAATTCTTTAGTCTAGAAAAAATAAACAACTTCGTATTTTTAATACCTGGATGTTCTCGTTATTCAGTTCTACAAGGCATTATGAGAATTAATCATCACGCTCTTTTGCTATTGGATTGTACTAGTACAATTGTACTAGTAACTAATTGGATTTTATAACGGTTACTGTTGGTGTGGTCACTATTGTATTAATTTCAGAAGATTTTCTTATTATTTTCACCAAAACTTTAACATGTAATTCTACAGTTTATGAGACGAGCCCAGTCATGTGAATAGTTCCTTATATCAACGGGAAAACGTTTTCATTTTTTAGGTGACACCAAGCACTATTCCACTGGTTTATATTATATCGTCTTGTTTGAAATAGCTTTGATGGGATTTTCATTAAAGGAATCTAATAGGATTGATCTAAGTATTTCCGTTGTTACCACTTGTAATCTGGTTCACCACATTGAGATATCAAAGAGTAGGTACGACGTAGTTTCCTAAGACTGTCCAACTAAACTTGTAATGTCCCATTAGCAAATTACCATGGATGTAGTTCACAGACAATACCACTCCTACGCTCTTTAATTATGTACGAACACAATGTATCATTAATTCTGTAACTTCATGTTTTCCTATGAGAATAATCTTGTTAGAACATAACATGAATATTCTCGTTGTAATAGTAACTTAAGCTGTTTAAGTGACATGAAATATGTATGATAACGTACAATTTATATGTAATGTTGCGCTGTTCTCGCTCTTATCCCGTGGTATACAGTCTCTTCTACCAATAGTTCGTTTTTGAAACTGTTCAAACCAGGGAAAGAACAACACAAAGTTCTTTATAAATATACAGTCTCTTCTACCAATAGTTCGTTTTTGAAACTGTTCAAACCAGGGAAAGAACAACACAAAGTTCTTTATAAAAGAAAGTTAGAGATGCCCATGTTGCGAAAACGAATAATAATTGTTAGACCCTTAATGCAAATTGCCCTTGAGTAAATACAACTTATATTATTAATGAGCTTCTGATGACAGACGGACTAAACAGTTTTTAGAAAATTTTAAGAAATAAAGAGTTATTTCCTACTCTCCAAATCTGTCAGTGAAGGTACCCTAAGTGTGATTGAGCCGAGTTCCTAAGTAAATATACCTAACACTTCTAACATCAATGAGATTTACCGTTCGCAAATCTGATTAAGTCGACGCGGTGCGAAGTTTGGGTGTTACGGTGACAATTTGACGAACTCTAGAACCTGAAGCGTAATTCCAATGGAAATGTCAACGAGGCAACTCGATTATTATGTTAGATGAAGATTGAAACTGAAGTTTATGGTTATTTGAAGCATCACAATTACTTTGAAAAATATTGACTTTGTATAAGTACGCTATGAGAGACATTTTTTTTTTCAAAAACCTGAGACTGCCATGTAGCAAATTCTTCTGCAGTTTCGGCAAATTACGTAATACATGCAAATTCCTCGTGATGTTGCAGGTTTACCAATAACCAACTTTAACCATTTACTATCACTGAAAAGAAAGGTTTCTTGTATGGGTATAATGAGAAATGTCCTGACTGGCTGACTCACTATCTGACTCACGAACGCCGAACCGAAACCGCTGAGACTATAAATATTGAACAGAGACATTTGGACAATAGCTTCCTTTTAGATTTACTAAGAATGGATTCCCGAAACAACCCCTAAAGGGGTGAAACGGAGTGTCAAAGTTTGTATGGACGAAAAGCGAGCGAAGTCGCGAAAAAACAGCTTAGTGTAAGCATAAAATGCTACAAAGCATACAGCTATTCTAGACAATTTATATGTGGACGTAACTTCATGACCTCATGAGATTGATAGAAAATATTTTTAATAGCACTTGCTGACAAAAACGTGAATAAAAATATGCTAATGAAAAAGCTAATAAAATACAACACAGCCTTTCCCTTAACTGCGTATAAGTTAACCGTCGACACCCTTTACGTTTCGTCGGTTATTAAATTTTCCGGGTTCCAAGCCTGGCCTAATTTGCTCTGTACGGTGACAGGGTTCTCACAACCCCCTTTGTTCTTAATCCAGCTGCGATGTGATCAGTACATTATGGTTCGGTGTAAACTTTGTGCGAGATTTTGCGTAGGCATTATCAAAGCCTTCAAGGCGTCTTTGTGCTAGAAATATTTCCCTTTATGTATTTTTTAACTTTAAACTTAATTATCTACTCATAAAAATAAATACTGAAACAACTTTTCTGTTTACCTTCTTAAAGCTCCTTTGCGGTTACATAATTTTATTGAAAGAAATATTTTAATTTATTGTATTATTTCTGACAATACTCGGATGTCAAAGATTTTACACTCAATTTTTGTTATTTATGTTCAAAATGCAAAATAATATGACAACTTTTATGGAAATATTTTTTGTATATTATATTAATATTTTTGTTATAAAAATAGCTCTACTATAAAAAAATAAATATTTATCGAATAAATAAAATTTATTTTAATGCCAAATAGATAAAAAAAAATTACTCAAACTAGTTGTAAAAATTCGTCAAAGATATTCGCGCACCTACTACAACAAACATCATAAATTATTTAGATAGACAAAGGTGTGATTCAAGACCGGTTTTAAAAAATAACTATTTGAAATCTCCACCGTGTACGAAGTCACGTAGACGTATCAGCAGTACTCAAGCAGATCTAGCAATTAACATTGACGCACTCACTAAACAATTCTCTATTTGCAGTTGTGTTTAACACAGGTTCAATTAGATCAACTCTTGATTTGGGTTGTTCAATTACAGAATTAATTAAGTTAATTTGGCAATGAGCCGTTTGCACTGTTAATTAATTAGATTTGAGAAAAGTAAATGATTTGGTTGGTTCAGTAACTGCAAAGATAAAGTTGTGAAATCTGTAACAGCGTAATTAACATTTGTAACGTGACAATGGAACAATTAGTGTCAACGAGATTTTTATGTAGATACGCTTTTTCAAATGTCAGGTATTCTTTTGTTACGGTTTAGTAAACAGAATCTTGACTTTGTTTTTCTTTGTTCACATTTGGTTTGGATAACAGTGATTACATTTGGATAAAAGCTGCTTTGAATTTAAAACTGAAAATTATTCGCATATTATGTAATGGCATAATTTGACTTCGTATTGCTCATAGTTCAAAAAGCCTTAAAATTATTTATAAACGTTTAGATTAGTTTTCTGGAGACATTTCCCTGTATTGTATCCGCAATTACTTCCGATTTCGGCCATATTTTAACGTTATAGATATTTTACCTGTCATTTCATCACAAATCGTTACACCACGTGTTCGTGGTATTGCCCCGGTGAGTCACGAGACACTGGTAACACGACGCGATAGGCAATAGATAACAAATCCGCATGATAACGCCGGATGTACGATTACAACAGTTTATGCAACACCTCGCTCCTAATTAACCAGCGATGAATGAACTAAAAGAGCATCAATCATCAATGTAAAACATCCATCACAATAAAAACGTCCGCGATGTCGCCCGACGACGAAACCACGTGATGCTTCGGATATCATTAAACGTTGCAAGTCACTCGGAAATGGTCACGATTACATTATTTTGAACTCCGCGGTTCTTATTAATTAGTCACATAGTTATCTGATGCTAACATCAGACAACTATGTGACTAATCACTAGTGAGGTCGAGTGTCGTATATTTTAAAAAACATAAATTAGAGCTATCATTAAGTTTAACTCGCATTAATGAAGATTTCCAAAGTTCAATGATCAATATTTTAAAATATTATGGGATTGAGACGATTATATGAATATATTATACATTTATATGACGGGTGATAGTCTAGGATCTTAACTGTTGATCATTCGTAAGGTCGTGAATTTGAAACCCGCCTTGTATCATTGGGTTTCTACTTAAATACGGATGTTTCAATTATCACTAGCTCACCGCTGAAGGAACACATCACGAGGAAACCCGCGTTATGGATTATAGTCCAGAACTTCCTGTGGTTCCAGAAAATGGCGAAAGAAAGTCGGATAAGGGATTAATGTAATCATTAATCAATATAGATTGATGTCTAATCGAATTTACAAATATACACAAGGTTACAAATATATTTGGCCAACCACGTGATCGCATTTTGGATTATTCTGGTGACCTAAAGTTTAAATTCTTACAGCTTTATTATTGCGGGTTTAGCTTATACCTATTGCATATGTTGATAATACGTTGCAAATGAATTTGTCACAACCCTCGATGGATCGGTACTGATCGAATCGATGGTTCGTACTGACGGATGTTGATGTTAATTATAAAGAAGCCCCCTTAGTCCGCCTTTTGTTAGAACAATAAAGTGTAAATAAAATAAATAAATAAATAGCAAATTTTTAATGAATAATTGGTATCCTACAAAATTAGAACACTTGTGTGTTCTAGTTCTAGTACACACATAGTTCTAGTAGGTACAAGATATTCATGGTGTCTAGAATAGTAGGATTATAATATGAATCTTATTCTCTCATGGTCCTACCAACGAAAAAACGAAACGAATCGTGGAAGGTACATGCCTGCATAGGCTCTTTCCGTCGCGTATCTACTCTGCCTCCCTTCAAATATACATCTTTGCACGGGTCCTTTATCCATTCTCCCTCTTATAGGGCATAAACTCGATATCTACGTGCAGCTTCTTTGGGCTCCTGTTCATAAGGCATTAAAAATGGAAAAATAGTATGGTTACAAATAAAATATCCTTAAAATTAGTACCAACTGCGCAGCAAGGACCATAATACGATGAAAGCAGTACCACAGACGTTTGTATATACGGCTCCGACCGTAAACGTTTTACGAGTGTCATTAAACCACGATGCTGCGTGGGCGTAGATGATAGGTTTGCAGTAGTGGTCGGTGACTCCTGCCCTTGGATTGTATTTATAATTTACAACAGGCAGTTTAGAGTATTAACAGGTGCTTGTGAGTGAACGAGGCAATTTTACTTTTATGCTTTTTCCGCTCTTGGGACAATCCTCTCTCTCTCACAGAAGACTGCCGTGAAATGTACCTACGGACTTCATTCGGGAATGAGTAAGACGTACTAGAGCTTATTTCTCATTTCATCCCATCGAGTAGGTATAATTTTAACATCGACTTTTGAATAAGTTTACGTGGATAATGTTTTTGCTGTCGTGAATACAAAAAACTATTTGTGTTGAAAAGTTGTAAAGTAAATACACGGCAAAAATATCAACTTAAACAAAAATTTACAATAAAAAATATATATGATATGTTACTATTATATTTTATACCCACCTTCATTTTGGCGACTTCGAATGAAGAAACTTCCCTTACTAATCATAAAAGTCATGTCGTATCGTTCACGTCCAACTTGAAATCGTTATATTTCACCTAAAATACAGAAGTTGACTATTTGCTTTTCGCATTTTAGTCAGATTCTTGTCAAGACTAAATATATATTAATTATTTTTGTAATAATAATAATTAATCTTTATCATTTTTGGAATGTGAAACGCAAAGATTGCGTCATATAAGTTATTTGTATCGGACGGTACGCACCTATTGCGACCTCATCACTTGACAACAACAGCATGACACTTTTTTGTTTCCTGATTACAGAAAATGTATGTGTGTTTGTTAATAAACAGTTAGTTCCCACACTATTTAATCCCACACATGAGAACAACAAGAAGTTAACTTAGGAAATATAGAAAACAATAAAAGGAGACAATAAATAGTTTTTGAATTAAACGGATTTAAATATTGTTGTTATACTTCGGGCATTTGTTTTATAAATGAGACGAAATCTGGACTGAAGACATGTGTTGTCCTTATCGATGTTTCGATTAAAATCACTTATAGTAACAGCTATATTTTAATTTTATGCATTCATAGTTTCAAACATTTCAAAACGCCTTTTATGCATTTCGTGTGTATGTCTGTTATTGACTTATATTTGTTTTATTGTGCATTAGTATTATCTATCTACATTTCAATTTCCTCAATTAAATTTGGCTTATTATTTAAACGAGCACCGAAAAATACTAAACATGCACCAAATCATAATCAGCAAAATAACATTTTGGAACAATTAAAGTAAATATATTAAATCTAAGAATGTGATTCAAGTCTACGTTCATCAAGTTACATCACCAAGTCCACATTCGCGGGACTTGCATTTCTTTGTTGTCACCGGAGAACCCAAACCTAACCCACCTTTAAATTTGCTGCCATCGATTTGCTGCCCGTTCTGCTGCCGCTTTCGTTATTTCTCATTAAATTCTCCTCACACTTAGGTTCAATAACACATTGGCGAATAAGCCATTTAGCTCTACAGAGCAAATTGCCTACATGTCTTTATTGATACACTTGTAGGATAATAGTTACAGTGGGCGAGGTCGGTTATAAAGACCCAGCTGTTTCATACCGAGTGTAATGAACACAATAAGGGAATTTATGTGTCGGCAATCGATCAATTATTTCTTATGTGACGGCGACGTGACTAGTATTGTCACGTTTATCCTTCATTATACGGTAGCTGACATCATGGTATTACTTCTTCTATCAGGAATTATCGTATCCTCGTCATAGGGAAAATTTATTGAGTTTGTTATTAACAAAGGAAGTTATTGTAGTGATGAAAAAAATTATGTTAGTTTCGGTTTTTACTTTTTCATTTCTTTATTTAGGACAATCAAAACACAACAAACACACACACGCATAATATAAAATTAACAGTTTGGATTACAATGGTAATTGTTCCTTTGGCTAGAGATTGTCACTAAAAATAATGACAAGGACAATGACAAAAATAATATGTAACCTACCTACGATGCCAATATGAGATAGTATTAATCACTGAAAATATACTGTAAGATATAACAAAATTCAGTCCAGTGGTGCTAGAGATTAAAGATAATCGACCAAATGTCAATGTTTGAGTAAAATTAATAGAAATACAACGAAAGAAACCGTTACTAAAATCGATATATTTAATAACATATATAAATAGGATACAATCTTGAATAGAAATGTCTTGATTCGAATTTACAACTATTTCTAATACGATAACAAGATCAACAACACTTAAGTACTAGTATGGTACATTACTTAACAATAAATTTTATTTTCTTCTTTGAAGCCATATATTTGAAGCCAGGCTTCAAATATTCACTGCATAATTAATCAATTCAAAACGTACGAATTCCAATTGACTTGCTTAAATGAGTGGCTAAAAACCATCTGGATAAAGTAGAATAACAACAACCAGTCATGGCAACAAAACCAATGAAATTTCAATGGATGCCGAATCGTAAGCCAACACATTTGTTGAAATTGCAGTCAGGAATATGTAACCAAAATTGTTGTTTGGAGGCAAGTAGGCCTAAAATCAACTAAATATGGCGCCACGTGATACATTAGAACCTAGAGATTGTACCCAATCTAGAACATCTGTCGACGCGCGACTGTGTTTAAAGACTTGGTGGGACCGTAAATACGGGACCGGCTATAAACGTCGGACTTGTTTACCGAAGCAATGTTCAACCGTGCCTAATGGGCCATTTTGGGTTTTCAAGAAAAAATAGAAAAAGTGAAATGTAATCTGAAAATTGGCGGAGAACCAAACGTGATTTTGAAAATAATGGTGATTTAGATTTAAATGGCGATGAAGATGTTGATGGTAATGTTGACGTTATCAAGTACCATCGCTTACAGTAATCGGAGCATACAGCCAATACAGCTCATTAAGAGCATACAGCTCTTACAGCAATAAGTCTTTACCTGTTTGCGCTTTTGATTTTATTGTTCCTTTTAGATTTCATTTTCCGTTTATACAATCATTCTTTTTAATAAAACATAGTTAGTTATTCTTAATGAATAATTGTTGATCCAGTAGAAATGATTAAATGTCTAAAGTTTGATGCCAATCTTGTCGGAAGAAAATTTTAGAATTCTATTAAATTCTCACAACTTAATATTGGGGTCATATCATAGATAATCATGAATTTGTCAACGTATAATACGTAAAAGTTTCAGCAGTACAGGTGAACGATCTCAATGTGAGGTGAAACAGTCGGCCTCGGTAACACTCTGTACCGTTTATTTATTCATAAAAATAAATAAATCCAATTCAACTGTCGATCGTCGCCGTGAATAGAGATTATAACTTCAGAATGCCATATTTTTCCGAACCTAATTCAAAATTTGATTATATTCGTATCTTACTGTTCGAAGTTACGAATATCGCGACTTCATCGCTACTTTTGACCTCAACAAAAGTATATATTATCTATAACTTTCTGGATCAAAAAATCTTATTTGTATCTTGACTCAGTTTAAGAGTGAATCAGCTCCGCATCAAAAGATTTGTAGTCAATTTATATTATTGTTGGCGATGAGCTGCATGTAGAGAATTTAAATTACGATTTTTTTTATAAACTATTTTGCATGCTTTAACTTCTATTGAATCAACAAAATATATGTATAGAAACATTTTCCAGCTTTATTGTTTATTTATAGCATTTCTCGTGTTTAGGATTCGCATTTTTAGCTTTGTAATATTCCATGATATTGTTGCGTAAAGAACACGTACTTCAGACACTCTCGTAACATCCACTCCATTATTTAATTACCCTTTCCATCACTAGACACTTAATCCGTTTAGCGCCACTTCAACTTTTTCCTTTTCCATTCACTCGGGTTAATACAATTTGTTCCCTACTCTCAGCCTCTAGGGAATGGACCACTTATCGTCTAGTCTACGTGCTCTCCTACAGGCATCTCTTATAACATAATTCTTTATTTGCGTTGATATGAGTATCACGAATCGTAATGTATCTATCACAGATAGTTAGTTTCATCATATTGGCTGCAAATTTAGCATGCAAAATTTATAACATTACGATATAATTATTATTAATATATTTTGTACCTAAATTATTATTAAACTGATCAAATCATACGCATTTTTCTCTCAATAATAAAAGCATCTGTTATAAGAACTCCATGTCGTAACTCGGTTGAGAAATCGTATCTGTAGTTCGATGCGCCGCATTCTGGTTCGCGGTATAAACAACAGCAATTACTGTGTCCCCTACTTTACAAAAAAAAAACTAAGATTTAAAATTATAATATTACTTTTACTTTTATATTTAAAAAAAAGTAATATAAAAGTAAATAACTAAGTTATGGTGATTTAAGATATACACCTTATTTAGATAAATTGACATAATATTATTCGCATGTCGTCAGTACGTTTGTATATTCGTCGTGTTTATGCAGTGACCTAAATAATTTACATAATAATACCATTGCACCCATGCTGTCACCACTTACGTTTCGCCATGGCTATAAGACGATTGTCATTGAAATTATTAGATGGGAGTAATTTTTAATGTAGCATTAGCCCTTAGCATTGCTATCATTGCTACATGTTATCGATAAAGACAATACATATATATACATATATTTAATTATTCTTACATTTGCTTAATCGTAACTAAGCTCAATGTAAAAAGATAAAGAAAGTTATTAATGTAGAGAAAATCAAGATATTTCTTCCAACACACAATATATATTGTGGTTACAAAATCAAAGCAACGGATACCAAAGGATTCTAGTAAGGATCTGGTGTAAAACTGTTAGACAAAACTTACAGATGTGTTTTATTCTCGACTATTATCATCCTTCAAATTTCCTGCACAATTCAAATTTTTGAGTGTGGCGTTATTTATTACAATTTATTACAATTTATTACAATTTATTACAATTTATTACAATTTATTACAATTTATTACAATTTCAATATACATATAATAAAATTGTAACAGGCCGATGTCTGTACATTATAGATATTGAAAAAAAACTAATATGGGAGGGTCTTTATCAGAGCAACAGAAGCCAAAACAACAGTTTTTAGAAATTTTGTCTGTCTGTCTGTATGTTTGTACACGCATCACGCAAAAACTACTCCATGGAATTGAATGCAGTTTTCACCGATGTATTGCTAGAGGTCTAACTTAAAATATAGGCTCCATTTTACCGCAGGAAAATATCTTATTCCGATTGTTTTAAATTTAATAAACCGAAGCGAAGTGAGGGCGGGTCGCTAGTTACCAAATATATAATAAAAAAAACTCACATTGTGGCATCGATCAAATCTCCGTTAATTATTTATCATTAGTGTCACACACATTTCCTTTCTGATTGATCAATCAATTATCGTTGATCAGTCAAGCGTTAATTGATCTTAACGGGCCTGGAATTATTGGATCTTTCGAACCCTACTAGTAATAGCACTCCAGTGTCGCGGTTTGGAACCTTCGATTGCAAATTGAATATGAAGCAGATGGAATATACAGTAGCGCAACATAGAGCTTTTTCCAAAATAACCACGGTAAATGCAATTTGGCGGATCATATACAACGAGGTACATATTTAGAGAGATGGAAAGAATAATCACTTAATGGATTGCTAACACAGGACGCCAAGCGTCTTAGAAGACCTACTAAAAACCTACAATCACAATGAGATAGCATAGGGTCTTATTATTTACGTCACCTGTCACTTAATACTGATTTAGTAACGTTCACATCTATTTAATACTTTAACTCACATCTTTCGTTGCATTGCGGCATCCATTAAAACTCCCCAAGAATTCTTTGAATCATCCCAAAGCATCTGAATAACAATAACATCAAGAAATTGTTGTTTTCACCATCATTCCAAATAGCGGATATTGGATAAAAATAGTATTACAATATTAAGTATAATAAATATTTTCAAATACTAAGTCTAAAAGGTAATCTCTATCGGTTTTAAGTATGCAATAATCGAGAGAAGAGAGATTACTTGAAAATGTTCTACTGTTTGCGCTATCTTAGTATTATCTATCCCATTTGTCGTACTATATTGTAGTTCAACCGGGATCAAGAGGGCTTTTGTACCTTGGTAATTGGTTTGTGCCGTTTCTCTATCTACTCTATTTGTTCGTTCATCTCTTTGTGCTGCCGTTGGGGAGTAATTATCTCGAGACAAATGCGGTTTTGTTTCAGTTTGAAGCTAACACCAGGTAAATTGGAATAGGCACAAAGGACGAATTGGAATATGGGTAGACATGGGAAATTAAAGAAATAGGTCTTAATCGTCTTATGGAATTTTTGGGTATACCTGTAAATCAATAAAAAAAAGTGGAAACTTAACAAGACAGCAAGCTATGATCTCATTATAATTATTTTTTTAATAATAGACCAAAATTGTACAATAATTATAAAAAAAAATATCTTTAAATTTAATTTAAATAATTTCCTAGATTTATTTAAACAAACACACATACATAATATGTTAAATAAATAAATTGAAAATCCATTTAATACGCAATCATGTTGAGATAATAATTTCTCGTGAAAACTTCAGATATTATTAAAGTAAAAAAATGCTGATTCAAAGAAACTGATGATAAAACTTCAACATTTTAATGGACATAATATATTTCATTGTTTCAGAGGAGGAGTGCTACCACTGCATGGCGAGCCTGGTCGCGTCCAAAGAGAAGATGTTCATAACGCAGACTAAACTGCTGAACGAGGTCACCTGGAAGACGGTCATGCAGATCGCCAAGAAACATGCCGTAAGTTCATTGTTACATCACACAAATTAACTTTAACAAGAATGTTGCATATATCCTCTGTTGGGGTTATAATATGTTGCATATATCATCTGTTGGTGTGATAATAATTGCAAATATTGATATCCATACACTTGTTGGACAAATATTTGTAGATTAGAGACTATTTCCGTGACAAGCCTCAGCGCCAGCAGATTTGTTCCATCAGAGACGTTATTAATATTAGTTCCACTCTGGAAATCTAGTGTAGAAACTCTTTTCAGGACCACTCTCTTCTTTTAGAAGTTACCGTAGCCAGCCAGCCCTTTTGTCATCCACTGCTGGACGCTGGTCTCCCCATGTGCATTGTCTCGTGCATGAGAAATGTATGGTCTTAAAACGCCACGCTGAACTAGCGGGTAGGCGAGTTCACTCTTTTAAAGGTAGGTAGCGGCTTTGTTGTCCGTTAGTCGCCTTTTAGAACATTCATTCACTGCCAAAATATTGTTATGGAAAATGCGTGTCAGTATAGTATCTGATCATAATATAGTATCTTTTTTTTTTTTTTTTATGTACGAAGGCGGCAGACGAGCATACAGTCCACCTGATGGTAAGTGGATACTGTCGCCCATAGACATCCGCGATACATGCCAACATTAGTCCAAAATGATAAATGTTGGCACGCCCCCGGATGCGCTGCCTACCTTTGGAGATATAGGAATGGATTTGGAGAAAGGGTTGGGAAAATGGGCAGGGATAGGATAAGATGGGAATGGGCTCTGGCACATCTCACTCACTACCGAAACACGTACGTACATTGGGGAAATACGATAAAGTGGAAAATGCAGTACATTTCAAGGTAGTCTTCTGTGAGAGAGGGGTAACGTGGCCAGTCGAGCGCGCCCAACGGCTGTTGGATTGCAGCGTGCACTCTACCCCTCCTAAAACCTATCTGCCCCCTCCTATAACCCCTAAAACCCCTCCTATCTGCCTAACCCTTTGAGAAACAAGCATATGAAGAGCAATCCATAATAAGAGTATATTATTGTTACTCGTGTAAACACTGTAGAGTTAAATAATAAACGAAACACCACCAGCCTTTTATCGGGCAACGTGGCGTGAATTCAAACCGTTTCCTTAACTAACGACAAAGTTAGTCTGCATCTGAATTAGGGCACTTACAAAACGAAACAACTTGAAATTTATTATTGTTATTTTAAGCATTGTTCTCCGTAATGATGTTCGTCGAAATTTGCTATTTGTATCTAAGCCTAGGCAAATATAAATCTATACTATAAAAATAATAGAAGTGGGAAAAGGAAAAATAGACTGTTATAAAATCTAATACATGTTTCTACAGTCTTTTAAATATAGCTTCATTAGAATGACAGCTGTCAAAGTGCCTCGAATAGTAGTGGGACAATAATAATCAAATCGAGGTAATGTGTTGATTTATCGACTAAGTGTTATGCAAGACAAATAAAAAAATACGTGTGTGTACGTACCTATGCCAAAAACCTGTGATTTTTAGATTTTTATAGATTAGTTATTTTTATAGAGCACTATTCGAGACACTGACAGCTGTCTTTCTAATCAAGCTAGATTTAAAAGAGTTTAATGCTAGACTCACACATGATCTTCATTATTACCAGCTTGGTTTATTCATTTGCGATTAATTTTTAATCAAAATTTAACCAAGAAATTTATGCCTATTCATCTAAAATAAAAAAAAAATGATGATCAACTACTCTCTAACAATCTCTAAAAACGAAAGACTAGAGATCGTTAGAGCCCGTGCTTAACCTTCCGGTATCTATCACAGATAAAACACGACACTGTTTAAAAGATAATATCCCTTGACTTCCTTGGTAGGTTACTATAATCGACCGTGTGTAAGGGCTCTTGAATCGCGTGACGACCCTAAGTATAACAATGTGACACGAAACTCGAAAATTGTTTAAGTTACTAGCCCTTAACTCGGTTCTAATTTAACCCCCCGCAACATTGAATACTAACACAAACATGTACACACCTACTGCATACACAATACTTACCATTTTATCACTTTTTCATTTATTTAGGTTTTTCTTCACTCTTAGACATTAATTCACGCGCACACACATACATACATATATATAAAGGATGTCTCAACAAGAACTTGAATTTTGAATAAATGGAAAAACATCACATTTGAATGAATTTCGTAGAAATTTTTATATACATAAACAGATCAAGTATTGACATTACACGTTAAAATATAATGTCGATCAAATGACCGCCGCGACTTTGTTGGCAGGCACGGACTCTCGACGAAAACTTTCGAGTAAGGACCGCGGGATTTCATTAATTTGGCGTTCAACTTCGTCTTTGAGTTTTTCAATCATCTCAGCGTGGTTTGTTTTTCAAACCTTGCTTGCTTTTCAACCCTACAGAAAGAAATGTAAACAAGTTATAATATATAAGAATCTCTTGGCCGCCAGTTCTGGTCTCCAAAACGAGAGATGACACCACCTGGAAACTTGGTTTTCAACAACATCATTATTTCGCGCGCAGTGTGAAAAGTGGCACAATCCTGCTGAAACCACATGTCCATTTCATCTGATTTTTGCCAAAAAAAGTTTGTCAACATGTATAATAAGTTCTCATTCCTGTTTTGCTGTGTTTTGATTATTGTTCATAAATTAAATTAACTATTCCCCACTTTATTTAAGGTTTCGTACAGATGATGTCTACTACGGTCCGGTTGTCATAGGCAGAGCTCTGACAGTTCTGTATTTAATTCATATTATGTAAATACCATTTCTTTCTTACGTCATATAACATAACACAATAAAATAGAAATAAAATATTCTCAAAGGACTATGGAGTTGTAAAATGATTTATACATGTTGATTTATATCATCTATCTATATAAATAAAAAAATTAAATGCTGTTCGTTGGTAAGCGCATCACTTGAGAACGGCTGGACCGATTTGGCTATTTTTTTTTAAAATGTTCGTAATAGTCTGAATAAGGTTTTTAGGGAAAGAAAAATTGGAAAAGTTGCCCAGAAAATTGGAAAATTCGGGAAAAACTGAAAGTGCTTTTTTCTATGGGATTTTTGTATGAACTTATTGAAATTATTGTAATTATTGTATTATTGAAATTTGGAGAGGACAGCGTCTGTCGGGTCAGCTAGTTTAATATAAATGTTAATATAGATTTATGTCAGCTATAAGAGCTCTCCCTATAATAACCAGTCCATAGGTGTTTTCATTCCTTCGGCTTTGTCAGTTCAGCCGTTCATGGTTCTCGAAATATTGATTCGGCTTTCATTTGTTTCGGCAATTACAAAATAAGTAAATTGATATTAACTGAAATGGTGACGTATATCGTACTTATCGAATCTTTTAGTGAAAAGATATAGGAACGTAGAAGTAAAATATGCTTACTAATTAGACCAATAACAAAGTAGATACTATCTTTTATGCTATTCGCAACTTTTGAGATCAACTTGAAATGTTCCGCCCACTTTTTGATCAATGAGACTTTGTTACAATGAGAGCCCTAAGTGAAGCATAACCTCATGAACTGTTTCTAAACGTACCACTAATAACACATTTTATTTTCACACTAAAGTTCATTGTTACTTGGCAACGGGGTTAACCTGGCACAGAACCGACAACCAATGGGGTAGACGACTCCTCTAATGGTGAACACGTACTGGGAAATGTAGCATCAAATGTCCACCAGCCGACTCAAGGACCAGGACCAATGGCTCAAAGAAAGTAGCTGGTAGTGACATGAAGACAAGAACGTGCGACCCGTGTGTGGAGGCGGGCTTTGAGAGAGATCTATATCCAGCAGTGGGAAAACACAAGATTAATAATTATTGTGTCGGGGTTAATAGGGCAAAATGGGTGTTTTAGCAGTTAGGAGAGTTTTAGCAGTTCAGTCGAAGCAAACCTTGTAGATTGGCAATGTTTTCCATTTAATAAACGTTTTGGCTTTCACCTAAAGTGTAGGTACACACAAAAGTTTCCAATTATAAATACTCTTTGTACGAGCACATTAGCGTTTAATTTACAATTTACATTGAGAGTAAACAATAGCGATAATAGACACTTTATTTCAAGCAATAATAAGACACCAAACGTGATCTCCAATAATAAATTGTCGATAACAATATCTTCGAAGGACCAAGGGTTACAGAACTTATCGAGTCCATAAATACTGCCAGCGGGGTGAACGACACTAACCTTAAAAATCGATAGAGGAAAACTCTTGAACCCTCTGCCGTTATACGAGGGTTGATAATGTAAACATCCCAGTAATATATTTACGTGTTGAGCATAACAGATTATATAGGGAAAATGGACGTATTTTGTAAGGATAAAATGAAGAGTACTTTAATATGTATCCTTATTTTTACTAATATTATAAATACGAATACGAAAAATGGTTTATTCGTTTGTTAACTGGTAACTTTGCAATAAATCCATGATTAAGTGATTCTCTATCAATTCTGACATACGTGTACTTTGTTAGACGGGTTAACACAGTAGTTCTTTCTCGGTCAGTGTGGGCGAAGCTATTATATTATGACATAATTCCTTTATTATTTAGATAAAACTGCTTTTGACGGTAACCATATTTTCTGGAAAAACCAATAAAATATATTATGATGATAGCTTGTGATTTGTGAAATAATTCTCATTTGCAGTTCACTTCATCAAATGACACATGCCAATATTATGGACAAATACAACCGAATTAGTATATTTTTCTTTGAAAATAACTAGTGATTCTTGACAACAGAAGATCGCTATTCTACAGACTCAAAACGTTCACATTATCTGCAATATCATCTTTCTTAATAATGATTCTGAAAGGGCTTTCATAATTCACAATAATGGAACTTTCATGTAGCTGGGCTCTATAGCGTGGCCTGACAAATTACTTTCTTGGTGAAGTCAGACGAAACGAGTAAAAATGGGGTAAATTGGGTTCAAGGGCACAAGGATAGCCATTCATGTAGTCCCATAATCTTTAGTAATTTAATAGTAACAATATTAATACTTGAAAATATATTCGAAAAGAAAGTTAATTTTAATTATATATTAAATAATAAATAAATAAACTTTGTTTTTTTATTATTTATTACCAATATTAATACTCTGCTGTACATGTGTGTCATCGCTGTCAATGACCTAACAGTCTGACATAAATCTTATTAGAGTTATTACATCCAAACTTTGGCTACCGGCTAATAGCCGTACTTTACGTATCCGTATGTTAGTAAATTTTTATACCATCTGTGATTGCTTAAGAATCCAAGGACTGCGGACATCCGTCTATCAAATGTGATTACTGATCTAATAATTATTAACTAATCATTAATCAAATCCAAAAGTCCACGCAAACGAAGTCGCAGGCACAGCTGATTATTTATATTTAATTAGTGTTGTATCCATTTCTAGGTAAAGACCTCCTCCATCTTTTGCCACAAAGACACTATTAAGATTACTATAATATAAATTACGATCCATTGCTTTTTATCTCCCCTTGATCCCAGTTTACTCCAATACTCGTTTCATCCAATTTCGCCAAAAACGTAATTTGTTAGGCGATGATTTTGTTTAGACGATGATGTGACGACGATTGTAAAAGTGGGTAAATCAGCCAATTACTAATTATTTATAATAGAATTCTTACAAGATTTTGTAGTACTTGGTTTATTTGAAGTAATCAGGGTAAATAAATTCTGTCTATATATGAAGTTACCTCTATTATAAGTTTCCGTACACTGTCCTCGTTTGTTGCAGAAGTCGGCGGCTCAGCATCTGTCGCGGCTATCCGGCGCCATTGGCCCTGAAAGGATCTACGCAGACTGGCAGTGGTGGATACTCGCTGCTTTACCGTTCCCACATTTGGTGCGCGTGCTCGACTGCTTCTTCCACGAGGGTATCAAGGTGAGACAAACAACAGAACACACCGGTCTTTGTATAGCAAAGATCGCAACAAGTTCTAGCGGATCTACAAAACTTGGCAATGGTGGATACTCGCTGCTTTGCCGTCCTCACGCTTAGTGTGCGTATTCGACTGCTTCATCCACGGGAGTATCAAGGTGAGGCAAACAGAATACACCGGTCATTGTATAGCAGACTCGCAATGTAATACCAACTTCAAGCGGATCTACAAAGCCTAGCAGTGGTGAATATTTGACTGGTTTGCAGTTCTCTCACCTGTGGGCGTGCTCAATTGCTTCTTCCATGCGATTATCAAGATGAGACCGGACAACGCAAAGGTTAATGTCTTGTAAGCAATGTGACATTGAAACTTTTAACAGATGTGCGCGAACTGGAAATAATTTATGAATAGATGGATCGTTGGAAGTGATTAGTCTAAACGGGGAAAGCCTAAAGTGCAACTAATTTAAAAGTTAAAAAATTTCGTATAAAAAATTTAAAGTTCGTAATTAGAAAGATTAGGTCTTAAGCATTTCAAAACAAACTTTGGTTTGCTACTATCAGATTTGAACAATTAGAAGTAGTAAAATATTCAGAAGTTGCGAACGTGATTGTAAAAAAATTGGTATCAGACAAATTCTTAAAAATATTGTTAATGGCACTATTCTTAATGCTTGCTCTTTTGGTTGATGTCAAGGTTATGATACTAAAACATTAATCAATGCGAATAAAGCCGACGATTATAAGCATTGTAAATTGTTTTATGTATATGTTCTTAATAGGAATTATCCTTATTTACTATCATATTCTCAGAAGCAGTAACAATAAAGTTAATAGATCACATATGAACTTGTTCTTAATTTACAAGGTTTTATTCAATCTAGCACTTCAGTTAGACTTTAATATACCATATACGGTGAATATACTCGTATAATGTTTATAGAGCGTTATCATATGTAAAATAACTCTTTTTAAAGACACTCGATTCTTCTCAATTTCTTCCAGTTTTATTTTATTTATGAAAGTTGTTAATGGGATGCTCCAAGTTCGACAATGCATTTGTATTTTCATTCATTCAAAGAGTAGTCTTGATATTGTTTTTAATCTATTGAGGATGTTAGCCATCGATAGATTAAGAACAAAACCAAATGTTACCATATGAGCCTCACATATGCTGTCTGATCCTTAACGAGTTTACCGATCTGTTTTTCTTTTCGTTTATATTATCTTTGTATTTAACTCTTTCTTAATTTTTCAACTATCTTACCCTACTGTTTTTCTTATAATGCCTTTATTACATATGCAATCCATTATATAGATATTTTCTTCATCAATTTTTCTTCCGTCATTAAATTTAACAATAACAATTAAGAGTATGACGTTTATACTTCCCAGGTGTTCTACAGGGTAGCGCTAGCGATTCTCATTCTATTCCACAAGCACTCGACGAACCAGAACTCTGACTGGTACGCGGAGGCGACGAAGAACGGCGTCGACCACGCCGTTGACAAGTTCTGCAGGAATATGCCCGCCTCGCCGACTAAATTGTTGCGGACCGCATTCAGTATAAGAGCTTTAAGGTGAGTCAATAACTTTGTTTAGATTGTTGGATTTTAAAAGACCGTCAAATAGAACTCCATTTTTTCATTACACATTTTTAACTAAAATGAAACAACAAAGAACAAAATTAGCTATTGTTTTTTTTTAAATAATGTTGCTGTCACTGGTCTACACTAAGATTGTCTGTATATGACCAAGACACACACGAAGATTCAATTGTCAAAGATCAAGTTGTCCATATCTCAATCAAACATTTGTCTTTAAATAAATGTTTTTTCCGAGCGAGAATTGAATCCAAGACTATTTGCGTGGGCATAGGTACTATCAGCTGCGCCAATCGGGCGTAACAGCCCATACACGATAAAAATGAAACTACATGAAATATGTAAAATTCTGAATATCTAATACCTACGTTGGATTAATTGCACTACTAATGTTGTTAAGACTAATATTATACTATTTATAGAACGATTGTGGGTTTTGTTTGTTTTATGTGAGATGAAGATACAACTATGGAACAGATTTTGAAAATTCTTCATTTTCAGTGTGGAACTAATTCAAATTGACATAGGCTATGTCATACTAAGTTGAATCCTATTATTCCTATTATACTAAGTTAGTTTCCTAGGAAATTGATATACCACCTGAGCAAAACCTAAGCGCTCGCTATTTTTGATAAGATGCCTTACTTCTAAAATTAACACCACCTCTTTGGTCATGAACTATCGGCGTTGGATACCTGTAATAATATCAATTAATTTAGTATCTTGAATATCAATTGCTAAACGAATTAAAAATCTAGATGTGGTAATGGGTGCAGATGATATCGTTACATTAATTAAATGTTTGTACTCCCACTGGGATTACTATATACTATGCATTTCTTTGCATTACTATGCAGATTATAATTTATTAACATACTATTATCATTAACGTAGGTACTCATATTATGTGTCATAAACCATTTCGGCATAATTGATATTTATTTGATTTAATAACACCTGGTTGTTTATATTGTTATTTTTTCAACTTTAAAATATGTCAATTTTTCTCCAGTTCACAGTACATATCCCGAGTGTTCATAAAGACAGAGATGACTCTCAAGTCGAAGCAGGTGATCACTGGCTCTCGACTTGTCCGCTCCAGATCTTCTGACAATCTCCCCACGAGCCAATCACAAGTCAACATACAGATGATGTCACACACGCTGACAATACGAGAGGTAAGTTTGAGCTTGACTTTATAGATGGAGATATTAAAATTGATAATGTTATTAAAGGTAACGCTGAAATGAATAGCTTTGTTGAAACAAAGCTAAGGAATGAAGTGAGAACTATACAAATAAATTCACTTTATTAAGAGATCGGTGATAAAGTAATATTAGTACAAAACAAATATACTAAGCAATTTATTGTAGTTGAAATCAGTTTATTTTAAAATAATTTATCATTAATAGACTGTAAATGTTAAATCTCAGTGAAACTATGTAACCGACACAGAATATTTATCTAACTCCACACATGGCACCATCAGTCCATCACACAATATACCTCTACATGGGAAAATTAATAATTATATATATCGCAAATATTTTACTTGGTTTGCAGAGAATGTCTGAGGAAACGTGCAAACAAATGGTATCGTACAAGACATTAGGCGTGGCTTTGGCTTTTCTATTTCATTCGATCATACGATTAATTCTAACACGACTAACTTCAGTTGCATCGATATCGATCATAAATTCGATTCGATCGTAGACATTCTCATACGAAGTCTTATTGTAATATACATCCTTTTTTTCTCCTTTAGTTTGTCGATTCCACAGTTTTATTATGTTCAGTCTGTGTAGCGAGAAATGAATGATTATTATCATGTTATGTTTTATCGATGTGATCATTCCACTCAAGATAATCCTCATGACGAAAAATTAAAGACCAAAATGGAGTCAAGTCAACATCCATGTCATTGGCTTTGAATGTCTGATTTTATTATTGTTGATGTTTTTGCAGTGTTTAAATGTGTTCTTTATTTCTTTATATGATACCATTTTCGTATGTTTAAAATAATTAAAATGTCTAAGTAAATGCGTTTTGAAATTTGGCATGTGTGTGAGATGCGTTTAGATTTTAAGATAGTCTACAGTTTACAAGTGTAAATTTTGCAATAACAACAAGTGAACATAGCTTGGAGGTATTAACATATTGTAAAGAGAGCATCGCCGAAGGCATGTTTATCTATTGTTTTGTGTGAGTGCTAACAGTGTGTCGATTTTCCGTTAGGGTGCACATTCGCCGGGCCCGCGCGCCCTTTCGATGGGCGTGTACCCTATACAAACGATCAAGTCGCAGATTCTTGACCAGAGCGAAGTAAGACTAATATTATGTCAGCAAATATAAATGTCGCCTCATATAGCGAGCTTGCGACAAATATCGATGTTTAGATGCACCGCTTACCACTTAGGTGTTTTTTTTTCTTTTAAAGCAAATAATTTGCTTGAAGGAATTCCTCTAGACGTTGCTTCATTTATTTTTGCGTCCCGGTAAGTATTGTACCTATGTGTAAGCTACAGGTCGTGCATGATAGCTATTTTATTTAATGACTGTTTTTCGTTCCTTGATGTTTCTTGTATATTTTCGTCTGTTATACAATATGCCAGTGTAATAATTAGTCTTGTGAAAATAATTGATTTTGAAAAATTAAGTCCTTAGTACTGCAATCCTTTTATTTACAGTAAATTCTGATTTATAAAACTTTCCGTCGTGCAGTAAAACGCAAAGAAACGCATCATGTATGTATTTATGTATTGTATTCATCTCAAGTAAGTGGTGTATATGTATAAAATATTTTTTTAAGTTATATTATGTTAATCTCATGTAAAATATACAGATATACTTAATGAAATAAAATATATAAAATAAAATAATATCAAGTAACGATTTGATATTGTTTTCTCCTTATCACCCAAAGGTTGGCTGGAAGAGATGGCTTTGGCGATAAGGCCGCCTGTTGTACTTTTCATGTTACTTATTTACATTCTCTTTTTGCAACATGTATTGGTGTACAGTAAAGAGTTTATCTATCTTTCTATCATCCCTCTAAATACGTGCCTGGATCCATCATCATTGAAACCGGTATTCGCAGAGCCCGCGCTCCTCACACCGAGCCCTGTGGTTCCCATTCCCTAACGCAGTGTTCAAGGACAAACGCCAACACTCATCTGAACTGAGAAAGAAGGTTTGAGTGGAAAAAAAATACGACTAATGGGGAAGTCGCGGTGACACTTTATGACACTGAAAGTCTAGAAATAGAGCAAATGGTGCAACAAACAGTTGATAACGTATCTACCACACGGAAGCATATGATTGCAAATAATCTTAAAACAACATACTATTTGTTATTGTCCACCGTTCTTAACTTACATTAATAACATTGAAGATTTGTACCCAGTTATGATAAATAATGAAAAAATACACAAATCAGTGTAAATATGGAAAGGATTTCTATGTTCCTTGTAAACACCTTAAGTCTAATGTAGTCAGAAAACATATAAAACATAATTGAATTAATATTCTTAGGTTTATATCTTGTTGAAATCAATACATTTCACATTAATTTTATAGCTATGTATTTGTAGGTTTAACTTTACGAGTCATTGAATACGCTAGTTCTCATCGGTTACAGATCTCATTTTTAAGAATTTATAAAGTGTGTAAAATGTCACCACGACTTGAGTAGGTGGTAAAGTTGGGAACGAAATGTATAGTTGCGTAGACGTAGTGTGTGATCTCTTACCGTAATTAGGACCAATTTAGAGTAGAATAGTCCATAGGATTTTTAGAAGAAAGAGTAATATAGATTTTCATTCATCAATTTCATTAGTCAAAGGCGACGTTGTATAAACTCGGTGTTCACTGTAGTCTGCATGCGATGTTCAATCGTCCATAACTATCAATCGTTTTGTTTATTACACGAGTGTTGTACCGGTGTGTGTTCGCGTGCACACAATCGCACTTAGCACTTGTAGACGTGAACTAATTATACGACTAATTACTGTGACGTCATTGTATGTTACGCTTTAAATCGACTGAAACCTTTTACCGGATCATTGTCTGTCATCTATTTAGTGAAATTCAGATTCTAAAAACACAGTCATTGCCATAGAGGACTTGTTTTTTGACAGTGTTTTAAGAGGTTTCACTCAAATTGTACAAATTATTCTTAGTTTTCTATAAGATCTTCTGTTAATGCTTGTGGTTGTTATTAATTATAGTATAACAAATTACATGTTGGCGTGCATGTATTTTTCTAATGGAATATTTAATTTAACAGGCCGTTACGTTCCTTCTATTTTTATGTTTTTTTTTTATATATTTTAACATTCTACTTAAGATGCAGTAAAATGTTAAGATGGATGTTTTTCATTATTTTATTATTACATAGAGCTGCTAATTAATAACTGCGTTCTGCACAAACAGGGACTAAGTTGTTCCTTATTTGAAGATTAACAATATAAATTATTTCCAATGCTTGAGGTCCAGGACTTAATTATCACTTATTAAGAAAAGTGAACTTATTAAGAACTTATTAACATGTTCAAAAGGTTTAGCTACATTTTGATACTTTAGTATAGTTCTGTCTGTTTTATGTTTGTTTCTATCTTTTAGTATTCAAGCTGACTATAAATTTAAGAAGATATTTCTACACTTCAAGTCAATCCATCGTCAATTCAATCCCTGATAATTCAAGTATCGACTTCCTCAATTTATGGCCCTTGGTCTATCAAATTTCCTAACTACACACGTATCCGGTTTCTATAGATTTATCAGAGTTCCTTTAAAAGACTGAGAATTAACAAGAACATACCTACTTGTGACAAAGAATTTTGGAAATTTAATAAAGAACTTTCGTATTTACGACTGTCCATCCAAAATATGGTGTGCATTATTCCTCTTCTTTTGCAAATTTTTAAAATACTTAAATTCAATTAATTGCTCCTTATGATGACCTCCGTTAATTTACATAGACCTGATATATTTATAGTCCCATCTAAAACGTTTTTCTGACATGACAACTGCTGTTTCAGCTATTCACTCTATGGTCATGGCTGCCTGTGCGCATCACGATGTATCAGCCGGTGCTCTTGTACACGACTGAGGAGCACGGCTGCTCACTGACGACGTTCTACGTGCGAGTTGAGCACCATGAACCGACGCTCCTTATGATCAAGACTTGTAATAATGAGGTGAGTTGGCTTTGCATGGTCTTTTGCATTTCACAAGATTGTTTTTCATACATTTACACGTAGGTAACTATAAAAGCAGTCAAAGTTTTGATTTGCTCAAAGGTTGGTGAAATGGCGGGTGTCACACAAGACACAAAAGATCTATTAAAATAAAGGGCTTAGCGAATATAGCAAAGTACCTATCAGATGTGCAAAGGGTAGCAAGATTTATGGCGCGTGGGCTGACTTTAGAAAAGCATCAACCCATCTCTCCCCGTAGGTGTCGTGTCGCGGCGACTAAGGGATAGCAAAGCCGCTACCACAATCGCTGAGGAACTACACCAGCTTTAAAAAGTTGACTCGCCTTAAAAGTGGCGTTTTAAGACCACACATCCCACATGTACAAGACAATGTGTATGAGGAGGCCCGATTGTAGCAGTGGGCGATAAAAGAGCTGATTACGGTTAATGATACGATTTTCCGCCGTCAAAACCAGCGGTCGTTGATGTTGTATGGGCCACTATAGGAGCTTGTTAATACACAGCGATGCCACGATCGCCGTATGCACGGTGAAAATGCACAGCGAGACATGTAGCAGTGTTGTATGACAGTCTATGGGAGTTTGTTATCGCCGCTTGACGTTTTCACGGTTTCGTGACTGCTACCCTGTGCTGATTCGATGACACAAATGACACGGGAAGTCCGCACCTAAAATACGCTAGCTATGCCCCCACCGTGAACAAGCATATACGGTTTCTCTACGGCGCGGCGAACTCGCCGTACCGTTGTTAATAAGGGGGCTTACATATTATTTGGGGGGTTTTTATATTTATATATATATACTATGTTGTTTCAGGTATTCGGTGCATATTGTTCGACCCGATGGTTCGAACGCAACCAGAAAGACGAGCGCGGCAACAGGCAGGCGTACTTCGGCACTGGAGAAACTTTCCTTTTCAGGTGAGCTTTTAATTTCTAAAGTGAAAGAGCTTCAGCTTTATTTAGACGCTTATTGAGTAGATATATATTATTTATGACTGCATTTAGATAATCATTACTTTTTCAAATACTTTTTCTGTTTCTTGGTATTTAGTAGGGTATTTGAAATCTTTCAATTGGTTGATTATACTACACTGATTAACAAAATTTTGAGCTCGAAATGTCTCTTGAAAACCACTATGAGTTTTCAAAGCATTTTCATGCGCTGAATCCAAAAATCATACTCATTTTGTCCCTAAACTTCAGACATACATACAGGATTATTTTTAAAAACTACTGTTTTGGGTTCTCTAGCTTCTAAAGAGACCCCTATTTTTTTTTAATTAAGGCAATGTACACACTTAATACTTTTACTGTTTTATTATATGTATAGATAATAATAATATTTTTTTAGCCATATTCCATATTGTAATAGGTAGTCGGAAAAGTTCGCGGCCTTTTTAACTTATGACTTCAGCGCGCTATATTTCTTGCAACACTGATCACGGGCGGGAAAGTGATACTATGTATATCGTTTGACAGCTGACTTTTTTGTAATGGCGGCAAATCGAAATTACAAGTTGAAAGTTTTATCTTTTCATATTTTTTAACAATTCTTAAATGGAAGTTAATAAGGAGAAAAATAGATATTTTTTACAATTTTTCTTCGATAAGGATATGTATACTTCTAGTGCTCGAAAAGAGATTTGTGGTGTTTACGGAGAAGATGCTTTATCTAAAATTACTGTAAAAAAATTGTTGGGTAATTTTGATGTGAATGATGTTCTTCTCTGTAGTCGTCCTATTAAGGTAAATGTGTATGTTAACATTGAAAAATTTAATCATTGAAATATGGCCCCGGTAGTTCAAAAATCGGCCGATTATTTTAGGAAAAGAACCAGAAAGTACAGTGACCCGAGTTTTGAATGAATTTCCTAAGGAGGTTAACATTTAGGTACACACTGCTCTATGCAAAGTTATAAAAATTATATTAAAAAATCATATTTTTAATAGGTTAGATAAGCTGTAGATTGCTGAGGGTGTTCACACCAGATATACTGGTGAGGAGACTCCCACCAATCAATGCACAATATATATTAGTCATAGTTATAACACACAGTATGTAATGAGGGCACGTTTACTGCCGGCAAACTGTACTGCAGCTTGGCAATGACAATTTGTAGTGGTTCGGTGTATGTTGTCTGTTTTCATTTAATAAAAAAACCTAACAATGTTCGAAAACGATCTTGGTCTAATCGAGGTGAGCCATCACAAATAGTCCCAAAGCCAAGCCTCACTCCGAACAAAGTCATGTTTATGCGTATGGTGGGACTGGACTGGAAAGGCAATGTGTATTACGAACTTTTGCCACTTTTAATTCTGATGTCTACTGTCAGCAATTAGTCAAATTGAAACAGCACTTAACGAAAAACGCCCAGAATTAATTAATAGAAAATGTGTAGTTTTCCATCGCGACAATGCTCGACCGCATACATCTTTGATGACTAAATAAAAATTGATGGACCTTGGCTGGGAAGTTTTAATGCATCCTCCATCCAGTCCAGACAGCACCTTCGTATTATAATTTATTCCGCTCTTTACAAAATTCTCTACACGGAGTAAAATTACATTCAAGAGAAGCCTGTATCAACTATTTAAATAGGTTTTTCAGAAACCCCGAGAAAATTATAGCGACAGGATAATGGTTCTGTCAGAAAAATGGCGAGATAGTCGAATTAAATGGACAATATTCCGATCAATAAATATTTATGAATAACAAAAAAGCCTTTATTATTTTCACTTTAAAAAGGCTGCGAACTTATCCGACTACCAAATATTAATGTGTTCCCAGTTCAGAAGTGTACAACAAAATCTAAGCCTATAACTCACAAGTCCACTGAAAATATTCGCCATTGTGCGTGGTCGCAGCAAATTTGCGACTCCGAATGGAGTCGTGGACAGGGAACGTGTTAATATTTAAGTATTTTGATGTGGATACGTAGGATATTTTGTCTTATTATTCTTTTTTTCTATCCTATTTCTCAAACTTATTTTTGTTGCTACTAATGCTCTTGTATTAATTTTTAAAAAAATGCTATTTTTATTAAACAACTACATTGCGATGGTGATCCATCCTTCCCGCTTGTACTAAATTTTAAATGATATAATTATAGACAATTGTTCATATAATTTGTTTTTCGAAAATTATCGTTATATTATCTTAATGTTTCCTTATTATGTTATGAATTAATGTTAACTTGAAAGATTGGTTCTTTATTGAATATGTGTTTATAATGTACTTGGCGGTTTCGGGTAAGGCTTTCAACTTTTCGGCTGCTAACACTTTCATTTCCTAACTCGCATTACGCATTTTTAACATTTCCCTAGTATGTATACACTTGAGTAGTAGTTAGTTACGCTTCGCATGATGGTAATGGTTATTGAAAATGTAGAGTTGAGTTAGTCTATAAACAGATTTACCAAAGTAGTCTCGTTGAATTTTTTTAATTGAAATTACAGTTTTAGTCAATAACAAATAGGTTTTCCTTTTAAATAAAATTCACAGATTTCTTGCAAAGATACTTTAAAATGTACTAAATAATATCACGGTACATAATTTCCTTATTGATCTATTATATTAAGTGTAAGGACTCACGTAATACGAGGGATGATCAAAAAGTTTTCATGATCGGATATTTCTAGTTATATGGATAGTTTTATTTTTATTTTCACTTCAAGCTTATTGGTATATATCGATGTGAATTGCTACATTCCACCTTTTATGTATAAATTGTAATAGTTTTGTCAAGTTTGTGTGTCGATACGTTAAGAGAAAAACGGGTAAAACTGACGTTCGCGCCGTGATTAAAGATTTCATCGTGAAAAAATATATACTGAAGGAATTTTTCAAGAGCTGTAATGGGGATTGATGCTTCATCATAGTTCACAGTTGCATTATGGTGTTCGGAATTTAAACGTGAAAGAATTACCTGCAAAAATAAAGACCGCTCCGGGAGGCTCTCTTTAATAATAGACGTGTGTCGTTTTATTATAGCTGAATGTGTATGGATTTCGTTGGTAGTATTTAATCAATTTTATCGGACAAATTAGATTTCAAAAAGGTTTCCATACAATGGCTCCCTAAAATGTTAACGGACAAAGAAACAGAAACGTGTCTCGAGATTTCAATGAAAAATCTGGCCTTATTGCAAACTGATACGCATTTATTTTTATGACGATCTGTAATTACGGAGAAAACGTAGGTGTACCGTTTTGAATCCTAAAAGAAAAAACAGATGAGATGCATGAGATGGAAAAGGCCATCACCACCAACAGTGAAAAATTTCCTGTTTTTGCGTCGACTGGCGAAGTTATAGCCACTGTCTTCTGGAACGCTGGTGGCATCCTCTTCAATGATTATTTAAATAAAGGGCCCACAATTACCGATTCATATTATGCCTCATTGATACATAACTTACTCTCGGCGAAACTAAAATAAAACGACGGCGAAAATTGAGTACGCGTTTGACTTTTCAATCAAAACATTTTCATTGGAGTTGAAGTTGCGCTCGCTGCCATCAAGTTCCATCGAGGCAGGGTTTGAACTGATGGAACATCCTCCGAACTCACCCGTACTTACCCGCAGTGATTTATATCTTTTACCCTTTTTAAAAGAACTTGTCTTTGGCATTAAATTATTTCTGCGGTAGATGCTTTTTTGAGACTTGTGATCATGATTTTTTTTAAATGAAATAAGTCTTGAATGATATTGCTCTAAGTATATCGATATAGGAGGAGATTACGTAACAAAATATATAATATTTTTTTATTTATTTTCGTTTATTTCGTATTGATTCTGGAAACTTTTTGATCAACCCTCGTACAATATAATATTCCAAAGTCCTATAACATTAGGTGTTACAATATTATTATATTCTTTGAGAATTAAGTTCCTAAACCTAAAAAACTATTGCTTCTATCCTTCGCTGTTTCACATTCATGTACACAAGTGATGTAATAAAATTTAGAAATGTTCTCCTGGTTCCATTTGGTATAATAACGATTCATTGGAAAAATCTTGTAATAAATTTCAAGATTTTTAATAAAACAATGTTGTACAAAATCATGTTATAGTCTATCAAAGCTTTAATAAAACAATATAGAAAGTCAGAATTCCCAAAACTAACATCTAACTACTAAAATACCAATACCATCACATCGCGATTGCAGCCTTTACCCAGAGCGCGCCAAATACCCTTGGGTTGGATGTTCTACCGACGGGAAGGGGGAAGACCAGCGCGTTGCACACGGCTCTGAACTGTTCATGGCCGCCGATTCTAAAATGATCACCATCGGAGGCGGGTCAGTTGAATCTCACTATCTTACAGCTTACACCCTGTGAGGGCTAAGTACCCCTGGGTGGGGTGTTTGCAGGACGACGAGCCACCCCCTGAGGCGTATAGCCGCTCCACACATGGCCGGTCACTGTTCATGGCCGGAGACAATACCATGGTCACCGTCGGTGGCGGGTAAGATTTGCTCTTTTTTTTTCTAGGTACTTGATTGTAACAGGTGTGGTCATCCTTTCGAGTTCCCGATTACTTCGATTTTAAGACCTTTGTCCTATTGCAGATGACGAATAATCGTTTTCTATTCCCACTTGTTACCACACGTTCCTTTCCCAGCGCTGCTTTAACACAAAATTATTTCCCTTTGTTACTTTAACTCTTACACTGGGAGGAGGGGGGTGAGCGCTGCAATCCCACAATCGCTGGGCGTTGACGTTGCCGGAAATTGCACCAAATTTCCCATTCCTATCCTTTTTTTTTTTATGTACGAAGGCGGCAGACGAGCATGCAGTCCACCTGATGGTAAGTGGATACTGTCGCCCATAGACATCCGCGATACATGTCAACATTAGTCCAAAATGACAAATGTTGGCACGCCCCCGGATGCGCTGCCTACCTTTGGAGATATAGGAATGGATTTGGAGAAAGGGTTGGGCAAATGGGGAGGGATAGGATGGGATGGGAATGGGCTCTGGCACATCTCACTCACTACCGAAACACGTACGTACATTGGGGAAATACGATAAAGTGGGAAATGCAGTACATTTCAAGGTAGTCTTCTGTGAGAGAGAGGTAACGTGACCAGTCGAGCGCGCCCAGCGGCTGTTGGATTGCAGCGTGCACTCTCTCCCTCCTAGATGCCTATCCTATTCCTTTGATCATCATTTTAATTTACCACTAGCAATTTTTAAAATTTTCTGTCTGCTTTTGGCACAACATCTTTTACTTTAGATCCTATTTACACGAAATGAGTAACAAACGAGAATAATTTGGTATTATTTGTCTCCACTGGGACCCATTGGGAGTATTTTTCCTATTCGCCACCACTGTGGATGGAACTGACAGAAACTAGTGGGAATAGATGCGTGAAAATATGACATTATAAAACTTTATGAGTTAACACACAAGTCGTTTGTAGATTTTCGGACGATGTTTTTCTTAAAATATTAGGCCCTTACCTATGAAATTTCCGTTTCTTCTTAGTGGCCACTTTGAACTTAGTTATGTTGCGTTTGGTTTGGAATTCCCAATTTAAATTAATTTCAATTTAAGGTTATGATATTATTTTTCATTTGTTTTTCCGTTAAACGACTTTTTGGTTAGATGTCGTTGTGTTTCGACTGTGGAAAGTTGAAAATTCGCGTTATTTTTGAATAACACCACCCAATATCTTCCCGTGGATGTCGCAAAAGGTGACTGAGGGAACACAAAGCCGCTACCACAAGCCCTGAGCAATTACACCACCGCTAAAAAGTAGACTCACCAACCCGCTTTGCCTCGTGCACAAGACAATGTGCATGGCTGGTGTCCAGCAGTGAATGATATAAGGTCTCATTACAGTTATCTCCTTGCCACCCAAAGGTTGTCTAGAAGAAATTGCTTTAGCGATAAGGCTTGTTGTACGTTTCTTGTTACTTATTTAATTTGTCACTCTGCAATATGTGTTGGTGTACAAGTCACAAGAAATAATTGTTGAGCCAGTATCCTTCATTCTTAATTATTATAACAATAAGTTATTTTATTGTGCTAATTGAAAGGCTTTAATCAGAATGGATTCAACCTACGTGTGAGAATTTTGAAAAATATGAAATACACATTTAGGTTACAAATTACAATATTTAGGTATATGATTTCCAAGGTCTCAATTTAAGTTTCAAACACCTTTTGATTGAATAAATATGCACTATATTTTAGTTTTTTTATCACAATTTTTTTATTATGAAAAAAGTACGATTGTGGATTGGTTCCATTCTGATTAAAGTCGGTCAATTGATAGTGTAATTTGTAAGGAAAAACCTAGATTATTTCTTTTTATTCTAGACACAAGGTTCCTTAGCAAGATCTATTCCTTACAAATTACACTATCAAGTGCGGTACTTGCGGTAATAAAATAACTTACCATTTTTTCAAGGAAAATGAACGGGTTCGATTCCCGATTGTGTATCAGTTTTTGGAAAAAAATATTAATGCAATTTTTTGTAACTGAAATTGACGCCATAGTTCCTTAGAACAAATTTCTCTATTTCTAATAGTTTCAGACTTCCATACCGACCTGTCTCAGTAAAATATGTTGTCGATGTCGAATTCAATATATATTGCCAAATTAAGAATAAAAGGTACAATTAAATACTGTGACTATACAATAAAGTGTTAATCTATATATCTAGCCACTGATTTCAGTTCAAAATATAAATAACTAACATGTTTTTATTAAAAATTTCAGGGACGGACAAGCGATTTGGATGGACGAGAACATTCGATTCGGCAAAACAGACCGTTGTTCCACTTTCAACAATCCCCCCCTATGTCAGAGTGGGGATTTCGAAATTCGCGTTTTGGAAGTCTACGGCTTCTCCGGAGCGTAAATCCCTCCCTGGTCATTGAAAATTTGACATCAAAATTTGTTTTTTTTATCAGGGTATTTTCAAGTCCTCAAAGGGAAAAGTTATCTACGGTTCAAGTTTCCACCGTTTTGGGGGTGTTTTTATTTAGCTGCGCATCCACAGAAAATAGTCGTTTCTTGATATTGCCAGAAATGGAAAAAGATTTTTGACAATGTCTTTGATTACTGTTTTTTGAAAACGATAATAAAGCGAGTAGATTAGTTGTTGTTAACTGTTTGTGAAAGAGGGGAATATTCATAGTAAAATCCAGACGTTTTCATTTGACACTGGAAATCTTCCTAATCTTTTATTTGATTTTTTCTTGGTAAATTGAAATCATACGTTAAAAATGGGTCATCTATAATTTAAGTACAAATAAATGCTAGTATGTTTTATACAATTAGTAAGACTGTATGTAATAGATCCAAAATCATTCATTTCTAGTTTTTTTAGTAGCACATGAAAATACCTTCAGTTATAAGTGACCGCTAAAAAATGTTTTTTTTACCGATTTTCTATATCTCTATAAGTCTCTATCTAATAAAGTAATCTCTAAGCCCTATCCGATGTTATCACCTGAATTTATCGATAAAGAAAATCTTAGTTGTTTTTCCTCACTAAAATACGGATTTTCTTTGTCGATACATCTCTAATAAAACGGTCTCTATCGATCTCGCCTGAAAAGTATTTTTATCAATAAATTCATATCGTCTAATTTATGAATATAGAAACCTGGTCGATAAATCATATCGCCCGAATTTATCCATAAATTTCCTATATAGATAAAGAAAATTTATCGACGAATTCAAGCAACATATCACTATTGTCCCTCTTTCACAAACCGTTATAAAATAATGTCGCTTTCGATAGTGTCGCAGCACTAGCTCTATGAGTTCGTATGGAGCGAAATAATCTCTATGTAGAGTGTTGTTATTTGTTACGATCGTGTCGTATCCACGTGTGATATATATTGTGGTGTGTGAGAGAGGTAGCCGCTTGAGGCAGTCAATATGTCGCATATTTCTTTCCTAGTCCCCTTACTTTGTTCACTAGTTTCACTAGTAACACCATTCACTAGGTTCTGTCCCCGTTTCATTCGTTTCTGACCCCGTTTCACTAGTTCCTATCCCCGTTTCACTAGTTTCTGTCCCCGATTCACTAGTTTCTGTCCCCGTTTCACTAGTTTCTATCCCCGTTTCATTAGTTTCTGTCCCCGTTTCACTAGTTTCTGTCCCCGTTTCACTAGTTTCTGTCCCCGTTTCACTGGTTTCTGCTCCCGTTTCACTAGTTTTAGGCCCTGTTCCTCTAGTTTCTGACTCTAGTTTACCAGTTTGTCCCGGATTTCACCCCGTTTAGAACGAATGAATGGAGTGTTTTCAATTAAGAATGAGCTGTGTTCTCAATTGTGAATTAATTGAGTATTCTCAGTTACGAAAGAATTGAGTGTCCGCAATTATAAATTAATTACGAAAAAATATGGATATTTTTAATGAAGAACGAATTGAGCGTTCTAATTATTGAAGTATGAATTGAGCATTCTCAATTACGATTTCCCAAAAACGAAGGAATTGAGTGTTCTTAATTGAGAATACTCAATTATTAAAAGCAATTTATAAATTATAGCGTGTTCTCAATATGCTATAATACTATAGCATTATATGCGATGTATCGACAGCCCCTTGCCGTAAAACAGACTGTGTACATGTATTCCTATATTTATTAATCTCTGTGTGTCCCCGTAGCGTAGTAAGAAACAGAAGTAGGTTATCTTCATACAAGTGTACAAGTTATTTGTTATACAGTGCTCATTAAATGAAGTTTTGTTTAGTTATTGTCTTTATTCTCCACACTTCCCAACTTTCCTTTAAGCATTCGCAAAGGTAGACAGCGTATCTGCAATTGTGTCAACTCGTGTCTCCTTTGACAAATGTTGACAGAAGTGGATAACAAACAATATTCTGCTTACCATCAGGTGGGCTGCCTATTAGTTTGTCACTTTTTCTTATAAAAAAATGTATACTGCAGCACGAACGTGAGCAAATGACTCGTGCAAGTATAAAGATAACCTACTTACTTTTTTTGCTGTACCCGTAATTCTTGGTGTATGAAGTAAACACTACTGTCCGTTTAACAACGAAATTGGGGGAAACTTAGGTTGTTTCAATTTTATATATTATTCGTGTTTAGGTGTTTGATGCAAGTACAAAATGTATGTCGTTGGACCACAGCGTAGAGGAGGAACGGTAAAGGATATGAATAAGAGTTAAGTAATTAACCGATTACAAAGCTTCGTGTACGATTTTTGTAACATTTTTCCTAGAAAAAATAATATATTTTTTTTTAATTTACAAAGCCTAAATATGTCTTAAAATTAAAATTAAGTATACAATTAAAAGATGACATGACAATTTGACAGAAAATAAAGTTGTTGACAAAATACAAATTTCATTTATTTAACCATGTAAATGGTTACTGACTTGTTGGACAGACTGAAGTCATACACTATCAAAGATATTCTGACAATCGACATATATTGTCATACCATTACCCTTTGTCTTACCACAGCTGGATATAGGCTGGTTCATTAATTAAATTATTCAATCGATATTATTAAAATAAAGTGACTTAACTGACATGTACAATGTTTAAACTGACAAAGTTCGACAATTTTTTTCTAAACACGTTTTTTTTAACGTACGTACTAACCGAAATGTACAAGGAATGTTTGCAAAAATGTTTCAAAAGGAATGTTTCATGAGGAATTACGAAATGACGTCAGAATATCGGACTGTTAATGACAATTATTGATACCACAGATAAGTACTGACATTTTTACAGTGATTTAAAGTCCGTATAATTCGACCACAACCACAGTCCAATATTGTGTGGTTATTTCGAAATAACAAAGTGAAACGCGCTTTGCTCTGACTACAGTGTCATAATTGGGCTCCCATCGATTTATTGTCACTTCATTTTACGTTCTTCTTTGTTAACGTACGTTTAACGTATGTTGAAAGTCAATCATGCTGTCGTCACTTCATTGACATATCAATTAGATTAAGTAGTACCTACTGTATACTTGATTAAATGCATAGATAATAGTCGTGGGTATTCACGACTCACTTAATCCGCCTCCGCTCGCGGATCCGACTCCTCTTAACGATTCCTCGACTCGTTTGATTCACCTACTTATATTTTATAAGAGCCTGAGAGCGACTCATTCGCTTTGCATCATGTTCGTTCATGTAACTCGGCAATCCAAAAATGAAAGGAATAAATAATTCCTCGGAGTCGATAACAGTTGGCCGGAATTATTAAGAGTTTCGGCTTCGCTCGCGTTTTCGGATCTTTTGATACATTGAATCCGGAGTTACCCATCGCTAATAAATAAATACATTTCCAGAATTCCTTAAACATCCCGCGTACCTTATCGACTGGCTTCTACTATCGGCCTTTTTGACCGTCACTACTGACAGGGTGAATCAACTCGACGGAAAGGACCCTAAATATTAAAGATGACAAATTTTACACAAAAGGGAACTTTATTTTATTTTTAAAGATAAAAGAAACTGCATTCGTGGATTTTTGAAAAGTCGCTTATCTGAGCCGAGAATCGAACCGATACAAATGCCAAAAATGACTGTATTTTTATAGCACCAATCGATAGGGCCAATGATAGGGATCAAAACTCTAATAAACAATATGTATTAAATTAAAAGAAGACTGAAGACGAACATTATTTTGTATAAATACAAATGGATAATGATTTTGAAAACCACTTTGGAGCTACAGGTAAAAAAATATTATTTTATTCAAATTTAAATATTTATTTGCCAGTTACAAATCACGTTCTATTTTCAAATATGTCATTTATCATTATTATCCTTACACCAATCATGCATACAAGCAAAACTTTACTGATTACTATTTATTTGGACAAAATAATGTACCATTTCATGGTCTTGTTTTAATTTAATACATAATATGTATTAGGGTATTGATCCCTATCATTAACCCTATCGATTGGTGCTATAAAATACTGAATATTTTTTCGCATTTGTGTCGGTTCAATTCCCGGCTCAGACAATCAACTTTTCAAAAATCCGTGAATCCAGTTTTTCTTATCTTTAAAAATAAAATAAAGTTTCCTTTGAGTGAAATTTGCAATGTTTAATATTTAGTGTACCTATATTCCCTCAAGGGGCCCATGCGTTTAATTCACCTGTATATACAGCCAGAGAAGATTCTCTGACGCACTCCCTAAGTTCGTCTAAACTCTTTCCGCCGTTCTCTTTTGTCCTGCCCGTGTCCTTTTATCAACGGTTACCGTTTCTTCTCTACACTGGTGTCATGCCTACTTGGTATTCGCTACGCTTATAAAAGCAATATATATTGGCCTATCAACGTACGGAGTTATTTGCCGCCGATACGAACATTCCAGTGAAAAGGGACTTATGCCCTTACACACTTGGCGGTTTTGTCGTAAGCTTTCAACACACATATATATATATAATGCATTATTCTCCAATCAAACGTTCACACGATACAAACATATTTTGCGTTCATAAATTATCAACGTTCAAATTCGTCGCTGGCAATTGCAATGAGAAAAGTTTGTTTTACCACGTTATATTTGCGGTTGGTAAATGAGCTGCAGAAGTTTGTATTTGTTTGAGCGCTCGATTGCCCAATAATATACGTTGGATCGGTTTTTTAGAGCCTATACACGGTCTTATTCGGTCGATATTAACCTATAACGTTCCCCTGCAGGGGCCTCTCCTAGTAAAATTACTAGGGGGTTTGATATAGACAACGCTAGTCCGAGAAATTGTATGGAAACCAAGCGTGTCACCTCACAATGGCAAACCACTCACTGATGATACGAACACCATTTGACGAATTTTTTAAATTGTTTATAGAGTAATTAGGAATTTTTGTGTTTTATAAAAACTACTTGCTAGCGACACGGGTCAGAATAGAGCGCGGGAACTAGTAGTTCAGCGCCAACATCGGGCACAACGGACTGAACGAGCAGCGCAGGAACTAGTAATTTAACGCCAACATCGGGCACAACGGACTGAACGAGCAGCGCGGGAACTAGTAGTTTAACGCCAACATCGGGCACAACAGACTGAACGAGCAGCGCGGGAACTAGTAGTTTAACGCCAACATCGGGCACAACAGACTGAACGAGCAGCGCGGGAACTAGTAGTTTAACGCCAACATCGGGCACAACAGACTGAACGAGCAGCGCGGGAACTAGTAGTTTAACGCCAACATCGGGCACAACAGACTGAACGAGCAGCGCGGGAACTAGTAGTTTAACGCCAACATCGGGCACAACAGACTGAACGAGCAGCGCGGGAACTAGTAGTTTAACGCCAACATCGGGCACAACAGACTGAACGAGCAGCGCGGGAACTAGTAGTTTAACGCCAACATCGGGCACAACAGACTGAACGAGCAGCGCGGGAACTAGTAGTTTAACGCCAACATCGGGCACAACGGACTGAACGAGCAGCGCGGGAACTAGTAGTTTAACGCCAACATCGGGCACACAGCGACGGACAGTTTGCGGTATCTATTCTTCTATATCTTTCGTTCAGACACGTCCTATACTCTGAAAATTTAATATGTCCTATAACAATTCCGACCGTGTATAGGCACTTTACTGTAATCGATCCAAATAACAGTATTTGGTATAAATGCATCTAAACTGCGGTCGATCGACGTAAACAGTTTATAATCTAAATATATTTTGGAAAAAAGACAAAAAATACATCGACAAACGACATCTGCTTGCACATAGGAAATAAAGTCTAATTCTTTGTAAGTATAAGTCAATATGTGTATAGTCATTGCGCGATTGATCCGAAAAATCCATATTTTCTGTAGGCATTGCTGGTTGTGCTGAAGGGAATGAAAAAAAAAACGTTACAATTGGTCTGTGGGTCGAAAAGGCGTGGATCGGTGACATCGATCGTTTAGATCGATTCAGTTCATCAGATTCATCCCCGCGCACTAGGGTCAACATCAATTGATATTTTCATATGATGTTCACCCGATTCATCCACGCATTTCAAAATGTATAACCGTAGATATCGATCGACCGCTGTCTAAGTGCACCTTAATTAGGATTATTCCCATTTTTGTAAAATATACGGATGCCGCGTTAAATTAATCATTGTTCACAAACATGTACCAAAGAAATTATAAGTAGAAAGCATTGTTTGTAATTGATTCCCTTCTAAAAACGTTCGATGAACTCCAAGGTTACAATACTCGTTAAATATATCAGAACAGTACATATTATATACATATTATTTGCAGTAATTAATAAAACGTCACACACTTATTGACTTGCAAATTTTATGTATCGAAAAATGTTTGTATGATTACGAGAAGATATCACCGGGTATTGTGGTACAGTCGTGCAATTATTGTATCGATTTATAATGTCGTTTTTGAACTGTAATACACCACGCCCCTTGCGAATTTGTAATTTAGCCTGCAAAAATAGTGTATCAAGTATTTATAACGAAAAGCTGCGTCCAAATCGACAGTTTTAGTTTAATATACTCGTCTAAATTACGTATTGCAGAAACTGTGGAATATTTCAAAACGTTTGTAAAAATTGAACATAAAATAATCCAAAGGCGTCAACGATTTCAACTTAAATTTGCGCATGATCATACGTGATTGCACAGGGCTCCATGAGCTTTGTCTCACTTTTTTAAAGGACTGAAAAATAGCGAAAAGTTGAATTTCTGACTGGCGCGTGCCATCATATCAAAAATGTACTAGTAATTTTGCTTACGAACAAATCTGACGGCTATTGACATATACCTACAATTAGCCCATGGTTAAACCACATTTTATATATATTTGTTTTCAAAACGTGTAGGTACGAAATAGCGAAATTTTTGCAATTGGCGCCTGCTATTTTTGCTTACAGATGAGATATTTGACGAGTATTGCCACACAAAATGTGTCATTTGAACGCAAGAAGGGAAGTTTTGAAACGCTATCGGTGTAGTTTTCATAGTATTATTTGACGTATTTCGATGTTAATGTGCCAAAAACGGACCATTGGAAGTTTGGTACTGGTATTCAGATACTCAATTTTCAAGTATTTTTACACGATTTGTATTTTTGTGTTAACTATCATCAGACGAAACTCGTGTGGATTCTAATTATTAATTATTTTATAATAAAAAGTAACTTTACAACTTTATTTTCGACATTAAGTTTTACTGCGACATATTAATTATTATCAAGGTAAAGTTTGCATTCAGTCACAGTAAAGTAAATAGAATGCAGTTTACAGAAAATAGAAGGTTTACAGAAATTTAATTAGTAGATTTTAAAAAAGTAGAAGCAACACCAGTATAGTTGGAAAGATGGACTTGATACTTGCACTTCATTTTCAAAAATAAATTTTAATTATAATTGTATAAGCATCTCGTGTGCACAACTACAAGATTGTCATTGTATCTTAATATCGTTTTAATTGCGTTATTATGAACTTAACCTAAACAGTAATAAAGGTACCTATCACAAAGGTTAAAGTATCAAAAAGTACAAGATTGAAGTTACAGCTGTAAAGTTACTTTAATTAAATATTTGAAATTCAATATATTTTTGAATTAAAAGGTATTCATGGAAATTGAGTTGTTCTTGGCGTAGATATATATATATGACAGTAAATAGAATGCAGTTGTGGGAATTACAAAATTAATACATATCCGTACCGCTTGTGTCCTGTAGCGATTGTATCTTCAGAACAAATTGTATGGGTGACAAAATCATCTAGAAATTACTAAAAATCTATTAACAGTTTTGGATATGTCCTGTTATCAGTAAAAATGTAATTACTAGAGAATTTCCACACGGAAAGATTTTTCATAGATTCACTTCGTTTAATATGTGGGTAGAATTAAAAACTAGATTATCATGTCACCCGCCTTTTTTGGCTACGATGTCTGTTTGTAAATATTATGATTTAATAAAGACCTTTTCTATGTTTCAATATTTTCGACAGAATTGCTACTTTTTGTCACGAAATATTGTGATTTAGAAATGATCTGACGTAGCTGAAATGTGTTTTGCAAAGGTACTACAATTATATTTATCACAAACCTAAGACTTGTTTTAAATTCAAATAATTATTTATGTAACTTATTGAGTAGGTAACAGGTAACGATTGGTAGATCGTGTATGTTATATGTCGCCCCTCTGCGGGTAGTGCGTTGTTGCAATGTAAAATCACCGATTGGGGTAATTAGAAATAGGGGTAATTGGGAATATGCTTTAAAAACTCGTATATTTTATTTAAAAAAATAAGGCATTACTTCTACATTACTACATTAGACATTACTTCTGTTTAAGTTACCCTAATCTATTCCTTATTTTTATTTAGGGTTATTCAGGGCAATGTTAAACGGATAATTGAGAACACGTCTTAATTTGTCATAAAATGTTCAGGAACTTAAAGAAAGACAAATAATGATGTTCTTTTTACTTGAGTGTGTTAAAGTTACTTATTTGAAATACTAAAAGCAACATGGCTGTGTTCTTTGTTTTTTTCTTTGACTTTTTCTAAAGTGTCTTCTTCTAAAGAGTCTTTTTTGACGGGCCTCTCTCTAGGCCTCTGAAACTAGTCAAAAAAGTGACAGTTTTCCACTGACTCTTTCTTGCTTGTCGTTAACATATTATTGTTTGAAATCCTGCTCGCACGCTTTGTTGACAGTCACAAAAATAATAATTTATGATTTTTTGAAGTTAGTTTTCAATTACCCGTAATTATTAAACTGGTTGACCAATGCGTTCGGAAATTGTGTTTCTTTCTTAAAATATTAGTGTTTAGCTTGCCTCAAACGTAATTTTGGGCTTAAAAGCCCAATTAAAATTAATTATAAAATTCGCGTATTCCCCGCAGAGGACGCCATTTCTATATATATGTATGATACGTTGCTGTTGAAATTTGTCGTTATTTAGTTTAAACGTTTAAACTCTAGTCCTTATCCTATTTTTTTAATTTTTATCTTAACAATATAACATTATTTAATCTAAATGTTTACAAAATGATATTTAAAATTATTACGCGGTTTTGTCCCTATTGAGGGGCGCGTAGGTTAATTAGTTGATAAGTACATTAAAATTTAATGTAAAAAAATATCTATACCGTTTTTAATCTGTCAGTATTTGTGGAATACGTTTCTATGTGAGGTATATGATATGATATAAAATGACAAGTGTGAAGGCAAATACATGCCTGAATGTTAGGGAGATACTTCGTTATGTTACAAACTTACAATGTACTATTACATTCGAATACTTTTAGTCGCAGCCTGCGTCGGTGTAAAACTCATTTATGGTAATGTAAATGTTGCTTTATGTATAAAAAATATATAATCCCTTTCATATTCACATTGTAGTTTCATTTAGTGACAACTTATTCATTATTTAATTACTTATTCCCTTTTTCCAAATTCGTTCCTAAATCTCTAAAAGGTATGCAACCATCTATACGAGAATACATAGAGATATGATAACCTCTCTAGAGCTGACAGCCTGGAGTGTAATATTCTTCTATGCAATAGTGTTGTACTTATGATATCGACAGTTTTAAATACTGAATTATATTTCTGTCAACATCTTCCATACTCGTGTTTTATAGCTATATCCTCTCATATAATTGTTGTCTTGTTATAAAAAGATAATTTAATAAATGTATTATATATGATCTAAAAAATACTATTTCGTCACATCTACATCAATTAAATTTTTTTTCAAACCAATTTTCTCCAGTTCATATACAACACTAATACTGTGTAGCACAACTTTTATTCAACCTTTTGCTTTATAGCCTGACCAAGAAAATAAAAAACCTCGCCATGATGCGTAAAACTAATATCTTCTACTGACAACACTAACTAGCTATGAAAAAAGCAATGTGCTGCCCCCAGAGGAAGTTTTTTATTTTTCTGGTCAGGCTTTACAATAACACATCCATGTTGCGCCATCTGGCATCAAGTAGCAGTATTTTTCTGTTGTTATTAGTGGTGGACAATGTGAATTATATTAGATTTCACATGTCGATAAAATCATAAATTAGGCACGAAATTATACTTAAAAAGCAGAGAATCTTTGGAAAATAGGCAAAGGTATGAAGTAAAAACACTAATATTGCCTAGTGCAGTCAGCAACAGTAATATGTAATTTTAGTATGTAACAGTAATATGCTGGCATACCTAATGTGACCATTTATTCTTTGACTCAAAACGGGACATTAGTTTATTTAGGTCAAATAATAGGTAGTCAATGAAAAAAAACACTTTTTTAAAGTTATTTATTCAGAAAAAGTTAGTTGGCTTAAAAGTTACGAATCACAAAATATAGGTACCCAAAATGTTTAGTTATATTTATATTTATCAGAAGAACAATTTTGTTTTAATTAGTCACATCGCGGCGGCGGACAAGGGCGGTGACCGGCCGTCTGCTACTCAAATTTTCGCGCGGTTTCTGAAAACGGGACAATTTTGCGTCCCACAGTTCATTTCGGGGACACCGGGACTCGTAATTGTAAAAAGGGACAGCCCCGTTCAAAACGGGACGTCTGGTCACATTAGGCATACCACACAATATGAAAGCAGTGTTTAGTGCAAAACAATGCATAAGAATATGTCGGTATCCAAGTACAAAGAGTCAAGATATCGGCTTCCAATTTCTAAGATATTCACATTTTTCTAAAATTTGGAGAGTAAAATTGATTTGAATTGTATATTGTTGTAAGGTCACGTACTATTCATTCCTCAACTTCTGCAATTTCATGCCACAGCTAACAATTTATCCAAACTCGGTAAACAATTGCTCTAATAACCTTGTTCACCTATACTAATAATTGAAAATATTGCAAAAACTCAATGCTTCGATAAGAGGTAAAGACAGCGCGGGTCTTACCATTGGGGAGCCCCGGCCGAGAATTTCTTCAGCGCCCTTTATTTCTTATGCTAATAAAATCAGTATTCTCAGCCAAGAAAAGAGCGCTAGTGTGCGGTTGACCCAAAACATGAATATGGCTGATGTTCTAGATTCTAGGCTATTTCATCACTAACATTTATATTAGTATTATAAAACCTGAAAATATGCAGTTTTGTATTACTTGGGATATAGCACAAATAAAACAATACAATTTAAAAAAATATCTATTCTACAGAATACATTAGAAATCATAAATATTAGGAATCAACATTTTCTTTTAACCTAGTCCTATAATCGGCTGTTCTCTTTGATACTTCTGTTTGTAATTCCTTATCTTTGACTAAACCTACAATATCTTCATAATCTTTCGCAATCTTGTCCATAACTTTCAACAAGTTATTTTCTGAACAACCCTTTATGTAACTGCATAATAATGTACTCAAAAAGGGTTTGATTTTTTTAGTCAAGTTACTCAGTTCTTCACTATCATCTTCAAAGCTTGAACTGCCATTTTTTTCATTATTTATTAAATGTGTAGTTCTCCACATGGTGTAAGTTTGTGAGAAATATTTATCGAGATCACAATTCTCGCTTATTTGAAGAGTATTAACAATTGTATTTGTTGAGTCTATAACATCTGCTAAATCTGTATCAATCTCCTTTTCCTTGACAAGTTTATTTTCATAATAATTAAGTACTAACTCAATCATAGTTGAGATATTCTCTTTACTCTTGTTATACATTTCTGTGCATTTATCAAAACCTATTAAATTTAAAGTTATTTGTAAGCTTATAACAAGAATTCTTTCAAGTTCTTCTGTCTCACAGGATTCCTTTTGGTTGACAGTGACTTCTATAAAACCTGTGATTAAAGAATCTAGTGCCTCGGACATAACGAAGTGTGAGAAAAAATCTGCTCTGTAACTTTCCACATTGCAATAGGAACAGACTGTATTAAAATTCTCTAATGCTGTCACTAAAAGTTCTTTGCTGGCTGAATTTTTGAGAATAAAATACAAAGCAGTGGAATACTCGATGTTTTTAAACAAATCCATCCATATAGCGATTTCTTCACTGTCAGCTAGAAATAAACACGAGCTTATTAGACGTAACACTTGAACAAGGACTAAGCTATCATCTGTCCTAGTGTATTCCATTAGAAATGATAAAAGACTGTTCATTTTTAAAAGAACGGCAACGATTTCCCTGTGGCAACACATATTGCCAGTAATACCGACTAATATTTCTATGATACGAGGCGATTCGATGACTGGTAGCGCGAAGTTTAGTAGGTTCAATATATCGTGTTTCACAAGAAAAAGGACCACGTCTCGTTCTGCAGTCATGTCCCAAAGTGTGCAGAGGTCATCTTCGAAAGTTTTCTCCTGAATCTCGTCCTTCAGTGTATCCAAATTGGCCAATTTGAGTAAATTTTTTAAGACGAACCGTTCACTGTATGCTGTGTCTCCAATGACATCACCGACTATGGGGGCTTGATTCTCAGGTTCCTTATTGTCCAATTCATGTTTTGGCTTCATTGTTGTTATTTTTAAATTAATTCTTTTCTTATAGATATCGTAGAACTTCAGAAAAGAAGCAATTTTTATTTTCGTTTTTAAAGAATTGATTCAATGACAGCTAAAGGTACTTGACAAATTCTACGAACTCTATTAAAAAACGTGTAAAATTCATTCATTATTATAATTACGGTGCGATCTTTCCTCATTTTTAGTACAGAGATTGTACAATTTAATAACGTATTATGTACGTTTTGGAACGTAACCTATTGTTGCATTCCAAAACGTGGAAATGTCATGGGTATAGATGCTGTTACCTTTTGAAACACTCATAGAATCTGAGAATAAAAATGGAGGAAGATAAGTTATTCACTTAGCGCGCATGGTCCTACAAAACCGAGTCCAATGGACTTGCGTTTAGTCACCGATAGAACAGCGACTTGCTTGCACGTGATACGCATATACGGTGAACACATTTTTGTAGTGGAAAATACATTTAAAAATGCTTATGTATGCATTTATTTAGTGCACAAATCAATTAAGGAGTAAAAACAAGACATGAAATCACTTCTCACACGTTTTTTTAAATTATTAGTTTATGTTCGGCCATTAATGAGTGAGCGAGATAAAACTATACGACCGGGAAGTGGTGCCCGTCTCACTAGTGCTACTGTCAAAGCTCATCGCTCTATCTCTATCTTTTGGTGTCGTACAACATGACTGCAATCTTTTATTCATTTCGAACAAATTATAACCAAAACTTAGATAACGAAGAAATAACAAAAATTATAACAATGAACTAATAACAAGTAAATTATAACAAAAATACATGTAAAGCTTAAAGGACACGTGGACATTCGAAACCTCCCCAAACAACACTAAAAACAAAATGGCGTCGCGTCATCAACTTTCATCGAACAATATAAAAACACAAGAAGGAACATCTCAACGCATCGCCACACAAAACTGTGCAAGAGACAAACACGAAAAGCTTAATTTTAAGTGATAGATATAAAAAGTGCACAATATTATATTACACGGTTACGTTGTGGACGGTACTAAATTACGTGCTGTCAGTCGCTTGAAACTTCTTCCGCTCAGAAGATAGTATATATATATATATATACATATATGTATGTATTGTAATAGGTGAAATTATATTACATTAGTATTTTAACTTAAGCCCACTCTTATTATGTAAGGTATAGCTTAAAGGTTCGGTTCCTCATTATTGCAATACTTACCAAATATCATTTCACTACAAATGTGCACTTCCGAAATGAAAAAAAAAAATTAAATAGTTTATTTACTCTGACAAAATGGAAATAGCCACCGATTCGTGTCGTGACGCATCTACGTGAACCCCCCCCCCCCCCCCCCCCCTCCTCCCTCTATCACAGAAGACTACCTTGACATGTACTGCATCTCCTACTTTATCGTATTTCCCCAATGCACGTACGTGTTCCGGTAGTGAGTGAGATATACCAGAGCCCATTCCCATCCCATCCTATACCTCCCTATTTTCCCAATTCATTCCTATATCTCCAAAGATAGGCAGCGCATCCGGGAGGTGCCAACGCTTGTCTGAACTGATGTTGGCGTGTATCGCGGATGACTATGGACGACAGTATCCACTTACCATCAGGTAGACTGTATGTTCGTCTGCCGCCTTTTTCTATAAAAAAAAACGACGTTCGTTTGATGACTGCATTAAATTCTTCCCCTCCCCTCCTGCACCTGAGGCGGTACAAGCCGCGCCGTGACTTAGTTCTTCTTTAGAATTGCTTGTCTAGTAGAATAAAAGAAGTCATCGTGAGAAATCAAAGGAATTAAGAAATTTCATAATTAAGACAAAATCTGTAGGTAGCCATAGCATTATAGTTCAAAACCTTCTCGTAAAAGGACATTTTGATGGCATTCGAGAAAATGCAAAAAATCGAGTAAAATTTTCGTTAATTAGTTTCGTCAAAAAAATTCGTTTCTAACTTGGGGTTTTGAATAAAATAAAAAGAATAAACACTTTATTCTTAATTTCCAAATATAATGCTACTTGTGCTTCCATTAATTGTTATTAGAATGCTTTTTCTTCTTAGAATTTTTCATAATAATTGTTTTCGTCGACATTACTGTAAAGGGTTATATAGACAATAATAAAAACAAAAAATATAAGATACTGTAATATATTAAAAAATGAAATACGTTTACATTACAGAATAATGAAACGGAACTTAGTTCCTGGCATGTTTTTATAATCCAATACAATATTTATTAACAGTATGTATTTTGGCTTCCATTGACACCGTCTAGTTGGGTTTGACTGACTTACGTCAAAATTGATAATTGTCCAATACGTAATTACGTGCTAGCAACGACAAATGTCGGATACTAAATTTGAACAAAATGAAATATATATGTCAAATATGAAAATTGACCAAAAGGTAATTTCGTCCAAAATGAGTCATGTTTAAAAAATCTAGATTACCTTTTATTACTGTCTGAAAGCACGTGTGGATTAAACATACGACTAATTAAAAAATAAAATAAGACTGGCATGTAAATAATTAATTATTACATTTAATTCTATGTATATGTTAAGAATACATTATTTTGTTTGCGCTGAAAATAAAAAACTTAAACTCATTTAATTGACCTATGACCCCGAGTTATTTCTGAAAGTCAAGAACTTAACATATAGATTGGACAATATTGTTTGGATAGTATTCAGTTGGACAAAATTGTTTTGGAGGTAATTACGAATTGGACAATCATCACATTGGACGTAAGTCGCCAAACCTGCTGTCATCAATTGTCATATATAGGACTAATTGAAAAGCGCTAGAAAAAAAAACTTATAAACACAATGGAACATTTTTTAAATAAAAAATGTAATTTCTATAAGTTTCATAAACAGGATAATAGTAAATTAAAATTGTAGTTTTTCAGACTGTTTTTATGACATTTTTCCAGTCTTATGCTATATAATATTTGACATTCATTATAATTTGTCGTGATATTCGAAATTATTCATAATTATTTATTGTTTTTCATAATAATTGTAAGGATATAATTTATGTTATATTCCATCAATGGAACCCTTATAATCTAGCCAATGAAACCTAACACGGGGGGGGGGGGGGGTTGGTTCTACAAATCGTAGGGGGCGTTATGAATATAGATTTTTCAATTATGAATTCCTGTTCTACCGTTGTTAATTTAGATCGTACGGTTATGAATTTCAATTATACCATTGTGAATTCTGATTGTATTGTTGTGTATTTGCACCTACCACCGCTGTGAATTCCGATCCTAATGTTGTGAATTCAGATTCTACTGTTGTAAATTGGTATTCCACCGCTGTGAATTCAGATTCTAACGTTGTTAATTTCCATTCTACCGCTGTGAATTTTGATTGTATCATTGTGCTCTGTTTCATTTGCTAGACTTTAAAGCGTTACAAGTATAAATATAAATAGAATAATTGTACGCACGCGTATAATTTTAATTTAAAAAATGTAATCTTAAAGTGAAACTAACTATCGTCAGTCTTAACTTTGCTTCGAGGTTCATCATTGTCCTTTCCCTCATATTTCCGTTTCCTTCCCTGCTTCCCGTGCTTTCCTTTAAACCCAAACGACTTCCCTTTGTGCCTATTCTGTTTTGAATCTTGTCGCCGCTTCAAAATCATTTCTGCTGTTTTCTCTAAATATGCCTTTTCTTCATCCCCTTCTAGTACCCTGAAGGTGACTTCGGTTTCATCAATTTTGACTTTCCCATCGGTCATTTTTTCGAAAACTTTCTTTGCAGAATCTTCTTGGGTCATTCTGACCCAACCTATGGTGTCCCCGCATTTGAAATCTATGAATGTTATTTCGGCACCTAAAAATAATAAGTAAATAGGTATATAAAAGGCAGGCCTTATCGCTAAAACGGTAACCTTTAGGCGGGATTAGGATTAATGCAAGTTAAGCAATAAAATTTTCTAGTAAATAGATGTTTTACCTTGTATTCTCATTGCTTTTAAGGAGCTCTGTAATTATTGATTTTAAGAGATAACTAAAATTAAATAATAATAGAGAACGAAAAAGGGATACTTAAAAAAAACAATATTTACCTAATGGTGTGAGTGCTTCTTTCACTTTCTCTCTGGTAAGTTTCTCGTCGTCATGGCTGAAGTACAATACGGCACCTGACGCTAGTTTGATTTCAGTTTTTGACTCCGTTTTGGCCTAAAAAGTCATGATTGGATTATAAAATTGTTATTATTAAAGGTTTTTTTTTAATTATAAATATATATTTTTTTATTAAATATATTCAAGATTTTTTATCTGTGTTCTACGAGATCAAAAAACGCGGGAAGCCATGATCGATTGACGTGACGTCAACACAATTTTTTTTCAGTGTTGCGTATTTTTCTACTCTAGATTTCTTAATTCATTTTATTGATGGTTGCCGGTCTACACAAAATGGAAGTTGATTTTATTAAAGCTGATAGTGCATTCAGCTATTTGTCGAAAGTAGATTCTGTTATAATAGCAAATTTATTCGCTTGTAATCCAGACTTTTACTCGGCTGTATCGGAAACGTGAAAATTTCTGTGTAAGTGCAGTCAAAACTCTCAATAGCTAATATCAAGAACCAAACAATTTATTTCGTTATAATGAGGTTGTCATTCAGGGGGAGGTAAAAAATAAAACATTTTCGCGATATTTACATGTTTAATTCAAAAAGTACTACATAAATAATTAGAATTACAAATTAATACTAATTTTAAATAAAAAATTAAAAAAACAATTATTTAAAATAATCGGTCATCTTAGTTTGAACTTTTTTGCTGTGCCAATATTTTGACTGTATTTTTTGTATAGTGTCTATATTGCTTTGCGAAAGGCTAGGGTCTTGGAACAATATGTATGTGTCGATCAATTTCACTGCATCAAACATTTGTCGTAAACTCGCTGGTGCAAGAAGCCTTTCGTCACTGAATCGAGATTTCCTCATTGGTTGAGGTCTCGTCCTTGTCTGCTTTCGGTTTTCTTATTTTTTTGCTAGAACTTTCTTCCATTTCAGCCTGCAGAATCTTTTCTTTACACTTCCACACACTAGCCACGGTAGATGCACTAAGGGCGAAGCTGTTCTATGGCACGTATCAAAGCTACTTTTTGATTAACACACACAAGACAAGCCATTTTCACTTCACTCTTAGACTGCCGATTTAAGACTGATAATGTTTAGATTCTAATCCAATGTAAGTAAGCCTATTCATTCAGATTTATGTACCTATTGCTTGCTTTCGGTGTAAAGTGCACTAAAACAATCTGTTTGCCGGCCTTTCAATCCGCCAGTAAAAATTAAATGAAATATTTTTTGAAAGTGATTACAGTTAAAAGTTAAAAGACCTGTACAATGTCTGCTCATCACACAAAAACTAGTGGATGAATTTTGATGCCACTTTAATGTTACAACTTATGTGGCAGGTTAACATTTAGGGGGAATCCCCCTAGCGCCGGACAGTTCTAAGTACCGGACAGATATCGTTTAAACCCGAAATAGCACTATCGTTCGCTCTTGTGTGTAGAAAGATATCAAACTCAATGGGAAAAACCCATGCGCGACGCGAGCGACCTCAGTTCCATGCGATACGTTGACAGGTGACACGTAAGTCATTTTGCGCGGGAATCCATTGCACCGAGGAACATTGGCAATTACGTAAATTATTATTTAGAGAGGACAGACCATCTGTAGAACTATCTGTTTAAGCATTGGTAAGTGTATTTTGTATTGATATGCTTTGATCGCGTATATATGAACTGACTTTATCATAAAAAATTTTTTACTAGAGTATAATGTGCCCCTACGTTCGGACAATTACAGATTCCCTAGTACCGGACAAATTTATTTTGACCGATTCATGTAAATGTTGTGCTTGTCCCATACGATATCATTTTATAAGTAATTTAATTTATCTTTTCAGAATATTCACATAATGGAGAGAATAAAGAAAGGTATTTGGGATTCAAAAAACTTGAAATTAGCAATTGATAACGTATTAAATAAAAAAATGACTATAAGAGAAGCTTCCGAGCGTTTCAGTGTACCAAAAAGCACTTTATTCGACAAAGTAAAATTATTAAAACAGGGTAAAGAGATTGAGTTGAAACCTGTCATGGGAAGATTTAAGAAAACTTTCTCGGAACACTATGATCAATTGTTAGAAAGGCACGTCAAAGATTTAGCTAACCGATGCATGCCTTTGACCAAGAAAGAGTTCTTAAAGCTTGCCTACGATTTAGCTGTCACGCTTAAATTACCACATCGTTTCAATGTTGAAAAGAAAACTGCGGGAAAACATTTTTATGATGATTATATGAAAGGACATCCAGATATGAAACATTGTGTAGAGAATGGGCTCATGAAGCCTGTGCAGATATCCCAGAATGTTCCGACGTTTATGTTTGTGATCGTTGTAAATTTGTCTAATTTGTCTCTACCTAAGTTAATTTAAATTGCAAAATTAATGAAACTGTCCGGTCATAAGGGTTCCAATTTATACTCGTCCGGTACTATGTGCCACATTTCAATGATCCCATAATTAAACCAATGATTAGTTCCTCTATAAGTGATTTGAAATTATTTGATTGATGTATATGTTGATTTATTTGAACGCCTATAATGGTTGTGTATCTCAAAATGTTAATTGTTATAATAAAACATGACTACTCGATTTTTTATTTCTGAAAAACCTTAAGTGTCCGGTACTGGGGGGATTCCCCCTACGGTACTTTTTATCCAGATCAATAAATATAAAGTTCGCACAGGAATCAATCTAACCAAACATACTATAACATGTATATGCTCGAAAACGCGGGCAGCGCTAGACCTATGAATAGAATGAAATAATCATCAATTTTGTTAAGTTAAATAAATCAATAGTTACCTCAGATTTGTTTTTCTTCTCTTTCTTTTCCTTCCTAGTGGCAAATTCCTCCTGTTTTTGTTTCACATAGTCCTCCTGCCACAGTATCAAAAGCTCGGTGTCGCCATATTTTAACCCTTTTGAGTTGACAAATTTCTCTGCCTGTAAATATATTAAAATTTGTTAGTGGAATGAAATTATATATAAAAAAATGTTTTTCTATACTAACATAATAAAGAGGTAAAATTGTGTGTTTGTTTGTGGGAATGTTGGGGGTAATCTCTAGAACTACTGAACCGATTTCAAAAATTCTTACACAAATAGGAAGCTACACTATCGTGCTATATTTTATTTTGAAATTTTGAAAAATTAAAAAGATTATAAACCGAAGCGAAGCGAGGGCGGGTCGCTAGTAATCTATAAAGAAAGTCTTTATGGAGAGAACTCGAGAAGTGAAGTCGAGTTTTTGTTTGATTTATTATAAATATTGTGGGTTTTGTAGTTATTAATAGTGATAGTTTACTAAACTTTCAAGTCTGTAACGTTTGTGATAATCAAATAAAACCATAAGACTAAGTTTTTCGTGTGCTTCCAAGAAGTGAAATTATTCTGTCCTCGGTAAACCTACTATAACTTCACAGAGCGACTACTAACTTACTTCGATGGAACTGGACATCTACAGATTGTTATTGCAAAGAAAACTTGACATAAGTGAATGCTATACTGTTATACTGAATGTATTTTTAATGTTTGTTTCCTTGAGTTATAAGGACTAAGTAAAAAAATGTTTATGCTTCAAAAATTGCCACTAAATAAATTAGTACCTTAATTCAACCACTGAATTTTTTAACTCAACTAATATCTATTTAAACAGGTGCTCTTTCAAATTGAAAGATGTTGCAATTGCAAGATGCTTAAAAACTGGTTAAAAGGAGGCTGCTTCTTCTTAATCACCCATAATATTCAACGGAAAGTTCTCATCTAGAACACAGCTAAAGCCATAGAAAATGTTTTTTGGAGTCTGATTCAGCGTTAACTGTACACATATTAGAGAAAACCATAGAAATGTAATGTTAATAATTAAAAACAAAAACAATTAATTTTCTCAAAAATGGCTCTCAATTCTTTACATGCTTTCTGCGTCCAATCAATCCCCAGTCATGGGATGGGATGTGAGTAAATGGAAGAATGATTAACAAACCACATATAGGTGACTTTAAAAAGTTTGCTCATATTCGTTGGAAACTACAAGAATGAATGTTGTGGTGAATTTTGAGAAAGATCTATATCCAGCAGTGAATGTATACAGGCTTTTTTAAAGAAAGAAGATGGCGGAAAGTCTATCTGGTGGTTAGTAAATACGTTCGCCCATAGATATCTGCGATACATGCCAACATTCGTCAAAAATGACTTGCCAACATCTCTGCATATGACCTGTCTATCCTAATTTGAAAAGGGGGGTTATGAAAACGGAAAGACAGGTCAAATATATTACCAATCCTCCCAATCCTCCTAGGGGATGTAAAGGTATTATGAGTATAATAGAATAAGAAATTTCTATTATTCCATTACACTCTCTATTCAACAAGATAGGATGGGAAATGTAGTACGTTTTACGGTACTTATACAGGTTGACGGTATTATATATATTATCATACCTGTTCCTTAGTCTTGAAAGTGACAAACACTGACCCCTTGAAAAGTCGTTTCTTTGAGCGATCCTGATACTTTCTCATAATCAAGTTTTCAACTTCCTCGTAGTCTTTGAAGAATTTGAGAAGTTCATCTAGGTTTGAGTCCTTAGGTAAGCCCTTGGCATAAGCAGTGCGACTCATCACCTCCTTTCGGCGTTCCTCATTCATTTCTGGAAGAGCATTGTCGGGATTACGTCTCACTTTCAAGTCATCGTCTGAAACCTAGAATTGACAAACAAATAAGTAAGTACTTTGTGAATGTGGTAAATAATTCTTAAGAATATAATCACAAAATCTGGTGATTGATATTGCCCTACTTCGGAAAAATGGCACAATTGCATCTTGACGACATACAAGAGAAATGCGCAAAAAAATTGGTGAAATTTTCATTAATTTAAAATCATGCTAGAATATTTTGGATAAAACAAAAATATTTGTTATTATTCATCCTCTTTACTTATTTTTAATTTCTGAATATGATGTTATCGTCGTTGTCAAACCAAAAGCTGCTGTGTGTAAAAAGTATACTTCTGAGATGTTATTTTGAAAAAAAAAATGTATAAAGTTTAACTCCACAAATTAGTTTAGTGGTCACAATCAATGAATGGTTTTAATTCTTGAAGTTGATTGAATCTAGACTGTTATTTCCAATGGTTTGTTATATACTGTTATGGACATAGGATGCTCTTGTGGAAGATGTCTCCGTTGAGCGAGTAGTTCATAATTCTGTGGATGACGAGGTTTAAAGCAAACATCACCAGTAGTCTTATACAGAAATGCTCCAACATCATTCACTGTGGGATCGCCCTTTCTTTTACCAGGTCTGATGGATTAGTAGTTTGTAATCAAGTGTTCCTAATTATTGAAGTAATCAAAATGGAATTCTCTGATGTCATAGGGATGTTTGGGTCGGGCTTGATGCATTCTCGTGACGTAATCTTGTGGAGTATAAATAGGAGGCTTTATGTTCAATAATAGAATGAACCCTATCTACTTCCATCACAGTGTACCCCTTTTCCAGTATGATTTGCTCAACTTTTAACTTTCGCGAAATAAGCATAATCACTTAAAGCACTCGTCAGAACTTTATTTTAATAATTACATCCATGACTAATTATGGTGATATGTTTATAAGCATTGCTTGTAGTTTTAAGGTAATCAATCAAGCAGCTTGTGAATTCATTGGATGTAACTCCATCCGCTTCATGCCAAAAATAAATAATGTCATCTCCAGTTCGTGAATTATAAATCGTGAAATTATTGCATTGTAATTTCTGTTTATAGTACAAAGCTTCAGCAAGTAAATTTGGTGTTAAAAGAACACTGTACATCGACAGATTCCACTAGAAGTACTAGCTTTCAGGTATTCAATAGCTCTGTTCTTAACATTACATGCTTCATCTTTTTTCTGGATATGTCTCATATTCCTCTAGCGATACATTTTTAACTGAAAACTAAAGCACACATTGCATTCCTTCCTTGGTTTGTGAATTGAAATGTATTCTTTGCAAAGTACACTTAAGAAGGTATTTCTTTAAACAGATTTTTTATTTTGTTCATTGCACCAGTTTGTACACTGAATGCATGTAAATACTACGTAAATACGGATTGATGATGCCCGACAATAGGGACTAGCCACTTTCGGAAGTAAGTTTAACCACTCTGACACAGTACCTGGCGTAATCAGAGTGGATGTAGTGGCAGTAGAAGTTGGCGATTGACTGTTATCTTCCATAACTGACGTTGCTAGTTGGTGGCGTATGTTTAACCCGACGTAAAAAAGAATCGCATTCAAGATCAAGCATTTCTCAAAAAAATTATCTGCACTCACTCACTTTGGTAATTTCGTGATTTTTATTTAATCCTTAAAATTGAAGATAAACTCAGAGGAATGTGTTTTATGAATGCAGAAGAGGCAGTAACACTAAAAACCTTCCAAACGGCTCATGATGAGGTGCTTAGGGGAAGGTGGGCTGAATGCTTCATACAATGGTTTTATCGCATGAAAAAGTGTAGTTTTTTTTTATGGACGAAGGCAGCAGACGAACATACAGCCCACCTGATGGTAAGTGGATACTGTCGCCCATAGACATCCGCGATACATGACATTAGTCCAAAATGACAAACGTTGGCACGCCCCCCCAGATGCGCTGTCTACCTTTGAAGATATATGAATGGATTAGGAGAAAAGGTTGGGAAAATGGGGAGGGATAGGGCACATCTCACTCACTACCGAAACACGTACGTATATTAGGGAAATAAGATAAAGTAGGAAATGTAGTACATTTCAAGGTAGTCTTCTGTGAGAGAGGTGTTTGATTGCAGCGTGCGTTTTCCCCCTCATACAATTGTTACGGAGAATACTTCGCAAAGCAATAAAACAACTTCCACCTTAATACCTGATTTCATTTGAGGTTCTAAAAGGTTTCAGTGTCGCCCACAAGATATAAATGATAATTACTCAAAAGTAAAAAGGGTGGCTCACACTAATTATTTTTATATTTTTCCGATGTCTTCATGTCTCAGCAACTCCAGTTTCTCCACAACATACTTATGAAATTCCGAACAAGTCATTTTGAAATTGAATTTGCATTGAATAATGCTTTCTATTTGAAGATGATTGCATACTTTCATCCACTGAGCAACTACCAGAGAAAATATTCTTTCAACATTTGCATTATGACCATCAAAATTAAACTGCACTTTCTTTCCAAAACATCAGTTTCTTGAAAGAAATATATCCATTTGTCATGCATGTCTGTTTTAGCCCAAACATGTTGATGTTTTCAATTCTCCATAAATTATTTGATACAATATCTCTTCAAAGCAACTATCTGCAATAACTATACTCTTTTCTTCTAAATATTTTTCCATTGCATTGAGACAGGAAGATTCATCTATAAAAATATTTAAAATGTTGTGAGAGGATGAATCCACTGCTATTCCAGGGTAGTTTTATTTATTTAATAATTTATTTTACACATATAATATGAAATAAATAAAAAGGAAGAACAATAGATTATGTACAAAAGACAAGCTTATCTCCTGCGGAGATTTCTTCCAGCAGACCTTTATTGTAATAATAAATATCAATTGCATTGTCAAATAACTTTTTGACTGAATAAGGTCATCCTTTATTTTATCATACTCAATTTAGTTATTTTAGTTTGAATTCCCAAAAACTTGGTTAGAGGGAGTTCTTCCAGGGTTTGTTCAAAACTATGTAAGAGTTTGTTGACTTCTATAATTTCTATTTTCTTCAATTGTTTCTCAAATAAAAACGATTAGCTGTGTAAAAACAAGAGGTGGTAAACTTGCAATAGTGAAGAAATCAATTGGTCTGTTTCTGCGAAAAAGAAATCATTCAATTGTTCCCACAATTTCAGTATATGTTCTATCCCAAGGAACAAGGACAACCACCTAGTACTCGAAGGAGATTGTAAACAAGTGTAAATTACATTAGTTCCCTCACAAAATAATTTTAATCTTTCATTGTGTACTGTAAATATGGTGAAATATTTATAAATTTTAAATACTAGACTCCACATCAACAAAAATTACATGAGCGGATGTGCATGCTGTATTGTGTAAGATGTGAGCTGTTCAACCAATGTCTTCAATGTCTTTTGACAGCTTCAATTGCAGTTGGTAGTAAACACTGTTCATTCCGTGATTATCTCAACCTCCACGCTGTCACTGGCAATTGACAGCCACTAGAATTTTATAGCATACTAATTAATTTGCATCATTGTAATGTAAAAAGAAAAACAATGTAATGTAATGATTATTTGTTCACTGGGACATATAGCAGTTCAACCAGGACCGAGGTTCTAAACCGGTGACATATCCTGGTGTAACAGGACATGGCAACCATAGTGTAAAACAGTCAAAGCCTTGAAACCCAAAAATGTACACATAGCAGATATGCTTTTGTTAAAAATCTTACCAACGCCTTTTTTCTTACAAGGGTAGTATAGGTGTTGGGAGTGTTTTAGATGAAAATATAAAGAAACTAGTACTGAATTTACAATATATGCCTGTTTAGTATTATCTAACTTCAAACAAATATACATTTGTATAAAATATTACAAGAGAACTAATAAAGTTACAAACCTCCAACAGTCCAGATGTTGAATTTTTGATTGCCTTGGCGATAATGGCAATATCTGTAGTGATTTTTGAGAGGCGGTTGAAGCTCGTAAGGACATTAAAGGGTACCCAGCCATCGTCTAGCTTAACCTGATCCCGGAGAAATCTATCGCGGGGCAGGTTTAGATCACCTAAAAAGTTGTTATTTATAATACCTATAGTTAAATGTATACATAAAAGTTATTTTACTTACAATTTGATTTTTAAGAAATATTTTTTTAGTAGGTTAAGTAGTAATATAAGTTCGCCGGTGGTAATTGGATGAGAAGAGTCGAAGATCGTGTGTGGTGGCGAGCCGCGGGAGACGTCTATATCCAGCAGTGGAAAGATACACGCTGGTTGTATTTTAACTAAGAACGAAAGCGAAATATTGATAAGATTAATTTTATATGATGATTGAAAACTCAGTGCAATAAAACGAATACATGGGTAGGTTGGTACTGTTTTTGCTCACCAAAATAATACTCTATTTGGCGAACGATGGCATTATCCCGATCTCTATCCTCTTTTACGTTATTTTCATTTTTATTATTCTTTTCACCGTTGGTTTCTGTGGCTACTGCTTCCTGTTCGGTCATTTTGCGAGCTATAAAATAAGAATTATATTAGAATGATCAATTGCACGTTGCAATGGCGCAACATGCTATTTTTAACGCTTACTTATTCTCTTCTTATGATAAATACACTGAAAATCACTTTACTGACAAGAAAGAAATGTTTTCCTTTCAGTTTTTCACTAAATTATTGCTATTTTTCAGAAAACACGTGTTTCGATTTTCAGCACGCGCCGGTTAGGTATGTTCATAGAATAATGTAACCTTGTAAAAAATATTGAGGCCAGGGGGTAACGAAGGGAACGGGGACAGAGGCGGAAGGCGTCGTCAAAAGTCAAAGACTGTGGACCAAGGAATTAAATAAACAAACAGCCTGTATTATTTCTAACCGTAAGTTTAATGAAATTGCAGTCGAAATATAAAACTAAAATAATATTATTTACTAAAATAATTGAAGTAGAGCTTTTAATCACTGTTGTGTTACTGTTACTAAAATAATTGAAGTAGAGCTTTTAATCACTGTTGTGTTACTGTTACTAAAATAATTGAAGTAGAGATTTTAATCACTGTTACTAAAATAGGTTGGTTTTCAGCATGTTTCCATTTTTATAACATTGAGAAGATATTCATTCAATTATTTTATTGCAAATATATTTTAGAGCTCCAATGAGCGATTTTCGTACGTTTTGGAATTCAACCCCAAGGTAACTTCACATATTGCCATTCCATTGTCATTTGTCAAATGAATTTAATGTCAAAATATTGTGAACATACTATTTAACAAAATATAACCTTAATATACACATGTTTTAATATAAAGCCGAAACAAATGCATAAGAACGTATATAGTATTACTTTTTACAATGGGTGTTCGAGGTTTGACTACGTATATATATTTTAACCAGGATACTTTCCTAAAACAATATTTACTTCATGATTCTAACCTAGTTATAGACGGACACAGTTTGTGCGCCCAATTATATGGCTCACTGAATCCTTTCTCAGCATTTGGGGGCGATTACGACAAATTCGCCGCATACACAAAGAATTTCTTCAAAAATTTACGTAAATGCAACATAACACCGTACGTAATTTTTGATGGTAGTTACGAGCCAAAGAAACTCAAAACGGCGTATGCCCGTCTCAGATCAAAAATAAGCGGGGCTTCTAAGTTGGATCCAGTTACTCAAAGCAATCTACAAATATTTCCGCTTCTACTCCGTGACGTGTTCAAGGAAGTTCTCACAGATATGAAGATCCCATTCACAGTGTGCGAGTTTGAAGCAGATAATGAAATTGCCGCAATGGCCAGATATCTTAACTGCCCAGTGCTGAGCTATGACTCAGATTTCTTTATTTTTAATGTACTTTACATACCATTCAAAACTTTAGAACACAAACCAAAACCTATAGAGAGCAACGGCAATAGAGTTTATGCATTGCAATGCAAAATTTACCTTGCAGATGGATTTGGCGGCGTCCATAATGATATGTTGCCATTGTTGGCCACACTGCTCGGCAATGATTATGTGGAGAAAAGAGTTTTTAGAAAATTCTTTTCACAGTTAAAGTTACCGAAAGGCAAAAGCAAAAAGAATGAACAACAAAGATGTATTCAAGCTTTGTTCAATTGGATGGAGAATGAAACATTAGAATCAGCGGTGAGTAAGGTGCTGGGCCGGTTAAAGAAAAACCAAAAATACAAAGTTCATGCCATAATCAAGAAGAGTATTGATTCATACAATAATAGGTACTGTAGATCACTGAAATATTTTAATATCACTTGTGGAGACAAGCCGCAACCATCTTTACAGTTAACCGAAAATATAGATAATAATGATGAATCAAGTGATGACGATGATGATTCATCAGATAATGATAGTGAATCATCAGTAACAGAAGAGATTGCTGACAATGAACTCATTTCTAATATACCTGACTGGTTTGCTGATGGTGTTAGAAATAATACAATACCATGTCCCTATCAGGAACTTTATACACTTCATTTATACTTCTGTTCTCCACAAGCGGAGGATTATTCCAATGAAGACTCCTTTCTGTGTACATTACCTATATTGAGATATGCATTTGATATTTTAACAGACTTCTCTCATGAATATTTTACTTATGTGAGTAGGGAGAAAGATTGCAATTATCGAAGATTGTTAGTAGGCCAGGAATATGCTGTACCAAGACTTCTAGAAGTACCTTTCTGTTATTTATCTAGCAATCAGCTGAAGTCTTATTTTAAAAATTTTCTTAAAGTTAGATTACCATCTTTAGATGTCTCTTTAGTAGAAATGTTGCCATCTAATTTACAACTGTTTTTTATCGCCATGATTTGGTGGGTGACTAGCTGTAAAGTATCTTTAGCCTATATCCATAGTTTGTTTGTAAGCTATTTAATGTTAGAGATAATTGATGGTAAAACAGGGATGTTTAGAGGTCACTACCATTTCAATAATAAATATTCAAAGAAGCTGGAAGAGATAAGGAAGCGACCATATTCAAAATCTATAGAAAATGACTTATTTTTTAACAAAAACAAAGTCCTTTATGAGGATTGTCTGTTGGCTGCTGGTGTTTTATTAAAACATTTTGAAATAGATCCCACCATTCAAAAGAGGCCGAATAGCTATGATGTAAAGAAGATTCACAGCTTTGCTCAGTTTCAATGTTGTTTACTACAGTTTAACAGCTTGAATATATTATGTGGATCTCCATTTGAGAGTACAAAATACTCCAAAAGCTATAATGGTACATTTGTATACAATATTGCATTAAAATTAGAGAATCAATCTGATCCAGATCAGTTTATGCAACAGTATTTAAAAGGTACAACAACATTATTGATGTATTATGGCAGTTTATGTCAAATATATGCAAAAGTAGCAAATACAATGAGTTTATCAACAGAACCGCTGAAGGAGAGGCGGCGTAGACAAAGGAAAAAAGTGAGTTGTGATGAAGAATTAAATTTTATTGTTAAAGGGTTTGAATCAGAAGTTGTAATATAGTAATTATGGTATTTTTTGTAACATAAAAGTATATAATTTCTTTATTTTTTTTATTTACGTACTATTTTTTTTCTATTTTATTTGTGTAACTTGGTGTGGGGTATCTTCTGTAGCGACGAAAGAGCCGCGACCAGCGACTTGTGCTCGACGCTAGAGCACCCGACGACGCCGGCAAACATTTTTGGTCAACGTTTTTTTTTGCCTCCAAGATACCGAGTATGGTATAGATAAGCTATAACCGCGAATACGCCACATAAAATATATTAATTTCAAGTACAGTATATATTTGCGCTTACTTACATACTTTTTCATATAGTATACTTTCATATTGCGCGCTCGTCTAAAATGGTTGTTTCCCTGTCGAAATTCGCTGTTAGAAGTATGTGATTCCTTGTTTTGCTTGATCATTTTTGTATGTGAGACCATTTTCTACTGGGCGTGACTAGGAGATAGTTGCGGTTGAGCATCTCCATCTTCAAATATCGCTAACGGACATACGGTCTGGTGAGAAGATTAATGAACTGTTTTTCTTTCTATAAAATTTCACTGTCCACTGCTAGGATCAAGCTCGGCGTGTTCGCAGTACGAACCTCTGCTTTGCTGCCGGAGCTATGCTGACTGAATAGCGTATTACGAATTTTTTCACTGCTACAGCGCCCGCCACGAGCAGGAAGAATTTCGGCCATTGCTACGAAATACGCTACGTTTTGTTCGCTACGTGTTTCGATCGGCTATGCGACGTACGGCTTAACGGGTGCAACATTTGCCCTAACTCAAAATATTCGTAGTACGAGTATTAAAAAGAATTTCTACAACTTTTTAGTTTTTCTGACAAGGCTGGATTTCGACCCTGACCTTAATAGTTTTGACAGAGTGTTGATTGAATATGGGTTCACCGAAAATAAACTTATATGGGACATTTATGTCTTTAAATTACTTGAATTGAAACGACGACATTATGGTATTCATCAAAAGGGGTTTAAAATTAATATTTATGAAGCTATTTCCTCAGAAGTTAACTTTTTAAAATAAAAGTTGATGGAAAGTACTAGTGATGGCATGGGTAACTCCGGGAGTTAATGAATCAAAAGAGTTGAATCCGCGAGCGGAGCAGAATCCCTTAATTGTTCCATCGAATTGTTATTCATTCCGATTCCGGCGCCAATCATGATTGTGAGTGTAATCGCACATCTTCACATGTCGTGTTGGGGGTTCAAATCGAGATGCAATGATGGCATGACCTTTTTTTTTGCTTATGCAACAACCGTTAGGGAAACTGCTACAAGTAAAGTTCACAATATCAAATATTATAATAAAATAATTTATTACGAATTGTTGAATACTCTCAAAGAAACCGGTCTGTTATTTATGCTGAAACAGATAAAAACGAAGACGATAACCTTTTCATTGAAGAAATAACCCTAAAAGCAGAATAAATAAAATTAGTCACAAAATACGTATTGCGGATAGGATAACAAAACCATTGATCACCTTGGAGCAGCGCCCTCTAGTAGGCTCTTTGGAGGCGGCGCTCGGCGCCCCCTAACACCCTGCGCCCGTGTGCGCCGCACACCATAGGTAAAGCCGGCACTGCCTTGGAGCCCCTCATATGTAGAAGACGGAGATAATTTACATTTAAACCCTTTAAAGAACCCCAATGATGAACTCATTCCAAACAGATACAGGAAATATAGTACCTAATTATAGAGATGTATGATGAATAGAGATGAAAATGAGACTAAACGACTAACTGAATGCAAAGAGAATGGTAGAAAAACGTGGAAAGTTATTGGTGATATTTGTGGTTCGAATGAAAATAAAAAGTAGAACTCTGATCTGCTTAAAAATAATTCGGACTCAATCAATTCACTAAATACTGCAAGTATTTCATATGTATTTCACAACAGTATGGGAGAATCTGGTGAAGAAAATATTAAAAACAAGGGAAATGACAGCGGAGAACTTGGTAGAAAATTTGGATTTCGCTAACTGTTCCAAACCCTTAAATTCTATCTCTTTCTTCATCGTATGAACCACAGATGAAAACGAAATACTAAAAATACTTGACAGCCTTAAAAACTTTTCATTGAAGAAATAACACGAAGTAATAAAAATAATAATATCCTCAAACAAGCTAAATACGCTCTTGCATTTCCCATCTATACTAATATTAGAGGTAAAGTTTGTAAGTTTGGATGTAGGAGGTAATCTCTGAAACTACTAATCCGATTTCAAAAATTCTTTCAACATTTGAAAGGTTTATTCCAGATGGACATAAGCTATATTTATGTGGAAAAAATGCATGCCGGGCACAGCTAGTCTAGTTACATAGATAGGTATGGGACCGATGCCGATGGGACTCTCCGATCCTTGGGCATTGGACACGACTGCATGCAGTCAGGTAGATGCGCCCCGGTCTCCGACAGGCTGATCGTTACCGCTTCTTGTTTTATTTTCATTTTAGCCTTTATATAATGTACGTGTATACTAACAATAGTTCACAAGTCTAATTGTTACACACAAATATGGATATTCTATGTCCGAAATAACTTATTATTATTATTAAATAAATAATAATAATTATATATTCTACGAATATATAATTTTAGTGTTGACAATACTAATAATATAATTGTGGTGTTCCCCTTCTAAATAATTCATATACCTACCTCTAAATATATCTATATTTATACATATTGCATCATCAGAATATGGTGAATCATTACACTTCTTTATCGTGACATGGAGTATCATTTTGATTCAGTCGTGTTTTTACTTCCACGAGCATTGTACATGTTTTTGTATCTTTTCCTCAAAGCATTTACTTAAATTACTAACAAAATGAATGAGAGTTCGATCGATGGCAAACATTTCAATGAAAACACTGAAAATTCAAGGTGGGTAAACTTAACTGACTTATTTATGTTTTTGTAGATAAAAGCTATGTTTACACCAGTAGAATAACTTCAATGGTTTTTGTGAGTTAATCATTCGTATTTCAGAATAAATTAATTCGTATTGGCAGAAAATCATTCTGTATAGTCAGATAAAAAAGCTATTTATTAATAATAGGTCTATATTAGTATTATATATTATTGCTATATGTAACAATAATAATAACGTACTCATGAGTATTACTTTTTTCATAAAACGTCCTTTAAAATAATACTTACGTATTAAACTGAATGCAGCTCAAATGTTTAACAATCACAGAGAGATAGTTCAACTTTATGCTTACATTAAATTTACGAGTAAAAGAAAAGTGGGAGTGTTTAGTGTAAGCTTTGTCTGCATCTATTCGTAGATAGTGATTTTATATACATTTTTAAACCTCGACAAAAAAAGGAGAGGTGTTAAATTTGACGTGTATGTTTGTCTGTCTGTCTGTGGCTTTGTATTTATTTCTCTTTATCCCAACGTGCTCAGATACTTAAAACTATTGTTGTCACCAAAGCAATGATTGTCTGAAAGTCTGGTGGTAGGTATATCGATATTGGAAATTTCAATTGGCGTAAGAGACCAACTAATACTTTCAAGGACTTCAAAAGCACTCGTAAAGTTATAGAAAAATAAGTGTTTTCTGTCCCTCCCGATGTGAATAAATCGGATAATTAATAAATATAAGAATAAATCTAAACAGGAAACGTAGTGAACAGAATAGTTTAAGGGACAAATTAAGTTTTATTTGTGGTACAGTTACAGATATTGTTTTGGTTAAATAACTATGATCTATGAAAAAAAAGATACAATAATCTATATAAATAAAAGTTAAATGCTGTTCGTTTGTAAGCGCATCACTTGAGAACAGCTGGACCAATTTGGCTATTTTTTTTAAAAAAATGTTCGTAATAGTCCGAATCAGGTTTTAGGGAAAGAAAAATTGGAAAATTTGCCCGGAAAATTGGAAAATTCGGCAAAAACTGAAAGTGCTTTTTTCTATGGGATTTTTGTATGAACTCAAGGCTCACGATTCGAACGATGGATATGCGAAATTCTTTTTTGTTTTGTTCGTTATGGCCCTGGAAAAAATTTCAGGAAAAAAAAAATTGAAATTTGAAATTATGGATATTTTTTATTGAAATTTATTGAAATTTGGACAGGACAACGTCTGTCGGGTCAGCTAGTAATTTATAAAAATCGCTTTTTATGTAAGTAAGTACTTAACTTTGAAAGTATTGGTTTGTCCCTTACGCCAATTGGAATTTCTATGAACGATTTTTTATTTCATATTTTTTCTATATTCATACGAAATAGACTAGGTAAGTAGGTACAGTTTTTTCTAAATTAGATAGGTACTTACTTAATTTATTCACATATGTAGTTTGCAATTCTGAAGCGCCTATATCCTGGATTTAACCCAATGTATTTAACTACTTACATAATTATTTGATTTGGAAAATAATTCTTTGAACTTCGCATCGCAAAGAGCATTTTTATCATATTTAATTTGAAGAAATAATAATTTTGAAATACTTTTGGTCGTTGATTTGGTATTGGAAAGAATTGGTTAGAAAATAATACAAAGCAAAGTAGGTGATCTATCAAGGACGGACGTTATCAGAGAATTCATATCAGTCCGATATACAAGTCGGATAATAACAAAGGATAATAATGTTAACATGTAACTACGTGGAGCGCAGGAGTGCCTACCTATATTATACCATCTTTAATCGAAGACACCTATAGGTTGGCATTATAGATGAGAATCGGCAATTTTTTTATTCGGCCATGGAATCAATTAGTCATTCTTTTCATGTCAATTAAAATAGGTACTATTTTAGATAAAAATAAATGAATCTCGAAAACTTATTCTATTTCTCCATTCTTAAGTTAAAAGCTAAAAGGAAAATCCAGTTGTGTTAGTAATACACCTACATCACGTAGGTTCCTAAGTTTACAGGGAAACTAGGAGCAGGTGTTACGTTTTTAGGTTGTGAGACATGAGTAAACTAGAACGTATACCTATGCGATGATAACCTATGTATTTACTTTCGACACACAATCGTGACGTCGCGAGTTTTAAGTTCGGCCCGTACCACTAAATTTCTGGACTTCAAACTTGTCAATTACCAACAACTTTTTTATAGACTTTTTAGGGGGAATCCGCGAAGTAAAGTTGTTTTTGTTTGATTTTTATACAAATAGTGTATTGTACATTTTGTTGTTTAATAGTGATAGTTTATCAAACTTTAAAGTGCGTAATGTTTGTGATAATCAAATAAAAGCATAGGACTGCATTTTTCGTGTGCTTCCAAGGAGTCCTTCTGTCCTCAGTAAACATACCATTGCTCTACTAAGAGACTCCTGACCTACTTCGATGGGATTGGACATTGTTACGTTTTAGATTTTAAAATTGTTTATTGTGAAGCACTTATGAAGAAAAACTTGGCTATGGCAGTATTTGATAATTGCACTATTGCCACATATGAAAAAATAACAAAAACTTTTTAATAGATGATTAGGCGGACGGCCAAGCGGTTCACCTGGTGGTAACTGGGTAGTGCGGTTCAAGCTATTCATGGCTTTTTGAAGTATATCGTAGCACAACGGAGAGATTTCTTGGGTCAGTTTGTTCCAAAAGCTACGGGTGCGCGGCATAAAATTGTTTTTAAATTGTAAGGTGTAAAAAAAACACGAGGAAGCCCGTGTGCCCGAGAATAAAAAGCCCGTGTAGTGAGTGGATTATGACCCTAAACCTCCCAGGAATGTCAGCGGAGGTCTAATAGATTACTGCCTGTTACAACATTTCCCGTGTGGAATTATGATTTAAAACTATCCTGCTAGGTTCCTTTATATAGAGTGTGAATACATGTGTAACTTAGATACATGTAACTAATTTATGATAGTTTAGATTATGCAGGGGTATAGTGCACGCTGCATTCCCACAGCCGCTAGGAGCACTTACCACGTTACCCACGTGCCCCAGGCCACGTTACCCCTATCTCACAAAAGACTATCTTGAAATGTACTGCATTTTCTACTTTATCGTGTTTCCCCAATGTACGTACGTGTTTCGGTAGTGAGTGAGATATGCCAGAGCCCATTCCTATCCCATCCTATCTCTCCCCATCCTATCCTCTCCCTCCTCATCTTCCCAATCCTTTCTCCCAATCCAGTCCTTAATCTACAAAGGTAGGCTGCGCATCCGGATTCGTGACAACGTTTCACATTCTGGACTGATGTTGTCATGTATGTCTATGGACGACAGTATCCACTTACCATCAAGTGGACTGTATGCTCGTCTGCCGCCTTATTCTATAATAAAAACCTTTACCGTTGTTGCAGAGTCATTGGGTAACAGACTAACTGCATAGTTATTAGGTAGCCTTTAGATACGCGTATCTAACTAAAGGTAACTGTTCGTTGTAAAGTCATTACTTCATTATGTAACATAGTTAGTTATTCGGTAAGGTTACATGTAATTACACGAAGGTACATGTAGTTACATTAATCGTAAATGTAATTACAATGATTAATGTAATTACATTTTCAATCTAAAGGTAGCGATTTTGTTGTAGTCATTAGGTAACAAAGTAGCTTTTCCCATTTACAAGTAGTTATACCTACCTATCTAATATTAAAATAAAGTGTGAAAATTTCAACTTTTCAGCACCAACAGGATAAATAACACCAACCTCGAAAGTCGGAGCGAAGCCAGCAATATACCGGAGTTTAATCCAAGCGATTTATATTACAATATGTCTGGGAAAAAATATCTACTGATATTCAATCATAAGAAGTACCAAAAGACGAAGTATTTCAAGTAAGTAATGACAATCCAAAGCATAAAGAGTTGTCAAAGAACTAAAGTCACTGACATCGCTTATAGAATCATTATACTGAAGTGGCAATGGGTAAGTCATATTTGCCGCAGGACCGATATCCGTTGGGGTACACGAGTCCACGTACCGGGAAGCGCAGAGCGGGACGACCTCCGGCCAGGTGGACCAACGACTTGAAAAAGTTGGCCGGTGGTGCTTGGTTGAGAAAAGCCGAAGATCGTGTGTGGGGCGAGCTTTGGGATAGGCCTATATATCCAGCAGTGGAGAGACTTACAGGCTGATACCTCTCCACTGAGTGAGCGCTAATGAACCTTTAAGACTCTTAAACGCTCCTGAGTTTTGACGAAGAAGTTTTGACGTTTGTTGGTCCCTTAAGGTTAAAAGCTAGAATCTAAAATGGTTAAATTTAAGGTTCTGAAGGATCATTATCGCCGACTTAGTGCTCGTGCTCTCAGTATAAAACAAAAGTATAAAACGTCTTTATACTTTTGTTCTTATTTATATTAATATTTTAATGTTCACACAAAACAATATATGTATGTATATGCATAGAGAAATGTTAAAGAGATGATAATAATATATAAGCGTATCTCCTATGGACATAAGATATCTTCCAGCAGACCTGTGAAAGGAAGACATTGGTCAGAACAGGACAGGCGTATATTTATTAGAGACTGTAGTATACTATTGGCTTGTGGTATGTGACAATTTAATATGGCACACGAAATAATGTCTTTAATTATATTATTTAATATTCAACGAAAAGAAAATCTAGCATCACAGGCTTAGTATATCTTTAGATTAACACGAATAAACAAATAGCCTTCGCGCAACTGTGTTTCGGACTTCCGTTTTACAATCCTATTTTTATACATGTAGGTACCTACTTGTATCAGTCTATAACGAGGACCCTTTCAAGTGCGGTTCCGTTGTAGCATCTGAACTGGATTATGATACAGTTATTAAGGAGTTCAGTAAGGTTAGAAGCAGGAAATTTCTATTTCTTTATTTTTTTACTGTTGGGCTAGGTTTTACTTAATTAACAATGGACATGTTGCAATTTTTTTATGAATGAAAATAATAAACTTTGTACTTATATTACAAATAACGTATTTTTTTCAAATAATCAAAAATATAATAACTCGCAAAATTCATTTTGCCAACATCAAATTTAGGCCTTGTCCCGCTGCTGATAACGTCTCACTGCAGGGTACAGGCCTCCCCTAGTAAATAAATCACATGGGGGGGTTGTTTCGGCCTGTAATCCACCACGCGGGCAGATTTTTTAGTTTTTTTTTTAATACTGTGCTAGTGACATTCTAGAATATATACTACATGTTCCAGAGGACAACCGTCTGATCGAAATGGAACAGAAGAAGATGTAAAGAGTCTCAAAACATTGTTCGAGGATCTGTCATTTAAAGTCATAACGTACGATGATAAAACGTACGCTGATATTATGACCATCTTAGGAAACGGTGAGTAAACTAAACAATGATCACTGGCATTTACAGTACTTCGGGTCTTATGGCAGCATATAAAGCTATGTTATCCCTTTATCGCCTTTTACGACAGCGACACCCACGGCATGAGTTGGGCCTAAAGCCGACTATTCTAAAGCCGGCCGACGCCTCACGCTATACTGAGAGACAAGATTGGAGGCTACAGTCAGAGATAACACACCGTTGAAGCGACTGATGAATGTCAGAAAATGCGTTTTATAAAAGCGAAAACAGTCGTTTGTATCGTTCTCATTTACGGTCTGTTAAATATATACTCGTATATCATAGGGTAGTGTTCATGTCGTAACAATTATTAGATCATGGTATGGCGATAAGTACCATGGCAGGTTTATCCCAAGGCTCGCCATTACATACAGTCTTCCGCTCTTTTCATCCACCTGTCACCGGGAAACTTCAAGACAACAGTCCACATACTCCATTTACCCCATCGTATTGGCCTACCCCATCGGTTGTTGGATCTGTGGGTGGTATGACTGCCACTTTAATTTCAAATTGCTGATTTTATAAGCTATGTCAGTGGACCAGGTGGACGGACGATATTAAGAAGGTTATTTATTAGTTGCTGGATAAGAAGAACTTGTTTTTATTTTAACCCCGTGGTTCCCAACGAGGGTGGTATAATCCCCTGTGGTGATGGGAGCTTTGAATGCACATTTTTTCCTGATCCAAGAAAGATAATCATCTAACTATAAACCCGAACAATTCTTAGAGGGTTAGAGGAACTAACTAACTCTATGGAAAAAAAACTTGAGATCTCCAATGAAGTAAGTATCCAGGCGTTATACTTGACCGTCAATTAAAGTGGAGATCACATGTGGAGACATGTGACTCTTCAAGAGAGCTATGAACAAAATTCCGCGCGGTCGGCAGCGCACCCGCATGCCCCTGGTGTTGCAGGTGTCCATGGGCGGCGGTGATCACTTACCATCATGTGGTCCGCTCGTCTGCCATCTATAAAAAAGTAACCCGTCAAGCTAAATGACCTTTGATCTTCAATTGTTTTTCTTTAGTGTTTAGTTCCATTTAGATCGATTTTTTGTAACATTTCAGTTAGTACGCAGGACCATATTGAGACATCGTGTTTGTGCGTGATCATATTGACCCATGGCGATGACAGAGATGATGTTTTTGCAAACGATCGACCGTATCGACTTCAGGATGTGACGTCCAAGTTTGAGGGTGGCCACTCAACTTTGGTTAATAAACCAAAGTTGTTCATTATACAGGTAAGAAGAGTTGAGTTCCTATTTTTTTATATAATAAAGGAACTTTACAATGGTATGCAATCGGCGGGCGGCGGGTTGGCGAGTCCACTCTTTTAGTGGTGGTATAGTTCCTTTGCGCTTGTCGTGGCGGATTTGTTGTACCTTAGTGGCCGCGACACGACACCCACGAGAAGAGATCAGTTAGAATAGTCTAAACCCACTACATCACATGGCCAATGAAAATTCTCATCCAATTGCATCCTAATCTTAACGAAATAACATATTTTTTATTGCTTTATTTAAAAAATCAGATGTTAGAGCATGGTTCTATTTACACATAATTTTTATTCATTACATTTTTTCTTTTATTTCTATGGCCAAAAAATTATGTACTTAGTCACCTACAGAGACTCTCAAGGTTTTTATGTAGGTGGCGAGTCTTTCTCGTTACTTACGATGATTAAGTAAGATTTAAACCTACTCTGAATTTTGTTTTCACTGGTGTATAGACTATAGAAAGACGAGCATACAATCCTATAGTGTATTCTATCTCCCTGCAACATGGTGCAGAATGAGATAGTGTAGATCCTCAGCGCATGTGGTAGCGGCTTTGTTATCTTTTTATATATAGCAATGGTGCAATTAGCACATTCTGCCAGTGTTAAGTTCAGTTGGCAGTTCGAAGTAGGATGTATTTCCATGATCTCGTACCATAAACGTTATTGTACTTATGGTTTCTCGTATGTGTGCAGAAATCTGAGATCTCAGTAGTGCCGCAGGCCTAGTGTTCTTTTTTAAAAGATTATTATTTTCCATTTCATTAATCAGTACCGATAATTTTATTTTTCTAAACATGTCCTAGACTTTGAAGCGCTTGAATAAATTGAAGTAACCGTTCCTTTATTTTTTTACTGGAACGAAGTTCCTTTACACGGCTTGCGGTAGGTGTGATTCGAGAGAAAAGTCATGTAAAATTTTTACCCTCTCTCTACGCCTTTCTCTCGCTCGGACACGGTATGGTCGCGATTCTCGCGATCGTGTCAGTTCGTCGGTATTCGGTAAATTTCGGTATACACATACAGATTTTATTTCGAATTACATACGGAGTCTAAAAAAATGTGTGAGGATCTTCGTTCCTGACCGCACACGCTTTTTTAGTTGTTGTAGTTATAGATATCTTCAATGTGACTTGTACGTCCTGCTATAACTACAAAGGTCACAACTTATGACTGAGTCACCTAGGGCCAAATATAGAAGTTGTGAGAGTTCTTTAAGGTAATTTATGCATAAGTGAAAGTTTCGACAAGAAGAGATCGCAGCTTCCCCCGCGCTCGTGTTGAGTATGTTCCTTCCAGTGGAAATTGTTATCCAGTGGAATTGGGATTCCAATATATTTGTGACTGTCAACTACCCCCAGGACATTATACTTCCAATTTGTGAAGTCAGTATTTTATTGTACACATAAATATTACTATATATGAAAGATGTACAGAAGGTAAGCTTATCTTCTGTGGAGATCTCTTCCAGCAGAACCGTGAATTAGAGACATTTGTCGGAACAGAAAAGGCGCGCGTTGTGTATACTAAATAAAAATAATACATACATGTAATAATATATACCTACAAAAATAAAATACATTGATAAATATTAAAAATAAAATAATACATGCTATACTTACAGATATATATACACATACAACATATGTATACCTACATATAAACGCATATAGGATATTTTATATACAAAAATATATTTGTTGCTATTATAATTTTAAAGCAGTTTAGGATTTTGAAATAACGAAAATTTAAGAAAATCAATAATCTATTATAATTATGTGTGTAGGTAAATGTTATGTTCTAAGTATTATATTTATATTATCTTATTCATATGTATGGTATATATTTTTATTACCTATATTTTTTTTAGTATGTATTTTATTGTATAAGTAAATCATTGTATTATTATTATCCATACAGAGATGAATTAAGCTTTACTGTTTAATTTCTTCTTCACCCGTTTTAATTTTTCACATTTAACCATCGGTCGACTGGTAGAGAATGCCTCAAGGCATTGAATCCGCCTCTGTACAGTGCAAAAAGATTAAATCAATCGTAACAAAATAAGTCCACACTGACAATAAGGTCCGATAACGTCGCATTTGATGTTTCAGGCGTGCAGAGGCGATCGCTTGGATGCAGGACGAACTGTGATGTATGACGGTGGACATCAGAGTTCTTTGACTGTACCTTCACATGGAGATTTTCTTATTATGCGATCTACGGTTGAAGGTACACTTTTTATATAGAAAGACGAGCATACAATCCTATAGTGTATACTATCTCCCTGCAACATGGTGCAGAATGAGATAGTGTAGATCCTCAGCGCATGTGGTAGCGGCTTTGTTGTTATCTTTTTATATATAGCAATGGTGCAATTAGCACATTCTGCCAGTGTTAAGTTTTATTTTATTTATTTATAAAATGATCACAGACATAGGATACATCAAGCTTACGTTTTCAATAAATATGCTTAAATCGAATTTATAATGTCTCTACTCTCTATACTTTTTTTAATTTTTTTTATAGACAAATGGGCGGACGAGCAAGCGGTCCCATGTGATGGTAAATGTTACCGCCGCCCATGGACACCTGCAACACCAGTATCGAGGAAATGCGGATGGACCGCACTTCTGTGACGGGAGGTGCGGTTGTAGAAACCCGAGGTGGGAATTATATTGAACAATTCTTCAGAGCATTCCTCGTTGTACAGGCGGTAGAACACACACAGAGACGCAACGTCTCTCCGAATGCTTAGAGGAGAACACAACATGATTATTGTTTTCATCGTAATTAAAGTCAAAAGAATTTAAAATGCATTTTGTCAATGTCCAGTCACGTGCAAGCAAGTCAGGAGTCGCTCAGTAAATTGATGTAGGTTTACCGGGGACAGAGATTGACTCCTTGGAAGCACACTAAAAATGCAGTCTTATGCTTTTATCTGATTATCAAAAACATTATGCACAAATATTATGCGCAAACACAAGGCACTTTGAAGTTTAATAAACTATCACTATTAAACCACAAAACCTTTAATACAAAATCCAACCTTCATTCCTCGGGTTCCCGCCAAAAGTCCCCTAAATTATAGTTATAAAGTTTTTTTTTTTAGGTTTCGTGTCTTGGAGGGAAGGCACTTTGGGTTCGTGGATGATACAGACGTTATGTCAAGTTATAAAGGAACATCACACAAATATGGATCTACTTCAAATGATAACGTTAGTAAACAAACGAGTGGCGTACGAAAAGGCTTCTAATACCCCCTATAATAAGGCATACCATAACAAAAAGCAAATACCAGAGACCCGTTTCACTTTGACGAAATTCTTGAAATTTTATACCCAAAAATAAAATGAAGTTAAATAAAATAATAATGTTAATGGTACTGAATATAATGGAAAAATAATTAAAAAGAATTTATACTGTTAGTTATATGCTCATATTATAAAGTTTGAGTTTGTAACATCCCTTATAGGTTGTTAGAAAAGTCTAAGAATTTTAGTTCCCTTAATCACATTTTACAACACCCACGGGAAGAGATAGGGTTGTGATATGTACATGTGCTCGTATGTAAATCGGTGCGAGTGTGCGTACGCAGTGCGAGTCAGTGGTTTGTGTGTAAAAAAGCGTTAATTTTCATGAACCTTATTTAATTGGATTTATGTTCATGCAATTTTCATTTTGTTTATACACGTATTTTATTATACTCGCATATGCCTTTGTATTAAACTTGTATGCACCTGTTAAAGTATTGCACACGGCATGTTGAATTTATAAGTTTTTAACATTCGTATTTTTTCGTGTAAATTGTAGTCAGTGTATCTTCTAGATGAATAAATAAAATCAGTTCACCGTTTAGGTCCAAGGTATTTTTTTATTTAATTCTGTTTATCAGGAATAGGATGCGTCCTGCATCTTGCAATAGACTGTGTGTATTCTATCAATTATTATCTACTAGGTGTTGACTAATGGAGATTTGTTGTGCACCAACATTTGTCAATATTTTATGTTAATAACTTATGCTAATAACGTATCTTAATAACTTATGTTAGTAACTTATGTTAATGTTAACCGAACTTTCAATTATTTAGATAATTTCCTCCAGTGCCAAAATACTCAAGAACCAAATATTTGCAAATTTCAACGCGATTATAAACCATCATGGGAAACATATGTGACACTTATTTGAAACAAAAGAATCTTAATGTCGGTATGCTTGTTCAAAATGGTTAAGATTTTCTATTTTAAAATTTCGTACTTTTTTTTAAGATTCTGTTTAAAAAACGTGTTGTAACTAACATCTGATTTTTAAATAAAAATATGTTATTTTTTCTAAGATTGCTAATAAGATGCTAATAAGATTCATTTTCTCAGAAATGTCGCATATTATCTTTAAGAAAGTTTCTACCATTTTTATAATAAGTGTACCTAATCGTAGAATAAGTACTTAAACTAGAAATAAAAGTATCTTATCAGTTTATTCATTGTTTTATTTTTTTGTTCACCTGATTCACACGACTGGCCCAAATGAAATTATTGATTTTTTCACCCAATATATAGAAGAATAAAGAAATACTAAGACTGGTAAAGAAGAAAGCTGTTCTCAGCGGCCAGTTTAATACTTCCAACACTGGATACATCCACGCGTCATACATTATTTTAAGAACGTGCACCCACACAATATAAGCTACATTAAAAACCGTTAGTAACAAAAATCCGTTATTCCTCGTCGGATAATTTCTGGAGAAAGCAGCGAGCTCGAATAAAATGAACACTAAAATGAGTGAGTGCATCACGTGATTCATCCAGACTGGAAATACCTTTTCAACACTCTCAGGGAATATCAAGTCTTTGTCGAATGCATAGAGCCCCCAAAATGAGGTCGTTACGTAACTAGCCAGAGGGAAAGCCAGGCTGAACAGCACATCCTTAAGTCGCCTGATGAGGGGAGTCCTCTTCGGAGCCGTCTCGTTTGTACCGAAAACGTCGTTTAGAAATGCAGTTCCGAAGTATATTGTTTGCACCACCTGAAACAAATTTAAACATATTTTAGGAGTCTTAATATTTCTGGTATTCCAATTGGATTATGATTAAAAATTGAGGTGCACATAGTGTACATCCGACGGACCCGAGGCATCACACTCTCACAGAAGACTACTATGAACCAGCTACTTAATTATAAAATAAGATATCATACGACATTTGAAATAGTCACTATTTACTCGGTAAACATAAACTGAAATGCTTGTAACTAAATCCTTAAAAGTTATTTTTAATGGTGTTAATTAATTTATCTATATCTATGACTTCAATATATTGTACGCCTGCATGTCAAGTTATAGCGATGTACTCGTATGTATGTTTTCTCAACACCTTTTCAAACCTCTAACCAGCGCCGGCTCTAGCCCATGTAGCGCCCGGGTGCAATCAATACCCTGGCGACCTCTAGTAGGCTCTTTGGAGGCGTCGCGAGCGGCGCTCGGCGCCCCCTAACACCCTGCGCCCGTGTGCGCCGCACACCCTGCACCATAGGTAAAGCCGGCACTGCCTCTAACTATGCAATAAATCATTTAACTTTGAGTTTGAAATGTATGAATGCGTTTCGGGAATGACAAAGAGTTGCGAGCAGGCGCGGATCTATATATGGGCATTTTGGGCTACAGCCCAGGGCTCCGTGGATATAAAGGGCCCCCAGCCCCCATTGAAGACAATGGACCTATACCTTATAGAAAACAGTTTTTTGACAAAATGGCAATTAGTTTGATTAATTAGATAGGCCCCCAAGTAGTGTTAGCCCAGGGTTCCCCAAATTCACGGTCCGCCCCTGGTTGCGAGAGTTGATTTACCTTCCCCTTTTTTCCCATTCTATCCTATCCCATCCCCTCCAAACTAATACCATCTAGCCCCGTTTCTTCCATGCATTGAAAGCGGAATGGGAAGATCCTAACAGATAAATACGAATCTCTCTTGTCTGTCTTGCCTTACGTCACGCGACGTGTCAGTAATCAGTACGAACATAATACCTAATTATTATGACGTGACGACTGTTATTATGGAGATTATAACGTTATCATTATGATACACAGCACTGATTTTAGTTCGCGTCCTTCTTAAACCGGTTGAGTTACAGTTGACAAACTCACGACGCCTCACAGTCAAGTCGACAAATAAAAAAGCCTCTAGTAACAGTTATGCAAAAAGTGAAAGTTATAAAAAGTGTTAAAAGTGATAAAGATCACAAGATCGTGCGTAATGACAAGTTTGAAGGAGACCTTTAAATCATATTTAGAGAGATACAGCACGTTATGGTTTCTATGTATTTAGTTATTAACAGTTAGACGGTCCTAATTGGCTACTCCAGTCAGGTTATATTAACATACTAGTTTTGCAATGAAACACAGAACTTACCAGACACCATATAGTCAGAAATCCGTGTCGCCCTTTGTATGGTATTTTATTAAATCCTTTGATTGTAAAGGGAATGTCCACGTAAGAATAATCATACCAAAGGGTGTATGAATTTAACACAAAAACTGTTAAGTGGAACAACGTCAGAAGCATTTTGAACATGTTTTGACTACAAACGGTATTGGAAATAAAATGACCGCTCACGTCCGCAGTCGCGTCACAACTGAAGAACTTGTTTTAAAAATTATAATCATAACACAATTGTAATTGTTATTACGGTGATAACGATATCATCTCATACCGTTTTATCATTGATCTTGCTCATCTGATAGTGTATTGCTTGTTTAAAAAAAAATCGATCTCTAGAGTAATCTACAGGATTATTATAAAAATACTGTCTTTGAAACAATGATCTGTTGTTCTAATATTAGGTATATGTGTGCTCTATGTTTTGCTAAATAGGTTACATTGTACCTACTGATAAAATTCATAAAACTGGCAATCATGTGTTAAGGTATGTCCAAATGAACAAATTTAATATTCATTTCCCATTGCATTACGTATGTTTTTTTCATCACTGATGTTAGATAAGATGTTAATTTTTTATGTGTTAATTTTAAAATTATGTGTTAATATTTTTTGCCAAATTAACGTTTATTTATTTATTTATTTTTATTTATTTATTTCGACCAACTCAGGATCATAACATTTTTTATCATATTTTATTGTTAGTAAGAACTTAATTTAAAAAAATTCTTAGCCTATAGTTAGTAGCACACAGAATATAAACAAAATATAAATTAAAATTATATTAATTTATTTGTCAGCACATGTACCATACAACAACGGTTCATGTACTGATAGCCGAACTTGTTCGAAAACGTTACCAGGATACCGTTGGCGCTGGCCCGGACCCTGTGCATCAGGGATGTACACCGTTTGCGCATGGTCGCTTAAAAACAATCTACCCGCGCCCCGGCGAACATCCCCGACGCAAAAAACAAGAGTGAATGTAAAAATGTTTAGGGAATGTAAAAAACAACTGAGTTGACTGTTATTTTCAAAATGGCAAGCAAAGGATATATGATTTTAAAAACAGTTTAAACACGAGTGATTCCTTATAGAATAGCTGAAGCATCTAAACAACCGCTGTCTACAAACAAACTGTTAGTCCAGTGTAATTAGACATTTTCATTACAATTAGGCACTGCAGATTGACTGCCACAGTCAGGCTGTCTAGTGCGCGTTTTCCAATAGTTTTCTAATACAACACAAAAACTTACAAGGCACCAAATGGTCAGAAATCCATATTTCGCTTCGAATGGTATTTTTTCAAATCCTTTTATTGTAAAGGGAATGTCCACGTAGGCGTAATCATACCAAATTGTGTAAGAGACAAAAACTGATAAGTGAAATAATGAGACAAGCATTTTGAACTTCTTTTGACCACAAGTAAAAAATATGTACCTAAATAAAGTGACCAATCGCGTCAGTTCGCGGTCGCGTCACAACTGAAGGACTTGTTTTAACATTATAATGGTAACATAATCGTAATTGTTATTACGATGATAATGATATCATCTCAGACTGTTTTATCATTGATCTAGCGCTGTATTACTGCTTTGCTCGTACAAAAAATGATTTTTTACATGGATGTTTTTGAGGGTTATTATGAAAATGCTGGCAATTTTTCGATTCCTGTTTTTTAAAACAATGAACTGTCATTCTAGTGTTAAACGTATGTTTAGCTTTAGTCACCAGAGGGTTTAAAATAACGCATTGTGCATGCGTTGCGGAGTTCACTCCTTTTGGGATTATATACCAATATAGTGGAATTTATATCACCATACTTCTGGTTTTATTGCTCGCGTCCTCGGATTGGATCCGAGTTTAATATGGTCCTTCGAGCCGGATAACTGGCGCGCGTGGAGATTGCACAGTGGTCACTGATACCATTGAACCCGTACTCTCAGTAGACCACTGTAGCAGCTTGAGTACGTGGTAGGATTGGTGTGTGTGTTTACCAATATAGTGGAATTTATATTACCATACTTGTAGTTTTATTGGTCGCACCCTCGGGTTGGATTCGAGTCAAACATGATTTTTTCTGAAATTCCTTATATAGGCCCTTTGACTTATGATAGCCGCCCTGGCAAGCTAGTCGGATTGTCGCCGTTCAATATTCGGCGTTGTGTTCTTACCTTTTTATCACTATCTGGTTGACACGTGTACGGTGCTGATGTGAGCAACAGTTGTCCCACAAAAGGAAGAACAATGATGAAAATTTTTCAAATACATTTTGTAAATGTTTCTTTAAAAGGTAATTAATATCTGGTGCTCTTTATAAACCATATCAAACTATTCTGTACCATCAGTCTATGTCTCTCCATTGCTGGATACTGGCATCTTTCAGTTTGCTACCACATTTTTTTTTTTTTTTTTTTTTTTATATATTAGTGGGCTGGCGAGCAAGCGGTCCCACGTGATGGTAAGTGTTACCGCCGCCCATGGACACCTGCAACACCAGGGGGTATGCGGGCGCGCCGCCGACCTTGCAAAATCCTATTCACAGCTCTCTTGAAGAACCCCATATCGTAGTTTAATGGAAAGACCTCTTGAGGCAGTTCGTTCCACAGCCTACGGGTTCGCGGTATAAAGTAATTTTTGGACCGATATGACATACGATCTTCATTCGGCTTGTCTCGTCCAGCCCCCACCCGCGAACTTCTTCAAGTCGTCAGTCGACCTGGCCGGAGGGCGTCTTACGCTGCGCTTCCCGCAACTTTTTACTTTTTTTACGGCATTGATATTAAACTATAATAATTACTTTTTGTTATTTTATACTAAGGTACAAAGGTTTAATTTTGTAAACGGTTATTATTGTCTGTTATCGTGCTTATTGCTTTTCTCATTATCGGTAATTTAAGACTATAATTCATTGCAACAATATGCAAATTAAGTAATCATTATTTATTATAGTGTCAGCAACAGGTCAAACTTAGGTCTTAATAGACAAATTAAATAAGGTAAGAAACACAATGGAAGCAGCGCGATAGAATGAGGTAAATGTTGAAAATTGAAAATGGTCGTTTAGCAAACTTCAATTAATTAAAAAATGCACCGTTCAGTTGCAATTTTGGGGTCTCCTGGTCACTTCTCTCTCTCTGGTAATTTCTGGGATCACCCTTAGTCGAAATGTATCTATTTACTGATTTTTTTCTGAAATTCCTAAGTCGTGGATGAGCATTATGGAGATCTCTTCAAAATCTGCCAAATAATAATGCCATCCAATTCAGGTAAGGGTAAGATAAGGTAACGGGGTAAAAAGGCAGTTAGTCCGGCTTCCTCATGTAACCGCGTCAACATCATCAAGAACTGAGGTAAAATATCGGTGTAGTGAGTGAGAGTCTTTATATTTGTGTTTTTTTTTTATGTTCGTTTTATTTTTCTTGTTATGTGTAATTTGTGTATTGTAGTGTCAAAATAAAGTTATATCTATGTCTAAGTTATATCCATTACCAATTTAACCAGAGCAAATGGGGTTACAAGTATAAAATACATACTGTGTACATCACATACGGTGCATGTGAGTTGGGGTCGTTAATCTAACCGGGTTTGGTTTATTCACGTTGTATTTTCGGTTGGTGCTACCTACTCGCCTAATGAATATGTTGATAATGAGCTGCAAAATAGTTTGTAATCATTCGAACTCTCCACTGATAAAATCCCTTCAGTAAATTCCAAAATTATTACAGTTTAAACTTTTCTAAAAATCTATAATATAAAGTCTATAAATACTATATAAATATATAAAGAAAATATACTTGCGAAAATATAACAAAGAAATTTATTGTTAAAAGAAGGTTCTTTTAACACTAAATTTCTTTCGTGAAACTAAAAACTTTTTAAAATTCAGCACTTTTTTTCGCACAAACAACTCTCTCACTCGCACTCCGTAGGTACTCTTGCATCTCGTAGGTACACTTGCACTTAAATATATAGATGTAGGTGTGTAGCGGTTCGATTAGCAAATGTTTAAGAATGGAGTGTGCGCGCTCGCCGTTCGCAGTAGTATTGCTAGAACAAAAAAAGTTACAAAGTTATATTTCATTTAAAAATTAAACTTTTAATATGACATTAATTGTAGAAATTCGGTGATAAGACGGTCTTTTTCCATTTAACCTTGTATACATCCCGTATATCCAGTATACACCTGTGTACACTACCTAATATAAAAACGATAATTCTGTTTTATAAGACTAATAAAGGTTTACAACTTTTCTCAAACTATTTTGATAATAACATACGAAAAATAATTAATTATGGTTTTGTAATCGACGCATATCATTACGGCATTTGTTTTTAACACAGCCAAGCACTGATTAGATAAATTGTTATAAACTTTACGTCTGGACACTGACCTGCCAAAGCAGGTCAATGTTAAATGAAATTAAAAACGAAGCTTTAGCTTTGCGAGAGAGCGAGTGGTTTGTGTAAAATAATGCTGAAGTTTAAAAAGTCACAGAACGAAAGTTGCTAGTCTTAGTGACAGAATTTCAATGTTAAGAGAATGCAAGTAGTTTTTTTTATTTTTTTTATAGACTAGTGGGCGGACGAGCAAGCGGTCCCACGTGATGGTAAGTGTTACCGCCGCCCATGGACACCTGCAACACCAGGGGGTATGCGGGCGCGCCGCCGACCTTGCAAAATCCTATTCACAGCTCTCTTGAAGAACCCCATATTGTAGCTTAATGGAAAGACCTCTCGAGGCAGTTCGTTCCACAGCCTACGGGTTCGCGGTATAAAATAATTTTCATTCAACTCTGTATATACTCAGTCTAGCCACAAATATTGTTACAAAGCAAACATTGATATTTCTATTATTACATTACCATTTTATTAGAATAATAATGTGTTATTTTAAAAATAAAACGTTTATTCGAAATGGTCACCATTATACAGTCTTTCTAACGTTTTAGTCTACAATTCTAGTACATATATCTTATATTGTACGCCCGAGCCGTCCGGTCTGAGTAATGAGCGCTACAAATGTTTTAGAGAGGACACCAAAAACCTTACATGTTTGTAACTTTTGATTTACTCCTTAAAAGAAAATATTTTTCGCCAGAACAATTTTATATATTTTAAGTTGGTTGACATGTTTGAGGTTTTGCGTTATTTCCATGAAACGTTGTATAATACAAGTGTATAATGTACTCTATATTTGTATAAGATTAATGAAGATTTACAACTTTTATTATAAATTATTTTTCTAACAAAAAATGAAAAATAGGTAACTACTTTGTGATTGACGCGTGTTATTTTTAACAACTATTTTAGATTAGATAAGTTCTTGTTACCATTACGTCCGGACATCGATCTGTGAAAGTTATATCAGTGTTAAATTTAATGAACAGATGTTACATTAAAAACATCCTCTTGTTGCACAGAGTTCATAAGTCACAAGATAATGTCTTCAAGCGGATGTTCAGTAAATAATATAATAATAATAATGTTGTTAACTGGCTACGAGAAGGGACACGGCATCGAATGAAAAGTATCGATACATTACTCGAGAGTAGTATCGCAAAAAAAGTATTGTATTCATCAAAGTATCGAAAGAAAAGTATCCTTGGACCATCGATACTTTCCCTAAAAGTTTCTAGATAGCGAAAAACGTCGATAACCCAACATTCCACAAGGTACGTTCCTGAATCTCGATTTTTTTACGTGCATTGTTCAAAATTTTCCAGTGATATACGTTGTCGACAACTCGACACCCTAAATCACTTCTTTTATAATTTTTCGATACTTTCCTAAATTTCTTTTTTATGTACGAAGGCGGCAGATGAGCATACAGTCCACCTGATGGTAAGTGAATACTGTCGCCCATAGACATCCGCGATACATGCCAACATCAGTCCAAAATGACAAACGTTGGCACGCCCTGGATGCGCTGCCTACCTTTGGAGATATAGGAATGGGTTTGGACAAAAGATTGCGAAAATGGGGAGGGATAGGATGGGAATAGGCTCTAGCACATCTCACTCACTACCGAAATACGTACGTACATTAGGGAAATAAGATAAAGTGGAAAGTGCCGTACATTTCAAGGTAGTCTTCTGTGAAATACGAAAGGCGGTGCATCGTGCAATAGTTAAAAATGACTACTACATATAATACAATAAACAAACAATACAATAAACTTCCCGAATAGTTTCAAAATGTTCGGTACCGATTAATTATACTGTCTTCAAGTGTAATATTAAAAGTATCGACTATTCAGCTCGATACGATACCTGTCTTAAAGTATCATATGAGTAAAAGTATCGACTAAAAATAATCGAGTACAAATGTATTGTTATCAAACAAAAAGTACTCCATACAGAAAAGTATCGATACTTTTTCGTTGTCTCTAAGGGCATACTTACCTAGATATACCTACTTTTATTATCGTGTCCAGACATTAATATACTCGTACAAAAACTTCAGATAATGAACATTCTGACTTTGATTTCTTGAACCAAAGCACATTTACTGATGGTTCACGCTGCATTCCCACACCCGCTGGGCGCACTCTACTAGCCGCGGCACCCGGCAGAGCGAGCGGCGCTCGGTGCCCCCTAAGACCCTGCGCCCGTGTGCGCCGCACACCCTCCACCATAGGTAAAGCCGGCACTGGTACCCGGTACCCCTCTCTCACAGAACACTACCGTGAAATGTACTGCATTTCTCACTTTATCCTATTCCCCCAACGTATCGCACGTATTTCGGTAGTGTTATATGCCAGAGCCCATTCATATCTCATCCTATCCTATACCTCAACATTTTCTCAATCCTTTCTCCAAAGGTAGGAAGCGCATTCAGGGGCGTTCCACAGTTTGTCATTCAGGACGTATGTTGGCATGTATCGCGGATGTCAATGAGTGTTGATACGTAGCTTTGCTGAGGTATTAACAAACAAACAACCTGTTTAAATATTAGTTTAGATATTAATGAAAATTTAATGACTCAACGTTGAGGAATCTACAGTGTAAATACGTGATGTGGCAATGCGCTACAACAAGTTTCCTCAAGGTCTTCAACTGTTTAGCATGATTTTAACACTTCATGTTATTTCTCTCTCTCTTTGGATACTAAATATAAATTGGATACTAAATGTAAAGTATAGGTTTGTGGTTTTCTTATATGTAGCATTATTTCATGAAAGGGACCTTAGGTAATGTCCGCTTATTTTTACTCGCTTTTCTCTTACGTTGCCTCCTTTCTGTGATATTAGTCACGATCGCGGCGCGGACGACGCACATACTTTGAATGCTAGCTATAGATCATGAAAAAAACCTATTGTAAAAACAGATAGCATCGATTGTACTCTCGAACACTGAATAACGTTTCTATTATCTTTCTCTTTTATTATATGCAACAGATTATCTTTCTCTGCAACAGAATTACTTAGTTATAATAGTTACTTAGTTATATATAGTGACTCAGTTTTTTTATTTATCTGAAACAACTCCTCTTGTCAATGTCTTATATTATATTCTAAGTAATTCAATTTATAGTGGTAATTTATTGTTGTAGTTATATATTTATATGGGTACTTTGTATATACGTGTACCTACGTGTAATATGTGTAATCTGTGGAACAGAAAATCTGTTCCTTCGATTTTAATTTGCCGCTCATTCCGGCCGCCATCGATATACAAGGTTTATCGATCTTGTATATCGATGTAGGGTAATCTATGGTTTATAATCTATGCAATGTATGGGTAGATGACGATGGCGTTGTTGATTTGGATAGTTTAATATTGTGAATTTGTCTGTTGTCTGAAACGAAAGGGATTGACATTTGAAGAATAGACTTTAATGTCGTTTCTTTTGTTACAGGTAGGATTTTCTCTATAGAATACTGTGCTAAACCCACCATTATGGTAAATAATTATATGTGAAAGAAACAATAAACGGTTCTTTTGTTAAGTTTATCAATATATATATATATATATATATATATACGATATAATGAATGAGTGTACCGAGGTATATGTGTATTGTATTATATGTAGTAGTCTTTTTTAACGATTGCACGATACACCCGCCTTTCGTATTTCTAATTCACCAAAGGTCGACTGGCAGAGAATGTCACTGGGCATTAAGTCCGCCTTGTGTTCAATGTTTATTTGTGCACTAAAGTTAAAATATCAAAAAATGAAATAACCTATTTTTATCTTTGGTGTTAGTGACACGTTGGATTATTTACCATATACAATATCTATGTCCATGCCAACAATAAGGTCTCCTCGATCAGATGACATCACTTACATATGACATACCATATTAATATCTTATGCCCATATGTCTTTCTACTGCCGCACATAGGTTACTCCCAAGGACCGCCACTACATACGAGCTACTACCGGTGATTTTTTTTAAGTCATCTGTAAAGTAGTCGTCGCCACGTCACATATGTACCGATTCATTTCTATAACCTACTAGCAAAACCTGGCAGACGTTGTCCTGCCTGTGTATATTTATTTACCTCTATATATAAAATCACAAATTATTCTGTTTTGCCGTCGATATGATTTTTGCGATCGGTTGAACGGTATAAAAGTTGATGTGCTGCAGCGCCATCTAGTGGTGAGTTACAATAAAGTCGATAGCATGAATACCTTCTCGAAATGTCGAAGTCTATTAACATCAGCTATATGAATAAATCAACCCATCGTCCTATACGATAGCAGTAAACGCTAGAATCGAATGGTCTTAAAAGTTGCTGACTGCACATATATAATATACTTTATAGTTTTTAGTCATATCATTTTCGATGGTGACGAAAATAATATGACTACTACCTTCGTGACATTTTCACAACGTGGTCATAATAAGGGAAATAGGGTGTCCCATACTGCGGTTTCCGGTATGTGGTTACTACCATTTATACAAGATTTACTTAACTCATTATTTTTGATCTAAAGTATAATCTTCGTCGTATGGTCCGAATTTAATGTGTTTATATGAAACCGTTTTATCTTCTGTCGACACAGGACGCTAAGCCCTGTGCATCGGGCCGGGACACGGTGTTGTAGGAACACCAGGATTTTACAAAAACTTAAATTGTTGTTTGAAGTTTGAATTAGAAGCGGTAATTAATGAAATAAAAAAATGGTCTTACAATTTAATTATGTTGTAGGATTTTAAATAATTTTAAATTAAAAAGTTACTGTATAAAAAAATTCAAAAGGTTTCTTGGAAGGATGGGAGAGTATCGTGCTAAAGCAAGTATGAATATTCGACTTGCAAAAGTTGTTAATTTATCAGTTCTTAATTGCCAATTTGAAATTATATGCGCCGGACAATACTTATATGGTGCATTCTCTATAATAGCGGTTCCTAAACTTTTAAGGCTACGGAACTCTCAACAAATCTCTTTTATTTTCTGGGACCCCTCATCAAATGATAACAAATGAAAGATACAGCAATTTCAATTAAGAGTAAGAAAATCTTTATTTAGAAATATTTTAAACAAAATTAATGTGAAGAATGAAACTGTTTTACCGTTATGTTTTTACATTTTTTGTAACTGTGGATTTGTAACTAATATTTGTAACTGTGGAATTATTTAACAGCCAAAATAATCCCACGATTCAACGAGAAATGTAACTGATTCGCGGAACCCTGGTGACCTTTCCGCGGAACCCTTAGGTTCCGCGGAACCCACTTTAGGAATCGCGGCTCTATAATATCAAAAGTACGAAACTTGCGTAAATACGCTGTCACCCTACAATCTGATATCCGTCAAACTAAAACAATATTGTCTCTATTAACCCCGTTTTATTATATCCGGATTTGCAATGTGAGAACCGCGATAATACTCTACGATGATATTTTGTTAGTTTTCTATTATGTTGCGTTTATTGGAAAATCCTCGATGTCACGCCAATCGGTAAAGTTAATAGCGCTATTTTAAGTACATTGGAAAAATAATTATCGGTAATTTCCCGTACATTTTAGAACATTGTAACTTTGAAACAAAGAGTCGTGAAAATTTAAACGCAGGATCATGAGTGAAGTCCACGGATTCAGGCTTTGGAAATAGTTCGGAGGCACTGTATATTGATTCAGATTTTTTTTGGTTAGTTTTGACTGTTTCATAAAACGGTGTTGTTTTCAATATTCACTGGTTTATTTTTCAAACTACTCTACTATTTTGACAATTCGTTCAGTAGCAGACTCAAAATAGTCGGAATAAAAATTATGTAGGTATTTTCTAATCGGGTCCCGATTGCTTTGTCTGATATTTAATGCCGCTTTTGCATGCCGCCGTCGGATAAAAGGCGCTTGAATAAAATCATTCAATAAGGTAATAAAGATAATGCAAATTTTATAAAGAGAATCAAATATAATTTTCTGAGAGAAACCGAGTTATAAGCGGATGAAGCCACGTTAAAATACAAGTAGGTAGAATAATTTCAGCTGGTTAGTAAAAACAGGCAGCTATAAAAAGCAGATGAAATAAAATATATCTTATATCCCCCTACCTTTTTACGCCTTTACCCATCAATTTACAAGGGATATGTTAAACGACCACAATCCAACGTATTTTATATTGAAAACTGCGGAAATTTGTCACTCTGTCTGTTTGTTTCTGTAAATAATACAGTTACTCAAGAACTTAAAATGCATTTAGATCGATTTTAGGAATATGAAAAATTGTCTCAACCAGTCAAAGTACAGAATTCAAACGGGCGAAGAAATGAAAAAAGTTCATTGTACTTAACTTTGACAACACGAAGTCATAATAGATTGGACAAAATTTATAAATAAATAATAATGTATTAAATATTTAATTGTGATAAATATAAATCATGAATATACCGCATAATATTTAAAAAAGTATAATAATAAAATTACTATTTATTAAAAACAAACTACTTAAAGAGCACTATTTGTCAATTTATTAAATACATCTTATATTTTAAAAACATATAGTTACAAACTATATAGTCTATAGTTATCTACATATTTTCCGTACGCACTACGCCTCTGCCTTTCTGCTTTGACCTATATTTCACTGGAAGAAATCTACGCAGGAGATAAACTTGCCTTTTGTTCATGTCTTCTTTTCTTTCTTTTATTATTCATCTCATGTTATGTGTGTACAATAAATTATAATTCCCGTACCGTACCATCACCCTATGACTTTCCACTGTTGAAAATAAACCTAAACTGTGGCTCACCACCACACACGATCCTCGGTTCTCCTCATCCAACCACCACCGGCTTCCCAGTGCATGGCATCCACTCAGGACTCGTCTATCCCATCGGTTATTGGTCCTGTGGCAAACATGACCTGCCCATTGCCACTTTAACATGCCGATTCTACGAGCTATGTCATCGACTTTAGTTCTTTGGCAAATGTCTTCGTTTCGGATCCTGTCCCACAAAGAAACTCCCAGCAATGCTCTCTCCATAGCTCACTGAGTGACTTCGAACTTATGGGTCAGGCCTACCGTTAGAGGTCACGTTTCAGCACCATACGTCATAACTGGTAAGACGCACTGCTTGAAGGCTTTTGTCTTCAAGTATTGTGGCATTTTCCCAAATGCTGCCCAGCCAAATTGAATGCGTCTATCCACCTCTTTGCTGAAGTTGGACTTGCCTAGTTGGTTGTTTGCCCAACGTAGACGTCTATCAGTCCCGGAAGAACATGTTCATTGAATATTATTAATTTTTGTTTTGTTTAAGTTCACTCTGAAACATATGCGTCGTGATTTTGCGTTAAGGTCGTTTAGCATTCAACTGAAATCTTCCAGCGATACCGCCACGATGACTATGTCATCGTCGAAACGTAGATGCGAAGTGTACTCACCATTCAAATTTATTCCACATCTTTTCCAGTCCAGCATCTTAAATGCATCTTAATGCGCGTTTGTGAATACTTTCGGAGACATTGCATCTGTCTCACTCCTCGACGCAGCTGGATCGGCCTCGTCTGCTGGTCTTAGATTCGGACGGTCATGCTGTAACAATACTCTTTCGTGTATTGTCCCTTTTCGAACTTCTTGCTACTAAATTATAAGAACTGGCCGCTAAAGAAAAACCTAAGTTCAAATTTACTTCAAACTCTTTGATTCAATTGCTTTTTAATTCATTCTACTATCTAATTTTCGATCTGTAAAGACGTACCTATTACACTTCGGTAAAGCCTTCTGTATCTGTATGCTTGTGAATATCTCGTAAAACGCTTGTTACTGGAACTCTACTGGAATAGAGAACGTTACTGGAAATAGTAGTTCCGCCGGGGATTGGGGGCCGACGTGTGGTTTGCTTTTCCATGAGAGGTTTATGCCGTAATCATCACGCTGGGCAGACGGGTTGATGATCGCTTTGCTAGGCCTTCCACAGCGGTGATGCTTCTGACCGTCACCGGTCTCCGGTATTTGACATATATATAGTAAATGGAATTGATCCATTGATCGGTCGTCAGAGCTCCGACCGTTATTCAGCAGGGTACGCCGCTTGCAGGAGGAGATGGTTTGTATCCCGTGTGATGGTGGTCGGGACCTCCAACACCGCAAATTATAATTAAAATAATAATAATAATAATAAATTATTCTCCATATTTAAGTCAATGACACGAGGAAATGATGAGAATCGTAACCTTATGGATGAAATGGAAAAATGTTCCAAAAGCATCAATATTTTACCGTTATTTCATCATAATCATGCGCAATACGTAATGTCAGTGACACTCACTAGTTGTAGCATTCCATGCCAATAATTTTAGGTGGCCATAAACAAATATCGTACGTTCTGCGCAGGGTCTAGCTCGTCCCCGGGGAAATCTACCGCTTTTACTTATTTGCTGGAATCATATTAGTTTTTTTTACTATAAATATGTATTACGTTGGTAATGGATTGAGATTTCTTATAGGTACTCCCTTATTAAAAAGTATTAACTTATTAAATTTAAAGTTATAAAATGTAGCATGATAAATAGAAGACAAAACAAAAGAAGGCCGTATGTAATGCAGTGAAACTGGACATGAAATACTAAAAACCTCGGAACTTAATCATACTACACCATCAGCCTGTGTGTCTCCACTGCTTGATGTATGCCCCTCAAAAGGCTCGCCACCTCACGCGATTTTCGGCTCTTCTCATCCATCCACCACCCGCGAACGTCTTCAAGCCGAAGTAGGTATATGTATTTTATGAAATTTATTTTGATGAGTTTATAAAACTGGAAACAACGACGTTTAATGATTTTACAACTTTTGGCTGCGATTTCTTACGCTTGGAACAATATTTCGTAAACGAGACTAATTACATTGACTTATAAAATTAGATATCTTTTCATCGATTTTGGTATAGAATAAACTAAAACGGTTTCGAATAAATATCCTATACCGAAGATTCTGATGGAAAGCGCATGAATCTAGTACTTAGGTTATTTTAGTTATTTATTTTAAAAATATTGCCCTTAGTCATACAAAACGCGAGCATAATTCGGATGCGCTGTCTATCTTTGGAGATCTAAGAATGGCTTTGGAGAAACAGTTTGCAAAATGAGAAGAGATAGCTTAGGATGGAATGGGAATGAGCTCTGACATACGTACATTGGGATAAATAAAGTGGGATATACTTATAGTACCTACATTTTACGGTTTTCTTCTGTGAGAGATAGGTAACTTAGCCAGTCGAGTACGCCTAGCGGCTGTGGTATTACAGTGTGAACCCTATATCATTGTGCCATCGAATGTATGTAAACATTCAAATTCCAAAGTGCGATATGCTACGAAATCTCTCAAACGATACTCCCCTACCCCTTTTCGAAATAAATGTTGGATTTCACGGCACTCTCTGTGAGACTAATTCCTCTACAAAACTTATCTTAAATCTGTTTAAAAGTGAGTGATGACTTGGGTGTAAATGTGACTGAAAATGATATTTTGCGCTTACTCCCGGCGCCGGACAAAGTGCAGGGTTAATATTAATATTAAATTCATCTCGGTGGTACCCTCGAGATTAAAGAGCGCTGGCTGGCGGTCTACATCAATGTGTACGAAGGTAAAGCAGTCTTCTATTGATGTGGCATTTTTAAAATTGTGACATTATGTTGGAAAAGAGACTTTATTGTCGGTTCTAGTTTGCAAGACTTCAGTGGAATCTTAAAGGTATAACATATTTTTATTACTTTATTAGGAGGTGCACCCTGCAATCCCACTACCACTGAGCGTATTTTTGTAAGCACTACTACACAAATCCCGAGGTACTACACCACTTCTCAAAGAGAGAACTCGCCACTTCGGCTGAACGAGTGGTGTTTTAAGGATGTCATTAATGGAGCAGCTCATGTCCAGTAGCGGACGATAAATGGGCTGGTTACGTGCTTTATCATCTCAGCATTATCCGCATTTGATCTCTAACCATGGGAGTAGTCACGGTGGGGCAGGTTGAGGCGTTTGCCCACGGCACAGGGAAGAATAAGTAACAGACTTTCTGCATTTCATTATCTCTATTTAAATTATAAGAAAATTGTTTGCTTTGCCCCACCCTGGATATAATCCTGATTACGCCATTGTCTCTAACCGTATACGTGATGTAGAGATACGCCAAAATGGAAAAGGATAACAAAGCCTTCCTTCACGTAATTTTACGATTTTGTCCCGTTTCGTACATCTCGTGTTTGATAATAAAGCTCTCACCAACTCGTAGACTTTTTACAGAACCACGTTAGTGCGGCCAACGACAGGCGAGCTTAAGTGTTTACTATTATTACTGCTTTAAAATTTCACTGGGAGTTTTAAACTTTTATCCGATGTATGTATTGTGAATTTTATACCACTAAACATATGTAGTTATACCATAGTTATTAATAGATAAAATGAGTTTTGTTTATAATGAAGTTGGGTACGTGATGAAGTGGGTCGCCCATGGACACCTGCAACAACACCCGTGTGAAACAACACCAACCAGGATATGTGCCTGGTCAAAAGCTACGAATTTGTCTGGAACTCTTCATGCAGATCGGTAGAAATTTTGACATGAAGTATTTAAACTTATTTTAACATGAAATTAAAAAAAATATCTTTAATTCCTTTAAATATCAACATTTATTGCGTTGAACCGTTCCTGAGATATTTAATCTCACACCGTTGTTACATTTTTCAAAAAGAAAACCTCTGCGCCGTAAGAGCCACGTGGATTGCAAAATAAATTATTACACCTTGCTTATTCTAGGCTTAAGTAGATGCGGATTTCTTTGCGGAATAAAAGAGGGTCATTAAGTAGAGTTAATGAGAGCTCGTAATCCTGGGCTTTCTACTTGAGGAGGAATTCTCACATTCCTTCACTAAAAGACCTTACTAATGAGTATTTTTTGCGCTCTGTTAGACCTATCGCCCACAGCGATATTTTTGTCGACGGATGATTTTAATCCTTTTGAAATAGAGCAATTATGGTTTCTCTTTGGTTGCGCGAGGAATAATACTGTACATAACCAATGTCAGTCAGTACATTTTTTTGATATTATTTATCACCTGATTCAGGGGTTGTAACTTTGTCTCTTGATTTATCAGGCTTCTCAGAAGGTTTTGGTCAAAGAGTTTGTATCTATGGAACACTGGCTGGTTTTGATGTCATTTAAAAATATGACTATCTATATCATAAAAATAAAACATTCCAAATTCCAATTTTCCTCCATATTTTTTAGGAACTGAATCTACATATCGTGTCTCATTAAAAAATGGATATTTGCCTGGAATATTTTCGCATTATGATTTTGTATGATTTCAAATGTTCTTTAAAATCTGAAGATTTTTTAATAGACTTCAAATGGCGTTTGCAGACCTTCTGAGGCCTAAGTGTCTTTCTAAGGCAACTGTGTATCGTTGGTACAATGAATTTAAGCGTCGTCCATTAAATTTAACGGAGAAAGAAGCGATCGCTTTTCAACGGCTGTTACGGTAGAAAACGTGTTGACAGTGAAAAATTTGATTTGTTAAAATAGGCGAATTACATACGAGGAGATTCAGGAAAGATTGTAGATTGATCAGGGAGGTGTATGAAATATTACATGGCCACCTACAAGTCAGGAGGATAGGATCGCGCTGAATGCCGCACAACCTCACCCAGGCAAAAAAAAGCAAGTACGTGTCAAATGGTGCCGTAATATGAGAACAAAATTTGAAACAGGCTCGTCGCGTTTACGACATTATCACAGGTGACGAATCTTGGATCTACCAGTGTAATCCAGAAACTAAGCACCAATCTACTGTTTGACTGATTCAAAGTGAGTCAACGTATATCAAAGTGAAAAGAGCAAGAAACGCTGGAAAAACTTTAATTGCAAGTTTTTCACTTTAACTGGCTACCTGATATCTGTATGTTTATGAAACCAAAGCAGCATTAACGCAGAACGGTACGTAGCCACGTGCTTGCCAAACGCTTTTACTGCAGTGAGTAACAACCGTCCAAACACAGGTTTCCGCTGCACCACGACAATGCGCCCGCTTACTCAACTCTTTTTGGAACCTTTTGGACAGTACCCCGGTTAAAGTTTTGTGTCATCCTCTTTACAGTCCCGACTTGGCACCTTCTGACTTAGATTTCTTTTTCGCAAAACTTTCCGAGTTCTGCACGTATATCCATGGGTTAGTAACTAACCGTTAGTTGATAACTAACTCAGTCGACTTTGTGTTGATATTCTTAGTAATCTGTAATTATCACAATTAATAAATGAATAGGACATTCTTCAATGGAGTTAAGGGCGAGTCGCCATTAATTGCTAAATGTTTGAAATGAACTAAATAATCGGCCTCACCAATTACCGTTTAGGTGTTAATTTCTAACGCCCTAATTGGTGGAATGACCTTGTATAAATTAAGGGCTAAATGGACCATTTGTTCTTTAAATCCGACGCCGAAGGAATTAATTGAAGAAAACTAATTGTAAGCAAAATTGTGCTTTAGTATTTTTCTTTTAATTTTGATTGGTTCATTTATTTTTCTATAGAAAGGAGACAAGCATATAGCTCAGCTCATACATGCTGTCATTCATGGACTGCGATACATGTCAACATAAGTCCAAAATGACGAAAGTTAGTACTCCCGCGGAGATTTAGAAATATTTGGAAAAAGGGTTGGGAACTCTGTACGTGTTCCGATATGCCCTTGTCTGGTCTTTTCATTAAAAAATATTTTAAGAAACACATACTGGACGCTTTCAGAAGTGTAATGCAATGCGATGCAACCAGCCCTTTCACATTCAGCCCTATATATTATAGGTGGACATGGGTCTATATATAATATATATATATATATATATATATATATATATATGTATTACGTTTATATATTTTGCAATTATCATACTATCAAGTATTAAAGTTTCCTACCCTCTTGATTCTCTGTTTGATCAAAGGTTTTGTTTCCTACAGTGTTTCGGGCTTTAATCCATATTCGGACATGACAGCGCCATGATAACCTTGGACATTTTTTCATTTGACTAAGCTGTACAACATCTTAGCCGTATCTGAAGATGGCTCTGCTAAGATGCTGCACAGAGCACCCACATACCATATATGTATTAATTTTAAATTTAGATATAAAAAATAATCTTTCATCTCTGTTCTGTTCACATTCCATCAGCCGATGATGAATGAAATCTAATTTTCTACAAGTTTCACAATTCGGACTTTGAGACTCTTGCCATTAAAAAAGAAAATTTGTTAGATGGTATGTGATCAGATCGCAACTTTGAGTAATTATGATTTCAACTTACCCAAAGGTTGACTGGTAGAGAATGCTATATGAATGCTCTCTGCAGTAATGTTTAAATAAATAAAAAGATATTGGGCGTAAGAGAACTGTCTGCAAGTAAGAATTTATAGCCAGATATCGAATAATAAATAAATAAATTACAGAAGACTACCTCGAAATTTACTGCATTTCCCACTTTATCTTATTTCCCTAATGTACGTAATGTCCCTAATATAGTGTTTCGGTAGTGAGTGAGATGTGCCAGAGCTTATTTTCATCTTATCCCTCCCCATTTTCCCAACCCTTTCTCCAAATCCACTCCTATATTTCCAAAAGGTAGGCAGCGCATCCGGGGGCGTGCCAACGTTTGTCATTTTTGACTAATCTTGGCATGTATTGCGGATGTCTATGGGCGACAGTATCCATTTACCATCAGGTGGACTGTATGCTCGTCTGCCGCCTTCGTGCATAAAACCAAATAAAAATATATCGAATAACACCCGCTGAGTTTGTACAACGCTTAACCCCAAATAACGTACGTATAAACGGATGAATATTATCATCCAAAGCATCTAATCAGCGCGGCGTCGGGTTTACATTAATAACCGATAAGGTGGGACCCCAAACTTGGGCCCTATTACGTGGCAGTTGGCGCTGACTAATCTAGCGGAATACCGACGGCTTACTCCCCACAACACAGTGGAAGGTACAGTAAGCCAGGTTCACATGTGAGAATTTGTGTTGCGTTATGTTCATCGCCGTTTGCGACCGACGTTCTTATGTGACGTAGTTCCACCGGTAGGTGTAAGTGGTGTGACCACGGATCGTGAACCGTAATATGCCCATTATCAAATATCACGACAATTTCAACAGACCCTTAATTGTCGATGCTATTTTGAAAAACGGACCAAATAGTTTACTCGCAAGCATTATCTAAATAGCGTTTATGTTATGTATTATGTACATTAACAGTGTATTATGTTGCTGGTGTACAGGGGGAGAGAGATATTGTCACAGGCCAAGGGGGCATCAAGGAGATTTTGTCACAAGCCAAGGGGGCACCAAGGAGATATTGTCACATGCCAAGGGGACACCAAGGAGATATTGTCACAGGCCGATAAAGTTATCCCACCCCACATTCGCAAAAAAATGGTGTAAATGGAAATTTCTTTCTTGTTCACATACAGGTACAATAATTATGCCAATTAGTATAAAAAATTGTATAGGTGCAAAATATGTCATTTGCTCTTTGTGCAGCTGACACACTGTACACTGCATTCCCACAATTAATTATAAACTTTGGGGAAATGTCCTGGGCGCAAGTTTGTATCAGTCGATTGTTTCTAACGATCGCACATGTACGTTACAATCCTTTATCATTTAGAATAACTAGTATTTGTACGCGGTATCGCTAGCTTTGGATTTGATTTCCCTTGGGAATTTTCTGAATTTTATCGCATTGTCTTAAGAATGTGTTTCAGACCAAGATTCCACTAATCCTAAAGTTGTGGATTTTTAGTCGGGTTCCCCGTTTTGACTTACACTTGCGAAACGAGGAGGAGGGGGCAAGGCCTATACACAGGTCTGAAGTGGCACAGGAAACCGTGGAACGATTTATTCTTGGAGTATCCCTACGAAACGAAATCAAAACGGAACCATTCACCAGCAACCGGGTTGTATGACTGAAATCAGAAATGACAATGGTTTTACACGTATGTCATCGAACGTAGTGTTAGGTGAAGCAAGATCTTATTAACCTGGAGAGTCCGTACAGGAAAGCGAAGGGTAGAAAGGGTAATTAGATCGCACGTTTAGCCTGGACCAAAGAAGCCATAGAATGTTTCAGGTGGAGAAAGCATGCAGAGGCAGGGGACTAAAACATGCTGAGAAGATGAATAAGAAGAAAGTCTTTAAGGCTATTGGAGAATGATTTGGATCAAAAATACATTATAATCTTCGGAATAAAATTGGTTGAAATGGCAAGAAAAACTGAGATGCAGTTCTTAAGGGTGCAGTTTAATTAATTTATTTATTTAAACTCAAAAACACACCTGACCCATTATAAATTGTTAATGATAAACTATACAGTACAGTTTGTCGGCAGTAAACATATTTACAATTTACAATGGGTCAGTGTATGTTTTTGGGTACTTTACATATAATTATGCTATAATAAAACTAACTTATATATATATTGTGCATTGATTGCTGGAAGTCTCCTTACCAGTATATCTGGTGGGAAGACCCTCAGTAATCTACGGCCTATCTAGCTTATAAAAATATGTTTTGTAATATATTTTTTATAACACAGCATAGAGCAGTGTGCAAATCGTAGCTCATTTGGAATATCATTAAAAATTCTAGGCACCAGGTACTTTCTTGTTCTTTTGACAAAGTTATTGATAGATTTTTGAACGACTAAGGTCTTATTTTCTCTTTGCCTTGTCCCGTGCGAGTGACACAACTTCTTTTAACTCCTCGCTGTCGAACGCTCAACAGCCAGCAGATATTCCATTTTCAAGTACAGTGGCATGATTTTACAGTAGGGAAAAAGTAATTTATAATTTTGTTTCCATTCTTTTGTATTGTATCATCTAAATGTTGTCGCTTAAAAATATATGTTATCGTTTTAAGCGAGAATAAAAATAAGACAGTTGCTAGAATATTTTAGTTTAATCACTTTTTTATATTAATTATACATACAAATTTTCATAATTACTGAATCGATTTCAATAACAAAATGCTATATTTCAATACTATATTTCAATAACAAGTGAGATATTTAACACTTCCGTGATAAATACCTCACAGAATGGTGAAATCAGCAACAAAGCCACCTCAGTAAATACTGAGATGTTGTGTACGTCAACAGACGTACAAAACAGAGAGAAAAAGAAAGAGAGACTCATGATATACCCTCCGATGTGTCGTATTCAACCGTACTACTTAATTAGAAACTGAGTGGTACAAATCGTGGTTTGAATGTATGACCTTGCGATGAGAATCGCGATTAGATACCACTATACTATCACCGCTCCAAAAATGAATTCCATTAGAGCGGTTTAAATCAAACTTCAGTATAAACATGACCTTATTTTGTCCGCCATGCTGGATACCCTGAATACTCATGAATATTCATTAACCATCAATCAGGGTTTACTGGCACTATACATGGTTACAATGTTTGTATTATGCTACATTTTATTTTATAACAAACTAGCTTAAGCATATTTATCATACCATCAACTGCAGGATATGAGGGGATATTGAGGGGGAGAGTGCACGGTGCAATCCAACAGTCGCTGAGCGCACTCGACTGGCCACGTTACCTACCCCTAACTCACAGAGGACTACCTTGAAATATACTGCATTTCCGACTTTATCTTATTTCCCTAATGTAGGTACGTACGTGTTTCGGTAGTGAGTGAGATGTGCCAGAGTCAATTCCCATCCTATCCCTCCCCATTTTCCCAATCCTTTCTCCGAATCCATTCCTATATCTCCAAAGGTAGGCAGCGCATCCTCGGGCGTGCCAACGGTTGTCATTTTGGTCTGATGTTGGACTGTATCGCGGATGTTTATGGGCGATAGTATCTACTTACCATCAGGTGGACTGTATACTCATCTGCCAACTTCGTACATAAAAAAAAATATATATAGACATCACCCAAGGTTCGTCACCACATACCTTGGACCCTTCTCGTTCAGCCATCACATAGGAAGTTCTTCAAGTCGTCGATCCAACTGGTCGAAGGGCGTCCTATATTGCGCTTCCCGGTACGTCGTTTCCATTCGAGGTCTCGGAAACCCCAATGGTAATCAGTTCTGAGGCAAATAAATAATGCCTGCCCATATAAATAATGCCGGTCGGTTATCTTCGCATGTGGCAATCATGTCAGCGTGATTGTTCAAAAAAAAAGAAACAATCAATCAAACACACGGTCCTAATTTTACTTCAAATGAACATCGCAGAAGTCTATCTGAACTTCTGAATATCTAGTACTACTAAGTACTAGATATATATATAGGATTTTCGTAAGTACCAGAAGTATGTAAAGGAACATATTACAGCTAGTGTTGTAACGACCTAGAATACAGGCAAGGCATTCCCGAGACGGCTTTATCTAACCTCTATAGAAGCGTCTGAGTCGTCAGTGAGAGCATAGAGTAACTTTGAAACAGAGACCGCATAAATCAAACCATTTAATTCATAATTCGTGCAATCTCGTTCAGGATACTATTGTGGTTGCCGAGGTACTGCAGCTCATCGGGCATGTTTGCAGACGCTCACATTGTTAGCTTTCACGCCATTCTAAGAAAGAAAACTGCTTAGATGAGCAATATCCGTTGATGCGCCAACGGCATGCACACCAATAAATAGAATCCTTAGTAATAAATAATTATTGTTACCAGTATAGTTTTATACTAACAATTATATGGGCCAATGTCTAAGTTAAATAATGTGAATTTAGAGCGAATAAACCATTATAAAAAGAGCAACATATTTAAGAAATCTTATACTGTTTAATCTTCATTATAGTCAGAATATAATGAACTTGTTTTTTTTAAATTTCTAAAACTATTAACTTCCATTAAATCTATTCTATTAAAAAGAAGTTAATAGTTTTATAACGCAGTAGTGCAATAGCGTAGTTTAATCATATATGCAATAATCATTATTATTATCGGCATTTATAAAATCTCGCAATTAGAAAATCCAAAACAACAAGTAAATCTTAATTATCAAGATATTAATTATCATATTTATTTTAAAAAATGTTCAAAACACTAGAATTCAGAATTATCATTGTGACACGTTTCCTTGGCCAGACTATATTTACATAGATGTGAAATATATCGTGAAATACATGTTAATTATTACTTAGATATAATATTTATAGCGTTTGACATATTAAAATATTATACACTATTATTGTTGGACCTTATATAATTATTGAGTATTAAATAAATGGAATGGAGTATTCAGTATTTATTGTGGTAAGGAGTTTTTAATTAATGTAAGTATTTTAAGAATTTAATTTAAAATAAGTAGATAATAATAAAATAATTTAAAGAATTTAAGTAATTTAATTTAAGAATAAGTATCTATTGCTTTAAGAATTAAATATGATTTACCTTTGGGCAAGTATTAGTGGTTTTTTCAAAATACAAGGTGCTTGATCTTGCGGAACGACGAAAATTAGGTAAAAAACCGATTAATTTAAAGAAATAAATAATTTAAACAGTCTCTATTTAGTCTCTGTTTAAATACTACTCTATGCTAGAAGACGGCGCAGTAACGAGCTATATTCAAAGCGTTTCCATTGCTTTTCAATATCGACAGAGCATGTATAGTTATAATCATATGAGTTGGGTGGTAGAATATGCAGTAACGGGTTAACAAGTTATCGGTCAATATTAATTGAGTAACAGAAAAATTACAATTAGGTAATGCCATAGTTGCCATACCATACCATTGGCCTATGTCTCCTCATTGCTGGATATAGGCTCCCAATGCTCGTCACCACATACTTTTTTGTTCTTCTTATTTAGGCTTATAACTATACATTTTTTTAAATAATCTTATAACTTTTTTTAAGTCGACAGCTATTGACCTGACCCGAAGACTGCGTTTCTTATACAGTTTACGATGTAGGTATTCCATACTCGTCTACAACAACAATTATCGACCAAATGTGTGGTGACGGTCCTTGGGAGAGGCCTATATCCAGCAGTAAAGAGACACAGGCTGATGGTATGGTATTGAACTCTGGTAACTACCATTACCTACTCAATTTACCCTTCTGAAAAAGGACATCTTTCTACAAAAGGCAACTCTTAATTAATTAATTGTTGTGATACCATAATAATACTTTATTCATATTAAAAAATGACGCCATACGTCCAATATTAACATAGCGTTAATTGATCAATTGCTTGAACGCTCTCTCTCGTAAATTGTCAATAGGTAAAATCACGTGACAGTGATGACATCACCTATTTTTCATTTATGTTAAAGGCATTTACAGCTTGATGAGACTACAAAATCGTAAACGTGTCGTATGTAGAAAACAAGCTTGAGAATGCGTGGATTCCAATTTCAAACTTTTCTCTTTAATATTTTCATATTGTCATTTAAATATTACAAACAGAACATGGGTACGTAACCTATAAAAGAAAATCGCTGTTTTGTAACTTTTGTACAATGATTAAGCGGTTTTAAACAAAAATTTACGTTATTACTTTTATGCCTCTTTCCCTTAGTCTAAGAAATCTGTTTGGTGGGACTATGAAATGTTTCTTTTATAAAAAATACAATATCCGCATTTAAAAATGTCGTTTTAAGCGTATTTGTCTTGTTCTGCGGTTTTAATATCTGTCTTTATTCTTATTTCATTATTTTCTTTTGTTATGTATATATTATATTTATTTCTTACGTGTATACCTGATCTAGCGCCGGGTTTACTGGAAGATATCTCCCAAGGAGATAAGCTCACCTGTTGCACATGATTTATGTATGTGCACATATATGTGTGTGTGACAAAAGTAAAAATAAATGAGTAATAGTTAAAAAAATATTCTTTTAATAATACTTCCATTATCCGTTTCATATTTTTGTATATTTTTGTTTTCCTTTTGCTTTTCTTCGTCCGTGATTGCACCGCCGTCATTATTCTTTCCTGTCCTGAAGATTGACTAGAAGACAATGGCATGAGGCATTAAGGCCTCCCTTTGTACTTTGTGCAACAAAGTGTTAAATAAATAAAAATGAAAGCCTTTCCCAAGGCTCGTTACCACGAACGATCTTCAGCTTTTCTCATGCAGCCACCACCGCTAAACTTGTTGAAGTGGTCGGTTCACCTGGCAATAGGTAGGTCATGTAATGATACAGAGAACTGTCAAAAACGAGGAGGAGAGGAGATATTTGCAGGACTGACAAGGGTCGACAAGTCTATGGGCGACAGTATCCACTTACCATCAGGTTGACTGCATGCTCGTCTGCCGCCTTCGTCCATAAAAAAACAAGTTAATGTTGCTATTAACAGGACGCGAGTCACCACGATCATGTCGCCATAGTAACCGACCCCTGCGATTAGGTAAGGGTGGAATTGAGCTGGCAATGTTGATGAAATAAAAGTCACTATATACGTAACAATCACGTCAATATTTTTTGGTCTATTGACTTCCCGAAATTTCTTCGGCTATTGCGAATTAAATCAGTACCCCGCATACAAATAGAAACACCAATATTGTCGCGTCACGTGCGTCGTTTTGTGTACACTGAACGTGATTTATTTGCACAAACGGACGTATAATGTACTCTCGTGGATATAAACTGTCATTGTGTACCACAGTTGTGTACTATGTGTACAATGGCACCGACCTATCAGTTCGAAATATGTTTTATTAAAGGTGATTTAAATGGTGTGTTTTTAAAGGGCTGCAGGGTCTCCGGGATTGTTCCGGTACTTGTTTGTGTGTCCCGTGTTCAGGAATTTAAGCAGTTTGTCCCGGAAATGCACACTATGATAAAAGACCACGCAAAGTTCTTGATGGTTCATGTGAGCAGAAATGATGATTATTTCATTTTGTTAATACTTTGGATCCTTGTAGTTGTAGTGGGTAGTTGATTTGAATAACCCTAACCAGCCCTTTCGGTATCCAGTGCTGGATGTGTGCGTCCTCATGCACATTGTCTTGTGCATGAGGGATGTATGGCCTTTAAACACCACGCTGGCCAAGCGGGTAGGTGAGTCTACCCCTTTGAAGGCGCTGTAGTTCCTCTGGGCTTGTGATAGCTGATGGTACAATAACTTCTTTTGTTTGCAGGCTTTCTTGTGTTTTAATAGATTTGAAATAAAAAAAATTTAATGTTTGTGAATTAAACATTCATGAAACTGTATCTTTGTGTAAACTTTATGACGTGAATTTTAAATAAAAAGCTATATTCACCGAAAAACAAGAATTCAATTCAATTGGAAAACAAGGTGTGTCTTGCATTAGGTTTTGCTATTTTCTATCAAAGAACACTAACGTCTAATGTTCCCCAAACTAAAATCAAATTGAATGTGCCTTAAAGTGATACTCTAGCTAGAGTGCTATTCGTTCAATAGATTTACATGAAAAATGTTTTCCCACTGCAACGCGATCGCGTCGCAAAAATTGTCTGTCGCGAAACTCGACACGAGAACACTTTTAACATGTATTTGTTTATTCAACTCTTCAACCGGCTCGCGTTGGGTTTTTTCAAACGTAAATACCAAATGGCTGTATATTGACGCTTCCGTCGCCTAACGAGTTTAAAAAGTTTACATTTGTATTGTTGTATTATTTGAAATGGCGCGAATTTCACACATTTCATGTAACTTTTTAATTTTTAACAACGACTACATTTACGGGAAGCAAAGAGATTCGTAAAAAAAAGGTTGAATTAATGTTATTTTTAGATATAAAATATTGTATTTTGTGGGGGTCAATTTTAAATAAATTAGATCTACATTTTAGATTATTAATTGTAGTTGTTTTAATACAATTAGTGCCTTTAAGAACTAATTACATTTCGATAATGGAAACGCACTCGTGGCCGTGTACCTACTTCATACTATGTTGCTGATTGTATCTCGAGATATTGTAGGGTGTTATTTAAAAGCAAATTAATTATATCCTTACAGAATTTTTTCCAAAAGATATAAAATGTTAATCTAATTCAAACAACAGAATAATTTTCTTAAGCAACGCAATTTTTCATCGGCCATTGGCCTTTTATGTAAACATAAACATTGTTATGGCCGCCTTTCGGCAGGATATCTGAATTTTTGATGCTAGCCAGTATTGATTAAGGATACCACTTAACTTTATTGCCGGTAGTACAATAAAGAAGCAATATTATCCTTTATATGCTTTTTATTTTTATGAGCGTCTGCCCTTAAGTTATTGCTGTAGTGGTGAATTAAAATTGACATGACGTAAAGCCTTATTTATGTGTAATGTTGTGAGCGGTGTGACCTTTGAAAAGCTGAAACGCTTCAGGACATTCGATATTATAAGAGAACCATTTGATTAAATACCATTCGATTTGATATTTCGATATATTATTATTACTATATTCTATTCGGCGAAGAATAATAAAAAAAAACAATACTTTTGGAAGAATTATAAACAATTATAAATCACACGTTTCTATCGGAATATATATTAATTATAACCACAAACAAACAAACAATACATACATTCCTTCACATACATATTATATACACTCCATAAAAACGAAATACACTATGGCATAGAATAAATAATAGTTAAGGACCACTACCACAAGCGCCGAGAAACTAAACCACCTCTAAAAGAGTGGATTCGCCAACCCGATTGGCCAGCGTAGTGTTCTATGTCAAATTAGTGCAACGATGTAAGGTAGATAGATGTGTTTAACAGAATACTTACTGTAAACGAATTATTATGAGTATGTAAGTATGTATGAGGACTGCGCCAATATGACCATATTTCTCAATTTCGCCAACAGCTCAAGTGGCTTTCAATTCGTCGTTGTTGAGATGCTCATACAGCTCAAGTGGCTTCCAATTTGTCGTTGTCGAGATGCTCATACAGCTGAAGTGGCTTCCAATTCATCGTTGTCGGGATGCTCATACAGCTCAAGTGGCTTCCAATTCATCGTTGTCGGGATGCTCATACAGTTCAAGTGGCTTCCAATTCAACGTTGTCGGAATGCTCATACAGCTCAAGTGGCTTCCAATTCGTCGTTGTCGGGATACTCATGCAGCTCAAGTGGCTTCCAATTCGTCGTTGTCGGGATGCTCATACAGCTCAAGTGGCTTCCATTTCGTCGTTGTCGGGATGCTCATACAGCTCAAGTGGCTTCCATTTTGTCGTAGTCGAGATGCTCATCACACACTCTCTCTCCTCTATCCGTGGACAGCCGGATGCTCTAAGGAAAATTTTAACTATAGTTTTTCACATCCTTTCAATCTTCAACTTTCAGATTGTGTTCTCCTTAAAACCATTCTTAAAACCTTCTTAAAACCTCCTTAAAACTCCTGACCATTCTTCTATTTTCTATTCACGTTTGGTTACTGTCAAAGCGGAAAGCGGTTCGCTTATGGAGTGCATTACTTTTAACTATAAAGCGCCCACAATCTTTGGCTAGTTATAAAAGGCTCGATAAAGAACACTAACTACCTCGTAGATCTACGCCCAAATTCTTTTCCTTTATCTTTCTGTATGTATGTATATGTATTTATGCCTGTAGGTATCTATATATTTCTGTATGTATGTATCTACGAATGTATCATATATACAGACATTATTTCCTTATTGCACTATCTACCTCTATTTCGTCTACTGACTTATCGTTACCACCAAAAGGTTGCCTGGAAGAAATCGCTTTAGCGATAAGGCCGTGGGTTGTAACTTGTACTACTAATTTCTTGTACTTTATATTACTCTGTACGTTTAGTCTATATAATAAGCTACCAAGCTTCTATTCCAATCGGGCCTAAATGCTCCGACAGTATCCTATGTTTTGTATTTGGAAAAACTATGTTTTGTATTTGTATCATGAGTCATATGAGTGATTAAGTGCAGTTCCATTTTTTCATAAAATGCATAGATCAATATTATTGTATTAAGAAAGAACATTTAGAAAGGCGTTGCTCTTGTCATATAAAAATTATTTCTTTTGTACATTTTCGTAACAAAATCTATTATGGACGTCAATTTGGAAAATGGCATTTACTTTTTATATCAAAAATAAAACATCCTTCTTTCGTACGTATTCAAAGGGACTTTCTTTGAGAACAAGATGTGTCAGAGGAAAATATATTTTCATTTCTGACATCATCGCGTTTTATTTATTTCGGGACAATGAATTACTAATTTACGTTCTTTTTTTTACCAAAACTTTATCTTTAAAAATCAATCCTTTCAATCGGCTTTAAAAAACACAATAAAATCTAACTAATTCTCTCCGAGATTAAAGCAGACATACAGACAGATGTTGTGTATTGCATTGTCCATTATTACTTATGTCAATTATTCAATCAGTCAGGGGGGGGGGGGCAATTGCCCCCCTCTAGAGATTAAAAAAAAATTGAATTTGTACCTACAATTCATATTTCTCCCATCCTCTCTCTCATCTTGTTCCCCCCTGGCCCATTGGCTGGCGTTGGCTGGCTACGTCCTAGTTTGTAGATAGAGTTAGAAATAATCAGCTGCTAGATAGCGAGGAATGTCTCTTCTAAAGTCCGGAGAAATAGATGATTCTAGGACCGCGCTGTGTTTAGGTTTAGAACTAATCTCTATGCAGACCGCATAAGATGCTATAAAATATTAATAATAAGACCTTAATAATAAGTTAATAAGACCGAGAATCGTCTATTTATCCGGACGTAAGACCCACTATCACACACTCTCGTCTGCTTCTCTCACCAATCAATACCGGCAATCTTCAGACAACACAGATATAGTATAAGATGAAAATCAGGAAATTATGAAGAAAAAAGTTCAAAGTCGAATTACTCGAAAACCAGTCATTTTTGCGTAGAACACCTTATTATAAAATTTACTGCAAATGAGCTCTACTATAACCCCTTAAAAGGAATACGTCGAATTTCCTGTAACCCTGTATATAATACGCAGTATAATGTAAACAAAATAAGTAGATACCTAACTATCGCGTACTATTTACCGCGTAGTTTATTTAATTAGGTAGTTTGTATAATATTATAAATTGAATTAATTACAGTAATGACAAGTTGCCTGGAAGAGGCCGCTTTTTGTATCACTTACACTGTATTCTTTGATGAGCATCAAAGTGTACCTGCTTTCTTACATACAGTAACAGAGCAGTTCTTTTGAGGCAGTTATTTTTCGTCAATACTCTAACCCAGCGATTCTCAAAGTTATAGGAACCGCGACCCCCCCTAAAAAAAAGACCAAGTTTGGGACCCACCCTACCCCTTACATGAAAATAGCATTGTGTCGCTGCTGCAGCATGTTCTCTTTTACGTAGCGTAGTTATGTGAAGGGTTGTACAATTAAGAAAATAAAAAAAATCCAGTATCCAGTGATGATCGAAATTTTTAATAAGTAAAATAAGATAAATAAGAACACTATACTTAAAATTAGATTAAATTTATTGTTTTTGGAGCCCACCCAATATTCGGGAAATACTGCCCTAACCTGCTTGCCTGGAGGAGATCGTTATTCGTTTCAGGACTGCCCTTTGTATACTTTTTATTGTATATTATTTATTACCGCACCTCCCGTCACAGAAGTGCGGTCCATCGGCATTTCCTTGATACGGAGGTGTCGCGCACTGTTCGGTCCAAAAATTATTTTATACTGCGAACTCGTAGGCTGTCGTTCAACAGCCTACGAGTTCGCAGTATAAAATAATTTTCTCAAAACTGCCTCAAGAGGTATTTACATTAAGCTGCGATATGGGGTTCTTTAAGAAAGCTGTGAATAGGATTTTGCAAGGTCGGCGGCACGCCCGCATACCCCCTGGTGTTGCAGGTGTCCATGGGCGGCGGTAACACTTACCATCACGTGGGACCGCTTGCTCGCCCGCCCACTTGTCTATAAAAAAAGAAAAAAAAATATGTTTTTGGTGCTATTTATCTTTGGTGTACAATAAAGAATACTTAATTAGTAATTACTTCTTACTTCAATTTAGTTCGATTTACTGAGTGGTTTTGTAAACTTCTTCACATATTTCGATACTCGATTAATCATAGTATTATCAATTTTTATGGCTTTTAGAAACTCTTAAATCGTCGTATAAGTGTCTTATGTGTGTCATAAGAGGCCGTTATAGCCGCTGTAGCAGCTACAAATTGTTATTAATAGCCCGTACATGTAGTTTGTACTATATTTCATGAATTTAAGGCGAATTACAGACTTTATTATTTCTTCATATTGATGAAAATCTTCAACGTAACGAAAGGATAAAAAGAATATATATTAAAATTTTACTATTAAACCAAATACTCAATTTGTTGATTTTTTTCTCTTGAATGTTTTAAAATAATGCGAAACGTCAAGTGTGACGTTTCTAATCTTACGAAATCTTACCCACGGGCTGCTAAACGGCTCCCACTTAAGACAATGTGTCTTATGCTATGCGTCGCGCCTCTCTGCTAGCAGGACTTATGCTACGAGCACAGATTTAATATATTCCGTAGCATAGAGGGACCGCTAATGAACAGCAATCTGAAGCAGCCTGTATAAAAGCCGCAAGAGCTGCTGCGTGTTAATGTATGCGTGTCTAAAAACATATCTTTCGGTCGTAATGAGAGCGATCGGCATAGTCTCAGTACTTCACTTTATCGAAAGGCGACGTTAGTTCTAAAGTCTATGCATACGAGTTATTGAGTGAAAGGGTTCTTTCTGCATAAACTTGTAGCGTCCGTCTATCATAAAAATAATCGCTAAAAATTTTACGTGAAAGTTTATATTTTAGGAATCTTTCGCATTGTACAAACCGTAATCAGTCCTTTCAGTGTCCACTGCTGGACATGCGCCTCGACGTGCACATTGTCGTGTGCATGAGGGATGTGTGACGTTAAAACGCCACACTAGCCAAGCGGGTTCGCGTCTTTAAAGGTAGTGTAGTTCTTAAGGGCTTGTGGTAGTCGCTTTTCTATCCCTTATAATTGGGCCGTTCTAATAAGTCGGATTTGACTTATGACAAACCATACAATCTACCGATGTGAAATATTAATTGTCATAGACGCAACGCTTCCAAGAAAACGACGCTTAAAATTGATCGAGTTATACCACCACACGATGCCTCGATCGATTTTAAGCGTCGTTTTCTTGGAAGCGTTGCGTCTATGACAATTAACATTTCATATCGGTGGATTATATGGTTCGTCATATGTTAAATCCGACCAATAGGTCGGTCGGCCCAATTATAGTCGATTTTTACGACACACCGGAAGAGATGGGGAGGTACTATACTATTTCTGACGCGGCGCCGCCGGCCGCCACCATAGGGTTTCATGTTGCAAAATGAACATGAATCAAAATTAAGGTTTTCATGGTTCATCTGAGGTGTGTGGGCGACTGACCGTAGTGATCGAGAGCGAGACAAGTAGCGTGGAGAAAGGGACAGGAGACTGCGTCGGCCTGCTCGGCTGCGACCGCTGCGTTTGTAAATATAATTATGGAATTGTTCAACTTTCTTTTCGTTTGGTTTTATAAATTTGGTTATGTAATTTGTGTTTTTCAATTATGACTTTCTTTTTTCTGCCTACCTTTGTTTTATATTCATATTTATTTGTAATACAATGTGTATACTAATCATCGATTAATTAATTGTGCTTGATCCATGATACTAATGTCAATTTCCGAGGAAATGACAATAAAACAACCCTTTAAAGTTTTTAATGCCATTCGTAACTATACAAAGAAATGTGCCTATACTTAAATCTTAAATAAATAGAATCAAAGCAAATATTCGTTATATTCATCATATTACATTCATTCATTCGTTATAACTAACCATTAGGTGTATTTTATTTTTCATTATCGCCCATAATTCATGTTTAAACGCGTGTAAAATCGCATATCAAAATTTTTTCATTAACTGAAACGGGCGAGAACATCGGAAACTTTTCAAATTAGATGTCGCCCTACACGCTAGGGTGACTATAAACTTTGTGAAGGGTCGGAGCTTAATTAACAACATAGAACCCAGGTATTTTATATAAGTGTGTATGTGTAATAGAACTTTGTTTATGGCGAATATTTGTTAATTTTATTCAATTACTCGTAGATACAGTAGGATTAAAAGGAGTTGACAACATAATATTTGAAAAAATTCTAGCTTTTATTAAGTACCCATTACTCATTTAAGTACCCATGAGTATAAGTCAACCTGTTACATTTTTTTTTATACAAAAATGGCAGCAGATCACGTGGAATGTATAGTCCACCCGATGGTAAGTGAATACCGTCGTCCATAGACACACATGCCAACATCAGTCTAGAATGACGAACGTTGATACGCCCCCGAATGCGCTGCCCACCTTTCCAGATTAAGGAATGGATTGCGAAAATGGGGAGGGATAGGATGGGACGGAAATGGGCGAGTATGGATAGTGTTATGCATATAAATTAATCAATAATCACTAATTATTTATTATTAATGTAATAAGAAAACATGATAATATTTAGTTAGTTTTAGTCTACAGATTGGCATATCAAAAATACATAATTTTTTAAGGGCCTTATATAGTGTATATTTTAGGTAAAAAATATGTATATAACGTGCTTAAGAGTTTAATAATTGTTAGTAAAAATTAAACTAGCTGCAGTATTGAATTGATTTCATTTCGAGTAAGAAGTCTTTCTTTATAGAAGAAGTAGCAATCGGCGGGCGGTAATGATGGTGGTAAGTCGTAAGTGGTCAAACGTTAAAGATGGATTTTCATTTTCAGTCATAACACTGATGAGTTTACAGTTATTGTCTGACGTAGTCTGATTTAATTTTATGAGTTAGTTAATGAGTAGTTTTCCGTTTTATGCGCCCATAAAACTGGCATATTTGGCATAAACAAGTCTAGATTTTGGCTCGTGTCCAATAAAAAAGCTCCCAAAAGTCCCGTCAAAACAGTTCAGTTTGGTTATCCTATCACAACCCTAAATACAAATTGTGTCTATTTGCGCCCATTTCGCGGGGCAAATAAACAAATGGGCTCTAATGGCGGATAGGCGTTTTAATAGCAATAGAAGGGGCAATTTCAAGCAATAACAGAAAACGGGACGAATTTTAAAAGCCAAGTTCTCGCTGTTGTTGTTTTATAATAATTGTAGGTTTATTTGTGCAGAGATTAACAATTATGTACATATATTGGTTTATATTTGTGTCGGTAAGTATTCTCTCTAAGCTTATATCGGATCTAATTTAGCTTCCAGTTTTAAGTATAGAATTAAATACAATTTGTACACTTACCGAATTAAATTGAAAATAATAATCAGCCGAGATGAAACGGAATGTTTGATTCCCCTTTCCACTTTGAGTTTCTGTCACTAAAAAAGGCTTGTCTAGTCCATATTTACTTAATTTATTCTCTATAGCACAAAATGGCAACAGACAGACTTAATGCTTAAAAGCACTATCTCCCAGTAAATGTTTGGGCTATTAAGAGATGGCGCGGTAAGTGCCAATGATAGATATGTAAGATTAAGTAAAACTATAGTCAATCTTAATTAATTGCCATGTTAATTATATACAATTATTAATTTAATACTGTATCGCTATCGGTGTAGGGGTTGTGACCTACACCTATATTGTGGAAAATTGAAAGAGTTGTTTATTTTTATAGCTCTGTGATTTTATAATTGTCTCGTACTTATCTGTTAATGTTTTCGTTAGTATAAAATGATTATGATTGTTAAGAATGCACCCGGTCCCTTTGGTACCCGGAAATGCACTTTGTTGATTATGTTGTTTGTTTTGTTATTGTGTTCCGTGAGTGCACTCCCTTCGAAATTGCACTGTAGTGACGTATGCGCGTTAAGAAATAAAGTTTGACAAAAAAAAATTGTCAAAATATCGAAATTATAGCGATTTCAGCGGCGATAGCGATAATCATGATCTCGGCAATATGTATTTTTTTTCGAGATCTTCCATAAAATAAATACAAACGTACCCACAGCATCGGCCAATCAAACGTTCGCACATATACAAACTCCTTTGCAGTTCACTATCAATTTTTCAATAAGCGCTCAAGTAGCGACACCTGTAAATATCACACTGTAAACTAAACCTATTCATTTAGTTAGAGCAGGTGCCCCGAACTTGTTTTCACTTGTGGCACGCTTATATTCTTATATTCAGAAATATAATTAAAAGTACAGGATTAAAAGATAATAAAAAATACATGCATTACTTAATTGATTTAAAAATTATTTTAATTTACTAATTTTATAGTAAAAAAACATTGAATAACTGAAAAAGTGTATAAACCGCTGTAAATTTGTCACGCGCTGAGCACTGAGTTGGAACAACGAATAAGAACTTTAAAATAACTGTAATATTTGTATATTAGTACTTAATAAATCATTTATGATCGCATAAAGTTTGTACTCGTACCAACGCTCGTTTGGCCTATGCTCTAAGCGAAAGTCTGTAGTAGACTCACAGAAATACGGCAACCTTTTATTCAATGACCTTATTTCAGTTTATTTAAATTAAAATAAGCAGACACATTTTTCAACCTTAAAACCGTTTGTTAACAATTTCTCTTAAAGCCGTTTTCATACGAAGGCTCGCGACTTTCTAAATGTGTTTAACATTTTTTCGCGTCTTAAAATTCGAGGGCATCTTTTATTTAAGTTTACGTAGCTGTAGCCTGTTTATGTGGCACAAGTCACAAGCGGTAGCGATTAAACTTGTAGCATTAGTGAGAAATTAGTAAGAAGATCAATTTCCATTAAAATGGCAAAAGAGCATTAATAATAATGAACAACACTGCGATTAATTAAATATATAATTGTGATACAAAAAGAATATATGTGAATTTTTCCTTAATAAAACGGTAATTTCATAGGTAAAGACCTAATAAAACTTATTTTTTAATTTATTATTATTGTTTTATATTGTTATAGAAGGGCCTTGTTGGCCGCGGAGGTCGCCCAGATTTATAATATCACCACCCAATCTCTTCCCGTGGATGTCGCAAAAGGCGATTAAGGGATAACAAAGCTACCACAAGCCCTGAAGAACTACATCACCTCTAAAAAAGTAGACTCACCAACCCGCTTTGTCAGCTTAGCGGCCATACAACCATCGTACACAAGACAATGTATCATGGACCTAATATATCAAATAACGTGGACCGAATTAACTAACCAACTCGTTAATACTATAATCAATCCTGTCAAACTCGTGTTAAGACTATCAGATTGTTGTATGTTCATGTAAGTAAATTGTGTAACACCAAACAAATGTTTAGTCAATATTCAGATAAATTTGACATTATTATTATATTAAAAGATGGTACGAGTCTTAAAAGAAATACGATCGTTTGCATTTCATGGTTATTTCTTTTTACAGATTTTTCAGTAATTGGGAGTGATAATCTAATTTTGCGGTAGTCTTCTCAAAATCCATAACTATCAACAGTACTTCAAAATAAGTTAGGTACTTATGGCAAATCGCATCATGTTCTCGCTTAGACCATACACCGTCAAATATAAAATGCTGTCGAGAAGAAAAATTTGATCCGGCTCGTTGGCACGACCCAGTTTTCCTCTCATTAAGGAGCCCCTAAAAACTGAGCTTTAATTTTACAAATGGCCACCCCATTTAGCGTCTGAAACATGGGAATACGAAAATACCTAATTATTAAGTGTTTTCATTTCAGTGACAAAATTACGGAACCACCGAAGACAAAAGAAAGTTTTAAAATTGGTTTTAATATTGTCTTAAATTTCCTTAAAGAGGAATTAGGATTTTCACTTGACAAGAAGACACTGGCTAAAATTTAATTAAAATCACAGAATGATGAATATTAATTCAGAATAAGCTGTTCGGTAAATTAAAAATAAACGTAGTTAAAAGTTAAAAGTGCAATAAATATTGTTAATAAATTTTCTTTCAGAAATATTTTCAACGTCTCCAAGTCGGTAAGTATCCATGCCGCAGGTCCGATAACCTAAGTTTGACTTTAGTTTTCTTTCATATATTAAACCACTTCAAATTCCCACCAGTGAAATATTTAAAATCTAAATGCATGTAATTTTTAGACATAAAGGAAAGACGTCAAGCGTACACTGGCTGTCACTACACTCATGTTTCCACTGTAGAGTTGTTTTCTACTTAGTGTATGTACATCGGTGGGAACGATTCCGTTTTACTCGTATCTTACAAACTAGCCACCAGTACAACACTTTTCTTGCATTTCAGAGTATCAGTGAGTTACTAACGAATGGAGAGGGCAAATAACAGATTATCTTTAAAGTTTATGTATTTTAAAAATTTGGTATTATAAGATGATTTATTTTAGGTTGAATCGGTTTTATTTCGATTTTGTTCAAACAAAAAGATCGGGAACGAAATTTTAAAATACTCTCTAAGCGGCAAAATTCGTGTCGCTCGATCGTCACTGCGCTAGTGACGATCGAGCGACATGCCATAGAGTTGCACTCTTATTAGAGTTGCATTATTAAAAATAACAATCTTAAAAAACTTTTAAGTTAAACGATTTTATATTTTATGTGCACTGAAAACTACGTGTAGCCCTTTCATTTGATACCCATATTGAGGGGGTTAAGGAAAAATATGTAATCCGCCATTTTGTATCGGCGGCCATCTTAGATTTATAATGTTATTGATTTTATTATATTGTATTGTCATCTAAATTAAATGTGTGTACCAAATATCAGATCAATCTGACAACGGGAAGGTGCTTAAATTTCAATTTATAATTTTGACCCAAATAAATAAACAAATAAATTCCGTACGGGTCGAGCTAAATAAAACCGTTTAATAAACTATCTTTGAACGAGTTTAGTGTTTCACACTTTTATTTATTCAAACACAAATATTCAAATTATTAGTTATTTATTCAAGTTATTTAAACTACTCGTATTACTAGCTCTTTGGCACAGAGCAGTTGCAACTGACATTTCCGTGGGGAGGAATTAAGTGTACTCCCACACCACGAGCTGTTTGCTTGTGAAAATAACTAGATCTGAGAAGCTTGTTGGTAGAAATAACTAGCGGCCGGTTGCTGTTGAAGTGTAGACATTTGTAACTTTTTTAGTTATAATTACGAGTATATCATACTTACCGATAATATTTGGTAGAGTTAATCATCCATACTCACACACACACACGCGCGCGCGCACATACACACCATCACACGAATACACACGTGTATATGTGAATAATTATATAATTATGAGGAATGATTTACAATATGCTTAGATATATTGAAAATTCTAAATTCACCTAAAATACGAACGTTTACAATATGCTAACACATCCTTAAGTGTTTAAGACACACATTTTCAACTAGTTGGAGAGGCTCGGAGTTTATTAAAAAGGGTCGTGTTATGCTTACGCCGGCCGACAAAACACGACTAAAGACGTTCGTTGAGGACATCGAACTCGCGAACAACACTGTCATGGAAGCTACAGTTTTTTTGTATTGAGAAATCTTTGTCAACGGTTGTTTTTCACTTCACTTTCATTTAATCTTGTAAAAATACACACTACAGGCTATGATAGGGCCCTACAATGAGGTAAGTGGTGGTAAAAGTGCTAGAGGCCGAAGCGAGTTTCATTCGGGTAGAGTCGCAGTGCAAGCGAGATATCAATCGGCTTTATAGGGAGAAAATTCTACCGCTCACTGCTGGGCATGGGCCTCCTCATACACATTGTCTTGTGGATGAGAGATGTATGGTCTTAAAACGTCACGCTGGCCAAGCGGGTTGGCGAGTCCATTATTTTAGATGTGCTGTAGTTCCTCAGGGGTTTTGGTAGCGGATATGTTGTCCATTAGTTGCCTTTTGCAACACCCGCGGAAAGATATCGGGTAGTCTAAAGACGCCCGTACCACACGGATAATTGCAAAGATCACATTCTAATTTCAATAAACCTAGTTACAATATCTGGGAAACTCTGACAATAATATAATCCATCCAGTATATTATCCGACAATAATATCCTTTGCTCAGAATATAATGTTAAATAATTCTTTGCTGTTAAATAACTTTTAGCCATGTTTTTTCTGCCACCATGCCCTTAGGAAAGGAGACTCGAGCGTACTTGCGACGTTAACGCTGTCTTGAGAGAGGTTCAACTTAACTGATCCTACTTCTTGCCGTTGTAAAACTTGTAGGATCCTTTTTAAATTAAAATTTTAAGTAGGTCTAGTGGGTGTTTTACGTTAACACAATTTTCCTTGAATAACTTCTACTTCCTTGAATTTTTCTACCCTTGTTATGAAATTAACTAAGCCTTTGTTGTTGGAACGCGATTTGAAAACATTCTTCTGCATATGAATATAATGTGCTCTAACAATCACCAGAGATAAGGTGTAGGAATCACGAAATCAATACTAAATTGCGTTGCTCTGAAAAGAGATTGTTTTTATTAAACACAATGTGGCAATACATCGGATATTAATTTAAAAGGTACGAATCATACCTGAAAAGAGAAACAACATTTAAAGCTATTGATTCTCAAATTCTTTATAGATCAAGTATTCTTATTTATATTCACTTGCACCTGCCTGACATGAGTGACAACACAGCCCTTCTGTCAAACCTCCATTGCCTCAACCATAGAGTAACCACAGACTGGCACAAACTCCATAGAGCCACCATCATAGTGAATTTGGTGAATGACCATTTACATCTCCCCCCCCCCCCGTTTTTAGGTTTCTTCTGGTACTGGAACAAGTTTTATAATGGAGTAATGAATATAATGATGTAGTGAATAAACAATGGTTATTCTTCTTGTTTCATTAACCTGGTGGTTATTTTATTAACCAGTTTCATTTAAACATAAATTATTTATGAAATAGAATGGAATTTATCTTTTTTCAAAGGATTTTCAGAATGAGAGCAATTTGTTTTTAAAATTTAATTATTAATGTGAATACATTGTACACAATAGAAGCAAAGGTAATTTTTTTAGATTATTTTTTAAGAATAAATCTTCCATAAAATATGTATAATTTCCATTTTAACATCACCATGACAAATAAAATTATATGAAATGATTATTATATGACTTGTTTTATAACATTTGAGATTTTCACGTTTTTTATTATACATATATCTATCTATTTAAACAGCTCAGTCAGTTCGTGACCACGGTTGGTGCTACCCAACCGAAACGTCGAGTAAAATAAATAAGGTAAATTCGCGTTAAGACCCTTTTATATAAACTTCTTTTATCCAAAACTCCAAGTTTCTGGTTTGATTTTAAATTATTGAAAGATTTATCAATGTGTTTATTCATTTTTTCGCGAATATCATCAAAATGCACTTGTCTATTTTCTAAGTATGTATTATATAACACTGAGATCGTCAGTTATCATTTTTAGTAATTTAGTAATTTACTATTATGAACAATATTATATGCTTTAGTATTTAGTAATAGTAGGTATTAAAATAAAAAGGTATTAAAGTGGGAAATATCTACAAAGTAACGCCCTATTATGTTACCTATGTTATTGCAAAATAAATGTTTTGATTTGATTTGAAAATAATAATAAAAATACTGAATAACATCAGTATTCATATTTATTTCGTAATGTCAGTAGTATTTCGTATATACCTATTCCGTGGTCATGTAATTACGTTATAATAACATTTGAGATTATCGGTTTTTTTCTCATATTATTTCTCTATACATTTATTATTCGATTTATTATTCGCATTTATTTTAAATAGATATGATCCGTTTAAATAGATAAATGTGTAGTTACGTTGACATAACTGCGCTATTTAGGTACGTGATTCAGTTAGAATTTCCATACGAGAACGAGAGTCATAGTAGAGATTTTGTGGTAGATACAGGAACGTTTATACACAGTAGGTGATCTTTGCGCTGCAGCCTGTACCTAAGGTAAACAAACAGAATGCATCAGAAGATCAATTTGGTTAATTTGTAGATTACTTTTTTTTTTGAAAAAATTAACTAAATTGAAAATACTATGAGCAATCTACAGACGCGGTTTTCAACCGATATCATGTTGTTCAGAAACACTCCCTCCACCGACAGCTACTTATCGTACCATGAGACCTTGGATACATACAATTTTTATTAAAATAAATAGTTCATTCGATACTGCAATGACAATGTTCTTTAGCAGACAATTGAATGTTATTTATAGATATATTAATGCATATTAATATAAATAAGAGTCCAAAAATTAATAATTACGAGTATATTTACAAACATGTATACAGAGGTGTAAGTGACCAATCAATTTCCGAAACCTGAAACCATGGATTTAGCTCTTAACTGTCCACAGCTCATGTGTTATGGGTTTTGTAGTAAATAAAATAATAAAATAAAATAGAATCGCAGGGCGATATTTCGAGGGGTACATAAGAAGAAGGTGGCAGACTTGCCGTCAGTCCACCTGTGGTAAGTGAATATGCACCATGCGACATCCGCATCACATGCCGACATCAGTCCAGAATGACAAACATTGGCAAACTCTCAGAAGCGCGGCAAACCTATCGAGATTTAGAAATGAGTTTGAAGAAAGGGATGGGAAAATGAAGAGAGACATGGCAGGATGGTGTGGGAATGGACTTTGACACATTTCACTTACTTACGAAATACGCGCATAGATTGGTAGAATAGGATAAAGTGGGAAATGCAGTACATTTTTAGTCTTCTGTGAGAGAGGTGTAACGTGGTCAGCCGCATACGCCCAGCGGCTGTGGCATACAGTGTGTGTACTTAAAACGGTGGCGTGTAAACGCTTAAGATGTTAAGCTCGGCTTTTGTGCGATAATGTGCAATGAAGTGTATAAATAAATAAATAAAATAAACGGCATGTGCCGGTGTGTGGGTTTTAAACAATTTATATTTCTGTGAGAAGAATCTTTACTGTCTATTTATGTATACTGCTGTAGAATCTAGTTACATAACTGCAGGTGGGCTGGACTAAGGGAATTATCGCCACAGTCCAGCTTCCAACTTCGGCTTCACGAAGTTGGATCGCACGCGGTTTGCTTTGAAGCGGATAGTTTCCGTTGCAGTTAGATTGAATACAGTTTGTGGATTGTTCTGGTTCATTGACATAGGCACCGCTACATTTATACATAAACAACTGGACTGTATAAAGTTGAAAGGCGAAAAATTTTAAATGCAAAACAGAGAGAAGAAGAGATGAAATAGATATGGTAGAGTGGAGTCTGTACTAAATTTTATTTATTGACATTTTTACATATTTTATAATGAAAAGATAATGCAATGCAATGCAGACCTTTCAGTATCCACTGAAGGACGTGAATGCACACAATGCCTTGTGCATGAGTAATGTGAGGCCTTAAAACGCTGGCCGACGGGTTGGCGAGTCCACTCTTTCAAACGTGATGTAGTTCCTCAACGCTTGTTATCCCTTAGTCGCCTCTTACGACACCCACGGGAAGAGAAGGGGTGTTGTTATTATTGAATAACCCATCTACAGCTATAGGGTCAGCTGACACCACACGGCACGGAGAAGAAAATACTTAAATCTAAAAACCAAACTGTACTTAAGCGCGGATAAGAGATAAGAATACGGAATCAGTACGGACTCAGTTTGTACTTAAATATATTTGGATTAGTACCATACTATACCTTCAGTATATTGCTCAACACTGTTAGATAGATATAGGCCTCTCCCAGGTAGGCTAGATGTCAATAGGATGTATTATTAAAATGCCAATTTCATTTAATATACTTAAACATAAACACCATTTTATGCGCTTGCGTTGGTGTCTTATTTTTATTGATATGGCGTGCTCATATTTCCTAATATAGTCATATGGCCTGCTCATATTTCCTAATATAGTCATATTTCATATTTTAAACGATGATACTTGGTTCTGATTCATTCTCAATTTTTCTCACTAAATTGAACGTGAAATGGTTTGAATTCTCGTAAGCTAGAATTCATCTTTCATCGGAAGACTTCATATTTAAGGTTAGTAAATTCTAAATTGAAAAATTCTAAGGCCCTGATATACAGATAAACACAGAGACTAGAAGCGCATGCGACGTACGGGATCACACTGAAGCATTTTAACTGATTAGATTATTACGAATATCTTCTTGACATAGTCTGTCTCGTTCATACTTAAGAGAATAGCAATAAAAAAAAACCTTGTGATTTTATTCACTACTCATGCGCTCTATACTGAGATGTTTCAATGAGTCTTGTGTTATCTGGCCAAGTACCCTTTTTTTTACATGAGACACTTTTGTTTACCTGTGATATGTTTGTGCATGACTCAAATACCACTCAGCTGTTAATAGCTAAGTTAAAATTTACTTCTAAATGGGTCCAAAACATTTTGCAATACCGGTAAGTTAATTAAAATGAAAAGGTGTATTTTTTAAATTCGGCTCCTTCTCAATTGAAATGTCAATAACTTGTTTTTCATTACGGAATCGCTTATTATTAATATCATTTTAGAATCTGTATTTATTGGACAAGTTTTTAAAATAATGGGCACAGATTGTGTAGTACATTTTTTTTACACCATTCGCCCCCAAATTCACATGATTTGCTAGAGATTAGAGTTGAATTTTGAAATAAAGACATCTTTTCTTTAATATATTTAAGTTTCCATTTAAAAAAAGTATTGTATGTGATAACACATGTATTTATCAATAATAAACAAGAAACAAAATAAAAAAATAATGTTATTTGTTGAAATAACAGCCAAATTAGTAACTCAAGGTATCGATTTTTCAAAATAATAATAATAATGAATAAAAAAGACCCGTGGAAAAAAAAAAATTCAAATTCTGGTATGTGATAGCTGAATATATGGTGTATCGACCCCTTAACGTTGGACCACTATTTACGACACACCCTGTACATAAAGCATCAATCGGCTTTTTGGCAGGAACTCGAGGAGTGAAGTTGGGATATTGTTTGATTATTGTAGAACTTGTGTATTAGGCGTTTTGTGGTTTAATAGTGATAGTTTATTAAACTTCAAGTGCTTTTCGTGCTTGGTGTTTGTGATAATCAAATAAAAGCGTGGGACTGCGTTTTTCGTGTGCTTCCAAGGAGTCCTCTTCTGTCCTCAGTAAACCTACTATCGCTTTACTGAGCGACTACTGACTTCGACGGGACTGGACATTGATAGGATACATTTTACTTTGAAATTGTTTATTATTACGAAGAAAACTTGACACTGGCAGAACGTGCTAGTTGCACCTATGCCATATATGAAGAAAAAAAAGGTATCGATCAATCAACCGTTCGCACAAATGCAAACTCCTTTGTAGTCCATTTATTAATTTATTCGATAAGCGTTCAAAAATAACGTTGTAGAACAAACCTATGCATTCAATTAAAGCAATGAATACGGGCTTTAAAATCGGTCGTTTAGGAACGAAGAAAAGCTTGTAATCGTGCCGATGCTCGGTTGATCCCCAATTTAAGAAAAACAAAGAAATTCCAAAAAAAACTTGTATTTTTATACAGCAGTATAATTCTTATATACTTTTGCTATCGGTGCATAGAGATTACACAGTCAGTCACTAACAGTCCTCACCGGGAGGAGGAATAATCCGAATAGACGCATGCATTTTATAAAACACATATTTCGTTTTCTTCAAACTATTTCATAGGGTCCAACACAATAAATTGCACACACACAACACACATTCCAACACACACAAAATTGCGTTGTTTATTATATTGAATAATAACAGCAACAATATCAGTCTGTAAAGTCCTACTGTAGGGCAAATTAGTGGCCCTTGTAGTCACGTGGGAGTTCAGACAAAGTTTGGAAACTACTTTTTTCAAACCGTTTACAGCATAAGTAGATACACATGAAAGTTTTGTTAAATGAAGGTATTAAAATAAACTATTTGTCTTTTGCCTCAGAGAGAACAGACATCTTTTAACAGAAACTCAACATTCAATTGTCAAAATGATAAAAGGTCATTGATAAAAGTTGTGGATATTCATTTTCATTAAAACGTAAACTCAAATTTATCGCCGTATAACTTCGCGAATGTAAATAATAAAAACCATTGGAATTGCGTAACGCAATTTATATGGGGAGCAAGGGTGTAAGGGCTCTCATTCACCTGTAATGCTATGCTAAGAAATTACATGCCAGTGTATTTATTTTTCCACTCTTATTTTAAGAATAGTCTTCGGGCCGTAGAAAACGCTGTCAGCACAAAATATATTTTGAATCTTAAAAATACTTAATATTAAGAATGATTAAACAGAAAATTTATAATACTTGAAACATAAATTTAGATTTATTTAACGAAAATCCAAAATATAGTACATGCACCTTAAAGAGTTGGACCAAATTGTTAAATGGCATTTCAACCAGTCGGAGTGGCTAGGAGTCCTGTCAAAGCACGAATTCACGAAATTATTGAATTACGAAATCAGTTATAGTGTTATAATAACGATGTCACACATCGTGGTACATCCTGCAAGTAAGAAGATTTTTGAGTACATTAACATTTATTTCTTTTTAACATCAAAGAAATCTTAAGGCATCTTCATTTCATCGTCAGCTGAAGCCAAGGCGAAGCGAATATTCGCTTCAACTTGAATGTGAAGATGGACCCCAAAACTGGGGTAAAAGGCAGAACAGTGTTATTCGCGTATTTCCCGCGGGGTTCATACTGATTCCGCCCTCCAACCCTCAGATTGCCATGATGATGTTGCTTTGTATACTTTCATTCCACAAAGGTATACATAAATTACTCATTTGTTGGCATATTTATTTGCCATGTTTTTAATGCGCCGTCATACGTCTACAATGTATAATTATTTTGCTACAAGCAATAAAAATGTAGGTTTAATCTATAGATAAATGCACAGATTAATATAAAAACAAGCATATAAATGTTTGAAGGAGACTTCATCAGCTTCTATATCTATAACGTGACATTGAAATAACTCAAAACTCGGGACATATCAACTAATTTGTATATAAAACCGTTCTAGGGAAAATATTATTATTTTAGGGAATAAATCATAAGTTACACACATGTAAAGTTTTGTTGTTCTCTCTAAAACGTTCGTAGCTCTCATTACTTAGTGCAGGGTAATGGCCCGGCGCCTAGGCTGCACGGTGCGGTGCGGGCACGTAAAATACAACATATAGTAGAAATGAAAAATAAATTATGATAATAATACGTATTGTAAAAATGGTAGTCTATTCTACCCTCGATAATGAATAACGTGTCACTGAAATAGGGCAAAAACCGAAAATGGGTTATTAAATTTACTTGTAATTAAATTTACGAGTGTTTTAAAATGTAATGCTTCCTTAAAATACTTAAAATATCTAAGATGCATTTAAAATAAAATAGTCACTTTCTAACCAATTTTATGTTACATTTATTTGGAAAATAACAAAAGATTTTATTGGTTTTTACAACTCTTCACCGAACCCTACAAACCTGTAAAAATAGCCAAAAAAGAACGATTCCTAATTCCAGAGCAAGAAACTTAATATTAGTGGAAAACTTTTCTATTTTAGGACAAGACTAACGTCCCGGGACGTCCCAGTTCCGCTCTTTTTAACCCCCAGAGTGCAGTAACCGATGTTGCCCCCTATTAATTTCTTTGGACATTTGTCTAAAAGTTTGTAACAAGATACACTATTTTAAGTAAAGTCGCTTGCGAATTTTTTCAAATTCTATGAAAACCTTATTTCTTACATTTTTTTATTAGCAACAAGATTGCTGACGAGCATACAATACACCTGCTGGTAAGTGGCTACTGTCGCTCGTGGACATCCGCAGTACATGCCGACTTCAGTCCGAAATGAAAAATGTTGGCACATCGCGATGCTTACCATTCGAGATGTAGGAATGGATGCAGATGGATACAAAATGAAATATAAAGTCAACGATATAAATTTAACAATCAGTAAGAGGAGTAACAGTATATCCACCGGAGTCGGTGGACACTAATTAAGTCGGTAGAAACGAATGATCCTCGGAAGTTGCGGACCTTAGGGTGTAATAATACATACTCTTTCGGGATTTTTTTATCAATTTTGTTGGAATTTCATTTTACCAGGAATAAGACTACACCCACTGATTTTACAAACAGGGAAATCAAAAAGCAATCAATAATCACGTGACTCATTTTCCCAAAAGGAGCCTTCGACATAATTCGATCTTCAAAACATTCGTTCTCGCACAAAGGACCTGATGAGGTGGAAAGATTAAAAAAAAAAGCGCGACCAATAGGAGCGCGTCACTTCACCAGGCGAAAATTGGATTGGTTTTGAATTTTCGAGATGAAATAATACGTTTCGTATTGGTGATCGGCTCAGTAAAGAGAACCATTTCATGTTGAGTCATGTATGTCTCACTAGATTTTTTTATGTCAATCGTCTCTCGTTTTGGCGGAAATTCGAGAAGTGAAGGTTCAGTTTTAGTTTGATTATTATACAAATTATGTGTTTTGTGGTTTAATAGTGATAGTTTATTAAACTTCAGAGTGTTTCAGTGCGTAATGTTTGTGATAACAAGATAAAAGCACAGGACTGAGTTTTTTGTGTGCCGGAGCCTAATTCTTCTGTCCTCACTAAACTTACTGTCACTTTACTGAGACACTTACATAGACTGGAGTGAACATTGACGAGACGTGTATTGACTTTAAATTTGTTGAATTACGAAGAAAATTCAATGTTGGCACTATGTGCTAATTGCACTATTGGCATATAAAAAAAGGAAAAGTGACAGATTTTCCCTCCAGTTAATTTCCATTGAATTGCTAGTTCGGTTTGCAATTTGGTGTTTTATTACAATAATTACAAACAAGCAAATGACACAGTACTGTGCAGTTTTTTATTTTTTTCTAAGCGAATCTAAAGTGAGATTGTAAACTTTAGTACCACCCCTGCATGTATCAATTAAGTTGACCGCAGTAACATATGCGCGGGTGGCGGTTGTCAATTTGTCTAGTTTGTGACGTTATACTCGTACATATTCATGATTGTCGCATGCGCCATCTTTGATTCTGCATATTGTTAGTGACATGATATTTTCGTAAAAATAATTGTAAGAAAATTTATATTTTATACCACACTATACTATACGATTATACTGGCTCTAGAATGGCCCTACCCCCTCTCTTCGCGTGGGTGTGGGATAAATTGGTTGTTTTGTTGATCACATAATTTTCCGCTCATTTAGTATTTGACGCTCGTTTAAATAAAAGCCGTTTAAAAATAAGCGAAAATCAAAATGAATTGAGAGCAGATTGCTTTTGAGGGGTGTGCAAACAAGCAACTTGGAATGAGTCTGTTTAGACAATCTAAACAAAACAATAAACGGGGGATAAATGTGTACAACCTTACATATTCCACTGCCAAAACCAAATATCATTCAATTTTAATCTCTATCAGTATGTAATAAGGAAAATTTAATATAAAAAAGATTTTCCCAACTATTACTCTGTCTTAACAAAATTCGTTACATAATGTTCAAGTATTTTCTATCCGTGAAATTTTTTTCATTGTATTCCTTTACACGAACTCTAAGTGGCTGTTAAAAGACACTTCTTTAACTGTAAAAAGTAAAGAAAAACGCCATGTAAACGGAAATCAGGTAAGAAGAATCAGGGTTTGCGAATTGCCAGCCCGTTAAGATAAGAGGAGAAGTTTTAATTGCAGGTTTCTTTTGTAATTGTTTACGGACGGTTGTAAAAGAGGGATTTATCGAGGCTGTTTTTCAGGAAGCTGGATTTCTGAATTTCAATGTTTATATTTGTCTATAGTTATTTTCGTAATCATTCAAGATTGAGGTGTTTACTTACCTCGATTTTGTTAATCGACGTTGTCCATCGACAGGCAATGATAATTCCGTCGATAAAATTGTTTTAAACTAACAGATTTATTTGATTTTTTATCTATAAGCGGTCTTAATGTGTAATTTATATCTTTTTTATTTCAATCGATGTTTCGGCTGGGTTACACCAATCATGGTCCCAAGTTGACCCTAAAATGGTAAAGACTACGCGTTAAGACCTGTTTAATAGATAAATATGTGTAAAAAATGTGAAAATTTCAGTAAATAATATATTTTATCGATGAATATTGACGTTCGATAATACGTTGCAAGCATGCTCGCACGCAGGTGCTAACACACGCCCCCGACTCACCTGAATATACAGATATACACATACAAAAAAATAAGGTCTGAATATCATTCATTGCATACACTGATACGATTCCTATTTTATAATAGGTGACATTTTATACAATTATTACATCCTATTTTATACAATGAGCTATGTCACTTAGGATGTGACATAGCTCATTGTAATTAATCAGCATACTGATGTGACATTGGGCCGGAAAGGGCAACATGGGACGCCCTTTGGTCAACTATTAATGATGGGCCAACTAGCGATATGAATTTTTAATAATTTGGTCACTTAATTAAATTATTTTAAAAATAATAAAATAAAAGTAATTATTAATAAATTATGAATTATTAATGCAAAGCAACCCCAGTATCCAGTATCTACTGCTGGACATGGCACGAAACAATATGCATGAGAGATAAGGCCCTAAAACGCCACGCTGGCCAAGCGGGTTGGTGAGTCCACTAGTTTAGAGATGGTGTAGTAGCTTGTAGTGGCCGCTTTCTTATCCCTTAGTCGCCTATGAATTATTAATTAATTATTAAAAATGTGCTAAATTAGTACCTACTGTTTTTATAACGTTGTTGTTTATTTTTGGTGAACGTGGAAAAAAATGTCATCTTTCTTTGTTTTATTATTCATTCTTCTGACTATAAAAAATTTAGATAACATAAAACGTAATTTTCTACTACAACTTTTAATTAAAAGCAGTGTAATAAACATTGTAAACAAGATTAAGGTAAGTTTGGGTCAGCCATAAACCTTAAATCTGAGGTTGACAAGGTAGCTCGTAATACACCCGTTGCTTCCAACACTATAAACCTTATACTAAGCGTACAAAGCAATATTTTCCTATAACGTCCCACCTGCAGGGCACAGGCCTCCCATAGTAAATCGCTAAGGGGTTTCAGGCTTTAATCCACCACGCAGGCCCAATGCGGGTTAATGGACGCACATCCTCCAGTTTTTTTTCTAGCACGATATTTTCCTTCAGCGCCGAGCTAATGACAATTTTTAAAATCAGTACTTACGTAGAAACTTAGTGGTACAGGCTGAGGATTTTGAACTTACGACCTCACGAATGAGAGTCGGGAATAGACACCGCTCTGGTTTATCGACTGACCAATATTAAAAAAATATGAAATCGACAGATATATTCAAGTACAGAGGTGGACTGTCATTTGTCGTACACAATTCATTGTATTGTATGACTATACACTTTGAATTTTGACCATAATATAGTTATACATATATTAAGTAGGCTGAAGCATTAGTTACCCTTAATATTATGTAAATATGTGTTTCAGCAACCAAATACAAGCTAGTGGATTGCGAGAGGTTGCCTGCCCTTTTTTTTCTTCGTATGTGGCAATGGTGCAATTAGCACATTCTACCAGTGTCAAGTGTTCTTCGTGATAAACAATTTCAACGTCTAAAACGTATCCCATCAATGTCCAGTCCCGTCGAAGTAAGTCACGAGTCGCTCAGTAAAGCGATAGTAGATTTACTGAGGAAAGAAGAGGGCTCCTTGGAAGCACGCGAAAAACGCAGTCCCACGCTTTTATTTGATTGTCACAAACATCATGCATGAAAAACACTTTGAAGTTTACTATTAAACTATTAACTATCACTATTAAACCACAAAACGCCTAGTTCACAATTTTTACAATAATCAAACTTTATACTTCGCGCGTCGCCCGAGACGTGGCGCTCGGTGATGAGCACTACGAACGTTTTAGACAGCACAACAAAACCTTACATGTTCATAACTTTTGATTTATTCCTTAAAACTATTTTGTTTTTCGCTAAAACAGTTTTAAATTGGTTGACATGTTTAAGTTTTGCGATATTTCGATGACACGTGTATGTAATGTGTGAAAAAATCTAATTTCGCGCGGACGAAACAGCAAGCAAGAGGCGAGTTCCACATAAATTTCCATTGCCAGCAAAATTGCTGCCTGAACGCTTTGTGAGGCGAAGGAAATTGCTTCTTCTGATGTTACTCGCGTACCCGCTACGTACCTACTAACATGTCCTAACGATCATGTTTACACATTGCAATGTTTCTCGCTACAATCCTCTTAGGGGCTGCGTTGAAATCATCTTGCTCACAAAATACTATTAGATACTACTTACATTCTACAAATACTATGATATGACTACTTTACTACTCAAACACAGTATATGATTTAAAATTTTATTAATTTTAAATTGTGATTGTATCATAAATAATAAAATTTAAATAGTGATTATTTAAAATTTACTGATATTTTATGTAAGTATTGCATGTATTATTATTGCTGACCACAAAGGTGAACAAGGCGAGTGACAAATATAGCACATTTATGATAATCAAGTGAAGTCAGAATGTCAGAACTAATGTCAAACGGCGCGAATACAATAACTCTATACAATAATGTCACTGAAGACAGCTGTGAAATGTACCTATTGCATTTCCGATTTTATTTTATTCACGTACGTGTTTCGTTAGTGAGTGGGACATGCCAGAGACCATTCCCATCCCATTCTACACTATCCTTCCCCGTTATCTAAACCTTTATCCAAATTATGCCGTTATAAAAAGGTAAACAAATACCAATATTATGCGTATATTCAGACCCGATTTAGAATATTAAATATTGTTGGCATGTATCGCGGGTGTCCACGGGCTACAATACACATTTACCACCAAGTGGACTGTTTGTATAACTATGTAGACCTTGTTTTTATAAAAAAAAATATACTACTCCAATACCTATCTGGGCGATTTTTACTTCGACGTTAAATAAGTAAATCGCATAATATATGTGTATTATAAATATGCATTACGTACATACTCGTGTACATATTTAGTATACATAATACGATACATATTTTCCTTAATCTGAAGACTAGTAAAATGGGGTCGCGAACAAAAGCTAGTCCACAAAACTGAAATAACACGGACAAATATAGAGAAATAAATACAGAAGGTCACATAAACCCGAGCTGAAGGGTAAATCTACGTCGGAGTAGTGACAAATTTGGTGGACAGGTCGCGTCAGTGTGACGCGGGTACCGGATTATTTGACGATTTGTCGCCGAATCCGGCCCTGTCCGGTCACCTGCGTACACCCGACGAATTGTAAACAAACTCTTAACTTAATTCAAGGGTGAAACGGCACATGTCTGCGGTGACCAAGAATTCAAACCATTATGATTTAATTAAGAAAGAGGAAAATGTAGGAATTAAGGAAAAGTAACAGACGAAGGTTACTTTTGTTAAATGCAAATATTTTTTTTATAGGAAGTTGACGGCCAAGCTGCCCAAACCATGGTAACTGGTCCATGGACACCGGCAGCACCAGGGAGTATGTGGGTGTGCTGCCGACCTTGCAGAATTCTATTCACAGCTTTCTGGAAGAACCCCATGTCTTTGTATAAAATTAACAGAACTGCTGGAAGAAACTAACAAACAATTGTATTTTTTGTAAATCTTTTCTCCTTCCTTAAAAAAATAACATATAAAAAATAATTAAAATTAAGCAGTATGTCAGCGAGATTTTATATCTTCAACATTTGCAGATTCTGCATTGCATTGTGTTATTAATGTGCGCGCGGTTACGATCGGTGAGAATTGAACCTTATTATTATTATATTTATTTTCTCCTACTTGCTCGGAAATGGGTTCATTATTTTAAAAAAATAATACGTCAATCGGCTCTTTTCTGTACGCACGCCAGCAATTTCCAACACGACAATAATAAAGATTGCTGGACAGTAGCGAGGTTATTTTTAGTGCACACTAACATAAATTAGGTTTTTTAGGTACACTATTTTTGTATGTCATCATTCTATTAAGGCTACATTGCTGCATAGAAACCACGAACCATAACATTTATCACCCACAATATGTACTCTCACTGACATCCAAACACATTGTTTACTGTACCTACTACTCGTGGGGGCTAGAATAAGTAAATCTAAAAAGCGAGTCTAATGGCTCCTAAACGACTACCATCAGTTACACATACTAGCAAACGAATGGCGAATGGAAAATCCAATTTAACCTGACCTTCCTCTCCTCCCTCGCTACTAGCATTGTTGGGTGAAAGAAGAGTTGGTCCGTGAGGGGTGGAGGTTACAGTAAACTGGCGGGATAGTCACCGGCGCGCACGATTTAAATGAAGCGAGAATTTCTCGGCAATTGATGTTGCTAGAAGAGCCAACTCGAGATTAATTTGTACTAATAATATGTGTATAGCGAAGTCATGTATAGGTACAAAATCTAGAGCAGAATGATAGGCGAAATGTTTTTCAGTGGATACCTAATAGATATATTTTTACACACTTATATTATGTACTTCGGTCGTAGGGTGCCAACTTTGAAACACTGTTTTGCGTGAAATCGACAATTCAAATGCGGGATTCAATTCAAATGAAAAAAGGGGGACCCAAAGGAATTTTGCTGTCTTAGATTGTTTTTACCTTAACCTTTAGATTGTTTAACCGAACACCCTTTTATTTTGGTCAGTGTCATTGTACAAATCATTAGGACATCGCAATAATCCTAATAAATTATTAGAATATCGCAATATCTTCGATATTTTTTTTCCACTATTGGGACGATTAGCGCGATTGTGTTTTTTGGCTTTGTTCTCCCATTTCAGCATACGATTCTTAACGCGATTCGTATCGTTTCGATAAATTAAAGAGAGATGACAACGAGTACGTCATACTTAATTTCAAAGCAATAAATCTAGTAATCTAGCTTATTATACAACGTTGTATTTGCGATTGTAGCTACCTAGCTGTCGATTAAACAAGTTGATAACGAGCTGCAAAGTAGTTTGCATTTGTTTAAGCGTAGCTGTGACCGCTTGAACGACCAATCAGTAGCCAGTTTTTTTTTTTTAAAGGTCCGTAGGTTTAGCAATTTCACTCCGTGTAAAAGAGTTGATTTTTTAACAAACTGACGTGATTAACACGTGGCGGCTAAATGCCCCTTTTCTGGCGAATGAGAGTTTTTTTCTCTATAACATTTTCCACAGCTAAACCACATGTAAGCTGGAGGTATAAATTTCAGCGATATTTCGTCCTCTGTTGCAGACATACTGGGATTATTACTATGAAGTGTTTCAAGTAAAGAACGTGTAACAACATTGAAAAAAAGAAAAGCTAAAAGCTCTTTTCTATATTCGTTTGTATTTTACTCAAATTAAGGTCTATGACCGTACCTAGCCTTTGTTTTTCGTCCACAGCTGGACATGGGCCATTGTCTTGTGCATGAGGGATGTAAAACGGCACGCTAGCCAAGCGGGTTGGCGAGTCCACTCTTTTAGCGATGGTGTAGTTCTTCAGGACTTATGGTAGCGGCTTTATTATCCCTTGGTCGCCTTTTATGACACCCATAGGAAGACATGGGGTGATGTTATTTTAAAGCCGACAGACACCACAAGGGCTAAGTTCTATAAATAGAATGGCAATCATAATTATGATTTGATAATGTAACATAACATATTTATGTATACTGTATATAATCTACCTGTGATTTAAATATTTATTTCCTCTCTACCCAAAACTTGTCTGGTAGAGATCGATAATAACGATAAGACCGCCTTTTGTGCATTTCATGTGTTGCAATGTTGGTTACTGTCTTGTTTTGTTTTGGTGTATAATAAAGAGTTTGTTTTATCTATATATCTATGACTGGGTAAAGAGTGTTTGACTGGAAATTTATTTAGAACTGACTGAAGAGGAGAATCTGTCTGGATAACTGTTATGTCATATGTCATTTTTGGTTCATAGCCCGTGCATATATGGAGACACGGGATCACGCAGTTGCTATTGACATTAGTTTTGAAAATGCCTATTTTTTGTTTGTTTAGTAATTAAGTAAGTAAATATTATAAGTACATATTCTATTTTTTATTATAGTAAGATGGCTATTTAGAGTCTCATGTTGCAGCTGCATTGCAGCCGTTTGGTGTAATAGCAACCACTTACTCAACTCATATTAAAATATTTTTATTATCTTTTTCCGAATCTGTAAGTGAAGGTAAGTTATTGTTAAGCTGATACGTTTATGGTGATACGGATTAAATACCTTCAGTAAGTCATCTATGTGTTAACATTTCTTGTGCCGCTCAAAAACAAATTTTCAATCTGCCGTAAAATTTTACTCAATTTCATTCAACGTCTAACATGAACGTATTGCGAGAGCAACGAATTGCATCTATATGTAAATAGCTTCAGGAGTAAAAAGAGAATATAATTGTCGTACTTCATCCATAGACCAATAATCCTCCTGTTTATTACTAGTTCAATTCGAAAATAGAACAAAGGAATCTTGCCAATTTTAAAAATCGTTCTCTATCACCCGCAAATCACTGGCGTTCATTGGCTCGGGCGTCCATTAGCTAATTGCGATTGGTCGGATCTCCGCCACAATTCGCCAACTTGGACCGTTCGAATTTTAAATTGTAAGGTAATTGAAATTGATAACTCGAATGCGGTTGCAAACTGCAATATTCAATGTCAATATTCGTTGAAATCTTGAAAATGCGATCTGCATCCAATCGCTTTAAAATGTTTGTTTGAATTAATAATTGTGGGATTTTATTCGAATTTGATATTACTCAGCAGATTGTTTTCTGTCAGTTTTTTAATTCTCAGGCATGCGTATTTCCTAACTATTTAATTATTATTTAAATATATTTAATTATTTTATTTATTGTACTGTACATTATTTAATAGTCCTACTGTATGTTTAATACATACATATACGGGTGAAAATGCCAAAGCCTTTTCATTTGTTAAATTGTGTATTTGCTTTCATTTTCTTGTTTTTTTTTAAATTTGTCAAGAGCGATATTAATCAAACAATACATAACAGTTAAAGGTCAGAGGTCATTCGCTAATATAGGAATATTTTTAATAATTACTGCCTTGTGCGTTAAACAGTTAAAGATTTAATACCACTATATTACTTTTAAATAATATTTAGTATTTTACATAGACAGACCTTTTAAAACTAACCACAACATCACAATTACCTTCACCGATAATTTGAGGGCAGTTCGCAAAAACCTGCTGGTATCACTCGGCGTTAGCTATTCGCGCGGAAAACCGAGCTTTTGCTTCAAAACCTTGCATTTTCACACTAGATTTTACCTTGTCGAGGCACTTTTTACAAAATCATCTACGCTCCACGAAATCTCTCGTGGCTTTTATATCGAAGTGTTTAGGTCGAAGTTTGTGGACGAGCACGTTTTTGGAATGATGAGATAAGTTTGTATTTTTAGTGAAACAGTCGCAGATGCTGGTCCATTCGTATTCAAATGTGACGCGTCTCTTTTGGATACTGAAAATTGTATGCTTTGCTCTTCACCCATACAGCTAGTAATGTTGGAAGAGTTTAGTTTCTACTTTAAAACTTTTACGTAATTTAAGTGTGGAAGTTTTAATATTCAGTTTCCATTTAATCTTCTCAATTGTGTAATATTAGCTGTGCTCTCGACTGTATTCGCATGGACTGGATAATAACCCCTACGGGAATTATCCAACGGTTCTAGGGAATAAGTAGTTTTTGTCCTTTTTCTTAATATTAACGTAATTATTAGGATGCACTTACTTTTATTATTATTATATCAATAATAGGCGAGCAGCAAGCAGCTGATGTGCCTATAACTTGTATTGGAGTGGGCACAGGTCTTGTTCTGATATCCATTTGTCTCGATTTGAATATCCCTACCGTGGAGGAATCCGCCCCTTCTTGAGGCAATCTACTCGTATTCCACACGTTTACAATTCTGTTGTTCAGTGCGTTATTGCAGTGACATTTTATTATTGCAGTGACTGGTTCTGTATTCTGTCCTGAGCATGAAGATCGACGGTAGGTACTAATCTAATCTAGAATCTTATATGTCATACCTCATATAATGAGATCACTCATACGAGACTGATTAACGATTGCAGATTAAGGATAGTTGTGATTGAGTAACAAACAGACTTTTTATACATTAGTAAGTACCTATATCATTCTCCAGCTCTAGGCCTGTATTGAGGCTCGCAAATGTCCTCGACGTTGCAACTGAGAGCCTGTGTCTATTGGCAGGTCTGATCCGGATGTTCAAAGCTGCTCAAATATTTATGACGAGAGCTATGCTTGGGGTCTTTGCGACATAACATCCGCAACGAAGAGATTCGTCAAAGAACAAAAGTCACCGACATACCTCGTAGAATCAGCATGGTAAAGTGGCAATGGGCAAGTCATATTTGCGCAGGACCGACGCCCGAGAGTGCGATAGACGGTTAAAACCGTAGGCCATGTACCAAGAAGTGCAGTGTACTACGCCCTTCCGCTAGGTGAACCGACGACTTAAAGAAGTTCTCCAGTGGTGACTAGATGAGAAGAGCCGAAGACCATGTGTGGTGGCAGTCTTTGGGAAGAGGCCTATATGCAGCAGTCTGAATACAATACTAATTTCCGTTGTCACCAGTAGGGATTGTCAGTGGGGACAAAGCTACTAAATCTTGGTGTACTTAGTTTTAGAATTCTGAAAATGATGAAATATAATGAAATGGTTTACTGTAAGCATTCCAATAACACAACAGTAATTGTTATGCCGAGTGCACACTGCATAATGCAATTGGCACGGCGTCAAGTGCGCGCAGATGTCGCTTCCGAGCCGGATGCAACCCGGACGGTCAGTGATGCCAGATTTTAATGCCTTGGCTTATTAGGCGAAATAGTGTTGAAGCGTTTTACGTTTTCGGAAATTGCTGACAATATTAAGGGTCGTAAAGCGGATGGGTTACAGGGTTAATAACTAACATTTGTTACATATTTGAGAAAATGAACCTTTTTATCTGTTGAACTTTCTGAGATACTTCTAAGACTTTATCTATAATCTTATAAAAAAAATACATATATCTATTTATTTTAAAAATCAGATGCCAGAGAAAAAACTATTGATTTCGCGGAGTGGTTTATATTGTAAAAATAAAGTTTATTTTTCTTATTCAACGAATAGTAAATTATCAAAAGACCGAAGCTTGTTACAAATTTATTAGCGAACAATAATTACTGTGGAAGAGTGAGGGTGCACACTAGGATTGTCCAATCCTAGTGTGCACTCACACAAACGCAAAGTTCATGTCTCGTTGAGTAAGTGTGTACACAGGTTATTTTTTTTTCGTAACGCCCGAAGCTTCTTACAATTTTGTTAGTGTACAATAACTGTAGGCATTATATGCCTTAGACATATCATTTTAGAAAGCATACTAAGCTTAGTTTCAGCTTTAAAGAAACTTTCGAAACAACCTCCATTAAAACAAAAGAAGTTCTAACAACTAATCAGATACGAGCCCATTAGAGTTGAAAGGAACGATTTTAATCGAATAGTCATCGATCAAGTGTCCTTGCCGCTTGTCGAACAAAAAGTTATATCCGGGAGGAAATCAAGTCAGTTATCAGGAGTCGATTACCAAAATCTAGACCCATTTTATGAGAGGAAGCAGTAGCGGATCAATAAATTATGAAGATAGCTTGCGAAATCTTGAGTTCAAATTTTGGTTTGTAAGCTTAGATAATTAAAAATACAAAGTTAAAAGTAGTCAATCGAGGCTTAGTTTTTAAACTGTACTAAATCACAATCAATGTACTATACTTTTGGACTGGTTAAAAAGTTCCACTGCAAGGACCTCTTCTTCTAATTCTCTCTGTCCCCATCTCGTAATGAGGAGGGGTCCATTAAAAAGTCAAATTTGAAACTTAAGTACTATATGTAATAAGAATATATGAACACATATGAATTAAATAATCCGAGAGCTACTGAACATAGAACACGATTAGAGTGTAACGTGCCAGCCCTAGAGTGTACGTATAATATTTCTAAAGTCGGATTTTTTTATTCGAGTCAGGGATATGACATGTAGAACTGTCAAACATAGTGTAATTTGTACGGAGATGACACTTTATTGACAGTTCTACATGTCATGTCCGACTATAGTATGTATTCTCAAATCGATGAATTAAATTTAAGTAGGGTGAAGCATTGAGTACTTTAACTTTCTCGGACTTCTATTGTCATTTTCTTAGAATTATTGGCAAAATATTTTTAGAAAGAATTAGCGGTGCTTGCGACTTCTTTCACGTTAACTTCGGAATGATTCCAGCGGGAATTATATATTGATCTGGATAAAAAATACCCTAACCCGACACCTAAGTTACAACTATGCCGAGTTTCGTTAAAGCCGTGCAGTGGTTTTTGCGTGATGCGCGTTCTTAGACAGCACACAAAAATTCTAACAATTGTTGTTATTTTGGACTCTGTATCAATTGCACTTTAAAATACAAAAATATTTTATGTACATACACGGCTTTATTACGATTTTATTATACACATTTAAAGATAACGCAGAAATGAATGTGTATATCTAGCAACCCAATATTTACTTAAGTCACAACTTAAGCTGTTGTACAGTACAGGGGCATACGTGGGGTGCGGTGAGCCTACCCCCAAAATTGACACCCTCTTATTACTTAAACAGCGGTATTGACTTTCTGCGGTAGAGGAAATGAAAGCAAGGATGTTGCAGCGGAAGTTTTGGGCTAGCACAATGGACCGCCAAATCGTTGGAGCTCCGGAAATGGAATAGGTGTCCGCTATATTAGGCTTTTGTGTCCCAATAAAAGGCGGTTGAAATTAGTCGTGTAACTTTCTATACCAAATGTTTCGGGGTTTCGGATTTTAACTCTTTGAATCTTTAACTTGTGTTTAATGTGTCGTAGCACCTCGCTTTCAGAGCATAACTCTTAAGATCTCGGAGAGTATCGGGATCCTTGGTGTCGACATTTCGAGCAAAGTCGAATATAGGGGTCATGTGGAAAACAAAGCCAAAATGGCCCCCAGAAGCTCCGTGTGCTCAACAGAGCGAAGCGGTAGTTTACCCCTGGGCAACTCCTAACGCTCTACAAAATTCAGGTTAGGCCCCGTATGGAGTACTGCTCACATCTCTGGGTCGGCGCACCGAAATTTCAATTGGATCCATTTGACTCCATCCAACGACGTGCTGTTTGAATTGTCGACGATCCCACTCTCACGGGCGGTTTAGAACTCCTCAGCATTCGGAGATACGTTGAGTCTGTCTCTGTGTACTAGAAGACCTTTTCTCTATTTAGAAAAAAAAAAGTATTTTAATAAGAAGAAGCCGGCAAACAAGCATATAGTCCACCTGGTGGTAAGTGGATACTGTCGCCCATAGACATTGGCGACACATGCCAACTTTTGTTCAGAATGACAAACGTTGTCACGCACACGGATATGCTGCCCACCTTTGTTGATGTAGGAATGGATTTGTAAAGTTGGGAAAACGAGAAGGGAAGGGATAGGATGAGGTGGGAATGGACATATCTTACTTTATTTCACTTTCATCGGCGCTACAACCCGTTGTGGGTCCTGGCCTCCGCCACAATCCTTCTCCATTTGTCTCTATCTCCGGCCTTTCTCTTTCAGGATGTTATACGCCTCATACTCCTCATATCTTCCTCTACACACTCGATCAAACTCTTTTGTAGTACATTATTATGTACATGAGTACATATCTACGTAATTTAAAAATAACAGTTCAATTACCCGACCCCCGGAGCTCGTTTCCCGGCCGCTGAATTACTAACGTCGTCAATTTAACTTGCCAAATGATGCTGGACACGACCACTCTCCAGGGAGGTGCCGGAAAAATTACGGAGCAATATAAAAAGTTTTGGATATCCATGGGTGACCTTCTGCGTATATAACAGACTAAAGGTGCCTCCGACTTCGTTCGCGTAAACTTTGGAGTGATTCCCGTGGGGGCTTTCTAATGGATCTGGACAAAAAATACTGAATATGGTAATCCGACATATGAGCTACAACTATGCCAAGTTTCTTATAAATTCGTCCAGTGAGTGGTTATTGCGTGATGTATGTTCAGACAGACACCTACGTTCCCACTTATCAGTTTAATCATTGAATTAGTGTGACTTTTTCCCCCGTAGTTCAATTGGTAACACAAAATGTTTTCTATAGGTATCATTCGTACTTTATATAGCAATTCAATCACTGTTTCCAAAGAGATTTCATCTACGGACATCGTTTTCTTACAATTTTATTATATGTATTGAAGATAAAGCTTCTACTTTTTTCAAACCAGTGCTCTGGAGGTTCAAGTAGAAAAGATTTAAGGCTTGTTCATACGATATGGGTTTCTCGAGTGTACGATAACTGAACGTCAAATAAAAACTATACCATGGAAACACCATATGATTTTTTTAAATAGAAAACAGTGACAGTCCTGGTGGTTTGTGGTAGTTGCAGAGTCTGATGGTAAGTGAATTCTGTCATCTATGAAGCAATATGAATATACTATGGCTTAAGCGTAGATGTTAGTAGGACATACAGCAACCACTGACATACAGCATACAGCAACCACTGAGGCCACTTGCCAGTACAAACTGTACAAACGCATTGCTACAATCTTAACATAATCCAAGATGAACAAAAATACTGCAGCGAAGCACGCGGAGACTATAAATCGTGGATGTTAAAAAGCAACGGTCGCCGTGTAGTCGACGTACCGGCGACATTGCCAAAATGCTGAATTAGTAAGCTCTGTGGCGATTCGTGTAAAGTGGGCGAGATTAAATTTGGGCCATTGTTATATCGTTGCGTAACAATCCGTTAAGATAATATAATGTATCTACAATAATTTAATCTTAACATTTTACAACTTTATGTAACAATATCCCTGTTAATAAAACGCCGACAGCAGGCGCCACCAGTCGAAAACGTTGATGGCGCTAAAGAACAGCTTAAACATCTGTACAGTTCCAAAACTCTTATCAAATTTGTTACGCAAAATACATTAGTTTAAAATTCATTCATTTACAATTTATTTGAAAATCGTTTTACAATATTCTATGAAACTTACAATTTGCTTTCCGTAAAATACACAAGTAAAAAACTTTTACGTTGGTTTTGAAATTTTGTATAGATTTTTTATTAAATTCAAGCTAATATAATTTTACAACATCGTCGTGTTGACACTTCTTTAACAAAGAATCGCTGCGCATAGTGCGGTCGTCAAGACAATTTATATCGTGAACCCGAATGTTGTGAAATCAACTGCCTGCTGCGGTTTACCTGCTACGCTATGACATCTTCAAGAAAGCTTTGAATAGTATTTTAAAAGGCCGTCAGCTCACCTGCATACCTCTTGGAGTTGCAGGTGTCCAAGGGCGGCGGTAGGCACTTACCATCACTTAGACCGCATGCATGGCTGTCACATTCACCATGAAAAATCCGATTAGGTTCATCTACGAATCGCGATGTAAAACCGAACTATTTTTGTGTCAAATTTTATTTTAATTAGTTTAGAAAATTGTACCGTTTTATTTCAACCGAATAATCTGTCACGAAATCCCTTTTCGTGTGAAATAATACACGTTACGTTCCGGTGTAAACTGCGGTCAGGTGCAATGCATACAGCAGATAAAAACACCACAATATATGTTTACCGCAGCGCCACGTGAACCATTGAAATTATTATGCAGCTCAGTAATTAACTTATTTCTGGTTTAATCTACCACCTCAATTGGACTTGACTGCAGTCAGTTACAGGTTACGAATGATCTTTATTTAGATTTTTTACAAACTGCACAAAAATAGATTTTTTTTTAATTAATCGGATAAAATTATGCGAAGAATGCTTTTGTTTATAAAACTTATCGTGTACACAACGGAAAATTGGGTGACTTAGACATGTTTCATCTTTCTCCCTCCAGATATAGAACTGTCATTTTCGGACTTTATCTTCCATTTTATCTAAACGAGTCTTTGTAAAAAATTACAAGACCAATTTACAATATTTTTTTACAAAGATTTATTTTAAAACATTATAAAAAATAGCGGTTTTAACAAAGGATGATACTTTTGTAATTCCATTGACAATTTAAAAAAAATGCCTTTTTATAGCAATGGTAAATAAGATACTGCCGATATGGTAAGGGTTAGCCTTAATTACCGTTTGGCATTCGTATTTTACCCCCCTACATGAACTGAATAATGCTCAATCTCTCTTTTCTGTATACCTTCACTCTTGTTTCATTCTATGTAAACCAATTCCAACACATCTAAGTCACCCATTTTAAGTGCTTTTTTTGTATGTTTTGGTTTGTTATGTAAAATTATCTTTCTTTTTTTACACCTGTAGTTTTTTAGGTAAATAATTCCAATTTCTTTTTCGTTTAAGGATATATGTGCAAGTTGCCCGCTGGACGAATTTGCGGCGGTTCATATGGTGCTGCGACGAAATAAGTTCTCAGGAGATAATAAACATGAATACCTATATGTGTATAATATATGTGAGCAGTTAAATGGGCTGACAGCAAAAATATTTAACTTATTCACATTGTTATTTTATATGTATGTCCACATTGTTAATTTACATTTATAAAAATGAGCCACTTACTCTACCTCATGGTGGTGTGGAATGAGTTTTCTCGCCAATACGAGTGTTGGACTAAACATTGCGGCGCTCGTACACTGAAACTATTCATTTTACAACAAAAAAGGTTAGGACATAAATTATAGGAAATTTTCTTGTTTAATTTATCACATAACTATTTTCATCGTAAAATGAGTTGGAAAGAAGATATTGTCAAAAAACCAAATTGTCAAATATGGCGGCGCGAGCGGCAAAGATACGAGGTGGCAAAGTGAAAATTCGAAAAGAGCACGTCGAAATCTATAAAAATACCAATTTTCAAAACTCCCGGAAAACTTTCCAGGTAAAACTCCCAATGACTGGACTATTATTGTACCCAATTTTATCATTGTCCGCGCATATTCAATGGCTCCACTGAAAACCAGCCCCGTGCTTCGTCCGCGCTACATGCTGAGTTGGACACCGTTGCCGATGTCACAATGTACATCTTATAGAATAAGTATTCTTTTTTCTTGTAATGTGTAATTTGTTTGATTCTTACCTTTTATTGTGTATTATTTAATTAATATCGGTTTAAAATCTTTTGTCCTTTTCTAGCATTTATGTAGAACCTCAAACTAATAAGGAAAGTATAATGGAATAAAGAACCACTTTTATTGCGTTATACTCTTCATTCGACAGCATTCGATATGATGGGGGACACATGTGCGATTTTCTTATAAGGGAATAGGATGGGGATGGAAAACATATTACATTTTACGGTTGTCTGTCTTTTGTCATTATATCCTTATGTAGAAGTAGACTTCTAAAGTTTGTGTAGTTATTTATTTCTAATTTCTAATTTACTTTCACTGTATTCTTTGGTGTGCAATAAAAAGTTCACCTTCAAGAGAGATCCCTTTGGCGATAAGGCCGCCTATTGTGTAGTGTGTACCTACTTTTCGTGTTCGGTGTTACATAAATTGTATTTTTGCAACATGTATTCAAATGTATTGGTGTACAATAAACAGTTTATTATTATTAGTGACAGTGATAGTGATATTATACCATATTATCAGACTGTGTCTCTCTACTGCTGGTTACAGGCCTCTCCCAAGGACCACGCACGGTTTTCAGCTCTTCTCATCCACCCACTACCGGCGACTTTCTTCAAGTGGTCAGTCCACCGCCGGAGGGCGTCTCACGCTTTATTCCCCCGTATATAGTTTCCATTCAAGGACCCCTATCCCTATAAGTTCTATTATAGATATGCCTCGATAGATAGACGACACCTTGGAACTTACTGATGTTACTTATGGCGGTACCAAAAAAAAGCCAACTATAGATTTTATATCCATATTTTATATTTAAAATATATAATATAATAAAGAACTAAAATATGTTAGTTTGTTTCGAACTTTCGCATTTTATTTAATCAGACTCGATTTATAATATAAACCATATATGGGCAACAAACAGCCCGCGGGCCGGATTCGGCCCGCTGTAAGATATGATCCGGCCCGCGAGACATTTTGAAAAAACCCAATTAAAAAAATATTACATTAGGTACTTATACTCACGGGAGTGACAGTGAGGCGGCAAACATCAAATCCTTTGATGTTTGCCGCCTCACTCTTTGATAATCGCCGCTACTCGGCTTGCTCGAACAAATTCTTTGAGGTTTGCCGCCTCACGGGCGACACATCAAAAGATTTATTGCTTCTCAATTATTCTAAACTAGTTTATTCCAGATTATTCCTTCATTTTGCCTATATAAGCGGGTGGATGGCCCGAACGTTAGTTCAGTTCTATTTGAGCTACCGAGGTGATAACTTGGACAAGCGATATCCTAGCGAACTGCTCGAGCCGTCAACTTGCTTTGTGACTTTGTGTGCATCTTCAGTGGTTACTAACTATAGTTTGTTATTAAGTTTATTGAACGAAAAGTAAACAAAAATGATGTCTGGTGGAAAGAAACGAAAAGTAGATACAGAGGGTCGCCAGTTTCAAGAAAAATGGACTGAAGAATTCTTTTTTATCTTGCACAATGGTAAGCCTATTTGTTTGCTGTGTAATGAATCCATTTCAGTAATGAAAGAATTCAATATAAAGAGGCATTACTCAACTAAGCATGCTACTCTGCACTCACTGACAGGACAATTAAGAACAGACAAAATCCAGAAGCTTACCGCAAATTTGGAAAAACAGCAACAAATGTTTCATAAACAAAGAACACAACTTGATAATGTTGTGAAAGCTAGTTTTATAGTTAGCTCAAAATTGGCAAAGGCATTAAAACCATTTGCCGAAGGAGAATTTATCAAGGAGTGTATGTTAGAAGTTTGCGGTATTTTGTGTCCTGAAAAGAAAAATGAATTTGAAAAAATTAGTTTGTCAAGACGAACTGTTGTTCGACGTATAGAAATGATGGCTAATGATATAAAAACAACATTGACTGACCGTATGGCTGGTTTTGAATCATTTTCCATAGCATTAGACGAGAGCACCGATTTGTCTGACACAGCTCAACTGGCTTTATTTATTCGAGGTGTTGATAAGGAGTTCACTGTTACTGAGGAATTGCTTGCTTTACAGCCGCTAAAAGGAACCACTACAGGAGAGGATATTTTTATTGAAGTTCAAAAGGTATTCACAAGTTTTGGCTTGCCATGGTCAAAATTAATTGGAGTATGCACTGATGGTGCACCTTCTATGGTCGGCTTACGTAAAGGTTTCATCGGAATTTTGAATGAAAAAGCAACAGAACTAAATGTGCAAAAAGATGATTTGATAGTCCTTCATTGCATTATCCACCAACAGAACTTGTGTTCTAAGTCCATTCGACTCCAGAATGTTATGAATGTGGTAGTAAAAACCATCAACTTTATTCGATCCCGAGGGCTTAACCATCGTCAGTTCAAGGCGTTTTTGGATGAAATATCAGCTGAATATAACGACGTAACATATTATTGTGAAGTCAGATGGCTGAGCAAAAGAAAAACGTTGAAACGGTTTTACGAGCTTAGAAATGAGATAGCAGACTTTATGAAAATAAAAGATAAACCACTATCTGAATTAAGTGACCCAAAATGGATATGTGACTTAGCATTTCTGGTCGATCTTACAGGCTATTTGAATGATTTAAATTTGAAACTTCAAAAAACAAGGACAGTTAGTAAATTATTTGTACAGCCATTTGAAAGCGTTTCAGATCAAACTACGTTTGTGGGAGTCACAGATGCTGTCTGGTAATAGTTACCATTTCAACACGCTCTCTGCGTATGAAAATATTGCTTATGCTCAATATGCTGAAGAACTCGTTACTGTCGGAACAATTTTCGAACAGATTTAGCGACTTCAAAAACATGGAAGACTGTTTCAGTTTATTTGCTACTCCTACAAAATATAATGTACAAAATGCTCCAATACACTTACAAATGGAGTTGATCGAGATTCAAGAAAACTCACTCCTAAAATCCAAATTTGAAGACGTAGAGTTGTGCGATTTCTACAAAAAATACCTAGAAAAAGACAATTGTCCGCAGCTTAGAAAATTCGCTAGAAGATTGATTTGTGCGTTTGGCAGTACTTATAAATGCGAACAGTTCTTTTCATTGATGAAAGTTAATAAATCAACACATCGTACAAGACTGACTGACGATAATTTGGAAAATTCTTTACGTCTTTGTATTAGTGGAATTAATCCAAATATCGATGGATTAGTTTCTCAAATTCAAGCTCAAGTGTCTCATTGATTTCGGTGTATTTAACTTTCGTAGTTTGTAACAATTGCAAATTTAACGATTTAATTATAATGTACCATTTTTTTAAATTGTTATTTTAATAAATTGTAATATAATAACATTGTCGTATTATTTCATGTCTAATATCTATCGCAAAAAATATTATCACTACTTTAAAATGCACTAAGTACTTTTAAACGCGGCCCGCGAACGTATTTGCACGCTAAAGTTTGGCCCTCAACATGTCAAAGGTTGCCCATACCTGATATAAACTATCGATATTATCAAAATCTGTTTTGATTCTGAATCTATAGATCATAATTATATACATGTAATATATGTCATTATAAATTACCGGTTTTCATATGTCATTATAAATTACCGGTTTTCATATGTCATTATAAATTACCGGTTTCATATGTCATTATAAATTACCGGTTTCATATGTCATTATACATTTTCCCGGTTTTCATATGTTATTATAAATTACTGGTTTCATATGTCATTATAAATTACCGGTTTTCAAACGGACAATTGATTAATTTGTAGATCACTCAAGTGATTTGTATGAAATGTTACAAAAAAATCTTCGCTTGAACTGAAACAATCGTCCTATTACTCAATATATGAGAACAATGTTCAATTAAGCAATTTAATTATTGTATCGATTTCTTCGACTTATACGATATAAACATTAAACATGTATACGATAGACATTTAATAACCTTCAAATTATACGTTATTTGTTTACGTTCTAAGTATCTATAATATTTAAAAAAAAAAAAAATAGTTTTCTTTACGTCATATAAACCTGTAAGACCGATAAAAAACTGGGGGGATGTAGAGTGGAAAATTGTCATTTTCGGAAGTTTTCTATGAGATACGGGTAACTTGCCAGTCGAGTACGCCCTGCACCTGTGGAATTGCAGCGTGCAACCTGTCCACCCTACTCCTTTTTGAATCTGTAGACAATAGGACGAAATATGATGATACATATTTGTATATCTATGATCATATGACGAATACGATTTTTTTAATTTAAACACAGAAATACCTTTGTAGTGTAATAGAAAAGTAATTCATCTGGATTAACACGTTAACCGAACCGGTCAGGCTGGATGGAGATGATGGCGGCCGGATGATGATGGAGATGATTCGGTTACTAATCGCATCAGAATCCTTTGATCTATTGACACATTGACAATAACATGTAATTAATCCATAGGCATGTCAAGCGTAATTCAATTATAATCTTAGGCGATGGTCACATATGTTTACACGTCGCAATCTCATTATAATTATACAGAACTCGGCGATATATATAGCATATCGTAAACGATCATAAGCTTACATTACAAACAATTCGGTAAATAAAGTTTCCATGTCTCACCAGTCTAAGTATGCAATACTCTTAATGTTTGAATGAGCTATAAAAAAATAGCTAATAAAAAGCTAATAAAAAAGATAATTCGAATTCACAATACATATGTATGTATATATACATATGTATGGGGCATGTGCTCCATGCATATATGTATACATATATACATAATATGCTACATAGATGTCTTTTATAGAAACAATTACCATTTGTAATACTTTCGTCTCGTCCACATTCATTATTTTCAATTATCTAAAAACAATGATTATAACGTATTGTAAAGCATAGTTGGAAATATTTTTTTTTAAATATTTATATAAAATAAGATATTTTTATTATGTAAACAGTAAATGTCTGTATATTTTACTCCACGTATAAGGCAAACAAGTTATGTATAAGGCATAAAGCTCTAAAGGTACTCTATTAATACGCTGTAAAGAGCTATGAACTCGGCGCTAGGATTTATCGTAACCAGAATTGACGCTACGAAGTATGTCTACAAAGTACAAAGTGATCGGAGGTCAGTTAGTACTTGGAGTTGTGTGTGTGTATTCACTAGTCTGTACTAGTAGCCAATCTATATCTATACTAATATAATAAAGAGGTAAAATTGTGTGTTTGTAGGTATCTTGGGGGTAATCTCTGGAACTACTGAACCGATTTCAAAAATTATTTCACAAATAGGAAGCTACATTATCCGTGTCCTATATTTTGTATATAGGCTATATTTTGTATCGAAATTTAGAAAAAAGAATTTTGATTATATATATCCTATCCTTCGAAATTCACGTCCTATGTGTTGCAAGGAAGCCTTTGTTAATTCAAATGAAACAATGAGACGAAACGAAGCTGAATACATCCCTCTACAACTACGCTTACAGTAACATAATCGGAAATAAGTTTTAGGTTGTTTATCAGGTGTAAGAAAATTTATCTTAATGTATATCTGGATTTTCGAAAAGTAAGAACCATTTCAAATTTAGTACATCCCAATATATCAAAAAAATTATATTATCTGTACATTATGAAATATTTGTATGACCTGATTTTTTTAAAGTTTTTATGTATTCTATTGTCTCCATTAATCTATACTAATAAACTTATTTGAGAGCATGGGATGGAAAACTGCATACACTGTTATTTCCCAGTCATTTCATTAGAATATCGGGGCTTCTTGAAGCTCCATGAAAGAAGTCCCGTTGCGTGCATAATTGAAACTGGTTTTAAAAATAATTGCAGGCTATGACAGACATGTCGACATTAATCAAATCATTGTGATGAGGTAACCTATGGTATTCGGTATTCTCGTTTCGTAACGTTGGAGGCCAATCAAATAGGCCTTTAAATCAAAATTTTGGAGGAAATACAGGAATGTTTGATATAAGTTACTTTGAAGTATATAAAAACGATAAATCTTTGATTTTTTTATGTAAAATTTCATGCTCTACAATTTTTAACTAAAACATTTTTTCCTATCTCATACCCCTTTTGGATAATCTTAAAAAACATTTTATTTTATTTCTTTTCAACCCTTCACGGGGGTTGAAAAAAAAATTTATTTGATTTATCGTTTGTATATACTTCAAAGTAACTTATATCAAAAATTCCTGTATTTCCTCCAAAATTTTGATTCAAAGGCCTATTTGATTGGACTAGTAAGATTATTTTTAAATGTATAATTCTCCTCGAAATTTCATTATCATGAATCCCATTTTGTAAATGACTATCTTTATCTTGATAAATAAACAGAAATTATCGGTCATGGCATGTGGTGGCGAGCCTTGGGGCCTATATACAAGCAGTGGGAAGACATAGGCTGATGATATGGTATTGGTCATTGCAGAGGAATATTTGCTCAGGTCAATTTAGGCTAATTAGAGTAGGGGTCTTCAATTTCTTTCCGATTGTAATTCATGACAAATCCTGGTTCGTACAATTAAGTTTTTTTTTTTTTCTTTTATAGACTAGAGGGCGGACGAGCAAGCGGTCCCACGTGATGGTAAGTGTTACCGCCGCCCATGGACACCTGCAACACCAGGGGGCATGCGGGCGCGCCGCCGACCTTGTAAAATCCTATTCACAGCTCTCTTGAAGAACCCCATATCGTAGCTTAATGGAAAGACCTCTTGAGGCAGTTCGTTCCACAGCCTACGGGTTCGCGGTATAAAATAATTTTTGGAGCGAACAGTGCGCGACACCTCCGTATCGAGGAAATGCGGATGGACCGCACTTCTGTGACGGGAGGTGCGGTTGTCCTCACCCACGAGGATACCTGATATCGAGAGCCACACTCCATCCTTACTGGACCTCCTGCTGACTACGCGGCCGGATGACTACAATGTTGTTGTTGATGCTCCGTTAGGATCATCCGACCATTGTATCGTTCGAACTGCTGTGCCAGCCAAGCAATCCGTGCCGACCCATTCACAGGGAACGCGCAACGTCTGGCGCTACAAGTCTGCAGATTGGGATAGGCTGCGCGAATTTTACGCTTCTTATCCCTGGGGGCAGCTCTGTTTCTCATCGGGAGATCTGGATACCTGTGCAGACTCCGTTGCCGACGTGGTGTTGCCGGGCATGGAATGATATATTCCCTGTTCCGTGATACCCGTCGGTGGACGGAGCCAACCTTGGTTTAATCAGTCCTGCAGAGAGGCCCGTCGTAATAAACGGGCTGCATACAGGGCCTGGGCCAAAGCGCAGGTGTCCGAAGATCCGAATACCACCGACTTGAGAAATAAATTTAACGCTGCCTCGAGGTGCAGTAAGAAGATCATTGTCAGAGCAAGGAATGAGCACATCCGCAGAATTGGCGATCGACTAGTTAGCTGTCCTTCTGGAAGCCGAGTTTTCAGGTCGCTCGCCAAGGCTGCTGAAGGTAACTTCTGTCAGTCGTCACTCCCACCACTGCGAAAACTCGATGGGTCACTGGCCCACGGGGCGAAGGAGAAAGCCGATCTCCTGGGCTATCTTTTTGCCTCGAACTCGACTCTGGACGATAGAGGTGCATCACCACCGTCTATCTCGAGATGCACAAGCTCCATGCCGGAAATCTGTTTCACGCAGCGTGAAGTCCGGCGAGCTCTAGCAACTTGATATCCGAAAGTCGAGTGGGCCTGATGGTATTCCTGCATTGGTGCTCAAATTTTGCGCTCCCGAGTTGTCCCCGGTGCTTACGCGACTCTTTAGGCTCTCATACTCCACAAAAAGCTTCCCGTCAGCATGGAAGGTAGCTCATGTTCACCCTTTACCTAAAAAGGGTGACCGCACGGACCCGGCCAACTACAGGCCAATAGCGATCACCTCCCTCCTCTCTAAGGTGATGGAGCATGTCATAAACACACAGCTCCTTGGGTACCTAGAGGATCACCAGCTGATCACCAGGATCGCCATAATCGCTCAGCTGGTGATCTGTTAGCGTATTTAACACACCGCTGGGCTCACGCCATTGAGAGTAGAGGCGAGGCTCTGGCTGTAGGCCTAGACATTGCGAAAGCTTTTGACCGGGTATGGCACAAATCGCTGCTTTCCAAGCTACCATCTTTCGGGATACCCGCGGGATTATGCGAATGGGTTGCCAGTTTCCTGACTGGACGGAGCATCAGAGTCGTTATCGATGGTAGCCGCTCCGACACCATGTCTATTAACGCTGGCGTCCCTCAAGGCTCCGTGCTGTCCCCAACTCTGTTCCTTCTGCATATCAACGACCTGTTGCAAATTGGTGACATACGTTGCTATGCAGATGACAGTAGGTACTGGAGACGCCTTGTACAGGGGCCGCGCCAACATCCCTCGGGTCGAAGTGGAAGAGAGTCGCGCCAGGCTTGTGTCTGAAATCGAAGACGATGATTTTTTACGTATGATTTTTTAAATTGAGGATTAGCTTATCAGTAATGGGTATATATTGTAAGGAAACCCGCATACCAGAAAAAAAGTATGTTATAACCAATCCGCCTGTCTCCCCCGGGCTCGCGTGATGGATTATGACCCGAAATCCTTTGTGATTATTAGGGAAGGCCTGTGCCAGTGGGACGTTATAGGCATATGTCAATATTTAAACAGAAAGATTCCTGTTATCAAAAACTATTTCATAATTTAACAGCGAGTCTATCACGAATAACACCAATAAATCAATAAACGTAGCGTTCATAATCAGTGTTTTATTAACGGTTAATGGATTTTAAATAATAGATGAACGCACCAGCACGTCACAGATAAAACACAGATAAATTAATTTATTTTGAAAATACACAAACAAAATGTCAGCAGTTTTGGAAAAGAGAAATAATTCAATTAAGCATGTAGAAAATATTGAACTTGCAGCAAACTTAGATTAGGTTTAATTTATCATCATTGATCAAAATCATTAGGAATCGCTGGAAGTATTATAATATATTAGAACTTCGGCGTATCTTTTCTGTAATAATAAAGTTATATGGTTTTTAATTAAAATTTTACGAGACAAGCTGTCATTACCGTCGTTATTGAGCAGTGAGTCGGCCTTTGTCGTGAATGAGCGAGTGCTCATTGTATACTGGAGGAGGTTCCATCTCGTACTAACCTCCAACGTAACCCGGGTGTGTTAAACAAAATGTTAGCGAGGCGCAGTGCCTTAAATGTTTTCTTCTCAAATGAGCGGGATCTGAGCACGTACGCTCTGGAATTCATAGAGAAATGTAATGTTTTTTTAGAAAACCCATTGTTTTTTAGAAACTATAACATACTTTCTGTTCTTTTATAATAAATAAATTTCATAGAAACAATTTAAAATCTAAATCTTAATATGATCCGTCGGGAACCATCAATGATTTATAATTAATCTTTGACGTCATATCAAATCCATCTTACAAATTTAAGCAACCCCATATAGATCCCACATACATATCTAGTACAATATTGAGGCTTAGTACAGACCGCGACGTGGATTGTAAGGAATTTGCGCCAAGGAAATTACAGTTTGATTAATAGTTGTATAATTGTTGCGGGAGATATGCATGGTTGGGGTAATTCGTATATTAGCCAATTATTATTTGCTTTACAAATACGCGTTTTAATAATTGCTTTGTCATTAATGATTTATGTCTTTTCTTTATTAAAAATTTAATGCACAAAGAATTGTACAAAATGCGGACTTAAGAGGGGAGATGATCAGACTTAAGACTTGAGGACTTAAGAGGGGGCTTGTCCATACAAAGGTTCTCCCTGAAATCTGGAAATAGGAAATGTTACAGTTATCTATCTAATTAGTTGGTTCACATAGGAGCTAGGACCCTTCAAATATAAAAAGAATATTTTACAAGGAGATTTTCTGTCATAATAAGTACTGTAAAAATGAGCGCTGAGCGCTCAGTGAGTGCTAATTAATAAACCTTTAAGACTAGAATGTTAAACGCTCGAGAGCGTTGTAGCGCAAGTTTTTAACATTTGATGGTTTTAAACTCTTCAGGTTAAAAGCTCAAATATAAACAGCGGCGGCTCTAGCCCATGTAGCGCCCGGGTGCAATCAATACCCTGGCGCCCTCTAGTAGGCTCTTTGGAGGCGTCGCGAGCGGCACTCGGCGCCCCCTAACACCCTGCGCCCGTGTGCATCGTACACCTTGCACCATAGATAAAGCCGCCACTGAATATAAAACGCTTATGTTAAGGTCTTTAATGTTCTTAGCGCTGACTCAACGCTCGAGCGCTCAACACTCATTTTTAAAACACTATAATAAATAAATTTTAATCCACCACAGGCACGCAGCCCGAAAAATCTGTAAACTTACGTCAAATATGTATGTAAAAATGACAATATGTATTAATCAATTCTGTCAATTGTGTCAATTGTGTCCATTGTGTCAATTGTGTCAATTGTGTCAATTGTGTCAATTGTGTCAATATGTATTATATGTATAAATACAAAAAATATTTAGAAATATACACACATTAGTGGTTTATTTACAGGATTTGTTAGATTTTATTTATAGATACATTAATCGATATAGTTTACTTTACCATACCATCAGCGTATGTCTGCCTAACCACTCAAAAGTTGCCTTGAAGGAATCGCTTTAGCGGTAAGGTCGCCAGTGTACTTCTAATTACCTGTATTTTGTGTGTCTCTTTTGTATGTTTTGGTGTACCTACAGTAAAATATGTAAGTATGTAATAGCGAAGATTCTTTTGTAATCCGCGGATTAACTGGTTTTTATACGATTTCTCCTTTTGTTACGATATACCTGTAACACAATAACTAAATTACCAACACGGCAAGGTATTTGGGATTACAATCGCGATCCCAATCTGTGTTAATAACATGGAGTAAAATTGCCATGAATACTTATTCGAAGTATTACGTATTTATGGTTTCATAATTATAGAACATGTTAATAGCGTAAGATTGATATCTGAATACAAATGGAATTATAATATTTTATGAGGTAATTGTTAACAAATGCCGTTTGTTCATATATATATTTACAAATGTGTTATAGTTCTTTCATCTCACGAAGGCGGGATCTCTAGTAGTGGTTATTGCTTTATTGTGCACCGCGACGGCGCGCGGCGCGGTGGCGGGAACCTAACTGAGCGTTTTTATGTTTACGCACACTAAAACAATGCACGAGTACACGTACGAGCACAACCACTACTAAGCGTAACCCGTCTTCGTGAGATGAAAGAACTATAACACATTTTGTGTATTGCTGCATACGTGAACTTAGGTAGCATAATACGGTGTTACTTTGTAGATACTAATTGAACACTAAAGCATACGATATTATTCAGAATAATAACTAAGTTACTAAATGTCAAAAAATAATCAATAATTATTAATTTATTGTCCATTTAAAAATTCAACAACCGTTGAAATGTTTCTCAAACGGGATATTAAAAAGTTTTTTCTTAAATATACTTCAGTTACTAACATTTTGTAGTGTCAGGTAGTTTATTGTATATTGAGTTATTGCAATGGATTTGAAGAAATGTCGTATTATTTTTATGGCAGGCCTTATGTGCCGCAGGACCGATGGTGGAGCCGAGTCCTCGAATGGAGCGTGGGACGCCCTCCGGCCAGGTGGGCTGAAGACTTGAAGGAAGTCGCCGGTTGTGGCTGGATGAGAAGAGTTAAAGACCGTGTGTAGTGGCGGTCCTTGGGAGACACTTATATCCAGCAGTGAAGAGACATTGAATGATGGAGTTATTACAATGGATTTGAAAAAAGGGGTTATTATTTTTATCATTTGAAAAATATTATATATTTCTTAGTAAATTATTTCGTATATCGCATACTTTGTCGTCACGCTGACATAATCTGTCGTATTGTAAAAAAAATCATTACATGGTCGCACACGGCGTCATAGAAGTTTGCCACCATAAACTTTGTTTCATATCTGGTTCCCACAGCACCAGTTCTGGATTTTCAGTTTACCTGCGTTTAAAAGCCACTACTAACGTTAAGGCAAACTCTATTTTATCTATCGGTTATGTAGTAAAATCGCCGCTCTTCTAATTAACTGACGTGACATTTAAGTAGGGAGAAAGTGCATGCTGCATTCCCACAACCGCTGGGCGCACTCGACTGGCCATGTTACCCCTCTCTCACAGGAGAATACCTTGAAATGTACTGCATTTCCCACTTTATCGTATTTCCCCAATGTACGTACGTGTTTCGGTAGTGAGTGAGATATGCGAGAGCCCATTCCCATCCCATCCTATCCTTTCCCATTTTCTCAATCCATTCCTTAATCTGCAAAGGTAGGCAGCGCATCTGGGGCCGTGCCAACATTTTTCATTCTGGACTGATGTTGGCATGTATCGCGGATGTCTATGGACGACAGTATCCACTTACCATAGGGTGGACTATACAGTCCGCTGCCTACTGTCTAAAAAAAAACGCATTTAGTAAATTTTACAGGACAAGCTTTTTTCGATTTTGCGCTGAATGCATTCTACTGTTCGCGCTTAAATAAAATCGTATAAAAAATGCAGTTATATTCTAAAAGTCAAGAACTTTCTAAAAATATGCATTTCATATTTCGAAATTATTTATTTATATCTGTTTAAAACAGATAAGTCGAAACTCAGTTTTAGTGTTTTCTAAGCAACGGTAGCAGATATAGATAAAGCGATTAGAGAGATCGATCGGGGTTTGAAAATAGTTTAAGGAGGTGTTTACAATTGAGTTTCGTCTAAAGTGTCAGTTAGTCAGGAAAGCGAGGAAATGACGACATCAGAGGGTATATATACCCCATGGACCTTGTATTCTTGACCCCAACTTGAACATTGTATTCGTAACGTCCCAACAGGGAACACTGAAATATCCGATCCTAATTACGTAGACTGCCGTCGGAGGAGCGAAAAAAAACCAATTTACTAATACTAAATTTAATTATAAAGGTATTACAGATATATTACTAATTCTAACTCCAAGCTAGCGTGCGACTCTAATCGAGGTTGGATTATAAGTGCCCGGAATTTTCCATGCTTCGGTGCGATGAAGTCTTTCCACAGTTACACGTGCCGCATCGTCAGCAATGTCCCCGTTTCCATGTCCTATTGGTAACACGCGGTAGGTATTGAGGCGTCAGCGGTTTCCATGATGTGAGCGCGCGTAACACCTCCCCCGTGAGAACAGCAACTATTTGAGAACGTTCAGCGAAAATGTTGCTGGAGCCTGTGTCGCTCTCGAGATTTTACCAATGTCCGCATAGGTATGATTCTCCGGTGCAGACTCTTCCTTATCTGCGCTGTTCGCCCTGTAGTGTTTTATTAGTAGCATCGTCCCAAGTGCAAGTGCACCTAATATGAGTATGTAGAGAGGGATCGTGGTGTGGTATAATGCTTCGGGTATTGTGGCTCCCAAAGTCATGGGTGTTTGCAACATTATTCTTTCTTGGGTGTTCTGAAGACTTTTTAGATTGATGGAGTTTAGTCCGATGTTAGATGAAATGGTATCGTGGGCGTTGGTGTCGAACGAAATATTCGTCATCTTCATGGGATTGCCTTCTATTCGGTCGTTGGTATTGACGATTGTGAATTCGGATGTGCGTATGATGCAACTGGTGGGTACAGTGGCCAAATAACTGCCTTGTAATGTAACGAAATCTTCTCGGCCACATTTGAGTTTAACTTTTATTGGATGTGGGAAGGAGATCGCGTAGTAACGGTCGTCGAGTTTTTCCATTGCTTCTCTGGAGAGGACTATTGTGGTTGGGGTGCATCTCTTGTCCAGTACTTGGTTGATGATGAGGTTTTGAATGCAGTCCGCTTGAGTGTGTAGTTGGTGACTGATCTTCTCCTCGCATAGGTAGCGTAGATTTACCTTCGGGCATTCAGCCTCCATGTACATGAATGTATACCTGTTAGTTGCTATGAAAGGATATGGAGAGACGAGGGTTTGATTATACCTATTCGGAAATATAGATAATTTATAAAGGTCGTACATGTCTGGGGAAACTATGGGTATTTGAAAAACTAGTACTAATTGCCTATCTATGTAATAAGACCCAGTTTTAATAACATTATAATATGTCTAATAATTGGGTCGCGATATAAATTTTCTTAAGTTTAATTAATATACTACTTTAAACTTAACATAGAATGATGAGTAGATCCTTATGAATCTAGTTAAAATGTGCGGATTTCTGTCGAATTCTCGCACCAGACGTAAAGCCTTAAAAATGGTGTCAGGATCAAAGGAGGCCATTTTATTGCCTAATATTAACCTACTGCTATTGATATCTAGATCGGAAACTATATTTCTACCTATGTCTAACGTACTATGCCGACGAGACTGCCTAGGTGAACTAGTCTCGCGGGAACCCGAATTTTTTGGGGTGGAAAATTTTGATTATGGATAAGGACTAAAATTAGGGAAGCAACTACACAGAACAATTCAATGTACTTACACGAGCATGGTCTTCTTCCGCCCAATCGAAGTCTGGATTCTTCTCCGGCGACGTGGTCCTTTGTTCAGATATTCGGCTAAGGCAAGGGTGCCACCGGGCGCGCTGCGGGACGATCGAGTCTGGAACGTATGCGAACGCGAACCTACCGAATATCCTACCGACTGCGCCAATTACGTAGACTGCCGTCGGAGGAGCGAAAAAAAACCAATTTACTAATACTAAATTTAATTATAAAGGTATTACAGATATATTACTAATTCTAACTACAAGCTAGCGTGCGACTCTAATCGAGGTTGGATTATAAGTGCCCGGAATTTTCCATGCTTCGGTGCGATGAAGTCTTTCCACAGTTACACGTGCCGCATCGTCAGCAATGTCCCCGTTTCCATGTCCTATTGGTAACACGCGGTAGGTATTGAGGCGTCAGCGGTTTCCATGATGTGAGCGCGCGTAACATCCTGAACACAGAATCGGATATTTATTATTGATTTATTTAAAATTTGCACATAAGTACATTATTTCACAGCTGGACGCGGACGTTCTCATGCACATTGTCTTCTGCATGAAGAATGTATAACCTTAAAACGGCACGCCGGTCAAGAGGGTGGCGGAAAGGAAATGGCGAATCCACTCTTTTAAAGCTAGTGTAATTCCTCAGGGCTTGTGGCTTGCTTTGTTGCTTTTTACGACAAGTGATAAGGACACGACCTCACGTTTCTTAATTTAAAAAAATATCTGGCGCTGCAAACGCTCGTTTAGCTAATGCCTTTATTTCCTTTAAGAACAGGAACCGATAGTATCGTAGTTTCGAGCATCACGTACCATGTGTCGCAAGTTAAACGCAACACCTCACTTCTTACACGTGCAGTGGGTCCACGGAGACAAGTTTTGATGTCGCGAACATGTTATGAATCGTATCTGGTTTCTGACTTACAAACGAGCATGTTATTACATGAACTTAGTTGCAGCTTGACGTTACATAGATTTTTTGTTATTATTGAAGTTTAATAACATACATAATAACAAAACAAGCTTCTATCACAACTCTATTGTCAATTATATGCTTAGGCGCCAACTACACGAGCGACTCTCTCGTGGCGATAATCTGGCCTGTAGTTGCCGGGTCGGTGCGGTCAGCCTTTTTAGGCAAAGGGTGAACATGAGCTACCTTCCATGCTGACGGGAAGCATTTTGTGGAGCATGAGAGCCTAAAGAGTCCCGTAACCACCGGAGATAACTCGGGAGCGCATAATTTGGTCACCACTGCAGGTATACCATCTGGCCCACACGACTTTCGGATATCAAGAGATGCTAGAGCTCGCCGGACATTAAAACATTATACATTTAAACACATACATTGCCATTTGATAATGGTAAACGTGCTCTGGTTAGAATTTTCGCTTACAATTGTGTTGATCTTAACGATTGGTAAAAAAAAATACATCTGTTCTTAAAATATAAAAGGAGCAAGCTGAAGTGCTTTTTCACAATACACTTAGCTATTGTTATTTGACAATAGAATATAATTTAGTAATGTATATTAAATAATCTGTAGATAATAATTTAGTCGTATCTATTGTACCACCATACCATCAGATGGATACAACATTTACATACAACTAGGCGAAATCCAAGAGCTCTAATATTTCATTCTCTTCTATTAAAATAAAATGTAATGAATTTAAAAGCCGAAGCATTAAACTCTTTAGATATGAATCCATTTCATTAATCATAATATAACCCTCTAGCGAACTGCGAGTGGAGTGTTATACACTGAGAGTATATACCAATAAGGGTATTATTTTGATGTACATTGCCTCGCGGCGATGGACTTGTTTTTTGTTATTTGGTTCCCAACGTTCAAACTAAAGATACAATACGAATTTACTGTTTTGATCCGAAATATTAGTAAAATGTCCGCTGATAAGTTATGACGCGGTCTGCCTGAAATGAATTACCTTATTAATAATAAAAGCCTCTCTCAAATGCAGTGTTCGAAATGGCATTTTGTTGTTTGGAATCGCTAGGCTGTGCTGTTACTCTAAATTGATGAGAAACGATCTATCTACAATGTTTATCTAGATGCGCTTATTTATATAAAGGTTGAGTTTATGATAATCACCTAGGCGTCGGCAAATCGCCTTCAGTCGCAGTTGATTGCCCGCATCTATTCCCGCTCGTTCCATCCGTTTCATCCCCAGTGGGAACGACTAGGAAAAACGTCCCATCACCTTTTTATTTTAATTTACTGGTGATCTTTAAATAAATTTTTGATGTTGGTACGCCGTTTTTTTACTTCAAAAACTACTTACACGGGATAAAAAGATCAAACAGTGGTCAAACAGTCACCATCTGTCAGTGGTGACGAATGGGAATAATTTTGTGTCATTTGTTACCACCACTGGAAACGATCGGGAAGTTTTCACAGGTATGCGATATTCCTTCATTCACAGATAGGCGATATTCGCTAACTGCTTTGGGTAGCGATATACGGCGTATAGCGGCCTAGGCCCAATGTTAAAGGTATCCGCTTACCTATATACGCTGTAAAACGTTTGCCTAGGCGATATTAGCTCCCCCTGGTGAACTCATACAGAATACCCGATGGGATATCGCCTAGAACATTATCGTTACCGCAGGTGACAGCGAATATCGCTTATTTCTAAACAGGGCTTCATGATAACTCCAAAATCGCTGTTTTTCTTTTAAATTCAGTTTTATACTCTGTTTTTATCATATTTTCGTTTGATCTAAAAAGGTTAAGTTTCCAAAATGTGATTATGTATTTTTTTTGTTTGGTTATATAATTATAATAATAAACTGTTTATTGTACACCAATACATTTGAATACATGTTGCAAAAATACAATTTATGTAACACCGAACACGAAAAGTAGGTACACACTACACAATAGGCGGCCTTATCGCCAAAGGGATCTCTCTTGAAGGTGAACTTTTTATTGCACACCAAACAATACAGTGAAAGTAAATTGGAAATTAGAAATAAATAACTACACAAACTTTAGAAGTCTACTTCTACATAAGGATATAAGGATATATTGTCTCCTTATTTCCTTTTTTGTTTAAAAGTTTTTTTGCATAAATTACAGTTTTTTTGTATAAAAACTGAGTTCACAAAACGGCAGTAACGTTATATGGACAGGATAAAGGGAAAACGGTAATATAGCAGGATATAGTCATGGATTAAGGGTTCAGTGAACGATTACAGTGTAATAATGTCGCTCTCATGGCGAATGGCATTCGAAAAACCCGAAAGATGTTTTCATATTATAAAAATGTAATTCACCCGCATATTTATAAAGTTAAAACCATAGCAAATGAAAGTTGAGACTGGAAAAGTGCGGCAAATTAAATAAAAACGATAGGTTATCACTAAAAATAGTTGGAAAAATAATTTTGATACTTGAAGTTAATAATAAAACTAGCTTAGAATTGAATTCGAGTATCAATAATTTTTAGTGACAACCTACTTTTTTTAAATTTTGCCACGCTTTTCCAGTCTCAAGTTTCTCTTGCCGGACTTCTAAGTTTCATCGAATACCTACGACACGCAAAATTCGGACATTTACAATTATATTTTTATTTTTCATTTATTAATAAATTTACAAACAAAGAGCATAAAACTATCATAGTTGTAAATAATATACTATAAAGGTATAAGATACAACTTCTGCAGTAACAGTATTAAAGACATTAAAACCAAGGAAGGAATATCTTTTTAATTTATATTTTAAAGTATTTTCACTAATATCTGTTTTTAATTTATAGCCTAATTCATTTATTAACCCGGGAACTAAGCGTTGGTCCTATAATTAATTAGCGTTATTATTTTAAACTTTTCCAAAATTGAATAATAGCTTTGTTGCAATTGTATTATTCTCTTTTTTGTATATATATAATTATACAGATTATACTCGGTCGCTTTTCAAAATTTCGTGACTGCAATTAAGTAGGAATTATATTCAACTAAGTATGTATTTCAAAAGAGAACTTTTCTTGTTCTTCAATAGTAATCGTATAATCCATATTTCATGTTAGTTTTTAACGGGAAATAATTAAATGAGAAGAAGAGACTGAGTTTCTTTTCCGAATCAATCCAGCGGTTTAAATAATAGAGCTGGTTTTGTAAAATTGACCTATGACATAACCCCTGTGACTCTGTGACATAACATATATCACAGGATAAACACGCCGCTCGTAGGTATTTTCATTTGTAACTATTCTCTTACCGTTTGTGTGTACAATTAAAGTTAAAAAATAATATTATAAAAAAAATGATCACTTGTAATATTGAAAATAGTTAAATTTCGCAATTTCCGAACGAAAACGGGCTTAAAACGGGCGAGGCCGCTGAAAAATTTTAGTATACAATGCCAATACACTAGCTACGTGATGTTATGTACACACCCTATCAAATCCTACAATAAAGCTGAAGTATCCAAACTGAGTGGTGCTGTGATATTTTAGTAAGTTATTAGGCAAGTGTTCCTCAGGAAGGACTCACGTGAACCACCAGCAATTCGAAAAACATTTAACATTCAACGTCATTCTTTGCGACAAACAAAATACAGCGACAAAGAATTTTTCTGAACGCAAAGTTATGTTTGTCAACTAAACCACTTACGTTTTCCGTTGTAGGACACAATCTGCAAACGATTTCGGTTCTTAAGCGGTATAAAATAGAGGTGTATTGGATTTTTTATGGATGAGAGGTCAAAGTTTGTGCGTGGGGTGTCGAAATATTGCGTCGACGGAAAATTATAGAGGACTCTTAATGTTTTATTAATGGTAGGCCCTCGGAGTCACCGGGGCAGCGATTATTGATTCGCTTTCGGGCGGTTTTCTTAACTTTTCGTATTATGTTTAGCTTTGGCATTATTGAAAAGAGGATTTGTGGGGATCAAATTTGTCTTTCCTTTTGTATATAGAGGCGGGAGTGTATTGATTTAAGATTTCTGTGCGTGGCCTATGTAAATTATTTTACCTATATTACCGTTCCACTGTTTTCCAAGTCCAATGTCAATTTCCAATGTCAGTGGTGTACATCTCAGATAAGAAGAATCAGCAAAGCTAATGATTAATATGTTTATTTATCTACGCTAAACCGATGCTAACGCTGGCGAACTGCCAATTTCAATTCTATTAAATAGGGGTGCTTAAAAATATTTTTTCAGTTAGATATTTGCAAACTACCACCACCTAGGTCTCAGCGCTGAGCTCTCGATGCTCGAACGCTGAGTGAGTGCTAATGAACATTTCAGATTGGAATGTCAAACGCTCGAGAGGTTTACAGCCCAAAAGTTTAATGTTCAATGATCATAAACACTCGCGGTTACTCAACTCTCGAGCCTAAAAGTCATAAAGTTTAAAATATTAAACACTGAACTAGGTATAGGTATAACTATTTATAATCTTATTTATTACTAAACTAGCGACTCGCCCTCACTTCGCTTCGGTTTATTAAATTTAAAACAATCGGAATAAGATATTTTCCTGCGGTAAAATGCAGACTATATTTTAAGTTAGACCTCTAGCAATACATCGGTGAAAACTGCATTCAATTCCATGCAGTAGTTTTTGCGTGATGCGTGTATAAACATACAGACAGACAGACAGACAGACAAAATTTCTAAAACTGTTTTGGCTTCTGTTGCTCTAATAAAGAAACCCCATATTAGTTTTTTTTCAATATCTATAATGTACAGACATCGGCCTGTTACAATTTTATTATATGTATATAGATAAATTTTATGTACTAGAGAAAAAAAAAACATTTTACACCTACATGTAAATTAAGTATTTAAATTAAATTATAGTTCTAATAATATAATATAGGTCTATTAATATTTACTTCTTACACACTACTGTGCTCGTACAAGCACACTCACGTACACTAACAATATAACATATAGCATAATATACGAGTACACTAATCACATACTTTGACTCCGATTTGATAAAAAAAAGGTTACTACTGATTTGGAACTTTTTAGCGGGGCCTCTAGAAGTGAAGTTGAGTTTGTTGTAAAAATGATGTATTAGGTGTTTTGTGGTTAAATAGTGATAGTTTATTAAACTTGAAAGTGCTTTTTGTGCGTGCTGTTTGTGATAATCAAATAAAAGTCCCATGACTGAGTTTTTCGTGTGCTTAAAAGTCTTCTTTTGTCTTCAGTAAACCTACTATCATCACTTTGCTTAGCGAGTCCTGACTTGCTTCGACGGGACTGGCTGGACATACGTTTAGACGTTAGTAAATACGTTTTGGACTTTGAAATTATTTATTACGAAGAAAACTTGACACTGACAGAATATGCTAATTGCAATGTACCCATATTTGAAGAAAAAAAATTGGTTCAAAAAATGTAACTGATACTAACAACGACTGTCCATAATCTTACTTATTGTAAATTATCTATTGTAAAATTATATTGCATCTAATTTAATTATTTAATTTGTATATTTTTAATTTCCGAATAAAAATGTTAAGACAAATAATTTAAAAATGTTATTTATGTCTTCTCTTATAATTCATAGATGAGTTTTATTGACATTATGTATAATAATGTATAATATGACATTATGTATAACTTCAGTATAATAATGTATAATATTTATAATAATGACATTATGTATAACTTCATTTGCTTGGAAATTTATATACTGAAATGTTTGTATGAACGAGATGATGTATTTATAAATATTCATTTTCGTCGTGTACAAAGTTTCCAAGTTGTATGTTCCAATCAAATCATATAATTTTACGGCCACCTTAGTATAAATATATATAACTTGTATATACCTGTTATGGTGCTTAACTTATTCTAACTTTATAACTGCATTACTTACTCGAAACCTCCAACTTCAGTCACGTGACGTAATAACAAAAATAACATTACAGTCCGATAACTCCGACGCAGTTCTTTATACGATTAAATTCGATCTATAATAAATTTCTCCAGCTGAAATTTAAGTTTGTCTTACAAGTATTAAGTATTCATCGGGCTTTCGGAAAACATTTTTTCTCGCTACGTGTTCGATTCCCCCTCGGAAAATGTTTATACCTGCGGAACCCTTTATTTGCAAAGAAATGAAGTATAACAGCGGTCCTCTTTACGAAAGAGGTTTATTGTTTTAGGGTCATTACATCGGCTTCATTTAAGTGAATAGCTATTTCAATATATATATGTCAAAGTCAGTGGCGGCTTTACCTATGGTGCAGGGTGTGCGGCGCACACGGGCGCATGGTGTTAGGGGGCGCCGAGCGCCGCTCGCGACGCCTCCAAAGAGCCTACTAGAGGGCGCCAGGGTATTGATTGCACCCGGGCGCTACATGGGCTAGAGCCGGCGCTGGTCAAAGTTAATCAAAGTTAAGTCAAAGTTTTGTATGATACATAAATAAATTTAATTTGTTAGTGTAACAATATTTTAATAAAACTATCTTGGTGTAACAGTACTATTACGTCAAACGTCAAATGCTTAACTCATTCTGCTCACAGAAGACTACCTTGAAATGTACTGCATTTCCCACTTTATCTTATTTCCTTAATGTACGTACGTGTTTCGGTAGTGAGTGAGATGTGCCAGAGCCCATTTTCATCCTATCCCTCCCAATTCTCCCAACCCTTTCTCCAAATCCATTCCTATAGTTCTAAAGGTAGGCAGCGCATCTGGGGGCGTGCCAACGTTTGTCATTTTGGACTGATGTTGGCATGTATCGCGGATGTCTATGGGCGACAGTATCTACTTACAATCAGGTGGACTGTATGCTCGTCTGCCGGCTTCGTACATAAAAAAGAAAAAAAAATCTGCTAACTATCGTTTAATCCGGAAGGATGTGGCGACTGCATTCCGATAAAGCCTTCAGTGTTATTACTATATTTAGTGTACTCCTACTGTTATATTTGCGTATAATGCATAATTAAGTAAGTATTGTATATCTCACAGCTTCAGAAGCGCTTGTTTACGTGTGGAACTCAATTAGTTCTATAATTTTATAAATATAAAAAGAATCATGTCATGATCACGATAATAAGTGTCGCTTACTAAGTTATATTACTCATCTCCATTTATACCGCGAACCCGTAAGCTGTGGAACGGACTGCCTCAAGAGGTCTTTCCATTAAGCCAAGATATTGCGTTCTTCAAGAAAGCTGTGAATAGAATTTTGAAAGGTTGGCGGAGCACCCGCATGCCCCTGGTGTTGCAGGTGTCCATGGGCGGCGGTAACACTTATCATCACGTGGGACCGCATGCTCGTCCGCCCGCTTCCATATAAAAAAAAAGTTCTTCAGAGGTATTTATGAAATGTTAGATCTCTCATTCTTCGAAGTCTCCATAATGAATTTTCTATTCAGTTGTAAGCAAGGGCATTAAGATGCCCTTCGTATAATACCTAACAAAATTACTATTAGTTGAATTATTAAAAGCAGGCATAAGCTGAGTCAAGCGCTTTAAATCTCTTGTCAGTCAAAACTTAATGTTTCAAATGCACTCAAAGATTTATACGTACTAACATAAATTTAATAATTTATACTATTAATTAAAAATGAACATTGCGAGTGTAGCGTGTTGTAACATCCTAATGCATGTCAACTTCTCCACAACAGTGTGTTCCTTTTTATTTATTTTCTAGTAAATTGTATACTCAAAACCTACCGGACCTATTTGATTATTATTTGGTATGGATCCTATAGTCCTCTAAGGGGCTAAACTAAAAAAAAATATGGCAGTGTGGTGTTAGCTGGGTTTAGTTTGGCACCACCCCATCCCATCTCTTGCCGCTGGTGTCGTAAAAGGCGACTAAGGGATAACAAAGCTACCACAAGCCCTGAGGAACTACATCACTGCCTGTAATAGAATGTAATGTAAACCCGCTCGGTCAGCGTGGCTTTATAAGGCCATACATCCCAGCAGATTTTACCATTGACGATAATTCTACATATACTTCATAGCGTATTTGTATCAAACGATTATTTCAAACAAACATACCCTTAAGTAAATATTAATTATAGAATCGTATAGACGTCGTATTATCCAACTACGTCTATTCACAAGTGACCAGCGAACCCTTACTAACGGGGTTAGTTAGGAATAGTTAGGATCAACCCTTTCGAGGTTATATTGTAGTTTTTGAGGTTATCGCTTTAATTGTAATTATCTGGGAGCTTAAAATGTGGTATTGTTTTATATTAGTCTGTCTAAAAATTAACATGTATTTCATAATATTTTTATTACATTAAACATAAATAATTGGTAATCAAATTTACACTTTATGTAAATCTATATGTAAATTTCAGTTATGTATGTACTTACTAACAGAAGCGGGCGCATTCAAAGGCCTAAGCGAGCGAGTGTGGATGGTGTTATGCATGTCCTTGCAGGGCACAGACCTCCCCTAGTAAATCACGGGGGATTTCGGACCGTAATACACCACGCGGGCTCAGTTGGTCGATCACATACTCCACATTTTGTTTATTTCTGGAGCATGGGGATTATGCGGGTTAAAAAAAATCATGAAATATATGTTAATTTTTAGCTAGATATAATAGTTTAAGTGTACTGATTGATATGTTAAAATATTTTACACTATTTTTGTAGACCTTATAAAAATTATAGGCCTAATGCGGATTCCAATGATGGTGGTTTTCCATCATATGAGCATTATTAACAATAGTTTTTAATATTTGTTGAGGGAGGAAAATGAAACAAACATGGCCAATGATGAATATTATTCTAATTAAATTTAAGTGGAAACATGAATTCTTATAACATGGATCTAAAGAAGGAAACACTATTAATAATCTTAATTACGAAATACTTATTAAATTAACAAATGTCTTTCATGTTGTCGTCGTTTTAAACAAATAACAAAATGTCACAACATAGGCCAATGTGCGACTAATAGTCGCAATATGGCACGACTAACGGTCGCAAGGAAGCGCTCATTTAAAAAAAAACAACTATTATAACGTATTGTAAATTATGCAAAATAATGTAAAATTATTTGAAAGTTGTGCCAAATGTGAGCTTAATAAGCGTGAGTAGAGGATGCAATCCTTCCGGTCACGACGACTTTTAGTAGCAAGAATTTGCGACTATTGCACCTGGTTTGTAATTCGACTGCGATTATAATATTGTTGATCGTTTTAAAGAACATTTAACATATCGACAGAGATCGATGGTGTCTGGAATATCTAGGGTTATGCTTTCTAAATAAACTTGTGTAAAAGTTGGCGTCTATATTTCGTAGTCTATATATAACAACAATTCACAATAATACCTCACTACTTCCTAAAACGACAGAATAGTCGCCTTATATTCTCCCATCGACAAAAACCCAATGCCTCCTCTATTCACACTTTACAATCGTAAGCTCGATAGTGCCAATTACATTCCTACTTACGTTAAAAACGTGTAACAATTACAATTAAATGTAATTAAAAACATACTTTTATTTTACCTTACAATTTTTCATAACTTTGAGAAGGCACATGAAAATTTTCTTACAAATAAATTAATATCTTTACGGCGACGAAATTGTTTTCTTTTTCCATCTAAGAAGCGAACTGAAAACTAAGTTGCGTTTAAAAAAGGAAACTGCGATCTCATGCGACTAAGAATTAAAGTCGCAGTGCTAGTTCAGTCGCCATTACAATCGGTCGTGCCTACACATACATATTTATAATACATAACATATGAACAGATCTTACATACTATAAAATACAACAATATAGTCGGAAGAAACCAATTTGACTCAATTAATGGTCAAATAAGTTTCTCAGTGGTACCTATGTGATATGCCACAGATAATAATAACTTACTTCGTACAGGCTACCATTAGATCATTAACAAACAAACAAGTATTTTTCATTTAAAAACTTTATTCAGATTTTTCACTACGATCAACGTTCAACGCTAATTAAAACAAAGATATAGTTTAAGCGTCGATAATTGCATCAATAAAACGAAATACGATTATGCAAATGTTTACATTAAGTCTTGTATGTGAACATCATTGTACAAGATCTTGAAACAGATAAAGATCCAATAGAGGTAAGTCCAGAATTTATCTTATAACGTCTTTAGTGCATAGCGTTATTCATTTTCTATACGGAATAGTATTCCTAGAGGGGGTCGTAGAAAATTCTCGACTGATTGACTGATTGAGAAACAATACATGAAATTTGATGCAACACAATTCAATAAAGGAAAATAAATTGCTTCCATTGGGCATACTATCGAACAAAGCACATATTTTTACATTTTGTTCCCAACAGATTAAAACACTCAGTCATTGCGAAATTTTGAAAAATAAACACCAACATAGCACATCAACACAGCACAATGTGTACAATCGTACAATCGATAGCAATAACATCACGGACCTGGGTTCGATTTGGAACGAGCAAGAATGTTAAATTCGTAATATTAGGCGAACTTTTCAAGGCAACTGTAAACTTTTGCGGGCTACACAAACTGCTTAAATCCATTGGCAAGTTCTTCTGAAAGTTAGACAAAGGGAAACTGTTTTGGATTCTACTAACGTATTGTCTTCGACTTCGACTGATTTTGTCCAATGTAATAGACTAGAATAAATTACTAACAAATAGAATAAAAGAAAATGTTAGTTAGCAGTTATATAACTAATACTTACTAATATTATACTTACTGATGTGTTAATATATGTTTATGATCTAATATTGGATACTGAAGGCTTATTAGCCATAGAATGTGATTACTTCATAGAAACTTACTCATTCCAAAATCGTTTCCAAATCTCAAAGATAACAGGAAACAATATATCTGCACACTACCACTACCTAGAAGTAAGAAAAATATATAAATTCTATAGTATACATATATCGAACTAATTTATGAAAGCTCGTGAAAATATTTGTTTTAGATTAACGAGAAATTGTCTTTTATATTTTAATACTACGATATGATATACTAAAAATAAAACGAACCAGCGTTTAATATTCTTTCACCTGTGCTATTTTTTTATTTATATAGATAGATAAAAAGAAAAACAATCCAAACAATGATACTGATCGCAAAATGGAAGAACTTAATACTAAGCACACAAAACTTAAAAATACCAGTAACAAATAAAACATATCCATGTCTTTAAAACCTGCTGCTTCGAACTGGCTTTGAACTGTTTCTTTAAAATAAAAAATATTAATGGAGAAAAACCTCCATTTACTTTGGTCATGTTTAAGAAAGCAGATATTAAATTTGAAGCTGTCTTTTTTTAAAACAATACATAAAGTCTTGACATAGAAACATACGATAAATGCAAATCATAAACTGGCCTCGAATGATGTCGTAAGAACGGAATAGAAATATAACAAACGAATTGTTTAGGAAGAGAAGGAGATATATCTCTTAGTTTATCGCACTATCTATGTAAAGTACAAAACTTCTTAATATTTTTTAAAATGTGTCACTACTCGAAAACTATGGAAGCCAAAACGTGACGACGTAGCTACCACACCGCCTACAAATATGCGATATATTTTAATATCAATAGTCCTATGCCTTTATTTATAACCATATTATGCGTCTAATTTACAGAGATAGCTTTTCTATAAACAGTTTCAAACAGTGGTCCTATTTTAAAATTTTCAAGACAATAAGAAAATATATAAGTGGTCCGAGTTTTTCGAAATTAAAATCAGAAATGCACCTCTAAGCGCATTTCTTCGATTTTCCAATTTCAAGATTGAAATGTTTCCTTGAAAAATCCGTTTCATCGTACAACTATCCCGTTTTAGTTTCATTTAAAAATGATTCATTTTAATATATTCATTTATGATTGTGGTTCTGACCCTGCCTCGTTAAAGCGATATAACTATGTAATACCGATATTACAGATTGTTACATTCCCTTAGACTAAACTACAAGCTTGACGAAACATCCTAGGCCGATAGGAACTGAAGACAAGATAATAAAACCTAAAATAACTAGAAAAGTCACAATTAAAAACGAATTAGTGCTCTAAAGTCCGCTACATAGAACAGAATGATTATAATATAGAAAGAACGGTCAAATATACTATACTTACACTAATTCTCACTTAATTTAATTACAAAACTTACCTCAGAGCACTGTATACAATAACAGCCAAATCTGTATCTGTCACACGAGAAGTTATATCATACTATAATTCATTCCTTATGACAATTAATAATTATAAAGGGTATGTGGATATTTCACGAATGTTACAATTTCAAATGTGATCAGATACCAAACTCGTCGTGATTTTGAGCGGGTCGCCTCGCTGGAGTACTACTTAGAATATTTTTTTAAATATTTGTAACAATTAACGTATCAACATCTGCATTTTAAGTAGAATTAGCCATTCATGGAATTAGTACGAATCCCAAAAGAAGCAAAGCCAAAGTTCCTTTTTGAAAAGTCTCATTTGATACCTACTTGATCAGACTTTATTTTGGGAGCAGAGAAAAATGAGGTGCAAAATTTTGTTAGCATATTTTAAAAGTATTTTTATAATTTTCTTTAGATGTTGATACATTAGTCGAATAAGTTTCAAAATTATATGTCGCTTAACTGGGTCATCGTTTATCACTTCAACAGAAGTAGTATCATTAACTAGATCAATAAAATTCTCATTAACATCAGTCCTAAGTTCGCCGTTAAAAATCTCATCATAACTTATTATATAATTGTAATCTAAATGGTAAGTCTTGGAATAAGTTACTCGATCGTTTTGCCTGAAATATGCAGTGTTGTGGCGAGGCGCGTCCGCAGTGGTGTAAGTTCTTGTAACTATGAGTTCTCCAGCTCCTCCCAGTCGATCTTCGCCCACTGTGGCAACTCTGTTTCGTACTCCCAGCCGGGTCCCTGATATAACAATAAGATTATTATGGTTTTCTTTCATAGTAATTTCTGCAATTTTTCGTTTATACCTTTATTTGATATTGTTATCTGTTTCCTCCTTACCACCCAAACGTTGCTTTGGTGATAAGAGCGCCTATTGTACTTTTCATATTATTTATTTATATTGTCTTTTTGCAACATGTGTTGGTGTATAATAAAGAGTTTTCTATGTAAATAAGGCGGATACTGTCGTTCATGGATATCTGCAATGCATGCCAACATTAGTCCAGAATGACAATCGTTGGTACGTCTTTGGTCGCGCTGCCTATCTTCGGAGATTTAGGAGTGAATTTAGAAAGAGGGTTAAGAATATGGGTAATAGGAATATAGAGAATATAGCGGGATGAGGAGTTTTCGTTACACCACCCACTTTTCCTTCGGGAGAATAGAGTAAGATGGAGAGTAAAGAGTATATGGAGGGAATCTACAGATCATAGTTTTGTTGCAGTGTGATAGATATAAAGTTACACAAATAAATTGAAACATAATACGATACTTATTATATCTTATGGTGTGACTTATATCTTCATAATTTTTATCTCTACAGTGATCACACTAAACATGTTACTAAATATAATAAAACATGGAGGAGTCGAAGGGAATGATGTCGATTGATCTAATTTTATTTAAAGGTATGAAAGGAAAATCAGTGTCTGGGGTTGACATGCTTGGAATTAGGTGTAATTATGAAAGTGAAATAAGAAACTGAAAAGAGGAAATACGTTCGATATCAAGCAAGAAATATAATTATATGGATATATAATATTAAAGATAATATGTCCAAGTGTAGAAGAAACGCCGATGACATGCGTCAGTCGGAATTTTCTATTTTGGGTAGGAAAATTTACGAAGAATAAAAACTTGTAAAGCTCCTTAAGCATGTTTACAATAGTTACAACAGTATGTTTCAGATTTTTATTTTTTTTATTTTCAATTTATATTTTGAACCGTCATAATGTTGGAAGTACTGAACACATTACGAACAGAGACGAGATTTAGACCCAAACAATTTCATGTTAAATTTCATTTTACATTCATGTTTAGTTATATCCCCACAAATACAATACAACTGTGTTATCCTTATGATGACGAAATTTTCAAATGAGAGATATAGAGAAAAATTTTCATAAATACGAAAGTCGTGGTCTATGTAATAATTGAGAGAAAGCTTTTATTTTATACATCTTTTAATGTTAAGACAGCTAATGGCAAAACCGTGGACAAATCACTCTTCTAATCCTATCTTTTATTTGCTTTTCATATATTTTTAGTCAAAAATAACCTATCGCTTCAGCAGTTACAATTGTTTATAACGATTATAGAAGATCATAAAAATCATTGTCACTAATTTTATGTTTGTTGGTGGATTAGGACCACATCCATACATTTTTTCTCATCGTCTTTTACCCAAAGGATGGAAGGCATCAAAGGGTGTTGAAAATGACAAATAGCGACTGAAAAATGTTTATTATTTTGTTATTTTTTGTAAGCACATGAAAATTGTGGCGCCTGCTGAGGCGCTCAGCGTATTAATTTTTTTTTTGTTACTTTAAAGCAAATATTTAATAGTTGTGTGCGTCGTTTTAAAACAAACTAGCGATCCGCCCTCGCTTCGCTTCGGTTTATAATTTTTTTTTAAATTTCAAAATAAAATTTAGCCTATATTAGACACGGATAATGTAGCTTCCTATTTGTGAGAGAATTTTTGAAATCGGTTCAGTAGTTCCAGATATTATCTCCAACATACCTACAAACACACAATTTTGCCTCTTTATTATATTAGTATAGATAAACCTCTCATTCATTCATTCATTCGTTCAATACTAATTTGATGATTACCTTGTACTTCCAGGCGTGTAGATACATGACGAGGTCGCGTGGCCGCGGGTCGCGGTATCGCACGCGACACTCGTAGCAGTGCGGGTCTGTAGCTAAGGCGTCCGCCGAGCCGCTTGACGAGCCGCTCGCCGAATTGACCGGGGCTGTGCAGCCGGTCTGAGTCGCTACTGTTACTTTGTCCGACTGTGAGGGGAGAAAAATAAGTTTTAGTCCTAAATATATCGAAATGACTTCGTAACAACGTTAGTTGATAAATATTAAATTTGTGTTTTTTTTATCAACAATAAAATAATCATGGTTGATAAAAAACATAATTAAACAACATTGAAATGTATGGTTTCTACAAGAAGGGTTTATTTACATCAGTCAGCAATGTATGTTACGTGAAATTAGGATAGTTAGGGTTTGGACGATCAAAACTGACGATTGTCGACAATCATAAATGATAATAATGATAACCTTTGCTCTGAGGAACATTTAATGACAATTATGTTTAATGAGATCAGATATTTTAATGAGAGCTGATACATTTATTTGTACCTTAGCGTCATTGGAGTCATCATTCAGGGTTGGTGATGCTACTGGCGAAGGGGCCAGAGTGCAGGAAGCCGAAGGAGACGCTGATGACACTTCCACTGGGGCTTCTGCTCCGCTTGAAGGGCTCGGAAGTGTGGCTGTTTATAATTTATAATTCATTTATTATATATAATTTTTGAAAATTATTGGAACGAAGTTCCTTTACGTTACGCGAGAAAATGTAACGTCACGTAAGATTTTTACCCCCTCCATACGCCTTTCTCTTTCTCGCCTTTCTCTCGCTCGGACACGGTATGGTTGCGATTCTCGCGATCGTGTCAGTTCGTCGGTATTCGGTAAATTTCGGTATACACATACAGATTTTATATCGAATTACATTCGGAGTTTAAAAAAATGCGTGAGGATCTTCGTTCCTGACGGTGGTGCCCTGACCGCACACGTTTTTTTTTTATTGAATTGTTGCAAAATGTAGATAACATTATTATCTACATTTATATATACATATGCTGTTTAAGAAATTGATTTAAGCAACTTTTTTATCAAATTAGACAAAAATTGGGAATAAAAATATAAGTATGTTTTCACAATGAACTATTTACGAGTACATACAGTCATTTTGGAAAGTCAGGGTATGAAAATTTCCCTAATAGGTAACAAGATTAATTTTCTCCATATTGTTTAAAACTTACGGGTCATCACAGTGGATGGTGTAACTCCGGGCGCGGGAGACTCCAATCTTGGTGAGGATTCCCTCGACGCTGGACCGGTGTCACAGTCGTCTTCGCCTACTGCAAACAACAACGTTATGGCTCATTTACACAAGGATAATTATCGAATTAACGAATTATTGTACTTATATCAACATAACATATCCGTCAACATATCCTAAAGAATGCCTAAGGAGGATGCCTTTTGATGAATTTCATCTGCATTCTTATTTCAGCAACTAATCAGTTAATGTTTAGAGTAACATACTATACCATGGCAACCGACCGATTGGTGCAGTTGTGTGTAAAAGGTACGCTGCTTGCTGTGTAAAAGGTCCCGGGTTTTGTATAAAAAATGTATGTTCGTGTATGTTTGTGTTTGTCTTTGTGTGTGTCTCTGGACCCACGACACAGGGAGTCTTAATGTGGGTCAATGAGTGTGGCGTTATTTATTCATTTTATTTATCATCCTGTCTCTCCACTGCTGGATATAGGCCTCTCCCAAGTATCGCCATCACAAACGGTTGTCAGCTTTTCTCATCCAGCCACTACTGGCGATTTTCTTCAAGTTGTCAGTCCACCTGGCCGAAGATGTCCCACGCTATGTTTCGCGGTACGTGGTCCACTGCCACTTCAGCTAGCTGATCTCTGAGTTATGTCGGCAACCTTAGTTCTTCGTAACGGATTTTGTCCAGCAAAGAAACTCCGAGCGCAGCTCTCTACATCGCTCGCTGAGAGACTGAATTTGTGAATAAGGCCTGCCGTCAGATACCACGTTTCAGCACCAAACGTCATAACGGGCAGGACGCAATGATTGTACATCAAAAATCGACAATTAATGTAGACTTGGACAATTAACACAGAAACAAAGATATAGCCATACTAGCGACCCGCCCTCGCTTCGCTTCGGTTTAGGAGTTTTTTTTCAAAATTTCAAAATTAAGTCATTCTATATTAGACACGGATAATGTAGCTTCCTATTTGTGAAAGAATTTGTTAAATCGGTTCAGTAGTTCCAGAGATTACCCCCAACATATCTACAAACATACAATTTTACCTCTTTATTATATTAGTATAGATAAAAAGTGTATGCAACACTTTTTATATTGACAGAAAATGATAATCGTTTCTAGAACCTGAAAGTAAAAGTTCACAGCAAGGGTGCTGCTAACGTGGATTTTACACATTTTACAGAGACCAAATGACAGTTTTTGAGCAGACTAATCCAGACAGAGAGAATAGAGTTTACAGAATATATTTTGTTCAAGTTAAGAAAACAGTGACGTCATCAGTCACGTTATTTAACTAATTACGAGAGGGAGCGTTCCTGAATTGACCAATTAACGCCATGTCATGCTACACTGGATGGATGACGTCACCTTTTCTTTAATGTGAATAGAGTATAGTCTAAAGTAATCTATTCTAGAGATTAAACAGATAGTTATGGTTAAAATTTAGATCAGATTTTTACACGTGTTTTTCTGTAGTTTTTCTCACCTTTGTCATCCGACGCGGGTTTAGAGAACAGCATATCGTCATCTGCTGAGTCGACTCCGAGCCAGTTCTCAGCATTGTGAATAGCTATTAGGTCCCTGACTAGCTGTTCATCTGTTTTTCCACCGGTATCACCCCCCTTACCACGCAGGGGTCCGAAAACTGGGTGGTTGTAAAGGGGATCGTTTACCACGGGATAACCTGAAACAACAGGGTTGAAATATCCAATTAGGCAAAAATTTCCAAAATCTGTGAAAAATAAAGTTTGAACCGTTTTAACATATTTTTAAACATTAAATCTCGACTGAAGGGTTTTTTCTCCATAGATGTTTTTTAGGCCTTGCGTCACCTCATGTCATGATATAACTTGATAATTCACTGCAAAGGTGTTGTTTTCTTTTATTAGTTCATAAGTTAAGTTGACTTGTGGCGTTGACTGACTTTGGAATGTGCTGTTTGGACCCACTTTTATACACTATTTGATCAGATATGTAAAACACTTTATTGTATAATTGTGACATTATGACAGGTGTAGGGGACAGAGTGTCGACACGGTAGACACAGTGTTTCGATAACTTCTGCAGTAGAGGCTAAACGGCACCGTACCGCCAATGCTACCTTCTCCTGCTCATCGATCTGCGCAACCGTTATTGATAATTGTATTCATGAAAAATAAAGTATTTGGAGGATATTTTTAAGTGTCTCAATATAAATAGGAACACGCAATAGACAACTAACAAGAATCCACAAGAACTCTTAAATTGAAAACCAGGACGCTTAAAAGGCCATATAACTTATTCAAATATATAGACTAGTGGGACCAAAAAATCCAAGATCTGTATTAACTGTATTTGCAGTTACAGATGCAGTTCAAACTTTGTCCTATTCTTTTATGAAGTTCATTATTTTGTGAAACAACACCATTGTCTCTTTTCATATGTCTATAAATACTTACCCAAATACTGCAAATGAACTCTAATCTGATGCATCCGTCCAGTTTTCGGTCGGCACAGCACCACACTAGTGTTCGTAGCGGGGTTATATCCAAGACTCTTGAATATCGTTGAACAGTCCTTGCCTTTGGGCGACACCTTACACACTCCTATCTTATAGCTGACCACTTCTATTGGTTCAAGGCATTCAATCTCATCCCTGAGAAAGAAATAGGGAAATGTATGCTTAAACATCTACTCATTGGGATAAATGGTAAACAATTTACGATACTTTCTTTAAGTCAAGTTTAGGCGAATTTTTTTAGTTCTTTTGGAGATCATGAAGATTTGTGAAAAATTAGACCATATCGGACCTTCATCATCATAATGCGACTGCGACTGAAGGTGAGCAGATGCACATACAACCCATGAAACTGGAATGTAGTCTTATATGAATACAAAACTACGACAATAAATAATTGCGATTTTGTAAGACATAAATTTTATAAACATAATTAAGGATTATAATGTCAGTAAAATAACTCATAAATTGGTGACATCTATACCTAACATTTTAATGATTTTAAATAGAAAATGTTAATATTCAGAAAATTCCAACACAAACATGGATTTGAATAGTATCAAAGTATATGACTAGTGATAGGAAATTCGGGTGTCTATATACCTAAACTTAATTTTTCCCAACAAATGTAGTAAATAGTATGGACATGCCCATCTGAATAAAATCATCTATTTATTTTATAGAAAAAATGCTCGGGATTCATAAAACACTGTAATGAATGAATGTTTTCAAATTGCCGATTATTTTCCCCGTAATTTAAATAATTTCTTAAGTGTGTTTACTTGTAATACTTTATTGATAACTTTAAATCAGTTCAATAAAACAGATAACATTAAAACTGTGACTACAACAGTTTTATAAATCTAGCTTCATAATCGAGCTAGATTTAAAGACGTTGAACAAAAATATCTCAACGATATCGTTTTATGAATAAGAGTATTTATTTATCAAGCTTCCTTCTATGTATTAAAATAAACATATCAACAGCGACGTTCGCAGAGGTTTATTTAAATATTTATTTAAGTAATAACGCAAATATTCAGTGCCCACAAGATATAAAGAAAACAGTAGAGCAACTGTGCAATAATATAATTTTACTCGTGATGTGTGGGATTCTGTACATTGTGGGATTCATGTGAGATTATCTCGATAACAGCGAGGTTCTAACGGAATAAAACGAGATAAGATAGTTAGGCTATCAGATGTGTATTATGTAATATTAATGTTTTGTCGTAACTTAATTGCGTTTCAACTACGAGTATATGCATGATATACAGTTTGAAAATACAAACAAAGATTAACGAATGTGTTAATACAGTTTTATAGACGACGGTAATACAGTTTTATATACAACCGTAATACAGTTTTATATACGACGATAATACAGTCCTACATAAGGCGGTAATACAGTTCTATATAAGACGGTAATACAGTTTTACTAGTCTATGCTACTTACTCAGGGAACTCTCCGTCGACTCTGCACACATACTCCTTTTGCACCTGTCGGTTTCTGATCTGGTGTTCCATCTGTCTCGCCTTCTTGGGACTCCGGCCGAATAATAGAAGACCTGATTGCAATGGCAAACGTTTGATTAGTTGCTTACAAGATAAAATATTGGTTACAAGTTTCTTACTTTACAACCAACTGCAACTGCAACCAGCTCTTTCAGTATCCACTGCTGGACATGGACCTCTTCATGCACATTATCTTGTGCATGAGGGATGTATGCCCTAAAACGCCACACTGGTCAAGCGAGTTAACGAATCCACTATTTTACAAGTGGTATAGTTCCCCAAGGCGTGTGGTAGCCATTATGTTGTCCCTTCGTCAACACACCACGACACCCACGCGAAGAGATCGGGTGGTGTTAATTTACAACCATTAAATTAATTCGGCGTATCGATTCCCTTATTTATTCATTTGCTTGGACAATCAATCATTTTACAACAACAGCTCAACCAAGAGTACGTACATGGTATCTGAATACAATAAGTATGCCGATTCTAACCGGTAGCATTTTTTCTTAAGCCTTTTTGAATATCTCCCAATATTTAGGTAGTTACAGATTTTTGTAATACCAATATTCAAACTTTAGAAGTACTCGTATAATATAAAATACCAAATATGGCAGTTACTGAAACAAACATGGACATAAATCCATATACGAAGCGAGAGATCTAATAGTTGTACGAGAGTACATATTCAATTGTGGAATTTATGCAATTTTGGACAGTTGTGATCTCAGTGGGTAGTAGACAGACGAACAATCTTTACTTCATATAACTATCTATCTAAGACGCGACAATTATTTAGGCTTTTTTTAATTATCGAAGTCGGCACACGAGCATACCGTTCATCTCATGGTAAGTGGATAATGTAGCCCATGGACATCCGCTGTACTTATACGTTAGTCATTTTGGACTAATGTCGGCACGCCTCCGGATGCGCTGCTTACCTTTAGAGATATAGGAATGGATTTGTAGAAAGGATTGGGAAAATAGAGAGGGACAGGATGGGATGAGAATGGACTCTGGCATATCTCACTCACTACCGAAACACGTACGTACATTGGGGAAGTGGATAACGTGGATAATGCTGTACATTTCAAGGTAGTCTTCTGTGAAAGAGGGGTAACGTGGCCAGTTGAGCGCGCCCAATGTCTGTTGGATTGCATCGTGCACTCTCCCCTTCAAATTACAAATATTTAAATCGCTAAAGTCTCAATGCAATGTGTCCATTGATGTTCTAAGAGCATTAAATATAACAAAATAAAAGCTTGTAAAAATACTGAACATTGTAGTTCCACAGACTTGCAACATCGTGATAGATGAGTTTCCTGCTTATAACAAACGAGAGATACCCCGGTTACGGTAACGTTGAGAAATAGCTCGGCATGTAGCACGAGTACTTCGGCATCCAAGCTGCGAATGTTGAACCTTATCCTGTTGGGTCCATTCTACTGGTATGTACGTAACTTTACTTGTGCATAAGTATAACTGATTATACTTAAATCAGTTTTATTTATTTGGTTTTATTCTATTTTTGTGGTTTGTCAATTACTCACCTGACGTTAACCTATCAAGCCTGTGGATGGTCCTCAGATTCTTCAAGTTGTATTCCTTTGCCAGTATAAACACGACAGTGTTGTGCCTGTATCGACCGCAGGGATGCACCTAAGGGTTCAATGCTTAAAATTTAATCGATATTTTTGGAACAAAATCGGTGTTTTCGAGGGTTCCAAGGTCTCGACCTTTAAAGGTTTTGTAATAGGATTTTCATTTAAATGTTCAACGAATTTGCAGAGTGAAACGTCTAATAATTAACTAAATTATTGAAGGTAGGGATGGCAAGGAAATTTTAATGGAAAGATTCCTTTACTTCAGCAAAGTTTCTGAGAAAAGCAATAAAAATAAACTTAAGCAGTATTTAAAAAATAATTAAAGGCTTAAAATACTTTATGCACCTAAGATTTTTGTAACAAGGTACCTACAATATTTTTTTTTAAACTCGATTGAGAGTGGTGACTTGATGAGTCAACAGAGTCATTAATCATAACATGGAAGAGACATATTATAAATATAAAACATAGTATAAAGGTAAAAACAAATATTATAAATGCCATTATTTATACTTAACATCGGAAACAAGTACAAGAGCAAAGAGATTTCTACAAATTCTTGTAGAAAGCGTTCGTTCAAAAGTTACTCTTTTTATTCTCATTATAGACGTCATAGTGCTTTATAGGCGATTGGTACTTATAATATAAATGTAGGTGATTTTGTGCGGTGTACTCCATTACAACCACACTTCTAGAAAGAAAATAGGCGTTGAACATTTTAATATAGTGATATAAACAAACAATGTGATGTTACGACATATAGTGAAACATGCAGTGTTAGAAGGTGGATGTAAAATATAAAAAAAACGTAAATACCACTTTACCTTTACTCAAATTCAGTTTAATGAACGATAATTAACCGTGAATACAGATGTTGCTAGTTCTATTGGTATGTACATGCGAATTAGTCGGATAGTGCAGATAAGACAGCCCAATACACGATACGATTCCTCTAAGAGTCGTGTTTTACAACGAAAAATATAGATGGATTCCAGATATCAACATTATCGATGATGCAATTTTTACCAGTGAAATGGAGAAGAGGAAATTTCTTTTATTCATTTTATAAATGATTTATAGAATTAAATTACAATATTAATAGAAAAAGTTTAAGAATAATGAAGTATTAATAATAAGTATTAACTAGTATTTATCTTAGATATTCCACTTTTGATAACAATTACTAGAATTCGTGATATTCTCGTTGTAAAACCAATTCTTCGACTAATTCCAATTTCAATAAGATATTTTAATATAAAATAACGAAAGATTTAAATTGTATTAGAAAAAGTAGAAATGTAACGATTGAAGTTAGAATTTTCGAGAGAATTGTGACAATAAACAAATGGGACAAACGACTAAGACAGGACGGACACAGGGGGCTCGTAATACAAAATTCCACTTTCAAGTGGATTTCTCAAAAGAAACCGCACATGTTCTCAGACTTCAGAGTTTTTGCAGTCTCGAAACTTTTGCAGATCACAATCTCGTGCCAGACTCTGATAGCGAACTTTGAGGTGGAAAAACGAGAAAATTCTCGGCGTAACACCCGGGATTTTTTGCGGTAAGTAATGTAAATTTATGTTTCTTCACAGCAGACGTTTATAAGTGGTAGGTTCTTGAATTTGTAACCATATTTTTAATTGTGTTATTGTAACACATTTAGAATGTATTACGAAGGGATAACTTTTTATACGTAAAATTTAAAGATTTGTTCAGTGCCTACGTTAAATTAGTTGTTTTATGTTGAAGTGGTGACATTGCGAATTAAACTCTTCTAAGGTAAAGGTTGTCCTAATTTGATATCACGTTAGATATTTTTGTATTGGTTACATATATATTTTTCTTGGCTTTTATGGATCTAGAATTATGTAGTTTCAGATTCCTACCTAAAACAACCTCTATCTGTAGAATTGACTGCTGTCAGGGCTTTTTAACACGAATTTGCTTTAACTGTCCTTTTTTCACATTTTCGCCTTTAAAAAAACTAGGCTTTCCGTGTCCAAAACGGTTTTAACCTCAGAGTCTGGCACTACCACTGGCCCCAACGCATTGCGGACTCACCGGCAACGAGCAAGGCTTGTCTAGCACGAGTAGCTCCTCATCCACGTGTATGATGCGCAAGGGACTAGCGAGCACCGGAGTCTCGTGCCTGGCCCACCACAGAACGATTTCATTACGGAACGTGGTATTCCTCCTTGATGTTGCAATTGTGTATGGGAAAATCTAAGTCAAATGATGAAATGACTCCATGGCTCTTACGTTTACCCCCATGTAAAGTTTGTACTGTACTGATACTATCAGCGATGGTTATAGTTTTCAAATTTGAATTATTATAAAAACAAATCGATGTCGCCAAATACTGATGTGATTGACCAAATACAAATATTTTATATAGATGACATAATTTTATAATGACATAGAAATTATTTATATACGAGTAGATTGGAGAAAATGCTTTATAAAACAATCGTCTTTAGTTAAAACAAAGTGTAAATAATATAAAATTATCACTACAGCTACGTACTAGAAAAAAAAAATAAAGAAGAAAAATAATACTCCTTTCGTTTGTAGAAGATACTTGTAAGTATTTTCGTAATTGTATATCAAAACAAATTTAATGAATGTAAGGGTTTCCAAAGATTTTTGTTAAACAAAATATAACAAAAGAGCTTTGATAATAGACGGCCTTGAACTTTGCCATTGTTGATATTTAAAAAGGTTAAACAGGTTTTGTCTCTGTATTAATAGCTTCAACGACAAAGCAGTTACTAGAAAAGAACGTCACTTTCAAGGTTCTTTTACAACCTTTATCCTTGAAGTGAGAATAATGAGAAAAATATTGGACACATATTGTGTGAAATTTATCTTGTCAGTGACATGTGTCCTTGCTCCGAATGTGGTTTAGCGTCTCAAATATAAAATGTATCTAGGTAAACAACTGAACTAAACAGCTTTAGTAAAATGAAATACTTATGGTACAAAACTAAAATGAAAGTATTATATTACATTATAAATTTAATGAAAGAGCTGAAAGCCGATGCCGATTTAATATCTACATTAATAGATAATCCTTACCCAAATGCAACACCATAGACTAAAATTGAAATAAAACTGTTTAATAGTGTGGTGCAACATTTTGTCGGTGTACGTCAAATGTATATTCAAGACCTGTATGTTGTATCTACGCCGTTCTGAAGGCGTGATTAATTATATGGGTCGATTAAGAGCTGTCTCACACCAGAAATTTCTACTATAATAGTATTCGATTATTATCTATAGAAGATTATATTGTTGACTGTAAGGTGTAAGACAGCTGCTTCAGTCTGTCTAAAAATTGAGCTGAATATGTATGAAATGAAAGTAATTGCAAGAAAATAAGATTTTTTACTGGAATAGAGAAACCGTGTATAATATACTAAATATTTAACTAATTGTTCATTCTTCAAGTAAGGAAAAGAAAAGTCGTGCTGCAGAGTGAGACATACATATTATTTATACATTTAAAATAAATACATAATACGAATGACATACGTAAGTGTAATATTTGCCTTGTCCATACTTCTTTATGTTTTAATGCTAAAATACGATCATATATAAACATTATTGTGTTCACTAACTTCATATGTCAATCAAATTTATTTGCTGCAAAAATATAATTGTCTACATTTCAAATGGATTCATGATTTTTATAGGATAAATGGCGACCATATTTCACCGGCTTCGGTCGGCCACTTCGGCACCCCCGTCAAGTATTTGCATCAATCAATGTAATTGGGCGCCTTCAGTCATCTGGCCGTACTCATGGTACGGAAAAAAGAAAAATGTGTACACAAGAAAATGTAAAGTTATTTATGTTGTGGATAAAAATTTGTGGTGATCTTTCTTTTTTCATAGCGACTCATAACTTCGAAAAATAGTGATTTGGCATTGCCCGGTACAGTAGTAGTAATACATATTACTAATACACATTATGTTTAAATTTTGATACTTTAACGATGTTTGTATATTTTATGAGTTCCATGTACAAAGAAGGTATTTTAAAAGTCGCATTGGTTTTCTCAAATTGGATTTAATTCCACGTAACAAAAATAAGACATCTTAAAATCTTTGAAGATAATTTTCACTTTCCTTCGTTTAGGAACTATAAAGAACATCAATACTTCTTCGAAATCAGCGACACCAATATATAAATATAAATAAAACACAATTTATTCACAATATAAAGGTACGGAATGGTAATATCGGCAGCCCTCCATCATATAGATTTCACTTTATTTCCCGCCAAAGGAACCACTTTACGTAGATGCTAAAGGAATTTGAGTTGCTAGTTGCTTTTAGGGCTAAGAGCGCGGATCTCAGTGCGTCACTTTGAGGTATTTCGTAACGGATTGTGTCGAATGGAAGTTTTCATTGATAAAATGGTAGTTGTTTACTTGAAAATAATATTATAATGTAGCTAGGAACAAAACTAATGAAATAATTCTGTTCACGCGATGGTCGTGGATGATTTTCATGTAATTTATTAGGGCACCGGGAATCGCATTTACTTTTTAACTCAATTACATCATTAATCAAAATGTAGATGAGAAAATATTTTTTGTAGGATTGTAGTGTGAATAAAATTAGTTCTGTTATTTACAGTTAATAATGCTTTTCAATCAACAGAAGACAGGTGAAGAGTTAATTTTAAAACAGTTAACGATTTAAGCATGCACACAAGTAAAGGAATAGTAGTAAAGTTATCCTTTATGTTTAATTCAATGTTCAATTTGTATGAATTCAAACGTTAAGTTTGAACATTGAATTTAGAAATAAAGTTCTAGAAAGTGATACAGGATGTAAGCGCACAAAAACGTTTTTAAAACACAGCATAAGGAAATGATAGAAGGAGAGAAGCGTACACATAACATGGCTGTCTCATTTGCCACTTACGGGGATAGAGGCCGGTTTGTTGACGACCACAATGTCCTCGTCGATATGAACGAGGGTGATCGGTTGGCTGGTCACCGGTACTTCGTGCCTGCAACGATACACACGTCAGGACCACGAATTTAGAGTACAGACCCTGAGCAAACGGACAAAACCGTAGACAAAATTTTAGTACATCTGGATGACATTATTGTTCATGCAAATGGGGAGGGTGGTGACAGTTGCTCAGAGTCGGTCGTCCCTTTCGGTTATCGCGGCGAATGATAATACAGTTTGGACGAGAACAACAAATGAACATGCGTGAGCAAAGATACATGTGAGAGATGTGACAAACATGGGCCAATCTCAACGAAAGACACAGTGAAGCTGAATTGTACATAGTAACAAAATACTTTAGATATTACTAAGGAAATCGAATACGTGTTGGATCTTTGTTCAAAAACGGTCAGTGCACTCGCATGCTCATTCGGTGCTTAAGACTTCGTTACAGAAGATTATTCGTTATCCTTATGGCTATCATATGTCAATCTACAAACAATTAGACCTAGAATCAAACAAGCTCGGCGTATGTGTTTAATGCATTCTTTTTAGAATTCATTTCACAAACATTCAACTTTATACCCATTTTGTAAAATATATTAGTACTAACTACATATGTGTCTCAAATCAAGTGTACGGGGAATTGATTTTCTATAAATATACCACTATAAATATATGCGTTATATTATACTACTTTCTTAACGAGAAATGAAATAAATTCTAATACCACATACAATAGAAAACCACACCATGTTGCAATAATCTTACATTACTTGTAAGTACAATAGAATATATTACAAGCTGTGAAAGAAAAGATATATACTGTTAATATTTATACACGAGTTTCTTCTATCATAGACCCTTGTAGAATGTACAATAAAATAGTGTTTTAAAATTGTATAAGTGTAGGTACAAAACCTGAAAATGATTCTGTGTCCATAGAAAATGTACTTATGGATTCCAGTGGAAATGAAACTATATTTTAAGAGCAAGCCATAATAGCCACAGTAGTTACTGAAGTAGAAGAATACATACCTGTGGACTACATTGGCGAGTAGATCGTTATGTTTGAGCCTGTAGTCTGGATCGACCCTTTCGTAGTTGACTGTCAAGGTACCAGCCCTGATACATCTTTCATATTCCGCAGCGGGATGTGCCCTGAACTCCCTCGCGAAGACATCGAGGATTTTTTCACCAACCCACCGTCCCTTTGTGAATGTGGTGAATGTGAAATAGTAGGGATAAACTTTCCTGAGCGCTGCAAAATAAACGTTGAGATAAAAAAATGTAAACAAAGTGGCAAATACAAAGGGAGTGAATTTGAACTTGGTATTATGCTACATAATTCTTGCTTTATTCTTACATATTTTGTGTTGCCATTATCTTTAAGGTATGATTTAAATAGAGCATATTTATATTATTCGCTTTTTCAAAGGTGTTTTTCAATAAATGTAGATAGATACGTTGGTATCGGGAAACTTGGACAAAATAATGGAATATGTTACCAACATTACCATCTAGGATAAAAGCATAAAAACAATTGGTAAATATTGTGAAAGGGTACATTCACAAGGTTATTTTAAATGAGTGAAATAATGGAGACTACTTTATTTTAATCTCTAGGCACTTGGGTCTGGTTACATTTATTCTTACATATTTATACTTACATAAAGGGGCTGTAACACAAACAAATTAGTTTCATCCGTTTAAATTTACATTATGTTTGTTGTTGTTTATATTCATTAGCAATATAAATAGCAGGTTGTTTAAATGAATTTCATTATTTATAGCGTACTCAATTTATAACTTAATCAACATCGTTATCCAATGTAAACGATGACGCAACATTTCATTTATCTTGTATATTTGCATAATATTAATTCAAGATAAAAAAACAATAAAGTTTAGGCCACTGGCACATGCTAATGGCCTAAACTCCTTCCATTGTGGACATCCATTGGCCATCGATTTTTAAGCTTAATATATTGTATAAGAAGGAGAACTTATAAAAGAAAGTTCCTTCATCGGAGATAGTTTTTGTTCTAAACTTAGACTGAGACATATATTATAATTTTATTTACATTCAAGCTTCGTTCTAAATGTGTTTAGAGTGTTTGTTTGACGTTAATGAACTCGTAACTAAGTATTTATTATTTATTTTCATTTGGATCTATGTGTTTTGTTTTGCCTTGCAGAATAGTAGAAAATATACTTATTTCAAAACTCGAAACTTGAAACTCACTCATGAAACAGTTGTTGATTTAGTCTTTTGTACAGTATAATTTTGTATCCAAACATAACAGGGCTGTACTACATGTATCGATTCGGGAATAGGCTTATCAAAGAACGAGTAGATGATACGTTCTTATCAAAGAAACCTAAATCGGTAATTTCTAGGAGGGTAAAGCAGATGAGGGGTTCATTAAAAAGTCAAATTTGAAACTTCGTACTAAGTAATAAGAATGTTCGGTTTTCTAAATACGTATGAATTGAATAATTCTAGAGCTAAACTGAACATATTATAACACTATTAGACTCTAACATGCCAGCCCTAGAGCGCTTGTATAACATATCTAGTATGTATTCTCAAATCGATGACTACATATAATCACGCCTCTAACTAGCATTTTAGACACGACAAAAAAACGTTACACGTTTGGAATTGTTGATTGATTCATTTTATTCTTAGTTAGAAAGGTTTCATATATTTTAAATTGGTTGACATTTTTCAGGTAGTGTTTTTTCGGTGATACATTGACATTAGAGACTTTTTACTAGATTCTTCTTTAGTACGTCTGGAACGTACATTCGACTTGAGCTGTACGAGTATAATCTGAGGGGGTATTTATGATATTTTTGAGGGGGAGAGTGCACGCTGCAACCAACAGCCGCTGGGCGCGCTCGACTGGCCACGTTACCCCTCTCTCACAGAAGACTACCTTGAAATGTACTGCATTTCCCATTTTATCGTATTTCCCCAATGTACGTACGTGTTTCGGTAGTGAGTGAGATGTGCCAGAGCCCATTCCAATCCCATCCTATCTCTCCCCATTTTCTCAACCCTTTCTCCAAATCCATTCCTATATCTCCAAAGGTAGGCAGCGCATCCGGGGGCATGCCAACGTTTCTAATTTTGGACTAATGTTGGCATGTATTGCGGGTGTCTACGGGCGACAGTATCCACTTACCATCAGGTGGACTGTATGTTCGTCAGCCGCCTTCGTACATAAAAAAAAAAACTCTAATGTCACATATTGATCATATGAAAAAGCTCATATTTATAAATATAGCTTGTCTAATAATGTAAAGCCCCTGTGTGTATAATGCAATCAATAACTCGTTACGGGTTAACCTCCGCATGGTTTTACCGAAGATTGTATGGCAAATTAAATTGAAGAAAAGCGGCATTGCGGTAAGATGACTAAGGCTATTAACCCATAATGGAAAGCGTCCTGATACCACCACTAACGTTTATTACATTGAAAAAGTCCATTGTTACGCACGTGTGTATGACTTGCGGATTCCAAAAGGTGAGCATCTTTGACCCCAATAAGTCTTTTATAGGTTTATAAGGAAGTAGCTTTTGACCTTGTAATAAATACCACAGGTGCTCATTATATTTTTGAAGCTAATCGATGTTATTATTTTTCAAAACTATTTCGTGGAATTGGTGGCAGACGGTTTGTACATGTTACTGGATTACTTCTAATGGACGTCATATCAGTTTAGTGGCTAACTTTAGGGTAATATATACAGCTGTTATTATTTAAATGGACGTTTGAAGCCTTCAAAGTTTGCCTTCAAGTACTTGATTACTGGCGACGTGGAAAACTTGATATTGACAATCTGTGTGACAACTTACTGTGATAATTGGAACAACAATAATACGTTTTTCAAAGTGCCATTATTGAAGTAGGTGTATGAAGACAAGCTATCAGTAGCTATCCATATATTATATAGTCTTACATTCAATATTCTACATGTTAGAACACTTAAATCAACATTTCTTAAGGCTACTCGTATCAAAAATATAATATCAGCTTATTATGTTTTCATGTACCTGTGTGGACGACAACTGTTTTATGTTTTTTTTTTAAAGTTAAATATCACAGATTCTGTTGTTTTTTGTTTATAGAAAAAAGGCGGCAGACGAGCATACAGTCCACGGAATGCTATATGATAGAGGTTCTTACAAAGAGACCGGTCGGTATTATCGCAACACGATATTGCGGTAATTGGTATTGCGGCTCTCTACTTTTACCGCAGTGCGATAATCGTCGATGTGTGTAAGATTTCATGCGGTAGGTACAATACAAAATGTACTAAGACAAATAAGCTGATATTATATTTTTGATACGAGTAGCATTAAGAAATGTTGATTGAGGTAAAAGTCTTGGGAAATATAACTTGAAAAAAATAAAGACCAAATTCTTAAACTATACTATCCCTTCGATTGTAAGGTGCGATTACTGATTAAAGTCTTGGCGTAACTTACCATTCTCTATGTAATAAGAAGTCTCGTAATACCGGTCGTCTGTGAATCCAGGCCTCTTCGCTTTCAACGCCTTAGTTTCTAGTTTTGCCTGTAACAAAAACACTTTTTCAAGTTATAAGTTTTTTTTTGCGAGCGGCCCACTTACCATCGCGTGGTAAGTGGCCAGCACACTAACCATATTATACCGTCTGGTACCTCTTCTATAAATTAAAACACCTATAAGTTAAAAACAAAAAACTTGTAGATTACTAAATTGATATCATATTTTTTTTATAGAAACTATTTTAATACACGACTTATTCTTTTGTCATTTGTAATGAACAGCTGAGTATTCAATTGAACGCTACTACGAGTATTATCCCAACATTATACGTGAAATTAAGAAATGTAAATACTTAATTGGGGATGATGGATACGTACTGTCGTCGACATGGAATCCAATGATTAAAGAATTATTTAAATTCACGATTTATTATCGAATACGTCCGCAGAAATAGTGTAATGTGTTGCAATCTATCCGAAGTTAATATGTGGGTAGTTGGTAAAACTGTTTATTTGGACTACCCGCATCACTCGTGACCACTGTCAAAACGTCGATTAGAAATAAAAAGTAAACAAAAATCTCTAATTGTTTAATTGTAATCTTTAATTTACCTGATTCATAATGTAAGTACTTACGTAGTACGAGTATTATAGGGTTAAATGAAAAAAATACCTGCGCCTTCTTAGCACTGGATTTCGTGAAATATAACAACTTTAGTTCTACGACTTTTAAAATTCGGCACTAATAAGTAAGTAAACTTATTATTAGATAAGTAATAGCCGATAGAGGAGATAGAGGGACGTTACGGGCTGAGGGGGGAAGCAGGTGTTTATTTCGCGGTTTTTGGAGGAGATCCCCTTTTATATTCGTCTTATTCTTATGACCTAACCCACCATCAAATTTGCTACCATCGATTTTTTACTGCTCAATTAATTACTTATCAAAACCTCTTGACTAAAATGTCAAATGTTCTTTTTTAAAGTGTATCCACCGAGTAGGTAGTTGGAAATAAAAATATGGGTAAAAGCACTGTCTAGCTATCTCTGAAAACAAAACGTGACCAGTTAAAGGTTTGGAATATAATTGCAAGCGTTGCCAATTATTTTTATAACGCAGCTGATGGTATTTACTTTGTTATTGTGGATTTTCAATATTGCAACTGTAATTGAAGGCAAATGTCGGCAACGCATTAAAAGCCTACATTAAATTGTAGCATTAAATTTGTAGCATTTGAGGCTACAAAATAGGTCACAAATCTCCACTTGCCACGGTCCTGAGAGACCGGTGTCAATAACGTACGAGTATGTGCACTATGGTAGTGTAGTGTAGACACAACTAACCACACCAAGGGAATCATTTTTTACCAACGACACTACTAACCACACCCAGGAAATCGTTTTTTACCAACGACACCACTAAACCACACCAAAGGAATCGTTTTTCACCAACGACACCACTAACCACACCAAGGAAATCGTTTTTTTATCAACGACACCACTAAACCACACCAAAGGAATCGTTTTTTACCAACGACACCACTAACCACACCAAAGGAATCGTTTTTTACCAACGACACCACTAAACCACACTACTGCATACTAAGTAACTAGTTACTGCTGTTCCATGACTTCTTACATAAAATAATTCCAAAATCGTAACCATAGTTTTAAAGACGTCTTGAAAGACGAAAATCAATAGATTACAAACGATATCTTGGCTCACAGCGTTAATTAAGGTCTACTATTTTTTTTAAGCTTAAAAACACTTTTTCTATAAAGTACAAAAAATACTGAAACATCCTTTTCCGAGTGTTGTGTCCTATCGGTGTTTTTTACACCAAACTCAGACTCCGTCCAAAAATGCATTAACACCATACAACTTTAATTGTCATATTCGACGAAAACAGTTACGAAGTTTTCAAATAACGAATAAACAGCTCGACGTCACGGCAAACAATAGATCGACACAAAGGTTCGAATTGGGAACCGAAATTACTTATAAAAAAGTTTTGTCCGCGAGAACGGGCCGCAGCGCTAGGGGAATGAAGAAACTTTTTTTTTAAAACGATACAATGGTAGCGTGAATGTGTCGAAGAAAGTTTTGGAGCCTTCATTTATTTCACCTTTGGTAGATGGAAAGTAACTACGACATACGCGACTACTACGACTACTACTACAGTGACTACGACATTGACATACGCGGCATTCCGCGTATTTCAATATTTATTTATTTACTTGTTACATAAAATCCAGAGCGCTTACGTTATAAATTGTACATAATATATAATTCCGCTTAAGCTTATTGCCATTTAAGAATTTAATGTAAACTAAACTATGAAATGCTAACATCTGTTTGATGATGAAGAAAATGAAAAAATCCGCAAGAACCAGAAAAGTAAAAAAAAATCGAGACTAATATAAATATTATTATATACTAGCAGTGTGCCCGATATGAAATCTCATCGGCAACATCTCAGGAACTTTTACACCTTTATTTTACAACCTTAGACGATTAATTTTCAAAAATCCTTTCTTAGTGCTCACCTACGTTATATAAGGAACTCCTGTCCAAAATGTCATGCTTCTAGACCTACCGGTTTAAGCTGTGCGTTGTCTGTCAGTCAGTCAGTCAGTGTTTAGATTTTTATTTAGTAGACGAAGATATTACGTAATAATACGACACAAATCGGAGTAACAATGTTATAAATATACGGAGTAATAATACGATTACGTCATACGTCATTGCAGTAGAAGGTTCCTGCAGTGGAATGTTACAGACTGTTATAGAATCTAGAATTGTAACTGCATTTATAATGTTAGTTATATTGCGTTTATAGTACTTACGTGGAGTGGTATTTAAAACATTCGCATCTCTGTAAGTCTGAAATTCACTCAGAGCCACTATGTGTCGATTAAAATGTACGCCGCCGCTGCTTCCGACCGCGAATTGGTCGATCGGCGTTAAGCTAGCGCTGTAATACTCAATATTCCATTTGCGATTCCAATCATTAACACCAGACATTTAGAGTTTAACATGGTTCGACGCGTAATTATTTAACTCTTTTATGATAAAAATATAGAGTAATTTCCAGGTTGGATTAAAAATTTTGATTTTGGATACTATCGACGATGCTGCGATAGAACGTAAAATCTATATATACTAGTATATTTATATATAAACATCAATGTTTCTGTGTTTGTCCCGGTCGACGTTTCTATACCATTCATTCGATTACGATGAAACTTTGGTGACTTGTTGCGCGGAGGCCCGCGAAGGTTTCTGAATTAGTACTTGAAGACCACGCGAACGAAGTCGCGGGCAGCAACTAGTAAACAATAGTAACAACGTATCATGTAATGTAGCACGTAGCGTACGGTTTGGATTCTACGAAATGCTACGCGCGTAGACAGCTACAAAAAACTCGTAGCATCTAGTAAGTGGCATGTAGCACAGAGCAAGCACACAGCTTGCTCTGTTAGCTTCAGTCAGTTAGATTGGCTTTTATGAGCCCCAATAATATTGCAAATAATTTATACTGTGCAACGACAATTTTATTGTACTTTTTGGGGGCAGAATAACTGCAGAATTCAATGTTGAATGAAACAAATTGCAAAGGGTTTAACAGCATTTTTTGTGGTAATAAATAAATAAATTTTAAGAAGCGTCTAAATGTACTAGATTGATAGTGGAATTGTTCGTGGTTACTGTATCTAGTCGGTAATACACTTCCTGAAGAAGCTGCAGATATTAGACACTGTTTTATACTCAGATTACTCTTCATGACTTAATAAATTACAGCGACTAGATAGTTGCTAGATAGACTAGAAGTGACTAGATAGATGCTATATTTGAAATCCTTCTGCTTTTTGTGTATCTTCTCACTAGCAACAACGTATAACAGAAAAACTTTTAGCAGTAATCGACAAACTTTTCCAAAAACGTCTTGAATATTTTTCGTAAAATAAATAACACTTTTCCTCTTTGGGAACAAACTTCCTTCACTATCCAAACATTTTCAGAGCACTTTGCTCTCATCGCACCGCGAACCTGTCAGAAATCAATGTATCGGAGCATGGATTATCCCCTCCCCAATACCATCAGGAAAGGAAAGCTGTCATTCGAACGAAAGTAATCCTAAAGATTTCCAAATCTCTACATCCTTATTCCAATAACTCGTTTACGAAGTACGTATGAACACATTCATGAGTTTCCCTCTCTTTCTTTCCTATATTGAAGTATGTATTCCTCTCTTTCACACATGAGTATTGTGAGAACTACGGTAACGAGTTTTTGTAGGAGCGTTTCCGCGCGCAAAGTTGCAAATTGAAGGGAAATGTATTGATTTATTATGTATTGTATTTGCCAATTAAATATCAGCTGTTTAGTAACTTTGTGAGAGCTATAAAAGTTTTAATGATTTTTAATTGTAGTAATGCCAATAATTTTTTAGATTGTTTAGGTAACATTTATGACACGTTTCATGTTATTGGACTGGAATATCGTCTATTACATAATAATTGTTAAATGTGTTACTTTTGTACATTATACGTAATATATTGTTCAGAAACACGTTAATATTCTTAAATCATTTGATCTTGATACTAACCGGTTAAGATGTCTGACCGCGCTTATAGAAATTTATGTATTATAATTATCTGTACATCTACATAATTATTATCTAGATCCATCAAAAACATGAGAAAAGTGTACCGTTAATAGATACATAGTGATTATCTCCAAAACTACTAGACCTATTTTGATAAAGTGTACTCTAGCATGTTTATTCTAGCACGTTCTAGCATACTCTAGACTCTAGCACAATGGTGTAGCATGTGATAAATATGTTACACCATTGTATTAATGAAAATTGAAAATATTAATGCATTTTTTGCATAAAATCCGATTTATTTGAAATTTTACATTTTTTTTTTCCATTTTTACTAAATATTTACCAAATCCAAATTACAAAAAGTTGAAAATATTTTTTTTTCTTGTGAAAATTAATGAACAGAATAATACGGTAACGTTTCAACTTAATTTCATAACTTTCATAAGCAGAATCCATGGTTGTCTTCGGGAATACCTTTGACATATTCTGTACAAAGATATATTGCATTAGAGTGAAATTTGCTCACATAATATGCGCAATGGCGTAAATAACAAAATGTATAAGAACCCGATTGGTTATACTGTTTCCACCTGCGGCCTCAAGTTAACAAGTTTAATAAGTCTTTGGACTACAGTTATATTGCAGTTTCTCCAGAACTTAAACTGTTTAAAGGCGTTTCCACATCACGATTAAATTAATGTTGAATAGTTTGGATTTATATTTATTTATTTAAAAATCACATTTAGGAGAATTTAGGCAATACATGTAAAGAAGAGTAATAATCAAACATAAATTTAATAAAAATTAACCAAAATTATTAAGAATGTGTACCTTAATTTAATAAATGTAATATAAATTAAAATTTTAGAAATTTCCATCAAGGTAAATGAAGGTAAACAATAACCGTAAAACAAATCAAAACAATTATTAAAACTACAGAATTTTCAGGAGTTTGCATCTGAATACACTCAAGAACGAATTGAAGATATCAATCAAGCATGTAGCCTGTTTTTTGATAGTGTATTGCAAATTTGACACATTCTTATAGCGGGATTATCAAGAGCATATATTTCGGTTATATTTGTAGAAATCAATAGATTTATAGAAATGGGTTCAGATTACGAATTCAAATTCAATTCAAGCTCAATTCAAATTCGAGTTCTACAATTATTATCTAAACAAGTTTTTATCTAAAACGTATGCATATAACAAAATTTACCTCTCCCGATCGTTGATCACGAAAAATAATTTATAAAAAGTAAACGAATACATTTTTCATTCAATAAGAATCGCAAAATGTAAAGCTATTCGTTACCGAACTCCAGTCTGGGAACACCTTCACCTGCCGAATATTACGTACGCGCGTTGCGAAACATCACTGTCCAACTTATGCAGTCACTTGAGCATTACTTCGACTGAATCGGGTGGAAATATTTACTTTGGAAATTGGCCCGCTTCACCCCTATTTGTGTCATTAAATGAGGCTAATGTTTAGACCTGAATGTGATTGGGCAATAATTTGAGATTCGGTAGATAATGTATATGTAAATTCTAGTTCTAGTTCTATTAAATTTCTAGTTAAATGTTCATGCACTAATAATGCCTTTCTAAACAAGATTAATCAAAAGTGTACAGTTAATAAAATATACGACATTTACAATATATAAGTTAAATTTCTACTCTAGAAACGTTTTCTATAGAAAAAGTTGAATGCGTTGTGCATTACAATATAATCTTTCAAAGTCAAAATATTTTATTACATGATAATGGATATATATATATATATTTTATGTACGTAGGCGGCAGACGAGATATATATATATATTTTATGTACGTAGGCGGCAGACGAGCATACAGTCCACATGATGGTAAGTGGATACTGTCGCCCATAGACATCCGCGATACATGCCAACATTAGTTCAAAATGACAAATGTTGGCACGCCACCGGATGCGCTGCCTACCTTTGGAGATATAGGAATGGATTTGGAGAAAGGGTTGGCAAAATGGGCAGGGATAGGATGGGATGGGAATTTGGCACATCTCACTCACTACCGAAACACGTACGTATATTGGGGAAATACGATAAAGTGGGAAATGTAGTACATTTCAAGGTAGTCTTTTGTGAGAGAGGGGTCGAAAGGTGCCGCCCAGCGGCACCGTGCACTCTCCCCCTCAAAGATACCCCTCAAATAAATATAAATATGATGTCCAATTTTAAGTCCATTTTAGTTGCACAATAGTGATTTGATCATTTATTAATATAAATTCAATTAGTCATATAAAACATTATTTTTATAATTTAAATGTCACTATTTATTATATAGTTTTACCTTTAATAGTAATATAGTCATTTACAATGTAAAAAAAGTTTATCCAGTAGACATCTAATCTATTTATAAATTGTTGTGTCATCCAGTTTCAGGCCTGTAGGAATTTATTTCGGAGTAAACTTCTTTAATAAATTTCTAGGAGTGTTTTCTAGGGCGGTGGCTCCACGCTAGAGAATTTGGATTTAGGAGGACATCGCTCGTCATCGCCACCTCTGCTGTCCTTATCGTCAGAACCATGTTCCCCTTCACTGCTAGAATAGTATTTATGCAGCTTCTCAAATAAAATTTTGTAATTCAAATAGGTCGTTTCTGTAGTAACAGAAGATATGCCAAAAAGTTAATAAATAATTAACCAAAATTGGTCACAAATATTACAAACATTATAACTCATAGATTCATAGAACTCATATTATAAATCTGTGAGTGTTATATGTAAGATGTAAACTCGAAAACTACAGGATCGATTTTGATAATTCATTAATTTAAAGAAATCTTGTGTTTTGAGTAATGCTTGATTTCATTAAGAAAAAAATATTTACTTAAACGGTATTTCTTACGTAAAATATATTCAGGAATTCAATTCTATAAACTCAGATATTTGCTTTATAAAACCGATTAAAAGAAGGGAGAAAATCTCCTTTGTTAACCCAAACGACGATCACTCATATGACTTAAGCCTTCAACTCACACACGTATAATAGCTGTAAAATGACACACTTCCATGAAACAGCAAATACAAAGACGGCACTGTAAACAGTTCATTAACTGTCAAGTGCGTAAGACCACGACATCTCCCGTCCAAGACACGAATGTATTTAAATTAGGACGAAGTGCGGTAAATCTAAAGCGTTCTCTACACGACGTTCCGAGAGATAATGAAAACAAAATGACTGGTCCCCAACCCTAGGCGGGGCGACAATAGGATGTTTGGAGTTGGGAAACTTTATTATGAGTGATGTGATAACTTGCGATGGATTTTGTGTGCGTGTTTCAGGATTCCCGTGAAATTGTTTCGAGGTACGTTTTCGTGTATAGCGTGAACAATGATATATATGTATCTTTGAATACTTTAAGTTTAAAACCGCCATAACGCATGTTGGGAGGTAGCTGTTTTATTACAATGCCTACTTTCTAAGTTTTAAGTTTTAACACACGTTTTTAAGGGGTCTAGATAAAAAGTATCTCAAATAAGAGTCGTTGAAGTACACGTAGTTGTGATTAGAATCGTTGTAGTAAGCTACATAGTTGTAGCTTATGTCCGTATGTAAAGTTACATTAAAATTCGTCCAGAGGTTTTGCGTAACGCCCAGACAGACAAAAATTCCAATCATTTTTGTTTTGGGGTCTGTATCATTCGTACTATATACAGTACCGATTTAAAAAAAAAATGTGGCCATACGAGTGTGCCTAGTTGCTGCGGAAATGCAGCGTGAACTCTTCCCTTCCAGTACTCTTACAAACATGATATATTTTTTATTTAATAAGTAAAATTTATTAAACTTCACAAATTTGATTAAGGAAGATATTATGAAAAAATACAAAGAAAAAACAACAACACATAGTTCCTTTGTGGCCGTAAAAAGAGTGACAACCTACAGAATATTTATTATTATTAAACAAAGTTCCTCTGAAAACAATAATCTGCATCATTCACTTGTCATTATGTGTCCAAGAAAAATGTCCCGTTACTAGTCAGGTTCAAACTTTTCGCGTCCTAACTTCATAGGTAGCATAATAGATGTCCATCACACCGAGTGGAGTGCTCGCGTGATCGAAGTTATTTGTCCCCAAGTGTACGTAATGTGAACTAAACGCGGCCGGTGTAATGTCTCCATTATGCTACGCCATTCACAATGGGCCGAAGTGAACTGAGATCGTTTACTTAGGACTGTGGTAGATAATATTAGCGCGAATGTTCGATTTCGGGTAAATAAGGCTTGTGATGATAAAGTGTGTTATTAAGTTCAGCTGTGTTGTGGTTTCCGTAGGACAATTGGAAACGAGAAACGTGGCCTCTAACGGTAGACTTGAGCCATGAGTTCAATGTCGCTCATCGAGCTATAGAGATATCGAGGTTTCTTTGCGATATAATGAAGAATCAGCATGCTAAAGTGGTACCATTACCATGTACCCATGGTGCCCCTCCCCTGCCCATGTAGGTCACATTTGCAGTAAAACCGATATGGTAGACGAGTCCTCGAATAGAGATTACGTACGGGGAAGCGCAGTGTGATACGCCCTCCGGCCAGGTGAACCGACGACTTGAAGAAGTTTGATGGCTAGCTAAATGAGAAGAGCCGAAGATCGTGTGTGATGACGAGCCCTGGGAGAGACCAATATCCAGCAGCGCATATACCATACATAGGCTGCTGGTATGATGTATGTAAACGGTTCATGATATTACTTCATAAAATATGGGGTTTTTGATCATGATTTGCTGACCCTTTAATTTTTTTTTTGCGTCTCCTTTAAATACAAGCCAAAATTGTACCGACTAACCTTTTTAAGGTCCTTGTTTATATCTGTGTCGTCGGCTTTGCGCTTCTCGCACGACAATATACAGTTCTTGCCGTTGTCTTTTTCACCCTGAAACAATGAGACAGAAACACATTAATTAGGCTTAACTGTAAGACATATCATTTTTTTGTTTTAAAAATATCAATAAACTTAAAAAATAAATTAATAATTTATATCTATAAACAAAGTGAAAATCGCGGTACAAAAAGATATCTTTTGATATTAATTTTGACAGCTATCCCAGTCCATTTTCCATTCCAAATATATTATTTTAAATCTGCAAAAGTAAGCAGCGCCATCTGGGGACGTGCCAACGTTTGTTATTCTGGACTGATGTTGGCATGTATCGCGGATGTCTATGGACGACGGTATCCATTTACCACCAGGTGGACTGTATGCTCGTCTGCCGTCTATAAAAAAGGTACCTAACTTTCCGGTGGCGACATTGTATGATATAGTAGACCTAATTAAACATATAGTCTGACTGAGGCATAGGTATAATATATGAAAAGGTATATACACATTTTACATAAAACGCGTTTTACATAAAAGTATTCACACGTAAGGTTCGTACGTGCGTTATATTCTTATGTTCTCAACACGCCCACTGATCAGTCAACACGGACATTTTCATTCCGTTTTTATATCGCACGTATAAATCACATACAGCCCACCACAGTGTACCAGACATACAGTGGAACAACGCCTTTTATGTCGCCCGAAAGGCCACCCAAACACGGAGCGATAACGCGTAGAATACTCGCCTCTAGACAAATAAAAAGGGAAATAATTAAATTAGAAATACTGAAAGTGGCAGCAATTTACGGAAAGGTGGGTTAGGTTAAGGTTTTCTAGTGACAACGAAGAAATATGAATCCCGCGATGTGGGCCGTCGACTTTATGTTGTCATTTTTCTATACCGGTATAATAAAGAGGTAAAATTGTGTGTTTGTAGGTATGTTGGGGGTAATCTCTGGAACTACTGAACCGATTTCAAAAATTCTTTCACAAATAGGCAGCTACGTTATCCGTGTCTAATATAAGCTATATTATATTGTGAAATTTAAAAAAAAAATGAAAAAAAAAAAAGGAATCTTATAAACCGAAGCGAAGGGAGGGCGGGTCAATAGTTGACCCAATAATAAAAAATAAATAAAATCTTCAAAAATTGTTTGTTTTACTTATTATGAGTTACTGCCCGTGTAATATTTTTTTGCTGCTAAAAATAATAGAAAAATGAAACAAATATGTAAGAATAACAGAAAATTGATCTCTAGGGTTTCAATTATTAAGCTGCTATTTTGTAACAGCCTTTTATTATACCGCAAAAGCTACGGCGGGATCACTTTGCAAGATACATGTAGTAATTTCCTAAGTTAGGCCTGCGCCCTGCAGTGGGACGTTAAAACGGTTTAGAAAAAAAAATTAAATGCGGATTTCTTTAAATAAAGGCCATGCTATTAACCTGTGAATTTTATACACCTGTTGATGATATTAGTACAAATAAATAGCGAGTATCTCCCCGTGTATGTCAGACAGTGTTGTCTGTCTGTTCACATTTTTAGCATATGAAAAACCGGTTTCTTCCTACTGGTTTTCTTGTACTCTGTGATGAAACATGGCTTTAGTGGGGGATAATGGCCAGTTATGAATGATAACATCATGCCCATCGATCAGGCCGCGTGACGAATGCTGCAGGCCGCAAATGTACTACCGTGACGTTTATGTGGGCTGAGTCCGGTTGAACGTTGTGATTTATTGGTGTGCGTTACATTTTTTATACATTTCTCTTTTATATTTATGTATATGTGGATTTCTTGTCTAAATATAAGTTGTACGGATGGTGCAATGTTTTCCTTTTATGTGGACGTTTATATCTTAGCTTAAACTAAGTTTGTTAGTTGGTTTGTGGCAAGATCCCGTTATACATAGATTATTATAATATAACTTATATGTTTATACCTCTCATCGCACACCTCTCTGTTTAACCCAAAGGTTCACCGCTAGAGAATGCCTTAAGGCATTAAGCTCGCCTTTTGTACCCTAATGTGCTATAAAGGTTTTAAAATGAATTAATAAATAAAACTCCGATGAATTAATTTGAAATTAAGGTCACGTATCCAATAAAAAGTGTAGAGATGTGTAGAGAGTGTAAAAATGGAGTAAAATTTTCAATGGAGTATGAAGTAAACGGAGAGTTGATCGCTAGGTAGGTAGCAATGTGCAATAAAACAGTAAAAATAAATACCGTTAAACTCTCGAAAACATACCGTTTATTTTCATGAAAAACAAAGAAATATTAAATTATGCGATTCTCAATTTGAACTATAAATGGCAAAGGATAACGAGTTATAACTATTTACAATGCCTATTGAACTATGTGACTTCTCAGTCCTGTCATTCATAGCATTAAAATAATGTTCTAAGGGCCGGCGCAGACCTAGCGAAGCGCAGCGTAGCACCGCTTTCATTAACAAAACAACAATCAACTTTGTAGACATTGGAATAAAATCAAAAATTCACTAACGCACCTACTAGTCTTCAAGCGCGTTAAAGATGACGTAGGCGCAGCGCTAATACGCGGCAGCGCTCAGGAGCGTGACTACACGAGCATGCACGCTACGGCGTGAGCTGCTGCTTTCGGTCGCCGGCATGCGCGGCCGGCACGGCCAACCATGTATACCGCCATTTTGTAATACACGCAAGAAGGCGCGCGCATGTTCGCGCAAAAAGTAGCGCGGCCTGATTCGCCTAGTGTGACCTTGCGCGAGCACGTTATGCGCTTCGCTTCCAAGTCTGCGTCGGCCCTAAAAGTTATGCGACGATGTAAATTATTGTCCCATAGTTCCATTGGAATCCTTACGTCTCAGCACGATATCGTCGGAATCCGTGCTGCATCGCACGCTTCCGACGGACGGCCTGACTGATTGACGGTAAAAAAACCGTGTACTTTTGAAATAAATTTCACTGTTAAAATAAGCGGCCAGCCCTCCGCAGTGATGTAGTGCGGTGGGCTGGCCGCTGGGCGGTGATAGTTCCATTCCCTCCGTTCAAAGGCAATGAGGCCTATTAAGAACATTGTTTGTGCTCTGTTTATGAAGTAGGTGGGCGAAGCAGGTATCCCGCCTACGTAAGTAACTTAAAGGCGTCTATGTCACTTGTACCCTTCTGAGGGCCCTCTATAAACCTCTGGATATAATGCCGCGACCTTTGGCATTTATCAGTGCAATCAAAACTGTGCCGAAAAGCTGTGGAATAATTTAAGGCTTTTTGAAGGTCACTTTATCATAAGGTTTACGGGTATATTCGGTACTGAACGGTGATACTGAACGGTATTGAACTTAATTCAATTGTAATAGCGATTTAATAATTTATTAAAGGACAATCGCAAAATACGGCTAAAACAATCAATAACAAATATGGCAACAATTTAATAATGAAAGTATTTCATCTTTTTTAAAATATAATTTATCCAAAATTAATAATAATAATAAATTTATTTACCAACTTAACAATAAATGTATCTATTAACAATAATAAACTAGTTACAATTATTTACATCATAAAAAAAATCACCATGATATGATCATACATCATTATAAATACATTAGGTATATTCTAAGCATTCATCTGTTTACGTGAGTACGGCGGTTCCATACAGCGGGTTATGATGACTTTCCTGTTCCACGTATGTATTATGAACGCGTATTAAAAATCTACAACCTCATTATAGTTTGATAATTTAAACACACAATTATAATAATATCCGATCATTGGCCATTTTAGCCAAAATTACTATGGTTTTCTGGCATTATCCTTTATGTTAAAACGTTATTATCATGCTGTCGTCACATCGTAACTAGTAATGTATTGTATGCTTGATTAAATAGTGTATTGTTATGTTAATATCTTGCTTTGTAATGTCAAATAAAATGAATATACTCCTTCAATATCGTTAGCAATTTTAAATTTTCCCGGGTTCGGGCGCCATGTTTACATCTGGATCTGTGAAATTTGACAGATAAAGTTTGTTTACATTTAGCTAAATACCTAAACAAATAGACTTTAGGAAGAACAATTATTTATACATACATTTATGAAAAATATAGCATTAACTACCTATATGACGAATGTCAGATAGAGTTCCATATCAGGCTATAACGTCCTACTGCAAGGTCCCCTATTAAATCACTGGGGGATTTTGGGCTATAATCCATCACGCAGACCCAGTGCGGATTGGTAAATACATATTCTCCAGTATTTTTTTTTTATTTCTCGAGCATACGGATTTCCTTTCGAATTTTATCTATCGTCAACAGTTAACCTTATGGATCTGATATATACAACTTGTACTGAAATAATGCAAAGGCTGAACATAGGTAGTTCAGTGTTGAGAGTAGTAATCGTTTCTAACATTTTTTTTCGTAGGTTCTTTCATGATTTATAATATAATCCAGTCTTTTATTCTACACGCATCGGCCGAGCCGCGTCGCCTGTGCACTCTAGGCGCCCGGTTTGAGTAATGAGCGCTACCAATGTTTTAGACAGGACAACAAAAATTAACGTGTTTGTAATTTTTTTTTTATTCCTTGTATCAGCCAGTAACGTCCCACTGCAGGGCATACTCCCAGCACTAGGGGGTTTCGGACTATAATCCACCACACGTCCAGTGCGGATTGGTGGACACAAGTATTATACTTGAGATTTTTTATTATTCCTCGAGCACGCGGCTTTCTTCACGATGTTTTCCCTCACTATATTTGATTTTTTTTTATAGTAAGAAGGCGACAGACGAGCATACAGTCCAACTGATGGTGAGTGGATACTGTCGTCCATAGACATCCGTGATACATGCCAACGTCAGTGCAGAATGACAAACGCTAGTGCGCCCTCGGATGCGCTACCTACCTTTAGAGATGTAGGAATTGGTGACATGTTTCAGGTTTTTCATTATTTCTGTGACACATTGTATATGTAGATGGAGGTTAAAAGGTTAAACCGTTACCCAACTTTACCAAACATAATATTTTTCAAGGTAAATGTTTACGAGAATTCGAGTGTGTCACTCTGAGCAACTTTTGTTATTACCAAGTTAAGTTGGCGCCTGAAAATCTTTTTAACGGAAGTTAATTTTAATGGAGTTCAGTTGATGGGTGTTGAAATGAGTTTTCAGTTGAGAGTTCTGACATAATATAAGTTAAATATGTGACATACCGAAGGTGGGAATGTGCGACATGTTTTCGTGGATTCATAAGCAATAATGCGATGTAAGGTCTATGCAATAAAGTATCTGGTAATAAAGTATGCAATTAGAGGTACGGTAGTTTATAGACGTGGATGAAGCGTTTGGTGTTACCGAATTAGCCGATGGCCAATGTTTTCGTAATGTATCTGTACTTTGTTAGTGAACCTATTAAATAATGAGAGGGATAGTGCACGCTTTAATCCCACAGCCGCTGGGCGCGCTAGACTGGCCACGTTACCCCTCTGTCACAGAAGATTACCTTGAAATGTGCTACATTTCCCACTTTATCCTATTTCTCCAATGCACGTACGTGTTTCAGTAGTATGTGAGATATGCCAGAGCTCATTCACATCGCCTATCCATTTCCCCAACCCTTTCTCGAAATACATCCCTAATTCTGCAAAGGCCGGTAACGCATCCGGGGGTGTGCCAACGTTTGTCTCTTTGGGCTGATATTGGCAAGTATCGCTAATGTCTATGGGCGATATATATATATATATATATATACACACATATATATATATATATACACATATCCTCTTTCACTCTCTCTCTCACGCACACATACCCTCACTCACAAAAAACATTTTTTCAAAATATGTTAGGATTGCATGTTTATAAAAAATAATAAAACAAATTTTTTACGCGTATTAAATAGACGAGGCACTGACTCCCAATATACAGATTTTTTTATAGTTTGGGAGTCAGGGCTCATTACATTTTGTATCATGTATGTTTAAATACAAATAAACAATTTGAATTTGAATTTTGATGGTATCCAATCAACTGTATAATGTGTGCTCGAATGCCGCCATCTTCCATAATTATAAATAAATAAACAACAATAACCCCCGACATCACCCGTCATCCTCGTCGCCTCCATACAATAAATCAAACTAGACAGATCTCATGTCAAATCAAACTAGGCAGAGCCCTGAAAACTCTGAGACGGTCACACATTTTCTCTATTGCGACACAATATTAATTGGATGGCATAGAACAAATAATAATATGAATACTGTTTTGTGTATATTGTATGTAGTACGTATGTATAATAATAATATGTATGCCTAGGGCTATCTATACTCGATTCACATTCGTTTATACTTAAATACGGATTTTTTTAAAACTGTCACTTGCTCGTCGGTGTGAGAAAACATAAAAATCTGGAGTATGTGATCCACCAATCCGCACTGGGCCCGCGTGGTGGATTACGGCCCGAAACCCCCCAGTGATTTAATGGGGCAGGCCTGTGTGCTGCAGTGGAACGTTTATAGGCTGGTACAAGTACAATTAAATGAAATTATGTAGGTATAATACTATACATGATCTACCATCTGAGATTAAAATATGTATTTCCTCTCTAGCGAAAGATTGTCTGGCAGTGATCGCTTTTAGCGATAAGACCACCTTTTGTACATTTCATATGTTTACAATGTCCATTAAATATTTACAAGTCTTTAAACAATGTAGATACCGAAAAAAGTAAGAAAAACTTATTTTCCGAAGCGACCTTCTTTGTATTATAAAAACATTACCTAAAAGTATTTTTCCAAAAATAAATGTTTACATGAAGACAAAGAAATCACCTGAACCTCCCTTCAAAACGAATTATCGTTGAAAACGTAGACCGAGGCCGCGAAAGCCCAAGAGAGCGTTGGGGTTATTCTACAAAGCGGTTACTCACTGATTTTTTACTATTTTGTGAAAAGTATTTTTTTTTTCCATTTTCTACTAGCAGTGTCCATGACTTCTTGCCCGTAGACTTTAGAATATAGTTAGTTTGATTCCAGTAGGAACTTTATAACTGATGGCGATAAAAAGTACCCTAAATGTTAACTCGCAACATATGCTATAATGGGCGCAATGCACGTTCAGATAGACAGAAAGGTAAAAAATCTACAAATTGTTTATTTTGGTATCTGTATCATTTGCACTGTGCACTGCAACGATTTCTTTCAAAGAATATTTCATGTAGGTACAGACACGGCTTTGTTACGATTTTATTGGTGGGAAAATGGAGAGGGATGGGATAGCTTGGGATGGGAATGGGCTCTGGCATATATCATTTACTACCGAAACATGTACTTAAATTGGGGGAATAGTATAAAGTCTCTATTTTAAGTGTTCTGTAAGTGCAGGGTATCGTGGCCAGCCGAGGGCGCCCAACGGCAGTGGGATTGCAGTGTGCACTATCCCCCTCATTATTTAATAGGTATCATTAATCACTAAAGGTAACCATGCCTTTAGTGATTAGTGACTTCCTATGGGAATCTGTACTCTGCAGTGGAGAGTTTAAAAAGCTGACGTCAAGAAAAAAGTCCCACTAGTCCCATACCGGGACTACTCCACAGAGTGGCAACAAAGAGTATTTTCAGACTCTTGAGATTTATAAATCTTTTTGTAGGATAACCCGACAACGAGTGGCCACGATCGATACGCTACGAGCCGCTTTACGTAGCGCCCACGAGCGTAGCGCGTTACGAGCTACGGAAAGAGCTAATTTTATGCTTTCACAATGTTGTTCTTTGTAAAAAGTGTTGTAAGCTTATTACGTGTACGCGTGTTCTTTCATACGAATGTCTTTCAACTAAATCGTTCCATACTTTTTTTTAGATTAAACAAGTACCTAGGTATATGACGTTTTCCCGACCTTTTTCATAAAATTTCGTGCAGCTGAAAATTTTGTTACAACCCAAATTATACAAGACGTCACTGAAATAACAAAAAAAAACTGAAAATACGTTGTTCGGTATCAAAAGTAGAATCAATTCCACCAGTTTTCACAATAGGTAATTGTCTTCATAACTTATGGTTCATTTCTAGTAGATCATTTATTCTACGAAAAGGCACCCGTGCCGCGTTAGTCGTCCGGTCATTACTCTGTACTAGGCAAGTTTCGAATAGCAAAAAACCACTATTCGCGAATAAAAATACGAATAATTTGCCTCACTATTCGCGAATACGAATAGTACCTAACTTACTACACACGCACTTGTAAAATTACTAAGTAGGTAATTTTTAGTCCAATTTAATGTTAGTGCTATAAGTATTTTTTTAGTTCAATCAGATTTACATTTTCGATATAATCTAAAGTTAAGTATCTACCTAAAATTAAATAAAAATAAAAATAATTTACTAATTAAACCAAAAAATCAGCTCTGCAACTGATTTTCAAAACAACGTTTAATCTTAATCTTTTTCTAGTAAACCTATTTTACCTACTATTCACATTGGGTCTTATTATTTTACCTGCTATTCACATTGGGTCTTATTATTTTACCTACTATTCACATTTGGTTTTATTATTTTACCTACTATTCACATTGGGTCTTATTATTTTACCTACTATTCACATTTGGTTTTATTATTTTACCTACTATTCACATTGGGTCTTATTATTTTACCTACTATTCACATTTGGTTTTATTATTTTACCTACTATTCACATTGGGTCTTATTATTTTACCTATTATTCACATTGGGTCTCAATATTTTACCTACTATTCACATTGGGTCTTATTATTTTACCTACTATTCACATTTGGTTTTATTATTTTACCTACTATTCACATTGGGTATTATTATTTTACCTATTATTCACATTGGGTCTCAATATTTTACCTACTATTCACATTGGGTCTTATTATTCGAGTATTCGTTTAGAAAATGGCGAATACGAGTACGAATACAAATATGTACTTGAAAATTGTGTTCGCCTAAAATGAATACTGTACCGAGTAACAATGAATGCTACGAACGTTTTAGATAGAACGACAAAACTTATAACTTATAATATGTTTATGACTTTCCAATTATTCCCAAATATAAATATAAATTTATTCTTTGCTAGAACAGTTTTATATATATTATTTATACAGTTTTATAGTTAAGTTGCGTTATTTTAGTGATACGTTGTATATGCACTAAACTAAATACTAAAATATCTAATAAACAACTTTTTACAAAATCCGACCGCCATTTCTGTAAAAAAAAAAACATTAATTTTCACAAAGTTTTAATTGAAGTGCGGTGACCTCAACAGCGTAATAAATTGATGAAAGGTTTTAAACAATGGAAACTTCGGATTTGGACAAATTGGGCTGAACTTGCTCCCCGGATTTGTGATGCCGCTGAAAAATTAATTAATTTACGATCTGAAAAAATATTTTCGACCTGATAATTTTGTTTGCTATGAGTGCGATAACAAGGAATTAAGGTTATCTATCAACTGTTCTAAAAACCGCCTGTAAGTGCCTCCTGTGCGAGCACTTATCGCCCTTTTGGAGCTGTTTATTTAAACTCCAAAACACTCTCATATTATCTCTTTTACAATGTCCTTCGCCTTTTAATGTCCCACTGTACGGCATAGGGCACCCCTAGTAAATCACTGGGGGTTTTCGGGTCGTAATCTACCACGCGGGCCCAGTGCGGATTGCTGGGTACACATACTCCAGATTTTTGTTTTTATTTCTGGAGCATGCGGGTATCCTCACGATGTTATAATGTAGATACATAATAATACAGTATGTATTATATTATAATATGGATGTCTGGACATATATATTTAGAATTATAATAATAATCTATTATAATATTCATATTATTACATAATAAGATAAGATTATGAATATTTCTTCAAAGCATTTGCATTACTAACGTAGATATTTGAATGTTCCATCTTTGTCAAGCGGAGTGCTTGGCGAGGACATTTTACATTTTTCTCGAATGTTATAAAAATGCACGTGTACATTTTTTTAAGGGAGTGTACAATTAGATATGCTGTATAAAATTATGCACTTAATCATGAGAATTCTTTAAATTTAATCATCCCCTTAAAATCCATTGTTTTAAAATAGTCAAAAGTTTAAATGATTCCAATTCAATATATATTTTTTTATAGAAATAAGCAGATAGTCCACTTGGTTGTATGTGGTGGATATTGTCGCCCATGGACATCCACGATACATGCCTACATTAGTTCAGAATGACAAACGTTAGCACGCCCCCGGACATGCTGCCTCCCTTTGGAGATTTAAGAATGAATTTGGAGAAAGGGTTGCGAAAATGGCGAGGGATGGGATGGGAATGGCCCTTGCATATCTCATTCACTACCGAAACAAGTACTTACATTGGGTAATAGAAGTAGAAGTGGGGAATGCAGCACATTTTACGGTAGTCTTCTGTGTGAGACTGGTAACCTGACGAGTCGAATGGGCCCAGCGGCTGTGATATAGCAGCGTGCAATTTTGACTATTAAATTTTATCGACAATGCACTCGCATACCCTTCTGTGTTGCAGGTGTTCATGAGTTGCGGTAGGCCGTTACCAGTCGCGTCTGACTCTATAATATCATAAAAAAATGATTTTTGGCCTAATAGGGCTTTATGCTTAATAAATGGTAAAGGTCATAACTTCATAAGGCATTATAAAGGTCTTTATGACTAAGGAGGCAAATTTACAAGTAAAATATAATAACTACAAGTATAGTAGAACTTTATTAACCTTTGAAGCCATTTGAACTTTGATCTTATTTATTCTTTTGTTCTCCGGGCTCTTAAGACTTTCTGTAGTTCAACAAGTTCGAAGTTCCTCAGATACGTAAAATAAGTAATCTTGGAATTAGAATTATGAAGGAATAAGGATAAAAAAGTTATAAAGATAATACTGACGTCTAAAAGTCTGTCAGACTTAAAACGTTACTTTGTTTTTACAATGGTATTATAATAACGGAATACGTAATGTTCCCAGAGACCTTAACTAACATCACCTTACCTAGTTATATTCTTTATATACATACTCGTACCTACCGTCTTGAACACGTTGGTCGATTTTACGAAATCAAAGGGGTGTTTGAAGTCAAAAACCCTTTTGACTTACACATAATTCATGGTTTTGTATATTTAACTTAAATGATTAAATACAAAATAACGAATATATTTTTTATTTATGAAACCACATAACAATAAATATAATCATAAAATATATCACAATAATATCTGCCAAACTACAGAGCAGTTTGTCGGTAGGAATGCTCTTTGCTTAGAGTTAATTCTAGTGGAGTCTAGATTATGTTTTCAATGATACAAAAAAATATCCCACAATTCATGTTGTTTTATGGTTTAGGTCAGTCACTATCTACATTATCAAATATATTTGATACCTGATCAAATATATTTGATGCTTGTGTGTTGTTGTATTCAGGTGGCATATTTCAAAACAAGTAATTTACGTGCAATTATGATCAGATAGTTTTGATAGTGTGCTCGTACTCTACAGTCAGACTATCTAAACTTATCTCTGTGTTACAACAGTTAATAATAGTGTACACTAGAGCGCCTTAATTTTTAATGTTAGCAATATACTTCGCGGCGCAACTTTGCCTCCAGCAATGTTGCAGTTGATATGAGATGCATTTTGGAGTTGTGATTTCAGTTTCATAAGTAATCTGCAACTACTGTAACATTAATGAGAGAAGAAAGTTTGTTGTTATCAAATTGAGATGCAAATTGCAGTAGTTTTAGAAAACGGAACTGTTACGGGACTTTCGAGGTTTTATAGTTGAATGTGCCTGTAGCATGTCACACCGATTAAGGCTTTGTGTTTCAGTAGGTATATTCGATTACGGTTGTGTCTATATATAATGTTTTAGTTAGTATTAGTTTTAGTTAGTATATATAATGCTGAGGCATGGGCGTAGCGACGGTGGGGCAGGTTGGGGCGCTTGCCCCCCTGGCATAGAGAAGAGTAAGTCATAGACTTCCTGCATTACACTACTTTTATTTATATTATCAGAAAATTGTTTGTTTTACCCCACCCCAGATAAATTACTTTCGGAATGTACATATATTATTCCTGGATATATATTTATATATTTTTTTTTATGTATGTTTGTATGTAGTTTATGTCGATATCAGTATGTATTCTAATATATTGTAATATTTATTTAAGAGTACATACATTAGTCCCCTTCTCTATCTTCTATATTTATTACATTTGTTAAGTCACATACGACTTCGTGTCCCGCATAGCCCAAAGTTTAATTGAGATAATGCTTCAAGGCGCTAAGTCCATTTTTATATTAATTTACATAAAAAGAGTATACAAATAAATATAACTGGCAAAGTGCTATATTCCACTAAGTTAATTAAAGTTGTTTTCAGGACTGTTTATCATTAAAAAGTTATATTAAAGACATAATTTGGTATTGGAACATCCATTGCAATAGATTTTAAAATTAAAATAGAATTAAATTGTCACACCCATAACCACAATGACTAGCTGGTTTTAGCTAGAAGTTAATATTAAGTACTAACATTAGTTTAAGTTGTAACTTACTAAAAATATCTATGGATACTGTCCGAAATAAAGACAAATTATTATTATTATTATACAGTTTTCATTTTTTATAGGATTAAAATTGTTAATAATAACTGGGAGTTTGCTATATAACATTCGTTGGTTTGCACAATAAAAGTCATGATTTAACATTTATAAAATCATTGAAGCTACGAGTATAATTATGACATTCACATTGTCCACACGACAGTACAGTACACACATAATATATGTGTTAGTTATTTTTATAGAAAGAAATAAAAATACACGTAGAAGGTCTTACAAGCGAGATTCAACCCTTATAGCTATGTACGAGTATATTCTAAATTAGGCGTGAAAGAAGTCGCAGTCGATCGATAGTAGTAATTAACAAACACTTCTATAATAACAAAAAGGCACAGACAATGTTCGTTGCTATCGTTAGTCGTAAGGCGTTTACATTTAAATGAACTTTGACTTCCCATTACGTACGAAAGTTGTATAATGAAACTGGTTATACTTGTTTTATGTAATTCTATTGTGTTTTGGTTTGAACCTGTGTCAAGGTTACGATTTGGTCTTTACAATGAAATGAATTTAAAATAGTGGTTTATTCGTTAGTGATTGAAAAAAGAATCAAGAATCAGCAATTTGAAGTAGCAGGTCCGGCGACAGAAATGTTTGAGCTTACGATTTAAGTTTGAGAAAGTAACGATACTTTGACTTATTAGTAATTAATTAGGTACGTAGTCTTATTTATAACAAATGTGATTTTTACGGTCTGATTATAGAAGTACATACATGTGTCGCATTACATAGGAGCCCCAAAAGTTCAAGGGCCGGTACTTACAGCTAATCCGTAATCCCTTCTTATTGCCGGGCCTGGTGTGTGATAGTGTATGAATCTTAGGACGCGTCTAGAGTAGTGGAACGACAAGCTGATAAGAACGGATTATAAAGAGGTAGGTATGTTAGAAACATGGCGTTAGTAACATAAAATACAGTTTGAAAGTGTACAATATCGTGTGTGGTAGTGGGAGCGGAGCTTTTCTAGTTTATAATTTTGGCAGCAAACAATTAATGACGGTTAATAATAAACAGCCCTGAAAACAACTTTTATTTTTACCATCACAATATTAACAGTGAACCAACTGTTAGGTACGTAGTGACTGAACTGTGAACGAATTGTTTTACATGTATGTTTTCAGTTTTACGATTTAAAACTACAAGCTACGCATAAAAATTCACGTGCTATCTTTTTTGTGAACGACATGCACATCCATTGTGAACGACGAAGACAAATGGCGACGAATCTTTGTGTGTAGGAGTGAGATGGCGCTATCTCTCGGTACCTAACGCTTAGGGTTGTCACTTACGCAACTGACTGAATAAGGTATCTTTTGATATTAATATATGTACAATAGTTATAAATTGCCATAGGGATTACATTATCATAAGTGCTATACGACCATTATTTCCTAACCTTTATACAATTTTTAAATAAATCGATATAAAAAAATATCGTATGCACTATACTAACTTTCTTTCATTTGTTTGGTGAATTGAGAGGGTTGGCATGTTTAAAACAAATTGTTTGAAATAACGTGTTTTAAACACACGGTTTAAAACAAAATCTAAATAAAACGTGTTTGAAATTAAAGTGTTTTATAATAGAGATATGTGTATTTACTACTCTGTTGAATATACAGGGCCGTCTTTACCAGGGGGTGCAAGGGGTGCGGTGCACCCCTGGCGCTCCGCGCCCGGGGGCGCCTGTCGAGCGCTGAATTCAGTGCCGGCTTTACCTATGGTGCAGGGGGTGCGGTGCACGCGGGCGCAGGGTCTTAGGGGGCGCCGAGCGCCGCTCGCGACACCTCCAAAGAGTTCAAAACGCCTACTAGAGGGCGCCCTGCACCCGGGCGCTACATGAGCTAGAGCCGGCGCTGTGAATATACATGATAATCTTTTCTTACATAAACTGTTAAATCTTATTTTTATAGTAGTTAACAGTTATAAAACTTAAATAGTTCTACAACACGTCAAATACGAAATACCGATTAAGTTATAAAAAAAATATCAGTCTGGCATCTCTATTCTCTACCTTGCATTCCATAGAATTGGGGGAATCACCTTAATCAATTTGACTGTTCATTTTGTTATTATTCCCCCTAATTTACAAACAGTTGAATTTTTGCAATCCATTCCAGAAATCCCCAATAAAGGAGAAATTACCCATAGATAAAAATATATCCTTTTAGAAATGTTTAAAACCTGTGTTCAAAATCATCGAAAAAAGAACTAGATTTAAATATAGGAAAACATATATAAAACATATTGAACTTTTTTTAATAGAAAAAACAGCGGCAGTCGAGCATACAATCCACCTGATGGTAAGTGGATGCTGTCGTCCATAGACATCCGCGATACATGCAAACAGTCCTGAATGACAAACGTTCGCACGCTCCCGGATGTGCTATCCACCTTTGCAGAGTAAGGAATGGATTGGGAGAAAGGGTTCCGAAAATGGGGAGGGATAGGAAGGGATGGGAATGGACTCTGGCATATTTCACTCACTACCGAAACTGTCACTACCACAGTAACGTACGTATTGGGGTAATACGATAAAGTAGGTACCTACATTTCAAAGTAGTCTTCTGTGAGAGAAGGGTAACGTGGCCAGTGGAGTGCGTCCAGTGGAGTGCGTCCAGTCCCCCTACAACTTTTTTTTATTCATAAACTGTCTGGTTTATGAATTTAAAAAACTAAGTTAATGTTTATGAGTAAAAGATGTTAATAAAATAAGTATGTTTAAGCCAAATTAGCATCTTTATCGTATGATCATTTAGTTTTCCGAATAAATAATATAATTATATTTGGATACATATTGTTTTCTTTTGTAAGCCTTATTTTGCAGACAAGCTTTTTTTAAACATCATCATAACAAAAGTGGCATCATTGTTACAGTGGTGTATCAAAATCAGTAACACTGAAGCAACGTTTTGCAGAGAAACAAGTAAACTAGACGATATAAATAACTACACAACTGAGTTACACGTAAAGTAAAAAATATTAAAACAAAATTAAATGATAAACATTATTTCATAAGATGGCAACCCTGCAACGTGTATCAAAAATCAATAAGTCTGGAACGCTTTAACGAAGAGAAACACGCAAACTAGTAGACGACAAAGTGACATATAAATCTGCCACGTGTAAACTTAAAAATATTCCAATTTATAAATATTTTTTTCATAAGGTGGCAACCTTGTCACAGCCATGTATCACAAATCAACAAGTCAAGCGGTTACCAAGGGCGGCAGACGGCGTCGCCGAAAATAACAATAATCGAGAATACGCCACAGAAATGTTTGTAGCTAATCAGGCCACGTGGAATGTTTGGGAGGTTAACTTGCGTATTAACAATAGGTTAAAAATTAATGTTACCTAGCTTTATAAATAGAACGCGTTATATATTTATGGCTTATAATGCAGCGCCGGCTCTAGCTCATGTAGCGCCCGGGTGCAGGGCGCCCTCTAGTAGGCGTTTTGAACTCTTTGGAGGTGTCGCGAGCGGCGCTCGGCGCCCCCTAAGACCCTGCGCCCGTGTGCACCGCACCCCCTGCACCATAGGTAAAGCCGGCACTGAATTCAGCGCTCGACAGGCGCCCCCGTGCGCGGGGCGCCAGGGGTGCACCGCACCCCTTGCACCCCTTGGTAAAGACGGCCCTGTTATAATGAGTAGGTATATACTGGCAATTCTACAACCGCTGGGCTGGCTGGGCTGGCCGAGGAGTTACCTTTCACAGAATACTGCTGTAATATGTACTTACTGATACACGTACGTACTTGTACGTGTTCTATTGCCGACTCTCATTCGTGAGGACATGAGTTTAAATCCGAGAATTTGAACTTTAGTTCAATAGAATTCAATTGAGGATTTGAATTAAATTCAGATCAATTCGAGGATTTGAACTTACGGAAGCGAAGGAAAATATCGTAAGGAAATCCAATCCGCGTGTTCCAGAATTAGAAAAAAAAATCTGGCGCACTTCGCACTGGGCTCGCATGGTAGATTTTGGCCGAAAACCTCGTAGTGATTTACTGGAGGAAGCCTATATATACCCTGCAGTGGGACGTAAATCAAAATACATACATGTTTCGGGAGTCAGTGAGATTTGTTAGAGGCCATTTTCCATCCCATTCCGTCAAGAGAAATGTATGTTGGGATCAAAGAAGTCTCAAAAGGGGAGTGTTATTAATGAGATGGGGAAGTCTCTCATCCCTGTTCGTATCCCAAGTCATCCAATCATATGAGATAAATCAATAAGGGCATGAAGAACATTCTTGTTCTATTATACTCTTTACTAATCTCTCCCTTCCCTCAAGGAAGAATGGGAATTGAAATGGAATGAACTCGACTAATGTTGGCATGTATGTCCATGGGCGACAATATCCACTTCTGTTTTGTTACCTCTCGGTTACTCGTCTGGCCACCTTGACATTAGATTATTTCCCTCAACTTTTTGGATAACGTATCATTCGCTTTTTACATAATAGTGATGACAACTATTATTAATTGTGTAATAAATAAAAAGACGATCATAAAATCATTAAATTCTATCATAAAAGTATCGTAAACATAATAACTTGCTAAATACAAATGTAATAAACATATTCAAGGGGAGGTGACAGTTGCCAATGTAATTCCTGCGTCACGAGCGCTTGGAATCGCGATCGAGTGAGTTCCGAAACAAGAAAAACTCAATAACTCAAAGAATTTAATGTCAGTTATCTTTTTCACATTTATAAGTTTGGATATTTTTTATCATGCATTTATTTATGGCGATGGTATTATCTCAGCGCCTCGCTGTAGCAAAGGGCGTGGACTTGTAGTAATAGGTATTAAATGTGTCGTATTACATAGGACACCCTAAAGTTCAAGGCCCGGTACAGCTAACCCGTAATCCCCTCTTTACGCTTCGCAGACTTTTTTTTTGGAAATTTACGCATTCAAAAACGAAGGTGGCAAAAATTCGACTTCAAAAATAATAAAATTGACTACATCGCGTTTGTAACCCTCTTAATAAAAAGCCGTAATATGTAGGCCATTTTATTGTGGCACGTTATTACGTTTTCAATTCACTACATTAGAAAGAGATACATATATTTTCATATCTAAAACGCCATACCTTTATTAGCAGGAGGAAAGTACTACATAAAAATATAGTTTAACATTATAATCTGTCTGTTTGCACGCATTATGGTGAAAACACTCGACGCATTTTTAATGATCTTTAGATAATTATTGTTTATGTATTAATTTAATATATAGGATACATATTAATAAATGTTTCCCGTGAGAATAATTATAACGTGCACGCGAAGAAAGTCGTGGGCACAGCAAGTGGAAAATACATAGACATACATCAAAATTAAATAGGCAAGGACGTTACTTAACAAACGGACTGGACGACAGACAAATTTTATTATTAGTGAAGAATACTTTTCGTTTTAATTAGTTCATTCTATTTTTATGGGTGATGATGTGGTTTATGGGTTATGCAATGCAAATACAATGAAAATTTGTATCCCCATAAAACTCACAAGAGTTTGCCGGAGACTTATACTTCGTATTGAATTATTATTCTAATATATTAATTTTAAAATATGAACATATACTGGATTAGCTCAATATGCGAAAGAAAAGCCGGATAATTTATACTTCATATAATAAGAGGTTACTAAATGCTAATTGCGAGTATTTAGTTATACTGTTTTAAGCGCCATTCGCTTAAATCCCGCTCCATTCGGGGATATTTCTTCATCCTATCTATCTGCCCATGTTTTATTATACTCCTAGTATTATGGAACACTATATATCCTGATATACATCCCATTATACTTCCAAGTATACCTATAAGACGTAGTAGCATCAGAGGTGACCTTCGCACGGGTGCGAGAATATGCGCACTCCCGGCAACGTAAGAGAAGGTTGATGAAACTGGCCGGTGATGAACCTGTATTGTGTGGTAAACGCCCCAGAAGGGGGAGAAGTGATAATGGAGAGAGATGAAAGAAATTTGCAGGGAGTCGAGAAAGTATGTGCCGGAAAGAGCCCACGCAAGTATGGCGCGCACCTCACACGACTCGGTTCACAAGTCCTCATAACCAAAATGTTAGTAGAGCCGTGGGTGGTGGAGGGTTAACTGTTATTTTCAAGTATAGTGCGGTGTACTCTTTATACGATGAGATCTGATTCAAAATCTCAACACAACTAATCTATTGTCGACATTTTTTGGATGGATAATGTGATATATTTTAGATATTTTTATGTTAAGCATTTCGATAAGATCACATTATTTATTCTAAATTTTATTCATACAGATCTCGTTTCCAAATGATAAGCACTTTTCGTTTACATGCCAAATGTGAGTTGTACACCTTGACATTATTAAAATATAGAGCTTCCTAATTAATTTTATTGCTATGCTGTAGCATCATAAGATCTGAACTGTAGTTCAAAATCTGGATCATAAGAGCAGTATTATATTGGATCCATTAAAATCGATCATTCAATTATTTAAAACGTATTTCCTAACATTTCCCAACACAGAAGACTACCTTGAAATGTACTACATTTCCCACTTTATCTTATTTCGTATGTACGTACGTGTTTCGGTAGTGAGTGAGATGTGCCAGAGCCCATTCCCATCCGTGTATAGGCATGGCATGTAGACATCCGTCTATGGGATGTATCCACTTACCATCAGGTGGTATGCCAGTCTGCGGCCTTCGTCCATAAAAAAAAAAATATTAGACATTTCACTGAAGGGCCACGCACAGCTTTTGCAATCACGAGTCATCCACCAGGCGGGATCAGTGGTAATTATTGAATATTTATTGCAATATGCTCCAGAGCTCTTTTAGTTAATTCATTTTTAGTTTTTCGTGGCAAAATAACCACGAGCTTTATAAATAGCTCCGGAAAAGAAAGAGTTGGAAGAAGAAAAGGATAGGACAGGAATTTGTAGGCGGTTACAGAGTAAGTCAGATAGAGTATTGGCCAGTACGGCGCGTCGCGATAGATAAGAAAGATCTTTACGCGGTAGTGGGACGTTATAGGCTGATATCGTATTACATGAATATTCACGAATTAGGTTGACACTATATTAATTTCTTCTACTCACCTCTTTGTGTTATAACAAAAAAATAGATGTCACGGATCCATATCCACCGATATCCTTAGAAGTAAGTATTCACCTTGGCATTTGCCAATATAGTCATCTAAAATATGTATACAGCACTCATTAAGGAATTCTTAAATAAAAAAAAACTAAAACGCAATATTTGAATTCCTATCCCGGCTTTAAACCTCATAAATCTGCCAAAATATATGCAACATTTATTGACTTTTTATTGCTGTCAAACTGCATACTTTATATTTTTAAACACATGATGAATGTAATCTTCCCACGTAAAGAAACGACTCTAATTATACTTTTAGTATACCTGTCGGTGAAATAACGTCGAAAAACCAAACATGTTTCGAAGCAGGTTCAAAGACACCAGAGCATACAAAATCGCGTGACTCCGCACCCTTACGCTAATATACTGGCGAATTTTTTACGTTGTCCGATTTACGAGTTTTGAGCGGAAACGTAAAAAAGGAGAAATGATCTTAAGTTAGATAGGTACTATGATTTATTGTGGAAATGACATTCCTTCCGAAGTTATTTTAGCAAATGCAGTCATAGATTATGACTATATTCTGTAAAATTGACGCGTTTAACGATTGTTTCGCAAAATTCTTCTTCATGAAATTACATGTGTTATTTTACATTTTGACAAAATTTTCCTGGGTAAGAGGTTTAATATTAACCATCGACTGAAACAAATACAAATAATACGAGTGGCTACCCTGCATTTGTATTATAATTGTTGCGACAACGGATAATTACGATTATAAACAAATTATATATATTAAATATATATATAAGTATATTAGTATTAAATTATACGGCTACCTTTTACATTCTTGTCACTTTCATTTGATGTTTCATTTTGCTGGAAAAAATCTCCAAAGGGGATAAGCTTATCCTCTGTACATGTTCTTTCTTTTTTATTTATCTCATGTTTTGTACATACTATATGTTATATTTTAACGACAACCTTTTTTAACTTGCACCATACACCGAGACAGCCGTGATGGGCGCTCATTAAGTCCAGAGAGAGGTAATTCTGACATCCGATGTGAGCAATTTGGACATCAATTCAAGTTCATTGGATTAAACGCGGATGAAGTCATCCAAGTTGAAAGAGCCTTCCGCACATCGTCTTGACACCTTGTTATCCTGATAATGTTTAGGTACCTTTTTGCCCTGCGGGTAATCGGGATGGATTTTTCGTTGAAAATGGTAGTGTATTTTTGGAACCCTAATTACTACATCTCTAATGTCTGTTTGTGTTGCGCAGGTATTTTACGTGTACCGTAACTAGCTCTTTTTTCGTCTACTGCTGGATATGAGAGGTACAAATCCAGCAGTGGATTTATGTACATTGTTTATTTATTAATTACCAATGTACGTCCACACTAATAACAAAAAAAATGTACAGACCTTATTATTGTCTAGTGCATTGGGGATGTATGGTTTTAAAACGCCACCGCACCGACCGAGCGCGATGGCGAGTCTATTAGAGATGGGCGTTATCGGATTTATATGCAAACGGTTTGGAAAACTGTATTTAAATATCGATATCAACAATATGGTTTGTTACCAAACAATGTTTTCGCATTGCCAACGCCAACCAACTTCTATCGATATATTCGCTTCGTCTCGTTTACGCGACCGAGTGCCCGAATAGTTAGAGAGAGAGAGAGAAGTCGTTCGGTAACTAATAACCACATACATCACAGTTATTACGATTTCAGTTACAGTTTTTAGATACATATATCGATAAGGTATCGTACCCGTTTTTAGATTAGCGACTCATCCCTAAAGTCTACTCTTTTAGAGTTGGTGTAGTTCAGGCCTTGTGGTAGCCGCTTTGTTATGAGCGGCTACCATAAAGATAACCCTTAGTCACTTTTTACGACACACGCGAGATGAGATAGGGTGGTGCTACCGTAAAGGCAATGTGTACGATGAACAGTATTATCAGAACATTGTGTTAATCAACTGATAACCAACTTAGAATGAAAGACACAAGTCCATTTTAATGATATTCAAGAAAAATGCAAAAGGTTTTGGTAGAACTTGTGAATGCAAAAGTGTGAATCGAATCTAGAACTTTTACGCAGCAGGCAGAGCCACTAACATTTGGACTAATGGGTCGCCTATGATTGTATGTTACAGCTTATTATTGTTACAGGAACTACTTGTACAAAGCCGGGAAAGGTCTTTAGTTATTAACAAACAGTATGAGGAATTTTGTTTGCGTTCACCAAATTGTTTCACAGAACAACAGTGGATTACTGAAATTTTGAAGTAACTTTTGGGTTGTGCGAGCTTGTGCGGTTTCGTGGGAAATTAAGTTATGGGACTTTGTACACCTGGAATGTTGACGTACAAGGAAATTTTAATGTGAGCGTGTTTTTTTTGGTGACTATGGTTCACCGACATAGCTTAAGGAATTAGTAAGCGACTGCGAAGCGGGAAACATAGCGTGAGACGCCACACGGCCAGAAGGATTGGTGCCTTAAAAATAGGATGAGAAGTGGTATGCCTTGGAGGGGCTTATATCCATCAGTGAACAGACATGCCACTGAAACTAAGAATCTGATGACTGATATACAAATACTTTTAAAGGCAAAATTTAAATAAAATAAACGCATGTAAGTTTAAACACGTGTACATTGAAATGGTTGATATTATGTCTGCATAATGATAACCATTTCACCAATTGAATAATAATAATAATAGGTGAACTGACGATTTTAAGAAGTTCGCTGGTCACGGACTTGAGAGAGGTGCATCTGTGGAGGAAGCAAAGGCTGATAGATTAGACATTATTTTAATTTTCTGTCTGATAACCTTTTCATAATACCATACCTACCTTAACATACTATAGCATCATCCACTGCTGGATACATGATTCTACCAAAACTCGCCGCCCACCATACACAATTAGGTTCTTCTCATCCAGCCACCAACGGCGAACTTCTTGAAGACGCCGGAGGGTGTCCCATGTTACGCTTCCCGACATATGGCCTTCATTTGAGGACCCTTCTATCCTTTTAAAATATTTGATCTTGTGCACTAGTATATATTGGTTGTATTCTATGAATCAGACCTATTTTAAAACCCTGCGTACTGCGTTTCTAAGACTTCTAAGACCGTATTCTAAGACCCTGCTGCGTATATTATAGACGAAAATGTATTGTCTTCTGATCAGTACACGACTCGGTCAGTTTCGAAATTGCTTTGAGTAGGTATAGTCTGCTAACATTATTTTAAAAATCTATTAACATACCTTAATAGACCGTGAAGTAATTAAGGAAAGAACAGCGGAGAGTCATCTGGAAAGAATTTAACTTGACCTATCGGTTTGGACGGCGGCCAAAAGGGGACAGATAATCGCTTTTAATTATACTACTTGTAATGAAATTACCTTCCGTTTAATTAACAACAAATCGCAGGTATCTGTAGCAAGCCGTGTAGCGTCTGCTGGCTTTGGAATACCATCAACCCATCTCTTCCCGTGGGTGTCGTAAAAGGCGACTAAGGGATTTCAAAGTGGCTACTAAAAGCCCCGAGGAAGTACAACACCTCTAAAAGAGTGAACTCGCCAAAACGCTTGGCCATAAGTATTCCTATTGAATATTCTTAGACAGCCGATGGGGTAGACGAGTTTTTGAATAGAGACAATGTATTGGGAAGCGTAGTGCAAGATGCCCTGACTCACTATTTAACTAGCTCTCACTAACTGTATCGAGTAGCTAACTAACTATATATATCGAACATTTGCTTGCCACTACTGGCCGACTCGCTACTAGTAGATCGTCAAATCGCTACTCGCTACTCATCAGCAGTTATGTATGTTGTGATGTTCTATTTATATTTTAATTTCAATATATTTCCCTGAATAAATTTTAGAAATGTCTTGAGTTATAAAAAGTGAAATTGTGGTTAAAAATAAACTAATAAACATAAAAACTACACAAACTCTATTCACTGCTTCGTTTAAAGACAAAAAAATACACTTTCACATCTATAATTCCAGACAAAGGTCGCCTTGTAAGTTTAAAAACGCTGTCCAACCGCTAACTTTAAGCACAAGGATGAAAAGAAACAGTATGTAAACTATCCAAATGCTGGAAATAGTGGCACACGAACTCCATAACACTTAACAAACACACTGCCCCATATGAGGGTGTCCCCTTACGAACCTTCAATCAACTCTTTTCCCCAACATCGACATGTTTTGTACTTAGGCGTTGCCTTCGCAAAGCAGTGCTTTTAAGCCGAGGTTCGCTCCTTCTGTGAACCCGTTGCTCTACATACTCTTTCTTGTATAAGTATCTTTAGCGCTAGCCCTTAACTAAACACGTCCGCTAACTCTTAAAATATTTCTAAGGGTACAATAATTTAGTCACTCCAAAAAAGCACACACATTCATTAATATTTGCATAGGAGTGAAGTTTTTTAATATGCCTAAGATTTTTACATGCAGCATGTGTACACAACCCGGCCGAAAGTAATACGAGTACACAGCGTCGTCTATGTCGTGTGCCGTTACGACAGAGACGACGCTGTACAAAAACTCGCGTCACATCAAAAGTAACAACTGTCAAAATTTTTAAATAATGCTTATGGATTATCTTTAGCTAATTTAAAACTGTCCTTAATGTCCGACAGAACAAGTTTTGGAAGTTTTAAAATCGCTGCATCATTACATTTCAGACATTTGCATAAAGTTTCCATACTGCTGTATAATCACCTATATCGTGTTTCGTGGGTTTAAATTAATTTATACTTTGAGAATGTCAAGCTGTGACATTTAGGTATCGCCAAGTTTTTTCATCTTTAGGGCTCCAAATTCATTGAATATAAATTTCGAAAAACCTTTGAATATTAAACAGTATGTTATTAAGTATTCCAATAAGTAAAGTTATCAACGGGGGTCGATCTGCGTATATTTTTATTTTTTTAATTCAAAGTGCGGCACGGATTATGATTGTTATGATTGCGTTTCCACGAAGCGAAAACAAGAAAAAAAAAAGAATTGAAGAAAAGACGCGTAGACCAATAGAAACGCTGGAATTTTACAACAACTAGTATTGAATCGATCCTATTGGTTGACGTCTGCTCATTTCTAATCCCATCTACTAAGCCCCACTTTAGTGGAAATGCCAGCCTGATAATAATTTTTAGCATAATTTCACACAAAGTAATTCACACAAAGCATAATCGATAAAATATGTACTTAAACATTTTTGCAAAAAGGACTAATTGTTTTGCAACGATGCAGTGTAAAAACATCAAATGTTCTTAGTGTTGCGAGGAAAATTTTCAAGATATCTTAGCAGGGTTTCGTAAAATTTCCTTTTTTTTGTAATCCAAGAAAATCATTTTTTGTGGACGCGTTTTATTTAAATGTTTAAACGCGTTCTCTGGTTCACACAGCGGAGCGTTAGTGAACTGCGCGTGTTTGGGGTGGAACTTAATCTGCTGTCCATTGTACTTATAAATATTATGATTAACATTTTATCGACTATTCGAGGTCAGGATCTCTTTAAGGTGTCCAGTTTAAATCTAAAAGTTTTATCGTCCGACAGCTGTAATTACGTATTTCGAGATTGTGGATCGGCAAAAAGTTAAAGTAAAGAGTAAAAAAGTAACAATGTGCAGGGGAATCATGTTTAACGTATAAGTTTTGTGGTCCAGAACTGATGGTGGTACGGACCGTCAATTATTTGTTGGTGGTATAAGTTATAGAAGGTGTGCGGGTTTTGTGAGTTTAAAACGGTTGCAGCGGGAATAGTGTTGGGTTGCACTAATGGTTGGCTATAGATTGGCAATAGAGATTGGCTGGTAGAGAATATCTCCAGCCATTAAACTCGCCTTTTGTATGATTAAGTGCAATACCTATATTGTTTAAAATAAAAAGAATGGAAACATGATTTGTTGTATATGTGATGTGTAATACCCATCAAAAAATTGTGTATGGTTGTATATTGATATATATGTATGTTTGTAAATTTGTTTTCTTATTTTGGTGCCATCTCCTAGCGGAGGTTGGCAACCAGCATGCTTACCCTTACAAGAGAGATTGCTGCCTTGAACGATTTCATTCTATCGTAAATTTGTATTGAAACATATATTTCTATGCAAAACAAATCTTAAACAAGTATTTTTATGTATTTTAGTTTCAATTCTGTGCAGAACAGAGCTTATATGTGTAATGTGGGAGGTTTTTATTTTCTGTTTTGTTTTATAAACAGTGTTTTTTAACCTTTTCTAAATGCTTTAGTAAGATGGCGTTAGCTAAGGAACAGTTTTATCATGCTATAATACAAACTAAGGAAATAGATCTTGTTATTAATGAAAAACATTTTCATTGTTTTTATAGATCTCTTTACTGAACCAAAAATTCGTATTGTAATAAAATAGTTGTTTCAATTCGCTTCCACTTTTTGCTTAGGCCAAAATCGCTCACATTTTACGATTTAAAGAGCCCTCTATTTAAGGAACAATATGATATTAAACAAAAATCATTACTTTGAGACGGTCGCGGTTTACCGTGACCCGAACAATGAGGTTTTGGGCCCACAACAAAAGGCGATAACTCAACAAAATCAGTTTTTACGTCGCACCAGGAAAAGAGTTATGGTTCATTAAAAAAGTTTAAAAACAAAACGAAATTTACGAGTTGGCTAGTTTTGTGCGACGACGATAAAATTGAATTGGTTTTGTGTAAATCACTGCTATTGATTGATTTCATGACTGTTTTACCACTAACTGGTGGCCGCGACTTCGTTCGCGTAGACTTGATAATGATTCCCGCGGATAAAAAATGGTATGTCTAATTATCATTAATGTCTCATAATTGTGTCCTAATTATCATTTAGATACTTTTTAATTGCTAGAACACATTAAACAAATATATTTTGTACTCTGTATTATTCGTACTGTCGGCAGAAGATACCATTTTTTTTTAAATTTCATATGCGGTCATGAATTCAGATGTTCCCGCAATGTTCTGCCTCAACAGGCGTGCAGAGAATAATTAAATATAATAAATACTAATTAAATACTAAATACTAATGTTGTTCAGAATAATAAATTATTAAAAATTGCTAGTTATTTTTTTTCTTTTCTTATTTCTTAATAGATAGATAGATTTTTTATTTTACACACACAAGGGATCGCATATCATGATTATTTCTTATTATAAAGGTCATTAAAACACATACATATTAGCAAAACAAAAAAAAGTGATTAGCAAAATAAAAAATTATAAGGTGATAAGTTACATAGGAAAGTCATTTGCGTCACATATGCCACTATATTTCTTGCTAAAAAGATCGCGTGTCATTGCAACAACAAACTTATAATACATAGTTGTAACTGAATTGATATTTTTGTTAGAAAAAATGTAGTGTGAAGGTTAAAATAATTTGGAAGACGTCAACGAACCAAAAAGAAATCTTAAAGCGTCGGAGTAGTGACGAGCGGTACGTTGAGCGGGAGTGGTGGCCGCACGTGCGGTAGCGATTAAGGCCAATTCAGATATGAGCGATATTCGCTGCCGCCTGCGGTATTTTGTACGAGTACCGCCCGTCGCGAGAATTTGTCAGCGGGAGCGAATATCGTCTAGGCACGCGTTTTACAACTGGGGTAAGTGATAGTGTTAACACTGGGCTTAGGCCTATCCAGGCTTAGGTCTTAAGTATATCGGTACCCGAAGCGTTTAGCGAATATCGCCTATGTGTGACCAAAGGAATTATCGCGTATCCACGCGAATATCGCTAACGAAAGCGTCAGCGAATAGCGCTTATATCTCTGAACAGGCCTTTATATTCATTGTCAGTGGACGATAATGGAGCTATGAGCATTGGTAACACATCGCAGCATACTTATTACCAAGCCGCGTGTGCTTTTTATGACCAATCTTTACTCAAATCAAATGATATATTTTGAAAATAAAAACACAGAGTAGGTAAATGCGTTAGATGTTCATAGTATCTAGACCATTAGTTTCTGCCCGGAAGGGTGTGCAAAAATGGTATTATTTTTAAAGCCTTGGGAGAGTCCTATATCAATAGAGACGTAATTTTATGTTATGGGTACTTTAGATTATTTTTGGAAAATTTTGTTCCCTTTTCTTATAGAAAGCTTAACGTTTGGTTTACGGATAGATTAGTACCTACGTCTAAACCGGCCTTTAATCAAAGTGCAGTATTCTCCACGCCGCTACCGCTCATCACTGCTCTCAAGGCCTAAAATGGAGAATGAATCTGTCACGGGCAATTAAAAACAATTAACATTGATTAAAAATCTTGTTGTTGACCATAACATTAAATATAACCATAACATAACAAGTTTTACTGACAACGTATGGTTGTCAGTAAAATTACAAATTACAATGACGCAATATTTAATATTTTTATGGATTTGACTTTTTAAAACTTCCTTTTGGATACGTTCAAGTCATAAAAAATACCCCACTATCTTGACTGATGTCTCTCTACTGATATATAGGCTTCTCTCAAACCCCGCCACTGCAGATATTCTTACAATCCTCCGCTCTCCTGATCTAGTCATTATCAGTCACCCCCTTAGTTCAGAATTATTAAATACTGATAAGTCGTGGAAAAATTACTTAAACGTAGTCCTGTTGGATGGAAGTCCTACAATAGGTTTTCTCTTAAACTAATATACAAAGATAAAGATAAAAAAATATAGATATAACTAGTATACAAAGTGGAGAATTAGACTTTGTTAAATATTAGAAACATGAATTCCAAAATTGGAAGTAAACAGAGCTTAATATCAACAAATCATTAGGTTATATACATTTATTTACTCATAAGAATACAATTCACTTGAAATGAGTAATATAATATAAACAATATATTAATGTATAATAAACGTTGTGAAAATGGACTGAGAAGCCATACAATGCCAACATACAAATATAACATATATATCTAATATAAATCAATAAATATATCGTTATATATATTTTTTTTTATAGATTAGAGGGCGGACGAGCAAGCGGTCCCACGTGATGGTAAGTGTTACCGCCGCCCATGTACACCTGCAACACCAGGGGGTGTGCGGGCACGCCGCCGATCTTGCAAAATCCTATTCACAGCTCTCTTTAAGAACCCCATATCGTAGCTTAATGGAAAGACCTCTTGAGGCAGTTTGTTCCACAGCCTACGGGTTCGCGGTATAAAATAATTTTTGGAGTGAACAGTGCGCGATACCTCCGTATCGAGGAAATGCGGATGGACCGCACTTCTGTGACGGGAGGTGAGGTTGTGGAAACCCGAGGTGGGAATTATATTAAACAGTTCCTCAGGGCATTCCCCATTGTACAGGCGGTAGAACACACAGAGAGACGCAACGTCTCTCCGAATGCTGAGGGGTTCTAAACCGCCCGTGAAAGTGGGATCGTCGACAATACGAACAGCACGTCGTTGGATGGAGTCAAATGGGTCCAGTTGGTATTTCGGTGCACCGGCCCAGAGATGAGAGCAATACTCCATATGGGGCCTCACTTGAGCTTTGTAAAGCATAAGGAGTTGCCCAGGGGTGAAGTACCGCTTCGCTCTGTTCAGCACACCGAGCTTTTTGGAGGCCATTTTGGCTTTATTTTCCAGATGACCCCTAAATATCTAAAAATTATTCAACCAAAATAACTAATTCAGCAAATTTCTAAACAATAAACAAACTAAAATATAAACCACGACAATAAAGCCAGAAACAAGTACAAAACAAAATGGTAATTCGATATCAGCGATACAGTTAGCAACGCATAAAACTAAATATTTGAATAAAATTTCACGCGTGCGCATCGAATAACTTTATTCAGTTCGCAAATCGAATCAGATTTCAATCGCAATCATATTATTTCAATACACAGAGTACGTTATTTCGTTAAATGGCGGGTTGTTTGTCACTTTAAAAACTCCAATATTGTATACTAGCTGTGCCCGGCAGCGTTGCATGCCCGTCACATCCAAATTAACACAAAATAATATTAAACTATACGTATAAACCTTCCTCTTGAATCACTCTATCTATTGATGGAAACCACATAAAATCCGTTGCATAGTTTAAAAGATCTAAGCGTACATACAGAGGGACAGACGGCGGGAAGCGACTTTGTTTTATACTATGTAAGGACTAGCTGTGACCGGCATGCGTTGCAGGCCGGTCAATTTTTTTGCACATAATATATAGTCTATATTATGTAGTATATAACAGTCTATAACAGGAATAATGTACCTTTCAAAGGGTAAAATACATTTTGAAATCGGATTAGTAGTTTCGGAGATTACCTCCTACATCCAAACTTACAAACGTTACCTCTTTATAATATTAGTATAGATTTCAGAAATTATGTAAACATTTTTATTAATATATGATAGCTATTAACTAGCTGTATCTAGTTGTAGAGCGGTGATAGCCTACGGGTATCTACGAGTATTCTCGACTTACATTCGTATGATCGTGAGTTCAAATCCTTGGGCCATACCACCGAGTTTTTAACGGAAACGGATTTTTAAAAAATATCACTAGGTGGTGAGAGGAATACATCGTGAGAAAAGCTGCATGCTCCAGAAATTTAAAAAAATCTGGTTACCTATGCACCAATCCGCACTGGGCCCGTGTAGTGAATTACGACCCGTAACCACCCAGTGATTTACTAGGGGACGCCTGTGGCCTGCAGTGGGACATTAAAAGCATGTACATGTAACTGCTGACACTTGAGTTCGTTTGTGCGATCTTTAGCATATGCATGGTTAGTTCTTTGTACTCCTACTACATCCTATCCCACGTTAATCCATCCCACCCAATCCCACTCCAACTCGCTCCATTCAATCCGATCCCGTCGTATTCCACTCGTTCTATGGCATAGTACAATGCCACTCCTGAATAACACCTTACCTCATATGTAATGTCGCATGTGAGGCTTTTGTGTGAGATTTATAACGATTCCCGTGGGAACTTCTAATGATTCGGTATAAGAAGTGTCGTTAATCCATATACGTTAATCCGGAACACAAACTATCACTGTATAGGTTTATGCATACAAAATTCTGTATTGTTATTTCTGGTATGTTATATAAAATTATGTAGTGATGTATTGTTTGTACGACGGATGTTACGAGCACGGAGCTGATAATAATTTAATTTGAAAAGTATCCCAAAATTTTATACAGTACAATAATACAAATAATAACAATGTCAAGCTTCATTAAAATTCGTCCATTGATTTTTGTATTTGTTACGATACTGTTTTGTTACGATTTTATAATAAGTAAGTATATTTTTTTTCGTATTTAACTATCATCTGTATTTTATTAAAAATACTTCTTAACTACACTAAAGTAAACGAATGCATTGGAAGTTTATAACAAGCTTCATGAACTTTAAAATTGTTGTTAAACCGGGGTTAAACTGAAGACGGTACTTTTTAAAAGTTATATAGACTTTATGATAGTTATTTGATAAAATGAGTTAACTTTGAAATTCTACACTCTGGGCATCTATGCAGATAAGCTATATAGTATGATAGCTAGTTAATTGCAATTATTTTAATTTCTTTTATTTATTAAAGAAAGTTTGTTCAGTAAAAAATATTTTCTTTTACAAAGAGAGGAATTCAAATTTTGTTTCATGCCAGGACACTTCATTATATGCCAGTAATATATTCCAATTAATAAAACCTTTTTAATAATGTTATTGTTCCAGCTGTGGAAAGAATCAAAACCGCCCGTTTTTTTGCAAAAGACTTTATTCTTCATATTACAATTTGGTTACTATATGAACTGTCAGATAGTTAGAGACGGACATATACTTTTTTATGGTAAAACGGTGGTAGACGAGTAGAAAGTCCACCTGATGGTAAGTGGATACTGTCGCCTATGGACATACGGGATACATGCCAACATCAGTACAACAATGACAAACATTGACACGCCCCCGGATACGTTCCCTACCTTTGGAGATTTAGGAATTGATATGGAGAAAGGGTTGGTAAATGGGATACGGATAGGAATGGGCTCTGGCATATCTTATTTACTGCCCAGGTATGTACATACAATATGAGAGAATAGGATAAAGTGGAAAATGCAGTATGGTAAGGATATAAGCCTCTACCAAGTAGGGTTGTCTACCAAGTACTCTACTTTTTCAGTTATTGTCCTCCTGTCCTCCAGTGTCTGCCTAAAGTCCTTTTTTTTTAATTTAAAGCAATACTTTTTATCACAAAATCAGACACCTTGCACTCTTAAGTGATTTTTCGAAAGATCTTTGAATCAGAAGCTTATATATGGTTCACATATTCCCTCATGTCAATCTTTCAAGCAAATCTGGCGAAGGTGGTAAAGAAAATATTTCAGTTTTAGGAATCACAAATATTTTACCACCAATTCTTCGAATGTTCCGAAGCTGAAGCGAAGACAAATTCTTGCCTTTGAAAGTAAAGTAAGCGCTTCGTGATAATGAACAGTGAAAGGATTTCAGACGAATTTTTCACCGTTGACAAAGCAATTAAAGTAATAAAATGGAGAAACCTTTAGAAGCTTTTAAATGTTTAGAGTAGATGACTCTGAAGGAGTATGAAAAGATAAAATATGATGACTGAATTTCATGTACTGAGTTTTTAAACATCAGAGGTATAAAGATTGATGACGTTAAACGGCAAGATCAATTTTGCAATGATGACGAGGAAAATTTCTTTGACAAGAAAATGTTTGACCAGTGGAAATACCCACTTTCAATGTTCTAAAAATATTAAATATTTCTAAAAACAGTTCTAAAAATATAAATATTGATCAGAATTTCAGAAAATATGCGAGTTTCATTTTTGTGTATAACAACGAAATGTGGAGAGGGTATTCTCGCTGATTAACTCCCAATGGACCAAGAGAGGAACAGGCTCAATATTGAGTCAGTAGGTAAGAGCGCATATACTTACGCAAAATAACTTTAAGGACATGTTGCGAAGGTTTTATAATTTGTTATTAAAAAATGAAGAATTTTTAAAGAAAATACGTTCTGAAAAATATGACGGAACATAAGGTACAAAATAAACATTTAAAATAAATTTTAATGTTTCATTTTATAATCCTCACTTTTAGGCATAAAGAACCATACTGATATCTTTTTAATTTTTTCATCTGGCAACCCAACTCCTAACGCTCGCCACCACACCTTACGCTCTTCGAATTCAACAATCGACTTATGGTTGACTGTACAAAAAATTATACTTACAAATACCAAAAAAATGGGAACAATGATAAACTCTGACGACTGAGTAGGAGCATCAAAATAAAGCACGTCTGGATTCCTTCACTTCACAAAGGAGTGCCGAGAAATTCCCAGAAATTAGGTTCTCGGTACACAGAGGACAGATAAAAGAGTAAAAATTAATATTAATCTAAAGTAAAGAGTAAAATAATAAATGAAAGCTTCTGTTTTAATTAAGGTTAACTATTCATCAAACAAAAGAAATTGAGCGACCCACTTTCGAGAATTTTCCGCTAACATTTTCTTCCCAATAAAAATAAAAAGGCTAAAGTATTTTTTTCTGTAAATATGTAGTTACATATACTTACATAAATATTTTTCAAAATAACCAAAAATAGGTACTGTAAATGAAAGAAAATATTTTTAAAAATGGCTAACACTGATTTTATATAAAGTAAATTTTACTGAATACATTTTTTTTATCTATTTAGATACTCCCTTAGTGGAAAGACTGCCTCCTTCCGAGAGTCCATCAAGCATATCAGTTATGTTTTGTTCAATACGAAAATCGTTCCTATACATACTATGGTACTCTTCACTTTAAAGGGTTAAAATCCAAAGTACCTAACTACAGCAATGAACGCTTAGGAAACTATACTCATTAGTTACTTACACATACACTCATTATTTACACGCCTATTCAAAGGAATGTAATTACTAATTAGTGATTTAATAATGAAGCAATTTTAATTTCATTTAATCTATTATATATATATATATATATATATATATATAAATGAATGTTTCTTTGTTTGTCCCGTATGCGTTCACGATTCATCCGATCTGAGGTTTCTGAATTAGTACTTGACGAACGAACGCGAACGAAGTCACGGGCAATAGCTAGTAGTTTATAAAATTCAATACTAACTTCAAAATTATCACCAATTCAAATTATTTTGTGATCAAAACAATACGCTCAGAGATTTTACCATCTCTAATTACAATTATCTAAAGAAATCTGAAGCTATAAAATATCTCGCTTTATATGGGGTGGTAGAAGCATTAAAAACATAATTTTAATTTGATTGCACCTCAAACACAATCCCGAATCCAATCACGTATTGATTCGCGTTCCTTTGCAATAATTAGAGACAAATTGGACAAAAACGATACTGATTAACCGACGATTTAATCGAATGATACAAAGATTTCAAATATTAGTTACATTAAAATCGAACGATTCCAACTTCAAATTTGTTTTTTTTCTTATTATATATGGCAATGGCGCTATTAGCACATTCTGCCAGCGTCAAGTTTTCTACGCAATAAACAATTTTAAAGTCTAAAACGTATTCTGTCAATGTCTATTCCCGTCGATGTAAATTGGGAGTAGCTCAGTAAAGTGATAGTAGATTTACTGAGGACAGAAGAGCACTCCTTGGAAACACGAAAAACGCAGTCATTATTGCTTTTATTTTATATCTTATGGGTACTTTCAAGTTTCATAGACATCAATGTTTAACTACAAAACCAGCAATATGCAGTTTTTATAATAATCCAACAAAAACTCGACTTCACTATTCGAGTTCCCGCCAAAAAGTTTTATGAAAATATTCTAGACTACATTAATAGCAGTGATCAATTCTAATTTCGAATTTGACGTTCGAATTCCGGAACGCGGCTTGTAAACTTTTTGGGTCCGCCATTTTACGGGCGACGCACAAAAAGATGGCGATGATTTAAAGAAATTCGCGGTCCCTTGTCGTTTCGTTTCGGGTAAAACGAAAAAAAGATTGAAGGGCGACTCACTTGACCCTTATCAAAGGAGCCAACGCGTTGTCTTGGCAGATGTCCGTGCGCGGTTTCGCGAGGAATAATGAGGGTGTACCACAGAGTTTTGATCATTAACAATGTGCTGAAGAATGTGCAATCATTAACTTCATTTGCAGTCCTTTACTTTCTTTTAAGATGTTTTATAATGAAGACAAAGTATTTTTGGCTATACACTTAAAATTGTACAATCTTGCTAATTATAAATCCACTATATTCGGCTCAATGGTTTCCGGTAGCTTTCTGACAAGCCACGGGGTTGGGTTGACTTTGCCCGATATTCGGCGTTATATTGTTACGCATTTAGCCATCGATCGACCAAAATACATAGATGGATAATTCCTTGTGACAAAACTATGTTCATGAGTGATACTAGTGGTATAAATAAAATGTTACTCCAGTGCATAGATTTTAAAATATATTAGATATGTTATACAAGCACTCTAGGGCAGGCATGTTAGGGTCTAATAGTGTATATTTATATAATATACTAGTGATAAAAAATGCAGTACGAAAAATACTATATTTTCGCTAATTCAACCGTCTCGCTAACGCTATGAAAGTAACAAAAAATACATGTTTTTATTGTCAATTTTAACTACACTCACACAGCGCACAACGCACGAATGTGAACGCGTCGTTGATTAACGTCATTTTAGCGAATGCACCCGAATGTCAGCGGTAAATGCGAAATCACTGCGAAATTGACGAATTTTACGAATTGACGACGACTACAGTGCATGCTGTCATTGTCGATTTGTCTCCGTTTGTTTATGTTTTTCTTATTGCTGGTTGGTTGTTGTTCGATGGTGTTTCTTAAAACCTTGCACTGTATACGTAATTAATTGTGAAATGTATGTTAAATTATATTTAAATAAAGACTACAGAAAGTGATGCCGATGATTATCTTCGTACACCTGATACGCCTCCAAAAAAGGCTCCAAAAATATAAGAGTGAATGTGAGTCCGACTATCAGTGGTAAAAAGACGTTAATAAATAAATATGGAGCAAAATGTTCCACATGCAGAATTTCTTTTTCGATTGCCAATAGTGGGATTTGTCAGGTGAGTATTGAACAGTTTTAATATCGAGTGTCTGATGCAGGCTAATGTTAGGGAATAGGTTATACCGGTTTGGTTATTGGGTGGACACCCAGCCGTTCGGTGGTGGTGGCGCATGGTGTTTATTAATTGTTTGCAGGTGAAACAACATGGTGAAACCAAATAACACAAATCTAAAACTGAAATGAATAAGACTGCTTCTACTTTGCGACGGCTTCTAGGAACCCCCTCTGCTTCTACATCGGGTTCCTCTTCATGCATGGATTGTATGAACAGAACAGTCATACATGGATTGTAGTGTTAAATTAAAAAAGATTATATATGTAGGCTCCAAAAATTTTACGGAACACCCCTACATCACATCTATTCAAATTTCGATATCTTCAAATTCAAATTCCCTATCAGAACCTTCTTCTCAGGTTCATTCCGGGAACACTCCATCAACAAGTGTTGGACATCCTTAAGAAGTTAAGTGCTGATAATTGCAATGCGAATTTTCGAATCGACAATAAATAAAAATGAAATGAATTACGTAAGCACATATACCACGAAATATGACTTCATTAATTTTATTTTCGTTTGTATAGAATAAGTTTTGCTTTCCAATTTTTTTTATATTTCTTTCATTTTTTTACATTGACAACATCGTTACGTCAAAAATACTGCAGTTATTGTGAAAAAAGTTAACTATCAATAATACGTTCTTGGTAGTTTTTGCGCCAATTAACATACTGAATTGACAGTAGGTAAATCTGACCGCTTTAGAAATGCCACCTTTTTAGAGCCATAATGCTACATCTCTGTATTTTGGTTGATCCATGCATTTAGCACCACTCGATGGATAGTATAGATAGTGTAGACGTTCTGAGAGGTACATATCTTCTATTTATGCGGGTAACACTTGCCTCCCGTCATGATATTCGTAACACTTAAATATTAAATGTTTCTCACCACAAAATGAGGAGCATTTACATCTACCCGTTCTCGTTAGAAACACGTTCAAGAATTTTCACATAACGCACTTTCTTTTTCAATTCTTACACGATTACAAAGTGAAACGTTTAAATGAAACCGCCAACCTTCAAAGAGCTTTGCTGCCAAAGAGCGGTTTGGGTAAAGTGCGAATTAAGTTCCTAATGAGAAGTGCCTACTGTGAATGTTGTACAGTTTTAATTTTACGACCCGTGTTTTTAGTAAGAGCGAAAGGCAATGGAATTATTGTTTAAGGAAAGATTTTCCGTATCAATTGTTTCGATTGCTATTATTCAATACTATTATTACTCTTGTGTTCGCATACAACTCCAGCCAAAAGATGTATTTATTTATTTATGGAGAAATTAGAGAGGAAAACATACAATAAATTAAAATAATTAAATAAAAAAAAAATGAATAAGCAATCGTAGTCTATCTCCTTATACATTTGTCACTAAGAACGTAAAATGTAATTTCCTTTTAGACGTCAAATAATTGTAAATAGTTTGACAATGAAAAAAATATATAAGCACTGCAAGAGATCGCTTTAGCGAAAAGGCCTACCTTTAATTATGTATTTAAATTTTGGGACATATTTCGCTATAATCTATGGTGTACTCACTTGTAGCAATAGCTAGAACTTAACTCGGAATTACTCTAGTTTGTACGCCCCTTTAAAGTCCGTTGTTACAGTCAATTGTTTGTTGAATATCTATTATTCAATCCCTTTATAACAGTCCGTCTGTGTAATCAGCTGTTGACGTAAGGATGATAACACGAAAACAATTATTAGAAAAATAATAGCATAGATTAAACAATACAATTTGTTTTGAACGTATATATGGCTCTCTATGATTAATGAACAAGGTTTTATACAAAGCAGTTTGACGTCATTTATGTATTGTACCTATTTAGGCTTCTACTCATTGCTTATTTCATTCAATCTGTCACTAAAATAACGGCAACTAATTTAAAATATGTATATAAAATCGTTCTAGCGTTTCTAGCGGGGCCTGGCAACGTTTGTTTGTCTGGACTGATGTTGGCATGTATCGCGGATGTTCATGGGCGACAGTATCCACTTACCATCAGGTGGACTGTCATCGCGTTTGCAGTCCACAAATTAAAATAATAAATAAAAGTCTTGTTGTTCTATTTAAAATGTTCGTGGCGCTCATTACTGTGTACAAATAAATATACGGGCGCAGCGCGTGGCGACGCGCATAGAATGCAAGTGCGCGTAGAATATAACATATATTAGAAATGAACAAAAAGTTACGAAAGAAAATAATGTAGAAACTGATATAATCTATTCTACACTGAATATTAAACAACCTATTTTCAGGTATTGCGTTATTTCAGTGACACATTGTATAAAAAGTAGTAAGCATCTATTATTATAATAAGAATAATAATAGATGCTTACTTTACGCTCGGGTCCAAAGGCTCACACGTAGCATCATTGCGATCTAGAAGATATATTGTGACCCATATGTCTTACAACACAGCCCCTAGGCCCACGTATTTCATAAACCGTACGACGGTACTGGGTGAGACTAATGAAACCTAGGCTCAAGAGGTAACCTCCCAGAAAACAGCTTTTTCTGTATGCTAAAGCTAAATAGTTATAAGAGTATATGTATTAACGTTTATAGTGCTCAATGACATCATGTAAATACCTAATTCACTAAAATGATTTAATCTCGATTCAATAATATGTACGTTCTATTTCGGTGTATCTGAGATCATCAACTGACCTGTCTCAATTGTGAATGTAGTTACGAACATTCTTAATAATAATAATAATAAAAATAAATACCTTTTATTGCGTACAATTGGTTATTACATGTGCACAAATAATAAATGACAGAAAACAATAGGCGACCTTATCGCTAAGGTGATCTCTTCCAGGCAACCTGGCAATTCTTTTGTTTTATTAACATAATATAGCATACGAGCACCGTCTGTTCGGAGCAGACAGTATGCCCGATGGTAAGGGTATGACTGGTAAGGACGGTACCCGATAGTGTAGGGGCTCCGCACTGGCAAATGTAGCGTTGATCTATCCCTGATGAAATAGTCACATGAACATAGTGTCACATAGTGATGTAAAGGCCATGAACAGGAGCCTAGTGAATTGGAAAAACGAATCATTCGATCGAAGTCAGAATTTTGGAAGAGAACTATTTCCATCACTTGATGCAAAACGACTGCAAAAGACAATGAATGTTAAAATGGATACGCTTGTCTATGGACATTCTAACATCAAGCAACGTCAACGTCGCTGTAGTCAGGCGTCTTCTTCCTGCTCTCTAATGATAATATCCATATACTTGAAGATATCTGCATAAGCCTAAAGTTTATGAAAAATAACTGTAAAGGTTCTTATGAGCAAAGGAAGCTATTATCGCTATGGAACTAAATATTTGTAAGATAAAGAAAAAAGGTTGTTATTTCTTTTAAAATTTCACTAAAGTCTCAACATATATTAGAATCGACAATAAGGTCCCTTGTTTCAGATTATATCACTTATAATTATCCGGCATAGATTAATAATGAACAAGAAAATCTTATTGGTTCATCACTCACACAATTATCTCTTAATGACTAATAAGTTTTCTAGATTTTACAAGATACTAGTTTTTTGTTTTCGTAATTCGCCTCGAAAGTTAAAACCTGAGCGACTGATTAATTGATAAAGTTAGTTCCGTCTACCGTCGGTTTAGCAACCGATCGACTGCACAAAGAGGTAAATTATAAAAATTGCCAAAACCAAAAAAATATAAATTTAAGTGAGTTATCCAGAAATATGCTGCATATAGTTTCTGCAACAATAAAGTTTTTCAAGCGCGATAAATAGCCATCAAATTTACTTCAAAACTTAAATGTCTGCACTTTCATTCATTTGCTGTTGATAGCGATTTTGGACTTAGGTTTGCATTAGCGACCCGGTTCGGGTTTCTTAAGATTCAGTAGCGAGAATTTGGATAAAGAAAAATACTCTAAATATTATAAATGGTGTTTATATAGATGTTCTATGGACGCTGTTTAAGCCAACAGTCAAACCTCGAACCGTTTTTAAAATTCGAGTTAAAAAACACACTTGGGCCCAGGGACCCGTCTAGCTGTTTGCCGTCGAGGACGCCACTTACATTTCAATATGAAAGGGAGCAGGAAATTGGTTCCCAAGTACACGAATGCCGTCAATGCTGTGATTTGTATCGATTCATCGAGTTAAAAATTCGAGTGGAGTTTTCGATTAAATATGTACCTTAACAAGAACAGAATACGGGTTCTCGATTATTGTTTGGTAATGCAAATAGAGTTGGGAGGGGTACAATAATGACGGTTGCGGACATTTTGAAAATTCTGTCATGCATGTAAATTGGTATTGTTGAGTGTAAAATTGAATGAGAAGCGTGTAATGCGTTTATTGGTCAATAATGTGACGATTTTCCATGCTTTTAGCGCACTGAATGCAGTTTAAAGCTGGTAGAACCGTAGAAAGGTGCAGGGAGCAGTAACAAGGAGCGAAGTGATCCAGACCGAAGTCAGCAAAATCTGACAATTAGTTATCATAATAAAGTGGTTGGGCTGTTAATAAATTAATTTAAACTCCAGATCGTATATTAATGATTATGCTCCAACTACGCAGCCGCCGTAATAACAGGCAATTAACATTAAAGTCATCAATTGCTTGCAAATTAAGTATTACGTGCGAATTAAGTTTCGATACGATATGGATTAATGGGTTAAAGCCCAAAATTACGAATAATCGATTCACTCGATTCGATTCCCACGCGACACGGTGTTAAGTCGTTAAACACAAACGTACAAGAGGGAGGATGAGTTGAATTTTAAACGGTTGGCGAGTGTTGGCTCAAATGTTTGGAGAAAATCTACTTTAATAAGTCTTAGCATAAATATTTGATTAAAATATTCAGTTTACGTCAAATGTTTGTTAGCTGCTGGTGTGTACAATGTACGAACGAACTGTTATGACATGTTGCCCTAAATTGGACACAGCGGTATGAAGCTGATATTGAAGTGGATTCCAGCGCACATTGGTCTAACTAAAAGGTAATGAGGAGGCTGACAAGTTGGCGAAACGAGGAATTGCAGAAGGTACAGAGATTAGTATTTATCCTCGCGCTATTCAAAAATAATGATAACATACAAAAAGAAGTGCTGCGAGTTTTGGAAGGTACGCTTTAATGAAAGATTGCCAGAGAAAGGGATATGGTACAAAACTATTCAGGCTGTGTCTCCTCATATACCTTGGTTTACAGAAGTTTGTAGAAAGTTCATAGTTATAGCTTGCAGATTGAGATCCGGACACATGCCACTTAACAAGTTTGGATTTCTCATGAAGACAATTAATTCTCCTAACTGCGAAAGGTGCGAAACGGTCGAAAATATCCATCACTTGTTGGCGGAATGTGTCCGGGACCAAGGGGAAAGAGAGGTGCTGACGAGGACTCTTAAACTAAACATAATGTATGTAAGTGAATTTAACAGAATTTTAGCAGAACCAAACTCTAAAGCTGCTCAATTACTGTACAGGTTTGTTAGTCTTCATTAGTACATTTTTTTTATGAAGTTGTTCTTCCTTTCTTTTTGAACTTTTGTCGTTTAGTTTACGATGGGGCTGAGATGTGGCATATGCATCAAAGCCTTTAAATAAAGTAAAAAAAAACCTTGAACGAAATCGTGTAAGCTAATCATATCACACTGTTTTATAAATCGGTAAGTTTGTTTGTCACTGAATCATGCCTTATTGAAGCCACTGATCATAAAGAAATGGAATATTAACTCATTTAATTATATTATGTGTATCTTCTGTAACCATAAATAAATGTTATTTTTTCTTTCCTTATTAGACCGAGGAGAAAAGCATAGCTACCTTTCATCGAGATCTGTTACAAAATTCCCGTAGGAATCATTTATAAAGTCCACGCGAAATAAAGGCTCGTTTAGACAAGGAGAGTTTCTCGAACGTGTGCAGGAGAGAAAATCGGTCAAGAATATGCTTGCCTAGTATAAACAATTGTTGTCATCAAGTGATCACTGTTGTCATCAAGTGATCACTGTTGTCATCAAGTGATCACTGTTGTCATCAAGTGATCACTGTTGTCATCAAGTGATCACTGTTGTCATCAAGTGATCACTGTTGTCATCAAGTGATCACTGTTGTCATCTAATTTTTATCATCACAGATTTTTATCATTTTTATTATGCAGGCGAGAATCGTGTGTAGTTCGGTCGCATACAAGAATCGTATACAATATTCTCAGAAATCGTCTTGAATAATACAAAAGTATTCTTCAAAAGACTTCTATCCCATTTATGTAAGAACATTAGTCATGGCATATGTTTAGTCTAACTCTAGCAACAATTTAATCAAAAACAACTTTTGAACCATCCGGAAACTGCACGACGTATTTGTCCCACGCGTATATTTTCTGTTATTCATTACAACGTTAGAACAAGTTTATAATTTATGAAATATGCGGGTAAAAATAGAATGAAAATGCATGCGAGAGCAGAAATAAGTTTCATCGCTTATAGAATACCAATAAAAGTCTGCACTAGATACAGGTTTGATATCTCTGACAGTTAAAAAAAGTCAATGAAGCGATTAATAATCCATGCACAGCGCTTAGAGCAAAGTCGACAACGATATATTGGTAGATTATCTTCTATAATCATCGTGCATAACGTTACTGGGCAGAATGTTGTAAAAATGTTTGAAATAGGACAGGCTTCCCCTCATCCTAAAAGCGACCAAGACTATTTAGGGCTTGAGTTGATTTTCGCTTGTGTTCGATCTATGTATACAAAGAAAAAGGATTAAAAGTCCCATACTAGCCACTGTGAGAAACCCCGCTTTTCGACATGTTCTGGTTAATTAAACTGCGTAGTTGAAATGCACTGGTCATTAATAGTAAAAAGAATATTTTGAGCTGCATGAGAAAATGACAAATGGTAGACCATTTATACGAACAGTCACATGAGACGTAAACATTAAACATGTTTATTACTACTAGTTTTATTTGAATAAAATATGTTTTATTAACAGATCAATAGTTCACTTTATGGTAAATGGTGTTGGCAGATCCTCTATACACACGCCACTTTAGGAGAATTCCTTTAATGAGACCTTCAAGGTGGTCCTATTGATAAATAGATAGATAATAAATAAATAACGCCACACTCGATGGACTAGGATACCCTGTGTCGTGGGTCCAGAGATACATACAGAGACAACACAAACACACGCCCAGACCCGAACATACATTTGTGTCTTTTTTATATTACACAAATATATGTGCGACCGGGAATCGAACCCGGAACCTTTTGCGCAGCAAGCTGAGTCACTATCAACTGCGCCAATCGGTCGGTCTCTCTTAAATAAATTTTCTTTAAAATCCGTCCAGTGGTTTTTGCATATCAAATGCGTTCAGAAATAAAAATTTAGTGTGTTGGTCCCTCCCTGTATTACTTGTAATTTACACGAAACATTTTTCAAAAAATATTCAATATTGAATGTACAGACACAGCTTTGTTATTATATATTATACGACTTTATTTAATATATATTATTATCATATACATACAACTAATAACATTAATCGTGCGAAAGCTCGGTTGGCCAATGGTTTGTTTACGTGTATTCTGTTTTGGTACCGTATACTATTCATTAAGTAGATGGTACCCATTTTATATAAGATGGAATCGTTTGCACTGCGGTGGTTCTTCGGCCGTTTAACAATAATAATCAAGGCTAGTGAGGTATAATCTGTGGTAATTACCCATCTATCAGCAGCTTAATTCTGTCGCAATTACTGTGAAACTCGTGGCGGAAAAAATAGCCATTACCCTTCGAGCATCGGTCCATCAGGCCCAGGCTAAAATAAACGCGGGGTATCAAGTAATGGTCGTGGGTTAATTTCGATTAGAATGCATGTTTATAAGCTATATAGGATGTAAGCGATTGTTTCCCGAAGCCAAAAACCACGACTATTACTTTTAGATACTTTATTATTACACAATTTTATTTTGAATAACAGATGCGACTACCGACGTATAGCATTTTGGAAACATTGTAATAATGAGACAAGGACAAGCTGAAAATCAGCACTGCGCAGGCGCACTGTGTGAGTACTCACAGCATACGCTGAGCTTGCGACCTTCTGCGCACTGAGATATTTAATTAACTATGTATACCATTGCTTTGTTTGTGTAATTTACAATGTGGCAAATCAATAATTTATTTATTTATTAGCATATTAAATTGTTGTATTAATAGTAATCGAACGCAATGCAGGTCGCAGGTGGACCGATGACTTGAAGAGGTTCGTCAGTGGTGGTTGGATGATACGAGCAGGAAGCAGAAGATAGTGTGTAATGGCGAGCTTTGGGGGAGGCCTATATTCAGCAGTGAGAGACACAGACTGATGGTATGATAATATTAATAAAAATATATACTGTCGATAAAAGTTTAATCTGTACTGTCAATTAATTTAAGGGTTAGATTTCTTTTTATTCAAAGGAAATGCCAGATGAGCAGACAAATAGTTAAAGAGTATATCGGATAAGAAGATTCCTTTATCCTTTTATACTCTCTACTCAATGGGACAGGAGGGAATGGGGAATAAAGAGTAGCGAATACCATTGTACTGCTCCCTCCATGGGATAGGATAAAAAATGAACACTAGCATATCTCACTCACACGTACATTTACGGCAGTTTTTTGTGAGAGGGTGAGGTGCGCCGGCTGCACTGGACTATCTCTTATCCGTCTCCTATTTTATGAATTATAGTGTTTTGTGTGCATACAAATAAACGTTTTTCTTCCTTTCTTTCTTCTTATTTTTTGTGTTCTTAAGTTCTTTATTTCTTAAGACTGAAGATAATGATGTACTCCATTAATAATAACAACAACGACAATAATTTACGCAAAAATATTTCCCAATCAAATCAAAATCCGATCTGTCACAACTCCAGAAGCATACTTAAATCACTAGTTATACCAGGTTCCGATGAAAGTAACAGTTCCATATTATCACTATTATATGTCATCAACGTAGTACCGTATAAAGCCTTAATGGCGTACTCGAAGGTACCTGGAAGGCTGTACTATAGTTATCTTGGTAATCGCGATGACACGATGGCGAGACTATTAAACGCCTTACATAGCTTCGAATCAATTATAACGTGGTACAAGTTAATGGCGGAAGCGAATAATAATATAGTCCGCAGCGTATATCAGATTTTTCTACAGAGAGTGAAAAAAATTCCATTCTAGTTAAATGTTAAAGCGGTAACTGTAGCTGGAGTGAACTGAATTGTAATCACTTTCTCGTGGAATTAAGAGTACCCATAGAGAAAATGAACAACAAACTGAATGAAGTAGCCTGCGTAAGAATCTATGAGTGTTTAAAAACATTGCCATTGGTTGTAACGGTAGCGTAGTATGACTATATTGTGTGCCGTAGTATGTACTGGTACGTCCCTTCATTGAACGCCGATGTTACACCTATATTTATTTTAAAATTTATGAGTATACCCTAGTATAAAGTAAATGTAAATCATGTGTCACCACTAGACAGTATGCAATAAATAGTATTTAATGATTTAGTAGTGTCCATGTCGAATACGAGTACCAAGTCGGTGCCAATCGAGCATTCCATCAGATATAAACTCCTTTCCAAATCATTACCAAACTTTATTAGGCGCTTAGGTGGTGCCAACCACAAATACAGCGTTGTGGAACAAATCTGTCTGATAGAGCACTAAAAAGTATCTATACTAAAACGAGCCGCCGTTCTGCGTGAACTGAATTTAATGTAAGTTAGCAAAGAACGCTAATATTTCAACAAAGATTGGGTGGGAGAAATAAAATAATTTGATGCATAACAAATCTGTATTCTTCATGTTTTCACTCATACGTAAGATTGGTGTAAACACTGCTTCACTTGTATATACTGCACGAGTGTAAGAGTAGTTTCGTTCTTCTCCCTTCGATTTTTCGTCAACCAGACGGTAAACCGTGCGTCTGTCTGTTACAAATAATTCCAATAATTAAATATTAAAATTAAATTACTAACTATTAAAGTTACTTGTTTAGAAAGCTAAATATGATTAGTATATCAGAATTCAGAAAGTTATAATCCGCTTGGTTGCGCGCTGGGTACTATAGTACCCAAGCGCAACTAAACCCGTTGCTTGCGGTCTGGGTAATATACTACCCATCGAGACGGAGTTGAAAAACACCCTAAACACCTTTATTAAACGCTCTACCCATACGAAACGTTGTCTATTTTGTTCTAACATAAATATAGTAATACCTATATTTCAGTTTTGGGTGATGTAGTTCAATCACAATTAGTGTTTGTTTGAACGCATGAAAAGTTCATGGTTGACGGCCGGAAGTGCGTCTTGCGTCTCCGATTACAACCAACCGCACCATAAGTATCTTACTTTCCCTTTCATAAATATACCAGCGGTTATCTAAACGACTTGTAATTGTAAATTGTAATTGTGAGATTTGTAATAGCCGAGAATTAATACTGTTATTACAGGAACTAGCGGTGTTAGCGACTTCGTTCTCGCGAACTTTAGAGTGATTTCCGTGGGAACTTTATAACCAATCGGGATAAAATGTAACCCAAATGTTAACCCGGGTCATAAGCTATGCCTGGCCATTAAAGCCATGCCAAGTTTCATTAAATTATGTCCAGTAGCTTTTGCGTGATGCGCGTCCAGACAGACGGCCAGACAAAAATTCTAAAAATCGCTGTTTTGAAAAAATTAAAATGGATGTAAAAATGAAATCGTTCGTAGAATAAGTACACTGCAATGATTTTTGTTCAAATATTTCATGTACAGACACAACTGTTACAATTTTATTATATATCTATATATATATATATATATATAGATTGTAATAAAAAATTGATTAAAAGGCTTTACGAGCAAACGCGGGGAGCACGATAATACTTTATTGCGGTTAGGATAGGACATATTATTATAGATATCCAAATGTATGTTGATTTCGACTCCATATAATTGTAGTCGGCAGCACGTTAATGTAAAACCATATAATTCTAGTCTTTACCACTAAAATTGCCCACAATTGCCGAAATCGACGTGTTACCGACCAGACATAAAAATTTGGTAATAAAATGATTTCTTATTTTTATACAGGATATAAGATTTCAAACTAATTCATTCTATGCTATGAAAACACTATCGAAAGAAAGAAACCAGTCAATAAAGTATACAAGACTTTAGCTGTAGACGATGCCGTAGAAATAGAGAGGTATTGTCGTATGGATGTCTCAAAACATGCGTGACGCAGGTTTTAGTTGGTCTAAGCGGCGACAATATTTTGCTTAAATAAGATGATTTTGCTTAAATTAATTTTTATGACCATAGATAATTAAGTCACAAGTAAAATTCATAAACGAGCGTACTAATTGCTAAAACTATCTTGCGTTACCTAAAGGGCAAAAGCATTGGTAGCGAATATAAGAAAGAAGGCGATCACAATACTCATGTATGTAATGTAATGGTTGTAAGGATAGGACGTAAATATGTATCATTGATATAGGCTTCCAAGCCAACTCTACTAAACCAGCGACTTCTTGCGAATGTCTTCAAGTTCTCGGCAATGCAATGGCGTAAATATATGCGCTATGTTTTTTGTTTACGATTTCGAACCTGGATAGATTTTTATTTTGAAATTAGAATATTATACCACACCATAACACTATGTCTCTGCACTGCTGGATATAGATCTCAGCTAAGATTCGCCACCATACATGATTTTCCGCTCTTCTCATGCAGTCACTACTGACGTCACTGGTTCACGAGACCGGAGGGTGTGCTACGTACACTGCGCATCTCGGCATGTGATTTCCATTCAAGAACTCGTCTATCTAATATTTATATGACCAACCCCTTGTCACTTCATTCTGCTTATTCTATGAGGTATGTCAACTTAAATCGCATTCTTTGGGGAATCTCTGCGTTAAAAGTGATTCTAAATTGGGAATAAATCAAAACAAACCACACACAGACAACAGTATGTCAATTATTGACTTAAACATAAAATCTTAAACATAAAAACGGTTAGAAAACATGTGCAAAGTTCAAAACGAGATATTTTTGACTCATAAGTAATAATTTGCCGTGGGGCCGTGTGGTGTCGGCCGGCCAGAGGAGGTGCGATACCCACTGGTTATGGCATATTTGAGTTGTCTCTAATCGTCTACAACTTACACCATACATAATTTAGTACAAGTTCAACTAGTCCGCAGATAGTCTTTATTAATAGCTCACAAGCATGACCATGGAAACGAGATAAAAGTATTGAAAAGGAAATGTTGGCGCCAACTTTCAGGGTGGTGTGACTTTGTTAGTTATTATGATGATTTGAATAGTCAAAAGCTTTCCATGACAAATAAAGACAACGACAACGCCGTGACAAACTATTTTCGTCATTTTGACGTTAATGATGAAGAATTTTTAAACTTGCTCATTCCTGTTCCCCTGCTGGGCTATGAACTCTCCATTTCATTCACCTCCATCATCATGAAGAAATACGTTTGGATTTTCTCTTAAATATAAAAAAAAATCTTAAGACGGTTAGAAAACAAGAGCAAATTCAAAACGAGATATTTTTGACTCATAAGTATTAATTTGCCGTGTGGCCATGTGGTGTCGGCCAGCCAGAGGAGGTGCCATACCCACTGGTTATGGCACTTCCTCCTTTTTTCCCAGATGGTTCTTATAAACCTACCTTCCTCCCAGGGGTCGCATGCGGCAACGGCGGAGGAGCAATCAGCCTCAAAGGAGGCGGAGCAGGCGGCAGTGCTGCCAGCATTGGCGGTACTAATGGCACTACGCCGCCCATCGGCAGCGCCACTGCGAACTTCTGGACACCCATCGTCCAGGGCACAAACCAGCCCCCGCCGGCCTGCATCCCCCCGCCGGCCCCGTACCACGCCAGCTCTTTAGCTTCCAACGTTCCACATCCACTAGCACTTATCGCCACCACCGCGGTGTTAACATGGGTTAGCACTGCACTAATACCTGGGGACAAAGAGATGTTTGTTGTTATTAATTATTTTCATTTATTTATTACTTTATTATTACAGTAATTGTACAAATGTCAGACTTCAAATATGACATTTTCTATCAGGCACGCCCCTGGAGGCGCTGCTTAACTTTAAAGATTTAGGAATGGTTTTGGAGAAACGATTAGGAGAATAGGGAGGGATATGATATGGTGGGAATGAATGGGAATAGGCTCTTGCATATCTCACTCACTACTGAAACACGTAAGTACATTGGGGGAATAGTATAAATTGGGAAATGCAATACATTTTACGATATTCTATTGTGAGAGAGGTCGAGCGTGGACAGGCGAGTGCGCCAAGCGGCTGTGGGATTGCAGCGTACACACTCCCCTCCCGATTCGAATATGTTGAAGTATTCAATAATTACTAAGCAAAACCAGCTGAAAAGTAACTTGATTAACAATCTGAATTAAGAATTTTATGAGTATAATATTAAGATTCATAAAACGTTATTTTCACGGTGTGAGGTGAATTCAAAACTAGCCTGTTCCTAGTACATCGTAAACATTTTCTGTAGTATGATTTATTTTGCATGCACCATTAAAATGTTTCGTAAAATTGACGGGCTTAACCAGTAATGTATAGAATAGTTTATAGTAATAAATCTCGGTTACAAAATCTTTAGTCTAGGACGACGTCGTAAACGTTTACAAAGTTTACGTTTACGTTTACACAGAGCGGTTTACGAACGCTTAGGCTCCAGTTATATTGACGCGGGTCGTCTCCAGCCGTCAGCGTCTGCGTGTGAGTCCACTTTCAATTAATATTTTTATAGTTTTATTATAATGTGTAATTCTTGCTTTCTACGTGGTGATTAAGTATGTAACGTGGTGGATCTTACATGATTGAAATCACGTTTGAATAATGAAATCAATCTTAATAATTTGTAGTACAATACTCTATTATGATCTAGTTTGAAGTTCAGAAATCCAATTGATTATTTAAGCCAGCAAGTTTGTAGTTCAACCATCAAGTTTAAGCCATCAGAAATCATTTAAGCCATACCATTATACTGTTTTAATTGTTGTACTGAGACCCATGTCCAGCAATGCAATACAAAAGAACTTTTTGTATTGCATTGCAATGCAAACCTGTAGTGTAAAATTATACACCGGTTTTTTGTTTAAAATAAATTTAGTTATTTTACTTATATATATGGCATTGTGTTAAGTGCCACTTTAACATCTGTCAAACACACGTCATGTAAAAACGCGAACGTGTAAACTGTGAAGGCTTTGAAAAAACCGATGCATTTCTTTTATATAGTTCTGTCGTGTTTATATTAGAAACGCTCATTAGCAAACCGCCTAATGTATACGGCACAGGCTGTTATTTATTGAATGTATTTTCGGCTTATTACTTGGTCACTCGTAGCCTAAAATAAGCAGTCTTTAACGACGCGGAAACATCAAGCGAGACTGACGTTTGCCATAAGCGTGCAACACATGAACTACAAGCGGGCAGTTTGACAGGGAAAAAATTTGGGTTTGGTACAAGTGAAACGCTGTAGCGTTTTTACTGAAACTATGCCTAAATCAAATCTAGTTTATACTCAGTCTTAAAAGCTACTTAAGTCTTATATGGAAATGAGAGAATTATACCGTGACAAAAATACAATTGTATTCTTCATCTATTTGAAAAGTATTTTATTGTTTTTAGTTTATTTAATCAATAGTTGTTTGTGAAAATGATAATGTAAAAATGTTGTAGAAGTTTGTAAGAATGATGAAGGTAAATTCTTGAGACATTTTTTTTGGCGATAATGTACTGATTGCTTCTGATTTGCATTTGAGCAAGTTCCACTTGACGAAGGAATTTGACGAACTTTTCTCTTTCTATATTCAGATCGTCTCACTGATCTTCCGTCATAATGTCATATAGTCATAATAATACGTCATCCGAACATTTAAGTTCCGTCATACTTAAATGTTTAAATTGACGTAAAACCTGAATTGCCAAACCATCTACGAATATCCCCGAGACTTCAATAACAGTAATCTTTATTCATGACCATAATTTTATATATTTGCGTCTATAATTGTTAATACTGCAATATAGAATTAGGCTTTAACGCACCTACCAATTGCACCTCTCTGATCAACCCAAAGGCTGACTGTATTATTTTTCTTCATATGTGGCAATGGTGCAATTAGCACATTCTGCCAATGTCAAGTTGTCTTTGTAATAAACAATTTAAAGTCTAAAACATATCCTGTCAATGTCCTGTCCCGTCGAAGTGAATCCGGAGTCGCTGAGTAAAGCGATAGTAGATTTACTGAGGACAGAAGAGGACTCCGTGGAAGCAGACAAAAACACAATTCCACGCTTTTGTTTGATTATCACAAACACCACGCACGAAAAACACTTTTTGAAGTTTAATAACCTATCACTTTTAAACCACAAAGCGCGTAATACACTTTTTTACAATAATTAAACGAAAACTCAACTTTACTTCCGGAGTTCCCGCCAAAATGTTACCGGGTTGGCTGTTGGAGAATGCCGAAAGGCATTAAGCTCACCTTTTGTACGTTAATGTGCAATGAAGTGTATAAATAAATAGTTTGAATAACACATCTAATGTTTATGCAATGGTAAAAGATTAATTATTTCACACTATATTTCTTCGAGCACAGACATAAAAAACCTATTGAGTACGAAATTGGCAGAACGCGAAACAATCCACGCCTGACCCAAATCAATTATTATCGCTTTTCGCTTGTCACTCAAATCGTGTAACAACACGCTTTAAGGCCGAATGTCTCCTAATAGATCAAAGACGATTTTGATGTTTGGGCTTACTGGGGCGGAAAATGAAAGAAGACACAACATATTATGATTCTGGTGTCCACTGACCGGTGCATGAGAACCGTGAAATTGAATTTGTTTTAATTAGCTTCAACAGAGATGTAACAAAGTCATGTGACAGGTTTTGGGAATCGGTATCTTTTTATAATAAATGTGTATTCAAATTTAAAACGTTGCGAAACTCTTTGAATTTCAAGAAATATATCTGTTAGATTAAAAGATTTGCAATATGTACTCATAATGGTTTCATACAATGACTGACACATAAACTGCACAGCGTGGTACACTTGTGCGGCTTACACAGACGTTGTATCCACATAACAATAACAAAACTGTTGTTAAGGTTACGAAGACAAGATAACTAGTCAATTGGTAGTGATAAAAGAAATTAAAAAAAGAATGTTTTTTTTATAAAAAAAAGGCGGCAGACGAGCATACAGTCCACCTGATGGTAAGTGGATACTTTCGTCCATAAACATCTGTGATACATGCCGGCATCAGTCCAGAATAACAAACGTTGGCACGCCCCGGATGCGCTGCCTATCTTTGCAGATTAAGGAATGGATCGGGAGAAAGGGTTGGGAAAATAATGAGGGATGGGATAGTATGGGATGGGAATGGACTCCGGCATATCTCACTTACTACCAAAATACGTACGTACGTACATTGGGGAAATACGGTAAAGTAAGAAAGGCAGTACATTTCAAGGTAGGTTTCTATAAGAGAGGGGTAATGTGACCAATCGAGTGCGCCCAGAGGCTCTCCCCCTACATTCAAACAATAATTAAAATGACGGGATAGTCTGCGATTATGTGTGGATTTAGACTTAAGGCTAGTTATTTGTTTTATGTCAGTTCAATTTTTAAAATTATGTTTTTTGAAATCAGTATTTAACATTTCATTGAAATCAATAAAAAAAAATGCAAATTAGCTAGGAATTTTAGTTCGAAAGACATTCAGTACCTGGATGCAGTTCCCGTGTCCATCAGTGTACTTATATCAAATATTTCAAATTTTACATATTTTTTAGTGTAAACTATATTTGAATAACAATCTTAAAAAACTTTTAAGTTAAACGGTTTTATATTTTATGTGCACTGAAAACTACGTGTAGCCCTTTCATTTGATACCCATATTGAGGGGGTTAAGGAAAAATATGTAATCCGCCATTTTGTATCGGCGGCCATCTTAGATTTATAATGTTATTGATTTTATTATATTGTATTGTCATCTAAATTAAATGTGTGTACCAAATTTCAGATCAATCTGACAACGGGAAGGTGCTTAAATTTCAATTTCTAATTTTGACCCAAATAAATAAACAAATAAATTCCGTACGGGTCGAGCTAAATAAAACCGTTTAAAAATACTTTTGGAAAGAGAACGATATTTATAGTTCATTTCTGACTTAAACGGACTAAGATTTCTAGAAAATACAATTAACATGTCACTTTCGCATATTGATACTCGTAAACATGCTTCTATTAACTTGTTTCTTTCGATTATTGCTTCTCTTGCTTCTTTTTTACTTTGCGAAGTTGGTAATGCCTAAATCTGCTGTCTAAAGAATCCCGTATCTAATTCTCGTTCGGATAATCTCTTTGGATCGACAACACAGAAGATCTTAACCGTAACCAGCCTTTTTACCATCCACTGCCGGACTTGGGTCTCCTCATACACATTGTCTTATGTCTGAAGGATGTGTGGCCTTAAAACACCACACAGGCCACATTATTTAATAAGTGATGTAATTCCTCAGGGTTTGTGGTGGCTTTGTTATCCCTTAGTCTCCGTTTACAACAGTCGCGGGAAGAATGGAGATTGAATGGTGTTACTCTTAAAGTTAGCCGATACTATATGGTCAATCAACATAAAAACCGTACTGTAGGTTATTTATTGAATTTGGCGAATATTGTTAAAAAATGTACAAGTATTGTATAACCCAGTGTATTGTCTATAATAAAAATCGTTGTATTCATTAATTTGATTGCTTATAGTGATTTCAATGACGTTTTTTGTGAAACTTTAATGACGGCGGCTATAGTTTGTTAGTTTTAACTGAGAAATTAACGATAGTTTTATGTAACGGGATTATTTTTAAAGCGTTACAAAATCTGATTTGAGTGTCGTCCAAGTTTACGAACGAACTAAAAAAGCCGAACTAAACCGTTTAATTTTAATGACCACTGGATTATCTTGTCTGCTAGCCAGTGGAAAATTTTATTGTAACTACATTAAGTAAAAGACACGACATATATTAAACAAGGATACACGTGAATAGATATTTTTGTTAAATGTATAGACGAGTGAACCTTGATAAATACACCAACTCTTAAAGAGTGAACTCGCCAATCCGCATGAAGATCGTGGTGTTTTAAAGCCGTACATCCCTCATGCACAATACCATGTCCATGAAGAAGTTCAAGTGAATGATAACAGCGCTGGATACGGAGTGCAAGCCGAGACTCGTGCCTACTTACGAAGCTAACTTACTTTTTTTTCTATGTCTGTGAACACAACCTACTTGTATTTTTACTATATCCAAAGCGTCCGCTATTCAAACAGTCGGAGCTTTCAATTAGATTAGGCATCTATTTGAATAACAGCCGCGGCGACAATAGGAGAGTGCGGTTGAATTTGGGTGAATATTGAGTTAGTTTCATCCTTTATTTGGATTGGAAGGAGGGATGGAAGTAATCCAGTAATGTTCATTTATACTAGACTAGCTCTGCCTGCCACTTCGTTTGCGTGGACTTTGGTAAATCATATTCAGTGGGAATAAAAGTAAAAAGGTTTTCGTGGCATACAAAATTTCAGGATTACTTCTTTGAAGCTTATTAATTTATTTTCAAGGGAAATTTAATATTTTGTACCTATACATGAAAATAAAATAATTGTACATAGATGTCACAAAAGTAATACAAAATTTCCACCTCTAGTGACTTTGTACCAGATGGCCCTAATGCTTATAAATAAAATAAGAAATAAAAATTGGGTATTTAATCAATGGGCTGAGTTCTTTCATTAAAGAAACATCTTGCTAGGGCTCGTCCTGCTGCCCTGGTGCGTGGCGTTTATGTATGTGTATTTATCGTTGTCCACAACGCTACTAAGATTACCAGTTCTAAAATTCCGACATATTAACTATTCAAAGAATTCCAAATTAAAACCCAAAGCTAACGATATGCCGTTGATTAGGGTTCATAGTTTAGGTTTACACATTTCATTCGAGTTCATAGATAGCCCAAATCAGATCAGTAGTTCAATAACTATGGCGTATAAAAACTTTTCAAAAATTATAAAGTAAATATGTATATGAAAAAAGTATTTTGTTGGGCTCATAAAACTCTACAGTTTAATTAAACAATATATTCCAAAACTTACGAAACACATTCTTTACACTTACGAAAGTGAAAGGAAAACATTGTGAGGAAACCCACGAAAAAAATAAAAATAAAATTATATAAAAATTAAAATTTTGAAAAAGAGTTAAAAAAATCTGGAGCATGTGTATCCACCAACCCACACTGGGCCCGCGTGGTTGATTATGGCCCGAAACCCCCAAATGATTTACTAGGGTAGGCCTAACGTGTGCCCTGTAGTGGGACATTAAAGGTTGATACAAGTACGTAAAATAGCAAAACATACCTTTCGCACTGACCGTGTCATCGGCTTTTTATTTCTATTGAGTAGACAAATCAAATACGTAGCTGTACAATTTGTCGATAACTTTATTCTCTTTGACAGTTGAACTAACGAACCGGATTAATGTGTAAAAGGGTGGACAAACATTTGCAATGGATTTTTGGTATAAGATAAACATAAAAATCACACCGTACCATTGTATTGGTTTGCGTCTTACTACCCATATTTCACGCATTTATTAAATTAACTATTTTTCAAGATCAAATTTTTTGTAAAGTTTGAATACAAGAATAGTGGAATATCTGATGTTGGATACAGGCCTCTCCTAAGGCCGCTACCTCAGTCAGTCTTCCGCTCTTGAAAAAGATACGAGAAGATATGACGTATTTTCCCTCCCAATGAAATCACGAAACACTATTATGAGAATCTTTTGTACTAACTTTTTCTTTTGTACTAACAATGTTTTGTTAATTCATATAGGTGATTTATATAGGTATCCAAATATCATTTGGGTTATCATTTGATTTATATGGGTATATTGATTCTAAGAAAATTTATATATTCTATACCGATACATATTCTAGCCCTCCGGTCAGGTGGCCGTGTCCGTGTCTAAAGTTCGTCGGTGGTAGCTGGATGAGAGTAGCTGAAGATCGTATGTGGTGACGAGCTTTGGAAGAATCCAGCCGTTGAGAGACTTGGGCTGATGATATGGTATATAATTTAGATTGTTGTATAATAAATAGATGTATATTCAGGTTTTACTTGAAATTTACTCTCAAGAATATATTTATGTTCAAGAATCATTAAAATGTAGTAAATTTTATGTTGAACCTGAACTTCCGTGTATATTTATTGTATACCTAGATAACAGACATTGCACTAAGCTAGTAATAAAATTAAAAGTACCATTCAATTATGAAACAATGATTACTTTTAATGTTGTTTCACGTGTCCTCGTACGGTTCCTAATATAAAGAAAATCCAGTATAGAATATTCATCACGTATCGAAAATAAAATGTATGAGAAGTCCTTGAGAAAAACGTGCGACGATCGTTTGGTGTAATCGTAGTGATAACAGAAACTATTTTTTTCGTGTGCATGTGTGTGAATTAGGAAGTGTGCAATATAGTTGACGATAGTTGACTGTAATTCATATGGATACGTTTTAAGGCTTATTCTACAACCAAAGAAGAATATAAACACCTATTGTTAATGTACTACCCGTCCAATTTTTTCAATTTTTTTAGTTTTTGTTTCATTCTCCTTTTCTTTTGTTTTCATAACTGTCTACATTGTTCTTTTGTTATTGTTATATGTATATTTTGTATATGTTTGTGTATGTCAGAATAAAGTTATGTCTATTGTCTATTAAAGCATTTCTTGAAATTATTAAAAAAAACAATAGGTATAAATTAACTTGGGAATATTTGAGTTATCGTTATCTATGTCACTCAAGTGCGAATATAATGGCACTACTGTATTAGTTTAGTTTCTGTGTAGTGTAACATAGTGCGGTCCTTTAATTATTTTGACCTCAAAATTTTAAAACTCAGTTCTTTTTCAAAATATTTTGATTATTATTTCACGAGTCGATTTCTATACTCCTGAGCCATTTAATTATAACATTGAAGAGTACAATACCATGTTAATGTTTAGGTAGGATTTATTTGAGTTTCGAACAGCGAAAATTATAGATTGATAAGCGAAAATGATCAGCGGATAAAGCGAAAACGAACAGCTTTTGTTCTTAGGGCTTAAAATACCTTTGGTTAGATATAATTTGAACTGCACATAATACATTTTTGAACATATTTAAAAATAATAATTATGCAATACAAAAGTAAAAATATATTGGACAACGATTGATCAGTGTTTTTATGATTAAATATTTAATCGAAAAATGTCTGAAAACTTTGTTGTCTGCTTTATTTGTTTTTTATTTATGTCGCTATCAGATTGAAAATACGTAACTGTACCTTCTTTTGGAGCTTGCACTCGGAATTGAGACAAAGTTAAACTCCATGGTAATGCCAAATAAACCAAAGGTGAATACAAAAATGAAAAACGCAGCTAATGAAAAGATGTACGCTAATCGCAATGACCGGTCGTGGGCTCTGAGACGACAATTCTTGCGTTAATTCGCTAAAGCTCCACCCACATCAACAGAATTTCGCTGGTATTTCCAACTTGTAGTTAGATATTCGAATTGTTTTAATGACCAATCAAATAAAATTCCGTCTGATCTATCACTCATTCGATCGAAACAATAATTAAATTCTAAGCAGATTAGATTTTCAAATAATCAACGCAGTTTATTTAGCTAGTGTCGAAATTTAATGAAATCGATTAAATCGTGATAAAGTTCTAATAATATTTTGTTAATAGAATTATTTTAATACTGGTAGAATATTATTACTTCGGTTAAAGATTTATTATAATATAACACTTATGAAAAAAAATATAGGTCAAATAATTTGTTCTTAATATTTTTGTCTTTTGATAAATTTTTATTTTTAATATTAAGGTATTTGTGCATTGTTCCTTACTGGTTCTTCTGCTCTATAATTGCAGTTGTTAAGATATTATTTTTATTCTATACAAGTACAAGGCGGCATATTAATGATATATCCGTCAAATGAATAATAACTCGCTAACGAGGCATAAAAAGCAATAACACTTATATTGGAGATGTGAAAAACAAAAATAACAAAAGACGGGGATACAAAGGATGTCGGTCAAGTGACTATTCATCGATTCGTAATGAGATATATCAGGTATCAATAGGCTTCCACTTATAAAGGGTTTATTCACACGCCATAATTACTTTCTGTAGAGATAAAATCGCCGCGTTGTTTTCAAAGGTTTATCGGAAAAGGTGTAAGGAATAGGATTAAGCATTTTTATAGAAAGAAGGTAGCAGACAACCAGCCTGTTGGTAAGTGGACATCTGGGATATGCCAACATCAGGCAAAACTGACGAATGTTAGCACAATCGCAGATACGCTACAGATCTTTGAAAATCTTGAAACTAGAAATCGAAATAATAATTGGAAAGAAAGGAGAAAAGGAAATATTATAATATAATTCCATACCGACATATCCTGATCAACTCATTTTTTCATTGTATGAGGGAAACAGAACGCTATTGCTCACTGCATTACATACCACCCCATCCCGCTTCTACCAGGTGAGGAAACAGCACGAAATGGCGTTAGATGGAATTGGAAAGGGGCGAGGTGGTAAGGGAAAGGGAATCTTTGACAACTCTAACTCAATTCCGAAACACAGTATAAAATACGAGTATAAAAATAAATATCTGTTTGTTCAAGCTAGTCCCAGAAACTATTAGTTTAACGTATGTGTAACGTATAACCGTTGTTTGTAATATTTATTTCTAATGGTTTGAAATGTAGGTACTTTTAATCAAAATCGACATTTAGCAGATTTTGTATGATAAGTGATTTGTATGCATGATATTATATGATAAGATTCGTTGTGTGATAACGAAATTATCCATTCTCTGAGATACCAACTACAAGAACCCCAACAAGAACCGAAGCTAGTTATTAATAAGAAACCCTAAAAACGTTTGGGTCGGTCGCAAAGACCCTGAATAACGTCGAACATTCACTAGGGGATTTGGTGAGCAATTAACCGGACAATGGGTTTTATTGTGCGGTTGTAAGGTTAATACTCTTGGGGCACAATCGTCCAGATATGATGTACGGGAATAATAAGACCCCGCGCATTACGCCAGGTCGCAGTGATTAGAACGTCGGGGGGTTATTGCTAAGGCCAGAGTTGCGATCAGGGAACATTATGATTATAAGTATTGTTATTTGCTTATATTGTAAGTTCGTCTACGCCGTGAATATTTGGAAGATATACTCTTTGGGGAGTAATTGTCTAGGTATTATAATATACGAGTATAATATGCTCCCGTATAACAGTGGCCAGGTCGCAGCGCTCTGGTCGCAACAATTAGAACGTAAGGCGGTTAGTGCTGAGATCAGAAATCATAATGATTATAAGTATTATTATAAGCACATATAGCAAGTCAGTTTACGACGTCAATATTACTGGGGCTTCCTGTCCCAAGAGTATGATATCTGATATCTGAAATATAGATGTAGATACGATATTCGGGTATAATAAGCCCCCGCGTATTACGGCGCGGCGGCGGCCAGGTTACAGAGGCCTGGCCGCAGCGATTGGAACGTCAGGCGGCCATTGTTGAAGCCAGAATTGCGACCGGGGGACATTATGATTATGAGGTATTATACGCTACTATGAGCACATAGTGCAAGTTTAGGCCTCGCCCAAAGCTTTGGGAGAGGCCTATATCCAGCCGTCGAGAGACATGAGATGATGGTATGGTATTGTAGGTTAGTTTACACCGTGAATAATATTCTTGAGGTGGGGGACAATTGTCTAGATATTTAGATATACGGGAATAATAAGCCCCCGCGCGCAGCACATATTATTATAGCAATGAATGAGCACATATGCCCGTGAATACTTCTCTAGGTTGGTCGGGGAGCATTATGATTATAAGTGCCTACGTAGCAAAATATGTGGCCGTTAGTCACATTATACGCGAACTTTGATACTCAAAGAAATCACTGGCCGGGGCAGCGGTCGAGGATTTTTTAGTAGGTATATTTTATGATCATAATTTTTGAGGTCAAGGTGACTTAACCAATGGGATGCGCTGAGGAAGACAGCATGGAATCCTCCCCCTCTGCCGAGACGTTTCCGAGTTCTAAGCAAACAAATTGGTTTCTAATGATACTTTTATAAAATACATAGTTGTAAATTCACATCTAAGTAATAAATTTATTATAGAACAACGGAAATCGATAGGCAATGTTATTAGGGTGGGGTTTCCGAGTTCTGTCCTGCCACAATGGAATGTTAAATGCCGCGGCTCTGGAGTCATATTGACCGCCATTCAATTCTATATTCATATCGATTGTTCTCAGAATCCCTTGTTTAACTACTGTTTGAGTATAATCGACCTCATACATTACGAACATAATATACATTATAAGTATTTTGACAAAAGCTCGTACTTGAATATTTTGTTGCTTTTTAACACGGTTATTACTAAATAACTAAATGAATCCATATTAGATTTACATTGATGAAATTGTGTCTTATACGAGTATTATTGTTATATTAAAAATCGACGGCGCAGAATACATCGTTACACAAGAAAGTATGAGCAAAATTTGATTGAATATCAAAAATTTGGACAAAGAAAATAGGCTGGGACACTAGTCGTCTGCAAACCAGTCACGCACTCGACAGCTCAATCGATTCTAAACAGAGGGTCCGAACCGTTCAACCGGAATTTATGTCATCCGACCATCATCCGACCAAGCCCAGCTAGAATAATGAAGGGAATTGAAAAGATCTATAATTAAACTTTGCGGGAAACCGTTCTAGTGTGAGCAACACTGTACAATGTTCAGCCTATATCTACGGACACTTTAATGAGCTTGTAACAAGTCCCAGAATTGAATGGTTTGTGGTAGTTTTATGTCTCATTATTACTAGACGGGAAACATTAAATTTCCAATCGGTACTTCGTAATATCAAAGCGTGAATACTATATACTTGAGTATATAGGCACCATAATCAAAACAAAATGTAATCAATATACGAGTACACTCAGACCGAAACAAAAAAATAAGTGAAAATGTCCAGTTACAAATATATAATTGAGATTTCATTGTATTGAAGCCGCGTGGCATAATTTTGAAAAAAAATATTACGTGTTTAGTATTTGGTACTGTATACCCAGTTTCAAGTTAACAGCTAAATTTTTTAATACAAATTTTGACACCCCTTTGGGGCATTTCACCCTTTAGGGGTTGTAATTCGAAAAAATCCTTTTTAGTAAATCTTTACGTTATAAAAGGAAGCTACTTGTTCAAATTTAATGTTTCTATCTCCAGCGATTTCCGTTCATCAGCTTTGATAAGTTAGTCAGTGAGTCAGTCAGGACATTTTTCTTTATATTAGATATATTGCTTATCAGAAATGTGCAATTGATGTATTACTGATCCTAGTTCTACTAACGAGACCAGTTTTACGCCGAATGCGAATTCTAAATTTAACCGCACGTAAATTTCACGCACAATGACATAGATTGCTCGGTCGTAAACTAGAAACACCTGTGGCCATGAGTGAATAGTAAAAACATTTTCTATGTGTATTATGAAACTGTTCTGCAAGACTTTCTTTCCATATAGTTCATTTGGTTTTATTTCAACTGACTTATGAGTGTGTAAATTAAATCATATAGGGTGGAACCGCATACTTGTATCAACTACGAAATCAACCAGTGTCTCTACCGCAAGGTATGGTCTTTCCTCAATATTTGAATAAATTTAGTAACAGAAAGCCTCTTAAATTCGTTACCTTTTTCGTTGAATTTTTATTTAGTCTCACAATAGGCTTTGTGTAAGGTAACCGCATAAAACTTGGCAGTAAATCGTAAAACGAGGCCTTAATAATATCTGCAAATTGGGAACATGCGACGTCCCTTCGACTTTTTCTCCTCCAAACTTATTTCGCATGCGATAAATTATAAAACGCGTTCGGATACACGTTCCGTCCGCACGTTGTGTCCGTTATTTGGCACAACGTGTTTCGATTTATTTCGGTTGTCTCCGAACGGGAAAAGGGTCAGAGTCATACCTATTTTTGGAAAATAGAGCAATATAAAAACCCTTGCTTACAAACATTAATAAATAATGTATACAAAACTATAAAGAAGGATTATTTTGTATGTAAAAGGTACTTTGGGCCGGGTACACAAAGTTGCTCAGCGTATGCGACAGGAGTAGCGTATGCTTGGAGTTAATTTGAGGAGCGACATATGAAACGATAAAATTCGTAAGAGAATCATCACTGACATGTCTCAAAGAAAGCTGAAAAGGCATTGGGCTGGCCATGTCTGTCGTAGAACTGACAGTTGATAGGGTAGACGAATCCTCGAATGAAGATGATGTACCGGGAAAAATAGTTGGTGACAATTTCCGGCCAAGTAGACTCATGGCCTTAAAAAAATCATTGGTGGCTGGATAAGTGGAGCGATGGGTGGTATAGTATAAATACATATTTAATTTTGGGTATTAATTCCATTTAATTTTTTATGGACAAAGGATATATTTAATAACTAGATGATGAATGTCGTATGTTAAATTACTGTCGTGTGTATAAAATAGGATGAATCATAGAGTCAATATAAATGAGAAGTCCTTTGCACTAAATTCAGCGGAATTAGTCCGCACCAATTTAGTCCCGCGGTACTTTAGGATCGATCAAAATGGTCATCGCTACTACAGTAATTCGTGGCAACAAACCGTGCTAAAACTAGTTTATTTTAAAAGGAAAAATAGAAGTTCAAGAAAAATACGGAATTCACGCAAAAGTGGGTTAAAAGGTCAACCAGATAGAATTACATATAAAAGGATCCCACAATAGCCCAATCAAATAAGGATTTGACCCGGGAATAATTAAAAGTGTCGATTTTCCTTCGGAAATCGGTGAGGGGGCTCACTGGCAGTCTACATTTCGAAACTCGGGGTTCCCACCCTCTTGCTTCAGCCGCCATCTTGAATTTAAGGGTAAATTTTTGTTTATTCAATAACTCGTTTATTTTCAATTTTACACGGAAAATGGTTATTACCAAAGTTGTTTGGAATTGAATTTCCTACAATTTTGGTCCTCATCAATTTTTTTCTACGATCGATATTTTTCGATGTAGACCCGAAAAGGGGGGGTTAATTTTTTATTATCAAATAACTCGTTTGTTTACAATTTCACACGAAAAATGGTCATGACCAACATTGTTTGGAATTAAATTTCCTACAATTTTGGTCCTCATTAATTTTTCGCTATGATCGATACTTTCCGATTTAGACCCGAAAAGAGGTGGGGGTGAATTTTTTATTATCAAATAACCCGTTTACTTTCAATTTCGCCCGAAAAATGGTTATGACCAAAGTTGTTTGAAATAAAATTTCCTACAATTTTGGTTCTCTTCAATTTTTTTCTATCATTGATATTTTTCGATGTAGACCTCAAAAGAGGTGGGGGTGAATTTTTTATTATCAAATAACTCGTTTATTTTCAACTTCACAAGAAAAATGGTCATGACCAAAGTTGTTTGGAATTAAATTTCCTACAATTTTGGTTCTCTTTAAATTCTTGCTATCATTGATATTTTTCGATGTAAACCTCAAAAGAGGTGGGGGTGAACCAAATAATTCTATTATCTCGTTTATTATATTATTATTAGTATTATGATTATTATTTCAAGTATATTTGTAATTTTTTGTATAAATGATGATGTATAAACGATGCAAGATTCATATTTTCAGGATGCACGCTTATGGTAAAGGGAAAGGAGTGTACACTAAGAAAGAAAATGTTGGCATGAACAAACTCTGCAGTCAAATATGTTTAACTTATTGAACTTATGTAACAATTTTTTTGCCTGAATAACATTTTAAACAACCGAAGCGCAGAATTATTCGAAAAATGAATTATTTAGTTAGACCAAATAAATGTCAACTGAAACGTATTTGACTGCAGTTTTTGTGCATTCAAACATTTTTTTTTAGTGTAAATAAACTGTTTTTCGAACGGTATAACTGTTGCAATGAAATAAATGAAAATTTATTGTTTTTCCAGTACTGTATCGAAAACTGATTGAAATTGGAATTATTTCTTTTTTAAACGTTTAGTCGATGGTCCGGCCAATAAAAATAAAAAATTGTTTATTTGATAATAAAAAATTCACCCCCACCTCTTTTGAGGTCTACATCGAAAAATATCAATGATAGAAAAAAATTGAAGAGAACCAAAATTGTAGGAAATTTTATTTCAAACAACTTTGGTCATAACCATTTTTCGTGCGAAATTGAAAGTAAACGGGTTATTTGATAATAAAAAATTCACCCCCACCTCTTTTCGGGTCTAAATCGGAAAGTATCGATCATAGCGAAAAATTAATGAGGACCAAAATTGTAGGAAATTTAATTCCAAACAATGTTGGTCATGACCATTTTTCGTGTGAAATTGTAAACAAACGAGTTATTTGATAATAAAAAATTAACCCCCCCTTTTCGGGTCTACATCGAAAAATATCGATCGTAGAAAAAAATTGATGAGGACCAAAATTGTAGGAAATTCAATTCCAAACAACTTTGGTAATAACCATTTTCCGTGTAAAATTGAAAATAAACGAGTTATTGAATAAACAAAAATTTACCCTTAAATTCAAGATGGCGGCTGAAGCAAGAGGGTGGGAACCCCGAGTTTCGAAATGTAGACTGCCAGTGAGCCCCCTCACCGATTTCCGAAGGAAAATCGACACTTTTAATTATTCCCGGGTCAGCCCTGCTTTTGATCTTATTTGACTGGGCTACAAGGTCTGTACTTGACACTAAGATTACCGTTCTTGATCTGTATGTTAGCACAAACGACTTTTTGTATTATGGCTCGTATATAATTGGATAATCCATTGACACTACCGTTTTAACTCTTATTGGTGACACAATAGAAATTATAATCCTCTGTATTATCTAAGTCGAGTTCCGGTTACAAATAGACAAACTATATCAACCTTAATGAGCTAGTAATAACGACTAGATTGGACTAGTTTTGTGTAGGTACAGGTGTTGCCGAGTGTCAAGATGTTGAAGCATTATGGGATGGTAACATTCGCCATTTGTTTTATTAAGTAGCATCACATATGGGATGATCCAAGGCTGACGAGGCTTCCAAATACACTTTCTACTCACATAAAACCTTACGTAACTTCTTATAGTAACATGTTACGCATATTGTTTGTATAATTATACCTTTTAAGGCATGCTTTTTCCATAATATTTACAAATTAACTTTTTCTTTCCTATTGCCTTGTCTTTATTTAAAATTGTTGTACTGTTTATGGAGAAAGGTATTTCAAGTTGGAGTAATAAAAAAATCTGAGAGCAATAAAATAAATTTGTTTATGGTGGTTGGTGTGCTCTAGTGGCTTTCAATGCAAGTATTTAAAGTAAAAAATATGAAGTCAACTTCATCTGTATAAATATGTAGATTTAAATAAAAGAATATTTTAAAAGAAGGCCTAAGTAAGAAATATATTTGTTTCAGATGCATTATTTTTTGTGGCTCTGACCGGGTAGAAACAATAACTAGAAGTTTGCTCCGTCCGTCAAATAATGTTATATTTTTTTTATTTTTATTTTCTGATATATTTACTGCTCGTCTCCCACTTATTGTAGTTTAAAATGGATTCATGCATGAAAACGATCTTCGGGAGATTATCTAGTTATCAATGAAAACTGAATCAAAATATTTCTGAAATACCTGTATATACACAGGTATTGTAAGCAAAAATGCTTGACTCAACATATTTTTTCAATTACACATCGATTATTTATCGTAAGCGACAATTTCTCAAAATCGCGATTTTTATCGCAAGCTACATTTTTAAACGTAAAGCACATAGTGACCAACTCTTATAGCAGCAATTACAATTGGAAATAATTGATTTGTTTTAAGTTTCAACGATGCAACTAATGCCATTATAAAAATAATATAAAAGAAAATCCTCTTCTTCAAAACTTGATTTCATCGCTTACGATAAGTCAGCGGTTAGGGCTCGATTTCATTTATGAGCTGATACGATAAGAGTATAATACGTAAGTTATTTCAAATTAAGTGAATAATTGGCTTACTTTAATGCAATGCAATGCAGTCAGCCATTTCAAAATCCACTGCGGGACATGGGCCTCGTGTATGGCATGGGATGTATGGCCTTAAAACGTCACGCTGGCCAAACGGGTTGGCAAGTTCATTCTTTCAGAGGTGTTGTAGTTCCTCTGCGCTCGTGGTAGCGATTTTGTTATCGCTTAGTCGCCTCTTACGACACCCACGGAAAAGAGGGGCTATTTTATTAACCATTATGACTACTATGAATTATTGATTATAAGCGAAGCACAATATAATCGATATTGTATAACTTACAATATAAACGAGGCACGTCGTCAAGACGAGTATCCGAACGCAGCAAAAACTGTTCTTGAACGGACAAAATAAATTGTCAGTTTGACATTTACTTTGGGCTAACTCGTTCGGCCAAGTTTCGGGACATTACTAATGGTATTCTGATTAGATGAACATAAATTTCGCCTCGCTTTGATGGAAACATGTTGGCGTACCTTTTTTTAAGAATGAAAGGGTTCAGTCTAAAGGAAGGTTCATACTGCATACCGTCAAAAGTGATAAAGATGGCCTGTGTTTTATAGAAATAAGGACGGGATGGGTTATAAGTTATAAGGGAAGTGGAATCTAACAATTGTTAATCGAAATACATTTAGTTACGAATTTCGGCGGATTTCTGTTAACGTGACTCAAGTGTGAATTCAGTATGGGTAAATTCATCCATCCTCGCCGTGTGGTGATGGCCGGCTTTAGAATATCACTATCCCAACTCTTCCCGTCGGTGTTGTAAAAGGCGACTAAGGGATAAGAAAATCACTAACATAAGCCCGGAGGAACTACACCACTTCTAAAGACTAGACTCGCTGACCCGCTTGGCCATCTGGATACTAAAACGGCTGGTTACTGTTAAATTCGTGCATTTGCTCTGGGTTTGCGTGGTAGGTACATTATGACCCCCCCCCCCCCCCATCCCTCGTGCTGATATAGAAAAGATATCAAAATGTTTTGTCGCGCTGTTGTATTCATACCCTAAATTCGTTTTTTGTTTTTTGTTAGTTTAATATATGCAAAGGTTTTATATGGAATATTGAATTTGTATGCGGTTTTAATACGTCGACCGCATCCAAAAATATGGAACCTCGAAATGTTTATATTGTACGGATTAACGAATATTGGCAATTCGTGATAGCATGTTTATTTTTTTATAGAGGAGACGGTAGACGAGACAGGCGACCTGATGGTAAATGGTGACCGTAGCCCATGGAGACTTGCAACATAGGGGGCTTCCGGATACGCTGCCGACGATGCAGAATCCAGTTCATAATTCTCTTGAAGAACCCCATGTTGTAGTATAGGTAAAAGATCTCATCTGGCAGTTTACTCAACAACTTTCGGCTTCGCTGTATAAAGTGTCCTGAAGACCGCACTGTACGCAGTGGCTCTTTGTCAAGGAAGTAATGTCTCTATAGTATTGACTAGTCGAGGGTTGGAATAAATACAAATGGAATAAATAAACATAATTTATACAATAGGTGGCTAGTTGGCGCCAACTGCAAATACATTTTTGTAGAACAACCTGTATTTATAGTTAGAGCAACGAATGATTTCATTCGAGATGTAGTTGAAATTCCAAATTTGATTTTAAACTAGAATCTAAATATCTAAATTTCTAAAATCATAGAATTAGAATCTTTCTAAATTCATAAATATTATATTATATTGTTTTCTAATCATCTATTGTTATAATCATCTAACTATTTATAGACGTGTGTTTACTTGGCGATTTTTTTGCAACACATAGCCAGTATAGGTATTTTAGTCAACATGTCCCCCGGTAATGAGTCGCATTCAACACGTCCTCGGTGACATCACGACAGATAAGAACGTGAGTTGCCTTGAAAAATAACAAAAAAATGGTATGGTTAATTTGTTAATTAAATTCGACACGACATTGCTTGCGTTGAGCATTGCCTTAATTATATTTTATTTTTTAAATTAATAATATGTACATATACTTATGTAATCTATATATATATAATAAAACAGTAGAAGGGTTGAGTCTATAGATTGACTTCAAAAATAAAATTGGGAGGCTACAGAACGCAAAACAGTTGTTTTTAACAAAAATGTCTGTCTGTCTGTATTTCTGTTCGTTTGAGGATCACGTAAAACCCACGGAACGGAATTTGATCGGGTTTTCACTAATGTATAGCGAAGTATCCAGAAGAAAAACAGGGATATGTGTCATCTTCATATGACACAAGGAAGTTGAGTTAAATAAAAAATACTTTTAATAGAATTACTTAAAACCTACTGGATGAATTTTAATCCGTGATATCCATCATGTCGGTGCTTTTACAGGTGTTAAAAATCTTTTACAGCTGCTTAGTTCAGGCGAAGCCGCGGGTAGAAGCTAGTAATATAATATAAGACAAAGTTCAAATGGCGTTTAAGAGAAGAGACTTATACCTTGCAGTGGTGTAAAAGATGAATGTAAAGAATGATGGCGACTTATTAACATATATAAATATATATATTATTTTATAACAATAAAATAAAAGACTATCAGCTGATATTGTATTTTGATTTGCGAAATGTCTTGTGAGGCAATCAATCTAATTTTAATTACAAAAATCATTATTTAACCCTTTCCCTGTGAATATACTTTACTATTTGAACAGTTAGTGCCATGACTTAAAAAATATACGGGTAAGTAGTAATATCTGTAGTATTGGATGTAGTATGGTTTATACCAGGGGTGGCCAACTTGTTTATAACAGTGAAAGAAATCTGACCTCTTGCGATCGACTTAATTTTGCTTTAGTGACACGAATAAAATAATAATTAGATAGCTTTTTATGAATATCAATAATATGTTTAACAATCAATAACAATTAATATCAATAGATAACAAAAAAATAATGAGAAGTTTGTGCTTTCAGTTCTTTGATAATGTCAACCTTAAAGAAAATTTTGTTACTGGCCAAAAATTTTAATTTCGTTTCGTGATCGACCGGTCGATCGCGATCGACTTGTTGGCCACCCCTGGCCACTTGTTTATACAAATGTCCAAAGAAAAAACCACACCGATTTAGCAAAAAAAATTAATTTAAGATTTTAAGATCTGGACTTAAAATCAATGTCATGTACAGTCATACCTACATAAATTCATATGTACTATGTTATAGGTGCAATCTGTGAATAGGATTCTGCAAGATCCGTGCAAGCACATTCAAGCCACCTGGTGTTGCTGGTGTCCACGGGCGGCGGTGACCACTTACCATCATGTGGCCCGCTCGTCTGCCATCTAAAAAAAGTCCCATGAATTACGGTTGTTTGTAAAACTACTACTATCAAAGGAGTCTCGCGTCCTTGATTAACTGTAATCTCCGCTACGTTGATTGCTCGTAAATTTTATACGCCGTCTTTATTAGCGCTGCTTTGCTGTGTCACGTAGCCAATATGGCGAGTGAATATTATTCAGGGTAATTTTCCAGGATTCTTTATTGAAATACTAGTTTTGCCCGCTATTTCTTTGAAGTGGTCCTTAGACTTTAGAGTACTTATGTGTAGTTAATTTTTTTTATGTACGAAGGCGGCAGAAGAGCATACAGTCCACCCGATGGTAAGCCAACATATGCCGCGATATATGCCAACATTAGTCCAAAATGACAAACGTCGGCACTCCCCCGGATGCGCTGCTTACCTTTAGAGGTATAGGAATGGATTTGGAAAAAGGGTTGGGAAAATGGGAAGGGATAGGATGGGAATAGACTCTGGCACATATCACTCACTACAAATATAAAATGTCAAATTAATTCCGGTTAATCTCATTACAAAATTATATCCCACCTCTATCCCAACGAATAGAGAGTGTAACGGAGTGAGAGTAACACCTCGTTTAATACTTCGTATTCCCAAATTCACACGGGGCTCGCGTAGTAGATTACGGCCCGAACCCCCCCCGCCCCCAATGATAATACAAGGGGAGGCCTGTGCCCTGCAGTGGGATGTTATAGGCTGATATATATACATACGAGTATATATAATACATTCCCCCTGACATCGTACATCGAATCTTATAATAGTTCTTACTTGTCTTACTTGATTCTTACATAAAGCTCGGAATAAAAAGTGTTCTATACTTTTGTTTAAGATAATATAAACTATTACTGTACTAAGTTCATTTTAAAACCGACGAGTGGTTTTATTTTGAGTGATCGGTGTCTTGTAAAATGATTGTTCAATGACTCAATGATTGATGATTACAGAGGGAACTTTGCAACGGATCTAGATTAAAAGTATCCAAAAATTAAGCCAGTATGCGAGCTATAACAATGTCAAGTTTTGCACACTACATCAAATACGTTTCATGTGAATAGATTAGTATTTCTTCAACCATAACAGCAATATCCTGTATGGCAACATGGAAGTGTTTACACATCACCCAAGTCAAGGATTCTTTGTAAATTACTAGGTACTATTAGTACAACAACAGACAAACAGAGAATTGACATCTGCCTGCGTAGAACATTAGAATACTTCGGTCACATCGCCAGAAGTAATCTGGACAATAACTAGAATAACCAGGTAAAAATATAATAAAGATCGAAGGTAGGGTTCCCTCGCGGTCGAAGTTCTCGTCGTTCGACCGATCAAGTAAAATAAGCTGTAGGTCTCCCTATTCTCGAATAATATCTTGATACTATGACAGACAACCGAGGACAGGTAAAGATGGAAAAAACATTGTAAGAGAAGAGGTGTTACGCATGTTATAGATAGTGCTACGTATGAATTACTAATATACCCACTAGCGCTCAGCGCTTATCTTTACAACACTAATATAAAAGAGAGCAATGAAGGTCAAAGGTCATTTATTTTTACAGAATATGCATAACAGTTCATATAATCAGAGCTTACACATGTATCCGGGACTGTTTCTCTAAGATAATTAAAACATAATTCATAATAATACAACTATTGAGGCAATAACTGAGTAGGTTGCACTGTCATTATAGCTTGTACATAGAAAAATCTCTTTATTGCACATCAAAACAAAACAAGGCAGTAATAGACATTGAATGCATATGAAATGCACAAAAGGCGGTCCGGTCTTATCGCTATTAGCGATCTCTTTGGGTGAAGAGGAAATAAATATTTAGCCCTCGCTCAAGAACCGCCACCTCACACTGTCTTCTGCTCCTGTCATCCAGCCACTATCGGCAACTTTCTCCAAGTCGTAGTCCACATGGATCCGGAGATACGTTTTCCAGTATGTGGTCCCCATTCTTCATTCCAATCGGTCCTGCGACATATATGGCATTTCAGCATGCTGATTCTTGGAGTTATGTCATATAGGTCATATAGGTTAAATAATTTTTATGGACTATTTTTTGTAATCACTGGGATTACTTCGAAAAACGCGAGTCCTTGTTGAATCGGCAAAATTGTAGCAAAAATATTGAATATGTCACAGTCGTCCGCTAGGATTCTACAACGATGGCTATACATGTTTTTGCTGTCGTCTTCAATTATCACAAAAAAAGATACACGGAAGACTTGAAGTCTTCCATCTAACATTAATTTTACATCATCGATCTATAATAGGGTAAACCGACTACTATTGGCGCTCACGACTTCACAAGCGAATGGCGGTAAAAAGCAATTATTCTTTGTCGACGATGACGTTATTATGGGAATCGTATTTACATGGCATGATGTCATCGAACACCCTGCTTGTATTTGCGTATTATTTTTAGTCATAAAAAAGGTATAAATGTGATTGAAAATTTCATTAAAGGTTTCTTTTGGGTTAAAAGATTCGATCAGAGAAACGATAATGTCTTCTCATATATTTTTAGTAACGTTAAGGAGTGAAGTCACCGACTTTTGTTGGTATTATAAATATTCACGAAAAATGTTTTGATTTTATTTTATACAACGAAGGCGGCGGACGAGCAGACAGTTCACTTGGTGGTAAGCGGATACTGTCGTACATGGACATGCGCGATACATGCCAACATAAGTGTAGAATGACAAACGTTGGCCCGCTCCGGATGCGTTGCGCTGTCTACCTTTGCAAATTTAGGAATGGATTTGGAAAAAACTCGGGAAAGATATGGAGACATAGGATGGGATGAGAACGGGTTCCGGCATATCTCACGTAGTATCGAAATACGTACTTACATTGGAGGGGAAGAATAAAGTAGGAAATGCAGTACATTTTAGTGTAGTCTTCTGTAAATTACGATTTTAGTGATATTCTACAAATTATCATCATAAAAATATAAGAAAAAATTCATATTTACGAAACTTATTTTAAGTTATATCATTTTACTTATATTTTTTTTTTACATAATTACACTTTTTATATAGGTTTTTTTACATAATTACACTTTTTACATAGTTTTTTTACATAATTACACTTTTTACATCGGGTATTTTACATATATTATACATTTTTCACACGTGTTTTCACGACCTGAGCGAAATCAGAGGAGATCATCTCAGACGTGTATGTTTAGATTAGTTAGTATTTTAGTTTGTAGTATTATAAAATGTAGACACACTTCGCTTTAGACCTAGCATCGGTTAAGACGCATATTTTTAGATTAGCCTTTTAGTTTGTAATACTATAAAATTAGCTCTTATTTAATAAATAAAATCTAAAATTGATTTTTATTGAATCCTCTGCTGTAGCCGCACATTAACGTATACCGTAATCGTTACCAGCTCTTTGTTTGTCTACTGATGGATATGGGGCCTCCGCATTCACATTGTCTTGTGCACGAGGGATGTATGGTCTTATAACACCACGTTGGCCAAAAAACGAAACTCTTTTAGGGGTTGTGTAGTTCCTCGGGGCTTGTGATACCCCATCTCTTCATGTGGGTGTCGTAAAAGGCGTAAATTGGGAGATCACAAGGTCGCTACCACAAGGACTTAGTAACGTATATTTGTATTTAAGAGCAGAGTCTCATATATAGTCTCATATAAAAAAATGAAGTGTAATACCTACTTAAGGCAGCCATAACAGGCATAATAGTTAACAGTATAAAAAGACTGCCTAAGTGGAGGGAAAAAAACAATTATATTAATGAAAAATAAAATCAAAAAGGAATTACTCAACTCAACAAATGTGTATGTATCTGAATAAAACATTACTACAATCTGTTTGAATGATCTGTCTTTAACTTTCTAATACATTTTTTTTTAAATTTTCTTAACGAATCATTAAAAATATTATAACTATTAAAATGCATACTTACCTACATAAGGAGCAGGTTTTCAAACAACATGTGTAGCGTGATCCATACAATCCAGTAAACCGTGTACGAAGTCAGCTAATGATCACGAGCAACGCAACAAATGACTCGTTAACTTTATTTATTACCTGATAAATAATGTAATAGTCATTATCCTCCTATATGATATCATTCAAATATAAAACTACAAACAAGATGCATTACATCACACTGCACATTATACTGTAGAAGGAATCTCCAGCGCACCTACTCCTGAGAATAATTATTATTAATGCTTACATTAAATTTTTTGCTTTATGAAGTACCTAAATCTTTAAAGCCGTAGTTTAATGTGTCTTGATGATTTTGCGAAATATTGTATCTAGAATTTAGAATAGTAATCTTGTATCTTTTTAAATCAATCAATATCAGCTAACACAGGGCATAGGCCAAAAGCAAGGCACGGGCCTTCCGTTACGAGGGAGTTTAAAGGCCTTAAAGCGCCGTGTTATTATAAGCCACATAAAAAAATACTAAATATACAAAAACCTTTGTTACAGATACCTGGTCGGCGAAGGATTGGCGAGCCCACTCTTTTATAGGTGCTCCATTTAAATTATAAATTGTTTACATATTCCGATATTACTGAACAGACATTTTAATAGATTGGTGATCGACTTTGGCACTGATATAAGTCTAAACATGATCTCTCCCAACGTATATAAGACGCATTCCAGTACGAATGAGACATGTTTCATCTCCCATCAGTCATCACTTGGAACATTAACTAAAATTAATTACAATGTGTAACGTACAACTTTTTCTTCCTATGTTGGAGGATTTCCAGTATTTAACGTTTATTTACTTATTAAGTTAATAATATTTGAGTCGTCGGGTTTGCTAGAAGATATTTCCCAAGAAATAAGCTCATCTGTTGTAGGAACATCATTTTGATAATCCCTTTATACACGCACAACAGTATCGTTTGTGTATGTACCTACAATAAAATATAAAGTTTAAAGTATAAAGTAAACAGTTTCGTTTAGGTTTAATTGGATGTATATTGAATATATTTATTTAATTTTTTTTCTTTTGGCCCTAATGGCATGTATGGTTTAGGGCGAGCGCAGAAGGCGCTCAGCTAGGAACAAAATGTGTGTGCAGCAACGAGCTGAAGGGCTCCGCCGGCGGTAGACCGGTGGAAGGAATGGACCTCGGCTTAGGGCGTTGCTTTGGGAGAGTATCATGGGATTGCGAGTCGGTGAGAAGCAAATAATTGTTTCTGTAATCCTTTTCGACAACTATTATGATTTCTTTTACGGAGATTTCGTAGAAATCCACCAACAAGTAGCGGCGATCGCGACTTTTAAATTCCGGAATAAATGTTACATCTCCACTGAGATTAACCAACGGAATCCAAAACACAAATTAGTTTTGAAGTAGTAAATGTATTTTGCTGTATATATAAATATGATATAAACATTTCTGAACGGATTGAAATAAAATTTGTCTGAAAAATAGGTTAGGTTAAGTTCATAGAAATTTCCTCAGTTAAGTTCATAGAAGAGTCTAATAGCTTCAATAGTTCCAGAATTATGACTGCATAAACTGTCCAAATCACCAGAGAAAATATGTATCCAACGATGTGTCGTTGGATATGATTTATTTATTTCTAATATTATTATTTCATATTTTAAATTTGGTTAAACACATCACAAAACCGAAAGTTCATTTTACTGAGATGTAATTACAAAAACTTTATTCTACGTTAATTTTTTAATAAAATTCTACGTTTCCTTAAACATTTTTTGTTTCTGAAACGTTCGGATAATAGCGAAATCTTCCGACTGAAGATTCCGCTTTAAAATAAAATATGTCATCTATATTTTATTTTAAATACAAAAGAAAATAAAAATGAAATTACTCGGCCAGTGTTGACCTCTGTGCTCCCTGACAACTGAAATCGTTCCAAATGCCTGTCCTCCACGTTCTTTGTGACATCATTAACCTTGAAACAACATTAAATTGCATTTTAATTGCAAACGACGTGTTGATTTGCGTTTACAAATACGCATTTAGACAATGAAGTTTGCTTGAGCAATGTCTTTTGTCGACATTGTCTTTTAAACAAACTAAGAGATTGTAGAAGCGTGTTTTGGCAAGCGATTTGGCACCATTCCACTGTAATGCCGGCTATAAGTTCGGACCGGGTGTGATCGACAGAAAGCAAATACACGTTGCCTCTGGGTGCTAACACCACATGGAGTTATCACATCTTATAACTTGTTTTAAAATATGCCAATATATCTTATTTATCTTTTAAAATGGTGATGAACGTGTATTTTAGGACGGGCTGAGGTACGGCTCCATGTGTACCACTGAGCTCTCCAATCATCTCGTGACCATAGTTAGTGTTATCCAGCCGAAACGTAGAGTATTTTTTTACAGAACTGCCGACAGATGAGCGGGCGGGCCACATGATGATCACTGATCACCGCCGCCCATGGACAACTGCAACATCAGCGGGTGCGCTGCCGACATTGCAGAATTCTGTTCACAGCTCCCTTGAAGAGCCCCATATCGTAGCGTAATGGAAAATGGAAATCAAATTACAGAGGCAATAAATCAGTATCCACGTGCTCCTTAATAACCTAGAAATAAGAGCCAGAATAGATTTTAGGTAGTTTGACGTGTTGTCGATAATATCTTACAAATGGAACATCCGCTGGTAACAAAAACTTCATAATAACATATGTTTGGCATTTACATTAAGTAATTGTTTGGTTGCAAAAAATAAGGCATTTGTTTCCTTATTAGAGATATACTAGCGTTGGTCAACTGATTTGCTTGCTTTTATTTGCCACTTTCGTATTTGTTAGTAGAAACAGAAAAAAAAAATGATTGTGAGTTAATGTCGAGCCGTGTGATGTCGGCGGGCCTTAGAATAACACCACTTCATATGTTTCCGTGGATGTCGCAAAAGGAGACAAAAGGATAATGAAGCGGCTACCACAAACCTTGAGGAACTACACCATTTCTAAAACAATGGGCTCGCCAACCCGCTTGGCCAGCGCAGCGTATTAACGCGATACATCCCTCATGCACAGGACAATGTACGAGAAGTTGCCAACCGGATTTCCTCGAAAAGAACGTATGATGTGTCATCTAGTCTATTCCCATATCGATGGCACACACAAACATTAAAAAAATGTTACATTATATGAATCGTTCATAATGTTTTTATAATTATTATTTTTAAAGAGTTAACAAACACTGTTAATTAACGCGCAACATTAATGACACAATTAACTTATCAGACTAACAAGCTAAACTTAATCATAAAGCTATTTTTACTCAACGGGGAAGATAAAAAGAAGATAAATAAGAGACATTTATACTACAGACATTTGACAGAATACCAGTAGCTTACGAGCAGAGAGTCCACCTAGTGGTACGTCCACGGAACATGGTAACATCAGTCCATAATAACAAACGTGGGCACGTCCCGGGATGCAGTTCTACCTAGGCAACTTTGGGAATGGATTTGAAGAAAAGGTTGGGATGGCATTGGGCTCATAATTTCAACCGATGAATCTAACAAAGAATTTTCGAAACTTCTTTTACTTATTTTTTCTTTTCAGATAACAATAATATTAATGTTAATTAAGAATCCCGATGTCAGACGTAAGTCGCAAAAGTATATTTCGAAAGCTATAGAAAAAAAAAACTTATACAAAATTATATAACCTCATCCCTATTGAACGACATGCTAGGTTATATTTTATGAAAAAATCTCGTCATTTTTGGACTAGTAGATAAAATTTATGTTATGTCAAATTTCATTTCGACTAATTGGCATTAATTCGTAATTAAGGGTAGTGAGATCTGCCGGTCCCCATTTGGTCGACATAAAAAAGTTTGTTGCTGGTAAAAAAAGGTTGAGAAACACTGCTTAAATTATTATGTAGAATTATCTAATAACGGTTTATTTACTTATTCATTCTTAGCACAGTAAACTCTTGTTTTTTTTAAACTACTGAAATCTCAGAGGGGGGGGGGGGGGAGTGCATGCTGCTGCACAGCCGCTGGGCGCACTCGACTCGCCACGTTACCCCTCTCTCATGAAAGACTACATTGAAATATACTGCATTTCCCACTTTATTCTATTTTCCCAATATACGTACGTGTTTCGGTAGTGAGTGAGATATACCAGAGCCCACTGCCATCCCATTCTATGCCTCCCCATTTTCATAATCCATTCCTATATCTTTAAATGTAGGCAGTGCATCCGGGGGCGTGCCAATATTTATCATTATGGACTGATTGCGGATGTCCATGGACGACAGTATCCACTTACCATCAGGTGGAATGTATGCTTCCATAAAGAAAAAAAGTCTGGTTGTGTGTCCGATTGTTACATTGTTGAGACTGTATGATTTTTGAATAAAGAAATAATAATACAAAAAATAATTATTTTTTTGTATTAATCGAATTCCGAAAAGCGTGATCTCTGTAATAGGTCGTCTTCTTTGAAATCTAACTATTGTACTTAATATTAAGCAGACAATAACAACATTAAAGATACTATTATTAGTTATTACGCTATGACATAATAGGGCTGAGTAATAAATAAAAATAAATAAAAAAGGGAACGCTAAGATAGCCAGTTGGAAGATAATCGAATAATGAAGCTCCTTATTTTTTTTCGTCCATTGTTCATCGTGTTAGCGTTACTACTCGTGTGTAGTAAGGTAGTAGGGTTGTCACAAGCAGAAATATTCAATTGGATTAAACAAACTGATATTTTATGACCTCATCAATACACAATCAATACAACATCAAAATCAATATCAATAAAATAAGATTCAAAAATCTTATTTTATACCGCGAACCCGTAGGCTGTGGAACGAACTGCCTCAAGAGGTCTTTCCATTAAGCTATGATATGGGGTTCTTCAAGAGAGCTGTGAATAGGATTTTGCAAGGTCGGCGGCGCACCCGCATACCCCCTGGTGTTGCAGGTGTCCATGGACGGCGGTAACACTTACCATCACGTGAGACCGCCTGCTCGTCCGCCCACTAGTAGTTATATATATAAAAAAAAAAAAAAAAAAAACAATACACAGTAATAGTGATGGGCGTAAGTCTAATTCTACGAGTATGTTTACCCCTAAGTGGTATCTTCTTACCATACCATTTAGTTTCAGATATACCATGCTAGATTTGTTTTAGATTTAAATATTAAACTGATAGATCAGTTTCAGATTTAAATGTTAGATTAGTTTTAGATTTAAATGTTAAATTGTTTGATTCGTTTCAGATTTAAATAATAAAATATTAGATTAGATTTAAAAGTTAAATTGTTAGGTTATTATTTTTACATTTAAATGTTAAAAAACATAAAACGTTATTTTTTTTTAATGTAACCATTTAATACTGGTTGATGGGTCAATAAAGAAATTTAATATTATATTCAATAAATTCGAGTTGGCATATATTTATAGCGGCAGCGCATCCGAGGGTGTGCCAACGTTTATCATTATGGCATGAAGTTGACATGTACCGTGGATGTCTATGAAAGACCGTATATACTTACCACCTGGTGTACTGTATGCTGGTCTGCCGCCTTCTTACTATAGAAAAGTAATCAGTCCGAGAAAAGACCAATTAGACCTAAACAGCACTTCAAACTCCATCATATTCTTTGTTAAATTGTGGACTAAACCAAATAGAATAAATATAAAGAAAATTTAAAACATCACAAAATTTAATATTATTACTTTTGTAAATTGTAGTAAATGTGACTTTTTTTCTCATAAATTACATTTTCGTTTCAACATCGTCTTTTGTTGTCAAACGACAAAATTTACTGTCGTATTTTAAAATAATGCACCACGGAATTCCAGAAGTTGGATCTTTTAGTTTCAAAATTAGAAATAAATCACGAGTATAAATAAAAAATAAAACTCAGCCAGTGGGATGGGAGATTACGCCATTTTCCGTGCGTTTTAGAAACACAGTATTTATACAAAAGTTGTACAGTTCGTTGACATATAATTTGTATGTATAGATGTGAAATTTTTTGGGGATTAATTGTTATAGTTTACACTTATATTTTAAAATTACTAAACCGATTTATCTCATCTTCGAACTTAAACTACTCAAACTATTTTGCTAGGAAATTTCATTATTAAAAGTTTGGATATTTGAAATTCGATCACGTCGAAGTGGCCCAACCGATTTCGTTGAAACCTGGCAAATAGGTAAATTGTAATCCGGATCAGCACATTAGTGACTATTAAGTCGCTAGTACGCGATCGAAATCAAAAACTAGTATCCCATATATGGAAATTTCAATTTCAATCCGTTTATTTGTAAATGCGCTATGCAGTTTATTTGTAATGTGTTCTAACCGTTACATATAAGTGTCGAAATAATTGGCGTGTTGGATTCAACTTAGTCGAGATTTAGCGAATGCGAAAGTCGTGAACTCAGCAATAGGAGATTTTTCCGAAATCTCCCTAATAAAAGAATTAGTTGACAACCCTAGTTTTTCATACCCATTAGTAGAACAATAGTAATCTCAAAATAAAATGTATTTAAATATCATTTGGTACGTGACTTTTGATAAATTATAACGACTGTTATTGATCTCTCGGAAGATTCTACTACAAAGTCGCATTTCCAATTAACGATTTTGAAATGAAATAAAGATGTAATATCGAATATAGTAGGTTACTTGAATCTGTTCTTTTGTCTTATATCAGTTTGACTTTCTTCTTTAATTAAATTACGTTTTTATCGTAAACAATGAATGGAATAGAAACACTCAACACAGGTACATACTCTTACAATAAACAATCACACTAAAATTTAGTGACTAAATACATGCGAATAGATGTATTAGCTTTAGTTGTCTATCTTTCTTATCTTTAACATAATTTTTGAAGCACTTCGAGCTGTGTTTTATTCACTCTTTTAAGAGAAAATAAATATAATGGTTAATAAAAACTATATGCTCGTATTATTATGGATATAGCCCGTAACCTCATTATTATTGTCATTATTGTTTTAGCCTATTAGTTTAGATTATGTAGTTCGTGCATTGAATATTGGTTATTTAAGCTTTACTGTAGCTTGTACAATTTAAAGTTGTACAAGAAGCGGACTTAATGCTTACTGGCATTCTCTTCCAGTCAACCTTTGATTAAACAGAAATGCACAAATAAGACTGAATACAAAATACATAAAAATAAGGCACATATACATACATATATGTATTTATGTATCTATATACATAAAATATGATCAACATACGTACATAAAATATATACATACATATACATAATACAATAAGTACGTAATAATAAATAATATAAAAATACATAAAGTACATACATAATAAACGCCGAAGGTTAGAGAGTAGAAAAAAAAGTATTAGAAAAAGTCAAATTAAGTAGGTAGTATCTAATAAACATATAGCGATTATTATGATTATTAGAAAACATTATTCATAATTTTGTTACTTCGTTCGTATGATGCGATTTTAATGTGAAAGAAAAGAGGAACAGATGAAAGTGATATTACACTAGTGCGGGTAGTTGATGAAACTGCTCGCAATTTTCTACGTGGGCTACCCGCCAGTCAGCTGGTGACCATGGTTGGTGCAACCCGACCGAAACGTCAAGTAAAATAAAAAGATTAACATACGCGTTGACGACCGTTTAAATAGATTAAATAATACAACATTAACATGAACTGATATCGATTTTATCCGGAACACACGTATTTTGATATACGTGTATCTGTTTATACTTTTAAAAATAATAATAGTAATAATAATCGCAACTAATATTTCTACAAAACAGATGGATACAGATTACAATACAATACAGATACAGATTTCGAGCATATTCGACTACTCATTGAGAGGTGTTTTTTCTATAAGAGATCTCACTAAGGCGTCATCTCCAAGAGCGAGTCCCTCGCAGTCATAATCTTGCGGCGATAATCGCCACGTGAAGACTGGCTCGGCGATAGCTCATATAGTAACTATTGAAATTAGTGGCACCGGTGAGATTATAGCCGCGAGAGACTCACTCGTGTAGTTGGCGCCTAAGTAGCTATATATATATTAAAAAATATCACTAGCTTGACTGTTCCAGAATTTTAAAAAACATTTGGACCATGTGTATTTACCAATTTGTACTGGGCCCGCATGGTGAATTATGTCCAGAAATCTCCTAGTGAATTACTAGGAGAGGCACATGCCTCTCCTAGTAAGGGGTTTTCCAATAGGGACTTGACAACTTTGAATTCAATTTGTGAACGCACCCTTTCACTAATCATCGAACTGTCACTGTCAATTTATTCAGTAAACTTAACATTTTCATCATGGTAAAGTACACGAACGAACTGCATCTGCAAATTAAAAATTTACTACAGAAATTCGGAGTCGGTGACCGCTACTTTAAGAGCGTTAACTCCGATTTTCGGTCGTAATTCTCGCCCTAGTAGACAGGCAGTAACAAGTTTAGTGCAAAAATTTGAGTCTACATATTCGTTGTGTGATGTTGCCGTGCCAGTGAGACAACGGGTTGGTCGAAGTGTCGAAAATATCACTGCCGTTGAATCGTCCGTAGCAAATGATCCAAAGCAGTCAATTCCACGGCGTTCTCAAGAGTTGGACATCGCCCAGACCACTTTATGGCGAATTTTGCGTAAGGATCTTGGTTTACACCCATACAAGATCAAGCTGACTCAGGAATTGAAGCCGATGGACCATTTGAAGCGACGTACGTTCTCTGATTGGGCTCTGGAAAAGATGCGCCAAGATGATCAATTTCATCGCAAAATCATCTTCAGTGACGAAGCTCATTTTTGGCTCAATGGGTTCGTCAATAAGCAAAATATGCGTTATTGGTCGGGTGAAAATCCATATGTGCTTCATGAAACACCACTTCATCCACAAAAAATAACTGTTTGGTGCGGTTTGCATGCCGGCGGCGTCATAGGGCCATATTTTTTCGTCGACGATAATGATCGTCACGTTACTGTGAATGGTAATCGTTATCGCGCCATGATTACCGATTATTTTTGGCCCGAATTGGAAGATATGGACTTGGAAAACATGTGGTTTCAACAGGACGGTGCCACAAGCCACACAGCACACGTTACAATCGATTTATTGAAGAGTAAGTTTGATGAGCGTGTTATCTCAAGAAATGGACCAGTCGATTGGCCGCCTCGTTCGTGCGATTTAACGCCTCTAGACTTTTTTCTTTGGGGCTACGTCAAGTCATTGGTCTATGCCAACAAGCCGACGACGTTGGAAGAGCTCAGAGCCAACATTGAACGCGAAATAGCAGCCGTTTCGGCCGAAATGTGTGGCCGAGTCATCGAAAATTGGGTCCAACGAATCGACCGCTGCAAACGTGCCCGCGGTGGCCATATGAACGAAGTCGAGTTCCATTCATAAATGTTTTGATTGTACTTCAACCCGATAATAAAGTTTTTGAAATATCTCAAATGGTTTGCATTTTATTTTGAAAAAAAGTTGTCAAGTCCTTATTGGAAAACTTTAATAGTGTGCCTAGTGTGCCTCTCTCATTGCAGGGCATATGCCCTGCAATGGGATGTTAAAAAGGCCGAGAAGAAAAGAACTCAATACCCATACAGTAGATATTAAAGACATTTATTTAAACGAAAAATACATAATATATCCTTTTTCATCGAGTTCACATCTAGAAGTTGATCACTCTATATCTGCCAGTTAATTTACCTGTCATAGCGAAAATGTCTCCAAGAGTTTTTGGAATTCTTTGATAAAATATTTTAAAGGCGAGCAATTTGAAAAGTTTATCCAGCCTTTATTATCATATTTGCGCGGTTAATGTACCCGTACTTGAATAAACATTGGATAAAATAAAATTATTACAAGACCAGTAGCCGTGACAAAAAAGTGCATCGAAACCTGGTCGTGCAATAAAAGTAAAATCCATACTTTAATAAAAGTGTGGAATGTCTGTGTGTTCTTTTAAGTATTTCAATAAATTGCAACTATTACAATTCATTCACCGTGGGAAAATTGTATCCACTGCTGGAGATGGGCTTCCTCGTCCACATTGTCTTGTGTATGAGAGTTAAAACGTCACGCTGTCCAAGCGGGTTGACGTGTTCACTCTTTTAGACGTGGTGTAGTTTCTCAGAGCTTGTGGTAGCGGCTTTGTTATCGCTTGTAGTCGCCTTTTACGACGCTCACAGGAAGAGATGATGTCACGCTATCCTCAAGCCGGCCAACGGACAATTATTGTATTAAATCATTTTAAAATAGCAAATTGTCGAACACGGCTCTACGTAAAGTCGTAGTAAAAACATTGTAAAAATACTCGTAAATACGAAGATTTAATTTATAATGTACACTTCGTTTGTGAATTTGACGAACAGGTGCGGTAATCAACTAGAAGGCATAACGAGTTTACGTATACTTGTATTTAATGTATAAAAATATTGTTATTCTTATTCTTATACTATCTGCGTGGACTTCGTGTGTCATTTTAAGATTAAAATAATTCTTTAAAATTTCAACTCGTATTTTCGGTTTCACACCTCGTTAGCATTCTATTATTTCAATAAACGTACACATTTTTTGTCTCGTTATTTTTTTCATTACTCTTGTCTGCAACCTCAGATAACCATTATTAGCTTTTAGTTGTCTCTTTCTTTTAATAATGCTTAAGTTTTCCATGTAAAAATAAAAGGAAAAAAAAAATCTTATTTTCTCAAACAGCTAGAATATAATTTCAATTACATATATTTCCAAACGTGTATTTTAATGCATGACAAAAAGACTTAGTCGAACGCTATATTTTCCGTGTTACCACAATAAGTTGCATCAAGACTAGAAATATTTATTAATTGAAAAAAAAAGTAAGATTGTAATGATAATTTGCGAGCGGCTCCATCGAGATATATGCACATTTTTTCCCTGTTGGACGCGGCAGGTGCTTTTACCTCATTATTTATTATTTAAAAATGTAAATACGATAAGTTTTAAACAGTAATGAAATACCCATATTACCTACTTGTGGTTAGCTGAAGTTATCTATTTCACTTAAGATCTAGCATCTAGACTGCAGTTTTATCCGAATTAGTTTATTTTTTTAATAGCCGTGTGCTCGATGAGATTTCTCATTGGCAACATCTCAGGAACCATCCGACTTTTTTCCCATACAAACTTTTATCCCTTGTTTTACACCCTTAGGGGATGAATTTTCAAAAATCCTTTCTTAGCGCTCACCTAAGTCACATAAGGAACTCCTGTGAAAAAATTTATGCTTCTAGAGCCACCCGTTTAGGCTGTGCGTTGTCTGTCAGTCAGTCAGTGTTAGATTTTTATTAAGTAGATGGTACACAGTATTGATACTGATATCAGCATATAACGTCCTACTGCCGGACACAGGCCTCACCTAGTAAATCACAGGGGGTTTCGTGCTATAAACCAACAAACGCGGATTGGTGGATACATATACTTCAGATTTTTTTAAGTGGTGATAGCCTAGGGGAGCGTTATCTGTAATATTCAACTCACGTTCGTGTGGTCGAGTTCAAAGCCTCAGCCCGTATCACTGAGTTTCTACTAAAAATGGATTTATTTTATAAAATTGTCACCGGCTCGGCGGTGACGGAAAACATTGTGAGGAAACCCGTATGCACGAGAAATAAATAAAAATGCACATACCTACATATAATATGAAATAAATAAAACAACGAAGAGGAAGAACAGATGTCCAAAAGGAAAGTTTATATTCTACGGAGATTTCACTCAGCAGATCTGGGAAAGAGAAATATAGGTCTAGACAGAAAACGCAGGTGAATATTCGTTAAATAATTAACCTTAAATAATTACGTTTATATTTTACTTTTACAATAGTTATATGTTTAAACATACCATGCATAATATTACATAATGCCGTCCACTATTCAACTAACATTTCATCTTGTAATCGCAATCTTGTAAGTGCTAAACGAATTCACTACCAAATCCTCAAGTCACGAGGTCGAATCGACATGGACTTGTAACGTGACTTGCGAATAAGAGGACATTTTGATTTTACAAGCCCTATTCGAGCCACGACAGTTTTGACAAATTCTGATTGATGCAATTTCCTCGCAAGTTTTGTTTTGACAGGCGGATAATAGTTTAAAGTTGAGATTATATTATTTACAACGTTTCGTGGTGTGTCGTGGCGTCTGGCTCGTGTCAGTTACACAAGTGACACATGTCTTGCAGTGATATGGGGTTTGGCGTAGTGTTAGTATCAAGACGATATAAAAATCGAATTCTATTTTAGATATTACGGAATTCTGAATTTCGGGAAATAATCACTATATCTCGCTGATTTTAAAAATAAGTGCTTTGTGATGGCATTCTCATATATACATATATATATATATATATATATTTTATTAACCATGATCAGATTATAAAAAAATCTTTTCTAATCTATATAAATACTATAAAAATCTCCAGGATTTAACCGTAGTATCGAAGCCGATAACTTTCTGTCCTACTTATAGTTAAAAAATCTTATTCTAAAAAAAATTATTTTGTCGTCATTTATATTTCTCCTGCAGCTTGATAGGCAGTTCATTGGCCAATTCAGGTAGCATGTATTGCCATATTCTTTTACCATGTACATTATTAACTTTGGGTAGTTCATAATCATTGTTTGTCGCTTTCTGGCGTAAAAAATTGGGCCCTATAATTTTAATCAATGAATATCTATTTCGATGTTCCTCAATGAGGAGCAATGAGGACGAATTAAAAATTGAAATTATAATTAAATTTAAAATTATATATTTTAGTTATTAAAGAATATGTTTTGTTGATCGCGATTTGCTGTTCATTTAGTATATTTTTTGTAGCTCGTGTAAATAAATTAAAATATATTTTAAAATTACAAAAGTAACTTTTTATAAATAGAAAATAAAGTATAGGTACATATATACTAAAACTGTAGAACCAGCGTGTCTGTACATTGAATATATTTACCAAAAACTGATTAGGGGCGATGAAGGAAGAGTATCAGAATACAAAAAGACGATTTTGAAAATGTCTGTTTGTCTGTTCGAACACGTTAATCTCCAAAACTACTAAACGGATTTCATGGGGTTTCCACAGGTTAATTAGGCTTAGCTTGGCGCTTCGAATTCGAATAGGATTTGTTTCATCGAAATCGGGTGACGGAAAGAAAAGATATCCCAATTTAGAGTTTAAAAACTAAAATTCTACGTGTACAAAGTCGCGGGCACAGCTAGAAGAAAATAAATTGACACATATAAATACAAACATTATGTTGTTAAATAGGGTTCACGAGTCAAAATTTTTTTTTTCTAAAACTTAAGGAAAACATCGAAATTTACCTGCATCCTGAGTCAACATACGCGTGTCTAGATTTACCTTTATCCTGAGTCAACATAGGCGTGTCTAGATTTACCTTTATCTGAGTCAACATGCGCGTGTCTAGACTTACCTTTATCCTGAGTCAACATACGCGTGTCTAGATTTACCTTTATCTTGAGTCAACATACGCGTGTCTAGACTTACCTTTATCCTGAGTCAACATACGCGTGTCTAGATTGACCTTTATCCTGAGTCAACATACGCGTGTCTAGATTGACTTTTATCCTGAGTCAACATACGCGTGTCTAGATTTACCTTTATCCTGAGTCAACATACGCGTGTCTAGATTTACCTTTATCCTGAGTCAACATACGCGTGACTAGATTTACCTTTATCTGAGTCAACATACGCGTGTCTAGACTTACCTTTATCCTGAGTCAACATACGCGTGTCTAGATTTACCTTTATCTTGAGTCAACATACGCGTGTCTAGACTTACCTTTATCCTGAATCACCATACGCGTGTCTAGATTTACCTTTATCCTGAGTCAATATACGCGTGTCTAGATTTACCTTTATCCTGAGTCAACATATGCGTGTCTAGATTTACCTGTATCCTGCATCAACATACGGGTGTTTAGATTTACCTTTATCCTGAGTCAACATACGCGTGTCTAGATTTACCTGTATCCTGCGTCAACATACGGGTGTCTAGATTTACCTTTATCCTGAGTCAACATACGCGTGTCTAGATTTCGATTGTTTGTTAACGTTATTAACGCGTTCGCATCCAAATGTTTATCTATAAGTTATCCAATATGACCATTAGGACCGCTACTTACATATATAGTTAGTTCTCTACACAGGAAAAGATATTTGACATAAACGCTATAGTAATTTTAGCAAAGGAAAAAACTTACACTCAGGCTCCTGATATGACACCGTATAAATAAGGTCTCTTGATATGTAAAGACGACGGTATTACAAATCTTGGGACACACAAGAAACGGATGTAATTATGTCCAGCGTTTAATTGTCTGCAAATCCCATGGATTCCTTGCTCTGTACTTATGTGATGATTGTTCGTAATTATGTCTGTTTACATTGTACCATTTATTATACCGCTTTGTCCTTGACCCGCTGGGTCTAATGATTATAATCCTAGTTCTGAACTGAAGTAATAATTCTGATAACTAATGATAATAGATAACTTTAATTTTAGGTCAATGTACACCAGGGAGAGCTTCTAGCCGAAGGGTTATGTGGTCTTTCGGTGTTTCCGAGAGCGACTTCCGAGGGACAACGGACAGCACAAGGCATAGAGTATAGACATATCTATTTAGTTTTTAAATTATGTTTTTTTTTGTAACTATATTCTATGGTCCTCGTTGACTGAGGTAAATAAATTAAAAAAATAACTTTATTGTGCTAAAATGAGTTAATAGCGATGATAGCTTACTAGGGGTACTAGCCTACTATCTATACTCGACTCACGTGTGATCGTGAGTTCAAATTCTCGGCCTGTACCTATGAGTTTCTACTTAGGTACGGATTTTTAAAAATTGTCACTAGTTTGGCGGTGAAGGAAAACATCGTGAGGAAACCCACATGCGCTATAACAACAACAAAAACGTATGTGATCCACCAATCCGCACTGGACCCGGGTGGTGGATAACGGCCCGAAACTCCCCAGTGATTAACTAGGGGAGGCCTGTGTGCTGCAGGGAGACGTTATAGGCTGATAAAGCTAGAATGAGTTACAATGTTAGCACCTTTAGTAATTTGTCATCTATCAGTGAGGTCGTGCCTTTATCTCTCCATACGTAACAATGATATATTTTTAACTATAAATAGAAACATTAAGATTTATTGATTTAATTTCCACGGTAGCTCTAACAGCCTAGTCCCTTTTTTAGAAAATGTTCTAGCTAGACATTCTAGAAATGCCTTTCCTTACAAAGCTTATTTAACAAGACGAGTCCTTTGCTTGGCTCCGTCAGTAATTTGTACTGTATTGCTATTCTATCGAAATAGGATGAAATGTGAATGAGACATTTATATAATGCACACTGCATAGAAAATATTTCCCTCTCTTTTTCGCCCTCTTCTAAGTCAAAAAAAAACGCCTATGCACGTGTTTGCTTATTTTAAACGAAAAGCTTATATATAAATTTCAAGAACCCCACCTATAACGTTTTTGAGATATAGATTTTGCACCGAAAATCTTTCTCCCTTTTACGCCATCTTCCAAGTCAAATATAAAAAAACACCGATAACGTTTTTAATTATTTTAAATGAAAAGTCTCTATATATCCAATTTTATGTTTCTAATCTAAATAGTTCTTAAGATACTGGTATTGCTTTTCCATCCATTAACAGTAAAATTTCTAAAAATCCCTTCCTATTAGTTACGTACGTCATAAACCCTATCCACTAAACAAATTTCATGTTTCTAGCTTCAGCGGTTTCAGCTTGACGATAATGGATCAGTCAGTCAGGATATTTCTTATTTCTTTTTACATGTCTCTGTAGTCTGACTTTAAACCGAAAAATATACATACAAGGCAGAAATATTTACATACAGATAAACAAACTAAAACCCGACTTTGTAAAGGAAACGAACAACCTTTGGGTCCTTGAAAAGAAAAGCCTTTTACAGAAGAGAATGTAGCACTAAATCATTGAAATAATAAAAGAAATAGTCCATAAAACTGGTTTCTATTGAATACAGAAAAAATAACAGATTATTTCGAAAAATTCTCATAGCAAGTCGTAAACAACATAATAGTAAATCCGTTATCGAATACGTGCGGCGTTTTATAACCCTCTCAGTGGAAATTGTGTAATGTAAACATTGCGTTATAGTTTACATTCAACAGGTAAGCATGTTTCAATGAATTTTTACTACAGATCGGCAATTTTTTTTTCATAGAAGGTAGCAAGAAAAATGCGGGTAGAGAAGCAGACAGTTCTAGGTGTACTCATATGCATGACTTCGTCCATTCTAAGCTTCTCATAGCACTGAGTTTCTACTTAGTCTGGATTTATAAATTATCATTGAAGAAGAAAAATATCGCGAGCGCTCGCTCGGCGGTGAAGAAAAACATCGCGAGGAAACTTGCGAGCCCGAGGTATAAAAATCTATAAGTAGCACCTGCGTTGGTCGGCATCCTGGATTATGCTCCTAAATCAGCAGGTGGGTAAAAGCAGAGTACCCGAGAGCGGGACAATATGAGTCAAAAATAACATGCTGATGTGCTGCCTAACTTCGACAACTTAGAAGTCGGAAGGCTATGATCCTGGTCTTCGCATCTAAGATTTTTATGTGAGGGGGGGGGGATTTATTTATTTAGAAACAAAACACTGCCTATAAATAACACGAAAATAAGCTCGTTTCAAAAAGATTCTTCAAAGTTTAAAAGTAAAGAGAGATCTTCTAGATAATAAAAAATAACTGGAAAATTCATCTCTGAACGAAATGGCCTTGCCGCACACTTACTCGTTATTTTCGTACGTAGTTACATTATTTCATATCATTGTCAGTGTCAAACTATTGCGTAAGAATACGTAGGTAACGCCTGGTCACGGGTCAATGTCACACACTTGCAGAATGAGCATTGTTTTAAAATTGAAAGTAGGTAATGAAAGTAAGCACGTAATCAGTCTTTATGAGAATCTGCTTTTTGAGAATCTGGCCCTATGTAAACAAAGCAATAAAATAATCAAAAGTATCAGAATCAAGAACCAATGGCCATAGAGTGGCGACCGTGTACCGGGAAACGTAGCGTGGGATGCCTTCCGACCACGTGGTGTGACGGGTTGAAGAAATTTAATGGTAGTCTTTAGGAGACAGAGCCTTGGGACAGGCATATGTTTTTTTCTTTCATTTATATCCATATACAATTTTTCTTTCTAACTATGTAGTCACCTACGGAAACGCTCAATGTTTACATGCATCCAAACAGTGGAAAGACACAGATTAACTGTATGTAATTACAGTATTTCTCCTAAAACCTAACGTAGACATTACACAATAACAATTTTTTTTTTTTTTATGGTGAAGGTGGTAAACAGGTTTGTAATGGAAAGTGGCTACCGCCGCCCATATTAAAATTACTATTATGATTAACATCGTCTAACAATACCATTAACATGTGTGTATCCACAGCTGAATATAAATCTCTCTCAAGGCTCGCAACTATACACGATCTTGCAATCTTCTCATCCAGCCACTGCCAATGATATTACATTATGATTTCTATAACTTCTGTCAGAAATATTATTAACGGAATTTCATCCTTATTTCCCATCTTATTACAATCTCCTTAAAGGAATTACAATAATTAATTATCTCCTAATACTTCAAAAGATATTTAAATGATTAAGACTTTTTGAGACCTTACCAATTAGAAGCTTAAACATTTTTAAGAGGATCTTAAAATATTTTAACATGGTCAGAGTACTAAAAGTTCTAAATAACTTCGCAGACATTGAAAACCATTTTATTCAATTTGAATATCTCTATATAATATGGTGTAACCCATGTAATCAACTATTTGTTTGTTTTGTTATAAGCATATCGTTATATAGACTTGATGACACGCTCCGACACAGCAGTAGATGGAAAACTTCTCGTCTTACAAACAATTTTCTGTGTCATAATTCTTACAATTTACACGTCATTCCTGACCCCAATCGGTACTCAAATGGTTTTATTGTTGAAGACATATGGTCGTACTCAATAGAGCTATCAAGTGATCAGATATACGTGATTTGATCTTCGGGGTCATGTGACGCAATAGAACGTGTACAAAGATGTGCACTTGTATTTGAACACATGTTCATTTGTTTAGTAAGTACATGATGATTTGACATTTGAGGTATAACTGTGGTTTTAGAAGAGGCTACTCATCTATTTGCGGTTTTGAGTACACAGATACCTGGTCAAAGGTATTAGTGTAAGTTTTTTCATTTGCAAATGTTACTGTAAACATAAACTGGAGGTACTGGTACACTTTAGGTATTATGTATGTTACTTTGATGTTATTTTGAAACGAAGAAATTCGTAGAAGGTTCAAGGTCATAGACACATTTCTGATCTCAAAAGATCAGAAAGCTGAAGTGACCAATGGTCGCAGGACCCTCAAGTGGAGACCGCGTACAGGGAACCGTAGCGTGGGACGTACTCAAGCCAGGTGGACAGATAACTTAAGGAAAGTCGCTGGTAGTTGCTGAATGAGAAGAGCAGAAGAGTGTGGCCGTCTTGGGAGAAGTCTATTCATCAAACAGAGAGAGCCTGGTAGCAGGAGTAGTAGCAGAAATCTACTCTACAGCCGGTTTTTTCGTGGAAGTTAGAATCATCAGTTCAAAGAAACTCACGTAGTTATCGTACTCTGTTGAAATATGAGCGCTTTAGTGCTGACATTTAGATCTAATTTAGCTCACGCGGAACGATGATATGATTAGGTAGGCATACTCCTGTAGAAATTTGTGGTTTTTACTAAGGAGTTAAACTTTATGTACATTAGTGATATTATATATTCTGTGACAGAGCCAGTAACTAGGACTGTTATCTAATCTGTGGTAGAGCTATCAAGCATTTCGGTAGCCGTGAGTTGAACTTCAATGGAATTACGTAATGGCGCGTACATTGTAAGACGTGCATTTGTTTCAAGAATTTTTATAGCATCGATTTGCGAACACTTTTACAGATACAGGCCATTAGGATCACCAATCAAGTCTGCATTGTAAGATGAATGAATAAAACAAATGTTTAGTCTTTCATGTGATGATAAGTACAGCCCCCGATTTATCTTTTTCGATACAGTTTTCTTAGGGTACCTACCTAGTATTTTTCCGATCCATGGCACCGGCTGGTCAAACAAAATGATATTATGAGCAGAATGTAGTTGTCATTTTTTTGATATACAGGGATGTGTCTGAACTATTTTCGAAGCCCGATGTCATGGATTTCTATTCATGATTCATGGCGTGAAAATTTTACAAATCTTTTTTTGCACAAAATATTTTTTTTCTGTAGTTACCCAATTTTTATACAAATTTGTCGAATATAAAATTCGATACGAGAATTTAGTTTAAACAACCAGTTCTTTAGACTAGTCATTTTTTTTCTAAAAATAACTACTTAACTTTTCCTAAAAAAATAGTTATTTTTCCGAAAATGTAAATTATATATCCATTAACTCAGAGTCATAAGCAGAATCCATGGTTTTAGGCTTCGGGAATTGTTCAGAGATTAATTGAACTGAACTTTAATCTCTTAGAAAACATATGGATGAAAATAGCATACAGATAAATCACACCGAAAAACAGAGTAGCGAACACAGTGTGCGCATCGCACGGGACTCTCAGTCCTACATAAATTTAAGGAGCACTAAATTGAGTTCAAATTCATATTCAATTGGTCACTTACTCTCTACTTAATATTCTCTAGGTGGGAATTGGAATGGGTTAGTACCCATCGATATGGGAATAGACTAGATGACATATACGTTCTTATCAAAGAAATCTGGTTGGCAACTTTTAGGGGAGTGAGGCAGATGAGGAAGGGTTCATTAAAAGTCAAACTTGAAACGTAAGTACTACACTACGTAATAAGAATGCTCCTTTTTTAAAACACATACGAAATTAAATAATACTATTAGATTCTAACGTGCTTGTCCGACAGTGCTTCTATAACATCTCTAGTATGTATTCTCAAATCGATGGTTAGTATAATACCATATTCATAACTGACTTTTTTAATATGCATATACTTATAAATGTCATTTAATCCTTAGAAATTATGATGAGTATGATAGCTCTTAAGTGAACACAACGTAGAAGTACTGTACACGATATTTGTTTATACAATCTAAGATTTATTAATACAAGCGTTACTAAGAAATGCATATGTTCAGAAGGAAAACAGATGCACCCTGACGCAAATACAAACTACGTCATATAATACTTCCAGTGAATAATACATGTCGACGCAAAACAGTCAACATCTTTTATTTTAGATTTTAAGTTTGATTACATAAAGTCTATTTAAGAATGATAATTAATTTTAACCTATTTTATTACCAATGAAATAGGTAAGCTTCATTTTTTAACCTAAATCAAATAATTTTTAAAATGAGTTTGTTAACATTTGTATTTACTTCCTTAGAAGTTACGAACATTCAAAAAGTTAACTTTAAATTAATAAGTTTAGCTCAAAATTAATTATAAATCAAATCTTTAATTTGCAAAACACATTCACAATTTAATCATTAATAATTCTTTAGATTGATTTTTAATAGTTGCTTTTTGAATGTTCATTGGAGATTGTTTTGAACGATGAGTGATTAAAACCACGAGTGATTTGATGAAATTATTTGCGTTTATAAGTGTTTAAATAATGTTTTAAAATTATTTCACGAATAACTATAACGAAATATTCGTATTAAAACCATTGTTTAAAAATGATTGTAAAGAAGCAACATGGTGGGAGGCCACCATGTTGTTGGCTCACTTTTCACGTGGCAGCTGCTGAGAACGGTAGTTTGGTGAGTGCTTTTTGAAATATTGCTATCTAAATTATTTTTACTGTGCTATTTGAATTATTTTCACTTTGGTATAGAAAATAAGGGTAGACTTAAGATCTTAGTTGAATCTATAAGTTAAGAAAAGTATTGATTATAAAACGATTGTAACAAAGAGTTTATTTCAAGTGTATAGTTGTTTTATTTCGTTATCTGTTGAATATGAGGGACGCGAATAATGGTGACGTCAGCAATGCTGACGTCACGCTTTCTAAAAACTTGCACGATAACAATTCTCCGTTATCAGAAGTGGGATTAGATCCCCCTTCTGCCGGTCATTCTGATGTGTTAGATAATTCTTCTGTAAACGGTGTGCCGACCCAGTTTTTCGCTCATATGATGCAGATGATGGAACAGATGACGGATCGTATGTCGGTTCCGGTTTCTCAAATTAAAATTAATGACGTGTTTTTGCCATCCTACGATCCTGATTCTAATATAGGAATACGTGAGTGGTGTAAGCATGTGACCACTGCAGTTGAAACTTACAACTTGAGCGATTATGATGTGAGAATGAAAGTGGGTAGCTTATTAAAAGGACGCGCTAAGTTGTGGGTTGATAGCTGGCTGGTATCTACGAAATCATGGGAGGAATTGCGTGATATTTTGATAACAACTTTTGAACCTGAAAATAGGTACTCACGCGATATAGTTCGTTTTAGGGAACACGTTTATGACAGTAGCAAAGATATATCGCAATTCCTCTCTGAGGCATGGATATTATGGCAACGTGTCACTAAGGATAAATTGTCGAATGATGACGCGGTCGAGGCTGTTATAGGTTGTATCGGTGATGAAAGATTGCGTATAGAATTACTAAATGCGCGTGCCAAATCGGTGCCGGAATTAATTTCCATCGCGTCGTTAATAAGGCGGGTAAAACGCCCACCGCCTAGTAATGTAAATTCACAGGGGCCTAGTAAACGCTCAAGGTTTCCGGATAAACCTTCTCTATTTTGTAGAATATGTAAGAGAACTAGTCATGACACGCGTGAGTGTCGCTTTAGTACTAATAAGATCGATACAGTTCAGCCTCGTCAAGATCAACAAAATCCACCTGCGACTACCGTCAAACCGACATGCACATTTTGCTCCAGAGTAGGTCACACATATGAGACCTGTTTTAAGCGCGAACGCGCAGTAGTTTCAAACATAAATCGTGTAGGTAGGTTAAAACGTACTCTCTTACCAGTCATGATTGGTAACATGAAAATATTTGCCTTATTTGATAGTGGAGCAGAGTGTTCCGTGATACGTGAGTCGGTGGCTGCTAAACTTCCGGGTAGAAGGTTTAATGAGGTTCAGTATCTGAAGGGTATTGGCTAATTTACTGTGATATCATTAACGACGATATTAACGGTGTGTGTTATCGATGAGTTACACGTAGAACTTAAGTTTCATGTAGTGTCAGACTATGAAATAAATACGGATCTATTAATCGGCATTGACCTTGTCGATAACACAAACCTTAGCGTACTGGTAACCTCTCGGGGTGTTAAAATAATTCACCAACCATTTGTTTGCCACATGCGATCTCATAACGAAAAATTTGATAATCTAGATTGTGATTTAACTAATGATCAACAAATAAATGAGTTAAAAATCCTTTTAAATAAGTACGAACATTTATTCATTCGGGGGTATCCACTCACTCGAGTTAATACTGGGTCTCTCGAAATACGACTTAAAGATAATAATAAATATGTAGAGCGAAGGCCGTACAGACTCAGCCCTGTAGAGCGTGAGAAAGTACGAGGCATTGTTAATGAATTATTAGATCATAAAATTATCAGGGAGAGCAAATCACCATTTTCTAGCCCCATAATTTTAGTAAAAAAGAAAAATGGTAAAGATCGCATGTGCGTTGACTATCGCGAACTTAATAGAAATACCTTGAGAGACCACTATCCATTGCCAATCATTTCAGACCAAATTGACCAATTAGCAGGGGGTCTCTACTACTCTACATTTGACATGGCCGCGGGATTTCATCAGATTCCCATCACAGAGAGCTCAATAGAGAAAACAGCGTTTATTACACCTGATGGACTCTATGAATACCTCGCCATGCCATTTGGGCTAAGTAATGCATGCTCAGTGTATCAACGCTGCATAAATAGAGCGTTGGGACCTTTATCAAACACGGTAGAGCAAGTTTGTCAAGTTTATGTCGATGATGTTCTTTCAAAATGTAGAGAATTTTCACAGGGACTTTCCCACATTGAGCGAATACTCATCGCTCTTCAAAACGCTGGGTTTTCGATTAATGTGGAGAAAACATCTTTCTTTAAGCGCTCTATTGAATATTTGGGCAACATTATATCTGACGGTAAAGTAAGTCCCAGCCCAAGAAAGGTAGAGGCTTTGACAAAAGCTCCTGTACCTACCACTGTAAAGCAAGTGAGACAATTTAACGGTCTTGCTAGCTATTTTCGGCGATTCATTCCCAATTTTTCACGTGTCATGGTTCCTCTATATGAATTAACCAAGAAAGATGCGAAGTGGGAATGGAACGCACGACATGAAGAAGCTAGGAATCATATTGTTCAATGTTTGTCTACTGCGCCTACTCTTGCACTTTTCCAGGAAGAAGCACCCATAGAGCTCTACACTGACGCAAGTAGTCTTGGCTACGGAGCTGTATTGGTTCAAATAATAGATGGGCGGTGTCATTCTATTGCCTATATGAGCTTACGTACTACAGAGGTCGAGAGTCGTTACCACTCCTACGAGCTCGAAACCCTAGCGGTAGTGAGGGCTATAAAACACTTCCGACAGTACTTATACGGGCGAAAATTTGTGGTTATCACTGACTGTAATGCTCTCAAGGCGTCTAAGCATAAGAAGGATCTTCTCCCTCGAATCCACCGCTGGTGGGCATTTTTGCAGAATTACGATTTCGAGGTAGAGTACAGAAAGGGTGAACGTCTCCAACACGCCGATTTCTTCAGTAGAAATCCTATAACCAACGTCAACCTAATGACCAGGGACACTGAATGGATACAAATAGAGCAGCGACGAGACGAAAACCTACGTTCATTGATTAACAATATGGCAAATGGCAATCCCGTAGATAATTATGTCTTGGATGAAGGCGTACTTAAGCGGCGGCTGACAGACCCTGTACTGGGAACACGTAAGGCAATTGTTGTACCAAAGTCATACCAATGGACTCTCATCAACTCTTATCACACAGCGCTACACCACCCAGGATGGGAGAAAACTTTACAGAAATTAAGAGAATCATACTGGTTTGATAAAATGAACACAATTGTCAGGAAATTCGTGGACAATTGCATCGTGTGCAAGACATCAGAGGGGCCATCGGGAGCCACACAAGTTCAACTCCATCCCATTCAAAAACCTACCGCCGCATTCCAAGTAATTCATATGGATATAACGGGAAAACTCGGTACAAGAAACCAAGAAAGTCTTGATGAATATGTAATTGTTACCATAGACTCTTTCACAAAGTATCTGCTACTGAGCTATTCAAATGATAAGAGTCAAAGCAGTAGCCTAGCAGCACTAAAACGTACTGTACACTTGTTTGGTACGCCTATTCAAGTTGTCGTCGATGGTGGCAGAGAGTTCCTGGGAGAATTTAAAAACTACTGTGACAGCTTCAACATCAATATACATGCAATATCGCCAGGAGTCAGCCGAGCTAATGGCCAAGTAGAGCGTGTTATGGCTACGTTAAAGAATGCGCTAACTATGATCAAAAACTATAACACCGAAAATTGGCAAACTGCATTAGAGGCACTACAACTGGCATTCAACTGTACTCCGCACCGTGTGACTGGAGTAGCACCCCTTACACTCCTTACACGTCGTCAACACTGTGTTCCACCGGAACTCCTGAAATTAGTGAATATTGATGAAGAGACTGTCGACTTTGATCTACTACAACAACAAGTACATTAAAAAATGGCGGCTGCGGCCGAATACGAGAGACATCGTTTTGACAAAAACAAAGCCAAGATTCAGTCATTCCAAAGAGGTGATTACGTTCTGATTAAGAATAATCCTCGAAATCAGACGTGCCTTGATCTTAAATATAGCGAGCCATACGAAATTCAACGAGTCGTCGATAATGACCGGTACATCGTGAAGCGAGTTACTGGCAGGGGAAGACCGCGCAAGGTAGCTCATGACCAGCTGCGCCGAGCACCGCAACCAGGCGAACAGATGACCGTGTCGACGGACGACACCTACGAGCCACAGCCATCCACGTCTCATGCTGCAATGCCATCACAATCTGGAACAAACGGTGAGTTCCTTCCATATTAAACTAATGTTTTATTTTGGCAGTAGGATTTCTCTTACTGCTTTGATGCAGATAATAACTAAGCTTCAATCAAAGCAAACCATTCTAGGTGACCTTTGCCACTGAATCCAATAATGAAATATCTGCGCTGTAATATTGAATCGATATAAATTAAAAATATGTTTAGAATCCTTTCCCCATCCTATCATTTTCAGAGCCTCTGTGGACCACGGTCTAAAAGGCCTAGGCCACAGCATCGTCCTTCCCATATCCTTTAGAGCCCCTGTGGACCACGGCGTACGAGACCGCCCAGCACCACAGCAACATTCCTGTCTACGAGTACATAAATAAAATGCAAGGATGCGTGGAGCATTTGCATTCCATAATAAAAGTTCAATATGTGTGAAGTGCGTGGAGCATAAGCACGAATAACAAACGAACGCTCAATTTCCTTTATTCACTTATTTTACAACAAGCTTATGATATTCATTATTCATTTGACGAAACAAACAAAATTAAATTAATGTGCGAGTGCGTGGAGCATAAGCACAAATAACAGACAAACAATTGCCTTCTACAAATAAGCCTACAATATTTCTGACGTTAAGAGATAGTCTCCTAAATAAGTAAAACCGTATATGGTCGACTGGAGTATCTATGTACACAGATACCTAGTCAAAAATGTTTTCTTATTTCCAGAAATTGAAACATAATAATAAAGGAAACCGAGGCTGGTGCAGAGCGCGCACCGCCCCGCAGAATGGCCGTGTCGACGCAAAACAGTCAACATCTTTTATTTTAGATTTTAAGTTTGATTACATAAAGTCTATTTAAGAATGATAATTAATTTTAACCTATTTTATTACCAATGAAATAGGTAAGCTTCATTTTTTAACCTAAATCAAATAATTTTTAAAATGAGTTTGTTAACATTTGTATTTACTTCCTTAGAAGTTACGAACATTCAAAAAGTTAACTTTAAATTAATAAGTTTAGCTCAAAATTAATTATAAATCAAATCTTTAATTTGCAAAACACATTCACAATTTAATCATTAATAATTCTTTAGATTGATTTTTAATAGTTGCTTTTTGAATGTTCATTGGAGATTGTTTTGAACGATGAGTGATTAAAACCACGAGTGATTTGATGAAATTATTTGCGTTTATAAGTGTTTAAATAATGTTTTAAAATTATTTCACGAATAACTATAACGAAATATTCGTATTAAAACCATTGTTTAAAAATGATTGTAAAGAAGCAACATGGTGGGAGGCCACCATGTTGTTGGCTCACTTTTCACGTGGCAGCTGCTGAGAACGGTAGTTTGGTGAGTGCTTTTTGAAATATTGCTATCTAAATTATTTTTACTGTGCTATTTGAATTATTTTCACTTTGGTATAGAAAATAAGGGTAGACTTAAGATCTTAGTTGAATCTATAAGTTAAGAAAAGTATTGATTATAAAACGATTGTAACAAAGAGTTTATTTCAAGTGTATAGTTGTTTTATTTCGTTATCTGTTGAATATGAGGGACGCGAATAATGGTGACGTCAGCAATGCTGACGTCACGCTTTCTAAAAACTTGCACGATAACAATTCTCCGTTATACATGTAATCTAGTTAATCAAGCAACAATTACGATAAAAATGTAATCAGAATTAATGAAAGGATGATTAAATATTTTTTTAATCCCATAAGACTAATAGACATTTGACCTGATATTATTATTTTTTTATTAAGGGCACTTATGTCACAAGTATCACTCTATAGGTAAAATTGTAATCGGCCGCTTCGCCGCCACTGTGTAGATAAAAAATCATCCTAAAGTAACCTTACATTGTCTTCCTAATCCTTCCGTCCAATTCCAATACGGAAAACAATTTCCAAAACTTTTAAAGATTACTAAATCCCGTACCCAAGTCTCTAAGGTAAGGGCGGGAGGTATTTACGGTAGTGTAAACGTTAGTTATTTTATGCTAACGTCAGCAAGTCACAGACAAAGACCCTTATTGTGACCCCAGTAGTAAAAGTTTTTTTTAATCAGTTACCTGACAACATAATTGCTGAATATAATGCTACATTAACTTGTCGTTTCAATTCACCCTGAAATTATTTATATCTTCATAACAAAAACAAATACGAGGGTGGAATAAAAAGCTCGCGGCCTCACATAAAAATAATTGGTATATTTTTTTAAAGCTACCCTCATTAAGTTCATACTTTCTTTGGTTGACACAGTATAAAATTGTATTACTGTAGAATTTGCGGTTTCTAAATTAGAGCGAGTTAAGTGAGACCAACTGCAACGTTTTTGGAAAATGGTGAAAATTTAACAACGTGCGGTCATCAAGTACTTGTTTAAAAAAAGGTTAACACCAAAAGAGATCCACTATGACATGAAAACAATATTAGGGGAATCTGCCCTGTCGTATTCCACTGTGAAAAAATGGGTTGCAGAATTTAAACGTGGACGAGAGAGCATCGAAGATGACCCTTGCCCCGGCTGGCCTCCGACGTCTAGACTGACGAAAACATCGGCAAAGTGTGTGATCACATATTAGAAGACTGTAGATTGGCTATCAGGGAGATTGTTGACACTATAGGCATCTCGTATGAACGAACGCAAAACATCATTGTCAAGGAACATCATTCTAAGGTTTCCGCTAGGTGGGACCCCAGATTGCTTTCAGTTGAGCAAAAACGAATACGACTCACAATTTCTCACGACTGTTTAGAGATGTTTGAGGCTGATCCGCTAGATTTTCTTAACTGGTTTGGACAATGGATGAAATCTGGGTTCACCATTATACTCCAAAGTCAAAACAACAAACCAGGCAGTGGAAAAAAGCTGGTGAACCGACTCCAAATAAAGCTAAGGCAATTCTGTCAGCTGGCAAGGTGATGGCGTCGGTCTTTTTGGGATGCTGTGTCATCATTATAGACTACCTTCCGAAGGGCGAAACAATAAACAGCATACTACTGCACCATTTTGGGTCGTTTACGTCAGGAAATTAAAGAGAAACGCCCAGGATTAATGAGAAAGAAAGTGTTGTTCCACGTTGATTCCAGAAGTGTTCCAAGAAGTCGGCCTGCTCGGCGGTTAAGGAATAACAAAGTCGCTACCGCAAGCCTTGAGGAACTACACCACCTCTAAAAGAGTGAACTCGCCAATCCGATTGGACAGCGTGCCGTTTTATGGCCATACATCCATCACTTTTCTGTAGATACCTGCATAATAGACCACTAATGTCTATCAAATTTCAAAACTAATGCTCATCATTCTTACCTTCATTCCTTTTAGGAATAAGTCCGCCTTTGTACTTACAGTAACACTGTAATGTCTCATTCTAACAATTCATTATAAATACAATAAAGAACAACAACACCAACTAATGCACGTCACTGGAATAGGGACTCTATTCCTAGGACTCTTTATTATGTAAATGGAGAAGGATAATTTCATAATTTTAATTAGCTTTCATTTAAGTCAGTCCTGTTAAAAGTGCATGAACTCCGAGTGCAATTAAAAATAATTCGCTTCACTGAGTCGTCGTAGTGATAATAACGACAATTTGCATATTCTTGCTATTAATTATAACTATAGAAATTAGGATGCGGACAGAGAGACGTGTACTGCGGGAAGCGTAGCATATAGCAATGGTGGTAAATTAAAGTATCGGCCAAACGAGAGTTCACACAAACGGAAATATAAAATTGTAGAATAAAGCAATGTTAGAGTTACGAATATGAACTTTATTTAAAATCACCGTAGTTACAGTGAAATCAACGAGACATGAGCTTTGCGTTTGTGTGAGTGCAAACCGATAGTGTATACGAACTATTTCGACAATCGGATTGGAAAATTCGGCACCCACTCACACAGACGTGTGTGAGTGGGTGAGTGTGATAGTTCACACAAATAGTTTACAGTGTGAGTGAGTCTTCACATAGTGTGAATCAATAGTGTCACATAGTCAATAGCGTGAGTCTTCACAGCTCATGTCTCGTTGATTTTACTATACTTGTTTACGAACGTAAGAAGTTTGTATTCGTGCGAACGCTTGGTTGGCTAATGCTTAAGATGAGAAGCATATTTGAGCGTATGTGACATTGTCTGAGCAAAGAAGGGTTTCTTATATATCTTTATAGGTTCAGCATAAGGTTATGGTATGGTATAGTCATTGAAAAAGCTATGTTTGTATGAGCCTATAACGTCCCACTAAAGGGCACAGGCCTCCCCTAGTAAATTACTGGGGGTTTCGGGCCGTAATCCACAACGCGGGCTCCATGCGGATTGGTGGATCACATACTCCAGATTTTCATTTTTTATTTCTGGTGTTTGCTCACATTTTCTTTTTTCTGTTATCTCTCAACGACCAGTAATTGTAAATTTTTAAAAATCCTTACTTGAGCAGAAACGCAGTGGTATAGGTCACGGCTGTGAACTTTACCACACGAATGAGTTGAGTATAGGTACCCCGAGGCTATCACCGCTCTTTAAATATGTGTATCCACCAATCCGCAACTGAGCCCGCATGATGGTTTATGGCCCGGATTACTGTATAAGTATAGGCTGATAACAGTATCAGTAGTGTATACAATAGATTATGGATAAAACTGCGGGCTAGATGCTATTTCTCTAAATGAAATAAATATCTTCAGCTAACCATAAATTGGTAATATGGGTATTTTATAACTTATATAACTTTATTATAATCATATTTACATTTGTAAATAATAAATAATGAGGTAAACGCCCCTGCCGCGTCCAATACGGAAAAAATGTGCATATATCACGATGGAACCGCTCGTAAATTATCACTACAATCTTACTCTTTTTCAATTAATAAATATTTCTAGTGTCGATGTAACTTATTGTGATAACCTGATAACATACCCATAGGCTATCACCGCTCTTGGAAAAGCTATGTTACATATAATTCTGAAAACTATTTTCTGAGAATAGTTCTGGCATTCTAAAAAAAAACAGATAATAAGAAAATTACTCTATACACATGTGGCTGAATAAATAATCCTGCCACACCCATGAAAGAGCGACAAAATATAAAAATCTCGGTCTGTTAACCCTAATTATTATAATCAGCACAAAGCGAACTTGATAGTTTATAAGTTTCAAAACTATTAGGTACTTACTAAATTGGCTCAGCGACCGAAAACGGATATTGGTAGCCACTACCAAAAGATACACCAAAGCTTTTACGGATTCCTCTTTCCAGCGGTACCTGGGCCAACCCATCGCTCTATGAACGACTGGTCGCCCCCTGGTATGCTCGTTTCACCGTACAATATTCTTTCCAAGTGTTCAAGTGTTTAAGCATATGTAAACTGATATACAATCGGGAAGCGTTAACGTTTTACCATTTATGAAGGGTTTACCAGTTATATAAAATCTCGTTTTACTTCGATTCAGTGAAAACTAGATCACGGAAGGAAGGTTAATTAATTCGATTGACGGTTGGGTAAAAGAGAAAATACAAACAAACTTGCGCTTGGAGTGTGTGTGGAACGGACACAGTACATAAATAATTGCCCGACTGTTATTGACCGTTCCCTATTTCGTGTTATTTGAAAACAGCATTCAGTCACGAAAATCTTAACTAATTTCTTTCACAAAACAATTAGTTAGTGTCGTGCAAAGTATTTGTTATGTGCAAAGTATATGTTGTGTTCTTAATTTAAGATTAAATATTTTGTATTCAGTTTTAAAATAAGATCACTGCAAATACTGTAGTCCAAAGTAAAAAAAAAATAAGATGGGTTAGGGTTATGTTCGAAAATGAGCCAAAACTGTTTAGTATTTCCAAATTAATGACGGTGTAAACGATTTAAAAAATCCCAAATAAATTCGACACTTATACACACAAATTATACGTCTTTGGATAGGACTTAAAGTCCTATAGGGTATGTCTAAACACTTTTTTCTAAAACGTACGGAAGATAGCGAAGTCTTCCTTCCGATTGGCGATGATATCGGCCTTTTGTGGATTTTTTGATAGACCGATACGTAAGACGTTTAATTACGTTAGTTACAGGACAGTACAGTTATATAAAAAAATTACAAATATATACATAGGTATTTAGTTACATAACAACAAGAGAAATTTTAAGAAAGTGTAAAGAATTATGTTACATCATGAGTACGTTACCGTATGTTCCTACGAGTATCAACCCATTAGAAGAGCTGTATTATGTAAGTATACTAAGCCAACGCTCACTAAATTTTCCTAATATAGGACGGTTTAATACAATCCCTGGGCCTTTAGTAATCATAATTTAAGGATTTATCCACTCCGTAGAAACACCCACATCACAATTTATATCTGTTCGAAGCCCGGCTTTCCGATGAAAACCAATCCGTCAAAGGCGATTAAATGTGCCCGTACGCCAAAAATGTTTTAACAAAACAATATCCAGCGAAACAAATTGATCGGTTCCAACAAATGGGCAAGAAAATACTTTTTGCGGGGAAAAAAGCCGGGATGAAAGAGAAATGGGAATGATCCCCGCGATTTCGCCGGAGGCATTCGGCGATGACCGCCGCGATAGAGACTTAAGTAAAAACGCGTGAAGGTATTATAACTATATTCATATACAAGTATAATAATAGACGTGACCTAAATATTTTCTCGCCGGAACCTTTGGAATCAATCCATTTCTGGAATCAATGACTTGGGTAGTTAATGGAGTTGGACGTTAGACAATTGTATTAGGATATTGTTTAATATTTCGCTCTCTCGTTTATGAATAGCAGTGAATTGTGAGGAATTCATCACTCAAAAATTAATTTAAAATCCAACATTTTCCTAAAATCAAACAATTTTATTCCAATTAAGATATTGGAGATGAAATTTAAACGCTGTCGCAAAAACGTTAAATTCGAATTATCGATTAATTTCTATTAGATTTCATCAACTACTTGATATAATTATATTTTTTGAAGGGGGCTTTAAATAAAGTATACTAATCTAAAGTATTCCATAGGTTATGTCACAAATACTCTTCTACATTGACCTGTAATTCAAAAACCAGAGAGGCCAGAGGACCCCTCCCATTATCACTAACTAACGCTACTTAGATTTCTGATGCTTTAGGGAAGGAGACCGAGCCAGAATCCAGAATAAAATACCTGTTAGTAGTTAAGTTTTGTGTATATTATAAAGATTCTAAATTAAGAATTGGCCTTAGATGCCGGAAACAAATAAATAAAAAAAGACACATTTGACAGACTAGTATAATTTAACAAAATAATTTATTAACTACTCGTACTGATCAAAAATATACCACGATACCTTTGCCTTTCCGTTATTTTTAACTGAGATGACAACACAAACATTAACCGAACCCGTTCGTTTATAAACGTTACAAATAACTTCCGAATTCCCGAGAACACCGTACAACATCGCAAACATCGCATCCCTAAAGGCTAATAAGGAAATGCCTTGAACGGGGGGTTTCAAAGGAGGATTCCCTTTTGAGTTGACATATATTATGTGCCTTAAATATACTTCACAAAAGCTTATTATTGTGTTATTATTCCAATTCATATCTCCCTGTTTACATTTAAATACGTTTAGGTTTATATGTGACTTTGCGTAAGAGACACGCGCAATGCGCAGGAAATTATTAATATGTGAGCGCGTTTTCAATCAAAAACTATTGCATTGAGATGAGATTATGGAGAGAAAAGAGAATAATTAAAGTATATAATTATAGATGTGATATGTTTAGACAAGCAAATTATTCTTCTTAATCGGTCAGATGTACAGAAATTGCCAATTAAAATTATTATTATTAACAATTGACATTGGTAAGTATTATAATAGTTTTAATTAAACTTCTTTGCACAAATAACTATAACAATGGTGGTTTTAATACCATATGGAATTTTCTGTCAGTCGCCCATTACGTTAAATACAAACGCGGATGTAATTTTGGTTTAAATATAAATAGTACAACTAATAATATACGAAAATAACTTATATCACATATAACAAAATAACGATCAAATTTCCATTTTATCATATACTATAAAAACGTAAAGCACGTAGCTTGACTATGCAACTCGTTACTAAAACTCATTGCCTACTCATAAATTAATATCTTAAATTGAATAGACGGTAATAAAAAATATATAAAAAAAAAACTTCCAAGTGTTAAAATCATAATAAGACGCTCGCATAATTTGAACACAGTGAGTAATGTTAAAATCAATTTAGCATGTGATGTTTCCTACATGATTAAGTCATTAGTCGTTAATAATGATTATAGTGATTACAGTAATGATTATTTAAAGTAATTTATTTAGCACTATAGCATGTATGGATAGAAACTAACTCAGAACTAAATCACATTTTACAAGAAGTTAATGCTAACGAGCCCTAATTACGGTTGTACCAAGTCACGATGTGAAAAGTTTTAATTCAATATTAAAATACCATGCTAATGGAAGAATTTAGTACAAAAGTGACTGGAACTGTTCTCATACAAAATATCTCAAATGGACATAAAACAATCGAAAATACAGTACAAAAAGAGGTTCTGAAATATGAATAGTTTTAAATTAAAAAAAAAATTGTTACAAGTACAATGGTTTCTTTTTTTTATGGACGAAGGCGGCAGGCGAGCATACAGTCCACCTAATGGTAAGTGGATACTGTCGCCCATAGAATACTGTGATCCAAACCAAAAATACTATATTGAAAAATAACCAAATAAAACGGAGGTAATTGCAACAAATCATAATATACCCTATACGGTATACCTCACCTGTAACCTGTAGCAAGTGTTTTCTATTTATAGTTCATTGTTTTAACAATAGGTCCTATAGTGCTATTAAAGCATTTTCTGCCAGCCAACCTTGAGTCTATTTAGTGATGTATGGTAGGAGCAAATGTAATCATATTGTTGACGAATAAAGTTGGAATAAATATATATACATAAATTGTAATAAATATTTAAAATATACATAGATTTTAATCGCTGAATTGCTGGAAGTTTTGAACTGTATGCTGAACGGGCGTTAACGCTACATCGCGACGCGTCGGTCTCGGAAGGAACAAATCGTGTTCAATGGACATGTTCATCTGGGACCGGTCAGTGTTGAAAGTGTGACACTCGAAGTTGTTGACCATCTTGGACAGATCATCCAACTAGGCAAACCCAACTTCAGCAAAGAAGTCGATAGACGCATTCAGTTCGCATTTGGGAAAACCGATAACCGCAGGATCGATAACCGATGGGGTAGAGGAGTTCTCGAGTGGAGGCCACGTACCGAGAAGCGCAGTGTGGGCCGCCCTCCGGCCAGGTGGACCGACGACTTGAAGAGGTTCGCCGGTGGTGGTTAGATAAGAAGAGCCGAGGATCATGTGTGGTGGCGAGGTGTGGGAGAGGCCTATTTCCAGCATTGGAGAGCCATAGATTGATGGTATGGTATGGTGTAAACAATACACATATAAATACATACATAATAAATAAAATGAAATGCATATATTCAAACGCGAATAATCTTTTCTCAAACTCTGATTTATAAATTCTTAGCAAGATAGGAGCCGGCGCATCTGTTGACGCGCCATTGTCATTTCTGAGTGATGTTAACATATATCAAATATGTTTATTGGCGATAATATCCTCTGAATATCAGGCATTACCATAACCTGCTTCAAAGTAAAATAATAGACTAAAATAAACCCAATTTCAACCACATCGCTTGAAAATCTTAAGCATAATTATTACGTTATCTTAAACATAAATAACGTCGATTGATATAATAATTCACGTGTAGGATATAAAAATATGTTATGAGAATACAACGGTTAACGAACGGTCAATATCCTTGAGTTGCCGACAGCCTGTCGAGCCTCATGGCTCACCATCCCTCTTACGCATTAGAAAGCTCCAGAAGCATATCCTTAGAACTATAAACTAACATAAAAGAGCACAAGGACTGCACGGGCCAATCAATCTTAACATCCTTACAGACGACTTTTGCAATTATTACGAAAACTGTGGACGGATTGCTTGCACTTGCAAATTTGTGCAAATTCTAAGCAAGGATATTCTTTGCTGCATTACTTCATTCAAGGTTTCATGCTATGTAGGTCTCCTAGTAACTAAAAATCATCGAATTTCAGTATATTAATACACTGGCAGAAAAATAGTTCTCCAATTTTTTCCCTATAAATTCCGTTCATCATTTATCCAATTGCTGGCATTTATCCATTCGTTCCCAGACTCCTTTAAAAAGCCGTCAAAGGAAACTTTTTATTACAGTAATTACTCATCAATTGGTACACAACTTGTTTTATTTATCGAATTTCATTATTAAAATAATGAAGTGGGCCAAGGTCATTGCCATATTTTCTTTGCTTGTTTCGTTAATATATTATCTTTATCATTATCTTTGTTGTTAGTATCAAATTAGTTTTGCATACAGACACCGGTTTCACAGATTTAACATTACATTTAAGAATAGTCATTACATTCAATTTTAACATTATCAATATAAGCATCGTTAGGGCCGTTGGCACACCCAAGGTTGTGCTTAACCACAGCTACTTTGGTTTCAAACCATGTCAGTGGAATTAGCGTCAGGGCTAACGCCTCAAGTGATTTTTAATTGCGATATTCAGAGCCAACGAACCTAATGATGTATAGACATGTTCAAAGAATTGCAAAATGTATAAAGACTATATAAAGACTACCTTTGCATCACAAAAAGTGGACGAGGTTAAAGTTGATGATGATTTCCTTTATAAACAAGTAGCCTTTGTAGTTGATTTAATTGGGCATGCATACAGGACAGAAACATTTCATTTAGACGTTCTGGGAGCAATGGGCGATTTTATTTAAATAAAATTCTACTTATCATGACAGGAAACGATTTTAGCAATTTACTTTTATAGCTCCGACTTCTGATAAATTTAATAAAAATTATATAAACATTTTCATATGCAAACTTAATACTGCATAAAATGGGTATCGGGAGTATCGGGAGGGGAGTAATATAATCCCCCTAATATATTCCTGTGTCGTAAAAATCTCGTTTATAGGATGTAAGTTTTCCTGTTCAAAGCCAGTTTCTAGAACTACGATAAAGTTTAATTTAAAATTTTCAATATTTAGCGTAATACTGGTAGATGAAACGACAAGATTGCCTTCTACTATGCTAACGCAAAGCAACGGCAGTAAAAGGAGATTTGATCCAGAGCTTATTAATATAGTAAAATTTGAAGTAAATACAAATGCTGCAAACTTATCTCAACAAAGCCTGCATTTATTTTTAGAAAGTGTTGTTTAATTTGAAAACAAGTATAAATAGGAAAAGCTTTGCAAATAAACCAGATGAGGCACGAATAAAGTCATAGATAGTTATAGAAATTGCAGCACAAATTAAATTAGAACTACATAACTCCAAGAACTTTGACCCCTCTGAATAGCAACAAATCAATGGAGAGGTTACGTGAGACTGATATAGTTTTTATGCACATTTTTTAAACAACTAACGAACGAATGGAAATAAATCAACGCCGTACGAGCTTTACGGCAAAAAATCAACGAGAAAATAATGATAGCCTTTAAAAGTATTGTTGTGGGGAACTATTGGTGTAAGGCGACTTTGCTTGCTTGTCTGAATTTTACAAGTAAATGCTTTGATGGAAATTAATTTCGTTGAAGTGTGTCAATAGATATCAAATACCGTGAAATAATATGAAAAAGATACGGATCGGTAGAGCGCTTTAGCAGAATGTACAATACATTCAAAATTGAAGCAGAAGAACCAAGTAAAAATTACCAGAAACTCAAGAAGACACGTTTTGTGAAAAAGTGGCATAGATATATCAAAGATTTATTTTATGAATATAAAGGCTAATGAATATAAAGGCTAATGTGTCAGGATCGTGGCAAGTGGAGATCTATGGTTTCTGCCTACCGCTATGGAAGACAGGTGTGAACATATACGAGTATGTGTGGTAATATAAGAAATTAATTATTTTAATGTAACATTTACATCTTGATTATTTGGACATACCAACACCACACAGATTACCTTTATACATGAAATGAGTACAAAGTAGTTTAGATGTACATTGGGAGTGCCGGTGTCAATGACATGCAATTATGGAAGAATTAAATCGAATATATTGCACAACAAAAACTTATACTGATTTATATTGATTTCCGGTTCAAATGACAGGAGAGGCAATTACCGACATGAGAGTGTATTTTTTAAGATTTTTCAATTGGCAGTACATTACCACCAGATGTTCGAGAACCCTATATTTGATTATTATTTCTTAACCTTAGATGGATTAATGTTTAGAAATTTGAACAATGGAATCATTAAATGGTAAACAAAATTATGAATAGTGCACTAGATGTTGTTAAATAACAATACAATCATAATGCCTCTGTGGTCCGCCCGGTGAACGTAGTGACGACATGTCTAGAATAAAGGAAATGTAAAGGCATGTTACATTACATAATAACATAGGAAGTAAAACGTCAAATGGGAAATATCACAAGATTATCACTGCACGGATTATTAACAATGTACGTGACCGGTGACACGATTTATACGTCCAATCAACTGTTGATCTTGAATGATCCTGCAAAACATCGACAACTTGTTGATGATATTAAACTAGTTTAGCACTAGACTGACCATTCGAAGCTAATTCATTATGTTGCACTAGTTATATGCTGTGAATCCATTCGCTTTACTAATTTATTTATAAACGATGGTCGACTGACTGAAGATCGATCTGGTGTTGAATATCTCACTATTGGTAATTGTAAATATGATGCAAGTAATATTTCTGATCACAAGTCTTATACTTTAGTTCAATCTGGTGACACTCATTACGAAAACAGGAAATCACATCTCTGGTGACCACCACGGGCTAATAAGTAAGAGTTTTGATCGAACTATCTTTCACTGTCACTTAAAAGCAAGTTAATTTTCTCAATTTTAAAGTAACTGAGGTTGCCACACTTTTGTTGCACGTACTTCAATTCAGATTTATATAAATGAATTTATACACCCGTATGGTCACAGAGATCAAGAAGTCTGTGGGATAGGAAGTATATCTGTCATAGATCAAAATCTACGACGGGATGTTCCTGTCCTATCAATGTATCAGAGTTATTTATGTATCGAAATCTATGAGAGTGAGTATAAAAGACTACCTTGGGGTACACACCATTTTCAATTACCTACACATCTTTTTATATATGCATGCTATGTTACATTTCGACACCTTAATTATATGTTATTCCATTATTAAAAAATGACAATTAAATATTTCAAACAAAACATCTTCAAACATTTATATTTGTAGGATATAAATGTTTTGGTTATATTCACACGCCGTAATGTAGGATTACAATTTCATTATAACTATCGATATCTTAAACATGTTCTAAACCTTATTTTTCTAAACATCTTGTTTCATTTCTTAATTATAATAATTCTGTTAGAAAAACAGAGATAAGTACTTATTGCTCGCTCTGCGTCTATTGCGACTGGGACACTTATGACTCGTTTACACAAGGAGAGTTTCTCCTGGCTGAGCGCCTTCTGCGCTCGCCCTAATCTAAACAAGTCCGGTGACTCTTGAAAGGCCAATAGGGCCACAAGAATTTAGTCCTTCCGAAGAAACAAGGAGAGTTTCACGAACGGTTCGGGCGAGAATATTGTATACGATCCTCGTATGCGACTACAGTACATACAATTCGCGCCTACAACTGTTCACATGATAATAAAAACTCGATGATAATATTGATCAGATGATGATAACAGTTCTTAATGCTCGCTCAAAACGAAGCAATGTTTAAGAGGGAGCACGCTGCAATCCAACAGCCGCTAGGCGCACTCGACTGGCCTCGTTACTCCTCTCTCACAGAAGACTACCTTAAAATGTACTGCATTTCCCACTTTATCCTATTCCCTTATGTACGTATGCGTTTCGATAGTGAGCGAGATATAGAGCCTATTCCCATCTCATCCTATCCCTATTCATTTTCCTAACCTCCAAATCTTTAAAGGTAAGCAGCACATCCTGGGGGCGTGCCAATGTTTGTCATTCTGGGCCGATGTTGGCATGTACCGCGGATGACTATGGGCGACAGTATTCACTTACTACCAGGTGGACTGTAGGTGGACTAGGTATCTCCTCTGACGCCTTCTTTCATTAAAAGAAACTCGTGTTCGAGAAACAGTCCTTGTGTAAACGAGCCATTAGGCTTAGGACATATAATGTAGACACTAATCCTATTCACTTCGATACGGTGTTTCTTGCAATGTACTAAGACAGCTAGCCCTGTAAGAATGAGTGAAGTGCTTAAAAGATCACTTTAGGAAAGTATATATGTATTTGCATTTATATAAATGAAACTGCAACTGCGTCATTTGATATCTATTTAGAAAAATAATTCCATATATTTTATTTTTAAGAATTTTATCTTATTTTTTTAAGAAGCAAATAAATTTATAGTCAGATGCTATTTTTAATTCGGGAATATATTACCAAGCTTCATTGTTTGTGTTTCTGATTAGGAAATGAAATAGTTTGGTAAGGTTTACATCACAAGGAACATTACTTAAGTAACTTCGTATTAGTAATATTGTATTTATGTACTCATGAATAGTGAAGGCGTTACAGGACAATTGTCCAAAAAAGTCCTTAATAAGGCGGTGAAACGAATGACAGTTAAATTAACAGAAAAAGCGAACATCGCCAGTCAACGGCTAACTAGTCGGGGCTGTTTTTGCAGTGTCTTGCGCAGCTGCTTAAAATTCCATTGGTTTTATAGGCGTATCTATATTTATTTTAAACGGTAATGGACGCACAACCACACGAACACGCATAGAATGTAGTATTAAATTATTGAAATCCGCCGTTCTGACAAGCTTTTGTGTAAAAGGCATCTTGAAAGCATATCAAGAAACATCTTATTTTGTACTCGACCATAATGGCACATTGACACGAGGAGAGTTTCTCCAACGAGTGCAGGAGAGAAAATCAGTTAAAAGCTTAGGTATAAACGACAATTATCAATGTGTGATCACTGTTATCTTTATATCATCGATTTTTTACCATCATGTGAACAGTTGCAAGCAAGAATCGTATGAAGTTTGGTCTCATACGAGAATTGTATGTAACATTCTCGCCCGAACCGTTCGAGAAACTCTCCTTGTATTAATGAACCTTAAGTAAACTAACTCGTGTGACATAAGCTTTTATATGATATATGTCAATAAATAAAATCAATATTTCTCGTGAATAAGATGTACAATAAGATGGGGTGGGGTTATGTCTGAATTTTTTTTAACAAACCTCCCTGTATTAAGATAATTTATGATAGGACATTGCTTACATGCATCGTTATGGAAATATGGAAAATGACAGAACCTTTTCGAGATTGATGCTAACTTTATGAGGCAAAGAATACCTTTGAACACCTTCCTGCATCATCACTTTTACTGGCTTGTATTAATATGATATACGTTAATACTAAATTGGATGTTGAAAATAATAAATTAGGTTTATAAAGTATAATCTTCATGCTCACTTTAGATATCGTAGATAAGCCAATTAAATATAAAAAATGCACGCAAGGAACTGGATTTTAACCAGTTTAGTAAGAGCAATGCACTCACTGTAATTAATGTTATTAATACCAATGACATTAATAAAAATACTTTGCTAAAGGAATAAATATGTAAGTACTTAATATAATTTGACGTGCGAACATTAACATTGTGGCAAAATAAGTAAAAAGTTGATAAATGTGATTGATGCTAACGCGCTGAAGGTTCTGTAAAAGCTAGTTTAAGTATGAAATCAAATTCTAATGCAATTTGTCGAAAGATATTTTATTTAGATAGGCGAATAGTTTCTTAACCCCTACACAAAAAAGTCTTCAAGCTGAAGTCGTAACGTAAAGATAGATCTTATAATTTATCTGTATAAGAAAAAGATTTGTCAAATTATCACGTCAATGAACTGTGAACCATTTCGTTTCTTGTTCTGAGTATATTGATGTGAAAATTCTACAAATATTTTCATGCATATTTTTTTTAGTTTTTACTCAATTTTTTATACAAATTTGCAAATTTGCCAGTCTTAATTTGCTTGTATGCCAATGAACTTAGATTTATAGTTTTAATTAGTTAATATCGATATTCCCACTTTTATAGGTTCTCACTATTAAATTGACCAGTCAAGCGTGACTTGATCCAACGGGGCCACGAATATGAAACAGAATTTTTTAAAGTCAAATGTTATCTAACTTGGATAGGAGCAGTCTAGAAAAGTTGTAACCGATGAACCAACGCGTCCTCACTTAAAAGTTCAGTTTCTTCAGATACGAAACCACAAAAAGTAATTGGCTACGTGTTTGCGTATCAAACATATTCAAGTCTAGATTGGGATCTATTATGTGTACTAACAAGTAGGTAACAAAAACTTTACAGGATTTATGTACAAAGAAATTTGATAATAGTCTTAACTGTGCTTTGTGTGAGGCGTTTATTAGTCTTGGACTAACTAGCTAGGTACTAAAATTTCAAATACAATTTAGTACCATTAGATGGACCATCATAATCTACCATCAGTCTGTGTCTCTCCACTGCTGGATGTACGCTTCTCCCAAGACTCGCCACCACTAGCGATTTGCCGCTCTTCTCACCCAGCCACTATGGGCAAACATTTTCCAGTCGTCAGTTCACCTGGTTGGAGGGCGCTGCACATCGCGCTTCCCGGTACGTGGTCTTCATTCGAGGACTCCTCCATTCTATCGGCTATCGGTGCTGCAGCAAATATATAACCTATTTATTGTCACTTCAGCGTGAATTCAATGAGCTGTTTTTCGATTCGAATCTTACTACAATTTCGTCGTGACCACTGTTAATGTTGATATCAGTCAGGCCATAATTCACCATGCGGGTACAGTATACACATACCCCAGTTTTTTTTCATTTCTTGCGCATGCTAGTTACCTTCACTGCCGAGCTGGTGGTAATTTAAAAATCCCTACTTAAGTATAAACTATTTAAGTGGTACACGGCCCGAGACTAGAACTCACATCCTCACGAATGAGAGTCGCAGTTCATGTGACTACAACGAAATATCGGCTATAATCCTAAACCGTGAAAAACCCCTTTACGTAACAATGATTAAATAAATATATTTTCCATCGATCTATTTACCTATCTTATTTCAACGAGAGAGAAGATTATTTTAAAACCATAGGTGGCTCGATTCATTACCGCGCGGCGCGACTAAGCAGGTATCAAACGTGTATATAAAAAGCAGTCCTGTTCGTCCGGTTGTCACTAACGGCGAGGCAACAAATAAGGCAAAAACGAAAGTGTGTAACAAACGTCAGCTAATGCTTAGACCTATCGTGTACTGCAGACAGTTTTATATTGACAATGTGAACAGAATAATAGAATGGACAAATGCCAAAAAAGGAGTGGACATTTTGCCCTCCCCTATTAAAAAGTCGGTTCAAAATTTTTGGCATTTGTAACTATTCCAAATTTTTGACAGACGAGCGGAGAGTCCACCTGGTGGGAAGTGGATACTGCTGTCCTTGGTCATCCGCGACCAATCTAGATTGATAAACACAGATTCGCCGCCGGTTACGCCGCCGAACTTTCAAGATTTATGAGAGGGTTTAAAAAAGTTTTTTTTCATTTCACACGTCAAATGCACTTTGACTCTTTTACTATCGATCGTTTGATTCGCAAGGACGTGGTTACTGTACGTTATTTTGTGATTATTTACGAGTATGACGTATACTTATGGAGTTTGCATTATGAATACTCTGCAACTCACAGCTAGTTGGCACATAGGAATGAACTGGTTTTATACAGCTGTGAAAATAATAAATAGGGTAATTTATTTATTAATAGACAGGATACATTTACTCGATAGTTATTTTCATAAGTGTTCATATATTCTGTTTTTGATATATTTTTCTTGCTTACAATATACTACTAAGTCACATTCTGAATATGCCTTTTTAGTGTCAATAAAAATATCTTTATAGTCGTTAGTGTCAAGAGGAAAAATTGAAAGGGGAAACCATACTTCATTTGTCGTGACCAAATAAGGTCGTCTCGTCGCCACAGGACGCGACTTGTCGCATGTCGACACGATACGGCTTGTTGAACTTACCTGTAAAACAAGAAAACATCATTACGAATGCAATCAAGGAGTTCATTTACATGAAATAATGGGTTTAGTTTCGATTTAGTTGGCTATGCTTCATGATCATGAAGTTCTCTGTTTCTCGCATAGAAGTTAGAAGTTCTAAAGAATTTCGATTGCAAAACCACTTGCAGGCGATGTTTTAATAAAGATTATGATGATGACGTAGCTTCGTATGAAGTGATAGCTCCGCACTTCAAATTTTGCTGATCCACTGCTGGATATGGGCCTCTATGGATGTTCGGTCTTAAAACAGCACGCTTGCCAAGCGGATTGGCGAGTCCATTCTTATAGAGGTGATGTAGCTCCTCAGGGCTTGTGGTAACGGCTATGTTATCCATTAATCGCCTTTTACGACATTTTACTGCATTTCCCAATTCCCATTGCATTTTACATTTCCCTAATGTACGTACGTATTTTGGTAGCGAATGAGATGTGCTATCCCTCCCAGTTTCCCAACCTTTTCTCCAAATCCATCTCCAAAGATAGGCAACGCATCCGGGAGCGTGCCAACGTTTGTCATTTTGGATTAAACTTGGCATGTATCGCGGATGTCTATGGGCGACAGTATACACTTACCATCAGGTGGATGCTCGTCTGTCGCCTTCGTCCATAAAAAAAACACACGAGGAAGTCTGCCGGCTGGGTTACCCAATTTCTAAAATTATTTTTACGGATTGTTTTTCTTCTCTTATCGTACAATAAGTCTTAAAGTATATACAGGCATAAAAAACATAACGGTCAAGTACTTAATTGTTCAATCGCTTGGACCATAGACGAGGCTAATTAATTATCAAGAATATTATATAGATAAATTAAAAATAAAAATTAAAGAAATGTAGTCCGAAGGGCTCACGAGTAGGTATGACATAGAGTTCATTTAAAATAAGTGGAACTACCAGCGTAATTTGAATTACCGTCAATAAAATCTAACTGACGTTTGTACAGCACTTAACGTTCTTTGCATTGAGGTTAGAAGGTTTGCACTGGTTAAATGGCACATAATGTTGGTACAGTCAGTTGAAAAAATTACAGAGTTAGTATATAATTTAGACTTCACGATCGTAAAGGTTGTGACCTACAGCTGTAATGTTAAATAGTAAAAGAGTTCTTGAAAGTAAAATACATTATTTTATAATTATGTGTATAATATATCATGTTGTTGTTAATATGTATAATGTTAATGTTTATTAAATGAATGCACCCAGATCGCTTGCAGTGATTACAGATAATGTTCTTAAAGTGAGCGAAACCGGTTCGTTCTGTCCAAAATTGCACTGAAGCGACGTATTAAACGTATTAAATTGGGTCGTATTTAAAGTTCATGCCATTTAGCATGACGATAACGAGCATTCACAGGTGTGAATTCACATAGTAGGGAGGTCCCCACTATAGTAAATACTAGTGCATTAGTTCGGGGCGAAAGTCGAGGTAATGACCGCAATTGCCATACTAAATGGCACGGAGTATAGGCACGTGAGCAAACGTCATGAAGTTGTGTTCGGGAATAATGTTGCTTGGATAATGTAAATAATGTTGCTGTTTTATAATTACTGATGAACAGAATTGAACATTCCACCACGAAATATTAGAGGAGCGAAAATAACCTAGGGGTATTTGAGAGCTTTCTTGTTTCATTTCAATTGTTGAATAAGGCGCTTAGACCAAGGGGGCGAAGCCCTATGCGATGAACTGACCAAGTGGCCAATACTCTGAACAATCCGGTGAACAAGGCGCTTCACGATACCAGAGACCACAACGAATAGAAGACGAAAGTTGACAGGTTTCGTCGGCAGACACGATCCTCATCAATGAGGGAACGACTAGAGAGAGATAGAGGGCTTAAGTATTAACCGTTAGGGCTTAGGGTTCACGCTTGTGTCCATGGACGGTGATAGCCACATACCATCACATGAGCCGTAAAGTGGTCTGTCCCCTTTTTTATTCCCACTAATATTATAAATGCAAAAGTTTGAACGTTTGTTACTCAATCACGTTCTAAAAGACTGAGTCGATTTGGTTGAAACTTGGCAAATAGTTACATCGTAATCCGGATTAACACATACGCTACATAGGCTACTTAATACACGCGGAAGAAGTCGGGCAAAAGCTAGTAAAAAAAATACGTGTGTTGACTGTACCGAGAACAAGTTTTACAAGGCTCATCTTTTAATGTATTCCTCGATAACCGTGCCCTGCTTTCCATTATTTTTAATGGACGATTCAATATTCTTACGTAAACATGCATGCATAGAATGTAATTTAAAGATAAAAAAAATCATTAACTTCTCAATTATAACTAACAGCATTAGAGCGGTAACAGTTCCCAGAAGTCTACTGTAAAATGTACTGCATTTCTCATTTTACCCTATTCCCCGTAAAGTATATGTGTTTCAGGAGTGAGTGAGATATGCCAGAACCCATTCCCATCACATTATATCATATCTTTCCCCATTTTCGTAACCTTTTCAAATCCATTGCTAAATCTCCATGTATAAAGCAATGGCATGTATTGGCATGTATCGTGGATGTCACAGAGCGACATCCACTTACCACCGGGTGGACTCTGCTCGTCTGCCGCCATCTTTCTATAAAAAAAAAGATTATTTGCGCTAGATCATTGAATCCCCACCCGTGTCACTGTGTTTACTAGAATACAAAATCAGTGATTTCAATCACTTGCCCCACAATAAAGGAAAATATGGCGATGAAACCCGCGGACACAAAAAAATTTAAAAAAGTCTTTTTAATTGGGCTCATGTTGAGGATTATAGCCCTTAATTTACTCGATATTACCTCGGAACCTACAGTTCCTGCAATTCCTGCTGCAGGACATAAGTAATAAGCTGACAGCGGTAACGACAATTAGCGTATAAACAACATTTACAAAGACAACGATGACATTGAATATGCACTTAAGAGTAAATATTATTTTTAAGGATAAATATTTATGTTTTTGTGAGATCATCAATGCGAACAAAAATGCGAGTCCGAGCCGGTATTGTCCATGTATCACTACTTAGGTATTGCATAATGGTATCCGTACAAAGCATAAAAATATGGTATTTAAACAGGATCGTGAGGTATTTGGATGTTTTGAGTAACGAAGGCCGTCATATTTCCTGTTGAAGTACTTGAAACGAGAAGCTTGCAGATAGGCCTTGAATCCTGTACAATGACCTCCTTAGAAATAAAAGCACAAGTGTAATTTGACGACACTCAGAAAAATGCAAGAAAAATTAATAAACTTTTGCATTAATTTAAAATCAAGCTAGAAATTTGGGATTTCGAATTTTAAAAATATTACAGTTCAGCATTGCCGTAAATTATGTTTGACAGCGCTGGTATAAAGTCTTAAAGACTTTTTGGTAAAGAAGAACATTTGCAACAAGTTTATTGTAAAATTTTCTTCTTGATTTCACAAATTGCTTTGTAAAAAATAAAAAGAAACAAAAAAGTATTCTGACACAAACAAGTTAAAATATTCTGCTTTCGGATTTCCCAAATTGTTCTGTAAAGAACAAAAACAATATTTGAAAATAAAGCAACTATCGTAGAAATGATAAAACCCTAAATTAGGTACAACCTTTAAACAATGTTAGAGTCACCTCACATCTGTCAGTACTCAGTTCATTACAAAGAAACCGTCAATTGCCTCATTATCGCCTTTGCAAGTATGTACACGGCACGAAGCCAAATTACTTTTGTGTTAATAAATTATGCGCTAAAATATGTGCATGAATTTGCTTGTATTGATAATATAAGAGTAATATAATTGTATAATATTTAAATATTCACATTTGTTATATGTATATAAGAGCCTATGGCGAAACCAGTATTTTTATTATTATTATTATATTTATTTTTATAACCAACTAAAATTGTTATAGTGTATACTTTCCTATTTGGTCCACTTACCGTAATTGTGGATAATTGTTTCTATTCTTTTATGTAACACATTACTTGTAAAATATTGTTTGTTTTCCTAATATATTGTATTAAAATATAAATAAATCAAATAAAGCGATTTCAAACAAGTTTAAAAGTACCGATTAATAAAGGTTATTATCGGTTTACCATAATACGTTTAGAACGAAATAACTGGTTCCCTAGAGCCTACGCGAGAATCTCTTTTACAAGAATGCTGCGGGATAACTTATTTTCAAAAGAGTTAATTATTATTTTTCACTTCTATCGTACTTTTCTGTATCTACTAATCTTCTAGTCTACGACATGTAGCGTATAATTTATGTGTAATATATTTATGTATATTCGTGCTATAAGTATATTACTTATAATATTATTATATATTTATTTTAGGTTCTATTCATATGAGACTGCGATGAGAGGTGTGGGAATGTATTATCATACATTCTCACGTTGATTCATTGCATACGTTCAATTTATACGTTCTCTCGAATTGCGATGAACCATCCTTATTTCTGTTTAAACAAAGGTTGACCGGCAGAGATTGCCACTTGGTATTAAGTCACCCTTCTTTATGTGTTTTTTTTTTTAAATAACGCCACACACAATGAACCACACTAGGATTCCGTGTCGTGGGTCTTGAGACCACACACCTAGATCCGAACAAACATATTTTGTCTTTAAATAAATGAATGTCCGACCAGAAATCGAATCTGCAGGCAGAGTCATTACAAACTGCTCCAATTGGTCGTCATTACACATATTCACTACTAGACAGTCTAGTAGTGAATATGTTAAGCATTCGCAAGAATGTGTGAATACTCCGTGATTGTAATGCTTTAAGCACACATAGAAAGCTGTTTTCTAAGAGATCACTTTTTGACCGTAGATTTGATCAAAGCATTATCCAAAAAAAATGTACGAATTTTGGGGGTGAGCTAGGGTCATAATAAATCTTCCAGGTCACTTTGACGCTACTTTCTTTGATATCCAAAAATCCAAATTAAATATTGTTAAAATGACGATTAGGAAATGTTATATTTTTTTAAACGTTCGCGTTTTGTACACATTTTATGTTGTAAATCGGGTCAAACACCTAAAATTAAAGGGTTTTATTTACGTTTTATTATTTCTATTCGAGGTTTGGTCACGGGTTACAGCGGCCGTGGTCACGAGTTGACTGAAGAGGCGGGTAAACTAGGAATGGGAGCTGCGAGCAGTAATAAAATCACTAGTCTTTGTCGTGGATCCAGAGACAACAAAGACGAACACACCACCTAGACCTGAACAATCATTTATCTCTAAACAAATTTTAAAGATTCAAGGCAGAAGACTGCCTTGAAATGTCCTGCATTTCGCACTTTATCTTATTTCCCTAATGTATGTTGCCGCGCTGTGAAATAGCATGTCAGAGAACATTGAAATAGCTTAATATATATTCAAGCTATTCTATCAAAAACTTTAATACTTCTCAGATATCTCCGTAAAATTTTATTAGTCCTACATCCACTTACATGTATGAAGTAAAACCGGCACACAGGTGCCGTACATGAGCAAGGCAGACACTCGGCTAATATCAATCGGTACAACTTCGGGCCATATTGAAGTGAGTCGTTTGCTTTATGACTAGCCACAAGGCTCCTAAAGGCACAAGTTTTTAGAAGTAAAAAGGCATAAGTGATAAAAGTTGAAGTTGTGAGGTCAAACGTTTTTAGGTAGGGGTGATGGGTCTGTCGTTTCTACAAGTAAAAGGAGTTGAGTGGAAAAATCGTGTCATCGGGTGAATGCGTCAGTTCGAGTTTAGAGTTAAGGTTTTTAGTTTTAGGGTGATTAGTTGATTACATTCTCACTGTAAAATAGTAAGACTAATGTAACACATCAATCAGACTATGTACTTCCACTGGTAGGTAGAGGCTTCTCTCAAGGCTCGTCACCATTAATTCTCATTCGTTTTCTTCTCATTCAGTCACTAACGGTAACTTTCAAGTCAAGCCAAGTCACTAGACGATCAGTGGGTCTACTGCGAAAACACGAAAATAGAGTTTTCCGGTATTTCGGTAGATTCCTACCACGAAAACGTTCACTACGATATATCGGCGAGAACGAAGTACATTTGAGATTTGAAACTACTCCGAACGCAGGAGACAACGATCGAAATATAGTTTTTGAAGAGAGATCAACTTGGAGATCAAACGTCAAATTTCACGGTAATAATATCTCACCTTCTAAATATATGGAAATACCGGAGATATTTCAAATTTAATTTAAATAAGAGATGCGACTACCGACGTATAGCATTTTGGAAACGTTGTAATAATGAGACAGGGGCAAACTGAAAATCAGCGCTGCGCATGCGAGTACGCTGAGCTTGCGACCTTTTGCGCACTCAGATATTTAATTAACTCTGTATACTTTGTAACTATACCTTGTTTGTGTAGTTTACAGTGTGGCAAATAAAGAATTTATTTATATATAAAGCTCCGAAGGAATGAAAGTCATAGTAGCACTTCGTTCGCTCGAATTTCGGTCGGGCCCGAAACATCGGAAGCGTAAAATCAGAGTGGCACGTAGTCTCTATTCGAGGATTGGTCTACTCTAAGAGTTGATGTGTCTAGCGAACTCGGTTTATCAAAAACCGTTAAAATAGATAATTAGGTGGTGAATTATTTCAAATTCCCTATAAGATACTTTATACACGTTGAATCATTGAATGTTTAGTACAACCAGTAACATGTCAACGTATGCTTCAAGAAGGTCGGGATCCAATGGTTTTTGTACCTATTCAAATATGTACTAATATTATTAATACCTATTCACATTTTTTTTTTAGAAAAGCTGAAGCGTACAGGAATGAAAATTTAAACGACTAATAACGCATTAACATTATATTAACATTATAACGCATTAACATGGGTTATAATGTTGGATACAGTTATTGGTATAGACCAGTCGTCTTTGTCATCCTTTCTAGCGTCTCAGTCTTAATAGATCTAATTTGAATTAAACACATTTTTTGTCAGTACAATGAATTAGTGGTAGTAGATTAGTACGAATCTGTAATGTTTACCGACATCGCGTGCATCGGTGAGCACTAACAATGAATGTAAACACTATGTCGACAGATAGTCCGTGACGCAAGAGTAGTCGTGATCGCATTAGTATTGGCTGATGTGTGGCACAATTAATAGGCGATAACGATTTAGAAAATATTTGAAGCAGAGTAACTGTAACCAGCCCTTTTATCCTTTGCTACTGGACATGTCCCCCTCGTGCACATTCAGAATCAGAATCTTGTGCATGAAATATGTGTGTAATTAAAACGCCACGCTGGCTCAGCGGGTTGGCGAGACCACTCTTTTAAAGGTAGTGAGTTCAGGGCTTGGAGTAGAGTCTTTGTTATCCTTTCACGATACCCACGGGAAGAGATGGGGTAGTGCTATTTTAAAGCCGGCCCACACCACAAAACAAATGTAGCTTATACAGATATGTTTTTTTTTAAATTATCAATAACTTGCATGTTCCAGAATAAAAAAATAATAAAACCGCATTAGGTCCATGGTGGATTATGGTCTGAAGCCCGCTGGTAATTTACTAGGGGAGCCCTGTGCCCTACATTGGGACGTCAAAAAGCCTGAGAAAAAAATATACAGCTAGATTAAGTATACAGTTTCAATCGCTTGTAACATGAACTACACATATTGCGTAAAAAATCGCAAAGTACCATGTAGTCGCGCCACTAATAAAAATAAAATTAACATAATGTTCGTTTGTGTAACTTTTTTCGATATAGGTATCGAATCGAATGTTTTATTCTTTTTCAATGGTTTGTATTCAAGAAGAATATAATTCTTCCGTGCAGTCATTGTCATGATTCTAACAAAATCGCATATCAAAACTTTACATCCTAAAAATATCGATGGAATTCGCCGTGAAGCATAAACCATTAACATTTTACGACGAATACAAAAGGATTCTTTACAGAAAATCCTCCGCAACTATCAGTATTTAAAGCTTATAGATTTGCCCTAAAAGGCCCTAAAATTAAAAGAATAAATCTAACATTAGTGAAAATTGTTTTAATTGAAAAAATCAAATGCATAGACATTTTCGTACGGAAACTGAGCTCGGAACCTATTGTACAGCAGAAGTCACTACGCACAGAGCTCAATCGAAAAAAGAAGATAAATACAGAAGAACTAAAATGCACTAAAAATTCCACTAAAATGCACTTGCCTTTAACGTTCAGTAATTTCATGCATTTGACACATTTCACTTGACCCGGTGCCTCGTTGACCACATCTACCTGCCAGTCAAGTTACGTGATCGGGCATATAAAGAAGCGCTAGAAGTGCCTACTTAGAATATACTCGCACTAATAATCCCTATGAAGAATTCTTAATCTGTTTAAAAATAGTTTTCAAATACTATGCTGGCTTTTCATAACAATCTAAATATGTTAAAAATTTATGCCGTGTCACATGCAAATTTTTTAAATTTACATAATTTTTTCAATGACAGATTTATAGCAGGTAATTATTTGGAATTCGATTAACAATATATATTTCACCTCCCAACACTTCAGACTACGTACGAGTAAGTTCAGGCCCGGCGATAAGGGGGACGACGTGTGCAGCTGTACCGGGCCCTGGATTTCAGGGGGCCCCCATATAATACGATACATGTAATAATAAATCAGTCCTAAAAATCGCATTTGTTATAAGACTACGTATCTAATTACTAATAACAGGTATCACGTTTCTTACCCAAAATCATTCCAATATGGCGGTTATTACTAACACTTTAAAGTACATTTGGGTGTAAGTTGACCTGTTGTTGACTGTACATGAGAAACATAACTACGTTAAATTTTTATACAACCATGCTTCTTCCAACCTGGTGTTGCAGGTGTCCATGGGCGGCGGTAACCATTACCATCACGTGGGACCTCGTCCGCACACTAGTGTATAAAAAAAAAACAACCACTTCCAGTATAACTTGTCATCTCGATCTTCGCCGACGAAAGTGACGGCTACCTTGAGATCGCGAGAAATGCTGAGAGGAGGGGATAAGCATGTGTACGCGCATCGCCGACGAATCGTTGCGTAACCGCTTGCGTATCGCATGACATTGATTGTATTTGGGTTACGAATGCGATATTTTCTTAATAGTTAATTGAATTGGTTTGTAGTGACCACTAAGTAACGTAACAGTTGATAGTCTATTACTAGTGTTGTAGAAATGAGCGCCGAGCGCAAGACGCTCAAGCGCTGACCGCTAATGAACCTTTAAGACTTGAGCGTTCAACGCTCGTAAGCGTCATAGTTCAAGTTTTTAATGTTTGATGGTCTAATTAATACCCTGAGATTAAAAGCTTAATACAATTAAGGTTCTTAAGATTCATTAGCGCTGACTCACAGAAGATTCCCATAAAATGTACTGCATTTCCCACTTTATCCTATTCCCCCAATGTACATAGGTAAATATTTCGAAAGTGCATATAAATGCACTATATGCATATAAAACAAGTATAAATAGTTATATGCAAATTTTAAAAATATATATATTCTATATGCTGATAAGTTACAACAAATTATAATAAACTAGCGACCCGCCCTCGCTTCGCTTCGGTTAATAAGATTTTTTCTAGTAATAAATATAGCCTATGTTACTCAGGGATAATGTAGCATTCTAATGGTGAAAGAATCTTTGAAATCGGTCCAGTAGTTTTGAGTTTATTCGTTACAAACATACAAAAATACAAATCTTTCCTCTTTATAATATTAGTATGAAGTATGATAAACGCCAAGAAAGGTAAGTAAGTAAACACACCTTATGTAAATAGTTAGTATTTAGTTAGTAATAGTTAGTCAGGTTTCGGGGTTGCGGGAAGACTTTTTAAAAAGGCGACGACGTCTTTACAGCATGACGATACTTTATTAAGTAATTGAATCAAAATATGTATATATACATACATACATAAACTTACACACGTACATATATACATAAGAATAAATATAATAGATGCAAGGTACACATAACTGATGAATACATTATATATATATAGGGATTGGGAATAGGAAGTTAATAGGGGGTTTCTTTATCCCATTATACATATTTCGTATTCCTCCTGGGGCATAGGGTGGGATGGAGAATAAACATATATTTGATATTTTCACATATTACGATAACAAACGTATGCATTTTATGACAAAATTTTACGTTACAAAACCCCACAAAAATAAGAGTTTAACCAAGAATTAAAGTAGGGAAGTAAGACCTTCGTAATTGCTACGTCACAACTTTTTTTCAATGCCACACTCAACGGCCTACAGTAGGATTCCCTGTATCGTGGGTCCAGAGACACACACAAAAACAAACAAACAATTGTCTTTAAGCAAACGAATGTCCGACCGGGTATCGAACCCGGGACCATTTGCCTGGCAAACAGGGTCACTACCAATTGCGACAATCGGTCGCCATATATACTTATACGTAAAATATCTTATACCGGTTTTCCATTGGAATCGCTTATTTTATTTACTATTTCGCGTAGGTTTATCTAATTCCTAATCCATACCAGAAAAGAAAGAAATCTTAAACATATATAGAGATGAAAGAAATTTGTAGAAGTCAGAAAAGTTCACGGAGGAAAGAGCCCACGCAAGTACGACGCGTACCTCCCATGATTTGCTCCTTACGAGACATTACCCCACTGGATATACCTACTTGTAATACGAGTATATCCGTAAGTTGATAGGGCCAGGGGTGGTAGAGGCTTTAAAAATACTTCACACGGATTGACCTTTCTGACTTTTGATTTTTTCTGTATTCCCTTATATTTCGGGCCCATATAGACAAATTAGCTTTATTGGTGTGTAGATATGTATAAATCCGTGCAGGATAGGAATAACTCGAAATTTTGTAAAATTTAAATGAGAATGTCTATAGTCCGTTCCAATCCAAATTGAAGAAAACAAAAATAATCAATGAAATTATAAGTAGGTACTGAGGCAGAATAATGTTTATATTCTAAATTGGGTCTTAACGCGTATAATAGAGTTATCTGTGTTCCTTTTATTTGTACTCGACGTTTCTTCACGGGTTACACCAACCATGGTCACGAGTTGACTGAAGAGGCGGGTAGTCCAAGTAGTCAGCCCCAATTTAGAATATAAAATGTGTACAAAACGCGAAAGTTTATATCTAATTTTAATATCGTTGTAAAATTAGTGAATTGTGAATAATACGTGTTCAATAATCGATTCCAATCATTATAACTTTGAAGTTATAATATAATTGAAGTTAACAATCGCCATAACACTAGCTGTAAATTGTTGATAAACGAAGCAAACAGTATTCCAACGATCAAAGTCTCACGAATTCTAATCTCGTGGTGTCCCTTCATGGTACATGCGCGTGCGCATCTATTTACGCCGATCGTAAACCGAACGATCAAGCGATCGTTCAGTTTAATCTCCCCACTTGTACATCAAAAAGCTGGGCATACAGTACGCCACATGTACCAATGTACATCCTGTTCAATATTACGCGAATCGACTTTGACCCCTGTGAGATCATTACACGCACAAATATAGATGGCGCTTCAAATGCTCTGATATTTTAGAGACAGGTAGGTACTTATAAGAAAGCGATTTATTTATTCTACTAATTTTAACTATTCTAGTAAGTGCGACTGACATATATTATAACTCTTTTTATAACGTGCTTTTTATCTGTATACCCAATTTTAATTGTGTTACTTATTAACTGTGTTGGATTATTATGTGTTCTGGCTTACTTATTAACTGTGTTATCGTCGCCTTTAGACATTTATTTATTGCGAGTGACATTTATATAATTAAGACTTGCGTGCAACTCAAGTATGTATACGATATATTATTATGCTCTGTTGGTTACCTTTAATAAATAAATAATTTATTCTGTGTAGCGTTATTATTATTATTATATGATTGCTCTTTTATTAATTTGCAGGTTGCGGTTGCCTACAATGAGAGAACATTAAGTACATATTATAATATACCACACCATCAGAGAGACTCCACTGCTGGATTATATTACTAGAGTTTATTTAGTTGGCGACCTATAAACAAAAAAAAAACAAATCCTATTTTCAGCTACAACTGTACCTTCCATAAGAACTGACAGTGACCAGAATTTATGGTGAAATGCGACCTAAATAGGTGCAATAAGCATTTTTATTGTTTTCACCCGGTTGACTGTATTCCAAATAGATCGAGGCCGATGGAGATAGCAGCGATTGTCTATTGAAACGTATGTTTGTTTGAATAAGTCTGCATCAATAAAGATTTGTACGAAAGCAGATCGATAAAGTCCGCTGTTTGTTCCAACCTAAGCTAATAAAAATGTATTGAAGTAAGAAAAATATATCTCGTTTTGGAAGCGAATTATTTTTATTGAGGCAATTTTTAATATACAACTTTGAATGACAATTTTTGATTATGTCGCAAACAAAGTATACATTAGTCCCCGACATAAACAAGTACAAAACGCAGTAAACAATTAATTAACTATACCAGTTCCTCTATAAGTTAATCAATATAAAAAAAATGGTAAAATGGCACATGCATGGTATATACATACATGGTACATAACAATCAAAATAAAAGGACGGCCATTTTAACAGATTGTCAGAAATTTTTTAACCTTTAATTAAAAAATAATAAAATAATACATGCAGCTTTAGTGTAAATAAGTAAATTTACACTAAAGACATTTTGACATCTGTTGACATAAACCCAAAATTTCGACATAAGAATATGTAAAAATACCACGTTTGTAATCGTTTGTTGATAGTATGAATTCTCATAAGCCCCATATTTAATTTGTCACAACTTTGTATGCGTAAATAAAAACAATACATTCACTTAGCAACAACAGAACAGTATTCGAAAATCAAAATTTTAAAAATTATAATTAAGATGCCTTTAACTTTCGAATGCCGCGAACTGTCAAGGTGCCCTAAAGTCGACTTTAACCTTTCAATACCCATTATGGTCTTGACGGCCTGATCGCTTTATTCGTCATGGGAATAAAAATGAGGGTGAATACTCAATGTTAAACGTCGATGTAAATATAAAGGATTTAACAGAATACTCCAGTAATAAATTCGTACAATAAGATTTTATTAGATGCATTACTAAAAAAATCGACAAAATACTCCAGTTCTTTATACAATATTTTTTGTTTCAGATAGAAATGTGGTAACTGAGCAGACAATCCATATGGTGGTAAGTGAATACTGTCGCCCTGCGACATCTGCTAAACATGCCATACAACAAGTCCAGAATGACAAACTTTGTCAAAGCTGCCAGGATGCTGGAGATTTAAAAATGAATTTGGGAAAAGGGTTGAGAAAATGGGCAACAGGGTGTCAAGAGTATAATGGATATATGTTAATGAATAGCTCTGGCCTATCTTACTCACTATCGAAACACGTTAAATGATACGTTGATACTTTATGATGATACCTTAATGATGCCAATGAAATTATGTATAAATGATACCGGACACTTTGTACAAACAAAAGATTTTTTAGCTCCGAACGTTTGTAAACTGAAGTCGTTCATATGGATTAATAATTATTATCTTCTAAGCTATTATTTACGGACCGGACCCGCGTGGTGGATTATGGTTTGAAAACCGCTCCCACCAGGGGATTATTATTAGGGTGATTATTACTTCACTCTTACTAATTACGACGGGAGGTCTGTATCCAGCAGTGGAATGTTACAGGTTGGTATCGAAAGAGGTTATTAATTAACGGTTTTTGTTAAACCTTGTAAATAAATGTAGGTGCTTACTAAAAAGCAGTACTGTAAAAACAGTCAATTGACATCACGGCACCATAATTACGGTTTCTTATTGACACGTCAACTAATAGCCAGATTGCGTGTATGAAACGTCCTTATAACACAAAGAAATAATAGCGTGGCATGAGGATGTCAAAATGGCTGAGGTCTTAGAACGCTATTGTTAGCAATATAATTTATTGTTTTACAGACGTCGCGATCTAAACACCGTGCGTGGTGTATTCTTTTGCAACACGATTTCTTGAAAATTATTTGTTTTTTAAGGGAATCGGAATAACATAAATTGCGGTTGCAGGATATAATGGAAGAGTTTGTTAGACTTTTAGTAATTAAATAGACATGTAAATCATCCATAAAATGACGCTAAAATATGATGATATGACGTATGATAAAAAAAAATATTTGAAATCCATTGGAAAATTACCAAGATATAGATAGCTACTCAAAATTTGAAATATAATACTCGTGATAATGACGTAACAATGTATACAATCCATGAAATACCTCGCATTATAATCTTTAAAACGGAGATTAGTTAAATTATCCTTTATTTCTCAAAAAAAATAATATGCAAACATTGTAAAGTTTCATAAAGACTATTCAATGATATATCGTCGGCACGTAAGTTTGTATATAAATGTAACGGTGATGTCTGTTTGTATGTCTCACGTTGCGCGCAAGATATCGTTAAAAAATTCAAGATTTTTCTCGAAATTCTTAAAACCTTTTTTGGGTAAGAAATAAAAAAAAGTAAACCTATACTTTGTCGAGTCACTATCTTTATTCTTAATTTTGCCGCGTTAAATAATGACATATTTCATACATACCACCGTGACGTGATATCATTGAATTATATATTACTAGCTTCTGCCTGCGGTTTCGCTCGCGTGGACTAAGCAGCTGTAAAATATTTTGAACACCTGTAAAAACATCGGATAAAAATCCATTAGTTTTTGAGTAATTTTAATAAAACTATTTTTTTATTTTCCTCTATGACACATACCAGTTTTCCATCTAAATTGAAAACTTGATGAAAATCCGTTCAGTAATATTTACGTAATCCTCAAACAAACAGACATACAGACAAAAATACGGACAATTTTTTTTAAAACTACTGTTTTGTGTTCTGTAGCTACCAAAGAGACTTCTCCATTTTTTAAATTAGGTCAATGTACAGACAACCCTGTTACTGTTTTGTTGATGTTTTTTTATCACTGCCAAATTAAGAAGAAATGATATCGGTCCTGCGGCAAATATGACCTGCTCATTGTCACTTCAGCAGAATTCAGCATGCTGATTCTACCAGCTATGTCGGCGACATTAGTTCTTTGGCGAAACTTTTCGTTTCAGATCCTATCCCGCAAAGGAACTCCCAGCATAGCTCTCCATAACTCGCTGACAATACCGGGATGCGCGGTGCGAGACGCTCTACGGCCACGTGGTTCGCCGGTGGTGGCTGGTTGAGAAGAGCCGAAGATTGGGAGAGGCCTACATCCAGCAGACATAGCGAGACAGGCTGATGGTATGGTACCTCTACATACAGAAGTATCTCTTTACCAAAATCGCAATTAAGGGAAAGATCGAATTTAGAATTGCCGCAATAGACCAACAGTCATTAAGGAAAAAAGTCAATGTGCAATTTAAAGTTTACATAATATGTATTTAAAGTTTAATTTAATTTAAAGTTAAAAATAACTTGTCAACTCATCATAAGTCATTTTATTAATTTCCGTAACATACCAACTTCTTTTCATGCAATTACAGATCTTGAAATTTCTCGACACTACATGTATCATATTTAGGGAAACAAGAAAAATGAAGTGAAATGTACAATTATTGGACAAAATATGTGAGAAAACAAAACATAAATGAAGATGTGCCCTAGTTTCATATGCAAAATATTTTTATGAGTGCTCTTTGAATTCAAGCCGCTGGCTTTACGCCTGATAGAAAAAATAACAAAATGTTTAATTATACACCAATTAAAAGAGTAGGAACATTAGCATTTGTAAACGTACATGTAAACTACAAAATTATGCGACATAAAGGACGGACTCTTCAATTAAAAGCCTTTTTTTAATTCCAGAGAAGAAACATTAGTGTATGTACGACCTTTTTGATGTTTTTTCCTGTTAAGCGAGCTCCGTTTAAAGGAAAATATATATAATCCTAATGTAATGCAATTAATTAAAAGGGTTTTACATTTATTTTTCTTTTGGTTCGGCTTTAAGCTGTGGGACCTCACACGAGTACCGGTCATTAAATAGCGTCCCGCTCAAAGCAGTGTTCGCTTCGGTCAATTTTAAGCCTTTGAAAGGGAACAAATGAATAAAATTGGTTTAAGAATTAGTCGGTTCCAGTGGATCTACACAGGATTTTAAAAAAAAAATAATAAACCTAAAATTTCTCCAAAACTGTTAGGTTATTTTTTTAAAATTTGATCTTAATATTTATTTTAGAGCACTTACTTATTTTATATATTTAGGCTGGCTGAACTCACAAATTAAAAAAAATCATTAAATTCATTATGAAATTAGGCAGACATTGGTTAGAGAAGTGGCGAGTCTGTCACTTACGCATAGATGTAGGTAATAGCACTATGTTAGTGACGTCATTGACATAGTATAGCGCGGTCCTTTTCTAACAATAAATGCAATAAAATAAAACATGTTACAATTTTTAATATATCCGTGTGTATAGATTGATATCACTTGTAATTTAAAAGAGCATAAAGCCAAAATACCCTGAAAAGGGAATAAAAGGTTTCGGTGCATTACGTAAAGAACTAGGTGAACAATAAAGTGCACCGCGTGTCATCAACGCCGACACTGCACTCCTAACCCAAATGTAGGACAGCATCGCAAAATGGCCACCACAATGAAATAATGCACACTAGAAAAGGGAGTGAGACTGAGATGTGATATTTGCGTGTATATAAAAAGAATATTTTATTAAAAATGTTTCTTAATAATTTATGTAATATTTTTCGTCTGAAAATTCGTTTAATAATGTGGGACAGCCTCTTGAAATGATCATATCAATAACACAGTTTAAACTACAAGAAAGAGATAATAAGAATCTAATTTTGATCTCAAAAATATTTTACATTGTGGGGGAAGCTGCACGCTGCATTCCCACAGCCGATGGACGCACTCGACTGGCCACGTTACCCCTGTCTCACAGAAGACTACCCTGAAATGTACTACATTTCCTACTTTATCGTATTTACCCAATGTACGTACGTGTTTCGGTAGTGAGTGAGATATGCCAAAGCCCATTCCCATCTCATCCTATCCCTCCCCATTTTCCCAATCCTTTCTCCCAATCCATTCCTTAATATGCAAAGGTGGGCAGCGCATCCGGGGGCGTGCCAACATTTGTCATTTTGGACTGATGTTGGCATGTATCGCGGATGTCTATGGACGACAGTATCCACTTACCTTCAGGTGGACTGTATGCTCGTCTGCCGCCTATTTTCTATAATAAAAAAATGTTTAAAACACATAATTGCGCAGACCGTTGAATCTGCATCTACATGACAAACCAACTGGTTTTTTGCACCCAATGTCCATTTCATAAAATGAGTTTTCTTTGTATGCTATTAAAATAAATAATAAAATTAGTCCCGAATGACCGACTATGGTCTGCCCCGGATGCGGTGCTTGCGTTTGGGATTTAGAGAAAGAGATGGGAAAATGGAGAGGGATAGGATAAGGTGGAAAGGAGTCTCTGGCAATTACTTGAATGTGACTTAATTTAACAAAAAGATCCGATACCACGATAGTCGGAAAACTAGATGTTGCTATTAAAGAGATCGTTGGTAAAGTCATCGCCAGTATCAATATATTTCTGTATATGTATGAACGTATATATTATGAATGTATAAACTATTTCCTTATTGCACCATCTACCTCTATTCCGTCCTACTGACTTCTCTTAACCACCCAAAGGTTGCCTGGAAGAAATCGCTTTAGCGACAAGGCCGTCGGTTGTAGGTACTTCTAATTACTTTGTATTAGTCTATATGTTTTTCGTGTACAATAAAGTATATCTATCTAAAAAATATAGTTCACCGTTCAATTAACTGTTACGACTTGTTTAAAAAAGCAACATACGTTACGAATTTAATTGATTATTTATTAAAGTAAAAATGTATACACATAAAACGAGGCAATTGTTTTTAGAGCGGTGAAGCGTGAAACGGACAGTAAATTATTACAATATTGCAAATAGAGCTCATATACCTACTTTAAGAAAGAAATATTGTTTATACACGCGACGCTGTAATTGTTTTTTTTTTGCCTTCGTAACATAAGCTTACTTACGGAATGCCATGTATATTTTTACGGGAGACAGACACAACTGATAGTAATATAACTTTTTACACTTTCGCGTTTTGTTAACATTTCATATTCTAAATCGGGTCTGAACGTATATCTTTTATTCCTACTCGACGTTTCAGCACGGTGTTACACCAGTTGTGGTCACGAGTTGACTGAAGAGGCTGGGATACCAGACTACCCAGTCTAGGATGGAATCTACGAGCGATTTTATCAACTACCCACATTTAATCTTCACATTCGGAAAGGCTGCGACACACAACATTGCGATTATTATACGCGTTTAGGCCCGATTTGGAATATAAAGTACTTTATCGATATTTGCAACCATCATCGTAACCAACCCTTCTTTCATTCACTGCTGGACATGGGGACTCCTCATCCCCATTGTCTTGTGCATGAGAGATGTATGGTCTTACAACGCCATGTTGGCCAATAGAATTGGCAAGTTCATTTTTTAGACGTGGTGTAGTTTCTCAGTTGTGGTAACAGTTTTGTTATTATTTAGTCGCCTTTTACGACACTCACGAGAAGAGATAGGGTGTTGCTATTTATTATAAAGCCGGCCAGCACCACCCGGCCGGCTTTAAAATAGTGTCTCAGTTGATAAGCTGCAACCTTAGTTAGCTTCAAATGTGTCACTGACCTTTATCATTAACTCAATAAGAAATACAAATCAAATCATTAAACTACAAACTTTAAGCAATTGAACTCCTCTATAAGATGTTCCTGTGAATGCCCTGTGTTTCTCTAAAGGACATTACTTTAAAACTCGATAAAAATTAGAAAAGATCTCAAAAGGTAATTGAAAAGATAAAATCCAGATGTATTTTTATAAAATCAAAATAAATATCAGGTTATTTTCTATTAATATTCTATGATTCCGTGTGGTGTTGCTTAGCTTTAGAATAACACCATCCCATTTATTCCCGTGGGTATTGTAAAAGGCGATCATGGTATAACAAACCCGCTACCGCAAGCGCTGAGATACTACACCACGTCTAAAAGAGTGGTCTCGCCAATCAACCGGGCCATAAGCGTTTTAAGGGCATTGATTCCTATAAGGGCCATACAGATGCGAAATAAGGGCTTATTTATATTAGACAAAATCAATAATGAATCATCATGTTCATTCGTTCTTCACGCAACTTCATCATTGCATAACAATACAAAGACGAGAAGTCCATTCCACTGAATCTATTAAGAGAAATGTAAAATTAGAACACATTAGTAGAATAAGTATGCGTCCGCGTGATGTAGTCGGGAAGCCGCTTTCAGTGGCTGTGATGTATTTTTTTCGGTAGTAGGTGTCGTCGTAAAAAATATTATGTGAAGTGAAATGTCCGACAAAAGTAGATTGCAGTTAACTAATTAAAATATTTCACCGGTAATATTTATTTTGGTATTTCCAACATTTACCCAATCACTAAACATATTTCAATATCATCACGAAAATTAATTTTTATCTCAACATCTTCAATTACAGTTGAAGTTTCTTTGATTACTGGCCATCAATTGAACGTTGGTCAGACGCAGTTCGTCGAGAAATTGGTATAAACCGTGAACTCTTGCAGATAGTCAAAATAAAATACGTGCTTAGACTGCCACATTAAAGTATTCGTAATAATAACAAGTGGCAAGTGGCCGCGTAGTATCGGTCGGCTTTAGCATCACACCGACTCCCCGTGAGTGTCGTAAAATGCGACTAAGGGATAACAAAGCAGCTACCACAAGCCCTGAGGAATTACACCACCTCTAAAAGAGTGTCACCACCACACTCGTCAACCCGCCAAGTGGCGTTTTATCCCTCATGCAAAAGACAATATGCATGAGGGAAATCACGTCCAGCACTGGATAATAAAATGGATGGAATAATAGCCAGAGGTTTTGTGTTGTTTCACCACTAACGACTTTTTTAGAGTGTCAACTATATTTTTCCTTATTTGGTTGACAATGTTCGAGGAAGCTGACGAGTCACGATCTTGTATATTATTAATTCAAAATTGTTATTCTCCTATTTGTGCTGTCCAGTAGTAAAATAGAGCAATCTCATGAATACAGTCAAATACAGTGCACAGTGTAATGTGGACTTGGCTGTACTGGACCCGCGTGGTGGATTATGGCTCGAAACCCTCTTAGTGATTTACTAAGGAGGCCTAAGCCTTGAGGCGTTAAAAAAGGCAAAAAAAAATACATGTAACATACATGTGTTTTTTTATTAGTTCTATACTCTTAAACGATAATTAAAAAATAACATCACATTAAATGGCCCACATTACCGGTGTCATGGGTCTAGAAACACATACCCGAACAGATATCAGTCTTTCAACAAATGTTTGTCTGATTTAAACATGGGACCTATTGCACAGCAAGCAGGGTCATTATCAACTGGGCTAATTCGTCATCTTTGGCATTGAGTGTGGTGTTATGCATTTACTCCTAAACTAAGTGCACTCCTAAACAATAGTTCCATGCTCCATGACTTATTGTCATCCATGACAGATGTTGTCTACAATTGCACGTAATAGTTTAAAATGTTTGAAAAGTACTAACCTATGGAAAGTTTTACGTCTACGTGTTTTACGAAAAGACTTTTAAGTATTGCAAATGCTCTGGACATTCCCGCCTACGTCTGAACGTCTCAACGCCCACGTTTCACGCCTATAAGTCGATTGTCTGTGTAACCGCGTGAAAAATCACTGACAGCCCCCACTGACGTAGTTGGCAGACAGTCCCGCTGTCAATCAAACGGTCCCGGGGTTTGATTTCGAGAGGAATCTGTTTCACGTTGTCCCAGATTTCTCGTGTTTGAGGAAGTCTTGGTACAGATTTTTGGAATTCATTTCGTTAATGGAAAATGTATAGTTTTATTTTAACTCAGTTCATTATATCAACCTGCAGAGGTTTTTATTTCCGGACCATGGGGGTTTCCTCACGATGTTTTCCCTCACCGCAGAGCTAACGACAATTTTTATTTATACCTTATTGGACAAACAAAAATTAAGTACAAAAGGTGGACTTAATGCCTTTAGGAATTCTTTACGAGTCACTCTTTGGGAAAACAAAGAATAAAGAGGGGTGCATTAAAATTGATATATCTACATAAATAATAATAATATATATATCTACATAAATAACAATAAAATACCTATATACGAAGATTATAAATAGAATAGAATAGAATGAAGGAGAAACGCCTTTAACATACGTAATGAGTGAAACAAGCGAGTAGAGAGAAGAAGAATTGTTACAGCCCACATATTGACCGCATTCGGGCAGAAGCTGTATGTGGATAAGAAAGGCTAGATAGTTTTTACCACAATGCTTGAAGACGAGTCTTTAATCAGTGCGTTGCGCCAGTTATGTACGACGCACGGTGCTGAAAAGTGACCCCTCCGATGGTAGGCCTGATCCATGTTCAAAGTCACTCAACTAGCTATGGAGAGAGCTACTCGTATGCTCGGAGTTTACGAGTTTAAAGAAATTTACCAAAGAACTAAAGTCACCGACATAGCTCATAGCATGCTGAAGTGGCAATGGACAGGTCATATTTGCCGCAGGACGGATAAGCGTTGCGGTAGACGAGTCCTCGAATGGAGACTCCCGCCCTCCGGCCAAGTGGATCGACGACTTAAAGAAGTTCGCCGGTACTAGTTGGATGACAACAGTCGAAGATAAAACTCCAGTATAAACTCCAGAATAATCCAGTATAAAACTCCACATTCATTTATATTGAAAATAAAACAAATTATGAGTATCACTCGAGCGTTATTTATTTAGTAGGGCATGTTAACGACGTAGGGTGCATTTTAATCACTGTCAGCTCGCGTGAGAGATCTAGGTCAACGTATTGCCGCTACGACAAGAGAAAAAAGTTGATGTTGAGTGATGTTGATACTCGTAGGTGATATTCATATGGTCTTGACATTTAAGGTAGATTTAAAAAAATACCAAGAATACTGCTGATAGTAGTGTAGTATAGTCATTTAGCGAGCAATGGAAGGAGCTGTGCTAGATAGAATCCGAAACGAATAATTGTGACAAAGAACTAAAGTTCATTGAAAAGAAAAACAGATCTTATTTGACGCGGAACTGTTAACAGATGGAACAGACAAGTCTTCGAATGGAAATTGGATATAGACAAATATAGCATGGGACTGACGACTTAAGTAGCCGGTAGTAGACTTAAGTAGTGGCGGGCGGCGACAGAGGCCTATATCCAACAGTGGAATAATAAAGACGGTAAGATATGGTATGGTAGGTACTACAAGTATCTATTGTTGAGATCCCTACATCCATATAAAGTGACCTTATTCATGAATACTTAAAATACTTAAAAATATTGTTAAAACTGCTAAGTGGGAGTCACAAAATTCATTTTAATTTTAACTGTATAAGGTTACTTGTAGTTTACTTACTTATTACTTTTTACTTGTAGGTAATAAAATCACCGTAGTCTTCACCCGCATGTCGAATTTGTCAATCACGATTTGTATAATTAGAATGCCATTTTTAAAAATCAATTATGTACATTTATTTGTGTCGCTATTTAAAAAGTTTTTGTTATCCTTTAGTCGCCTTTTACGACAGAGATGGGGTGCTACTATTTTAAAGCCGCCTGACACCACGCGGCACTACTTAATACTTATTTAACTTTTTTTTTTACCAATAGGTACCGTATTTTTATGAACTATAGATACTGAGAAATATGTAGTAAAACATTCCTAAGCATGGAAAGTCATTAAAAAGATACGAAGAAGGGAGCTGAGCTTCATTTGCATAATTCACATAATAATTCAATTAAATTAGCAGTAGATAATTTTATGAGGACAGCCAACGGTCGTCCTAGATTGTGCGCACGCGAATTTATGATGGCTGATGGTAAGGGCTCAACTACACGCGATGCTTTTTTCCATTATACATTATGAAGATAAGAAGGAAAGTTTATGTAAAAATGTACACAATGATTTAAGTGTTGTTTAAGGTGAAACAAATACTCCTTTATCTATATATGTATATACGTCCTCTATATATGTATTTCTATCCTCTATATATGTATGTCCGTTCACTAAAAGGTAAATGATCACCGCCGCCCATAGACACCTGCAATACCTGCAATGCGTGAGCGCTGCCGAGCGGTGAGCGAGATCCATGAATCTTAGAATCTAAGGGATGCGAATCTTAGAGGAAAACCTCAATAGGCAGTATATGCCTTGTATTGAGCAAATTTTTATTTTTGTACACTATACAGTCTTTAGAAAATACATAACAAAGCTTATGATACTATATTGGAGTTCAATCGATTATAATGTTGATAAATAACACGTTTAAATATTTAGTCCTAAACACTTATACCTGTCAAATAAGTTTCGGTGTTTTTTTAATAAAACAAAAAAATTGCTTCAATCGTCTAAATATATTTTGTGACCGTCGAAATAGGCTCCATTTGACGCAATACTCTTTCGCCAGCGAATAATCCATTCGTCGAAACCCTTCTTATAGGCACTTTCCGGTAGGTATGGCCTTTTAGAGAAAGAGAAAAGAGCTATATTTTAGCGAATTTTGTTTTATTACGTCATCGCACTCAAAATGGCTGCCACGAAGTAGTAATTTGAATCTGGGGAACAAGAAAAAAAAGTCACACGGGGCCATCCATATCTGGCGAATATGGTGCTTGGTCGATGACATTCGTTGAATTTTTGGCTAAAAATTCCCGTACGATGATTGAGGTGTGAGACGGCGCATTGTCGTGGTGCAGTATCCAAGAATTGTTGTTCCACTAATTTGGTCTTTTCCGACGAATATTCTCTCGTAATCGCCTCATGACGCCTAGATAATAATGTTTATTGACTGTTTGACCCCCCGGAAGGAGACGATACCATGAGAGGACCGAGTGGACGACACCGTGATAATAAAAGAAAACGGCCAACATGACTTTGATTTTTGAGTGGCTTTGACGTGGTTTTTTCGGTTTCGGTTCGCTATCGAAGCGCCAGTCCGAAGCTTGTTGACTGGTTTGCATGTCATACACATAAATCCACGTTTCGTTACCCGCATTTCATGAATGTGGGATCCGCATTGGGTCGGTCAAGCATGTCTGTAGCAACTTGTTGGCGGGTATCTTCTTGAAGAAAATTAAATTCCTCCGAAACAAGCCGTGCCGCGACGCGCTTCACACTTATAACATGAACCAAAATGGTGCGAACGGATTCGTGACACGTGCCAACTTCCTGAGCTGTCTCTTTTAAGCTAGTGCGACGATTTACCATCACCACGTCCTTCACTTTCTTGATATTTTTTTCAGTCGAAGATGTTGAAGGTCAACCAGAACGGGGCAAGTCTTCAACCACTTGTCGGCATTCTTTGAATGCTTTGTGCCACTCATATGCTTTTGTTTTTGATAAAGTCGACTCACCGTAGGCCTTCTCTAACATTTTCAATGATCCCGCACAAGAAAATATATTGTTGGCAACACGAATTTTGAGGCAAATTCTTTGTTCGATATTTTTATCTATTGTAAAATTCGCAAAGTAGGTACACTACGTCGTCTAGCGAATATGAAAATTTTCAAACAACAATTTGACAGATCGCGCCAAGACTTTACATGAAAATTAGCTACAATAGTGCCAACCTTACAGCAATATATTTTTACGCAGGCATTCTTTTTTCAAAATTCCCAATACTCTTTTGACAGTATGTATATAAAATTAACATGTAAATTAATTCTATTATAGAAAATTAAAAAATATATTTATTTCATTAGTACATTTAAAGCAATCTAAATTTTAACCTAAATAAAAAAAATGCAAATAAAAAATACGCAAAATTTTATTTCAATTTTATATCAATGCAATCCCATTCTTTCAGTTTTGGAAATACATCTTACACATCCTATATCCTGTAAGCGCAAAAATCTAATAACATATTTATATTTTCCGTTGTCAACCTCAAAGCCTTTGTCTGTTGGGTTTGAGAGAAGACACTATTGTTTTTAAATTGTCTGATTACCTTTTAAATTTACTGGTTACCTTAGTACCCTATCAAATCCCTAATAAACCAACAAACAATACGATAGTGATTACATTCCCGAAACTGCGCCCACAACGGACAACTGATCGCGATAACGGTGTCGTAATTACGTGTCTATTCGGCAATGGGGATTATTGATGGAAATAAATATCGTGGCAATAGACATGTAGTGGCAGTGTGCCCCAATAGTACTTTATTAAATTCATTCCAAAAGTATGCAAATATTATTAACATTCTCATTTGCATTTCGCATTCACTGATGCTCTGGCAGCCTGTGCTACGAAATAGCGATCTGTGGTATATTTTTCCAATCTACTCGGCTTCTGCGATAACCTTCATACATCAGACGACCTTGCCGAGGGTCGACCAACGCTTCATTTGTCCTGAACACGGTGATCATATTAAGACCTCACGTGACCGACGGTTATCATCCCTACGAGTCACACGACCTGCTTAAAATATGATCACATTTACATAAATGAGTGATTTATATGTTGATCGAGGTCCGATGAAGTAAAGAATTAAAAGAAAATAATTTAATAGAAGGCAATAAAATGAATAACCACTAAACACATTCATTACCCGACAAATATCGTCATATGACAATAAAATACAATATGTGCTATATCTACTATAGAATTAACACTATTTTTAACACCTGTAAAGGCACCAGCATAACGGATTTCACGGATGAAAATAAATCCAATAGTTTTTGAGTAATACTATTAAAAGTATTTTTTTATTTTTCTCTATAACTCAAATTCTTCGCGTCCTATGAAGATGACACATATATATACCAGTTTTCCTTCTGGATACTTAGCAAAACACTAATGAAATCTCGATTAAAATCCGTTCAGTAGTTTTTACATGATACTCAAACAAACAGACATACATATAAACATACAGCCAAAATAAAAAAAAACACTGTTTTGTGTTCTGTGGCTTCTAAAGAGCCCCCATTTTATTAAATTAAGTCAAAGTACAGACTCAACCTTTTTACTATTTTTTATTTTATCATAAATGCAACAAAAAAAACTCTATAAGGTTACATGTTGCATATTTAACGCAATAAGTTAAAATAGTTTGGTTAATTTTAGTTATCGGAAGTGCTGTCATTAATGCACAAATACATTACGAAAACAAGCCATCGGCTAATCCGGAAACACTCGAATGAATTACTGTACCTCTAATTGCATACTTTATTACGAAATACTTTAGTGCATAGACATGGATGACGCGTTCGGGTATTTTCGGATTAACCGATAGCCAATGCTATTACAATGTATCTGTAACATCTTTTTTGAAAAATTAAGTAGTTAATTATCAATAAAGAACTACAGGCTTTTTTTTAAACACTAATAAAAAAAACATTTGTACATTATATATTACAGTTCTTTATAGAAGAATAATAATAATCCTTAGTCACGTAACACAAGAATTGATAGCCATTAAATTGTCCATGACAAATCCGGTTTAGGAATGTTAATTGTGTAATGTACCCGTATTTGTACACTATACCTTTACAGACAGGTTAGATTCTACAGGACTTTTATGTAATTGTAAACATAGAAGGAGAATTACCCGCATTCTACGAGAAAAAAAGAAACCCAGTAGTCAGAAATTTTATGGCCTTTATTACTTATCTGTAAGACGTGTTTTGACTCAATGTTTGATGAATTAATTATGAGAGTTTAGAATAGAAGACAATTCGAGAGATAGTACCGTTGGTATGTTGATTAAACATGTATCAACTAATATATATTATACATATGTATAATACACACATATAATTATATCTTAAAAAGGCCGTGTCTGTACATATTTTTTTTTAAAGTCGTAGTATAAAGAACTTATGTTAAATTGTTTAAAATAATATTTTTTAGAATTTTTGTCTAAAAGCTGTCTGTCTGAAAGCGCATCACGCAAAAACCACTACGAATTTTAATGACTACCTCCTAATGTAAATTTACATTTTTTTACAATGCATAATCGTCATTCTAGACAAACTTTCGTAATTTTTAAAATGTTACAAAATTCAAATTAAGTATTGTTAATAATTTTTTAATAAATTAATAAACAATAAATATGAAATTTGGCATTGCTATAGCTTATGTTCCGGGTTAACCTTTAGGACACTTTTTATCCAGATCCATTACATAGTTCCCACAGAAATGTACGGATATAGATAGGGTAGGAGCACAACATCGATTTGAGAATACATACTAGATATGTTTTCATACATACTCTAGGGCTGACACGTTAGTCTAATAGTGTTCTAGCTCTCGAATACTTTAATTCATATGTGTTTAAATGGAACATTCTTATTACGTAGTGCTTAAGTTTCAAATTTGACGTTTTAATAAACCCCTTCTCATCTGCTTCACCCCCCCTAGAAGTTGCCAACCAGATTTCTTTGAAAAGAACTTATGATGTGTCATCTAGTCTATTTCCATATCGATGTAGCACAATGAACTAACCATCCACGCAAACAAAGTCACGGACACCATCTAGTTAATTGCTATTGCGATATTTTTCACTACTGATAGCAATTGGTATTTCACACGTAATAAGAACTAACGATTTGGTAACATAAATTTGGGCCCTCCCTTGATCTTGTCCGGACAAAATAAAGCGATTCCTGATTAATAGCCCATGTTTATATAACAGTTTATACCTCAGTTGTGTACAAAACAACGGGTAATCGACGGACCGTGACTTAACTCATCTTGTACCTTTTGGAAAAGAATACAATAAATATACGAGGGTAATTTTTGGTCGTTCAACGGGTTAACAAAATTTATATTCATGATGTAATATTTTTCATTAAAGGAAACAATGAATTTTATTTTGGAATACGATTTAATTTTTTTACAATAAGTATCCTATACATATAATGAAACAGTAAAAGAGTTGAGTCTGTACATTGATTTAATCAAAAAAGGGACGCCTTTTGGAAGGAACAGAACCCAAATCAGTAGCTTTTAAAATTTGTGTCTGTATGTTTGTCTGTGTGTGTTTGAGCATCACGTAAATACTACTGACCATATTTTTATCGGATTTTCACTAATATATAACTAATTCACTAGCTAAGTATTTAGAAGGAAAATTGGTATATATGCCATCTTCAAATTACACAACGAAGTTGAGTTATAGAGGAAACTAGAAAAAGTGACTTTTAATAGAATTACTCAAAAACTACTGGATGGCCTTTCATCCTAGAAATCCTTCATGTCGATGCTTTTACACGTCATAAAAATTTTCTACAGCTGCGTAGTGCACGCCAGCGAAGCCGAGGGTAGAAGCTAGTAATAAATAAATTAATAAAGTCACATTCGAGTCACACTACGATTCTCTGTGTCGTGGGTCCAGAGACATGCACAAAATCAAACACACACCCAGAATCGAACTAACATTTGTCTTTAAGAGTTTGTCCGACTGGGAATCGAACTAGGGACCTTTTGCACAGCACGCAGGGCAATATCAATGTGATAAGTAAAGCATTGGGCAACGGAGCGTTCGCAGGGTTCCGGTTTTTGTTGCCTTCATAAACGAGTTATCAGGTTTTAGAGTCCATTTTCGTTGCTCTAACCGAGATCTACTAAGTAAGTTCGACTATAAATTTGGCAGGTTATGTATTCAAACAAATTCAAAAACCCCTCTTTTATGGTTTCGCTGTTGTCGGTTAAAAAGCATTAAGTGTTTAAAAACCTTAAAAGATGTAAAACAAAACTCATCATCATCGTATATAAACGTGGTCTATCATATTAATTATTTATACAATAATAAAATAACTTCAACCAATAATAAATTATCACTCAACAGACATACCTGCTCATTACGTACTAAAGAAAGGGCGGTTAAAAATTAATAACCCATTGAATGCGATAAGGCCCTTACGCCCGCATCGACATTGTACACAGGAAACAACAAATAACCGTTGTAATGCGTCTGTTGTGAAAATTTACTGCAAACAGTTGATAATATGCGACGGTGGACTGCACATTTCCACATGCTACGAATTAAGGTTGTTGTCCATTGAAGCCAATGAGGCATCTAAGACTACAGACTACTGATTGAATAGTTGAAATAACAGAAGTTTCAAATTAGCGACAAAAGGAGTGACAAGAAGAATTGGAATAAAGAAATCAAAAACTTACTATTGAAAATAAATTCCTTAATACTACACTTAATGGGTCACACTAGGATTACATACGTCAATGTTTAAAGTATGTGTTTACAGTTGATTTCGTGTTAAATGTCAAATTGAAATCATTATTTGTACTTTCAATTACGGACGTGATAATAACTGAGACTGCGGATATAGTGGATATTATAGACCTTACATTTAGGAAAGCAAATGGAGATAATACAGTTTTAAAGGCGAAGATATGTTTCAAGGTAAAAAAATTTAATATACCCGTATATTGGCAAATGTTACAAAAGCCAATTAAGTATTAAAGACATTTTAATGTAACATTACGCTGTAAACGGTGGCTTAACTCTAATTGTTACTGTTAAATATTTCGATATCATTCCTCTGCCATCATCAATCATCAACGAAACAGACAAAATTTTCCTTGTGCGAAGCAACCAGCCCTTTCAGTATCCACTGCTGGACAACGGCCTCCCCATGCACTTGAGGGTTGGTGAGTCCACTCTTTCAGAGGTGGTGTTGTTCCTCAGCGCTTGTGGTAGTGTGTGGTAGTGCGCCTGTGTGGCTGCGTTATCACTTAGTCGCCTTTTACGACACCTGCGGAAAGAGATGGGATGATGCTATTCTATAGCCGGCCGACACCAAAGGTAAAATTTTCCTTGGAGTCTATTATTTGTAACAAACCTTATATAAAAATAAATATTTACCGATACAAAATGTGTGAGTACTTAATATAGTATGTCTAAATCACATTTCAAAATATATCGTGAAGGTAAAAGTAGTTCAAAGTGAAATGTCACTAGATACATTTTGGCAACTGATTGTGATTGTTGAAGCGACGAAGCAAAAATAGTCCGGCTATAGCCTGCAGTGGATCGTTATTGGAATTCACTTGCATGTATCGCATTTCCTTAGGACATCCGACTGCTATTAAATATTGACACGGCTTTGACCACAAGACTAATTATAGAACGAAAACGTCCTTTAAACCGATTTATTATCTTTATGACGCTTTAAGAAAATATCTAAAGACGTTTAAAGGAAAATTTGTTTTTCATTTTCCGTCGCAGTACTTACTTGATCTTCTTAGTAAATGGCGTATTTATTGTCTTTAATATGTTACGTCGAGGAAGAGGTGAGGTTTTTCTGTTGAAAACCAATTATTGTTTCTATGCAATACATTTTTAAGTGGTACCAAGTAATTGAAGGTTGTTCTTCAAATTGAAGTACAAATTCAATAAAATTATGGAAGCAGTGATCAACAGAATTACCAGTTATAATTGAGTATGTGTAAAAAACCTGCGTCGTAATTTTCATAATGACTTCGTGCATATCCAGGGTCGTCTTATTAGCATATTAGTGTATAAATATAAGACTTGCTAAAGGCCTGGGTACAATATTATAATCTATATATACATATAATAAAAATGTAACTGATCGCTGTCTGTACATGGAAGATATATGAGAAAAATATTATTGGGGGCGTTTATCAATGCAATAGAACCCAAAACAATGATTGTTAGAATTTTTGTCTGTTTATCTGTTTGTCTGTGTGTTTGTGCGCGCTAATCTTAGAAACGGCTTAACCGATTTGTGTGCAGTTTTCATTAATGTATTGTGGTAAGCTTCACTTAAAATTTAGTGTTTGTTTTATTTCAATAAGTTCATAAATAAAAAAGTTATAACAATTTAAAGAATCATGTCGAATATTTGTTCGATAAAAAATAAGCTGTAAGAAATAATGTGTGTGATCGTTTTTGAAAATACCAAATACCCGTAAGAAGGTAAAGATGGTGTTTATAAACTAAAGTCCACGCGGACGAAGTCGCGGGCAACGGCTAGTATACAATATTTTTATTACCTTGTGTTTTATGGAAACGATCAATATTATCACAGTTTAAGTGCTAATGCTACCGCAGGCGAATCATTAGCGAACAATGCATTTGTAACGATAATGAAGAACTTGAATACGTGGCCTCAGTAACAGATTATGTAGGCATCTAATGTGCCTCAGTCCTCAAATAATGTATTCGTGATGATATTTATTACAGCAACAATTTACATCTATTTGCCAATTGCTGCGTACATCCTCAAGTCAAGATCGAGGCAAGGCCACTCGCTTCCTTTAAAAACGTGGAGACTTTGTTGAACGTTTTTATACGCCTTCTAGCGCTACTGTATGTTCTTTTTTCTATTTTTAGTTGCTAATCTACAGATTTTATCGCAAGTGCATTATGTGGAATTACAATATTTGAAACTTTTTCAAAACATTTGCGACGGATTAAAGATTGATGACAATGTGTTTGTTTGATGTTAATGCGTGTGACAATGTTTTTGTTAATTGATGACGTATTAAGGATGTATTGTATACGATCGTACATGATTTTGGTATTAAATTATATTTGAAAATTAGATGGAATTGTTAATACATACTGTTAATACTAATAAAAGATTTTGAAAATAATATATTGGAAAATAAATGAATCTTATTATAGAAATATGCCACGGATTTGCGTATAAAATCTCTGTGGTAAATACTTATCTATTTAAAGTTTTCATTGATATGTTTCTATAAACATTAGGGAAGTTAACGATTCTGAATGCAATATTTGTAAAACATTTCTACTAGACGGTTACCGTTCGACGTGCGTTCACAAGAATTGATAGACAGATGTTATAAACATCAGTGTGTTGTTTATGGAAGCTAATAAAAATAATTATTATCAGTTTTATAAATTGTAAATTATAGTCGAAAAATAAACTCAACGTTGCTGTAAATGAAAGTTTACACGATAAAAATGTTTGTTAATATTTTAGAAAAGTCAATCCAAAAAATAATTATATTAATTCAGGAAAACCAGATTCAATTTGTAAACAATGAATTCACATCTATGAAATAAGCATATAGAAGTCTCAGGAATAAAAATTAAACTGAATTATAGACACCATGAAATGTTAACTTTCTTGCGATTTGGAATTTTCGTCTATTTTCGTTCCCTAATCTTTACCGACCAATCAAAGATTAGATCCCGACATTTACAGTCGACTACCAACAAAATTTTACCATCTGTTACATATGTTCAAGCCATTATAACCTTTTTGCATATTAGTACAAAGAACAAAGTTGTTCGTAGACATTTCGGTATAGACATATTTTAATGTAAGCACATGTAATTTACTCATAGTTGTTATACGAAATGTTTTAATAAGATGTGCTTTACTGAATTTCGAAGATGTCTTTGAAATTAGCGGTCATTTGGCAACTGTATCGCATTAAGATTTTTATAAAACTGTATCGCATTAATTTACTGAAACAAAAGGTTTTCTACTGGTGTATATTATCTTTTAAAAATAAATTACAGGAAAGTTCGTCGTTCGCCAACTATTCTGTCGTAGTCCATTCGGATGTGATTTAAAATAGATCTGGTATCTAGTTCGACTTTAGCAGTCAAAGCGACAAGCGTTTTGTTGGCCATGTGTTAGATATTCAGTTAGTTTTGTTTCTCGGGCTATTTACAATAAATCTCTTGTTGCGTATGTGAAATGTCGTCAAGTATTTCACGTAGGTAACGATACGTTGAATAGTGAATTTAACTAAATTAGCTTGATATCATAAATTCAGTCATTTATTTATTGTACTTTAGGTGATTTGTTAATCACTCAGAATGATGTCGAAATACTAATCTCGTTTTTTATTAAAGTTCTAGGCAAGGAAAATAATTATCAGAGTGGATCAATACTTCAATATTGATACTGAAGTCAACGTTAATATACGATAATGCATCTATAATAAATCTTAAATCTATAATATCTATGTAAAGGAGCCATTTAAGGCGACAAAGTAGCTGTAACTAATACATTAATTGAATGCGTGTCACCACGGCTTAAGGAGTTAATATTCAACGTAATTCAAACCGGTTTTCAATCTACTTTGAAAGATTGTAAATTATTCTTTAGTGTTTTCATTGAATTATTTTTCACTTCGTTTCACACCTGGCATTTAGGGTTCGTTAAAGAATTTTCCTATCACAGAGAACAGTGGTCTATTTGGGTTGATAAAATTTTAATTTTTAAAAATATATAATTTATTAAGTAGATGAATTTTATTATTAACAAAAGTATTTCTATTTGTAAAATTGTTTTATATTCTAGTTCAATTGATATTCCAATGACTGATACAATAAGAAAAAAAAAAGTTCTTTTGAACAAACGGACGTTTTACGTGAGATTCCAATAGCACTCTCTTTAATTAATTGAGAAGTTAACTTACGCGACAAAAGAAATTTCCCTTCAGACGAAACAGACAAGGACGGTCAGGCTTGTTAAAGAAGCTTTGAAATTAATTCGGACAATGAGATAAACTTCTAACGATTTCGCAGAATTATATAATTTCAATGAAAATACTGTAAGAGAAATGTCCAAATAATTGAACTTGTCCCTAAAGTTTCCGGGACACTTATTGCGTAAGACGAACCGTCAACTTTAATACTTCACGAACTAAACTTTTGGGTTCTTTTCTTGACATTCTTTCCACGACGATTTAGGTATTTTAAAATATGGTTATCTGTTTTATATAAAAGAAAAGATATTTCTGGTTCAATAAAAACGACTAACTTAACGAAATAGTAATTAAAAGTAAAACAGTACTTACATTTAAATGAGGGGAAAACACAATCCGTACACAAATCTTTCGGAATCAGTACAATTTCAAATCTATCACTGAGAACCTTTCAAACACAACTAATATCTCTTATATATCACATCGACAACTTAACAAATAGGGAACCTGGAAATTGAAACGGGCTTAAATTTTGAATATTACCGTAGAGCTAGATATACGTAAATTTTCGCGCGGAAAACCTGTAGAGTGTAATCACACACCACCCACGCGACTGTCGGCGAACGACTGAACGGATTCACCTGCATTGCGTGCGCTGCTCGGTGACGCCAGACAGAGCCAGCAACAAAAACCTGCGCAGTTGCCAGAAAAGGACAGACGCCAACACACGTGGTCCTACCACCTCGGGGGGTAAAGCCGTTTTCAGGAAAGGGGCGCGTTATTACAAAAGCTTAGAATGAATAGGTATTTTGCATTATGATGCCTCGGACAATGGCTCGAGTTATGCCTTTTGTTGGTCTGGTTCGATGCGACATTGCGTCTATCTTTTTCGTTAATGAACAGGCTTTTGACACGATAAAAACGGCTCCGGATTATTTATGTTTCATTTCCTTGCCACATTGCCGTTCCGAAACCAATTTATTTTCGCTGATTACAATTTTATTTCTTGAACTATAAACATAAATTTCTTTGTGTAAAATTACTTATAATTGTGTAAATTTTGTAAAATGAAATTCCAATTAACAAAATAAAAACGTTTTATAAGACTTTAATAATAATAAGACAGATCACACATAGCTATGTAAACGGAAAACAATAGGCGGGTCTTATTGCAATTATGCAATCTCTTCCAGACAACGTGTGACAGGGAAATGTGATTTGGAAAAGTAGGCATCACAAGTTACATTAAAAAAAGTGGGTTTAGCAATGACAAAGAAAATAACCCAAATAAAAAAATCCTTAATAATAATGAACTGTTGTAATTGAAACTAAAAAAATGGAAAACAATGAAGAGAAAGAACACCGAAGGAAACAATATGAATCCAATATTAAATACGTGATTGAAATCGTTGACGAATCGAATCGTTCATATTGTTGTTACAATAAAATAACACTTGTTTTATTTTTAAAATAATCGACGTGAGAACCAATGAAAATAAACGTATGATGCAATATTTTCATAGAAATCATTATTATGATGACCTAATCGTTTGTGGTTAGACACGAATACGTATCAAGTGCGCCTCCTTTTTCGCAATTTATAGTAAGTATTCTTCTCATTCGACTTTTTTCTTCTTCAAATTCAAATTCTTTAGAGAATATCGATATATAGAATATAATATAATAATACATTCTTTGAGAATTTATATACAATAGAAATTTATCACACTGAAAATTTATGGACAAAGAATCTTATGTTGGTTTTAGTTAAAATTTTACATTGTAGTATATACCTAGATGTTTCCCAAGGATCGCCACCACGTGCACAACTTCATTGCGTTTCTCTGCACCTACACGGTGTCCGTTCAAGGATTTGTCTACTTCATCGGTAGTCGGTCCTGTGGCAGACATAATAATACTTCAGCATAATGACTGAATTACTTATGTTGGTGATTATCGTTATTAGTTGAATGTCTTCGTTTTGAAACTTATCACGCAAATAAACTCCCAAGAAAATGTTTCATTTAAACATCATTTAACCAGTTCCAAAATGTCCAAAGTATTCAAATTACGTATGCACAGAGCTACGCTACTACCTACTACTAATCTGTGACGTAATTATGTTGGGTCGTTAGTGAATACAATATCTGTGTGTGTGTGATTATCATAAGCGGTGTGGTTGTTTACATGATAATATCACATCACGCTCTAGTCAAAGATTTAGAACGACGTGAAGTTCAATGTCGCTTAAGCCTTTCTCATTCTTTGATAACAATTTAATCATAACTTACTGTAATGTGCATTACAGTGGAAAGTAGGTACATAACGTGATGATGATCAGTGTTACATCTATTTTGATTTTAGGTAGTGGCAACACAATACTATTATTTTCACAATTTGGCAGCGTCGTGAGGACGTGTGCCAGTTACTTCTCATTTTGACCAAGTAATTTGTATAGGTTGGCGTAAATTATTTGCAACGATGCTCGTAAATAATGGGAATGGTATGAGACGAGTGCAATTTTGAGTTATTTATGTTTCACGGTTCGTATCAATTTCAGCTCGTGTAAAACCTGCAGATTCTTGTCATGGCTATCGTATGTTGAGCTATTTTGAGGCTATTTTGAGAGGGGGAGAGTGCACGCTGTGTGTGTAGATTAGTGTAAAAAATGTGTAGATTAATGTGGTTCTACAAGCTTTCTATTCATATTTACATTATGTCGACACTTATCTAATTTCGAACAGGCAGAATTAAAATAATGAATTTACATTTGCGATCTTGAAACACAACTATATATAAAACTAATCTATAAAGCCTTAAAAAAGAAGGTAATCTTTTTTAAGGCTAAGAGTACCTCTATAAATAAGGTAGTGAGTAAGATGTGCCAGAGCCCATTCCCATCCCATCCTATTCTATCTCTTCCCATTTTCCCAACCCATTCTCCAAATCCATTCCAATATCTGCAAAGGTAGACAGCGCATCTGGGGGCATGCCAACATTTGTCATTCAGGACTTATGTGGGCATGTATTGCCAACATGTATTGCCAGGACATCCGTCCCCATGGACGACAGTATCCACTTATACTTATACAGGACTGTATACTCGTCTGCTACCTTTCTCAATTCAATTTAATTCTTTATTGCATTCATGTTCTCAACATGTTGTTTTTTCCGTAAAGAAAGAAAAAACATAAAAAAAACATCTAAAAACTGGAACCCTTATTAGTATTTATTTAGGTGCCTTTTAAGAAGCCTTTGCGAAGATTTTCTGAAAGCCTCTAAGGAGATTTCGACTCTTAGATGCATTACTACTCACTTAATTACTTAAGCTGACATTAATCTTCAGGTCTCTTTGATCTTGTTTCTTTGCGTGATATCTCAGCAGATGACATTTGATATTTAAGGATAAAATTCTCATTATCAAATAAATCTCTAAAAGTGAATAAATTTTTGATATTCTATTTTCAATTAAACTCTGCATAAAATCTGATACTAAAACTGTATTGTATGTTGTGATTTCCTCTCAAATACCCGTTTTCTTCTGTAGTCCGTTTCAATCCAATTTACCGAAAACAATACTAAATCAACGAACTATCTCAACGTTTAGCTTTAAATCTAGGGCAAACTTGCAGTTTCGATGAATCAAATCATAGATATATAAACAATTATCCACCACATTTTTATTTACATTTTGGACAGATTGGATTGGAATCGACAATATACTTCTTCTTCGTAATTAAAAAGTTCTGGTTTCATTACTTTATATTATAGTGGTTTTATAGTACATGCTAGCTTGCGATTGCCTTCAATTCGATGTATTTTAAAAATCACTGAAAAAATCCTTCCAGGAAAGACAGCGAGCGCATAGGCGAACTATCGGGCCACAAAAAATATCGGACCAGTGGGTCCCAACATTAACGTAACCGAGCAGACAAACAAAACATAAATGCGGGAAGAAGTAGAGGTCTTTACCAGTGTTTAGATCGCAAGAGGCACTTGCTTTTCCATTAATTCTTGTAAGTCAAGGTTACTGAGTGTTTGAGGAACCTTGTAAATGAACTTTCCATACATAATACTCACTTGTGCCCGCGGTTTCGCTTGCGTAGATTTAATTACGTTTAATTGTGATTCCATTTAAAATTTGACAAGCTGTATTTTAGCTCCCTAACACAACTTTGCAAGGGGTAAAACATGTGTTTAATTATTTGTATTATAAGTATGTAGAATATTTATACCGAGTATCAAGTTAATAAGACATTGACAATTTTTTATATACCTTGGCACTTTTTATGTACAGTGTCTTCGTATTAAAAAAAGGAAATTACTGTATCATAAAGGGCTATATGGTAAAAATATAAAATATTCTTTACGGCTTTTGCGTTGAGATCATGACGACCTCATTTTCTTACCCGTTTTTTTTCATTATCATACTTTGTCTAGTACTATATACATTGTCTTGTCACTCAAATCGGTGATAAATTATATAATTGCATTGAATTACACCAACCTTGCACAGAGGTTGAGAATTAAACGAAACAATTACATATTTTATAATAGAATCTGCATATAAAAAAGTGTTACAGTCTTCGCAACGAGACATGAGCTTTGCATCTGTGTGAGTGGGTGCCGCATTGTCCAGTCCGATTGTCGAAATGGTTCGCTTTGTACACTATCTGTGTGCACTCACGCAAACGCAAAGTTCATGTGTAGTTGAGTGAGCTGTAATGGCCAGTATTTTTGATTGTTCTGTTGATTCTACTGTAACTAGTAAACGTTTAACGTGATTTAAGTCCTTTGTATTTGTATAACCAACACGGATAGGGAGGGTGCACGCTGCAATTCCACAGGCGGTAGGCGCACGTTACCCTTTTCTCACGGAACACTATCTTGAAATGTACTGCATTTACCACTGTACCCTATGCATTTACCAATGCTCTATGCTAGAGCCCATTCTCATTCCATATGTCCCATCTCTCCCCGCTTTCCTAACCCTTTCTCCAAATCCATTCCTAGTTCCTCAAAGTTAAGTTAGGCATCCGGTGGCATGCCAAAGCTTGTCATTCTGGACTAATATTGGCATGTATCGCGGATGTCCATGGGCGACGGTATCCACTTACCATCAGGTGGACTGTATGCTCGTCTGCCGCCTTTTTCCATTAAAGAATGAATGAATAGAATACATGGAATGAATATAATTCCATTAGAATATTAGAACAATATTTAATAAAGATTGGCGCTAAAATGAGAAAAACATTTACCTTTCACGTAAGATGACAGATTCCAAATTCAAATGTAATTTCATGTATTTATTTTTCTTTATTGTAACGGTATTTATGCCCAGACTAGGTATTTTGTCTTCAAAAGATATGTGCAAATGTAATAACTATTTGTATGCAATACATTTACAGCGACCTCGGAGGTACAGGATACAATATTTGCTAACAAATTTGTGTTTACGTATTACTGACTCCTAAAAGAAAAAATACATAAACGTTATGTCATATTCATATGTCAAGGATTAAATATATATATTTTTTGCGTACACTAGGTACTCTTATGTTGCATTACCAAAATATTTTACACAACAAACTGTAATAACAACTACAGTACGATCATGTTTTTGGCAAATCGTTAAAATACAATAGAATTATTTGCAGAACAAATTCAGGACGAATTTTATTTTCATTCTACATATTATTATGTCCTACATAATAATATGTAGAATGAAAATAAAATTTATTAACATCATTTTAATTTAAGTGAGCGGCTTAGGTCTAGCTGCGAATGACAGCTCGAGAACTGGAGAGAGGCAGTCACTAACATCCTGAACGCAGTCGTTGATAGCTGGGTGTACCCATTCCTGAGGCACTAGTTAGATAGATGTCTTATATATTTAATATGCACTAACACTAGATAGCCGTGTGATGTAGGCCGGCTATAAAACCATCTCCTCCTGTGAGCTAAGCAAAAGGCGACTAAGGGATAGCAAAGCGCTATCACAAGCTCTAAGGAACTACACCAGCGCTAAAAGAGTGGACTCGCCAACCCGCTTGGCCAGCGTGGCGTTTTAAGATCTTACATCCCCCATGCACGAGACAATGTGCATGAAGGGCCCATGTCCAGCCGTGAATACTGAGTGGCAACCTCTTACTAACCTAACTAACCTCTAACTTACTAACGTCTGGATGGAGAAATTAGTCTAAAATAAAGATTATTATTATTAATATATGTGGTTGGAGACTGAACAGACACGGATGCCATTCACGACTGCCAACCAGGCCCACTGATGATTGGATAGAAGTCAATGATGATGGATAACACAACCAATATCATTAGACATTGATTAAAACGAAGTTAAGAAAATTTCTTATCAATAAAAATATATGTAGTAAAATGAACAACAGCTACGTTATTAATTATTACTTATTATTATAATTACTTTATAGCAGAAAAAGTGAAGTTTATTGTATTTTTTATTACACCGGGTAAGTCCAACTAATTTACTACAATAATGGAATAATTGTTACAAGGATTTTTCCTTATTGAAGACGCAAATATACTTGTTAATCTAGTAAAAAAAATCTTAAGTAATAAGCATCCTTTTATCTTGTATAATCTAGCGTCTAGCTCGGTGAAGGCATGTAAATGTGACGTCATAAGATATAAAAATGGCGCTAAAGTCCTACGACTTTGTTGGCGGTATGCATCGGATTGCCTGAACCAGCGGGAGGAGAGAAAGAAAAACGTACAGCGGTCGATGGGAATAAAATTATGGTGTTGTTCTAACTGTCACCAGTGGTGGCGGTTTTGATAATGACCGATGGGAGTGGAATAGGTCTCCAACTCAGCAAATGCCGCGGACAAAGCACAGCGCTGCGCTGGTTTTCAGTGGAGCCATTTAAGATACTTGACTTGAATGTTTATTATTACAAAATCAACAGCACGCTGTATAATAATACAAAGTATTATATATCATAAAGGATGTACATTTTGCAAATAATTACATCAGTTATATACAAGATATCCTCGACGAGGAGTCGTTGCGTACAGTGTGGTCGGCAATACATTTTATACCGCGTAGGTACCCGAAAGTTGTGGAACGCACTGCCAGCTGAGGTTTTTCCGTTACGCTAAGACATGAGGCTATTCAAGAGAGCTGTGAAAAGGATTCTGCAAGATTAGCAGAGTACCCGCATGCCTCCTGGTGTTGCAAGTGTCCATGGGCAACGGTGACCACTTACCATCATGCGGCCCACCCGCTCGTCTGCCATCTATTATATAAAAATAAATATGAACTACGGACAATATGGAGTGAGATGTTTGTAAAAATGTGTAAATCGCAGGATGTATGTGAAAATCAGTGCTGTAACTCTCTTTGGTGTTGCAGCATATGTTGAGCTACAGACCTAGTCGACACAATTACACAGCATTATCTCTTATCTGTGCTGTATGTTAAATTTTATGTATTATGGGGTTTTGTGTGCACAAATAAATGTTTTTCATTCTTCTTTCTAAAGAAAATAAGTGAGTGTGTGCTGAGTTTGTGTCTGTACGAGCATATACATATGAGAGAAGTGAATAAGCCATATTTTTAAGTTACCTGCCTCGAGAACTTGACTCAAACTCCATTACCTTAAAGATTAACCTCAAGAATGTCAAATATGATAATGTTTTTATAAAATTTCTATTTGAAGTTACTAATATATTGGTTTACCGAAAATAGTATCTGACTTGGAATTTAATATTGCCGTGAAATTATGAGGAATTTATATCTAACGTATAATTAACACCGAGATAAATAATTATTATAACTAGCCTATTCCCCGCGAGCTCGCGTGGTATATACGGTGATGTTTTATATATACTAAAAACTCGCGGAAATAAACTACACGATAGTGAAAACCGCATCAAAATCCGTCTATCAGCAGCCAAGTTAGAAGCGAACAGACAGAAATTGCGTTTTATAAATATAGAGGAGATATGTACTTTCATATATGTATATATACTTAGATATTCCTGTATATAACAATACATATATGAATAAACACTTTTGGGAGGGGGAGGGTGCACACAGCAGTCCCACAACTGCCGGCCGCACTCGACTGGCTACGTTACCCTCTCTCACAGAACACTAGATAGGTACCATAAAATGTATTGCATTTCCCCATTTAATCCTATTTGCCCGATGTACGCACGTGTTTCGATAGTGAGTGAAATATGCCAGAGCCCCTTCCCATCCCATCCTATGCCTCCCCATTTTCCTAACCCTTTCTCCAAATCCATTCCTAAATCTCCAAAGGTAGGCAGAGCATCTGGTAGGCAGTGCCAACTTTTGTCATTCTGGATTGATATTGGCATGTATTATATATGGCATGTATACGAGGGATAAGGCTTATTTTTTAATACCTTTAAAAGTTAGATTGAGCTAAGAAAACACAGACATTAAGCCCTTATGTGTCGCTGATATCGTAATCATTTTCTCGAAAAAAAATTCTTGTTTACTAGCCATTTATTAAAAACTAGCGATCCTTCCTCGCTTCGCTTCGGTTTATAAGAGTATTTTTTCTGACTCAGTTGAAGAATATCATCAGAACTTTAGCTAATTTGCACATAATATATAGCCTATCTATGTCCATCTGGAATAATGTACCTTTCAAATGGTAAAAGAACTTTTCAAATAGGTGCAGTGGTTCCGGAGATTACCCTCCACATACACACAAACTCACAGAATTCGCACTCTCTCTTTATTATATTAGTATATTATAAGTATAGATACGTGATAAATCCGAATACATAATATATGCATTACTATGCTGTTTTACGCAGAACATATGTAGGTGTTTTCATGTGTCATATTACAATTTCACGTGCGTGGCAAAAAATCGAGTAACAAAGCTATTATTACAATATGGCGACTGAATGAGTGACGTGGTCACGTGGCGAAAAATCGTCGACACGGCCGACATGTCGGAGCGATCGGCGCGGATTAATGGCCATATTATGCAAATACGCCCCCGTGTACACCGGAACAGCTCCGAGCGGAAATATTGCGCGTGGAACCATAGTCAAAAGAAAGCAGTAGTTTAATTTCGGCTCTGTTCGTCGAGATAATTAACGGTTCTCCGCAGTAAAGCGCGGCGGTTGACTGCAGTGTATGTATGACGTGCGTCGTGAACGTTCAGTGTAGGTCTCCGAATCTATTTCATATTTAGCGATACATTTTTGAGCTAAATTAGATACCAGACTCTAACGTCTCACTTCGAAGCACAGGTCTTCCTTTGTGGATTCAAGCCAAATTCACCACGCTGGCCTAGGGTAGATTGATTATTATTACAAGTCCTTTTTTAGTTTTCGGACCCTCGGGTTTCTGTCTAGTTTGTAAGTACATAGAAATAAAAAAATCCGTAAGTTGTAATATGATGGTTCTCTAACTCACGTTCACTTAGATAGCAGAGTAATTAGACTTTAAGTTTAAGACTCCTGACTGAAGATAAGTCGCGCGTAACTCTAACTACATAATTTATACAATATTATACGGCATTACATTTTTTTAATAATATTCCAAATTCATTAAAAAAAACTTAATTTCACATTATTTAAAAAACGATTGTTGACATGACTTAAGTTTAAGTGTTTTATAAGATTAATGAATTTATTAATGGGAATTATAGTGGATACAGCATTTGAATATGTTATAGTTATTTGAAAAGAAATTGATTACAATCGAATGAATTTTTATACATCAATTAAAGAAAAAAAAGTAAGCCTAATTTGATATTAAGTATGGTGTTAAGCGGTGTTTCTTTGTTTATTTTTGTAAGAATTTATATATTTTTTATACTATATATATGTAATTTTGCACGCCGTCGATCTGACCACCTTTTGTAACACACATTGCAAATAAACAAACTGAATTGAACAAACCGGTTTACAGGTCCCAGTAGAGACACGGCACATACACAATAAACCAGTGTCTAGTGTTATACGAAAATAACATACCGTTATATTTTTACTGTGGCAGAACGGCGAATACTTACATTGTCAGGGTTTTTTTTTACTGTGAACCTAAATGTTCGTGACATGTTCGGGGTGGATGAACGTTGATTTAGGTAATCGTTCGGATTTTATTTGTAAACCGTGTGTTTAGAATTTAGGTACATAATTGTTTACTCTTGTTGTTTTCGTTTGGGCCGTTTGGGCTTCAGTACAGCACCATCCTATCTCTTCTCGTGGGTGTCGTAAACTAAGCAGGGAACTTAATCAACAAAACATATTCTGTGCGCGGTGAATCAAAAACGAACACGATGGACGGTTTTGTCTGTCAATAGCAACGACACCTTCACTCGCCGCTGTCGCGCCGTGACCACAATTCATGTAACTACCGAAATATCGACTATCTATATACCATATATAAAAATGAATATTTCTTCGTTTGTCTCGTATGCGTTCCTATACCGTTCATCCGATTGCGATGAAACTTTGGTGAGTTGTTGTGCGCACGCCCGCGAAGGTTTCTGAATTAGTACAACCATTTTACAATATGTACACTCATTTGTTGAAATGACTCGCGCGCCACCAAATAAAGCTCGCACTAAATATATTATCGCATTAAATTGAAGACCACGCGAACGAAATAGCGGGCAACAGCTAGTATAAAATAAATTTTAAGTAACCCGTATTATATGCATGTACAGATTAGCCTTTAGCTTTAAATACGTAATTAACCACTGCATTTCCTACTACAAAAAATCTAATGCTTAAGTAAACCTTCAATGCCAAGTACATTAATTAAAGGCTTCCTTTTATAGTTTTTACGAGCATTGAATCAGATCCGTGCAATATGTAACAATCTAACAAAATAACAATGCAAGGTCGGCCTCGAGCCGCCATATTGTACGAGCAGATGATCCGGTATCAGGTGGAAAAAAATGTTGACGGTCAGAAAAAAATATAATTAAATACGCGGGAACCTTTTTTTTTTAAGAAATAATGTGGCAGACGTATAGACAATCCGTTTAATGATACGCAGATAACTCAAGAATGGAGAAGATCATCTCTTTTTTTTATTTCTTATTTAAAACAAAGTTTGGAAAAATTACAAACAATAAACTGATTTTTTTACGATATCTTTAAAAGTGACGAAGTTTATAGCCTTTCAAAACTGGATGTTGCCAGATCAGCGTGTGACGTCCCATACCAGCGATAGGTACATCGTTTGAATAGTGTTTATGAAACTACAACGATTGTCTAAACATTATTTTTCAAAAACACACGGAAAATAAGTGAATCTAAATAAATATTGTAAAGTACGTCCTTTAACGATTGTATAATAAAGATCGGGGAGAAAATTTCTTCGTATTTTCTGTAGAAACACAAGACAACAAATTTTAAAGTTTAATTAAATTTACTAAAATAAATATGTGCCGTTTTGATCGATAACCTGTTGCCATCTTGTAAACAGTGTCGTGATCCCATTGGTGTAGAAATTCTGGGATTATTAGCCAAAAAATTGCGAAAAGTATTATAGTTTTGACAGTCCGCTCTTGATGTCAAACCTTACGCTACTTAAAGAGATCTGACGTGACCGAAACAGATGGAAATCTGAGGGGGCAAGGTCAGGGCTATACGGTGGATGCATCAACACTTCCCAGCCAAGCTCTCTCAATTTTTTCTGAGTGGCTAAAGATGTGTGGCTGAAAAGGGCAATAAATAAATAAAATAACCTCACGACCCCCTCACTAATAATTAGGTCCTAATTATGTTTCTTACTGTTTTAATTTCAATTTTATTAATTAATGAACTTTATATATATCATGAATTATTTAATAAAAGGCATTCTTCGTACATAAGTAGGTGCTTAATTTTTCCTGACCAACTGCGACCCCCCCCTGGAGGTTGCGACCCCACGCTTGAGAAACAAACACTTAGGACATAAGATATGAGTTTGCTAAATTTCATTAAATTGTCTAATCGAAATCTATGTCTAATAAAATAATTCTGATAATTCACCGAAGCACAGAAGATAACCGTAAAATGTGCTACATTTCCCATCCCTATCTTATTCCCTACAATGTTACATACGTGTTTCGATAATGGGTGAGATATGACAAATCTCATATCGCTTCCTATCCTACCTCCTCGAATGGAGAGCATAATGGAACAAAAGTAACTCTATATTCCATTATACTCTTGATTCCCCATTTGTTCCCACCTCTCTAAGGATTACTGGGAAGTGTAATGGGATGAGGAAAATTATTCGTCCTGTTATACATCCTATTATCCCATTTTTAATTTTTTTTTTCAAATCCTTTTCTATATCTCCAAAGGCAGCGCGTCCTGACTGATGTTGACATGTATCACGGATATCCATGAGCGATAGCAACCACTTAGGTGCCACTTAATTCACTAACGTGTTTAATTAATGTTAACATTATATAATATTATACTTACGTTGACATTCAAAGTATGGAAGACATTCACAATTATATATAATTATTATATAACAAATGCCTTTTATATTAAATTATTTTCTTATTACAACAACATTGTATCAACCAGAGAAATAAATTAATAAGCATATAAGCAAATTAACAAAACAATTTCAAAACATAATAACAATAACGAGGAAAAGATAAGAAATAAATTATCGGAATATTTTTTATTATTACATTATGATATAGCAAATTGCATGCAATAAAGATGCCGATGTTTATCGATAAAAAGTTATGATTTCGATTAATCGATTGTAAATCTTTAAACTCAATAATTTACTCATGATTACTACTATTACATACTGTTTAAAATTAATGTGGCGATTTTAATACATTTTTTTAAAAGAAAAGAGGCGTTACTGTGGATACTGTCGTCCATAGACATCCGCGACACATGCCAACATCAGTGCAGAATGACAAGCGTTGGCACGCCTCCGCCTGCCTACCTTTGCAGATTGAGGAATAGATTGGGAGAATGGGGTTGGGAAAATGGGGAGGCATAGAATGGGATGGGAATCGGCTCTGGCATATCTCACTCATTACATTGGGGAAATATGATAAAGTAGGAAATGCAGTACATTTCAAGGTAGTCGTCTGTGAGAGAAGGGTAACGTGGTCAGTCGAGTGCGCCCAGCGGCTGTCGAAATGCAGCGTGCACTCTCCCACTACAAAATTCAATAAAAGTCCGTTTTATATTTTACGAGATGAATCTGGAGACCTTACTTCATTCACTTCGGAATGTGTTGGGTATTTATGCTAGTGTATAAGAAAAAAGAATGGTATGTAACAGTCCCTAAACTATGTAGATGTCATTTTTGGCCATAGTTTTCTCGAATTTGGCGGTAAAATTATGAAAAAAAAAATGGCTAGGTGTAGTTTAAATTGCTCTTTTAAATAATGGTAAAATCTAAATATCGAGATAATATGACTTACAGTTTTGTTAAATTGATGGTGCGACATTAAAGTCCTGACACAAGTATGTGGCAACGCGAAAATCTGCGAACAGGAAGGGTCGAGGGCTCCCTTGGCAATCATCGTGCGCTTAAAATAATGAAAATATGAAATGAATACACGTCGCATGACGTGAGCCGCGAGACTTTACAGAAATGATTACGAAGAACCCTTGTCAACCAAGCATAATGTGCTGGTGCGAAACAATGAACCGGTGTTACTTTTTATATATCCCTTATATTTTTCATCTTTGTGTACTCTACGTCAAAGTTGCGACATGAGGGATGAGCTGCTCGCTAATGCTTATTTGTTTCTGCACACACATTACATAAAACTTTAAGTTTGTCAAGTATAATTACGAAACAATAAATTTTAAACCCCAATTATTTTAAACTAGAATCGATAAAATATTATGAAAAATGGCACACTCTAAAATGTACTGCGCACCCGAAAGTTGTGGAACGAACTGCCAGCTGAGGTTTTTCAAATAAACTTACGATATGGGGCTCGTCAAGAAAGCTGTGAATGGGAAGTATTTCTGCAAGGTTGATAGCACACACGCCTGCACCCTGGTGTTGCAGATGTCCACGGGCGACGGTGACCACATAACGTCTGTGGATCAATAGGGGCGACAGAGCCTATTGATACCAATGGCTCATTTCCACAAGGAGAGTTTCTCGAACATCGGTCGAAAGCTAGTAGAAACATCTGATCACTGTTACCTAAAATTGTATGTAGTTTGGTCGCATACGAGAATTGTAAGTATTTATGTAAGAAGTAACCAATAAATTAAATCAGATTTGACCAATGAGTGCAATTGGCGCTCTAATTGTAATTTCACTTTAAAACGCTTAGAAAAAGGGGGAATAAAAACTTACCAGTAAAAAAACACCTACAAACAATATTTAAAGTCCAATTGCGAAGTGATATAAGTTGTAAACTGTACAATAACACTGCACACAAACCTGAAACAATAAAAAATATTTCGTTAATAAATATTAAACAAACACATTAAAATAAACACACTATGGTATGAAACATTAAAACAAAAAAATATTAAAATTAAAATACTTTTGTAAAAATCATGAGTATTTGATTATTCTACATTTAAAACCTATTGTCTGTAATTTTGGTTCGTTAGTTTGGTCTATTTAGTTTTCTTATTTCTCAATTAAGTTACACAAGTAAGTAGTCGATTAAATTTTATATTGTTAGAATTATAGTAATTTCAGCACGCACACACTCATGTGCCTTTTAAGTAGAATATTAATTTGTGGAAACTACGTAAGCATGTTTGGATTTTTTTTTTAAATATTTATTTTTACATATGTTCAAAGAAACCTTATTCTCATTAGGACATGAGAACATAAAAGCTAATATAATAAAAGATAAATGGTCGTACAAGCTTGGCCAGCGTGGCATTTCAAGGTCATATGTCCCTCGTGTACAAGATGCACGAGGAGGCCCACGTCCAGCGGTGGATGATAAAAGGGTTGATATCGTTTACTATTATCTGTATTTTATACAGCAATTTCTTTTTTACGTAAAGTATAAGACATAGTTAAGATTTTGGCAGTTTTTTTTTTTGTATACCTAGTTTATGTAATAATGTGGAGCACGAAGGTATCCTGCCAGATTATCAGTACATCACATGTGATTGATGCACACACAGGCGACGTGTTAAACATATATAAATATAAAAATAGTGATACTTATGTCGTTTCGGTTAACATAACACAGTTTTCTAGTCTGGCAATAACATTACCCTTATTATATTAATGTCACGGTGTTCGCGTTCTTGCAACATTAATGGTAATATTATTCAGATTGTGACGTCACGCCGCCGTTTCCCGCCCGAAATATTTTTACATTATTCCGCTGTCAGCTGCGTTAGTTAAGATTTTGACGCGGATAACAGGTTTCCGTGTCATCCTACTGTGTACGAAAATTATTTATTTTTTAAACATTTCTGGACTGCAGACTGTCCTATCTGTGGTAGAATTTGTGTAGAATTTCTTGCTATTAAAACCCGAAGGCACCAACTACACGAGTGAGTCTCCCACTTTATTTATTGAATGTTGTAGGTAACATTAAACTTACATCTAATGGCATACAATACCTTGCAAGGGCATATATAGCAACTAATTTCAATAGTTTCTAAATATATGAGCTATCAGCGACTCGCGGAGTATATCGGAGCAATCGAGTGTAGAAGCATCCCTTCCCAGCCGCTCTCTATCAAGTTTATCATAACTGCGCATGTGCAACAATACATACAGCCTTTGGTTTAGGAGGTTTAGTCTTGTACGAAAGAAAACTAAGGTCGTGTCGCGAGGAGTTGGAAACTGATCAAACTTAACAACACGGTCAGTAGAAGAAAGTATGAAGTCAGTAGAATGATCAGATGTGTCACCATGAAGAGCCATGTGTCAATACATGAATCAGAAGTATAGGAGTTATGATGTGTAGGTTCCAATGAGAGAATGGAGAAATTTACTGAATTCATGATTGATCATAATTCTCGCGACTTGGAGACCTGTTCTATGAACTTTTAAAAACTTTACTTATTCACAATCAACGATAACAATTGACACATGTGACATAACAATGCTGATCTTTATTCCCGTTATCGTAAAGTATTTATACAATAATTGAAATAGGGTTTTTAAGATTTTTAAACGTATACTAGTTGGTGAATAAACGAAGAGACTGATGCTCGTCTCATTACACGATGGCTTTTCATATTCTCGAGTATTTCACATACAGTGAAATACTCCCAAGTTTTCCGTTGACGCAACAAGCGTCTACATCTCATAGATATTATCTCATTGGCCACTAGTGTGCTTCACTGCAGTAACCACGTCCTTACGGACAATAAAATAGATAGCACAATGCATAGGAGTGCAGGCATTTAACGTTTGAGGAGAAAAAAATAGATAGCACAATGCATAGGAGTTGCATGCATAGCATTTGGCGTTTAGGGCGAATTTGAATTTAGATTTGCATTAGTGACCACTACTTAGGCGCCAACTACCTATATTTGTCTGTATGTTTTGGCGTACATACCTTAGTACATCTACATATCTAATTATATGAAAATCGTTATCTGCTCGATGCCAGTTGCCAGTTGCCGAAACTGCTAATTGAAAGTTTGCCGCGTCTGTACAGCGCCTTAGTCAACGTGGGCTTCTCTAGTTTGTTGTTATCATAATACCGAGCTAATGATGTCACATTCAGCCCCCCTTGATTTACTCTCCACTGATTGTACACCCTATTATGTAAATGAAAGGTCCCGTTTTCTTTGTGTAAAGCTGTTTGAATAATTTCGCTTTTCATACGTTTCCTTTAGTTGAGAAAACGAGAACTCAAATTATGGTCATCTTGTGAACGAGCGATTACAGTCCTTAGCACAGTAGTTATAAAGTTGATTTTTTTAAATGATTCTATATATTTTAGTTGTACACTTAGTAAAAGTACGAAAAAGTACAAATAGGTAATTAGCTCATACAGTCTGTCCAATTGTTATATAATTTAGTGCCATAAAGGTCGATTAGATGGCGGTGTACCTCGACTTTTAAACGTTATTGTGATGTTTTTGTACGAATATAACATGATAGGCTAGCAGATCAATAAAAAGCTAAGACCAACAGGATTTAGTTTTATTTAATCCAAATTCTTGGTAGACCCATCAGCTGTACGCCGAACACAGTCTAAGTAAGCAAAGCGGCTACCACACACCCAGAGGAATTACACCACCTCTAAAGAGTTAAGTCGCCAACTCGCTTGGCGTTTTAAGGCCTTACATCTCCCATGCATAAGGGGCCGTTCATGTATTACGTAAGCAGAATTTTAGTAATTTTAAACCCCTCCCTTGTCAGCGAAAGTAAGCAAAGCTCTTACCCCCCATGCTAACGTAAGCATTGGTATATTTTTTACAAAATCTGTTTAGAATCTAATAAATTTAGCCAAAAAAATAGGAAAGTAAATAAATAAATATTGCTGACGTAATCGCCATTCAGACCCCTTTATGTATTCTTTATTTATTTTATTTGTTTATACACTACAGCTGTACAGGAGTAGTGGCTAATGGCATTCTCTGTCAGTCGACCTTTGGTGAAACAGAAGTACAATAGGTCAATTAAATTTCACAGTAAGACTAATTATATAATTATAATAACACATACCAATATTTACATAACAAATATATATAAACATAAAAATACACATACATATATTAAGGGTCATCGGTAAGAACGTAATACAATAAATACATAAATACATAATAAATAACATAAATATATAAAGTAATAAAAAGAAATAACATGTACAAAAAGGAAAGTTTATATAAATGTTTATTAAAATAAAATAAGAAGCATACTATATTTGAAAATCACAATTAGTGTAATTTTTTTTTTTGATATTCAAAACTGACTATTATTATTTATTTTAATTTCAGTAATAAACAGACTGGCTAGTTACAAACAATAGATAGATAAGTAGAAGATATGACAAATACATTATTGTAACATGTAGTTAATCCGTGACGTTCCAAAATGAATGTTTGTACAAGATATATATGCAATAAAACTCGTATCGGTGAGCAATAAAGATATTAATTTTAGTATTATATATGTTGATAAAAATAATCCAGTGAACTTTAAAAACGCTACGATATCATTTATATGTCGCATGGTTTACGCATTTTCATATAATACAGAAAATAATAATTATGAAATGTGTAGCAAACAAAAGTAGTGTTCTTTGACACAATAAATATTTCCAATATTTTCCAATTACGATTTCAATATTTTCAACACATGAAAATTGGACTAAAGCATTGCAATAACTCAGATGAAAGTCAGATACAGATTAGAAAGGGAAAAAAAGGAAGTGTAATAGTCGGAAATTAAATTTCAATTCCGGCTCAGGTATCACTTCATCCGCACCTGCTGCGTGTTCCTTGCGCGAGCGAAAGCGACTAAATAATAGTAAATAGAAAGTTTTTTATTTTTATAGACTAGTGGGCGGACGAGCATGCGGTCCCACGTGATGGTAAGTGTTACCGCCGCCTTGGTACTTATGTTATGGTAACTTGAAAGTAAGTAATAATATTGGATGACTTCACTATGTCAATCCGCGTCTTGGGAGAGATACTAATACTAAAGCAGCGGAGAGACAAAAAATGACGGTATTATAATAATAATACACAGCAAATAAATATTAAATTAAATGTAAAAACATTTTTTTTAAAAAACAACCTTTTATTAATATGCACTGAATTGAAGAAAATAAACATAGAAGTCATTGCTATCATTTGATGTGATTTAAAAGTTTATCGCGAGATTTGTAATTTGCATTGATTGTATTAAATTGATACGAAAATCTTGTAAATAATAGTAATGACTTCTATGTTTATTTTTTTCATTTTAGTGCATTTTCATAAAAGCTTGTTTTTAAAAGGTTTTTTTTTTTATGTTTAATATAAATTAATATATACGTTTAATAAAAATTAAATTGTTGAGATCAAAATTTTAAACAAATCAATTTCAATGAATTCAACCAATTTCATGCGTATCTTCATGCTTGTTTGAATTTTTGCTTGTTCATAAATTTTCTACAACTGATTTTTCATAAAGCATCGAAAGAATGATGTAGCATTTAAGTAAGCTACAAAGTGATGAAGTTCATTAAAAGACTAGCAATTAGCAATGAATTAGCAATGAATTTAAAGATTAGCAATGAATTCGAGCTAGGTGTCAATCCACAACATTTTTCATTCTTTCTGTCGTTCCTCCAAAACAAACCGAAAACGTTAAGGATAAATGATCGTCCATCTAAAACTATCACATGGAATTCAAGTACAATTTTGGTATAATTACTCGTCTACCTTTCAGAATTTCTCACTGTCTTTTGTCTTGCTGCATGATCAAACTTCTCTCTAGACTTTATAAACAGGACTGTCGGCTTTCAGAACCGATGTTTGCCTTTGAAGGTATCTCAGCAAGAAAATTAATTGATAGTAGATAGTATTAACGCTAAATGTTTTAACATGATCCACAGAACATCCAGACAGTAATTAAAGAAGTTCCCGTCGACGTCGGAACGAAGGTATCGACTGGGTTCAATTAAAAAGTTATCACGCGCATCTATCCAGCTATGTTTGACTTGGTTTATTCTTCGACTTCCTTAGTTAATAGTACTTCCTTGTTGCATTTCCACCAGAAGTCGGAAATTGTTGACTTCGTAACTTTTTACGTCGGTTTCTTTTTGTCGGAGGAAGGATCGAATTATTACTAACAGAATTTTTAATCTGCATTTAAAAATGTGTTCCAGTTTATGGAAAACGTTTAGCGGCATTTCTCTTTGATTTCTTCCATTTCCTCAATAATATCGCTTTATTGAATTTCCACCAGAACTTGACTGTGGTTGACTTTGCAATTTTTAACGTTTACTGCTTATTTGTCGTAGATTTGTTTTGTTTTTTATTTTTGTCTATATTAGATTAGAAATTAATTAATACACATGACACAATAAACTGAGTGTCCTACACTCCACGCTAGGATTCCCTGTGTAGTGGGGCCCAGTCCCGCCATTAGTTTATAGAGGATTTATTTTTAATTGCATTTAATTAATATCTGTATTCAAGACCCAATCTATCGCGTGTAGTTTTCTGATTCCATTTATTTCTTAATACCTTCGCGATCAATAATAAAATAACTGTAGATTCTTAGTTCGTAATAAAACGTGTTTTAAATTCGTTTGTATGACACGTTGAGTCCATAAAAAAAGTGATATTTTCCGTCATACTATCTGGAGATTGTTGTATCATTTTACAAAAAGAAAGTGGAAGACAAGTAAACACCACCTGATGATAAATGTATACGATATCACCCACTTAAGCAATGACATCCGCAATACAGGTCAACATCAGTCCAGAATAATAAACATTGACATATCCTCAGACGCACTGTCTACCTTCGATCATTTAGAAAAAAGGTTTCCCAACCCTACAAAAGTACAGAATGGGGTATACAAAAGTATAACTGGACGGGAGTTTCCTCATCCCATTAAACATTCCATTCCTCCTTGGGGGAATGACAGGCCATTACACTCCATGGGACAGGATAGAGAATAGGGAGTAGAGAATACTATGGTATGAGATATCTCTCTTAAGCCATTACACTTCTCACTCGATAGGATCGTAAGGGAAATGAGTTCTGGCATATCGCAAATGCGCTCTGGTATATCTCACTCACCTCAGAGACACGTATATTTTGTGGAAGTATTCAGTGCATGTTGCATTCTTGAACATTTCTCCCTAATTCTCATTTAAATTTACGCAAATTGATTTATGAAGTTGGTAAACTTTTAAATTATCTTATCTTACTAAAGAATTTTGTATACAAACATTAGGTTAATATAAACAGTATTAAGCCCGTCAAATTTCTAAAGGTCTGAACCTGACAGATTATGTTATACCTTCCTACCTTCGTCAAAGGCCTTTGAAATTATCTTTGATACTAACCTAGGCAGGCCTAACGTACCGCTTGACTCCTAACGTAACGTATTTTAATGTACAAAGTAACGACGCAGTACTTGCCTTTAATATCTCACTGCAGGGCACAGGCTTCCCCTGGTAAATTACTGGGAGGTTTCGGGCCGCAATACACCACGTGGGCCCAGAGCGCATTCATGGATATATATATATATATATGTACTCTAGATATTTTTTATTTCTTGAGCATGCAGGCTTCCTCACTATGTTTTCCTCTAATCGCCGAGCTAGTGACAATTTTTAAAAATACGTATTCAAGTAGAAACTCAGAGCTACGGGCCGAGGATTAGAACTCACGATCACATGAATGTGAGTTAGGTATAGATACCCCTGGGCTATTACCGCTCTTTCAAATCCTAAAACAACGCAGTAAATATGTTTCTTCCTCAAGTTTCCTAATACTGGTTGAAAAATTAAGTCATGTTCAAATTAGTCAAGGTTACAAAAACAGATATAGATACGAGTAGAAACGCACGTTCGTGAAATTGTATGGAAGCCTTGCGTGTCACGTCACGAGAAAATTATAGTGATACATACCACTTACCGATGAAACAAAACAATTCCCTTGACTCAGTTCACCACTTTTGACGGATTTTTACAATTGATTATATTATTACATTTAGGCTTTCTTGTGTGTTGGAAGGAGAGGGTGCACGCTGCAATCCAATAGCCGCTGGACGCATTCGACTGGTCTCGTTAATCTCACAGAAGACTACCTTGAAGTTTAATGCATTTCCCATTTTATCCTGTTCCCCAATGTCCACAGGTACGTGTTCCGGTAGTCCACTCTAAATCTAAACTCTAAATCCACTCCTACATCTCTAAAGGTAGGTAGGTAGTGCATCCGGGGACGTGTCAACGTTTGTCAATTTGGACTGTTGTTGGTACGTACTGTTGGTGTACGAGAGGTGTAAGAGAGGTGTACGTGGGTTAACGCGAGAAGTACGAGCTCAGCGCCAACTTTAGGCATTCAGTGACGGACACCTTGCGTTATACTACCTATCCCTCTATAATATAGAGGCATAGATATAGAGTCTATATCTATGCTAACAGCAGTCAAGCTGGAAGCAGTTGCAATAAGCAAGGACGAAGCTAATCTTATTTCCCGAGATTTTAAGTACAAATTTGCTTTTAAATATATTTTTTCATTGTAGCAAAGTCGTTGGTGCTTACGCGAAATTGCTCTCCGGGGAAGTGTAGGTGACGCGATCAAAATCGTAAACATAATGTGCTGGAAAGGGACGGTGATATGAGTGTATCTCATGCGTGAATAGGACGTAATTTGCCGTCCTGTTTATTGCTCGGCTAATGGAGTTATGCTAAAATGTATTTTTATGGTGTATTCTGCCATTTTACGGGGGTTTTGTTAGGGGATGCTAAATACATTTTATGACTTGGAACTTATTGGGTAGAACTAGCTTCTATAGACACTATAGGGATTGGTATCTATAGGGAGATGATGCACGCAGCAAGCCTACAGCCATTGGGTGCACTTGACTAGCCAAATTACCCCTTTTTCATAGAATACTACGGTAAAATGTACCTACTGCATTTCCCACTATATATTATTCCTTCTATGTACGTAACGTGTTTCGGTAGTGAGTGAGATATGTCAAAGCCCATTTTCATCCCATCCTATCCCTCCCCATATTCCCAACACTTTCCCCAAATTCATTCCTAAATCTTCAAAGGTAGGTAGCGCACCCGAGGGCATCCCAACGTCTGTCATTCTCGACTGATATTGGCATGTATCGCGAATGTCTATGAGCGACAGTATACACTAATCCGAAAGACCGAAACTTATCTCATGATGCTAGAATCATGTGATAATAGCAAAGACGAATTCTACATTTTTCTTAAAGAGATGATTCAAACAAGATTATTTCAAATGCAGCATTTGGACGAGGCATAACAAATCTTCTGTGAACTGACAAACAGAGCAGACTTTAAATACTTCCTAGACATTTTCCAGACGTCTGACCATTGAGTGGAGACTAAATACGGAAGCCGCTACTATGTGTTCTGTAAACTCTAAATTAACAGTTTCCAGCCGGTTTGTACATTCTTGTGAAACTTTATAAATCTATGTATTTAAACTTCATTGCACAAGAATTTAAGGAGTACAAACGGCCGACGACATTCTATACCAGTCAAAAACGTTACAAAATAAACGTTATAAGTTATAATAAAGACTTAAAAAAATATTAAATTTATTTTAACATAATCATAAAAGCAAATTCAATCGCGAATTAGTTCCATTTAGTGTAATTTAAGTAAGTTACTTAACTTATATAATTAGTATAAGAGTAATAAATGACACCGAGAAAAGAGAATTCAAATCAAAATTTTAATACGACTTGGATAATCAGTGGTTCGAATACTTTTTTATTGAAATTGAATCTATGAAGGTCCAAACGATGAGAGTAATCGTTGTTCTAATCATTAAATATCAAAAGATAAAAGGTCATCTCGAGCGCCTTGGTTGGAGCAAACCAAATTAAGTAGAACTCAAATAGTATAGGTTTCGTTCCGGTCACATACACTACAAAGAATGCGGGTAGTTGATAAAACTATCGATGTGGACTAGTCGCCTATTCAGTCAGCTCGTGACCATAGTTGGTGCAACCCAACCGAAACGTTGAGTAAAATAAATAAGGTAAACATTCGCGTTGCGACCCGTTTAAATAGATAAATATGTGTGAAAAACGTGAAAATCTCAAATGTGAACAAATCTCTTGAACAAATTTGTCTGTTTGATAGGGAAGGCCACATTGTCTCCTAATTGTAAGATCTGTGAGAAGATAGATTGTGAGACGTTCGACATTTGTTGTGGGAATGCGATAGCAACAGGCGTAAGTTAAAAATTGTATTAACTAAATTAGTATTTTCAAAATTAAATTTAGTAACAGTAGATTTTTAAACCATATTCAAGTGAAGTCAGTATGCTATATGATTCAGTGATAGTATATAATTATTTGTGCGAGTGTAATTAGCATAGCGTACGATCGTACGTGTTTACTGAATGAAGACAAAAAACCGTGTCAAAAATTGAGAATATATGAGCGAAAAGAACCCGCTATATTTTATAGATGAGATAGTTTAATATATTGGAACCAAGGCAAAAAAATGGTGATTTGATACAAACAAAAAACTCGTAATTAACTTTCTGGCCCTCATTCTAGTTTCAGTAGTAGCAGGTATTGTTGGCATATCCGGAATACATTGTCTGTAAGCGGATAAATCAAGTGCCTTTATTTATAAACACAAACGGCATCTGCAAATGAATGATCACTGATTAGTGTCCATCTGTATTGCTATAAGGTTGAAAAATTGAAAAATTGCTATAATAAAGTTGAAAAAATTACAATATACATGTTCGAACATGTCTATTTTTGGAGGTCAAAAAAGTTCGTCAAATCGGTTTAACAATTTTGTGAAATGACCTGCCAAGTGTGATTATGTCCACTAAGCTGCGATATAGAACTCTTCAAGAAAGCTGTGGGATTCTGCAAGGCGGGCAACGTTCCTGCATATCCACTGGTGCTGTAGATGGACGGCTGGACCCTCGCCTGTCTTGAAAATTTTCGACAAAAAAATCGTCGAAGAAAGGACTAGCCATTGTAGAAAGCAAAATCGCGTTTTCTGCACTTGAGTGCCCATTTTTGATAATGCCGCGCTTTCTTGCTCGATTTCATTTTATTCGGCGATTGAGAATGACAACCGGTTGTCTCGGTTTCAGTGTTTACCGGTTATTCTGCGTTAATCGAAGAACCGGTGCAAAGCCATATTTTTTATTTCGGAAAAATTTCGTTAAAACTCGACTAAAGGTGAAATTTTGTACAAAAATATTTTGGCTCATCTCGGTTAAGTTCGTAGATGAGCCAAATGGATCCAATTTATACATAGGCCTAATTTCATTTAAATAATTTTGAAATAAAATACCAATGAAATAAAAATAATGCTTATAAAGTAAATTCCAAAAAGCGCTTTTAATAGAAATGCACTTTGATAAACTTACAGACAACAAAAAAGTACACAGGACTAACATTTCTGAGTGGCGAAACAAAAACGGAGGAAAGTCACGCAAGAAGAGTACACGGAATTACTTTTACAAATGTAAGAGGTTTTTTGGGCTTTGGTTAGAAGAATAGAAGACAGATATTAAATATTTCACGGTTCCCTTCAAGTAATCTAACTTTTATCCTTTTATGGCATCAGGACCCCATCTCTTGAATGGCATACATCTGCTGACTACCACGAGCAATTGAAATATGTATAATAAAAATATTACTAAGTTTTTTTTATAGAATATAGGCGGCAGACGGGCATACAGTCCACCTGATGGTAAGTGGATACTGTCATCCATAGACATCCGCGATACATGCCAACATCAGTCCAGAATGACAACGTTGGCACGCCCCGGGAAACGTTGCCCACTTTTGCAGATTAAGGAATGGATTAGGAAAAAGGGTTGGGAAAATGGGGGATAGGATGGGAAGGGAATGGGCTCTGGGATGGAATGTAAGGTCATTGCAATCATAAAAGGTTAAGGCACTTGTAGGTATATCATTGTCAAGGGTCATCTTTCAAGAGTCTACAGGGTCTTGAACTTGCTCTATTTGAAGTAAAAATAAATGCATAGTGTGGGTAGCCTACAGGCAGCCAAATCTGTCGGAAGAAAAATAACCGATGGGGTAGATGACTCCTTGAATGGAGACCACGTACTGAGAAACGAAGACTACCTTGAAATGTACTGCATTTCCCACTTTATCGTATTTCCCCAATGTACGTACGTGTTTCGGTAGTGAGTGAGATATGCCAGAGCCCATTCCCATCCCATCCTATCCCTCCCCATTTTCCCAACCCTTTCTCCAAATCCATTCCTATATCCCCAAAGGTAGGCAGCGCATCCGGGGGGGTGCCAACATTTGTCATTTTGGACTAATGTTGGCATGTATCCCGGATGTCTATGGGCGACAGTATCTACTTACCATCAGGTGGACTGTATGCTCGTCTGCCGCCTTCGTACATAAAAAAAAAACGTAGAGTGAGTCCTGCAAGGTAAACTGACGACTCGAAGAAAGTAGCTGGTAGTGATTGGATGAGTGGAGCAGAAAACGGTGTGTGGTGGCGGTCGTTGGGAGGGATTTATATCCAGTAGCACAAGAAACACAGACTGATGGCATGGTATGACATAGGTAACGCAGCTAGTCTAACTAGTCATCTAAAATTACAATTATTAAAAGAATTGTAATAAGTCTCCTTACAATGACCACCTTAGAAGTATAATTAAACGAACTCGTTTACTACTTCCACACTGAATACCAGAATAAATGTAAGTGACCACATATGTGCTTAATATATTAAATTTATTCTATAAAGAACGTGAACGCGATTTTCATAAAGCGAATGACCACGCGAAAGGCTGATAAAATTTCAACTATTTATTCCTTTGAACCCGAGCTTGCGGGTAAGGCTGACCACACATTAATACGACGCGACATATCGTATGAACCGAAAGCGCGCGTCACGCGTCGGTTATGTTACAAAACGGAACCGCTCGCAGAGACGCAATATTCTAACAATAATCGATCATACTGGGCATAAAAATATAATATTAAAATTGGTTTAGTTACTACTTATATATCTTATTTAAAAAAAATGGAGTTAAAAGATATATATTTTATTACATAAATATAAAATATGAGTAAAATAAAATTAACAAGTACCTACATATTCTATTAGGTATGGTATATAAAATATGTGTTAAAACAATGTTAATACATATGGAGAAAATAAAAAAGAGAAAATAAACAGGTATAATAGATAAATTTCTTTATGGTACAAATGTTATTAATAAAATTGTTTTATGAATAGGATACATTTAGGCGGTCTTATTACTTTGATTCATATATTGCTTTCTTCCAGTATATAACTGAAAAAAAACCAGATCATTTATAAATAATATCGGAACCAAATTTATTAATAGGATTGTAATGTCAGATTAGCCGAAGGTCTATTCAAGGAATCCCAAATGTTTAACGAATCGTGTTCAGTCTTTTACTCAAACCAAACAGTCGTAATACACTTTCTTGTGGCCTTTCAAACTGAATTTGTTTATATCAATGTTAATGGGATTTCAGTTACCTCGATTCGCTTTATTGTTTGCTATTGTGTCTATAGTTTGAGATTTATTTTTATCTCTTGGACCTTAAACACATCTAGATTGAAGCGGACACATCTATTTTTAAGTGTACTGAAACGTGCGTCACGTGGTCGCAGCGCAGTCTTCCACCGAGACTTCACCAATTAATATTAATATATTTATTTATCTTAGAACATAACATCCATGGGTAGGGTTAGTAAGAAACATGATAAAACTATGATAGTAAGGAACCAGATTAGAAAATAAATAAATCTGGCCCTGATTACACTGAGTCTAATCCTAAATTGGCAAAATGTATTTTGCCAATTTTCATAAAACAAAATAAAGAAATCGGCAACAGATAGTGTATGCAGTAAATATGCACTTACTTGTTTCAATAATTTTAGTTTATTTGTTTATATGTGTTCATATAGGGGTTGCACGTGGGTGGGTTTTATGTTTTTAAATAATTAATTTAAACAACGCCAAAATCTTTCCATCCAGAAATAATTTGTTTTATATAATTCATATGCTATTTGGACGACTTTATCCAAAGCTATTAGTTAATGCTAGCTTTATCCGCATACGCAACATTGCTCATAATATATATATATATATAATGTTTACTCGGGTATTATATTTTGCTAATTTTTAAACTCACTGGTGCCTTTAATATGTCATATATATACTTGTATATTTATTTATAACATTATAATATAACCGTTATAAGACATTTTTTTCGTTGTAACTAAGCGATATAGACTTTGTACTAAAGCAGGTATAGACTATATTATTTTAGCGAGTTATTTAGCGTGAGCTCTTTTAGATTTCAGACATTCTTTTCAGTCTAGAATTGAGTGCACACGAAATTTAGTATCTGAATAAACTTACAAGGTCGCTACGAACTCAATTTCAAGACACGCTCGTGTAGAAGCTTTTTGTAGTTTACGCTGTTAATATGTAAGAATTATTTAAAATAAATGATGACAAATACTGATTAAGAATACTTTTGGCATAGTAAAAACTACACGTAATTCGTATTCTTCTTGATTCTAATCTTCGTATAAGTGTAGTGTGTTGTTATTAAGTCAATACATTATTCATTCATTTATATTTTTCCGACTCCATAGTATGGTCAATCAAGCGGCACGCGTTTGAATAAATAATACAAATTCTTTTGCAGATCGCTAGCAACTTATTCAATAGGCGGCTAGGTAACTGCAAATATAATTGTAGAACAAACATGTTCATTCGGTTACATCAATGAATATGAACCTTAGTATTAGCATAATAATAATTAACCGTTTAAGAAAGCAAAATGTTTGTACTCCTTGGAGCAGTCATTTGGGCATTCCTTTACGTTTCACTAAGATCCCTCCAGTAATTCTCATTCTCATGACGCACGTTCAGACAGACAGACAGACAAAAATTCTAAAAATAATCTTGTACTTTGCAAACAATACATGTTATCCTTAGTTTTATATTTGTCTGAAGTACAATCCATACAAAAATACCCAACAACGCTTGTAAATCGGTTTTGTTACGTATCTTTAAGTAGAATATTTAAAAGCCGCCAATCCAAAATTGTCTACGATGACGTTTGACACTTATTGTCGCTGACCAACAGGATTAAGTGTTGCTTCGTGGCTTGTGTAAAATTAGTTATTTCAACAGAAATAAAGTGTTTAAAAACCGGTTTTTCTTTTTTAGAACAATTCAAATAACATTTATTTAAAATAATTCGCGGTACTGATTAATAGACAAGAACATTAACAACGGAACGAAAATCAACCATCGGCTTCCGCTCGGTTTTATTGTATAAGCGCTGAAGGGCTTTGAACAAGATTTATCTGACTCTGAGGTGTGTAGTTCCTCGCTCTGCCGCCGCTGCCAAGTGCGACTCATTTGCCAAAATCGGGATTCGATTCCAAGTTCAATCATCCTGGTATGTTTAAACGGTCTCTAATTTCATCGGTTAGAGAGAGTTTACATTGTTCGAACAAACCCAAATGAAAAATCGGTTTATAAAAATGTCGGCATATTTGAAACCGGTTTTAAGCCCCTGTGATATGAATAAGGGTGATATGAAACATTAAAATATTTAGTTAAGTAGACAAAACGTTACATTATAAAGGTAAGAATAAAATATTCGAACATCGGGCGTAATCCCTCAGATTTATTTAACTTCTATTTAACTGTCATATAAATATCAATAATCCTTCGTATTTCAATATCAACAACAGTTCAGATTCTTGACTTAGAGAAGTCACAAGTTCAGCACGGACTGTACCACTGAATTTCATAAAAAGCAGTAGGTTTTATTGTGCAATATATTATTAATTAAAGTAAGTCAAGGCCACTTGCAGTTCATTGACACATAACAACAGAAGTTAACGTCCAAAAGAAAGCCCCAACCCTACAAGAATACACATGCAAACCACGTTTCCAATATGCAAAATCTATTTCTTCATAACTACTAGTCATGAATCGGTCGCGTGATAAGTTTGCGAAAAAAACGTGCGTTGGCGGTCACTGACGTAGAGGCGGGAAAAAGTTTTTAAAATACCATAAATCATGGTCGCTATCATTGCGTTGTGACGTCACCGCTCCATTCAACGAGCGCCGCGTTACCGCTGGTTCTGGAGTTGACGTCACTTTATCCCACATTGGACATTTCAGTTTTAATTTTTTACGAACCGAGCTGAAAGGGTTAGCCACTTTTGGCGCATATGCGAAGTGTCAAGTGGATTTGTAGTTTTTAAGAGTACACGCGAAGTACAGTATAGGGGTTTTTTACCAGAGTACCAGAGTATAGGGGGTTTTTTAAGACGCGCTGAATTACAAACTTCGATATTATTTCATTGCAATTTCTTTGACAATTTGGTCGACAACGTCATTCGATTGTTACGTATAGATAAATTTTACTTTCTATTTTATTAATTTAGGAAAACTTACATTTAAACAAGGAATATAAGCTAAAAATTAGTGGTACAATAAAAGTTATTTGAACAAGACACTAATTATTTTCTAATTTGAAATACTAATTTAGGACAACTGAATTGAGGTCGTGCAAAACAGAGAGCGATCTCATATGACATCTTTTTATGGGGGTTACCAAAGTATGATTTGAAATTAAAGCTCACTACTGGGACATGAGATATCTTAAATATTTATAAAGAAAAATTGACTGAACGTCAAACATCATTAGAATCGAAGCTTTTTTTTCTTCATTATAGTATTCAACTCATAATAGCAGCATAACTTCAATTTTTGACAGCTACTTTCCGGTGGCGCCATCTGGTTAAATAATAGTGGTCATTGCGAAAATCAATGGCGAAGTAATTTTAAAAACATATTTTGATAGCAGTATGTACATTTAAAAATCTAGATACATTTCCTTAAATAATTAATTCCTTTTCTGGAACTTAATTTTTAATTTATTTTTATAGGAAGACGAACATATGGTTCACCTGGTGGTAAGTAGATACTGTCGCCCATGGACATCCGCGGTACATGCCAGCTTCAGTCCATATTGACAAACGTTGGCACACCTCTGGATGCGTTGATTGCCTTGGAATATGTAGGAAATGAGTTTAGAGGAAGGGTTGGGAAAATGGGGATGAATAGATTGGGATGGCTATGGGCTCAGGCATATCTCACTCGCTACCGAAATACGTAGATAAGTGTACATTGGGGAAATACGGTAAAGTAGGAAATGCAGTACATTTCAAGGTAGTCTTCTGTGAGAGAGGTGTAACGTGGCCAGTAGAGTGCACCCAGCGGCTGTTGGACTGCAGAATTCACTCTCCCCCTCCTAAAATAATGAAGGGTCAAGATTTATATTTGAGCAGTACCATTGTAATCGTATAGCATCATTAATAATCAATACACTTTTGTTTTTATTCCCGTCTGACATCTTTCGAGAAACATTGGCAGGGGCTAAGTGGAGCGATCCGGTTCGCACTGGATGCGTTCCTTTATAAATATTTTTACGATCTTTATGTATCACTTTCGGCCGGCGTAATGTTTATTGCGTTATTACATGGCGTTATTATGTTGGAAACATTGGGCTTAATATGTAATGGCGCCTGCCTGCTTATTTATTTTGATAAAAAATTAGTATATATCGCTACTGAAGTCTTTGTTTCCAGCTGGTCCAAACGAGGAGATGATCGTATGTAGTGTTGACCTGTAGATATATGAGTGCTGTGATCAGTATGTAGGTACATCCGTTATGTCCACATGGGTCACTTCCTTCTCGAAAATATATTCTAAATATTTCTCCTTTAATATGTGGCATAATATAAGCAAAGGAACCATTTACTGTCAGTATGTTACGGACTTTAACTAAAATTTTCGAAGTTACAAGATTTTTAAGAATGTTTTTTTGATTTCACAGATATCTGGAAAACTGGAGACACAAGTCTTTCCCAGATGTTACACAGAATTAGTGTACACAAATTATTTTAGTGTATTTTAACATTTTATAGGGATTTTTAATTTTTTCCGTATTTTTTTTTTGCTTTTCAATATCACCACATTAAGTATATATTTTTGTTTTGTGTAAGGGTGGTTTGCTTCACTGAATAAATGTCAGTGAAAGCATGGGATCACACATCGGGAAGCGCAGCGTGAGACACCCTTCGGGCCAGATGAATCGACAACAAAGAAGTTTGGCGTTAGTGACTGGATGGAAAAAGCGGAATAAAGTTTATGGTGGGAAGTTTTGGGAGAGGCCTATAACCAGCAGAAATGCATAGGCTGATGGAACGGTTTGATCCGCTTCAACACGTTTGACGGTCAGTGGGAGTAAATTTCAAAGACGTGTGACGCAGGGCGAGTTTTCTTTTTTGTGGTGGGTGCGAACGCGAGATAAAGACTCATTTTATATATGAGAAATATATTTACACTATTTTTGTATGAGTATGTATGTATGAATTAAAATTAACCCTATGCATTTGCTATTTAAGCAGCCAGTGCCGGAAGGGCGAAAACCAGAAAAGGTGACGCCAAAATAAAAACAAAATTTTGCATGTTGCAACAGCGACTTTGAAAAAACCCTGAGAATGGAGAGTATTATTTAAAAGAAGATTATTAGATGAACGAAGAGTATATTTTAAAAAGGTTTAGCTTAACTAGATTTTTAAAAAGGTTGTAACGATTAAAAAGTTTCAATGCAAACTTCGCTCTATAAACAGGTTTTATACTACACAAAACGCAAAATCCAGTAAACGCGACTGGCAAATAGAAATTATTCGCCTGATCGGACTCAAATATCTTTCAACCTTTCACTTTGACGAAACATAATCCTATCAAAGGCTGCGCCGAAAATAGTGAAAGACAACCCTAGGTCATATTTGAAAAGGATCGAGGGTTAAAAACCTGTCTACTTTCTGTTATCTTAAAAGTGCTTTTGATAAACAGGTCATGTTTACGCTGTGTGAAACCGACGGTGGTTTGGATTATTTAAAAATACATTAGTTCCACCACATCTCTGACGTCTTCAAAATCTCTTGGGTAAGTTTTCTTTTGTGAGATGATGCATTGTCATGATGCAAGAAAATCCCTCTCAAACTGGTTTTAGAACGTTTTTGATTTAACAGATCAAATACAGTTGGTAAACACGCTTCACTGTATCATTTGGCATTAACAGTTTTTTGATCGTCTAAAGATATACCTCGATGTTTTCAATTGTTACAGAAGTCGCAGGACGGCCACTTCTTCTTTATCATCATCTTCCAAGGAAAATTTTCCTTGTTTAAATTGAGAAAACTATATAAGAATTGTTACACGGAACGGTGCGAGGTCCTGAAAGTTGATAATAATCTATCTCTACGTTTCATGTAAACGCAACTTTATAATCCTATAATAACTATAACATCATTGCAGGAAAATGATCTCGTTCGAATTCCATTTTTGCAAAGAAAACCGCGCGAAATGCATTAAAAAAGTGAATACTTACAACATTTTATTTTTTCGTTTTGCTTTCGGAATTCGAATTTCAAATAAATGATGTGTTAAAAACGGTATAGCTCAAATGATTTCTCTTTCTGAAATTTGAGTATCTCAAAATTTACCTAGTTACCCTATGTATCCTACATTCCCAGTAATCGATCAACAGAGTCCCATCTGTTGTCCAACAGGGTGTGCCGTTTTAGAGGAGGAGGTAGCTAAGGTTCCGTGAGATGGTGGGTGCGTTTCTTCACACCCATGACGTAGCTAGGAACGCCCTCCGGCCAGGTGGACTGACGAGTTAAAGAAAGTCGTCGGTAGTGTTATATAAACGAGCGCTAAGTTAGCGCTAATGAACTTTAAATTTAAAACCTTACCCTTAACTATTTTAGACGCGAGCTTTTAACCTCAAGGGTTTAATCTCAAGACCATCACACGTTAACAATTGAAACTATAACGCTCACGAGAGTTTAACGCTAGCCATAAAGTTCCGTTAGCGCTCACTCAGCGCTCGAACGTTGAGCAGTGTTTGGTGATGGGTGTTTGGAGAAGGCAGAGGCCCATATCTAGTGGGGGTGAAACAGGCTAATGGTATCATATCTACCCATTATAACAGGTCTCATTAACTACTCATAATCTACTCATTAATTACTTTGATTGACATAGTCATGAGTTGACTGAAGGAGCTGCAAGTATTTCTCCTCATCTATATTCTATTTTCCTCAATAATGTAAAAAAAATATCTGTGAGCGACAGTAACCGTTTAGCATTGGGCGGAATGACCGTCGGTGGTCGTCTTACAAATATATATATCTGAAATGTCACAATGTCCGAAAGTACAAGAATGATTAATGATATACACGTATTACTTAAATTTTATTTATCTAAAATGCTAAATTTAGCAATTAATTCAAAGAGATGTCGTCAAAATGATAAAACGGTACATTAGAAAGATTAATAAAATGTTAATTTGTTCAATTTAAACATTCCTCAAAGGCTTTTAATTAAAACTTCTCTATAACAATTCGTATTACATGTAAACCGACAGCTGTAGATTTTAATAATAAACTGTTAGATTTAAATATTACCAGTTATTAATTGTATTAATTAGTACTTGTACAGGTTTTTTTTTTTAAATATGACTTATTTGGAAAAAGAGACTTTATTATTGGTTCTAATTTGACAAATATTGAGTCTCAAACAAAATATTTACTGATTTATCTTAAAAACCAGATGTTAGACCGGGTTTCTATTTAAACAGAATCTAGAAAAAGACATGTCCATGGGCGGCGGTGATCGCTTACAATCATGTGGGCCGCCCACTCGTCCATCTATTCTATAGAAAAAAAACGTACTGTCATATATATTCAATTTGGAACAAAAAAAATTGTTCACCATTTAGTCATGACATAGTGAAATTTTTTCGGGACTTGGAAGCTTTAATCTGTTTAACAGGTAGGTTTGCTCGATATCTCCTTAAAATTGGACAGTGCGCATTTCTCACATACGAACACGTAGAGAAATATAGAAAGAAAAACTTCCTACTGTAATATGTAAAAACAGGTCCTTTGGCAATATTTAACTGACTGCAGGTTCAACATACAATTTCCGATTCACAAGCAGCAGGTCTAGCATTATTAGTTTTATGTAAACTTGGGAGCGTCCGTGCAGCATTTTACGCTCCATCGACTGCGTCAGGTACAGTCCGACAAAGTTATCATTGCATGTGATGGCGCCACTGTCAATAATAATAAATATAAAACTAAGATGGTCTCTAGACTCTAGAGTGAACGAAAAAATTCCATCTCCGAGTACAGACAGATAGATAATTTGTATAATGGTCTGAGCGACGACTGTTAATCGCTGGCTGCTGGATGAGAAAAATCATCAGTAAAGGCACATTCCTTACAAGTATGGTCGCATACACAGTGAAGCAACATATTGCTATAAGGAAGAAATAGATGTACGATGCACGATGAAGGAGGAAATACGACAGCGTGAGTCTAAGAGTCATTTGACCTTTGGCCGACCTAAACCTGTGGCCCGAATCGTCTTTTTTTAACTGTGGTATATAATAATAATAGAGTCGTTCGATGAAAGATTGTCATGAAACATACTTTAAATAAACATTCTGGTTTGTAAATATTTGCAAATTTCAAATACAGGTGGTTAGTTCCAAATTCTCCCACCCGCAAATACAAGTTGGTCAGAAGGTACGTGTGCATTGTCAGTACCTGTTGCGCCCGTTGTATTTCATCGGCTTATCATATTGTGGTGGAACGGTGAGCTTACACAGCGCTTACTATTGTTGGTATAGATTTACGGGATTTATTCGAATACCCAAATGTGCTAGGGGAATAATTTGAAATAGCAAGTGGGAATATTCAGCTGATAGTACATTACAGAAGAAATTTTGAATTTACAAGCATACTTTGATGTTTTGTTGTTTTTTACATGCCGCTTAGCAGAGAATGCCTATAATTTTATTTAATTCAAAATTCATAATTCCTTTGATGGGCAACATATTTTCTGTTATATCCAAATACTAGTCTCAAACGGAGTTATTATTAAACAAATGGTCCACAATATAAATATTAACGACGAAGTAGAAAACAGAAAGAAAGACAAAAGGACGACTAAATAATAGGATCCAGAAGAAATCGAAAAAGGAATGTCAAATAACGAGATTTTGATGTTGACAAAAAATAAGGTCACAGTACCACTTACAAGGAGTATTAGAAATGAAATACAAAAACGATTTAGTCGTATTTTACCTTCTCGCACTGTATATTTTTGGCCAATAACAACTTATAACGTAGGCAGCGCATCTGGGTATGTGGCAACGTGGCTTGGTGGTTAACATCACCATGTCATTCTCGACTGATGGCTTCCCCCCATAAAAAAATACCAGCTCATAAAGTTCCATTGTACATTATAATCAGGATCTCATCTTATAGTCATGAGGGGGTTTAAAGGCTTTAAAGCGTTGTGCTACCTTCGCATACCTTCGCACAAATATTTGGCTGTAATGAACACGCGAACACTCAGTACACTTGGAATTCTTGACCCACAATGAAATCGACATGTCAACCATTGTTTGTTAATTTGTCAGAGAAACATATACAAAAAATACAAAAAAAAACATTTAACGCCACTGAAACTGCCTTTATCTCCTAAATAACCTAGATTGTTGCTGCAGAAGATTTGTTGCACAAACTATGACGTTTTCAAGATAAAAATAATAATAACTAGTATATTGCTAGGCTGTTTGACAAATTCAAGACTGAAGTTCTTAAATTTTGTGCCCAAGTAGAGACTTATAGAAGTCTACAAAACCGCCACAAGACAAATTCATAATATATTAAACATTGACGAGAACGTATTACTTTTACAAAATCTATTTTTGTTAGTTTGCTGCTTGGTCATCGATCCCATTATATTTGCTTTACTTTCCACAGGCAGGCAGGTAGCAACATGTATTTGCAGACAGTACAACGTTCGACACTTTTGACTAATGTTAACATGTACCACAAATATTCATAGGCGGCAGTATACTCAGTACACGCATCCGGCAGTATACGGCCTTCTCAGTCACCATCTTTCTATAAAAATAATTGCAATTTGTGATTCCGATTGGACAAAACAAATATAAAACTAATGCAATATCCACTAATAATATCTAATAATATCCACTTGCACGGTAAGCTGTCTTGTCTAATCGACCACGTATTCTATTACAAAAAGGTAAAGCTTTTCAGAGATTTAATACAGAAATAGCGTACGATGTTCAATTTCCCCCGTATTCAATATTACAAATCTCCTTTTAATTCGCGAACATCCTATGGAAAAGTGCCACCGCGAGGAAATTTATTTCTTTTGAAAACTTTAGAGAAAAGGCGCCTAATTTATTAGATGCTCGCGAATCCTCTTTAGCCTATTCTTGTACCTCTCGCCCATTTACATGCAAATGAGCAGTGTACTTACTCAGAAAAAGGTAAAATTTAAAGGTAAAATCTAATGAAACACATAATAACACTAGGGTTTAACCATCCTCTTGTTCATTTCCTATTAAACAAATTGCAGCGTTTTAGACTTAGAAATGTATCCATCTGTCAGAATACATATTGCAAGGTGTGATATGATAAATAAGGTGCAATTTATAATATGCACACTGCAATTCCACAGCCGCTGGGCGCACTCGACTGTCCTCGTTACTCCCCCCCCCCCCTCACAGAACACTACTTTGAAACGTACTGCATTTCCCACTTTATCATATTCCCCAATGTACGTAAACCGGTAAGCCGGTAAACCGGCGGAAGGAACGGACCTCGGCTTAGGGCGTTGCATTGGGGGGATACCGCGGGGTCGCGAGTCGGCGAGAAGCGCCCAGGCACGTGTCTATACCTAGTGAAAATGTTGGCTGAGGGCCGGTGTGTGTTAACGGTGTATCGGGGGGGACGTCCACGTCTCCGCCGGCGGGGACGGTGTCTGTGTGCAGTGTGAGAACCGCATTGGCAGCGGTGATCGGGTCGTCGGGATGGTCCAGGATGTGCCGCGGCCGACGATAGCGGGGAGGGGCACTCCTGTCCGGTGTGTAGGTGACGGAGGAGACAATCAGAGGATTGGGATGGTGTGGAATAGCGTCATAGTAGCGTCGGGCGGAGTCTTTTATGTATTTGACGATGGAGGGAAGCTCAAAGTCCTTGTGGAGGTCGACATTACGCAAGTACCATGGTGCAGCCACGGCCTTGCGCACGAATCTGTTTTGGAGGGTTTGGAGAATTTTAATATAGGAGGGAGCTGCGTGTGCAAACACAACGCTAGCATAGGTCATGATGGGACGGACGAGAGATGTGTATAATGTCAACTTGTTTCTAAGCGACATTTTACTTCTCCCGCCTATGAGGGGGTTGAGGCGACCGAGCACAAAGGCGGCTCGGTTTCGGACAGTTTTGATATGTTCTCGGAAAGTCAGTCTGTGGTCTAGTGACTCCGAGATATTTGGTCTTTTTGACGAGAGGAATCGTTTGACCGAAAAGGGTTATCGGGAGAGGGGAGAGCTTAGGAGTACGACAGCCAACCATGGGAAAGGGGAAGCACATGGCTGCACTTTTCCCCGGGTTTATCTCTATCCTCCACCTCACAAACCACTCGCCTAGGGCGGTGACTGCGCGCTGGAGGCGTAGAGAGACCATGCGTAAGTTCCTATCTGAGGCGTAGAGGGCGGTGTCGTCCGCGAAGAGGGCGAGCTCTATTCCTGGGGGGTGGGGTATGTCGTTAGTATAGAGTGAATAGAGCATGGGTGCTAGAACGGAGCCCTGGGGGACTCCAGCTCTTATTGGGCGGGGGCTAGACAGCGTGCCTTCGACTCTGTAGCGAAAGGTGCGATTGGTAAGGTAGTCTCTAATGATGAGAATGAGACTTTCGGGCACCTCCAGTTGGTACAGTTTATAAATTAAACCGTTGTGCCACACCTTATCGAAGGCCTTCGCTACGTCGAAGAAGACAGCTAGGGTTCTGAAAGGTTTCTTTTGATTGAGACCTGAAAGTATGTGCTCCGTTATTCGGTGCACTTGTTGGACAGCGGAGTGTTTGGCTCTAAAGCCGAACTGCTCGTTGATAAGAAGGCCCTTTGAGTCAATGTGACTCAGCAGGCGGGAATGGAGGACTTTTTCATAGATTTTAGCCATTGTATTCAATAGGCTAATGGGTCTGTAACTAGCGGTGTTTGCCCGGTTTGGGGATGCCGATGACGACGGTTTCTTTCCAGGCTACTGGAAAGAGATGATTTCGCATGGCGGCATTGTAGATGGCCACGAGAAGAGCGATCAATTGGATCGGAAGACTTTTGAACACCCTGTTGGGTATTCCGTCGATACCGGGAGATTCCTTAATTTTAAGATTTTGAATAATCTCCTGGATTTCTGATACCGTAACCGGTAGAAGGGAGTCTGAGGGAGGGATGGAGGCCGGATGACTCACCTCTCCGTCAACCAAGTTGACGTGGGACTCGTCAACCGGCTGGCGGCTAGGGGAGCACTGGGCCTCTAGGCTATCAGCCAGGCATTCGGCCTTCTCTGCATCGTCAAATGCGGGAGGACCGTTCGGTCTAGTCAGTGGGGGCATGGAGGCTGTATTGTCTGTTTTCATAGACCTCGCCATCTGCCAGTAGGCTGTGTGTGATGGCGAGATCTCTGACAACAGGGCTTCCCAGCTGTTGTTTCTGAATTCAGCGATGCGAATCTTTACGTCCCTCTGTAAAGCTCGCATTCTACGCCTATTCTCGTAACAGGGGAAGGAGTCGTAAGCACGGATGGCTGCGTTCTTGGCTCTTATCAGCTCCCTTATGTCCTCAGGCAGCTCCCATCGGCGATCGTTCGCCGCTGGGACCCGCCTGGAGGAGCTTTGGATTATATCCTTAAGGTGGCTACCGAGTCCAGAGACCGCCGTGTTAGTGTCATCCGCACTGGTCAGGTCGTCGGGGATAGAGTCGGGGTGGGGACCCCAACCCTTTCTCCAAATCCATTCTTTCTTCAACAAAGGTAGGCGGCGTATCCGGGGGCGTGTCAAAGATTGTCATTTTGGACCAATGTTCCAATGTTGGCATGTACCGCAGATGTTTATGGGCGACAGTATCCACTTACCACCGGGTGGACTGTATGCTCGTTTGCCAATTTCTTTCTATAAAAAAGGTGACATTCGATTTCAGACTGCATTAAAATCTATAGGCACAACTTGTTAGTATTGAAGGTGCCAGAATTGACAAACCACTTCTAGCTTATTTTACCTACTTGCGTTTTGAGTGGACTATATAGTAACAGGTCTGTTCCACTCCGCACTTAAAGTACCACAGAAATCGTAGTAACTGGCCAAAATTTTTCATCAAAATTAGTCGGTACTCAGTACAGTAAGTATGCTGACACACGCGTGAGCCTCTATCCGCTGAAATATGAGCACTCTAAGGCGACTTTAAGATTCAATTTAGCTCGCGCGTAACGGGGCGGCACGTTTTTTAGAGGTATTTTTGGAGATATTCACGGTTTTCACAAAGGAGTGGGGTTTGTGTACCTACGTCTATACTATACTCATACCAAATTCGACGATGTTAATCATTTATCGCTATGTGCATTGTTGTCTGCAAGTGAACAAAGCAGCATTTTAATTTTATTACAAATTTTTAATTATTTACTTCTTCTTTCACAAGAAAATAATGTAAGGTCATATAACCAGTTAAATCCGATTTGTAATAAAAACTGAGTTATATTTAGTAATGCTTCTGATCATTAAGATCGCCGACCTCAAAGAGATTTTATGGATCGTTTAGCGGTGGCTATTGCTCCGAACGATTTATTTTCATGCGAGGTATATGTTTGAAGTGTTTTAGTGGTACGCGTAACATTTAAAAGGAAAAATACTGACTGAAAGCCAATGTCTGTATTTCAAAATGGGTTATTTATTATATAAAAAAAAATCTGCAGTAAATTTTTATTTTTGAATTACTGATATCGGATTTTAGAAGAATTACGTATGATAGAATTACAGATGCAGATATCATCGTGGCAAAAGGTGCCACTACGAGCACATAGTACTACATATGCCTGTTCTTTTCCGACTAAAGTCTCTATTTTACGGGTCTGCTGAAAGACAGGAGATAAACTTGCCTTTTGTACAACTTCTCTTATTTAATCATATATAAATATGTTGTTTTACTTATTTATCGACTCTTTCTATACTATATCGTATAGAGGCGAACTTGGTATATGTGAACAATGAAAGGGTTGTTCCCATCTGATCGAGTGATTAGTTTCTTGTTACATCTGATCACGGCGTAAGTTTCTCGTCGGATCACGTGGTCAGGTGCTTTCACAAAATGAAAATATTATTTTCCTATCTGATCACGTTTCAGTTTATAACTATTATTCAAAGTTGTAGTAATTGTACATAAAATACAATTGCTACATTGTACATAAAAATATTAAAAAAAAATTGTACCAATAGCCAACAATAGTAAGATATTCGTTCCCATCTAATACGGATACGTGACAAATGAATGCTGAAATGGGACTAGTCAGACCATTAACAAAACGCCACAATGGTAAGGCGATATTGGAAATGTTGGCCTAGTGGAGCGTCATTTGCTGACACGTGCTACTAAGGTTTTACGATAAGGAAGTAATATGCAAGCCCTTACGAAGAATCAGAAGTAAAATCAGATGGGACACCTTTAAAGGATTTTCTTCCATTTTATTTTTGAGTCGTTTCACTAACAGAAACAAGTTTTAATGGAAAAATTGGACCGTTTGTGGTAGTTTTTCTAAAGGTCTGGGAGAGTCAGAGAAGATCGAAACATGATTGTCATAGAGAAACAATGACAGCATGAATTCGCATGTCTATCTCTCCCTTCAACAAAATTCGTCAAGGTTATAAAACAAATTTTTAAAGACTTGCGTGGCATTGCGAGATAATGGGGAAAATTTAGTGGCGTTTACAGTAGTAGGTATTAGAAGCTACTTATGTCTCATAGAATCCCAGGTTATAATAAAGGACTCAGTATATTACCTATATTCTTAATTGTTCTTAACCTCGAAATTTCTTCGACTCAAATTCCATTGCGGACACTGAGCATTACTTTAAGCGAGTTTATTCTTACATATGGATCTACATATGTGCAGCTCTAGCGAGTAGGTAAAAGTGTGTTATTATTTTGGGCACTTTTTGTGCGATAAACAAAGACACAATACCTAAATATTGGATTATACGAGTGTATTTTCAATTAATTCGCTACAATCAGACATTTTTAATTGCTTTAAAACGAAAAAGTTTTATTTCAATCTCTAAAACACGTTTAAGTTACATGTCGAGGCACCATGTGTTTGAGGATTGTTTAAAGGATCCTTGAATTCAACTGAGTAATAATCTGCAAGTTCACAATGTTTTTTATCAATATTAATATCATTGAGTAAAATTTGGTGGAGGAGATCTGGATTATGTTGATAAATAATTCTTCATTTATGGAAAATGATGTAGCTATGTTCGCTAGCCTGGATTAAGCTAGAGTTGTGCCTAAAAGTACTGACATCGAAATTAATCGAAGTGATCGTTAAATTGATCGAAATCGAGATTACACATGTTCGCGTTGCCCTAGTAAAGGGGAAGCAGTAATTCAATAAACTTTGATTTATGGTATGGTAAGCGATTTCTCTTCGTTATGTCCCGGCTATTTTTCGGTATGTTGCCCGATACATGACTTGCCATTCTTCTCTGTGAGCGATGGACGAAGTCATTTGATATGGTTTAAACATCGTTTTCGTAATAAATATATTCGTTAATCGATTACATTACTAGTTATTACATTACACTACGATGTGGGGTTCTTCAAGAAAGCTATGAATATAATTTTGCAAGGTCAACGGCGTAACCGCATACCTCCAGGTGTTGCAGGTGTCCATGGGCGGCGGAAACCACTTAACATCACGTGGGCCGCTCGCTCGTCTGCTTCCTTTCTTATAAATAAAAAGTTGACAGTTGATTAGATTTTAATTGAGATTATTACATACTGTATATAAAGTAACACTTTCACTACAATATACTACCATTATGCTACCATACTACCTATTACGATATATTACCAGGTCGTACCTGTATGCGAGCGATTTCTTAAAAAGCATCGTGTTAAATCCTGACCTGCTTAAGCTAGTTACAAAGCTATTAAGTAAATGAAATCACGTCGATTGACGACTTGTTTGCCGTTCACAGCAAACATTGTGTTCGATCCGACCGTTCCTACGAACAAATAACACCATAAAGATGTCAATGAGTAGTGAAACTTAACGCTATTGTCGAACTAATAAAATTTAAAGGTTATTTTACTACTCATTTGAAGTGGGTGAAATAAGACTTGTTTTATTTTTGTGAAACATTCATGAAACATATTTATTTCTGTCGTCCATAACGTACCAGGTGGCTGCAGATATTCTGCCAATCTTCTTAAATTTTAGTTTAATTTAGTATTATGCATATATATTTGTTAATATTCATATTATATAGTTATTAATGTATAAGTATGTAAGCGCACCATCTACCTGTCAGTTACTTTTCGACAATTCTCTAACCCAAATGTTGTCTGGAAGAGATCACCTTTTGTGTAGTCTTTTATATTATTGTGTTTTCTTGTGTTTTCATCTGTGGTGTACAATAGACAATACTTACTTACTTTAAAAACATACAAATAATACCTATGAAGGAGCTGTAAACACGAAACTGCAATGTCAGCAGCCCACCCGCATATCACGTGTTGTTCCAGTATTCATATGTGGCTATAACCATTATTATCATCAGGTGGCCCGTCCGCTCCTCTGTGATCTCTTTTATAGAAAAAGATCCTTAAAATAGCAAGGAGTCTTATTTCGCTGAAAAACGCGATTTCTCCCTAACCTTGAACGAACATTGTGCAAGCAATATCTAACATTTTTCTTGCCACAACAAAAGAATGACAATATGACATTATTGGCTTTGGAGTCTACAGCACGCTTGTCAGTCCATAACGTCCCTGTGCGAGTGAACCGGATTTAATGCGTTTCACGAAGATGAACTACTGTTTGTTCACCATTATGTTTTTTTCTGTTACGTTACTTTGTTTTCTTTCCGACTTACAAAGTTAAGTGCGTTGTTCATACGCTGAAGTATACAATTACTTCTGTAACTACGGTAGAACTCTCTAAGTTTATTAGGTTTGCTGGTGACGTAACTTTGTATAAAGCATGTTATTAGATTACAGGCAATTTCGTGGCCTTAGGTTGACTTTGTATGAACTAAGTAGGTATTATATAATATTGATAACTAAGAGAGGAAGAAAGTAGCTTGTAAGACAAGAGAGTAACAACATTAAGAATTCTTTGCAGATCAAAAAGTAAAGTGTAATACTGTACATGTACTGCAATTCCATTTTATTGTATTCCCCAATGTATGCACGTGTTTCAGTAGAGAGTTAGATATACCAGAGATCATTACCATCCCATCCTATCTGTTTCCATTTTCTTAACCCTTCTCCTCATTACTAAATCTCCAAAGGTAAGCAGAGCGCATCCCGGGGAGTGCTAACATTTGTCATTCTGGACTGTTGTTGGCATGTATCGCGTATGTCCATGTGCGTCAGTATCCATTTAACATCAGGTGAATTGTCTATTTTTTATGGTAAGAAGATGGAAACCTCCTTTCTATAAACAAAAATCTTAGTCAATAGACCAACTTTTTACGCCCGTACGTGACATGTTTGTGCATTTATCTAGATCTTTTTATATTAAAATGCCACAGTTACATGTTTAAAAAATGTAAAAAACAAGCAGACAAATGTTTAATTAACAATAGTAAAAAACTATAGCCGTAAAACTTACTCTACTATATCTTACTCTCACCTTACTCTTAGCCTTACTCTTAGCTCTATCTCTATAGACTTAAAACGCCACGCTAGCCAAGCGGATTGGCTAGTCCACTTTTTCAGAGGTGGTGTAGCTATCTCTCTTGTTGTCGTGAAATTTGTCGTTTAAGACAGAAGTATCTGTTGTCAATATCTATATTTCGATCGTTGTTTCATGTCGTTAGAGTAGCGTTTCGATGTAACAAATGTCAAATGATGTTCGTTTGTGCCGATATATCGAACTGAAAGTTTTCTTGGTTGGAATCGCTCGATATATCTATCGGTCGAAACTTCGTTACTCGTGTTTTCGGAGTAAACCTACTGCATGGAAGTTGTCATGATTATTTATTTATTTTTTTGCTGGGCGCGGCCTCAACCTGGCCTCGGCGGCGCGCCCGCATACCCCCTGGTGTTGCAGGTGTCCATGGGCGGCGGTAACACTTACCATCACGTGGGACCGTCCACGTGGTCTATATAAAAAAAAAAAAAAACGTTACCCCTCTCACAGAAGACTAACTTGAAATATACTGTATTTCCTATTTTATATCGTATTTCCCCAATGTACGTACGTGTTTCGGTACTGCGTGAGATATGCCGGACAGCGTACCACACTACACTTCTCGGTACGTAGCCTCCGTTCGGGGACTTTTCTATTAAAAATGTATGCGACAATCATTGGAGTACATGAGATGAAAATGATGTCAGGATTATAATAATTTAATTTTTGTTTTGCCTGTTTTTGCAACCTTATTATAATTGTACAATAAGTTCAATAAAAAATCTTTCACATTGTATACAAAAAAAAAACGGGCTCAAAAAAGGCGTAGCCGCCGGCAAATGATAGTTTAGAATTTAGCCGAAACAGTAATTCCACATTTTCCCGAAACCCAAGTAATGAATGAAGATCAAACAAGCGCTATTGATGAAACACAGTTGTTTGTGGTGTACACACGGAGCCCAATTTCCGCTCCATTCGGTCTGGCTAAACTTATAATCTATATAAATCGGGGAGAGATTTCTTTGAGATATTTTCCGGTAATGGGTAATAAATAGAACAACTGCAGATACTATGTTATATATTAGACGGGTCTTAAACACATTTCTATGTATTCATTAAGTATATTTAAGGAAATTACACTGTTGTATAATATATTTTTACAATACTTCTCAACGCCCATCCTAATGTATCTCTACGATCAACTCAAAGGTTAGTTGGTAGAAAATGCCCTACGGCATTAAGCTTGAGTTTTGTACGACAATGTGCAATAAAGTTTGTTATTTTAATTATGGAAAAAGGGCGGCAACCGAGCATACAGTCCACCTGATACAGTGGATACTGTCGTCCATAGACATCCGCGATACATGCCAACATCAGTCCAGAATAACAAACGTTGGCACGCCCGCGGATGCGCTGCCTACCTTTGCAGATTAAGGAATGGATTTGGAGAAAGGGTTGGGAAAATGGGGAGGGATAGGATAGGATGGGATGGGAATGGGCTCTGGCATATCTCACTCAGTACCGAAACACGTACGTACATTGCGGAAATACGATAAAGTAGGAAATGCAGTATATTTCAAGGTAGTCTTCTGTGAGAGAGGGGTAACGTGGCCAGTCGGAGTGAGTCCAGCGGCTGTGGGAATGCACCGTGCACTTTCCTTCTACAAAAAAAATAAATAAATAATCATGACGAATTCCATGCAGAAGGTTTACTCCGAAAACACGAGTAACGAAGTTTCGACCGATATATCGAGCGATTCCAACCACGAAAACTTTCAGTTCGATATATCGGCACAAACGAACATCATTTGACACTTTTTACATCGAAGCCCTACTCTGATGACATGAAATGACGATCGAAATATAGATATTGACAGCAGATACTTCAGTCTCAAACGACAAATTTCACGACAACAAGAGAGATACCTTTTTATTTTCGTAAGTGTATTTTTTTATTAAAGTAACAAAGCCGCTAGCTACCACAAACGCTGAGGAGTTCCACCACCTCTGAAAGAGTGGACTCGCTGATCTGCTTGGTCAGCGTGGCGTATTAAGGCCATTCATCCCTCATGCACAAGACAATGTGCATTAGGAGGCCCATGTCCAGCAGTGGATACAAAAAGGGCCGATTGCAATAAATTGCATAGCAAATAACTAAATCTCCCTTCTGACTGGTGCTGATATGGGTCTGTTTAAAAATCTGTGCAGTATTTCTTAAGTTTACCTCCTACATATAAGCGAGAAAAAAAAGACAGTCTCTATACCTTATCAGTATAGATTATGCAAAAAAGAGATCTACACTAACATCGAGGATAATGATATCTATTTCACTTCCTACCCGCATTAATTTTCTATAGGTGTTTCCAATTACTGCAATATAAGCCATTAGAGCCTGCCTATATGTAATAATGCTTATCCAATTTAATAAGAATGGTTCGACGATTATCTGCCGGTTGGAGGAATTTGTATTAGTTTGTAATGAGATTATAGTGTGTCAGCTTTACATAAAGGGGCTTACGTACTAATTATTTATTTATTACACAATTTTGAGGGGGGACTGCACGATGCAATCCAACAACCGCTAGACGTGTTCGACTGGCCACGTTACCCCTCTGTCACAGAAGACTACCTTGAAATGTACTACATTTCCCACTTTATCTTATTTCTCTAATGTACGTACGTGTTTCGGTAGTGAGTGAGATGTGCCAAAGCCCATTCCCATCCTATCCCTCCCCATTTTCCCAACCCTTTCTCTGAATCCAATAACTAATGTTGGCGTGTATAGCAGATGTTTATGGGCGACAGTATCCACTTACCATCAGGTGGACTGTATGCTAGTCTGAAGCCATCGTCCATAAAAAAAAAATAGACACATTAACCGGCTCTTTTGACATCCACTGCTGTACATGTTTCTCGCGCATATTGTCTTGTGTATGAGGGATGTATAGCTTTATGGTTGGCGTTTAATCCTTTAGAGGTGGTGTAGTTCCTCAGGGCTTGTGGTAGCAGCTTTGTTATCCCGTAGTCGGCTTTTAAGACAACCACCGATAGAGATGGGGCGATGCTAAACTCGACTGACAACACACGGCCAATAAGACACTTTTTTAATTTAGACATAAAAACGTAATAGCCGTTTAACGCCGGCTTAATTGCTACCCACGGCATTGGCCAACGGAGCGTTTGCAAAAAAGAACAAGTAGCATTAAGCGATCGGTTTTTTTATGAAAATAAGACTAGCAAATAGTCCACCTGGTAGTAAGTGGATACTGTCGCCAATGGACTTCCCCATTGCATGCCCACATCAGTCCAGAATGACAAACGTTAGCGCGCTCCATCGTTTTTAAATAACGCTTAGCGTTTTGGTAGCTTAGCAAAAACGAGCGCAGGCGCAATACGATAGTGCTATTGAACCGTTTAGGCCGTTAACCGCTTAACCGTTTTAAACTCGGGCTTTTAACTATAAGGGTTTATGACCATCAAAGATTAAAAATTTGGACTACAAGGCTCACTCAGAGCTCGAGCGCTCAACGCTCGTTTTTACAACACTACATGGAACCATTTATATAGGCAAGTTAAACGCTAAGATTAATTTTAAAGAATAAATAGTATAGGAGCTATAGCTTGTCTTCAAGTACCCGATTGCGTGCCTCGAGTGAGGTAAGCGGAGACATTGTATATTACCGGTAATGGTAATTCAGAGATGTATATGAAGATATCTTCAATCTGTCTACTAGTATGACAATCGAAACGGTCACAGAACAACAACAAACAAGACAAATGAAACAAGTTTTCAACGTTTTCACGGTTTTCACGGTGTTGAAACAAGTTTTCAACGTTTTCACGGTTTTCACGGTGTTGAAACAAGTTTTCAATGTTTTCACGGTTTTCACGGTGTTGAAACAAGTTTTCAACGTTTTCACGGTTTTCACGGTGTTGAAACAAGTTTTCAACGTTTTAACGGTTTTCACGGTGTTGAAACAAGTTTTCAACATCGCGCAGTAATGCAGTACTTGAAGACAAAGCCGTACTTGCGTTGTTTACATTAAATTGCGTTTCAGATGTAATTTTCATATATGACGGAAACGTTCATTATCATATCTATACCTAGTATAATAAAGAGTTAAAATTGTATGTTTGTAGGTATGTTGGTGGTAATCTCTGGAACTACTGAACCGATTTCAAAAATTCTTTCACAAATAGGAAGCTACATTATCCTTGTCTAATATAGGCTATATTTTGTTATGAAATTTTGAAAAAAATTTTGATGCGAAGTGAGGGCGGTTCGCTAGTAATTTATAAATTATCTTTACGGGTGAAATACCAATTAATTCATTGTATTGCATTGAAAAAGGATGTTAAAAGGTTTGAAATAGTCTAAAATGCCAAATTCCACTGTATATGTATACCATCTGGTACGTCATAAAGGTCATTCAATCTTTCATACCAGCCTTTTGTCCTTGTTGTACTCGCGTGCTATATGTTACATTGACGTGTATTATACTAATTTTTTCCGGGAAAAATAACATACTTACACGATAAGTGAAAATCGCGTCAAAATCTGTCCAACTGAACCCTAGTAATAAGCGAAAAGAAAGACAATATACGTTGCCTTTTAGAGAATACCTATATAGAGACTATATAGAGCGAGTTAGTTCGCGAGAAATTTAGTGATTCCCGTGGGAACTTTATAATGGATCTAGATAAAAAGAACTCTAAATGTTAACCCGACACATAAGCTTTAACTAAACCAAGTTTCATTAAATTCTGTCCGGTGGTTTTTGCGTGATGAGCTTTCAGACAGAGGCAAAAATTCCAAAAATTGTTGTTGGGTTCTGTATCGTTTGCACATTACTACGACTTTTTACAAAAAATATTTTATTTATGTACAAACACGGATTTGTTAAGATTTAATTATATATGTTTGAATAGATTAAAGCGGACTCACTGTAACTTGTATATACTATGAGTGTTCCCATGTAAACGATTTATTCGAGGAAACCCGAGAAAAAGTGGATCGAACTAAACCAGTATGTGGACACCTGTCCTAGTTGGACAACGTCAATCTTGTATGGAAGGGCCTTTATATGGCAAGCTAGAACGTATGCATAATGTATTATGTAATTTGCATTAAAATGGGAAAATGTTTATACAGGTACTGGTAATAAGGGCTAAATAAAGCTAATTTAGCCCTTGGAAATCTTTAATTTATCCTTGGAATGATATTCCTTGGACATAGAGGACATTGCAACTAATTTTACACTCATTCTGGTAATATAAAATTATAGATTTTTTATATCTTTTTCATGGAAAGATGGCGGCAGATCGGCATACAGTCCACCTGATGGTAAGTGGATACTGTCATGCGAACACATGCCAACATCAGTCCAGAATGATAAACGTTGGCACGTATCCGGATACGCCGCATATTTGGAGATTTTGTAATCGATTTTTCAGAAAGGGTTGGCAAAATGAGGAGAGATGGAATGGGAATGGGCTCCGGCATATCTCACTCACTACCGAAATTACATAGGTTGTACAGGATAAAGTGGGAAATTCACTATATTTTTTCATCATCTGGCCCGATACCGGGGACCGGCCGTCGCGGACGATGGGAGCAAATCCATTTTACGGTAATCTTCTGTGAGAGAGGAGTAACATTGGCCAGTCTAATGCGCCTGGCGGCAGTGACATTGCAGCGTATACTCTCCTCCGTTCTAAAAAGATAGAAAATAGAAAGGTCAACAGGAAAAACTTTCAAGGGCTACAGACACCTATCAACGTTCTCGCTGGACTCACAGGGTCCTGAACTACATCGTCCTTTCTCTTACGTGAAGATGCTACAAAGTTCCTAGTTGCTATCCCCCTGATATTCTTTGGCTACGATGCGCAAGTTTCTACACTTCCCGCCTGTCCCAGTTGCGATTCGAGTTGTTCCCCTAAAGTAATTCTATTGAGTTAGAAGCGGTTAGCGGTTATCATTAATTCGTCGCTTTCAAATAAACGTGACCGAGTGGTTTAGTAGCGAAATACGCAATTCTCTAAAAGGCAACAAAACAGTTATTTACTATACTTATTGTGGACTTATTGCCGTAAGGCATTTATTCTCTACCAGTCAACCACCAGATTACTGTGAACTTAAAAATCAAACTTAATGTTTTATATGTTCACAGTTATCTGAATTTATTTATAATGTTAAGTAAATCTTTTATTACGTTAAGTATTTCTTTTATAAATAATAGTTTTAAATTATCAAGGATTATTATGAACTTATATTTTGAATAACAGATGATCTACAATCTTAATGATCCGCGAATTTTCGTTTATAAGTTAATGACAGTATATCTCTAGAAAGATAAGTAATGGCTTAATGAGAAAAGTGTAGGATCGTGTGTAGTGGAGCCTTGGGAGAGGTCTGTATTTTTTTAAATTTACTAATAAAGGGTACAATATAGTTTAATTCCTTGGTGCCATAAAACTGTGTGAGTATGTTTGTCTACGACGAATTCGCCTATCTTAATTAATTAATAAAATTAAAGAAATTAACCTTAATAATAAATAAATAATTAATAAAGAAATTTAATAAGTAGTACGCTAGTATTTTACAACTTATACCACAGTTAAAACAGTAGAGACACTCCTAGTATCTGAAACACGACTCTTGATAGGATGTTGTTTTCTTCCTACTTGAAGCGACGACGCTGTGCTATTTTATTTAAAAACGAAACAAACAACAATAAGAAAGAAGCTTTATACATTGTGCTGGAACATTTTTTGTATAGATCGAAGAAATTATACAATTTATGGAATGAGACGTTAACGTAAAACAACCTAATTCTTGCTACCTTTATCCGCCCATTGAGGTTTTATTAACTAATATCTATTTAAATGGAAGGTTTTTCGAATATGTTTATTTATTTACCTATTTATTTATTTACCTATTTATTTATTTACCTATTTATTTATTTACCTATTTATTTATTTACCTATTTATTTATTTACCTATTTATTTATTTACCTATTTATTTATTTACCTATTTATTTATTTACCTATTTATTTATTTACCTATTTATTTATTTACCTATTTATTTATTTAAGCTTTAGTGTTCTCAGCAATTAACAAAAAAATACTATATTTTTTTTTAATAGATGTTAGTTAAAAACATGTCGATATCCATTAGAAGGTAGATTAATTTGTCAATAATATTTACAGATTCTTATTTTTTTTTGTTTTTAGGATGGAGACGCATACGAGCATACAGTCCATTTGGCGATAAGTGGATACTGTCATCCATAGATGCCTTTCAGAATGACAAACGTTGGCATGCCCCCGGATGCGCCGCTTACCTTTGGAGATGTAGGAATGGATTTAGAGAATGTGTTGGGAAAATGGGGAGGGATAAGATAGGATGGGATAGGAATGGGCTCTGGCATATCTCACTTACCTACTACCGAAACACGTACGTATATTGGGGAATAGGATAAAATGGGAATTGCAGTACATTTCAAGGGAGTCTTCTGTAAGATAGGGGTTAACGAGACCAGTCGAGTACGTCCAGCGGCTGTTGGACGCTGGACGGACGAGTACACGCTTCCTCCTAAAATTCAATGCAACCAGCACTTTTAGTATCCACTTTTGAACATAGGCCTCCTCATATACATTGTTTTATACATGAGGGATGTATGTGCTTAAAATGCCACGCTTGCTAAGCGGGTTGGCGAGTCCATTCTTTTAAAGGTGGTGTAGTTTCTCAGGGCTTGTGGTAATCGCTTTGTTATCCTTAGTCGCCTTTTACGGCACCCAGGGTGGGAAATGGAGTGGTGATATTCTATAGCCGGCACACGCCACGCCACACGGCATTCTCACAACTTGGACTTGCTTAATAAGTAAATAAGAAGAAAAATGGTTTCCGGGTAAAGGCGAAGAAGAAAGCAAACACCCATAGAAATTCCTTATAGGTCACTGGACGCTTTTGATATTCTTCAATGAATCGCCAGAGGCGAAATGACGCAGAAAATTGTTGGCTAAAGATTGTGGAGGCGTTTGACTTTTTTCAATGAACCGCCAGAGGCGGAATGACTCAGAAAATCGTTGGCTACAGATTGTGGAGGCTTTTGACAGGTTATATACTAGTATATATCACGTGTTTCTAGCAGCACGTTACACTTCATACGTTTTGATAAATGACTACACGTCTCACGTTTTGAAGTAATTAAATAATCACACGTTTCACCAGTGAGTTACACATCATACGTTTTGACTAGCAAATGACATTCCACAGATTTTGTGGAAAGAGCAGAGCCATCGATCCAAGTTAACTATCTATATGTAAGTATGTATTATAAACATGTATGTATTATATATCCATATTTATGTGACTATACACACATATAAGTCTCATATCTTATTATATGTTGTAGCCTGTTATATGACAGAACTCATCTCAGTTATTTTAAAGATGAGTGGAAGAGATTCCTTCTAGGAATAAGCCCGCCTTTGTACTTATATAACCGTATATTGTAACAATTCATTATAAGTACAATAAAGAGCAACAACAACAATAAGTATTTGACCAACACGTTTTGACTAACAGACTACACGTTATATGACGTTATACATTTTATTTGTCTGCCTAGTTGATCTGGCTGTCATTCCAGCGTAACCATGCTGTCTACCAATATTAGGTACAGATAATAAATTAAACATTTTTCTACCATTAAAGATCCTTTCTACCGGAAATCAAATTGGAAAATTATCGCTACATCTCTGCACATAATCTCTACGACTGTAAGAGACAGAAAAAAGTAATAGGAAAACTGGACTCTTTGACAAAATTATTAGTAGAAATGGTCAAACGAGTGTCGAAGCTGTTTCAGAGTGGTACAATTTCCTCAATAACGAAGACATAATCGCTCGGCTGTGCCGCCTGCCCTAGTTTCGAGTAAGTGTAACAAGTTATTTCGCCGGCTCCAGCTCGAGCGAAGTAAGTATTTGCAAGCAACGTGAGCTGTTCGAGTAATAACTAGCTGTGTTCAGAATTCAGATATTGTATGTTATGTATTTTATTTGTTACTAGCAAGCTGGTTGTTTTTTGAAGCAGATTTCTTTTATAGAAATAAAGTGACAAACAAGCATGACGGTAAACGGTTAGTATAGCCCATGCTCATCTATGATACATACCACAATTCAATTCAAAATAATTTACTGATCCTATTTTGGATGTGCTGCCTTTGTGATTTTGCTACTTAAAATTTCGTAAAAGGGAATAACGGAGGATAGGAAAGGGAAGAAGAATAGTAAGTATCATGAGCATGACTTTCACTCACTACCGGAACTTATTGGTTTTACAGCAGTCTTTTGTGGGAATGTCTTAATTCAGTCAGGGGAATGTTCCTTCCTTGAAAACTTGCTACAATATTCGCGCAGCATAAAAAAACATTAAGTGGTTCATTGTGAGCTTACCCAAGCAAAAAGGCTTCATCAATAGAGTGTAAATTTATGGGCAGATCATAAAACAGAGCGACCTGCCTGACCATACCCATACAGACAGCCTGTGTCTCCCCACTGCTCGATATAGGTCTCTGCCAAGGACTGCCACCACACATGGTTTTGTAGTCGTCTTATTACAGGCTACTTTTTTCAAGTCGTCAGTCTACCCGACCAGAGGTCGTCCCACAGGATCGGCAAGGTGTAGTGGCAGTGGGCAGGCCATGTCTGCAGCAGGACCTTGAGTGTTGGCAGACGAGTCCTCGAATGGAGACCACATGCCGGGCAACGTAGCGTAGGACGCCTGATCGTATGAAATAAAAAATAAGGATATTTGAGAAAAACCTTTTGAAATTAGTACTCGAAAAAGCAAGTTTCCAGAAAATTGTTAATGATCAGATGGTCTGTCTCTCACTTCTGTAAAACGAAACACCAAAACTCATCAAACTGAACTCATAAACTTATCATATAGTTCAAAGAACATTGCTACAATATACTGAAACTATCTCTGCACCTCTAAATAGCACAAAATGAACCACATTGCAGATATCACACTTCTTTTTATAGCTCTCATTTGCGTTTCCCTACAAAATCTCCACCTTTTTGCTGGAACATATCAACTGAAGCGACATGAAGGCCACTGCATATTTAACCTGTCAGATTTAAATCAAAAATCACTCGGCCACATGTCGTGTAACATGGAGCAGTGCCAAGAGATCAGGGTATAGAAAAAAGTAATGAAAAAGTCACAATATAGCATTGAGGTCGGAGCGAATCTGTGTGATTCATTGGGGTTAGTCCCAGACGATCCAAACAAAAGCGGACACAATTTCCCGTTTGCGAGTGAGTGACACTAACTCTGCTTAGTGGTGCAGTAACAGCTTGTTCGCTCAAGTTAGAAGATCAATGCTCATCATGTACATTATTGATTTAGACAATAAAAGTCTAAATTGTTTTTTTAGTGGAAACTTCAAAAGTGAAATAGTTTTTGTCAGATTATTATCAAACCTTGTGTATTGTGGATTTTGTGGTTTACTAGTAATAGTTTATTAAACTTCTGTACGTAATGTTTGACGAGACGTGTTTTGATTTGTTTTGACTTTAAAATTGTGAATTACGAAGAAAAATTGACACTGGCACAATGTGCTAATAGCGCTCTTGTCATATAAGAAAAGAAGAAAAAAGCAAAATATGTGATTGAATAAATCAGTTTATGATAAAGTTGTAACACAACTCATCATAGATTTTAGCCGTATGTTTAATATAACACAACAATGAATTAATATACAGTAATAACCTGCATAGTCTTTGCGAAACAGCTATCTACAACTGAAAATTAGCGCGGGACTTGGCCTAGTCTGAACTTGCGGTATTAGGCTGTTGTGAGACCATTTCATTGCTACAAATAAGATGAATGGTAGTTAAAAAAAAAAGTTAATATTTAATTTTTTCATATTTTATTTCTCTGTGCATATTTTATTGGTCTTAATTAATATTTATATCTGTGTTATAATTATGTTTGCAGCTATGAATAAAGTTATCTCTATTATATTCTATTATGACAGGTACACTAGCCAAATCTGGTTATGATTTAAATATAAAAATAGCCTCCAAAATTTAGGGAAGCTTATTATTGTTCAAGGAATTGTCAAAATCGATTAGACAGTTTCCGAATTACCTTCTTTAAAATAGTAATCACGTGATTCGTTTGTGATACTGTCCTCTAGTACAGTATCGTAGATGTTAACTAAACATTCTACGGATTCGGAAGCTAGTCCAACTGTCAGCCTCGTGTTAGCATAGTGGTGGAGTCGTGCCAAGTGGGGTTATTCTGGTGGACTATTAATAAACTATTGTCTTTGGATATCGAATAAAGCTGGATATAAGCGCTTACATCGAGTTTAATGATTCAGGATTTGTGTTGGAAAAATCTGTGATGAACAGAATCCAAAACGAATAAATTAATAAAAAAACAATTATCAACATAGCTCAAAGAAGCGGTACAGATGTGAACAGCCCACCGAAATAGCAGTGGGCTGGTCGCATCGGTCGTAGGATTGACCGTCAAGTACACCAGACAAGGCCTTCAATCAGGTGGAACGATGACTTAAAGAAAGTCGCCTATAGTGAAAGGATGAAAAAAGCGATAGACCAAGTGACGTGCCTTGGGGGTGGCTTATATTTAGCAGTGGAGAGAAACAGGCTGATGGTAACAATGATGGTTGTAATCTAATACAAATTATCTAGTACAAAAGATTCCAGTGCCGATTCCTCGGCTATGGACCAATCGGGAAACTCCTAACATGATATTTCTTCTTCTTGAGTCTACTATGATTTCAACACACGGAACATAAGAGATTCAAAAATTCTTCATTAAATCCGTACTAGAATCGCGCGCAGACTGAAAAAGGGCTACACTACTAGACTAATGGAACATTCCAGCTTGAACGGAATTGAAATTCAAATACGGCAGTGCGAAAATTTCTTTTTCATTTTAGTATTTATTTGACTAGCGTACACTATGGTTTCGTTTACAGGGTTACATTGGAAATATATACAATAGGATTCAGCTATAAAGAACTAGTATTTCCCAGTGACTTTAACCGTAATTGTAAATTGTAAGAGGGTGAGTACTTGTTTACAGTATTGTATATACACTGAATGTACATTGACATATTTGTTCATCCAAACTTGTAAAATACCCTATATAGGTTATGCAAAATTTGGTTATGCCTTCTGTAAATCCTGATTCCTGAATCCAAAAGTGAGGAGCGTATTTGCATAAATTCAAAGATTTGTTATTTTTAATTATGAAATAAATAGTAAATCGTGAGTAAACCCGTTTACATAACAACTATTATATGTTCAACCACGGTAACAAAAGCTTAAAATTAGTTATTTTTGACAGATGTCGGCATGTATCGCAGATGTCTAAGAGTGAGAGTATCCGTTTACCATCAAGCGGACTGTCAGCTCGTCAGTCATTTTGTTCCTACGATAAAATATCTAGGTAAACGTGTATTTTTGAACGACCCTTATAGTTTATAGAGTATCCCTTGTTAGTATTTATTACACCCAAATGGTAAATATAAGACATCCCTTGTCCGAAACCCATAATGAACAACCTGAATTATTCACTGATGTGAATACATTTTCATGTATTGGGTTTATATTTGGGACAGAAAATCGTTTGAGACAGACAAATAAATTCTACAAAAAGGCTTTTTCAGTGAGACCTAAAAAAATCTATGACTACTTAAACTGTAAAATATTTGAACCCTTTTTCTAAGGACCGATATAAGCCTATAACATCCCACTGTAGAGCACAGTCATACCTTGTAATCAGGAGGGGGTTTCGGGCCATAATTTCAGCTTAATTTATTTTTATTTACAACCATTTTACACAAAATAATTTTTCAACATATTTAAGAAAATGTATGAAACTAACTAGATGATAAATTACTACTAACTAACCTTATGGATTGATAGACCCCGTAAAACAAAATGATAAAATACCAATGATGAAATTAAAAAAATGTCATTTTTGAACTTACAGGTGAACAAAGTGATTATTGAAAAAATCCGTATTTAGTGGTATTACAGACCTCGGTTCGAACCCAGGACCTCACGAATGTAAGTCGAAACTAACAATGTAATATGTTGCGAATCTCAGCAAATTAACACGTTTTTTTTTAATTTTTGGCTTCTTCTAATCTAACACAAATAAAATTATTAACTATCGTTATAAATTGAAAAATAATCAAATAATATTGAATATTTGATATAATTTTTAGCATAGAAATGGATTTTAGCATTTAAGGAAGGTGATATTTACTGGCCTACAGTGGGACGTTAAGAAAGCTGACATCAATATCAGGGCTTATATATATCTCTCTATATTCAATAGGGGAAATATAAACGTTGAATTTTCAAACAGTGCCCTTGAAAACAGTTGATTTTGATATATAATATTAATTTCGGCCATGCATTGAAACATATGTCACTCATCTTTTCTACTGACTAGTAAGTGCATACTCTGTGTTTTTCGGTCGTAACATTTTTATGTCTGTGAAAGGTTCGCAATAACTTGTTGAAGTAGCGTCGAAGTTCAAATGGCAAGTCATAAGTTTAAAAATAGTCAGTTAACGAGCGGTCAATCGATTGACAGGTCAGTCCAGCAAGCAAGTTGTCTATTTAAATGGGTCTTAACGCGAATGTTTACCTTAATTTTATTTTATCGCGTTAAGACCTTAAATCTTAAAGGTAAAGCTTTACTAAATAATAAATATAGAACGTTAGAATCATGATTTTTACCATCCAAATTTCACAAGTCCATTCTCGTTTGCGCGGTGCTTGAACAGTTTTCAGGTCTGCAACGATACAACGACCAGCGAAACTACAGTGGCAAATGTTCAACCGCAGAGATGAATTCTTGAAGCTATTTCGAACAAATAGCTTTGGATTGTTGGCGATATTCGTCTGTATCTGATGTGGTCACCATACGTTCAAATTTTACTGCAACTTTCCTGTGAGGATAAATTTCAAAGTATTTGACTAAAGAATCAAATTGATAAGTTTTATGGCTTATTCAACAACTAAAGAAGATTTTTTTTCCAAATTCATTAGATAATTAGATACTTGAGTTTGCGAATATTTGCCACAGAGAACTGTGGCCGCTTCTATTACTCACGCGTGGTTGTCATGGCACTACTGTGTTAGTGACATCATCATCACAGTAATGAATCCTTTTACGAAGCCCTGCAACTTAGTAGTTTATGAAGATATTTTGATTTTGATATAATGGATCGTATTCTACTTGTAGTAAGAAATATTTATTTAAACAATTATCTAAAAAAGGGTAAAATACTCTATTTTGGAATGCGATACTTAATTAATGGTCTTAGTCTAAAAAGTTGAGTCCATTTACACTGAGTAGTGGCGTGTAAATATCACCTCACTATTTAATTTAAGGCCGTGTCAGTTAACTCAGGCCGCCATGTTTGTTTGCATTTTGAACAAATAGGATTGGATCGGAATATAATTATTTTCTACCCCTCGATGTATCAAAGAAAACAGGATGCATTGACTTATTTGTGTAAAAATAAAGACAATAATTGTGTAATTTTTCGGATAAAACTTTGATTCATAACAGAAACCCTAGCGGATTTCATAAAACACTAGATAGGGATACTAGATAAAGCTATTTCGACTGGACGATACCCCGAGCAGTTCATACATTGTATGATGTTGGCACAAAACCAAGTTTTAACTTAGAGGTTTATTCATGTCTCCGTTTATGCTGTTATTCTATTAAAAGGGATATTTGTAATGATTCATTGTATTAATTTTATTATATTATTTTATTAATTCATTGCATTGCAATGATTCATTGCATTAATTTTATCAAGTGGGCGCATGACAACGGAATCATTTTAAACATTAAAAAGACCAAATGTATGCGTATATACTGCCTTATATAAGCATTCGGATAACTGGGCACGATTACGATTGCTTGCACGTTTCTAATTGTAACTGTGCATGCAGTAACCTAGATATAGCAAACAAATATAGGTATCTTGGACTGACAGTAGACTGCAGTGTGTCGTCGAAGTCGTATGTGAGTGAAGTGTTTACAAGATTAAGATCTGTGTTAGGTAAAATGTGGCATCTTGAAAAAGCAGTAGACAGAGACACTTTGTATGCACTATACCACGCGCTAGCTGAGTCCATACTGTCGTACGGTTTAAGCAGCTACGGTCTCACCTTCAAGACTTACTTGGATCGAATTGAGCAATTACAAATTAGAGTTATGAAATATTTTGTAGAGGATAAAATTTGAAAAAAATGTAAACAAAATTATAAATTACTTTTCCACTACTGTGAAATTATGCCCGTGCATTTGAAAGTGGAATATCTGTGAGCTGTGGAGCAGTTCGGCAGCGAGGAGTTTAAACAAGTTGTCTCTCACTCGCATGCGACCAGGCAAAGAGTAAATATGGCCCTGGTCGTGCAAAAATCGGGCAATTATTTTGAGAAAAGAACCAGAAAGTACCGAGTTCCGCTAGTTTTGAATGAATTTCCTAAGGAGATAAGATCTCCACACTGCTCCCTCCAAAGTTACAAAAGTTATATTCAAAACCATATTTTTAACAGGTTAGATAAGCTGTAGAGTGCTGGGGGGGGGGGGGGTGTTCACACCAGATATACTGGTGAGGAGACTCCCGGAAATCAATGCACAATATATATTAGTCATAGATATAACATAATATGTAATGAGGGCACGTTTACTGCCGACAAATTGTACTGCAGTTTGGCAGTTACAATTTGTAATGGTTCGGTGTATGTTGTCTGATTTAATTAAATAAAAAAAAGTCAATATCTTAATAAAAATTTGGCACCACATCTGAATGAAGTGTTATCACTAAACCACCATCTCCTCTGCAAACTCATTATTGTCTGAATCTCTGCTTTTACATATAAACAAAATATAAACCATGCCTTTCTCCGATTGGATAAAAAAACTTGATGTCTCCAAAATCCCATCAATCATAGACACTCCGCGCAAACAACAGCGAGCGGCCTAACAATGGTGACCGCGATCTCTACCTGGAATCTATTGCTCGTCCTTGATACCCGTTCGAGCGGCTCGCAGACATTTATTTAACCGTTTCAAGAAGGCGGGGGGAGTAAAGTTCGGTAAACAAAGCGAATTGGACACGTTGGTGATTCATTGAGGAAATTTATGGGTTCACATTTCAAATATTTACACATTTAATAAATTTTCATTAAACAAGTGGCAATCACCTTAATTGTTCGTGTAATTCGTAATCTAAAAAAATCAGTCTTAGGTTCCTTGTAATTCATCAAATCAGCGATACAATGATCCTTGTTTATGGTAGAATGATAATTTGTTACTTAAGGTCTTAAAAATATGTCCTACGTTGCTCTAGCAGCAAAAGTACGTAAGATCAAACATCTATTTCACGAATGAAATGCAGGATGGGAGCTGCGAAGTTTTATCAACTACCCTTATTTGATCTTCACATTCGGAAAGGCTGCGACACACTACACTAACAATGTTCCGCGGACATATTGGACGATAAATCTCTTGGTTTAAATTTGTTAATCACTGGAAATGTCGAGAAACGAAATCTATATATTTCTTAATTTCAATCGCTTCAAGTACAATCCTTGAATAATAGTGACGTTCAGTGGAGAAGATTTACGGAGTCCAGAGTTCTTTCTATCCAGTGATTAATTTCAGGGTTAGGGATGTGTACGGCTGTTTCTGATTTACTAGTTTGGCGGTTTTTTACAGTTGTGATGTGTCCTTTAACCCTTGCTGCAACTGTACGCTTCGCTTGATGTGTACAAAACGCGAAAGTTTAAAAGTTATAAGTCAAACATGACTTTTTCTATTTTTCGCATGGCTTATTGCATCTATCACTTAGATACAAATCATGGATGGTTTCATAAGTTTTGCCATACATTGGATCATTTTATGTTTGATTCTAAGTTCTGAAGATGTGAAATTAATAAGTGACCTATAAAAGACAGTCCACCAATAAATCAGGCGTGAGCTTTAGCTCCAATAATTGTTATAAGCGGCTCGTCGTGCCTCATTACAATTGGTAATCGAACTACTATTAATCAGAGGTACAGACCTCCACATATTGCGTCTACAATTACAGAATGTATTTGGGTGTAAGTGATATGTGGATCAAGTAATTTGGTTTGCTGTACGAATGCTTTAGCAGATGATCGAAAAACAGATTATCAGAGTTATTAGAAGAAAAATACTTGAATAGAACGATGAGGCAGAAATAATAAGGAATATCGGAGTCACGTTATGTAATCATATAGGATTTCAATTAATAATAATGTCAATTCGTATCGGCAATGATATTGTCAGCATTATCTTTTTGTTATTTCTTATTTCTATTTAAGTATCGATTTTCTCAAAATTTATTGATCACACTAATATTCTAAATCATACTGAAATTATCACTTTTCATAGTAAGAGTAGTAATGGTAGGACTGATTCTTAAATTCAAAGTCGCCCAGCAAGCGATGTCAAGAATAGCCGGGAGTCTTTTTGCTGGACAAATTCCTTAACCAAGAAACTCGACCATGAACTAAAGTTGTCGAGTTCAAAGGATCAGCAAGCTGAAGTGGCAGTGGACAGGCCACGTATCAGAAAACGTAGCGTGGGTCACCCTCCGGCGAGGTGGACAGAACACTTGAAGAAAGTCGCCGGTAGTGGTTGGAAAGGAAGATTAGAAGACCGTGTGTGGTGGCGATGCTTGGGAGAGGCCTATATCCAGCAGTGGAGATACACAGGTTGGTAGGGTATTATAATAGTAACGCGTGATTATTTTAACAGTAACTTGCTTCTAAGTGAGGTAAGATTTACTTTTTTATTAGTAATTCGTATAAGAAATGAAAGTAAATTATCAGATTTAAAATGTTCTCATGCATTACTTTATTTTAAGTATCTTTAATGTTTTAGACGTTGTTTTTTTCACGAATATCATCATTGCCATCCAATGATGCCACCATGTGTATCTCCAATAGAGCCTCTCTTTAACGAACCACTAACAGCTACTTTCTTCAAGCCGTCACTTCACCTGACTAAATATCTGACAAGATTGAATCTGCCGTACAAAAGTATAATTCATTTTTGGTGTAATATTAAATAAACACTGGTCTGAAGCAAGATCAGGAAACGTTCCAAGAATCACACATATAAAATGTAGCGGCATCCATTAATTTAGACAAAATCAACACAATGGCTATACAAACCAAAGCGAAGTTTCTAAAGATAACACAGGCAGAAGCTTGGTACGATATACATATTTATCACATCGCAAACAGTAAACAGTAGTTGTTTATGTAAACGATTGAAATGTGTCTCAAACGTACACAGTGAAACGGCACACAGCGCGGACGTGAAGAGATTTAAAAAAATGGATAGCCTTGCTGTGAAGTTCCAGCGAGAATCGTTGTTACGAATAGATACTTAATTTTACACATAATATTATTTATTGTTGGTGTGATACTGATGACGTGAGTGTATTGTTTATCCCTGGAACAAATGCCAATCAGTGAATTTTGATAAGCATTGCCGTAGTTCGATGTTAGTGCAGAGTTGCCTTACTGGGTATACTACATTTATACCTATACTGTGTACTGTAACAACAAACTTGTAACAAAGACGAAATATTTGGTACCTTGGTAGGACACAAATTAAATACTACAATATTCGAGTAATACTATTCGATCAGGGTTAATACTACAATATTAACCCTGATCTACAATATTCGAGGCAAAATAGTTATATCTAACAACAACTAATAATTATTAATTTAGGAATAGTACCTTAAGATACATAATAACAATATTAACATTCAAGAAGCACTTTATTAAAGGCATAAAAAACCCATATACAATAAACTAGGTAAAAAACAAGGACAGTAAATAAATGCTCTTAAAAAGTAAATAATTATAACTAAGTATATTATTATAACAATAATTTTGGCGTCAAAACTTATTTTACGTTCTCGCTCCGGTGGACGAGCGTGGATGGATATAAGTACTTACTGAGTTATTTGATTATAACAAAACGGATTCTTCGGGAATTGGTATGTTACTCACAGAGTGGTGAAAGCCTAGAGGTATCAATACTCAACTATCATCTGTGAGGTCATGAGTTCAAATTCTCGGCCTGTACCACTAAGTTTAAACTTAATACGGATTTATAAAAATTACCGCGTTCGACGTTGAAAAAAAAACATGGAAAACCGCATATTCCAGAGCTTACATAACTGAGCCCTCGTGGTTGATCACTAGTGGATCGTACGAAATCACCAGTGGTACGAAACGAACTAGGGGAAGCGTTTTCACAACGCTGATTGGTGATTATTGATCATAAGATTATTTTTATTTTTTTTATAACCTTTTTATTTTTATGGACGTAGGCGGCAGACGAGCATACATTCCAACTGATGGTAAGTGGATACTGTCGCCCATAGACATCCGCGATACATGCCAACATTAGTCCAAAATGACAAACTTTGGCACGTCCCCGGATGCGCTGCCTACCTTTGGAGATTAGGAATGGAGTTGGAGAAAGGGTTGGGAACATCTCACTCACTACCGAAACACGTACATACATTACGGAAAAGATAAAAGTGGGAAATGCAGTACATTTCAAGGTAGTCTTCTGTGAGAGAGGGGTAACGTAAACATGTCGACAAGTCGCATGTTTGTAAATAAAAGAGTCTGTAACAGTGATTGCGTATTCAAAATATGTATACAGGGTCGACATTATACATGAATAAGCTAATGTGACTTCCAGAAATTTCCAGACATGTGTATGAAATGACGCGAGCATTGTTTGAAAATTTTATATCAGTAATGTATGTTTGTATACACATATATACATACTTTTATTGTTCTACTGTCTTAGAAATACGTTACAAGTGTGGTACTAGACGGCATGTATGACATATCGACATGATGAGAATGTTAGATAATTTTTTTTCTCGGTTATGAGTTAAAGCACTCTATGAAAACAAAATAGCCGATTGTTGTCTTTCTTATTTATATCGCACTAGTGTTGTTAAAACGAGCGCTGAAAGTGGGATTTTCCATGATACGTCGTTTTAGCTCTAAGCCCCCGAATTGAGAATCAACGTTTATTTGAAAATCGTTTTTATTACATACCTAACTTTAAAATTAACTCAAAATCACTTTACTTAGTAAATTAGACAAATGCGTGCGTAGTAAGTTGTTACCTATATTTTGTATTCGTAAATAATGTTAAAAATAAATAATCCAAAATATGCCTAATCCACATACCTACATAGGAGTGAAAAACATTACCCTCAACTTTACTATAATGGGGTTGAACTAAAATATACCCAAATACGCACCGTAGTTAGTATACCTAAATATAAAATACAACTGACTTTGCGTATAATGGGGTTCGACCTCTATAAACATTGCTTAATTCTGACCTTCAAGTCGCTCTCCTCATCAAAACTCGCCAAGTGAATTACTACGTAGCAAAACTATCCTCAGAATTTCCTTAATAAAATATTTAACCTCAAAATTAATTAACACTTCCTGGTAGAGATTTATTAGATGTAACAAGGGATGTAGCATGTATTGGATCTGTATCTACATAACTTACTGGCGACCCGCCCTCGCTTCGTTTCGGTTTACAGTTTTTTTCTTTTCAAAATGATTTTTCAAAATTTCAAAATAAAATATAGCCTATATTAGACACGGATAATGTAGCTTCCTATTTATGAAAGCATTCTTGAAATCGGTTCAGTAGTTCCAGAGATTTACCCACAACATACCCACAAAACAAACATACAATTTTACTTCTTTATTATATTGTATAGATCTACACTACATAACTTATAACTGCAGGGTATGAACCTCCCACACATGAAATATTTTGGGCCATAAATTAAATATCTACCATTACCTTAATATACCACCAGCATTTGCCTCTCCACTGCTGGATATAGGCTTGTTCCAAGGTTCGCCACTACACATAATCTTTCGCTCTTCTCATCCGGCCATTACCAAGTCGTGGGTCCATCTTACCGGGAAACGGTTTTTAGATACGGTGGTATCCATTCAGGGACTCGTCTACCTCTCTTTGCGAGTACACTATATACTTACTCATAATATGTCTTGGAATTATTTTAATGCACATATCTACCCTAGTCGTGGCCTGGTTTATTAAGGGCGAAAATATGTCTAGAAAAACCCAACTAGGAGAGCTTGTTTTCATCAAAATTATCGATGCTGCAAACTCGTAGTGACGCACGACGATAGCTCCCCATTCAAATATGAACTCTTGCCGCTGACTTGTCAGATTCAATTGAGCTTCCACAAAACTGTAACCTTGAAGTTTGCTAAGGAGTGAGCATACTTTTTTGAATTATTTGGTACTGTCGCATTTTATTTAAATTGCATGAGATGACACTCATACTGCTAGAGCGTTTCAATATAGGCGCTAATTTTTTTTTAGTTAATAAATAATATATGTATGATTAAATATTTAATTTTTAATATAATACTAATTTACAACTCATGAGCAAATCATGATCAACAAAACAACTTATTATTTTTAAATTTTCATCACCAAACCGAACCCACCTTTCCTGCTCATTCCGTATTGTTTTTTGGTTCTCATTTAATTATTTATCATATTTTTTAATTTAACACCGCTTAGTCAAATGTATTTTTTTTTTATGGACGAAGGTGATAGACGAGCCACCTGACGGTAAGTGTATACTGCCGCCCATAGACATTGGCGATACATGCCAACATTAGTCCAAAATGACAAACGTTGACACGCCCGCAGATGCGCTGCCTACCTTTGGAGATATTAGAATGGATTTGGTGAAAGGGTTAGGAAAATAGGGAGGGGTAGGATGGCAATGGGCTCTGGCACATCTCACTCACTACCGAAACACGTACGTACATTAGGGAAATAAGATAGAGTGGGAAATGCAGTCATTTCAAGGTAGACTTCTGTGAGAGAAGCGTAACGTGGCCAGTCGAGCACGCCCAGCGACTGTTGGATTGCAGCATTTTCAGAAACTGACAATATCGGCGAATCAAAGAACACAATAATTGACATTTCAATTTTCGGTTGTTTTAATCGTAATTTTAAATATTTCCCCCTTTCGTGAAAATTAATAAAGAACAGTGAAAACAGAGTAATAAAGAATAATTTCGAAAAGATAACGTAACAAGGAATTCATACTTTAACCCGGTAAAACTATAGCCAAGTTCCCTCATCTCGACGAGCCTAGTCTGCTTTGCATACTAATTTTATTGGTCTGTATTTTACACTTCTGAATTACTTAAGCGATCCAACAATTCTCTTTTCGCAGAGCTCGGTTGTATTTTCTTCAAGGAATTTTCATTTTCACTACAGTGTTTTTGTACTCTAAAGGTGTCAAAGGATATTTCCCAATTTAAAGGGTAATCCTAACGCCTCCTACGCTAAGAAAACATTACAATACACTATATTTGCTTCCAGTAATTACAATATGTGCGCTATCTACCTATTATTATTGTATATACATCTCCTCCCGCCCAAAGGTTGCCTGGAAGAGATCGCTCTAGCGATAAGGCCTTTTGTAAACCTATTTATTTAAACTTTGTGTCACTTTCACTTTATTAATTAGTGTGCAATAAAGTGTACTTACCATACCATTTGCCTCTCTACTGCTGAATATAAGTTTCCTCCAAGGACCACCGCCACACGACGAACAAGGAACCTTCTCCATTTAAGCAGAGGTAACCTTCGTATAACAATAGGAACCTTAACAGGTCACTGTCCATTAAACAAACATTTTTTCATTGTAGGTGTCACAGACAGCCCATTATGCAGAGATTGCATGGAAGCTACAGAGACGCCATCCCATGTACTCTTGCAGTTGCAGTGCACAGGTGTTGCGTCCCAACGAGAAAAAATCCTCGGTAATCCAAGATTCTTATCGGAACAATGTAACAAGCCCAGAAGAGTAATAGACTTCTTGAAGGAGTTGGGGTGGCTCGAGTAGATAAATAAGAACTCTTTATTGTATAATTGTTACATTATGACAAAATAAAGAACAATGTTATAAGCAGAGAATACAATGGGGCGGTCTTATCGCTTTACAGCAATTTCTTCCAGACCACTTCAACAATAGATTTCGTGTCCGAGAAAGGCCTTCTACACAAAATGGTCACTGCGTTCGGCTAATTGTGGAAAAGAGCCCGCAAAGAAGACGAAGAAGAATGACCGCCACCACACACGGTCTTCTATTCTCCCCATCAAGCAACTACTGGCGACTTTCTTTAAAGTGGTCAGTCCACTTGGCTTTCCCAGTACGCTCTACCTTTCCTAGTACGTGGCCTCCTCCATTTGAGAACTGGTCTCCGATCGCCCGTCCAATGGCTGTTGGTCCCGCGGTAAATACGACCTGCCCATTGCCACTTCAGCAAACTGATTCTGTGAGCTATGCCGGTAATTTTCGTTCGAATCTCTTCATTTCGGATCATGCAAAAGATTTATTACGATCACATATATATTTCTAAAACTTCCTTTTATATTATTTTTAGTATAAACGTTTCTTTTACTCTTTTATCCTTGTATCCAGTCCTCATACACAACTACAATAACTGTAATTTTATCATTCGTGATCTCGTTTCCTTTCACGATTTATCCGATATCTGAAAGGAACGTGTTAGATAACAGGGTTTCATAAGGATCATGTTTGCGAGATTTTCTTAACAAAATTTTTCCACAGCAAACTGTGCCGCAAATCCGGCACTAAATTGATCCAAACATATAAGCTTGAATATAATCCGTGGATAGTCGTTACAGAACTAGAAGCAAATTCTACAACAGTTCAAGGTTTCCAAATTGAAATGTTAGTAAATTACCAGGAATTTCTGCTACATAAACATCGGCCTCATTGATTTAGGATTCAATTTCATTGGGAACTGGGTAAATTGTGTTGGAATATAAATATGATATTAGAGATAAATAAACGGAATCCAAAGTTCCTAAACTACATTTGCTTTTTAAACCACGCTTTATTCATACTTACTTGTTTCTTAACTCGCAGTTGGTCAATAGTTAAACGACAGTATCTCTTTGTTCATCTTAATTTCGGGGTCTATTTGGCCAAATTTGCTGCGGTTTTCATTGTTGTGTTTATTCCGAAAGGTTATAATAAGGCATTTCTAGCGAAATCGGTTCCTTAGTTTTAACAAATGTAATGGTGATATGTAGAATTATAATGAAGTCATCTAGATACATAGGTATGGACTTATCTAAGCACACCGAGAAACAAAATTTCAAATCAGTTTATTAGTGGGCTAAGCCGTAGCTAAAGTTGGTTTGATGTATATAAATTTCATTAACAATGTTGAAACAAATTCGTTGACAAACAATTATCCAATTATTACAGATGTCAGTCTTTCATAATATTAGTATAACAGTATAAGATAGTTAATAATATATTAGAAATAAACGACTTCATTACTAAACACTAATTCAACTTCTAATGCCATTGCTACTTCAAATTAACATTCATAAGCAAATTATTGCGTGTTTTTCATGTTGTTCACAAGTGTTTTAACTCTAGTTTTATTAATGTGTACACCATTATAAAAATAATGGATTATTTATTATTATTTATTCAACTATATTCTAATACTACAGTAAAATTAGCATTCAATTAGCTATTACTTGTTGATTCGCTCATGTTAACATTTCCTCGAAAATGTATCCCTCGTTCACTAAAAATGATGACAATCTTTTTTTATACGAATATGTTTTATCGTCAATGTAATTTTATCATCAAAATTGGGGTGGTTTCTACATGCGGTTTACTATTAGCCAGTACCGGGAAACTTATGTAAAGTCAACCTGGTTTCCACTCAGACCAGTTGTCTGTTCTGTAGCAAATATCATCTGTCTATTGCCACGTCAGCTTGACGATTTTGTGATATTGTGAATTTTATCCCGTAAAAAAACCGAGTATATTTTTCTCTAAAGTTCGCTAAGCGACTTTAAACTGGACCAAACCAACCTTAACAATCCACGTTTTGACGCCGTACCTTATAATTGGCAGAACGCCAATAATTGACTGAAGAATACTTGTGAATTCAAGCAATGTGGTATAGAGGACGAAAAGAGCTGACACATTTACCAGTTTCAATTCTATGGAACTCGACGTCAAAATTGGTTTGACATTGTACCTCTGGCGCCTTCATTGCTAGTAAAATTTATCGACTAAAGTCGTCTGTTGAAAATTACTTCATTATACCTATAATGACCTCATTTAGGTAAACGGAAATATTTATCGACGACTCCCGACTGTAACGTCGGTTACATGGTTATTATGAACAAACATACTGACAAACGTTGTCTGTTTGTATATGTATGAGTAAGAGAAAATGGTAGTGAAGTAGTCAGCACACTTGATATTGTAGTAAATGGCTTATTGTAGTTGGTGCCACGCAATGGTCTACGATGTTCGTAACCCTAGAGGACAGCGAATGCTATGCCGACCCTTGATGTGGTTATCGATAGATAATGAATAAATGTGATGAAAGAATTTGAAGGGTATGAGTTTTCCAATAGTTTTACAGGGAGCCAATGGCGTGCCTTGCTCCGGATTAAATTACAAGATCGAATTCCTAGGCTCGAAATTCTGAATCGATTTAAGATACAATACGCTGGTCAGAGAACTCAAAATGGAAGTCTTGACCGAGTGCTGACCGACAGAAGGTAAAGGAGAAGGTGGTCGTTCGTTAGCAAGGTGAGTCATTAATATTGTCCTGTTGTCAACTATTGCTTAAACTTTATTGTACACCGATATATGTTGCAAAAAGACAATTTAAATAAGTAACACGAAAAGTGCATCAGGCGGCCTATTAGTTATTTTTTTAAAGGTTTCACTGGTCTCAATGTCTAAAAAACTAGATCCCACAATAAGGTGTGCTTTCTTAGATAATGCCACAAATAATACTGAACGCCACCAGCTAAACGCACGGATAAATTTGTCAGATTGTATTTTATTGCAGTCATACAAGTTTCGCCACTAGGGAGAAGGAGCACGGTGGATGGGGGGCGTCGCCTAGACGACAATTAAAAATATTGATGTAACCGGGGGAAAATTTTGACATCGCATTTTGCCTGCGTTCGATTCAGGACGGAAAACTTTTGGTACTTATATTGTATCTACAATATAGATTGATATGGTAAGAAGATGCAGATTATAATCATTCACGTTAATTATAATGACAATAGTTAAAAAATAGGACCATGCGCTGACCGACGTACAAAGTATGTATGTATACTTAACTGTTAACTAAAACTAAACAACACAAAATCGACTCCTATATCTATATTGTCACCAAGGAACGTAAACTTGTCACCAAGGAACGTAAACCTAGGTGGGTTTACCACCTTTCAATTCAATTGTGCCTTCGATTTCGAGAGTTCGAGACTTTCGAGAGTATTGCTGCGGTTATGTTTTCGTAGATTATTTATCAGATTACTTTATCTTTATAAGTGATTATTTACTTATTAGATTATTTATAAGTGTATTTTTTTAATATAATTCTTTTAAAAGTACAATACCGAATTAAATAAGTATTTTATGCAAGAAATATTTTATACAGTTACACAACTACAAGTTTTCAAGTTATTCAGTTTTCAGATGTAAACATAGTTATTTCGATTTAGAATTAGCCCTAAATTAGGGCCGCAAATTGTAGTCTTAATGAACTTAGAAATTCTTTGAACACAAATTTGAATAGGCGTAAGATCGTAGCCAATTTAGCAGTAAGTATTTTCAATGGTCTAGAAACATTTATTCGAAAATTGTGAGGATATTTTTAGTAATATCCGATTAATTTTATCCATTATTATTCTTATTAAAATAAGAAATACATACCATGTCATTTATCAAGATTTTTTTTTTCACTTGAATACTACATTCGTAGTAAAATTCCACGTTTATAACTTACCTGCAACAAAAAACAAAAGTTAATTAAGAATAGCATTACATGAATTTCAGAAGTTTTAAAATGTGCAGAAGTTTTAAATTAACACAAGGAGCTGCGGCTCGTAGTCTAACGCTGACAGACTAGTGTTGGCTCTTAGTCACATGCTGTCACACATTAACACAAGCTCTGTGCGCCTGGTAAACGTTTCACGCGAGTGCGAATGTAGCAGACATTGTGTAAACGTTTTCCACGAACACTTCCCGCTCAGCTCAGCGCTCAGGAGTGCTCTGAGCCTGCCTTCTACTGGAGAAGGCGACTGCAACCCAACAGTGATTTGTGCGCTCTGCGGGTCGTAAGGCTAGTGGAGGCCTTCTTTCTGTTCCTTTGGAAGGCAGGGATTCAATATATTAAGGTTCGTCACACAATAGTTCATTCAATTGAACCAGCCCTACTCATACATCCCATAAACCTTTGCGTCAATTATATATTTTATTGCTCAACAAAATGAATACGCGCGAAGATCGTTCGGAAACGTAAACGCGTTCCGGATAACTGGAACGTATCAATACGCATGCGTCGTCGGTGCGATCGTAAATCAAAATGGCCAACGGTTAGCTGGTTAAGCCAAATATCCGTCACAGAGTATGAAGAGTAATGGTATTCCCACTACATCGCACGTCGAAAATGTGATTAGTGCAATTTTCATGCCTAGGGTCAACATTTAATGAATTCAAAATTCAAAATTTTCATTACAACAATTTAATGTTGTAAACACGAGCGCTGAGGGCTCGTGCGCTTGATGCCTGGTCAGCGCTATGAATCTTTAAGAAGCTCAGCTTCAAGTGTTTTAGACTCGAGCTTTTAACCGCAAGGGTTACAAGGGTTAACCGCGGACCATCAAGCGTAAAAACTTGTATCATAGCGCTCACTGGCTTCAGGGCTCGCGTCTTAAATAATCAAGAATTCGAGAAGAAAGAGTCTGATTAATAAACATATTAGCGTATATATGTAATAAACCCTGAAAAGAGACTGATTTAGCTTATTGGTTTACTGGTGTGAGTTTCGATTAATTTACCCAATAGCGATTTATATTACTTATGTCATGATTTTTCTAGATTATTTGTTGTTAACTATTATGTAAATTCCTAAAAAGGCTACATTTAATAGACTCGTTTTGATATTCTATTTACCAACTATTGTTACCTATCCTATTTTTTATTGGGGGAGAGTGCACGCTGCATTCCCACAGTCGCTGGGCGCACTCGACTGCACTTACTGCTTTATCGTATTTCCCCAATGTACGTACGTGTTTCGGTAGTGAATGAGATATGTCAGAACCCATTCTCATCCCATCCTATCCCTTCCCATTTTCTCAACCCTTTCTCCCAACCCATTTTCCTTATTCCGCAAAGGTAGGCAGCGCATCCTAGACTGTGCCAACGTTTGTCATTCTGGACTGAAGTTGGCATGTATCGCGGATGTCCATGGGCTACAGTATCCACTTAACATCAGGTGGACTGTATGCTCGTCTGACGTCTCTTTTCTATTAAAAAATATTCACAAAAAAATAAGGTAATTTTAATTAGAAAGAGTATGACATTATCACAGGTACAACGGCTTCAACTTTGCTTTTGTGTGCGTGTGCTGTACTCGCATTTTAGGTGTTTGTGTATAAATTCAATACCGTTCATCTTCGTATTGTGTATCTGTGCTAGTTGTGGTTTATTATCAATTTGTTAGACCATTTCACCGAAGAGTTAGACTGAAACATATTGTTGTAACATAATTTAGTGTCTGTTTTTATAATGCTTCCGCTGTCATATGTGAGATTCTTAATAATAATATTTAAGATTAATTATTTGTAGATGTGGCACCAGTGAGCTTGGTAGGAAATAACGAGTTTTTAAACTCTTTCAATATCCTTAAGTCTAAAAGTATGAAACAGAATATATGTATATATATTATACCTACAGGAATGTCGTCGTAACAATATCAATGGGAACATCCGGGCAGCAGTCTGTCTGATAATCAAAATTAGCCATAGACAAAATCATCATGCTCATGATTTTTTATAGCTTTTTAAACATTTCGCGTTTTGCACATATATTTATACATTAAAAGGCTCTTAAACGCATGAAGGCAAATGCGGTTAGTTAAAAAAACTGTTCGCAGTTTTCGACGTGGACTACCACGTTCGACGTGGACTAGCTCGTGGTCGTTGCAACCCAGGCGACACATTGACTAAAATAAGAAAAACATACGCGCTTAGGATCCGTTTAATACATAAAATTGCAACCGCGTCCCTATCTCTGTTTGATCTGGTGGTTGACGGTAGAAAATGCCATTAGACATTAAGTTCGCCATTTGTACGATTATGTACTTGTACAATGAAGTTTAAATAAATAAAATATTCAAGAATTTTTACAATGATTTAGCGTTGTCCCAGTAAAGTGTGCGTGCGCAGTGCCACTTCTTTTTCGCGTTTCTGGGTCTTTAAATGAGATACCAAATTGTTTCCATCACGCTATATGATCTTTGGACTTCAATTATTATCTATTATATTCGTCGAGAATGCGAGGGTTTCCCCTCAGTAGTGGGACACATTATGAAGAATGGTAAAAAAATCTAGAAATTTACTACTTACCATTGTAGTAATGAAGTATCACGTATAATTCGTATATATACGTGTATATAAATTAGGGGCAATGCGTATATAAATTAGGACATTATTCAAACAATTTGTACCACAGTAAAGTTATAAACGCGTAATTTACGATCGGAGCGATAAGATGGCGGTGGAATATTTGTAACTGAAATTATGAAGATTTTAGATATCGTATAACACTTATTAATGATGTAAATGTTTTAAGAAGATTTCGTAATTTTAGTATGGATTTATAGATTTTGCGTTCAGTAAGGGTTAAGCAAAGGACTTTGCTTTGCATCACCCTCAAGCACGCTAAGTGAACGGCTCGAAGTATAGATAACGAAACACTGCTTTACCAAGAACATTTAATGCATAATAAAAATATGTATGTATCTCAATATTGTAAACGAAATCATAGCGCGATGGTGTGAGCGCCATCTGTTGTTAGTTTTAGGTACAAATCGACTCCAACACAAAGGTTGACTGGCGGAGAATACCACTAGGCTTTAAGTCCGCCCTCTGTACATTTTTGGGCGATAAAGTTTAAATAGATGAGCTCCGCCATACGGCTATACAAATAAAAGCATTTTAATATATCTACGACTATACGCAACTCTTTTTGACTATGTGTCTATGTGACTATGTCTTTGAGACTATAGAGTCGAAATTCGCTTTGAAAAATGTGTTTGAAGTGAATTTATCCACATGTTTTTTTATGTGCCGTATTGCACAGGAGAATATTTCAAACAAAATAACTTTTGTAAATAACATTCGTTACGCGAGTAAACACCTGTATTTTCCTCATATTTTCATATAGCAAAATGTATTAATAGACCACCCACTTCAATCAATAACTACAACAATCAAGACTAAAATATAGGCAATAATTTAACCATTTCCCTGCAGTTGGGTCAAAACGACCCAAACGTGTCAGGAACAAAGGGTCGACACGTAAACGATAAAGTCAACTGTAAACCTTTGTTTTCACGATAACAACGTATTCTTTGAAGTCGGTCTTTCTTTTTTGCACGTTATTACTATCTTTTTGCCTCGCGGCGCCGCCTGTGGTCTTCGAAATATAACCTACGTTTTTTAGCGGATCTAATACGAGTATATCTCTATCAGCAGAAGAGGAGACTGTTTTTATTTGACGCTAATGGTTCTTTAGAAAAACAATAATTAAGTAATTTAAGGGAACAAAATAAAATATTCTTAAATTTTAAAAAGAAAATGTAAGAATAATTATTGCCATAAAAAATCCAAATTTTAATAACTAAAAGAAAAAATATCTAAAAAAATATTAGTGGTAATACGAATTATAGTTAGTTTTCTGTAGTATCTAAAAGGTATTTAAACTTCACTTTACGCCTGTTTTGTCCACAAATAAATACACACGCATACAAATATGTTTGTTGTCGTTGTTATTATTATAATGTATTTTTTGTGGCTCTCCTTCTCGTTTCATATCTTTTTTACGTCTCCTTGAAGGCTTTATGGTTAAAAAAGTATCATAAACCCGATTTATGGATACAACACACAACTATCAGAATATACATTTTTGTCGTAAAATTCTCAACTGCTGTTGACCAGTCATATAAGTATCTGTATGTCATAAGATACTATAACACACTTTTTCCCCACATGTTTAATTACATAGGAAGTTCTAAATGTCCATTAATGTATATTTTTGAATGTACAAAATGTTGGCATATTAATAATATTATTGCTTAGATCAAAGCAAATCCTTTTGATTTAATCAAAGTATTATTAGTAATAATAAAGCCAAAGTCTACTCGTCTGGTGTCGGGCGGCAATAGAATAACATCACCACATCTCTTCGCGTGGGTGTCGTAAAAGGCGACTAAGGGATAACAAAGCGGCTACCGAGGAGTTCCTCTGAAGGAGTGAATTCGCCAACCAGCTTTGCCAGCGTGGCGTTTTAATGCTATACATTCCTTGTGCACAAGACAATTTGCATGAACAGCATGCCAGATGCCATGTCCAGCAGTGGGTAATAAAAGAGCTGGTGACAGTGGTGACAGTGGTGACGGATTACTTTAATATTGTTATTAAAGTAATCCGTTGTTATTCTTGTTTATTGTTATTATATATTGTTATTCTTTCAACCTTTCTAACGTTCTACTGCAGGGCCTGGGCCCTGTGCCTCTCCTAGTAGATCACTAGGGGTTTCGGGCCATAATCCACCATGCGGGCCCATAGTTCTAGAAGTATTATTTAATTATTTTATTGGAGAGCAATTAATTGTTAATTAAACGCGGTGAATTAATTATTTCTAATTCTTGAACATGCAAGCTGGTTATATTTTATTATTAATTAAATTTTGTATTGTTTTCGGATACTGATTTTATTTGCTATACATATAATGTATCATGTCGAGTTTTCGTTAATTTAGATTCAGAAAAGCGGTCGATCCCGACCACCTGACGTGACTTCCAACAAACTAACAAGGGTTAGTTTGAGCCGCCCTCATACGAAGGGCTAATAAACATTGTCCTGTACTTGTCACCCAACTGTTTACACGAACTTCAACTTCACTAAAGACTCAAAGTTTGCCAACTAGCACCAACTCGAGAGTTAAAGCGTCGCCACACGTGCAAAGTTTACAGCTCAGATTTACGTCGAAGACTTGCGTCTGTACACATGAAACGCTTTACGATCACGAGTGGAGTGTAAGACCATTACAGACCAGACGGTGCTTGAAGATAAATTAAAATGCACAGAAATAAATGGAATGGAAATTTAGATAGTATGCAAGATGGAATCGATCGATTTCCGAAGCCTTAAACTATGCATTCTGTTAACGATTCTGAGTTGACATGGAAATAAGAAAATATTTTTGATCTTTTTTTAAAGATAATTGCTAAATTTTTCATACCATACCATCAGCTTGTGTCTCTCCACTGCTGGATCTCCCGGCCTCGGCTGGCACAGCTTCTCCCAAGTATCCCGCACACGGTCTTCAACTCTTCTTATCGCCGGTAGTGGGATATATTCTTCAAATCGTTAGTCCACCTGACCGGGCGGCGTCCCGTTTCGCGGTACGTGATCTCCATTCGATCACATCTTTCGTACATATTTACTAAATTCAAAGCCCAAATGATCGGCGTTTTTACAAAAAATAAAACGAAGCATTTAATGGCATTTAATTCAGAATCATGAGCAAGATTCATCTGTAGTGAAATAGGTGCAAAGACAATACACTAATACTCAAATCATTCGATTCCACCGTCGATAATAATGTCTTATCGTACAGGCCTCCCCTTACAATCACAACGGGGTTTAAGGTCATCCAGACCCAGTGCGGCTTGACGACTTTGTAAAATTCTAGTCTGAGATTTAAAAAAAATCTTGGACATATCTAATATCGTACCAAAAAGTGCACTGAAAAGTGAATAGTCCCAAAATTGACCAAGTGTTGACACAGTGCACGCAGAACGCTCACGGTGTTCGAAGAAATGTCGGCAATTTTCAGTACAGCGTCCCTGTCCACACTGTGCTCGCACGCCCCACGTGTTGTATACTTTTATTCAATTCTTGTCATCATTTCATAAAATAGTATGGAGGACAATAGAATTTATTTATTTATGGGCTCTTCAAAACAGCTGTGAAAAGGTTTTTGCAAGGTTGACAGCGCACCGCAAGCCCCATGGTGTTGCAGGTTTCCATGGGCAGCGGTGACCACTTACCATCATGTGGGTCGATCGCTCGTCTGCCATACATTCTATAAAACACCTGTGAAGCAACAGAACCTCCAAATTTTTTTAAAAAACATCAGGAATATGTTTAATATAGGTACTTACAACAATCCGCGTTGTAAAGTGTACTGAAAAGAGAGTAGTCCGAGAATTGAAATTTAAAATTTGGGACATTAGAAATATGTATTTAACAATCCGAATTGTTCCTCGGTCAGTACCACTAAGTTTCTACTTATGTAAGGATTTTTAAAAATTGACACTTGCTCGGCGGTGAGGGAAAACGTATTGGGGAAACTCCCATGCTCCAGAAATAAATAAAAAAATCTGGAGTGTGTAATCCACCAATCCGCACTGGGCCCGCGTGGTGGATCACGGTCTAAAACCACCTAGTGATTTACTAAGGGGAGCCCTGTCGTGGGACACTATTTATACATATCTATTATATTTACTTACCGCTTGCAAGACAATCAGGTGTTAAAACATATAAAAAATCGCATATAAACGCAAAAATTAACACACCCGTATAACATACAAGACGCTTTCGCGTTCAAATATTGCAATACGTACGCAAACGTCTCAACGTAAATATTTGGTAGAAAAATTCACGTCGTGTGTAACCGGCGGACAGAAAGGAATATAATAATAATTTATCGCTGTTTCGGCGAAGGATCACGTTAAGGCATGGTGGCAGTGAGCGCGTTGTTGCGAGTTCCATTACACTCTCGCGGCTCTTCTCAGCCAGCCACCGGCGAACTTCTTCGAGTCATACACTACGCTTCCCGGTACGTAACCTCCATGTAAAGACTGGTCACAAAGATATACATATATACCTGTGTCTCTTCACTGCTGGATATAGGCCTCTCCTAAGGATCGCTACTACACACGGTCTTCAGCTCTTCTCACCCACCCACTACTGCCTGTCTTCAAGTCGTCAGTCCACGTGACCGGAGGGCGTCTCACACTACGTTTACCGGTACGGTCCAGCAAAGAAACGAAATAAAGATATATATCTATATAATATATATATGTATATATATAGCTATATATATATAAAAAACCAAAGATATTATCAATATAAACAAAGATATATATATATATAAAACCAAAGATATTGTCATATATAAATACAGATATATGGTAATGAAAATATTGTGTAGTCGGCACCTCATAAAATTCTTCAAACAATTTCTTTATATTTATTGTCTCGACAAAACAATCAAGTTAGCAAATAAAACTTTGTGTTGCAATATTTCTGCATTATGGCCCATAAAACATCAACGATACTGAACTGCACGTATGAGAAGCACTTCAAAATGCATACAATTTTTTACCGCCGCAATTCAAGTCTGATGCATACACTGCATGTTCTGAATGCTAATAATGTTGTGACATATTTATTATAGCTCTTATGGAAGTGGGTGATCCTACAGGAATATGTATATATCCATGACCTAAGTGATTGGAATGAAGAATTCTAATGAGAATAATTCTACGAAGTTAGTTCTGTAAAAATTAGCGCCCTGTGCTGAATGAGCGATAAAGTAGGAAGTGCAGGTTTATTTCAAGGTTATATTTCAAGGTAGTCTTCTGTAAGAGAGGGGTTACGTGGCCAGTCGAGTGCGCCCACCTGCGGGAATGCAGCATGCACTCTTCCCCTACAAAAACAGAAACGACCAGGTTTATCCACGTTATAAAGATCACCGTTGATTAATGTGCAATAATTTCCCTTTACTGTTATTTTACTACCAGAATACCCATCTGTTATATAGGTTACAGAACCTGAGACGTAAGGAGATGACAAGTAAGCCTGATGATAAATGACTATATTTTGAACAGACGCTAGTACTGCCAAACAATTTTTTACCTATATTTTCTTTTGAACTTATCCTTAAATCCCCAACAGAAAACGATCTGCATTTTGAATTATAATTATTAAATGGCCTAGAGACAACTTTTTACTTGTAATTAAAAAACAATTCTCTACGAAATAAACTTAACGAAAAGATTTACCCTACCGATAACTATAACTAGGCTGGACAATATTTAGGATATTTACGAGTAGTTATTTATTCATTACATTAGAAAATCAGCGTATTTTTTTATACTTTATAATACTTATCAATGGCATATTGCCATAGTAATGTCATATTAAGATTTCCCCATTCATCCCAATCCCATTCCCCCTATATAAAGCATCTTATATCAGATAGGTATTATAAAGTTAGGAAGTTGTGTTGGGCAGCGCCATCTATTCTCGCCAATGTCCGTTGCCGGATGGTTGCAACGATGCTGTTATTATTCTCTTTCAAGAATTTTATTGACACCGAAGATCATCTAATCCATCAATGGATGAAATGATGACCTCTGATTTCAATTGATAAGAGTGAGGTAAGAGAACAGTCGGTGAGGTTATCCTGAAGGAACGGAACGTGCTGCAAATGATGATTGCCGCCTGATTATTTGCTTCTTCTTCGTTTTACACATAGTCCTCGCTTACGCCTTGCTTTGGCAATTTTATAATTTTCTACCATTGCGTTCTCGAGTGTCAAGGATACGGTCAGATATTCTCGTCCTCAGAAGAGCACTAGGTTTTCAATGAAAGTGTTTCACCGGCAATAATCCCATGAGGCTGAAACGTTGACTTCGTGGGGCTGGTTTACAAGGTGAAGCGAGTTACGGAGGGTACTATGGTCGGAATATGAGGAATGAAATCCGAAAAGAGGTGATTTGGTAAAGAACTAATGTGACGAACATAGTCCAGACCACTAAAGTGGCAGTGGACTAGCCGCATTTATCGTAGACCCTCGAGTACTAATTGTGCTTCAATTGGAGCAGACAAGTGTTTGCTTCAAAATAAATATTTATTTTTAATTATTTAATTTCAGAATATTTGAAGACTAGAAGTTCCGCGAGTACCTTTATTTCAATCAATTATGTCAGGTTTTAATAGTACATGAGGTTTTAATGTGCACAATATTATGTCTGTTATTCTTATTTTTGTTTCATTGATTGATTTTTAATATCATAAGACATTTCATTATTGACATTGACCATTTATTGTTAAACCAATACACGAAGTATATCAAATGAAGTGTTATTTAATAATGACACAATTTTCTAAAAACACTCCATTTTCCAAATTGTGTCGCATATACCTTTAACCCTGTCTCCGGCATTCCTCGTTCCCCACGCGATATATTATTTTACGGTCAATTCCCTGGATACTGGCGTAGACAATTTCACTCTTTGATTCACTGATACGGACAGTAACAACAATGTCTTATTGAATGACATGATCGTTCCGCGTGAGGAAATAAACGGTTATTTTCTTTGCAGTCTTCTTTGTAGATACATCGTTTGGAGTTACAGTTGAAACTATGTTTTTAGAGCACATTGCAGAGGCAAAGCTTAATACATACATAGTATTAATACCGAACTGAAGCGCGCGCCACGAGCAGTAAGAATTTGGGTCATTGACATGACGTCAACTAAGACTGGACGGTAAAGAGATTTGTATGAAATCGTCGACCACCAACCATTTTATTAGACACCTCATATTAAGTTTTAGCGTATTATAAAAGGTGTGTGTTGTCTTATATACACGTTTTTTATTAATTAATATTCTTTACACGTACATACGAGTATAGTATTAATATACATAAATAACAAAATCGTAACAGAATTATGTCTGTATATGAAATAATGGACTCACCTGGAAGAAATCCGATTCGTTCCAGCGTGATTCGTTTCGCCTCTAGTCGCGGGCACTGTTCAAGCCACATCCGCAGCAGGAACGATAGCCGATGGGGTAGACGAGTCCTTAAATCGAGACCACGTCCCGGGAAGCGCAGTGTGAGACGTTCTTCGGCCATATGGACTGACGACTTGCAGAAGTTTGCCGGTAGTGGCTAGATGAGAAGAGCGGAAGATCGTGTGTGATGGCGAGTCTTGGGAGAGGCCTATATCCAGCAGTGAAGAAGGATAAGCTGATGGAATGCAATGAATGAAACAAAACGTTGCTGTAAAAATTTTGTCAATCCTCGCGAGTGTTTGGCCGATAAAAGTGGTAAGATCTAAAAGTCGCTAAGACTTGTTTAAAGTAATTTTACTTTTTGTGACTTGGCCATTTTCATTGGTGCATCTCTACCATTGATACCTACTAACGGATGCTTTACTAACTGAAATTGCCGTGATTAAATATATTCCGAAATTACCATAATTAATCGAGCTTTACATCATAGTAACCTCTCCTTCTCACTTGGTAAGTAACCAGTGGAAAATTTCCATTTTCAGAATTTTTTCTTAGGTTTTATTCTAACCTCAAATGTCAAATTTCAGCTTCCTACCACCTCTGGGAGGGGAGTACTTTAGATTTTTGATGATCAGTGAGCGAGTGAATGACAAAATTGTGGTATTTCGTGTTGATATCTTCAAAATTGGAAGTCGTGAAAACTTGAAATTTAAAAGTGTAATTACACTTATAATTAGCACCTAACCTACTCATCGGGATATCATTTTGAGCCGTCTATGTTTTGCTAGTGTAATAATACAACTAGGTCCAAAGTACGCTGAGTTGCATCGAGACAAGGGTGCAGCCTTTGGTAGTGCGGCGAGTCTTGGCGGGGCACATTGTCTTGTGCATGGGGAATGTAGGGCCTTAATATCTCCATATGTGTCATTTTTTTATAGACAGATGACGGCACACGAGCAAACAGTCACCAAGTGATAATTGGTTATACGTTGGATATATTTCATACATTGAGTATGTAAGTATATGGTTAATAGTAAAAAAGTAGCAAGTTGAGCCATTGGCATGTTGCATAAAACAAAAAAATTACCTACATAAGAAGCAATTCCTATTGGGGCCAATTCCCAAGCTTCTTTGGAATCCTCTACAATCGTGGAAATACTTTATATTTATCTAACCCGTTATTGCAGAAAGTACAATGGGCGGGCTTAATGCTACAAGGTACTGTCTTTCAGCTAACCGTCAAGAGTGGAAAGATAATAATGACGGCGGTGTAATTGAGGAAGGAGAAAAGCAAAAGGAAAATAAACGGATAAACAAATTACAAGAATAATGGAAGTGTTATTAAGAAATATACAAAGTGTACATTAATAAATTAAATAGACACTTACTTGCATATACATAGATACATAGAACACAGTTTATTTGTAGCGACAGCGATCCGGGCTTGAGAACTATATCCATATTTCATCCTAAGCAAAATAATAAATTAGCAAGCTTAGCGAACACTGCACAGCCCACATTGCAACTAGCAAGGGGCAGATGTTTAATGGCGTTTGCGTGTTGTTTGACCCAGTCTCAACAAACTTTTGCATCATGTTTTTATTAATACTCTCTCAGAATAGCTACATGGACATAAAGGTTATGTGTATTGATTTAAGTGTAAACTACATTGTAAGGATCATAACTATTTTATTGATTTCACATCTGGTCGTTAAGACGTTCGGTTACATCACAACTTGTATAATATATTACAATGCAATTTTAAGATAACATTAAATGCACCAATTTTCACAGTGCCAAATTTTCGAGATTTTTCGGATCAACTATTACGTAAAACAAATATTTGTTCAGGTTTGTAAAACAAAATGTAAAACTGTAATTGTAAAACAAATGTTTGTTTGAGAATCTCTTGATTGTGTTTTGATTGGAAATAAAAAAAAAAAGTTAATTTTATATTGTAAATCGAGTCTGAACGCGTATAACAAAGGTATTGGTTTACCTTTTATTTCCACTCGACGTTTCGGCGCGGGTTACACCAGCCGTGGTCACGAGTTGACTGAAGAGACGGGTAGTCCAGAATGGGAGCTGCGAGCAGTTTTATCAACTACCCACAATTGATCTTCACATTTGGAAAGGCTGCGATACACTACACTAACAATGTCCGTGGGCGTATTCGATGGTAAATTGCAAGATTTTAATTTGTTAATCCCTGGATTCTACGTCGACGACAGTTTGTATCCATCTTCCCGATTGAAATTTTTATATTTCTTAATTTCGCTTTACGTATAATCCTGGGATAATAGTGACGCTCAGTGAAGAGGATTTTTGAAGTGTTGAGTTCTATCCAGTGATTAATTCCAGCGTTGAGAACGTGTTCGGCTATTGCTGATTTACTCGTTTGGTGTTCCTTGACCCTTTCCACAACTGTACGCTTAGTTTGGTCTATATACGAGTAGCAACTACCACAGCCACAATCTATCTTATAAACACCTGGCGTCTGGTGGTATAACATCCGTGGGTGTGCGTAGATTTTCGGCTAGTTTGGAGGACGGAGTACATACAGCCTTAATGGAGTATTTTCCCAAAACTGTTCCAACTTCGCCTGTCACTCCTTTCACGTATGGTATAAAAGCTGGCTGTCTGTTAACATCAGGATGTTTCTCCCTCGATTGCGCCTTGGTTGCCTTCCACTCGCTTTGTACTCATTCCGTTTGAGTACTTCGCGAACATGTGATAATTCGTCTTTTATATATTCACGGTCACAGAGGTCATACGGTCAGTTGTTTACAATATAAAATGTATGAGCTTCTCTCAAAGCTCACCACCACACACAATCTTGGGCTTTTCTCATCAAGCTACCACTGGTGAACTATTTCAGGCCGTCGTTCTACCTGACCGGAACGCGTCTCGCACTCAGCTTCCCGGTACACGGCCTCGGTTATCGGTCCTGTGGCAAATATGACCTGCCCATTTCCACTTCAACATGCTGATTCTATGTATGAATAACATAATTAATTAGTTCTTTTATTTAGTTAATGAGACAAATTCCTTATTATTATTATGACTTTAGACTTTACTTTAGACTTCCAATGTTTGCTTTACGTCGCTGGCGTGCAATTCTAACTTCGAACATTTTGTTTTATTACTCATCTTCAAAATACGACGATGTTCTTCGTTTAATCTTGAGGAGATGTACTTGAATATCGTGCACAAATATAGATACTAACGGTAAACTACACGAATTCCTCACCATAAACAATAAAGTAAATAAGTCTTCAAGAGACTGCAATAAACTGTAAACTTTACTCATTTTCTTCTCGTATGTAATCTTTATTTTAAACGTTGTATTAATGTATTGTATAAAATAAACAATTATTATTGTCTATATCTACTCATTGAACTAAGTGAAACAATAACAAATGTCTGAAGAATAGTTGGTTCCCTTTGGGTTTGTGAGATGGTAAAAGGTTTATGCAGAATCTGCTGGATATAAGCCTCTCCCAAGGCTCACCACCACACACGATCCTCGGCTCTTCTCATCCAACCACCACCGGCGAACCTATTCAAGTCATCGGTCTACCTGGGCGAAGGGCGTCTCGATGGATGCCTGCACTAAAAGACAATTTTGGTATAAAAGGAAGATTATATTTAAATCCATAAAAAGAAGCGGAAAAGATAAGAGAAAACAAACAAACGAGGTATTAATACCATTAATACATCATTAACAGACATTAATGTCTAGTTTTATTGCTCGATTAAAACCGGGATTCGTCTGGGACGTCAAGTTTGATCAAATTTAATTGATTTTAAAAAAACAAACATAAATTTTACAAAGAATTTGACAAAGGACTACTCAATTCTGATATTATACAATAAGTACAGAAGTATGCTATGAATGTGTAAAAGGAGCTACGAATACGATAAGTACTAGATAATTTAGTTCATAGTTCAAGAGCGGAATACCTGTGCAATTAATTACCTTTGTGCCTCACAAACTAACAAGATGGAGAATGTCTCAGTTCAAGTTATGAATTAAATCAAACACATGTTTCGCCTAACTCATTAGTAAGTATATGACGAAGTTTCAACATTGCAACTAAATCTCAGAATATTGTTTAGTTTAATTTACATTCCACGTAAACTACAATGTTTTGTAAATAAATGTTCACACTAAATGCTAGAATGAAATACGACAATCACGTTTATGTGTTGTATGATTTTCTTGGAATCACGATGGAACTGTATACTGATTTCATAATAGACGTATAAGACGCAGCTTACGCACACATTTACAGGAAATTGAGTGTCTAACGGGAATCTCTGGAGGTACCTGTTCAGAAATGTTTACAACGCAATTAGAAAGTTGCAGCTCATGTTGTGCCGTGAGCCGAGCCGTATCATGAAATACAACGTATTATTTTGCATGATTGATAACTATGGCACAATGGAAATAGTTGAAAATATCTATTTTTTGTTAAACTTTGAGTTCATTTCTGTATCTTATGTTACTAAAGGAAAAATATAACAAATTAATTTAAAGTTTAACCGTTTGTTATTCTGTTTTAATATCTACTTTGTTTACAGTGTAATATATAGTTTACACTGTAAGATATTTTTTTATTTCTGGTCTGTAGTCGTAGTTAATCATTATCTAATAGAATTATCAATAATAGCATTATCTAATCTGCCTTTCCAAAACATCCCAAAGACCAAAGGCCATCCTTTTCCAAAGGCAGAGAAATATTTTTGGATGTTTTGGAAAGGCTGGCTCAGGGTACTGGAGGTCTTTTCATATATGTAGTTTCAAAAAAATGTTTAAATATGCAACTGAGATAGGCTTCCGAAGACATTTTTATAAGAAAAAACATTTTGAAATCACGATCAATGAGTCTTGCATACACTACTTGACGTGCTTCTAATTAGAATATTATTATATTTGGAGGGTATTCGGGGGTTTGAGACTCTTTCCGATTGATATGAACGCGAACGTAGATTCGTAAACGAAATATTGAATGTCGGTACTGCTCACATCTCTATTGTGTAAGAACTCTAAATTTAGTTAGTATCTAAGTCTAAGAGAAAACACCTCGACCTAGTTGTGTTAGCTCTTGTCGGGACTTAACCTTGTGGGGGGGGGTCTCGTAATCGTATGTGTAACGTGGCTTGTTTACACTACTTTATATAACCGTGTCTTTCCATTAGGCGACTATATTTATCTATTTAAACGGATCTTAACGCGAATGTGTGAAATAAATGTGTGTGAAAACGAAGGCGACTACTCACCGAGGGAGAGGGATGGTGTACGCTACAATCCCACAGTCGCTGGGCGAACTTGAATGATCAGGAAACTTCTCTCTCAAGGAAGAATACCGTAATTACTGCATTGTCTACTGTATTCTATTTTCCTAATGTACGTAGGAGTTTTGGTAGTGAGTAAGCCCATTCTCATTGGATCTTATCCTAACCCTTCCTATTTTTCAAATACTTTCTCCAAATCCATTCTTAAGTCTCTAAAGGTAGGTAGCGCATTCGGGGGCGTGCCCACGTTTGTGATACTGGACTAATGTTGGCATGTTTCCACTTACCATATCCATGGACGACAGTATCCACTTACCACCAGGTGGACTATCTGTTCATCGGCCACCTTCTTTCAACCGATATCTAAACTCAAACTGTTGTTGCGAAAAATTTCATTTGGATGCGTTAAGATACAGGTCAAGCAGGCTAAGCTTGGTCATCTGCAGTTGGAATTTTACTTATAATACTATATGTCGGTAAAACATTCAAAGTTCTTTCCGGTTGAGTTCCTCTAAAAGGGATTTTCCCTTAGGTATACAAATCCTGGAGTTAAAAATCAAAAGACGCTATTTTATGCCAAGATGTTTATATGTTTATACGTCTGGAGACGTTTCCAACTTTAACACCACATTATCCTATAACGAGCAAAATTTCCTTAATATTACATAACGCGGAACAAAACACCTCGAGTGAAAGGTTAGGTAAGTATCCTGCATAACGCGACCAAGCAACTAAGACCCTTAGAAGTTCATCAAATGTCCTTAATTTATAAAGAAAAGAGAGATGTGGTAGCTCAACTAGAAGTGGATATTATTGTGTTCTTGAATTAAGGTAATGAACTAATTTGTTAAAGGTATAATGAACGCCACAAATCTGGGAACCTTTGCCAAATTCTTGCAATGGAACAAAGAAGATTAGTATATAGATCACGCATTTGTGTAGTTACATGCATCTTATTGGGAGAATGAGAATAGGGAAGCATAGAAAACAAAGACATATAAGTAATCTTATGCACAGCTCCACCGAATGGTAGAACAGAGTAAAATATAAAGGTGATTTTGCTGGATACGTTAAAATAATTTGAATAAATGATCTTTATGATAGTATTTAAAACTTAAAACACCCTATCACGTCTAGATATGGGGGGTTTATGCCCTAATTACCACGCTCTGCGCAGGCGGGTTGGTGATCGCAGTGTCTAGGCCTCGCGCACCGGTGATGCTGCTGCCCGTCACCGGTGTTTAAGATCTAGCGAATCGAATGGATAGACTGCCGTTGGTCGGTCGTTAGTGCTCAGTACGTTATTCAGTAAGGCACGTTGCTTGCAGGAGGAGATGGCGTGGGTCCTGTATGAAGGTGACTAAGACACTTTGCACCTCTCTGGCCGAGTAGACTGACAATTTAAAGAATGTCGCCTGTAGCGGCTGGATGAAAAGAGCAGAAGACCGTGTTTGATGGAGGTCATTGGGAGAGGCCTATATCTAGCAGTAAAGAGACACGGGCTAATGGTCCAGATAGCATTGAGTTCCAGTTGAAAATCAACAGTCTTAACAATGTGAGCTAAAGATGAAGTGTCACCGTCATCGGCGCAATGATAATACGCAAGTAGCAATAAAAAAAAACGATATTAAATAAAGTCCTTGTGTATTGTAATTGCGGCTGAATAAACATTATTCTTGTTTCTAATTTATTGAAAATAAAATTATATACTTACTATAAGTTACGTAACATTTTAAACAGAGCGTTTTGTACACATTTTCTATTGTTTCGGCACGACACATCGAGTAGAAATAAAAAGTAAACGAACACATCTGTTATACGCGTTCAGACCCGATTTCCAATGTTAAATAAGTATATTGTTGTTGACATCAGTTTTGATAATGAGATTAAAACTAATATTTATGCTAAATTATTGACAATAGTAATGAAATTAATTCACGTTTTATACTCTAGGTATTCTGTTAAATTTATTAAAGTTTTTGTTGAGAAAAACAAGCTAAAATGGCGCAAACGCTCATTAACCTCAAGCTTCAGAAGAGGGCAGAGTTAAGACTCGAGACCATTACACAGTAAAAATAACTCACAGTACAGCATCTTGATGATTCTTGATAAAATTATGCGTGTGCAATGAAGTTCGGGATCGCTGTATCACTCGATAAATCATAGCACCAATTAGAAAGAGATTGAAGGAACAGAGTTTGTATTCTGCAGAAGCGTTCGGCACCTTACATGTGTTCGTGAGATAGGTGAGAACACGTACGGGCAGGATGCGACTCAAGCGTTTGTTGAGTTACGGGCTCTATCTTTTTTATTTATACATGTCGTAGCTGTATGACTTTTACATCTTATTGCCTTCTTTTATACTAGCGGTCTGATTCGGTCAAGAGTTGCTTGAATGGACAGAAAGTGCACAAAATTGTCAACACTTGGATTCGTGCACTTTTTAAGGTCATTGGGTTAGAAACTCACAAGGACATGGCAATTTCAGCGGCCCGATAGAATTTCTCGTAATTTGGGCATAATTGATTTAGTAATGGTTAGATTTACAATTTGCAAGCTGCTGTTTGGTCCCAAAGGAACTACTAATATAAGAGAGAACAGTTAAAGGTCAAATATCATATAGCTTGATAGGTATCTATATATAATATAAATTATATAATTGCGAAGTCTTTATCAAATCTAAATTAAATATCTACCGAGGATCTCTAGACTTTGCTGCCTATTGTGTTGCAAATGTTATTAGTATAAATAAAAACGTATGTTACAAATGTAAGCAAGCCTCAGTAATATTTCTATTGAAGTGTGACAGATGCGATGTGTTTGTATATAAATTCCAACTGGTTGAAGAATTGTCAGTACAGCGCGTCATTATGCGTGGGATACCTTTAAACATTTTCAAAGAGATACCTTACTGCTTATATTTATATTGTGCCTCTTCAAAGTAAGGAAAGGGAGAAAAGGCGAAATATTACGTTAACTAACCCAGTTTGCATTGTTGTTTGAATTTTTATTAAGTGTTGCTAGTAGCAGAAATTATTTTGAGTTCACTTTTGTTGTGACTTCTTAAAAAATATTTTGTCTTAAATTTGTGACAATTACAATTTTTTTTCTATTTCGTTTTTATGTTTACATTAAAAGAATTTGCTGTTGACAGTGGCCTTGTCAGCGTAGATTTATATAATAGTAAAAAATTATCCCATCTATTTAATTCGTCCCTCAAACTACATATTATAATTATTATTGTATGCCAAATTTCGTAGCGGTTCGTTATTTATCGCAGCGTTATTGAATAATAATCAACCGTAACGGTAACCAGCTCTTACCATCCACTGCTGGACATGAGCCTCCTCGTGTATATTATCTTATACGTGAGAGATGTATGACCTTAAAACGGCACGCTGGCCAAGCGGGTTGGCGGGTCCACTCTTTTAGAAATGGTAGCGACTTTGTTATTCCTTACGATATACGAGAAAGTTGCGGTGGTCCACACCACACGGTATGATAATAATATAATCAAAGAACCATTGAATTAATTATTATCCGTAGTTCAGACTGTTCTATATCCAATATTAGAGAAATGAGAGTTAACTTTTCTTTTCTATCCTGCTAAATATCGTTGAGTGATTTTAAAGACAAGGCTGATAATGGTGGCGACAAGAACGATCTTACATTTGCCCGCCATTTGATGACGAAACAAAAGACAAAAAACTTCAGGTAAAACGAAACCCTTAATCGTAGTTAAATTAAACCGACATTCATCGCTTTCTAAGAAACTTTAAGAGGGAGTCTCATTTCAAAGGGCCCCCAGTTTACAACTGCCGGGAATTAAAAAAATAATAATTTAATTACTCCATTAAAATGTCCCGAATTATATTCCTTTGCTTTCAAAATTATACATGAGAAATGTTGGAAAAAATTAGGCTCGTTAACTGTAGGCGTTGGAGCGTTAAGTCCTTCGAACGGTCTCTTTGAGTGGCAGGTCAGAGGAGTTAGCGGACTTAATTTTCATTAGCATTGTGTATTTTTTACTAAGTTAACAATTATTTTTTTATGTAATCAATCTAGCAGTATCAAGAGTAAAACAGATTTGTAAGATGGGGTTTGGTAGCCTCGGAAAAAATCCGTTTCGTATTCTGAGCAGACGGGGACGAGCACGAAAGCTAGTTCTTAGAAAGGAAGAATTAGAAGGAATAAAGTTTTTAACTAGCGCCCTCAATTTTACCTTACGCCAAAGACCGAAAAAAAAAACAGCTAGAAAGATACGAGGACCAAAGAAGAGGTGTTTTAATGAATCAAAGATGTTGAATGTGCTTTTTCGCTTAAGCTGGGTTTTGAGCTGGCCTTTTCATTAAACTTCTTAATTAGGTTCAGCAGTATTTAATTTTCGTAATAATTGCAGCAGTTTACGTAAGAAGCGAAACAGTTGAGCTGTAAATATAATAAATATTTAGTTTTTGAAATTCAGCCCATAAGGAATAAATAATTGAATAATATTGTAATGATTATTATAAATTATAGCGTAACCAATAACTAAAAACACACAAGGTCGCGAATTAAAATCTCAGTGTTTCTACTTAAGTACGGGTTTGTTTCAATTATCCGTCGTACATAAGTAGAATTGTTATTGTTCGTGAAAAGAGTATTACGAACAATAATAATGTTATAATTTAAAATAATAATATCATTTATATGCGGAAAATATAAACCAACCTTTTTCGCTCTAGAAAAACAATACCCATTCTATTAACATATATTTCTTTTGAATAGCCAAATATCCTATAAATAGACATTTATACCCCAAATAGTGATGTAGGTACTTACCATCGACGTTTACGAGGGCGTGGGATCGAATCGACTCGATATCGATCTCCTTTAAATTCAAGTATATGTTAGGGTTGTCAAAAACAATAACTCACTTTTAATTTAAGTGAAATAAATATGAATCATTTTTGTTAAATATTTTATAACGTCCTTTTTTGAGTATCCCATGTTTTAAAACCAACAGAAGATATGTCTAAAAATGTCAGGGCCCAAGTGCCGAGTATGCAAGGATATATTCTATTATTATTAATTTAGGAGTAGGTATTTGTTCATAATTTATAATTTCCTTATAATGGGAAAAAGGATGAGCATGGGGAATAATGAGTACAATGGGATGATCATCGATCAACCCATTACACTTCCCATTTTATAGATATATGTGTTTATATATCTAATTCCCCATACTATATATGCAGAGTTAAAGTCCAATTATCAGTAAACAATGAATCAGTGACTCAAAAATTAAGAGTGTTTTATAGCGTGAAAGAATCCTATACGCAACAGTAGAAGAACACAGTATGATAATGATTAGTGTTGTGGCTATATCTAACATAAAATATATTATTGTATGTTGAATTAATTTCAATATATTACAGTTCAATATTTTTTTAAATTTCATTTCATCAACGGAGTCGAACATTAATGCGCGGTTCATTCGTGTCCATTAATTGCGATACTAAAATAAATATTGAAAATAGTTTGAGGTGCAGTGTCAACCCTATCCGATGATCTCATAGTGAACAGCCCTAGAGAATGTACAGCGTCAACACAACTTGAAACATGAAGTAAACATGCGCTCACAAGTGTTACTGGAGCTTGAATGAAAGAATATTCTGGAGCGGTCTGTATGTTGGCTTGGCACACACGGACGTAAATGTCTAAGTCATCGATTATGGCCTATCTGAACCTAAATATCCTTAGGGTTTAGTCTTTACCTCATTTTAAAAAAGTTAATCAACTTAAAAATGGTTGTCACATATTAAGAGGGCTGTAAATAGGGTCCTGCAAAGTTGGCGGCGTACTCGCAATCCCCTTAGTGATGCAGGAGTCCATGGGCGGCGGTGACCGCCGTGTGGAAACAACTTCGCTGTTTTAAAAAAAACTGCTCTACGTATCCATTCAATTCGTTTCATTAGCCATTTCTAACTATACTCCTAGGTGTAGGAGGAGGGTGCACGCTACAATCAAACAGCCGCTAGGCGCACTCGACTGGCCTTGTTACCCCTCTCTCACAGGAGAATACCTTGAAATGTACTGCATTTCCCACTTTATCGTATTTCCCCAATGTACGTACGTGTTTCGGTAGTGAGTGAGATATGCGAGAGCCCATTCCCATCCCATCCTATCCTTTCCCATTTTCTCAATCCATTCCTTAATCTGCAAAGGTAGGCAGCGCATCTGGGGCCGTGCCAACATTTTTCATTCTGGACTGATGTTGGCATGTACCGCGGGTGTCCATGAGCGACAGTATTCACTTGCCACCAGATGGACTGTATGATATTTTGCCACATTGCGATTTTTAAAAAAAAGATGTGTTTTTGAAATTTTTGGGAATCTTTACAATTGCACTATACAACTGATTTGCAACACACTCGTACGTTGCGTGTGTATATAACACAGATTTGCTTTTTAAATTTACAGTCTCGAATGTTCTGCATTATTAAAGTCAGTTATTATATAATAGACCGCGCTCGGATGCTCTCGTTGGAATAGTTCATTACAAGAGCACGAGATGCAGCCATGAAAGAATGCTACTGGTATTAAATGAAAAATATACATAAAAGGCAATGATGCGTGAGCTTCATTCATATGAAAACACTGAAAAATAATGTAAATCTAATGTTGATATGATCAACATTATAGATAGTTAGATAGATAATTGTACACCAGAACAGAAGTAAGACAAAAACAGAGATTGTAATCACATAGAATGCATAAAAGATGGTGTTATTTAAGAAAGCGATCTGAGTCAGATAAACTTTGGCTTAACTCCTCTGGGTTATTCTAAGGTTGACTGGAAGAGATTCCTTCTAGGAATAAGTCCGCCTTGTTTAATGTTTTATTTTAACAATTCCACAACAAGAAGAACAACCAATTTTGGTCGAGCGGAAAGTTGATATTTTAATCACAGGTAAATTTTGACAGTATATATGATTACGTAGTAAATAATGCGTATTTTATTTGAACTTCATTTTGTTTAAGTTTATTTAAGCGTTTTGTTGTTGTTGTTGCTATTTATTGTACTTACAATGAATTGTTACAATATTGCCGTAAGTACAACGGCGGGGACTTATTCCTAGAAGGCATATCTTCCAGTCAACTTTAGAATAACCGAGAGGAGTTACGAGTATGTCATTAAAGGAATATTATGTTCAATAATACATATATTTGTGTAATACGCAACAAAAGTTGACTAATAAAATACAACTAAGTAACTAACAATTTAATAAAACATAATATATGAAATGCACGTGCTGTAAATAAATTTGTGCGCTCAAATCGCAGCGCAGCTAAAGTTAAACACTAGAGGCGCCGTTCATGTCCGAGATTCTGTAGCAACTACTGGAACTCGTTTAGTTCCTTCTCAATATAATAATAATTTATAGATGTGGCTATTGCCAAATCTATATATAAGTCAGCCAGGTGGACCGAAAACTTAAACAATTTCGCCGGTGGTGGTTGGATGAGACACGATCTGACGATCGTGTGTGGTGGCGAGTTTTGGGAGAGGCCTATGTCCAGCAATGGAGAGATATAGGCTGATGGTATGGTTGCTTAAAACAGTATGTAAATTTTGTTAACAATAACGTTATTATTGTCACAACCTTAAGTACATATGTAATACTCATATCTTTGTAGCACACATACACGGAAACAATAGCAAAATATACCGATCTGACAATAGACAACAAAACACAATGGTAAGTCCAAGTAATGACGACAGTCCCCATAATCCTCTCCAGTACAGGTGTTATTACCAGAACACACTTCACAACTGTCACGAAACGCTTAACACACATCCTCCACATACATATTCTTTAAAAACTCAATGTTTAAGATTTTTCAATTATCAATACCTCGAAGGTGAATCAAGTCGTGGTGAGAAAACTTGCATGCCTAAACGTGTTTTATTACGTTTTAGATTGGCCTTGTAATTGCAGGGCCATAATCTAACACGCAGGACCAGTGCAGGTTGGTGGATTAGGCAGCTAAGAAGTATAAAAAAAATCTTAAGAGCAAGGGATAATAAAAAAAGGAAAATTAATGGCAGCGCCAGACAGAGCGGCGATTTTTGTTCCGTATTTCTTGAAACTTGAAGTTCTGCACTTGCACCAAAGCTGTAAGACGAGCTATAGCAAGATGTTTCATTAATGAAAGAAATCAGCCCAATGAGTAGATAACCAATTTTTCTTTTCTTTTGTGAGCATTAGGCCGATCTAATACAAAGTTACAAAGTGGAAAGTTTGTAGAACTTTTGTTTCACCTATGTATATTGCTTATTATTATTTTTGTATATGTACTTGTAAGTGTACCACAAATTGTTGAAAATCCCTTGAAAATGAATAAATAAATTTTCCACTTTCGTAATTTTAAAACTACTGCATCAATTTGGCTCATCTTTGAACTTAACGGATTTCGATAATTGAATTACCTAGATTTCTTGATATCCCCTTGAAGAGGCAGTTCAGTTATTTTATTTTAGTACATAGTTATTAAGTTTACTTTGGAGACAGTCACCTCGAGTTTCCGTAGTAACGCCTCGAGCCAGACGCTTGTTAACATCTCAATTTAACTTCGCCTCTTTGGACTATTAATATTATAGTACCTATTTACTGTGACTTGATATTGGCAACACAGATGCGCTGAAAAATGCACTGCATTTAGTACGATCAAAATACGTAGTAGTATAAAATACGGTAAAATAGTACTCGGTTAAAAAAACGGGAAGTGAATTTTACCGAAGAGTATATTGGCGTTTACAAACACGCACCTCAATTTCTCTTTCTTAAAATTTCCTGTTATAAAACCTGTTATATTTCCAAAATATTGATTAACCTGATTTAGGTAAGAAACAATAATACCAAACCCCTGGTCAACATACATTTTTTTTTATTGAATAGATGGCAGACGAGTGGGCGGGCCCCATGATGGCAAGTGACCACCGCCGCCAATGGACACCTGCAACACCAGGGGGCAACACCAGGGCGCTGCCGACCTTGTAGAATCCTGTTCACAGCTCTCTCGAAGAGCACTGTATCGTAGCGTAACGGAAATACCTCAGCTGGCAGTTCATTCCACAACTTTCGGGTTCGCGGGATAATGAGTCTTTTTGACCGCACCGTACACAGTGACTCTATGTCATCGTCGTGCGGATAAATCGCACGACGATAACGAGCGGTGCGATGGTAAAAACCCGAAGTTGGCATCTTGAATTAAACAGCTCTTCGGAATATTCCCTATTATAAAGGCGATAGAAAATGCAGAGAGATGCAACATCTCTACGGATGCTGATCGATTCTAAACCAACCGTGGGATCGTCGACATAGCGTGTCGTTGCACGGAGTTAACGAGGGTCTGGCTGGTACACCGGCACCGGCCTAGAGGTGTGAGTATACTATCTAATTTGGCAGAAAATATACATATATGTATGACAGTAAATAAAAATAATACTAAATTCTTCCGAAATAAAAGCAAGGTGAAAATCATATATTTATATCCTTGATTGCAGCGCCGTCGTTATTATCTTTTCTCTTCTGAAGGTTGGCTGAAAGACAATGCCATGTGCTTTGTGCAGTAAAATGTTAAATAAATAATAAATAAATAAATATATCCGTAGTTATTAAAAACTGAACTAAACTCAGACCCAAAATCAACAGGTATAAAGACAGACAAAGCTTTAAACATATTTATCTTAAGAAATTAAAGTGATAAATCTTAAAACATATCACCATTTCTTTCCAAACATTAAACACGAAAAATATCTGCGCGCAAAAATGAATTCATTTATAATTTTAACGAGAACGACTGAATCCCAGATCTCTCAATTCCATACACGTCTGCACCTTTCAATGGAGATGTTTACATAAAAATATATGAGCGACGTCTGAGCCATTACATGTGAATTCGTTATGAACTGAGGATTGTTAAAGTTATTTTGAGGGTATAAGGGTTTTTCAGCTTACTTTTAATGCTCCTTGTTCAGTGAACGATGGTACAAAAATGTGACCTTTAGAGATTTGCAGGAATTAACTAATAAACCTATGGGAGGACTACTAAACTAAATAATTTACCCGAAAAGAAAACATTCACCAAAGAACTATAGGCACCGGCATAGCTCGTAAAATCGGCATGTTGATGTGGCAATGGAGAGGTTATATTTGCCGCAGGACCGATATCCGATGAGGTGTACGAATCCTCGAGTGGAAGCCACGCACCGGGAAGCGCAGTGTCGGACGCCCTCCGGCCAGGTGGACCGACGACTTAAAGAAATTCGCCGGTGATGGTTGGATGTGAAGAGCCGAGGATCGTGTGTAGTGGCACGCCTTGGGAGAGGCCTATATCCAGCAGTGGAGAGACATAGGACATAGACAAGACATAGAGACATAGGAGGACGGTGGCATGGTTGCTTAAAATAGTATAGATAAGTATTTTTTTTAATAATAATGTTGTTATTTTCACAACTTTAACTACCTTAACCTTAACCTTACAGGGTGATAAATAAAAATACAATTCTCTTATCACTGAATTTATATAATTAAAACTAACAACTTTTGTTCTCAGACTGAACTTAATATTTGCCTAAAAAAGTTATTCTAAATGAAGTCTCTGACTTTGTTACTCAGAGTTACTCAGTATACGCTGGTGCGAACGGCAACGCCACACACTCCTTTTCTAACTAAACAGTTGCTACGGTGCGAGTGTACCCTTGCACCTACATGGTGTAAGTAGTTTGTGGGAAAAACAAGTGCTGAATTTTAAAAAGGCTTGTATTTTAACGGGCAGCAAAGCTATTTAAGAAAAAAAAATCTATACATAAACTGACGAAATTGAAAAAAAAAGGGGTAAAGTGGTATTACGCAATTGAATTGCTTCGGTATTTTCAAATATAACACCAGGCGTCTGACAAAAAATCATATTGCAAATGGCATAAGGCGAACGGTAAAGTGGTTTACAACGGTAGAACGCTACAGTACCTACTGTCACTTTTTTAAATTTCAATACATTTTATTATTTTATTTTTATTCAATACAATGCAATTATTAATTCCTTATACTTATTATTACATAATTATCAACGGTCCACAAACTAGGCAAGATCTGTATCTTGGGGGCCATTACACAATATGAAACAGAGTTAGTGAGGAGGTTTGGATACATTTATGAAGCCCTGTTGTTGTGATATATAATTCAAGGATATATAATTCATATATAATACAGTCTAAAAACTAAACATAATTAATCTAAACATAAAATAAATATGAAGACATTATTTTCTTTGTTGCTTTAGTAAATAGGCTGTAATTATTGAATAAGCGCAAACTACTGCTATTGTTATACTGCATTGGGGAGGACACTAGCTCCCGTGATACAGGTTTACCTACTTCAGGAGTTAACGGTTTCATATCATGTTATGTCGATATACCATTTGACAGCTGACATTTTTGTAATGGCTGCATGTTGAATTTACACCTTAAAAGTTTTATGTTTCCATATTTTTTAATAATTTTATAATGGAATAACTTCCATTATGAGGAGAAAATTAGATATGTTTCACAATTTTTTTTTTCGAGAAGAGTATGAATGCTTCTAGTGCTCGAAAAGATATTTGTGGTGTTTAGGGAGGAGATGCTTTATCTAAAACTACTTAAAAAAATGGTTCAGTCGATCCAGGTGTGGTAATTTTGATGTGAATGATGTTGCTCGCTGTGGTCGCCCTATTAGGGCAAATGTTGACATTATCATAGAAAAAAATTAAGCAGATCGACACGTAAGAAGAGAAGAGCAGAAGAGCATCAAATAGCAGAAGAGCTTAGCATTCACCTCATAACAGTTTTGGATCACTTACCTAAACCGAATTTTGTAGAGAATCAAGATGTTTGGATGCCGCGTGATTTAAATGACAGAAACGTGGTGAATAGAATTTCCATATGCGAGATGTTGCTAAAACGAAATGAAATTGATCCATTTCTTAAGTTTTAATGTATTCTGCATGCAGTCCAGACAGCACATTCAAATTAATTATCATTTATTCCGTTCTTTACAACATTCTCTAAATTGAGTAATATTATATTCAAGAGAAGCCTGTATAAACCATTTAATCAGTGTTTCGCTCAGAAACCCCAAAAATTTTATAGCAACGGGATAATGGCTATGTCACAAAAACGGCGAAAAATACAAAAAAAAGTCTTTATTAAATATTTTCACTATAAAAGGCAGCGAATTTATCCGACTACATAATATAAACCTTAAAGTCAACAAAATAACTCGTTTATCAATGCAAAAAAAAAAAAATTTTGTAGCAATGCGAACACTAGGTTGGCCAATTCTATATCATTGGGTAGACCATTGTCTGTTTGTTTGTCTTCTAATAAAAGCTATTTCGAAGCTCCTTACCGAAAACAATAATATCAAATTTATTGTTTTATTCCGCCTTCTCACTTCCATTGTTAGCCGCTCTCGGAATCTAAATTCAATTAAAATTGCGTTACGAAGTAGTATTAAATCTCAGGCATCATATTTCGTTTATGTTTCTTAAAGAAACATGAACACAATACTCGGCAATTTTATTTATAATGAAAAGAATTATCATACTGAAATGGTATTAAACAAGCCATATATGGTGATATGTAGGTACTTTCTCTCGTCTATATCCTGTCAGTACATTAAGGGATAGTGGTGGGTAATCAAAACTTCTCGGAGTGTATTAACTCACTTAATCTTGCTCCGCTTGCGGATCCGACTCCTCTTAGTTACTCCTTAACTCTTTTGATTCTCCTACTTAATTAAATAGTACTTAATTAAGGTTACCTTCCGAGAGTGTTTCATTCCCTTTCCCTAACGGTTGTCGCATAAGCAAAAAAAAAGGTCATGCCATCATTGCATCTCGATTTCGAGCCCCCGACAAGTGCCGATGCGCGATTACACTCACAATCATGATTGGCGCCGGAATCGGAATGAATAACAATTCGATGGAACAATTAAGGGATTCTGCTCCGCTCGCGGATTCAACTCTTTTGATTCATTAACTCCGGAGTTACCCATCACTATTAAGGGAACTTCACCTATTTAGTTTAGTTACACAGGTCACCGCTACTATAATAGTTTACAACACACAAACATTAGAGTAGGTACCTACATTCTTTAGTGAACTTCTCTGGTAAACAAAAATCAATGATCAAGTGATCAATGGATCATTTTGGAAAATCACCCATATATATTAGCCCTAAACGCATCGTGCTCGTAATACTCGAAATAAATACGATGTAAAGGCTCGCGCATTACGGCCGTGTTGCTTCGCAGTTCAACGCAATAATTTAAGTCAGTTAGCTGTTGATATTCAATTATTCACGTCATTGCACAGCGAAGAACTCTCGAATTACGTCCGTCAACTGCGCACGTTCAACGTACATTGAAGCGGGCCGCGTCGTAGCGCATAACATCGGTGCGGCGCGATGCCGCCCACCTGAAGTGTGCGATGGTGTATACAAAATGTATCAAAGTGCCGGCCTGCCGTAATATGCGCAAGCTTTTACTATCACTGGCAACGATAACTTCAAGAAAGTCATAGTTAGTGACAATGATGACTTAAAAAGAAGCCAGCAGTGGCACCGTTGACTTAAAGTAAAGGCCGCTAGTGGCGGCATCGATGACTTAACGAAAGTTGTCTATAGCAAGTCTTGAAGAAGATCGCTGTAAGTAGTGTCTATCACTTAATAATTTCCGCAGCCGCTGGGCGCATTCGACTGGTCACGTTACCGCTCTTTCACAGAAGACTACCTTCAAATGTAGCATTTTCTACATTATCCTATTTCCCCAATGTACGTACGTGTGTCGGTAGTAAGTGAAATATGCCAGAGGCCATTCAACGCAATCCCATCCTGTCCCGTCCCTCCCCATTTTCCCAGCCCTTTCTCCTAATCCATTCCTTAATCTGCAAAGGTACGCAGCGCATCCGAAGGCGTGCCAACATATTACGGAGAGAAGCCTATAGTGGCACCGTAGACTCGCAGACAATTGACAGCCAGATGAGAAGAATGGCAAATCCTGCTTGTGTATGCTAACGAATATATACGTATTATTGACAAGTCTTGGAATAGAATGACAAATATGTCCTTCAGAGCAAAGACAGAGGTATATCATTTTATGATGAATTCACATTGTGCCTGAAATTACAACATTTAGCATTTTTTAAGTATTTGCGCATGGAAGACAATCCTTTAAGCGTTCCCTCGCTATTGTCTCGAACCATAGGCTCGGTGTTTTCTCAAACATTCAAACAATCGACGATCGCTCAACGTTTTTGCTGCGTTGTTGTTTGCATTAGAGCTTCATTGTCAAGCCTCAATACAGATAACAACCAGTAGAAAATCTCAGTTGTGACTCAAATCATTCATTACATTTAAACCGTTTTATTTACCGCTTTCATTTGTCAATCATTTGTAATTCGACCTGCAAATGTACGGTTTTAAACTCCAGCCATTTCGGAGTCACAGAACATGACAGTCGCTGTGTCACAGAATGACAAGCCACTTGACGATGACGTTAAACAATTGAAAGGTAGTACGGATTGTCTTAATTTGTTTCACCATTTTAGTAACAGAAATCAGTACCTAAGATAAAGGTTTTATTGTAAATTAGTATTAGAAAGTCACTTGTATTATTTACCAGTAGAGCGTGTCTTAGCCCAACAGGGCCAATACAGAAGAGAACAAGTGAAGGTTGAATCTATAGAACATTGTGTGTTAGAGGATTACCTATAATATGATATTGAAGAATAAGAAGCTCCCAAATAGCATCAACAAAGGATGGCTAAATGTTCGTGCAGACAAGCTATATAACCTTCAATTATTACCTTCTGTGTTAGTAGACCTACTGAATCAAGATCTCCTTGAATGGTCAAAAGCTCTAAATGGAAGAACATGAAGAAATGGAAGAAAGAAGACTGTCTTCTTTGTTTATTTTAAGTAAAGCGTACGCAAGTATCATCCGCGAAGTATTGAGGAGCAATCAAAATACAACTGTATTCCGATTGCTGTAACTACAGCGCGACTATTTTTGTGTTATCTAGCAAGAACATATGACCACTAAAATTGGAGGTTACTATTAATATTACAGAAAAATTTACATACTGTTCTTTGTCTATACTGCCGTCTGCCAGCCCTCCCGATGTACTACGTGTGCGGATTTGATGTTGTGGATTTCTGTCGTGTTCTATTTTTAGCATTCATGTACTCTCTGACGTTTGTCTTTTTACCGCTAAGTGCTGATTTTCGATTTAGAGCATTGCAATAACCACTTGTTACATCCAATTATTATTGCTCAGGTCTGAGTGGCATATGTTAGTCTAACCCATCGATATGAGATATCGATGGTCTAACCTAACCTAACGAATACAAATCGAGAATAGATATCCCTAGGCTATCACCACTCAATAATAGGACCTATAAAACAAAAAATATGAAAATTAATTTTACATGAAACTATGAACACGCTCCCCTGGTTTTTTATTTATAGAAAAAAAGGCAGCAGACGAGCATACATTCCACCTGATGGTAAGTGGATACTGTCGTCCATAGACATCCGCGGATACATGCCAACATCAGTCCAGAATGACAAATGTTGGCACACCCCCGGATGCGCTGCCCAACTTTGCGGATTGGCAGAAAGGGTTGGGAAGTGGGGAGGGATAGGATGGGATGGGAATGGGCTCTGGGATATGTAGGGACACTCATTACCGAAACATGTACGTACATTGGGGAAATACGATAAAGTAGGAAATGCAGTAAATTTCAAAGCAGTCTTCTGAGAGAGAGGGGTAACGTGGCCAGTTGAGTGCGCCCAGCGACTGTGGGAATGCAGTGTGCACTCTCCCCCAAAATTTAGTGATGAGGTTAGTGATCTTATCGACCTAATCCACACAAAACTAGAGCAACTCAATATTTGCGAGATAACGTTAAGCGTACATGTCACATCTGGGGCGATGCAGAACGCGGAACTTGCAATTGAACATAATTTTACGCACGTAAATAAACCTAGGACATGTTTGCAATAGACGTGTGTATTAATCATTATAGTCGAAAATGTGGTCGGCCATATAATGGTTGCAATCTTGCAATACAAAATTATTTTATGAACACTTATAACGAAAGATGGCTAAATTCCTGTGGGCCTAGTGTTATATGAACTTCGTGAGTCACAGGATATGTTTAGTTTAGGACGACCGCAGAAGGCGTTCAGTGAGAATTCAATCTTTCAATTTCAACTCTTTGGGAATGGGATAAAGCTAAGTATCAAAAACTCAAAGACTTCCTCACAGACTTGATAATTAAAGTTCTTAATCTCAACAGTTTCAATTTTAACAACTCTTTGGGAATGCGATAGAGCAATTGGATATGAAATGAAGACTTTGCTTCATAGCTTTTTTTTTTTTTTTTTTTATAGTTAGTGGGCGGACGAGCAGGCGGTCCCACGTGATGGTAAGTGTTACCGCCGCCCATGGACACCTGCAACACCAGGGGGTATGCGGGCGCGCCGCCGACCTTGCAAAGTCCTATTCACAAAGCATTAAAACATTTAAAGCATTTAACTTCATAGCATTAAGGCCTATGCCTATGCCTTGCCTATGAAGCTATCTTCATCCCATTCCAAAAGAGTTGAAATTGAAAGATTGAATTCTAACTGAGCGCCTTCTACTCTCGCCCAAAACGAAATATGTCTGGTGACTCTTGTAGGGCTACACAAGGATTTAGATATTCCGAAAAAAAAATGAAGGATTGAAAGTAGGTGTAGAAGGATTTGGACAAGCAATACAAACTTTTGCCCGAAAACTATATTTTTTTTGCAAAAAGTAGATGGCAGACGAGCAGACAGTGTACCTGGTAGTAATGGGATGCTGTCACCCATAGAGATCCACAATACATGCCAACATCAGTCCACAGCGACAAACGTTGGCACACTCTCGGATCCGCTGCCACTGCTTTGGAGATTTAGGAATAGATTTGGAAAAAGGATTGGAAAAATGGAGATGAACAAGATAGGACGGGGTGGTTGTGCTCTGGCATATCTCACTCACTACCGAAACACGTAAGTACATTGTAGGAATAAGAATAAATGGGAAATGCAGTACATATTACGGTAGTCTTACGGTGAGAGAGGGGTAACTTGACAAGTCGAGTGCGCCCAGCAGCTGTGAAAAGGATGCTTCGCGCACGTCCAGATTTTTATAATATTCACCAAATCCGCACTGAGTTTGCGTTATGGTTTATAGGACAAACATCGAGATGTAGAGTAATATCGAATGCTTCTCTATGTTGCGCAGAAAACAAATCACAAAATCACTTACCCTTTTACTTCCTGTAGTCCACAACCTTGACAGGGCCTTATATCTTCTAAAATCACATTTGTCACAATTACTAAGCTTATAGGTTATCGAGATAGCTAGCGAACGCGGTGATAATACTTGATAATACCCTATTTTTCTCTAGTAGTGTGGTACGAGGGAGGAGGTGACTAGTGACTGTCCATGCACAACAAAGCCGTAGTTGATGGATTTACCCTTAGATACATCCCTAATTATTAACATTTGCACTAACACTATGCTTCTCCGTATTCAAACAACCATCGTTTGTTCCGTTTACAACACAATTCAAAGGCAAGTATACATCATAATTAACCTCTAAACCAGACGAGAAAATCGGAACTATTTCTAATAAACGATTATTAATGTAGTCAGTTCGCAACAAGGATGGTGGCAATCGTCCAATTGGGTGATCGGAATTTTTAATACGAATACACATTTATTTATTTCCGATACGCGAAATGCCTAACTTTATTGGACTTGTGTGCTTCCAACAGATACGAAACCGTATTTTTTGGCTTCTGTATTAATCGTAATGTGAATACATTACGAATACTCTAAATATGTGTGAATACTCTCGTGCTGTGTTAGAGAGATTTCAAAAAATCTACCGACTACTAACTACAATTTCGGTAAAACATTATTAGATGTCGACTCTGACAATACGTATATTTTTATAGAAGGACGACGGCAGAAGGACGGTAGTAAGTATACATATACTGTCCATGTCGCCCATGGACATCCGCGAAACATGCCAACATCAGTGCAGAATGACAACCGTTAGATAACCGCTGGGTGCGTTGCCAATCTTTGGGGAGATTTAGGAATGGAATTGGAGAAAGAGTTGGGAATAAGGGAGGGATAGGATAGGATAAATAATGGGCTCTGGCAAAAAAATCTCTAAAAATTTATATCAACATATATACATACGATATGATGTTGGATAGAGCTCATTGAACTCTACAAAAACTTTCATAACATTGTTGTTCATAAAACATAGGAAGAAGAACGAAATTCAATTATTCCGCTGGTGCGAGCCATTGTTGTTTTTTTATTGAAGTGACGACAGACGGGCAGTTCACCTCACACCTGATTAAGTGGTCACTATCGTCCATGTACAACTGCAATAACATGGAAGATGTGGGTTCGCACCCACCTTGCAGAATAATGTTCCCAACTCTTTTGAAAGTTCCGTGTTGTAGCTTAGTGAAAAAACCTTCCCAGAGGAGGTTTTTATTTTAAAAAATTCATTATAAAGTGTCTTTGCACTGTAAGAAGCAACTATTTATCCGGGAAGTGTTCATTTATAGTAAAGTACTTTTTGTTACAGGTTATAAAAGTAATCCTTCCGCAGATAATGTTTGCTCGGAAAGGTTTATGAGACTATTTTAGAAAGAGATAGAGGCGAGTTATGGTAACAATTATGTATGAATAAACATAATAATAATACTAGTTAATTTTTAAATACATTGAACCACAGCTGATCGCAATCTAAAACTAGAATTACGATTTTGTATTTTATCAGTGCTGTGCTAATTTTAATCATCTCGTTTCACTTACATTTTATCGCAGTGATCAAAGAAATTAGTGTGGAATCCTTTTATATAACAACATATTTTCCTACGTAGAACGTGAAGCTGCCAATGTAGTGTGTAACTAAATCGAGATTTTTACTGACCTATCCAACTTTCCCATCGATCAATCGCTGTTTATATAACATCATATATCGTGAATGAACACGAATAACTTAACAAACACTATCAAAACACAAGGAAAAATAAAGGAACTTTTGTTAAAACTACAGTGCAATGTTTACTAAGAATTGTCTTGATTACGTGTCTGCGTGCGTTAACTGCATTTTAATCCGACACTGATTCTTCAATGCTCTGAGTATTCATATGTAGAATCACTTTATTCTGTAAGCGCTCGAGTATTATATTAGATAGGCCGATTTGTCGCCCTTCCTTTACTTTCAAGTTGGCCTTGGTTCAAATTATTGATACGTTTTGGCAGAATTCCAGGACATCTGTCGGCGGGACAAAAAATGGAGCAAAAAACGTATTTATGTTTCTCGTAATGTCACATAGCTCATTTGCGTAAGGACGTGATTACGATTTTTGTTACCATATTTCTTTTGGATTGCGGTGGTCAGTAAACGAATTTTTATGTGAAGAACGGTTTTGTTCAGTAAATGGCAAAAATTGAAAATTTGCTTAATATGTCATCTAATTAAATGATTATAGTCATAAATGGTTAAGAGGTGATCGAAGGTATGGTAGGTGATTATTACCATCTATCATGGTAAGCGTAATCAACCCTTTTATTGTCCATTGCTGGACGTGGGCCTCCAAATGCACGTTGTCTTGTGCATGAGGGATGTATGGCTTAAAAAACCACGCTGGCCAAGCGGGTTGGCGAGTCCACTATTTTATAGGCGGTGAAGTTCACAGTAGCCTTTTATCATCCCTATCATGGTAGGAATCGATTTTTAGTAGACATTTTTTAAAGCGAAATCGATACATTTGATATGAAGTATAATTATTTATTAACAGTGTAAGTTCGGGAGTGTACCTTAAAAAATGCACGAAAAATAGCGGTTATACAAATATGTACCTACATATAAAAATACATACGTTATATTATACAATAAATACCATTAGCAACTGTTTTTACTGTATGAACCACTTTGGTAGTTGTTTGGGCAGTCAAGCGCGGCTTGGACCAATAGGGTAATTAATATAAAAGACAACAATTTAAGATCAAAAGTGATACCATTTAACTTGATAGTTTAATTATTGATCCAGAAAAAAAAATTACGTCCATGGGCCAATCAACCGTTCGCACGATTACAAACCTTTTTCGCTTTCGTGAACGAGTTATCTCGGTGACCTTGATGTTCATATTTGTTGCTCTAACTGAGTGAATAGGTTTGTGCTACAACATTATATTTGCGGTCGGCGCTTCCTAACCGCTTATTTAATAAGTAGAGACAATAAGCTGCAAAGTAGTTCGTATTTGTGCGGACGCTCGACAGGCCGATACTGAGGTAGCGTTAGCAAATAAAAAGCTTTGAAAAGAGCGTTTGTACTTTGGTATTTGGAAACTGAACTAGTACCGCCATCAGGTAGGTACTAGTTGATTATTTTATATTTTTGGCAACTTATAAGTATAATTTTGATGATCGGTTAAATACAAATCATAAATATACTTCAAAATAGAAACATTGTAACCTAACCTAATCCAACACCCACGTCGAACTTCAGTTAAAAAGTAAATCGCAAAAGTAATTTACGCGATGTGCCTTATAAATAGTTTGGCCTGTATGTATATGTACTCTGTGATGTAGTCTGGAGTCATTTTTTATCATCATCATTATGCTTGACGTGTAAAGCGTGAGTAAGTAGGGCAGTCAACCCGGTCTATTTCAATAGTGATTGTAAATTCAAATATAAACTACGCGTTGGTATTTATAAAGAGAATTTGAAGTAAAAATTTGTTATTTTAGAAGTGGAAAATTACTGGATAATGAAAATTTTGAAAAAATGTGATGAAATGCAATAAAAATACTTTATTTACTAAAAATCCTTATAATACTAAATACACGGAGCTGTTATGGGGCCTCGCACTAGGATAACCTGTATCTAGATTTCGAATTACACAAACAATTACAAAATAAATATTGATTGTAGGTGATCGGCCTATGACCTTGTTTTCACACATTTTTAGGTTAAAAAGTTGATCTGGGTTAAACATCTAAACGACTGGGCTCCGCCTACACTAGGGGTAGGGCCCCTAACCCCTACCCCTTCATTTATTTATTGAAAGTAATAATTGTAAGCACTTAAGAAATGTTTCTAGAAAGTTATAAGACACCTTAGCGCGCCATTGCCTCTAATTTTTTCAACTATCGAATATATTAATTGTATAATATATTAGACTAGCGACCCGCCCTCGCTTCGCTTCGGTTTATAAGTTTTATTATTATTATTTTTTTTAAATTTCAAAATAAAACACAGCCTATATTAGACACGGATAAGGTAGCTTCCTATTTGTGAAAGAATTTATGAAATCGGTTCAGCAGTTCCAGAGATTACCCCCAACATACAAACACACAATTTTACCTCATTATTATATTAAGTATAGATAATATAAATAAGGACTCGATTTATATATATACAAAAATAACTGTAATTGTTTAAGCAACTTATGCCTAAAAAGCTTAAAGTTCAGGGACCATATTTCTCGCAAGAAATTAAGAACACTAAAACTAGTCACTAACAATAATAATTGGTCCGCCACTATCAAACAACAAAGGTCCACATCAAAGTGTAGCTGCGAGTTTGTCGTTATGCGACCGTGTATTTGTATATATACAAATATATATCTTGTATATAGGTCGGGAACAGTTGGCCGCAATAACTCCTCCAAGATTATCGGGCGGTATAGACGACAATCCGACTAGACTAATTAATTGTTAGGCATTTATCTCGCGATTTAATATAAAGGCCGGTGTCGCAAATGCATGTCTTCGCTTCGACGAGACTTCGTGCGACACTCATAATAATTCGAGATACAGGTTTGCTTTTTGGAGTGGAGGGGATTCAAGTTTTTTTTAAAGCGGTGTAACTCTGAAGTTTGACTTTAAATGACTGATCTTTCTGATGATATTCAAAAAGACATTTATAATTTGAAAAAAGTTCATAACTTTAAAATATATTAATCGGATTGCCGCTTAGAAGCCTAGTTTATGAACAACAGTGTATCAAAATTATGATTATATTGGAGTTCACTGCAATATAAATGTTTAAAATCCAATAAAAGATGTTTACTTTTATTAAACTCTTTATAATAGGTTTGTACCTACTTAAAGATAAATAATCATTAATTTCTACCTCAAAATAGACTGTACAGTTTCCAAGTCACAATGCTATTAGATTGCTATTAACCCCTCCTCATCTGGTTCACCCCCCTACCCTAGAAGTTGCTAACCAGATTTCTTTGATTTCTTTTTCGAACGAACAAGAATGACGCAGTTTGTTTTTCTTTATTTATGTTGCCTTAATAGGCAACTGCTGCCTGTGTGCGTAGGAATTGTCTCTCAGCAACCTACACGTGTAGTATCAGCCGATTTCAGAATAGCACCACATAATTTCTTCCCGTGAGTGTCCCCGTAAGTAAAATGCGACTAAGAGATAACACAGCTAAAAGAGTGAACTCGCGAACCCGTTTGACAGGTCAAATCAAAATTATATTTTACTTCTTGCTAATCGTGGCAGCCACTTGTATACTCGTAATGTTCGAAAATGCCCGACATTAAAACTGTGTACTCAAATCGTGATCCAAGTTATGACCGACACGCGTTTGTTTTTAACATAATAACGGACCTGCTCAACATAATAATATTCCTCCTGACACAATTAGTATTGTAACGATCGTTATCAACTTCTCCGATCCCGGTGGGATACAGTAGACGCGATTTCGATCCCCTATGAATCCTCATGCTATCCTGTGGAATTCCTGCCCTCATGAAAGGAGTTTTGCTTGGTTAATCCTTTTAGCACTTATCTATTTACGACTAGAATATAATTGTTAACGTCATGCAGACGTTAACGTAACTAAACCCAGAGCTAAATGCGTATGTTAGAAAATTAATATAACTATATAACGGACATATAAAACGTTACAAAAATATAGATAGGTATATAAATATTTCTGTCCATCTCAATGTATACAAAAATTATGAAGGGTATACACATTTTTTTATCTTACGCAGAATAAAAACTCATGCGTACGTATAATTCAGGCAAGTGCAGATTAATTGAGGAAGAAGAATTTTTGTACCATTCAAATATGTATAAAAGTACATATTTTCAGCTGACTACTAGCTAAGTTAAATCGCGTCCGCTACCGTTTATGAATTACACCAACAAATCCAAAAACTGTTTAAATCACGACGACGTTTTTATTGTTTCCACCATTTATCGACGTTAGAAAAAACCCGCAGTGGCAATGAAAAGCCGATTAACTCTAAATAATTACGTTTTGGACAATATCATCCGGTGTTTTATGGATGTCAGGTGCTGAGCTTTTGTTCTTTTTAAAAGAATTGATGACTCTTACATAATGCCGTCCCTGATGAGTTTAGCGGATTTTAAGTGCTTTGACACGTTTTCGCTATTTATAGATAACAAAATCTATTAAGAATTTTCTTTAAAGCGCGACTTTGCTAGTGTGAGAAAAACCTGTGGATTAGCGAAGCATAATCGTAACTGAAACCAGTCCTTTTAACATCCACCGCTGAACATGGGCTTCTTCATACACATTATCTTTTGCATGACGGATGTATGGCCGTAAAACGACAAGCTGACCAAGTGGACTGGTGAGTTCGATCTTTTTGAGGTGGTGTAGTTCCTCAGGGCTTATGGTAGCGGCTTTGTTATTCCTTAGTCACTTTTTACGACAACCACGGGAAGAGATGAGGTGGTTATGTTCTAAAGCCGGTCGACACCACACGGCCAAGTGAAGTACTAAGTGGATCAAAAATCGTAAATTGAAAATTCACAAAACCTCCTATATTTCCAAAAGCACTACTTTAGTTTTAACGAGAAATATACCATTGTAGAGGAGAGTGCACGCTGCATTCCCAGAGCAGCTGGGTGCACTTGACTGGCCATGTTAACCGTCTCTCTCAGAGGATTACCTTGAAATGTATTGAATTTCCTACTTTATCGTATTTCCCAAATGTACATACGTGGTGACTGAGATATGCCAGAGCCCATTCCCATCCCATTCTATCCTATCCGTCCCAATCTATTTCTTAATCTGCACGTGGAGACGACAGTATCCACTTACCACCGGGTGGACTGTATGCTCGTCTGCGGCCTTATTTCTATAAAAAACAAATCAGGTCCATAGCCAACAGTGAAATAATAACATACAATAAAATAAGTAATACAATAAAATCAATAATACCTTTTATTCTTAAATCGTGAATAAGAGTAAGTAAACACTGTGCCTTCAGGAGTACTAAAATTTATAGATAACGACGCTTACCTGCAACGAATAAACACAAGTGGTTATTACAGATTCTTAGAAAGATAAACATTTAAATAGCTTTTTTTTTTAAATATGTGAACTCAAAGGCTTGTTGTGTCTATTTTATTGATTTATTGATTCCAAGTAAAGTCCAAGTAAGTAATAATTCCGGAAATCAAAATCAAAACGTCTTGTTATATGCAAACAAATTACTCGGCGACTGCCCTACACGAGGGAGACGAGACAATCCGAACACCATCAAAATAGAAATCAACAGTTTCATGCCAACAACATGACAATGCCTTGACCAACGGCAGCCCGCCCACGCTGAGGGTACTGGATGATCATTGATTAGCTTGTAAGACAATAGTAACGCCCACGTGCACATCGTCTGGTCTGCCCATTAATCTTTGCCAGCGTTGCTAGGTGACAAGGCGTCTGACGTTGGAAGGCTGCCAGTTTTTTCGTGACCGAAAGAGTTCAATTCTTGGATCGAATCAGATGTTAGCGTAATCAGTATAACAACGTGGTCGATGCATGTGTTTATATATATAAACACACACACTCACACACACATATATACATATATATATATATATATATCTGTACATACATATATATATATATATATATATATAGAAAAAAGACGACAGTTCACTTGATGGTAAGTTGGTTACTGTCGTCCATAGACATCGGCGAAACATGCCAACATCAATTCAGAATGACAAACGTTGGTACGCCCCCGGATGCCCTGCCTACATTTGCAGATTAAGGAATGGAATTGGAAGAAAGGGTTGGAAAAATGAGAAACGGATGGGAATGGGCTCTGGCATATCTCACTCACTACCGAAACACGTACATACATTGGGATGCGATAAAGCAGAAAATGCAGTACATTTCAAGGTAGTCTTCTGTGAGAGAGGGGTAACGTGGTCTATCGAGTGCGCCCAGCGGCTGTGGGAATGCAGCGTGCACTCTCCCCCTACAATATATACACTTCCCCCTATATGCACTGATATTCCAAACGTAACGTAACCGTAACCAGTTCTTTTATTGACCACTACTGGACATAGACTTCCGCCTATGTCCAGTTTTCAGCCCATACACCCCTCATGCACAAGACAGTGTGCATGAGGAATGCCAAGCTGGTTGGCGAGTCCACTCAGGGCTTGTGGTAGCCGCTTTATTATCCCCTAGTCGCCTTTTATGAAACCCACGGGAGGGGATGGGGTGGTACTATGTTAAAGCCGACTGACATCACACGGCCAAATTATACACACCTATATATGTATATGTTATCAATTTTATTTAAATAAAATATTGTATTTATTATAAAATATATTTAAACGAAAATTACACTCACTTTCAGTTTTCTGATTGATCAGATGGTTTACTACTAGAGAATGCCGTTAAGTTCGCCTTTTGTATATATCAAACATATATGTATTGAATTAAGTTATATTTATCTAATAAACAAATGATATAAAAAAAACCTGCTCTGAAAAAATTTAGACATATACTTATGGAAAAGCGCATGAAAATTGCACAATCTGTTAAATACGAGGCCACAGATAAACAGGCAAACATACATATTAAACATCACACTTTAATAATGTTAAAATATCAACTTTGCATATCAATTTTGCTGACAGAGCAATAATTCCTCCATCGAACGATTTCCTGACACCTCTGTCGCATCATACTGATGTCGCGTGCAACAGGTGAGTCACTGGCTAGTCGCCAGTCGCCAGCGACAAGAAACGAGACTGGCACGATTTTCATAGTTTTGTTTAATATTGCATCATAGTGAATGTTAGCGCCGCGTTGTCCGCCAATATAAGTAATAGTTAGTAAGTACACTTTAATCCTAGCGTGGCGTTTCACATCCACGTACATGAGGATGTCCATGTCCAAAAGTAGACGATAAAAGGGCTGCAGGGGGAGAGTGCACGTTGCATTCCCACAGCCGCTGGGCGCACTCGACTGGCCACGTTACCCCTCTCTCACAGAGGACTGACTACCTTGAAATGTACTGCATTTGCATTTCCTACTTTATCGTATTTCTCCAATGTCCGTACGTGTTTCGGTAGTGAGTGAGATATGCCAGAGCCCATTCCTATCCCATCCCTCCCTATTTTCCCAACCCTTTCTCCCAATCCATTCCTTAATCTGCAAAAGGTAGGCAGCGCATCCGGGGGCGTGCTAACGTTTGTCATTCTGGACAGATGTTGGCACGTATCGCGGATGTCTATGGACGACAGTATCGACTTACCATCAGATGAACTGTATGCGCGTCTGTGGCCTTTTTTTTAATACAAAAGCGTATAATACAGATAGATAGATAAAACTCTTTATTGCCCATCAAAAACAAAGCAACAAAAGACAATGTAGACACAAATTACACAAAGGTCAGTGTTATCGGTAAAGGCGGTCTCCGCCAGACAACCTTCGGTTAGATAGGAAGTAGACATATTGATATATGTATCTAAGTAGATATGTTTGTATGTTCAGTATTCTTCGCTGTATTTTGTATTCCTTACGGTTACGTTACATTTTACGGTTCTTTAATCCTTCTGCGTTCCTCAAATATATTCTAATACACACTGTATCCCAAAGAGTCGGGTCGGACCTCCGCGGACAATGTTCGACGGTCGGTTGTCGAGCTCTCTTCTGAAATTCACACACGTAACGCATAAATCTACCAAAGCCGAGTGTGAGACGTGCCCTTACAATGGCTATGGAATAGAGGCGGCATTAAAGTACTCGTATAAAATTCAGTTTGAAATAAGGTTGACTTGAAAACTTTATGAGCCATTACATTAAACTGTAATTAATATACATTTAAAATTAAAAAAAAAAAATAGGAGAATCTGTTCATGTCCAGCAGTTGACGACAAAAAGAGCTGGTTATGGTAACCTTTATAATGAATACTTCACAAACTATGAAACTTTATACGAAAATATAGTATAGGATCAGGTATTTACAAGTATTACAACGTAATTTTAAGCGCAGCTATAACATTGCGTGTTTTCATTAAAACAAAACTAATAAGTGTTACTTAATTTAAATAAAAGCCTTGTAAAGAGCAATACTAACTAATTTTTAGGAGACTTTCATTTAATTTACAAAGTAAAATACTTCTGTCACGTAAAGACTGATTTGAATACATTATTAATTTTTTAAATGGAATTTAAATGAAACTAAAGCTTACGCTTACAAACATTTTAGCGATTCTAATTAAAACTTGTTGTTGATTGTACAACGTAGCGTGGGACATCCTCCGGCCAGGTGGACTGACGACCTGAAGAAAGTTGCCGGTAGTGGCTGGATGAGAAGAGCTGAAGACCATGTTGGGTGGCGGTTCTTAGTGGAAGCCTATACCGAGCAGTAGAGACACAGTCTTATGATATGTATGGTAAAATAGTCACACAGTACACACATCTTATTAATGCATACTACGAGTAGAGATTAGAGGACACTCCACACAATATCCTCTTAACTCACTGGCACAATGCTTGCTAGCGTTTCGAGGTCGTCCTTTCCATTTCTATTATTCAGTGTCCGAGAGGCAAAAACATAATACTGAAACAGTTAGACCTTCTGTCTGTGGTACACCGCAGGTTTCTACAGAGTCCTAATAGGGCCCGTAATCTTTGAATTCGTGGGGTAATTTAATTAATTAAAGGGCTGAATTTAGGGTCTGGTCCCCAACATTGTCTAACTAACCACAGAAACCATAGACAAATACGTCACGACATGTTGAGACAACAGTTTTCTATACATCAGACATTAATAAATTACAAACTTTGAAGGTTAGAGACCATTTATTCGTATTATGTTCGTTCGCCTGAAACAGCGTCTGAAATCGAATAGCGCGCGGGGAAAACTCGATGTAAAAAACCGTTTACGAAGATTGAGAGTGATGACTCAGTACATGATGAGATTGTAAATGCTCGCATTATTTATCACGAACATTATTATTTTGTGGACTATGTACTCTGTGTGAGGCGATGCGCTTGCGACTGAGGACGACTTCAAAAAAAGCTATATAAAGAGGAATTTAATTGTCTTGAAAGTCTTAAATGCGAACTATACAATTAAATAAAGAGTAACAAACTGCGTTATTCTTGTTCATTCTTTGGAAACAATATTTTTACAACTATAGTATATATAGTACCTATAGGGATGTTTCGAATAGCAAAAAAATACTGTTCGCGAATACAATACCTGCTCCACTATTCGCGAATACGATTAATACCTAACCTACTACGTACGTACTTGTAAAATTAGTAAGTAGGTAATTTATAATTCAATTTAAAGTAGAAAATTTAAATTCAATTGAAAAAAAATAAAGTTAACGTTATAAATATTTTTTAATTCGTTCAGCAAGTGGTTCAATCTGAAATTAAGTACCCACCTAATTTTAAATTAAAATCAAAAAGTCACTCGCTTATTTAACAAAAAATCAGCGACGTAAATGATTTTCAGATGAACGTTTGCTCTTAAAAGTATTTCTTTTTGTAAAAAGCCTCTTTCATCTACTATTCACATTACGCTTTTACTATACGATTAGTATTCGAATATTCGTTTAGAAAGTGACGAACAAGAGTACGAATACGAATACTTGAAAATTGGCGAGTATTTGCCAAAACAAATACAAATATTCAGAACATCCCTAGTATAGTATAGCTGTGAGGGGCTCCTTGCAAGATCATTGCATTTGCAATGCAATGATCTTGCATCTATGAAGATTGCATTGAAATTGCAAATCTTCATAATCAAAAAAGTTACTCCGTCGTTATATTAGAGTTACGCCATCAAAAATTCACATTTATTTTTGGCGAAGCTGTCCGGGTAAAAAAGCTAAGCCTTCTTATCCGTTGCTCTCATCCTAAGGGATGCGTCTACAATACATATAAGGGTATATTTTTACTATTGTCAGAATCCTCGAAGTTTCAGCAAAAGAAATATTGGACAAAGGGGAAAACGTGAGTGTCCGTATAATAGGGAAGGGTGTGGAAATGACCAGCGATGACTTGCAACGTGTTCATGAGGCGCTAAAGATGTTTCGACCTTTTCATGTGTATTCACGGACCGTCCTAGATTTTCAGTTAATTATTTCATCCATCCCTTACCTGTAGGGGACAGAAATGGTCATCCGTTTTTTTTTATTTAGTACAGAACTAAGAGTTATTGGATAAAACACGTGCGTAGATGAACCTTGAGATTCTTTTTTAAAGAAGAAGGGTGTCATGTGGAGTTTAGAGTATGTTGAGTGACATCAGAAGGTTGTGTAATTAAATTACAATAGTTCTTCTACCTATATATACTATCTATACATCGAGAATGTCAGTCAGGGCAGAATGAGTGACTCATCAATGCCGAGCCGAAACCCCTGCAGTTAGATGTGTGAAATTTTGGCAATAGCTTTCTTTTAAGACACGTACTAAGAAGGGATTTCTCGAAATTGAATATATCCAACAGGAGACTGGTAATATATATACATACATACAATATACATAATATATATACAAGATTATACAAGTATTATACTATCTTTAGTATTGTTTAAAAGCTATCCAATATGAGAGTTGTTATGTAAGTTTTTGGACTTCTATGGATGTGTCTCCACTGGGCAGACGCGAGTTTGTTATGCCACTTTCTAGTACTCTATGGACATCTTTTTGTAGAGAAAAAGGCGGCAGCCGAGCATACAGTCCACCTGATGATAAGTGGATACTGTCGCCCATAGATACACGAGATACATGCCAACATCAGTTCAGAATGACAAAAGTTGGCATGCTCCTGGATGCGCTGCATACCTTTGCAGATTTAGGAATGGATTTGGAGAAAGGGTGAGGGGAATGGTGAGGGATAAGATAGGAATGGGCTCTGGCATAACTCACTCACTACCGAAACAGGTACGTACATTGGGGAAATACGGAAATCTTCTGGACACTGTACATAATGCTGCCAGTGATGGGCTGTGCAACAATCAAGGCTGATGTTGACGATGACGCCACAACACAATCTGCCATTATTCTCATCGAGTCATTAGCAGCGGCTTTCTCTAAGTAATTGGTTTATCTGCCCGAAGAACCGCCTGCCTTGCGTAATATATAAATAAATTTTATTAAGGGTATGGAATGTAAGGGGTCACACACCTATTTCCGAAAGCTTTCAGATATTGATACGCTTCGTTTTTTACGTAGGTCCGTGCCCTTAGGAACCCTCCACATATGATGACATGTGACGAAGTGAAGTCCGTATTTTAACATACCAACGACGAAATACTTTATGACTATGCAATACGCTATAAGGATGTTAAACTACCACATGTTGGATATTGATATTGCAATCAGCCGAGTTATCATCCGAATATCAGCTGATTGATAACTTAATCCGCTTGTGTAATCTAACTTATATGTGGGTGACACTAAAAGTGTTTAGATTCTCAAAAATTAAATCAGATATAAAGATGGAAGTTGTTATATTTCTTTTCGAAGTATTTTCCACGACAATCGATACACTTTTTTATGCGATGAAACCATTGTGTGAATCATTCAGCCCACCCATCTTTAGGCACCTCTTCAACAGCAATTTGGAAGGCCGTTACTGCCCCTTCTGTATTCATAAAACGTATTAAAAATCGCAGGGTGAGACTGTATGGCGGGTGGCTCTACTCTACATTTACATTACTCAAAAATTGCTTCTTTTGTCTGGCGGAGCGAGCTGGAACATTGTCGTGATAGATGATCTTTCTTATTCGTGGCCACCGTTCTTTAACTTTTTCCAAAACAGAAGTCAAGCAGCTGTTCACATATCAATCCGCAGTTACTGTCCTTTTATTTTCTAAAGTTAGAGGCAATCATCTTCTTTTCAGCACTCCGTCCTTTCTGCACTTTCATCGGCAACTCTTCGAAAGGAAAGACCCACTGCGCAGATGGCCTCAAACTTACACTATCGGCAAACTACAACATAAAAATGGGCGGCAAGCGATCGACTAGGCTAGGCAAAAAAGACAAATTTTATTAAAGAGCATTTATTGCACATATTTAATACAAACAGTCCAATGGTACTATAAACTGTTACCACGCGATAAGAAAGTTCGAAAACGTATGTTCGGTGAAATTATAATGAAATATAGGTGTTGATGTGAAATGGTTAATAGATAGGTAAATTATCTGTGGCGTTCGCGGTGCAGTGTCCGATGGCGACACATGGAGATGAAGGGAGAATTTTTTTTTAGTTTTTTTTTTTTTTTTTTTATAGACTAGTGGGCGGACGAGCAGGCGGTCCCACGTGATGGTAAGTGTTACCGCCGCCCATGGACACCTGCAACACCAGGGGGTATGCGGGCGCGCCGCCGACCTTGCAAAGTCCTATTCACAGCTCTCTTGAAGAACCCCATATCGTAGCTTAATGGAAAGACCTTTTGAGGCAGTTCGTTCCACAACCTACGGGTTCGCGGTATAAAGTAATTTTTGGACCGAACAGTGCGCGACACCTCCGTATCGAGGAAATGCGGATGGACCGCACTTCTGTGACGGGAGGTGCGGTTATAGAAACCCGAGGTGGAAATTATATTGAACAATTCTTCAGAGCATTCCCCATTGTACAGGCGGTAGAACACGCAGAGAGACGCAACGTCTCTCCGAATGCTGAGGGGTTCTAAACCGCCCGTGAGAGTGGGATCGTCGACAATACGAACAGCACGTCGTTGGATGGAGTCAAATGGGTCCAGTTGGTATTTCGGTGCACCGGCCCAGAATATAGTAAATATAGTCTACGTTGTCGGTAATTTAGAACTATTTCCGCGACTGTAAAAGTTATCGCGATCGAACGTTTGACAGGTACGGACAACCTGGACTAAAGAGTTGGCCGGTTATTGATTAATCAAAACAACAACCCTATTTCCATTTCACTAAACAATTGACAGTGTATATTTCAAATTGAGTCTGAACGTGTAAAATTAATAAACATATTCAGTGTTAATTTATAAAGTATTATCGTAAAAGTATTTCAGAATCGATTATACACAATATGAATATAAAACAATATAATTTACAACATAAAATGTGTACAAAAAATGTTGTAAAAATTATAAAACAACTGTCTGACTGTCAGCCGATTGTTATATCAGTAAAGTGTAACATAAATTACGAATGTGCACCCTGACCAAGACAGCTGAGGAATGGTCGGCCGATACCAAAATACCTATACCCATACCTAAAATTCTATTTCCATTCTGCATCAAAACCAGTCCATCTAGAAGGTTAAGATTATAAGATGACATGTTACGCACCATCTGTCTTATTTGTGGTTCAGACTACCCAACAGGTCTTATGCCCTCCTTCCTCACAACGATTTCCTTCGTAGCCGAGGTAGTGATAATTTCAAAATCCGTAGTTGGGTGGCACAGGTCGAGGATTTGAACTCACTACCTCACGAATGAGAGTCGAGAATAGATACGCCTAGCTATACTATTGTGTTGAATATAACCTTTATTTTGCAAACATACATATACAGATTAATATTTTTTATAGGAAGAAGTACTAAGCGGGTACTAACGCTCATGAACACCCGCGATACATGCCTCAAAAGTAACAAACCCTTGTTATAACAAAATAACAACAAACATATGCGTTGTTCCCTTTCATATTAAAAATGTAATTAATGTATTTTTATTTTTAGAGCGACTATTCAGTTGAAACTTCTAGTAAAAATAGAAAAGGTAAAGATGTAAATGTAAACTCTGTTCTAATTCAATCTATCCCAAATGTAAACAAACATGGCGGCTTGAAGTAACTGACACGGCCTTAAATTCTTACGTGATAATTCTATACATATAAATAATTTTGCTTCATTGAGAGTGCCAGTTTGCTCTAGATTTAAAACTAAAATATGTTGAGGTATTTTATTAATTTGGTTTTGTTATTGGCAAATTGGATTGGAACGGACTATACACGTTGACTTCCCCTATAATATACAAGAAATGAAAAAAAATGGAAGGAGAAACTCCTTCAGTATAAGCCGAAACTCCTTTCGATTTTTTCTATTAATGTATTAGGTGTGAAAAAGCGTGGAGGGTTCTTGCCGGTCTCGTTCGGTCATTTTTCTGACCATCTATTACCACGAAATATGGAGTTTAGTCCCTTTTGTAAAGGACCGAGGGCACGGACATTAATATTTATTGAAATTTATTTTGTGAAAAATTGATTTTGGGAGAACTGTTTTATTCGAAAGGAGACAGGTGTAAGGGTAAGAAAGTATTCTTTATTTTCACCTTTATTGTATACCACAGTGCGCTCTAAGAGTTAACGCTGGATGCCAGTCGATCGATTTAATAAACTTACTTAAACTTGTATCAGCGTATAACGTCCCACTGCAGGGCACAGGCCTCCCCTAGTATATCATTGGGGGGTTTCGGGCCGTAATCCACAGCGCGGACCCAGTGCGGATTGGTGGATCACATACTCCACATGTATTTTTTATTTCTGAAGCATGCTTTCCCTAACTGCCGAGCTAGTAACAATTTTTAAAAATCAGGACTTAAGTTTAAACTCAGTGCCGGCCGAGGATTTCAAACTCCCGATCACACGAATGTGAGTCGAGTATAGGTACCCCTAGGCTATCACCCTAATAAACTTACATATTCATATTATTTAGGCTATGGCAGAAAATGTCGTTGATAAAACCGGCACAAATTTGTTCCGAATGTAGTGGAAGAAAATTTGATTCGAGGGAAAATTTGAAAGACATAGACAATCACCCAGACAAATAACAATAGTGTTATTATTTTCATCACACAGAATAAATTGCTATGTGTGTTTTATTCCCAATTTCATTAATAAAGCTTCTGAACTAATTAAGATTAGACAAGGAAACCATTCATCTCACACTAATATTAATCAAGGTATTCAAGCACACGATTGTACAATTGCGTCATCATGACGTCAGCAAGAAACACGTCGGTGTTGACGCAGAAGATTGAATAGTCCAACAAACTTAAATCTGCGTACGGCAATATTTAGAACTGACCGTCACTTAATTACACGGTTTTCAATTATCAATGAATTCGTTAATATAATACAAAAAATAATATACATATTAATGTGTAATTCGACGTTTAATTATACTGACAATACCAATCAAACGCCCAACCCTTGACTTTTTAAAATTTTATTATTATATAATATATGGAACACAAGCAGTCGCAATAAATTACATAACATAATCGATCAACTGAAAATTATTATTTTTTATAGAGAAGTAGGCGGACCAAGCAAGCGGTCCCACATGATGGTAAGTGTTACCGCCCGCCCATTGACCCAAACCAATTAATTTTGTACAACATATTTTGAAATCTAAGCTTTTTTTTATATATAAAAAGAAGGTGGCAAACTAGCATACAGTCCACCTGGTGGTAAATGAATACTGTCGCCCATAGACATCCGCGATACATGCCAACATTAGTCCAAAATGACAAACTTTGGCACGCCCCCGAATGGCTGCCTACCTTTGTTGATAAAATAATGGATTTGGAGAAAGGGTTGGGGACGTGGGAAGGGATAGGATGGGAATGGGCTCTGGCACATCTCACTCACTACCGAAATACGTACATACATTAGGGAAAAGATAAAAGTGGGAAATGCAGTACAATTCAAGGTAGTATTCTGTGAGAGAGGGGTAACGAGGCCAGTGGAGTGCGCTCAGCCGCTGTTGGATTGCAGCGTGCACTCTCCCGCTTCAAAAAAGAAAAGTTAGTAACATTTTTAACGAAATCTTAGGTAACATTAACATTAAATTCGAACATTAAAAATAAACAATTTGTGTATTTTTGTTTTAATCTAAACTAAAAGTTTCTAGCTTGATTTTAAATTAATGAAAATTTTACGAAATAAAATGTATTTTTCTCGAATGTCACCAAAATGCCCGTGTGCTTGTTTGGTAAGGAGGGCAGTATTGTTTGCTCGTCCGCAGACATCCCGAGGACGCCGAATTGATAAAGGAAATAACTAAAGGAATAACGGAAAAATTGGTTTGTTTTTTATGTTGGTCTGGTGGTTTTCATTGTATTGGTTATATTGTATATATAATACAATAGAAAAAAAATAACATTTTTTATATAATATATATTTTATCAGTAAAAAAAAAACATCGCTTGTCAATTGCAATTGCTTATAACGATTAAGTTAAATCATAATCATAGTAAATACATTGTCACTAATTGTATGTTTGTTGGTCGGTTGGGACGACATTCAGACATTATTTTTTCATTTACATATGTTTTATTTTCATATACTCGTAGCTTTCACATTGTATAAAAATATGTTACAAAACTATGTTTTACAATACGAAAGGTTACACAATGTCGCCTCGTCATAATAAGTAATATGATTATCTTCTCATTCAATGCTCAAATGAATAATAATATGTACTTGTAAAAAAACCAGGAAAATTGTATGTTTCCTCAAAGAAAACGCCATTAGCACCATCAGTTAACGGCAAAAATAACTTTGTAAACCTTTACAGCCAACCATAACAAACGTGACTGTTGCTTTGTAGTAATGTTTGCTTTGAAAACATTTTTATGTCGACTTGATAAATAATGACTTGTCCACGGAAGTGTTTGGTCCTAAACAAACTAATGTTCATTTTATTGAGATTACATATTTGATAAAAATAAAAGTTGCCTAAAATTTATGAGTTAAATTGCTCTAATAAATAGAAATATAAATATTTATATTTATTAGCGATATAAAATATATATAAAAGAAATATAAAATTGAGCAAACTTAATTATCCATGGTTAAATCTGGTACTGGCGAGTGAACGTAGAAGAACGCATACTATGCCTATATATTTTTTTTTTTTTTTTATGTAAGAAGGCGGCAGACGAGCATACAGTCCACCTGATGGTAAGTGGATACTGTCGCCCATAGACATCCGTGATACATGCCAACATTAGTCCAAAATGAGAAACGTTGGCATGCCTCCGGATGCGCTGCCTACCTTTGGAGATATAGGAATGGATTTGGAGAAAGGGTTGAGAAAATGGGGAGGGATAGCATGGGATGGGAATGGGCTCTGGCACATCTCACTTACTACCGAAACACGTACGTACATTAGGGAAATACGATAAAATGGGAAATGCAGTACATTTCAAGGTAGTCTTCTGTGAGAGAGGGGTAACGTGGCCAGTCGAGCGCGCCCCGCGGCTGTTGGATTGCAGCGTGCACTCTCCCCCTCAAATATTTACTAGTACTCAAATATAATTTACTATTCGTACTTAGAACTTATGCTATATCCTCCCGATTGTTCATTCCCTGTTTTTACTTAATGAATTAAAGGCCTTTCTCACCACCTTGTGATAAAGAATCAGGAGGTTTTGAGAAATATTCTAAGAGCCATTCTCACCACTTCCTTATAGAGTAACTGATAGATAAATGACCTGCCAAATAAATCTAGCTGACACTGACTTCCTGATACCTCCTAATACCTTATCACAAGGTGGTGAGAAAGGCCCTAAACTGTACAACTATTGGCTTAATAATGCCTTATTCGTATGATATTTTCTACCAATAACACTTATACTTGTATCAGTTTTTAATGTCCCACTGCAGGGCACAGGCCTCCTCTAGTAAATCACATACTCCAGATTTTTTTTATTTCTGGACCATGCGTATTTCCTAGTGATCTTTCCCCTCACCGCCGAGATATAGACAATTTTTAAAAATCCGTACTTATGTGTAAACTTGGTGGTACGGGTCGAGGATTTGAACTCACGATCACACGAATGTGAGTCGAGTATAGACAATCATACGCTATCACTAATAACACTTACAACGTGACAATGAAGCAACGAGAGAAAATACAGATAAGACAGAATCAGTAGCTCTGTGAACCAGTGATGTGCGACTTTTACTTTTGTAATGTGGATCCTATCTGATCGTAACTATCTGATCGTATTGTATCGTATAGAACACTTAGGATCCGAACCATATTATTATTTATTATAAAGGTACAAAAATAAACGTCTCCTCTATTAAGTCTATGCGAAGTATAGAAATATCGTATGGCGATGTATCGATACTGGCATGTATCAGATCGGATCACGAATCTTTTCTGTAGACTTCGAAAATGAATGCTGCTAAAGCATTTTCGTAAAACTGTTCTTATGTCAGTAATGAGTGGTTTCTAGAGGTAGTGTTATTGATTAAAGGTTTAATTATTTTAACAGTAAAATACCATTCTGTTTCACTATGGTAAAATGTACGTTAAACAGTCCATGCGAAATATACACAACAAATGGATTGGCTGTGTCCATAATTACACGGGTGTATAATACTGTATACATTTGTACACAATATTAACAGTATATTAATTATACGCTCATATGATTGCTATTAACGAAATGTAAGCTGTACATCACAAATACTGCAGGCGGTATGTTTAGTTTGTAGCCTTATGTACGCGCCCTATTCATATCAACATAGAGAGGATTTTATACGATTATTTTACGGTATAAATCTATAACAATCTACAGCAGGGTAAAGGCTGTCCTTGTAATAAAAATGGGGATATCATACATAATCTACACACTCTACACGCAGTACAGATATTGGTGGATTATACACCACACTCACAATGCTTTCCTTCACCGTGAAGACAGTGATAAATTGAAAAAAAAATAGTACAACAGTAAAAATTCAAAGGAATTCACGTCTTCGTGAATTTGAATTGAGAATATAATATATTTTTATAATCAATATAAAAAGCAAAAATCAGTAAAAAAATACAACGAAATTAATGCACTCAACAAGGTCTACTTTCAGTACGGTTATTCTCTTCAAATGACATTCATTAAGTATTTTTAATTAAAATTGGATCAGATTCCGGAACAAATCGTGAACTTTGGCATACTCAATATAATGAGCTGGTATCAGAATACTTCTTAAAATGAACGCGACTTCACGAGTCCTTAGCGGGAATCTCGATTTCAACAAAAAACCAGATAAAAATGACGTGACCCGAAACGAGTCCCGAACGTCACGTTTGAAGGCCTCTTCAATTTTCCACGGGACATCCCAAATTTACTTCGATGAAATTTGCAAGCAAATTTATTCCCTAATCCTTTTGGGTTAGAGGCAAATTCCTAAAGTAGTCATATTTTTAAGATACGTACACACACCCGTGACGAATAAAAAGAGTAGAATGGGCATGGTGCTTGATCTATACGAGAATGTACCAATTTACTTCGCTGTCACAATGATAATGTGTGTTCACAATAACTGAAACTACTGGTGCTTACCTATGAAATGACCAATTTTATTACTGGCCAATTTGAGTTTCGATATTTTCTGTTCTAATTCTTATTTCAAAATAAAACAAAATGCATTTAATAGCCACGATGCTCTTATTTCAAATTCAGTATTTCATTTGCTTTTCTGTAACTAAATTTTGTTGATGTGATTGTCTTGAAAATAAAATGGATAAATCGAAAATTCGTGCTATTTTTGAATATGAGTTTCGTTGCGGCACCAACGTAAGTCACACAGCTCACAATATCAATAGTGTGTATGGGCCAAACATCACAAACGATCGTACCGTGCGTTGATGGTTTGAACGCTACCGTTCTGGAAATTTCGATCTTAAGGATAGTCATAGTCCCCACGGACGACCTACGACCAAAGTTAATAACGATGAATTAAAGGCTATAGTGGAAGCACATCCGATCCATCTAAAAATATAGCTTAGTTAGCAGCAGGGTTTAATGTTAGTGATAAAACAATGTTGGTTCATCTGCGTCAAATCGGCAAAATAAAGTAGCTCAAAAAGTGGGTACCGTATGAGCTGAACGAACGTTAACGACAACAACGCGTCGAAGTGTGCACTGTGTTACTAAATCGTCACAAAAACGAAGGAATTCTGAATCACATTGTGACTTGTGATGAGAAATACCCTGTATATCCTGTACCACAGGATATACCACACTGGATTCATATCAGTGGCTGGATCCAGGAGTTGCAGCCCAACAATATCCAAAACGCAAGATAAGAAACTAAGAACAACTAAGAAAAAGCTACTCGTATTAGTTTGATGGTCCTGTGCCGGTATTGTCCACTACAGTTTCTTGTGGGTCCGCTCAAACGATTGACCCAGATGTGTACTGTAAGGAGCTGCAGACGATGATGGAAAAGCTGGCAACAAAGCAACCAATGCCCGCCCTCAAAATTCTCATACGACAGTTTTAAAACTTCAAGAGCTGGACCTGCAGACTCTCACCCACCATACTCACCGGATCTTGCCCCGACAGATTTCCATTATTTTCGAAATTTGGACAACTTTTTGCAAGGAAAAAGTTTGATTATGCAGTAGCTGTAATAAGGGCTTTTGAAGAGTTCATTGATACGCGTCCACGAGACTTTTACAGGAGTGGTATCAATCAACTGCCCGTGAGGTGGCGAAAGTGCGTAGATAATATGGGTCAATACTTCGACTATATATAAATATTTTTATAACAAAAAAAATATTTTTCAGTTTCTCATACAAATCGGTCATTTCATAGGTAAGCATCTAATAATGTTGGTTTTATTAAATTAATGGATTGTAAGAAGCCAATTTTTAATTTAAATAGGTAATATAATCAATCTTCCACAATTCATAGTTCCGTACGTGTATTTTAAGGTATAAAATACACTACGGGATAACATTTTTTATTTAATGACTCATTGGTATCTAGTTATTTATTAGGGGAGGCCTGTACACTGTAGTGGGACATTATAGGCTTACATCGATATCGACTTGTAGTATAGTAGCATTTATGACCACGTGGCCACATGGAGAACAACTGCTGCTCGCGTTCGTAGGAGTTACTGATATGTGCCACAACAGGACATCAATGACAATGAAATATAAATAATAATTTAATTACATTAATCAATTATTATTATAATTATTTCTGGCTCCACATATTTGACATTTAAATGTGAAAATAGTTTTATTCCGCAAACCTGTAGGTAGTGGAACGAACTGTTCCGCGAGGTTAGTATATGGGGTACTTCAAGAAAGCTGTGGTTCTGCAAGGTTGGCAGCGCACTCGTATACCCTCTGGTGTTGCAGGTGTCTATTGCACTTACCATCTTGTGGGCTGCTTGCCTTCATCTCTGGTTTTCCAATGAAAATAATAATAATTGCATGTTTACTTATGTTGATGTAAATGTAAGCTTGTTGTAACATTTCCTCAACGTACGTACGTGTTTCGGTTGTGAGTGATATAATGCCAGAGCCCATTTTCATCCCCTCCTATCCCTACCCATTTTCCCAACCTTTCCTGTAAATCCATTTCTACATCTTCAAAGGCAGGCAACGCATCCGGGGTCATTGTCAACGTTTTATCGTCTGGCTTAAGTGACCCAAAAAGGACTGGACTTGTCAACGCGAAATGATTGTTTTAAGGCTTTTAAACCGCTTCATTAAACAAGGGGAGATCCATAACCTGCAGTGGGACTATATAGGCTAATATTTATAGATTTATTAATGGCCAATTTAGTCATTCTATAAAATATTTATCTCTGTACTCGTAACTTTATTTCAAGGTGAAAGAATGAAGTTAATGGGATGGGAGAAAACGCGTACGTCCTTTCGAAACGGTTATGACGTCATGGAAATAGGCTGGTGGTTGTTAAGTGGGTGATGAAATTTTATAGTCAGATAAAATAGCTTGAATTATGTTATAGCTTGTTTCTGCAGATTGTTTCAGCACCTATAGCATTTGTATCGATATCAACCTAAAACGTTCTCTGTAATCAAGGGGAGAGTTTTGGGAATGGATTTAAAGAAAGGCTTGGGAAAATTGGGAGGGATCGGATAGGATGGAAATGAGCTCTGATATCTCACTTACTACCGAAACACGTACGTAAATTGGGCGAAAAGGATAACATGGAAAATGCAGTACATTTTAAGGTAGTTTTCTGGTAGTTTAATTTAATTTAATTTAATTTTAAGGAATTGCAGCGTGCACCCTCTCCCTTTGGAAGACTTCCGTTTCTAATAAAATAAAATGTAATACCTATAAATATACTTGGAAAAAGCCTAAGTATTGCGAGTCGCCCGCATTCTTTCACGCTTTCAATTTGTTATGTCAATACCGGTACGTGCCCGTCGTCTAATTATGGACGAGTAATAAAGAAAGGAGGAAATTCACCTTATTTATTTGGCAAGTGAGAAAAATAAATAGTAAATGCGGCCAAAAGTTAGAAAGAAAAGAGTAGCTATATAGATTTCTAGAGGGCGTGATATCAAGCATCATGATTGTTATTGATTAAAAAATAGGGATAGTGTAAGAATATACACATGTACTCGTACTCATAAGAAGAATGAAAAAGAAACTAAAGTATGTCTCACTAGACATACTTTAGTTTCTTTTTCATTAATCAATTAATCTAGTGTGCTTACCGAACCATACCATCAGCTTACGTCGCTCCACTGTTGGATATAGGCAGAGGCCTATATCCTATATATTGGGAGAGCCCAAGGCTTACCACCACACACGATTCTCGGCTCTTCTCATCCAACCACCACCGGCGAATTTCTTTAAGTCGTCGATCCCCCTGGCTGGAGGGCGTCCCACACTGCGCTACCAGGTACGTGGCCTCCTTTCGAGGACTCGTCTACCCCATCGGTTATCGGTCCTGCGGCAAATATTACCTGCCCATTGCCACTTCAACATGCCGATTCTACAAGCTATGTCGGTGACTTTAGTTATTTGGCGAATGTTTTCGTTTCAGATCCTGTCCTGCAAAGAAACTCCGAGCATAGCTCTCTCCTTAGCTCGCTGAGTGACTTTGAACTTATTTTTTTTATTTCAAATCTCCCAAAGAAATACTTGTGTAAAGTGAGGCACTGAAATTCAAGATACAGATTTTAAATCTAGATTGAGAGTCAGGGATCACTTAAAATCTGGCATGCAAAAATTGATGATTGATAACAATTATGATTGTGTGGTCAACATCATCATACGCGTTTACTCACTCGAAAGGACAAACGTTCAGAAGTATTTATTTGCTACCCTCATTTTCCATACACACTTGATTCTCACTCGTGAGATCATAAGTTTAAATTCCGGGTGCACCTATGAGTACCGATGAGTAGTTTATAAGTGTAGACGAATCAAAATAGGTTTGTCTCGCGGCAAATGGAATTTTGATTTGTTCTCACTTCACGGGAGACCAGTGAAAACTACGCACCTATGTGTATTTCTTTAATATCGTAAGTGCAAGTCGACATAAATAACGTTTTGCTGTACAAAAAACCATTAATCTTCCCGATAAATAGTTCTGAATTCAGTCTATTGGCCGACGACGACGTTTTGGAATAAACTTGGGTTATGCGCGTAGTGATGAGAATTAGCGGGTGCAATAAGATCAACGAAGAACTAAAGCAAACTTTGGGTAGCAACGTTAACCATACTACATTCTCTGGATAAAAAATTAGAATTCTCAGACTCATTAATTGGCTTTAATGACGAATTTTAGACTAAACTTGCTTGTACAGACTTCTAACTACGCCACACCCGCAAATGGTTTGAATAGAATATTCGTAATAGACTAATTTCTCCCCTTTTTTTAATGGTCATACGTGTCATATGACGCTACGCAGATATTAAAAAAAATACACAACAAACCAGATAAAGGTCTGAAAAATCGTTTTCAACACGGATTGTAAATGAACAACATAAAAAAGAAAAATCTGTGTAAAGAAATTTTTATTTTATTTATGTTTTACAACATAAAAATTGATATTTATTTAATATTGTCATTGATTGATGTTTATTTAATTTTGAATAAGTTTTATACAAATAATAAAATAAGAAAAAAAAAGGTGTTGCGGTTTTTGAATAAAATGATTAAAACTTATAGCAATTAAAATAGTAAAACTAGTAAGATTCAACTTTATGCTCTATTAATTAATAATTATATAAACGCCTTTTGATTGATTACCAAAAACATGATTATTTCCTCCGCTCCTCTCATTACTATGCTAACACCCTTGTCACGGCACAATGTTTCCATTGCTGCAATACGCAGACGATCCAAATCTATTCGTGAACCAACGTGTAAAATCTTTGAAGTCTGGAGACGAACCCTGACACTGTTTACTGATTAGTCGAAAAATGATCTGACGAATGACTGACAATAACGCAAACTCGTCAGTTACCTTTGTTTTGATAGGAAATTAGCCAGAAAGTACACATTGAGGGGGGTGAGCTGTTCAATTGAAGTTCATTTGTCTTCAATGAATAATGAATCATTTGTCTAATTGTATTGAATTAGCATCTATAAGAGCTTCTTTGAAGTTTAATGTAAAAGCTCTGTAAAATAGGGCTGTCCTTATCACAATGTTCAATACAATTGTTTACAGTTCCTTCCCTTGCATGAATAGTCTTGAAGACGACATCATTCCGTTATGCTACGACATGGGCACCGCCCCTACATAGCCCCTGGTGTTGGAGGTGTCTCACGGCGGTAGCCACTAACCATAATGTGGGCCGCTTACATGTCTGCCTCATCTATTATAAAAAAATACGCATCAACTCTTTGGTCAGGTACTACAGCGAGTGCATCGTGCTTCAATGACGTGAGGGTAAAAATCATAACTTGGCAACACACTGACTTAATTCTTCAGTGCATTGAAATGGCAATGGGCAGATCATATTTCCCGCAGGACCGATAACCGATGAGGTATACTAGTCTTCGAATTTAGTCCGTGTGCCGGGAAGTACAATGGCGTTAGGTAAGTTCTAAGTTCTAAACCTAAGTTCGGTTAGGTGCACCAACGACTTGAAGAAGTCCGTCGGTGGTGGCTGAATGAAAAGAGCCGAAGATCGTGTATGGTAGTGAGCTCTGAGAGAGGCTTATATTCAGCAGTAGAGAGACATAGACCTATGGTATGGTATTGTTTCTGCGTTAGTCGAATATAATGAACTTGTGAATATTTTGTTTCTGCCTAGCAACGTCCCTACCCAACGTATATTCCATTAACGTCAAGCTGTATAATAATTACGTACATAAGAAAGGACACTTAATGTTAGATTTATATTATTATTATTAAGCGTGTTCATCGTTAAGCGCTACAATAGGGTTGACATTTTTCATGAAAATATTAATTGGCACGAATATTTATTTACTTGTGACGCATCCCCGTATTTGACATGGAATTCCAATTTCAAATATTTTATGTTTTATACAAAAACAATGTTATCCCTTTTACAAAACCAGTTACTCTTTTTTATTTTTTTGTTTGGATATTTCATATCATGTCATTACGAAAATTTGAATTTATTTTGAAGTTGAGCTTGAATTTGAAATTAAAACTAATTTGAATTTAAACAAATTTGAATTTATGTTTCGTTGCGATAATAACGAGGTTCAAGGAAAGCAATGTCAACAACATATAAGGACCCAACATCATAAACTAACGTTTGCTGCGTTATTCAGAGCTTCGGCTATAAATGTTTACCTCAGTAATGGGTCTTATTACCTACATTCGGAAACTAAAGCAATGTCAATTTGAAGACTGTCGTAAAAGTAGATTATGGAAGTTACGGCTGAGTTAGTAGCAGAGTTCCATGTTAACTGTCAAAGTAATTGACGATCAAAATTCAAACAACATTCAAAATTGACTCATTGGCATTAAATCGGTTTATTATTTCTAAAAATATTCATTAGAAAAAACAAAGATGAGTAATATTTAATTTATGAACCGTGTGGTGTCGATCTGGTTTACAATATCACCACTTCATCTCTCCGAATGGGTGTCGTAAAAGGCGACTAAGGAATAACGAAGCCGCTATCCGTTCAAGGTTACAAGCCCTGAGGAACTACACCACGTCTAAAAGAATGTACTCGCCAACCCGCCTGGTCAGCTTGGCCTTTAAGGCATACATCCAATATGAACAGGACAATTTTGTACGAGGAGCCCCATTTTCAGCAATAGACGGAAAAAGGTTAGTTACTATTTACGGTTATTTTGTAGTTGGCAACCCTATGTTACCCAATCTTCAAACATTATGTGTGGGGATACCACATTGCTTACAAATATTTGCACAAACCTCTAGACTAATGAATCTTGCCGACTGATTTGTTTGATACAATTAATATTAAATATGTTTATGTAATGACATCATCGTACGTATCGCACATACGTATGTACGTGTTGATTGATGAATTTGGTGAAACATTTTCTTTTAAAAATAAAACTGATAATTTTAGTAAAGCATTATAATATTAGCGAATAATGTATAAATGAAATTTTTGCTATGTATCCTATATATAATATCATTATGAGGGGCCAATCCCCACAGCCGCTGGGCGCACTCGACTGGCTACATTACCCCTCTCTCACAGAAGACTACCGTGAAATGTACTGCATTTCCCACTTTATCCTATTCTCTCAATGTTTGTACGTGTTTCGGTAGTGAGTGAGATATGTCCATTTTCCCAATCCATTTCCGAATCCAACCATTCCTAAATCTTTAAAGGCAGGCAGCGTATCCGGGAGCGGGCCGGCGTTTATCATTCTGGACTGAAATTGGCCTTTATCGCGAATGTCCATGGGCGACAGTATCCACTTACCACCCGGTGGACTGTATCGTCTGCGCTGCTTTCTTTCTACAAAAAAAATATAGAACATACATACAAGGCTAAAAGAGTATTGTAAATATTTGCGAAAAATTTAAATATATCCGTAGACGTCCACGAGGTTTCTCTGTGACTAATCCTTGTAACTAATTTATTACTAAGGCCTAGATATTAAGTTAGTATTCGTAGTCTGTAGTCTGTCTGTCGTATTATTCCGGCCTAAATTTCATTTGGTTGCTGAAAGTAATTTAGTAATCTTAAAGACGTCTAGAAACCACATGATTTTTTGTAATTCGTTTTTACGTTTCTTCTTTCATCTTTCTTTTTTTTTTACATTTTTCTGTCCGGTTGCGACTATTTATTTAAAAATATTTAAACATGGCTTTTGAAGCATACTTCACAACATATTTTGCGATGAACTCCGCGTACCTTATCTAAAGAATCTCTTTACTGCACTAGTCGACAATATCCTGTGAAAATAGTTTATTTTATTTCGTTTTATGATAGATTAATGTATGAATAAATAAATGAATGGTGGATTATTGCGTTGAAACCTTTTTGGTCACCTTTTTGATATCTACTGTCATATTTTCTAAAAAAATTAGCCGTATTTGATAAAAATACTTGAGCATTGAGTACTTGCGTACTTTTACTTTACGTATTTGCTGCGTAGTGCCTACACCTCCCCAGACGGATAAATAAGGCGGACCACAGAATGATGACCAGCCGAGTCTTAATGGACAAAGTTTTTCAACCACAAATCCGAGCCTCAGGGACCGAGGTAACTTCAAGGTGGGCGAAGTTGGCCCAAGTTATTAACAGATGCGTCAAATGTAATACCATCCCAAAAGTGAACATTTGGGACTTGTCATTTTTAAACGCAAAGACCGCGCGCTGTGTGCACGAGAGGAGCATTTCAATACATTTACCTTAACATTAAATCTTAACTACCCCTTTTAGTAATCACTGCTGGATATGAGTCCCTTCATGGACATCGTCTTGTGCGTGACGGAAGTATGGTCTTAAAACGACACGCTGGACAAGCAGGTTGGCGAGTGCACCCGTTGGAGGCGGTGAAGTTCAATAAGTTCACAAGACTTGAAATCTTCTCGAATCGATTATGATCACTTTTTGAACAACAAATATTTACGAATTACTAGCAGTAGATATTGGATAACATTTACTGTGGAATTACCTTTACAAATTCGCTGTATTTAGCCTTAATAATTTATAGTAGAATTAGGATTCTAGGTTATGTGAGGGTTGGAAGGAGACCTGAGGAAATTGTTAATTAACAGATGTGTCAAATAGATTGTCTTAATACAAAGTCCTCTATTAAACGACTGCCTTTCGCCTTTAACTTGGGCCAGTTCCTAACTCCTTTGAAAGTGTAGCGAATATAATATAAATAAGTACTATTTCTACATTAAGCTACTTAGTTATTAGTTAGACATGTGTCTTCAATTGAGATTCAGAAATATGTGAGCGTTTGTGTAAGTATTATTTTTTATTATTTATGTACATAGTGAATTGTGACGTCATCTTTTCATTAAAGTGGGATTCCGGTCTGGGTTAAATTAATATATTATTTATCTTTATTAACTATATGGAGCCATTTTTGGAAGGACATCGTAGGCGACAATTACAATTTTTTAAAATTTCTTAAGAGCTTTCAAGATATATAAGACATTATGTTTTTTTATACTTTGACGCCTACGATATTCTTTCAAAAAGGCTCAATATATCGTTATGTTCTCGTAATATAGGGCCCGTAAAGTTATACAACTTTTATCTGAACACATTTTTATGAAATGTATGAAAACTGAAATCTTTCTTCGAACTGATTATTTGGATTTGGATTTCCAAATATTATGTGGATTATTCGGAAAAAATACTGATGTATTTTTTCCTTTCACCACTCAGTCGAGTGGTGAAACGAAAAAAAGGCTTTATAACATGTGCGATAATAAGGTACGTCTATTTATGGCGTTTAATGAGATAAATATTTCGCACAAACAAAGACAAAGAAAGTACGTGTTTCGGGAGTGAGTGAGATATGCCCGAGCTTATTTCCATCCAATTCTATCCCCTCCTATTTCCCCAACTTTGTCTCCAAATCAATTCTTACATCAACAAAAGTAGGCAGCGCATCCGGGGGCATACCAAATTAATCATTCTGGACTGATGTTGGCATGTACCGCAAATGTTCAAATGTGACAGTATCCGTCCGCCAGGTGGACTGTATGCTCGCTTGCCGCCTTATTTCTATATAAAATACTCTTGATATTTACTTATCCATTTTGATAATAACTAATTATATTTTTTTGATAATTTGATATTTTTTTGATATTATAATTTGATAATAACTAACATTTAGATCTTTAATTAAAACAGCGTCAATAAAATTTATATTTTCATTACGTGATTCCATTACGTTCATTTACTTAATTCCAATTTAAACAGCAAAATGTTATGCGTGAAAAAAATAAACTGTCAACCATTACAAATGAACATGTAAGTATTGTTTGTTGCGTAAAACGAAAACGCATACAGTCGAAACGGGCAGTGTTCAACTAAAGGGGTAAATTTTTTTTTTTTTTTGCGTCATGCGTGCGTCATGATGCGATAAGAATGATGCGTCATTTTGGCCGGTGTATCCAATACATACCGCATGGATACGAAATGAACGCCTTTAAGCTTCAATTTGTATTACGGCAATAAGGCCCTAAGGTATCGGGGAAATGAGATATCGGTCTTACAAGTATCTCAATAATGTACGAGTATAAGGGACAGACGATATAAGCAAGACGGTCGAGGGACAGGGCCCTGGGGTGGTGCATCCTGTGGAGATATATGGCCGACTGTTCTAACCGGGATGTCTAATTTGGTCTGAGACCATTTGAGCACGCCAAAGCTATACATGAGAGCGGACATGACCCAGTCGTTACCGGATCTTATTAGAGTCCGATTCTTACTATTTATTTACTCTTTATGTACTTTATTGTAGAGAGGCGGACTTAATGCCTTATGGCATTCTCTACCAGTCGACCGTTGGTTAAATGTGAAAATTTTTAGCGGGTGCAGAAGAACTCAAATAGTAAAGCTTAATTCATCTCTATAAATAAAACAATAATAATATAAAAATACGTTCATAATATCCTTATTCGATAAAATATATAAATATATGTACTAAAAAAAGAGGGGGAGTTGCACCTCTCTTACAGAAGACTACCTTGAAATGTACTGCATTTCCTATTTTATCGTATTTCCCCAATGTACGTACGTGTTTCGGTAGTGAGTGAGATGTGCCAGAGCCCATTCCAATCCCATCCTATCCCTCCCCATTTTCTCAACCCTTTCTCCAAATCCATTCCTATAGGCAGCGCATCCGGGGGCGTGCCAACGTTTCACATTTTGGACTAATGTTGGCATGTATCTCGGATGTCTATGGGCGACAGTATCCATTTACCATCAGGTGGCCTGTTTGCTCGTCTGCCGCCTTCGTACATAAAAAATAATAATATTAAATATATACTAATGAGTTTTTTATTTACCAAACACCATTTTTATAGATAGTGGGAAACAAAATATTTTTTATGGTAACTGCAGGTCATAGTCAATAAGTTGACATACATTATAATTGTATTGGTGGTCATTCCAGGTTCCACATAAAAGTGCCCATCATTCTTTGTATGAAAAATTGAGTAAAAACTCAAATGAAATACCACATCAATGGAATAAGTCCTGACACATCCCGTATACATCATTCTACATTTTACGATTTTGAAACATATAAATATATATTTATATGTGCAGAACGAATATCCACTTTCGAGAGCGCATGATGTATCCCACAGCCAACTGGTTTATTCCTCTTCTGGGTGTCTTGACGACTGCCGTGAAAAGGACTAGCTTTCGGTAGTGAATGAGTTATTTTCCCATACTATACCATCTTATCAAGTGGGGAGTATAATGAGATATGAAATCTTTCAGCCCGTTACAGCCTCTATTCCCTATCCCATAAATTTGGGAGTATGTGTATATTATTATAGGACGAGGAAACTCTCTGTCCGTTTTATTTTATTTTCGCCATCTCTCTCAATCCAGTTTCCAAGTTATTATAGTTATGTAAAAATGAGTGTCAAGTGATTATGCGTTAAGTCACCTTAAACCTTAAACTTTTACGGCTGGCGCGTGCCGATATCGTTTTTTGTAATCATAAATATTAAGAAGAAAAGATAGTCTACATGGATACTTTCCCTAGTATTGTAAAAATGAGCGCCAAGTCAACGCTAACCTTAGGAATTTTGACCTTAATCGCTTTAGACTCAAGCGTTTAACCTCGAAGATTTAAGACCATTAAACGTTAAAAACTTAAACTATAACGCTCACGAGCGTTTAACGTTCGAGTTTTAAAGGTTCATTAGCGTTTACTCAATGCTCAAGCATCGAAAGCTCAGTGCTCATTTTAGCAACACTAGACAATTCTAAATCTACAAAGTCGTTTTTGTAACAAACTGCCATTGAAAAAATAAAGCTGGGAATTCGCCAAGGGTTCAGGTGAAAAGTTTAAACCAAGTTCCAGACCAAAACAAGGGGATGTTATACAAAGTTTGGCGATGGCCAAGAATAATCCTTGTAAACAAAATGTATGTTTAGAATCGTGTAATTAATTGACTAAATATAGATCGTAAATAGAAATTTCTTAAATTGGTACCTATAAATAAATGCTTGAAGTTTTAGGAGAATTTCTAAGAAATATACCTATTGAAGAGACCCGTAACCTGCTTCAATGTCGTCCACTGCTGGATATGGACCTCCTCATACACATTGTATTGTGACCATGCATGCAGGACATGGACCTCGTCCAGCAGTGGAAATTAAAAGAGCCGGTTGCGGTATATTATATTAACAAATATTGTTACAGTTTTTACCAATTTATGCTTTATACAGATTGTCATATAGCATTTTTTTTTATGGACGATGGCGGCAGACGAGCATACAGTCCACCTGATGGTAAATGGATACTATTACCCATAGACATCCGCGATACATGCCAACATTAGTCCAAAATGACAAACGTTGGCACGCCCCCGGATGTGTCGCCTACCTTTGGAGATATAGGAATGGATTTGGAGAAAGGGTTCGGAAAATGGGGAGGGATGGGATAGTATGGGATAGGAATGGGCTCTGGCATATATAACTCACTACCGAAACACGTACGTACATTAGGGAAATAAGATAAAGTGGGAAATGCAGTATTCAACGTAGTCCTCTGTGAGAGAGGGGTAACGTGGCCATTGAAGCGCGCATCGGCTGTTGGATTGCAGGGTCCCCTCAAAAAATTATGCATGCATGCATAATATCGAGCAAAATAATCGCATATTTTATTATTCCATTACCTTGAATGAAAAAGGAATGAAATTACAAACAATAATTAATACTTTCGTAATAAATGCTCGTGTGCGAGGCAATGGAAAAGCATTGTTCTCCACAAAGGCCCCAATTAGTTTCCATTTGCATTTTCGTGTTCCGGGAAGCGATATGGCGGATACTGTCAAAGGGCGAATTTTGGATTTAATAACGGATATTTTGAACATTTACTGCCTTGCTCATAAACGCTATTTTTAACAATTGCTTACAACCATTTGCCGGTGTAACCTTGCGGTTACACATTTCGTATAAGGTGTAACCGCATCTTTTCCGAAGTAATAGGTAAATCCAAAACCATTAGTAATATTTTCGGAAACCATTAAGAATCGCAAAATAAATGCAATTTTTGTTGGAAACATTTTTTGTTTGTTTTATTTATTTACTCTTTTTGCACTACATTGTACAGAGGCAGACTTAATGCTTTGAGGCCAGCGAAATAATAACACTATTTCGCTGTTTGAGGCATTCTCTACCAGTCGACCGTTGGTTAAATGTGAAAAATTTAAGCGGGTGCAGAAGAAATTAAACGGAAAAGCTCAATCTATCTGTATAAATAATAATAATAATATACTGATAATTTACTTATACGATAAAATATATAAATATACATACTATAAAAAAATATATATAGACCATACATATGAATAAAATAATATAAATATAATACTTATAATACATAAATACATATAATATAAATATAGAGAAAAAGAAAATGAGAATTTTTTATAGGTATATAAACAAAAATTTGGTAGGCCAAATTCATAATAAAAATTTGATAAACAGACCGTACACAAAAATTGATATTTTAACAAAAAAATATTTACATAACTATATAATAAGATATATCTATATCTTTTAGTTACAATCATGAAAGAACTTCGGGCCATAGTCCACGCGGACTAATGTGTATTATTGATATTTTTCTTCGTCTCTTCGGAATGCTTCACGATGCTTCTTTCATCACCAAGATTGTGATACCATTAGGTTACTTGCATGTAAAAACATATTGACCCGTTTTGGAAGATCGTCGCAAGAGACAAAGTACAAAAAATCATAATGCCTTATGTCCATGGAAATTAAAAAGTTAATAAATACATTTTTTTTTAAATTGCAATTTTCGCTTACGATGTTCTTTCAAAGAGGTTTGATATTCAGGACACTTGCATGCATAAACAGAAACACGTGATTACTGTGCATGCGACACGCCCCGCTGCGCAGAACGCTCTACGACAGCGGGCAATCAGGCCTTACACTTAAATCAAGCTAGGATATCATTAAAGTAACTTTGAACGGCAACCTGATTTCACATTAAAATAATAGCATAATAAACTATCTCCAAAGCTAAATAGATAAGCTTAATTAATTAAATACTTCCGGTTAGCAAAAACAAGGTTCCCAATCCCGCCTGAATCGAAATCCAAACCGGAAACTTTTCACTGAAAACGGAAACTGGACACGTGCTGAAACTTCTGCAAAGTTTTTGACCTCACACACTAAGAAGGTTTCCTTAAACGAATTGCTATTAAATTGATTAATTTTATTGATGAGTAAGGACGATACATAACCTCAAATCAATTAATGTTTGTTCTAGAAAGTAGCCGTTACCACTAAGCTTCGATTCTATATACCTAAAGTATATGTATAAGAAATAAACAAATTCAAAATTCAGGCAAAAAAGTAAATCGGAAAGAGGGAGAACAACTAGGCTGTTGCCACCAACATAATACAGGTATTATGGTGTTAATTCACCCATAAATATATGTAATACTCGTACATGCTAACATCAATCAAAAATGTCAACGTTGGCACGTTCGCAGATATTTAACTTTTAGAGATTTAAAGGCAGGATTCATTATTATTGAGGTTAGGGGCTCTGCGAGTCAATAAAATGATCGGGGCTGTAGTGGAGGTCCGATACGACTCAATACCGAGACTGCGATTGTACTCGTATTTCGTATTTTGTAAATAGTTTTCAATCGTGTTTTCAATTGTAGTTTTCTCGACGCGGCTGTAATGTGCGTGAGCCTTTAGTGATCAACTTAGAGCCTAATAAACGGACGTGTGTATAAGTATTGTGTTTTCGAGCCATAGACATAGATAGACAACGTATGTTAGTGAAATTGTATGGAGACCACGCGTGTCACTGTATCTACTGTATTTTGTATCTACGGCTAAGTCGCAAGTAAATTTTAGTGATGGGAAACCGCTCACCGATGAATCCAACTCTTCTATCTCCCTCGACTCGGTTCGGCTTTTGACCAATTTTTACAATTGTTTTTTTTTTTTAAACAGAAAATAGGCGGCAGCCTTGCATACAGTTCACGTGATGGTATGTGAATGGTAGGTAACTGATTATAGCGCAATTAGGGATTTTTGTGTTTTGTAACGACGAGCAGCGCGAGAAGTAGGAGCTTAACGCCATCTTCCGGACAGCTTGGGTTATCTATCGCTTTATATTTATGGTTTAGCCTTTCGTCCCACTATCACTAGTTTAAAGGATCGTCTGAAACGATTCGTCCAACGAAGACATTTTACACGGCCAAAAACATATCAAGTTACTCCAAAACAACAAGTAGGAAAATAGATGTTAATCACTAATAGCAATTTGTTAGAACAACTGTTGGGCATTAGTTATTTTAGGACACAATAAAATACAAACTTTACGATATGACATTCTTACGATATGTACAATTAGTGACACGTGATCGTTAAAAACGTTACAGGAATCGTTTGGTCCCAAATTGAACTAAATTCTATTAAGAATATTTTATACAGGTAATAAGATAATCGTAATCTATACATTTTATTATATATATTGTACATATAATAAAAACATATATATAATTTTATTATATAGGTATACATCTATTTTATTATATATACTTATAACAAAATCATTACAACGTCGTGTCTGTAGATTAAATATTAAAATAAAATGGTTAAAGATAGTGTACAAACACAGATTTAGTTCTGGGATTTCTGCATAGATGGCGCTGATGGTGTTGTGCATCGCGCTTACATTGTTCAGTGTCTAACCATTATTATGAAATTGGTTGAATGTGGGATTGTTATACCCTTTTGAAATATACCGTTGGTGCACAAGGTTTTTTTACATTTACCACCCTTGTTGCATCCCTCGTATTTGACCTGTCAACATCTGGGTGTTGAACATGGTCCTTCGAGCCGGATAGTGGGAACCCTCAGCCCCGTTCTGGAAAGTCGTGTTAACGGTGACGCAATTTTGGAGGATTAAGGCGAAGGTAATATCCTGGAAGAGGAGCAGTTCAGCTTCAGGAGCGGAAGCTACTGCAGCAGGGGTCCAAGTTTGGTGGTGAATCCGGCTTTGGACTTCAAGACAACGCTGGTGAGGAGCAACTGTCAGGATCCAAGATCTATCTGATGCCAGGCAGAAGGTGACGTCACAAATGAGTGAGCGAGATAACAACAGTGAGTGTTTGAACAGTTTTTATTTTAATAAAGTTAAAGGAATTGGAACCATATATATTAAAGAAAATTAACTTAGAAGTTTAATAATAGGCAGTGACTTAAGAAATTTTGAAGATATTTCGGACTTAGAATAATTTGGGAATAATTAGTTTTAAATTAGCTAGATTTAAGATAAATTGTATGGTACGGGGAACCTATGCCCAATTTCTGTCAGAGTTGCTAAGTTTCAAAAACTTAGAAAAATTATCATTAAATATTAACTTAGAAAATTTTGATAAATATTTGCAATATTGAGTTTTTTACTTAATGTAAAAGTTTAATTACATTAATTATTTATGTTGTAGTTTGCCCTATCTTTACTTTATTATTTTTGTAATAAAACATAGTTTTGCTTTATTTAATTGATCAATTTATCTATTAGTAAAGGTTGTTAGTTTGAAATTTTGTTTGGTTTTTTTTATTGTTGTATATTTTAAAAGTTTCATTATGGACTCTGAAATAAATTTACAGATTGATTATTACGAAAAAATGGTAAAAGCTAGAAATAATTTTAAAAAATCGCCAAAGGAGCGACTGACACAAGCATACTGTCAAACTAGATTAGAGTCTTTGGAGATGCTATGGTCCGATTATTCTAAAACTCACAAGTCTTTAGTAAAAACTTATGGGTCGAAATTGAAAGAGCAAGATTATTATAAAAACGATTTTTATGAACAAACTGAGGAATTGTTTATTTATTGAGTATAAAACTGAAATCAAACAAAAACTTAATTCTTCGCCTAGTAATTCGGATCAAAATTATAATGTAAATAAATCTGAAATGTCAAATACAGAATCATTTAAATTGCCAAAGATTGTGATTCCTAACTTTTCGGGAAAATATACGGAGTGGATAACATTTAGGGATTTATTTTTATCATTGATCCATAATAATTCTAAGTTAGACAAGGTACAAAAAATGCATTATTTGAAAAGTTCATTAACTGGGGAAGCAGAACAGTTACTTAGGCAAATACCAATATCTGAGGCTAATTATGATAGGTGTTGGGAACAATTAAAATCAAGATACGATAATAAGAGATATTTGTCGCATTTTATTCTAAAAAGATTGTTGAGTCAGAGAAATTTAACTGTAGAGTCATCAAGTAATTTAAAGGAATTAATTGATACAACAAATGATTGCTTAAGTGGTTTACAAAATCTTGGAATAAATGTAAGTAGTTGGGATATTATTATTATACACATTATTTGCTTAAAACTGGATCCAGAATCTAGAAAACAGTGGGAATTTAATATTACTAGTAGCACTCAATCTGAGGAGCTGCCAAACTTAGATCAGTTTAAGGAGTTCTTAACTAATAGGTATCGGGCACTTGAATTTTTGGATACTAAAATTGTATCAAATAAATACCAGCCAACTACAAATAAAAATATTAATGTTGTTCAATTTAAGAGTCATCATGTAAACAAGTATCAATGTGTATTTTGTTCCGATAATCACAAATTGACTTCTTGTAAAAAATTTGTAAATCAAACTGTTGACCAACGTCGCGATTTCGTAAAAAATAATAATTTGTGCTATAACTGTTTAGGAGCAAATCATGGGGTGAAAACGTGTAAATCGAGTAAATGTAACTTATGTCATCGTCGTCATCATTCACTTCTTCATCCAAAGGGTGTTGAGAACGGGAGAACTAGTGTTGTGCAGGTTGAATCTGAGGTATCGGAAGGTTCATTTAAGGGATCAGGGCCTAATAAGGAGACAGGTAAGGCTGAAAATTCTTCGGCTTTTGTAGCTTGTAATTTTTCGACAGGGAAAAGGAAACAAGTATTGTTAGCAACGGCGCTAGTCAATGCTGTGTCGAAAAATGGACAAAACCATGTATTGAGAGTTTTATTGGATCAGGGCTCTCAGGGTAATTTTGTGACTGAAGCTACAGTCAATGATCTAAAATTAAAACGGACACCTATTCGAGGTTCTATTACAGGAGTAGGGGGACATAGAGAGATAATGTCCAAAGCAGTTGTTACTTTGAATATTAAATCTAGGTTTGATTCCAATTCAGTATTCACAGTGCAGGCTTACGTTCTAAAATCCATTACTTCTTTTCTTCCGGAAAGGAAAGTGGATAAATTGGAGTTTCCAGAATTTGAAGGAATCGAATTGGCGGATCCTGAATACAATCGACCTAACCGAATAGAGGTGTTATTAGGTGCAGAATTGTATAGTCAGATTATCCAAGAAGGTATACGCAAAGAGCCCAGCGGTTCTATAGTAGCTCAATATACGAGCTTAGGTTGGATTTTGTCAGGTACTTTGCAGTCATCAGATATTAATACAGGTGTAGTGGCATTACACTGTCAACTACAAGAGGGAGATGAAATTTTAAAGAGGTTTTGGGAAATAGAAAATGGAATAGGGCTAACGAAAGAGGAAAATTATACAGAGGAGGAGAAAAAATGTGAAAAATATTACGTTGAAACTACAAGTAGGGACGAAACTGGGAGATATGTAGTAAGATTACCTTTTAAAACAGATAATCCTATGTGTATAAAAGGAGAATCTAGATCAATAACAGAGAAAAGATTTAAAGGGTTAATGAAGAGATTGGAAAAGGATAAACAGCTACAGGCTAATTATAAAGCAGTGATGGATGAGTATTTACAGATGAATCATATGATTGAAATTGAAAAAACAGACAGTAAAAGGGAAAGTTCACTCTATTTAGCTCACCATCCAGTTATTCGAGAAGACAAGAAAACGACCAAACTCAGAATAGTTTTCAATGCTTCTCAAGCGGGTACAAATGGAGTGGCACTAAATGATGAACTTCTTGTGGGACCTTCAATACAACCAGATTTGCGACATTTAGATTTGCAATGGAGAATGTCTAGAATTTGTTTGACAGCAGACATTATTAAAATGTATCGTCAAATTAAGGTTCATGAGGAAGATACCGACTACCAAAGGTTGTTATGGATTGATGCTGATAGCCAAGAAGTCAAAGACTATAAACTTCTTCGAGTCACATTTGGTACAGCATCGGCTCCATTTTTGGCTGTACGGACTCTCCAGCAAATAGCAATAGATGAAGGACATAAGTATTCGTTGGCTGCTGAAAAAGTTCGCTCAAATTTCTATATGGACGATTTAATGTGTGGATGTGAAACAGTATGTGAAGGAATGGAAATTTATAAGCAGATGACAGGATTGTTAAAAGAAGGAGGATTTGAATTGCAGAAGTGGGCAAGTAACAATGAAGAACTGATGGAAAGTATAAGAAAGGGTAAGAAGGATAATGATGAAATAAGGCAAGAAACGAAAGAAGAGAGGAATATTAAAATGGATGAAGTGATAAAAATTCTTGGGCTAACATGGGAAAGAAGTAATGATAATTTTCGATATAAAGTAAATCTTTTAGAGCAACAGTCACCTATCACAAAAAGGAAAATTGTCGCTGATATATCGCGTTTGTTCGACCCACTTGGTTGGATAGCGCCGTGTATCATAGTTGCAAAAATTATGATACAGAGGCTCTGGATTGCAGGTATTACCTGGGATGATGAAGCACCTGAAGAACTAATTAAAGAGTGGTGTCAGTTTCGAGAAGATCTTTCTAAACTGCATGATTTTCGGATACCGAGATGGCTAGGCACTAGTTTAAGTGATGTCCAAACGGAATTACATGGATTTTGTGATGCCTCTAAAATGGCATACGCAGCGGTGGTCTATGTAAGAAGGATTGATTCTGATGGTAACGTGCAGGTGGCTTTAGTTGCAGCGAAGTCTAAAGTAGCGCCCATAAAACAAGTTTCGATTCCGAGGTTAGAGCTTTGTGGCGCTGTTGAATTAACACGGTTGATGCTAGATGTGGCTAAAGTCATGAAGATAGAAGTGAGTAAGTTGCATGCCTGGACCGACTCTACTATCGTGTTGGCGTGGTTGAACAGCTTGCCTAATCGATGGAAGGTATTTGTTGCCAATAGGGTTTCAGAAATATTAACTTCCCTGAACCCGAGTCAATGGTCACATGTAAGCACTGATAACAACCCTGCGGATTGTGCATCACGGGGAATAACCCCTTCTGAATTAATTGATAAGGTTCTGTGGATAAATGGTCCAAGCTTTCTATTAGATAAAACTATTAAATATGAGAAACCAGTAGGAATAAAGACGAATTTAGAAGCTATCAAAGTTTATTTTACAAGGGAAGAGGAAGAAATTTGGGACAGATTCTCGTCTTTAAAGAAAATGATAAGAGTGGTAGCGTACTGTAGGCGATTCTTACAAATGAAAAAACCGAAAATAGAAAGATACAGAAGTTATTTGAAAACTGAAGAGTTAAAAAATGCATTAGAAGTATGTATTCGTAAGGACCAAGAAAAATATTTCGGCGAAGAGATAAAGAGTGTAAAAAGAGACGAAAATATAGGAAAGAACAGGGTGTTAAAATTTTTAAATCCAATGCTAGATGAGATGAAAATATTGAGAGTTGGAGGAAGACTAGATAACTCAGATTTGGAACAGAATAGGAAACATCCTATAGTCCTGGCTAATAAATCAAAATTGAGTCAATTATTATAATTATTGCTGATGCACATATACAAACTTTACATGGAGGTCCGCAACTGACCATAAACTACATTCTAAACAAATATTTTATAATAGGAGTCAAAAGGTTAGTAAAGGATTATGTAAGAAAATGTGTGGTTTGTGTTAAGAACATCGGACACACTCAAAACCAACTAATGGGCCAGTTACCCTCTGTAAGAGTTACCCCTGCACGTCCATTTTTACGCAGCGGAGTTGATTTTGCAGGTCCTATACAAATGCGCACAGCAAGAGGTCGTGGACACAAGTCGTACAAAGGGTATATTTGTTTGTTTGTTTGCATGTGTACAAAAGCTGTACACCTTGAGGCAGTAAGTGATCTTACAGCACAGGGATTTATTCAGGCATTTAAGCGATTCGTGGCCAGAAGAGGACGCTGTGAAGACATTTGGAGCGATAATGGCACAAATTTTGTTGGGGCTTCAGCGGAAATCAAGAAATTATTTTTTCATGAAAAGTCAGGTATACTACCTGAGATTGCAGAGATGTCGGCAAACAATAATACTTCTTGGCATTTTATACCGCCTCATGCTCCCAATTTTGGTGGTTTATGGGAAGCTGGAATCAAATCAGCTAAAATGCATCTTAAACGCATTATCGGCACCTCCACTTTAACTTATGAGGAAATGTCAACGGTTTTGGCACAGATAGAAGCATGCCTTAACTCGAGACCGCTATCGAGATTAGACGCAGATCAGGAGAATATGGATATCTTGACACCAGGACATTTTTTAATAGGTGAACCTCTAATTAATGCTCCAGATCACAATTATGAGACTTCCAATATAAGCTCTCTAAGGCGATGGCAATACATTCAACGTATGAGTCAAGAATTTTGGCGCAAGTGGTCTAGAGAATATTTAAACCAGTTTTTTCATAGGTACCGATGGTCAACCCAAACAACACAGCCTAAAATCGGGGATATAGTTTTAATTAAGGAAGACGGTCTCCCCCCTTGTCGTTGGCTCTATGGTCAAATAGTCAAAGAGCATCCAGGTCAAGACGGAATCTCGAGAGTGGTCACAGTTAGATGCAAAAATTCACAGATTAAGCGTCCTGTTAATAAATTGTGTATTTTACCCATAACGGAATGAAATGTAATAATTTTTTATTTTATTTTTTTATTTACATGTTTACACTTTAGAATACTTGCTATTTTCTGTTTATGGTTTAACTTACTTTGTCAAAGTTGTTTTATTATACAATAGCGTAAAATATTTTAGGTTATAGTGGTTAGTACTTTACTTTTTATTTTTAAGGACAAAATGCAGTTTGTCCTTGGCGGGCGGTTAATGTACAAACACAGATTTAGTTCTGGGATTTCTGCATAGATGGCGCTGATGGTGTTGTGCATCGCGCTTACATTGTTCAGTGTCTAACCATTATTATGAAATTGGTTGAATGTGGGATTGTTATACCCTTTTGAAATATACCGTTGGTGCACAAGGATTTTTTTACATTTACCACCCTTGTTGCATCCCTCGTATTTGACCTGTCAACATCTGGGTGTTGAACAGATAGGTACTACGAATGATAAAGAGCCCAAAACAAGATTTTTTGAGTTTTTATGTCTGAACACGCATGTCGCCAAGCTACAAGACGAATTTTAATGAAACTTGAATAGTTATAGCCTATGTACTTGTTTTATTTTTTTAATTGTCACTAGCTCAGCGGTGAGGGAAAGCATCGTGAGGAATCCCACGCGCTTCAGAAATAAAATAAAAACATCTGGAGTATGTGATCCACCAATCCGCACTGGGCCCACGTGGTGATTTAAGGTAGTAGGACATTATAAGCTGATACATTATTATACAGTGTGTAGCTGTTTAAAATTTAAGGTACTTTTTATCCAGATCTAAAATAGAGATAAAAAGGGAATAAAGCTCACACTACGCGCACAAAGTCGCGGGCACTGGTAGTTTCAATTTAAAGAGGACAATTGAGGGGAGAGTACATTATTGTATCTTGTTTTAGGATACAATAAAGTACAGAAATGTGATCGTAAAAAAAATATTATAGAAATGGTTAAGATTAATTTACACAGACAGTATCTCTGCTTGCGTAAGATAATTAATTTTAATTTTAAAAGGAGTGTTGCGTCAAGAGGAATGTAGTGATCACATTGAACACAATATGAGATTACATCCAGTTTTGAAGCAGGACTGCGGGGGAGGGTCATGTGATTTGTTTCTGGCAAGAAACTAAAAAAATATATTTGTTATTTTTTATTACTGTACATGAGTGTGCGCTTCTACATCTCAAATAATACCGCGTAACCTTAACCAGCTCTTTTATCGTCCACTGCTGGACATGGACCACCTCATACACATTGCCCCGTGCATGAGGGATGTATGGCCTTAAATTACTATGTTGCCCAAGCAAGCGGGTTGGCGAGTTCATTCTTTTAGAGGTGTTGTACTTCTTCAGCGATTGTGGTGACGGGCTCATTATTCGTTAGCCGCCTTTTACGGGCTGGTGCTAAGTATACTGAATATCAATTGATACATCATAGTGGGACTATGTGACTACGAAAATTAATGATCGAAAATTAAATAAATAACTTCGTAAGTGAAAATTAAAATCGGGAGTTTTATTTAATTCACAATCTGAACTCAAATTTACTTTTCTTATTTGATGTCTTAAAATATTCAAGATTGTCAAGTTTTTTCAAACTTTTAATTTCACCAATTTCTATCCTGTCCTAATTTTCCAAAAAAAAAAAATATCTCGTCAAAACTCGTCTGAGAAATAAATAAAACAAACTTTCTGTGCAAACTTTCTTCGAGTACAAACTCCAAAAATATTGAATGAGACCAAACTTTATCTCCCCTCTGATATAATTGTGTCTGAGCAGACGGCACTTGTACTGAAATTCATCGTTCATGTAATAAAACAGCGTTTCCATTCGTAGGATGAAAAGGGACATTCAAACTTAATGTCCCGTTTAAGGGAAAGTTTGCGAATTAAGATGTCTTGCGGGGGTATATTGTCTAAATTGTGCGTCTTTGAGAAATGAAAATTATAATTTACTTTCTGCACCATACCATCTGCCTGTGTCATTCCACACAGAATACTAAAAAGTAATTAATCTATATATATATATATATAGAACGCAAGGGTCATAGCTTGCACTTAGGTCGCTTGTCAACGACACGGTTTACCGCCGTGAAATCCTACGGCGGACTGACCGCGTCGTCAGTGTTGTGTGGGCCCCTATGGAAGCTTGTTAACACATACAGCGATGCCATGGCGCATCCGCCGTAGATGATCAGTCTGGATCGAGAACCGTTGATGGCGATCAATGATATCGAATAGTGTTGTATGGAGGTCCCTTTTGTACGATAGTTTAATGATTTTTTTTTGAATAAACAGAAAAAAAAAATTGATCAATGAGTGTTCCAACGTATATAAGCTCCTTTGCAGCTTATTATCAATTTGTTCGATAAGCGGCTAGATAACCAGTATAATAATTAGTTTACGATCCCAAAAAAATATTGTAGTCGCGCTAAAGCTCGGTTAGCCAATGCTCTAAATGGCAAAACTAGTATTATATTTGATACCAGAATTTGATAATTACTATTACCTAGTGTACCTAAACTGCACCAATATCAGGCTACTCGATCGGGTGAGGGCTCCACGAAGGGAAAACTTTGCCAAAGTGGTCCAGTAAGTAAACTTTCAAGTAGGTGTAAGTATCACCTATATTGTTAAACTACCCGAAGTTTAGTAGGTAATCAGGAAGCTATTTAAGCGCAATGTGGTGCCTACTTTTATCTTTCCATATTTTAAACTGCTGCACATTTATTTAGTGTTTGTTACCGATAAATTAGATAGATGATACTTTAACGAATGCCTTATTATATCGCATTGGTTTGAAAATACCAGCCCTCAGGTCACTAAAATCGGCCACTCCCAGGGCGTTTTAATTGTTGTTCTTAACAAATTATTTCCCTCGGAGCCTGCTTATTGTATTGTTGGAGTTTTTCATACTCGTAATTCATTTTTAATGTTATTTTTACCTTTCCTTTTGGGAATTCATGAAAATTAGTCATATAACTTTAGGTGGCAGTTGAAAAAGTTTTTTTTTTTCATTGAGGATATGAATTTTCTTGGACGGTTGGAAGGTTACAATAAAATTGTTTCTTATTCAGTGCTACAGTACCTTTATTAATGGCTGTCTTAAAAGTAAAATTGTTCTGACAATAAAAACATTGGCAACTGATAACTATTTGCCGCCAATTATTTTTGCTTCCATTGGTATATTTAATAGCTGACCAAATTGTTATAAATTTGTTATTAGTTTACATATATGCCCTAATATTGTCGGATAATCCCAATAATTCAAAGACCAGACAAACTAAAAAAATTGGTTCCGGCCTCAACCAGTCATTGTCACCGTCAATAGCCCTTTTAACATTCGCTGGTGGATATTTTCTTTTTTATTTATATACTAGTGGGTGGACGAGCAAGCGGTCCCACGTGATGGTAAGTGTTACCGCCGCCCATGGACACCTGCAACACCAGGGGGTATGCGGGCGCGCCGCCGACATTACAAAATCCTATTCACAGCTCTCTTGAAGAACCCCATGTCGTAGCTTAATGTAAAAGACCTTTTGAGGCAGTTCGTTCCACAGCCTACGGGTTCGCGGTATAAGTATATGGGCCCCCTCATACAGATTGTCTTCTGCATGAAAGATGTATGGCCTTAAAATTACAAGCAGGCCAAGCGGGTTGGTCAGTCCAGTCTCTTGAAGGTGATGGTGTAGTTCCTCAAGGCTTGTGGCATCGGCTATGTTATTATCCCTTAGTTGCCTTTTAGGACACCCATAGAAAGAGATGGAGTGGTACTATTTTAAAGCCAGCCGACACCACACGACCAAATTAACCAGTGCGGAAAAAATATTGTCCTATATTTTTACTTAGAATAGTACTAGAGAAAATGTTTATATTGTCTATTCCCTTTTAGGTTCAAATTATTAGTTTGTAGGTACACAATTTTATTTTAAATAAGAGATGCCACTATCCCCACGCATAGCATTTTGGAACCACTGCAATCATGAGACAGGAGCAAGCTGAAAATCAGCGCTGCGCAGACCAGTACTCACAGCATACGCTGAGCTTGCGACCTTTTGCGCACTGAGATATTTATTTAACTCTGTTTACCATTGCTTTTTTTTTCTCTCTTTATTTTATTTAGGGGCTTTTACACTATTGTGTATGTCAGCCCCATCGTACTCTAAAAGTTAAAATTTCACTATCTATATGTCTTACTTATCTACATCTCTCTATGCTATAATTACGTCTATCTGTCTATCTTAATTTATCTATGACTCTGATAGCGACTCGCAAATCCGCACAGAATATTTGCAGCTTTCGATGTTGGCTCGGACAGAATTCTATGGAACATCCCTACATCACACCTGTTCAAATTTAGAGTCTCTATCAGAGCCTTCCTCTCAGGTTCGTTCCGGGAACACTCCAACAACAAGTGTTGGACATCTTCAACTGTACCACAAATTTGACAATTAGGAGTTTTTTTTTTTTAAACCACGGTATATGAGGCGGTTCGGACTGAATACTTCTATACCATATACCCTTCTCTAGATAACGTTCATCAAAATATTCTTTCCACGCCTTATAACATTTATTTTTATAAATGTTGAGGATTTCAGAATAGTAAGGAGGTATATGAACTTCTTTCCCTTCTGTAATTCCTCTTTTTGCCAGATCGTCGGCCTGCTCATTACCCTTCAACCCTATGTGCGATGGAATCCACTGCAATCTCAGGTCTATACAGCGGGCCCTTAACTTTAACAACTTTTCTAAAATGACATATGCTACCGAAACACCTTCACAACCAGACGCGCGTCGCCAATTGTCTTGTTTGTATAATTTACAGTGTGACAAATAAAGAATTTATTTATTTATAATTAAAACCATGAACAAAACAAAACGGAAGCCTATTCAAACTTCTATTCCCTACATAAACACCTCTTTAGTATTACTGAAACGAAGCGTATTGAAGCACTCCGCAGGCTTTCGTTTATATGCAACAAGGCAAAGGTTAAAACGGGAAACTCTTTACGGAAAAGTCGAAACAAATCTCGAGACTGGCGGGAAAAAGAAATGTAACGATAAAAAACTGCGTTGGAGAACATTTTAACTTGTCTGCACAGAGATCTATGTTTATTGGAAATAACTAGGAGAAAATATAGGTTTGTAGATATGTTGTCCAGTATAAAGTAAAATATATAGATAAAATCTTTATTGTACACCAATACAATACACATGATCGCACAATGACAATTTAAATAACACGAATAAGCGGCCTTATGGCCAAAGTGATCTTTTCCAGGCAAACTTTGGGTGGTAAAGAGAAAACAGATAACATTATCAAATAAAGATAGATAGATCCAATTTTAAATAATATAACTTAAATAAGATGTTTTTCTATGAATATATTATTCTATGTGGCCGGTTTCATCAAAATCCGTTCAGTAGTATCTGCATGATGCGCGTTAAAACAGATAAGTACACAGACATACAAAAATTCCAAAAAATATTGTTTTAAGCTCTATATGATTCGTACTTACTTTATATTTCATTCAATATTGCATTCACTTTTTTAAAAATACGGCTTTGTTACGATTTTTATTATATATATATATATATATATATATATATATATATATATATATATATATGGTATATATATATATTATACATATACAGATGTATAGATGTTATACATTAGATATATCATATTTATTTTCGAGCAAAAAAGTATAACAAATGTCTGTTAGTTACAGCTACACATAGAATGAATCATTTCTAGTTTATTTGTATTCATGTCAACCCCTTCAATAATTCCCGTGGGCGTATCAGGACAGGAGACAAGGAAAACTGACAGAAAACGACGAGGATTGTATTTTAAAATAGCGGTGTCTACTCGGTGTTATTCCGAAGAATCGTTCATCAATACATACATACATACACATTATTATAATAAAATACAAGGCCTCTCTACAAATTTTGTTTTTAAAGTCGTTACAGTGTTTAATATAAATTAGTTAATATATGTTATCTATACTAATATAATAAAGAGGTAAAATGTTGGGGTTAATCTCTGGTACTACTGAACCGATTTCAAAAATTATTTTACAAATAGGAAGCTACATTATCCGTATCTAATATAGGGTGTATTTTATTTTGAAATTTTGTAAAAAAAACCTTATAAACCGAAGCGAAGCGAGGGCGGGTCGCTAATTAAAATATATGTTAGTTAATATAGAGCCATAAACCAAAAAAAAATGTATATAAAACTTGATTGGATATAAATATAGATATATATGTAAAAACAAACTTTATTACGACCGATTGGCGCAGTTGGTAATAAACCTACCTGCCTGTTTAAAGACAAATGTTTATTCAGGTCTGCGTGTGTTTTTGTCTTTGTGTGTGTCTCTAGACCCACGACATAGGTAATCTTAGTGTGGGGCCATTGAGTGTGGCGTTGTTTATATATAGGTATAAGTAGATATCTGCATAGACACTACAGTTTATCAAATTTCAAAAAACTAATGTACGCCTTTGTTTGAGGATTATGTCATAGATCGTGATCGCCAATGCCAGAACCAAACCATAAGCATTAGCCTAAATACTATTCGAACAAATTCCGTTGATTATTACATTATTCAAATGGCGGCTAGGTTGCGTCAACCGCAAATACATCGTTGTAGAACGAATGTGCACTTTCAGTTAGAGCAATCGAATTTGAACTTTAAAATCACTAAATTAAGGCGTTTATGAACGCAGAAAAGGTATCCTACGATTAATGCCAAACACGAATACGAATATTACTAATGCCATTCTTGTAAATGTGTACTTAGTTCCAATTTATTGTTCAAAGTTGCTGTCGGGAAAAGTCCTTGTTACAAGAATAAATTTATTTTGACATAACTCAAGTTACAGAAGATTGTTTACTCACTATAAAGATAATAACTATTCTATGCTGTAGGTACTTACTTTCCTTTCCAGGGTGAAACGGAATCGATCGTTAATCTTCGAACGTGACGATGAATAAAGTATTCCGCAGTGTCAACTACGACACGGTATATACCACCGGTATACTGGTATACCAGTCTCTGGGATACATTTATACTGCCTTATACTGCCTTCCTTAGAAAAAAAGGTAGATACAAGAGCATTTTGACAGCATTTGAGAAAAATATTAAAAAAAAATAGTAAAATTTCCATTTTAATCAAGTTAGAAACTTGGAGCTTTGGATAAACAAAAAGTTCCTCAGGACTTGTGCTAGCGGATTTGTTATGCCTTAGTCGCCTTTTACGACACGCACGGTAAGTGATGGGGAAACTCTAGGTAGGTATTAAAAGAAATTAAATACTCCGGTTAGCCTAAAATGTTTGTAGGTATAAAGATAAGACAGATTTTAGTTTCACCAAAAATAAACATACATTAGAAAACTGATACCTATGTGGTTAGTCGAAATTGAATCTAATTAATTCTATTATTTCGCAGTTCATTACACCGCAACTATAAGCAGTCAAAAGTTTCACATTTCGGTCGTGTGTCATTGGAAAACACCTAATTACTTGTAACACGAACATTTAATGACACAGTCATGGAACGTGAAGTTTTACTATGTAGACAACAACATACTTATCCAAAAGCATTTCATCTAGTTCTTAATACCAGCTCATTAATGTGTCCATCAGTGTAGGTTGTTCTGCTGCCCAGTGTACAGTCGGCAACAACATAATGTATGCCCATCGGTACCTTAATGCACTTATAATAAGGACTAGAATCGAACGGTTTTAGATAGATTTGTGTGTTGCTGACCGTACTTGTAATATCACTTTTATTGCGGTTTCGCTTTTACCTGATGCCCTAACAGTTCTTTGTTATTAGAAGCCGGGCTTAGTCCAAATTACAGGTACATGTAATGTCTTAGCCTCTTATAATAATCGTTTTCCGTGGTACTTTTGGCAAAGAAAATGTCGTAAATAGGCTATGGGTGTTTTGAACAATGATCTAAATGATGTTGACGTGTTATCGTGTCGAGTGGTTACTATTTTTTATACAAGTTCTTAAGTCAATGTTTTACACCGTAATGACATAAGTTAGTGTTCATTGGTCTTTTTGATCTTAGAAAGAATAATCATTGGTATGTTAGATCTTGGAAAGATAATTGAGGAGGTTATTTAATGTTGAACGTAAAACGAAAACAGGTATTACAGAAATTAGTTGTACGAGTAACTGTAAGCGTTTCGGTAAGAAAGCCTCTATAATTACTGATACAGTTAATGATTATATAGGTCTCGCATCATTCAAAAGTTACATGTGCTATTTATCATCAAAACAATTTAAAAAAAAACGTATAAGATGGATATACGCAAAAGTAATACGAAAATATGAAGAAAAATTAAATTAATCGACAACAGTGCTGACAAATCGCTGGTGTTTATAACGGTTCACACATACCTACCCTTAGGCCATTCACCATTCAAGGTCAACATTGTCATTTCAAATCAAAACAAACCATTATCAGCCTCATCTCGCATCTAAACTGAAAGATTTCACCAGCTAACCTGTGAAAAAATAAAAAGGCAGAACTCACCGTCTGCGGCTTTCAGCAAACCCACCGTCAGAACGCGTCAAACAAACAAATACGTAACGCAGACGTGACGCGGTCGATACGACGGCGTGACGCGGGCGTGCGTCGGCCGTGGCGGCGCGCTCGTAACTGGTAGGGCGGGCGGGACACGGCGTAGGGAAAGGACGGATGTGGCATCTTTAGTTTACCTTTTTCGTTATCATATCAGTGACAAATAAAATCTAATTCAAGAACTGAGGGATTGCTTCTGCGGCGAATGTTCTTCGTCATTAAGATTGATGATTTTGATGAAGATGTCGGTTACTCTAAACATTAGGCTTATAGTCACTAGTTAATGGGTTAGTGGTACACAGCATAAAATTATAGGTCCTCAACAGATCTGAGTAGAATGGAATTAGTCTGCATGATGTTTTGATACAAAACTGCATTTAACTAGGAGAAGTGCAGCAAAAGCGTTGGACTATAAGAATATGGTTTGCCAGTGCCTGGGCGACTAATGCTCGAATTGTCGGTCCAGGTTTCTGTTCACAGTTACACAGGTTTCTGCTCCGTAGATATATTTTACATCCAAAGCGTACCACCACCCACGACGTTCTGCTCCTCTTATTAAACCACTGCCAGTGAATTCTGTCGAATACATTAACTATATATTCATCAAAATTAATCAAGGTTAACACCTCTATACACACTTCAGTGCGCACAACTCCCTTCCTTTCATTCCTAACTCCTGAACTGTCTGCCCATCGCATGTTACAAAGCATTCAACGCCGGTACACTATTGAAACATTTTAAACACACCTATCAGCCTCACGAAACTTCACGGAATTACCAAATTCTATCGCTCAATTTTATGCTGCTATTTACACCACGTCCATATAAATATAATATAAACATGACATATAAACAAGGCAGTATGACAACCTTAAAGGTGTGTTACTTATGATGAAAGTGTAGATAATTTTTGACTCCCGAGTACATATGTAAATAAATATACATACATATAAGCATAGATACAAACATAATATGATACATACACAGAAAAATGGAACAGGAAAAGATGAACTGAGAAACTAAACCACTAAATCTGTATCAAATAATGTTCCCAAAGAAATATTTTGAATTTGTTTATATTGGGAGTTTTCTTAATATCAGTGGAATGCGCTTAAAGCGCTTTCCAGAGATTAACTGCTTGAGCAGGTTTGTGCTATACGTGCTCATATCATACTTAAGATTTTAAAGTTTTGCTATCGTGGTTGAACATAATAATTTTTGTGTAAACAGGTTACTTACGATTTATTAATTATTTATTATAGCCTATATTTCGGCCCAGTTACAGTACATAGTTATCAGCACGTGACTCACTACTGCTGAATATAAGGTTGCTGGGAGAGCCGTCAGCCCGCCACAATACATTACCTTTCAATATCTTGGAAAAAATATAAGCTATAAATATAAGCTACATACTATTATTGAATTTTTTCCAATAACTTTCAAATTCCAAACCAATACAGAAGCCACTAAACATGAAATTTCTGAGAAACAAACATATTGGAAACAACATTTTTTTTTTTTTTATGTACGAAGGCGGCAGACGAGCATGCAGTCCACCTGATGGTAAGTGGATACTGTCGCCCATAGACATCCGCGATACATGCCAACATTAGTCCAAAATGACAAAAATTGGCACGCCCCCGGATGCGCTGCCTACCTTTGGAGATATAGGAATGGATTTGGAGAAAGGGTTGGGAAAATGGGCAGGGATAGGATGGGATGGGAATGGGCTCTGGCACATCTCACTCACTACCGAAACACGTACGTACATTGGAGAAATACGATAAAGTGGGAAATGCAGTACATTTCAAGGTAGTCTTCTGTGAGAGAGGGGTAACGTGGCCAGACGAGCGCGCCCAGCGGCTGTTGGGATTGCAGCGTGCACTCCCCCCCCTCCTAAATGAACTAGTTATTCAATTTCGTGTACATTTTCCTAAAGAAAAGTATTTGGAGAAAGGACATTTATTGTACTTGTACTTGTATCAGTCTATAACGTCCCACAGCAGGGCACAGCCCTATCCTAGTAAATCACTGGGGGTTTTTGGGCCGTAATCGACTACGCGGGCCCAGTGCGGATTGGTGGATCACAAACTACTGTTTTTTTTATTATTTCTGGAGTATCTGGTGTATCCTTACGATGTATTCCCTCATCGCCGAGCTAGTGACAATTTAAACAAAAACAGGTGTATAGGTTATAGGTACAAAGGGTGATCAGGTAAGTTTTGAGGTACTCAACTGTGTAGCGATTTTATTGTTATTTTTGGTGGGGTGGTAGATTGTGGCCCGAAACCTACTCCAGTGATTTACTCGGTGAGACCTGTGCCATGCAGTGGGGTATTATAGGTTGATATCAAAGCTGTAGTGTGTGTATTGTGAGATGGAGATGAAGGCACCGGTACCAATGCACCAATGCATGTGCATTGGTAGCGCCCTATGTCCATGCAAGACCACTATTTACTTTAACATTCAAAGCAAACCGTGATTCTATGGGAACACGCAAGTGCGTAATAAAAATTGATAAATGGCCGCCTCTTAAGTTTTATGGTCGCCTGGTACCTGGAGGTGTGTAAAATATATATTCGGCGGAAAAAAACGTTTGTTTTCGCTTGTCCATTGCGTGTCGCGGTATAACTTCATTTTTATAATCTTTCGCCATCTATTTAGAGCCCATTTTTTCTCTGTTCATCAATGCCCGGGACGAGTTTCATTTTTTAATAATCTTAGGTTATTAACATTCATTAAACGAAGAAATTTAATAACTTTACAATATAAATTACGTCTAGACGTGTCTATTGTCTATTTTCATCGATCATGTTGGAAGTAGTATACACTTTTTTGAGCATTGGAGGTTTGAAGGAAGGCCTTAAGTGAAGGCCACATGCACTATGGGACGCCCTCCGGCCAGATGCACCGACGACATGAAGAAGTACGTCGGTAGTGGTTGGATGAGAAGAGCTGAAAGAACCATAGAAATCTATATAATAATTAGATTTCTATGGAAAGAAACTGTTTTGTTGTTTACCAGTTGCGCCATAAATTCAAATTATTATACTAATACGGGACGGGGGGAGGGGTCTTTATTAGAGCAACAGAAGCCAAAACGACAGGTTTTGGAAATTTTGTCTGTCTGTCTGTCTGTATGTTTGTACACGCATCACGCAAAAACTACTGCATGGAATTGAATGCAGTTTTTAACCGATGTATTGCTAGAGGTCTAACTTAAAATATAGGCTCGCGTCGCTAGTAATAAATATGACACACAAGTATGCATCGTACATACATCATTAGAGGTCACTAACCTGCGATGCGTTACACCGGGAAGGTTTTAACGCAAGTTTCAAGATCAGAGAGGTCAATGAACTGGAATAGAGGATGACAATTGGAAACTTCGCTTATAGACTTACCTTTTTGTTTTATATACCACTTGATTAGCATATGTCCTAGATTAAAAGCCTTTGCCCTAGATTTAAAGCTAAATGTTGAGATTTTTTTTGATTTGGTTTTGTTTATTCATTATAACAATTGTATTCGAATGTCCGTTGTAAATGTCATCATAGTGTAAAAAATTATAATTATTTGTTAAAGAAATAGGTCACATCATAATTAGTCTATCAATTCTTATATCTTCAAAAGAGTAAAAGCAACCGTAAAATAAAGAAACTTCTTTAATTTGCGTTGAAAACCATTGGTATTATATAAACACTCTTTTATATCATTTATATCTTTATATATTTTTATATCTTTTTTATCCCTTTATGTGTTTTCAGTATATAGGATTGGAACAGATAACACATGATATATATGTGTAATAAAGTGTAATACCGATATTACATCATTTATACCGTAATGTGTGTGTTGAGGCAAATGAGTTTTCCACCCACGCTAGGCTCAACAGAGTGAACGTATAATGTAAATACGTACATAATCGGCTTTATAAAACGTAATCCGTAGGTGGGCTAGGTTCCACATCCCCCGGGGGTCGATGGGCGTACATTACCTATGAGATATCATAAAGTTACCAACCACTACGTATACAATTTATATTCTAAATCGGGTCTGAACGCGTATAATAAAGGTATTTGTTTACCCTTTATTCCAACTCGACGTTTCAGCACGGGTTACACCAGCCGTGGTCACGAGTTGACTGAAGAGACGGGTAGTCCAGGATGGGAGCTGCGAGCAGTTTTATCAACTACCCACATTTGATCTTCATGTTCGGGTGCGACACACGACACTAACTATGTCCGCGGACGTTTTCGACGGTAAATCGCAAGGTTTAAATTTGTTAATCACTGGATTCCATGTCGACGACAGTTTATATCCATCTTCTCGTTTAAAATTTTTATATTACTTAATTTCAATCGCTTCACCTACAATCCTGGGATAATAGTGATGTTCAGTGGAGAGGATTTTGGGAGCGCAGTGTTCTATCCAGTGATTAATTCCAGCGTTGAAAATGTGTTCGGCTATTGCTGATTTACTAGTTTGCCTGTTTCTTACAGCTGCGATGTGTTCCTTTCCGGAACTGTACTCTTACTTTGGCCTATATAGGAACTACCACAGCTGCAGTCTATTTTATGGACACCTGGCGTCTGTTAAAGTATAACATCCTACGTATAGTTCTTACGATTCATTAGCGCGTTTTTGTTACTTGTAATGTTTCATATGCGTAACTAAAACCTTGTTTTTGAAATACACCTGTAAATGCATTGAGGCGAAAATTTCACGTATATCAACATTTATCTATTTACAAGCAAAGTTGACGTGTACTTGTTAATAGCAAGCGCTACTTTTTTATTTGGAAATAAGGCTGCAGACGAGCAGAGAGTAAGCCCGATAGAAAGTGGATACAGTCACCTATGGACATCCGCAATACATGCCAATATCAATCCAGAATGACAAACGTCGGCCGACCCTGGATGCTGTATTCTTTGTGCAATAAAGTGTACTTACTTACTTAAGATCTCCAATGGACTTGAGTGATATATGTCAGATATAAATGCCTTTTGTCACTACACTGCTCGCCGGGAATTGTCGGTCTGTCGCGAATATCGTTTCGGAACTCATCCCGAAAATAAATTCTGCTAAGCCAATATTAAGCCGCTAACACAAGCCCTGAAGAACTATGTAACCACTTCTAAAAGAGTGGACTTGTCAACCCGCTTGGCCAGCGTGGCGTTTCAAAAGCCATACATCTCTCATACACAAGACGATGTGCATGAAGGGAGACATGTCCAGCAGTGGATGATAAAATTGCTACGTTGAGCGAATATTATCAGTATTAAAGATTTAAAACTTGACGCTCCTGTTCCATTACTTGTATTTCAAAGATGGAAACTAATAAGACCAGCGATTCTTACCGAACATTCTTTCCGAGTGCTCGAAAGAAAAAAGAAAATCAAGTTGTAGCAAACTTTTAGTCCGAAGCGGCGCATGTTTTAGCTATTTTAAATTCATTATTACTTTAGTTGTTGACGATTCTTTCTGGAACGAGGGTAGAAGCAAATTCATAATTTCTATCGTTGTAATTATTATTGATGTTACATAAAAAGTTTATTGCTATACATTGTAACTAGATGCAGGATGATAAAAGTGATCAATAGTTTTGTATAAAGAACACGAAGAATAATCGGCGGTCAGTCTATGTCAGTTTTGAGAATTAGAATATTCTTTTTAATGAATCAAATATAAGTAGGCACTCATCTTCACTGTATGTTTTTGGACACCTAGGGTACCTCTCATCCAGCCACATACGACACTAGCCTAGAATATTATTTACCCTTATTTTGCTAACCCAAACTCACGAGCCCAGGAGCTATTAATTCCCATATAACTTTAGATATCCTTGAAACTTAATACGTACTGAATAGGATAGACGTCTAAAGATTAAACCGCTGGACCACTCGACGGGTAACTTGAATATTCAACTGATAGAATTGTTCACTAAAATATTCTGAAACTACATAGTTACCTATACAAACTTTACCATGGCGTTAGAGATTCCTAAATGTATGATGATAACGGTAGGGTTGCAGTGGTGGTGAGATTAAAAGGTGTAAGTATTATTTTCAAAACTAATAGGAAAGCAATATTGTCTCCTGATTCGACACCGTACGATTGTTGCGAGCGCACGTCCACACTCGTCACTGATTCTCACAATAATGACTCCACTCACATACACAAGGGATATTATTTATCGATCTTCCCACACATACACTGCAAAAGTAATGCAAATTGTTTAATAATCTTTATGATACTCGAAAATGAAACACCCGCGGATTCGTCCACTATACAAATAAAGATACAGATAGATATATAGCTATATTTTAAACTATATAGATTTTAAATATATTAGCGATTCCGCGGTACCCTCCCCTTGCAAAGCAACGCCCTAAGCCGAGGTCTGTTCCTTCCGCCGGTCTACCGGCGGGGGAGCCCTTAGGCTCGTTGCTGCACACACTTTGCTCCTGGCTGAGCGCCTTCTGCGCTCGCCCTAAGCTATACATGTGAAAGGCCATTAGGGCCACAAAAATTTAGCCATTCCGAAGAAAATGGCTGTGACATTCAATTAAGATAACAACATCAAAAAATATATACTACTTTCACTAATTAACTATGGTTAGTTATCAATCTTTGACCTTTGAACCTTTTATTGTTTGTCTGTTGTTTGCTCGGCTGTAGAAATCCAAACACCGACGAATTGACTAAATAAATAATGAATTAATTAATAAAAGTAGTCAGGTAGCTCCTACGCACCCGCTCGCCCTGTGGGGTGGACGGTCCTAATGCATCGTGTCTCGTCTCGTCACAAATATAACCAAATAACGACTTTCATTATTCGTGATCGCTACAACAGTTAGTGTTTCTGCGAAGTGTACATGGAATTTGATTATCGGGTTTATATTCAACAATATTGATATTGGAACAATTTTATATTGGAATACATTCGCTAACAAAGGCAACCCACACATCCCCGTAGACCTGTTAGACCTTGATTGATGTTAACCCACATAATTAAGCAGTGAATTGACGAGTTAATTATTTTCGGAACATCCTCAGGAGTAAATTCGAGACCTTCAATACATTTAAAGTTAGTATATCTTTGAATCAACTTGATCAATTGATTTGTGGAGGGCTTCGATTATTCATGTGTACAGTTCAGCAGGTCGCCTGCTGTGAGGCTGTCAAGCTGTGGGAACTAAGTCTTGATATCGGTATACGTCCACATGTGAATGACATGTTTTGACTTTCTAACTATTTAATACTTAAATAGTACCTAGTCGACGACAAAAAGCAATTCTTTTGTCGTAAAAATGTGTGGCATAATAAAATAATATTTAAAGATTAAAAAACTTTAAAACAACGTCCAAACAAACAATTAGTTTACAATTTTAAAGAAACAATTAAAAAATTAGATGATTATTAAAACAATGTGTAAATATTATATTCTGAAAATTTTCTGGCAGAATATATAAGATTTTTTCAATTTTTAAAAACGGAATATTTCATAAAACTTCAGCGGTATTTCATGATATTTTTTTTGGAAAGAAGATAAGTAGACATCGGGTAGACAGTCCACTTGGTCCACTACGAACTCGAAAATTATAGAATGAACTACCAAATGAAGTTTCAACTAAGTTATGAAGTTTTTCAAAGGGGTATGAATAGGATCCTGCAAGGTGTCGGCAGTGGATTCGGAATCCCCCTGATCCTGCAACACCAGGAGTTGTCCCTTACGAGTACCACAATGAACTGATTAAATGCTTTTAGAACTCGGGGATGATTCGGTCGAATACATCTGACACAATCTACAAATCTGTATATCAGACACATTAGAGAGAAATGAAAAACAATATTCATAGCCTAAGAATTGCTCAATATATCGTCTGTGTACACAATTTAACTTTAAAGACCTCAATATTGTATGGTACTTGCCTGTACTACAAATAGGAAGCTGAACAAATAAACTATCTATTACGTTTGACAAATAACAGTGGAGTACATCGAGTGACAAACAACATTAGTCCAAATGACTAAAATTGTTTAAATGTTTGGAGGACTATTCTACAAGTAAAAATAAGTTTACTAGTGCAGTAACTATCGACATCAACCCGTAACATCTAACTGCGTTTAGAAGGGAGCATTCATTACGCAGGACTGATGGTCCATATGATAACCGTAATGATGTCCAATAACAAATACATTATTGGAACTATTATAACATACAACAAATACATACAAATACAAGGCCTATCGCGACATTGGCGACATTTTAGGTGTATAGTAGCGATTTGATTATCTATACATATAATAAAATTGTAACAGGCCGATGTCTATACATTATAGGTATTGAAAAAAAAAACTATTATGGGGGGGGGGGGGTCTTAATTAGAGCAAACCGTTGAAAAACAACAGTTTTTAGAAATTTTGTCTGTCTGTCTGTCTGTATGTTTGTACACGCATCACGCAAAAACTACTGCATTGGATTGAATGCAGTTTTCACCGATGTATTGCTAGAGGTCTAACTTAAAATATAGGCCCCATTTTACCGCAGGAAAATATCTTGTTCCGATTGTTTTAAATTTAATAAACCGAAGCGAAGTGAGGGCGGGTCGCTAGTTTATTAATATAAATTCAAGTAGTAATATAGTATTATATAATATTAATATAATTTAAGTGTCATGATTTATTATATTATTTTAGTTTAGTTTATAATTTACCTTTATTATTAATAAATATATATTCTTGTTTTTATAGAAGAAAGACGGCAGACGAGCATACAGTTCACCTGATGGTAAGTGGACACTGTCGTCCATAGACATCCGCGATACATGCCAACATCAGTCTAGAATGACAAACTTTGGCATGTTCCCGGATGCGCTGCCTAACTTTGTAGACTAAGCAATGGATTGGGAGAAAGGGATGGAAAAATGGGATGGGAATGGGCTCTGGCATATCTCACTCACTACCGATACAAGTACGTACATTGGGGAAATACGATAAAATGGGAAATGCAACACATTTCAAGATAGTCTTTGGTGTCAGAGGGGTAACGTGGCCAGTCGAGTGCGCCTCGTGGGAATGCAGCGTGCACTCTCCCTCTGCAAGGTAATATTACTATGAGTATCATACCATTTCATAAAATCAGCATAATGTGTCTCTCCATTGCTGGATATAGGCCTCTCCCAAGGACCACCACCACACACAGTCTTCAGCTCTTCTTATCCACACACTATCTGCGACTTTCTTCAAGTGCTCAATCCACCTGAACTGAGGGCGTCCCAAACTTATGTTTCTACGAGTATTTGTAAAACATTCTGACTTTGTATTTCCTCACAAAATATTACTGACTTCACAGATTATGTTTCCTATTGTCACAATATCGAAAAATAGGTAGTTGTAATTGAAATACCTGATGAGTTGATTCATGAAATTAGTACCTGCAACAAAAATAAATATAAATTAATTATCAGAGACGTGCGAACAATTAAATGAGAAATAAAGAAAATATCAACTGATTGGGCTAATTATAATAACGACAATGTTCAGAAAAATGATCATTAAAGTAACAAAGACGATATAATTAACATGAGAATATTGAGTTTATATAATTAAGTACAGTGTAGACTGAAGCTGTTTTTGCTGTCAGCTAGTACTATCCCCCTGTTGCCGCAAGTATTTGAATTAAATCCATCAACACTGCTCAAAGCGTTGAAATCTGAATACTTTTTTATGTATATAAGTTATATTATGATTTATCAGGAAAACAATATTGTGTTACGTTTATTCAACATCAGACTTTAGATCAGGCGAATTATTTTCAGTGGATGTTTTAAAATTTTGTCAGATTCTAAATCATGTTGTATTTAAAGATGCTCGTCATTTTTTTGTCCTATTAAATATTTTTTACTTTTCCTTACCTGATCTTTCGCTTGAATATCTACCTATTTGCACCAACAAACCTATATCTACTCGCATAACCTGAGTTGTAGGTAAATAGGGTATATATATCCCGAGCTATACCAATAACCCCACTCATCCTCTACTTAAAAGTCTCAGTTACTTTTTAGAGATTAAAAACAAACCTACAGAAGTTTATTAACGGCGGCCATTTTACTTTCTAACCTATAATTCTCTATTAGAAAGTTTCTACTTCGGTAATCTTTAGTTAGTTAAGTTCGCACACCTTTAATGAGATTTACTGACTTTTCTTGTTGTTTCCGTTATCTTAAAGCGTATTTTTGTACCCAGTTTGGGTCAGCAATTCGCCAAGACGATAATCAAAGTTAAATTCGAAGAAAGTTTGTACCCACCCGTTTAATTACATTTTTATTATAGCTGGTCCACACTTAAGTAGCCGACTTAAGATACTGTGGAGTCGCTAGCGACTTGAGTCGCACAAATCGCAGCGATTTAAATTGGAAGTCGTCCGACGTAGAAAAATATGTCAAAACAAGTTGAAAGTGACTTATAAATAGTATGGTATATGTACTATGTTTGTGTGTGTGTGTATGTAGCGACTTGTGTGTACTTATTCATTTGTTAGAAAGAAACCATTTGTAAGTAGAAAGGGGTATGGTGCAATGATAGCCATTTTAATATCTTTTAGCACGTAATTAAAACAACCCCTTTAAAATCATCTGTTTATTTATTTCTGTTATTTATTAATATTATGCGATTTATTTTATGAAAATTATACTCGTATGATAGATCAAACCACTGAGTCACTTTATAGTGGTCTTTATAATTACTTTATTTTTTTCTAAATAACAAAAAAAATATTCTAATGTTATATTTAATAACATGGGTGTCAACATTCAGCATTGCTGAGTTCATGCATTCGTTCGAACCGTGCCACTGAGTTTCTTCTTAAGTAGATTATCATTAGCTCATCGATGAAAAAACATTAGCAAACCAAAAAAATTAAAATCATCTTGGACATGTGTAATATCTACCTATCCATTGAGTCTGAGTGGAGGATTATGAACTGAAATCCTCCCGAATGCCTTTGCTTTCGCTTATAATCATAACAGTTTGTTTATTTCTATAACATAATTAACATAACCTACATAACATAATATACCTACATAACCTACATACATAACATAACATAATTAACATTGACACCTGATTTATAACAAACACCGGCATTATCGGACGTTTAACAATTTGAAAACAAAATGTATAATTTACAAATCTGTTGTTTTGCAAAAAGAAACGAAACAAACATTCAAAGTTTGTTATTAAATTACAGAACAGTTGGACCATTAAAAGAAATTACCATTTCGTAACAATAAAACTTCTCTAGCGCGTCAAAAGATGCCTCGGAAGTTTTCAAATATTCGTTCAACGAAGTGGTGGTCCAAGCGATGAGATACAATATTGTACTGATTATTGTATTGCCTTTAGTTAGATATGTCCAAAGTGTTAAAGCGACTTAACACCGTTGACGATAAGCGTGATGTCGCATAATTTGTTTAAAATCTTCCCAATTGTATACATATAACAGTTCACATGTTATCTCTACTGTGCAACACGTGACCGAACATTCAAGACCGAGTGTTCAATTCCACCTTGGTACGAAACAAAATAGTTATAAAAATTATAAAATATGAAAATAGTTGAGAAAATGTTAATTAAAACGTTAACTAATCGATGATAATATCGTATGTATTTATATGGCGTCGAACATACGGTGTTGCCGTGGTCGCGGCGACAAGTAACACGGCCGGTCACGTGATCCCGTGTCAGGTCGCACGGTCAGGCTGTTGCTCGTCAAGACGCGACAACGAGACGTATGGAATCGAGTGATAAACAGTCGTCAGACTTATCGAGTGATAAGTCAGTCAACCTATATAAAATGCTCCGGTGTAGTTTGAGGAGAGACCATATGCGACTGACCATATGCGTCAAGTTGCACGACAGGGGCTACGTAAACACTTTTATGCGACCCCACATTTTATGCGAAAGGAGTTGCCCTGGTCGTCTAACTGCGACACCGTGTGCGGAGCGCGTCTGATTCCGCTGTCTTTCCCCAATAACACCATACAAATATCTTTCATGTTCATATACTTGTAAATACCTTAGTAAATGCGTACCAACATCGTTATTGATTCATATTCTGCTTTGACGTTTAACTTTGTTAATTGCTGTTTTCGGGACTGTGTGATCAAGTTACGACAATTTTATTTCAAAGAACGCGAACGTAAATAATTAAAAGTTCTAGCTCAGACTAATATGGTAATATTTATTAAGAACGACAGAATACTTTTACTAAGTTAGAAGCTAGAAAATAATATAGTACGAAAATGTGCTAGATTTTAATAAGATCAAAATTAGCCTCTTTTGTGGCAGACAGCGAAAAAGTTTATATGAAAATGAGAACTATTCAGATCCAATTAGATTTTCGTATAGAGTTATTGACAGTCTTGAATCAATTAGACCAAACAGCTGTCGCATCACGCATGCGAGTACCCAAAGAATTCCATAAAAAATCTGAAGGTGGAAATTCTAATAAAAAGGGGTATTCATCCTACAATAATTTTTTTATCCCCGACATAGTGAAATGAAAAGGGGAATGCCCGTTTTTGGTCTGTTTATGAAGCACTTTAGAGGTGCTTAGCCCCTGCCTAAAGACAATCCTAAGAGCCTAAGGGACTTGGATCTTGTAGACTTGGAACTAAACAATTTATTTGAAATCAACTTTATTTATGCAGAATATAATAAATATTACTAACCTAAAAGCCTTTTTATGCTATCAATAATGCTGGCTACACAAGTAATAGCTACAGCAGAATTATTTTTACACGAAATGAACGAACTTTATTTTCAGATACACTGCAATTTATGACGAAAAATAAAGATGGGAATATTTTTTACGTATTTTATAGGTATATATTACAATTCATTGATTCACTGATTCAGCGCCCTCTATAATGCAATAACGCTAAAATAAATTAATAAAATAACGCAAGTGTATAAATATTATTACTCTGTGGTGCTTTACGATGTATTGTGCTTGCATTGTATTGTCCGATTTTGATGGCATAACAGCTGTGTTACATATTAGTATTGATACTGTGACAAAATAGAAATGTCAAAACATAATCAAATAAAAATAAAACCATCAAATAAATGATTACGATTATGTACGATAATATAACTAAATAATTTATTTATTACAAAGTTCTATCATTATTTAAAAAAATGCAATTTTGATATTAACATATTATAAGGATTAAATTGGTGTGAAATTTATTTTTGTTCGAGATACTTTATGTAAGGCCAAAATAACAATAGTAGATGGGCATCCAGAGCACCGCTGATACCGCTATTGAATAATCAGAAGTGTGGATGAGGTTATATCTCTTCTGTGCCTCACCTTTAAAAGTAAATTTATGAAGAAGCGGATTAAGGAAATGAGTATTTAATGGAACTGAGAATTACTAAGGCAATTTTGTAACGAAATCCTAAAGTCCCAAAGACCATATTGTCCAAATAGCCATAGTAATAAATCTCCGTTAGGGTTCCCGGGCCATCGAAGGATAGCTATTATTGGGGTCATTATTTTACATTCTCTCGTCCTTTCGAGCCATTTTTCCCAAATGTTTCTTCGGTTTGGATTTCTGAAAGTAATGAAAAGTGGAGAACGCATTTACAAATCAGTGCCCGTGATGTCCTTTTTCTTAACTGTGATACTTAAGGCTTCATATATCTGTTCCGGTACTTAATAAGCCAACACAGTGGAGTAAAGTCCAAATTATAATTGTATAATGGAGAAGGTCACAATTTTTTATTTCTTCCCTAAAAGAGGGTAGAAAAATTGTAAAAAATCTGGTATTTTTTATGATGATACATTTAAAAATGACGGAGTTTAAAGTTATAACGATACATTTACATAGAAACGATATATCGTTGAATAGTGTTATTGAAACTGCAAATAATGTCTAAATATTTTTTTAAAACATATTTTGTAAACAAGTTTAAAGATTAATTTGAGTATCTCGATAATTTTCCAACGGATTTCAAAGTTTTTTTTATCCATACGTAATATTTTAAGGTATACCATACCATCAATCTATGTATATCTCCTCACTGTTGGATATAGGCCTCGCCCAAAGCTCGTCACCACCCGCAATAAGAGTCTGTAGGTGTTAAATGAGCAACAGCTAAAGGCCGAATATTGGGCGGTGATAACTCGACTCCATGAAACCACAACCCGTGGGGACTAAATAACTCTAAAAAGGCGTGGACTCGCCAACTCGCAGCGTTGTGTTTTAAGGCCATTAAACCACTTATATTTTGACGTATATTTTTATTCAAATCTTAATATTATTGGTTTTATGATATGACTAATGATAAATGGTGATAAATTAATAATACTCATAAAATTTATATTGCTGTTGATAAAGTATCTATTTGTTTAAAAATAGCAGGCTAATTCTATTGAATTAAACAAAACTGTGATTACAAAACGGAGCTGTAGTTATTCAGCTAAGGCAGGTTGGTGTACGGTATGTACGGTCGGTAACACGCTGATGTAACCAAAACTATTCAAGATTGGCTCGTATTAGTAGCGCATTAAACTACGATGGCAATAAATACTTGTTGAACCACTATTCGTTATTCTTAATTATGCCGTGTTACATACAATACGTGTTACGTGTTTGATACGTACGACTGTAACGTGATATCATTGTCTTGTATAATATTAAGTTATCGATATTTGTTTAATACTACCAAATTAAGAATAAAGGAAAGGGACTCAATGATTAAATATTGTGAGTGTACTCATGGGTAGTAGGTTGACCTGTTGCTGATTTTATATTTGCAGATGTGTAAAAATTTGTTATTTTTGGCGAACATAGGCACGTATGGTAGATATCGGTAGGTAGTGTGTGGCGATTCAATCGATCACGCATTCTAACGGACACTATTTGGACATCACTAGTTGCGTGCCACATCACTAAGCCGTGAGAGAGAAAAAAGATGGAGCCCCTTAACAACATTGGAAAAATGCATTTCCTGCATTCAAGCTAACTAGTAGGGATAATCAACCTGTGCCGTGTACTCTTATGTGGTAATTACCGGATACCGTGTAAAGGAACAATAAACCAAATATTATAGCGTCGTAACGCCAGGACTTTTCATTTATGACTCGGGGGTGTCTCCAACCCCCACAAGTGTACCCACTTAGCATCAGACGGGCTGCCTATTCTCGGCTCAGTACTCCATTTTTTCAACGAAAAAGCTATCGTTTATATTTCAGATAAGACACGTTTGTTCAAAAACGAACCCAACTTCGAAGTGTCCCAGCTTCCTCCCAAAAAACATATCCCAACATATCCTATATCCTTCTCTCCCAAAAACATATCCTTTGTCAAATGAAACGCACATTCAAACCTTCGATAAGCCCATCCGATGCCAGTAAAGGCGGTACCGCGGACCTAGAAGAGTGCCATAGATTTTTATTGAAATTATGGCGTCGTATCTCGAAATGGATCTTGAGTGTCCCTTTTTGGGATTTAATTTAATGAGCCGGCTTGGGATTCGCGTATCTTATGATTTGACGCTTGGTTGCTTTTGGATGATGAAAAAGTTAGGCGCAATTTAGCGTAACAGCAAAATTATATAATCGTCATAATTTGCTAAACGTTTTCTGACATTTTAAAAACATTTATAAGGCTAATGACTTTTTTTTTAAATTTATTTCGCTCTTAAAAACGTTACAGGTTTACATGATTTGGACAATTCGGCAAACTGCTTAGCAGTTTGTTGGCTGACTGACTCACTTAGACTCATATTTTCAAACTCTTGCTTAGTTGACATAATCTTTATTTTGGAAAAATCGGTCAATACAGGATAAAATTATAATATAAAAAATGTACTTAAAAACCAATAGACTGACATATCCTAAATTTTAAATATACCGAATTTATAATTGGTAGCAAGAGAACGAATTAGCAATTTCAGGGAATATCTAGATAACATCTGCGTTGTTTAGAAATTGATTGTGATAAGCACACGAGCTCGTGTTTACAACTTTATACGATACCAATTTTATGGCAAATTGGAATTGGTTTGCTTCGATAAACTGTTTCGCTCCACGTATCGTTTGTTCACGAATTATATACATTTCAACTAGGAAAATGCCATAACCACTCCCCACTATATCAATAACATGACTATATCGCTAAATTTCTGTTAAACTCAGTCCAATGCAGTCGTAATAAATATGATAATTCATTTTTTTGAATAAAAAAAAAAAGTAAATAGCGTACGCATTTCAAAAACGATATCTTTAGCGATACGAATCGCTGAGGAATTAGGAAGAAATATCACCATGGAAAAGGAGAACATCTTGACATAAAAACATTAAGTTTGGAAAGAGAGAAAGTTTATTAATTTGAGCTGCTGTGTTCGAGGATCAAAGTGCCATAATTATCGCCAACCTTTTATGAGTAAGATGATGATAACTACGAGACATTTTAACGAGAAGACAACTTTCAAATCTATTTCGGACTTTTTGGCGGAAACTCGAGAAGAGAAAGTGAGTTTTTGTTTGAATATTATACAAAATTGTTTATTGTGTGTTTTGTGGTTTAATAGCGATAGTTTAATAAATTTCAAAGTGTTTTTGTGCGTTATATTTGGGATATTCAAATAAAAGCATGCGTTTTTCATGTGCTTTCAAGGAGTCCTCTTCTGTCCTCAGTAAACCAACTATCACTTTACTGTGCGACTCCTGACTTACTTCGACGAGATTGGACATTGACAGAATAAGTTTTAAACTCTTAAATTGTTTACTGCGAAGAAAACTTGACAATGGCATAATGTGCTAATTGCACCATTGCCATGTATAAAAATATTTTTTTCTTTTTGCTTTTGTTTGTGGGTACAATAAAGTTTTAATACGGTATTATCGTATATTTTCATGTATAACTTTCGTAAAATTCATTTAGGTCCTTCGCTTTTATCTCGAGGAATGACCGTTATTATGAATTACGTAAAGTAGAATTATTTAGATAGTTTACGATAAGAGAAACGTGTAAACGAAATATATAAATGTTTACAAGCGATATTTTTCAATACTTCGAAGTAAGAAATCATCGGCATTCATATCGAGTCCACCAAAAACAAAGAATTATTTATTAAAATTTCAGATATTAATTATATAATTTTATTTTTATATCTTGACAATTTGTCAACAAAAATAAAATAATGATAAAAATTAAGCCCAAAATATTAAAGCTAGATTTTTGTTGAAACGCTATATCTAAAGGAATTTTAAATTAAATTTATGCCAGTAATTAATTTTTCGGCTATCTCGCGAGATACCCGAAAAATCAAAACTATGATGACGTCTTAAAATTCTGAACACGCCTAAGAAATTTAAATTCAGGGACAATGGGCAAAAATAAAATCCATTTAACAAAGTAAATCTCGACCCCAAAATTAGTACGAAATTATCAAGAATTTCAACCCCGAATTAACAGAGACGAATTTAGCGCAGACATTTACGCACTTTGTTAGGATAATTACATATTCGTATTATTTGATCTCTGTTGAAAAGTTGTCGTTAAATGAGAAAAGATTTTATGTAAAACTGGTGAAAAAGCAATTAAGGCTTAAAGAGATTTCTTAGGGTTGATTAACGGTTTTTAAAGCTATTCAAAGTGTTAGGTACATAATAGATGTTGTATTGAGACCTGCCTAAATGATAAAGATTAGTTATTTTTATTTTAAAGGATATTTGTATGAACAAAAATAAATACATAAATATATACACACTGGTGTAGTAAGAGGCTACTAAGGGATAACAAAGTGGCTACCACAAGCTCTGAGGAACAATACCCTCTATATCAGTGGACTCACCAACCCGCTTGGCTAGCTCGGCTATTTAAGGCTACACATCCCTCAGCAGTGGACTCTCATGTTCCCATGTGCAGCGGTGGATGATAAAAGAGCTGGTTGCGGTCGTGGTTAATGAAGAAACTAGTTAACCTTTTTGACCAGTCAAAAGTAGCTGGACCCAACAGACTTTCCGTCAAACACGCATCGTCCTTCGGCGACAAGAGGTGACCGATATTTCGTTATAAAATAAGTACGTACACTAGAGTATTGTAATATAAAATTGGCGCTGTAATTTCCCTCCGTTTAAGAGTGTAACTAAAAAAGGATACCGATGGGTTCCCGCGATACCGCCTCGGTAAATTCAATGAATGAATAATACAACGTAAAATAGGGACGACCCATTTTTGGGATGTGTGTAGAAACTATAAGAGGGGTTCAGTTTATCTATCTTTTCATATTACAGACTTGTTTGAAGACCTTGTCGGTTGTGAATAATACACTTTAAGGGTAAATTCCCGCTTACAGTTTGGTGGAAAAGCAATCGATTCTATAATAATTAAGACTAAACTTTACTTTTTTAATATTCATACTTGCACGTTGAAAATTACCGCTGAATACATACGTCGGACGATATTCTGAAGTGTTTAATAAATATTTATACCGTCATCAACCATATTATCTATCTATATAAATATAAATGTAAACGTTCGTTTGTTCAAAATCTAAAATCTCCGAAAGTTCTTTGAATTCGAAATTTTGACATAACGTTGCATTCGAATACGCGCGTTTTTTTACATACCTATCAGAGGATAAATTAAAACATGCTTTTTACCCAAAAACAGAGTAAGCGCTATCTGTTGAGCAGTCACAGCAACGCGTGGCCGGGCACAGCTAGTATTAAATAATGTATTAGATTCCTTTAGCTCTACAGGGTATCATGTCGCATAATTATTAACATGAATGCAATAAATAAATGAAATAAAATTATATTACAGTTCACTTTACATTGTTAGGACGGTGATAGCCTAGGGACGTATATTCTCGACTCTCATTCTAGAGATCTTGCGTTCTATTCTAGACGCTCATTCTAGACGCCGGCCCGTACCGCTAAGCTAATACGTACGGATTTTACAAACCCGGCCTTAAAGGAAAACAACGTAATGAAACCCCTCGTGCCCAAAAATTAAAAAGCTCTGGGACATTTGTATCAATAAATTCGCACTGGGAGTTTTTATTTAAGTATAGAATTTTAAAACATTACTAGACCGACGGGAAACATCTTGAGGAAACAAAAACCTGGGCATGTGTATCACCCAATTTGTACTGTACTGGGCCCGCGTGGTGAAATATGGCCTCAAACCCTATCGTGATTACTAGGGCAGGGCTGCATCCTACAAAAGAACGTCATCAATTAAATTGTTGACGAACTGTAGATAGTGGTATGTCCGCATTAGGTCCGTCCAATTTTTGCGTTTTAAAGTTTATACACGTTTATACAATTTTTGCGCGGTAAAGTTTATACACGAACTTGAATAACACACCGTTTAAAACAATGATCGTAAGTATACCCTCAGGAGGCGTAACGAAGTGACAGAATAAAAAGAGTATTTATACGTAAGAGTTTTCGAGTCGACGCGATAAGGATTCTCAAATATTATGACATCGACTGCTTTTTACTGAAATAAATAAAAAACTCACGCGTACATTAATAACCGTGGTACATTAATAGCCTTCTTAGTTCATTTTCAAATCCTGATTCCTAAATATTCAAAAGTGGGCTACATATCTGTCCATGTGACGAAGTCCGTCACTTTTGACTTAGATTAACGGTTTACCAATCAAACGGTTAAAGGCGTAACTTGACAGTGTATATGAATAACCCTGAATGGCTTGACATGAATGGCGTGATACGAAAATTCAGGGCGTGTTACGAAGGTTTTAACCATCGCAAATATATATTGCTGTTCTCATTCGAAAACTTATTACGTAAGCCTGCAGTATCGATATAGTGTATCAAGGATACCCATCAATGTACTAGACATTCGTTTTAAAATAGCAATCTGACTCATTGTTTTGCGACTACACCAGATGACACTCCAAACAAATCATCAATTTAATCAATACCTAAACAGGGCACAATGCGAGTAGCGAATAAATAACATTGCGATCGTAGACTTCCTAGTTCTATTCTTACGTTGGCACCGTCTTTGTAACAATTTGTAGGCAATCGCAGCGATCGCAGTGATCTGTTCGAAGAAGAGCCGGGCATAACTGCAGCGGCTCTTCCTTGCTGCTCTAGTCTGGTCGATTTCTTTTTATAGGAAGAAGGCGTCTGACGAGCATACAGTCCATTTGGTGGTAAGTGTATATTGTCGCCCATAGACATCCACGGTACATGCCAACTTCAGTTCAAAATGACAAACGTTGGCCTGCCCCCGGATGCGATGCCTACCTTTGAAGACGTAGGATTGGATTTCGAGAAAGGGTTGGGAAAATTGAGAGGGATAGAATAGGATGAGATAAGAATGGGTTCTGGCATATCTCACGCACTACCGAAACATGTACGTAGATTGAGGAATTGGTTAAAGTGGGAATTGTAGTATATTACTCCGTATGTCAATCTCATTACGTTTGTGCCATTCGACCCGGTTTATTATAGACAATACCCGCACGCGTTTGAACAACACAGAGTAATATAATTAGATCTTGGCAACTTCCTCGTGCCGATTCAATTTATTACCTAACTAGAATACCTGAGCTCCCGTTATTGTTATCGGAATCGATTACTCATTTGCTTCAACTGACGACGAAGGTTGTCGTGATCTAGTTGGACGCATTATAACGATCTATTGGATGCAGTTTATTATTGCTTGTTATTTTAATCCCTGAAAACAATTATATTTATTATCGTGAATAAAGTACGCGTTGAAGTAAAGTGTTTAAACAGTGACTCAAAAGCTATTGTGATAATTAACTGCATAATGAAATATGACGGTATAAATCGCGGGGTCATAATAGGTATTTATAGAATTAGGCTTGTTTTAAAGCGGTTTTAAACGCTGAAATCAGTTCTCTGTGGTTTTCTTCACCAAAATATTAGTGCGGATCAGTGTCTGATATCGACTATAATGAATACGATCAATCATATCTTCTTTATTTTTCTTTGAAAATGTGACTAAATTATTTTAAACAAGGTTCCAATGTTGCAACCTTAATAGGAGTCAATCGCCTGTCAGTGAACTACTAGTGACTAGCTACAATTTGTAACGTCAAGCGATCATTTTTTAAGAATATTTCTTTTTACATATGTAATTATTTTTTTACGAATAGCTTTGAACGGGACTTTATGTATTTTAGGGATTTTCATATTTATGACCACCAAAGTTATTATCACTTTAGTGGCAGAAATAAAATGTCTAGACCAGAAATAGCTCGCTAAAGACCAAACGTGTTAGCCTATACAAGTAATTTCAAAGGATGTGTATGAAGTAGGAAATGTACTCATTCAAGTTGCACTGCATTTTCAGTTTCAGTTTACTGCTTTTACAATTTTTATTTCGATAATTTTCTTCAACGTTTTTTATTGAATTACAACTATTTCTCTACTTGTATTTATTTTTACAGTAATTAATAGATTAATTTAATATATTAAAATTTATAATTACTTATTCAGATCGCGTTTACCTAAGGTTGTAGAGTACATAAGCACTCCGTGGTCACTGATGCGGCTCCAACCGAAAATCAGTGACAAACATATCGTTTACATTATTTACCAATGAAATTGAATTTTAAGTCCGAAGAGTAGGGGGAGAGTGCACGCGAATTCCCACAGGCGCTGGACGCTCTCGACTGGCCACATTACCCCTCTCCCCTGGCCAAGACTACCTTGAAATGAACTACATTTCCTACTTTATCGCATTTCCCCAATGGTATGTGTTTCGGTAGTAAGTGAGACATGCCAGAGCCCATTCCCATTCTATCCTATCCCTCCCCATTTTCCCAACCCTTTCTCCCAATTAATTCCTTAATCTGCAAAGGTGGGCAGCGCATCCGGGGGCGTGCCAACGTTTGTCATTCTGGACTGATGTTGCCATGTATCACGGATGTCTATGGACGATAGTATCCACTTACTCGATCGTCTGCAGCCTTTTTCTATATAATAAAAATAAAAAAACCCAAATTTTCATGTCACCAGCTAAGTTAGTCCGACGTTAACATAGCAACTTATTACTTTGAGAGTTTCCTAAACTGTTGGTGTAATAACATTATTACTATGATTTATGTATGTACAAGCATGTATGTATGTAGGGAACGCGATTAGCTTGAACCACGAAATATATATATGGTTCTGTATTGAGCCTTTCTTGCCCCGGGTTTAATATTTCCGGATAACTATGGGTTATCATTTGTTTTGATGTACGAAACAACAGGAAACTTCAATCATTATTTTGTTCTTATTTTCTAACAAACCTTTATTCTTTTATTATTCATTATATAAGTGAAGACTCAAAATATCTCTTAACATTTATAATGTATTATAGATTTCGGGAGCAAATGCCCCTAAACAAGACAAAACAGCAAAGTCTAATCTCGCGACTTCCAACCGTAACCTCCTATTCAACAAACCGCTTATTAATAACCCCAATAATGCCCGTATTGTGCCAAAACGGTGGATTTATGGCAGTTGTTGGAACAAGAGCTGTACGCAATACATTCGCGATACAAATACGAACGTGTTGTACACCGTGTCGTAACCGCTAATTAACTAGACTTACAAGTATAATAAAAGTCAACATTTTAAATAATAAAAAGTCGTCATAATTATATCTGTCCACAACGTCCCACTGCAGAGCACATGTCCTACCCTAGTAATTGTCTAGGAGGTTTTGGGCTATGTTCTACCAAGTGGGCTCAATACGGATTTGGTGGATGCACATATTCCAGATTGTTTTTAATACGAGTTTCCTCACGATGATATATTATTGTTTATCTGCAGTTCGCCCAAGAGGGCAACTAATATAAAATTTAATAATTGAAAATTAGATGTCGTAAAGCTTTATACATTTAATTAGTATCTGAAAATATTCAGATAGGTAGGTATAATTATTGTATTACCTTACATTTAACAGTGAATAATAGATTAATTGTATAATGAAAGTAATCGACAAAATTAATTTTAATCACAGATTACACCATTATTAACACACTATTAACTTTAATAACCGATTATTTTTAATTATAGTTAATCACAGATTAACTGAGCATTACCAGCCTATTGTCAACTACGATAATATTTATTAAGTAATAAAAATATTAACTACCTTTAGCACGCTTATTGACGCAGAACTTAATGGGAGAGATTATAATGTAACACCAAATTCGTTACCTATGCTCCGAAAACGTCAAAGGTCGTCATTTAGCGCGATATAAATTGAATCTAAAGTACAACAGAGAGCGCTCATATTTCAGCGGATAGGAACCGACGGGTCACTCCGATCTCGAGGCACCGACTGGTATGAGGACTGATGATGATGACCAATCCCTTAGACATATTTTCATACCTAAAATGCGAAGTGAACCAGGTCTGTTTTGATCTAGACCTACGTTACATACTACTGTTTCCCCATTGCTGAATAAAGGCTTCTCCCAAGGCTCGCCGCCACATACGATCCTCAGCTCTTCTCATTCAATCACCACCGGTGAATTTCATTAAGTCGTCGGTCCACCTGGTCAGAGGGCGCCTACACTGCGCTTCCCGGTGCATAGCCTCCACTCCAGGACTCGTCTACATGACCTGCGCATGCGTTGACTCTTCTCGTCGACTATACTAAAATGCAGTGCGTCCTGGCAGTTATGACGTATGATGCTTCTAAAGGTAGGCCTGATCCGTAAGTTCAAAGTCACTCAGCTATGGAGAGAGCTATACTTGGGGTTCCCTTGCGAGACGGGACATACATAACAAAAATTATAGATAATGACTTATCTAAATCGTTAAAAATAACAGTAAGTATGTATCCTTTATGTATCTTCTAGCTTCTTACTTTAAGTGTAATTCAGTCGACGTGCTTGTAATTCAGTTTATTTATTATTAAATTTCCATTTTAACATAAAATTAATTATGCGATCCCTCATCACAACATGTAACGTTCTTAATTAACTGATCAAATATCGCCCGGTGAAACGTAACAAGCAAAATATAGAAAAGCAACTTCATAATCAATCTACATAATTACATAATATAGACTCTAAAATACTTTATCTAAACGAAATTTTGAATAACAATTACCTTATACTAACTTACTAATTAATAATATTTTTTTATAACCTTTTATATAACCGCGCTTAGGATTAAATAAATTAAACCCAGTAAACACATAAAAGTTTACACCATTAATTATTATTTTAATAATACTGTATGCGATCAACAAATATTAGGTCCTTGCCTATGAAATTGCCGTTTTATATGGAAAAATTCAACCTTTATTTTTGTATGAAAATTATATATTTAATTAATCGAAGTATTGTCCATTATTATCAATGCACTTATGTCATTTTAATGAAAGTTGTTTGATGCTGCTATAGAACTCCTGGGGACGGGAATAGATAAATTCTCTGGAGGCGTTTTTCACTGTCTCATCGGAGTTTTTTTTCCAAGTAAAAAGTGATCTAAATTCCGAATTTAATGAAAATCAGTAGGGGCAAGGTCTGGCGAGTAAGGTGGGTGGTGTGAGAGTTTTCAGTCGCAGCTCGTGTAACTTCGAGACTGTATGTCGTGCTATGTGTGGGCGAGAGTTGTCATTATTTTCAACACACCAAAAATAAAACACGAGATAAACATATTCAATCATTACGTTACCGTGTACACTCAACACAAAACCAAATTAGTTGCGAATTTCAAACGTCTAATTCCAAAGACATAAGCGGCAAACTCGCATGTTTTAAATGTAAATTAACTTGTTACTTAGCGAGGAACGTTTGTTTCCAGAGATCAAAGAGACCTCGTTTGAAGGGACTTAAGGCTCTGTCTTAAGTTGTAGGGCGTGTTGGTAAGACGTACATTGTTGTTGCAGCTTATTTTGCATATTCCTCTTTATGAGACGTTGGGAACAATGGTTAGCAGAAATTTTGTGAGTCTCTCAGTGACACCAGAATAAACATAGATAAATACTCGTGTTAATGAGTTCTTTTGTATTTCTCCGAGACTATGTATTGAGTTTATATGGAATTATGTTTCGCCTGTGGTTTCGCCCGTTTTAAGCAAAATAAAAACTATCCCGTTAATCCGTCCCACATGTGTGTGTCAAATTTTGTAGCGACACTGATTCGCTGCAGTTGTTAAATAACAAACAAATGTAAGAAACCAACTCATAATACATACCTACATAGTACCTGCACCTCATGAGTATATAATCCTAGTTGGCTGGTAGAGAATGCATTAAGGCATTAAGCTCGGCTTTTGTACGACATTGTGCAATAGTGTAAAAAAAAGAAAAAATGTCCTATATCTTAATGGGTTGTATTTAACGGAGCAGCACAAATACTAAATGGGCAGCAAAGCATGATCAAGAAAACAAATACTAAACGGGCAGCAAAGCATGATCAAGAAGACAAATACTTAATGGGCAGCAAAGCATGATCAAGAAGACAAATACTAAACGGGCAGCAAAGCATGATCAAGAAGACAAATACTAAACGGGCAGCAAAGCATGATCAAGAAAACAAATACTTAATGGGCAGCAAAGCATGATCAAGAAGACAAATACTTAATGGGCAGCAAAGCATGATCAAGAAGACAAATACTAAACGGGCAGCAAAGCATGATCAAGAAAACAAATACTTAATGGGCAGCAAAGCATGATCAAGAAGACAAATACTAAATGGGCAGCAAAGCATGATCAAGAAAACAAATACTTAATGGGCAGCAAAGCATGATCAAGAAAACAAATACTAAATGGGCAGCAAAGCATGATCAAGAAAACAAATACTAAACGGGCCGCAAAGCATGATCAAGAAGACAAATACTAAATGGGCAGCAAAGCATGATCAAGAAAACAAATACTTAATGGGCAGCAAAGCATGATCAAGAAGACAAATACTAAACGGGCAGCAAAGCATGATCAAGAAGACAAATACTAAACGGGCAGCAAAGCATGATCAAGAAAACAAATACTAAACGGGCAGCAAAGCATGATCAAGAAGACAAATACTAAATGGGCAGCAAAGCATGATCAAGAAAACAAATACTTAATGGGCAGCAAAGCATGATCAAGAAGACAAATACTAAATGGGCAGCAAAGCATGATCAAGAAAACAAATACTAAATGGGCAGCAAAGCACGATCAAGAAAACAAATACTAAACGGGCAGCAAAGCATGATCAAGAAAACAAATACTAAATGGGCAGCAAAGCACGATCAAGAAAACAAATACTAAATGGGCAGCAAAGCATGATCAAGAAGACAAATACTAAATGGGCAGCAAAGCATGATCAAGAAGACAAATACTAAATGGGCAGCAAAGCATGATCAAGAAGACAAATACTAAATTGGCAGCAAAGCATGACCAAGAAGACAAATACTGAATGGGCAGCAAAGCATGACCAAGAAGACAAATACTAAATGGGCAGCAAAGCATGACCAAGAAGACATACTAAATGGGCAGCAAAGCATGACCAAGAAGACAAATACTAAATGGACAGCAAAGCATGACCAAGAAGACAAATACTAAATGGGCAGCAAAGCATGACCAAGAAGACAAATACTAAACGGGCAGCAAAGCATGATCAAGAAGACAAATACTAAATGGGCAGCAAAGCATGATCAAGAAAAGAAATACTTAATGGGCAGCAAAGCATGATCAAGAAGACAAATACATACTTAATGGGCAGCAAAGCATGATCAAAAAGACAAATACTAAACGGGCAGCAAAGCATGATCAAGAAAACAAATACTAAACGGGCAGCAAAGCATGATCAAGAAGACAAATACTAAATGGGCAGCAAAGCATGATCAAGAAAACAAATACTTAATGGGCAGCAAAGCATGATCAAGAAGACAAATACTAAATGGGCAGCAAAGCATGATCAAGAAAACAAATACTAAATGGGCAGCAAAGCACGATCAAGAAAACAAATACTAAACGGGCAGCAAAGCATGATCAAGAAAACAAATACTAAATGGGCAGCAAAGCACGATCAAGAAGACAAATACTAAATGGGCAGCAAAGCATGATCAAGAAGACAAATACTAAATGGGCAGCAAAGCATGACCAAGAAGACAAATACTAAATGGACAGCAAAGCATGACCAAGAAGACAAATACTAAATGGGCAGCAAAGCATGACCAAGAAGACAAATACTAAACGGGCAGCAAAGCATGATCAAGAAGACAAATACTAAATGGGCAGCAAAGCATGATCAAGAAAAGAAATACTTAATGGGCAGCAAAGCATGATCAAGAAGACAAATACATACTTAATGGGCAGCAAAGCATGATCAAAAAGACAAATACTAAACGGGCAGCAAAGCATGATCAAGAAAACAAATACTAAACGGGCAGCAAAGCATGATCAAGAAGACAAATACTAAATGGGCAGCAAAGCATGATCAAGAAAACAAATACTTAATGGGCAGCAAAGCATGATCAAGAAGACAAATACTAAATGGGCAGCAAAGCATGATCAAGAAAACAAATACTAAATGGGCAGCAAAGCACGATCAAGAAAACAAATACTAAACGGGCAGCAAAGCATGATCAAGAAAACAAATACTAAATGGGCAGCAAAGCACGATCAAGAAGACAAATACTAAATGGGCAGCAAAGCATGATCAAGAAGACAAATACTAAATGGGCAGCAAAGCATGATCAAGAAGACAAATACTAAATGGGCAGCAAAGCATGACCAAGAAGACAAATACTGAATGGGCAGCAAAGCATGATCAAGAAGACAAATACTAAATGGGCAGCAAAGCATGATCAAGAAGACAAATACTAAATGGGCAGCAAAGCATGATCAAGAAGACAAATACTAAATGGGCAGCAAAGCATGACCAAGAAGACAAATACTGAATGGGCAGCAAAGCATGATCAAGAAGACAAATACTAAATGGGCAGCAAAGCATGATCAAGAAGACAAATACTAAATGGGCAGCAAAGCATGATCAAGAAGACAAATACTAAATGGGCAGCAAAGCATGATCAAGAAGACAAATACTAAATGGGCAGCAAAGCATGATCAAGAAGACGAATACTAAATGGGCAGCAAAGCATGATCAAGAAGACAAATACTAAATGGGCAGCAAAGCACGATCAAGAAAACAAATACTAAATGGGCAGCAAAGCATGATCAAGAAGACAAATACTAAATGGGCAGCAAAGCATGATCAAGAAGACAAATACTAAATGGGCAGCAAAGCATGTCCAAGAAGACAAATACTGAATGGGCAGCAAAGCATGACCAAGAAGACAAATACTAAATGGGCAGCAAAGCATGACCAAGAAGACAAATACTAAATGGGCAGCAAAGCATGACCAAGAAGACAAATACTGAATGGGCAGCAAAGTATGACCAAGAAGACAAATACTAAATGGGCAGCAAAGCATGATCAAGAAAACAATTTTTTTCTGAATGCCTGGAATAAATAATCATAAATTATTGAGAATGCCATCACCTCGACGACGCAGTCCTATTTCTTCTATTCTCTACTGTCACTAGAGAACCTAAACATAACCCACATTTTAATAAGCTACCATCGATTTGCTGCCCATCCAGTATTTTTTTGCAATTAATAATTTGTCTAAATTAATTAGTGTAATTTCATTACGTATCACACAGGGTTAATTGATTGATGCCGGCATCTTGGGAATAGCTATGTACATTAGGAATTTACGCAATAAACTAGGGAATTCATTTTTGAACATGGGAAATTCCCCCGTGTAAACAGTTAATCAACAAAATATTCTTTGAAGTAGATATTCAACTTTTGGTTTAACTAAGCCCAGGACTGTTTGAACAGCACCCAGAAGCACTACCGACTGAACTAATCGGTAGTCAATGTGTGTATGAATTTGATAACACGAACAATGGACAAATTTCAAACTTATTTCATGTAACTAAACTCAAAATCATCAGCAGTCAATTTCAAGATAAATTCGGCATACCGCCACACTCCGTGGCATATCCACTCTGGAAATGTCAAGCAACTTCCAACTTTAATCCTCTGCAATATGACATTTGTTATTCCAAAACACAGACGAGCTGATTACATACTCATCTCCCCCTCGAAATTAATTGCGTCTAATGAAACACACGAAACCGACTAAACAATAAATATTTGCCGCAAGTAATTTCTGGAAAGCGCTATAGAGGATCATATTGTAACAGCAGTAAGGGTTATAACAGCGCGAGCTGGATTTTTTTGACTCTTCTGTATTTGTGTGCTGAGACGTCTGTTAAACGGATCACTATACTTAAGATGACAGTATGTTTCGGTACATAAATTGGAATGCGTTCCACGTTGATATTAAGATATGCAATAGGCGTCAGTGGATTGGATTTGAAACGAGAACAGATGATAGTAATGCTTCTATTGAGACAGTGTCAGACTGTAATTAATGAAATATGCTTTATTATTGCCTAGTACAATTTGTCATAGATGTGACACTGTCACAGATAATAGACTCCGTAGAAATCATAAAACGACGCTGACAATGTCAACTTTGACGCGGGGCAAAAAATCTCTTACTGGAGTGAGCATAATTCTTCATAATAATAGTCTCCTTTATTTTTGATCATAAAAATTGATCCATAAAACTGTGCAATGTGCCGAATGTGTATTAAAAATAACGCGCCGAATGTGCATGAGCTCCGTAACTAGCCCTTTTATCCACATGCACATCGTCTTATGCATGCGGGATGTATCATGTATGATCTTAAAACGCAACTCTGGCTAAGTGGGTTGACAAGTCCACTCTTTTAGGGGTGGTGTAGTTCCTCAGGGCGTATAGTAGAGGCTTTATTATTCCCTTTAGTCGCCATTTACGACATCCAGGGGAAGATATGGGGTATAGGTATGAGTAAAATATTATAAAAGTAATCTGACATACTTCGTCATGTGATTACGGTTATTTATTCACTGAAAATATGTTTTTTTATAATATTTTTTTATTTATTTTGCACGACAATTAGCAGTTGTGACAATCTGCTGTACTTAATTACCATCTGTTACTATTCACATTGCAAACGAATGATTTAATTTTATTTGATTTGAAATGTAGTGTGAAAAAATGTATTTATTGGATATAGTTGAATGTTACTAACGACGACAAAGTACCTAATGAAAATTGTACTCACTGGGGCGTTACAGGCTTCAAAAAGGTCACTCGGATGTAACAGGGTCGATGAAATTTCAGAGATGCGTTATCAAAGCGATTCGCTCCATGATTGCTGTCATATCGAACTGTGTGCATTAGAGTGTGGTTCGATATTTGATCATAGATATCGTGATCGTACAGTCGATTAGCCAATTTAAATAATCGAGTTTGTATGTCATGAGTTGTGCTTCAGAGTGAGATGAGAGTGAGCTGAGTACATATATTATATATTACTATTATATATCCATCACATGGGACCGCCTGCTCGTCCGCCCACTAGTGTCGTAGTGCCCACTCGTCTATATAAAAAAAAAAATATAGTGAGATGTGATGTGTCGTTTGATAAATTACTTCTAAAATCGGAATCAAAAACCTCTATAATGGAACAAGGATGAAGAAAAAAAGAAAATTCTAGAACAACAGAGAATCGTTCAAACTCGAATAAAATTTTTTCCTGCTTTCGGTTTTCAAAAAATTTGCAAGTTAAAATTACATTTTCAGTCTCCCGTGTGCTAGTTGTGCAAAAATAAATAGACAAAAAAACTGAGTTGACTCCATCGCCGTGACCGCTCGGCTTTCAAAATTTTGGCTATGACAACAAAAATGTGGGGGATTTTTCCTTGTTTCGGTTATCAAAAGGGTTTAATTTAACCTGTCAAACTATGTAACATTTCACCTTAAATTGTACTCTGTTGAGCTAAATTCTAAAACTAATTCTAATTATTCAATCAGTACAAGAAATAACCCGATGTTGTCCAAAGATGCAGTAACGTTCGTTGTATCCAATAGTAAAGAGTTATTTTTTACTTTCCTTATATGAAATATTAGCACAATTAGCACATTGTGCCAGTGTCAAGTTTTCTTCGTAACAATTTTAAAGTCAAAATAATTCAAAACGCATTTCTTCAATGTTTAGTCCCGTCGAAGTAAGTTGGGAGTCGCTCAGTAAAGTGATAGTAGGTTTAATAGGGACAGATGACTACTTGGAAATATACAAAAAACGAATTATTATGATTTTATTTGATTATCAATAACATTACTCACAAAAAGCACTGAAGCTTTATAAACTATTATATTACTGTTAAACTATGAAACACAATACGCAATTTTTATAATAATCGAACAAAAACTCAAATTTACAGCCAAAAAGTCAATAGTAAAGCTTATAAACATAAATCGCAATAATCACTGTTTTCATCAAAACAATAAAACTAATTGTCAGATACTAAATAACGCTGTAACCATAGTAACGCAATAATAAAATTGACACTAAACATTTATATTGCTTATGCCAAGTAGTAAATTGTCTGGTAAATGTCTTTAGTTAGTTTAAATGAATTTATTGTATGCGTATGTTGTGTGCGGTTATCATTATTACACTTGCAAGTACATCTATTATATATAAATAAAAATGTAAATATTCGTTTGTTCAAAATCATAAATCTTCGAAAGTTCTTCACCGATTGCTTTGAAATTTTGACACAACGTTGTATTCGAATACGCGCGTGTTTATATATTACAGGGTAAAAACATGTTTTTCACCCAAAAACAGATAAAAACAGGGTAAGCGCCATCTTTTGGTCAGCCACAGCAACGCGTGGCCGGGCCCAGCTAGTATATATATATATTAATTAATATATATATATATATTAATTATATATATATGTAAGTTTATTAATTTATATATATATATATATATATATATACCTTACCTTATATATATATATGTTTTATATATATATATATATAACGATAACGTTTAACGCGTTTTGCGTCTAGAAAATCAAGATGAACTAACTAATCTATTAAGTAATCTGCCCTATTAAATTTATTGACGCGTTATTTTTTATTTATATTTTATTGCACACAAACACTGTATAAAAGGCGAACTTAATGCCTTATGGCATTCTCTACCAATCAACCTTTGGGTCAACGGAGAATCACAAACGAGGTACATTAAACAATAATAAAAATACTTATATGTATGCATGGATTATAAAATTTATAAATTAAGTTAATAATATATAAAAATATAAAATAACAAGTCAATAAATATCTATATTTACATAAATATATATGAATATATAATACATTACATATTTGTGTATATGTGAGCAAATGTACTCACGTCTGTGTAGGTGTAGAGTAATTTAGCGAATATGGACATTTTAAGGATCTAATTGGCCGTGTGGCTAACAGCATAGAATAGAGATGGGGTGGCCCATCTCTTTCCGTGGGTGTTTAAAAAACAACCAAGGGATAACAAAACCGATACGACAAGCTCCGAGGAACTAGATTACATATAACAGAGTGGACTCGCCGGCCCAATTGGCAAACGTGACGTTTTAAGGCCATACGTCACTCATGCACAAGACAATATGCATGAGAAGGCCCATTATCCATCAGTGTACAATAAAGGGGCTGGTTACGGTTACGGACATGGTAAGGTTAAAATTATACCAGTTAGTTTAAAATTACAGTTTAATTGTTAAAACAGTTTGCACTAGCGACCACAGGTCTCCAGCTAAGACTGTGTACACATCTGCTTTCAATTCAATATTTCTGTCACGTTGTATCCCGATCTTCGTTGACCTGTCACCGCTGGTGTCTTGAATGACAAATTAATTAGGGTCGGCGTCCAACGGATACCCACGAGGGTGCTATATAGTGAAATAAGAACCCAACGGCGTTACTTGCGACATCTATCATAGGTAAGTGACTAGGCTTCGCCTAATTGTAACGAGATTTAATCAAAAAAGGCCATTAAACAAAACAAAAACGCGACATTATTAGAAAAAAATCAAATTTGAAAAAATAATAAAAAATAGTATAGCTGTCTCTTCCCGTGGGCCTCGTAAAAGGCGAGGACAGGCGGTTACCACGAGCTGGTCAGCAGAATAACTTATACGAGTATATTGTCAAATTGTTTTCACCACAGTATTCGATACGATTGTCGTTTATTAATTCAGTCACCAAAAATTCTCACAACGAAAACATATTATAAAATTTCTCTCAATTTAAAGATCTTAGATCAAATCAAAAGGAAGAAGATGCGTTATTTACTTACCGCGCGTGGTCCTACAAAACCGAGTCCAAAGGACCTGCTTCGTTTAGTCACCGATAAAACGGCGACTTGTTTGCACGTGCTACGCCCACAAGGTGAAAAAACTATTGTAGTAGAAAATACGTTTAAAAATGTCTTCCTGGGCATTTATTCAGTGCACAAATCACAGAAGGAGCAAAAACAAGACACATGGAATCACTTTGCACGCGTAAGTACACCAAAAAGTAATAATTTATAGTTTTTTTAAATAATTAGTTTACATTCGGCCATTAATTAGTGAGCGAGATAAAACTATACAACCGGGAAGTAGTGCTTGTCTCGCTCGTGCTACTGTCCAAGCTCATCGCTCTATCTCTGTCTATCGGTGTCATACAACGTGTCTTCAATTATAGCTGTACGACTTTGTGTGCATGTAGTTGTGCACTCGTGCCTATTTTCAGTTCACGCAATGTAAGAACGTACCGTATCTTCCCCTTTTGCTTTGATCTAAGTTAAAAATACACGCGTCAGTAGTACAAAGATAGAACTCACGGCCTTACGCATGAGAGGGTTGAATACCCCTAGGTTAGGCTTTGAACCCAATATCCGCTGTAATCTTAACACAAACGTAATAAAGGTTTATTACCGCAATGTTGATAATAAAATTATATTAAACCCGAGTGCAAACCGCAAGCTCGCAAAGGAAAATCTGACAGGCGGCCGGTTTTAATATGGTAACATTAAGGATAACAATATGAACGGAAAGTGACGCCAGAAAATTAATTCGACCTAGTAACGCGATTTTAATTGAATGGATATCAAGCCTACAAACAATGGAAATGGGACAGTCGAATAATATCGAGGAATATGTTTGTATTGTTTTTATAAAGTCGTGAAATGTTTAGTTCACGGCACCGCAATTCTTCGGTACATCTTCTAGTTTTGCATGTGTCCATGGGCGACGATAATTATTGACCATCACGTACTTCCCATAAAAAAATGAATTACTGAGGTAGCAGACTGGTAGACCATTTGATTGTACATGTCTTTCCGACCATTGACACCGTGACTATTGACCATTCCCATCCCGTACTATCCTCTATTTCTCCAAACCTTTCCAAATCCATTCCTACATCCATAACGTAGGTAGGCATCGCATCCGGGGGCGTGCCAGCGTTTATCATTCGAGACTGAAGCAAGCCCGGCCCCTGCGCAGGGGTTTATTTAGTCAGTTGCCGCTCTTTATAACGCACGCGCAAATAAAAGCGTTCAAAAACCACCATCATATTGTGTAAGTAGGTATATTTACTTTTTATTGAATTTTATTTTAAAACAAATTTAAAATTGTGTTTCAATACAAATAAAACTACTATAAGTAGTTACTTTATAATTATGGGTGACAACCCTTGCGATTCACGCACAGTGTTATTGTGTGCGTGACCTTCGGCGGTTCAGTGTAATATCACCTTTCTCCGATGCACGTAGGATTAAATTTGGCTCGCGCTGAATGAAATTTTATTTTGTTGCTATGTTTTTGTAGGTTTTCTGGAGCGTTGTTAGGGAGTGAGTCTTCTGTACTTGTACTATTAGTTATTCTGTTATTATAATATAGTAGAATTTATGTCCTGATCTTAGCAAAAGGTAGATTTTTTTCGAAATGCCCCAAAAAAGAACATTGCGAAGTTATTCAAATTCGATCCAACTGCTTCCATATTCAAATGCACGTACTCGTACGTATAGGGATGCAAATGCATTCTAAATAGGTACTACGAGTACTTGCATTCTCCTCGCAACACACTAGCTTAATTAAAATAGACATACATGGATAATACAATAGCTTATAATCATATTAAATCCACGTGTCTAACAGAAACTGATTGCAATATTGTATGTACTATAACTATTGTTAGAAATTCTATTAAAACAAAATGTTAGATAATTTAAGTAATCTAGCTGATTATGCTTTTGTTCTGTTTCTTTCATGCAACCATAAGCAAAAGAGTGGCCTCCCTGACAGATCGTGGTGCAGCGCCAACTTTCCCCCTGACCAGTCTGCAGTAGGAGCTGTTGCGTACAGGGTAGTCTTTAAGATACTTTATACCGCGAACGCGGAAGTTATGGAATGAACTGCCCATTGAGGTTTTTCCACTGAGCCACGGCATGGTTCTTCAAGAAAGGTGTAAATAGGATCCTGCAAAGTCGGCGGCGCACTCGCAACCCCCTGGTATTGTAGGTGTCAATGGGCGGTGGTGACCACTCACCGCCATGGGGCCCGCTCACCCGTCTGTCAACTCTTCAATATAAAAAAAATCAAAGCTATCGTTATAAACTTATAGACAGACAAATAACTTATATCTGAATCCCATAGGTTATATCTGTATGACACTTATGACCCAAATGACAGAGTAACTGAAAATTCCATAGACCAAAACAATGCAGCGCTGAAAAGACTAACAAATCTATCATCGCCTATGATACTTGTAAAATTATACTAAAAATTGTCATTTACATTCTAGCGAGTTGAATCAAAAGCGCAGTTGAAAACATTGGTATTTCGTGTGCAAATGCCGACGTCAATTGGCCCCAACATTAATTAATCAAACGTGCCGAGCCTTTGATGTACATCTGCGCTCATTCGAGTGTAATCCGGCTGGCTCAGTGATTGGTTGAGATTTGAAGGCGATTTCGTAAAGCGAATTTATATTTACGTATGCGTTTTAGAATAGATCAATTGGACTGTATCTTCAAAAGTTAGAAATTTCATGATTTAATTTTTTTAAGTAAAAATGATAATTATGCAGAAAGAAAAAAATATTCAGAATACAATATTCATTACTATAATGAAATTATTGAAGTTACTTCTACCGTTTTATTAATACGGCTATTTGAACATTTTTTCCATCTATAAAATTAATCAACCTGTATTTAGGTCTCAGTAAGTAACCGTCGATGTGTATACCAGTCCGCACTAGGACCGCTTGATGGATTATGGGCCGAAATCTGCTAGTGATTTACTAAGAGGTGGCCTGTGCGCCGAATAACTAATAGTACAAGTACAGAAGATTCACTCCCTAAAAACGCTATATACTCGTAAATCCTACCCTTACATACCTAGAAAATTTCGTTCAGCGCGAGCCAAATTGAATAGTTCAGCGCGCACGAAGAAAGGCGATATTACACTGAACCGCTGAAGGTCTCGCACACAATGACACTCCGTGCGTGAATCGCAAGGGTTGTCACCCATAATTATAATGTTACTACTTATAGTAGTTTTATTCGTATTAAAACACAATTTAAATTTAATGTTCTAAAATTAAATTAAATAAAAATTATTACCTATACCTACTTACACAATATGATGGTAGTTTATAAAAGGCTTTTATTTAAGCTACAGAGCTTACGGCAACCGACTGAAATAAACCCCTGCGCAGGGGCCCGCCGCTGTAGGCATATTTTCGTATCCAAAGTGCGGAGTGAGTCAGGCCTGGCTGAAATCGTTAAAGTCTGACGTTAGTATAGTAAAAGACATTTTGAATAGACGTAACAGAGGGCCGACAGAGAAATTATGTACCTACACATTTTTGTTCATAAATGTGAGTTACATATAAATACCTACCTAAGAAGCAACGTCGATATTGCACTTTCTTCCTATCAATCATACGCAAATTACACGTGTGCCGCGAATGCCAAACATGATTGACTGGGAAATTTGTTTTTCTTAATGATTCATTCCATACTTTAACATAGAATAGGACACTAAGTTAATTAAATTTAAGTATAATTTGTAATTTCTCCTTCTATTAAAATTTTATACGTATTTTTTTTTCTACCCTCCCTCTGCAGTTTACGTAATTTTTACCTATTACCTATTTTACCATATTACCTATTTTTAACCATTGTACGTTTGTTCCACAATAATCAAACATATTAGAACCATACATATTAGATAAGTTAATATAGCAAGTTAAGGGTGTTCCAAAGGAGATTTAAGAAAAACTTTGGCATAATATAGTCACAAACAAAAGACTGCAGTGCCTAATGTAAGAATTTCGATAATAAATCTTGCTTACCTACTGTCCGGTTATGTAAATATACGACCGCCGAAACTTTTACTGAAAGGTTGAGGCCGGGAGACAAACATTGTAAGTGTAAATGTGGGGACTATGATTTTTCATTTTGTGGGAATTGGTACATTCGTCTTACTACATAGGCAGGCAGGTACATTTTATACCGCGAACCGTAGGCTGTAGAATGAATTGCCTCAAGAGGTCTTTCTATTAAGCTACGATATGGGGTTCTTCAAGATTGCTGTGAATAAGATTTTGTAAGGTCGGCGGCGCACCCGCATGCCCCCTAGTGTAGCAGATGTCCATGGTCGGCGGTAACACTTACCATCACGTGGGACCGCATGTTTGTTCGCCTACTTCACTATAAAAAAAAAAAGCGCATTTGTACCTTGACCTTTTGACCTTGACGTATTTTGAACACCGCTCGTACCCGTAGCGCACCAGCATTTCGCACACATGCAAGGTTCCGAACATTTCTACACCAAATAAACTGCTTTGTCCCTTCTGCTTTCTGATATAATTTTTCAGGGCATTAAGTGAATTGACGACATAAAAAAAGTTACTTGTATAATAAACTATATCGAGTTTACGAGTAATCTGACAGTATTGATATTTTATATAATAAATTGTAATATTGTAATGAATTTATTCCCAATGTAAGTTTAAGTGGGACTCCCTTAAACTCGTAAAAGAACAATTTATGATCTTCATATTGCTGATTTTGATTTATGATGATTCCAGAGACTGTAGTAACAGTTTAAGCAACTTGCGCTTTCCAGTGTAATAATATTCCAAAATAACGCTTTACCACTCTCAATATAGAATCATTTTACCATTTCGTAACAGTGAACATAATTAAAATACATTGTTAAAATTATTGTTCAATGGACATACATCGCCATTCGATGCTCAATAGTTTTAATACCAATCGATTACTGAAATGGCTCTGAATGTAGAACACTATTAGACTCCAACGTGCCTGCCCTAGATTGCTTGTACAACATATCTAGTATTTATTCTCAAATCGATGTAATCGATGGATATAAATAGTCTCTTTGTCTCAAGAATCACAGAATCAGAGGCACTCTACAAAATTTCTAGACAAGTTTTGACACCTGCTGTATTTTGTGTCATTTAAGAAGTTCCAGATTTATGCCCGCACTGCTCACCGCCTCACGTACATTGAGTGTGGGTAATTTATGTAGACGGATATTATGGTATATTAATGGAAGAAAGTTGAGTTTTGTCATTTAACGGAGGACTATATTGAATTTTTTCATACTATATTTTGTTTAAGCTCATAGCGGTTACCTATACCTATTTTACCATATTACCTATTTTTAACCATTGTACGTTTGTTCCACAATAATCAAACATATTAGAACCATACATATTAGATAAGTTAATATAGCAAGTTAAGGGTGTTCCAAAGGAGATTTAAGAAAAACTTTGGCATAATATAGTCACAAACAAAAGACTGCAGTGCCTAATGTAAGAATTTCGATAATAAATCTTGCTTACCTACTGTCCGGTTATGTAAATATACGACCGCCGAAACTTTTACTGAAAGGTTGAGGCCGGGAGACAAACATTGTAAGTGTAAATGTGGGGACTATGATTTTTCATTTTGTGGGAATTGGTACATTCGTCTTACTACATAGGCAGGCAGGTACATTTTATACCGCGAACCGTAGGCTGTAGAATGAATTGCCTCAAGAGGTCTTTCTATTAAGCTACGATATGGGGTTCTTCAAGATTGCTGTGAATAAGATTTTGTAAGGTCGGCGGCGCACCCGCATGCCCCCTAGTGTAGCAGATGTCCATGGTCGGCGGTAACACTTACCATCACGTGGGACCGCATGTTTGTTCGCCTACTTCACTATAAAAAAAAAGCGCATTTGTACCTTGACCTTTTGACCTTGACGTATTTTGAACACCGCTCGTACCCGTAGCGCACCAGCATTTCGCACACATGCAAGGTTCCGAACATTTCTACACCAAATAAACTGCTTTGTCCCTTCTGCTTTCTGATATAATTTTTCAGGGCATTAAGTGAATTGACGACATAAAAAAAGTTACTTGTATAATAAACTATATCGAGTTTACGAGTAATCTGACAGTATTGATATTTTATATAATAAATTGTAATATTGTAATGAATTTATTCCCAATGTAAGTTTAAGTGGGACTCCCTTAAACTCGTAAAAGAACAATTTATGATCTTCATATTGCTGATTTTGATTTATGATGATTCCAGAGACTGTAGTAACAGTTTAAGCAACTTGCGCTTTCCAGTGTAATAATATTCCAAAATAACGCTTTACCACTCTCAATATAGAATCATTTTACCATTTCGTAACAGTGAACATAATTAAAATACATTGTTAAAATTATTGTTCAATGGACATACATCGCCATTCGATGCTCAATAGTTTTAATACCAATCGATTACTGAAATGGCTCTGAATGTAGAACACTATTAGACTCCAACGTGCCTGCCCTAGATTGCTTGTACAACATATCTAGTATTTATTCTCAAATCGATGTAATCGATGGATATAAATAGTCTCTTTGTCTCAAGAATCACAGAATCAGAGGCACTCTACAAAATTTCTAGACAAGTTTTGACACCTGCTGTATTTTGTGTCATTTAAGAAGTTCCAGATTTATGCCCGCACTGCTCACCGCCTCACGTACATTGAGTGTGGGTAATTTATGTAGACGGATATTATGGTATATTAATGGAAGAAAGTTGAGTTTTGTCATTTAACGGAGGACTATATTGAATTTTTTCATACTATATTTTGTTTAAGCTCATAGCGGTTTCGTTTAGGACTTAGATATAACGGTAGGTACAAATTTTTAGTGTTATTTTTATACAAGCCGCTCCCAAAATTTATCGCCACATAGGACATTGTTTTTATTTATTTATTGTGTACATCGTATTCTAAAGTTACACCAAATACAAATTTGTTTAAAGCCAAGTATACGTTGAAAAAAGATACGGTACAAGTCATATGGTTACCCAAATAGACCAAAGGTCCTGTGCTAGGGTCAACTATTTAAATAAAATTGTTTTTTTTTTGTTTATACGGTCTCAAAAAAATGTAGGTAAGTATATGGTTGAAGTTAAACTAAAAGTGAAGGGTTTATTGTAGTAAATATACATATACGTATAATTATATATATGTCAAAAAATCTATGCATATTTTTATGTAAAGTATAAACTAAGTATACCTATTTATTATATAAAATATAAATAAATATTTATTAGAAATAGATGTATAAAGCGTTTAAATATTTATGTATGTAGTAAAATGTACCTATTTATTTGGTTCTTTTTATCAAGTTACTATAAGAGACTTTATTTAATTAAAATTATTCGATCTCGTCGACGGATGTATTTCTATACTAGCGACCCGCCCTCGCTTCGCTTCGGTTTATAAGTTCTTCATTTTTCAAAATTTCAAAATATAATATAGCCTATATTAGACACGGATAATGTAGCTTCCCATTTATGAAATAATTTTTGAAATCGGTTCAGTAGTTCCAGAGATTACCCCCAATATATCCACAAACAAACACAATTTAAACTCTTTATTATATTATTATAGATGATTGATCGGTATGTAAACAAACCAAAGTACCTCTCATTTTAAAGACAATAAAAACATAATAATCAATACCGCAAGGAAACTCCAAACAGACCGTTAGCCCGTCACAATAGAGTCACACAAAGCGCGATCGGTAAACATCGAAGCGAAGTGTTTGCTTCTCCATTATTAGGAGCCTTACAACCGAAGTGTTTTGATTTGAACTAACATTAATGATGTGGCCGCATGAGAGTTCTTGATTACATCAGTTATGTTTGATTATTTGTTTTGCTACTATTGAAATGGAAAATAATGTTCAGGATTTAATCAGAATTGTTTGTGTTTGTTTCCTTGTTACAATAACATTGAATACATTTTATAATTTTAATTGTGTAGTGCAATGAAATTACCATACCCTACACCACAACCTATATGAAACACGATCTGCGTACGTCTCTCCACAGCTGGATATAGGAGGCCTCTTCTAAGTCACATTACCATCTTCGGCTCTTCTTATCCAGTCACTATCGGTGACTTTCTTCAGGTCGTCTGGTCTATCTGGCCGGAGGCGTCTCACACTGACTCTCCATTCGAGGACTCGTTTTATAATCTTTACAGTATATCATTTATAAAACTCTCTACCACTTAGGATCTGGCAGCGGAGATTTCTGGAATAACCGTAATTACTACAAATATATGCTGCGAGGTATTTGTTTACCTTTTATTCCTACTCGATGTTTCGGCATGGGTTACACCAACCGTGGTCACCAATACGTCCGCGGACATTGTTAGTGTAGTGTGTCGCAGCCTTTCCGAATGTGAAGATCAAATCTGGGTAGTTGATAAAACTGCTCGCAGCTTCCCATCCTGGACTACCCGCCTCTTCAGTCATCTCGTGACCATGGCTGGTGTAATCCGCGCCGAAACGTAGAGTAGGAATAAAAGGGAAACAAATACCTGGATTATACGCGTCCAGACGCGATTTAGAATATAAAATGTAGTAAACATGTTAATTTATTGTATAAAAAATAATATTTCTTCCAATTAATTAATTTACATTTTCAAGAGTCTTTAAAGGCAACCTATCAGAAGTATTGAAAATTATAATTGTTAGTTTGATACGAAAACACGGAGTATTCAGATGTATTAAAAACTCGCAGCATATATTTATTTGTAGTAATTACGGTTTATTCGATAAATCAACACTGCCAGAACCTAAGTGATAGGGATTTTTATTTTTTCGTCTACAAATCCCCACTGGTCGTTACTTCCATTTTACCACATTAATATAACTGAGTATAAGCTACGGCGTAGCATCAAGTTGGCGTGGTCGATATGCTACGATTAGAACACGGAAGTGCTACGAAGTTCTACGAATTAAATACGACATACACAATGGTAGATCTACTTAGGTAGATCTATCATCAGAGGAGAGTTCTTGTGTGTGACGAAAATAATTTCACTTCAACTTGAAAATTAGCCAATTTACCTTCTATAATCTAGACAATAATAAAGAAGTAACGACGAAGTAGTGCATGTACATGACATATTTTTTGAAATACTCACCGCTGTAAATTACGAATAATACAAAATCCAAATATTTTTTATTTCTGCTGCTGTCTGTTTAACTTACTTTCTGTGCAAGTATTATCACGTAAAAAAACACTTATTTTCTTTTTATAGTGAAAGAGAACTTTCTCTTAATTTTTCCTTGAACTTTATACCGAATCCGTGGGATTGAATTTTCTTTCAGTACAAGGCTCAATTGTTCTTTTTTGCATTCATGTACACACACGTATGGACGATAAAATATAGCATAGTTATATATTATATCGTGGATTAACATGTAGGGCACATTTTATCAAATTCCGTTGCAAATTTTATACGAGAATCATTATAAAGTCCACAAGAATAAAGTCGCGGACACAGGTGTGGACTCTCGTCCTAAACGAAATTTTTACACCAATCTATGACGGTGGAAAATGATAGAGAACAATCCGCGTACATATTATCGTACCGTTGTTTGATACCGGTCGGGCTAATATCTTATTTTGTAAAGAACTTAATCACGGAACGATATTTCAGTTTAAACAATTTGAAGATTTTGCGACATCCTGTTGGTCTAAGGGTCGAGGAATTAAAACTATCAAGGGTTGAACTCTAAAAAATATACACGATTTACCAGTATAAATGACAATTACAATGACGTACCTATAATTTGTTTTTTTAGACATCTAGAAATATGTCAGGCCAGAAGCTTTTGGACCTGATTGGTACTCAATATAAAATAATAAAATATCAATATAAAATATCTATCATTAAATTGGAAATATTGACCTAAGATGATTTTTTTAAGGTAATGTAACAGACATACATAACAAAACATATTATTGAATGCATTTAGTGCTTTGGTTGCAACAAGATTATTATGTAATCCATGTATCACATCAGATGTAAGTCACCGAACAGCTTAACCCGTAATCCGTGTCAGTCTTACATTGAGTAAATCCTCTCTAACAACATGTCTGCATCCGTACACACATGTCTGTGCATGTGTGTGTAATCAAAACAAGAGCGACAGCTTAAAACAAACAAACAGTAATTACTATTAAGTGCTGCGCAAATAATACGCCGCCATGTTTAATTTAGACTATTTGCGGTAGAGCCGCATGTGATTTACATATGAATATAGAATTAAATATTCGTATCTAAATATGTATTTAAACATATCTCTGTAATACAAATATAAATGTAATAGTTAGCAAAGCAATAAGTATCATTAGATCTATTAAGTTAGGTTGTGTTCTAGTGCGGGAAGGCATGGGGTGGTGGTGGGGGGGGGGGGGGGGGGGTTCAGTCAACCGAGACACCGCACGGTAATGTAAGTAATTTTAATTTTAATTCACGCACAAATATATTTTGGAATAATTTCTTTGCATTGTAAAGTACGAGTGATACAAAGTCGAAAACAACGTTTTTTGGAATTTTTGTCTATCTGTGAGAACGCACGTCACACAAACCCTCGAACAGTCCCACGGCCAGATGAATTAATGATAATTGTCATAGTTATAACTTTTGTGCCGCGTTAATGTTTAGGGTGCTTTTTATACAGATCAATTATATAAAAATTCCACGGGAAGCTAACCACGCATACTTTAGCGTCTACGCGCACGGAGTCGCGTGCACAGAGAGTTATAAAAACAGATCGGAAATCAGGTACCTACTAACATATTCAACAAGCATACTAAATAAACATCATTTTAAACTAATGTTCCTATTCATCAAGAACGTATTCTTCCGAATGCACTGCGTGTTTCTTCAGATATTGGATATCGCATTACGATTGGTATTGCACCTGCGCGGCGGTCGATATTGCTTCGCGACGCGCGGTATGAGTTACGACATATATTATGAGGTATATGAGAGGGTTATGGTACTCGTATTAAAATGAACATAGGGTAGTATTGAGTAACTATCGATAGTTTGACTATCGACAGTTGACCTTGTAAGTCACATACACTATGAATAGTATAAACATGTGCCGATAAATCGATGTTATTGATAGAGTAAATTGAGCAATTCTATTGCTGGGCATGGATATTATATTTACTATCGATAGTGTTATGTTCGATGGCATCGATACTACTGCTACCTTCCATTTAAGAGCAATGGTATTGAAAAACCGTTGACTCAAATAAAAAAAATGAAATGACGAATGAAAGCTTTTATTTCATAGATATATCATTTTTAAGGCAGGTAATGTTAAAGCCGTGGGCGAACCACAAATAGCTTTTCTCTTCTTAACTTTATTAGTTATAATCTCTTTCATATTTTTAGCAAAAGAAACCCATCTCTTTAACAGTTATAATTGCTGTATGATGTATGAGTTTGTCATGACACTGCACATTCCTGTGGGCATATTGTATTATACCTCCATTATATGCAGCCACTGCCGCTCGACCTTCGCGCTGTCCTATTTACTTCCCTGCCCAATTCCTGCTGACTGCCGTGGAAATGGGCTACATGTAAACTAGGGGTATAGTTATAGTGTCGTCCATAGATAAGTACTTACAACCTTCTATTGCGATGAATTACTGATGATTGCGATGATGGTTGAACTTGGAAGAAAGTATGGGGCGGCAATGTAAATACAAACACTCATTCGCTTCGACGCTGAAGCAGTAAATTTTTGGGAAGTAAATAGCGCAGCGCGAGAACGGACGGCAGTGGCTGCATGCAAACGAGGTATTATTATATATCGTCTTTATGATCACCAAAACCAATATAATAATTTATGTACATTTTGAGTAGACACCAATACAACGAGTAATTAATATTTTTTTAATTATTTAACTGATCTTCAAACAAGATACGCAGACAAAGAAAAAATCCAAAAATAAAATCTATTCAGTGTTTAGACAAATATTGCTGTAACCATCAGCTGCGTTTTATCATCACTAAACAGACAAACGTTGTTCATCAAGCGATGACATGATGATTTTTAGTTGATTTACAATCACGCGTCTGGCATATTAAACAAACGCTCCTTTGTTCTCTGTAAAAAAAATAGATATTTATGTGTGGTACGTTAAAGATCCGAGGAAAAAGGTTTATTTACGAATACGACATGTTAAAATAGCTAGAGCGAACCACGTAGTTATCGTATTTTTATATTCTACTGACTTCGTTACTGTTATTTAGTTTCGAAACGCGAAAACCGAAATCTTTTCCTTATTCTTACATAAAACCCTTTATGTTTGTACTGTAGCTGTAACACATACGTATTGTAACACATTTATACGTAACACATTGACAAGGTATTTACTTCGTTGTGTGATTCTTCAGTTTGATTCCTTGTTCGGCTATACTTACGTACCATACCATAAAATCAGCCTATGTCTCTCCACTGCTGTATAACAGCCTCTCCTAAGGCTCCACCTGGCCGCGGGCGTCCCACACTGCGTTACGAACAATTTTTTTTATTTATTTGTTAGATATATTATTCTATTATATTATTATTCAATAGATATTTAGATTATGATGCTGAATCAAATTTCTAAAGGTTTGTATTTAAATGAGAAGCAAAAAATACCAAATAAGCAGCCTTATGATCAACAAAACAACGTATTGTTAAACATCTAAAGTAAATAATCGTAAATTACCAAATTAGCTAGCGACTTTTGGCGAGAACTCGAGAAGTGAAGTTGAGTTTTTGTTTAATTTATTATAAAAATTGTGTATTGTGCATTTTGCGATTTAATAGTGACACTTCAATTAAACTTCAAAGTGATTTTTTTGTGAGTAATATTTGTGATAATCAAATAAAAGTGATAATAAAACGAAAAACGCATTTGTGATAATCAAATACGTTTTTCGTGTGTTTCTTATGGGTCCTCTTCTGTCCTCAGTAAACACACTATCCCTTCACTGAGCGACTCCTGACTTACTTCTACGGGACTGGATATTGACAGGATACATTTTAGACTTCGAAATTGTTTAATGGGAAGAAAAACTTGATACTAGTTGATGGTGCTAATTGCACCATTGCCATATATGAAAAGAAAAAAAAATGCTTCCATCGATTTGCTGGCCATTCGTATTTTTTTTCTTCTAATGTAATTGTTTCTCATTTCCATATATGTACATATAACTTATGGAGGTTTTTGTACTGTAACTTATGGAAGTTTAGACGAATCACTATTTTTGAATACTTATATGAGAAATTTATTTAAATATGGTAGTTGACGGTCACTGGATTTTTTTGTGAGTAAAAAATAGGTAGGTACTGGATATCGATATGGTTCACGGCTTGTTCGACAAATAAAAATTAAAACGAACATACTTAAAAAATAATTTTTCAAATTTATTTAAAATTTACGTAGATGCGAGCTTGAAAATTCTTGCCGCTAGGGCGTGGTGAGGAGCTATAAATAGTTATTGTATCTCTTGAGTTGGTTGTGATGGTAATAGAAGAATGGTGCCACTGTTCCTCTTCTAAATTATGACCTCAGTGTGACCTCCTTTTTTTTATTATGAATTTCAGTATTTTTTTTCAAGACGTTCACATCTTAATTTCACGCACTGGATTCACGCACGCGCATGTTTAATCATTTAATTAAGTAGGTACCTGTCTTATGCCGTCCTGCATAGAGATACACTTCATGGAGTTTTATTATGCGCGTTTCTGAGCTACAAGCCATGTCATGTCAAAAAAAATATACTTTAACTTGAGTTATGAGACTTATGAGTTATGAGAAAAACACACACACACATAATTAATCATAGTTAATAATAATAAGCTAAATTTCAAAGGAAAATATGCGATACCACCTGTCTTTGTTTCTCTAATATATACTTCTAATTCAGCAACTATTTTTAGACCTCATAGAAACTATTAGCAGAATCAAACGTTATCTGGCTTCTTAGAATTCCTAGAAGAGATATTAATTCCACGGGTACACACAGATTCTGGCAAAATTGCCAGTCACGAGAAACTTATATCCCTGTATGTACACAATTGGTAGGTAATGAAAATAAACCGACTATACTGTTGCTATCATTTATTATTCATTCAAATAGGCCGTTAAGGTTCGACAAATGGTAGGCGATCTGGAGATGGCTGAGATTTTGGATGCCACTTTATATACATGTATATATTTTTATAGAAAGAATGCAACAGACGAGCAGACAGTCCATCTGATGGTAAGTGGATACTGTCGTTCATTGACATCCGCGATACATGCCAACATCAGTCCAAAATGACAAACGTTGCCATGCCCCCGAAAACGCTACCCTTCTTTGGAAATTTAAGAATGGATTTGGAGCAAGGGTTGGGAAAATAAGGAGGGATAGGATAGAATGAGATGCGAATAGACTCTGGCATATCTGACTTACTACCGAAATACGTACGTACATTGTGCATTGGGGGAAAAGGATAAAGTAGTAAATGCAATACAGTCTACGGTAGTCTCCTGTGAAGGAGGGGTAATGGGGTTAGTCGAGTGTGCAAAGGGGCTGTGTGTGGGATTGCAATGTGTCTACGCCCTTCCCAACTTGTTCCTTTGAGCTGCAATTTGCATAGGAAAAATCACGACTCAGATAAATTCGTCAATAGTCTTATAACAATACATAAATCATAACATTAAGATGCTCTGATAATAATTTAATTCTGATTCAGAGGTAAAAAAAAATATTAAGGTGTTTTGTTCCAACTAAATACTTTCCTGTCTAATGTAATTTTTGTACACGTCTGTTTTTATTATACTTTTCTGTCATCGATTTATGATGTTTACGGTTACGATTTAGATACACAAGCTAACAGCTCTATCTAAGGTAATTATTGTCTTGGAAGTATTAAATCCAAATAGTTTTTAAATCTTCTCTAAGAATTAGTCTAGACTCTAGAGTAATCGTCTTATAACTGTGCCAAGTTTCATAAGACCGAGAAGTCTGAGAACTCTTATTTATTTTGCGAGCTTTCGAATTTAGTCGCGGAGTGCCACCCCGTCGAGCTTTTAATGGAGCTCTTCAATATCTCTATAACTGGAAATACTGTGTTTTAGTTTGTGAAAAAGTTATAAAGCTTTTAGGTTTTAATTAGAAGCGTTTTATTCTTGGCCGCCAGACGGAATGTTCGCGTTTAAAAATTAATATTTTCACACAGTAGCAAATCATTATTATAAGCAAGAACGTATCGAATGTTCGCTTTCAAAACGCGAGAACGATTTATCAAATGTAAATTTTGGACGTTATACTTTCGCTAATTTTTAATTATAAAATTCTTAATGATGATTTCCGAGCAATGCGGCTTGCGTCCTTCGTCGATTGCTTGATTGTACGGCATGCCTTCCGAGCAACGCGTCATTGCTACGTGTTATATGATGGTTTTAATTTAATTAGTTAATTAATATATAACATACCCAAATTGAATTTAAAATGATATCTATCTATTAAATATAAAAAAACAAATGGTTTTTTTTATGAATTACAATTTTATTATGGCATCTACATCAATTGGACTCGTATTCTGTTACCTCATCATTATTTTCCTCGTCTTCTTTATTGAATCGTCACTGTCGTCATTTAGAAGAAGAATTGGCATTTATGTAATCATCAGGTCAAATCGATAATCATCAGCGCTTCTCTCGATAATGGCTTGCCTTTCTTATATTGTTTTGGTCGGTCACAACTTATATATGGATCTGAACTTAATAATAATAATTATATTAATAATTACATGCCCCTATTGAAAATTTCCTAGCGAAATTTAATCTGTGTTATAGAAAATACTTATTTCTTGGTTCTGTGGCCTCCTGCAAACTGTCCAATATGCAATTATTGCATTATCAATCACTGTTATAGCATTATCAATATTTTATAACATGATAAGTGACATCGGTAACAACTACTATGACTAAATGCATTTTAGCTGTGCTCTTGGCGTATTCGTCGAATTTTATATTGTGAATGAATTTGACACAGATGTAACCTAAAGTCCGGACAAGGACATTTCACCTTTATTAATTTTAGTTTTTCCAAGTTAATTTATCTAGATTCCCCGAGGGAATCAAATACTTTTAAAACAAAATCCACGCGGGCGAAGCCGTGGACATAGATTATGCTAAACCGCGAGACCAAAGATAGTAGAGAATATAGATATGATTTTTGTAACATGATATCAGATAATAGAGGGGGATAACTGTTGTTCATAATGCAGAGTGGGATAATTGATGTGATACCTCGAAGAGATGGGGGTGGAAAATTATATTGAAGATAAAGCTGTGAATAAGATTCTGCAATGTTAGCAACGCTCTTGTAACCACTCTCGTTTTGCAGGTTTAGCTTATGAAAAGGTGAAATAGAAATTCCATCTGAGAGAAGATCAGTAGAGAAGAAATAGTCTGAACTGTTTTTTTTCTAAGAACTTGTGGATAAAGCCTATCGGCAACGTGCTGGCGGTGCTTAGGAAAGTCTTTGTCCAGAAGTGGAAATACAAACGCTCTTTTTTTTTTTATATACTAGTGGGCGGACGAGCAAGCGGTCCCACGTGATGGTAAGTGTTACCGCCGCCCATGGACACCTGCAACACCAGGGGGTATGCGGGCGCGCCGCCGACCTTGCACAATCCGACTTTATCAATCGTATGTTATGGTAACATTTTTTACAAGTAATTTGATAACACCTTCAGCATGTAATGATAACGATTATAATGATAATTGTGCGGGATACGTATGCACTAACACGCAGTAGAATGAATGCTAGTGTCTGTACTCCGCACCAACTGGATCGCCGGGGGGTGTGGACTGTATAATAGGGTGTTTCCGTGTCTTGATTAAAACAACAAGGCTTGTTCTTCAATAGAGCCGGGGTAGCGCAGAGGTACTTGTTTTTCTTCTTTGTTCTTGTTCTTGTCGGAGTGGATGCCGCTGCGGAAGTGATTTTGACCGGAAATGGTCCGCCTATTATTCGCATATTGGGTTCTCCAACTTGCGGCTAGTTGCGGGATTCCTCCACCGCCGGTCAACGTCGGGCCTCCCCTCCACTTGTCCATTTATGTACCCCTCCCGCTACCCGCGGGGAATCATTTATTTTCCTTATCACTAACACGTATTTACATTGATAAGATCCTAGTATGTCCTCAATTACACTATGCACCAACGATACCTATACTATGCACCAACGATTTATGTAGGGACATACTAGGGATTACTCCATTATTTCCATATTATATACATAAAAACTTAACAACTATTTGCGAAACTATATACATGTTTGCCTAAGTACCCTAGCCTTTTCGTCGTCAACATATCTCCCGCCGTCGCCGTCTCGCGATCTAATTGGTAGAACGACGATTTTCTTGGTCGGTCGCCGCAGGATGTGGCCGTTGCTCGTCTGGACGTCGATGATGCGAACCTCGCCGTCTTGCCCGGGGTACGTAGCGATGACTCTTCCTCTGGGCCACGTGTTCCTCGGTAGGTTCGGGTCGCATATGACGACCAAGTCTCCGACGCGTGGTGCCTCGCCGACTGTGCGGGGCTCCCGCCGGTACTGTAGCAGGGGGAGATATTCTCGGAGCCAGCGGCGCCAGAAGTTATCGGCTAGCCGCTGGGCGCGCCGCCAGTGTTTGCGCGCATTCACGTCGTCTGCAGTGAAGGCGCCCGGTGCTGGGACATGTGAGTTAGGCCCCAGCAGCAGATGATTCGGTGTGAGCGCCTCCGGCTCCTCCGGTGTTACCGCCACGTGTGTGAGTGGGCGGGAGTTGACGGTGTTCTCCGCCTCGATGAGTAATGTGTGGAGTGTCTCGTCGCTCGGGTACTTCTCGCGTAGCGTCGCTCGTAGGGCTTCTTTGACCGTGCGCACCATGCGTTCCCAGGCCCCGGCCATGAAGGGGGCGGAAGGGGGAACGTGACGCCACGCGATGTGTTTCGCAGTTGCTTCCTCTTGCACCGCGGCTAGTGCGGCCTCGGTGAGTTGTTTTTCCGCGGCTTTAAAGTTAGTGGCGTTGTCACACCATAACTCCGTTGGGCAGCCGCGTCGCCCCATGAATCGTCGTAGCGCAGAGATGGCGGAATCTGCGCTGAGTGATGCTGCCACTTCCAAGTGTACAGCCCTCGTGGTCATGCATGTAAATAAGGCGACATATCTCTTCTCTCGATGTCGGCCCACGGTTACTTCGATGGGACCGAAGTAGTCGAGCCCGGTGAAGGTGAACGGGCGCGCGTGATGTGCTACGCGCGCGTGCGGTAGATCGCCGGTGGCTGGACTCGTCGGTTTCGCCTTCTTCAGTTTACATGTCATGCATGCCTTTATGACGCCCCTTACTGTAGGGCGAATCTTTCCTATGCACAGTCGCTGTCGCAGTTCGTTGACGATTAGCTCGACGCCTCCGTGGTGCATTTTCCTATGTACATGGTCTATGTACAACCTCGTATAGCTGTGTGAACCATCCAACACAGCCGGATTCGTCGTTTCCTCGCTAATCTCTCCTGCGGCAGCGATTCTTCCCTTTTGTCGTAGCAGTCCGTCGGTTCCCACAATCACACTTAGTGCGGCGAGTTTGTCGTCTCCCGCCGGTGTGGCGCTACGCTCGATGCGCTTACGTTCGCATGCGTAGCTGTCCTCTTGTGCTGCCTTCATCCATTGATGTTCCGCTCGTATGAGATAGTGCGCTTCCATCGGTACGAACTTGCACTTGCCGCGCGCTGGTTCTTTCTTTTGTGCAGTCTTAGCGTCGCCTTTCTTTGTTCCTGACCATGCCGGGTCCGACGTCGGGTTGGCAATGGTCCTTTTGCGACGCGCAGCTGCTACTATGTGCCTCCTTTTGCGGCACAAGTCGATGAATTGTAGAGCGCGTGCGGTGGCCCGGATCAGGCGCTCCCATTTTGAAAAGCGCGTGATATCGGGCAAGTGTGCATGCCCCTTTGTCGTGTTCGTAATTGCGCAGCATTTCTCTTTTTCTTCCCCGGTGCGTTCGGCTATTGTGCTTGCTTCGACTGGCCATTGCTCCTCGGGCGATAGTAAGAAGGGCGGGCCGATGAACCATCGGTGGTCTCTGTTGAAGTCCGCGGGCGTTGCTCGTGTCGCGTCGTCGGCTACGTTGAGTTGCGACGGTAGCCATCTCCATTCCTTTTTCTTTGTAGTATCTTCTATTTCTGCGATACGATGTGCGACGAACGTTTTGAACGCCCGTGGTTCGGCTCTGATCCACGCGAGTGCGGTGCGTGAATCGCACCAGTAGACCCGTCTTGTTGCCTCAAAGTCGTGCTCTTTTGCGACGTTCTTGGCCAGTCGCGCGCCGAGTACTGCCGCCTGGAGCTCAAGCCGCGGGATTGAGACGGGCTTGAGCGGTGTGACGCGGCTTTTTGCAGCGGCCAGTGCGATCTTCACGCTGCCGTCTGCTCGTTCTAATCTCCAGTACACGGCGGCGGCGTAGGCTTCTTCGCTTGCGTCCACAAATGTGTGCAGCTCCCTTCTCGAGGCCGGTTCCATGTCGTAGCAGCGGGGAATGCGAAGCTCCTCCAGAGCGCGCAGCGTTTCCATCCACCCGTTCCACTTTGGTTGCAGCTCTTCCGGAAGCGGTTCGTCCCAGCTCGTTCCATACCTCCAGGTATCTTGCATGAGTCGTTTCGCCGGAGTGGTTATCGGCGACACGAGTCCGAGCGGGTCGAACAGCGACATAATTATGCTGAGTGCTTCCCTTTTGGTGGGTGGGCGTCTGCCTTCTATGACGTCAGATGGTGTCCTTGTAGTATTTACGCGGAAGCCGATGCAGTCTTCCTTTGTCTCCCACAGCAGGCCGAGTGTTTTCTCTGTCTCGCTTCCGCCGATGTCGACTGTCGTGGCTCCGGGATCCGTTGTAAATTGTTTCACAACGGACTTTTTGTTGGACACCCATCCGCGCAATTGAAAGCCGGCTCGACGGTGTATCTCGTCGACCGACTTTACGACTCTCGCAGCTTCCTTCTCGTTTGTGAAGCTGGTTATGAAGTCGTCCATATAGTGGTTCATTTGTATCTCTCGGACGGCGCGTTCGTCTTCGTGTGCGAACTCGGCGGCGTTGCGATCTTTAATATACAACGCGGTGCACGGCGATGACGTCGCTCCGAATATAACCGACGTCATCTTGTACTCTTGTGGTAATGTATTGCCTCGCTCGTCGTCCCTCCATAGGAAGCGTAGTGCGTCTCGATCTTCCGGTCGAACCTTTACTTGCATGAACATCTCCTTGATGTCCGCTGACACGGCGATGGGATGTTGGCGGAATCTCATGACGACTCCGGGCAGTGATTGCAGCAAGTCAGGACCCGATAGCAGCATGTCGTTGAGGCTGCGTCCGAAGGATCTCGCAGCGGCGTCGTGGACGACTCGGATCTTTTCTTTCGCCGGGTTGATGACGGCGAAATGTGGCAAGTACCACGTTTTATTTGCAGGTGGCGCTGTAGTCGCAGGCTCGGCGTATCCCGACGTTAACAAGTTAGCGATACGCTCCTTGTACTTTTCCTTGAGCGCCGGGTCGCGGTCGAGTCTCTTTTCCAAATTGTGCAGCCGTTTGAGAGCGTCCCCGTAATTGTTAGGGATCTTCTTGTCATCTTCTTTCCACAGGAGTCCGGTCTCGAACCGCCCGTCAGGTAGCCGTCGACTGTGCTTATCCAGTAGGTCGATGGCGCGCTGCTCCGGGTCATTCTTGGTTGTCCTCGGTTCGATGCCCAGTGACTCCAACTTGAAGAAGTTCTTCATTAACTTCTCCATTTCGTCGCACTTCTCGCTGATGTGGCCGCAGAAGGCGACTGGTTCGCACACTGAAGTGCGACATCCATGTAGCACCCAACCTAGTAGCGTGAGTGACGCTACCGGCTTGTTTCTTCGTCCCGCTCGGACCTGGCGTGAGACGATCAGCTCCCAGTTGTCCTGCCCGATGAGAATCTTCGGACAGACATCCTTGTAGGTGAGCTCGTCCCTGATGTCGTCCAGGTGTGTGCAGTCTTCCAGGTCCGTTTCCCCGATGGTCTGCGATGTGAAGTTGAGACGCTCGATGGTGCGTGCGCCCTTTAATTTGTGCACGCCGTCCGAGTGTAGCCCTTGTATCTGTACGTCAACAGTGCGGCTCTTTTCATGCTTCATTTCGCCACCGTTGATGCCTTGTATCCACATTGTGTCAACCGGCCCGTCGATGCCGAGCGAGTTGATTGTAGCCTCTTCTATGATGGTGACGGTGCTGCCTTCGTCGAACAGCGCGTAGGTGTGTATCTTCGCGTGTGGTCCGGCAAGCACTACTGGCGCAATCTTCAGGTAGGCTCGACGTCGATGCGGTGATGAGTTCGCGGCGGTGGCCTTGTTGGTCAGCTCTGTTGTTGACGTGACGATTTCTTCTTTGGGCTCTTCTGTCTTCACTGTTGGCGGCAAAGTTTGACGTGTACGATGTAGCAGCCGATGATGTGACATCCCACACCCGTTGTGTCCGCATGGCTTAGCTCGGCAACTGCCCCGGTGATGGTCACTACACAGGCAGCGGAAGCAGATGCGGTTCCTCTTCGTTACCTCCCATCGGGCGTCGAGATCGCTCTCGGCAAACCGTTTGCACGAAGGCAGGTAATGATCTTCTTTACACAGCGGGCATAGTTTTCTTTTTCCATCGTTAATGGCGCTGTATGTTCGTTCCGTCCTTTTCTTTGTCGCCCTCTCTCTCACACTCGCAGGTTCAATGATGGGAACGGTGACTTCTGGCGGTGCGTAGGCACTGCATTTGTCGGCCTCTATGTTGAGGAACGTTGACAGCAGGCTCAGCGTGGGTACTTCGTGCTCCCAGATACTTGCAAAGTCGTACCACTTGCTCTTCAGTATGGGTGTGAACTTCTCCATTATAGCCCGTACTAGCTCGGGGCTATACAGGTAGTTGTCCCTTTTCATTGCTTGTATGGTAGCCACAGCGTTGGCCACCTTACTGGCGAACACGCAGAGGTCGCGGGGCTCGTCGTTTAGCTTGCGCAGGCACTTCAGTTTTTCTGTTTCGCATGCGACGAGTGCGTCCGGCCTCCCGAATCTCCTTGCGAGAGCTTCCATTATGTCGTCCGGCTCTCGGTGGGCGGTAAACAAACTTGCCACCGCCTCTATAGCGACACCCTTCAGGCTCTTCCTTAGCCGTGCCAGGTTGTCGCTCTTCGTGAAGGTGTGCTTTGAATCTTCGTAGGCACCCTTCAACCCCAGCCATGCGCTGCCTTGCCCATCGAACGTCGGCAGCTCCATAGTATAACGCGGTGTCTCCCTCGCCGAAATCTTCACTGCCTTGGAGATCGCGGTAGCCATTTGCTCCACGATGTCTGCAGTAGGGCGCGCGGGCCGAGACGTGCTTCGTTCTCGGTGCCTATCCTCCCCATTGTTGGAGGTATAAGCTCCCCGTCCTCGTCCTTCCTTCCTTTCCGGCGAGATCTTGCGAGACTTTGGCCCCGCCCCCTGCGGGGGTATGGGGGGGGGGACCTCGTTCCGATTTAACCATTTTTCCAACCGGAACGATTCTTCTTTTCGTTTGTCGTCTTCTTCTTCTTCAGAGCTTGATCCCAGCTCCGCGAGCCTTATCTCTTGCTCCTTAGCAGTCAGGCGCAGCTGTAGCAGGGTTCGTTCTATTTGTAGACGCTCCTTCTTCTTCGCGGACGCAGTAGATCGGTGCGACCTTGCCGCGATGCTTGCGGCCCGTGGAACGATTGTGACGTCCGCCGTCCCATTATCATCGACGTGCGCTTTGCCTTCCTCGTCTCCACGTATCGATTCTTCTCTACGCGTAGAAGTCGTCTTCGTAGTGGCCTCGGTGCTGGTGGCCGTGGTTCCTGTAGCTGTCGTGCCCGTGCTCGTGGTTGCTGTGACCGTAGACTCTGTAGTGGCAGACGTTGACTCCGTAGCGGTCTGTGCTCCGCTCTGCGACCCCGTTCGGCTCTGTGACCTTGTTGTTGCTGGCATTGTAATAGGTACGTCGTGAGAACAACGTAACTAAACAATCAAGTCTTTGAACGTCTTTGGAAATCAAGATCGGAAATCAAGATTAGAAACCAAGATTAGAAACCAGGATTAGGAAACCAAGATTAGAAACCAGGATTAGGAAACCAAGACGTGAAATCAGGACGTGAAACTGAAAGATTGGCCCTAGTACGGACGAGTACGATGCGTCGTGCCGCTCTCCGTAGAGCCGTAGATCGTACGGGGATTCTTAATAATCCTACGACGCGACCGTATCGTCTCTTCCCGCTATTTCTTTATAAATAACGCCGTACGCCGTTCTTCTTATTCCACGAGGTCTTCAAACACGACTTGCCTGATTCAATATCCGGCTGCTCGAAGGACCATAGATGTGCGGGATACGTATGCACTAACACGCAGTAGAATGAATGCTAGTGTCTGTACTCCGCACCAACTGGATCGCCGGGGGGTGTGGACTGTATAATAGGGTGTTTCCGTGTCTTGATTAAAACAACAAGGCTTGTTCTTCAATAGAGCCGGGGTAGCGCAGAGGTACTTGTTTTTCTTCTTTGTTCTTGTTCTTGTCGGAGTGGATGCCGCTGCGGAAGTGATTTTGACCGGAAATGGTCCGCCTATTATTCGCATATTGGGTTCTCCAACTTGCGGCTAGTTGCGGGATTCCTCCACCGCCGGTCAACGTCGGGCCTCCCCTCCACTTGTCCATTTATGTACCCCTCCCGCTACCCGCGGGGAATCATTTATTTTCCTTATCACTAACACGTATTTACATTGATAAGATCCTAGTATGTCCTCAATTACACTATGCACCAACGATACCTATACTATGCACCAACGATTTATGTAGGGACATACTAGGGATTACTCCATTATTTCCATATTATATACATAAAAACTTAACAACTATTTGCGAAACTATATACATGTTTGCCTAAGTACCCTAGCCTTTTCGTCGTCAACAATAATTATAACGACACGCCATCTCCTCTCAATGGCCCACACTACAATTCGCTATGCTGTAAGTACAGACACGCATACAAAGTTCTAACACACATTTGACTTTAACCAAATGAGACTAGGAATCGAACCTGGAACCTTTTACAATTTTTTTTTACAGAAGAAAAAGGCGGCAGACGAGCTTACAGTCGACCCGTTGGTAAGTGGATACTGTTGTCCATAGACATCCGCGATACATGCCAACATCAGTCCAGAATGACAAAAGTTCGCACGCCCCCGGATGCGCTGCCTACCTTTGCAGATTAAGGAGTAGATGGGATGGGATGGAAATAGACTCTGGCGTATCTCACTCACTACCGAAACATGTACGTCATTGGGGATATACGATAAGGTAGGAAATGCAGTACATTTCAAGGTAGTCCTCTGTGAAAGAGGAGTAACGTGGCCAATCGAGTGCGCCCAGCGGCTGTGGGAATGCAGCATACACTCTCCCCCTAACTGCAGCTTTACTTATTAGGTAAGGGTACTACCAACTGAAGTAATCGGTCGTCGTCAACATTATTGTGTATTGTGTCATCTGCCTAACAGATAATCCCTACAGAATTCAAAACCGGAATTCAGTACGTTAATGCCATACAATTGAAACCAGCTCCATTGTTTCGAATTGGATTAATGCAGCCAGCTTAAATTTCTTAAGCCGTAGACAGTTTCAGAAGAATTTAATAAATGTAGAGATATATTTCAAGATTTACTTATTTTAGGTCTTATTGATTTTTTTTTTTATTTAATACAAGTTTGAATAACCTATTTTTGAATAACTAAAGTAAAGAAGTTTACATTGAATATCAGTACAAAGTCGATAGAATTCCGATACGAAAAAAATGTAAACATAACCCACCTTTAAATTTGCTACCATCGATGCATGCATTCGGCCCGGCCCATTCGGTATTTTCTGTGTTAATTTAAATATTTCTCTAAGTTTACTGTCGACCGACATGTTATCGAGATTGTTTGGTTGTTGCGTCAGTAAACTAATTGCAAGTGGAAATATAATAAACAATATCTTGTTTCGACGGAAATCGCCTGCCTGCAGTTTTTTTTTAATTTTAGCCCCCGGCATCAGGGACATACATGTCATATAAGCAAAAGGGCTTATCATTTAACTAATGTTTTATTTACGCTGAACCTACGCTAACATGAGCAATTTCCGGGCGTTTGTTTGTTGTGTTGTATTTACTGTGTTGTCTATTTATGTATACATCTTTTGTCTATCTATATTTATTTATCTATAAAACGTACGAAAAATATGTATTCTAATCTGTCCTTCCGGCACCTGTCATCGAAGTTTTCTCATTTTGTACGATTGTTTTACCACGCAGAGCTATTAAAATACTCCTCCAACTTAACTTATCTTATCAGAGATGGTTATCACTTCGACTCAATGGGATCTTTTGTGTTCCCCTAACCTTATCTTCTAATCTGCTCCCCGAATATTATATCCACATACTTCAGGATATCCGGCAATCGTAAAAGCCTGCAATCTTCTGGCTTCAGGTTATAGTTGCCTAGAAGACTCATTCTGCATCTCGCCAGACCGTCACATTCGCACAAAAGATGCGTCATGGACACTTCCCGCAGATCTGCATTCTGCAGATGTTATCCATCTGCTAAATTCATTCTACAGAAGAGATTTTTTGTACTGAAGTGGCCCGTGAATACTTTAGTCAGTTGCCGTAGCCGTTTTCCTTTGTAGGAATTTTCCATGTCGAGCGTGGATTTATTGTGGAGCCTGGACCTTTTTGCGTGCTTTAAGCTATTTAGAGCCTGTCATTGCTGTTGGGCTTTTATTGGGCTTGTTTTCTAAATACCTTTTTATTGTTCCTAATGCCAGACCTACAAAGGGTTCCGGTCTAATGAATTTGATCTGTGATCCCTTTCTTGCCAGTACATCTGCCTTTTCATTGCCTTTAAAACCCTCATGTCCCGTGACCCAACTTAAGTTTTGTATGTGAAATTAACTAACACTAAAAACGAGCACATCCTCTCAATAACAAGATTAGGGAAACGCCATCTAAAACCTGACATGTGTAATGAGTATGTGTCAACGCCCCAGCTTCCTACTAATAATTCGCGCATAATTACACTCATACGAGCCTCCTGGGTCCCATACGAGTAACGTGAATTGATGATGATTACTGATGTGTTTATTGTATGTGCCCAGGAGATTTGAATAAGTTAAGATCATATTTTAAGTTAAGATGAAAAAGCCATTAATAGTGGAACTATAACACGTTATCTCAGGTTAGAACAAATCAACACATATTTAAAAAAAAATCTTTTTCCTTTGGCTGTAGGCGTTAGGCGACTTTAGATTAGCACCACTCTATATTTACCCGTGGATCCCGTAAAAGGCGACGCAGGGTAAACAAAGCCTGAGGAAGTACACCACCTCTAAAAAAGTGGACTCGCCTACTTGCTTGGCGTCTTTTTCTAGTTATACTGACTCGATTGGCTCATTATGAGCCAAGACTAGAAAGACTATAGTATAGAAAGGTGTATAGACTATAGACTAGAGGTGTGTATATATGTGTGTGTGTGGAAGGTATATTAATGCTGAATGTGATAGGGGAAGAGAGAGGGGCGAAGTAAGGCAATTCCTAAATTATCATGTAGAAGAATCGCTTCAAACGTATGATTTATTCAACAAATTCGTACAAAAAAGTCACATAAAAATGTTCAGAGTAGACAGGTATGCTAATAAAATTACCAGGCCCGAAACGGTAATCGTTTCTACTCACCCAACTGCTCAGACCAATATAAAGTTAATGGACAGACCTTTAATAAAAATACGTAAAGCATTGTCCGAGCGTTCACACGATTACCAACATATTTTGCACTCACAAACGATTTATTGCGTTGATTATACCGTTCATATTCGTTGAAATGAACTGGTTTGTTCTATTGGCTGCATACGTTGTATTTGCAATTGGCGCTACCTAGTCGCCAATTAAATTAGTAATTAGTAAATGAGCTGTAAAGTAATTTGTATTTGTTCGATAGTTTGATTGGTCAATACAAAACGTGCTACGTACTTCAATAAAATGTAAATTGTATCCTTGACTGAAAGAAACCGATACGAGAGTTTACATGTCGAACGCACGAATGATTCTTCTTAACGTGCCATCTTCAAAGGAAGTTGGCGATCTTTATGGCAATTTGAACCTTGGGCATAGCAGCTCTAAACAACGAACGGGTGCTTGTTTTAAACTATTGACGAAGATTTTTGAGCCAAGATGTTGTCCTTCTTCAAGTCGTCAGTCCATCTGGTCAGATAGCGTCCCACGCTACGTTTCCCAGTACGTGTTCTCCATTCAAGGTCTAATTTCAGGTAGTAGGTCGATGAGAAGAGCTGAAGACCGTGTGTGACGGCGATCCTTGGCCTATACCCAGCAGTGAAGAAACACAGGCTGATTGGTGATATATTGAGGTGTTGAGGTGTTGTTGCTTATATAAAGGCGCAACAATGGCAGTCATAATCCAAGGCCAGCAGACTAATCCATGGAATAATCCAGCAGACCAGCAGGCGATGGTAAGTATGGTTGTCTTCTCCGGTTTTTTCTTTCCCTAGATCTATTCTTAGATAATTATTTGTATAATAACATTTCATATTTCTGCTTGTGTAAAATGTGCCCTAAATATTCAAACTTTCTTCTTATAATTGCGGGAAGAACTTCCAATGTCTTGCCCATACGGCAAACTTGCCAATCTAAATTTCGCACTGTCTCTCCAGCATATCCTTAACATACTTCCATAAACCTACATTTCAAAGACTTACTTTCTGCTCATAGTTTCAGCCTTTCTACACGACAGTTTCAGTTAGTGTCCACGATTCAACGCCGCATCGATAACAGACGAAGATCTGTTTGTGGTGGTGAGATTTATATCCAGCAGTGGAGAAACATAGGGTGATGATATAGTACATAGGTAGCTCCATAAATAAAAGTATAATATATACGTGATAGGTATATACGTATAGGTATATGAGTGTGTGCCAAATTTTTCAAACATCAATTTAAGGCCTGTCCTGTAGCTTTAGGAGGCGAAACTCAACGGGCGTGGCTCAAGGTATAAATCCTGATAACAGCCAATTTGATGCATCAAAGCTCTGCTAAATTACCTCTTTGGAGTGCGAGAGTAACGGGCAATGAGCGTTTGTATCTTATTTATGAAATTACCAATTTATAAAAGCTATTATAAATTAAAAATAAAATGATGATAAAAATACTAAAGTATGTTTTTTTTTTGTAAGACGGGCATGCGGGTCAACATTGATGGTGAGCGGCTACCGACGCCCATGGTCATCTGCAACACCAAGGGATATGCCGTCCTTTAAAATTCTATTCACGACTTTTTTGAAGAACCTCGTGTTGTTTTCCATATATGGTTTAAAAAATAGTTATATAACACGTTGTGAGGTTTCAACGTCTATGTACCAGTTTTAAGATCACTCAGTTTTTTTTTAGTATTGATAAACTAAAGGTCCTGCAACTGTTTTAATTGAACAGTCCTTAAATTAAAAAGAATCCTTAAATTAATCCCTAAATAATAATAAAGAAATCGAACAGGAGTGCCGCAAAGCGAGACCCCGACAATTTAGTGATAGCCTGATAACATTCTTAATATTATATTATAATTTAAAAATATTTAATTCAGTTGTTAAAAATACTTTGTTTTATTGATCATGATTTGCTGCTCATTTAGTATTTTTGCCATTACAAACATTAAATACACGCCTCTACATAATAAGCAATCATTACTTCGATAACACCAAATGCCCGCAGATTTGCTCGCGCGGGTTTAAATTGCGTTTAATTGTGATTCCATACAAAATTTGACACTGTTAAATATAAAAATAAAATAAACACACATTTAATTGTGAAACAACCGGATTTCATTAGAACTTATGCAAATAACCACATACATAAATATTTTTTATAAAGATTTTACGAACATTTAATACATATAATGGGTCGTAAAAATGTGAATCCAACCGCAATAACCTAATTACCAAACAATTTACTATGCGCGGGCTCCTAAATGGCCATTAGAAAAACATCTGGGCTAGACATCAAAGGGACACTTTGTTGGTCGTAAAGAAACTAAACGTTATTGGGGCACGCGAAGTCGTCTGGCCATTGTCAAGGGATCGAGAAATTCTTTCAACGTTGAAGCTAATTTATTAAAAGAAACCCTATTGAAGAGATATTTTAAGAAAGAAAGAAAGAAAATAGAAAGGAAATTTGTTTATTTATTACAACACTACACAAACACAGAGTAATAATAAATTGACTAAAGACTAAATTGACAGCAGTGCATGCCATATAAGCAAATAAGCAGGGCTAATAATTTCGACAACTTATTTACTTTGGAAATATCTCAAATAAAAGTCACGAATTACGCGTAAGGCGCATAATGCAGAAGACTAAAAAACGGAAAGTGACAAGTGTATTTTTCTTTCCTTTAGGAATAGTAAAGGACACAGACGTGCAAGTGGCCCACATGACACGACCCACAGTAAGTGACTACCGCCGCCCATGGACGCCTGCAATACAAGAGATATGCGGGTGCGCTGCCTACCTTACAGAATCCTATTCACAGCTTTCTTGAAGAACCCCACGCCCGCAAATTTGTTAGTGAGTCGGAATAAGTAGACATTTTGATTATTTATAATAATTACAAGTAAAATATAAAATATTGGAGCCACAATGTATGTTATAAATTAATCGTATTATAAAAATAGTGTTTATATAAAAGTTTACGTACGTACGTATTGTGTCTGCCTATTTCATCGGTCACCTATCGCTGTCCCCAGGTTACTGGTAGAAATCTCCTAAGGGGATAAGCGCGCCTTTTGTACGAATGTCCATTGTCCATACAATAAAGTACATAAATAAATAAAATAAACATTTTAAAACTGAAGAAATACCTTGATATAGTAGAAATACTTTGTTAGTATGATATAGTAGACAAGTCACCCAAAGCCACGCTTGTGGTATTTCAACGAGAAATTTCAACAGCATTCTAAACGATGCGAAAGTAAAACATAACAACGAGACAGCTCCAAGTTGAACTGGCGTCTTATCAAGCAAGAAGTCGTTATGCAAGTTACTATGTTCCACTATTTTTATGATAATAACTCTCTAACCATAATCTAGCGTTTAACGAATACGATTCTCTGTATGTGTGTATTACATAATATCTTGTATCAATCAGCCTTTAATGTCCCACTGCAGGGCAGAGGCCTCTTCTAGTAAATCACTGGGGGGTTTAGGACCGCAATCCACCACGCGGGCCCAGTGGAGTGGATACATATATTATAGATTTTTCTTCATTTCTGGAGCATGCTGGTTTCCCCAGTATCTGTTTTCCTCTCATCGCCGAGCAAGTGACATTTTTAAAAAAAAATCCGTACTTAAGTAGTGGTGCGGGCCGAGGATTTGAATTCAAGATCACACGAATGTGAGCAGAGTACAGATACCCCTGGGCTATCATACCTCTGTATATATCTATAATATAATCAAATAAATTCGGTGTACACATGGACAGATGAACAGTTTTTTATATGATATCCTCGTACGATCTTCCGCTCTTCTCTCATTGAAATACTGAATAAATGAATGATTATATTGGAATTTATTTGTAATCATAGATACAAATACAAAATCTTAAGTATCTGTTCGGTAATGATTTACTAAAACTGTGTACAAATCTTTAGTGTCCATTGTACAAGCTACCGCATTATTATTATTCACCTTTTCATTACATTTTATGTCAAATCAGAAAATTAATTACAAAATATAACATTTCCAGTACTTTAATTTGGTACACAGAGGAGTAATAATTGGTGATGTCATTGATTTTATTTAATTTTAAACGAATTTGGTCTGGAAACTGGTCAATCAACCACCACAAACCCAGCTACAGTAAATTAGTTAAAAACATCTGCTTACTTTATTATTCTGTTTTAGGCTACTCATACGTTTGTTATTCTAATTCGATCCACAAAGAAGTGCATAAAGCATTACTTTATAATTGTACATAGAGTTTCAATTATAACCCTGCTGTATTATACTTAGTTATCGAAGATTCGTAGTAACGTCGCAAATCAGCTCCAAGTTCCACAAGTGCGGAATGAGTGAAGTTTAATTTCGAGAAGTCAAGCAAAAGTTCGCGTGCACCGAGAATTTACTACTCTGAAATAAGTCTACACTTGTTCACTCATTTGTGCATTTGTCTTTTGTTCGATGTTTAAATTTAAGCTTTCTACGCTTAGAGAAATTCCCTTATATTTACGGATCCACTTACAATAGAAAGACAATTTGGAAAAAGAATAAAGATTTTTTATAACCCTACAGTTTTTATAATAGTTACTTATAAGAACTCCCTAAAGATACAGAGGTATATTATGTAGATACATGTAAAGGACACACAGTCAGTAGGCTACTTTACTGAACGCCCTACTGTTAGGTGTCTAAATAAATTATACATATGTGTTTGTCCCTTTCATTTGTAACTATAGCCTCTTGGAACTTTTTTTTATAGAAAAAAGGCGGCAGGCGACCATACAGTCCACCTGATGGTAAGTGGATACTGTCGTCCATAGACATCCGCGATACATGGCAACATCAGTCCAGAATGACAAATATTGGCACGCCTATGTTCCCAATAAATTAGGAAAATGAGGAGGGATAGGATGGCATGGGAATAACTAATAGATAAAAATAATTAATTTCGCGAAATAAACTAACGAACGAAACAGTTTTTGTCTTCTCTGCTATCTCTTTAAAATTAAATTAATGTTAAAAAACTAATGTTAATGTTAAAAAAACATTAAACGAATGTTAAAAATGTTAAACGAAACGATACTTAATTTATACTATATTAATGTTTTAAATCCAGTTGACGATTTAATGGTTTTTTCAACGTGTTAATTATTAACGGTTAACAGTTAAATTTTATTAAGTGGAATACCGCCAGTGACCCAACTCTAGTAAGCATGCGACGGAGTCCATATCTATCATATTTATCTATATGAAAAAATATTTAGGAACATAGACATTATCAATCCAAAACCTTCATTAGAAGATCTGATCTAAAACAGTGAGACAAACAGGTAAGAGCAAAATTTAAAAGTGTTTTTATTACCAAAAATCGAATTGCAACCAAATGTTACCCAAATAAAGCGACAGCATCCAAAAACACAAAAAAACAATGTCATTAAATATGCAAACAAAGACGTAACATCTATAAATCTACCCACGAATCTATTTAAATAAGCCCAAGTGAGGACGGAATTGGGGACAACTCTTTCAGTTGCAAATCGGACATTCATGAATTTGCAACGCGGCGGTTTTCTAGAGGTCGCGTGGCTCGAGGCCGTCTATCACAAGATTTCCTGCCGGGAATTTTAACTATTCATGCACCACGTAGCTAAGGATATTCTGTAACACTGATAGGTGTGAAGCGTTTTCAAAATCGCTGACTTGCATTTAGTCCAACCAAACTCTAGAGTCGGTGCGCACAGTGCGGTCTTCAAGATACTTTACAAGTATACCGCGGACCTGAAAGTTGTGGAATGTACTGCCAGCTGAGACTATCCCGCTACGCTACGACGACATGGGGTTCTTCAAGAAAGTTGTCAATAGGATTTTACAAGGCCTACAGCGCACCCGCATACCCCCCGGTGTTGCAGGTGGCCATGGGCGGCGGTAGACACTTACCATCACGTGGACGTGGACCGCATGCCTGTTTGTGACCTTCACAATAATAAAACCAAATATACTTACTTTATATACGTCTTTAAAAGTGGTTTTATTAATATTTTAGTTATATAAAATCCATTGCACAATTGTTTCTAAATAATATTATGTAATATATGTATCAGGAAACCCGCATTTTTTCTCGAGAAATAAAAATAAATCTGGTAAGTGTATACTGTCAGGCATGAACACTCACCTATGCCAACATCAGTTGAAAATGACAGACCTCGGCACATAGTTCCCGCCAAAAAATCACTATGATAATTAACCATACACGAAGAAGGCGTTCCTGTCAGCAGGAGACCAAGTACAAACTTCATACAGCTTAATAACAACCTAATAAATTTTAATCCGACTGTCTCTCAACCCACCTGAAACAACTGTGCACCACATAATTTGATACGCAAGAGCGTTTTAATTATCACACGCTGCAGTCACAGTTTCATTAACCAACAGAATGGCAACTTCACATTAGCATCGAAAAAGCCCTCATACACGGATTGTAGCTACGTCATTTACACAAGGTGAGTTTCTCGAACGCGTGTTGAACAGAAAATTGATCAAGAATATGCTTGCCCGGTATAAACAACTGTTATCTCCTTGTATATATGAGCCTTAAAGCATTGGCCAATCGAGCTTCGCACGATTACAAACTTTATTTTCGTTCGCAAATGAGTTTATCTGGCGATTTTAAAGTTCATTTTCGTTGTTCTAAGTGAACCAATAAGTATGTTTTACAACGTCATATTTTCAGTTGACGCTACCTACACGTTAATTCAATAAGTTGATAATGAATCGCGAAGAGATTTGTATTCGTGTGAAGCTCAATTGTCTGATACTTCATATCTTTATTTCAGAGCCCAAATGTTTCTGGTACTTTGTTTACACGGACGACGTAACTGTGTGCGTGAAGCGTATTTTTAGAGTTTAAATAAAGTAACCATATCTTTTTGTTGCTAGTACTGTGCTGTGTAAACGAGTTGCCAGAATAATTACATAGACGTAGAGATGCTGGAAGTATCAGTAATAGCTTCTCGGCTTCCCTGGTGTTACGATTATGTGATACACCTATATACAGTAAACGGACACGGATTCTTTTACATTTTACTGAAGTACCTATCTAGGTGAACGATTTGGAGGGGAGTGCACCCTGCAATCCAACAGCCGCTGGGTGCACTCGACTGGCCTCATCACCCCTCTGTCACAGAATACTACCTTGAAATGTACTGCATTTCCCACTTTATCATATTCCCCATTGTACGTACGTGTTTCGGTAGTGAGTGAGATATGTCAGAGCCCATTCCCATCCTATCCCTTCCCATTTCCCCAACCCTTTCTCCGAATCCATTCTTTCATCAACAAAGGTAGGGCGCATCCGGGGGCGTGCTAAAGTTTGTCATTTTGGACTAATGTTGGCATGTATCGCGGATGTCTATGGACGACAGTATCCACTTACCACTAGATGGACTGTATGCTCGTTTGCCACCTTCTTCCTATAAAAAAACCTACCTAGGTGATAAATATGACAATCGTAAAATTTTAGAGACAATTAGTGTGGGTTATGGAAGTAAGAATCGATTCTAGCATGATTAAGGCTACACTTTAAAAAACTTGTCAAAGCAAATTTTCTCTGTTTTAATGTAATTATTTTTACGTAATTATTAATTTCATATGTAAAGCGCGCGCCACGAGCAGGAATAATTATTGAACCGTAATATGAGGTATTTAGTAAAGTGGTCGTAGATCGATGATTTCATACAAATCTCTTTGCAATCCAGTCTTGGCTGACCTCATGTCAATGACCGAAATTCTTCTTGATCGTGGGCGCGCTTCAGTATGTATGTATTTTGCATTACCATTTGGGTATATATTGTATTTTATACTTCATTATTATTATATTGTATTATTGTTTTATTCGAATTATTAACTTTATGATATAGTCTACCTCCAAGTCATTTCACTGCCGGTTGGTTGACTGAAGAGATCGCTTTTAGCAATAAGGCTTGTAATTAATTAGTTTAAAATAGGAATGTAGCAAAGAATCTTCATATATTAATTCATTCATTCCTTATTTGTAAGCGCCTGTGTAGTTTAAAACTAATTTTATTACAGAGTAAACTATCTCGCTCACAAAAATAATGCAATTAATATCACAATAGTATTCTGAGTGAACCCCTCGAAATGAATATAGTTATCTCTCCACGCTCGGAATCATCTTTCTCATCGTCGTTAAGACGAATAATTTATTGTCTCCGAACAAGAACGAATGTGATCTATCCAAGCTCATGTTCTTGCTCTTATGCGGGTCTTCGCAGCGTGACTCGCATAAAACATAACTATTCCAGCATGTCCAAGCACTTATTCTTTGACGCTGCCGGATCGCCGATGCGTGTTAGCTATCTCCAGCCCGCACGCTGCCTAAATGTGTGACGAAATGTGTTAAAGTAGCCCAGGAAATTAATTTAAATTTTCCATGTGCTAGCAGATTTTGTGACAATTTAGGGTTAGTGGACGGGAGCACAATGACAATTTAGGGTTGTGCAGACCTTGTGATCGTTGTGAAATTAGAATATTTTTATTTTATGAATTGAATAGAGTTAAATTTTTGAAAACAATTTTTCAACATTAATTGTGTCTCAGGTACTCTCGTTACTGTTTCTGGGGTTGGTTTAGAGATCCAGCGGAACGATTTTAATAATATTCTATTGAATTTATGGCTCGATCATTTTCATAATAAAACTTTGGTAACGTAATAAGAACAACGAGAGAAAACTAGAAAAAATAAATAATTAAGTATTCTTGAAAAAATTCGTAAATACATAAAATATACATATATTTATTTAAACGATTTCCCCAGGAATTGGACGTGTACAAGAGGATGACTTAATATCTTACGGCACCAGATCAAACAGAAAATATAACGCGGGTGCAATTTTAGTTTTACTTATTAGATAAAACAGAGAACTTTTTAAAATTCCGTTGAATAAATAATTTAAAGTTTGAAAATAACAAATGTACATAAATTATATACGATACAAATAATGAAATAAACAGCGTATCTACATATATAAATATAATGAACCTATCGTACAATTCTTTATGGAAGAGGTATATGGTATGGTTATGAAAAGGTATGGTTCTTTATGGCATCCACATCTCCCCTGGTGTTGCAGGTGTCCATGGGCAGTGGTAACCACTTACTAATTCGCAGACCGCCAACCAGCCACCTTTTCCAAGAAAGAAAAGACGAGCGGGCAGCACACAAGAAGTAAAGTGAATAAGATAATCTCTTATAAAATCCTTAAAAATCCAAACTCGTTATTCTACAAAACACGATAAGTTTGCGAAAAAAAACATATTTTTAGAAGTTTTGACGCGAAACAACCTAGTTAGTAAATTACACCATTTAATGAAATATACTACAAAATTGTGAGTACATACCTATATAACATGTTTCACTCAAATCATGTTTTCACTGAAATCATTCAAATAACTGTATTTTAATTGTATTTCATGTATCGTTATGTTTTGTGTAAATTACGAGTATGTCAGACAAATTCGAGTGTCGTACTGAATGTGTAATTCTGATTTGGATACCATTCTGCATACTGATTCAAACGACAGAAATGGAATTTTACAGGAAAGAATATTACTTTGCAGTTGACTGTACATCACACAACAGCAATGGCTAATAAATAACCGTTTCGGACTTTTTCGCGGGAACTCGAGAACATCACACAACAGCAATGTCTAATAAATAACCGTTTCGGACTTTTTCGCGGGAACTCGAGAACATCACACAACAGCAATGTCTAATAAATAACCGTTTCGGACTTTCTCGCGGGAACTCGAGAACATCACACAACAGCAATGTCTAATAAATAACTGTTTCGGACTTTCTCGCGGGAACTCGAGAACATCACACAACAGCAATGTCTAATAAATAACCGTTTCGGACTTTCTCGCGGGAACTCGAGAAGTAAAGTTTTTGTTTGATCATTGATCATTGATCATTGTAAAAATTGTACATTAGGCGTTTTCTTGTTTAATAGTGATAGTTTATTAAATTTCAAAGTGTTTTTCGTGCATGGTGTTTGTGACAATCAAATAAAAGCGTGTGATTGCGTTTTTCACGTGCTTCCAAGGAGTCCTCTTCTGTCCACAGCAAACCTACTATCGCTTTACTGGCTTACTCCGACGGGACTGGACATTGACAGGATACGTTTTAGATTTTGAAATTGTTTATTACGAAGAAAACTTGACACTGCCAGAATGTGCTAATTACACCATTGCCCTATGTGAAGGGGAAAAAACCGTTTCCAAATCTTCTGTTTATTAATCTTCGTTTATATAAGTCTTACGTAAATGCGCTTACATAATCTGACAGTCTAACTTTAAGCAAAGGGATGCCTACAGTGGGAAGGCTTTTATCTAAATTAAATAAGTCCTAAACAGACGAGCACCTACATTTTTCACAAACCCGGTGTTTCGCACAAAGAAAATTAATCTCTCTTTCTGTATTAGGTTAAGTAAATCATCTGCGGAACAGATAGCCTTGTTTTCTGCTACATTTTTTGGTATATTTTTTTCACACAGAACAAATTATTAATGTAATTTTTATACACTACTCGTATTATACAGAATTCGCATCATCAGTGGAATAAAGACAAAACTCGAAAATTATATATCATTAAAATAATAAAATCTAAATAATTATTACAGTGATATTTTCATGATTATTATCTTTTACAATGTGTGTTTATTTTGCAATAAAAAAATGTGTTTATGGAATGAATTTTTAGCCATAATTATATCAAACTAGCTGACCCGACAGACGTTGTCCTGTCCAAATTTCAATAATTTCAATAAATTCATGTAAAAATCCGATAGAAGAAAGCACTCAGTTTTTTCCGAATTTTCCAATTTCCCGGGCAATTTTTCCAATTTTTGTTTCCCTAAAAGCCTTATTCAGACTATTACGAACATTTACGTTCCAGCCGTTCTCAAGTGATGCGCTTACCAACGAACAACATTTAATTTTTATTTATACTTATATCGTATTATGGACCGAATATTAGAAGAAGTTCCGGATGAGAAGAGCCAAAGATCATTTGTGACCTGTGACCCTGTGCTTGCTGTGCCAAAGGTCCGGAGTTCGATTCCCGGTCGGAGATTTGTTTGTTTAAAGATAAATGTTTGTTCGGGTCTGGATGTGTCTTTGTCTTTGTGAGTATCTCTGGACCTCACAAAGCTGCGTGTGGTGTTATTTATAATATGTATATATGAATGTATTGGTATTCAGTAATCAACGATTCATACGCACTTGACGAAGAGTCGCTGCGTGCAGTACCGTCAAAGAGACACTTTAAACCGCGATCCCAAAAGTTGTGGAATGAACTGGTAGCTGAGATTTTCCCATTACGCTACGATATGGGGTTCTTCAAGAGTGCTGCGAACAGGATCCTGCTAGGTCGGCAGCGCACCCGCATGCCCCCTGGTGTTGCAGGTGTCCATGAGCTTACCTATGCTACTTACCATCATGTGGCATGCCCGCGATTAATGTCCCACTGCAGGACATAGGTCTCCCCTAGTAAATCACTGGGAGGTATAGGGCCGTAATTCACCACGCGGGCCCAGTGCGGATTGGTGGGATACATGTACTAGAGATTTATTTTTTATTTCTCGAGCATGCGGGTTTCCTCACGACGTTTTCGTCTCACCGCCGAGTTAAGGACAATTTTTAAAAATCCGTACTTAAGTAGAAACTCTCTGGTAAGGGTTAAAGATTTGAACTCACGATTACAATGCAAGTCGAGTATGAATATTCCTAGGCTATCCCCGCTCTCTGCCAGCTTGTGTGATATACAAAAAATACTAAGAATTTCTGATGTTCTCGGTCCAATATCTGTGCGGCATTCAACTTTTGTCGAGTACGTAGAAATTAATACTTTCACTGCGATCAAACGACAGCCTTCAATCTCATTATATAACTACAAAGTGCGATTTGAATTACTGCCTTTGAAACACTAATTCAAGTGGTATAATGGAATTACACTTTGCACGGGCGCTCTTTAGGATTTCTCTGTTCGTGTAGCTTAACGACTTCTTCATTTTTTTTTTGTTTATGGAATATAGGACTTGGTGGGTTCTTTATGAGCATATTTTTATCTCAGTTACTTTTCTTTACCACGGTCGAATCACACATCAATATCGATATCGCGACATTATTGATAAAATCTGACGCCTTTCTAAGCACCGAAGAGTTAAAATATTTCATTAAATCACATCCCAGATGGGGTAATTAGATGCTAAAATTTTAAGTGATTAAAAAACTTACATAAGTTCTTTCATCCAAAGGTATTTTCCTCTTTACAACGTCAGAAAAAAGAATAAATAACCGAGTTGTACTTTCCCTTAATGCCCGTGTAACAAGGGGCCAATTGTTGAAGAAATATATAAGCGGCTACGAAGTTTGCTAATTGTTTTATTGGCAAGTGAGGTCCTGTATTGGCAAGTAATGTGTAAAGTAAAAATACAGCAGGGGCCGTCAACAATAAAATAATTAATTCCGTTTATTCAAGTCTGTCCCACCAATTTGTACCATCAGTGGTATGTAGGCGGGCGATATGATACGAGTCATACGAGTATATCGCCCGCTCATAGATATTAGGCGCCTTAGCTATGAAATGACTGATTTGTGTGAGAAACAGAAAATTTTTGTTTTGTTAAAAAAAATATCTATTATGTTAGTCGAAATATTGACCCATATTATCTACACTTTCACCACCTCACGTACAGTTGATTGATGCCACTCCTATAAAAGTCTCGTGGACGGATATCAGTGAATTCTTCAAAAGTCCTAATCACAGCCACTTCAGAATAAAACTTTTTTCCTTGCAAAAAGTTGTCCATATTTCAAAAGAAATGGAAATCTGTCGGGGCAAGGTCCGGTGAGTATGGTGGGTGAGGGAGAGTCTCCAGGTCCAGCTTTTGAAGTTTTAAAACTGTCGAATGAGGAGTGTGAGGGCGAGCATTGTCATGAAGAAGAAGTGGAGATGAGCGATTGACCAAACTCGGTTGCTTTGTTGCCAGCTTTTCCATCATCGTCTGCAGCTCCTTTCAGTACACATGTGCATCAATCGTTTGACAGGCTCGCAAGAAAGTGTAATGGACAGTACCGGCACAGGACCACTAAAATGATGCCAGGTGCTTTTTCTGAGTTATCTTGTGTTTTGGACATTGTGGGGCTGCAACTCCTGGATCCAGCCATTGACACGAACGTTTGCGGTTATCGTACAGGATCCATTTCTCATCACAAGTCACGATGCGATTCCAAATTCTTTCGTTTTTGTGGCGGTTCAATAACACAGTGCACATTTCGACGCATTGTTGTGGCTGACGTTCGTTCAGTTCATACAGTACCCACTTTTCGAGCTTCTTTATTTTGCCGATTTGGCGTAGATGAACCAACATTGTTTTATCACTGACATCAAACCCTGTTGCTAACTGAGCTGTATTTTCAGATGAATCTGCTTCCATAATAACCTTTAATTCATCGTTATTAACCTCGGTCGTAGGTCGTCCGTGGGGCTCATCCTGAAGACCGGAATTTCCAGAATGGAAGCATTCAAACCATCGACGCACTGTGCCATCGTTTGTAGTGTTTGTTTGGCCCACACACATTATTGATATTGTGAGCTGTCAATCTTGTATTGGTGCCGCGACGAAATTTATATTCAAAAATAGCACGAATTTTCAATTTATCCATTTTATTTTCAAGATAATCACATGAACAAAATTTAGTTACAGAAAAACAAATGAAATACTGATTTTAAAATAAGAACATCGTAGCTATTAGATCCATATTGTTTTATTTTGAAATTCGAATTAGAACAGAAGATATCGAAATTCAAAGTGGCCAGTAATAAAATCAGTCATTTCATAGATAAGCACCTAATATATTTGTATAGTATAGTTACACATATTATGTACATGATATATAGTCTATCATGAGTTTATATTATCTATAAATCTATTCCTTATATTATTCGTATTTTTCCTTATATTTTCGGTAAATAATAGTAACAATAATTTTAGTTAGTTTGTGTCAATGTTACTTGTAACTGCGGTTTACCGTGTGAATAACCGCCGTCCTTGCGGAATGTTAACATCGTTTGTGTATGTGAAACGCATTTAGGACGTTCGTTTTAACAGTCTATACTGTCTGTCATCTCCACTGTGGTTCAGTAAATGGCCGCCGGGCCGCCCTGAGAGCAGCATTGTTTAGTAATAAACTGAAATTGGCCCTCTATTATCTAGGTTAGAGGAATGTTTTAGAAGACCTGGAGTGCCTGTTTTCTTAGTGCACTTTGGTATTTACTTGCGGAATTGTGTTTAGATTTTTTTTACGTCACATCTGTAAATACCACATACACACGGCTTTTAAAACAACGCTAATTATTAATTCTTTAGTGTGGACTTACCATTAATGGTAGTAGGTACAGTTAGCATCTTAAAACACCTTTAAAGCGTCACAATCTTTATCACCGTTTGTTTGAAACCACCAACCGACAATTAATCTTTAGCAAATTATATTACATTCGACATCGACTTATATCAGTCCACTGCAGGGCACAGACCTCCCTTTGTAATCACGAGGGGTTTGGGACCATAATCCACCACCATCCGGGCCTAGTACGGATTGGTGGATCATGGAATATAGAAAGAAAATGGCCATTCTGTCTTTACATTACTACCTACATACATCAAACTACTCATACAGGCTATATTTCCACACCTGAGCCTATCCAATGTTACATATAACGTTACGTATTTTTTGTAAATATTTATTTTAGTATGACAAGGTTTTTTTATGAGAAAGGGTTAGAAAAATTGGAAGGGATAGGATGGGATGTGACAGGACATCTCACTCACTACCTAAACATGTTCGGGAAATAGAATAAATTGGGAAATGTGAGCTGCAAGGATATATGAATCAATCGTTCATTTTTCCGTGAAGTTTTTCATAATACTTTAATTAATTTTCCACTCTTTCGTATTTTTCGTTTACAAAGGATGCGCCTCGATGTCGATACGTGAAATTACCAGGGTAACTTGCCGATGGCAAACAATGACGGACGTCACGATTGGCTGAACATTTTAATTAGGACTTGGGTTACGTTCCACTCATTATTAAGTCCAGAGAGGTGTGAGTGTGTGTTTACTGTGTGATAATCAAATAAAAACCTAAGACTGCGTTTTTCGTGTGCTGTCCAAGGAGTTCAACTCTTTTATTCTCAGTAAACTTACTATCACTTTAACGAGCCAAAATTACTTGGACGGAACTTGACACTGGCAGAATGCGCTAATTGCGTTATTGCCATATAAAAAAAGACCTTAAGCTTCTTTGACTAAACAAGCAACTCTTGAACCAATTGGGCCACTAGTACAAAGCAAAACAGTACAAGGTGAATGATCATATTAGCTTGATACATGCTTACTTGTGGTGAAAGAATTTCGATATCTTTTTAGATGAGATGCCAGTCTCTTCACACGTTTGTAAGTGGCCGTAGCCACCAATGAACATCTGCAATACTAGATAGTTCCTGTTCCACTAGTTCTAGAAATTACCTGAAACAAAAAAAAAATTTTTACATCGTTTTAGCTCCAGTATATGTAGATTAAACGGCGAGAACAAACAACGGAGAGATATTACGGCAATATCAAACATTTGCATAAATATTTACGTTGGCTAGACGTAAGCAAATAAAAGTAAATAATAGAAATAAATTTTCAACGCAAAACAGCTTTTTTTTTATAGACGAGTGGGCGGACGAGCAAGCGGTCTCATGTGATGGTAACTGTTACCGCTGTTCATGGACGCCTGCAACACCAGGGGATATGCGGGCGCTGCCGACTTTGCAAAAGCTTGAAACGGATTAGAGAATTCTTTTATTTACATACATATCTATTTCATTATAAAACAATACGGATACATAATTAGACTCGTAGCGCTCAAAAACCAGTGTTGGTATAAAATGTCGACGATTAACAGGTCATTTGACTTTAATTGTACGTCTAATAATCTATTTATACCGTTGAATGGCATTCAACATGTTTTTTGTGTGAATCAATAAAATTTAAAAAAAATAGTAAACATAGTAATTAATACTTCAGTAAATAAACAAATAGCTTTAATAAAATTTAATAAACTAATTCTTTTATATATTATATTAGTACCAAAAAATATTTATTAAACTAAGTCGTATACATAGAAGCATTTGATCGCAAACTTTCCAATTTGTATGCTAATTTCAGTTATAAATCCGTGGAATAATAGGGGTGTGTGGGGGCAGGGGAGTGGGACAGCTAATTAATTGAAACTATAGTTTCCATTGTTTCCATTGAAAACGTGGATTTTCGCTGACACAGCACAAAAGGCACCTCTTCAAAACAATAACGCAATTATTCTTGTGATCTTATTCACCTGAATACGTCCAAAATATGATCCTACCTAGGGTTACCATCTGACCGGATAAATCCGGCCTTGACCGGATTTTGAGAGGTTAGACCGGACTCCGCCCGGATTTCATTGGAGACCGGATTTTTGTCAAACATTGAAGTCCAATGCATAACAAGCGGCACGCAGGCTCCGCACGCATGGCACGGCGCAAATGTAGATGACGACAGTGGCGGGCGGCTTGATTTTCAGTTACATAAAATTTATCAGTACTCTTTTGTATTTTGCCACACAACGCAAATATGGAAAGGGTTTTTTTGCTTTCAGTAGAATGCAATATTAATCACACAATACAACTTTAAACTTTTTGAAAGCTACTGCGAGTGGCCAAAATATAAGTGTAAATAACCAAATTTATGCTAATAAAAACATTTATATAAAGTATAATTATATATAATCTATTGAGTTTTATTTTGAACCGAAGACCGGACTTTTTTTGTAAAATCAAGATTTTTAACTTCATGATACCGAGTTTTCGATTTCAGTCTCTGGTAACCCTAATCCTACCTCGTTTCATCCGAAAACAAAAACATTTCATATTGCTGAAATGCAATACTCTGTCGAGTAATTCATCTTGTTGTGTCTCTTTCGTTCTCTGTCCCTCACAGTTCAACCTGGCCACCAGTTCAACATTATTCCGTATTCTTTTCAATGAAATTTCAATATCCGCAAACGTCACATTGCGTTGACAATATTTGAAATTTCTGCGTCGAAAATCCGCAACAAGAGCGGTATTAGACTGGTATAGTTAACTCAACGAGACATGAGCTTTGCATCTATGTGTGTGGGGGCCGAATTGTCCATTCTGATTGTCGAAATGGTTCGCATTGTACATTATCGGTGTGCACGCACACAAACGTGTCAGCGTTATCTCCCCAAAAATAATAATTGCTCATCAAGAAAATAAGTGTGCTTCCATCACTGTAGCGTGTTTGCGTTTGGTAGCTGGCGAACCTCGCCCGGTGCATCTCTGTTATGTAGCAAACCTACCAATACTGAATTTTACAGGTAATGCCCAAACAGTGATCGATACCTACCAAATGGAATGTCTAGGATCACGTTTCTATTCCAACGTGAATATTTTTAAGAGAGAGAATTCCAGCTTATAGTCACGTCAACTATGTTGATGGTTCTCATTGGTTCACGCGGTGTGGTGGAAGGCTAGGAAGCATGACGTATTGAGGTTATCTTACGCGAGATATATCTTAAATTTTCAATAGTTTTCAAACGCGGTACTCATCGATCTTCTCAAAATCATAAGTACCGCCAACGAAATTAACAAGCTATAGGAAACGCGGTGCCGATAAAATACTTGCAAAATATAACGAACAATAAGAAAACAACGTCTATTCATTACAACAATCTTCGGAAACGTAAGAGGAATAAAACGTACGTACGCATCGCTTTTGCCTGATCGCTGAAAACATGTTATGATAAATGGACCGATATAAAATAAAAATATATATTTTGTCATTAGAAAAAGTAATTTAGAAATATTATGGTGTCATTTAGAATCATATAAGTTTTAAATAAACATTTGGCCCAATATTTCCAACTAAACTTTCAAAATGCAAATTACGTATAGGTAGCAAAAAATCATGGTGGAAATAAAAAAAAGTAGAGCTTCCCATCTATCACAAGCCAGAGAAATAATGTTTTTGCTTGAAGTTATTTTAACCAAAACCAAAAAGGAACGATCGTGTTTTAACGATAAATATAGCATTAAAAATGAGGCTATTTCTTAGAACATTTAATTCTCGTTTAAATCTAGAACTCGATTGTAAACCAGTTCCTTTGCCTTTGGTCACGATTTACCACCAATTAAGACTATTTCTATGTCCTTTGATATCAAATACAAAAAATAAAAAGGGTGTAATATCACTACAACAAAATCGATATTGGTCGACATCCACAACGATGCAGCCATTCGTCTATGCAACTCGGTTTGCGTGTGACACGCTATACTAAACTTTGTCTAAATCGTGATATATCACCCTTACTTCTGTTTCTACAATATCTACTTTATGTCGTACATAGAAAGTTTCATTTCCAATGTAAACATTTGCTTGTTGTTCTCTATTAGAATTGGCAGTTTCAAAATCTTATCGAGTTGCTTGTACAATTCACGAGTCGCGAAGGTAAACTGAGCCCAAAGGTGAGTCACTAGATATTGAAAAGCCATTTCTATTTTCCATTGCTTATTCTTATTTGTTTTAGACGTGTGTCGGTGTATTCACTCACTTCCAATTTCGAACGTCACCTTTAAGAATGTAATGGAAGGGTTCGTTTTGAATTTATGAAGAAAAGAAACGAACGTTTTCTTAAAATGTGTTTGATGCGTTAATGATTACTACAAGATTGCAGTAGCTTAAAATTACGACAGTTCTGAAAACGTGCAATTATTTTCGTAGCTGCAATTAAGCGAAAAGCCATATTGTATGTCGCAATCAAGAATACGCTGCAGTTCCACTTATTTGCATTATATAAGTATTTCACTGAACGGCCACATTTGTATTTAATTTGGCCACAAAAATATTCTAACACATTTATGAAGGAACTTGCGAAATAGTAACTAACCATGCTAACTAAATATTCGTTTGGTAGTGCCACAAACCGTAAATTAATACAAACTAGAATACGCACAAATATTGCGTGTGGTAACACCTTAACGTTCATTCAAATGAAATATAAATTACTGAAAAGGCAAACAATAATAGACTTAAGAACACTTAAGCACAACATAATTCACTTTATCAGGCCGTCAGGCGTTGGTAACGACAATGCTCATTTTCTACGAAGGCTTGCCCTTTGCCACCTGCTATCCACTTATAGCAGTGTTGAATTAACATTTTCAAAAGGCGAGGTTGTGACGGCTCCTCATGAGGTACAGCTCATTTGATGCAAGGTGTATGAAAGAATATATTCTGAAGGATAAGAAGAGTTTAAACTAGAATTTCTAATCGAGCTCGAATCTACAGCACCACAGATCACGTCATCATATATAATAATGTATATACCATAAGCGTAAAATTCATTTTAGTTTGTTCAATATATAATATTCAATAAATAAACTAACTTTAATAAATATACAGGAATCGGTGAAATGGCGTTACTTCAAGATCCGACAGAGACTGACTTACAACCGTTTGGTGATAGCACCACCCCATCTATCTCCATAGGTGCCGTAAAAGACGACTAAGGGATAATAAAGCCGCCTACCAGAAGCCCCGAGGAACTACACCACTTCTAAAAGTGTCAACTCGCTGACGCGCTTGGCTAGCGTGGCGGTTGGAGGGCATACTTAAATCGTGCATAAGACAATGTACATAAAGAGGCCAGTGTCCAGCAGTGGTCAACAAAAGGGCTGGTTACGGTATACCTAAATAGGTATCTGTTGATACGTGAGTTGCAACCCTGTCACGCAACTTTCTGAGTACCTAACATTCTCACCTTAGCCAATAGTTAAAAAAGCAACCATTCGTTACACCTGCTGTATCCAAGATTTTTAAATTGCTCGAATAATCGCCAACCTACGACGGAGAAGTTGACACCGTAAAATACTTTTTACGTAACACACTAACAATATTCTTTTCTTTTTCGCATTTTTTTGTTAAACTTAATTTAACCAAGGATGCGAATACAGCGTCATTAAAAAGACCCCAGCTCCTATAATTTGAAGGGTGGGGGGGGAGTAACACGTTGCAATCAAACAGTCACTGGGCGCACTCGACTGGCCTCGTTACCCCTCTCTCACACAAGATTATCTTGAAATGTACTGCATTACCGATTCCCTATGTACGTACGTGTTTCGGTAGTGAGTGATATGCCAGAGCCCATTCAAATCTCATCCTATCATATCCCTTCCCAATTTCCCAATCCTTTCTCTAAATCCATTCCTACATTTCAAAAGGTAGGCAGGGCAATCGAGGGCGTGGTAACGTTTGACATTCTGAACTGATGTGGGCATGTACTGCGGGTGTCCAGTATCCACTTACCACCAGGTGGACTGCGATCGTCAGACGCCTTGTTTCTAAAAAAATGTAAAAGTTTAGGTTGCCTTCATTGTCATACCGAGTCTCCCGTACGAGGTAACTCTTAACTCACTCAGCCCTAACACGTCTTTATCAAAGAACAATCTAATCACGCACACTCACCATTGGCTACAAATCGCAGATCAAAGGGAGGCATTTGTTATTCGCATCGCGATAATAACGAGGCGCCTTTGATGTGAACAGTTGCAACTCTTGGAAGTTCGTCGGCTTTAGGAAAGTTTAGGAAGGGAATTTTTCTACAATTTTTCTTCCCTCATCTTGACTGTATGTATATGGGTTACTTATTTTCAATACCTTAATAGGTAGGTGCATGTTTGTTTCTGTAACCATGCGTCTTTTAAAGTACTGTAGACTGTGTACTGTATCAGCTTTTAATGTCCCACCGTAGGGCAAAGGCCTCTCCTAGTAAATCACTGGGGGGTTTAGGACCGCCATCCACCACGCGGGCCCAGTGCGGGTTGGTGGATACATATATTTTCCAGTTTTTTTTTTCATTTCTGGAGCATGCGGGTTTCCTCAGTATTTATATTTTCCTCTCATCGCCAAGCTAATGTCATTTTTTTAAAATCCGTACTTCAGTTCATCAATGGTACGGGCCGAGGATTTGAACTCACGATTACACGAATGTGAGTCGAGTATAGATACACCTAGGCTATCATAGCTCGTGTATGTATCTATAATATAATCTATACATATAATAAAATTGTAACAGGCCGATGTCTGTACATTATAGATATTGAAAAAAAACTAATATGGGGGTCTTTATTAGAGCAACAGAAGCCAAAACAACAGTTTTTAGAAAATTTGTCTGTCTGTCTGTCTGTATATTTGTACACGCATCACAAATGCCCTGCATGGAATTGAATGCAGTTTTCACCGATGTATTGCTAGAGGTCTAACTTAAAATATAGGCTCCATTTTACCGCAGGGAAATATCTTATTGCGATTGTTTTAAATTTAATAAACCGAAGCGAAGTGAGGGCGGGTCGCTAGTAATAAAATAAATTCGGTCAACACATAAACAGATGAACAGTTTTGTTTTTTATACGATATCCTCGTACGATCTTCCGCTCTTCTCTCATTATTGCAGATTTTTGTTATTTCTCGAGCATGCAGGTTTCCTCGCCATGTTTTTCTTTTACTGGTTTTTCTTAATTTAAAAAATCCATATTTAAATAGAAACTATAGTACGGGCCGAGGATTTAATAAAACCCTGTCAGAATCCAATTAGGTAAACTAATTAAACTAGCCTAAAATACAAGCCAATTCGCTAAAATCCATTTACTAAATTAATCTCGGATTAATGGAACATTAAATACCATTAAAGGAATAACGACATCAGTCCCAGACCTTAAAAGCTATTAATATCCCCTTTTAACTTAAAATTATTCACTTAGATTGATTTAGTTTGAGCAATCATAGCGATTCTGAGTTCAATGTCACAGTAAGGATATAGCCAATGTGACAACAAATTATGTTATTGAAAGGTGGTATAAGTTAATGAATCAAGGATTTTAACTCAATATTTTTCGTATGTAAATATAATTTAATCACAAGAAAGAAAGAGTCATCGATATAGGTTACACGACGGATATTAAAATGAAAATTACGCCATGTTCTTTCGTATTCATGTTTCACGCTTTTTTTTGTCATAGTCACCAACTGGTGACTTGTATCAGCCTATAATGTCCCACTGCACAGGCCAATGGGCACAGGCCTCCCCTAGTAAATCAACGGGGGGTTTCTGACTGTAATCCACCACGCGGGCTGTGAGGATTGGTGATTCACATACCCCAGTTATTTTTTTATTTCTGGAGGATGCGTATTTCATTACTATGCTGTCCCTCACCGCCGTGATAGTGTGCTTTTTTAAAAAAATCCGGTTTTAAGTTGAAACTTGGTGGTACGGACCGAGGATTTGAACTCACGGTCACACGAATGTGAGTCGAGTCGAGTTGCCCCTAGACTATCTATCGCCTCTCTTAATTGGTGACTAGTATATTTAAAAAATGGATCCATTCGTTAAGACGAACGAATACACTTTGTGGTATTATTAGGGTATGAAGGGACCATACATACCAGTTTAGTGAAGATAAAAATCTCACAAATAAATAGAAAAGGTTAGCAAAGTGCATACATTCATAAATATTTCTTATCTCTTAGTTATTTCAAAAACATTGTATATACTTGTAAATTGAACCAACTTAAAATACATTGTCCCAATATAATACTTGTAATTTGTAAATTTTCATTTCTCAAAACCTCCTGAATCAAGGTGGTGAGAAAGGTCGTTAAAATTATTTAAATATAATAAGAACCTTGCATTGTAGTAAAAATCGCGACGTTACAAAATCAGATTTGTATGTTTTTGGCTTTTTTTTAGTTACTTGACTTAGTTGTTTGGACAATAGAAAAACCCTATAGGAATCACACCCAAAAGTCTTACAGAACATTCTAGTTCTAGAAAATTCATTTGCTCTCCACATAGTTCGAAATTCAAACACCCTATTTTCATTTAATAATATCGGTCAAGAGGAAAACGCGAAGGCAATTGTGTATTTAGACAGTTCCAAACTTCTGGAAAGTTCCTAACGCGATCCGAGAAGTTAACCGGCCCATATTAATTGAGTATCGGAGAGAAAAGAGGTTTAAATGAAAAGGGATCTATTGAAATTGGTAGAGTATTATAAATTATTTTGTCGCTCGTCGATTTAAAATAAACCTTTGAACCAGTCTTGGGACTGCAAATGAATTGCAAATTTCAAAGTACATTTCTCAGTATACGTTTGTAGAGAAAACGAGAAATTATGTTTTTATTAAGGATTGTGATTTAAATTAGTTCTGTTGCTTTTTATTTCATTATTTGAAGTATCATTTTCACGCGCAGAATGTGCACGGTGTCAGTAATTTCATTTGGGTAATAATTAAATGAGAAGCAGAAATGCTGAAAGTGGGTGTTGTTAGGGTTAGATTCCCCGGTGACAATAAAGACATAGGAGACTCCGTCGACTTTGTGTTCGAAATTTTCAGCAATTAAAAGTTACTTATTTTCACCCATCAATTAAATTTATTACCCATTTAGTATTTTCTGGTGTTCGTTTAAACTTTATTTATAATAATAAAGCCACTTTCTTTATTTAAAGTAGTATGATGCATACTGGAGATGTATACTTTTACTGCGTTCATGTGATCAGTCACTATAATATAATTAATTATATGGAAAACATTTATACTTTACTGTACATGTAGGGGGAGAGTGCACGCTGCAGTCCCACAGCCGCAGGGCGCACTCGTCTGGTCACGTTACCCCTCTCTACCAAAAGACTACCTTGAAATGTACTGCATTTCCTCCTTTATTAGTACGTGTTTCGGTAGTGAGTAAGATATTCTAGAGCCCATTCCCATCCTATCCCTCCCTATTTTCCTAACCCTTTCTCCCAATCCATTCCTTAATCTGCACAGGTGGGCAGCGCATCCGGGGGCGTGCCAACGTTTGTCATCCTGGACTGACATGTATCGCTGATGTCTATGGACGATAGTATTCACTTACTATCAGGTGGAATGTATGCTCGTCTGCGGCCTTTTTTTTTTTCATTAAAAAAAATTCACTTACGCAACCTTCTGATGATGCAACCAACAACGCCTAAATTAACCTCATGAGGCTGATTGATAAGAAAAAATCATACTTATTAAAAAAAAACAAGTAATTAATTAGTCTATAGGTTAGAAAATTTTACAAAATGTATTCAAGAGAGTCAATTACTTTGTTCTCGAAGGAATCCATATTTGTAAAATGTTTGTATAAGGATAACAAAATCATTCCCCAGCCGGGAATGTCGAATTTCTTTCGAAACACATGTGTTTTCTTTAGTTAGTATTATCCTATGCTCTACAGAAATCCATATTGTTGCCCACAGAGTTCAAACAAATATAGTGGGCATGACACCTCACATTGTCTATCGAATTATTTTGTTGCCAATATCTCAACCGTGGTCACGTCAAAACTTGCATTATGTTCAACAACGACAATAAATAAACATTAAAATGATAATCATGATGCTAATTCTACTACAGATTCTAATTAACATATCATCATTATTTATTAACTACGCCTATATATGAGAAAATATGTGTAAATATCAAAATTATGTTTCATCAATAATATGAAAAAAAAAACATAGTCAAATTTACTTAATACATTTTTAAATAAATTTGACTAAGCTGCCTTCAATTTCTCATGCAGAAATGTCTTGCACTCTTTTTAAATTAGTTTTTAAATAAATTTGACTTTGTATTTTTATTTTTTATCGAGGATTCCCAGTATTGTGGGTTCAATGACACTGACTGATCGCGCTCTCACTCACTTTATATTTTATTCTAAAGAATGCGACTATACTCACGTTAAATTTAAAGAGATAGATAAACCCTTTATTGTGCATCAACACATGTTGCAAAAAGAGAATTTATCTCTACAACGATCTCTCCCATGCAATATTTGGAACGTGGTAGTGGATACATCACAATATCAAATAAATTCAGTTACGCAACACAAATACTGTGCCACTCTATTTATATCTATATCTTTGGTCTTATCTGAAAGCTACGGGGGCGGTTGAGCGAATGTAGTCCTCGTAAAACCTCGCTTTATGTGTGGCCACAAACGTCTCGTAACTATGTTGATTATACAAAATTTTATATTGTTTATTTAAAATCGTATGTTGCATGCTCTTTAAAATTTTATTTCAGTAATTTCGCTATCGAAAATCAACGCATGAAGTCGCTTTCGGTTTAAAAATACCGGTTCATAAAGTTTATTATCGGTTTAACAGCACATTTAATAAGAACGTGTTTCGGTAGTGAGTGAGATATGCCAGAGCCAATTCCATCCTATCCTCTCCCTTCCCATTCACCCAACTCTTTCTCCAAATCCATTCTTACATCTCCAAAGAAAGGCAGCGAAAATATTTTTTCTAAATATAAAATACTTTACATCTTATCAGGAACACTATAGAAAAACTTTATTTTTGAAAACACCGCATGTGCTTTACCTATGACAATAGTCATGAAATAAATTGTCATGATTTGGTTTGTATTTACGGTTACGAGCCTGAATTAACATTAAAGAAAGATTATGGCCTAACTAACTAGTTAGGCCATGATATTAATACTTTTATCAATACACTCAATACACACTTTTAAAATAAAATATTACATACTTAAATATTATATTAATTTAAAAATATTACGGGTTAGTGGGATCTGTTACTTCTGAAATTGGAAATCAATGGTTTGATTTAGTTTCCATTAGATATTCTAATAAGTACTCACGCAACACAATTGTCAAGATATTTATCTCTTGATAAATATCTTGACAATTGTGTTGCGTGACAATTGTGTGCTATCGTATCTAGCTTGACTACACCAATCAAACAAATTGAATTGACCTAATGGAAGCCCTATCTGCCAATTTGTGACACGATGTAAAGACACTCAGCCAACGAATAATTGGTATAGAAATGGTAAACGTGTAATAGAAACGATGTAATATCAAGATGGTTTGACCACTACCATTAGAAATTATGCGTTATTTATAGCTGGTAAGGTTATCTATTAGTTAGATTTTTTTGTTGTTCATAATCGTAGTCTTAAATCTGTTGGATAAAATAATATGGAACGAAATCTTTTCATTTAAATGTACATGCCTAGTTGTGATAAAGATTTTTTACGTTGCTTTACTTTCTACATTATAAAAAAGATGTAAAGTAAGAGAGCGAGCCAGCTGAAGGTGATAATTTTTATAAATTCGTACTTAAGTAAAAACCGAGGATTTTAACTCATGATCAAACAAATGTGAGTCGAGTTAGACACCCCTAGGCTATCAATGCATTAATACTCGTAGTTGGGGAGTCGAAAAAGGCATCACGATAAATGGCCAGCCATCACTTTTGTCGAATTGCCGCCACCAAGTTAGTTTTGTGTAATTGTTATTTATTGCTTGAAGTTTACTCGGAGTGCTTTGAGGAAAGACCTCCGTAACTTAGTTTGACTGGATTACGTCTGTAGTTGTTTCGTAGTCATACTTATGAGTTTGTCTATGATAGAGGGGTAAAAAATAAATCGTCAAATCATTATTTAATGACCTAATTAGTTAGAAAAGTCCTTTCCGGCTTTTTAAGGTAAAAATACCTTCCACCTAAAATCTATATTCTTTGTGTTATAACTTTGTGTTCGCGTTTTGTACATATTTTATATTGTAAATCGGGTCTGAACGAGTATAACAGGGTTTTTTTTTTACCTTTTATTTTTACTCGACGTTTCGGCATGGGTTACACCAGCCGTGGTCACGAGTTGACTGAAGAGGCTGGTAGTACAGGATGGGAGCTGCGAGCAGTTTTATCAACTACCCACGTTTTATCAACTTCAATCTTCCCGATTGAAATTTTTATATTTCTTAATTTCACGCTTCACATACAATACTGGGATAATAGTGACGTTCAGTGGAGAGGGTTTTTTGAGTGTAGAGTTCTATCCAGTAATTAATTGCAGCGTTGAGAATGTGTTCGGCTATTGCTGATTTACTAGTTTGCCGGTTTCTTGCAGCTGCGATGTGTTCCTTGACCCTTTACGCAACTGTAAACGCGACGGTAACATTTACTATCACGCAGGCCGCATGCCCGACCAGCCACCTTTGGTATAAAAAACCCATAGAACATGTAAATTTTAATTTCTAAACAAATACAATCTAAAAACATTTAAAAGATGTCTGAAGAACTCAAGTTGTCCAAACAAAGAAACCAGGATATTACAGGAAACCAACTTCTACAACGGTCTCGCTCTACCCGCCGTGACAGTTCGACGAATTCGAAAATTAAACCCTCAGTCTACATACAGTTCGTCCAGTCATTCCGAATGAAATATCGCCAAAGGCCAGTTGTCGATTGCAAAACTAAAAAAAAAATACTAAACGGCGAACGTTCGTTTCACGATATCTGCACAAATATACTGAACGTTCAGAAAAAATTCAGTACACGTTCGGAGAAAATGTTTCCAATCGAATGCAATTATTGCTTCTGTCGTTTGTAGTAGCTGAAAATGAATTCCAAACTCAGTGATAACACAATAAAGCAAGAAATCAATAAAGAAACTTGAACCAAACGGCTTATGACATAAATATACTCGTATACTAAATACATAAAAATAATCATTGAATAGATGTGAGAAAGGCCGTCTTCAGAATTTTATTTTAAATGATATAATCGTATTTTATAAACTGTGTCTAGAGAAACCGGCATTCAGGTAGTTTTCAGGTAGTTATAACTTCCATCTATAACATTACAAACGAAAATAGTAAATAATAATTAAAAAAAATGAAACACAAACAAATCTGTTAATGGATTCCGCGAAATCGATACCGTACCACATCTCCCTGGAGTCCATGTCGAAAATCTTAATATCTCCAACATACATTAAATTATTTCTTAAATTTTATACACTTAAATAAAAGATAAATTGGTTATTTAATGAAAAAGGGGCGAAGGCACGATGTTTGCAAGTTCAAAACTAAACTAACATTCAAAGAAAAATATGATAAAACATTTTGGTATCATTTTGCATCTAACTTTCAAGCATGATTGACTGAACTACTCGGGTCTAAACTACTAGAGTCAATGTCGGAGCACACCAATTCCTTGGGACTGCGCAGTAATGTACTCTTCAAAGATAGCCACTAAAATGATGCACTAAATTATGGTCGCTGTGTACCGTACTCTTCGATTTTTTTTTTATTTCTCGGTATTGGGTAATCTTACTTAGGTTAGGTAACTTTACCATTGACATGCACAGATAGACTAGGGCTTAACGTAAAATTGATATCTGTTCTTGTTCTTCGCTCTTCTTCCGTCGTGTTGACTAAACAAATTCTGTTCTGAGCAATAACTAATTTATTGTTATGGAATTATTTTAAGTACTGGTATACGTAAAACACTTTTATTTGTAACTTTACCCGTTAATTTGTATCACACGGTTACACGTGTGTTTGCGTTCTGTGAAGGTGACATTCATATTTTTATGATCATCTAAATTAACTGCCAGGTTTCGTTTCATGACTACTGAATTCGGCTCCAGCAGCAGGAAAGCACCGTACGTTTCCGTTGGATAATCCGATGCCATTGTGATCCTGAGTATACAATGTGTGTGCGCATTGTGTTCAAATTGTCTTATCGTGACCACATCGGCGGATACCGAATGCTGGACCGTAGAAGGCCACGCTGTCACCAATCGGTGGAGATGATGTAAATAAGGAATAATTGTGAGGTTTAATCACCATAAGGCTCATGCATTTCCGGCCTGCTGACTTGAATCCAATAGAAAACCAATGGGGTTTAATAGTATAGCGCTGCGGCTGTCAAAATGAAAGGAACCCCCCAAGGAACCCCCCCCCCCCCCGCTGTGCACGCGTGTGGGCCGGCGTCACGGGGACTGATCTATCGGTGGCCTTGTCACCTCTATGTCAAATAGATTACGTGCCGCCATAGCCGCTAACGGAGAATACATAAAATATTAAAACAGATAAGATTGTTATTAAAAACAATTTACTTGCGAAAATGATTCTATTATTTTTTTATCATTTTATCTAGTATTTTATAATACATTATACACATTTAAATAATGAAAACCGTAACCAAATATTTTTCACTCTACATACATTTTTGTGGGAACCTTTTTCTCACCTGGTAACGCCAAGAAACATCAGAATTCCACGGAGTTAAAAATCGGAGTTTAGTATTATATGTCATCGCTTTGAACAACCAAATGTGTAATGTGTTTGACATTGCCATGTGGTTAATATGGAATAATGATATTTTGTCATAATTTTAGACAGCAACCTTATTAAGCAGATGTGTTACAGGCAATTATAGGCCTTAAGGTAATAAACATTTTCAGACTCCGATAGTATATTCGGGGCAGATGGTAAACTGATAATTAAGGTAGTGAGAGAGGGGTAAGTTAGCCAGTCGAATGCGCCCAACGTTTGCGGGATTGCTCCACTTTAAAGTTGCAGAAGAACCTAGAGTGTTGGCAAAGTGGATTCCTAGAAGAGTCATTTTGTATTTTGCCATGAAATGGCACACCTATAGTATGGTATTTATGTTTATGATTCGATTACGAATGGCAACGTTGCAGCGTAGAAAACCCGGAGAAATGGGTGTCACAATATACGCTGCAAATTCGAAAATCCGCGCCATTTTGATTTTACGTGAAACACTATTTGGGTATTTTATTCACAGCATTAAAGTCGTGGTACCATTCCCGCTGCCGACACATTCACGATTTTACGACCTTTTTACTGCTAACTGAAAGTCAGCCTCCTTGTCGGTGCCTCGGAGACATGTTTAAATTGCGCCTTCAATTCCATATTAAAGTTGTTGCTGTACATTCGAGTTGGTGATAACCTCATTTTGGTGATGAGTTTGCACGCTGCGCCTTTTGTAATTAGTGTTGCCGAACAGATTAGTGCGAATGAAGGGAAATAGGTAATCAAGCAGACGATTTTCGTTGGTGCTCCATAGCCTCTAGGATTTGTAGATGTTAGTAGGCGTTATTAACAAAACTATGAAAAGCAATATCCTACCAGCTTGCTTCTTGGAATATTTCTTGGAAGTTAGACAAATAAAAAAGTCCACGAAAAGTTTTCAGACTGAAATCAGCGTAACGTGCAAAATTGTTTAAATATTTAAAAATTAACAGTCTGGGATTTTGTTCGCGTGAACTTTAAGGTAATTCCCGTGGGAACTCCATAATAGATCTGGATAAAAAGTATCTTAAAGGTACGGCTTAACATCTGGCACATAAGCTATAACTATGCCAAGTTTCATTAACATCAGTCCAGTAGTTTTTGAGTGATCTGCGTTCAGACAGATAGATAAACAAAAATTCCAAAAAAAAAAAAATGTTGTATTGGACTCTATTTTTTATGGTTTTATTATACCTATATATGATATGTATACATATTGTACTTTAAAGAAATTTCTTATATAAAAATTCCTTTCTTGATGCATTCTGAGGAGATCACGAAAGACCATATTATACAATTGTACAAGATTATGTTTGCTAAAACTTTAACCCATGATTTATTATATAGCAGAACTATATACTACTTTTATATGTCTAAACTTCTAAATATTCACTAAAAACAATGTTCTTGTTTATAATATTCTTCAACAAACTCGTGCGGGTCAACAGGTGTTTCTTATGGCCCCCAAAGTTTGGAAATAAATTTACTTTTACCAGTTCCCAAGTAAGTTATAATGTCCGCCGGCGGTTCAAATAAATAACTTATTGAGCTAGGATGTAGTAGAAAATATGGTTTAATAAAATTCCTTGGAGAATGGACTCTGTATTATGAAGAAAATAATAATTTGGTGAACATTAGGTTCTGTGATTTACTTTGTTTTAATATAAGTTGTACGTTTACATAGCACAGCTATAAATTTGCTGGGCGTTTACGTTGTAGGTAAGTACAGTCGCAGAAAAAGAAGGGATATAAGGTTTAAAAAGCAATAATACTCGCTAGATGGAAGGCAGATTTGTCGTATGTTCCAGATAAAAAATGTTTTAACAAAATTTATAGTTTCACGGGCTGTATCCGACTTTAATAATAAATATAATAAATAATAAAACATTTATTTCAGACTATGTTATTCGTGTTAGTAACAATTTTAACTTATAGACTAGGTACTTAGGTATTATTAGGATCTTATTACTAATGTATGTTTTAATTAATACAAATTTTCTACAAAAGCTAAAAATAACACATTTATCTGACAAGACTGAAGCCAAACTTAAATATCTTTTTTTATTTCACTATTATATAAAAACACACATTTTCACAATTTACCCAAATAAAAAAGGTCCATGAAACCATTTTTGGTATGCCTTAGAACCTAGATTCTTTCATCTTTAGAGGGGGAGAGTGCACGCTGCAATCCAACAGCTGCTGGGCGCGCTCGACTAGCCACGTTACCCCTCTCTCACAGAAGACTACCTTGAAATGTACTGCATTTCCCAGTTTATCTTATTTCCTTAATGTGCGTACGTGTTTCGGTAGTGAGTGAGATGTACCAAGCCCACTCCCATCCTATCCCTCCCCGTTTTCCCAACCCTTTCTCCAAATCCATTCCTATATCTCCAATGGTAGGCAGCGCGCATCCGGGGGCGTGGCAACGTTTGTCATTTTGGACTAGTGTTGACATGTATCACGGATGTCTATGGGCGACAGTATCCACTTACCATCAGGTGGACTGTACGCTCGTCTGCCCCCTTCGTCCTTAAAAAAAAGTAAAAATATTAAAATACATTTGTATACACTCGTAATAATTCGATATTTATAAATAAGACATTACTGTAAATAAACGTAAACGTAAATACTGTAAATACTGTAAACGAAATAAAACGGACACTTTCCATCAAAGAGCCTAAAAGAAATAAGAACATGAAAGCGTACTCAATAAATACAATCCTTACCTACCCTCAATTATGATTTTCAATTAAAATACTGAACCATAAATTTTTCCCATAAAATTTACCTTTTCACGTAATAAATTTTACCTTTGAAATTTTCATATCGGTCAGTCGCTAACATAAATTAATTTCCTTTGATTGTTATTACTCATAGCAACTTCTCATTACTTTTAGTAAATAGGCCGGCAGGCAATTCATACAAATTGAATGCTATTGTGGTCACGATAATTTCGCTTCTTATGCCCCATTACAATTTTTATTGCCTCGGTGGCATGGATTTTCGTGACTAATATCACATTTTATGTAAAACGTACTTACATTTCCTATGGCGTTTTTAGAGCGGTAAGTAATTTTACGAGGGATTAAAATTATACAAGATGTAATTGTGAGCTGGCCCGACAATAATTAATTAATTTTTTTATCCATAACCTGAGTAGGCTAATCTGTAATCAGTGCTTACTGAAGACCCTTTGTAGTTATATCTTATATCTTAATAACGATACCGGCCTATAAAGTCCCACGGCGGGACAGGTATCCCCTAATAAATCGCTTGTAGATTTCGAAGCATAATTCACCACGCGGCGGGTATAGCGCAGCGCGTGGAATCAATCACATGCTCCCGATTTTTTTTTAATCTCCTCATAATGTTTTCCTTTACCGCTAATTATATTTTTTAAAAATCTACACTTAATAATTACTTTTTGCTTTATTTACTATATACAATGTAAATAACTGCCGTAAGTTACTACTTTAAGAATTCGTATATTAGTTACAAAACTTTAAGTATAATTTGACTTGTGGTGTTTCATACAAATTCTTTTTAATCTTCACATTCATTATACAAATATGAAGCGAAATGAAATTTAGAATGTGAACGACGTAAAACACAATAAAAACATACTTATTAACGATACTTATCGATACTTATTAACATAACAAGTCGTTATTAATTCCGAATACATCCATATTTTATTTATGGTCCTAAAACTTATATGTACTTATATGTTTATTTTTAACTTGAAAACCGACCTTAAAATTTTTTTTTAGATATTATTAAGATAAATTATTAAATGAGCACCAGAAAAATAAGCAGCAGAAAATACTGAATATATCAATTATAGTTTTTTTTTATAGATAAAAGGCGGCAGACGAGCTTTCAGTCCATCTGATGATAAGTGGATACTGTCGTTCATAGACATCCGCGATACGTGCCAACATCAGTCATATTCATAAACAAAATAATACAAATAATTAATTTAGAATATTTATTTTATAAAAGAATCTGACAGCAGTCTAACATAGGACACCGTCGACTTGCTTTCTTAATAATTAATGGCATTCTTAATAATTTAAAATTATTTCCTTTAATTGTTCAAAAATATGTTGTTTTGCTGACCATTTTTTTTTCGTGCTCTTTTAAATACGCGCCTACATATTTTAATGGCATAAGAAATATGTCGGCGTTTGTTGACGCATTTACGTACCGTATGTTCCGTTTATGACAATAATAAGTCGAGACATAATGTATGCGCGACCATTAACCAACCATTTTCACTTCAGAATGTACCTTTTACGCATAAATTTGTTCACTTTGCCACGAATGGAAATCGTATTGATACAACACTACTTGCCTTTTTTGTGAGTCAAACGAAATCAGCTTAGTAGGGCCCATCTATTTACTTTTTAGTAACACAGCAATACATTTTATTTTTTGTAGCGACAAGTTATTCACAGATGTTAAGTACGAATGTATTGATTTAATGCTCCTGCGGTTTTGATGGAATATAGAGGTATCTTTTTAGATTTTAATTAACAAAATGGAAAAAAAAGAAACATTCGCGTTTTGTACAAAATGTTTATATAAGAATGTATTATAATATTATTACTTTTTATAGAAAAAGGCGGCAGACGATCTGGCAGTTTACATTGGTGGTGAGTGGATACTGTCGCCCATGGACAACCGCGATACATGGCAACATTAGTCCAAACGTTGACACGCCCCCGTATGCGCTCCTTGCTTGGAGATTAAGGTATGGTTAATTTGAAATAATAATAATATAAATGTTTTGATTTGAAAAAGAAATGGATTTGGAGAAAGGATTTGGAAAATGGGGATTTGGGGGATTTGGAAGGGGGAGGATTTGGAATTGGAATATGATAGGTTGGGAATTAAATGGGCTCTCTTGGTATCTCACTCACTACCGAAACACGGGAATAGAATAAAATGGGGAAATGTATTATAGTACATTTGAATATGGTAGTCTTCTGTGAGTGAGGGGTACTATGGCCAGTCGAGTGCGCCCAGCGTCTGTGGAATTGCAGTGTGCATCGTCCTTCTCCTGAAGGCTCAAAAGTTCCCAAAGGCCCAAACTGTGCTCACAAAGATAATACAAGCAGACGATAGGGAGACGGTAGACATTCTTATTTCTCATCTTGATGGATCCTTAACCATCCGGTACAGTCGACATGGATCAATAATTCATTCAATTCTTATTCATTCTTTACATTGCGGTCACAGTCTACTCACTCTCTTACTCTCACTGTATTATAAAAAGTGACAACATAATTTGTACTTGCCGACAATCTACATTGCACAGTTAGTAATTACACGTTGTCCGATAGTCACTTTTACACACGATTGTGTCGGGGCTGAGCCGGTGAACTAGTTATTGGAACAGGGATATAGGTCACGATATTAAGAAGCAGTTTATAAAATGCGTTTTAATTAAACTGATTTTTCCTAAATAAAGCACAAGCTATAGGATACCCAAAAAGCTTCGAAAAGTGAATTGATTTTTCTTGAACTGAGATGGAATGGTCACATTGGAGGTTTTTTCAAGGTCATTAGACAAAATCCATTGAGCTTTTTATTTGCTAGTTATATCAATTTCTTTTTGCTTTTTTTTAATACAAAAAGAAGGTGGCAAACGAGCATACAGTCTACCTGGTGGTAAGTGGATACTGTCGCCCATAGACATCGGCGATACATGTCAACATTAGTCCAAAATGACAAACTTTGGCACGCCCCCGGATGCGCTGCCTACCTTTGTTGATGAAAGAATGAATTTGGAAAAAGGATTGGGGACGAGGGAAGGGATAGGATGGGAATGGGCTCTGGCATATCTCACTCACTACCGAAACACATACATACATTAGGGAATATGATAAAGTGGGAAATGCAGTACGTTTCAAGGTAGAATTCTGAGCTTGTTAATTTAGTTATATTGAAATCACCCTACGTTGTATTACAGTGTTCGGTTACTGTCAGAAATACGAAGATGGCCGATCGGCATTATTTAATTATTAGTACCTACTTTTTTTATAGAATAGATGGCAGACGAGCGGGCGGGCCACATGATGGTAAGTGGTCACCGCCGCCCATGTATACACGCAACACCAAGGGGCTTGCCGGTGGCTCTGCCGACCTTGCAGCATCCTGTTATGAGTACTATGTAACACATTTAATTAATTAGTAGTTACGATAAATGGGCTCTAGTTACGGATTTACTATAATATATAATAAGAATAAAGAATGTTTCTCATTCCATATATAATTTAATATTATACTCCTATTTTCCATCGCATACGATCCAACCCCATTAGTAGTTACCCCCATTAGTAGTTACCCCCATTAGTAGTTACCCCCATCTAGTATCACTAACAAGAAAATGCAAAATATGTCAATAGAACTCGATCATCTCGGAACTTAATACGAGTAAAGACTTAACAGGTGCTCAGAGGGGACGACAAACAAACATACAAATAAACATATTCTCCTATTTTCTCTTTGAGTTATGGGCAATAGAACTTAATATCTACCATGAGGATGTTCCTACGATTTTGATTTTATGATTAGTTATTTTTATAGGAGCCCAAAAATAAAATAAAAATGCCAAAAGAAGCGCAGTGTGCAAACAACTGTTATTTAAAAAATCAGTAAATAAAAAAAAATATTATAAGTAATCAGCTCGAAGTGCCACTGTCCCTTTCTCTCAAAATTTACATTGTTGCATCATTCGTTGCCGAGACAGCAACAAATTGTACAAATATCTATTATTGAAATCTGCTTCAGCACTCCTCTTCTCTTAACAGGTACTCTTAATAAAGTGTCTAATGAATTAAGGGCAATTCAGATCTACACGTGGCTCAAACACGGCTCAATAAGTCGCACAAAAACCTTTTTTACTCGATAACTTAAGTGAATTTAATTATTACTTAATGTTTGGTAAATTGAGTATCAAATTTACTAAAATTATCCTGATGTTCAAGTTTTTTTTTATCACTCGTGTCATTCACTCAAGTTATGTCACGTGTAAGTCTCAATGACTGTTGTATACAAAATTAATTTTTAATTGTTTAAAATACATGTAACAAGAACAGTTAGTAGTTTGATTGCATGGAATCGAGCTGTTCCTCTCGTTATACCTTAAGCCTGATACACCGCAAGACGGAAGCGGGCGCTCGTCTTGTGGTGCATGTTTTATTTATTAATGTTTTTGAAAAATATATCTTTTTACTCACCGCGGTCGTGACGGACAATTAAAAATCACACACGCCAGCGTCCTCTTTCACCCTTGCGTTGTACTTGGTCCTTTATGTTTCACAGACTTAAATGTTATTCGTATTTATTACAAATTATTTGACATTTTGGGAAACGCACAGTATGACTTTTTTACTCCTAGGTAAAATATATGTAACCTTCATCGTCATTCAACCTGGGCTGAAGGCGTCCTATGCTAACTTGGAATACGTGATCTCCACTCGGTCTAATTTGCCCATAAATTATAAGTCTACAGGTATTAAAACCCCTACTGGGCTCTCATGCAAACCTTCGAAAAAGGTTCTGCAATTCTATTCCATCTACAATTTTTATTTCCTAAATTTGCTCCAAACATCAAATGTCTTCACTTGTAGCTAATATGGATTGTTTGTGTAATATCTTTGTGTGTGGGAATTCTCACACAGAATGACACACGTTACGGGGAGAACCCTCACCATACAGTGATACATGTTTGCCTCTCCATTGTTGAATATGGGACTCCTAAACCTGGCTGGCTACCCACGATCTTTTGCTCCTTCTTATTTTGACCCAGTATTGCATTTATAACCTTTATACCAATGAACCGTAATATAAAACGGCGTTCGCCATTAGCCGCCAGCACGTAGAACTGGTAGTTAAGTAGAGTACTCGACGAAATGACTCCATTTGTGAACCGATTAGTCTCTATGTTGGTTAGGATTAGAAATCCTTAATGTTAAAGCTAGGAAGGAGTACCTAACCTATAAAGGTTTTATTGTGGACGATATTTTTATGAGTATTTCGATTGCGACTATAGCGCACATAACAAAACCGCTACCACGAGTCCTGAAGAACTACACCACAAAAGAGTGAACTCACCAACCCGCTTGGCCAGCGTGGCAATTTGATAATTGACGCATTACGACGATCATTGATGAAAACTGGTGGAATAAAGCGTTTTTCCGTGACAATGAAAAGTGAAGTTTAACGATCGTCATATTAAATTCAAAAACAAGTGACCAGAGGGAATTACTCGACAAGGCTTCAATTCGGTTTATCCTTCGAGATTACATGTCTATTATTATTATTTTGTATGTAATATGTACGGTTCTACATTATATGTTAACTATTGTCTATGTAATTTATGTGATATGGTAGAAGCATTCTATATATGTAAACAGCAGCAACAGCAATGTCTGTAGCAGCAGACATACTGATAGTTTATAAACGCAAAAAGCAAAAGCTTGATCAAGCAAAAAAAGGTCCTGTGACGCGGATTATGTTCAACCTAGATTATAAAAATTAAAAATCTTAAAGAACGGTCATCCATTAATATTCCCAATCACTTTGTTCTAATCACAAATTCTGCTTTCCCAAACGCAAATTACGTTTCTTCTAGTTTTGTATAGTCTTCAAAAATTATAACAACATACCTTAGGATATCCAGCAGTCGTAAAAGCACAGTCTTCCGGTGTAGTAGGTACAGTGAATGATTTCCCAGAAGAATCGCATTTCACCAACCAATTCGCAATGTAGGCGCACAACTCGTGTTCCTAAATACTATTTTTGAACTAAAAGAGAGGTAAACTATATCTTCGTATCGCTAAATTATCCATACCCCCTTCATTTATACACTCATTTTCAAGTATAAATAATTATATACCTATTTCATGCCATACTTTTGCTAAAACATCGTTTCGTCACCTTATCCAAGATGGCGGCTTCTTAATTAAATTGCGCCCCGCGACCTCTCATATTTGACGACAAGTTTACACCGCGGAATAATCTTGGTTTTCGTGCTACGTGCACGGTAAGTATCAATTTTACACGTGGTTTGACACAGAGTACGCTTTTTAATTGAATCAAGAGAGTAACATCTTGTGTTTTAATCATTGATTAGATTTTTTGCTAACAGTAAATGTCAGCAAAGTATGCAAGCGAGAATTCTAACCGTATTACTTCCTCTAATAATGGAGAAAGAGTATATCCAGTGGCCAAGGTTTTCAACTAGTTGGAGAGTGCGGGATTGAATTATAAATAGATAGTCGTTGTCACGCACATTATGACAAATTACACTCACCCAAGTAAGATATTTTTTTATGCTACGCTAATTTGATTTACGCAGCCTTGCAATTCTAAACATGATTCACAATGTATTTATTATTCACTGTATTATTTTTGCACTAACTTATTATTAACTTTCTAATATTTTTCAATGACTGCGCGTTTCGTGAATAAAATAAAATAAATAACAAAATACGCTATATAGGTTTAAACTATTATAGGTAATTATTATTAGGTAAGTAAATTTGAAGTAATTAATAAGAAAGTAAAGAAATATGATAATCAGTCCAGTTGGACTAGTTTTACTCAAGCAGAATTTACAGGGAATGTCAAACTAAAAACTATACCTTTAGAGTCTATAGTATAGACGCTATAACGTATATATTATAGTATATGTTATAGCGTCTATAGGTATAGTTATCATTACTATTTTGTAAATATATATATATATATATATGGTAAATAAATATTTTCACGCCTCGACAGCCATTGATTTTATTTATTGCAGTAAATAATATTATTTAAGTACTCAGTTCCATTTGACCTTGAGCTTAAGGAAAGGTGTTATCAAATCGGAAATCTAAAACTCAGATATTAAATGTCGGCAAAAGTAGGTAAACAAACACCCAATGCTGCCGCAAATGGATTAATTTAATTAACTAACGTTTCAAATAATGTGATTGGTCAAGAAGCTACGCGACGAAAATCATTAACTTCTGATCGATTAATATACGTCCGAATGGAAGAACGTGTTTTTCCTGAGCGAGTCTGTTCAGTAAGAACATCCTAAGCGACAACTGTAAATTTTATAGATGGTATTGTCTTTCAATAACTTCTAGTGAAGACAATAATTTGTCTGCTGCGATATTCTTCCGTCGATTGTGTTTCAAGACGCTACCTGCTTTTGGAAATTTCGGAATGGATATAGCGTAATATAAAATTATACAAATTACCATACGCTATACGACGAATTAGGCTTTGTAAGTTTATGATGTACATACATTCTTTTAATAATAACCTTCACTTCACTTTATACGAATAAAAGTCCGCCTCTGTACTATATAGAGGAGCACGAGCACTATGCTATACTTGCATACGATACTTACATGATTACAAACAAGTTTGTAATTCTTCGAATGAATGTATAAATGAGAGTCCGTCTCTGTACTATTTGGGGGAGCACGAAGCTATTTTTATAGTAGAGGTGTCCGACGAGCGGGTGGTCCATGAGATGGGAAGTGTTTACCGCTGCCCATGTACACCTGCAACACCAGGGGACATGCGGGTGCACTGGCGACCTTGCAGAGTCCTGCATGATTACAATAAAGTTTGTAATCCTCGAAACACTTGGTTAGGCAATGCTGCAGATAGACGTATTGCTTTCAACATTACTTACGAAAAATTCATTATTTAAGCCAAAAAACGTTTCAATGCTTTCAAAAGCGCTTTATTCAGAGTACGTAGTCTTTTAATAAAAGTTAAAGAGCCGTCGGCTGTAAGCCTTTTGATGGGTGCGCTAAGTGTGTGGAGTTGAGACTTTGACATTGAACAACTTTGTGTCGATCCTCTGCGGCTTTTGTAGATAGAAGTCTATAGAAATATCTAGGGTTTGTCTATGGGTCATAACTTCATAAGAAATGAATAAAGTAAAGAGATATAGTGTTTTAATGAAGATAAAGTATAACTAATATTTTTTGGAAAAAAAGATTTATTATTACTCGTATTTTTAATATGTTTGCCTGACTGTGTGTTTGACAGAACAATTATTAAAGACCTATTTTAACTGCGATGCAGCGATGCATATTAACAGTTGGACAGATCGCATCAAAAATACTGAACTGTTGTCCAAATCTCGCATCACTAATAAAAATGACAACTGTCGAATTCGTTTGATAAAATCTATACTAACATAATAAAGAGGTAAAATCGTGTGTTTGTTTGTAGGTATGTTGGGGGGTAATCTCGGGAACTACTGAACCGATTTCAAAACTTCTTTCACAAATAGGTAGCTACATTATCTGTGTCTAATATAGGCAATATTATATTTTGAAATTTTGAGAAACAAAATTTAAAAAAAAACAGTTTATAAACCGAAGCGAAGCGAGGGCGGGTCGCTGGTGGACAATAATTGCCAGCGAGAGCGTCGCGCAAGAGGTCGGCGCAAAGGTACGCGCACTACACTACACTCCAGAGGAGACGACGGGACCATCTGAATTTACATTTAGCTGAGTGGCTAAATTTTACAATGAATATAATATCGTGAGGGGTTCCGTCAAGTAGACATTTTGGGGCTATTAAAATATTCTAATCTTTTTAGCCCTTTCGGGTAACGTCCTCCTGCAAGGCGCAGACCTCCTCCAGTAAATCACTAGAGGTTCACTAGAGGAATATAATCCATTACGCGGGCCCAGTGCGCTTTAGTGAATATACCAGCACCAGTCTTGTTTTTACATTCTGGAACATGAGAGCTACTGATTTTTAATAAAATTCGTACTTAAGTAGAAGAAACTCGGTAATAGAGGCCGAGAATTTGAACCCACGATCTCATGAATCAGAATCGAGAATAGGTACACCAAGGCTATCCACCTCTTCAAAAATACAACTGCATATTCCATTTCTATAATTAGGTATATCCAAACCTGTTACAATAAAATAATCAGTTTGAAATTAATGAACAGATTTCTACTGTTGATAAGTTCCAAGGGGACATATAATATATTTTTATACGTTCACAGAATGATGTTCAATACAACGATTGTATACCTATCAAGCTATGCTGTGATCTTAAATCTTCAATTCCTTTTTTTTCTTCTTTTTATGTTCATATATGGCAATGATGCAATTAGCCCAATGTCAAGTTTTCTTTGTAATGACAAAACAATTTAAAACACATCTTGTCAATGTCCAGTCCCATCGAAGTACGTCCAATCTCTTTTGTATTTATAAATCCCATTGGGCGAAGCCACGCTTGTGATCAATCATTTTAATAAAAAAACGAATTTTACGCGAAGAATGGCTAGTCAATATCTAAATAAAATAAATCATGAAATTTCTGTAATTTGAAACCAAAATGTTAAAAGCTAATTGAAATTGCTAAAAATACTCCGCTTGGCAGCGATTGGACGAACGGACGAGAACATAATGCATAGATTGACAACTTTCTTAGTGACTGACGCCATAGGTCGAAGAAATAATTTTCTAAAACTAGTGTTAAAGATAAAACATATGGATGTAGTTTCTGGACGCGTCCGTAGCAGATCTTTTTGAGAAATATTAAATTTGAAAAAGAAATGAACATATTTGATATTATCTAAAAAAGAAGTGAAGTCTGAAGAATCTAAGAAAGAAAAGGGTTCTTATGATCGGCTCTGGTTTCCCAAGTATTGAAACTTTAGTTATTTTTATTATCAAAAGTAAAAATCAAATGTTTTCTATTAAACAACATTTTTCTGTTTAAACTATTTTTAAACAACAGTATATTAATTTAGAAAACTAAATTAAATAAGTCTATACCGACCATAAAGTACCTTTGCCCAAACAACAACCTTGGTCTTCGTACTCGCGCGCATATTTGAATTTTGATTCACAGTTGTTTCGATAGATGGCGATAGATGGAGCAAGTCGGTCGTGTCAAGCTAATTTTATAATTAAGGGTGAGGAAAAATGAAGGCAGTACTAACCAATCCTACTTAAAAATATGCTGAAGAGGTATACAACAAAATATCGACTGATAAATTCAACAGATGATAAATTGTAAAACATTTGTAAAGGTGAAATATAAAATAATATTACCACATACATTCACACCAACGTTTTATCATCAAGTATAACATTTTTTTAACGTGGTAGACGAGCATACAGTTCACCCGATGGCACTGTCGTGTATAGACATCCGCGATACATGCCAACATCAGTCCAGAATGACAAACGCTGGCATGCCCCCGGATGCGCTGCCTACCCTTTGAGATGTAGTAGGAATTGATTTGAAGAAAGGGTTGGAAACATTCATATTGATCTAAACCAGGTTGGCTCGGTTTTCGCAAAATTATAACCATATATACTATACCAGCGCATCAGTCTCTCCATTGCTGGATGTAGGTCTTTTCCAAAGGTCGCTACCACACATGACCTTTGGCTCTTCTCATGCAGCCACTATCGGCGAACTTCTTCATTGACCCAACTGGCCGTTTCACACTGCGTGTAGGTACGGTACGTGGTTTCCATACTCATCTATGCTATGTACGACTACAGATCAAAATATCAGACATTTTCTTTGGATAACTTCTTCGCGGAGGGAACGCGTGAATCGCGATGTTTCCACAACGTATGTTTCCACAACGGAAGCACGCTTCTTCAGAAATATGACAGTTTACAAAGACCGCTCATAAATTCAAGCTTATAGCCAATCATTTTACGTCTCTTTTACACATTCCAGACACGTTACGGAGAGAGCGAGCAGGACATACGCCGAGGTTGTGAAAGCGAGCATTATAATGGGTACATGACAAGAATGACATGAAATGTGGTTCAAACATAATATCAGAATGTTACACATAATTTTTGTTTGACATTTTGGATTCGTAAACACGTGGAAAAGAACACCCAGTGTTTAGCCTGTTGCCAAGAACACAAATATATGTGCTACTAAAAACTGAAGGTAGATTACAAGTTATTAATAATAATAATAAATACTCTTTATTGCATACAATTGGTTATTACATGTGCACAAATAATAAATGACAGAATACAATAGGCGACCTTATCGCTAAGGTAATCTCTTCCAGGCAACCTTCGGATAGAGAAAAATAAAAGGGATATAGGTAGTGTAAACAGACCGAAATCCACAGATGGATCATGTTCAATATATACTTATCGATAATATCGATAATACCTACATATAGTATAATAAATACATATTATAAATAAATAGCTTAATAATATATAAATACATATCTACATCTACACTGCGGCCAATATCAATTCACAAATAAGTTCAAAGTTTACAAGGAAAGCAAAATTAGGAGGAGTTGAGGACTCCAAGGGACTATGTAATTGTAAGGGACTAAGGTTTATTGTAATCTAATGTATTTATTGTAGTGCACGCAACTTCGTGCTCCTAGATGTTAGAGTATGTGTGGTTAGTTCGATTCCCGTGGGAACTTTGTGATTGGTCTGAATAAAAAGTACCCTAAATATTAACCAGGCATTCCAAGTTTCATTAAAATGCGTCTAGTGGTGTTTGTGTGAGACGCGTTTAGACAGACAGATAAAAATTCCAAAAAAAGTTGTTTCGATCTCTGTATACGAGTAATTCGTAATTTAACTTCCGAGGTTTTTCAAAAAAATATTTTAATGTACAGACACAGCTTCGTTACGATTTTATTATACGTATATATAGATGTAGAATAATGTAGATAGGTACTAACCCTTGCCAGCGATTTCGCCTGCTTGCAATCTGTATTCGGCTGAGAACTTGGAATACTTGATCAGCTTCTTTTATATAACCAGTTATATTATGTAAACTACTTTACCGATTTGAACAGAAAAATGTCCATGAAATCTTCCAAAACAAATAGCTTACCTACATAACATTGAAAACAACATCAAAATCGGCTCCTTTCTTACGACTACTTAGAAAAGGCAATGGCTATCATATCATTGTTCCCCATGTATGCTTATTGTATATTGTTATGAGGGGGAGTGCTCGTTGCAATCCAACAGCGGCTGGGCGCGCTCGACTGGCCACGTTACTCCTCTCTCACAGAAGACTACCTTGAAATGTACTGCATTTTCCACTTTATCTTAATTCCCCAATGTATGTACGTGTTTCGGTAGTGAGTGAGATGTGCCAAATCCATTCCTATGTCTCCAAAGGTAGGCAGCGCATCCGTGGGCGTGCCAACGTTTGTCATTTTAGACTAATGTTGACATGTATCGCGGATGTCTATGGGCGACAGTATCTACTTACCATCAGGCGGACTGTATGCTCGTCTGCCGCCTTCGTCCATAAAAAAAAAAAAATACGAATAATAAAATTATAATTTATTGCTGCACAGACAATTTTATCCTCAAAGTTCAAATATCTTTTCATATCCCTCCATATTTTTCATGTCATTGAAATTCAAATGAACTAACGTCAATTCCAACATCGAAAATAAATCGCAACTTGGAAAATGCAAACAAATAACAATACCACTTTTAAAGCGCTATAAAACACTTTTGCGATTCGTATGGAATATAATACAGTTCATGATCCCAGTAATGTATATGAAAACTCCCATATTTCAAGGAGACGTTCAATTTCTGTGCTGGATTTATTTTCTAGGCTGAATGGTCGTGTAGAGTCGAGCGAAAAATCTTAAAAGTCCCAAGGATTTACCACAGTAACAGTAAACAGTATATCTATACTAATAATATAATAAAGAGGTAAAATTGTGTGTTTGTAGATATGTTGCGGGTAATCTCTGGAACTACTGAACTGATTTCAAAAATTATTTCACAAATAGGAAACTACATTATCCGTGTCTAATATAGGCTATATTTTATTTTGAAGTTTAAAAAAAAAAATTGAAGAAAAAAAACATAAACCGAAGCGAAGCGAGGGCGGGGTTTTCTAGTTTTCTATAAAGAGCGCTCAATCTCTGGCAAGTTTTAAAAGGCTCGTGATAGAACACTATCTCGCAGATTAACAGATTTGTATGTTGGCATGTATATATGTACAGATATATACATATATATCTTTTATATATATATAATATATGTATGTATATAAAGACATTATATTTTTATTGCACCATCAACTTCTATTTCGTCTACAAACTTACCACCCAAAGGCTGCCTAGAAATTATAAATAGGTCTAGCGATAAGGCTGTCGGTTGTACATACTCGTACTTCTTCGTACTTGTAGTTTGGTTTCTCTGTATGTTTTGGTGTGGCAATAAATATATAAAATATATCATATTATATTTTATATTATATCATATAATATATCTTATAAATATATCTATCTACCCATCTATGCAACTTAAATCATCTTTGTAATATCCTATCTTAAACAACACATGTTTGTAACGCTAGACATGCAATGACTCACCTCATAAACATGAGACGGACATTGTCTTGTGCCAAATGCTTGCTTAATTCCAAAGTCGTGTTGAGCGAAGTTAAGTCTATCACATTGTGCTGCAACCTTTTTAATGAGGCACTTTTTAGCAATGTGTTGTATGCCATTTCATGCTACAAATAGATGCTTACAATAAACTAGCTTTGCCAGCGACTTCGTTCTCGTGAACTTGTGTTTCCCGTGTGTACTTTCGGAATTTACCTAGATAAATAGTACCCTAAATGTTAACCCAGCATATAAGTTGTAACCCGCAGCAAGTTTCATTAAGATTCGTCGAACAGTTTTTGTGTGATGCGCATCAGACAGAGAGACGGTCAGACAGACAAAAATTACAAAAATGTTGTTTTGGCCTCTGTGTTACATGTGCTTGTGACACAGAGACTTGTGACTTTTGTGTCACAGCAATGACTTTTTCAAAAAAACATTTCATATACAGACACGGCTCTGATACGATTTCATTATAATCTAGAGATTAGCCAATCGAGTTGTGCGTCGGTATGTGTGTCTTACTTAGGGAATTTCTACGTTTATCCTTTACTGTGTATACCTATACTGTGGGTCGACTAAGGCAGGTATTTTATTCATTTCCTCGCGCAAGCGAATCCTACCACCGGCTATAAATAAACATTTCATACAGGATTCTTGCTGAAAATCCGCCGTAACCTAGGAAACCACATGAGACCTAAAGACACCGCTTAAAACTTCTAGAAGTTTCTCTGGGAGAATATAAAAATAATAATATCTAATTTAATTTGCTCCTTCGTGGTACAAGATAGCTAAAAGTACTAACGTACAGAAATATTCCTCGCATGTAAAAACTACAAATGCAACTGAACTTAATGACAGCGAGGAGTTCCCTTAATTAATAGACATGTATTTCTACGATCAGTTTTCATATTTGAAAATATTATCAGTTTTCAGATCAACGAAATACTTAAAAAAGTACGTTAAAAAGATACTTCAAAGAGTAAAGCAATCAAAATGATTACCATACCATACCATCATCCCATATCTCTCTACTGCTGGATATAGGCCTCTCCCAAGGCTTGTTACCACACACGATCCTCGGCTCTTCTCATCCAACCACCACCGACGAATTTCTTTAAGTCTTCTTCTTTAAGACCTGACCGGAGGCGTTCCACACTGTGCTTCTAGGCCAGCGGTCCTGTGGCATATATGACCTACCCACTGCCACTTCAACATGCCGATTCTACGAGCTATGTCGGTGGCTTTAGTTCTTTGGCGAATGTCTTCGTGTCAAATCTTGTCCCGAAAAGAAACTCCGAGCATAGCTCTCGCCGTGGCTCGCTGAGCGACTTTGCACTGATGCATCAAAGTCACTCAAATGATTGCTTAATTATAATCCGAATATTAAAAATAGGTAGAAAATTAATTAATGTAGTTTATGATAAACAGTATTTACAAAACTAAACTCCACATAGTTTTAGCCTTAAAAGGTTCCTGGTCAAATGTCAAGAAAAGTGACATTCAGAACTAAAAGTAAACATTATTTACAAGGTTTTCTAAAACAAAAAACCTTAATTGTATTGACGTTTATCATTACCGTCGACCTTTGACGTGTGCTAACTTGTCGAAATTATTCTTTTTGGATTTTTTTTAAAGTTTACACAATCATAATCTTGCAACTAGTTTTGGAACCATTTCGCACTAACCGGTAGCATAATGCACCGGCGGTACCACGTGCTATTAAAACGTTAACAAAATGTTAGCGAGGCGTGATTTAGTTGTTTCCATCTCGGATTCTAAGCAAGTATTTATTTATTGGGTTATTTCCGGCTTAATGCTACCTGGCATTGTCCTTCACCATACCTTCAGGAGAGGAAATATATAATGATGGCGGTGCAATCAAGGAAGGACAAAAGCAAAAGGAAAATAAAAATAAACAAAAAAGAAATTGTAGGTATGTTGGGAGTAATCTCTGAAACAACTACACCGATTTCAAAAATTCTTTCACAAATAGGAAGCTACCATTATCCGTATCTAATATAGGTTATATTTTATTTTGAAATTTTGAAAAAAGAAGCTTATAAATCGAAGCGAAGCGAGGGCGAGTCGCTAGTGTAAAATATAGAGATACTTAAAAACATGCATACATTTAACATAACATAGATACATACTGTGCAACCGAAGAGGAATCTAATGGAAGTATGCAGTTCAATTTTTAGAGAAATCTGTTTAAATAAATAAATTTCACCAAAACATAGTGCAACGTTCGTAGTTATGTGCGTTAAAGCTCATAGATGTAGCGGCTGTCAGTTCTGCGAAGTTATAACCGCAGCGGACATGTTCGCAATCCCGCATGTTGAGACATGCCCAAACTTCGAGAACATGTGTGTGAATGAGACACGCGAGAGATATTATTTAAAACAATGGATGGAATTTTATTGATTAAATCTCAGTATAGGCGATAGTGTTTTATGAGAAACAAGATACCGCCTTTTTGTATTTCTAAATTAAGTGTAAATGTCTTCCTAGCGTTAAGTTTTAAACTCTGTTGTCATGTAGATACAGTTGAATAATTAGTCCTACGGGTTATTTCTAAATATATACGAATTATTTCTCCCCTGGCCCCCGTAGAAACGTGGCCCTTAGTGAATTAACATTAGCGTTAATGCTCTAGAAATAAAGAAGAGAATCTAACTGTTTTTGATTAAATTATTTGTAACTATAAACTAACATTGAAACGGCGAACTTGAAAAAGTTTGACGGTAATGGCTGCATGAGAAGTAGTGTTGCCAGGTCCAGTATATCAAATATCGGGACGGAAGGTTAGAATAATCGGGAATTTGGGTTTTCAAATCGGGACAGCTACAAAAAAATCCGGTTTTTGTGAATCATCATTTATTTTTATCGGTCGGTGAACTTTTTTTATAGTGGTATGTTATCATCGGTTAGTACAACAAACAAAACAAATGAAACTTAAACAAACTTCTTTAAAATACAACAAAATTCAAACGTGGTTACGTTTTGACTAATTAAATCTAATCATAATCAACTTTATCTCGCCAACACAATACGCGCGAAGTTTAAAACTTTTATGATGACTATTCAGTCCGAGTTTGGTGAGAAAATATGAAAATGTGAAAGCAAAAATATTTTTATGGAGTAACAGCTTATAGATATATTAGTTTTTCCTGTCAAAATTCTCTATCAAAATACAGACTAAGGAGGTTAGTGAAAAATCGGGACATTCGGCGTCCCGATCAAGGGTGAATCGAGACGTGTCACTAGACCCCTGAAAATCGGGACACCTGGCAACACTAATGAGAAGGTCCAAAGGTCGTGTGTGGTTACCTTGCAAGAGCTTTTGATATAACGCTGGCTTCGGTTTGGTATCAAATTACATGAACATCAGATTGAACATCAGATTAATTATATATATGTGGAGATAGATGGAATTATGTATAGGTGGAACCAAATAAAACTCATATCTTCAACACCTTACTGCTTTATTTACTTCTCTTCTTAACCTGAATTTGCACCTTTCGTTTTAAAAACAACTTTTACACCATTCTTTCTCTTTCTCCACAACATCCGAAATGCAAGAGAGCATTAAATGCACACACCTTTCATTCAATCGACTCCTTCGCTCACTTCACACCGGTCACCCACCTTCCATTCGTTAACTCTCCGCCAGTCATGTACATGCTATTTTCACACTGCTAATCTTCAAACCCACATACAGATATACTTACTTCTAACAAAAATTAACATATCAGAGACATCGTACACATACTTACCATAAAAAGACAGACATATTGCGTGACCACAAGCCATAAGTCCGCTTCCTCGATTAGAACAAAGCCCCTCGTACATCTTACGAACGAAGAATATTTATGTACGTAGCCATGACATAGGAATTCCACTGTGATTCATAGGCATACAAATAAAAAAAACTATCTAATATAACACACAAAGAATAACAATGTGGATCAATTAAAACGTAAATTTAAAAAAAATATACCACAGCAAATAAAGAACCACCAGCCTGTGATTCTCAACTGCTGAATATAGGCCTTGTCAAGGAATAGAGTACCTATAAGGAATAAGGTGTGTGGATCGCAATGTGCACAGGCCGCTTTTTACTCCGATAAAAATTTGACCAGATCTTTTTGGCGGGATCTCGAGTAGTGAAGTTTTTGTTTGATTAATTGTAAAATTGTGTATTGTACGTTTTGTAATTTAATAGTGATTTTAATCCCAAAAACTATTTTGATATTACCTAATCGTGTACAAAAGATTTTCTTAAAATATAGAATGCACTAGCTCTAAGAATCATAAGCTTACCGTTACGTAAGACCCATCAGGTGGCTTTCGCATATCGAGGGAAATTTTCAACACTGATGTTCTATCGAGCCAATTTCCTCTTTTCCTCATAAAAGGAGCTTCTGACGGTAGATAAAACCACTTTTAATGTATGCCCTTTACCAGATTTATTTCGATCTTTGTGATGAATACAAAAGTGCGTTTGTATGTTCCGGGTAAGCACTGGAATTATAGAATATATTTTCCAAAAATATAAAATGATTTGTATTACACAGTTGCAGAACAAATAAACTTTAAAAATTGCAATTGCTGCAAAATTTAATAAGCTGAAAAGGCAGGTTTACTGCCTTATGAGATGTAAGATTTAAACCCGGACGTTGGCAATGGCGTTGAATTATTTGTTTATACCTCACTTCCAGATGATGAAATGCACGCTTTCTGTAAATGAAACCACGTGGAAAACGAGTGAAGCAATTGCATTAAACGTAGTGATATACAAGTTGAAAATAAATTATGTCGTATCCTACACACATAGCTGTTTAGGTGTGGCACCACAAAGGGTCCGTATTAGGGGACAGAGACGAAACCACTGAAGGGGGCCCAGCCCCGACCAGCTACCTCCACCTCCGTAAGGGGTGTGTGAGAAGGCCCGCAGGCAGCTATTTAGGTAACTTTCGTTCTTTAACGAATGTCTTCGGTTCAGATCTTATAGGAAGAGCGCTTATTCTATGAGCTAAGTCAGCGATTTCGTTCTTAGACGAATCTTATCCCACAAAGAAACTTCGAAAATAGCTCTCGCCACTGCTTTTCACACACTCGACGAAGTTTTTGTATTCAACAATACGTAGTTTGAAATAAATTGAAAAATAAATAAATTGGACAACATAAATTGTAAGTAGAGTTATGGAGTATTGCGTTTGAATTGAGGCAGGCTCAGCATTTAGACAGTATTCCTGCATATTTATCTATTTAAACGGGTATTAACGTGAATGTTTACCTTGTTTATTTTACTCGACGTTTCGGTTGGATTACACCAACCATGGTCACGAGCTGACTGAGAGGCGGGTAGTCCACGTCGAGAGTTGCGAGTATTTTCATCAACTATCCGCATTTGGGCTTCATATGTCGGAAAATTGTGGTACATAACACTCACAATATCAGAAGTAGCGTCAGACGAAAAATCGCGAGGATTAATTTGATTAAATTTATTATTCACTGGATTACATGTCGAGCACAATTTGTATCCATCTTCTCGATTGAAATTTCTATGTTTTTTGATTTAAGTTGCTTCACGGAGAAATAGTGGTGATCAGTGGAGAGGGTTTTTTTTTGGATTATAGAGTTGTATCCATTGATTGATCCCGGTCTTGAAATATGGTCCGTTATCGCCGATTTATTCGTCTGGCGATTCTTCACAGCTGCTTTATGTTCTTTGACCCTTTCTACTACGGTGGGCTTTGTTTGGCCTATATAGGAACTACCACAGCTGCAGTCTATCTTATAGACACCCGGCATCTGATAGTATTACATCCTTTGGTATGCGTAGGTTTTCCGCTACTTTGGAGGACGGTGTATATAGAGTCTTAATGGAGTATTTTCTTAATACTGTTCCAACTTTGCCCGTCACTCCTTTAACATACGGCATAAACGTCCGGTGTCTGCTGACCTCGGGATGTCTTTCCCTAAGATAGCGCCGTGGTTGCCTTCCACTCACTTTATATCCATTTCGTCTAAGTACCTCTTGAACATGTAACAACTCATCTTTTAAATGTCCAGGGTCACAGAGGTCTTGAGCTCTAGTATTCAAAGAAACAGCTACTGATTGTAATTGTCGAGGGTGGTGATGTGAGAAGCATGCAGGTATGTATGTGTTGATTTTCTGTACACAGTGTGGGACAAGGGACCATCTTCTCTAACCATTATTTTAACGTCTAGGAACACTAAAACTCTGTCTTTCCATTCCATATGTGAATCTAATTTTTTGATGAATGAAATTAAGTTGTTGTATATATTTTTCTACTTCCTTTGATAATACTGATGATGTCGATAACATATCTTTTCCAAAGTCGTTGGTTTGGTCCAAGGCTGAGAGCCTTTTCTTCCAAATGTTCCATCCAGATATTGCCGATAACTGGTGCAACGGGACCGCCCATAACGACACCATCTATCTGGAGTAGTACTGACCTTAGTATAGGAAGTAACTGCCTTTCAGACTGTTCAAGCAGAGTAATGTAATCTGTTGATAGGTGACTAGAGACCAGCTTATCCTTTATAACGTCTAGACATTCTTTAAGAGGAACATTAGTGAAAAGTGACTCGACTTAATACAAATTCCATTTATTATTATTTTTGTAGGAAGAAGGCAGCCGACGAGCATACAATTCACCTGGTAGTAAGTGGATACTGTCGCCCAGGGACATCCACGGTATATGCCAACTTCAGCCCAGAATGACATACGTCTACTTTTGAAGATATAGGAATGGATTTGGAAAAGGGGTTGGGAAAATGTGGAGGGATAGGGTGGGATGGGAGTGGGCTCTGGGATATCTCACTCACTACTGAAACACGTACGTACATTGGGGAATAAGTTAAAGTGGGAAATACAGTACATTTCAAGGTAGGGTTTTGTAAGGGAGGGGTAACGAGGTCAGATGAGTACGCCCAGCAGCGTGCACCCTCCCCCTCCAAAATATCACCAAATAATAACCCAATGTAACAAATGTACCCATTTAAATTTTAATATCCCACAAAAATTTTGCACCACCGCAAAGTTACTCGTCCAAAACTCGAAAAAAGGTCTGCAAAAGAAAATACCGCTGCACTTGAAAAATGTACGGGCTCTATTATATTAAACAGGAAAGCTTGCAGCAAGTCAGCCAGCACAGAAATAAATAAGATAGAATGGCTTTAACCATTGTTTCTCTAGAGTTCGAACGTATAAATTTAGATGCACAAAACACAATTGTGATTCCATATTTTAAACTAGCTTCTACCCGTGGCTTCGCTCGCGTGGACTAAGCAGCTGTGAAAGATTTTTAACACCTATAAAAGCACCGACTTGATGGATTTCACGGATGAAAATCCATCCAGTAGTTTTTGAGTAATTCTATTAACAGTATTTTTTTATTTTCCTCTATAATTCAACTTTCTTATGTCATATGAATATGTCACATATACCAGTTATCCTTCAAGATACTTAGCTGTACATTAGTAAAAACCGGATGAAAATCCGCTCAGTAGTTTTTACGTGATGCGCAAACAAACAGACAAAAATTATAAAAACTACTGTTTTGGGTTCTGTAGCTTCTAAAGAGACCCCCAATTTTATTTAATTTAAATTAATTCAATGTAGAGACAACCCTTTTACTGGTTTAAATAAGGTATGAACGTTAAAAATTAAAAACAAGAAATAATTTTATCTAAAATATGTTTCTAACAACTACACTAAAGATAAAACTCCAACTCCTAGCACAATAATCTCAGGGAATAAATAGTTCGTTCCACAACCTACCGTTCACTGTATAAAGTGGGTTATACACTGCATGACGTGCGATACTTCTTTGTAAAGGAAGGTTATAGAAACTCGCGGAGGACATTAAGCCCATAATTTTTTTGAACCCTTCCCTGACATTATGCCAGCATGTTACTGTACAAGTATACACAAGAACATCAGGATTTCCTCACATAACCATTCTACTAAGATAATACCTCTGTGACAACCACACTGAAAAATTGCTTATGCGTTGTTTTTCGCCAAGGAACGCAAACATAATTAAAATTCCCCCTAGTTGAGGGACGAGCTCATTTTTTCTTGGGCTTGGAAAAATGTATCTCGCTTGTAAAGGAATGCGTGTATTATGGAAATAAATTACTTTACATGTAGCAACAATAAAATTTGAACATTTGTACTCGTAGAAATCTGACTCGGGGTATCATTTCGACAGCTCCCACAAATTGTAACGTTCAACATATCTTCTTCAAGACAGAAATATCAATAAATAAAATACCACACTAATATTACCACACCTGTTGAATTAGTACTTCAACAAGCAAAGCCAGCCAAGTAACTAACCTACTAAAACGAGAACATTGTTTACCAACCCCGAGAAGTTATGTGCATATTCGCCGTATTTAATACTCTGCCAGCACCTACGATTTGCACCAAGCTTGTTAACCTTTCTGAACTTCGAACAAGCGGAATCGCAATAACATAAATTGTATTTATTTTTTCGGAATAGCTAAATTCTTGTGGCGCTAATGGCTTTTCAAGAGTCACCGGACATGTATAGTTTAGGGCCAGCGCAAAAGGCGCTCAGCGAGGAGCAAAGAGTGTGTGCAACAACGAGCCTAAGGGCTCCCCCGCCGGTAGATCGGCGGTAGGAACGGACCACGATTTAGGGCGTTGTGTTGGGAGAGTACCGCAGGATCGCGAGTCGGTGAGAAGCGCCCAGGTACGTGCCGATACCTGGTAAAAGTGTTGGCTGAAGGCCGGTGTGTGTTCACGGTGTACCGAGGGTGACATCCTCGTCTCCGCCGGCAGGGACGGTGTATATGTGTAGTCTGTGAGTGTAGTGTAAGAACCGCATTGGCAGCAGTAATTGGGTCGTCGGGGTGGTCTAAGACGTGCCGAGGACGACGACGACCATGGCAACGAGGAAAGTCATTCCTATCGAGGGTATAGGTTAGGCTCTCAACTACAATATTAGGGGGTTGGGATGGTAAGGAACTCTGTCATAGTAGCGTCGGGCGGAAACATAAATTGTATACAGACGACGGGGGCGTATCGTATAGAAGCCGACAGACTTGTGACTAACTTCAGGGGAGTTGAAACATTTGGGAGAAGGTTATACGTGGCGCGAAGGCTAGAATTAATATTCACTTTAAACTGTAGTGTAGTTAAACGTCTACATAAAGTTTATTGTTTCAAATTAAAGCGGTCCATGAAACTGGATGCGGGCGTGTAAATAAGTATAGGGTTTAAAAAATTGCATTAAAACTTTTAATAAGATATATTGCTCTTAATAAATCTTTATGGGATTCTGTCCGATAATAAACATTATTAGCGAGGATATTTTGTTATTTATATTTTTACGGCATCAGAGAAGGTTAAAAACTTTTAGATTATTTCTCGTTTATAATATGCAAATCGAACGTCAGTTCTTCTTTTGGAGAATGTCATATTAAATCCAATTTTTAACTATTTTAGTGGTTAAGTTTTTATTATATATTATTATTAATAGTCGAATTTTTAATTTTACATGATTTATTTAATTAAATAAGTCTTAAAAGTGACTTACAGTTGACTGTTTCAGAAACTTATGAGTATAAAGACTATCGTTCAAATTAGTCGAGAATGGATTGAAAATAGAATCCTTGGGGATAGACATCATACGACTGCACGACCGCTGGGAAGTAAGATAGGTGGAGATGGTTATAATGGGATGATCGTTTTGCTATTCTAAAAGTAATGCCTACAAACCATAGATTTTTCCACACTTAAAACCATACATCAAAATGAAAACCATAGTGAAATACGGATGTACCATAGTAAACGTGTACAAACTCAATGTTCATTATGACGTTCGCATGCCCCGGCGAGGGTTTTCAGCAAATTTCCTGGTAATTAAACGGTGCCCAGTTGGAACGTTACTTCATTTAATTTATGTAATTATTGGAAAGGAAATTCCGTTACATTTATCGGGAATTGGGGTTAATTTATCGTCTTTTTCTTCATTTGCTTTGAAAATGACATCTTTATTTACAATTTTATTATAATGATTAATGAATCATTAATGTGTAATATAATTATTTAATTAAAACATTCATAATGTGGGTTAAAATAAACTATAATATATAAAAAATATGTTGCAGTTGATTATGTAAATGGCGGGTTCCGTATCAGCCCTTTTAACATCCACTGCTGGATACGCGGGGCACATTGTCTTGTGCATGATGAATGTATTCCCTGAAATCGCCACGGTAGCTAAGCAGGTTGTCGAGTCCACTCTTTTAAAGGTGGTGTAGTTCCTCAAGGCTTGTAGTAACAACTTTGTTATACCTTAGTTACCTTTTATGACACTCACGGGAAGAGATGGGGTGGTACTAAAGGCGCACGACACCACACGGCCAATGGCGAGTAAAATGGGAATATGGATAGGATTGTGAAAACAGATAAAATAAACATTTCTGAACAGATAGCAATCCACGACTCCCTGTTCAGTTCTCGAAAATTATTCTGTTTTATGATGTCCATACGTACCGGTCCAAGACATCTCTAAATAGTAATTTACTCGTACCTGGAACAAAGCAGTGAATACTAGTTAGTTAATTTTAATTATCTATTAAACGTCGAGAACAACAAACCAAGTCCGAAAAACTGCATGTATAGTAGTACCATGGGAGGGTCCGTCCACATAGTGAATTGTGGTATAAATTCCCGTAGTGACTGCAAGGAGAGACCTGTGACTTGCAGTGGGACGTTATTATGCAGTGGGAATATATTTATTTATTTATATACAGGACTAATTAATCTAATACAATACAATAAGCATATGAAATATCTATTTAAAACAAAATTATTATATTAAAAACTAAAGTATCAGAGACTAACTTAAAATATACTCGTAAAATAGATATAACTATTATTATAATCTATATTGATTGACAGATAGAGCTAATATTCGTAGTAAAACATACTTCTTACGTACACGTTCATAGAAAACAGTAAGTATTCTTCAAACTTCAGAACTCAAATTAAACAGACTATTGAGCTCCACCGTCAAGCCATGTAATACGATGCGAACTACTGAAGCAATTTTACATTTCGACCGCCAATAACTTGGAACGGAGCGAAAACTTGCTGAACTGGTTTGAAGTTGAACGTTATAAAGTTCGCGCTAAAATCAATACTTAAGACTGACATTCTTAAGAACTGAAATATCTAAGGCTAAGACTTTCCATTAAGGCTAACTTTCGTGACTAGTGTAGAAAACAAGACACTTTATACCGCGAATGCTGTATGCTCCGAATGCTGAGGGGTCTAAACCACCCGTGAGAGTGGGATCGTCGACAATATGAACAGCACGTCGTTGGACGGAGTCAAATATATCCAATTGATATTTCGGCGCGCCAGCCGAGAGATGTGAGCAGTACTCCATATGGGGCCTAATCTGAGCTTTGTAAAGCATAAGGATTTGCCCAGGGGTGAAGTATCGCTTCGCTCTATTCAGCACACCGAGCTTTTTGGAGGCCATTTTGGCTTTATTTTCCAGATGACCCCTAAATTCGCCTTTGCTAGAAATGTCGACACCAAGGATCCCGATACTCTCCGAGATCTTAAGAGGTATGCTCTGAAAGCGAGGTGCTACAACAAAAGATTTTTTTAGCGGTGAATGCACAGACTTGCGTCTTACTGGGATTGAAATCCACTAGGTTCCACAAATCGAGACTAGATCCAACGCGTCTTCGATTTCAGACACAAGCCTGACACGATTCTCTTTCACTTCGACCCGAGGGATGTTGGTGCGGCTCCTTCCTGTACAAGGCGTCTCCAACGCTGTCATCTGCATAGCAACGTATGTCACCAATTCGCATCAGATCGTTGATATGCAGAACATATGTCGTTACATGTGTATATTATTCTCGATTGCGATAAGGACATGAATCATGAACAAACCTTATGCTATGGGATGGGATAGATTATAATTTATGATCCAAGAAATTCTAGTAAGCAATTATCTTCCTTTTATTATCGCGGAAAACTTACGAAATTCATTTTACTATTATGCAGTAGATATCGTGACCAAAGATTATAAAAGTCACGCAAAACATTTCAAATGCAACTGACTTCAGCAAATGAAGCAAGTTTTAATGTTAACTAGACGCTAAATAATGGGTGTAAAAATATATATAACAAGTACTGCGCCGCCGCTATTCTTAATAAAAGTTAATGTCCTTGTTAAGGTCTATCGCAATGCGAAAAAACTTCTAGAAGTCTGTAGTGTTGAGTTAGGAAAAATTTTTCTTCCTATAGTCAGTATAAAATTTTCATAAGCATCAAATTTTCATGTGGTCATGTTTTTTTTGGTCGGCGGTGAGGAAAAACATCGCGAGGAATCCCGCATGGTCCAGAAATAAAAAAAATCTACAGTTAGTGTTCCACCAATCCGCACTGGGCCCGCGTGGTGGATTACGGCCCGAATCCCCCTGTGATTTAGTAGGGGAGCCCTGTGCCTTGTAATGGGATGTTATAGGCCAATACAAGTATGGTCACTTTATAAAAATAAGTTGGTAGAGGAGGAGTCAGTAATGGCTAAAGTATTTGACTGCAGTGGCAATGGGCAAGTCATATTTGACGCAAGACTGATAATCGACGCGATTGCTTTAGTGAAGACCACATACCGGGAAGCGTTCAGCCAAATGGACCGAAAAATTTAAGAAATTAACTAATAGTGGCTCGAAAAAATAATGTACGAGACAGTTCAGTGCGGGGTGGATATTGGAATAGAGGGCAAATAACGTTTATGACAAAACGGCGATTAGAGGCAAAAGAATCACTTCGCGATCGCTTACTATCGCAAGCGATCTCTTCCAGGCAACCATAGGATAAAGATAAGTTTGAGAAGAATCTACAAGTGAAAGCATTGACATAAAGGGACACGTTGACATAAAATATACATATGTTAATACATACATTATAATATACTACACTACACAACAATAATACATAAATATTGTATCATATATTATACCTACATATGTACTATATACATAGATTATGCTACAATATTCCTGGCATAGGTATCTACAAAAATAATAGATAATTAAGACAGTGAAACAATAGACAAAAATAAAATCAATTAATAAATAATTAAATAATAATGTTTAATTAGCTTATTAAAGTTAGCTAAAGACTGTGCTTGTCTTCATGGTTAGCGGTAACAAATTCCACAGTATAATTACCTTTACCATCAGTCTATGTCTCTCTAGTGCTGGATATAGACCTCTCCCAACGCTCGCCACCACACACGATCCTCGGCTCTTCTCATCCAACCACCACCGGCGAATTTATTTAAGTCGTCGAGGACTCGTCTACCCTGCGGCAAATATGACCAGCCCATTGCCACTTCAACAGGCCGATTCTACGAGCTCTGTCGGTGACTTTGGTTCTTTGGCGAATATCTTCGTTTCTTATCCCGCAAAGAAATTCCGAGCATAGCCCACAAATAAATATGAGTACAAAATGCGAAAGTTTAAAAAGTAATAAGAGAATTTGTATGAAATACGAAACGTACGTTCACACAAAACTCTCTCGCATTCGTGTATAATTTAGAGCTTTCCTGCCTTAAAGCAGTTTTATTTTGTTTAAATGCAAAGCGAGCGTCTTAAGTTCCCGTTATTTTCTCGATATTTCATTATAAATCATTATGCGAATTGCTAGCACCTAAGGTCTGTATGTTAAAGTCAATAATATAAGTTTGGTAGGGGGAAAGTGCATGGTGCATTCTCACAGCCGCTGGGCGCACTCGACTGGCCACGTTACACCTCTCTCACAGAAGACTACCTTGAAATGTACTGCATTTCCTACTTTATCGTATTTCCCCAATGTACGTATGTGTTTCGGTAGTGAGTGAGATATGCCAGAGCCCATTCCCACCCATCCCATTCTCTTCCTCCCCATTTTCCCAATCCATTTCTTAATCTGCAAAGGTTCTCGATATTTCATTATAAATCATTATGCGAATTGCTAGCACCTAAGGTCTGTATGTTAAGGTCAATAATATAAGTTTGGTAGGGGGAAAGTGCATGCTGCATCCTCACAGCCCCTGGGCGCACTCGACTAGCCACGTTACACCTCTCTCACAGAAGACTACCTTGAAATGTACTGCATTTTATACTTTATCGTATTTCCCCAATGTACGTATGTGTTTCGGTTGTGAGTGAGATATGCCAGAGCATATATAAGTGTACATAAAACGGTCAAGTCGTGTTGCGGCTTGTAAGTAAGAAGTTTTCGATTTTGCTTCCAGAGGCTTTATGAGAGGATTACATCGAGTGCTCAGACTGCGCGCGTGATACTGGGTGGAAATGTTACAATTAAAAGCGTACACACGTAAGAATTTACACAAGTGTGTATTTTCGAATTTACACATTGGAATCTTTTAAGTTCTAAATATACTCGTACTGAAATAGACCGTTTTAACGAGTTAGATTATAAAATCGTCTAACGAAATGTCAGAAAAATCACAGTTAAACTGACAAATATGATAAAACACTCACATAATTAGGGACACAGAAAATCATGGAAAAATCAACCGAGCATTACAAAGCAACCCGAAGGACATTCATGTCCTATTTGCGGATCCAGTTCGTACGGTTAGCCGTCATATTACGTGTAACACAATGGAATTATACGATGCAACGTAACATATTTCTCTTGACGTATTTAATGTCACTGGGGAAATATATAGGACGTATGATTCTGTTGTAGCCCGTAGGGTTGTATGGTTCCATTGCGGGCGACAACTGTGAACACAATTATCGAATGTGTTTTTTTATCGAAGTAGTATTAGGTACAATTATTGTACACTAAAACCTAATTATAATTCCTTGAAGTAATTTTAGATATTTATAGGGAATATAAAATATCTATTTATATCTATTTATACTTACAATTAGAGAAACAACTAAAGAAGTAGAAAAGAAAGAGAAAAAAAAGGGACAAATTAAAAAGGAATGGAATTGGGAAAGTGTTGAAGGACAGATACATAGTCTCAGAAGATCAGTAAATAATCACGAGGAGTTATATGTGTAATAATCCATCACGGGAAACCATTGCAGCTTTGTGAATAATAGACATACATGACCCATATTACATTAATTCTCACGTACACGGAGTGAAACTCAGGTTTCCTTACAATGGTTTCCTTTATAACCGACCTAGATATTATTGAAACATTCGTAGGTACTTAAAGGGAAATTCTTGGTACGGCCCGGATTCAAGACCTCACGAATGTGAATCTAGCTTATCATCATCGCTCTGTCAGCCTTCGAAAATCAAAATTACTTTACGTTATTGAAATGCAAATGGAGTCCGCAAAGTAACGTCTGATTCCATAAATTATAGGAAAATTGATGGAATATTTGTAGAATATAAAAGTTTTATTATAAAACGCTATTTGAAATTCTTATTTTGATTAATTTGATTACATTTTTGATTACTTGGAAGAGATGGGGTAGTGCTATTAAAAAATCGGTCGACAGTACACGGCCAGATTGACACAATAAAAAAATAATTTAATTAAAATTGTTATAATGAATAAATAAATAAACACTTTGGTCTAGAGTTAATCTAGAACAAAACACTTTTTACTTTTTTAAATATCAATTTAATTCGATTTTAACATTGTGATTGACTAACATGTGATTCGTCAAATACTCGTTACATAATGGAAGACAGAGGAAGAGTTGTGTAAAGAATAAAAATCAGACATATAAAATGAATCAAAAAAACGCCCAAACTGACACTCCAACTTTACATCACCGTATTTCACCTCGCAAATAATGAAATCGTAAATGCCAAATGAACAGTTAATGATTGCGGGAACAAATGAGATGTTTCTGAATTTAATCTGCTATGTTTGTTAGTACTTCATTATAGCCCGGTTATTATAAGATGAGTTCTGACAGATTGGTTCGTTGTTTATTTCACGCAAAACGTTTTTATTCCGTGACGCATTAATCGAATATAAGAAAAAATATGATATATACGAATCACAAAATTATAATAATCAAATGTTGTTTAGATGTATATTTTAACGTAAGATTGTTCGAAACAACGAATTTTTCTTTTTTCGATTGATATGTAAATTCACATGGTTCAACGTGACAACGTTAAAGTTCAAGTGTCTCTTCAATGACAATCAGGTGTTGGTAAAGTGCAAATAACAATGGTAATTATTTAATCCGTATAAACAATACGATTGTTTATTTTAAAATAAAAGTTATGTTGAATTATTAATTTACTCTTCACCAAAATCTAGCTATACGACTTTTGAGCATCGATTGTACACTTTTGTATAAGTCGGACCTTGAATGTGTAATTTTTATAAATCCAGCATTTTTTAAAGAAGAAAAAGTTTTTGTATTTATGCAAGCTGATCTATCTTCTCTGTTATAACATAACCAGCGACTTCCTTTAAGTTGTCGGTGAAAATGAGCACCAATTCTAAATATTTGGCAGTAACCTAAAATATTAGATTACGTTCACATTGTCTGTAAGTTTATTTTTGTGTCGAGGCAAAAATTCATCGAGACTCATTGGATCTAAAGTTTTATGGAAATCTTAGGACTTCCATATAGACAGATAAATACATATAAAGAGTCAGTCTGTCTGTTTATTCGTCACTTCACCTTTGTTATCATCAGATTTGTGTTCATCCTTTTGAGCTCTCCGCCTTTAGTGAGCAAATATGTATAGTATGTTCTTCGAAGATTGATTTGTATGCTTAAAATATGTGGGTTTTGAAAAAAAAGTCAAAATTTAAATCTAGAAATTAATAAACATATTACAGATACGAACAATTAATTCATAGAAAACAATTTCCGTGAAACTAAAAGCAAAATTTTTTCCCTCTCAATTAACTATTTATGAAATATTCACTATACAGAAATTGACGTGTAATAAATTGCCTGTGAAACCCAAACAAATCGATAGACCGCCTCTTTTGAAAAATGCGGTCACTCAAAGAGGGTGTAGCCTATTTGAAAGCCTAATATATCGTCATATATAAGGAACGTGTACCTCGGAAATATATGAGTAAAGTAAAATTTAAGTTGGAATCTAACAAAATAGACGGACATTTGGTTCAGACAAGACGAAATAAGTAGTATTGTTAAAATGAGGGTTGCGCGCTCGACGTTTAGCTCTGAGTATGCGCTAACGAAGCTATAAGACTCGGGAGTAACTGAATCTAGATTTTGAACGTTTGATGGTCTTAGGTCTGTAGGTTAAAAACTCTAGTTTAAAACGTTCAAGGTAATTTAAAGCTAATAGCTAATGAATAGCACTTTAAAGCTATTGAAGTTTAAGAACCTTAGTTCTTAAGCTCCATTAGCGTTGACTTGGCGCTCGAGCGCTCACTTTTACAACACTAGAAATGTCATTTTGGATCAAAAACTTAAGTAAGACATAAGAACAAAGTCGCGTCTTCTTGTGAAGATACATGATACTGATAGACAAAGACAACAATTAGAAATAACATATCGATTTGAAGGCGAGAATAAAATAGTGAAAGGAATAAATTAAACACATTATGCAAAAATTTATTAAAAAACCGAAACTCACCACAGATTTGTGTCAACTTTACATATTGGAACGTAGTCACCACAGAAGGAGTACGTGTTCATCTGAAAGTCATATTAGTTAATCCTACGATGAAATCTAGTGAGGTTTAGAATTTAATGTCAACTAAGAGACGTTTAGTTCTAAATGTACACCACAAGTTTGCTCTAACGTCAAAAACGTCTCTAAAATTATTCCTAAAATTACATTAAACCTACTATTCCTAATGAAAATCTACGTTCTACTAACCAACGTAGTGACAGTGTCGTGTTACCCTACTAGATAAAATTAAAGGGGGTAATCAACTTCTACTAGATTGGAAAGAGGTAGGATTTGTTTCAATAGCTCCTTATAATTTATATAATAGAAAACCTAATACAAAATTTTAGAAAGAGGAAAATTAGTATGATACTTAAATAAAGAGTCTGTAAGTGTCTGTTTCTAGTTCACGAGCACCAAAAACTCACGGTCAGGATGTAGTAGAGGCGGCGCTTAGCAGAGCGCACGCACAGAGTGATGTAGAGCGGGCACTACCGCCGACTGGAAACAGCGGTCGGACGGGGCGATAGTGGCCAGACGCAAGAAGCGGCGCCCGGGTAGAGCACCAGCGCCCAAAGAGCGACGGACCAGAGCTGCGGCAGTCGAAGAGAGTAGTGGCCCAGATGTGATGTCCAGGATAGCTCAGTCCCCGGAACAGGCGTGTGACTTTTTCCAATACGTCTTCCCTGATCGCTTCCAAAACAAAAACTGACTGTGCGGGGCCTTAGATTTTTCAGTCTTCTTTTTCTTGACAGAATTCGATGGATTTATGAATTTTTGAATTACAGATTTTATGATCTCAAACAGTTTCCAGCCAGTGCTATTATTCATATAGATAGGTAATGAGTTACAGAGGTTAAAAATATTGAATTAGAATACAGATATAAAAATACATAGTAAAAAATACAGAGTACAAAAATGAGCTATTGCAACAAACATTACAACAGCTGCAGCCACCTTAATGTACAGGCCATAAAGGCTAAAATAGAATGGATATGTAGAACAATATATTATATATACAAGTAAACTCTCCTGAAAATAATGGTATCCTCAAATCCCACTTTAAAGCTATTTTAAAACAGTCAAAGCGACGTTCCAACGTCACATGACGAAACCGAGGTCGCAGAACAATGTATCAATTTATGACCAGTCAAGTGTTAAGGCAGGACTAGTAAAACACCCACAAAATTCAATCGAAAATGACTCTTAAATAAACGCAATAGATGTCAGTGATGATGCAGAAAAAAGTTGGCTTCTTGACACATGGGGAAGCCGCAGCGAGTTCTGTGAGAGTTTGGATGAGTTCCAATGGTGGAAAAAGGTTAGATAAGTGTAAGTCGCGCATGAAGAATGGGTTCCGTCAACTGTAACCGGCCCATTTAGTAAACACTGCTGGACATGGGCCCCCTCATGTACAATGTCTTGAGTATGAGGAATGTATGGCCCTTAATACGCCACGCTGGATAGCGGGTTGGCGAGTCCACTCTTTTTGATGTGGTGTAGTTCTTCAGGGAGGGGGTCATAACCAGGGGGAGAGTGCATGTTGCAATCTAACAGCCGCTGGGCGCGCTCGACTGGCCACGGTACCCCTCTCTCACAGATTGAAATGTACTGCATTTCCGACTTTATCTTGTTTCCTTAATGTACGTACGTGTTTCGATAGTGAGTGAGATAGCAGAGCCCATTCCCATCCTATCCCTCCTCATTTTCCCAAGACTTTCCCCAAATCCATTCCTATATCTCCAACGGTAGGCAGTGTATCTGGGGGCGTGCCAACTTTGTCATTTTGGACTGATGTTGGCATGTATCGCGGATGTCTATGGGCGACAGTATCCACTTACCATCAGGTGGACTGTATGCTCGTTTGCCGCCTTCGTACATAATAAAACAAGTCCTTGTGGTAGTCGCCTTGTTATCCTTAGTCGCCTTTTACGACACCCACAGGAAGAGGTTGGGTGGTGCTATTTTAAAGGCGGCCGACACCACATCATATTATTCAACCAATTAACATTTAATTGTGTTAAGTTCTCTCAGGTTTGTGTAAAGTATTTATTTTTACTAAACCGCGTTGCATTTCCATTTTAAATTTTACCTCAACTTCAAGGATGAACAGGTAAATGATAACTTGTTCATCATTTGCGGATGAACATGCGGATTTATGTCATGATTGAACCCTGAAAGAGTGAAATATTTGTTTAAGAGTATTTCAAAAGTATACACGTGCCTCTTGTAAATATTTAGTTTTATTCACGTGGTCACTTATAGCGACCTTGAAGATACATGTGTATATGTGAAATCGCAAAGAGACGACCGATGTGGAATCCGTGTTTTCGTACCCTCGGAACCTATTGTTTATGCAGAATACCTAGACAGAGAGACGGCCTATCTAATATTAAACAATCTTCCGCCGTAACTACCGGATACTTCGAATATGCCGTCAATTTTTTTTTTATATATTTATCGAAAACGGCTAACGAAACTTCTATGTCCGTATAAGTAGAGTCTTGGTGACTTTAAAATCGAGCGGATTTTTAAATGAAAGTATGTAGAACGCTTCAACAACATGTAGAAAGAAATAGTAAAATAAACGTTATATACGAGTATTTGGTTTGGTATAGGCTGTTATTGACCGAAAGATTAATTGTCATAAATCCATATACTCGTACTATAAGATACAGTCCTCCCGAGTAACGAGATTTAAAGACTTTAAAACGACACGTGCCGTGCTGACCAGTATGATTTGGCGAGTTTACTCTTTTAAGGTTATCTAGCCTGCACAGTTTGTAGTAGCGATTCTGACAAGTCAGGGGGTCAAGTTGTCGCCGTCCGATATTCGGCGTTGTTCATTTATCGCCTCTCAGGAACACGTGTACGGAACACGGAATTCGGGAACACGGTTATTGAGAGGTAAAACGTATTGACCAACCGAGTGTTCGCACAATTACATATTTTTACGTTACTGAATGAATTTAACGTTTTAATTCCATTTTATAAATTGAATCTGGAGGCTGTGGAACGAACTGGGGTAATATGTCTTTTCATTAGGTACGCTACGATATGGGGTGAATAGAACTTTGCGCACCCGGCATCTCTTGCTGTTGCAGCTGTCCACCACCGGCAGTATTCACTTACCAGCGGACGTGAGTAGTAGTTAATACTTTCCTAAGGAAAATGATAGCTCTTATAAAAAGTACAGTTGTGTATTACAACGTTGTATTTGTGGTTGGCATTGGTAATGGAGTTTGAATTTGTTAGAACGCTTGGTTGGCAAATAATTTGCCACTTTTTTTTTGTATATTCGGTAGTTATTAGTCTTATAACAAACTACATATAATTGAATCATAAAGCGATCAAAAATAGTACCTACATAAAGCCACGTCGAGCTTTTTTTCCGAAAGATAATTTCAGAAAAGAGTTTGGTACAGTTCGAAAAATATGGGCTATACATTAAGGCTATACAATGCTGTTGTCACTTACGGTTGACCTTTTGTAGTTCACGAGAATTATACTCACTCGTTGATTACACATTGACATTGAACCTCGTCATGAAAATAAATTCAACAAGGTACTCGTACAAAGGCAAGAAGTAATGCTCAAATGACTTGGATACCTTTTATGGAGATGAATCGCTAAAAATGGAAAATTCTGAATATTAAAGGTCCCTAACCTAACATTTTCGGTACAAGGTTAAAAAGGCTAAACAGCCATGAAAGGGACGACGCGTTTAACAATTTATCACAAGACTAAAAAGGTCGTATTCATACAAATATTATAAAAGCTTATCGCAAAATACCCAAAGAAAACGCGCAGTGAAAAGATTAAACTTGTCAAAGAAAGTCTCAACATGTTAATTTCTATAGCTGCTATTTAAGAATATTTAGACGATGACGTCCCAGGAATTCCTGATTACGTATCTCGTTGTTTCCCAATATAAATCCAGATACTACACGAGCGGGATATATTCGTTGAATATCTGGCAACGCTCTCCACGTCACGCAGAGATCTGGCAACACTAGGACATTTTTAAATGAATTAGTGGCGATCGTTTCACGTGAACCACTTGATTATGTAAAATCTGGAAAATAAGGCGATCCATTCTATGAAAGACTATGTTGGCACCAATGGGGCGCATAGGATGTGTAGTTTAGTTACATTATAGGTATACGAAAGTTGCATGGATCAGTTTATTTTATTTTATTTATTTTGCAGCACAAAGCAAGAAATCAACATATCAAAACACAATTTAGTACAGTATGTGTACAGCAGTGTTTACTTTTTAGCAAATTGTACATGGGTAAGTTGAACAAATCAGGTATCTGGCACTTCTCTTCGGGCGTTTTCGCGATTCATATGAATGAATATTTTAATCGCAGATTCTTTTAGGCCGACTGAGTCGTAAAGTGAATAAATAGCTTTACGCAGTATTTTGGACTAAAGCCAACTGTAACCGGTTTAAAATTTACGACCAATATTGATTGGAACTTCCGTCGGTATTAAATATTATGAACCCAACAAATGGAGTACTGGTTTAAATCAAAGACGACGTCAGATACTTTTGCTTAGAGTAAATATTGAGATCTAACCGGTTTCACATGAGAGAATCAAATTTTGAATATTTTTTTCTTACGAAACCAATTATATTTTCAGTAATAATCAAATAAGCAGCAGAAAATACTGAATGGACATCAAATCGGTGGTAGCCAATTTAAATGTGGGCTAGGTTCTCTGGTGACAATAAAGATACAAAAGCGAGACTCTGTCGATTTGGTGGTGACGTTCTTAGTACATAACAAGGTTGATAAAATTTATGTATTTTTTCATTTCTTGGAATGTTCCGACGCAAGTGAGTAGCGCCCACCTAAAACTAATAGCAACGAGCAATGCATAAAGTAAATCATCCTAGTTGTTAGTAGAATACTACCCCAAGCGGACTTGCAAAATTATCATCGTGCGAATAAGACGAACCTAAATCAAGTAAAATGAAAACATTTGAAAAACGAGATACTGTCACACTCAAATCTAGTTTTGGATGTCACAATCTCTGCAGAATGAGAGAAAGACATATTTGGATCATATTTGGATATAACATACGAGTACATATGTTGATTACCGTAAAATAAAGAATTATCTTATTTTTAATTCATATCTATATCACTTTCTATTGTAATCCAGTGAATTTTGCCTCCTCCTTGAATTTTATTTAAATCATTGATTAAAACAAAATTAATCACGATTTTCATCGTGATTTAAATCAACGATTTAATCAAATTTTATTAAATCACTCAGGCCTGGTAAAATTAGAAAATGGTTTGTTTTCTTGATTATGATTTGCTGCCCATTTAGTATTATACAATATTTTTCCGTTTAAATATAAGCCACTTTATTTTTATCTACCCGGCCAATTTTGGCAAAAATTTACTGAAAACTTCCAGCGGTGTTGTATCCTAGACCCTCATCTGTCTCGGAACGACGTGCTTATTGAAAGTTGCCTCTGGGTCGCCATTCGGCCAGGCGGACTGACGACTCGAAGAATCTCGCCGGTAGGAAAAGATAGGAATTCTGCTCACGATTCTGAGTCAGTTGACTTGAAACGTTAGGTTTTTGTATTTTGTAGATATTTTTTACGTTTCTTTCAATAAATATATGTAGGAATGGAAAAATTTAGTTAAAATTCAAATAAAATAACATTTTTGCCTTAGATCAAATCAAAAGGAGGAAGATATGTTACTTATTTACCGCGCGTGATCCTACAAAACTGAGTCCAACGGACCCGCTTCGTTTAGTCACTGATAGAACAGTGACTTGTTTGCACGTCATACGCTGACACGGTCAACACATTTTTGTAGTGGAAAATACATTTAAAAATGGCTTCCTGTGCATTTATTCAGTGCACAAATCACTAAAGGAGCAAAGACAAGCAAGAGACATGAAATCACTTTGCATGCGTAAGTACACCGAAATGTAATATTTTGTAGTTTTTTTTTAAATTATTAGTTTTAATTCGGCCATTAAAGAGTGAGCGAGATAAAGCTATACGACCGGGAAGTAGTGCTTGTCGTCCAAGTTCATCGCTCTATTTCTGTCTTTTGGTGTCGTACAACGTGACTTCAATAATAGCTGTACGTGTTTCTGTGCATGTAGTTGTACATCAGAGCCTATTTTCAGTTGACGCAATGTAAGAACGTACCTTATCTTTGATCTAAGATTTTTGCGAAAAAATGCATAAATTTTTCGAGTCAATTGACTCAGAATCACGAACGGAATCCGAGTGTTCGGGAATACAACGGTTACACTCATTTAGTGTCGTAAAAATTAGCACTGAGCTCTCGAGCGCTCTAACGCTAAGTCATCTTTAATGAATATCAAAAACCTTAACCATTTTATACTCGAGCTTTTAACTTTAAGGATTTAAGACCCAAACGTTAGAAACTTGGACTATAACGTTCGCTCGAGTCTCAAAGGTTTATTAGGGCTCACTCAGTGGACAAGCGTTGAGCGCTCGGAGTTAATTTTTCCAACACGATAGTGTAAACTAAAATTTTCCGGAATAACTACTTGTTACGATACAATAATGACAACTATAATAAGAATTCCTGAGTTTTGAGATGCGATATCGTTTGAGCTCGAATCTACTAATAGAAAGACAGGCGTAGCCTTTTTTTGTACATATATTTTTAGAAACATACCAATCACGTGTTCTTTCGCTCCAGAAACTGAAACAAACCGGTTCGAACTGGATTCATTATTTTCACACCGTTTCAGTTTTTCTATTTCGCGTGTGGGCCGACGCGACGTTGACAGACATTTTTGAAATCGTGAAGACAATGCACTTTTTGTTCGGATTATCTATTCTATTTTTGTTAATGTTAGCTGGTCTACTTCCAAATTCCTTTAAATTTGGAATAGTTTAAATGTAGCCATACTTCAGTGGGAGTTTTGTATCGCATGATACCAGCTTAGTATTCTACTTTTTTTTATAAAAAGAAAGCGGCAGACGGCGCGTAGTAGATATTATCGGCCGTGGACATCCGCGACACATGCCAACATTAGTTCAGAATGTCAAATGTTGACGAGACCCTGGATGCGCTGCCTAACTTGGAAAATTCAGGAACTGGTAATGGTTGAGAAAACCAAAAGGGATAAGGGGTGTATAGAGGATAAGACAAAATATATTCTCTCTTTGCCTCTAATAGTAAGTTCATATTGAGTTATTATTACATTAGTGCCAGAAAACAAAGATAGCATATACTTAGTGAAAAGTAGTGTACTTTGCATGTGGGTATACATAATAAAAGTCAGTCTGCTTCAAATTGTGTCATTATTTACCCTATTTAGTACTGTGTGAACAAAGTTAACAATAAGCTCTTGTAATAAGTGATCTCTAAGGTATCAATCAATGGTCCGATTTTTGAAAATTCTTAAACAACTTCTTATATTGGTGTTACATACATGTATATGTATGTGCATGTGTATACAATACTTACCACCTTGGTAAACTATATTTTAGACTGGTATAATGTAGTAGTACCTACTTAATAAATTAATATTGTAGTTATGATTATTCTAGTACAATTGAAATCAGAACACATTGTCCTTGTGTATTATAAATTATTGGAATATTACTTGTAACTAGATAATTAGATATACATTAACTTTATTCAATATCTTTGCAAACTAAGTACATCAATAAGAGACAAAATCTTTGCAAACTAAGTATGTACATCAATAAGAGACAAAATCTTTGCAAACTAAGTATGCACATCAATAAGAGACAAAATCTTTGCAAACTAAGTACATCATGAGAGACAAAATTACCTACTAGGAATTAAATAATATGTCTTAAATAAATTCATTCTTATTCTATTCTTATTTAAGAAGCTAAACTAATGCAGATGATCATAAAATATCTTTGGGTTTCCTAGGGAATCGTTCTGCTATATGAGCGAAGCCAGGGCGAGTCGCTAGTTCTACACAAGCAGAAGAAGTAGGCATGGTAGACAATGCAAACGAAATATTAAATTCTCCGACAAATCATCATTTGATATTTCCAAGCCCTGGAAATTAAAGTGCAGAATTTCAGCTTTCGATTCACCTCTAACGTCATATTTTCTATCGCTCTGTAAATCCACTCTCAAAAGACATAAGAGGATTAAATATGAAAACAAAAGGCATTCAAACATTATTTTGTTGACTTAAACCTGAGGATTCATAATGAGTTATTTATCTAATGAGTTTTTATCTTCATGATGAGATTAAAATTGGAAATTGGCGGAATAACATTACACTCAATAACAATAAATAACACCACAATCAACGGCTCATAGCAGGTTTCCCTGAGTCGCGGGTTCAGAGAAGCATATAAAGACGAATGTGTTCGTCCCACCAGACCACAACAGAAATTTTGGCTTTAAACAAATAAATGTCCAATCGAGAATCTATCCCGGGACCTTTTGCACGGCAGAGCTACTAGTAGTTCTAGGAATTTCAAACACCGAATTGTCGTTCTATTATTATATAGCAAGTTCCGAATAAACTGTATCAATATTTCTTAATATTTATTTTATATTTTTTGTTGTTTGAATTATAGCAAGTTCCGAATAAAGTGCATCATTATTTTATTAATATTGTCATCGAACAACGTTGTAAAGCTGTTAAGTAAATTCAGTAAAGTTTTAAATTGAAGAAATCCAAGTGTCTTTGGATTACATCCAAATTTTAACATTCATAAGATAACCAACTGCAGACGATTATAATTAATTATATGATTCAATTTCTTTATCTTCTCTTAAACGAATAAACAAAATAACTTTTGTTCTTATAGTATGAATTCAGTTTTTATTTTCTCATTACATGGCAATAGCGCTATTAGCACATTGTTCCAGGTAATGTCAAGTTTTCTTCGTAACAAGTATACATTTCGTTTTTTTCTCCTTACATGGCAATAGCGCAATTGGCACATTGTGTCAGTGTCAAGTTTTTCTCGTTACAATTCCAAAGTCTAAAATGTATCCCGGTAATGTCCAGTCCCGTCGAAGTAAGTTAAGAGTCGCTCAGTAAAGTGAAAGAAGGTTTAATGAGGACAGAAGAGGGCTCCTTGAAAACGCAGTACGTACTATGCTTTAATTTGATTATCCCAAATATTACGCATGAAAACACTTTGAAATTTATTAAACTATCGCTATTAAACCACAAAGGATACACAATTTTGTATAATATTCAAACAAAAACTCAATTGAACTTCTCTAGTTGCCGCCAAATATTCCTATGAATTCAGTTATTCAGATTAAGTACAACCTTTAAAACAGAAGCTCTTCAAAGATTACGCCTCGCTGTGAATGGGGAATCTGATTACGGAAAGGGGATAAAGCAGTTGATTCTGTCAACGTTGAAGTTAATTTACATACATTATCTACAGACAACCGCAGACAATGCGAATTAAACTGTTTGAATAAGTCATAAAATGACGCAACGAAAGTGCAGGATTGAAGTATCAATAAAATTCATATTGAAATACTGAGTCAAAGAAAAGTCAATGAATAAGTGGTTGTCCTTTCTTTTTAAGTATGCGTCACCTTAGTTCTACCTCAAGGTCTTAAGGTGTTTATTCTCAATGTGCACCTAGACTGCAGTCGATCGATGAATCGATGACATGGACTGTTTAGAAGGAATCAGTGTGGATGCCTACCAGGGTCGACATCGATTGATATTTTCATTCGAAGTTCATCAATTTATCCACACAGTCAGTTTCAAAATGTTTAGCTGTAGATATCGATTGATCGTTGATCGATAGTCGATCGTTAGACTCGTGGACGGTCCAGTGGCATTATTCAGTTTGCATTTATTCGAGGCGATTAATATCGACTGGTCGATATCGATTCACCGCAGTCTATGTGCACCTTCACAGCACACTATGCTAACAATATCAGATTTGAAACCGCACATGCATGTTTGACTTTGCAATGTCCAATCAAGGGTCGTACGTACGAGCTAACTTGAAATCATCCTGAAATTGGGGCATTTATTAAATTGGATCAAACGCGGAATGCAGAGGCTTTACATTATTATTAAAGTTCAAACTTCTTTATGGCCAGTTACAGGTGGATATTGTAGTAAATATAAATAATATAATGTAGTATCACTTGCCACTTACCCGCTGTCGGCATGCAATCTTTATAACATTGATTAAATCAGGATATACAAATTAAACTTATATACTTATATACACGTCTAAAAATATTAATAATCATAAATAATAACATAAAATTATGAGTCTACATTAATATCATCTAATAAATATTCATTGATACTGTAATACGTAACATTTAGTCATTAATATTTTTTTCTAGTTTTATTTTAAATTGTCTATAAGTCAGTTACTCTATGGAGTCAGGTAATTTGTTAAATAATTTAGGAGTTAAAACAAATACAGTTTTTTCATAAAATGTCATATTAGGACGATGCTGCGAATGTACTTCAATTTTATTCCATCTTCCCTTTGGATGTCTAATTTCTATCAACATAAAATTATTGAGGTGTTCTTTTACAAATACACAAGCTTCATAGATATATAACGTTGGTAGGGTCAATATTTTAAGCTTTTTAAAGTATAAAACGCAGCTATCTCTTTGATTTGCGCCAAACATCGTCGTGATACATTTATTTTGAGTTCTAAATAGGGGTAAAATATGTACTCTCCCACTTCCGCAGTGTTATGTTCAACCACGTTTTAAATTCTTATTCTGTGAGTAGTTTAAACGAAGTAAACCACGTGGCAAAGCCACGAGCAACACAATCGGATTACAGAGACATGTTCACGATGTTATGGATTACTTTCTAACTCATTCGTTTTAATCACCTTGACGTTAATTCATCAGACCTAGGCATGTTCTCGACTCGCATTCGTGAGGAGAATTCGTGCCGCAACTCGTAATATTGATAACAATTATTGTCAGCTAGGCGGTGGAAAAAAGCATTATAACGAAATCGAACGTTTTTCCGAGAACTTACCACCATGTGGACCACTGGCCCATTAATATATATATATGATCGTCTGCCGTCATCTTTCTATAAAAAAGAGATGGCGGACGGGCGGGCGGGCCACATGGTACGTGGTCACCATCGCCCAGATGCCACTGATGAATGCCACTGATATGTACTGAAAGCCTTACAAATATTTACCTTCAAAAACAGTATTGTTAGAAAGATAAAATTAATATCAAATATTTGACGTTTTTTTTTTGTTATTTACGGGCGAGGATAACATCTTTAAGATTGTCCTTTGCTCTGGTTTTAACCTAACCTTTGTAGTTACAAAGTTAAACTTTCAAGTGACATCAGTAACGTCCACTTAGGTAATAGCTATCGTATTTCCTTCACATCCATTAATAATAAAAATATTTGTCATTTTTACCATTCTGTTGTAACCCTCTAATATAATTTCTGCTATCTCATGATAGTTGTATACAACTTTATGTTCGTCTGACTAGGCAGACAGGACACCTGGGACGTGAGCGAGACGTCATCCATTATCCATCTTCCTGTCTGTCCGGCCTAAATATGTAATTGAGACTGACGAAAATAGAAGCGACATTATGTGACCTTTTGGAAACTGACTACTTTCTTCGGAAATAGAGGTCTTTTTGGTCCTTTAAAGGAAAGAATGATCAAACGCAAAAAATGGGGAATGTCGGGTCGTTAGGGTTCTTATTTACTCGTAGTGTTCACGTTGAAAATGTCAAATATTTCTAGCAAATATTTCTCATATTTTATCCGTGAATTCCCAGCCCATCATTTAAGGTTTGTAAAGTCGTATCTACAATAACAGGTACATACTTAATTTTTGCGGCGTACTAAACAATATATGAACATTACTTCGGATTTTTCTAAGATAAAATCCGAAAAAAAGAAATTCGACAAAGAACTAAAACCATAAACATAGCTCACAAAATAAGTAATCTGAAATGGCAATGGACTGGCCATGTCTGCCGCAGAACCGACAACCAATAGGTGGATGAGTTCTAGAATTGAGAACACGTACTGGGAAGTGCCGGGAAGTGGGAAGGACGACGCGCTCTGGCCAGGTGGAGAAGAGTGGATTATCGTGTGTGGAGGCTAGCCTTGAGAAAAGCCTATACCCGGCAGTGGAGAGATGTAGGCTAATGGTGTGATATGACGTGGTGCTGAAAATGCTGCAAATTTTTCATCACTCCATAAAAACATTTTGTATAGACATAAGGGTAATACAGTATTTAGAATTGACTTGTTGAAAACCTGTATTAGAGACAGGAACGGGAAAAAATAATTTTAAGTTTAAGCAAAACCAATTTTAATATTATTTGTAAAAACGATAGGTCGCTAAATGCACCTTTTTTAAACATGCGAATAAAGGCATGCGAAAATAACAGCCATTTTTTTAAACTTCTTAGATCACGCGACATCAGTCAGTAAGGAGAAAAGCATTGGCCATAGAGCGTTCGCACAATTACATATATCTTTTGCGTTCGACAACGAATTATTATAGTGACATTAACGTTCACATTTATTTCTTTAAATGAAGGTATTAGTTTGTTCTACAACTTTGTATTTGCGGTTGATACAACTAGCCACCTTTTGAATACATTGATAATGAGTTGGAAAAGAGTTTGTTTAAATGTTCGGTTGGTCAATTATATGTCTTATAAATTGTTGGCAACATGAATGATGCAATGAAGAATAAAAACTAAAACACTGATCTATTATAACCAGCCCCTTTTATCTTATACTACTGGTCATGGACCTCTTCATGCACATTCGTCTCGCACAGGAAGCCACATATGTATGGCCTTAAAATGCCACACTGGTAAGTGGGGTTAGCGAGAGAGGTGGCACAAATTACCTATAAGCTGTGGAGGTAGTGTGGTTCTTAAGCGCTACCACGAACACTGAGGAGTCACAAAAAGTGACTAAGGGCTACAGTCACCTTTTACTATACCAACGGGAAGAGTTGGGACGGTGCTATTCTAAACATCTAGTTTAAACTTTCAAAACGTAAGTTTAAATGCTTCTTAATCAATTTAATAAACAAATGGGGCCATAACTCACAATTTTCACTTTTTTAAAAGTGTGAGAAATGCGGTTTCCCGCTTTTTAATTCGTTGCCATTTGCGTAGGAATTTAATCATGGCGTTTTCTAGTTTTCGCAAAGAGAGAACATACCGCGCCGTGGACGAAGTTTGCTATGAAATAAATTTCTTTCCATTCCTTTTGTAGAGCAGCGGCAATTTAAAAAATTCTCAGCCTCGGTGGTGGTTGTAGGAATAAAAATGAAAAGTTTACACATAATAAACTAACTTGTTTGTCATTTTTGTGCAAATTTTAAGGTAAACAACTGTTGAATATTTTCAATACGTCAAATGATAATATAGACGGCGCACCTAATCGTCGATACAAAAGTGATTAATAGCCTATTTTCGATTCGATATCAGCCTAACGGCCCACTTCGGGGCACAGGCCTGTCTCCTAGTAATCGTGAAGGAGTTGCGGGTCATAATCCACTACGCGGGCCCAGTACATACTGCCACGTACTGCCCACCATTGCCCAGTATCCAATTTAAAATTATTAGCTCGTGTTCTAACTATAAGCAAATGTTATATTTCCTGCTTTGAAAGATCAACACAATCAAAACTTGACTCGTTTTCTTCGTAAAACTTTAGCATCATAGAGTATTATGCCACTACTACTTATCCCTAAAACACACTCACTAGTTTTTGACTGCGGCTTCGATCGCGTGCTCACTGTCGCATAGAATCTTAGTTTTGTAGGTATAATATGTCTTGTTCGTGGTCCCCGAGAAGGAAAACATCACCTCGATTCGTCGATCTGTTGATGCGTGTAAGCATTTCAAACAAACAAACAGACAACGTTTCATTTTTATATATTAGTTACAATTATGTAGTAAATGATTTTTTACAATCAGAAGGAAGAAAGAAGTGTGGATATACCTTTACAAACACCACTATGCACCAACCACAGGCGTTAGGCAAACACCAGAGCGACATAGCTTATTGTATACCTTAACTTACCTCATATGTATACCTACTGTTAGATGCATTAGCTGACAAGCCTCTTGATACCATATGCACGCTTGGTATACGACACGGTCCACTGAATTAGTTGTGGGCATAGAATAGCGCCTCTGGGAATTAAAACTAGCCACATTTCGAATTCAGCTGTTTTTGTGCGAATGTTTAGATAATAATAAAAAAATTTGGTGTTAAGAGCGAACTTTACTGTAAGTGCTGAAATATATTCTCTGATTATACGAATATACGTAGTGGAATTATACTATTATATTATACGAATATAATGATTATACAATTATAAGTTTGGTTGGACTTAAACAAACCTAGTGCAAGATAAAAATCAATGAGTTATGCTCCATCATGGGTTCTATTTGCTATGAAAGAACATGTGTAAGTTTCATATTAAGAAGATGGTGTTGATAGATGAACTCTCAATTTTTTATCAGAAAACTCAAGAGTAAACACAACTTAATATTGAATATACATAACTGTGGCGTTTCTCAAATATATTGGCGCGAACACAATTTTTCGCGCCCAAACGTTCGTTAGTGTTCTCTTGTCGCCAGTGTATCCAACTTAGAGGTTTTCCGACTAAATTTAGGGGTGAAGAAATCGCAACGGGGGTTTTTTGGGGGGTAAAAATATTAAGGGGACTAATAATAATCATAATAGTTCATTTGCAAAAATATAAGTACAAAACCGGTGATAATCAGATGCTACACTACACATTCTACTGTAACACAGTGTGCAAAATCTTTAATAAATTAACTTTAATAATTTAAGGTAAGTAATTATCTACCTATCTAGTTCATAGTTCCTTGTTATCAAAACCTCTGTAAGCGATGTAGCAAAATAACTTCAATAAATTAAGTAGAAATTTAATTGGACTTCCTTAGATTTAATAAAAGTCTTTCATCGGAAGATTGCCATTTACAGGAAACGTTTATGCTAGCCGGATAAGTAACCCACATAAGTGGTGACTGCTGTCGTCCACGGTCACTGTAACGACAGGAGAAATGCGGATACGTTAACGAACTTTCAGAATCCTATTTATCTTACCAGGGTTTCGAAATAACGTCATATCGTCCCCTTTGATTCTCAAATTTTTTATCAATTTTTACTTTGTTTCTCAAAGCATACAACAGCGTCGAAAAAACTACTTTAAATGCTTATTGTAGTTAATGTCAAATCGAGTTTTTTCAAAGTCATAATGTTATCAGATAAGGGGATGATATCCACAACTGAGTTTTATAAAATAAAACGTTATGCAGTTGTTATACATGCTACACTTTCAAATTAAGTTTTAATTTTTTTTTTTAAGTTTTTTTTAAATCATAATGTTTCACTCATCATCAGATAAGGGTACGATATAAATAACTCAGTTTTAATAACTTTCACCACATTTATTCTTGTTGGTTTTAGGTCTTTCATAAGACGTCGTCATAGATTTAGAGTTTTCAAAACTTATGAAGTTATAACTGGCTTGCTTTCAAACCACAAATCCGAAACTCCCAACTGACTCGCTTTCAAATTCAAATTTTCCTAAAGTCTAACCCTCAAGGGTAGCTTACATGATATATTTCATGCATTACCTACTTCCATAGTACAGAAATGAATCAGTGCTAAATCTTCTTATGAATCGAAAATACGCCTGGGGAGGGGGAGGGTAAACGCTGCAATCCCACCACAGCCGCTGGGCGCACTCGACTGGCTACGTTACACCTCTCTCACAGAAAGCTACCGTCAAAATACTTCATTTTCCACTTTATCATATTCCCCCTAAGTATGTATTTCGGTATTGAGTGAGATATGCAAGAGCCCATTCCTATCCTATCCTATCCTTGTATATTTTCTCAACCCAAATTCATTCCTGAATCTCCAAAGGTAGACAACGCATTAGGAGGCGTGTTAAGTTAGTCATTCTGGACTGATGTTGGCACGCGGATGTCCATGGGCGACAGTATCCACTTATTATCCGTTGGACTGTCTCCTCATCTGTCATCATCATTATGTGAAAAAATAGAACAGACGCAATGTTCCCGCTTAACAAAATAAACCAGTCTTTTAAATTAACGATCGTCGCATATTGTGCAACGGTTCATGGATGGTTCGTTAAGCATACCACTGAGCTTAATCTTAATACCAGATGTGGGACGATGTAATGTACAAGCAAATTGGTTTTTTACACCGTAATTTTTCCGACGGGGGTAGTTGAGTTTAGAGAATGTTAAAAACGTTGCTATATTAAATTATCAGGCGCGTTGGCTTATTTAATATAATATTGCAACATTTACTTTTACGACGTTCATAGGTTTATTTATAAAATGAAGTGTACAATTACAAGGTTGGCTGTTTATTACACACACACGTGTGGAGTAGGTGATAAGGTTTAATTTTAGAGTTAATATGTTTGGGATGTTTCACGTCAAATATTCGTACATGTAGGTACATATCTGTAAATATAGATAGAGGCGGTAAATATACCGCTCAAGATAATTAAATTTACACGAGCGACATCTAGTGTAATGTAGTGTATTACCAGTCATGTATCAACAAAACGATATCAACCAATAAACAAGGTCCAACTTCTCTGCAGTTGACGCCAGAGAAGTAAAATATTTTTATTTAATTCCCAAACTTGTAACCATAGATTATCCTTCTAATGTTATTTTATTTTATTGATAAACAATGGTTATTTATTGTTTAGCATTCATAGATAATCGAATACTTACATTTTAAAAATTTTAAATAACGATTGGTTTGGACAAACTAGCTATAAATCTATAAATGAACTACTCAATAGCGAAATGTTTGTAATCTTCCTCAAACAGTTAACAGGAAATTCTATATTAATATGTACTAGTAACGTTTTGTTTATCCCCCCTTCATAGGGACACAGAAAAAATATCGATACCTTTCGGTATTAAGTACTTTTTAATCGATACTTTTACTCATATGAGTACTTATATGGGTGTATTGTATCGAAATTTAAAAAGAAATCGATACCGAAAAATTTGTAGACAGGTTTTTTTTTGCTATAATACATTGGAGTGGGAATTAGGTTTCTTTCGAAACCGTGTTACTCTTTCATTAAATTCCTAATTCAACATTTATCCTAAGTTACTCCTATTACCCCAAAGTTAGGTAGCGCATCAGGGAGCGTGACAACGACAACAATTGTACATGAACGATATAATATATCCACATATTACCAGGTGGTGACCGCCTGCTACTTTTTTTCTATAAAAATAAATTATAGACAGACATAAGGGTTTATCATTTACTTTCAATATGCAAAGCATTCTTCCTATGACGTGTCACATTCAAATATTTCAACAAGAAAAATTTTCATTTTCACGTGCGTTTTAATATTACGGTCTCAGATGTTTACATGAAAACATCCTTTTTTTTTCAATTTCATATGGAACGTGTTTCTTTTTGGCACGTATCTAATGAACGCTGGGTGGATTAGGTGCAAGTTATGGTCGGTTTGCGAAGCAGGTAGACTCTTGTTTGGTCATATGATAGAATGTATAATATTCAAAATAAATTCTCCGTTATTCAAACAACGTCGGGACATGAAGAGCCAATACACCATTTAGGTACCTAGTTAGGTCATTTCGTCGGAACAAACTCTAATCGCCACTGTCACGCAGCATTGAGTTCTAAAGATTTATATGGAGGGTACTTGCAACCAATGCAACGCAACCAGCCGTTTCAGTATCCATTGCAGGACATGGGACTCCTCAAGCACATTGACTCGTGCTTGAGTGATGTAAGACCTGAATATGCCACGCTGGCCAAGCAGGTTGGCGAGTCCACTCTTTTAAAGGTGGTGTAGTTCCTCAGGGCTTGTGGTAGCCGTTTTGTTATCCCTTAGTCCCCCTTTATGACACCCACGGGAGGAGATTGGATGTTGCTATTCTATAGCCGGCACTTACACCAATACATTTATTTAATACGATCGTTGTCTACTGACGTCAGGGTTGGAAAAATCCAGCTTTTTTTAAATTTATAAAACGATCACTTCAAATGTTTTAAACTCGTGTTTCTATGTTTTAAATCAAGCTTTTTCGTAGATTTCGAAGACAGGTTTTAAACATTTCAAACTTTTTTAAACATGTTTTAAATATAACTCAGGATATATTTTCGTTTAAGGTTTTGTTCCCCGTTATTTTCGGGGATATTTCGGGTTATTTTCGTTTCCCATTTATTGGGGATTTCCCGAATTGATTATAAAAACTCAACTGTTAAAAGGGGGAAATTTATAAATTATACCAAAATGAATTGCAAAATTGATTCAGGTGATTCTCCCAATTCAATGCAAGGTAGAGATTAGAGATGGGTATCTCCTGATATTTTATTTGTAATTTAATCGGTTTTTTCTAGGCATTTAATGTGTCGTAGAACTAAAAATAAGTTTAGCAGTTTATGTAAGAAATCGTTTTAATTTAAAAGTCACACAAAGAAAAGCCTGGTAAACATGTCAATGGTGATTGTCGTCACAACGTAAATTTACGCTTTACTGTAAATTTTAATCAAGTGGTAAGACGAAACGTTACCTACTGAATGTTCTGTTATTTTGTATGAAGAATTAATGTGTCACAACACGTACCCATTATTATTAAAGATACTCGCGCGAACGTGTTATTTTTTTTTTTTTTTTTATAGACTAGTGGGCGGACGAGCAGGCGGTCCCACGTGATGGTAAGTGTTACCGCCGCCCATGGACACCTGCAACACCAGGGGGTATGCGGGCGCGCCGCCGACCTTGCAAAATCCTATTCACAGCTCTCTTGAAGAACCCAATATCGTAGCTTAATGGAAAGACCTCTTGAGGCAGTTAAAATGGAAAGACCACAGCCTACGGGTTCGCGGTATAAAATAATTTTTGGAGCGAACAGTGCGCGACACCTCCATATCGAGGAAATGCGGATGGACCGCACTTCTGTGACGGGAGGTGCGGTTGTAGAAACCCGAGGTGGGAATTATATTGAACAATTCTTCAGAGCATTCCCCATTGTACAGGCGGTAGAACACACAGAGAGACGCAACGTCTCTCCGAATGCTGAGGGGTTCTAAACCGCCCGTGAGAGTGGGATCGTCGACAATACGAACAGCACGTCGTTGGATGGAGTCAAATGGGTCCAGCTGGTATTTCGGTGCACCGGCCCAGAGATGAGAGCAATACTCCATAGTTACACTCAATAAAAGTGATACATAAGAAGTTCCTTTCTATTCCAACATGCGCTTGCCCCTTACTACCGCCGTCTCTTCTAACTTACAACAAACCCCATGAGAATACCCTTGGAAATAAGACTTTAATGACACCGTACATACGATAGGTATTGTTACATGTTTGGTGACAAATTGGAAACGGCGCGTGAGGAATAAAAGGAAAAATTATTATCACACCAAACATTGAAATGAAGGAAGATTTAATGAGATGCTTATGTCTAATGAGATATGTCGTAGTAAATATATGTCGTAGTAAGTAATTGAAAAGCCCAGTGGTGCATCATTCTAGTGCTGCATGTCATTCTAGAACATGTATTTAGAGTGAGCAGTAGTGAGCACTGCAAAAGAGTAACTCTTGGAGTGATCAGATAGTACACATTCAACTGTAATAATATATTTTAAATGTTTTTATGAAAGAGAAAAGGGCTCAAAAGTAAAAAGTTGTGCAACAATAATATAATTCATTGTTCTGACGTAGTGAATTCAGGTTGTATCGAGAGGTTGCAGGTATTTTTCCAATAATCCTATATACTTTTGCCATATAATAATCGTAGTCGCAATCGCCAAAAGCTGCTGCACATGATAAATAATACTTCAATAATTCAAAAAATTATCGAAATCAACAAACACAAAAATTAAACCCAGACAAATCATTGCTGCTGTCATGAATCAATTTCCAGAGGCTTTGGGATGCACAGCAAATTGTCATAAACCTGACAGACAGAGGCACTACTAGCTTGTGTTGAGTTAATTGCTTTGTGCTCTCATCTCATAACAGGGCATTTCCACTAGCCAACAAACATCGACGACACTGTTTTGTTGATTCAGTTACTAGATTCTGACTCGGTTTACTGAAGAAAACGTCATTTTAGTCATTGCTAAGCAACCTTACCGATAAAATTATGAAAGCCATTTACTAGAGTATAATAAATGCTAACGCTTTAACAACGCATAAAATCAGTGATGTAATTATGCGGACTAGAATAAGTCCGCATAATTGCGTTGCTGATTCATATTTCCGAATATTCAGATACAAACGAGTTGGTTATTTCTCCGAAATTTTATAAAACCATCTCAACATCATTCATCATTCTCGGCGTTTTTATTGAGCCCTCTGCATGTATAAGCATCCTCTCCTTTACGCCATTTGCCTCTGTCTTGTGCTAGTCGCATCCAGGTCTTGTTTGCGACACTGTTCATATCATTGACCCACTTGACCGCTGGGCGGCTTACACTTCTTTTTCCAGCTCTGGGCTTGGGTTTTACTCCATCTGCCATTACCGTATCTTTATTAAATTATAAATTAACTATAAAGTCAATGACTGTAAATTCTCCCCAAAATTAGTTATTTTTACATTTTTGGTAAATTTTAGTTTTGGTACCAAAAACAAATAACGACACCTCAAAACTAGGCCTTCTGTTGTGACGCTGCGGTTTGTGTCGTAAGTGTAAAAACACCGCGAGACACGTCAAATACACCATGTCACTGTTACTGATTTGATATCTATACTAATTACTTAAGCCTGTAATTGAAGATACAAAATTAATTCATTACAATATTCAATCTTGACGTGAGTAGGCATTAAATATACAAACGACACAGATGGTTTCTAACAATAAATACTTAATACGGACAGAGAGCTACTGCTTACTGCGCCGTCGTCAAGACACTATGATGCGAAACTGTAAGTTGTGGTACGAACTGCCTACTGAGGTTTTTCCGCTAAACTATATCATGGGGCTCTTAAAGAAGGCTGTGAACAAGATTCTGCTAGGTCGGCAGTGCACCTGCATACCTCCTGGTGTTGCAGGTGTCCACGGGTGGCAGTGAACACTTAATATCTTGTAGATCACACGTCTGACAGCCTTTTATAAGAGAATAAGATTACAAATTAATTATTGAACTTGTTAATTATTGAAACGACATACTTTGCACATAACATATATTTATATAACATATATACATGTAACATGTACGATACAATGTAAAATGAGAAAAGCACAAGACTGTGTGATTGTAGTTCTTGGGAGAGGCTTATATCTCTATTCCATTCCTATATCCCCAAAGATAGGCAGCGCATCCGGAGGTATGTCAACATTTGCCATTTTAGACTGATGTTGGCATGTATTGCAGATATCCATGGACGACAATATCCATTTGTCATCGGGTGGGCTGTATGCTCGTCTGCCAACTTAGTTCCATAAAGAAAAAATATTCAGCAGTGGAGAACCGCAAGCCGATGGTATCGTAATATATATATATATTTAACACTAATATACATATATCTCAACTGCAATTGTTTGATTGCAAGTGTTAATTCTTAAACTTGCAATTTATCTATATCAGTGAATCACGACATTTTTCAATTATATTTAATGGAAAACAACTCTCCGTCTCAAAATACCATTTCCAATAGAATTTTCATTAAGTTCAGAAGATGCCTGTTGAGCGTTCACCGATAATCAGCCGCCCGTGTAATTGTGAACAACGGGCGACGACAGCTCACTCCTGGCTGTTGCCAACTTATCGTACGCTTTGAAAGTGATATTAAAGAAATTCGTGATATTTCAGAAACGACAAATACCAAAGGATTTTATTATGAAATGTCCAAATTATATGAAAATATTATAAGGGTAATTTGCAGAAAATATTTTTTATGTCCCGTAATTTGATGGTGTATTAATAAAAGCAGTATAGGTAGCAAATAAAAATAAGACAATAATTTACACTGTACATGACTAGTAATAAATTATGAATTTCAATTTTAGGCTTCCCTCGGAAAACATGAATTTACATGTTTGAAAATTTTGTGTGAAAAACCTCCCATACATTTTTACTATGTCCCCGTGCTGATTTCGTTTGATTTTTTGTCATTTATTACGTCTTTTGTAATGTATTTCGACCTTGATTTTGCATTTTGTTCTATGAAATCCAGGCTACGGTTTTCATGAGAATTTATTTAATTAAAATGTTGTTTTATAATATTTCTGAAGAGTATCAAGTTGTTTCAAAATTTTGACCTTTCATTACTCAGGGTTAGTTATGTACCCTTTTATCCCGAACACAACGTTTTATATGGGAGTAATATTATTCATTTGATACTGGAAACACTTCTCTATCTCTCAAAGTAGTTGCCAAACGGTATACATTTGGTTTTCACTAGTAAACGTGCGTGGATTTACCCGTGGAAGTTGACCAAAAAGTATCACGGTGATTAGTGGCTGTTTTGCGACCCGCCCTGGCTTCGCTCAGGTGGTTTTCGTTAATGCACCGTTTCTCAACCTTTTTAGTGCCGCGACTTTTTATCCGAATTTCCTCGACACGGAGATGTCGCGTACTGTTCGGTTCAAAAACCACTTTATACTGCGAACCCGTAGGCTATGGTACAATTTGCCTCAAGAGGTCTTTGAATTACGCTACAATATGGGGTTCTTCAAGAAAGCTGCGAATAGGATTTTGCAAAGTCGACGGCGTATCCGCACACCTGGTGTTGCAGGTGTCCGTGGGCGGCGGGAAAACTTACCATAACATGGGACCGCTCGTTCGCCTACTTCCCTATAAAAAAACATGTGTGGATTTGTTTAAAAAGTGCCAAATATGACAATAGTAAACGTTAATAAGTAAGTTTGTAAAGATCGATTAATTTCGCATGTTTGCGTAAGAAAGCCAAGTGATTGGTCTGTATATACTTTTATTGCATGTGTACAAAGCTTTAGAATACCAGCTTCGTTACAATTATTACCAGTTTTGTTACTTATCAGTTCACCAACAAGTCTTAAAGGAACATATTTTCAGCAAATGACCCATGAATTTCTAAAGATAAATAAAATGATGAATATGAATTACTAAGAAACAGAAAAACACTGTTGTACTGAAATGTTGTCTACTAATCAATTATACCACCAAATTAATCGAAATTTCATTTTCTATTAGTTTCGAGACAAAATATTCTTTGTTCCAAACATTTACAGTATACATTATGTATTGTACATAATTTTATTATTAAAAATGCCGATGTTGATATCACCGTCACTTTTTTAACGGATTAAAATGACATTTGGCAGAAAAATAGTTTGACACTAATTTCGGCTAAATTCAAAGATGAATAAAATCGGTCCAGTTCCAAAAATATGACGACATAAACATTCAAAAAATTGGTTTTGAACTGTGTCACTACAAAAGAGCTACATTCCAAAAGTACTCAGTAAGCTTGAAAAACAACGACTTTACCACAAAACGGAACTCTCGTCGCAGGCTTATTAAAGGCACGGTGTATAAGTCTTCTACTTTAATATGGGTATCAAAAGGGAAAGTTAGATGGAAAAGGGGGTGCGTTCAGGCAAAATATATTGATCAAACAGTAGTTCATCTTCATAAATAACCCTTAAATGCACTCAACGCAAATGCGTCGGTTGCTTACGCGACGACTCCCAGCGATTTGAAAGTACAATAATTGTAACACAGCGAGTGACCACATGTGCAAACGAATACAAATAATAGTGTGCCATAATTAAGTGTTTCATAGTATATTAGTAAGGTTATAGTGATAATCGACAGTATTCAAACAACAACAGTAACAACTTAAACAATGGTAAATCAAATGGCTACTAAATTTTCCATTCGGAGTGTAATTAAACCTTTCAAAGAATGATTAGCTCGATGCATTCCATAGAAGACGAATTTCTACAGAATTTCACAGAAGACTGTGAAACCTCGTTATGGGAATGAAGGAGAAAACTAACGGAGCTTGTTTCCTTTACCATCCCGTCCTTTACTCTGTTATATATTCCTCTTTTTTTTAAATTTCGGTACTTATACCGTCTTAACTAGGCAGCGGCGCGGTCATTTTTAACTGATGTCGGCATGTATTGTAGATGTTCCTATGGACAGTACGGTCACCTCTCTGGTCATCTGCTTTCTATAAAAAGAATAAAGCAAATTTAATACAATTCTTGTTTTTAGCATAAAGACAGACAGATCACATGGCGGTAAAATTATGTTATCCGTACATGACAGACTAGAAACATACCACCTACTTTGTAAACGGAACAGTAGAAAATCTGATTAGGACTTCTTTAATCAAATTAATCAGATTTTCTACACTAGAAAATCTGATTAATAAGCTCGAGAACAGCCCGAGCTAAGCTACTGTACTCATGCGTTACGCAGGTGATACGAGTAAGTACAATGGCCCAAGTTTTGCACAGATAAAATTATACGCTCGTTAATTCTACAAGTTCCAGAGGTTCACGGTTGATAGCGATCGTGTTTTTGTACTGTGGTTGGAGTCATAACTTCTAGACGTTCTGTTTCAAGGTCGTTTGCGGTGGTTGAACCTGCAAAGGCTCGCTTAAAAGTCGTCTGTCCATTAGTATAAAAAATATCCTTAAGTACATTTTTAGGATTGAATTAGATTATATAAGTCTGTAACTGTATTTTGATACTTAAACTTGACTTGCTTGTTGTAGACTTTCCAGAAAGAACAAGTGAAATTTGAAGAATTTTAGGTCCGGTAAGGAGAGAAGATGGAGAGTGAGGAACAATAAAGAGTTGGAAGAGCTGCCATCCGAGCTGAATATTATTGGCGAAAAAAAAAGTGACGTGTCTCAGTTGGCTCAGTCACGTGGAGAGAACGTGGATGATCGCGCCGCAAAGCGAGTATTGTATACGTGGGATAGCCGATTAGTCGATGACTGGTACGTCCCAAGTACCGCTGGAGACTGAAAGGGAGATGCGAGAGCCCCAAATAGCCTGTTGGTACGAAGCTGTACAGGACCGAAAGCCTTTTAGTACCTATCAGAGGTAAAGACCCTTTGGGTCGCTGAGCGAGCGGAGTACCTGAGTAATGTTTTTGTTGGAATAATTAACTTTAAACTAAGCTTTGAATGTATTCTTGTGTAGACCATTTCAACTTAAAGATGTCGGCATTTTAATCAACATCCTAACTCAGTCGAGACTTTGCCGAAAAGAAAATATAACTGAGTTTTAAATTTAAAGTTCATCATGTCAAATGCAATGGTTGGAGGTTGGCAACGTAATTAGATATTAAATTTAAAAAGTTCCTTAATTTTTAGTGGTCTCTTTTAAAAGAGGAAGATTTTTCTGACCGAAAACAGTTAAATGTAGCTGTCACCCTAAAATTACTAATCTTTTTATTTATTATTAATTATATTATTTTTTATTAACTAATTTCATGATATAAAATCATTGTACATATTTCACTTTCTAAACATTCGGAAACCAATACTGGTTTATATGAGTCGCTGCACATTCCTTAGTATATTTACATACATAAATCTAAATAATCATAAATTATTATATTTACAACGGAAACTAGTACATTTTGTATATAATTTTATTATGTTACTTAGGGAAGCTGTGACTAGTACCTATTATGCAAATCATTGAGTTGAAGTTATATTTTTATGATGTTAGCGTAAATCTAGATTAGGGTTAGTGCAAACAGAGAGATGTCCTTGCCTATATAGAAAAAGAAATTACAACAACTGTCAGTTTAGAATTCATGTATTTTTAGTCATTAACCATTATTGTGAGAAATACTCGTAATAAATTAATTCCCACATTTTTTCTTTAAAAAATTTCAGTACCTATTACGAATTTCAAAGAAACACCCACCTAATACAAAATTAATAAATTAATTCACATTAATTATTTAATAACTAAATGACTCATAATAAATTGGATCAAGCGTTTTCTTGAAATTCTTCAAAACCATTGGTTTCAGAAAATTGATCGGCTATCTAAAATATTTGCAAATGTTTCCCCACTCATTATCAGACCTCTCTACCTGTTTATTATAATACTTTTCAGTATAGTCATATTGACGACCTATTTTATGAATGCATTTGTGTATTAAAACATTTCTGAGTCTAGAAATAAAACCCTAAACCCATCGTTCAAATCACTCACGAAACAGAGAAATTGTTAGTGGTATTCCAGAGGCGTCTCATAGGGAATATCAAGAAGTCCCCGTAAGAAATTTTAAGCTACCCTCATAGAAAATTCAACACGCGTCGCGGACTACCAATATTAATATCTTGAAAATGCATGTACTTGCTCATATGTAATATGTTATTATGAATTTTAAAAACAGTCTGAATAATATATGTTTTAAAAACAGCTTCACCGCTTAGATACATACTTTCTATCTGAAAAAAGAAATTAGATGTGTAATTACGCGATTATTTCTACTTATTAATTAGACATTATCATAGACCATTATTACTACCGCGCGATTATTACTTAGGGAATTATTACTGCTGGGACGGAGACTTGAATGGAAGCTAAGTACCGGGAAGTACACGTTAGCCGCGTGGAGTGACAACTTGAGTTCACCGGTAATGTGAATATGAGAAGATAGTCGTGGTGATAAGCTTTAAGATGTAAGCTATATTCAGGAGTGGAAAAACATAGATAGGTACGTAATTAATTATTAGGTAATAATAATTAAATTGATTTCAGACAAATGTCCACCCACAATCTATCTTATTAACCATAAATCGTAACTTAGTATTAGTATTAAACTACGGGGAGCAAGTTATAATTAAGATACGAGACCCCAATCCAGCAGTCATGTACCGGCTATCGGCTGGCGTGCACTCGTGTCCATTGGACTTTGTTGGACATAGGCCTCTTTTTGTACGATATGATAACGTCGAATCACAACCCCATGAGTAATTTTCAATTTTATCAGGAACATCATGAAATATTCCAATAAAGCTAACCTCTGAAAGAATTCCGATAAAATGGATGAAGTTATAAACAAACACAATAGAAGTGAAACGCGTCGATATTGCAAATAATAATATCTTTTTCTGGCAAAATCGTTGCTACGCGTATCTGGTCACGTATTATTAACCTACACATGATAACGGTGGAAAGACGAAAATATCAAATAATACGAAGAAAGTCTTTTAACACGCCTTTTACGAGTGGCTGCGTGCGATCATTAAGATACTTTATACCGCGATTCCGAAAGTTGTGGAATATCTGCCAGCTGGGATTTTTTAAGTTAAGCTACGACATGGGGCTCTTCAAAAAAGTTGTGAACGGGATTTTGCAAGATCGGCAGTGCATCCGCATGCGTCCTGGTGTTACCAACATGTGGTCCGCATACAGCTCTCTTCTGTAAAAAAAAGCAGGACTGCTTGCCATTCCAGATTTCTCTCACTTAATAAAAGCCTACAACGTCCCACTTCTGGGCAAAGGCCTCCCCTTACATTCACAAAAACATCATATTGCGGACATGCGGGTTTTCCCTAACCAGCGAGTTAGGTACAACTGAAAAATACTTAAGTGGAAATTTATTGATAGATAGCCGTGTGACGTCGGCCAGCTTCGGGATAGCACCATCTCTTCCCGTGGCGACTAAAGGAAGGATTCCGAGGCATGCACTAACTTAAATAAATTTTCGCCTTCTTCGTCTGTCAAAACCTCAATGTTGTCTGACTGCAGACGACAATACTGTCTTTGTGCTGTTGTGCCGTCGGCCGTGACGCTTCACAACAAAATAAGACTTGCCGCGCGGCAATTGCAGTACCGCGTTTGACTGATCAAAAACGAATGACTAAATAAAATAAACATTTCGTATATCTTTTATATAGAGTTAAAATTGAGAACAACGATTCAAGAACGTCGATCAAACAGTTGCCTCTGAATCGATTTTAATAAATAATGGAGCAAAAGACAAACACATTTCCTCTCCGTTATAAAAAGGAACGGACGCGAGTCGAATAATCGATTAAATTCGATAATGGTTCACTGTCAACAGGAATGTTCTTCTGGAACTGTAGGTTCCAGAGGAATATAACGCAGAAACGTCTTAATTGCGGAACTACGAGCGAGAAATTACAAAAGAAATCGATTATACTTATAAATGATGGAATTTATATACTATAGATAGGTATATTTACGAATATAAATATCGAAATGGACGCGGAAATTTAAAAGAAGGGGCAACATACAGCTGAATTATTTAAAAAAAGGCCGCGAAGTAACACATAATGCAGCTTCCATTAGTGACATATTTTTGCATTCGAGTACGAACTGAAGGTTAACGGAGCTTCTTCACTAATAGAGTACTCGTCGTATTAATGTAATTCCAAAAAATAAAATCGGAGGGGGAGGGTGTCCCCTGCAATCCCACGGCCGTTGGGTTCACTCGACTTGCCACATTACCCCTCTCACTTACACTGCATTCTCTCAAAAAATGGTAAGTGATGGTCTGATGGTAAGTGGATACTGTCGCCGATAGACATCCGCGATACATGCCAACATTAGTCCAAAACGACAAACGTTGGCACGATCCCGGATGCGCTGCCTATCTTTGCCTATAAAGGAATGGATTTGGAAAACGGGTTAGGAACATGGGGAGGGATCGGATGGAAATGGGCTCTGGCACATCTCACTCACTATCGAATCACGTACGTACACTAGGAAAATAAGATAAAGTGGGAAATGCAGTACATTTCAAGGTAGTGAGAGAGGGGTAACGTGGCCAATCGAGCGCGCCCGGCAGCTGTTGGATTGCAGTGTGCAATCTCCCCCTCAAAAATGACCAGCGACTATGGTATATAGCATCAAAGGAAATTTTCCATTTAACAATACATATATCTAACTTACGTATATCCAAATATAGATTTTGTCTGGGTATTGCGTGCGCAAATGAAAACGTAATCAAGATGGATAGGGACAGCGACGATGTCTGGCGGCTAGTGGAAAGGCAAGGTTTATATTACTTGTATTAGCTGGAGTCCGCGACTTCGTTCGCGAACTTATGGTGCCCGCGAGAACACTATAATATATCTACACGAAAAATATCTTAAATGTTAACCTGGCAATTAAACTATAACTATGACGAGTTTCATTAAAATCCGACAGGTGGTTTTTAAAAAATTCAACAATATAAAAATGGCTGTTTTGGGTTCTGTATCGTCCGTAGAGAGTACACTGCAACGATTTTTTTCAAAAAATATTTCATGTACTGACACAGGCGGCTTAGTTACTATTTTATTATATATAGAGATTTCGGGGAAAATAGAACTCCGGTAATTTATCATTCCATTAATCCCCCGATAGCCTCACCTTGATGATTTGGAACTATTCCGAGACCAATTAGCGACAACTTCGTTAATGGAAGTATCTTGTTTCTCTTGTTCATATTGTACAAGTTCTATATGAGATCTGTATATTAAACTATAAAAGAGAGGGCAGAAAGTTGTCGTAAATATGTTACTGAAGTTAATTAATGATTTCAGGAAACTTTCCGAAAAATACTATACCAATTGCTACCTACCGACTACCTGTAATACTACCTACTATAATAATAGGGAATATGTATATAATAAATATAATGGGGAATATTCTGAAGAACTGTTTGATTTGATGCCAACTTCGGGGTTTTACCATCGCCAAACTCGCCGTCGTCGTGCGGTTCAACCGCACTTCCTTGACATAGAGTCGCTGCGTACAGTCAGTGCGGTCAAAAAGACACTTTATACCGCGAAGCAGAAAGTTGTGGAATGAACTGTTAGCCGAGGTTGCTCAGCTGCCAGCTGGGTTATGATTCTGCAAGGTCGGCAGCGCACCCGCATGACCCCAAGTGTTGCGACCATGAGCGGCGGTGGCCACTTACCATCATGTAGCCCGCCGTTCTATAAAAAATATTCTATAAAAAATATCTATTCTATAAAAAAAATATTACTACCAAAAGTACTAACTACCTATCAAAAATCATGTCTCAACCATTTCAGGAGAAATGTTACTACCTTCATGACGACATTAATAGATACAGTTACCGTTACCGTTCAGCTTACGGTCAGGCAGTTCCATATTAGTAGAATCGGCTCATGTAATTCTAACATAGTGACGGTTAAATATTTAAAAAAAATCAAAGCAGATATTTGCAAGTTATTGAATACGGCTCATGAAATGTGACAACGTTTGTTCTTTCCGATCGGCATATCTCACAGGATGGGAAATGGTGTATGGAGATAGAGAACCAATATGGCATATTTCAATCCTAAAGATGAAATAGTTCAAGAATGAATTAAATCAATAGCAGTCCTAAGGATTTACTAGATCCAGTTGAACGGAGAAATAAAAATATGTATTTTAGTTACTACAACTGAAATAAATGGTAAATGTAAATGGAAGGTATCGACAAAGGTGTCGAAATAAGTAAAAAATGGACCGAATACGTAAATTGATTCTGAAAGGTAAATATGTAGCTGAAATACGTAGGTAATACGTAAATAGCTTTTGCCAAAGCAAAAGTCTCTCCCAAGTACCTACATGTAATGGACACTGACGAAGATACTTGATCAGTTCTCGGTAGGATATAAAATTCTTTGCCTTTCATGGGACAAATACCAAGAAAAATGCCCGTTATCAGGAATTAGAGGCTTGCAAATTGAACCCGCTTTCTTTTTTCTTTTTATATATTCTTAGAAATACTAAGGAAATAAAAAAGGTGAAAAGGATAAACAACAGCGGTTATAGATAGATAGATAAAACTCTTTATTACATACCAAAACAAAACAAGACAGTTACAGACATTGTAACACATGAAATGCACAAAAGAGATTACAATACGATGAGATAAATAGAAAATATCTCTAGTAGACGCAAACAATATACAATGATACACAAATAATAAACAAACTTTCACAATTTGTTATTAAACTTGAACTACGTGTCTCTAGTACTTGACGCTTCACGAGGAAGTAATGAACTCTACCAATTAAGTAAAACTTTAAAACTGGAATAAAATGTAATTTAAATTCAAATTGTAACATAGATCTAAAGTTCTAAGACAAAGGCATAGTCGACAACTGAAACGGATTCAATTTACAATCCAATATTCTGCCACAATAATAACTACCACAGTAAGCAAACATTATTCTGAATATTGGTACTCACTACACCTACTCTGGTAAGAGATAGGTAGAGTGCGCCCAGCGGCTGTGGAAATGCAACGTTCACTTTCCCCCTACAAATATAGTCATATAGTCTGTTAATAAAATTATTAACACCCGCCGAACTACTACTTAGCGCGTTATATATTAATATTATTATTATAAAATGATACATGACACCAAGGGTGTTAATTGTTTAAAAATCGTCCATAAAAATTACAATATTATTTAACTATTTTAATGATTATACGCTTAATTGACGCAAAACATTACGTTAATATTTATGACCATTTGTAGTATTGAAGAATTTTTGTGCAGTTAACATACCATTCTACAGTAATACTAGGATCTTGGCAGTTCGGTTTAAGCGGCTCAATAAATATGCAATGAAGCGGGCCATCGGAACGATCAATCTTTGCCAACATGAAGTGCAAACTGTTTATCATAATCGACTTTGAGCATGAATTTTGAGAGTCTCGACTTGAAAAGATAGCTTCCTTTTTGTACACAATTTCGATATGTTGCTTAGAAAACCAAATTATTGACGCCATTTTGAAATGTTTATTCACTTCACAGTAAAGTTATAAAACAGCATAAAATATGTCTTTTCATTACTTACTATAATATAAATATATATTTTTCAAGGCTCACCGTAACACACGACCTTCCGCACTCGAATTCAGACACTACCGTGCACCGCTTCTTTGAAATAAGGTTTTTGATTTTTTTTTAATATAATTTTTTTATATAACCTGGACACTGACATAGCCATTGGTCCACACACAGCAAATAATAAAACAGAAATGGTTTTATCACGTCATTGATTGTCCAGTTTTGTCGAAGTACTACTCACTCAGATTTCATTTTATATAGATATATCAGAGATGGAACATATATGTAAGTGTATGTCGTCCAGCAACTAGCAAACATGGGCGATAGCATAAACAGATTAAATTAAATATGAATGCAAAAAGTAACAGGAACATAAATAGTGTGTAGGAAAGGATGCTTCGTATTCTGCAGTACGCAAATTAGAATTTTGATAATATAACCGTACCGTAAATCGTTACCAGCCCTTTTATCACCTACATAGTGACTAGATAAATTTTGCGATACTTAAATTTCAGAAAGAGAACTTATTTGAGCTCTACCGTTTTTCAAACATCATTTATTTGAAATTCGAATTCCGAAAGTCAAAACGAAAAAAATAAAAATGTTGTATTCACTTTTTTATTGCATTTCGCGCGCTTTTCTTTGCAACAATGGAATTCGAACGAGACCATTTTCCTGAAATGATGTAATATGATTTAAAGTTATGGTTTAAATGAAAGTGAGTGTAAAAATAGATTAGTATCAGCTTTTGGAGACCTCGCACAGTTCCGTGCAACAATTTTTAGACGATATTCTCAATTTAAACAAGGAAAATTTTCCTTGAAAGATGATGAAGAAGAAGAATTTGTCGTCCTGCGACTTCTGTAACTATTGAAAACATCGAGGTTGTAAAGAAAATGTTGCACGAAGACCCAAAAACTACCTACAAACAGATAGAGACTTAAGATTTCATGGCGGGTTATTCATGAAATTTTACACCAACACCTTCAAATCAAGAATCTTTGTTGGCGTTGGGTTCCTCATTCACTGACCGCTGAACAAAGACAAGCTCGCGTGACATGGCGCAGGGAAATGCTTTAGATGCTCAAAAAACTGTTAATGCCTAATAGTACAGTCGAGTGTGTTTACCAACTGTATATATGTGTTAAATCATAAACATCCTAGAACAGGTTTGAGAGGGCTTTTCTTGCATATCACAAAGCAAAACTTACCCAAGAGGTTTTGAAGACCACAAAGATCCAAAAATTGAGCCACCATCCTTATAGCTCCATGCGACTTCTTTCTCTTTACACAGGTGAAGGACTCCGTGGCATTCTTTTCGAGAGCCTTGAGGATGCTGAAAATATTTTTATGGCAGCTATTGAGGATCTCGCTAAGGAAGAGTATCGCCAGTGCTTTATATCTTGGTTTATGGACTAATGGAGAGTATTTTGAGAAGTTGTAATAAAAATTTGTGTTATAACCCAAATATATTTTTTTGTATCTTAAAATTTAACCAGTCACCCATGTAGTGCTGAACATGGGCCTTCACACATGCACTTTGGCCAATTTTTAAACACTTCTAAAAGCACATTAAAATATTTTTAATAATAATGAAGTACAGCGACTTCGGGAGTTTACGATAAAAAACCGTTTTGTTGTATTAACACAAATTCCGGGTTCATGTCGGGACGGGTATTAATTTACAGGAGCTTTGTTCCCGTAGTAATTAGAGGACGAGGACCGAAAAGAAAATGTTGGTGGTTTGGGGTCCTCATTAGTGAGGCTCTCAAACTCTTAATGTTGTATAAGTGACATCGGCGTTTCGAAAATAAAATTTTACAGGTTATTCTATCTTTGCAATGACGTCTTCTATGATATAAATTTTCGTAGAAGATTCCGCTTTGCTGGTATCAATAAATTAGCAGATTTCCTAATAATATCGCTGAGACTCATAAGATACCTAACAGACGCTAAATAAGCTTTCGTTTTAACTGAATGAATCGTACTTGATTTCATTAGGTTCCCAAATATCTGACAGACACAAATAGACCATACTCTGCAATGAATTCAGTCAAAGTCCATAATTATGAACTGAGAGTTGTTCCATATTTCATCGCTGCTTTTCCATACCAAATATAATAATCAGATTTAACGTATAACGTCGTTGATAATCATCAGAAAAATCGGCTTGATATCGATAATAGATCGGCGAATGTAATACTTCAGAACACAGAAGAATGTAATACCGCAAATGACCGCTGACCAATTACTCCTGTGTAGAAAAACAAAAGCGAGTACACAGAAAACTCTAAAAAGAAAACAGAAAAATCTACGCCATTTCAACCATAGCAATTATAACAGGATACTCTCAGTGAAACATATGACGAAGTCCGACTTTAAGACAGGTAATTACAGACATCGAATGCCATTAGCGTCAGCTTGAATCCTGACGTTTTTTCATAGTAGTAATAAAATATGAACATTTATTTACTCATGTTTTTTAGGAGGTGGTCCAAATTCTTCAAATTCAAGAACAGTAAATCTTACAGTACGTCATTTTAAACAACATGGTTTAAATAATTTAAATGGCATATTGGCGATCAGCAGGGATATATAAAACGACTTTCTGTGACAATATCACCATCGTCATCAACAAAAGCATTAAAATCACTCAGTTAGACATTATTAGCATGTGGTACAAAACGTAAGATATTTATTTCCTTAATCCACAAATGTACATATATTAATAATTACTTTAAATACGTTAAATATTACTTATATTTATTTCATAGACTTACTCTAAACTAGTCCTATTTCAGAAATTATAGTCATCAAACAAATCGCAAGCCAATCGTGTTCTATGAGATATTTTAAGTGTAGCCTTTCAAGCCTACATACCAAGGATATACCAAACTAAAACTTTTTTCGCAGAAAGAAGAAGGTAGACGACGAGACAGTCCACTTGTAAGTGGATATTGTCGCCCACGGACATCCGCGATACATGCCAACATCAGACAAGAAGGTCGAACATTGGTGTGCCCCTAGATGCGCCGCCTAACCGTAACCAGCCCTTTATTTCGTCCACTGCTGGACATGGGTCTCAGGTCACAAGACAATATGCATGAGGGATGATTGGCTATAAAACTTCACGTTGGACAAGCGAGTTGGCGAGCCCTTTGTTTTAGAGTATTTGATATGTTTACTGTCTAGATAATATCTGAAATATATTATGTTTAGAGTAGTTTTAGGGTAGTTTCTCGGGGCTTGTGGTAGTGGCTTCGTTAGTCGCTTTAGTCCCTTAGTCGCTTTTTATGACACCCACGGAAAGTGATGGGGATTGTGTTATTTATTCTAAAGCCGGCCGACACCACAAGGCTAACCCGTTTACTGTAGATCCTGTAGATTTAATACATAATCGATGACTAAATACAATTGAACCCTTTTTTAAACCCGCTTAAACAAAATAAACTTCCCTAGTGTTATGACTTATTAGGGGAGGCCTGTGCCATGCAATGGATCAATTAAACGAATAATAAACTGTATTAAAGGAAGAAATTATTATTTCTTTAACACTGAAATGAAGATCCGCCATCACCTCTTACTCGGAGCAGTTTCAAGGAGGCGTAAAATGCGCACCACGAACACCCGACCGGCAACAAAGCATAAATTAGAATTGATATTGTCGTAAACTTGTTTACGGCCAACGGGGAGCTCTGTATACGTTCAATAGGACGTATTTTATGTTTACAGAAATTTTCCTCGGAATACAATGTTGCGACAACTAAATTTCATGGTTTATACCAACAACAGGTGGGTTGTGTTCTTGTAACTTGAAGAATTGTTGTGTTCATAGAAAAAAAAATTGTACCCATAAGATAGGTATATTTTCTTGTGTGGACAAACCACATATGTTTTCATATATGTACTCGTACATGTTATCAAGTTCGCCGTCAAGTTCGCCGTGTGGTGTCGCCGGCTTTAAAATGGCACTATCCCATGACTTCCTGTAGGTGCCCATGACTTAGGGAAAACAAAGCCACTGCCACAAGCCCTGAGGAACCACACCACTTCTAAAAGAGTGGACTCGCCAATCTGCTTAGCCAGTGTGGCGTTTTAAGGCCTTACATCCCTCATGCACGAGACATTTTACATGAGGAGGTCCATGTCCAGCAGTGGGTGCTAAAAGGCCGGGTTATGGTTATTTGATTTATGTTCATAAATGTTGGTTATTTAAAACTTTTATTTTAACAAAGGGACCCGAACTGGCTTCGCTCAGATGGCAATAAGAGGCACGGAACGCTGTACTTTTTTTATAAACTGTGATGATTTTATTTACAAATATTGTGATTCCCTAGAAAACCCAAATGTCCCTATGTCCATCCATCTGCGTGGATACCGTAGCCAACACAACCGTCCAAACACAAGTCTCCGTCGACTACTGCTGCACCATGACAACGCACCCATTCACTTAGCGCTTAAAATTAGGGAGATTTTTGTCAGTACCCCGATTAAAGTTTTAGGTCATCCTCCTTACAGTCCCGACTTGGCACCTTGTGACTTCTTTATTCCCTAAAATTAAATCCCAACTAAAAGGGAAGCAGTTTTCGTAGCTGGACGACGCGCTGGTTACGTTCAACCGGCCGTGAAAGAGGTACCTGAGGAAGAGTGGAAAAAATGTTTTCCAAATTGGTTCAGACGCATGAAACATTGTACAGATGCAAGTGGAAAGTTTGAAAAATTGTAGAACATTTTTTTTCACTTTCGCAAAACTTTATGAGTTCCCCACGTGTATGTACAAGTATAACTATTTCAAAATCTCTATTTAAAATATATACAAATTTACAAAAAAAATGATTCTAAATAACCTAATAGTGTGGATGTCATAAGTGTCTGAAAATAGACAACGAAAGTTTTAATCACCGTTTATCGTTAAGTAGATCATCCTCAAGGCTTTTAAATTTTCAAGCACTTATTTCCGAAAAATTTCAACTGAATTTTAGTGGTAATTGTGGTACTGACGATAATGGCTGTTCTAGAAAACTTCGACAGTTGAAAACGCCTGGCACATCGGATATTGCAACCGAAAACTTGGAACAAATCGGGGACGTTAATGCATTCGTGAACATTAAGTTGATTGATGGTAATTGTACAAGTGCTCAATCAGATATTGTCAATCGTATATTCCGTTTCCAATTGATCAAGTCAAGTAATTGTAGTAGGAGGCTAAAGATTAATCAAGACAAAAGGTTTTGTACGGAAATAAAACAAGGATATCCATTATGAAAACTTTTATAGTAAAATGATCAATGTTAAATATATAATTAAAGGTAGGTAACATAACAGAATCTGGCTAACGGCCAACACTAATCATAAACATCAACTGATATGGACATCCATCACAAACTGCAGACAATCACAAGCCATGCCCACGACGAACAAGGAACCTCCTCCAACTAAGTAGAGATAACCGTCGAATAACAATAGGACACTGCCCATCAATAAACATTTTTCATTTTAGGTGTTAAAGACAGCCCACTATGCAGAGGATGCATAGAAACAGAAAAAATGTCATCCAATGTACTCTTGCACTGCACGGGTGTGGCATCCCAACGAAATCCGGGGACACTATCGGAAGAATGCAATAAGAAAAGAAGAATACTCGACTTCTGGAAGAAGCTAGGGTGGCTCAAGTAGGCCATGTTAAAGGATACAATGGCTTCAACACAAAATGGTCGCTTTGATCGATTATTTGTTGAAATAAGCTAGATAAAGAAGAAGGTAACGTAAATCCATTTTTTTTTATTTTAAAGCGTATATTTTGCGAACATATGAAACTACAAATTGTAACATCATAATTATTTATTCATTTAGCATATTTTATGAGCACCTATATGTCAGGTATTGCGAATTATAAGCACCTCTATGACAGGTATTGCGAATTATAAGCACCTCTATGAGAGGTATTGCGAATTCTAGGCACCTCTATGACAGGTATTGCGAATTATCGTAAAAATAACTATAATAAAGTTATTAAATACTAGCGACCCGCTCTCGCTTCGCCTCGGTTCATAAGTTTTTTTTTTTACAAAATCTTTATCAAAATTTCAAAATAAAATATAGCCTATATTAGACACGGATAATGTAGCTTCCTATTTGTGGAAGAATTTTTGAAATCGGTTGAGTATATCCAGAGATTACCCCCAACATACCTACAAACACACAATTTTACCTCTTTATTATATTAGTATAGATTTAGTACCTATACTTCACAAATACAATTATCCATTGTTACTTCTAGGAATGCACTTTAATACACTAGTGAGAAAATTCAGACTTTAATATTTTCAAAATTATCAATACTTTCCAAAGTTACAATTCATATTATGTATTGCTACAAGACACGGACGGAAATCCTTTATGGATTAATGTTTCGACATTGATAGGTATCCTCTCTAGAAATTTGGCACATCGTAAATAATTAAAATTTGCCAGAACAAACTTTGCTAAGGGAAAGGTCGCACGCTAAAGCGTAATTTATAGACACGATTCGCCCTTTACAAAGTTATAGGGACCTTACAAAAATGTATATGTGTTTGACAGTATATGAAACGCGAGAGAAAATATTTATTTTTAAGATAATAACATCCTTTTACACTTAGTTATCTATTAAACGGGTCTCAAACGCGTATGCATCGACATCAGCCCGTACATTTTTTGGTGGGAACTCGAGAAGTGAAGTTGAATTTTTGTTTTTTCCGAAGCGATGCTAGAGACCGAGTCCATTAGATCGCTGTTTAAAGAGGAAAGCTTCTTTACACTTATCGGAATATATATTATAGAGATTTGTTAAAGGTCACATGATTTTTTTTTACATATATCAGTCGTACGAGTCAGAACTGAGTAAGAATACTGAGTACTCGAGTAAGTCGAGTCTGCAATTTATATTATACATAGTAAACTTTTAGACACTTGTCAGTCTGTCTTTGGAATTCGAATATATAATAAACTACCGAATAATATTAAAGACCTTTGTATGATTAAATTTAAAGATCATTTAAAACGATGTCTTATCGTACAGGCCTATTATATATAGTCAGGATGAGTTTCTTTGTAAGTAATAATTAGAATTTAATCATATAACAGTCCTAAAATTGGAAGGATAATATAATAATTACGTTGAGGCATGTAAAGGTAGTGTCTCTAAATTAATAATTTATATTAAAATTTTAAATATAAGTTTCTTTTTATTTATATTCAGCGACACCACCAATAAACAATCCACCAATAACTGCAATTCTTATAACTGCTTTTATGCAACTAGAGATTAATTGCACGATTCATGAGTCGGTGGCATGAAAATACATTTTTTTCTGTTTTATAAACGACGATAATAACTATAATGATAATTCTCTGAGCGCCATGTCAAGTCAATTAAGATTGACTTGACAATCTATATTTCATTTCACCTTTATTTTGACGATTTTATTATACGAGTATTTTGACAAGGTACATAACATTATTATCATTTTATTATTTAGATTGACATATTTATCGATTGTTGTTAACATTTTTAGAAATTAACTAGCGACCCGCCCTCACTTCGCTTAGGTTTATTAAATTTAAAACAATCGGAATAAGATAGTTTCCTGCGGTAAAATGGAGCCTATATTTTAAGACCTCTAGCAATACATCGGTGAAAACTGCATTCAATTCCTTGCAGTAGTTTTTGCGTGATGCGTGTACAAACATACAGACAGACAGACAAAATTTCTAAAAACTGTTGTTTTGGCTTCTGTTGCTCTAATAAAGACCCCATATTAGTTTTTTTTTCAATATCTATAATGTACAGACATCGGCCTGTTACAATTTTATTATATGCATAGATTATGTAAAGTATTTAACGAATTCAGTTTATATACTCGTATTTACAATTAAATTTTGCATGCCTGTTAGTAACATCATATTTATAACTTATGCTTTTGCAAAATAAATGATTCGATTGGATTTGATTATTATAAAAATTGTGTATTAGGCGTTTTTGGTTTCATAGTGATAACTTCTAGCTAAGTGTTTTTCGTGCGTGGTGTTTGTGATAATCAACTAAAAGGAGTCCTCTTCTGTTCTCAGTAAACCTACTATCGCTTTAATGAGCGACTCCTGACTTACTTCGACGGGTATTTGATAGGGCACGCTTTAAAATTTTAGATTATTACGAAGAAAACTTGACACTGGTAGAATGTGCTAATTGCACCGTTGCCATATATGAAGGAAAAAAATATCAGCCTATTACATCCCACTTAGAGGGCGCAGAGGGTTTCGAACTATAATTCACCACGTCGGGCCCAGTGTGGATTAGTGGATAAAAGCATGTGTTTATGATTTTTTTTTATTTGACTTATCAAAAGTTAGTTCGTAACCATGGCTGATGAAACCCAGCCGAGACGTCGAATAAAATAGTAAAAGTAGGATAGTTTAGGATATGTATGAAAAAAGCGAAAATATTAAAGTAACAAATTTTCAGTCCCATTTAAGAAAATGGTATCTGGAATTTCTATTTACTTGACGTCTTAAAATGTTTTACGATCCTGAAATTAAACTAGAATTCTTTAGGTATTTCTCGAGAAGAATAACAAATAAAAATATCTGAGCTGTGGATACAAATTTTGCTTCACAACTTCAAGTTAGAAAAAAATGTTTGTCGCCGTGACACACAGTCGCAGATTAATTAGGTAAGTTAATATAGCTTTTATGTAAGTACAATCTCAACTTTTTTATTGTTAACTTTGTTTGTGTCGTTGTGATAAATAAAACATTTTTATTCTTATAGTAAAAAATATGAAAAAGTAACGCATAAAAAGCGAGAAAATTAAATTATACTTGTATAATAATATTACAAGTTTACATTAAATGAAGATGAAACGTACGCTTTAGTGAATTATGGCCCGCCGAATTCAAACGAGGGTAGTCAACTTTTTCTATCTTTATTCCCCCCTGGAGACTGGCATGTTCGCTCTGGAACTCCCTAACTCTTAACAGCGTTAATAATATGGAAACCTAACAAAATTGAACGGCTATCTCGTACCACTGATTTATTTATGTAATCATACTTTACTGCACATAAATATTGTACAAAAGGCGGACTTAATGCCTTATGACATTCTCTGCCAGTCAACCTTTTGGCAGTCAGAGATTTTTATAGCAGACGGGTAAACGGTCCACAAGATTGTAAGTGGTCACCTCCGCACATGGACACCTGCAAGACCAGGGGGGACCGCGGGTGGGCTGTCGACTTTGCTCAATCCTGTTCAGCCCTTTTGAAGAGCCCCATCTCGTGATTAAAGTGGAAAAACATCAGCTAGCAAATCGTCCTACAACTTTCGGGTTCACATTGTCTTGAGGACGCAGTAACTCTTTGTGAAGGTACCGCCCTTCGGTGTCGATAGGTGCGATGATATAAATCCGAAGTTGGCATCAGATCAAACAGCTCTTCAGAAAATTCCCCATTATAAATGCGGTAGAAAATGCAGAGAAATGTAAATCTCTTCGGAAACAATAATAAACATATATCTACGAAACACAACGATTTAATGCAGGGCAACACTCTTTTGTTAAAAAATGGAAACTCCAGCTCGTCACTCATGTTCTGTAATATTCTGATATATATCGCATATGAAGTGCTCCGCTGAATATGCGATGGTCCGATTACCTGAGCATCAATCATCGGGCCCATCGCTGTCAGCCCCGAGCAATCTTCGCCAACTTTATAATCTGTGCTCGCTGCAAAATTAGTGCAGTGCTTGTTTTTTTGTATCAATATAGGTATGTATGTATGGATGTGTGCTGTATGTATTTATGTGTTATTTTTGATATTTGTATTATACATTATAAGAAAATATAGAATTTCTGTGTACTATGTCTACCTATTTCATACACGGGGTTTCCTTTTTCATTTTATTTTTTTATAAGTTATTATGGATTATTTTATTATGGGTTTTCTGGAAGTAATCTCCCAAGGAGATAAGCTCGCTTATTGTACACATGTGTGTGTACAATAAAAATTTAATAGTGTTTATTCTATGATTATTCAGACTTGGAATCTTTCTTCCGAGAACTCGTTATGTTTGAGACCCTTCTCCTACTTAACTATATCTTTACAATCTTTAATGGACTTTGAAACGTTTATATATTAAACACACATTTGCACACCACACACAGCGATGTATGGTGGACTATCACGCAAACCCCTCGTAATTGCAAGAAGTCTATGCCCAGCAGTGGGATGTTGTAGGCTGATATCAATCCTGTTCTTTATTCATCTAATATTATTTATTTATTATTATAAACACATATATTGTACAACATCACTTATAAATCATTTGGGATCCATCCACTGGTTGCTACGGATCCTGCACATTCCCCCCTTATAAGTTTACAAATAACAGATAGATATCTGTCACACAACTAGGGAATGCAATCTCGAGCCGAGATTAGCAATTCGAGATCTCGCATGATAACCCTGAGGTCGAGATTGGCCCATTCAAGATCTTGTCAGAGACACTGGAACCTAATTATTTTCAAAATAACTTCGTAGGAAGCATAGTGTACTTAGGGTGTTGTCGGCCAAGCGGCTCCTAATTTCAGTTGCTAGATAGCCTGCGGCTGAGAAAGCCCGCTCGGGCTCCACGCTGGATGGGACTACGGTAAGTAGGCTGTTGTAGGCGACTTTCAGGTATTGCCCTCTTTCTCCACCGTACTCGTAAAGCTTCATTTCTTTTTTTAGCAGGCTGTCCATCCTGTCTGTTGCTATAGCTTTAGGTTCGAAATCTCGTTCGAGATCTCGACCGTGTCGACCGAGATTATGAACGAGATTTTAAGAATGAGAATGTCTGTCCACGAGATTGAATCTCGAAAAATAGCTCGAGATTGCATTCCCTACACACAACATCACAATTCAAATACACGCAAATACGTAATTTAATAAAGCGGAATATTCCCTCCAGTAATCTAGTAAAAATAGGTAAATACATAGTTAACTAATACATAAATATCAAAAAAATAAGTTTAAGAGATAAACTAACCTAAAATGCTTCCACCGTCTTAGATATATGTATGATCTGTTTCTACCTACGTAATAGAGAATAATGACGCAAGACATTCTAGAACTTTCCACGTACATTTTCTTCGAAAATATTTAGGTCCCTATTCAAGGTGACTTATTTATAAGACACGTTAACGTTATCAGCCCCGCCAGACAGCCTAAAAGAGGTGGAGGCGAAATGTGGAGACGACTGAACTCGCCAAACACCCGCGTAAATAAGTTTCCGTGTCTGCTTTACAAAGGATAAATAAGGTTCCACGATTCAAGAAAAATTGAACTGTATCGGACAGACACACGTTAGCCGTGTGGTGTCGGACGGCTTTGGAATAGCACCACTCCATCACTTCCTGGGGGTGTGCAAAATAAGGGATAACAAAGCCGCTATCATAAGCCCTGAGGAACTACATCACCTCTAAAATAGTGGACTCGCCAACCCGCTTAGCCAGTGTGGCGTTCTAAATCCGTAGAGCCCTCATGCCCGAGACAACGTCCATGAGGAGGTCCGTGTGCAGCAGAGGACAAAAAAGAGCTGATATATGCATATTTTGTTTAAGATTTTCAACATTACTAAGTCTTGACTGTTTATCTCTTTGTAAAATATATACAATTGAGTAGACTAACCTCTGAAACAAGGATGAGCGATTTAAATCAATTTGATCAAATCACCGATTTAAATCATGATAAAAATCAAGAGATTTTTTAATTTTAATCAATGATTTAAATTAAAAGTCAGAGGAGGCAAAATTCACTGGATTACAATAGAAAATGATACAAATATGAATTCAAAATTAAATTATAAATAAAAAAATTAAAATTAATAATAAGATAATTCTATATTTTACGTTAATCAACATAATATATGTATAATTACATCCAAAACGAGACACGTCCAAAACTAGATTTTACTTGTATTCGTCAACAACCAAAAAACAATATGACAACAAAATAATTTTACTCGGTGACCTAGCTTACTTTACCCTTTTCAAAGGAGAACTGTAGTCTATATATAAAAAAAAAAATTAATTTATTGAAAATTTAAAACATCTGATTAAAATAAAATTTATGACTTTTCCCTCTGAAACCACTGGTCATTGCCGATGGGCAGCCATTGCCCCAGAACATTGCAGACTTGGAAAAAAACATTTAAATAATTTAATTTAAACTCAAAAATGAACTCCAAAACCCAAAAACTTATTCAAATAACCATGGGACTCACTTCCTTGCAAGGGTATATTAATGAGCTATCCCGACCCGACTGTTAAATGAGGCGCGCTTGCTTCTCCCTGCAAATGAATCCAATTAGGCACTGAACCTCCGCCCTTTTGTAAATCTTACCCTTATTAAAAAGATAAATATGCGGCCTCAGGTCGATTTTCAATTGTGTTAATTCGATGGATCCTTATATTTTACTGTCTTAAAAATATATTGCAGTTAGGTTTGCACTATTGTAGCTAATTTTCATGTAAAGTTTTGGCGGATCTGTCAAATAGTTGTTTGAAAAATTTCATATTTATTAGACGACCTCGAGTGTACTTTGCAAATTTTACAATGGATAAAAATATCGAACAAAAAATTTGCCTCAAATTTCGTGTTGCCAACAATATTTCTTGTGTGGCATCATTGAAAATGTTAGAGAAGGCCTACGGTGAGTCGAATTTATCAAAAACAAGAGCACATGAGTGGTACAAAGCATTCAAAGAAGGCCGAAAAGTGGTTGTGGTTGACGAGTTTCCTCGTTCTGGTCGACCTTTAACGTCCTCGACTGAAAAAAAATATGAACAAGGTGAAAGACATGGTGACGATAAATCGTCGCGCTAGCTTATGAGAGATAGCTCAGGAAGTTGACATGTGTCACGAATCCGTTCGCACCATTTTGGTTGATGTTTTAAGTATAAAACGGTATAAGTAAAGTATAAAGACGGTTTGTTCCAAAGGAACTAAATTTTCTTCAAAAAGATACCCGCCAACAGGTTGCTTCACTCAAAAATCAAAGTTATAGTTGATTTTTGAGAACTCAGAATTCCTTCCGGAGGATCAAACGGTCAATAAACATTATTATCTGGGCATCATGAGGCGATTACGAGAGAATATTCGTCGGAAAAGGCCCAAAAATTCAACGAATGTCATCGACCAAGCACCATATTCGCCAGATATGGCCCCGTGTGACTTTTTCTTATTTCCCAGACTCAAATTCGTGGCATACGTTTTGAGTCCGTTGAAGCAAAAAAAGCTAAAGGCCATACCGGGAAGTGCCTATAAGAAGTGTTTCGACGAATGGATTATTCGCTGGCGAAAGGATATTGCGTCAAATGGAGCCTATTTCGAGGGCGACGAAATAAATTTAGACGATTGAAGCAATATTTTTTGTTATATTAAAAAACTTATTTCACAGAGTAGTACCTATCCTATACTCATATATATATAATATTGTAATTCTTTTCTCTTGTCAAATAATGGTTACCACAGTATTATTTGATATTCATAACGAAATTGGATGAACAATACCGAGAAAACTTTTGTAAATACTACAACAACCTCTGAAGTCCTAAAATAAACGGACAACGTTCTAATTTGGAACACGAAAATAAATGAAACAGAATTTCTCCGAAGTTTTAAATAAAATATCGGTTTTCAGGTAAGCCGCAATCTATATTCATTTCTATTGCAAATTAATTTCAAGCGTATATTTTAGAAATGTCAAATATAAAATTTCCATCTAGAATTCGTGTATAGCGGTCATTTTCTTTTATCAAGTACTTGTTAAATTTTTCAAGGTTTTGTACTTAAAACAATGAACCAATACTAATCTAAAATTTTTAATTGGACAGTATTTATGTAAACAAGAAAACGTCGTTGTCAAATTGACATTTCAGATATAATGAACATTTTTCTTATGGTAAAATTTATAAAAGTTGCCTATTTGTATTTTCAATTACTAGATATTTCTAATCAGAATGAATTTGTCTTATATGATTCCACAATATCGAATTATGTATGTATAAATTATTATTTTTTCTAGCAAAACAAACTACATATTACTATTGTACTTTTGTCTACATTCAATATAAGATGCATGCCAAGTATTAAATCGATTTGCATACGATTTTAAAATCGGTATAAACTAAACAAAAACGTAATAAACAAACCAAACATAAACTCAACAATAATACAATGCAAACAGAGCAAGGAACGCATTCAAGCACTCAGGACTGATGTCAGAAGTCGAAAAACAAAATGGCGGCCGGCAGCGTAGCGTTCGGTCGACAGCAGCGAGCGACCGACATGAACTGACGTGACCTTGTATTGTTTGAATTTTTTTATCGGTCTGGATTCACTAAACTATGAACCGGCTAATAATTATTTACCATTTATTTATATTATTAATAAAAGACCAATGTTATACACATCTGCAGTGTAGTTGGTGTCATGAAAAACCAAATTACAACAAAACCGTTTGGTAGTAATAATTCTAGTTATGACAGTTATTTACACCAAATTAACGATTTAAAGTGTTTATTCAATTCAGATGTAGCTATCGATAGAACGGCCAAAAAAATATACTTAATTTTGTTTTTGTCACAAATCGATAAGTTACTATCAGACATAGATTTTTTGTAATGGTCTCGCTTTTGTTTACATAAATATTCTCCAATTAAAAATAACAATATGTGTATGCATATGTACGAGTATGTATGACATTCATAAAATTATAACGTGTGTAACATTATATGTATGTATAAATATATCTTCTCTTCCTTATATGTTGCCGACTTTCTCATAATAATTCTTTATTTTACGTTAATCAACATATTTATATTCAAATATGGTCCAAATCTCGTCTTTCTTTCGTCTTGCAGACATCGTCACATTTAAAACTATGTAATTTTTGTTTGTATTGTATTTGCAAACAACCAAAAAAACAAAATACACAGATTTTACTCGGTGACAATGACAGTTGATGCGACACGACACAGTGTTAACAGCGCCCAAGCTTAATTTACCCCCCTTAAAGCAGAAATGTTGCCTATGTAAAAAAATAAAAAAAAACATTTTTTTTAAATGAAAGATCAAAATAATCTGATTAAAATAAAAAATTATGAATTTTATCAACCCTGTAAAGTATCGGCCAATCGTGCCTTCACACAAATACAAACTCCTTTGCAATTCATTATTATTTTATTCAATATACGATTAGGTAGCGCCAACCGTAAATATAACCACGTAGAACAAATCTTACTCAGAGCAACAAATATGAACTTTAAAATCGCCGAAATAAGTTGTTTACGAAAGAAAAAAAAGTCCGGTGTTATATTTATTTAAATTTTGGATTCTAAGAGCAATCCCCTAGATCGATGAATATTTAAAAGGCACGCTCACGAAAACGTTATGACAAAGAATTCCTCAACCTGCCTCTGACGTCAATTTATCAAGATTCCCCGCGAAACTCGCAGGAATTCTTCTGAAGAACTCCGAGAGCCTATCGCATCCTTGTTGCAAGTATCAACCCTTGTGTGACGTTATACAACGAGTCACTGAAATAACGCAAAATCAGTTTTACTATTTTAGATTTTATCAGTTTTTACTAGTTTTTTTTTTTTCATAACTTATTCTTCATTTATCTATACTAATATAATAAAGAGGTAAAATTGTGCATTGGTTTGTGGGTATGTTGGGGGTAATCTCTGGAACTACTGAACCGATTTCAAAAATTCTTTCACAAATAGAAAGCTACATTATCAGTGTCTAATATAGGTTATATTTTATTTTGAAAAAAAAAACATAAACCGAAGCGAAGCGTGGGCGGGTCGCTAGTAGTATATATTTTAGTCTACGCGCAGTTGCATTCTACACACCGCCGGCTCTCCGTCCCTATCTTGTTACCTGTACCGACTAATGAGCGCTACGAACGTTTTAGATAGGACAACAAACCTTTACATGTTTGAAATGTTTGATTTATTAACTAAAATTTTTTTTCCCTCGAATTGTTTTATATATTTTAAATTAGTTGACGTGTTTCAGTTTATGAGTTATTATATTACGGTGGCAAGTTGTATTTCGTAGCATAGTAATTTGATTCTGTTGTATTAAATAATTCATTTACTTGGCAAAATTGGATTTGCTGTCCTTTGAAATAGGCAGCGCTGGTAGGCAGCGCATCCGGGGGCGTGCCAACGTTCGTCATTCTGGACTGATGTTGGCATGTATCGCGGATGTGTATGGACGGCAGTATCCACTTACCATCGGGTGGACTGTATGCTGCCGCCTTTTTTCTATAAAAATGTCCATGGGCGGCGGTAACACTCACGCGGGACCGCTTGCTCGTCCGCCCACTTGTCTATAAAAAATAAAATAAAAAAAATACTGTCATTTTGATTAAATCATATCATATAGTATTTTTAAAACACTTCTAGAAAATCTGATTGATCTTCAATCCCAAACTTATTGTAAAGAAATATGTTTCATATGTATTTTAATAAAACTAAAATAAGACTCGCTAAAATTTAGGGCGGTTGAGAATTTAGAAATTTAGAGGTTGAGAAAATTTAGGCAAGAAACTAACGAGTGGATCTGTAACGAGTTTGAACACTCGTTTTAACTCCCTTTTCCACTGAACAATATTGCACTAACTCAGAGTTGGAGATTGCAGTAACATTATTCAGTGAAATAAGAAAATTGACGCGATTCAAACTGTAGCTGGGGTTGAAATTGTCAATGTGACGGGAAATGTCGGAGTCTCAATTGTGTCGTACAAGACTAGTTTTCATCTACAATGAAGCGTTAAATGTTGAATTCTTTTAGAGAAGGCAAAATTGCAATTCCGTCTACAATATTTCTTTGTTCGTTAGTTTTTTCGCTACGAATCAATAAGTGGTAATTTAAGGATCACTCAAGCATCAGTCAACCAAAATACATAGATGGATAATTCCTTGTCATAAAACTGTGCACATGAGTAATGCTAAGGGTATAAATAAAACGTTACTGTCACGGTAAACGAATAGTAAACATTACGTATTTAAGTCTTTGCGTAATTTATTTAGGTATTATACTTAAAATCAATTACGCAAATAATGAGCGCCTTGCAAATGCCTCGCTTTATAGGGCCGTAAAGCATTAACATCGATTGACCGACTGTATCGACGCCATAGCCTATAAGTAACATTTTCCAAATTAAAGAAGCTTAAAATTGTCTATGTATTTATATCGGCATGCGTGTGGTACAAGTTTGTTCGTTCATCTTTAATGAAATGCAAAGCGATGCTTATATTAATATATGAAATTTGTTTCAGATATTAATATTACCACTTGTGCAATAATAATACAAAGTGGTTGACCACTAATACGAGTATAATTGATAGTTCAATTCAATTATTTCTGGAGTCATCGTTGTCCTTGTATATAATATTGTATAAATCTCTAGGTTACTTTGTTTTATTATTGTAACATCTAAATTACAGAGACTACTTTGTTTTGTAATATACTTTACTTCACGTCCAGATAAATTATTGATATAATAAATTTATCGCATCAGACATAAAACAAAGATTCTAAAATTGTGTCTACAGAAACAATTTTAGTTCTGCTAACAAAGTATTTTATTGCAGACACCGTCATCTTGTCAGCGTTTTAAAATTAGCGCAACGTTTTCAACAAATTGAAAATAGCTGATTTATGAAGGCATTTTACTAAAATTCATTTCTACTTCGATTTTTTTTACACGGCTGTATTATCCGAGTTCATGAAATGATCTGCCGTATCATCCCGAAACCAGCTCAGCGGAACCTTTCAACATCTGTCCATTTACATTCACAAATCATAATCCTATGGAATTATTAATGCTTGACGTAATAGGACAAGGTTGATGTTTAGTAAATCACAGATGTGTTTGGCTTCCCTTACTCCATTTATTGTGGACACGTTAAGCCGGGTTTGGGCCCTTTCTAAACTGTCCGCCTTACTGGCTATGTGAGACGACCAAAATATCATATTGGAAGTCCTTTTATGGTTAAGTAATATTCATATCTTAGACATTTTCACGGTTACCTGAATAGTCTCTTTTCCTTTTCAGAAATGTTTTCTAAACGTACGAGAATTTATGTCTCAAGTTTCTCAATGAGTAAACCACTGTCAAAACCACCACCAATATGCATTTTAAGGATGATTTTAGAAATTCTCGTGATTACCTACTACATGAGTCGATTTATGGACAATAAAGGGCAGTTAGTAAATATTTTAGTAAATATAGAAGGAAATAGCCTTTTCTGTATTAAATTAGTTTTGTAGAGTACAATTGTGGAACAGGTAAACTGCCCAACTGATGGTAAGTAGTCACTCCCGCTCATGGACTCTTGCAACATCGGGGGGATGAGGGTACACTAGCGACTTTGCAGAATTCTATTCACGACTTTCTTGAAAATCTTTCTTTTCATTTTCAAATAAACAATTTCTCTTCTTTTTTTTCTCTTCTGCTGCTCGGAACAGGGATCTAGTGTTCATATAAAATCACTCCTGTGGTTTTTGTTTCAAACAGAAGTTGCGTTTCCGACCAGTTCTCCGACTTCCATGGATTTTTCCTTGCCTTCCTCGATTTTCTTACTTCTTCAATATCACTTGTCTGTTTAATTTATATCATAGTGCAAATATTACAAATTTCCAAAAGTAGAGAGCTAACGTTTCCAAGAAATTTTCAAATACTGTAGTAGTTGGGATATTGGAATAATATTAATATTTGCCCGCCGAATCAAGAAATTCACGTCGACTTAAAGCCGAGATGAAACCGCCGTATATTTAAAATCTATCTCTATCTAGGTAAGACAGTGATATGTTTCTAGTAACAGAAAATATTTATTTTCGAACGTAGTTTATTTTATCAAAATGTTTCACGTTGTCAAAATTCAAGCATAATAAATACTCTTTGATGAGGCCCTTTGACGTCAACAGTTATTATTCTTGGGTTAAAATTCAAAGGTTCGGAAATTGACAACCCTCGTCTTTCAAACAAAATTGGTGCTTACGAGAAATGTATTATGGAAGCAATGAGATAATCATGTCGGTTCACCGTTAACAGGGATCAAAATATAAAAGTGCCCTCATATTAGGCGGATAAGAAGCATGGCAGCAGTATTACTTAGTCGCACTGAATCCGCCAGGGATGATGTGCCGCTTAATAAACGCTCTGTGTTCACAGAGCGTTTATTAAGCGGCCATTCTATGTTTACTTGAGAAGAGCCGAGCATTTGTTTATTTTTTACTTATTTATTTTTAGACAAGAAAAACGGTCATGATTAACACCTTTCTAAAGGATGGAGCTTAACAGTTGTCCAAAAAAAAACTTGGTGTTGTTGTGTTAACACCAAAAAAAATAATGTTTATTTGAATTTAGAATAATCTAATGAAAATAATGTTATTAAGGTAGTAAGGTTAATTGTGTGGTGTACTTGTAGTGTATTAATTGTGCAATTCCAATTATGCATATTTTCGTGGCTACCGTCTTGTGGAAAGTCTTGTGGCTATCGTGAAGCAGCGGCATTTTTATTTTTTTTATTAAAAACGGGCTCCAGGCGCTAATAGAAACGGCCTACAAAGCAACACTTGCGAGGAACCTATTACTATGTAATTTGTGGCAGCGCTGCTTAGCCACCTCATGTAAAGACACCTTAAAGTAGGTTTACGATTGAAGGTAAATAACCTCTGACAAGTTGAATTGTGAAGACAGCTTACGGCGTGTTATGAAAATTTTAATGCAAATTAAGCCAAGTCTGTGAAGTTAAGTTGGATATTAGACCAAAATGAGAAGGAAAATGGCGGCTGAAAATTAAAAGATGTTGTTAATTTGAGATCTACTCGCAGATTTATTTAGTCCCTGTCTTATTAGATGGAATAATGTTGTTTGTGAGAGATATTAAGTTTTTAATTCAGACTTATCTATCATTACAAAATTATAGATAGGTATGCCGTAGGAACCTATAGATACATATTTTTTATCACGTTTTGTAGGTTCACATATTTATATTGTAAATCTGGTCTTTGATTTGTAACGTAACTTATATCTTTATTTATGTAATTTGTAATTGTAAGTGTATTTCTTAAGAAAATGGTTCTAATTTTTTGTTCTAGCGTCCAAGATAATGAGATTTGAAGAAATATTTTTAAAAAAATATTTTTAGGTTTGTATGCACTCTGCACGCCTGTTCTCTTCCAACTAAAAACAATTTCACGGGTCTGCCGGAGTGATCTCCCGGGAGAAGGGCTACCCTTTTGTATAACGCCTCTTCTTTTATCTTGTATAAATATGTATATTGATTTTGTATGTACAATAAAATAAATCAAACACATAATTTTTTTTTATAGAAATAAAGCGACAGACGGGTATACAGTCCACCTGATGGTAAGTGGATGGATATTGTCGTCCACAGACATCCGCGATACATGCCAACAACAGTCCAGAATGACAAACGTTGGCACGCCCTCGGATGTGCTGCTTACCTTTGGAGTTATAGGATTTGGAGAAATGGAGAGGGATAGAATGGGGTGGGAATGGGCTCTGCTTTATCTTAAAAAATCTGATTACAGAGAATACTTTTATTTGAACAGACTATTGAAATAACAAAAATTTAAGTTAGAAAATCTTAACCAAAATCAATAAATCCAAACCGACAATGAAGTAAGTCTCTTTGCTCTGATAAAGTAAACAATTTTATTGTATTTTAATTGTAAAGTAAAACAGAACCCTTTATAAATACCTACATGTTTAGGACACGAATTATAATATACAATGTTCAAGTATTCAAAGCATGTTTATTAAGAATCCCTTTAATCTGACGATTATTTAATAATATTAAAGTGACAAAAAAAGCAACAATTTCTGTCAACCACGTCAATTAAAATATTGACTTGTATTATTATGAGCAGAAACAAAACACTAGACAAGCTATACTCGTATTTTATTAACTTTCAAATTAAGAACGCAAGTCAAAAATAGTCAACGCGGTACTATTTTCTTTGTTGTTGCCAGAGAACCTAAACATAACGCAACTTATTTTGCTACCATAAATTTGATGCTCATTTAGATTTTTTATGCTCATGTCTCTAAAATATTTGCTGGAATCTGAAACGAGTAATGATTAATTGAAAACAGAATTCATTTTTAACTACATACTACATAAATGTGTCATTATAACGAGAGGGTACTTTCTCCCGACGCCAACGCACAGTATTTCATTAGACTCCCAGCGGCATGCCCATTACTGGGGGAAATCGATGGCCTTACAGCGTCCGCACAGCAGGCTTTTACCATTTCGGTGAAAACATTACCTTGCCTCTATGATATGACATACGTACTATGTAGCTAGTCCACGGAGGATTTACTAAGTGCTCCGTGAACTAGTCGATACTGAGTTATTTTCATTAGTTAATATAATAAGTCACTGACTTATGTTACCCATTTTAAAAAATAATTAGACGTTTTATTGCTACATACAAATAGGCGTTTTATATGAGTGTTTTATCAGTTTGGGAATTTCTATTCTCGACTTACATTCATGGGGTCATGACTTCCATCCGCGGCTTTACTTAAACTTAAGTGAGTACAGATTTCTCAATTCAATAAGCTTAGCGATGAAGGAAAAAATATATTTTTTATATATTACGAGTACCTATATAGAAGAGGTTCGGTTCGCCGCATTGGAAACCACAAATAGCTTTGACGAGATAGCCGTTAACTTAGTGAGGATTATCAAGGATGTAGGTTGCAAGCACTTTAATCAGCAGTGTAAAGGCAAAAAGTCTTAAACTCTCGAGCGAAAGTCTGGACCTCATAAAACAGAGACGTCAGAGGGCCGCGCTAACAACATCGTCGGATGACCAACTTGAAGAATATCAGGAGGCCTATAAATATGTAGAGACCTGCGCCGCTTCAATACAAAACAAATTGAAGCGGCAATAGAAAAGAACAGTGTTCAAAATGTTTGCTCAACCTCCTGGGCATGGTCATCTGTTGATGCTTGAAACCGATAGCGACCAAATTTTGTACTCGACACCAGAGATACTCACCGAATACGAGAGATTTTATGAAGATCTATATGCCGCACACGCGCCTGTGCCTGTAGCTCGTCCCGGAGACGATCGTCAAGCGTGAGTAACCAGCCACTATATCTATGACATCCCAAACATCAACCTGGGCCATTAGGATTGCTTAGGATTGCCCTTGGACAACTTAAGGACACATATAGGAGTATAAGCCGTTTTCGGGCATATCACGAACCGTCTCGCCCGGCGGTTAGATGAGGTCCAGCCTCCGGAACAGGCTGGGTTTCGAAGAGGCTACAGTACCGTACACCACATTCACACCTTGCGACAAATTATACAAAAAACTAACGTGTATAATCGGCCACTTTGTCTCGCTTTCGTGGACAACGAGCAAGCCTTTGACTCAATCGGAACCTGGACTGTTCTAGAATCCTTGCAGCGATGCCAAGTCGATTGGCGATATATTGAGGTGTTGAGATGCTTATAAAGCTGCAACAATGACAGTCAGAGTGCAGAACCAGCAGACTATTCCAATATATCTACGTCAAGAAGTGAGACAGTGGGATGTATGATCCCCGAAACTATTCACAAACGCACTGGAGGACGCGTTTAAAATGCTGGGCTAGAAACATTGCGGAATCAGTTATAACGGCGAATACATACGAGTATCTCACCTTCATTTCGCAGACGACATCGTTATAATGGCAGGAGGAATTGAGTTGGATACTGAACGATCTTAATACGACCTCGCAACGCGTTAGTTTCGGGATGAACCTGAACAATCGGCATATATATGCCGGTCGTCAGCCTAATGACGTACACGAATCTTTCAACCCATTTTGTATATATGATTTATTTGCACAATGAAAATGAAAATTCCTGCACTGACTCGTCTTGAGTGAAGATCTTTTATTCCGCTCCTCACACTCACCACTCAACACACTACTACCACATACAGACACGACATCCACAAAGACAAAAGTCACGTTCAACGAACAAGCTGAAGACCGTGTGTGGTGGCCGGTCATTGGGAGAGGCCTACATCCAGCAATGGAGAGATACAAGCTGATGGTATGGCATGTGGTAGAAGTGTCAGACGAGTGGGCAGCCCACCAAATGGTAAATTTGTTTTGGTTTAAAACATACCTAATATGAATGTACTTACTAAAACTGTACTTTTTATATAAATATGCCCATATTGGTATTCACGATATATTTACCTCTGAACGCCCAGTTAAATTTTTAAAATTCAAGCAAATTTTAATATTGTGGATTCATTATAGTATTATGTAATTTCTCGAGATGCACAATACAATAATTTTTCTATTAATATTTACGAAAATTTAATTAGTATTTAGTACCATCTAGCCTATACTTCAAAACTACTTACCATCTGCCAGTTTTACCAGCCTTTGTTAGGTCTACTTTGTTAGAGTAGCCCGATTGGATGTAGAGATGGCGCTGAAAGTCTGTGTGCGAAGTTATATCAATAATAATCTTTTTCTCTTCTCCACATATGGGACTTTACTGTCTACTAATATATTTGTTAAAATTATTGACGTATTGGTCGATTTTAACATTTTGTGTTTTAAAAATGTTATTTAACATTTTTATACATTTAACAGCGCCATCTAGTTGCATAATATTTTACTACTTCGAAAGATGTTTCAAAGAATATCCCTTTGAAAGATAGTAACAAACAACGTATTTTGAGAACAATTTAACAGATGGCACTGTAACGAAAAATTTAAACTCAAAACTCGTACTCGTCTCACGAGTCACAAGATCATTCAGCTTCTTTTCGAGGAAATTTTCGTTTTTTGCCTCACGATGTTGGAACGATCTTCCTCCTCCATTATCTATGGAAACCACTACGGAAACTTTCAACAAGAGTTACCATTTATACCATAGTGAACTTTCAAAAGTCCTCCTATTCTTATTCCTTCCTTCTGTTGTTGCCATGGGCATCCGTGCGATCGGTAACTCCAGATTCAATGAATCAAAAGATCCGAAACCGCGAGCGGAGCCGAAACTCTTAATGATTCCACCGAACTGTTATCGACTCCGAGTAGTTATTTATTTAATTCCTGTCATTTTCGGATTGCTGAGTCCGCTCGCCGTGTGAGGGCGTATCGGCACCTATTGTGACTAATGGTGAGTCTAAGCAAAATCGAAATCCAACGATAGCATGAGCTGTATGTGAAATCTGTGAAAGCAAGGAGAGTTATTCGTTCAAATACTTATTTATATGCGCGATGCTCCTACAAGAGCGAAGAGTCCCTCCGTTGGCTTTACGAGTAGTGAAAAACGTCTCTTACGAATTAAAAAATAAGAATAAAATTTGCTCGATCGAGTTACGTTGTGTGCTTTTTTCACTTATATAACATAAAAATAGTTTGTCTGTTACATTTCTTTAGCAAACTCCATCAATAGTCACACTTCAAGCGATATCCGTTATTATTCAAATAAATATTTGAGTAGAGAACATTATGCATTGTTATTTTGTGTCTCGCGTGATTAGCGATCACCACGACTAAATTCTTTTGCGGACTACTTAAACATTTGTTTTCTGGGTGCGTTTGTTGTGTTTTCTCTGAAGAAATAAAACAAATATAACGGTGTAAATTAAAACAAGTATTAAATTAAAGTATTATAGGTTAATTTTAAGTAAGTAGGATGGTTGAGCCTATAGTTGACCAGGCACCGGTTGTTGACCATTTGCGGCATTGAGTGTCAATATTAAGATTTCCCGCCACTATGTGTTTCATTTTATGTTGGCTATATGTTGTCGTTACTAATACAAATCAACCAATTACATTACGGCTAGAAAGAGACAACCAGTGAACCGTACAATTTCGTTTTATTTTTACTTGTCGCTGATAGTTGCCATTCAGCCGCCATTGCAGTAAGGAACGAGTTTTTACTGGTAAGAATATTTTATATTTATTTTGTATTGTTTTTGAATGAACTTTGCTCTGATGATTGATTTTTATAATGATTTTATGTTTATTTTGGGGATTTTAATGAATTTGAGGTGCAAACAATATATTTCATGAGCTATTTAACTGGTTAACAAAAGGTACATGATTTGATTAGGTGTTCCTGTGGTTGACCAGTTGGTCAACGACTAGCTCACTGAAGTACTACTTTTTTTTTGCATTTTTTTTATCTGTTTCATGTCTATGATATGATTTGTAACTCAACAATCGATTTTAATGTAGTAAATCGCATTGTTTCCATTAGTTGACCAGTAGTTTGACATTGGTACTGCATACAAAACACAAGCTCCTATGATTGACCAAGCTCTCTAAATATGAGTTTTTTTTTGCTTGTTTTACCTAGATTCAATATGCCGCCAAAAAAAAAATTCTTTCGGTACAGTGAGGACGATATTTATGAAGCGCTTAAAGAAATACAGTTAGGAAACAAAATCAGAGAAACGTGCCGCAAATATAACATCCCCCATTCTACAATGATTAATAAAATAAAAATGAGACATCCCATTCAACGAAAAATGGGTCCGCCAACAATTTTGACACCTGATGAGGAACGATTGCTATGTCGGTGGATAAATGCAATGGCTAAAAAGGGATTCCCTATTAAAAAAGAGCAGTTAATAGAGACAGTCACAAAAATAATCAAAGCCGACAATCGACCGACTCCATTCAAGGAAGGGATTCCAGGACGGAAATGGTTCGATAATTTCATGAAGAGAAATCCAGATATTGCTAAGCGACATGCAGAAGCTATAAACTCTGCAAGAAGTACAGTAACCGAGGAAGGGATAAGAAAATGGCATTCAGAATTAGAAGCGTTTCTAAAGACTGAAAACGCACAAGATATTTTAGACGATCCTGATCGGATTTTAAACGCTGACGAATCCGGTTTTCAGGTATGTCCTTCCTCGGGCATTGTACTGGGACCTAGAGGCATGGAAAATCTTTACGAAATTAAAGATAAGGAGAAAGAAAGTATAACAGTGTTAGGAACTTTCACTGCATCTGGTAAAGTTATGCCGGTGATGGTTATTTACCCCTATGAGAGAATACCAGCAGAAATTGCAAGAAATGTTCCCGAAGACTGGTGCCTCGGAAAGTCACCTAAGGGATGGATGACATCTCGTGTGTTCTATGGGTATATAGGCAATTCATTGCTGCCAGCTTTACGTAAGGCAAACGTGAAATTTCCTGTACTTCTATTAATCGACGGTCACAAATCACACATTACATACGAAGTGAGCCAGCTGTGCATTGAGAACCAAATTATTTTGTATGCCCTTCATCCCAATGCAACGCATATTATACAACCAGCCGATGTCTCTGTGTTTCGTCCACTTAAAAATTCATGGAAAAAGATAGTTCAGAATTGGAAAGTAACTACAGCAAATAGAGTTGTCACAAGGGCTCAATTTGCACCTCTTTTAAAATCTACTATAGAGTCTGCTACTGAAGAAATCATTAGAAATGGATTTCGTAAATGTGGTTTGTTTCCTTTTGATGCTAATGTCATTGACTACACCAAATGTATGAATCATGATAGCAGACATACAGTTGTTGATAAACCAACAGAAATAAGTACAGAACACTTACTGCACTTTGAGTCTCTAATGTCTGGAAATAGAATTTTGGAATTCCGCGCCATTCCACATACCGAATCTTGGACTGGAGATGAATCGGCAAAAGAGCTTTTTTATGTCTGGCGCAAAATTTTTAATAAAGTTACTAATGCTTGCAACTCACCAGACCCACCGGAATCAACAGCAAATATACATAATGAACGGGACCTTAATTCTAAAAAAGAATGCACAACGCAAAGCAACGCGTTGGTAAGTCTATCTTTACTGGACGTATTTGAAAAATATGACGAAGAAATATTATCACCCGAGCACGGACCATCGGAGGGACTAGAAACTTCAACTAACTCGACAGTATTACCTTGTTTAACGTCACCGAGTTCCGTTTATGAAGAGCCCCTAAAGGAAATAGGGAATGATAAGATTCTAACTCCAGATTCTCCAGAAATTAGCATCGTTCCAAACTCTGCATTAATTCGCCAGTCAGCACTTACTTTATCGACAAAATTATCCGACGAAGAAGAACTACCAGGTCCAACCTCACTACGTCTTGTTACAGACGATTGCAATAGTAAAAATCGAGAAGCAACGTCTACTAAATCTGTTACAATGATAGAGTTTTCAGAACAAAAAACACCTGAACCAGGATCATCCAAAAAACTAAACGACCAAGAAAAGACACCTACTAAATCTTCAAAGTCTAGAGTCTCTTTAAAACAAACTACACCTGGATATTCTAAAATTACAGTCAGCCCTGCTTTTGCGTCTTCTTTAGTTTGGCCTACAGAATCACCACTGAAAAAAGGTTGTAAGAAAAAGCTGAATAGAAAGCGATTGCCGGATGCAGTTACATCAGTAGAGTGGATGCAGTACTGGAATGAAAAAAATAAGGAACAAGAAGAAAAAGAAAATAAGAGATTAGCAAGAGAAGAAAAAAAGAAGTTACAAGAGTTGAACAAAATTGAGAAACCTAAAGCAAAACGAATAAGAAAGAGAGTACATAATAGGATGGATTCTGATTCAGAAGAGGATAATTTACCATTGGTCTATTACAGTAAGAAAGGTAGATCAGACGACGAAATATAATTAGGATCATACGTAATAGTAAACTACGAGGGAGAGTATTTTCCTGGGATTGTCAAAAATATTGACAAAGAGAGTAAAGAAGTTAGTACGATGGTGTTATCAACTCCAAATACTTTTAAATGGCCGGATAAAGAAGATAAAATTTGGTATGCTAATGACAGCATAGTCGAAAAAATAAATGCCCCTGTGTCAATTAATAGTAGAGGTTCATACAAAGTGCCAGATATGGGCAAATATCTTTTTTAGATCTGATTCCTTTCATCTGTAGTTTTTACTTTTGAGTCATTCCCTGATATTGTTAGAAATTTTATTTATGTTTGATATTTGATATTAATAATGATTAAACCAAAAACGTAGGTTGCTTAAAAAGTTTAAAGTTTAAGTGAAGTTATTACTTGTTATTTTTATGTGATTAGAAAATGTGCCATTTAGATTTAAGAATTTCTATTGTGATTGTTAAGACTGAAAATAGTAATTTACTTGTTGGTCTCAATTAGCCCTAAGAACAAACCTTAATAAAGTTGATTATAAAAAAACATCTCCTTTTGTGGAATGTAGATTTTATTTCACTTTGTTTATAAATGGTCAACCTCTGGTACAAATCCTGTCAACAACTGGGGCCTGCTGGTCAAAGTAGGGTACATCCCAGTTATATACCGATTATGTTAAATAATAAAAAAAAAACAAAAGGAATTAAGTGTTTTCCTTTTCAATTACAACTTTTAACTAGATAACGTACAATATAAAAAATAAACTAGTAATAAATATCGCAATTAGGTTAAATAACAACATTTTAAAGTTAATTTTTTTCCTTAAATGGTTTGAGACCGGTACATCCATCCTAGTTGGTATAGTTACTTTTTTATTATATAGTTTAATTTTTGTGATAATACCGGGACAATGAGTGACCGATTGCGACTCAGGAAGAAGCGAAGTCCCATATGGAACCATTTTATTAATCGAATAGAAAATAAAAAGGCGAAATGTGTTTATTGTTCGCAAACACTGAACATGACACTGGGGTCAACTAGTAATTTATTGAGGCATATGAACCGCAAACATCCCACTATTACCATATTAGTTGAGAGGCAAATGAACGCGGTATCCGATATGAAAGCAGATGTATCCAACCCAGCTTCAGTTTCTCTTATGAGTCCTATTCCTAGCAAAGCTCAAGTAAGTGTCCAACCACCATCAAGAAATCAAGCTATAACTGATGGTTTCAATTCAAAAAAGCTTTTAAGAAAATCTAGTAAGCTTGATCATCAATTAATAAAAATGATATCTAGAGAATATCTACCTTTCACTATTGTCGAAAATACCGAATTCCAAAAATTTGTTGGAATGTTAAATCCTTCATATAAATTACCGACAAGGAAGACATTATCGAACAGCCTTTTATCAAAATTTTACGAAGAAGTTCATTCTAACGTGATGGAAAACATCGAAAAAGCTGATGCTGTATGTGTAACTACAGATGGATGGACGTCAATCAATAATGACACATTTATTGCCGTTACTGCACACTTCATTGACGAACACACGAAACTGAAAAGTTATCTTTTAGACTGTGTGCAGTATTCTGATAGTCACACAGCCAGTAATTTAGCAGAATTTCTAAAAAATATTTTCCGTAACTGGAAAATTGATAACAAAATTGCGGCAGTTGTAACACATAATACTTCAAATGTATTAGCAGCCGTTAGAGTAGGCAACTGGCGCTCAATTGGATGTTTCGCCCACAAAGTCAATTTATTGCTTCAAAACGCCCTGGGAACTAAAAATGACGTACAGCTGATACCGAACACAATTGCAGGAACAGTTTCGAAAGTAAAATCCATAGTACAATTCTTTAAAAATAGCCCTCAGGCAAAGGCCAAACTAACAGATATGCAAAAAAATATGGGTTTTCCAGAACTCAAGCTCAAACAAGATACTCCTATTAGATGGAATAGCACTTATGAGATGTTAAGCCGAATTTTGCAGATAAAAGAATGCTTGATATGCACTGTAGCATTGCTAAAAGTTGATTTATCATTAACACCTCATGAATGGGAGGTAATAGAATTAGCTGTTCCAATTTTAAAAATATTCTACGATGTGACTTTGGAAGTATGTGGACAAAACTTTGTTACATTATCAAAAGTCATACTTTACTACCGCATCATGATGGACCATATAATAAAACAAGAAAATGAGTTGCCAAGGAATGTTCAGATTGAAATAATACAATTGATCGATAATCTAAAGACAGGTCTAGAAACTGAATTTCGTGGGATCGAATCAGAGATTTTACAATCAGACGCAACGTTTCTTGACCCACGTTTCAAGAAGAAAGGGTTTAAATTACCACACAATTATGATCACACACTAGATCGTATTAAGACCAAACTAACGGCAATTGACAATGAATTAAATGTCCATCAAGTTCAACAGATTTCAAAACGACTTTCTGGTTGTTCATCAATGTGGGATGACTTCGATGCCGAAATTGCGAATCTCGTGCCCACTGCTGGGATTCGGGAACTAGATAGGTACATACAAGAGGATTATCTACACAGATTAAAAGACCCGTTACAGTGGTGGGAAGAGAGAAAAACAGTTTATCCTCTTATGTACAGCTACATGAAGAAAAGATTATGCTTGGCAGCGACTTCAGTGCCCTGCGAAAGATTCTTTTCTAAAGCAGGACAGATCCTTGTTGAAAAAAGATCGAGATTGACATCTTCAAAGGTCAACCAACTTTTATTTCTAAATAATAATATGTAAATATGTTGTACATTTGTGTAAATATGTATATATATAGAGAAAATCAATGTGTATATAAAATCATTGTACATAATTTGATTAATTTTTAAGTATGCCAATCTAATCTTATCCTAAATCTTTAATGTAACTTACTGCTTAGTACTACATATGTAAAACAATAGATAAGTATTAGATTGATAGTTGTAAGCCTGTTAAGTATGAGATCAACTATAATTTTAAACTTTGTTAGTAAACACTATAAATAGTGACTTGACTACATATTACATAATAATGCTATTTCTTTAAAATAAAATACATGAACAAACATTATGCAAAGCGAATGAGTCACTCTCGGACTCTTATAAAATAGTAGGTGAATCAAAGGAGTCAAGGAATCATTAAGAGGAGTCAGATTCGAGACCAGATGCCGGATTAAGTGAGCCAAAACACTCCGAGGAGTCATGAATACCCACGTAGTCACTTACCGTCATGTGGGACACTTGACCTCCTTTGGGTCAAGGGGTTCCTCCAATCTTCTAGCTTAACATTTATAGTCCTATACATAGTTCAACTATACTATAATATTATATATTTATTATTATTATTGAATTAGGTATTTTTATATACCATATTTGTTAATTACATAATCATTTTATTTCTGTGTTATATTATATTTGTGTATTTTCTCCTACAATGATACTAATTATTACATTTATAATAATAATATCATCCTATGTGTGTTGTATACTAATTGTATTTAATTATTTACATTTAAGTATCCAACTTTATTACCCCTAACTAATGCAACATGAGTTTGTGTCCTGTGTTTTATCAGTTCTCTGTTCCTACATCCGTGACACGTCACTGGTGGCCCTAGCAGAATATCAACATTGCAGCCTGCCTCACAGGTCACAATAATAGGCTGACCTGGGTGTTGATTTTGTTATTGTGACACTAATTTCATACTTTTATCATTTTGTTACTTTTCATAAGTGCATTAAAATTTTAGCACTTCCATGCATTATTTATTTATTTTCTGTTACTTTGAATCAAATGTTTAAAGGTTGTGTATTAATTCATTCATATAATTAAATTTCTCTGATTGACCCTTATTATTTTTGTAATAATCCTGTTAAAAAGTATCACTTACCTGTATGTCATTGTCATCTTGAAAAGACGCCTCCCAGAAGTCTTCGATGTTCTCTGGAAAATCACTTTCTTTGGTTGGATCCGGGCTCAAGCTTAGATCCCGGGTCTTGAACACAAATATCAAGCCTCCATCTGCTTCTTCAGGTCGCCAAGCCCCACACATAGTTGCTACAGTCCTTTTCTCCATTTTAGAAGTATCTATCACATCACTGGCCAGTTTCATTTTCTTAGCTGGATTATCCGCTAGATCATGTAAGTCCACACTACTTTCAATTTTCGAACTCTCACCCGCCATTTTTATTTTTTTATTATCGAATTGATTTCGAAATACGCGTACTCTATTAAATATGGCAGATGATTTAAAGAATTTTGTTATAAATTTTATCATTTATTTTCGAATTATATAAATGTACTTTAGTAATTGTACTTAAATTGACAATATTATGTTAAAATGCAATTTCAAACTCTTAATTCTAAATATATACACAGAGTAACAACGAAAAATGAATAATTCTCAGGTGTAAACAAACTATAAACTAATGCAAAAGATGAATATTTTTAAGACTAATAATTTAAACATAGGAATTTAAACATTTAACGTAGGAATATCTATAATAATTTAAACATATACACTAAGAATTTAGTATACGTAAAGTAATGCAATAAACAAGATTTATTATTAGATCTGTTTGTTTTAAAAATAAAATAAATTGTAAACACGAGTGTTCGTCACTATTTTTTATGCATGTAACTAAACACGATTAAGAATATTTAAAGAATTGTTAATAATTTTGTTACTACACACAAACGTATAGTTATCTTAACACGAAGGCTCGCGAGAAAGCGAAATTTTCAAATAAATAAACCAACTTTTAGGTTACTTACACCGGTTGGGTCACTTATCCGCGAAGAATTGTCAAACGAACAATCAGCTGTGGGCTGTCAGTTAATATTAGTGTTTTTACGAAGAATGTTAGAATGTATTCCAAAAGATGCGATAATCGTTCTGTGACAATCTAATGGTGTATCCTTTTTTTTATCTATAATACAAAATATACTCACTATAATTTTAGTTAGGAGATAGCGATGGTCTCATAATTGGAACACAACCTACCTAATTTGGAAATATGGAAATTGGAACACAAACTGAGTTCCAAAATGTGTGAAAATCGCTCTCGATATTGTAAATCCTTTTTATTTTCCTTCACAACACAAGAAGAGGTACATCTTGAACGAAAACATTGGCCATCAAGAATATTCCGATCTTTGCCAAACGTCGAATTCATAAATATATAGATTTTACTAATATCCCCAAAATATTTTTTTCAATAGTGAATAAAAAAATAGAAAATACGAAGAATCTTTCTTCCCGACCTAATAGATATATCAGCAGATATATATCTTTAATCATTATGTACTTATATCACAATTGATATTTATCGTCGAAACTAGAATATTGGCAATCCCACGCTTTTAAATTGTTATACTGACATAAATAAAAATTATAATCACGGCCACTGCCAATGATCCAACAATTGTAATTATTATAATTTAGTTACATAGATGTTGATTAAGTATAGACTGAATATGAATATCAGACAAATTTTTTGTTACTCTAATTTTACTCTTGTTTTATAATAAATACGTCTATTAATCAAACTTAGTTTCATTTACAATGTTGACAAATTAAAACCACTTACAGAATTAAAAAAATATCCGACATGACATCGGATATTTTGATATCTATATATAAATAAAAATTAAATGCTGTTTGTTGGTAAGCGCATCACTTGAGAACGGCTGGATCGACTAGGCTATTTTTAAAAAAAAAAAATCGTAATAGTCCGAATAAGGTTTTTAGGGAAAGAAAAATTGCCCGGAAAATTGGAAAATTCGAAAAAAACAGTTCTTTTTTCTATGGGATTTTTGTAATAATTCAATGAAATTATTGTATTATTGAAATTTGGACAGGACAACGTCTGTCGGGTCAGTTAGTTTATTATAAATATCGGATTTTTACGAACCCTGCTAATGATAAACTCTGGACTGTAGTCCAATCCCAGCTTTGAGTCCTGAATAATCGAGTAGCGGCTGAATTTGCGGCCGCGCATTGAGATCTACCCGCATTGTATAGGTATTAATAATGTAATATTATTATCTGTTAACATTCAAAATATTATACAATAAAAATAAATACAATTATACAATAAAAATAAACAATTCAAAATAAAAATGTTTTTGTTATAAATATAAGCTTAGGAATATTTAATATTTTTATAGATTATTATCATTTATTAGTCTCTGATTTAAATATGTAACGAATTTGTAAATTTTGCGTAGTTAAAACCTGCCCGAATATGATTGTATCAAAATTACAATTAAGATAACAATGTCCGATGCAATATGTTGACCCGTAGGTTTGCACCCTGTACTAAACAAGTTAAGGTTTCGCTTTTTACAGCGAATTGCCAGTCCTACTACATGTACACTGTACAGCCTGTGGGCGAACTGTACGCGCAGGGCATACAGCGATCTCCGCGTTCAATATATTGTTGCGTTCAGGGTGTTGTTGATGGGACTGCCACGGTCCTGCAGCGCCTCAGGCATGTCTTTGGAGGCGCGGGTTGATGGTTTTGAAGTCATCATGCGCAAGCGTTGTGCCCCCATAATGGGTCGCGTGCGATTTAGCACCAACACCATTCTGATCGCATTTGCGGACCGATGGGACTTTCTGATCCTGGGGCATTGAATACGACTGCATGCAGTCAGGCAGATGCGCCTCGGTCTCGGACAGGCTGATCGGTTTCCGCTTACCGCTTGTTGTTTTATTTTTATTTTAGCCTTATTTATATATTATAATATTGTACATATATACTAACAATAGTTCATAAGTCGAATTGTGACTAACAAATATGGATAGGTACCTATTCTATGTTCAAAATATTTTATTATTATTATTTTTTTTTTAATTAAGGCACTTTTTTGTGTTTAGATGTTTTACAAAGGTGTAGGTACTAGTCTGTAAAAAGCAAGTTTATAAGGGGTTTTCCAATAGGGACTTGACAACTTTGAATTCAATTTGTGAACGCACCCTTTCACTAATCATCGAACTGTCACTGTCAATTTATTCAGTAAACTTAACATTTTCATCATGGTAAAGTACACGAACGAACAACGTCTGCAAATTATAAAAATTTACTACAGAAATTCGGAGTCGGTGACCGCTACTTTAAGAGTGTTAACTCCGATTTTCGGTCGTAATTCTCGCCCTAGTAGACAGGCAGTAACAAGTTCAGTGCAAAAATTTGAGTACATATTCGTTGTGTGATGTTGCCGTGCCAGTGAGACAACGGGTTGGTCGAAGTGTCGAAAATATCGCTGCCGTTGAATCGTCCGTAGCAAATGATCCAAAGCAGTCAATTCCACGGCGTTCTCAAGAGTTGGACATCGCCCAGACCACTTTATGGCGAATTTTGCGTAAGGATCTTGGTTTACACCCATACAAGATCAAGCTGACTCAGGAATTGAAGCCGATGGACCATTTGAAGCGACGTACGTTCTCCGATTGGGCTCTGGAAAAGATGCGCCAAGATGATCAATTTCATCGCAAAATAATCTTCAGTGACGAAGCTCATTTTTGGCTCAATGGGTTCATCAATAAGCAAAATATGCGTTATTGGTCGGGTGAAAATCCACATGTGCTTCATGAAACACCACTTCATCCACAAAAAATAACTGTTTGGTGCGGTTTGCATGCCGGCGGCGTCATAGGGCCATATTTTTTCGTCGACGATAATGATCGTCACGTTACTGTGAATGGTAATCGTTATCGCGCCATGATTACCGATTATTTTTGGCCCGAATTGGAAGATATGGACTTGGACAACATGTGGTTTCAACAGGACGGTGCCACAAGCCACACAGCACACGTTACAATCGATTTATTGAAGAGTAAGTTTGATGAGCGTGTTATCTCAAGAAATGGACCAGTCGATTGGCCGTCTCGTTCGTGCGATTTAACGCCTCTAGACTTTTTTCTTTGGGGCTACGTCAAGTCATTGGTCTATGCCAACAAGCCGACGACGTTGGAAGAGCTCAGAGCCAACATTGAACGCGAAATAGCAGCCGTTTCGGCCGAAATGTGTGGCCGAGTCATCGAAAATTGGGTCCAACGAATCGACCGCTGCAAACGTGCCCGCGGTGGCCATATGAACGAAGTCGAGTTCCATTCATAAATGTTTTGATTGTACTTCAACCCGATAATAAAGTTTTTGAAATATCTCAAATGGTTTGCATTCTATTTTGAAAACAAGTTGTCAAGTCCTTATTGGAAAACCCTTTATTAAGTTTCCTGTTTTTACAATCCGAATATTTATTTACATGTAATGCTTGTATTATGTTACATAAATAATAAAAAATCGAGTCGGATTCAAAATTAATAGTCAAGGTCTCGAGTCTATCATAATAACATAACACTAAAAGTAGCTAGTGAGATATAAAATAGTATTTGGATATAGTAAATTTATCTGTTTTTATAATTATTAAAATTAGATTATCGTTCTAATAATTTTCATGCCAAGCGAAGGTAGAGAATACCTACCTACCGATAACTTTTCCCTTTTTTGCGAGTAAATTTGGTGTCTTTCATCTCAAATGGTTTCAAAACACAATCAACGTGAAGTAAAAGGTTTCGCTTAGTAAAAATATCGTCTGTTTTCATTGAAAACAGTTAAAGAATAAACGGTGACAGTTAACCCCATCTACAGCACTTATTTACATCTAAAAAGGGGTTAGGGAAAAATGAACCTTCTGTGTAAACAGTAATTTGAATTGGAAAGACACCCTTTAGACTGTTTAATCTGTTTTGAAATTTATTTAATGATTTTGTCATTTGGATTCGTCAGTTGAAAATCAATCATAACAAAACGCGACCTTTATAATAGAACTAGCGGTGCTAGCGACTTCGCGTGAACTTTAGAGTGATTCCCGTGGAAACTCTATAGCGGATCGGGATAAAATATATCCTAAATGTTAACTCGCCACATATGTTATAACTACACCAAGTTTCATTAAAATCCGTCTCGTAGATTTTACACGATGTTCGTTCAGGCAGAGAGACAAAAATCCTCAAAATGACTCAAAATGAATATAGAATACACTGTAACGAATTACATGAAAAAATATTTCATGTACAGACACAGTTCTGTTACGATTTGACTACATGTGTAGATAGATATAGATGTAATTAATCATAGGTTGGCAGTGTGGTATCCACCGGATTTAGAATTGCTGCACCCTATTTCTTCCTGTCGGTTTTGTAAAAGGCGTCTAAGAGATAAAAAAGTCACTACCACAAGCCCTGAGGGACAACATCAGCTCTAAAGGAGTGAACTCTGACCAGCGTGACATTCCAAGGTCATAACATCTCTCGTGCACAGCACAATGTGTATGAGTCGACCAGCACTCAGCGCTCATTTAGTGCGTATTTAGTTTTAGTAGTACTAAGTAGGTACAACGTAACACTAAACATTTTTTTGAAAATGCCTTATTGGTCTTTGCTAAATGGGTCTGTGGTGAACTTTCATTCATACGGGTGTAACTTAATCCTAATATACACCCTAGGGCCGACTTTTAAACTTGGTGAGGCGAATACAGATGAAAGAAAAGTTATTTCTACCCCCCATAAAATGGGGAATGTTCTGAAGAGCTGTACATTCCTTGATAGAGAGCTAGTGCGTACTCCTCTAATCAAATATGTTTATTTTTTTGTTTAACCAGTTGAACTGTTTGAACGACTTTTTAGAATAGATGAACAGTTTAGAAAAAACCCATTAAGTAGTTCAATTATTATATTTTAATTATAACTAGGTACATAAAGAAACGATAAAGGAAAATTTAATTTCGACTCCGCGCATGATTTGTCTTTTTTAATGCAAACATTTTAACCGTGTTTTTTTCACCGTACACTATTTTCATTTGGTATGTACTGTGAGGTTTTCAAGACACTTATACGGCGAACCCGAAAATTGTTGATGGAACTGCCTATGGAGGTTCCACTAAGTTTCGAAATGGGGTTCTTCAAGAAAGCTGTGAATAGTATTCTGCAAGGTCGGTAGCTTACTCTTATTCCCTGGTATTGTACATATCCGTGAGCGGCGGTGACAAATAAGTACGTTTCAATTTCTTAAAAAAATCGTATTCCTATAACCATATCAATTCATACAATCGGCAATGTTATAAACGCGATGATGTCTACTCCAACCACTCGTATATCTCCCACTCGGCTCCACTCTCTCGATTGGCTGTCCAAAAGAGCGTCATAATCACACGTCCGCGACATCTGTAAAGTATCAAGTAAACGATCTGGTGACGTGTGACAAATGGAGCTCACCTTAATAGTAGCCTATGCTTGGTCTTCGTTTGTGGCTATAGAAACAGCGACCTATTCTATGGTTGAATAATTATTTTCATATTATAGCTTATTTATATAATATAATAATGTTATACATAACTTTGTAGCTGCGTTATCAAAACCACGTTTAAAATAATGGGTAATAAATATTTTGTTAGTTACAAATAGATAAAGTTTAATTGACTAGCATTATTAAGCAGTCACTCGAATTATATTTTATATCCTTAATAAATTTATAGAAAATACCAACTAGGCGATCACTTGCCGTTGATGACAACGTATAAGTAAAGCGAAACACGTGATTGTGATTAATTTATGTATTATTGAATAGTAGCGACTTACTTCAATGTAGGAATAATTATAAGTATTCTTTATTCGCGTCATTTAGCATTTCAATTTTACTAATTTTATTGCAATTATTATATATTTTTATTGCACCAACCACACCATCTCTATAGTCGGATTTTTTATTCACTATGTTTCACAGTGAAATTTTACGGAGATGACACTTTATTGACAGTTCTAGATGACTCGTAGAACTATCCGTGACTCGAATAAAAAATCCGATTTTACATAGTCCAAAGGTTGACTAAACGCGTTTGGAAATTGAGATCTACTAAATATGAAAAACAATGCACTGATCCATAAATTTATTTATTACTTGCTCACTTGCTACTTGCTCACTTTAGTGTACTCGTAGCTAAATTAATGGAGTGTAAGGAAATATAGGTGTGTAATTTATGTAAAAGGAATGTATGACTGTCGGTAATATAAGTAATGTGACGGCAAAAAAAATGTGACAACCATTGTAAAAATTTAAATGAGAACATTAGCAGTTCAAACTACTTTATAGTTTAGCAGACAAAAATGGTTTATTCATTATATATGTAATTTACCGTAATTACGTAACCGTATTGTGTTGTAATTTAAAAAAAAATCCCCAACATGTCAGTAGCCCGCCACAAACATTTCTTAGTGGCCCTACACTCCACAGAGTGGTCGGTCGCAAAAGATAGTAGAAAACAGTTGTATTAGCGTTGGTTTTTCCCGCATATTTGTCATAGTCAATCCTTGTCGCGGGGAGAGTGTGCAGTCCACCTTAAATTCTGTCAACTTGTGTTGGATTGTTTGATTAGTTTTTTGTAAAGAACTATCTTGAAGAAGATTGAATTACTTCCCACGAATATGACTCTTGACATTTGAATGTCTTCAATTGAGGAAAAAATAGGCATTATACAGCTTATAGCAATTATGATTTTTGTTTTGCAAAGCCTCAGCCATCACTAACAACTGAAGTCTAGTTCAAGCTAAAGACTAAAAATCGAAAAAAAGCTGTGGTGTCGGCCCGCTATAGGCCACCTCTAATAGAGTGTACTCGCCAACCCGCTTGGCCAGTGCAGCGTAGCGTGTTATGATAAGGACGCCCATATCCAGCAGTGGATACTGAAATTGCATTGTTGTACTACTAGGTTGAGCATCGTGCCCTGCACGGACGTTAGATTTAATTACTCTCGATGCTCAAAAAGCTCCAGTCAAAAGGGAGATTTCCCTATTTTCCGTAAGTTTTAGAAAACAAAATGGTTAGACAAAAATTGCAGAATTTCATAAACCTTATTCATCGATATATCGTTTGTATGTAGGTAGGTATAGGCGTTGAATATTTTTTGGAACTTTATAAAAGCTTTGTTTTGTAATTTTGAAACTACCGACCCGATTTGACACATCTACGAATTTAACCGATACCTATAGGTCCTTCTTTAAGTGAGTATTTTTTTAGTTTCGGATTAATGACTAATACCTGTCTTTAATTAATTATTACGGACATTATTTAAAAAAGAGATCGTATCGTATTGTCGATTCTAGTTTTCCAAATATTAGTGAAATCTTTAAAAAATATCAGATTTTTTTATTACCTTATTTTAGAAATCACAGGTTGGAGCCGTTGTGGAATGAACTGTCAGCCGTGATTTTACCAATACGCTAAGATTTGGCGCCCTTCAAGAGAACTCTCAACAGGGATTTGCAAGGTCAGCACTAGTCGGCAGTGCACCCTCATGTCACCTGGTGTTGCAGGTGTCCATAGGCAACGTTGACCATTTACCATCATGCGGCCCGCCCGCTCGTCTGCCAACTAAGTATTCTATTAAAAAATGCTTCTATTTAAATAGAATCTTGAAACTACGAAATTTTAAGTTACAAAACCTTATCTAAAGTCAATAAATTCGTTCCGACATACACTTTGCTGAGATGATGTCACATTTAATTTTATTGTTATCTAAAAATAGTCAAATAAATATCCAATACCCATAGGAGAATCAGATGTTATTGTTAATCCTTTAAACAAAACTGATGACATCTGGGGTCCGAAGATAGAGCCAACTTCGACTAACAAAACATAGCCAAATAAGCGATAGTATGAATTTCAGCATGTTGGTCAGAATTAGCGTCGGGCATAACTATCGGGGTGGGCACCCACCTCAACCATAAATTAGGAGTTGCTTAAGCGGTACATGGGTTGCGCGTGGTTCCATTGTCACACGACAGTGTATGCTATAAAGGATCGTTAGGATATTAAGTAACTTTGGAGGTTAAGTATAGTTCTTTCACCTCACGACGACGGGTTACTCTTAATAGTGGCCGTATGAATCCCTAGACCTGGATCCTGTGGGATTTCAAAACCTGGTAGCGTGAGCCTACTGTGTCTGGGAGCGACTTCTTCGTAGAGGATGAATATGGAACACTCACCTCGTTAACAGCGAAGTCCTCGGAGTGTTCCGCCGTCTCCCCAGCATCCATAAGCTGACACCAGAACTCCGGGAGTGGCACCCCAATGCTCAGGCGCCTGGAAGTATATATGCTGCTGAGCCTCTGAATAGTAGTGCCGGGATCCAACGCCTTCATTGTTTTAGTATTCGTAAACTTGAGAACGCTCAGTTGGGTTCCCGTCGCCGCGACTCGCACTAAAACGATGTACCTACATGTACGAGCACAACCACTACTAAACGTAACCCGCCATCGTGAAATGAAAGAACTATAGGTATTTAGGCATATTCGATGAGCAATACAAGGTTACCTTTTCTTTTCTCTGATCACATGAATTAAGTGGAAGTACACATCTCAATTGTACGCGGACAGTGATGCTCTACCACGAATTGTTCACTAGGTATCTACCTAAAACGTCATGGGTGTTTTTGTCAACACTGCACTGAACAGGTTTGTTGCTATCGAGTACAAACTATTAAAACCGGCAGGCATATAATACCTATGTATAATTTAATTTAAAAAAAGACATATTTAGAATATCTACGTTTCGTTTTAATCTCCCTTAAAAATAAAACAAATTAAACCGTTAAGAGTTGAGGCAAAGACACATGTATGGGTTTGCTTGTGTTGATGAATCTGCATATGGTTTTGGCGTCAACGTCATTGCTACACATCCAAATGATTGTTCGATGTTATCGTACCTAGTAATCTCGTCAGACCGCATAACGTTAATATCGCTGTCGTGTCGCTCCCAACATTGGAAACTGGCTATAAACCATGCACCATAGACTTTTAATCAATCTGCACGAGCGGTGCGGGACTAAAAATGGCGGCAGGTTAGTGCCGGCTTAATTAAAACCATAAGGAAAATTGTTCGGTCCGTCCGTGTGTTCCGCGTTATCTATGCTTTTTTGGAATGCCGGCCGTTTTTGTTGGGATTTCCACATGTTTTGCTTCGTTTCATTTTGGTTTACCAGTGTCAGGGATGATTTGTTTGTTGGCGACAAATAAAAAGATAACATAAAAAAAACTAAAAATAAAGTCGAGCGCAAAATACATAGAGCTGATAATACAAAACACTCAGGGTATATGACCAAGAGACCTATATTACTAAATCAGCAGTAGAAAAAGACGAGTAGATTTATCATCAAAATAACCTCTTAAAATTCTACCAAATAAATTTTATCAAGTAGTACATTCTTTAGAAATATTTTCATTGCAATGATTCAAATGTTTGGCACATGCAAAAATAGTGTGGGTAGCAAACATTAAACTTAAATTTCAGCTGAATCTCATGTCATGAAGGTTTTACTTAAATATTTCTTTTCTGAAACGTAAGAAAATGTAGCAAAATCTACTTTGGTGGATGGTGTGCAATTGTTGGTCTTAACTGTAAAGTTCGTTTATAAATATAATACATACTTGTATAAATTTTATGTCTCTTTCCACGTTCCTATTTTTAAAAAAAATCATTTACATTTTCTATACAAAACGAACTTACAATCCATGTAACCTACTGAAATAAATACAATGAGTACCTATTCCTATCTCCCGGCAGATTGACCGGCTAATACATATAGATGATGTTTCAAAGGGTATCGAAACTGAATATTGCGTTCAAAGTGAAATGCTTTGGTATAAGGGATAAGCTGAAACCGAAACGCCGTAAGTGAATAAAATATGGTAAGCAGATACTCACTGCGTAATTTGCTCAGCTCTTTTTTAATTTTATAAGCGTCAGATGCTAACACTGGCGGAATTTACTTACTGAAGTACTCGTAGCTACATTTAATTCTTAAATTCAGTTACTATAGTATTCACTATAGGTACCTATATATTAAACACATAACATACCAGTGTTAATCATATTAATTAAAGTGTCTATGTTAAGATAAACAATTTAATTTTGTATAGGTAATTAATGATTTTACTGTAAACTTTACTTCGCAAAAAATATAAAATTTTCCCGTTCAAAGAGATATTCTATATTAGAACTTACATGATACCTTATAAATAGTTTTTGACTGATATACATTACTTGTGTAAATAATCAAATAGCTAAATGAAACTAAAGAAAAGACAGTTAACAAAATCGCTAACCGCTTACATTTATACTAACGCAAGAGGCCTGAAGCATTCTGGAACTTAAATTCGAAATCTTTGAGATTCAAATCGTTACAAACGTTATTAGAGCAGACGGTGGGATTTCAAAGAAGTTCTCTACATACATATACGAGTAAGTACTCTTATTTCATCCTTGCTTTATTTGAACAAGGTGTTATTCTTTGACTTTTTGTACATTGCTATAGACTGCTGGCTAAATAGATACCTAACAATTTAACTTAGTCTCTAATTCATAAAACAAAACAGCAGAGCATGGAAAATAAATTTATGAGATACACAATACACCGAATTAATTTCTAACCTAGAACCCCCAGAGAAATACTCGAAAAGAGAAGAGACAATAGAGACCTAATATTTGTTTTTAAAATCATTAATTCCCTCGTAGATTCCCCATACCTATTAGAAAATATCCCTTTCCGATGCCCCAACTCCAAAACTGGAAAATAAGATTTATTTTTAGTTCCTATATGTAAGACTAACTATAACGGGGGGACTAACTATATCTATTTTGAGGGGGAGAGTGCACGCTGCAATCCAACAGCCGCTGGGCGCGCTCGACTGGCCACGTTACCCCTCTCTCACAGACGGCTACCTTAAAATTTACTGTATTTCCCACTTTATCTTACTTCCCCAAAGTTCGTACGTGTTTCGGTAGTGAGTGAGATGTGCCAGAGCCCATTTCCATCCTATCCCTTCCCATTTTCCCAACACTTTCTCCCAAAATCCAGTCCTATATCTCCAAAGGTAGGCAGTGCATCTGGGGTGGTGCCAACATTTGTTATTCTGGACTAATGTTGGCATGTATCGCGGATGTCTATGCGCGACAGTATCCCTCCCTATTTTCCCAACCCTTTCTCCAAATCCATTCCTATATCTCCAAAGGTAGGCACCGCATCCGGGGGCGTGTCAACGTTTGTCATTTTTCCCTAATGTTGGCATGTATCGCGGATGTCTATGGGCGACAGTATCCACTTACCATCAGGTGAACTGTATGCTCGTCTGCCGCTTTTGTACATAAAAAAAACAGTATCGTGTAGCGTGGTACGGCTGACACCTGTCAATTGACTATGACTAGTGATGTGCGGAACTTGAGTCGACTCCATATTTTAAGAATTTCGGTTTTCGGTGTGAACTGTTTGTATTCGATGACTACTCGTTAATTAATTGCAAAAAAAAAGTTGTGATATGTTTATTTTCTACAAAATATAATATGATAACTTCTATTTCACTACACATAACTAACAGTTATCTTACTAATTCTTTTATGCAAATGCAATGCAATATGTAAAAATATTATTCAACATAAAATAAATAAATCTACATGAATATTGTTTCCGAACGATGTCATTAATAGTATAGAAAGAATTTTGATTACTGTCTTAACACTATATAAGAAAAAAATATATCCGACTATAAATTAAATAAAAATAGTTAATTAAATAATTAATTTTTCTAGCGTCTAATTATATCACTGAATTAAATTCCCTCATGAGCTCTAGGGCAGGTGGCGTAGACCTGGCAAAGCGAAGCGCTGCAGCACTCGATGTAGGTGCCTTGGTGAATTTTTGATCTTATTCCAATGTCAACAAAGTTGACTGTTGTTTGTTAATGAAAATGGCGCTGCACTGCCTTTAATCGGGGAAAATAAGCGGTGTATGCGGACTACTCTTATACTTTTATCGATAAAAACGTTCCAAAAGAGCAATTTAAAATGATTATACATATATTACAGAAGATGAAAATAACTCTTAGTTTGCAATCTACTTTCTATAAAAAAACAACATTCGTTCACAAAAAGAAGCGATCATAATTGTCGGCCGGAAGTTAATGATTGTGCCACATTGAGCATATGGAGCCGCGATATTTCATACATAAATTGATATGATTTCATTCATTAAACCCCATAATTGAGCGTATTATCCCGCGTATTTTTGTTGAGCGGCTAACGCGAATGTTGGATTGTAAAAAAAATATTGTCTTTGTTTTGTCGTAACTACAAAATTTTTAATTAACTTTCCGATTATTTGCCTCCAGAGAATTCTTGAATACTTAGGTCACAATGCCAGAAAGGGAGACAACAATTTGGAGAGATTCATAGTAGGCAGAAGGAAAGTCACCCATTTTCACGCTAAGAGCGCGAGTACATTTACTGGCATAAATCACATTTGTATGATTCAATTTCTATCAAGAAGTGTACTTATAATACCACCACCCCGTATAAAATTCGCATTGGATCCCATATTATGTTATTAGCTCCGTAAAATTTGTACCCAGGAGATTTTCTCTTATTCTTGACTGGTTACTTTGGTTTTCTTAGTGTCCAATTTGGTTTTGTTCTTCATTCCTTTCCCTATATCTTCCTCTAATTGATTCTTATATGACGAGCAGGTAACGATTTACAATTCTTTACTTCCGTTGGATTTTTGCGTAAACAGAAATAAGGTTTCAGAAATGGTGAAATATGGCGGCTACAAAAGAGCAACCTGGTGTAATGTTTTGTTCTTCTTCATTTATGTGTCTGAATTCTTCGGATTATGCAAATTGACGTACATTTATATCCTTCTCTAGGCACATCTAAGTTCACAAGGGTACCTACACAGAATTCACAAGAATGCACGTGTGCGCTGTTGTTATGCACAATCATGTTCGATACACCGTTTCGAAATAGAAATACACTTAAGCACCATCTAACGAAAACCGACGGCAACAACTGTATAACAATTAGACTATCGATGACTACTCATTTTATAATGAAAAACGACCAATAAACCGGCTATATACACTATAAAACATAATATTTTGTAATAAAAACTGCTAAAATAAAAAATCTATTATTTAATTATTCTCAAAGTTAGTCGTAAGGTCACATTTATGTGGGCGTTCAGAAGACAATTGAAGTTCGTCAATTTTATTCATAATCGTAGGGAATATCACAACTGTCAATTAACATAGAAAAGCTGTCAGTCGGAAAGGTAGGTAGAAAATGGTTAAACAAAGTTTGTTAAGCTTGATAAGTCCTATGAGCGCTATATTAGCCTATGGGAGTTTCTAAAAAGTTCACATCATTTAATTTTGGTAAACCGATTTGGCTCATGGATGAACTAAACCGGGATATTATAGGTGTAGACCGGGTACTGCCTACATGAAAATTAAGGATTATTAATATTAAGGACTTTTGGCTTTGGACTTTTGATTAATTGTAAAAATTGTGTACACGTTCTGTGGTTTAATAGTGATAGTTTAAAATATTTTTTGTGCGTAATGTTTGTGACAATCAAATAAAAGCATAGGACTGCGTCTTACATGTGCTTCCATGATCTTCTGTCCTCAGTTACTGAGCAATTTACTTAGCGACTCCAGACTTACTTCGACGGGACTGTACATTCACAGGATACGCTTTAGACTTTGAAATTTTTTATTACGAAGAAAACTTGACACTGGCTGAAAGTGCTAATTACACCATTGCTATATATAAAAAGAAAAAAACCTTAAGATTATGTCAATGTATTGCTAGCTCTACAGGTCAAAATATTGTCGATAAATTATTGCGTCAAAAAAATTAAAAAGTATGCACTATTAGGTCGATCGAAATATTAACTGGTCTTAATATAGATATTTCTACGAAGAATTGACGACAAATATAAATAGACCTCAAACTATTTTCAGCAGATTTCCGTTTCAAACGGTTGAGAAAAGCGCCATTCTGATAAACTTTAAAATTAAATGGTGTTTTGGATTCAGGATGGGTTTCCGCAATAGATAGATTTCTTCTAATCTCACCGCAATACGAAGATTTCTTCAAATCTTCCTACAGCGAAAACGTTACTAAACTCGCATGCATGAGACCATTAAAAAGACAACTCTAGGTTGTAATAATTATTGAACATAATTTTTGTTCATAATTTTAAGCGTAGTGCACACAGCGCACATTTCATGAAAATAAACACTTAGGTAATGGAAATGGCACGCATCGGTACCCGGCGCCGGAATAATGTGAAAAAGTAAAGCGGGCGCGGTACGACACCCGTGGGGCCGAGAATCGGTTATATACCCGTGGATTGTTTTGAATAGCGCATACGGGTTGAGTGTAGGAACGATTGGATTGGACATTATTTCTTGAATAGGAAATGAGAGCCATTTTACTCACCTACATGAGAGATTTTCTTTAATAATGTTGGGTGAATGTGGCGTGAAATTGTTTGTAATATTGTTTTCGTTTTTGTTACGTAGCCTTATTATATGAATATAAAATAAATGGTTTTGTTAGCTCTAACAGGCTTTGAGAAAATTTGTAAATAAAATAAACCTTGAGAGTTCTAGCGAAATTTATGAATTCTCTTAAAAAAATTGAATTAAAAATGTACTGGGTATAATATGAATATTTACATATTAGGATATAGGCCTTCGATCTTCGGTTTTTTTTCATCCCGTTATTATCGGTGAAGTATGTTTAATGTTTATATATGAGACAGGTATTATAAGTATGTTCACTATACAACAGCTGTTATAGATAAGCTGTGACACTGCTGGACTCAAGTTCCTTCCAAGCTTCACCAATACACCAGGTCTTCGGCTCTTGTCATTCGGCCACGACATAATAAGAATATTTACTTATTTATATTTACCTACTTGATTTTTTAGCTAGATTGTACAATGTACCAACCATGTATAATATGTTGTTTCGCTTGTTTTCGCTAAATGCGAAAATATCAAAGATTATAAATAGAAAAAAGCATAGTTGACTGTAGTTGAAATTAATATTCTGTTTTATTGTTTTTTTAGACAATTGGAGAACAAAATAAACGTATGTTCAAAAGGTTTTTTTTAATCTTTACAATATTGAACAGATGTGAGCTTGCGAATATTTGAGGTGGGGAGCTATCGCCGTCCCTGTTAGTCATCATTAGTTATATTCTCCGTCCACTTTGTTCTTTTCTCGTTGACAGATCGATTTAGTGATGTCCGAATTGCTTCATACCGATTCGATTATCGATACAATTCTAGTACAATTTGCATTCGCTTTATTAAAAATATTTATGTTAAATAATTGATTTATTAATCGCAAAAATGTATTTAATACGATATCAATTTAATAAATCGATTGTATTATATGTAAACAAATAAATCGTAATGAAACACAGATTTTTAAAATTTTAGAAACCCTTTTTTGTACCGAATAATAAATTTAAACTATACCTAACACATTACTTTAGTTGCTTTATTTGCAAATACGTACCTACCTAATGATTTTTTTTCTAAATATACTTTTCTTTCAAAACTGTTATTTTCGATTTATTTGTGTGTTATTTGTGTGTGTGTTATTTGTGATTTATTTATTTGTCTGTGGCATGAGTCACAGAACGTTACTATTTCTTCGCCCTCAACAATAAAGTATGACATTGTTTCAAGTACATTTGACTGTCAAGAAACACGGAACTTTCTATTTGCGTGCAAACGTCAAATAGAAAATAACATAGAGGACGGAGAAATCGAAAATATAATGGCACTAATTCGTTAAATATAGGCGGCGACGACCGACGTCATTAAAACAGTAGTACGGCCCTTTTCTAACTTGTGATTTCTAAATCCTATAACTCAATAGTTTTCCAAAATATTTTGATTTCACTAATCGATGTGTAGTATCTTAAGTTCTTATATAATTACATAAATGGAGTCAAATGTACTTTAAAATGGACATTCCACAAGTTTCTCCATTCCTTTCAAATCTAAACCTCACGCAATCGGCGTACGCTTTGCCGCATGAACATATTTAATTCATAAAACTACTACAGTACGGGTCGTAGGCTTGTGTATACAAAGCCTTACTTTAGTCTTGTTTGTTGATACACGAATCGTCCTGTAAAAATTTAATAATAAATATGTGTCACCTTTAATTTTATTATATTTTAATAATATAACAAATCAACATTTCACTCCGGCTTCGCTCGCTTCACACCTTTCAGTAGCAAAGTTCCACTTTGCCTATTTGAACGTATCAAGCGATTCTGACTATATATATCACAAAATCGCTATATTTTCAAAATTCCTGGTCTAATTTTCATAAAAACAGTAACAACCTTAAACCGTTCTGAATAAACACCAAATTGAAATGTCTTCCGTATATTTCGACATTTCGTAGAAGAACCAAAGTCATCACCATAGCACAAAGGATGAGTGAACTGAAGTGGCAATTTTATTTGTCACAAGACTGACAACCGATGGAGCTGACAAGTTCTCGAGTGGAGACCGTGTACCGGGTAGCGTAGCGTGGGATGGCTTCCGGCCTGTTGGAGCAATGACAACGAAAGTCGCCGAAGTTTTCCGGTAGGGGTTTGATGAGTAGACTAAGTGTGATGGATCACTAAAGTCGACTGAAAGGTTCCTTAGGCCCAGCCCTATAACCAACAATTGAGAGACCAGCTGAAAATAGCGGTAGTAGGTCCTGAGAGTGTGGCAAATAAACAGATTGAAGGACATTTTCCTTTGTCGAGAAGAGATAGAAAAGAGATAGGTATGTCTTTCCACTTAGTATCTCAAATACTGGATCACAATCTTAGTACTTATATTTGTCTCAATCAAAGTGCTGTTTCCTGTGGTTGCAGTCGGATAAAAGCGCTCCTAACAATAAATAATATCGCAAAGTATTCCTCACAATACGATAGCGGATTACCTCTCGCATCCGTATAAAATAAACATAAAATGTGTGTAAACACATTGATATACGATTTGTTGAGAAGATTAAATTCTCGCGGCATTACCATACGTTGCTGATTACCCCATAAGTTTTGGGATAAAATATGGCGTTCCCTCGTGTTTTTATCAACTTATATTTATTTCCAGCTTAAGAGAAATATATACAGGTTGTTAATTTTAAGAAAATTTCTGGCATGTTTCACAGCTGCAAAAAGAAGTCGAGAGCGTCCGGCAGTCAAGTGGATGAATGACATAAACTGAGTTGCAAACAAAATTTTGACTTGACCAGCACAAGACAAGCGGTGTGAAAGAGTCTTATACCCTGTAAGTAATGTAATGCAAGCAGCCCTTTCAGTATCTACTGCTAGACATGATCCTCATGCACATTGTCTTATGCATGAGGAATATATGGCTTTAAAACTTACCATGCTGGTCAAGCGGGTGCTAACCCACTCTTTTAGAGGCGCTGTGGTTTCTCAAGGCCTGTGGTAGCCGTTTAGTTATACCTTAGTCGCCTTTTTTGACACCTACGAAAAGAGATATACCCTGAAGTGGGCTAAATAATTAAAAAAACCGGAGAACCCTACCATGTTTTTTTTATAGAATCGACGGTAAGTGGTCACCGCCGCCCATGGACACCTGCAACACCAGGGGGCTTGCGAGTGCGCGCCGACCTTGCAGAATCCTGTTCACACCTCTTTTGAAGAGTCCCATGTCGTAGCGTAAAGCAAATTCCTCAGCTGTCAGTTCATTCCATAACTTTCGGGTTAGCGGTATAGAGTGTATTTTCGACCGCACCATATGCAGCGACTCTCCGTCTGATCTAACATTACACACATTAAATATAATCAATATCACACATTAAATATAATTTTTGATCTTGGTTAAAGAAAGTCTGCTTCTTTAGGTGTCCGTGAGCCTATAAATGCTGGCAGAATATCAGTGCTGTGGATTGTCTGCAGCAAGATTAGTCAGCCTGCGCCATTGTGTTGTCGCGGCATACAATATTGAATTCTTTATGTTTCATTGTATGTAGATACACACACACTTAAAACTTCATTGCACATGTATTTTACATGTACAAAAGGCGGACATAATGCCTGACGGCATTCTCTATCAGTTAACCACCCGATCAAACAGAAAACTGAACGCTGATGCAGCTTTAGTTTAAATACATAAATAAGAAAGTTAAATCCTTTAGTCTTTTATTCTTTTAACTTTCACGACACCCACGGGAAGGTGGGGTTGGTGTTATTATAAAGCTGGCCGTCATCACATGGTATTTAGTAGCAGCATAACCTAGATAGCCGTAGATAAATTTGAAAAACGAAAGCGTGCTACAACCCCACGGACCTAGGGGCTCGACACCGAAGGCAACAAAAATGAATTCGGGGCCGATATCCTTATATTTGACTGTCTTGCATTTCTCTGCTTCCTCTGCCGCTGAGTGAAGTTGAGATGGAGCCAGCGTGTCGACGGACGTTGCGTCCCACACAACAAGACAACCCATCCTCCGCGGCACCAATGACATCCTGTCGGGTCTCTTACCATCGGCACGCACGATACCATTCGGATCTATTAATGTCGGAACGTTAGAGTTACCATAATAGTCTAAATACCGACCGGGACATTTGTCGAGAACTCAAAAATGAGTCGTATAGAATCAAAGACGGCAAAATAGGTTAGTAACTTCACCATAAACTCTTTATTAACTCTATTAATTAACTTTATTAACTAAGAGTTTATTAACTTTTCACCATCAAGGATCACCACCATTCAATCACCATTCACCACCATCAACAATGTTAATACATATATGTATTAACATCCTTGATGGTGAAGAGTTAATCAAATCAGTTTAGTTTTAAATTTTCTACGTTGCCATATATTTATTTACCTCATTTTTGCTTACTAACCTATTTTGCCGTCTTTGATTCTATACGACTCAAATATGCTAGTAAACAAAAAAAAATCAAGACAAATAATATATTTTGTCATAAAATCAACACCCTCGTCTTGATACAATGGCCTCATTAGCAATTTAACATACTGTTAAAACAGATCAACTTATGAAATATAGATAGCATAAGATAGATATAAAACAGAATTACTCAAAAATATAAAAGGGTAGGTTTTTATATTTTTCCTATTTCTTCACCTGTCCCAGTAGCTCCTATCCTGCAAAGAAGCTCATGTCAGAAGGTGTGCAAAAAGTGGGCCTTAAGCGATCTTTTGCGGGCAAGCTTTTATAACAAATAAATGTTTGTTTCTTTAAGTACATTTTGATTGAAAATGTTAGATTAAATTCCGTGGAGAAGTGATTAAAACTATGGTTTACTTTCAGACCTTTAAATATACTCGTACCTAAAATAGAAAATGACGGACGGAATTCTGCGTTTCATTAGGTTTCCTTCTTTATCTCTCAGTGTTAGCGTGAAAAGGACAGATATACTCATCAGTGTGGCTAATTATAATTGCTGTTGGTTTGTCCTCGCGTCCTGATTACCGCTTCCCGGGGATTTGTTATGACCGCGCTAATTGTTCGCATCCCGGTTGAGGTTCCTTCCTTATTAAGAAGCGCCAAAGTCATGTGAGCATCACATACATGATGTAGGTAACAGGAATTTCAACTCATTAGCGGTTTTGTAGGATGTACCGATCTACCACCTTATTGTAGCAGTGTTGAAGATGCAGCATGCTGAAGCAACTGTGTCCAACTAAAGGTCTAGTCACTTTAAGACCTGTTCAGAGCATGATCGAATCTTTCCCGAAGCTTGAAACAATAGATTCAATTCATGATTCTGAATTTATTTACATGCAAAAATTTTAGAATATATTTTTTTTTTGATTTTTAGAAATTTTAGATTTTACGAATTAAGTGGAAAAAAAAATACTATCATAATTCGTCGACGATTTTGACATTAACCAACTGCTTTAACATTAAAATTTGTATGAAATACAAGCTTTCATTTCAGATATATATATACCTAATGTAGATTTTTGAGATAAATCAAAAATTCGACAAAAACAAACAAAATAAACGAATTTTTTTCATAAAAAGATTGGTGAAATTTTCATGTCAAGGAACCTAGAATCATGAACTAAATCCATGGTTTAAGGCTTAAGGAGAATTTCGCAAACATTATGTATATTTAATTAACCGTTTACTTCATGTTTCATCTCCTCCTTAACGATGAATAAGAAATGGAATAAAGAAAATTCTTCGCTTTAAACTAGATTGATTTTTTTTATGGGCGAAGGCGACAGACGAGATTACAGTCCACCTAATGGTAAGTGGATACTGTAGTCCATGAACATCCGCGATACAGACTAACATTAATCCAAAATAACAAAAGTTGGCACGCCCCCGGATGCGCTGCCTCCGGTGATATAGGAATGGATTTGGAGAAAGGGTTGGGAAAATGGAGAGAGATAGGTAAGTGGTCGTTGCAGCCCGTGGATACCTGCATCACTAGCGGAAATTAGAAAATTATTTTTGCGATAGATGTCACCGATTCGCCTATAGAATAATCTGATAACAAACTGTAATTGGCACGCCTGATTGGCCAATACTCTATTTACTATTATATAAATACTCGTACATCTACGTTATAAGATTATATCCCCCTATACTCATCCACTTATCTCAAAAACATTCGTATTGCCAACACAATCCAAACGCACCTGCTAGCAGTAAAGTTGAACTAATAAATTGCTTCCCTACTTGATCCGAAGTGATCCGGAGCAATTGATTAAAGAAAATCAGAAGACACCTGCGGCAACGTTCAGTTGGTACTGACAATCAAAACGTTTAGAAGGACATCTTTTTGTCTTAAAAATATCATGTAATAAAATTTGCAAGAGAATTTGCAAACTCCGGCCCGTACCATTGAGTTTCTACTCAAATACCTTCCTAAATTACTAGCTCGGCGGTGAAGGTAACTATCAGGTAACCAGATTGCTCGATAATTTAAAAAAATCTTTAGCGTGTATATATATTATCTACTAATGGGCTCAAGTGGTGGATTATGACGCGAAAACTATCATTACTAGGGCTTATGCCCTGCAGTGGGACGTTATAGACTGATATCGTATCGTATTGTAATTGAAAATTTGCAATTACATAAAATATTCAGACTTCAGTACGATGTCATTTTCGATCCTACAATAATTTTGGTTTCCAATACAGAAGCAAAAAACAAAGCATAGTCTTTGACTAGAAATATACCATCGTCGAACCATAAAAAATGATAGATAACTATTAAAATATTTTTTCTTAAATGTGGCATTGCAATACTCAGTCAATATCATTTAAATATTAGACAGAAAAATAGTTCCCGCAGTGGTACAAAAAAAAAATCTTGCAAAAATATTGGGATCTGTAAGACCAAGGACGATTAAAAATTTGTTCTTAAGAATAAAATATTTTATTATTACAATAAAGTTCGCCTTACACGTCGGTAATGCTACCTCGAAAATTCCACCAAACTAAGTTTCACTTGAAGCTGGACTCAAAATGAGACCGAACAGAGTCGCCGTTACAACAAATAAACGTTTTACTCCGAAATTGAATTACGTTCCGTTCCAGTGAAAACATATGGTGAAATTTCCCGTTTTTTAACGAAGCGAAATTAAAATTAAAGTATTGTAAACTTATTGCTTCACATAACTTAAGTTGATAGTTATAACTTTTTAATGGAGTACCTTCTCAATACTGTTCCAACTTTTTCCGTTACTCCTTTCACCTTGGTTGGCCTTGGTTACCGATAATGGAGTAACATCCTGATATTAAGAAACAGCCAGCATTTATGCCATACGTGAAAGAAGTGAATTGTATTCGATGTATTAAAAAAAAACGTCCTTAAACAGTATTGAGACGGCTTTTCTTGCATCATGATCATGACAATACATCATCTCACAAAGCAAAACTTACCCAAGAGTTTTGAAGACCACAGATATCCAAGAATTGACCCGTCCTCCTTATAGCCCTGATTTAGCTCCATGCGACTTCTTTCTCTTTCCAAAATTGAAGCTTAGACTCCGTGGTATTCTTTTCGACCGCCCTGAAAGGACGCTCGGAATGCTTTTACGGTAGCTGTCGAGGACCTCGCTATAGAAGAGTATCGTCATTGCTTTAAATCTTGATTTAGAGATAGACGAATGAATCGCTGTATAGAGACTAATGGAGAGTATTTTGAGAAGTTGCAATAAAAAATTGTGTTGTAACCTAAATTTTTTTTTTGTATCTCAAAATTTACCTAGTCGTCCACATAGCAGTGCCCGCTCGTTTATATAGCAGCGCGCCCGCTCTTTTTTTCCTTTCTGTATATTTCCACACCGCTTTGTACGAAACAAAAACACTGTATGGTCAGTTTTAAAATTAAGTTCAATTAAGTAGAAACTGTTGTATATTATGGAAGGAGAGAACATTTTTTGGCTATTCCATGAACTATACAAGTGGGTTTAATTTAAAAACTTTTTTTTACGACTCTACATTGAGAGAAATTTGTCTTGCGCCTTTAATAAGCTCGACTTGTTGAGTGGTTTTCCATTTAAATTAAAACTAGACATGTTACTACAAATAAATTCTAATTGATAACACAGATCGATTTAACAGGAATTTGTAATTTTAACCAGAAGTCCGATACAATCAAAATTCTGGATGTGAAATACAAAAAAATGATAGAAATTTCTTTTAGTGTAGCTCGTTCTACACTCTTTTTTTAGCAAATGTGTATGAATAATTTAGCAAAAAAACTCGACGTATGGCTTTAAAATGGGCACGCTGGCCAAGCGGATTTATTCTTTTAGAGGTGGTGTTGTTCATCAGGGCTTGTTGTATCGGTTTTATTATCCCTTAGTCGCTTTTTACGACACACTCGGGAAGAGATGAAGTAGTGATATTCTAAGGCCGGCCGACAGCACAAGGTCTACCTGTATGTAAGCAATTTGCAACTTCGATCAGGATTTATGGATGACAACCACAGACTATGTAATACCCATTTTATTACCAGCAATAAGAATCAGCCTACCGATAGTAAACAAGCACCTTTTGCCACACCTAGCCATATACGAATAAAAATCGTGTACTAACGCCCACTGACGAATATTAAGCCATCATAAGCTTACAAACCATAATTCTCTACTAACAGCCTTATATAATTACTAATCATTGCTTGCAAGTGTGTTATTTGTATCACAATTTAATAACACGTCTAGTCTGTCAAACTTCTGATGGGTCCCTTCAAGTAAAACTTATAAATACCATTTGAAAACTATAAGTAACAATTTTATTGTGTCGCAAGAGGGTTGAGTTTTGAATGACAGTGGAAATATACAAGGATAAATTTAAAGTAGTTTTTCGTAAACAAACGTGCCACGTAATGACGTCATTGAGGGATGCCCTCAAGGCACTTTCTAGTATTAAAATGATAAACTGACGCCGCTATCGAGTATGGAAATCTCAATTTATTATACGATAGGTCATTATTCTATTAGGTAAACAAATTTTAGAGGGTTAATAGAGTCATTGGGGGTTATTACACGTAATATAGGGGATGGGATTCTTATGGCATGACATTTTTATGTCACTGAATTTCGATGATTAACATGTCACGCTTTATTTTATTAGACAAAGTGGCTGGCGAGTGTTGCTTTAATTTTTAATGGAGTGAAAACGAATAGCCCAAAAAAGTTGGTCATTTTCATAGTTTTTCCTTCATTCATAGCTGTTTGGACACAAACATTCTGTGCTCAGAAGGAGCACAATAATAAAGAGAAATAATTAAATGGGAAATAAATATAAAATAATTGAAGCAGAAAAATACTGAACGGGCAGTAAATCAGCGGCAGCAAATTTGAAGGTGGGTTACTTAACCCACCTTCAAATTTGCTGCCGCTGATTTTGACAACAATTGACGATTTTGACATTTTGACAATTAAGTTCTCTGTTGACAATAATTCGCGGGACTGCGTCGACGTGGTCATGACATCTTTAGTAATTTATAATTATTAATTTGTTGATCATGATTTGTTACCCATTTTGTATTTTTATGCTGCCCGTTAAAATATAAGCCAATAAAAATAAGCCTATGGCGCGCGACGTTTCAAAGGAGACTCCAATATTTTCCGTAGGTACCGTTTAGAAAAACAATATTTATATAAAAGTTTTTGAACTTCATGAGTCCTTTCCAACGACCTTTCGTTAGTCTGCTAGGTGGCAGAAGAGGTATTCTATAAAAATAAATCATTTTTATGTACATACATAGATTTTTTTAAATGTTTTGAAAATATTTTTAACGTCGTCGTAATTGTGTGTTGATGCACAAATGGAGTTGTATCCAAGTGCGTCGTATCCTTATGCAAAGCCATACAATATACTTAATCTGACTTTGTTTCGATAGTCGTCCAGAATTTTGATTCTATTAGATTACTACCTATCTTACTAGGTTTCAAAATGAGGTTTCACAGATTGAACACTTTTATTTTTAAATATTTACAAATAAGCGCATGTACCATTGCAGTTTTTTTTTCGTTTTTTATTTTTTTGATAAACAATAATTAATTACGTAAAATTGTCGGAAATGACACAAACAGGGCGCGACTCGGAACCAATAATCGTTTCTGATATTATTTATAACACTGTAACAATGAGAACGCGAGCCCGTTTATTTTAAACATTGATTGTACAGTGGTACTATGGAAACTCGACCGAATAAGAATCAAGAAATATAATTTCTAGAACGGACTAATGGCTAGCATTATCTAACTACCTGAGGCACGATCTGATCGCGCCTTGACCACCACGAGGGGCTTCACTGTTGCCGCCTACGCCGGTTGCTTACAGAGGACAGAGGAGACGTCACTGAAGGGGACTCAGTACCGAACAGTTACCACCACCCCAGTGAGGGGGGTGTGAGAGGACCAACGGGCTCGCGCTGTGTGATACTTGAAAAAAAACCTGGGCATGTATAATATCGATTGTAAGGAAAAGCATGTACGATGAGACATTATCGACTGATACCGACAACCTTTGGTTTTGAGGTTACAGAGACGGCGCGGGAACAGTTAAATAAATGTATTTGTACATATCAATGATATGCGTAGAATATAATAATTAATGTACGATAAGTAAATTAATTATGGATCCTATACCAATTCAAGACGCGAGTTACGTTCATTTTACGTATTTTTTTTTTTGCAAAAAAAAAACATTTTATTGAGTTTTTTGCTAAATTACTAAACTTGCTAAATTCAAAGCTCAAAAAATTGCTATTATCACGAAAAAAACACATAACATCATGTTAATTATCTCAGAATCATGAGCAGAATCCGTGATTTCTTCAGGGTTCGGATTGGTTTATATATAATCGATTTGTCTGATTAATATTGTCCGCTTTCTAGCGCCTTTAATGATGATACAGCAAATGGTACCACCGTGTGACCTAAACGCCAATTTTCCTAGCAAAGCAAACAAACTGGCTTCCGATTGTGTACCGTAAAACGTCGCCTGGCTTGCCTGTTATTAGGGGCAATATATCAAAATATTGTAAAAAAAGGGCGTTTTACCCTTATTTGCCTGCTCGGTGTATCGCGGCTAAGTATTTGTTTGCCCATCGTGAGCGATAGCCCTTTTATGTGGTGTGGTAAGCCGTGTGCAGTGTAAAGCTCAATTAATATTGTAAATTATACCTATTTCGTTTGTCTTTCTTTAAAAGTTCATTTATTTATTTCTTTAAAATATTTCAGGTATGCTATAGTATATCATAATAATTCTTAAACATGAAAGGCATTTGTTACATTGTCGCAAAGAGCACTTAATAGTACTATGGTACACATAGCATCTCCCCCTACATTTTTCTACAGAGTAAATGTATTTTGTAAAAAAAAGCCTTATAACCCATGTGGTGATATCCAGTTGGATGAATTGTTTTCCTTGTCTCATCATTATCCATGAGATGAATAAACACCCATCTTCATTGTTATTTGAGGGAGGAGTGAGGGGCGGGGGGAGGGATAAAAATGAGAATATAATGGATGGGAATCATTATATGTTATTTTTAAAGGTTTGCAATGTCGGCGGCGCACCCGCATACCCCCTGGAGTTGCAGGTGTCCATGGGCGGCGGTACCACTTACCATCACGTGGAACCGATTTCTCGTCCGCCTTCTTGTCTATAAAAAAAAAATCTCCTGAAAGTCCCGGGTCGTTTTAAAACTAAGACAAATAAAGAGACCGATCAGATGACAAACATACATATAGGTACGAATAGGTAACCTGCTGGAATTTCCACATTGTCCGCTTCTGTATTAGTTTACAACGCCCCACTAAAAGGCACATAGGTCTCATAGTAAATCATTATGGGGTTTCTGGTCATAGTCAACCACGTGAAGCCAGTGCGGGTTTGTGGAGACAAATACTCCAGATTGTTTTATTTATAGAGTACGTTTTCTCACAATATTTTTCTTCACCGCCGAGCTAGAGATAATTTTAAATAAACTGTTCTTAAACGCAGTGGTACGGGCCGAGGACTCTCGAAATGAGAATCAGAAACAGATACCTCCATCACCGCTCTACATTAAGTCTTCCATAATTTCACTTCTCTGGTACTTAATTTCAGGTCAGGCCATATCTGCCGCAGTACCCACAACCAGTGGAATAGATAAGTCCTTGAATGGACATCACGTACCAGGAACTTCAGCACGGGACGCCCTCCGACCACATGGACAGACTAGTTTGCCAGTAGTGGCTGGATGAGAAGAGCGGAACACCTCGTGTTGTGGCGAGCCTTGGGAGAGATTAGTACCCAGCAGTGGAGAGACATTTGCTGGTGGAATTGAATGGAATGAATGATACTTAATTTGATGGTAATAGAACGAATAGGTACTAGGGACGTCCCGAATATTCGTATTAGTATTCGTTTTGGCGGATACTCGCCCATTTTCAAGTATTCGTATTCGCCATTTTCCAAACGAATACTCGAATATTAGTCGAATAGTAAAAGCCCAAGGTGAGTAGTGAGTAAAAGAGGATTTTAATAAAAAGAAGTACTTTGAGATTAAACATTAATTTATAGAAAATTAGTCATGAAACTGTTTTTTTTAGTTTAATTAGTAAGCGATTTTTTTAGTTTCATTTAATGTTAGGTAAGTACCTAATTTTAGATCAAACTAAAGTACTAAAGGTACTAACTGATTCAACTAAAGAATTACTTATAGCACCACTAGCATTAAATTGGATTAAAAATTACTCACTTACTAATTTTATAAGTGCTTGAGAAATATAGTGATACATTCGTAATCGTATTCGAGAATAGTGAGGCCAATTATTCGTATTTGTATTCGCGAATAGTGCTTTTTTGCTATTCTAATCAACCTCAATCGATATCTGAGTCTGAGTATAATATCCTACTCACCTCATTTTAATCTTCAGTGTTCTATTTCTAAGTAGGAGTTCTACGAATATATCATTTTTTATCAAAAAAATCACTCACGCACGTGGATTGTTAGGGAGCGTAGCAGATTATCCAAATGTCATTTGGATTAAAGTGTATCACGAGTGGGCTGTCGTGATATCGCATTTACAATAATTAATTATAAGTTATAACCCACCATTAGCCGCTGTGATTACTGTTTACATATGAAACTATACAATGAGTCACTGAATTATCGCAAAGATGAAAGTAGATAGTTCAATATCGAGATTATGATCGTTCTACCGGTTTTCACAATAGGTTTTTTTTATAACTAATTATTGTTTATTTCCAGTAGCTTTATCTTTTATTCTATGCACAGATGCATTCTACGCACGTCACTATTATATTATTACCCTGTACTGAGTGATGAGAGTTACGAACGTTTTAGATAGAACAACAAAACTTTTGACTTACTCCCTAAGATAATTTTATTTTTCTCTAGAACAGTTTTATTTCCGTGACACGTTGTATATTTATTATATTATCGTATATTGACACGAAGATCTAAAACGAAGAGATTCGCTAAATAACGAACTTCACCGAAATTGTTCACAGAATCAGCAATCTGACGTGGAAATGGGTAGATCATATTTGCCGCAGGATCCACAAGCGATGAGAGACGAGTCCTTGTATGAACGTCACGTACCTAGCTAAAAGCGAAGTATGGAGACTATGGAGCGCCTCGCCTATACTATAGAACTATGAAGCGACTACTTGACAATTTGAAAATCGAGAAATATAGAATAGTGTTTAATTAATGCGTTAGTTTTAAAAATCCATACTTACGGCCCGAGGATTTGAACTCGGGATTATACGTATATGAGTCGAGTATAGATAACCCTAGGCTATCACCGCTCTTAAATAAATTTAATTTCTAAAAAAATAAATATTTTAAAAATAATATCACTAGCTCGGCATGGAAATCGTCATGGCATGGTGATGGACTACATCGTGAGAAAAACTTACATACTCCAGAAAAAATTGTGATCCACCAATCCGCACTGGGCCCCCCTGATGGATTACTGTCAGAAACCCCCAGTGTAACTAGTGTAACGTAACTAGGGGAGGCCTGTGCCCTGCAGTGGGACGTTATAGGCTGATACAAGTACATGCAAGTACGAATGCGTTATTAACTAAAAAACATGAATCTTAATACAGCAAATTTAACGTTTCAAATTTGAAGGGCTGTGCCCAAAAGAAGCAATTACATAGGCGTAAACCGTCTAACTGTCACTAAAAAGCGTCGTTAATTAGCATCTCTAATGGGAATTCGAAAACGCGACCGAACTAAAAAACAATAACGAATATTAAAAAGGGCTGTGAAACAACGTGACAACCCTAGGGATGTGCGGTCGTTAAGGTTGATGTGTGAACCGCTGTCACTATTATTTTGTTTGTGAAGTAACAAACGAATACTTATCTATACTTTTGCAAAAATTGAAACATGTCTCCAAAATAACTAGTTCTTAAATAGCTTCAACGTCTGACTATTCTAAAGTATAATTTACGTCAAATTAAATGCCAATGTAAATTCTTTACAAATTAATGCATAAGTAGAAGAATAAGGTCAGGGAAACACGAAAGGTTTCAATTGAGTCAAAATAAGACTGGATTGTAAAGAAAAAGAAAATGAGGTCTGGCAACTAACCCACTCCCGATATACGTTCAATTTAATTAAATTCATTTTTTTGCAACATATTTACCAATTTAGTGCTTTAATATAATTATAAACATCTTCCATTATGTTCCGGCTTAATAGGCGTGGAAAAATATTATACATACTTAATTGCTAAATATTCAATACCTATTCAGATAAATATTGAGTCCAACTGAATTAGTATTAAAGAAATTGGTTGCATCACGCAATTAGGTATGAGATTTAAAAAAAAGTCAAAATAAAATAAAATTTAAAAGTTGTAGTATCTCAATGTTAATAGAATCAATGGCACTTTAGAGTTGTCCAATAAACTTTAGTGACATTGGTCCTCTTCACAGCAGTTTGTGTGAGAATGGCGTAACTTGACTAGTCCAATGCTGTAAGTAGAAGATAACCTTCATCGTCACCTACCACTTGTGTAACTTCCCAATAAATGTCACTTTAGATAGGTACTTTTCAGTTAACAACCTCTTCAGGCCATAATTGATTCAACGAACAATAACACATCATTTTATAGATACAAAACTGTAATAACAACAAAACCCAATCTATTCGCAATAAAAAGCAACTATAAAAACTGTGAAAAAATGAAGTTACACACAATGGTAGATTTTAGTAGATTTCTAGAGGCCGTTAACTTTAATAAAGTGGCTGTAAAACTAATTAGCCATTGCCTTACGTAGGATATTTAAAAAAAAACAGTTCGTTCGTCGGCGCCCGTAGCAATTGGTTTGAAAACAATAAAAATCGTATGCCCCCGATGGTTTGTTGATTGAAAAAGATGACTCGCGCTGTGAGAACGCATTCTACACCAGATTATAAGGGCGTTTTATAGTTTACAACGTTTACAATTAATGTGTTTTAATTGGTTTTACGATTTTGGAGAGATTAGTGAGTCTTTAACTTGATTTCACGAAAAAATGTTAAAGGAAAAATGTATTAAAATGTAATCAATATTTTTTTCTAAGATCATCGGCTACTGAACGGTTATGTTTACTCGTTGCTTTAATTATATCCAATAAAAGTACACTGGGCCAAGAAAGTGGTTTACCAGATTTTACTAAAAATATCTCTAAGATCTTAAAATTGGATGCTGATACCGAGAGAGATGCAAAATATGACGTAGTACTTGACGCAGTTTATCAAGTACTGCGTCATATTTTGCATCTCTCTCGGTATCAGCATCTTCAAGACGTTATTTATTATGATATTTATTATCAAAGCATTAGTTTATTATTATTTTATATAATAAATACATAATCCCACATTTCACTAAAAACCATTACAACCTATTTAGATCGAAAAATAAAAATAATTTCATTCATTCTTCTAGTTTCTAATCTAAAAAGGAAAATAACACCGACATTTGTCAAATAATTTTGCTATTTAAATTTTCAACTCCAAGGGACAATAAAATAATTGCAATGACCCGCAATTTGTCTATTCTCGAGAGGACACAAATAATTACTCGGTATAATGAGGGTCATAATAGCGGGCTACTCAGAAAGTTTTGCGACAAAGATTTTCTCTCTATGGAACAGTGGCTGGTTTTGATCTCAATTAAAATGATGACTATCTATAACATAAAAACAAAACATTCCAAGTTCAAACTTCCTTCCTAAGCTTTACGAGGTGAATCAAAATATCGCGTCACATTAAAAAATGGATATTCGACGGGAACATGTACGCGCTCTTATTTTGGATTTTTAAGTTTTTTTTAAATCTTAAGATTCTTTTATTAGACTTCAAATGGCGTTTCGAGATAAGTACCCTTCTAAGGCAGCTGTGTATCGTTGGTACAATGAATTTTAGGTGTGGTCTAAGTGTGTGGACTAAATTTGGCTGACAAAGATAGAAGCGGTTGCCCTTTAACGGTTGTTACGGTAGTAAACGTGGCGGGTATGAAAAAATTAATTTGTAAAAACAGGCTAAATACATACGAGAAGATTCTAGAGAGATTACAAATTGGATCGGAGAGTGTGTATGAAATATCATATGGGCATCTACAAGTCAGGAGGATAGTGTCGCGCTGGGTGCCGTACAACCTCACCGAGGCTCAAAAACAAGTCCGTGTCGAATGGTGCCATGATATGATAACAAAATTTGAAGCAGAGTCGTCTCGTCTCATAATATTGTCATAAGTGACGAATCTTGGATCTACCAGTATGATCCAGAAACTATCTACCGTTTGGCTATTTCAAAGGCTGTTTGACTGGCCACGTTACCCCTCTCTCACAGAAGACTACCTTGATATTTTATGCATTTTCCACTTTACCATATTTCCCCAATGTACGTACATGTTTCGGTATTGTGTGAGATGTGCCAGAGCCCATTCCCATCCTATCCCTTCCCATTTTCCCAACACTTTCTCCCAAAATCCATTCCTATATCTCCAAAGGTAGCCAGTGCATCTGGGGTTATGCCAACATTTGTTATTCTGGACTAATGTTGGCATGTATCGCGGATGTCTATGCGCGACAGTATCCACTTACCACCAGGTGCACTGCATGCTCGTCTGCCGCCTTCGTAAATAAAAAAAAAGCAAAGAAATGATATCATTATAATAAATTATAAATAAAGTACAGCAGTTGTAAATAGCAGATTGTTTTTGCAGGCGAAAATAGCCCCTATCCTTCTATGACTTGCAACGGACTATCAACCTTAGGGTGGTAAACCAGTTTCTTTGCCCAGCGTACTTAGTAGTACAATTATTATTATTTACACTTAATCAATTAAAATATACCGACAAAGTTACTAATGCAATTATAGTATGTAATTCAAATAATTTAACTCGCCCAATGACAAAAACTATTTAATAGTTCTTAAAAAGTAAAATATTATCAGAAAACTTCAGATGACTTTGTTTATCGTAAGGGAACCTAAATGAGTTCCAAAATCGTCTCGCAGTCGTACCTTCTAAACGTCTCACAGGACCGATAGTCGTGTGACTCACTCATTAGACCCAAGCTGTGCTTTAATCAGCGAGAATAACATGTAATTAGTTGATCTGGAGCGCAGTTGAGTCAACTTTCTCGTCGGTCGCCCTTTGACTAGTTGACCGAGTGAATATTATGTGAATGGGTGCAAATGATTCGAAGTTTGCTGAAGATTCAAAGATTTGTGAAGTCATGAACAGTTTGCCGGACACGAGAGGGGTTTTAGTAAAGAGTAATTTACTATGAAATAAATTAGATACCTACTATTTTATAACAGGCTGTATTATTATTGTATCTAAACCAGCTGCAAAAAAATACTAAATACTAAATGGGCAGCAAATTTTAATCATCATCAATAAAACAAACTATTTTTGAATAACTGATATAGGTACATTTTTTTATTACTAAGAATGTTCACACAAAGTCGATAGAGCCCCACTTCACGGGACTCCTGAATATTTATTGTCACCGGGAATCTAAACCTAACCCACCTTTTAACCTTTAAATTAATTTAGTTATTTTAGACACAGAAAACTACAGTAAAATGTACTTGCATTTCTCATTTTATCCCAAGTAAGTGTAGCGGTAGTGAGTGAGATATGCTAGATAGTTCTCATCCCAATTTTCCTAACCCTATACTAAATTCTTGAATCTGTTTATCATCTGTCATCTTAATCTGGTGACAGGGAATCCTTGGGCCGACACCACACGGCCAAAGTGATATACAAATATTCAAAGTGAAAACAATAGTTTGTAGGAGCGAATTTTGTCGCTATCTATCAGCTATGGCCATGGAGCTTTATAAATTAGCTATGTGCTAACATAGCTAATTTGTATAATATACAAATGTAGCTAATTTGTATAATAATGTATAATACTATACATTATTATACGAGTAAGTAGATATGTAGTATTTGTGAAATGTAACAATAAGGCGACATAGTCACTAAGGGTTTCAATAAAGAAAAAATATATATATAAAAAAATGAAATGAAAACAAACTTTTAAACCGAGGGCAGGTTGTTTTGGAATCTGCTGATTTTTCCCGAAAGTCAATAATTCGGAAAAGCCGGTGATCCGAATTCGGAATCGTTGTATATCATACTCCCGATACCTCTTAAACCATATTCCACTAACTGATTGATTCATCAACCTCTTCAATAAGCAATCTGACGCCCTGAGTAATTAAACTTATAATCAGTTAAGTGAAAATAATGACATGCGGGCAGAGACGTGAAATTAACATTGTTTGTTTTTTATACAACGTGCATTCACCCCTTTGTGTCCGTTTATTATTTTGATAGACAAACATAATTGTGTCGTTCAAATAATTAAGCATATTTAGTATAGCCTCAAAAATTTACAACAAAGTAACAAAATATATAAAAGAAACTTTGAACATCGAATGTTTTACAAGAAAATTGAATATCTTATTGATGAATAAAAATCAATTACAAAATTAACGAATATTTTTCTGAATAAAACTTATGACTTAAATTTTGAATTTAAATTTTATTAATATATAATTTGTGATTATTGTTGTTAATGTTAATTTAATAATGCGTTATTTTTGCTATTTATTAATACATACTGAATTTGGGAATATTGTAGAATCTTAATAGGCTAATAATACCCTAATAGGCTGAATATGGTAGATAAGTTACACCTTATTCAAATCAAATCACACTACTATATATATATATATATATATATATATATATATATATATATATATATATATAAATCACAGTACTATATGAATATTTTATAACTTATTGAGTTATCCTGCAAATAAATAGTTTAACTTAGTGTTTGGGTATATGGCTCGATCATTATTGTAGAATTAGGATACATATGTGCCGGGCGCCACATCAAATGGCAGATCAGCAGATAGGCCACTAGATGATAAGTGGTCGCCGCCGCTCATGTACACCTGCAACAACAGGGAAGCGGATGCGCTGCCGACCTTACAGAATCCTGTTCACAACTCTCTTGAAGAGCTCTATGTCGTAGCGTAGTGGATGTGCGATACTACGAATCCGAAAAACGCGTCAATTAATTTTAAAAAACCGTTCTAGACGAAAATAAAATTGTTTTAGGAAACAAATGAAAAATATACTGGAAATGAACAATGAGTTATGAGGAAACATCTATTTTGAAAACTGATAGAATCGATTCCACTCTTGATACTGGACAACTTATTTTCAACTTTTGCGTTATTTCAGTGACATGTTGTATATCTATAAATAGAGAGATAGATCTGTCATTAATCATCCATTAACTGACGTAACACAATCAGTCTAACTCACACTACCATAAAAACAATCGTGGTCTAAAGTTGAACTCGACATTAACGATTTATTAATTACGAGTCGCTGAGCTGCCAACGCATCCTGTGCGCACCACAGATCAAGTTGTTAAGTGAACAGATGCGCCAGGTGTAATAAAGTTATGTAGGTAATCCCATCTTTTCCAACAGACTTAGCAAGACAAGCTGCATGAGGAAGCCTAAGTTCGGTAGTGGACAACAAAAGGGCTGGTTACCTTAGGTAATAAGTAATTAAGTTGTAACAATAAATAGTTGAGAGGGTAGCTACCTCGGCGCGCGAGCAGTAGAACTCCGGAAGGAATACGTTATCGTGCAGTAGGGCTGGGTGTGTATGCAAATTATGTTGATAACGATTGAGATTATAAAATAAAAGAAATACACACATATATTTACTCAGGTAGCTAGCAGTGAGCGGACGGACATCTCCCCCGCTTCCCCACCTCATGCCGCAAAGCTTAACTGCTCGCTCGCGTACACTACGACTTTTGTGATAGAATGTTATAGCAACTCTCTCCTCAAGGTTGTCTAGAAGAGATTGAAAGCAATAGGAATACTACATAAGTATCTATTAAATAAGCATAGGCTAGTGTGATTTTATTTTACTATTATTGTGCACAGTAATAATTATCTTGAAAAATAAAGAAACGGTTGAATATCAAAGGAAGAATGGCGTAGGTAATGTATTTATTACGTTTATACTTCCCTTGGCGTTTATATTCTGATGGTAGGCAAGGCACTTATTTAGAGAAGAAGACGTCAATCGTACTGCTCGCCACCGCGCTGGTTTATTTCAGAACACCAGAAAATCCACTTTGCGTTGGAGTAGAAATTATCACTTGGTAATAGGAGTTTTTAAAACTCGCGGTATTGGAAGCGTAAGCGTTCTTGATAGATTTCGATAATCTAGTGATAGTGAGATAGTTGAAGCGACTGGTAGAGCGAACGAGTGACGAATGAACGAATGAATAGTTGTCCGTCTCTTTCTGTGCCTTGTCTTAGGTAATAGGTAAAAGGAATAAAGGGATAGATATATATATCATGTCTTTTAAAAATGCGAGAGAATGAAATGTGTTAAATTGAATGTGTAAGAATGGCGTTAACAGCCCCCCTAAGAAGAAAAGGCATCAGTAACGAAAGCGTAAGTAACATTATACTCGCTAATTAAAAGATAACAATGAATATTTTTCTTGTTTTATACAAAATTCCAAGTTTGTAGCTTGATAATTTTAATTAGTGAAAATTTTAACAATTTTTTTTTTAATTTTTTCGAGTGCCATCAAAATGCACTACTCCTCCTTAGAAATAAATAATTATACTTATTATACTCCTTATTATACTTAATAGTCCCTTAAAATGATCCAGGATAATAAAAATTGAGCTTTTATTTTTAGACCTAAGCTGATCTATAGTATGACGCGTCTGTACGTATAGTTTTTCGCATGGTCTATGGCCATGGTTGCGTGTGCACACATGCGGGCTACAGTTTATCTCCGATCTGCTGACGGACAATTGGTAAAAAAGGCCCGACACTAAATTTTACCGTAAATTGCTAAAACGGCGTCTGATTCGACGGCTAACGATTTTGTTTTAAGATTGCTTCTTAGGAATGCGGGTAATGGATTTTTTTTTATTAATTTTTGATAAAATAATGCTTTGTTTGTTGTTACGAAAAATAAACAGCTGGTTTACCCCTTTCCGGGGTACATAACTAGCATCTGATTATGTTATCACTTACATTTAGTGTGATAAAAACCGTTTGCAATATCTGTATTTAAAAAAAATCTATGTCTACTTATACATATACGAGTATATACAGAATAGTCTCGCCAACTGAGATTCTATTTAAGTACGAAGTTTGTTTTTCTTTGTGTATATAGCAGACGAGCATACAGTGATGGTAAGTAGATGCTGTCACCCATAAACATCCGCGATACATGCCAACATTACTCCAAAATGACAAACGTTGGCACGCCCCCGGATGCGCTGCCTACCTTTGGAGATACGGGAATGGATTTAGAGAAAGGGTTGAGAAAATGCGGAAGGATAGGATGGGAATGGGCTCCGGCACATCTCACTCACTACCGAAACACGTACGTACCTACATTAGGGAAATAAGATAAAGTGGGAAATGCAGTACATTTCAAGGTAGTCTTCTGTGAGAGAGGGGTAACGTGGCCAGTCGAGCGAGCCCAGAGTCTGTTGGATTGCAGCGTGCACTCTCCCCTTCAGCGGATGCCCATATGGATCATTATGGCCTCAAAATGCCTCCAGTTATTACAGTAACACGCCTGTATGATATCGAAGCAGCCAAAGTCACGAGGGCAAAGACTAGTTACAATAAAGATGTACCTACATTTTCTAATACAATAAATTAAATTACACTTAGGTATAGATACATTACGAAAACATTGGCCATCTGCAAATCCGGAAACACCTGAACGCGTCGCGTCATCCACGTCTATGAATTACGGTAACTCTAATTGCATACTTTATTATGAGACACTTTATTACATAGATGTGGATGACGCGTTCGGGTGTTTACGGATTAGCAGATGCCCAAATTGGCCAATGTTTTCGTAAGGTAGGTACCTATATCTGTATATGATTTTATCAACCACCAGATTATTACAAGGGAATATTTGTCCATGTGGTCGCTGAAGTTTAAATAACAACAAATTCAATGAAACAACCATCAATAAACGTTGATACGATCTAACCCTAGCCACATGGACCGTACGAATTAGAGAAAAAAAATTCAATAACCCTCAAGCGGGCACCGATCGGCAATATCAATGACATTTAACCCTAAACATAATCGAGTCGAAACTACCTCGGGGACATCGGGACTGTTTCGTACGCGGCGTAAAATTGCCGAGTATTTTTTGCAATAAAATTTCTCCCCTTTAAAATGTGGGGTCGGTTGAGCCCCAGGCGGTTTAGGGTTAAGGCGCCCTCTGTGTGTAAATAGGGATAACGTCTTAGGAACATACGGTTTACAGATCATCTATACTAATGCGAATATATTTCAACCTATAACGTCCCACTGCCGTAATAACTCTTGTAATTACAAGAGGGTTTCGGATTATAATCCACCACGCGGGCTCAGTGCCGATTGGTAGATATCATACATTCGTGATACATGTCAACATCAGTTCAGAATGACAAACATGCCCTGCCTACCTTTGCTGATTAAGAAATGGATTGGGAGAAAGGGTTGAGAAAATGGGGAGGGATAGGATGGGATGGGCTCTAATTAAAGATGGGTTTTAATTAAATATTGATAATATACATTCTTTATTTAGTTTTAGATACTTTTCGTTACAAAATTATTAAAGAATACCTACGCATAAAACCTGTTCAAATTTAATAACTGATAAAATTCTTTGTCACTTTCTGATCTGTTTAAAGTGCCTACCCACGTACTGTTTTTTACAAAAGCAAAAGATTTAGAAAAAAGCAAAAGATTTAGAAAAAGGCAAAATATTTTAAACAATCGTTAAAAGTAGCGTTTCCGATTAACCGAGAACCCGTAGGCTGTGAAACCGACTGTTACGACATGGGGTTCTTCAAGAAAGCTGTGAATAGGATTCTGCAAGGCCGGAAGCGCACCCGTATAGCTCTTGGTGTTGCAGGCGTCCATGGGCGGCGGTAGCCACTTACCATCATATGGGCCGCTTGCCAGTCTACCTCCATTAATATAAAAAAAAATCACATCAAACATTGCCAACAACATAGTTACAGTCAGTATCATAAAGACTGATACTTCAATAGAAATACATTCACATCGTTATAGATTATTTTGTGCAAAATTAATAATTTTTCTGAACTTTTTAAAACGCCACACTCCGAACCTGTTAACCCTTACGCCACCGCCGCATATTTTCCGCTCACTGATCCCGCGTGTGGCCTGAACGACCCAATAATTGATAAGTAAAGGAAAAGAACACCGTCTCATACATATTTATTAGATCCACAAAATTGCTACGGGACCCTGCGAATGGGAGCACTTGCGCGCCTCATTATGTTTTTAGGGTTCCTTTGTGATTGCCGCTTTGATGTCTGTTGTATGAAATCGGCGGGATTTTCGTCTTAGTTTGTGTATGATTTTATGGAAGCTTTTTTAGGGTTAAATGATGGGTGATAAAGAACAAGAATACTTATAAATGTCCAATATATTTGAGGCGTGTTAGTGTTAACACTAATGCCAAAGGGAGGTATCCTATATATCTCGTATTAACCCCATTGATTTTAAATTCTGCGAATATTAAAGTAGATTGTTATTTATTTTTTATAATAAGTACATATAACTATTATACTGAGAATTATTATATGTACTGAGACGCGCATTTTGGGCAGGTGGAACGCGATCCCCACTGACATTGGAAAGGTTTCGAACAAGAGTACCTACTTTTAAACGGAGGCTCCGGGAACATTACCTTTCGTCATTTAAGACTTAGCGCTTAGATATATTGTGTATATATATATATATATATATATGTGTGTGTGTATGTATATGTTAGCATATTGTATGTATTCATCATGTATCCTTATTTACAGGTAAATTATTTATTCTGTTTGTCGTTTAAGTTATATATTTATACTTCTCATCGCACCTCCCAATATATTTCTCTGATCAACCCAAAGGTTAGTTGGTAGAGAATGCCTTAAGGCATCAAGCTCGCCTTTTGTACCATAATCTGCAATCAACTTTTTTAAATAAATAAATAAATATTGGTATTTAAATAGCATCTAACAATATTGATCAGTATAACTATCTTACATGAAGTGGAGAGCTATATCTGCAATATGACCGACAACCAATGTGATAGACGAGTCCATGAATAGACAATGTAGTTTTAGATGACTCCAGCTAGGTGGATTGACGACTTGAAGAAGTTCCTCGTTAGTGCAGAAGATCATGTGTGGAGGCAAGCCTAAGAGGAAGCATATATCCAGATTGGAGAGACATATAACTCACTTACACAAGGAGACCTTCCCGAACGCGAGTTTCTCGAACATCGGTCAACAGCTAGTATAAACAACTGTTATCATCATCTGATCACTGTTATTCTTGTTATAATCGTGAACAGTTATAGGTAAGAATTGTAGGTATGTACGAGAATCGTATACCTACAATATTCTGGCCCGTACTGTTTGCTAAACTTTCCTAGAGTAAACGATCATTTAGGCTGATGCCTGGTATAGCTTGGTATATGGTATACTTCTATCTACAAAAAGTTTTCGGATTCGGTCTATATACCTAATACCTATCTATAGGACACGTTTAAACTTTATTTATATACCACAGCAGTCCTTTGTGAATACTCTTTGCAAGCATCACATCTGAGTTAAACTCCCTCCAGCAACATTACAAACGCAGAACGCGACGGTGCGTTCAGGAACCACAATAAACTGAAACTTTATGGACAAACTCCGGCGCGCGACGCCCCTAACTTCTCTCTTTATGACAATAATCCGTTTCTGAACGTTTTATAAATTCTTTTTATAATCCCATCTCGTTTCAGAACGTGGTAAATGAAGTGGGCAAGTTTTTAAGAGACATCTCAGAAATATGGGCGCCTGGTACTTTCGTGTAGAATATACCTAGGTAAATGTTTCTAGATTTTTTTTAAGAAATGGGTATACGTAAATAAAATATTTGTAGCCGAAAGATAAAGAATAACTAACACAAAAAAAAATAAGTTTTACACGGCGAGTAAAAATATGTCGTCAGAGCATTAGAGTAATATAACCATGGTAACGCGAATTAACTGTCAGTTACATATAAGTATATCGTACCTACCGATCTTTATCTGCAACATCAATTTAAAAAAAAAACATTATAACTTAAATAAATACTATTATTTTATCAGTGTTATCTTTGGAGTAGATAAACAATTTAGAAAAATCGTTAAATAATTTTGATGTCAGGTTACGTTCAAACCTAATTTCATTCAAACGTTTGTGTCACGTTTTAGTTTTTTAGATACGACATTGCACACTATATACACGGGTGACAGTGAGTTTTTGAAAATCTCAAAAATGAAATCAGTTATAATATAAATATGGAAGTTGTTTTATTGCTTTTCGAAGTATTCTCCCCGACAATTGATACACTTTTTCATGCGATGAAACCATTGTGTGACGCATTCAGCCCAGCCGTAGACACCTCTTCAACAGCCGTTTGTAACGCCGTTACTGCCTCTTCTGCATTCATAAAACGTATTCCTATGAGTTTATCCTTAATTTCAGGAAATAAATAAAACTATCCTCGGGTTTCTATCCTTCTTCCTTATATGAATCTCTGCAAATTGTTGTCTCCCTTTTTGGCAATGTGAACGAAGTATTCAAAAATTCTCGTTAGGCAAGTAATCGGATAGTTAATTAAACATATAGACAAAACTAACATAATCAAAATTTTCACATTCCAACATTTGCGTTCACCAACAGAAATGCGCGGGATAATTATAACAACGCACAATTATGGGGTTTAATGAATGAAATCATATCAATTTATGTATGAGACATCGCGGCTCCATATGCTCAATGTGGCACAATCATTAACTTCCGCCCGACGATTTTGACTTCTTTTTGTGAACAAATGTTTTTTTTTTATATAGAAAGTATATTGCAAACTAACAGAGAGTCATTTTCCTCATCTGTAAGATATGTATAATCATTTTAAATTGCTTTTTTGGAACATTTTAATCGATAAAAGTATAGAGTAGTCCACATACACCGCTTATTTTCCCGGATTAAAGGCAGTGCAGTGCGATTTTTATTAACAAACAACTATCAACCTTGTTGTTATTGGAATAAGATCAAAAAAAATTCCAAGGCACCTAAAGTGAGTGCTGCAGCGCTTCGTTTCGCCACGTCGGCACCGCCTTCCCTTTAACTTATGGGGAAAATTAATGCAGTGATATAATTAGCGGACAGAAAAATGAACTATTTTCATTTTATTCCTAGACTTGTAACCATAGACTGCGCGCTTCCAATGATTTTTATTTCAATATATACAGCTTTTTCTAAAATATCTACAATATACGTGTTCAAAAATCGGCACTGGGTCTCTCTAGTGGATTATAGTCCGAAACGCCCCAGTGATTTGCTAAGGGAGGCCTGTGCCCTGCAGCGAGTCTTGAAAGGCTGACATCACAATCTTCATTGACTTCATTGCTTCGGGATATTCGGGATACATGTGCAAACGAAAATTAAGTTCACGAACATTTTATTGTGCTTTAAGATTTTTTGCAAGCCTCTATGAAAATATGTTTATTATATAGGTAGATACCTACTTTGCAGTCCATTCATAAACTTAGTGTGACAATAATGCTGTAGAGTTATGAAATTTTAGAACGGCGACGAATTTATCGACGAAAGAGAAATTAGTTTGTATCAACTTCTCTCATTGTATTTTCGCTTCAGTCACATTTTTAAATGACACACAGTGTTGCCAGCAACTCACAAAAGCTTCTAACAGTATAATTTACTACAATCAACCTCTATGCACGTGTCTTAAATTTAAATAATTTCAAAAATGTGTTTCCGTTGTCTACGAATAATTTCATGAATATAGTACTTAGATACTATCGCCTATGGACATTCCTGTAAAGATATAGATATAGGTGACCCGTGCGTTATTTTAAAGATATGGAAGTGGATTTCATTACACTGTAGGCACATTCTTCCTAGAGGAAAAGGAGGATGGAAAGTAGAGTTTATAATGGGATAAAAGTTCCTGTATCCAGATAGGATGGGAAGAAGGGAAACCGATTTACGCTAGTTAAATCCCTGCCAGTTGTAACCACTCCTAAGTCACCGTACATACATGTGTCGTTCGTCGTTTGTCACGGTTCCCCATCATTAGCAAACATGTGTCGAGTCAGACGAACGGACGCGAATCTTTTACTCGTGTTATGTAAGATGCGAATTTGAATCAACGCGGGAGTTTTACAGATCAGGGGACCTCGATCTTCAACAATAATAAGGTATATTTTACAGATCAATAATAAGGTCTCTACATTTTAGTTTATTACAAAGACATAATTTATAATAGACATACTATCTATTTGTCCAATACAGTACAGATTTTAATTATCATTTTATTAAGAATTACTAGTTAAACTTTTTAATTTATAGTAATAATTTTTATTTACTTGATTACACACTTTTCAAATGGCAAGTTTCTTTAAGGCATATAGATATAAGCCAACCTTTGGGTTGATCAGATTTATTGAGAGATGCGAAAAAGATTGAATTGAGATGGCAATGGCAATCACAATATACCTATTATTATACTATATTACACATGGTGTAATCCATCGATTCTCGAAGCCTTAAACCTGATTCTGCTTGTCTACCTGCTGTACACGGGCTTCTTCATGCAGACTGCCTTGTGAATGTGAGATGTATCATGTATGGCTTTAAAGCGCCACGCTGATGCTGGGTTGGCGACTCCTGCACTCTTTTAGAGGTGTTGTAGTTACTCAGGGCTTACCACTTATACCAGATACCTTCACGTGCCTGGGCGTTTTTCACCGACTCGCGATCCCTCGGCACCCTCCCAAAGCAACGCCCTAAACCGACGTCCGTTCCTTCCGCCGGTCTACCGGCGGGGGAGCCCATAGGCTCGTTGCTGCACACACTTTTTGCTCCTGGTTGAGCGCCTTCTGCGCTTGCCCTAAACCATACATGTCCGGGGACTCTTGAACGGCCACTAGGGCCACAAGAATTGCCATTCCGAAAAAAAGCGACTTTGTTATCCCAAAGTCACCTTTTATTACTTTCACGGGAACAGGTCAACACAGCCAAGTCAGCCGACACAGCCTTCCGTGCTTAACACGAAATTTTGACACATTTGTAATAGTAATTAATTAAAATTGAAATAGTCATTCGCAACAATAGTCCAAATGCGTACATTCACGAATCGTTACAGGAAGTCTGTAGGGAGTTGTCATATGTCTTACACGGATGTCAGTGACCCCAACATGGCGGCACTAGGGCTTCTAGACTTTATTAATTACTAATGTCGTTAAGCCTTGTGTACAGAATGTGTTTCGTTTCGAATGAAAAATAATTACCCTGTTATTATTTTATTTATAAATAATTAAAGTTCAGGTATTCATAATTGTAGATACCTATGATAATAAAGTTTGCATTCTTAGATCACGAATTAGTTAATAAAAACAATTTATCCACGAATTGACTAAGACTCAATAAATTTTAGGATACATTAATCAATTCATGTATATGTATAAGTATATGTATATGTATATTTCATGTATTGTATCAATTCATTCATACATACATACTCCATGTATATGTATAAGTCTATCCATGTATGAGTTACGAGTTAAAGCCGAATTAACAGCACATCGAAACGTACCCGGGCACACCGCGAACCCAGAAACAATTCGGCTCGATTTGGTTAGATGTGGTTATTTTTTTTAAACTATGCGAATATCCGTTCTACCCAGAAATAGTTCAAGTGCATACGCGGTTTGCCCGGGCACATTTCGATGTGCAGTGACATCTGCTTTGGCCCGTAACATATACATACCTACATCTAGTAGGTATGCTCTATCAATGTCTGTGTAGTGTTGGCCTGATTGAAAATAGCACTACCAGATGTCTTCCCGTCGGTGTCGTAAAAGTCAACTAAGGGATAACAAAGCCGCTACCACAAAGTATGAGGACTACACCAGACTCGCCAACCCCTCTCACACATCTCTCATGCACAAGACAATTTACCAGCAGTGGATGCTAATAGGGCTGGTTATGGAATGTAAAGCAGATGGTACCTATTTATCCTCGACTCTCATTCGTGAGATCATGATTTCGAAACTCAGTTCGGTACCAGTGAGGATCTAGAATATATACATAAGTACGAATTATTAAATTATCACTAGCACGGCCTTGAATGAAAATATCGTGAAGAAATCCACATGCAAAATAATTAAAAAAAAAACTTAGACAATGAGTAGGTACTGGGCCTGCGTGAAGCATAACCCCTAGTGAAACCCCGAAACCCCTAGTGAAATTACTAGTAGGTACCTATCATCTATCAATATCGAGTACCTATCATCTATCACGTAAGTATTATTTTACCTATTATACAATCAGATAATTATAATAATAAAGAACGGTAATTCTCTTATTTTACCACATGTACTTGACCGGTTTTTACGCAATTGCTCTCCATCCACAAAGACCATCTAATTACTATCCCATTTTCTGAAAGTAGACTCCAAATTGACGGTCAGTGTTTTAACTTGACGGAAAAGATAAAACAGTTGTAATGTCACATCTAGATGCAAATTGTTTCGGACCCCGTATTTATTTTAAGACTAATTTTACCCGGTAAATACCACAAGGGTTAACCGTGGACCAACATGAAACAAATAGACAGCTCTAACATTTATTATACAACATATTCGTATATGTTATATAGCATATATCTACGGTTTTAAGTAAGTTTTACCAGCGCAGTGTAAAGACTTCGCGTGGAATACAAATTTAAACATCCCACAGACACCATATTCTGTTGACGCCACAACCCATACACAGAACCAGTAGAATGTACGACACAAGAATGTAAAATGTCTTCTTTTGTTTCTCTCTAATAACTTCTAAAGACACATTAAAGAGCTGGCCACTATATTCTACTGATAATAGATAATATATTCATGTAGGCGATGGGAACACAAGAATGTAAAATGTCTTTTTTTTTGTTTCTCTCTAATAACTTCTAAAGACATATTAAAGAGCTGGCCACTATGTTCCACTGATAATAGATAATATATTCATGTAGGCGGTGGGAACAAATTCAACAAAATGAAAAAATGTCTTCATAACCTGGCCATGATTGTTACTTCACCCAGTCAACTTCACGGTCGTGCAATAGACATTATTAAAGAAAGTGAAATAACTTAATTACATGCTGTTTTCTCATATTATTATGTGTCACGGGCGCTACCTAGTATGGAAATTCTAAAGGATTTTGGTATAAAATTACAAGACTGTCAATACATTTTATATTTGTTGAAAAGGTTAACGTTTTTCCTTTTCAGCGGTGGGGACGCTTTAATTTCGCTTGGAAACTTTTTTACATCGTATTTTTAACTTCTAAAAGGTTCCTTGATATTCTTTAACGATGAAGTTTAAAGAAGTTATAAAAAATAGCACACTAAGATACCAAAAGGAGCGAATGAAAAATTTTGTTGTCTGAAATGTCAACTTCTGATCTTCTGACAAGAATGTTGTGAGGTTTTGTCTAAGGAAAATCTAAGATTACATTAAAGAAGCAAAAACTGTGATTAATTCAAGCGGCGGTAAGACACTTATCATCAATTGAACTGCCTGTCCTCTCACCACATACAATACATCAAATACACCACAGAAAAATAGGAACATTAAAATAAACTGCCATTGAATATTGAAAGGTACCCATGGTTATCAGTCCTGCTGACCATCCGATTATAAATATATATCCGAAAATAAATGAATACCCTATATATTGCTATTCGATCGACGCTCATCCAAAAAAGAAGAAAACCGCTTCAAAGCGCTGCAATTGCTTTCTGTACTTTCGAGACCTTTCAAATAAAATTTTGACTGGGAATTAAAAGTAAACATCGCTGTGAGAACTCGTAGGCGAGGCGCAAATGATTTTTGTGAACTACCCGCTTGAATGTTTTAAATGTTTTGTATTAATTAACTCGGCATAATTGAGAGAAGTCGGTGAGAATGTTCAGATGTGAAGACACAGGGCTTTGAGTGCACAACTCTAGGTACCTGCAAAATAAAAGTACCTAAATGTAAATGGTTTTTATGATATGATAACGATCTTTTTTTTAAAGAAAGACGAGCACACACTTAACATGATGGTAAGTGGATACTGTCGCCCTTGGATATCTGTGCTATATGCTCACATAAGTCCAAAATGAGACACGTTGGTACGTCCAGCGGCTATGGGATTGCAGCGCACACACTCTCCATCAAAAAGCTTGTAATATAAGATAAATAGCATAATTAAATTTGAATCTTATACTTAGAGTGGTAAATAAAACCCACACATAACCATTATATTATTTTCCGTAAGTATATTTGTTTTTTTTTTACCAGTGTGCAGTACATTAAAATTACCTATCCAATCAACATTATTTAAAAAAACACATTCGAATTTGTGTAATTATTTTTTCCAAGTATATTTTCTTTGAACTTTGCATTTAATTTAATGCTACAGAAATTAAATTTAAATAGATATCTACCTATCAAACTACATTTTATAAAAATACAGACAAGTTTCAGACTGGATTATCTGCGGGAAAATATGTGTAATACTTGTTCAATTGGTATATCTGAATTAACACTGTGTCTCTAGCTGGAACACTCATCCCTGCACAGCAGAACCGACTTGTTAAATAAGCTTTTTGTGTTTATAGCTACGTACATAATTGCCACGTGCTCCAACACTCAGTTTTGAGTGGCCGTTTGTGTTTAAATGGCCCTTGATCTTGTGAATTTTAGGGGGCATTTAAACAAATGAAGGATTGTGCGACTTGTACCAATGAGTTTCCTGTTGGTGATTATTTTATATTAGGATAATACGGTTTATTATAACCATCATTATCACAGTAAGTACCTACCTGTACGAAATTCTATAGAGCTTTCATTATGAAACTAGCGGTGCCAGCGAATTCGTTCGCTTGGAACTTTAGAGTGATTTCGTTGGGAATTCTATAATGGATTGGAATAAAATGCACCCTAAATGTTAACTCAAGTCAGAGGCTATAATGATGCCAAGTTTTATTAAATTCTGTCCAGTGGTTTTGCGTGATGAGACTGACAAATTTAAAAAAGAGATGATGTTTTCAAATCTTATCATTTGTACTTTATACTGTAATCACTTCTTTCAAAAAAAAAATCAATTACAGACATGGCTCACTGACGATTTTATTATATACTAGCAAAACCCGGCAGACGTTGTCCTGCCATAAAGTTGATGTACTACAGCGCCATCTAGTGGCGAGTTACAACAAAGTCGATAGCTAAAAAATATTCTCCGTGCTCAAATACATATGTATACCAATTTTCATGGCGATCAGTTGAACGGTATAGAAGTTGATGTGCTGCAGCGCCATCTAGCGAGTTACAACAATTTTGATAGCATAAAAACTTTTTCCATGAAAAGATACATATATGAGCCAACTTTCATGGTGATCGGTCAAACGGTGTCGAAGTCTATTAAGTTCCAATATAGCAACATCGTCTTTTATATATATAAATAAATAGAATATGTATAAATGGCATAACTGAGAAAAGATGCCTTATTATCGGTTATTATAGTTTTAATAGATAGCTGCACTTTATCTTAAAAATCAGCAGATTTTAGTGCAATGCAATGCAACCAGCCCTTTCAATATCCGCTTCGGGACATGGGCATGCAAATTGACTTGTGCATTAGAGATGTATGACCTTAAAACACCACGCTCACTAAATTGGCTGGCAAGTCCACTCTATTAGAGCCGTGTAGTCCTCGGTGATTGTGGTAGTCGCCTCCAACGATACCCACGGGAAGAAATAGGGTGATTAATGTGACATGATCAAAAACTAAGAAATGGGAGTCCTTCAAGTGGAACTTCGTCCACTTGATGATGATATATTCTTAGTAATTTAAAATCAATTATATACTTCTGTTATTAAAAAAATAAGTTGTTCTGTCGATTATTATTTGCTACTCATCTAGTATTTTCTAGCTGCTCGTTTAAATACAAGCCACCTTATATGACAGGATTGAAAACTATCCCATGCGATAGCCTATCTCAAGAATTACGTGTATTTGGTAGCGGTGCTTTGATTAATTGCAGTTATTAAATAAAAAACAAACGATTTCGTCTCTACCCAAAGGTTGTTTGGCAGAGATCGCTTTTAACGATTTGCCTTTTGTGCATTTTTTTGTCTGCAAGCGCTGTTATTGTTTTTATTTTGTTTTATAATAATAATCGTTTATTTGTACGAATGTGAGTAAGTATAGGTGATATTATTCACATTATAGGTGACATTATTCACATTATAGGTGACATTATTCACATTATAGGTGACATTATTCACATTATTGGTGACATTATTCACATTATTGGTGACATTATTCACATTATAGGTGACATTATTCACATTATTGGTAACATTATTCACATTATAGGTGACATTATTCACATTATAGGTGACATTATTCACATTATAGGTGACATTATTCACATTATAGGTGACATTATTCACATTATAGGTGACATTATTCACATTGTAGGTGACATTATTCACAAGTGGATGCTTCACATTCCACTGTCATAACAGCACGCAAAAATTATAATTTAAACGTTATGTCTCTTCACACACAGAATTTCTGCATTATACAATGCATCAATTATTACATAATTATATTATAATATAATACATCAAGTTTTATTACATCATTAATTATTAAAATAACCAAATGAGAATGTCAATCTGAATTAGGTATATAAATTCTGATATAATTTTGGTGTGCACTAAAGAGGTTTATCTATCAATCAAATTTATATATCTATAAATTTAAATCTCATTTATATATACCTTTTCAGTGTTTTTATTTTAGTTATTTATAACAATGGATGTAAAAAACCTATTGCGCAATATTATTTGCCATACCTACCTACTAGCCGTAGGTACTTAATGTTTTGAAAAATATTCTTTAACAAATTGAAAAGTTGATGTCAGTGTTGAAAAACTTGAAATCTATTGGATATATAATTTTATTCATGAAAGCAATAAATAATTGAAATACTATGACATACTCCTGGCGATTATTCTAAGGTTGACTGGAAAAGATTCCTTCTAGAAATAAGTTCGTCTTTGTACTTAGGGCAGGGGTCCGTGGCAGTAGTGCTGGGGGTCCATGTCAGATATGAAGACAATAAATACTGCGCGTGATCTATCTAAAAATGTAGGTAGGTACGTACCTATCACTCGCTCGCTTGTCACCGCTACGCAGTGGAGGAGCTACGTCATCTCACTAACAACCGTCAGGCGATAATCTTTACTTTCTCTGTGGTAGTAATAAATAAAAGTGTTTTTTTCAAAATACCTTGTTTTCTTTCCCTACAATGAAGTTTGGAAGGGGTCCGTGCGATTTCGATTTTTGAAATTTTGAAAGTGGTCCGTTACTACAATAAGGTTAAGAAACCCTGACTTAGGGCAATACTGTTATGTCTTATTATAACAATTCATTACAAGTAAGTACAATAAAGAACAACAATAACAACTGAGACATTAGATTAAAACTACGCTTTCGTACTTCAAAAGAGTAATCCCTAGAAACAATCTCAATGCAAATACCTAATAAATATCCAACAAAAAATTTATGACTAAATCCAGAAAATCAAACGTCCGTCCCGAATTACGATTACAATTACCATACGATCCCGTTTGTATCCAGTATATACCGGGAGCCTCCACAATCGAGGGGATGATCAAAATAATGGGATTTACCCGGCGAGATTATGCCCGGATTATTTTATGCTGAGTACTAAAAATTTTTCCGAGGCGCTATGAAAATATGCCCACTCTCCCCACTTGCTACATTCGAAATGCTGCCTTATGACGTTCCATTTGGGTCGAAATAAGCGGGTAGCGTCGATGTCCGGGAATTTCATTTCGTCCCGAATAAAAATATCCCATACGACGGCTTTGCTTTATCATTTCGGAGCGGGGGTGTAATTAGTTTTGGCAATGTAAGTTGATGTCCTTATTCTGATGGCTATCTTGTACATTTGAGGAAACAGTATTCATATTGACTATTCTACGCTGACTTGCTTCACGAGTAAGTACTTATTTGCAACTTTTGTGTCCATATGATTGTCGGAGATGTTTTCAAATGTATAACGGAAACAAACTAACCACAAAACTAAGTGGGCCTACCCACTTAGTTTGTTTCTGTAATGAAACAAACTAAACAACTAAACAAACAAACAATGAAAGGCAGAAAAGGAAGACTTGTTTTTGAGATTTCATCCATCTGGATGCAGGAAACATCCGATGTTTCATTTGCAGTTACAATATATTCTGTAGGTACTGAAAATATTTTTTTTTTCATAATCATTTGCCTCACCTTGAAAGATACCTATGTCCAGCAGTCAGACACGGGCTGAAAAAGAAGAAGAAAGGGGACAATCATTAGAACGCATTGCATCGTCAGTTCGGAATACGCCCGCCCCTGGGATTAGCGTCCGCGTTTACGGGGACTGCCGGTTGAAAAATTGAAGTGTTCATTGTTTTAAATGTCGGTACGTGACGCCCGGGTTAATTCGTCCAACGTCACCCGCCATTTGAGGGATAATTGTATCATATTTCCGTTTCCGCTCTCCTGTTTATTTGGACGGTTGTTATTTTTTTCGGGCTTGTTTGGGGTAATTTAAAAAATACACTTTTAGGTTATTCTAAATTTTCACAACTAATAGATATACCTTTTTTGAATTTTGTATATCTTAATGATTTTCAGTTACATTAGAGGTAAGATATATATTATCACACATAATAACTTACCAAGGTATATTTTTTGTTTATTCTTATTTTAAAACTTATTACTTAATAAAGACATTTCTACCATTCAACTACTAGATTGTAAGAAAAAGGATCGTGAGTATATTTTCAAGTTTGAACATAGCTTAAGAAAATATTATATCTACCCAATGTATTAGCTAATGTAGGTACCTAATATAATGTAGGTACATTCATTAATTTGTACGGTAGGTACCTACATAATAATTATCATAAGAATAAAAAGGATTTATATATGTAGATATATTCCATAAAAAGGTAATAGTTGTTTGTTAAATTGATATAGATAGTTACCAAGTTATAAACCTATGTAAAAAAATAAGTTCATAGTAGGGAAAGTTATCTGTTTTCTTCCAAAGTCCGCTTACCTTACCTAGCTTAGTTTAAAAACAAAATGTTTATGATGATGATACTTTGATTTTAACTTTGATTGATTTGATATTTAATACATGTTTTTTTAATATATATTTTATTGTATAAGTATATAATCAATTTATTATTTTATTATTATTGTTATTTATAGAGATGAATTAAGCTTTACTATTTGAGTTCTTCTGCACCCGCTAAAATTTTTCACATTTAACCAACGGTCGACTGGTAGAGAATGCCTTAAGGTATTATTAAGTCCGCCTCTCTACAATATACTATTTAGTGGGTACCAACATGGAAACATGATCGAGCATCTCATTTTTAAGATTAATCTTATTTTTTTAAGATTTCACTGAAGTTTCAATATTCTTATAAAATAAATTATTTAGTTTGATTTAGTATAATTGGGACCAGTAGGACCGACCATTTAAAGGAGTGGCTGGCTAGTGGCTGGATGAGAAGAGCCGAAGTAGGTACCATGTTTACCATCCGCCACTGCTGGCTAGAGACGTTTCCCATTGCTCACGGCATCAAACACGGTCTTCGGCTCTTCTCATCCAGCCACTAGCCGGCCACTCCTTTAAATGGTCGGTCCTACTGGTCCCAATTATATTAAATCAAACTAAATAATTTATTTTATAAGAATATTGAAACTTCAGTGAAATCCTAAAAAAATAAGATTAATCTTAAAAATGAGATGCTCGATCATGTTTCCATGTTGGTACCTACTAAATAGTATATTGAAAAAGTTTTAAGTTGGAAAATCTTAATCAAATTTAATTCTTAAACAAACCTTAACCAATGTTTATAAGGACAATGAGGTCCCTTGCCGAGATAATGTCAAACATGATATTACCTTCTCTATCCCATATTTCCCATTAATAGATATACCTATGCATATTCCTACTAAGTAGGTAGGTACCTACTGGCTGAAGAGGCATGCAAAAATTAATTTTACTTTTATGAAATAATTAATTATTAAATCAATGTATCTAACGGTAAGTAATGGCTTTATTGCAGCCCTGGCCTTATTGTGTTCACGTACCTTAAATATGAATTTTATAATGTGTTATAATTATTTTGTACGTTCTCTTTTATAATTAAAAAAAACTGCACCTGCAATCATTCTTCTCTTCTGTGTAATCTGGTGGTTGACTGGTAGGAAATGCATTATGCCATTAAGTTCGCCTTTTGTAAGATAACATTATCTAATAAAGTTTAAATACATAACTAAACGCGACTTTCTTATTTTTGACAAATTTATTTATGTTTATTAGCGCAGTTAAAAACCTTAATTTTATTTACACTATGGAGTACCTACCATATAGTAGGTCTATACCATTTTTATGGAATAGTCGAGACTAATACGTCTCGACTAATTATATAGATCTGGACGTAATCTCCATAATAAGTAGGTAGGTACATAGCTTTTAGGTAGGTAGGTACATAGCTTTTAGGTAGGTAGGTACATTTTTTAAATCTAAATAGAAAAATCTAATCATATTTTGCATAGATAAATGTATATATGTATATATATTTTGAAATCAGCTTATTAAGATGCGCCTTTAATAGTACCTACCCAGAAAACATATTATTTTTTTATTTCTTTTCCAGTTGATATGAAGTTTTATACCTAGGTACCTACTTATAATAAAATGCCAACTTTTTTATTTATAAGTGTAAAATTAAGTGTTACATAAAATTCTACTCGAAAAAAGCATTTTATAATATTTTTTTCTTTTTCGTTTGAGCCTTGTCTTTAAAATAAGTTCCAATCGGCATAATTACTGCCAGAAACTATAAACATATCTCAACTCTTTCTTATAACGATTCACTGAAAGCCTAAACGTAGCATATTTATCAAATTTCTCACGAATAAATGCATCCGTAGCACAATAAAATCCATCAGGAATCATATTATTGTGTTACCTATACAAAGTGATTGTCACTCGAGGCACATGGCGGCGCGAGGGACGCTCAGGGCGGGGCTTACCACGCCACGCCTACAGAAAAACGGTAACAGCGATAAGGTCGAAATCACTATGGAGATTCCAGAGATTTTCGGCTTTAGCGAACAGAAAGCCGGGCGATTGCCGACTGAGTGTGTTACTGCCTTAATACCAACTCGAAGCCCGCGCGGGTCACACGCCTCGCGGCGAGCGAAAACTGAATTCGAATTTCGAACATTGAAAATACTTTTTTAAAATTTTGTTGTTTTTAGTAGTGATTATTGGTTATGACATTTTTTTGAACAATGGAAGTAAGTGCGATGCCACCGATGCCTCTTGACTTTTCTATGGTGAGGAGTGAGAGTGGTTCTTCAGGAAGTAGTCTGCGAGAAGGATCACCTCGACCTGTCTCCAATAGCGCATTCAGGGTTGTCACACCGAAAGGTAAGTACAGATTTTTTTGACTAACCCTTGTAGAGAAGAAAAAAGTTAGAAAGAGAAGAAAAGTAGAATTTACCATCTATTTTTAAAATTCGTGTTAGATTCTAATAAGAAAAGTCTTTATTTATTTTTTCTAATAGGTAGAAATTTTTCCTTCAGATTATAAGACATCACAATCGGTAATATAAATATACTACTACAAAACATACTAGAAGAAAGTATTTTCGAGTACTACAATCAATTTAATTTAAGTATCTTACATTCTTATCTGCATAAAAAAATTGTGTGACAAGAAAATGGAGAAGTAGGTATTGTATAATATTCTATAAAAATAATGGCGTCACAAAAAACGTTAATTCCACTTAAAATATTTATCTATCCATTTTTTTAAACAAAAGGAATTAATAAAAAAAATATCAAAAATCGCACCCTCAGTGGAATAACGACACAACCCGAACATGATAACGTTTCAGTAACAAAAATAAACTCTATTATTTTCCTTACGAGTTTTAATACAATATATATCATTAAAATAATGAAATCTCAATCATTAATAGGTAGGTACTCTACTAATGATTAACCATTATGTTTATAGATTTCCTTTTTGTTTTTAATTACAAAATGACGAAAATGAATTTCAGCCCAAAATTTTCTCCAATTTAGCAATAGAAGTATGAGAAAGAAATGGGTTACGTGCAATTTAAAATACTGTTTCAAATAATGATGAAGGCTAATTACGACATAAGACGACTTACGACTTGCTGCGAAATGTAAACAACTATCAACTAATATATAAAATTGAATACCTATAAGGAATTTTATTTTTGAGATTTGAGACTTTTTAGAATACATTGAACTTACCCATTTTAAAAGGCGACTAAGGAATAACAAAGCGGCCACCACCAAGCCCTGATGAATTACACCACCTTCATAAGAGTAGACTCGCCAACTCGCTTGGCCAGCGTGCCGTTTTAAGGCCTTACATCCCTCATGCACAAGACAATGTGTATGAAAGATATTATTTATATGATTCACGTATATTTTCTTAAGACTTAGACAGTTAAAATCTCTCAACTTTCAAAATCACACTTTATTCATATAAGTAGGTAAAGCATGACTGAGTTTGATAATCAGTCAAAGGTAGTCAAAATCAACTAAGTATTTTCTACGACCGCAGTTCAAAATATCCAATAGTTTTATACATTGAATGCATGAATTTTATATTTATTTAGTATCGAAATAATTTTCTGTGAAAGAAGTTTAATGAATTTAAACTATTCAGGTATACCTATCTAATAATTGTAATTCCGTATGTCGTCAGTTTGTAAATTTATTTCTGCCATATAGGTGCGGATACTGTTCGGTAGGTTTTGTAAAATAAAATTTTATTTTATTCAATTCACAGTATTTATTAACTACTTTCAAATAGTACCTATTATAAAAGATACCTGCTATGTTTTCGAGCAATAAATGAGATTAAAACTTATTAATAAAAAATCTTACAAGCATATACAAATGAAATAAACAAAAAATAGTTTGCAATTTGGTTGTTACCAGTTCCAATATTTTAATATTGGATATCTCTCATGGCAGAAGGGCTCTTAATTGATAATGGACATATCACGCAATAAATATTACTTTTGACATAAATTTAATTGCCCAACGACCCTCTGTCAAATAGACCTTCACCGATCACAATTATATTCGCTAAAAATTATTTAGTTAAATTTTACGTTTACACCATTTGGGAAGATGCATTTGGGATAAATACAATACTTATACTGTGATAATGCAGAGTAATAATCTCATTACTAATTATTACTATCTAATTTAATCACGTAGATATATTGTTGTTAGATATGTTAATATAGATATATACTTAGTTAGATATAGATATATATTGTTCGTAGATATATATATATTGTTTTGTGTAGAATAAAATATATAATTATTAACTTTAATTTGTTGATGAGACGTGAATAAAAAAGTATTTGTTTATAAAGAAGTGAATAAAAAATGAATGGACACATAGAAGTTGGACACACAGACACATACTATGTTTTTCACTATTTTTATAAAGGAAATTTATACTTATTATACTCTTATCGTAGGTATGCTTTTTTTACATTTACCCCATCCCATCTCTTCAGGAGGAAAATTCATCCCCTATTCGCCGTTACTTTATCCTCCAATTTTCTTTCCAAATAGGTATACCTAGGTACTTTGCAATCTGCAAAGGTAGTTGACACAATCGGGGATGTGCTAACGTTTGATCAATATTTGTATTTTAGGAATGAATTTTAAGAAAAAGTTGGAAAAATGCGGTGAGATAGGATAGAATAGGATTGGAATGGGCTCTGGCATATCTCACACACCAACGAACATGGAAGAATAAGATAAAGTGGATAAGTCAATTTACGGTAGTCTTTGTGAGAAAGGGGTAAGTCGAGTGCGCCCAGCGGCTATGGGTATGCAGCGTACACCCTCCCTCTCTGAGACTCATGAAATCTTAAATTCATAAAGCCAGTAAGCATGTGGTAAATCATGTAAAGCACTATTCATATAGTAGGTATGAGAAGCTGTCGGTATTTTTTAATTACTCATTGCAATGTTACCAACCCCTTCAGTATCCATCCACTGCTGAGATGTATGTCCTTATACACTTATACTTATACTTGTACACCACGCAGGCCAAGCGGGTTGGCGTGTCCACTCTTTCAGTGGTGGTGTAGTTCCTCAGAGTTTGTGGCAGCCGCTTTGTTTAGTCGCCTTTTACGATACCCATGGAAGTTCTGGTGGTCCTATCCTAAAGCCGGTCCACACAGCACGGCACTACCAATACACAATTAAAACAATATTTCCCAAAATATATTTTATACAAATGCTCTAAGCACTTAACTAGGTGCACTGAGGAAAAATCTAATCAAAATTCTTGTATCTGAATACCAGAATTTCGGTTATACCCATTAAAGACTATCAAATTTCTTGTTAAAAGTCGACCGACGTAACCCGGTCAATGGTAAAAATATCTATAGATATCATTTGGAGTATATATATATATCATCAAAATAGCTAATTTTCAAAAAATGCTAATTGTCGAAAACGGAAATTGTCAAAAAAGCAAAACGTCAAGAACGTTTTTTTGTATTATAGGTAGGTAAATAAATTATCTTGGACAATTGGACATAGATCATTTTGAACGAACTTTTAGCACATTAATATTTTGCCATACTAATGATTATGTAGGTAGGTACCTACTATTGTTTGTGATTTTGCGATTTTGACCATTTGCATTTTTGACAAAATGTGTTTTTTGACAACTTGCTTCTTTGACAAATTGCTATTTTGAAGTTACACTCCGAATCGGATAATATTATTGTACTTACAATTAAAAGTACCTACCTAATAACTAATCCATTAATATTTGTTTCGAACAATTTAAAATTCTAATTTCTGATTGGTCAAAGGCGCGATCAAAATATCAATGTACAAAGGAATCTACTGATACGAAATGCAGTTGAAATATTAATTTCCAATTTCCATCTCCCCTGAAGATACTTCTTTTTGGAATTTCCCCCTTTTGTATGCAATAGACGGTCGATTGAACAATTGGAGAGTATTTTGTTCGGTTGTAATTAGATAAGTACAGAGCATGTACCCCATTAGTTTGAGTTTATACTCAATAATATAAAATAAATCTTTTTTTAAATAATATAAAATAATATAAATCTTTATAGATAATTATCGATCTTTTCATGTTTTTCTAATTGAAATTTTAAAATATGTAAGTGTATTTTTGACGAAACTTACAATAGACATTATCTTACAAACTTACAATAATACAATAGATATTATCTTACAATCTTACAATAGATATTGTCTGTGTATTGAGTAATCTATCTAACTTATGTTATTCTTATCTAACGTATGTCAAAATAAATTTAGTTGTATTCTTTATTTTTACTAGAAGCGAAACTTATAACTAAAATAAAAAATCTTTGGAATAAAAAAATTAAAAATCTCCAGCTCACAGTGCAGTTCTAACTGACCTTCTGACTTTCGACTGTGTTGTGTAAATTAACATTTATTGATTTTGACGTTTTGAAGAAAGTCGCCGGTAGTGGCTGGATGAGAAGACCGTGTGTAGAGTGGCGTTCCTTAGGAGAGGCCTATATCCAGCAGTGGAGAGACACAGGCTGATGGTATTTTATATGGTATGTAGGTAGGTGGGTACATCTAAATTTTATTATGTACATTATTGTAATAAATGAGTCTTGGTTTAAAATACCGATGTTTTGCTTCAGACCGTATTTTTTTATAGGAAAGGGCAGAAGCGGACACTTGCCGTCTATTTTTTTTATAGAAAAGGTGGCAGACGAGCGGGCGATCCACATAATGGTAAGTGGTTACCGCCGCCTATGGACACCTGCAACACCAAGGGGGACGCGAGGATCTTTTCCTATCTGTCTACGTTTCTCCCACCAGTGGGGTAGAACAGAGATGTTCATTCTGCCCCACTAAGTACATATATAGCTATAGTGAGGGTGATATGAACAAATTTCCGTTTCAATTTCGCTCCACTGGTGGGACAGAAGTAGTGGGTCTATCGTGACATTATAGTTTGGTATATGAAATGACTATGAACACTATGAAAAATAAATATCAGTTAGATTTTATATGTGCCCACAAAATAAAAAGAAATAGAAAATCAAAGAAAAAATAACTATAGTCTTCTCGCTTTGGCTCGAAAATATCATCTATTTATCTTATATCTATTTTCTAATACAATAAATACCTATTTTCTCCGTGTTTATTATTTTCCACTTCTAAAATCAATTTTTACACACAGAAACAAAAAGCCCTCTCCTTAATCACACAAAATATGAAAAAGAGATGCCAATTAACCCTCTACGTTAAAAAGGACAAAAAGGCCGCCATTGTAGGGACAATAACACCATAACACTAATCCACCGCGATCCCTTCGGGTCCCTCACTCTCAACCCTCCATCCAACCCTTGGAAGTACCGTTGAAATGTTTTAACGTTACAAAGTGTTTGGTTGACAAGTATCGACTTTGTTTTGTACGTAAGTAGGTAATATTTTAGTAATATATTTCAAAACTATTTGTAATGTCGTATATTTTGATTTACTTTTAGCAGTATATTTTATTAATTTATGCCGAGTTGCCATTGCCAAATAATAGGCTCGTCTGCCATCTATTGTATAAAAAAAATACAAGTTGTTAAATAATAAAATAATTATGAGCAATTTCCAGGACAACAATCTTAGTAAAGATAAAACAAATAAAGATAAAATAAATTTCTACGTATAATAAATGAAAACAAATAAGAAATCATAAAAAATACTATGGCTTGTGTGTTCACAGTTAACTCATATTTCGGTCTCATGCTATTTTTTTGGGACACCCTGTTTTATATAGGTGTTATTATAATTTTAATACTTAAGCAGGTATTATATTACTATTATTAATATATATTACTATGTATATTTAAGTGGGTATCATTCCGTGACGATATATCGTCCGTGCTCACAGGATGCTCCAAATTTCAAGTAAATTTTTGTATGATATATGATGACAAAGGTTCTTTGTTTTGTATGTCTATCATACCATACCATCAGCCTGTGCCTCTCCACTGCTGGATATAGACCTCTCCTAAGAAACGCCACCGCATACGGTCTTCCGCTCTTCTCATCCAGCCACTACCGGCGATTTTCTTCAAGTCGTCAGTCCGCCTGCCTGGAGCTGGTCCTACGCTACGTTTCCCGGTACTTGCTAGCATCAGAGTATTGCTGAAAAGATCAGCAAGCTGAACAGGCAGTCAAACATACAATCGTATGGGATCAGATCAGCAAGCTGAAGAGCCAGTCCTCTTCAGCTTGCTGATCTTTTGAACTATGTCGGCCGCATTACTCCTTCCCTAAATCTCCTCGTTACGGATTTTATCTAACAAAGACACATCAAAGCATAGCTCTCTCCATCGCTCGCAGAGTTTTGTATGTATGTACTGTATGGCTAGCAGCTTTTGCTGATGCGCCCATGTCAATACATTAGTGCTGCCTTCTTTGTGTCTAAACATTTTTTGAATTTACTCACTCCATTTTAATTATTCACTCACAGTTTTAATTATCTTGTATGTAAAACAATATGTGAAGTAGGGAAAAAAATGCATTTATCTTAGCGTTATGATAAAATAGTTAGGCCCGGCGTAAAAACCCACCATCTTATATATAACTCAATCTCATTAAAATCAATGTCGCCCGTATGTTGCAGGCAGCACAAAAATAATGGCAAATCCAATAATAGCCGGTGTTCGATCAGACAAATCGGATTACAGCCGGGATCAGATGTCTCGGCTACGAACGGAAAAATTATTAGCAATAGCGGATTATAGCTTTGATATTAATTGTTTTCTGTAATCTGTAACAATTTATTTAGTTACTACTAAGAAAAGAGTATTTTCATTTAAAATATTTTCCACGTCAATAGGTAAGCTGCCAATCACAGTAATTTCTCACAAAAATAAAAACTTTAACTGAAAAATTAAAAATCAAGTCATTGGCCGATACAAAAACAGTTTGAGCTGGCTGACATTGTCGCAAATGTCATGTTAAATTTTATGACGAATAAAGATAACAATCGCTACCGGCAATCAGTCTGCTGTAAGTAAAAAGCTTAAGCTATATTAAGATACAGCTTTAGATTTTGCTTCTTAGGCTGTCTTTCTCGAGTTGAAAAATTGAGAGGCGTAGAATAGTATGGGATGGGAATGATCTATCTCACTACTAAAAGACGTACGTACATTAATTAGGTGAATAGGATAAAGTGGAAATGGATGAACTAGGTACATTTCACGATAGTCTTCTGTGACAGAGGGGTAATGCGACCAGTCGAGTGCGCCAAGCGGCTGTGAGATTGCAGTGTGCACTCTCTCCCTCCCAATTGTATTTCTAATTACTTATACTTTGTATTTCTCTATATGTTTTTGGTGTACAATAAAGTAGATATATCTGTCTATTTTTCTATCGTGGTTGAAAGGTATATAAATTCTGACCACAGAGACTGCGGTTTTAGAAGTTCTTCTTGCTAACCGCAGCAAGTGAACATACTCACCACAATCTCTAGAACATACGATACTTAATCAGAAGTACCTCTATAACTATACTCACGAGTCTACTGATTTCACCGAATGGAAATCGCCGGACCGCACGTCGATCCATCATCTGGCATGGAAATCTAATTTGTTCCCATTCGGCAGAACACGTTCGCCCCTAAATAAATTACCGACGACACGCTCGCACCCGATTACTGCGATAGCCGATTTATTTTTACTACTGCTACCGTTGAGCTACTATTTTTATTAGATCTTTTGGTCAAACATATAATGAGAATGCTCTCCGGCTAGGTGAAATGAGAACTTAAAAAAAGTCAGCGGTAGTCCAGCGGATAAGATTTGTATGTCTGGGTTTTTCATCAAGCGTGTCTCTGCTGATTTCAGGGATTCACGTGCTTCACATCTGTATAACGCACTGTTACATAGCAGTATTGAGTACGCAGCAACAATATGGAGTACACCAGAACGCATCCAGCGTGCATTCACCAGGTTTCTTGCGTACAATGATTGCCAATACCCTTATCGTGTTAATTACTATACACGGCTCTCTTATTTCGGAATATCAACGTTGGTAGCGTGTCGGAAGGTTTCCTGCATAGTTTTGTTGCACAAAATATTAAATGGCTGCTTGTAAATGAATACCTGAGGTGGTAAACCAAATTCGCCTTGCTGTTCCTCGTTTTATGCCAAGATATCCTTTATGCACCGTCCATAATAACGAGTTAAATTGTTTCAAGTTCTTTTTTGCATTTGTTAAATTAAAAGGTTTAATGATCTAGTAAATTGTAATTTAACGGTATTTAATTGGATTTATTTATATTCATCCAATTTTAATTTTGTTTATACACGTATTTTATCATAATTTTATCATGTGCAATAAATGCACCTGTTACCGTGTGCAATAAATAGCACTTATAAGCTTTTAAATGATACGATAAAACTTATAAAATATAATAGCTTTTATAAGTTTTTACCATTTGTATTTTTTGTGTAAATGCTATATTGGTGTATCTAGTAAATAAATAAATAAATAAAACGCAGATGCAAAAACCTAATTAATATGTGTTGCAATGCAACCAGCCCTTTCAGTATCCGCTGCTGGACGTGGGCCTCCTCGTGCATATTGACTTGTTCATGAAGGATGTATGGCCTTAAAACGGCACGCTGGCCAAGCGGATTGGAGAGTCCACTCTTTTAGAGGTGATGTAGTTCCTCAGGGCTTGTGGTAACCGCTTTGTTATCCTTTTGTCGTGCTTTACGACACGCACGAGAAGAGATGTATGTCGTAAAAGTCTAATTAATATATATGTAATTTGAAATCTGATTCCAAAATAAACTCAAATCTAATCACATTAAAAAAGAGACCCATAACTTCTAAAAGAACATTTTCGCATTTTTATAATAAATATTGAAAACATCATACGCAATTATTACATCATGTTGGACATACATACCATTCATAATCCCAACGGTTTTCTATTACGAAACCGACTAAAAAAAACCTCTAGGAACGAATTAGCGACCAGACGTGCACATGTCGCGGACTGCGACAAAACAACGACAAACATCACTTGGCCTTCACAACATCCTACGAGTACTTCAGTACATCCGCTTCTCACAACACATACGTTAAATCATGGGCAAGTGTAATAAAAATTAAAATCTATATGGTTCCATTCACACCGAGTCTTGAGACGTAAACAATCATACCAGAATTTGTACTTACTCGTAAATGTATTTATTACTTTTGAAACGATATCATATTATTAATAAGGCTATAATATAAATCACCAAATTTAAAAAAAAGAAGATTTAGAATAATATTCGAGTGTAATTAATTAATTATCGTAAATCAATAAGTTTTTTTATTCAATTTTATATAACATACAAAATGGAAATGCATTTTACAAATGGTTATTGGGTCCAAAAAAGCTGTTATAACTTAAGGAGTAACTTAAGGATATAGTAATTATAGTTACTAAATAGATATTACCTTCATAAACATTATTCATATAACATGCATGCTAACATTTTTATAATAAATGCATATACACATGTAGGTATCTAATATTTAGAATTTGGATGTCTAATAAAATACAATTGATATATACTAGCCTACATCGTGGTTGAAATGGTAGACATGAATATTATATTAAACCAACGGGCTATTCTAGAACCTGGCGTCTAAAGCCTAAAATGGGGCTTTAGCTAATTGTTATTCTAATTATCTTCAACTAAATAACTAACTAACCAAATTTCCGGACATTGTAAATCCAGCAAAGATTCCAGGGTCCCCCCATTAAGCTAATGGCTCACACGTGGCTGTTCGCGGCGAATTCGGCAAATCCCTTCGTCGTATAAAAGGCGATTTACTGCTCCAATTCATTATTAATGGGCCCTTTGATGTGGCGACAACAAGAGATGATTAGTTGATTGCTCTTGATTTTTAGGCAAGGTTAAATCTCGTAATGATTTTAATTGAATAGATGTTGACATTGGTTAAAGAATAAGTCTCGTATAAAAAATGTTATAATATCTTCTTAATAAAAATCTAACACTGACTGACTGACAGACAACGCACAGCCTAAACCGGTGGGTCTAGAAGCATGAAATTTTGCACAGGAGTTCCTTATATAACGTAGGTGAGCACTAAGAAAGGATTTTTGAAAATTCATCTCCTAAGGGTGTAAAATAAGGGACGAAAGTTTGTATGGGAGAAAAGTCGGATGGTTCCTGAGATGTTGCCGATTAGAAATCTCATCGGGCACACGGCCAGTTTATCTATAAATAATCTATAAAAAATGTTATAATATATAAGAATAAGTCTCCTATAAAAGAGTTGTTTGCGAGTTTTATCAAATAATTGATTTACTTAGAGAGATTTTAACTGTCAATATTGATTTAGATACAGTGTCCTAATTATGCAAATAAATCAGTTTTAATTTCCATTTTATAGTCCATTAATGATGGTGACCGTGATAATGGTGCAATAATTCCATGAAAAAAATATTGTATTGACTATTGTATGGCCTTGTATTTATCTACGTCGGCTAACGGATTTACGAAATCATTTGGCCTTCTCTAATATACAAGCGTAGTACGATAAAACACTGATACCTACTTTAGAGGTAGTTCAGGTTTAAATTAGGTATTACAAGACCTGAAGAACTTCACTACCTATAAAAGAGTGAACTCGTCAAGCCGCTTGGTCAGTGTGCCGTCTTAAAGGCATACTTACATCCCTCACGCACAACACAATGTGTATGAGGCAGCCCGTGGTCAGCAGCGGACAATACAAGGGCTGGTTATTACGGTTGGTTGTAAAATAGCTTGGTAACTTAGAAATACAAATAAAACTAACTCTTCAATACAAAGTGTTTTGAAAGCTTACTATTGCACACAAAAAAGTGGATTTATAATTAATTGTAGTAAATAAAGCTACTAATATAAAACAAACAAGACAAATGTCAGACACGTAAAATAGCGCCTTTAAAAACAAATTCCTTGACCCTCTAACCCTCTAATCTGTAAATCTAAACCTTATTAGAATCTTCCTGCCAACGAGTTGTGTTGCGAAACAAGCGGACCACATCAAACGTCGGCGAAGTTCTAACCAATCAGTTGACATCTGGTGAATCATAACCGCCAATAGAATTGATTGAAACTGTCTTTCATATGCCGGTCAGAATTGTGACGCTGAAGAAGGCAACTTCAAAAATAGAAAAAAATCATTTAAGTCAGTTTTAAGTTTAAACTAATCTAGATCTAGTTCTGGGGACTTAGAAACTGTAATCAGTTGATTGAAGACTAAAGAATTATACCAGCCTTTAATTGACTTGATTGATGAAATTTATTATCCTAAAGAAACAGAACTAGAAGATGACTATTTGCCAACAACCATAGAATTATATATTTTACCGTTTTTGTTATTTTTATGAATTTACAATATTTTTAATTCATATGATTGCAGATGTTTTTTTAAGTATTTTTAGATGTTTTTTTAAGTATCTACTTTGGCACTTATAGACTGCGAAGGTCTAAAAACGGTAAAGTGCGAAACGTAACGCTACCCGCCCAACGAGTAACGACTTTGACCTCAATTTGCGAAGCTCGACTTCAGTCACACGAGCATCGGTTACAGGCGTGATTTCGTTAATAGCTTTACTACATACATTTTGAAAACTTCACATAACAAGATACTTATTTTATACTTATAACATACTGGTTTATATTTTTTATACTCTTAAAATGTGTTTGTTATTCAGGATAGGTATATCGGGATGTCAGTAATTACTTCTACCTTGGTAACATGATGATAATTAGTAAGTAGAAGTAATTTTTGTTTAGAAACAACAATCAAACGACAAAGTTAAGGGTATTTTTATTTTTGATATTGTAAATACTTAAAAGAAAATAATCTCACAGACTATTCTAAAGATACGGTAAGTGGGTCTTCGTTTCCTTATAAAAAACTAGCGACCCGCCCTCGCTTCGCTTCGGTTTATAAGAGGTATTCTTTTCAATTTTTTTTTTAATTTTACCATAAAATATAACCTATATTAGACACGGATAATGTAGCTTCCTATTTGTGAAAGAATTTTTGGAATCGGTTCAGTAGTTCCAGAGATTACCCCCAACATACAAACACACGATTTTACCTCTTTAGTATAGATAACCAGAAGTAATGATTATATCCAATTTATATTCTACGCTGAGAAAACATTCAACCTAGCACTATTAATCCATGATTATCTGGGACCTTTTAGAATTTGGAAGTAGTTAAAAAATCTTCGACGAAGAACTGCCGACATAGCTCAAAGAATCACCCCGGTGAAATGATAATAGGCAGGCCATATATGACTGATAACCGACGAGAGAGAGAAGTTCTCGAATGGAGATCACGTGTCGGGAAACGCGGAGGATGCCCTCTAGCCAAGTGGACTGACGACTTGAAGAAAGTCGCCGGTTTTAGCTGGATGAAAAGAGCAGAAGAAGACTGTTTGTGGTGGCGGTGGAGAGTGGAAAGATACAGGCTGATGGTATGATAAATAAAAATTCTTAGTGGTCTTGGTGAAGATGCAGCAGCTCTTCATATTCTTATAAAAATGAGCCAAGAAATAATTGCGTCCAATTGAGATTCTGCCCTGAGAAAACATTCAATCTCGCACAATTAACACCTCTTAACCCGCTCGCTCGTTCGCACGACAATCAACGCTATGCTTTGTGTGTATTAATCGCTGTGTTTATTGTGCAATATTCTTTGCACCACAGCTTCAATAACATACATATATTGTATTTTAAATTTATCAGAAATTAAAAAGAAAAACAAGAAAAAAAAAAATAACGTACATAATTAGTTCCCATAAAAATGTGTAAATTAACGGTTTTCAAACTTTAGCAGAAACGTTTTTCATTTCAATTATTTTCAAATATGCTGTTAGATGCAAAAAAACTTGAAAATTTAAAGTTTAATCTAATCAAACGCTACTTAATAAAAAAAGTCCCACTGTACGGCACTTATTTATATACTGTATATTTATTTATTCCATATGGTTCAATCCTGTATCCTGTTGATTATTAAAAACAAAATTATTTTTAAAAGTCTACGATCGGTGACTATCGATAAAAATCTGCATATCATATACCTACGTCACTATGGTTACCTTTATGTATAAATACCGCACCGCACCGCGTAAACATAGTAATGGCTTATTTTTACCTTGGAATCTACACTATTATAGACATTTTGTTTTAATATCAGTTCATTGTCCTTCTGTCTGTGTCATTATCCTTGGCTATTATATGGATTCCTAGCAAAAGCAGTATTTTCTTTAAAAAAAACCATTAAACTAGCGGCAATTGTGTTAGAATTCTCTATACTTAAAGCCAGAAGAAAACTTACAACGTGATAATCCACTCATTAAAAGTGGTAAGAACTAAAACGCTTTAGGGAAGCGAGATCGAGCGAGAATAAAATCTCTATTAGTAGTTGTTAGGTTTTTGTCCAAAAAACCGGTTCGTTTTTCTTGTAGACCCAGATTCAACGGTTTACTCAATTCTATTGTTTTAACATTTAAAAATGTTTACCCAGTGTAAAACTTAATGTTGTTAATGTTAACTTTAACATTAATTTTATGTATTCTAAGCTACGGTACCTATATATTGTATAGGCCTTAGTTGCCTGAAATAAATCAATAAAACGCTTAGATGACTCGACTGCGCGTTCCCACGTTGTCCCACCCACAATTGCCTCCGTTTCCCTAAACACCGACGTCCGTGAGATTCAATCTAGACTGTTGTCCATTTCGTTGCATCTCGACAAGATTTCATGTAATTTGCTACGACTTTGACTCATTCGGGACATGAATGAATCTTCAGATACTGTGACAATAAGATTAGATAATCAAAAAATATTTCAAATATTTGATAACGTAACAATTTTGAAATTCGGTCTAAGATTCCTATTCAAATAAGACAAATAATTAAATTAACAACAGCAAAAATACTGCAAATCTATGGTTGCAAATTTAAAGGGGAGTTAGGTTTAGGTTCTCTAAAGATAGAGATTCCCATGAAGCTTTGTATTGAGATTCTTAATAATTTAATATTAACTTCAATTGCTCAAAAAATACGTTATCTTTTTGACCACTATTTGCTACTCGTTTGAATGCAAGTTTTAAAAAAAATTATTTGTTTAAATTTTATTCCACAGACCAAATGAACAAAAGGCGGACTTAATACCTTATGACATTTTCTACCGGTTAACCTTCAAAGATTACTAAAGGATGCTTCGGGATCTATCAATTGAAGTTAGCTAAGATGCTTCGGGATCATTATTTATCAATTGAAGTTAGCTAATTAATCACTGGGGCCGTGTGATGTGGGCCGCCTATAGAATAGCAGCACCTCTTACCGTGTGTGTCGTAAAAGGCGACTAAGGGTTAACAAAGTGGCTATCACAAACCCTGAAGAATTAGACCAGCTCTAAAAGAGTGGACTCGCCAATCCACTTGGCTTGCGTGGCGTTATAAGGCCATACATCCATCATGTACGAGACAATGTGCATGGGGAGGCCCATGTGCACCAGTGGATACTGAACGAGCTGGTTGCATCGCATTTGCATTGGATACAATCACTAATTGATTTCCCATATTTCTATTTAATTTTCTTTGTAAAAATTTCTTTCTTGTCGTCGGCATGTATTAGATTTATATTTTGTGTTTGTATTTTATCAATGCATCTATTGTATGTATACGTATATATGTATTTACATGTAAGTGTGTATATATACGTGTTACTATTTTATTTTACGTTCAGTTAAGCAAGGACGTTACTTTGCACCGCCTTCATGCATGTCCGTTTAACCATAGGTTGACTGATGGACAATGCCACCAGGCATTAAGTCCGTCCTCTGTAACATTGCTGTGCAGTAAGGTTTAAATAAATAAAATAAATTCCAAGTTCCAAACTCATTCACACTGTCAAAAGTCGTCTGGGCACCGTCTAATCAAACCCGAATCATCTAGGACAGTTCCCACGGCACTACGCCTACTTCGTGTTAGTCATCCTGCTACAGTTTGTCATCTGGTACTTTAATTGACCCAAGAGATATCTACTCGTAAATTAAATCGTGGTTCATCAATGTCTTGACTGTGTGAATGTTTTTTGTTTTGCACTGACGGCCTTGGATTGTGAATCAGACGTTTGGCTTATTAAAGAGACATTGGGCAACCTTGGCGCCTTCTCCATGACCGGAACGAATACATTAATTTGTCGTGAATGGGTAGCAGGCAATAATTTTCATCAAAAGTAAACGTGGTTTCAAAAAGAATTTGAAAGTTACTGTGTCTGCCAAATTATGACTTCGACTGACTTTTATCGATGAAACAGCGTACCTAATTGCTCAGATCACACGGCATGAAGAGAGAATTAACGATAGAAACTAATGAATTTAATGGCTTATATAAGATAGAACCACTTATCAGAAATTGAAGTGTGTTGGAACGAAATGAAGAATATGTTAAAAAGGGTTACTGAAAGAAAAGACAGATCTTAAGTGATTTGTTTTGATACGAAATTCAACTGACGTAAATACCAAATTTTTATACCCTTAATTACAGTTTCTGATTTGACTATACTTGTGATAATACGTTTTAAAAGTCTTGCCACTGTTAGCAGAGACTAAAAACCTTTATTTGTCGTTAAAATATTTTTTTTCAATAATCCTTAATGCTACGATGATTTGTAACACTATTTAGGCATTTGAGATTATTAACAAATACATTTAAATAATTTTAATAAGCATTAAAACAATTTATATCAGCACCTTCGACTTCCTCTGATAGAGATATTCGAAGAAAACAAGTTTTACATAATTAATGGCAACATTATCGAATTCTTTATCGGGGTCACAAAAAATTCGAGTAAAAATAATCTGAGGAAATGACCTGACCCCAGACCACATGTTTGCATGTGGAGAAATAAAGGGACCCTGTTTGAATATAATGAAATAGTGTTTTGCTTCGATAAGGTTAGTGTGTTCTCTAGACTGCATGTCACCAACACGATATGAAATATGCGATCTCTGCCGTGTGCTCTGAGGAGTTTTATAAAAACATTCCTTGGCATAAGATTTAAATCTGTTGAACAAAAAAGTTTCCTTGGCATTGGATTAAACGAATATAATTCTATGTATTCTAAATTTTAATAAAATTTACACTTAAACGGACAAAAATTATCATTACATTTTTTTTACAATGGAATTTCTAACCAAACCATTAAGATTATGGAGAAATAATTAGATGAGCAGCTAATTAAAAGGTAGGCTAATTTCGGCGGCGCATCCGCATACCCCCTAGTGCTGCAGGTGTCCATGGGCGACGGTAACACTTACCATCACGTGGGACAGCTTGCTCGTCCGCCCACTTGTCTATAAAAAAAAAGGTTAGTTTAGTTCTCCGGGAGTCCCGCGTCCTTCTACTTTGTAATGACATTCATCGTAATTACAATTGAATTAAAATTCAATTCAATTGATATTAAAAGCATTCAATTCAACTATTATTCAAAAATAGTTTGTTTTGTTGATCGCGATCAAACTTCAAGCTCATTTAATATCTTATGTTGCTCGTATATATTATGTAACAATATTATGTAACGTCCGGTTAGGTTTAACCTAGACTTTAAAAAACGAAGACAAAGATAAGAATGCTATCTCAGTGTTATGAATATATTGTCACAATATCGTATCCGCCAAGAATCCTAAGTCGATACTCAGTGACTTGTTTGTGAGTTGCCGTTTGTACAATACGCCCACTGTGCTGATAGCGAGTGCTGACCACCCAAGCACAATGTAATTCGACACTCTGGATCAGCAACTGAAATCTTTAGAGAGGACTCGGCGATAACAGGTGCTTGTGAAATATTTCAGAACGCCGTTAGAGATAGTAGACCATGATATAAAATGTACTATGCTCACCAACGAACATACAAAATGCTTTCCAGCGATGTACGATAACGATTTGACAGGTTAACAAATTTTCGTACAATGAGAGTGATTAGATAAAGTCGCCTGTGAATGTTCACTGGAATATCTTATTTTCTATTGTTTTAAAACGTATACATACATAATGTAATAATGCATCTATTAGGAATAAATGCATGGAATAAAGTTGAAATGCATGTTCAATAGTTGTTTATTTTAATTTTACTACGCTGCTACTAATTTTTTTTTTTTTTTTTTTATGTACTAAGGCGGCAGTCCAAAATGACAAATGTTGGCACGCCCCCGGATGCGCTGCCTACCTTTGGAGATATAGGAATGGATTTCGAGAAAGGGTTGGGAAAATGGGCAGGGATAGGATGGGATGGGAATAGGCTCTGGCATATCTCACTCACTACCGAAACACGTGCGTACATTGAGGATATACGATAAAGTAAGAAATGCAGTACATTTAAAGGTAGTCTTCTGTGAGAGAGGGGTAACGTGGGCAGTCAAGTGCGTCCAGCGGCTGTGGGAATGCAGCATGCACTCTCCCCCTACAATATATAATAAAATCATATAAGAAACGTGCAGTATACTCATAAGAAGTTATACTTGACCCTGAGTTACTAGATATTATAAGAAGGAAAAATAAGTACCAAATAAATATTGCCTAAGGTAATACAGGACTATTCTACCTTTTAATTTAAACCTGTCAATAACAAATTAAAATTTAATTTTAATTTGTTATTTGAAGAACATTGATGTGTGTGTGTGTGACGATTCTGAGGATGTATATTTATCTATATAAACGGGTCTTAACGCGAATGTTTACCTTATTTATTTTACTCAACGTTTCGGTTGGGTTACACCAATCATGGTCACGAGCTAACTGAAGAGGCGGGTAGTCCCCAACTAGGCGGTAATTGCGAGCAGTTTCATCAGCTACCCGCATTTGGCCTTCATAGTCCGGAAGTAGCGTCCGACGAAAAATCGCGAGGTTAAATTTTATTAAATTTATTAATCACTGAATTCCATGTCGACGACACTTTGTATTCATCTTCTCGACTGAAATTTTAATGTTTTTTTATTTCAATTGCTTCACGCACAATCCTGGAGAAATAGTGGCGGTCAGTGGAGAGTATTAATAAATAAAGTAAGGCATTACTAAATTGGAGGAAAATATTTAAAATAAGAATCAAATCAAAATAAATATCTGAGGATGTATACGTAACGTTGTATATATCTAAGTATTTATGTGTATACAGTTGTGTGTGTGAGGAATTAGTGATTGTTAGATGTACGTAATTAACCATTTTTTAGAATATTGTAAAACTTATACGTTTAAATGAACATAGGTTAATGTCACGAATCTCGCTTTATCATGAAGATGAAGCGGGCACTCGCAAGTGTGACATAAATATTTTCGCACTTCATTCACTCACATCTATAAATACCGATCTCTCCCTTCCTTTGTCCATTCATCTCCCATCGAACGATTTGATGCACTAGCTAATAATAATTGAGTGAATGAATGCCCACTGCCATTCATCATTGTAAATGCTGCATTGTCTTAAAACTATGGTTAATTGATGTCGAGCGGTGTTCTTTCAACCAGATAACTCGATGTTGGTGGCATTTTATTTATCTTGTTGAATTCCAATACAGATTGTATCCTGTATAAGCGATACTAAATAGTGTCATTCAGTCAGAAATGACATACCTCGCTCCTTGTCAATCCAACTACATCAGTATCATGACATAATGTTTTAATAAAGGGTCTGTCTTTTATCTTTTATTACCATTTAGTACGATTATTGTTTACATGAGTAAAATTATTTTAATTAATTTTAAAACTTTTAAAAATTGAATGATACCTATACATAAACGTCACCAACATTAAATATATTTTAAATATTAGCTTTTAACAAATTCAAAAGTATTCATACGCAACCCTCTCACGAAAGTCAAGTTCACTTGTACGAAATAAAATCAAAGTGATTTTATAAGCCAGACGCCGGCGCCATCCCCGGCGATAAGTGGCCCCCTCCACTCCTCAAATTACCAATGTCCGGCACTCCTCGGTTGTGAAGGAATTACATAGCGAATAAACTTGATTATTATTTAGCTTGTCGTTTGCTTTGTGAAAGACACGTGACAAGCTGAAATATTTTTATGTACTCTTATAATATTAACTTATCTATCAATGCACGCACGTACCGCGCCATCTCTGCATAGCCCAAAAGTCGACTGGGGGATAATGCTTCTAAGCACTAAGCCGGCCTTTTATCACTTTGTGCAAATAATAAATGAATAAATCGTTTAATATTAAAAGACTGGACAGTGGGCTACCCTATGGGCGAACAAATTGTATACACGTTAAAATTTTATATTCCTCTATTAGTGGTACAAAATCAAGAGTGCTTGGAGCATCAGCTTTGTAGACGATAATTAGTGCCATAGCTGTAATTGTCTCAATTTCAAGTAGATCTTCAGGCACATTTAACTTCACTACTGCAAAAAAAAGTGCTATTTCACTTGAGTCTTCGGACACTATTTCAAACACCTACATTCAAAATTACTAAAGTACCGACAGTAAATCCCGGTTACAATTCGACTGGTAAGAATCAGCACGCGACACTAGTCTTGGTTCAAATCACAAGTGATTATAACTTCCAGATTTACATTTAAAGTACGCGTGTTACATAGGTAATATCCAATTTTCTGTAATTAGTTTAGACGTTGAACCATCTGTCGCTCTTTAAAAAAATTCTAAACTGCCTTTATGTTCTCTTTTACCGCCTGTCTTTTTTGTTAAAAACAGAGAAATTAAAACCTTATTAATCTATTGTTTACATTCGCCAATAGATAATTCTATCAACGTTAAACAATTCTTTGGTAACCAAGCAATTCTTCTCTATCGGGATTTATATCTAAAATTCAAATTTCTCATTTCGTAGGTGAAGTAAATCCGTCCCATGGGCAGAATCTGTGGACAAATATAGATCTTGTATCTTTTATCAATAACGCTTTAGATTTGTCGCTTATACCACATTGTAACACAGGAAGCGATGATACAATTGGCGTTGTCAGCGACAATTTAGTGATGAGCCAGCGCCCGGACGCCGGTCATTGATTCTTGGATGGTGGCGCCGTTTGGCGGGCCTTTTGTTTTTTAATATTAGCAGGGTTCCGTATATTATTTATATTTACTTTCTATAACTAACAGTTAAAGTAGAAACATTTGCCACCTGCTACTCTAGTAATCAATTACTCTCAGTTAAAATAAACAACGAATAATTTAAAAGTAAATTAATCAATCAATTGATGTAAGATCCAGAGCTTAGGTTAGGGCGCCGGATATCAATTAATTTCCCTTTTTGAAAACTACTTCTCAAAACGAAATGGAAATTTTTGAAACCAAACCACTTTAGTAACCATGTTTAGTTTGACTTTTATAGATGATCTAGAGGTTTACTCTGTTAAAAAGTACTTTATAAATGTTAGTAATCAAGGAATTTTCTAAAACTATAGTACTTTTTCAATTATTTTGTTTAGTCTCACCATGAGTCAATCTTGCAATTGCCAGTTTCGTTACATTGATAAAAATAGTGGCAAGGTTTTAATCATTGAATGGTCACACGATGGTGACGAATTGGTTATTTTTAGAGAACTACATAATTACCTACGAATGAAATAAAGTTATTTTTTGAGCATTGACTTTTAGCAAATTCTTCATCAAAAATTTACATTTTTTTCCAATTAACTCACAAAATTCTTTCCTTTTAGTGTTACAAAATGTAACTGAATAATTATGTCTCATTATCTGAAATTATGATAAAATCTAATATCGAAATTTGAGAATTTGAAAATTAAAATGACTCCCTCGCCAAGTACGCCATCAGTGTTTCTAACGCCTGTACTACCTATATTTACCATCTCATATGCAGATGAATAACTACTAATGTGAAAGGAAGTTACGATTACTTCGGCGCTGCCACCTACAACGAATATAAGCTGATCCAATATTCAGTCCAGATCGAAAGAACAATTATTGTAAAATAAAAGTACCTACACAAATTTCGTATTTACTATATATTGTGAATCGAGTCATAAACGCGTCCAATTGAAGGATTATGTTTACCTTCTATGTTACTCCGGCGGTGGTCAATCGTTGAGAGATAGATAATACTAGGGCTGTGAACAGTTTAATCAACTACCCGCATTTTATCTTCATATTCGGTATTTTCTATTTCTCCATCAACTAGTTTTTCATCATTAACATACAAACAGCCGATGTCTCTTGCGTAAAATCTAGATTCAATATTCCTTTGTTCAATGCTTCTAAAATATTGAGACAGCGTAATTTACATATTATTATCTATTATTATAGTATCCTTTTTTTTTTTTTTTTTTTTTTCGGAAGGACTAAATTCTTGTAGCCCTATTGGCCTTTCAAGAGTCACCGGACTTGAGTTATAGTATCCGCAAGACGATTGAAATATTCGAGATACGAATTTCAATATGTTCGTTACACGAATAATAATTGCGATATTCTAGATGATATTCTACAAAATGTATTTGTATCAGCATATACCTCGTGGCTACATCAAAGCGTTGCGAATCCACTCTTGACATAACCGCTGGGTCCGCCAAGCCGGCGCCACCGAATCGCTCTCTTCCTTCCAGCACTGATTGTCCTTGCCCCTTATCGTCCTTATCCTGTTTTCGAACGTACACTCGAGTTCATAATCTTATTACTGCTGAATTAAAAACAAATTTAACGTTCAACGCTCATTGTATAATCGGAGCCGAAAAAAATGTCATAATAAATTTGTCTCCTTGTCTGTTAGTTCTAATAGTAAATCACGTTTTACAGTTGCATCACCAACAACCTTCGAGAGCTACTTATAATAATAGGTGCCTATTATAAATTAATAACAGATTTGTGTCCTCAAACTTTTGCGTACACTTCGCAAAAGTAACTTGTAACTTTTGTAACTCTTCGCAACTTTCCTATTCCTAATTTTGGAAAAATATTTAAGGAAAGAAAGAGAGGCTCTCCAAACAGGAAGGAATAAAAATGATTCGTATCAGAGTTTCACTGAAAATAATCTGATCGAAAGAAGCCGTTAATACGATTCAAAAATTATTATGTAGATAAAAGTATTAACATTTAATTAATTAATTCATACATACCATTTATACGTTTACAGATTAAAAGTTATGACCGTTTATTTTGGTGCACTTTGGGAGAAGCCTATATCCAATAACAGAAGTCCTGTATATAGATACAGACTGATGACAATAATCCGTATAATGGCTATACAAGTTTGACAACTCTTTTCTTTCGAAAATGTTTTTGTTGTTATATGTTATTGCCGACCTTCTCGTTAACACTAACTGGAACGTTTTAACAGAGAGGACAATAGACCAGAAAAGAGACAAAAAGGTAATAAACGGACGATTTGACATTGAAATAAAATTACAGTTAAATTTTTAAAACGCCAATTTGTTCATTAAATCTATACATATAATAAAATCGTAACAAAGCCGTGTCTGTACATTTAAAAAAATACACAACCCAAAGTATTAGTTTTTAGAATTTTTGTCCGTCTGTCTAGATGCGCGTTCAGACAGTCTAAACGCGCATAACGCAATAACCGCGGGACGGATTTTAATGAAACTTTATGGATTTTAATAATAGTACTGGGTCATCATTTAGGGTAGGTTTGATCAAGATAAATTCAGGAGTTCCCACGGGAATACAAGTTCACGCGAACGAAGTCGCTGGCACCGCAAGTAAAAATTAAAATTAAATGAAGATTTGCCCATATTGCAAGCGATAACGTAAGAACGATATTAATTCTAAACGGCCTTGCTCTAACTAGATTCTACATTAAATTGGTTTGGAAAATAATAAATTGTCAGTGCTTCATCACCATATGCAATATATTAATCATTTTTGTAATCGATAAATGTAATCACATGTAATATATCTTGTTAAAGCGACCGTGATTACTACAACACCGTGTACCGATAAGTTTATCTGTCACAATCTTTAATCCCCTTGTAGATTGATAGTGGAAAAATATTAAATTAATCTAATATGAACACGAAAACGATTCAATCAAAGATCTTTAAATTTAAGGAATCAATAAATAGAAAATGATCGCAAATAAAATTTACAACCATTTATTAATTATACTTTACAAATAAAATAATAATATAATTTTATACTCATTTATTAACGAGTGTCATAGTAGTTTAATAACGTCATAATTAGGTGCGATGGAAATTAAACAGATTGTAGTAGAAAATTAGAGAATATAGAAAATTGGAAGAGTAGATCCGGCAGCTATGTATTCCAGACCAAAGGGTGAAGTGTGAGACATAGTGTTAGGATATTAATTCTGAAATTGCATAATAAATAAATATTTGACCGAAGAATAATTAGCGCTGCGAAGCTGCCGTAGACATATTTAAACAACAGACGCCTAAATATTAAATCTTCTTGATCTTTGTATAGATAAACACGGGAATCTGTGCAATAACGTCACTTTCAGGCCCGACAGAGTCTGTCTGAGGCGGCCCCTAGACCTACAACAAAATTGTACAATAATGTTATTGAATAATATTATTGAATCGCGCTTTGTACCAAAATGAGTTTGAAATTACTCCATAAACAATCAAAACCACAGCGCACTCTGTAAAATTGTACAATATAATTCACCGTCTAGCGTCTTACATCCGCTTTTTCATATTATACGCCACAAAATGCCGATTATATCAGATGTCATTGAGTGTATTTCTAATGAGTCGATTGCATTCAACATTTGCGTTGACACCTTCTTTTATAGGGTATGCCCTTATTCTCTATGGCATTACCTAAGCCTGTTTCATTCTGTATTTTAACAGATAATCAAAAAGATGGAACTCAAATAATGACTAAAAATAACTTAATTCAGACTGACTGAATTTAAACTAAACTTGATCCACAGATTAGATAAATTAATAACAAAAGAGTAAATACTGCTTTCGAATTAATTAAGTACAGTGCTTCATGTGAGATATGCAATAACCTGACTCATTATACCCTTCATGCTCTAACACGTGAGGGTATGGGCCGACTGAAATCAAGACAGACCACTTCATTGATAAGACAAACATTCAATTGGACATCGCATTGCTGGCTGGGACGCTAAAACTGCGCTTCTTTTTACGAGACTAGTATCCAAACACAATATCAAATTAAAATCAAATTAATTTATTTGTAGAACAGTTATTTCTGAACAGAAACCGAAACATTGTGAGAAACAGTTTATGAAAAATCCTCTTATGTCTGGCCGTTATGCTCATAAATATAAAATAGAAATGTGAATATAATCAAGTACAATTATCAATTATTACAATATTTAAACAATCTCTTGGTTTAGGGATCGCAGGGTGCTGAGATGCGCCCGGGCACACGCTCATGCCGCGTACACGTTAGTGAAAGCCAGTGTGTGTTAACGGCGTCGCAGCGTTACGTCCTCTGCATTAGGTATACCTTGCCCTTTAACTATAGCTTGTAGTTTTACCATAACTACCTGTAGCTTCAACCTGTTTATACCTAACTCCATTCATGCGAAGTCCGGGCGCATCGCTAGTGATAGATATTAAATGTATTTGTCATTTGTTTGTGCGTAATAGTGCAGCATTTTAGCGTTGCAGAATAGCCTTTGACTCATCATCATACCGGATCAAGTAGTTTATCATTCGTTATTTAAGAATTTAGTTGTTTACTTTCTGCACAAATTTAGACGTGTTTAATTATGATCGATGTTTGTGGTTATTATATTTTCTGTCAATTAAAACGATATCTTCAAGTTTGTGTTGTTAAAACAAACGTAGAACGCTTGAGCGTTCGAGCGCTGGCGCGCTAAGTTAGTGCTTTTGAACCTTAACCGTTTCAGACTCGAGCTTTAAACTACCAAAGTTTAAGACCATAAAACATGGTCTTAACGCTCACTAGCTTTTAACTCTGGGGTCTTAAATTTTCATTAGCGCTTACTCAGCGCTCGAGCGTCGAGCGCTCAACGCTCGATTTTACAACACTACTTCAAATAATATTAACTTCCAAACTTCTATCATAGAACTACATTGTGATCATGCCTATTCTTATTTTGAGATGTTTTTTTTTTAAATAACGCCACACCCAATGGCCCACACTAGGATTCCCTGTGTCGTGGGTCCAGAGGCACATACAAATCAAACAAACACACACCCAAACCCGAATATACATTTGTCTTTTTTTAAAAACAAATGTATATTCGACCGGGCGTCGAACCCGAGACCTTTTGCACAACAAGGAGGGTCACTACCAACTGCGCCAATCGGTCGGTCTTGTTAATAATACGTAGGTATCTATGATAATGATTTTATGGGCTTAGTTTAAAAAAATAACTGAATAGATATTAAAAAAACAGTGCATACCTAACGATATCAAACAGTAATGCGGAATCAGATAACAATAGTAAAGCTTGATATATTATACATTATATAATAATTCATAATGTAAAAGAAATGACTTACCTACATACAAACGATATATCGTTGAATCGTGTTCATGAAACCCTAAACTTGTCTAAATGTTTTCTTTTTCTAAAACATACGGAAAATAGCTGAAATTCTCTTTTAAAGATTGTAAAGTAAGGCGGTTTCAAATTTTTCACTTAAATGTAAAGTTTTAGCGTATATTTTAATTTAAATACGAAAAATCTTCTAGTTCCAATTGAACTTAGTGGAACTTCTTTATTATAGGTACAAATTAAATTAAAATTTCTTGTTGTCAGGTCTATCGGCGAGTGAAGCGCTACGGAGCGGACTATGCCAGTGGGGACAAACTGCGCAGCGAGCGGAGCCTAGACCTGCTTCTCTGCCGACAGTACAGACACATGACACTTATCCCGTTAGAGGTAAACGTACACATTTCCTCGTTTACGCTTAGCTGTTTGGGACATTAGGAATATAAAATTAATTGAGTCAAAATGTTTAGGTGGGTAATTTTTTTGTAATTCAATTCGCTACGGGTTTATGCCCTGTACGTACTGTATCCGCTAATCGAGCGCCTACCTAAATAAAATTATAGCGATACGTTATTATGCGTGAAGATAAGATTGACGTCAACGCATAAAATATCGGCTGTTTGAAATATGAAATGAAACTGGCACATTGGATGTACATACACTAATTCACATTCTACACATATACCTGTATCCTATACTATATACGTCGCAATTTAATAATGAAATCCCATTTTTTTATAAAAATAGGTATCAAGATTTAATTAAACGCCGACAATTATTGAAATTGATAAATAGTCTGTTATATTCCTAAGAAATTTCAGATTTTTATTTGAAAAAATTACTTTATCAGCAATCTAACCAACAGAAGTACTTTTCACAAATTATTCTGACGAAATCTAAGGAACTGCTGATCTATTAATTAGCTGATCTAAGGATCTATTAATTACTAGCTGATGTCCGCGACTTCGTACGCGTTTGGTTGGCTTGATTCCCGTGGGAACTTTATAAGTTATCTGGATAAAAAATTCCCTTAATATTGACCCGGTATACTATAATCATGTCAAACAGACCGACAAAATTCTAAAAATTGTGTTCACAGTGCACACTATATTTATTTTTCTTAAAAATATATATGTATTACTATTACGATTTTATTATATAGGGTGTCCCAGATTGAGCGCCGTATTTAAATTTTGCGCCATTCTTTTGTTTGACGGTTAGCAACTCTGGTTTGTTTATAGATGTCACATATGACAGTTGCAATTAGTCTACATGGAACGCTACACGAAAGAGCAACGCAGTATGAATTTTAGAGCAGTATGAAGTGGATCATCATTTTGGCGAAAAAAATCATCTTAAGTGACTAGGCCCATTTCCACCTTGACGGATACGTCAATAAGCAAATTTGTCGTATCTGGGGCTTGGAGAAACCTCATGAGATTTATGAAAAATGGATGCATCCTCAAAGAGTTATAGTTTAGTGCAGCTTTTGGTTCGGCGGGATCATAGGGCTATTTTATTTAGATATTGGTATTTAGGTAGGTATATAGAGGTATCGGAACATGCTACAGGAGTTTCTTGCCACCAATTGGAAGATATGGACCTCGTTCAACTGTGGTTCCAACAGGACGGTGCCACATGTCACACTGCCGGAGAAACAATGATTTTATTTTAATCCAGCGCCCAATGTAGTAATTTTCTTATCTATCAAAACACAAAACCCTACAATTTTGTGTTTTGATAGATAATAAAATTATCTATTAAGACTTAATATTTAAAAAGGTTTATTTAAAAAATAACACATAATTACTGCACACTGACATGGCTTACATGTATTTCACACCAAATTGTTATTTCAAATCATAAAACTATACTATGAATTATTATTAACCCAATAGAAATTCGAATAACAATAAACTATCTACTTACTTGCTTTTACACAATAAATTATCTGAGGTAAGTTCGTAAATAATTAAAAACGAAAAGCCAGTTTTCAAATATACCAACCTAATGGAGTATTAGAATAATTATCAATTTCATTATTTGTCGATGTTTACTTAAATTCCTAGGAATTCAATTAAAAAACGAATTTTATTATTAACCTTCCACATGAATAGTATGAAAAACAGGCTGCAAGACCGATTAAATCAAAATACACTCCAATCAAATACAGATTCTGACCACTTGGCAGTTGGTCAGAACCAACCGCCAAGACGTGCATGTTTTCGGAGGGCGGGAGTCTTATCATACAAGTGTTGTGGAGTGCTATTGATTTAGTCAGAAGTAAATTTGATTAAAGTGAGAACTGTTTATCGCTTATCGATGGGTAAAACCGTGAAAAACCGTAACCAGCCCTGTTATCTTCCAGTTCTAGACAATGCCTTGTGTATGAAGAGTGTTGGGTTTATGAATACCGGGCGGGTTGGCGAGTCCACTTGTTTGGAGATGGCTTTGTTATCCCTTAGGGGTGATGCTGTTCCAAAGCCGACCAGTACATGACGAATCTATTGGTTATTTGCGAAATTCCTCTATAAAACATCCCATTAATATTGAACCCACTGTTTCATAATATTGTCAGTGAAAACTTGTCACACTTTCATACACCCAACAATAGCGACCATAAACAAAATTTCAATAACATCCACGTCACAAATCCCACGGCTTCAGATTTCGGGCTGACATACCCATATCTTATCAGCCCCGTCAAAGTATCGCCAGCGAAATTACGCTTGTTTTATGACTTTGATTTTGTGGCGGCGGCAACAAAGGTGCGATACGATATCGACAGTTTAAACGCGTAGGTACTCGATGTTATGACAGTTGTAATTTTTGTGGTGAACACGAATTTCGATATCGATAAGGTACGATCGGAAAGACAATTAGATGGGAACTATAATTCGATATTGTAATTGTACAAGCATTTGATTTAGTCGACAAATTTAGGTTTATTGAGCGGGTCGTCAATCAAAACACCTTTTCCACACACTTTTACACTGTCTTAACTGTAAATGTATTTAATTGAAGAGCTAAATGGACTGTATGTGTACTTAGACGCCATCCACGAGAGAAAGTGACAGCATGATGTGATGATTTAACACATTGTTTTTAGATTAGAGCTGCAGCGGTGACAGCCAAATAGCCAGGGACAGCCCACAGCAGAGGCCGTGCTATATATACATCAAGCCATTACAATAAATAGTTTATCTATGTATCCTTCTATCGGATATCTTTACATGGCAGGTCATGTGAACATGTTTAATTGTGTCGCGTCAACAATCCGAAAATATTAGATCTAATTTCTCTGCTTACTGTACCACGCCCTTGTCTCCGTTGTAAATCCGATTTGGACATGTGTACGTACCCGTGTAGGCAAACATTGGTACAAGATAAGGTTGGCCGGTACGTTCGGTTCGGTATGTGATTGACTAGCTTTTGAATGTTTTGAAAAATAACATGTCTTACTAGATTTGGGGCGTTATCTAGTTTAATCATTTGATTTAATGTTTGTTCACGAAAACATAGGTAATTCATTTCTTAGCGCTATCCTATTCCGTCGAACGTGTGACGTCGGCCGCCTTTGGAATACATCACCTCGTCTTGTTCCGTGGATATCGTAAAAGGCGATTAAGCGATAACAAAGCGGCTAACACAAGCCTCGTGTAACTGTTCATACACCACCTAAAGGAGGGCACGCTACTGGTAATAAGACCGTTGCTGTGTCTTGTATGTTTGTTTCATGTAACATAATTATAAAACTTAAGTTATTCCTACCTACGTGACAATAAATCCCGCACGGTACATATTTTTTTTATTTCTCCATATGTCGGTAGAAGAAAACAGATTTTTTTTTCATAGTCAGTGAATTTGATAAGCATTATGATAACTATATCAGCACTAAGCAAATATAACGGCCTAAATAGTTTGAACTACGAGTCACTTCTTCAAATTTTATTTTTATGTTTTTAGAATCCATAGTTACCTAGTATCACAGATTTACGGTTTACATAAATACCCACTTATACAACCAGAAAATTAAGATGAATTTATTTATTGTTCCAAGATAGAAATCGAAGTGCATCGTTGAGTGCAGTGGTAATTGAAGCAGCATCAATAACCTAGGACTTACTGGCTAAGATTCGTGATGTATTTTTGGTAGGGGGAGAGTCCATGCTGCATTCCCACAGCCGCTGGGCGCACTCGACTGGTCACGTTACCCCTCTCTCACAGAAAACTACCTTGAAATGTACTGCATTTCCTATTTTACAGTATTTCCCCAATGTACGTACGTGTTCCGGTAGTGAGTGAGATATGCCAGAGCCCATTCCCACCCCATCCTCTCCCTCCCCATTTTCCCAATCCATTCCTTAACCTGCAAAGTTAGGCAGCGCATCCGGGGGCGTGCCATCTTTTGTCGTTCTGGACTGATGTTGGCATGTATCGCGGATGTCTATGGGCGACAGTATCCACTTACCATCATTAGGACTGTATGCTAGTTTGCCGTCGTTTTTCTTTTTTCTATAAAAATATGTATTTATTATTTTTTCGCCCTACGGTAGAATTTTAGAAATGTATTTTTTTTAAATCATAGTAATCAAATATATGTGTAGGTAGATACTTCATTGTGTCATGAATCAAAACAAGTCAAGTTAAGTAGGTAATAAAGAAATAATGATACATGCAATAGGGTAGGGATGGAAAATGTATTTTCTATTTTTCGAGCTCCGTAACCAGACCTTGTATCGTCCACTGCTGGACAAAAGCCTCCCCATGCATATCGTCTTGTGGTTGAGGGATATAAGGCCTTAAAACGCCACGCTGGTGCCCAAACGGGTTGGCGAGTCGCGTGGCGTGTCCATTCCTTTAGAGGTGATGTATTTCCATAGGTTTTGTCGTAGGCGCTTTGATATCCTTAGTCTCCTTTTACGACACCTACGGGAAGAGCCGGGTTATTAAAGTATTATTAAACTCACGCCATTGCTCTATTCATAGCCATTCATCAAATAACACGTTTGATGTCCATAAAATTGAAAACAAAAATCTTACAAAAAATCTTACTAACCGGTATGTTTTTGCCTAGTAGTAACAAAGTAGAAGAAAACCTCAACATAAATAAACCACGATAGTGGGGTTAAACACAAGCAAGGTAACCACAAAGCTCGATCAATCAGAGGGCAACATTCGTGCGTGGCCAGGTATGAGTGTCAATATTTGCCAAGTGACCATAGCTGGCACGACATCGCCTGAATATCGTAGTGTTGTCAATCGTCGGTTTAGAAGGAGTGACTCATTGAGACTTCGTGAGTTACTCAGAATACTTAACAAAAATACAAGCGATAAGTGGGAAGAGAGATTTAGCTATATTTCATATATTTTAGAAAAAAAAGCAAATGTCGTATAGATTGACAGACCAACAACATATCCTATATTTGTATAGCCATATAGAGAATTAGGATTAGTTTGACATTTTTGACGCTTTACATCGTAATTTTGAAACTACTGAACTGATTTGGCCCATCTAAAAACTTACTGACCCATCTAAAAACTTAATCGTGAGCCCAACTATTTCTGTAGGCGTATTTCCGTACCTAAAACGTGGTGTGAAACAAGTCTAAACAAGTCTATTCTTGTTACGAATCTTGTCTATAATTCTAATCAAACTCCAATTCTTGCAGTTGGATAATGTTACGGTTTGAGCGAACGGTAACCCACTTTTGCCAATTCTCAGATGTGTATCTACTAATTGAATCATGTATGTTCAAATAGAAATTTTTCTTATTAATCTGTTAAAGAACACGATAACCAATGGAGTAGACGAGTCCTCGGATGGAGACCACGTGCCGGGAAGCGCAGTGTAGAATGCCCTCCAATCAGGTGTACTGATTGGAGGGCATTAAAGAAATTCACCAGTGGTGGTTGGATGAGAAGAACCGAGGATCGTGTGTGGTGACGAGTCTTGGGAGAAGCCTGTATCCAGCAGTCCGTGTCACTGTTGCAAATGTCCAAGGTGTGCGTGCGGTGAACACTTACCATATATTTGTATCTGCTTTCCTGTTTGCCGTTCTTGGAATCATTTAAGTCTTATTAGGCTTCGTAAAAATGTAGGACAAACAAAAACATGCTCTCTCAAGCTGTCTGCAAACCTTTTCACTATCAGAAAAACATTGTACAGCCAAACGAGTATTTCTGCTAAGTTCCTCGTAATTGAGGTTCATGATATAGGCACGTCACAATCTCTTCCACTGTTATTTGCAGTATTACTCACAGTGTTGGCTGAGCATGCCCAAGTCGATTGCCTTGTGTTTAAAGTTCGCGTGACATTCCGCTATGACAATTGAAATTGTGTTGTCCGTCTGTGCATTATAGGGGAGTGCGATTGTAACGGTTTGTTTTGAGGGCAATTGGATAAATTCATATTGAATTAAAATAGATTACGCTTTGCTGTTTTTAGAATTATCTCATAATAGTTTTTTACGTCTTTTTTACCTCTCACTGCAGGGCACAGGCCTCTGAGGCCTCCCCTAGTAAATCCTTATTTCGGGCCTTAATCTACCATACGGGCTCACTGCCGATTGGTGGATACACGTATTGAAGATTATTTTTTAATTATAGAACATTTGAGCTAATGATATTCTTTTCTAAATTCGTACTTAAATATAAACTCGGTAGAACTGTTGTTATTGCTACCGTTAACTTACCACGGAACCTAATAAATGACTTGTCATTCCATTCATTTCTGTGCCCCCCTACAAAAATCCTCTTTCCATTCAAGCTCTAAGAAAACCCATTAACGGAACTGCTAGGGCAATTACCCCAAATCTAGACAACGTTGCATTGTTGACTGGTAATTATCAAAGGAGAATTTAATCTCAAAAGACGCCGCTCATGACATTTCGTCAATGTTTGCTGACCTATAAACACTATCCTCAATCTGAACCTTATGCCTTGATGTTAAGGTTAATGAAAAATAAGTTAAAAAGTGTTGGTAAACGACATCAACTTAAAGCGTGCTATTGTTTTAGCAAATATTTCGTGGAATCGAGAGAAATCGGGACATATTCAAAGACGCCGCGTGATAGAATAGGAACACCGTGACGTCAGTCAAATAGTGGAAAAGTTACGCAATCAGTAGACGATAGGTACTACGTTACTGAGAAAAAATAAATTATAACTATTTTACTGACAAATCCGATTTATAAATTATTTAGTATCTAAATTAAATAGTGCCCAATACGATTTAATAATCATTTCACGCACAATATTTGGTAATAAATATTCATTGAATAACCGAAAATTGTAATGTTATCCCAGTGAATAGGAAGTATAATGGGATGAATTGATCCGCTCATCCCATATACAACGTATTCTCTATCCAACCCTATCCTATCTCTAAATCGAGATTTCTAATTTTCCAAAACTTTTTGCAGACAATAAATTTGTCATTTTGAAGTAATGTTGCTATCTTAAATGTCTATGGGTCGCAGTGTCCGCTTACCTTCAAGCTGACTATGTCCTTGTCTGCAACCTTCTTTCTGGCTGTTTCAAAGAACGGCAGTTACAAAAAAAAGACCAGTTACTCTGTCTCTCATACCAGTCTTTCTCATATTTCCACATTGTTCTCTGAAAACACAAATACACAATAAACATAGGGAAACATTCTCTTGCCTCTTCTCCTCGCGTTTCAGTTCGTTGAATAATAGGGAGGTACTCTCATTTTTGAGTCACTTAAATCATGTGAGTATTTCTCTCAAAGAACATTAAATTACCCCAAATTTTCACTGCCATGCAATTGTAGATTCACTGCCTTCCAATTTGTAGATGTTTGTCGTCGTACCTTGTGCTAAACATGAGATAACCTTTATCACGGCACTTGTGACGTATGTTGATAGTCTCAACCCGAGTGATGGGAGTGGTCACCCTAATCCCCATATCGTAGAGTTCTTAAGATCTCGCCGTCGTAAGCCCTGATTTATCACATTTATCAATGAGAACGAATTGACATCGTAATGCTGAGAGATCGAAAAGGTTGCGAAGAAACGATAAATTAGTGACGTTTAACGTAATATCAGAAAATGAAAAACAATGCATCTAGAAATACGGTTGCACCATATTAAAACCCAGTAAGAACAAATTTTGTCAAAAAGAAATAAATGTGTTTTGACAAAATTATTTATTAGTTTATAAAACTCGATTAGAAGTAAAATGCAAATACCACCCGCGGAACAGGAGTCCGATCATTAAAGCGAATACAAATTCAAAAGCATAAACAAATTCGAATCAGTGTGAATCAAACAACATGCATAAAGAAATGTGAAACGTCGTACAGATTGTACGTCACGTGTGTTACGTATAATAATATTTTTCAAAATACCATCTTGTGTTGTTAAACACTGTAAAAACTGTTCCCAAAAGCAGAAAGAGGAAGGCAGAGTTTCGTTTACATAGGTTTCATTGCTATTTTACTATTTTTAATATATATTTCGTTTTTAATATTTACTGACGAATTAACACAAAACCTTTAATCAAAATCGGTTAGTGTTACCAGAATACATTGAAATATCTTCCCTAAATTACAAGGTAGGTAAATGAATCCATCTAAAAACTTATTTGATTGATGATTTTTTTATCTATGTCATTTAACCGATTGCGCCCGAGTGGTGTGTTTTCGCGGGTCTGTTGTATGCTTTTGTACTCGTTTCTTCCTTGAAAATAAAATATATTATTATAAAATAATAAAATAACTGTAGCGACACAGCGTTCGACACACGACGACACGCTGTTTAATTTATGTTAGTTTTCTTAATAGAGCTTTTTTACAATGACAAAGGATAATGAGAAGTAGATTTGTAATTATAATTTTAATTTATTTTAATAAATATTACTGTTTAATAAATAAGTATCAACTATTATAATAAAAACAAAGGATTTTTTTTCATTACCATGGCAATCTTACGCACACAGTGACATACTGTTTTTACATCGCGTACACCCACACATAGCTGAATACGGGCATCACCGCTTCGGTTGCGCTCAGTGTCTGCCTTTTTCTTCTAATCTGAGCTACGAGTATAAAAAGTAAACTATGAAAAATCTTTCGTTCGATATTTAAGGAGATATAAATCTCAGATCTCAAAGGTAAGAAGCTGCATCACGAGATGCCCTTGGGTATGTGTACTAGTATCTTCTACCAATTGAGTTATTTGGTCATCCACACATACCCGATATCGAGGCAAGATGTTGCATTATAAATAAAGAATTACTTAAGTAAGTATACAAATATAAAATGCTGTGATAGCGACTCTGTTATCCGTTAGTTGCCTTCTATGACAACAAATAAATAGATGAGATCGCGGGTGCCATTTTCAAACCAACGGACACTACACGCCCGAAAAATTTGAACAGCAATTTAACAGCAATTTGAAATTAATTTGTAATTATTTATTATGACTTAGTCTTATTACTTGTGACGTAGTAAATACATAAGTATGATAGTATAATTTTATGATGCCTACCTTCATAACAAAGTCGTAAAGATTAAGATCAATAAATATTACATATTTTATACGGAAATCAATCGCTTAGGACGTAGACCTTCAAACGTACTTTGATTATGTTAATCCGAGCTAAAATGAAATAAGAATAGTGGGTTATAAATCCTAGATTAGTCCCGAGGTTTAGTGATAATAGTCATAAAGTGGATTTGATAGGCGATGGCGGGGGTGACGGAGGTGAGGTTCTGTAAAGGGGTAAAACTACGTCACACGAAATAGCCAACAAGAAAGTTCGTTCCTATGTGTGTGTGAGCTGTATTTACTCATAAAACCGCCGAAATTTTAGATGTTTTTGGTAATTTTCAATTCGAGATTTGGTTAATCCCGACAGATAAAACGACTTACAACTTATCTTTGCGATTGATAAAAGAAATTAAACTGGAATGATATCATTTGATTTATACGTTCATTTGTAACTGTTGCCTAATTGAAACAATATATAATTAATAAATTCAGGCGACACGCGATAGTAGAGTAATTTTGCTAAAATAGTGCCCAACTAGCCGCGCGGTGTCGACTATAGATTAGCATCACCCCATCTCTTCCCGTGGGTGTCGCGAAAGGCGACTAAGGAACAACAAATTCGCTATGACAAGCCCTGACGAAGTTACAACACCTCTAAAAGACTGGACTCGCCAACCTGCTTGGACAGCGTGGAGCCTTGAGGCCAGACATTCCCCACGCACAAGACAATGTGTTTTAATCCTCAACGTTTTTGTCAAATACTGATTTTCAAATGTAACTAACATTTAACAATGATTATATATTTTTTTTAACAACTATTTATTATACTTAAATGACAATGATACAACATCTACATCGATCGATAGAAAAGATAAATAATAAATTCCCGTTTCTATTGACGCATTGTAAACCAAAATGTTAATATATACTAGAATCTTCTTCCATCCTATCCTTTCCTCATCAACATGTCTCATCAAGTAAAAAGTATTACTGATAGGATAAAATAACCTCCTTATTTCATTATACTCTTTACTCTCCCATGCCACCTAATCCCCCGGGGAAAGGATTGGTAGTGCAATGACATGAAGAAAACTTCTCGTCGCATTATACTCTTTATTCTACTCCTACTCTTTCTACTCCTAAACTCCCAAAGGTAGGCGGCGCATCCCAGGGCGTGTCAACGTTTGTCATTCTGGACTGATGTTGGCAACTTCGGATGTATCGCGGATGTTTATGGGCGACGGTATCTATTTACATACCATCATATGGACTGTCGTCCGCCATATATTCTTGCTCCAAAAACACACAAGCACAATATAAAAAGCATTTCATACAATTACATACGACGGGTTCGTCTACGTTTCGGCCTTCAACTGCAATCAAATTAAACTCTTTTTCAACCACAAATTGGATTACAAGCACGTCAGACTGCATTTTTCTACAAACAATGTGCATTAGCGTCATTACCATCCGCCTACTGCTTAATGCAATTTTAATTATTAAGAGGCGCGGCAAATTGCGCGCTGCATTCAGATTGTTATTTTTCCGGACGCTTTTAACAAATTAAAAATACGCGTTTGTGGTTGCGAGTGCATTTGCATTTACAATTTGCATCGTGATAGAGGCAAATCAGTGAGCTATCGATTGCCAATAAACGCGTTAAATCGCAAACGTGAATTTGAGCTTCGTTATGTCTACATGCTATTTCTGCTATCGATTTTTATTGAAAGGAAAGAAAGAATTACAATTACAACACAATTTTGAATCAACAATTGTACAATATTTTCATTGCGTCGGATTGATGTCCAGCTCAGTTTTGGCTGGGAGCCCCTTAGGATTCACAGTGTATTTATTTTATTTTACAAATATAATAATCCCTTTATTTATTTTATGTATTATAGTTTATTTTTATGTATGAATATATATTTATTGCGATAAAACACTTTCTTTTTATTAGACAGGAACACGAACAAAGATTGTAGTATTAATAACGCAAGGGATATAGGTATAGGATAATTCTATAAAACTTGCGATGTCACGTACAAATCGTTAATCTGTATTACAATTTAATATTAATAACGATTCAACACATATGGGAGCTGTGACCAATTGTTTGAAATTTAATATAGTGCAATGTGAGGGTGCAAATAAATCAGGAAACTGCATCTAGAGAAATGTCATAAGTGAAATCAAAGAAGGATAGTTCGTAGTTTCCAAGCTTATCTATACTAATATAATAAAGAGGTAAAATTGTGTGTTTGTTTGTATGTTGGGGGTAATATCTGGAACTACTGAACCGATTTCAAAAATTATTTTACAAATAGGAAGCTACATTATCCGTGTCTAATAATAGGCTATATTTTATTTTGAAATTAAAAAAAAAATTCTTACAAAACGGGTCGCTTATTACGTATATTTGAACAGATGGGTTAATTCAATTTATATTTAATAAACTATTAACCGGATTAGTCTTTGTTACACATACTTTAGTTAAATAAAAACGTTAATGTATTGACAACACATTTTTACAATCTGAGAAGCGTGTTAAACAGGATGAAAGATATATTAGCTTTAAAACAAGAACTTAGTGAACAGGCAAAGCTTTTTTTTATAGACAAAAGCGGCAGACGAGCATACACTTCACCCGATGGTAAGTGGATACTGTGAATGGTAAGTGCCCATAGACATCCGCGATATATGCCAACATGTTGGCGCGTCCCCGGGTGCGCGCCTACATTTGCAGATATAGAAATGGATTTGGAGAAAGGGTTGAGAAAATGGCGAGGAATAGGCGGAATGGAAATGAGCTCTGGCATATCTCACTCACTACCGAAACACGTACGTACATTGGGGAAATACGATAAAATAGGAAATGCAGTACATTTCACGGTAGTCTTCTGTGAGAGAGAGGTAACGTGGCCACTCGAGCGCGCCCAGCGGCTGTGGGAATGCATCGTGCACTCTCCCCCTCAAAAGGCTAATTTTATTGACTTAACTAAATTTAGAGAACAAAAATAATCTAAAACATAAAAGACAAAACAAAGAGTAGTGTTATATTATAATAACATATGTAAATATCCAAGATTTATGATGGCGATGGCGCCAAGTGATGGCGCATTCTGACACAGACAAAAATTCCAAAAAAAATTGTTTTGGGTTCTATATTATTCGTACTTTATATTGCAATCACTTTTTTCAAAAATATTTCATATAGGTAGGTACAGACACGTTAATAAATTTAAAAATATGGAAATATCGCCATAATTAAAATCTAAATAATAATTAAGTCATCTAATTACGAGAGAGCACAATGGACTTCAATAACTGTCTTTACTTTTCACTCCATTAACTGAGGGTGCTATTCAATATTTTGCAAGCCCATAAATTGGAGCATACTGTCGGGGCGGAACAATGAATCTAAATAACCATTAATATGTAATAAATACTATGGGGTAATAAAACCGTGACGCAGGGAACAAACAAACAAGTGTACAGAGGCAACCCTTAAACGCTGGCCATTGTTGAGAGCAGACCCGGCCGTGAAATGGCCGGGGGGACCGAAGTCACCGCCGAACATTGCCGAATCTTCCCGATTGGTTCCGCTCCAAATGACGACAGCTGCTGCATTTCAGATATAGGGGTCGCTCTTCATTAGTGTAACTTGTCTCGTCTGGAGATGGATGTTTGTTTTTGGACAGCCTACTCAAGAGCTGATGGTTTCTTGATGATGTATGAACTTTTATTTATTGGGAATGACATTGTTTTAAGCAGATGCATTTCGCTGAGTCATTCTAGTGTGTACTCATCGACTAAACAATTCATTCAATTCTACAATTCATTCTATTCAATTCAGCATTCAATTCATTCTACGTCAAACATAAACTAGGATAAAATGAAATTGGAACAGAAAGTGACATAGTAAAATTAAGCAATACCGAAATAGAATAATTACAATTGCGTGGCCTCTTGCATGTGGGATGTATTGCCTTAAACCGCCAAGCTGGCCAAGTGAGTTGGCGAGTCCACTTTAAAACTTGGAACCACACCATCCAGTTATACAGTCACATCATACATTAATTTCAGCTTATGTCTGTCCGCTGCTGCGGCCTCTCTTAAAGCTCGCCATCATACCCGATTTCTCTTCTTGTCATCCAACCGCTATCTATAAATGTAAGTTAATGAAACAGAATACTGGAAATGGAAAATGTGTAACTCCGTAAAAAATAATTACAGTTATTTTTATCACTCTTACCTCGTATTTGATTATGATTTCACTTTATACACTCCTATCCACATTCCCAACAACAGGCGGCAATAATTCAAACACCAAACTAACAAAAGTGAACAATACAGTAGTTTCGTTTAGTCGCGCCCGCGGATTAGTGAATTGTAAAAAAGATTGGGGTCCCTCCGAACCGATGTGTTAATTACAGGGGTTGGGCTAACCCCTCGCAGAGTTAGAGAACAGATGAAAGTCAATTTGCTGTTGCGACATGATACGGCCCATTTCATCGGGAGCGACAAGTGTGACACCTGCGCTTTTTCACTGGCCTGGGGATGTTTGAATGTCCTTTGTGTCCATTTTGCAAACAATTCGGAAGAGGGAGCTCAGTTGTTGTGCTGGAGCAAATAACCTGTTACGCTAAGCTGGATTTAATGTTACATTCCACTATATAAATAGTTATTTTAACCATTATACAAGCAATTGTTTCAATAAAGATCTTTTTCAAGCCTCAGGCATACGGGTCGCTGGTCGCTGGTCGCGTGGTCGCGCTGTTTGTCTCTAAGTCGACTGGTTGGTTGCGGTAGTATAAAACTACAATGTATAAAACTACAATGTATGTAGCGGTAGTATATGGTAAATGACCCAAAATTTATAAAACCATAAAAAAACCAGACGTACTTGTCATACTTCAATATTAATAAATGGTGTATAGAGGCGCGACCGATTGCGATGGAGCTAGTCGCATAGTTCCGCGATCAGCATGGTGTCCTACCATGTGACCACTCCCAACAAATAAATTGGCGCTAACGGCATCCTGTTTTAGCATTTACAGTGGTATATAAAATGGTATATACAGATATATAAAAGCTTCAATAATAACTTTTGACTGTATAATGGATGATATGATATATAATCAATATTTAACACTTCAAGTGATAATATAGAGCAGTAATGGCTATAAAGGAAAATATTGCAACTAATCTTTTTTTTAATAAAAAAAAATGGGCATTGGCACGCCCCCGGACGCATACCTTTGCAAATTAAGGAATGGATTGGGAAATGGGGCGGTAGAGGATGGGATGAAAAATGGGCTCTGGCATATCTCACTCACTACTAAAACACATACAATAAAGAAAATACGATAAAGTAGGAAATGCAGAGTAGTTTTCTGTGAGAGAGGGGTAACGTGGCGAGTCGAGAGCGCCCAGTGGCTGTGGGAATGTAGCATGCGGCCTCCCCCTACCATACCCCTACCACAATAATGTATAGTCGCGTTAATGAGAGCCACTGTACAGCTTACTCTTTTAGCTTTAGCCTGCGTGCAACACTGAAAGCTGTTTAAGGCCTCTATTAACTCTTGCTAACGTTACTTGATCTTAAAAGGTGTATAGTGGAATCCCCTTTAAGTTCTATATCAGTAAATATGAAGGTCATTAGTTCTATAAGAGCTCTAATCACAACTCTTATAATGCTATATGCTTTAAGATTAAAGAAATGCTTTCACATCACTTTAGAATGTATACTCAAAGAGTTTACGTGATAGAGTAGCTTCTACTAAAACTTATGTGCAGGTTCAAGCATTTTGCGCTTAATATTTTGCCGTATAGCTATCTATTAATTAATTAACATCTTAGGTTGAGTTCTCGTATAGATAATTGTTAATGACTTTTTTAACCTTACCTCAAGTAACATTACACACTCGAGAGGACCGTAACACATTCAATAAAAGTATTATACAACTTTGAGCCTTTAATTGACACCATTATGCAACTGAAGCCTGAAAGGATCACTGTCGTAAAGATTTTGTAACCCTACTGTAGAACTAACTGCAAGTTGCACATTAGCGCCAACTACCACTTTAAAGGCGCTATAGTTGGAATAGTAGAGTAATAGAAGCTGTTTAGAGATGACGCCATTATATTTACAAAAAAAATAATGTTCAACAAAATAATTTATTTTACAAAACTATAAAGTTAGCCCCCTTTATACGACTTCAGTTCCACAAAAGAACTCAGCTTTAATTACACTTTTTTTAGAGCCAATATACTAGTCTAGCTCTCAAGCAACCCCACACAAGTGCCCGATCACTGTTCGCTGCGACCGAGCAACAACACACACCGTGTACCTGACGCCGCAGTAACAAAGATAAACATTAGCTGGATCAATTAGATATTTTGCACTATGAGTTTCCGAGTCCTTGTTTGGAATATAGGCTACTCACATAGGCAACCATCCACATTGTTAACCGTAGATTGTACTTGAAATATGCACAAATATTAAACATTATCTCCTATTACAGAAGAAATCAAGTTCGGCATCAACCGCCTAGTCGGCGGAAGGACAGAAGAAGATGAAGAAGAAATACACAACAACGAATCCACAAGGCCTGAAGGAGTTTCGCCTGCCTCCCGATGTGGGAGTCCCTGCTGGGCTCTTTCACCACAATCTCCACGATCAGTTCGTTCTTCATCCCCAGAGCTCGAAGTGGACTCTCCACCGTCTTCGCCTAGAAGACCACCAGATTCTTCGCCACCTCCAAAAAGATCAGAAAATTTTTCTGTTAGTGCTTTACTCAGACCAGATACCCCGAGAGTTCAGCCACAAAGGCCTTTTCTGTACCCACCACTACCATTCGCGGAATTTCTGAGAGAAGCTGGCAGTCTCGGTCTTCCAGCATGGGGTGGTTATAGCAATTTATACCTACATGCTGTGCAAGCTGCTGGGCCAGAACTCTTGCGATTAAGAGCTGCTGTTTTTGGAGCTCCAGGTCCCTTATCCAGGCCATTACCAATTGGAGATGTCTATTCATGTGTTAAGTGTGAGAAGATGTTCAGTACACCACATGGTTTGGAGGTCCACGCGCGAAGATCACATAATGGAAAACGACCGTTTGCTTGTGAACTGTGCAGCAAAACCTTTGGGCATGAAATCAGCTTAAGTCAGCACAGGTGAGCAGTATGCATATCAATTGGAAACTAATTGACTAGGTAAATTGTAGTGAAAGTAAACCCTTTTCCTGCCCTAAAAGTATCTTGCTAAGAATTGCAACTGTAAGTTCCTAATGCTAACTAAACTTTTCTCTTTTTACTTTTACTAAATAAACACCCTTTTCAGGGCTGTACACAGCGTGGAGAAAGTGTTCGAATGCAAGCAATGTGGAAAGACTTTCAAACGCTCCAGCACCCTTTCGACACATTTGCTTATCCACTCCGACACCAGGCCTTACCCATGCCAGTACTGCGGAAAGCGGTTCCACCAGAAGTCTGATATGAAGAAGCACACGTATATTCACACTGGTGAGTCATTTCTTAAATTAAAGCAATGAAGATTCTACGAACATTTTTATGCCCTTTGGACTGTGTTTCATAAAAGTACAGGAAGGATTGATTTTTAAATCAGTCTTTCTGTCATTTTTTTTAATCAGTTGTCGTTTGTTTTAGTTCTCCAACAAACTAGAATGAGTGAAGCTATTGATTGGTAGACCATGAATATAATAACTTTACAAATATTACCCACTTATTTAAAAAAAATTAAATACCCACTTATAAATATTCCCTTAAATAGTGGACGGGTTAAAACATTTTTCGACATGTAACAAAATCCGACTATCTTACCAAAAAACCCAATTCAAATAATCAGAAACTCAGATAAGCGGCTCCATCTGCCAAAACTCACACAATCAACGTTCTATTACCGCCAAACTTCGCAAATAGACAATAATTCTCAACTCCAACAAGTCCATTTACTTACAACATAATTCAAATTGGGAACTGTCAGAACGTCTTAAGTTTCCTCCCCATAATTAATGTACATTAACACCTAAGATGAGTAAGGCGTTTTATAATCGCGTAATGCGAATGCGCTTGAGACGTCTGCGGGTGTATTAGGGGGAGATTGGGTTACAGTGTTAGTACACATTGCTGTTATGTTCAGCGAACAGTTTTCTTAATATCTTAGAGCTAACTGATACCTTACGGAAGCAAACTGATGCCATAGCAAAAATACCAGCTATTTTAAAAAACATAGAAATGGAAAAATCTCCGTTTTTTCTTATTTAGACCCTGTAATATACTTATTATTATATACGCTTATTAAGCGTTTATTTCACCACTCAAGCGATTGACTTTTGACCTTATTGTTCTCTTCTGTTTAATTTTAGTCGCTATAAAATTCAAAATTACTATAAAATTCGAGAAGTGACGTTGAGTTTTTGTTTGATTATTGTAAGACATGTGCATTATGCGTGATGTTTGTGATAATAATCAAATAAAAGCGTGGGACTGCGTTTTTCGTGTGCTTTCAAGGAGTCCACTTCTCTCCTCAGTAAATCTACTATTGCTCTACTGAGCGGCTCCTAACTTGCTTCGACGTGACTGGACATTGACAGAATACGTTTTAGACTTTTAAATTATTTATAATCAAGAAATCTTGACAGCGGCTAAAATGTGCTAATTACACCATTGACGTATATTAAGAAAAATAAATGACTAACTCATTAAGCAAATTTTGAATTCTTTATCAGTTTTAAGGAATATTTTTTTTATTCACATAAATATCAATTTACATTACGGTTGCTGTTGTATTTTTTTAAGTATAAAAACGAAATAATAAAAGAAAATAAGTCTACATTATGTCGATTTCATTGTCCATGTCTGTCGACAACCCAAAAGGTATGCTATCTTTTTGGTCGTTGCGCAATTTTCAGATCCGTATGTATCCAGGCATAAGACCCTTCATGAATATAAGATGTTGCGGTCTGTATACTGTTGTCTCGCTAACATTTAACTCGGCGGATAAGATTCTCCGGAACTACCCCAGAATCATGAGTTGGACCATTTGGCGTTTTGTTTGGGTCATATTGTCCTGAAAGACTGGTATTGTTCTTGAAAACCGGTGACGATGCTCGGGGGTTAAGTAAGTGAAAAGTAACCAAAACTGTAGGTAGTTGAATCTATAAAATTGCTGAAATACACTTCTTTCTAGATATATTTGTGCAATTTTACGGATTGCGTAATGTTTTTGATCATTTAGGGTGTGTATTGAAACTCGATTGGTTGCAAGATGCGATTCAATAATATTGTGCAATGGCATTATTGTACAATTTTATTGTAGGTCTAGCGATCGCCTTAGATGACTTTAAATATATCGAGAATTCTTTATGTATTGTCAAATACAATTTTGTTATCTAAATAGCTTACTAGGATGCATTAAATTTTTATTGATTTATTTAAGACATTTTCTTATTTTCTATATGGTTATTGTCACTTATAATATATGTAGTTTAGCAAAACATCAAATTTACAACAATATATCAATAAATAAGGATAATGTGTGCTGACATCTGTACTAGAATAATTTTGTTTTACAGCTGGTCATTACAGCTGGTGCTAATTATTGTGTAAAATACGTACGTTTAATGTGTTTTATGTAAATATGTATGTATGTGAATGTGTGAGTGTGTGGTTTTAGATATCCGATTTTAGAAAATGTAGCATAGATTAAATAATATTTGTAATTGAGTGTGAGTCGATGTATGGATGTGTGTGTGAAAATAGTTACAGATGCTAAAAATGTTAAGTATAGTTTGTTAATAATAATTTCGATTTTAGCGCATTGGTATAAATAAGATGGCATTATAATCGTGGTTTAATAGCCAGTTCTTGATTTTGTTTTTAGTTTGAGATCTAGTTGGGTGATGAATCCGCAACTGTCCATTAATTTAATTGTTTAAGAAGGATACAGGGAAACATCGCTGTCGCCGGTTAAAAGAAGTTTTTAATGTCTTTGTATTGCACACAATAACGGCTCTGCGTTTGTTAGACTGCACGTTAGGATCGAAAGGAAAATAAAGATGTGGAGATGATGGAGAGAATTCTGTATGTAGTTCCACGTAAACATTATTAAATAACATTATGTTATGATTTTTTTTTGTAATTTTGTCATATATGAGATAGTACCTACATTATATTTTGTGGTGTGTGGTGTCGGCTATAGAGTAGGTAGTACCACGATATCTCATTCGGTGGGTATCGTAAAAGGCCACTAAGGGATAACTAGGCCTTGAGGAACTATTTATTATACGGGCGTATACCACCTCTAAAAGAGTGGACTCGCCATCCCGTTTGGCCAGCGTGGCATTTTAAGGCCATACATCTCTCACGCACGAGACAATGTGTATGAAAAGGCCCAAGTCCTAAAAAGGCTTATTGCATTTATAAGTATTTTTTATTATAACTTATGAATGTAATCAGTACATAATTTTTCTAACAGTTATTTTATGATGAAAAAAAATAACCCTTTGACTGATTGTCAGTTTGCTCAAACATTATTGATAGAGACTGCCATATAGCATTAAGTCCACTTTGTATTATTTTCTGTACAATAAATTAATAGGAGTTTTATTAATAATATAATGAATTAACCTATTATTCCGAAGACAGTCTGAAACAACAATATATCAAACAATTTGTGTACCAGCGGGGAGTAGGTACTAAACACTTCAGGGTAACGAACCCTCGTTCTACTAATGACAACGTCGTTTGATAAAGTACTAACTGTAATTAATTAAAGTGCAAATTTTTTCAAACCTTAAATAATTGACGGTAAACAAAATATTTCCTTTTACAGTTGGAATAAAAAGTATTTATTGCACAAATGTAAAAGTAACAAGTAAGTACTAATAATTTTATATAAGTAGAGTTCATAATTACAAAATGTGCTCACTCAATATTTTGAGCAGGTTGTATAAATGTGTCCATGTGGCAAGGTGCCGAGCAGCGCCCTAGTGACGACCAAACGCTCTGAGATTATAAAAAATGAATGTGCCCTAGGATCTCAAGAAACTAGGGTACATCTTACCTAATACATGTACCCTTACCTAAAAGTTACAATGTGTCACCTAAATAAAGCAAAATCTGGAACATGTCCACTAATTTGAAATATATATTGTATATATAAATATATAAAATATATAAAATATAAATATTGTTCCCATTTACAAGAGTGGTGATAAATCAAACTATAGGCCAATCTCTATTCTTAATTCTATACCGAAACTTTTTGAAAAAATGGTCACTAGTTGCGTTTATAGCAATTTCAGGAATATTATATGTGAACAACAACATGGTTTTATCGACAAAAGGTCTGCGTGCACTAACTTAGTAATTATTATAAAATATATAACCGATGCCTTTGAGAAGTATGGACAGATCGATGCGATTTACACAGATTTCTCAAAGGCATTTGATAGTGTAAATCACGATATACTGGTCTCAAAGTTGAATAACATGGGTATTGGAAATCCGTTGTTAAGTTGGCTGAAAAGTTATTTGACTGATAGATCTCAATTTGTCGAGATAAAAAATTGTAAATCTAAAGTTATAAAAGTTCCTTCTGGAGTCCCGCAAGGCTCTCACTTGGGCCCTCTTTTGTTTAACTTTTTTATAAATGATTTACCTTCATGTTTAAAATTTTCTTCGATACTTTTATACGCTGATGATGCTAAAATTTATAAGAATATTGAAAACTCTGTTGATGCAGAACTTCTGCAAATCGACATTGATAGTGTAATGGAATGGTGCAATCTAAACTTATTGAAACTCAACGTTAAAAAATGTTCAATTATTTCATTCACAAGAAAGAAGACTGGTATAGTTTACAATTATGTTATGGGTAACGATCAATTGCAACGGGTGGAAACTGTTAAAGATCTCGGTGTCTTGCTTGATGCGAGGCTTTATTTTAATGATCATATCAAAACTATTTCTTCTAAGGCAATGCGAATGTGGGGATTTGTTTATAGAAACACGTCGGAGTTTTCGCGTGTTAGTACACTACTTTTACTATATAAGTCTCTCGTTCGCCCTTTGGTGGAATATTGCTCAATCGTCTGGTCTCCTTTTACAAACGAACAAATTAAACTCATTGAAAAACCTCAGCATAATTTTCTGCGACACGCGGCCTATCGCGATGGTCACGGAATGTCACGCGATAATCATGATTATTCTTACATTCTTAGTAAACTGGGTTTGCAATCTTTGCAGGAGAGAAGAGTAATTTTTGATCTCACTTTTTTATTCAAAATTATTAACAACTTTTTAGATTGCTCTTTCCTAACATCGCACATAAATTATAGAATAAGTGCTGCTGGCACGAGGAACTCTGATGTGTTTTATGTCCCCTATAGAAGAACTGACGTTAGCAAGAATGAAACTTTGATACGACTGATGCGCAAGGCTAACGCTCTTGGTGATACTGTTAATTTTTATGGTAACGATATTGTTGAATTTTCGCGCCAACTGAGAAGTTCTGATCTTATGTTGCTTTGAGTTGTACTTTCTATTTTCCTTTCTTTAATCTGTTATGTAAAAAGGGTATATCCCGTATAAATAACAAAATAAATAAATATAAAACCGCTCTAACGAAAAATAAAATCATTAAGGAATAAATCAATAGTTAAAAACATGTAAGATTTTATTGTCCTGTATAAAACGTTCGTAGCGCTCATTACTGAGACCGGGCGTCCTGGCGGCGCACGCTAGCAGCTCGAGCGACGCGCGTAGAATAAATGGTATACTAGAATTGTACAAAAGAACGGATTGTAAAAACTGGTATCTATAGTATAGATAGTGAATAACCTTCTTTCAGCCTTTGCATTATTTGGGTGACACGCTGTATAAGCTGTGACACCGAATGCAATAAAAATCTATTCGGGTTCGATGTCCGTTGATTTGACAATCTTGCGCCTGCCCGGTTCTTCTGCCGTTGCGTCAGTCTTCGTGTAACCGGTATACCTTTCACAAATCATTGCAAATGTTATTCATCTGTTGTGTTACACGTGTTTAACTTTGATCTTATTTGATATCGACCTTATCTTTATCGCCTTCATAGTTGGCGTTATCATCATGATTAATCCTGTAAATAAGCTTACATTGAACTTATCACGCTTTCTGAAGATTTTAGTAGATATCTGTCAATTTAATATATTTTTTTAGATTTCTGTCTTATTTGTTCAACCGATTTATCATAGTTCTACAATTAAGGAACTCAACTCAACAAGGAACTCAGTGTAGTTTAAACAAAATCAAGATAATATATGAAGATCTATTGTGACATTCGTGCAAATTATGGCTGTGACATTGGCTGTTACTGTGGAAAACTTTTCCACCGATTATATTCTCTATTCCCTGTCATTGATTGGAGTCTTGATTTGGAAAAAAACCGATTGTGAACAAATATGGGCAGATATATTCATTCTTTTGTCAGATTTTGTCATTCTTGTTATATATTAACATGCATTGCAGATCAGTTGAACTATATTTTTTTTATGTATTTAATCTTTACTGTAGAGAAATTGTACAGAGGGTGCCTAGTGTCATTGGACTCCGGCAGTGGACTTTTTTTTAAACCGAAATATGTACTTACATTAATTATCTATATGTACATTTGCAGCCTTCATTTTGTAAAAGAACGTTAAGTCGCCAACTACACTCGCCGTACCTACCACTAATATCCGCCGTGTGTTGATTAGTTCTGCGATGGCTTTACTTTTATAATTAATGACACCGATGAGAATATCGCCGCGAGAGACTGGCTCGTGTAGTTGGCGCCTATATAAAGAATCGCCTATAGAAATTTTCAACTTGCAAACCTTACATCCATTGAATTAAAATCTTTAAACAGTTTTCTATCAAACTGCATCCTCCGAAGGTTGATTCATACCTAAAGAAATACCTACAAGACACCCTAGTTCATTTAAGAAGAGGGTGGGGGTTCCATCTCTGTGATTCAGACGCATAGGTTCTCCGTTTTCATTGCTTTGACAGTGTGTGCGAGAGAGACACAAAGATTTTAAACAATAAGAGGGAAAAGGATGGTAAATTGAAGGGTTGGTTTAGTTATTGGGCACATGTTTCTGAAGCTATAGATTGTGCTACAGATATGTACTTACTTAGTGAATGAATAACTTTTCATATTTTATTAAATACTAGTTGTGCCTGCGACTTTGTACGTGTGGAATTTTAGTTTTTAAACTCTAAATCGGGATATATTTTCTTCCCGTTAGCCGATTACGTTGAAACAAAGCCTATTCGAAACGCCAAGCTAAGCTTAATTAACCTGTGGAAACCCCATGAAAATACGTTCAGTAGTTTTGGAGATTAACGTTCTTATAATTTAGTTGAACAAGTATAATTTCGCATTAAAGCATCTTTAATATTAAAAAAGCAGACATTTAATTATTGCCGTTACTAACAATTTTTGGAGCCTGGTTATCTGAATGCTGAACACCAATTTCCTGTGAAATCGGCAAGTCTGAAGCCATTATCATGTAAACATAGGTATACGTACGCACAGATCCGCCATACGGATACCTGATCCTCTCCCCCACGTGCAAATTATTAACAATATCAACTCGGCGAATAGTTTCCCGAACGGCATTTTAATCAGTGTCCCAACTTCTTGATTAATGCGCCCCAACACAATTTATCGTCGAAATTTTATTTATAATTACACTCGCGAAATTAAATGGCGGTGATTAGTCAATGTCAGGTTTTAGGACCGCGGCCCACGATTTGTCACCTCACCGTCACCCTATTTAATTCTAATTGAGTAAGGAAGTTTGTTAACTCGTCCCACCTCCGTGCCGGTTCCCGTTCCACCTGCACTTAGTACGGCAATTTTCGACTTTGTAGTTGCGGGTAGTTTCCGAGTTGTTGAGGTAATTAATATGAATTCAGTCCAAGTTATAAATTATTCATTCTATTAGCGCGAAGCAACATTGAAAACTTTATGAATTTCAATGCCCCACATTAAAACATTTCATGCGACTATTCTACATACTTATTAAAGTTTATTAAAATATACATCAAACAATTAGACACACTATCGATATCAGTCTATGACGTCCCACTGTAGGACATACGCCTCCGCTAAAACGCGGGCTCAATAAGGATTGATAGATACATTGATAGATACCCCAGATTTTATTTTTATTTTTTTAATTCACGTATGATACGGTTTACTTAAATGTTTTTTTTTCGTGGTGGAGATAGGGATAATTTATAAATTCGTACTAGAAATAACTCATTGGTCGAAGTTTATGAATTCACGATGAAAGAGAATCAAGAATAGATACGGATAGACTTTTAACAATAATAACATTTTTTTAAATTCCTAGTTGTCAAAAGGTTTTTATTGGTACAAAGGATGAACCTTGCGGTACACCTTACGCTTAACTACTTATCCTATTACATGAAATTAAAAACAAATAATCATTTGTTTTCTTCCTAAAAGAAAGAAGAAGAAAACAAGTGATTAAAAAGTGAACTGTCCAAAACCCCTCACACAGACGTTTTAAGGCCCATCTCATGAATGTTTGATTTACCAAACGCTTTGTTAAAGTATTTTTTTAAAACTCCTTCTCTTAATTAGTTCGGGGATAAACAAGTGGCACATTAGCTCTCGGAATAATTACAGCGGCTGCGTTTCCAACACTTTTTGTGTTTTTCTTTTGTTTTATTTGTGCATTACTTCCCTCGGCTCGGGTTGCGGTGAAGAATTTAAAAAGCATTTGGGAAATTAGTTCGCATTGAAGCGCAATTAAAAAAGTGAAGACCTAATTTGTTATTGAGACCTGAACTATAGCAATAACTTAAATACTAATAGATAGTTATTATACTAATTAAACTAATATATTTATATTGCATATAAATTATGAAGGTTGGAACCTTGTGGCAAGCACCCTGGCTACGCTACCTCGTCGTAGGCATAAGCAAAGTTACTGACGCTTCACTATGTCTTTAAAGACATTAACTCGTTTCGACACTAAAACCATAGGTCAATATTGTTGTTTTTGACTTTCATATACCAATATTGACCCCAGGCCAGTCGAAAAGATGATGAATGTTGAATTAAGTTGATAATAAAAATTTTAATTATTTCTATACAAATGCAACTCTCTTAAACTACACAAAAACAAAACGTTTACAGAAAAGAAATCCTTAATCACGTGGAAAAGATTACAAAGAACCAAATTAAATGTATAAAACACTTCATAATCACCATACCGGAGCCAAATGTTCTCAAGTCCCGTTAGCAGCCCCTCTGATTACTTTTTAAAACCTTTCTCTACTTGAAAATTGCTGGAAGCCATGTTTAAAGTTCTTAAAAGCAGGTCGCAATCGTGTAATTACATCCATAAGGTGTAATTTAGAGTAGTTTAAGGCAAACGAAAGTAAAATGCAAATGACGGTGTATCGAAAATCCGTTGATTTTTCATTGAAAATGAATAAAAGTGCAACTACATTAATTATTTCCTATTTGAAAATGTTGTTTATATTGCTATTAGTACCTACTTAATTTTCAGAATTTCAATACGCAAGGAAATACAATTTAACTAACTTGACATTAACATAACATTAATGTCGTTTTATTTTTATATGCATATTACATTAACAAAATGAGTGAACAATTCAATGTAGTATAGGTATAATTAAACAGTCGTATGTAGTAACTGAAAATAATTTGTAATTTAATGTGACAATATATTTTCTACCTTCTGTGTATCTCGACTTACTGACTGATTCATTAATTTAAACGATAGTTTTCTTTTATGACTTAAATGGGTACTTACTAATACAGGGATTTCTTGGAGTTCAACCCCTAAATGGATTAAACAGAATATCAAAATCTGCATACAAGAGAATTTATTCGATGGTCCTATTAACTTCAAACTTAGTATAAATTTTCTACAGTAGGTACAAATAATCAAAAACGTATTTTATAATTTGTCAAAATTATCTATGATGGCTTAGTGTATCCTTTAATTCAAATTCAGTAAATATATTGCGTAAACAATTAGTCACGTTTTTAACCGTTTATTAAAATTGTGTCAAAACAATTAAAATCAATCGAGCGAAGCCGCGTGCAGCAGGTAGTAACGTTATATCAATCGACACAGGTTTTGGCAATCTTGATTGGTCCACACAATTGTCACAATGTTTGGTTTAGATTTAACTAAAACGGCATGGAATTTTGGAAACAAACTATGATAAAGATAAGAAATCAAACTGCCAACACATCAACTTTACGTATTATCTCTAAGTTCAGATATCACAACAATAAAAAGCAAGTCGAAAATAAAACGTCCAATCTCTCAAAACCAATTCTTCTTACAAGATTCCAGACTTCAAGTATTCAGTCCACATAACCTGGGGGTGGAAATCTAAGCGGTCCATAAGGAAGGGGGGAGTCCAATGGAGGGGGGAGGTCGTCCTGTCCCGGGGGGACTGAATCAAGGAGTGGTACGTGATCTGCGTTTAATTAAGGACTCCGGAGAGTCTTGAGATACTTCGATTTTTAGTGGCGTTTTCTTTTAATTCGTTCGTGTCCTTTCAAACGAGCCTCGAATAAGAGAATTTTGGGGAAAGGTAGGTGCCAAATTAATTTGTGATGAAGACTAAGAAGTTTTACTCCTTGTGCAGTTGTTTTATAAAATGACAAGTATGTAATTTACGTATCACATATAGTGACGTATCGCATATAGTGACGTATCGCATATAGTGACGTATCGCATACAGTGATTGAGATGATTTGTTCATTTATTAATATAACAAATTTGAATTCAATTAAAATTGGCACTCTTTGGCGGTAACTCGAGAAGTGAAGTTGAATTTTTGTTCGATTATTGTAAAAATTGTGTAATAGGGCGTTTTGTGGTTTAATAGGGATATTTTATTAAACTTCAAAGTTTTTTCGTGCATGTTGTTTGTGATAATCAAATAAAAGCGCGGGACTGCGTTTTTCCTGTGCATCCAAGGAGTCCTCTTATGTCCTCAGTAAACCTCCTATAAGCCTTACTGAGCGACTCCTGACTTGCTTCGACGTGACTGGACATTGCCGGGATTCGTTTCAGACTTTGAAATTCTTTATTACGAAGAAAACTTGATACTGGCAGAATGTATGAATTGCACCATTGCCATATATGAAGAAAAAATAGTACCTACCTGATTAAAATTTGCTTGATCCATCGATATCAGTCTATACATCTCGCAGCAGGACACAGGTCTCTTGCATTACAGGGGGTTTAGGCCATGATCTACCACGCGGGTCCATTGCGGATTGATGGAAATTACGCGTGTCCCTGATTTTTATTTTTTCAGGCATGCTGGTTACCTCACGGTGTTTACCTTCACCGCCAGTGTCACCGTTATTGTCAATTGAAAACTACATACAATTTGTCACGCGTTAATTAACACGTTCAGACCGGGCTGTACCAGCGGTAGCGCACCGGCTAGTAGTCCGTGGGGCGGTGTGCACCACCGGTGGTCATGCAACAAATGACTTTCAATGTTCGTCCCACCGTACTGGGGAGCACTGGTTTCAACGTAACCCCAAATAGTGAAATGGGTAATTTTTTATAGTTAAGTTGAGGATTTTCATAGCCAAATTTGCCATAAAGAGTAGATGAAAAAATATAAATGTTGTATCATGAATAATGTTAAAACAATCCAAACATATGACAGGGGTCCATTACAAAATGTGTTGATTCGTTTAGCCTTCTTATTTTCCGCACCCGCTGACTCTGGTAATTCAGTCGTAACAAGAACTGCATCTATTTCACCTTTCCCTAAAAATTTTCAAGCTGATGCCTTCGTTTTTTTTGCTGAGTCTTTGATGTTGATGACTCTTCATTCTCAGGATGAGAATCACTGGTTCGTCGGGCGGGGTGCGCAACCAGTTTTTACTTAGACAGCCACTTACAGATTTTGTACCCGTTGGATAGAAAAAATAGATACTTATTTTGCAAATTCAAATTTTAATCTTTATTGTCAATAATTATTAGTTATCCTAGTTGTAAAGAAATGTCATAGAAGAAGTAAGACTTATTAACACATCAATCAAATAATTGTTGAAGTATTAATAAATAAATGTAAAATTTAAACACTCACCTGCTATATATACCTATACCTTCTGCTAAGAGTATATCTAACCGTATTATGTATTTATGTAGCAGATTTGCGGGATACAAAAGGTGTAATATGTATGAAGGTTTATTTGTAACACGAAATAAGGAAAACTGTCGAGATTTCTACGCAACGTTATCACCCTAAAGTTTGATTGACGAGTCCTTGGCACGGTTTACCAGAAATATAACAGTAAATGGATACTAAAAAGCAATAAAATTGTTAAGCTTTTGTTTGTTGTCTCTACAATATTGTATACTTTGAAACAGTTCCAAAAATACATCATTCCTATTTGTTATTATTTAAGATTAAAATGGCGGTAAAGTAAAATGTAGTTAGAAAAAAGTTTAAAAATGTGGATTACTTATGCATTTTTAACGAATTTCAATACATTAACATCAACTTAAGACATTATATACCTATCTATTGAAAATTAACTTATTAAAACTAAAATAAAATGAAAACTAACTTAATAAATGAATTATCTATAACTAAAAAAAGCAATGATAAATTATTTTTTTACAATACTTTTATTTTTAGAAAGAACAACAAATACAAAGGTGTTTAGGTTCTTGAAGAAATAATAATTTACCACTCATAAGAATTCTAGTAAAAAAATAGATTGGAAAGAAAGTTGAAACAGACCTCAAAAAATGAATACAATTTCCAGCCAAATATTATTTTTATATCCAACCCGTCAACAGCCGAAGAAACATCAGAGACCAGATTTATATTTTATTTTTCCACAATACACGTAACACGATCCGCTAGGGATGCCACCGAAATCAGTTTCGAGATTTTTCTCACGCAAAAAAGTGACACTTGAATTTGTATGCCGGGAGGTCGTCTGCCTCACTCCCATATAATATTAGGCACTCCCAAGAGAGTGAGAGGTAATTAAATTAATGTCCTCAGCCCCTTTGCCTCACGTTTCGCTTCCAGTAATCCGACACCTGCGTTGTTTTCCTTCGGAGTAAGTTTGTAGTTTCTTTTCTTTTGTGACTTGTTTCTGGCGTTTTTAATTTCAGTGCAACCAATTTAGATGTGATCTGCTGGTAATAGGAAAGCTAGTTTATCTATTTCTGCATTTATATGTAATTTCTTTTCAAAACTGAAGAAATTAGATATTATGTATACCTATAGGTAATTTCCTAGAGGCAAGATAGTTTAGTAATTTGTACATCAGGTAGTTTGTTTTAGATAAGTTCAAATTCACCAGTGAGGTGATATGGCTTAGAAATTTAAAAAAATATATGTACCTACCTAGCGTTCATATATTTTAATCGACTGGCAAATGTGCGGAGCATTCACTAGCGAACGCCCATGACTTCGTCCACTCTAGTTTAGGTTTACAGTGGAGGTATCAGTTAAATGTTAGGCTTTGCTTATTTGCTTATATGAGATGCACGCCTTGAGATTCCTTGAGAAACAGATATAAATGAATTGCGATAAAGATATTGAAAAATTTGAGAATCTGCTTGCGAATTTGAATTTACATTCTTGCAATCAGATTTTCTGTACAAAATAATTGTAATGGTTATAATTGCAACGTTACAACCTACAACCAGATCTAGTCAAAATTCGAGATTTTGAAATCGGCTCATGACTATTTCTGACTAAATCTTCCATTTATTCCACAAACAATGAAGTCACAACTTAATCAACCAAAAATCATGGCAAGTATCGATCGCCCTACAAGTGATACCACTTAACTCGCATCTAACTACCTCAGCCCATGCGTAACTGGAGCGCGTGGCCGACGCACGCGCCACCTAATTCAATAAACACATTATCGCGATTAACCAGCGAACCCCTGCTGAGAACGAACTTAGCCGAAGGTACCCGAATGTCCCCGAGCGCTGAACTCCCAAAGGAACACGCGTCAGATTTGACCGGCGATATTAATCATTAGTTCAAATGGACTGGCGTTGTTAGGGTTAAAATTAGACGGGCGTGGTATGTGATTAGTCAGTCATGCACAGTTTTTATCCAAATTTGGAGTTTTGTCATATTAAAAGGCTATTTAAACTCATGTTATGAATCTGGCAGTGGCGTGCATAGATTATGAAACTTAATAAACCGTATGCAAGTATGTATATAAAGATTGTTTTTAATGGAGTGGAAAATATTAGGAGTACTAACATCACTAACGATCGCCCATGACTTCATCCACGCTGACGTATGTTTGACATCAATAAGTATCAGTTAAATAGTAAGCTCTGCTTACTTCATTATAAAATATAAGATGCACGCCACAATACATATCTTTTACTAAATATGCACCTCATTGCAGGCTACCAACATGATCTCGAATTCATATCTAACCCTAAGACAGTAAAGCCGCTATCACAAGCCCTGGGAAACTGTATCACCCTTACATGAGTGGACTCGCCAACCCGCTTAACCAGCCTGGCGTTTTGAGGTCATACATCCCTAGTGCACAAGACAATGTGCATGTAAAAAGGTTACGGGTGGATGGTTGCGAGCCGTGGACTTTAGCAAGCAGTGAGAGAGATAGACTGATGGTGATGACATAATCAGAAAATTCAACTAATTGCAGAGAATGCGATTTGAATTTTGAAAAAAATCACTCTTTCCACTAAAAGTGACCAGCGGATCCCATAATCACCCTTATTGCAGGGTCTATCTCGATTAAATTCATAAATGTTGTTTTGTAAGGGGAGAGTGCACTCTGCATTACCGCAGCCACTGGGCTCACTCAACTGGCCTCGAAGACTACCTTGAAATATACTGCATTTCCTACTATATCGTATTTCCCCAATGTACGTAGGTATGTGTTTCGGTAGTGAGTGAAATATCCCTCCCTATTTTTCCAAATTTGCAGATTAAGGAATCCATTCCTTAATCTGCAAAGGTAGGCAGCGCATCCGGGGGCGTGTCAACGTTTGTCATTCTGGACTAATCTATGCATGTATCGCGGATATCTATGAACAACAGTACCTATCCACTTACCATTAGGTGGACTGTATGCTCGTCTGCTGTCTTTATTTATAAAAAAAGTTCCTAATTCCGATGATTTTAAACTTTGTAAACCAATATGAGTAGGTACGTAAACGACATCTCTGTTGTTACGAGTTATCAAGCTACACTTTTATTTATTCATTTTCTTTTTTAATTTAGGAACAAAGCTAAATCTACTTTTATTCAAATGACGCACCCCATGTAGATGTTTATGAAGTAGCTACAATTATTCACTAGTTCATCATCAACCGTCTGCTCCTTTGTCACATGTTAATAAAATACTACAACAAGATAAACTTCCGAGAATGAATAAATTGAAGGAATAGTGGTTCGTTCATCCAACAATGTAGTTACGATTCCACTGAATCGATTACACCACTAACAGAGTATAATATTATAATTTATCATAAGTCATTTCCTTTTTGAGTTCACGCATTGGTAGCCAACTGTTACTATATAAAAAACTCATTTATTAAGCTTTGGGGACATCCCTAAAAATCATGCAGACAAAATTCGACGTTCGATAAAAACTCTAATGGACTTTATCTCATTGATTTAAAAGTGAAAATCTAATAGCTTTCGAAATTTTGAAGTAAAAATAAGGTTGTTAACCTTCCATCTTACCATTTTAAAAATGAGGAACCAATTCGGGGGTCTAAAAGTACTGGTGTAAATAAATTCACTGGCACGTGCTGGACGCATGCGCACTAAAGCAGGATGTCATTATTTAAACAATAAATTTATTTGTAAATCGGCTCTGGAATGATCTGTTACTTTTCTACGTACGGTAAAGAAGAGTGCAGTATTTAGATTTATTATTTTTATAAAATGTCGAAAAAACACCAAAAATTCGACTCACATCGGTCTTTATTCTTTTCTTTGAATTGATTAATTTTGATTTGATGATTGCCACACTCTCGATGCTGTGTGGGTCTTATTGGAATCTGGTCTTTAAAACCAATAATAGTATTATAAATAACAGCATTAAGTACCTAGATATTAAAATGCGGGCATCTTCAGGACAACGGCCGTTGTTCGACCATACAACACCCATACACCAACAATAGTTGGAAAGGTACGTTGTCCCTTGGAACCAGCATTTAATAAGAACCCAGTAAGTTGCATATGCAGAATCGTTCAGAAATTTCTCAGAAGCGCGGGACCTATGCGACATTCTTATGATTTCATACATCACAAAGCGTGCCCGTGCCGCTCGTGTTCTGTGTGCCGGAGACTTTACACACTCATCGCGCCCACTCACTCTCGTTCGGCTCTAAGCTCGCGTTGACGAGGTTCATCTTAGAAACAGGTGAAAAACAAAATATAAAAATAATAGTAGACGATATTATCTCTTTTAAATGCGTTAATGAATGCAGGAATTCTTATAATAATCAACTTTAATGATTTTCGATCCCTAAAAAATATTTGTAGTAGCTATAAAATTACTAAATCCATCCTAACATAAAAGCAGGTTGTAAATACAGCGTGTCCTACGGTTTAAAGTGGCAAATGGTTTTCTTTTTAACTATAGTAACAATTACTAAAAGCCATGCTGCAACTTTTAACTATTGTTTTAAGCTTTTAAGTGGCTTTAACTATAGCTTTTAAGTGGTTTGTTTGATGGGATATCAGCTATTTGTTTTATTACTGCATTAAGTAATTATTTTTTTAGTGCACTCTGTTTATTCGTACGTATATTAATTGATGCAATCCGCTGATTGGTCAACAGAGCACTGGGTGCGGCACGCGCACGACACTGCAACAAATCAACCTCACTATAAAGCATTTTAACTCTTACTAAGATACTTCATAATAAGTAGGTACATGACAATTTTATGATTATCCTTTTTAAGTTGTAAGAGAATTAAGATTAGATAATTAGCTACCCTATCTATTGCTCGCGACTTCGCTCAGATGAATTTTTTAATTGCGATTACCTATTTCTGATTTCATATTTTTACACTTGTGTAGGTATTTTAATCCCTTGATACAATTTGTAAAACAAGCATTGAGATTCCTTGAGAAACAAATATACCTAAATGTTTCTATATAAATAATTATAGTAATTATTTGTATTACAGAACATTTGTACCAAGTTTCAAGTTAATAGGAACAATCACTTCTCAGTACCTAAGTCTTTACGTCATAAAAGGAAGCTACAATCCAAATTTCATGTTTCTAGCTTCAATAGTTTCGGCTCGCCGTTGTTGGTGAGTCAGTCAGGACCCTTCCCTTTATTTCTGTATAGATTTTAGCATCCTTGTCGCAATTCAACTCAAGTAATACGATATTTTTTAGATGCACCTGCTGAATATAAAACGTCCTGACACCTTATTGGAATTTTGACATGTAGGTACACCAATTACATCAAACCATTGGATTTTTTACATTCTTTTGTAAATAAAAAAAAGCTTCTCCACATCTGCCATACCGCTTCATAAAACAACAGATTGCAAAAACATGAAAAAGAACACATTCATATTTTATTTTCAAAACAAACGGGCGTTTTTGGAGATCAAATTAACCATGTTTTGATTGGCCAGCGTTCGGTACGCGTGGAAACTGAGTGTTTTGATTCGTCGACGCGACAATAGCGCCAGTTGCTCAAGTGTTTGCGTATGCTGACGCTTCAACTTAAAAATAGGGATGGGAACTTTTCAAATAAATAAATTGAAAGAGTATTGAGTTGAGTCATAGATAAATAGACTGATAAACTATTTATTATACACCACAACAAAATAAAACAATAATAGACATTATAAATACATGAATGCACAAAAGGCCGAAGGCGGTGTTATCGTTAAAAGCGGTCTATGCCAGACAACCTTTGTGAAGAGAGGAAATAAATATTAAATGGTGTAGAGTATATATAATTACATACCTAATATTTAATACATACACATCATAAGTATGTGTATACAAAGTTTGTAAAAGCAATAAGTTAGGTAATTACAATAAGAGGAAAGTGTAGTAATGCATGCATTGATAAGATTGAAGTAAAAGTGTAACTGACATTGGAATGTCCCAACCCTAAGCCAAAGAATACATAATATAATAGGTGGCACTATTTCGAACGCAGTAAGGTTGATAGTCTTCCTACCGCTTAAATTGCACTTAGAGATGTGAACTTGTATTACTGAAGTGTTAGAATAATACAGTCTAATGTGAGAGTGCATTTGTTAGAATCCTATAAAATCGCATTTTAAAACAAGGCCAAGTTCTGTGAAGTTAAAGTGTGATCAAAGTTTTTTTTTGGAGATTCGATTTTTAGTATTAAGAACCGAGATCTACAAAGAAAGGGCCTGTATTCGTAGAGTGAGGTTTATTGTTCAAATTTATCTCGTTTATGTTTGCTTTAAACATACAATTAACGCAGGCCACATGTCGAATGACTTACCTACCAAATAGTTATTAGGTTATCACGATTTAATTTAAAAAAAAAACATTCACAAGAAAACAACTTGACGAAAATATTTTTTTAACGATTAAGGTCAAGATTTAGTTGGTATAAATCAATTAATTGAGTTTAATTAAAAAAATCTTTAACCGGTTTCTTTCGAAATTTGATCTTTATTCTAACCTGTAATAATAATTATTAATCGGTATTCTTAAAATCGTTTCGAAGCTTTGATAAGACTTCGTAAATTGAGTTACATAAATACTTATGACTATATAAGTCGATATGAGATTTTCTCAAACCTCTCGGGCACGTATCGCACGTACTCAAGAGCGCAGCAGATTTAACGTGGGCGGAGGGCAATGACCCTCGCCACTGAAAAATATGGCGTCACTTTGCGTCAGACAAAAAAGTACTAGGTGAAGAAATGTCATTATCTGAAAGCTGGACCTTTTGGCAGGAACACGAGAAGTGGAGTTGAGTTTTGTTTGATTATTGTAAAAAAATGTCTAGTCGTTTTGTGGTTTAATAGTGATAGTTTGTTAAACTACAAAGTGTTTTCGTGTGAGTGAGAGATAATAAAATAAAAGCGTGGGTCTACGTTTTTAGTGTGCTTCCAAGAAGTCTTCTTCTGTCCTCAGTAAACCTAATATTACTGAGCGACTCCTGACTTGCTTCGACGTGACTGGACATTGACAGGATACGTTTTAAACTTTGAAATTGTTTATCACGAAGAAAACTTGACATTGGCAGAATATGCTAATTGCATCATTGCCATATATGAAGAAAACAAAATTAAAAGCTGTGAATGTAAATGATTAGAAAAATTTGCTAATAATTTTGTACTCTTTATCTTATGATTAGACGAAAATAGGAATTATAAAACATAACCATATCCAGCCCTTGTAGTATCCATTGTTGGACATGGCCCTTCTTGTGCAAGTTATCTTGTGCATGAGCGATATAATATTTAAGGCCATAATTATGGCCTTAAAACGACAAAAAAAATAAACATCCACAAAATTAGTTCACCTATGTGTATGAAGATTTGAAAATAAATAACTCATTTTTTCTCAGTATTTTACAAGAGGTATTTAACATTTTTTTTATTTTATTTAGCATATTTTATTTCAAAGAATCATGATGAACTCTAAATTATATTTTCTTTTCTATTTTGTACCTACTTATAATATGTAGTTTTTTAATTCTTAACTTTTCTCATTTTTCTCCCAATTCTTAATTTCAAACAAGATTTCCAATTTTATATAAAATCCTCTAACATCATTTATGTTAAGTTTTAGTGATAGATTAAAGGCAATAACGATCTTATAAGTAGATTTCGAAAATGTATGTAAAGTCCTTCCACTCTCCTGTAATCACGCCCCTGAGATCTGTCATATTAAATTCATATCAATGTAATATTAAATATCACACCATCACCCCTTTGCTTTAAAACCGATTATGAAACTGAATAACTGCACTTATGAAAGAACACTAGTGAGTAAAAATATTAATTAAACTTTTCGGCCATTAAAATGATGTGATGTTTATACTTAATAATAAAATACATCACTTCATTTTTTTAATATTTTTGGTAAATGAAGGCTGTGAATAGGACTCTGCGAGGTCTTGGTGTCCTCGTAAATTTCCATGGGCGGTGGTGACCATTTACCATCTCATAGCCCGCCTGCCCGTTTGCCATCTCTTCTATCTGATCTGCCAAAGAAGCAGGCAATCATCTTCTGTTCAGCACTCCTTCTTTTCTTCACTTTCGTCGGCAACTCTTCAAAAGGAAAGACCCACTGCGCAGATTGCCTCTTAGTTTCAGGCTCATAGCAGTAAATCCAGTTTGCATCACATTTTACTAAATCAAAAACAGCATTTAAATAACCATTGTCGAATTTTTCAAGCGTTTCCACATTCCTTTCATTCATTTCATTTTCCACGTGGCAGCGTTTCTAAGCTTTGCACAAATTTTGAGGAATCCATCTAGCACAAAGCTTCTTTACCCTTAGGTGATCGTGTAAAATAGTTTGAACACGACTCATACCAATACCCAATGATAACCACGAGGTCGATAATTCGATGCCCGTATCTGCTGATATGTCGTTCGTTTGTCTGCTTCAATCATAACCTGCACAGTTTTCATGTTTACCTCCGTCACCGCCGTCGCAGGACGCCCTTCTCTAACATCGCCGCTGATTTGGGTACGACCACGTTTAAATTTACTGAACCACTTATATACAGTGCCACTGGATGGGGCTTCATCACTAAATGCTAACTTAAGTCTTTCATAACTTTGTTACTGGTTTAGGCAGCAACGAAAGTCAAAAAATATCATTGAACGAAAATGTTCTTTTGTTAAATTAATTTTTCCGCAAACCTTTAATTTTCAAATTGCCGCCAGAAATAAATAAACAAATGACAGGTTTGAAAATTTAATAGCGTTTGACAAGCAGAGTTCCGTCTTCAAAATTTTAATTTGTTTTTTTTCTATCGTATTGTAGGTACAGTAAAACTTTTAGTTTGACCTATCGTAGGTACAATAAAGAATATATTTTTAGAAAAGTTCAAATTTTATTGGAACACCCTAACAATTTATTATAGATAGAAAATTACAGCACTTTATAAGTTATGACAAAAAGAATAAATGTCATAAAGAGAGCGCCCTATAATATTGGTATTAAGTATAATCCAACAAAATGATCGACCAACCCTTGCTCATATTGTCTATTGCCAGTTGAGTGGCAATTTATTTGTCATCTTTACGTTTATTGGATGTGATGCGTAATGCGGTGCCGTGGATTAGTGTTATATGACGAATGTTTGAAATGCAATATTGCCTGGGGCTCAACTGCATAAAATGAAGACTTTCACTGTTGCAAAATGTCTATTGCTATACATACAAAAACTCTAAGAAAATAAGTGAAAAAACTTATTTATCCAAAAATTTTGAAAATTTATATATTATATTAGGTAGTCGGATAAGTACGAGGCCTTTTCATAGTGAAAATAGTAAAAACTTTTTTTGTATTACATAAACTGTCATTGAACGGAATATTGTCCATTTAATTTGACTATCTTTCGCCACTTTTCTGGCCCAGCCATTATCCGATCGCTATAAAATTTTTGGGGATTCTCAGCGAAAAACTAATTTAAATGGTTTATACAGGCTTCTCTTGAATGTAATTTTACTTCATTCAGAGAATGGACTGTATGGAGGATGCATTAAAACTTTTGTTCAGTCATCAAAGATCTATGCGGTCCAGCATTGTCGTGATGGAAAACTACACCTTTTCTATTCATTAATTCTGCGCGTTTTTCTTCAAGTGATTGTTTCAATTTTACTAATTGCTGACAGTTGATATCACAATTAATCGTTTGGTCATGTGGCAAAAGCACATAATACACAATGCCTTTCCACCATACACACAGCATGACTTTGTTCTGAGTGAGGTCTGGCTTCGGCACTACTCCTATTTGTGATGGCTCATCTCGCTTAGACCAAGATCATTTACGAACATTGTTATCGTAAGTGATCCACTTCTCATCGCCTGTTAGCAATCTCTTCAGAAATGGATTCATTTTATTTCGGTTTAGCAACATCTTGCACATGGAAATTCTATCTTCCCAGTTTCTGTCATTTAAATCATGCGGCACTCAAACATCTAGCTTTGTTACACAATTCAGTATGTGAAGGTGATCTAAATCGGTTGAGTGGTGAATGCTTAACTCTTCCGCAATTTGATGACTGCTTATGTGTTCATCTGCTTAATTTTTTTCAACGATAACATCAACCTCAATAGGACGACCACAGCGAGGAACATCATTCACATTCAAATTACCAGACCTGATTCAACTAAACGATTTTCTTGCAGTAGTTTTAGATAAAGCATCTTCTCCGTAAACACCACAAATCTCTTTTCGAACACTAGTAGCATATAAAATATGTCTAATTTTCTCATTTTAACTTCTATTTTAAAAATGTTAAAAAATATGAATGGATAAAACTTTTAACTTGTAATTTTAATTTGCCGCCATTACAAAAAGTCAGCTGTTGAACGGTATATTAGTTTCGCGCCAGTCGTACGTTAAAAAGTCATACCTATTATAATATCCAAAAAAAATATTTTTATATAATACCATACCATCAACCTATGTCTTTCCACTGCTGGACATGGCGTCTCCCGCGGCTCGCCACCACACACGATCCTCGGCTCTTCTCATCCAACCACCACCGGCGAATTTTTATATAATGTTGAGGATTTATTGTCACTTCAGTTTTAAGATTTGAAAAGAAAAGTAACTGCAATTTGATTCTAAAAAAATATAAAGTCAAATAAAGTAAAGAGTCAAATAACATGTTTCTTTCCTTTCATATATTTTGCGTTAAAATAATTAAAATAGTTATGAGACATTTAATCTTAGAGTCAATTATGCAATCAAAAAGTCTACTCTTGTTTCATTATCGCCACCAGAGAATTTAAACTTAACCCATCTTTGAATTTGCTACCATCGATTAGAAACCATAGATAGAAACCATAGAAACCATCGATTTGCTACCATAGAAAAGTAACTGCAATTTGATTCTAAAAAAATATCGTAGGTAGAGTCAAATAACATGTTTCTTTCCTTTCATATATTTTGCGTTAAAATAATTAAAATAGTTATGAGACATTTAATCTTAGAGTCAATTATGCAATCAAAAAGTCTACTCTTGTTTCATTATCGCCACCAGAGAATTTAAACTTAACCCATCTTTGAATTTGCTACCATCGATTAGAAAAGCCATTGAATTGCCCATTCAGTATTTTTCGATGCTCATTTAATTATTTCTCCTTAAAATAAACCCTGCGTATACTAAACCGCAAATCAAGTAGGTATAGGTACATAACTTGTTAAAATATACTGGTTTGATGCCGTTGACATTTGATCAAGTGATATAGTGCGCGTTGCACTTCATTGAAGAGTGCTTGAGAGCAATTCAATAAACTCCCTCATGTGTTGCTAGCCAATTCGTTATTTATTATTTTGATTGTACACTTGTCAGTATTTGAACACCCGCTGGCTTTAACAGTTTAAAGGTTCATAATAAACTATCCAAATAAGAGTGTTTTGTTTCATTGCATTTTGGCTGAAGTCGTTTGAACTAGTGTACCTACAGAATTCTTCATGATTTGCCCTTTTCAATAATTTAATTAATTGAATTAATATTAACATATAAGTAATGTAAATGTTTAAAGTACATAGTAAAAGCTTTCAATAATATGTTTATTTATATAAAAAAAACTTTGATTATTATGGGTGCAGTGTAGAAGAGACTTACGAAAGGATGTTTTAAGAAATCGGAAAAATTCACAGACAGAAATATAATGAACCGATTCAATGTAAACTGACTGCCTTGAATAACATAATGCATATTCGCTTAGCTATTGATGATTGATATATGACATTGTTTACTATTATTAAATATAATAAAATTCATGATAATGAAGTCGTTCAAAAGAAAAAGAAAGAAATTCTGATTGAACACTACAAAACAAAGGGTCATTGAGACCCCTGCACTGAACACATCAATTGTCACCAAGCAATAAGGGAGGTGACTCTCACATTCCGAGACTGCGACAGTACGCCTTGTAGGACGACCACACAGTACGAAATACGGGTTACGAAATACACAGTTACGCGTCCAGAAATAAAAAATGAATCTGGAGTATGTGATCCACCAAACCGCACCGTAACCGCGCTTGTTTGGGAAATTTAGGACCAACTAGAGACCTCGTTGCAAGATTTTACCTGGTTACTTGATTATCTTCATTCAGATGATAGATAATTTAAGTTTTTGAATTTATGTAGGTGTACAAAACTACCAAAGATCGACAACCGGTATCCGAATTTTACGGTCTTTAAAATCGGAGACATGTGTGATGCTTAAGAGATGTTTCATTTAATTCCTCACCTGGTTTATTTACTTCTAGTGTGTCCACATTTACAACTCTGTATTGTATGTATTGATTGTATCTCGTAGAGATTCCTGCGTCTAGACAAAATACATTACAATGGGACAAGTTTTAGGTCGATCTGGAAGATTATGGGCTGGCGCAGACTAGGCGAAGTGCAGTGCAGCGCGGTTATCGTTACCCAACAACAATCAACTTTATTGCTATTGGAATAAGATCAAAAATTCACCAACGCACCTGCCAGTCTTCGAGCACGTTATAGCGGACGTAGGCCAATGTCAACAAAGTTGACTGTTATTTGTTTAACAATAACCGCGCTGCACTGCCTGCACTGCACTTCGCCTGGTCTGCACCAGTCCTAAAAGATTATCAAAGTGTTTGATACAAAAACAGAAAATAGTTACATAATTATTGATATTAATTTGTAGCTAAAACTTAGATGTAACCTTGATTAAATAACAAAAATTCAATTATATAATATATCTATTAATTAACATTATTAATAAAGAAATAATCATAAATTCCTTGTATAATGACAAAGCTCTTAATAGCAACTCCGTAATAAGAAACGAGACAATGGCCAACGACAGAATAAAACCCTCCCCGAAATCCTAAATTCCTGCCCGTATAACGGTCACAAATACAACGCAATAAGTGAAGTGACTGGAACATTCTGGAACATTCTCGAACATTCCCGAATAGTTGCCAGCAATCCCGACGGGCACGGCAATCTCTCTGCATTCCTTGACCGCTTGGATAGTGACAACCTGAGGAAAACTGTCGTTTTATGTTGCTGCGACATAAACTACTAAACAGTTGTTACAACTAAAACTTCCAAACAATGTTGCGAAATGTGTCAATGTTTTTTTTTTGAGAATAAAAATGCTGATATTATCAATAGAAACCTAAAGTATCTGTCAATCTAGCGTTCGCACAAATGCAAACCCCTTTCCAGTTCATTATCAACTTATTCAATAAGCGGTTAGGTTGCGGCAACCGCAAATATCACTTTGTAGAACAAATCTACTAATTCAGTTAAAGCAACGGAAATAAACTTTAAACTCATCGTAATAAAATAACTCGTTTACGAACTCAAAAATGTTTGTAATCATGCGTACTTTCTCCGGTTAGCCGATGACATATGAAGTATAACAAAAAGAAACTCGGATAGGTACCTATACTATTCATATTGGTATATTGTTTCCTAAGCCGCATCCGAACTAGATAATTCACTTGTAACAGAACATTCCATACTTCTCGAACTACGCGAATACCACTGTTTGGTGTGAGCGTTTACATTCATACTCATATATAACATTCAATCAAATACCTACCAGAAGAACAATCGGGAGAATCATTGAGCATTAACGTATCATCTCAAACGTCACAATACAGAGTAATACTCCTGTTTATACACACCTTTAAATTCTTAAGATGAAATTCATTATAATAACGTTTATTCCTGTCTGCCTCACCAAGTCTGTCTTACCAGTGGTTCAGAACGGTAATGCGATTAAAATTAGTTCATATGGTATTCATTATTGGTGGGACAGAACGATTGGTCCACGCAAATAATCTATGCAATAAGTATTGGCCGAGTGGTGTCGGCAGGTATGAGAATAGCACCACCCCATTTCTTGGACATCCACGTATAAGAAAGAGGAAAACAAAGGGCTACCGCATGCCCTAAGGAACTACACCACCTCTAAAAGAATGGACTCGTCAATCAACTTATCCAGAGTGGCGTTTTAAGGCCTTACATCTTTCATACACGAGACAATGAGGAGGCCCGTTTCCCGCAGTAAACGATCCAATGGCTGGTTATGGTATGAGAATAAAGCCTTTATGGTATGAAATAAAAACTAGTCGGTAAATAAAACTGAACTGAAATCTCTAATTGCCGTCACACACTACTATTAGATATTATTTTTGAACCAGTGACAATCTGATAGTTAAATTATTTGCCAATTAAATTTAGCTGATACTGACTTTCTGAAAACATACAACTGACATTCTGATACCTCCCGATACCTTATCAGAAGGTGGTGAGATAGGCGCTTAATCTAATTCTATTTTATTTTTCATACAGTACAACAAAGAATGGAAATCCACAAAAATACCGATAATTCTCACGTAACATTTTCCCATGTGGTTCTCAATAAGTACTCGTACCACCCTCTATCCACGGTAGAACGTTGGAATTAACGAATTTGTCAAGTGTCAACGGGAGAAGACCGTATTAACTTAACTAAGGGGTGCTTCGATGATTTTTCTCAGTGGTATGTCAATTATGTTACTTTATGGTACGCTGAGCGTCTTATTGCAGACAATTTGGTTTATTTTGAAGAGTTCTTTCGAACAATCTGAATCAAAAATTGTAGCAAAATAAAAAGGTGCCAAGTACCTACCTTCATTTTATTAAAGAATATTTTTTCAAAGGATACATATGATTTACAAATAAGATATTCCAAATAGAGATCTAAAACAAGGTCAAGTTCGCATTTTAAGAATTATTTTCTAATGTTTTTAAATCAGCATTCTCCTTCGAAGCCTTTTTAAAATAGTTATTTAACAAATTTATAATATATTTTTGTATAGGAAGGACGCGGCAGACAAGCATACAATCCACCTGGTGGTAAGTGGTAACTATCGCCCGTGGACATCCACGGTACAAACCAACTTCAGTCCACAATGACAAACGTTGGCACGCCCCCGGATGCGCTGCCTGCCTTTGGAAATGTAGGAATGGATTTGGAGAAGCGGCTAGGAACATGGGGGGATGGGTTAGGATGGGATGTTAATGGGCTCTGGCATATCTCACTCATTACTGAAATATGTACATACATTGGGGAATAGGATGGCGTGGGAAATGCAATACATTTCTAGGTAGTCTTCTATGAGAGAGGAATAACGAGGCTAGTCGAGTGCGCCCTGCGGCTGTTGGATTTCAAAATGCCGTTCCCCATCTCCCTTCTAAATTCACTGATACGTCATACACTGACAGCAAACTTAAAGGTAGGTTTTTTAGGTAGGACTTTTTTTGTAATTTAAAAATATTAATTTCAGTGATTCAATGTTTGTTTTATTGATCCTGATTTGCTGCCAATTTAGTATTTTTTGCTGCTCGTATAAATACAGGCATTAAATTAATGTACACTCCCTGTGGCAACAATTGTCAAAGGCAATATCATCAACATGCATTAAAAAATACATTATCTCAATCATAAAAACAAATAAACATCGTACCTAAAACTTGCTCGTATGTGAAGCCTGTACAATAAATCTCCTGCGTAAGTGGCATTTACACACAACACATATCTTTTCCAAGCAAGAAACGAATCGTAAACGTCTGGAAATGCCCGACCCCGCATTCTGCGACCCCGGCATATTTTAAGGTCACAACACATTCTGTAATGTCACTTGGCTCGTTTGGGATGAATGAAAGAAGTATATTTGTACCGTCCAATTGAGCGTTCGAACAAATTATTTTACAGTTCATTATCAAAATATTCTATCGGCGCGCGGCGGTTAGGTAGCGCCAACCGCAAATACATTGTTTTAAAGTGTCGGGCAATCGAACGTCCCCATAAATACAAACCCGTTTGCGGTTGACAATCAACTTCTTCGGTCAATTTTGAAACTTAAGTACCTACTACGTAATAAGAATGTTCCATTTTCAAAACTCATATGAAATAAATAATTTGAAAGCTACTTAACATAGAACACTATTATACTGTAACTATTGACGACGAAAAGGCTAGGGTACTTAGGCAAACATGTATATAGTTTTGCAACTAGTTGTTAAGTTTTTATGTATATAATTTGATAATAATGGAGTGATCCCTAGTATGTCTCTACGTAAATCGTTGGTCATTAGTGTAATTGGGGACATACTAGGATCTTATAAAATGTAAATACGTAAATACGAAAAGATAAATAAATGATTCCCCGCGGGTAGCGGGAGGGGTACATACATGGACAAGTGGAGGGGAGGCCCGTCGTTGACCGGTGGTGGGGGAATCCCGCAACTAGCCAGAGGTTGAGGAACCCAACAAATAGAATAAAAGGCGGACCATTTCCGGTCAACTTCACTTCCGCAGCGGCATCCACTCCGACAACAACAAGAACAAGAAGAAGAACAAGTACCTCTGCGCTACCCCGGCTCTATTGAAGAACAAGCCTTGTTGTTTTATTCAAGATAAGAAAAACCTATTATACAGTCCACACCCCCCAGGCGATCCAGTTGGTGCGGAGTACAGACACTAGCATTCTACTGCGTGTTAGTGCATACGTATCCCGCACAGTAACGCACTTGCCGTACAGTACTTGTGTAACGTATCTAGTATGTAATCTCAAATTGATGTTTAGATCACATCTGTAGATGGATTAAGTGAGATCTACCATACCATCTCATCGAGTTGGGATTATGATATTCTTTCTTAAAAAATAGTTTTTGTATACCTGCCCACGTAGGTACCTACTTACGATTACCTACAGGGAATTCTTATTTCAAAACATTACTTATTTAATATAACATTACGTACATCAATACTTAAAGATCTTACGGGATAACATAGGATTGAAAACAATAGTTCATTGAGTAGGTACCATAGAAATAACAACTCGAAAAAAACATTCCACTCTTCTTATTTCACTCAATCTATTTTCCTAAGATTACAAAGCAGTTTCTCGACAGGAGCAGATAGGAAATTCCTTTTTGTTTTTCCACCAAGATGTGTTTGCCGACCTCTCGTCACAAGATTGCGAGCAGTTCTCCATTAGTTCAGAAGCTGAAGTGTTTTCTTAAACGAGACGAGAGATTGAATCCTTGTTCTCAATGTTTATATTTCCAGTGGTTTGTTTATTCAATCAAAATTTTGATTGCCAATGTTGCTTCAGAAGATTGTAATTGGGAATTCGATGGTTGTCGATTTGGTGCTTATTGATGTTACAATCAGATTTTTATCATGATTTTCTTAGTAGAAAATGCATACAAAACACATTTTGTGTCCATAAAATGGGATTCCTTATACTTTACATATCAGCATATTAATTCGAGGCTCTAACGAAAGACCCTCCTCCGAGTAATCAGTGCATTGCTTAGTCGCCATAGTATCATCCAATCGAGCATTCGAACAAATGCAAGTTCCTTGGCAGCTCATTCTCATCAGATTCAATAGGCAGCTAGGTGGCGCCAACCGCAAATACATTCTTGTAGTAGAAATTCGTTCATTCAGTTAGAGCGAACGGGTTTGTATTACAACAATGTAACCACTTGCGATTGTCTCACATAAGTTAATTTCTCAATTAAGTTCGTAGATGAACTAAATCAGTTCAGTAGTTTCAAAATTATTTCCGTGTAAACTTTTTACACAAATTAAAAATAAAATTCTTGTCAATGACTAGCGACCCGCCCTCGCTTCGCTTCGGTTTATAAGTTTCCTTTTTTCCAATTTTATTTTCAAAATTTCAAAATAACCTATAGGTATTAGACACGGATACTGTAGCTTCCTATTTGTGAAAGAATTTTTGAAATCGGTTCAGTAGTTCCAGAGATTACTCCCAACATACCTACAAACACACAATTTTACCTCATTATTATATTAGTATAGATGTGTTGTTGAATTGTCCTCGTAGTTCCTTCCGATTTTACCATTATTTTATTTATTCATTCGTTTTTTATTTTATTATCCACACTAAACAATATACGAGTATTTAATAGTATTTATACATGATTAAGTAAATAATGTCGCTTATCTCCTATTGAGATCTCTTTCAGCAGACCCGTGAAATACTTGATACTTTAGTCGGAATAGAACTGGCATGCGTAGTACCTACCTACATACATAGGTATATGAAAAAATATATTATTAATACGTGCAGATAGTAGATAATATATATATTACAAGTTTATCTCATATTGCATTTTATGTGGTACTCAAACAAACAGACAAAAATTCTAAAAACTTCTGTTTTTTTGTAAGTTTACTCAATGTACAGAGTCAACCCTTTAATCGTTTTGTTGAATCTAGTTATATTATTAAACTGAATTGCTTAGATAAAGCTTAGATAACCCCTTAAGACGTTCACACATTTAGTTACCTAGGTAACAGATGCATTTTAAAATCTTTCTGATCATCAAAATCCAATGTCGTCAGCTTTCTATTTTTAGTTCGCATTAAATCCATACACCTCCCACCCGGATGGTCATCCCTCCCCCCGGGGGGCAAGGCACGCGGATCGTAAACTGGGATTCTCTCAGGGAAAATCCGCACTTCACTAGCGACCCCGGTAATCACGCCGTCTTCAGTCTATGTGGATTTGCTGAGATATATGTATGTGGGGGTTTACTTATGTATTTATATGTAAGGTTTTATAAAGGGTACTGCGTTCGCCACAATGACGCTTCATCAAATACTGTTAATGTTCATACATTTCGTCACCGTTTCCGAACCTTTCTTTATCTTCAAAGTTAATTAGATTTATGGGACACGTCAGAAATTTCAGGTCAAAAAATAATAACTTTAACACATGTTCACGCTTATAAAATAACGATAAATCCTAACATAGGTAATTATAATTCAGTAAAAAAGGTATAATGAATAACCGCCTTTTAAAAATATCGTTCGACTAGTAGGTACCTACTTTTGCATGAAACTCAGTCTCATCGGTTTCGCCTCATCAGTTATTCTGGTTTGTTTAAAATCCAAGTTCACCAGCAGTCACTTACCACCAAGCGAGTCGTCTACCCATCTGCTATATTTTTAAAACATTCACCACAAGCTGTGCACTACACTGTGCAGTTTCCCAGACGTTCTTGAGCTTGCACTTTTAATCTTCCACCTGGTTCCGTCTAAGTGCAGTCCGTAGGTATTCATAGGCGAACTCTGGCGAACATAATCTCGCTTTCCTGCTAGGTACACAGAGTATTTGGAGTTTATATTTAAGATTTTTTAAAGTTTTACTACTAATATTTCGTCGAGTAAAAAACTTGAATTATCAATCAATATCTATCATCAAAATTCGATCGCAAGAATAGGTTCCTCGATACATTGGAATGCAAAACTATCAAAAATTAAACACAGGGTAATCTATGTATAAAAACAAATCCTGCCTCTTAATAATTCTATGTACCAGTAGGTAATTAATAAGAAAACATTTTATATATAATAGATAGGTACATGTCACCATTTTTTATAAAATCGTAGGTAACCATTGTTGATGTCTTAAAATTAAAATCTAACTTATAAAATACGGTTTGTTTGACGCTGAGTAATTTTTGTACTTATTTGTATTTATAATTATATCTACTTTGTATAATTACTAGCTTTTAGCCGCGGCTTCACTCGCATGGACTAAGCACCTGTAAAAGATTTTAACACCTGTTTACACCGTTTACTTTTACCGTTTTACCTGTTTACTTTAAGCACCGACATGATGGATTTCACACATTCAATCGAAAATGGATAGATTTTGAGTAATTCTATAATTTGAGTATAAAAGTATTTTTTTTATTTTCTTCTATAACTCAACTTCCTTGTGTCATATGAAGATTATACATATACCAGGTTTCTTGGCTAGGTTACTTAGGTTTCTTTACAGGATACTTAGCTATATATCGGTGAAAACACGATCAAAATTCGTTCAGTAGTTTTTACGAGATGAGTTTTAACTCTCAGTTATTTCTGTTGTTACACTAAATTGATTCCTGATTATTCTTTTCGTGAAACTAGCTGTTAATGTGTCATTCTTTGCTCAATAGTCAAAATTCTTTGCTCAATATTTTTGTACATTCATCAAATTAGTCCTGTCTGTAGTTTAATTTACTAGATAAGTAGGTATATGGAAAAAGCTTATTCTTTATCTTATTCCTACTGACCTATCGATCACGATAATGTTACAAAATTTTGTCAATAATACGAGGAATCTAAAGGAACCATTTATTATTATTATATTTATATATACTTATTATTTGTTCCAATTATTATTTTCTATAATGTCGCTTCATTTATACCCGCCAAAACCATCGTTAAGTATTCCCGTGGCCCTAATTTTGGCTGGGCGAACACTTTATAGCGTCATGTCCGCTTTTTGTTGAAACAATAAAGTGTAAATAATAAACTAAACTAAATATAATGTAATAAACTAAATTAAGATGTTTTTTAAAGACATTAAATAAATGGAAATGATTCAGAACCTACTAACAGGTGAACACTAAATACCTACTTGTACCCATAGTAAGCACAACATGAGTCTCTCCTCCTAACATTAAAAAAAAAACACTCAAACACAGTGTCGCCTGTGCACCTTGCTGGAAAACGGTTTGAATAATCAATGAACATGTAAATTGCAAGTGAATTCATGAGGCTCCCTCGCCCAATTTTCTGCGCCGTTTTTTATAAGACTGAATTATTAACCTCCTGCAAGTAGTCTCTTAAATTACTGTTTTATGGCTTCTTTCTGCTTTTTATTGTTGGGGCCGTCATGATTTTGGGGTTGCTTTTTAATTTCTTTTTAGAAGGGTTAAGGTAAAATTATTGGTAGATTAGCCGAATGTTAGAAATTACAATTAACACGTATTACAATACAATTAACAATTAGAATTACATGAATTATCATTTCAAAATTGTGTCACATTATTGTTTTTATTCTGATAATATTCATTCGTGAATGTAAACGATGAAGCTATCACCGTTATTATAAATGTTTAATTAAGGTATGAATTAATCACCTTATGTTAATAAACACACAAAGGGTAAACTAAAACTATAAAAAACTTAAAATATTGGATAAATTTTAACCTTTACCTAAATCATAATTAACAATGAAAACTGCATCAAAATTCGTTGTCGTTTTGAGCTTATTGTCAACATACAGTCAGACATACCGATGTACCTACCCATAGTGATTGATTAATTTCTTTTTATTAGTTTACGGTAATATGCTCGTTAGTTTCCCATAATAGGAAAAGTCTAACGTTAATGTTACAGCGTACTAAGTAGGTATTTCGATAAAAACTTTGACTCACGTCGCATTTTTATATTTTTTATACCTATAAAGAAAATGGCGGACGACAGTCAACCTCATTGTGAAACTAATTAATAATCAAATTAAATTAACCATTACATTACAATTACATTAATTACATTACATTACAAGTGATCCAGTTATCAAAGTGATAAGAGATAAAATCGGGTTTTAGACGTGTAAAACCGCAGGCATAAAATAGTTAACAAATATGTGTCATTTATTCAATCAACAAATCCCAACATTACCTCTCTCCCCAACATCCATCCAAAAATAAACCAGTACAAGCCTATACCATATTTCGTGAAATCTTGCCAGGCAGCACTTTAAGTTGGGAGCATCATATATTTAATTCACGACCGTCTAAAGTACGTCCCCATAAAAATCCGGCTCTGTGATACTGTGCAGATGAGCCTGCCAGAGCCGGATTGGGGCCAATAATTGTATTAATGTTTATTTTATTGCGAATCTCGCGTTTAGTGCCGCGATAATGGCCCGCGATGATTTTGTGCAAATCTCTTGTAGGTACCGAATCGGTGTTTGGGTAGGGAGATTCTGTTATTGAATATAAATAACAATACACTCCTAATAATAACATATAATAATTAGTGGCAGTGTGCATCTACTTAGGTATGTAGGTACTTACCTATTTAAACATTGGTTTGGCCCCAAAGTGTGCCTCTCGGCACCCTGGGTTGCCGCAACGTCCACAAAGAGACACCGAGAAATATTACACAATTTAATTTCCGTTTTCAATTGAATGTCATACGATGCGACATCTAGCGGAGCTGATGCAAATCACTCAGTTATTATAAACCGCAAGCAGCCTTGTTTTCGTCCTCTGTAAAACATAGCCATTATACTGTGCATGAGGAATGAAGGCCCAAAAATCCTACACTGATCAAGCGGGTAGACAAGTCCGGTCTTCCAGAGATTGTGTAGTTCATCAGGGTTTGTGGTAGCGAGTTTTATTATCCACTAGTCGCCTTTTTTGAAACTCACACAGAGATGGAGTGATGCTATTCAAAAGCCGGCAGACATCACACGACGTGTGCATACTCTTCATGCACGAAACCATGTACCTAAGGAGTCCCACGTCCAGCAGTGGATGTTTAACGGACTGCTCATGGTTACTTACTTATCTGTGGATCTATTTACACATTACTTGGAACAGCGCCGGCTCTAGCTCATGTAGGCCCGGGTGCAGGGCGCCCTCTAGTAGGCGTTTTGAACTCTTTGGAGGTGTCGCGAGCGGCGCTCGGCGCCCCCTAAGACCCTGCGCCCGTGTGCACCGCACCCCCTGCACCATAGGTAAAGCCGGCACTGAATTCAGCGCTCGACAGGCGCCCCCGGGCGCGGGGCGCCCGGGGTGCACCGCACCCCTTGCACCCCCTGGTAAAGACGGCCCTGACTTGGAATGTAAATGGACAATAGGTACTTACCCTTGTAACAATACTGTTTCGAGTATTGTCCTTTACCTACCTTCATGCTGCTCAGACCTAACAACTGGCCGCTAATGAAAAACCTATATTCAAATTTACTTCAAACTCTGACTCGATTGCTTTTTGATACATTCCGCTGTCCAATTTTCGAACTGTGAAGACGTGCCTATTACAATTCGATAAACTCTTCTGTAGGTATCTGTATATTTACGAATATGTCATAAAACTTTTGTAATTATCTAGGCATGTTATTAGGTGTTTTTTTCACTATTTCAATACTTTTATTGATCAATCAGTTGATGGAGTGAAGACCGGATTTGTCATTTATTTCCTAAAAACCCCTCCATCGTCTGAGCCTCCGCCCTCTCTGACCCTGACTATCACAACAGTAATTAAAACATTCTGAATACTTATATATATACTAGCTGTGCCCGGCCACGCGTTGCTGTGGCTGCCCAACAGATGGCGCTAAGGGTGGACAACCCTTATCACTAAGGGGTATGAAAAATAGATGTTGGCCGATTCTCAGACCTACTCAATATGCTCACAAAATTTCATGAGAATCGGTCAAGCCGTTTCGGAGGAGTACGGGAACGAACATTGTGACACGAGAATTTTATATATATAGAGAAGAGATTACTTATTTATTTAAATTACAATCTCTTCATATTCGTAAAAGAAAAAGAGAAATGTCGATATTGTTATCAAAAGCAAAAAAAACAATAAATCCGCACACGATAGATACATCCCTGGCTCCCGGTTATCCGGTATCCGTGGTATATCCGCGCGGGATTTACGGTTATCGCTTCCCAGGATGCGTTCAATCACAACCCGGGAACTTAATACTTAACACACGTTACGTTTGTGTCAGGTTATTTATATGGTATCGATTGAACGATAAACTGTACCTACCGTCCTGCTATAGGTATATCGTATCTACGATAATACCTATCTAGGTACTACGTAAAACGAGAAGATACAGATATGTACTTGTTAAATAATACCTACTTAGGTACGCAGGATGTATCCGTTAGGATATAAGGATAAGGATTTCGATCTGATAATAACAATTTGTGTTATTAGCGAGCTAAGTTTTCATTATATTTTAACAAAAATCAAGTTCAAGGGCAAAGAACCAAATATCCCATCACATTTCATTTCTATCATCATAGTGTCTCAAATGGCATCTCTAAGTATTAGATATTATTGTTTTCGTTTGGTCAAAATCTTAGAATCAAATTCTATGAAAATTGGTCCCGTCCCGTATTTGTAAAAATAGGCACCATCTTACATTTAATAAATGAATGATCTATCGACCGAAAAAAATAATGATTCATGTTAAATACCTGTTTACTTACCTGTTTTATCAAATTAAAATTAAAATTAATTGATTTGATTTGATTTGGTTTAATTTAATGTTTTTCTTACTACAATAAAATCAAAGTTCATTTTACTTACAACTCGAGACAGTCTCGTAAGCTGACAAGCGAAGTGGTTATAACAAAGTTATCGTCGTTGTAAAAATCTGTGAACGACCTCTAGAAATGCCTGTAAAGTATTTAGTTACTTATATAAGAGTTAAGTATGCTGTATAGAAGATAATAACAGTAGATGCAAGCGAACAAGGGCAATGACCTCTGCTCTTACTGTCTCATCGTCCTTCCACGAAAATAAACAACTGAAATGTCTGTTTTATTCCAAAACTATTACCTATTATGATAAAGATGTTTATATTGCTGTAATAGTGTTTTGTTTGATTAATATCTACTGTTATCAAAACCTCATTAATTACAAAATACCTACCTACATAGAAAATGTGAAATGTGGGTATGTAGAATGTATGATACCTACTTATTAAAAATCAACTTGTACCTACCAATTCGTTTTTGTTTTCGTGTTTTAGTTCGTTGTTTTAAACTTATTCTCTGTTATATGATATTTAATGATTGATAAATTCTTTATTGCACCAAAAAGTGTGTACAAAGGCGAACTTAATGATGTACCTACTTATAGCATTTTCTTTCAGCTAACCTTTGGAGGTTGAGAACAGGCCAAGGGTAGTGCCGCCAAAAATAGCGTTCTGACAATATTACACTAAGTACATAAATACAAGATAAAAAAATATCAATTTACATACACATACATACATTTATACATTTATACATTTATACATACATTTATACATATTTATATTTATACACACATTTATTTTTACATACACATACCTACATACCTACATAAAAATATAAATAAAATAATAATAAACAATTTACCTAGCAATATACCTAGCAATCCACATAAGTTTAACTTCATAGCACAGTTTTCTTTATACTAAGAAGGCTGCAGACGAGCATGCAGTCCCCACCTGATGGTAAGTGGATACTGTCGTCCATGGACATCAGCGATACATACCAACATCAGTCCAGAATTACAAACGATAGCACGCCCGCGGATGCGTTGACAATCTTTTGACGTTGGGAAATGGGGAGGGATAGAATGGGATGAGAATGGCCTCTGGCATATCTCAATCACTTCCGAAACACGTACGTACATTGGGGAATAGGATATAGTGGGAGATGCAGTACATTTCAAGGTAGTCTTATGCGGGAGCGAGGTACCGTGGCCAGTTGAGTGCGCCCAGCGGCTGTTAGATTGCAGCGTGCACTAAGTTTTTTTGTGATTACCTCTTACATAAAACAAACGTTAAAAACAAAGTAACAGTCTCTCTTTTTAACACAATAATTTAGCATCATAATTGTATATAGGTAGCTACATATAGACATAATGCGTAGATAGATAGGTAGGTACCTATACCTACCTTTAATCGGAAAATTATAAGATACAATATTGACAGGTATTTAGATATTTGTAGATAGCATTGTATTATCTACCTAGCTGAATGTATAGTTCGTTCTAATCCAATTTACCGAAAACAAAACTACCTAAATCAATTAAATATCTCAGCGTTTAGCTTTAAATATAGGACAAACTTGCTGTCGGGATGAATCTAATTATGAATATGTAAATAATTATTATTATCACCTCGCTGTTTAAATTAAGGCCGTGTCAGCTGTAACTCAGACCTGATGGTCAGACCTATTTGTTTAAACTATGGACAAATTGGATTGGAACAGAATATAGGTAGGTAAATAAGTATCTGAATGTATGTAGATAGGTCATAAATTAATAAGTAATGAAGTGTCTAATGATAAAGGATCATATTGAAAGCCTAAACAACCATCATTTGTATTGACGTCAATTCGCATTTGAGACAATAAACTCATTGTGAGCGATCTCAGTATGAATAATAAAATACCTAAACCCCCATTCAGACGAAAAGACAAATCAATTTCCTAACTTTCAGAGCAATAAATCAATAATTCATTAAAACGATCTCTTCACCCCCCCCCCCCCCCCCCTCGAAAACAATTAACCTCCCCCCTGTCGTACCCGCTACACCCCCGTAATATCGCCCCGTAATTACGGTGTTAAGAGGCGAAGTGCGAAGATTTTACGCACTTCACGAAGGCGAGCGGCGCCGAGTTTACGCACGCCGTGAAGGCAGGTGCGGGCTGTAATTTAGAGGAATGCCGAGAGGTCGAGAGTTGGGTCTTTATTTGAAAAGTTTTTCAGATTGCACTTTGATTTGTAAATGAAAATGTTGACAGGGTAGGTAAATGAGGGACTTCAAAATAAATTTACTGTTTTTAAAAGTATCTAAAGCTTGTATAGGTAGGTACCTACTGGTTATACTTAAATAGACATACTTTTAGTTACTGGTTATACTTTTAGGTAGCTACTTTTATAGGTAGGTAATTTTTATCTTTCGCTCCAAACAACTAACTCATCAAACTATATCTAGTTATGACCTTTGATCTTTTATTGCCTATCTTCTGTTTTAGGCACCTATTAGTGGACCTTTTGGACCATGAATCGCTTGAATGGAGAACTTAGGAGAGAAAAAATGCAGTTATTAATAGTCTATATAATTTTGAGTGAAATAGGAATGAACGTATGGAATATTTATAATTTATTGAAAACAATAAAAATTGGGTCAATTGAATCCCTTATATACCACTTGCAGAAATAAGGGTGGGACTCAAAGGGCCCAATACCGATTAGGCACCACTTAATCTAAGCCCTATCTATGAACCTGTCTAGCACCTACCCACCTGTTTTCTGTAGACAAGTATAGGGACAATGTGATAGGAAAATGACTAGTGGTTTATCTGTTTTATTAAAAAAAATCAAATTAGTGCCTCTTCAATACCTACCTATTTATATCTACTTACAATTATATCTATTTGTTCGCGAATTCGTTTGCGTTTACCTAGTGGGTAGATACCTACTACCTACTCGTTTAAACATAATCATTCCCGTGGGAAATTTGAAACGGATCTCTATTAGGTATATTATACTAGCAAAACCAGGCAGACATTGTCCTGCCTGTGTATATTTATTTACCTCTGTAGGTATATAAAATCACAAATTATTCTGCTTTGCCCTCGATATGATTTTTGCGATCGGTTGAACGGTATAGAAGTTGATGTGCTGCAGCGCCATCTAATGGCGAGTTACAACAAAGTCGATAGCTCAAAAATATTATCCGTGGTCAAATACCTAGGTATGTACCTATACTAATTTTCATGGCGACCGGTTGAACGGTATAGAAGTTGATGTGCTGCAGCGCCATCTAGTGGCGAGTTACAACAAAGTGGATACCATAAAAACCTTCTCCATGAAAAAATACATATATGTGCCAACTTTCATGGTGATCGGTCAAACGGTGTCGAAGTCTATTAACATCAGATATAGGTAGGTACCAACATCCTCTTTTTTATATATATAGATGCATTAAAAGGTATTTACCTATGCTAAGTTTCATTCCAATCCATAAGTGGTTCTTACAACAATAATTCCACAAATTGTTGTGGAGAGATAGATAAGACACCGAAAGAAAGATCTTTATAAGACGATAAAATAATCAAGACTACAAAAACCCGCAAAGTTCGGTCTCAACGTTATTCACGTCTTCAACTGACGTTAGTTCAACCGTGAACAGGGGGCGAAGTAAAAGAGCCCGCCGAAAACATCACAATTTGCGGCCCCCACAAAGGGAACATCTTTCTCTACGTACGGCAGTAAAAATCTGCAGACAGAGGAAGTATCGCGAAGATGGAGGCGGCTAACGAGCGAGCCCGCGGCGAACGGCTCTGATTTCCAATTCAAAGGAAAATTGCGATCCATAACGCGGGGATGGGATGTAGGGGGATAGAGTGGGGGCTCCCCCTCCCGTTGCTACGCGACGTGGGGAGGAGCCGCCGCAATCACGGCCCAATGGCACGACGGATATAAATTGCTCTCACGATGCGACACTGATGCTAAAACGGGACGGTGTGTTGGCTCTCGCTCGCTCTAATGAAGTCGCCGGTCGCCAGACCCCTTGATTGACGGACTCGGGCCGTTTTTCAAAACGCTACACCTAAGTTCGGCGGCATCGGAGCCCTGCCGTGATTTGTAGGTAATTGCTTGCCTACAACACAGTGGTTCCGCATTGGCTGCGGTGTAACTAAATTACATGCACGTGAATTACACGCCCGTTCATTTTGCAGTTAATTTCCACTGCAATAAGGTTTAGTTTTATTATTGCTATTATTTTCAGATGCCCGAAGATGCAGTCCAATAGCAATAAGTAAATAAATACAATCGAAAACCAGCTACGTGCATATTTGTTAAGTTACACTGGTCTGCATACAATTTAACAGTGGGCACGTAGGTACACTATCTTTATCACCAAGTACCTAACCACTGGACTTCATTCTTTTTTCTCTTAACTTTTATATGTGTGTCATTCTTAATAAAGGTTTCTTCTTCCTATTTATCTAACGAGATCTTTATTTATTGGGCGAAATGTACTGTAAGGTACACACTATTAATTATTCCATTTTATCTATATACGTAATATCCCTTATTTACGTAATATCTACAGAATTTGCAATAAAACCAAAGACAAATACCACCAAACAATTGTGAACAAAGCCACAGCTTCACAATAAAGAGCGAGACGATATTAAATTCCTTCCCTTGAATCACGATACACATAAACTTTTAATATAACGACGAATCGACAACACAATACAGATAAGTACCCGACAGTAGCTTATCTCCATTCAGAGGCTAGAAATGTGACTCACTCACACAAATGCATAGATTACACTTGCGCGTCGATCGACGTTAAAACGTTACGAATAGGTAGGTACCTCTATCTCATTCTAACGGCGATAATTAAGTGACATTACGTAAATATGTTTACGTAAATATGTATTTATTTATCTGTTTATCGTAAGGTACTAATATTTAAAAGAAAGTGATATCTGATAACGTTGGTACTTACTAGTAAAGCTACTGTGAATAACTAGTAACAACTGTGAATAGTATTTTGCAAGGTCGGCGGCGCACCCGCATAACTCCTGGTGTTACAGGTGTCCATTGGCGGCGGTAATCATGTAGGACCGCATACTGATCCGCCCACTTCACTATAAAAAAAAAGTTTGTTAGTGACAATTTTTCGTTTCAGGAATGGACGTAAATATTAAGGAAGTATTTATTACCCTTTTCATAGAAGCGTCCCTAACTGACCCCTAGATGACCCTTATAAATAGTCGATGAGATTTGTCAATCTTCTGTCATGGTTATGTCTTATGATAATAAGAAATGGTTTTGCCTAGTTTAGAATTCAGTTGTGATATTTATGTTTTATCGTTTTGGTGAAAACGAACTGAACTTTGTAAACTATAAATTCAAAATTGTGAAATTTACCTCGAATAAGGTACTTAAGTAATAATAAGGTATTCTATTCTGTGCCTACCACAATGCATCTATTTTTTCTGTCATCTTTAAATGGAGGTAGTAATTATAATTATTGTAGGTACTTACTTTAAGTTTCGCTACCATCCCTTACCCCTACCCTTCCTTTTTGTCGGCAGAGTGTTAGATCAGCGATAAATTTTATAAGTCTAGCAGTGGGTTACGACTGGAATACGTAATGTAGCTCGGACTTGGCAGAGATTACGCAAACGTGTATTAATACGGGTGGGTGTCCGGTATCAGTACCCGTTACGAGTAATACACGCCGATCGGATATTTTGCGTATTGGCTGGCTCATGTGGAGTAGGAAGTTACACGGGCGTAGGTACTCTTATTTGTATGTACTTACCTACTGGATTTTGGCCCTCGAAGTAAAGCAAATATGCAAATATTTGTTGTATTTCGTCTTGAAATACAATGTCGCATAGTGTCGCACAGTTTAACAGTGTCGTATGGGAGGGCCGCATGAATCGTTATCTAGGTACCAAAGAGTTCTTTGGTACCTAGATAACGAGGAGAAGACAGATACTTATAAGTAATTGGACAGTTGTCCAATTACTTATAAGTATCTGTCTTCTCCTCTTATACACCTACCTACGACCCGAAGGAAACTTTATTACCTAGGTATGTATTTTAGGTAGGTAAGTACTTACTACGGCGCTACAACCAGTTGTAGCTCTTGGCCTTCGCCACGATCCCCGTTTATTTGTTTCAATATTTACTCTCTTCCTCGCGAACATACTTTATTAAAGCTACCTAGTTTTACATTTGATTCATCTCTTTCGCGGCCTGCCCTGTAGATATTTTTTGTTCCGTAATCCACCCGGTCATTATTTTTGGCATTCTTTTTGTTGACACACGCTCTACATCTTAGCCCATCTCATCTTAGCCCATCTCATCTTAGCCAATGAAGACCATTTGCCACAAAACGCAATATAAAATGATGGTACCAAATGGATCTAAATCAGTGGATCCAAACAGTGGACCTAATTGGATTAATGAGATGGCTTAGGAACATCGTCGTTAGTTGTTGTTGTTGCTCTTTATTGTACCTACTTAAAATGAAATGTTACAATAAGACATTACAGTATTACCATATGTAGATACAAAGGCGGACTTATTCCTAGAAGGAATCTCTTCCAGTCAACCTTAGAATAACCGAAAGGAGTTATGCCATTAAAAAGCAGGCTATAACAAAAGAAATCAGATATATTTGTACCTACATGTACCTACACAAAAATATAAACGTAAAAATGTAGTTGATAGATGAGAAAAGCCATATTTTATGTAACAAGTATCGAATATTAAAACTCAAACCCATTTAAGTGGGGTACAAAATAACTCTAAATTCTCCACATGGTAAATAAAACCAGCTGTAGAAGAACTTACAGTCAAGGTAAATTTCTCTCTCCAATCTATGACTTAGCCGGCAGATTGCGTAGGCAGCACTCGGGTAATCCGGACAATTTGTGAATTGTCCTATTCATGTGAATTAACCGTAACATCGACATACCCATATCAATGGAGAAACGGTTACACCGATCGATAAGTACCACAGATTTCAGAGCACGGATTATTGAGGATACGAATTAGAACTTTTTCTCCGACATCTGATTTGTGTGGATTAACCGTAATTCAACATTTCAATGTCGAGACTGTATAAGCGTCAATCGATACCGCTGATATTTGAACACGAATTACGGACACAAACTAGAATTTTTCTCCACACTGAGAGAAATTCTTACCAAAATACTTATACCCATTTGAAAACAGAATTTTTTTTAGGTTAGATTAGGCTTTCCGGGGTTCTGGTTAAAATGGCAAATTGTCTTGTTCTTTGTTTTAAGTCGGTTTGTATTATGAAAATTGCATTTATTTTATTTTGTAGTAACATGTAGGTACCTACCAGGGGTGTGCAGCTCATCCCAAGCAAATAATCAAAACATAAGTAGGTATTAGTTATTAACCCTAAGCTTAGGTAAGCTAGGATGAACGGAGCCACGGAGGATAGCTAGGATTGTTATCACTCCTCATATTCAAATTTTTATACCTATCGATAGTATAATACCGTATGCTTATAAAAAAAGTACTTACATTTTTTTTTATAAAAAATGTCGCTAATTTTTTTTAGATTTGTTTTCTATTCCAGTTGTCTATAAGTCATAAGAGTCGTAAGTCATAAAACATAACAGTTTGAAGTACAATTAGCTACCATGTTTTTCTCCAAAAGTTTTTCTTCTCATCAACAGGTGAGAAGCCACACAAATGCCAAGTTTGCGGGAAAGCCTTCAGCCAGAGCTCGAACCTCATTACGCATTCTCGCAAGCACACGGGATTCAAACCTTTCGCATGCGACCTGTGCGGGAGGGCGTTCCAGAGGAAAGTGGATCTGCGGAGACATAGGGAAACCCAACATGCGGACCTGAGAGGTCCGCAGCCGCATATGCAGCCACCGCATACTGATGTTCATGCTATGCATGCGCCCGATATTCATGTTGCTGAGCATCGGATAGGTAAGCAGTTGAGGAATCAAATTAATCACCAATACCCTAACGGGTAAGCAAACACCTATGAAATGACCGATTTGTATGAGAAACAAAAAATGTTTTTGTTATAAATATTTATTGTATTAGTCGATATATTGACCCATACACATACACTTTCGCCACCTCACGGGCATTTGATTGATGCCACTCCTGTAAAAGTCTTAAAAGTAGACGGGTATCAATGAACTCTTTAAAAGCCCTAATCACAGCTACTTCAGAATCAAATTTTTTCCTTGCAAAAAGTTATGCAAATTTCGAAAGAAATGGAAGCTGTCGGGGCAAGCGGTGAGTATGGTGGATGAGGGAGAGTCTCCGGGTCCAGCTCTTGAAGTTTTAAAACTATCGTATGAGAAGTGTGAGGGCGGGCATTGTTATGAAGAAGAAGTGGAGATGAGCGATTGACCAAACTTGGTTGCTTTGTTGCCAGCTTTTCCATCATCATCTGCAGCTCCTTACAGTACACATCTACATCAATCGTTTGACCGGCTCGCAAGACACTGTAGTGGGCAATACCGGCACAGGACCACCAAACTGATACCAGAAGATATCGAAACTCAATATGGCCAGTAGTAAAATCGGTCATTTCATAGGTAAGCATCTAATATATTGAGTTTGCAAATATACCAGGAACTCAGAAAGTTTTTATCTATGGAGCACTGGCTGGTATTGATATCAATTAAAACTATGACTATCTATTACATAAAAACAAAACATTCCAAATTAAAATTTCCCTCCACATTTTTTTCGAGATAAATCAAAATATCGTGAACATTTCCATGCTATGATTTTGTATGATTTTAGATGTTCTTTCAAACCTGAAGATTCTTTTAATAGACTTCAAATGGCATTCTAAGTGTTTCTGAGGCAATTATTTTTTTTGTCAATGGTTGTTTGCTACACTTATAACACTTCTGTCATTCTAAAAATCAATATTTCTCCTCAGACCTCCGCCCACCGCATCCCGACATGAGGCCCCAGCATGACTTCAGAGCCCCTCACATGAGCACCTCCGTACCACCCCTGCAGCCACTAGCATCCTGAACTTCAACTGCCTTCGTGCCTACTAACTGGCGCTGAGGCAACATTATGTTAGGAATTAGCTAGTGGCTCTAGGAATAAAAAAAATAAGAAATTTAAAGAATTTCCAGTGCTGTATAAAAACTGTATCTAGTTACCAAAGATTAATATGTCACTCGTTACGCAACTAAAGGATAAGATACACTTTCCGCGTCGGTTTGCATCGTATCGGACGGCAACAATAAAATCTCGGACACAGTAAATAAAAAAATGAAATAAATTATGCAAAAATGACATACAAGACAAGACAACGTTGATATCCTTCAAAACAGTGAAATGTGTAAAAAGACGGTAGTCTCTTGCCATCGTGCGATGCTAAGCTGTAACGCGTTATGAAATTGAATTGTGCCATATGAAATGACAGTCACAAGAACAAACCTAAGAGGTATTGTACCAAATACTATTTGTAAATATATTTTATGTAAAATTTTAGATTACAATTAACAAGGAAGGCTTTGTGAATGTGAGTTTTTCTGATCTCAATGTAAAGACACACGGTTAAATATTGATGTAATAAATTAAATAAATAATTGTGATTTTTTTTAATTATATAATGTCACAATTTGTTAGTTAACTGATAAAGCCATTCCAATTTTGTACAATGTTGAAGTTATATAGATAGTTAGATATTTTCCGCTTTTTTCGTAGAATTTACGTTTTTGTTAACATTCCTAATAAATGTACGGATATCTAGAATTTAAATCCATTTCACACTCACCAAGTAGATAAAAAGCATCGGCCGAGTCGGCGCTGAACGGTGGACCACGGAGGAATGTATAGTGTATATAAATTGAAACGGACTAGACATAGAACCAACTAATAATAGTTACACTCACTGTGTTATGTTACATTATGAATGTTTATTTTTCTGCTTCTAGTATTTGTTCGTTCACTATAAGCATAGTCAAAATTTTGCGAACACTTTAATAAAGTAAGTATAGAAACGGCTGGTAATCTGATGTTAATGTACAAAGTATGTTTAAATATTCACAAATACTCAGATGTCACTTTAGAAATACAATTATTTTATGAATTCATTTATTTCCTTGTGTGTATGTAAAATAAAATGTGAATAATAATTATAAAATGTTATTTCTTTACATTGTTATTGAGGGTTATGTGATTGTTCTATGTTTAATGCTTATTCAAGAATTATTGTGGGATTTATAAAAAAAATACGGTCCGTACAAAATACTCATAAACACACAAACTTTCACCCTACTCGTAAACGTTGTTTAATTTTAATCATAACTTTTACAATACTTTCCTAGAAAAAAAATCTAGTGGTATAGGAATAGTGAAAAAAATATATAAACACCAATTAAAATTAAACAGTGAACAATAAAGAAGTTACATCAGCATGCCAACTACGACATTTAATAAGAGTCAGTTTAATTTTTACTTCATTGAACACTGATTTTGATGAAGTGAAGTACGAAGTGGCATACCTACCTAATTGTAGTAGACCTAGATTTTTTAACAGAGTGCAATCTAATATGCCAAAAGTATAAATTCAGATAATTAAATGTACATTGAACACTGAATAGATAAATGAGTAGTTTATGTGAGCGACCGGACCACGCGGCCGCAGGGATACTTTCTACCTATTACAAAGGCCTAATTTATTCTCAAAACATTCCGTAATATAATATTCAGTAAAAAACAGAGTAGTACTCAAACAATGTAATGCATTCCAAGGCATCTATGTTTATATAAAAACTTTGTCAATAGATACATCCTTGATGCACAATGAATTCGCAAGCCTCACATTATGAGTACCTATATATCAATCAGCTATGACACTGAATCTTAGTTTTGTATTAAATTAGCACCATTTTTGTATTAACTAACAAATAACTCAATTACAACATTTTAATTCATTATTTTATTATGATATTGATGCTTGCTTAGATTTATTTATATCGATGGCTGTCTCTCAATTGTTCTTATTGTTTCAAAGTTTTTGTCAATTTAGCATAGTCTATTTAGCATTTTTATTTCTACGCTCCAAATAAAATTTTATATTTTACGTATACCTTCGTGTTTACCGACAAACGTGGTCACTAATGTTCCATGTTTTATAGTTTTTATATAAAAAAAAAACGTGTTCTATACATATAAAATCTTGGTGAAAGTATTAGTGCCGGTTCCGGCCCCGTTTCAGACCGGTCAGTGTGAGATCACCACTTACTTTAATACCGCTTGTCCACTGCGGTGTGAATGTAGCTTCAATTGTAAAACACTAATTATATTTCAATCATTTATATAATAAAGATTATAGTTATGAAATTTATTAAAATTTATTGTAAATATTGTAAAAAATAATTAGTTATGTAACGAACCCAAAGACGTACGTGCAATCCTAATGTAATAATACAAGTTATTATTAAACAATTATCACTTCAATAAATGATGATGTATTTATATCTGCCTTTTATTTTATGACCAGCTGTGCCCGCGATTTTATTCGGGTAGACTTTACAGTGTAGTTAGTTAATTATATTCCTTCTCTATCGCGTTCCACACCATTCCATCATCATATTCCATTTAACCCAATCCCATCCCTCATCCCATCTCATCTAACCCAATTCAGTCTCACCCCATACGATCAAACCCTATACCTACTTACCATTAAATCCGTAATTTTTGAGGGGGAGAGTGCACGGTGCAATCCAACAGCCGCTGGGCGCGCTCGACTGGCCACGTTACCCCTCTCTCACAGAAGACTATCTTGAAAGGTACTGCATTTCCCACTTTATCGTATTTCACCAATGTACTATACGTAGGTACGTGTTTCGGTAGTGAGTGAGATGTGCCAGAGCCCATTCCCATCCCATCCCATCCCTCCCCATTTTCCCAACCCTTTCTCCAAATCCATTCCTATATCTCCAAAGGTAGGCAGCGCATCCGGGGGCGTGCCAACGTTTGTCATTTTGGACTAATGTAGGCATGTATTTGCCGTTGACGCTACCTAACCGCTTATTGAATATGTTGATAACGAACTGCAAAGGAGTTTGTATTTGTGCGAACGCTTGATTGGCCGGTAGGTAGGTACTGTACAGTGAACATCGTCAGTGTCTATGCTGATTGGTATTGTACTCGCCCTCTGTAACCCGAGAACTCACTTAGGACCGCAAATCAATGATACCTTCTCTGCTTCTTACAACATTCAAATTGAATTATGATCAGCGTCACACTTACAGTTTTCATTTGCATGATATTGTTTTAGGGTTTCAAGTATCGGAGTTTGAAAATAATTGGTGCCGATTACATAGGATAAATTGGAAGGCCAGAGAGCACAACGTTTTTTATTCGAAGTGAAAATAAAAGAAAAATCTTGGAAAAGTAGGTATAATTAAAAATTTCTTTGCCTGATAAAAAATTAAAATGCGTCCTAGAATACACTAAAACAAATTAATTACCATTTACAATACCACCAGCTTAAGTCTCTCCAAGGACCGCCATCACACACGATCTTTATAGCTCTTCTCAACCAGCCATTACCAGTCTACTTTCTACAAATCTTCAGTCCACTTGCACGGAAGGCGTCCCACGCCACATTACCCGGTGATTGGAATTTATTTAATACAAATTATTTATTAATAGTAATTCTAGTCTCAATACCAGTTACCTACTTATTAATTATAAAATAAGAGTGTCACTTCATTAGCAATGATGTGAAGCCATTTATATCCGGATAAATCCTGGTTTTTCATTAAGTTCCATTTGTTGAAAGACTTCCGTTTAAATTAACTTGTAATTATAACCAGCAGTCTGATTGTGTAACAAAATTCTGGTTGCCAGATACAAAATTTTTTTGTTGTTTTTCTCTCAGTATAGAAATAAGCGAAAGCTCTAATGGTGAATTTTCAGTATGAAATACTGACACATGTTTGTCAAATCTCTCTACCTATGAATGTCTTCTACATACCAAATTACATAATAATACCTTTACTATTACATTACATTAACCTGTTGTATATAGTCTACCTCAAGTTTCATTATAACATACGATTTTCCGCTCTTCTCACCCAGCAACTATCGCCGACTCTGGACGCCCTCCGACATGATAGCCTGACAAGACTTACAGACTCTTTCTAACTTTGACAGACCCAAGATTGTTATTATTCAATTATTATTATGGTATAATAGGTAAGCAGCCAGCAGCTGATATGCCTATTGTGGATGGTGGAAACTTATTGTATAAACTAAAAACGGTCGAAAACAAAGAATTTATTTGCAACATGTACAAAAAATTCAACGTAATTTTTAAAAATAATGTCGGCGGATCACGGTCGTGTGGTGTTGCGCTCGCAGGTAATTTTTTAATAAATCTGGAATCGACTGTTTTTCGTTATATCATATGAACGTCCTCGCCCTTCCTTAAACGAAATGTCCATAATGTGTAGGTACATGCAACAGATGTCAAAATACAAATTTTCAGATTAAAATAATTACATTAATAATTAAATAATATATCTTGTGCTGATGTATGCATAGATCTTGCACTGACATTCATCTCGATTTGTAAATCTACCACTTCTATCACTTCTTGTAGCAATCTACTCCACGTGTTGTTATTTATTATGCACTATATTATGCTACATTTGATGAGGTTAGAAATCTTTCCAGTTGTTACTACAGTGTCCGACTCTGTATTCTGTTCTGAATCTGAAGATCGACTGCCGGTCAGTCAGTCATATTTATTAGTTAAAATCTTATAAGTCTGTACAGTTAGGTTGTCAGTTAGTCATATAAATGAAAATATTAATCCAATTAACTGACTCACCTGATTGCTTCGTATGTTTGTCTGCCGCCTGTGTTTGCGTTGTTATGATCGATTGATCATTAACCTAATGGTCGATCTAGGGCGGTAACATTGATTAAATGCAATGTTCACACCCATTTTTTTATAGAACTAAGGTGGCAGACTTTCAGACAGTCCATGTGATGGTAAGAGGATACTGTCGCCCATGGACATCCACTATACCGGTGAACAACAGTCAAGATAGACGAACATGTGCCAACATCAGTCCAGAATGACAAACGTTAGATGGCGAATGTCAATGACTGATAGTACCTTAACAACAAATGGACTGTATTAAAACAAGAGGTACATTTCTTCAGTATCTCTCTAAAATTAGCATTCTGCCAATATACGCGTTATTCCGTATACTATTCAGTTTATTTGATTACTACTTGCAGCCCTACTTGCAGCCCTACAAAAACATTGTTAGATTTAGACGTAAAGCGGGAAAGGAGCTTTGTCTCCAGGGGCCGGAGTGGACGCTAAACGCCTGTTAGCACGCAGTGCTAGGGCGTACTCGGAGGTCGCATTGTTCTAGCACAGAGGCGGACTCTTTTTTAATGGAAACTTATTTTTTATATTAACACATGTATTGGAGTAACATCATATATATACTAACATTAGATCTGTATATATTCCAAAGGCTAAGTATATCATAAGTCCACAAAAAATACCCTTTTATTTGAAAAATCCTATTTTAGTAAAAAAATTATGATAATATATTTAATTTACATATAACAAAAAAAAAATTCATGCCTTCTGTATAAGCAGATATTTTTGTATCCATTAGCAAATAGTACCTAGGTACCTACTGTTATTGGTATTGTATTAAAATAGGGGCATTGTTAAGTTGGAAGTTCCTACAGACGGTTGGAATAGTTTTATTTTTTATATAGAAAATATAACTGAAAGATTAAAAAAGTAAAACATAAGAATATTCAAATATCTACGTAAATTATTTAAAATATCTATTAAATTAAAATTAAAATTTAATATATTTAAATTTAAACGAATTGTCGTTAAATTATCATTAATTTAAAATATAACACCACACTAGTTAGGTATATTCAACTAATATGAGTAAGAAATGCGTAAAGGTAATCTATTTTCATAAAGTGTTATTATTTAATCGTTATATTTTCTTTTGTGTAATAAAAGGCTTTGATTTACCTTCTTTATTAATATAAAAAATAGAAACATAATAAAAATATTCATTTATAACATGATTATAAACTATTAGTTATTATTTTTATTATTTTGTTAACATTAAACACTTACCTTTTAATATTAATTTGGTGTCTTTATCTGCAAAATATAAAATAATCATTTGTTCTTTTTGTTTGCTTAAGTGTTCACGAATTTGTTAGGTAGGTATACCTACTCATAGAACTGGGATTTCATTGTTATTCCGAGGTTATACCTATATTATATCGTATTTAATAAAAATATTTTAGTAAATTTACAGGATTTATCGCACGGAACCGCTTTAGCACTCGGACTTTGAATCCAGCTATCCGAGTTCAAATATCGGTGAAACCTGACATTTCTTACTTTTTAATCCGTGCACTCAAATCCGTCCCCTGTGAGGTCAGAATCGCCAGTATATATAATTCAGCAACATCCACGTGCGTTCCGTACGCAATCAGTATTGTGAATAATAAATGTGCTCTCGTTGCCTGCCCACCGCGATGATTGTTCGCCCCGCGAGATTGTCCGAAGATTTCAGACCCCGAGTCCGGCTCTGGCGGATTTATGTTGACATTACGATTAAAGGGGCGTTCGATTTTCGAAAATTGTTTCTTTTTTGCAATAAGTCCGAGTTGCCATATGTTATAAATTCTTAATGGATTCTTATGTAGTTTAAATAGGGTCTTGAACTTAGACTAAAGAAATACCTTTAGTTTAAGACGAAACCTAGACCTACATTAAAACTGTACAATAATGTCATTGCACAATATGATTGAATCGTGCTTTGCGCCTAAACGAGCTTTAATACACTCCCTAACGATCACAATGCGTAGGTACTAATCCGTAAAATTGCAATTTATACCTAATTATTCTTTTAGATGACCGCTATGAGGTCTTGGCTTTGTAAAGCAGATAATAATTAAATTATTTTATTACTTTATGTATATACTTCAACTTTAAGAAATATATTTTACAAATGTTACTTACTGCATCTATCGTGTCGTCTCTGCTTAGCCCAAAGATGTGTGTCGTATGTGTCGTCTCCCCAACAGTTCTTGATGAAAATACACTAATTTACAATACCTAATGTCACACTTATATGTTATTGCAAACGTATTTTAAATTGTTGAGAACTACGAAAATCGTGTCTACGTTTCTGAAAATCTTTAATTTATATTCAATTGTATGGTAACTCAGTATACGAAATATTCGTACTATACAAAATATCCCTCTCCCGACACCGCAGTGACTTGTGAACATTTCCTTGAAAAGAAACTTTTTCCAAGGAAAGAATCTTTTTGCAAAATGTTTCGAAAGCTGGTTCAGTCGAATGAACAAGTGCATAGAGGCTGGAGGGGAGTATTTTGAGAAACTGTAAATATTATTTGTTGATACACTTATTATTTTTGGTTTCACCAACATTTTACGGAACAGCCTAGGTAGGTACTGACATTTTCTCATGTTTAAAACTATTTTCAAATGATATATGTCTAGGATACTTACATTTAGGATACATTTGCGTAAAATAGTATACTGGCCTCCTAAGATTCCTAAGAAAAGGCGTTAGTAACATTTTTTCATTTTTTGTTTTATCCAAAACTCTTAGTTTCTAGCTTAATTTTAAATTACGTAATGAAATTTTTACCATTATTTTTTAAACTTTCATTATAATATATCATTAATATGCACTTGTGCATTTTTTCTAAGGAGGGCAGTAGGTAGGTACTTATATCTAAGACTCATATAACTGTATCAAGTAGGTATATTTTGCAATAAAAAGCTTTCACTTGCAAATTTTCGTTGCGGTCGCGATTCGTGGGTCGCATCGTGACCGCGTGACGTCATAGTGTGTGTATATGAGAGAGACAGAGGTACGTAGTATTGGTAAGATAAATTGAAAAACTTTCTTGTTCGGTTCCATGGTGTAATGGTTAGCACTCTGGACTTTGAATCCAGCGATCCGAGTTCAAATCTCGGTGGAACCTACATTTTTTTTGTAGCGAGTTTTTTAGCGCAGTAATATCTTTGCTATTCATTTAAATGTTTTTAATTACATTTACAAATATTAAGTGCATTTTTTGACTTCACTTGCAAAAGAGATATTACCAATAATTGTTACAAAGAGAAAAATATTATGTACAATTTGAACACTTGAGTAAATACTTATTAAATACATGCAAATTAAATAAAACAGAAATTTTCTATTTTTTTATCGTTGTATAAATATTTAATAATCAGTATAATCAATGGATCCCGGGTTCGATTTCCAATTGTTTGTTAGTCTTAGGTCTAATAAATACAAATATGTTGTCTTAGAATTAGTATGATCCTTATAATAGAAACCTTATATAGTCTAACAGTATTTTTACATTTAGGCGATAACATGTTTCTAATTATAATCTGTAATCGGCAGTTTCATCGTCCACTGCTGGTCACGGACCTCCTCAGGCACATTGCCTTGCTTAGGTTGTTCTCTGGTGATAATAAATATATAGCAGTTCGTCCACTCGGTGAGATGACTACTGATGACATTCTTAGTACCTACCTACATAATTTAAAATTACTTACAATTAGGTACTTCATTTATTGAAAATTGGTTGGTTTTGTTAATCATGATTTTTTATATAAGATACACAAACAGCATTTGCCCACACACAAAGTACAAATGATAAAAACTTATATACTATATATATACAACATACTGTGTGCAATACTTACATACAGGTGCATACAAGTTTAACACAAAGGCATGCGAATACGATAAAATATAAACAAAATCAAAATTGGATGAACACAAATACAATTTAAATAAGATTAAATTACAATTTTCTGGCCATTTAGTATTATATTTTTACCCTTACCACTTATCCAGCTGGATAAGTGATCACTTATCCAGCTCGTCATCGGAATCCTTTATTTTATACGCGGGGAACTCTAAAAACTTCACAAACATTGAAAGCAATAAAGTCAATTCGCGCGGAAGGCTTCGTAATCTCGAGTCGCCGCCAATTTCATCATGACAAATATCAATTTCCGATATCATTCACCCTTCCACAATGGGTACCACCGAAGCGATCAAATTTATTCAAATTGCACCTTGTCGCCTCACTCTGTCGCACCTGCTTTATCTACAAAACACACAAAAATACACCTTAAGCACAAACTTTTAAAGCTAAAAATTGAATGGAAATTCAAGAATTCAATTCTAAACACAGCGATATATGATTATGGATAGAAATTCTTATTCCACTCAAAATAACATCCGTTTCTTCTTAGCAGAGGTTCACTAGCTTCTGCGTTTTTGTTACAAACAAATTTCAACTGTAAACTATAAGGTTTAAAGTAGAAATTCCTTTGTGAAGTGTTTGTAGATAGTAGAGGTAAATGGAAATGTGTCGAAACTTCTCTGTGTCGAAGTATTTTGTATCAACCTGCTAAAAGGCTACCGACGTGATCTTTTCTCAGAGTCTATGCATTTGTGAATGTACTGCAAGCTTTAGAATTGTTTTGAATAATCAAAGCTTTTTTTATTTTAAACTATAGGAACTGTTCGCGCCTATAACATTGGTGCTTTTAACTTGTAGGGTAGTGTCATATTTTATTACCCGCATCTCATATACATACTTAGTATTTTCTTCCCGTTCATTTTTATATTTCCATTCCCGCCAGTCTATGGCTCGACCTCGTCGCAGCTGGGTCCGTTCCCACTGGCGAGGAAACCGCGTGGTCGTGGGCTCTGTCCACGACTGTAATTCCGCTGATTGGAGTCTTTGGTTCAACCTCGTCGCCGCTGGTAATGTACCGGTTCGCGAGGAAACCGCGTTGTGGCAGACACAATCTGCAAAGTCTAGCGATCGACCCCTCCCGTCACCGGTTGTCTATTGTGAACAACCGGTTGTCTATTGTGAACAACCGGTTGTCTATATTTTGGTGGTCTCTTGGACCCTGGAATCAGCGCACGCTGTGCTTTTCCATACCGCGAATACAGCTACTTTAGGCTACATTGTAGTTTAATATCGAAGGACGCTTAAACCAAGTAGAAAGTCAAGACGAAGCCGAGAAGAAGCGCTACCAGGCTGGGAAGAACACTAGGCGATCGTAAGCTGTGTCAAAGTATAGCTACTCTCTGGATATAAGGTCAGGCTTTCTATTTGGTTATCTTTATTAGTATTTAACCTATGGATCCTCTCGTGGATTAGCGTACGGCTATATTGCTTAGCTGTCGCCTTTACAGGACCCACTGTTACAATATTGTTTTCTTTGTCTCACCTACTGTGCAATCAATAACACGACCTACCGCATTCGATCAGCCATACTCGTAATGTCATACGTCATACTTAAGCATTTTTAAATCATGCTTAAAAATGCTCCGGTATGTTTAGAAGAAATGACTAACACTACGGTTGCCCCGTAGTGTGTCGCTGCGACCAGAGACACCGTGAGCCTGATTTGTCCCTTCATTGTGTGAAATGAGCTGTCTCAAGGTGATGATACGGCACCGATCAGGAAGACATTATTCAAGTCATCACTAGGCTAAATGATTTGAATAAATATCACAGTAATGATAAATTACAAGATAAAATAAGACAAATAAAATCTAAAAGACAATAAAATAAGACAAATATCTAATAAAAAAAGAAGTTGCCACGATGACATAGCTATTGAAGCCTAATAAATAAAGAACTTCGACCAAAGTACATATTATATAACCAATGGAGGGAGGTATTCTTAGGTATTAGTTATATGAAATGTTTGTTTGTTATTATTATTATAATCATTGCATCCTAGTACTTGAATCATTGCAAATACCTACTAGGCTAACTCCAATGCCATTCATTAAATGTTGCCTCACTTACAGGCTGACCACTAAGTAAAAATGTATACATACATTCAATTATTGCTATAAATTTTTTGACAACCTTGCTGCTAACCTATCTAAAGTTCTAATTGTCAGGCAAGGACAAGGCAAGTAATACAAAATTACCAGATTCCTTCAATACCAAAAACCAAATTGAGCCTTCTGGGGTTACAGACTATATAATCAGCGCAATAGCAATATCAAGTGGATTCCTCCCTTATCTACCGTTTATTTTTATAAAAAACGTCAATATCATTTTTAAAATATGGTCTATTCTACATTCAAATACATTTCCCCCCAACAAATCAACTTACATACGCGTCTCAATTGAACATTTAAAAAACCGTCACGACACCGACAAAATTAACTGTCGAGGGAATACTCTTACCAACAACTTACCTTTGCTGTTTCCTCCGGACACATTCTCGAAGAAAAGTTTCAGTTTCAGAAGTCTCCCGTCAGCAAATTGAAGTTGGTGGAATTTACATAAAAGACTTCGACCGGTGAGAGTTTGAGACGCATCGGAATCGAGTTAAGAAAGGCGGGGATACCTACTTTAAAACTGTCGCTTAGTTGAGACGTCGAATCCGTTTAGCGAGTTTCCGGGAGTTTAGTAGGTAGTGACGGGATAGACTTCAGTAGAATTATCGATAAATTTACCTTTTAATTCCAGTGATCTTTTAAATAAGTTCTATTGTTATTTTAGTACTAACATTGAGTGTTCATGTATTTTTGAGCAAAACCGCAAAATTAATTCAAAAGTGTTAAAATCAATATTTAAACTCTGAAGTCCTATTCGAGGTAAATCCTATTTCAAATAGCGAAAACTAGTGTCATATAGTTACAAACTGTTTTTGCTCAGAACACAGTTGACTTTTGGTCACAATCACATTTGATTTTTTACTATCTATAAGTAAACTGTGAACCAAAGCTATTTGAATATTTCATTGGAGCGTTACAAATAAGTAATTACAATAGATTTAAATTGTTTAATGCACTCTTGTGAACTTCTATTCTGTCTCTTCTGTTGCCTTCCCGTTCATCCACATAATAATATGCCAGAAGTCTTCTCTTATCGACTATCGATACAATAAACCACTGACCCTTTCTAAACATCACAAGGGGCATCCAAGTTACGTATTGAGTTACGCGCCCTACACCGGCCCAATCGTATCAGGCTCTGAAGCCATTATAATATCCCGTTGCTATCGTAATCTTGATATTTACATAATGGCACTCTTGTTGGTAGTGGTGGCTAGCCAAAATATCTGTGGACGTAACTGTTGAGAGACATTCATATTTATTTATTGGTAGACCAATGACACGACAGGTCACTTGATCGCGCTAATACTCGTTAGGATAAGTGACGACACGACCTATCTCAATAAATCGATAAAATCATAGAAGAGTTAATCGTATTGATATGTTAACATTTAAAAATTACCAAACACTACTACCTACTTTTTATTGGTCGCCTGGTCACGTGACGCGGAGACACCGTGTGCCCAACACCTTACTTTACCTTACTGGCGTCATTCTACATATAATATTATAAATACCCTCCGACCAGATGGGCTGACGAGTTTAAGAAAGTCACCGGTAGTGCCTGGATGAGAAGAGCAGAAGACCGACTGTGGTGGCGATCTATATGCAGCAGTGAAGAGACAGACTGATGGTATGGTGTTAAATTAAAGGGGTAGACAGACTGATGACGTCGGTATAAGACTAAAAGTACCTAAGATCGTAAGTTCAGTGCATATTTACGTACTGGAAAAGAATTCTAATCAATAATACCGCACGAAATGTTCCATTAAATTCTAGCTCTTATCAGTAATAGGTAGTCTACTGTATCTATAAGATACTTAGGTACATATCCTACATTACTTCCCGCGTCGTCAACACATATACTTATATCCGCTCCGCGCTTCCGTTGTCATGTAAAGCAGAAAAAAACACGTACGAGGATATTGGCCCGCATTCTATCACACGCAAATTCTTCAATAACATTTCTATCGACGAGCGTGCCGGGGGCGTGAGTTCTGTTGTTCACTTCATACAAATGAGGAGTACCTACTTATTTACCTACGCATCACTTACATGCACGCATCGCCTTTTTGCTGCCCTAATCCAGCGGTACCCTCAGGTATCCCCACATCTCTATGTCGCGATGCGTAATCGCGCGCGTCTGTGTGCTGTTCGTCTATATAAAGTTAACTTTCATTATATATCAGGTATCTATATTCTGGTGTCGATAGTCGCCAGACGTGCGAGTTTGTCCGGATATTTCCAATTTTAAGCCAATTACCGCATTTTTGGCTTTGAAACAGCAACGATTTTTCGATATTTAATGCAATTTTCTAATAAATAGGTACATTTAATTCTAATATTTCAGTACTTAGGTAGTGAAAGCAGAAACAGAAAGTTCTTGTCTAGTTAAAATCTAGTTAGTTAAACTAGTTAAACTGTTGTCTAGTTAAACAGAAAGCCTAGTTAAAATCTGTTGCGGTTTTCACTATTGTGTAAGGCAATTAAGATTACATTATTGTGTAATCATAATTGTCACGACAGCAATAGTACTGCCATTGCTTGGTGAATGGGCGAGAGGATTGATTGAATCAATGTTTCGCTCGCAGAACTGTTAAATAGAACGTAATTCTCGGAGACCTTTCTGTTAAAAAAACGTTTTAAGATAGCAACATGTAGTCACTGTATAGTTCTTCGCGCGTCGCGAGGGAGATCGATACAGCGACTACATTATGTTGTCTTTTAAGTGCACGAACTAGCTAGATGATATACCTTCCTACCTAGATAGCTAAGGTAAGAGCGACCGTGAGCTAGATAAAGATTGATTCACAAGAGGTGAGATATAGTTCGTGCCATTTAGCATGGCAATAGCTAGCATTTATACCTCCGTACTAATATACTCGTGCTTACGAAATTGCCAATGTTCCCTTTAATGAGCGAAAATAACCATCGCCAGCATATCTTGGTAGCAGCCACGCTGACATCGAGATCATTCCAGGGGTCGTAAAACATGATTCAATAATTAAACACCAAAATAATTAAAAAAATATGTATTCTAATTAATTATTTTTGTAGGTATTCGTGATACTAAACAACTTTCTTCGAGAGATCCATATAAAATTAGTAAAGAATTAATTAAACCAAGTCCTCGCTATAACAATTGGACTTCATTGTCTATGACTTTTATTATAAAGTCGCATGTTTTGTCGACTTCATGGTCGAGAGTAGTCGAGTCCCATTCTTCTCATTCTTGTTTCCTCCTTCTTCACGTGTTCCGTGCAATTTGCGAACTTGTTTCGTCACTTGAGACATTCTTAATAGTGTTGTGTTGTGTCTGACGACATAACCATTCATGTCTTAGTACTAAGAATAGATCTAAGGGTAGGAGCTGACAGCTGTAAAACAGATTATTTAGCACACATGGTCCTTATTGTAAATTTGATGTTTTTGTAAACTACATTATAAGTGACAATTACCGTATGTAAATGTCTTAAATAAATAAAAAATAAAAATGTCTGCCCAAATCAACTCGATTGGATTCAGCTTGCAGTGGTAGGGTGGCAGACGCAATATTGTCACCCCCTTCTGTTTCGCCATATTGTCGATTACCTAGGCCTGGTAATAGTTTTTTTTTTAATTTTATTTAAGTTTTTTCTCTATCAACTTTCTGTTGACTTCATTGTTTTCAAAAGATATTTGTTTTCAGCCAGTTATGTATATCGTTTATCCTCCACGCCATAGTTGGAATTTTCTCCACGCGTCTAAAAAATAACAGTGATTTTCCTCATTTTGTATTTTTTTTTTTGAGATTAGGCGGTTTGTTTCGTACCGAAGTATTATGATACTCTAGCGATATGAGATTAGCGACAGATTAGTAGGTATTGTTTAGCGATACTATCGGTAACAAATTACAGCATCGGAATGAAAGTCGAGGCAAGCGCTATTGCCATGCTAAATGGCACGAACTATAATGGCTCATTTTATAGCTCATCTCTACCATGAACGTAACTTTAAAAAAATGTCTTTTTTTTTTTTTCAGAATTTTTATTTTTATGTATGGTAAATGGTAACCCTAGTCGCGGGGAGGTATTTGAATGCTCCACGGCCGCCTGTAATTGATTCTTCGCGCCACCGTTTGAATTTCAATGGGAACCATTAAATTGATATAACTGGTAGGTATTGCGGTATTCCCGTCGTAAATCAAATCTTGACAAGGTGATTGGACTTGAGGTGGATGTATTGGGCTAGGGAAGCAGTCGTACAGGTAAAGGCCAACGACCTTTGCTTACTGCTGCCGAAGAAAGGAATATTTACAATAATAGAATGCATTTCTTTAATTATAAACACGATTATAAAGCCCTTGGTCGATACAATTAGCTATAACATTGATAAAATTAACGATAATTTTCTATAAAAACAATGTTTTTGTTCGTCATGTAAAATTGAATTCCAACTGAAACTTCCACCGTCGATGAAATTGATAAAATATGAAATAAACAATATGAATAAACTAAAAGGTTATATCAATTGATGAGATGATATCAATGATAATCATTGATATCGTGGGTGTCTGTCTAGGTAAAAGCGATACTATTCTAGAGGCATCTCAATTCGTACGGTATTCTCCTCGTGAGGTCGCAAGTTTGTATCCCGACCCGTAGCTTTGAGTTTCTACTTAAATCCCTACAGATTTTCCAATTAACTATCACTAGCTAAACAGTGAAGGAAAACTTCGTGAGGAAACTCGCATATCCGCAAAATTAAAAAAAAAAATTGGCCACGTGTATCCATCAATCCGCATTGGGCCAGTGTGGTGAATAATGGCCCAAAACCCCCTCGTGAATACTAGGAGGAGGCTTATGTCCTGGACTGGTACGCTATATGACTAATAAGATAAGTTGATGTCGAATACCTAGGTAGGTATTCGAATACTCGTACAATCGAACTAACAAAATCGCCAACTTTATAATTTTATTATTAAAATAAATTACGACTAAATTATCTATATATATAAATGAATGTTTCTTTGTTTGTCCCGTATGCGTTCCTATACCATTCATCCGATTGCGATGAAACTTTGGTGAGTTTTGTGTGCACGCCTGCGAAGGTTTCTGAATTAGTACAACCATTTACCACGCGAACGAAATCGCGGGCTACAGCTAGTTATAAATATAAATTATTTTATTTTTATTTACATAAGTAGGAAATTGGACGACACGGATCTATAGCAAATGTAGTCTAATTAAGGAAGAAAACACAATCAATGTGAAAAAAAGTGACACAATCAATTCAGTTCGGATGTTAATCAAACGGTTATTTTACTTAATCAACATCCGAACGAAATGTCCAATAACAGGGGCGACATATTTATCCGCTATTATCCTAACGATACTGTTAAATTATTAATTATTATTATCAAATTATTACTTTATTAATTTCTCTAATTATTTAAAAATACTTTATTACATTTAGTCGTTCAAAATGTGGGCTGGCCACCTATGAGATGACTTGCAACAAATACGTACTTATAACTCATAAGCGGTTGCCCGCGTTTTTATTCCACGAGAATGAAAACGCGATAATTGTGATTCGATTCAAAATTTGACATCCCGTATTTTAAGCTCGCTGCACTGCCATATTATTGGAAAACGTAAAACATCTGCATACAAACTTTGATACCCCGTTTCTCCCTTTTAGGAGTCGAATTTCGAGAAATTCCTTCTTAGTACTTAAGTATTTACAATGAAAGTTCAAAGGGGGAAAAAAGGAAGCTACTGTCCAAAGTTCATGTTTCTATAATCGTTTTCATGTAGCTGACACTTGTCAGTCGACTGTAACTAGTGGTGTACGGAACTTGAGTCTGAACAAAGTTTTACGATGTGTATGGTTTTGTATGGGACCTGTCACCCGCTCCATGCTTCGTGAAAAATAGTATAGCTTCAGCGGTTCCAGTTCTGCGTTGATGAGTCTGTCAGTCAGTCAGAATGTGTATCGCCTCTTAAAACGCCACGCTGGCTAAGCAGGTTGGCGAGTCCACTCTTTAAGAAGTGGTGTAGTTCCTGAAAACTTGTAGTGGCAGTTTGTGTTATCCCTTAGTAAACTTTTACGACACCTAGGGCAAGAGATGGGACGGTACTATTCTAAAGCCAGCCAACACCACACGACCAAAATTTATTAGAAAATATTTGACACAAATACTTATAACAATAAAGTATATATGTAAAAACCCTAATCTTTATCTAAAGTAAAATACATTCGCAAAAATAATGTAAAAACCCAATATGGCGGCGATATTGAATTCTCCATGAAAAGTGATTACTGCAGTAAAAAACTCAAACATATAGACCTTTATGTGTCGTCATAAATACGACAAACCTTGCCACATTTACGACATGCAATTTGATACTAAGTGATAGGACGATAAAATTTATTTTGTCGTGCGTGCGTCACACGGCGTATTATTCTGGTATAAAAGTGAATCCAATAGAGTAATATACGAGAGTTATTGGCGAGCACTTAAGGGTTGAATCGAATGAATATTGGAATACTAGCAGTATGATTCTGACTTTGTTCAGATCTACTGAAAATTTAAAGAATACAAGAGCGATTTCAGCTTGCTAATGTTGAAATCGAAATTCCAAATTTATTCCGAAAAAAATGAAATGCCGATGAATTGTATTATAACTAACATTTTTTTTCATTTCATCCCTAAAAGAAACTCCGAGCATAGCACGTGTATTTCTAGTTACTATCAAATTCAATGCAAAAGGTATCAAAAAGCACTCCTAACAACACTCCAAAGCGAAAATCCAAAATTATGCAAAGAGCCTGGTCAAGTGAACCTCGAGGGTTATTTTACGAGCGGCCATCAATATTTCATGCGACATCACCGGGAATATAGAATCAATCATTCTCCTCTCGAGGTATTTTACATTCAGATGGCGATATTTTTTTCCTATCATATTTCTGCGTAATACTTACAAAATTTTGCGAATAGGAAAAATTGAGCGTGGCAAATGTTTGAGTTTTAGGGATCGAATACACTGTGTCGTGGCTGGTCGTCGCGATCAGCGACACCGTGACGCGACCGGTCGCATGGTCGCATAGCTAGTCGCTTAGATAGGAGACAACACGGCCTACCGCAATTGTTCGATCAAACCATAGAGGATTCAGTCGAAATAACATGTCATACGACAACATTTAGAAATACTCTCTATATGTATAAAGACGAGACCATCTGTGTCTGCGTGCGACTGGCTGCTCTGTCGCGTGGCTGGTCGCTCTGTGGCGCGACGTGGCATTTGGTCGAAACGCGACGCTCTGTGAACATTTTTAAGCGACCACATACAACTTCTTTCGAGCTTCTAATCGCCCGATCGTGGCTCGCCCCTGCCAGCAACACCGTGTGCCCGACGCTTTCGGCCTCGCGCATTATACACACAAGATGGTTTTGCATGTAATCGCAGTGTCTGTAATGCAAATTTAACCATGAATTTTTAAGATAAAATTCAAACTGAAACACATGAACTATACGAGTGAACTATGAACTATACCTCAGCACGGAGTGGGTAAAATTCTATGTGGCCGGTGTGAGACAGATTAACCTTTATCATTGATGATGATGATGAACATTTTTATTAACATTTTTATTAACTTATAACATTTTTACGATAATTACTTTACTCACTTTTGTCTTTATACTTAAAATTCAATTTCGCTTGCATAAGAAATAATATCAAATAATATACATTTACTCAGCTGCACAAGCAGATAAATTAAAATTAAAATAAATATTATTTAGGTAGGTACCTACTTAATATTGTCTATTGCAATAGCAAACAAAGCAATAAACCTATCCTCCCCCCATTAAAAACTAAATACAATTACCTCAATAGGGTGCAAATTGAAATATATATGGACAATTAGCTCCCTGCTAACTAGACTAACTGGTTATAGAGAATAATTGATCCTTTACAGCTCCCGGGAGTGAACCATATATGGGTGAAAAACATGCAACGTCTGTGTGATTTAGTTTTCTTTATAAAAGAAAAGAAAGTAAGGGTAGAAATTCACTGAGAGCGATAAAATGTGACGTGATCTGAGTAAAGGGTATATCGATAGGTATGGGTTTACTAAATTTGGTTAATTTTTCATTGAAAAATATCTGGGAACCTATAAATTACTAGAAATGAAGATTCTATACGCTATCGCTGCTCTGAATGAAATTTTCTTACCCAATGATAAAGTTCTTAAACACATAAAATATACGTGTTTGCTTGTTCAACAGTTCTATCTGCAGATGGGTACAGGCATACATACAGTCATTCTCTCTAGCAAGGAGAGTTTCCACTAAATGTCGAAGTTTGCTAATATATTCTGCCAGGAACATTATGCCCAAAAATATTTGCTAATTAATCGTATCAGGCGCTTATTGAATTTCTTTTCTCTTTTGTTATTGCATTTTCTTCTTAGTTCTAACCTTTAGGCCTCTAAAAATTTTAGTAATTTTACGTATTGCACAATATTTTTGATTGTTAGAAATTGTTTTTTTTTTATATAGTAAAAAGGTGTTAGACGATTATAAAATTCACCTGATGGTAAGCGGATACTGTCGTCCATAGACATCCGCTATACATGCCAACATCAGTCTAGATCTAGAATGACAAATGTTGGCACGCCCCTGGTTAAGCCTACCTCTGCAGATTAAGGATTGGATTGGGAGAAACGCTTGAGAATATGGGGAGCGATAGCATGCAATTGGAATGGGCCCTGGCATATCTCAGTCACTACCAAAACATGTACCTACGTAGGTACATTGGGAAAAGAAGGAAATGCAGCATACAGTCATGGTAGTCTTCTGTGAGAGAGAGCTAATACCCAAATTCGTTTGGGTGTAAGGCGCCATTCAATAATAAGTATTTACAACAATGATATTATTGTACAGTTTCATTGTAGGTCTAAGGGCCACCTATAGCGGGTAACCTTAAAAATTATTCGACAGATTTGGAAAAATATTTCACTTTTGGAAGCTGAACCAATGCAGATGTATATAGGCCATCGTTTGTCAACATTTTAGTGTTACAGTTTGTTTTTAATAATAATTTCACAACCCCCTTACAAATATATTTAGTTCACAATTATACTTATACCGTTTAACATAAGTGCTAGTCTCCCTGGGGTTCCCGACCCCTAAGTTGAGAAACGATGATATAGGCTATTTGCGTAGTCACCTGAGAGAAGCCAGATCGAGTAGCTATATAGTATCTAATAAATTAAGAGTTACCATTTGGATTGCGTGTCGAGAGCCATCTAGCGAGAGTTAATGAAGATTCAGGGTGGATAATAAAATAATTTTCCCTCCAATTTTCTGCGTCGACTTGTACTTAGCTTAGCTTGATCCAATTTGGGATGAACTCACGTTTATGCACGTTTAGGCAATTAAAATTTCGATAGTCTAAAAAATTAATTAGAGAGATGTAATACCAATTCTAATGCCAATGGTCCCTTCCAAACAACGACTGCATTCGACGTTTTTTTAAAAAAGGTAGAAATCCTTAAGATGAAAAAAAAATGTACCTAGGATAAAAATTACATACAATACGGTTACCGTCTAAGACATATGCTTTGTTGGTTGTATATGGTCTAAGGGTCTATGGTCTTATGGGTGTTTCGAGCAGGTCTAGTTTTTGGTAATAAACATCTAAATATTATACATGTACATTATAAACAAAATAAAGAATTGTCTGACAAATACGTTTATTAATACCTTAAACAATATTACAGATATACATTGTGGTTTCTACATTTATACATGATATAAGGGTTACATTACACGCTTTTAGGTTCAATAAGACTCAGATCCCAAATCGAAAGCAATACACGTAATGGCCGCTGCGACAAATAAAACTAAATTTACATGCTAAGGTAACTCGAGCTATATAAATGTCGCGAAGCCCGGGGGTGTCGTGAAGGTGGTATAGGCGATAATTATCGGACGGTTATCGTTGAGTTGAGACCTTTTCGGCATACGAGACGGAGGCGAAACGACTTCTGTAGATGATGAAGATGTGAAGCATCTAACAAAGTAAAAAGAAGAAAAAGAAGCAAGGATGTGTGATGTTCGGTGTTTATGTAAAACTGATTGAATTTGATACCATTCAATCAGTTAGCTAATTCTATATTAGCGGGTATCTTTTTGAAAAAAAAATCAGTTCCTTTGGAACAAGCCATGCCCGACGCGTTTCGTACTTAAAACATCAACAAAAATGGTGCGAACGGATTCGTGTCACACGTCTACCTCCTGAGCTATCTGTCTTAAGCTAGCGCAACGATTTACCATCACCATGTCCTTCACCTTGTTAATATTATTTTTTAGTCAAAGACGTTGAAGATCGACCAGAACAAGGCAAGTCTTCAATAATTTCTTCGGCCTTCTTTGTACCACTCATATGCTCTTGTTTTTGATAAAGTCGACTCACCGCCGTAGGCCTTCTCTAACATTTTCAAGAAATATTGTTGATTACACAAAACTATGGGGCAAATTCTATGTTCGATATTTTTATCCATTGTAAAATTCGTAACGTATTATACACTCGAGGTCGTCTAACAAATATGAAAATTTTCAAACAACTATTTGACAGATCGCGCCAAAACTTACATGAAAATTAGCTACAATAGTTTTACGCTTTACGCGTTTTTTTACTTTATATAATATTTTTACGCGGGCATTCTTTTTTCAAAATTCCCGATACTTATTTGACAGTATGTATAACGGATTTTGTCCGACACCTGGAAACAACCCCCGTAGCTATTATCGTAACAAGGTTGTTAACTGGCCTACATTTCCAATTGGTTTACATTCGAGAGAACCTATCCTGGTTGGGAAATGTTTGTGTATGCATGCGTTTGAGTTACAGTTTTTATTAATTGTAGTTATTTCGGCTTGCAATTCTTATTTCTTTTCCCCGATATATGTAAATGTCCTTCAGGAAGACAGGAAGACATAGGCCATCGTTGTAAACGTTGCAGTTAACGGAATGGGCCATAAGGTTTATTGGTTGTTTGCATACACACATACACATTAAATTCACCCACATTTATAGTGCGTAGTTGCATTTTATAGAACATTCAGTATTACCTTCAAATACCTTACCGTCATGTACGTGACAAAACATACCATTCCTTACCATCAGCCTGTCTCTCCACTGATGGATATAAGTCTCTCTCAAGGCTCACCACCACACGCGGTCTTCCGCTCTTCTCTTTTAGCCAGGTGGCAATGGGCAGGCCACACATCTGCCTCAGGACCGACAACCGATGGGGTAGACGTGTTCTTGAATGGAAATCACGTTTAGGGAAACATGCAACAGGGAAACAACTTTGCAAGATGGACAAATGACTTGAAGAAGTTTGGCGATAGTGGCTGGATGAGAAAATGTACTATCTAAGTATATGACAATTAATTTCCAATTATATATACTTTTGGACTCTATCGTGCAGATACATAACCAACATATAACACCGACCACGTTACCGGACCCCTCATCTTATTATCGAACCTTAATATAAGGGATCTAGTAAAGTGGTCAGTGAATGACGATTTCATTCAAGATCTCTTTACCGTCGTCTTGGCTAACCTCACATCAATGACCGAAATTCTTACTGGTCTTGGCGCGCGCTTTATATAAAGGTTAGTCTAGTATTATGTTGCTCACGTATATGTGGTAAAGGAATTCTGTCCTTGTGAAAACATCATTAGGATCACAAAAATATTGGCTTAACCATGTACTGCAAACTTACTGCTCCATTTAACAAATATCGCCAATATTTGAACAACCCACCCCAATAGGCATAGAAATAATCTAGTTATTAACTACGCACAATGAGGGTAAATAAAAATTCACTCACAAGCTCTATGCACATTTCGCAATCCATAGAACATCCATTTGATCCAATATGTCGCACAAACCTAACAAATGACATTCTAAATTCAATTTAAAAGCTTGCGTAAATATGACGAGTTTCGTTTGAAAAACCTAATAAAGATTTGAAAAAGAATTCGTATATCAACGTCACCGCAAACCATTCCTAGGGCTGTCACAAATAAAACTTTGCAACAACAAAATAGGGTTGAAATTTGAATATTGTAAAACAGACCGGGGCTAGACTGGGGGCGCGCAAAGCCGTAGGCCTATTTGTGTCGGTTTCACACTTACAACAATAGTGTCATGATTCGTGATCCCGGATTATCCCGGGACAATCCCGGGATTAGGTCGCGTTGCGGCAAACAAATGGAGTCGGACTAACGAGTGGTGAAACAAGTGCTCGCAAAACTGTGCCGCATCACTAATGGGGTTCGAATTTCAAATTCTATTTTTATATAATATTATGTCCAGCATTAATTGGGATTTGAAGCGTCTGCAATACAAATACGCGTATGTACTTATATTAATTTTATTTTATTTATACATATTTATATAATATGTTTTTCTTACCGTAATAATTTTACTTTGATTCTGAAATATAATTATACTTTTCAATACCAGCATTGGAAAGATAATTATAAGATTACATCCAGATGTAGGCCCATCAGAAGGGACGCCCACCACACGTTCTTCGGCTCCTCTCATCCAGCTACTACCGGCCAACTTCAAATCGTCGATTCACCTGATTGGAGGGCGTTGCACGCTGTCCCTTCTCGGTACGTGGCCTCCATTCAGACTCTACCACCTCAACAGTAGTCGGCCCTGCGGCAGATTTGTCCCGTCCATAGCCAATGGCTTACTAATTTTTTAAGGTATGTTGATAACTTAGACAAAATTACTTATAAGTTAAGTTTGACGAACTTGCTTTTCTAGTTTTCATTTATTTAGTAACAAACAAATAAAAACTCTATGACGTACGGTGTCGAACGGTGATTTTAACAGTAGGCACTTACTGATCAATAAGTTCAAAGTCGTTCAACTGGCAGTTTCTTTGCGGAATAAGATCAGAAACGAAGTTTTTTGCCATAGATCTAAAGTCATCGCCATAGCTTTACAGAGTCAGCATGCTGAACTGGCAGTGTGCGGGCCATATTTATTGCAGGACCAATAACCGATATGGTAGACGAATGGACGAGTGGTAGAGGAATGGAGGTTACGTACTTGCAAGCGCAGTGTGGGACGCCCTCTGGCCAGGTGGACCGATGAGAACAGCCAAAGATCGTGATCGTGGCGAGCCTTGGGATAGGCCTATATCCAGTACTGGATAAACATAGGCTGATGGTATAGTATGGTGTACCTAAACCTATTGTATTGCATTTTACCTAAACTTAGGTTTTAACATAGGTAGCAATTCATACTAATTCCCAGTACCCTAGCATTTAGGAAATAAAAAAGAGCCAAGTTCTAGAATGAATACGGCTAAAGTCATCCTTAACATGGCGGATGTCTTTTGACGTGAACATCAAAGTCGAATCACTTGATCACTTCGGTCATAAATCACCGAATTTCTCTCAATTCTTAATCCATTCAACCAAGACCATATGCCAACCCAAGACATAAAGGTGCTCAAAGTACAACTGTTAATCATTCACTAATGTCTTCAAGTGTTCCCTACTTCATTAGTAACCTTAATTGTCCCCAACTTACTTGTATATTGCGTTTACATACTACACATACAACCAATTTTACATGACCCCTGAAAGTCTTCCACGTTCCCCCGTTATGACCCTCGAGGTACAGGGAGGTGGTGGGGTCTAGGTAAGGTGGTCCCACATACATTGTTCTATACTAATTAATCAGGCTAAATCGCCCGACGTACCTCTGCGACAACAGGATTAAAAGCTATTGTATTTGCTTTAAAGCGATCCTCGTAAATGCTGTAGTGTTTTCTGTGAACTGTACTAACTACAAGTATACAGGTGAATGTTTCAGAGGCACTTTAATGGTCATTTACTTTCTTTTTTAAAAGAAGGACAAAAGGACATACCTATCTGCATTCTAAATTAGAAATAATGGATCTTTTCATGTGGAATATACGAGTAAGTGTGAACATTTGTGAGTATTTGTGAGGGGGACAGTGCACGCTGCAATCCAACAGCTGCTGGGCGCGCCGCGCTCGTCTGGCCACGTTACCCCTCTCTCACAGAAGGCTACTTTGAAATTCTTTGCATTTCCCACTTTATCTTATTTCCCTAATGTATGTACGTGTTTCGGTAGTGAGTTCATTCCCATCCCATCCTATCCCTCCCCATTTTCCCAACCCTTTCTCCAAATCCATTCCTATATCTCCAAAGGTAGGCAGCGCATCCGGGGGCGTGCCAATGCCCAATGTTGGCATATATCGTGGATGTCTATGTATCCACTTACCATCAGATAGAGTTTATGTACTTATGCTCGTCAGCCGCCTTCTTCAATAAAAAAAAACTTATTGTTGAATAATAATTGAATAATAATAATTGAATAATAGGAATTTTTCAAAGCATGTTTACATGTATCCCTCTTTAAGCTAGTTGATCCCATATAGTATTTATAAGTTTTATGAGTAGGCCGACTTAGAAAAGCACCAGTCCTTTATGACACCTTGGGTGTCGTAAAAGGCGACTACCTCAAGCCTTGAGGAACTACATCACCTCTAAAATAGTGGACTCATCAACCTGCTTGGCCAGCGTGGCGTTTTAAGGTCGTATATCCCTCATCAATTTAAGACAATGTGCGTGAGAAGACCCATGGAGTTTTATCAATCCTTTACGGGTTTTTAAGTTCTTGAGGTTTATGATGAATAAAAATACAAAGTAAGATAATTTTGTATTTTTTGCAATATTTTTAATCGACCATTAACAGCAATTTAACTGTAAAGAGTCACTTCGATTTTTTATTTTTTTTTATATAAAAGTCGGAGGACGAGCAAGCGGTCTCACGTGATGATAAGTGTTACCGCCGCCCATGGACACCTGCAACACCACTTAACTGCACTTTAACTTTAGTTATCACCAGCAACAAATAATTTATCAACAATTTGAAAAAAACTAATGAGAGAACAGTCATTAAAATCAAAACAAAAAGGAGTTCAAAAACTCAATCCTAATTAAGTAGTAACAAGTTAAAGATCCCTCAACATGGCGTTAAAGGAAAACCGATGCTTCCCACACACAAACAAATCCTCTCTATTTACTCGACCGGGAAAAGAACCAGAAAAATAAATTCACATCTCCGATTTTCCATTACGGCCTGTCTGCTGAAACCGCTAACGATTTCAACGTCCTCCCTTCTATTTCTTTCTAACCCACAACAGCTCGTGTATCTTCCTCCCTTTCGCACTCTAGTGTGAAATCAGTCCGACAAATTAAATCCCTACTCAGATTATTACATAGCTCAGTGACTGTTCATAAATAACTCGTGGGGAGCGTACTGAATGCACCCGTTGGCAATTTGAATTTAGAATAGGTACGTTTGGACTTTATGAGTATATAAGAATCTGTGGTAATATTTTTAAATGGGTTTAAAGGTGAAGCCATGTGCATTGATTTTGAAAGAATATTTATAAGACATCTGGAGCAAACTCAAGGCCAGCTCCAATTTATATCTGTAACTGAAACTAGCCCCTTTGTCGTCTACTGCTGAATTGTGCATGAGAGAAATGTGGCCTTAAAACGCCGCGCTGGCCAAGCGAGTTGGCGAGTCCACTCTTTTAGAGGTAGCTTGTAGGACTTGTAGTAGAGGCTTTGTTATCCCTTATTCTCTGTTCGACACCCACGGGAAGAAATGAGTTTACGCAATACTAAAGCCGGCCGATACCACACAGTCATATTTGATATCTATTTCATAAAGTTATCGATCACGACATACTCGTATTTCATTTTATCATATAGGCTTACTTGATGAAACCAAAACGTGACTGGTCATTCGGGACACGAATTTCGAATTTCGGCCATTCGAATTTCAAATTCTGCGAGCCGACCCCACTGGATTTGGGGCCTGCATTCCTTTGCGACGCGACGACTGCCGCGCGCAGTTATATTATGTCCGTGATTTATTGCATTGAATTCTCTTCGGTAATTAGTGCGTGCCTTCCCGCCCCCGCGCGGAAGGGCCCGGTGTTCCCACTAGCGATAAATGCGATACAGTCGCGAGAAATAATTGTTGAGCCAATATCCTTTATTCTTTATTTTGCTACTGTCAGATTTGATACCTACGACTGTGACGTGATGTCATTGAATTATATGTTATGTTGTCGATATTTGTTTGATTGTCCAAATTAAGAATCTAACAATTTTCATAACAACAATTTTCTCCATAGGATCGGAAGGTTTCCTAAAAGGAATCGCTTTAGCGATAAAGCCACCTGTTGTAATTTTTTTAGTAATCTATTTACTTAATTTGCCATTTTGTTACATTTGATAAATACAACATAAATTGATGGATTAGCATCAATCGATTTATCTGGTAATCAAGTATTATATGGTCATCTACAAAGGATAATAAAGTCTATTTAGGTCAAATCTATGTAGGTACCTATATTTCACTTTATTTAAATCGAGAATTAACTAACTAGCGTCGACAACACCGGCCCGCCGCGGATTACCGGAGATTGAGTTTAATCGGACGCCCGGGAGGCTCATTAATAACGGGACTTCGTTAATTGAACTCCTAGTTGCTGCAATATTTCCAATATAGACTCTGCGGAACGACGTAAACGAGTAACGATTGTCGCTTGATTAATTGTGGATTACTGGTGATTGTGGAAATGGCTCTTTACGTCTTATTGAAATTGTAATCATAATTTTAATTATCCGTCAACATATTGGATACGAGTCCTACAAAGCGTGGGAACATTTTCGTCCAAGCAAAAAGGGTCCAGATAGGCGGTATTTGAGTTACGGACTAATTTGGAAACCAGAATAGATAGATGTCTGATGACATAATGTAAACAAAACTACAAGATACATTTCAAGAAAATTGGACATTAAAGTTTGATGTTAAAAGAGCACAGTTTTACTTAGCGTACATTAATTTTACTAAACGTAGTTTTTGAGGGAGACACTGCAATCCCACAGCCGCTGGGCGCATTGTACTGGCCACGTTACTGATTTCTCACACAAGACTGCCGTAAACTGTAACTGCATTTACTGTAGTGCAGCGTCTCGGTGGGCGTGGCAAGTTTGTCATTCTGGACTGTCGTTGGTATATATCGCGAATGTCTACGGGCGACAGAATTCAATTACAACCAGGTGGACTGTCTGCCTGTTCGTCTGCCTTCGTTCTATAACAAAAATACAATCTGAAAAAAACCGGGCCTTTTCTAAAAAAAAAAGGTGAACGTAATTCCCAATCGCAAAATGACCTTTGAACTCTATCCTGCCCAATTATTGCAAATTAGAAAATGGACTATGACACCTCAAAAACCGGTGTACCCTTCGTGTTGCGAAAATATGTCAAAAAAATCCTTTCGTCGCGAGAACGGAGGTAATGTGATTGCGCTCAGGTGTGTGCAAGTTGAGTGTATTGCGGACAGAGCCGGGTGCCTAAAACGGCTTTTGGTGGCAAATCGCTTGGCGACTCCATTTGTTATTTGGAATATAGGCATTTGTCAACTTTGTGAGTAATCGCGAAATTAATATTTTATCTGCCAGATATCGTATTAACTATCAAAATTTTCATTTCAAATTGTTGGCTAAGTATTATTGTAATGTTATAAGAATATATTATGGAGAGTGAATTTACAGAACACTTAAGAATAACTTTTTCATACAGGTTATCCTTAAGTGTTCTTTAAAATCAAGCTCTAAGAGCTCTGTAAAAAAATGCACAAATAACTTTTATTAAATCTGTTTGACCTATTATTCCACTTTCTCAGATCTGCTGGAAGAAATCTCTATTGACCTTCTCTATTGAACGATAAGCTTCTCTGTTGAACATCTTTTCTTTTTCTTCCTTTACTGAAAATAATCTTCTAGTTTTCCAATTTTAAAAAGAATATCACCCTATAACGTCCCACTGCAGCATATCCTTGCAATCACAAGGATGTTTCGGGTCATAATCCACCACAGGGATCGGATTGGTGCCCAATTTTTTAAATTTTCGAGCACGGGGATTTCTTCGCGATGTTTTTCTTCACCAACAAACTAGTGAGTGAAAAATTCCTATTTAACTAAGTAGAAATTCAGTGACATGGTCCGAGGTTCGTACACGTCCTCACGAATATGAGTCAAGAATAAATAGTCACGAGTATGTGTCAAGATAGCCTTTTAGAATATCACCTCTCCATTTGAAAGGGCTGGGTGCACGCTGCGTCCCCACAACCACTAGGCGCACTCAATCACGTGGACTGTCTGCTCGTTGGCCATCTTCTATCTATAAAAGAGATCAAACATTTTAAAGGAAATCATGAGATTCAAATTTGGAAGATTCGCTTCTTAGCAACATTTTAGCTTCACTGATCAGCATATCGCTTCCCTGTATAAATCATTCGCTGTCGCCCCATATTGAATTAAGATTTTCTACCGCCGATGTATTGGATGGGAAGGCTTCATCTTCCAGAGTGACAGGGTAGGGAAATGCGAATATGTTGATGCGAATTTCCCCCGAGATGGATAATGCCATATTTTCGATTTGCTAACCTGCCGATGATTTGACTGTATGAACGATTGCTCTTTTTATGGTAGTTGCAATAATATTTTTTATAGAAATATCTCATTAATGAATTGTTAAAAATACGTAATGACAGGGATGAACTTTGCTTTAGTGAAAATGTTATCACGAGATACATTTCTTTTAAAGAATTTAAAAGTTATTCCAAACTAGGTATTGGGAATATTGATAGTATAAATCCATTATAAACGCTCAAAAGTAAGTGATTTTAAATTGCGGTAAAAAAATTAAAAGTATTCACTTCTAAACTTTTGTAAAAAATAAAACATTAACATTAATAAACTAAGTGGTCTGTACATACTTTATTTCGAATCGATTATGTACCTAGGTCTTTTTCTCTTTAATTCATTTTTCTATGAGATTGAAGTTTCTATTAAATTTTTATAAGATTTTTATACATTATTAATAATAACTGTTATATAACTTTATTAATAACATTTTATTATATTTTTATACGATTTATTCTCTATTGCGTTCGACTGTACCTATTATTAATTGATGCAATCTTAGAGGCCGAGATGCGACTAAACCTTATCGAGATGGTTTGGGAAAAATATTTTATGAATCGAAGTATACGTTAGTAAACTTCGATTTTTTCACGTGTACAGAACCCCCTATCCTATAACACTAGCTTGCTAATTAGGTATAATACTTACTTCGGGTATCCCTACCTTTGGTAATGAAGGAAGGATAAAAAAAATAATGTAAATTTGTAATTATAGTGTGATCAAAGAAGTGATCGATAAATATGCTATAATATTATGATCCAAAAGCATATTGTTTGTAGTCGAAGTTTTCACTGATGAATAATAATGTTGATATCTCTTATCAGTAAGTTCAATCAATGATTTTAATATTACATTAATACAAGGTACCCAATCTTAACTTCAAATATCTGTAAATAATAAATTCTTTAAATTTATACAAGAATACGTTTTTATATAATGCAATAGTTTTCAAAAGAGGTAATTAGTAAAAAGATCAGGTTCCACCGAGATTTGAACTCGGATCGCTGGATTCAAAGTCCAGAGTGCTAACCATTACACCATGGAACCGATGTACGGAATTATTAGTTTGGTGAAACTTATTGGATAGGTACCTAATAAGTTTAAAATTATTTCAGTTATTCAAGTATTTCATTAGTATAAAGAGCACTTGATTAAATATATCAGTAATACTTATACTCGTTGGACTTATTACTACATTTATAACAACTGTTTCAGTATAACATTTGAGATTTTCGCGTTTTTCACATATTATATATTTATCTATTTGAACGGGTCGCAACGCGTAGCCATGTTTATTTTATTTATTTCACTCGACGTTTTGGTTGGGTAGCAATAAACCATGGTCACGAGCCGACTAAAAAGGCGGGTAGTCCACGTCGAGAATTGCGATCAGTTTCATCAACTACCCACATAGTCCATAGTCCGGAAAGTTGTGGCACACTCACCAGCGCCGGCTCTAGCTCATGTAGCGCCCGGGTGCAGGGCGCCCTCTAGTAGGCGTTTTGAACTCTTTGGAGGTGTCGCGAGCGGCGCTCGGCGCCCCCTAAGACCCTGCGCCCGTGTGCACCGCACCCCCTGCACCATAGGTAAAGCCGGCACTGAATTCAGCGCTCGACAGGCGCCCCCGGGCGCGGGGCGCCCGGGGTGCACCGCACCCCTTGCGCCCCCTGGTAAAGACGGCCCTGACACTCACTATATCTGAAGTAGAGTTAGATGAAAAATCGAGAGGTTTAATTTTATGCAATTTAGTTAGTTGTTCAATGTGCAAATACCGATGCAACTTACCGATGAAACGAAACATATCCCTAACACGATTCATCACTTTTGACATTTCTTTATTATAGACTAATTAGGCATATTTGTGTTTCTTAACGACTTGCTAAGAACGCGGGTCTGGACTGAACGAGCAGCTCAAAAAGTAGGAGCTTAGAACCAATTTCGGTCACGCAAAAACGGACAGAAACTTTAGAAAAATTCTATAAACACTTAATATTTGGAACAAACGGTATTTTGGAGAGTTCATATTTCTCAAAAAAAATCAATAAAATTCGTCCAAAATTCAATAATAGAAAACTGCGATACTTGGATCTTTTGCAATCTCTCTGTAAGTTATTCTAAAGTCCATGCGTAGATGTCAACCTTACGAGACACTATAACAAATCGGCGTTGTCCGCAAAACTTGAGATCCGAAACCATTGTCTCCCCACGTAATCCGTCTAGAGGAGCTTGTAAATATTTTATTAAAAGGGCACCGGAGTTTTTCTGCCACCATCACTCTTGTCGTGCAATTCGCTGTCGCCGTCGACGGCTGTACAAATCGTCGTTGCCTTGACGGTTACAAGGGGTGAGGTTCTCTGCAGAAAAATTGGAAAAATGTGTGACCAGCGGCGTCGCAAATAGGTAGAGTCGCCCCAATAAGTCATTTCTTTAAACATTTCAGGAAATTAACCATTAAAAAAATTAATTTCAGTAAGGTTATGAAATATTAAGTTTTATGAAATACTGGCAGTGTGCGTTAGAATGCGTTTGGTTAGACTGATTCCGCTATAATTACACTAAAATTACTGTATTATATAATAATAACTATTAACAAATACCTACTTAAATCAATTTAAAAGTTCTTTTTTATAGAATAAATGGCAGATGAGTGGGCGGGCCACATGATAGTAAGTGGTCACCGTGGCCCATGGACACCTGCAGCACAAGGGGACTTGTGGGTGCGCGCCGACCTTGCAGAGTCCTGTTCACAGTTCTCTTGAAGAGCCGTATGTCGTAGCGTAATGGAAATACCTCAAATGACAGTTCATTAAGCAACTTCTAATAAACTGTCGGACAGTGACACAAAATTTGCGATTCTACTTAGGAACAACATTTTGCATAAATTCAAATTAAACGGTAAAACAAACAAAATTCTAATTTACTAAGGAACTCTAAAAGAAGCTGCAAAAAATGAACGCAAATAAACACAGAGCGTAGTCATGTCCGAACACCATTTGTCGCCGCCGTAGATTACGTTTGAAATGAAAAGTGGGTAGTTTCAAAAGTTTTTTTCTCTACCCCCAAGTCATAAATACTTGTCGGTATGGCGTCGCGAATTGCGGCGCGTGTCAACCCTTGACTGATTTGCATTGTTGGAAGTTGCTCTATTGACTTTTAAAGATGTTTGGTTGGGTGTTCACTACATTGTTTGAAAAAATAGCTTCAATTATTGCCTGGTCTTTGTAAATTTCTTATAATATTTAAATTCTCTTGAGAAGCTCCTTATTATACAAGGTTAAATTCTCTGAGAAGCTATGTATTATACAGGCTTTATTAAAAAATACATGCACCTTCTTAACACTGAAATTCTAACATTAAAGTTAATCACTTTTAACAAACTATTTTTTTTTAAATGAAGTCTTTGTCTTTCTTAATCTGTACTACTCACTATATTCTGTTACAAATTACAACGCCGCTCACTTTATTTTTAAACTGCTGCTAGTCTAACCGCTATCATTAGATATTTATGTATGTAAATCGGTGCTAGTGTACATACGAGGTGCGGTGATTGAGTGATTTGTATGAAATAAAGTACTGAAATTCAAAAGTCGTAGAACAAGCCTACGACTTTTGAAAATTTAACTTAGAAGGGGGCTAGGCTAATTTTATTATTGAATTAAATTATCAGAATTATTTTATCAACTATTTTTAATAATAAATACATGCCCAGGTATGGCATAATATGCTCAGGTACATAAAAATACACACAAACAATAAAAATATAAAAATAAAAATCATTAAAAGAGAAATTCATATAAAGAAACAATAGACAACGGCACAGATATGTTCCCCTGTCCAGTGCCTCGGTATAGGGCAGTCCACCTTCTCCGCCAATGTCGCCAGGATATTGTTGGCGCTGTTTCGACGCGACATCGAGGCTATTCTACCACTTAGAACTGGAATCTATAACTTATGAACTGGAATCCATCCACGTGTGCCTCAGCAAACATCTGGGATGCTCTGCTTAACGATAAACTTTTGTTTCATTTTGCCTCGCTTTTTCAGTTTCAATGTTCAGTTCAATGTTTGCTAGACTATTCATTACGTCTTTGGGACGTAGAATTATTCTACCAAGGTTCAACTTGTACTTGCACACCTAAAAGTACATATATAATCATTAAATAATATATATATATATATACTATAGACAAGTATGCTGCTGAAATATTTTATCCAAAAATATTGTTTTCCATGAACTTCAGAAACTTCAGAACCTACTTCAGAAACTGAAAACAAATCGAATATCCAAGAGGGTTTCCACTAAAGAGTTACAATAAAACATTCATAGCATCAATCAATATATGACTCGGTGCGGTTTGGACTACGAAAGTATGGAGATATTCATATTTCATATTGCCACCTTACTATAATATAGACCAGGAGCAGGACTTCTTTTTCCAAAATTTTCGAAAGTTACTATTACTTCCTTTCACACATTTTTTTTTTGATAATACTTAGGAAACACACATTTCTTTGTTAGTAATAAGTAGCTCTCGATACCTAGCATTGTTATTCAGTAATATAAACAGATATATTTAACCAGGATCTTCAAAATTCAAATATATTTCAAACTTGAAATATGTTAGCTACTTGTTTCAAATGATCAAAGTTTGTTACTTTAATAGAGAAGTAGTTCAGTAGAGAAGTTAAATAGTTGTTCTTAAACACACAATTAATCTAATTAATTTTTACTTAACAAGCGATATGTTAGGTTTAGCTTATTTACTTAGATTTAGAGACCTTACAACATAAAAACACTGTATAAAATATAAGGAACACAAGAATTTAAAAGCTATTTACGATTATTATATTTAAAAAGTTTATTTAATATTTTAAATAACTTAGGAATTAATCTCCTAGACTATTCCTAGCTCCGTCGCTGGGTATTCCCAGTCCGTGTATTGGAAAAAAACAATATTTTATACCGGTCGCTAAGCGTTCGCCGTAAATGTATGCCCGTGGACGTTACAACCCTACACCGTGGTACACAGGAACTGTGGGATAAATCTCAAGATATAGATTTAAAAGTCTGGATTTAGGGAAAGGAGTAGTGTAAAGAGTATATCGGAATAGAAAGTTTTTCTTTTCTCACAACATTACAATACCCATTCTTTGGAATCGAATGTGATTAATGTATATATATATATATATATAGATTATATAGAACAATTATTTTACCTTTCTCTTGGTAATAAAATCCATTTTGATTGTCAATAGAAGAAACATAAAATTTAGGTTTATCACAATCTAAATTTATTACCCAAAATATTCATATCACAATACCTACCCCAAAAAATTATAAATTTAAGAAAGAACGAATGATGGAACATCTATACATATAGTCGTAACAGAGTCGTAACTGAACAATCAAATTTCTTTGAAAAAGAAAATCTTTGCAGAATACAAACGATACCATTTTTACAATTTTCGTCTGTCTGTACGCGCATCACACAAAAACTAATCAACAGATTTTAATGAAACTAAGCATAGTCTTAGCTTGTGTGCCGGGTCTACCTTTGGCGTACCTTTCATCCAGATCCTCTACAGAGTTCCCACGGGAATAACTCTAAAGTTCATGCGAACGAAGTCTCTGACACCGCTAGTTTGGGATAAGAAAGAAAGATGTTTTCTTCTTTCAAAATACTTATTGGGAAACCTAGAACGATAAGGCCAAAATGCAATCCATGAGCGACATATCCACTTACCACCGGGTGAACTTTGCTCGTCTGCTGAAAATCCAGCAAAACAGAAACAGATAATTGGTATCTATGCGCACAGCCTTGGGTCTATCATGATTCATGCAAGAGTTAAGTAGGTACGTATTTATTTTGACAGGAATGTATCTATCATCATCAAATTGCTTACATCCACTGGTGTTTTATTTGGGGATGAGTTTATCCGGAGATAACCAACATCTTGTGGACCGCTCCATTTTTCTGGGCATCACATTAAATATTGACAGAATAAAAATGTAAAATGGCAGAGGACGTGTGCCCGTTATGGCGACGTCGAGTAACCGCCGAGGAGCCATTCCATTTTCAAATGGTTCCCGCCAATAAATATCTTATCGAGTTACAATGAGGGATAAACGGAACGCGCCTCGGGACCTCTTTGGCGCTTGAAAACTTACGTTCCGTTTTGACATATATCTGTGTGTTCGAAATTCGAATGCCCACATTCGCGTTACAAATAAGTCGTAGATATAAATATTATTTTATCTGAGACATGCCGACATGTATCAGCAGACGTGAGCACGACTATATCTATTATGTAATGGATGTCCCAGATTGAGCGCCGGATTTAATTTAGAAAAAAAATAATGTCATTATTTCTCCGAATTTGTGACATGTGGCACCGTCCAGTTTGAACCACAGTTGGTCGAGGTCCATATCTTCCAAATGGTGCCAAAAAAACTCCTGTAGCATGTTCCGATACCTCTGTATGCCTACTTAAATGCCGATACCAAAAAAAATGTCCCTATGATCCCGCCGAACCAACAGCCGCACCAAACTGTAACTCTTTGAGGTAGCATCCATTTTTCATGAACCTCATGAGGATTTTCCACGACAATTTTGCTTATTTACGTATCCGTCAAGGTGGAAATGGGCCTCGTCACTGAAGATGATTTTTTCGCCAAAATGTTGGTCCACTTCATACTGCTCTAAAATTCATACTGCGTTGCTCTTTCATGTAGCGTTCCATGTTGACTAATTGCAACTGTCATATATGACATCTATAAACAAACCAGAGTTACCAACAGCCAAACAAAAAAATTGTATAAAATTTAAATCCGGCACTCAATCTGGGACAGCCTATAGGTAGATTATTCTTTATTTCAGTCTATAATAATAATAATATGTTAATCTGTGGTACGGTGAATAATGACCATACAGCATAGGCTATTTATCACCATACAGCATAGCATAGGTACCATACAGTGACGTAGACTCATCCTGCAACGTGTGTACCCAGCGTACACATTTATTATAACACGTCTTAAATACAGATGTATATTGCTAAAAATATACTTTCATCGCGGCTCTTATTAGCATTTTGGTGAACGTATTTGTGACTACAACTTATAATATGTGAAATTTCTAGATTTACCGACGTCCGGTTCCATGGTGTAATGGTTAGCACTCTGGACTCTGAATCCAGCGATCCGAGTTCAAATCTCGGTGGAACCTAGTTTTTTATAAATTAAATATTTATATAGATGCAATGTGGATGGATATTCGCAAAAGATTCTTCTTCTTATTTAAGTAAGTTTGTTTTGATTATTTATTAAGTAAAATAGCTATATGTGTATTTTAACTGAAATTAAGATCGTATTAATTTACATTTTTTCACATCTGTGTTCTAATGTAAACATCAAATTACTAATTAGTATAAATACTAATTATGTACCTAGTAAACTTCAGTACATAATTAATTATAACTAACAGGTAAGTAGGGTAGGGCGGGGCTAGTTGAGCATAGGGGCAAGTTGGGCAATCGAAATATCTCAAAAACTACACACCGCACGTTAACTCATCAAATGAAGGAAAGAAGCGGTCGCAGGAGGGGAACTCACCGCACGACCGCCAGTGACGATTTGTCGATCGAGTGACGTACGCACACGCTTTGTTTGTTTTGCGACGAAAAAGTAAAATATTAGTTTCGGTTCAAATTTCTTCTGTACACGTTAATAATCATCCGTTTTCGATCACGTAAGTGTTAAACTTTCATAAATCTATTATATATACGATATCTCGAAAGGATTTGGTTCTTATTCAAACGGTTTTTTCATAACCTCACTTTTGTTTCAAATATTTGGGTAGGGGCTAGTTGGGCAATTGTTGCTCAACTAGCCCCACGGTTTAAAACAAGCAATATATGGTTTTCTTTTATTTTAGCATTAGAAAGACTACAAGAGCTTCTATTTCTAGTCAACAGTTGAATGATGCAGCAAATGCTGTCACCAACGAAGGCAAAAGTGTAAATGCCGCCGCCAAGGAATTCGGTATTAAACGTATGACCTTAACAAGATTTATAAAGAAATTAAAATCTGAAAGCGGTGTTCCATCAATGGGTTATGCAGCACCGAGGCAAGTATTTTCTTCAGAACAAGAGGATTCTTTAAAAAAATACTTGTTACAAATGGCATCAATCTTCTATGGATATTCCCCGAAAGACGTTCGTCGCCTTGCCTACGAGTGTGCAGTTAAATTCGGCATCAAAATTCCAGTCACCTGGTCTACATATAAGATGGCCGGGAAAGAGTGGCTTACGATGTTTTTAAAACGGAATCCCGAGTTATCTATTCGAAAGCCAGAACCCACCAGCCTTGGTAGGGCAACATCATTTAATGCTCAAAACGTTTTTTTTTTGACAAGTTAGCTGAGTTAATCAAGTGAGGAAAGAAATGAAGATGACTATGCCTGCCTGGTTTGTTGCGAAGCCTATTCCGAAAGTTTACCAGGAGAAAAATGGATCCAGTGCCAAGTTTGCAAGGAATGGGCACATACAAAATGTGCGCTAAATGCTAGTCTTACTTACGTTTGCATTAATTGCGACAGCGACAACGATAATTAATTTCCTATATCACATTAATGTCTATTTTATATTTAAACCCCATTGATCATTACATAACTGTAAAAGTAAGATTTTAAACAAAAAGACTGAGTCTATTCCAAAAATTGAGCTTAAGAAATGTTTCGTTTATGTTGATTATATTTTTATGTTTAATATTTGAAAAAAGAATAGTTTCTGTTTCACTATTATATCACTAAGAGATTATAAATAAAAAGTTGGTTGTAAAATAGCAATTTTATTACATGTCTAGTAAACATTCACGTCATTGCATGGCTTAATGTTCTAATTGCTCAATTTGCCCCATACCCTTGCTCAACTTACCTCACCTATGGGGTAGGTTGAGCATGTTTGACCTTTCTCACTTAAACGACTGTAGCTCTTAAATCTGACTTATTAACAATAAATTACTATGGACACTTTTGCTAAGGGATAAATTACTAATCCATCAGGTCGCATAACAACTCATTGAGACTTATCATTGAGGAGCTATATCCGCTCAAGTGAAAAATTGCTCAACTAGCCCCGCCCTACCCTACTTATAATACAGATCTCCGATCTCATATGCAATAATTATCACATATTGTATAATAAAAGTTAAAAAATATTTAAATTATTAAATCAAAATCAAAAAACTTTTAAATGAACACATACATAAATAAACTAAAATCAATGAAACAAGTGAGTTTGCATACGTTTAGTTTGTTAGTTTTCTTTTATGAATTACTGTACTATTTTTGATATTGTTACCTATTTTCTCCATGTCACCCAAAGGTTGCCTATTGTACTTTTCGTGTTAGTTGCTCAAATTGTCTTTTTGCAACATATATTGGTGTACAATGAAGAGTTTATCTATCTATATATCTACTATGTATACATATTACATACAATTATCTATGAAATTGCTTTTTGTTCATAGTGGCCAATTTAAACTATCTTGAACTAACCCAAACGGGTTGGCATTCCAAATTCAAATTAAGTTTAATTTAAAGCTACGACATTCTTTTTCAAAATCAGTTATTCGTTTATTTTTCCGTCAAACGACTTTTTGCTTAGATGTCGTTGTGTGTTGAGACCACGAAAAGAATTAAATAACGATAATGACGAATTGAACGCAGTAGTGGAAGCGGATTCATCACAAACCACGACTGATTTAGCAGCAGCCTTCGGCGTTAGTGACAAAACGATATTGATTCATTTGCTTCAAATCGGGTAAGTGGAGAAACTCAGAAAGTGGGTATCGTACGAGCTTAATGAAAGTCAGCTGCATCGAAGCTTATTTTGTGAATCGGCACAAAATTGAACGGGTTCTGAATTGTATTGTCTCTTGTGATGAGAAGTAGATTCTGTATGATAATCGAAAACGTTCGTCACAATGGTTGAACCCAGAAGACACAGCCAAACAATATCCCTAACGTAAACTGAGTGAAAAGAAACTCATGGTGACTACAACTTCTTGAGATCTAGCACAACAATTAATGCAGATGTTAATGTGAAGAACTGCAAACGACAATGGACGAGCTAGCTATCAAAGAACCAAGTCAAGTCAATCGCTATAGTCCACTGTTTCTCCATGATAACGCTCGCACACATACTGAACGCCAGACAGTCTTAAAGTTATAAGTACCTCACCAGACCTTGTCCCTACTGATTTCCAATTTCTTCGGAATTTGGATAAAATTTGGATTTACAGGGGAAAAAATTGACCGACTCCGATGAGGTAGTGAAAAACGAGGAGTTCTATAGCAGAGGCATCAATTAACTGCCATTAAAACTTGGCAAATGTGCGTTGATAACAATGGACAATATTTCGATTAATTAAATATATAATTATTATACAAAAAAATATTTGAGATTTTCCATATAAAACGACAATTTGATAATTACTATTTTGGGACCAGATAGCAAAATAAATTAATCCCTCAACGCGAAGCCTAAGCGTCTCTGTTGCATTTATGTATTTACGTATTATATATTCTATGCTAAACTTTTTACGTCAAACAGTTTTCATGACAGATGTTTGTGACAGGTGTACGCCAAAGTGATTCCATAAATGCTCCATTTTCCATATTTTTCATAAAATTCATGTCAAAAGCACCAAGCACACAACGCCCGATAATTATTGTAACCCTCAAGCGGTACTAACGACACTTTAATTAACGGTTAATTAACATACGGTCAGTCTGGCCGCGCCTTAACGAATTAACTGATTAGGTTAATAAAAAACGGTAACTCTTTCGCTACCAGGACACCAGGGGATAAGTCGCGTGGAACGGAAAATCTATGTTCATACTAGTGATGGGAACTGCAATTTTATCAATTTTGATTAAGCGAATTCATTCAAGTAATAATTATTATACCTACTTATAATAAATAATATTATACGTATAATAAGTAATAATATTATATTACTAATAACTAATAAGTAACCGATAAACCAGTTAATAAACTCTACAAGAAATCAACGAACAATCAACGAATGGCGTACGTGTAGTCTGTGGAACGGATTGACATATTTAATCCTAATTTTAATCACAGTTTATCAGTATCGGCAATAGTTTCTGATTTTTTTTTTTAGTATGGACGGTAGCGGCAGACGAGCATACAGTCCACCTGATGGTAAGTGATACCGTCGCCTTTAGACATCCGTAGTAAATGCCAGCATTAGTTCAAAATGACAAACGTTGGCACGTCGCCGGATGCGCTGCCTACCTTTGAAGACATGGGAATGGATTTGGAGAAAGGGTTGGGAAAATGGGGAGGGATAGGATGGGAATGGGCTCTTTGGTTAAAAATGTAGTAAGCACGTCCCTATCAAAATAATGTGGAAATAATCGCGTGAAACTGAAAATATATTTTTAAGTGAGTGCAACTGTGGTACAATGTATTAGTGTTAGTTATTTTTGAATAGGTTTTTAAAAATAAACCTGCACACACCGAATAGTGGACATTCTTTTTTAAATTGATTATTTATTTATAAAAGAAAAGAAATAAAATTAAGTAGCATATTATTAAGTGTAGAGATAGATTTTTACTCCATCCATATTGTAACATTATTCAGCTAAACGGATGTTTTGGGCTTGATTAGTCAATTCGATACTTAATTAAAAATGCAAACAATTAAACAAAACAAATGATAATAAATTAGCTGTTGCTTGACCAAATGAGAAACTAATACTATAATCAATTCAAACAAATTTATTTCTAATCACTTAATCATAATTAATCGTCACTAAATCATTTATTATTTATCAGTTAATTGTTTTTTAATCGTCACTACACTACGCACCTCCCTTTAACCCTTCCGATTACGACTGATGCTTATCAGGCGCGTACATATCTCGCGCCGGACATTACCTGTGAATTATTATTTCTGATTAATAAATTGTGTGTCCCACGGGACGTGACGGTGAAATACTGGCACGCTCCTATCAATTATGGAATTTGATGCTTTTTCATTAAACTCTATAGAGCCCTCGAGGTTTAGGCTCGGCCTTCAATGGGTTAGTTGGGCGTGTTTTTTTTATGGCTTGGGACTTTTTGGGCGGTGGCAGGTTGAAAGGTTGAACGATGTTTATTAAATAAATATGTTTATTAAATTTGTACGATGTTTATTAACATTTAATTACACACTTTTATCTGGATTAAGATATATAAAAATGCCAATTTGTTGTGTAAAATGTTATGTTATGTTTGCCAATATTTTTCAGTACACAAATAGGCCAATTCTATAAAACAACAATTAGGTTCCACCGAGATTTGAACTCGGATCGCTGGATTCAAAGTCCAGAGTGCTAACCATTACACCATGGAACCGATTGCGTAGTTATCCCAATTTCTTCAGCACTTATTACTGTTATTCAAACATTATATTTATAGTGATGTGGCGATAGTATCATGACCTCGATAAATTGTCTGTCATGTTTAATTAATAAACAACATTTTACTTGCTAAGACATCAAATTAAGAGTAATAAAATGAGACCTGTAAAATAATACACTCGTGCACGAAATATTATTAATAAGGATTAGGGGCTTGCGAGTCGATATCACTGTGATTGTGACCTATTTTGACCGTCACCTTTCTTACAGTTAACTCACAATGTCTATGGCTTCATATATGGCAGGATAGTTTTTACAGCGAGTTGCTGGATCCCTTCCCGTTCTAGTAGGTGAGCGCCCATATACCTGTACCTACATCCTACAAAAGATGCACAAAAGATATATACGTGCCACATAAGCAAAAATGATGTGTATGAAAGTAAGTAACTACCTATGTGTATATTTAATAAGTAATGACTAATTATTCTATGTATTTTTAATAATCCATCGCAACGTATCCACAAATTGGTGAAAGGGGCCCACGCGTACAGTGCGGTCTTCAAGTTAACCTTATATTCAAGTTATATACTCGGAAAGTTTTGCGACAAAGAATTGTTATCAATAGAACACTGGCTGATGTCAATTAAAATTATGACTAAACAAAAAGCCAAACATTCCATATTTCCTTCCATATTTTTTTACGAGCTGAAGCTAAATATCGTGTCTCATTGAAAATGAATATTCGACGGGAACATTTCCATGCTATGATTTGTATGATTATGAATGTTCTATAAAACATGAAGATTCTTTTAATAGACTTCAAATGGCATTTGCAGACAAGTGCCCTTGTTAGGCAATTGTGTGTCGTTGGTACAATGAATTTAGGGGTGATCGACAAAGTTTGGCTTACGAAGAAAGAAGCGGTCGCCTTTTTAAGGCTGTTGTTATAGTAGAAAACGTGGTGGCAGTGGAAAACTTAATTTGTGAAAACGGGCAAATTATTTAGGAGGAGATTCAGGGGTGATTGCAGATTGAACCGGGGAATGTGTATGAAATAGTACATGGGCCATCTACAAGTCAGGAGGATAGTATCGCGCTGGGTGCCGCACAACCTCACCGAGGCCGTGACACATAATGGTGCCGTGATATAATAACAAAATTTGAAGCAGGGTCTCGGCGCGTTTACGACATTGTCTCAGGTGACGAATTTTGGAACTACCAGTATGTTCCAAAAATTAAGCGTCAATCTACTGTTTGGCTGTTTCAAAGTGAGCCAACGCACAAGAGTGACAAGCGCACAACCAAAGTGACAAGAGCAAGACGCGCTAGAAAACTATTATATATATTATGACGCCAACTGTTTTTAAAGTTTGTATTCGTAAAGTAGATTTGTGTTCGTTAATTATTATTATATTTTAAAAAAATGCTAATTAGATACTTATGTACATATTATTTTTGTGACGATACATTTTGACAATCGTATTTAACGCGTGCGGAACAATTGAATAAATACTGTATTTACGCACTTAATTATTTCAGGGTCGTCACAAATTTAAAAAGTATCTATATGAATGTCAGAATATGAATTTATTAGTTTACTCAACTGTACTCTAAAACTATATTTCACTTGAGCGTGGTAATTTTGTATTATAAATCGGATCTAAATTAGGGTTGTTATTTCGGATGATATATCGGATTCGAATATATTGTATACTTTTTTTACCGGTTTCTATTACAGATACGGATATGAAATTATTTTGAACTGTTGTGCGGATACGGTTTCGGTTACGGATATGTTTTCAATGAACTTTTCAATACATGTATTACTGTCTGAAAGCAAACAAATACTAAAACTAATGGAATAATTTACAATTTAACTGTCATGAAGTAGGTCTCTCAAAAAATAAATTACTTCAAATCAAAAAATCTTTCAAATCAAATGAAAGCAGCAAGAACTTATCAAAACTCGCTTAATATTAATCAAATAGCAAACAGCTTAAGCAAACAGAGTGGGACTCCGTTCGACTATCAATCTAAAATTAAGCGCTTCCACCGGCGAAGAGGTAAGCGGAACGGCCCAAACGAGTAAAATAGGTAAGAAAGAGTTCGCTGCGATTAGACAAGACGAATTATACTTATCGCATGTCAATTGCGAATACATTACTGTTTTCTTGTATTCTTTCTGTGCACAATACAAAAACGTTAGCGTATTAATGATTATTTATCAATACATTGATATAGTAGTCAATTACGCACTTTCTTTAGTCGACTGATAGAAGTAATAATAATGTAAATATTATGTTTATGAATATAACATAGGTTACAACATAACATAATAAAAAATAAATTACGGATAAGATAAACTATTAAGATCAATAAATTTTACTTATAAACATACATTATCTGTTTGTAAGAATTGTATCCATAAATCATTTTGACATTTGATATGTATACCTATCTACTTTTAGGAAATTGGAAATTTCCTCGATCACGGACCAATATTAGTATATAATTAATTAACTAATAATTAATAATAATTAATAATTAATTAATAATTAATAATAATAATTAACTAGTCACTCAGAGTATCTAGGTAGTGTCTATAAAACCGAAAGCCTAGGCCACTTAGGACCTAAAGCCTTGGCCACTAAGTACCCAGTTGCCAAGGAAACGAACAGTGATAGCCTAGAGGTTTATGATTCGCATGACACGCGGTCGCATTTGCCGAGATCAAACGTTCCAGTCCATACTTAAGTACGAATTCTTTTAACATGTAATTACCATCGCCTTGGCGGTGAAGAAAACATTGTAAGTAAACCAGCATGACCAAATATTTAAAACATCTGGGGCATGTCTCTACTAATCGATCGCTAAACCTGGTATCACTACATATCACTATCACCATGGCCATCTTAGGCCATGCAAGGGCCCTTGGACACACAGAGCTTGGGGCCCTTTTAGAAAGCAAAAAAAAGACATCAATGAATGAAAACATCAGAATTTACTTTGGTTTAGTGATTTTATTGGTTATTACGGTTAGCTTTATACAAATAAAATATAAGTGATGTAATTACTGTTTTGAGAATTGGACATACGTTGATGTTAATGGTTACTTTCGAGTTGGGTATCAAATGATAGGATTCGACGAGTAGAATACTATAAACTCTGGTTTTTTGTTAAAAATAATTTTACTTATTTATTGATTAATTGGATAAAAAATACTTAGGCACTGGATTTCGGCATTTCGTCGGCCCCCATCGGCCCCGGGGCCCTGGGCTCGTGCCCCACGTGCCCTTAGGGTAAATAAAGTTATATATTTTTTACGGCAGCAGATAAATGATCGATCAACAAAAGACTAACTAATTGACTAATCAGCAAAAAATGACAACAGAAAATAATTTATCTCGCATGCATTTCGATAGGTGCATAATAAATCTGAAAATAAAAGCAAAAAGATTTAGGAATGGATTTGGAATAAGGGTTGAAAAAATAGGGAGGGATAGAATAGGATGAGATGGGAATGAGCTCTGGAATATATCAATCATTACCGAACTTCCACGGTAGTTTTCTGTGTGAGAGGGGTAACTTGGACAGTCGAGTGTGCCTAGCGGCTGTGGGATCACAACGTGCACTCTTTCTCTCTACCATATGTCTATCAACTCATAATTCTGAGTTAATTGGTATAATAATGTTACATATTTCTTGAAAGAATGTCCCCATATTTGGGCTTTGTATATTAACATATTTGTATGATATAAAATAATAGTAATAATAATATAACATAATTTTGAGAAACAAAGGCTCATAATAGTACATACATCATCATCACTACATATTATAAATTAAAGTCTCCCGCCGCGCTGTGTCTGTGTTTGTTCGGGCTAATCTCAGAAACTACTGTACGGATTTTTATACGGTTTTCACCAATAGAAAGAGGGATTATCTAGGAAGGTTATAGGCTATAACTTATGAACATTTTGCGAAAATAAGCTACCGGTATGATGATGTTATACACCAGAAGTCATCCGGCTATAGATAATTAATTAGTGCTACCCGTGCGAAGCCGGGGCGGGACGCTAGTATATTATAAAATATACTAATACAACAATATTAATACTAATACCAATACAAAAATACTAATAAACTAGTTATAAACTATAGCTCTCTCTACTTTATAAATTAGTATAATTCTTTCATCACGTAACTAGCTGTGCTCGTGTAACTAAACTAAACACACTATTAAACTGAAACACACTAAAACAATGTACATGTACGAGTACAACCACTACTAAGCGTAACCAGCCTTCGTGAGATGAAAGAACTATAACAGCTGTCTAAGTCTACCCAATATGACATCCGCCCAGTGAATACCTAATCAAAAAATTGAATTTTCTTCAAAAGAAAGAGTACTATAGTTAATGATATTAATAAGAAATGCGCAAATGTAACAAGTTGTTATTACAGTTATTGCATATCGGGTTGAAGTATGCAGTTTTTAAAATCGGTCACCTAAAATTACATGTTCACTTTTGATGTTGCCTGTACATTATCACACCGTACAGCCAATTTGATAGGTGGTGTGACAACAAATATGGGGTATGCGACGTCCGAGTGGTTTTGCCAATTTACCTAATAACCGCCGTAACAAGTCTAGCAGGGTGACAATATACACCAAAAGAAATCATTTTTTGTAGAGTGGATATAGTTTATATTACTTCTACTCGTATCTTTATATTTTCTAACACTCATATTCATATCTCATTATTGAGATGAGAGACTTTTCTTATCCCATTAAACTCCCCACTCGATGATAAATGGAATGGAATAAGGTAATACACTTTGACATATCTATCTCAATCACTTCAGAAACCCATTATTATATGTATGTATTTTACGACCTTTTTGAGAGTGGTCGGATGTAGCATGCGCTTTCTTCCACGAAAACATCGGTCCAGTAATTTATTATTATTCTTTTTTTTTTTATAGATACGAGGGCGGACGAGCAAGCGGTCCCACGTGATGGTAAGTGTTACCGCTGCCCATGGACACCTGCAACACCAGGGGGTATGCGGGCGCGCCGCCGACCTTGCAAAATCCTATCTGTATTTACTTATTTAATTAATTTTCTATGCACACTATTATTATTGACAAACAAGAAAGTACTTGCGCAGTTGCAGGAATACGGGGGGGGGGGGGGAGAGTGACGTTATGGAGCAACGCATACTATGCACCTGGTGCTCGATCTCCATGCACATAGTGTTGTATTTTATTAGCACTACACAAAATTATTTGTGCACCTCCTCGTGCACATTGTCCTGTGCATGTGGGTTATATGGCTTTTCTATGGCTTATAGGGTTATTGCCAAGCGGGCTGACGGTCCACTCTATCAGGGATGGTGTAGTCCCTCAGGGTTTGTGGTAACGGTTTTGTTAATCCATAGTGGCCTTTGACTACAATCACGGGATGAGATGGAGTGATGCTATTTTGGAGCCGGTTGACACGGCATGAATTGTTCACCCGTTGATCATCTTATCTCGTGTTCTATCTGACTTCGTGAACTACGATTACGTGAAATACTGTTGTCGTATATGATAACCGGGAATTTTACAGGTGCCTATCTGATACTAATAATAAGCCCACATGATCCTCTATCTTATCACAGCTATTATTTAGTGGAAGTTTATCTTATCTATGTTAATATACGAATTTCTGTGTGCTGTTGTGTTTATGATAAACTAAACTCGGGAGTGATTCACAAAACAAATATTGATGTAATTTTAAAAATCTAATTTGTTGGTCAATGGAATTACTAATTTAAAAAAAATGTAATACACTGGTGGTTCCTGGATCTTGGTTTCAGTCAATTCCCATTCATTCCCAAACCAACTCCGTATTGAATATTGTTAATAGACTGTTTTGAAATCAACAATTTGGAATTGTTGAAGATGTCCAACACTTGTTGGTGGAGTGTGTCCGGAATCAACAGGAACGGGAGGCCTTAGTGAGGGCTCTCGATCTGAACAGGAATGATGTTTGTATGTTCCATAAGATACTAGGGGAACCAAATTCACGAGCAGCATTTAGTTTGTACAGATTCGTGAGCCCTCACTAGGGCTGACGTACTGGTACCTACATTAATGTTGTAGAATGTAAGTTTAGGATACGATGGAACTGACATGTGCCAAGGCATAAAAGTTCCTTAAAAATAAGAAAAAGAAAAAAGTATCAACAATTCTTTAAGTGATATTTATCTAAGTTGAAATCGAACTCTGGACCTTTTGCACAGCAGACTGAACTACAACCTTTTGAGGTAATCGATTATTACGTAACCATAACGTTTAGGTCCACTGCTGGAAATGGCCCTCCTTATACACAATGTCTTGGGCATGAAGGATAAACACCTCGCCGATCAAGTGGGATGACGAGTCCACTCTATTAGCATTTGAACATTTAATAATCACTAGACGCTAAACACATAACTGTCACACGATGTTTTATTTCTGCAAATAATTAGGTAATTTTAATCGTAACTGTGGGAATATCGAATAAAATCCATCTAATAAGAAGAACCGATACAATACTGAACCAAAATAGTATCTACCTATTCGTAAAAAATAAGGATTCAAATTAAAAAACCATTGCCTAATTCATTAACTGTATCTTGCTTAAATAGTTTATTTACTATGACGTAGCAGACTTACTCATATGTTTACTCTATTAAGCCGTAACAGCAGCTAGCGGAACTTGTACTAAAGCCTTGTAACATTTCGTCAATTGTTTACGAAAGTAACCGTCAAAGGAAACTTAGTACATCCGAGGGGATTTTTTGGTCGCCGAATGATCGTTGACTGATTGACTTGACTGAGTAATTTGTGATCGTTTTTTACCGTTACCGGTTTTGCTGCGTTATTTTATTCAAATTTATTCATCGCTGACGTTTTTACATGCGTTAAGTTCTCTGTTGGTAGACAGATAGTCTGCACCATCCACATATTATACAACTAGCGTGCCCTAGCGCTATATCGTTTTAGTAAGTTTTTGGGAGTGGGAGACACAGCGTATGGTTTTGGTTATTACTATCTCTTTCGTTGCAGGTGATTGGCACTAAATTGAGAAAGATAGAGATTGACCAAACATTCATTCTATCTCTTTCCACCGTTAGAGCACGTCCGGTTGTATGTATGTATATGTCGATGGACTGCATGATATAATTAACCACAGCATAAATATTAGTAGTGTCAGCGAATCGATCGTTCGCACAAATACAAACTTTCAATGAGCTTATAACTTAGTACAACAAAGTTATTTATTTAACTAGTGCAACGAAAATGAACTTTAAAATCACCGTAATAACTCTTTTACGAACACAAAAACTCTTGCAATCCAACAGCCGTTGTACGCGCTCAACTGGCCACGTTACCCCTCTCTCACAGAAGACCTTGAAATGTACTGCATTTCCCACGTTATCGTATTTCCCTAATGTACGTATGTGTTTCGGTAGTGAGTGAGATGTGTCACAGCTCACTCCCATCCTATCCCTCCCCGTTTTCCCAACCCTTTCTCCAAATCCATCTCTATATCTCCAAAGGTAGGCAGCGCATCCGGGGGCGTGCCAACGTTTGTCACTGGAATGACATGTATCAGCATGTATCGCGGATGTCTATGAGCGACAGTATCCACTTACCATCAGGTGGACTGTATGCTCGTCTGCCGCCTTCGTCCATAAAAAAAAAACACAAGTCAGTAGGCCAATGCTATAGGTACAACCAGCTATTATTAATAGACACAACTTTGAAGGAGTCCAGTCGTACCAGATTCTGAAATGAGGTATCAAATCAATCGATTTTCCTATTCGTCTAACCCTCAATAAATAAGTTAATTATTGAATCAAGTAATGAAAATCAGTTCAATTAATAAGTTCGAGTTTGATTAAAGTTAAATGAAAATTCGACCGATGACACCCTGGAGGACCGAAGGTCTATTGCGGTAATTGATCTTGTGGCTCTCCACTTTTACCGCAGTGCGATAAATCGTCGCTGTGTAAGATTTCATACGGTACCATATAAAACGCACTAGACCAATTATCCCATTGATGCGTTGCGATTTTACCAGCCGGTAGCCGGTATTGCGATTTTACCTTTATATCGCAGCTGTGTGGGCCCTATAATATTATTATTTTTTGACCAGACTTTCCAATTTTCCTGTCAAATTCTGAATTAGAAACAATCGTTGTCACCCCACACCGTCATATTCGGAAGTTGACTGGGTAATTATTACAAATGTGTTAACTGGAAAGGTTAAATTGGTAACAGTCACGTGATATCTTAATCCTAGTAAATGCCGCTATTACGGTACCTTGACAAGCATCAGTAATTATACACCATGCCCAAATTGTAGTGACCGGAATAGAAAATGGAAAAATGGAATAAAAATAGTAGGTTGGTAGGAAATTAAATTATCAAACTTCGTAGAAGGAGATGCCAAGCTCTGACTGCAGGAAAATGTGACGATGAAGTATGGGTCTTTTTTTATAAAAAGAAGGCAAGAAGACGGCAGACGAGCAGTTAGTCCGCCTGGTGTTAAGTCAAGCCAAGTCAAGAATGACAAAAATGTCGGCACGCCCACGGATAAGCTGCCTACTTTGGAGATTTACGAATGGATTTGAAGAATGGGCTGGGAAAATGGGGACAGATAGGATAGGATGGGATGTGAATGGGCTCTGGCATAAGGAAATGTCAAAAAACCAATTTTAATAGTCTGCAAAACCTAAATAGTCTCTAATCAGGGAGGGTTCAGGTTTCAAGTCAAGTCAATGTGATGGTCACAACCACGCGAGGTAGTTACGTTACTATTATTTTATGACTTGTCAGGGAGTCCAGGAAGTTTGTCAGGGGCAGAGTGAACGTTACAATCCAACTGCCGCTGGGCAAGCTCGACTGGCCACGTTACCCCTCTCTCACAGAAGACTATCCCTCCCCATTTTCCCAACCCTTTCTCCAAATCCATTCCTATATCTCCAAAGGTAGGCAGCGCATCCGGGGTCGTGCCAACGTTTGTCATTTTGGACTAATGTTGGCATGTATAGCGGATGTCTATGGGCGACAGTATCCACTTACCATCAGGTGGACTGCATGCTCGTCTGACACATTCGTCCATAAAAAAAATGGGTACAAATTATATACATGCTTAGTAAAAATATTCGCATACAAGCCTATCGTAAAAAGAGATTGAACTTGCCAAATACGTTGTCAAGTTATATCAAGTTGTTTTAAGACAAAATACGACAAATGTTTTGCAGCTTTTCGTCGAACTAAAGGGTCAAAAAAAATTAAAAGTGTATACAAATGAGATTCCGCCTCTGTACTTATGACAGGAGGGTCGTCTACCTCTCCATTGAGGCTTTTTTTTCAAATCAGCTTTGAGTGTTATCGCTCTCACTACTCTCAGCCATTTTATGAGCCATATCGCTCATAAAAAACATAATATAAGGATGTGTTAGTGGCCTAGCCAGAATAACCTTATTCTGGTAGGGCAACTGCTAAATCTCGGGAACTGTTAATTTATTTTGAATCATTTTATCTGTTAATTATCTGTTATGTTATTATAAATATAGTCAAAGAATAAAATGCGCAAATAATTGATCAATTTTACTAACAAAACACTTTCAAGGTGAACAACGTGAGTGTAGAAAAAACACTACCTGAATACCAATTATGAAGGGGAATCACATTGATCTAACGGTCGACCGGACATAGCAAATAAAATAGATGATAGTTTCTAATCGTTTTATTAAAAACATATTCTGTGTCGACCACAGAAGGTCGGTTTAACCTTGACCGGGCTCATGGTTATCACTATTTATCTGACTTTTCGGGGCCCGAGGTCACTGGCCCTCACAGTTCAATCACAACACAACATTACACTAGTCTACTTTCAACGCATAACGAACGTGAAGATGGACTCGATGACATCATCCAGATCCTTGCTAAAAGGAGACAGCTGAGCTTCATATCCAAAAGACGGCATGGATTTCTTCTTCCCCTCTACCATGAGACGAGAATTCGGTCCTAGCAACTGCACGTTGTCGCCGCGCCACCGCTTAGCAATTGTTACAAGTCCATTGCCACCCACTAAGTTGATTGTCCCGTAGTTGTCTGTTACTTCGACGGAGCAATCGTTGCCGATTACTTCGATGTTGCCTCGGTTGGTCTTTACATGTACGATACAGTTGTTGCCAACGACTTTGAGGCACGTGGCGTTGGTTTCCATGGTAACTTTCTTCTTATTTCCGATGATGGAGTACTTCTTCATTTTTGAATTTATTTTTAAATTTGATATTAGATTAAATAAATAAATTTTATAGAGCTATAGTGTGTTTCGTTTGAGAGGCGTGTAATGAATGAATAAATTGTGTGGCTGCTTCGTTTATAAGCAAACGCGCACGCGCATCGCCTCGTTCGGGGAGGGACTCCCCTCACCATGCGTCAGCCATTCATGATCGTGAAATTAGTGTACCGTGTACCATGATCCACTCCTCTCAATAGTTATTCCCCTGTAACATACGTGAAATTTTTTCACCGGAAATCTATGTGATTATTGAATGTAGTATGTACTTACATAAATTGTAGAATAATTAACCGATGTGAATGAAGGAGATTAACCGATGTTTTTGAGAGGGAGAGTGCACGCTGCAATCCAACAGCCGATGGGGGGCGCTCGACTGGCCACGTTACCCCTCTCTCACAGAATTCTACCTTGAAATATGCTGCATTTCCCACTTTATCTTATTTCCCTAATGTACGTACGTATTTCGGTAGTGAGTGGGATGTGCCAGAGCCCATGCCCATTCTATCCCTCCCCATTATCCCAACCCTTTCTCCAAATCCATTCCTATATCACCAAAGGTAGGCAACGTATCCGGGGACGTGCCGACGTTTGTCATTTTGGACTAATTTTGGCATGTATCGCGGATGTTTATTGGCGACAGTATCCACTTACCATCAGGTAGACTGTATGCTCGTCTTCCGCCGTCATCCATAAAAAAAGGGATTTTTTAACCTCCCTCGGTTTCCCATAAGGTAATACATAGTTTATTGAGATGAAAAATAACGTAGGATTGAATTCAAGTCCCTAGGCTATCTACCTCCTGGTGAAGACTAGACAAGCACACAGCGAGAGGAAAAACTATTGGACCCATTTCAATTTTGAAACCTTTTAGGAAGCTATACTGATGTAGATGGACATAAGCTAAGTTAGGATACTTTAGAAAATAGCAATGTTTGCAAATTAGAATTGCAAATTCTCGAAAAAAAATTCTTTCAATATTCGATAGTAGAGAAATTGATATCAGTATTTTACCTCGATATTCAAAGCGAAAATATAAAAATTAAACTATTATACTGCGTCTTTGAAAAACAATTCATTTTGACTTATCCTATTATTCCCGCCATACACGGATATAATATCCGTTTGGTAGATTGTTCTAATGTTTTCCTAATTTGGTAGATAGCCTTGAGTCAGCGCACGAAATAAGGTTATTTATATAACATCTTAGATTCTGACTTAATAAAGATGTTCATTAGCTCTTTTTTTCGAAATGCCTAAATTATTGTTGCCCTATAATGTCCTTTCTATAGTCTATATTAGGACGAGCGCAGAAGGCGCTCAGCCAGGAACAAAGAGTGTGTGTAGCAACGAGGCTAAGGGCTCCCCTGCCGGTAGACCGGCGAAAGGAACGAACCTCGACTTGGGGCGTTGCTTTGGGAGGATACAGCGGGATCGCGAGTCGATGAGAAGCGTCATGTTATTATGAGAATGTTTTTAACGATTTTTTCAATTTATTCAATCTGTAAGTGCAGTCTTACGAAAATTAACTTTACAAATTGTACATCTACTTAATGTTAACTATGTTAACAATAATAGTTTTAATCAGTGGGTCGTCCTCGACACGTCTTAGACGACCCCGACGACCCAATTACTGCTGCCAATGCGGTTATTACACTACACTCACAGGCTACACATATACACCGTCCCCACCGGCGGAGAGGAGGACATCCCCCTCGCTACACCGTGAACACACACCGGCCTTCGGCCAACACTTTTACCAGGTATCGGCACGTGCCTGGGCGCTTCTCATCGGCTCGCGATCCCGCTGTATCCTCCCAAAGCAACGCCCTAAGCCGAGGTCCGTTCCTTCCGCCGGTCTACCGGCAGGGGAGCCCTTAGCCTCGTTGCTACACACACTCTTTGTTCCTGGCTGAGCGCCTTCTGCGCTCGCCCTAAACCGTGTCCGGTAACTCTTGAAAGGCCTTTAGGGCCACAAGAATTTAGCCATTCCGAAATAAAAAAGTATGCCACTAAAACCTCAAATAAATTTGTGCTACATCTTCATTACATATTCCAAATGTTTTCGAATATATATTTAATATTAAAATGGATGTAGCTATAATATATTATCAACTTAATATTTAACATTAGTTTAATTTAATAAAAATATTCAATTAACACGTAATTCATATTATTGTTAGATATCATAATTATTCATAATTGAAATGTTCTCAAATATTAACTTAGAGCATTCTACGAGTTTGAAATGCTCTAAAAAGTATATGTACGTAAAATTACCTACCCAAGTTATCCTTATCAGGTATTATTAAACTGGCGTTATTATTTATTATTAAATTAGGAATTAAAGAGATCAATTTATGTTGGTATCAGAGAGAACAGGATACCTACTACATTTTTAATTAATTTTTTTTCAGGGGTTTCACCGCTGTTGTCTCCATAGGTAAACAGATAGAGAGAGATAATAAATCAGAATTATGAAAATTGATATTGTGTTTCTAATATGAAGGGGATTAACATTATGATTGTGCACAATGGGACCACGAATGACATAATGACCATGAGTGAAACAGCAAAAGAAACAACATCCATTTTCCGGTTCAAACACATTCTAATATAAAAACATATTAAAATTTTTAATTATAAAAAAGGGACAATACCTACATAATTGGTACATCAGAATAGATACATTTAGAGAATAGTGTATTTAGGAGTCATACGTTAATAGAATGTTAATAAAAACTCAGATGTACGGGCCAGGGTTTGTACCATGACCTCAAGAATGAGGTACCGACCCTTATACCCTTACTATGAATAGGCTATTATGAATAAATTACTATGATTTATGAATTACTATAAATGAAGGAATACCTTTAGATTATCACCGCTTAGGCTATGGCATGGTTCAATGAGCCCAAAATGTATTTCAAGATCTCTATAAAAAGTTCCTTTCGATAACAAAGAAGCTACCGTCAGAATATCGTAACCAGGCATCGATCTCGTGGTATTCTATCTCGTAGCAACTTTATTTACTTAATCTGAGAGGAAACATTCTTAATGAAATAATTCACAAGGAAAACCTATAAAAAAAAACAGGATGTACGATTACGATTATATGAAAAAGGAAGTCATACATATGTTAAATTTTATAAGTACCTACCGTGTAGTGACGAGGTTATATAGTGGAAGCACGTGGAAGTAAACAATTATTTAACCTATTAACGTGTTTGTTTACATTTCTTAGACATATTATTATTATTATTATTATATGTTCATATTTACATTTAAAGCCTGTTAAGAAATAATATTGTAAGCAACAAACTAAGTGGGACGATTTAAGGCACAAAAAGAAGTATTTATTTTTGGTATCTCTATTTCTTTCTATCGGACGAAAGTTGTGGGACGAATAACTGAATTAACGAATGAACGACGAGAGTTTCTTGAACGAGGGCAGGAGAGAAAATTTATCAAATGCTAGAATAAACAACTGTTCATCATGTGATCACTTTTATCATCGAGTTTTTAACAGCATTTTTTTTTTTTTTTTTTTATGTTAGGAGAGACAATCAGGAAAAATCCTACATGGGACACCTGGTACCATCTAGTCTGGCTGGGCCAGCCTAGGTGGTACCAGGTAGTGTCGGACTCCTACCGACTAAAAAACCTGATTGCCTCAACATCGTGTATGTCTAGTTCTTGTGGCCCTAGTGGCCTTTCAAGAGTCACCGGTCGCGTTGATGTAGGGCGAGCGCAGAAGGCGCTCAGCCAGGAGAAAAGTGTGCGTTGCAACAGCCTAAGGGCTCCCCCGCCGGTAAACCGGCGGAAGGAACGGACCTCGGCTTAGGGCGTTGCATTGGGGGGATACCGCGGGATCGCGTGTCGGCGAGAAGCGCCCAGGCATGTGTCGATGCCTAGTGAAAGTGTTGGCTGAGGGCCGGTGTGTGTTAACGGTGTAACGAGGGGGACGTCCACGTCTCGGCCGGCGGGGACGGTGTCTGTGTACTGTGTTTGGGTGCAGAGTGAGAACCGCATTGGCAGCGGTGATCGGGTCGTCGGGATCGTCCAGGATGTGCCGCGGGCGACGATAGCGCGGAGGGGCACTCCTGTCCGGTATGTAGGTGAGGGAAGAGACAATCAGGGGGTTGGGATGGTTTGGGATAGCGTCATAGTAGCGTCGGGCAGTGTCTGTTATGTATTTGACGATGGAGGGAAGCTCCAAGTCCTTGTGGAGGTCAACGTTGCGCAAGTACCATGGTGCGGCCACGGCCTTGCGCATGAATATATTTTGCAATCTTTGGAGGATTGCAATGATGGAGGGAGCTGCGTGTGCGAACACAACGCTAGCATAGGTCATAATGGGACGGACGAGAGTTTTGTATAATGTCAACTTATTTCTAAGCGACATTTTACTTCTCCCGCCTACGAGAGGGTTGAGGCGACCGAGCACAAAGGCGGCTCGGTTGCGGACAGTTTTGATGTGTTCTCGGAAGGTCAGTCTATGGTCTAGAGTGACTCCGAGATACTTGGTCTTCCTGACGAGAGGAATTGTTTGACCGAAAAGGGTTATCGGGAGAGGGGACAGCTTAGGCCTACGAGCGTTAGCTCTGGGAAAAGGGAAGCACATGGCTGCACTTTTCGTCGGGTTTATCTCTATCCTCCACCTCGCAAACCACTCACCTAGGGCGGTGACTGCGCGCTGGAGGCGTAGAGATACCATACGTAGGTTCCTATCTGAGGCGTAGAGGGCGGTGTCATCCGCGAAAAGGGCGAGCTCTATTCCTGGGGTGAGGGGGATGTCGTTAGTGTAGAGGGAATAGAGCGTGGGTGCTAGAACGGAGCCTTGGGGGACTCCAGCTCTGATTGGGCGGGGGCTAGACAGAGTGCCTTCGACTCTGTAGCGAAAAGTGAGATCGGTAAGGAAGTCTCAGATGATGAGAATGAGACTTTCTGGCACCTCCAGTTGGTACAGTTTATAGATTAAACCGTTGTGCCAGACCTTGTCGAAGGCCTTCGCTACGTCGAAGAAGACAGCTAGGGTTCGGAAGGGCTTCTTTTGATTGAGACGCGGGTATTCGGTGCACCTGTTGGACACACGAGTGCTTGGCTCTAAAGCCGAACTGTTCGTCAATGAGAAGCCTTTTTGAGTTAATGTAACTCAGCAGGCGAGAATGGAGGACTTCTAGATTTTAGCCATTGTATTCAATAGGCTAATGGGTCTGTAACTAGAGGGATCCGAGCGATGTTTGCCCGGTTTGGGGATGCCGATGACGACGGCTTCTTTCCAGGCGACTGGAAAGAGATGATTTCTCATGGCAGCATTGAGGATGGCCACGAGGAGAGCGATCACATGGATCGGGAGGCTTTTGAACACCTTGTTGGGTATTCCGTCGATTCCAGGAGATTTTTTGATTTTGAGATTTTGGATAATCTCCTGGATTTCTGTTACCGTAACCGGTAGAAGGGAGTCAGAGGGGGGGGGGGGGGTGGAGGCTCGGCGCCCCACCTCTCCGTCAACCGAGTCGACGTGGGATTCGTCCACCGGCTGACGGCTAAGGGAGCACTGGGCCTCCAAACTGTCGGCTAGGCATTCGGCCTTCTCTGCATCGTCAAATGCGGGAGGTCCGTTTGGTCTTGTCAGTGGGGGAAACGAGGCTGTATTGTCTGTTTTCATAGACTTCGCCATCCGCCAGTAGGCAGTGTGTGATGGCGAAATCTCTGACAACAGGGATTCCCAACTGTGATTTTTGAATTCAGCGATGCGATGCTTTACTTCCCTTTGTAAGGCTCGCATTCTACGCCTATTCTCGTCACAGGGGAAAGAGTCATAAGCACGGATGGCTGCGTTCTTGTCTCTTATCAGCTCCCTTATGTCCTCAGGCAACTCCCAGCGGCGATCGTTCGCCGCTGGGACTCGCCTGAAGGAGCTTTGGATTAAATCCTTAAGGTGGCTGCCGAGGCCAGAGACCGCCGTGTTTGTGTCATCCGCACTGGTCAGGTAGTCGGGGATAGAGTCGAGGTGGGGAGAGCTGGAAGCCTTAAGGGCTTCTTTCAGCTTGGTCCAGTTAATAATCGTCTTGTCTTGGAGGGGTGGATCGGTCTGTCGTCCTAGTTTCATGACTACGGGGCGATGATCGGAGTCTAACTCGGAGAGGGGTTCTAGCGAGTTTAGACGTAGGGTAACGTTTTTAAATAGGGCAATGTCAAGGACGTCGGGTCTGTGGGTATTTTTAACAGCATGTGGAGGCGAGAATTGTATGAAGTTTGGTCGCATACTAGAAACGTGTACAATGATCTCGCTCGAACCGTTCGAGTAACTCTCCTTATGTAATTTGCAAATTGCAATCAGTCATTTCCATGCTGGACATGGGCATCCTCATGCCTTGTGCACGTAATAATCATTGTTTTGCAAAACTAAGTACCATTTTTATTTTGAATCCCGCTGTCACCGTCACCAGCCCTTTTATTATCCACTGCAGGACATGGAGTCTCCTCATTGTCTTGTGCATGAGGGATATATAGCCCTAAAACGCCACGCTGGCCTTTTAAAGGAGATGTAATTCCTCGAGGCGCGTGGTAGCCGCTTTGTTATCCCTTAGTCGCCTTTTACTATACCCACGGGAAGAGATAGGATGTGCTATTTTTAAAGCCAGCCGACATCAAACTTTTTTTTTTAATCACAGTTTCCCACTTATTTCATTCGAATAATGAAAATAGAATTGCAAGCTTGTCTTCCCAGACATGCTTTATTTACATCGAAAAAACCTCGTTTACTTTTGAAATTTGAGGTAAGAGTGGGCGCGAGTAGAATAAATCGCACTTGGCAGCAATCGCACTTTTTATTTCCTTCCTCAAATTCTCACTTCCTACGAAAGATACATGAAGATATTTCTTCAGAACTCCGTGTAATCGAAAATAACGATATGTTAGTATCACTGAATCATAATAAATAGATAATATCAAAAAGTTATAATTTTCCCTAACATTTTTGCATAAGAATGTGGATGAGTCACTTGTGTTACCAAATTGATGTAACGTGAGAAATGTTATGAGTCATATGTAATAGTAGGTCTCAAGCATTCTCAAGTCAAAGCGATAACTCGGGTTTCGACCAAAGAGTAAGCAAATGTAGACGCGACTGTCTCTAAATATGTATAAGTAATGTGAAACTTATAGAAGATTGACTTATAATGTTCCGCATTAAAAACTTATACGTGTCGTATCGTATATAAACGTATAAGGTACGCCAGAAGGTATCAAAATCTATTACTTCACGTTCACGCCATGAATGATTTTAAGAACTGCATTTTATGCAGTAACTTTTTGTCTAAAAAGTTCAGACGAAATGCACTTTGGTGACAAGAGGTGCGATAGTGAAAACCACTAACACACCATCATACCTTATTCAACATTCCCCCGTTACACAGGTGCTGGAACACACACACAGAGGGACAGAGGTGCGTGTGTTCTTCGGACAGTGAGGTGTCCAAGCTTATGTAAATGGGATCGTCCACGATTGTACCAGCACGTCGTTGGACAGAATTATATGAGTCCAGCAGGTATTTTGATGCTCCGTAGCTTGGTTGTAAGCAGCACTTCATATTCACCTAAACAGTATCTTCTCACCCTTTAAAAATAAGTTTTAAAAGTAGGTTAGAAGTTTATATATCTCCAGTAAATAATACCTTTTTATAGTAAATATTATAGAGGTAGAAAAAAATAGTCAATATACAAACTGTAAAAACATTTCCGTAAAGATAAGAAGGTTATCAAATCTCTGTTTGTTACGGTTTTCTAAACAAAGTCTAACCGATCAAATCAAATCATTTATTTTACCAAAACATAGATACATCTACCTCAGGGCCGTCTTTACCAGGGGGTGCAAGGGGTGCGGTGCACTCCGGGCGCCCCGCGCCCGGGGGCGCCTGTCGAGCGCTGAATTCAGTGCCGGCTTTACCTATGGTGCAGGGGGTGCGGTGCACACGGGCGCAGGGTCTTAGGGGGCGCCGAGCGCCGCTCGCGACACCTCCAAAGAGTTCAAAACGCCTACTAGAGGGCGCCCTGCACCCGGGCGCTACATGAGCTAGAGCCGGCGCTGATCTACCTAATCAAAATATGGTGTTACAATAAATACATTTGTCCCGTTATGTTTTGTCTCAATAGGCGTGCAAAAGTCAAGTTCGTATTCATAATAAACTATTAAATACAAATTCGATCACTTTAAAAAAAGAATAGTTTTTGCACATTATGGTACAAAGGGCGAGCTTAAGGCATTCTCTGCCAGCTATCCATTGGGTTGATCAGAGAAATACACGATGTTAATACAGAGGTGCGATGAGAGGTATACATACATATATAACTTAACTAGAAACAGAATAAATATGCTCTCATTATATCGACAGAATTACCGCATAACAGCAGGCCGCATGATAATATACAAGTAACATATCCACAGTAAAGAGTGTAATTATATTGCATCAACTCTGTAGTTGATGCAATCTATTATTCAACCTTGTTATTCCGTACCTGTGTGAAAGCAAACGGCAGAGTAAGTAGGTACCTGGAAATAAATATGAATTATAATATATCCTCTGCTTTTTTTATATTTACTCTATATGGTGTTACTAATTCAATTTGATTGCCGTCTGGTCTGTCGCGAAACGCATGCGGTGAATCATGCGTAGGCGCATGCGGCGCATGCCTAGCCCCATCAACATCATCACCAATAAAGTGACGAACCTGTGAACGCCTCTTTAGTCATTGCTTTGCTTTAGTTTTCATTCGTTATTTATTATTAAATCGTATATTCACCATATGTGATTAATAATCATTTATTATTAGGTCTTTATCTATGAAATTATCGTTTGTTCATAGTGGCCATTATAAACAAACTTGAAATGTTTGGCTTGGAATTCCAAATTCAAATTAATTTCAATTTTAAGCTATGACATTCTTTTTCAAAACCGTTATTCGTTTGTGTTTCCGTTAAACAACTATTTGCTTAGATATCGTTGTGTTGGCGACCATTCAAAAGTAAAAAAATCTTTAAAGTTAAATATTTTCGAATAAGAGTTCCATCGTAGCAGCAACGCAGCAGAGATTGCGCGCAATATCAACTATGTATAGGGGCCAAACACCGCAAACAAACGTGATGTCTGATGTGCGTTTTTGGTTAGATCGTTTTCATAGGTAAGGCCCTAACATGTACCTACTTCAGTATTTCATGCCTTATTAAATATTTTTTATGTATTGTAAGATTAGAGGTCAGTTTCCCACCACATACTAATTACCATAATATGCCTTCAATACCACCTCCGCAACCTCAGAAATCTATAAAACTGTTGCATACATCTCTTTACCTCTATGTTTTTTTATTGAAAGAAGGTGATAGACGAGCAGACAGTCCACCTGGACATTCGCGATACATGCCAACATCAGTTCAGACTCCAGAATGACAAATGTTGGCACTCCCCCGGATGCGCTGCCTACCTTAGGAAAATTACCGAAACACGGGACGTAGGTAAGTATATTGGGGAAATAGGAAAAAGTGGGAAATACAGTACATTTTACGGTAGTCTTCTATGAGAAAGGGGTAACGTCTCCAGATTTTGGATTGATTGTTTTGTCTCGTCGCTCGACTCCCTCACTCTATTGTCCTGTCCCTTTCACACCTATACGTTCCAGTACAACCATTATTCATTCACACCACATCTAAATAGAAAGATAAACTGGTTCGATTTCTTGTAGTTTTCACTCTTTCATCGATACCACAAAGTCCCGAGTATACCACAGGTAGGTATCCCCTAACCACGAGGAGGTTTTGAGCCTAAACCTACCACGCAGACCCAGTGCTAATTGGTGAACATTTCCTACACACATCCAAATATTTTAAACTCTCGAGCACGTGGATTTTCTCACGATGTTTTTTTTCACCATCAAGCTAGTCATAATTTAAAAACCCTTACTTATGTGGAAACTGACTGGTTCAGGCCGGGGATTTCGGATACAACTGTACCTAATCAGACCTGTTTTTTTCGTCCATTGTTGAACATGAGCTTCCTCGTGCACGCTGTGCTGTGCATTCTGCATGAGGGATATATGGCCTTGAAACACCACACTGGTCAAGCGGGTTGGCGAGTCTACTCTTTTAGAGGTGATGCAGTTCCTCAGGGCTTGTGGTAGTGGCTTCGTTATCCTTAGTCTCCTTTTAAGACACCCATGGGTTATTCTAGAGTCGAGTTAGAGAGACTTTTAGGAGTGGAGATATAGTGGTGTTATTCTAAAGCAGACTGACACCACACAAGGAGAATGGATGCTCCCACTTAGGCTAATCAGCTAATCACTTCTACATCAATGTACTAGATATTACTTTAAGTTGAAATATCTAACAGGGAAACAATAGACCACTTATCGTATCTCTCGACAATCGCTGTGTAAATATGAAAAACCACAGGGGATTTTCAGGTGTTTATCTACTTTCCATTTAACAATAGACAAATAAATATGTCGGTACCGCGCCAAATTAGTCATCTCCTATGTAAAGTTTAGTAATAAATGGAAACAAATGATTTGACCCGTGAATATTTTTTTTTGATCAGCTTAATAAATATTAGGTGCTTACTTACCTATGATATGACCGATTTTACCTATTACTGGTCACTTTGGGCTTCGACGTCTTTTGTTCTAATTCGAATTTCAAAATAAAACAAAATGCATACGATAGCTACGATGTCTTTCATCATGAAATCAGTATTTCATTTGTTTTTCTGTACCTAAATTTTGTTCATGTGATTGTCTTGAAAATAAAATGGATAAATTGAAAATTCGTGTTATTTTTTAATATGAGTTTCGTCGCGGCATCAACTCAAGTCAGACAGTTCACAATATCAAGTGTGTATGGTTCAAACACCACAAACGATCGCACCGTGTGATCGTAAGCACCTCATATTTAACTGACTTAATAATATTCTACCAGTATTAAAATTATTTTGTTAACAAAATTTGATCGGGTCTTTATTACCATTTAATAGAGATAATTTATTTTTTCAAGTTGGGTCAGGGCCGTCTTTACCAGGGGGTGCAAGGGGTGCGGTGCACCCCGGGCGCCCCGCGCCCGGGGGCGCCTGTCGAGCGCTGAATTCAGTGCCGGCTTTACCTATGGTGCAGGGGGGTGCGATGCACACGGGCGCAGGGTCTTAGGGGGCGCCGAGCGCCGCTCGCGACACCTCCAAAGAGTTCAAAACGCCTACTAGAGGGCGCCCTGCACCCGGGCGCTACATGAGCTAGAGCCGGCGCTGAGTTGGGTTGAGGGTAAACTGGGTTGATTATAATAATTATTATGTATATCTCAACTATAATTAGTAGTTACCTACATATAATAGTAACGGAACTAGATAAGATAACGTCTGAGTAATTATAATCCTGATGAACAAAGTTGAGTAATGTTTATATATCGCGACTGTTACCAAAAATGGTAGTTTTGACGCTTATTTTGATGACATTACGTTTTTCTTTTCATTCTTTATTACACTGTATGACGTTAGACACGGCACTAAGAAAATGAGTCACTTCTTTCAATGAGCACGATAGGGAGTCATTAGTTGCTTATGTTTTTTATAGTAAGATAGCAGACGAGCAAAGGTTAGCCGCTAAAGAATACCTGCCTTGCTCATCGAACTGCGACCCGAATCAATAACGTGCGGCCCTCGGTCGTATATACCTACCTAGACATCTTAGATAAGTAAACCAGATAAGCTGATTTAATTATAGCGAATAAATAAATAAATATTAGCCTACGTCCTGCATTGATTCTACCCGCAGAAATCGTTTATTTTCCCGGGAAAAAATGTAGTCTTATCATTATCATGCCCTTTTTGGGGTTCTCACGAAGCTCGGTGCAAAATTTCAGCACAATTTGTCCACCTGTTAATGCGTGAAAATATTTCAAACATACAAATATTGTTTATTTTTTATATATTGAGTTCTTCCTTATCTATGAAATAGCCGTTTTATGTGGAAAAAAACATTTTTTTTGTATGAAAATTTTATATTTAATTAATCGAACTATTGTCCATTATTATCAATGCCATTTTAATGGAAGATGATCGATGCCTCTGCTATAGAACTCCTGGGGACGGGAATTAACGAATTCTCTGAGGGCGTTTTTCACTGCCTCATCTTTCCCATGTAAAAACTTTCCAAATTCCGAAAAAACGGAAATCTGTAGGGGAATAGCCTGGTGAGTATGGTGGGTGATGGAATGTTTGCAGTCGAAGCTCCTGTAACTTTGACAATATATGTAGTGAGTTATCACAGAGAAGCAGATTTGATAGCAGCATTATTTGATAGCGAGCATGTCAATCATTGTTTACTATTCTTCACAGTACAGATCTGCATTAATTGTTGTGCTAGATTTCAAGAAGCTGAAGTGGATAATACTGGCACAGGACCACCATACACTCACCATGAGCTTCTTTTGACTCAGTTTACGTTTGGGACATTGTTTAGCTGTGTCTCCTGGATACAACCATTATGACGAACATTTACAATTATCATACAGGATCCAATTCTCATCACAAGTGAGAATACGATTCAGAATCCCTGCATTTTTGTGTCGGTTCAGCGAAGTAAGACACGTGTTTGCAGCTGACATTCATTAACTTTCTATGGTACTCACTTTCTGAGCTTCTTCACTTTTCCGATTTGACGCAAATGAATCAATATCGTTTTGTCACTTTACACCGAAGACTGCTGATAACTCAGACGTATGGGGCCCGAGGTGTTATCCCCCATACTCTATTGGTCGTGACCAAAAAAAATTGACATTGACATTGCTTTAATGCAAACTCGCTTTTATATGGATAAAGCGTTTTATTAAAGCAGATAAAGTTTTTTAAATAAAAAATAAGTAAAATGGTATATCACTTAAAAAGGACAAATCTTGGCACGTCAACGGATACCTTTACATACTAAGGAATGGATTTGGAAAATGAATTGTGAAGATCACGGTCTCTATAATACTTGAAGATGATTCGTATAGCTAGGCTTATACAATCTAGCTTATATAATGTGATCTAGGCGAATTATACAATCTGTGCTCTAGTTATCGGTTGTCTGTCCTTGCTACAAATTTCCGATTGTTTGAGTTATATCGATGACTTGTTGTTTAGAAATACTTTGCTATTATCACACTATACCATACGGGCCTTACCCGTTTCTCCACTGCTGAATATAGACTTCTTTTAAGGACCGCCATCGAAAATGGTCGTTCAATTCTTCTGCGAGAGACAGTGATCACCAATCCACTTGGCCAGTGTGGTGATTAGGGCATAAAGCTCCCTATGAAATCGCGAAACTTATTGCTATTTAAGAAAAAAAATAAGGGAATTATATCCGTGCATGGCGGGGGAATCACTTGATAAGTCTTGATACTTTTTTCAAGAGCAGAGTTTAAAACTTTAATCTTTGTGTTTACGCTTTGAATATCTAAATATCACTAATGCTGAAATCACTTTTTCTGGAGCTATTGATTATTGTAAGACTTGTGTTTATTTCCGATCATTCAGGGTATTAAAATTAAAAATATAAGTCGGTGTAAAAAATATATTTGAAAAAGTCATAAAACAATATTTCTATAATTATCTACTAGATAAAGCCGATTTCATTTGAACACAAAATTAGTAAACGTTATTAAATACTAAACATAAATAGTCGAACAAAAAATCTGTTAGTGAAATCGAAGCCTCGCCCGCTATAATAAGAATTAAAACGAATCTCAGGAAATTGGATTAATTGATTGTGAACTTTACTCATAATTATAACTGATTACCTGAGCCGTGTGTGTTGCAGTAAACGATGTTAATGATGAATAACGTAATAATAAGATAGGAATTACAAACACATGCTTGTAATTCCTATCTTATTACGAAATATTTACACATGTAAATCAACATGGACTTTTGTCAGTCTATTTTTACTGACTGCTATTTATGGATGCATTTGTGTTTAAAATACTGCTGTTTACAATAATTGTAATGTATTTGTAATTGTCTACGTAATTTGTTCCTTATATATAAAGTCGCTTCCTACTGTCTGTTCGCGTTAAGAGAGCAATGACTCATTGCTCAAGACTATTAATGCCTTTTTTTTGCCAATTGTGCCCGTCACTTTTTCTGACCAATTGTTTTTCTTAAAATTCCTAGGTTTGTTTTACAGTAGGTTCACATCTCAGTCTCACTCCATACTTCGTGTAACTACCATGTATTTATATAGATTTTAAAATGAACACTTTTACCTTGGTTATTCTAAACAACGAAGTGGGTCAATAATACACAGTGGAGAAGAGAGATAAATTAATTATAAATAAATACAAATGATTGTTTTTATTGAAAAAAGGCGGCATAAGAGCATACAGTCCACCTGGTGGTAAGTGGATACTGTCGTCCATAGACATCCGCGATACATGCCAACGTCAGTCCAGAGTGACAAACGTTGGCACGCCCCCGGATGGGGTGCCTACCATTACAGATTAAGGAGAGAAAGGGTTGGGAAAATAGGGAGGGATAGGATAGGATGCGATGGGAATGGGCTCTGGCATATCTCACTTACTACCGAAACACGTACGTACACTGGGAAAAGTAGGAAATACAGTACATTTCAAGGAAGTTTTCTCTAAGAGAGGGATAAGGTGGCCAGTCCAGTGCGGGCAGCGGCCGTGGAAGTGCACAGCACTCTACCCATACAAAAGATTTCTGATGAGATAGGTAACACAGACAATGAGAAGTGGATCACCTACGATAACAATGTTCGAAAATGATCTCGATCTAAGCGAAGTGAGCCATCACAAATAGTCCCAAACCCAGGCCTCACTCTGACCAGTCATATTATGTGTATGGTGGAACTGGAAAGGCATTGTGTATTACGAGCTTTTGCCACATGGGCCAACGATTAATTCTGATGTCTACTGTCAGCAATTAATCAAATTGAAACAATCGCTTGTAGAAAAACGGTCAGAATTAATTAATAGAAAAGGTGTAGTTATCCATCGCGACAATGCTCGATTGCATACACCTGTGATGATTAAAGAAAAATTGATGGACCTTCGCTGAGAAGTTTTAATGCATCCTTCATACAGTCCAGACATAGCACCTTCGGATTATCGTTTAATTTTATTCCGCTCTTTACAAAATTCTTTTAAATGGAGTAAAATTACATTCAAGAGAAGCCTGTATAAAACATTTAAATCAGTTTTTCTCTCAGAGAACCGAACAATTTTATAGCGATGGAATAATGGCTGTGCCGGAAAAATAGCGAACGATAGTAGAATTAAATGGACAATATTCGCTTCAATAAATATCTATGTAATACAAAAAAAAAAGTAATTATAATTTATACTATAAAAATGCCGCTTTATAAGACTACCTAATATTAATAAAGAGCTGCAAAGGAATTTGTATTTGTTGCAATCCTCTAATATCCACTCGAATATTTATTATACAAAATGATAAATATTACCAGTAGTAGCGATGGGTAACTTCGGATTCAATGAATCGAAAGATCCAAAACGGCGAGCGGAGCCGATACTCTTAATGATTCCGGCTGTTATCGACTCCGAGAAGTTATTTATTCCTTTCATCTTGGATTGCTGAGTTACATGAACGAACATGATGCAAAGCGAATGAGTCGCTATCGGGCTTTTATAAAATATTAGTAGGTGAATCAAAGGAGTCAAGGAATCGTTAAGAGGAGTCGGATCCGCAAGCGGAGCCGGATTAAATGAGCCGAAACACTCCGAGGAGTCGTGAATACCCACGACCAATCAGTAAGTACCCTGTGTCCTATTATTGGGCAAAGAATTAACTCGTTCAATCAATCATATAATTATCATTCATTGAATAAGTCTTCAATGAATATTACAAACTTTTATTTATAAAATCAGTGGCAAGCTCTTTCGCGTGCAATAACACTTTTCACGTGGTAAGATCCCAATGTACAAATTACTTTTTCACCGACTGTAATGTTCACTAATAATTCAATATTATTAACAATTGGGCTCAATATATTAGTAGACTTACATTATTAGTATAATTTACTACTTAAATCTAAGTTGTAATAGACAACTGAGAGATTTTTAAAATCCTATTATTTATTATACAAAATTATTATGAGAATTACATATTATTATCACTTTCAGTTGAACTACGTCATAGGGCACGTCCTAATGATTCGCGAGGCTCGAACTCGTGAATTCTGCTCATAATTCTGAGTTAATTGATATGGAATAGAATGAATCGTATTGAGCAAATTATATATGAATCAAATTTTCATATCAATTAACTCTGAATCATGAACAGAATCGATTGTTTAATTCCTCGGGAATACAAAGGTTACATCCATTATAATAATTGTCTTAATAAATATTTTTCATTGATTTTATTCTAAGTTAATAATTATTTCTACGACATTAAACAGTACAGTACTAGTGCGGTATCTGACAGAGATGTTTAAATGTTTTTTTAATCAACTCATAAAGTATCTCGAAAACTAACACAAAGGAATTATAAATAGTGTACTCATCAAACTAAGTGCTGAACGCTTCAGCGCTCGAGCATTGGCACGTTATGTTGGTACTATTGAACCTTCACCTTAAGCGTTTTAGACTACAGCTTTTGAATAAAAAGGTTTAAGACCATCAAACATTAAAATTTTGAACTATAACGCTCAATAGAAGGCTATTGAGGCTAAAGGTAACGTTAGTCTTAAAAGTTCATTAGTGCTCACTCAGTGCTCGAGCGTCGAGCGCTCAACGCTCGTTTTTACAACACTACTTAAAAATCGTAGAATAGAAAACCCACTACTGATTTAAAGACATCTATCGTGAATGACAGAAAGCCATAGTTCTCCATCTTAATTATTCTTATGCTAAATCGTTTCATTATTGTCGAGAAAAAGAAAAAAAAACAACGATATTTTATAATTTCTAAAATTATAAAGGTAATGCGCATGCTGCCAGTCCATTTTTAAAAAAAAAAACTGTCATTTCGAAACTGTTGCCATTTAAATAATTCCGAATAATTCATTGGGAAACGTTACCTAATTATCTAATGAATATGAAAAATTGTACTCTAATAAAATTGTCTACTTAATTTACTACGCTATGTCATTAAATACATTATCAACGCTATATATAAAAGCTGTCTAAATAATAAGTTACTGAATTAGCTATATAAATAAGAATGTAAACGTTCGTTTGTTCAAAATCTTAAATCTCCGAAAGTTCGTGATCGATTGCTTTGAAATTTTGATACAACGTTGCATTCGAATACGCGCGTGTTTTTATATACCTATCACAGGGTAAAACATGCTTTTTACCCAAAAACAGGTAAAAACGGGGTAAGCGCCATCTGTTGAGCAGCCACAGCAACGCGTGGCCGGGTACAGCTAGTGTAAAATAAAATATAACATTCTGGATACAGTATCCGACAATCAAGCGTTCGCACAAATACAATCTCCTTTGCAACTCATTATAAACACATTCGATGTAGAACAAACCTAGTCATTTTATTGGTTTACTATTTACATTTCTAACGTTACAAAAGTAGATTGCAAGTGTCTAAAAACCACGGGCCGGTGAGTCCAGACACCGTGTTTTTCAAATTTATTGTAAATTCTTATAACTACCTGTACACTCGCATCTATGTATATTTACTTTATACTGTATTTATTCTATTCCTATTAATGATTCGGTGTTGCTCGATAATGTAGTTTTAAAATAGATGTTGTGTTTTGTGTTACTTTATTTTTTTACTTCTCGCGGAATAGTGTTCAGTCAGCTAGAGCAATGAATATGAACTTTCACCGTCATAACTCGATTACGAACGCAAAAAAAAATTTGTAATCGTACGAACGCTCGGTTGGCCAATGCTTTAGTCATCACATTTTTTTACGATAATTAGCACATTTATACCAAAGAAATATTTGTAACATTCAAGTAAAGTACATTATTGTCGGTTGATTTCCAGTGAAATGTTTAGTGAAATAATTAAAAAATGTTTACCCATAGCATATTTTACTATTGTTATATCTTTAAAATCAGATGTAATTTTTCTATTTAAACAGAATCTTGAAACAACGAAATTATAAGTTAGAAATATATCAACACCGACAATAAGGTCCCTTTACTTAGATAACGTCACAGCAGATAATGTCAAATTGTCATCAAACCATTGTCATTAAGTTAATCTAAGTGAGGCAGCAAGTAGTTATCGACAACAGTAACATTCATGTGCCAATTGAAGTGATTGACTCCGGGTACAGTGACCATGTGAAGTCGTCCGCTCCTGTCTAATGCTTTCAAGCCGATGAGATCATCGAGATAAATGTCCTGATCTCTCATTTCAACTACTGTCTCGTTAGCATCATAGTATCCAAATTGGCTGTGGAAGAGATATTACCAGATATATAGTAAGGTATTAATAGATGCCAGTGAGGTTCAAAAGTTTCTGGCCTGACACATTTCTAGATGTCTAAAAGAAAATTATACGTCATTGTAATTGTCATTTATCGTGCTAATTCATGTATAATTTTTAGAGTTCAACCCTCGTTAGTTTTGATTCCTCAACTCTTAGAACAACAGAAAGTGGCAAACTGTTTAAACTGTCATTAAGATCCTTACAAAGGAAGAATCGTACTTAGGACTTAGTTACTTAAGACGAGAGACCATTGACCACGAACGTCGCTCCGTTCGACCCGTTGGGGCACTCACTCCAAATAATATTAAATTAGTGTAAGGAATTCTGAGCGACCGACGGCTAAAGACGAAAGAAATAGCAGCAAAGACAGGGCTTTCAAAATTTGAAAACGGGAGTAGAACAACTCGTAAAGATTTTTCACTGATGATGAAGTGAGCGCTGCGGTTTTCGTCCATTTTTAAGACAAAACTTCTGACTATTTTTGAAATGCGATTGTGTTTTTAAGAATGTTCAAATATACAGACACTATATTGAAAAATAAAATTTGTTTCACGAACCTGATTCTTTTTCTTTATCAGGCCGGAAACTTTTCGACGTCCCCTCGTATATTAGTAAATTTTGATGTAGGTATGCGATGTGGTGTCGGTCGGCTTTAGAATATCGCCACTCTATCACTTCTCGTGGGTGTCGTAAAAGGCAAATAAGGGATAACAAAGCCTTTAACACAAGCCCTGAGGAACTACATCACCTCTAAATGAGCGGACTCGCCAACCCTCTTGCTGAACATGACATTTCAAGATTTCGTGCATGAAACAATGTGCATGAGGAGTCCCATGTCCAGTAGTGGACAAAAAGACCGGTTAAGGTATAAATATTGATGACTGGAATCTTAGGGGTATCTAATCGTACCTTACATTTGTGAGCTCAAACTTTGGCCCCGTTCCTGTGAATGTCTGCTTGAGTACGGATTTTACAATTATCACTAGTTCGAAGGTGAAGAAAAATATCACGGAGAAACCCTAGATAATTTAAAAATCTAGGACATATGTAATTTCTACCAATTCACACTAAACCTGTGTGGTACGCTATGGGCTAAAACTCCCTTGCAATCGCAAGAGGAAACTTGTGCCATGCACGTTATAAGCTGTATCGAAATACAATAAAATAAAATGGTACTTTTAAAATAAAAAAAATATTATATGTAAACTAAATACAAATTGAGAAAATTGATTCTGTATTTTAAATTTAAATTCAAAAGGTTTTATTTATGTAAAACAATAAACCCCTTTGTTACTGCTACGTCGCGCCGTAGATAAGCCGCATATGCTTGTCGGTGATCATTTTGAAGAGCTAAGAATAATACAAAACTCGAAAACGTCCAGCGCCGTTAACAAACTCCCATAAGTACAATATTGCTCGATATCTTACCGTTAGTTTTTACGGTGCAAACGGCATCGCCGTGTGTGTTAACAAGCTCCCGTAATGGTCTATACAACACAGATGACCGTAGGTTTTTACGGAGAAAAACCGTGTCGTTAACAAGCAGCCTAAAAGGTATTTGAAAAACGTTTACCTGCTCTGCCAAGGCGTTATGACTTGATCGTCGGGTCCGCCAATAAGAATAAGTCTTTTCAATTTCAGCAGATTGGACTTGAAGTCATTGGTTTTGGCGGATCTGAAAACAATTTAATGTTAATTGGATTTAGGGAGAGGGAGGGTGCACTCTGTAATCCCACAGCCGATAGGAACACTCGACCGGGCAAGTTACCCCTTTCTAACGGAAGACTGCCGTCAAATGTACTGATTTTCCTCTTTAACCTATTCGCACAACGTTCATTGTGTGTTGGTAGTGAGATATGCCAGAACCCATACACATCCTATCCTATCTCTCTTTATTTACCCCATCCTTTCTCCAAATCTGTTGAGGGTAGGTTTAATATAAAATATATAGTGTGGGTTGAGGGTATCTAAATGAATATGTACATGAATATGTACATATTGATGTACACCTTGTTTAACTTGGACCCTTACACCACTACAAAATCCATTCCTAAGTAGGCAGCGCATCCGAGGGCATGCCAACGTTTGTCATACAGAACTGATGTTGACACGTATCGTGGATTGGTTAAAAAAAAACTTGGTTAAAATTTTAACTGGGTTTCCAAGCTTTTTATAATAATTTAATAAAAGTACCAAAAATACCAAAAAATAAACAAAATAATAATAATATTATAATAGAAGTGCTGCTGCTAAGTTTAGACTTTAATGTAATTGCAAATATCAATGTAACGTGCGAGTGAAAAATTAAAGTGTATCGTGTTCACCATAAGGTAGAGAGAAACAACGTAATATTCGCGTCTGTTATGTAGCTTATAAAAAGGCAACCATACTACAGAACAGTACTTCAGCGAGCTTCTAGCTAAGGAGAAGTAAAACAACAGCATATGTTAATGCCGTTTAAAAGGTTTCACAAACTCTACAAATAAAACCCATAGGTTTATTAGCTTTCGATACTAGGTAATTATAATAAAAACAAAATGATAAGGCTGTATCAAACCAAACACCAAGGTCTTTGATAGCTTCTACACGTTCAAGAGGAATATCTTTTATTTAGTTATCTTTTTGTAAGTAGGTGGTTAGGTTTTTACGTTTGGTGAAAGAAATTAATTTACATTTACTTACATTTAACAGCGTATTATTGTCAACACACCACTGATTCAACTTATTAATATCCTTTTGCAACTCTCAATGCAGTCCCGGATAACATAAATGATGACAAATATTTTGATGTCATCAGCATAAGCTAGACACTGAGAAGATAACTTTTCAATTAAGTCATTTATGAATATCAGGAACAACAACGGTCCCAAGTTTGAGCCTTGCGGCACTCCAGTTTTGGCTAGAAAAGGAATGGAAACGTAACCGTAAATAGTTACGAGTTGGGTTCTATTTTGTAAACATGAAACTAGCCATCTCATTAAGGAACCGTGAATGCCCAAGTGTTCGGCTTTAGTACAAAGTGTAAAATGGTCAACCGGATCAAACACTTTTGCCAAGTCAGTGTATACAGTCTACTCGAATTCTGTCATTAGATGCGGTATATAAATACTGAGTATACTCAAGGAGGTTTGTAGTCGTGGAACGGTTTGAGATAAATCCATGCTACTTACGACTAAGATGAGTTGCAAAGAGTGAATAAATAAATTATAAACCAGGGACTCAAATATTTTCGCAAAAGAACAAAGTATGAGTAGGCCGATAATTTATTTATTTCTTATTTGTCTCCTGATTTTTTTATATAGGCACTATTTTTGCTACTTTCGCTTGAAATTTACTTTGCTTGATCGGAAAAAATACAGCTAGGATAAAGATTTATTGAAGAGTATGTATAACGGGGATATCAAGACAGAGGAACAGAGTTGAATGAAAACAGGCGGGATGTCATCAGGGCCCGCTCCCTTTTGAATATTTAAATGGGCTATTTGTAATTTCATTTCATTTTGTGAGATTTTAATATTGGATAATGCATTAGAATGACATAGAAAATCAGGTTCATAGCGTGTTGAGATGATGTGAATAGATTTGCAATATCTGAGCCACTACAAGGCCAGAGCCTTTGGTAATTCATTACCTTTGGAATAATATTTGTTATTTTCTTAGACTATGTGTACCTCCAAAAGTTTTTGATATCACTGGATAAAACTATCTTCTATATGGCGAAGATATATGAGTTAAAACATGTGCTCATTGCAGCCTTGGCTCTAGTTCGGAGCATTGAGTAGGTATCGTAATCTCTAGGATTACTATTTTTTTATATTTCTAGTTATATTTATCCTTTTCTTTAAATATCTTTATTAAAGAGAGACTAAACCAAATAGGATAACCAGTTTTAACATACTACTTGATTTAGGCGTATGTTTACCTATTAACGTGTTGTAAAAATGTATTAGTAATTGATTAGTACCCAGATGATCATAACTAAGCCAATTAACCTGGAACAGATCCCGAATGCGTGCTTTAGAATCAGTCTTATGGAATTGAAATTTAATCAACTGGTTATTTTCTTTTAATGTACTAAGATTAAAACTATCCAGGGAAATAGAAAGCTCAAGCGGCAGGTGATGACATAATGTGACACCTAATAGTCATATAATACACTCACACAATATGATTGTTGATGTAAGGCAGGAACACACTATACGATTCATAAAGCTTCTGGTGGTAGGGATCTTTCCAATAATTGCCAACTGACGTGTGCTGTCCGACGCGTGAGTAGAATAACTCGTAAGCCGTCTCTTTCAACAGGCCTGGGAAGACCAGATGCAGGAAACCAGCTGTGAATAAAAAATAATAAAGATTACATTTAAAGATTACATGTACATTGCCTTGTGAAAAGGGCAATGTCAAGTACGTTGGATCGGTGTGTAACATCATGAGCGTAACGGGCGTCATTGGAGCTATAATGTCAAAGTCGAGGTGGTGGACGGGAGAGTGCACGCTGCAATCCAACAGCCGCTGAGCGCGCTCGACTGGCCACGTTACTCCTCTCTCACAGAAGATTACCTTGAAATGTACTGCATTTCCCACTTTACCATATTTCCCTAATGTACATATGTGTTCCGGTAGTGAGTGAGATGTGCCAGAGCCCATTCCCATCCCATTCTTTCCCATGTTCCCAACACTTTCTCGAAATCCATTCCTACATCTCCAAAGGTAGGCAGCGCATCTAGGGTCGTGCCAACATTTGCTATTCTGGATTAATGTTGGCATGTATCACGGATGTCTATGGGCGACAGCATTCACTTACAATCAGGTGGACTGTATGCTCGTCTGCCGCCTTCGGCCATAAAAAAAAGTCTGTCAAGGCATTGATAAACACTACTATTATTATGATTATGACATGGAAGATATTGAATACATACCACCAGAGGGTCAACCAAAATCTCCTAAATAATCTGTAAGGTTTAACTGATGATTGATATATAGGTGCTGTGGTATTTTTAAGATATAATGTGAATAAGGCTAATAAAAGCAATATAAAGTTATATTAACATACATAAATAAATAAGACCTAAGTAGAAAAAAGTAAAGATTTAATAAAGATATAATGTAATTAGATTTTCAAGGGAAAATAACAGCTTCATATATTTCTCTGCACTGACTTGTGACATGTTCATAAAGTTTTGTATTTATATCGTAATAATGTATGCTATTAGAGGTACGGTAATTCATAGACGTGGATGACGCATTCGGGTGTTTCCGTATTAGGCGATGGCCAATGTTATCCTAATGTATCTGTAAACTTGATGTAAGAGAACTTAAGCCCCATTTGCCGAATATTTTTTGTTAATGTAAATTCAGAAATTAAAAATTAATAGTGTCAATTATTTTCATTTCCAAAGATAACTTCGAATCAAAATTTCTCTTAAATCTGAATCTGATCCCATTAATATATCAAAATGTCATCTAATTTCGATGTTAATTTAAAATACTCATAGAATTTATGCCAACCTTTGTTTAAACAACTTAAAAATTGGAACTAGAACGAATTTAAAAGCTAAAAGCTAAATTACCTCCGTATTGTCCACCCTGAGGCGAACTCAATGAAATAAATGTGCTCACTGACACATTCTCAAATGTCTGCACTATGCCTCGAGCCACTAGTCCTCCTTGAGAGTAACCTGAAAAATTTACAATAGAATTTATCAATAAAATATTTTAAGAAAAACTAACTGTTTTATCGAGTATTTTTTTAGATATTTTTAGATATTAGTAATTTTTTTAAAAATTCAATAGTGCTAAACTGATATTGGTCATTCAGCCATTGTGATGATCATTTGTATTTCGGAAAGGACTGGGTAGGAAAGGAAAGTAACAACAGTAGTAGGCGATATTGTGATCGAAAAAAGGTAAACCACATTCTTTTACAAATCATTTTGATTTTAGCCAACTGAGTGTTTGTACAAATATGAATACAACACAGTTCTACATTTTACAGTTAATTATCTATATTTTTAATAGGCGAATAGATGGTACCAACGGTAAATGCAATATTATACAAAAATCATTTTCTTTCAGTTAGACTAGAGCAGGGGTGCTCAAATGGTTGATAGTAGTGATAGCTCCTGTGGTTGATCGCAGAAATAATTTTACATTACCTACAATGTAGACTACATTCACTAAATGAAATTTAATTCTCCTCCTTTTATCTCCGTTCCACATGACATGAATAACTATTTTACATTTAAAAAACCTAATAAAACTATTTACCACATATTGACAGTTCATAGGTTCAAGGGACTATCTGTATAACTCATATATGCAATAGATGTGATTTATTAAAAGTTATCGTCTGAAAATTATCTTTTTCTAATAAAAGAGTTGTCTGGCCTAGTAGTCATTCACTTACCGTTAAATATTTATAGTGTTGATCACCAGTAGTATAATACCCCTGCTTTAGAGGAACAAATATAAACAGTAAGTCACAGCATTATTCCATTTAAGAACAAAAAGTTTGTAATTGTGCATAGGGTATGTTAATATAAAATACTGTTAATGATGATAGTGTGTCTTTTTTTTAATGTCCCACTGCAGAGCACTAGCATCCCACAGTAAATCACTAGAGGTTCCAATCATTGATTGTAAACATACCTATTAAATTTATACCCTCAGGATGCTTTGCAGAGATGTTTGCAACATCTAGCCCAATTTCCAATACCTGATGCCACATTGTTTCCAAGCTGGACCAGCTTTCAAAGCGGTTCACATTGTACACTATTGTGCCAGGATGTTTCTGAAATGAATAATAATTAGGTATTTAATACTCACAAATTTGAATATAAAAATGTAGAATTATCAATACAATACATAATATATTAAAATTGTACGGAAGCCATGTCTGTATATCAAATATTTCAAAAAGTTATTGCAGTGTTTGGCTATGATACGGAGCACAAAACACCAATTTTTGGAAACAATTCTGGAACTTTTGTCTATTTATGTCTAAATATGCAGTGCATGCATCACTATGAATTATAATTCAATGAGACTTAACATAGTTATAGTTCATATCTAGTTAACATTTATGGTGCTTTTTTATCTAGATACAAATACAATTAACCTATGGAAATCATTATGGAATCTGTATGTACAATAATATTCATTGGATGGATTTTAATGAATCTTAGCACAATGATAATTTGTATCTTGTGTCAACTTAGAGTTCTTTTATCCCGAACAGTTATCAGTTCCCGCAGAAATAATTATAAATTTAAATCAAGCATCATAATTCTCAATGAAGCACCTTATCGGTGAAAATCTTTTTATAGGTATTTAATGAGGTCATAATCAGGCAAAATACGTGAAAATTGTTAAAAAAAAAATCTTTACCTCTTGTATTCGAAGTGATATAATTTCCATACTGCTACTGCCAGTCATGATTCCATGAATTAAAACTACGGGTTTATACATAGAACTAGGAGTAACGAATAAAAATATGGAAAAGACTATAAGTTTTAATTCCATGTTTGTTGTAAACGTTGTAATGAGGACAAAGGAACAAATAAAAGCAAACTTATTTCATTGTTTACAAAACTGGCTACGTTATCACTTATCATACAATAATCGTCACAGCTGTGCTGTTTATTTATCAAACAAAGTTAAGGATACGCGCATTGTTTACAAGACCCGACAAAAGACGTAGATGTAGTTATATGTACTATTCAATACCAATAACAAATAAATCACAAATAAAACGATGGCGTCATTCATTCAAGGATGAATACTATGATTGTAAACAACAGTTAGGTATGTACTAAAATATAATTATTTTATATAAACTGACTGAATAAACCATGACCTATTTGACAGATGACATGATAAATTGATTTAGACATTATATAAACATTCTTAAAAAGCGTACACACACTGGCCGGCGCTTATGAAAAATTGGATAAAGGCTCGGCGGAAAACCTTCATCAGAAACAAAATTATTTATTCAGTCAAATTAGATAATATTTAACAACTTTGCATTAATATCAATTTTTCGTTGTCACTGTAGAGTGTTTAAAGTCTGTCCATTAGGTCAGTTTACATGGGTAATTTTAGAGTTTTAGAAGAAATTTAAAATCGCATTCTGGCAATACTTATTTTTGCTGTCAAGCTGCAATGAATGGCCACCATGACAGTTGCGTTACGCCCTATCACTGTGATATAAATCCGATAGAGATAATTTGGAGCCTAGCTAAAAGAAAAGCTGCAGAAAAGAATATTAATAGAGAAAAAAAAGAAATTCCAAGATTAATAGAAGAAGCATTTGGATCTATAACATGCGATGATTGGAAAATAGTGTGATCATGTTAAAAATATTGAAAACTAGCGAACCGCCCTCGCTTCGCTTCGGTTTCGTTAAAACAATATTAAACTATACGTATAAACTTTCCTCTTGAATCACTATCCATTGACACTCTATCCACCCTAAACCGCATTAAAATCCGTTGCGTAGTTTAAAAGATCTAAGCGTACATACGGAGGGACAGACGGCGGGAAACGACTTTGTTTTATACTATGTAAAGATAAGTCTATAGAACAAGATCACATTATAGACAATAATTTGGAAAAGTTTATAATTCAACTTGGCGGAGAAGATAGTTCTATAATATCAGATAGCGACAATGAAAATGTAGAACTTACAATCACTAGTGAAATGTCTGAAATAGAAGTTTTAGAATCAGACTTCGATTATGCTAGCTATATATCTGGAATCGAATCTGTAATCAGATTTCGATTGATTCATAAAAAAAAATATGAAGACATTATTTATGTAACATATTATTGTACTGTATGATAAAATACACTTATTTTATTATTTACAACTCTCTTTTTGTTGTCTTTGTTTTTCAATTACTTTGTTTCAATAACCCAATAACTTTGTTTTTCCGATTCAGAGAAAATTATACAATATTTACGTCAAGTATAAAAACTTGAGTTGCTATGACTTGTTTTTAAATTTTGTCAGAAATTACCCATGTAAACTGACTTATTTATTGGACAGACTCTAGGTGATAGATTTTACTTACAATAATGCCAAAATTCTTTTGTTTTTACCATTCCATTATTAACAACCGACTTTGAGAGATAGTCCAAAATGACTACCCTTAAATGTATATTTTTTATTTTTCATCAATTGGTCATTATTCATTACTCATATTGTTTTCATTTATTCATGGTTTGGTTCAATACTGCTTTTCAAAAAAAACTAGCGATGACAACCCTACCCACGTCTAATGATGTCACTAATGTCAGACAGACGTCAAAAGTCAAAACACAAATTTGAACTTTTTTTTAGTCCACAACTCCACATGTGATAAAAGTTTTTAAACATTTCATAGTGTAATTGAATAATAATTAAAATTCAGATAATAATATACATACAGTAGTGTTAATTTCGAAACAGTGGTATTCTATTTACACCTCTAATGTGGATTTAGTAAGTACTGATATAAATGCATTTTTTGAGAGGTTATTTTCAGCATGGTAATTTATATTTGCAGTTTTTAAACAAAATTTATCAACGTTTACAGATCAAATCGTTATAAAAAATACAAAATGGGCGCTACTTCCTTAGCGGAACAGCTACAGCGGCTTTCCGTTCCCCAATCGACCATCTATAAAGAAGATAAGAAGAGAGCTTCTCTTCTCTTTGATCCGAAAGAAGCGGCTCTCAAAGACCGTGACACCTTTTATGAGATTGGCCTTAGTGGGCTGCAGGAGTTGATAAACTTGTACGAAGGTTTCCGCCATTATGAAGACACGCTATTCAGTGTATCATCGAAGGACTTTGAAAGGGCTGTTCAAACCCAAGAGGTCAACCATAACTTGGACCAGACAATAGAGAAATTCCTTCTTCAGCTATCGCCATACCTACTTCTCGAGTCATCTCATAAAGCCTTAGAATGGCTTGTGAACCGATACCATATTCATGAATACAACCAAGATGCCATAATGGCACTAATATTGCCTTATCATGAAACAAAGATTTTTATCCGATTCGTACAGTTAATGAATGTTATGTCAAGCTCTAATAGATGGAACTGGTTACAACCCATTCAAAAACCTGGACTGCCATTAGCAAAACAAGTTTTGTACAATCAGTGTGTGTCAAATTCTGCTACATTGCAGTTCATTGCTAAATCCACCCGGAAATATGTAAAAGAATTTGGAGATAGAGCAACACAACTCAATACAGTCTTTGCATTCTTTTGTTCAACTGTTATTGGAACTATGAATAGTAGTAAACACATTACTGAAGCCATAATCAATGCTGTTTTACCAACATTGATGGCAACATTGGACTCGCATATTGCAGATTTCCGATCATCGGGCTATGTGATACTCGGCTATTTGACTACTAAAGCGAATATCAAGGAAGGTACCCTCAATGAAATTGTCGACAAACTTTTGACAACAGATTTTGACTTCTCATATGACATGGTACTACTTATAAACCTTATTTATACTAATCAGAATCACATCACTAAGACATTCCTTTATAATATATCTGTCAACACAATGAATACACTTTGTGGTCATTTTAAAAAGTTAGTGGAGGCGAAAATAAATGTCATGCCTTTTACATTAGCTTTCCTTTCGAGTGTGCTTCCAGTTATACAAAATGATGACGAAGAGTTCAGGAGATTTAGCGAACTTCCTGAAATATTGATAGATGAAGTTGACCTAAATGAGCAACAGCCAGAAAACCTTATCAGGTAAGGTTCTCTAATTTTCATTGTCTACAAAAAATTCTCTCAATGATTACTGTTTGTTGTATGTATTTTTGTCCAAAGACCTAGTTAAATCAGACAGGGTCCCTTACGAAAGTTGAGGTCATTGATGTATGGATACCAAAATATCATGATACCTGGGTACCCTAAATGATATGTTACCTGATATACCAAATTTACTATGATGATACTAAATTTACTATCATATATTTCTGTCATGGATTAGCCACCTGATCAGTCATCTTGTGACTATGTCCAGTGTGATCCTTGATGAAACAACAACAAAAGTCTTTTATTTTATATGAAAATATGATCATCTGATATCATTAGAGCAAGAATATAATTAGCTACAATGTTAAACCTACATTATTATTTATTTATTTATTACATTACATATATTATTCTTTTCAATCGAAAGCTTCTTTAATTTAATTGTTATTATCTTGTATAGAGTAGGTATTTATGTTTCTCTATTTTGATTAATTATGTGATTTAACTTTATTTTTACAGATGTATCCTCAATGCATTTGGACCTCAAGAAGATAATGTAATTGCAAATGGTGATGAGAGTGACATTGAAATTATTGATGAAGATGACTTCTCCCATAAAATTTTGCAATGGTACTCTGTATTTTTGAAAAATGTTGAACGGAAATATCCAGACGCTTTTGATAAAATAATTAAAGCAGAATTAAGTAACAAAACATCCTCTGAAAGACGTGCCCAAATAACAAAAGTATTGGGTTTTAATCCAGCAGTAGCACATAAGATTGGTGGAAAATATCTCTATGAGAACTTAATTCATATAAATCCAGAATTAAGAGTAGCAGCAGTTAATTACATAGGAAAGGAATTTGAAACATTGAAAAAAGAGAATATAGACTTTGTTAAAGAATCTATTATAAACAGGCTTAAAGATGACAATGTTGATGTTGTGACAGCTGCTATAGCAATCCCAGCTGAATATTTACAAGAAATACTTGATGAAGTTACTTTGTCAAGTGTGTTTGTAAATATAGTCTCAAAAAGTACTAAGAATTGGAAGCCTGTTATCAGAGAAGCTGTTGTGAAGTTTTGTTTATTAGAAACTCTTCCAGTTAATCATGATACTGTATTGGCACTTGTACCTCACCTTTTCCCTTATGATGAAACAAGCACCGAAATTGCATGTGCCATTATTACTTCACCTTGGGGAAATAAATTTGAACTTACTAAAAATCTGAAAGGATTGAAAAAAGCTGTGAAGGATAAAAAAGAAATAAGCTCAGTTATTTTCAAAGCTCTTTTCACAGACAAAACTATGATTTTTGATGATGTACTAGACATAAATCGGCTAAACAAGTCTAGAACTCTTGATCTTAGTTTGTATTTGCTTCTAAAGTCTTGTTCCTTTGACAGAACACCAATTGAAGAACTAATAGAAATATTAAACTTACTAATTGAGTCAGTAGAGAATAGAGAACTAGTCAGTAGCAGTAAATCAAAATCTTTCTCTTATGAAATCATGCTAGAATTGATTAAATGTTCAAGACAAAACAAAATAGTTTTTGATGTCATGGAATATATATTCTCACGAATCATAGAGGAAATGAAAATCAAAGATATTACTAAACCATGGTGTAATGTTTGTAAAACTTCACAGTCAATTTTCGTAAGGAGGCTTTATGAAATATTTCTGACTGGCTGCAGCATTCCTACCTATAGCCAAAATTATACTAAACTATTGCAAAAATTATTGAGTAAACTTTTTTCAGATGCTAGAGAGAAATTTGAATTCATTGCGAATTTGGCTTGTGGACATATTTTGTATGCCACTGATCCTAAGGACGTTATCAGTCCAGAGCTTCAACTTAGAAGTCTTAAGCTACTGAACAAATTTGTTTCCCTTAAAAAAAAATCTAATTGGATTTATGACTCTGATGTATTAATTTTGATGATACTCTTCTCTCTAAATAATCCTGTAGCTGTGATAAGACAATGTGTTATTGAATTGATATATTGTTTGCTAAAGGATGCACCCCATGAAAATAATACTTATGTAGAATTGTTGAGAAAATTGATATCTCATAAAGAAGAGTTGTTGTTAGATCATGAGCAGATACCACAAATCTTAGTCACTGTATTGACAGAACAAACTCCAGAAAATAAGACATTTAGGAAGAATTGTCTACTAAAATTAATGGACATTTTGATGACAGATACACCTCCTCACATATTTTCTGAATTTCTGAAAATATTAAGCAATCTAAACAGTACTAAAACTTTCCCCCGTATTGTTTCATCGCTGCACGCATTAGAAACAACATTAAAACAAGGTGAACTAAATAAAAATTTGATATTTGATATTTATGAATCCAAACTGTTCAAAAATGTTTACAGTCGCATCAACAAAACAACAGTTTCCACTTTATCCAAAGAACAAATTTGGAATTCTATTGAAATTGGTTTGAAAGAGTACAGAGAATGTATTCTCGAAGAAGATGAAACTTTTACAAGCCCCTCCGTCTTAATAATGAAGCAAATAGATGAAGATGTCTTCAAAAATGTCCCTGAAGCTAAATGCAAAGAACTGATTAGACTTATTGCTTCAGCCGGTGCTTTTAGTAATAACCCGGCAATCTCGAGTGTAGCATCGAAGGTTATGAAGAAAATCCATCTCAATTTTAGCGATTTCGAACCTATTTTATATGGAATGCTGAATGCCGCAGACCCTGGAGCAAACATTTCTAAGAAAAATAAAACTTCTGTTTCGATGTTGACATACCAGTTAACGGAAACTGATGAATGGCGAATAGGCGTGACTCTTCTCGAAAACATCCAAAGTAAAAAGAAATTGTCTGTTGACAATACATTTGTTTCTCTTCTGTTTCAACTACTAAACAAATGTTTGAGATTTGAAGAACAGTCTTATGTAGAATATACAAAGCAGCTTATACTTTCATCACTGTGGTATTATTGTAAAAAATTCGTTGATGATAAGGATGAATACCAAGTCAAATCTCTAAAATCAATATTTGAAATAGAATTGGTTGTTCAGTGTATAAGAGGTACTCAAAACCCACAGACCCACCACCATGCCTTAATTCTGCTGTCTCACGCTGCATATATGTTACCTGAAAAAGTGCTGCATCACACTATGGAAATATTCACTTTTATGGGCTCCTCTGTTCTTAGACACGACGACGCTTACAGTTTTCAAATAATAATAAAGATTATAGAGACCTTAGTACCGATTTTAGTGAAACTAGATAACACAACTGAAGAATATAGAGAAAAAAACAATCAACAATTACATAACCGAGTTGTTCCTGTTTTGCGTATATTTGTGGATGTCGTTTTACATGTGCCAGAACATAGAAGACTGCCGCTTTACAAAAAACTTATTGAAACACTTGGACCAAGACAATTCCTATGGGTGTTCCTTGGCTTGTTATTGGAAAATTATATTGCGCATTTCAAAGAGAATAAAGAGAAAGATAAAAGCCAAAACAGGACATTAGCTGACCAAGAATCGCCTGTAAACCGACTAGATTTCGGTCAGAGCATTTTACTAGAGTTTCCACCAGAAATTGGTTTAGATAGCTTTAATAAACTGATGCACTATCTCAAATCATTACCACTGCAAAAAGATGAAAATGCGATGTACACAGTTGTCAATCCGAGCGACATATTTAGTGTCAATGGACATACGCCAATTCAGTTGCGCCACTACAAATATGTTATAATCACTTTTATGAACACTTGCTTATCTTCATCAAGGTTTATCCATCACACTACCCAAGCTGGAAATGTTAAAATAATGGGAGACCATTATAAGAATCTTATTATTAATATCTTGACATTCATTCAGAGTATCACAAAAGTTGGTGACGAGAAAACTGCTAAATATTGGAGGGTCATGTTGCATCACAGCTATGACTTATTGGATCATACAAATAATTTGCTGTCAGCTCCTGTGTTCTTGACTGTCATCAGAGGATTGATGAAACACACGCTCCAAACCGTTAGAAGAAAATCCATGGAGTTGCTAAACTCCAAAATCCAATTTAGCCCCGAAATGTTTAATGAATTGGAAAATAAAAACTTGCTATTTTCGTTGCTGCCAGCTTTATTGGACATTGTTAAAACAGTTGAAGACAAAGGTCTTCAAGTTCCCAAGAGTGAAGTTCTAGAGAAGAAACTAGAAGTCCAAGAGATAGAATTAAATCAACAGACGGCTCTTCTATCCCTTAAGCTGTTAACGAGAATGCTGGCATCAGAACATCCTGAGGAATTTAAATCTGTATTGGACACTGTCACCGCCTATACATGTAATTTGGAAATATCTGGGAACGTCATGGCGTCTATTGTCTTGTGCCTGGCGGAGTTGTGCGCTAATATGAAAGCTTATACCTTAGTAAATCTTCGGAAATTTATGCCTGCTCTTATAAGGGTCTTGAAGAAACAGCGAAAGGCTGACACTCCGGAATTGATTCTTCTAAGCACAGTGACAGCGATATCAAAGATAGTTGAAAGCTTGCCACTTTTTTTGAGCCCATATTTGCATAAAATCTTGTACGAATATTCAATTTTGCTCGCGAAGTGGATAAGTGGCGATCAAGAATGCAACAAAGTGTCAGCGATTGTATCCAAATTGTCTAATATAAAGAAAAAGATTGCCAGTTCGATTCCACCTCGAGTTTTAATACCAGTGGTGAACGAGACTCATCAGTTGCTTCTTGAAAAAGAGAATTATGATGCGATTGGTCCCTTGATGTCGGTATTGGCTGATACTTTTGCGAACCTAACAACAGCAGACTTCACAGTCTTGCGGGAGGAATTGACAAAATTCTTCCTTTCAGCTTTGCAATTGAGAAGTGATATATCCGACAAGAATGTTTCTAATGACGTCATAGATAAAGCAGAGGATGAAGTGGTGAACGCATTAGTGTGCCTAGTACTTAAATTGTCGGAAAACAGTTTCAGACCATTGTATTTCCAAATCTATGATTGGGCGTTTAGGTCGAATATAGGACAAAAGAACAGATCAATTACATTTTACAGGTATGTTACACGTTATTTACTATATATCTAAGAATAATAGTCTTAAATGTGCCTACATTATGAAGTCGAATAATTAATTGTAGAAGTTGGACATTTAATTCTATTAATATTTTTCCTAGAAGTTTCTATTAACGTTAATTTTTTTTTCAGATTAATCAGCGCCATCGCCGATAAACTAAAAGGATTATTCGTTCTATTCGCCGCTCATTTAATCAAAAATGCTTCCCAATTACTCGACTCTTGCAACACCAGCAAAACTGAAGAACTTTACTTTGACTCTGAAGAGAAATGTTTATTATTAATCACCTATGTTATCAAAACAATACATACAGTATGCCTTTATGACAGTCAGAATTTCCTCAATAAAGACAGATTTGAGACTCTCATGCAACCAGTGGTTGATCAATTAGAAAATACTTTAGGAGGTATTCCAAAGCTAAAGGAAAGGGCAAAAGAAGTGCTTATTCCCTGTATATCTCAATTCGCTGTAGCTACTGCAGATGATTCGCTGTGGAAGTTGTTGAACTATCAAATATTGTTGAAGACTCGACACGATGATGCTGAAATAAGGTTGGTACTTCATTGACTAGTGACTAAATAACAAGATCACCTTTATGGAAACTAATGAGTCATGATTTTTTTTGTATGTGTACCATTTCATAGACGCAAGATCAGAAAATCGACGAATTAAAGCATTGCAGTGCACTGAAACATAGATTACAAAGTCTATTTAATCCGGTAACTCTTGGAAGGCCATTAGGGCCACAAGAATTTAGCCATTCCGAAAAAAGAAAAACAAAGTCTAACTAGGTTTCGGGTCAGATACAATTAGACGGAATCTATAAAAAAAATCTCGTTTTGCTTATAAAAATGTCATGAACCAATAACAAGCTTATTACCCGATACTTTGTGAAAGTTTTGTGGAACTTCCAACATTAATTATATTGTGAAATGACAACACATTCTATAACTGCCTATCTAACTAATGTTATAAAAAGGAACTATAAGTTTGTATTATTTCGTTTGTTTTTATCTAATACGTTGGTTGTTTTCACGTGTTTTGAGGTAAACTCAGAAACTGCTTGTCGGATTTCAAAATTCTTTCACTTTCAACAAAACTAATGTAATTCGACACAGGCTGTGCAGGCTCTCTAGACAGTCGCAATATTTGAAAATAAGTAAATGCAATTTCATGAAAAATACGGCAGTGTTCCAAGCCAATTATACTTTTATACCTGAGCAACGCTAGAGCTGGTCGTTAGTATTACAGAAAGATGATAAATACTGCTCTTATTAATTTATTAATAAGCTGTTTACTTGTAAACTAATCAACGTCTAATTTATTAAATTCACCTTCATATTTCCCGACATTGTTACACCACTATAGTTAGCCCGTCGAAAGATTACCGATTTGACATATGTCAGGTTAATGTAACTAGTGATGTGAATATAGACAATCGTAGCAGTAGCATTAAATACTTTTAACTTACCATCACGTGGGACCGCTTGCTCGTCCGCCCACTATTATATAAAAAAAATAAAATAAAAAAAAATACTGATAACACTCGTTGATGTGATAGAATAAGGAATGTTTTATTGAGTATTTTACACTATTCTGAATCAGAATCACGTGAACTACTGCTATCGTCGTCGTTACTTGAATAATTATTTCATTGTTAATTATGGAATCAATCCTAATATCGCGGTCATAGTCATCCAAAATTATTTTTCTTGTTTTTTCGACTACTTTCGCTCATCAGTCGTGTTTTGTGACTTTCTAACAAGTTTCTTTTAGCAGGATCGATATTTTATTAGTGCTGAATGGCGCAGCCGTATTGTGGCGAGCTGCGTCACCTGTAATATGTTATATAAAAAACAAATATTCATCTGGTGCTTAACTTTCTAGTCTTTGTGTAGGATAAATCCGTGCCATAGCACCAAATACATATAACCGACTGATTGATATATTGAATAGAATATAATAGAAAATCTTTATTTGACATCAACACACAAATATACCAAGATATTTAATATATAGCACTGTGTTTAAAATGATAAAGAAAGTCAATTTGAACATTTACCTTTAAATTGGCCCTTTAATATTAACTCGATGGCATTGTACGGAGAACGCGATGTCCGTGTCTAACCAGTTCGTCTATCTCATATCGCACTTTTGTCGCCTTGTTCTCTTTCAGTAGTTTTATCAAATCTGCTTTCAGCATCTAGTTCTGCTTTTTTACTGGCCTTGGTAGGCGCTTTACCCGCCTGCATGGAATGCACTGAAGGCTCCGGCATGTTGAGTAATAATTGATGTTTAAACCACTGTCTAAAAGTGTCAACATTCATCTCCTCACGGTAGTCGGAAGTGAGTGCTCTTTGACTCAAAAGCCAGCAACGCGTTTTCCGCGAAACCGGATCCAGTAGAACCGGCGTGACAGATAAAATCAGTTGAGCTTCTTTGCCCATTGGCATTTTAGATGTGGAACCTTCGTGCCGTCCGTCTACGAGCGTGAAACCGTATATTTCGCGTTTAACCACGTGTCGTCGATTGTTAATCACGTTTTCTCAATTTGTAATTTTCTTCGCTTACCTTATAAATTTGTTTCTTTTGGGTTCGTTTCATGTCAAATCGTTCCATAACATTTTTTCTCTTCAGTTTTCTTTTATTCACAGCCAGTCTTTTTTAATATTTGTGACAATGCCGTTTTTCCTCCACTAAATAAGCCAACCTCTTAACGACATCAAGAGCATTCTTCTATTAGGAAATTCATTTCTTTAATAATAAAAATATTATTTCTGATACCGTCTGCATCAAAATTGTCAACATCCATCGGGGGCTTTGTTTTTCTCTTTCCATCAGGGGCTTGGTGTCCGTAACACATTTTTGTTACTTCCAGATGGGCTGAATTTTTCTTTACTACTTATTTTCTGATTCCAAGCGCCTGAGAAACGCGCTCTTGTACTTGTGTGACAGGCACCAAACATCCGCCATTTTGAGACTAACGCTTGAAATAGTCTTGTAATTTGTCCAATCGTTTAAAGTTTGTCCACCTTTCGACATTTTTATGCACTAAACCAACACGTCCAAAGTACAAAGCATAATCAGAATCCAATTTCGCACCAAGGTCAACGTAATAAGCAGGAACAACAAACAGTTCCAGATAGTCGGATCACAAACAAACACCACACAACAGCAAATACTGGAGGAACTTAATCTGTGCGCACGAGTACCAACGACAGGCAACTGATTTGACTGACTAGTGCAGGTTGGGGTTGGATAGTTAGGCCAGTGATTCCATTCTTTTCCGATAATATTAAAAAAAATGCAATGACTCACATTTACAAATTTTTAAATATACACCTGATCTGATACACAAAAGTAAGTGAATTAGTAAATTCATACACTTCCAACATTTACCTCAGACTGGGTTACAAATATCCAGTATCGGTATTCAGTATCTTGAACTACATCACTATCTTTAATAAATAAATAAATATTTAGGGCTCTAAACATTATATACACTATTTAGTGTAAAATTGCTCAACTGTCAGTTTCGCGTGTTTGTTTCGAGAGCGCACATTAACGATGCAAATATTATTGTCGTAATTTGTACGCCACTTTAAAGTTATCTGAACCAACTGTTCAAGAAGTATCAAATCGGTAATCTGTCAACGGCGTAACTATAATACTAGTATAGTGCCGCTTTCTGTAACTCCAAAAGTGATATGAGTTTAAATATTTACAGGTTGTTAGCGCTCGAGTGTCTGGTTGCCATGGCAACACAGCTCGGCAGTGGTTGGCTGCCCCTGTTGGCGGAAAGCGTGCCATTCCTCGCTGAATTGTTGGAAGATGGCGACTCCAACATAGAAGCATCTACTAAAGACGCTATCAGAAAACTCGAGCAAATATTGGGCGAACCTCTTGAGAAATATTTTTAATTAAGCTTGTTTATAAATAATAAATAACATAAAAAAAAAAAAATTATTGAAAAATAATTACCGTACTTGAAATTGACGTTATCTTTTTTTTTATGGACGAAGGCGACAGACGAGCATACAGTCCACCTGATGGTAAGTGGATACTGTCGCCCATCGACAACCGCGATACATGCCAGCATTAATAACAAACGTTGGCACGACCACGGATGCGCTGCCTACCTTTGGAGATATAGGAATGGATTTGAAGAAAGGGTTGGGAAAATAGGGAGGGATAGAATGGGAATGGGCTCTGGCACATCTCACTCATTACCGCAACGCGTACGTACATTAGGGACAGATAAAGTGGGAAATGCAGTACATTTCAAGGTAGTATTCTGTGAGAGGTATAACGTGGCCAGTCGAGCGCGCCCATCGGCTGTTGGATTGCAGCGTGCACTCTCCCCCTCCCGAACTCTGCGCGACGCGTAGGAAACTATAATGAAGATTTGAGAAGTTTACTTGATACTACAGCGGTTAGACGCTCTAGTTGGTATTATGCTACGAATGCTATCGATAATACGCACTACTCTTATATTGTGACCCTACACAATGAATACAGTTTTTCCTGTGATCCTTTATATGTACGTAGAAACTACCAGTTGGTAACTACCCGTTACTTCTAAAGGGTTTTACATTACAGGCGGTATACACTCTGGCCAATGAAAAGCAGAAGAGAGAGAGCGGCGAATTTAAAAATAATCGATCGGTTCACTATTACTTACTATAGTCAGGACAAAATGTACTTCGATATTTAACAATCTCTTCAATATTTCTTTTCTCTTTATTAGTGAATTTCCGTGTTCTAATCTAAGAGGTAACGATTTAATCACTACTTCATACCTGAAGATTTCTGATAACAAATTATATATTTTACTAGCCCTCCACTGACTCCGTTCGCGTAAACTTGTGATTCCCGTGGGAACTATATAATGGATCTGGATAAAAAGTAATCTAAATGTTAACCCGGCGCATAAACTACAACCATGCCCACTGTAATTAAAATCCGTTCAGTAGTTTTCGTGCGATATGCGTTCAGAGAGACAGACCAAAAGTTGTATCACTTCAATGGAAAAATGTACAGAAAAATGATATGATAAATTGTATAAATGTAGAACATATTATTAGCTAAGTATTATTTATAGCAAAATGTATGTTTTTTTAATATGCTCTCTGGTTTTCCTATTTAATTTATAAATTAACTCTTAACTCAGTTTCTGATATACCATACCATCAACCTGTCTCTCCACTGCTTGATATGTGCCTCTCCCAAGGCTAGTCGCCACATACGATCCTCGGCTCTTCTCAATCACTACCGGCGAATTTCTTTAAGTCATCGGTCCACCGAAGGCCGAAGGGTGTCCTACACCGCTTCCCGGTGCTGGGACGCCACTCGAAGACTCGTCCACCCCATCGATTATCGGTCCTGCGGCAAATATGAGCTCTCCATTGGCACTTCAACATGCCGATTCTACGAGCTATGTCCGTGATAATATTTATGTCATAATATTTTGTATTTTATACCGAATAATTTTGAATAATTTGAAAGTTTATTGCGTGATCAATACATTTACAAACTGCAACGTTCCTGGACGTGAATATCTATGTTCGTATAGATACGACATTGGGTCACTCAGTATATCGAAAGCCATCGCATACTGATAGATACCTACACGGAACTTTCCACCACCACTCTTGAGTGCTACACTTAGCGTCCGTTGTCACATCACTTACCAATCGCGCCTACGCTCTAAGCGATGAGAAACATCTGTCAGGTGAGTATGGAGTGTTACGAAAGAATGGCCACAAAGGCGTTCAAAATACCACGGCGAAGACCTAAGCAAGGGAAACGAACTGATACGGTTGATAGACAGTCTGCATATCTACCTTATATACAAGGAGTAACCGATAAGATTGACAATCTTTTAAGGAGTAAATACGATATCTATATATAAACTGTATTTTCTCCTTGTCAAAAAGTAGCAAGTTGCCTGCGTTTTCCTAAGGATTTCCTACTTGCCCTATCGGTGCTCTGAAGTCTACAAAGTGAACTGCAGTTGTTGAAGCTCTTATTGGACAAACCAACATTGGGAACACATAACCGCCGTGAAAAATAATAACTCGCACAAGTCGGCTATAGTCTGCTATTGCAGCAGTTTGGTCCGAGAGGCAATAGAAATTTAAAAATGCCGAATTTCAATCGCGAGTATGGATTTAACTTGCCACGCCACGTACATGGGACTCGAGTAATTGAACTTTGCAAACTCAGAAAAGTAGATGCGTTTTCAAACTCGTGTGTGTGTGGTGTTATTGTTAGTATAGCGTATAAGGAACTTGATAAACAAAAAAAAGTTCAGTTTGGGCAGGCGAATTACAAACGAACATGATGGAGGATAGACAGTTTGTCAACAACACCCGCCTCCGTAGTCTCGCCGCGACCACGGTTCGTGTAACTGGACCGAAATATCGGCTATAATAAATAAATAATAAATCTTGAGTAACCCGTTTACATAACAATTATTATCCTCCCGCGGATGTCGTAAAAGGCGACTAAGATATAACAAAGCGGCTACAAAAATCGCTGAGGAACTACACCACCTCTAAAAGAGTGGACTTGCCAATCCGCTTGCACAGCGTGGCGTTTTAAGGCCTTACAATATCCCTCATGCATGAGACAATGTGCACGAGGAGGCCGAAAGGGCTGGTTGCATTGCATTGTACATAGTTCCTAAGGTTGACCCGAGTAAACTTGATATGAGGGAACAGAGAAAAACCAACCATTTATTTTATTCTAAAAATCATCTGTATAAATAGATATACATAGGTGTAAATTAATCTTTTACGCGCTTTGGTAGACATTTGCATCTAAATTTTCCTGTTTCTATACCTCTATGAAACGTGTATGGAAACTACATTAGTAAATTGAATCTCGTCGCAGTCGCGTTGGGTTTAAAAAAATGGATTAAATACTCGCTCTGGCTAAAATAATTAAAAATCGTATAAGTACACGGGTGAATTTTCATTTGTAAACACTGAACTTTAATCTTTTACAGCGAACAGCGACGGTGCTTCGGAAAAATAACAACGAATGATTCTCAAGATAAAGTAACCAATAGATTATTTATCAAATACTGTGACTTGCAGACGAAAATACAAAATTTCTCGTCCTATTTTCGCAGTACTTTGTGGTACGAAGATAAACCTAATTAATTCTTTATAGTTATAGTTTCTAGTATGACTAATAAGCAATGAATAATAAGAAAAATATCTCATCGTGTGCACAGTCTGTCTTGTCTGCTGCAATCCCACATTTTTCTTACCTTGTAAATATAAGCGCTCTAAAGGAGTTTGTATTTGTTCAATCAATTGACTGGCATTTGCTGTATGCATATGAATGTCCGCTTTAGTACACATCTGGTTATTGTACTGTTGATAGAATGACGGTATGCATTTGTTTGAAACTTAAGGCTTTATCACGAATTACTGTTTCATGTGTAGGGGCTGACGTGGATGTTCTGGTGATAATTAGGTATTATGATAAATGTGGTAATATTCGACGCATTTTGAAGACTTCTAAGGAAACTCCTGCGGAGATTTCTACCAGACCTGAGAATGTCAAATATAGCTAAATAACATATAGGTACCTGTGTTATTTTTAAAAATCTGCTTGATATTTTTAATTTGTAAGTTTAAAATGATTGTTACAAAAACCTCCGTAAAAGGTTCTTGACTAAGCTAAATGCAGCCAACGTTTCATCGTCCAAGAGTTGTTTTCATTTACTTTGAAATTTCCATAAAACAAACTACTTGAGGTGAGAGCTTATTTATGTTTTGAAACGTGAAAGCATGCTAAAATATTCAGACAAGTAGCTACTTATCCCCATAATGTGTCTTGGCTTGTAAAGACATCTCTACCTATCTAAGTATATACTTAGACCACTACTATTGTTCGTTCCGATGTCGTTTAAAGATTTTAATACTGTTTTTACTTTGCAAAGCCGCTTTAGATTTAGCGGCGATTGTGTAAAATCGAATGTCATAAAATTATTTATTGTCTTAAAATGTAAATGAGAATTTAAAAAAGAAGAACTATAAAGAGGGCTTTTTATAGTTCTTCTTTTTTAAATATGTTTGTCTTACGCCTATAAATTGCAGCTTCACAGCGCCAGTAGTTTTACTCTGTTGTGTAAAAGTATTAATGACGCTCAGATAATTGAACAAAAGGACCCTATTGTTGATATAGAATTGTCGACTTTAGTTAAAAAAAATTAACTTAAAATTTCCCTATTCAGAACAAACAACTGGAGAAATAAATGTTCTAACATCACATTTTTAAGATAAAAGCAATAAAAAATATATGTTACTTTTAAAAGATGTCACTGAAGTCGATATCTGGAAAATTAGAATCGACAATGTTCCTTTTCTTAGATGATTTTACAAGGTAGGTATATTTCAAAACTATTCAATGGATTTTAATGCGGTCTTCGATTTAATTTAATTTTAATCGATTTTATATAAAATCGACATATGTCATATACGACATATGACGTAGACATAATTAATTAGGCTTTGTCCTGCTAGTGGCGCTGTGTGGCGCGTCGCGTCGAGGATGCGTTGTCCTACGTGTGTGTCGTGGACACGTGAGTGCCGTCAGCACTATTCGAATTTTAATATGACAACACATAAAATTTGTCGTTTATTACTCAGTGGAATACTTAATTTATTACTTAAAGTTAGTATTTATATTTAGAAAGGCAAGGAGCAAAATAAGTCGTAAACGGCCGCGCGTCGAACGCGCCGCAACGTTAAACGCATTGCTCACGCAGGACACACGTTGAGGCAGCGAAAGTTTGACATTTTCGCGACGTAACGCTCGATGCGACGCGTCGCGCCGCCTAACAGTACATGGGGTAAAACTTCATGTCATAATAAAAAATAAAAATAAATCGAAGATGTAAAAGCAGGCAACGACTATGAAAATTCATTATTATCTAGATTTATAAAGTACCTACCTACCGTCCTATCGTACCTGCGATTTTATCCCCTAGTCGACTTTTACGACACCCGCGGCAAGAAATGGGGTGATGCTTTTCTAAAGCCGGTCAACGCCACACGGGAGAAACATGACACTACTGCATTTTTGACCTATTTACTAGTAATTCACATCATGGTAATTCTAGGACCGTTTACTAAAATTACGTCGTGTACTAGACTCCTCTGTCCTACAATAATATTATCGTTGGCTGTGGTCAGACCGGTGGCTGCGAAACGCGGGAATGACTGTTGATGTTATGTTGGAACTAATTACAGTAACACGTGTTAGGAAAAGTTACGTTGGGATTGGGGTGGTTTGGGATAATTTGCGGACTCGCTATTTAATACTTCGTGGCAAATCTGAGCTCGTATGTGTTACAATTACTTGTTAGTATTTATTTGTTTCTTTGTAGAAACAAGAGCCGTTTATTCACAAAATTAATTACTTGACTGTGTGGTGTAGGCCGGTTTCAGAGTTGCATCACCAGAGTATCTCTTCTGGTGGGTATCGTAAAGCTGCTAACACAAGCGCCGAGGAACTAAGTACCCCTTCGATTTTCGTGGCTATATAGCTAAAGGCCATATAGCTCCCCAGGCACAAGACAATGTGCTTGAGGAGGCCCATCTCCAGCAGTGAAGGCGGCAGACGAGCTCACATTCCACCTGGTGGTACCTAAATGGATACAGTCGCCCGTGAACACCCGCGGTACATACCAACATCAGTCCAGAATGACACATGCTGGCACGCCCCCGGATGCGTTGCCTACCTTTTGAGATGTAGGAATTGATTTTGTGAAAGGGTTGCGAAAATGGGGAGGGCGATCCCTCCCCATTTTATATGATTTATAGTACATGTACTATATCCGATGATATAGTACATTTCAAGGTAGTCTTCTATGAGAGGGGTAACGTGGCTAGTCGAGTGCGGCCAGCGGTTTTTGGATTGCAGCGTGCAAGCCCCCCCCCCCCCCCCCAATACACGTAGGTATGTTTGCAAGTCGAGTTTCTTTTTATTTTTTGTAGTTTCCACCGTCATAATTTTGCAACAACTATAGAAACGAAGTTATTGCAATTACATAACTTTTTTTTTCTGTAAGCACTCAAATTACTGATCAGTGCCAATTTTTCAAAATAGGTATGAATGAACTAAAATTTCAAAAACTGCAGTTTAAACTGAGGTCAAATTGTAGTCTTCCGACAAGGCACGGGCTGACCTATCGACAGTTTCAAGGTTGGCGACTAGTTTCCGGTCATGCTGTACATGTATTTATATATGACACATCATTGGTTGTCGCTCACGAGTCACGACCAATGTTTCATTTATTGCTGCGATAGTGAAAATAAAAAGAAACAGTTCCTCTTACTTAATGCAATCCACTAAGTTCATTCTACTCTATAGAATTTCGGAGCGGGAGAATGCACGCTGCAATTCAACAGCCGCTGGGCGCACTCGACTGGCCTCGTTACCCCTCTCTCACAGAATACTACCTTGAAATGTACTGCATTTCCCACTTTATCATATTCCCCAATGTATGTAGGTACGTGTTTCGGTAGTGGTTGAGATATGCCAAAGCCCATTCCCATCCTATCCCTTCCCACGTCCCCAACCCTTTCTCCAAATCCATTCTTTCAACAACAAAGGTAGGCAGTGCATCCGGGGGCGTGCCAAAGTTTGTCATTTTGGACTAATGTTTGCATGTATCGCGAATGTCTATGGGCGACAGTATCCACTTACCACTAGGTGGACTATGCTCGTTTGCTACCTTTCTATAAAAAAAAAACTCCAGAGAATCTAGGTTCCCTAATAAAGTCTGATCTTTGTGACTAAAATAAAACCTTCAAAACACTAAACTTTAGACCTCATCAGGCTTTCGAGTGCGCTGACTATAAAAAGAAGTATCGAAACTTCCTGGAACGTCGCGACGGGAAGGTTTATCTTGATACGGAGCTAAGTTTAACAAAAGTTCTTTATTAGGAACGGATTCACAAAACTTCCGCTGTGTTATTTAATATCGAGGCTGCAGGAGAGATTGTCTCCGTGAGTTTCACGTTCTCGTACCAAATCAACACTGTAATAAAAGAAAGTGATTATATTTCCTTATACCACAGCTGGCATAGAGTTTTGTTTATATGAAAAGGATGTAGCCGACGAATGTGCGATTTTTACTTGGACAGATCATAAGTCGCTGATTCAAATCCGGCTCAGGACCAAAAGCACCTGTCCGATTGGAATTTACTTGGAAAATTAATAAATACATAGGTAAATAATAAAAACCATGCTTCAAATGCTCGACGTGGAAGCTTTTATTGCCACAGTACAAAAATAATTACAATAATAAATAGTGTTGTGATAAATATGTAGTGTTGTAACTATGTTCCTTTGCGAACAACGAACAAGACTGGTCACCTGGTGGTAAGTATAAGTAGAATACTGTCGCCCAAGTAAGTACCTGGATGCGCCACTTACCTTTGATGGTTTACGAGTGATTATGGAACAGGGTTGCGGCTGGGCTGCGTTTCAACAGTGGTCGGATTGGACTGGGACTAGCTGCGTCTGAATAGCAACTGGGACTGGACTGAACGGAGAATAGACCAGAACTGTATTGTGGCTGAACTGTGTGTTGTAACTGCACCTCATATTTTACAGTCGGTTAAAAGCAATCTTTAGTTTATCTTTAGTTTTGGATATGGAGACAAGTTGTCAGACTTTGAAGTAACGTCATACCCCGATTCCTGTGTTTCTTTAGTTGCTTTAAATCATGACGTCACTCTTCAACTTATTTCAAGGTCTGTTTTCAATGAAACGGTTTATTTGCGAACGATCTGATTATTTATTCTGATAACTCAAAATAATCCCAGGACAGTTGTTTATATTTAATTATCGCAACTCTGTTGTTGCATCTAAGCGTGATTTAAACCAACTCAAGGATTTGTATAAATATTTTGATTACGTAATGTTAGGCCTGGCACACATTATAGGCTGTTTCGCTCTGTAAATCTCTGGTTTCGTGAGTTTCTTTTATAAGAACGGGGTGGCAAAAAACAAAAATCCCCTGATGGTAAACGGTTATTATAAATGATGGGACCACTGACCTCTTTATACTTTCTTTCCTTTTGAAAGCAAAAGCTTTCTTCTTATTATTTTAATTGTACAATAACAGTTTAATACTTTTCCGAAAAAAATATTACAATTTAATAATGTTGGTGGTGAGGCCAACGGGGGGTGTAGGGGTGGAATTTTGGAAAATAAAACGCCGCTCTGATTCACAAGAACCGCAGGGGTGCGGGGGAAAGCGGCAGTCGGCAACAAGCTTACTTTTACTTAAACTTGTTACATGATATCTGGGCGATTGGACAAGTCGAACTGGCGAGTCGAATTGAACGATTGTGGGAGTCGAACTGGCATAGAGAGCCTCAATAATTTATAGAAGCTTGCTGCCCTTGTGATCCCCCCGTTTCCTGAGAAATTTTATTCATATTTTACATAAGTTCTAGGTCACAAATTATACATAAATGGGTTAGTTCCCCTTTTGCACGGAGAATCTAACTATTTTCGATGGTGAAGTACAGGAACTAATAGCCCTCTTAGCTAAACTTAACTTCCATTCCTCTCCTCTCTCACATGGGCATGGGAGGAGTGCGGGGGACGGCTTGACCTCGAGCGCCGGTGGCACCACTACCTGTACTTCTCCATCTAGTCCGCAACTTTATGTTTCCATCTCATATCAAATAAAACACATAATAGACGGTAGCTTTTATGTCTCTAGACTCTAGACCAGTGATTCCCAAACTTATTTCGGCCATGGACCCGTCGCCATAACAAAAACTTAACTATGAACCCCCAAGTGAATTAACTTCTATGATATAATAAAACCTGCTAAAATACTTTATTTTGTCCTCTCTGATGAGATAATTGCACGTGGGTAGGTAGGCTGCACGTAGGTAGGGGTCCATACGGACCCCAGCGGTCCGTATGGACCACTTTGGGAATGACTGCTCTAGACTATCCTTACCAACCCAACTTATAACCCAGAAATATGGAGAGCTAAAACAAAACACATCCATTAAACATAATAAAAACAGTCGTCGCGCGTAACGAAAGATCTTGTTCCTTTTACATTCAATAAACCTTCGTTACGCGCGACCATGGTGATAGGTTCTATTAAACTATTGTCAACAAGACTGCTGACTGGTGTATGTTTTTATTGTAACCTTTTTAATGGTAATCAGAGGTTTTATCAAAAAAAAAATTGTCTTTTTATTTTCAGCTCTTTATATTAAATCTTATCTTATCCAATCACATCTCACACCATTTCATCTATCTATCATGTAATAAAGGCAACACCATATCTCATTATGCTGCGGCTTTGTTATGCCCTTGTCGCCTTCTACCGCACCCACGGGAAGAGATGGGGTGGGGTGGTGGTATTCTATAGCCGGCCCACACCAAACGGCCAATTTAATTATTATAAACAGTATAATTAAATTTATCATAAGTATAATTCATTGCACCGCAAAAGTTGACACGTCCGCAGATGCGAGTCTACCTTTCGGAATTAAGAATGAGGATTTGGAAAGAGGATTGATAAGGAAGGGAATGGGATATCGCATATCACCCAGTCCACCTCGCTTTCCTTAATGAGGAAAACGAGACGGGGCGGCAGGAGATGGGAAAGGAAGGGACTCAAGTTTTGACAATTTTTACTCACTCACTTCTAATATTTGATATCGATGACCAGCCCTCTTAATATCCACTGCTGGACATGGGCAGCATCATGCACATCATCTTATGCATAAGGAATGTATAGCCTAAAAACACCACGCTGGCAAAATGGGTTAACGAGTCCACTCTTTTAAAGATGGTGTAGTTCCACAGGACTTATGGTAGCTTTGTTATCCCTTAGTCGCCTTTTACCACACCCACCGGAAGAGATGAGGGTGGTGGTATTCTATAGCCGGCTCACACCAAACAGCCAATTTAATTATTATAAACAGTATAATTAAATTCATCATATAATTAAAAGTCTTAATTAATTTTTATGAGAATCGGTCTAGTAATTTTAAAAAAACTATTGATAAAACAAGATAAGTGTACTCCCATCCTTATATAGAACGCCTAATAGAATTAGAAATTGTGTTCTGTACACAGTGCGAGAACTAATTAAATCCGAGTAAGGAGCTTTTATTGGTTTCCAATTGTTGGAGTACGGATAGTAAACAAGCCAGGGAAATTTTGTTCAGACAAATAGTACCAATGTTTTTAACCGACTACGGTAAATCCAAAGGACGGTTATGATTTTAGCATGTACGTTAGTATATATGAATGGCAATCTGTACCCTCGTAAATCCTAAAGATTTTTTTAACAAATGAGGTGTCATTGGATTCGTCTTGATGTTCTGCGTGTTATAGGCTATATGACGTCACGTTAAATCATATATGTAAGTCATACGTGTAAAACACAAAAATACACAAAAAGATATACATTTACAAATGCATAGTGTTTAGTATCAAATAAAAGATTTTTAAAAATAATTCATTGTCGATTTTTTATATTGAATAAAAACCAGTAATTAAAAAGCAATTAGTTTTATTTAATTAATGGTTTTTAACCATCGTGAGTTTTTCATAGTTGTTAATTTTGTCTTCTTTATTTTAACCTTTTTAAAGTTATATAATTTATCTAGAGATTTTTACTGTTGAGTATTTTGGGAAAGGAAAAGACACGAGCTTCGACAACTTTTACTAGCCACTGAAATACGGTCTTTAATGACAGTGAGAAATCTCGGCCAGTCAACCACACCCAGTCAGCTTTAGGACACATCATCGTCTTTTTCTATGTATTAGAAATTTTCATAAAACTAAACATCGCCAAAAATTTGTCCAAACACGATAGTTTTACCGTTAAAATTCAAGGAGTTTCCTTATCCACCTTCAGCTCCAGTATCAGACACTGACGGCCATTAAAGTAGGTATACCTCTTTAACTATTAACTACAGAGAGACGCATTAGAATAAATGTATTAATTTAGAAATTATAATCACGTTTGTACACTTCAATGTTCTGCTGGAATGAAATAACATGACCAGTCGGACGCACCCAGTCGACTGTGGGATACATCATCATTCTTCTCTATCCATTAGAACTGTTCATTGAACCAAATAACTCCAAATAATGAGTTCAAACACAACCATTTTACCTCCAAATTTCAAGACATCCCATATCCACCTCCGGCTTCAGCCTCAGCTGCTGACTTTTTAACTATTCACCTGAGAACGATGCATTCGAATAAGTACATTAGTTGAGAAGTTATAAATCATTACAACTTTTAACTTGGTACAGCAGCGCCCCCTGGCGAGTTACAACCACAACACCTCAAACACCCTCCAAGGTACAATTAAACGTTTGCAAAAAACCGCTTCAAAATCGGTTTAGAGAAAAATGGTAACAAAGTGGTACCCAAACATATATACATTCTCTTACCCCAAATGCATATATTATACCATCTCCGTTTCGCCGTGGGTAATAATATACACCTCTTTAACTATTTACTTCTAAAGAACGCATTCGAATAAGTACATTTGTTAAGAATTTATAAAGCATTAAAACTTTTAACTAGGTACAGCAGCGCCCCCTGGTGAGTTACAACCACAACACTTATCCTCAAACTCGCTCCAAGGTACAAGTAAACGTTTACAAGGAAACCGCTTCAAAATCGGTCCAGCCGTTTCAGAGAAAAGTGGTAACAAAAGGGTACACAAACATATAGGTTATACATTCTCGTACTTCAAATGCATATAGTACAATTTCCCTTCCGTCGTGGGTAAAAGACTATGCTTTTATGCCTAGTCATAAGTCTACGCATTATAGGCGCGTAATATAATAAAGGTGGTTTAAAAAAAAAATTGTTCCCTGTTCAGTGCCGCGAGTGTAAGCTCCTTACGTTTGCAAACGTCTTAAAGATTTTAAGAAACGTTTGAAGATTTTAAGTTTCTCAATACGACCGCTAGGGGTCGTATTGAGGCTGCTTAATTGTCTATATAGAAAAAAACACCTGATGTAAACGCGATAGTAACGTTTGCAAATAAAAAAATATACTAGAACCACGGGTTTCCGTATCTCTAACGAGATAATGAGCGACCAACATCAAATATGAAATCTATTCGAGAACTTATAGTATTACCGCCCACTCAATAACGTTTCTACTAAGACTACATTACGTGTTAAATTTATTTGTGCCTATAGGTATGCTGCACAATTGTCAACGTAATCATAGAAAATGTCCCAAATGAATTTATTCATGCAGCACTTAAGTAAATTACTGACAAATATTCTTGGTTTTCAGGACCAAAAAATAGCTTAAATATAAAAATAAAATAAACTAGGTAGGTAAGTATCTTCTAGTTATCGTTTCTCAAACTGGGGGTCGCGATCAAGTAGGTATATTAGGTGGCAATCTGTCAAAAAAATATGGCACGAATACGAAAAATCCTTTTATTAAATAATGAATTTTAAGTTATATAAGTAACACTTGATTATATAACTTAAAATTCATTATATACTGCCTAATAAACTAATAACTAAAGGTGTGTTAGTTAATTAAGTAATTAATTAATGATTTGCTTTGAAAAGATTGGTGTTTGAAAAGATGCCTGAGTAATTTTGAAGTATTCATGCTTTCCGCGGAGAGAACTTGATAGCAAACAAAACACGTTGCGACTTGTCAATACTTGTCAAAACTTTCTGTTAAATAAATCCATATTTTAAATATGTATTGTTGGTCCTTTTTTTGACTGTTTCACAAAATATAGACGGACCCATTTCACTTTGTCACAAAATTATCAATTTTTTTAATATTATTACTCACTCAATTTGCCGTTACGCCACATTCTTATTTTATCAGAGTATGAGAGAAGCGTGGGATGAATGCACGCCGCACCGCCTGCTTCCCTTCCGCGCGCCCCTCAACAAGTACGTGCAAGAGCGGTAAATAGTACAAAGTTCGAACTGATAAAAGTAGTATGGGAATAAAGGGTTACAATACACACGCCTTGTGGTCTGAACTTGTCGCTCGTCGGTATTAGTGGCAAGTGTAAATACATTTTTTGTCACGTTAGTACTTAATGTAAAATTTTGATAAACATTAAAATTATTTTTTGGCTTTTTAGAGGGTCGCGATATTAAAAAGATTGAGAAACTATGTTCTAGAATATTCTAGATAAACAATCATTGTCCTTTTTTCTCACCAGTGAAACGCCCATGTTGGTATATTAAATTTATCTAAGATACATTATATTTGTCAGTAATTTACTTAAGTACTACGTGAATAATTTGTTTCGCAAAATGTTTTTACCAATATTAAATGAGTTGACGTTCCATGCGCTTATTATGCAATTAAACAAGTTACCTGATTTCATATTATATGAAGAAATGAATTCCTATCTCATTTGATCTCTGCAAATGAAAAACATATTTTTTCTCCACATTGACTCATTAAAAATGGCTAATAGTTCGAAGTATGAAAGTTTATGTAGAATATAAAAGTTATGAACTTTATCTAAGGACATTTGAATCGATTGAACTATCATATTAATTAAGAAATTAATATGATATTTTCAAAAGACCATGTCAAGTAATTACCATGAACATAGTTATCGGACGTTTGTGACCATACGAGAGACTGATTCAATTTGTATCTCAGTTATAGTGCGTTATGAACTAATGTTTTCAATTTGATAACGTCCATTCATTGTATGTTGTCCAAAGGCCATGTCATGTAATTATCCTGAAAACATAGTTCGGTTAGACGTCGGTGACCGTCCGAGGGACTGATTCAATTTATTCCTCGTTTATATTGCGTTTGGAACAAAGATTTTCAATTTTGTAAAAACAAACCACCTATAGGTATTTGTCCAAGCTAGCTTGTAGACGAAAACAAAGATTAATTTATATCTGTGAAACAAAAAATCACTATTCAAATGTAATTATTGACACATTTTAATATGAAGGTATTACCGTCGCTTATAAAGAGCTTCTATGAAGAATACGACATTAACACACTGGAGTAATTCGTTCCTATAATTATCTATAAACAAAAAATTTGTTACGTACTCTACAATTAAATACTCATGTTTACGTACCGTAACAACGAGTAATTCCAGCGTAATAAAGCGTAATACTACTTGTATTAGGGAGTACTCATACTTGTATCATCCTTTAATGTCCCACTGCAGGCCAAAGGCCTCCCTTAGTAAATCACGCAGGCCTAGTCCGTATTGGTGGATACACCCAGATACTTTTTGATTTTTCGAGCATGCGGGTTTCTTCACAATGTTTTCCTCTCACCGCCGACCTAGTGTCAATTTTAAAAAATCCATTTTAAGTAGAAACTCAGCGGTACGGGGCGAGGATTTGAACTCACGATCACACGGATGTGAGTTTAGTATAGATACCCCTGGGCTATCACCGCTCTTTAGCGCGATATTTACACCTACAGGATACTTAATTCCAGCGAGTACTAGCGAGTATTTTTCCACCTGTCTTCTGTCAACCCGTCTGTTTATCGAGCTTAATACTTTGGAAAATCTCATAAATAATCGTATTGTAATTCGCGTGACATCGTCGGATTACGACGGATCCAACCTCAATCAATATTACATCGGATTGAACGATGAATATCAATAAGTTTGGGTCTGGACCCCTACAATGAAAACTACATGTGACGATATAACAAACCGTTTTCACACACACAAGGCCCTGGGTGAAACAAGCGTTCATACATTTACAAAGTTTTTTTGCGATTCGCAAACAACTTACTTAAAGTAACTAAAGCTTATATTCGGTGCTTAAAACTGAAAAAATAAGGTTGTATTACAATCTTGGTTTTTCTGTTGGCATTGGCTAACATTCTTTTAGATACATAAGTCGATGACGAGCTGTAAAGGGATTTGTTATCCTGCATGCTTAACCAATATATTAGAAATAAACCTGTCTGGCCGTTTGTTTGTTCAAGTCGATTTCAGGAACTACGAGTTTTCAGCAATTTTAGTTTGCGATATTTACCGTTTTTTATAGACTTAGAAAAACGTATGTATAACTTCCAGGGCGTTTGTCTGAATGTACTTTGGTTCTGTTTTACACTGAATCCTCTGAGTACACTCGGCCCTCGGCCCCAATTTTCGTAGACTGGAGGAACTGCTAATGTACATTGTATAAGATTATCAAACATATAAAATATACTTACTAATTTAATCTATATTTGTTTTCAAACACATCACTTGAAACATTGACATACATACACATTCCGCGTCTTGTAAAAATTGTAAAAATTCTAAATTGTAAAAAGTGGAATTCGACTTATCGCAATATATCAATTATTAATAAATGACCGCGTGTACCTATATATTTATGTATCACCGTCGGCATGTATTTCTTTAATTACTAGACCGCTTTTAATAATTCCTTTACAAATTAGATAATTTTCAAATTAGTTACAATGAAATAATCATCGAAACAGGTTGAGTAATTTCAAAGTCACAGTAATTATTTCATAGAAAGTAGGTGGCAAATGAACAAACAGATCTCTTGATGGTAAATAGGTATTGTCACACGTAAACAGCCATATCATTGCCTACTCCCGCCAAGAATGACCGAATTTAGAATTGAAGGATAGGATACAGGTTGAAAGCGGTGACGGAATTTCTGAATTCGGAAAAGATTGAGTGCCATAGGGGAATAAGTTCTAGCAACTTTCTCTCACTGTCGGAATGTGTACATTTATTTCAAGGGGTTTACTTTAAACTTCATCAAACTCGGTCAAGTATCTATAAAACTATGAATATAATATAGGTAACGCCGATATGAGCCACACCAAGTATTACCCGTGTAGTGGTTTCAGAGACACACAAAAATGAACACAAACCATTCAGATTCGAACAAACATTTGTCTTTAAACAATTGAATGTGAGACAGCGAATTGAACCCATTCGACAGGATCACTACCAACGGGCGTAATCGGTATTAAAGAGAATGTATTAAAATTTAATAATTCTCTCGGGGGGAAAGCGAGTGAAGCACGCTTTACAAAAGATATGTATGTATTATATGTATGTATACAGCTTACCTCAATCCATCTTAAGGTTCGCACACAAACTTCTGCGATAAGTCGACGTAAAATCAAAGTTACACAACTCGTGTGTGACAAAATAGATTCAGGGGACTGATGCCGCTCACGTCTGCACGCCTGATTGAAAATCCAATACCCCAGCCGCATTGAAATTATTAGCCTATTGAATTTGTTAATTGGATTCAATTTGGATGTATTGTTCTATTTATAATAGAATGAATTAGTTAATTAATATGCATGATTCGAAAGTTAATTGAATTATTGATTTGTTTACTGTGTGATCTGCAGCTCCACAAGTGGATTTTTTTTGCAAAATTACTCCGAGAATCGAATCCGGGACCTTTTACACAATTAGTATGGGCATAATCAAATGAGCTAATCCGTTGGCAAAGACAAATACTTAACTGTAAAGAAGGATCAAATAAAATTTAAATGAAGTGTTATCAGCCCGATGTACTCGTAAGGCTCTTGACAACAGTGACTTCGGAGGCAGTTGAGTTGTCGTCGTGGCCCGGTTGAATAGTGGTCTCGAGATCTCTAATTGGTATCTATTTAAATTCTTAAACAATTATTTATAGATCTCGTAGTATTTTATATATATAAATGCTCTCCGCCACACACGACCCTGTACTTAACTCATCTTTTCCAGTTACCGTAACCATAACCAGTCCTTTCAGTGTTCACTGCTGGACATGTGCCTCCTCATGCACACTGTCTTGTCTTGGGTATGAGAGATGTATAGCCGTAAAACTCTACGCTAGCCAAACGGGTTAGCAAGTTATTAGTTAAATTTTGTACGGCGGCCATCTTAAAATTTTATATTTCCATTTATTTCGCCCCCTCTTCAGATTGCTCGAAGTTTTCAAGTTCTATATCTATACTAATATAATAAAGAGGTAAAATTGTGTGTTTTGTATGTTGGGGGTAATCTCTGGAAACACTGAATCGATTTCAAAAATTCTTTCACAAGTAGGAAGCTACATTATCCGTGCCTAATATAGGCTATATTTTATTTTGAAATTTTGAAAAAATAATTGAATAAAAATAAACTCCTATAAACCGAAGCGAAGCTAGGGCGGGTCACTGGTCAACAATATGAGGCCTAAAATCTTGAACAATTTAAATTTTTAAGGAATTAAATACGTGAGTAGCGCTCGCGACATCAGGACGAATCTAACGACACTTCGTTCTTTAAAATCGGTCACTCCGTTTAAGCTCTGCGAGGGAATAAAGATTCAAACATACAAATATAACGGTGAAAAATATATCTCTCATCGTTTTCGGCAGGCGGGTAACAAGAACTCACAACTGTTTTATATACGTCTAAATTAAGCAGGTTGGAGCGGTTTTGTAACTAATAAGAATGGCGTGGAACTAAACTGTTCTTTATGATTAACAGAGTTTATTTTCAACTAATTTATCATACATAATAAATCTCATTACCTATCCATTAAAAGCGAACCACACAGTAATCCCGGTCAGCTCATTCCACTATCTACTGATGCTGAACACAATGCCACGGCTTTTCAGCTATTCGGCTAGGCAAAAACAATGGAATGGCCCGGTATGGATAGATAATGTTTTTCACGGTGTAATCTAGCTTTGCGGTGGATTCATTTTAAGCTGATTGTACACTAGTGATAAAAAGATATAAACACATCGATTCTTTGTGGTTTGTGGGTTTTGTATTAAAATACGCTATGTTACGCAAGAACTTTGATCAAGGACGTAGTCAAAATTTTATCCGGGATAAAAGAGGATGGATAAAATTGAGACCCTGGATAAAATTGTTTGCTAACGGTGGGGCAGGTTGAGGCGCTTGCCCCCCCCCCCTCATCCCTCCTGTCACAGGAAAAATAAGTAACAGACTTTCGGCATTAAACCACTTCTATTTAAATTACTTATAAGAATATTGTTTACTTTGCTCCACCCTGTATATTTTTTTATAGGGAAGTCCACAGCCTACGTTCGCGGTATAAAAAGATTTTTGGATCGACCATTACGCGACACCTCCGTATCGAGGAAATGTGGATGGATGGCGAAATCCATAGTGACGGTCGCTAATCAGCTGGTGATCCTGTAGGTATCCAAGTAGCTGAGTGTTTATAATACGCTCCATCACCTTGGAGAGGAGGGAGGTGATCGCTATTGGCGTGTAGTGTTTTTGCCCCACCCTGGATAAAATCCTGACTACGCCCTTGCCGATGTGTCCTTAGCTTGAATATTCCAGTGACTCAGTTTGCGTTGACATAACGGTGTATTTATTTTAGTTACAACAATAGAAGTTTTAACATTCAGGCTTTTCGAATTTAGTTGCAATCTCATTGTGAACGTCCCCCTACGCTTTTAATGTAGGCATTGTTTACTGTAGTATTATTTGATCTGTGGCTTTTGTTCATTAAGTGCTCTCGGGAAATTCGTTGGTAGATACTTGTGATTTCTTTGAACAAAAGGTGATACTAACAATATTGATCATCAGTTAGTGACAAAGAGATGACAAAGCCTTTATCACAAGCTCTGAGGAACTGTACCATCTCTAAAAGTGTGGACTGATCAGCCCGCTTGGCTAGCGTGACTTATAAATGAAGTTAGAAATTAATGTCTTTATAGATGGATTTTACAGCGAGTTACTTGTGGAAATGGCGCGAGAGAAAATAGGTAGTGTAAATACACAATTTCTTATGCTGGAATTACGTAATTGTTTTCCGTTGTGTCGTGTCGCGTTTAGTCACATTAGACACACCACAATGTAATTCCTACTTTAATTTGCGCCCAAACATACCGCACCTAATATTTTAAGACTTGGCGGTAGGTGCTACGTAATTTGCAGAGTTTTTTTAACTCCTGCCTTTTTAGCCTGCTGGAACGCACTATTAACAAAAACGATAAAAACTTACAATGACTCATACCGGCATATTGACTTATTTTATAATTCTGATTTAGGAGAAAAATTAGAGCGTATGTGCATGATAAAATTGGGAAATCTGTATCTAAATAAATTATTTTATTATGTTAATACTGTTTGCACTACATACGTCTACGATAAAGCTGTTCACCTAAATTACCACTGTTTACCCATGCATATACGTGTAAACATCGTTGTTGATTATATAATACAATAATGAAAACTCAATTGTAATACTTTGTAATTTACATTTATTGTATAATTGTTTGATGTTTCAAATAAAATAAATATAATCATCCATACCTCTGAATTCTCTCACACACATACACACACACACACACACGAACACTCGCATTGAAAAGGGCATTATTATCTTTACATATTATAATTAGTAACCTGTCTTCCATATTGCTATTTATTTCCGATAATAACCGCTAGTATTTACTTACCAATCAAATTGCAGTTTTATATGGAAAAATGAAAATTTTTTTTTTGATAATTATATATTTAATTAATCGAAGTATTGTCCATTATTATTAATGCACTTTTTCCATTTAAATTGTAGTTGATTGATGCCTCTGCTATAGAATTCCTCGGGACGGGAATCGATGAATTCTGTGATGGCCTTTTTCACTGCCTCATCGGAGTTGAATTTTTTCCAGTGTAAAAAAATATCCAAATTCTGAAAAAATGGAAATCAGTAGGGGCAAGGTCTGTAACTTTCCAGGCGAAGCTCTTGTAACTTTGAGACTGTCTGTCGTGCAGTGTGATTGGAGAACGTTATCCTGCAGACGTTTGGGACGATGTCTGCTGAGGACTTCTCATCACAAGTGACAATAAGATTTAGAATCCTTTCATTTTTGTGCCGGTTTAGCAAAATAAGGCAAGCTTCGACGCGTGTATACAGCTGAAATTCATTAAGTTCATATGGTACCCACTTTCCGAGCTTCTGCACTTTCCCGATTTGTAGCAAATGAATTAATATCGTTTTGTCACTTTCGCAGAAGGCTGCTTAAACGTGGTTTGACATGAATCCGCTTCCACTATTGCTTTCAATTCATCATTATCGACTTTAGTCTCCGGTCGTCCACGGGGCTTGTTCTTGGGGTCGAAATTCCCAGATCGGAAACGATCAAGCCACCACCAATCGTACCGTGTGTTCGTTTGCGGTAATCGGTCCGTACATATCGTAGATATTGCGTGCCGTCTGTGGCTGCGTTGCTGCCACGACGGAATTCATATTCGTAAATATCGCGAATTATTAACTTTTCCATGGTCGCAAACACAACGATATCTAAGCAAAAAAAGTCGCTTGATGGAAAAAGAAATTAATAACAGATTTTGAAAAAGAATATCAAAGCTTTATAATTGAAATTGATTTAAATTTGGAATTCCAAGCCAACCGCAAGATAACTAAGTTCAAAGTGGCCACTATGAACAAACATCATTTTCATTGGTAAGGCCCTAATATCATAAAATCTTTATGTACCATCTGTTCAAAACTTACTCCTCTATCAAACTCAGATTTCTAGCTATTCGCTAGGTATTATAAATTTAGCCCCATCCACTACATTTTCATATTGATAGATCTGAATAAATCTCAACTTTCTATCGCATATAGAATCGACTATAAAGATCAGATCATAATAGCTGGGCTTGAATGACAGTTTAATCCCTATCTAACTCAATAGTTTGGTTTCCAATAGTGGACAACAGCAGATTTTCTTTTCTTAAAGGAGGACATTGGAATATTTCTTCTCATTATTTAGGATTTAAGATAACAAACACAATATTGTCTAATAATAACTTTACTTAATCTTGTAATAACATGTAGTACGAATAAAACGTGGATAAAAATTATAAAACAATCATACATAAAATGTAATAAAAATGAAAGCAGCACAAGAGAACATCACTCATTACCCGGTCACAGCCAGGGTGAGATAGGTTGAAGTTGAGCTTAATTAACACGTTAAACGCTGAAAGAAAAACAGTACCTTTCCGTTCAGGCCATGACGGACACGGTGTGTTCGCCACTAGACTGTTCCGTTCAGCAGTCTATTCTGTAATACACGAATTCGTCGCTGTACTCGACGACGAATTCGACGACGAAACATCTTTGAGATCGACTGTGAGCGCAGCGCTGCCCGAAACGGTATTCACGATTACATATAAGCTCGTCATCGAACTGTGGGCTGCATCAACTCGTCGCTGCGCGCTGTTTCAAAGACGAGTTAAGGTTTGCAGCAAATTTCTTCACATCATAATCGATATTTCCTAGACTTCATTTTTATCGGTTTAAAATTATCGTTTTATTAGAATTATTAATTTATTTGGCAAACATAATACATACATAATTTAAGCCTCATTACATTCTTTTAAAATTATTCTTTTGGCTGAATGTTAATTCCTTTGCTAGTCGTCATAAAAAAATGAGGTCATAAAAAACTGGATGTGTCGTGTACCCGTGCCCGTGACCGCGCGACCGAGCTCCAATCAAATGTTTCTAGAGGGCCAACGGGCACCAAACCAAAAGATTTTATGTGACCCACGCGGCCCGTAAACAACCTGTCTACAGTACGCGAAATTTTAAAGTTGTCGAAAATATATGACTTGTTTTATAATTATAATATGTACATATAGAATATATAATTACAAGTCACAAAATTATAATTTACGAAATTGTGACTTAATAATTTCGTACAACCTTTTTCAAATAACAAAATTAGGCATAATTTAATATTTTTTTATGTATTCTTTATGTACTTCTTGACATTAGAAATAATAAATAAACAAAATTTGTATAGAGTTTAAGTTCTTTGTGTCCATTGATCTAAAACCATTTGATCAAAGACTTTCTTGTTCTTTAAATTGGAAGCGTAAACATAAAAAAATGCCTTCTTATTTGGACCCCACCGCTGTCCACCGGTGGTGTCCAAATAATAAGGTGACATTGGGAAAAATCCGAACACAGCAATATTGTGGATTTACTCGATCTATAACTGTGAGTTATTGTTATCGTACGAGTCATGTCGACGAAACTGATGGCCCGATTTACTGAATATGACTTCGTTTACAGAATAAATTGGATGCGGTCAGGTTATAAATGGGTACATGGCTTTCGAAGGACGTAGCGCGCTGAGAATTATAGGGCTATGGCGTAGACACCCGCCTATAGTAACAACTAAGTTAGGAAGTATGTATATAATTTTGATTCGAAGCTTATTTTTACATAACTATCGTAACTTGTATTTATCTAACAAACTGACCTATAGAAATATTATTTATTTTTATGAATATTAATACAAGTATGACCCAATAGGCTTCTTTGTAATATTTAGTTAACTACATACTTTTTTCACAGTTACATCCTTCTAAGATATACGATTCGACTATTCTCATTACGGAAAAAGTGACGTCATTCGTTCAGCGGTAGCATAACACAATGATAATTGGTCAATCGAGAAACGCTCCTTCTTGTAATCAATAGTCGAAATCACATGACTGATAGTGTTGACATCACTTTTTTCTTAACCTGAAAAGTATAAACCCATATAATAAAAGTATAATATATATAAGTATAACCCAGATTTTGTTGAGGGGAGTTTCTTAAGTTTCTTGAATACACGATTTGAATATAAAAATAAATTCTGAAATTGCTACCGCAAAATTTGAAATTCAATATCAATATAAAATTAATTTATACTATGTATAATTCATCTCGCTTTGAACTGCTGTGATAGCAATTTCTAAGGCTTTTAAATAAAGCTTTGCCAACCTCTATATAAAATAAAACTCGTTGAAACACTACATAAATTTACTTTGTAAAGGGACGAAGCACGAGAGCTACGAATCAGATGTAATTTGTACTAATTAAATTAATTAAATATTTGTAGTTTGTATTACACAGTACTTTTATTTTCTTGCCAGCTAAAACATTTATTTATACTATGCTTCTACCCACAAAAGTCTCGCATATGTGAACCCTCCCCAGCACGAATACAAATTATTATATTATTCAAAATCTAATTGGTCCAACACGCCACGGTTTGCCGCCTTTAGCCCACGATACATATGAAATCTCAGTAGGAAATCTCAGCGTAACTACAGCAAAGTCATTCTGTATGACCGACAATCGTGACGTCAGTCTACCGAGACCTTCTAAGGTCGGCGTGCATTTTTGCAACGCTACTCCTCGTGCTACTAATTTTACTACGATCGTTCGAGTTGTGAGTGTGTGTTATTGAACCTTTAAAACTCGAGCCCTACACGTTCGTGAGCGTTATAGTCCAATTTTTAACGTTTAATGGTCTTAAAACTAAGATTCGAGTCAAAAACGATTGACTCGTTTTTGACTCGATTAAGTTGTTAAGGTTCATTAACGCTGACAGCGTATGAGCGCTCTAGCGCTCTACGCTCAATTTTATAATAATAAAAAATACGCACTCCAACGAGAGATATACTCTTTGCTTGCCAGCGGAAAGTAATGGGAAGGTTACTACTTTAAACTATGTACATTCATTTTCATGTACATTCTTTAACCCTTAACCTTTATTTCCCAATTAGCATGAAATCTGACTGTATCAATGAATTTTATTGCTGTTAACGAGACTTTATCTCACTGTTCTTTTCAACTGCAATCAATTATACAACACTTTCATTCATTACCACGAGCTATGAACAGTGCGCGTATGTGTTCATGGAACGCCTTTCAAGTGTATCGTGAAGTTTCCATACTGTATCTTATTGATATTGTGCCTAACCCTTGCTCGTTTTCCGGTAGATGTAAAATAAACACGGTACTAAATCAGCGACGAATAAATAGGTATTTCCAATTTGAGCTTACTAATTGATCTTTACTAATCAGTATAACTGACCTTGTAACTAACTGCGCGTAGGAGTTGTGTTAATATGACCTAAGGAGAGATAGACATTACTAACACTAATAGTTCGTACACAACTTTCGAATTTTGAATGTCTGTCTACGAATTTCATTATCGGATCCTTGTGGATCCGATGGCCCGTGTGAGGTCGGCTGGCTATAGAATACTCGTATCACCCCATCTCTTCTCGTGAGTGTCGTGTCGTGGCGACTAAGGGATAACGAAGCGGCTACCACAAGCCCTGACGAACTACATCACTTATAGAAGAATGGACTCGCCAACCCGCTTGGCCAGCGTGACGTTTTAAGGCCATACATCCCTCATGCACGAGACAATGTGCATAAGAAGGCCCATGTCCAACAGTGGATATTGAAAGGGCTAGTTGCGTTTTATTGCATTGATGTACCCAAAAATCAACATGTACCAACGCACTTTAGGTATACCTCAAATGAAAGCTTTTGTTTCATAAATATTTTAATGTTAAGGCAGTTCATGTCAAAACGGTGTGCGAGCCCCGACATCAACAGATATTCTAATTTTTCTTTTATTTGTTAAAAACATAATCATATTTTTAGGTAAACAATTCCATGGCTTTTGCAGTTATACTTGCTGACAAAGACAAACAAACAAAGACATTGTCACTAGTTATATGTTTGTTAGTAAATTGGGACAAAATTAATACATTTCTTCTGATTGTCCTTGGTAAGATAAACTGCAAGGCGTATTTCATAACAAATTGAAATAAAATACACAAGACTAGGTTTATATTTCGGATATATACCACTCCGGAGATGAGTCAATGAAGTTCAATGAATTCAAAACTATGATGGTGAAAAAAATATCTATCTGATATTTCTACCGATTGACACTGACTGGGCCCGTGTGGTGGATTATGGCCCGAAACCGAATTAAACCAAGGTGATTTACCAAGGGAGGCCTGTGCTCTGCAGTGGGACGTTATAGGCTTATATCGAAATCTAATTAATATTCATCAATGATGAATATAGCATATTCATCACGCGCTTGTGTTAAGTTATGGCCCAAAACCACCTTCGTGATTGTAAAGATATACTTGTGCAACACAGTTATATAGACATTTACGAATATTAATTTATACACAAAATAAAAAAAAAACAACATTGCTGAGACGGAAAGCATAAAATGTATTCTATTAAAAAGCTGTAAATAAACCGCATTTCTGACTATACATATTCGTATTTATGTATGTACAATATATACATCTTGGCACGTGCCACTTTAACGTCCCATGTTGTTTTGTCCGTCATCGGACCTTAATTGGGGTCAGCAGTCGTTTGTTTGTGCCGCTCGATTGGCACAAATAGATGTAAATTATAAGCGAAAGCGTGTTAAATTAACTCCCATACATAACAACGCCGCTCACCTCCGATCCGCTTCTGGGTGTACTCTCTAACTTTACACTGCCAAAGTTTTGAGCCCGCCCGTCTGAAGTCGAACGAACAAAGTATATTGACTATCTCCGAGTATTTAAATTTTAAAAGGTATCATGTAATTCGACGCTTGATCCCGAAGTATCTCTCGTCCAAATCTATAATTCGATCTCTGTCTCGTGCTATCTGAGTAGAGTTTTGATGCGAATGAATTTCGTTCGGGGCGTTAAATCAGTATGAACATACTGAATGGACCCGAAATGTAGACCGCCACTTCGTTTTTTTAGTAATTTCATAGCCGACCAACTGAACCGCATTTTGTGTGCCATAGTCATCATTATACGTTATCCATTTCATCATTGTCTATTCCATTCCATGCCAACCCTCCCAATGATGATTGGGTAGGATGAGAAAACTTTATCATTCTGTTATAAGTGCTCCTTATGTTCCATTATTTCCAATTCTTTTTCCAAATTAACATCTAAATTCTGAGTTAGCAGCAGCCTTCGGCGTAAATGACCGAACGATATTGATTTAGCTCTTTTGCGTCAAATCGGGAAAGTGAAGAAGCTCGGTAAGGGGGTACCGTATGAGCTTATTGAAAGTAAGCTGATTTAAACACGCGTCGAAGCTTGCCTTACTTTGTTGAACCGGCACAAAAATAAAGGGATTTTGAATCGTATTGTCACTTGTGATGAGAAGTCGATACTGTATCCTGGTGTGTTAACCAGGAGACACAGTCGAACAATGTCCGAAACATAAACTGAGTCAAAAGAAGCTCATGCTGACTGTATAGTGGTCCAGTGCTGATATTATTCACTACAGCTTGTTGAGATCTGTCACAACAATTGCAGAACTGCAGAAGAACTGCAAACGATGATGCACAAGCTCGCTATCAGACAACCGAGTCTGGTCAATCGCTCTAGTTCACTGCTTCTCCACGATAACGCTCGCCCACACTGCACGACAAACAGTCACAATGTTACGGGAGCTTCAACTGGAAACTCATCATACCCGCCAGACATTGCCCTGATTTCCATTTTTTCCAGTGGAAAAAATTCAACTGCGACGAGGGAGTGTAAAACCCCTTCAGAGAATTCATCGATTTCTATCCTCGGGAGTTCTATAGCAGAAACATCAATTAACTTCCATTAAAATGGCAAAAGTGCATTAATATTAATAGACAATAGTTCCATTAATTAAATATACAATTTTCATACAAAAAATATTTGATTTTCCATATAAAACGGCAATAGGCAATTTTGTAGGCAAGGACCTAATATAATACAATTCTAGTATGTAAATATATCTTTTATTCTTACATGTTTGCAACTTTTAATTTATTCCTTAGAATAATTTTATTTTTCGCTAGAACCGATTAATATATTTTATGTTCGCATGTTTCAGGTATTGCATTATTTCGGAGACACGTTGTATTTAAAAACTCGAAATACATATACTGAATTGTTACCGAAATACGAAATGCCAGATTTTTTCGAAATATCCGTAAAAAGGAATCGTAACGCTGTCGTCTGTGAGTTACAACGGGTGTCACCGAAGTGGCGTCGGACATAATAGCTCGTGACATTTATGTTACATATTCAGAACGTAAGTAAAGTAAACCGAAGAAAAGCTGTTTTGGACAATATTTATCGCTATTAGCCACTAACATAAAAAAATATGCAGGTAATCCGTAAGTATAGAAGACATATAATATGTACCTACATATATGAAGACATATATATACCAATATACATTGGTAATTCTGATTTCGGCGTCATAAAGGCGAAAATTCAACAAATATATAACACTGGTTGTGGTGTTTCCTCCAAGTTGTTGACTTACTTAGAAATTCTTAAAACTTTTCTTATTAGAGATACGCTACCTACATTAACGTAGGTTTAGCGTAGATTAGTAGTAGTTTTATGGTAAGTCCTGTTTGTCTGCTTGCGTAAAATTGAAGCCAGCGTTAATACTATTTTATTATACAGGGTTCATTGACATGAAAATTTCACATTTCTTTATAACGTAACTACCGCCTTTATGTCTACTGGTGGACATAAGCCTCCTCGTCATGCAGATTGTCTTGTGCATGACGGATGTATGTTAAAAGGCCACGCTCTGGTGAAGCGGACTGGCGAGTCCACTCTTTTAGAGGTGGTGTAATTCCTTATGGCTTATGGTAGTGGTTTTGTTATCCCTTTGTCGCCTTTTACGACACCCGCAGGAAGAGATGAGGTGTTATTCTATAGCTGGCCGTCACCACAAGGCATAATATAAACTATTTATGAGTGTTTAACAAATTTTTCACATAAATATGTTAACACATTGACCGTCTCCGTATTATACGTACACATGCCGGCCGAAAGTAATACACATCGACTATGATCGGCTAGCTCCGTTTTATAGAGCCGTCGTCTCTGTCGTAACGGCACACGACAGAGATGACGCTCTACAAAATCAAATCAAACCGATAGTCTCTTTCTAAAGGCCGATGTGTATTACTTTAGGCCGGGAAATGTAATGCGCTTGTCTAGTCAAATTTCGAAATTCCTTTATTTTCGTCTTTTCTTCTTCTCATTCCCTTCTCTATTTTTATCTGTCTCTCAATTCTGGCTAAACGTTTTAAAATTTGTCTAGGTAAATGCATTAAATATGATGCACGTACGTATCGGGTATCATCGATGAATTACATACGAGTACATATGATGATATACATGTATATGCTATACATATGTAAAGGCTATGCTACGCATGCCTGATGCACGAGGCAACTAGCAAGAGGAGGGCCATGTCCAGCAGTGGATACTGAAAGGGCTGACACATTGTATTGCATAAATATCAACGTGTCACATACAAATCCCAATAAATTGATATTTTTACAAAAATGTTTTCGTAACGTAACATTTATATCAACACAGTCATCAGCAGAATTCATCGTTTCAAGAACATCCTATATATCTTTGATACAAATTATTACATATATTTTTAATTTAAAAGCTAAGCTTTTTTCTGACGAATTTCAATTCAAAGTTTACGGACATTGGTATAATGAAGCGGAATAACGATTGTTTGCAAATGAATCGCGACGAACGGACGGATAATACGCATATTATTCAGTTGCCCTATGAAATATACATGAAGGTACGGAATTAGGCGTGGGCCACGCAAATGAGAGGGCGATATGCATTTTTATTGCTTGCGACATATTTCTTTTGAAGAATTTGTACCTTGTTTGGACGATGTTTTTCACATAGAATTTTCATTTTTAGATATATTCAACACTTCCTGGTTAAGTATGTAGGTCTATTTCTAACAATGGAGAGACAATGTAATAGTAGTAGTAGGAGGATGTACCTGTATGTATTTTTTTTTCTTCAAAATATTTTTTTTTAAATTTACTTATGTAGTCACCTACAGACACCCTCAACCCTCAACATGGGTAACACTGAATGTTTTTAGAATGTCAAAAATGAAATCAGTTATAAACATCTAAGTTGTTATATATTTTGTAATATTCTCCGCAACAATCGATACACTTTTTCGTGCGATGTGAAGAATTTGTGAAGTGAATTTGTGAATTCACTTTGTGAAGAATTCAGCCCACCCTTCTTTAGGCACCTCTTCAACAGCCGTTTGGAAGACCTTTACTGCTCCTTTTGCATTCATAAAATTATTCCTCTGAGTTTATCTTTTATTTAAGGTATTAAATAAAAATCACAGGGCGCAGGGTCGAGATTGTATGGCGAATGACCCTACATACAGTACTCAAAAATTATATTACTTCGTTTGTGTGGCGGAGTGAGCTGGGACGTTGTCGTGGTGGAGGATCGATCTGCTTCGTGGGCGTCGTTCTTTGACTTTTTCCAAAACAGAAGGCAAGCAGCTGTTCACATACCAGTCCACAGTTACTGTTCGTTTATTTTCTAAAGTTATAGTAGCAAAGTGGCCCAATCTGCCAAAAAAGGAGGCAATTATTCCTTTTCAGAACTCCATTCTTTCTTCACTTTCATCGGCAACTCTTAGATAGAAAACACCCACTGCGAGGATTGCCTCTTAGTTTCAGACTCACAGCAGAATATTCAGCTTTCATCACCTGTTACTATATTAAACACAACGTTATATTGACCATTATCGAATTTTTAATGCATTTGGAGACACCATTCAGTGTCACGTGTCAGTGTTTTTGAACTTCGCTCAAATTGTGAACGCAAAGCTTCCTTACACATCTAGCACAAAGCTTACTTACCCGTAGCTGATTGTGTAAAATAGTTTGAACTTGACTCATACCTCTTGATCTAATAATGATGCCCATATCTGCTGATATGTCGTTCGTTTGTCTGCTTCAATCATGAGCCGGCACAGTTTTGATGTTTTCTTCCGTCATCGCCGTGGCAGGAGGCCGTTCTCTAGCATCGTCACTGAGGTGGGTATGACCACGTTTAAATTCACTGAACCAGTTATAAACAGTGACACTGGATGGGGTTTCATTACTAAATGCTAACTTAAGTCTTTCATAATTTTGTTTCTGGTTTAGACCGCAACGAAAGTCATAAAAAATCATTGAACGAAAATGTTCTCTTGTTAAATTCATTTTTATGTATTCAAGTCGTATCCTTATAGAATAGGAAGTAAAGAATATGTGACAAGGAATTTCTTTATCCCATTACTACTTGAAATCTCTCTACTTGAAATCTCTTATCCCATCGCATGTGGTAGGTACATTTTAAGAGTATCTTCTGTAAGAGAAGTAACTCAGCAATCGGTCGCGCTCAGCGATTGTGGGATTGAATGCGAGAATGAAATATTACAAATTTTGTCTGTTATTTGTATGTATTACAGGCCAACATCGAATCCACTCCGTATTTGCAGCAATCATGTTAACACTATTAGCTGAAGACTACTGTGACAACAATTTTGACCACTTTACAGTGGGAAATGCAAGGTAGTCTTCTGTGAAAGAGGGGTAACATGGCAAGTCGAGCGCGCCCAGCAACTGTTGGATTGCAACGTGCACTCTCCCCCTCTCAAATTATTCAAAGATAAACTATTGTCATTACTTAACATACTTACGTAACTTACGATGTTTTCACCATATTAATATTTAAAATTCACTCTTTTGCCAGATGATTATTTTTAATTGTAATGAATTATTCCATCAATTCCTACGAGTTTGATCGAGCACCACGTGATTTTGCAGAAAAACCTTTTTTACACAATATCTAAAACAGTAAAACGTAAAACCGTATTGGTTTTACGATTAGGTTCGTTTGCTGGACATCAATATTTTAAAATGAAATGTCACTAGTCTCCGGGTTTAAAAAACGAACTTTAGTACAATGTAAATGTCACAGCACCAGCCCTCTTTTCGTGCACCGCTACAGCTGGACGTGTGCCTCCACGTGCAGATTGACTAGTGGACTTTGTCTTGACTTAAAAAACCACTCTGGTTAAGCGGGTTAGCAAGTTCACTCTTTTAGAGGTGGTGTAGTGCCCTGAAACTTGTGGTAGTCGCTTTATCATCTCTTAGTCGCTTTTTACGACACTTACGAGAAGAGATGGGATGGTATTAAGCTGGCCGACACCATACGCCCAATAATATAAATGTAGTATAAATGAAGTCAAAATCTTTATTAACTTATAGCATCCTGCAGAGCAGAGGCTTCCCTTGTAATTGCGAGCAGGTGTCGGATCAGAATGCATCACGCATTGTCGTGATGAAAAACGTATGCACGAGAATTAAAGACAAAAATTTGGAGCATGTGTAATCACTAATAACCAATATGCACTGGACCCTCGCTAATTTATCTATATACGTAAGTATAATCTAACAACTCGCAGTATAGTTATAAACTTCTTTGTTTTAGGCTTAGACTTAGGGGCAGCCCTAGGCTGCCCTTAGGCTCGTTGCTGCACACACTCTTTGCTCCTGGCTGAGCGCCTTTTGGGCTCGCCCTAAACTATACATGTCCGGTGACTCTTGAAAAGCCATTAGGGGCACAAGAATTTTGCCATTCCAAAAAAAAAACACATCCCATAGAGAAGAAGTCAAGTCTGCAAGTTCCAATTTCTAGTTTTCGAAGTACCACATCGCGAGAGATCCTCAGCGTTGTAATTAATTGTTTAAAATGCAAACGTGAAGTTATTACTCGTATATGCTAATCCAATCCCAAGTTTGGAGTACGGCGTTGTTACCCTTACAGTTAATATAGTAATGGTTGTGCATGGATCACGATTCAAATTCGTAGTTGTATTTGGTGTTTGCTATGTGCTTTGGAGTGCTGCCGAACATGAAATTGAATAGAAAACGCACTAATCACCGATTTGCGATTTCCTTCATATATTCCGTGCTCAAAATAGTCAAGCTGTTTTTTTAATATTGTTATTTTCTCCTTCGTTTCCTTTATTTGTATTTTAATATTTATAAAATAAGATTGTTAATGTTTAAATACTTTTCATTATAGTTACTATTTATTCGTTTCGGATGCAATTTTTCTTCGTTGGACGTGAATTATTTGTTTCACAGATTTAGGTCCTGATAGACGATTCTAAGACTGCTTTGATTAGATTTAGACCTAACCTCTAACCTCTATTCAGATTACATAAGGTGCTATAAAACATGACTGTGACTAATACCGAACCTCTCCGAGAATCGTCTCTTTAGTCGGACCTAGGTGTTATCATTAGTGTAATAGTGTTTGATCTATGGGCAGTTTTAAGTACACGGTGTCAAAAATATGGAATGACATACACCGCCACCTATTCGTACAAAGCCAAACTTAATTTCATTTAAAAAACTTTGTTTTACGCCGCTGTATTGTTTGCTGATTATATTTATATTTTTTCTTCTTTTTATTTTTTCTGACCCATTTTTATATTTACATGCTGAATTAGTAGTGTTGTAAGGTCTAACGTATGTGTTTGTGCTAATGTGTGACAGTATTGCCTACAAATATGTAATGTGACGCATTTAGATTAAGGGGCTGTGCTGAAAACCAGCGCTGGTTCAGTGTACCCATTGCCAGTAAATTAGAAATAAGTAATTAGATGTAAATGTTTAATAAATCATTATTGGCAATAAAGAGCGTTTTTATTTATTTATATTTTTATTGTTGTAAGTTGTTACTTACAACTGTTATGTTATGTTATCATTGTTATGATAACATCCCTTAACAAAGGAAGAGCCCCAATGGATGCTATGTCCCTATATAATATATGCAATGATCACTAAGTTTTCCCATCCCTCATCTAGCAGTTCAATTTTAAGGTGCCCTCACGCCCCATATCCCTCTTCGAGGAACTATTTTCCATGTCTAACTCCGGTAAACGCGCGTCACTCCTACAATTTTAGTCTCCATTTAGCCGACATATTTAACCGTGGAAAAGATGACAGACTTCTCACTTGAAAAGCATACCCCATGAGTCTTCGAGTTTCACAGAACATTTTCATTCTGGTGTCCACCTTCGCACCATATTTCCCATTTCATAACTTTTGCTTTTATATAACTTTAGTCCGCCACTTAAACCATAATTTTTCTTGCATCTCACTGGAAAACATCTTTTTATCTTATATATTTATTGCAAGATAATATAAGAAGATGTTTTCCACTAAGACACAAGAAGTCACACATCTTAGGAAATAGTTTTATCTTTATATTTATTGTGTAACTATTGTTTTATGTTTCTGTCTAAACTCCATTGCCGCTCTTTTCTCTTGAATAAATAAAAAAGTAATGGGAAGTAATCTAAAAACTACGCAACGGAGTAAAAAACTTTGAGCATACGATATTATTGATAGTTCTTCGCCCGAACTTGGCCCGAATGGAGGCACTCGTGGAGAAAAATAAATCAGTCGATCCATTCATCACGCTTTAATTATCAAGATGTAGTGATCCGCTCTACAATGTTTTCCAATAATGACAATATGTATTAAGTAAGACTTAACAATTCAAAACGCGACCAAGCTAATAATGTCTTCCAACGGGAAACACTTGCAGCTAGAGCTACTTGAATCCCCACTTAAATGAAATCCCGCGTAAATTGTATTGTCATGCCAGTTTTCGATTGGTCGATTGTGTCAATGCTGCCAACAGCTATAACCGAATCTCGGTCGGAAGTGAAACAATTGTTAAAAATGAATTATTTTCAGAAACAAAATAATATAAATCAACCTAATAAGTTCATATTATTCATTTTATAAAAGAATCTGACACAATAATCTAACATTAAAAAGCTTTCATTCTCGAGTAAGTATGGAGAATCGTGAATATTATTCGTAAATGCTCTCTTTCATATCGGCAGCCATTGACTCGTATAATACGCTGATATTTTTCAAAAGGTATTTTTTATGAGTGTTTCACCTCTCCATCAAAATTTAAATTCGTGAACTGCCTTTATGCGCAATAAAAACGCATTTTGTACGACAAAGTCGCGGACATTATACGTTTTATAACATAAACACGTTTATGGTTCATCCAACTGGCGACAGAACCGCTGTAAAAGTTTAACATCCGACATTTGATGTACTACCCTCATTTGCATTTGTATTATAGTTAAAACAGGAAAATTAGCGGAAATATAGAGTATATAGCGAAACATTACAATTACCTCATTGCAATCGCAATTATTCGTTTTTATATATCGGTGTAACCTTGATATATATATTACTAATTCCTTAAAATTCTTAAACAATTACAATTGCGGCGGCAAAGTGAACTAAAATCAATAAGTACCGTCAATAACTTTTTTCTAGTCTGTTCTTAATTAGAGACCAATTATACTAAATTACTTCTTAATAAAAAAAAAAGATTAAAAATTTAAATATAAAACATTCATTATTTGCGACTCAGTTAAAAATGTTTAAAGTGTCAAAAATAGAGTTTAGTAGCAACGAAAATTTACTTTTAACGACTTGTATATTATAACATATGGCAAAATGACCTTACATCTGAGTCAGTCTCTAAAAATATTCTGATTCATGTAATGCAAAAAAATAATATTTAAAAATAGAAGTCGTTGATTTGTGCTAATATTTTTAAGATTATAATATATGTACGCTACAACAGAGTAAGTGGTACAATATATTGTAAGTAAAACCTGGTTGGTCTTGTAAATATTAGATTTTCCATCAGGCTCTGTGCCTAATTCACCTTATCCATTGTAAGAGGAGGGTGCGTAAGTATATTAACATAATGCCGAACTCATTTTCACACCTAAGTGACATCACACGCCAGACAAAAGTATTCGGTAATGTAACACTCGCTCTTTCCTGCTATTAACACGGGAGACACTGTGTTGTTACAACTTGATATTTTCGCGTTTAGAGTGCCTCAAATGAAAGATGGGACTGGGAAAGCCTAGCAAATAAAAAAACCGAGTTATCACACTCATCACTAAAAAGAATAGGGAAAATAATGTTGATACTTCAGTTCAATACTAAGGTAATTTTATTATTAATTTCTATGCATTATATTCACAATTTTTCTGTGGTAGTTTTATAGAATCACAACTTCATATTTAAAAATTTCTGAAAATATTTATGTACTTATATAAGGTACCTACACCAACAGTATACATATAACTATATTGTAATATAAGACTTAATAATGACATTATTATTATATAGTAAAATTCTAAGTGAGTTGACAAAATGACTCGTATCTACTGCGGTCCATCCGCATTTCCTTGATACGGAGGTGCCGCGTACTGTTCAGTCCAAAAAATATTTTATATCGCGAACCCGTAGGCTGTGCAACGAACTGCCTCAAGAGGTCTTCCCATTAAGCTACGATATGGGGTTCTTCAAGAAAGCTGTGAATAGTATTTTGCAAGGTCGGCGGCGCATCCGCATGCCCCCTGGTGTTGCAGGTGTCCATGGGCGGCGGTAACACTTACCATCACGTGGGACCGCTTGCTCGTCCGCCCTCTTGTCTATAAAAAAATATCTAAGGAAACAGTATCTACGTTCCTAATATTGCAAAATGTTATCATTAGTTTATCTATATTCACAATAAAAGTACTTAATTAAAATAAGAGTATACAGCAAACTTAATAAAATTTGACGCATAATAAAATTAATAATGCTGACACAATTTACACAATTTGTCAAAAAGTTACAGATAAATTAGCATTTTCTGGCGTAAAACAGAAACAAATCCCATGAGAGGAGGGTATTTTAGTCGATAATACCCCTTTGGTACTCCTTAGAGACGGTACACGGAATACGGTGTCTCCGGCACGAAAACATCCATTAATTGTATAAGACATTGCCTCCCACGCGAACTAAAATCAATTAATCACACCGCACGTCGATTATACCTAACACAATACAGGAGAAGAACGGTATGGAGCTTTCATAAAGACCGTTGTAGGGCCTATATACAAAATCTAATTAACCAAATAGACGAGTAAATAGGGTGCGAGTCATATAGATTATTCTAATATGTAGGTTAATCTAAAAAATGTACCTTTAGTACCTGCGATAAAATTAATTGTACTTCAACTGATCATGAGATAACATTCTATTAGTGTGGCCGGGCTACAACGCAAACGTAATTACTTTTATTGTGAACACAAAAAATACACCTAAAGTACCTTACATTTTTTACATAACACTTGATGTTGGCAGATACTGTGGCCGGGCCACGCATCACACTAATCTCGGCGCCAGTGAAACATTTTTGATTTTTATACATTTTCACAAAACAGTAAGCATTTTACAAAAAAAAACTTTAGGTCTAATCGTCTGTCTGTCGACTGTCGTCGTCTAAGTATATTGTGGTACTTTCACAGCTAACGCCTCTGAAACAGATAAGTTAAATTGATTTTGGTGGCGTCGTAATTAAAAATATCGTTGTTTACATTGTTTGCGTTAAACATCACTTCATCAGCTTCAATGTGATGATACATGAAGTTGGCCATAGTTTTTAGGGTCTTTTTAGGTTATTATCGGGAATTGTTCATTAGAAAAGCGGGCGCAAGTGTCATTTTATTTTTATGCTGTAAGTTGGTAGCACTGTATGTACATATTTGTCATGTGAAGTTTTGGTGCTATCTGTCGACTTCTTTTTTTAAAACTGTGTTTGTTAACAACTTCAAGTGTGCTCTGCGAATTTTATGGTGAATCGAACAAAGAGTTTGCACAAATTTTGTTTTGCCCATGTCTTGTGTTGAATCGTTGAAAATGTTAGAGTATGGTGAGACAGCTTTGTCAAAAACACGAGCATGTCCGGTGACTCTTGAAAGGGCATTAAAGCCACAAGAATTTTATCACTTCGAAAAAAAAACCGTACTCGATTGGTACAAGCCACTAAAAGATTGGAGAGTTATAGTTGAAGACTTGCTCCGTCCGGTCGATCTTCAATGTCTTCGACTGACGAAAATATCAACAAAATGAAGTAATTGTGATGGAGAATCGTCATTAAAGCTTAAAAAAGATAACTCGGGAGCCGGACGGACATGTTTCACGAAAATCATGAATCCGTTCGCACCATTTTAGTTGATGTTTTGGGTAAGAAACGTATCGCGGTACGGCTAGTTCCGAAGGAGTTGAATTTAGTGATTTCTTTTATCAAAAACTCAACGTATTCGCCAGATATGGCTCCGTGTGACTTCTTTTGTTCCCGAAACACAAATTACACCTTCGTGGAAGACATTTTGAGTACATTGATGTCATAAAACAAAAATTGCCGTAGGAGCTGAAGGTCATAGAGAAAAGTGCCTGCAAGAAGTGTTTCGACAACTGGCTTATTAGTTGACGTAAATGTATCGCATCAAATAGAAATGGAATAGAAAAGTCCAAATGGGGTGAACCCAATCCGTACGTGGAATATTTTTGAAAAAGACAAGTGATGCAGAGCCCAAAACAATTTTTTTTTTGAATTTTTGTCTGTCTGTCTGAACGCTCATCACTCAACATTAAGGGTAGGTACTTTCAATCCAGATCGATTATAAAGCTTCCACGGCCATCAAGCCTAGTCAGCCTTAATGGTCACATACTATACGCGTATACAAGTATACGCGCATGAAATCCTGGGCATTGCTAGTTTATAAGTATAACACATTAAGTGAGGTGGAGTAATGTGCGTAATTGTAAGTAATTTTTTCGAGTCAAGTAATTTTTCCAGTCATTTACGACTAGATGAAGAAGGAAGGACTTGGCAACACTATAAAGTTGGCCGTTGACAAATGAATAAGAAGAAGTATTCTTGTTATAACTTTTAACAAGACTTGTTTCCATCGTGTGATGCTCGTTAATCTTAATTATTAGTTTTTCCGATTAATAACTTGATACGCGTATCCAGATAAATCTCTACGTAAAATGATATAATTAGCACTATGTGTTCGTTTGTCTTTTATTTACACTTATCTTGGAACTACGACTTGAGAGCTCTGAGTTTAAAGATGTGTTTTTTTTATGTACGAAGGCGGCAGACGAGCTTACAGTCCACCTGATGGTAAGTGGATACTGTCGACCATAGACATCCGCGATACATGCCAACATTAGTCCAAAATGACAAACGTTGGCACGCCCCCGGATGCGATGCCTACCTTTGGAGATATAGGAATGGATTTGAAGAAAGGGTTGGGAAAATGGGGAGGAATAGGTTGGGAATGGGCTCTGCCACATCTCACTCACTACCGAAACACGTACGTACATTATGGAAATAAGATAAAGTGGGAAATGCAGTACATTTCAAGGTAGTCTTCTGTTAGAGAGGGATAACGTGGATAACGTGGGAGTCGAGCGCGCCCAGTGGCTGTTGGAATGCAGAGTGCACTCTCCCCCTCAAAATTGTTATCTTTAAAATTTAACATAGGAACTTCCCCTTTTACCTACCGTTCGTCGCATCTGACTGGACTACTGACTCTGAGTTCGGATTGTTATTCTTTGTTATGATTAAGAACTATTGAAAGTAATATAATCTATACATATAATAAAACCGTAAAAGTGTTGAGTCTGTACATAGACTTAATTTACAAATATAAAATTGAAGGTTTCTTTAGAAGCTAGAGAACCTAAAATAGATTTGTTTTTTAATTTTTGTCTGTATGTTTGTTTGTTTGAGCATCATATAAAAACTACTGAATGGATTTTGTTTGGGTTTTCACTAATGTATAGCTAAGTATCCGGAAGGAAATCCGGTGGACGTGTCACCTTCATTATGACACAATAATAGTGAGAATAGTTTAAAAATATAGATAAAAGAGAATTTAATAGAATTTAATAACCTAAAAGCATTTTATCTTAAAACATCTCTCAAATTATCTTAAAAAAAATTCAATCACTATACAAAAATAGTTAAAATACTGAGAACCTACAAACAAAGCGTCGCGATTAAGTATTTTGTTCTAATATTTTCTATTATTTTACCCTACCATAATTTCGTCGTAAAGGAATCTATTAATAACGATCACAGCAGGGAGTGCGGGGAGGGGGGATAAAACGTCACCTCGATTACAAAGGGGCATTATTTAACCGCTTGTAGGTGTTAGGTGTAAACATACGGTGCAGTTTTGTGTCCGGAACCGTCGTAGATGGAGTAAATGGCGGAGAAGCTGACATCTGGTAGTGATAAAATGCACTACAGTGAAATCAGCAAGATATCAACGAGTTTGTGTGAGTGCACACCCATAGTGTACAGTGCGAACCATTTCAACAATCGAATTGGATAATTCGGCACCCACTCACAAATGCGAAGCTCATGGCTCGTTGCGAGGACTATTTCGACAATCGGATTGAACAATTCGGCACCCACTCAGTTCCAAAGCTCATTTTTCGTTGATTTCACTGTACCATCGTCTAAATATAAGAACATAGAGGACTCATCGCTAAAACAGAAGAGAGGCTGAATTAGACTCAGTGAGTTCCACAAGCTCGTAGTTACATACTTCGATATCGTGGGCCCAATCTCTGCTATATTAATATTCTATAAAGCGCTCATATTTCACTGGCCGCACCCCAATAAAATATAAGTACTATTCTCTGATATCTGCGCGAAACGGCGATTCGTTTTGGTAAACATGGCAGACAAAAAGATAATCCGTCTTGCGATAAGTGGACACTGCGGGCATTTGGAGGTTTGTTTTTATTAAAGTTAATCTTCTATAAGTTAATAGGTACTATTAACATATGCGGCTTAGATTACACAGTACACAGGCTCACGGTATGGTATGGTAAACGCTGTATAGGCGAAGTCTACCCGATTCGTAGCATGTCAATTTCTAAAGCGCGCGCCACGAGCTGAAAGAACTTCGGTCATTGACACGAGCGACCACTTTATTAGACCCCTCATATTAAGGTTCAATAATATGAGGGGTCTAGTAAAGTGGTCGGTATGCGACGATTTCATACAAATCCCTTTGCGTCTTAGCTGAACTCAAGTCAATGATTGAAATTCTTTCTGCTCGTGGCGCGCGCTTTAATTAATACATATATATGTTAAACACAACGTTGGCGGATATATCCACAGGCCTTATGTTTTTATCGGTAATGTCTAATAAACTTTCCTAAGGTAGGAGTTGTGATTTCATGACGCCTATTCAGTACTTCTCAGACTTAATTATGCTTGCTGAATATTCAACGTTCAGAGACAAGGCCGTTTTATACGCACAATAGATAATTAATTTATAATTACTAATTATTATATAAAAGTATAAAATATAATGTAAGGTTATGGTTTTGTTCTCTTTCATGAAGAACATATTCGTATAACGAGTAGGTAGGTACCTACCTACATTTTTAATGTATACAAAAAGTAACCAAACCTTTTCCGAAGTTGGAAACAATCGATTCTAGTCGTGATACTTAATTGACATACGAGAATATTACGGGTATTATTTTATAAAAGTATCAGTTTTTTGGCTTTGTATTTATAACGTATGAAATATTTAGTAAAAAATAAATAAGAAAAAAATGATTTGTTGCAAAAAAATTTCGTGAAATTTAACTTAAAATCATAAACTGCATTCATAGTATACGTATATGTTGTAATATTAGGTATTAGTTATATATAGTTGTTTTTATTATTTATTATTTGGAGTTTTATTTTTATTAAAGTTATTCTTCTTAATGTTAAAATATACCTTAGTTATATTATTTTAGTTTCAATTTAGCATTTAAATACTTTGAGAAATCAAGAATTCGGAATAATAATAGTGATACAAATACCATACCATACAATCAGCCTAGTCTCTCCACTGCTGGATATATGCCTCTAGGCTCGCCACCACACACGATCTTCAGCTCTTCTCACCCAACTACCACCGTTAAATTTCTTCAAGTCATCGGTTCACTTGGCCGTCCAGTAAACCATCCAGTAGTGGATCCAATATTCTATGTACTTTTGAATATCGAAAGTCAATTAAATTGCTAACTCAATTATCGAAAACTGCTTACCTCATAATATAACACAAAATCCTGACCTTAATATTTTCAACAGCGTTTTCAATCTATTGACATCATAACAATGGTTTCATGATCGTCCGAATTTACCCACAAAGGCCTACAATGCCCCGCTTATCCCCTGTCGATAAGCCCCCTCGATACATCGATAATATCAAAGTATATCGATGTTACGGGTAAATGATTAAATGAGACATTCCATAAAATGCCATAAAAAAACTAATCTGTTTTTTTTTTAATTTGATATTTTCCCCCAAAATAAACGCAAATTAAATAAAGCTTCTCAGTTTGTTACTATGCACTACTCACTATACGCTACTATGAAAAAGCCGCACACTTCATAAACAGCTGCTTGTCGAATCGCTACGAACACACAGACACCGTCCCCGCCGGCGGAGACGTGGACGTCCCCCTCGTTACACCGTTAACACACACCGGCCCTCAGCCAACACTTTCACTAGGCATCGGCACGTGCCTGGGCTCTTCTCGCCGACTCGCGACCCCGCGGTATCCCCCCAATGCAACGCCCTAAGCCGAGGTCCGTTCCTTCCGCCGGTTTACCAGCGGGGGAGCTCTTAGGCTTGTTGCAACCACACTTTTTGCTCCTGGCTGAGCGCCTTCTGCGCTCGCCCTAAACTAAACAAGTCCGGTGACTCTTGAAAAGCCACTAGGGCCACAAGATTTTAGTCAATCTGAAAAAAAAAAAAAGAATCGCTACGAAGTATGTTAATCAGTGAGAGTGTACGTACGCGGTGAGTGGTCTAAGTCATAGAACAAAAGTTGTTAGTTTTATTGTTAGAAATTTTGTATTATTTTATTTAACACCGTACAGCAAGAATACTCACATTCATTATTATTGAATGTTATGTTGAACATGTTAAATGCGTTGTCATAACAACGTATAGTGTACACGAATCAACCAAACATGATAAATTATAAGTATACGGTTTGTATAGGTACTTATAATTTATCATGCTATACGATTTGTAATCGAACCTTTCTGAAGCCTTAATCATGAACAAACATGATCGTTTATTGACCTGAAAATTTTACGTACCTTTTTTTAAATCCGGATGATCTAGATTTTTCTAAATTTTTCATATCCATTTGCTAAATATAAACATTACTACTAAAAATAACATTTTAGTCAAACAAATGTATAGTAATAATACTTTATTAATTAATTAGAAATTAATAATACTTTATTGGCTGCTTTAACTCCACATACAATTTATTTCAAACAAAATTATATCACCGGAAGTTTCCAGCAACAAAGGAAAACGTTATTTATCAGCTATATTGGCTGGCTTCACTCCACACAGGGGTATCAAGTTTCAATTACATCAAATCCTATTGCAATGTGACCTCGCAATTATCCGAACCTTAGCTATCCAAATACTTGATTATGTAGCCGTGCACGGTCTTCATACACAATGTACACACATAGCATTAACTGAGCATGCATATATATTGTTATACTATCAGTCTATATCTCCCCACTACTGGACTAGACCCCAAGGCTCATTTGGGATCTTGTGTTCCTCGTATAGAGCCACTACCGGTAAACTTCCTCAAGTACTCGGTCCACCTAACCTTTGCTTACTTTGCTTCAATTTCATTTTTATTTTATTGTTATTATTACCTTTAACTTAGGCAAATATGTATAAAGGGTATGGAAACAAAAAAACTTTAAATTCCATTAACGAAATAGGTTAATTATTCACAGCAATTATTCTGGATAAACCAGGCTCAACTGCTATTGCAGCTTCCTCAAAAATGTCTGTTTTGATTATTCTTTAGCCTTTTTAACGTCCCATTGCGGGGCACGTCTAGTAAATCACTAGTGGTACTCACTAGGGGGTTAATTCCCACTGGACCCAAAGCCGATGGACCCAAAGCCCAAACCAACCCAATGCTCCAGATTTTTTTCTAATTTTTGAACTAACGTGCTAAATAGTGATACTCTTTTAAAATACACATTTAATTAAGTAGAAAGAAAGTGGTACGGGCCGAGGATTTGAACTTATGACCTCACGATTGAGAATTAGATTCCTCTAAAGTCGGATTTTTATTTGAATCAGAGATATGACATGTAGAACTGTCATACAAAGTGAAATTTGTACGGAGATGCCACTTCATTGACAGTTCTACATGTCATATCTCTGATTCAAATAAAAATCCGACTTTAGGCTGCCATTGCTTCGTTCTGTTGTCTGTTGTTTTAAATTTGTCGCTCTTTCTGTTTTGGTTTTACTGGATTATCTCTTCTAGCGATCTTTGCCATTCATTATTTCGGTACCACTGATACCAGACAGTACGTTCAAAATACAAAATCGTACATTATCCGTAACATACCGATATCATCGAATTTCGACTCAATAATGGGGCTTACGGAAGCCTATGTTAAACGATTCAATTTCTTTCAATAATGCAACGAGGTTCATAAGTGGGTATCTTTCTTTGTTGGGTATTTTTATATTGACAACGTATCTCAAAGGAGAAATGTGTTATTTTGTCCTTTTCTTTAAATAAAAACGTAAAACTGAAAAAATGGAACATTTTCTTCATCTTCAATCCGTTAGAGTTTCTACTCCTAATCAAGGTTAGCGATCATTGTGCGCGCCCACTCTTCTCCGTCTAAGCATCTGGTATTTTCGGCTATACTAATGGTATTTTGTCACGTCATGCGCAATGCAACTTGCAACTTGTAATGCATGGTAGAATACAGGATCGCCATAAAACTGTATAGGGCGGCATGAGCACGAAGTCTTTATTCTGTTCAGCAGTGTTTCGTGTGAAGATAGCCATGCTGATCGCCAACCCCCATTAAGAAATGGCACACGAAGTAGATTACGACTAGTAAGAAGTAAACTGGAATTATTTACTACAATATTTTGTTTCACTAACACTTAATAGCCACAGAATAGATACCAGAACTTATAGAAAATATTCTACATAACTAAGTCCGCTGTTTATCACAATAAAGTGAGACTAATTAAAAAAAAAAAAACAACATAAAAATGACTTTGATATATGAGGCAATAGAACCGAAAATAACGCTTTTACCGAAATAAGGAATTAGGCATAGAGAAAAAATTAATAGAACTTAAAAGGGTAGTTTAGAAAGAATACTGTTCGGCATCACAGATTATACAAAATGTCATTGATATAACGCAAACCCTGAAACATTTCAACCAATTTTTAAAATATGCAGGTTGTTCCATCGGTGGTGGATCAAAGCATGTAATGTTTGTTGTAATAGCTCACTTTTATACTCTGTATTTTTTACTATGTATTTTTATATCTGTATTCTAATTCAATATTTTTAACCTCTGTAACTCATTACCCATCTATATGAATAATAGCACTGGCTGGAAACTGTTCGAGATCATAAATCTGTAATTCAAAAATTCATAATACCATCGAATTCTGTCAAGAAAAAGAACACTGAAAAATCTAAGGCCCCGCACAGTCAGTTATTGTTTTGGAAGCGATCAGGGAAGACGTATTGGAAAAAGTCACACGCCTGTTCCGGGGACTGAGCTATCCTGGACATCACATCTGGGCCACTACTCTCCTCGACTGCCGCAGCTCTGGTCCGTCGCTCTTTGGGCGCTGGTGCTCTACCCGGGCGCCGCTTCTTGCGTCTGGCCGCTATCGCCCCGTCCGACCGCTGTGTCCAGTCGGCGGTAGTGCCCGCTCTACATCACTCTGTGCGTGCGCTCTGCTAAGCGCCGCCTCTACTACATCCTGACCGTGAGTTTTTGGTGCTCGTGAACTAGAAACAGACACTTACAAGACTCTTTATTTAAGTATCATACTAATTTTCCTCTTTCTAAAATTTTGTATTAGGTTATTCTATAAATTATAAGGAGCTATTGAAACAAATCCTACCTCTTTCCACTCTAGTAGAAGTTGATTACCCCCTTTTAGTTATATCTAGTAGGGTAACACGACAAGCAAGCATCAAAGCATACATGCCAACATGATTTTGAACATGATGTTAGCATGTATCGCGGTTGTCTATGGGCGACAGTATCCACTTGTGGACAGTCTGCTGTATGCTAGTCTGCCGCCTTTGTCTATAAAAGAACAGGGAGCTGAGGGATTAACCCCTATCGATTTAACCCCCATATATTATGTTCTACGATATTGCCTAGTTTAGCTGATATGGATGGAACTTTCACTAAAATTTTAGTTAAACTATGGAAGCTTAATTATTATCGTTATGTTGTCAAAACTATTTGAAAAATCAAGATTTCAAGGCTTGATTTTTTTTACAGAACGTGCATCACTGATAGGCTTATTTTATCACAAAATCAATTCCTTCATTGGACTGAAACGGTCTTTGAAAGAAATTCGTAACTAAGAGTCTTCTCTAAGATTCAATAATTCTTTACCATCATTACACTCGCTTTCATTTAAAAAAACTTTTAAATGGTTTAACAATATTATACGAAAATGTTCTCGTTCGAATTCCATTTTTCTAAAGAAAAGCGCGCGAAATGCAATAAAAAGGTGAATAAGTAAATGCAATAAAAAGGTGAATAAGTAAATGCAATAAAAAGGTGAATAAGTACAACATTTTTATTTTTTTCGTTTTGACTAAATGGATTTCGGAATTCGAATTTCAAATAAATGATGTTGTAAAAACGGCACAGCTCATATGAGTTCTCTTTCTGAAATTTGAGTATCTTAAAATTTACCAAGTCACCGTAGGGGAGAAGGAGGCACCTTAGCACATTTTTCATATTTTGGCTTGTAACAAATCAACTGTAAAGAAAAATTTAAACAACATATTTTTCTTAGCTTTCTTAGTCTTTGATTAGTATAATAATGACGAGACGTTTCAATTTGATAAAAGTTGTATGATGATATCTTTGTTTTTTTAAAAGCCGAATTTGTTCAAATCTGCCTCTCCATGGGGGCACATTTGAATCGACATGGGGCAGTTTTGAAAAACTGGTTTAAATGCAGGAAATAGAGTGAATAAAGTACTAGTTTGTTGTTAATATAATCATATATATTGTCACAGACTCAAAATCAAACAAAAAAAAAAATATATCAAACGTTATGCTTATTAAAACTTGTCGAACGTGAAAGACTTGTGTTCTCAGGCTTTCGCAAAGATAAGTTTTTGTGCCTTTGCATAAATCCTTTCATCCACTCTATGCCTGCCTGTTTATTTTCCGTCCATTTTGCTGGACATTTATGTAAAGCTGTTGCATATTCAAAAGCTAACGATCTTGCACTTTTGTAGGTGAGGCCATAGTTCATTTTTGAACTTTTCATTGAGGTATTTTTCCAGCATTTTTTCCTCGTCATTGGTAAATATCTGAGCAACAGTGTATTTACTTGAATATACTTCACTCCGAGGAGCTATGTTTTCTTTATACTTTTTAACTCGATAAAAGAGTGTGCTCGGCGTGAACCCATATATATCAGCAGCTCTCCTAAGTTTCGTAGTTCCGTTTATGACGTTTAAAACGGCTTTTAATACATCGTCTTCATTAACAGTACCTTCCCGCTTTTTTTTATATGTTCTAACCATCCTATAAATAAATAGTTATAATTAGTGATGCATTTAATTAGAATTAGTATTACATTTAGAATATATAAAGAGTCGCATATTTGTAGATATCATTTAAAACGGGGCTGGGGCACATTTGTTCAAATCTGCCCCTTTTCTTTTGATCAAATCTGCCCCATAGTCACTTGAAAGATAAACATTTACAAAAAAAATATATAAAACAACCGTCAACCAAAAAATACCATGTAAATGAAAAACTAATAAGTATTGGATAAACTTGTAAAACAATTAAGTGGTAAACATTTACTCACGTGATTGATAATTTCTTACAACATTTATTTTGATTTTAAACTTCGACGGCACAAAAATGAAGAGAGGTTATAACTCGATTTCACGTATAAACACACGCGCTCTGTGACTTGACGTTTGACATACCCGGTGTTGCCAACATTAAAATAGAGTTGTGGCATAGACTAATACAAAGCTGCCTTCAAGAATCAACAAATTCAAATCTGCCCCTGTGCTAAGGTGCCTCCTTCTCCCCTACGTAATACAAATAAACCAAAAATAAGATATTTAAGTATTACGCACATCTATTACTCCTATGTATTACGCACAACGATAAGAGTCGCTAAAATTTTAAGATAATTATTCCTTTTTCCCTTTAATTGAGTCAGAAGACATAAATTTCATCAATACCCGTTTACGAGTACTCGTAGGTGGTATCTCCTACTCGTAAATGAGACTTAATTTGAAACGTTCAAAGAGCAACGAGTGTGACAGTCTTTTTCGTATTCAAGCACGTACTGTCATTACGGGCGTTTTAATGAGTGAGGTGACCACGATTTAACATTTTTAAACGATTAAATCTTCCTTTAAAGTTAAAAGATTACTTCCATGCAGAAATTTCAAATCTGAAATTGTAAGAAAGTATCCTTGAACTACCTGAAAGTGTTCGTAAGTCGTTTAAAAGCCCGCCCACTCGGATGTCACTTCGAAGAGGATTTTATAATAACGTCCGTTCCTAAAAGACTATAGTCAATTCGTTTTAATTTCGTACATTAACTTCACCTTCTCCTGTTCGCCTATTACTTGTTCTCTTTTTGTATTATTGGTACTGTTGAGCCAAACAAGACTAGTACTAGACTTATCAATTACTTACTTGAAAATTGTAACATCCTTTTTCTGAAAAATTGTTTAGAATACTAAAGAGTAGATAAAAATATATACGGCTCATCTTATAGTCTCAACTAAATAGTTTGAAACTACTGGAAAGGAAGTATCCTCAAGTCGTCAAAAAAGAGTGTCCTCAAGATTTTTAAAAGCCTGGCCACTCGGATGTCACTTCAGAGAGGCTTCCGTGTCACGGCTGTCCCTCAAACGCCGTCGTCAGTCTGTCTTAATTGCCAACAATAACTCGCCTTTTAATTAAAAAGGGGACGCTATTCTAGGATCCCTTATGTGAAATTAATTTTAAGGACGGCTAGCACTGCCCGTGACTAAGTTCACGTGAACTTTAGAGTGATTCCCGTGGGAATTCTATATAGGATCTAGATAAAAAGTACTCTATAACCCGTGTACTCTATGTGTTAACCCGTAACATGAGCTATAAGTAATTATGCCAAGTTCCATTAAAAATCGTCCAGTATTTTTTGCGTGATGCGCCTTCAGACTGACAGGCAGACAAAATAATTAAAATTTTTTTTTTCTTTTTAAAGAAGTGCGAATCATATACAGTCCTATATACGATTCGCACTTTAAAAAAATTGTACAGGCTTTGATACGATTTTATTATATGTATAGATCTCTTTGCGCCAATACTTTTCCATTGAATTATCTCATATAATAGTTATTCTTGAGTAGCTATAAAGTAAAATTGTTTGTAATCTAAAATAAAAAAAAAAACTGAAATCTACCGTAAAAAGTACTAGGTAGTGAGTGAGAAAAACTAGAGCCCATTTACCATCCTATCTTATCCCTCCTGTCCCATCTAATTTAGAGTACAATAGAAGAAAAGAAACTCTTTATACCATTATATACATTAATCCCCATCTCACACCATCCTCCAAGGACGAATGGCAAGTGTAATTGGATGAAGAAATCTTTTTGTTCCATTATATAATACTTCCTTTTCCACATCTTCCCAAAACTTCTTTCTTCAAATACCCTTCACAATCGCTAAAGGTGGACAATGACACTAAATAATGACACCTTCAATGACCTATACCTCGTAGAAATCCTTGTGTCATGCTTCAGTTCAACTACCTAGATCCGTATCAGAAAAGACAAACGCTTGTAATATTTAAAGAAACACTTTATTAAACTAAAAATTTATAAATGTATTTAAATGTCACTTTTAAATAAATATTCGTTCAACCATGAATCGAGCCCGGGTCCTTCTACACAACTTGTCTTAAATTAATTCTTAATTAAGTTTATGGACATCTCTATAGATTCAAGTATAGTCTATGGTTGATGAAGCGCAAGAAACGGCAGATAAATTAATTTAAAAAAAAATAATGTCTACAATGTCATTAGATGCGTGCCAACGTTCGTCATTCTGGACTGAAGTTGGCATGTATCACGGATGTCCATAGGCTACAGTTTCCACCTTACCATCAGGTGGATTTTATGCCAAAATATAATTTAAAAAAAATCCTTTAATTAATTTATCCGACCACTATACAAAACACCACACATTAGGGCACTACTTTCACTTACTCCTGACTGAAACAGTTTGGTACCACTGCACTACTCTCACTTACCACAGTTTGTTACCATTTGTTATAATTGATATTGTTCGTAATTTTTTCGCACACTTTTCATGATACCCTCCGCACTCACCTTTGTCTCTACTAAACCGTTTTTCCTAACTCATGGTCGAAGATTTGCGTTATTTTATTAATCAAAGTTTAGAGGCAACGGATGAAACAGGGTTCTATTTAATTAAACTTTCGCCTCCTCGTAAATCCTTTAGGATTTCTTTAAGGTAATAAAGAAGCGTAATGAGATACTTTTACTTAAAAGGTGAGTTATGTTCAAACGTGCTTACATTATTATATTCGTGTAAAAATAGCATCAGCCTATAACCATATTGAATGCTTCAGTTCAATTAAATGTTAACTATATTGATCGATTCTTTACAATCAGTAAAAAAAATACACGACTGTTCGTTCAAATAATTCTACTTAGTATTTTCCAGAAATTATTGATCTTGATCTCTACAATAGGTAGATTCTTCGAAATCTCCCTTCCAAATATTCCAAAGTAGTTCCTATATATATGTTACAGTTAATACCCGTTTTCACTAAAAACGCGTTTTTCCTAGTGAAAACTAGTTTTGACTGAACGCCTTCGTTACAATTAGTTTTTCGTAGTAAAAACTAAAATTTAGTGACAAACAAAGTTGAACATTAGTTAAAACTAGTTTTAACAAAGGAAAACTAGGTCTAACGGAATGAACCAGACAAAACCAATTAAAATCAGTGCCGATGTCACAGTACATCAAGATTTTATACTACATTTGTACAATGTAGATATTAAGCTCATTTATGACGGAATTAACAAATTCCAAGCCAGATGAACATTGACCTCGGTCAAAACAATTTTAACTGATTCATTTAGTTAAAACTAGTTTTCCCTAGTTAAAACTAGTTTTAACTAACATTCAAATTTGTTTGTTACTAAATTTTAATCTTTACTACGAAAAATTAATTGTAACGAAGGCGTTCAGTTAAAACTAGTTTTTACTAGGAAAAACGTAGGGTTTTAACTGCAACATAATCTACATTTCCAAACGTATCGCGATGAACGATCCCGTGCACCGCGTTGCACAAAGAATGCATCGATGTGTGAACCTGGAACCTTTTGTTTTGGTACCTACCTTCGTGTGTTTTTAATAAACGAAACCACCTACACATCATGTTTACTTATCTTGTGTATATCAATCATCATAATATTGCGTATTGTTTCGATATATATCTCGAAAATTATTTTGGAGTTATAATAGTGATTGGAAAAGGTAAATAGTTTATCCTAGAACACATTTTTCCCCAAATACATTATAACCGTATATACAATATAATATATGTATGTATGTGAGTTTCCATATATTTTATTTATACACCGTGTATATTTTTTAATAATACTTCGGTTACCTATTCTCTATATTTCTTTTGTTTATTTTCGTTTTCCTTTTGATTTTCTCTTAGTTTGATTGCAACCGCCGTCAATATATCTTTCCTCTCCTCAAGGATGGCTGGAAGACCATGACACGTAGCATTAAGCCCTCCCATTGTACATTGTATAATTAAGAATAAATAAATAAAATAAATTGTTATGGTAACTTTTATCGTTTTGGAATAGAGGTAAAATTTCATCAAATAAATAAGTCAACGTAATCTAATCAATAACTGAATCAATATTACATTTTTCTTTTTAAATATTATGTATGTATGTACCTACGAGTATATATTTCTGAATTTATTTATTGTATGCATCTCAAGTAAGTATGTATGTATACATACAATAATTTAATTAAGTTAAACGTTTTCATTGTGTAAAAATTGAACCATCTTTATTTGTTATGTATTTACTCCTTACCACGCGAAGTTTCTGGAAGAGATCGCGTTGACGATAAGGCCGTCTATTGTACTTTTCCTGTTATTTAAGTTGTCATTCTGCAATTATGTATTATTACATTACCATCCATATGAGATTACACTAGATGACACATCACACGTACTTGCCAACGAAACCTGGTTGGCAGCTTCTTGGCGGAGCGAAGCAGATGAGGAGGGGATCCTTAACACGTTGACTGCCAAGGCAATTTTCAGAAATCTGGCCAAATTAATTAATTTTTATAATTATATTTTTTGTTCGTTTTTTAATAAATTTTCTGTTCATGCAAGCCAGCATTGATTTTTTGTTCTTTTCCCAGAAGCCATCTATCGATATTACCACTGATATATTTCGAGTTTAATCGTAGCTGCACAAAAATGGCAAGTAAACAAGGACGAGATATCTCGTAGTCGGCAGTCAACGCGTTAAAATAGGCTTAAAAGGTCAAATTTGAAACTTACGTACTAGGTAATAGGAATATTCGGTTTTCAAAACACATATGAATTAAAGTATTCGAGAGCTGGTGAACATAGAAAGAACACTATTAGACTCTAACGTGCCAGCCCTACAGTGGATACATATCTATTTATAGTATGTATTCTCAAATCGATGGTTATTGCGTTGGTGTATACAATAATGAGTTTATCTATCTTTACATGTTTTTGAAATAAAATTATCACGGAATAAGATATCCGTTATTTCGTAGATTCAGTACATACATTATGATTATTAATTTGTAAAACGCTGTTAATTTAAATTCCCCAATTTAGAAAGCTCTTAGCTCAAAGTCTTTCTTATCACACTGAAGATTGGAGCTGAATAAATAACGAATGAACCCGGGTTAAGGACGCACTGCATTCGGAATTAACCGCATCCACTCTGCACTCAAACGGGATTCGAACCGCAACCCTTGTGATGCAAATGAACATCACCACAGAGACAAGATTGAAACATTGCGGTTCGGATTTATCAGTGTAAAACGGAAAATCCATTGGCTTCTGTTATCGGTTCGAATTTCCAGTTGATTGAAAAATGGTAAGTGGTAGATAATTTATAAATAAGTGGCAGATCGACTAACTTTATGACACGTATCGGCTATTATAGCAAGTAATACAACATAAGCTAAGCCAATAAACAGTAACCAGCCACATTATCGTCCACTGCAGGACATGGGCTCCCTCACGCACATTGTCTTGAACATGAGTGGTTGGCGAGTCCACTCTTCTAGAGGTCGTACAGTTCGTCAGGGCTTGTGATAGCGGCTTTGTTATACCTTAGTCTCCTTTTACGACACCCACGGGAAGAGATGGTAAAGTCAACCACACGGCATTTCAGACGAATGAATAAAAAATACACATAGCTAAATAACAGTTATGTTATCTTCAGTTACTGGAGTATGATTAACAGCTGCTTTAATTCCTTTTCCGCCACATTTATTGCACATGCCTTGCCGGATATAAACTTATGACTTATGACACGTGGTTAAAAAACATTATTATCTCAATTGCGGGAGAATGACTAGATGTTCATTTAGTTCATTTTAGCCACATTCGTTTAGTACCTTGTTGGACTATATACACATGACTGAACTATTAACATTAATACTACAGTTAAACAACATGATTGTTCTATTCACAGTATTGTGAAAATGACTAGTGGTTCCTTCAGTTCCTTTTTCGCTACGTTAAATTAAAACTAATACACTTATTTAATTTATTTACAGGAGAATGACTAGTAGTTCATTTAAGTCGTTCTATACGTATGACTGAATGATACACGTAGCTAAACAACAATGTCGTTCACCCCGCAATTACAGGAGAAGTACTTACTAGTACAAGGTGACGAATTTATAGGAATGTTTATTGCGGACAATAAAGTCGGAGCGCGAACTATTGAGCTACATTTTTGTTCTAGCACAATACAATGTCTGTTTTATAGCTCATAAACGTTTTAGTAAGAATTCCTAAATGTGTCGGGTTTTATTAAAATCAAAATAATAGTACATTACTGTCCAGGCCCGAAATAAAGCAATTGACGGCCGAGTAATATTGGAAGGACAAGGCGAAAACGAGTCCTTTTTAAATAAACGAGGCCGATTTAATAAATTGCTATTTCGGCCGAGACTTGTATAGTATTTTTCTGTAATTTGCGAGGAAACAATAAACAAATTAATTCAAGAAACAGAAGTTTAATTCATATTAAAAGTAACATTGCAGTTTTTTTTTAACTTTTGCAATGAAATGCACATTCAGCCTTTATAATAATAAATACCGTGTATCTAAAAAAACCTAATTTATGTTAGTGTGCACTAAAAATAACCTCGCTACTGTCCAGCAATCTCTATTATTGTCGTGTTGGAAATTGCTGGCGTGCGTACAGAAAAGAGCCGATTGACGTATCCCTTTTTTAAAATAATGAAGCCATTTCCGTGCAAGTAGGAGAAAAGATATTTACCTACGTACATACCTGCTAGACATTTAGATTGATCGATATGAACTTTTAACGTCTATTTAAATAATACGCTTATTCCCCACTAGTTTTCAATTTTCATACAACTTTTTTGGTACCTGTGGTGTGGTTCGGAAGTGATGTATCTGAACATAATCAAACTAAATCATTTGTCTCGATATTGGTTTCTTTACACTTTGTCGTACTCTGAAACTTGAAAACTCTAACACTGTTGTTTATCTCCATAATGAAAGCCAATATTATTGTAAAACTAGGGATGAGTCGGCGGGTAATTTACGTGAAGCCATATCGAGAGACACTCATTAGGATTCAGTATAACCTGAAGTATATTTATTTGTTATTTAATGTTCTGATAATTATATTCTAATATGGTAATAATGATAAGAAACATTACAAAACTTCAGTTTGTCGTTGGCCCTTAATCCGTCGCGAACAGTTTGCAAAGGATGGTATAATTTTAATTTAATGTTATAAAATTAGAGGTATCTGGAATAAATTGATTTAGACAAGTCCAAAGACTGTGTGAACTGTGTGAATTGCGTGAGGAATTGTTTATCCAAAATAGATGCCCAGATAAATAGATGATTCTCAGTTTTAGAATTAGAGTCGTGTTTCATATTACTTATATGCAATTTGACTAGAGTTTAAATACAATCTGACTGGGCGCACCCGTCTAGCCATGTTACATCGCTCTCACAGAACATCCACAAAATGTACTGCATTTCTCACTTTATTCTGTTCCCTCAATGTACGTGTTTCGGTAGTGAATGAGATATACCAGAGCCCCCATCCCATCCTATCCAATAACGTCCCATTTTCGGGACTATTTCTCAAAATTCATTCCTGAATTTCCAAACGTAGCCAGGGTGGGTGTCCGGGGATGTACCAACGTTTGTCACTCTGAACTGGAACACCAATTTCATACAAGAAATGTCAAATACTAGTTCTATCTAGCGCCGTCAACATCCTCGAGTCGCTAGTGTCGATAATGAACCTCCGTGAATACCAAACAACCCGCGCGCCGATGTTTCAACATTGTACTCAAGGCAGTACGGATGTTTGCACTTAGAGCATCGCATTCCTAATGTATGTATTTCGCATTGGTATGTATTTCGGATGTCTATGTCCATGACTGTCTGCTTGTTGGCCACCTTCTATAGAAAAAAAAAATGTTCTATAAAATTTTTTTTTATACAAATACATATATTTACTTTGATAGATAATTCAATTCAATTCGTACAACTGTCTATATGTACTAACATATTAAGTCAATCGAGTTGAAGTCGTCATTCTAACAGTGAAAGTCGAAAGTATAATCTCATCGGACTGTGATTAATATTTCCGATCCAACAATCGTCCAATCAAAATTCAAGGCGCCTCATTTAAATTCTGATGACTGACGTAAGCAGTTATTATCCTCCCTTGATACTAACTTCGTTATTATGATACTGAATTTACATAAACTCCTTATAGATCTGTCTCCAGGCAAATATCTGTCCAATACGGGAGCAAAACAGTCAATTGTGCGAATGCGTCTCATTTATATGGCAACTTATTGTACACAGATAGATAAACACTTTATTGTACACCGACAAAGTTGCAAAATGGCAAATTTATTTCGTAAGTAATACGAAAAGTACAACAGGCGATCTTATGTGATAAAGAGATTTTTAGATAACGAATAAAGTAAAAGTAGTTAGGGATAGTGTTATAACCATGAACGCTGAGCGCTTGACGCTTCAGCGCTAAGAGAGCGCTAAGAACCTTTAAGACGAGCGTTATGGTTTATTTTTTTAAAATTATTAACTGTTATTTTCATTTTGTAAATTAAAAACTCATTGTTTTCATTTTTATTTTATTATTTTATATAATAACACCAATTTAATTTTAAATACCCAATATTTTTATGTGTGGCTCCCGTTTTTCTGTAATAATTAATGTAAAAAAAAACTTGAGGAAAGTGTTTTATTTGGATGACAGTAAAAGTAACAATAAATATAATTTAAAAAAAAAAGTACATTCTAAATAGGTATAATTGGAAATTGTATCTAAATTGTAATTAAATAAATATTATATTTTAATAAATGATTCAAAACCATTTCGTCTCTCCCGGGGTAAACCTGGACTGCTGGGGATTACGGACAAGACGACTGGGATAATTTCAGTCGACGTCACGCCCCACATGTTATTAATATTTGAGTGTCGACCTTGAATTTATAAGTTCTAGAATAAAACTGTTAAGGCTAGCGCTGATTTAGCGCTCGAACACCGAGTACTGAAGGAGCACATAAAAATTATAAAGCGTAAAGTTTATAAAAAGGAACGCTGACCGTATTGTAAAAATACGTAGGCGGTATAATACTACTTAAGGATGATCGAAAACTTTCAGGACAGAATAGCTATTATCACAAAAAATATTCTAGAGAATTACCTTCGCAGAAGACAATTTTTTGAGGCATGGGAGTCAATTGCAAAGATGTGCAAGTTAATTACAAAAACGTTGAGTTGATCTGCAAATTGTAACGGAAGTATAAAATCCATACAACGTACGTACATTTCTGTGATTATTATTATTTAACACGGCACAAAAGTAATTAGAAGTATAATGGCATTCTTCAGTTAAAATCGGAAAAAAAAATACATTTCGTAGATTTCACGAAAGTTTATTTGCCTGGCATATAGTTAGCGTGATTTGCAGAATTATCTGTGCATGCAATATTCCAATTATGCTGCATAATGTCAATGTGTTGGTCATATTAATTTTACGAGATCGCAGCAAATTGCAGATATCCGAGATTGCAAAGCCACAAACGAGCCACTAGCTAATACGAGATCGTAAAAATCTCAAGCCAAGTACCTTATGCTACGTAATAAGTTTGATCGTAAATTTTGCTAACATGGCACCCTACGAATCAACTAGCGTTGGGTAAATACCAAATTGAAGGTCCTCGTAAATTGTTCTTTAGGAAACTGGACATATGGGATGTTGTTGCGATTACACTCGCCGTTGTTTACGTTAACAGTATGATAGGATCGGGGGATTTCACATTAATCAACATAATATTAATTTATCATTAGCCTGACAACGTCACCGATGACGATGGATTCAAAACCAGTCACGAATGTAATAGAAACTAATGGATCATGCGGCGAATAGTGTCGGTATTTTCAGTGATCCCATCGGTTGCGTGTCATTATGCAACTTTATAAATAAGACCTCCTTTTCGAACTATTTACCATCTCAATAAATTTTTCGCAGCGAACACGATTAAAATATATTGCCTCCTTAGCGAAGATACATCACGACGAACGATAACGTGAGGAGAGCAATGTACTTATATTAATAAATCTAGAGCCCTTAATATTTAACACGTTTCTCTTTTTGCATCTACTTTCATAAATAAACTTCTATTAAATCGTATTATTTAATAGTTGTTAATCTCTTAATTTTAATACTCAAAATAAGTTTTGTATATCGATATTGGAACTAAAAAATTTAACGACACCCGTATCAATTAATAAAATTTAACCTCTTAACACGAAGCGAATAATTTGCTTGTCAAATCTCAACCACATTTATATGGCAATTTCTTGCTTTTGCTGACTTCTTTTGCTGCCTTTTACAATTTCTTTTACTCTATTTTTCTTTTGTTCCAGAACACTAAATAATGTTTACATCGTTTGATCCGATCAACCGTAAAGACACTTCTCATCTAATGAACTGCAAACGCCACCATGCGCTCCCGCTCGTAATATCTCTCCCTATGTTTTCAATCTCACTCTTTACTCATGTCACCCATTCAGGGAGGTAATTTATTTGTACAAATAAATTGTTACGGCTAACTATGTTTGTTGTACCGAGAGTTACTTTTAGTTTTTCGTGCAAGTAATTTTGCCTTTGTCTTGACCTTCAGAAGGCAATAGTCTCATTTATTAATGCAGTTAGTCTTGGACCTCTTATTCTACACAGTAATTACGAGAGACAAGTTGATGGTTTGTATTTTTTATTAGTTTTGTCACGCTTCGTTAAACTTTCAAGCGCAGTGACCTTTTCACCTTTTTTTTGTATTCTATTATTGCCGATATTTATAGCAGGTACGAGGGGAGGTCCAAAAGTTTTCGGCTTGACAAAGAAAAAGGACACTTAAGTTCATGAAACTATTTTTATTTATCAATATTATCTCCGTCTATTTGAACACACTTTTCGGGTCGTTTAATTAGCATTTCTATCGCAGTATAAAAATAGTCAGAAGAGTTGTTTTGGAAATGGGCGAAAACGCAGCGGCCACGTCATCATCAGTGGAAAATCTTCTACCCCTTAAGTCCGCCTTGAGTTTTGAGAACAAATAGTAAGCACTGGGAGCCAAATCAGACGAATTTCCGTGAAGCCACACTTTGAAACAACAGTTATCATGGAGAATTCGCACACCCTCGCTTAGTTTTCCACGTTTCTGTTTGATTGCTTCCTGCAATTGTTATATAAGGTTAACATAATAGTTTCCAGTTACCATGGTATTGCTTTCTTTTATGTCTATAAGCAATATTCCTTCACAATCCCAGAATATCGACGCCATAATATTTTTAATGGATTCAGTCACCTTCGCCTTCCAGAACGACCCTACTCCATTGACTCCCTTTTGGAAAGGGGATCATAGCAAAGAAGCATCTTTTCGTTCCCAGTAACAAATGACTCCAAAAAATAGTTTCTGTTTGTCCGATAGGCCTCCAAAAGTTCCTTAGAGCACGCAGCTTGTACACTTCGCTGCACACTTGAAAGAAGTTTTGTCACCCAACTCGCACTAACTTTATTCATATGAAGGTGTTCACGAAGAATCCTAAGGGCTGTAATTTTTGAAAGTCTTGTCCTTGCTGCTATTTCTTTCGTCTTTAGCTGTCGGTCGCTCAGTACTTCTTCCACTAATTTGATGTTGTTTGGAGTGAGTGCTTCAGCGGGTCGACCGGATCGAGATTCGTCGTCAATGGACTCTCGTCCTAAACAAATTGCTTACACCAATCTTTGATGGTGGAAAATGATGGAAAAGAATCAGCGTACACATTATCTAACCATTGTTTGATATCGGTCGAGCTAACGTCTTCTTTTGTGAGGAACTTAATCACGGAACGATATTACAGTTAAATATTTTAAAGATTTTGCGACTTCCTGTTGTTCTAAGAGTCGAGGATTCAAAACTAACGAGGGTTGAACTCTAAAAATTATACACGAAGTAGCAAGATAAATGACAATTACAATGACGTATAATTTGTATTTTTCTAGACATCTCGAATTATGTAAGGCCAAAAACTTTTGGACCTCACTGGTATATATGTACAGTAAAGTGTGATTCAATATTATTTATTTATTTTTTTACTGTCTACTGTTTTTTGTATTGATAAAGAATTTCGTTTATTTTTAGTAACTTTCTCTTAAATTAGTGGCAGCTTAAGCGGTTTTTTATAGAAATAAAGTGACTGACGAGCAAACAGTTCATCTGATTGTAAGTGGATTCTGTCGTCCATAGACATTCGCTTTACATCAGTCCAAAATAACAAACGTTCAAATAACCAGGCCTTCAAATGCGCACCGCCCACCTTTGGAGAATTAAGAATGCATTTGGATAAGAGGTTGGGAAAATGGAGAATAGGACGTATAACGAGACGAGGAGTTTTCGTCATTCCATCACACTTTCCCCTCCCCCTTGGAAGGATACAGTAGAATGGAGAATCAAAAATATTTTGACTCTCCATTCTTCTGCTTTCGGTACCGCAGAGAAGGGTAGAGAAAGATAGCTAAGCGATAACACAATAGAAAGAAAGGTTGCCGAAATCTCAAGTTTGTTTAATAATGGAAAAGAATATGTCTTTTGTCATGTTATGAGACCTAGTTTTATTTAATTTCATTTTGTTTCGTTTCGTTTCGTTCGCCTCCTTTCGGCTTCGCTCGGTTCCTATCGTTCAACGGAACGAAATTTCTTTTCATAGGAAAACTTACGGCTAGTTACAATTTATTCATAATACTAGCTCTTGTTTGCCTCCGTTATAATTTATTTGGTGTTTTAAAATCGATTACGTAGGTACGGTTTGTGTGTTCACGAACTTTTCTCCGGTAATTCAGGAACCAACGCAAAGTGCTTTTGTCCCACTTCCCATCTACACTAAAATAGCAAAAAACAATAGGCGTATAACATGTTATTAATTCTTCGTTTATCCTCACGCCGCCAAACACATGGTCATCCTACCGCGGATGATAAATGCGTTTCTCAATATCACGCGTCTCGCATAATGGTTCGGCGATACGTCAAATTGAACTATAATGAATATGTCCCGTTTTTGCCGCAACGCTTGGTCCTAATAGCAGTCCGGGTTATTTGAAGATTGGTAACGCTAGGCTTGTGATGGCAGTAATATTAGTGTGGACGACATCGTAGTAGTACAGTTGAATTGGGATAAAAAGTGTCCTATAAGTAGGTCCAGGGAGGACATGAATTCTACGTTTCAATAAAATTCATTCGGTAGTTTATATGTGACAATTGATATTCTATGCGCAAATTTGATAATGATTCCTCGGGAACTTTGTAAATAATCTGGGTAAAAACTATCCTGTACGATAACCCCAGACATGAATTATAACAATGCCAAGTTTCACTAAAACCCTTTCACTAAAAACTAAAACCCCTAGATTTTGTGTGATGCGCGTTTGGACTGCGGGCCAGAACTTCCAAAAATTTTTATTTGTAGTGTCATTTTTCAAAAAACACTTCTTATACATACATCGTTTTGTTATATGTAAATGCAAATTATTATCGTTCCTTTAAATGAACGAAAAACTAAGCGACATTTATAATCTTTTCAACGTTAATTTTGTCATATTTATTTTTAAAAAAGTGTGTATTCTGATAAAGTTCTGATTGAGAAATGCCGCTTAATAAAGATTAATAGCGATTTATTTACAATCATTTCACAAACATCTGTTTCGATTAAGATAGTTGGAACGGTGATATCGACTTAGTATTATCGAAGAACACGGTGTAAATGAACGTCAAGAATGTTACATTTGTTCTTTTTTTTTGTGGTGAAGGTGGCAGACCTATACTCGGCCCACGTGATGGTAAATGGCTAGCGCCGCCCATAGACACCTGCAACACTAGGGGATATGCGCGTGTGCTGCCGGCCTTATAAAATCCTATTCACAGCTTTATTGAGGAACCCCATGTTGTGGCGTAGCGAAAGAACGTCAGCTGGCAGTTCATTAAGCAACTTTCGGGTTCGCGATATACTTAATGTCTTGATGACCGCACTGTGCGCGCGACTCTTTTTGACAGAACTGAATAAATCTGTTTATCGGTCGAAACCAATTTCCAAATCCTATTAACATTTCGCTAAACGACAGAATTTATCGACATTTGTTAAAATCATTTTAAGAAACATTATTTATTCTACGTAGGTGAAGCCACAGACAAAGGATTAAATTAATGTTAATTCAATTAGTGTTAGCGCCCATTAAAAGCAAAAGTGGTTATAAAAGCAAATTCTATTAATGGAAATACTTTTTATAAATTTGTTACGGCGGACGCGACTGGGATACTGAAAAATGGTCTTCTAAATGAAGAAGAATACTTTTTATACAGGAAATTAAACTTCATCGAGTCTCAATTAGCGAGGATGTATTGAGCGCCACCCGGTTTTACATGCCTTTTTCACATTTTAATTTCATAATCAACTTTAATACAAATTATAGTGATAGATGACAGTGAACCAAGCAGTCTCCACGCTTGTTGGTACTACATATCTTGGTACCTACTTGTAACTTGTTCTTTTTTAAGATTTTGCTTTATTTTGTTTAAAAATAGAACCGACTATAAGGTCCTTTTTCTCAGATAAATGGCACATATTTAATTAAATACTTAAACGAAATGAGTATTTTATAAAAAGGAAAAGTACATACATAGAGCAGCTGCCAATTGAGTGTTCGCACAAATACAAACAGCTATGCAGCTTATTTAATAAAAAAAAGTGGCGCTAATCGCAAATATAACGTTGTAGAACAAACCAATCGATACAGTTAGAGCAACGAAATTTAACTTTAATATCATCGTAATAATGCGTTTACGGACGCAAATAAGTTTGTGATAGTAGAACAGTCGGTTGGCTAATGTTTTAGAAGACTTTGTGTAATGCAAATAAAAACTGTAGATAAGTCTCAATGTGTGTGAGTTTCTTCAATGCAGATTTATTCTCTTTAATCTTCCGGAAAACAATATATACTATGGTATATGGATAATACAACTGAAAAATAGTAATATAGGTTTATATGTACACAAGTTGTATTATTTTTCAGGTACTAGAGAACAAACAAACAATAGCCCAGAGTTTTTTATATAGCCATAACTGATAATGATGCGTTAATATTTTTTCCAAGTTCCAAATTCGTCAATTAAAAGTTTTAATGGGATTACAGGGGAGCTCTTTATTGCAAGAATTTGATAATTGACGTAACGAGAGCCGGGAAACACAATTAATTTATTTTTATTAAATCAATTTAGTAAATTAGATATGCTCGCATTAGAGCTCGCCTTTAATAAGAGATTATTTCATAAGTAATTGATACTCATCATAATGTTCCTGCCAATGAAAAGTAGAAAAGCAGTTAGACAACACTGACCAGTCAAGCGCGACTTGGCCCAATAGGGCCATTAAATACATGACGAATTCTAGGTTCGTCAAAACTTCATAAATTCTCATAATCCAGTCCTATATATTTATCATGATTTGTGTATTTGTAGTATAGTATCATGTATATATGTGTAGTATACATATGTGTAGTATACATATGTGTAGTATACATATGTGTAAGTACCTAATTGTTTATATGTTTATTTCTTTTATACACCTACAGTATGTCAGAGGATAGATTACCGATATTTTAAAGGATGTTGACAATATGTTATACACTTATTTTTATCGATAATAACACCTTCCTACCTGCTCCTATCCCTCCCCTCCTCCCACTGCCTTGACTGGCAGCCATCGTATTTTTTAATCGGGTAGAAAGATATATAGGTACTAATAAAATGACAATATATATGAACACACAGGTCAGAGACACACGAAAATGATCTCAATTGTGAGAAGCAGATATCGAATATTTTTTGAAAAAAAATAATCCGATAATCGGTTTTGCCCCTAAGTAATATGAATTCATCTCATTCAGACAAAATTAATGTCTATATTTATACTTTTTAGTATAAATCACACAAAAATATAAGTTATAAGTTTAGTTCAAACGTTAAACTCATAATATATGACGCCACGCCCGCCCTCAAGTTTACTCCCTTGTCCGACAATACATGTCACGTTATGACACGTCATGACAGTATGACATGCAAGCCACGCATGATACGCAGCATTGTAAATTTCAAAGTTTGAATATGGAAACAACTTAGTGTGAATATAGAACTTTCTAATTGTTTGCGGGAACCATCATCAGTTAGAACGTTGACAGCACGACTGCACAAATTAAAAATTTAATAAGTGACACTTGTGAATAATCAGTAGGTAGATTTCTACTAATTCTGAGTGTATTACACTGTGTGGCAAAAGTATGTTATTTCCTATAATTATTAAGTAATTATTAATAATATCTAATTAAATATTGATTAGTAAACAAATAATAATTTTGAAACACCCTGATACTAGGAGATGCCCTGACAGTGCGATATTATATGCTGATATAATAGTGGGGGATTTGCTTTAATTTTTTTAGCTGAGTATTCTAGAATTTTATTTATAAGATTGTTATTTGTTTTAGTATATTTAGGGGGTTATGCTTACATGTATGGTTGGTTGGTTATAGTACTGAAGAAAATATTTCATATACCTACATTTTATATTATCTTATATAATGCTATTACCAATAATATAAATAGAACCAATTTTAACCCTATACTATAAAAACAAAAGATATTTATTCACCAATCATGTACAAGGGTGTCCACAAATCATAAAAAAAATAAAAGGCCACGGGACTCTTTTGAGCAAATCCACCTGTCAGCCGATAAATAAGAATGATGGTCACCCTCGCCGGTTCAAGACGGCTCGTTTGTCCTAATATTTTTTACCACCCGTCACCACGGAGAGGGTACAGTAAGCCAGCTTGATACAAACCTCCAAATCAGGAAGAAGACAAAAACTAAATTTATTGGCAGTTGATTTCTTTGCCATTTGACTTCATTAGCATAAATAAATATCGAATCAGCCATTTTAGTATCCACTGGTGAACATGGGCCTCCTCGTGCACATTGTGATGTATGAGGTATATATAGCCTTACAACGCCACGCTGGCCTATCGGTTTGGCGAGTCCACTCTTTTAGAGGTGGTGTAGTTTGTGCTTGTGGTAGCGGATTTATTATACTTTATTATTCACAGGAACAGGCGGGGTGGTCTTATTATTCTAAAGCCGTCCAACATCACACGGACCACGGGGAGACGAGACCTCGAATGGAGACCACGTACCGGGAAATGTAGAGTGGGACGCTCTCCGTCCAGGTGATACGATTGAAGAAAGTCGCCAGTAATGGCTGGATGAGAAGAGGTGCTGTGTGTCGTGTCGGTCCTTGGAAAAGACCTATACCAATAAAATGTCATTGATATCCAACAGTGGAGAGACATAGGCTGATGGTATGGTAAGGACAATTAGACTGAGTTAAAAATTGCAAGTTACCTTGTTCTTTTTAAAATTGCCTATTACTATTTGCATTAAGGCGATTTGTATTATCCGGATTGTATTTATTTGTAATAATAATATCTATGCTTTAAATAGAGAAAGAATTAAATGAGCAACAAAAACTACTCAATGGGCAGGTTAGCAAATCTAAAGGTGGATTAGAATCTTTCAATTTGAAAGATTCGTGATGACAATCTTAGTAATTTGTAATTATTTACTTTAGTCATTTAAAATTTCGTTTGTTTTGTTGATCATAATTTGCTGTCCATTTAATATTTTTCTGATACCAGTTTAAATACAAACCCTTTTAATTTAAATGGAAACCACTCAACAAGTCGAGCTTGTTAAATACTCGATGGAAATTTTCTCAGTGTCTTCAACTTTAGTTCTTCATCGTATTTATTCGTAATGGAATTTGAAACAGTGACACTCCGAGCGATCTTTCCATCACTTTCTTAGCGACTTCGAACTAGTGAATCAGTCCAACCCTCAGAGGTCATGTTTAGCAGACATAGTACAGTACGTCTATGTATGTATATGAAGACATTATTTCTTTATTGCACCATCTACCCCTATTTCGTCTACAGACTTCTCCGTACCACCTAAAGAAGGCCTGCAAGAAATCGCTTTAACGATTAAGCCACCGGTTGTACTTCTAATTACTTGTACCTACTTTAAGTATCTATCTACATCATTACGGGTAGGAAATGCTTGAAGATTTTTCTACATAAACTTATCCAATCTTCTTTCAGAATTTCAATAGACTGAATTGATTTTTTAATCTTGTCAATCTAATTTATTGCATCTTAAATACAATACATAAAATTATTAGTCAAACAATTTGTTTTACAGTAAGAATGTGGAAGACGAGCTGATGGTTCATCTGGTGTTAAGTAGATACTGGCGCCCATACCACACATACCACATACGCACATACCATCAGCCTATGTCTCTCCACTGCAGGATATAGGCAGAGGATATAGGCAGAGACCAAAGCTCACCACCACAACATCTGGACTCGGCTCGGAGAAGAGCCGAGGATCCTTTCGCACATAAACATCACTAATACATGCCAACATCAATCCAGAATGACAAACGCAAGCCTCCGAATGCGTTGCATACCGTTGGAGATTTAGGAATGGATCTGGAGAAAGTGTTGGGAAAACGAAGAGGGATAAGATAGCATGGGGTGGGAATGAGCTCTGGCATATTTAAGTCACTACCAAAATACGTATATACATTGAGGAAATAGGAAAAAGCGGAAAATGTACTACTTTCGTACTACATTTCCATTAACTTGTGTCACTGGAATTGAGGATGCACACTGCAATTCCACAGCCGCTGGGCACCTTCCCCCGGCTTAAATAGCTCTAGGACACAGCTCCCTACAAGGATGTAGCTAATATTACAGATAGCTATAGATATTACAGATAGAATGGCTCTAGGAAATATTAGGAAATATCTTAGAAAAGAATGACTTGACTTTTGATATAAAGTTATATTTAATTAATTAAATATTTTGCCTTATTATATATCAAAGACCGCTTGAGGTTGTATAAATTAATTAAAATTTCTCCTTCATTCAGCCACAAATAGAACAACCTAAGAGGTTAAAGGTCAAAAGTAAAAGCGGTCTTAATCCGGCAATAACAAAACGAGAAACTGAAAGGAAACTGCTCGTAAAATGTAACTGAAACTTCGATAGTTCCAAGTTGTATAAGCCTTTTTATGGTGAAATATAGGGGGTTAGCTAAGCTTTAAAAATTTATAGGCACCTATGATTATGGTGATATGGCTTTATCGTGCTCGATATATAGGCTTCTTAAAAGAGGGGTGATGTACTTTTCTTCCAAACGCTGTAAATAATTGTTTTTTGCTATACGAGTATTGTTTAGGCATTTTCGATTCGAAGCCACTTTAGTAAGAAACGTGGTTGAAGTTAATTAGTCAAGTACCTAAATCAATTTAAAGAAATATTCCTTCGTTCCCAACTAGCTCTTTTATTGTCCACTGCTGGTCATGTCTTGTCCATATTGTCTTGTCTGGGCAGTGAGGTGTCGGTAAAAGGTGGCTGAGGGATAACGAAGCTCAAACAAACACAATCGATGAGGAACTAAACCACCTAAACCTAAAACTAAACCACTACTCTAAAAGAGAGGACTCTCCAACGCGCTTGACCAACGTGGCGTTTTTAGGCCATACCTACATTCCTCATGCGCAAATCAATATTCATGTGGAGGCCTATATCCCAGCAGTCAACGATAAAAGGGCTGGTTACGGTTATGTATGGCATCCATGGGCGATAGTAATCATTTACCACCAAGCAGACTGTCGCCTCGCTAGCAAACTTAGTTTAATTTAAAAAGATATTAAATACTGATACGTAGTAAGTAGAACAATTATATTTCCAAGTCGAACAAAAACCGCCTTTAAGAGAATGGCAGCTGGCCAAGAGGACTTTGTCGTTGTTTGTCCAAATCCAACCACTGGGATTACTCGGGTCTTTAAACTTTAATTACTTTTCGTTTTTACCATCCGACGTCCTTCGTTGAACTTTCAGACGCATTTGCCTATCGGTACCTCTTTTGGTTTGCCGACTTTAAAAAAGAAACGAAATTCCCTTCAGGAAATTTCACGTTGATTATATCCATTTACGAAAATACTGGAAAATATCAGGCAAAATAATAATTTGCCCCTGGATATAATTTTTAAATTATCTGAAATATTCGTAAATTTCTGTCAGATGACAAGACGAAATTTATTATAGCGGACAACGAAACATGCATATGTATAATAATAGTACAAAATCTACGTGTGATTAAAATATTTATTTGTTCTCTATTCCAAGGTTGTCTGGCAGAGATCGCTATTAGCAGTCAGACCGTATTTTGTTCATTTCATGCGTTACAATGCCTGTTACCGTCTTATTTTGTTTCGGTGTGTAATAAAGAGCTTTGTCTATTTCCTGTTTATCTGGTTGAATTTCGATTACTTAATTACAATATTTATACTGTTTTCCTGTAAGAGGCAACCATATGTGTGTTTTATAACGTTTATCATGTTTGTATACAATGAAAATGTATGTTGTGTCGTTGCCGAATGAAATAAAATAAAAAAATATATCAGTCGTTGCTAGTAATGCAATTACTTGCAAACAAATAATGTCGCCTACTCGTCACTCATATTTTAACAGACTTTTACTCTTGTTTCTACTACTATCCACGAGTATACAGGTAAGTTATAGCAACAATCTGCAAGGAATTATATGCAGAGAAATATCTGTAAAGAATGATAGCGTTATCGTATGGAAGGGATTAATCACACAGAATAGTCTGATATGTATCGTAATTCTTATGAAAAAAAAGATGATTTGCTTCTGAACCTAGAAAAATAATTATTTTCTATAAAGGAAATTTAGTATCTCTCATCGTTACATGAATCAGCCAGAGGATGCTCCAAATATTCGACACGGATCACCCTTTGTAATATTGGAACTTCGCTCATTAAAAACTAATTATTAATAAAACTGATCCGGCTTACAGAGCGCTTGCTTAAACATAAATCAACTTAAGTTTTACATAGTTCTTCGTCGTATAATGTTTTTGGGGTTGTTTTGATATCACATCTTCTTCAAAATAGATATTAATACTTGTTTGTACTTATTTTGTTAATTCATATTGTCTCTGTTTGTTCACTTTGCCCCTTGACAGTTGTACAGTACAGGTACAATTTTTTTATTACATTTTTTCAATGTACTCGTGCATCGTTACAAAGTTTCATGCATCTGAACATTTTTCCCACTCTTCCGCAAATACCTCTTTCACAGCCTCTTCGAACGTAGCCATCGCGTCTTCAGGCGACGAAAACTGCTTCCCTTTTAGTTGCGATTTAACTTTGGAAAATAAAAAAGTCTTAAGGTGCCAAGTGGCCACTGTAAGGAGGAAGACATAAAACTTTAACCTAGGTACTGTTCAAAAGTTCCTTGTTTTAAGAGCTGGACCATGGACGCTTATTACTCACTGCAGTAAAAACGATCGGCAAGCACGTGCATTCTGCGTTCATGCTACTTTGGTTTCGTAAAGATACAGATATCAGGTAGCCAGCTGAAGTGCTAAAACCTACGATTCAAATTTTTCCAGCGCTTCTTATTCTTTTTACTTTGGTACGCGTTGGCTCACTTTGAAACAGATAAAAACTGTATATTAATGCTTAGTTTCTGGATCATTCTGCTAGATCCAACATTCATCGCCTGTGGTAATGTCGTAAACACGCCGAGACGACCCTGCTTCAAACTTTGTTATCATATCACGGCACCATCAAGAGTCGCTCAGTAAAGTGATTGTTGGATTACTGAGGACAGAAGAGGACTTCAAGCACACGAAAAAGGCAGTCCTATGATATTAATCGAGTATTAGAAACATTACGCACAAAAAACACTTTGAAGTTGAATAAACTGACACTTTTTATAGTAATCGAATAAAAACAAAAAAGTGATATTTAGATTGAGCTCATTAGGGAAATTTGAATTTGGAATGTTTTGTTTTCATGTTGTAGATAGTCATAGTTTTAATTGACATCGAAACCAGTCAGTGTTCCATAGATAAACCCACTTTGTCGCAAAAGTTTTTGAGTAGTCTGGTAAGTCACTGGAAGATAAAATAATTTCGTCCATCCAATCAAAGGTAGTTTACTAGTTTCATAGCTAACTATGGCTTCTTATAGTTTTATCCTATCCACTTAATTGAAATTTCATATGCTTCGTGATCATATCCATCCAAGATATTTCCAAAATTGTTTTCAGTGCCGCTTTAACTTTTAAATATTGATATAAAAAAACTAAAAATATATACGATATATTCAAGTACAAATTATATGTAGTTGGATAAGTCACATGAAGCTCTACAAGGTTCCTCTAAACACTTTTTTTTTAAATTGTAAGAAATCCCACCTGGCGATGGCTTTACCATCGCTATTGTGGTACTTCTACTTATCCGACTATCGTAGTATCGGATTTTTTTATTAAATAGAGTCATATTCAAATAACTGCCAGAGACCATTTCCTTTCCACCCTATCCCATCTCTCTCCATTTCCCCATCTCTTTCTCCAAATTCCTCGCTAAATCTCTATAGGCAAGCAGACCATAGTTGGTCATTCTGGACTAATTTTATTATTTTGTTTATTTATTTTATTACCATACAAAGAAAACTCATTTTATGAAATGGAGATTGGGTGCAAAAAACCCTTTGGTTTGTAGACGCACATTCAACGGTCTACATAATTCTATTATTTAAACATTGTAATATAATAACTTAATAACTAGATATATATTTGCTTAAACATTATTAACATGCATGCCAACATTTTTTATCGGTACATTTAAGTGGGTATCTTTCCAGTGGACATGCCCACATTGCGGATGTTCTTGGGCGACAGTATCCATTTACCAGCAGTGGATAGACCGCCGTCTATTTTTTTTTTTTTTAAATTCATAATATTTAGTACCTAATTTTCCAAGAGCTTCTACTATTATCCTTTTTAACAATACACCACGTAATACGGCTTGAGGAATGGATGACACTCGAAAGAAAAGGCAACACTTCTCTGTCCTGTAACCTAAGATGGGCACGTAAATCTTACGTTGGCATAAATACCTCTAACGTTACATAAATATTGTATCAACGAACATTTTCCATACATTTTTATCAGTTTAGTGCAATGTCACAAAGAGGTTGTGTTGAAATGATGGCGTTAAATTTTTCAAATTTGCACTTTGAAGCGGTGATAGTCTAGGAGAAAGTATCAATTTTCAACTCATACTCGAGACAGTTAATTCGAATCCAATGGAATACAATGCAACCAGCCCTTTCGGTATCCACTGCTGGACACGGGCTTCCTCATGCACATTGTCTTGTGCATCATCATGGAGGATGTATAGCCTTAAAACGCTGCGCTTAAAATCCCTGATGCACTGGACAATGTGCAGGAGGAGGCCCATATCCAGCAATAGATACTGATAGCGCTTATTGCATTTTATAACATATTAACATGTTTAATGTTAACGGGTGTAATCTACCATTCAAACTTTTTTTTATAGAAAAAAAGCTGCAGACGAGCATACAATCCACCTGATGGTAAGTGAATATTGTCGTCCATTGATATCCGCGATACATGCCTACATTAGTCCAAAATGACAAACTTTAGCACGCCCCCGGATGCGCTGCCCACCTTTGCATATTAAGGAATGAATTGGGAGAAAGCATTGTAAAAATGGGGAGGGATAGGATGGAATGGGAATACGCTCTGGCATATCTCACTCACTACCGAAACACGTACGTACATTGGGAACATACGATAAAGTGGGAAATGTAGTAAATTTCAAGAGAGAGAAGGGTAACGTGGCCAGTCGAGTACGCCCAGCCGCTGTCGGAATGCAGCGTGCACTCGCTCTCTACAAACTATTTAATGAAAACGAAATAACAAAAATAATGAAAAGTTTCCTTTACTTCAATATAATGAAACGCTTCTCGTCTCAATGTCAGAGGTAAAAAAAATGTTTTTGCCCAGTTTTTGTCCATTTTCTCCAACAATAGGCGCGCGCCGCACCTGAGACGCTTGTTCAAAGTGCGAATGAGTAATGATCTAACTGCACGTGGAAACATTCGCGTGATTTTTATTAGCCGACTGTGAGTTAAGACAAGTGAAAATGCTTTTAGATTTTTTTTATAGATTTACATAAGTATTATTTTTTTATTAACAGAGCCCGCAACTTTGTGTGCCTAAACGTTAGAGTATGTGTTATTAGCTTGATTCCCGTGGGAACCTTATTAAATAATTTATCTGGATAAAAAGTACTCTAAATGTTAACTCGGCTCAAAAAGTTATAGCCATACCAAGTTTCATTAAAATCCGACCAGTATATTTTGTTCATACAGTTCCGACCAGTTCATACACACGGACAGACACACAGACGCACATACAGACAGACAAACATTGTTGTTTAGAGCCCTGTCTGTATTACACGTAACTTTACACTGCACACATACAAGAATATTGGACAGACAGACACGGCTTTCTTACGATATTATTAAATGAATGTATAGTATAGATAGCAGAAGGATTTATTTATACAGCGTATACAAAAAAAATAATTATCATACATATCTTGGCGCTATAAAAACTGATAGGCTTTGTCCTGGCACTGCACATTCTCAAAGTAATTTCTATATGAAATATCCGTAATATATAACTAATCCGTATTTGAAATACTAGGTAAGTATATAACACTTAACATAGGTATGTATCGGGTATAAATAATTGTTATGTAAACACGATATGGATTTTTTTTTACTATTGCTGATATTCGCGTCTAGTTACATGAAGCGTGGTCATATTTCCGAGTACATGCTTTATCACATGCTTTCCAGTTTTATTAGAGCACAGAGTAATAAATTTATTAGAGACTTGTATTTTAGTACAAATAGTACAATTTACTGCATACATTAATTGGTTTATTTTTTTCTTTTATAAATTACTAATCATACTTTTAGTAATTTTGAGTACTGCGTGAAAATACTTTAAAGCTTTATTATAGTTCCACTTTATCACAACTATGAACCTCACGTTGTACACTCAGGAATATAGAGGTCATTACACGGTGTTTTCTTCTCAATTGCCGTGGCACAGTCCTACACATATTGTAAGTATGTACTTACAGAGTAATAGAGGTGGAGTCGGGAATTTATGTTCTATTATAGCGTTTATGACGAACTGCTGTATACTGGAGAATATTCGTATGTTGTGTGACTTTTTGTAACCATTCGTTAACGAACTTAACAAAAGTTGTTATTAACTTAATACCACACGTTGATAGATAGAAAGTTTATAAAAATCCGTAAATTGTAACGCTAGCATGTATCAGCTAGCGCATTTAACAGAAATTTGCTAATTTCACTTTCCTTTAATATATCAGTCAGTAATCATTATTTTCACTTTTCAGTTTCCTTTAATATATCAGTCAGTAATCATTATTGTCAGTGATCGCAATAGATACTACCATTTACCATTTACGGTATCTTAATATGGATATAACCAAAAATCCCCTAATTCTCACTGCTTAGGGTGCCGGTGAAAAGAATAAATAAATCATCATTTTTAAACTAGTGACAGAGAAGCCATGTTGGTCAGCTTAAGAACAGCAACATTCCTTCCCTTCCCGTGGGTATCGTAAAAGGCGACTGATGGGACAATATTGAGGGGGAGAGTGCATCCTGCAATCAACAGCCGCTGGGCGCGTTCCACTGGCCACGTTACCCCGCTCTCACAGAAGTCTACCTTGAAATGTACTGCATTTCAAACTTCATCTTATTTCCCTAATGTACGTATGTGTTTCGGTAGTGAGTGAGATGTGCCAGAGACCTTTCCCATTCCATTTTCCCGACCCTTTCCATTCCTATATCTCCAAAGGTAGGCAGCTTATCCGGGGGCGTACCACCGTTTGTCATTTTGAACTAATGTTGGCATATATCGCGGATATCTATGGGCGACAGTATCCACTTACCATCAGGTAGACTGCATGCTCGTCTGCCGTCTACGTACATAAAAGAAAACACTAACACAAGCCCTGAAGAACTAACCCACCGCTAAAAGAATTGCTAACCCGCTGGTCAACGTGGAGTTTTAAGGCCCGGCACAGTACAATTTCCATGAGTAATGTCTTGCAGTGGACGCTAAATTTGTATCATTTATGCTTCGTTTTCTTTATTAGCTTCCTTTTAAATTTCAAACGCAAATTAATACAAAATTCAAAATAAATATATGTAAAATGTTGCTATAAAACTTCTCGTCTATAGAGAACATTTTTCCCCGACAACCCGTAGATTTACATTTAAATAATAGAGCTTCAAAGTTTTGCAACTTTACAGGAATATCTTAAAAGTTCTTTAGCTGCAAAATTGTAGCTATCAACATTAAATAGCCTTTTACAGTTGAGTTGGTTTTCATTAAAATGAGTTTTAATGAGTATTAGAATTTTTACTAGTATTATACAAATGTTATTATAATGGGTTAAATGGGTGTAAAAACTGACGGTGTAAGAAAGTATTTTTTTTTATGTACGAAGGCGGCAGACGAGCATACAGTCCACCTGATGGTAAGTGGATACTGTCGCCCATAGACATCCGCGATACATGCCAACATTAGTCCAAAATGATAAACGTTGGCACGCCCCCTGATGCGCTGCCTACCTTTGCAGATATAGGAATGGATTTGGAGAAAGGATTGGGAAAATGTGGAGGGATAGGATGGGAATGGGCTCTGGCATATCTCACTGACTACCGAAACACGTACGTACAGTAGGGAGATAAGATAAAGTGGGAAATGCAGTATATTTCAAGGTAGTCTTCTGTGAGAGAGGGGTAACGTGGCCAGTCGAGCGCGCCCGGTGGCTGTTGGATTGCAGCGTGCACTCTCCCTCTCAAAAATGTTCCTCAAAATTTTAAATGGCCTTTAATTCAATATATTTTTTTAAAAACAATTTCTAAAAGTATATGGAACCCTATATGAAAAAATATATATACAAAATTAGAAAGACAAAGACACGTTGGACGCCGCCGATCATACTATCCTATTATTAAGTATTGGTAAGTTCTATTTAGAATTCTATTCTCTCGACTAGTTTGAGCTTATTTTCCTATGAGGCCGGCAAGCTGCGAGTTGTAGAGAGTTGTTTGTCGGATCGACAAGTTTCAGCACCATACAAGCTTATATGTGAGTGATATCCTAGACGATTATCGGATAATCTACGGTAACAAACCAGCCGACAATTAGTGTCAGTAACGACATTTTGTCTTGTCGGATTAGATGTGAATTACGTATTATAAACTGTTCAGCTACAACGTCGAACGACATTTGTAGGCCCGAGATCCAATGTAGTAGGAATGGGATGGCGTCCCTGGTCGCGGCGACCCTGTGATAGCTGATCATAGTGGTATGGCTGATCGCCTTGTTTCACCGTAAACACAAATCGGCCTTCAACCAGCAATTTTTCCCGGTTACATTACGTGCTTGGGCGCTTCTTACCGACTCGCGATCACGCGGTACCCTCCCGAAGCAACGCCCTAAGCCGAGGTCCGTTACTTGCGCTGATCTACTGATGGGATAGCCATTAGGCTCATTGCTGCACACACTTTTTGCTCCTAGCTGAGCGCCATTTGCGCTCACCCTAAACCATACATGCCCAATGACGCTTGAAAGGCCATTAGGGCCAGAAGAATTTAGCAATTCCGAAAAAAAAATTTCGAGCAACTCCATACAATTTTCAAGGTGTTTATCGTCCAGTCGTGTCATCTCATCGCACTATCTAAGTCATTACTTATTGGGATGTAATGGGAAGTAGAGAAACTAAATGTAGAGTACTAACTAATGTACTAACTAGTAGAGAAACGAGACATTCTATCATAATTTCCGCTGGATGGGATAAGAAGGTAAATAGATTGTGGCTAATTTCACTCACCCGTGAAACATGTTCGTGGTATCAAATATCAAAAAATATCAAATTTCTCATGAGACAGAGAGACAATCTCTCCGAATTATTTAAAAATATTATTATTACAATATAAAGGAGAAATCAATTTGGCGTGTTTAATTAGTCTGACTGTTTATTTATAAACAAAATAACATAATTATGTTGTTCGAACTGTTCGGTTTGAGTACACTTTCGTTCATTGTCTTTCGTGGGTGACTAGGTAAATTTTGAACAAAGCTTCTTGACTTGAAGGTGTTGGTGTAAAATTTCATGAATGACCGGCGATGAAATCTTAAGAGTCTCCTCTATCTGTTGGTGGGTAGTTTTTGGGTCTTTGTGCAACATTTTCTTCACCGCCTCGATCTTTTCATTCGCTACAAAAGTCGCACGACGGCCACTTCTCTCATCATCTTTCAAGGAAAATGTTCCTTGTTCAAATTGAGAAAACCATCTAAAACTTGTTGCTTGGGGACGGTGCGAAGTCCCTAAAAGCTGATACTAATCTATCTTCACACTCACTTTCATTTAAACCAACTTTAAAATCGTATAACATCATTGCACGAAAATGTTCTCGTTCGAATTCCTTTGTTGCAAAGAAAAGCGCGCGAAATGCAATAAAAAAGTGAACATAACATTTTTATTTTTTTCGTTTTGTCTTATTGTCTTTGGGAATTCGAATTTTAAATAAATAATGTTTTAAAACGGTATATCTCAAATGTGTTCTCTTTCTGAAATTTGAGTATCTCAAAATTTACCTAGTGGGTACTTGTATGTACTTGTATCTTCTAAGTAACTCGCTTATTTATTAAACCTTTTGTTAAATGTATTGTTTCGTTTTACGAAACTGTTAATATTTTTTTAAATTTGATATATAAATAAAATAATCATCGGTAATTACTGTGGAGGTGGACAACTGTTGTTCTCGTCCTTTATCATTTAATCCCCCGTATGGTATTAAATGATCAATTGAGCTTAAATAACCTCAAAAATAGTCGACCCGCCTAATGGCAATGGCCCTTAGACTCATCAACGTCCCCCAAGACTCGCCAGCGCGCATAGACCAGCACAACTTTCTTGAACACCCTCTGGCAATAACGATTAACGGGAGGCCGGGTCTCATAGACTGACTCAATAATTGATATTGATGGCTTTGTTTTCGTATCAAAGATAGAACAGTTGTTGACAATTGTTCTATCTTTGATACGAAAACAAAGCGTGAAATATTTAGATTTTTACTAAAAATTATGGTTTAATAATTATATATTGTGTATCGCTATCGTTTCCCGAAAAATTACAGTCTCCTACTAGTACCTACGGAGTGTCTCATGGGAAATCAAATCGGCTATGTCAACAATACCAAGGTTACCAATTGATCGATGTTGTTTCTTAGTAAAACATCATAAAAATTCCACGCACTAAACCAACACTGTACAGAATATTGAACTACCCTACAAAATAGGAGCTATGAAGCAAATACGTTCTCTGATGTATTTCAATAAGCTTTCTTTTGGGAAGCATTCATTAAATTTTGAACCTTAAAACACTAGCAGTAAGGTTGAAATTTAATTAAGGTTGATTATTATTGTGGATAACATGGGGCTCGTCCGGATATCCGTTTTCAGTTTCAGACTATTCATGAATCAGAAACAATTTACATTCTGCTATGGACGTGGGTAAGGAATTTTATGATAAGTAATGCTATTTTTATACGAAATTATATGAAAATTTATACTTCCCGGTAAAGAAGTCTGACGTACTACAGTTCCCTTGTAAAATTCCAGTGAGAAAACCATTATGAGTGATTATTCTGAAGTGCTCCGAAAACAACGGGGCTGCGTCTCGTTGTGGAGTAAAATGAAGTGTCAATTATTATTTCGATATCTTTAAAATTCCGAAATGTCAGTATAAGATCTTTTTTTTTAATTATTTGAATTTATTCACTATGTACCTAACAATAAGAGTACTCGTAATCAAACATGTGATTTAATTTAATAAAATTTAATATTTTTAAATTACTACGTACGTAAATAGTAACTATTCAATCTTATTAATTATTAATTAATAATTGGTTTCGTTTTAGGGATTTCAAAACAATGTAAATACCTCTTTATTGAGTAAAATTTTATTTTATTTATGTTTATATTTATGTGTATTTGTAGATCTGCTGTTTACTTACTGTTATATGTTATTGCCTGCTTTTTAATGACATAACTCTTATCGGTTATTGTAAAGCTGACTGGTCGATATGTGCGACTTTAGAATATCTTTAAAAGACAGAATACAATAGGCGACTTTATCGGTAAGGCGATCTCTTCCAGGCAACCTAGGGATAGAGGAAAATAAAAGAGATATATGTAGTGCATAATGATTAAAATTTAAAGATATACCATAAATCACTTTAATCTTAGAAAAAAAATTACCCTTGACTTCATACTTGTGGCTACTCGATTTCTTTGGCCTAAAATAAAGATGTCAAATAAATCACTTTCCAACTTTCCCCCGGCCTCCACATTCGTCACCTCGTCCTTCTTTTGACCCCACACATCCATCCATCTTGAATGCGCACTTCGGGCAAGTTGACATTTATAACTTAGGTATATTACGGTCATATTCATGAATAAATAAAATTAGTTACTGACATCTATATAGAAAAGGACGGGTTATTTTCAGTAATAACGGAAATATTGCTTAAACCATCCTGGCCATTTTATCCCTGTGGTGTCGGCCGGCTATAGGAATAGCAACACTCCATCTTTTCACGTGGGGCTAATAAGAAAGCCTAAGGAATTACGAGTACACCACCTCTAAAAGAGTGGATTCTCCAACATATATTCCTCATGAACAAAACAATATGCACGAGGAAGCCCATGTCCAGCACTGTTACTCAATCCAACGAAATACTTAATCAACCCAAATATTTATACTTATTTAATAAAAATATCAAAATATTCATATCATTGAATATTTTGATTACAAGAAGATTACAAAAAGAAAACAATTATCAATGTCATAATGACCGAGGACGAGTCCATTATTTTATAGGCGGTGTAGTGCCTCAGCGCTTGTGGCTTTGTTATTATTTAATATACTTTATTATTAATAGATTATATTTAATAGAATAGAAGATATTTAATAGAAGAGATGGGATAGTGCTATTGAGAAAGATACAGCTGTAGAGCTAGTGAGAACTTGTGAGTGAGATATGCTAGAGCGCAAACCCATCCTATCATATTCCTAATTATTTTCACAATCCTTTTTCCAATTCCATTCCAAAAGCTTCCTAGGTAGGCAGCACATTCGGGACCGTGCCGACATTAGTCATTCTGGACTTATGTTGGCGTATATCGCAGACGTCCTTGAGCGACAGTATCCACTTACCACCGAGTGCTCTGTCTGTCCGTTTGTTATCTACTTTGTACAAAAAGAATATTAACTACGTAACAATATTATTAAGTTGTTACAATTGTACTTAGCTATACTTGAGATTGCTTCATCTCATTAATCATAAGTAGAGGTACAAAATTTTCGCAAATAAAAAACTGAAATTTTGCAAAAAAAAATTATAGAAATTTCGAAATTTCGCTAAAATTAGCATATACCAAATCGACGTCTGAACTCAACCTCCTTGTTTTTAACCTTTTGGCTGTAAAAAGTCGAATTTCTGATATAAAGTAAAAAGTAAAAAAGTCATATAACTAATGTCATATAACTAATGTCATATAACTAATGTCATATAACTAATGTCATATAACTAATGTCATATAACTAATGTCATATAACTGGTTAAAATTTCAAAGCGATTTCTGAGTTTCTGAGTTGAAATAGTCGGAACTTTGTTTATAAACAAATTTGTAGCGGCTTTCAGTTTCTTTCTCGAATTACAAACTAAACCGGTGGATATCGAAATTTCATAAAATGGATTTTTTTGAAGCTATTGCCAATGGATTTAGCAAAATTGCCTAATTTCTATGGGCTAATATATGAAATAAAACGAACTTCTTTATACACTTAAAATTAAAATTTATTGTTAATTTCACATCTGTTCGCAAATATAAGAAATTTTCGCATAAATTATTAAATTATCTATTTCGTAAAAACGAAAATTCCGTACCTCTAATCATAGGCAATCGTGAATAGCTTTCAACATATTCCATAGAACCCGGTTATTAATCTTTTGTTATCGAATGATGGTGTTATTTCAATTAGAGACCAAAATAGATGTATTGTGGGGTTAATGGAACGCCGTACCGTCCTAATTTTCGACGTCGTAAACAAACAATGGAAAACATTATCGTCTCTCATGTCACGTGTCCAAGACAACGTGTTTCCTCTATTGGATATAACATACACAACACAATCTTCCCCTCTTCTCGTCAAACCACTACCAGCAACATCGAATAAGAAGTACATATATAATGGAACAAAGTCCTTAGAAATTAGTAACTACCTAGGCCCGAAATCTAAGTCTCTTTTTCACAATCACACAAATCGTAATCTCGTAGTTGACTTTGAGACAGTACACGAGGTCGCGTTCTATTGCGAATATTTATAGAGCTGTTATAACATAAATTACAAAATAATTATAGCACCACCTGATTTTAAAAGAGGGAAAATTATTCATTCACGGCTCGGCAAGTTATTTAATTGAAAAAAGTAATTCTCTTCAAATCAAAAAATACATAATTTAAATAAAATCGTGTTTCAAACAGGTCATTGTGAACCTGATGCCATTACGCAAAATATACCAAATTCGTCTATATATCCATCAGAAACATAAAGAATGGAGATTTATGCTACAAATGATTTACGATTAAGTAGTCTTATTAGATTTCATTGTCAAACTTAGTTGATTAAAATCACTCTTGTAATTGCTCTACATTAATCAATGCAGATTCATGTTTAGTTTGAATTTAGAATAACGATTCAAATAATGTTCTATGAACTTTTAAAAATTTTACTTACTCACAATCAACGATAACAAATGACATATGTGAGAAAACAATTCTGAACTTTATTGCTTTATCATAAATTATTTATTCAATAATTTAAATATAATTTTTAAGATTTTTCATTCATTTAGTATACATTCGTGTATAAACGAAGAGAATGATGTCTCGTCTCATTACACGATGGCTTTTTCATACTCTCGAGTAGTGTAATTTAAGACTATTTACTTCAGTTATACAATAATAGGTATGTTTTGCTGCCCGTTTATATAAATCAATGCCTCCTTTGTAACTTCTTTTATGTACGAGAAGAAAGGTGACACAGTTTTGTGAAAATTCTATAGTAAATAGTACCTGTCACAAATTGAATGGAAAAAGCTTGCACCACTAAAAACGCTTTTAGGAACACTCAATAATCCTTTTCTCTTGTGCCATTGGGTATTTTATTTGACAACATAATGTGCAATGAGGGAGAAAGAGAGACAGGAAAATGGATTGAGTGAGAGTAATTCCATGTGGATTTAGAGATGTCGTTTGTCTTAAAAAATAGTGTATTTTATGCAATGTTTTATTGTATTTATGATTGTGTAATGTCTGTATTTTTGATAAAAGCGCTTTTATATTAAGTGTGACAGATATTAAATTTTATGTGCTTTGTATTTAGTAAATATTAGAAAATAATTGTATTTTTTTTGTCCAATATAATTGCCTTAAAATATATCAATTAACTTAGAACCGTGAACCAAATGCACGGTTTCAGTGCTCAGAAACGGTTATACCCTGTATTCATGGGATAAATTTTAAACAATTAGTAAAGCGTATAAGCAACTCTAACAATGTAGGATCTTAATCGTAACAACCGTTTTAATCCCCAACTTAATTCTTTCTCCAAATTCATTCCTAAATCTCCAAAGGTAGGCGTCCATCCGGGGCATACCAACGTTTGTCATTCTGGACTTGTATGTATGACTTGTACGATAGTAACCATTTACCATCAAGTGGACTGTGTGCTCATTTGCCACCTTATTTCTATATAAAAAATGCATTCCTCCTAGTGCAGTTATGGGCGGATGCGTGTTACATATATGTAGTTTTCACATAAAATAATGGCTACAACCAACTAAATGTGACTCGACCTTATGAAGACATAATACAGGTCCACCTCCGGAACCGAGCTTGATCTCTAAACGAGCGGCGGAATCTGGCTTAAACTTATTTTTAATTTAAACTTATAGATGAGCCGCGACACACAAGAATAATATTTCTCAAAATTATATTTTTAATGACAATGTGTAAATGTTGTGTTGCTAGCTTATTGGCGTAAGGCAGTGTTACCTCATAACGTAAGCATATTCTCGATGCAGTTAACAATGGATGATGCCTGAATAAGAAAGTGAACACACACTATAAATATTTATAACGTTACATTATTAAAGCCTTACCTATAAAATTGCCGTTTGTTCATAGTGGCCACTTTGAACTTACTTATTTTGAATTTGGCTCGGAATTCCAAATTCACATTAATTTCAATTTAAAACTATGACATTTAAATCACTTGTTTTTTCATCAAATGACTGCTTAGATATCGTTGTCTTTGTGACCATGTAAAAGAAAAAAATCGTGATATTTTCGAATATGAGTTCCGTTGTAGCTGCAACGTAACACAAACGGCACGCAATGTCAACAATGTGTACGGACCAAACGCTACAAACGAATGCACGGTGCGTTTTTGGTTTGATCGTTTCCATTCTGGAAATATCTACCTCAAGAACAAGCTCCAAACGCGACTAGAAACTAAAGTCGGTAATGACGTATTGAAAGCAATAGTGGAAGCAGATTCATCTCAAACCACGTCTGAGTCAGCAGCAGCCTTCGGTGTAAGTGACCAAAAGATATTGAGTCAAATCAGGAAAGTGAATAAGCTCAGAAAGTGGATACAGGGAAAGCTTAGTAAAAGTCAGCTGCAAACAGGCATCGAAGCTTACTTTGCTGAACCGGCATAAATATACAGAGATTCTAAATCGTATTGTCACTTGTGATGAGAAGTGAATCCTGTGTGATAATCGTAAACGTTCATCACAATGGTTAAACCCAGGAGATACAGCCAAATATTGTTCCTAACGTAAACTTAGCCAAAATACTGTATACAGCTCAGGGTGACTGTATGCTGGTATTATTCACTACAGCTTCTTGAGATCTGTCACAACAATTAATGCAGATGTGTACTGTGAAGAACTGCAAACTATGATGCACAAGCACGCTATCAAATAACCAAGTCTGATCAATCTAGTCCACAGCTTCTCCATGATAATGCTAACCCACACACTATACGACACAGTCTCAAAGCTACAGGAGCATCGACTGGAAACTCTCCGTCACCCACCGGACCTTGCCCCTACTTATTTCCATTTTTTTCGGAATTTGGATAACTTTTTACTGGAGAATAAATTGAACTCCGATGAGAAAAACGCCGTCAGAAAATTCATTGATTCCCGTCCCCAGGAGTTCCATTGCAGAGGCATCAATCAACTTCCATTAAATGGCAAAAGTGAATCGGTAACAATGGATTTCGTATAATTAATTATAAATTTTCATAAAAAAATATTTGTATTATTTTATTTTCATATAAAACGGCAATTTCATAGGACCTAATATTTTAGGTACGGGAAAAACTGTACGCGCAATGAGGCTATGTAATCGTAAGACTCATAAAATATGCTGTCTTTGTCGTTCTTATGTTTATAGATACCATATGTTTATAAATACTCTCTGTCTCCTTAATTTCATTTTTATTGTAAAGGTGCTAGTTATTGTATAGTAATTTTATTGCTCGAGTTTCAGAACGAAAATCCAATCTATGTATTTATTTTTTTATTCAATGCGTGTACGTAATTATTTCAAAATCTTGTATGGTGAAAGAAGCGAATATAGACAGACGACGATCGTGAATCTTATAAGTATATCCTTAAGAGGGCTTTTTTAATAATTTCCGTATGCATCCCCATTAAAAGAGGCAAGGTATGAAGGAGGCATAACGACTTGTAAATTATTCTATTGCGGCAATAAAGTATGGAATGAGGGCGCCAGCTATTTACGCGGCTGGTTGTGACGTAATGTAAATATTAATTTTTGAACACCACCCGTACAATTGGTTCTCGAAAATGCAGAAAGTTCGAATGCGGTCATTATTTTACGGTCTCTGTTATTATCTTATTTTTGTTTTGATATGAAATAAAGCATTTATCTCACTCTTCAGCCTAATGCCAAATTTGTGTTTTTACCATCGCCCCTCTCACTAACAAAGCGCGCTTCATCGACGGTTCTTATACAAAGATCTGTTACGTACTACGCGGATTTCAAGATACTTTATAGCGCGAATTCAAAAAATGTGCAATTCTAATTACACACTGTTTTTTTCCACTAAGCTACGACATATGATGCTCTTCAAGGGTGCTGTGAATATAATCCTACATAATTGGCAGAGCACCTGGTGTAGCGGGTGTCCACGAGTGGCAGTGTTGAAGACCAGCTACTCGTGCCATCCGGTGGATCACCCGCCCGGTTATCACTTCTTGTAAATATGTACCTATATAAAGGATGTTCTTCTGAATTTTAAAGTTTAAGTAATTAATCATGCTATGTTATTTTGTACAAAATGACAATAAAGTACAAATAAATAAGTACACTGCACACCAAATATACACTGGAAGTGATACGAAATTACATAAAGAAAGTTGTGGAATGAATTGCCAGCCGAGTTAATTCCGTAACGACTTCAAGAGAGAGCTGTATACAGGATTCTAAAAGGTCGGCAGAACACCCGCAAGCCCCCTGATATTGCACGTGTCCATGGGCGGCGGTGACCACTTACCATCATGTGGCACACCACGTGATGATATACAAAATATAAAAAATGTGGGCCTTATTGCTAAAGCGATATCTTCCAGGCAACCTTTACAAATAATATTCTCCTGAAATATTATTTGTACTAAACGGAACCATGTGATGATGGTTAGTTTTATGACAAGTGACATTGCTGTTGACCATACCGAGTTTTAATGATGTCGAGTTTTTATGGTAAAGGTGTTGGGTGAAGCTATCATCGCAGTCATAAACTTCTGATGAATTATGAATACACTTCGAAAAGCTGTTTGTGTGGTCATAAAATACGAACAATTGAGATATTTCGTAAGCTGGTCACGGCTCAGCACGCAAAGAACTATACTAAAAATAAAAGAAAATATCTTGTAGAAGACCCTTAACTAAGATCTTATAATTAAGATTTAAGTCACCAACACAGCTCATACAAGCAGCATGTTGAAGTGACCTTGGGCAGCTCATATTGTCCCTCAGAACCAATAACCGATGGGGTGGATGAGTGGTCGAATGGAGGCCACGTATTCGGTAGTATGGAACGCGCTCCGGCCAGGCGGACTGACTATTTGAATATAGTCGCCGGTGGTGGCTGGATGAGAAGACCCGAAGATCAAGTATGATAGTGAATCTTGGGAGAGCTTTATATTCAGCAGTTGATAAACATAGGTTGATGGAGTGGTATTATCGTAAAAAAATCTCTCTAACTGTCACTACATCAAGCATATGACCCTTTACTAATAATAGCTAGTGTCGTGCATTTAAAAGTAATAATAAACAGTTCTTTACGACCTTTTTTATAGAAGATATGGAAGATGTCGCCCATGAACACTCTTGTTTACAATGGATAATTGAAATAAACATCTCTAAGGACAGTCATTGTAAGCAGAGAGAAAGGTCATTACAGGACAATAACATTTTCAAGGCTCACACGGGCACTTATAAAAATTATGGGTAACGTTTCAAGGATCACCTAGATCCAAGGTCACATTATATGATTATAGTTACAAGAGTGATTTATTTATTAAAATAAGGTGACAGACGAGCAGAATCTACCTGGTAGTAAATGGATACTGTCTCACGTGGCGATTCGCGATACATGCCAACATCAGTCCTGAATGACAAACGTTAGCAAGCCCCCGGATACCCTGTCTATCTTTAGAGATTTAGGAATGGATTTCGAGAAAGGGTTGGGAAAGTGGAAAGGGATAGAGATAGGATTCTTTTACACTGCAATTAATCATAGGCGAGACCTTGAAATGACGAACGTGCCGCAAGTCCGCAGGAATATGCGCCCTCTCATCTAACCTATAGAATAAATTTAGCTTGCGCGGAGCGGCGTCTCCATTTGATACCCAAATTTTTATAGGTACATATTTACCATTTTTACTAGGAAATAAGCCTGCAGTATGTTATTACCTTTGACTATTTAGTGACAACGCCGTTAAATAGGTATTATAAAATGTAAAATGGTTTAACCGTTAACCCTTTTTGAAAAATAGTATCGATAAACAACTAATATTTTATTTTTCCTTGGAGAACTTCATTCATCATTACAATAACGACTACATATATTGCTACGCCGTAGCAAGTCGTAGCGCTGTCGCAACAGTAACATAACAAGTCTCGTAGACAATTTATTAATGCTACGACGTAGCAAGGACTTTCATTATAAATGTTCTGCGGTACTTTTCAGCTAATATAAAATGTATGGACAGGTTTTTATACGTGAAATAAGACTAAATAATGAAGTCGCAACCTACTAAAAGTCGCCTTCACACACTAGATTATTGCTTCTCTCTCTTCACCTTTGGCTAGGTGAATTTTTTGTTCGCAAATGGAGTCGAAATTGAGTACGTCCATAGTTTTAATATTTTTACAAGACACATCCGCTGAGGTCTAATCCAGACATTTTCTTTAATTAATCGATAATTAATTTACTTTAGCCTTCTGAGTTTCTGTGGTTTTAACATAAACGCGATTAGCGAAAAGGAAGAGACAAATGGGAAACAGACATTAATGATCCTTTAGCTTCCTGTAGCTCAGTATGTCTAAATATTTCGTCTACTGAACGAAGTCTTCTGGGTTCAAGTACGAGAAAGCTAAATACCCACCGTGCACGAGTGTGTTCTTTAACAAACCTCACAGACCAAATTACTGAGAGTAGCTTAAATATCTTTATGAGATTGAGACAGAGACGCCACAGAATTAATCATAGGTGGGTCTCGTAAGTAGAGTGATTAGACTAGGTTTCCAGTCTATGAGTCTCCAGGTCCAGATCCAGGACAGAAACTGTAAAGTAAATACTAATGTGGGCTATTGACCCTATAAGGTATATTCCCGTGTCGATTGTCTTTAAAGTTATTTAAAGTGTATTAATTAATGAATTTAATTTATTTTATTATTTAATGTCTTATTTTAACTTATTTAATGTCTTCTATTTTAAATGTAGTTAAATAGTAACCGTAACTAGCTATTTTTTTTTCCACTGCTGGATATGGACCACCTCATGCTCCTCGTGCGCGAGGGCGAGTTCACTCCTTTAGAGTTTTCGTAGTTGCTCAGGGCTGGTAGTAGCAGCTTTGTTATCCCTTAGTCGCCGTTTACTCTTCCTCTCTCTAAAAATTTACCCCGTCCTTCCCAGTTATTTTTCCAAATCTACTCCTAAATCTCCGAAGGTATGCCCAAAAACTACAGTTTGACTTAGAAGACGTACCTACACACGTTAGTCGTTTTTGTCATTTTTTGTATTGCAGATGTTCTTGGTTGACAGTATCCACTTCCCACCAGATGGACTGACTGCTCTTTTATCACTTTCTTTTTATAAAAAAGTGGCACTATTAAATCTAACGTTCTCACATATGAAACGTCTCTAAAAAAGAGTAAGTAATAAAAATATCGTGTTTAGCGGAAATTCAGTCCATCACAACCTCAACGTTGTCACCAAAAAAACGCGTGAAAAATTTGTAAACGTAAATTTTTATTACAAAGCTCCAAAAAAGCAGGGCTAATCTTGTTACCGGCCATAATTTAGCTGAAATATAGCCGCCATCATGTCAAGAGAGCACTCGTTTTGTTAACTTATTGTCTACATATTTGAACTCCAACACAAATTACTTTGAACTTTATGACGCTTGAAATTAGGATAAATTTTGTGTGATTTAGAACAGAACAGAGAGCGAAAGTTATTGCTAGATAATTTTGAACGTTACGCACTGTGAATTAAGGTTGAATTTTGGAAAGTTTTGTGCGGAAATATAGCATGCGTTGTACATGAAGTGACCATTATATTCGGTGCAATTGTGGTTAGATTTACGGTTGGGCGCGTGCAATCATTGCTTAGTAATTAACGAAATTGCATTATAATCTTGTGTTCTAATCTCCTTGCACACGATGAGTCGCCTTAGAAATGTTAGTCACCAAGATAAGTTAGTTCAATATCTTGGTTTTTTTTTTTTTTATGTACTAAGGCGGCAGACGAGCATACAGTCCACCTGATGGTAAGTGGATACTGTCGCCCATAGACATCCGCGATACATGCCAACATTAGTCCAAAATGACAAATGTTGGCACGCCCCCGGATGCGCTGCCTACCTTTGGAGATATAGGAATGGATTTGGAGAAAGGGTTGTGAAAATGGGCAGGGATAGGATGGGATGGGAATGGGCTCTGGCACATCTCACTCACTACCGAAACACGTACGTACATGTTTGGTGTTCAATATCAATTGTTAGTCACGGGGTTCATTACCTTCCGTCATCAGTATCACATACTTATATCTATATTTCTATTACATAATATATGTGTATATGTATGATATTGAATTATGTATACTGTTTGCTGTTTAGATTATATATTTAAACATTTTAGCTCACCTCCCAATGCAGCAATGTGTCTCTCTATTGAACCCAAAAGTTAGCTAGTAGAAAATAAGCACATTTAATATTTAATTAATAAGCTAGAACTCATAATTCATAATCTACCTCATAAGCTAGAAAATAAGGCACTAAGCTCTCCTTTTGTACACATAGCACTAGTCTTTAAATAAAAGGTTGGTTGCGATTTCCAAAATATTGCTATAATTGGTCAAACGCTTATTTTTGAAAGTGTACTATATTTCTGGAAAAAAATAACTTGGCCGATATTGTTTACCTTAAAAAAAATGTTATCATAAATTTATCATCACCCTCACAAATAAAATAACGAGGACTAAAATTACTTTCGGAAAACATCAAAGCGAAAAAAAAAATCAAAGGTCCACTAATATGATTTCCTTAACATCATTAAAATATTCTGTTACAATCGTGTTCGTCCCGGTGGCTCCTTTGAAGATCGTACTAATACATTTCCTAAGATTCTTAGCCCGAGGAAGAGTGATTTAACGAGAGAGTGACTCTCCTTACGCATTTAATAGTATAAAGAGACTGACAAAGATGTTTATAGTTAAGGTAGTAACAGAATTTTTGGAACTACTCGTAACGTTATTATTTATTTATTTACACTTCATTGCACAATATCGTCAAAAGGCAAGCTTAATGCCTGGCATTCTCTATTAACTAACTTTTGGGTTCAATAGAGAAATACGTTGGGAGGTGAGCTAAAATGTTTAAATATATAATTTAAACTGCAAACAGTATAAATACTTAAATATCATATCATACATATACACATATATCACGTAATATACATATAGTAATAAATATGTGATACTGATGCCGGAAGGTAATGAACCCCGTGACTATTAGTTAATACTAACTTATCTTGGTGACTAACATTTCTATGGTGACTCCCCTTACCTTTGGATTGATCAGAGAAGTTCAATTAGGAGGTGCATGAAAGACACAATTTAGATGATGTGATAAAATAAATATAATACATACAAGACATAAATAATCAATGAATACATTATATAATTAAATATGTATTAAGGTATATTAAGAGAAACAAAGAAAAAAGAACATGTTGCTGACAAAAGTAAAATAAAAATGAAAGAAAAGATAAAGCAAAAGGATCTGGCTGAGCCACTAGCGATGAGAAATGAGATAAAATGATGTAAATAATAATAAAACGATATAATAATGAGATGTAAGAAAAGGGATCTTATTGCCGATTCTAGTTTGTAAAAAATAAGATTTGTTAGATTTAAAAAAAAATGACCGTAACCTCTTGTTAGTATCTGCTGGTGGACATGGGCCTCCTCATCTATATTGTCGTGCAGATGCCTTCATCTCTATGTACATTCTTATGTATGGTCTTAAAACGGTAAGCTGGCCAAACGAGTTGGCAAGTCCACTCTTGTAGAGGTAGTTCTTGTTCCTCAGGGCTTGTGGTAGTTAGCCCTTATTCACATTTTACGACACCCACGGGAAGAAATGGGGTTCGTTAATTTGTTACTTACTTTAGGGATAGAGGAAGTAGAAAATTGAAAAAGGCCTTCCTTTTTTATCCCATCACATTTATTATTTGATGGGATGTGATTGCACTGGATTGGACCTATCTGTAGAGTAGATACTTCCAAACAGACCTTACTACAATATATTCAAATGAAAACACTCAAAACATCACAGCAAAACTTGACGACCAATTAGCTCAGTTGATATTTCCCCTGCCTACTGTGCAATAGGTGTTTGTTCAAGTCTGGATGTTGCACGTGCTGTCTTTGTATGTGTCTCTGGACCCACGACACAGGGAATCCCAGTGTGGGCCATTGAGTGTGATGTTTATTATTTATTTATTACTGTTTTATTCTTCATCTAAACCTAATTTAAATCGCCTTAGAAATTATTAAAGCCATGTTCGATATTTATCCTTGATAAAGTTTAATTTAATTTCCAAAGTAATATAAACCCAGGTGTGAATGTAAACATGAACATAATCCCAAATCTAATTTTTAATTGAAAAATTCAGAATCAACAGTTTTAATTAACATATTCGTGTAGTCTAGCAAGTTTAAATAACAAAATATTTTTAGAGAAAAAGTAGCAAATGACTTTACATTTCATTTTAGCTTAACATCTGATGATAATTGTGATTTCCCTTAATATTCTTTAAACAGGAAACTGGTGCGTGTAAAAAGGTTTTATTGTACACAGTGACTGAAGGTTATTTTGCCATTTTCGACAATTGGAACCACTTGCTTCTTTCCGTTCAACTTTTATTTTGTCTATACCTAGGATACACGATAGTTTGGCGCCCAACGTGGGGCCCAAGAGCGTTTTATTTGCACACTTTTTTTACGCGATAGGTTAAGAAGATGTCCTGGAGTGGTCAGCCCCGGGACAAGTCCTGTAACGTTAATGAGAGTCTATCTGACTCGATCGATGACTAGACTCTCGAGTCAAGGAGCCTTCTCCTTTACGAGGCTGTCAGAATTCGGACTGTTCGATATAATTTGAAATTAGTGACGAAATAGTTGCCGGCCAGAAGTTTTAGTTGAGCACGCAGTTGAGAATTTTAAACATTCACTTGCAATAGCAATTTTAATAATAATTAGTTTCCAGGTTTCGAGAAAATTCGGCGTTTCGTACATAGACGAAATACAATGCGTTCGAATCAGGGTTTTACATTACCAACATCTCAGTTATGTTAGCCACTGTCATTGCATTTTGTACATTTCTATTTTTTACCCGACTACGGCGAACTCAAGAAGGAAGGGTTTGAATTTGCTGGCCTATGTATGTATGGATGTTCCACCATAGCTCCTACATTACTGGGCCGGTTTTAACAAATGAGGTATCAATCTATGCGTCTTGATTACGCGAGTGTCATAGTATATATATATTTGAAATAAATTCAAAACGGTGGCTGTAATTTAAAAAATATATAGATTTAAAAAATGTAATGTAATTTTAAAAATATAAATTTAAAAAAAAGTGTTAAAAAATATAGAGGTCCAAACATTTCTTCTTCTCAATACGTAGCGCGTGGGATATTATATTCTAGATAATGAAGAGAAAAATTCAAAAATGTATATATTATAGGAGTTAAACGAAATAAATGAAAAAAAATATTTAATAAAAAATATGGAAGCAGATTTTTTTTTCTTTTCGGAACATGTCGTGTGGTACGTCATATGAAATGTGCAGAATAGTAGAATTTAAAAATGTATATATTATTGGGGTTAAATGAGACGATTAAAAAAAGATTAAAAAAGATATATAATAAATAATTTATTGTGCACTACTAAATAGTACCGTACGCTGTTTTTATCGAATTGCATGCAAAATGGTGTAATCACAAAAAGTGATTGACTATAAGCAGCCTTGCTACGCATAAGAGTGCTAGAGAGACCAAGGGGTCCACTATAGGGCATTAGGTCTTCTCTAATTAGACAAGGTACAATTACGAAGCTTTAAGTTTTATAAACTACTAGCTGCACCCGGCAGACGTTGTCCTGCCTGTGTATATTTATTTACCTCTGTATAATAAAATCACCAATCATTCTGTTTTACGGTCGATATGATTTTTGCGATCGATTGAACGGTATAGAAGTTGATGTGCTGCAGCGACATCTAGTGTCGAGTTAGAACAAAGGCGATAGCTCGAAAATATTCTTCGTGCTCACATACCTATGTATACCAATTTTCATGGCGATCCGTTGAACGGTATAGAAGTTTATGTGCTGCAGCACCATCTAGTGGCGAGTTACAACAGAATGGATAGAAACTTTCTCCATGAAAAAATACATGCTGTAATTTGGTACAAAAATACATGTAATTTGGTGTTGCAGGTGTCCTTGGGCGGCGGTGACCACTTACCATTATGTCTCGTTCATCTGCCTTATTTTTATTTTATTTTTTTCACCTGGTACCTGCTAAATTCAGTCCACACTGACACACGTTGACACGTCCCTGAATTTGAACGTTGCCTGCCTTTGAAGATGTATGAATGGATTTAGAGGAATGGTAGGGAAAATGAGGAGGGATAGGACTTATCTTCTATAAATATAGAAGAGAAGGCAGGCGATTATTTTATTTTTCTACAACCCATCTCCCATTCTCAGTTCAAAGCACAGCCTCGATAAACGCTTAAACAACACAATTTAGCATCATAACAAGGAGTTCTTGTTTCCCAACACAATTCTTTTGTCGTCCGAAAGAGGAAAGTTTTTAAACGAATTCATAATTCAGTTGGGGACTTTTGAGGAATTTAAATCTTTCCGGGAATGGGACGTTGTTTAGAAAAAGTTAAATTAACCTTGATGGTGGAGAAATTGTGACCGCAGCAGATGTAAAATTATGGAATGTGTAAGTATATTCATCTATACTTAAATAATTCTTGTTCTTGTTTTTTTGTTATACATATATTGTTAGCTTGGGAAGGGAAGGGGGCACGCTGCAATCCCACAGCCGCTGGACGCACTGGACTGCATACGTTACCTCTTTGTCCTGCTCCCCAGTTTACGTACGTGATCCGGTCATATCAACCAGTAATGTCTCACTACAGGCACAATACAATACCAGTAATGTCATTACATCACTTCGAGTTTTCGGGCTATAATCCACCACGCAGTGCGGATTGGTACATGCACATACTCTAAATGTATTTTTATTTCTAGTGCATGCGGGTTTTCTCACGATATTTTCTCTCATCAAACGAGCTAGAGACAATTTAAAAAAAAACGCTCAGTGGTACGAGCCATAGGTTTTAACTCCCTCACACGAATATGAATCGAGTATACTTAGTCGGGCCATAAATACAGTTACAATAAAGAAAAAAATATATATTTGAATTTGGAATCTGTCATTCTCAGGTGAAAAATAAATGTTTTGTCTCATTTTCGCACGAATCATTATTAAATATTGTACTATAATTAAAATGGAGTGGGGTGCTGTTCCATTGGGATGCTGAGGTGGAGGTGGTGGGCTAGAGTTCTATATTGTTGTAATTGCATTGCATTGCAAAGTAGGCATGCAGCCAAATGCAATTTTAAAACTCTCCACCCGCTTCGTTATCTCCTCTTATAAATTTAATTTTCAATGTAATAAATATTATAACATCGATTACACAAAGACCGCGGAAACAAAGGCACACGGGACGGTTTTTATGAGATGAATGCGGATGCGGTTTCAGTTTACGTGTGGGCGTGTAAATTTCAGATAACTTATCAAATGGATTGATGAATGAAGATAATGAAATCCCACACGGCTATTTTCAACTAAAGAAGGCGTTCGCGGCGTCCTGCCTTCTAAGGGTATGGGTTGTTTAAGGTCGCTTGAAAGTATTCATATGACATCGCATAATCGCGTGACAAGCGGTCAAGTTAATTTGACAACTGCTAGCTTAACGAGGTGACACCTGATGCTTGACGTCTAAAATGGAAAACGCATCGACTGAAACTCAGAATAAGTGCGATTTCATATTCTAATATAAATAAATTTATTAATATTATTATTTATTATTATGCAACATGCAGTCCTAATGTGTTTCGCCAGTCTGATTTCTTACAAGTCGAATTTCCGCGCGGTTTTATACCGGTTGTAAATCGACCCGTGTGACCTCACTCTAGCTTTATACAGAAAAGATTTGTGGCCGAAAAAAATTTTAAGACCGAGAAAAGCTTTTTCGCGGGAAAATGACGTGTTATCTCATCAATCAGGGATCTGTTGACGAATGAAGGCAATACCGTGAGGGTCCAAAAGACCCGGCTTTTATGGCTTCTGAGGGTTGCATGAATGGAGTTTGCGTTATTTTCTAAATTGTATTGGGCGTGATGGATATAGATTTTCTGAGGGAAATTAAATTCTCTAACCTTTATAAGGGCGACTGAGCGCACCAGACTGGCCGATTTACCCTCTCTCACAGGAGGCTGTCGTGAAACGCACCTACGTGAGTGAGTAAATGAGAAGTCTCAGCGAGCTCTCAGTACTCCCAGAATGGATGTCGAAGCGGCATTCTATCCTGTCCATGGGGAGAGTCCATTCCTATAGAATAGGAACTGTAATGGAATTCAATCCTTGCTCCACACATATGCTCCAAATTTTTAAATTCTGAAACACGCGGGTTTCCTTCACCGTTGCACTAATGATATTTTTAAAACTCCGTACTTAAGTTGAAACTTAGTAGTACGGGCCGAATATTTGAACTCACGAGTTCACGAATAAGAATCGACAATATGTATCCCTTGGTTATCACTGCTCTTAGTTAACAGCTTCTTAATTTTGGAACCAATGAACAGATTTGCAAGATTGAGGAAAATTCCCTAAAATTCTGTCTAAAAGACACGTCATGTGATAGGTATAATTTCAATGTTAAGTTTTTTTTCCCCAAAGATATTTATTAGTGACGGGATCGCGTGCGGGCAAAAGTAGAAGCATTTTGCTTGATGTCTAAACTTTCGTCGTTATTTGACTCATCAAATGTCGGGAATACAACATATACATAATATTTATTATACCTCTCATCGTATCTTTGTATTTAACCCAAAGGTAAGTGAATGTCCTAAAATGTATAAAAACAGCTAATAAACTTTGCACAGAATAAATAAATAATAAAATACATCTAACAAAACATATATATGTGATATAAATATGTGTGATATGTGTACTGAGAGTTTAAAAATTGGATATAAAAGTAACAGAAGTCTCGTTTTTTATCTAATAATAAAATTATGTAGTATGCAGAAACAGTTGTTTCCGTTGCATTTGTCCCCACTGTGTCGCATGTGTCGCACTATGTATGGGTTTGGTTCCCACTATATCGGACCGACACATTTATGGTTAGCGGACTGTCGGAGAGTTTTATTCACAGCTAGGGACGCTGCACGTCGTTCTTTAATAACAAATCATTCGTAAATGAGATAGGTATCCGACGCTTTCATCGCCCCTATAGTGTATCGGTCCGACATAGTGGAAACCTACTCTTACTCGTATTTTGCAGTAGCCAGTTCTAAGAACTTTTAGTTTGACCTATCGTAAGTGTCACAATTGAAAAAATGTAGCATCTACCAATTCGCAAGAGAAAGTTTATGCCCTTAAGACTTAATGGACTGATATCGAAGAAAAAGAATCGAAAAATGGAAGTGCACTATTTAGTGCGTAAATAGTGCCTCCCTAATTCAAACCAAACTTTAAAACTCGCCTCGTCTTATCGATTACTGGAACGAAACAATTGATGAATTCACATAAAATAAAGGAATACATTTTCATTCTTGAAACTAAGGTCAAAAATCTGCCTATTTCTAATAACATTCATCTTTTATCTGTTTCTGTCCACCGTATTTTCGTCGAAAAAACAATCGCAAGTTTTGTAAGGTTTCCTGTCGTGTCATTCACTGTTTTTAATAAATGTCTAATACATCTGTCACGTCGTATCGTACAGACGTAAAAATACGTCGTATTGTTTTTCTATTTCCTACGTTTTTACATCGTTTATTGGATCACGTAATAGCTTACCATCACGAACGCTTTTGTAACGTGGTCGCTGAACAATCTGTATATGTAACTGTAAGTAGAAAGTTGTGGGATGTTCGAATATCTGTCGTACTCTATTAATGTATGACTACATAAAGGACATCATTGTATCTGGCATCTATTTATTTTTTGATGCGGCCAGCAATTTTGACATTTTAAGCAATGTCACGCAATTTGAGCAATTTGGACGATCGAAAGACTATGTGAATCCTATTATAATGTCATACAAATGATTATTTTGTTTTAGGTAACATAAGAGTTACATCCATTTCTCTAGGCATACGTATATGCCTCATTGTTTAGATAACACAAGAGTTATATCGGTTCTCATAAACAAGTAAAGGACTGTAGATTGGAGTATGATTTGATTTGACGATCTGCCCGTCAATGAAGTAAATAAATATACGTATATACTTTTTAATGAAGATTTACAGATAATTGATTTTTGAAATATGTTTTTTTATAGGGAAGTAGACGGACGAGCAATAGGTCCCACGTGATGTTATAGGTCCCACGTGATGGTAAGTGTTACCGCCGCCCATGGATACCTGCAACACCAGGAGGTATGCGGGTGCGGTGCCGGTTTTGTAAAATCCTATTCACAGCTTTCTTGAAGAACCCCGCCTCGTAGCGTGGCTTTAAATCCTCAGTAGGTAGTTAATTCCACAGGAAAATTATGACTTATTGATACCGGGACACAGAAGCACTAGATTTAGGGGCGTTTCGGCGTTAAAAATATGGAATGACATACCGCTACCTATGCGTATAAAGCCATTTCATTTAAAAAATATGTGAAACTTCTCGTACTTTGTATGAATGTGGGGACGGCATATAGAAATGCACGGTCTGACGCCGATGTATTGTTTGTAGATTTTTTATTTTATTTTTCTCATCCACTTGTATATGTATATGCTTAATTAGTAGTGTTGTAAGGTTTATCGTGTGTTAATGTGCGGACGTGTTGCCCACAAATTTGTGCATTTGGCGCATTTTAGATTAAGGGACTGTGCTGAAAACCAGCGCTGGTTCAGTGGGCGGCCAGCGTGCGCTGAGGCACAGCCCCCATTGCCAATAAACTAGATATAACTAATTAAATATAAATATTTAGAATCATTATTGTTGTCAATTATTGCTATAGAGAGTTTTATTCTCTTTATTGCTAAAGAATTCATTTATTTATTTTAACTTTTGGGTTCGCGGTGTATAGTTTCTTGATGACCGGACTGTGCGCAGCAACTCTTACTAAGGATTTCATCAAAAATCGACGTACTCCTACTTCGCAACCCATCTATCTCTACCTCAAAGGAAATCTCAAACCTAACCGACCGACCTGTAAATATGTTACCCATTTGGTATTTTTTGTTGCTTATTTAATTATTACTCATATTTTTGTAGCAATTTCACTCAAAATCAATTAGTATATTTTTTTCAATTATTTAATTTCAATTCAATTCGTAAGTGTCATTAAAATTGTGTTTGGAAAAACCCAAAGATTTGTCGATATAAAGTGGTTCTTTTCTGTCTACCCACTCTTTTTGCTGAGACCTGATTAAAATTATAACTTAAATGACTTTAAATGACTACTTAGTGGTAAGCCACTTTAAGGCCACTTACCTCTCTCTTATTATTCCATAAAAATTAGGTACAGTCGGTAGAAACACAGTTGAGGAACACCGGAACGTTTCAAAAAACTTTCGGTGCTCACCCTTGTCTTTATGTTAACATTTATGTCTGACTCCAAGTGATAGGATAGAAGCGGAACAGTTCTTTCTATTCCTATTGTTAAAATAATATTTTTGAACTTATTTATTTTTATTTAGCTAAACGTGCTTAAAATTAATTAAATCTAGTAATTGCCTTAAATGCTGTCAGCACATATTTCTGAATGCTTTTACTAGCGGGCCGTTACATAAATGCACAAAATTGTGTAATACTTCCGTAGGAGAAACAAATAAATAACAATAAATGAATGAAAACTACCCTTGAAAATGTACCAAAAAGAATATGAATAGACATATAATTTTCCTATAAATTAGTAAATAAATGTACTAATTTTGGAAGTAAAAATCGTTATTATATGATACAGAAATTAGCTACAAATGATAAAGAGGTACAGAAATATTACTCTGATTTTTACAAAAAAAAAATAGTTAAGTTTGTAAGTTTTTTGTTTCAATATGTACTCCATTTTTAACGTCAAATAATCCAATTATCAAACCCGCCGCCGCTCACGCTAACTGTTATAACTGAAACAGGTCAGTTGGCGAACGGTCAGATTTGCACATTAAAAAATAAAACGCCAATATGTCGGAGTCCTGACCCTCGTCACCCCATTGGCCAACGGTCTGTTTTTGGCAACTTCTGATTACTTATTCAGTATCTAGATGTTTCAAAAGGTCTATTTGCACTTTTGTACTGTTCTGTTATTCCTGTCATAATGTATATTTTGTTCTGTATTGTAATATTCGGTAACTTGTCTACTGTATAGCAAAGTATTTAAATCTTAAGGATTTTGTACAATTGTAGCATTAGATTTTCAAAAAGATTTATTTATATAACAAACAAAACGATAGCGTGGATGAAAAAATTCTAAAACCGGTTTACCCTTCTCAAACCCCGCACATCGACTGAAAGTTTCACTGCAATGCCGCACATTTGTCATTTACCCTACTGGACGCATGTGGCTTTGATAATGTTATATTTCTAAAGGAATTTTTGTTGTCTAAGGGAAAAATATGGTATTTTTTATTTACTTTTATAATCATTTAGATGAATTATCACTGCTCGGATATGTAGGAAAATATCATGTGGAACCCGAATGTGTGGAAACCACAAATGATTAAAAGTGACAAATAACTTAAACTAAAGGAAACATTCTATTAGAAGAGAAAATATAAAATGTATTAAAAGAAAAATGGAAAATTCCGGATACCATCGGTCCGATTACCGCCAATTTTACTTATGCTAATGAAAATGCTAAAGGAATAAATAACTAAATCCATAAATAAATGCAATTCTATTGCCGCTGCTGACGTCAAAAACAAAATTTATTGGTTCACTAATGAGAACCAACCGTGGAGTATGAAAGTATTTAACTGTGGCCCCATAGTCCAAACAAGTAGGAATTCTATAAAAATATACGCCTCTGGCACGTGATTAAAATGTTTGGTGCAAGTGGTAGGCGATGAGCGGGAATGTATCCCTCTGCGACTTCTACCGATTGTACAATGGAGAATGTTCTTAAGAGCTGCTCAATCTGATGCCAAGTTCGGATTTTTACCAGACGGTGCATTAGCACTTCCTGTCAAGGCACTCTATACTGCGAATCCGAAAAATATAAAATAAACTACCAATTGAGACCTTTCCACTGATCCACGACATGGAGCTCTTCAAGATAACTGTGAATAGGACGCTGCAAAGTAAGCAGCTCATTCGCAACGTACCTGGGGTTGCATGTGATCACTTATCATCATATGGACCACTGGTCCATCCGCGAGATTTTTTACAAAAAAACAATAGATTTTCAAAAAGTTTCTCCTATCTGGCTTCAAAATTGACATTGACTGTTCGTTCGTCATTATCGTCATTTGTCAGCTGTATAGTTTACCTAAATTTAGCAAAGCAAGAATACATTTGTTATTAATAATGTTGTACACAATTTGTTTCAATTCTTTAAAAATCACAATCTTGCATTATGTTTTTAAATTTTATTACAGATTTAGTTATATTAATTAGATAACGTGGCGAATCACGTGATTTTCAATTCAATTCAATCCAAATTATCTATTTCAGACTCTATATTGTCCATATAGTATATAAATAGTAAATAGTCCGTTAGTATATAAAACTTAAAACTAACAGTAATAATATATATTTTATTTGTTGGTCTGTAACCGAATCAACCGCATTATTGGGCAGTCAATTCGGCCAGCTGTAACGCATAGGATGCCGCTGTTGCTACCACGGAGTTCTTAGTCTTCTTAGTAGAGTCTGCAAAAACATGCCCGATGCACTGCAGTGCTCAGACAGCCTCAATAGCATCCTAAACGCTTAATAACGCGTGCAATATGATAATATTGCACGCGCAGGGCGTTGATTATCTTCTGAGTATAGTTCGCCCACAAACTGCACATATGCAGTTTGTGGGCAATGTATGCATTATGCCACGTATGCAATCTGCACGGACAGACCAAAAGACCTAAAAAGTACAATTTTTACTGCTGCAGTTCAACGTGCAAATCCACCATCCAGCATATTGGTTCTGACAGCCAACGCCCTACGCTCCCTCTCAGAACTCTTAACATCCTCTTTCTTAAATCGCGTGACTGGCTATAGCTATACCGTTTAGAAGACGGGTGATACATTTTACCGTATGTGAAATACATAGTATTTTTTCACCTTTTTTGAGTACACTTCCTTTTTTTTTCGGATTGACTAAATTCTTGTGGCCCTAGTCACCGGACTTAAGTACACTTCTGTTTTCTGAGAACGATGGCATATATGTAATTTAATACCTATAGTGATGATACTGTGAACATAAATAATGATACTTTAACAATGTCATGTATAATTAAGTGAATAAGCCTTAATCTGGGAGGGAGAGAGTGCGCGCTGCAATCCAACAGCCACGTTACCCCTCTCTTACAGAAGACCACCTTGAAATGTACTGCATTTCCCACTTTATCTTATTTCCCTAATATACGTACGTGGTTCGGTAGTGAGTGAGATGTGCCAGAGCCCATTCCCATCCTATCCCTTCCCATTTTCCCAATCCATTCTCCAAATCCATTCCTATATCTCCAAAGGTAGGCAGCACATCCGGGATTGTGTCAACATTTGTCATTTTAGACTAATGTTGGCATGTATCGCGGATGTCTATGGGCGACAGTACCTATACACTTACCATCAGGTGGACTGTACGCTCGTCTGCCGCCTTCGTCTATACATATATATATATAGACTACAGACTACAACATAAGGTAATTAAAGATATCATATATGTATACATATATTATAATAAATGCCATTGTTTAGAAATGTTACCCATTACAGTTTCAACAGGTTTGTATGTACTTACTATCAATCCTACTTAAATAAATAAATGTTGATAAAATTTTCTTATTAATAAGAATCACATTGTCACTTGTTAAATAACTACAATCTGATTACTGATCTCTACTAATTTTATCATACCTTATTTCTTGTAACAATTTTGAATTCTTCTAGTTTTCAGATTATCGACTTATCGAACGATTCATAAACTTAAATTTTCTGTTCAGTAAACTATTGTGACATTATTTATTTTATTTTTTCAAGAAGCTTATAGATTATTGTGATTACATCAGATACACACATGTAGATCTGAGAAACGTGTATATATACACGTGTGTATCTGAGAAAAGGAACCTTATTGTTAGTTTCGTGATATATTTAAGAATTTAAAAGAATAATTCTTTTACTGTCTTATCTTAAAAGCATGCCTCTACTTATTCTTCTTGAAACAACGTAATTTTAAGTTAGAAAATCTTAAGCATAGTCCCATACTGACAATAAAGGTAACATCACATTAACTGAAGAAAATCCAGCGAACGGTATGTATTCAGGTAATACGAGCTCAAAACCTTTCGCTTAGAACAACAAAGAAAGGAACTCACTCAGTGACCTAAACAAACATTGCTTTTTTATCCCGCTGATTGAAACTAAAGCTTTGTTATTTACGTAACCTCATCTAACTCACTTCTCAATTGTATAATTACTTTATGTTGTTCACTTCACAATGATTCTATAAGGTCAACAAATATCAATATTTTAACATTAATATTAAAAATATTATTATTATTATTATTATTAAAAATATTGAGTTTGGGTGTAGCGAATTTACCTACGTAGTTTTTAACTTTTGACTACTTTGTATTAATTGATGTTGATGTGCACGGGCGAGAGTAATTATCTAAGTGTCCGCTCGTCATACAATACTCACTATTTAAATCGCGGCTAAGAATAATAATTGCTTAGTCTTGAGTCATACAGCATAGTTTATACAATACTATCATAATCTACATTGAGACAGCGCGAGTTCAAGTTCATTCAAATCCAAGATGTCGGAAGCCGTCTGGCCTCAGCATGACCCTCGCAAGCTTCGTTCGCAAGCTGGAAGAAAAATGTTAGGTATCCAATTGATCCAACTACAATAAAATAATACAAGTCATAAATGGAAAAGGGACCTAGACGTTTTTCTTTTCATTTTGTTTAACTATTTTAGATAGTTAGTATTTTGTCAAGTTTACACTAGTTAAACGCTTTCTCTTATGATTTGCCGTATACCTTTAAACTCACGATGCTTGTAAGAAATTCCGCCTGGTTTGGGGGAGACAACCTAGTGGGTAATTATAATAAATCGCTATATTATTATTCTGTTACTTCAACTACGAATTTGGCTCGGTCGCTGCTTACATTATGCGATATAAAAATTTTATGAGCAAGATGGTTCTAACAGACGTCTGGGGAGGCGTTTTTATTATTCTTGTTGATTATTTGATTATTATACGGAGAAATAATCATGTAAATGGCATCGTAAAGTTCGCTGACGAGCCTCTGGTCGGCTCCAATGCGATCGAGTAAAAATGTAATACCTACAAGTGCTTGTAACTTTGTTATTTCCATTACCTTGAATTTATCGTGATAAGAGAATTAATTTAACAGGGTATGAAATATAACAGAATAAAGGAATAAATTGTGCAAGTTATGAATCATCGTAAATGTAATATTTCTACTGCACACCAAAAACTTCGCAGTGTAGAATCAACAAACTATAACCTGTATGCGACGAGTAGCTATAACGCCAAAGTACCACATTGCCCTCTTTAGAAAAAAAGGGCACAAGTACATTTTTGTGGATTTTTTTATGGACGAAGGCGACAGACGAGCATACAGTCCACCTGTATGCGAGCATGTTGGCACGACCCCGGATGCGCTGCCTGCTTCTGAAGATATAGGAATGGAAAGGGTTTGGAAAATGGGATGATAATGGGCTCAGGCACATCTCACTTACTACCGAAACACGTACATACATTAGGGAAATAAGGTAAAAGTGGAAAATGCAGTAAATTTCAAGGTAGACTTCTGTAAGAGAGGGATAACGTGGCCAGTCGAGCGCGCTCAGCGGCTGTTGGATTGCAGTTTCCCCCTCAAGTGAAAAAATGGTGAAAACAATCGAGAAAAATGAAAAAAGTCGTTATAAAATTTTCTTCAATTTAAAATCCAGCTGGAATATTGGAGTTTTTGATAAAACAAGTATGGATTTAAACAATAACCATTGTTTATTTTTTAATTTCCGAATAAAAATTTACTAACCGCCTTTTCTTCTTAGAAGGTCAGCATACATGTTAGCTATATTCTTTTTTGCAATACGTACATCAGTGGGCCAAGGATCTTGTCTTGTTTGTTAAATGTGTTGTTTATTGAACTGAAAAATTTATCGCTGAATACTAGTCACTTTACGGATATTTATGATAAAATTAAGTTAGAGATTTGAACTTACCACTATATTAAGGCTAAAAAACGGACGTTTCACAAATGTATGATCAAACGAGACTATCGTTGTTAGTGAAGATTTTTATTTTTTATTCATCATCAAACCGATTCAGTATGAGGTAGCCAGAAATTGCAAGTACATTTAGACGATTTGATTATTAGACCAGTTGCTAACATAGATCACTTGCGTTTCTGGCCACCTCACACTAATACAAAAATTATAATGAAATAGAGAACACGCTGCCCTGTAGCGAAAATAGTTGTATTTCTCATTTTAAGCACGAATCAAGTAAATCGCTCGTCTGTATTCCTGTGATATTTCAGACGTCCATCAACGGTAACAGGCGCTTACCACTAACGCCACTGTCTGTCAGCCGCTGAATATTCATCCTAGTTCTCTAATTAAATTCAATTGATACATCAAGCTGTATAAAGTTACTACAGTTGTCAGTGTACCCAGATAAGTACATCTAAGTGACTTCATCGGCTTGTGTTTCTACACTGATGGATATAGGCCTCTCCCATACACCGCCATCACACACGGTCTTCTGTTCTTTTCATCAAGCCACTACCTCCACACTTGCCTCCTCGTACATACTTCACTTTCACTTTACGTTCCGTATCAAACTTTCATCATACCACACTCGACCGTCTTGCAATTAATTTAGGTTATCTTAACTAATTTAGATGTTTAATATCTTAACTACACCTTAACATTGGTACTGATTTAAAACTTCAAAGTTTAAACTGATGTTAAAACTTTAGTGTCAGTTTTAGCTGTTCAACGTTTAGCGCCAGTTAAACTGTTTAACGTCAGTTAAAACTGACGTTCTGAGAATAAAAAACCTGACAGTTTTCGTACTGCATACGGTCAATTTTAGCTGTCAGTTTTAACTGATCGTGTGTGGCGGCCATTAGAACATTAACACAAGAAATTAATTAAATATATTTAAATATAGGTGGATGTAACATAGTAACATGTTATGCTTTATTTGCCATATTCAAAATAGTTTTAACCTAACACGGTTACAAGCGATCACAGACATCCCAATTACTAATTAACGACTATTGAAGTAATTTGAGCCTAATTAGAGGTTGGATCAAAGAGAGTGTTTTATACAATGTTGCTAATGATTGTGTGTTTGTCCTGATTATGTGTTTGTTTGTAACTTCGTAACATTATATACATCTGAGAAATTTCCATGGAAATCTTACTTTCTGTAAGCGTACAGAGATAATAATCTCTTGAAATTATTATTCTAATTATTCTGATTATTATTTATTATTATTCTTGAATAATAATCTCTATTTCGATGGGTCCTATGTACGTACATTTAAAGGCCAAAATGTCAATTTCATTTTTTTCTGACTTTTGGTTGTCGCGATATGTTCCTAAAATAACGTTTAATTCATATATGATAAATTAAAAAATCATTTTCTAATTATTTTAGGGTTGTTTAATGAAATATAAATGTTTATTTGACTATTTAACACATTTTTTTATAACGTTTCACAACTTCAAAGCTTTTTTGCAAAGTCAGTATAATGAATTAGCCAATATTTATTTATAATCGAGCGATCGAACAACTACAAATGATTTTACAGCCTTTTTTTTTACTTATTCTACAGACGGCTGGAGTCGCCAACCGCAAATAAAACATACTAAAAGGTTGAGTCTAAAACCAATCTGTGCTTTCAGTTAGAGTAACTAATATATACGTCTGATTACCGTAATAACAATTTTATAGATGTAAAAAGTTTATACGTAATGCCCTAGAAATAGACATGCCAGACCTTTTAATTTCTCCCGATTCTTCACGGCGATGTTGCTCACGACTCATCTATTGATAATTGATATTAGAAACTCAGTGGTACGCGTCAGGGTTCTAACCCATGACTACATTTTTTTTAACGCCACACAATGGCCTTCACTAGGGTACACATACAAATACGAACACACCGTGTGCAACACTTAGACCCGAATAAACATTTGTCTTGGACTAAATGAACATCTGACCGGGAATCGAACCCCGGACCTTTTGCACAACAAGGAGACAATTGGGCTAATTGGTCAACAAATATTAAAGTCGCCAGTACCTACATAAATGTGAGTCGAGTACACCTAGTTTGTTATCACCGCTCTTACCATAATTAATAATTACAGCCTTATCTTATTTATTGTTGTCAATACAATAGAATAGAAATATAGGTATAATTATAAGGACACCTATGTAAGGAACGAATTCGAGTCTTCCCCTTTGATGTCACCATAGTGAAAAACGTGGTGTGTGAAGGTCGGTGACAGACATGACAAACAGAAGCTCCACGTAAACTTACAAGGACTGGACTGCCAAAGTAAAAATCATACAATGCAAATCTTCAATCAGTCTTGCAAGTTATGACGTACAGTGTCGAATCGTGAACTCTGATGGTAGGCCTGATCGTTATATTATATTCAACCTTAGCTCATCGAGCTATGGGGAGAGCTTAGATGGAAGTTTCTTTGCGAGATAACATCTGATACGAAGACTTTCTAAGTAGCCGATATTGTTCATAAAAAACAGCGGGCTGAAGTCTGAAGTGGCATATCTGCTGTCAAATTGAACTCTGACGGTATATGCTATATGCTCGGAGTTTTTTTGCGGATAAAGATCCGAAACGCGGACTTTAGTCAAAGAACGAAAGTCACGAATAGAGGTCATAAAACTACCATCATAAAAAAAACGGATGGCTGGCACGAGTCAGAACAGAGATTTTGCTAATTTGCGTACGTTATTAAAAAAATGTATAGACATGTCGTTTGTATATCATTATTTCGGATTTTTTTTAAAGTTTACAACTATCTATTTGACTGGTTTTGTGCAAAAGTTCAAGTTCAAAATTCGAAAGTTATGATCTCTTCAATAAATAGATTTTTTAGAAATGATCTTAAAATTCGATATCTATGGACTCCCACGTTATAACAATGGTGACAGACAGACAGCGTTGAGGGATTATGTTACGGGTAATGTGTAATAATAGGCCAATTCGCAAATTAGCTGACCGGTATCGTTATAAAATATTTAAAGAACATTTTCTTCAAATGTTTTATTTAATAAAAAGCCTCTTCTAAAAGTAAGTTAAATCAGAAAGTGGAAAGCGTGTAATCGAACTGCCCTACATGTGTTCATTAATAATAATGTTCATATAGTTCATCCACACATACTATCTGTGGATCTACGAAGTCGCAAGCATAGTTAGTATCCTAATAATAGTAACAAATAGTAATCCTAACAAAATAGTCTCAATTATGTCATTCTATCGTTATCCAAAATACGTTTATTTACAATTTTCGCGATAAACTCGAAAACCGCTCAATGGATGCTGATCAGTTGGCTAAATTGTATGCTGATTTCAAAATCATATTCCACACGTGCGAATCAAAGGAAAGTCTCTATTATTCAATTACCATCTCTATTATTTAAAATCGCAGCAGTATAATTTAAATTGTATACTATGCTATGCTATGCAATGCAACCAGCCCTTTAAGTACCTTTAAGTTTAACTGCTGGACATTGGGCCTTCTCATGCACATTGACTCGTGCATGAGGGTTAGCGAGTCCACCTTTTAGAGGTGGTGTAGTTCCTCAGGGCTTGTGGAGGAGATGGCGCGGTGCTATTATATAGCCAGTCGACACCACTCGGCACTGCTACACTATGTCAATACAATATTTAGAATACAATATTTAGTCAATACACGAGAATGCCGGTTTCCTCGCGAATGTTTACCTTCACCTCCGAGGTATGAAGTCACGATCTCGCGAATGAAATTCGAAAATAGATACGCCTAGACTATTAGAATTAACGGTTTTTAATTACGTATATTTTGATACAATTATATTTCAAGACATCTGTAGAAGGTTAACCGATTAGACAAATTACCCGGTTAATACGCCAGTTACCCAATTTTGGAGTATTATTCGTAACATCCACACAAAACAGTCCTTTTAAATTTCCCCCTTGTATTCAAAACCGTGCAATCTTTTACAATTGGGACATATTTCCCGCAACTACTCTATCTATACTTATGAAGTGGTTCGTTCGGCTTTTGTTCCTGTGTTCGCTTCAGTATAAACACGCAATGACAACCTACTTCTTTGAAAAGAAATATACGCTTGAGACGGTGATACCTCAATTTAAATTTTCATAAACTACAAAAATTTTAGCATTTGGGATCGACTTAAACTTAAAATAAATCGACTTAAAATACGAGCAAATCACTTTAATTTCTTTAATACCGTTAATAAATGTTATTAATTAATATAATATTATGTATTAATATTATTAATATTAATACATAATAAGCAATTAATACATAATTAATATTAATATTAATACATAATTATTAATATTAATACATAATTAGCTTATATTATTAATAAGCGATAAGGCTGCTAATTGTGTTTGTCCAACATTGTGAACTAAAATTATAAAAATATCATTGTCTGTACAATAGAATCGAACACCCGCTATTGTGATATGTTTAATATACCTACCAAACAATCGAGGACTAGATTGACAGGATTATGATCGCAAGATCAATACGACTTTATTTTACAACGAAACAACCTCTGTACACATGAATTGATTGCCAATGATTTTGACATCCTTAATTCTTTTATGTCATATCCCAAATACACACAATTCGTACCAAACTGGATTAAACTTTTCTAATGACGAGATATTGGAGGATAAAAGTCTATAGAAAGGAATTGATGACTTTAAGGAAAGGAAGTGCAAAGTTTGATACAATTTCCTTATTGGAAAAATATTAAATACCTACTCTTCTTGAAAGAAAAAGATGAAATTAAGTCCTTAGATGTCGTCTTGTTTTGTTTTATGAAAAAACATGTCATTATTAAGAGACCTGCGACGTAACTTGGGAGTCTGTCTTGTTTTGTCAATACAAAGATTTTGTAGGAACAAGTGCTTATATTTAATAATTGAATTACAGATTACAAAATTGAAAGAATCTTTTCAAAATCAAAGCCCTAAAACTTTTCGGGAGATTAGTATATTAGAAACCGCATTAAATTTAGTCAGAAACATACATCCGACAAACGTACCATACATACATCCGACAAACGTACCACCATACATCAACATGAGATTTAGTCAGAAACATACATCCGACAAACGTACCACCATACATCAACATGAGATTTAGTCAGAAACATACATCCGACAAACGTACCACCATACATACATCAACATGAGATCTTCTTCTATTTTATTAATTAAGTAAGTAGATACATTTTATTGAACAGCAAAGAATGCAGTTAAAGTGATGCAATGCTATGCAACCAGACCATTCGGTATCCATTGACATCGTGCATGAGGGATGTAAGGCCTTAAAAGGTCTTTTAGAGGTGGGTTAGTTCCTCGGGGTTTGTGGTAGCCGGTTAAATAGATACAAAAGTTTAAATAACTAGGTTACAAATAGAAGGCCTTACCGCATTAGTATGTTAAGAAGTAATAACTATTAGACAATATTTAACAATTTCCGAAATCTATTTAACTATTTGCGAAAACTTGTTAATGACTGACGTAACTTAATGTATTTTACTTATTGTATGTAATAGATTTCCTTTCGTAAATAAATAAATTGCTCATTCGACAACTAGAGATACAAATAACCCAAAAAGATCTATCCAAAGTTCATTGACGCGTGGTTAAAAAGAAATTAAAAAGAATGACGTCACCTTTAATATTGTTGTTCTTTCCTTAACTTATCTTCTTAAATCTTTGTCTAGTATCTAAAATTATTCCATTACATATTTTTCTAAAAATAGTGTAATGCGAAATTTCACCCGCGGGAACAATGGACTTATAAAATGTAATTTTCGGGCGCTCCGTGCTTTCAGCCCACGTTCCAAAAATATATAATGTGAGTGTTATCTATTTTTAATAAATACCTACGTAATTTAATAACACATTAGGAAGTTCATATATGTCAAGCAATCTATATACTGATATATATCCGTGTCTAATATAGGCTATATTTTATAATGAAATTTTTAAAAAATATTTACGAAAAAAACTCATAAACCGAAGCGAAGCCAGGGCGGGTCGCTAGTAGATGATAAAAGGGCTATATACGGATTTGAATAAAACCGTTCAATTGACAGATGATAATTATTCAGATTCGCTTAATTGATTCTATACGTAAGGAAGCCAAACTGAAGCTAACTATACGCTTCAATTTTGAATAATAATTTTATGAACATAACAATTTTTAATAATGCTGAATTAATAAATAAAACTGAATACAATAAATACTATTCTTCTGTCACCTTCATTAGAATGGGGTGGTTACAAAAATGAGTTATAGAGTGCTTATTTCCATATTTACGAGTAGTGTATAGTCAGTGCGATAACTTTGATACAGACCGTACCCGAGGATTATAGAATCTTCAAATATTGCCTAGTTATTCTTAATACTTCCTGTATAAAACTCAAACTATTTTGTTCTTAAGTAATAATATTCTTTATAATATATTGGCCCAAGATTAAAAAGCGCTACCACCACATGAGTAAATATCCATACAGTGCGCAAGCTTCAAATAAACCATGCGCGATACGTACCGCTCACCGACAGGTACACGAACGCGCCATGAGGGGACAAACCGGTTCCATGAGAGGACAAACAGTAAGCGTTTCGCACGCGCAATGCACTCTTTTACTTATTTTTTTTTAGTTTATGTTTATACACAAATGTAGAAAAATTGAGTTATACTTGAAAAGGTCTGAACAAATTTTTTATTTAGTCTAATGACCTAATTATAATGAAAGCAATGTACGGTTTGGATATCTTATAATTCCTCTGGAAAAATTTGTAAATTTTGTAACTTATTTCTAAACAAAAGTTCGTTAATTTTGATCTTACTACATAAATTGTTAATATCGGTAAAGATTTTTAAAAAAGAATACAGGTATTTTCCGATGCCATGCGTTTCCCGATAAAATATTTAAAGAAACTTTATATTAGACTAAGAATTTATCACACCATTAAAAAGAAAAACAACAATTTTAAGAAAAAAATGTTTACAGTAATTTGTAATTTCATTGTAAATGTTATATTGAATTAATAAAACTCAGAATTCAAAAGAAATATTTTAATCTTTGCGTGTACTGAATATACGTATAAGTATACGTAATATAAGTAGGTATATACGAGTATATGTTCAGCGCCTCAAAACAGCCGTTGCTCTGTACTGATATTTACTTGTGTGCTACTGCTACTCGTACACAAGCTATCGTCATACGCGTCGTCATCTTGCATAGTTCGTTTTCGTTGGCCCTTCGACCGTGTCCTTTGATCTTGTATTTTCTAATCTTCCGCAAAAAGTATTAGGCAAGCGGACATTCCGGCTAGTTCCATCTAACATAGAAGTCCCGAGCTGTCAGCGAGTCCGATAACTTTTTGATTAATCGCGCCGTGTCCGGTACACGCTTCGCCCATTATCTGGGGGTCGTTAACACGCTCCATGGGGATACTGAATATAGTTGATAGCATCTAAAGGATATGAGGCGTCTATTAATAGTGTTAATACGGTCAGAAATTGTCGAAGTTGCGAATTTATGTATCCGACATACATACATGTGTTATATTAATAGAGTCATGTGTGTCTGATCTATAAGAGTAATTTGATCCTTACGCGAGTATCATGTTTTGCACGTTGACTGTTATTAGAAAATTTTTGGACGATAAAAAGAATATGAACCTTCAACATTGACTTTTAGTTCATTAGTAAATAAGAGTCTATATATATCTCTCAACGTCTGTCTGTTTATTCAGCGTAATGATGACAGTTGAAATCAATGTTAGGCTAGTTTTATTGAATCAACATTATTCTTCGACTATTTTTATTGATAACCATTTTTTTTTAAATTTGCGACTCCTTTTCAGTCTCTACTGTTATTTGCCAGTCTCTAATATTACCATACTGTACCGTAACAGTCAACTTGTCTGTCTTCTGTTGAATAATACCTATGGTTTCTCCTACTACAACTTTCATATAGTCCAACTCCTTGGAGGAGAATGTTCGTCACTTCACTTCCCGGAGTCCATTCAATTTCCATTTGCTCCACTAATCTCTCACATAAATAATACATATAACTTTTCCTAATGAATAGTGATTACCTACGGTTATTATGTGATATATTTTTCGTGAAATCATTTGGTATTTACGATACAGTAAACATGCCGGTCGAATTACGTTCGACGTTCAATCATAATTAAACGAATGAATGGATCCCAGTGAAACATTGCATATAATATTGTCGCGTTGAAATGTTCGCTGTTCGCATTGTGTTGTAGCGACCAGTATTCATCTGCATAAATATATAATAATGCAGCATAGCGTTTTTTATTCCTTTTTATAAAATAAAGTACCTACTATAAGGTTTTACAAAAATAGTGTAAAATATTTTCAGATTTCAATCAGTACACTGAAACCATCTAACTAATCTATATCTAACTAAAAATTAACATGTATTTCGTTTTTTAAATACTTTCAAAATAAATACTTTGTGATTTACTTATTCATACGTGTATACCACGTTACGTTGATAGCTATACTTACACGTATTAAGTATAGTGGAGTAAAGTTAAATAAAGTTAAAAATGCCCCCGTGAGTAATTTTTTTCCGACTTTCGTGAGCATGTTTTAAACATACCTTAAAGTTACCACCATAGAGTGTACGCTTCCATTGTTATTTAACAAAAAAGTTGAAATATGTCAGTGTATAGCAAATAACTCTTCAAATTGTTATTTTATATAAAAACTAATAATGTCATACGAAAGTGCGTGAGATTCTACATAAAAATGTTAATAAAAGTTTCTTGTGAAAACAGAACTGTAGACGGGCAAATTTTTTTGTTTAACGCACGAATATATACACTGGATCGCAAAAATTCCGGGTCGCTAATAAAAACCGTGATATCTCCATAAATTGTATACCTAGATCGCTCGAATAAATAATATGTAGTAAGGAGGTTACTAATGCTTGTTCGAAATCTCTAAAGAGGATTCATTTGTACAAGTTACAGATTTAAAAAAAAATATTCTGCATTTTGAAAAATTTCAAAATTTAAAATTAGGAAAAGAAAATTTTTTCTGCTTTTGTTTCAAACGGAGCTGTCATTATAAATGGTTCCTTGGATTGATCAGAGTATTCAATGCAATAACATGTCGTTATCACCTGAAGAATGTACACGGATTATTACCATGGTACAAGAAGGAAGAAGTCAGCGTAGCACTGCTAGAACAGTAGGAGTATCTTTATCAACGGTCCAAAGAGTACTCCAGCGATTTCAAGAGACCGGCATGAACATCAGGAGACCAGGAAATGGCAGGCCAAGGTGCACAACTACACGAGAAGACCGATTCATCGTGAGAATGCTATGTTAAGAAATCGACATATCACGGCTGTTCAGGTCCGAAACAGTCTTTAAGAAATTCACCACAACAATGTGAGCTCTAATACGATTCTGCGACGTATTCGTGAAGCTGATATAAAGCCTTATAGACCAGCAAACGGCCCCAAACTGCTCAGAGAACATCGAGTTGTCAGGTTACGGTATGCTCGAGAACACATCCGATGGACAGATGAAGATTGATCCAAGGTTATGTTTTCCGTTGAGTGCAGATTTTGTTTATTTACGCACGACGGGAGACGAAGAGTATTTAGACGGCCAGGAGAACGGTATCATCAAGCGTGTTTTGAAGAAAAGGTGCCATTCGGTGGAGGATCAATAATGGTTTGGGCTGGGATATCTTCAGAGGATCGCACGGAGTTAGTGATCATAGAAAACGGTTCTCTGACTGCTGTCAAATACGTAGGAGAGATTTTAAATGAGCATGCTGGTCCATTCTTAGTGAATATGGGTGCAATTTCCATTCTTATGCACGATAATGCGCGACCACATACTGCTCATTTGGTCAATATGTATATTCAAGACGTCGGTATTACCTGCATGGAGTGGCCAGCTCGCAGCCCAGACTTAAGTCCCATAGAACATGCATGGGACGAGCTCGGGAGATGCGTGAGACAACGCTCTCCTGCTCCCGTCACCTTACACGAGTTAAAGAATGCGCTAGTGGAAGAATGGGCAAACATAGACCAAAATCGTATTAAAAATTTGGTTTACAGCATGCCACATCGTCTTATTGAAGTGATACGGGCTCGTGGAGGAAATACAAAATATTAAATTGACAAAAAAACTTTTATTTTTTAAGATTTACTGCGAAGTGTATTTTTGTTGTCATAAGTTAGAAGCGAAATTTTCTTATTTTTTAGTATTTAATTAAAGTTATATAGTGTACAGGACGTGTTACACATTTTTTTATATATATTAATCAGTCATCTACAATATACTATAGTTTCGCAAATTAGTCTTATGTATTTAAGAAACTATCACGCCATTTATTAGCGACCCGGAATTTTTGAGATCCAGTGTAATATATATGGTTTCGCGACAAGTGGCCTCGCCCGCACTCCACTAAATTTGCTGTACCTTTCTAAGTAATTAATAAAATCAAACAGACCAATGTCGACATAAAAGAAAAATACTTCAGCTAAGGGATCCCCATATTTTAAGATGAAAAAGAGTATGTATTATATATGAAACTATTTAATGTCTATAAAATTAAACCACTATTTTTTAATAAACTGTTAAAGACCTCTGTCATTTCAATAATTTTAAATATATTAAAAAAATAGTGATGAAAAATTTTTTTTTATATTTTTTAAATTATACCTATTTTTGGAAATATTTAGTTGATTATTACATTTGTTACTAACGCCTAACGTCAATCGCCCATTGAATTTCGAAACGAATAGCTAAAAGTAACAAATTAAAGTACTCTGGACTTAAAAATCCGACTTTAAAAATAAAATTACTTACTTAAGTACTTTAGTACTTATAAGTACTTAAGTACTTATAAGTACTTAAGTACTTATAAGTACTTTAAAATGCCCAGAGTACATTTATTTGAAGTATTGAATTAATACTTACTTTATATAAATGAATTAAAATGCTCGATTCATAAACGTTACAAATCAAGCATAAATAAAGATTTGTAATTGTTGGAGTTTGGAGTTCACACTGGAAAGAGCTTTATATACTCAAATGATAAATACTTCATCTCCACTGAAACTTGCAACTCGTTTAAACTATAGATTAAAAAGTAGTTAAAAGTGGATTATATTGCCTCGAGACGATGATCCGATCCGAGTTGGCAAGATAAGAAGATAAGAAGATAAGAAGGGTGAAAATTAAATTACTTCATAACATGACGAAGTATTAGAAGGCTAGTGTTGAATTAATTGTTGAGTAAGCATTTTTATCCTAGATAGGTAGACAGAGATAGATTGTTTGTTTGTACGATTGCTTGATTATTTCCTTGTTTTTCTGGGAGTTTAACAATAATAAATTGTACTTTGACGATTATATGTATTACTTACATTATTAGTCTTTATTAAAAACAGAAAGAAAAAAGATTTATCTAAATTAGATTAATAAATAACCTTATTGACGAGGAACGCGACGCCGCCCTGGTAAGGTATAAAAATTACATCTACATTGCCGGATTTATACCTTGCCGGTTGTAAAGCAGGTTTCCGGAGCCATGTGGTGCCGGCCGGCTATAGAATAGTACCTCCCCATCTCTCCCCATTAAAGGCGATTAAGGGATAACAAGGCCGCTACCAAAAGCGCTGAGGAACTGCATCACCTCTAAAAGATTGAACTCTCCAACACGCTTGGCCAGCGAGGCGTTTTATGTTTATACATCCCTCATGCACTATGAATAGTACAGTTCAATATTCAATACAATTCTCAATGTTCAGAAAATATACCTCATCGGCTCACTTCAATAAAGGACGTCATTATTTCTCCATACAAGTCTGGCATAATTTTTTTTTTGGATGCGTTCACATAGTTCACATAGAATAGGTTTCACATAGTCTTTCGATCATCCAAATATCATTGCTGGCCGCATCCAGAAAAAAAAATATGCCAGTTATAATGATGTCCTTTTATGTTAAGTGAAGTATGTTTTACAAAGAACAACATCACACCCGATCTGAAATACTGCCCGTGTAAATATTGAAAGAGAAAGGACTGCGGAAACCAAAGAGCTACTATACCTTGTTGTTTCCTTTTCTGTAAAAATAAGTATTTTAGGACTAAGGACTAAGTAGTAGGTACTCTACATTAGGTACTATAACCCCGCGGATCTTCTATCACTGTGTAATCGCGTGTTGATAACTTCCTACTTAAGCGAAATTACGGAAACAATTGTACAGACATTTTAAAATGGCGAGCACTAGATTTTCCTCTTTTTTCTCTTTTCCCGGATGCATCATAAAAGTGACAAAAATAGGTACTGCAATTTTCCAATCTGCCTACTGCAAACAAAAAAATAGTTTTGCTTCTACCACAAAATGATAATCCTTTCTAAGCTCCTTGTTCACACATACTGCAAAAACGTCCGGTTCCGAGCAAAATAAATATTTTTCGACCCTTCCACCACCAGTATCAATTCACCCTCCGCCTCCCTATCTTCATACAACTTTCGACCTCGTGGAGGCAAAAACGGGACTGACGAGAGGCCTCATTGAAATGGTGGCTAGTTAATTTGGGCTATAAACGAAGTTATTTCAGCGAAGCCTTTTGATAACGCTTGTTCTGACCAGTTCGGACATGATATTCGTTAAATTTCATTCACATACGAATGTAATTAGTTTGCTTCAAGCAATATAGACTATTGATTGTTATTCATATAGACATATAGACTATTCATATAGACTATTGAGAGTACATATTCTCACTAGAGTCATTTAAAGGAATCAAACGATAAAGGTTGAAAAGACAAAGGTTGCCACCTTGAAATCCATTTCGCTGTAATCTGTAATCAGCTTTTTTATGGTAAAAGTTGGTAAACGAACAGACAGTCGGACTGTTGATATGCGAATACTGTCGCTCATTGATATATGAAATACATGCCAACATCAGGCGAAAAATACTAACGCAGTCATGGTCGAAGTTACGCTGGCTACGCTGATGATTAGGAATCGAGATTTGAAAATTTGAAGGATTTTTAAACTTGAATGAATTTTCCCAACGGATAATCACTGTGTCTTGAATAATTAATTAGGTACCATAGTATAGTATGGATACCTTAGCATACATGCTCACATAGAATTGGAATAAACACGATTGGTTTAATTTATATCAATACTAATTTAGTTTAAACCAATACAATTGATTTGGCTTGGCTTGGCTTTTGGACTTCTACGGAAGTGCTATGGTAACGGACGTACTGAATGGTATATATTTAATAATAATACAGTTATTGATATGATGGAAAAATACAGAGGACATAATCCCGTGAAGGTATTTATGATATATAATCCGTACTGTCGTAAACACAAACATCTACCTAATAATACATGTGCTACTAGTGAGTTTCCCTCAACCCCTATGTTCTAAAACCAACCCCTCTAGCCGATCGCCACTAGCCACCAACTGAAACGTAATTTACTTGGAAAGTCACTTGTAACACTGAAATACGAAATTATACTCAATATTATTATTTAAACACCTAAACTATTCTTGAGGAACTGTCCAACATGGGTGATATCTTCCCTTTTTATTCATTTTCCTCACCTCTATTCAACTATTATTCTTATGAGTATAAAAAAAGATATTTTCATCGATAAAACAACTTAGAATTTACATTATAAGAGTTATTTAAAATAAATCTTGCAATACCAATAACAGTGCAAATTTTTCAGGCATGCGTACATACAAAGACAAATAGAAAAATATTAAATACTTATTTAATATAGATAAAAGATATAAAATGTATTTGTCATAATTTGTCTGCCTGCCTGGAAAAAAACGATTAAACTTTATGAAAAATGGAGCGTTTTATTGGCTTGTTCACTGTTAAGTTTCTCGCTTGACGTGCTTGCAAAGAAGATAGCAAAAGAGTCGCAACAAAACAGCTCTGAATATTACATCACTCAATGGAAACGTAAAAGACTTGGTATTATAATCCTTCGTAAAAGATCCGAGTTAATCCCATCTCCTTCTTTATCGTCTGAGAAGTCAGATGATAAAACGATTTACCTATTTTAGATAGCTATTCAAGTCTTTGATCTTTTATACAAATATATATGGTGAAAATGTATTGGAATTCCTATTAAAATCTACTTTCGGTCAAGTTATGAAAACAATTTTTAATATCATGCGTATACAGAAACAATGTAGTAAACATCTTATTTACATTTAGGGATCAAACATTTCATTCCAAATTTTTTCGAGGAATAGACAACAATCGAATATGCCACTCAGCTGTCTGAAGTACGCAAATTCTAGTCTATTTATTTACATTAAGTAATAAGTAAGTAGTATGTGTATGTAGATAATATAATACTCTATGAGTATTATATTATCTACATACATATAGTTAGTCTGGCGAGGGCATTCACACATATCGGCGCCTCAGTGGAATATAGACAAGCCGATAACAGTACAGCAAAAAATGTAAAAAGTTAAATAACTTTTTATTAATTTTCTAACGAGTTTTATATATATCATTAAAATAGTGAAATCGTAATGCTTATTATTTTCTGTTTAGTGATATTTTTATGCTTATTGTATTTCCCACACTTTTTTTTTTCAAATAAACATTTTTCCCTTACAATTTTTTTTTACTGACACTAATTTTGTGCAATAGTTTTGACAAATGTGGCGATGAATTTAATTATGACCAAAATGGTTATATGTAGTTTAAACTGCTATTTTAAATAATGCTAAAATCTAAATTTATATTTATTAGTACCTACTTACGTCTTTGTTAAACTGAGCGTGCATTTGATAATATCAGAAATGGGTCCTCAAATCAGACGCCCACCAGGCGCTGTGCTCGTAAGTGTCCCTATATACAACTACAGGAATGTACTGCCGTGTAGGTACACGTACGGTAGATACCGTACGTACATACTCGTACAGTTGCCGTCTGCCGATTGCCATTTGACATTGCGCTTGATATTAAACTGTCGATTTAAACTGATGATTTAAATCGACTTTTAAATCATCAGTTTTAACAACACAAATGGAATATTTTTCATATAAATAAATAAACTATTTATTGGCACATTAATAAATAAAAACACAAAACAATTACCTTAGACCTTTTACTTATTGACTCTTTTTTTGTATATTATTACAAAAGGCGGACTTAATGTCATTATCATCATTGCATTATCTCCCAGTCAACCTTTGGACTATAGAGGACATCAAGTGGTAGGGGAGAGTTAGGTATGTACCAAATACAGAAGTTAAAAAAAATAACTAGTGTAAGTAAATATTAAAATATAAACTTAATATAACATCTATATCTATGACTGTTATAATACATATATACCTATTAATATTTACATAATACTAATATTTTATTGTTTTTTTTTTTGGTTAAAATTTCACCGGCGGCTACAAAACGACGGACGGATACGAAATACGAAATACACTTATACAACCAATATGCAAAAGGTAGCAAAATTCAACGAATGTTACTCGTATATGTGCTGGCCTACACAGCCCTATTTTCAGCCTGCCCCCATCCCAATATTTCCAAAATACCTTATGTGGGTAGTAGAAAATCTCATTTATTAGCACTTACGAAATTTAGCCAACAGTATCTATTTCTAGCAACATATTGCATGATAAATGACCGTACAAAGGGCTAAAGGGATTCGTTTATCAGTGATTTAATGGCCTAACTTATCGTACCGTGTGAACGTACAATACATTAATTAATAAGTTTCAGCTAACTATCAACTTGTGGTGAACCAGAATAAACGACCGTAAGCGATACTTATTGTACTCGTATCTATTGTTTAGGAGTGGGTAGACGAGAAATAATAATGAATTTTACAACAATTTAAATAATAACTACTTTTATACAAGTGGCGAGAGACGGGCGAGCGGCCCACGACATGGTAAGCGGTCATCGCCGCCCATGGACACCTGCAACACCAGCGGGGATGCCGGTGCGCTGCCAACCTTGCAGAATCTTAATAAATAACTAAAAATAAAATACTTAATTAATAACAGTAACAAAATATATTTGATATATTTATAGTAACTCTGTTATTATAGGTAAGTATGTCATATTTTATAGATTTATTATACTTCTTTATTATTTTTTATATTATTTATTAGATTTATTATTTATTATTGACACACTTTGATGAAATATATTCTTTTGAATTCAATATATGTTCTAATGCATGCACGGGGACCCAGTGCTGATTGGTGGATATTACACATGACCCAGTTTTTAATTATGAGAAACAGGTATCTCCGAAAAAGAGGTCTTAAAAAGAGATTTTCGCATTCTTCAAAAAATTAAATATTATAGTTATGAGCTTCAGAATTTTTTGAGGTGCTATCGCCGTTTCTATTGGGTACTAACGCGTGGCTACACTAGGTAGGTACTACTACCGCGTTAGTGATTTCATTACACAGTAACGAGTGTAACTCAGTGATTTCTAAGCTCTGTAACTCAGTAATTTTCCTAGAAATTAAAATAAGACGGAAATTTTAAATTTTTAAACAACCACAGTATAAAAGATTAACATAGTAAAATATATGTATATAACATTATAATATGTATGTAATTATTTTATATGTACAGTATTTATTATTTAGGTATAAGTATGTGTTTATATGTATTGTATATGTATATAAATAGATATTTATGTATTTTATTAATATTATTGTAAGTACTATTAAATTATTATACAAATTTTCCGTATCCCTTTCTATCTTGACATTATAATCATTTCACTTTCCCGAGTCTTCTTTCCCGAAGAAATCTCCTCAGGAGATATGCTTGCTTTTTGTACATCTTTTCTTTTTCTTCCTTTTTATTTGTTTCATGTTGTGTATGTACAATAAATTGTTAAATAAATAAAAATAATTCATACCAAGATTAGGTTTCGATGTATGACGAAGTACGGGACCGTTGTCCTTACCCTGCTACACGATTATCGCCTTAATTGACGCATCTTTTTTAACATACACATGCGAACTTAAACCCTGTTTATAAAAACACCGTCAGCAAAAATTATCCTCGGATCGATTGTGGTTCATCACGTGGAGTGCTGCCACTCATTCATCACAGCGAGCCGCGTCAGCAATATTGCGTAATGGATCTTGTACCTAAGAGTACCTGTTATTTAATATGCAACCTCAGCTGTGGTTGTATTTGTGAGCTGGTCGTCATTTCATGAAAAGAAAGATCTAGCTAGCAAAACAAGCACCTAGAACTATTGTTTTTAACTGAATAGCTCCGGGCACATTAACTTGCGTCATCACAGGTTTAGCGTCTATATATCTATGTATATTTAATTAGGTATTTATATATATATTATATATATATATGTATCTTATTTTTATTATTTATTTACTCAGTTTTGTCAGTCAACTTTTGGGCTATGTAGTATATGAAGTTATTGTTATATATTTTATTATTTATATGTTTGTAGACGTACATTTGTATATAATAAGTACTAATGTGTATGTGTGTAACTAATGTGTAACTAATGTATAACTAATGTGTACCAATTTATGTATTCATTAGGTATATTTAAGGAAATTTTACAGTTGTAGTGTAAGTTTTTTTTTTATGTCGAAGGCGGCAGGAGCATACAGTCCACCTGATGGTAAGTGGATACTGTCGCCCATAGACATCCGGGATAGTGCCAACATTAGTCCAAAATGACAAATGTTGGCAAGCCCCCGGATGCGCTGCCTACCTTTGGAGATATAATCATAATCATAATCATATCGTTTATTTCGCAAACATGGGTTACAATAGGTCTTAAGATTAAATAAAGTAGGTTCAGGCCATGTCTCACTTTACAGTTTGCAAAAAATTTGTTCATAAACTTTAATACAATGCATGCACAAATAAAACAATTCAACATAGATTTCATTATAACAATTAAAATTTCTAAGATATTACATTACGAAAAGCAATAAGTATTCAATTTAATAATCCCATTAGTAAAATTAAGTCAATAACAAATTCATTCATAGAATGTCAAAATTTACGATATAAAATTATAATAGTCAAAATACCAATAATCATTAAACTAAAATCTGTCTTCCATGTATTCTCTAATGTAATAATATGGTTTTACGAGTAGAAATTGTTTAAGTCTTATTTTAAATACATTTAAGGAGTCAATTTCTAACAAATTTGTAGGCAGATGATTGTATATTTGTGGAGCCATACAATAGACACTTCTTGTAAAGTAAGCTGTATAATGACTTGGGCAAATAATCATATTTTTACAACGTACACTAGAAAAAGTTTTAAATAAATTAGGGTTACTCTTAACAAATATTGAAATTTCGTAAATGTAAATGCATGTCCGAGTCAAAATTTTCAAACTTACAAAATGCGGTTTACAAGAGTCGGTCTGCTTTAATTTACAGATCGCTCGCACACACCTCTTCTGTGACACAAGTATTGCGTCCCTACCTGTGTAACTCCCCCAGAATATTATTCCGTACCTAAGCAGGGACGCAACATGGGCATGATACACAGTCAGCAGAGTAGAAATACTCATTATCTTACCCAACATGTATAACATATGAAAATTGATTTATTTTTGCTTTTAGATATTCTATATGTGTCACCCAGTTGAGGTCACTATCTATGTTTAGTCCTAAAAATTAGTCACTATAGGAATGGATTTGGAGAAAGGGTTGGGAAAATGGGGAGGGATAGGATGGGATGGGAATGGGCTCTGGCACATCTCACTCACTACCGAAACACGTGCGTACATTGGGCAAATACGATAAAGTGGGAAATGCAGTACATTTCAAGGTAGTCTTCTGTGAGGAAGGGGTAACGTGGCCAGTCGAGCGCGCCCAGCGGCTGTTGGATTGCATCGTGCACTCCCCCCCCCTCATATATGCAGTTATATATTTGTAATACTTCTCATCATACCTCCCAATTTATCTCTCTAATCAGCACAAAGGTCGACTGGTAGGGAATTAAGGTATTAAGCTCGCCTGTTGTACGATAATGTGCAATGAAGTTTGTTAAATAAATACAAATGAAGAGGCACCTAGCCCGCAGTAAAACAGCGTAGGTAAAGACATTTTAATTTAATCGGTAATGATCAATAAACCGCATAGACCTTGGTCTACTTGGGTTACAACACCAAGGCCCAATGGTTTGGAATGACTGCTGAGCTCTATTGTCTTGAACTGTCTTGAAGATTTTGCCTATATAAGTACAAATTCAGTATTTGTATTTTTAAAAAAATACAAATATCGAAGAAAGGTGTATATACAGTTTTATACGGGCAAGATTGAGGGCAGTTAATTGCAATTCAGCGTGCGTGACACTTTACAGGTCAGACATTCATATATGCGACGACTATTCTAGAAATTGATGTTTCATAGCTTATTCGACAATGAAAGATGGAAAAGAGGCCATATGAAAGAAATTATCAAATTCCTTAAAAAAATAGAAAATTCTTGGAAAAGCTTGGGAATATTTGAAGGGGAGTTGGGAGCTATCTCTGTCATTTATCTGCGTTTGTAATGGCAATATAGTGGAATGACGTCATTATTGTATATTGCAGTCTTCTGTGATTTCTAATCCCTTATCTAATTAAATTTTGCTTTCACAGGTTAAAATCTAATACCTACATATTTCAAGTAATATGTATAATTTTCCAAAAATAGTCAAATATCACGTATGAAACAATATTGTGTTTGAGACGATTAATTTCAATTGGATGAAATCGATCGACCGCAGTCTATAACGATAGAAGTTCAGTTTTACGAGAGTGCAAGCATTCGTATTTTCTATTTACACCTGTATAAGAAATAAACTGAAAAACTATTGAATTGTTTTTAAAAATCTTTCACTTCTGGGAATTGGAATTGGCTATTGGAGGTGGTCATAGACTTGGGTCATCTAGGACATCGTGAAGTCACATGAGCGAAGCCAGGACGATTCGTTATACTTCGTTCAAATGTGAATCCAACGCGTTCAGAGTAACCCTGCAGATTATGAAATCAAACAATGATTGACGTGATGACACTTCACCTTCACGTCCAAATCGAATCGAAAAACGCTGAAGCACCCAATACGAGGAGTCGAGTACAGGATCGATACGTAAGTGCCAATATAGATTAAATAGTGAACGAACTGAAACGAATATCATAATTTATATTTATAATGTTTATTATTATGTTATTTATATGTTTAAAAAAATATATATTTTTATCTTCGTATTTTATTTTTGTAGGAATATAATTGTAATTTTTTAATCTAGTCAGAGATATGACATGTAGAACTGTCAATAAAGTGTCATCTCCGTACAAATTTCATTGTTTGACAGCTCTACAGTCATATTCTTGACGCGAATGAAAAATCAGACTTCATATAATGCTGTATATAATTATATAATGGTACCACCTCATCACTTCCTGTGGGTGTCGAAGAGGTGATTAAGGGATCACAAAGCCGCTACCACAAACCTGAGGAACTACACCACCTCTGAAAGAGTGGACTCGTTATCTCTTAAACTTGCTTTTTGTACAACTTCTCATTTTTAGTAGGTAATGTATTAATTTCTATAGCTAAAAACATTGTTTACGTCTCTTTCAAAGACAATATTACCTTTTAGGCCGCGCAAGAGTAAAGAGGTTTAGAACATCGATGAAATGATTGATAAAATAACTAATTTAACTAAAATATCAGATAAAGCTTCTGCCTTGATCCACAAAGTCGAGACAGGTCCGTATGAATTTATCCCTTCTATGAAAACACATTTCGTTTTCCAAAACAGGATTTGTATTCGCCTACTAAAATATTTTTTCCACTCCATGAATACAATCTCTTATTGTAAATCATCAATAAATTCGCGATCGCAGTTTTAGAAATATCTCAGATTTTCTAAACATTAGTCTTTATACACACTGAGCGGTTTGTTGACGCGCTTAGGAGTTCGTATTTGTACATATTTCATATAAGGCTGATAGAGAAGAAAAGCATATCGTGTGAGACGTCTATTTATTTTATTTATTTATTTTTACACTTCACTGCACAATATCATACAAAAATCGTACAAAGCCTTAAGGCATTCTCTACCAGCCAAGCTTTGGTTTGATCAGAAAAGTTCAATTAGGAGGTGCATGAAAATGAAAACAGTTTTTTAGATGGTATGGTAAAATAAATATAATACATTATTACATATATTTACATACATACAAACCTACCCATGTACATATACATAAGAATAAATATAATACATACTAGGTATACATAACCAGTGACTACATTATATAAATAAAATAAATGATATTAAGAGACACAATTTAAAAAAATATGATTCTGACAAGTAGCAAGTAAAATAAAATAAAAATGAAAGAAAATATAAAGCAAAAGGTGTTGACTGAGCCACTAGCTATGAGAAATGGAGAGGAAATGATCCCGAAGCATCTTTTTAAAAAATATTTAAAAAGCTTTCACAGTGTCAGTGGGGATGGTGTTCCAGAGTCTAGCTGCCTGCGCAGTGAAACATTTGCTCGTAAAGCAAGAAGAGACTTGGAGTAAGGAGTTGGTAGCAGAACAAAGATGATGGTCATGGGTGTCACCCAGAAACTGAAATTTACATTTAAAATACTCTGGGCAACTTGGATCGTATAGAATTGAGTAGAGGGTGCAGAGCATTCTACAATAACATCTCGGCGCTGTCGGATAGGTAGCCATTTAAGCTGAGAACGATAAATAATGAGAGATGTGGTCGTATTTACGTAAACCAAAAATAAAATGAAAAAAATTGTTAAGAAGACTATCCAATTTGTTAAGAAGCTCTTCACTAATATTAGAGCAACAAACATCTGCGTAATTAATAATGGACCGCATAGGGGAATGCACCAACAAAGCCTTAGTACCAGATGACAGTAAATTTTTGAAGCGGTACAGACTACGGAGAAAGTTAGAGACTTTTCGAGATTCCTCAGTTACAAAGGAGACCTAAGTCAGTGAGCTAAGTAATTAAGGAGTAGTTTATGATGTGGGTTATCATATTAAATGGAAATGGAAATGATTAATTAAAAATGGAAAGATACAGCTTACAAACTGATAGTATGATCGTAGAAATATAGCTGTACGATAAACATAACGGTACACTCAATGACTTTCACTAGAATTACCTGTATCGTGGGTTGAGAGACACTTACATTTAAAGACCAACATACCACACAGACCCAGAGAAATATCAATAAATATCAATCAATAATCTTTTAAATAAATTAATGTCCCTGCCGGTAATCAAATCCTGGATCTTTTGCAGAACAGGTATGGATACAAAAGCAGTGGCCAACCGAACGTTCGTACGAACAAACTCTTGAGCGTTCGTAATAAACGAATTATAACTGTAATTTTAAAGATAATTTTCGTTGCTCTAACCGAATGAATAGGTTTGTTCTACGCCGTTGCGGTTAGCGCTACTCAACCATTTATTTAATAAGTTCATAATGAACTGCAATGGAGTTCGTATTTGTGCGAACGCTGGATTGGCTCGTGCTTTACCAACTGAGGTAATCTGTTTGGTGAAGTTCGAGCATTCGCAAAGCGCGCGCTAAAGACATCTGTATGACGGAAATGTCAGATGTCAAGAGGTGTTTTTGTGGAAAGAAGGCGGCAGACAAACATACAGTACACCTGGTGGTAAGTGGATGCTGTCGCCCATGAACTTCCACGGTACATGCCAACATCAGTCCAGAATAACTAATGTTGGTACGCCCCATGATACGATATTTAGGTACTATAATGTTACCCTTTGGAGATTTAGGAATGTATTTTGAGAAAGGGTTGGGAAAATGGGGCGGGATAGAAAAGGATGGTATGAGAATGAGATCTCGTGCCATTGGGGAAATGGGATAAAGTTTGGAAATGCAGTACATTTCAGTAAAGCGCTTTGTGTGCGCATGCTTTTACTTTGAGAACACGCAAGCAACAATGTTATTATAGGTCTCCCGAGGAATTTCAATCGTCTTATCGGTGTCTAGACAACACTAGATTGCAACACATCAGCTCGGCCTTAAAGGCCTTAAAGGCTTTGTCTCGAGAAATACGTGAAAGATTGGAATTGCTTTTCATTACAGGTTTATTTTTAGATGGATGTTTTCCACATTAAAGGAAAGTGGAGTACCAAAGTATGTTTCTTATTTATCTGTGTAACATCATTTTTTTATTTAGACAAAAAACAACACGGCGGCCTACAAAACATAAATGTTTATAAAATTTATCGATTTTAAGTTAAAGCTCGATTTTAGACTAATAGTTATTTCAGTTTGACGACCTTGGTTAGATGGCCAGACCAAAACACTTTTAAACGTGTTTAAACGTGTTAAAGGTTTAAACGTTTTACTGTAAAATTAAACACCTCGTTCTCCGTTATATCTATTAATTCCTTTTAGTTATTCAATTAAGTAATTTTAGTCTTATTTAAATACATAGTCTTAGAATGATACTATAAATACAGTTCGAGCAAATTCTCTAGATTTTACCTTCACATTAATCAAATTTATCCAACGTAAAACGTGCCTCATACATTATTCTCCAAATTTCTAAAGGAGACCTAATGAATACCTAAAACGAAAACAAAGTGAACTAATCAAGTTCGTTAATTACGAGACGAAATGGGAATGAACTGCAGGTGTGAACCATTCACGCTCTGTCACTCATTCGTTTACTAAGTTATTTAATTCCATAAATAAATGGAAATTTGCTGGTGACATCTGTAAATGAACAGGTGAAATCTGTAATTATTCTTCGTACAGAAAGTGGGGCCACACGGATTTGGAGTAAGAAACCATCGAGGGCAAAGGCTGGTAAACTTCCTCGAGATGTAGTATTTTTTTGATGAATTCTTTTTCAAATAGAAACCCGACAGTTTTCTTTCAGTGCATCCAGCCAGTTATGACGTATGGTGCAGAAACGTGGCCTCTGACGGTGTGTCTGATCAATAAGATTAAAGTCGATCAGCGAGCTATGGAGAGAGCTCGGAGTTTCTTTTTGCGGAATAAGATCCGAAACGAAGAGATTCGCCAATGAACTAAAGTCACACCTTAATATACATAGCTCGTGAATTCGGCATGTTGAAGGGGCAATGGGCAGGTCATATTTTCAGCAGGACCGGTAGACGGTAGACGAATCTTCGAATAGAGGTTATGTACCGGGAAGAGCATTATGGAACGCCCTCCGGCCAGGTGGACCGAGGACTTGAAGAAGTTCGCCGGTGACGGTTGGATGAGAAGAGCCGATGAGGATCGTGTGTAATGGCGAGCTTTGGGAGAGACCTCTAACCAACAGTGGAAAGACATAGGCTGATGGTACGGTACAGAAAGGCCTCGATATTTATGGGACATGTCGAAGTTTGTAGATAAAATGCAAAGCGCATTTCTTAACGGCATGCAATGAAATTTGCTACAAAAATAATGGATTCAATGAATTGGGTATATATCTCGATAAACTTCGAAAATGAGGTAAATCGGTAATCCTAAAAAAGTACAATAAAGTTAAATAATAATTAAAAAATTTCGGTGCGAAAGATTCACAATGCAAAAAGATTTATCTACCTAAATTAGATTTACACATTTCAAGAAATAGTTGTACCATGTAATCGAAACTGCGAAAACCTACCAAGACCCAAACAGGCCTCCAATTAAATCCCTTTCAATAAACAGTCGAAATTAAGACCACTGCATTTTAGACTTTATTGCCTTCAAATTAAGCTCCATAGTGTTCAGCTCTTAGGCATACCTTTACCTAAGTGCGCAATACAGCGGCGAGTTATTCACAACTGTTGAATTTTTACCCTTACTACTATGAAGTTAAGGTGTCCTACATATAATTCAGATGTACTGGGGGGTTTGAAAAGAATTCGTCGTCGAAAGCAGGAGTGCAACTAACTACTAATTGGCGGATACGTCTTAGGAAGTACGTATCAAATGGGTTATGTCCCAGTACACACTTACAGCGATTAATTGAGAGTTTACTAAACATTTACTTACTAACTGCCTCAAGAGGTCTTTCCATTATGCTACGATATGGGGTTCTTCAAGAAAGCTGTGAATAGGATTTTGCAAGGTCGGCGACGCACCCGCATACCCCCTGGTGTTGTAGGCGTTCATTTGCGGCGATAATACTTACCATAACGTGGGACCGCTTGCTCGTCCGCCCACTTATCTATAACAAAAAAAAAAAAAACATCCATGAGTTCCTTTTTATAACACAGGATGTCCCCGAACCTTTCCCGAAGTCTAAAATAATGTAGTCTGCTCATTGACCAATAACATTACATTTCTTTTAAATAGCTAGTGGTTTGTATTAAACGAATTTGTATGTAAAATTGTACCATCAGCTTATCTCTCCACTGCTGCATCAGGCCTCTCCCAAGTACCGCCACCATACATGGCCTTCCACTCTTCTCATCCACCCACTATCAGCGGCTAGTTTCTTCAAGTCGCCTGTCCACCTGGGCGTCTCACACTACCTTTGAACCGAACCCGTAACCTAACAAAAAATATCCCCTGAAACTAAACATATAAATAGAAAAACGCCGTCCGCTACTCTATTAATTGGACCATACCCCTTACTCTACTTGCGAGTAGCTTTTAATTGGCGTGTGTTTTACAAGTTTTGCTTAACACACGTTTAAGTGTAAGTGCGTCGTGTTTAACGACAGTTTTGTTACTAAGAAACACAACTAGTGCTGATTGTTAATTCAGTTTGGTACAAGTTTCTATTTAATTACGAGTTCGCTACTTGACGAATGGTTGCGGATAGGGAAGGGCCAAACCAGACTAATTAATTAAAATTGTCTATATCTACCTGTCACAAATCGTTCCTTCCCACAAACGAACTGGATTTATAAAATGCAAAGTTCAGGAACTGAATTGAACTTTCATGAACCACTCACTCGCACCGAGTAGATACAGTCGCATCGATTTACGATCGATCGATATAGGTATCTATTAGTAGCGGATCAACTAGCTACTATATAAGAATGGAGCATGCGACGACGTCGTTCGTAGTAGTATGGAATGAGGACTACAGATTAGAGACTTAATTTAAAAAAATATGTTGAATGTAAAAAAATAGTGAGTTCAGAAGAAAATCATAGAATAAAGTTTCATAGAAATTTATAGAATAAATATAGTTTTAATGATAATTTTAATCAGTTAATTCAGTGTTAAGCCCCTCGTTAACACGGTATTCCTACGGTACTGCGAGTTCGCCGCGGCGTAGAGAAACCGTATAAAATATGCTTGTTTACGGTTTTCCACCAGTGATGGCACGACTAACGTATTTCGGGTGCGTTCTTCATGTGTAAGTAATTTTTGAGTGCTAAGCTAAGAAAAAAATCATTCAAATAACACAAAACTTAATTCATCACAGGTAAGCAGTGACGAAACCGTAAAAATGTCCGTATCGTTAATAAACACCAATAGACTATCAGCCCCCTTGTTAACGGTACGGTTTTCCTGCGGTACGGAGAGTTCGCCGCGCCATAGAAAAACCGTAGATGCTTGTCTCCACGACACGTTTTCCGCCGGTGGCGGCACGGCTAGCGTATTTTAGGTGCGGACTTCCTATGTCATTATTTATTTACTTAGGCTTATTTTATATATATAAAATATGATTAGCAATATACAATTATAAGACTAAACTCCGATATGTATCCCAATTACAGACGTGCACAACTTGGATAGAGAGTTATATAGGCTAAATTAAAATAAACACAAAATAAATTAAAATTTTCAAAAAATCGAAAATTTCCAAATAATAAATTTCGAAAGCTAAAGAGAAATTAAAAATTTTAATTTAATTTTTTGAGTCTTGAGCTAGGAAACAATTATTTGAATAACACTAAACTCGAATCGGCGCAGGTAAACGGTCACGAAACCATGAAAACGTCCGGTATCGTTAACAAACTCAGAATGTCATACAACACTGCTCGATAAATTTTGAAGTTTATCAAGCAATTAAGTAATTTTGAAGTCAGTTTTCACAGCTTTCTGTCGCGCCGTGGCATCGCCGTATGTCAACAAGCTTCCATAATGGCCCATATAACACTGACGACCGTAAGTTTTCACGCGGAAAACCGTGTCGTTAGCAAGTGCTAAAAATATGCAAATATTTTTCATTTAGCCCTATATAAATTTATACGACTGCCGTAGTTTCGAATTTTCAATAAAAAGCCACTGAAGAAATCTCTTCTATATAAGAAAAAGAAAATACTCAAATATATATCTCATTATTCTCTTCGGTATAATAACGTCCGGTGGGCTTTGTATACTAATCCAAGTCATTCTACGACGGGCGCAAATTGAAATGGTTGTAAGGAGTAGCGGATAAAGCGGGGGATATTGCTAATCTTCCTTTTTAGCCCTTATTTACCTTGGAATAACGACATCTTTCGTTGTGAACAATCTATATAATAAGATTGCTAAAATATGTTAAATGCATCTTAAAAAATTCTTGCTGTGGTATGCTTTTGGTTTTAATTGGTATTAACTAGAGAATTGTGGAGGACCAGAGAATTGGCGTTTGTACGGCAGTAGAACACATATTGAGGGTATTTGAAAAAATGCCATTAAAAAAAATAAAAATAAAGTAGTTAAAAATAAACAGTACCTAGAAAACTATTATGTACTCATTGTTAAATGTCATTGGTGTAACTAATTTCGTGTAACCAGAATCTTGATTTCGGCGAAATGCAAGAGTATTTATAACGGAAACTTCTTTTCCCTTGTTTATTTTTCATTTTACGGTAAGGCTGAAGAGTCCAGAGAACTGTGAATTCTTTCCGGATCATAATGTTTATGTTTCTCCAACGCAAGTGTAGGCGTCTTTCAATGCTCGCCACCATACGTGTTCTTCCATTCGAACATTATAGAAATTCTATGCCAACTGAAAAGTTTCCTATGAAACTTAGGATGTTTATATGGAGTGAAAAAAGTATTAATACATATTTAAGATGAAATATTATTGTTCTTTTCATCTAAAGTTGCATATTAATCTCTATTTAATCACTTAAATCATCATCTTAATAATCATCCTACTTTTAAATTAAGAGCTCCTTCAATATAACTTTCTCCTAATTTGGAACGAATTCTGCAGTGGCCAATCCTAAAATATTTACCAAACAGTATTATTGCCCACTAGATCCGGGAGAAAAACATCCCGGACCAATCCCAGCTAGACCCTCCAAATATTTATAAGATACCTTCGTAAGTGGATAGATAAAGAAAATAAGCCCGCTATCTGTTATTCAAACGGTGTGGATACCTCAATCCCGGTACCGGTACGTCTAATACGGGATACATTTACAATGTCACGATACAATAATATTTTTGTTGATTTTCCTCCTTTTAGGTGGTTTTCTTGATCTACAGAAATAAGAATTTCAAATCAATTTATCTTTCCTTGGGATGTAAGGTTCTTAAGAAACAAAAACCACTACTCGAAAAGATCAAATTCGGCACAACTATCTAACTTACTTTTGTTTTTATAGGCCATTCATACGACGGATTCTATTCGTAAGCAGTAAAAATATAAAAAAAACATCAGTTCCCTCTCTCGCAACCCCGTGCCAAGTACGACAGATATGTCATGTTGTATTTTAAGGCAAAATATCAGCATATTGTAGACCATTTGGTAGTGCCCCTGCCTGCTGGGCAAAAAAAATCCCGGGTTCGATTCCAAGTCGAACAATATTTTTTCAAATACAGGTGTTTGTTGGGGTCTGGGTGTTGCACATGTAGTTTTCGTCTTTGTATGTGTCTCTGGACCTACGACACAGAGGATCCTAGTGTGGGTCATTGATTGTGGCGTTTTTATTATCTATTATCATTACCATCTTTCCTGTGACACGTTGTAAGTAATATAAACGTATAATTCAATAAAAAAAATAACATCACACTGCAGTGCACGACCTCACCATGTAAATCACTAGTGTTTCGGGCCATAACCTACCACGCGGGTCCAGTAGCTATTGGTCCAGATTGTTTTTAATTCTCAGACAAGCGGATTCGCTCACGTTTTTATTCACCGCCGACCAGGTGATAATTTAAAAATCCGTATTTACGTACTAGGAATTCAGCCTGATACGGGCGTTCCTGTCCCGAATTCATAGCCCCCTGAATGACAGTCGAGAATATACTCGAGACATGTCGTAATTCATGAGGTCATTCCTCTTAGGCCTACCGGTTAATAAACAATGTTGTTTGCAAAAATTATACTAAACTACCGCATACTACGGATTGAATGCTCAAACATTCAAGTTGAATGCTTATTTACGTTTACGACGACGTTTAAGATGACGGCGTACATAAGACTGGTTTGGGCCACATTCAATAAATGATAGTACGGTGTGAGTAGAGGCGATGGTACGATGTCATTATTTATTCCGTACACATTAGTACACGGCTTAGGGGCTCCTTGACGGATTAGAAGAAAAAACGACATAGTACAGGCTACTTGGAGGGATTCCATTAGAGCGATAAATACTCACGTAAACACGAGTGCTTTGCAGAAAGACCTAAGTAGGTATTAGACATTTTGGACGCCTGCGGTAAATGTATGATAGGGAAATGAAAAGGAAACTTCTGAGAATATTTGACGAAATCATTTTACTAGTATCTACTGTAACAATTATGTGTATTACTAACGTATTTTATTTATTGCAAACTTTGTTGCATATTAACTTATAAAACACGTGGGTTGTAAACACAAATGGTGCCTGCTTTACCCCATTTGTTTCCGTGGGTGTCGTAAAAGTCGACCAAGGAATAACAAAACGCTATCACAAGCCCTGTGGCCACCCCCAAAAATCGTGGACTCGCCAGTGTTTGATCAGCGTGGCGTTTTAAGGGCATACATCCCTCATGCACAAGACAATATGCGCATCAGCAGGCCTATGTCCAGCAGTGGACGATAAAAGGGACAGCCCTTATGGTTATGGTTACGGTAATCTACCCGTGTTATTACCTCATTCACAACTCCCTTTTAGAAGGTTGTATGTAAGGTAAATTATTGATTACAGATAATTAATTTCTTAAATTATTGTTCCTTAATTTTATCATAATATACAAATAGTTTTATTTACTACTAGCTGTACCAGGCCACGCGTTGCTGTGGCTGCCCAACAGATGGCGCTTACCCTGTTTTTGGGTAAAAAGCATGTATTTACCTGTGTAGGTAGGTAGATAAAAATAAAGGTAGATAAAGTGATAGGTATACAAAAACATGCGCGTATTCTAATGCAACGTTGTGTCAAAATTTTCAAAGCAATCGGTGAAGAACTTTCGGAGATTTAAGATTTTGAACAAACGAACGTTTACATTTTCATTTATATAGATTTATTATCTCAGTTCATGCCCTGTTGCGCCATTCCATACTACCAAATATCAGACTTCAAAGGCGGTTTCAGGCCTCGTCCAACAATATGGCTGTTTTTGTACAAGCGTCCATATAATAATTCTCGCATTCTCTACGCTCGGATGAATTCAGTAATTACTGGGTTAAAGTCGCATAAGTTAGTAATGGAGAACATGGATGGCAGACGAGCGTTTCCTTTAAAGCAGACTCGGGGCCCACGCAAAACACGGCAACACGAGCCCAGCAGTACGAACAGTGGGCGAACGCGCTGGATAATACAGTTAAAAGAGCAATTTTGGCATTTAAACTTATCAAGTTACTTATCAAGATTAAACAGAAAAAATGTCTTCCATACCTCTTAATTACCAATGTACAGTAGATGTATATATTTTTTTACATATAAAATTAAGAAAAAATGATATTATTTTGGTTAATAGTGAACAAAAACATGTTGACAGTAAAAAAAATAATAGATTTTAAACAAATGAAAAACAATTCCCAAAAGCGCCAAGTGTAGAAAAGTCGATAATATATATTCGATTCTATTAGTTACTCCGCAAAGTGAATGGATGGATTGGTTACACCACACGAAATATACGTAAATTAAGAAGCGTTTTCCAAACGCTCGTCTGCACACCCGTTATGACAAAGTTATTTGAGAACGTATTTAACATTCAATATAACTTTTGTTGAATGAAGCGAAGATTGTCACGAGTCGAAAACTTCCCGACAGTCGCCGGTAATGGATTTAGTTTTATCTCACACTGAAAATTATTTCTAATATAATGAATGACAGCAAACCGTAGGATTACAGTTTAGAATACGCAGTCGGTTTTATACAAAAATTACACACTGGCGAATAATTTCTAGCTAGAGAGTAAATAGAACAACTATGTTTAAACTGTGAATTTTGAAAAAAACTTTATCAAAAAGGTATTTTTTTTTTTAAATTGACAGTAATAATTACACTTATTAGTAGTGATGGATTAATTAGCATTAGCAACATTTTTTTTTTATGTACGAAGGCGGCAGACAATTTGTCACAACTTCACAATTTGTAACAATATTGCCAGGGGAGTCCCCGCACTAGGCTTCGCCTGTATCGCGAGGAACCAGTTAAAAATTACATAGCATAATTTACAAAGTTACGTAGGTACATTACAATAAAGAGAGTAAGAGATACTTAATAGCACAGAAAACAAAACAGTACAAAACAAAGAGGTTGTACAAATGAAACTTAATAATATGACGAAAAAGAAAAAATATACATATACATATATAAGTTAGGCTAGTTTAGCTACGATATTCTCTGTCTCAGCGTAGTTTAAAGAGAGAAGCAATTTAAAAATTAGTTTTTTTTGCTTCACCCATAGTACAACCCTTACGGTTACAGTGTTTCAGAATGGCGTTATAAGTTGATGCCCTTATGTGATCTCCGAATCTTTTACCAAAGGTGGAAAGTGTTCTTGGAACCGGTAAATTTAAAATGCGTTTATTACGTACAGAGTTATAGTAAGTCATGGAATTAAGTGATTTATGGGTTACTAAAGCAATCTTAAACAAAAATAACTTACGAACAGATAAAACTTTCGCTTCAGCATACTGGGCTACTGTTGGAAATCGAAATGGTTTTTTTAACATCACTTTCAACACGGATCTTTGCGCTCTTTCGATTTCCAACATAGTCGTCTTCGCCGCGCTGCCCCACACTATGATGCAGTAGCTGATCACTGATCGGCACAACGCGGCGTAAATCATTGTTAACAGTGAGCTATCAGCACAGTTACGGAGTTTTTTTGAAAATAAAAATAGAATTTCTAACTCTTGTAGAGAGCTTGTGAATGTGATGATTAAAATGTAATTTATGTAAAATGTAATTAAAATGACGAGCTTACAGTCCACCTGATGGTAAGTGAATACTGTCGCCCATAGACATCCCCGATACAAGCCAACATTAGTCCAAAATGACAAACGTACGCACGCCCCCGGATGCGCTGCCTACTTTTGCGGATATAGGAATGGATTTGAAGAAAGGGTTGGGAAAATGGGGAGGGGTAAGATACCTATCTTAGCCCTCCCCATTTTCCCAACCCTAGCTCTGGCATATCTCACTTACTACAGAAACACTAACGTCACTGACGTGTAACTGTTTTGCAATGTTTTTACTGAACAGGGACGTCATAATTCATTATTATCGTCTTTTTTTTAAATTGTCGACTTCTTTTATACCTGACACGAAGCTTGTATGAAAGTCTAAGTTAGGGGCAAATCTGAATATGAAGCTTGAAGAAAATCATAAATGGCCTATCTACTAATTTAATATTCATCGATACCTCATCCTAAGTAAATTGGGTGCTTCTGAAAATTCTTTGGCGTTACGAATGTTACGATTCTGTAATAGTCATTCTGTGGACATTTTAAGAAGTCGTAACAACCCCCCTAAGCCTTTAGAGGGTTTGTCAGCATAAATTAGTGTAGGAAAAACAAATCATGAGTACTTCATATGTCCACTTCGAAACCTTTATAATTACAGTATCTACCATGACTCCTACGATTCTTTCGTCTGGTTGTAAATAATATTTAACCATACCATACATGTCTCTCCACTGCTGGATATCGGTCTCTCCCGAGGCTCGCCACTACACACGATCATTGACGTGTTGGAGTAGACGAGCCCTGGAATGGCAGCCTCGTACCGGGAAGCGCAGTGTGGAACGCTCTCCGACCAGGTGGACCGACTACTTGAAGGAGTTCGCCGGTGGTGGCTGGTTCAGAAGAGGCAATGTGTGTTATTTTCTAATTCTTAATGTACCTATGTAGTTATTGTAATAAAAAAACAACTTATCCCCCCCCATTTTTCGAACCGTTTCTCCAAATACATTCCTATATTTCCAAAGGTTGGCAGCGCCATCTGGGGGCATAATACCTATAAACATATACTAAAGTTTATTTCTGTTCCTCACCTCGCCTTGACGAACAAAAAAAAGATATACATAGATGGATAGCCTTATACCTTAATAATCTCAAGCTCATATCTAGGTCATTTCTCAAGACTTTTTATTTTTGAACTTACAGTCAGCAACACACTTATATACCCTAAAGCATTCGATTCTAACCCTTATTACTAGCAATGGGTATCGGTTGCTGTAGGTAGGTTTTTTTCTTTATGAAAAACTCTGTTTCTCTCTCTCTCTCTCTTGAGTTGTCGAATAAGATCTAGAACAAATTTCAGGCACTAACATATTAAGCACACTTCGAGGTCCTCGGTTCTACCGAGCTTTTGTATGCAATCCTTTGGATTAATATCTGCGGACGTTTCAAGGACATTGGAACAATCATAGAAAATCATTATTTTTCTCCCATGCTAAACGAGCTATATTTTTTAATCTAGGGGTCCGTCCATTGATTTTACATGTGTTAAAGAGGCTTTACGGGGAAAGTAACATTTAATGTTAAACGCCGCGATAAATAACCGCAAGACGGGAATGTGGAACGGTGAGATGGTTATCTTAACGAGCATTACGAATATTGTGTACTATTTACTGTACTATCAAATAACTCACATTTCGACACAATATTTTCTTCTTAAATGCAATCCAATTACATTGTAAGTGATTATAAATTATTCTATTGCAACTACCCATGGGGTTCTCTCAAAGCCTCCCAAAGAGCCAGGTCGACAGCACCGGCGATCCTCGGGCTGGAGATTATCTCGCGCAACGCATCAACTTATATTAATAATCCAGCGAGATAATGTCGCCAGTATGTTTTTAAAGACTATAAATTAAAGATAATAAACGTGAAAAGATGAAGAATAACAGTATATTTTCTCAAATTACAGTACAGATTAAGTGTCGAACTTTGTTGTAACTTTGGATCGTAAATTAATAACAACTTGAGTGCTCCGACATATGGCGAGAACGTATCGAGTTTTAATGTATTTTTCTCAGTGAAGTGATCTATAGGTTTTTATGTCGGTGTTATTTATGTCTAATTTTTAGATCAATTTATTTATTAAAGAAAACAAATAAACTGTTCAATAATTAATTAAATAAACAATAAATTATATTGTAAAATAAAATATTCACAATAAATAACTGTTTTTTGGAACATAGATATTAGTCCAGTGTAAAGTACGAAAAAAAGGCGACTCCGTGCAAAAGGTTGGGTAGTTTTGATTTTTGGGTATGTTATACGTACCGAGACCCTATTTAAAAGGCAAATTTTTGACCTCGGCAGACAGCCGGCGAGCACTGCCACCGCGAAAAACAGCGAAATTATCGACGATGTTTTGAATTTGGCAACAAATCGTTTGCAATAATACGTCGGGTGGAAAAAGTTGTACGTTCGTAAATCGAACTAGAGTGAATTTGCTACAAAGTCTATATATACTATCATATAATTTCCGGTATACGGCTTTTCAAAAATCAGAATATGTTACAAAAAGTAATGAAAGTAATCGTCGAGATAGGACTAATTTTTCTTCTCCGGAGATAACCTGGTTGGTTCTCGCTTTCATGCCCTGCTGAGTTACTACCAGATACAGATGGTTGGTTAATAAGAAAAATCCCCCCGCCCCACAGAACTGAAAGAGATTTAGCACCACAGTCTCTATATTGCCTATAGCTGCAAAACAGGATGTGGCAATGCATGTGTATCCAAAAACACAGGCTTCAACTGTTCCTCTATATGCACGAATTGTATGTCATGTGTCATTGTATGTCAGTAGCAGTCATGTGAAAATGTCTCGGAAGTGTTTTTTAACAGTGGCACGGAGGGAAGCGGTATGCATTGATTTTTAAGACTTTGGAAGAACAAATCAAAACTGAACATATAGATCCTGAAACGGTTGTTAATGATTTAGAAAAACAAAAACGTTGAGTGTTAATTTTGGTCCAGATGTAAGAAAAATATGTATCTACCAATCCGCACTGGATCCGCGTCGTATGTTGTGGCCCAAAATCTCCTAGTGATTTACTAAGGAAGGCTTGCCCCATGCAATGAGAACATTTAAAAATACTAACATTAATTCAACACAAATACATCCAAACACATTTGGTTGCGTCGGAATGCATTTCCTGATTCCCCAGATATTCCATTTACGTGGCAAACAAGCAAACAACTCAAATATTATCTGATGCATTGTCAGAAAGATCTGCCACAAGCTGAGTAGAGGACAGCGTGGAAACTTGAAAGATTTTCTTACACTTACACAATCGCCTGGCAATATGCTATCGGACGGTTTTAATATCATCCCATATTTTCCCGGGGGTGTTGTGAACGGCGACTAAGGGATAACAAAACCACTACCACAAGTCCAAAGGAACTATGCCACCTCTAGAAGAGTGGACTTGCCAACTCGCTTGGTCGTCATGGCGTTTTAGGACATTATACAAGACGACGTGCATGAAGAGCATGAAGTGCATGACGACGTGCATCAGTTCATACAAATATCCAGCAGTGGACAATAAAAGGGCTGATCATGTAAGTTGACTCGTTAGCCACCTACAATCAAATATGCCTACCGATATCTTACGCAATCTTACACAATATGCCTACTGCTTGCTATCTTACGCAATCTTATACAATATTTCTACTGCTTGCTATCTTACGCAATCTTATACAATATGCCTACTGCTACCTTACGCAATCTTATACAATATGATTACTGCTACCTTACGCAATCTTATACAATATGCCTACTGCTACCTTACGCAATCTTATACAATATGCCTACTGCTACCTTACGCAATCTTATACAATATGCCTACTGCTTGCTATCTTACGCAATCTTATACAATATTTCTACTGCTTGCTATTTTAAGCAATCTTATACAATATGCCTACTGCTACTTTACGCAATCTTATACAATATGCCCACTGCTACCTTATGCAATCTTATACAATATGACTACTGCTACCTTACGCAATCTTATACAATATGCCCACTGCTGCCTTACGCAATCTTATACAATATGACTACTGCTACCTTACGCAATCTTATACAATATGCCTACTGCTTGCTATCTTACGCAATCTTATACAATATTTCTACTGCTTGCTATTTTAAGCAATCTTATACAATATGCCTACTGCTACTTTACGCAATCTTATACAATATGCCCACTGCTACCTTATGCAATCTTATACAATATGACTACTGCTACCTTACGCAATCTTATACAATATGCCCACTGCTGCCTTACGCAATCTTATACAATATGACTACTGCTACCTTACGCAATCTTATACAATATGCCCACTGCTGCCTTACGCAATCTTATACAATATGCCTACTGCTATCTTACAATTCATTACATTAATCGCTTGGATTGTGATGGCAACTGGTTTTAGAATGGACATTGTGGACCGGGCCATGTCCAGCAGTGGACGAATCTGAATATCTGAAGAATAAATACATATCTGAGCTTGTGTTATTATATCATATATAGTTTCATTACTGTTTTCCGTCTCTACTAATGGATCCGTCTTCCGACCAAAGTCAGACTGCAAATTTACCGTATTTGCATCTCAAGGGAGCGAACTCTCGTCCCGTTTGCGTTCAATTCCGCTCGTTTACAATTCAGGTAGACAGTGCTTGACCTTTTAAATTTAGTATTTGTGTTCTACCAAGTCTCAGTAGAATTATGTAAGTCTACCGATGTAAGTGTAAGTAAGTATTATGTAAGTATTACATGTTCATGTAGAATGATGATAAAATATACACTCGGCAACAGATAAACATATGCCTAAGCACTGCTAATAAGAGTTATATTCGAACGGTTCTGGATTCTGTAACGTGTTGCCGATTGTACAATATCACAATTATATAAACATGACAGTATCTAATCTTCATACAGATTATTGAAGTTTTTGTCTGTATGCTTTCTGTCCGTCTGTCTGAAAGCGTATCAAATACCATTAAAAGGGTTTTTAACGAATCTGGTTAAAAAGTATCCTAAAACACCTGTACCACCTACCCAGCATGTAAGTTAATAACTCTAGCTTTTACCCGCGGCTTCGCTCGAGGGGATTAAGCAAGTGTAAAGGATTTTTAACACCTGTAAAAGCACCGACATGATGGATTTCGCGCATGAAAATCCATCCAGTATTTTTTGAGTAATTCTACTAGTCATTTTTTTATTTTCTTCTATAACTCAACTTCCTTGTGTCATATGAAGATGACACATATACCGGTTTTTCTTCTGGATATTTAGCTATACATTAGTGAGATCCCGATCAAAATCCGTTCAGTAATTTTTACGTGATACTCAAATAAATAGGCATACAGACAGACATTTAGACAAAAAAAAATTAAAAACTACAGTTTTTGGTTCTGTAGCTTCTAACGAGATCCCTAATTTTATGTTTTTAAATAAGTACAGACAATCCTTTTACTATATTACTATACCTATGTATAGATGTATGTATAAATTACAAGAATTATTAGATTCTATGAGATATCGCGCCGATACCGCTTCGCGTTTGAACGTTCGTTCTTACAAGTCGTTCAAACGTACAATTCCATATACGAGTCTCACACAACACTTACTTTATGGTGTTGTCTTACTTTATGGACATGCCTCGTATCACAAGGCGTGCCGCGCCGCTCATTTGCCGCTCATGTGCCGCTCACGTATCCCGTGCGCCGGAGGCTACAGACACACATAAATTCCAAAAAATATCCTTTTGGACTAAATATCATTCATCATAGAATATACACTCCAAAAACTTTGAAATTAAAATCATATAGAAACAAGACTTAGCTACGATCTTATTATAGGTACTCGTATTTATAAGTATTTCTTGTTTGTTGAAATAACTAAATTTAATACTTACGTTACAATTTCTTATCTACATTTATCAGCATATTACAGTTACGGGCTGAATGTTCACAGTTGCGTGAACTTTTCAAAAGGGTGTTTATCATACAAAAGCGACGGGCGAGAGGGGAAGGCATCGATTCTTTCATAAGGTAAATGTAATCAGAGGGAAAACAACCGCGGACTGCCCGAGAAATATTACGTTTATAAGGGTGAACATTCAGTTATGAAAACAAGAAAGGAGTAAGAATACATTTATTTTGACTTAAGTTACGGTAGATGACTAAATATCCGACTACAATATTATTTATTTAAACACAACAGAAGGTATGTTATAGTTATAAATCAAATATAAAGATAATAGTCGAATCAATGAAGGTTTTTAAAAATAATCCCAAAGCCAGGTCTCACTCTGAACAAAGTCATGTTATGTGAATGCTGGGACTGGAAAGGCATTGTGTATTACTTACCAGCCTTAGACACATGGGCCAACGATTAATTCTGATGTCTAATATCAGCAATTAGTAAAACTGAAACAACTAATTGAAGAAAAATGCCCAGAATTAATGAATTAATGTACACGACATCACGACAATTCTTTGATGACTAAACAAAAATTGATGGACTTTCGCTGGGACGTTTTAATGCATCCTCCATATAGTCCAGACACAGATAGCATCGTCGGATTATCTTTTATTCCCCTCTTTACAAAATTCTCTAAATGGAGTAAAGTTACCTTCAAGAGAAGCCTATATAAATCATCTAAATCAGGTTTCGCACAGAAAAAATTATACCGATAAGATAATGACTGCGAGAAAAACAGCGAAAGATAGTCGAAATATTTATATAATTTAGTAAAAAAAGTCTTTATTGTTTTCACTATAAAAAGGCCGCAAACATATCCGACTACCTAATATATCATGTGCTGTTAATAGCAACATCGAAGTTCCTTATATATTTAAAAAAATATATATCCCCTTTTTTCTGCATCCACGATAAGATTAGGATTTCAAAAAAAAAAATCATTTAAAAAAATATCAAAATCGCATATGTTCTTGAGGATTAAGAGTTTTGATGATTTTTAAGTTTCATTGACTTTACTATAATAACTATTGTATGTCGCACCCTATTAGTTTGTAATACTCATAATAATAACGCTTGTATAATTTTTTGTGTAAGTTTCTATTTACATTTTTAAAATAAACATTTTTTAATATCCCTTAATAATTATAGAGATAATTACTTTAGAACACGGTTAACGTTAATTGATAAAATTTATCAATTAACATTAACATTTAATGTTAGTAATTCAATTATTTTATAACGAACTTTGCTTGGAAACTGGTCGGCTAAAGACGTCAAATAAATACTTGACTTGATTTAATATGATTAACATAAAACTAGATATAGTTATGACACATATAAGATATTAATTATTATATCTAGAATGTATTACTCGAGAGAATTACAAACCAATTAGAATATACAGATTTGAGATACAAACAAAATACAGATACAAACACAGATTAGAAACACTAGGTAGGCCATGAGAGAAAGTTAATATTGAAGCGAACTTATTGATGCCCTAGGTCCCTTCGTGATTACCCTAGGTTAATCCTATTAGGTCCTATCGGAACTTATCCTACCGAAATCACTTCGTATCAGTTTCGACGAGTCAAAGTTCTACTAATACCCAATATATAGATAAATACTTTTATTATTTGATTAATATCTTGAAGGAAAACAAATCAAATGGATTATGTTAATTTTAATATTGAATCAAAACATAGTAAACTATTCCTAAATATTAGGTTGGTACCTAACAATAAATTATTTGATTTCATCATAGTAAACCAAAAATTAACGCAGATCGTTCAAAAAATAATTATCTCTCACTTTTTATCTATAAAAAGAAACATTTTAGTAGCTCCATGGTTTCAGTTTACACACAAAATTCTTCTAATATTTTTTTGCATTCAATAGTCGTTTCTCTTCCGGCAGCCCTTTATTAATGCGAGGGGTGTGAAAACAGGATTTCCTATCGACTGTAAGGTACTAATTTACAAAATTGATAAAATCTCACTTTCTATTAGGGTCAAATAAATTTTCGTTTACCGTTAGTTTAAATAATAACTACGGACTGAATCGGCACAGTGAGGCGAAGGAAAAAAGAAGGAATGAAAGTGTTTTATTTTGTAAATTACACACCAAGGTGGACTGTACGCTCGTCTGCCACATTTTCCGCAAAGAAAGAAAGAAAATTGTGACTCAACACAACACACATAAATAAAGTTAACATCAACGAAAAAAGTTGTACGAGTATGTAAGAGTTATATTAGCTTTCCCAGTCAACCTTCGACTGTGTTTTAAGCACTGCATTTAGGCTAATGACCACTTTTTCGATCGTAGTGGCCTTATTCGTCAGCGTCACTGAGTGTAGTCAAACTCTATTCTTTGGTAACCACTCCAGAAGTTAATAATAATTTAAAATTGTCGTAATTTAAAGATTTAAAGATTTAATAATAATTTAGAGAGATGTCTCTATAGCAACACTAAAACCGGGATCCATACGTCGTAATATACATATGTATTATATAATACACACAGGACATGACAGGAGGAGAGACATCCAGATTTTTTAATTCTCGGTCACGCCGGTTTCCTATAATACATATAGCCGAGATAGCAATAATTTACAAAAATATGTGAAATCTCAACAAAAATATTTCTTTAAAAATGCGACTGTTAAGACGATAGAAGTTGTACGATCTAAAAGTTGCCAAGCCTAGTTTAATAGAATTATTCCTCTTGTGGCTTCACCATTTCACATAACAATCGTTATTCCATTTAAATAAAATTGTGAAGCAACAGAATTTTCAATTAGAACATCTTAAACAAATTCAGTAGTCCATATCGACAATGAGGTAGGTACTTTTGTTGAAATAACGATGCAATCCGTCCTTTGTACACTTGTATCCTTTCATTCAAAGGTTAGACTGCCAGGTGACCTTTGAATAGATTATTTACCACATAATTAGGTCCTTACCTATGAAATTGCCGTTTTATATGGAAAATCAATATAAATTAAATAAAGAAAGTCATTTGATTTCGAATATTGAAATTAATTCGAATTTGTAATTCCAAGACAAACGCAAGATAACTGAATTCAAAGTGATCACTACGAGCAAACGGCAATTTCATCGGTAGGACCCTAATACATAATGCCATGGTGTGCACTAAACAATATTTCATAATGTTCGCGCTTAAAACCCGGTTTGTACATAAATACGTCTTACATCAGACAGGAACAAGCATAACAAACTCAAACGTATATTATGGGGCTCTCGTAAAAAAGGTGTTTAAATGAGGTTGAAATGCCTCTGCACGCATAGCACTACGCTACGTGACCTAATTTAAGTCGACAACGAACTTTAATTTGTTCCTCGCAAGATTAAAAAAGTACTTCTTCACGTGAGTAATAAAAATAAATGAGAACAAGAAATCTCTAAATAAACCATGAAATAAATCGTAGTTAGGAGGAGAGGCGCTGCAATCCAATAGCTGCCGGGCGCAACCAACTGGCCACGTTACCCCTCTCTTACAGAAGACTACCTTGAAATGTACTGCATTTCCCACTTTATACTATCTCCCCAATGTACGTGCGTGTTTCGGTAGTGAGTGACATATACCAGAACCCGTTCCCATCCCATCCTATCCTATCCCTCCTCATCTTCCCAATCCTTTTCCAAATACGTTTGTCCTTTGAACCGGCGTTGACATGTACCACCAGGTGTACTGGACACGTCAGCAGACTTCTTTCTTTAAAAAATATGAATCTATGTTTTACTCGTTATTAAAAGAAAATGAATTATTTATATAAACCTTACAAAACCCATTACAAAATCTGATTACAAAATTTAAAGAATCTTCTTTAAATAAAAGCCTTCAAACCTTTAGGGAAAATAGTATATTAGAAACGGCATCAAATTTAATCAGAAACATACATTCGGGAGACATGCGATTTTTCTTTTTTTTTTTTTACTAAGTAGCTACACTTTATGCATCACTTCAACTGTATTATTTGGTGTGCAACCAAAAAATACAGTTGAAGTGATGCAATGCAACCAGCCTGTCTTGTGCATGAAGGAAGTAAGGCCTAAGAAAACGCTACGCTGGCAAAGCAGGTTGGCGAGTCCACTCTTTTAGAAGTGATGTAGTTCCTCGGGGCTTGTGGTAGCAGCTTTGTTGTCCCTTGATCGCCTTTTACGATTTATTCCGTGATTTGCCACTGTTTGTCCATGGTGGCACAGATAGGAAAAAAAAACCGTCTTGTGCCACTGTCAATTTTAAAGGTGCATAAGGGGTACTCACGTTAACACTAAAGTATTCAATGCTCAAATCGTATTAAGTTACTCAATGTCATATAGCATGATATGTCATTCAATCTAACGAAATGTAAACATATTGAAAATTATTTACTCATGCAACCGAAAAATGTAAATATGAAATTAAAGGACAGGATCATTATGGATAGTCAGTTGCAATTATTGGTATTTGTTTAAAGGCAATGCGTTAATTTAAAATATATGATTTGAATTTAAATTTAAACAACTGACATGTTTCCGTTTATGCCCAAATGCAGTTCTTTAAATTTCTCGCTATCCGCGATAGCTAGTCGATGAGAGATGGCTATCGCATTGACTATAGGAAATGGCCAACCGTTATTTCTTCATTTACTAACTGCATTTGGGCATCCATAATTACCCCGTCATTTGAAATTGTGTGAATGTCCCTTTGTTGTTCGTTCGTGTTCGTTCTGTAAATTAATTCGCTCGTTTATATTTTCGCATGAGATTTATTAGGTTAAACAGGATAATTAAATAATAGTAATAATAGGCCATTTATGACGAGTACGAGTTGCTCGGCTTTTCTCCCGACTATTTGTTTGTACACATGAGCTTTCATCTCTTTTTTTTCAGTGTACTAACTACAGAACGTGACTAAAATAAATGTAGGTACTTGAGATAATTGTTATTGAACCATTGAATTTATGTACAGCCTCGCAACGCCAAATCACAGAGCCGTTTTTTATAATATTGATGACCACAGTTTAATAAAACTTCTCCCCTTCTCATTGATATAAATTACTTTGTTTTCTTCAGACATTTTGTATTGAAAATAATGTTGGATTGACTAACAATTTAAATTATAAAAAAGGGTGTATGAGACCTCGTGACACAAACGGTAATAATTTTGTACCTACATACTTAATGACATTGATTTATCATTTCATTATAATGATACAATCTTCTTCGTCATAAGTCGAATAAGCATTGTTGATAATAGAAATATACCTCTTCACTGGAACAGTGGCACTAAACGGACTTTTTTTTCTATCTGTGCCACCAGTGGGACAAACAGTGGCAAACCACGGAATAAATCTCTTGTACGACACCCACGGGAAGAACTATCCTAAACCCAGCCGACACCACACGGCTTAGACTAATGTAATACAAGTAAATTATATAGAATGTACCCAGGATCTGCAGATATAAAAAAAGAAATTAAAAAATTCGGAAGTGGTGCGAATTGCGATTCATATTGACGACCTCGAGATCGTAAGAGGAGAATCCCCCAGGTTATCATATTGATGATTTGACAATCTTCAATTTCACCTATAAATTTTATTCGAAGGAGGGACCTGATTTGGGTACAAGCCCAAACAATGTATGTTCAGGCAGGACGCTTCTCTTCATCTTGAATTGGTACGACTTTGTTTTCACAGCTCTATTTGCTATGAAAATAAGGAGTAACGAGTAAACAGACCGATGTGTTTGTTTAAAGATACTGCAGACGAATGAAATTACTTGACATTTTGGCATGAAAGTGCCAGCACATAAAGGCTATTGCCGCAATTTCGTAATGCTTCATTATTGTTATAACATTTGTACCGTAACCAGCCCTTTTAGCACCCACTGCTAATCTCATACACATTGTCTTGTGCATGAGCCAAGCGGGTTTGAAGGTCCTCTCTTAGAGATGCTATGGTGGCAGCGCTTGTAGTAGTTGTGGCTTTGTTATCCCTTAGTCTCCTTTTACAACACACATGGGGAAAGGTGGGGTAATAATATTCTACAATGGTCCGACACCACATGGTACACAAATATTTGTATAAAGACCAATGTTTGTTGTAGGTAGAAAATTGTTCTTTAAAGACAACAATGATGCACATTCATCATTCACATTCGATACACATTCGAGCCTGACCACATGCAACGACTGTTTTGTTATTGCAAAGTTGAATGTCTGAATTGAACCTTCTCAGTTTAATCCTATCGGATCCATTTATCAACCTTTAATGGACGTTTATCAAATACAAACTATTCCTTTCAACTGTGTAACTATCGATTTACAAGATAACAAAACTTTATTATGTATATCCGCGACGGATCCGTAGTCACACCAGTTTCTCGATAATCACGCTACCCATTGTGACAAACAATAATTATTTTTTGTTAAAGGTCCATTGTCACACTAGCTAGAACTGGGAAATATAAGACCGATTTGACGCACTGTTGTGACGAGCATTCGAGAACGAGGTGTATATTACCCACCAGCCGCCAGCCAAACAGCATAACTAGTTGTTCCGTTGGGGATTCTTCCTGTTTTTATTCTTCTTGGTTGTGTTTATCCTGAGTATTCTTATGGAAAACAAACAAACGACCTACTGGCTAAGCGAAACAATTGTATAAACTGTACATACGAGACGCTTTTACGAGACGAGACTGTACATTTTTGAGATTCAATTGCACATGCAAACATCTGATTTCTCTGTCATCTCTCTGTTTTCCTTTTAACATCATGACGACACATCAAAGTACCTAAAAAACGTTGCAATATACTCGTAGTATAATATAATTTATTGCTTTCAATTCTTCGCCCGTCTCAAACTAACATGACGACACTGTCAGTGAATCTGACCGCACACAATGTTGGTTTTAAACGAGTTTTCGTGTAGCATGTGACGCTAATTAACAGGTGCATATGAAATGCTCTCACAAGGGAATTAGCGTGGTAACGTGTATTTCAGTGAACGAGACTTGAACAAAGGTTCCACGTTGAACTTAACGACTTATTGTTAGTATAATAGTGACAGTGCGCTCGAGCGGTTTTTACGCTGCGTTTCGCGTTTGCCCTACCATACCGCACCGCACCGCACTTCCTTATTCACTTATCAACTTAATACGTCTAAATCGGACCTAAATTAGGCGTCCCACCCTACGTTTCTCAGCTCGAGAACTCGTCTACCCCATATGGTGTCGGTCCTGCGACAAACGTGATCTATCCATTTCAATTTACCTACTGATACATTGAGTTGTGCCGGTGAACTTTGTTTCGAATCCATTTTAAAGAAACTCTTAGCAAGTTGCTCATGACTGATGATGACGATCATTATCACGATGTGGCACATTGGTCGGTCATGTTTACCGCAACGTTTGCAGTGCAATATTTTTACCGCAGCAATAAAAAAACGCAAGTGGGAACTAGGTTTTACCATCAAATTAATTACCCTAGTGTAAAATAAACTAGAGAACTCTAAGTAACTATAAAGTTACTCTGGTAGAATCGTATTCACTATTAATATGAAATATTTACATTACATGAACCTTAGAACCGCCGACTAAACTTAAACTTTTTACCTTAGACCGGTGGTGACCGCTTACCATCGTCTGCCATCTATTCTATAAAAAAAACCTCTGAATAAAGAAAGAGGTAAATAATTTCCTGTATACTTGTTGCAGTCTTTAACAAAATTTATAAAATCAGATAGTGTTGCAGTGTTCGAGTAAACTTCCAATAACATGTTTATTATAATTGTTCATGGATAACGTAAACAATTCTGCAAACATAAGTAAACGACAATAAAATTGCCAACTGGGTTGTATGCAAATCTAATTGGATTTCTGATTTGCATGCGGGCAGCATCTCTACGAGTACCTATAACCTATAAATATGGTCAAGCACACATTGGAATCACGCGCTAAGGATCCGTAATTACTTACTGTTGTAAAAACGATAATGAACGGTAATGAACCTTAACTGTTTAAAACGTGACCATTTAACCATATATCGCAAAAAAATGGACTATAACGTTTACGGGAGTTTAAGGTTTCTTAATTTTAAAGGTTACATCAGCGCTCGAGCATCGAGCGTTCAGGGCTCATTTATAAAACACTATCCGCAATACCTCAAGGGTATTTTATATCCAAAATTTTATTTTATAAGAATACAATTTTACAGGATTTTAATTGTACAAGTTAAAGTTATATCGTATCAGTTAACTCCCGTTAGGATCACGATTCGTCTTCTTCTTTTTCATAATATTCTTTCATGGTTTTTCCTGTGTTCATACGAAACTCTAAAAATGAACTCAATAGACGATGGCGTGGTCCGATACCTACATTTATTAGTATGCAAATTTATACTTTCAACTGTGTTTTTAAACGTTTATTTGTTTCATGTAAATGCGTAGGTACGTAAATTTTATCGTCGAGTAATCTCGATGAAAGCTCACGTCGTTTACAGTAAAATACGTTTTATTCCTCAGTTTCATTCCTTATTTCTCCGTTTATTCAGTAATAAAAGTGAGCCAATAAAATCCTTCTTATATTCAAATGCAATTATATTAAAACATATTCTCAACTGGGAGAATGTAATTGCTACTGAGTTGTTACTTAGATCAAACAAAATTCTATATAAATTGTATTGAATTATTCTTTTCTAAGGTCAGGTCAGTCGCACCATACGGAAATATAGTAATAAGGACAATGTGTACAGACCACATAAATGGAATTTCTACATTCATATATTCCGTTGTACAAACCGCAGCACTGGGATTTCCTTGTTAACTACAGACTGTGGTATTACTGATTGGTATTATTTCTCAACTTACTCGTACATGTTAAGCCTCTTCACAACGGTGTGAACATGCATGCATCGCCACATTTATATGGGCACCGTTAATTTTTCGCATCCATAGATGACCTCGCCCCTCGATAGTGTTACTTCGTGTGCTGGCAGTGGCACAAGCCGCAATGTATTCTGCAATATTCCCGTTCGAAAATTTTCTTCTCATTGGCAAAATTTATAAAAAAACTATACAGAAATTCAACTATAAGAAGCAACTGAGTGTTATTTGTTTATTTAAACATAACATAATGTACATTACAGTTTATAAAAACCAATGCGTAAATTCTTTATAACGATTTCTCTAAGAATTTCACAGCATACCTGCTTAGAACTAGCTCATTTGAGAAAAAACATCTATGTTACTACGGCTCGCCTTTATTGTTAATTTATACTGTAATAATTTGTAGAATTGTTACCCTATTATTCGGTAATGTCAACAAGAGTATTCGTGAGAATCTCTATTGTAACGAGAGAAGATAATCCTAACCCACCTTTAAATTTGCTGCCACTTTCAGTATTTCTGCTTCAATACGATTTTTTTTTCAAATAATATATATGCGGGGAAATAATTTGGCTCAAGCCAAATGAAATTGTAACCCTTAACAGTTTGTTTTCTTCTTTACACAACACCTTATTACGTCTTAACAACACTTTTTCTCCACGACATCCGGAACGCAAGAGAGCATTAAATGCACGTGAGCGTTCCGGACCTTATTGTCGGTATGAACTTATTGTTTTTGTTAAAATTTTCAAACATAACATTTCGTTGTTTCTACATTCTTTTAAAATTGAAATGTGCTCCAACATATCAATTAAAGTCCATTCAGTTTTTGTAACCTTCAACCGTGGTGTATTGGTAAAACCAATACACCACGGTTGCGTGTTATATTTTGTTAACGTAAAAAATATATAATATTATAATATAAATTAAAAATAAACCTGATTTTGAAGATACTACAGCAAAAATGATCTTTTTTGGGATTTTACTTAAATTTCTATATCTTGTGAACTATAACCGTAAATAACCAGCTTGGCTTCTGCACTGTGTTGGTACCAGTGAGGTCTGGAGGTAACGTAGTAAGAAGTACACTTCAGTAGAAATCATTTACTCTGTAGCAAGTACAATGGATAATGTATTTAAATTGTTTGGCTTTATTTTTCTCAATTTCACATATATTAAGTGGGAGCCCGAGTCTCGAATTAGATTAAAAATGTATATTATTATCTTGAAAGCCTGTGCCTCTCCTTACACAGATTTAAAGCTAGTTATATAAAGCTCATATAAAAGAAGAAATAAATAACAAACAATTAAAGATAAAGTGCTTTATTAATTACAGAATCTATCCAGACAATCGCCGAAGACATACAAAAACATTTACAATTCCTAGAAACAAATCGCAGACACTATAGCAGTCTAAAGCCGTAGCAATGCATGCGCCATACAAAAAAGACGCAAATGTATTGTTACATACATATTTTTTGTACAAAATACAAGAACGTACATTTCGTTAAATAAGCCCTCTATCATTTATCTACCCCTTCTGACTTCCCATAATGTAATATTTATGTACCAAATGTTTCATAAGGTGGAGCTTCACAAGAGGCAAATTGACAGGTAAGGCTCTACACATTGAACGAGGCAAAGAACAAGGCTAACCGAACCGAAGTCAGTGAGCAAATATACGACGCACGCAAAGGCCTATCGTGAAGACAGACAGCTATGAAACTATAATCTATCGTTCAAAAAGTTAGATATAAAAAAGTGTAGCGAACGCTGACGGATACTGAGCGATATGACCTACAAATAGTCCACGGTTATACACCAAGATGGCACGACACACAGTTTAGTCCGCTGCGCACGCTCGTGAAAGATGACAGTGTACAATTCTGCCGGTCAAATGTATCCAATATGCGCCGAGTCCGTAACGAGTACATCACGAACATAAATTATCTTTTTGTATGCTACAGATTTGATGTTACAAAAAGTCCGCTCTGTACGCTACAAAAATTACGAGACTACTTTCTTACTGAAATCGCGTAATTTGGAAAATATTAGTTAACTGTACTAGGAAATTATATCGCAACAAAATGCATCACGAATTTGCGTCTTCATTGTGTGCCACAGTTTATAATTGACGTACAATGGTGATAAAAATAGGCAGTGGCAGATGTGCGACCAAAAAAACAGCGTTTTTAATCGAGTATTATTACATTATCAGTCCTTACTTAATTTCTAAGTCACCTACTGTAAGAGAGACCAAAAAGTTGGACTTCATGAATCATATTCCACACTAGTTGAGGTAACAAATAAATAGGGTAACTTAAGGCTTATGACCGTAGACCGATTATAACGACCAATTTAAAATTGTTTCGATGTATTCGTCTAAGTAGAATATACGCAAACGCAAAAAGATGTGAATTGCAATCTATGTGTTTTCATTCGCGCAGAAAAACGAAAATGCTCGCTTCGAGCGCTGTGCTTGTCGATTTTACGGCACATCGCTTCGTTTTCACTCCGCTCGTTTCCGCATTCCTACGCATTCCCATCGCGTATAATCTACGTGAAACAATAGCATTCGTAACAATTTTATTCAGTCTAATCTTATTCGTTTCAAAAGGAGGTTACACATTAAAATCTCTATTAAATTACCCAGCGATACACTTAACACTTATATACATATATGGCATATCATGAATGAGAAACAAATGATCGGTAATTTTTTCGTTTCTGTTTTTCATGGTTCTATAGGCTTCACGCGACAGTGAATGACGGAAAAGACTGTGTACAAAAATGAAAATAGCAGATAGTCTCTTTCCGATTTCGACTTAACATATACGAGTACATCGCCGAATGTTGAGCTTATTTGTTAGGAAAATTTCAAACTGTCATTTTAAAACTGTAAAAATATCTATCACAAAAACATTATTACGATATCACCCTATAATGTCCCGCTGTAGAATACAGGTCTCTCCTTCTCATCACGAAGTCGTTATGGACCACCACGCGGCCCCAGTGCAAATTTGTGAATGTTAGTGACATTACTACAGGGCCCAAATGTAGCACAATTTTACTATTTGAATAAACTTGTGTCACAAGGCCCTCGTGTTTGATTGTATCCCAAAACCCGGTAATACAACGGGAGACGGGACGCTGTAGGCTGACGTCAAACAAAATTGAAGTATATTAACGGACATACAGAGATGTGCGGTAGTATATTAAGGAGTTATTTACTTTGTTAACCGCGACAAAATTATTGAAATGGTTCTATATTAAGCCCCTAAGATGATACTAATCAAGCTAAAACCATTCTCTAAATATATCGCAAGAAACATATAATCTTATGGGCTCGTTTTCACCACAATCGTATTAATTTAAAAAATCAGGGGCTAAATAACTGATAATTTCCGCGACCAAGCCCTACGTTAATGACACTATTTTTCAGGATTAATGAAAAGCAAACGACCGTCGCACACGGTGAGGCAATTAGCCTGTTTTTAGTTTCAGAGTAACATGTCTGTGTGGATTAAATGTCGGTGACCTTAAGGTTTCGTGTGCACTTGCAACCGCGAGTGGATGAACGCTGCGATTGAGAGGTCAGTCGCCTGGGCCAACAGTTGAAAAAAAATTAAGTGTTTTAATTATAAATGCTTTAATTAGAAATGCTGGTTACCTTTTCCCTAAACATTTCTGTCAAAAATATGTGAGTTAGAAACGTCATGTAATGGAGTTTAAACATGAAATTGTAGGTACGTAATCATAGAATAATACATTATTCCAATCAATAAATGTAATTTTTTCATTCAACTTCATAAAAATGTGGATATCTCGGAAACTAGAAGCCGAGATCTAAATCCTTTTGGCTTGGACACCCACATATTACAATAAGTGTTGTCTGCTACTCCCGGCGACTATTGTCACGTCCATGGCGGTGTTCAATCGTGATTATTATTTTATTTTATTATATGGTTTTTTTTTGTATTAATAGTGTGTGTGTAGAATTTTACATGTCGCGTAACTTAATCTTTAAAGTTTTTGATACGTATTTTGTCTTCATACCTGTTTATAATATGATCTAACTAACAATAAGACAAGATCTGAAATACTTGTATAGCGCATGAATCGCAGCGATTGAACGCTATACAACTGCAAATGCGCATGGGACTTTAGTGTGTAACCTCCTCGTACCATGAAGTGCACTTCTCGCCAGACATTCACCTCCCTGAAGTTAACCCACACATTGTCCGCACCTAAATCCACTGTCAATATAACATAGGTAACTCCACTACCATGGCTATTTCGTTAATTACAGGGAGGTAAAGATCTGTGACGCGTGCTGTAACTAGACCGCGTTGCCCGCACTATGAACATTCCCGTTCACACTTAGCGGAATGGTGTTGAACTCATCGTCGATGTCATCGGTTTTCCTGCGGACAAAATAAATTATTTCTATATAACGATATGCAACAGATTAAACGGATACATGGAAAATGAAGGGAGTTAGTATAATAACATTTATTTGTACTTTAAGTAGAACTAAGTACACGATTTTACTAGAAATGCCTACCATATTTTGAAATGTTCACCAATGTATTATTTCGACTCCTTCCATACATATAAGTTACATATAGATACATTACGATAACATTGCCCATCAGCTATTCCAGATACACCCGAACGCGTCGTCATTCACGTCTATAAATTACCGTACCTCTAATCGCATACTTTATTACTTCATTGCAAGGACGTGGTCCGTGGATGACGCGTTCGGGTGTTTCCGGATTAACCGATGGCCAATGTTTTCGTAATGTATCTGTACGTATCTATCTTATATCTTATATCTACAGTGTCTACATCAAATTTAAGCCAAACTGCCTGAATCCGTAGGCGGTAGTTTTTTTTAAAGTTTTATCAGAAATATTTCAGATTTTTTTTATATAGAACATACCTACGTTAAGAGTCAAGGCTTGCGAAGGATGGAGAATAAGGAGTATTTTAGGATGTGGGAATGTTTGTTCCAGTCAACGGAACAAGTTAGTTAATTTCACGGTAGTCTTGTGAAAGAGCAGAGTAACTCGGTCAGTCGGACTTGCATAGTAGCTGTGAGACAGCATTGTCCTCCACAAAAGTTGATTACCAACCCTTTTTATCGTTCATTGCTGGACATTGCCCTCTCGTAGACATTGTCTTGTACATGAGGGATATATGGCTTTGAAACGCTGGAAAAGCGGGTTGTCGAGTCCAGTCTTTTAGAAGTGGTGTAGTTCCCCGGGGCTTATGGTAGCGGCTTTGTTATTCCTTAGTCGCCTTTCACGACACTCGTGGGAAGAGACGGGATACTAGGGGAGGCTCTCCTAGTGATTTACTAGGGAAGGCTTGTGGAACGTTATGATAACGATAGACTGATTGCAAATGAAAAAAATATTACGAAATCATGTTTCGCCATTGTCATTATACTTTATAATCATCTCTCCAAATCTTCTCCAGAATTGAATCAAAATTGGAAACTGTATGTATGTAAACAGATACTAAATATTCAACTTTCAAAACAATAAATAAGTTTCCAAGATTATAATTAATTTCGATGCCTCCCTAGAAAATGTTCAAACTAATTTATTTAATGAAAACTTCGACCAATATTAAATTAAAGGAGATCACCCAGCACCATTTCACATTTAAAATATATAGCCTCCCTACTCGAATGCTAGTGCCATAATATATTATCACAATAATAATACAACCAACTTCACAAAACAATGGTTAATAAATAAAACTACTTAGAAATTACATGAAAAGTCGTGGCAATTATAAATAAAACGAAATTACAGCAATCAAGAAAGCACCGAAAAAATGGAAATAAATTACAGGGATGAATTAATAAAAAAAATACAAATGTAGCGCAGAGCCTGTCCATTAATTTCATATCATTCGAAGAAAATAAGGGTCCTTTGTAAGGGCAAACTTAACTAAACCCATTGTAGGGCTCAACAAAGTATTTGGAGATTAAGAGATTGGATTGTGAGATCAAACTAAACTAACTTACGATAAGACGCAATCGTATTGCTAAAACCGGACTTGACGGAATTAAGATTACTTAGGGAATCTGGAAGGCTTTAGTCGTTAGAAAAAACCGTTTCATTAAGTCTTTGAGTTCAGATTAACTGAAAGTTGACGTCATATAGTATTTTATTATAGAAAGATTTGACCTATGCAGAGATCCGTCACTAGCCCTTTCATTATCCACTGCTGGAAATGTAAACTGGTGGACTGATTGGATTCAAATGAATTAGCACAAAATGAGTTTCAATTTGTAAGTTCGTAAGTTTAAGTATTTGAGTGTAAGTTTTTAGGTGTATTCGTAGATGGGCTAAATAAGATAAAGTTATTATTTATACTATTCCGACTGGCATATACCTACTATCGATGCCTACCTATTGGCAAATAAAACGGCTACGAGTATATATACGTAGAGTAACTCCCGGGAACAAATCTCTTCGACATGACATACCGAGAACATGATATACTGACAAAATATCTCAACATTTGACAATGTCGATAATGTAAGCTCCCCGTTGGGTGCGCGACTAAGCAAACGATGACGCATTTTGTAAACTGCGATGTAATGTAAGACATTTGCTCTCTTGCGAATACGGCGACATAATACTTTAGAAAAAGCGTTGTGTATGTCGTGTGATATGGCGTCAATTTCTTTCACAATTTATTGCAAGTGTTCAGTACGTACAAATTACAAGTCTGTTTTGAGCTTTGCAAACAATTTATAGTAGTTATAATCGCTGTGGACAATACAATAATACGCATTGCAGTAACACCGAAAAATATATTTTTAATGTATGTAAAATAACAGACGAGCAGACAGACTTGCCTGGTAAACGTTGACACGCCCCCGGATGCGCTGCTCTTTGGTGATTTAGCAATGAATTTAGAAAAAGGGTTGGGGAAAAAGAGAAATAGAAAGTATAATAGGACGAATAACCTATGGTTCACAAAAAAAAAAATGATTGATTGACGAAGGGTTTTCCTCGTCCCATTATACCTTCCAATTCTCCTTAAAGGGATAGCGTGGGTTGGGGGGTAGAAAGTATAATGGAGTAGGGAGCCATTATACTTTTATTGAAAAACGGATGGGATGGAACTATAAGGTGTGACGATGAGATTTGGATAGGAAGCCCATTTGGACTCTGGCATATCTCACTCACTACCGAAACATTACGTACATTGGAGGGAACAGAATAGGGTCGCAAATGTTTACATTTGCATTTTACAGTAGTTTACTTGTAGAAAGGGGTAACTTGCAATCTCACGGCGGCTGTGAGATTGTAGCGTGCACCTTCTTCCTTCAATTATACATACTTGTTTTTCCGGTTAGAGTGACCTCGTTGCCTAGAATAGTCAACAATGTGCAGCTTGTAATAGTTTAAATATTCGAATTCTGCATGTCAATAGCCTTCCCAAGCAATCACGTGGGAATTTTCCAACTGCGGGCCCATTGAGGATTGATGGATGTCCCAGATTTCTTTGTAAATTCTCAGGTGGGTTTCCCTATAATGTTTTTAATCACTGCCATGAAATATAATTAATTTAACTTCTTAATTATTGATCATAAGTATAATCAGTTTGCATCCTTTGTTTTTCTGAGATTAATAAGAGCGAATGTACCACAGAGGATTTACTAAGGAATGTACAGTCATTGTTTTATCCGCGATACGCGGAGTCAAAAGTTAAAAATGAAATTAAAAGTTCTGACCTTGTAACCTCCTGTTCACCTACTCTCGATATTCCTGGGGGCCCCCGGAAGTGCTGAACAGGGATGCGCTTAATAGCGCTCTTGCAAGGTCGTCGTTACACTGCACTGGTTACTGTCTGTTATATACTATGTACACTCGCGAACGCCAAGGTCTCCCAAAAATGTGCAGCCTACTTGCACAACAATAGATTGCGATCGTACCGCATAAGGATCAATGGCCGACTCGTACGGCGAAGGGTCAAAGGCTAACTAACTAACGGGCGACCCGCGCCCGCGCAGCACGTGAATTCACCCCTCACCTCGCAGCCCCCGAACAATACCGAACAAACCCCCGTCCCATGCAGAAGAAGTCTGCATGCTACTCCACTGGCAGGCGAGAGAGAGAGGTGACCGCTCTTTTCAGGATTGAGCCACCCACTAGGACCTCCGCAACCCGGGGTATTCCATCCACTCCGCGAAACAAATTAACAATGCGGCCCCGGCGCCAAAACAACGGCGGCAAATTAGCATCCTTGATTAAAACGAGGTCACCGATGCCTGGTGGGTGGGTCTTATCAGTCCATTTAACGCGCTGTTGCAAAATGTGCAAATACTCCAGAGACCAACGTTTCCAGAAACTCTGGGACAATTGTTGCAACAATTCAAAGTGCGACAAACGATTAGAAGCTACCCCTGTAAATGGGTACTCCGGCAGGGCGTTAAGTGGCTGTCCTATCAAGAAATGACCTGGAGTTAGAGCCTCCAAGTCGTTAGGATCTGACGAGAGCGGACACAAAGGGCGCGAGTTGAGGACGGCCTCAATTTTACAAAATACCGTTACTAGTTCCTCGAACGTTAATACCGTTTCTCCGATAACGCGCCTTAGGTGAGTTTTGGCTGATTTCACGGCTGCCTCAAAAATACCTCCCCAATGGGGGCAGCTAGGAGGACTAAACTGCCAGGTGATGCCCCGGCAAGATAGGGACATTCCAAGATCTACCTGGTTAGCATCTAAAAACTTATATAAATCCTTAAGGTAGTGGTCAGTACCCCGATAGTTGGTTCCGCAATCAGATCGAATTAACGCTGGAAGTCCGCGCCGGCTAACAAATCTACTAAATGTGGCAACAAATGCCTCTGTACTAAGAGCGGAAACTACTTCCAGGTGAACAGCCTTGGTTGACAGACACACAAAGACGCACAAATACGCTTTCTCTATCTTCGCTTTTCGAAGTCGCGACGTCTTGACCATGAATGGCCCGGCAAAATCGGTGCCAACTCCGGCAAAGGGTCTGGTTCCCTTGACTCGATCTGCAGGCAAATTTCCCATCATGGGCTGCAGCGTCGCTGCCTTCAATCGATAGCAAGGCAAACAACGGAAAATTATGCCACGGATGGTCCGTCTGGCTGACAAAATCCAAAATTCACGCTGCAAGATGGCTAATAATGCATTGCAGCCAGCGTGAGAATTTGCAATATGCCGGTCAGTCACCAACAAATGCACTAAGGGCCCACCTTTGGGCAACAACAATGGGTGACGAACCCCAAAAGGCAAATTGGCGTGACACAATCTACCACCAACACGGAGATATCCCTCAGCGTCGATAAAGGGGTTGAGCCTTGCAACGGCTCCTTTGAGTTTAGGTCTGCCACTCTGGAGCGTCTCAAGTTCTAAGGCGAAATGTTTAGTCTGCACAACGCGAATCCAATGCAGAAGGACCATTTGGCGTTCTTCTGGCGTGAGAACAGGAGACAGCCGCTTTTCCTCCGGATGCCGAGCGTTATGAACGAAACGCTTTATCCAGGCAGTCACGCCAAGTAATTTGGACAAGGAACTGTAGCGATCGAGCAGAAAATCAATGCCCTTGAGGGGCTCAGTCAGGACACTCGATGTGAGCCAACCAATGGGGGGAGGAGTTACCAAGCACTGGTAACGTGGCCAATCAACTTCAGAATGTAACAACCACTGGGGCCCCCACCACAAATGGTGGTGAACCAGATCCGGCGCGTCTAAGCCGCGAGAAGCACAATCAGCCGGATTCAATTCCCCTGGGACATGTCTCCAAATTAAAACCGTCTCTGAATCTTGGATCTGTGATACTCGATTAGCTACAAAGGTTTCTAACGTGTGCACCGAAGTTTTCAGCCAACACAGAACGATCTGACTGTCAGTCCAGGCGAAAACTGTTCCAATGTCTACACTACGCCCGAGCGTAGAGCACACGTGATTTAATAAGCGGGCAAGAAGCGCCGCACCACATAATTCTAACTTCGGAATTGTATGTCGAGTCCGTATAGGAGCAACCTTGCTCTTCGACATAACTAAGTGAATTTTTGTCTCCCCTGTGGTACTTACAGTGCGTAAGTACACCACGGCTGCATATCCACGCTCGGATGCATCACAAAATCCGTGGAGGGACACTGAGCATTTCCCAACAGGAAGGAAACATCTAGGTATTGCAACCTGATTGATAGCCGGGACGGATGAGAAATACGATTCCCAATCGTGTAACAACTCTCCCGAGAGAGGCTCGTCCCATGAGAGTCCCGCAGTCCAAAGCTTTTGCAGAAAACACTTGGCCTTAAATATAACCGGACTGATCCAACCGTTCGGATCAAAAGTCCTGGCTACCGTAGACAGAACTGATCTCTTAGTCCATACCTTAGAGTAGGTTAATTCGACTCTGTAGGTAAACTCATCGTGGACTGGCATGTACTGCACTCCAAGGAGGGCTATCAAATTCAAGCTATCCGCATTCTCAAAGAGATGAGGGTCTTGTTGGTGGTCCTCCGGCAAACCGGAAAGGAGATCCGGTGAGTTGGATAACCATTTTCGCAACTCATAGCCACTAGTTCCCAGAAGCCCTATCAATTCATCTCTCAAGGCCCGAGCCTCTTCGAGACTAGATGCTCCGGTACAAATGTCATCAACATAAGCATCCGTCTCCAAAACAGAGGCTGCGCGGGGAAAATACAAACGCTCGCGCTCCGCAAGCTCCAACAATGAGCGAATCGCAACAAACGGGCTAGATTTTATGCCGTACGTATTGGTGTTGAGCTCGTAAATCACCATCGGATCCTCTGGATGCTCACGCCATAAAATCAGCTGATATCTCCTATCTTCTGGATGGATCAGCGTCTGACGGAACATCATTCGAATATCCGCTACAAAGACTACTTGATGCCTCCGGAAGTTGGTCAGAATGTCTGAAATGTCCTTTTGTAATTTAGGACCCGCATGCAGACATTGGTTCAGCGAGACCCCGGTGGTCGTAGACACTGAACCATCAAAAACCACCCGAATCTTTCCGGTAGGGGTCTTTAAAACCGCATGGTGGCTCAGAAAATAGTGCTCACTATGTTGCCAATCAACGGTCGACACCGACATATGCCCCAAATCCACGTATTCTCGCATGAAGTCGACGTACTTCTGACGAAGGACTTTATCCTTGAGCATGCGACGCTCCATGGAAATCAAACGTCGTTCAGCAACGTCCCGAGAGCGTCCAAGGGCAGGTCGAACCGCTAAAAAAGGCAAACGGGTGATCAAACGGCCCGAGCGAAGGCGACCAGTATTATTCTGGTAGAACAGCTCGCATTCCATTTGCTCTGGGTTCACCCGGGAAGCTGTAGGGGGCTCTTCCACCTCCCAAAATCTCTGAACCGCATCAGAGAGAACTGAACCTACAGCTACATCATCAAACTCTTGGGAATTGGCAGTTGTTGACACTGGGCCCATTATTACAAACCCGAATGAAGTCGGCACAGCGACTAATCCGTCACGCTGTAAAAGCCGCTTAGGTCCACACAACAATCTTCCAAGGACATCCGCTCCAATCAGGAGATCAATCGGGCCTGGGGTGTGGAAGTCAGGGTCTGCTAAGTCCAAGCCTGACACTACACTCAACACAGCAGACGGTAATTCTTGCTGTGGCAAATCACCAATCATCTCTTCCAACACAATTGCCGACGCCTCAATCTCCGGGTGAGACGAGGTGACAGGTGTACAATTAAATTTTGTGTGACCGATCACACGCACCTGCACCTTACCGATACCTCGCACATTGTAGGTACCGGTGTGGACGCGTAAGCCTAACTTTCTCGCCAAACAAGATGACACAATGCAGCCTTGGGCCCCCGAATCTAATAGAGCACGAATCCTCATGTGTCCCTTGGGTCCTCGTACCATAGCCGAAATAGTTGGCATGAGTACGTACATCGATTGAACGGCTGCAGTTGGCGAGTGGGCATGTAATTCCTATAACTGAGGCCAATTAACCCCGGAGCGCTCCACATGCGCTAACGGGTCCCAGTTATGGTATACTGGTCGGCGATCCACCTGAGTCCGTTCAGGGGTAGTGTTGCCCTGCGAGCGTTGGGAATGCGGCTGACGTCGCTCCAAGCGCGGTCGTTCCGCTAAAGGGGTATAATTGGTAGGAGCACTGCTCCTTTGAGGCGGCAAAGATCTCCCGGCAATCACAGCATAATCGCGACGGCCGCCATCATCAACTCTTCGAGGGGGAGTTACCCGGCCCCCGCCCCTAGGGGAAGTGGAGCCCCCGCCCGTGCGGGGGGAATGACGGCCTTCAAACCTAGGAGGGGCCCGTGACCCTATTCTGGGTGCAACCACCCGACCGCGATTAGCCTCCCAGCCATGACCGTCACGACCATCCCTATGGTCGACGCCATTCCGATTGGCACATAGCAGGGGGTGATGTCGGCCCAAACAATGCTGACATGAATGCGATCTAGCAGGGCACTGCTGAATTAAATGCTCTCCCAAACAACCATAGCACCAGCGGCGCTGAAATGCTATGTTCCGCCTACCTCGGACCGCCAGACCCTCAAACCTTCTACACGAGACCACCTTGTGGCCCTCCGCCTTGCAATATAGGCATCTTGGTGAGGTGCTGCCAGTGGCGACAGCATACCGTTGTCTGGGGATCCGAACATTCCGCTTAGACAATTCCCGTCTAGGGGGCGCTTGGGAAGTGGACGGGATGGGCGCATCCGAATTATCCGCCAACCTACATTCGTCCTCTAAGAATTTTAGCAAATCTACGAATTTGGGCAAATATGTTGCGCTATCACCACCGTATTTATATTCAAATCGGGCCCTTAGCTCCTGAGATAGCTTACCCAACACAATGTGGACTAAAAGAAATGACCAACTATCCACTGGCAACTCAAGTTTACCTAAGGTATTCACCGCCCCCAATAACGGGTTTAACAATTCTAATCTTAATGAAGAAACCCGGGTGACCTTAGGTAGTGCCAGGATTAGTGCCACATGTGTGTCCGCCAAACGTCTCACGTTCTGATAACGTCGGAACAACAGCGTACGTGCCGTGATATAATTTTCATTGTTAACATCCAAATGTTGGATAAGACTGCTGGGTTCTCCCCGAAGAATCGAACGTAGATACGCCATCTTTTGGCTATGAGTTAGATCCTCCCTGGAGTCTACCAAACTATCGAACAGATTTACAAATCCGATCCACTGTTCGAGCCTTCCATCAAAATGTGGGAGATCCAAATTGGGAAGCCTGCTCAACAACGCCGGAGGGGTTGCCTTCCCCTGCCCAGAATCCGACGGCAGACCTCCAGTCTCCTCCGAAAGGGAGACTGCCCTTTCAGTGATGGAATCAGCTAACTCATAGCACTGATTCACATCGGCCTCGATCCTATCCACAACCTCAGAGCCAAGATCCGGCGAAAGCTCGGTAAATTTCGCGTAATGTTGGCCCAACTTATCCAACCGTGCCGGTAAATCCTGATACCTTTTTATTAAGGCACCATGACGATCGGGTCTGTCAATCAGACTAGCGGCCGAAGCCAACCATCGGAGTATCGCCTTTATGTTTCCACTAATGGACAATGCTGACATGGTTGTCACTAAATGTAACAACAAGTGTACAAACAAACAAATAAAATTAATATACAGTATTCAGTTTAAGGATAGTGGCCTAACAAACAAACAGGCCACACCTACAAAGCAACAATAAATGATACAAAACAATAATCCAATATGTAATAGATCCCTGTTACCATATACGTAACTTACAACTTGTTATAAAAAGTAACCACTGCGAGAAATGTTAATATAAACAAACAAAATTCCATTCCAAGTTAGTAAGTGCTCAATACCTATCCGTCGCAGGTAACCGAAACAAAACCGAGTCACTAAAAAAAGGAATGTTAAGATTAAAAACACTTGACAACGGGTAGACCTTGGGATACGTTGCTATTAACAAAGAACTTTTTTAACTAATGTTTACGTTTCACAATATAAGGTCCATATGCACAACCACGCTCTGCTACCAATGTTTTATCCGCGATACGCGGAGTCAAAAGTTAAAAATGAAATTAAAAGTTCTGACCTTGTAACCTCCTGTTCACCTACTCTCGATATTCCTGGGGGCCCCCGGAAGTGCTGAACAGGGATGCGCTTAATAGCGCTCTTGCAAGGTCGTCGTTACACTGCACTGGTTACTGTCTGTTATATACTATGTACACTCGCGAACGCCAAGGTCTCCCAAAAATGTGCAGCCTACTTGCACAACAATAGATTGCGATCGTACCGCATAAGGATCAATGGCCGACTCGTACGGCGAAGGGTCAAAGGCTAACTAACTAACGGGCGACCCGCGCCCGCGCAGCACGTGAATTCACCCCTCACCTCGCAGCCCCCGAACAATACCGAACAGTCATTTTAAAGCAGTTTAAGTGTCGTATGTGAAACGGCTTAGCCGTGCTTTATCGAAATATGGTATGATTTAGTCTTTATCGATATTATTATCAATGCAATACAAACTCCTTATAAGAAGTTACCTAGCTACTATAAAAATCATACGTACTAAAAACACTGTTTTGCAGAATTGGATCCATTATTTTAATATATATTACACCGCCAGGTGGATTCTTGCACTTGTTCGGATTGTCTGTTCAAAATATATAAATGTCAAGTTAACAAATTTGTATTCATAACAAATACATTAATTAATGTTGTAACCGGGATTGATTCTTCAGCGGCTGCTCGAGACTCGATTAATATAAAAAAAAAAAATGTGGACTTTGTGGTTTAAGTGATAGTTTATTAAAAGTTCAAATTGTCATATTTGTGATAAATAATCAAATATAAGCACAACATTGCCTTTTTCGTGTCCTTCCGGGGAATGTAAAATGTCCTCAGTAAACCTACTATCGCTTTACTAAGCGCCATATTTAATTCAAATTCATTTACACCTGACATTGGCGAAATAGTCGCCGCGCTCGAGTCGACGACTGATACCGCCATCGAACCGAATAGGAAGAAACCGGGATTCTAACTGACCCTCTCTTTATATAAGGCTCGTATTTAAGCGAGTACGAAAAATACTAAATAAGCAGGTAATCATGATCAACAAAATAAACTATTTTTGAATAACTGAACAAATAATAATTTCAAATACTTTGTTATTACAAAGTTATTACCTACAAACTATTTAAAAAATGTTCATAATTATCTTCTCGGTTGGCGTTAACTCGCCATCTATTACATAATAAGTTGCAAATAAGTTTGTAATAATATTATTATGAAGCCTAAGTTGGCAATACATTAAGTGAAATTTTCAATTTAATCACAAAAAAGTTCTATCCCAACTGCTCGGAAATAGACTATTGTGTGCGTAAATCGATATAAGTCGCTAGTAGCAGCGCAAGCGTCGCCAATGTTGCCATTCATTATGACGACGAAGTTGAATACGTAAGCCTATCAACACATGAATCATGTAACGGTATTGTGCAAATTACAAGCAGTGGCGTTTCGGAAAAAAGAACAATTAATTTTAACGATTGAATAAGAAAGTATTTCGTTCAACTTCACTTGACGTCACTTGGTCATGATTTGGCCGTTTCGATCACGTAAAGAATGTCAATAACTGTATATATATATATATATATATATATATATATATATATATATATATATATATATATATATATATGTGTTTATGTGTTTAAAATGAAATGTGATCTTTGTTTTTAGGACAATGACTAGACTAAAGTTCTTATTTCAAGAAAAGTTTCTCTATCGCGTGCAGATGGGAAAATTGGTCAAGAATATAAAACTGTTGTCATCATGTGATTACCATTATCGTCGAGATTTTATTATTATGTGAACAATTGCAGGCGAAAATTGTATGAACTTCGGCCGTATACAAGAATTTTAAACTGTTCTCTCACGAACCGTTCGAGAAACTCTCCTTATGAAAATGAGTTTTTACAAAAACCACTCACTGCGTTTCAGTGTTTTAATACGACAGTCAGTCAGATAAGCCATAGTTTATCTTAGTTGGCGATAAACACGTATTACAGACGGGCTGCCCGATTGTGCCAAACGAAACTTTATTCTATTTGCTCCGTCGTATGTTCCGCTACCTCTTTTGTATTATACCGCGCCTTAACAGGGGTATTGTAGTAACAGATCGACGTTAATGGAGCGACTTCCTGCGGTCACCCGCTCCCATATGTTAACTGTCTCTTTGAGGGGCCGGTGAGAAGCCCTACACGTGCTTTGACTAGAGGTTAATGACTGAACAGACACAATAAGAGATAATAAGCAGTGAGTAGACTTTTTGTAATTTTTTTTTATGGCTATTGTGTCAGTTTCGAGATTTCTTTGTAATTGAGATTTTTAAAGTCAAACAAATCCAAAAAGCATCTCGTCCAGTCCCGTCGAAGTAAGTTAGGAGTCACTCAGTAAAGTTGTATTAGGTTTACTGAGGACAGAAGTGTTGGTCTCGTTGGGGGCACACGAAAAACACGGTTCATGCTTTTATTTGATTATCACAAACACGACGCACAAAAAACGCTTTGAAGTTCAATAAGCTATAGGTATTAAACCATAAAACACACAATTATTATAATAATCAAACAAATATTCTAAGTTACTTCTCGAGTTCCCACCAAAAAGTCCGAGTGAATAATAGTCACGAGGCTAATTTTGAGGCAAACCACACCTAAATTAAGACAAAGTTCTGAAGACGAAGCATTACATTCTCTAAATCCTGATTTAGGGGATGTAAAGCCTCATGTTTTATCCTGATCGTGAAAGCCTGTCAAAGGTCTGACAAATTGGCTAAGAATGGTTCGTGATGAGTGTGAACGTATTTTTCGGACAGTATAGCATTTGATATGAGGTGAGGTTAGGCATGATGATCTCTAAACTATAGACGGCTCCAAACTATATATCTCTCTAAACTCTAACTTAGGAGACGGCTCCAAAAGGATGAGGACGTAAATATCTACGTACGGAGTAGCAACAATGTAACACCATTTAGAGGACAGTCTCCAATGTACGTACGTATTTCGGTAGTGAGTGAGATGCGCCAGAGCCCATTCCCATCCTATCCCTCCCCATTTTCCCAATCCTTTCTCCAAATCCATTCCTATATCTCCAAAGGTAGGCAGCGCATCCGGGGACGTGCCAACGTTTGTCATTTTGGACTAATGTTAGCATATGTAGCGGATGTCTATGGACGACAGTATCCACTTACCATCAGGTGGACTGTATGCTCGTCTGCCGCCTTCGTACATAAAAAAGAAAAATAAGAAAAAAAGTTTATACTCAGCTGACTTCTTTATTATTTACTTTTAATAGTTTTTTTTTTCTATATTTGTTTCATATATTTACTCCTCTACCACTACAAGTCCTGCATAGTTCAAAGGTTGACTGTGAGATAATGCTGCAAGGCACTTAAGTCCGCCTTATGTAATAATTTACAAAAAGTGTAAATAAATAATAAGAACGATTGAAAGTGACATAACAATGATTGGGCTCGGCATGGAGCGTTAATTTTAAACGATATATTAAATTGTCATCAAATTGCTCGTTTCGGTGTCACTCTGTATATAGAAATTGACCCTTTATTATTGTTACACACACCCGGAACTACCAAATTATTAACAATGAGCAGGGAAGAAACTCTGATGATGGCACATAACAGCGACAGTGTCCAAAATTCCAGCATTATTTAGATATCACACTTGATATCACCCAACTTGATAATAAACGGTGATAGCGCAGCGCAATCATCAAACGTTCGTATGAAAACTGACCGGCTACTCACACGTTCCCCGGGGTATGGATATTGGAAGGTAGTAAGGAAATTTAGGATGGGGGTGGAGGACTTCTTATTGTTACAGGACAAAAAAAGAAGAAAACGAGAAACTTTTGTTATTTGTGATAGCCGCGAATATTCCGAGCTTTACAAAGCGTTTGCATAACAGTTCCTATATAGCTCTACTCGTATTGTTGTACAAGGACATCACAATATGCTAAATTGCTCGTGTCAACATTGCACTGGCTCTCCAACAGACCTGTATATTTGCCTAAGTCTGCACAAACATGATAAAAGTCGGCGAAGCGTACAGCGTACTGTGACGGGCTTTGTCAATGCAGCAAATATTTTTGAAACGGGGAAAATATGAAATAGGAAATATATTTTCAAATCAGAAATTGTCAGGAAAGAAGATTTACGCTCGTGTTCACAAACAATACTTACACTATGCGTTGACTTCGTTCCACGATTTTGTATACATTTATTATAGTTATATGTAGAGTCTCGATATTAGTAACGTCCCACAGCAGGGAACGAACTTCCCCTTGAAATTACGACGGGGAATTATTTAATTAATTTACTAAAAAAAATACATGTAATACACGTACGCTGTGCTGATGCAGATTTTTTTCAATCAAGAGCACGCGGGCTTCGTCAGACAATAGAACATAGGGTCACGGTAAACAAATAGGATGTCACTACGGCGCAAAAAATAAGCGATTTACTACAAAATATATATTCTAAGTTCTCATCTGTAACATTATGCATAGAAAATAAGGTAGAAATGTACTCACCTTTTTCTATACTTGTATATGATTAATACAATGAACGCATTGCCGATGAATAGCGCCGCTATAAGCAGCGACGGGATCACGATGTCTGTGGACAAAAGACAAAAATTAGCCATTTACATTATTTTTGTTTAATTAAAGAAGTCAACTGCCGTCCGAGGCATATAAGCATTGATCCAGCGAACGTTCGATTACAAACTTATTTTGCGTTCGTAAACGAGTTATTATGGTAACTTTAACGTCCATAGTCATTGATCGAACAGACGAGCGAGCCGGGCGGCTAATGGTAAGTGGTCACCGCCGCCCATGGACACAAGCAACACCAGGGTGCATGCGGATGCGCTGCCGACCTTGCAATAACCTATTTGACAACTTTCGTGTTCGTGTTGTCTATAACTGAAGGAAGAGGTTTGTTTTACAACGTTGTATTTGCGGTTAGTGCTACTTTAGCCATCTATTGAATAAGCTGATAATGAAGAGCAAAGAAGTTAGACCGCTTGATTTACCAATACTATGTATTTACTCGGGATAAACCTATTTGAAAATTCAAGTGGTAAAGAGGGTTTTAACCGGCTGAATTATTTATTATGTATAGGTATGTATTATACATAACAAATAATTTCTTTAACGACATAATATCCTCACGTAATTGGATTCTCAAGATATCCCACATCTCGGTATCTTATTTTGCCGAGATATTTTATCTTGGCAAAATTGGATAGCAACGTTTTAATCATTGGACCGTTTTAAAAGCGTATTTTAAGGTATTCTCACACGGGGAATGTTATTCGTATTCGTGTACATTTGATGAACACAATTTCATGCGCGAGCGAGCGCGGCATCATCGAGTCTTGTGTGTGTGTTTTAAATTAACGTTTAATTACGAAATCTATACTAAGAAATATATTAATACAAATAAATAAAACACGTGTAAATTAAAATGATTAGAATTTTCGCATTTTCACACATAAATTAGTCTTAAATGGATGATTACGTACTTCAATTGAGTTACGTCAACCATGTTTACCATACCATCAGCCGCTATCTCCCCACTGATGGATATAGGCTTATTCCAAAGTCGCCAACGCACACCATCTTCAGGTCTTCTCAACCAGCCACCACCGGCGAACTTCTTTAACTCGTCGTGCACTTCCGGGTACGTGGCGTCCATTCAAGGTTACGAGTTGACTTCTAATAAAATCGATACTTCCACACTAATATTATAAATCCGAAAGTGTGTTTGTATGTCTGCCTGTTTGTTTGTTACAACTAAACTGAAATCCAGGGAAGGGTATAGAATACTTTCTTTACTGGAAAATTTATTAGTTTTTCCAGAGGGAGTCAATTACTTTTAAACACAGCCGAATCTACAGGCAATAGCTAGTAACGGATAAATACATATAAATTAAATCACATAATTTGCAAATAGCTTGTATTCAAAACTTGAATTTATAACTACCATTTTCACGATCGAAGACACGTATTATACCAGCAAGTGATTGTCGTGAATCCGTCGATTGGAAGCGATAGCACGAAACATTGAGGTTTTTTAAATCAATACACGTGAAACTATGAAACTATAAACTTTTATTGAAGAGGGCGATCGTATCTTTTCAATCAAAGAAAAGTCTAACAGAATCAAGAGCGTCGTCAGGAGCGTCGTTTTATCCAGGGTGGGCAAACAAGTTTTTTCCAGGGGGGTCTTATAATTTAAATAGAGGTAGTGTAATGCAGAAAGGGTGTTACTTATTCTTCCCTATGTCAAGGGGGCAAGCGCCCCAACCTGCCCCACCGTGGCTACGCCCCTGAACAGAATATCGGCGCTGTGGTTCATTTCCTTTTGTTCCATAGCCTTTATATTTGTTTATGCACACTTGTTGTTATCTTATTACTAAGCATTTCCTGTTTTGTGTGTCGTGTTATAAATAAATAATTGTTGTTTCTTTCTTTCAAAAAACGAACCACACAAATTGGTATAATGTCCTTCCTATTGTATTTTTTTCTCGGGTAAATTGTATAAAGGATTCTTCCCACTATTTTTGGAGAAAATCTTCTTTTATAATTTAAGGCGCTTCTCCAGTCTCGCCTTTAATTTGCCAGACTTACGAGTTCCAGAGGCCAAATTTTGTTTTGATTTTCCAACATTTTTTCATCATATTAAATATTTATTCCCATACCCAAAATATTTTTAATAAATCGTTTAATTAGTAATATGTAAGTAGTTGCGTATTATCATACGACCCGTTTGTTCGTATATAGGTACAGCGCTATCTTTGGATAAAAAAGTATTCTAAAAGTATTTCTACTTGTAGGCATGTTCATTCCAAAGCGATGTTTCGAAAAGCCTTTCTCATAGTTTAGTCAAAGGTCCCTCTATTTGACCGTGACAAGTTATAAATCGGTCGTCCCTTCCGTTCTTACACTCTTGACCTTTGCCCTTCCTTATAGTAGGGAAATGACAGACATTAATTCCCCTTATTGGAAACCTTTAATACTTTAGACCACTTGCGTTAAATCAACCAACGAGTACCCAGGGTTCGTGGCAAAAACAAAAATACCTACATTAAAAGCTGAACGGTCCCACGATTACAAAATTTTTTTGCAACTGTAAACGATTTATTAGGATGATTTTAAAGTTCATTTTCACTGCACTAATTGAATGATTAGCTTTGTTCTACAACGTTATATTTGCGATCGGCGCTACCTGAACGCTTATTTAAATACGTTGATTATGAGCTGCAAATGAGTTTATATTTGTGCGAACGTTCGATTGGCCGGTACTTTACGTGTGTGTATTTATTAACACCACACTCAAAATATCTAATTCTAGTACACTAGAATTCCTTATGTCATCGGTCCAGACACACACACGCAACAGTCGAACGCAAACAATCAATTCCTTAATAAAACAATGCGCTCAACGTGCTAACACGTTGAGCGCCGTGGCGGACACATGTTGACCGACCGTGTAGTTTCCGTTTAGGCCCTATGAAAAATTACAAAACTGTTAATTTTCACCCCCTTTTTTAATCAAATGAGTTAAATCAGGAATCAAAGCAGGGACCTATTGCACAGTAGTAACTCTGAGCTAATCGGTCGTCAAATCGATTGAATCCAATTTTTTTTTTCGGAATAGCTAAATTCTTATGCCCTAATGGCCTTTCAAGAGTCATCGGACATGTATGGTTTAGGGCGAGCGCAGAAGGCGCTCAGCCAGGAGCAAAGAGTGTGTGCAGCAATGAGCCTAAGGGCTCCCTCGCCGATAGACCGACGGAAGGAACGGACCTCGGCTTAGGGCGTTGCTTTGGGAGGGTACGCAGGAACGCGAGTCGGTGAGAAGCGCTCAGGCACGTACCGATACCTGGTATAAGTGTTGGCTGAAGGCCGGTGTGTGTTCAGGGTGTAGCGAGGGGGACGTCCTCGTCTCCGCCGGCGGTGACGGTGTACATGTGTAGTCAGTAATTGGGTCGTCGGGGTCGTCTAGAACGTGCCGAGGATGACGACGACGACGGCAACGAGGAGGGTCTTTCCTATCGGGAACATAGGTTAGGCTATCAACTACTAAGGGGTTGGGATGGTGAGGGACTCTATCGTAGTAGCGTCGGGCGGAAAATTGAATCTACTCTTATCCTATTATATATTAACTACAATTTTTCTTACTTACAAAAAAAGTAAGGTAATTTTTTGAACATTTTCTTGGAAAGGCAATTTTACATGAATGCTAATTGTAACTCGATAATCAGTAGTATCGTGTAATCAGTAGTATCAGTAGTAGAATCATATCAGTGCCAAATATGAATCCAACATGAATGCCTAAAGTCATCATGAAGGAATAGACAAAGGAGATGTTTGCTAAAAAGGCTTTCGTTTTCTAATACGAGACATTTCGTTTCGAGACAATCGTAATTACAATATTTTTTTATAACATTTTAGGTATTTGCGTTTTTCATACATACATATTTATCTATTTAAACGAGTCTTAACGCGAATGAATGGGTTGCTGGTCACGACTCGAACTGGCCAACCGAAACATCGAGTAAAATAAATAAGGTAAACATTCGCGTTAACACCCGTTTAAATGGATAAATAATTTTTTCATGCACATTAATTACATTTACTGCGGATAAATAAATAAGACATAATTACAGCCAAATTGTACCAATTTTGCATCTGTATACAAAGAATTATCTTCATAATGAATATCATTAAGATGTCGACTTACAATGGTAGGGTTTTTAATTCTATCTAACACAGTCAGAGAGCAGGTCGACAATTAGACCCCAGTTAGGTCCAATTCGCGCCGGCTTTACAGTTCTTGGAAGTTAGTCGCTTTTACACCGAGCCATTCAATTTGCATAAATACTTCCCTTTTGTTACGTTCCAAAGGGGTTAAACGTCGCAAAATGGAGGATAACTCTTGACATATTTCGAGGTAAATTAAATGAATTATTATGCAATGTGTGTTGGTAAATGGCAATTTCTAAGGTGGGAACTCAATTCTACAGCAGAGTTGAATTACTACAACAAAAGATTGAAGTACTACAACGTGTCACCGAGGTAACGCAAAACCTGTCACACGTTAACCAATTCGAAACATACAAATCTGTTTTAGAGAAAAATAAAATTATTTTAGTGGCTAAATCAATAGTTAGAAACATGTGGAACCCTTTCTCCAAATCCATTCCTATATCTCCAAAGGTAGGCAGCGCATCCGGGGGCCCGTCGACGTTTCTAATGTTGGCATGTATCGCGGATGTCTATGGGCCACAGTATCAACTTACCATCAGGTGGACTGTATGCTCGTCTGCCGCCTACGTCCATAAAAAAAAACTGTAATGTTTCGTTATTCTATTTAAAAAAGGGTAAACTATAACTATAAATAAACGATAACTATAAACGATCTAAAAATCGACGATCGACTAAGCTAGTCGATTTATTGCAGAAACGAATTATACAAATATGGATCATTTATTATATTTACAATTATTATTATTATACAATTATTATCCATACACAGAAAATATTTTTATTAACAAATCTTGATGCCATAAAATCGATAGGGTTTGTGCAGGCCTTGCACATTCGCAATGATATAAAGTAGGTACTTATACAAAATCTATAGAGAAATTAAAGTAATTGTGCAAACAAACTTGTCATCGGTATTTACGCAAGGAGAGTTTCTCGAACGAAAGTTTCTTGGATATCAGTCAATAAACAACTGCTATCATCATCTGATCACTGTTACCCTTGTTATCATCGAGTTTTTATCATCATGCAGTTGTAGGCGAGAATTGCATATACATAGTTTGGTCGCATACGAGAATCGTATACAATATTCTCGCCCAATAAACTTTCCTTTTGTAAATTAAGTCAATAGTCTCTTGATACTATGAACTGTCACTATGCGATAAATATTTACGTTCAAAATCGCATGTCCGCTAAAATAGTAACAAAAATTTGATGGTGTTAAATAGTAAGGAGGTAAATTATTATTGGTGTCGTTTACAATGCCGCGCCGTAAGGGGATTGAGGATGGTAAATTTTATTCTTTTAGTGAATTTAATCTACATTGTAGGTGATGTAGACCAGTTTTCGGGATCGAAGGTAAAAGCTCTCGCTATCGATCGGCCGATCGCTATCTACCGTTTAATCACCCCTGATCTAAAACATTCATAGCACTCATTACCTACTCAGTAATGACGCATAGAATGCAAGTGTGCGTAGAATAAAAGATATACTAGATATAGATCAATTGGTAAAGAGCCGGCTCAAGTTAATGAAGCAAATAAAAATATCGTATTACAAAAATACACTGAAGCACTAATTAAATCAAAACAGTTGAAGGTGGGCGATTACGTGCGATAAAATAAATACAAAGGAAGTTTTGAGAAAGGTTATACTCCTAATTGGTCAAATGAAATATTCAAGATAATTAAAATACAGAACGTTTCCCTCGTAACATTTTTAATAGAAGATGCAAAACCGAATGAAATGAAATTGAGTAAATTGAGAATCAGCATTATGAAAGAATATTAAAAAAGTTTCCTAATATGAGAAAAGCCATATTATTTTCCATTGCAGCTGACATTTTGATACGTTTAATACGTCAGCGACCTATTTTTTCTTAGTTGAAATCAAAACCCCTTAAGTGAATCAAAAATAAAGTCCCTTTCAACAGAGGTGAATCAACCATATCGAGAAATTGAAAAATTGTCATTTACGCACATCTATGTATTTACCTAAAAGTAAAATTCACCAGTACCTACTAACCGGTTGAACATATCCTACGAAGACAGGTCTATCGGATCGTAGTTCTATACTCGTATTTGTTTTACCAAAATGCATTTGTACCAATAATTTAGTTATCGTGAACTCGTTATTTCCGACTTTATCAACACAGTTTGTAGTGCATTACTCACCGACTATCATGTTTGCCTCGTTGTGCGGAATTTTTGTATCTTTATCTCTACTTTCCGGTGCTGAATCGTTCCCGGCTGGTTGGGCAGTCTCCTCTGCAAATAAACAGACACACGTTTAAATTAACAGCTTTAACTATAAAGTCAACCAACCAGAATATGAGAATAGACGAACTAATTCATCACCTGACTAGATATCAAACGAAAAACAAAATCAAGAACTGGCCTTACTTATACCAATGTGTTAAATTATTCTTCACAGCATATAATTAACATTTTTAGCATCTGTGACTCTTAATCACACACACATACATGCATCAACTCACACTCAATTACAAACATTGTTGACAATGCTAAATTTTCTAAAGTCGGATATCTAAAACCACAGTGCCACACATTCACATACAGCCATATTTACATAAAACACACACAACGTACATATTACACACAATAATTACCACCTGATCAAACTGTTTTCTTAATTAACTGTAACTTAGTACTAAGAATAGATCTGAGGGAAGGCGCTGACAGCTGTAAAGCAGATTATTCTAGTACAGATGTTAGCACACATTGTCCTTATGTATACCTACTTGTGAATTTGATGTTTTGTAAACTACATTATAAGTGACAATTACTTAAATACCTTAAAGCTTATCTTAAATAAATATTTTTACCGTCGTTCTACCTTTACAACAACTTGTATTTGTTAATCATTTCTAAAGATATTAGAAACATGTCTCGTGTCCTCACGAAAGTCACAAATCTTCTGTCATATGTCTATTGTAACCATAAATTAATGACAGTAAATGCCAGAAAATATTTGCAAGGTTTTATACATAGTTTCGATTATATGAATTCTTCATACCAATGACCGGCACATTTTCCATATCACTAAAGATTCAGGTCTATTGGCATCATCACACACGATACCATTCGGCTCTAAGAGACGGTACGTTGATAGTAGCACGAGCCCGACATAATGACGTTGAGAGAGGTGTGGTGTGCAGGCCAGCCCGCACTTGAAAGGCAGGGATGCCATGATGTCGTAAGCAGTCAATATCCATACTACCTACAATGTGTTGGACACAAACCTCAGTACAGTCGGACTCTGATTGCTAGACGAAGAGTGTTGAGTCTAAGGTACGTTCCAAGTTTATAGCCAATACCCTGACCACGTGAGTAAATAATCCGACTCATGTACCCTGACTTTTTTTGGATTACTTCTATTAGTCTAGCAATGTATAAATTATTACTTAAATATAAATAGTACAAATAATGACTGACTGTTTAGTCTATAAAGTGATCTCCGTGGTACTATTAGTGATATTTTTCAAACTGAACTCAGAGAGCAAAGAATGTTTTAGTTTTTGTTTCGTTTTACTTTCAGTTGCACTTAATGTTTTGTTTCATTCGAGGAAAATTTAACATATTAACACAGTAGAGACTAGAGAACACGTTATTCATTCAACAGCTACGAGTTTAACAGTTTTGGTCAATAAATCACATTCAATACATGTTTTTGTCAATAACGTTCGTTTATAGCATGGCGAGGAACGCCTCAACCGTGTCGTCAACGTTAAAAGTTTTCATTAACATCAATGTCAACAGGTGTTGACGTTAATCATGATTGGCGTTAACGCCCAACTCTACTAGTCGCTGTCGAGAAAAACGGATTTATCGTATTGTTGAAATTCAGGTCATTCTTCGAAGACTTGTCAGAAGATTGTAACCAGACTACAGTATGTTCAATATTATGGGGCGTATATTAATTAATTACTGTATTGACTGGCTCGAAGGTTTGACGAGGATATTAAAAACACAGAAATTAATTGATTACCTACGCTTTCATTTTATGCCTCAAAAGCAAAAGAGACGTGTGCTGGGTTACGAGGGGAGAAAGGGGATCGAAAACTATACCTACGTTTCGTTACCACCGTTGTCTAGTAAAAATACACGTTTAGTATTATACTGTGCTGTAACTTAAAAACATTTAAAATATACCTATCATATCTGTTTTCCTCCCTATATATTTAAGGAAAAATATTAACAATGCATCGGTTTAATTGTTTTTTTCTCTTATAAATTCCTTCTTATAAATAACTCTTAAATAAGCGAACTAATAAATATAAATAATGACGCACAATAGAATTGTGGCTTAGTGAAACTGCTGAAACACACACAAAGACGAACTACAAAAAAAGAAAACAAATATTTGTTTTTTAACCAAAAGTTTCTCCGATCGGGTTTGAACCCCGGACTTGTTGCATAGCAGACAAGAAGAGTATCAACAGGTTAATCGATTCTCAATAATATTGATTTTAGAACATGAAATCAAAACCTTAAAAACCAGACATTCCGTAACATATGAATTATCAGTGCTTCTCACAAATCCTGTTACCAATTGCATTACATAATCATTTTCAGAAAAGCAAATTATTATCTACAATTTCTTAAATTCAACTTGTACAAACAAACAAGCTACCTTAAATACGAAATAAAAGCGAAAATAAAAACCCAATTTTACCATTCTATACCTCAACTAAATAGTAAGCTACGTATCAGGATCAAACAGTAACGCAACTTTATACATTGCAAAAAATACGAATCACACACACAAATGTAGAAATTTACACGCGCACTGGAGTTCTTTTCTGGAGACTGGAGAGTCCGCAATCAAGAATGCAATATGCGCAATCTAGTCTTATTCTTAACAATTCCCAGCGCACGTGTAAATTTCCATATTTGTAAGGGAGTTATTATGTTATTTATATATTGGCATTTGTGAATATGCATTTGTGTTTATTAAGAAATTTACAATTGGCCCGAAAGGTGAAATATAGCTTGAAAGGCAAGGGGAGGCCTCAGTGTTATTATAGGCTGATATCGAATCGAAATGAATTATTTACCACAGATTAAGGGCTGGCTGAAGAGAGATATGAATTAAGAAGGTGGTATAATTATATTGACATCATTTTTAAATTTCGAAGTAGTATTACAGTATTACTTGTTGTATTAAATTAGTATTAGTGTTTCAGTAGGTAGTAGGTGAAATATGCCAGAGCCCATTTCCATTCCACCCTATCCTATCCCTCCCATTTTCCCCAACTCTTATTTCAAATACATTCCCATATCTCCAAAGGTAGGCAGCGCATGCAGTTGAGTGCCAACGTTTGTCAGTTTGGACTAATGTTGGCATGTATTGCAGATGTCCATGGGCTACAGAATCCACTTACCATCTGGTGGGCTGTATGCTAGTCTGCCGTCTTCTTCCATAAAAAAAAATTAACACCAACAAAACGTAAAATAATAAATTAAGTGACAGCCCTTGAAGCAACATTTCGAGAGTAGTAGCTATGTTGACTTACTGTACATATCTCTATTGTGCACATACAGTAGCAATTCGATTTAGTCTTCCCCAGGGAGCGTGAAAAAATATCAGAGCAGCTTCATTTGATAGCCTAATTCCTTTAACAAATGGTCTATTTTCCTGGTAGTGTGCAATAATCGGTGTGAGTTTATTACCGGGATGTATTTGTATTTACTTGGTATTTTTTATAAAAGCATTAGTTGATGATTAGAGGAAGATGTAACGAATTAATGATTGTAGGGTTTCTGTGAAAACTGTGGCGCTACCTTTCGGTTGACAGAAACAACGGAAGTTAGTTAATTTTGAGGATTATCGGTAAAACACTAATAATTATTTTAAAAAAATGTAAAATGACCGCATTTTATTTATGTTACTGTTGGTTAGCTTAAAATTCAATGATTTACAGAAATTTGTACAATATTTCGATAAAATGACAGCATCTTTTTATACCAATGAAGAAGATGAAGGTTCACAATACAATATAAATATTTGAAAATGAGAATTAGAACCCTGGATCGTACTCTGATGATGATACGAGTAGCGGTGATAGCCATGGATATATATTCTCGACTTTTATTCGTGACGTCGTGACTTAAAATACTCGACGTAACTAAATGGTGGGTTTCTACTCAAGTGTTTACGGCTTTTTAAATATTATTGCTAACTTGGTAATAGTCGAGCAATTGGCAAAATATCGACAGGAATTCACTCGAGAATCACAAAGAATCTGAAGCCGTATCCACATATTCACTAATCCTCACTGAACCGCGTGGCGCTTTGTGGAAGACCTGTACCCTGCAGTGGGACGTAACAGTCTAATATCGATCTCCGTCAAATTAGTATGAAATTGAGTTAATATGAAAATATACGATATTCGAGAGCAGAAGCGACGCAAGACGTGGGCGACGTGGGCCACCGCCTACGGCCTCGCGGCCCGAGGGGCCTCGCGCCTCGAAAGTTCATGCAGCTTTGATTCGTGAAAAATGTGACAATCGGCTAACCCTGTGGGCCAGCCCTAGAATTTCCCGCTGTGTACGAGGTTTTCAAGCTCGCGACGAATATTAAAAATATATAAGCAAAAGGCACAACTTGCACTTTTAATAACATTTTTATGTGTTCCTGATTATAATATGTGAAAATGAGAAATACAATATTTTTTTAAATTTCGCCCACATCAAATTTAGGTCTTGCCCCGCCGCTGTTCGAGAGACTAAAAAACATAATTGTAAATGTTTTAACGAAATCGACTCGTTGTTAATATGGCACTTTTTTAATATCAAACCAATTTTTCATCCATATGTAAAGCGCACAAGAAATTGCAACAATTTTCGTCGAATTATATTTACAAGCCTAATGAGAGCTGAAAAGAGCAATACGACCTGTTTCGTTGCATGATTCGAATACAAAAGTGCACACTACACATGCCCATTCGAAATGGCCGAAAAAGTAATACGAAACAGCCAGACCAAATAAAAAGCCTGCTACACCGGCACCCAACAAAAACGTTCAGCTACTTTGACGTTAGAAATAAAAACGAAAAGAAATATCAAACGAACACTATCACACATATAAACAAACACACACCACCAACAAATGAATAAATTGAATTGAATCTGAGAAAAATGAGCTTATTTGTCGGTTCTAATTTCCAAAATATTGACACTTCAGTGGAAAATTGAATTTAGTTAAAATAAATTGTTTTATCTTAAAAGTCATAAGTTAGAGAATGTTTCTATTGAAAAAACTAAAATCTTAACCAAAGTTAATAAATTCATACCGAGAACTTTCAGAACTATGTAATGACTAACCATTGCCTGAGGCTTCTCTAGCGCTAATTATATTAATTAATTGTAGTTAATTAATTTATCGAGTGGTATTTGACACAGGAGAATATAAACAGGAAACATATAGGATTTTTATATAAAATATCACGTCCCTTCAGAGGCAGATAATTCAGAGGCTCGTAGTATAATTTTGAAAAGTCGTAAAACTCGTATTTATATTTTACAATATTTATACCAAGTTGCAAGTTAATAGGACTATCAAATATTTAGGGTATATATTTTTATACAAAATTTGACACATTCTTTTAAGAGCTGAATCTAGAAAAATGCCTTCTAGTACGTCATAAAAGCTGCCTTTCAAATTTCGAGGCGAAACCGATGGACACAGATATATAAACACTAAGTAAATGCTCCAGCGGTTTCGGCTCGGTGTTTATGAGTCAGTCAGTAAGGACATTTGTGTTTGTGTGTTTAATATTCACAAATTCGCAAGCCGCCTTTAGGAATCAAGAATCAAATCATGAAATCTGTACCCTAGAGGGGTAAATTACATAAGCTGATTCTATACTGACTGTCCTAAATTAAATACGTTCGACAGATGTTATCAAGATTAAACTGCTCTTATTAAACTGAACCCAACATTGACCTGTTAAATGAATCATTACTGTATTAACTAAATGCGTCTTGTAGCTGATTATCTAGCAACTGGCTGTCAAAATAAGTATACATCAAACACAATCTCAACAACGGTTGATCTCTGTGATCTTACACTAAAAATAGGCGATAATGGTATCTGGGCGATATCGAACTACTTGAAGTTTGCGAGATTGTACACAAGTCACTCGATCGCAAGGAATTTTATTAATAAAAAATCCAAGACCAAACTAAAAGAAGTCATCCACCGAAAAATACCCTTTCCAGATTTTTTTCTCGAGTATGCCGATTTACTTACGCTGTTTACCCTCACCACTGAGCTAATGATAATTTTAAAAATCCGTATTTTATTATACAACACAATTGTATTATGTGTAGAAACACAGTCATACGGGCCGAGGGTTTGAATTCACGATCACACGAAAGTGAATCGGGTATAAGTAACCCTAGGCTATAACCACTCATCACAGTTGGTATGTAGCTTTTATGTAGCAACCAACCTGCATGAAAACCAATGAAAAAGTAAACACTGCAGATAATACGCTACGTTACATGTGTAAAAATATAAAAAAATATTTGTTTTTTATTTTTAGAAAACAATTACTGTAACTAGGTTTTCCATAATCTAACCTCTAATTTATAAGATTACAGGGTTCAATACCCCATAATTTTATTCCTCGAGACACCCCTCTCGGTGAGTGAAAAATATAATAAGTAACAAGTTATTTTGTCTCGACGTGTAAGTAAGAACCCTCTAGAGCAACGGGGGAGATAATTCAGTTCACGGACCCGAGACAGCCCTGAGTCCATAACTAATGTGACGTACGGCCCCTCAGGGAATGTAGGGTTAGCACTTCATAACAATAACATCTTAACTATTCAATTAACTGTATTTGTAAATTTGAAGATGAATTTTTTTGTTTTTCTTGATGTCCTAATTTGCTATTTTTATATTAATAATTGTTCCTAAAACCACTTTTGCCTTCGTCATCTATAAATAGATAATAATTTTCGTAAGTTATAAACAAATGTACGTAGAAGAAATGTTTCAACAAAAGTTTAATGAAAAATAAAAAAGGGTTAAATAAAAAATGTGTGCAGGCTCCGTGGTCATCCATAAAATGTGTGCAGGCTCCGTGGTCATCCATAAAATATGTGTGAAGGCTACGTGGTCATCCATAAAAATGTGTGCAGGCTCCGTGGTCATCCATAAAAAATGTGTGCAGGCTCCGTGGTCATCCATAAAAATGTGTGCAGGCTCCGTGGTCATCCATAAAATGTGTGCAGGCTCCGTGGTCATCCATAAAATGTGTGCAGGCTCCGTGGTCATCCATAAAAAATGTGTGCAGGCTCCGTGGTCATCCATAAAACATGTGTGCAGGCTCCGTGGTCATCCATAAAAATGTGTGCAGGCTCCGTGGTCATCCATAAAAAAATGTGTGCAGGCTCCGTGGTCATCCATAAATTAAGTCACACGTTGAGGGGGAAGGACAAAAATTCTTCACAAAGTGTAACATGGTGTGGTAGAACGAGGTAGGTGCTACTTTTGTGACTGTGTCACAAGCGACAACCTGTGTCATAAAACCACGAAATATGCGTGATCTAAATTTATGGATGGCACTGAACACACTGAATTTCTATCATGAAACTAACATTTTTTTCTACAACTTTTTTGGGAACTTTTTTTTAAAAGGTCTAAACAACTGTACTTATTCACTCTACATGCTAATACAAACGGCAACGCCATACACTCCACGCACAAAACAGCTGCTGAGTTATGAATGACATGATCGCTGTAATTTTTTTTTAATTTCTCTGAAATATATTTATTCTCTGAAAAAATAATAATTCTTTTAGAATATGGGACTTCTATTGCTTTTTTATTATTACTTTACCACACTTCCAAACCGCAAAATCCAATCATCGCAAATAAGTCTCTTCTTTTCATTCACTTCCATGTTCCTCGCTTCTGTCAACATATTGTTTCTGAGTCGCTGTCATAATTGTCACATAAACATGGTCAAAAATAATCTGACCTGTTTGTCTATAAGACAAAAAGCGATGATCCGGTCTTAAAACAAAATCTTAATTTGTCTTAATACAATTTTATCGAATTAAGAATATTCCATTCTCTTTGTATTCTCCGTACCCTTAACTCATTTATTTAACATTTAAGTAGTATAAGCAGAAAATAAATATAATCATCAAACCGCAGCTTAAATTATTACCTCATTGTCTTAGGTAAGTAACTTCACTTTCAAAGTTATACGGAACTAAAACGTATGCAAAAACTTGAATCGTAAAATGAAACTATCCGAGTGACAACCCTATAGCACCAGTTTACCGAAGTTGACGTAGTAAAATGGGGGACCTCGCACAAACGCAATGTACCGTCTAACAAACTTATTTTATGCGTATGGTAAAATGTGGAATTAATTAAGTGATTTGGCATTTGGCTCGCTAATAATAAGATAAAAATATTATATTTTCTTTCTAATAACAAATAGATTGATTAATCATTAAAAATTTCACGTTATAGATATCAAAGCATTTAATTTTAATAAACTAACACATATTCACATATTGGTAGTGAAGTCTATGTACTTACATGTTGGTATGTATTATACAATAATTAAGTATGAAGCATGTGTAGATAGTATTCCTGAAAACTGAAATCACTAATATTGCTCACGGTTCTGAGTAAATAGACATGACATGTTTTGGAGGAAAAAAAATCAATTGTTGTTCTTTACAAAAAAATACAGCAAAAATTAAAGAAAATCTAGTAAATTTTCTTGCAAAAGGATTGCGTGAAATTATCCAGAATACTTCTAATACATTCTTATATACTTTATAATTATAATAGAGAGTTGTTATATTATAAATATTATAATATACAGATTGTGTCCGAACCTTTATCTAGGTATAATAATTAAAATTAAACAAAATAATACTGATACTTTTTTAATGGTCAGTGAATTGACCTGCTATTAGAAATAAAATTGATTATTTTTACTTTACTAATTAAACTGACAGTGGCGCCACTTGTAGCTATCATGTTACACGCAAATATAAGTTTGTCAACTTGTAAAACGGGAGCCCGGATGAACCGCAATGTACAGTTGGATCGTAAAGCGATTGCGACGGAACTTAACGAGTTTAATTATCGTCGATTGTACTCGTAGCCTTTTAGTCTTTGTGTGAGTTCACGGTTCCGTAAATTAGTGTCGAGTTTTAATGGTTGCACAAACCATAACGATAAAAATTAAACTTGGCCTTAAGACAGATAAGTATTACCTGTCGTAATACCAACTCACTCCGTGAATATTTTACCCGTTTATAATAGCAGTTTTTAACCACATTCTACGTTTATACGGGCGCTGTTCCGAAAGTTTTTAGCTAATTTGATAGTATCAATCAATTTGTCCTATATTTATAACAGATTGGAGGGTAATTTCAATATGTTTATTTCAATAGTGATTTCTACGGTAAAAATCACTGGCCACCTTCATTTTTTTTTATTATTATTTTATGATTAGACGTCAGTCAATAATAATTGATTGTAACAATGAACGTGTCGCGTGAAGCATTTTGTACAATGATTTTCTATGACTACAAACTAGGTTTAACGTCGAAGGAATCTCACGAAAATTTATAAACTGCTTTTGGTGAATCATCTCCTACGCTAGCAACCGGGATCTATTGGTACCGTGAATTTAAACGTGGCCGGGAAAGCCTAGAAGATGATCCCAGGCCGGGACGACCGCAGACTGCGGTTACCCTCAATAATGTCATCGGGGTGAAGTGGTTAATAAAGGATCATCGGAACATTACACATCGAGAGATTCAGGCTCAACTGAAGATCGGATCACGGGCGGTTTCTGCGTGAACATCTTAAAGTCAGGAAGGTTGCCTCGCGATGGATACCCACCCCATTCTCTCGCAGAAGAGCAAAAACCCCGACGTGTAGATTGGTGCAAGTTTATGGTGGAAAAGTTCGATGGAAGGAGTTCGCAACAAGTATCCTACATCTTAACTACTGACGAATCTTGGATTTATAGCTACGACCCGTTTACAAAGCAACAATCCACACAATCGGTGTTCGAAAAGGACGATTTATCCACCAAAGTTGATCACGGTCGAAGTGTAAATAAAATTCATTTTTTCCGACGTAGTGATCCAAGCAAGTAGAATAGTGAATGGTATTGCGAAGTTTGCCTCCCCCAAGCCTTAAAGGAGTTGAATGACGACCGCCCAAGGAGCGGCGCTCGTGGAATTCTTTTTCACCAAGACAATGCTTCTGCTCACATGGCCGCTAGAACCATCGACTTTTTAGCCACTATGGGCTGCCCGGATTTGGCCCCATGCGACTTTTTTTCCAGCATAAAAAAAATTCTACGTGGACGAAAATTTAAGACTTCGAATGGAGTTTATCGATGAATTTAGGCGACTCTTTTCCGACCTTCCGCAGGAATCTTTTTCAAAATGTTTCGAAAGCTGGTTCAGTCGAGTGAACAAGTGCATAGAGGTATTTTGAGAAGCTGTAAATTTTTTTTTGATACACTTATTAATTATTTTTGGTTTCACTTACATTTTACGGACCAGCCTGCCTATACCTATATAAATATTTGAGCTGCGATCAATTAAAGCAAAAAAAGATAACCAATTTAATAATACAAACAGTTATCACATTTTTGGACATGACATATAGAGTAGAAATTTCTGTATATTACATCAAATTGATAGGGCCTTTTACATATAACTTTGAACATAATATAATATAAATATGTTCATATTCATATTTATTTTATTATTTATTTATATTTATACTAACGGTGCTAGCGACATCGGTCGCGTGAACTTTAGAGTGATTCCCGTGGGAACTCGGTAACTAACTGGATAAAATGTACCCTAAATGTTAACATAGGTTATAAGCTATGACTATGCCAAGTTTCATTAAAGTCTGTAGTGGCTTTTGCGTGATGAGAGTTCAGACAAACAGACAAAAATTGTAAAAATGGCTGTTTTAGGTTCTGTATCTTTCGTACAGCAACACAGCAACGATTTTTTTTTTTAAATAAAATGTTACGTACAGACGGCTCTTACGATTTTATTTTATGTATAGATGTATGTGAACAAATATAGAGGTATATTCTATTTCTTATTATATATTGCAGCCTGCTTTTTAATGACATAGCTCCTTCTGGTTATTTTAAGACTGACAGGAAGATATACCTTCTAGGAACAAGTCCGCCTTTGTACTTACGGTAATATTGTAACAATTTATTATAAGTACAATAAAGATCAACAACAGCAACAACAATTAAGTACATTTTAGAGCAATAACAGCCCAGGAGTTCAAGCGACTAACCTCGGCCCGTACTACTGGGTTTCAACATAAGTACGGATTTTAAAAAAAAGTATCACTATATCGACATTGAAGGAAAACATCGTGAGAAAACCAGCATTGCTTGAGAATTGATAAAAATATCTGAAGTGTATCCACTAATCCGCAATTGGCCCATATGATGGGTTATATCCCGAAAACCCCTAATGATACAAATATACTGAGGGAGGCCTGTGCCCTGTAGTGTATCGTTATGGGCTGATGTGTATTCCCCAATCCGCACTGGGCCCGCTTGATAGATTATTACTCGAAACCTCCCAGTGAATTACTAGGGACAGAGGCCTTCCCTGCAGTGAGCCGTTACAGGCTTATGTGGAAAATACTATAGTTTGACGTCTGTGGTAAGCAGCGGCATAAGCCGCGACATTCCAATACTGGTCTATTCCACGCTTAATGGGTTCTGAAAATCTAATTTTCTCAACAACACCTTCTCGCGTAGACATATAGAAAGCACTTGTGAAATGTGTGAATTCGCGTTGGAGCGTTCCATTTACACTGAAGTTGGTCTCATAAAAAAACTCATATGACTTCGTGTTGTTTAAAAATAAGCGTGACCGGTATTTTTAGAAAATCTAACCATTTGGTCGTAAATTCGTAATTATATTTTTATCCACTTCGCGTGCCAGCTAAGATTTTATAAACACGACAGAGTCCGTTTTTGTAGAAAATAAAGAACAAAGTCCTTTATGGTAGAAGTAAATATTTCTGTTCATATATAACTATTATTAAGTATTTTATTTGAGTTAAATCATAGTTTTCACTTATTTATATATTTACTTTACTGCACAATGATATGTACAAAAGACGGACATAATGCCATACAGAAAACTGCATTTACTAATAATTAATAACATTATAATAATTAAATAGATATTAACTTAGACATGCGTTCTTACATTTTCATAAATGGCTATCTTTTCGTGACGATATATTCCTTAATATTTATAGGATGCTCCACATTTTTCGTACTTTTTTTATATAAAAAAGATGGCAGAGGTACTTTGTTTTGTGTGTCATGACGATGATGCCTGTAAGGATCTGTACAACAATATATTTTAATAAACTGCGTAGTTACGCCTCCACTCTCGCACGTGATGGCACGTAGTCAATATATCGGCAAAAACTCCTGTGAATAACCCACTGTATGTATGTACCGCGAGGTATTAGTTCTCTTTTTACACCCACAACATTATAAAGAACAGTTGATTGGGAATGGTCGAAATCAATCAAAAAGAGTCATTACACGACACAAATCAAGAGCGTAAGGCCCGTATCCACGGAGAAACTTTCTCCTGTGTAACGTTCAGGTAGACGACAAGCGTTGATAGAAAATAGGTATATATCTATTCTCGCCTGTTATTCGTAAAGCCGTGAGTTCTAATCCTCGGCCCGTACCAATGAACTTCTATAAAAACGATTTTTTTTAATTATCAATAGTTCGACGGTGAAGGAAAATTAGAAAACATTCTCAAATATTAGAAATAATCTGGAGCATGTGTTATATGTACCACCAAACCCCACTGGGCCCACGTGGTGGATTATGCCCCGAAATCCCCTAGTGATTTACTAGGGAAAGCCTGTGCCAAACTAAAAAGTGTATTATTTTCAAGTGAATGCCTCCAATGTAATTAAAATAGATTTTAATTACAAAAAAATAGTTAATCAGAAAATAGATGCCATAAAGGCCTGTATGAGTAATAACAGAGGATGAGAAATACTTTCACAATTAGAAACGAAAGTTTCAGAAACGAAACGTCAGATGTAATTCGAACAAGTTAATATATGTCTGCTGCTGCGATAAAGGGCAAAAGATCATAAAAGGTTAATCCATAATCGTAGAATAGACAATATACAGGTTGCCCAGTAAATAGTGGCATAGTGGCATAGATAACCGCAATTAATCTTAGTGAAAACTCGCACGGTTTTCGAGATATTGGCCCTTTTTATATTTTTTTTAAATGTGTACCTTATCTTGGTCAGTAATTTGCGTGCTGCAGCTACAAATGAAGCAAAATTCACATTCTGATTTGTGCTTATTATTCTCGAAGAGTTGTTCTGTTAAACGTAAATTAGTATCGTATTTTTCATTTACTTTTATAATATCTTCGAAAAGTTTACGTTAGTCTCAAGTTAAGGTACAACATTTGTCTACTAATTTAAATTTGGCCTTCAGTTACCAATAAAATGTAGTAAACCTATAAAGCAAACTGCTTTTATAAAATGTCTAATTAATGTAGATTCTAAAATAGTGCGGTAACATGCGGTTTCCTCTTTCAGAAATGATGATATTGCTATTAAAATATCAAAGAAGTTACTTTTACCAAATTAGAATTTTCAACAAAATTAAAATAAATTCGTAATTTTCATTAATAATGTGCACTAAATTGATATTAAGTCATACTTTATTCATCAAGGCATGTGTAAGACTGAGAAACGTAAAAAATATAACACATTTCAATTATTACGAAAATGAAAGACGATACGATGAAGATATACAGGTTCCATATCTTCTTATGAACGTCCTCTTGAGCAGGCGACCATATCTTCGCTCACTGATGTCTCTGAACAACGGTGCCATTTACTTTTTAAATCAAAAAAGGGCCAATATCTCAAATACCGTGCAACTTTTCACTAAGTTTAATTGCGTTCATCCAATAGATCATGAGCTGGGCTATCGACAGTTTCAAGCTTGGCCACTACTTACTGGACATGCTGTATATTTCTTTGAACATAGTTTGACTGTATATTTCTTTGAACATTGTTACAAGATCATGAAAATACGTCACTATAGACGTATTTAGTAAAATAATACGTCTATAGTGACGAAACTCGTCTTGTAGAAGTAACATCAATAAATCAAAGCATTCAATTCAAATATAACTATCTATATTTTCTTTATTTCTAAATCTTGTAAAATAACTACAATATATTAAGCTAGTAAATATTAATCAGTTTTACGGAAATTTTGTCCAATTATTTATCGAATTATCGGTTAAGTTGCACGAAGATCTAAACAATCTTAAACAGTTCCAGGTCAAATGGGCAGTAAAAGACTGCGCAGTAGACCATCGGACTACTGAATACGCCAAATGAAGGCACGAAGAATTCTAACAATTACTACCTAAAGACATGTCGAATTTTTAATAAGGAATTTTCAAATCGGACTCGACTTCCAACAATGACGAGCACAACAGATGAAGAAATAAGCCGAATTTCTGCACCGAATTTAATAAATCCTTTCGAATTGCCATCCCTAATGGCAATTTGACCTCAATTCACCCTAATAAAATATTTGTCAGAGGACATGTCAATCAAACAGCGTGCGTTTTGTGATGACGTAAAATTAAACATAACGAAAATCTCATACGTAAATGCGAGTCATCATTTGATTAATCACAATATGCGTGAGACAGCGTTTACTAAAATACCGTAAACTAATTCGTACTACAGATTTTTGTCTGAACTCGGAGCCCCTTCGACTAATTAGAATCGTTTGCCATTTAATAGTTCTGACTCTTTCTCGTTTACAGTAAACGTTTCATATCTGTAGTCGAAAGGTAGACAATAATAATAATAATAACCAAAAATTAAATTTTACACGAGTTTACCATATCAACGCGACAAGCTTTTAGGCATATATTTTATGAGATATCATATTATACTAATATTATAAAGAGGAAACATTTGTATTTTTGTATGTTTGTAACGAATAAACTCAAAAACTACTGGACAGATTTCAAAGATTGTTTCACCATTAGAATGCTACATTATCCCTGAGTAACATAGGCTATATATTAGATATAAAAAAAATCTTATGAACCGTAGCGAAGCGAGGGCGGGTCGCTGGTTTATGATATGGAGATTATGATTATGATGATAATATTATATTTATGAGATATTTAGGGATTTTATGAGGGGAAAGTGCACGGCTGGGCAATCCAACAGCCACTGGGCGCACTCGACTGGCCACGTTACCCCTCTCTCACAGAAGACTACCTTAAGATGCATTTCCCACTTTATCTTATTTCTCCACGTGTTTCGGTAGTGAGTGAGATGTGCCAGAGCCCATTCCCATTCTATCCCTCCCCATTTTCCCAACCCTTTCTCCAAATCCATTCCTATATCTCCAAAGGTAGGCAGCGCATCCAGGGGCGTGCCAATGTTTGTCATTTTGGACTAATGTTGGCATGTATCACGGATGTCTATGGGCGACAGTATCCATTTACCATGGACTGTATGCTCGTCAGCCGCCTTCTTCCATAAATATATATATATATATATATATATATATATATATATATATATTAAAAAGTATTGCTTATATAGGGTTTATTTCTATTTAACATAAATTTAAGACTATAATTTAGTACATTATGGTTATTATATTATATTTAATATAATAGTAAAAGGCTCGATGTAAATGAGAACTTATTCCTTTAAGATTAATTAGGGCAAATATATTTATGTATACCCTATGCTTATATTTATGAGATGCTGACATTTATGTTTTTTTTAAATTAAGTCAATGTACAGACTCAACCTTTTTACCGTTTCATTATATGTACTTATAGACGAACAGTGTACCTATATTATCGTTAAGTATCAAATTCTCTTTTTAGTTATGTTATGCGTGACGTTCGCCATCGACGCAACCAACTTTGTTATAGTTTAATTTGGTCATGTTATGCGACGTGGTTGGGAGAGTATAGTAGGCCACATAATATAATGTACGTATACACTTAGGTAGAATTTGACAAACCAACGTGGCATAGCGATTTATTCAAAGTTTCAAAAATAAACTGCAGCGTTTATTAATAATAAGTTCTATGGACCATAGAAATGATACTTGTCGTTTTGTATCGAACAATTGTAGAAGTTTGCAATAAATTAAGATATAAACTAAGGAATAATTTCACAGAAACTGAGTGAAGTTTTAAAAAACATTAGACTTCAAAGATGGGCAGAAAAGTTTGAAATAACCGGGCAATAAAATCTATCTACAACTAAGAGTATTTAATATCTTTCTACATTTATGTGTTAGATTTTATTAGCTTTAGAACACAAAATATAAGATATCAAGATCGTTTTTCCTAATTAAAATCAGTATAAACAGGGTAAGGTTTTTTAATCTGCTGTTCTTTTCACGTATAGTTTGCCAGACTGAAATTTAGCTGTAACTCAAGGATTTTGACAGGGTCATACAAATAGGAGGTAAATATACAAAAGTATGTAAAATGTCACCTAACTTCTTCTTCAAACGAAAGAACAACCATTAATATAATATAATAACTTTCATATAATATAACAATATTGTCGCACAATAATATACCATTCCATATCATCAGCCCGTCTCTCCACTGCTGGATATAGACCTCTCCCAAAGCTCGCCACCATACGATCCTCGGCTCTTCTCATCCAACCACCACCGGTAAACCTTTTCAAGTCGTCAGTCTAGCTGGCCGGTGGGCGTCCCCGCTACATTTCCCGGTACGTGGTCTCCACTCGAGGACTCATCCTCCGGCAAATATGACCTGCCCACTGCCACTTCAGCGTGCTAATTCTGTGAGCTGTGTCGATGACTTTAGTTCTTTGGCTAATCTATTCGTTTCGGAGCTTCCATAGCTCGCTGAGCGATTTTGAACTTATGAATCCGGCCCACCTTCAGGACCCGCCAACTCGCAATGGCCAGCGTAGCATTTTTAGGCCCTTAAACCTCCTATGCTCAAACATTACACACAATAATATATACCAAACAAGCGTTTGATTTCTGTGTCCGATCCTTGTTATATGCATTCCCATGCGGCATACAACAGCTGGGTAACAAGAAAAAACTGTTTGTTTGATACGATTTGAGGTATTAAAGGCCGACATATTATTTTATGTTTTTTTAACATTCAGTATGTTGGCAACTGTACGTTAATAAATAGGTAAACCCGCGGTGAACTTGATTATTTAACATTGAGTTTCGGTGGCATTAAACAAGCGACATGTCACGCCAAACTAAAAAGTAGGACAATGTCCTATTTGAACTCCCACTCATAAAAAAATATTAAAGTTTTATTTCGTTTCATTTTTGTAATCTTGGACATCAAAATATGTAGGCACTTCTTTAGAACATAATTTTTAATATTATTATGAATGTAAAGATATAGCTTTTTTGAATGCGAATAATGTGTTTAATGTGCATACTATTTCGTTGTTTCTACCAATGTATTGTACTTCAAAGCACATTTACAGTAAAAACGTATTACAGTAAAAATGAGCCCTAATTCGCTTACGAAAGGCGATCGTAGATAAAACTCTTCTATCGTTTTCCTGTTACTTCTGACGATAATGTTCCACTACAATATATTCATGGGAAATACTCGTATGATAATAGTTATTCGTCATGCTTACCCCTCGCAAAAATCTATCTACAGACAATCTGTGCTATAAACTAAAGTAACGCCAGTGATGCTTTGCTGTATTTCTTATGCCAGACGTAGTCGTGTCGAAATCAAAGCAGTGCTAGTTGGATCACGGCGCAACTTGATATCATATTGGGCAAGTACGAAGCTCAGTCAAGCTGCGCTGCGCGAGTTGCGGGTCATGTCAATATAGTACACAGCTCGACTATACTGTTTACGACAGAGCATAGCTCGCATTGCAGCGCAGCACGTTTGTTGACATGTTACATATAAATATATGGTAAGTGAGTTATGCTGCACATAGCACTGACGAGCGGGACGCAGCACAGCTCAGTTTCATGGCCTCACCCTACTCGTAACATAATTAACCTTGACGCATGCTGATACGTGGAGATGTGATGTCAGCCTTTTTAACGTCCCACTGCAGGATACGCATCTTCTAGTTAATTACTAGGAGGATTCGGGTTTTGGTGGGTATTTTTTTAAATTATCGAGCTTACCGCCTAGTTAGTGCTATCTTTTGTTAAATACGTACTTAAGTAGAAACAGTAATACGGGCTAAGAATTCGAACATACGACTAAACGAATGTGAGTCGAGAATAGATACCACTAGACCAGTGTTTCCCAACCTTTCTTTACCAGCGACGCACTGCAAAGTTAATAGGATTTTTACAACTCATCAGAAAAATCAGGGAGAAAATTAGAAATTTTAAGCATATTTTCCATACCTAATATATATAAATATATATATATATAGATTTTTGTAAATTATTTATTAACTTCTTTTTTTTTAATATATGACATTCACGTCGCAATTGTACACGCCAAACTTATATTGAGGGCCGACGAGTGCGTGCTTTTTAGGAATTATTTTTAATTTTAGGTTTGCATTATTTTTTTAGTGTAAATTTTGATATTTTGCCGCCACACCAGATCAACTCTCGGAACTCTTGACACACACGTTGAAAAAACACTGTTTTAGACGCACCATCAGATTTACCAAAAAATTAACGATGTATTTGTTTGGTAGTCAATGGGATAATTCACTAGGACGAAACATCGTTACCGCGATTTTGTTATCAAACGTGCAATATCAAAGGGTTCCCCCTCGATGTGTCGACAAAAAATCAAAATATATAAGAAAAATTAACACAAGCTTACTAAAATTAAAAATAGTTTAGATGCGACATAGATTAGGTATTTATTAAAAAAAAAATAGGACAATTTTAATTGGAGTTAATCCACCACGCAGACCCAGTGCGAATCATTATTTTAAAAATATGTATGTGTAAAATTTGTTATTTTTTGGCAGGATATTACTGGTGTCGCAAAAAAATTCAAATTAAAACCTTTGAAGTGTGTCGTAGGTTGAGAAACACTGCACTAAAATGTTATAATATAACAAAACGATTAAACGTTATCAGGTTACCGCTGTTAACAATAGGCAATGTTAGTTTAAATTGTTATTTTATCCATGTTTTATCAATAGCAACTCGCCCAGTTTATATACCTACCTAATTAATATTGTTTTTGATAATCAATAAAAAAATAAACAATACAAAATGTGTATTTTTATTGGTATGACATTCTGAAAGTTTCATTATTATTTTTTATCAAAGTAGGTAGGAATATGTAATATAAAAGTTGGTATTACTTACCGGCAGGTACATTTTTATTTATATTAAATGCTAAAAACAAAAATAATAGAAAATATAATGTTAAGTTAGTAATGTTAAAATACTGGGCAAATATATTGTTAAACTTTATTGAAAATAGGTATGAAAATTGAATTGTAAAAATACGGTAAATTTAATAAAGTGAACATTTTCAAAATTATAGAATGCACTTGTTCTCCAATCAAAAAACTTCGATCCCATTCAATAGCAATCGCCCCGTTCCGAACCACGAGGCATCTCAAAACTCCACAAAACACAAAAAAAAAAATGAATCCACGTGTGTAAAGAAACACTCCGATAAAAAAATATTTTTAGAAATGAATGGCAAAAACTCACTTCAAAGAGCACGTGGGTCGCTTCACGCTTGACAAGCGGGAAATATAACGAGAATCGCGAACGTATACAACGAGCGACGTCCGAATAACGAATACTCCTTGTATTTACTGAACTCCGTCTGAAGAAGCCCTTTACTGGACGGCGAAAACAATAAATTACTGAAATAATCTAAAACACACCTTAAAACATTCATTTACAAAGTTGAAAACCCATTGAATGAAAGTAAGCGCGTAAATAATCGGATCGTATCACCAAACATGTTGCTGTTTCTTTCTGGTACAGCACATACCAGTTGTTAGAGAAGGATGGATGTATTTGACTGCGCATGTGCATTTCTCACCCTATAAATAAGCCATGAATAACCTTAAAGTTTTTATGAGTAGTTTTGTTGTTATCGATGAGTTCTATGGTGTTATTACTTTTTTACTAGTCTGCAATACGTTTTGTACAAGAATCTATCAAAACGTTATCTGAGAAATTATTTGACATTCTCGATTTATCTGAGTAAAGGGGCTTTAATGTTGGTATGGATTTATTGATTACCGTTAAGATTTTCTAACTAATAATTTCGTTGTTTCTGAATTCTATTAAAATTACATCTGATTTTTTTTTAGTTAATTATATATTACGTATTTTTTAAGATTTCACTGAACTGTCTATACCTATGTGGGAAATTAGAATCCCCTATTCCCTTTCCTAAAATAATATTAAATTACAGTTACACATAATTCTAGAAAGATCAATTTGACAACGTTAATTGGGTATTGTTTTATTTATGTTAACCTTAATTTTAAAGATCAATTCGTCTAAGAAAATAGAAATATGAAAAGAAAATCCAACTTTCTTTTCGACGCCTGCAATTTGGAAAATGCAGCTAAGATAATTACTACTTCGATGATGGATCACTACTTAACAGTCGACTTTGTGTGTGACAGTCTGTGACAATAAAATTGAACAGCTCCATTTTTCACCCGCAATACATTTTTTTTTATCATTGACTGATTAGTATACATAAAAAATAATTAATTGGAAACTTACCAACACATAAAGGCACTGTGTCATTCCAACTATTGTCGTCGTAGCACCATGTAATGCGCGCCCTCTGCCTCGTATCCACGAAAATAAAATTCACGTTACACATGTAGTGTGCTACGTCTTCGTTACGATAAACTAGATAGCCGTCAGAGGGCGCGGGCAACGTCACACAGCCTATACCTGTAAAGATCAATAGATGTCGCTGTAATTGGCTGATTGAATATAAATTTTATTAATTCTTGATTTTTTTTCTTTGCAAATTAATCAATAATGTCATAATCACTAACAAAGTTTTTGGAAAAACTAACAAAGCGCCATCAACGAAAATAAAAGATTGAGGTTCTAAACATTGTCAATAGATGGCGCAAGTGCATACTGAGCCGCAGATTTGGCGCTTAAATTTTATAGAGACAACAAACAGCCTTATTCAATGAATTTTGTAGAAAAAAGAAGATGGCAGACCAGCAGACAGTTCACCGTGATACGTAGTTATAATAAATAATACAATTTACTATTCTTATAGTTCTTATTACTTCTTATGGATTTTTTATGACTTTCGTTGCGGTCAAAACTAGTAAGTTATATAATTTTATAACAAAGTTATAAAATACTTAAATTAGCATTTAGTGATGAAGCCCCATCCAGTGCCCGTGTTTATAACTTTTTCACTGAATTTAAACGTGGTCGTACCCACCTCAGTGACGATGTTAGAGAAGGGCGGGGCGGCCTGCGACGGCGGTAACGGAGGAAAACATCAAAACTGACAAATGAACGACATATCAGCAGATGCGGGCATCATTAGGTATTGATATTAGTCAAGTTCACACTATTTTACAAGATCACTTATGGTTAAGGAAGTTTTTTGGAATCCTCACAATCTGAACGAAGCTCAAAAACACTGCCGCGTGGAATGGTGTCTCCAAATGTTTGAAAACTTCGACAATGGTCAATCAAATACTGTTTTTGATGTTATAGCAGGTGATGAAAGCTGGATCTACAGCTACGAACCTGAAACTAAGAGGAAATCTGCGCAGTTGGTCTTTCCTTTCGAAGAATTGCCAACGAAAGTGAAGAAAGGACGTAGTACTGAAAAGAAATGATTGTCTCCTTCTTTGGCAGATCGAGTCACGTTGCTATTATAACTTTAGAAAATAAAAGAACAGTAACTTTGGACTGGTATGTGATGAGCTGCTTGCCTTCTGTTTTAGAAAAAGTCGCAGAACGACGCTCACGAAGCAGAATGATCCTCAATCACGACATTGGTTTCTCTGCCAGATACACAAAGCAATTTTTGAGTACCTACTGTAAATGTAGAGTTAATGGGTCACCCGCCATACAGTCTCGACCTTGCGCTCTGTAATTTTAATTTATTCCCTAAATTTAAGAATAAACTCGGAGCAATACGTTTTATGAATGTAGAATAGGCAGTAATGGCCTGCTAAAAACTTTCAGTGTCAACCACGTATATACTTTACTTTTATAATAATTATCTTTATATTATTTAGTATGACTTGTAACCAGTCATTATGTACTTACTTTTATAATGCAACAACACCCCTCGCTTAGGAAAGGCTCCCTTGGATCTCGCCTCGACAGTTACCTCTACTGCATGAGAGGCAGAAGTCAACCGAAGAGGCAGTTCCACTTGATCGCAGGACGAGAGCAGGGTAGCTCCATTCGAGTCTTGCACAGAGACATAATCTGTGCAATCACTTTCGAATGAATCTATGCCTGTGGAGCGAATATTCAACGTTAACTTAAATTTGTTAAAAGAGCCTAAGTTAAATTAGGCATATCGCATTTATTTGATTTACCCGAAAAAAGAACATTCGCACCGAATATAATTTTTAAGGAATCACATATGTGTCACGAACCGGTAAACGCAGTGTGGGCGATGGACAAACGAAGAACTTCGCTGGTAATGGCTAGATGAAAAGAACTGAAGATCGTGAATGTTCGCCAGCCTTGGCAGAACTTTGAGGGTAAACTGAAAAACTACCGGATATAGGATGTCTTGGGTTCCATATTAAAACGGTATGACAATGGAGCGATGACAGAGCGGCTCGCTAGTACGCTAGTACATATTTTAAATCAATAATTTAAAAGAAATATAAGAAATCAATTAATACTCTTAAATCGTGCTTGCTAAGTCAGTCCATTGACAAACTTAACTAATGACTAACAAGGAGTTTTTATACCAAAACGACGGAAACTTTTTGTGTATACTGGGTATTTGTGGATGGCCACAAATACCCAGTATACTCAAAAAGTTTCAGTATATATGATGTGGCTTCTAAACTTTCTCTTGGGAATAGTTTTTCACGCTTAGCCCACTGAAACTTTTTTGAAGAAAAAAAATAATTGAAAATAAAGTATAAACCAACAAAAATACGATCTACATAAGTTATTTCAAAAGTACTTTGAAAAGCAATTTAACTACCTTAGACTAAAATTTGGAGTTGTAAACTATTAAACACAGTGCTACTCTATACATACCCACAGTTTCATTTATTTTGGAAAATTCTGGTGTATTCCTTGTAAGTGGTGTTGACATTTTAAATGTTAGCCAAGCGACTTTTCAACTCACTTCTCAAGCTAACGTCCAGCAGTGTAATCCGGATCCGTTGCTCCCGGTGTCCAGTTATTCGCCACCGGCACATGTCGCCGACGTAGAAGTGAGGGTATCCGGGTGTCCGGATATATCCCTCGCTGTCCGGTCCCGAAGGCTGCACTTGCACCTCGCGGTTGCAATAGTGGACTGATAGAGAATCTGCAATAAAAGAATAGTTACCATTATCCTCGGAAACTACTGAACCGATTACACATGGGACGTGGTCTGAGCAAATGTACTTATAAATAATGGTTAAGGTGTTATAATTTTGTTATTTCAAGATTCTATTTAAATAAAAACATGCTACATTTTATAAATGGATTCCTTTGTATCTTAAGGTATGGCTTTATAATGATACCTCAAGGAACAATCGTTAAAAACATCCTAATCTTAATATAAAAAAATATATAAAAAAAAATGTATATTGGTCCGTTTTAAATCTTTTAAACAAATTACAAAACAAAAAAAACTTAATTTGCAATATAATTCAAAAGCCCACAAATTCGTCGACTTCGTAGCAATCGTAGCTCGTTAGATCTACGAGCTGAGTGACGTAGACGGTCTACGATATTGAACCAGACGAACAGAGTTCAAGGTCGGGCTGTTGTTGGGGGGAGTTGACTATACAGAATAAGGGCGTTGAGTATACACTTGAAAGGGACAAATAGTAAACGTGTCACTTACATTACATACCTCTTCTAAAGTATAACTCGTAGCTCTACGGCAGATCTTTATGTTACAGGAAAATAGGGATCCCTATATATGACGTTATCTGAGCAAAGGGACTTCATTGTCGGTACGATCTTATTTTATTGACTTTGGTTAAAATTTTCTACTTTGTTTCAAGATTCTGTATAAATAGCAACATGATCTAATGTATGATTGTTTTTTTTTTCCTTTATTGGAGGGCTTTTTGAATTACGATTTATGTCAGCCCCATGATATCAAACCTTACATCTAATTAATGAAACTAATTGAATGGTGATGAAACTAATTGAATACACGTTTGTGTACATATGCCCGCAATTCAATACAAATTTGAAACACATGCAACACATTAATACGTACTTTAATTTAAAATCCTAACCGCCTCGGATTAAGGGTCGGCCAGGATACTTTGCCATACACTGACTTCTTTTCACCACCCAAAGGTTGCTTGGAAGAAATAGCTTGAGAGATAAGGCCGCTGGTTGCACTTCTAATAACTTGTAATTTGTATTACTCTGTATGTTTTGACGTACAATAAAGTGTATATATCTATCTATCTATATTCAAGACATTTATATTAAATGTGTTAACTAAAGTGGTTCGTGTGACTTCGTTCTTGAAACACTCCATTAGAAAATGATACACATCGTCTACATATTTTCCAACAAATTGAGCACGTACTATAAGCAGTTTTATTCAATGGAATGTGTCCTGATCGAAGTCTAAGCACCATAGCGAGTTGAGCTCGACTAATATTCACATAGACGAACCAGGGAACTTGACGAGGCTCACTCTAGATAATTTTATACCAGATTACTGTACTTTTAGATATCACATTAAAATATTCCTTTCAATCTTCATGACATTTTTTTTAATTTATGCAAAATATCTATATATGTAGGCGTGACATACATATATGATCCTGCACTGATCCCAATTTTGCCAGACTTTAAGATTATTAAGATAAAGTGAAAAAAAATGTATGTTCTTTTTAAAGGCTTTCATTAAAATCTCAATTTCTGGAAAACTAGAACCGACAATATGTGAACTAGATAAGAGAAACCCTACCTTCCACTAGGTGAGCAGCGGAATCGAAATAAAACTGAATGAGCAGATAATCGATGGCAGCTTTAAAGGTCGGTTAGGTTTAAGTTCTGATGACAATAAAGCAATAGGAGTCCCGCGAAACGATACTCCATCGCGACTTTGTGATGACATTCTTAGTAATATAATATTAATTATTTATTTCGGTTATTCAAAAAAAAATTTTAGTTTGTTGATCATAAATAGCTGCTTATTTGAGCATTTTATTGGCGCTCGTTCAAACACAAGCCAATAGATATCACACAATGTTATCCTATAAGTCCCACTGCAGGGCTCATGCCTCCCCTAGTAATAAGGAAGGGATTTTTAAAGATAATCCACAACACGGGCGCTGTGCGTATTGATAGATAAATATGAACTAGTGATATTTTAGAAATCTGTACATAAATGGACTTTCAGCGGTAACAGCAAGGGTTTCAACTCAGAATCTCACGAATGAAAGTCGAGTATAGATAGATACCACTAGGATATCACCGCTCTGATCAGAATGGTATCGCTGCAATTAAGTCTTTCGATCAGTGTCATAAGGGTTTTTTATGGACCTTAATATATCGCGAGATTTTCGAGAAGACTCGCGGAACTCTAACGAAATCTATGTAGGTCACCGGAAGATCGATTTACAACGCCATAGGTTGACGATATAGGAAAGCATCGGTCTACGCTGAAATATAGGCAATTCCCATTTGGTAGGCACGGCCGAATTTATTGATGCGCCATGGGGACACACTTATACAGGTTAAAGGGGGTTTTAATGTTGATTACAAACTTCCATATTACACTATAAATATCGTAGGTACTTGTTGTAATTTAGGACTCTATGGAAAGTCTAAACACTTCAGCAAATGCATATAGTGTATACGCACGCCTATACTTCGAACTTTGTTTTAGAGAGTAAAGAACAGTCAGAACTGCTATGGATTTTTAGTATTATATTGGAAGGTATTATTGGTATTGTAAGTGAACTTAAAATTCACACACCACAACAACGTACACAACGCAACACACAACACGACTTAGTACTTATGGTAATACTATGTCTTATTGTAACAGTTCATTTTAAGTACAATAAATCGCAACAATAACAATATATTCCTGTCCCGTAAAATTTCATTCGATTAAAAACTGCATCTAATGCTCCCCTTCTGTAATCGACCATTCGCGATTCGATCCGCTATTGGCAACATCGATAACTTATCAATAGATCTACATACAGAGCTACCCCTCAAACTATCCCCCTTTCAATATAACATTAAGACTGCAGTCCCATAAAATTTCGCGACTATGAATCGTCATCGCTATAATTCAGAATATAATAAAGCCTGAAGTTAGGATAAGATATTCGTATGAAATTGTGAATATTTGGTGTCTATAGGCCTAATTAGAACAGTAATTGTATAAATGGGATCCTAATCCGAGGGTGCGACCAATAAAACGACAAGTAGATTCCTTTTCATGAAAGAAGTCCCGCGGTGATTTTTGGAACTAAATTTGACAGGTCGGCCATGTTGTCGTTCGTCGATGTTATCAAGTTCGTTTGTTGTGGTAGATTTTTGTGAGTTTGTAACTAGCTTAGTGCATTTTAAAGATTGTTTACAATGCCAAAAGTTGTAAAAAGTTCGGCTCGAGAAATGATATTGAAGGTGAAAGAGTTCTGTGAAGCGGAACAAAAGAATCAAGGTGTTTTAATACCACTAAACAATGTTCGGAAGAGAGTCGCCGCCATAACAGGTACTTTTTAGAGTTGCCATATAATAATTTTTTGCTGTATTGATGGGACTTTTAGGATATAAATTCATTTTTGCGATAAAATTGAACAAATACCAAACGTGATGAAACTAGGTAACTGAAATTAAAACATATATTACATAGTACATAAGCATTATAAACTTAAAGTTACTATTATTTTTAATTGTTCATTATTTAATTGCAGGTGTGTCAGAGAAAACTGTAACAAGAATTACAAAAGAAGGTATAACAGCGGCGAGTACTTCGAAAAAAATTGTCACCCCGGGGAAGAGTCGCCCGCATCCGAAAAAGGTCGACTTAGACGGGTTCGATTTGTGCGCTATCCGGCAAAAAATTCACAGTTTTTACGTTGTGCATAAAGAATTACCAACATTGGCTAAATTACGGGCAGCTCTGAGAGAAGACATCAATTTTCAGGGAAGCATCACAACATTGCACAGGATATTAAATAGGATTGGTTTCAAGTACAAGCGATGTCAATCCAGACGCAAACTACTTATGGAACGTCACGACATTACCGCATGGCGTGCAAAATATTTGGATAAAATACGAATAAATCGCACTGTGGAAAAACGACCCGTTGTATACTTAGATGAGACCTATATACACAATACTTATCATACAAAAAGTTGTTGGCAGAGTGAGGAGGAACCAGGAATGTTCGTCTCAGAGTCATCGGGGAGTCGCTGGATAATCGCTCATGCGGGAACAAAAGATGGATTCATAAATGGTGCATTATTAATGTTCAAATCCCAATCAAAGTCCTCAGATTACCACGATGACATGAACTCTGCAAATTTCTTAAAATGGGTGACGGAAAAACTAATACCTAATCTATCTGAAAGGTCGCTTGTGGTAATGGACAACGCTCCTTACCATTGCACTCAATTAAACAAAGCCCCTACAATGTCAAATATAAAAAGTAGTATGCAGGAATGGCTCCGGCAAAAGGGTATATATTTTGAAGACACCTGGAGAAAAGCTGTGCTGTTTGAGCTAATCAAACAAAATAAAGGTCCACCGACATTTGCATTGAATGAATTATTAACAGCTCACGGACACGAAGTATTAAGGTTGCCGCCTTACCATTGCGACCTCAACCCGATTGAGAAAATCTGGAGCCTTGTAAAAAGAAAGGTGGCGGATAAGAACGTGGCACAAGATCCAAAAGAAATTGTAAAATTAACTGAAGAGGCCTTTGAGTCTATTACGGCGGAAGATTGGACAGCTCAGTGCACGCATGTCGAACATTTAGAGGAGGAATATTTAAAAAATGACGGCCTTATGGATGAAGAGATGGACCGAATAATTATATCTACGGCTAGTGATACTGAAACAGAATTTGATTCTGATTCCATCCACTCTTCAGACAGTGATGTTCCTATGGCCGCTGATCACAATTATTCAATAAAACTCTGAATAAAAAATTGTAATGCTTTTCTTTACCCTATTTTCTCATCTTTTACATGTAAGTAGGTAGAACACCGCTTATATAAGTAAATAAAAATATACTTTTTACATAACAGAAATATAGGTAAATGGGCATTTTTATCAAAATGTCTACCAACCCACTCATGGGATGACCCATGCAATAAGTCCAAATAACTAACGTTATTATGACTGTAAGTGTCGTGTTATTATTAAATAGTTTCAAATGACTAAAGTTTCCTTTTTTACTATGTTGTTAGGTGCGAAAATTTAAAACAAAGTAATAAAAGCCTACGATTTTTGGTCATGACCGTTACCGAAAACAGGGGACAGTACTGGGAAACGTAGGATGCCACATTTCTGAGTTTAATTTTATTACTTTGTTTTAAGTTTCGCACCTAACAACATAGTAAAAAACGAAACTTTAGTCATTTGAAACTATTTAATAATAACACGACACTTACAGAGTCATAATAACGTTAGTTATTTGGACTTATTACATGGGTCATCCCATGAGTGGGTTGGTAGACATTTTGATAAAAATGCCCAAATATACTTTTGACTTATCAGAAATATACATGATTCACTAATCTGAACTATTGTTATAGTATGGGCTTGAGTAATGAAATTACAGCCCATCTAAAATGTATTTATTTCTTAATACAATTTAAGAGCTTATATTGTTTCATCGAAGTATGCAGGAAATAGTATTATTTGATAAATTACATATGCTAAATGTAAAATAGGTAAATTTTTTACTCATAAATGGCAACATTATGTCACGCGAGTACAGCGCTGCGTCTGGGGGACTTCTTTCATGAAAAGGACTCTATGGTTGATCTATAAATTCCACTATATTGGTAAACACACACACAACACAACAAACAGAAAGCAAAATTAACTATTCAAGGTTTACACCGAAACGGAACTATACCGCGATGTAGAAACGATATAGTGACATCTGTTGGCAATAATACGAACTAAATCATTAATTTTTTACCGACAAACAGTAATTGTCGCTAAAACTATTAAAACGGTAAAACGGTGGCGGGATCAAGTCTTGATCACATTCAAATTTTTCCAATACTTTTACTTTTACAATCGTCTCTATCATAGCAAAAATAATTATACCAATTATAAAAACAAATAATTATACTAATAGTTTTTCAAGTAAGTTAAATGACTTCGAATTCATAGTCTCACACTTCAACAGTCATAGACAATTAATTATAATTACATTCTAGTATCTAAAAATCTTGGGTTCATAAAAATGGTTGCAAAGTTTTTATGTCATTGGACACTGATCGAAAGGTTATTAGTTGAACAACGATACTTTTCCGTGACAATACAAAACATACTGTACTTGGCTGAAGCTATTCAGTACTCCTTTATTATCAGGTTATTCTACTATAACCTTCAAAGCGTTTCTTAGAAGTTTCTGTTTAGCCGAAGTGTATTCAAACAGCTCTATAGAATAAGTTCATAAGCTCCTTAAAAATAAAACTAAGTCACATAATCGTTCAGAGAATGAGACAGATAATTGTTTATTTATTCGGCCCTAGGTGTTTTCCATAAACAAACATCCATGGTCATTAGCAACTAGATTCATATTTTCTTATAGAAGAGGCGGATGAGAATGATTATCAAGTTGAGAAATGATTATCGCCGCTTCTTAACACATACAATATCAAGAAAATGCCGGTACGTAACAACCCTTTGTCTAACTAAAAAGTAAATATGGACTGCTGTTGTGACGAGAAATGCGATAGGAAAATCAAGAATCATTAAAGTGAACACAGCTCTTCAAAATATTCCCCGATACTCAGGCAAGAAAACATACCTATGGCGCTGACGAGTGAGTGTGGTATCGTCGACAATTCGAACGGTGCTTTATAGGACCTAGTCAAAAAGATCCAGCTGTTATTCCATTACCTTTTCTTTAAAAGACACATTACTGTTTGGCATCGGCGCTAAATAGGAACAGCTGGGTATCTGTAACATAATACAGTACTTCGATCATTCGCGGTAACAGATAACTGCTGCATAATTAACCGTAATGATAAACAATTTACCACATCTGCATAATTTAGCCGCCCACATACCAATTTCATGGGCCATAACTCCTAATATTTGCTCTTATTATAACGTTCCATCAATTTTGATGCACATATCCACTATCTCTTTCTCTCGTTGCTAAAATCTGTATAGTTGAAAGAGATAGTATTCAGCAAATATCGGATAAAATTGTGGTAAAAAGTAGGGTGCATTAAGAAGCCATTGAAACGCCAATCACTAGGTCTATGTATGGCACACGTGTCCCGATCTTTTGTGCTAGGCCTATTGATCGATTGTATTGTACGTGGCTAAAAATTACGCACAATTTTTTTTAATACAATGAACTTGACAGATGAGCAGTCTATTGGTAAGCGGATTCTGTCACCAATTGATACTCACGATACATGCCGACATCAGTCCAGAATGACCAAAGTTTGCACACGTTGCATGCGCCCACCTATGGAGATTTTGGAGGGAATTTCGAAAAAGGCTTGAGAAGGCTGGAGAATAGAAAGTAGAAGTAGTTTTGTGATCCTTCCTTGGGGGGATGGGGAGTAAAGAATATAATGGAATATAGGGTGTCTTTTATCTGATTATATCCCTTATCAATTGTTTTTATAAAAGAAGTGGCAGTTGGGCGGGCGGCCCACGAAATGGCAAGTGATTACCACCACCCACGGACACCTGCAACGAAAACATGAAGAGCCCCATGCCGTAACTAAGTGTAAATACCTTAGTTGGCAGTTAGTTACACAACTTTCGGGTTCGTGGCGTAGTGTCTAATACACTGTACGCATTAAATCATTGTCTTAAATTTTCGGATGAACCGCCCTACAGTGACGAGAGGAGAGGTGTATATATGTATTTATATATATAATATAGATGGGGCGTGGGAGGATAAGATAGGATGAGGTAATGATGGAAAATGAGCTCTATCATATTTACTTACTCCCGAAACACGTATGTACCTACTTATATGTTATATATCTTCTGAGGGAAAGATGGACGCTCACAGCTTCTGTTAAATTTGCTACATACACTCCAAAACAAATCTTTATAGTCAAAACACTTTTGAGAGTGTTCGCTGCATTCCCACAGCCGCTGTGCGCCTCGACTGGCCACGTTACCCCTCTCTTACAGAAGACTATCTTGAAATGTACTGCATTTCCTACTTTATCGCCTTTTCTGAATGTACGTACGTATTTCGGTAGTGAGTGAGATATGCCAGAGCCCATTCTCATCCCATCCCATCCCTCCCTATTTTCCCAACCCTTTCTCCCAATCCATTCCTTAATCTGCAAAGGTGGGGCAGCGCATCCGGGGGCGTGTCAACATTTCTCATTCTGAACTGATGTTGGCATTTATCGCGGATATTTATGGACGGCAGTATCCACTTATGGTAAGTGGACTATATGCTCATATACCGCCTTTTTTTCTATAAAAAAAACCATAAAGTTATCATGTTTGATCATGATCAAACAGCAAAAAATAGTGGTTTTGCAAAAACCCACGACAATAATAATGCTTGTATTATCGCTAGTCGATATCCTCAATAGAAATGGGGTCGAATATCATTTTTCCATAGAAAAGCTAATGGTGTCACGTGATTTATGGATTTATTATACACTGTTGGTCACCCCCATAATGGAGATCCGTGACGATTCTAAACGAAAACGTTTATTATGATTATCATGTATTCATATTGGATGTGACCCAATATTTAGTACGATGCCTGTATATTTACTTATTCCGCTGGCTCAGCGACCCGAAATGTATATTAGCCTCCGACACCAAGAAACGCCATTGATTTCGGCCTTGCGCAGCTTCGCGCCAGCAAACTATTTAAAGCTCTGGGACCTCCGATTGGTCGTCAACCACTCAGTTATGCTCGCTCGCTCGCTATACTCGTTATACTCGCTTCACGGCATGATCTTCACGCATCCTCTCCAAGTGACCAAAGGAGTTTGTCCGCTTTCATTTCGCCACTCGGACACCAGCTCTTTGCTGCTCCTTACCCTCCGTCTACCATCGTCTGCCCTTATCGACCTCAAAATTCTTCTCCCGTTACTATTACAATTTTTTTCCCGATACTGAAAGTTTATTTTCCTCATGATACCTACCTACTATTCTATTATTAATTATTGGCTGTAATAAAAATTAGAGAAGTCTACTCCTGAAATTGATATTGCTTTTGCGGTATTCAATAATTGAGGAAGACGGTAAATACATCTGAACTTGAGAATATTTGAGATTGCGCTATCGCTATCTCTATCATAACTTACGTGTGGCATTACTGTGTTAATGACATCATTAACGCAGTAAGGCGATGTTTTTCTAACTTGTAATTATTACAATATAAAAATGGGAAAGTCTAAAAAGATAAACTACAAAGGCTATATAAACTATAATCAAGTATCAACTAATTTTGAAAATCGCGTATCGCTAGCATCAGATAATATTCTTAAACTGAAAACAACCAAATATACTGAATATACCAAAACGGTCGTAAATTTTAAATCGAAATCACATGCACGTGACTGCAAAACTGTTGCCGTACTCCATTAACTGCGCCCCCGATTTCGGAAATTCCCCGTTTTGGGGTAAATTGTGTCAATGCATTGGCAAATATTCACGACCGTCATAACTAGACCTACTTCGACCCTCGCATTACACTTCTAACAGCCGAGAAGAGAGGTTATTAGATAATATCCGGAGGTACTCTAAAGTTGGTTCCTGATACAATAGCGATTGTGCACGTGGGAATAAGAAGCGACATTTGCCACTGACATAATACATTTAAGGCCACTAACATTACACAATAGAAATTTAATCACAATCAGAAATAGACCTTATTGGTTTAATTTAAGGCTAATAGTAACAGCAAATTTAAGTTTGTTGAATGTCGAGTTATTCTGCAAACGATCGTTATCAAGTTGTAGATTCAGTGTCATTATCAATTGAATTCAAATGTCTGTGTGGGATGTAAACAACGATTAATAACCCCGGGTTGTTAACATATCCGTAACAGCTTGGTAGTCATTACATTTTGTTTGAAATGAAACTGTGAATTTGGCGGGTGGCGTAAATTAAGAATTTTATCAATCTATTTTCCAGAACTAAATAATCTATTTTCAACAATTATATCACCTTTTTGTCATAAAAAGAAAGTGGCAAAGAGCTGGTATTACTAGTAGATTAACATTAAGAGTTAATTTAGTGTTAATTATAACTTAAAATATTTTTAATGAAAGAAGATGGCAGACTAACGAGCAATTCATCTGATGGTAAGTGCATACTGTCGTTCATAGACATCCACGGTACATACCAATGTTGACATGCCCCCGGACGCGTATATTTTACCAAATATTTCTGATAATATATATTTTTTTAATTTTAAACTCAAATTCATGACCAGAAACCAGAATACCTTTTTTCTTTATAGAAAAATCGATCGATCGGCGATACAAATTAACATAAGTTCAGAATGACAAATATTAGAATGCCTCCGGATACGCAATCTACCTTTGAAAATTTAGGGATTAATTTAGAAGAAGTGTTGGGAAAATGGGGAGTGGTGGGATAGGATGGAGTGGGAATGGGCTCTGGCATACATCACTCACTACCGAAACATGTACGTACATTAGGAGAATAGGATAAAGCAAGAATACAGTAGTATTCTGTGAGAGAGGTGTAACGTGGTCAGTCAAGTGCGCCCCGCGACGATTGCAGTGTACACCCTCCCCCTGTCAATCTGACATACAGGTGAAAACTACCAGAGATCACAGCTTTTAAACTCGGTTATTTAACTTATTTATCTATTTAGACGGTTCACACTTCTCAGTCTTAGAATTAGTCCGAGTCATGTCTCATAGTACTTTATGCAGTCTGAATAGAAACTAATTTCCAACTACAGTTCTGGTCCAAGTCCACAACGTATAAATACTAAGAAACGTATAAATTTCACCTTAAATTTCGGGGAAATTCCGCTACATCTCTACTAATGCTAACCAACGGGTCGCAACACTGATCTCAGCTCACAGTCTACAATTATAATAGCATTTCTAAATCAAGTTTCAATAACATCGTTTATCATTATAATTAATTGCTAAGGTTCGCTACCGAAACTATCTATCCTGCGACACCCGCGGGCCAAAATGCCCTTAAATTACTAATAATTATTTAACTAGCGCTTTTATTACTATCGGTAGTAATTCTACCTGCTGATGTAAAAAGGGTCTGGTTTGATTCGCGGTCGAACATTCATTTATTTAAAGGAAAATATTTGTTCAGACTTGGGTAGTGTTTTCGTTTTGCATGTGTCTCTGGACCCAAGACACAGGGAATCTTAATATCGGTCAACCCAATCCTATATCTTCAAAGTCAGTTCAAAATCCATTATGTCCATGGGCTACAGTATCCACTTACCACCAGGTGGACTCTATGCCCGTCTGTCGCCTTTTTTCCATAAAAAAGAAGGTGATGTTATTTAAAATAAAACTATATTATCCAGTTACGCTGTAATTCAATTAATTTATCTGATGTAATATCGTCTGGTCAACAAAATTTGCAAACAAAAAGTCATATTATTGTACAAATCAACTTTTAACTATAAGTTACATGCAACCCTCTACGTGCATACACTTGGTCAAAAGTGCCCGGGGGCCTAATCACACGGCACGTGCCAAATTCCCGACAAACCCACGCACGGGATGAACTGGAAATCTACTATAATATTCATGGGATTTGGTAGGGTTCATGGGAACAACAGTGGGAACAACAACAAAAATTTCGGATTTTTTTTTTCAGAGAACGTATTAATTATTACAAATATGTATTACATTCGGCCGTGGAATCACATAGATATTAACCTCATGCGATCTTATTACATGCTTAGAAACTGTGATCAATCATTGCATTTAAAGAGAGGAACATAACACATGGGTTTTTTTTCTTTTTTCTGAAAGACTAAATTCTCGTGCGCCTAGTGGCCTTTCAAGAGTGATCGGACATGTATAATTTAGGGCGAGCTCAAAAGGCGCTCAGCCAGGAGCAAAAAATGTGTAACAACGAGTGGCCCCACGCCGGTGAATCGGTGGCGGAAGGGACGGACCTTGGCCGAGAGCATTGCTTTGAGGGTACCAAGGGATCGCGAGTAGATGAGAAGCACCAGGCACGTGGCGATAGCCGATAAAAATATTGGATAGGTGTTGGAATAACTCCTGGGTGACCTATATATTTTCCTATGGACACATTTTCACTGCATAAATGCACTGAAACGCCCTCTCTAGTTCCCCACAAGACTACACGTCTTTCGCGCATGACAATCTTCCCCACCCACTCACTCCCTTGTAAGCTCTTTTTTTTTTTATATAAAAGAGATATTAGACAAACTATTAGCTCATTGAATGGTATATTATAATACTATGGTCAAAGCTGTCCATGGACGCTTGCTAGAAAAGATGCGGATGCGCTGCCGATCTTGCAAAAGATCGTTTCAGAACTTTCTTTTCACCCGTTTATTATAAATTTACATGATTTGTGGCCGCGTGGTGTCGGCTGACTTAAGAATAGTACCAACACATTTCTTCACGTGGGTGTCATAAAAGGCGACTAGGGGATAACAAAGCCACTACCACAAGCCCCGAGGAACTCCACCATCTCTTAACGAGTGGATTCGCCAACCCGCTTGGCCAGCGTGGCATTTTAATCCCTGACGCACAAGACAATCTACGTGAGAAAGTCCATATCTAGCAGTGGACGAAACAAAAAGGACTGGTTATGGTTATCCTACATGGTAAGAACTATAAGTTCCTCGTTCTCCGTTTATACCATATGTCAACCCTCTCTCCACGCGATTACGTTTATTAAAATAACTTTGTTCTACACTTTACATCATACATTAGCCACACGTCATCGCGATGCATGAAATTGATTTATCCACCAATAAGGAGACAGATGCGAGTGACGTCACGTCTCTGAAAGCGCAAACGATCATATGTATTGATTACATTTTAGATATCTGGGGGTGAGAGCCACGAGATATGCAATTTTTTGTGACAACATTGAAGCGTTAAAACTGGAATTGTTGCGAAAATTTGTTTACTTTTCATCGCTAAATAATCCCGTTGACACGCAACGATCAAATGGGTATATTGCGCCATTTTCTGTATAAGTACATTAGGAAAAACGTCATTAGTAGGCGACAATCGGGAAGATAAATTTCGCTATGACCATTGATGTACATATGACTGGCTATGACCTTTGTTCTCTCGTCTGCGTCGGAGACACGGTGTCGCTGATCGCGGCCATCCGTGTCGCTAGTCGCGTTCTTATTTGTTCAAACGGTCGATTTGGCCAATACAATATAGATTCTTATTTTTGTATATACAGGAATTGGTAATTACGTGTTATATATTTTTTTTATTGTTAAAGGGATTCTTATTATAGAAAAGTTATGAAATACCTTTCATGCTTTTAAATACCATAATAAACATCTCCCAAGGCTCGTCACCACGCACGATATTGTAAGATCTATATATTTGTAAGTCTACTCGTATAAGTAAAGTTAATCAGTTTTTGAGATAAAACCTACCGTCAAAACAAGCATATTTTATGTACACGGCTCCCGGGGACCATCTCACGGAGGGAGGATAGTCTTCTGCGAGTATAAAGCTGCAGTGATTCACGCCTGTACACCTGCAACAACAGAATCATATTTTTATAACAAAAAACAGAATGCATCGGGCCGTGTGTCGCCTGGAAGAGATCGCTTTTAGTGATAAGGCCGTCTATTTGTTATGTATATGTTATTATTATGTTTAATGTAATTAATTAGTTACGAAAGGAATGCAATACAGAATTTTCATTTATTCAAATGCGTGAGTTTATCTGCAGTGCGTTTTTCACTTTAGAGCCATGCGTGGCGGTAAATATTTTACCATCACATGTATCAGATATATTCCAGAAGACTGAAACAATGCTTTCTCTTTATGAATTATAATTAACATAAAATATTATCTAAATATAAACACCCAATTTTTTTTATCTATTGTAAATTTTTGAAGAGAGCCATATTTTGTTATTCTTTATAATAAATTTTATAATCAAAATTTATTTATCTCCTTTTCGTTTACTCCATACGCAGATGCACAACATTTTAAACCAAAAAGTACTATACTACCAATTTTTTGTCATCACGCTTCGAACACTATAAATTACACCATAACATGACTGATAGCATCAGTTAATTTCCACCTTCCCTACGCGGTCCGAGCAGAAGCCGGAATTCACTGCGATTTCGGTGCGATAATGCGCTGTTTTACATTAAGATATTCATAGTATAAATAATTTGTGTTATTGAATAATAATAGAATAACAAATTACATCGACATCTCTACAGCAGGATAATTAGCAGGAGATTTAGCAGCTCTACGGCTAAATCATTTTTTGTAGAAAAATGTGGCAGACCAACAGACAATTCACCGATAAAATCTGTCATGGATATTCCGAAGAAATCTACGTATTGCGGTTATCTCGACTTTCGAATTTCGACTAATGGTCCTGAATCCTGAATCAGTTTCGAGGTTTATACTCGTAGTTATAGAAATTTATAGTCATACTCCAGGACGCATTTCCTAATGTATTGAAATGATTTTTTACAGAAAATTAGTTTTGCATCATCACGATTAAGTTCGTGAACCGAATCGGTTTACTAGTCCCAAAATTGTTAATCTATATCGTTGACGAATTTATCAATTTGAGTAAATGACGTAACTTGCATTAAAATACAAATCCCCCCTAGAAATCACCGAAAGAGGACAACTTAACATGAAAGCAAATTCTGACCAAATGTCCAGTTTCCTCCATACGTAGGTCAGGGGGAAAACTGGACAAACACAATTTGGAAATCCTAAAATCGTAATTCCTGTAACAAACAGAACGATAGAGACTTGGAATGAGATCATACATGGGTAAATCTAAAATTAATTTAGATAAAGTTATTTTTAATAATTGAGTTTAAAGAAACCATTATAAATCAAAATAATAATTTTAGAACTATCAAAAATGGTATTTCTAGGGTTATTCTATAACTTATTCTTATTCTATTCTTAAACTTATTCTACGGTTGACAAACTGCCTTATTTATTCATTTTTGAAATTAGGTCAGGGGGTTTTTTGGACCAAATTTAGTTTCAACTCCAGTTTTACCCGTAAGGGGGATCTCTAAGGAGGATTTACGGAATAAACCTCGATCTGTCCAACACCTTATAATATAAAACTGACTAAAACTGTAACGACCATCGTATTATCGAGTCTTCAAAAAGGTAATCCTACTTTCCAGAATCTACTTATAACTTTACCCATTTCAGAGTTCAAGTAGGTCAATTGTAACATTGTGTTCCTCACTATAAAACAAATTTCATAAGGCCCTTTTATACTACGTGACTGGAATAACTAATAATCTTACTCGTTATTCTCAACACAGTCAAATCAAAGTCTTCAAGTTTCTTGGACTATAAATAAGGTTGTCAGGTCAATTGGATTTACGGGATTATGCCGGCATTTGTTACTGTGTCCCGTGTCCAGTATTTTTTTTATTATAGATAAAAGGCGGCATACGAGCATACAGTCAACCTGATGGTAAGTGGATACTGTCGTCCATTGGCATCTGCTATACATGCCAACATCAGTCCACAGTGACAAACTTTCTCACGCCCCTGGATGCGCTGCTGACCTTTGCAGATTAAGGAGTGGATTGTGAGAAAGGGTAGGGAAAATGGGTAGGGATAGAATAGGATTTAAGCAGTTTGTCCCAGAAATGCACACCATGATAAAAGTATTGTAATCCTCAATTTTTATTGCAATAACATACATACGAGTTATTGACAGCTCTAATACTTTGGTCCTTTTAATAAAACGTAAATAACAATCTTACATGAATGCGGTTTTATTTTTCATTGCAATTTCGGCATGTGACCATGCAGTAGAATAGAAATGTCACAGGTAAAGTAATTTACTATCTCACAAGCTTTCAATACTTTCAACAATTACAAGAAGGTTAATCCTCACTATGATCTCATTCATCACTGAACGATTGAATAATAACATATTCATATTTTGTAGAACAAACATGTTCATTCACTTAGACGACTAAGAGCAATAAAAATGAACTTTAAAATCACCGCAATAACTTATTTACGAACGCAAAAAAGTTTGTAATAATGAAAACCGTACTTGACACTCGCGCCTATGATACAGACATATGTTGATTTACTTTATTGAACCCGACGCCCGTATCAGAGTATTAGAGTCACAGCTGTACAACTGTTACCCGCGTCCATAGGAGTTACGTCTCACTCAGCACCCCTAAAATTCAATAAGTCCAAAATTAGATTCGCCAACTGGCTAAGGCCAGCTCTGCATTTTAAGGCCTTTAACTCGTAACTACAACTACAACAGAAGACTGGTTCCTTGCAGTTAGACTTTATGGACTAACATAAATGTCCATGGATGTAACAATACTCTATCGGGTATTATCCTTTACCGAACATCTTCCCACTAAATTCCTAGAAACTCCTACTTACCGCTAATGCAAAGTTAAATTCAAATTCGCTACAAATATCAAACGCCTGCACGTTGATTAATTTGCAATCTATCGTTCGAAACCGGAAACCGAAGCCTACTACACTGCTAAAGGCTTCAGTATCAATAGTTCTTAGGGATTTAGTAGCAAGAAGTTCGGTAAAGGACAACACTTGAAAGCGTACTGATATATGGGCACTGCCATCAAACAGACTTCTTGTTTGCTACCTTTTTTCCATACAAAACAATATCATTTGCCATACCATGGTAAATTCGCAGCTATCTGAGATTGCAAGTGACATTTAAGTTCTCACATCTACTCCAACCATTTACTAACTTTCGAAGACTCTTCATCTCCAACTTTAGCGGCAACTACCTTAAGTGCAAGGTCCTTCAACGGCGCCCAAACTTGTCCAAATGTTTTCGTTATACCAATATTCCCCCGCCAAGTGAATGTATTAATTAAATTCGTGGCTCGTCTCGCGATAAAATCGAATGTTTGCCTTAGCTGGAGCCGACGCGCGGTAATGTGTCGAAAATGCTAATTCACCCAGTCTAAACTGTAAGGATAATGTTGGAAAGGTTTAACAAATTTTCCAAGCACTTAAATACTGGAATTTCATTATTCAAATGTTTTCCTTGAGACGGTGGACAGTTTAATAATTGCCACTTTTCAAATTAATATAATATGTTATACAATTTTTAGAAAACTCAATATCTGGAGTATTAACTTATACTCAGTTTAACTTATACGTATAATTACATAACTGAATGATTATTATTTTCTTGCTGACATTTGATTTAATAGATAATAAATACACTATTGTTATAAGTCATTAAACTAAATAATATTTATTTATGGTACATATTATAAAGGTACTTGTGGCAAGCTACCCAGCACATTGGCATCACTACATACTTATTCAAAAATATTATACTACATATGTGTATATTAAGAAACAGAAGCATAAACAATGCTTAAAATTGAACAGGATTGAACGTTAGATTCGTTCATCCATTCATTTTAAAAAGTTCCTGCATACTTTTCTCAAGAACTGTTTAGAAGTTTTAACAAGATATGTTTTTCTTCTTACCACCTCCGCCCAAGATGACGTGCATACGGAAACACGCTAATGTCCCCAAAACCATTCTATTCTAATCTTTATTACAATCACCATTAAGCGCCATGGGATGTAGATTGACCTGTTGCCGATCACACTAATAGCATCGATCACACAAAACAGAGAGATGGATAATTCATTGTGAGAAGAGTGATTGACATGGGTAATGCAAGTGACGTAAATAAACTAAAAGTGAGTTGTGATAATTGCGTTTTTAAGTCTTTTTTTTATTTATTTACTTAAAATTAATTTCGTAAACATATTTACTGCGAAATATAGCATCATTGATATTATTTTGGTTATTACAATTATGACAATTATTGTAACAATGGAAAACTATCACTCATATCTTCTTGGTAGTTTTTTTACGACCAAATGACAGTTTGAATTGACAGTCGGTCTAAATGACCGCCACATTTATAGGGCCATTTGCTACATATATGTATTTTGATTGACCAATGACTAAGTAATAGCTAGTATTACCTTTTTCCAAATGTATTTATATCTATCTCCTCGTGTAAGAAAGAAGGAAAGAAAATAAATTGATTCTAAATTGTAGCGTCGATCAACATTCAAACTTTGATAACATCAGCTAATTTCCACCTTTTCCCCCTTTCGAGTGGGCAACCACTAAACTTTAAGTAATTCCATTCTGTTTATTAATAGGACGTGACTTGCCGAAGCAAGTCATTGACTACTCAGTTAATCTTATGGGATAATTGGAGCTATAACGGGAAAAGTAATTTAATTTCCTTATCGTTATCTATTGTTTTAATTAAAATAGCGCTAATACCTAGCATTCACCCCATCTATCCCATCCCATCGAACGGAAAGTAAAATGAGAGGAGGAAAACTGCTTACGTTATTATGGTTCTTATATCTCACTCGTTAAGTTTTAAATCTCCAAAAGTGTCAATGTTTGTAATATTTTACTCACATACATTGAAGGTATCCACTTACCAGTTATCACATATTATCCACTTTTTATATTCTAAATCGGGTCTGAATGCGTCTCATAAAGGTATTTGTTTACCTTTTATTCCTACTCGACGTTCGGCACGGGTTACACCAGCCGTGATCACGAGTTGACTGCGAGCAATTTTATCAACTACCCACATTTGATCTTCACATACGGAAAGACTGCGACTCACTACACCACGATTAACAATGTCCGCGAACGTATTCGACGGTAAATCGCAAGGTTTAAATTTGTTAATCACTAGATTCCACGTCGACGACCGTTCATATCCTTCTTCCCCATCGAAACTTTTATATTCCTTTATTTCAATCGCTTCTCGTACAATCCTGGGATAACAGTGACGTTCAGTGGGGAGGATTTTGGGAGTGCAGAGTTCTACCCAGTGACTCATTTTGAGTCACGTTGAGAATGTGTTCGGCTATTGCCGATTTACTCATTAGGCAGTTTCTTACAGCTGCGATGTGTTCCTTGACCCTTTTCGCCACTACCACAGCTGCAGTCTATCTTATAGACACCTGGCATCTGGTGATATATAACCTCCTAGGGTGCGCTTAGATTTTCCGTCTTAATGGAGTATTTTAATGAAATATAAAATGTGTGCAAAACACGAACTTAAAAAAGTTATGTATCCACTTATGTACACTCGTATCCGAGAGATGAATTATCTGTTCAGATTGTGGATTACTGTCTATATATAAAAAAAATATTTTTGCGATAGATAAGTAAATGTTTTACATTAAACCAAACCAATGATATTTAAATCTAGCTTTAAATCTAGGGCAAACATGCAGTCTCGATAAATCAAATCATACATATACATATAGAGAATTATCGCCTCACTATTTAATTTAGGGCCGTGTTAGTTACCTCGGAGAGCCATGTTTGCTTACATTTTGGAGAAATTCGATTGAAATGGGATATACATATAATTTGTTCTACAGTCTTAGTAAAATATTACAACTCAGGGCAAAATAGCAAGGGGTCATGTGCCAAATCAATTGCATTGCGTGATGTTCCTCAAATTGCAATGTCACTATATATTTCCTAGATACCAGTGAGGTCCAAAAGTTTCTAGCCTGACATATTTCTAGATGTCTAAAAATTCAAGTTATATGTCATCGTAATTGTCATTTATCGTGCAGTATCGTGCAGTATAATTCGTGTAGTATAGTTCGTAGTAAGTCGTGTAGTTATATTTTTATAGTTCTACCCTCGTTGGTTTTGATTCCTCGACTCTTAGAACAACAGGAAGTAGCAAAATCTTTAAAATGTTTAAACTGGAATATCGTGCCGTGATAGTACCTTACAAAGAAAGGTGTTAGCCCGACGGATGTCAAACAAAGGTTGGTTAAAGTGTACGCGGATTCTTCTCCATCATATTCCACCGTCAAAGTTTGGTGTAAGCAATTATGTTTAGGACGAGTATTTCAAAATATAGGGGACATTTTTGTCCCCTAGAGACCCCTAGACTCAAAGCGATCCCCATTTTTAAAACATGGCATGTGAAACAGACCAACAAAACATGTATGGAATTTAGAATAAATTATAAATCAATATATTTTATTGGATAAGATCGGTACACTTCGCCCCCATGGCGTTCGTACATTGGGTAAATAAAGTATACCCACCTGGTGGTTACCTCAATTATTCAATAACACGCACTATTGACTGTAATAAATAAGTCGACATTTGCATTTTGAAACTAATCAAAAGTGGTGTATTTTGACGTGTTGATGGGTTGAGTGGGTTGAACCGTCGAGCAGCTGCTTTCGGAATTCTAGATAGAAAAGCCACATGGGCAATATACTAAGTTGGTAAGAAAAACCGCAATCGAAGTTAATCGATATTGCCCCATATCCTAAGGTATTTAACCCAAGACATAGTATTAGTAGATACCACAGCACGAGTAGTTAAGGGTAATCGTGTTTCGAATAGCAAGAAAAGACTATTTGCGAATCCGAATACAAATAGTAACTAGCCCCACTACTAACTATTAGTAACTAACGTACGCATTTGTAAAATTAGTAAATTTTAGTTTAATTTGTAAATATTTTTTTGGTCCGAAGTAAACAGTGATTCTTAAAGTTTTTTTTATTGGAGTAAACCTCTTTTAACGTAAAAAAAAACCAAACCAAAAAATAACAAAATCTGTCTTTCTGATTTTTCTAAAATCTGTTTTTTCCTATAAAATAGATCAGAATTTTTCTGATTTGTCTTTCGGACTGGTGGGAGTACTTTTATTTTTTTTAATTTATTTATGTAAATGCATTATACAGATTGAAAAAATAGTAAACTTAATACACACACAGCACGCCTTTGTAAAACATATATAATTTTAATATTAATTATTCTATAAGCAATGTCATTTATACTATATTATATAAACAAAAACATTACCAACACTTCAACATGGAATATCGAGCATTCTGCGCACGCGCTGCCCACGGACGGAACAAGGCATTTAACAAATATGGCGCCGCTTCCGGGAGCACGTCACGCGGCGCTTTGACGTATTTCCGGTCAACAGTACACCTGTTTAGGATAATTATAGGGCCAAGTAGAATGAAAATAAAATAAAACCGGCGTAATAGTCAGTTATGCCTTCGAGCTATCCCTTGGATTAAGAGTAATAATTAATTGATTTTATTTTTTACTTGGTACCTTAGGTACACTGCGGTATACATGTGGCCCATCTACCCAATTACCTGTCTACCCCATCGGTTATCCGTCCTGTGGCAAATATGACCTGCCCATTGCTACTTTAGCATGCCTATTCAATGAATTGTGTGAATTTGGTTGTTTGGCGAATCTAATCGGTTCGGATTTAATCCCGCAAAGAACTCCAAGCTCTCTCGCTGAGTGACTCTGAACTTATAGGTTCTGAACTACCGTTAGAGGCCACGTTTTGGCAACGTACGTCATAACTGACAGGACGCACTGCTTGAAGACTTTCGTCTTCAAACAATGTCGAAAAGGCGACCAGAAGAGCCGACGTATTTTCCCATGCGGGTTCGGCATATTTTAAAATAAGTCGGCTGGGCAGTTGAATGTGTTTATCGAATTTCTTGCTGAAGTTGGACTTGCCTAATTCGATGGTTAGTTCAAGATAAAAATAAAGATCAACAACTTGTTCGACGGTTACGGGTCCAGGAGAACAGTTCATTAAATAAATCAAAGTAACAAACCTGTGACAGGCAGAATTACATACGTGGATATATTGAAACAGGTGACAACACATAATGTACTATAAATCTTATTATACCCAACTATAACTCTGGTTACTAATTAGAAGTTCTAGTTGCCCAACTAGAAGGACTTTTTTTTTTATTAAAGTTGCTCCATTTCATCCTGCAAATACAGCATATTTTATAGGACATGGTAACATTATTAATTAAAGGTTTTCCGTCCTACTTATAAACGTTATTTACACTTCACGATTGCTTAAAATCTATTTATTCTCATTTTCTAAAAATAGAAATCCAAATTTCTAAAAAAGTGACGAAGAATTTTGTGCAATGATCAAATTCAGGCGGCGTTTATGAATAAAAGAAAGTTTAAGGGAAAAATTAATTTCCAAACGGGAAGCTGCAGACAGAATTTGTATAAATAAATACGAAATATTAATTTCTCTTTAACGACCACATCAATCATTATCTCTAACAATAATTACAAAGTCGATAATTTATACAAACGAATAGTTAAATAGCGTTTAAATATCTCCATTCCGTAATTTGGTGCTGTGGCGCGGATTTAGGAAGATATAATAAATCAACGTAATGGATGGTTTTAGTTGACGCGAGCTCTAACATAATCCTTTAACGGTGGTAACATCACAGTTTCTATAGTATTAAATGGCTAGAAAATAGTGAGAATGCGACGGAGATATTATTGGTGACACAAACAGACGTAAGATAATTACTATATGATTCATTTCATCTGAATATACAGAGTGAGTCAGACCAGACGCATTCCCGAAGATTAAAAACCATGGATTCTGCTCGTTTTTTTTATTTTTATGTATGAAGGCGGCAGACGAGCATACAGTCCATCCGATGGTAAGTGGATACTGTCGCCCATGTAAATCTGCGATACATGCCAATATTAGTTCAAAATGACAAACGTTGGCACGCCCCCTGATGCGCTGATTACATTTGGAGATATAGGAATGGATTTGGAGAAAGGGTTGGATAGGATGGAAATGGGCTCTGGCACATCTCACTCACTACCGAAACACGTGCGTACATTGGGCAAATAAGATAAAGTGGGAAACGCAGTACATTTCAAGGTAGTCTTCTGTGAGAGAGGGGTAACGTGGGCAATCGAGCGCGCCCAGCAGCTGGTGGATTGCAGCGTGCACTCTCCCCCTCAAGGTGCTCATGTTTCCAAGTCAAAAACAACATTAAACATATATTTATTTTATACTGTGGAAATTACATCAAGTGGCTACAAGATATACAAATAAATATTCAATAAATAATTAATTTTGATTAATATTTTACAATTTGAAATATAAAACACTGATTATATCCCGCCATGTCCGGATTTTGTTTACAAAATGATTAATTTATATGACTACCGCGGGAACACTGTTTACTGCAGAGTTAACGGTATGTGTTCTCAGTTCTATCTTCTCTAATTTAGAGCTGATATATTAGTACCTACATTGATGTTGTAGAATGTAAGTTTAGGGTACGATGGAACTGGCATGTGCCAAGGCATAAAAGTTCCTTAAAAATAAGAAAAAAAAATATCTTTTGTAATTGTACCGGTTCTAAGGTTCTAAACCTTCAGCTCTTATGTTCAATTGTGGTGTACTATATTACGTATCTATGTATATATATTATAGTATATATATATTTATTTCAGGCCGCCTCTTGTGATTTTTTTAGAGGTATAGAACTTTAAGTTGGCAACACTGTTTTAACTGGCGGCCATTTTGTCAGCTGTCAAGTGATTTGTGTTTAGTTTGGTTTGGCATTTCAACATGAATAGACTGACGCCTGAACAACGCTTCCAAATTGTGCAAATTTATTTTGACAATAATGGTTCTGTTCGAAATACGTATCGCGCACTACGTCCATTTTACGGTCAACATAATCGTCTATCAGAGCAATTAATTCGACTAACTATGGACCGTTTTCGCACCACGTTTACTCTAAATGATAATACGCATCTACAGAGAGGTCGTACAGTGCGTACAGAAGAAGCCATTGCTGCTGTAGAGCGTAGCGTAGAGGAAGACCGGAATCAGTCTATCCGCCATCGTGCACAGGAATTGGATATGTGTCCATCCACTTTATGGAAGATTTTGCCGAAAGATCTTGGTTTGCGTGCTTACAAAATCCAACTCGTGCAAGAATTGAAGCCACGCGATCACCTAGCAAGGCGTAGATTCGGTGAATGGGCCCAAAACAAGATTGCCGTTGATCTCGATTTTTATAAGAGAATTTTGTTTAGCGATGAAGCTCACTTTTGGTTGAATGCCTACGTCAATAAACAAAACTGCCGTATTTGGAGTGAAGATAATCCTCAAGTGTATGTTGAGACACCGTTACATCCAGAAAAACTGACTGTTTGGTGTGCTTTATGGGCTGGTGGAATCATTGGTCCGTACTTCTTTAAAAACGATGCTGGCCAGAACGTTACAGTCAATGGTGACTGCTATAGAGCCATGATTACTGACTTTTTCGTTCCTCAATTGAACAACCACGATGTGCAGGAGCTGTGGTTTCAACAAGACGGCGCAACATGTCACACAGCTCGTGCCACAATTGATTTACGAAGGAAACGTTTGGTAACCGCATAATTTCACGTTCCGGACCCGTGAATTGGCCTCCAAGATCGTGCGACTTAACGCCGCTAGACTATTTTCTGTGGGGATATGTGAAGTCGCTAGTCTACGCCGATAAGCCCGAAACGATCGACCACTTGGAGGACAACATTTGCCGCGTTATTGCCGATATACGGCCACAAACGTTGGAAAAAGTTATTGAAAATTGGACCTCCAGATTGGATTACGTCCGAGCCAGCCGTGGCGGTCATATGCCAGAAATCATATTTAAATTATAATGCCAAAAGATTATCTTTTGAATAAAGTCAATTTCATGTCAATTTTAAAAATTCATCCTTGTTTTATTCCATTTCAAAGTTCTATACCTCTAAAAAAAAACACCCTTTACATATACAAATTGCTATTACAAATGCTATATGCACCTATAAATAGCTTTTTAGATGTTAAATTCATTGCTGCTGGTTTTCCATACGCTAGATTTCTAATACGAGTAAAATAAATAAACAAAGTATCACTTCTGCCATAAATTTATAAGTTATAAAAATATAAATAAATTATAATAACGGGTAGTTGAACGACGTTTAATAATCACCATGCCATAATTTGGTGCCGCGGCGCGGATTTTGTAAGGTACGGTAAATCAACGTAATGAATGGCTCCATCATAAATCTTAATATTGCAGTATCTGTAATAACAAACGGTTGGACACTAGTAATGCAGCAAATATATTGTGAGCTTTGTTGAAACAATACTTTAATTATAACACAGAAATAAATAATATTCCATAACATCAATTGCACACGAAAACAAATATTGAACGTACCATATCCAGATGATACGTTGACAATTATCATTAATAAAATTTGAACTGCTAATCCAGTAATCATTTAGTTTGAATAATACTTTGGTATTTAAAAAAGACGCTGTCATGTGTTATCCTATTTCTCCAGAAAAAATTGGAGAAGAATTTTGGGACCGATAAGGAGAGAAGATGGTACATGGAGGGTAAGGAGCACCTAAGAGTTGGAAGAGCTGGTGTCCGACCCGAATGACGTCGGTAAAATTAAACCAGACTCCGTTGGCTCCGTCACGCGGAGAGGATGGGGGAGGATCTCGCCGTAAGGCAAGTTCATGCGGCACAACCAAGTGGTCGACGACCGGTTGAAAATTCCAAGTACTGCTGGAGAGATGAAGCGGAAAGAGACCTGCAGGAACTCCAAATAGCCAGTTGTCACGAAGCTGCGCAGAACAGAAAGAGATAGCATCTCTTGCGATCGAGGGCCAACATCCACTTCGAGTCACTGAGCCAACGGAGTAAGTAATTAAGTGTGTGTTTTCCTACTTCTCATTATCCATCTGCAGCACCTCCCACGAGCATTCTATTACTGTCCTCTTTGCTTCTCAATTTCCAGTACCGTTATGGGCCATCAATATAAACCTACGCTTATTTTTATTAAGCTTGGAGTGGAACTAAGCGAGTATCCTTTATTATGGATTCCTACCCAATAGTGCAACGAAAGCTCAGTATTTTTTTATTTAAGAATGCAAATATACTCGTTTTACAAATGGATAGATTTTATTTATTATTTTACCTTTTGTCTTTCTTGTTTATCCTGTCTTCTCTTTTTTTTTGACGTAGCATCTTTAAAGATGCTTCATCAGTATTTGTAACACGTGTTCAATTCTCACTAGTGATGTGCTGAGAATATACTGAGACAGTACATCAAAAAGCGATTTCAAATGTATTTATGATCGATTCCCTATTGTATACTCGTATATTAATAGGCCACCCTTTCATTAAATACATTTGTATCTGTCAAAAGCTGAAGTCCAAAAACAAAGAGCTGAACATCACAGTGACATCATGTTGATGTATAGAAAGACATACGGGAATAAAGTTATAATCTAAAATTGTATTACTTGAGTTAAATGTTTACTGGGTGATCTAATTTTTTTATTACATATATATATATAATATATATATATATATATATTTAAACATAACACAAGGTACATTGCAAGGTTGCTACCAATTTTTACAGTCGGGATACGTTGGCACTATTTTAAATAAATATTTAAAATTTCGATTTAATGGTCTGTTCTTGTCTTTGATATGCTCTTGTTTTTGATAAAGTCGACTCACCGTGGGCCTTTTCTAACATTTTCAATGATTCCGCACAAGAAATATTGTCGGAAACACAAAATTTGAAGCGAATACATTGTTCGATATTTTTATCCATTGTAAAATTCGCAAAATACACTCTACGTCGTCTAGCAAATACTATGAAAATTTTCAAACTATTTGACAGATCGCGCCAAAACTTTACATGAGAATTAGCTACAATAGTGCCAACCTAATAGCAATATATTTTTACGCGGGTATTTTACGCGAGCATTCTTTGTTCAAAATTCCGGATACTTATTTGATAGAATAGTATATTTAATTTTAAATAAATTTGGTATTAAGCCCGCGTATTGTCACTTTGTGCAATATAGAATAAATATATAAATAAATATATATGTATATATATATTACACATATATAAACAGTAGTTTATATACATATATGTATAGACTGTATGCCAGAGCCCATTCCCATCCCATCCATTCTTATATCTGCAAAAGTAGGCAGCGCATCCGAGGGCCGGCGCCAACGTTTGTCATTTTGGACTAATGTTGGCATGTGTAGTGGTGTAAGGGTCCAAGTTAAACAAGGTGTACATGATGACTGGTTTATTAAATCTGGATCCCCTCTTCATTATTCATTTACATACCCTCAACCCACACTATATATTTTATATTGAACCTACCCTCAACATCTCCCTTTATATATAATAAATTTACTTAAATTACTATTTAACATCACATCCCATCCTCTATATATAACATTAAGTTCAAAGAGTAAATTAGACTATGATACAATTAGTAATTGCTAATCTTTGGCTAACTGACTGCTTTAGAATTTTTTGTTGTTCAGTTTAAATAGGAAAGAGAAGGGATGAAGGTTCTTTCATTATAGAATTGCATTGAAAGTACGAAGGCGGACGCACCACTCGTCCACTACGGGTCACTGTGTACGAGCCCTGCTCTGGGCCCTGCGCTGGTTCCGTCTGTGCGATTGTTCCACCTGTATAATGTGTGGTATCTAGGTCGTCCCATTTAGAACCTGTTTTATTTTTAACATTAATGTCATTAGGCCCAAGACAACTCGACCCAGGTAATTTCAATATATGATTCCGATTACGACGCAGTACTTTGCCGTTTCTCGTTTCTAGCCAGTAGGAGCGCTCGCCGCGCGCTCGCCCTGTCACCCTCGCTTTTACCCATTTATTATCTTCTCTCATGCGCACAGCCTTATTCGGTTGCAATGGCATCAAATTTTTTGTCCCACGGTCATAATATTGTTTTTGTTTCTGTTTTTTTTTTATCTGGTCTTCTTTAGCGATACGCCTGTTTACCGTTTTTGGCAATAACATTTTATTACACGTAGGCAACCTCGTATTAAGGCGACGGCTCATTAATAATTGTGCTGGCGAGTATTCCTCGCCAGCCAGCGGTGTGTTTCTGAAATTAAGCAGCGCCAACTGCCAGTCCTCACCACTTTCATATGTTTTTAATAAGAGTGCCTTTACTGTTCGCACGTTGCGTTCTGCGAGACCGTTGGACCTAGGATAGTGTGGAGAACTCGTCACGTGGACGAATTCCCACAACTGACAAAATTTTTTAAAGTCATCGGATGTAAACTGAGTGCCGTTGTCCGTGATTATTTTTTTAGGTATTCCGAATCTGCCGAAAATGTCTTTTAGGGCTCTAATTACCGTCAAGCTTTGCATATTGGTCATTACCGTCACTTAAATCGCTCTCCGGTACGTGGCCTCGATTTGAGGACTCGTCTACCCCATCGGTTATCAGTACTGCCCATTGTCACTTTATCATGCTGATTCTATCAACAATGTCGGTAACTTTAGTTCTTTAGAGAATCTCTTCATTTCAGATCTTATCCCGCAACGAAACTCCGAGCATAGCTCGCTGGCCAACATTAATCATTCAAAAGTGTACCAAAATTATATTTCGAAAGTGTATTTACCGAAGGCAATTACGAGTGACTGGACTCGTACAACACGCGACTACGCATACCTCAACAAGCTTCATTTCCTGTCATGTGTTTTATAATACAAATCATTATCATAACGGGCCCTTTTATGAAATTAGTAGCTTCTATGAAATAGATTTCATATTTTCTTGGCTTATCCGCCTTTTACGAAACGCCGTAGAATTAACAACTGACAATTAATAATAATGTTCACTTCAGTTTGACAACGTCGCTTCTGCAACCGAAAACTTTAAAATAAACAAAAAAGTCCAAATAACAATAATGACAAAGAAACAGCAATTCTGTCAGCGCTATAGTTGGCAATTCTATTTTTGCCTAACAAAAACCAATGCAAGTAGAATGCATGACGTAACCGGTTATACCCGGTTAATAATCCGGATAAAATATCCGTGTACTTTATCCGTTGGCACATCGCCAGATAGATATATTCGGATACGGTCCAAGGCTAATTTACATACGAGTAAAGGGCTGCCATATTAAATTATAAGGGTTTGAAATTTAGGTTATTGCTGTATAACATGACAGCGGGCCTTTCATCGTGTTACGTGATGTTTTTTGTAAAATAACGTTGTAGAAAACGTCAGGGATGTTTTCCTGTGTGAAGATCTACGTCTGAATAGACTGTACTTTAAAAGGATAATCCTGTCGCAGTTCCAAGATGAAACAAGCCCATTTCCAAGATCATTTCATACCCATAGTTATTATACGATGTAATGTAGCGAATCGTAAAAAATGTTACCTTATATTATAAATTGAATAGATTTAATCAAAATTAAATTTTGAATAAATTATTTTTAACTACAACGCAGACAAATCGTCATTCGGTTTTATGATGTATTTCTCCGAATTTTAATATAAAATGTCAAATATTAACAATGCTTCTACGCGCGTGCTTAGAAGGATGTAGATTACACAAATAAATAAACATGTAATTATTTCTATAAATAAATAATAAATAATAATAAATATTTATTTGTGTAGATTCACAAATAAATAATGCATGATAGGTCGATCTGATATGACCAATATGAGAAAGACTGCCTGAAAGCAAACGAATAGTTTGTTCATTGCCTTAAACCTACTTTTAAATGTAAAAAATACAAAGTTTTGAAAATCACAAATGAGTAATCAATCGTTATTAATCATTCATTTCATTGAACGACTCATGTCAGTTCATGAGACACGCTCAGTAATTTATTGCTATTAAAAAACTGTAATCATGAAACTTCCTATTACTTTAAAATGCAGTCGTGCTGCGCTTGTTATGCCCTTGACACGGAAATGGTATTTCTTTTTCAAGCTGCATTCTTTTCAGCGAATGATAGCTTGTAAAATTTTAGAAAATCACAGTAACGATTATTTCAAAATGATTATGATGTGTCCATTAAAATGTTCACGTTTCAACTAATTCACTATCAGATGCAAAAACTGTGCAGGACATGCTATTGCTAACGAACAATTACGGAGTATCTGAGAGGTAGGTATAAGGTAAAGGTAAAAGTCCAGTTTTTTTGTCTCCAATTTCCAGTCCAGCCATGTGGCGTCGGCCGGCTTTAGAATATCACCACGCCAACTCCAGGCGTGGTTGTCCAGGTGTCTAAAAGGCGACTAAGAGATAACATCAGCTGCTACCGCAGACCCTGATAAACTACACCCCCTCTAAGAGAGTAGACTCGAAAGCCCGCTTGGCCAGCGTGACTTTTAAGAATGGTCTTAAAAGTGCCATGAGGGTTGTATGGACAACCCTCATGCACAACTCACAAGACACAAGATAAAAAGATATTTTTATTACTTATTTGCAATGCGATATGTCAAATATTCTATACAATAACAATCAACCCAGCGAATAAGTTCCTGCACATTTGCCAAAAATCTCGAATTAAATACAACAGACCATATTTTGATTACTATTTAAGATATACACGTAAATGAATAAAAACTTAGCTCTAGGCCAAGTTTCAGACACAATGTGGACATGCTCTTTGACATTATTCTATTGTACTGCAGTGATCTTAAACTTCTTTAGATTAGCCTACAATGCAGTTTGAATACAAATACGACACATAAGAATATTTAGATCTATATATCTGCACTGTCATTACAGTGCATTGCAGATGTAGAATGATATACGGTAGTGCAGATAGATTGAAATACAATAGAAAAACAGAAATAGAAATTCGCGATGAGCGACCTCTAAATATTAATATTAAGGGCTCTGGTTTTAATTAACAGGCATCTTTTTTCATCTCCCCAAAGTATTTAAGAGGGGATTTAAAAAATAAAATTGTCGATTTTTTTAACCAGTCTAATTAATATATATATATGTAGATACACGTGAATACGTTTTCATCAAAATGGTTTCTTTGATGTTTGTTTAATTATAAGATACTTATGAATATGAACTTATGTGAGATCTGATATTGTACATACGGCGTTGATAATGATTCCCGAGGGAACTCTATATTGTATCTGGATAACTCTATAGATATGTTAACCCGGCACATAGGCTATAACTGTGCCAAGTTTCATTTAAATCTATCCAGTGTCTTTTGCGTGATGCGCGTTCACTCAGACAAAAATTGCAAAAAAAAAATATTTACGGCTCTATATCATTCGTATTTTATATTACAATCACTTTTTTCAAAAACATTTCATGTAACAGACAGACACGGCTTTGTTACAATCTTATTATATGTATGGATATATTTATGATAAGACATATAAATTATTTTCTAAAATATTTATTAGAATGAAAGAAGACAAGAAATTTCGGTAAAAGGCCAAGTCACAAACATTTTGCCTTCTAACATCATCACATAGATTACAGTAAATGTACCTACGTGTTATTTTCCTACCCAAACACACGACAATTACGTAAGGTGTCGTCCCAAATGGCACAAAAGCGACACGTAAAGGGGCGCATACATTTTCAGGGTAATTTGTTCAATGATATACCCACCCCTCGTTACCATCCTTGCGGTCGACATTATTTGACCTTTTCTATCCTGTCGACCTTTTTAATCCTTCTTTTCTACAGTGCTTTAATTCTGTTCCAATAATTTGAAATGTTTAGCTGAATCTTGTAATTATGTGTATTTTAGGATCTGTAACAATAAGTTATGTTCTCTAACGTATAACGTGTAATAAATTTAGAAATTACATATGAAAATTGTTGTAAGTATATAAATAAAGATTGTTTTTGATAGATTGGAAAATGAGCGAAAATGAGGTTTAGCATAGATAAGTATTAGTTATATGGTAAGCTTTGCTTATTTGCTTATAAAATGTGCTGCACGAACCTGTCTGATACCTATTTTTTCTCGAGACCTAAGGGGCTGATTTTGTAGCAGCGAGTTTGCTGTGTTGCATGTTTACTGCGGAAGGTTATAGGGAATTTGTTCACCAAAATAGGTCTAATATTTTCAAAAACAACCGATGAGAGTAGTCACAGTTTTTATATCTGTATGATGGTCTGCATTACGTCTGCCCATATCATTGCTCTCGCTATCGCTCTCCCAGATTTGCTGGTAGAAATCTCCTAGGGGGATAAGCGCGCCTTTTGTATGTATTTTCTTTTGTAACTATTTTTATCATTTTTGTATACAATAGAGAATATCAGTAAATAAAACAGATTTTAAGCGATTAACCGCGTGCAAATGTAAGGTTATTCATATAATTGCTCGAGATTGCTAAAGGCTTCAAACATATTGACTCATCAATATGTATACGTCTGCTTTATGAAGAACACTTATTACACGTTATAGAGTTCCTGCATTGCTGTATTTACAACGTAATATACGTTGTATGGGAATAGGTAACCTAAGTAGGTAAGTATCTACAGATAGAATTCTCCCAAAAAAGATGCTAGATGGGAATACCGCCTTGCTTTTACACGGTTACTAAGTTAATTAAGAACTTATAACAAAGTTATGTCCGTTAGTCCTCATACAACTTTTAAACTAAATAACTGTCTGAAAACAATTGTTTCAACTACAGCAAATATTTTAATTAAAGAGTGATTTACTAGAATGCCCGCGTGACTACTGTGACGGTGACAAGAATGTATTTATGAGATTTCTCTTGTGGAGGCGCAAACAATGACCGAAAAGCGAAGTAAGCTCTACTATACAGTTTAATACTTAATAACTTTTATAGTTACCATAATTTGACCAAATCACATAACGAGTCTTTCAAAAGGATTTTTAAAAGGCTATTGCGGCCATCTTTAAAAAGATATATCTCTCATATTAATTACCAGTGATGTTTATTAATCATGGAAAATTACACAACTTAACAACCCGTGGAAATGATTAAACTTTACTATCAAAATGACTGTTCAGTTCGTGGAACGTTCCGTGCGTTGCGTGAAACTTGTGGTCAGAATAATCGGCCTGTTGAGTCCTCAATTCGACGTCTAATCAACGAATTCGAAGAAACCGGGTCAGTTGAGGATTGAACACCTGCTGCAGAACGTCTATAACAGATGGACGTTATAAACACGATTTATTTAAATAGAATCTGTGAACCTTTCTGGTATACGTTTTTTTTTTTTGTTTTGACATAAAATTAAACTTTAGATACGGGTACTTATATTTTTTTATTTATTCAACAAAACTACGTGCATTTCTTAATATTGAATGTCATAAATCCTTTACTGTTATGTGTGTGATTTACATTTTCCCTTTTCATGACCCACATTTTGGTCCATTTGCAATCTTACCAGTACCATAGCTTATGTGTTCAATATTATTGTTGATTCGGGTGTCAATTATTCTATGAGATAAAGTTTTTGTCTTACAGGTTGTAACACACAGAATGTGGAAATAAATGCAGCTTGGACGCGGTGCGGCTAAATATACATGGCGTCGCTAGGGCGCCACGGGTTTCACCTGGAATCTTAGGGTTTGAAGGATGCTTGCCGGGACTACGGGTTAACATTGTAAATCTCCGGGCGATGTCCTGTATTCAAGAATCAAGTTGACTTAGTAAGCATTAATACTTTTATAGACTCTTTTAAAGATTACTGTTGTTATTCAAATGCAATTTAAAGCGTTGTTGTGTATCAAATACAGTATATCTTGTGTCAATTAATTATTATTAAGAATTTAATATTAAGTAACGGGCCAAGAACAGTAATATGTGTTACAGTTTATAACTTTAAATTGATAATTTACTACTAAATTTTCTGTTTTATTTTTGTCACATTTTATTAAATCTCCGGGTTACGGTATTCCGAAGGTGGCAACCCTACGCGCTGTGCCCGTCCCACTCTTGAATAGACTTATGAGACAAAGTGCATTTGCGTTTCTGATTGGGCTGAAATTTATTTTTTACGGATGAGATAAAAAAAATATTTTATAAAAAGAAAAATGCGTATTTTGGGTAGTAGTAAGCCTTAGAATAGGCCTATATCCAGCAATAATAAATGATTTATTAATTTATTGAATCAAAACAACAACACACTGTACATAGTATGATAACAACACACTGTACATAGTATGATAACAAAATTCATTTTGAGATCAAATAGCTTGGCAAAGTAATATCCGATTTTGTAGCCATCCCCTGCACTAGCCATGGAATGGTAAGTATAATTCCGCTTCCGTTTATAACTTGCCCTATATAGGAAGCCATATTTCAGTCGTACTCGTTGCCACACAGAGTAATAATTTACGTGGCGTGATACGAATTTATTGCATAGCTTCATTTGCATACTTTGTGTGGCATCATTCATATGTAATGAATTCGAGTGAAGTAGCAATAACAAATAGGCATTATTTGTACACCCATTGCATATAATTGCAATTAGCGAGAACTACGAGGTAGGGGACTGGTAGGGGGAGAGTGCATGCTGTATTCCCACAGCCACTGGGCGCACTCGACTGGCCATGTTACCCTTCTCTCACAGAAGACTATCTAGAAATGTCTGCATTTCCTACTTTATCGTATTTCCCCAATGCTCGTACGTGTTTCGGTAGTGAGTGAGATATGCCCGAGCCCATTACCATCCCATTCTCTCCCTCCCCATTTTCCCAATCCATTTCTTAATCTGCAAAGGTAGACAGCGCATCCAGGAGCGTGCCAACGTTTGTCATTCTGGACTGATGTTGGCGTGTATCGCGGATGTCTATGGACGACAATATCCACTTACCATCAGGTGGACTGTATGCTCGTCTGCCACATTTTTTCTATAAAAAAAAACTACAAGAACAGAATCCTCAATCGTTCTAACAGTGAAACCGAATACATGTCTGAAATATATTTATTTGAAATGTCGAATGAAAAAAGGCTACCGCAAGACATTACACTGATTTTTGATTCAGATTTATGAGGCTTTGCTTTCGCAAATCTGAATAATTTAACCGCTCCAAAAATCCAAATCATTCTTATGCCTAATATACTTAAGGACCAAAACCGGCGCGCGCTTTGTCACTGACTGAGCCAAACATGTGTTAAGAATGTCCCTTCTTTTTCATTAATTACTTTATGAAGCTCCGCCGTTAGATCTTAATTATCGGGAGTGATAAATGGAGACTAAATCCTGTTGTTAAGATAAGTAGAAACAGTAATTTATAATTGAGCCTATAATTAATGTGTGACCTGGTAGTAAATGGTAGTACTGGTAGTAATTGGTAAATTTTGATACAGCTGTCAACAGTATACTCACACATGTTGACAACTTACAATTTTTGTGGCAAAAAGAATTGAAGTAGGTATATAAATAGCGACTCCTTTTTAAATTTAAATCATAGGATTAACCAGTGGTTAGTTAGTAATCATAAGTTTGGTTAGTTATAATAAAAATAGAGTTTCCTTGTACATTAACTAAAATGTAAAAGTTGTAAACAAAACTAGCCCAAACTTTATTCGAAGAACAACAGCGTTACCAAAACTGACATTGAATCGACACCGTAAATATTCGTAAAACAAAAAGCGAATCAAACAACACATAAATTCCAGTATTTTTATGATCTTTCCGTTGTAGGATGCATAAATCTGTATCGGCATAAACTAATCATAACTTTCAGTGATTCTTTGCTTCGGCCGATTCACACACTTCGGTACAAAAATAAGGGGCCGAGTTTTTGAGATCAAATGTTTATTTCATTCAGTTTTTAGATCGTATCAATGACGTCAGACACAAAACAGTGCTTATCTATTATGATTTGAGAATAACTGAACTTCTTAAATGTACATAAAACTACTTTCAATTTGGTTTCTATAGAATAAGTTGATGAACTGAAAATAACTTTTACAGCAAATATATCGCTTACAGTGTTTACAAGAAAAATATTAAACGAGAAATTCTAGACGACGCTCAACTCGACAAATGATACCGTCGCTTTTATTAAAAAGAAAATTGTATTATAACACTGGGTACAAGCTTGTAGATTGATATTGTACATCGAGTTCTTCTATTCTATTTGATACGGGTATTGAGAAATAGAAATGAAAACACACAAATGTTTCTGATGATATTTATGGTCTGGATACTCTTCATATTTATCTGTTTTTTTTTCTGTAATTTCATTGTAGCTAGATAATTGTCGCTTTCCTCTCTGAAAACGCCATATTTCACCTTAGAACACCCTTAGAACAATAACGCTGTAAGAACGTACCGTATCTTCCCTTTTGCTTTGACCTAAGCCGTAGCGTACGTTATTTCATTCTGCTACGCTACGTTGGAAGATATCGGGGCAGACCTCTTGTAATTTACAAAAAATATTTTCTAGACAAATTACTAACTAAGAAATCATAAGTATTATAGATTAAGTGACGTCAGGAGGTGATGTCTATCGATAGAAGTAAAAAAAGTAACGAAGGATTTATTTTTATTTATATAGGTAACAAACATCTATTTTTTTAACTATCAGTATTATTAAGGTCCATTTCCTATAATTTTATTCGAATTATTAAGACAAAGTACCTACTGACAATATATTGTCAGTCTAATTTTAATAACTTAATGATTTTCAACACGGAATGGTCAGGGTTGCCGTCAAAGAACTGACGAGGTGATCTGTCATCCAATGGCTGGAAGTCGCGGTTCCTATCATCTGACAGCTGTTTGACAGCTCAGCCACCATCTTGGAACCGTTCCAGGACCACGTTAACCCAGTACAACAGTTCCGTGAACTAGTTCTTTTTGTGAAAGCTAAGAAAGCAATAAGAAAAATCTTGAAGAAAAACAACTAACTAGTTATGCAAAGATTTATGTTCTAGTTTTCTTATAAACAAATTATAAATGTCTTTGGAAATGTCAGAGACGACTTAATACAACATTAAAAATTTTGTTATAATCCCCGAACGGTTGAAAAGAAAACTCTCATTACTTTCGAAAAAGGTTAAAATAATCTTGTTTCTATTGTAGGTACATTCGATAAACTCTCGTTACGCACGACGATGGTGACAGGTCGAATTAAACTATTGCAGATTGTCAACAAGACTGGTGCGTTTTTATTTTATCCTTTTCAAAGGTAATATAATGAGAGCTTATTTCTTCAACTGCCGAGGGTTTTATAAAAAAATGTGTTTTTTATTTGTAACTTTTTATTTAAGAATATATAACAATATTCATTTTCTTAAATGTATCTAAGTGCAACCATTATCAGAAAACTTTCTCTGAGAGCAAACATTACTGTAATACGTCATAATATCAATAGCAAACTAATTTGAGTCGGTTTGATTAAACATTAATTTATTGTCTGTGCCGATGATTAATTTCGCAAAAACTTTAATACAAATACTTGATAATTAAAAATTGCTCTTTGTATTGCGTTAAGTATACTTTAGAGTATATATAAATACTTGTTAATTAACAATTGCTCTTTGTATAATTAACAATATAGACGTACAAAAGTTAGTCGGACTTCAACAGGCTAGCTGGGAGCTTTTTAACAGAAGACTCAATTCCATCTTATTCAATTTCGTCCCACCCCATGCCATCCATCGGGGAGTTTGATGTGAAGAAGGCAACCCCATATCTCATTATGTTAAATATATATTATGATCTTTATATTTCGCTATTATATAAATTACATGCCAAAATCAGTCAAAAATGAGAACAGTTAACACATCCGCAAAGGCATGTCATATTACTCCATCCATCTCGCTTTTTTTCCATAAAATTTTGAAGTAACTTTTCGTCTTTATTGACCAATTTCAGCCAACAACAAGCTTTCTGTGTATTGCTTTTATCTTCATCCATAAAGTCATTCGTTCATTCCATGCAACATTGAACAATGATTTTTTAGTATCATCGTAAATTAGTCGTGACACTTAATTCTTTGCAGCCCATAAAAATGGTCACGTAGCGTTTAACCCGCAACTTCGTTCACTTGGGAATAATTTGTGTAAAAATCTGCAAAAATACACGTGTAAAAATTTGTATAAATGTTATACACCACTGCAGTTGATGTAGCGATTTAGATATACCGTACCATCAGCCTATGTCTCTCCACTGCTGGATATAGGTCTTTTGCTTTCTCATCCAACCACCAGCAGCTAACTTTTTCAACTCGTCAGTTCACCTGGTCGGAGAGACACTACTGTATCATAGTATATATCTGTCCAATTATATTATACCTTAGATTCTATTAAAATCCGTTTAATAGTTTTCACACTCATGGAGTTATCAAAAAACACGAAAAAATACCCTTGTTTAATCTTCTCTCTATTGGAAATATACATACTTACGTTTCAAGGAATAATATCTCTATATATATAAAATTCTCGTGTCACAATGTTCGTTCCCGTACTCCTCCGAAACGGCTTGACCGATTCTCATGAAATTTTGTGAGCATATTGAGTAGGTCTGAGAATCGGCCAACATCTATTTTTCATACCCCTTAGTGATAAGGGTTGTCCACCCTTAGCGCCATCTGTTGGGCAGCCACAGCAACGCGTGGCCGGGCACAGCTAGTTATAATATAATTATCCACAGTTCTGTATTTTTTAGTTCTAATTTTTATGGATTATTATTTAGTTATTAAGTAAATAAATTTACAAACTTACAAAGTATTAAAAATTTAGTTCTCTCTTACTGCAACAGCACAAGAGAACAAATCCATCTTCATCTATCCCTCTACCAATTCTCTGACTGAGGAATTGTCATTTATAGTGGCAAACGTCACAACGATGTCATAATAAGTATTAAAATCATTAGTATTTACGTAGAGAGACTCCATAAGATATCCGTCTCAATTATAGGAACACATTCCATTCATTCAAATTGGGACAGGGGGGGTCGAAGACACGTGGATTTATTGCGCAGTTGGTTCATACTGATGCATTGAATATCACTGAGAAAGTATTGTTTGAACACATGTGAAGAAACTACGTAGTCTCTTCAGTGTCTATTTTAATAAAACACCTTTTGATTGTTGTGAGATTTAGATGAATCTAACCCTACTGCGGAGATGACGACTTTCGAATTTCGAAAAATTTCACTATATCTCGATTAAGAAATCAGACGTATGTACGTCCTCCTTAAAAGCGCTCCTTTAAAACAAAAAATGGTCTATACTTACCGTTGATTAGAACTGATATTTAAAGAAACGGTACATATTATATCTTATTCGAATATTTAACAAACTATCGAATGATATTAAGACCATTCTGTGGTTAAATTCAAATATAATTTAAAACGATGGCCTATTGAACAGGGTTTATTATATAGAGTTTCGTAATAATTCTTCGTTAGATATTAAATTGTTAGATACAAGGTTTTTTTTACTATGTGCCTATATATACTATATGCCTGATCGGTGTTCCGTTTTACTTACTGAGAATAGCTAATACGACCTAACAGTAACATACAGCCCAACAACAAATAAAATTCTTATTCTCTTATAAGGTCATCAGTTACAATCCAAACTCTAATTTAGCATATAACGAAAGTAGTAGGCAAATTTAATGAATATCTTAACGGAATGAAATGAATTTTGTCAGAAAAATTACTTCGATTTTTCTATCATAAATCAGTTTGAGTTCGCAGGTGAGCCAAATCGATTCATTAGTAATAGATCGGGATAAAATGTATCTACCTTAAATGTTAAGCCGTCACAAGATATAACTATTAAATTAATTAGCTTTATTAAATTTTGTCAAGTTTATTAGAAGAACGAAGGTGAAGCGAGTGAAGGCAGAGAAATTAAAAACGCTCTTTCAAATACTTAGGAGCTGATGGATTAACGAGTATACCTACAGTAGATTAGGGAAAGGATATGGGTATCCCGTCTCAGAGACGTATAGTAATTTTTATTAATTTAAAACTATTTATTTTAATTAGTCAAAAACATATTGTTTTGTTCATCATATTTAAATATAAGTCATTTAAAAGAGAATAATTGAAGGTCAAAAAACAATGATCATGGCTTAAGCGAAGGTCCCATTGGTCCAGACTGGCCCAATAAAATCGTGAATATGTAGGACGAAAATAGCTTAAGAAACAGGTGCTATCTCATATAACGAGGGCAGAGGTCGAGAGACAAACCCTGCATAATAATCCCATATTTCACTTGGGAAACCTCTAATAATCGAAAAGAACTGGTGAACGCAAATAGTGAGAAATCTATGAATGTCGGTAAAGTAGTGAAGTTGCACCTCGTGTAACGTGCCTATAATACCACCTAATAGAGGCTTACTAGCTGAAACTTTGTTTCAGTGAATTGTATTATTAGGTTTTCTTTTAATTAGCCTAATAGCCTAATACTGCTGGGCAAAGGCCTCCCCCATTTCAAGTTCTTCGATGTGTAGCCACCTTCCCCCATCCCTCATCGAAAGCATCGAGGTCGTCTCGCCACCTTCGCCTAGGTCTTCCTCGACATCTGTGTCTCTACATTAGTCGCGACTTACAGCTAACATCGTCTCAAGCTAACGTTACCTGCCCGCAATACACCCTTCTAACTAACGAACAAGGGTATGGTGGATATACCCCCACCAACTCGCACCCAACGAGCGGTGGGAATAAAGATCCAAACCCTCCATGAAACACTCGCCCTCGCTACATCGGTAGTCAGACTAGTTCTGGGGCAGGGAGAGCTAAGAATCCCCGAGCGGGATCGATCAACCGTCAAACGACTTATTAGGTATGACATTATTAAAAACATAATTCCCTGCTTAAGGTTCAGAGTTATAGTTAGGTTACATCAACTGTTACATTAGTACTTAAATGTAACCTAAGTTAGTAAAATAACATGAACATGAAAGAACTATAGATTTTTAACCTAAACTAATTGTAATTAACCCGTGGGTGTCGTAAAAGACTACTAACGGATAACAAAACCGCTACCACAAACTTTAAAGATATCTACCACTTCTAAAAGAGTGGACTCGCCAATCAGCTCTGCCAGCGTGCCATTTTCAGGCCATATATCACTCATGTACAAGACAATATGCATGAGAAGGCCCATGTCCAGCAGTGGACGAACTTTTGTAACTCCCTTCCGTGCATGGGGACCGCCGTCCACACTTTTCTCTTTCACTTCGCCATGTCTTTGAAATCGTCTGCAAAATGTTGGCAGTTACTTAAGTATTTCTTTGTGACCTCTCAATAGATTGTTGCTCAAATGGTACAATGATCAATTATAGTACTATTGAACAAAAATATTATTAACTATAGTAGCTTTCAGCGCCGGCTCTAGCTCATGTAGCGCCCGGGTGCAGGACGCCCTCTAGTAGGCGTTTTGAACTCTTTGGAGGTGTCGCGAGCGGCGCTCGGCGCCCCCTAAGACCCTGCGCCCGTGTGCACCGCACCCCCTGCACCATAGGTAAAGCCGGCACTGAATTCAGCGCTCGACAGGTGCACCGCACCCCTTGCACCCCCTGGTAAAGACGGCCCTGGTAGCTTTATTATTAATAAGCAACGATAGCCAAGGACTACGACTCGCGCGATCACCGACAGAACCTCTAAATCGCTGACATAATCTTTAATTAATTAGTAAAACTACATTTAAGTTCCATGAAAAACAAACAAAAAGTATTGTAAAATAATTGGTAAAGCAAAAGCATTTTTTTAATCAATAATTATTGCTGAAACTCAGGCCCTATTTTCTGTACTAATTTCACTTGATTTAATGTCACAAAGTATCCATTTAGAGGTATCATATACTCATTTAAGTACGTACTTAAGTTGAAATTAATCCCGCTTTAAACAGCCACATGCTTCCAACAGTAATTTGGATGTAGTTTAATCCGAGCACATCGTGAGAGCGGACTAGGTAATTGTATATTATGTGGTTAAAAAAGGCCATATTTGTTTAGACAAATGTAAACATTGTCTGAGAAACGGGACCTAATGGTCGGCTCTTTAAAATATAAAAAAATATGATACATTTTTTATTGTTTTCTTAGAATATGTTTCTATAAATAGAACAGGATAAATTAAACAGGATCTTGAAACAACGAAATTTTAAATTAATAAGTCGATACCAATGATAAATAAAGAAGAAAAAAAGTAAGAAAAACACTTATTTGTAGACACAAAACACTATAATTAACATTTAACAAATAGCACGGACCAGATATAGTGGGGTGTAATTGTGTGTCGACAAAAAGGTCAGGTGCTCAGTACCTATGTGCTGCAACACCGCAGAGGGTTACAGCGCTGGTTTTCAGATACATCCTAAAAAAGGTTACGTGTAAGTTGGAGGGGGAGAGTGCACGCTGCAATCCAACAGCATTCGACTAGCCTCGTCACCCGGGTTCCTCTCTGACAGAAGGACGAGAATGGGCTCTGGCACATCTCACTCACTACCGAAACACGTACATAGATTAGGGAAATAAAAGTGAAAAATGCAGTACATTTCAAGGTAGTCTTCTGTGAGAAAGGGGTAACGTGGCCAGTCGAGTGCGCCCAGCGGCTGTTGGATTGCAGCGTGCACTCTCCCCCTCAATTATTCTCACCAATAATTCTTCCCATTGAATAAATCCGATCGTATGCCAAAAAATCCTACACAAACCTGTCAGAGTCGAACGAAAGAAGAGTATTCCAGGCACCAGCTTATAAAGGCGTCGAAGATTACTCTAACAAGTTATCGGGCGCCAATACTATACTTTGACATTAGCTCATGTTTCTCCACTGATGAAATTTACAAAGATGCAATGGCAGCGCATTTGTGGACGTGCAAACATTCGTCAATTTGTGACGCAGTATCCGTAGATGTATCAACACGCCAGGAGTATCCATTTATCACCAGTTGAACTATCTGTCACTTTCTTTCTATAAAAAGTCCTGTTGATGTTCGTCTCCTGATTTATTATACCCTTTGTATAGGCATACTCTTTCCCGGTCAATAACCTTTACTTTATACCCTCTTTTCTCGCAAAGAATTTCAGTAATGGATGTATAACATGACCTTGGAAGCGAACTATTGTTAAGCTATTGTTAACCCCGATAAAAGAAGTATTAAATGTTGTAGGTGTGTTGACCTCTCCCTTTATTACCCTTTAGTGTTACATAGTAATAGTACATTATTACATAATACACTATCACTATAAAATAATAATTATGGGGTAGACGAGTTTTCAAATGAAGGCCTCCTATTATTTGTTACATAGTAACAATACATAGTATCATATCATACCATCAGCCTATGTCTCTCCACTGCTGAATATAAGCCTTTCCCAAAGCTCGCCACGACACACGATCCTCGACTCGTCCCATTCAACCATCACCGGCGAATTTCTTTAAGTCGTCAGTCCACCTGGCAGGAAGGCGTCCCACACTGCGCTTCCCTGTACGTAGCCCAATGGACTATTGGTCCTGCGGCAAATATGACCTGCCCATTGTCACTTCAACATGCCGATTCTATCTATGTCTATGTCTAGAGCTATGTCGGTGACTTTAGTTCTTTGGCGAATGTCTTCGATTCGGATCGTATCCCGCAAAAATAGCTCTCTCCATAGCTCGCTGAGTGACTTTGAACTTACGGATCAAGCCTACCGTTAGAGGCCACGTTAGAGACACACTGTGGCAGATTATACAGAAGACCGAAGAGTATAATCAGCCTTTGTGTCTTGTCTTTGTGGACTACGAGAAAGCCTTCTACTCTATCGAGACCTGGGCTGTTCTGGAATCTTTGCAGCGGTGCCAAGTCGATTGGCGATTTATATCGATGTGCTGAAATGTCTGTATAACATTGCGAACATGACTGTCCGGATCCAAGACCAACAGTACGATTCAGCTACCTCGAGGAGTGAGGCAGGGAGATGTAATATTTCCTAAACTGTTCACAAAAGAATTGATAAAAGATATTATTTTCTTGTTCAAGCTTAACAATGCAAATGGTTATCAAGAGAAAGTTATAAAAACCAAACAATAATATTAAACATAATGTGGTTCTATATTTCTATAGCACTTAATCATGACAACTATGTCAACCGTTAAATGGAGTTTAATAAAAACTTTGAAAGGTAAACTTGTAACAGATTTTCGTATAAATTTGATAAAGCTTTTTACTTACTTTTACCGGTTAAATCCATTAAACTTTCGCTTCTGTATCAATTACTAAGGTACAAAGTTAATTTTCTTCAGTCACGAAGTAATATTGTAGCACGAAATAACGTTCTTCTGTTGATCAAAAGTTTGAATATTTTGACATTGAAATGTACATTTCAAAAGATATTCTATAATACATCGTTTTATAATAACTTTTATATCTGTCTCCGTTTTGCAATTTCCTTTCATATATTCCGCGATATGTGTAGTTACACATTTGATTGTTTTTATTAATACCATTCAGATTTAAAGTTTTTCTGTTAAAATGAACTCATAGGTATTTTATAGTAACGATGCACGGAAATAAATATATTTCAATTTGAATTCAACTGGACTTTTTTTAATTCATTTATTTCCCGAAAACAAAAACTAACTGAAATAAAAATACAATAAATCTTCATAGCACAATTAAGAAATGTAACGTCTGCTTGTTTGCCCGTTTATCAGTTACCCACTTTTATGTATCACGCAAGAACCCCTGAAGAGATTTTTTTTTTTTTAAGACAAACCAAGGCAAAAAAATCCATCATGGACACCTGGGAATGGAGGCCCAGGTAGTGCCGGACTCCTACCGGCTAAAAACCTTGATTTGTCATGCTTCGTGTCCTCTGACATGGGGATCAGAGCCTGTGTCTTCAGTATTTTTATTTTTTGACATTCTTTTTTAATCCCCTGTTTTTATTTATTTCTTATTTTTCTTTTTAATTCTTTTTTATTATGTTTCTTGTTTGTTTTTCTTTTATTTCTTTTTTGCTTTTTTTTTGTATAGGTTAAGGCTATGTGAGTACAGGCTATTTTTATCCGAGCCGCAGGTTCCCGTGAGTTTTCGAGCTACAAAACTTTTTTTCATTCGGGCAGTCGCGTTTATCATTCTGGACTGCATTTTCGGCATGCATTGTGGATGCAGCAGGGTAGCAGTATCCACTTACCATCAGATGGACTATTTGCTCGTTATGAATACTATGAAAATATTATGAATACTGTGCGACATCATAAGTTTTTCTCTTTTTACTATTCATGGAAAAAGTTCTACAGATAAACCTTTTTTTCACTCGGATGAGTTACTTTTATTGTCGCCATCGCTTTTAGTTGCTGAAATAGAAATGGTTCCGTCTAAGAGTTGGATCTGATATAATCCGAAGAAAAGTTGAACGTTATTACCCAATTATGGTCATTCCCACTCTCAGTATAACGACCTAATTTTAAGTATCGCGGGCAAAATATTAAAAAAAAAACTTATTTCTTTATTGGTACACCAGATGGATGTTTATAAAAAGCTTAATACAATAATAATAACTTGTTACAAAAATTGGTCACATGTAAACATTCCTATATATAGGTACACATAACACTCAACGGTTATTTAGTGCTAACACCTAACAAAAATCAAACATAGCTTAACAGAAGAATTAAATTGACATTAACAGAAGAATTAAATACTAAAAAACAGAAGAAAATCAGCTGGTATTCTTTGGAGGAACCCTGAGCCTGTACGATCTGAGTAAGCGTTGCAGTGTTTTTTAAACGGTTTTATTTAGCTCGACCCGTACGGAATTTATTTGTTTATTTATTTGGGTCAAAATTAGAAATTGAAATTTAAGCACCTTCCCGTTGTCAGATTGATCTGAAATTTGGTACACACATTTAATTTAGATGACAATACAATATAATAAAATCAATAACATTATAAATCTAAGATGGCCGCCGATACAAAATGGCGGATTACATATTTTTCCTTAACCCCCTCAATATGGGTATCAAATGAAAGGGCTACACGTAGTTTTCAGTGCACATAAAATATAAAACCGTTTAACTTAAAAGTTTTTTAAGATTGTTATTTTATTATTATTATTTTAAGGAACTTTTATGCCTTGGTACATGTCAGTTCCATCTTTCTATAAACTTACATTCTACAACATTAAAATAGGTAGATACCAATATATCAGCCCTAGTGAGGGCTCACGAATCTGTACAAACTAAATGCTGCTCGTGAATTAGGTTCTCCTAGTATCTTATGGAACATACAAACATCATTCCTGTTCAGATCGAGAGCCCTCACTGAGGCCTCCTTTATCACTCTATCAGATACAATAGTACCCGTGTACATCCTTAAAGGATGATCAATTGAGGGTAACAATTCAGAGTATTCAGGGAATAAATTCAACTAAACAAGCAAGCTTTATATTTAAAACAGTACCCATAGTAATTGTTTGATCTCACCGGTCGTCCCAAACCCGATATTAGGACTTCGATATTGGAAAGCTTGAGGGCACACTACTTTTTATTTGTCTTCCAATATAGTACTCGTTTTCTTTGTCTAGTGCCTTTGTAACACGAACTGAAATCGCCCGTATTCCCCTGCTTTTTCAATTTAGTGAGCGCCAATTTTACTTACTTTCCCCTTTACTTTTGAAAGAAATCGCAGGTTTAAAATGTATCTTAATTTTTGTGGATACCGCATAGAATCCGCAATGAGTTGGAGAATTTAGAATTTTCGCTAGTTTTAACTCGTGGGTTGATTCATTGTCATTACAAAAAATAAATTACGCTGTCCGTATGTGTGTGTGAAAAAACTATTAAATGGGTAATTCTCCAACTGCGTAACTATGCAAACATCCACTGACTTGAAAATAATTTTTGACGACGAGAACTTTAATTACTTTTTTTAGACAAATTTTTAAGCAGTGTAATTGAAATAGTGCTTGTTACTTCTAGAAATACTTTTTATAATATGTAGTATATGTCCTGAAACTGGTAATGACAACTATATTATTAATAGTATCAATAAACGTCATTACCGTAATTTTCTCTAGTCAATATCTTGTCATTACATCAATGGAGATTCACGTATTTAGTTCAATTACATAGGCCAACGCTACTGATTTATTTTTAAAACGTAACAATATTTTCTTTGCTGAGGCGGTGGTACTCAAAAGTCAGTGATTTATGGACCACTATGAAGAATCATCCTTCTGGTAATGGGACCCTTCCCCCCCCCCCCCTTCCCGTGGTAGTGGGACGTTATAGGCTGATATCATCATTAGCGGATGATAAAATCGTTCGACTCATCTTCAAATTCTTATCATCAAAGTATATAGAAGGCAACCTTCAAGAATTACCAACCGTTCGCTAAAAGGTTTCCGCTGCCAAAAACTTTTCAACTTTTGAGACTTCCGACTATTTGTCACAAACTCGAAGAATGTTTGCATGTAATAAAAACTTGTCTTGTATTCCAAGTTTTATGCTACGAAGCGTTCGCTTCCAAAATACTTCATGTTGTCGAAAACTTCTTGTTAAGCTGACATTATTATGTCTTTCATGCAATTTTGTGACGGTGCCCTTTGTTCGCTTTTTCCTGTATTTCTACCATTATTTTAAGGATAATATTATCTCTTTACAATGTATCGCGTTGCTTATATCTCTTTCGTCTGGCATTTTTCACGCATACAATATAATATAGAACAAAGAAGTAGTAACAATGGTAACAATATTTATGGTTATGAGGGGAAGAGTGCACGCTACAATCGAACAGCTGCTGGGCGCACTCGACTGGCCACGTTACCACTCTCTTACAGAAGACTACCTTGAAATGTACTGCATTTTCCACTTTATCTTATTTCCCCAATGTACGTACGTGTTTCGGTAGTGAGTGAGATGTGCCAGAGCCCCTTCCCATCCTATCCCTCCCCATTTTCCCAACCGTTTCCCCAAATCCATTCCTATATCTCCAAAGGTAGGTTTGTCATTTTGAATAATGTTGGCATGTATCGCGGATGTCTATGGGTGACAGTATCCACTTACTTGCCATCAGGTGGACTGTATACTCGTCTGCCGCCTTCGGTAGGTAGGTAACAATAATGTAGGCAACATTTGATACAATTTTTTCAGTAACATACTTTGGATTTTGGAATAGATTTATTGGTAAACTCACCTCCGGTCTACCTGTAGATGCCTATGGAATATATAGGTAGCATACAACAAGCAGCAAATTTGATTTTCACTTTTTAATTTGTTTTCAATATTTTGTTTAATGTATAATATATTTAATATTATTTTTATTTTTTATACGCAGACAGCTTTAAAATTATTATCTAAAAAGTTTTTTTTGTAATAAACTTTTTTGTTTCCTATACAATAAATACCTAAAGCAATAATTATGATTATTGGCATTTTTCCAAATAGTTTTCGTCAAGGGCGGACAAGCAAATCCTCCGATATATACAGCTATATATACAGCTATATTTTTCGACCTTGCCAAATATAGCTCTGTACATCACAGAAACAAAGGTCATTCGACAGCCTCTGAAGAGGGAAGTAATACTTCCTAATATTTATTATCCGTACCGTCACAGTTTTAAGCCTGACCTCACAGATCGGTCACTTCAATCATATCAATCACGTATGTGTACTCCGATTTAGTCACCTACGAGTATACCTATTCCACTTCGCTTCTAAATCGTGACAATTTTCTTAGGCTTTGAACGTAGTAACCTATATTTAATTATCTTTTGAAAGTTATATTGCTCGAAATCCAATTCCCCACTTTCCTAGGATTCGATTTCCTGGAAATAACTAAGAAATATCCGATACAGCAAACCATATTTCTAAAGACATAATTGCTTTCAAGAAACAGTAAAGTTTCAAAACTGCGCGAAGTTTCGCCAAGTTTTCCTTCTGAAATTGCAATTGAGCGACTAATTTAATTTTGCATTCAGTTTTCTGAGAATATTGTCGACATTGTATATTTACATATTTTTTACAAATTATATAACATATTTAATTCCTATGCATCATCACAGCCTAATAATAACTTGTTTTTTTTGGAGATCTGTTGCAGGACTGGCAACTGATGGAGTAAACGAGGAACTTTGTAGGGGGAGAGTGCATGTTGCATTCCCACAGCCGCTGGGCGCGCTCGACTGGCCACGTTACCCCTCTCTCACAGAAGACTACCTTGAAATGTACTGCATTTCCCACTTTATCGTATTTACCCAATGTACGTACATGTGTCGGTAGTGAGTGAGATATGCCAGAACCCATTCCCAACCCATTCCTTAATCTGCAAAGGTAGGCAACGCATCTGGCGGCGTGCCAACGTTTGTCATTCTGGACTGATGTTGGCATGTATCGCAGATGGTCGACAGTATCCACTTACCATTAGATGGACTGTATTATGCTCATCTGTCGCCTTTTTCTATATAAAAAAACGAGTATTCGAAAAGAGACCACGTAACGTATCGGTAACGTATTCGTAGCGTGGGACGTGGGCTAAATGAACCGATAACTTTAAAAAAGTCGCCGGCAGAAGCTGGATTATACGAGTAATGAGATGAGATGACAGCGGAAGACGCCTATATATATCCATCATTATATATTTATATAGCAGGTAACTATATCTATACTAATGATATTCTGTAGCAATTGTCCAAATAAGGAAAAGGAAAGCCTTACACATTTCTTTGTATTTAATTTTTTGATGTGGGTATTAAGACGTATTTTTTAAATTTCTTCAAAACTGCAATTACACTTTAATTGCAGACAAGTGCAAGTGATAAGCAATATACCAATTTCAGTCTAGAAATATGCTAAGAAAAAACTAGTGCACAAGTATGTATCGATTAGTAGGGCTTCCGCAGCATGGGTAGGTCACGGAATACGGTTAATACACGAAACGTCACGTTTCCGTCTTGAAAATAGCATAGGTTGTTGAAAAGTAGCTAGTCACGCGCGTTATTTACAATCCCAGATGGAAACAATTCGAATTGGTTCAAAAAGAAAATCCTATGTCTACTTTCTATTTCTTAAATGCGAGTAAAATACTATACAGAAACAGTGGCGATTCGTGATAAAGATCTTTCTAACTCAACAATATACATACTCGTAGAACAAAGAGATAACGTCTTTATTCGCGCTAACCAAGTACAATACAACTTCAATTTTGTTTTCTGTATGGCATTTAACCCAAAATGTTTTAGGGTATTTTTCAAAATATACCGAATTTAATAATGTAAGGAGACTAATTAAATTATTTCATTTTTGATTCTTAATATATCATTCTAACTGGAGCATAGAGCATGCATCGAACCCAAACCGCAGATATGCGGTCATTTCGACCTGAAGCTTATATTATGTTTTGTCTTGAGTTTCAAGTTTTGGTGTACAAATGCGAATACAATACTTATATACTAGTATAGTTTAATTTACAAAATAGTAGATAAAATTTATAAGTAAACTAAAAATACTAAAACTGAGTACTGTACTCATACATGGATTTAGTTCTATCATTAAATAAAAACAATGATACAAAAGGCAGCAGTCCAAGATATATTGACAACACTCAATCTACAATTCAAATCGCTAGTAATAAGGTTTAGAATAGAAGGGATTTGAGTAATCTGAACTGGTAACCCAATTTGCCTACCGACAGTCTGCCGACTGTTTTATTAAATGGGAATTGGGACGCGTTTTTGATTATTTCATCAACTGATTTTTTAGTCTCCTCATACGAGTAACATTGCAATCAGACTAAACTATCGTCGGATGGTTCAATCTGTAATGTGCAGTTATCCAATAGTAACCCTTAGTGAACAACGTGAAAGAAATGTCTTATTTGAGCAAATGGGATATATATGGATTGTATTTAAACGACTTAAAAATTACAACTTACATCTTAAAAAAACTGTAGCAAATGACTACTCTTAACTATCCAACATCCAACAAAACAACCTATTTTTGAATAACTCATTTTGAGTCATTAGGTACTCATTGAGTCATTGCTTTTGAGTCATTACTCATTACAAAGCGAACAGATCCCCCCGAAGCGCTATTTCGTTACTGTCACTAGAGAATCTCTACATAAACTATTTTTAAATTTGCTGCCATCGATTTGCTGCCCATTCGGTATTTTCTATTGGTCATTGAACTATTTCATAATGGACATCTGCCCTAGTATATAGCAGAGTTTCAAAACGTGTGAATACCACTGAGTTACAATCAAGCTGCGTTTGTTGTTGTTTTACGAAAACGAAGAAGAATTCACCATTATTTTAGATTGACCACTATACCGCGGTTTTCTGTTGTTTTCCTTTTTTCAGTATATTACCGTATAAGGCGAAGAATAAATTTATGTCAAAATCAACTATTTTTCAAGGGCACAAATTGAAAATTTATTTTTGTGTTATCGCTTTGAATATCGATATCTATATACATATAATAAAAATGTAACTGATCGCTGTCTGTACATGGAAGATATATGAGAAAAATATTATTGGGGGCCTTTATCAACGCAATAGAACCCAAAACAATGATTGTTAGAATTTTTGTCTGTTTGTCTGTTTATCTATTTGTCTGTGCGTTTGTGCGCGCTAATATTAGAAACGGCTTTACCGATTTGGGTGCGGTTTTCACTAATGTATTGTGGTAAGCTTCACTTAAGATTTAGTATTTGTTTTATTTCAATCAGTTCATAAATAAAAAAGTTATATCAATTTAAAGAATCACGTCGAACATTTGTTTGATAAAAAATAAGCTATAAGAAATAATGTGTGTGATCGTTTTTGAAATACCAAATACCCCTAAGAAGGTAAAGACGGTGTTTATAAACTAAAGTCCACGCGGACGAAGTCGCGGGCAACAGCTAGTATCCAATAAATTCAAAATGATGCACCGTGTTAGAGCCTCTTATTGAAACTTTAGACGCTGCTCTTAATTCTCTATTCAGAAACAACGCTGAATGTAAACAAACGACAATCAACAACATTTTTACAAACGAAAGAATTTACTCACGGACCTCTGTAGTTTTTAGCTAACCGTGATTATATTGTAGGTATTTTTATGTAATTTCCCCTGGGCAGCGATATAACGCAACAATGGAAACACGCTCGGACCACAAAACAGCGTTGACACAGTTGGCAGAGAATCCGTTTGTTGAACAAAGAGTTCCGGATTCGAACCAAAGCAAGTTAGCTTATTTGGGATTACAACGCTAAAAATACACATTGTACGGTTACGTTTCCACAATTTTGTATCATTTTCACATTGTTATAAAATCTTTCGAGAGAAACTTTTAATGTGTTAATTCGAAACATGTTACAAATGTCACGAACTCGACCATATTATCCTTGATTATTCTGAATAATAATTATAACAATAAAATTTAAAACCACCATCAGCTGTTGGTGATATCAAGTAAAACTTTTTCGCTACTTATTAACATAAACATATATTTATTTGATTCTTAAGTTGCTTGGAAAAAAGTATAAAGTAAAAAATTGTAAGTAAGACATCTATCTAACTATTATCTAAATTAATCTAAAACAACAAATCGATCGGCGACTTTGTTCAAAGAAAACTGCAAAACTGATTTCATCGTTCTGAAAACTAGGTTTAATCCGAAACATATCGGTGGTTGGTTATAAATACAACTAAAATGAATATGTCGTAAAGTCAGACGAAGCCTCAGGCGAGGAACCAGTACAAATATATCGCTTTCAATAGAAAACTTTCGCAGTGCTCTTTCAATGAAAATTCTCGTTCCAATCTGACAATACGACGGTATGAAAATAGAAACTGATATACTTTACAAATCACTTGATTTTGAGCCCTATGCCTGGGATATAGGCAAGCATATGCGCGAGTAGAGATGTTATTTGCAGTTTTTATAAACAACATTCAACTGCTGCCAAAGGAGATAGGTTCGTCGTGAAATGCAATTGCAATCTTCAACAAAATACTTTTGAATGATAGAAATGAAAAGAACAATTGAAACGGAATTTGCAGACAATTCAGTCCAAATTAAACCAAATTAAATGGAGAACTGCATTTCTAAAATGATGAGAGAAAATTGGTTCTGTTAAAACAATCTTTGCCCGCGGCTTCTCACGGTTCGAACCAAATTTCCAAAGCAGTTTCTCGATATTTATATCCGTGCCAGTATATGACTTTATAACTACAATACTACGAATCATTATGTTACCTACTAGGTACCACGTCGACGAAATTATATCTAATGCCACGAGCAGGAATAATTTCAATCATTGACATGAGATCAACCAAGACTGGACGTTAGGAGATTTGTATGAAATGTTCGCACACCGACCACTTTACTAGACCCCTCATATTAAGACATTATCTAGATAATTTATTTATTCATTTATGTATTGGTAATTCAACAGCGATTTATTAATCTATTATTCTATTGAATAGTTTTAAATATTAACATTGCACTTCCTAGAACAATTTATAAAATATAATTTTTAATATTTATATAAAATGGGATTAGATACACCGTACATAATATACTTAATATTTACTGCGTCTGCGCACGCGGCACTTGTCCATTGTATGTAAAAATAAATTAGTATTCAGTTCTATCTACTGCTCTCGCTGTGGGAGAGTTTAGTTAGCATCCCTGCAGATAACACAATATTATAAAAGATATCATCTCTCCATAAAATGACAACTATAATCTCTTTCGTAAAGAGAAAAAATCTCTGTTATAATATGTATCATCCATAGATTTGTATGTCGGTGCATACTGATGTGACTATAGGTTGGTTTCTTGTGTATGGCGTGTACATTACAGCTAGCACAAAAAGAAATATAAGAGAGAAAAATCATACCAAAACAGTAACCTATTGTTGACTGATTAGTTCCATAAAGGGTCATCGTAACGTGACAGCGAGCACAATGAGAGGGACTGTGCTATACCGTTAAAATCGATTATTGAATTCGTCGGCCGCAATCGATTACGGAGTCGATTTCCTTTTGTACTGATAAAGGGTATTGAGTCGTGATGTTTGTAAATGGTATTGTGGCTAAGTGATTTTTCGATGATGAACTGTAATTGGCCCGTGAGAAAGTAGTGACTACTCTTACTTCCTTCGGCACTGTATATCTTTTCATTGTTCCTAAACCATTGAGTGGTTCATTTGACTTGGTACGTTACCCAATACGATTGGGGTTTACGTTTTATGAAGTAACCAATTAGTGTTCTCTGAATCGATATTACGTAAATAGTTAGATGCAACGCTTTATTGCATATCAAAACAAAATAAGACTGTATCAGCAAGGGCGTAGATGCCTACGCCCTTGCTGATACAGTCTTACAGGCCCCACCATGGGGTGGGGCAGGGTAGGGCAATTGCCCCCCTCTAGAGATTCGAAAAAAATTGTATTTGTACCTACAATTCATATTTCTCCCATCTCTCTTATCTTGTCCCCCCCTGGCCTATTGGCTGGCGTTGGCTGGCGACGCCCTTCTGTATCATACATTGTAAACATGAAATGCACAAAAGGCGGTCACCATCTCTGCCAGGCGACTTTTAGGTAGAGAGAAAATAAATATTTTAATCACAGTGAGATGGTGTACACTATACATACTTATAATACTTATAATAAATAAGTATTTACATACATACAGGTACATATATATACATATATACATACACAGGTATATATTGCTATACATACATGCCATACACACAAAGTAGTCAAATTAAGTATAAGCAATAGGTTAATTAGAATATGTGAATTATTTTCTAGCATAGATACATATACAACTACTGGGCTTTAGATGCATATGCTGACTGCATTAAATTATAAGTATCTTTGAAATAGTTCATAAGGTCACTTTAGCTATTCACTTATAGCTTAGTTTTGTATTTATGTAAGTAGCAGTATGGGACGCCCACCGGCTAAGTGGATTGATGACTTCAAAAATTTCGCCAGCAGTGGATAGATGAAAAGAGCTGAAGATCGTATGTGGCAGCGAGCGTTGGGAGAGGTCTATATCCAGCAGTGAAGAGACATAGGCTGATGGCATGATAGATGGATAGATTGATAAATCTCTTTATTGCACACCAATAACGAAACAGTAACAATAACAGACATTGTAGAAAATGCACAAAAGGCTATCTTTTCGCTGAAAGCAAACTCTGCCGGACGAGAGAGATATAAATAATTAGAGAAGAAATAAATAATTTGATACATACACATCGTAAGCCTTTATACAATGTACATAAGCAGCGTCGGACTAGCCATATAGTCGAGGTGGCGTTTGCCAGCCGGGCCCCAGCCTGCTCGGGCCCCCCACGGGCCTGGCTTGGGCTTGCCGCAAGCCAGGCGGTAGTTAGGATAGGAGGAATATAATTGGAACTGTATTTAGGTACCTAATAATATATATCGTTGGTAATTAATACTTTGTATATTTCATTATTTTCCGATAGTATCCCATCTACCATTATCCAGTCTCGGGCCCCGGGCTTGTGGGGGTGGGGAGCCACCCGGGCCCTTCCGGTCCAGTCCAACCCTGTACATAAGGTAGTTAAATGATTAGTAGAAGCAGTTTAGTTTACTATACATTAATTTTAGTTCCTACTAAACTATCCTAGTAAATGTTAACCTGTCCCAGGTAATATGCACGTATGCCTAAGGTAAGTGATTCAATGACTTATTGCAATGTCATTTGGTAACAAAAAACAACTTTCTAATTATAGTATTAGTAAGAATAACTAATCCTCGACAAAAACATTATAAGAAAACGTAACATACCTACAGCTAGAAGATTTACGTAAGGCTACCTTTGTCAATGTCATATCTCTGAGCTGAAAGATTTATCTCTAAGAATAAGCTAGTACTTATATGGGTAGCCAGTGTAGCCAGTGTAATAAATGTCTTACGACAAAATCCAAAAGAATTCTACCATTCAGTCTGGATTAACTCTAGCGTCATTTTACTGTATTTAGTAGTCCTTGCATTTAAGGAAGTTCATTCCTAGAAAAACTCCTCGTGATCCAGCTCAAATCTTACAGAGATTCATTCGTGACGTTGATGTCTATGTCGTCGGCAAAACGAAGATACGAGATGTACTCACCGTTCACATTGATACCACGTCCTGTCCAGTCCAGCATCATCCTAAATTCATTTTCCAGCGCGTTTGTGAACACTAGAGAGTGTTCTCGACGCAGCTGGATCGATCTCGTCCATTGGTCTCGTATTGGACTCAAACTGTCGAGCTCGCGGTGTTATACAGACATTCAACACTGAACACCATATAACGCCAATGAACTTGGCACCGTTGAAGGAAGACAGGAAGACACGAGAAAAAACGATTCATCAGTGTTATTTAAGCTTTAACTATTGAATATCAGCTATCTTGACGTGCCTTAGTATTCTTAATCATATTTCCGTGAAATATTTTTGAAAATTTGCAAGAAATACCTACTTAAGACTGTTTGTTACTTATAAACCCTTCACGCATCTTCAAGAAATCCAATGAATGTAAGTTTAGATTACAAGAAATCCTTATATTGCATAAAATAAGCAAAAGGAACCACCCCTGTTCAAAGAAAACTAACACATCTTTCATCCAATTACAGCAATGGGATAATAAAATATAATTACACTGGAACACGGCACATTAACTAACATCCACCATGATCCTGCTCATTACTACACCTTGGTGCGTCTACTCATCCATTGACGGTCATATCACTGGTTCATGTAATTGTTTCTTTGTAGAGCAGCAATGAATAGAGAATCTTCAATGTGTTTGTACAATTTTAGTTTTGGGGCTGTCGGTAGTAATTATGTTGTGACGTAACTAAGACATTTGTTTGAAACCCGATGCGCTTTGTCTTTGAATAACGCTTTGTTTAAAAATATGTCTTAGGAACTTGACTTAAGATTTAAATTAGTTTCGATGTTACACAATAATTACGAAATAGTTACGAAGGAGTCGATCCATGGGAACGTGATCTTGATTTGAAGTGATTTAAATGAAGTTATTAGATAATTTGAAGTGATTGAAATGAATTGTACTTATAGTTGAAGAAACTGTGAAGTGTGACTACTGGAATAAACACATATTAAAGTGATGAGAAGAAACATGTTATAATTTATAGGACACATCGATGGTAGAAATTTTAAGTAGCGACAATAACCAATCAGTACTTTTCAGGACATGTAAAGAATATTTCTATAACAAATCCTCTGTAACTTCATGAGTATTACAGATATCGTTCTGGTCCTAACGTCTGGTCGTTAAGGTCAGTAACTGTAACACTGATAAAGTTATAGAAAAATGTTCTAAATAATTGTAATTTTTCCCTTACAATAATTGAAATTTCCACCATCGTTATTATTACGCAGAAGGCTCTCAGTGCTCTGCGTGTCCAATACAATAATGCGTTCAGGGTGCTTTTGGCGCTGCCGCGCTTCTGCAGCGCATCCCAGATGTTTGCAGAGGCACACGTAGATGGATTCCAGTCCATCCTGCGTGGCAGAATAAACTCGATGATGCGTCGCGTGAGAGACAGCGCGGCGCCAACAGTATCTTGGCGTATTGGCGGAGAGGATGAAATGCCCTGTACTGAGGCACTGGACAGGGGCTTGTCTAGTGTCTCTTTATACGAATTTCTTTTTAATGTTTCCTTATTTTTATTTTTTTATTGTTTTTCTGTATTTTTATGTAGGTATATGGGCGTATGCCTGAAACAAATTCTTTATTATTATTATATTATACGGTAGGTATTAAGGTATCTTTGTTATGAAGTAAAAATAAACAAGAACGGCGATAGCCTATGAGTATCCATTCACCACTCACATTCGTGAAGTCCTGAGTTCTCGTCCAGATTTTTTCAATAATCACAAAGAAAATCTTCACGATATAACTTTCATGCCGTTAAAAAAAAACAGGCGTTGTGTTAATAAATAGAAACCGCACGAAAGAATGACCTTTTAAACAACTCTCTATGTAACTGAATTTAGCTATTTCTAACCCACTTTGAGTAAATACGAATGGTGAAAAACGATAAACATAAAAATTTACATCATCGATCGGAGTATCAGTTGAGTTTTACGAGATACACTCAGAGGATACTAAAATAGAATATTATAGCTGTTCGCAGAATGATAGCATAATCAAACTTCAAACTGATTATAAAATTGGATTTGTATTATAGAGCATTCTGTCTCTAAAATTAATAGATTATTTATACTTTCCAGACTTTTAATTAACAAAATTGACACAATATGCAAGACACTGGTATAAATTTTGTTATAAAATTATTCCATCGAGCATCCAATGAAATACATACCTGTCACAGCTGATTATCAACTTATTCAATAGGGCGGCTGGGTGAAGCCACCGCAAATACAATGTCGTAGAACATAGGTACCTGTTTATTCTGTCAGATTCGATTTTGAAGTCACCACAGTATCTTGTCAGGAGTGGTCATCTACTCCGATTTCCAATCTCTTCGACCCAACGGGATAGTCACCACAGTTTTCGCCCGACTAAATATTTACGAAGAAGAAACATGGTCAAAAAAGGAACATCATAAGTAAATGAAATTGACAGGAGAATAAATTGTAGAACCCAAGTCATGTAAATCTATCCAAATTGTCCAAGGCCTAAAGACACACCTCACAAAAACAATAGACGTATAATTAAAATACCAGTACGGGCCGCTTCCGTGTCGTGACGCAGCTTAATTTCACTAATACCGCCTAAAACATGAGATAATTAAAATACCCCGAGCGACAACAGAAATACATATAATAAACCACCCAAATATTTTATCTTCGGATACATATAATAAAATCGTATTATGGCCGTATTTTTACATATAATATTTTTTGATAAAAGTCGTTGCAATGTAAATTACGAATAATATGGAGCCCAAAACAATTTTTCTTTTAATTTTTTTGTCTATCAGTCCGTCTGTCTGTCTGTGCCGGATTTTAGAGTACTTTATATCCAGATTAATTATAAATTTCCCACGGGAATCAAACTAACCACAAATACGAGTAGGTACTCTACGCTCACAAAATCACGGGCACTGCTAGTTTTAGTAATCCTGTATAAATATTTCTTATCGTGGATGAGATCGCTCTAGCGATAAAGCCACCTGATGTAGGTACTTATCGTGTTACTTATTTAAATTGCCTTTTTGCAACATGTATTGGTGTTCAATAAAGAGTTTATCTGTCTATCGATAATCGATAACCGACGGGGCAGACGAATCTTCAAATGGAGAGCCCGAGAAAGGTAGCCGTAGGTCGCCCTCCGATTTTGATGACTTGAAGAAAGTCGCCGGCAGTGACTGAATGAGAAGAGCAAAAACGGTGTGTAGTAACCCAGAAACATGTTTTTTTTCCGGAATGGCTAAATTCTTGTGGCCATAATGGCCTTTCAAATCTTTCAAGAGTGGTCGTGTCTCAGAAAAATGTATGTTATCACTACATATAGAAATTTTTACATTGAACGCCTTATCATTTGTCAGTTACTAAACGGTCTCACGTCATCGCGTCAATCAAAAGGATTAAAAAGTCTTATTAAATTCATTTACAATTTATTACCAATCTTCTGTGTTTGGTCTTCTCATGTCTACACGTGTCTGGTCAAACGTCCACGCGGCCAGTCATGGCGAAAAAGGTTGGATGCCGCTATACGACCTATTCGAAAAAATGCGCTTAGTTAGAACAAAGTTTAGAAGTGAAGTTGAATTTTTATTTGATTATTGTAAAAATTGTGTATTAGGCGTTTTGTGGTTTAATAGTGGTAGTTTATTAAACTTCAAAGTGTTTTTCGTGCATGGTGTTTGCGATATTCAAATAAAAGCGTGGAGCGTGGTTCAAATATTCGTGTGCTTTCAAGGAGTCCTCTTCTTTCCTCAGTAAACCTACTATCACTTTACTGAGCGACTCCTTATTTACTTCGACGGGACTGGACATTGACAGGATGCGTTTTAGACTTTGAATTTGTTTATTGCGAAGGAAACTTGACACTGGCAGAACGTGTTAATTACACCATTGTTTTAAATAAAAAGAAAAAATAAGTTGACTATCGGAAGCTGAATATAAACAAATTGTTGTACGTTCTGTTTTCTTGTCGTGACGTGGCCTAATTCCTCTAACACGGCCTGTTACAAGGTAATTAAAACATCCCGCTGACTGACAACTGAAAAACAGTAGCTTTATATTCAAAAAAGCCTTGACAGGGGTTTCACAGCAATTTTTTTGGAACTGTACACTGAAAAACAGTAGCTTTATGATGAAATAATAGGAAATTTTATAGCTATCGACCTATACAGTAATCATAATTTAGAACTTGATAGTCATTTTGCAACTTGCATTTCTGAAAATTTTGCGATTATTTAAAAGAACACACGGTTGTAACTGATAATAATAATCTTTATTTGGATAAGACATGATGCATGTGTTGTGATTTAATTGTCATTGCTAAGTTTTAACAAGTAGATAGTGCTGAACGTTCGTAACCCACCTACATAGAAATATAGGTGAGTTACGATCGTTAATACCGAGGGAATCCACAAAATATCTTTTAGAAGACGTTAAACACTATTTTTTTTATAGAAATTCACCGGGTCCTAGTCCACCCGGTGGTAAGTGTATACTATAGCCCATAGACACCCGCGGTACACGCCAACATCAGTCCAGATGACAAACGTTGGCACTCCCCCGGATGCGCTCCTGCCTTTAGAGATGTAGGAATGAATTTGTAAAAAGGGTTGGGAAGATGGGAAGGAATATAATAGGATGGGGTGGGAATGGGCTCTGGAATACCTCACTTACTACTGAAACTCATACGTTTATTGGGGAATAGGATAAAGTGGGAAATGCAGTACATTCCAATAAAATTCATTTTGACACACAAAAGAAATTATAATGCAATTGAGAACAAATATGGTTATGCTACAAAAGCACGTTTAAAAACAACCAACAACAAGAAACGTATACCTATAATCACTCGTTTTAACTTTATTTTTAAAACTACTTTAACATAAAGACCTGACCGTCTGACCTTTACCACCACTCCACTACGTATCACCTTACAACAATGCTTTTGTGATTCTGACCCCTAAAGTGGTAAAAGTGACTTCGCCAAACTAATTAATTAGAACCTCGGACGTTAGGCAATCAATTTTTGTACCGAACAAAAGCGCCCTTCAACGATGAAAATCACTTTCTGCTGAAAAAAATTTCTTGCGAATTTGTTTTTCAGAAAAATGAATTGAGAAGTCACTAAAACACATTTTTTACGGACATTGTAATTTTCAGAAAAAGTAGGTCATCTTTATCACAAGGTTTAATTTCCTCTATTGTGCTTCCAAAGGGTCTCGTTAAACAACAACATTAAAGTAATAAAGGGTTTCGCCGAAAAGGGAAATTACTGGCACGAAGTTCTATTTAAAATTTCGCTCACCAACATAATTTACAGCCCCAAATATTAATTACTCGGCGAACATATTAAATTAACAAAGAACGAGCTATCAAAACATTCTAAAAATAACATCTCCGTGTCTAAATTGGCCCGTTTGTGTCTAAAAGGAATGTTTCTATTGAGAGGATCTGCTGCACGCGTTTTTATAAACTAATTCTGTCCATAGTAAATTGTAAACATACGATACGATATGCGACTACCGGAACAGTCCGAACCGAATACAATATTTATACAAACAGAAAAGAGCTGTTTTCTCGTTGTCCTACTAAGAAAATAAGATCACCCTAAAAAAAAGTCCATTGAGATCCTGAGTTAAACAACTAAGAGAATTTATTTAACAAATGAAATATACGTGTAGCTAGTAAATTGAACTTAAATTAGAAATGCACAAAATGAAAATTATTAATTAAAAGATAGGATCAATCATTTCAAAAGCCCTGAGGAACTACACCACCTCTAAAAGAGTGCATTCGCCAACCTGCTTGGCCAGCACAGCATTTTGAGGTTATACTCGTACATCCCTCAAGCACAAACCAATATGCATGAGGATGACAATGTCCAGCAGAGAATACGCAATGGTTATTAATAATTTCTAAATTTTGAAAATATACCTACTCATATAATTTTATATTTGACACCACTTTATTATACAATCATAATTGTCGTGTTAATAAGTACAAATGAAGTGTTAAGTCGTATTATTGAATAAACAAAGCGGGCCGAAACGTAACACATTACCGTGTGTTTACAAAGCCCTCCGTCATATAAATAGAGCATTTATTTAGATTTAACTGAACAGACTTATGATATTCCGGAGTCCCACTTATACGATGCTTGAATTAAAAATACCTGATTTGTGGGTTATACTGAACTGTTTTGAATCTATACAACTGTAATCTATATTTTGAATCTATATAATCATCTATACAAGATTTAACGATTTTGTCAGTTCATCTTTTACGAGGTTTAGAAGTTATATTTGTGTCAGCCTTATAACATATACGTCCCACTGCAGGGCACAGGCCTACCCTAGTAAATCCCTAGGGGGTTTCGGGCCTCATGTTTAAACTAAAGAGACTTTATAGACAACATTTAGTCTGAATTTATTTATTTTCAAAGTTGTGCTTGTATTACTAATAATAATTTGCAATTATTATTATTTTCTTTATTATATTTATCTTTTACTTTCTTTGTTTTCTGCCACCGATCCTTTACCAATGAATCGTTTATTCTAAGAGCCAATAAATCGATTATTGCTATAGATGTGTATCAGCATAAAACGTTCCACTGCAGGGCACAGGCCTCCCCTATTAAATCACTGAGGGATTTCGGGCCGTTATTCACCACGTGGGCCCAGTGCAGATTGGTGGATCACGTACTTCAGATTTTTTTTATATGCTGGTTTCCTCATGATGTTTTCCCTCACCGCCGAACCAGCGACTTCTTTTTAAAAATCCGTATATTAAGTAGAAACTCAGTGGTACGGGCCGAGGATTTGAACTCACAGTCACGTGAATGTAAGTCGAGTATAGATACTCCTAGGGTATCACCGCTTTATAAATGTATACATATTATACATAATAAATGTACAAATTCTATATAATTATATTCGTATATCCCACCATTTAGTACTATGCTTCAACAGTCGGGTATATTCTTAAAATAGTTTAAAAATGACCCATTTCTATAAGAACTTCAATCGGAACCATACACTTTAATTGCTCCACTTGGTTATTGATTTTCAGTGTCAACAATGCGCACGTGGTCTTATTTGAACTTAAATTAATAAAAGGTTTGTTTTTATTGGTAGAATAAAACCGTAAGATGTCTTAGATCAAAAGATATATAGGCGCCATCTTTTCAATAAAATATACCAAAAGCATGTGTCTGTCCACTGCTGAATAAAATATACTCGTATATCTCACCTGAGGCTCACCAGCGAGTATGACCTGCTGTTCTTCTGATCCAGACTCTAGCGGCCTTGTCAATAAAGTTTATGCTGCTTCTTCTAACCGAGAGACATCATATAAGGACAGCCAACTTCGGATTCGAATATATTGGATAATTGTTACGTTACAAATATTATCGGAATTGTGGAAGGGAAATATTGCCAGAGCATGAAGCGTGGTGTTCTAAAATTTAATAAGAATTCGATGTCAGCATATAACGTCCTACTGTAGGACAATTGTCTCACCTAGGTTTCGGTGGTTTTGTACTGGAAGGTTTCGTAAAGGTTCACCAAGCGGGGCCAATGCGTAAGAATGGATACTCATATATGCATTTTTTTTTTAAATCTCGTTTTTATATAACCATTGCCATAATATCTTTATTCATTTTTAATTTCCGGATATAACTTACGCACTTACGCACTTTCCAGACTTTCATTAAAAATGTTACTAATGCCCTTTCTTCTTAGGAAGACAGTAATACGCTCTCCACTCGAACATTTGTTTGCTCCAGCAGTTGTCATAAAATATGTGAGCGAACTACTGCCATACTTCAACACGATCAGGCGGACTAACCTAGGGCCTAGGGTAGGCTATACGCCAGGCCCCACAATCGAAGGTCCTCGCCTTTTATACAAAATGAAAAGATTCTTAATTTTGAACCGTAGCTTTGATTCCTTAAAAGGGCCTCCTTCAGTCGTTAGTCACCGGGCCCCGCAAGATCTTAGTCCGCCGCTGAACATGTTAACTGCCGTATAACACCATCTGGACTAATTCAAAAACCGAGAAGTTTCTACTTATCTGAGCCCTTGTGTATACGACTTATTAAGATATCTCATTAAGTATAGTGTTATTATTCGCTCGCTTATTACAACAATCTACAATATCGGCTAGATTGAAACCAATAATCTGAAAATATACTTACTATACATGACAAATACGATCTCTCTCCGAGAGCCTCGTTTGTTTGCTGAAACCGAGTTGGAGAGACGAAGGAATTGATTGTGGCAAATATTTGAAGAATATTTTCAGATGGAATGGAAATAGACGCTGTTTACGTGATCTTATCTATATATATTATACATATAATAAAATTGTAACAGTGCCTTGTCTGTAGATGAAATATTTAAAAAAGTAATTGCAGTGTAAATAAAGTGCATGCGACACAGAGACCAAAACAATTTTTTTTTTTATGTCCGTCTGTCCGCTTTTTTATGGCTATCCTCTGTCTGCTTGATGCGCAAGCAGAAACCGCTAGACGGATTTTAATGAAATTTGGCACAATTTTAACATATATGCTGGGTTAACATTTGGGATGCCCACTACTTATTTATCCAGATTAATTATGAAGTTCCCTAAGGAATCACAAGTTCCCGAGAACGAAGTCGTGGGCACCGCTAGTTTATTATAGATTTTTTGAGACTGTTTTGGTCGTGTGGTGTTCTAGCATAGCTCCACCCCACTTCTTCCCTTGGGTGTCGTAAATGGCGAACAAAGGGGTAACAGAGCCGCTACCACAAGTCCTAAGGAACTACACCACTTCTAAAAGAGCGGACTCGCCAACCCGCTTGGCCAGAGAGGTGTTTTAAGGCCTTCCATCCCTCATCCACGAGACAATGTGCATGAAGAAGCCCAATACTGAAAGGGCATTGTATTTCAAGTGAGAATTACTTAGTCCAAAGGCTCATAGAATTATGTATTCATACATGTTTTTAGTGTTTGGCTGTTTACTTTGTGTAACTTTCTTCTGTTCACTCAAATGTAAATCTTATCATAATACACTACGCACTTCGCATCCCAACATTGGGATAAAATCATTTGAAGGACGAATCTAAATCAGTCGAGTGGAACTAATCCTTAATAATAATTTAAAGCGTTCTCCACAGGAAACAAAATAACATGACCTATAAATTTGTAACGCTTCTGATGTGACAACAAGTATATGATTAAGTCCGTCTATGTTAGTTTATGACGAGCTTAGTCTTTGATGTCACTGGGAAAGTCTTTATAAGTACTATGTGGATAAATATTCAATAATATGTAACATTTTTATGTATATTGAATGAATATTAAAATAATTCACATCGACACTGTTGTCTCACTGACATTTACTTAAGAATAGACCACAATTTGCATTTTTTGGCTGTAACTTTTAAATTTACGCGTTTCGTAGACATTTTATATTCTATATCGGGTCTAAACGCGTATAATGGTATTTGTTTAACTTTTATTCCTACTCGACGTTTTGGCACGGGTTATACCAGCCATGGTCACGAGTTGACTGAAGACTCCAGGATAGGAGCTGCGAGCAGTTTCATCAACTACCCACATTTGATCTTCACATTCGGAGAGCCTGCGACACACTACACTAACAATGTCCGCGGACGTATTCGACGGTATTGATATTAAAATACCTAGCTATTGAATATTAAAATTTTATCAAAATTATTCTATTACACAGTGTGCAGTTATCTATCTACTAGCATCTGAACCTCATTCATAAAAAGTAAAATATTACAATCTAGACAGAAAAAGAAAGAAAGATTATAGGTACATTACGAATAGATTGGCCATCGGCTAATCCGGAGACACCCGAACGCGTCATCTACGTCTATGAATTACCGTACCTCTAATGCCAGAGCCCGTTCCCATCCCATCCTATCCTGTCCCTCCCCATTATCCTAACCCTTTCTCCAAATCCATTCCTATATCTTTGTCATTCTGGACTGATGTTGGCATGTATCGCGGATGTCTATGAACAACAGTATCCACTTACAATCAGGTGGACTGTACGCTCGTCTGCCGCCTTCTTTCCATAAAAAAATAAATAAGTTACGTATTCGTTGCCACAACACCACAGCTGCGTACATAGATACAGTAAGGACTTTGAACATTTTACACATTAAAAGACCATGAGACTCGAAAATTGTTCTTATATCTTATTTTCTTCGAGTTTAAAGACGGCACCCGTGGCCCGAACAACAACAAGTTTGTCATATGTAGTGTAACAGAATCGATATACGAATATTGGTCATCAGAACAAAAACTTTCGTTGTTATCAATCGCCCTCGAGCCGTTGCTTGATAAACTAGTCATTAAAAAGAATTATTACCTCACTATTGTCACGTATTGATCCCCTCTCTACAATAATAAATTATTCGTTTGAACAAATATATTCGCACGGTAGGTATTAGGTATGGCATTGTGTATCTACTTGATTTTGAATTTTAAATAAGTTTTCAAAGTTTGAACGACATTTCTGAGACTGATAAATAACTTTCTTAAAACGAAGGTATGAAGAATTTAAATACCTTTAGTATTTCAAAATATTCAAAAATAGTATACTTATTTATATTTGCTAAAATTACCTAAAATTCTTCGCAATTTATTTTAGTACAATAACATCATAACATAAATTTTCCTGAGTGTTAGCTTACAAAACTACAGAAACCTTTCGTTTTTGTTTGACATAACGATATTTATCGGCCGTTTCTTGCAAATTCTGTTTACGTTAACCGTGTGTTTCACGTAAAGCCAAATATTCATGGTATAAACCGTGAAATGGATATTACCTGAGTGACTAACGAACTGATCTCTAAAACAATAAACTGACAGCAAGGCCGTTGTTTTTCGATAGGCAACAACAATTCGGAACAACAATGAACAATATTAAATATATCGACATGTCCATCTATAGGTACTCAAGAAAAACTAAATACGCTGCTACCTGCTAATAAATATTAGAATCGATTTATATTGGTTACATTAAAATGTTATTGATTGTACATCACACAAATCTGTCTCTGGCAAAAAGGTCTTCATTTATTTTATTTGTATGTTTGTATGTATTTATTTGTATTGTTTGACAATTAAAGCTGATATGATAAGATTTGTCAGATGGTTATCTAAGGTTACATACAAGAGTAAAGAAAAAAATTAGGGTTAAAAACTGGTGGACAGACACAGAAACACCAATTACCATAAATAATATTCATTGTAATCTTATACCGACAGTTACCATCTCTTGCAAGTAAATGCAAGTAGCTGTCAATTTGTTGTGGTTATTCTGACATGCGATGGACGAATTGTAGTTACTTCGTCATAATAATTTGATTGTTACGACATTCGAGAAATCCCATATTTGCCAAATTGCTAATTCGTCACACCTAATTTCGTTCTATTAATACCAACTACCGGTATTCTCGAATTAGATAATGACTTAATAAGACACTCACTAAAATAACGTGACTAGTTTGATGGAGAAAATTCCTTGCATTTAAAAAACCGTAAAGCTACGTTATAACAGCATCTTCTTCCAAAAATAACCCTTTTAAATTCCGGCGGTTTTTTTTTAAATAATACCTTAATACAACTTTTATTACACTGAAAGACAATAAAAGTATGTCCCTTGTGTACATTAAGACAGTCTATTCTGTGTAGAAGAATGTATTAAGCTTAACCATTTCGTGGCTTGAATAAATTATTATAAGTAGTCCGATGAACGATATCGGAATTTTTACTTACTTACAGCAAACGTTCTTTGATGAATTAATTTGTTTTAGTGATTTATTTCTTGTACAGTTAATCGACGGATGACCATACCTCGTTTACAGTATTTGAAATAACTGCATCGATTCTGATAAAGCCGTATTAAGCTGCGTACAGACTAGAGCATTCACTTGTAACAGAACATTTATTTTATATATTAATTTAGAACGCTCCTGATAAACAACCTGAGATCTTTAGATCTTTGAGATTTCCAGATATTTGTGTGTTCCATGTGAGCATTATGAACAATGTGAACAATGTGTCACATTGTCACATCCAGAACAATGTGAGCATTTATATTGGTTCATTTTACATAGAAGTAGTCTGGTCAACTGGATATCCACTAACATTCACTTGCAACTTTCTAATAAACTACCGAATCTACCAATTTTCTTCCTCTCGTATATGTTTAAGCTCGCGCATCTTCTTTCCAAGTTCCAAGCCTTGGAGCGTATCAACTGTGTGAATAACACAAGTTCACACAAATATTCGTTTGCAAGTTACAGTACACAGAAATGCTATATGTTTGTACGCACCTTAATAAAGCAGCCAACAATTTAACGAGTACTCAAAATTATTTGTCTGTCCGTTTACTTCAAACAGACAAGCATACGTTGCATTTTGTAAGTGTAAGATTTTGTAAATCACTTTTATAGTAATCTTAATAATCCCATATAATATGTTGACACCAAGTACCTAACTAATTCGAGTAGTTGAATAAAATCATTTAAAATTCAAAATTCTTTACTTCAGTACGTACCCTAACTAAACGAACGGCGGTGAATAGAAAATCAATTTTCAGCTATCCTCACGGAAATCCTAGGCAGCTTATCTAGGCGTGGAAAATAGATGAGGTTGTATAAGGTTTAGTTTGTGACGTAAGGTCGTAAATAACTCTCAGCTGCAATCCTAGAGCTAAGATAATAAGTAGGTATAAACCTTATATCCTGGGAAAATTTGCGTTTATGTATTGTTATGTATTGTTAATAAATTGTTCTAAAATATCAATCTTGCCATAACCACGGCTCGTGTAACTGCACTGAGATTTCATTATTTTTTTATTTTCTACTAACTGTAGCCGGCTACGCGTTGTTGTGGCTGTCCAACAGATGGCGTTTACCCTATTTTTACCTGATTTTGGGTAAAAAGCATGATTTTACCCTATGATAGGTATATGAAAACACGCGCGTATTCGAATGCAACGTTGTGTCAAAATTTCAAAGCAATCGGTGAAAAACTTTCGGAGATTTAAGATTTTGAACAAACGAATATTTACATTTTTATTTATATAGATATTCGGTAAATACACAGAACATAGTTGGTAAAGAGAAGTGGGAAATATCTATGTCGTTAAATATTTATATATCGGCTGTAGATGTAAATAAATAAAAATCGTAGATGTCCTTTTCACATAACTATGATAACACGAATTTAATACCATAAGTTTTAAGTAAGCCTACAATGAGATACTTTTACATAAGAACATAGCGAGTAAGTGGGCGAAGCTAAACCACAAGAATTTACATTCTCAATGCGAGATAATATTCTGTAATACATCTAGAACGTTCAATTACATCTAGATATTTGCGAGTTATTCTGAATAAAAACTGAGTAAACAAATTCATTTATCGTTATTTTTTTTAACAACGATACACTCAGTGCCCACTCTAGGATTCCCTGTGCTGTGGGGTCACAGACATGTCCAAAAAGAAACACACTACCCAGACCTGAACAACCATAATTTATCTCTTTGAACAGATCAAATCTAACCGGGGACCAAACCCGGGAGCAGCAGGTGAGAGGTCCAGCTAGACTAATCTGTCGTTTATCCATTTATTTTATCGTTATAAAATGTAACGAGTCTATTCTTTTAAAATTGATATGATTAAAAAAGTGTGTAGGCTATAATTTGATGGTATGAAGAAATGTAGTCACGCAACTTAGCCAAATTAGTTAAATTGACCTCATTAATTTTGATAATGTAACTAGATAAGTTTTTCTTTATTTTATTAAAGTAATATATCGCTTTTATGTAAATCCTATTTACTTATTAATTAAGATAGCTAGGATAAATTTCGCACTCACCGGCCAGATTGCATCGCAGTTCCACTACTCAAATAAAATTATTAACTGTTTTATAATTGCATTTTTGTATGCAGAGATAAGATCTGAATCTGTCTCACTGACTGTGAAAATGTTTCCACTAGAAGAAGGCTATGTTTTTTCACGAGAGTATTTGATCAAAGCAGTGTCAAACCGCTGTACTATGACAAACAAAATAAGTGAGTCCTCGCCTGCGTGGTTGCAGAGGTACGGGGCGGGGGATTGCACGGAGTACGACAGGCACGGGTAATCTCTTTGCAATTCGAAGAATTTTCAAGCATAAAAATTGCGCGAAGAGCGCTGCCCCACCCCCGCACTCCTGCCACCGCGTGGGCGAGGACTCACTTATCTTGTTTGTCTATAGTGGTTCCGTTTGACGTTCCATGCCGTCCTATATTGTGATAATAAGAAAATCGCGTAATTTTTAAAGTTGACACTAATAACATTCTAAACACAGATTATTTCAACATAAAGCCCAGCATTGATATGTTACAATGTTGTCTTCATCAACCCTCTCTGCCAACTGGAAACATCTAAACTCTATTAATTTACCACTAGTATAGTTTAGTTAATTGAAAATTCACAACCTACATTTGGAGAAGATGGTTACAAACAACGATAAACAAGCCCATCCAATTACAAACTACCTGACCTACATGTATGTACATATATTTATTTTTTTATTAGTTACACGGGTTCGTGGTTCTTCTACAAACTTTATTTATAGTTCATAACAAGCCGACAGTTCACCTGATGATAAGTGGATGCTGTCGCCCCCAGAATTACAAACATTGGCATGCCCCCGGATACGCTGCCTACATATATATTGGGGAAGTTAGATAAAGTGGATAAATCCTGAAAGAAGCGAGCACAGTGATAATAGGAAAACAATGAAAACCTTTCTCTTTTCTTAGTAATCTGCAACTTAATTAAGCGTCTTGCGCGACACATGACATGGTATATTCAGTAAATTACTTATCTTCATTATTATTAAAGATTCCATAATTTTGTTGGTCATAATCCTTAAAGCTATGCTGATATACACATTTAATTAACATTTACGAAAATACCAAATACACTTTCGTGCAGTAGCATCAGTAGCTTGAACGAAACTGCATTACTTATTTATGCGGATCCATGCAAGACTCAAGATTCATTTTGAATCCTACATGGATCTGTAAACCAACAGGTCCATCCAGGACCTCTGACTGGAGCACTCGGCTCTTTTAGCGATTTCCTTCAGTACCCTGCTGCAGCTGGCGTGCAACCTGTGCAATAGGGATACCGCCCTTTTTCGTCTGATAGCGTAAAATGGTCAGCATTCTGATGAAGCAGCATTATAGCTGCATTAATTGACGTTAATAATACAGAAACGATAAGTTCCAAATCTTCCAAATAAAATTTCAGAAGTAAGCATAAAACTCGTCTCGTGTGGTACTTATTAGTTATTGTAGCAATGAAAATGTCAGTCAGTCTGCTGTTATTATGCCATTACATCTACTAACTATCAATAACCAACGACATAGTTCCAGTCCCTATCGACGAGTAGGTCAATAGAGAAATATTAGCTGTCGCATCTAGCAATAAATATGCCGCTAGCTTTGATGTATGTTACTAGGCAATCGCTCGTCTCCAGCGCAACCATGTGTGGCCGTTCTAATTACCATGTTCTACTGACTTACCGATAACTGACCGGCGCTCGCAGGTTGATAGAAGCGTTTCTCTGCACAATAGGCCGGCGCTTATCACCTTGCTTCCAACTAGCATAGCTCCGAGCGAATGTCGGCACACCACAACTATAGTTCACAAACTCAACCGTCATGTCCACTGTATCGTTCCACGCACTTTCGTTCAAAAACGTATTGTTAATAATAGTATCATTAAAGTTGACACTGACGTTTTCAAAAATGGAATGGTTCGAGAGCTCGTAAACGCCGTTGTGTTTAGGGCTTGAATAGATGTATACGCGATTGAGTTCGGTGTCGTTCTCTGTTCTTAATTTTAAACTCTCGCGAGTTATGTTCGAGTTTCGTTGGTAGTCGTCTACTGCGGTATACCATGCTTCTAATATGGCGATGTGTGCGTCCAAATCTCGACACGTCAGGCGGAATTCGTAATCGTGACATTGCTGCTCCTCGACGATTTCTGAAACAAAACATTGGTACGGATTAGGGAGAATCGATTGGAGGAATGTTTAACTGTAAATCTAGATTAAGAATTGAATTAAATAAAACTAAACTACAGATTGCGGTTAATTAAGAATTATTTTTTAAGGGTTTAAGGAAAATTAAAATTTACGCTGTTGCATTCTTAGTTCTGTTCAGAATAAGTTTTCTTGTGTTCAGCTTCTTGGACTCACATAACAGGATCCCTTTATGAAAACTGTTCTCTAATGTTCTGTTTTTTCTATTTATTTCCTTTTTTTTTTTGCAAATTTTGTGTTTACAGGTCATGCCCATCGCATCGTACCTCATAGCCAATATAAAAACTTCATGAATATTGGTTGGGATGTATTCTTTGAGTATCAATCTTAGAAAGGTTTGTGATATTTTCGTTAGTCCAAAATTTATCCCCGCCCGTGACTTCAATTGTTATGCACAAAAAAATATGACTATAAAATTCATCAAATTTAATTCCAGAAGTCATTTTGTATCAGCATTACCGCTTTGGTCTCTTATGTCAATAATACTTTTATTCTTTTTCCATTTACTTAACCTGTAAGTTTATCAGATTTCCCTTCAACGAGTATTTACTTACTTAATAATAGTCCAAATTTGCTAACTTCGTTCAACCAATCTAACAACTAACCATGGAAAACCGTTGAGAAAATTTATATGGAAGTACATCGTCAACACTGCGATTAACTTAATAGTCAACTATCGAGAAACTTCCCTCAGGGACTGTCGGATATTAGCAAGATCCTGCCGTGTGCAAAAAGAACTGTCGTACCGTAATCAGCCCTTTTATCTTTTGTCTTTATCTTTCGTCAGCTGCTGGACATGGGTCTCCTCATACACACTGTCTTGTACTTGAGGAATGTATGGCCTTATGGGATGTCCGCTGTCCAAACGGGTTGGCAAGTCCACTCTTTTAGAGGTGAAATATTTCCTGTGGTAGCGACTTTGTTACCCTTTAGTGGCCTTTTATAACACCCACTCTGGAAGAGCTATCTATACGGTAGTGCTATTTTAAAGCCGGTCAAAACCAAAACGAACTGCATATTTGCTTAAGTATTCCTATGCACCCGTATGCTTCTTTATAACCCTTAATTATTAATAAAATAATATGCATCATACATTTTTAAATGTACGACAAATATGTTTTATTCCTACTGGAGCTCTTACTACTGGAAATGCTCGCCCTTTAAACTGTGTTAATTATTATTTTATATCAAACGATTGACCGAAATAAAAACGGAACGGATACTATTACATATCAGACAAAACTATCGAATTTATATGCACTCATAAATATTTAAAATGCGTATAACGGAACACACCGTAAAACTGTGGACACTTCAAACCTCTATTCTGGAAACAAATCAACGCATTCATTTCCTCAATAGATTGAATATTGATTATCATTTATCACATTCGAAGTCGTAAAAGTTAAAATGGAAACTATCATTAGACTATTACAACCCTATCATTTATCCGTGATGTCCATTTGATGATTAGTATAATATAATTATAATTCACAGCAAGTTTAAAGTATACATATAATTACTACATGGGTGGTAGAATGTGCTCTATGCCCTGTGCACAAAATTGCGAATGTGCCGTTACATTTCTGCTAACCTTAATCTAATTTCTGACCAGATAGTCCTCTCAGATTGAAATCGCTTATATACACGGCCAAGATAGATTCTCACCCTTCTCATCAATTAAAATTACTCTAGGATACTCTAGAATATGAGAATTGGGTACTCAAGGTCAAACCTAGAAGGCAGTCTTCGGGAATAGAGCACCAGATAGCCAAAGAAAGAGATGAATGAACAACATTAAAGAATAATCGGGCCTCAAGTACCACGAATTAAAGAATGCGGCGAAAGACGAAAGGCGAAATTTCATCAGCTGACCTCCAAATCTCATTTTGAAAATTGCACTCCATGATGATGATGACGTTTATTCTAAAACAAACTTAGAAACATTGTAATACTATTTAACCCTGTCAACGACCTACGTCAACACAACCTCGACATGTAAATGAACAGCCAAGCCTATCAGAGAGAGAAAAAACGGCTTTACATTACATCAGAGAAAAAGCTTTACCCGTGAATACTTGCCTTGCATAATTCAACAAGCAAACATTCTTGCACGGAGCCCTTTTTGTTAATGCACCGGGTATTGTACGTTTTAGGCCCTTTCGGGTTTATTCATGATGCAAAAGGCGTGTTTATGGTCCAACTCCAATGCTTGGATTAAATAAACAATGCTGGAATCAGTTGGAGAATGTTTGGCGATTTGATAATGTAAAGCACAATTGAATCGCTTGATAGGATACGAAGCAATATTTACTTTATATTGGTTTTGTCTTAGATTTAACTTAAATTATGTACAGTAGAGTTCCCGTATGCGCGGGTTTTGGTTCGTTGGATACCTGAAAGCGCGAACAGTATTCGCTACTATCCCCATGTTTTCGTGTAAATAAAACAAAATAAAGACAATAAAATTCAAAGAAAAATGTATATTTATTTAAAATTACAATGAACAATTATTCTTATGCTGTTACACAAATAAAATTTAATGTACATAATAATTGAATAGTTTATTTGGAAAGGGTCAATGACCAATTTTTCCAAAATGTATATTTCATATTTTGCTATCCTCGTCATCAGTAAATTATATTCTTTGAAAGTAAAGACTTACTTCATATGAAATTTTTTGTGATAACCGTCATGACACAGACATTTCAGCTACTTATTCAAGTGGAAAATGCCCCGCAGACGATAAAAAGATTCAGGAGTTGAAGAAAGTACACTGAAATGTCACACTTCTCACGAATATACGGACTTTTATAATAGTATCGTAGAGTGGTGAAGTATAGTCATTCTGGTACAGAATTTTACCTATTATCGGTAATAATATAAGTTAACTATTATTATGACTACATCTATTAAATATGCGATGTTTTTTTGGAGATATACCTATATCTGGCAGTGGAGAGACACAAGCTGATGGTTACAGAAAATATATCTACTAGAGAAAGTTTCATTAAGATCTATCCAGAGATCATTATTATTTCCATCATCATTGTAAAAGCACAGATAGGTGATCAATTGATCATATTAACAGCACATAGGTCCGATAACAGCCACGCTCACGTGCCACTTTGAAAAAGATTTTACTGTCTTCAACCCAGCAAAATATAACAAAATAAAGATGCAAAAATCTATAACCTAATCGGACTATCATTAATCTTTCTAAGCCCTCAAGGCTTGACGAGGAATATCTCGACCTACTTCCTGTAAACCTCGCGCTCTTCAAATTATGAAGGCTAATTTCAAATTCGATGCACTCAATGAATCATTCGAAGCTTGATCGATTTTGTATATTCATCACAACTCGTTCTAAGGCCCTTACAGCTTGGCCGGGAATGGCTGGACCTAGTTTCCATAGACCTTACGCTCTTTAAATTGAGAAGGCGGATTTGCATCTAAATAGATGCACTCAATGAATCGTTCGATGCACTGTCGATTTAAATGTTAAACATTTGTTTACTACACTATATATTTATAGAAAATAAGTAATATGTTGACACTCAATTCGATCATACTTTTCCGAAGTAGGTAACTTTTGTTAGTTTTGTTACAATGGGCCAGAAAACGCAGCATCATATGTTATTCTAACCAAACACACTTTACCTAGATTCATGATACTCTTCACACCGCCGAAAATAGAAACGAATGGAGAAGAATAATCTCCATCTGTTCCTATCACAGATATAAAGGAATTGATGATGCAAGCTGTGTGTTGCTGCGTGCGTGTTAGCCCTATACTCCTAATTCATGCGCTTCTCCTTCAGTCTGTTCGTACCCATGTTACTAGCAAGTCGTTGTTACAAAACACAAAAATGCCTAATTGCGCTATAATCAATTGTAAAATTTCGTCAAACCGAGTCAAGGGAGATGTTTCACTTATTGCTGAGTGGTTTCCCATCACTAAAGTGACACACTTGGTTTTTCATATAATTTCACTAACTTGAGTTGTCTATGCTTTCCCTATACACGAGACATGAACTTTGCATCTATGCGAGTGGGTGCCGAATTGTCTAATCCGATTGCCGAAATGGTTCGCATGTCTCGTTGATTTCACTGTATCTATGTCTATGGTTTCTATCAGGCCAGGAGGAAAGAGATGGAAAGCCTCGTCATAGAAACAATATATAATTTTATTATCGTAAGCACGACCATACCCTTTAACGTTAACCTGTCTCTCCACACTCACAATTGACTTTCCTCTAGTCTGTCCCACTGCTACCGCCGTCATTCTTTAAATCATCGGGACACCAGGCCGTAGGGCGTCCCACGCTACGTTTCCCGGTTGGTGGTCTCCATTCGAGAACTCATCTAACCCATCGGTTGTCAATCCTGCCGCAAATGTGGCCAGCCACTGCCACTGTAGTTTCCCGATTCATTGAACTATGGCGGTAACTTTGGTTTATTAACAATTTATCGTTTTGAATTCTAAATATCCATCAAAACTTTTGATGGATCAAATTTCCTTCGGAATTTCGTTTTAAACTGTTTTTATTTTCAGTCTCTATTACTCATTGTATAGAGTCTGTGTACTTTGATTCTAGCTGAAAATTAGATTCATAGATGCAGGTTCTTAGGGATGTTAATATCTAGATTATATTTATCTAATAAGACCGTCTAAAGTTAGTAATAAAATGTACAATATTCACATCTATGTATAATTACATCTCCAGATCTAGAAAGAAAATTATATGTATTACGTTTACCTATTCTGTGAATGTAAGTCAACCCAGCAAATTTAGGACACTCGTTCAAAAGCCAGACTAATGCAATTTAACCATGCACAGTGGCAAGTGCGCAGTGCATTATTCACCCCCTGTAGCTATCTCCTTCACACTACTTCCTCCTGTATATATACGTTGCTTTTACACATACGCCCCATCGTGTTTCAAATTTGGATCAAGCGTTGTCATGGCAACCATCCAAAACAACGCTGCTTGTAGTACATGGCCAATTAATATTGATCTCCCCCGCCCCTTCTGTTGCTTAACTTTAGTTGTAATCAGTATTGAGTTAAAATAGAAATAGAGGTCAATCGAAATTGGTCAGTATTTAGGTATAACGTGGATTAACAAGCCCTACCTATTAAAGGAAATTAAACGTTAAATAGACGGATTAAAGTGCGATTTAGATTAATAATTAATGATGTAATGTGCGATGGGAAGGTTTTCCCGCCGTTCTGGGGAGATTCTGGGTTATCCCGAGGAGTGTGATCATGTGATATTGAGATGTGATGTCGAAATTGCATAGGGTTTGTACTGTCTCGTAAATTCTTTACAGCACTTTTGTTTAAACATTTTCCTATGCACTTTTGAACATTATTATCAATTTTTCATTAAAATTATGAACCTTTAATATGAACCACAATTAAATCTAATCAAATTAATAACTGTTTTTCATTATTATTTACTATATACTAATATGAATTTCTATGATTTTTTTTTGTACTCAAGTTTACAACACTAATCAAAAATATAAAAGTCACGTTCCTATACTCTGTGTGATTGCCAGTCACTCGAGAAACAATACACGTTGTCGCAAAGCACTAGCTTTGTCAAAATTTAAGGGCGAAGAGAGGGGGAAATCAATTCACCGTACAACAAATATGTGAAGGGCTCATCCCTAAGTAGGGACAAGGGTGAAGATGCAGTGTTTTAAAGGGATGTTTCCACTTACACACGGTTAAGATAAGTTTGTTTAAAAATATCATCAACTCGTAGGAAGATACTCGTCTTAAAGTGATAGTTACGGTCTTATTCAGAAAGAATATCAAAGTAATAATTACAAGTTTTATGCTCGTGTTTTTTTAAACTTCTAGGAGACATTATGTTTTTTTTTTTTAATAATAAGCTGCGGTTCATATTATATTCCATAGCAAAACTGAGGTAACCGTTTTTCTGGGGAACCTTAATTTTAAAAATATCACGTCAGGTGTTACTACATATTATTTGGTTTATTTAAACTTTAATACACAAGGAAACATTGTACAAAAATCGAACTTAATGCCTAGTGGCATTCCCTGCCAGTCAATAGTTGGTTAAACAGAAATACGAAAGGCCAGCATTGTATAGTCAAGTACAATTGTAGCAAATAATTACAAACAATACATAATAAAAAAACACACATAGTACCACTTACAATTTTACCAATAAATATCTTTTTAATTAAGTGATGTTTGCAAAGGATCTAAAGCATTTTTCAAAATTTAACCACGAGAGGTAAACGTAACATGCCGTTTTATAATGTTTTAAATAATGAAGTTTAAACCCGTGGAATCTGTGCTGAAACGTCGAGTATAAATAAAAGGTAATGAAAAACCTTTAATTGTATGCTTTCAGACTCGATTCACAACACAAAATGTGTACAAAACGCGATAGTCTAAACGCTACTTATAAGGGGTTTTCCAATAGGGACTTGACAACTTTGAATTCAATTTGTGAACGCACCCTTTCACTAATCATCGAACTGTCACTGTCAATTTATTCAGTAAACTTAACATTTTCATCATGGTAAAGTACACGAACGAACAACGTCTGCAAATTATAAAAATTTACTACAGAAATTCGGAGTCGGTGACCGCTACTTTAAGAGCGTTAACTCCGATTTTCGGTCGTAATTCTCGCCCTAGTAGACAGGCAGTAACAAGTTTAGTGCAAAAATTTGAGTCTACATATTCGTTGTGTGATGTTGCCGTGTCAGTGAGACAACGGGTTGGTCGAAGTGTCGAAAATATCGCTGCCGTTGAATCGTCCGTAGCAAATGATCCAAAGCAGTCAATTCCACGGCGTTCTCAAGAGTTGGACATCGCCCAGACCACTTTATGGCGAATTTTGCGTAAGGATCTTGGTTTACACCCATACAAGATCAAGCTGACTCAGGAATTGAAGCCGATGGACCATTTGAAGCGACGTACGTTCTCCGATTGGGCTCTGGAAAAGATGCGCCAAGATGATCAATTTCATCGCAAAATCATCTTCAGTGACGAAGCTCATTTTTGGCTCAATGGGTTCGTCAATAAGCAAAATATGCGTTATTGGTCGGGTGAAAATCAACATGTGCTTCACGAAACACCACTTCATCCACAAAAAATAACTGTTTGGTGCGGTTTGCATGCCGGCGGCGTCATAGGGCCATGTTTTTTCGTCGACGATAATGATCGTCATGTTACTGTGAATGGTAATCGTTATCGCGCCATGATTACCGATTATTTTTGGCCCGAATTGGAAGATATGGACTTGGACAACATGTGGTTTCAACAGGACGGTGCCACAAGCCACACAGCACACGTTACAATCGATTTATTGAAGAGTAAGTTTGATGAGCGTGTTATCTCAAGAAATGGACCAGTCGATTGGCCGCCTCGTTCGTGCGATTTAACGCCTCTAGACTTTTTTCTTTGGGACTACGTCAAGTCATTGGTCTATGCCAACAAGCCGACGACGTTGGAAGAGCTCAGAGCCAACATTGAACGCGAAATAGCAGCCGTTTCGGCCGAAATGTGTGGCCGAGTCATCGAAAATTGGGTCCAACGAATCGACCGCTGCAAACGTGCCCGCGGTGGCTATATGAACGAAGTCGAGTTCCATTCATAAATGTTTTGATTGTACTTCAACCCGATAATAAAGTTTTTGAAATATCTCAAATGGTTTGCATTTTATTTTGAAAAAAAGTTGTCAAGTCCTTATTGGAAAACCCTTTATGTCGTGTCGTATAAAACGCAGCAATGGAGACGTAACCTCACCTGCCCCTCTACCTAGATCCGTTGATTACACACGGACGGCTGCTTAACATAAAGTATTAATGAAGAATACAAACTGCCGATTCGGGTTCTCCGGTATCACGTGCACAGGTGTTTGATTCACTCTGATCAGAAATTAAAAATTAATGCAGAATTAGCCCCTCGCCCGAAGATGCTGTTTAAAAATTAGAATTCAAATTCTTTGTCCATAGTAAATAGAGTATGAAATTCTAATAGACAGAAAAAGGCTAAAAAATTAATAATTAATCTAACCTAACCATAAAGTGATTAATCAAACCAATTAATCAAGGGGTAGAAATTTAAGATTTCTATTTAACCAGTTAACTGTACTCAAGCGATACACAAAATAACAATAGAATGAAACGCATGTCGTCATGGGACAATTATATTGTTAAGACCTATATTAATGAATCTAGGACACTCTCCGACCAGGTGGACTGACAACAGTGGGGGCTAGATGAGAAGGGATGGAGATCGTATGTAGTAGTAGTCTCCAAAAGAAGGGAGGCACAAACTGTAAGGATTTTCTTTTTTGTGATATAAATAAGAAGATGCGTTTCTCATTTGGGCTATTTTTTTTGGTTGTCATTTAGTAAAGTGCTTTTTTGACGTAGCTTTTTATTATTGACAATTAATAGTGATTTATTAAAAACAAAGGAAACTCATAATCGAAGAATCGATTTACGAAACCCTGAGTACGATGTTGTGATAGATATTGAATACTTATTGCCCGTGCTGACTGCTGTTATGTCAATCGCACAACCGCTCTTGCGTTACATCTCTAGGGAGCAGGTGAAGGGCTGTCCTCTTATTAAATATTTACACTACGAATTCATACGAGTACAATCGCCACCTAAATAATAGAAAAAGGATCAGCCCTAAATACACAGGTTTATTATACAGACTGTTATTCTAGTTTCCGTTGTTTATTTATGTAAATTGCTATTGACGTTTTGTGCAAATTCATTCATCATAATTAAATCCATATTAAAGTACCTACATTAAAGTTTAGTGATATTCATATTTTATATTTAAGTTAATTTTACCTAATATGACTTTTTAGGGCATGTTAGGTAAATAAAAAAAGCGACATTAAGACTGGCCATTATCTCGAACAACGCTTTAGCTGTGCCTATGTATAAGCGTCAGCATGTTGGTGAAACAAAGGACCAACTTCGCCACGGAATCTAAATTTGTACATATGTACGCAATAAGTACAATCCTCCACATAATCTAAATTTGTACATATGTACGCAATAAGTACAATCCTCCACATAATCTAAATTTGTACATATGTACGCAATAAGTACAATCCTCCACATAATCTAAATTTGTACATATGTACGCAATAAGTACAATCCTCCACATAATCTAAATTTGTACATATGTACGCAATAAGTACAATCCTCCACAGAATCTAAATTTGTACATATGTACGCAATAAGTACAATCCTCCACAGAATCTAAATTTGTACATATGTACGCAATAAGTACAATCCTCCACATAATCTAAATTTGTACATATGTACGCAATAAGTACAATCCTCCACAGAATCTAATTTTGTACATATGTACGCAATAAGTACAATCCTGCACAGAATCTAAATTTGTACATATGTACGCAATAAGTACAATCCTCCACAGAATCTAAATTTGTACATATGTACGCAATAAGTACAATCCTCCACAGAATCTAAATTTGTACATATGTACGCAATAAGTACAATCCTCCACAGAATCTAAATTTCTACATACTCAAATAAGTACAATGTGCATTTTTTGTACAATAAATAAATATTTTTATTATTTATTTCAAGTTACATTTAAATGATATTGTAAAACAGTGTCTTTCTCAATCTTCCGCATGCCTGATGGAGTTTACCAGAAACCAGTCACATTAATATTGCTGAATCTTTTTGTACATTTTAATGTCATAACTATATTTCTCAGTAGCTGGAAATATATTATGTTACTACTATTAAATAAATCACTTAAATTCATACGAAGAACCATCATATACTAACTGTAACTCCAAGTCTAACTCATGCGTGTTTCAGCGCGCGAGCGCAGCAGGTTCAAATGTGAGGAACTGCAACTGCAACTCTCAAGAGGCAACTGCTGCTTAGGGCATTAGTTGCCGTTAGTTGAGATCGCCTTAGCGATAAGGTCGCCTATTGTATTCTGCCTTTTATTATTTGTGCACATGTAATAACTATTTGTATGCAATAAAGAGTATTTATTATTATTATTGCCGCTTCAAAGGCCTGTTGAGGTTTAATTTATTATTCCGTCTCGCCGCCTCTCACGCCCCCTAACCGCTAGCTAGGTCTATAGCATTTGCAGGAGTTCATCATCAACAGCAGACTTGTAAAGTACTACAGATCTTGCAGACGGCTCCTTAGAGCATTATTAAGTGATATAATAACATTTAAGATTTTTTAGTTTCTGACACATATTAATCTATTTAAACGGGTCTCAAGGCGTTTAATCTATGGTTGGGCTACACCAAAAATGGTCACGAGCTGGCTGAAGAGGCGGGCATTGCTGCCAATGCTTTCTAACGAAAGCGCGCATAGTTGGCGCTAAATAAAACGCTAGATTGGCATGTTTTTCGGAAAAACACGCTAGATTAAAGAAAATGAAAGTAAAATTTTCATATTATCATTTTTTAATCAAAAATTATCCGTGCTGATATGAAAAGAAAGTAGTTACCTACTTATTAAGTATTTCACGGACGGACGGAGGGTAAGGTTTTAATAGATTGATTTTACGGCTCTGGTTTCTTGGCATTTAAAACTTGTCTATATTTAATTTAAACAATTACATTTCGTTACACATAGACAGAACTCCCTCATTTCAATGAAGAAGAGCATTATTAAAAAAAGTGCTAGAATGAGCGTTAGTAAGTTTGTTGGGCGCTAACAGAGACAAAAAGCGTCAGATCTAGCGCCGAAAGCGCTAAGTTGGCATCACAGGAGGCGGGTAGTCCACGTTGAGAATAAATAAATAAGGTAAACATCCGCGTTGAAACCCATTTAAATAAATAAATATTATTAAGTGATGTTTCTCTTATCTTAATCGTGGGCCAATTTCAATTTTTTTTTATAAGTTAAAAAGTACTCTTTTCTGGGCGACTAAAACATCGCAGAATTTTTTTTAATACAGTATTGTTAGCGAGTCGACAATGAGGTTCAAATTAGTTCAATATTAAAACATTTACACAAAATTACACTAACACAATAATAATAACAGTGAAATACACTCATGTGTCAATTGATAGAAATGTACGTTGCTAATAAGTGTCTCCCTTACAACTCATCTATATCTTTAAAGCTAATGGCTGGTATAAAGTCTACTTGGTTGTAAAACTAATCGTTAGTATAGAATACCATTAATCATTTATGTGGGCGAATAGTGATAGGGATAGTAATAGTGAGTGTAACACCTTGACGTATCTTCCACATTTTGGGGCTGTTGATTTATTGCCGGCATTTCGATTTGTTGAACGTTTAATCGTCAACCACTTTGGAGATATGAGGTTATAAAAACGTGGTAAATGGTTAGAAAAGTAAGTGGGTGCATATCGAATACTGCTGAATCATAGCCTAAAATCAAGGTAAGTGCAATTTGCTTTTTGAGGGTCATTGACGTCCATCGTGTTTGTAGATATTTTTTTATTTAACCCTGCATAAATTACGTAAAGGTTGCATATTGAATTTGTTTCATGCAAATTATACCTACTTATATATAAAATTCCACGATTCACCTGAAGACTGGTTGACAGAAACCTCGCTTTGATGCAAACACATAAAAGCGACGTACAGCGGCATGACTGCAAGCTCATAGAAAATTTATATGACACGAGAGATCCATTCCGTCGCGAGGAAACTTTTATACAGAATGTGGTTGGAAATATTTTACTGTGTCAAGAGAATTTTAAATGTAAAATGTGAATCTTTCGTTTCACGAGGTTTTGCTTTTTATGTAATTTGTTATCCAGGTATTGTTATCCATTTATTCCATAATAAATCCAGGTGAATTCATATTGACACTGATTCACCCGTTTTAACCATACAGTTGTCATTGCTTCATACGATAGAGTTTTCTAATGAAAATCTAAGTCGGCACCTCTGAAATAAAATACTTTAAACTTGTGTTTGTATTCTAAGAGCCTCCACAGGAGATCAGATTAATCCTTTTTGAACATCTTCTCTTGCTTAATCATGTATAACTATGTTGTTTATTTTGTACAATAAAACATAAAATAAATAATAAACATCTTTAGATATTATTGGAATTTTTACTATATAGGTAGGTGCATTATATAGATCTGGTAGGTACATAGTGGTTTAATAAAGCCACTACCACAAGAAACAAACCACCTACAGAACTACACCACCTCTGTAGTGTGAACTCGCCAGCCAGCTTGGCTAGCGCGACGTTGTAAAGCCATACATTCCTCAAACACAAGACCAGTGTGCATGAGGTCGACGAAAAAAGGGCTGGTTACGGTTACGTACACATCCCAGCCCATAGTAATACCGACTATGATCGGCTACCTCGGTTTTGTAGAGCGTTGTCTCTGTCGTAACGGCACACGACAGAGACGACGCTCTACAGAACCAAAGCTAGCCGATAGTCTCTTTCTAAAGGCCGAATTGTATTACTTTCGGCCGGGAAGTGTACATGTTTTATAATACATACATATAAAGATTGTTTTTAGCCGACTAGAAAATCTCATGGACTGAAACATTACTAGCGACCGCTCACCGCTTCTTCTAAATTATTGTAGATCAAGCACAGATAAGCAGGGGTTTGATAATAAACTCTGCTTTGCTTACTACGTTTTAAGTACACACGGTGAACTCATGAAAATGTTGAGCAATTTCGCATTTGATTCGTTTCAAAGAACAGTCTGATGAAGATCTAAATATAAAATAACAACTCAACTTTTTGCTCAACATTATAATTGGCAGGCTGTATATTGACAAACATTAGCATCGAGCTTTCTGTCTCAAATTCACGCAATCCTTATATGTAATAAAATACAAGTAAAATGAAACGTGGAAGGGTCACAGAATTACCGACGAATTACTCATGGGATTGCTACACGCATCTATTTTCGAGTCAAGGAAAGTTTATTGTTCACAAATGCACAAGGAACGTCAGCCATACCACAACATATAACATAAGAGTGCAATAAAAATGCAAGTAGGGACAGCAACACAAGATCGTTCAACATTTTCGAGATGCCAAATAGTAGATTTTTTTTTTTTATAATGTATGGTAAACCCATTTGGTGATAAATGGTCACCGCCGTCCAAGGACACCTGCATTACAAGGAGGCATGCAGGTGCGCTGCCGATGTGGCAGAATCCTATTGCCAGCTTTTTTATACAGCTTCCTCTCATTGCTTAGTGGAACAATATCAGTAGACAGTTCATTCCACAACTTTAGGGTTCGCGGTATAAAGTGTCTTGATGACCACACTGTACGCAGCGACTCTATTTCAAGGAAGTGTGGATTAACCGCACGGCGATGACGGGAGGTGCGACAGTAAAATACCCGAAGTTGGCATCAAATTGAACAGTTCTTAAGAACATTGCCCATCATACAGGCGCTAGAACATGCAGAGGGACGCAACGTCTCCTCGGACGCTGATCATAGTAAAATCAACTTTAGATATTTCAAAATTCTGAATATTTAAATCACTGTATTGTTAAAATTATTAATTCATACATAGTTATTAATTCATGTATTATAAAATTCTGAGTGCTAATTTTCAATACAGACCGTCCCTAGCAGTGACAATAGTTACAGTCTATTTGAAGTTTCCGACCCCTCGCGCCACTACACTCGTTTGAATGTACGTGTCGATTGACAAATGCCGAATTCTGGCAGACTATTGTTAGCGGCTTAGCTGAAATTGCAAGTTTGAAATCGGTAAAGATAAACGTATATGACTGATGTGTATAAAGTGATTTCTACTGCTTCCTTGATGATATAGCTGTATCCGGGCTTACTGTCGTCCGCTACTGGATATAGGCAGGCGCGGATACAGGATTTCGTTTAGGGGGGGGCAATTTTTGTGTGATTTTATCTATCTTCCAGAAAATTCGTTTTAAAGAAAAAAAAATGTAAAATTTTAAAATGTATCATGTAATACTTGCATTTGAATAATGCTCTGTTTGCCTGTCTTAAAAAAAATGAAATAAAAACACATAGATATAGAGAAAGAAAAAAACAATTTAATTTGAAGTAAGTAGGTACATAATATGGTTCTTAAATAATAATCTCCAATCTCTTCCTACGGCCGGTTTTTGCAAATCTTGTAATCACTTTCTCAATGTCAATAGGAATATGCCTATGGATGTGCATAAGGGCAAGACCGAGGAGGCGGTTTTCAGTCATGGTTGCTCTTAAATATGTTTTAAGGCGCCGCAAGGACGAGAATGACCTCTCAGCAGATGCATTTGTCACTGGAAGCGTTGCAAGGACTAGTACAAATTCATGTATTATAGGAAATGCATCCTTATCGCACCTAGCCAATATATCCAGAGCAGTTATGGGAAGCTCTTTTTGCCATTCCTTTTCTTGAATCCATTTCTCTCGCCACAGCAACAATTCATCTTTTAGCAGAAGAGAAGCAGCGCCCTTATCGACGTCAAGAAGCAATCCGAAGCGGTGGAGGAGGGAATTTATACTTTTGTCATTTTCACCAGGAGAATTTTTAACAATATTTTCTGGAATGAAAACTGATAGCTGAAAGACGTCCAAAGTTTCAGCTGAGAACCTTTCTCGCAGATCTGTGAGAACAAAGTCTAGTAAGGGTGCATAGATTGATACTCTGTAGTATTCCTCGGCTGAATTAATTTGATAGTTGGCACGATAAATTTGGCATCCACCATGGCGAGAGATCCGAGGAATATTCAGCTCGACACCCAATTGATTGGCTAGATTTTCTGCACGCTGCCAGACATTGTTAAAACTAGCGTCCATGTTTTCCCGACGACTGGCAAGAATAGAAATTGTGTTATTTACTTGCATAGCACTGCCATTGAGATCGAGCGCCGTCTTCTGTAGTAATTTACTCAGAGACTGCGTTAGAGATAATACATCACTCAGACACAATACTGATACCATGAATTGTGTGTTGCATAAAGTTGTTACCAGTGAAGCAGGGGGGAGTGGAGAGTGCGCTCCCCACATCCCCGCCGGCCGGGCCGACTACTACTGAGTACTACTCGTGGCGTAGTCTACTCAACCCATAGGTATGGAAAACATAATACATGGACCATGCGTCTTAAATTCGTTCCATCATTCGTTTGTTGGCGAGAGGCCTGGAGCGATGTTATTTTTATCAGTAATTTCGAGTTAAACACACTTGATTAACCGATGTAATCTACTTAGATAGTAATGAGTTAATAACGATTCTTGTAAACAGGTAGTGATGTCCTTATGACGCTTTCAAAATTTTGGATTTGGTCAAAATAAAGTGCTTGTCAGGGGGGGGCAATTGCACCCATTGCCCCCCCCCTGTATCCGCGCCTGGATATAGGCATCCCCATGCACATTGTTTTGTGCACGAGAATTATCGTGCTTTTGTTTTGCGTTATCCCCTAGTAGCCTCTTACGACACCCACGGGAAGAGATGGGATAGGATGGGGAAGAGATGGGGTGATGCCACTCTAAAGCCGGCCGTCACCACACAGGCATAATAATACACTATTATTTACAAATTGACGCATATGTTATTGTCGAGGTAGATTTTGCAGTAAAATATGTTGTGCATTTCGTGAAACCTAGGTTCTTATTTATTTTTATAAGAGGTCTAATCTGATATTTATAAACCATAAAAGGTTGCCTCGTGCTTTTTGAATGCCTCTTTTGTTTTCCACCTGACTCTAAAATTCGACTTTACTCGAAATGTCGATAGGTACCGAGGATTTCGATACTCTTTGCAGTCTTGTGAAAGGGTTGTTCTGAAATCACGGAGCTACGATAACTGAGAATTTTTCCACGAAAATTATGTACTTATATAAAAACTAGATACAAAACTACGACCCTCTTCTATAAAAAAACCGCACGAACTTGGTATTTGAATAAAGGATTTGTGACAACATACTCGTACAATAGAGCCATCCCTAAAATTATGCGAGTGCATCTGGCACAAATATGTTCATAGATCGAAAAAGTACAAATATCAATTATATTTTAATAATTCAATTATTGAAATTAATATTATTATTATTAAATTACTGATCGTGAGTTCGATAATTATAAATTGTTCGTGGATTACTAACGGTTAATTCGAATCAAACCGCAGCTGTTGCCTACATAATTCGGATGGCTTCGATGCTCGATTCAATGTTCCACAAATAAGTTCCGACAAACGAATAGATATAATTACTTATATTATCTCTTACTTTATTTCTTTATGTATTATTTTCAATATTCAAAAAAATTGCGTCTTATATTTAGAAAATATATTTCTTATATTGTAAGTGTAATAATAAATTTATTACAATTTTACAATGTAAGAAATAATTCTATATCAGCCCGTAAGATAAAACTGCACGCCGCAGGCCTCCCCTAGTAATCACGAGGTTAAGAGTCCCAGACCCTGTATGGATTGGTAAATATTAATTACACATACCCCAGTTTTTTTTTCTTCTCAGAGACGAGAGTTTCTTCACAATATTTTTCCTCGCCGCTGTCGCGGAGCTAGGCGATTATTGAAAAATCCGTACTTAGTGTTATGGGCCAAATTTCGATCTCACGACCTCGTGAATTTGAGTAGTGAGTAGTGACGCGCTTATAAAATACATAACTAATGTTAAGAATTAATTTCTATAAGAAATACAAACGTTTGTAGTAGACAATAGTCGCTTAGTTTATTCGGTAGAAAATGTTCGATTATTGAATTAATATGAAACATCGTGTTGTGTGAAATCGAAACGCGATCAATAAGTTTTATGACGCTATAACCAATGGTAACAAAAACACAAACCCAACAATATTACCAAGTACGAACTTTCCTGTGCTATCAATAAAAAAAAAACTCTAACTTGTGCACAGAACAATAACTTTCCGTTTTCTATTCCTGTTTGCAAGAGTCCAATGCATCCAAACAATGCAAGTTATAAAAAATATCACCCTCAAAATAGGGTCGCAATCGCCGTATGTCATAGAAATTTTATAATATCATCACGTGTGCTAAATTCGTTCGCTATTATAGAACGGGATGGGGACAGGGACGCCATTTGTCAAAGATGTCGTCACATTTTTAAAACTGAAAATTAGGCGATGATTTGCAGAATGTCCGTTGTAAAAATTTGGCCCCTCTACATGAGTACAATTACTGTTACAGTGATTTGTATCTAATAGAAATTTGAGTGTAAAGGAACAAACCACTATTTGTCAAGACGAGCAAAAATTATTTAAATTTTTGCTCGTGTGTCCCGGGCGAGTATTATTATTTTTATAGAAAAATCCTCTATTTTTTGGTTTATTTAGGTTTTTGATATTTGGAATTTAATATCAAAACAATAAATTTGTGATAAAGTTAAAAGAATTTTCTTGAAAAATATATATTTTGTCTCGTCTATAATTAGCATTTAAACCATCCTATTCTTCGAAATTATATATTATAATAGTAATCAAATCCACGAAAATCAATTTAATCAAATTGTTTGATTTTTCTAGTTTGATTAATTACAGCATTAAACTTGTTTTCTTTCTTATCGAATTCAGAGAAAATGTGTATTATTCATTGTTAATTGTTATTATTACAAAGGAACCTATCCGTTACATAACTTTACTATGTTTGTCCACAATTATGTAATTATAACGACTAACTAACTACCAATTAGCAGTCGATACATTTATAAATGTGATAAGTTAAAACATATCTAGGTTATAATCTCAGCAGAATAACGTTATCATTGTGATTACCTATAATTGATGTAATTTTATAGTAGGTCTTACGACGCCTAATTACAATATATAATAATGATTCCCACTACATACACAAGCAAACTACACAAATAACAAATATCATTAAGAATATCAAGAACAATAAAAACAGAATCCATCCAATAAGGATGGACTCATCCATAGGACTTATTTCTTTGCTCTCAAGTATTTTGGCATTTCCAAAAACAATAACTGGTATGATTTTTCATAAAAGGAAGGAATATCGTTGGCTTCATAAAAGGAAGGAAACTATACGTAGTACCTACATGTAGAAGCCTCGACCCTCGTTTCGCTGTAGAAAGGTTGATAACGTAATCACAGACCAATTAATTATTATTACTTACATATTTTTTTTGTATTTTCTTGTAATATAAAAAAAATGTCTCACCGATCAGTCCATCCACACCATAAAGGCACAAGATGAGGCACAGCAATCCAACGTGCGTACATCGCCCGCGGGACGCTCTCAACATTTTTCCAATCTCACATCCATTACCAGCAGCATTTTCCACGAAAATCAACAGGATCAAGGATAATCACAGTAACTCTACACCGGTAAAACTTTAAATGACATATTTAATTACTAAACACCTTTATCTTGTTAAGAAACTGGAGTCATTGGCATTTTTCTTAATGAGATTTAAAGTTGAACGCACGTACGTAAACACGCGCAAAAATGTGTAACACAACTACACAAACACGCGTTAGGTAGGAAAGCCCGCGCGTTACTAAAGTGGGTGACGTAAAATTTCGTAGAGCTGTTGTGTAGACCGTAGCGGGAAAGCCCGCGCTTTTATTGAGTTTTCAGCACAATAGAGAGAATGAACAGTATCTTTATAGACGTTAATGTTTCAAAATTTCTACGCGATATGCAATAAAAATATGAGATGTTACTTACCACCGTGACGTTACTTATTTTTTTATGTACAAGCAGGTACTTGTTGCGTTAGTTAAATGCAAAAATAATCCTACAACGCTTATTTTATATATTGAAGAGTATTTAAACTATTTATTTCTTTTATTTAATAATCCGTAAGGGTTAATAATAATAATCAGTTTTGTAACGACTTTCAGCTTAGACAGCCTTGGCTTAGACTTACGAATACCTCTACCTATGCGCGTTACCTAGGTTTTTTTTTCGACTAGTGATTTCTAAATCGTCACTTGAAAGCAAATCCAATGACTCGTCCATAACGTTACCTATGGTTATTACTATGTATTCTGTATAAACAATACGCGAGATTTCGTGATATCATTGTGCAAACACTCGAACTGGAAAAGTAACCCCGCTGAGTGTGGCCACAGATAACAATTGTAACGTAAGCGCTACACCTGTGCGAGTGTACTTACCATAGCAGTTACAGCGTAAGCGTATGTGAGTGTACGTAACCAGCATTTCATTTTAGTTATTGTACGAAATTGGGTTACTGTTGTACTGTGCTTTCAGTCCCTTTGTTTATGTTACTGTGCTGTTTTAATTAATGGGCCTAGCTTGTTACACTTTTGTAACGATTTCAGAAAGTGTCAGTCAGAACATAAACAATTCGTCTTAATTATTGTTAATTGCAATACAAGTTTGGTTCACAAACTGTTAAAATGGAGTGTGTGTTGGTTTATTTGGTATGTTCTTGCGATAAAATGTTAGAAATACAAATACACTTTATTGTACACCAAAACATGAAAAAAAATACATAATACGGGTAACTAAAAGTACCTACAATCGATGGTCTTATCGTTAAAGCGATTTCTTTCAAGTAACCCTTGAGTGGTAAGAAGTCTGAAGACAAAAGAAGTACCTACCTAAATGGTGCAATAAAAGAAATAACAATATATGTCTTTATATACTTTCATACACATGTACATACCATACAGTGGGTACATAAATATAAATATTATGAAAGCCATTGAGCGTAAGAGAACTGCTACAAATACGAGAGATACTGTCCTTTTCTGTCTTTAAAACCTGCCAGAGATTGAGCACGCTTTATGGGTGAAGACAGTTTTCTATAAACGAACCGCTTTGACAGTTAAGGAATGAGAATAGAAATGTGTATTAAGGAGAAAACTATCTGAAGGTGGAAGATTAAGAGGACGACATGAGAGATTATAGTTAAAATATTCTTATATAAAAATATTATTCAAGTCGATAAAATAAGTATGTAATCATATAGAAACAATTCGTAGCGGTTGCCCGCAGCTTCGCGCACGTGTGTTAATCCCTCACACGAATTACACACATGCCAAAAGTAGCGTTGATTGGATTGGTCGTTGGAGTGGATTCATTGATTTATTACAGATTTATTGGGTAATCTCCGACAAACAAACCGATCTTTGCAAGTTTAATATTAGTTATAAAATTAGGATAAGTACCATTATAATATTGTCGTCTTTAACAACCACTAGACGTTATGACTATAGACACTTATTCTGCATTTAATTATTTGTATGACGAAGATGAATGCATCTACTTACTTTTAGTGGTAGGTAAACAGTGCCGGCTTTACCTACGGTGCAGGGTATTAGGGGGCGCCGAGCGCCGCTCGCGACGCCTCCAGTCTACTAGAGGGCGCCAGGGTATTGATTGCATGCGGGCGCTACATGGGCTAGAGCCGGCTCTGTAGATAGGTATACCTAAATGCAGTTAAGCTAATATGCGTGATCTTGCAATGCTCAATCGTGATGTCGCAAATTTTTATCTGTTATTTCTTTTCTATAAGTGAAACTTTGTTTAAACTATTAACTATATTAGATCACTCATATAGAATATATAAGTATGTAATCAAAATCATTTTCAATAAGCTACCTAATTAAAAATAAAAAAAAACGTTGATATTTTTCTAATAACAGAACCAAGGAACTTTTGGAATCCTATTCCTCGTCTTCGCTTATATTTCGGCACCCATTGGAATGAAAATTGTGACATTATATCTGAAAAAGGGGACCATATTCTCGGTTTTAGTATGCCACATATTCACACTTTAAACTTTATCCGTTCCATATATCTTTATTTGTAGGGGGAGAGTGCACCGTGCATTCCCACAGCCGCTGGCCGCACTCGACTGGCCTCGTTACCCGTCTCTCACAGAAGACTACCTTGAATTGTACTGCATTTCCCACTTTATCGTATTTCCCCAATGTACGTACGTGTTTCGGTAGTGAGTGAGATATGTCAGAGCCGATTCCCATCCCAACCTATCCTATCCCTTCCATTTTTCTAACCCTTTCTCCCAATCCATTCCATCCTCAAATGTGGGCAGCGCATTCGGGGGCGTGCCAACGTTTGTCATTCTGGACTGAAGTTGGCATGTATCGCGGATCTGCCGCGTTCTTCCTTAAAAATAATCTTGAACCAACGACTTTTTAAGTTCCAAAACCTTAATCAAAATCAGTTAATAAGTCAAGGTCCTTTTGTCCAGAAAACATGACAGAGATTTCTAGAGTTAATTTAAAACTAATGTACTTGTCCTGTGCTGTCTTATTCGTAGCGCTACAAAAATATCGCGTAGACCAGGGGTCTCCAAACTACGGCCCGCGGGCCGGATACGGCCCGCGGGCCGGATACGGCCCGCGGACAGATTTTGTCCGGCCCGCGGAGAGCTAGCATACTTGAAAACTCCTTTTAGACAACATATTTTTTATAGCAAATTAAATTTAGTTTACTGAAGTATTCTAATTTTATGTTGAATAATTATTAATAGCCCTCGGAACTTACTGGAGTAATCAGTATGTCCCTAAGGCTGGAAAGTTTGGAGACCCCTGGCGTAGACGATCAGTAATCCGTAACCTTGAAATGCTACATCTTAGAGCCGTATGACACAAGCGATATTCGATTTTAGGCGATAAGTGAGCGACATCGTCACGATATCGCTGCTATATCGTCGCGATATTTTTGTCCTATGAAACGTCTCAGCGATATCGCCGATATCGCGTGGCGACATTCGGCGCGAACGTCTCCTAGGTCAAAATGTCGCGATGATGTTGCAGGGATATCGCACATGATATTTTTTTTCGGAATTACGATAACTATTTACAGGGGAATAAAATCAACGTCGATGAAGCAGTAAAAACGCCTTCAGATAATTCATCGATTCCCATCCCTAGGAGTTCTATAGTAGAAGCACCAATCAACTACCATTAAAATGGCAAAAGTGCATTGATAATAATGGACAGTGGGTAGTTCGAATAATTAAATAAGTATATAATTTTCATACAGAAATAATTATTTCAATGTTTCCATATAAAACAGCAATTGCATAGGTGAGGACTTAATATTAAATGCTGCTATGCTAATGAACTGCAAATAAAATTGTATTTGTTTCAATGCTAAGTTGGACAATACTTTAAATAGAGCCAGTTACACCTAAATTTTACCGAAAGAAAATGGCTGCCTAATAAATAATCTAACAATAGGTTATAATGATCAGCAGCAAGTCAACTTGTACCTATGGACATTTTATTGCAATATTAATAAAGGCTACAATCGAACGGCTTTGATATAATCAACGACTATACCGCAGTCACGTAACTATCGCGTTTTGGAATCAATGCCACGGGCGTCGGTCAAAGGGGCGATTGGCCGATATTAGTGAACCGTATCGAAGGCAAAGGGCCCAATTTGTAATACCGATCACGTATTGACGCCTTGATGCTCTACGAATTTGATGGGTGTTAGGAAAGTAAAACAATAGATCAATCGGTGTCAATGTCTTCCGACTTTCACCGATAGGTGTCATTTGTGTTATTATATTATTTATTAAACGTGATAGGCTCCAGAGAATTTTAGCTAGAACTCCAGCATTGGAAATCAAATAAATACATGATTAATTTATATTATTGAGTTATGCTCGGAGTGTCTTTGCGAGTTAAGATCCGAAACGAAGAAATACAACAAAGAACTAAAGACATAGCTCATAGAATCAGCATGATGAAGTGGTAATGGCCTGGTCATATACCGGGAAGCGCAGTCAAAGGGTACGGGGTGCCCTCCAGCCAGGTGGATGAGTTCGTCGGCGGCGGTTGGATGAGAAGGACCGAAGATCGTGGTATGTTGGCGAACTTTGGAAGAGGCCTAACATATATACAGCAGTAGAAAGACAGACTGATGCTATGTATGGTATAGAGATAACTTAACTTATCAACTGACATGTGTTTGGACGGTTGTTACTGACTGCAATAAAAATGTTTGGCAAGCAATTGGCTACGTACTATTCTGCGTTAAAGCTGCTTTGGTTTCGTACAGGTACAGATATCAGGTAGCCAGTTAAAGTGAAGAAACTTGCGATTAAAACATCCAGCGCTTCTTACTCTTTTCACTTTGGTAGGTGTTGGCTCACTATGAAACAGCCATAAATGACGCTTACTTTTTGGATCATATTAGATACAAGATTCGTCACTTGTGACAATGTCGTAAATGCGCCGAGTCGATCCTGTTTCAAATTTTGTAATCATATCACACCATTCGACACTAACTTGTTTAAGCCTCGGTGAGGTTGTGCGGCACCCAGCGCCATACTATCCTCCTGACTAGTAAATGCCCATGTAATATTTCATACACACTCCCCGATCCAATCTCTGCTGAATCTCCTCGCATCTAATTCGCCTGTTGTCAAATATTAAATTTTACACTGCCACCAATGTTATCTACAGGAACAGCCGTAAAAGGGCGACCGCTTCGTTCTTCGTCAGCCAAACTTAGCCGACCACGCTTAAATTCATTGTACCAACGATAGTGTTGCCTTAGAAGGTCATTAGTCTGCAAACGCCCTTTAAAGTCTATTAAAAGTAGAGAACATTTAAAATCATACAAAATCATAGCGCGGAAATGTTCACGTCGGATATCCATTTTTTAATGACACAATATATTCATATCGTAAAAAAATATGGAGGGAAATTTTAACGTGGAATATTTTGTTTTTATGTTATAGATAAAACCAATTTGGACATACGGAGTGGAGCTCTGGGGCAGTGCTAGTAACTCTAATATAGAGATCTTACAAAGGTTTCAAAATATTGCACTAAGAACCATTTCAAATGCACACTGGTTTGTGAGAAACACAGAAATACATGAATATCTGGAAATGTCAACTGTAAAGGAGGAGGCCTGCAAAAAATGCAGCAGATATAAGGAAAGGCTCAAGAAGCATACAAACAAACTGGCTAAGAGTCTGTTAAATGCACAGGAAGATGTAAAACGCCTGAAGAGAAAACAAATATTGGACTTAGACCAGAGAAACTAACTGAATAGTCTCTATCTATGTATGTGGTGCTGTTTGATGGAATCGCACCTACCTTTATCCCAACCACCTGAAAACATCTGATTATGGCTGACAGCCGATGGCAGATAGCAGGGAATTTAAAAAAAAAAAAAAAAAAAAAAAAAAAAAAAAAAAAAAAAAAAAATGTTATAGATAGCCATAGTTTTAATTGACATCAAAACCAGGCAATATTCCATAGATCACAACTTTTTGTTGCAAAACTTGAGTCGCAACAAGTTTTTGAGTCGGGTATCGTAACAGTATTTCAAAGGATATATTTTACTATAAATAACAACATTTTCTATACTTAATCAAATATTTATTTGTTGCGTTATTCATAATTCTAGTTTACTTACATTATACACCCAAGACGAAGCAATAATACACCTTTAATACAAAGTTGCAGTCTGTTTTGTGGAAAAACTTGGTTTGTAGAAAAATACGCAAACATCTTAACTGTTGGATACGCTACTTAGTTGAGAGCTAAATTTTAATGTAAGAACTCTGATAGTTTAGTCAAATCTATCATTTTATTGGGATTAGATTTTCTATTAAATAAATGGGTACTTTTATTCAATTTGTTCCCGTAATGGTTGCTATGATTTTATTGTCCTTTGTTTTATTTTGGGCGTAAAACACATGCATTATAGGTATATAACATTAGGATACCTGACACAGATCTAGCTATAATGTAGTAAGTACACCTCTAGGTATACCATACCACATACAGATCTACGTATGACGACCATTTAGCCCAGCTGGTAGTACCCATATCCGAGTAAAAGGTCCAGAGGTCGACTTCAGGTCGAACATTCATTTGTATATTTGCTAGGGGACAATTGTGTTAGCGTTTGTATGTCTCTGGACCCACGACTCAGGGTATGGGGTGGGGGCGGTGAGTAAGGCGTTATTTATAAAAAAAAATAGTTATACATTCATAGGCATATGTACACAATTGCCACTTACTCAGCTCTCAATTAGACGTGTAAACTAGAAGAAACAATTAAATTATGCGACATACATGCTAAATTGATTATGTGGTAACATGAATATAGTTCAGTACAAATCTATATTGTAAAAAAATTACAAAATAAGTAGTAACAAATTAGCTAAATTATATTTTAGCTTAATTCTGTAAACAACCGTATTTGTATCAATTTAAACACATTTCATTTAGAAAAATAATTAAATTAGCAGCAAATCGATGTAAATTTAATATTAGTTAGGTTTCTAGTTGTCTATTGTGACAATCTATGGAGATAGAAGCGAAGGTGACATTCTTAGTGATTTAAAATTATTTGCTTTAGTTATTCAACAGTAGGTTGTTATTCAAAAATATTGATTTGCTGCACATTTAGTATTTTTTTTCTACTTGTTTAAATATAAACCTTTTATTTATGAAAGTAATGAACATATTTAAAAAGATATTTAAGTTTTTTTTTAGAAATTATTGGTTACCAAGTAGGTAGCTTGATTTTTTTTTTGTAAAGACAATCGATACTCCCGTAGGCAAGTATTTTATTATACAGGGTGTGTCCGAACCTTCCTCGAAGCCCGAAACCATGGATTCTGCTCACGACTATGATTACATATAATGTTACTTATTTTTATGTAAAAATATCAATTTTTGGATGTTGTATTTAACAAAATTGTTTGAAAAATTTGATAAAATCTCAAAAAAAAAAGATGTATAAAAAGAATTCTCGTGTGCATGAAATCAAAATCTGCAGGATAACTTATGCTTTTGGGCTTAGAACACACCTCCATATAGCACTCCTTAAATTGACAATTTAACCATCTTAAACAACGCGGCTAATTCTTCTCCATAATTTATATTTTTATATCAAAAAAAATAACAGACAATCTGACGGGAACTCAATTCAGAACAATTTTAATAATTCTGGTGATTTAATCTGGATTAAAGTAATTTTTTTTTTTAGATATTTCCACTACAGTCGATGGTATTTTATACATTCACTGCGACACAATTATTGAAATTATGAAATAGTTCTAAATTGGAAGGCTTTTCGCCTGGTGGTAAGTGGACATTGCTGCTCATGGACATCCATGATACACGCCTACGTCAGTCATAAATGACTAAAGCCGGCACGTCCGCAAATTCGCTTAATACTTTCCAACTACGACGAAGCCAAAAAAGAAGGATTGTGAATTTGCCAGCTTAATTTAGAAATTAGGGATTTGGACAAAATCCCTAATTTTGTTGAAAATTAGGGCTGATTGAAGGGCAGACGCTACTTGATCTACGAAAGAGTAGCTTCTATAAACTGACAGTCACTAATTTCTTATTCGTTCTTTAGTGAAAAATGTTTTTCTGTCTACTGTATAGAAATAAATTAACATAATTAGGTCATAACCTTTTACTATAATTAGCATAAACAATTTTTAAAAATGTTACAACACGTCACAGTGTCGGTCTCTGCAAACAGAATAGCCCTCATTGTAACAAAAAGGTTTCAGAACATTGTGTCCATAACAATTTTATTTGCAAGCAATTGATCTTAATTTTTTAAATTAGCACTGTTAAAAATCAAAATGGCTATTTAAGTAATGAAAAATAAGTCTAGTGCCAATAATAAAGCAAAATATTATTTTCATTGGAAATAAATAGGGTGTAATTGGAATAAATTTGTAAAATTACTATCACCTTAATAGTAAAAGAGATAATTATACATCTTATATACATGGCAACACTTAAAGTTATAGTCATTCATAAGGTGAAAAGGGCCATCCATAAAATAAGTCACGCAAATTTCGTGGTTTATTATAATAATAATTTATTTGGACACTGGCATAGCCATTGGTCCACACACTTATCAAATAATAAAAAAGAATTGTTTTTATCATGACGTTGTCCAGTCCCGTCGAAGCAGGAGTCGCTCAGTAAAGTGATAGTAGGTTTATTGAGGACAGAATTGGACTCCTTGGAAGAACACGAAAAATCCAGTCTCACGCTTTTATTTAATTATCACAAGCACGATGCGCTAACACCAGGCATTTTGAAGTTTAATAAACTATCACTACTATACGACGAATCCCACAATACACATTTTTTACAGTAAAGAAGCAAAAAGTCAACTTTAATACTGGGGTTCCTGCCGAAATCTGATATAGATTCCCACCTCGTTCTGTTACACCATGTCACACTTGGGACAACGTGTGATATGGCTTTGCGTTTGTATTTTGGATCCCTCCCCCTTAACGTATGACGTAATTTATGGATGACCCCTAAGTGCTGTTAACCAATAAAAAACTGTTAAACATTAAATCAGTCATTGAATTTAATATTCATTGATACTCATTACAGCCTTTGAATAAGATCAGAAATCGTATAATTCAAATTCAATATAGAATATAACTTTAAATGAAACCGTGTGATATAACAAAGTAACGGTAATAATAATACTTACGCCTACTTTTATTATAATTTCTAGTTTATTTTATTGTAACCACAATATTCACACGTGAAAACGTACGAAAATGATTCAAACATCTGCCTCTGTGAAATAAGTACAAGTAGCAGGGGGTAGGTGGTGTTAGATAAAGTTAAGGGTAAGATTGTAGGGGTCAACACAGATGCTAAGTGGATACTTTCAACTTAGTTCAGAGAGGCAAAGAAGACGAAAATAAAACAACAAACATTCTGCAAAGTCGGCAAAGCAAGCCCACTAGTGTTGCAAGTGTCCACGGCCGGCGGTGACCACTTACCATCATATGGCCCGTCCGCTGATCTGCCATCTGTTCTATTAAAAAAAAAATTAGAATATTCGCAAATATTCAACATTATTACTCGAGATGGAAAACACTAATGTAAAATGTTAGGGTTAAAGATAAATATATATTTTTTACACATGTATTGAAATCAACTGTGAAATTGACAATGTTCTATGTGGACTGTATTTTAATATTTACTTATGTTATTAATATCTATATAGTTTAAAGTAGATTTCCTGCGTCTAACATGGAAATATCATTGTTATTATTATTATCCAGTCTATTTTAACTAACGATTTTATATAGGATGACAATTTTAATTTTAATAGTTTTCTTAGGACAAATCAGTTTAATAATCAGAATCACAAGATATAATAAAAAAAAAAAAACAAGAAAAATAATCAGTTTAAAGTTCGGTAAATAGCAAATGAAATAAATTATTTGAGGTACAGACCAACTAGATAAATGTATATAGTAGTTAGAATGTTTCACATTGTATTACTTCTATCAAAATATATATATAAATTTGCAAGCAGGGTTGGGAGCAGTTGTATAGCAATTTAACCGATATAGTCGTATTATTGTAGCTCTATTGGCACAACTAAAATAAGCTTTTCTGTCACATGCTGTTTGCAAGAGATCACTTATTCAGTATTATATTTTTTTGTGATATACTTGCATTAATTATATGAAACTGCAAGATGATAAATAAAAATTAACCAACAATAATGAATTTCCATATACATATCGATTTAAGTACAGATTTGTGCATACAATGTTTATGCACAACACCAAGGATGTATTGGCAAAACTCGAAGCAAATCATGTGAAAACTGGTCCGACCTAACGAAAAGCTTCATTGTTGTTATTAGTTGAAGAACAATCAAAGTTTTTCGTAAATATTTATTTCACAATAGTTATAACACTGCAAAATAACAGCTATAATCTGTTCAAGTTAAGAAAAAGTGATGTCACGGGATTTCATCTATTACCCAATTACGAGAGGGCGTTCCCAGATTGATAAATTAACATTGGACATATAATGCCAATTTTTTCTTAATGTGAATAGAGTATAATTACTTCAGAATATTAATCATAACCATCCTAGGATAACTAAACATAACCATAACCAGGATAACCAATACAGAAGAAGCATACAAATGCAGCATGGCAATGCAATAGACTGGCTAATGCATTGCATAATGGACTTTCACACAGTAATGCTTAATTCCAATCATATTATACTAAATCAAGGATAATTCAAATCCTCTGGTCTAAGCTGTTTTTTCATTAATACCGATTGACAGAAAAAAAAAGATATTCCACTAAATTCCCATCATAATTTTTAATAGATTTCAACATTTCCCTGTTAACCTTTTCTTCCCATTCCATCATAAAATCGATGTCTGTATGCACTGTAAAATATACAGTGTGTCCAGGAAACAATTACCTTTGTGGTTACTAACTTTTAAGTCTGTCATATATATTTTGAAATATTGCGAAATATCAATATTTTGAAAGATGATGTTACCTGCCCTCGAATGAGACCATGTTTCATGTTTCTATGACCTCTCAGTTTATAGATATTCTTTTTATTTGTACTTATCTTTTTCGGCCAATTAAAAAATTAAAATGGCTGTCATACGAGGGGGTAGGAGATTTTGTTGATAAAAATAAGTGTATAACATTCCTTACATTCCCTTATAGATAGATAGATACTTTATTGTACACCAAAAACCCTCCAGGCAACACCTTTGGGTGGCGAAGACAAGTCAGTTGACGAAGTAGAGGTGGGTGCAATAAAGAAATAATGCCTGCATATACATTCATAGATCCGTACATACAGAAATATACAGATACCTACAGGCATTAATATATACATGCATAAATACATATACATACAGAAAGATAAAGCAAAAGAATTTGGGCGTAAGAGAACTCTTCATCTGCGAGGTAGTGTACTTTCACATGTCTTTTAAAACTAGCCAGAGATTGAGCGTACTGGTATAACAGATTGTATATAATATGTATACAATATTGTATATAATAATGTATTGTATATAATAAGTATAGTAGAACTGGTAATATTTAATTACGAAATTAATAATAATATTTCTTTATATCCAAGCATATCCGATTGTCCATATTTTTTTTAATGTACATTTTGAATAATGAAAATCCCAAATATTATATATTTGAAGATATCTAACAGATGAAATCATGCAAAAGTTACTACAATTACAGCTATTGGTCTGCTTAAAAACAAATATACTCACATCTCAAACCATATCTCCTCTTCCTCTCATTACTTAACAAAGAAAGAGATAGCAAGTTTACATCTGTGGCAGAAATTCGATGGGCGTGGCGAATTTGAAGTCTTCTGGGAAAAGACGTGAGGCGTATGGGTACATGAGCTTGTACGATTGGCGGATTGTGACGTCAGCAACGCCCGCAATATCACCTATCTCTTTCTGACTACGTTTGTCTTCTGACGCCTAGAAAAGAAAGAAAGAAAAGCTTTTATTCCGTCACAATTACAACACACAGCCATTAATAAACAAAGTTATAGGGTACAGGTTATATATATATATATATATAAAAATATATATAATAGGTACTTTATATGACGTATGACGTCATATACGGATACTTTTTTGGAATGGCAACAAATTGAAATTACAAGTTAAAAGTTTTATCTTTTTTAACAATTTTAAATGGAAGTTAATAAGGAGAAAATTAGATATGTTTTACAATTATTTTACAATTTACAAAAATGCTTAATAAACTTCCACACACATCTAACCCAACTACAATTCATACTTAAGTTTGAAACCTGTGAATATTAAGTTTTACAAGTCTTACAAAATGAGAAAACAAAAACCAATTACCTGTGAAGCCATGTAAATGGCAGCTGCAGCCACTGATATAGGACTGCGCCCCGATACAATATCCAATTCCCCTGCTTTCCTAGCGATATGGGTCGCTGCCCTCTGCACAGAATTCGGAAGCCCCAAGTTTGAACAAAACCGTGACATGAAATCTGCTGTCGTGATAAGATCCACGGAAGTCTCCAGGGCTTTTAGGATCAGTTTGAAGCATCTGCCAATTTCTTTCTTACTGATTTTGCTGACAGCGCAGATTTCTTTGAAGGTACGTGGCACACCTTCCTGTCGGCACGCAATATAGAGGCAAGCTGACGCTATAGCGTCGTTTGCCCTGCCTTTCAAGTTTTTGCCATCATGTACCTGTAAAAATGATAATGATAATAAAGATTAGAATAATAAAGGTCCATTCTAACTGCTACGATATTTTTGGTACAGCATCGATCAATCACGTAAAATACATCAGGTATTCAAAGTCGCAAAGATATTTGTCTGGACTGAAATCATGAAAACAAATACCAACCCTTTTAAAGTCAAAGGCACCTAGACATGTGCATGGGGCATGGCAAATGTATGGCAAAACGGCACACTGGCCAGTTTGGGTTTGTTGGCAAGTCTGCTCTTTTAGAGGTGGTGTAATTCCTCAGGGCTTATGGTAATGATGAAATTATTGAATGCCTGGGCAATATCAATTTATCCTGAATTGTAAATTTTCTTATCAGGACAAACTAGTTTATCTTAGGTTAAACTAGTTGTTCCTAACATGCTTCGGATAAACTAGTTTGGCTTTAGATAACTAGGTAAAAAACTATCCTAAAATCAGATTTTTCCAATAACATGTATAACTTGATTTTAATAAGTGGCACTTTAGTACATTTTCCTTTACATTGACAATTTATGCAATAATGTACTGCTATCAATACAATTAAAATGGTGACATTCTAAAGTAGGAATTCAAATTCTAAGACTTATGAATAATTGATTTTATCATTTATTAGCTTACCGGACACATGCTGTCCTGTCCAAATTTCAATAAAAAAAAATCCATAATTTCAAAGGAGAATGGGCACGAAATATGGACAAAAAACCCAGCGAGTACAAAGATGAATTGTGTACCAAATAGTTCCCTAGAATGTGTAGTTCGAGCCTACATAGTGTGCTGCTCTGTGTGGCTGGAGATTTTTGTGATATGGATTTACATATATGTATTCCCACACTAGAGTTCATTACTGTTGTTGCTGTTTTTCAGAAAAAATATTTATAAAATGTTGTCTAAAACATTGTTTTATGCTTTTTCATTTACCTATATGTTAGTGAAGTTCAGTGTTAGATAAATAGAAAAAAACAATAATGAAGGACAAAGTGAGAGTAAGCGCCATATCGCGTCCTTGGACAAAAACATTCCGACGCAAATCGCAGCTACAGGCAGTAGGTAAAATTATAGATAATACACAACCCATAAGCGTATTTCCTAGAAATGGTATTAGTATTATGATTTTAAGACACTATTTCAAAACTACCTGTGTACGTATGGATACTTCGTAGTGAGTAACGAGTTATTGACCAAGTCATTTGTTACGGCAATGTATCAAATTATTCAAGAAATTTAAAAAAAACTCGTAAAATCTTAAAAAAAAATCAATGAGCGTTTAACTACACATTGTAAGTTAACATTTGGAATCTATTTGGTTTCTGTACTCGCTGGGTCAAATATGCCCATTCTCCTTTCAATAAATAAATATTTCTTCCTGAAAACTTTTCCAGGACCATAACGGACAATACAAAAAAATAATTACGCATATCCATCGTTCGAATGGTGATTTTTGGTCTTGAGTTCATACAAAAATCCCATAGAAAAAAACACTTTTAGTTTTTCCCGAGTTTTCCAAATTTCCAGGCAACTTTTCCATTTTTTCTTTCCCTAAAAACCTTATTCGGACTATTACGAACATTTAAAAAAAAAAATAGCCAAATAGCTCCAGCCGTTCTCAAGTGATGCCCTTACCAAGGAACATCATTTAATTTTTATTTATATAGATTATAATATAATAAGACAATGCAAAATAGTTATATAGACAAATTCATACCTGTTTAAACAAATTATTGGCTCTATCCACAATAGTTTTCGGTAAGTTTATACGATCAGCCATTACATTTATTTCTCTGAATGCATTTATTAGAGCTCTGTCTGTACTGCTGATGTTTCTCCGATTCTGATATTTAGATACTCCGAAACTGTCAAAGGATGCATCTCCTCTGCCCGGGCCAATCATGGTGGAAAGATCTCCACCAGAGAGCAATGGATTTTCTGGACCACCAACTCGAGATGGATCAACTCCAGACTTCTCATTGCTGAATGTACGCCATTCTGAACCAACATCTATTACTCTATGGACAAAAAAGGGTAATAAGTAGATAGTACACAGGCTTTTTTTTTGGAATAGTTAAATTCTTGTGATCCTAATAGCTTTTCAAGAGTCACCGGACTGTAAGCTTTAAGGTGAGTGCAGAAGGCGGTCAGCCAGGAGCAAAATGTATGCAGCAATGAGGCGAAGGATGGAAGGAAGGGACCTCGGCTTAGAGCAGTGCTTTGGGAGGGTATGGTGGGATTGCGTGTTGGTGAGATTGGCAGTAGTAATTGGGTTGTCGAGATTGTCTAAGACGTGCTGAGGACAACGATGATGAATGGAATGGAGAAGATCATTCCTGTTGGGGACATAAGTTAGGCTACTAGGCTACTGGTGAGGGACTGTCGTAGTAGCGTCGGGTGGATGTACAGAGGCAAAAGAGATAAGTTTGCAGGCTTTGCTCACTAAGTACAACAACATATGCACACATACAGAGATAAAATATTAATTGATTCACAATGAGCAACAAAATATTACTGATGGCTCTCATAGCTTCCGCAACTTGGTTGAGCGTCTAGGCTGTGAACAGTCTATTGCATACAAAAGTTAACTATTTTGCCATCTGTAATAACGGGTAGGTTCGAGACCACTTGTTGTTGTTTGTTTTTTAATTAATTTGAAATAAAAAATGCATCAGAGTACAAGGAAACGCATTCTTTATGCAATGCAAAGACATCAGTAGATTGCATTCATTTTTTACTATAAACATTCAATTATAACAGATATTTGGTAAGTGACAGGTAGGAAAGTATTGTAAACACAAAATTACACAGCTAATATCGTAATGCATCCTTGCACAATTAGCACCGACCTCGATGTATATAGAAATCAGGGTGTAGCGCTCAGCAATGTTATTATTATTACAACAGCAGCAATAGTAGAAAGCTTATGTTAATTTCGGAACTTTGTAAATAGTTTACTATACCTGTCGCCGACTACCAGGCCGCATTCTGAGCAGATCATGTCCCCAGCCCTGTAATCCTCGATGAGCGGCGCATCGGGATGGGCGTAACACACCACCTTATTAGCCTCCACTCTAAAACCACAAAAGAAAGTACGCCATCAACAAGTAGAAATCTCATCATTGAGAATGCGTTCGCGCGTTATTAACCAACTCATATAAACACCACCAACTTACGTATACTCATATTAAGCAACAATAACATTCTCCTATACAGAAAATATTATTCTTCGTTATGAATACGACAGAAATAAAAATAAATTATAAAACCAGACCTTGACGTGCTCGCCATGATTGTCAATAGAATGAACAAGAATGTGGCTTCTTTAAACAGATGTCGTCTGGTTCTCGGGTCTGGAGACGAGATATTTAGTTACCATAGACAATATATAATTATGTATTTTGTCTAGACAATTATAAATCAATTAATTTATTTTCCATCTTTTGTTTTGTTCTTTATTTATTTTTGTAAACCTCTTAAATTTAATGCTACACAATAAACCTTCACGGTGTTTGTCATCGGTAATTCCGGCTGTAATGGGATAGATGGCGCTTCTACGTCAAGCGATGCGATTACTTAAAAAAGGGTATATTTTTACCTTGTAATTAAACATTTATACTATATGTACAAGACTTAAGTTATACTGGATTTAGATCAAACATAAAATTTCTAGAAAGTACCAATTTAAAAAAGCATCTACAGGAAACCTACCTGCTTGGGAAACAATCAATTGAATATTGCCTAATCCAAACATTTGGCAAAAAGATCGGCACAAATTTCGAGCTCATCTAAACCAGGTCACTAGGTTTAAGTATTACTGAATACCCTATTTGAAATGTACTTTATTGCATCTGCATAATTCGTAATAAACGGAGTTAGCTAACTTATTTACTAGGTACATGTCCGATTAAAGACCATTGTTTTCTTTCTCCTATATTTTTTACTATTGTTAAAGACAGCTTAGGTACTGCTTACCTACATATGATACAGGCCTATTATTCTATGAAGCATCACTTTATTAAGCAATTGAGAGGGTGAAACAAAGGCAAGTTATTATGTAACAGGATTTTTTATTTTTTTATTATTTTTTTTTTTTTTTTTTTTATAGACTAGTGGATGGACGAGCAAGCGGTCCCACGTGATGGTAAGTGTTACCGCCGCCCATGAACACCTGCAACACCAGGGGGCATGCGGGCGCGCCGCCGACCTTGCAAAATCCTATTCACAGCTCTCTTGAAGAACCCCATATCGTAACTTAATGGAAAGACCTCTTGAGGCAGTTCGTTCCACAGCCTACGGGTTCGCGGTATAAAATAATTTTTGGACCGAACAGTGCCTCCGTATCGAGGAAATGCGGATGGACCACACTTCTGTGATTAAAGCCAGCATTGTCAGACATCCCGTATTTCCTAGGGCGTATTTTTAGAAATATTTTAAACGTCATCGCGTTATTATTTTGTTATCCCGGCTCTTGCTGTTGCTTGTTATCCTGTTTCTAAGATCTGTATCTAAAAAATCGTTTATAACCACCCGCATGCGTTTATCTTTAAAAAAATAAGCATATTTCGTGAAGTTGTTTAGTGAATTAAATTAAACCAGAGCTAATCACTTTTAATTATAGCTAGGTATAGGTAAGTACCTACTTATTTATTTGTTTTTTATTGCGCAAAGTGTCAAAAGGCGAACTTAATAACTGCATTTTTTCAATGGCTTTTTGTATTGTGATGTAGAATCCACAATTTTATTATTCCGTCAATATCAACGTAGTTGAAAAAACAATCTGTTGGAGGTTGATCTCATTAGTATTAACTGTTTTATTTTAATTTACTTCAATTATTATTAGTATAAAGTTGGATCCTTAAAGAATACACTGGATCGCAAAAATTCCGGGTCGCTAATAAGTGGCGTGATAGTTTCTTAAATACATAAGACTAATTTGCGAAACTATAGTATATTGTAGATGACTGATTAATATATATAAAAAAATGTGTAACACGTTCTGTACACTATATAAATTTAATTAAATACTAAAAAATAGGAAAATTTCGCTTCTAACTTATGACAACAAAAATACACTTCGCAGTAAATCTTAAAAATAAAAGTTTTTTTGTCAATTTAATATTTTGTATTTCCTCCACGAGCCCGTATCACTTCAATAAGACGATGTGGCATGCTGTAAACCAAATTTTGAATACGATTTTGGTCTATGTTTGCCCATTCTTCCACTAGCGCATTCTTTAACTCGTGTAAGGTAACGGGAGCAGGAGAGCGTTGTCTCACGCATCTCCCGAGCTCGTCCCATGCATGTTCTATGGGATTTAAGTCTGGGCTGCGAGCTGGCCACTCCATGCAGGTAATACCGACGTCTTGAATATACATATTGACCAAATGAGCAGTATGTGGTCGCGCATTATCGTGCATAAGAATGGAAATTGCACCCATATTCACTAAGAATGGACCAGCATGCTCATTTAAAATCTCTCCTACGTATCTTCATCTGTCCATCGGATGTGTTCTCGAGCAAACCGTAACCTGGCAACTCGATGTTCTCTGAGCAGTTTGGGGCCGTTTGCTGGTCTATAAGGCTTTATATCAGCTTCACGAAGACGTCGCAGAATCGTATTAGAGCTCACATTGTTCTAGTGAATTTCTTGAAGACTGTTTCGGACCTGAACAGCCGTGAGATGTCGATTTCTTAACATAGCATTCTCACGATGAATCGGTCTTCTCGTGTAGTTGTGCACCTTGGCTTGCCATTTCCTGGTCTCCTGATGTTCATGCCGGTCTCTTGAAATCGCTGGAGTACTCTTTGGACCGTTGATAAAGATACTCCTACTGTTCTAGCAGTGCTACACTGACTTCTTCCTTCTTGTACCATGGTAATAATCCGTGTACATTCTTCAGGTGATAACGACATGATATTGCATTGAATACTCTGATCAATCCAAGGAACCATTTATAATGACAGCTCCGTTTGAAACAAAAGCAGAAAAAATATTCTTTTTCTAATTTGAAATTTTGAAATTTTTCAAAATGCAGAATATTTTTTTTTAAATCTGTAACTTGTACAAATGAAACCTCTTTAGAGATTTAGAACAAGCATTAGTAACCTCCTTACTATATATTATTTATTCGAGCGATCTAGGTATATAATTTATAGAGATATCACGGTTTTTATTAGCTACCCGGAATTTTTGCCATCCAGTTTATTTCCTTTTTTATATAATAGAAAACCTTTTTTATCTACCTACTCACTTTGGCTTTTTTCTATACGATAGATATACGAGTATACGTTTATAAAATGGCGAATAAGAGTACGAATGCGATTACTTGAAAATTAGGGAATATAACACACGAATATTCGGAACACCCCTTATTCCTATAGACAACACGCTTATGAACATAAATTCATTACATTCAAGATTCAAACGGGAGCATCATCACTGCTGTTAGGAGTGCAGTTATCAGTTATATTGTGCAGTTCCTAATACAACAGTCATTGTGCTGGATTCATGTCATAGGAAAGGTCTCGTAGCGGTTTAAACTAACGGAGAACAGTACAGTTGCGTACAGTAAAACGATCATTGTTGCAGTAACTACAATTAACAAGTAACTAGGGCTGCCACCCCTCCGGGTTTGACCCGGAGTCTCCAGTTTTGGAGGACGCTTGTCCGGGCTACGGGTTAACATCGTAAATCTCCGGGCGGCACGTGTATTTCCTGTTTCGTTTTTGTCCCATATTTTCCCATCTCCTGGTTTAGAGCATTCTGAAGGTGGTAGCCCTACAAGTAACTACTGTTTGTAATAAAACGTTCATTCTCATACATAAGACACAAAACTTTTCAAATAAATGTTCTAATCCCTAATGCAAAAATCCCTAATCCCTAAAAACGTCCTATGACACAACACTTTATATTTATAACTAAATGTCATCCCTAATAATGACACATTTTCCCTTAAGGTACCTCCACACCGCAACTATTTCAAGAGAGGTATGAGCGAGATTCTGCAGGGTCGACGCGCACCCGCATGCCCCGTGGTTATGAAGGTGTCCATTGTGGCGATGACCACTTATCATCATGTGGCACTCCCACTCGACTGCCATCTCTTCTGCCAACGTTATAAAACAAGACATCGTTTAAAAATATTGTAAAAAAGATTACTGCGTACATTTGCGGTCTTCAAAACACTTTATAGCACTAATTTTAAATTGAACTACAAATTAAATACTTACTCATTTTCAAAGTGCGTGCGTAGTAGGTAGGTACTATTCGTAATCGTATTCGCGAATACTGGGATTTACGCGAATACGCGAATATTCGTATTAGTATTTATATTCACGAAGAGTATTTTTTTGATATTCGAAACATCCTAAAAACGAGTATACATGTTGAAAATCCAATTAATAGATAATTAGGCCATCTATTCCTAATTTGTAGCTATTTGAAGTATCTACTGTAATTTATTTGTCATAAATGTTTCAATTGTTCGCTGTGGTTCGAAAAATCAGCGTTGGGGTCTGCTATAGGCGGCTACAACATTATGCTGAGTCAGGGACCTTTCTCATATCCACTGCACTTTACTAAGTTTAGTTGAAGATTATGTGAATAACTATAAGCTATTTTCATTGTGTTGTGTATTATGTTTAGGAATCTAAATAAACTATATTCTATCCTATCCTGTCCTATCCCATCCAATCCTAACCTATTTTATCTTGTTGCGCCAAATTAAATGCTCGTGTGCTATAAGATTAAGTATAGAAACTAGCGTCGGCGGTCGACCCACGATTTACCAATAATTGCAACGAATTGTTTAATTAATTTGTCAATTAAAAACAAAGCGGTTACATACCCGCTCTTTAGAAATATCTTGTAAAGTGCTATTGGTCGAGTATGTAATACCTACAGTTTACAACATTTTAAATCGATGTTCTGTTGTTGAGTTTGCTTTTCGTAATCGTAATTTCATTAAAAGGATTTCGTCAAGGCTAAGTTTGTATAAACACGTATTATTATGAGATTTATCTTAAGATAAACCTCATAAGAATAATGAAACAGTGTGGATGAAATTGAAATTTTGTTCCTTATACTCTTCATATTGCTTGCAAAAAGGCGTTTTATCCTATGTTATGGAATGAAGAGTTTAATGGGGAAAAGTAACTTCTCACCTCCCTACTCTACTCCCCATCCCTACTAATCATTCCATTCTATAGAATGGAGAATGGAATGTGGTCCATATTGTCATCATTGATACCCGTCACAAACGGTGTTTAATCTAAACATTTCTTCTATCGTTGCATCATGATTGGGAAAAAATAAAATCTTCAGAGGCTACAGAACCCAAAATAGTAGTTTTTATTTTTGTATGTATATTTGTGTGAGCATCACGTAAAGACTACTGAACGGATTTTGATCGGGTATACATTAGTGAAAGTATGACACATATGTGTCATCTTCATATGACACAAGGAAGTTGAGTTATAGAGGAAAATAAAAAAATAACTTTTAATAAATAGAATTATTCAAAAACTATCGGATGGATTTTCATCTTTGAACACCATCATGTCGGTGCGTTTACAATTGTTAAAAATATTTTACAGCTGCTTAGTCCACGCGAGCGAAGATTGTATTACTTATTTATCACATAATTGTTCATAGATTGGAATCAACTTTCTTGAGGCACTGTTTTAATCTTACACTCGGCTAGATAAATGCCTCGAGATTGAGGGTTTGTTGTTGGTTATTGGACCATTATTGATTTTAATCTATACAAATGATCTTCCCGAAATAACTGATAAGGACTGTATATTGTTTGCTGATGATATTTCCATTCTAGTGACATGTAATAAAAATTATAATAAACTTAATAATTACGAAATTGACATTAACAATGTAATTCAATATATTATAAATTATCTAGACATATAATTTACAAATACATTTAAGTACAACAAATTATATTCAGTTAAAACACACAAAAATGAATTACTTTAGACAGCATTACCACAAACTGCCGTTACCGCCTACTACTGCTATGTCGCCTCTGTAGTGCGTTATGGGCTAATGCCCTGGGGAAACTCGTCTCCAATAAACAGAGTACTTGTTACGCAAAAAAAAATGTATCCAAGCAATAATGGGTTTAACTTTCTATATTGCAGCTATCGTGTATGTACCGTACCGTACCTACTCTATGAATTGTATCACTTTGTTAAAAAAACATCCACACTTTTGCCAGAATCATGATTATTTTCCCACGCAGCAGACGGGATCCTAATAGATTAGAACTACCTAAAGTACCCATAAGTAAATATTAATTAATAGATTGTTGTGTAAAAATATTCAACAACATTCCTAATGATAATCCTAATCCTAATGATCCATTATGAAAATTTAAAACAAAGTTGCATAAATGGCTGCTTGACCATTGATAATTACTCTACTAATGAATTCACGATGCACAAATAAGTTTATGTAGATAAAATAAATAAATAATCTGACATTTATAATAACATGCTTGCACCCTGTATTAAAATATGATAATGTGTTAATTCTGAAAATGTTGTAATTTTAAAAACTTTTTAATTTTGTAATCTGTGAATAATAATAGTGATTAATAATTTTAATTATTTTTGTAATTTATAAATAATAATAATAATTAAGTGATATACCTATTGTAAATTTGTATACCGGAGGCGGTTAAGTATGTGGATGATGTAGATATGTTTTTACACTTACTTATGTACCGTACTTAGAACAAAAAAAAATATTCGATCGATTCTATTCTACTCTACTCTACTCTACGGTACTCTAAGCTACTCTACGCTGCTCTACGCTACTCTACGCTACTCTACGCTACTCTACGCTACGCTACGCTACGCTACGCTACTCTACGCTACTCTACGCTACGCTACGCTACTCTACGCTACTCTACGCTACTCTACGCTACTCTACGCTACTCTACTCTACGCTACTCTACGCTACTCTACGCTACTCTACGTTTATCTACGCTACTCTACGCTACTCTACTCTACTCTACTCTATTCCACTCCACTTAATTCCACTCTATTCTATTGGGACTATTTTGATTGTATAAGTAATTGTAGTAACTAATCAACTATGGATTTTATCTAAGAATAAAACCGTAACCAGCCCTTTTAATATTCACTGCTGGACACGGGCCTAGCACAAGACAGTGTGCATGGGGGACGTACGAGAATGTTCTCAAAACGCCACGCTTGAGCTAAGCGGGCTGGCGTCCCACTCTTAACCACTGAGAATAAATCTTTATTAATTAAATCTAAAGACAGAACTAAATCTTTATTCTCAGTGGTTATCTATTATTTGTAATATTATCTATACCCCTACCACCGTTAGCAAATATCAACTGCTATTAATTTGCCAGATTTGTTACTCCTTAAGAATAAAGAGTAAATAAACAACATTTTCAATAACCTTACTCAATCTTTCATTTGCAAATGTCACACATATAGATTGCTCTATTAGAATGCCCTTTAACATAGATGCCTAAATAGGTCTTATTGCTCAAAATATACCAATAAGGGCACACGGCGAATACGTTTTATATACTTGCGCTCGTCCACTGGTTGCCCTTGGCTCGAACGGGACCGCTTTTATGTACGCTCTATGAGACAAATTCAATATACAAGTGGTTTTTAAACTTGCAAAAGAGTACATCAAAAAACATCCAGTGGTACTCAAAAGTAGCAGCGTAGTAAATGAGAAGGATAATAAACTTCACTAGGTAATACTTAACAGAGTTGCCATAGCCGATGTTCCTTTCCTTAACGCTTTGTACCAACCACTCTATGCCAAATCCATTTTCTCATTAGATGCTACTGGATGAGGGTGAGGAGATGGATTGCATGATATACTGGAAACATTTTATTCGGCTGCAAGGAATTAATACTAATATAAGAACTATCCTGAGCGTTAATCAATCCCAATAACTACATGTACGTCTTAAGTCTTTTATATTGATTCCTTGATTTATCGTATACAGTTATGATGTTGATGTCTAGTTTACATGTTCGCCGAAATCAGACGGAGTCGCTCGACCACGAACGTGTAAACGGACGCTCGCCTCGGCTCGGCATTCGTCTCGGGGCGGTTGCCTCGATGTCGGTTTTTGTTCCCGACTCAAAGGAAGTTAGGACGACACACGAATGTCTATTTACATGCTCGCCACCTTTCAGTCGCTGTCGCGGGTTATGTTTTGATGACAGGCTACCATCCACCATCTCCTTTTTCTACGTCTTTTTTTTCTGACGTAGTATATTATAAATAATAGTAATATAATATAAATAATAATATAGAATTGTTTAATATAATTCCCACCTCGGGTTTCTACAACCGCACCGCACCTCCCGTCACAGAAGTGCGGACCATCCGCATTTCCTCGATAAGGAGGTGTCGCGCACTGTTCAGTCCAAAAATTACTTTATACCGCGAACTCGTAGGCTTTGGAACAAACTGCCTCAAGATGTCTTTCCAATAAGCTACGATATGGGGTTCTTCAAGAGAGCTGTGAATAAGATTTTGCAAGGTCGGCGGCGCGCCCGCATACCCCCTGGTGTTGCAGGTGTCCATGGGCGGCGGTAACACTTACCATCACGTGGGACCGCTTGCTCGTCCGCCCACTAGTATATATATATATATATATATAGTAATAGTTATATAAATTCATCAAACATAACGCTGATGCAGCAACAACATCTACGTTAAGCCGGAATTACATTATTGTGTCGGGGCGTGTTGTGACGCGCCAGAAGTATATCGAATTCATACATTTAGTATGATAAGTATTACATTAGTAAAGTGTCGTGACGGCGATCGCTCGATTCCGATCGGCGACAGAACGGTGGTGGGGGTTATTACGCGTCAGAACACTCCACACAAGTATGTTTCTGAGAATCTCGCGCAGTACGGCGCGTTAACTAGCCAACGAGTGGATTTGTGCTATTACTCTTTCACGTTGAATTGAATTACTGTCATTCTGAAATATTTATGAAATCTATCTTCATCGCTCTGTAGTTCCATCTTAGAAACAGACCAAGGTGGCAGACGAGCATACAGTCCACCTGATGGAAGTGGATACTGTCGCCCATAGACATCCGCTATACATGCCAACATTAGTCCAAAATGACAAACGTTGGCACGCCCGCGGATGCGCATCCGGAACCTACCGGCCTACCTGTACAGCGTGCCTACCTGTGGAGATATAGAAATGAATTTTGAGAAAGGGTTGGGAAAATGGGGAGGGATAGGATGGAATGGGCTCTGGCACTTCTCACTCACTACCGACACACATACGTACATTAGGGAAATAAGATAAAGTGGGAAATGCAGTATATTTCAAGGTAGTCTTCTGTGAGAGAGGGGTAACGTGGCCAGTCGAGCCGGCTCAGCAGCTGTTGGATTGCAGCGTGCACTGTCCCCCTCATATTCGCTTCGACTCCCTCTCAGTCTATTTACTGGATGAACCCAATATCTTCTCTTTTTAAGAAGACTTAACATAAGCAGACACGTAAGATTTTCTTCTACATCCATGTCGGTGGAAAACATTGTAGACGGACGCGTGCGTATACTCCGAAGGCTACCGCTGTATTGACTCGAAATAGCGTCAGAGTGCGCCCCGACACGACAGAATAGTATGCACACTCGCCGTCACGTCAGAGCGCACCACAACAGACCACACCACAATAATGTAATTCCGGCCTTATCCATGTTCGGCGACGAAGTACCGACTGGCAACTGTGCTCTCGCCGAACATGTGAACAGGCGCTCGTGTTAGCAAATTTCTCGCCGAACGTTTTGCCGAGACGCTCGCCCGAACGTGTTAATGAGACATGTAAATCAATCTCGCGACACTGAACCAACTGAACAGTGTCGATGAACGAATGTATGTCCTTTCTACATGACAGTACCTACGTACAGCGCTAATGAATATTCTGTGGCAACACGAACTAGCAATCAGCCAATAGAATTACGTTATTAAAACTTTTTTTACACACATCGAAAAATCATCGTAATTTATACATCAACTATATATCATACCATGTATGGTATTTGCTGTTGCAGTATTTACTAGCGACCGTGTGCTGTGGGCCCGCTATAGAATATCACCACCACATCTCTTTCCGTGGGTGTCGTAAAAGGCGACTAAGGAATATCAAAGCCATTACCTACCACAAGTCCTGAGGAACTACATCACCCCTAAAAGTGGACTCGCCAACCCGCTTGGCCAGCGTGGCGTTACAGTGCAGTAGACAATATGCGTAAATTAAAGAGGCACATGTACAGCAGTGGATACTGAGAGGGCTCGTTGCATTGCATTGTATTGATACTACATAGCGGCTGGAGTTGTAAATCAGAGAATTATTCACTTTTCCATTAATTACGTCTTATTCTCCATCGCATGCCATCAAATCCCACCGAGCGGAAATGTAATGGAAGTGTCTCATTTGATTCTATCATTTTACACGCCAGTGGGCGTCAGCGGAGACGTGGGACGTCGTATGTCCCTGTGTCGTCGTCGGCTATACTTGCATCGATATACATTTAAACCATATGCGTTGGAGATGAAGATCACTATTAAAATAAACGACTTACTTCACGGACCGCGTCGTTGCACTGCCGCGACGTGCGGTTGATGCGGTGCTGTGCGAGAATCGGCCCTAAGACAAAATACCTACTACGGAATGCGAATGCGTTATCAAATTTAGAATTGTATCCAATCAGTATCACAAAGAAGATATTTTTTTACTTGAGGGTATCGTATAAATAGTTTTTGCACTCGCTTTTACAAGTCTTTAAGATTCTTAAGGCTGAATTCCAAAACGTGCAAAAGTAGTTCTTTGACCATATAACTATTTATGTAGGTATCTTATTTCTTTGGCACAGTAAACAATACATAAACTATAACTAATATTTTAAAGTAATAACAATATAATATAACGCTTAATGTTTATATACCTATCTATGATAAGATAAGTATGCACAGCACTCGATAAAAGAGAAACACAAAAGACAAAGAATTAGATCCCTTGAGTTTTTAGTATCTTTGTCTAGCTTGATAATACAGAAAAGAACATAGGTACCACGCATAAGACTTTCTAAGAGTTATTTTCACACATTTTGGAACTCAGCGTGCAACGTAGGTATAGGTATACGACGTATTAGGTATAGTATATCCGTGCGTGGTGATGTATATTGACAAGTTTTTAAACACATATAAAGTTTAAAAATTAAATGTTTATGCTTTCACTTTAAATATCGCCATATCCCATTTAATGTTGAAATTATTTTCTCCGAGGCTATCGAATATTCAAACATATTTTTTTTTATTGTAAATTCAATGTGATACAACGTGATGTTGAGTTATCATCAGCTTATTCCTGCCGTGCACGAATATATATTCAATTTGTTTGGTTACTTGAAAATATAGGTACCTACTCTCTGCATTTGAACGCACCATGTATCATCACGATCACTATTGATCACGATCACTTGATCACTCATAATGTATATTGTTTTACAATATGGAACCCCCCGAAAAGAAGTTAATTGTCACTTGGCCACTTTTCAAATATATATCAAACCAAACCAATTCTATCTGTACAATCACCAAAGTTCTAGAACTTAAGCGATGATATCAATTTAAAAAAAAACATTGCACAACAACAAAATATCACAAGACGTCATCAGAGATAACTTTTTTCACACGATACCAAATCACGTGTAAAAAATTAGCATAACCACGTCGTGTGTTTACGATAAGAAGGGACTCACTGATAGCATTGTTATCGGGGGCGTGCCAACGTTTGTCATTTTGGACTAATGTTGGTATGTTTCGCGGATGTCTATGGGCGACAGTATCTACTTACTATCAGGTGGACTGTATGCTGGTCTGCCGCCATCGTCTATAAAAAAAAATAGCAATTGGCCATAGAAACAACGGCAAAAAACTAAGCGTCTTTGGCACCATTGCACACTGACACTATTCAATCTCTAGTTACATTGTTTCTGTTATTTAGATTACGTTCCTATTTGTCGGCAGTGTAGCTTAAGTACCTACTATATAGCCAGGTTTACCAGTTAACCTGGGGTTTAAGATAGATATACTTTATTTATATTAGTGTACACTAAAGCATACAGAAGAGAAACACAAAATACAATTAATTAAGTACATTCGATGGTTGCTAAAAGCCGGCATCGCTAACGCAATTTCTTCCGGGCAACCTTAGAGTCGTAGCTAAGAAGTCTGTAGACGCAGGGGCGGATCTATAATATATATGGGCTTTTTGGGCTGCAGCCAGCCCAGGGCCCCTTGGATATAAAGGGCCCCCAGCCCCCATTGAAGACAATGGACAATATTGTCAATTTATAAAATATTAGAAAAACCAAAAGAGGGCCAATTATAGAAAACAGTTTTTTGACAATATGGAAATTAGTTTGATTAATTAGGTAGGCCCCTAAGTAGTGTTGGCCCAGGGTCCCCCAAATTCACAGTCCGTCTCTGTGTAGACGAATTATAATACTGGTGCAGTATAGAAAATAAATAATATCTTTGTATACATACACACTATACATATTATACATATGCATACCTACATACAGAGAGAGTTGAGGAACTATAAAAGATAAAGAAAAATTTTCAAAGGAAAAGATATTGAGTGTAAGAAAACTTTTGTAAAGTAAAGAATAACCGGATGCAGGTGATTAGCAGTAGAATGCTATAAAAAAAAAATGTGACAATATCTCAGATAAGGAACCTTATTGTCGGTTCTAGTTTCCCAGTTATTGAGACATTACTGAAATCTTTAAAAAATATAGTCATTTACCTTAAAGGTCAGATGTTACAAGAACAAGTTTCTTTTTAACATAATTTTGAAAGAACTTAAGTTAGAAAATCCTAATCAATATTAAGTAATAAATGTACCGACAATATAGTTAGTCCCTTTGTTCAGATTCACATTTGAATTGTTTAGTCAAGGTACTGGTGTTCACCTATACGGCCCTCCAAAGCAGAAAGGCGTAGATAGCCGACTTTTAACGAGCGCATTCGGAAATTAAAAATATACAAAGAAAATAAAGCTTAAATAAAACTAAAAACTTAAATTTTTGTTTAAGTTTTGTCCAAAACTTACAAGCTTCTAGCTTGATGTTAAATTAATGAAAATTTTACCCAAATATTTTGCATTTTTTTTCTCGATGGTCATCAAAATGCACTTGCGCCTTTTTTCCAAGGAGGGCAGTATAACAATCGAATTGTGTACAGGTTTTCCATCAACATTGTTCAACCTCGGATTTTCCATCGTCTTATTAATTTCCGCACACGAAAATAACGCGCAAAAAGCGGCAAAAACTCATTTCCATTATAAATTGTGCTGTGTCATGTTGACTGCAATATTTTGAAAAACAAAAATTGACGTGTTTCGAAATATTGAATTACCGTGTACGAAGTCACGTCCCCGCAGTCCAATTTTCCGTTTGTATATTAAAACACTGCGACATACTGTGACTAATTTTATTGTTCGTATGTGTGATATGAAACAATGAGAGCCAAGGGATATCTAATCATTTGATAATATAATCATCAATGAGCTGACGTTAGTCATTGAAAGAGGAAGGCGCCCGGCGGCGCACGGATAATTAATGACTAACTTGTAGGTACGTACTCACCCTATTAAAAAGAACGATATACCTCTGGAATCTTTTTGTGTAATAACCTAAACATTTTACCATATTATGAGTAACACATCAGTTATTGTTTACATTAAAAATATATTTATTAAAATTTGAATCACAAAAATAAATCAAATATGAATAATCTTAATCATGCATATATTATTATTAGCTATTGATCAAAAACTAATCTTCAGTGGTTAAAAATTAGTCGACTAATAATTTTGAACTGCGAGTAATTAATACGACTACTTTTCGAGTAATGATTAATTTTTTCAATTCTACTACTTAGTCGATCGACTCGATTAAGATTCCTGTTTCAATCAGATTCTTTTATATCCCCGATATTTTTTTTTGATTAAAACTTTTGGTGGAATAAATAATAGATTATTTTCGGTAAAAACACGACTTTTTTGTATACTTCTATATAGCTATAGTTGTTCATAGACACTATCCCAGACACAAACATTTCCCTAACTGTGAACATGTGAGTGTCGCAATTTGTATCGTAGTCCGTGCGTACCAACGTTATTCACTTGTCACTAACTAGTTACTAGATACTACTTTTCCAACTCATCTCCTAGCTGGTAGGTACCTTAATTAAATATTTCATTTTTTGTTTGTCTGACCTCCAACATGGTGGAACGATACGTGACGACCATCAATAAATGGCTGCATTCATCAAACTACGCTGAATCACAGATAAATAGAAATTCAAATGACTATGCGGAAGTTTAAAGGATAAACAGAGTTAAATTGTCTTTAATTACTTTACTGTTTATTTTATAAGCGTCATACAAATTATAAGAAGGTATATATAGAAAAATATGCTGGAATGCAAAAAGTAAATGGATTAACACATAATCCGGATTAACACATAGGGTACTTACTATAAGCGAACGAAGTTGCGGCTAAAAGCTAGTTCTTTATACATAACCTACAGTATTAATAATAATTCAATAACATTATAATTTAAATAACTACATCGATAACAATTTATTTAACATATATATTTAGGTATGAACGTGAAATTTACATGTAATATTTAAGTACATAATATAGATTTGTCTGGACGTTTATAATTTTCTAAGCCCTGTCCCTCACATTTTAATTCACAAGTACATATAGGAAAACCTTTGCTTATGAGCAAATTTTTTAACAACATTTTACGATTTACCGAAGCGTTTAGATTTCTGACGCGCATTTAAAACGGGCACATATCGGTAATTGCGTAACTGTTGTGCATACATTTGTGCATAAATGTCTAAATTGTTGAAAGCTAAAGTATATATGTATATGTGTGGCGTCGAGAGCCGACCTCTTTGGTCGAGCTCCAAATTTGATTCAATTGATTCTTTTTAAGTGTTCTTTTTATAAGTTTTGCTTTAGTTAATTTTGATATTAGTTGTCAACAATTATACTGAGAACGATCTTGTCTTTTTACTAGAAGAGTTTACAATTATTAATTCACACTGTTTTAATTTTAATATTGTAATATTATCAACGCTACAAACGCTGTGCTGTATGTTGATTTAACAAGCTTATTCCCTACGCTACAAACGTACTGTATATTGATTTAATAAATATTCATATTCCGAAGATCCTGATTTCTTCTCATGGTAGCTCCAGTAATACACACGCACAAATAAATAATTGGAGAGCATTCCTCCAAATATGCATGTATGTGATTAACCAACGAGATAGGAAGAATCTTCAAAAAGTATCTCCGTATTATCGACATAAAAATACCTATAATTTTACAAATTAATACTGGCTATATTAAAAACTTCGTATTTACCCTTATGTCATACAGAAAAAGAAATTATTTATACTTTGTTTTTTCAATTTTATGTCACTGTTAAAACATATTTAAGACATTTCAGCCAAACCGTTTTTTAATAACACATTTACATGACATTGTTAATACCTAATTGCGTTTATAATCTTTATTTATATATATCCATATAATATTATAAATGGACAATGTTTTTAGACAAATTATAGACACTAGCAATAACATCTGAGAATTTCTCGTGCCAGCCTGCCCGATGTCAAACTAATAATAAATTGCTTCTTTTGTTTCCGGTTGTTTTATGTCCTCGACTCATCTCTTCACCAAAAATCCCCATGAGTTCGGTCCCACTTCAACCAAATTTTTTTTACGCAGGTTTTTCATACTTTTTGTTTTAAAAATCCTTTCATTTTTTCTTGTGACAAAAAATGGTTGGACAAAGCTTTTTTGCTTTTTTCTTCTAAAATTTGGGTTGTTACGTTTAGTTTTCGACGACATAGCTACGTTTAGCAATGCATCGTTCGTTTCAGTAACGCAACATTTCATAACAGTGAAATTCATAATAAGCTGCAAATGGCAATGCCAACTCACCGACTGTCAAGGTCGCAATCGACTCTATAAATCTCTATGCAATTCGTTATCATATTTAGGCAGATTGCAAAATTAGTTTTTTATTTTTTTACTAGCTGTTGCCCGAGACTTCGTCCGCGTGGACTTTAGTTTATAAACACCGTCTTTACCTTCTTAGGGGTATTTGGTATTTTCAAAAACGATCACACTCATTATTTCTTATAGCTTATTTTTTATCGAACAAATGTTCGACGTGATTCTTTGAATTGATATAACTTTTTTATTTATGAACTGATTGAAATAAAACAAACACTAAATTTTAAGTGAAGCTTACCACAATACATTGGTAAAAACCGCACCCAAATCGATTAAGCTGTTTCTAAGATTAGCGCGCACAAACTCACAGATAAACAGACAAAAATTCTAACAATCATTGTTTTGGGTTCTATTGCGTTGATAAAGGCCCCCAAAATTTTTCTCATATATCTTCCATGTACAGACAGTGATCAGTTACATTTTTATTATATGTATAGATTTATCTATTGTTTGGAATTAAATTAAACATTGGATTAAATATTTCGACCGACCGATTGGCGCAGTTGGTGTCGCGCACTCTTCGGTCCAAAAATTACTTTATACCGCGAACCTGTAGGCTGTAGAACGAACTGCCTCAAGAGGTCTTTCCATTAAGCTACGATATGGGGTTCTTCAAGAGAGCTGTGAATAGGATTTTGCAAGGTCGGCGGCCCTGGTGTTGCAGGTGTCCATGGGCGGCGGTAACACTTACCATCACGTGGGACCTCTTGCTCGTCCGCCCACTAGTATATAAAAAAAAAAGTTGGTAGTGACCCTGATTGCTGTGCAATAGGTCCCGGGTTCGATTCCCGGTCGGACATAAATTTGATAAAAAAAATTACAAATCTATGTTCGGGTCTGGGTGTATTTGTGTTTGTAAGCGTCTCTGGACCCACGACACAGGGAATACTAGTGTGGGCCATTGGCCATTGAGGCGTTATTTATTCATTTATTTTGATTGATTGTTGATTACGAATAAGATCCCACGCCTATATCATTTTATGTATAAATGAAAAAAAATATCTAATTCATTTGAAAATTAAATTATATTATTTATTAAATTATATTTATTTATATTCATATTGTAAACAGAGAATACAAGTTTTTTTGTTTTTTTTTTGTTTGTGTGTAAGAGGTAAACTCAAAAATGAATGGACCGATTTTGAACATTCCCTCACTTTTAAGAAACTATTGGACATAGGCATATTTGTGCGATTTCTCAATCATATTATATCCGTGTGCATAGCCATTTTTAGATTCCCTAGGAAATCAGAGCAGATGGTTATTATAAAATAAAACCAACCAAAGAGTCTTGTCTACCTTTGCCTGCATATTGAAAATTAAGCAGTAGCTAAATTTCCTTTTACATATTATTCATTGATGAGTGATTTAAATGTAAATGAATAATAATTAATTGAATAACAAAAAAATACTGAATAAGTAACAAATCGATGGTAGCAAATTTTAAAGAGGGTTAAGTTTGGATTCACTGGTGAGAATAAAACAACAGTGATGATTTGTGATGACTAGACATAAAATTATATGCAAAATGCATATCTCTCAGTTCTCACTCTCTGTTGCATATTTCTATTATTTTCAATTCTATTAAAAGGCCTCAATTTCAAATAGAACGCTAGAAATGTTACTACCGACCTCCTATTACACAGAACAAACTTTCAAATGTGCCATTATCGCCGGAGCCAATAATAACCCGATGGGGTAAAAGCAGTCTTGTTCTATGCCGAGCATTTTGAGGCCATAAAAGGGGTCAGTTGGTCAATTTGATAGTTCCGATGCACTGGCGATTGCATCATGCCAGTTGGCATTTGAAAACTCTTAAATTAAGAAGAATATTGCACCCATTAAGACGCACTTCCGTGATATTCCCGTCATGATTGAAAAGTCGGGAATTGAAAAGAAATATTCCCGACATATTTCGAGAAATGTCTTTTCATAAAAGCTATAATTATTATTGATTGTGTAAATTTATGTCAGAGCTTTTATTTTGTGCAATAAAAAATTGATCTCACACCAAGTTGTTTCTATTCTCATAGTGCATATATAATGCATATTCATAGATACCTTTTTGGTGCATATATGCATGTATATTTTGGCTTTGATACTTCATATAATACTGTCTAAAGATGATAATCTTAATAGTTTAAAATTATTTACTTCAGTTAGTTGCTTTCTGCTTAATTAGTCTTTCCTGTTGCTCATTTTAATACAAGTAATTTTCTCGAAAATAAATACAATATACTTATGACATTCAACAAACTTAAATGGAGCGGATTAATCTGCAATTACAAGTCAATATTCACAACCTACTCAAACGATTAACATTGCTCGAGTTTACCTTAAAGTAGGTACCGAATAAATCTAACAAATTCCTCTCTAATTGAAGGCACAGCCAGTTTCCCTTGGTTATTGAGGCTTGTTGACTTAAACTGACCTTACTTAGTATGCATTTAGGATGCAGTTATACAAAATTTTGACGCTTGCCTAATAACTGCCTATGAAAAATCTATAGTTACAAAACGTTTTAAGCCTAATTACCTATTTATTATGTATAATGATTTCCTTCTTTCATAACAATTGATTAATAACACAATACAAACATATATACATCCTGAGCAAACATTAACAAATGTTTGTTCAATTAGGAATCGAACCTGGTAACTAATACAAAGGAAGAATATCAGCTAGGTTCAATCAGTCATCTATAATTTAGTAGTAATTATTATACTAATCGTAACCAGCCCTTTTAGCATGCAGTGCTGGACATGGGCTTCCTAGGGTTGGCGAGTCCATTCTTTTAGAGGTGTGTAGTTCCTTAGCGCTTGTAGTAGCAGCTTTGTTATCCCTTAGTCAACCGGCTCTAGAATAGAGCCACTCCATCTGTTCTCGGAGGTGTTGTAAAAGGCGACAAAGAAATTATACTAATACTACCTATCTATTGCCAATAATAAATTAAGATAAATCGTTTATGGTTAAATTAAAAGGGTACCTAGTAATTTAAAACGTAACCAACCACAGACAGCAGAATTGAGCTCTGTTACAAAACTAAGTTTAATAAAAAAAAATATAAAATGTAGGTTGCGTTAATATAGATATACTTACTCGTAATTGAAGTTGCAGGTGTGTTTACAAACAAGCAGGTGGACAGATGACCGGTATGTGGGCCTGTCATCGTTTTCGAAATAAATGCACAATATAGTTGCAACGAGCAGGTGGTATTTGCCGCAGTGTGTATACAGGCAAATACAGTGTGACCCCCTCCGGCCAAGACGACCGACCGCTTGAAGAAATTTGTGGGTGGAGAATATATGAGAAGAGTGGAAAATCGTGCGTGATATTGAACGAGAACCTTTGGAAAGCCTAACTCCAGCAAAAGGTAGATATAGGCTGATTTAATGGTATGACATACAATATGACATGCTTTTACCCTTTGTGTCTAGAATCATATCTCCAAAAGGTAGCAATTTTTTAAGCTTTAGATACATGACACTTTTTAGAGTAGAAATAATTTAATATCATTATAAATATCTTGTAATACAAATAACTTATAATAGAATTGTTTAATATAATTCCCACCTCGGGTTTCTACAACCGCACCTCCCGTCACAGAAGTGCGGTCCATCCGCATTTCCTCGATATGGAGGTGTCGCGCACTGTTCGGTCTAAAAATTACTTTATACCGCGAACCCGTAGGCTGTGGAACGAACTGCCTCAAGAGGTCTTTCCATTAAGCTACAATATGGGGTTCTTCAAGAGTGCTGTGAATAGGATTTTGCAAGGTCGGCGGCGTGCCCGCATACCCCCTGGTGTTGAAGGTGTCCATGGGCGGCGGTAACACTTACCATCACGTGGGACCGCTTGCTCGTTCGTCCACTAGTATATTAAAAAAAAAACTTACCTTGAAATGTACTGCATTTCCTACTGTATCGTATTTCCCCAATGTACGTACGTGTTTCAGTAGTGAGTGAGATATGCCAGAGCCCATTCCCATCCCATTCTATCCCTCCGCATTTTCCCAATCCGTTAATTAATCTCCAAAGGTGGGCAGCGCATCCGGGGGCATGCCAACGTTCGTCACTCTGGACTGGCATGTATCGCTGAAGTTAATGGGCGACAGTATCCACTTACCATCAGGTGGACTGTATATACCTGCACATCTGTTGGCAGTTTGTATAAAAAAAAAAAAAACCTCTTTTAAATTATAATCTTTCAATAAATCCTTTAAATTTTCCTTTGTCAACCTAATGTCATTATTTGATAAAACAATCAGACGCGATACAATTGATTTCCTAAAATAAATATTAATGTTGTGCAATATTTCATGTTTCAGATATACGAGCTAAAAATATTTTTCTTGAAATTAAAGTGTAATTTAGTATGCGGTTTATAAAGTAGATATTTTTGTAACAGTTACAACATTTACTGCAATAAAGAAATAGTGAAATAGACCAAAGTATACATACAATCATCATATAACTCAACACAGTTGCTATATGTACAGCGGTAGTGTTAGTGTTTTTAAACAATGAACAGAGCAAATTTAAATACATATTCACAAGTATATACACACATTATTTGGTAAGTACAGTTAGCAACTCGCTGATGCATCCAGAACCATTCGATTTTAGCTCTTATTGTTAGCATCTCAAGGTACCAATGAGTATAGGTCGACCTGTTGCTTTATTTACATGCTGTTCTGGTATATAATTTTATTATGTCTTTTGGTTCAGGAAATATTTTATTTTTACGTCTTTGTTCCTAATTCCCACCTCGGGTTTCTACAACCGCACCTCCCGTCACAGAAGTGCGGTCCATCCGCATTCCCTCGATACGGAGGTGACGCGTACTATTCGTACTGTCCAAAAATCATTTTATACCGCGAACCCGTAGGCTGTGGAACGAACTGCCTCAAGAGGTCTTTCCATTAAGCTACGATATGGGGTTCTTCAAGAGAGCTGTGAATAGGAATAGGAATAAAGGAATGAGGAATGAAGGAATGAGTGAATAGGAATGAAAAATCTCACGTCGCCAATTAAAAATTAAATTTTTATTTCTTATTCATTTTGCAATACAATACAAAATTCTAATACAAAGTAATTTTGTATATTTTTTGTGAAATGTATTTATGTTACTTATTTTATTTTCATGTATACTTGTACCTATATCACGAAATGTTGAATTTCCTTTGAAAATAAATAAATACCGATTTTAGATCGCAATCTCGCGAATGTTTCAAAATAATATGTTGTATACGGCAACATTAAAAAAAGTATGGCAACACACAAAATATACATGCCCTGCATGTCTTCCGTTGTGACCCAGGGGATTCCCCGAGACTACATTCAGCCTTTGACACATATACTAATCACAAGCAAGAATGAGTTGAAATAAGTCGAGAATAGAGTTCAATATTATCAAGTGAGCAGGCGAAGAGAATCCCCGCAGGAAACACCCTAAGAGGAAACTAAATTCACCTTCATTGAATTGATTCATTATTTTCATTATCATCCTAGACAGCTGCGAACGTTTGATTTATTTTTACTTTCTATCATCGTTAACATAATATGTCCAGATAGTTCAGAATCAAACAATATTAGTCCGTCGATTAATACCGGAATAAAACGAAAAATTTATTCCCAGAAATATAAAAAAGGAATGGGATGTTTGACTAGCATTTTCTGGATGGCTAACAGCAAGAAATGTTCAAATTATGTATATTGTGAAAGTTGCATCAATATTTTTTCTGGTTTCGACGTACCTACTGAATAGACATGCTGCTTAACCAAGTTCACATCAAGAGCGCTCAAAATCTGCCTGTTCTACCTACCTTAGAATATCTAATTCTGTGAATCAAGAAAATGTTCAATTCAAACATCAAGTAAGAGAAATTGAGCTTTTTAACTCTCCTTTAAATAACTATAATGATGTCTTTTCAGAATTTATTAGTATCAGATATCATTTGGATTATTTAATTTTACAGCTGAAATATGGATTGCGGCGTTTGTCGTTGAACACAACCTGCCATACGCAACAACCGACCACCTGGAACAGTCAATAGAAAAAAATTGACCAGATTCCAAAATAGCTGAAAGTATGAAGTGTTCGCGTCCCATAATACAGGCCGTCGTAAATAATGTGATCGGAGAAAAAGTTTTTTTTTTTATGTACGAAGGCGGCAGACGAGCGTACAGTCCACCTGATGGTAAGTGGATACTGTCTCCCATAGACATCCGCGATACATGCCAACATCAATCCAAAATGACAAACGTTGACACGCCCCCAAATGCGCTGCCTACCTTTGGAGCTATAGGAATGGATTTGTAGAATGGGTTGGGAAAATGTGGAGGGATAGGATGAGAATGGGCTCTGGCACATCTCACTCACTACCGAAACACGTACGTACATTAAGGAAATAAGATAAAGTGGCAAATGCAGTACATTTCAAGGTAGTCTTCTGTGAGAGAGGGGTAACGTGGCTAGTCGAGCGCGCCCAATGGCTGTTGGATTGCAGCGTGCACTCTCCCCCTCGAATAATCGACGAGTCAATAGATAGAAGCACCATTAAACACCTGTGTTTAGTCGTAAGCTACGTCAAAAATAATCTTGTGCGAGATATTTTTTTGGGAGTTATCCTAGTTGATGCAGCAGACGCTACTACAATACATAATAGCATTGTGAACTTTGTAATTACATATTATTCCATACCAACAAAAACTAATAGGTTTTGCTGTTGACGGTGCAAATTTTATGATGGGATCTAAATGATCTAATTATTCAATTATGACATTATAAAAAGTTGACGTAACAAAATTTGTTAAAAATGAAATTTAAATGTCACTTCATTTGTGCGCATCATATACCCCTGGAAAAGTACCTTCTTTCTTTAGTTGAGGAAGTAATTAGAGATATTTATATGTATAATTACTTTTCGTCGACTCCTAAAAGAAACTCCTAAAACAAAGGATTTCAGACATTTTGCTATTTACACAATTAACACATTATTACAATATATTGCCATTATTACAATATACACAGTATTATTGCCAAAGAAGATGGCTTTCAGTGCATGCAGCTACACCGAAAGTTGTAGAGCAATATCAAGCTTTTAAATTGTTTTTATTGATGCCTCAGTGAATGGTGATATCACTGCAGCTAATTATTTACAAATAATTATTGAGTTTCTCCAATTATTAACAAACTAAATAAATAAATAATTAGCTAAATACGCGAGAATACATGTTATGAATTCACGATTCTCTTTGAATGTTTTTTGAAAGTGTAAGTGTAAACAACCAGTATTGAGAATACTGATTACAAAAATCTTTTACATATTCTTTTAAAGATTGAAGATACGTATTTTGCTTACAGATAAAAACTTAACTGCAGACCGAATACACTTGTTTATAACAAGATGCATCCAATTTTATATTGAAGCTTGTGACTAAATCACACAAAGATTTCCCATTATAAACAATCCAATCAAGGATTTAGGTGCCATTTCCCAGGAAAATGTTAAAAAGGCCAACGGCCGTGATTAGTAGCCATATCTAGACAATTTCCAAATTTGTTAGAAAGTCGATATTTACATAAAATTTATACAAAATGACGTTTGCTTAGAAAGACGAAAGAAATTGAATCATTCACTGACAAAACAGAACAACTTTGGATGTGTGTAAGCAACATGAAATTCGGTAATGGTTCATCGATATTTCCAACGATTTGTTTCAAACTGTTAATTGCAGATGGCAGGATTAACTAGAGTAAACACATAGACTGTGTTTGTGATAAACTCGGACATACTCTTTCAAAATTTTATTTGATTAAATATAAAATACCTTTTAAAACTCTGATATACATGTACCAAACATTAGCGGAATCCATTTCGCTTATGGTATCACCAGCTAGGGGCTCACTTATAACAATTGTCTTATTAGGATTTTAAATCTGCGGGTACGTTTATTAAAAATGATTGTTCCTCGAAAAATTAAAGAAATATATTATCCAAATTATGTAAGGATTCATTCTTAAGTACTGTAATATTTTACCTGTTCACAATAAAGTAAAATACATGTTGTCGGTAGAACAACTCAACAATATTGATTTACAAAAGACAGTACGACACAACATCACCACAAGAGAGATAACTGAGAAGAAATGATGATACCTAGAACGAATAATTTCTATGGAAGAAGCACACTTAAATAAACAATTCCGAGTATTACGAATACAATTCCATTACAGATAAATGAAAAAATTCATAGGAAAAATATAAAAAATAAATTTAAATTACTATTTACATAAAACTAACTATTTACATACTTCTAACTTCGAGCAACCTGTGTAAATTAAAGTATATAGATTTAAACCGGTCCAACAAGTATCAATTTTACCTAACTACCTTCAAGCGAATGTGCAGTGCCGTGATAAACACACAGTTTTATGGCACCGAGAAATTATTCTATATGTACCGTTCATTAGCAAATGTTAAAAAAATCCGCAAATGTAGAAAGAATATTTTAATCTATAAATTTAATGAAAACTAAACAGCGAAATAAACTTTCCACAGACTCCATAACAGGGCTTCTACACACAAAAAGGGGAACATAATCGTTAAGATTTTATATTGATAAAAAAATGTTTACTAAAATTGTCACTAAAAGATGGTATGAGGACAAAAAGACTAGTTTAGTTAGATAATAACCATTTTTATCGGTGTCTGTGATTTCTATTGATGATTATAATTAATAATAATTATAATTAATAAATACATGATCATATCGCATTATTAACTTGTTTCATTTCGTATAAAAAAAACTATCGATTTATACCGATTTTCGGCAGGCAAAACTACCGATATTCTAATTTTCACTTTTGCTACACTGAGAACACACACGTCACAAGTGAAATAGTGACGTAATATTGTGAAAATTAAATACTTACAAGACAAATGAAAGGTTTACAAAATGGTAGTTGTAAAGCATTACCTTCTCTACATTTTTAGTCATGATCAAAACAATGAAATAAGTTCAATTCACAGAGTTCAATTTGGTTTTATATAGGTTCCAAACAGAACTGTGTATGTGTACCGAAACGGCAGAAAGAACAATCCCTGAATTTCATAATAAAGTAATTATGAAACAAATTATGTAAACGCTCTTTAGGCAATTACTATGGAATTTATCAATTAGCAATGTTTGATATTCGCTATTCGCAAATTCCCGGCTATTCGCAAAGTCACTGGTTACTACAGTGGTTACATCATACTTCCGCAGTGGTATTTTTAATATTTCCTGTGTCCATGGACGATCGTAAGTGTAACTTATTGCCAATGGTTTTACTGCCTGTGCCTCTGCCAACTGTTAATCAACTCTCACTCAACTGCAGGGCCTATATTATAAGAAATTTATATGCCTTTAAACGAGTCTTAGAATCATAGGCTTAGCAGAACTGTCCATAACTCCCTCACGTTTGAAAATAGCTCCTAGCCATCATAACCAATTCTATCTTATATATACAAGTTGAATATATCATGTTTTGGTAATTTTCTTGTTATTTTTGAGATACATGGGAAAGATGTTAAATAACAGTATTTTCTGTGTTATGCTGTATGAATATCATTGGTGCTATATTAATATCTAAACACATGAACGTTTTTAAATATATTTAAATGAGTCTATTAGCAACGAAAAAAAGTTAGTGGATTTACAAAGCGTTATTGGTTTTAACTTACATATTTCCATACCATACTACTATCCCTCGTCACTGAGCGCCCTCTGCGCTCGCCCTAAACCATAAATGTCCGGTGACTCTTGAAAGGCCATTAGAGTCACAAGAATTTAGCCGAAAAAAAAACTGCTATCCCTTGACCCGCCATACACCTTTTTTGTACTCAATGTTTCTTAAAAAAAACCCGTTGCTATACGAGAATATTTTTTGCAAAAACGCAATCAGTGTGGTCATAAGAGATTATCGTCTTTAAGAACAGTGTTTGAGGTCTGCTTACATCAAGGTAACAAAAAACAACAAATTTACAAAGAATGATGTAAAAATGACACAAATCCTTTTAACAAGAAGTTGAGTAAGCCCTGAACAAAGAGATGGGCGGACGGATTTCATAACGGATGAGTAATGTTAAGGGCAGACTTATTTTAAAACAATGAATGACGTTTCACATAGGAGTATAACTTATGCAAATACAGGCAAATATTTAAAATGAATCTATCTAATTTTAAATTAAAATAGTCATTAACTTGACTATTCTATTGTTTGTCTATTATCTTTTGCGTTTTGTACACGTTTTACTCGTATATTGTAAATCGGGTCCGAACGCGTGAAGTTACTGCTTTTTATTTACCTTTTATTTGTACTCGACGTTTCGGCACGGGTTACACCAGCCGTAGTCACGAGAAGAAATAAAAGGTATTGTCTATTGTTTGCTGCGATGTATACATTCCTAAAAGTGTGGAAAGGTTAAATTGCAACTTGCAGGCTGCATCGTTACAATAGTTACTAGACGGTCTAACACTGATAGCCAAAACTTGACCGACCTTTAAATATTCATCAAATCCATACCCCACCACTTAGTATATTGTTATAAAGGCAATGCACCAATTAAATGTGCACACCGAGTTTCGTCAGCCCGCTTCAGGCCGTATCAATGCCCCTTAAGCGCGACGATAATGACAGTTTTGAAAAACTCTGACCTAACGACATGTATCCGAACGTGTAAGTTTATATTTGAGCAACTGCATAGAATAGACCAGTTAATGTCTTTACTTCTAAATACTGTTAGCTTCCTAGCTCCGTTAGCAGTTAATTGCTAACTCAAACTGTATTGTGAGAAAAAGAAAATCATTGTTTAATGAGAACTGCAGACGCGACAAGAGTTCATATTATGGCTTCAATCCCATCCATTTTCACTGCTGGACATATGCCACGGCCACCTACCAACACACGATCTTAAACCCGTATATCTGTAGTAGCATTAGATATAATTTATCTAGATATAATTTCCAACATATAATCTCTTTCCATTCTTTGTCAAAAGCGTTTCCCTTTTTAATAGTTATTGTTTGTTTTTTAAATGCCTATATCTATTATTGATACGAGTATCAATAATATATTTCTATATATGTAATTACCAGTGAGGTCCAAAAGTTTCTGGCCTGACATATTTCTAGATGTCTAAAAAACAAATTATACATCATTGTAATAGAGTTCAACCCTCGTTAGTTTTAATTCCTCGACTCTTAGAACAACAGGAAGTCGCAAAATCTTTAAAATGTTTAAACTTAAATATAGTTCCGTGATTAAATTCCGTCCAAAGCAAGGTGTTAGCCCAACCCATATCAAGCAAAGATTGGATAATGTGTATTGGCATTCTTCTCCGTCATTCTCCACCGTAAAAGATTGGTGTAAGCAATTTCGTTTAGGACGAGAGTCCATCGACGACTAACCTTGCTCCGGTCGACCCGTTGAGGCACTCATTCCAAACAACATCAAATTAGTGGAAGAGGAAGTTCTGACCGACCCACAGCACCAGCAGCAATGAAAGAAATAGCAGCAAGGACAGGGGTTTCAAAACTACAGTCCTCAGAATTCTTTATGAACATCTTCATATGACTATGACTTCATGTGACTTCATGAGGGGGAGAGTGCACGCTGCAATCCAACAGCTGCTGGACGCGCTCGACTGGCCACGTTACCCCTCTCTCACAGAAGACTACCTTAATATGTACCGCATTTCCCACTTTATCTTATTTCCATAATGTACGTACGTAGTGAATGAGATGTGCCAGAGCCCATTCCCATCCCATCCCTCCCCATTTTACCAACCCTTTCTCCAAATCCATTCCTATATCGTCAACGTTTGTCATTTTGGACTGATGTTGGCATGTATTTTTTTTAGTCAATTGTTACTGTTATTGTTACTGAGTCAATTGTCAATGAAACTATAGTTTTTCACTATGATCCCCTTTCCAACAGGTAGTCGATAGAGAGACGTCGTTCTGGTGAAGCATGGCCTAGAAAGGCAGAGGTCACTCGGTCCATCAAGAAGATTATGGTTTCGATATTCTGGGATTGTCAAGGAATATAAAAGAACGCAATTATAGAGCAATTACGGGAAGCAATCAAGCAGATATGTCGTGGAAACTAAGCGAAGGTGTTGCTGCTTCTCCATAACAATGCACCCGTCACCGCAGTTGCGAAAGCTACTGTTTCAAAGTATGGCTTCAGGGAAATTCGCAACCCACCCTCAGTCCTGACTTGGATCCCAGTGATTACTTTTTATTCTGAAAACTGAGGTAGAAGATTTTCCACTGATGGTGAAGCGACAATATTTTATGCAATAAAGTATGAGTAAATAAATAAATGCTACGCAATACACAATACACGCAATATATGCGTAGCAGATGACGTATAAAATGGTTCCAATTATTATCGTTCGTGGAAATTTTAATTAGCGTAATGGACAGATCACAACTTTTTTGGAGAAATAAAAACATTTTTCTATAAAAATTCCTCTATTATTTAATGTTACCGTTATTATTTTAATCTTGAAGCTCTTAAAGTCAAAACAAATAGCTCTCTCTGTATAAATAAACACTTGTAAAGTTCATAGAGTATTTTTATATAAAAATTGTTCTCTGTACCTCCTAAAAAGTAATGATTTATCACTTACGGTGATTAAAATTTCCACGGTCGTTATAATTGTTATTAAATTAAACATAACATTCCTTCTGCAAGCAATTGTCTCTAGTGGTCACTTTATACTTGTACCTACTTTTACGTAACTTGTAACATCTAATTGCAGTTAATAATAACTAGAATTTTATCGGTCGTAAGGCCACAATAAGCAATTTCTTTTAATAGCATTGATTAATGAAAGATGAATCAAAGTTAGTTATTGATAGGTTCAATGATCGGCTGACAATGACTTATTATTACCTACTCTATAAACGACATTGCCAGTTGCCACTAACGCTCAATCTTGTGTCTGTGATTGTCTATGAAGTCTTTGAAGTGAAGTCTTTGAAATGAGGAAATTTATAAGAAATTGTAGCTGTTATCAATGGAAACGTGCAATAAACAAAAGTCAATTGTCTCGGTAAACACTAATCAAAGTGACAGTAGGACGTGAGTTCATTATGTTCGTGTTGTTTAATTTAAATGTTTTGTCACTTTTATCTGTTGTTTTGTCATAATAATAATTAATTAATTATTTACTGAAAAAAACGCGGTAATAATAAGATGGAAAAAATACAAAAGTAGGGGAAGATTGGCACTTCGTACATTTTTCACATTTTCTTTTTTTTTTCTTTTTAGGAAGTTGATTAATAACTGCAAGGAAACCATCCTGCAGTAGCACACATACTTAATTTTCAGGATAAAAATTACACAATGATTATTTCAGAGGGTTATTGAATAAAAGTGTTTTTTCTTGAATATGGAATTTGTACGAATCTGCCCCATCGACGGGGCAGATTCATACAGCACAGATATTTCATAGGGGCACATTCAGACACAATGGGGCGGTTTCGTACGAACATTAAAATAGTCAATATAATTTTAATCAGACAACTTTAATCATAATAAAAACATACAATTTTTCTAGCTCACATGTCTTTGTTACTTCTAGACAACAAAAAATATAATCTTCATATTAAATATTAAAGAAAAAACAAACTTTCTACATCTTCTCCTCAAAACTCTGCTTATAACATTGATATTTACGTTACGTAACTTATACATATTTACTTTAATTGATCAAAAAGAGATCAAATGTATTTCTGCGATCTCTTTGGCGCAAAATAACTATTAAAATGAAAATGAAATGCTCAGTCAAATAATTAAGACTGTAAACAAATTAAATTATTTCACATTAAAGTTACTTAAATCAAGCGAGAAGGCAAATAGTCTAGAAGTTGTAGCTGTGCAAATTGATGGTGGTTTTGGAGCAGGTAGAATGATCGTTACATCAGTAGTGTACACTGTGTGTTCGTCTATAATATTTGGGAAAACGAATGACCTTGACGATCCTGGCTTCTTTCTGAGATAAGAAACTTTGAATTCGGTTCTAGAATAATGGCTTCTAACTTTTCCCACGTAATAGACAACTGACCTTTTCTTCTCAAATTTTACTAGTATAAAACAGTTGTCTTTAATATTATCTGATTTAACGTCAATAATTGCTTTTTCTTGAAATTCGTCGCAATTATCTTCCTCAGTATCAATCATGGATGTGGAACTTTCGTGCAAGCTTATTTCAGATCCTTCTGATTCCGAATCATATTTTTCAACTTTCTTCGCCTTTTTCTTTTTCGCTTTCGAATTAAGATCCGGTAAAGCACGTTTAATCACTCTAGCTCTTGCTCTTCTCTCTTTTCCACTTTGTTTCAATACTTTTTCTCTGTGTTTCTCTACAAGTTTGTTTTTTTCAGGTGTGTCTGTATATATTCGTGATTTTCCCTGTTGTCTTCCTTTTTTGCTTTTAATATTTCTTACAACTGTTGGATATGGACTTATTGATTCTGGTGTTACTGGAGTGCTAAATTCTACGGTTTTGTGTAAAAGCGTGGACTGTTCGGCGTGAGATTTTTGCTGTTCCCATATTATGGGATTTGATTGCTCGCAGGTTTCAGTGAGTAATTCTCGTAGATCTTGGACAGCAGAAGTAGATGGCTCGCAGGTTTCAGCGGCTAATTCTTGCAGATTCTCCAATGCAGAAGTCGACTGAACATAGAGATCAGCCGGAGTTAACTCGCATGGCTCGCAGATTCTCGTAGATCTTGACATGCCAAAGCAGATGGCTGGCAGGTTTCAACGGCTAATTCATGAAGATCATTCGAGGCAGAAGTCAATGGCTCATAGATATGAGCCAAAATTGACGGCGATGCACATGATGGTAGATTTTCACTACTCGCATTCTGAATTGGTTTTCAGAGTTTGTTGAAGTATACACTTCAATAGGGGCAAAATCATCATCACTGAATGCTAACTCGTTAAACGGCCATATGCCTGGTGAAGTGAACCCACTAATAACATTTTTGCCGTGAATGACTCGAAATATGCTAATTTTGCAAGTTTGGGAATGTTGTAAATGCTGACAGTTTTTCCAGGATTCATTATGTACCAGTTATTGAAAGCAGTTTTCAACTTAGCTTTAAAAGGCCCGAATACACTAACATCTAATGGCTGGAGCCGATGAGACGTGTGCGGAGGAAACGATAAATAAATTATCCCATTAACCTCCTTGCTCCTCGTCTCTTTCTTTTTGTATTTTCGCACCATGTTGCTGTAAAAATAAATTAAATATATCAGGGCTACATTCGTACGCACGAATGTACCCCATAGAATATACGAAAGAAAAAATAACCGCATTTCTAGAATAGTGTAAACTGAGAAATATTTGTCATTAAAGCACTTTCTTAAGGATATTTACTTATTATAAAAGTAGTTATTTTGCTTTATATGTAATAAAATTAGTCACAATGCGATCGTAAATTGTTGTAAAATATTTACTCACCGAGTGCAAAAACAAATTACGACCTACTGTCTCATGCGCAATGGCGCGACTGGCGCGGCTTCCCGGTCAAGCGGCTGGGTCGCCGATAGGTTACGCCACACATGCAAAGATGTGTCCTTACTTCACTTCGTTTATCTGGAATGACTACTGTACGAAAGTGCCTCTTGTACGAAGGGTGCCAATCTTGCCCTACTAGATATTTGTCATAAAAACGACATGCAAAATTTAAATGTAACGTGTATAAATGAATTTAATATAATAAGAAAAGTTGCATAATTACTGTAAGGCCGTCAAACGTAATTATTAAATGTCAAATGCCTAATGTCTCTTACCTAAAAACAATCTTCACTTCTTTTCATTCAGTCTTCATTTTATTCCTATAACTCGTACTTATCGTCGCTTCTATCGCTTTGGCGATGAGGTCACCTTTCGATATCCATTTATTTAAACTATTGTATCAGTGTTACATACCCTTTAGTTGATGTGCAACAATAAAGTGTACTCACCTATTTAATTAGTCACTTACTTATTTCTTATTTTATTCTAAACAGATTTATAACCATAAACATGTACCACCAAATCTGTCACGGTATTGAACCTAAAGAAAAGTCGATATTACTCGAGTTCATAGTGATAACCTAGTAAGAGATTAGCACGTAATAATTATGTGATTCTGATTATATAACAAAATTATTTTTGAACTTTATATCATCTGGTAGATAATAAAACAAATTAATCGTGATATAGAAATATAATAATTAAATTACACTATATTCTAGTCCTATATACCTATACATATTAGGAGTATCAGACTGTACTGTACTGACAGATATGTACTCTTAAGGTATTTTAAATAACAACTAATACTACTTTTATAATACTTTCACTAAAGTGTTCTTTGAAAACTATGAAAATGGGAAAAAGAGTGCGAATGCGAAAACTTAACCCAGTAATATAGAAAACAAGGCACACACATGGGTTATGTGAAATGTAACCCTCGGAAATCAAATCGGAAGCCTCGGGGGGGGCAGCAACCGAGTTCCACTTTGATCTCCTCCTCCGACACGATTTCTGGTTCCAGGGATTTTCAGTTTCACCCGCGTTTGTATTTGCAAAAAAAATAATAGGCAAACATTGACTTGCTCATCATATAAATACATTTTATAGTTATTAATGGAAAAAAACAATAAGTGAAAATCAAGAAACAAAAAAATTCACAATATGAGACCGAAATATGGGTCTTTTATATGAGTTAACTTTGAACACATGTCAGTATTTTTTTATGATTTCTTCTTTATTTTCATTTACGTAGCTCTATGGATGATGATATGGATCTTTATTTTATTATTTAACAACTTGTAATATTATTTTTTTATAGAATAGATGGCAGACGTTATTTGACAATGGCAGCTCAGAAATGATTATGGAAATCTTAGAAAATACTTTAAAACCATAAAATAATAAGTACGTAAAAAGCTAAATAAATAGATATACTAAAATAAATTTAGTATTTATGGATTTATTTATGGACTTAGCCTATTAGATTGTTTTCACAAAAAAAAAAATTGATGTTATTTATAGACTCATTAAGCTTATAGCCTTTGCAACAAAATACACAACCCTTTACCTTAGTTTAAAAAAAAAAACTTCGAAAATTCTCGAAATCCAAATTGCATTGCATGTTTCATTAGATGGGAATGCGCGGGATTTCTGACCAACGTCAGGGAACGAACAAAAGAATCTGATGCAACGTTTACTGCTGAATCACCGGCAAACGGGACTCCATGATACGAAGATGTTATCTTGGCATTAATCCATTGCCTGATTGATACGGAAAGAATAAATTTTCTGTTAAACAGAAGTTTCAAGGTACGTGAAACATCAAAGATAGAATATAGTTGTATATTTGTAAAGTGGCTTGCATAAGCAGGAGGTTCACAAATTGACATAATTAATTATGATTACGAAATTGGCGTTATTTGCCAGCGTGCCCATCATGGGAACGCTTCTGAATTTATTTATTTTTCTAAATAATTCAAATAGCAACAATGTTCTGTTTGATCTGTGTAGATCCATTTTTTACAAACTTAATTTTTTTAGGAAATTGATTTAGCAAACAAATCCATGCGACATCAAATTCCCGTTATTCTAGATTTGTAGAAATGTATTAATTAGGTCCTTTACCTATGAAATTACCGTTTAATATGGAAAAAATCAAATAATATCTTTTGTATGAAAATTATATTTAATTAATCGAAGTATTGTCCATTATTATCAATGCACTTTTGCCATTTTATAGAAGTTGATAGACGCCTCTGCTATAGAACTCCTGGAGACGGGAATCGATGAATTCTCTGAAAGCGTTTTTCACTGCCTCATCGGAGTTGAATTTTTTCCCCTGTAAAAAGTTACCCAAATTCCAAAAAAAATGGAAATCAGTAGGAGCAAGGTCCGGCGAGTACGGTAGGTGTCGGAGAGTTTCCAGTCGAAGCTCCTGTAACTTTGAACCTGTCTGTAGTGCAGTGTGTGGGCGAACCTTATCATGGAGAAGCAGTGGACTAGAACGATTGACCAGACTCGGTTGTTTGATACCGAGCTTGCCCATCATCGTTTTCAGTTCTACACAGTGCACATCTGCATTAATTGTTGATTGCTACATCTCAAGAAGCTGTAGTGGATAATACCGACACAGGACCACCATACACCTTCTTTGACTCAGTTTACGGTTGGTGCATTGTTTGTCTGTGTCTCCTGGGTTCAACCATTGTGACGAACGTTGACGATTATCATACAGGATCTACTTCTCATCACAAGTGACAATATGATTCAGAACCTCTTCATTTTTGTACCCGTTCAGCAAAGGCAAGCTTGGACGCAGGTTTGCAGCTGACTTTCATTAGGCTCATACCGTACCCACTTTACATACGGTACAAATGAATCAACATCGTTTTGTCACTTACGCCGAAGGCTGCTGCTAACTCAGACGTGGTTTGAGATGAATCCGCTTCCACTATTGCTTTCAATTCGTCATTATCGACTTTAGTCTCCGGTCGTTCACAGGGCTTGTTCTTGAGGTCGAAATTTCCAGAGCGTTCCAGAATTTGGCCCGTACACCCGTCCGTTGCTGCTACAACGGAACTCATATTCGAAAATAACGCGAATTTTTAACTTTTCCACGGTCGCAATCACAACGATATCTAAGTAAAAGTCGTTGGAGGAAAAAACAAATAAATAATTGATTTTGATAAACAATGGTCATAGCTTTAAATTGAAATTAATTTGAATATGGAATTCCAAGTCAAACGCAAGATAACTAACAATAAGTTCAAAGTGGCTACATTTTGAAAATGGCTACGGCAATTTCATAGGTAAAGCCATAATAACAAGTATCCCGAGCATTTTATGAAATCAGTGACAAATACTTATACATCTACCTACTATCATGTAAAATTATTGGAAAATATAATTTGTATAGGAAAGATGGCAGTTGAACGGGCAGCCCATCTAATGGTAAGTGGTCTAATGGTAAATCGCCCGTGGGTTTACAACACCAGAGGAATGGTAAGAGATGTACCTAATACTAATTATTACATAAAAAGGTACAGTAGTCAAACTTGTTAGTCATCCTATCCAGGTTCAAAGCCTTCTGAAACGTACAGCGGGTTGTGATTCACGCCATGTGCCAAAATGTGGCTAAAATATGAGAACAAAACTCATTGGACCCCATTTGAGTTCATTGTACCCATTTACGAACTACTTAAAACTTTTTAATTGGAGCAGCATTTTTAACCGATAGATTTTTTATCGACACTGGTCGATATATATTTTGTTTTCGAAAGATTTTTTGCGATCAATTTGGTTTCAAGAGTAGGTATAAATACACGTGATGGAACAACCTACCATTGACCTGGAGGTTGTTCGCCTAAACTTAATGAAAAATAATAAACCAGTGGTAGGAACTGGTCCAACTTTATTTGTCTTGAAAAGGAAGTAGTAAATAAAATCGTGTGAGGAATATAAAAGTTATAATAATATGTCAGCTATTGATTAGACGTGCAACGATTAATTAATTAATTAATCGTCTATCCAACGAAAAATGTGGTTTTTATTATTGTTTTTTCATAGTGATTTAACTTAAGCAGAAAATGTTTCGCTGCTTGTATTTATGTTCTTAAATTCCGACGATTTTAATCAGTATGTATAAGAGATGACGAACCTTTCTAGAATTTAGCTGAAAATATTAGAGATTCATGCTAAATATAAGTATTATGATGCAAATAAAGCTTCACTGGAGATAACTTGTTAAACACGTGTAGGTATGTTTATTTTAAAATTATAACTCTACTTTTAAACGAGACTTGAATTCTAGATGTTGATTAAATGTAATTACCTTATACTAGGTAACCACTTACAGTATATCCGTATTATCCATGTATAGTTACAGGTCAACTTACACCCGTGGGTACCTCAATGAGCTAATAATAGGATAAATTCGAATGGTTTAGGGTACATTAACGTGCTGCAGACTGTATGACCGTGTATTATAACTACGGACAGTATGTTCGCAGAATCCCTTGCATTACACAACGTAATTAGTAAGGTACTCCGGCTTTAACTTGGGCAAGTACCGTGAAGTAAAAAGTTTATGGATACTACCAATCACAGACAAAAGTGTCAGGGTAAGGAATTATGTACGTTGCTTTGTTTAAACTTGTCCCAAAACAGTAGCTCTGCATATTTATTCCCTATAGATAACATAACGCCGATAACTAAAGTAATAGATAACTAAATAATTCAACGTCAAGAATTCTCAGTAACTTCCTTGTATGCGTCATAACAATGAGTTAGTTCTTTAGTGTGTCAGTGGCTACGTCACTACTTCTCATTAACACACAACTCATTCAGACCACACATACACAACTTACACACTTGCACAATAATAAATAAAATTATGGTGTAATTTTTTTATTTTAAGCCTATGTTATTGCTTGATTATTTCATTTTTGTTCGCAATTCAGCGATGAAAAGATAAAAACAGTGTGCACCGCAAAATATCTAAAACATAAAAATTCAATAGGGATTATTCTGAAGAAGAAAAAATCGAGTGCCTGTACTTAAAAATATACTGGTAAGTAGAACAATAACTTTAGTTTCATAAAAGCAGGAAACTTTATTTGTAATTAATTATTGGAAGGAAAGCTCTGTGTCCTGTAATGGAACGTTCTATAAAACGTTAGGTATATCTTAATGTATACCATTAGCACACTCGCAAACTGAATGCCCAAACTGCCCATGGGCAGAAGACTTTTATCAGGATTTAATCTACAACTAATCTGCCAACTTTTTCCATAAAATATGTCTTACCCGGTCAGATCAGTGGTGACTTTTCAAATTCCTTGTTTGTATGCAAAAGAAATATATATATTGGATAAACTGTATGTTATACAATAATTATATCTTTTTATTTGTATCTTATATTTGAGGACTTACGACAAGAGAGATATTTAAGCTAATATGTAACAATATCACCGCGGTTTACGTTCAAGAGTTCTACAGGCAAGAACATTCTCGAGGAACGATATTATAATGATGTGTTGTGTAATATAATTTCAGAGGGGATTACACAAAATTGTTGAAAAAAATAGCCTTTTACTCGTATACGCCGTTACAGCCCTTTTTAATAATACTGTGACTCCTATAGAAGTCATTGTTTATCCTAGGAAACTGAAAGTATGTTGATATGACTAAAAAAAGTTGTACCTAATAGCAAGGCTATTAGGTACAACTTTTTTTTAAGGAAAATTCGTTCTTCAATGCTAATAGGGTAGATATAATGATTACTAATTCACTAGTCGTATTTACCCGTCGCTTTTACTAACAAAGTAAACAAAATCATTAGTATAGGTAGGTATTGTATTTTTAACGTACAATCCCTTTATCTAGTACCTATAAAGATGTTCGAAATGGGTTCAGACCTTCTGCACCTCAAGTTAAGTGCGGGCCTATGTGATATACCATTATCATGTTAATTTGATATTATAATAACTCTTTAAAATTAATGACAATGATGATTGTTAATTTGAATAGTTCCATTCCATTTAATTAAATTAATTATTACATTGGGTACTGATACGTTGGATAATTGTCGCCTAATTAGATTTTTCTGTTTTATTAAAAATGCGAACAGTGATATTATAACAGGACGATTTAAGAATGATATTGTGTGCACACACTCATAGTAATTAAATTCATATGTACTTCAGCTTCTATCCCTATTGTACTCACTCATACAGTGTATGCGAGTCGTATCTATTATGGGAACCATCTTCACCAAATACAACCAAGAACCTTACAAACCTTATTAATCTCAAATGTACACGACGCGGAACCTCCCATGCCATGGCCCTCTCGTTGAAATTATGGTTGAAGTCAAGCAAGCGTGTCCATTATTCTTGATTCATTATTACTGAACTAGCTTCTCTTAGTGGACCGAGTATCTAATAATAATAATAAGTTCTAGACTGAAATATTTTTATTTTAAAATTGTTTTCAGATTATTCGCTATTTTGATTCATAGGATTGATTTGTAGTGTATTAACTCGTCTAAGTACATAACTACCTACTCGTACTACCTACCTACAACATTTTTAATAAGCATGGTTTTATAAATAAAATATTCCACCAAGTTATATAGTTACATTGCTTTCATTTTGAAATAATTATGAAAATGGTTTCAGTTTATTTTCTAGCAAAATATCTAGTAATCTTGTGAAAAGTATTGAAATAATGTGGACCGTCACAGATTACAGGCAGTGTACACAGTGCATTTGCCATAATATTGCATTGCCAAACGTAATGAATGGTCTGTGTCTTTCTCTTTCTGAGTGGCGGCTGGTGAGAACTAAAGAAAGAGACAAATAGATTGTTCTCGATGCATTTACAAACCGCATGGCGTATGCTTGCGTACTACGCAAGCTGTATGTCGACATTGGACGTTGGTTCGGTCGGCGATGAACGCCGGCCGCCAGTCTCGCAATGGCGTTAGTGAGATTTGGTCGTGTGTTCGTTTAGTTTTACAAGAACCCGAGCGGACACCGGCCCAAAATATTGGCCTGTCTAGTGCTCGAATTACTCGAAAACACTTCCTGTAATTCCGCAATAATAAAGCGACATATTCGCCACCACGGACAGTCAAATTTTGGTACGATATCCACTCAGGGCGAATCATTTCAAGGTTCGTACTTTATTTTATCGTAATTTCCCCTTACTAAATAACCGCGTTACTAAATAGTCGATTGTCTCGTTTAATTTTGTAATGTTTCGTCGTATGCATTGCAGTGAATTTGCAAGTGTTGCCCGCCATCGGCGTCACTAATCGGTTTGTGTTTTTGTTGCAGATCATGTTCATCTCATCATAGTTCCTTCATCATTGTTAAGTGTTTGTGCGTGTGTTGTGAACATTAGTGTATCGTGACAGTGTTAGTGTTGTGATGGATCCGGGATCACCTTCATTACTATGGCCGCTGCGCCTGAGCAAGCCTGCCGTGACCGTGCCCGTGCCGAGTCCTGGGGAACATAGCAAAGCCGAGGAGAGGTCGCAGTCACCCGGTCTTGCAGACCGACTAGCTGCTTCACCGTCAAGCCCGCCTGCCCCTAGCAGTCCAGCTCCTCCCCAACATCAATTTCAAGCAGCTTTAGTTGCTGAAAAATATCTCTTGTTAGAACAAGTGGAGGGCTCCTCACTTTGCCGATGTGTTGACGTGCGCACGCAAGAGGAATACGTTTGCAAAGTGAGTATAACTTACTTATTTATTTTTAGCAATACATAATTTTATCAGTTTTTTTCCCTTACATGACAAATAGCAGTAAACATTCCATTGTATAATAGATAGTTAACAAATATACTTTAAAAGTAGTGGCTAGGTTGGCTGTTTTACCTATAAACAGTAGGTAACTACCTACTTGGAGAAGATAAGACAGCCTTCTTCGAGGCCTGTGCTCCTAACCTATCTGTGTACCCGTGCCTATACTTATTTATAGTACATAGTACTTAGGTATATGTATTTATATGATTCGTATTTGATGTTTACATATCAACATTATGGTTGTTCAAAATTACCTAAAAAAGTTTAACGATATCTAGAATATTAGTTTCCTTATTACATATCCAGATAATATATGTATGTACCAAACTTAGATTCAAATGCCTTTAGTCTCCAATTATGCCATTGCATGCAATTTTGCATTATTTTTAAACACCATTGTCATAGCCAACAATCCATCATGCCTCTCGCGACACAGCTAGGATACGTAACGTGTCACGTTTCGAAATTGTGCTGAGTTTCAACAGCAGTTGCGTAGCTTCGTTTGATTGATATAGTGCGTAATCTCATGCTTTAATTGTGACCTTTGTATTCGTTAATTGTTCAATTAATAACCAATAATTTAATTGAGAGCTATAAAATTCGCAAATTTTAGGAAAATCACTGACTGCACAGAACAAATTAAACGAAACACTTTGATAATGTAAGGATATTAGAAAATCAAATCTAACACTTGTATACAAGCACAGGTCTACTGAGATGTCTCTAGTTATATTGATCGCTGATTAGCTCAATTAGCAGTTCCCCTGCTGTCCGAAAGGTCACGGCTTCGGTTCCCGGTCGGGACATTCATTTTGCTAGGTGGCGTGTCCGTCATTGTATGTGTATCGGGACTTACGATATAGGGAATCCTAGTGTAGGCCATTGTGTTTGGCGTTATTTATTTATTATTACTAGTTTCTAAAGTAAGTAGGGTAAATAATCGTATCTAGAAGGGTTCCTTCTATCCCACGGGATTGAGACCCCATGGAGAGATAAGTCCAGACCCAAATTATATGCCCACACGGAGTGTCCCTTTCAATGCAATTATTCACTTGTGAAGTTAATATCGCTTTCTGTCATTGATTAATAAGTCAACGAGATTATTACGACTGACCACATCACAGTCATAGAATATAAACAATCAATGAAATCATAGCCATCTTACTATTCTCAGTAAACAATCCTTTCTGAATGGCATTAAATAATATTAATCACGATAATAATGTTTATTTTGAATCGTAATTAGCGATTTTCATTTATCGCGTGCATTGTTCATCGCATCTCTGTTCGACATCGATGTCATACTTTATATGTCATGGCCTCGCACTGCTCGATCGCATTTGTAGGCCACAGCGATCGCCGTTTTTACAATGTCATGTGTCTAGTTTCGCAATCGATCATACTTACAATAACGGCTATTTAACGTTATTTAACTTGTTAACATTAACCATCACTAGCTTACCTTTAGTCGCCACTCTTATCACACATTCCGCGTGCGTCACATGAATACTAATGAAATAGGCGGAGCTGACTTTAAAATTACTCATGATTTAGTTTATCAAGCCTATCCTTGATGAGATGACCCATGTCAATAAGACATGTCACGACACGACCGACGAAACTAGTTCTTAAACTCGTTATTTTAAACATTCTCCATGAGCTAGGTATCAAATTTAGGCAACACAGGATACATAGTTTCTACCGCTAACAAAGGCCTATACGGGTATTGTCAAGGCGCACAGAATAAGCACTTCCCTCGTGAGAACTTAGCAAGGTTAAGTGTGGCAACGTTATCGTTGCTAAACGTCGAGCGTATTTACAACACTGACTGTTGCAGACACGACTGCCACATTTGTATACCTCGTGATACATCGTGTGTTGTGACCTGCGCAATTTGTTTCACCCGTATTTTTAACAAGCCCATGTAAATCTGCCTCATATATCGAATGTAATTATTATCATCGGTATAACGCACGTAGACGCCGGCTGTTCCGAAAATAGGCGAGACCTTCTCATTGACATTGTGAAATAGACGAGTTGATAACGCTCTGAATGTCACTGCGAGGCCAGCGGGCCCCCCTCCGGCACGCCTCCCACCAAACAACAGATTGAACGCGAATCATACTTCATTCCTTTCATTCACTGCTGCTTAAACACGCACTTACTTATGGATTAACTAAATACAACGAGAGGTGCAAGCAGAACTAATAAAAAAAAAATGGACATCGATTAGCTTAACAGTATGCAAACGATTGAAACAAAAGGTCGTAACATCTAACCAAATTTTGTTTCAAGTACGGTTGTGGTATATGCCTTACGGCGAACGGGGACTTTTAATGTGACTTAAACTTTATGAAATCTTGAATACAATGCCTTATTGGAACATTTATTATACATACTAACTAAATGTACCTATTTTGTTAACGACATTAAAATTTTATCGTATGTCTTGAAGGGAAGGGCAGTAGAAATCAAATATTTGGCAGAATATGCAGTCGATATTTCACCACACGCGATTATGCAAGTACCTAGTGATAACGACAAAAGTAGGTTAGCGCCTGCAAAATGTACACGATGCCAAAACATTATCAAGTGGTGTGGTGTGTCAATAACGCAAATTTATCATTTTATCGATGTTTTAACTGCAAAAAAAAACCTCGACAAAATGGGTCGTTTTATTTTCGGATAACGACCAAATATAATGTTGTAGGCAAAATTCCGCGTCGATATGTCTGGGGTGACTATACTAAAATAACTTTAACAAACTCTATTTATACACATGACTCAAAAGAGAAATGGTCGAACGCATGCGACGTGATTCATCATTCGTGAGTCGGGAAATCAGATTTGGAATTTGCGTACACAATGTCGTTGACATTTCATGCCCATTCGGAAATAAATTGAGTGCATTCGTTATTTTGATATACCTGTCCTATGCCATGCTACATATATTTACGCTACACTTTTGAAGTTTGGATGTGGAAACACAATTCATAATCAAGCTACTGAATCCTGAACTCTAAGACCGGAGCGTTAGTAAAAACAAGTTGGTCCTATCTATGTTTGCTGTTTTACTACCTATATTCCTTTGATTTCTAAACTCATGTCTGTCGTTACCCAGCAATTCTGTTTGAAGCCAACTGGTCCGATATTTACAGAGGGTCAGCCCTATTCACTAAATGTTTCAACCTCGTTAATTCGCATTACACTTCAGCCCTTTTAAATCATGGTCTCTTTGAAATAGGACCCCTTTGAAGCTCTATTTGACATAGGCAGCGACTTAACAAAGTTACAGCATGTTCTATAAGTTACTAAGTATTAACAGTGTAGATAGATTCTCAAGTCGGTTAATTTATTAAAATTTTAGTACGATCTAGAATGAAAACTTAGAAGAATATATTTATCTATACTAATATAATAAAGAGAGAGTGCGAATTTTGAGTTTGTGTGTATGTGGAGGGTAATCTCCAGAACCACTGCAACTATATATTATGTGTAAAAAAATGCCTTGCATGCTCGGCACAGCTAATAATATCATAAAAGGCATGTTCATAAGATAATTTCTCTAATACATGCACATTATCGGTACTTTACACCATATTTATAGATGTGTATTTCCTTAGGTGGTGTCAAGAGACTGCAGCAGCTTATTACAAGCACATTACCGTCTCGATGGTCACCCGCACGTCAACCCCATTCACGAAGTACTAGTCGGCGACAAAAGGGTATACCTTATCTTCCCGCGATCGCACTCTGACCTCCACTCATATGTGAGAGCGAGGAAACGGCTAAGGGAACACGAGGCACGCAGGCTGTTCAGACAAATGGCAGAAACGGTCGCAGCATGTCACGAACAAGGAATCGTATTACGGGACCTCAAACTAAGAAAGTTCGTGTTCGCGGATCCTCAAAGGTGAGTCTCTTTTTAATTGTTCAACGCAGAGAAATCTCAACAGGTTGCAATAACGACATTATCTTTTCGGTGCAATACGAGAGTCGGTCGGGCGCGGTTCCGATTGCCGTGTGCCAAATTCTGCCAATGAAATAACTGACGCAATGGTTCCGTAGACTGATATCTCCGAGCGGCCGCAATCGACCTGGCTAGCCCCTGATCGATCTGACGATTACTTCCTCCGCTTTTTTACTGTCGCGCCCACTCGAGAGATCGTGAGAAAAATCGATTTTAATACATAAAAAGGTCGAAAGGGAAACGGAAACGTTGTCGTATTTAAGTGGCGCGTCATTTCCTTTCTTCAGCTGATAGCGCATTTCGAGCCGATAAACAGTTATCAAGACATTTATTAATGTCATTCATTATTCGGTAGGTACCTGTCCATCTGATAATAGTAATTACTTTCGTTTATGATATGATAAAACACGTATGGTTGATACAAATCTCATATGCTACAAACATTTAAATTCTTCAACGTAGGTTATGCATTTACTTTATATTTACTTACAAAAATGCATTTATAAAAAATAATTTGTACTATAATACAATCGCGTACACAAAAGGATTACTCAACGCCTCTATTAATTACAACCGTCAGCCGGTAGGAGCCCGCGGATTTTCGAACTTTTGAAATGTTATCTGGCCTCCATTGTTGCGAATATCTCCGGCAATGCTAGCGACTCAAGGCGAACGGTGTCATTGCTGCGTACAATACCGCGCGCGCCGCAATCAGGTCAAGGGTCCGCGGCAATGCGCCAGCGCACCGACACCGACAACGTATGCGTGTGCGCGCACTCGTCACACCGCCTGCATCACCATTTACGTTGACCCCCATGCGCTCACATACGGGTACCTGTGGGTTCTTACCTGTGCCTTTATCCTATCAGGTGATTCCGACCAACCCTCATAACAAAACGAAGAGATTATTTATGCATCCCTTAACACGTCACATATTATTAATAAAATTCTTCTACAAATGGAATCTCACTATTCACTTACCCCTATCTCGGGGTCCATTGTTGATTTAATTGAACACCTTTATTTTGGTCAGATTAAATCTCGTCACAAAAAGTTTGATGAATTTAATTTTATTGAACCCTTTTAAGATTAATTTAATTTTGAAGGAATAGCAGATATTCAAAATTCTACTCACGAGCGGGGTTCAACTAACCTCTTGTGTATTGAATTATCCTTAGCGTCCTCGTCGAGACAATTTTCTTTACGCCTCCACAAACTCGGGAGTTCGGCCGTAATGGTGTCTTTAACCTTATCGTTAGTCGTTCACTCCGTCCCTGGTGACATTAAAAGTACAGCAATTGGTGTACGCCTTTGACGCGACCGCTAACGCGCAGACTAGACTCGAGTTGCAAAACATATAGTAGTTACGATATGGATATAACAGACGTAGACGCCCTGCAAACATAATACATGTAGCTTTATATTAGCGCAACTGTATTAATTCACTCCGCTTCTGAGTGCACAGACAGAGTAAAGGTAAAATTTAATCTCTTTCTGTGGTGCGTCAAAGAGTGTGTTGTCAAAAGCGGTTTGCGATGCGGAACGGGAAGCATCTCGGCCGAGCTTCAGACGTAAAAACTTTTTGCTTCACGCTTTACCTGAGCCGCGACTTGAGAAGCCTTTGCTGAAGTGTAGCTCAAAGCGCAGAATGTTTCACATACATTTGGTTATTACAAACTACGGCAAACTTTGCTCCGTCAAAGTTCTTATTCGCAAACCCTAAATTTAAAAAAATGCAGCTTGTGCGAAGTAAATGTGCAACTGTTTTGATAATATCCGCTTGAAGTCGCGTGCACAAACGACCAAAGTTATTGGGCAAACGGGACGCAACCTTGCCGGGTGATATCTATTCTGTCTGACCGTTAATTTAATTAGACAGGATATTGCAGATGCGTTTCCAGTTTTGCCATGTGCCGGTGGTGGAACGGAAACAGCTTTTTGTTTACTATTTTCAACATACTAACGGACCTTTTACTTCAGGTCAGATAGAGAATAGTTTTTACAAATGGTGGGTGTTGACCCAAGCTGTAAACAGAACATCTGTTCTATCGCCATTTCCAAATGACATTTTTGCGTCACGTTTAATTATTCAGGTGGTCAATGAAAATCTCTTATTTACATAAACGAGCAGCTGACCTCGTATCGCCCTAATAAATTCTAATGATTAAACACATGTCGCGACGGTCACTCACTACCATACAGCTGTTCTTCGCAATCGTGAGAATGGTGTGATTGTGGAAGGTGCAATATGATCAAGTGTGCCGCCCTTTGACCCATGTTCTCACGTCCCGGGTCGCGACATAAAGGCACCCCTGATTATAAATTCGAGTGATCCGGCGGAGTCCGTGATCAACATCCCGCCGTCCCGTTGTCGCCCCGTCTCAAAGGTAAACAAGTACATTAATATTGATTCCGAACATTCCTTTGACGTTTTGATTTGGATTTCTTAACGCTACGTCTCTAGTTTTTATCATCCTTTGACATTACTTTCTCTCCAACAAGTCCTTTTCAAACGCCTTTGAGAAGAAAATTGAGCTGGAATATAAATAGGTAAATAATGAAGGTTGGTGTGGTCGTCAATGTTCCTTTATTTAAATACGAATATGCTTCGATAAACAAAGAGAAAATTAAATTTGCATGGAAATTGACTTCAAACGAGGGCTATTGGCGCTGAACAGGCTCGTTAACTGGAAGCGTCCTAGATGTTAGGCTAGTAATAGACTTCATTTAGCAGTCGATCCCGAAAACCGGGTTAAATATCCGTTAGTGATCGCGCTTTAAAGAAAGACATGTTTCGGAATTTACGAGGCTACTTTCACTGTTGCCAAGTGTTACATCTTGCCTTTATGCGCACGTGTAACAAATGAGAGGTTCGTGTGGAACTAGAAACTATCAAGAGAAATCTCGAGCGGTGTATCCGGGCGCAGGCCTTGGGGGAGGAAATCGAGGTCGTTGTAGGGCCGATAACGCGCAGGTAGAGCATTATACACGCCCTGCGGGGTCTTATATATGCGACACTATTGTAACATTTCTTTATAAGGAACGCTAGAGAACACAGGCTAAAGTTATGCTTTCCTATTTCCTCGGAAGGTTGTTGTCTCTTTAAGCGGCAAGTTTTGATTAAAATTGCTTTACTAAATAACATCAGAAATCTTTCCGAAAGCCGGATGTTTCACTATAAACTTACCTTTATACGCATGTAACCTTAATTTTTGCAAAGCTGACATTATACTTAGGCGGAAGTATTACATTCATACAACAAAACTGGCCTTTGTCCACGGTATGTTCTTTGCTAAAGTAATTTGCCACGCAAGTTTTGACAATAGAGATTCTGGACAAATCCTATAACGAAACAGACAGTGTGGAGCCCGAAGTAAGTACACAACTAAACGCAGATACTACGAGTCCTTTGTAAACAATCTCAGGTAAAAAATCTTTCTCGGCGTATATTGGCGACATGATTACGCCCACACTATGCCACGGCAAAATAATAATAGCAAACATCATTCCAGGTAACAAAATAAAACCTTTGTTTGTTTCGCGTAATGCGGTCTTCAGATGACACGACTTTCGATTAAGCAATCCGATATTTACTCGGTAGCAGTTCTATAATATGATGACATTCGTTGAACTTACCTGGCGAGGTTTTTAAAAACCGGTTATGTAAGCCATGGATATTCAAGACGGGATTTTCAAAGTATCTTTCTAGTATATTCGCAAATTTTCAACGTTAACGGGACGAGATATTTACGGTTGCATGCTTTTGCTGGCGCTTGCTAGCGGATGTGCCAAATTGGTTTCGCGATAGACGCGCGACGCGCCACCCGGCAGACGCCGCCGCGCGCGCCGTTTCGCATACCGGCCCGGCCGCCTGCTGCCACCACACTTCCTTCCAAATTAGAACAACGTTACAATTATTTATATTCAAGTCTCCCTCCGCACACGCGATCACCATCCGACCCACTAAAGTTTTCAGATCGTCACGCGAGATATCGTGAGCTCATATCGCGCCCTGAGGTGGTTGTCGATATCTCTGCAGCGGTCGATCAGCATGCATCTACCTGCGCGCCTACGCCATGTATTTTGAAAACGTTTTGAAACCCGAGTTGCTAAAGCGTGGTGCAAGACGCTGCCACATTACAGCGACTTAATTGCATAATACTACTGGGCGCTCGGTAATCCACCAGTTCATCTTAGTTTCGGCAGTTGTATAACTTTGGAAGAGTCCGACAACGTGAGAGTTATTGTTATGATTGCGTAACATAACAATTTGGCGAACTGCGTAGTTTCAGTGGGCACGTGTAGTGTAGCGACGCGTTTGGCAGCCACACCTACTAGATAAATGGTCCGACATCGAGTACGAATTTATACCGGGAGTGTGATTCAGACGTGCCGGAATTTGTGCGCGATTATAGCGATGCGATGCTAATATTCTTTTGGGGCGTTTGTGCACGACCTCGCCCGCGCGGGCTCGCTGAGGTCGCGCACAACTGTGCCAATGTCGCGTGGCCGATGCTGCACTGCCTCCGCGATCGAGCGGAACAAAATCCACATTTATTCACCAAACTAACCTAGTACACTGATTTGTAATTGTATCAGCCTATAACGTCCTACTGCGGGCCACAGGCCTCCCCTAGTAAATCACTGGGGGGTTTCGGGCCTAATTTACCACGCGGGAGGGGGAGCATTGTGGATCTCATTCAGAGTTTTTATTTCTGGACCAATGCGGGTTTTAAGCAAGCTAGTGCTAGTGAGAAGAGGTAGCTAGGTACGGGCCAAGGATTTGAACTCACGTTCACACGAATAGATACGTCGAGTACGAATAGATACAGATTTACAGCCTGGAACAAAAGTTGTAATCAAAAACGATTGTTATTCGTTTTGTGAAATAACTTCCTCAACAAGATATGCTCGGTACGTTTTTACCCAAGTGAGCGGAATAATGTTTATGCCATGAAATATCCGGGAATGCTTTCAAATACATGACACCCACGCCTCTCACATCCCGAAAATAAATGAATTGGACGAGGACGTCGCAGCCATTCGTCATGATTATAAATAACGTGTTCGCACCTTTTTGGTAGTACGAAAACACCGGACGTTGCTACCGGACGCGACCATAGTGCAATGCTCTCAATCGGATGTCGCCTCGGCTTCCTTACAAAATAAAGGACAATGTGTCACTGAAAAATGAATTGTCGGACATCGGTGCTATCCTTACAAAAGTAAATGCGATTGTGAACGGAATCCAAAGCGATAATGGATAATGTTTACATCCACCTTGCTAAATAGGGGGCGCATCACACAAAAGTTTTATTGTTGCATCGGAAGGGCGGAGTTCCGGTCGGCGTGGGTCCCTTCCTGATTTTTGTTACATTACACAATAATTATTTTTTAATATCCTCTCTTTTTAGTAGGATACAATTTTATACAATTTCCCAATTCCACGTCGTAAATTTACCTATAGGGTACACAGCTGAGAAAACGCACGACTAGCTATTAAATCGATCTGGTTGCGTAAAACAAAGGTCTGTGAAACCTTGTGCAAGCGGCGCGCCCGCGCAGTGCCGACATATCTGCAGATTTGCGTAACAGCGCACTTATCCGCCGATACGACGCCCGTGTGTTGTGACACGCTCCGCTTGCCTACATCTGTGCAAGTCGCATTTATTTGAGACCTACCGTTTGCCAATATTTATCTGAAAACTGTTTTAAACATGTATAATTTTCTCTCAAGTACACCTTTGTCGAACAGGCCCGTTAAGACGTTCGATGCTCGTCCTTTCCACAAGAATACCTTGTAATGTTTAATTAATATGCTTATAATAGTGTGACATTCATTTACATTTCCTGCAAATCTTAATCAGGCTCGCCTACTTGCATCACTCTCATGGAAAACAACGGACCGCCAGTGTCATGTCATGATATCACCCGTATGACTCACCGCATTCGTGACTCCGGCGAAGACACCGTGAACGACGGATAAAGGCGACTAGCACTTCAAGTTGAACCGGCTTAACCTTCGCGGTGAGGTCGAGAGCATAAGGCACGCTCATTAAAACATATTGCAAAAAGTTTTTACAGTCGCCGAGCGCACGCGACGCCGAGGGTGCGTTCACATCACTCCACAATAAAAAATATGCACGTGCCAACAATTAACTAGGGACGAGCTGGTAATTGCATTCCCCCGAGAAGTCCGTCTCGGACGACCGCTCAAGAGGAACAAAGTAATGTAGGTGGTAGGGCACGCCGTCCACACGCGCCGGTCATTCCTAAACCAACTCATTTCAACTTTACTCCGTTCCGTACCGTTCCAAGCGACTGGTGATCGCTGGTTAAACTGCATAGCAACAAAAGCTTGTAACACGCTTGAAACTTAAGCCTCCTTAGTAAGGGAGTTTTATTTTCTCTTGCATTCATTTTTACTGCCTCGCATTTTAAAACGTGCCTCGAGCTCGTTGGTTACGCCGTTTTGCACCGCGCCGCGCCCGCTGCATCCGCGTCGCGAAGGTCGCTGACCGCCGAAAACCACCCAACGTAAACATAACCCAAACCTAACATGAGCACAAATAAACAAGTGTGACGTAACGCAAAAAAGTCGCATCGGAAACAAGTTTCGGGATGCTACGTGACTGGCTTAGCGTCTCCTCGATATCCTCCCGCCTTTGTTGGTCTTAGTACCTTGATTATTATATAAACCATTATCGGCTTATCGACAACGAGACCGTTGAACCCCAGTAGCGAGTCGTTTGAAGTAAATTACTCAGGAATGTGCTTCAGTATTACGCATACCTTTATCATCTACACAATAAGTGTGTACACAGAAGAATCTTAAACATTTGGTCCTGCGGTCTGCCGTCATAAAAATAAGTAGAGCTTTTCAAAACAACAATGTAGCCATGAATCAGAGAGTATGACAGGGTCGTGATGAATTCTATAGAAGAGAGTGAGTGTATGATTCAATGCACTCGGTGACGTCATCCTGAGGGGATGTTTATAAAAAACCGTAGGGTAATAATGGAGGGTGCGGGGATGAATCATAGGAAATTTATATCGGGTCACTACCCCCTCACCAGTCCCCCTAAGTAGCTATTTATACCGCCTACCAAAATTATCCTGTAAACATTTCGAGATTAAGTCAGTAACAGAATAATGGAATATATCTACCCAACTTATGCCATACAACTTCATATCTAATCTAAATGGTTTGAGCTGGTAGCGTATAGGTATTTGTTAAAATTATTGTTATCTCAAAAGGACATGAACACTGTAGCAACATGGACTTTGGTCACGAACCTCAAAGCCTATTCAATAATATATTTGTTTCAAATACATAATGAAAAATGTATTTTGTTTTAATAACAACTAAGAAACATTGTCTTTAACGATTTTACACTCCCTTTAAGTAAGCAAGAAAATATAATACTAAAACTATTTGTAAAGCGCAACAATTACCGTAGTTCTTATAGCGCTATACTAAAGACAAAGGAGAAAAATTAAGTCTATTTTAAGCTCGCAAAAAGACGCCAATAAAAGTAATAAATGGAATATTCTCAATGAGTATTAAACGAATGTAAAGGTTTCGGAGTGCAAGATAATTTATCATAGACTCAAGTTTTGTGTTAAAAGTTTTATGGCACGGGCGACTGACCTGAGCTACCGTTCGAGGACCTATCGTAAATCTTTCGACATGTTCTTGGTTCTTGCTTACTAAACGTTTTTTGTTTTTTCTGTCTCAAGTTGAACATCTTACGTTCTGCAGACGACAGACAATTTTGTGACCACACGAGATTTGGTTTAATTTACAATTTTATTTTTGCCTCAAATATTTTCAAGACTTGTAGATAGATTGTGCTCTATATAGTGTGCTCTTCTATAGAATTGGGATTACGTGGGCGATTTACGTAAAACATTCCCGTTGCATGAATCCGAATGTCGACCTTACGAGAAACATTCTGGTTAGACGGAGGCGTACGTAATTTCAACCCTCTTTATTTTCATTCTCCTTAATGGTATTGTGACCTCCCACGTAAACTTTTGACGCAAAATATTCAGCAGCGGAGGCGGCAGTCAAATAACGTTGAAACAGGAAAATATACGTTAAAGTATAATATAATTCAGATAAACGAGAATGACAAGTTAAGCGTGCATTAAGAACAATTGCGATTGCAATCGAATTTACAAAATAGAGTTGACAACCCTAAACCATTCACTATACTATACAAGTATATATAGCCTCAAAATGTAGTAAGTCCGGATAAAGTCTCGTCTAAACTTGCATCTATTCTGAGTTACACAAGTAAAGCGGGTATTAGAGCCCTTTAAAGCTGTAATCGAATTTACGCATAGAGAGTTGGCAGCCCTATATGATTTACTGCTTCGCCAATATCGCAGCGTCGAGCGTTTACCTCCTCGACTCGCGATTGGAAAAATAAAACGAAACCGGTCGGACAGTGGCCAGAATTACGATTAGCCCTCAATCTGCAGTTGTGATGCGTACGTCACTAAAAATACACTCGGCGAACATCTCTGGTCAAACCAGATTTTTTTATTTAGTTTCAACTAAGAGATTGGTTAATTTACTACATCTTTTTTTTCTTTGGCAATGGTGCAATGTCAATCAGCACATTCTGCCAGTGTCTAGCTTTCTTCGCAATAATAATAATAATAATAATATAATTCGAGTAAATCTATTTATTTCAGATTATTTCATCCATAAAATTGTTATTAGAAAAAACTTAAAACTAAGTTAGTAAAATATAACTAAATAAAATTAAATTAAACGTTAGTCGTTAGTCTGGATCGTTAGTTCCTGTTCTAAATTACATACCTGGATATTAGACCAAACAGAAGTTAAATGGAAACCTTTAAATGGAGTGGAAATACTTCGTTTGTTTTATATTTACCTGTGCACCGTTGCGTTACCACACGAGTCACGACCTGCGATTTAATTATAACGAGTTTATTATCATTCTAATGTGTTACTGTATGAACACGTACCTCGACCTGGCTTTTAAAAACAATGGTCATTATGTCTGTTGCCAGGCGAGTCACGGGCTCGTGTCTTATAAAGGCTTCCTGTTTTGCTGCATTTTCACAATCGACTTTTTCGACGTGCTAACCTCGACATTATGCTGTCGAACTATCGAATCATTGACATTATCTTATTCTATACCTAATGTACAATGTCATTATGTCATACAGTCCTTTAAAAATTCAAACGGACAATGTATGCAATTACATGTTCATTTGTATTCAGACAGTTGCTTTTTATATCTTTTGTCATTGTCTTTAGGTCATTACCACTCGTCTGGTACTAAGTTTCGGTCAATTTTGACACATTGTATAATATTTATCTAAAGTTATTTAAATTAAACAATCAATTTAATAATGTACTAAATCATTTGTCGCAATTAAGGATGTTGACGAAATCAAATTCTTAGTAAGAAATGACGAACTGACGTCAGAATTGTCTCATAAAGATAAGCGTAATTAGTACAAAATGACTAAATGTTTAGTTTTGTATGATATCACTGTAGACAAAATTCCCCTCACAAATACTTCCATTAGTTTAATAAGTCGCGACAAGTCACCGATTGACCTATTAGATGTATAGGAAAATTCCTCTCAATATTTGTTGATTATCCTGCCCTACAAGGATATGTATAAGACACGACAACAGCGTTACTATATGTTACTATAGATACTACAAGCGTAGGCGCATCCGAATCTCGTCCGAAACTCGCGCTGACGTAACCCAGTTCACGGTCAGCAAGAGGAAATGACGCAAGCGCAGCCGCTGCGTTGCACACCAACAGATATTACGACATGATCGTCAAACCGTGGATCAAGAGTTGCCAAAAATGTTTTGATATTTGAACATGTTTGGAACGCCTCGGATCTACTCAGTTCTTACAATACAATTTTACCTCTTTATTATATTAGTATAGATTGGTGTAAATTTGAAAATTCGCATAACAAATTCTGTTAAGATTAGTTGGGGGTCCGGAATCGAAACAATTAAAATACCTTTTTTATCTCTATTACTTATTATTCTTATCGAGCTTAATAAAACGTAAAATTTTGAAAGCTGTCAAATTCAGACGCATGGACCTATCTGTAAGAGTCTCTTGCGAAATGCAAATGAGAACTTATAGTTTCGCGCCCGCCGACATTGGCGCTTATTTTCGTACAATTTAAGACCGTGAGCGGCAATAGGGGACGCTCGCAGTGACATTGAAAAGCGTTGTATTGCGAAACGGTACTCTTTTAGTGGTACTGGCCTCGCGTTCGAGATTGAAGAATACGTATAATAAATATGAGAACGTACCCGACCTCAATTCGCGGTCACTCGTTGTGTAACAGACGGCGACAAAACAATACCATAACGCGGTGATGTAACATTTTATTCGTATTTGAAAAACAACAATACTATTGTAAAGTATTGAAACATAAAATATAGAAAGGATAAAAAATGGATTTCCCGCTTTATCGCGTCTCCATATCTATATTTATTTTTATCTAATCAAAACAAGTGGTTTGATCATTTTAAAGTTTTCCCGGTGTTACGATGTCAGGCTTGATTACTCTAAGTTCATATAGATTTTGCCTCATCAACAGTTTTGAAATATAAAGTGACTCGATCACTATGACATATGAGATAAGAAATAATAAAGACTGAATCTTATTCTAGAGGTGTTAAAGTAGATATTACGTTGCGTGTCCATGATTACCAGTGTTGATGATCCCGTGTCGATATGAAGTCACTGACGCATATATATCGACAATACGCTGCCATCATTAGCATACTATTGAACATTCCACGGTTATTTTTCTTTTCTTTACAATCGACTTGTTTATTCAGATTTGTCGACAATTTGCGCAGTTGCGGACCCAAACGGTCGATTCGCGACGCTGATGTAATCGGCCGTGTTATTAACGAGTACATATTTAGTTCAAACGCAATTACAACAAAATTGGAGTATCGCGGACTAGTCACGTAACAGCGATTCAAAACGAGTTAATTACAGAAGCTATACTAAGTTCACCGTGCACGTCAAAGGAATCGTAACAGAATTCGCGAACGCGCCCACGCTTCACGAAAGATTCTACGCGATTTTTTTATTAAGTTTACCCGCCTACGAGGGTGCGGAGGCTCAACACGTGAACCGTGGCCCGTAGCTGTTGCTACGGCGTAGCGTTGACGTCATAACCGACGGAGAAGTACCGCGGTAATGACGCAGGTGTTTACTTTCCATCGATCGCCTATCAGTGCGGCTGTGAACTCCCTGTTTACGTAAACAACGCGGAAGTTACGCACCGGATGGGTAGCGTGGACCACATCGATAGCCGCGGCCGAGGACGGGGGTGGGTACACGCAGACACGGCCAGCGGTCGTGCTTGCGCCACGGACGATAGTGCCGCGGTAATAATGAGCCGCGCGAACCCGGCACTATCAAAGTTCACGAAGTCACTGCATGAATGACGAGGTGACATTGCCAGTTGATAAAATTAGCACCCGTAAGTGTGCGAATGACGCAAGCTCATCACCGTATTCACTGAAAATAAACGCTGCTGGCTGACGTCTTGAACAAGGACTTTTCATCATACTCAACATACTGAATTAATTAGTAATAACTTAAGTCGGATGTTAGCATGCTTGCTTACTAATGATTTTGTTTGTGCAATATGACGTATTTAACGACCCGAGTGATTAACAACGAATGGAGGAAAATACGCATCGGCGGACTGTAAACATTTTGCTCTGGAATTGATAAACTTGAGAGAGATTTCCGTTGAAATATTGTATACATCCTGTTTCAGAGAACCATATCGAACGTAATTGAATGTTTATCTCCTCATTCCGGTTTTCCTTAACTTTCGTCGCAATAAGGAAAACCCTAGTGCCTATTGTTACGATGTATACGCAGTAAAATAAGTCTTGACATTATTGATATGTACATATTTCCTACTGCTGTCCGATCCGAAGAAGTCTGTGGCATTGAATACCTCTTACAAAGCTATTCCTAATTACTGCACTAATTTTGACAAAACGTATCCTATTTACATATCCTTTTTTTCTCCCTGAAAATGTATGATGATGACTTGATGACCTATATATATATAATGATGATGAAAAGACGAACAACTCAAATCCGTAATTCTCAAGATTAATCTGAACATACAGGCGGACAGTTTATACTTACGTGTAGGTATGCATACAAAAATCCGACGCGGCCTTCATTCGAAGAGCGGTCGGTTCAATGTCACTTGCGCAAGCGCCACTCTTCCGCCTTCAAACCACCCAACCAGGAACTGAGCGTACCGAATTCAAACTCAACGTTTCTTATCGCGAACATGATAATCTTGAGCCGGATTCGAAGTAAAAAATGCCTTGAACAATATACGAGTAGTATGTTAATAGGGCATGTCAAGAATTCCCGTAGTTAACTTGTACAACTAGTGCAACGTACAACTAGTAGATACAAATCAGCGTGTTTTCTTTTCTTATAAATTATAGGGAATGTGGGCATTTTGGCCTGTTTATGAAGTGACGTGACCCAAACTAAGTTTTGCATGAAAAAAATCCGACTTTATTTTCAGAAACATACTCAAATGTATGACGAAATTATAAAGATGGGTATAATTTTTACGTTTTTTTAAGCCTTTTAATAAATTCTTTGATTTTCTGATGGTTTCAAGTCAATTGTCAGACTTGTCAATTGCAAAACACAATTGATTAAGCGACCTCTATCATGCGATAATTTTTACTCTGTGGTACACTGCGATGTCGTTATGCTGTGTTAGGTTAGGGAGTTGGTGGCAGAAATGTTTAATTTGCTCGTGTGCCAGAAGTGGATAGTAGTGGAAATCTATTTATAAGAAACATTAATTACCACGTCTGGTATTATGTTATCGCTGCGTTATCAGCTCATTGCAAATGTAAAAAAAAGGATTATAAGTCATTTGCTCGCATCTGACATTTGTTTTAACACCTATTTCTTAGTCTAACATTGATATAAATTCAATTGCAAGACATGAGTAATTAATATATTTTACTTTTTGATATACCTAATATGACAATTTAAATAATTTGCTTGAATTTATGTGGAAGTAGTTATATACAAAACAAGAAAAATAATGTCTGGTACCATCATACTGGTGTGTAATAGGAAAAAAGCTTTAAAATTGCAAAAATAATCGAGTCAAATTTATGTGGAAATAGTTAGTTATATACAAAGCAAGAAAAATAATGTCTGGTACCATCATACTGGTGTGTAATAGGAAAAAAATAACTTTAAAATTGCAAAAATAAATTATGTATTTACTAAAGGATTTGCTCGCGTCCGGCGTTTGACTGAATGATTCTATTATATGTAAAATCAATATTATTGTCAATATTATCAAGTCATACGTTAAAATCGCTGATTTTTTACAGCCAAACATTTTTAGTAAGTGTCGCAAAAACAATAATATCGTAATTGTTTTTATTGAGAAATATGTACATTGTTTAACCATTTTTATATTGCATATCGTAAATACAAAGTTTTTATATAATAGATAGCCCTTCAATAATACTAATGATGTTAATGATTATGCTTCATTTAATTTACTTTAATATAATTAATGATATTTAATTTACTTAATACATATGTAAATAAAATACATTTTTTTACAAAAAAAATGTTAATGACGTTTTTCTAATTATTTTTATTTGATTTAAAAGTTAATACAATTTATTATACGCATATTTTTCTTTTTTTTTTAAGAAATTTAAAGTAACAAATATCTAAATAATCATACACGTTTTGCAATAATAATTTCTTGTTCTAGAGATAAAAATCAATAATTAATAAAAAAAAATATAACGACGAGCAAATGAGTTCCTGGAGCATTTTTTTACTTTATTTATTTTTTTAGTTCATAATTATTATTGTAAAAAATGCCGCCAGCTGGACATCTGGCAGTTAGTATCTAGATACCTAATTTAGTATAATAAATAAATGTCAGATACGGGCCAATAATATAGTTTAGCTTTTTATGCAATTTCGAAAATTATTTATTTAAAAAATCAGCGACATCGGTACTTGAATCCTTTTTTTCCCTAGCGTATCCTAAGACTTTCATACCTATAATTCTTAAGGAGCAAATTATATAATTAAATTGCCACCAGCTCCCTAACTGTTGATTGATTACTAATGATTACGTACAAAAATGTAACCTCCAAATATAACTAAATAATTTGTTTATTGCAACGTTCTCCAGTCTTCATTAAAATAATGCAGTGCATTTTGATTTTAATTCAAGTGAAAATTATTTTGTTGGAGACACTATGTTAGGCTAAATTTATCTATAAAATAAAACTTAAATGCTGTCCATTGGTAAGCGCTAAGCGCATCACTTGAGAACGGCTCGACCGATTTGGCAATTTTTTTTAAAATGTTCTTAATAGTCCGAATAATGTTTTTAGGCGAAGAAAAATTGGAAGTTTGCCCGGAAAATTGGAAAAACTGTTTTTTTTTCTATGGGATTTTTGTATGAACTTATTGAAATTATTGTATTATAGAAATTCGGACAGGACGTCTGTCGGCTCAGCTAGTACATAATAGAATTTCTACTGTCAACAAATAAGTTTTTATTTGTTGACAGTTTGTGGAAAAGCATTACTTATAGGCGATGATTTATTTAATTCTCTCAACTCAATAATTTAATGGTAAAAACCCGGCTTCATAATTAGCATTCGTTTCAGATTTATTTACTGACGTCACCGTCTGACGCTTAGACCATCTAGTCTAGAACGTACGTGACTCCATCCTTGTTTAAAATGTTTAGTTACTATAATAATAACAGTGTTTATGTTCAATTGAAATCCTATTGATATCAACGTGACTTCGAAATGTGACGTGTGCATTTTACACTCACATCGCGAGTGAACATCACGTTCGGATGTATTGACAATACGCACAATTTTCTCTTCGCAAAACTTGCATCATCAGCTGTTTTATAATTCGTTCCGAAACTAGTACTTAAATGATCTGTGATTTACATGAGCATAATTTACAATTACGGTCTTTATTATATAAAGCATATTATATTTTTATACTGTATTTCCTCACGGATCAGATTCCATTATATTCTTAAAGGTGTAAAACATTCGTCAAACAATAGTTTATTACTAATCGATGCTATTATCGATTAGTAATAAAAATCCGGTCAGTTGTTCTTGACTTTTATTAGCCAGAACCTTTAATATCCACTGAGAATTTTATGCGTTGATAAAAAAAGATACTCCCACCATCTGACGTCAGCTTCTCATCTGATAGTCAACAGCAATATTCGTTATTTTTTTTACCGTCGAAAAAATTACTTCAGTAATTGCGAACCATCCATTTCGCGTCCAACAAGGTCCAATTTAAATCCTCGGTGATCGCATGATAATTAAGTTAATCTTTGCCATGTGCCTAGACGTTTTTTTGTAGGTATGTTCTTTTATTTCCCTTGCAACAATGTCGACCATCTGTCGTTATAATTTCTGCGCTATATTTTAAAGTCCATTTCCGGTCCCGTTACATCCGGCCGATGAGAGTGCTTGAGGATTCAATTTATTCACACATCGCTCCCCTGACGCAGCACGAGTGCCTTGGGAACTCTTAACTGCGCATAATATTTTATTATCCTATTGAATGATTTTAGACTATAGTTTTATTCATAAACATAATTGTTTGAATCTTAACACGGTCATTGGACTTGTATGTTATCTACAGTACGAGACACCTAGTCAACATTCTAGAGGTCACAACGCAATCTCTTATCTGTAACAGATAACAGCTTCTAAGGTCGCGCGCTGTGCTGCAATACACTCCAGTACGAGGCTCCGTAATATTTTCATGTAAACTTTTTCAGTGAGATTTTGGAATTTTGAAAAAAATCAAAGGTTTCAATTGTATTGTTAGAAATCTTATCGGGTTAATCTTTCAACAATTACCTGAGCGACACGACAATGAGGTTTTGTGCATCAAACTTGCCAATTGTGAGCCGACCCTCTTCACGAGCCACCTTGAACAGATGTGCCAGTAAACAAATACTGCGGCTATTGTTGGAGTCTTCTGCGCATGATTTATTATTCGGTACACTGCTTTGCCGAATCGATGATGGATCTCGATTGTAGAACAGACTATTGTGCAAAGGTCCGTCCATTCAGAACTAAGAAAAACACCTTTTTTCGAAGACACAATGGCGTTGCACATGCAAGTCTACCTGCGAAACGCACGTGTTCGACATTCGCGCACTGAACAGACTTTAATGAGATACTTTATTCGCGACTATTTGTCCTTTGAAAATAAACTCTAAACTAACAATAATAGTATTCTTTCTCGTCCAAGTCAAAGAATAAACGTAAATCTGGCGTCTCGTTAAGAACTTTATAGCTCAACAATTTCTCGAGTTTATAGCGATGAGTCTATTTTTGGGTTCAGTATCTTATTTTCTGCATAAAAGTGTCCAGGGTCTCCTTTCTTTGGCGCGTTTGTTGCTTGCATATTTCACTAGACGGCCAGTTATTTATAGTCTAATTTACTCTTGAAAATTCTACATTCTTGCTGAGGTATTTTTCTGAAGATAGTTGGTCTTTCAGAGTGGTTACTTCGATACAATATAGTATAAAGGACAAAAAACGTTCGTGGTCTATTTGTACACCTGATGACGTCTCTATCTGGGTGCATACACCCGACATTCGATATAACATAAGGTCAACAAAGTTTCGTTACTATCTACAAGCGTATGTTTATTCAAATGCATTTATAACCAGTCCCAAAGTTTGGCTTTCGACATCTGCTGCGAGGTCAATATTTGCCGTTTTTTCATTCGCTCTTTCTATCGGTACATACATAGTCCCCTCAGTTGTTCTTTTCAAAGGTAGTTTTGTTTCTTGAATAATAAATTGGTGAAGGCTAGGCCTTTTTAATGCGTTGCTCAGGGGAAGTCGCAGATGCTAGTATGGGAATCAGATATTATTTCTCGCACTCGTGCAGAAAACAATTAAACCAGTTTTCAATGGAGCTCAATAAATGCGCCGTACAGGATATTATGCGATCCAAGTAAATTGGTTTCGCCGTTATTAATTTTGATAACTGGGATTCAATTCGTTTCTCTCTTTTGTAACAAAGGGAAACCTTCGTAATTAATTTACTGCAGTTGCGATGCGTAAATAAAACATTTTCATCGACAGTGGAAAACATATTTCTGAGGACAATCTAATTTCGTTTGGAGACTTTTTCTCAATTTTTTTCACGTGGACAGATGTCCACGAACATGTGCGTGGACATCTGTCTTCTCGGTCAGATTATAGCTTTTTTATGGATTTTTACGTAAAACATGTCTGTGAATGTGAAATAGTGACGTGAATCACATGGCGTGGTAACGTCTCCTACCTGCCTTTGTTGGCGGGACAATGCTCGTGCGCACATCTGCCGCCGCCTGCGCATCGCGCACAATCGACGCGACTACTCTACCTTTATGAATACCATCTCCTGCTGATTATATAAAGCTCCATATAACATTATCCATCACGAGTTTCATTCATCTACTGTGACTTCGCAAAATTTACACCACGTGTTCGTGAAATTTTAATGTTGTTTATGAAAGAGCTGCAGTTCACATAAATCCGAGATATTATTACAGCCGAGGTCGACGTTACATAATCCACACGATGATTGCATATGACATTGCCAAAAGGTGGCCCACAAATATGAAATAATTATTTCGTCTTACAATTCATTCAGTTTTATACCGGTGACTAGAGCCACTGTAATAATATTGAGTAAACAATGAATGTGTGCAACAAATAAAAGCTTTTTCATTGCTCTCCTCCATTGCCTGCGACAATACAAATTGTTTTTTATAAAACAAAAGAATCGAACACTCGATGTTATATGGTGGAAACAATTAATCGAGTGGTCCGGACGCTGCCAGTTACGAAAGGAACGCGCTATAGTTACCAAACAGTCGTATGCTACCGCTTTTGTTATTATGTAATACATCTGGATCGTTTTGAAACTTATTAACCTGTTTATTTTGTCCTCAATTGTACTTCAGGTTTCAAAAGGCTCTCAGAGGACACTATTATTCTCCCGTCAAAGGGATCTCTAACGATCAAGTTACTTTTGTTTGTGGACATTAATTAAACAAAAGATGTCCGAGTTTGCTTTGTGTTTCAACTGTCGTTGTAGCTGCCACTGGCAGGTGAGCGAGACGCTATCGATGAACTTACTATTGCGCCATAAAGCCTTCATTTATTGACGCATACTTGAGTCCTAACAATAGTTTAGTAGCAACGTTTTAAACATATTTCATTCTAAATATTTATGAGTAAAATGCAGCGGAACCAACGTGCAGTTAGCTCATAGTAACGCGCGGTGTTTTGGAGCGGCGACTTGCCGCAACAAATCCTTGATGAAACCTTAACCCAGTTGGATGATTACGAGCGCGCCTGCCTCCGCCGGACGCTGACTCGAGCGCTGCAATCGCTTTACGTTTCTGTCATTGTTTGAATAAATGCGTGAAGGAATTCTTTGAAAGCATAATAAAGGGTAGCCAAAGTTTGTAGCAGGTGCAAACGACCCCGAATTCTTTTACCCTTCAGAAGCTAATAAATAATTAATGAAGGCATGAACTATGTCGTGGGAGCTGCAACGGTCGCTGCAGTGACCGGCACACGCGCAGGTGCGCCGGCGACCTTGCGCAATGGCATATATACATACATATCTACCGGCCAACATATATCGGAAACCGCTTGCGAGATACTTTGTATACATTTCGAAATCTATTTAATGTATACCTATTTCTTACAATCGTCTTCAATGGACATATTACATGTGTAGTAAGTAGGCTCAGTGATACAATCATCCAAATTGACCGTTTTCAAAACGGTGACATGACATCACCATTAATGACCATCGTTGATATGACACAGCATTTGAATTCGGTTGATTGGCGTAAACTGACCTAAAAACCAGTGCCAAGTGGGTCAAATCATCAGTGTCGATGCCATAAATGCTGTTATAAAAACTTTTTGTGTATTTTATTGCTGCGTTTAATTATTCAAAAGTAAGCTATGTATTGTACGACACAATGTGTCATTTTCGTAGTGGCCATGCAGCTGTTGTCTGATGTTGTCACGTGGATCATCAATCGAACGTCAACTGCACCGCCTGGGCGTGACGGCCCGAATACTAGGTCAAGTACAGTACGGTGCTGTGCCATTCATTGTCAACGCTGCCGCCCCCGCGCCCCGCGCCGTGTACATTCCCCGCGGCGCCCGCGCATCGGCCTCGCACTCACTGAACTTGACATATCAGTTTTTAACATTTTTGCCAAATGATAAGGTTGCTCTCCTATTATGAACTTAAAATGACACCATCGTGGGCGGATCGGACACATTAAAGTGTCATTGGCCCTACAAGTGCTTCCATCAAGAAGAGTGTGTTACTTTTAACCTCGTAATTTAGTAGTTTTTTTTGCTTCGCTTCACCTCTAGTAATTAGGTAACGCCCATCGCTATAAATCTCCATTAAACCGTTTTCTGCTTTACTTACGCATTACATCAGCTTTGTAATCGCAACAAACAAGTGTGACAACACTCGTTACCTAACTGTCTATTGCAATCTCCAATACAGTAAAAGTTTCATGTAACACTCCGCTTTCCCCCTGCAATGGTGCACTTCATAATTTCCCAACTCGCACTCGAATTATGCCGATCTCTATAGAAAATCACCATCAATATAAGAAAGAGCACATTTATGAAAATAATTTGTAGTTTTGGGAAAATATATGCTTCGTTCGCATATGGACAGATTCTCAAAAAGACAGAACAGATTTATGGCTTTTATTTAAACGGGCAGTAAATCATGACCAAGAAAACGAATCGTAAATTAAGTAATTTTAAATTACTAAAAATATCAACACCAACTCGACGGAGACTCCTATATCTTTATCTTTGTCACCAGAGAATCTAAATCTACTCCACCTGTAAATTTGCTGCTGTCGACTTGACACCCATTTAGTATTTACTGCTGCTTATTTAATTATTTCTCATATATTATTACAAATTAGCGTAGAATGAGTTGTATTATATCATCCAGCTCGCCGTATGCGGAATACGGTTCCCTCTGACATCACCGAGGTCGTCGGCCGCCATACCTCTTGATTCTCGACACTGCCACAATGCTAATGGCCAGAGTACATTCACCGCATTAGAAAACCTACATCGGTTCCGCACTTTCTTCATTGCATCACCGCCGTTTTACCCGCACTCTCTTCCGTTGGTGCCAGATATTGTGCAAGCCTATTGAGTAGAATTTACAATCATTACTGGCATCAAAATTTTCTTTCCCATCTTTCATAACTATCTTAAGTAATTGTGTTTGCTACATTTCCGCAATTTCTTCGGTTATATCACTCCTTTGTCTCGCTCCCCTCGGCTATGACAGGTTAAGTTTCGCAAGTTCACTGACCCCCGCCGTGCATCCGCGAGTTCTGTCCGAAACGTGATATAATAAAGTTGCCTCGCAATTATCGTTGCAATTTAGAAATGGGCATTTCCGCACTTTCCAAGTTACATCATTGCGTCTAGAAAAAGTCGGGAGGTGAACGACCGCGTTCGCGGACCGCCTCTTCCTAATTTGTAGTTGTTGATCCATTGCTTCGGCATTCATGTAGAGCATTGATCCTCAAATGATCTCATCATACAGTTGCGATGTGTAAGTTCGATAAAAATGTAGAAATTGAACGGAGCATATGATTTTTTTTGAGTATGACAGGATAATTTCCATTTGTCAGGATACTGAATGTTTATGTTACTGTATCGATATCGTGCTATCGATACTTTCATCGCCCTACTATCATTTTGCTTGACCGAACGGTACTCCGCACGACGAGAAAGTACCGCTGTTTCGCGTGCCACGTTCATACCTTACTTAAAGATTTATTCCTCAATCTACTAACAAGTCTACCCACCTAACGACTAGCTCCATACGGAAGAAATTACGAAGGGCATCGTCCTTTTAAATCCTAGAAGTGACTGTTTATTTATCATCCACGATCTTTTGGAATGTATTCGATACACGTACTCGATTCACACAATCGTACGGTCTGAAATTCTTCGTGGCACAAAGGGCCATGAACTTTTATGTATTGAACTAGAAAATACACATAGGTATTATAGCTAACGAGTGCTAATTACAGACTTATAAATGTTCACAGATATTAATATCGATTGAGCGTGAAATGGAATTAATCATGTCGACACGGGTCAGGCAAATTGCACTTTTTACGTGAAACAAAATTAATATCCGAAACTCGTTTTGGAGTGGTCACGTCAATTAAAATTGTTTACGAGGTGTTTTCAGCAAACTTAACGGTAGAAACTTGTTCCTGTTTTTATTTCAATTTATTTATTCGACAAAGTTTGTAAACAGTTCCGAGACACCAACAAAAACTTAAGCTTTTGCACGGTGTATTTGTATTGAGATTTTTCCTTGTTTTGTTCACGCTTTCTGTTATTAATACTACAATAGTACTATATAGTAGTTCGTTTCTACGCTAACATCTATTAGCAACTGGTACACTGCTGCTTACGTTCCTATATTACTATTCTATATACACGGCCACACGGTAATGCGGAAGGTATATAAGTATATTGTATAGTGTGGTTGCCGCACGAGTTTGTTCGTGTTTTATCGCCTCGATCTAATAGTACCTGCGTCACTAGGGTCGCAGGGACCCAGTTTGTAAAGCTATTGTTCCTGATTCGATACGAATCCCTGATAACCGCAGTGAGTACGTACTCGAGTATTTAGTAGTAGTAAGGGGTTTAATGTTAAGCAAACAAAGCCCAATAGAACTCGCGGCAAAATATTAGTTAATACAAATAAAATAAACACTTCAGACACAGACTGTTGATACATAATGTTCAACATTAACATTTTCTGGGACCTTATACCGTGTACGAGTATATGCCCCATCACATATTGAAAATAGTAATGTATGGCCATTTGGAATTTTATTGTACGTATTATATGAATGCCAATCTATATTCGGAGTATGATATTAAGTCTGCTACACACCAGTGAACTTAACACAAATTATACAATGTGAATTAGACAAACCACTAATTTTCGTAACAATGCCAATTTGGATATTAAATTACTGATACCAAATGAGGCAAGTGTGCAGCAATGCCGTACTACCTAATACCTGGTATTTTCTTGACATAACAGACGCACTAGTTAGCATTTAACACACAATATAATATGGTTATTAATACTGGTTTACTGTATTTAAATTATTCGCGCGTCCGTACGCACTAAAACGTATGTCTAGCTATTACCATGTGAATACCATCACGACAATGAAATATGTAACGCGTTTTCGCAACGAGTGTCCAATATAAACAAACGAACAGATTGTGTGTCGTCATTACAAAATATTTGTTTATCGTATCACTTTATTAAACAAATAAACAAGTGGTGAAAATTTTCAGCTTTTTTTCTTCCGATAAGATAAGGTGAAATGGATATAAGCGTTACGATAAATGCTCGCAGCTCAGCTCCCTTATCTCCTCTACATTTCCTACAATTTTATTCGGCTATCGCATTTTTAAATATATTTTTTAATTTTACCCTATATTTGCATCGCAATGAAAACATGGCATGCCTAAATAAGAGAAAATATTGATGATCGATTAGTCCAATTGGTAGTGTGTTAAAGGTCGTAGGTTCGATTCCCTGTCTAACATTCATTTGCTTAAAATAAATGTTTATTCGAGTTGGTGATTTGTGTTCGTTTTTATATGCGTTTCCTGAATCCACAACACAAGGAATCCTAGTATGGCCCATTGGGTGCGCCGTTATTTTGTTGCAAACCATAACAAGAACTCACATAGCCGTATCACTACCGTTTATAATTAAACTTTTACAGATTTATACATTTTCTTTATCTATACTAATATAATAAAGAGGTAAAATTGTGTGTTTGTTTGTAGGTTTGTCGGGAGTAATCTCTGGAACTACTGTATCCGTGTCTAATATAGGCTATATTTTATTTTGAAATTTTGAAAAAAAAAAAACCGAATCTAAGCGAGGGCGGATCGCTAGTCACTTATAAACAAGTAGTATTGATGAAAGCAATGTCACCGTGATTTGTTACTTTTCATCATTATTCATTATTAGCTGTCATTTAGATACGTATTTCCCCCCAACGCAACATAGTAAACACTCCAGAAATTTCGATATTTTTTGTTCCTACAGAACTGTTGTGACGTGTGATCGTGTGATATCGGCCGACTATAGAATAGTATCACCCCATCTCTTCCTGTGGGTGTACCACAAGCGCTGAGTAACTACGCCACCTCTTAAAGAGTAAACTCACCAACCCGCTTGGCCAGCATGGCGTTTTAATGCCATTCATCCCTCATGCACAAGACAATATGCATGAGAAGGCCCATGTCCAGCAGTGGATACTGAAAGGGCTAATTGCATTGCTTTCTTTGTAGAGGGACAGTGCATGCTGCATTCCCACAGCCACTGGGCGCACTCGACTGCCCAGGTTACCCCTTTCTCACAGAAGACTTACCTTGAAATGTACTGCATTTTCAAGTTTATCGTCTTTCCCCAATGTACATACGTGTTGCGATAGTGAGTGAGATACGTCAGAGCCCTCATTCTGGACTGATGTTGGCATGCATCGCTGATGTCTATGGACGACAGTATCCACTTACCATCAGATGGACTGTATGTTTGTCTGTCGCCTTTTTACTATGAAAAAAATCCATATAAGTGTTTCAGTATTTGGGTTTTTTATCTGAACAACCGGTTTTCCGTGTCAACTTCCTGGTAAAGTCTAAATCGAATTCGTTCATAGCGATTAGATCTGGTTATTTGGCTAACTGGCAATACGTTTTTTGTTTTCAAACCAACTAAGCGTTTCGGATTTTTGAAAGTTTTCCTTATTTCTTTCCTGTATCATAGCTCAAAATCAACCTGGTTCCGGTTATAGCATTTCTGCTTTCAGATATACTGAACTTTTGAACTACTTATATTTGTAACATTTCCTGAATTTCCATATACATAACTGTCGTTGAGCTGTATGGAATCAGTAATTTAAATTGACTGAAATTCATTCCTCGATCTTAATAAACTATGATTTTCCTTATTTCTGTATGAGAGATAGAAATCAAAGTAATATGAACGGATCTCGTTATAGATTGTATTATAAATCGTCAATGATTAATCCTATTTCTCGTCCCACGCGTTTCTGCAATCGCAAGGCAAATGTATTTCGTAAGTTGAAATCGCAACATCGCTTACTTCGCGTTTTCGAAACCATCCTTCGTCATTCCTTTAGCCTTTTGTACGTATGAGTTGCATTTATTGTCTTATATAAACATTTTGTAATGATCAGTGTCACCATTTACTATGACGTCATATTGCGTTCCAGTTTAAATTATCTCAAGGAGTTAACTGGGAAATAATCTATTCTGTGCAACGTCTCGTTACGCCATTGAAAAGTTCACCCACCAGTCCGCTAGAGACAAAACGCTCTTGTGCAAATATTATGAAATGTAAGGACCAGGCTTAATGTACGCGAAAAGTTTGCAAATCCGATTACAAAACGCAGAATTACTTAAGGTTCGGTGTTAAACGTTTCGTTGTTGCACGGGACACCTTGGCTCGTCTGCGACCGAATGTAAATTAGTAAAATACATTGTTTTTAATTTTTCCATACTTACATCACTCATGCGCAAGATCCAATACAGTTTACCAACAGTTAGTAATGCCGCTCCACATTGCCACAGGCCGCAATAGTTCTCTACTCGTTACATATCGCAAGCTCTTGCGTTGCCCGCTGCAACCTGGCTCTAATGATTAATTGACGCTCCATTTTAGCTTCTCGTATTGCAACCCCTAATGTGCCAATTACTCTAGAAATATTACACACTGAAATTATTTGTAGTTGCCAAAGAAAGTTTATATTTGCCTATTGACTTAACGCTTTATAGACGATAATATACGATTGGTAACGACATTTCAGCATATAAACGTGCGACAGAAGCAAAAAAACCTTCAAAACAAGGATAGATATGTTTTAATGTGCACATTGGTCTTCGGTTCCGACTTGTTATAATGAGAAGGAAGCGATTTCAGAGCGAAACAATTGTCGATTCCGGCTGCGTACTGCGGCGGAAACTGGCGGAGCCACGGATGTGGATTTACTCTTTATTTATCGGCCGATCTAGACTGCATCTGGCGACAGACGGTTACAGCTGCCCTTTATGGTGATCGTCATTGTGGTGCCTTATCACGCGCACCTGTCGCCAGGTGCTATGCCTCTTTATGACTACTAGTTTCATACAAAAACTAAACTAATATTTCTCACCGCGCAGTTATATGTCACAGCCACGAAAGCTATCTTCACTACATCTCGCATACACACACGATTCACCTCCTTTTTGCTTTAACGTAATGATGATTAGTCGTCCGCGATGTGGGAGCACAACTTTTTACACCAGTTTCCCAACACTTGGAAAAGTCGGGTTTAAAACGTAACAAAGTTATGAAAGTGAATAAGTAATCGTGTCTATGAGCCGGTTGTTGCTCCCTCGTGTAATATCCTGCATGATAGAACTTCTTTCACCATTAATTTTGTAAGTTTCGATTTCTAGGTAGAAATCACCTTCGTTCTGTTGAGAATCTCTTTATACTAACTTTATCTTACCATAGTAGCTCTATGTCCAACTCAAAAGGCTCCCGACTGATATCAGCAAGGCTCCTTCAAAGATTCAATGATCAAGTGATCTCAAAGAATGCTTCGGGATCAATTTCTGCCAATGACAGTATGTTAATCGCTAATTAATTTATTTTTTTTAATCTATTATATTTCTATACTAACCTCTTTCCTGTCATCTGCCAGTATTTTAAATGTACCTACTTTATTTTTATGTATATATACTTATCTATATATAATTATTTTGTCGACTTTATTATGAACCACATGTGGGTACATGGATATGGAATAACTTCGCGAAAGTCCATCATGCAATGAATGCAATAATAAAAGTTTCATTTCTTTGATAGAGCCATTTTTTTCTTTCATTATTGCAGGATAGAAAATCTACCATTATTATTATTGCAGTTCTGTTTAACCAAAGTTTGACTGGCAGATAATGCCACTAATCATTAATTCCATCTCTTTGTGTATTAAAGTTTAAATAAATATTAATATATTTATTAAAACTTCATTAATTAAAATTCAATTTAATAAAGTTGAAATAAAACATTTACACTGACGAGAAATACTGCAAAGGAATTGTTATGTACAGCGCACACATTCATATTGCCGACTTTTGTCTGCATATTTAGAGCGTGACTTTGTAATGGACCTTAAAGATCAAGGATAAATATGCAGCTTCTGTTTTTTAGTGCAGTCCATGGCGTCACACGTGTTGTCTACTCAAATTTGTGCTTCCTGAATTTTACGGCGAGTCTTTCCAAATAGACAACAGTATAGCACAGTTATATCGGGAAGGAGTCAATGAACGGAAGTGTTTCACGAGTGCCGGCGACATGCGCCCGCGCGGTTATCACTGCTTGTGTAACGCGGGGTCGCTTGCCCAATCGCGCACACGCGGAAGCACTGTTTTGCTAAACAGCTCGTGCCGCTGCGGTCAGAGCGGGACCCACCAGGAATCTTGTTAACGCATCTGTCGCAAGTGCTGCCCTGCGGTTTTGCTGATTGCCGTATGGTAGTTACCTGTGCAGGGTCGATGTACGCTTTCTACAGCAGCCCTCTTTCTCCGTAGCGCCGGCGCGCGATTGCAAAACGTTGCCGAGGTCGCGCTTTCTTCGTTCGCAACGCCGGAGAAATTGTTGCGACACGCCACCGCGTACACCGACCCCGCGTTAGAAAGTCAACCGCTCACCGGATTTTAGCGCCACGTAACGGTGTAATTGCAATGATCTGAGACGGAGATCAATGAGATTTCGGACACTTTTTGCGCACGCATTCCGGATGCTTTCTTCAATTATGCAATTGTAGCGTAATAGACTCGCGCCCGGGTCATCGAACGGTACCATTCGTTTCGTAAACGTCGCCGAGATCGCGACGTGCGCAATTAGCCAATTGCGTGCGGTGGGTGCACTTGCGCAACGGGCTCTGGAGTGGCGCCCGTTCCGCAGTCCACGCGTTGCAACACGGGATTATTTCGGCGGCGCCGTTGGAACCCAGCCCAGAGCTTGCAACATGCCATATCGCAACGCGCTCATAATCCGCGCTATTGTGACACACGGGCCTGCGCGGACACAGGCCGCCTGCCAAATACGGCCGCCCGCCGTTGCGCTACTCGATCTCCTTACATTGACACATCTATAAAAATGTCACCAGCGTTTCATCTCTCGAGCGCCCGCTACGGCTCGCTGCCAAAATGCCCACACGCCGCTATTGTAGGTGCATTCGATTTTAAAACTAAAACAATTTTGCAACCGATGTTCACATTAGTGTTTTCGCAAGCGGCCCAGCGCTTGGTTTCAAAATGGAGTTCGACTTGCGTTATCGCGGCTCCGATAAAGAGAACTGTGCCGCAGCCTGTGCGGTTTTGAGACCTAAATTCTGGAAGGTATGTGTGTGGTGTACAATGTTGTCATGTCGGGGAATTTCATAAGATTTCACCACACCACTATTGACATTGTGCTGACTCACGTGTGACAGTCGCACACTACCATTCCGATAGGTTGAAAACTAGCTAGATAACTGAGTAAACGTTATCAAAACGGTTTCATAAAACATCCGCAGTCGATTGTGTAATACAAGCCGACATATAATTGGGTATGGTCGGGATGGTTTCCCAACTATCCCGACGGCATCTCCGCGATGTGGCAACTCTCTTGCGACACACGTGTCCCTACAATGCGGGTTACGAAAACCTATGACTAACTGTTCACCATAGGGCTTAGAGGCGAACGAACAACAAATTGAAACATTGTCGACATCTTTACTGAAATCTTTCGCAATGTTTAGTGACACATCAAAAGACGGTTCAGTTCAATCATCGCACATGAAGCATTACCTAGAGACTTGCGCAACTATATTCGTAACGTAGCGATATAAAGTCGAGCAGGAAGTGCATGCGTGTGTGCTGCATCTGCTGCGATGACTGCTATTGTTTTGTTACGAAACTGTCAGGGTTGAGTTGAGCAATAGCGGCTGTTGCGAAACGCGCACATCCCGCTGATTGTGGGCGATCTCCCACACGCCGTATCGCTTATTAACATATCAATTAAACAAACACTGTACTGAATGCATAGATAGTTTTTTTTATTATTATTCAACATTATTAGTGATTATTGTTCAGTAATAAAATGTATTAATATTCAACGTTGAAACATCTATAGCGCACCTAATTTCAGTAACAATAACTATTTTATTGGCTATACCCGCACTAAACTTGACCAAGAAATATTAACGTCACCTACCTAGAGAGGCGTAATTCACACGAAATATTATTAGTTAACAACGTTACGAAGTTGTAAACGTGAGTCAATTTAGTAATAAGCAGAGTTTGTTACAGGGTGCGTCACGATTACGAAGTTTATTTCGTACGCTCGTTTAGAGCGCTCTAATTTATTTGGCGTTAAATGGAGCATTTGTTAGGCTGGTGCATTGGCAGAGCCCTGTGGTTGCGTAAAGTTTGTTGCGACAGGTCGGTTGTCCTTTCGCTCCCGCGGCCGAGACACCACCGAGAATCCTTCGAGGCCACCGATCGTGTTCCGAACACGCTCGGAAATCCGGACAACCTTCCGACCGCGTTACGACACCGTATAACTTATTTACACGTTGCGAAATTATCGATTGCAACCGTAGACGTAGCCTTGCTGTAGGGATTTAATTAGGATCAGTTGCGCAGCGATAAGACCTAAAACGGACACGAGGACGCCCTCCAGACTGCACCGTTCACTGATGGATTACAAAAAAGGTTCGGAGTGCAACGGGTGACGTCACGCGTTTCGTCAACTAGTTCCCACAGTGGATCTTGCCACATGCCATTTAACAAGCGCCGGCGCACGTGCCGCGTCACGCCACGCATCTAACTCTTTGTTACGTCAACTCGTCTGAAAATAAATTTAATACAGACGATAATTCAATTTTATCTCTTAATTCACCATCGCTTTAAATGCGCTCACGCGTAATTCATGAGATAATCGTCAGTAAATTGCGACCCAGTAACGATAGTAACCTTTAGTGGGGAGCCGACTTACGCTCCACATTGTCACGATTCGATCGGCGTATAAATATGTTCATAACAAATCGCTAACTCGTTTGTCTTGGAGCTAATATTAACTTGCGTTGCGTTCGCTAATACGCGCTCGCCACAGTCTAATATGGCCGCAGCTTGCATTATCTATGTAGCGAGTTGCGAGTGAGACATAAACGTCAATTCCAGCGAGGCTTGCGTCCGTCCGCGGACTATTTGTCAAACGTTTGAGACCGCAACTTGTGGATTTTGTAACTGCGCTTCGAGCAAGTTTGATATTCTGTTGCCCCCAGCTTTCGGAATACACTCTCGTAATAGTTACACGTTACCGGGCAATTAAAGCTACAGTCTTAATGGAATTCAAAATGGAAGCTATAGTAAGTTCCTCGCTACAAAAATAGATCGGGAGCCCTTCTTAAAATTCATTTAACCCACCGTTCTCCCTTGAGTATTATTAAACACGCTAAAAATATCGGATGCATTAATGCACGTCGATTTTACTGCATCGAACCGCCCACCGCGCACCTGCCTCTACTTTGTACATTTTTATTTCTTTCGTTAGAAATTACACGTTGATTTCGCGTTGAATACAAATAATTTATTTTGCGTTGTACTACGACGTATAGTGCAGGGCTTGCGACAACAGTCGGCTACACAAATCAAGATAAAAATAATTACTTACTCGTAGCCAGTAAAAGGCCGAATAAACATTTTAGATATAACATGAGCCGGAGCGGACGATGCAACGTCCCATGAAATCGAAACCCTTAATGTTCTCGTGTATAACAGTGTCGCCGATCTGAGTTAGTTCACATTCAATCGTACTGAACCCACGGCGTACGGTTTCGAATAACTGTGCATTTAATGCATTTCGAAACGATGCGGCGGCTGTGAAATACGAGGTCGCGCACGGTGCGCCTAAAGCCCGGCATGTGATGAAACAAAACCGATTGCGTCACCGAACAACTTTATGGTTCGCCATGTAATTATTTACATGACATTATTGTTGCATACGCACCGAAAAGCGGCCACTGAAGCCTGTGTAGAGCAATTTTGCAACATAACCCAAACTATAGATAACGCATGCTTTAATTCTAATTAGCCGTATGCGCAAAACGGTAATAGCGTCCGCACAAAGCTTTGTGCACAAAGGGATCCATTACGGACGAGTGGCTATCCGATGATATATTTATTATAAACGTATAGGTTCGAGTGAACGCTCGCGATTTATATGGGTCACTGGTCAGTGCACGCCAAATGCATTTGACCTGACAATGTGGCAGGTTAAATAATCGTCTGAGTCCAAAAAAGAAAATTTGGTACTTCGAATTAGCTGACCTTTAAACGAAGTCTCTTCTTGTTTCAGAACGACGCTGAAGCTAGAATCCTTAGAAGACGCGGTGGTTCTCGATGACCCCGAGGAGGATTTACTGCAAGATAAGAGAGGATGTCCAGCGTACGTGTCCCCTGAGATCCTGAGAGCTCATCGGACGTACTCGGGGCGAGCGGCTGACATGTGGTCACTCGGCGTTATACTGTACACCATGCTCGTTGGAAGGTACGTTGTTTACTACAACAAAGATTTAAAGCCCCTAGTAATACACATTTGAAATTCAAATTAACTCTAAATCTGCTTTGAAATGCAAAGGCTACCCGCTCAACAAACGCAGCCGTTTAGTAAACTTAATTTGGGTTAATCGCAATTAAGTATATAAACGGGACGAAGGGTAGTAGGTGTCATTTCACCTGCCGGCCAGTGAGCGTGGGACTTACCGTTTGGAAGAATGGCAAGGGTCGCGGCGACCGTTGGCGACAAGGGATGATCACCTGTCGGCCGTTACGCGCCAACGGCCAACAATTATATCACCCACATATAAATACGCTCGTGAAATCTTGAGCACCTGCCGCGGTCATGTGGCGAAGACGTTGTATCCCCGCCCCAAATAAAGGCCTCCTTCGCCTGCACCTGCCGTTTGCGATCCTTTGTTTTCTACTTTTTTCGGCCCTCGCACCCGTAATTTATATTCGAAACTCGGGATTTCGCCGCAATCGTCGGCATCACCTGTCGCCGGAAGGGTTCTGTCGTACCTGAGTTTTTGTTTCTCGCATCGCATCTGCCCGTCCAAATGACAATCGCCATCATTAATTTGGGACCAGGCTTTGTAAAAACACTCCTCCAATCTGCTCTCTATATTTGAACATGATAAGAGTTTTTTTATCTCTCATTCATTTAACATCTGAAAACTGAGTCATCGATCATGCCTGTCAATAATTACTCCCACAAAAATGTAACCTATTTTTTAAATTGTCATTATTTTTCTAAACTTAATTGTCCTTAACCTAAACCATTTTTAGAACCGTATTGACTTTTATCAACACGGGGTATATCGCCAGTATTCTCTGAGCACCTTTGTCTTCTGTCTTTAATTATTAAAAACTGTCTTGTATCCTGCTTGCACCTACTAATACAATTGTATTTGTTTAGTATTTGAACATGTAGTTCGTATAGGTATATTCATACTTCCTATTATAATAACAAAACCATACCATACCATCAGCCTGTCTCTCCGCTGCTGGATATAGAATAGGCATCTCCCAAGGACCGTCACCACACATGATCTTCAGCTCTTCTGATCCATCCACTACCGGCGACTTTCTTCAAGTCGACACTTCACGTGGCCCAATGACGTCCCACGCTACGTTTCCCGGTACGTGGTCTCCATTCGAGGACTCACCTCCCCTGTCGGTTATCAGTCCTGCGGCAAATATGTCCTACGGCCTGTCCACTGCCACTTCAGCTTGCTGATTCTTTGAGCTATGTCGGCAACTTTAGTTTTTTGTCGAATTTCTTCGTTCAGGATTTTGTCCAGCTACACGATACACGATACAATAACAATGTGACTGCTTTTATTTAATAATCACAAATATTACGTACAAAAACATTTTGAAGTTTAACAAACTATCACAATTAAACCACAAAACGCAAAATACACAATTTTTATAATGATAAACTAAACTAAAACTCCCCACCTGAATTCCCGTCAAAATGTCCAATGCGACTCCTTGTTTCCGAAATAAAATAAAATAAAAATTGTTTTCGTTGCAGGTATCCGTTTAACGATTCGGAGCACGCATCGCTGTTCGCGAAGATATCACGGGGGTACTTCGTGGTGCCGGAGTGCTTGTCGTCGAGGGGCAAATGTTTAATCCGGTCTTTACTAAGACGGGAAGCTTGGGAACGTCTAAGCGCGAGGGACGTATTGAGGCACCCTTGGCTCGCAAGGGATCCTCGGAACGAACTACCCCCAAGAGCCGCAACTTCTCACGACCGATTAGTCCCAGACGTCGACATGGACGAAGATTGCATCTAGTTCCCAAATCAAACCTTCCAGTGTCGTAGCTCGGATATCAATACGCTTATTGATTGGGCTAACGTTCCTATCTGCGACACTCATGATCGGATAAATCGACGCTTCTTTACTATTAGTCCGAGTGATTGTAAACCTCTATGCGCACTGCGCAAGGTCCATACAAATACGACTCTGTCTATGATAGAATCGCCTATTTATCCGGGCTGGACTTCCGATGCTGGCATCGGTAACATGTAAATAAAGTCAAGTTCCACTTGTGCAACCGTTCCCTGGCAGCTACCAGTCTGGTACATTGTAATATCAATGCTATTTATAAATTAATTTAAGTGATTCCGGCCTAAATTGCTTGCGGTTGCATTTACTGAAGTGTCAGTAAAGAGGACCTCGAGCCAAATTATCTCTGTGGAGATATCGTTTTAGTGTTTAAGATCCATAGGGATCAATGGCGTAGCGCGGCTGGTCCGCCTCGCGCCCTCTAATTTATAAACTTAGCTCTAACAGCAATAAGAATCGCATAATTACAGAAGCTGGAATAATGTTTTAGTTTTATGCTCGGAGGAAGTAAAAAAATGGAAATAGTGTTGCGTACGCGCGGTAGCTTTTTCAACTCAAGCCTTCAAGTTTTTCAAGTCTTTACAGCAAGTGACTATAAAACTTAGCTGACCGGGCGGCCAATATGTTGCCCTGCTATCATTGAAAGTGATTTGCTTATCTGTGATTACCTCATTTCCTGACTTAAGCTCACATTTGTAAAATTGAGACGCTAGAACGTGTCGCTACAATATAAATCATCGGTTAGCAACATACTTTCGCATTTTATATTGTGAGTCGGGTCTAAACACGTAAAATTAAATACTTTTGTTTACCTTTTATTTCTACTCTACATTACACTGGCCGGAATCACCAGTTGCGAGCAGTTTCATTTGATTTGATCTTGATTTGATCTTTACATTCAGAAAGGCTGTGATACTACACTAACAATATCCAATGGCGTGTTCAACGATAAATCAAGATTTAAATAGTATTAAGGTTTTAATTATCATTTAGATCCGAATATGAGATAAATCTGAATGAATGGTGTCACTGGCATTTCGTTCGCGGAACTGTTGTTTCCATAACTTTCCTTCCTCCGAGGTTGTATGCGGCTTTTATTAGTTGTTGCGTTTGCAAGCTGTGTTGTAGTCGTAACTCTCGTAATGACAGAATAAGTGAGACTGATATCGCGTTGTTCCACTCGGCGACGGATATTCCGTTACGTGAAAGGGACGCTGCGGACTTTGGGACAGATTTTTTTTAAATAGAAAAATTTCTTTCATGGTCCGAAACCGTCCAACTGCGGGTTGACTTATTTATTAAAGCATTCTGTTAACTATTACGTTAATTCCTCTAAATAATTATATCAATTTCACTTCAATATAGATGGGTATATTGCATTGAAGTTGTTGATATAGCGTTAGGTAAATTATGTATATTTTGTATTTATATAAAATTAATTAAAGTTATATCTTGTATTGTGATCTCCACCGATGTTATTTAGCGATTACTTGATTGCCATTACGTTGTTGCACATAAGTGATAAAACTTTTTGTTTTGCAAAATCAGTTGCTTCCATCATACAAAGAGATATTATTATGATTATATATTTATTTTGGGTTAAATTTTAATCGTGATCGTGTTTGAAATCGTACAAAATTATTTAATTGTTATTTCAACCAAAATTAGATAAAATGAAAAATTATATTCACACCGCCACGTGCCGGAAATGGTAGTAGAATTTGGTCTGTGCCATTTATTTAATTTAAACATTATTTAATTGTTATTAATTAATTGACGTTGTGATGGCGGCACTTCTTCCTAAAACTTAAATTATTTTTCCATTTGGTACTTGGTGTTGTTTTATTTTGCGATCATTTTTCTTTTAATTATCCATTTAATCGTAAATTGGATCCAAATCAAAAATCAGTAATGTTACCATATCAAAATTGTTACCTTATGTTGATAATTGTTTTTCTCAATATTGTTCACTACGTTTTGGTTCCGTTTAGTTAGTTTTTTTTTTTTCTCTACATAAAAGTGTAACAATATTAAAGTCAAGTCTTTCAATTTTGAAAGCACATTGTACAATAGTAGATTACTGTGTATTATATACTATGTTATTTTAATTTATACAAACTGTAAATAGTTGTAAGGTACGCGAAAAAAAGAAAGAAATGATAGACGAAATAAACAATTTAGAAAAATATAACTGCTTTTACTCACTTCCATTTAGCCCTCAGCTTCGCCTTATACACACATACACACATACTCCGTATACAATACACAAAAAGTACTTATCAAAGACTATTATATCTACTTAGAAATAAATGTACAAATTAAATTTATAAATCAAGCTTATGTCCATAATGTTAAATTGATTGATTACAATTTCTTTTTATCGATTAATACAGTTTATTAATATGTCTTTAGATAAATCGCCATTTATATCGTACGCTATCACATCTAATCAAAGTCAATTAAGCATACTTAGATATTCCAATGCTTATACCTGCGTCAATACAGTCCAGTGAATGAGAAAAGTTATTATGTGACATCAATTAAGTAACCTTTTGTTGGTTCTACTTTCCGAAAGATATTGCGACTGCATTCTGCATTCTCACAGCCGCTGAGCGCACTCGACTGGCCACGTTACCTCTCTCTCATAGAAGACTATCTTGAAATGATTGTTAGGAGTCCGTAGCACATTTTTTTTTCACAAAACTCCGAGTTCCCCACGTATATAGCTTTCCCGGTTTTTAGTGTAATTATGGTACGTAATTATGTAATTACGTATTTTTAGTGTAAAAACAGGGGGAAGGAAAAATTATGTTTTCTCTAATCTTGGTGAGCAGTATGTCCAGAAGGATATGTAGGTATATCCTCGTGGTCATACCAGTATGACAAACAAGAATGACTACGAGGAAACGGCCGTAAGTAGTCGTAGATATACGAGCAAAAGGATGAAATTATTATAATCAAACATCGATTCGAAATCGATAATCAAACAAACAGACACCTTATTTACACTTTTCCGTATTAATAAAAAACGAGGCAAGTAATCGTTTCCCGTTGAAGATTTTAAGGTAAATTCCTCATAATGAGAAATTCTGGGAAAAAAATATTGGATGATTCGTTTCACAACTTGGCGATTACTAGGGAAAACCAATTTTTTTCTAACATATGAAGTACTTTACCGTGAAGTTCTTTTGAATGCGGAAAGGTGCTTTTCTACATATGGACATATATATGAATAAAGAAAGTTTGTCTGTACACGTACACGCTAATCGGAGGATATATTAGAATGATTTGGATGATGTTTCTATTATGATAGTCGGAAAGTTTAATGAAATTAGATTTTGATCAAAATCGACCAGTGGTTTTGAAAATGAACAGATATTTTGTAATACATGTAACATGTACTGGAGTCAGATATGCCAGAGCACAATTACCATCCCATCTTGTAAGTACTATCGATTGAGAGTAAATTGGAATAAAACTCCTTATTTGTTTACACTCTTTACTTCACATTCTAACCAAGAAAGGGGATTATGAGATGAGAAAAAATCATCCCAACCCTCTCAAATTCACTCCCAATCAAGTGGCCGACCTTTTCTTGTTTGCTCGTCTGCAGGAATCCCGATGATCCCTTTTACATCGTCCCATGATAGAATCAAGTCTAAATGTATATCTGAGGGCGTACCAACGTTTGCCATTCTGGATTGATATTGATTGTATTGTGGACAATCAACGCAGGGCGACAGTATTCACTTACGATCAGATGGACTGTAGATCACCTTGTTTCGATATAAAACATAATTTGAATTAACTCGGCTATAACCCGGGCTATTCCGTTGGTAAACGATAATTTTATTTCAAGCTTCTGTGTACTCTAAGGTGCAAAATAAGCAGATATTCAGCTACGAACCTGGCCTACTCCGCCAAAATGTTCAAGAACTACCTTTATCAGACCTAGAGGTTTTGAATGTGTAGTCGATCTCATCTTATGGCCATATCTGAATGGCAACTGAAACAAGCAATGTTATGTGAGCATAAAATGTATTGGAGAAACGTTGATAAACGAATTACCATTTATGTGTACTCTGGCATTTTGTATACACAGTTCTTGCAAATCACTAGCGTACGTCAATCTTGCTAGTAGATAAATGTCCGTATACGAGAAAAGTTTTGGGTCAATGTATCTAAAGGCATATTGTGAAGGACTCACTACTACAAAGCAGATGCGCGCTAGTGAATTGCAAAAACAATAGTTACGAGAAATAGGTTATTACGCCAAGGGTTAGGTATTTTTTATGATTTCAAAAATGAAACAACATGTCAATGTCCGATGTTTATTTCTAATTACATTATATCACAAAATTAACTAAAACAATCGCTGAACTCACGTAGTTTGCTTCTATTCTTTACTTTTCTTTATAAGAAATATTTAATACATTCGGTTGCAAGGAAAAACAATGAAAAGCCGAACGTAGATTTTAATAACTGGTTATATTAATTATAATGATAATTTTAAGCTACTAGACAGCAAACTGCGTAGTCAGTGGATAAATATGATCACATTATGACCCGATGGTAGACGGTCACACCGTAACGTCGACTGTTTTGCGTGTTAAGGAACTATTGCACAATATTTGGAAATAGGTGAAAATATGACGATAGTTAAATATTTAATCTAATATGGCAATTTATTATCATACTCAGTTTGCGGTAAGAAAAATCAGATTTAACGTTTAGTTAGCTATGTTTAATAAAATATATTTTTATCATCGCCTCCTAATTGTTTTTTTTTCTTCATGGCAATGGCGCAATTAGCACATGGTGCCAGTGTGAAGTTCTTTTCGTAACAAACAATTTCAAAGTCTAAAACGTATCCAATGTCCAGTCCCGTCGATGTAAGTCAGGAGTCGCTCAGTAAAACGATAGTAAGTTTACGGAGGACAGAAAAGGACTCCTTGGAAGCACACGGAAATAGTAGTGCCACGCTTTTATTAGATTATCACAAACACGCACCACGCCCAAAAGACACTGAAGTTTATGAAACTATCACTATTAAACCATAAAACGTCCAATTCACAATTTTTACATTACTTAAATAAAAACTCAATTTCACTTCTGGAGTTCGCGCCAAAGAGTCTCCGATTTAGAACATTTAGTTCTCTATTCGATTGTATTTTACACAGGTATATTATTTCCGATTAAATAATAAAACGTCATTCGTGCATTCTATCGAAAAATTTCGCGTCGTCTAAAGACGATGTACCTACATAAGGGGACGAGGTATTTTTGAGATACTCAAATTTCAGAAAGAGAACTCATTTGAGCAGTAACATCATTTATTTGAAATTCGAATTGCGAAAGTCATTTAGTTAAAAATAAAAATGTACCTATTCACTTTTTTATTGCGTTTCGCGCGCTTCTTTGTAACAATGGAATTCCAACGAGAACATTTTCGTGCAATGATGTTATAAGATTTTAAAGTTAAATGAAAGTGAGTGTAAAGATAGATTAGTATCAGCCTTTGGAAAAAAATTACACCAATTCCCATTTTACTCATTCACTGACTGCTGAACAAAAAGAAGGTCGCGTTATGGTAGTTGTTGAGGACCTAACTAAAAAAAAGAGTATCGCGAGTGCTTTTTATCCTGGTTTAGAGTTTAGATGAATGATTCGGTGTATAGAGACCAATGGAGAGTATTTTGAGAAGTAATAAAAAATTGTGTTGTAAAACAAATATTTTTTTGTATCTCAATATTTAGCTAGTCACCCACACTCTGTCGTAACTAGGACGACTGTGGCGGTCAAAAGGTTAAAGAGTAGTTATGTTCACGACAAAGCAGTCATAGCCTAGATATCTATTCTCGACTCGCATTCGTGAGGTTGTTACTTCGAACCCCGGCCCGTACCACTGAGTTTCTCTTGAGTACGGATTTTTTAATTTTAAGCTGGGCTAGATGAAAAAATCTGCTGGATGTGCAACCACAAATCCGCATTGTGCCTGCGTGATGCATAATGGTGATTATTAGGGGGGGGGGGGATTGTACTCTGCAATTGGGACGTTAGGAAATAATATCGGTTTCTGTCAAAAGTAATTTGAAATCTATATAAGTTTGATTCAGATATAAAATTAGAATAATCATTCTTCAATTTATTTTCAATATTATGAACCAGAATTAATTTGTAGTTATATTGTATAGTTTACAAACGGAAAATGATTTTAATATTATAATATGTTAGGTATACGGGAAATTACGTGTCTAATTAAATGTATAGTTACTAAACCCTTCTCATTGACGCATGAGAAAAAAATTAAACAAATAAATAATAAAATCAATTTGCTTTAATTAAATTAGAGCCTAGACGGAGTCTAGTTTTTGTTAAGGTTCTATCTGACCTATAGGCTATAACATGCAATCTTAACCCCAGGAAAATGCTAGTGATAGGAATTACTGCCTTATTTTTTACCTTTTATCTCATGCTATAATAATATAAGTATAGTAAATATCTTTAATACAAAATACTCTTCTAATACATACCTAAAGGGAAAAGCAATAATGCAATATATTGTGAACTTGGGTAATAATTTCATCATACTAATATTGGGTGAGAAGGTAATTCCCCGGGAAAAGGTTTAGAGAAAAATTGTCTTAGAAATGATAACGCGTTATTGCGTTATATTATAAATAAAACATATTTTAGAATAAGTCTATTTACAATGAATAATAGTTACATTAAACGTCGTTTTTTATGATTTTTTACCTATCTTTATGCATAAAATGTGCAACTAGGTTGGAGACTGAAAAACTAAAACAACAGGGAAAGAGTGAGGTGAGATTTGTTTTTTCACTTTCAGGAAGCACTGATGCAGGTGGACATGTTTATTTTAAACATTTTTAGAAAGCACCAACGAATATGGTACGAATAAGCACGAATATGGTAGGTATTGGTTCCCTAAGAAATGAAAATAACTGTAAATCAGTAATTTTTATTTTTTAAAAAAGATAGCAGCCCAAGTCAATTTTTTACAGTGTCTGTGTGTAACTTACACATCCAGTCCCTGATCTAGTCACAGAAGTACTTTCTATTCTGCGGATTCACATGTATAAGATTCTGTAATTTCATTATTACCCTTTTATTTATTGGCGCCTCGATAAATAATATACGTATATTTTAGATATTGGCATTGTATACTTTTTTTTGGTCAATTCTTAAGCCTTTCGGCGGGAAGTGTGGCGCACGAACAAAAATATGTTTGAATTTGAATAATATGTTAAGCAAACAAGGGACGAGAGGGCGAGAGGGCGGGTAGCTGGTACAAAATAAATCACTCCGAATATTGTATTAAATAATATGTATTAATTGTTCTATATTGTACAATAGTTTGCTAACCACAATGTAATTGAATAGCAAACGGTATGCAATGTTCATACAAACATCGAAACTGTGCATCGCGCACGATGTTGTACTTTCCACACTCCAATGAACCAAAGTATCATTACAGATTGAGTAGAAATGGGCGTGTGGCTCAATGGTGAGGCAACGCGAGCTAGTATTCTGTCATCTTCGAAGACGTACGTCTCCATTGAAGGTACGGTGCACGGATGTCGCGCGTGTCGCGGGGTCGAGACGCAGCTTTAGAGAGCACGCTTGCTGCGACTCCACGCACCGCCCGATGTTTGTACGAACATAGCATACAGTCGATTGTGTCCATATGTCTAGTAGATCCGCTCCGCCTTGCTGGGCCCGTACGTGCACGCCCACGCGGCCATGCGCCGCTCCAGCTCGGGCCGGAAGTGGCGGATGAGCCCTTGCACCGGCCACGCGGCGCCGTCGCCTAGGGCGCAGATCGTGTGGCCTGACACGGGAATAGAGAAACACCTTGTAACGGGCTTTACACTATACAGTGACGGGTGAGTATAGAACAATCAGAAACTATTAGCAATTGAGATATTTGTTCTAAGGTTAAAAGAAGGTTTCACAGTTTAACTAACTCTCATAAAAACTTATAAAACGCCGACAAATTGAATGGTAATCAACGTTTTTCGTATTTTCACAAGACACACTTGTGTGCTTACAATATATTAAGAAGGATACACGTGTTTCAGTACTTCTTCGTTGTTGTAACTATGCGAATTTCGGTTTGTGATATTTTACAAATAATCAGAATTGTTTTTCGCTCAATGGACGTTTTCAAACTAAGCCCAATAATTTACTAGATTTTTATAAAGTTTACAATAAACCCTACGATAAACTTACTCACCTTCAATTTGTTTGGAAATTTCCCAGAGCATGTCGATTTCTTTAGGAGACGCGTTACCATCCACAAATCTGAAAAAGAAAATATATTATATTAATTTTAAACCATGTCACATTTGTGAGCAAGACTTGGATTATTTTTTATAAACTTTTTTTTATTTATTTATTTATTTGTACAGGCAATCGCCCAATTACAATTATAATAACAAAGGTATATTTAAGAAGTTTTTACATATCAAATAAAGTTACATAATAAAGTTTATACAAAATAAAAAAAAAAAAATTTTTTTTTTTATTTTTTTTTTTTTACAATAGGAAAGCAAGACTATGAGAAATCAACTAAAGTGATTTTTTTTAATTCACGTGTAAATTCAGTTGGCGGGGAAAATATTATATCAATTTGTAGTTCATTTGCTAATCTACTCATTCTCCGTAATGGAGCGTGGTAACAGTGTTTAGTTCTGGCTAATGGTACATGAAATAATTGCCCACGTTGACGCATTCCGCGAGACGGGACTCTCCAGTTTACATAAGACAGTAGCTCTGGAGTCATTGATGCCATTTAACAGATTATAAAAATACAGCAAATCGTTAAAAATTGTGACAGAATGTAGCGAGCTTAGGTTTAAGAAACAGGCGATATGATAATATTCATGCGAGAAGCTGGGTAAAGGCCAATGAAGTTTCCAGGCAACCAAGTTAAAAAAATTATGTTGAACTGTCTCAATGCGTATGTCAAGATTTTTGTAATTTGGGGACCATACCAGAGACGCGTAGAGTAAGATTGACCTAATTAGAGTCAAGTAGAGAGTGCGTAGAATGTAAGGATCGGAAAATTCAAAAGTCATCCGTCTTATAAAACCAAGCAATTGTAGCGACTTATTTGTAACGCGATCAACATGTTTATCAAATTTTAGTTTTTTATCGAATGTCACTCCTAGATCTTTGAATTCTGTCACTGTTTCGAGTAGTACATTGTCAATGAAATAAGGTTCCGATATTACATTTCTGGCATTTGAGAATCTCATGATTTTACATTTAGATATGTTAAGCATTAAGCGATTCGTATGACACCAGTTTGACAAGGCTAGGAGGTCTCGTTGTTGCACCTCGCAGTCTTGGGCGCACTTGATCGGATAAAACATTTTTAGATTGTCAGCGAATAACAAAAATTTACATCCTGTCAGCGAGAGTTTTATATCATTGATAAAAATAAGGAACATTAGTGGGCCGAGGTGCGAACCCTGCGGCACACCGGACGTTACAATAATGTCTCTGGATATGAAAGATTTAAATTTCACATTCTGAATTCTATTGGATAAGTAGCTTTGCAACCAACATAAAAGATTACCATGAATTCCAAAAGATTTCAACTTCTCTAACAAAATTTTGTGATTAACAGAGTCAAAGGCCTTTGAGAAATCAGTATATACAGTGTCTACTTGCAAACCTTGATCAAGCTTTTCCAAAGCAAAATGCTGAAAAAGTAATAAGTTAGACACAGTTGATCTGTGTTGCCGAAAACCGTATTGTTCTTCAATTAAGTTTGGATTTACAAAGTTGTAGATTATTGGTGTCACAATACTTTCGAGTAATTTTGGAATAGTACTCAGAATAGAAATAGGTCTATAATTTTTGGGATCAGAACGAGAGCCTGATTTGTGAATCGGTGTAATGAAACTACTTTTCCAGGTTTTAGGAAAGAAATTTTTAGGACTTGAAATTTTCTACAAAAAAAAGTTAAAAGGCAAAAGTTGTTTTTCATCCCGCTTATTTTATATTTTTGGTCTTTTTCCAATACACCGTCATGTACGCAACGTGCATGTACCTCATGCAACGTGTCACCGAAATAACGCAAAAGCTGAAAATAGATTGTTCAGTATCCAGAGTACAATCAATCGTACCACTATTTACAATGAGATTTTTTTTAATGATTTATTGTATAATTCTAGTATAGAATTAAGCGCCGCCTAGACGTCCGGTATGAGTAAAGAGCGCTACGAACGTTTTAGACAGGATAACAAACATTTCTTAAAATAATCACATTTTTCGCCAGAATGGTTTTGTATATTTTGTATTGTATTTTGTATCATACAGGCTGTGTATGGTGTGGCTGTGCCGTTGAGTTGATACTGACCTGTACATGATCTTGTTCATCCAGGAGACGCCCTCGCGGCACGGCGTGCACTGTCCGCACGACTCGTGCTTGTAGAACATGATCAGTCGCGCGATCGCCTTCACGATGTCCGTCGACTTGTTCATCACGATGATGGCCGCCGTGCCTAGGGACGTCTGCGCTGCTACCAAGCCGTCGAAGTCCATCAGAACAGTTTCACATACGCTGTATAGGAATATTGATCAGAAGCTAAATCAAATATGTAAAATATTATTATATGTATATGAGAAACTAAATTAAACATGTATTAAGAAACAGAAAAAAGAGAAACAACCGCGTAATCGCCTTCACGATGTCTATGACTCGCTATGGTAATTTTGTAATTTATTAATATTAATCACGATGGTCGTCACTGTATACAGAGACGTTTGCGCGGTCACCAGATAGTAGAAGTCCATCAGGACAGTTTCACATACGCTACACACAAATAACTTTGTATCAAAACAAACACACATAGTGTCTCAGAGGACATATTTGATATGAACCCAATATAACAACCCATTGCAGATCTCAGGCCTTAATAATGGTCACCTTCATTCATGACCCGAAACTCACCTGTGATTACAAAAGGGAGACCTATGCCCTGTAGTGGAATGTGATAAGTTGGTATAATATTAAAATTGAGTGTTCCAAAACTGTTCACACTTACTCTTTAGGTATTAATGGTGTTGACGACCCTCCGGGTATAACAGCCAGCAGATTATCCCATCCCCCCAATATTCCACCCCCATGCCTTTCCAGCAGCTCTCTGAGAGGGATGCTCATCTCTTCCTCAACAGTACAAGGCGTGTTCACATGACCAGAGATGTTGAAAAGCTTTGTACCAGAGTTACGAGCGCGTCCAAATGAGACGAACCAACTACCGCCGCGACGGCAGATCGTCTGGAGATATTTAGATTTCTTTTATTCTCTTACTGCCACATGCCAGTCCTATCATACCCTAAACTTAGATCCTACAGCAACAATATGTTTAAAGTTATTAATCAATATATTTGTTGATATCCCCAAAATCAATTGCAATTTCCATCAATCAAAATAAATCAGAAGTTATCGTGTATAGAGAGTTAATGTTATATTGTCTTCAAGTATTTAAGAGACTACGCACGCGCGCCAAGTCATGTTTTTTTTATGGAGAAGTTGCCAGATGAGCATACAACAATCCACCTGGTGATAAGTGGATACTGTAGTCCATGGACATCCGTGATACATGCCAACATCAGTCCAAAATATACATTGACACACCCCTGGAATTCTCCACTTTATTCTAATTCCCCAATGTATGTACGTGTTTCGGTAGTGTATGAAATATACCAGAGCTATATTTAAAAAGGTAGGCATACCTTTAGAGATATAGAAATGTATTTGGAGACAGGGTTGAGAAAATGGGGAGGGATAGGATAGTATGGGATAGAAATGGGCTCTGGTATATCTCAGTCAGTACGGAAACATGTCCATGCATTGGGGAAATAGGATAAGGTGTTCAAGCAAATTTACAATTTCAAACCACTTTGTTTCATTTTGTATTATTATGATACTCAAATAACTTAAAAAGTTCTATACAAATAAGTTTAAAAATCCAGTTAATCAATATATGTATATACAAAGGTCGTTCGTAATGGGTTAAAAATAAGAAATTGCAAGAGAGTTGCGTCTAAAGTAATTAGCAATAAAGGCATAAGTAATTATTATCTAAAAACTTACCGGCGACACAGCAATGGTCTCCACATTGTTTACAGTAGTAGGACAACCAAATACTCCAACATCAGCAGGGAAAGGTGGCTTCAGCCTTGGCTTGCCTTGTTTGCCCTCAATGGACTCAATAAGAGCCGTCTCTTCACCGCAAATGTATGCGCCGGCGCCGCGGTGTACGAATACATCGAAATCATAGCCAGAGCCACAGGCATTCTTGCCTATGAGGCCTGCTTGGTAAGCCTGGAAAACATTTTACATTTTTATGTATTACACGTATTTTTAAATTAAAAGGGGCTTAAATAGTTGTTTAGATATCAAATTGTTGCATGCTTTAACTTGATGGTTTTACTTTTCATAATGAAGAACAATTGTGAGTGGTTGATAAAAGTGTTGCAATTCTGAGACAAAGACAACCCACTTCTCCGATCAGTTCAATACTGCTGTGCAAGCTGTATGTCAAATAATGGAACAACTATGTAACTATTAAAGAGTTTATCTATTAAACCAACCATGGTCTATCTATTGCACCAACCATGGTGTTTTATCTATTGCACCAACCATGGAGTTTTATCTATTGCACCAAACAGCCACGAGCTGATTGTCAGCTCATAACTATGGTTGGTGCAACCCAACTGAAACATCGAGTCAAATAAATAAGGTAAACATATACTTTGAGAGCCATTTAAATAGATAAATATGTGTGAAAAACGCGAAAATCTCATTTGTTATATTAAAGAGTTTAGTACATGGTGCACTTATTTATAGCATTAGTCTTTCTGAAGTAAATGACTAATAAAAGTAAACTAAGTGCCTGTAAACATATAAGGGTTTGTCTAGACAGTGTATTTTTATCATTTACCAAATTAACGAATATTTATGACTTATTTCTACACATACATCTATGGCATTCATACAAACCAATAACAATAGATGGTAAGTAAACAGTTTAGTCAATGTTATTATTAAGGCTTCAACATGACGGATCACCTATTTCATGTGTTAGAAAAGTATAAAAACAGATTTTGCTGAAAAATTTTGTTAGTACATTTGCATAAACTTACCTCTGCAATAGCCACCTGAAGATTACTTGCTTCATTATAAAACTCTCCTCTAATGTAAATATAGGCTGCTTTTGCTCCCATTGCACTTCCGGCAATCAGACAACCTTCTATCAATTTGTGAGGGTCATGACGCATGATCTCCCGATCTTTGCAAGTCCCCGGTTCACCCTCATCTGCATTAACTACGAGGTACTTAGGGCGACCATCGGAAGGCTTTTGCATGAATGACCATTTCATGCCCGTTGGAAATCCAGCACCACCACGACCTCTGAGACCAGAGGTTTTGAGTTCATCTGAAAGTATAAAACAGTAGTGGGTTGGTTTATGTTGGTGTATGTTAGTTTTAAAGAATATAAGTTGCTAAAACTACTTCACAATTATTCCTGCACTTTTAAATTATACAACCAAGTGGCATTTAACTTAATTTATTATATTGGAGTCAATATTACAGATTTATACTTATGTTGTACAAAAAGAATATTCACAAATCATAATTTATAAATATATTTATTTATTTACTCTTTTGGCACTATATTGTATAGAGGCAGAATTTATGCCTTAATTAATAAATGGACTTCATTCCAAAACAGCTGTATGCCAACAAGGTGATTGGGTAAAATTACAATGGGCTTAATGTAATTTTCTCATTTAGTTACAATTCAATCTGCCAAAAACAAAATCAAACCAATGAAATATTTCAACATTTAAATATAGATCAGGCAAATTTGCAATCTGAATAAATCAAATTATGGATATAGTAACAACTCTCATTATTTTGTTGGCTGTGTCAGTTACGTCAGGCCCCGTGTTTGTTTACATTTTGGATAAATTCGATTGGAATGATATATACAACCTTGCTTTATTTAGCTTCAATAAAGGTGTTTATTTATAATTAAAACACACATCACAATTGATTAACTGTAAAATAAAAATGCCAATACAAATGATAAAACTAAATGTATGACTCCATTAAAAAAACAGCAGTTTGCACTATACCTAAATATGTTATTTTATTGCCACTTTATTGTATGTTATAAAATATCTATTTATACAATATATATTACATAACATAATTTGGAGGAAATGGGAAAAGGTTGCATTATTTTCTATATTATAATATATCTGATGGAAACCTGTTCACAAGTAATTAAAATGTCTACATTAATAAATATCATTTTACAAAGCATTTAAAATGACAGTAAATATATAAATTTTATTTCTAAATTATTCAAATCTCTGCACAAGTAGGATATGAATATACCTATTTGGATATAAATACACACTGCAATATATTGGATATATTGCACCGTATATTGGAAACTACAGGAGACTGGATTAACCCGACTAATTCTGATAATTGAAAATCTGAATAATTTAATTTAAAGGAAAATATATAACTTTCTTGTACAATATTGAACTTGTTAATATCAACCAAAAAATAATAATTAAACATAAGTAGCTACTACCTAATGAAATAGTACAATATTTTGTAGTTGGCATTTGCCATAAATATTTTATTCTTTTCATTACAGCTAATTCTTGAATGTGTTTCAGCTACAGTTAAGTCAAGATATCACTCTTGCTGCCGATTCAGTTTTAAATAACAAAAAATGCTGCCTGTTTATACTCACAATTCATAACAAGACCGGGCGCGGCTGGCAGCCCAGATAATCGCGAATCCGTATAACTGAGGTCTGGATAATCACATCTCCACTGAACTTGGAAATGTCATTTCTGATATACAAAATAATAAGTCTTATAAACTTACTGACAATCCAATCGGAGCCTTTCAAAATAATCTCCTTGGTCATGTACCAATCGCCGCGCATGATGGCGCCTTTCAGTCTCCAATCATGTCTTCCATACAGGTTGGTGAAGATTCGATCGCTGTCTGCCAGAGGGCCGTACTTGGCTTTAGCCGGGGGTGGTGCCGTCTGCTGGAACCGCATGGACCCATTGTTGACATTCACCAAAGGGCCGACGAGACCTGAAAGAAAGCAAACGTCAAAATTATGTAAGCAAGCTCTGTGCTGTGCATCAAACCACAACAATGAATTTTTAATTTTACAACTTTATACTAATGAGGACTAATTGTGATACATTATCAGCACCAAAATAAGTTATGTTGTAAAGAAATAATTACCCAATTGTGATCTAGTTCCTTGAACAACTCTCGCCAAGGTACCAGCCATTTTTCTTCTATTTCTAAAATGTCAAAAAAGGAATGACACAGTTGTCAAACCCATAATTCCAAATGGTAATACCATGCATTTACTATAATACCCATAAGGTGTTTATTTATTTATATAATATGTAATATAATTCTATAATATTAAAATTATAAATAAAATTTACTGCTAAAAATAAAACAAAATAGACGACATTTTCTGTTGTACGTAGGTTAAAAATTCCTACATATTGAAACGTACAAATTTCGTACCGCGCTGAATGGCCAGACTAATAAATTGCCGACCTTGGGGTAGCACGTGGTGTCAAAAGGCTGCTCTAATAGGTTCCTAAATAGGGAGTGAGCACCCCGGAGCTTGTGTATCCGATATTTAAGTTTAAGTAGGTACTGCGGTATTTAAGAGTTTTCCGCTTTTCTGCACCAGCCTTCTCGCAGGTTACATGAAGGTGAGGTGGGGCCCGTGTATCGACACAGGTGGCATCCCATACCAGTGGCCAACCCAGACCCAGCCGGTCTCTAGGCCCCATCACACGCGAAACCTTTCGGCTTTAAAAGAGACGGTACGTTGACGGTGGCAATAGTATTAGAGTCTAGGTAGGTTTCCAAATGAAAACACTAAAATTAAATATGTTTTGACATCTGACATATGAAGCCGATGATGTGGGCTGTCGAATCTTGTCATTTTAATAAGTAGCTCGAGCATAATTTCAAGCACATCAATGGTTGCGGTTGTGGTTGATTGGATATCAGCCAAGGTCGATCTTAGCAACTGTCTTTTATTTTTATAATATGATAAATATATTGTATATTCAAGTGCCACTTTATGGATTGTGTACGCCTTCCGCCCATTAGTAAGGAATATGCTTAAGGTTTTATATAGGATGAAATTAATAACTTTTAAATTGGGTAATTGTAATATTTATAGCAACACTGTATTTATAGATTCATTCAGGTATCCAAGCTTTTGTAAATCATTAAAAAAATACGATTCATTCAACGCAGATTTTTAACTGCAATAACTAATTCAAATACCTTGTTATGAAAATATATTTTTTTTTGTTTACTTTTGTTCTCTTATTTTATACATACGAATCTTTAAAATCACAGTAATTAAAATAATCTTGATTTTAATACAAGCGAGTGATTTATCAAACGATAGTTATTTTGATTTTTGACGTTTACGCTCTGACATTGAACTTGAAATTAGATGTTTTATATTTTGTTTTTAAAAAAATATTTTCATGTTTCTAAATTAAAAAGTATTCCATAAAATCAAACAAACTAAGTACCTACTGCTAAATTGAAACGTTTTCATTAAAAAAGATAAAACGCAAAGTAAGTGTTATTAATAACCTATAATTCGTTCATACTCTGAAAATCTTAGAAACAGCTCTTATCATGGGATTAAAGTTAATCTATGTTGTTTTAATAATGTAGCAACGATAACGTGGTGTAATAATATAGCTACATAATATTTCTTTATTTAGTAGGCAAAATGGCAGCAGTTATACCAGCAGTGACCAAACTTTCAAGTAGAATAATAAGGATTCTTGGATGCAATCCAGGCCCTATGACGCTGCAGGGCACAAATACATACCTAATTGGCAGTGGGAAAAAGTAAGTGCAAAAAATAGTTGCTTACTTATAATATGCTATTTTATATTATAAATCCTTTGCATAATTATTTCTCTGGTTGATATTTAATGTTCCTAATTATTATCGTAATTATTTAGTTCCTAGTTTGTGTTAGTCACTAAATTATCACATGTCTAAAGAAATGAGTGCCTGGCCAGGGATTAAACCTGGGCCTTATCACAGCTGGCAGGAGCACTACAAACTAAGCTAATTAGTTGTCATTTTTAATTGTTTCTTTATATACGTACTTACATAATTATGTCTACATGGCCATATACAGCCTTGGCCAAAAGTATTCACATTCTGGTAATGTTACAGTTATGAAGCACCCTATTTTTATTTATTGTTTTTTTAGAACCTTCAAATGTTAAAATAACAACAGACAAACTCTTTACAAGGATTGTATTATATTTCACCAGTAAAAAATAAGAAGTTAAGTGTTTTGAAAGAAGTCTTCACTCTTAGTGGCTACTCGAAGTGCAAATAAGCATTGGTGTCATATTATTCATTGGATTCAGGTTGATTATTTAACTACTTTTCATTCAAAAATGCCCATGAAATCTGAATTTAGTGAACATAAACACACAAATTAACTTTTTACACCAGCAAAGGAAATCTGAAGTAGAAATTTCCAAAAGTGTAAAATTTTCGACATGTGCTGTGCAAATGGTGATTGATTAAAAGTTAAAAATTTTGTGGACACTGGCTTCCATGCAAACAAAAAAAGAACTGATTGGAAACTGCTTACAACAGGACATGAAGACCAAAAATTGATTTGCGATTCTCCAAAACAAAATCAAAAGAAAATGTCTTTAAAGCTTCCTACTGTCCTGTCTGAAACCAGAAAGGCGATTTTAGTGCTTGAACAGCTGGAGGAAGACTTTTAGGAGACAGCAGGTTAGCAGTTTAGGATTTCATGGCCGCTGATGGCATCAGAAAAATGAATGTTTGCAACACTCTTATGAACTGTGATAAGCACAGCACATGACTGTTTCAAAAACTGCACTAAGACCATTTTTGATGACTAATGGAAAATGTAAAAGTCCAGTAAAACAATGCTCCTTATCACAAATCAGTTTGAATCACTTATCACAAATACCATTTCAAACTGTTTTAGGGACAAAAGTAGCGATGGGTAACTCCAAATTCAATGAATCAAAAGATGCGAAACTGCGAGCAGAACCAAATCTCTTAATGATTCCTGCTAACTGTTATCAACTCCGAGGAGTTATTTTTTCTTTTCATTTTTGGATTGTTGACTTACATGAACGAAGCAAAGCAAATGAGTTGCTCTCAGGCTCTTATAAAATATAAGTAGGTGAATCAAGAGTCAAGGAATCGTTAAGAGGAGTCCGATCCGCGAACATAGCCAGATTAAGTGAGCCGAAACACTCCGAGGAGTCATGAATACCTATGACTAGACATTGACAACAAAAGCATTGTTTTGTTAGATTGGCCTGCCCAGTCTCTCGATCTTCTCCTGTCTGCTTCTTAACCGATCTTAACCTGAAAATGTTTGGGGTATACTGAAGTGCACCATTCCTGAGCACACTTTAATATTCAAAGAAACATTGAAAAACGATTAAGCCAAGAGTGGGGTAGATAACTCATGGCAAATGTAAATGTGTATAAATATCAACAATACAAGTTGTATAAAAATCTAGGGCTGCTCCAACCAAATACTGATTTATTTTAAGAAATATATCATAGTTATATATCTTATGTTTAATTTTTAGACCAACGTACAAAAATCACCAGATAGGTACATAAGTTTGACAGGGTGCCTAATACTATTGGCCAAGGCTGTTATACTACATATATTACATCGCACCCCCAATGTATCTCTATGATCACTTTTTGTATGATTTCATTAATGTGCAATTAGGTTTTTTAAAGAAATAAATATGTGTATTTTTCCTTTTTTTTGTATACTTACCTTAAAATAATTATTTCAGTCGAATATTGTTAGACACTGGAGATAAAAACATAGCAGACTATCAAAAACATTTAGCAGACGTGGTGCAGTCAGAGCAAGTGAACATAGAGCATATAATCATCACCCACTGGCATCACGACCACATTGGAGGCGTTGAAAACATTTATGGAACTATTGCACGTAAATAAAATTGACTTTTATATATGTAAATGAGATTGTGTTGAATAAATATGGAAATACTAAGTTGAATAAAGTGGACCATAATTGCAAAGGCTTGTATTTAAACGAGCAGCAGAAAAATTCTAAATGAGCAGCAAATCATGATCAACAAAACAATGTATAAGCCGCGCGCGAAAAGTTTGCCGATACCTCCCTTCCCAGCCCCCCCCGCCCGCGTCCCGCAGTCGCCCAATATTAGGCATTGAGTTATAATGTACTAACATACGTATATTATAATCTCTTTGTACAATATTTAGTAGACTTCCTTTTTTGTCCACCCTACCGACTGTCATGCATGACATCATGACCTTCCGCGCGCGCCTAGTATATGTTTAATAACTGAAGTTAATAATTGTAAATTACTAAGAATGTCATCGTGAAGCACGACTCCCGCCTTTATGGTCGTCGGAGAACCTAAATCTAACCCACTCTAAGCTACCGTTGATTTTTGCTGCTTATTTAATTACTTTTCAATTGCAAATGCAATCGTAATTTATTTTTCTATGGCTTGATATATTTCACTTGTATGTTGGCTGAAGGCCCGTGTGTGTTCACGGTGTGGCGAGGGGGATGTCCTCGTCTCCCCCGACAGGGACTTTGTATATGTGTAGCCTATGAGTGTAGTGTAAGAATCGCAGTAGCAGCAGTAATTGGATCGTCTAGGACGTGTCGAGGACGTCGACGGCAACGAGGAGGGTCGTTCCTGTCGGTGCCACAGGTTAGGCTGTCAGCTACTGGGGTTTTGAGAGCTACTGCGGGACTCTGTCGTAATAGCGTCGGGCGGAACCCGCGAATTACAAGAACTAATAGTCAGTCAAATGCGATTCGGTCCAAAGTCATATAACTTGATTGGTTAGCTTATGGGTTTTAAACTCAAGTTAAATTATTGTTTACATTGTACTAATTAAAAAGTCAAAAATCACTGGATAAGTGAGAAAGTGTGTAAAATCGCTGGAAATTGGTTGTTAGTGCCCTCAGTTACACAAGTAATCTGCATCACCCAGCAAGGAGATACCTGCTGGGTGATTAAGGTTACACTGTGGGTTAAATGTACATGAATTTACTTATCAAATGTTATGTAAATATTATTTATAAATATAAACTGATTTAGCCTTTATTATTTCACATCAGAAATGGTTTATAACTTCATCGACTCACGTTTTCTACACATTTTATATTGTGAATTGGGTATAAGCATGCACAACCTTTTATTTTTACTAAGGGGGTATTCTGGTCTAGACTGCCAAATTTTAGGTGTTTTTCCAGGCGTAATAAAGAAAAAAAACCTTAAACATTTCTACCATCGGTTTTTTTATTAACATTTGAAAAGTACAAAAAAGTAAAAAAAAAAAGTCAAAATTGAAAAAGTGCAGACCGGCAAAGTAGGGATTGAAAAAAAAAATCTGCCCCCTGGTTGACATGATTCCGACCCCCTCTGTGATCTGAAACACAAAATTTTAGTTAATTCTTAAAGAGTAAGCAGGTCATTTTAGTTTTAGTTTAGTTTTAGTTTATTTTTAGTTTTAGTTTGACGAGAGCGATTTGAAAAAAAAATTATCCGAAACAGATACAACACACATGTTGCTAACTACTTTCCAACCAAAACTTCTATTTATTTTAGCTAAACCAATAATTTGGAAACACAAAAGAAGTCCAGAAGACTCACCAGACAAACAATTACCACCGTCAATACCTGTGAACTGGCTAGCAGATGGTCAAGAGATCAAAGTGGAAGGTGCTACGGTCACAGTTCACCACACACCAGGACACACAACCGATCATGTGGTTCTAAGGTTATTTGAAGAGAATATACTGTTCAGTGGCGATTGTATTTTGGGCGAAGGCACAGCGGTTTTTGAGGACCTGTATAGTTACATGCAAAGTTTAAAAAAGATATTAGAAATGAAGCCTACTAGAATTTATCCCGGACATGGAAGTACAATTGATGTGAGTTTTAGTGATAGTTCTTTAGTTGTTGCTGGTACAGGCAGTTCAGTTGATTGTTAATGGCTTTCACCATAATAATAGAGACTAGAACCCGAATTTCATTTAACGTTTTTCCTTTTACTTTTTTATACTCTCACTGTGACGTGGATCTAGAGAGGCATGAGATGAATAGGATAGTACCTATTCCCAGGTCATAAATATTGGCTTTATTTAGAAAATTGCAATATCGATTATCTAATGTTTCATTTATCATTTTACTGCATTTTGATTTCTGCCTATAACAGGATAAAGGGCTATGCTTTACTGTCCATAGCCATCTTAATCCTCGAAATGAAAGATACGATGTGAGTAAAATATATAGTTATTTGAAGGAAATCTTCATTTTCTGTAATTCTTTTTTTACCTTTTATGTTATATTATAGATAGAAAGTTGGTTTTGTTTTTAGACTTTGGTTTGATATCGTAATCATAAATTTTAACTAGATTAAATTCCAGTAATAATAAATAGTCAAGCACATTTACACCAGATCATTAAAATTATCATGTATGAGTTGGAACTTATATTGGCCTTTGGTTGACAATATTGTACACAGTGCAGCAACAACAGGTATACTCGTAGAGACAGCTGTATAAAAGTTTAAAAATAAGGATTCCTAGAATCACCTCAACTCCTCGTACCTTCCTTGCAAAACCGTGCATTACACAACAGTACATAATAAACAACATAATCCTTTCTTTGGACACCTGCAACGGTGCTTCATGTGGATCACCGCCCGTCTGCCGTCTTTCTATTAAAAAAATCCCTTTTGTTTTAATAGTATATTCAGTGTCTATAGCCTCTGGTGTCACATAATATGATATAGGTGATGGTGAGCCACATACCATCTGCCATTTCAAGTTTCACCGATGGACATCAATCCTTCATCAATACTGTTTAAATCATTTGGTAGATGTATCACTTACTTAAATATATTAATTAGTTGTATTTAATTAGCTGTTAGTGAGTGTCAGTTGTAATATGCGAGTTGTACTGTCTATACAAGTCACACTGGGCTTCGATTCAGCTTTTTCAAACGTACGATCTAATAAATATTTTGTAATTTTATAAAATCGCAAGTTTCATATCTTTATCCTTATCCGAATGGTTCAAACAAAATTCAGCATACACAAAATTCTGTTTTTGTCAAAATGTTGTAGGGTTAATATTTGATTTGAGGTATTTTTGTCTTGGCCATATAACTATTTAGCAGGTTGTCTATGACGATTTTAACAACTGAGGGCAACAATGTAAAGTAAATACTATACACTACAATAAATTAATATGAAATTAAACTTATTTAGTTTATAAATTGTGCATTCAAAGTCTCAAAATGTCATCTCCGTGGCTGTCACAAGACCCATTTTCTCATGATCAACGAATAATACGGCCAATATAATACAGTACAATAAATTGAATTTAATATAATTGGCCGGTTCCATTAGAGCTATGTGCGGTCCAGTTCAGCTTCCGGCTCAACTGTGTACCCTTGATAGATAAGGTATTCTCTGGTCTAAGAAATCAAGGCCTAAACTAACCTTATTACCACTGGATATATAGTAAAAGACTAAAGAAGTCTCCCTCTACGCCTCCAACGCGCAGTCACCGCCCCAGGCAAGTGGTTTGTGAGGTGAAGGATAGAGGTAACCCAGAGAAAAGTGCAGCCATATGCTTCCCTTTTCCTAAGGGTGACACTCGTATTTCTAGTGCACGGGTCTCTCCCCACTCTCGATATTACTTTTCGATCAAACTATCCCCTGGGTTTGGAAAATCAAATCTCTGGAGTGACACTAGACCATCAGCTGACCTTGCGAGAATAGGCATGATGACAGTATTAAAGAATAAATGATTTTAGAGAAAAACATATGTTGAAAGAATTCTAATAAATTAACCAGTTTTAATGTAAACATTGAGATTAATAATATTTTCAATAAAATAGAAGTATAAAATACTGTATTCGGCCATCTTAACTAAAACACCAATCAGAGCGAATGACGTCACACCTAATTAAACATTACCGTGTAGCTTGAACTTCGATTGATTTCGGTAAAATTTATTTAGTTAAATCATTTGTTGTTTATTAGAGCTTTTGTGATAAAAACATAACATACAAGAATCAACAATGGAACAAGGTTTTATTAAGGCAAATAGCTCTAATTTGCCCAGAATTGATTTGTTAATGTTGGGAGAGTTTCTTGCATCAAATAAAGACTTTTGCTCATCTGAATTTCGAAATGTGAAAACTTCCTTGTAAGTACATTTTTATTAATCTTTAGTGCTAACTATAATTTAAATTACACAAGCCTTTTTAACACTATGTCATACATAGGTTATTTTTGGTGTTAGCTAACATAGTATTACTCGCAGCTAAAGAAAGCCATACTATTTTTACTACTAAGTACTTTTAAGAAAATATTTGAAATAACTCCACATGCAATGAATGTGTAAACTTACATATTTAGAAACACATCTACACCTATAAATTTAACATGTAATGTCAATTGTTTATTTTACTACGTCTGTAATATTAATCTAATCAATTTTATTTATTTTAGGACCTCGCGATCATCATATGGTGATGATGCTATAAGTTACGTGCAACTTAAACGTGAAGGTAAAATTTGCATTGTGAAATGCAAAATTTGCCCGGAACACAAAGTCCATGCAACGTTATATGCAGTTACATTGATAGTTGATGAAGACGAAGAAAAGGTAACATTTGTTCAATGCCACGATTGTGTTGCTGCTCAAGGGGGCTGCAAGCATGCCATAGCGCTCCTTATGTGGGTCCATCGCAGAAGCGAAGAACCATCTTGTACTGAAATACAATGTTATTGGCTGAAATCTAAACTGTCCAGAGTTGGCACTACCCTGAAATTTATAACAGCAAAGGACTTATCAAACGGCAGTTCTAACTTACCATCTAATCCCACAGTGCTAGAAAAATTTTTAGAAGAAGGCCAAAAGAGAAATCTTAGTAACTGTGAAGTACTGAGGTATCAACCAGGTTATATTTGTAATGACTTACTTAGTGCATCAATGCACCAACTTGTGCTGAAGTATAGAGAAAAATGCTGTGACATATTTTTAGATAAAATCAATTTGACTGATGGAATTATAAATGAAATTGAAAAGGAGACTAGAAACCAGTACAAAAATAGCCTTTGGTACGAATTAAGATATGGCCGGATTACAGCATCTAGGGCTTATGAAGTCAGTCGGTGCCAAAAAGATGATGGCATACTGATATCACTTATCATGGGGGGGAAAATCCCAGACACACTAGCCATGAAACGAGGTAGAAGTTTAGAGGATGCAGTGCGGGAGACAGTTGGTATGAAGCTGGGGAAGAAAATTAAGAGTTCTGGACTAGGGCTTAAATATCGGACGCATTTTCAATTCCGGAATTGTGTTTCGATATTCAGTATTTCAATTCCGGAATTCCGGAATTCCGGAACTCAACAATATCTTTTTGTATCTACAATGATAGTTAAGTTTTATTTACTCTAATCTAAATTTGCAAAATTTTCCCAACATTTTTATTATTTAAATATGGATTTATGGTTTTACTTTCTCAGTAAGTATCCGAAATATGAATAAATAAAACAAATAAAAGCATTAAGTTTTTGAACTATAATTAAAAAAAAGAAAGAAATGATCCAGAAATTAAAGAAGTAAAGTGAAGTAATTTAAATCGCATACGAAGATTACAAAGCTCACTAACGGACGACAGCTGCAAAAGTACTATTTTTTTTCGTAATGAAATTTCAAAAATGTAAGCGCATTTAAGCTGTCGTCGTTTAGTGAACTTCGTACGCGATTACAAATGTAACTGACCGCTGAAAAAGCTCTTTCAGCTTCTACGCTCGTTGGCGGTATTGTTTTCAAATATTGAAAACATTTTTCTAAATATTGTCCTCTGACGCCACCGTTTTCAAAAACCGCCATCTCTACTCTTATCAAGCTCTCTAAATCAAAAACGTTAGTTTTCCTTTTATTTTTTGTTGTCAATTTCTTCTGTATTGTTTCTTGTAGCTTTTTTTTCATGTCTTTTTTTACAGTTTCTGTATTTGTATGTATTTCAGCAGAATCGGTATTTTCCTCCTCTTTCTCTGGGATTCTTTCCTGTGGCTCTAAATGCTCTAATCTTTTAATTATTTTAATTATTTCATTAAGCAATTCTTCTCCTGTTGGTTTTTTGAAAGTTTCATGGTCAAAGTTGTCTTCATGGTAGTCTTCAGAATCGTAAAGATACGTCAGCACAGATGCCAACGGAAGACGTCTTTCCTTTATTCTGTTTCTAAGGCTCTGTGCCAACTTGTTGCTGATATTACCATTTTGGCTATCTAATGACTTTAACATAAACTTTAGGGCTATGTCAGCAGTCATCAGATTAGCATCTCTGGTGCACAGTGACTCCACGGTTATTTTAACGATATGGAGTCTCGTGTAGCTCTTTGAGTATTGACATGGACTCTTCACTTACGGGAACCACAATATCCAAGTCTAAAAAGCCTTTGGTAATACAGGACTTCAGCTTCAAAAATCTCTCAATCATGTCGCTTAAACTGGACCATCTCGTTTTACAATCCAGTATTAGGTTTAATTCTTTGCCAAACTCTTCTATAACATATTTTTGAATAGCTTCGTTCTTTAAGCTTGACTTTCGTACAAACCTGACCAACTTTCGAATCTTCTCCACTGGTTCTTTAAAGTTAAGTTCTCTTTCTGTTTCAATTGTTGGTATATCAATATCAAAACCACTGTTAAATTCTTCATTTCCATCAGCATAATTTTCCTCTAATGTCTCTTCTTCGTTCTCATATTCAGGTTCAAACATATTTGTATCAATCATCGGGTCCACAATATCCCCCTGCCTACTGTTCCTTTCTTCGTTTGAGTTTTTCTTGTACAAAACATCAGTCACTCCTAATTGTATGCCATGCGCCAGACATATTTGGTGATAGCCTTCATAATACTGGCCCATTTTGACCATCACTGATGCTCCGTCAGTTGTCAAACAAACTACATCTTTATCTAGATCAACAGCAAACTCTTTGAGATGTGCTTTCAGATAAGTATAGGCGGTCATTGCAGGCATACTGCCTTCAATTCTCACAAGTCCTAGGTTTTTAAAATTATCTTTAAATTTGTCAGAGTGTAAATTTACATTCACGTATCGTCTGTTACGTGTTGACGTATACTCGTCGAGAGTTACAGAATAACGTTTTGTGGTATCCTGTGCGATGTTTTGTCGAAGCTGGTTTTTAATAATTTTAAATTGGTTAAGCACAATTCCTTTTATGGCGGTACCAGATTCCGGTAATTTAAATCCACATCTATGAAAAAGATCACGTAGATCTTCTGAAGTGCAAAATTTACTGAATGGTACCCCATCAAGAGCGGCCATTCTCGACACTTTTACGTCCATTTCTTTAGAAGCATTAAAGAAGTCTGTCATTTTGTGTTTTTTTGCCGATGTAGCTGTAGGCATGGACGTACTGGTGCTAGAAGTACTGGATTCTGGTTGTGACTCAAGCCGCGTAATAATTATTTTTCAATATCGAAATTCCGATATTGCTCTCGCCAATTCCGGAATTGGAAACGATATTGGATTTCATCGGAATTCCGGAATTGGGCCAGTTCCGGAATTCCGGAGCTCAAGCCCTATTCTGGACTAATAATATCCAAAAACTATCCAATGATAGCTGGTTCACCTGATGGCATTTGTGAAGATAGCATTATTGAGATTAAGTGCCCCATGAGTGAAAAAACTCATCTCAATTATATAAAAAATGGGAAACCGACTATGAAATGCTACGCCCAGATGCAGATTCAAATGTATTTGAGTGGACTAAAAAAGTGTTTTTTTTGTGTGGCCGATTCTAACTACAGCACAAATAAAAATGTAGAAATTTTATGTGTAACATTTGATGAAGAATACATATCTGATTTTCTTAAAACTATAATTAAATTCTGGAAATCCTATGTATATCCATTATTATATAAAAGTACAGAGTAGTAAATAAAAATGCAGAAATTTCTTGTTTCTATTTATTTAATAATAGAACCTTGTAGGTTAATTAAACCACACGCTATTGTTACTACATCATCAAGAACTTTGACCAAACTTAAGTTAAGACAAGCATGTGGTTTTATCATATTAAATTCTCGTAAACGTCTAATGACCCGCTCAACGTGAATTCTCAAGCTGGCTATTTGTTTAGTTTCCTTAGCTTCAGTTTTAGACAGTTTAGCTCCAGATACGACACTTGGAGGCCGTACTAATAGCACTCCTATCTTACGTAAATACACTTCCACATGTTTGAACCCTCTATCAGCCATTACACACATACCCTGTTGCAAACACTTTATAAAGTCACAGGATTCTACTAAACACGTGTCTGTTATTCGTCCTCCATAACCCGGTGAAATATAGTTCACTAAACCATTTGGTGTACAAGATACAAGATACTTAATTGTGTTGGCTTTTTTGTAATCTGACCAAGAAAGAGCTTGATTTAATGCCTTTGAAGGCTTTTGCACTTCAATCTCCATACAATCTATTATACAGCTTACTTTGTTATATTTATGCCTAAAAGCCATAGGTAAATTTCTTTTAATCATTTCATTGTCTAGTTTTACAATGAAAGAACGTATTACACTTGCTAATATAGGTATATTTTAAAAAAATATTTTGCTTGCATAAGTTGTATCCATGGCAAAGTCATCAGCGAGTTCACGGAATGAATTATTTAATCTAATTTTTTTTAAACACAATAAAATATGGTTAGAGGGGATATTGGTCTGCTCTTGAATCAAATTAATCAAGTAGTAACAGCTTATAGGAACTCCAATGTAAGAACGTGGATTATTTGTGATTTTCTTCAATGTACATTCTAAAATTCTTAAAGCCTCTCGTTTTTTATCATCTTCTATCATCTCGCTGCAGTCAGAAGCAGACTCTATTTGGAGAGATTTTGCTGATGGTGATGATTCTGAGTGAATTACAGAGGGAGTATAAGAAGTATCACTATCCGATTTGTCTTCTTTTCTAAATGTTCTTCCCAATACACTTACACTGGGTCTTGATGGGTTACTATTAACACAATCACTGGTTTTAAATGGAGATGTAGAGACAGAATGCAAGTGCATCTTCAATGGCGATGTCATCTGACTTATCAATTTGACTTGTGTTTGGCTAGCTTTACTTCTGAATTTTTTTGTCATATGTACTTGAATTGATTTATCTATCATTTTTGATATCACTTGAGTTTCTTCAAGATTATGCTGAACTGTAAAAAAAATATCTTATTAAATTACTTATATGTTTCTTTACATGGTGATAGAATAGATAAAGTAACAATGTGTAACAGTATAATAAAATATACCCTTTTGAAAGCCACATTATTTCCGCTGTTGATTTTGATTGACACAATAAACAGGATAGGTAGATACAATCAAAGGTAATAAACATCCAAATAAATTACCAACTTGTGTCATTATTTTGTTAAATTCCATAATATCATTTTAAACTTTCTTGTTGCATTAAATCCCGTTAAAGCATGAAATAATATAAATCTTGAAAAATATGTACCTGAACTTCCAGATGCAATTCCTACAAAATGTTCTGTAACCATACTACTTTCTTCCATTTCCTTTGCACATTCTTCAAGAACCATAATCTTTCGTTTCTTACGTATATATGGTCGTTCTGTAGTGTTAGATCGTGTTTTTCTATCTGGTTGGCATTCAAATTTTTTGGGAATACATCCTGGTTTCATAAGCACTCGTGACACCGACCCCATCAAATGATACTGCATATAATTTTCCATATCATTTGGCAGCTGAAAGGAGAACAAGTGGTCCATTAAAATTGATAACATGAATGATAATTGATAATAAAGACCAAAACAAATATAACCTCAATAATTTGCTTATCAACAAATACTTAAGTGTTTCGTCTCAAACAAAGATTTTGAGTTACGTACCTATCAATCTATAGTAAATACTTACATCAAAGTGGTCTTCACAAAAATAAATTGGTGAATTCGTAACTACATCTGCTGGTTCGCGTCGTGCGAGCTTAAGCCACTTATCTCTCATTATTTTCTTGTTTGGAACATAAACAAACAATTTGTTAGGTGTTGCTATTGATGTGTTCTTGCACAGAGGGACCGCACACCACTTGTAAACTTTGGAATTCATTTTTAACACACAAAATAAGCAATATTTAGTTGACTTTCTTCGTTGAGCGTAAACACAATGCAACGTTTACTTAGGTGTGACGTCACAAGCGACGCCATGACACCTGCGAGTGTTTTCGCGCATAATTCAAAGTAGATAGAAAAAAAATGCATAATTAGCCTTAAAACTTATTTTATTGCTGAAATAATGTTATTTTCGGAAACAGTATACGCGAATCTACATTATAGAAGCGGATTTCAAAATCCGTCATCATGCCTATACACATACAAACTGTCCGAAACCGAGCCGCCTTGGTCGCTAAATAAACTCGGTCGCCACAACCCTCTCATAGGCGGGGGAAGTAAAATGTAGCTTGGAAATATGCTGATATTATACAAAACCTTCGTACCTCCCATATTGACCTTTGCGAACATTGTCTTTGATTTGCGAACGTTGAACGCGGAAAAACTCCGCCCGACGCTACGACGACAGAGTCCCTCACCATACAAACCTCCTAGTAGTTGCCCCCCCCCCCCCCCCGCTATTGTCGTCGGCCTCGGCACGTCCTAGACGACCCAACTACTGCTGCCAATGTCGTTCTTACACTACACTCACAGGTTACACATGTATAATAATTGTTTGATGTACTAATATGGAAATAAAAAAAGTATGCGTCCTCTATTGATAATGGCATAATGTTTTTGGCTCAATACTCATAGGCGTCATTTCGTCTATGAAAGATTGTATCTAACACATTTGGACCGCGTTCTAAATGTGATAGACAATCTAAATCATACTGCATCTCTGTGTATTGATGACAAAAGGGGATGCATCATATTTAGATTATCAAAAAGTAAATATGGCACGTTTTGGAACACGCCCTTAAACGGCAGATGGCACAATCTTAACAAATACAGAATTTTGTATGTGGAGTCCTCTCTCGTCTATCAATAAAGAGTTAACTGGGGATATGGAATATGCGAACCTGACTCACACCATTTTAATCACGTATTGAATGTTTTTCAGAACCCACTACAAAAGATACAATACTACATGGCTCACAGAAAAGAAAGAGAGACGCAAATTTTAGGCGCGCTAAAAGTTAACGCAGATAAACTGTTAAATGAAATGGATTTAGTGAAAATGATATATACGGATACTCCGGAACATTTGTGGGCCGCTGCAGCTTACAATGTCAACCACCATCTCATGAAACTTGCCAAGGAAAATAAGGTGAAATGTATCACTTTTGACGGTGAGAGCAAGTGGCAGTATGTTCATGAGTCGTGCAATTACAAACTTTAAAAAAATTAAAGGGTGCTACATATGAAATTGAATTGGTACTAATCGGCAACTATCACGTATCTACATCGAGAAAAATGCTGCTAACTTGTATGTCCGCGTTTTTAGTCTATTGGTTTTATGGTTCAGCAAAAAATTTGCAACATAAACAAATGTAAGCAACATTGTCTTCGAAGAAGTGTTAAAAATGTAGCACAAAGTTTGTTGCAAATTTCATAAGGTTCTAGTTTAAGTAAAACTTAGTTTCAATCTCGCCCCACAGATGGTGGTGGTAAATTATCTACAACTCGCTGTCTAACCTTTTTTAGTTAGTCGGTTATAAAGTTTCTTGTGGCCCTAGTGGTCTTTCAAGTCACCGGACTTGTTTAGTTTAGGGCGAGCGCAGAAGGCGCCCAGCCAGGAGCAAAAAGTGTGGTTGCAACGAGCCTAAGGGCTCCCCCGCCGGTAAACCGGCGGAAGGAACGGACCTCGGTTTAGGGCGTTGCATTGGGGGGATACCGCGGGATCGCGAGTCGGCGAGTGTTATAAAGTTGTCAAACAAATGTTAGTTCCGTGCAGTACCTACAGTTAATCAATAGTTTAATCACAACCTAGTTTTTATATTTTATTAAATATTTATTGCTGGCATTCTTATTTGAGCTTATTGAATCACTCCACGCATTCTACGAAACTGAATGTATTATTAAGTTGTGCAACTATATTATTGACTTGATTTATTATATTTTATGTTGTGAATATATGAATAATTTGCATGAAAGCCAAATGAAAAGCTGATATTATGACATCAATTCAATGATAAGCACAAACGTAAATTGACTCGAACGCTTCAATGTGAAGATGATAGAAGTTGACTGTAACAAACCGGTTTTGCTGAAAACTCGAATATATAGTGTTTATTTCTTTCGGCTTTATTTGTACGGCAAAATAATGCAGAGAATATATACCGAATCGCATGTGAGTAGCACCTTTCACTTATTACAAATTTCAATTGTTAAATTGATAAAAAATATTGTTATCGGGTATTCTAGATGATTAATAGTTGTTTAGAATATTTATAAGGGGTTTTCCAATAGGGACTTGACAACTTTGAATTCAATTTGTGAACGCACCCTTTCACTAATCATCGAACTGTCACTGTCAATTTATTCAGTAAACTTAACATTTTCATCATGGTAAAGTACACGAACGAACAACGTCTGCAAATTATAAAAAATTACTACAGAAATTCGGAGTCGGTGACCGCTACTTTAAGAGCGTTAACTCCGATTTTCGGTCGTAATTCTCGCCCTAGTAGACAGGCAGTAACAAGTTTAGTGCAAAAATTTGAGTCTACATATTCGTTGTGTGATGTTGCCGTGCCAGTGAGACAACGGGTTGGTCGAAGTGTCGAAAATATCGCTGCCGTTGAATCGTCCGTAGCAAATGATCCAAAGCAGTCAATTCCACGGCGTTCTCAAGAGTTGGACATCGCCCAGACCACTTTATGGCGAATTTTGCGTAAGGATCTTGGTTTACACCCATACAAGATCAAGCTGACTCAGGAATTGAAGCCGATGGACCATTTGAAGCGACGTACGTTCTCCGATTGGGCTCTGGAAAAGATGCGCCAAGATGATCAATTTCATCGCAAAATCATCTTCAGTGACGAAGCTCATTTTTGGCTCAATGGGTTCGTCAATAAGCAAAATATGCGTTATTGGTCGGGTGAAAATCCACATGTGCTTCATGAAACACCACTTCATCCACAAAAAATTACTGTTTGGTGCGGTTTGCATGCCGGCGGCGTCATAGGGCCATATTTTTTCGTCGACGATAATGATCGTCACGTTACTGTGAATGGTAATCGTTATCGCGCCATGATTACCGATGATTTTTGGCCCGAATTGGAAGATATGGACTTGGACAACATGTGGTTTCAACAGGACGGTGCCACAAGCCACACAGCACACGTTACAATCGATTTATTGAAGAGTAAGTTTGATGAGCGTGTTATCTCAAGAAATGGACCAGTCGATTGGCCGCCTCGTTCGTGCGATTTAACGCCTCTAGACTTTTTTCTTTGGGGCTATGTCAAGTCATTGGTCTATGCCAACAAGCCGACGACGTTGGAAGAGCTCAGAGCCAACATTGAACGCGAAATAGCAGCCGTTTCGGCCGAAATGTGTGGCCGAGTCATCGAAAATTGGGTCCAACGAATCGACCGCTGCAAACGTGCCCGCGGTGGCCATATGAACGAAGTCGAGTTCCATTCATAAATGTTTTGATTGTACTTCAACCCGATAATAAAGTTTTTGAAATATCTCAAATGGTTTGCATTTTATTTTGAAAAAAAGTTGTCAAGTCCTTATTGGAAAACCCTTTACATAATTTAAGTATTTGTTTTGCTCTTCTTTAACTGAGCCCGTGTTCCAAAACATGCGATATTCGCTCTGACAATTAAATATGGTGTACCTTTTTTATAACACACAATAAAAACAAAGCCTGGGACCAAGCATGATTTAGATTGTTAAAGCTATATTTTTTTTAAATCTATTATTTTATCGACATAAATCGCTCTTTGAAAATCTTCTTCCTTTGTCTCCTTCTGTAATATGAAGATAGAAATCAGTGTGTCAGGGAGCGATGTTTTGGAATTCGGCCTTATTTCATTGAAGTAGAAATTAATTTCGGAATAATTCATATTGGATAGCGCGCAAATTAGGTGGATTAATTCAATTTTGAACTTATTTCTTTAGGAATATAATTTTTAATTGCGTTAAAGCTAATTAACATTTTTGAAATCTTTCTAGTCGAAAACATAGTATTTCAAACTATTGTTATCGTGGTTAAATATATAAACAGGTTATTCGCGATTTTTATTTGAACTAAGCTTTATGTAATTTTGAGGATTGCAGAGTATATTCTTTCGTAATTGTAATCGGTTATTTTGAACACAATTTAATCAATTCTGATATTTTATTGCTAATTGTAAGTCATTTTTTTTTTAATAGAAAGAAGGTGGCAAACGAGCATACAGTCCACCTGGTGGTAAGTGGATACTGTCGCTCATAGACATCCGCGATACATGCCAACATTAGTCCAAAATGACAAACTGGCACGCCCCCGGATACGCTGCCTACCTTTGTTGATGAAAGAATGAATTTGGAGAAAGGATTGGGGACGTGGGGAGGGATAGGATTGGAAAGGGGTCTGGCATACTTCAATCACTAGCGAAACACGTACATACATTGAGGAATATGATAAAGTGGGAAATGCAGTACATTTCAAGGTAGTATTCTGTGAGAGGGGTAACGAGGCCAGTCGAGTGCGCCCAGCGGCTGTTGGATTGCAGCGTGCACTCTCCCCCTCCTCATTTACTCAGTTACAGATACATTACGAAAACATTGGCCATCGATTAATGCGGAAACACCCGAACGCGTTATCCGCGTCTAAGAATTACCATAGCTCTAATTGCATACTTTATTACGAGATACTTTATTGCACAGGCGTTCGTGTTTCCAGATTAGCCGATGGCCAATGTTTTCGTAATGTATCTGTACATAACATTTTATGAAACTAATAATAGATCCATTGTCTGCGATTCTAATTATGTAACCCTAGATTTGAAAAATAAAATAGTACTTCAGCGTTGTGCACTGAGAATTGATACAATGTGGAAATAATCATTGCACTTTCCATTATATAGAAAAAAAATAAAATGGAAAAAATCAACATTCATAAAGTGGTATACGGGTAACATTGTTGTTTATATTTTGTTATCTTTTTCTTTTTTGTAAATAAAAGATTATATTACAGTTGAGAAACTTTTTATTAATAAAAAATACATACATTAACCCTTATAACAGAAAATATAAAACAAATCAATGTATAGAGAAACATGACATTTTTGTAGCTACATTGTAGAGATACTTATGGTATAGTAATTTTACCAATTATCCATTCTTGATATTTTATGTGCAGAATAATAAATAATTATAAATTTCACCGAGTATAAATAAATAATATATATAATTAAAGAGTTATTCTATAAGAGTTTTGGTCTTTTATATTTCTATACATATTATCATAAATAAATTTAAGTTGGATGATCAATAACGACACAAGAAACATATTTTGTAAGGTCTTCTCACATAACAACACCTAGACAACAGTTTATTTACTTTTAAATTAAATTATAATTATACACGTAATGAAATTGCTCTAAAATTGAGTTGAAGTACAAACTTCTTGACCAGGGCCGTCTTTACCAGGGGGTGCAAGGGGTGCGGTGCACCCCGGGCGCCCCGCGCCCGGGGGCGCCTGTCGAGCGCTGAATTCAGTGCCGGCTTTACCTATGGTGCAGGGGGTGCGGTGCACACGGGCGCAGGGTCTTAGGGGGCGCCGAGCGCCGCTCGCGACACCTCCAAAGAGTTCAAAACGCCTACTAGAGGGCGCCCTGCACCCGGGCGCTACATGAGCTAGAGCCGGCGCTGTTCTTGACCTTACACATACTATAACTTATAGTATAGTATTAGTCTTTTCGCATTAAGAGCGCAGTGACTCGTCGCGCAAGACTATAGGCGTTAATTTTTTAAACCAATAGTGTTTCTTAGAATTCTTAGATCTGTTTCAGTCAGCACATCTCACTCTATACTTCGTGCGTGTCAGACGTGCCTATTGTTTCGTAAAGTTCTACGTGTTTTATATCGATTTTAAAATAAACACTCACTGATTATATAATTATTATTAAAAATAAAGTGGATCAATAATAATACACGTTGGAGTAAGGAAATCTATTCATTATTATAAATAAATCTTATGTAAAACGGGTTACTCACGATTTATTATAGCCGATATTTGGGTCCAGTTACATGAATCGTGGTCGCGACGAGACTGCGGAGGTGAAGGTGTTGCTATTAACAGACTGTTTACCCTCCATCGTGTTCGTTTTTGATCCACCTACTCACACTGAATTTGTTTTAATTGATTAAGTTCCTTGCACACTCAGTATATCGAAAGCTAACGCACTCTGATAAATAGTTACACGGAACTTCCCACCACCACCCAAGACACTTAGCGTCTGTTGTCACATTATTTACCAATCGCGCCTACGATCCATGCGATGAGAAACATCTGTCGATGATGACAAACAGGTGAATCAAAAACGAACACGACGTAGGGTAGACAGAATAGCAACACCACCTTCACCCGCCACCGCACTCTCGCCGCGACCACGGCTCATGTAACTGGACCCAAATATCGGCTATAATACATAAATAATAAATCGTGAATAACCTTCATATACTGGATATATCAATGAGGACATGCTTTTGATGAGTCACAGTATTCTTAACGCGAACAGACCGTGACCAATCGAGCGTTCGAACAGATATAAACTCCTTTGCAGTTCAATATCGACATATTCAATAAAAGGCTGAGTGGTACCAACCGCAAATATAACGTTGTAAAATAAAACTGTTTTTGTAGCTAATGTAAAGGAATTTGAACGCTAAGAAAGAGGTTCAAACCTTTGTGGCATAGTCCTGAGCCGCCATATTGATGTTTTTATAAAAACTGCGACGCACTATGGGACCTACATTATCCGCGGGGACGCATACAGACAAACAAAAACTGTTATGTGATATTATGTCCAAAAGTGTCACGTTACCGAGATATTACGATTGAAAGATCGCTATATAAGCGTATGGACCTTAGCAATTCTCATCTCAGTATATAATCAAAATGTACAAATCATTGCTTTTACTAATCAAATAACTATTTTTACTTACTTTTGTATGTGCTGTTAAAAATATAAAGATATATATATATACCGATATAAAGTCCCATCGCCCGATGCAGTTTTGAAAAAGATCAATATGGCGGCTCAAGACTATGCCAACCTCTTAAAGTGAAATATTCAAGCCCCTTTAATATCGTGCAAACGCTCGATCCGTAAATAATTTACACTGTAGTGTAGTTACGAGCGTAGTGTGTACAAGGAAGCCAATTAGCTGTTGGCTACGTGTTTACGTTTCGGCGGCGGCATGATGTCCGAATCGTCGTGGAAGCGATGGTTGTCTATAAAGTCTAGGAGACGCTCCTTTGTTACTGGATTGCGTATGCTTTCGCACACAGCTGTGGAATGAAGCAATCGTGGAATCTTTAATAATAATAATATTAAGAAAAAGTAAAAATACAGTGAGAAGAAAACATAACTATTACATAGCTTGTGGCAGTGCAAATACAGCGGTGAAAGTAGTAAGTACCCAAAAGTAGTAAGACCTGTGCATTCCTCAAAAACTGCATTGAAGCATATTAATACGCAAGATTACAATTTACAATATATAAAATATAAAACTTTTTAATTAAAATAAAATATGAACTTAAAAATAACTTTTATAATTAAAATATAGGTTAAAAACCGAACTTATTAAACCTCGTAGTTACAGAATAATTATTTGCTGATCTGTCAACAGACTTGAAGTTTCAATATGGCCACCGTTAGTTCTTTTTTGTTTTATTTCACACATGTACTTTAATAATATTGTCTTTAAAAATTTCGATTAAAACAAACGTAATAATTCAATAACTCACCCATAGCAGTCTTATAGCTGTTCGGATATGACTTGTCCGTCCGTTCCCTCATGAACACCCACCGGTTATTCTCGAACTTGCACTCTATGATCTTATTGTTTAGTTCCTTTATCTCTTTTGTGACGCGCATTGAGGCGAATGGTCGTTCGAATGAACCGACATATAAATGACCCATTTTGGTTTGTAACATGCTGCAAGAAAGATTAAAAAAAAAACTGTATTAAATGGTTACTTGTTTGTTACTGCATTAAATGGCCACCGTATGGTCACATCTTTCGTCTCTTCTATAATATTAAAGCGACCTGTTACATGGTACAACTGCTATGTTCAACTTGTACCATGGGGAATTTTATCCCGGACTTTGGTACTTAAAGAGATATCAGATTTCTGCACACATACCAGAAACCTAAGTACAATAATGTATATGGAACGAGATCTTGGAAATATATCCTATCTTCAATACTTAACGAACTACCAACTGAGCTTCAGAACCTATACACCAGTGAAGTCAAAATTAATAAAATTCATGGTAGGTTTAAATCTTATTTGATTAACATAAGTAACAAAAACGACTCGCCACCACCTTATAAACCTTGCGGGTTTCCGTGGGTGACGACACCAAAGTAATTTAAAAAATTGTAAATAATATTTTGGACATAGAAATAAATGAAAAAAAAAAAGAACTGATCTAAAGAACAACCAAAAAATTATTTTAATGTGTTCCCCGGCGTACAGCTTATTGAATGTATACAAAGTTAGTACTAATGTGGGTAGTCTAAAAATTTAATAGAAAAGTTTGTATTATTATGTACTTATTACTTATTTAACACATACATGTATATATCCTTAAAATAAATCTTATAATTGAACTTTTCCTTGAACTCTTGTCGAACTAAACTCTCTCAACTAATCTATTATTATGCAAATAGTTGTACTAATGGACATAGATATAAACTTCCCCATAGTACAACTGGAAAGTTATTCCACTTGGAAAAAAATACGCCCATGGTACGACATAGAAGTTGTGCCACGGAGAACGAGTTATTAAAAAAAAATAACTTACCCCTGCCCACCTTCCGTTACAATCTTCACTTTGAAATCAACACTGTTCATGTCAGACGGCTTCCACTTTAACACGTCATCGGACTGACCTGATACATACGGCTGAAATAATAAACCATTTTATAAGTTCAAAGTCAAATATAGCTTTCCCAGGGTCGCCAGTAGAAATCTAATCAATCGATCAATAATTATTGATTGCGTAAGAACAGGTTACAAAAAATAAGCAAAGGGGATAAGCGCGCCTTCTGTACGCATTTTCCTTTGTAATTTTATCCTTTGTGTGTACAATTTATTGTAATAAATAAATAGGTATTTATTACTTTGCAAACATAAATATGTAGTAATTGAGTATTAATGTGATTGTTAATATATCAATTATATATCAAAATACAATTATCACAATATTAATACAATCTCAGAAAAAATACCGTAAGAATGAACTTGAATCATAATTACCTAATCAAAACGTACACTAATAAATTTCACAATACATATGTCAACATTAAATTTAAGGGTAACTCTCGTCCAAGTGACAACATAGCATTAGGTGAACATATTTTAGTTTAACTCGATTACCCACCTTCTATAGTGCACAGATAAATATTCAGATAATATTAAGAAAATATAAGCAAGGCTGATGGCATGCGCCGGTCAAAAGGAACATTTTAGAGAAAAAAATGTTCAGACAAATGTGGAGCTTTACGGATTTATGGCTCGTAATAACAATGGAAAATTTATGAATTCGCGTCATTAGTATTATAATTTTACTTTACTGCATCAACTCTAACCCACAGCGCAAAAGTTGACTGGGAGATAATGCTTCAAGGCATTAAGTTCGCCTTTTGTGACTCTGTGAATAGATCTTTTTTACGAAATATTCCAATTTTTTTGAGTTTTTACCTAATTTTTGTTAAAAAATGTTGCTAATTATTAGGCCCATAAAATGACACTTGTAAGAAAATACATAGCATTATATTATGTCAATTAACTAAGAATTATGAACAGATTGTATTTATAAATAGAAGACGGCAGACGAATATTCAGTTCACCCGAAGTGGATACTACACATGTCAACATCGGTCCAGAATGACAAACGCCTGCACGGCCTCCTGGATGCGTTGCCTACCTTTTAGAAATTTTGGATTGGATTTGAAAGGGTTAGGAAAATCGGAAGGGATGGGAATGGGCTCCGGCATATCTGGCTCTCTACCGAAACACGTATGTAAATTGGGGAACTAAGATAATAAATGGGACACGCAGTATAGGTGAGAGTAGTGTGATGCGAGTCACGTGGCCAGTCGAGTGCGCACAGCGACTGTGAAATTGCAGCGTGCACACACACCCTCTCGAAACAATTTGTTATAATAACATACTTGGACTTTATGGCGGGAACTCGAGAAGTGAAGTTGAGTTTTCGTTTGAAAAAATGTGTAGGTACTGTACGTTTTGTGATTTAATAGTGATTTATTAAACTTAAAAGTATTTTTGTGCGTAATGTTTGTGATAATCAAATAAAACCATAGGACTGCCTTTTTTCGTGTACTTCCAAGGAGTCCTCTTCTGTCCTCAGTAAACCTACTATCACTTTATTGAGCGGACTCCTGACTTACTTCAACAGGACTGGACATTGACAGGATACATTTTGTTTATTATGAAGAAAACTTGACACTGGCAGAACGTGCTAATTGCACCATTGCCATATATAAAAGAAAAAAAAAGACATTTATATTAACAAACACGGCTATTATATTAACACATTAATATAAACATTATATTAATACATTATACAATTACCTCCTTAGAAGGTTGAAATATCAATCCATCGGGCTCATGTGACAGCATTTTTGCAAATTTCTCTCCGAGTAATGAGTGTGTATTCGATAGTTCCCAAAATTGCTTCAATCTGACGCTGAATGGCTCACTCTTTTTGTTTAAAATGCCTTCTTTGAACGCTCGGATTCTGTAAGAAAATAATGATGGGCAGTTATTGTATGAATCCCAGCCTGACCACCAATACTATTGTAATGTACCCATGTCAACTTATTGACTATAAACTGTAGTTACCATAAATACATGTTTTGTTTCCCAGATTAATGAGATATCTATAAAGTGCCCGTAAATAAAAAGCTTAATAGTAAAAATCGGGCCCTAGTAAGATCCGAGGCTATAACGCCTGGATCATGTACAACCTTCGGTGTACTCGGATGGTAGATTAGACGCCCTGGATAGAAAAGTCCGCTCAACCATGTCTCTCTACAGGATACACCACAAGGCTATGGTGCTTATGTCGTTTCTCCCTTATACATTTCTGAGATTTTTATCATTTATTTTATTAACATATCTGCCCATTTCTCCGGTACCTTAGGGCCCTGTTGCCATAATAAAAATTGAAGCTTATGTTAAAAGCGTTCATTTGGTATTCATGTAGCTTGTTTTGGATATACTGGCCAAAATGTCGATAACATAGCGGCTACCACAAGCCCCGAGAAACTGTACCACCTCTAAAAGTGCAAAGCGGCTACCACAAGCCTGTACCACCTCTAAAAGTGCAAAGCGGCTACCACAAGCCTGTACCACCTCTAAAAGTGCAAAGCGGCTACTACAAGCCTGTACCACCTCTAAAAGTGCAAAGCGGCTACCACAAGCCTGTACCACCTCTAAAAGTGCAAAGCGGCTACTACAAGCCTGTACCACCTCTAAAAGTGCAAAGCGGCTACCACAAGCCTGTACCACCTCTAAAAGTGCAAAGCGGCTACTACAAGCCTGTACCACCTCTAAAAGTGCAAAGCGGCTACCACAAGCCTGTACCACCTCTAAAAGTGCAAAGCGGCTACTACAAGCCTGTACCACCTCTAAAAGTGCAAAGCGGCTACCACAAGCCTGTACCACCTCTAAAAGTGTGGACTCGCCAACCCGCTTGGCCAGCGTGGCGTTATAAATCCCTCATGCACAAGACACGAGGAAGCCCTCGTGCAACAGTGGATACTGAAGGGGCTGGTTGCATTACATTGATCAACTGAACTTTTGCAGGATTATACACTTGTTTTGCGTTCTTATACGAGTTATTACGATGATTTTTAAAGTATGTACATATTTGTTGATCTAACTAAATGAATAAGGTTTCCATTCATATATCTGTGACGTCAAAGAACTGTCGTTCCCCTATAGAACTGGATATGTTCAGATTATTTTCTCCTTAAAATTCCCGACCATTCTTTCACGTTCAATACTGTCAAAGCGGTTCGCTTATGGAATCTGGTTTCTCTATAAAAGTGTGCCGCCAAAGAACTGGTAGGGTTTTTGGGAATCAAACCCGCCACCAAAACAGGCAGATGCAGCATCAACAGGGCTAATCGGTTGTCAATAAATAATAAAATAATGTATGTATGTATGCAATTGCCCAATCTACCTTTATTTGATATTGTTATCTATTTTCTCGTTACCACCCAAAGGTTGCCCGCAACAGATCGCTTCGGTAAGGCCACCTGTTGTACTTTTCGTGTTACTTACTTGAATTGTCCATTTGCAACATGTGTTAGTGTACAATAACGACTTTATCTAACTAAAACCACCTTTTCCTCTATGTATCACATACCTCGGTTTAACAATCTCATCGTCGATGCACTGCAGCCGGATCGGGAAGAACTCCTTTTTAGCCACGTCCTGTCCTTCGAACTTGATGATATCGTAGCACAAGTATCGAGGTATCTCTTTACCATCCACTTTGTCGATCACCATTTCCTGAAGTTTTACAAATGTTTTTAATACTGTCAAGTAGATTAATAGGGTATTCGACGCTTTTTAAACTAAATAACTCAATTTCTTCTTCTTCAAGATATGGGGTTTTTCAAGAGAGCTGTGAATAGGATTTTACAAGGTCGGCGCCTCGCCCGCATACCCCCTGATGTTGTAGGTGTCCATGGGCGGCGGCGGTAACACTTACCATCACGTGTGACCGCTTGCTCGTCCGCCCACTTGTCTATAAAAAAATAAATAAAAAAAAGTGAAGATATAGTTTCGTTTTGGCAATTAAAGAGCGCGCGTCTGCCTTAAATTGAATGAGTGACAAAGATAGTGATTTATAATTCTTCGATAAATTTAAAAACTTTGTAATATATATTTATTTTATTGTCTAGTTGTTGAAGAAGCCATGAAACATCAATTTAAATAAAATCAACTGTGAAGATATATCAACAAAAATATATATATAAGCTCCTACAAAAATAGTGTAAAATGTTTTAAATATGGTCAATCTGTACACTAAAACTATTATAATATGTATAATAACTAACAATTAACATGTATTTTATAATTTTTTATTACATTAAAAATAAATAATCGCTATAAATAAAAATGTAAACGTTCATTTGTTCAAAATCAAATCCTTCGAACACACATTCGAAATTCGAAAGATAAGCTCAAAGTGGCCACTATGAACAAACAGCGATTTCATACGTAATGACCTAATAAATTGCAGGATAAATCAATGAAATGTTGGTTATGAATACTTCCACATACTTACACCATCTAGTAATGTATTCTTTAGATGTCTTCGAAGATCGTCTTTGTGTAAGAACCTAAGTCCGAACACCCGAAATACGCAGTTGTCTCTGTCTATCATGTACACTTCCTCTTTGCCGTCTATTAACATCATGTATCTGTTAAAAAAGTTTATAAATAATATGTTAAAGAAAAATCAAACATAATATGTATATGGGGGGACGGGGGGGGGGGGGGTACTGGTTTTCCATTTTGGTATTCAAATAAAATTAATAAAAAATCTTAATATTTTATTAAGTAATATAGTTTCCATCATGATCTGTCATAGATGATCAGGAAAAGTAGGGGCCTTTCTCACCACCACCTGATACTTTATCTTCTGATAAGGTAACTGGTTAATAATGTGATAGATAAATTAGCTGCCAATTAAATCTAGCTGATACTGTATCTGTAATGTATTATTATACTCTTATTTTGACAAATATTATTTTACAATCTATACTAATATAATAAAGAGAGTGCGAATTTTGTGAGTTTGTGTGTATGTGGAGGGTAATCTCCGGAATCACTGCACCTATTTGAAAAATTCTTTCACCATTTGAAAGGTGCATTATTCCAGATGGACATAGGCTATATATTATGTTCAAAAAACACAGCTAGTGTTGAATAAAAACGTTACACGTTTTTTAGATATTGAATTATATCTTGTTTATATTTAGATTATTAGATTAGATTAGATTTATATTAGACTAGCAAAACCCCGCAAACGTTGTCCTGCCATAGAAGTTAATGTGCTGCAGCACCATTTAGTGGTGAGTTATAATAAAGTCGATAGCTCGAAAATATTCTCCAAATACCCATGTATACCAATTTTCATGGCGATCGGTTGAACGGTATAGAAGTTGATGTGCTGCAGCACCATTTAGTGGTGAGTTATAATAAAGTCGATAACTCGAAAATATTCTCCAAATACCTATGTATACCAATTTTCATGGCGATCGGTTGAACGGTATAGAAGTTGATGTGCTGCAGCACCATCTAGTGGCGAGTTACAACAGAGTCGATAGAATAAAAACCTTCTCCATGTAAAAATACATATATGTGCCAACTTTCATGGTGATCGGTCAAACGGGTGTCGAAATCTATTAACATCAGATTACCAACATCCTCTTTTATATATATAGATTAGATATCTGGACCAATAATATATTTTTTCCAATAATATTTTTTTTACTGTGGTCATATTCATGTCAATGTTTCTTTGAGCTACATAACCCTTAAGTTGCGACAATAATTTCAATTCAATACATAACCCTTAATTTCAATCGGATTAAAATCCGGTCGATATGGCGGTAATCTCAATACAGTGTGTCCATATCAGCTAAAATTTTGTCAATACAATCCAAAAATATTTCCTTAAGACGAAGTGTAACTTGGTAAATTTGTGGTTTTGTCCAAGTTGGATCAACGTTAATATCATGTTCAGCCAACCAGTTTATCATATCTCGCTTCAATGTATTCGAATTCTGTGGCTTTTCCACATATTTATTATGATATCAATGAGTAACCTATACCGAATTTTTAGGTAAGTTAGTAATCAATTGATTACGTAGCCATTTTTCATAATTGACGCTGTTCATCTCTTTAGGATAGTCTCTGTCTCCATCAAAATACCTGTTGTTGTTAGTTTTAGTGAACGTCAAACCCAACTAATGAAGAATTTTTCGTAATGTACTCTCGCATCCTTTGAAATCAATGGCTTCTATTAGTTTCAATTTTAAAGATTTGAGGGTGCACTTGCTTAAACCTCAAATGAAAATTATGCACCATTCTTCTTACAACAGAATAGTCAAAATCGTCAAGATTAAATAAGATTTTTTTTCGGTCTACCTTATTTTGAGTTTCTGGTGAATTCGAGCTGTCGTCATAAACCCTTTTACTGATCTTTGTACGGGAAAGACAAGTTGCATCACGAACTCTTTGTTGTATCTTGTTAAGATAGTTTTTCTTGGACGTATTTTTAAATTTTGTTCGTTCAGTTAAAGAATAAAGATACATATATAATTAAAAATAATTTCACCGGCTTTTTTATTTATAGGTTTTCCTTGTCTTGAATTCTTCGGCATATTTATGAAAGCGACTTTTAAAGTTGACTGTAGTGCATAATAATGTGGCTTTTTAAGGCGTTAGTGAAGGATTTTGATATCCATCACAACATCGTTACACTGACAGGATACCTTTTCGAAAGTTAAATATGAAAAGGTAATTAAAATGAGGTCGGTAACAGTTGATGAAAGCAAATTTATAAAATATTAACTAAAATTTATTATCGATTGAAAAACATATTTTGGGGGTATTAGTAGCTCTATATATTTATGAATTCGACGTTTGACGAACGTTATACTTCTCTATTAAGATCTTTCTAATGCAATGTCGCGAGATTTAGTAACTGAATCTGAAACCTTTTCTTCAAACCTTCATTCCAATGCAAGACTTCATATTTTGAGTAATTTCAGTAAAAAGTACTCACCTAACACCATCAGCTTTCCACGACACCCTATAAGGCTTATCATGCAGCTTCCATATATTAGTCATGTCCATAGACACTGGTTGGGCTCCAGGAAAGCCACTCATTTTCCAATGACAAAAGTCCTGGGCCTTCTTTTGTACTTCGCTAAGTCTTGGTTGTGTGGTGAAAGGCTCTACACCACGGACACTTGGCATGAATACTGTCTTTTTTATGTTGGCTTCACGTTTCCTTTTGCCTTCTTTTTGGATGGGGCTGCAATGTAGGTTTTGAATAGCTATTATAAATTATCTATATATATATATATATATGTAATAAAATCGTAACAGCCGTGTCTGTACAAGAAATATTTTTCGAAAACAGTGGTTACAATATAAAGTATGAATGATATTGAGTAATAAGAACATCATTCGCAATGTCTAAATTAAATCCGGCGCTCTATCTGGGACACCCCTTATAATATAAACAAACATGGCGGCATGAGGTCTGACACAGCACTAAATTAATTTAATTAGTTGCCCTCATTATTTGATTTAAGGCCGTGTTAGTTTCCTCAGGCCGCCATGTTTGTTTTTGAACAAATTGGATTGGAACAGAATATACAAACAATTATTTAGCACGTGCTTTTTAAGACAACGTGCACTGGGTAGTAACATCATTTGAATTTCACACATATTTTTCTATTTAAATGGGGCTCAGCGCGTGTGTTTTACCTTGTTTATTTTACTCGACGTTTCAGCTGAGTTGCACCAACCATGGTTACGAGCTGACTGAAGTGGCGGGCAGTCCACGAGTCCACATATCGCAGCTGTGAGAAATCGCCAGACGAATAAATCGACGATAGCGGACCATGTACTCAACGCCGAAATTAATCACTGAATAGAAAGAGCTCCACAGTCCAAAAATCCTCTCCACTGATCTCCACTATTTCTCTAGGATTGTGCGTGAAGCAATTGAAAGCAAGAAACATAATAAAAAATCCAGAAGATGGATACAAATTGTCCTTGACATGGAATTAATAAGTTTAATAAAATTAAACCTCGCCACTATTCGTCTGACGCTATTTCAGATATTGTGAGTGTTGTGTGCCGCAACTTTCTGGACTATGAAGACCAAATGCGGGTAACTGATGAAACTGCTCGACGTGGGCTACCCTACTCGCCTCTTCAGTTAGCTTATGACCATGGTTCGTGCAACCCAATCGAAACGTGGAGTAAAATAAATAAGGTAAACTTATGCATTGAAGACCCGTTTAAATAGATTAATAGGAACTTATCAACCTGGTAAAATGGGAACTTACTTTGACGATGTTTGTGATAGATCACTCTGTGAATTACTGGGTGTGTCATCATCGTCAAAGTCAACCTCTTCTTCCTCTGAAAATAATAATAACACAACAATAACGCCACATTTAATGCCTCATACTAGAATTTCCTATGTCATGGATCCAAAGACATATAAAGAGATCACAGCAAATTGAAATAATGTTCTTCTTAATATTACTCTGAGAATTGACTAAATGTAAAAGGAGCATAGTCAGGAGTTGCAAGAGATGAAAGATTTTCTAATGTCCTGTTTTTAGTAGTGTCATCTAACATATTAGAAGATGAGAAGTGTTGATTTACCGAGTCAATGTTTAAATTGTTTGAAATTTAATTCTGTCAGGATTTAACAACTCCCAGCGACTTTAAAAAATTTCAGACATGGACTGTGTCATGGACATGTCATGGCGTCGTCGTGCATCCCTACACACCTTATTGCAGCGATTTCTCGCAAGTTTGTATTTTCTTTATGTACAGTGTTTGAGGGATTATTTTTGTACTTAGCTTTAGCGTGTCTTTTTATTTATAGGAGACCTAATCTCATTCGTGAGCTAAGGGGCAGGAAGATGCCTCACTCTCACAGGTCTAACACCTGTTGTTTATCCTATAGTTGAATAAGAGAATTATTTAGAAGAGCAAGTTGCTCATCAACAGTGTGTGCATTTAAAACAATCAACCAGTCGAGGTTCAGAGCATCCTTTCGCAGTTCGTCTAGATTACTCTAGATCCATTACTCCAAAGTTATGCTGCAAAAAAGTTCTATACCTAACCTTAGGCAGACGAATTTTATATGACATATAAAGTAAGTTGTGACACAAGAAGGCATCTGCAGCATCTAATATACTGACCATATTTAGCAACATGGTCCTCAGAGGAAACCATAATCAGATCAAGAAAAGGAGGGGAACAGTTAGGAAAGTGATGGGTTGCATTAAAGGTAAGTAATTGCATATTGCTGCCACACACAATAGACTGCAAGGTCGCCAGTCCTTAAGCAGACTCATATTAAAGTCACCCATAATGATAATGTATTCATAAAGAGGAATTACATTTTCTAAGATGTTCTTGAACTCGGAGAAATAATTGATGATAAGGGACGGACAATCCGAGGAGAGCTTTTTGCTGGCTAATAAAACTTCTATAAGAAGATATTCCACTGCATCAGATGAAGAAGACGATTTGACATATGTACAATGGAATAAGGAATATGAGCGCGAAGATATACTTCAACCTACTCTACCGACGCGGTCCTTGCAAATTAATTGAAAACCCAGTAAAGAATAAGACGTGGATGGAAGACAAGGCTTCAGCTGGGATTCGGAAACCAAAATGTCATGGATGTGATTACTGTCAAAAGTGGCTAGTAGATCAGAATAATGTGCAGGAATGCTCTGTGCATTTAAGTGAACAATATTGAAATTTCGTGAATAAACTCCATAAACACACCGAATCAATAATGTTTGAAAGCGGCAAGACACTGAGAACTGAACTGAAATAAGAATTGCAGAAAAGCGGTAAGTTGAGCTTATGAGTGAAGGACTACGAATGACTAATCTAAGTAAATTTTTTGTAAAAAAAAATCCATATTGGACAGAAGCCTTTTTTTTTCAAAAAGAAAATTGATCAAGTCAGTGCCAAATACCAGTCTGAATAACAAGATCTTTTAAAAGCTCCGAAACAAGAAAAAATAACTTAATTCTTTAAGCCACTGCCTAAGACTTAACAATGTTAATTTTGTTAAGGAACTTTAATTTTTTATCATTGCAACCAGCCCTTTCAGTGTTCATTGTTGGACAAGAGCCTACCCATGCACATTGTTTTCTGCATAAGGGATGCAAGGCCTTAAAACGCAACGCTGGCCAAGTGGTTTGGTGAGTCCTCTCTTTTAAAGGTGGTGTAGTTGTTCCTCAGAGCTTGTGGTAGCCGCTATATTCCTTAGTCGCCATTTACGATACCCAAGACATTTACGTATCTCTTAGAAACCCATATAATTTCCCATTCCTTATTCACGGTTACGTTCCGTAAATACGCCGCGAATAAGGAGCTTTGACTGTATTGCTATATTCTAACTCAATATACAATTTAATACAGACACATTTAAATACAATATAATGTAGTAATATATTATTGGTCATATTTCCATTATAAGAGGATGGTAATTTGTAAATTTACTGTATATTACTGTAGTTAAAAAGTAGAAAACGGGACAGTTTATAAAACATACCAATGCACCAATCAGGTTTGGGAGGAGCTGCTGGTGTGAACTCTGGATCATCGTAGCGTTTATACAACTCGTGAAGATAATCCTGTTTATATATTCCTGGGTGCCTAAAAAACTTTTTAATATAAATATTTTTGGAATAATTATACTTTGACTATCTTTTAATTACCAGTTTCCATTATGTACTCCTGGCTGTATGGTGTTGTGTGCCTTTAATACTCAATACTTTATTGCATTCCATAAGGTGAAACTTATATTGGTGAACTTAAAAATTATGAGATCAATATGAATTAGCAGAATAGTACCATACCACCTCTTCCCGTTGGTGGTAAAAAGCGATTAAGGAATAACAAAGTGGCTACTACAAGCCCTGAGGAACTATACCACCTCTAAAAAAAGTGAACTTACTAACCGGCATGGCCAGGATGGAATCCTTCATGCACAAGACAATGTGCATGAGGAGGCCTATGTACAGCAGTGGATGTTAACAGGCCTGATTATCATTATGGTTTTCTGCATAGATGATGGGATATGACCTTCCAAGGGGATGGAAGTGTCTGAAAGTTGACTGACAGAATCGGAAGAATCTGCATCTGTCTTCAGACAGCCTGACACAAGGTTACATATAATTGAGTAGCCAACTTGCAGAAGTCACTAATTTGTCAAAACCAAGTATTACATAAAATGAAATAATAAGCCTTAATTAGGTATAAAATTATCTGATTGCTAAAAATAAAATATTATTGGAAGGGTAGTCAATTAAATAAAAATTAAAAATAATACAGAAATGCATGTTTTTTCTCGATGATTGAAATTTTCACATTTAATTTGGTGAAAAGGTCATATACCAGTACTCAATTAATGTAACTCTAACATTAACTGTTAAATAATAGCTTATTTATATATAAAAACGGTTACTTACCGCATTTTAGCAAACTCCGAGACAGCAAATTCCACACTGCAGTCCATCTGATCCACCATGTAAGATACAAGGAGAAAGCCAGTTCTGTTAAATCCGTGAGTACAATGAACCCCAATCACCTCGAGTGGATGTTGACTGATGAATTTGCTTACCAGGTGTATGAATTCTCTGGAATATTTACATTTTTTTAATTTTTTTATTCATTTTTTAATTAGAATAACAAAACCTAAGAGGTATCATTCATAACATTCTAAAAACTATGAGTTTGTCTAGAATGCCGATTTTGCATACAATCATATACATTAGCAGGTACTTACACAATACTATTGAAATTAATGAAGTACTTGAACAGTCATACCAAACAGTCTAAGCTCAGGAGCCTCATAAAGTTATAATACAAGTTATAATTTACTTAAAACGTGCCATTTTAATTTATTCCTTAGTTCTATTCTTTAAGGTCATTTTAAACTGAGGATCCAACTCATTTAAAATTGAACTAGATAAGAGCTGGTCCCGATTTTCAGGCTTTACGTATGTATTGTTTGCTGAAGTAGTTAATAATTTTTTCCATGTATTGTTTGCTGAAGTAGTTAATAATTGTTTCTATGTATTGTTTGCTGAAGTAGTTAATAATTTTTTCTATGTATTGTTTGCTGAAGTATTTAATAATTTTTTCTATGTATTGTTTGCTGAAGGTGTTAATAATTTTTTCTATGTATTGTTTGCTGAAGTAGTTAATAATTTTTTCTATGTATTGTTTGCTGAAGTATTTAATAATTTTTTCTATGTATTGTTTGCTGAAGGTGTTAATAATTTTTTCTATGTATTGTTTGCTGAAGTAGTAGTTAATATTTTTTTCTGTGTTATGCTTCGCGTATGCACAGGTGTACTATTAAAGTTTGAACATTATTATTAAAGAATGGTTCTTTGAGAAGATTGTACGTCATTTTTATGTGGATAGTGAGTGTATTGCAATATTTGAATAACTTTATAAAGTTAGCATATTTTTGTTTGATATTGTGAGGAACAATTGCTTGAAGAACATTTAGCTGAAAGCCTGAGATATTATTTAAGTATGTCCTGTACATATATCCGTAACTACTAACCCCATACGAGACAATAGAGTCCGCCAGTGCATTGTACAACATTAGTCGAATTTTGTATGGAACTCGATTTTTTATAAGGTATATATTAGCTAGAAATACTCTTAGTTTATCGTGAGAGTTCCAGTTAAATCTGCTGTCAATTATTAGACCAAGGTAGGTTTGTGGGTTAAGAACTTCAATCTTGTTGAGAACTGATTGTTTGTGTATTGTGTAAGCAGACATATTCCTGAGCAGTTAGATTTATATGGAAGGATCGAATGTGAATGAGCATTATAACAAGTTTATTATCAGGCCATTATTTATTGAGCTTATTAAAGTCCTAAGTATTGAGTAATCAAAATTTCTTACGTAAGTGGACATGAATAATCTATACTAATATAATAAAGAGGTAAAATTGTGTGTGTAATCTCTGGAACTACTGAACCGATTTCAAAAAATCTTTCAAAAATGGGAAGCTACATTATCCCTGTCCTAATATAGGCTATATTTTATTTTTAAATTTTGAAGAAAAAAAACTTGTAAACCGAAGCGAAGCGAGGGCGGGTCGCTAGTATACTATACTCAAAACATGTAAAAATATTACTTTGTATGTTCAAGTGAAGGAGTTTCCCCATGCCCACGACAGTTCATCTTAAGGTATTTGCAACCTTCATTTTCAATTTCTATCTTATCATAGTAACGGCTCGTGTTTGTTAAATCAATCCAGAGGCCAAGCTTTACCTAGAAAATAAAACTCCTATTAATAACACAAAACAACTGACGTATGTGTTTACAATACAAATTGGTGCATACTTTTAAACTTTTCATGTATACAAAGAGCATAGATGGTGTAAAACGATTTCCTTCAGGTACTTTATCGTTGAATTGGGGCCCTAAAGGCGTCTTGAAGGCCAGAAACTTATTAGCCACTAAGCCCGTGGCTTTCCGTGGACAATTCAGCCACCTGCTTGGCAGAGGCCCAGGATCTCTTCTAGACATTGTTAGAATGTTGTTTTAAATATAAGTAAATCCGATTTTCACTTAACAAGCATTGATGATTTGCTATTTTAGAGTGATTTATATAGAAAAAAACAAAAATTTTATAGCTCGCAGAGAAAACCTTTCTCATTCCTTCACTCAATGACTTGACTGTTGACAACAGTGTTGCCAAGTTGCCAACTACACCCTTTTTTTATACATTTAGTAGCTTTTCAAGTCACCGCACATGTATGGTTAGGGCGAGCGCAGAAGGCGCTCAGTCAGGAGCAAGAAGTGTGTTCAGCAACGAGCCTAAGGGCTCCCCCGCCTGTGAACCCGCCGAAGGAACGGACCTCGGCTTAGGGCGTTGCTTTGGGAGGGTATCGCGGGATCGCGAGTAGGTGAGAAGCGTCCAGACACATGCCGTTAACTAGTAAAAGTGTAATACACTAATACAATTTGGATATCAATCTAGCTCCTGACAAATTCTGCCACAAAATTTAGGATTACAATTTTGTCTCTATCTCACTCCAATACAGAGTGTAAAAGAGTATTCAACTATTCAACAAAGTAAATAACGTCAAAATAAAAAAACGAACAAGTTCTTGACAAAATCAATCAAGGATAATTTACTGGCACGACAGAATATTGTACGGTATGGGAAATATTGTGTTGACTTTCTGCTACCGGAAGACATGTTATAAGATTTAATTTAGACATTTAAGAACGAATGTCTTAATTTAATCTATGAACGAAGAGCATCTGCAACGAATAGACGATTCGAAGATAAAAACGAAGAGCAAACATAACTGAATCATCAAACAAATAAATATGTTAAAATCTATTGAAGCCGTTTTATTTTTAAAAAAAGCCACCGTAATTTACACCACCTAAAAATATACTATTAAAGGGTTTTTTTCCTATTATAACGTAATCGTTTAGATAAAGCAGTTAGCAACACTCCTGGACAGTCAAACTTGTCAAAATTCAAATACGTCATTAGAAAAAAAACTTTTTTTTTGTATGTATACTGTATGGATTATGAATTTTTTAAGGATTTTATGAATACCAAGTTTTTTATGTTCCTTTGATTTGATTGCTCTGGATTTAAAATCTTGATCTCTAGAAAAAACAATGGATGTGCACGCGAAAGCACGCCATGCCCTATTAACTTTTGCAAAATATAGAAACTTACAGCGCGGTCCCTGATCTAGGATGTGCACGCGAAAGCACGCCATGTTTTAATAACTTTTGCAAACTGTAAAAACTAAAACCGCGGTCCCCGATTTAGGAACGCTATTCCAGGATTTTTTGTTGAGTATTTTAGATGCCATAGGTTCTATGTTAGCCATAAACATAATAAAAGAGTATTTTATTGAATTTTTAAGTCTTGAATATAGCATTTTTTCTTAGAAAGTGTATGAAAAAAGTATTGTGTCTTAATTCAGTGTCTTTTTAAAATAGAAACAAATTAATTGAAAATCTAGTACTTTCGGAGGATTTATAATAGCTTATAGAGAACTGTAATACTGCATATGTTATTGAATATAATATATTAACATATTGCGAAAAAACAGCAAAATATATTATTATGTGGTTTCTTTTAAGTTTTGGACATCCCGTTTTTTACTATGATTTTGAACACCATTTCAAAATTATTTTTAGCTGTGGTACAGTATGAACAACATAATAAAAATAATATCGTCATTTCTTTTTGATGAGATAGTGTCAAATGTTAAAAGGAGATAGATTATGAAAGGTATATTTTTTACGTTGGCTACACTTGAAGTTGGTATTTGCCAAGAGCCTGCCATTTTGTAAGATAGAAGGGAGATAAAAAATAGTTTTATGGTGTTAAAATTTTATAAAAACTTCTTTGCCATTTGTATTAGGGCCCAAAACAAATGTTTAAATGGACGCATCGTCCATTATAACTCAGGTGTCTCGGGATGACGAGCAGTTAAACAATTATGGATCCGACAGAGGTAAATCTAAAGTGAATTACACCTGTTACTGGCGTCAAATTAGAGCGTATAGTGTTACCTTCTCATGATTCATAAATATTTGTTGATTTCGACCGATGTTAATTCAGTAAATGGTTGAGGTTTGATTTTCCCCGAGTCCTATTTGTCGCGTGTGTACGGGACTAGGTAAACAATTAGAACGGGTGGACGCAATAACATTCTTGGCAGCAACCTTGAGAGCTTGTCTTTCCTTACACCAATCCCACATAAGTATGTCAATTTCCGCGTGTGTTTGAGTGTGCTTTTGATGTGTGATGGTTGTTTTAGGATCATCCCCTGGCGGCCAGCACAGTGACGGAGATGTCACTCCTATATCGGGGTCCACCCCGCTCGGGAGCAAGAAGTCGAGCGGTGGTGGAGGATTCCTGCGTTCCTTGCTTTGCTGTTGGCGCGGCGGCCGAGGCAAAGGCCCTCCTGGAAATGGCACAAACGCCATCGACGGCAGGGCTTCCCCACCGTTACTGGTTATGTCAGAAAATGGCCCACGACCCTTGTTACCGCCAGTGAGACATCAGGACATGCATAAAAAGTGTATGGTCATTGATCTTGACGAAACATTAGTGCACAGCTCTTTTAAGGTATGTTCTAACATCTTTTATAAACATCATAAACAAATAATTTTATTTGTTGTTATTTTGCAATTATGCCTGATTATTGAGTGTTAAATACTGTATGTAATGTGTGGGCATGACAACATTTTTATGGTTTTCATTTTCATATTTATTAAATGTGTCATTATCAAGTTGTATCTGAAAATAAAAAACAAATCTTGCTCTATGCATCAATGCTCTATATCAAAACCAGTCAGTAATGTTGTCTGCTTTTAAAAATTACTGAGTGTAATCTGTATAAATGGCTATGACATCAGGTATCTATTAATGGATGAAACAAGAAATTCCATTCAATGTAAAGGAAGTTATGCTTATTTATTGTTCTCACTAAAAATTCAATTGTAGGTTAATGTGCTGCCCACAATTACCCTACATATGTGAATCTTTGTTTACATGGTTTAATACTCAAATGAGAATGTATTTGGCACATTTTCGATGCCTATAATTAAGGACTAAATCTTGGCCAAGTAGTGAAATGTATGCAAAAGGCATATTTTGTAAGGAAAAATTTGTATTTATTATTGAGTACAAGTGTGCCCGGGTATATAAGTAAATTTAACTCTGAACAAAACATTGGTTCATGCAATTCTATATCCTACCAAGCACATGTTGTTTTTCACATCACTACAATCTTGCACTTTCAAACTAATTTACTCTCAAAATCATTACAGAAACTTGAGGGAAGTATATGCTTTTTAATGATGAAAGAATTATATAAATTACTGCAATCTATATCAATAAACCAGTGATAGCCTAGGGGTATCTATTCTCCACTCATTTGTGGTCTTGAGTTCCATTCCTTAGCCTGTATCACTGAGATTCTACTTAAGTATAGATTTTTTAAATTAACATTAGTTTGATGGTGAAGTAAAACATCATGAAACTGGCATATTTAAGAAATAAAAAATCTGGAATGTATTCTATATCTACCAATCTGTACTGGGGCCATGGCTTGAAACCGTGTTGTAGTGAATTCTGTGCACTACAGGAGGACCATTATAGACTAATATCAATAAAGTTAATCAATGTTTTTCCTCCCTATTTGTTCCTACCTAGTAATTCAATAAATGTTTTTGAATGATAATAGCAGTTGGCTATAATAGTGTGGTTACATGTTTTTGTACCCTATGAGTCATGTTAAAATAATCAACTTTATACTTGTATGCAATTACATTGTGTTCTCAAATGGTTCATCTTAATGTTTCTCAGACATCTATTAAGCTTCAGATTCTTAGTATGGAATAAAAAATGTCATGTTATTAATGATCCATCAAGCTTATTGCTAATCCTCTACTAAATTGACTGTTTTTTACACAATACATAATTTTACATTTGCGAACTGTAGAAAAGTAACCAGTGCAAGGGTGATGCGCTTACTCTTATATGCTAAGTATATGAGATAGAAAGAAAGAAAATGATATAAAAACTTTTAATTTGAATACACATAAAACACCATAAACTGGAAAATTAAACATTTAAACCAGGATTCCTAAAAATGCAATATTTATAATAAATATCAAAATATTTGATATAAAGGCTGTTTTTTTTAGAGGTATAGAACTTTGAAATGGAATAAAAAGAGGATGAATTTTTAAAATTGACATGAAATTGACTTTATTCAAAAGATAATCTTTTGGCATTATAATTTAAATATGATTTCTGGCATATGACCGCCACGGCTGGCTCGCCACGGCTGGCTCGGACGTAATCCAATCTGGAGGTCCAATTTTCAATAACTTTTTCCAACGTTTGTGACCGTATATCGGCAATAACGCGGCAAATGTTGTCCTCCAAGTGGTCGATCGTTTCGGGCTTATCGGCGTAGACTAGCGACTTCACATATCCCCACAGAAAATAGTCTAGCGGCGTTAAATCGCACGATCTTGGAGGGCAATTCACGGGTCCGGAACGTGAAATTATGCGGTTACCAAACGTTTCCTTCAGTAAATCAATTGTGGCACGAGCTCCTGCACATCATGGTTGTTCAATTGAGGAACGAAAAAGTCAGTAATCATGGCTCTATAGCGGTCACCATTGACTGTAACATTCTGGCCAGCATCGTTTTTAAAGAAGTACGGACCAATGATTCCACCAGCCCATAAAGCACACCAAACAGTCAGTTTTTCTGGATGTAACGGTGTCTCAACATACACTTGAGGATTATCTTCACTCCAAATACCAAATACGGCAGTTTTGTTTATTGACGTAGCCATTCAACCAAAAGTGAGCTTCATCGCTAAACAAAATTCTCTTATGAAAATCGGGATCAACGGCAATCTTGTTTTGGGCCCATTCACCGAATCTACGCCTTGCTAGGTGATCGCGTGGCTTCAATTCTTGCACGAGTTGGATTTTGTAAGCACGCAAACCAAGATCTTTCCGCAAAATCTTCCATAAAGTGGATGGACACATATCCAATTCCTGTGCACGATGGCGGATAGACTGATTCCGGTCTTCCTCTACACTACGCTCTACAGCAGCAATGGCTTCTTCTGTACGCACTGTACGACGTCTCTGTAGATGCGTATTATCATTTAGAGTAAACGTGGTGCGAAAACGGTCCATAGTTAGTCAAATTAATTGCTCTGATGGACGATTATGTTGACCGTAAAATGGACGTAGTGCGCGATACGTATTTCGAACAGAACCATTATTTTCAAAATAAATTTGCACAATTTGGAAGCGTTGTTCAGGCGTCAGTCTATTCATGTTGAAATGCCAAACCAAACTAAACACAAATCACTTGACAGTTGACAAAATGGCCGCCAGTTAAAAGTGTTGCCAACTTAAAGTTCCTATACCTCTAAAAAAAACACCCTTTATATCCAATATATATCATTCTTTCATTTGAATTTCATTCTGTAAGTGCTGTTCATGTGTGACTATTGTTAAATGTAACTTTGAGGTTGATTAATAGACTTATTTATTATAAAACAAAACAAAAAATAACAGTAAAATTAGAGTAACAAAAAAATAGGAGTCTTTGAGATTAATAATCAGTTACTTAATCAACATTTAAGTAAATTATAATCTTTAGTGTTGGATCATTGGCAGTGTGGCAGTGATTATAATTTTTATTTAACTCATTATAGCAATTTAAAAGCATTGGATCTACCCAAATTCTAGTTTTGAGGATAAATATCAATTGATATTTAGCAAACCCCGATTCAAACAAACAAATACGTGCCCTGTCAACAAAATGACTATAGCTTAGCACATATGCTACAACACCAAAAAGAGTCAAGTTTTCAACTATAGCCAGGTGTTTAGACTAACACAGACAATCTGAAGGGTGTAGTCAGGTAAACATAGGATAGGAGTCTTGATTACCTTCTATTTCTTTAGTCTTTTTCAATCAGTTGTGTAGTGTAGGCTTCCTTAATTTTTTTCCACTTATTCCTATTTTGTACAATTACAGTACACTTTCTAATGTTGTCCGTCCACCTCATTTGTGGTTTCTCTATAGATCTTTTCTTGTCCTATAGTCTTCAATCCAGCTCACCACATTATCCAGTTAGATTTTTGGACTACATAGCCTGTCCATTCGTGTTTAAGCCTCACTAATGGTGTATTACCCATCATTACTTTTATAAAGATTTTTAGGTTTTTAAGAAAGTGATGTACAACAATAATTTATAGTATTGATCCAAAAAGTTTCAATGCAGCGCATAGGCCTGTACTTAGTCGCGACTGATGTTAAAATGTCATGCTGGTCATTATGAGTTTGTAAGAGTGATCTTTTAGACCCTATGACTTATGGCAATTGCCCTGCTAAGTCAGGTTGACAAGCTGCAAAGTCAGTTGCATCAGGTTGGGTTGTCGCTGCGTGATATTAGCTGTTTTGTTGCATTTAGTACCACCCATGGGATATGTGTAGAGTACTGGGCTATTGTTGCTCGCACTCTTTGACGACCTTGATGCTTTGACGTCTGATTAGTCCAGTTGATGGCCTACCTGCTATCCTGCTATCAATCAAAAGGTCATGGGTTCGATGTCTGTTCAGATATTCATTTGGTTAAAGAGAAATGTTTGTTTGGGTCTTGGGTGGTGTGTTCGTCTTTGTAGATACATACTGGAACCATGTTAGGGAAAAATATTGTGGAGTATTGTGTGGCGTTCTTCGTAGGAGGTTTCCTTAAAGCATATTTTTATTTTATACATTCAGATCATTGTCTTCAGATTTTGGAATACAATGAAACTATATTCAAAGTCTAATAAAAATACATTCAAGACGATAATGACAGAATATATGAACAATGAATATAAATGCTTAATTGTATTATAGTATCTAATTATGTATGATAGATACATAATTAGATATAACAACATATATATCTAAATTTCAAAATACCTTGTGTGATGCTCTCTTGGTTCTTTGTTTGTCCAAATACATTTAATTGTGCAATAAATTTTACATAAATGAATAATTATAATAAGTTATAAGTAAAAACTTAATCCTATAATATAAAAGTCTACACCACAAGTGTTACACAGTAATTAGATGGATAAGCAAGACTTTTATTTAAATTTTATTATGGGACTGTAAAATTGATTAGTCAATTCGACCGAAAGGCAAATAAATCAAACAGACGTTAATTCCATGAACATTACAAACACAATTAATTAATTAAACTTAATGGTAATTAATTAAATTAATTCGGTTAAAATTGTTTCAATAACAATTGCTATGATATTAACTGTATCTTGAATATTTATTTGAAGTATTTTCGCGTAATATAAATGGGTAACAAATTCTGTAACGGAATGTTATGAATTACTTGTATTTAATTACTCAATAACAATCTGGGATTTTTGGATGTGTACATAGGATAGCTGTCAAAAGTCCTGTAAAGCGGCAATGCCTAATCACTGCTAATAAGATAGATAAAACTCTTTATTGCACACCAAAACAAAATAATAACAAAGATTGTAGACATGAAGTACACAAAAGGCGGTCTTATCCTTGAAATCGATCTTTGCTAGAGTTTAGTAGAGAGGACATAGGGAACAGATGATGCACACCTACTTCTATGTGTATTACGAACAACTGTCTTTTATCTTATCGTATTCTTAATAATTCATATGCATACATCAATTACACGTTTTTATAATTTTACTGATAATAACAATTTATTTTTAGGGCTTGTTTGGTTTATGACTGACAGATTCTGTACAGGACCGATTCTGGGAAAGGCTGATTCTTGTTATGGCAGATTCCCTAAAGGACAGAAATTGTACAGTCAACTAGATTATGATAAATGACTAATGTAACAAACAACATTGATAATAAGGATGGGCATATAAATATTTGCTAAAATTGGGCATACATACATTACAGGTACATTATAATGACGTAATGTGGTAAAATTAAGCTGCCCACCTAGATCTTAACATAACAGCAATAAGGTTTAGAATGATTTCAGTGTTGCTTTATTGTGCACTGTTTTGTCAGGTATATAGATGGAGTCACAGGGTGTAACTTGTTATCGTCTGATTTACATATAGTATAAAATAAAGTTGTACGAAACGTGACAGTATGTAAGCGATAAGGTTAAAAATTACTAAATTTTGATGTTTGACGAGCGATTAGGATGTTTATTCCAGAAGGCTTTAAGGTATGTTTTACGAAACCGTTTAGACTCTAAACGGTTAGGAATGTTAGGAAACCGCCATATTTACAAAAACTAAACTTTAGTTTTTGTAAATATGGCGGTTTCCTAACATTGCTCAGATTTCAGATTTTTTATTCTTTATTATTCACCTTTCAGCGGGTGTAATCGCGGGCGAAATCTAATTATTTATCTCGATTTTTTTTATGTACTTACCATTAAACTACGCCAAAGGGGGAGCGAAGGTAAGGCTTGTACTCGGTCGCCTCAACCCTCTCATAGGCGGGAGAAGAAAAATGTCCCTTAGAAATGAACTGACATTAGGATGACAAACTGATTCGGTAATCGGGTCACAAACGGACTAACTTGCCGGCAAAAGATTAGTAAACTAAAAGATAAGTACGTTAACTGGGGGGTCTACTCTGCAATCACAAAAAACAACGATTCGTTCGATATTTCGGGCGATTTCTACCACGAAATAAGACAACAATTGAAATGTACATTTTGATGAGAGATAATTTCAGATCAAACGTCCAATTTCACGATAACAATATATATCTTACATATATTAGGAGATACCCGATCTATGGAACCCCGACCAAAGTAGTCCGAATTCGTTCATTGGAACTTCGGACGGGCTCGAAACTTCATAGGTGTAAAATCAGAGTAGACTCCCTGAAACGTAAGAGTCACGGTTTGTGACAGAGACGACGATCGGAGCGTCGCTGTGCGCTATGAAACCAAATAAGATCCTGTGTATACGTGGGACGTTTGTGTGCAAACCGGGACACCTATAAAGACAATGTCCTATGGCTATCTCTTCGCTTATACGTGAATGAAACTTTTTCGATAGTCAACCTTTTTATCGTCTTTATCGATGCCTAATCTCGATAACTTTGACAAGAATATTGCATGTTTCAATGTGTGTACTAAAATTAAACGAATGACAATTATTCCAGAATCTAAAATGTTCTTTCTATCCGTTGGTAATGTCGTGACTCTTCATTATGGACTAGTCGAAAAAATGATTTAAAATATCACCGTTATTTAATAGTACCGCAAATTACCGGGATATTGTCACCGCTCCGCCTCTTATTTTTTATAATTTTTTATATACTGCTATTTTTTTTATAAAATAGTGAATTGATTCGCCCATGGTAAAAAAAGAGAAGTAAGTTATTTTGATTATATCGGTGCACGAAACATGGCGTACACATAAATGCACACAAGTGTACCGTATTCGAAGGTAATAGATAGTAACACGCAATGTCACTGGGCTCCAAAGGGCGCGCGTGTCGTTCCAACCGATTCTACTATTCTGTGTAGTTGCGCATATGAAATCTGCAAACACAATGTTTCTGTGTATAAAGATAACTTACTTGGTTTTTTACTATGCCATCATCAGACTAAACGTTACGAGATTAGTTGAAAAAAAAATTATAATACGGTTACCGTACAAATGTGTATACGGCTACCGAACAAATGTGTGGGGTGACTCTGGAACATATTTATTTGGCAATGATAGTAGTCATATACACAAGAAAATGCCCTGAAATCCTCCAGTTTCGTTTATTTCATTACAAAATACCAGATACAGCTCTTTTTTTCTTTTAATTCACCCAGGACAAAATATCGGAAAACGTGCCCAATTAAAAAAAAGTAGTAAAAAGTAATACGAATATTCGGGAACATTATTAATTCATATCGTTAATTTTTACAACACTTTCGAAACTGATCACGAAATCGAAATAACCCATCAGTCATCAGTACATACAGCTCATTTTCAATTAACAATAAGAAACTTAGCTAGGAAGTACAATATCTTGTCTGTAATCCTAGAGCCATAATATTATCAAAGCAACATGCAGCGCGCGTGATTCAGGCTTTGGCGATGAGCACTTTACCTGTCGCGTGTTATTATTATTTTATTGTATATAAACGTGCACACGTGATTATATGCAACTACAGAAATTATTCAAACACGACACTTACCATTAGGGTATTAGCAGTTTTGTAATTACACGATATTCAGAAAAATCTATACTTTATAATTTGTAGCCATTTCAAAGTGTAAGTATTTTCCAAATTCAATAATACGATAGTTAGCTGTTGTTTTCCTAAAATTGTTGTGTATTGTTATTCGACAACTAGAGATAATAACTCCCAAACTTATATAGATATAAGTTTCAGATATAATTTGATTTTCATTATTATATACTAATTATTAAAAATCGGTTGTGCTAGATAGTAGCAAAAGGAAATCAAGTAATTTATTTTGCAAGAACCTAGGTAACAAAATATAGTGTTACAGTATAAATATCTTTATGTTCTGTCTCAACACGCGTGCACAATTTAATTAATACATATAAATTCCACGTTATTGTTATTATTGTTTTCTATTTTCTATAATTAAAGCCTCAAAACTATTATGTATTACTTTTGCCTTATACCTATGTTAATCATAAGTTTTTGTTTACTGTTCACATAATGAATTAGACTAAATATTTCCAAATAAAAAAAAAACCAGTGATTTACTAGAGGAGGCCTGCTGTGAGACTTTATAGGCTGATACAAATTCAAGAAAGATAACTAAAACACATTTGTTAAATGCAATAAGATAACTATAGGTAGGTACGAGAATTATGGTTTTATGAGAGTTAAGACTATAAAATTAATAATTATTAACTGTTTACTCATTAATCACCGTTCATTTATTGTTAACCACATCATAACATTGTTAGGTCTCGTGACATCCTATCGTAAGGGCGTCTAATAAGAAGGTATCGATATCAGAAACCTACGAGGACACTTGACATTACTAACCCAATTACAAGGTGACTGTGTATTCTAATACAGTGTCATAAAGTCTATATTAGAATGACGTAGAATTTAACAATGTTTGCATAAGAACGACCTTCATGGCTTATCACTGCTACCGTATTCGCAATTGTGCCGCTGCAGAATCAATTAGATAACTAAGGTAATTTATGTCATCGAGTTATTATGTCATTTATCTAGAATTTATCATTATCGTTTTAAAATAGAGCAGTCTGAATTCAAGGCTGTTGAGCCAATTTTTTCAGGTTTAAGCTAATTATTCTGTTGATTATTTAATGCATTTTATATTTGTAAATAGATACAAAGAAATACATTTTTAACTTTGCTTGTAAGCCACCCCGGCTTACGTCAGAGGGCTGCGCTGTGATTGATATAGGCGGTGGTAAGCCACTTACCATAGAATTGTTGGCTATTTATTTTATTTAATAAAATATGTTGCCAACAAAGTAAACACTGGTATAAAGTAATATAAGAGTTACAATTCTAGGGATTTATGTACAATTAAGTGTCACCTCAATTATAGTCAACGTTGACATGCAAAAACAAACGCTAAATAAAGACTTATTTTTGACATTTTTATAATTAAATATAAAATCATAGGTAATCTAAACAGTCTGATCTTAAGTATAATAACTATATAACCAAAAATAATGTAAAAAAGAAATTACTTACTATTTAAAAGGATTTTTTGAATTTAGGATGAACTTATTAGATTTAGACAGAACATTATACTGTCTTACAATTATGTTAAGCGGCGAATGGTGGCCCAGATTTGTCCTCGATCTTTCATAGTTTTACTTAATTCGGTTCTGATAATATCCTATATGGTTTCTGTTGGCTACGATATATATATTATATATAAGGCGGTGCTCGCGATCGATGTTATACCGCAGGGCCAATGTTGCAGGCCGCACGTTGCCTTCCAACGGGGGGGTGTAGGGGTGAAATACGGAAATAAAACGCTGCTCTAATTCACATTGAACCACAGGAGCGCAGGGAGGAAGCGGCAGTCGGCAGCGAACTCGCTTGTATGAACTTGTTAGGTATCTCCACTATGAGGAGTCTGTTATATCAAGTCACTACTTAGAGTGTTAAGTACGAACTGGTAGTTCAAGTTACTGTTTGAAGTGCTGAGGACGAACTGGCCGTTCAAGTTACTGTTTGAAGTGCTGAGGACGAACTGGCAGAGAGAGGTCGGAACCTATGCCTTTTATAGCAAGTTTGCTGCCCGTGCGATCCCCCTGCTCCCTGGGGTAGTTTATTGTGCTATTCGCTCTCCAACGTCATACATAACTTCTAGGTTACAAGTCACTTATCCTAGGGTCGGTTCTCCTCTTATGCGGAGAACAAGGCTATTTTCGATGACGATACATGATGATTTTATATCTTTCTGGGCAATTTAGCCCTTTTTTCCCTCCCTCCTTCGTTGAGTAGCAAGGGGAATGGGAGGACTGAAGGTAAAGGGGAAGTAGTGGCGCCGATACCGGAACTTCGTCATCTAGCCCGCAACTTTATATGTTTAATTCAATGCTTAATAAAACACACTGCGGGCGGTAGCCTTTATTTTGCCTATACCCTGACCTGCAACCTAGTTTCCCTAATACATTTATGGAGAGCGAATACAAACACATACAGTTTATAAACAAAAGACACTTTAAAAAAATATAATATAAATGTACGTACTAACATCCCATAGTCTCGTAGGAAAGGTGTATGGATTTGTCTCGTACGCTTTTATTAGTCTAATGTGAGAATTTATTCGTCCTCACCTCGCTAGTTGCGCAACCCTTGTGAGACAACCCCCTTTCTTCCCCGAGCCGTGCGATGCCAGTACGTACATATCATGTACACTTGATTTACATAATTTACACATTACATAATAACATATCTTAATTGTACTGCACTTGTGCTACGCCCTTATTTTCTGTCGTGCACATTCTCCCGCCGTCGCAACACTGCGAACCGACTGGTAGCACGACGACTTTCTTCGTAGGTCTGCGTAGCACGGTGCCGTTGCCCATGGTGATGTCGACGACTCGTACCTCGTTGTCTTTACCCGGGTAGACGTTGGTGACACGGCCTCGTGGCCAGGTGTTCCGGGGTAAGTTGGAGTCGCACACGATGACGATGTCGTCGATCTTCAGTGGTTCACCGGTGCTGCGGGGCTCCCGCCGGTACTGGAGTGAGGGCATGTACTCCCGTACCCAGCGGTGCCAGAATACGTCTGCGAGCCTCTGGGCGCGCCTCCAGTGATGGCGCGCGTTCAGGTCGCCTTCGGTGAAGTCTCCGGGAACCGGCATGTGACAGTTCGGGCCGAGTAGTATAAGGTTCGGCGTTAGTGCTGCCGGTTCGTCGGGTGTCACCGCCACATGAGTAAGGGGGCGGGAATTTATGGTCATCTCCGCCTCAGTTAGCAGTGTGCTGAGCGTCTCGTCACTTGGATGTTGTTCGTGCAGGGTGACTCGTAGGGCTTCTTTAACGGAGCGCACCATGCGCTCCCATGCACCGCCCATAAACGGCGCTGCTGGTGGGATGAACCGCCACTTGATCATGCGGTTTGTGGCCTCGTGCTGGGTGGCTTCAGCTATGGACTGGGCGAGCTCTTTATCAGCCGCCTTGAAGCAAGTTGCGTTGTCACTCCACAGCTCCGTTGGACAGCCTCTTCTGGCTATAAACCTCCTCAGCGCTGAAATGGCTGAGTCAGCGCTTAGGGAGGTCACGACTTCTAGGTGTATGGCGCGTGACGTCATACATGTGAAGAGCGCTACGTATCTTTTCTCGCGGTGGCGCGCGACGGTGACTTCTATTGGACCAAAGTAGTCCAATCCGGTGAATGTGAAGGGGCGTGCGTGATGGGCCAGGCGAGCTGGAGGTAAGTCGCCTGTGGCCGGACTTGTTGGTTTAGTCTTTTTTATTCTGCACGCCATACAGCTCTTGATCACGTTTCGCACGGCCGGTCGGATTTTCATTATCCATAGCCGTTGGCGTAGCTCATTTACGACTGTTTCTACGCCTCCGTGATGAAGTTTCTCGTGGACTTGTTGTATATACAATTTTGTGTATATATGTTTTCCATTCAGTACGGCTGGGCTCACAGATTCTGCGTGTATTCCCTCGGCCGCAGTTATACGACCCTTTATTCTTATTATGTCGTCACTGTCGATGATAAGACTAAGTGACGACAATAAATCTCCGGTAGGTGGCGCCCTGTTCTCTTTTATGCGCAGCTTTTCTTGGTAATAGCTGTCTTGTTGTGCCGCTAGAATCCACAATTTTTGAGCCTTTTCAATATGACGCACTTCTAGGTCAATGGCGCGGTGGGTCGATGAACTCGTGGGAACCATCGTATCGGTCGATTGGGTTCGAGTTTGTTTATCTTTTTTCTTCCAGTCGGGGTCACGTGACTTGTTTGTCCGCGTTCTTTTGTAACGCGTAGCGGTGATTTGGAATTTATTTCCCCGACATAATTCGACAAATTGCAGCACTCTAGCTGTCGCTCTTATCAGTCTGATCCATTTTGAGAATCGTCGGACATCTGGCAGATGGTCATGAGTTGGCTTATCGGTTATTGCGAGACATTTTTCTCTCTCTTCCCCAGAGTTGTTGACTTTGACCTCGACTTCTGTAGGCCACTCATTCTTAGATAGTAGTAGATAGGAGGGGCCATTGAACCATCGATGTTTCACGTTGAAGTCGTGAGGTGTCGCTCTTGTTGCGTCGTCTGCTACGTTATCTGCCGTAGGCACCCATCGCCACTCATTTTTCTTAGTGAGTGTCTCTAATTCTGCGAGTCGGTGTGCTACGAAGGTTTTGTAGGTGCGTGGTTCGGATCTTATCCACGCCAGGGCCGTACGCGAGTCGCTCCAATATGTTTTATGCGCGACTTCAAACTCGTGCTCTCGTAGCACTGTATCGGCTAGGCGGGCCCCTAGTAGGGCGGCCTGTAGTTCTAACCTGGGGATTGAGACGGGCTTCAGTGGTGTCACGCGACTCTTTGCGGCTGCCAGCGTGACGTGTACACTTCCGTCGTTACGCACGATTCGCCAGTAAACGCTTGCGGCGTAGGCCTCCTCGCTGGCATCGACAAACGTATGTAGTTCGTAAGTGGTTGCCGATTCATAGTCGTAACATCGAGGGATGCGTAGGTCTTCTACCTTTCTTAGCAATGACAGCCATGCGTCCCATCTTTGCCTTAACTGTTCTGGAATGGGCTCGTCCCATTTGGTACCGTAGCGCCAGGTGTCCTGCATAATTCTTTTCGCGGGCGTTGTCATCGGCGATAGTAAGCCCAATGGATCGAACAAGGACATTATGACACTTAAGGCCTCCCTCTTGGTTGGTGGGCGCGTGTTTTCAAGCATTTCAGGCGCTATTCTTGTTTTGTTCAAGCGGAAACTTATGCAATCATCCCTTGTGCTCCATAGGAGACCGAGCGTTCTTTCTGTCTCGCTCGCACCTATTGGTATTGCGTTTGTTTCCGTTCTTTCCTTGAAATCTTTTATAACACTCATGTTGTTAGATGTCCACGCCGTCAACTCGAACCCTGCTTGTCGGTGTATAAAGTCGACTTCTTTGATCATTCTGATCGCCTTCTCAGGGGTGGGGAAGCTTTGTAAGTAGTCGTCCATGTAGTGGTTTCTTTCTATTGCGCACACCGCCTCTGGATAGATGTCGACGAACTCGTTCGCGTTTTTGTTCTTTATGTGTATGGCGGTGCATGGTGATGAGCACGCACCGAATATCACCGATGTCATTCTATATTCTTCTGGCGGACCCTCCCGCCGGTGATCTCTCCATAAAAAACGCAGGGCATCTCTGTCCTCTTCTCTTATGCTGATTTGCATAAACATTTCTTTTATATCTGCGGATACGGCGTATGGGTGTTGTCGAAATCGCATAATAACGCCTGGGAGGGACTGTAATAGGTCAGGTCCTGCCAACAACATGTCGTTGAGGCACAGTCCATGCGATTGAGCCGCCGCATCGTGTACCATTCTTATCTTTGGCTTTGCGGGATTGATGACCGCGAAGTGTGGGAGGTACCATGTTCTGCCGCTAGTTGGCGCTGCGGGGGCTCGCTCGGCGTATCCGCGTTTGAAGAGGTTGTCGACCCGTTCTTGGTATTGAACTTTCAGCTGTTCGTCGCGATCTAGTTTCCTTTCTAAGTTGTAGAGGCGCTTTAGTGTGTTTTGGTAGTTGTTGGGTATTTTTAGTTCGTCTTTTCGCCACAATAACCCGGTTTCGAATCTGCCATTGGGAAGTCGTCGAGTGGTGTTTTCGAGTATTTCCAACGCCCGTTGTTCGGGATCGTTCTTGGGTTTTCTGGGTTCGATTCCCAATGACTCCAGTTCGAAATATTTCCTCATTGTTTCTTCCATTGTGTCACCCTGTGTTGTGGATAGGTGACCACAAAAGGTTACGGGCTTACTTTTCGACGTGTGGCATCCGTGGAGTACCCACCCCAGTTTCGTTAGTGATGCCACTGGTTGGTCGCGCCGACCCTCTAGAAGGTCACGTGACACTATTAGGTCCCAGTTGTCCTGACCGATCAGTATCTTTGGGGACGCGTAGTCGTACGTGAGCTCTTTTCTTATGTTTTGTAGATGAGTGCAGCCCTTCATGTTTTCCTCTGTTATGGATTGCGACGTGAAATTCAGCCTTTCTACTGTTCTGGCATTTTGAATTTGGAATTCTTTGCCGCTGAATTTCCCTTTAATGCCCAGGTTGACACTCCGACTTTGTTCGTGTTTTATCTCTGTCCCACTCACCCCTTGCACCCACATTGGTTGTTTGGGCCCATCTATCCCTAATATATCGGCCAGAGATGCGTCGATAATGGTTACTGTACTCCCCTCGTCCAACAACGCGTACGTCTCTATTTTATTCTGGGGACCGGATAGCACGACAGGTGCTATTTTCAGGTACGCCCGACGTCGCGTATTCGAGTTGGTAGCTACTGTTGAAGTCAGTACCTCTTCTGTTCTTTCTGGGATGTCTGATGGTTGATCGGTTTTTTGGTGGTGGAGTAGGACATGGTGTCTCATGGTACATCCGTCGCGGCCGCATGGTTTGACGCGACACGTGTTTCTTTGGTGCGTACCTTTTAAGCACCGGAAACAAGTATGGCTCTTTTTTGCCATCTCCCAACGCTCGTGTATGTTAGCGTTGAGAAACTGTGGGCAATGCACTAACTGATGTGATTGTTTGCACTGCCAACATTTTTCTTGCCACTTTTCTTGCGGCTTGCGCTTTTCTTTTATTGTGTAAGCGCGTTCGACCCTTTTTCGCATAGGTCGCTCCCTCCCTGTTGACTCGTCGGCGATGTATTCTGGAAGGGCGTAAGCGCCAAACTTATCCGCTTCTTCGTTCAAGTATATTGACATCTTTTTGAAGTCGGATACTTCTGAAAGCTCTCTCGCCGCGTAGTCTACCCATTTACTTCTCAGGGTTGGAGTGAGCTTCTCCACCACGTTGTACAACATCTCAGGGTGGTGGAGGTAGTGTGGTTTCTTTAATGCTTCTATAGCAGCCACGATGTTCGCTAATTTACTTGCGAATATGCAAAGGTCACGTGGGTTTTCACTGACCTTGGGTAAACGCTTCACTTTTTCCAATTCTAAGCGGATGAGTGCCTCTGGCCGCCCGAATCTTCTCTCCAGCGTTTGTAATATGACTGGCGGGTCAGGCTCACTTATTAGTAGGCAACTCACGGCTTCCATGGCGGGTCCCTTTAGACATTTTCGTAGTCGGGCCACATTTTCAGTTTTAGTGAAGCGTTCCTTTGTTTCGTTGTACGCTGCTCGGAAGGCGAGCCAGCTATGGGCGTGTCCACTGTACACGGGTAACTCTTGTACGTACCGAGGTGAGTCCCTATTCTGGCGCATAGCTTGTGAGAAGGCCGTGGCTAATGTAGTCACGTCAATCGCCGGTGGAGAATGGTCTGAAGACGGGACCTCTTTCGTGGGGGTTCCCGCAACACCCGGGTCTCTTTCATTCCCGGCCGATTGTCTAATACTGCCTTTTTCCGACACAGCTGCCTCCTTGGGTTTGGGACTTTTCTCTTTCTCGGCGTCTTTGATGGCTAATATCTGCTTTTGATTGTGTAGCCATCGGTGGACACGCTGAGGATCTGAATCCTGTTCGTCCAGTTCGTCCTCCTCACTCGACGACGAGTCTAGTTTCAGTCGTTCGAGTTTCGCCTTTTCAAGTTCAGCTGCGGCCTGGATTTCTTTCGTTTTCCACTCGGCCTCTCTTAGGTACAGCTCGGCGAGCCGCTCTTTCGCCTCTAACTCCGCGAGGAGTCTCTTGCGTGAGGGTACGGAGCGACGTGACCGAGCGTGGCTCGAGTGTGGGCGCATCGTGTGGTCGGAGCACTCAGGTACAGGCGATGGTGGCCTGGAGCAGACGGCGACAGCGACACTGTCCTTGGCTTGTTTTTTATTGTTTGAGGACTTACTTGTGGTAGTGTCGGTCGCGGTTGCGGTCTGGGCAGTCGTTGCGTACGAGTCTGTGCTCGTTGTTGCGCCCGTGGTGGCCGTAGCTTCGGTTTGCGAGCTCGAGGATGCTTCTGTTGTCTCCTTGTCGCTTTTGCTTCTTGTGGTCGGCATTTTCTAATTTTCTCCGTATCTCGATAGGCGATCTTCTGGATGACGATGGTTCAGGAGATCCGGCTCGAAGGACCAGATGTTGGTCACGATATGCGATCTTCTGGATGCCGATGGTTCAGGAGATCCGGCTCGAAGGACCAGATGTTGGTCACGATATGCGATCTTCTGGATGCCGATGGTTCAGGAGATCCGGCTCGAAGGACCAGATGTTGGAGGCCGCACGTTGCCTTCCAACGGGGGGGTGTAGGGGTGAAATACGGAAATAAAACGCTGCTCTAATTCACATTGAACCACAGGAGCGCAGGGAGGAAGCGGCAGTCGGCAGCGAACTCGCTTGTATGAACTTGTTAGGTATCTCCACTATGAGGAGTCTGTTATATCAAGTCACTACTTAGAGTGTTAAGTACGAACTGGTAGTTCAAGTTACTGTTTGAAGTGCTGAGGACGAACTGGCCGTTCAAGTTACTGTTTGAAGTGCTGAGGACGAACTGGCAGAGAGAGGTCGGAACCTATGCCTTTTATAGCAAGTTTGCTGCCCGTGCGATCCCCCTGCTCCCTGGGGTAGTTTATTGTGCTATTCGCTCTCCAACGTCATACATAACTTCTAGGTTACAAGTCACTTATCCTAGGGTCGGTTCTCCTCTTATGCGGAGAACAAGGCTATTTTCGATGACGATACATGATGATTTTATATCTTTCTGGGCAATTTAGCCCTTTTTTCCCTCCCTCCTTCGTTGAGTAGCAAGGGGAATGGGAGGACTGAAGGTAAAGGGGAAGTAGTGGCGCCGATACCGGAACTTCGTCATCTAGCCCGCAACTTTATATGTTTAATTCAATGCTTAATAAAACACACTGCGGGCGGTAGCCTTTATTTTGCCTATACCCTGACCTGCAACCTAGTTTCCCTAATACATTTATGGAGAGCGAATACAAACACATACAGTTTATAAACAAAAGACACTTTAAAAAAATATAATATAAATGTACGTACTAACATCCCATAGTCTCGTAGGAAAGGTGTATGGATTTGTCTCGTACGCTTTTATTAGTCTAATGTGAGAATTTATTCGTCCTCACCTCGCTAGTTGCGCAACCCTTGTGAGACAACCCCCTTTCTTCCCCGAGCCGTGCGATGCCAGTACGTACATATCATGTACACTTGATTTACATAATTTACACATTACATAATAACATATCTTAATTGTACTGCACTTGTGCTACGCCCTTATTTTCTGTCGTGCACAGTTTCAACAGAAAGACAGGAAACAAATGCATGATTTCTGTAGTGCGTGATTTGGTGCGCATCTTTATATCGGCAGCCTATGGTGTCGAAGCAACGGAAGAAACAATCGCGCCTATTGGCATGTTGGTATTGTCGCCGCCTTTAGGTTGTTTGCTGCGGCGTAGGAGACATATCCAATTTAATTTATCTGTAGGTGTGTCGAAGTCTTCTTCCGCAACATTTGCACAAAGAAAGTATTTTTTTCTTGACAGCGCGTACATTCTAGGTAAGCCAAATCACGAGATAGACTGCTACAGGCAACACATTTAACTTTTGTGGAGCGAGGCATGACTCAGTCGTCGGTCGCGTCCGACAGACACTTATACAATATCGATATTCTGCGTATAATGGAACGCGAGCTTTAAAAGCTGGAATCTAAGCTACGTCAAGTAGTTGATAAAAGGTGAAGAAATCAAAAAGAGGGTAGATGTAATAATTCGATTTTAAATAGATAATATTAATAAAAGATAAAGAAAGAAAATATGTACGTATATTTCGGAAGAATAGAGTTGGTAATCGACTTGGGACGTCAGCTAGCAGTTCATTATACACAGTTTGTTCAGGTCAAACTAAGTTCTTAGAACTGGCTACTGTTAATACGACAGAAAAAATCAATACAATTTTCAAAGCTGTCATTAGTTCTTTATTTCTGGCGTTGCCGCATGGCGTTTGAAAATTAAGTGTTTACGGAAAAATGAATTTAACAAGAGCTCATTTTCATTCAATGATTGTTTTATGATTTTCGTTGCGGTCTAAACCAAAAACATAGTTAGGAAAGACTTAAGTTAGCATTTAATGATGAAGCCCAATCCAGTGCCACAGTTTATGACGGGTGAATTTAAACGTGGTCGTACCCACCTCAGTGGCAATGTTAGAGAAGAGCGTCCTGCGACGGCGGTGACTGAGGAAAACATCAAACTGTCCTTTCGACGAGTTGCCGACGAAAGTGAAGAAAGAACGGAGTGCTGAAAAGAAGATGATTGCCTCCTTCTTTGACACATCGGACACCCATCTTTATATCTGATTTCATTTTTGACATTCTAAAACTTTCAGTGTCACCCACTTAGTTACTAGTTCGATTAGTTGTGTCAAAATAAGTTTTTTACAAGTTTCTTCATTTTGAAAAACTTCTACAGAAACCAACTGTTTTTGTCATTAGGAATGCTTTTTCCGGATGGTTATATTATCCATTAACATTTCAGTTTAGGAACTAGAGCGTGAAGAAAGTATCATATCCAAAGGGCTCCTTGTTATAAGAAGTACTAGACAAACTAGATTTTAGTACAAAGGATTGTAAAATTTTCTTCATAGGTACTTTGTTTAGTATACTCCTTTGTAGAAAAGTTAAATTGTTATCGTTTGTGGACGTCAACATACGTTTTGTTTGTAGAGAAGTCGCTATTGATTTGTTTGTAAACAATTCGTTTAAAGGTGTTAGAATGTGGGATTGTTAATTTGTTTCCTATCTATCTCACATGGGCACAGTTACCGCCACCAAACTTTTTATCATCCACTGTTGGAAATGGCCTACTCACGCACATTGTCATGTGCATGAGGTAAATATGGGCTTAAAACGTCACGCTGCACAAATTACAAGCACAGTAATCACAGTAAATCAATAGAGGGTTTCGGGCCATAATCCACCATGTAGTGCAAATTAGTGGATACAGCAGCTTCAGTTTTTTTTAAAACATCACATGGGTGTTCTCGCGATTTGTCCTTTATCGCCGGGCTAATGATATTTTTAAAAATACAGCTCTGTGGTACATTCTGAGAATTTGAACTCACAACCTGACGAATGAGTGTGTCTTTTTAATTATATGGCAATTGAATAACTTTCGATAATAGAAAACAATACCTTAAAACAAATCTATGGTAGCTAACTTTTTTCTAATATAATTTATTAATATCAAAGTAGCTTCTAATTTTTAAGTATTTTCAGTGTTACGAAGCCATTTTTGACTGTATTCGTCAAATTTATTTCAAATATAAGTTTTAACAAGATCTGACCTTTGGAAGCCCTTGAAAATCTGACACTACTGTCAGTTTTCTGAAATGTAGACTAATTGGAGATTTACTGAAAAAGATAAATTAGCATCTTCTAACACATTTTAGCTGACGCTTTACTGACTCGTAACACTTAGGTTATTTTTTATCCTAGTAATACCTAGTAATACATTTCTATGTACACGCGAGAAGCAGCGGTCACAGACTAGCTTGTCTATACTTAGGACTTTCTTTTCTCCAGAGAACACATTTCCACAAATATCCACAAAATAATCATATTTCCACAAAGATTCCTTTCCTAACTCCTTCAGAAAATCCAATAATGAACATAAAATGCCGGTTCAACACTTTGCGTGTATTTTGCCCTTTAATGTGCTGTTGGAAGCCTTGTAAGTGCTGACTTGATGCTTCCACACGCTAGTAGAAACGTTTTAAACCCTTTCCGTAGTTATGCTTTAAAATCTATGAGGAAATGATTATGCAAACGGTTATTCTTTATGCTTAAGGTTTACGCAGCAACTCTCACTTATTTTATACATTTCATTGAGTTGTGATTTACCGACGAGGCAATAGAATTAATAGCTTAAAGAAGACTACCGTAAAATGTATTCCCCCATTTCCATTTCCCCACTTTATATCTTATTCCTCTAATCTAAGTACGTGTTTCGGGAAGTGAGTGAGATATGCCAGAGCCAGGCGACGCATCAGGGGGCGTGCCAAATTTGTCATTCGCAACTTATGTTGGCATGTATCGCGGATATCTTGTGCGATAGTATCCATTTATCACAAGGTGGATTGCCGTTCTTCTCTCGCCTTCTTTCTATAAAAAAACTTGAATTTATAATTAGTGTTAAGGGTAATTCATAGGCAACTGTCTCAGTCTATGACATTTTACTGTAGAGCATTATATGCCTCCCTCCCTCGAGGAGATACCAAGCCATAATTTATCACACGGGTCAAATGTGATTTAGTTGATATTCCAAATGCCTCTAATTCTTTGGCCGGGTTTTTAAAATCCAGGTTACATAGAGATATCTAAAATTATCCTGTAACTGTTTATCAATAGAAGGAGTATTTAACTTCTATATGTTGATGCATTGCCCTCGGAATCACTTATGCATGAGTATTGGCTTACGAGTGATGTGATCGCATCCCATTGTGCTATAGTATTGGGCAATCGGCGTTCAATGAAATACACATTTCTTTGCAGCTCATTATTAACATGTTTTACAGGGGGCTCGGTTGCGCCAACCGCAAATAAGTTGTAGAATATACCTGTTATTTCATTTAGAGCCACGAATTTTAACGTAAAAGCCATTGTAATAACTCGTTGCCAAACTAAAAAAAGTCTCTATTCCTGCGAATACTCTATTGGTCTGCTTTACATTGGTTGCGGATTATAAAGAACGCATACAAAGCGTCATAATGACACGCAGGTTGCGTAACATAACGCATCTCTGACCTAACGCATTTATAAAACGCGTATTTGAAGTGACGTAAATAAAATAATACGTATTGAAGTAATATGTATATTTTACTTACACATTGACATGTATGATAATGGTCACCTATGGCGTTGCATAAAGTAAAAGGTATGTTACGTAGAGTCAACGAATTTAATTGTTGACCCCCATAAGATTCTTTGTTACTGTGACTTTGTACAACAATAAAATGAGGGCTAGTTTTCTAACTAGTGCAACACTTAAAAAATATTGTTATAATTATGGTTCAATTTCAAGACAAAAGTGGTTTTAATTGAAAAGGTTTTATTTTCCAGCCAAAACCACATTTGCCTTGAAATTGAAACAATTATAAATAACAGTAAATTTTGAAGTGTGACACTAGTTAGAAAAAAAGTCCCATTAGTTCTATTATTCTATGGTAGAACAAAACGTAGGACTAGTGGGGAAAAAAAAGTTCTGCGGTAGAACTGATCAGTGGAACTAATGGGAACAAAGGGGTTTTTCGTTCGACAAAGGTAGTCTACTTTAGAATGTGATTTAACCAAGTGACTTGTTTAAGTATTTGAATCAAGAACGACTTATCAGTCTGTAAGTTAATTTTAATATTATGAACATCTTCAAGAGATTTATCATTAAATTTGTCATTGTCGTTCGTACTCAAGATGTACTCATATAATACCGGGCATATTCCTACTTCGTATTAACAATATCAACCGTGTTTCATTTCGCCTTCGCAAAATATCCGGCGACTTTCGCCTTCCTGAAATACCAGCTTATTACGCCTTCTATTTGATTTGGGGTTTACATGCAATGTCCTTTTAGAACGTATTATAATAAGTATAAAATTCTTCTAATGCTTTTTCAATAATTGGCAATGAAAATAACATTAAAATTACATTACATATATTAAAGGAATGCAAAACCGCACGCGAACAGCATTTCCATATCTTACGTCGCCAACATGTTTTACGTTGACGACTTTAGCCCATAGGAAGGCTTTAAGTGGCAGCAATAAGTAGTGATTCGGTGCTAATAATTTCGTTTAATTACGTTTTTCTCAAAGTAACATTATGCTTGTTTCGGTGTAAACTGGTCCGCCATGTTTTATTTGCACTTTAGGAACGTCAAACACAGACTTCGGATTGTGGATTGCTTTGTTTAGTAAACGTTAGACTTCCATCTTTTGGATATATGTAGATAGGATGCTTGTAATGCTGGACTATTGTCAAAATCACTCTTATTCGCTTTTCCTCAATTTCCGGATCTAAATTCCGTTTTTTCGTCGTGATTTGTCTTTTTCTCAATTTCTGTTGTTATTGAGATACATGAAGATTCGATCATTAAACAATTTTAAATGCGTATGTTTCCTTATTCTATTTTATTCGTCTTTTAGGCCGGCTTGCACCGACCGTGGTTGCAGGCAAAGTTGATCGTTTAACAGATCGTTTAAAACCCATTTGTTGTATTAATAGGTCTGGTTAATATGGGCATAAAGTGTATTACAGATTTTTGATTATTAATTACATACAGTCGTCTCTAAACAGCCGCGCTTATAGTGCCTATTGCGCTTATTAGTGTCTTAACTTTGGCGTGCATTGGTTTTATATCTAGATGAACATCAAGGAAAATATGCTCCTGCTTACAAAAATATTGTTTTTAACGAACTGGAGAATGTCATGAGCAGTAACATTAGCGATCGTTCACCTACAAACTGTTTGACTGCTGGTATAAGAGCACATCACTGCCTTCCTTACAGATACATTCTTATTCCCGTCAATCCAGTCCGAGAGAAAGGATTACTGAAGTTTAGTCTGATGGAATTCGGAACCCTGTATTCAGCCGACGGAATTCTGAGACTTGTTTCCCGGGCCATTATTCAACCGTTGCTCGTTTACTACGTGTAAATTAGTTCCGTTCTGTTTTACGAAAGTAAAAATGGAATGTTATTTTTAACCTAAACTGCGGGGTATGCGGTGAACTTTGACACCAGTAGAAATATATTTATTGTACGTTAAGCGTGCTGTCGACTACAGGCCCATCTTTACCAAAGACCACCTAGAGCTCCCAGTCATAAGGGTTACAACTGTTTGATTAATGTGTCGTCAACTGAACAAGTCTTTAGTTTTGTTGACGTGCAAAAATATTATTAGGTCTTTTCTCGAAAAAAACCTTGGAGATTGCGTGACCCAAGTAACGTTTTACAAGGTTATTAAAGTAGTACTTGAGGACTTAAAATTAGACCTAATTAAGGAAATATTTCCTCACCGTTATTAAGATTTTTATCCATTTAATGTGGCAGTCTATTTAAATACATTTACAAATACCTAACTTTTATTTGTCTGTGACGAAACTGTAACCTATTATTATTGGGAACACCCTATACTCGTACACATATCGTTCCTAATGATAATAGTATTGTATATACATTAAACTTTCACCCGTAGCACTACAATAATAAGATTAATTCTTCTGAATGGTAAGTGCGTCAAATGAGCTTTTCTGAGTATGGTGCACTTTCTGACACTTTCCTTTATCAATTCATATTACGAGTATATTATCAATATCAGTCTATAATAACATTCCACTGCAGGGATAGGCCTCCACTGGGGACTTAATCATTAAGAGGTTTCGGATTATAATCCACCACGCGGATGCGGATGCGTCTAATGCGGATTGTTGGATACACCACATGATCTAGATTTTTTATATTTCCATGCGGCTTACTTCACGATGTTTTCCTTCATCGTCTGGCTGCGGTGTGGGCCGAGGATTTCAACTCACAACCTTATGAATGAGAGTCGAGAGTAGATACCCCTAGACTGTCACGTCTCCCTTATACGTGTATATTATTGTTATCTAACCTAACCAGCTAGGTCGTCTAGGTATCACCATGAGAACCTTGGCAGATTTGCAACGCATCATTTTATTATGTGTTGGACAGATGTAGGTGAAGTTTTGCATACAAATATCTCCAGCTGTACATTTACAATCAGCGACCATGTAGCTGCTTTAAGCTTTATTCACACGAGCGCAGAAAAAGCACACGTTGTTTCGAGTGTAAAAGCAATAATGTCACAAATTTTCGGCTAAAGTGCTAACTGCTACAATGCTGATGCGCTCCAGTATATATAAAGAATACAACGCGCGCTTTTTTTAGTGCCACGAATGTTATTATATTTACATACTATGGCGTTATAATTCTCTTCAGTTTTCCTTTCCCCATCCCAGTGTTCTCATTTTCCATCCTTTCAAAAGTTGCTATCACTAAAGATATTAGCGCATAATTTGCGGTCGTCATTTTTAAGTCGTAATACCTTTAACCTATAAAATGCTGATTCTGCAACATGATTTAGCACGCAAATTAACAGGATTCTGCAAGGTCGGCAGCGCACCCACAAGCAGCCTGGTGTTGCAGGTGTCAGTCGGCGGCGGTGACCACTTACCATCATGTCGCCCGCCCGCTCGTCTACCTTTTATTCTATAAAAAAAAATGCATTTAATATTTAGCTTATGAGCTCTTGATACAATTAATGAACGTGCGAAAATTTCCATAAAGTAGTAGGGAAATGGGTAAACAGAGTACAATGCATTTGCAAGTCGGTCTGTATTTCACCGGTCACAGGGATTGAATGCTATTGTAGTATTGCATATTAAGTATTGAAGTATCATATAGTGCTGTCATAGATTTCAATGCATAATGGTCTGCTATTTCACCCCGCATTGAAACTGGATATACAGATATACGAGTACATTACGTAATAAGTAAATATTTAAGATATTTCATATGTACGCTTGGGATTTGAGAGCGATTTTAGCATTACCAATTCGTTCTCATTTTCGTCGTTCGTTCATCTTTGCACGCAAAAATGTCAAAGCTCTTTTCGCTCATGAACATACCATTGACGATTAAAAAGTTTATAATTATAACCCTATGGTTCTTAAAATATGTTTGCACGAACATTCTTTGTTTGAAAGAATGTACAATGCAGATTACAATCGTAATTAATCGTGTAAATGAGCAGCCGTATTTTGCTTTTTCACGCCATTGACGCTTCCTTTAATTACAATTAATTGTTTATAGAAAGAAGAGGGGAGACGGGCAGACACTCCGATTGTTGGTAAGCGGATGATACTATTATCCATAGGCATCTGCGATACATACAATGTCGCTAAAAAATGACGATCATTGTCACGTTCGCAGACGCGCTGCCTATGTTTAGGCGTTTAGGAATCAGAATTTGGACCACTGATTGCGAAAGGTGGAAAACAGGTGAATGAAACATCTAATTCGTACCATCCCACCCATTTCCACGAAGGAAAGACATCCTGAAACATGTTGGTAGGTTTTAACGCCGTATTCTGTGGGAGAGGTGTAACTCACCCAATCGGACTCGCCCAGTCGTCTAAGGGATGCAGCATCCCATTGAAAATATACATTAAATCACAGGCTTAAGTTATTGGTCATTTTAGTATGTCGTTTTATTCGACCAATTTTTTTTTATATTTTCAGCTTGTAAATCTCATCACTTAGACCATATATTGGTCCATCTCCATTCTAACAAACAATCTATTCATACTATTGCGAATTCTTGTTTTCGAAGGTTTAACTTTATTGGTCTTATACCACCATATGAGTAAATATTACCGTCGTTAGTTGCAAATGACCCTTCAGCACCCGTCACGGTTGGTACCGTCACACGGCACCAAAGAATTGATTCCCAATCGTGCGCCCAAATAAATCCAAGGTTGGGGCCTTGACACGCGACGAGTACTAACACTGAGCACAATGGACACAATACAAACATATGGCACGACGCATGTGAAACGTGATTACTGATTACATAGTTAGCTTGTAATGATTTAAAAGTAAATTGCATTATATGTTTAGCACGAAGCTGATAACTGATAAGACAATTGTCGCTAATGAAACTACACGACACATGTGACCAATTTACTTGTACCTGTCCCTGGTCAGTTGCCCTTATTGAGTACATTCGAATGTAGGAACTTAGCCTTTTGTATGCATGCACTTAATCTTCACGGTAATCATGCCGAATTTTCCGTGGTTCCTTCTCCATTTGTGCAATGTCTTTTCATTGTCTCTTCATATTTTAGCTAGAACTATTCTACATTTGTAACTCTTTAACTTCGACCATTGTAACTGCATTGGGTTTAAATACACAGAAAGTAATTCTAAATGTAGTTTTTCTATTAATCTTTTAAAATTTAATTGCTCAGTCTCTTGGAGGATACGGACATATGTCATTGTAAATATCATTTGTAAGTAGAAATATTTTTTCTAGTGTTCTACCGAAACTGATTTTGCTACCGAAACAACCTTCAGCCGCAATCGCAGTTTCGGGCGAAACCGAAACTTTTCGGACTGTATTTGCTCAATGTATACCAAAAGGGGCTATTTTAAAAAATCTTTAATGCTAAAAAAATCTTATCCAAAAAGATCTAGACTAAGCATGATTGATCACGAGCTCCGCCTTTTTAGAACACAAACTTAGGCTTTGTTTTGTTTTCCATTTTTATTATTTACTAAAGAATAAATATATTTATGTTGCCTACTTTGTGCCCATAAACCTAGATGGTTTGCGTGTTCACTGAATAAAATTTTAATCGCGAGGCCCACACTGACATGGTGTAAGAGAATTTGTTCCATGACACTGGACAGACAACTGGTCGTGTACCACTCAGAATTAATTGTTCTTTATACTTCTAGGGGCACAGAACAGACGTGGCCCGTTTAAGAAAAAATATTTTTTTTGTCAACGCTTCTGGTTTGCCGCAGTTTTGTTGATCTGCTGTCATCTTAGAACACCCAGTTTCGACCGGGCTAAGAGTTCGCCCCATTTTTGGCGAAACCGAAACTCCGGCCGAACTCGATTTTTTTCCCGAAACTGGCAGCAGTTGAAAATTCGGTCGGGCATTATTTTTTTCTATTACTGCTGATTTTGCTGGTTTCCTTTGGGAGACCGTCCTAATTATATTCTATCATTTTTATATTCGTCAGGTTCGTTACTTCTTAATGCCGATAGAATGCATTCCATTGAAATAGTTACGCGTCGATGATTCACTTTGATTGTTGTGTTTAGCGTAGTTCAACTTGACGAACTTATTCCCCTTTGATGAATACTCGGGAAATTCCGTAATTTCCTATTATCTGTCGTAATTATTCTGTTTCTCTACCCTCTTTATTATAGATATTCTATTTAAACATGTTTCTTAAAAGTACAAGTACTTTTGAGAGCCTACTTCATTGTTTCTATCAGTTCATACTCGTATCAAATCATACAGCTTATTATACTGGTCCATCCATAATTTAATCGTTTATTAGATTACATTTCATTGTGTGGTTATGAGCATGCTACATTATAAACAAGACAATCGATTGACAATTCCGCCTCTAATGAGTCTAATGACTAGGTTGCCCAAATCAATAAACGAGTGGCCCATCAACAATTCAACCTATAACTTCAATTGATTTATGTTTAACTGATGTTCGGTGAACCTTTTAGAAGTGAAGGTCAAAACATACTAACGAATGTTGTTGATACTGAATAGCTGTAGGAATTCTAAAAGTGTTTTCCCAGGCCTACAAACATTGAACATCCAGCACAATGCGTCAGCAGTGTCTCGTGATAAGCCACTCGTAGCATCAAGTAGACCACTTGTTTATTAGTCATCTAAAATAAACTGGGTGGGCAAATTGTATGGCTATGATTTTGTCGATACATCGATAGTATGGATGTCGATAGAGCTTCGTAACCTGTATTTCGAAATATAATACAATTTTAGTATGTATTAATAATAGCGATTAAGTATCATGAACTATAAGTTGGAGAGTCCACACGATTGTCCAGTACATCAGCTGCAGTTTTAAGAAGGCGGTTGCGGAAAAAACTTAACAGCTAACGATTCGTAGGACATTTCAAGTTTAAAACTATAACTAGTTATCTATATTTTTGTCTATAAAATAAATGACAGATTTTTATTATTATTCTAATAATTTCTACATCTTATGTCACCCCTCTACTCGTATCTATATAAAAAATAAAATTTATGTTGTGGTTCAACCACGAAACTCTTTTACCAGATTACGTGTCACATTGGTACTGTACTACGTAATCCGTTTTACAGTAGGTATCAATGCCTTCTTTTGAAATGTCAGTTTCAGTCGACAAATACTTCATGAGCATGCCGCATAATATATATAGTATAAATATTATTAATTACTCGATAATACTAGTTATTAGTAAATTAATACAGATGGTGGCATATTTAGTTTCATTCGTTTTCTTTTTCCTTATAAGTAAGTCTAAAATAGTAATCATTATCAACAGCTAGGATGCTAAATTTTTTGTAAGCTAATGTAGGTAATTTACTTAGCAAGTACAGTACGTATCTATACACTTTCTCATAAATAAGCCTCGGAAAAAATACAAATAGCAACATAAATGTACACCGATTTAAGAATATGTATTATCTGCTACTCTAGAATATTTAAAAATATTAATTTCAGACGAGCAAAATTTCCAGATTGCTACCTATTTATTAGGTTCCACATAACAACTGATCAATATCTACATTATTTAGAGTAATTAGCCATGTAGTTAAAGGTTTTTTTGCATTGTCTGCGTGTTTGTGGGTATATACATATTAAGTTTTTTTATTTATTAAGTTATATAATAACAGGCCCATGAAGCAATAGTAGTGTTTGATGAAACTATAGGATATCCCAATTAAAAAATTATTCGAAACCGAAACCCAATCCGAAATAAAGCAGTCGGATGTTATTATTATTACAACAGCTATATTGCTGTTGGGGGCGGAGTTTAAACGTGGCGAGTTTTGACAAGGCTTGCATTTGATTTGACAGATTTTTCGTTCGTTCTTTATGAGAGTAAAATTGTAATAAATCCTATTTGGTTTTATTTTTATTTGCTTTCAGTTAGTAATACATTATTATTCCTTCTTAAAAATATTATTATTTCTTCAAAAGTTCATTATAAACATATCCGTAACCGAAACCACATCTGAAATAATTTCATATCCGGATCCCAAATATCATATCCCTAATAACCCTAATCGATAGGTGCTGTTGAAATCTACTTGCTCTTGAGCAGTACTTAGCTTAATACAAGGAGGCCTATCTGAAGCTGCTTCTGTGCATTTTTAGAGGGTTTTACACTGATCAAAAAATCCACTTGACCAACACACTGATGATCTCATTCTTATTCAAAACATACGAATTTCATAATGATTCTTAAGGAAGATTTATGTTCAGTACAATTTTATGATTACCGATTGCCCTCCTAAGTTAGTAGCAACAAGTTTACCAAATTCCTTGTTAATTTTCAGCCAATCAGTAACGCGGATTTCGTAGTGCCGGTAGAAATAGACGGCGCGGTACACCAAGTGTACGTACTGAAGCGGCCGCACGTGGACGAGTTCCTGCGGCGGTGCGGGGAATTGTACGAATGCGTGTTGTTCACCGCGTCGCTCGCTAAGTACGCGGACCCCGTTGCCGATCTGTTAGACAGGTGAGTACGAAATGCACAATCTGTAGCTAGATTAGAGGAATACGAACAAGTAAATATGCAGACTAGTCTACTTTCTTCATCTACATTTTGGTTGGGTATTTGCACCTACTCGAGCTCGGCGACCAATGTGCACGCCCACTCGTTGGAGATATTCTCTCCGAGGATGAATGTTCGGTGTTTTTGGCTGTAATAATCCCAGTAATGGAGACTACAGTATCTTATGTATCATCGCGCATTGATACTTGGTACTTCACCATGTCGACATTTAGCAATCGTGCAAACGGCTATTACCATTTTTAGCTTCATCTAAGTATTTGGATGCAATAGCCATTTGAAGTGTTGAGATGCGTCACTATCACTATGCTGGTGTTAACACCTGTCATCTCAAAATGTCACTTGACAGATTTATGTAAAGAAATAAAGAGTACAATATGATTTTGTATTTGCAGTACATTTGGAAAAATATCAAAGTATGCGTAAATTTTGTTCTAAATTTCATGGTTGCTATTTTTTTTTAAACACATCAATATTCTGGAATAAATTAATCTATGGTTAGTACTTTTACCTCTCGAATAAAACCATTTTCGTGTCTTTATGATATGGTCTTTTTACTTGTATATTAACATCTAATTAAAAAATTAAAATGGCAGCCATTCAAGGGTGGGTAGGATTTGGTAGGGAGATATTTTGTTTTTATGTCGATAAGATTTTGTGTATAATATTCCCTTAAAATATCGTTAATTGATCCCCAGACATATTGTATGTCGGATGCTGCACGTGTACTACGTTATATAGCGCTAGCGCGCTAAGTTAGTGCTATTGAACCTATATTGGACCTACTCTGTTTTGGACTCGAACTTTTACCCACTAATACCATCAAACATTGAAAATTTGGACTATAATGCTCACCACTAGCCTTTAACGCTAGACTTAAAAGTTCATTAGCGTTCGCTCGTTTTTACAACACTAAACACGTGGTCGTTCGTTGTCGTCAGATGGGGCGTGTTCCGCGCACGGCTGTTCCGCGACAGCTGCGTATTCCACCGTGGCAACTACGTGAAGGATCTGAACAGCCTCGGGCGCGACTTGCGCCGCGTCGTCATCGTCGACAACTCGCCCGCCTCATACATTTTCCACCCGGACAACGCGGTGAGTACATACTGACGACTCACTCAAATGTAACGAGCTTTTTGCTGCCTCAATCAAAATGTTTTTATTTTCAGCTAAGGTACTGTCAGCAACAAGGTAATGTTTACCCATCGGTACCTTAATTCGTCTATAATAAGTACTAGAATCGAACGATTCTGGCTACATTGGTGTGTTGCTGGCTGTATCTATTGTATGTTTTTTTAGCTTGTAATAGATAAATAAAATAAATCAGGTCAGAAATTAGCGGAGAGCTAAAGCTAATAAAGAGCGGAGTCAGAAATTTACAGGTATGATTTGGAATAGCTAACTGAACACGTATAAGCTTCAAAGCGAAAAGGGAACAAAGTAGGTCCCTTTTTGCTTGAAAAATGGGACTGAGTGAAAAGATATAGAGACGTAGTCCATTTCCTAAAATTATTTTGTATTAATATGTGAGCCTCCAACCAAAAAGTAATTACTTTTCTAATTTGTCCCTTCCTCGAAAAAGAGGGACAAAAACGATGCTCTTTCCCAATTTTTTTTGCTAATAAGTGGGCTTCCCAACGAAGGTACCACGTGCGACATTCAGTTGATCCATTTTGGGTCGTAAAAAGTCTAGAAGATTTAAAAATTTGCAAAAATAAATCTTATGCAGATGCATGCAAAATAATCTAAGATACGACGATGCGATATACAATTGTACTTGTATAGGACGATTTTTTTTCTGAAAGTTTTTCTACATTTTAAAATGTTCCGTTCATTATTTCCTAAGAGAATGTTTTTTTTGGGTCTTGCTGCTCGGAAACTAATAAAAGAGCTGCTAATTTAACGCTCATTTTTATGGACTTTTTTAAACCACTTAAATAGTATTATTATATCCCTATGCGCCTAATAAAAGCCGCAACCGCTGGACACAGGCCTCCTCAAGCACACTGTCCTGTGAATGAGGGATGTATGACCCTAAAACGGCACGCCTGGCTAAGCGGTTTGGAGAGTCTCCTCTTTTAGAGCTGCTGTAGTTACTCAGGGCTTGTGGTATCCTTTAATTGCCCTTTACGACCCCCACGGGAATAGATACGGTAGTGCTATTTTAAAGTCGATTGATACAACGCCTGCGCATAATACAAACTTAAATAAGCTTGCTTAGTATCGCAGTTTTTATAATATTGGGAGGAGGACAGTGGCTCGCGCCACGGACATAAAGTATTTTCTGCTATAATGGGACGATGACCTCTACATCACGAAGGCCCTTTGTTGCGTTATCACGGTCAAACGCGTTATCTTCACTTATCGCTAACATTGACTTAGCACACAAATATGAAACACAAGGACATTGAGCTAAAACTTGAAAAGTTTTTTTACAGATGTTCCAATTATAATATTGGGTAAAGCACGTGCCAAAAGAATGGCTACTTTCCTTTGATAAATAATTAAGTGAGAAGCAGAAAATGCTGAATGGGCAACAAATTTTAAAGTTTAACGGAAACTGAATTCTTGTAGTTATTAGTTTTGAAAAAAATAAATAAACTGCAATTAAACAAAAAACTGTCTTCAATCGTGCTATAATACCTAGATATAATTATCTAACTGCTGTCTGCATTCATTTATGTTTCAATTTCATACTAATTTTAGAACAAAAAATATAAAGTATTAGGTCAGTTTATTCTAAAAAAAATTTTTGTTAAGATTTTTGAAATTTGCCGCCCTTTTATTATGCAATGTTTCTGTTGCCAGATTTGAAATATAGATTAATTAATATAATTAATTCTCCAGGTACCTGTCGCGTCGTGGTTCGACGACATGACAGATTCAGAACTGTTGGACTTGATACCGTTCTTCGAGAAATTGAGCAAGGTGGACAGTGTGTACACAGTGCTACGTAACTCTAACCACCCGTACAATTCCGTGCAAAACAACTCGCCGCCGACATAGCCGAGGGCCTCACACCCGACCGAGTTCATCGACCGAGTGTACCCTTTCCCTAGTAATAGTCCTGGGGTTCGGGACCCTGGGTTCCTTCACGACCCCTACTGTGCGGTCGTTCCCGACCCAAAAATCTGGAATTATGGGGCCACCCGCGACTCATACGACTGCAATCTTCGAATAATTTGCGACCCCGAAGTTTGCGACTGTGGGATCAATCCCGACTCTGACAGCGACTTTAGAGTCATTTACGACCGCAACTATGTTGGGGTCAACTATATAGAGGTCATTGCTGATTCTGAAGTCGTTTATGACCACAACTATGTTGGGGTTACTTACGACCCTAAGTATATAGAGGCCATTCCTGAGGACGTAAGCGTCCCCCGTGACCCCCGTGCATACATCGCAGTCCCAATTGACCCCATAGACACGACCTCACAAGGCCCCACAAACTTCCTCGAAACGATTATAAGAAAAGGAGCGAACTTCGTCTTAAGTGCCAATTTTGCCTTCTGGATAATAAGGACGTTATTTATACCTATTTTACAGATCAGGTATTTCTTAGTACGTAAGTGGTCCGTATGATGTTTTTGTGATGTTCTTTTTTATTTAACAAGATTTCTTCGCTGTAAGCTTAATTGTTATGTGCATAATCGATTTTAACGTAATAATGAATTTATTGACGATATACAGGGTGTAACCGAAACTTCTCTAATGGCTGAAACCACGAATTCCGTTTGTGAATCTGTATTCTTTGACATTGAAAATCTTTTTTTACATTTTTTTACCAAGTTGATTTTTATACAAAGCTGATGTAAAAAATGGATGTCGTCCTAACACACCAACAAACATAAAATTAGTTAACAATATATTTGTAATAATCTACCATAATCGTTATAAGCAATTTTAACTGCGATGGTTTTTTTTTTTCCCTAAAAATATTTAAAAAATACAAATAAAACACAAAAATGGTAAAGCAGTTTATATGACGGTTAGCCGATAGTTTTGACACTAGCAGTCGTAACATTAAAAGATCTATGAAATAAAAGCTTTCATTTAAGGTAATCTCAAGTGCGTTGGTACATGGCGATGTTTTTTACTGACCCTTCTTTACTACATGCCCTAAAAAATAATATTTATTTAATTATTTCAGGTTCCGAGAAAGATTCGGTTACACCCATAGAAATATATTATTTAAATGGTATAATTTTTAACGAGTTATTCAATTTTAAATTCCCTGTTTTAAATGTTCACGGAAAGATAATGGCTAAATGAAAGGTTTCAACGTTTTTATATCGTGCTTGGGATCAAATATAGTTAAGTTAGGATATTTTTTTATCTTCATTATTTGCCATCAAGGAAGTGCAATCGCATCCGAACGGAATTGATACGTTTAATTTCACGCAATACAATTTTCTCGTTTTTAACATTGAACTTTAAATGAAAAAAAAAAGAAATATATGCTTAAATGAAATCGATAGACTTGTAACATAATCACGAATTTTAAAATTCGACTGGTTTACTAAAATAAGTGTATCCAGAATTAGTTAGTGTAAATATTTTTTTTATATAAGAAATGTGAAAGTCGCCGCTTCAATCATGTTAGAGCATATTTAATTATAGTGTAAATAACTATAAATATCGTACAGAGATACATTACGAAAACACGTCTATGAATTACCGTATTTATTGCATACTTTATTACATAGACGTGGAACGTGGATGACGCGTTCGGGTGTTTCCGGATTAGCCGATGGCCAATGTTTTAGTAATGTATCTGTATTAAGATGATTTTGTGGCGGAATAATAGCACTTAAGGTGGATAGGATCGCACTGGTCTTAGGGCGGACATTACACAGATACTATTATATTTAAATCAAATAAAGTATTTGTTACATACATGGTGTGTCCGAACTTTTCTCGAGCCTAAAAGCAATAAGACTCGGTTCATGATTTTGAATTAATGACATATAAACTTAAATATTCTATTTTTAATAAAAAAATCAGGTGTCTATTTAGCAAATTCTTATGATAAATTAGGAAAAACAAATAAATTGTTCTTTTATTGCAAAAAAAAAAAAATTTTGTAACTTCCATGTCAGTGTCAAAGGTTCGGTTAAATCCTGTATTTCTTTTATACAAATCTATACTACTATTATAAAGGGAGATTATGAGATTGTTTATATGTAGAAGGGTAAACTCGAAAACCTATTTTGAAAATTCTTTTGTTCTACACTAATATAAATCCGAAAACTTGTTTTTCTGCCTGTTTAGTTGCTGTTTGTTTTTTTTACGATTGAACTAATGAACCGATTTCAATGAAATTTAAGCAGAGAGGTTACCTGTAATTCGCAGAAGGACATGATAATTTTTATCCCGAAAAATTGATTTCAAAACTTTTTTCAAGAAGGGTCCCCCCTTGAAAAAAGTTTAAATTACTTTTCATACAAAATCCATGGGGACGAAGCCGCGGGTCAAAACTAGTAAATAATATATGTATGTGGGATTTGATAAAAGCCAAACCAGTGTACACTTTTACACGTCTTTTATTTTGTTTCATAACATAATTACATCATTGTCTTCGTTCTTACGTACGTCCTCCATCTTATTATTCTCATTCATCCTCTACGTTCATATTACAATACATCCAACATACAAACGTCACATTCAACCAATCACAACACTCATCTCGCTTTCCTACTTCACTCGAATTCACTATCATTCTAACCAATCACACGCCATCCACTCACCATTGCCAACATAATTAATCAAATTAAATTTCGCGCCGTAGATCTCTTCTATTTTCCATGTATATCTGTGTAATGTCCGTCTGAATATAAAGGTTTGTCCACATTAGAGATTGGTGTAACGTTATAGTTGTGTATAAAAACGCTTTAGTGTGTACACACCTCTACAATGTGACGTAACATTTGTTTAATCATCGCACGTTGACAATAATTGTGTCAATAGTGGCAGTGTCATATATGTTTGTATTTAATTAAATGTACATGTTTTTAATAACACGAGTAGTGACAGAAATGGCATCTAAATATTTTTATTTTGTTTTCATAAAGAATGGACGCTAAAAACAAAAATATATCGTTAATTACTCAATAATCTTAATAAACTACAATTCTGTTGAATCTTCTAATTTAATATACATTATTCATATATAAATAACGCGACAGTCAATGGCTCACACTAGAATTCCTTGTGTCGTAGGCCCGGTACACAAAGACGGACGAACCCACCACTCAAACTCGAACAAACATTTAATCGCATCTTTAAACAATTAATGAATGTTAGACCAGGATTCAAACACTGGACTCCGACTGGGAATCGAAACCGGAACCATTTGCACACCAGGTCATTTGTACTCGCATTTAAAATTAAGTATATAAAGGGTATTAAAATTTTTACTCCCTAGAAACATACATACTTAAATCTCTATTTTTATACCTCAAATGTTATCCACGTTATTTTATTTTTAATAAGTTTTCCTGATTTTTTAATAATACATCCACAGCATAAGTCAAGAATAACAGATTTAGGGTACCAACTGGTATTTTATAGTGTGCAATGCAACCAGCCCTTTGTGTATCCACTGCTGGAGCACACCCGACACCGACACCGACACCGACACCACGTGGTATATTTTACAATGTACCAACTGATATTCTATAGTATGTATACCAACTCGTATTTCAGTAATCGACACAGCGTCCCACTTTATGACAGCAGAATTAATAAAACTGCACATAATTTTATATTGATCATCTCAGTATTAAATTAGTTTTGTAGTGTTTGATGCCATATATACAGGATTATTATACTAGGTGGTATTATATAAAGAATACTTTACATATACGTATATAGTGTGCAAGAGCGTAGTCGGGATTTTAGCTAGGATGGGGCAAAAGCGACCTTTAATATAGTTAATTAAAATAATTACCAAATTTTTGAAACAAATATGCTAAATACAAAGTCCAAAAATTAATATTTTTCCCAAAAAAAAAAAATGTTTATGTCAGTTAACTCGAGAATCACGGGCGAAATCACGGGTTGGCCGCTCGCTCCCCTGCCATTGGCAAGAATAAGTAACAGACTTTCCGCATTACGCTACCCTCTATTTAAATTATAAGAAAATTGTTTGCTTTACCCCACCCTGGATAAAATTGTTTGCTTTTGCCTTACCCTGGATAAAATCCTGACCACGCCCTTGGCGGAATCCATAGTTCCAGGCTTCGGCAAAGGTTCGGTAGCAGCCTGTATATACTTTTAAATGACAATTGAATATCGAGGATTAACTATTGTCACAGATACACGGATTTTTTCAAACAATTTGGTAGTTTGAGATCTTGTCGTGAAACTAAAATGAACTATATAATAAACTATGTGTAGTGCTGCAAATCGATTAAAAAACGGTTATGGCTATATCAGACTATAACGTCCCATTGCAGGCAACATGCCTTTTTTATAGTCATGAGAGGATTTCGGGTCAAAATTCACTAATGCGATTTGTTTTTATACAGTAATTGAGTAGTACGTACAATCCGATATAGACATGGACATCTATGGAGATCTGCGATACACGGCAACATCAAATAATGAAAAATGGTGGCACGTCTCCAATGCCTATGCTAAATAGTAAATGTAATACATTTTTTTAAGTGTTGGCATGTTGATGTTTTTCTTCACCTACGGTGATACTTTATTCACATTCGTGATATGGTAAATTGGAATACCGGTTCGTGCCACTGAGTTTCTATTCGATTACGGATTTTTTTCCGATTGTTACTAACTTGGTAGTGAAGAAAAGCACCAGGAAATACATGATCCTGAAAATTTTAAAATATTTTTGTAAAATCAATATTTAATATTCACTAACATCCACTGGGTCCGCGTGGTGGACTATGATATGAAACTATCCTCGTGTTTAAAAGGCACCCTGTGCGTTGTAATGGACCGTTATACCTGCTATAAATACATAGTAGAAATAGAATTTAAAATTGAACTAAAGAGAAAATTTGATAGTACCCAAGTAAACATCTTCAATGTTTAATAAATATGTAAACTGTGTGGCAAATAAATAATGTGTTCTTTTAATTTCTAGAGTATATGATTCATAAACAATAATAAAATTCATCTAAATTTCTAAACGCCTTGTTCATTCACCTCACTTCGATAGCCAGGGTTTATAACGCCTTCTAAATACGAAACTTATTTATAGCTCAGCAAAAATTTGGGTTTAATAAAGTAAACATTGTCATGGGTTTAATAAAAAACACGACAGACTTCAGTGAAACTTAAAACATCAAAATAAAGCTTCACACACATTCAGATTTATGGCAATTTTTATGTTATTTAGCCCTTATTTTTACTGGGTTGTTGTTAATTTTACTTATGTACTTTATATAGAAACCTGTACATAAAGTCTTGTAAGTTAATACCTCGGGAAATAAACGAAATTCAAAATTAAAAAGGTATGTAAGATTTGTTTAATTAGGTAACGTTAAATAAATGGTGCTTTCAGTATTAGTTTAAGCAGCACGGAATAACTTAACGAATTTCATGGCATTCATGGCGCATATTTGGCTCTAAAAATGGTAAAAAATGAAAAATCGGTCATAAAAGGGCAGTCGGTTGTGAAACTTTGGTGTAAAAAATACAGTTAAAAAGAAATCACACCACCATGGCTTGTCTACGCCATCTATTTTATTGTTTAATCTTAGTTGCATAGCAAAAAGGTTTTATTGTTTTCTTTTAATGATTTTTAAACTATTGTTTGATAATAGATGTGTAAATAAGATTTTTATTAACATAAATCTATGGAAACTCTTAATTTGATTTAGACTATATAAATTGATAATCTTGTATGTACATGCTAGTTTGTTATTTAGTGACTACTCCGGTGTATGTATATACATACCCGTATACATATGTTTTATACGCCATCGCTAGTTGTGTAATTGTATCCCAGCAAATAATATTTTTAAATATATCGCCAATCCACAAGTATAATAACGTTATAATTCACACGTTTAAAAGAAATTATTCAACGCATATTTTTTATTTATAATTTTCACAAATATTTTATGGTTATCAAAGCATCATCATATACAATAGAGATTAAACTAGCCTTCCAGAATACTAGAATTAAACTAGTATATTTGTAGCCTTCCAGAATATTTATTTACATTTCTCTGTTGGAAAATGACTGCAATAAAACCTCATTATATTTTTGTTTTTTCTAAGCAGTACTCAAACAGTTACATTAAAAGTTCGCGATAACCCTAATGAAGGAACGAAGTCCTAATATAAATATGTGAAATAAAAATTTCTATCTATCTATCTAATATCAAGTTTCAGTGGTCTCGAGGGCTTGAACTTTATTTGAGTCCCACTCTGCTGTACCGCCATATTAGATTTGTTCTGCTGTATTCGGGACTCGATCAAAATTCAACGAGCCCGATGTTCACGCTAATGATACGGAATTACCGGTTAGAGAGTAGTTTGATATTTCGTTGCTGATCATTTTGTTTGAACAAAACCGAATTAAATGAACCGGTTTATAAACAATAAAGTATCGTCAAATAAACCTGTTTTAAAACTCTCGACATCAGGGGTCCTACCACCATCTTTTACAAAACAATATTGTTGCAGGAACGTTTTGTTTCAGGCTTAAAACAACATTACTCATATTCGTACCATGACCTCCACCAAGGTATTAATGCTTAGTGCTGCGAAAGAACGAATGATTTTAATTATTTGGCTATTCCCTGCTAAAAACAAAACGAGATAACGCTACATGAACTGTATAACGCCATTTCTTTCATACAACGTTCCGATTTGCACTACAGTATAAGCTATCGAATTGTGTTGACGTCACCAAAACTTCCTATTAAAACATTCATAAAATAAGGTTACATTAAGGACGCCGTGGTACGAAATTGAGAAGTAAGGTTAAAATAATACTGCTATAAGGAATGGTGGTAAGGCCCCAGGTTTTATATTAATTGTATGTGTGGATTGCGCGCAGTAACCCATAGACGACCATGTAGACAGCATTTATTTTGTAAGCATTAACATATAGATATACGATGTTATAGTAATATATACGTTGATTTCTCTAGCTGTAAGTCATTTTGTTGTTTAAATGACGAGTTTTTTTTAAACAATATTTAACTTAGACTAGTGCACATTTCTCCTGTGAATTTTAACTTAGATTTATAACTACTTTTACTTTAATCACTGTGGAAACGTCCAAAACGTATTGTTAAATTTATTTAAAATGCATGCAATAAATTGATATTTTGCTATTACTACCGTTTAATAATGAAATATATCTTACGTCTAACATTAATTATGGAGTTTAAGTTATTTGTTGTTGTGGATATATACTTCACATATTGTAGATTAACATTGGTTTATTTTATGAGATAATATTGTGGAAAATGAGGAGTGAGTTATGCAATAACGTTTTATTATCTACTTAAATGAGCTTATCTCTCGATGCGATGGAACTCGATTGATAGGTATTTCGCGGTGCTTTAGGTGACATTTGCAAAATCAATTTCAAAACCTTTGGTAAAATCAATTGCTTTAATAAAAAAATATGAACAATGTTATAATTAAACTCCTACGAGTTTCTATTTTCATTTCATGCTTAAAGAATTTTCAAAATGGCGATTCTTAAATCGAGTTCACAAAACAGCCGCGCGTATAGCTTTTACATTTCCTCGTAACAAAGTACAAATCCGTATTATGAATGTTTAAAATAAGTATCGCGAACAAAATAGAGTTCAATATTATTTTATAAATAATTTTCTTTATGCTTAGGTTGTGCTCATGTGCCGTACCACATATCTGAAATTGGCAATATTATTGGTATAAAGAAATTTATTCTTGCCCATTTAGAATATAATTGAAAAAATACTCTCGAATTTTTATACAAACACTAACCCATAGGTACCCACTTAAGTCACCGAACTTATGAATTTGTTTCGATCGGCAAGTGGCCACCTAAAGAAAAAAAAGAAAAAAAAATCTTATATACCTACACATATTTTTTATTTTATATTTTTTTGAGATTTGACTCAGTTTAAAATTATTTATCTAAGAGATTTTTATGGTACATTAATGTTTTAACATGCTTCAAAAAATGACGAATATATTTGTAAAACGACAATATTTTAATATATTTCAGCATTTGGCCGCTATTACACATCAAAGTGTTTGATATCCTAACATTTCGCATGCATCGCTCGTTCGTTAAATAAAATCACTGAATGGTGTACATTTCTAAACAAGTATTGTACATGAAAAATGATCAATATCTTTGATGGTAAAATTGTGTGGCTTTAGTTTTTAAAAAAGTGCAATATTTGTTCTCGACAACCTGATATGTATTTTCAAATTGTATTGTAGGATTCCAATTAACAATGAATCAATTAAAGTTGTATTGTAGATATAATGTACAGCATTACAAGACGGTATTATGAACATTTTGTACCTTCAGAGACTCGGCATGTGAGAGGACTATAATAATTATATTTATGACTTGTAATAGCCATGGGGGAAATAGTTAAAATCAAGCGAGTAGCTGGGTAACATTTACCTATGACGAAATTTATATAATGGTGTACATTTTTGATATGATGTTGTACAAAAGAGACATTTGGTATGTTATTTTATAGGAATGAAATAAATAGCCTTAATAAACAAATTTGTTTGTATTATTTTGTGTTATACCTGAGAACTACACACATATACCAAAAACAAACAGACACACACAACACGTCTTTTTGTATCACAGTTCTAGGATTTTTTGCTGCTATGGTTTGTATATGCACGCTGTCTAAAGCTCTCCTGTACGTAAAAAAACACTAATCTAGCAAAAGCAGTTTCAGGACAGGACAGTATTATATTTGATAGATCGAGAAAACCACTTTATTGTTTCAGGGAGGAGAGACTTGCATAGTATCGGACTGGCCAAGTTACTCCTCTCACAGGTGTCTTCTGTGAGAACAATGTGTTTCGGAATCGGAAGCGTGATTTACTAGTCCATTACTTATTCTATCCCCATCGATTAATCTCCATACAACCCATACCATCCCACAGAGACTATAATGATATAAAGGAAACATATCCCATTATGCTGTTTAAAATTAAAATGTTTCAAAATCCACTCTAATCTCCAAAGGTGTGTAGCTTTTGAAATCTACTCATCATATTTATTTATCCACGCATTTAGTATATAACTGTGTCGTTGTATTCTTTATACGTCCTTTTAATTAATACCTCCTATTGCTACGTTTGTCATTCTCGACTGTGTTGGCGTGTGTCGCAGACAACGCAGGGCGACAGTATATATACACGTACAAGCAGGTGAAACGTGTATTCGTCAGTCGCCTTCGTTCTATAAAAATGTTTCTTTTATAAGCATTTTATTATTTTCTTTATTTTAGTAGTATGTACGTTATTTAATAAAACAGACATTTGCTCAAGAACTTTATTAAATGTTATATATTTTTGAAAATATTTTAAAACACTTCAAATACACGTTAATATGGGAGATATAAACATTATAATTATGTAACCTTCATAAATTACACGTTATGATATGGTGTGTACTTAAAGGTACTTTTTAATGACTTCACGGTCAACAAGATTTTCAGTAATTACTGTACTGTTTTAATACAAACGATTAATATATATATAGAACTTTACATGTCTTAAATCTATATTGTGGCGTTGCCATGTTATTACGACCAAGTTACTAAAAGCGCGAAAATCGTTTTGACAATTCATACTGTCTCTCTCTATTTGTATGATATAGATAGAAAAGGATACACACGATAACTAAATTGTCAATGATTTTCCGTGCTTTTCGGAACGTAGCCTATTTGACGAATTCTTAAATCTAGCTATCTAAAACAATTTCTAGGCAACCAAACACTAACCTATCGATCTTTTAAGTTTTAAAAATAACATTTGTTCGCTAGTTTCAATAATTCACAGATTTGTACTACAGACCTTTGGATGTGTAACCGCTATAAAGCTAAAAGTTTTTAGTTATAATAACACGCTTATTACCCGCAATATCACTTTCTACAACGATTCACATTGAATATGTTCGTGAAATTAAAAAAAAAATGACAACGAAATATTATTACAAACTAAAATAAATATTTTATAACTAAGCGTAGCATACAATTTATATTTGAACACATTTAAAGCTTTACAAAATGACACATTTCATGACGACACAAAATAGCACAAAATAACGAATGATTTTGGCCTGAATTATTCAATAATAATAAATATCAATCAGTTATATCAACATTAGCAACCCTGAGAGGTTTGGCACTTTTTAATAGCGAATAAACAGGAATAGATGAAAAGGATTTTGGAATACCTTCTTTTGTTATAATAAGAACTTCATTGAGCATAATAAAAAGCCTAAGGGGTGAGATCAGAACGCACTGTGATTTAATAATTTTTAAAACAGAAAAAATAAAACATTCCTAATAGTTGCCCTTGACGACTTGGAAGCTTTTTAGATATGAAATTATATAATAGACCAGACTTTGTAGAAATGTAATTATTAACGGATTTATCTTACTGCGCTCTATGGATATCGTTCTATTGAAAAATAACGAAAAAAAAATTAAACATCAGTGGAAAACTCAACATTAAATTTTGAATATTTTTGGGGTTATTGTAAATACGACCTCACATCTGGCTATATTTAATTATTTCGTAGGTATTCTTAATTACTAAATTTATTTAAGATGCAAAGAAACACTTAAAAAGGATTTCAATCCAAATGAAACACGTAAAATTAACATGTCCGACTTCTAATCGATGATGCAAACTGTTTTTTGATTCTTTCGTCGTATTTTAATTTTCTTCGCACAGCCATTTATATTGACACAACATTTAATTTTAATTGGGCAAGTAAGGCGCAAATATAGGTACGCAAATATTGATTTACACAGGGTTAAATAATAAATGCCCGAAGCTTCTTAAGACTGAATTTATTTCGCGTAAACTAACAAATTTTATTCTGCGAATTTTTAAAATTCATCAAACTACTCACTCGCGCGCAACAACGCACGCTCGGTGCGTTATACTCGCATAACGCACCGAGCGTGCGTTGTGCGGCGCTACCACCAGTAGTAGCGTCGTACTATAGTGTACTATAGTGATAGTACAGAGTAACAGATTTAGAGATATTTTTGTCGAAACTATCCAAGTTCAGCAAAAAGTTGTCAGTTATAATGATAGATATTCGGTATTGAGAGGGTGCAGATATTTTCTATTTTACCCTTATACAGAATGTAACATATATTTCCAAAGACTAAAACAATGGATTTTGTTTATGATTCAGAGCCATATGAAATTATTTAACTGATATGAAATTGTTGTTGTATGACGTATTGTTTGTAAGACATTATTATTTCTTTGTTTTTTATTTTGGAAATGTGTAGAAACACTGGTGAGGAAATTAAAAAAAAATCCTTTAAAAAAATGTTAAAATAAATTTTAGCGTAAATTCGTAATCTTGAACGGAATATATGGTTCAATGGAAATATATCTGTTACAGCCTGTGCATATTAATGAACAATAAAGCCCTACACCTATGCGTATTTGTATAGGCCATTGTTGGAACAAGACATTAAAACATATTCGTCATAAAGACGATTTTACATTGAACTCGATTTAAGCAAATATTTGATAATGAGTATTGAACATTAAGGGCTGGATAAATAGACATTTTGGAGACCATTCTTTGTTTAACACGTTCATTGCCGGAGCACGCGATATCGCGTGATTTGGCCCGCTACGACATGGCCGATCACGCGATATCGCGTTATCGTCCCTAACAAATTTCTATGCTCTGTAAAACATGAGCCATAGCGCAACAGCGAATGGTATTAGTTTTGGCCACTAGGGAAGGGATTGATGTTTCAAACGTGGCCGTGGCCTGAGGGTAGACATTTTTGTTTATGTTCAACAGTTCACTCAACGGCGCTTATTGGAGAGGATTTGTTTCTTTGAGTAATTTGTTTTTAGATTCCCTTTTAAGTTGTTTTTGATTAGTTTACGAGTACTTTGTTGTTATTTAGAATGTGTGACAACAAATAATTGAATAGTTTTGCCTGAAAAAGAGATAAATTGTCTCACACAGCGGCAGGGCACAGAAGGGCAGCACAGATTGACTAAAATACAGAAAACTAAAGAACGCACTCTTCCTGGTGGAAAAACAGTAAATGCGACTTCGAGAAAGGATTGTAGAAACTGTTACGTAAATAAAAACCACTATGCAATGTAAAACGTGTCCTGATAGTCCACCATTGTGTTCAGATTGTTTTTTTGGTTTACATTATTGCACTTCAAAATCTACATAATTACCTATTTTGCTATTTCATTATAAATAAAAGAAAAAATATGTGCCATTATCAATTACACCAAAAATAATGATTAGTTCCTGTACGTTTATGAATATTGGTGTATATTACTTGTTTATAAATATTTTTTTGTTTCCGTTTGCGAAAACTAAGACATAAAAAGTTGTTTTGTAATAAAAAATGTTAAATCAATCAATGCTTTTTTCAGTAAATAAATTGTAATTACATTGTATTACAAACAAAATTTGTATACTCAACAAAATTGTTTTTACATCTGAAACTGTAGTTAATAGCGTTGCACTACATACATGTATATCACGCGATGTCGCGTTTCTGGCCATGAGAGTTATAATCGTATTGTGTATGGCCAATCACGCGATATCGCGTGGTAAATATTTTAAGTGTATAAAACTATTTGTAAAATGATAATATGACATTTCACTTATAACCTCACCACAACAGAAACAAAATAAAAACAAATAAAATTTTGGCCACCTCACCTATTCCATCATTTAACTCTGGCAATGAACGTGTTAAGAGTTGATTGAAATTAATCAGTATGTGGACTGCATAAGGTGTTTTATGACCCCAATGGCCGAGAATCGTCTATTTATCTGAGTTTAATAGTCTACATAAAAACGGTAACTAAAATTAATTTTGCAATAATGCCTCTTATCTATACTAAAATTATTCCACTCAGCTGTTAAACGATTACGTATATCATGAAAATTCCATTAAGAAAAACTAATAATAATTAAAACTTTCGAGTCTATTTTAAATTATTATGTAAATAAAAATTTCATTAAAAAAATGAAACTAAAATGAGGAAATAAAAATTTGATGTCTATCCATCAATAGCACTTCCCATTTGTTTTCCTTTAACAGGTTTCTTTGAGATCCCAATAGATTGTTCCACACCTAATTAATTAAACTTACAATTTTATATGTAACATTGTTATAACAACTAGCAAATATTAAATTAATTTATAGCAAATTATTGCTTACACGCCATTGTTTACAAACGCACCGTTACAATAGTTCCCTCAGGTGTTTATTGACATCTTCTCTTGTAGTATTTGGAAGTAGCAAGCCTGTAAAAATAACGTTTAAATTGTTAATCTATACTATCTATACTAACATAATAAAGAGGTAAAATTGTGTTTGTTTGTGAGTATGTTGGGGGTAATCTCTGGAACTACTGAACCGATTTCTTCGATTCTTTAACAAATAGGTAGCTACATTATTCGTGTCTTAGCCATTTCCTGAAAATACTGAAAATTATACAAATACAGAATAATACATATACATTACAGATACATTATAGAGTTCCCAGGGGAATCACAAGTTCACGCGAATGAGGACGCTGCCACTGCTAGTTAAATTAAAAATAATTATAAAACTGAAGATCATTTTCAGCTTTCTAATGGCCGCCACATGACTGAATCGTTTAAACTGACGTTCCTAGTATGAAAATTGACAGCTTTCCACACGGTCAGTTTTAAACTGTTCCGTCAAACTGACAGTTTTAACCAATCGTGTGTGGCCGCCATAAGATAGATAGATAAAACTCTTTATTGCACACCAAAAACAGTAACAGACATTGTAGACACAAAAATGAACAAAAGGCGGGTCTGATCATTGAAATCTTTGTAGAGAGGAAAAAAAAGTTGATCACAGGTAGATGGTGTACAGTAGGTACGAGATATATACACATCTTAAGTCTTAAGAGATATATCAAGTCTTAAGTCTTAAGAGTCTTAAGATATATCAATTAGACGCACTAAATGCCCATAACAAATAACTTTACCTTTAAAGTAGTGAACATGAGACCCAATTCCCCGTGCTCCATGCTCGGCTCAAGGAAATCCTCAACGAAATGTATTTCCGATCCCAGTTGAAGTATTCTCGCTCTCACTACTACGAAGTGGAACACTGGGAACAGCTCGTCCATACTCCATAGATAGCTTTGACCTGGAAACAATGTAAAATGGTTCAACTATGACCTTAGAGATTGTAACTATAAGTAAGGCATTGGATACACGTAGAGTTGCCGTCAGAAATTTATAAAAACTAGCATAAGTGACCAAAAGACCCCGAACATTACGTTCGTAACCACGGACGTACTGAACATAAAATATAAACCAGTCGTGTTGACAATATGTAATTATTCGATACAACCTGTCGCCGTCGTCCGTTACGCACATCTTAAAAACCCCGGACACGTTTGAAGAATCCCCTCAGACACCCTTCAAACGAGGACAGCGTCCGGGGAAAAGAGGACGGATGGCAAGCCTAAATATATGGTGTCGTTGGTCGCGGCAACCGGTGATGTGGCCAGTCGCAGTAATTAATTTGAATTGTGAAAAATATAATAAATAACATAGCCGTGTCTGTAAATGAAATATTTTTTTGAAAAAAAAAACCATTCATTGCAGTGTACTCTAGGAACTATAGGTACAGAACCCAAAACAGTCATTTTTAGAATTGTCGTCTGTCTGTATCTCTGAACACGCATCACGCAAAAGTCATTGAACTAAATTTAACTTGTGGCGCGACCGAACATAATAGGACGCCGCGCCTGCGCGCGCACTCGTCGCCTCGAGAGACCGCCGCCGGCCAACCGACGCGAAGTCACAGTGTCGCCTTGTCCGCGTTCTTAGCTACCCGCTTGTGCTAATAAATTTTGTAAACATTCTACAAATATATCTTAATGTTATTCTAGTTCTTGCGAGTCATTTTCATTTGCTTTAACCTACAAACTTCCTAAAGAAATTATCATTAAGTACGCATGTACAATATCAACTGTTACATAAAAAAAAACTAAATGGATTTTATTGAAACTAACTATAATGATAGTTTATTATTGTATCATCTGATCATCTGTGTTTCTGAGTTGTCCGATTAAATTAAAGAATAAAAAAAAAAGATTATGTCCCGGTTCAACTCGTAGCATCTTTTTAGCGGGAACTTGAGAAGTGAAGTTGAGTTTTGTTTGATTATTGTAAAAAATGTGTTTTAGGCGTTTTGTGGTTTAATAATGACAGTTAATTAAACTCCACAAAGTGTTTTTCGTGCGTGGTGTTTGTGATAATCAAATAAAAGCGTGGGACTGAGTTTTTCGTGTTTCCACAAGAAGTCCTCTTCTTTCCTCAGTAAACCTACTATCGCTTTACTGAGCGACTCCAGACTTACTTCGACGGGACTGGAGATTGAAAGGATACCGTTTAAACTTTGAAATTATTACTTGACTTGACACTGGAAGAATGTGCTAATTGCACCATTGCCATATATTAGGCAAAAAAAACTCAGAATGCTTTTCATCCAGATTTATTATATGTTCTCTTGAGAATTATTATCGTGACGCGCGGCTGACAAAATCGAATATGTTGATACAAGGAGGAATTATAAACATAACAGGCGTCGCTGAGGTTTTATTTTGGATCATTAGAATTCAAATACAGTTGCGAGAGGGGCCGGTGAATTAAGCAACTCGATAGTTACGACCCTATACAGAAGAATATAAAAATAGAACTAAGGGGGTAGTTGGCCATGTTCTACATAACATATCTACACTACCAATATTAATACTCGGTTGTACTTGTGTCATCGCTGTTACTGTCCTGTCAGTCTGGCATGAATCTTATTAGTTACATACCAAACTTTGGCTACCGGCGTGTTTTAGGAAATTGTCATATCATCTGTGATTGCTTAAGAATCCAAGGACTGTGGACATCCGTCTATCAGATGTGAGTACCGTATTTCCTACCATCACCCCATTTTCTTTCGTATTCATTACTTATTCACATTAGCCGACTAGCTTACACACAGGTTTATTGATCTAATAATAATCAACTAATTAATTAATCAGTAATAAATTAATCACGCATTAAAGTCCAAAATTCCACGCATATGAATTCGCGTGCACAGTTAGTAGATAAATAAAATGAAATAATTATGTTTCCTATCTTGTGTACTGCATGGGTTAGTAACTTACCCAGTTCCTGCTGCACAGCAATGGTCATCTTCTGGAACGTGCTTCTAATGACTAGGAGCTTTTCAATGGGGCTAAAGGTGGTCTTGAGCTGTTGGAGTGTTTCCACCGCTTCTTGGAACAGCTGTTCTTTTAGCGGCGAGTACGTTGGCGACATCTGGTTTTGAGTTGTATAACCTACCCAGAATTTTCTACGAGAAAAATAATTTGATTATTTTTATTGTCTTATTATTATGGGTGCTAAAAGAATAACGGCAGAGTTTGCTTGCCAACGTTTATTATGCAGATATCATGTAGTACACACGTGAGATATTTTCTTGACAGAAAAAATAATAATAGCATTAATTAAAAATATATAAGGAACTGAGCGAATGTATTACAATAAAATAACTTACTGATCTATGCCGAGGAATGCCATAAGCGTGATATCGGGCTGTCGGTTCCATTTGAGTAGTCGCCGCCAGTACAGATCGTCCTCCCTCTTGTTGTGCAATGCGTATAACACGAACAAAGCCGGGTGTACACGCGGAAGTAAAGTTGGCTGAAGGAGAGAAGCCGCCGACACCACTTCCCTACAAGATATAAAGAATTAACTAACTGTATAATACTATGCGAAGAATATATCGACGAAATGAAAAGAGATATTATTTTTTTTGATCGAAGGATATATATTACTCGTCTAAATCAGTAGCTTAATTAGCTCAGTGAAAAAATCTATCAAGGTAAATCTATCTTAAACGTGTACTGTTCATTTTCTATTTCAAATGGTAAACTTTGTTCAACGTGGGTCGACCGCGTTCGCGTGTCGCGAGAGGGGACTGTACAGCGACTACATTACATTCTTTTGAGTGAGTGAGCTAGATGAAGATTGATTGATTCACAAGAGGTGAGCTATAGTCGGAATTATAATTCGATTCCACATTTGACATTAGCTACTGTCATTTTGTAAAATAATGATACCACATATAATAGTGTAGTGATGAACACAAAAATCGATAAACAATCGCGATTTATGTTTATGTTTATGTTTATGTTTATGTTAATTTATGTTAATCATAATATTGGTGTGCCAATTAAAGACTAAATTATTGATTTTTATTTAAATAAATACATAATTATTCATAACAATTATTTATTAATTAGTAACCGCTGCTTTATTTTATAAAAAGTTAATATTTTTGTTTTTTTTTATATTAAAAACAAAACTTATAATAAAAGAGCCTAGATAGTTTTCTGTATTGGCAACCCGTGCGCGCTCGTGCAGCTATCGCCATTTTGTTTATCTTGTCATTCGGCTTCATTCTCCTAGTCTGACTGCACGAATATCTCGTTTCATTGCGAATCGATATTTTGTTATTTTGTTGGGTTTTTGTTAAAGTTTTGTTACGTTGTGTTTGTTGTTACGTTTATAGTTTTTTGTGAACTTTGAGTGAATCTATTTGTTTTGGTTTTCCATCAAAATGGATCCTCCGCCAAGTACATCACAAAAAGACGTGGATGTTTTCTTGTCTCCAAGAAAAAAACGTCCACGAAAAGCTTTCACTGTTACTGAAAAAGTAATGATCCGCAACGCATATAAGTACGTGAAAAAAGAAACTTCTGCGCAATTGGAGGCCTTTGAAGTTGTGGAAGAAAATGAATGTATGAACAAAGTTGCTCACATATTGGGAATAACCTCACGCTCTGTTTGTAACGTTTTGAAGGAAGTAAATAAAGGTGCGCCGCCAACTCCCCCTAAAAAAACTGGACCAAAGCGAAGTTTCAAAGATAAAATTGATGAATTTACATTCTCCGCAATACGACGAATAGTTCATCAGTTCTTTTACCGAAATGAACCTCCAACCATTGCAAAGGTTAGTCAATCAGTCAGACAGTATTATTTTATACCTACATCTTTTATATATAAGTAATGATTCCAAACTATTATAAAATTTACTATTTCAGATTTTACAAGTGATGAACGATGATCCAGAAATGCCCAAGGTTTCCAAAGACACCCTCAGAAAAATTTTGAAGCATCTTAATTTTAAATTTGTTGCACGGTCACGCAAGAGCACACTTATTGATCGAAATGATATAATAACATGGCGCCAGCGTTACTTGCGATCTATATGTCAGTTTCGACGAGAAGGGAGACATATATATTATCAAGATGAAACTTGGGTTAACGCAGGTAAGGCTAACATTTTGAATTAATATACATTTACATTAAATTTAATAGTAATATTGAATGTTCATGTACTATATGTGATTTAAGGTCATACTGTAAAAAAAACTTGGGTGGACAAGCAAGTCACATCATCTCGGCAAGCGTTTTTGGAGGGACTGACCACTGGATTAAAAAACCCATCTGGAAAAGGCAAACGTCTCATAATTAGCCATATAGGTAGTGAAGAAGGCTTCCTGGAAGAGGGGCTCATGATTTTTGAAGCAAAGAAAAATTGTGAAGATTACCATGATGAGATGAATGCAGTTTGTTTTGAGGAGTGGTTCGCTGGAGTCTTACCAAAATTAAGACCAAACTCAATTGTGGTGATATATAATGCACCTTACCACTCCCGAAAATTGGAAACGGCACCAAAAATGAGCTGGAAAAAAGCTGCCATTCAAGACTGGCTTTTAAATAAAAATATTCATTACGAACCAGATATGGTTAAAGCTACGCTTTTAGAACTGATTCCACATAACGAGTCTTTTAATAAGTACGCTGTAGACGAAATGGCAGCACAATATGGGATCACGGTTTTAAGACTGCCCCCTTACCATTGCGAGCTGAACCCTATCGAATTGATATGGGCTCAGGTAAAGGGGCATGTAGCTCAAAATAATAAAACCTTCAAATTGACAGACGTGAGAAATTTATTTGAGGAAGGCATTCAAAAAATTACGGCCACCGAATGGTCTAAATACGTATCCCATGTTGTCAAAGAAGAGGAAAAAATGAGTAGGCTAGATATGTTAATTGACAATATCACAGACACATTTATAATAAATGTTACAGAAAGTGACAGCGATAGCGATAGCGATGACGGCGACGATTTATAAAATAAAATATTACCATAATACATCTATTTGTTATATTTCTCATGTTCCTTCATGATCACATTTATTTATTTATTTCACACACAATTATTAAAGAAAACTCTCAGATCCGTAATAAAATTAATCGTCATAACTAAATTATCCGTTCACAAATATTTAATTTCCTGATATACTTAGTTTACGAGAATAAAATTATAAACGAGAAGAATCGATCCGGAAATATTCCATTTCCGTATCGAATAATTTCGCAACGTTACTATTTAGTACTTGTTATAACGTTGCAACACTGAAATTGTCAAATCTGGAATCGAATTAAAATTCCGACTATAGTTCATTTTTATCCCTCACTCGCGAGTTACTTAACTCTAAATCATACGACAATGTACATATATGTGGTCCTATAAAAAATAGTGGCATTATATTTTAATCTGTTAAACTAAAACTATTCTAACTAAAAATAACATGTATTTGATTACTTTTTATTACATTAAAAATAAATAATTGTTGATTAATTTATGTGCATAACACTGTCCATATTCACTGCTCTAACTGAATGAACACATTTGTTTTACGTTGTATTTGCGCTTGGTACCACCTAGCCGTCTATTGAAAATGTTGATAATAAGCTGCAAAGAAGCTTGTATTTGATTTATAAATGGGAAGTGCAAGCGGAGTCAAGATAAAAATTGCTCATTCAATTATATTCGCTATTCCCAATTTTTTTCAGGCCTTTTTCTAAAACCTGATACCTTCATCACCACAAGTTAGCGTATTTGCGCCACGTATCACAAATATTCACGGATGACTTTATCCATTTACCACCAGAACTGGTTGCTTACTGCACAAAAAAAAAAAAAACAACTTACCCATCAATCGGATTACTATCTTCATTCTCTTCACTTTCTTTCGTCTTATAAGGCAGTATCACATCAGTGCCTTCTGGCGGTAAGACTGAGAACAACAGTCTGAACACTTGGTATAACCTCGTGGTGATGCTCTTCAACTCCTTAACGGCATGGCTCAGAAGAAGTGGATGGACCCGAACGCCGCCGTATGTAGTGTTGAAAGCGTTTGTTAGACTTAGGACGAGTTGACCTAATGGGTGATGACTGGATTCACAAGCCTAGAATACGGTATTTAACACTTTTTAGTTAATTTTTTCCAAACTTCTCAAAAGACTGCCGTAAAATGTACTATGCACAGTCAGTCAACGACAATGTTGAGCAGTTAAAAGTTACTTTCTGTTTGACATTTCTAAAAAAAATTCGCTTGTAAATCTAACTTGTCAATTTATATTTTGAACTTTAACACCTATTCTTTCAAATAAATCAAAGGCATTATTCAATATTTTCATGGGTCCACTGTACGAGTTTCGGAAGTGTGTGTGATATGTCACAATCCTTTTCCTATCGCATTGAGTGAGGAGTATAACGAAGTATCTCCATATCACATTATATTTATCCTCACCTTATACCATCCTTCTCAAAGAGGAATAGGAAGTGTATAAAATGAGGAAATCTTTTCGTCCCATTATAGTTTCAATGTTTTATCTTTCTCAACTTCGTTGGGAGGGCACGCTGCAATTACATAGTTACCTCTAGCATACTTCAGTCCAGCCAGTCCAGAATGAAAAACGTTGGTATGGCAAAGGTGTGCTACCTACCATTGGAGATTTAGGAGTGGATTCGGAGAAAGGGTTGGGAAAATGGGGAGAGATAGAATAAGATAAAATAGGAATGAGTTCTGGGATGTTTCACTCACTATTGAAGGATAGAATAAATCATCTATCTATTTGTTAAATAAAACTTATTTCGAATTTTTTGAGATATATTAATTTGATTATTAGCCATTGATATATCTAAATATGTAGGAAACTCTGTATCTTTCTCCATACATATTATATTACTAGCGCCCCGCCCTGGCTTCGCTCACGTGGTACAAGAAGCTGGCACCGCTCTTTTTATTTTCCTTTTTTTGGAAAATTGCGATTTATATTACGATTCCCGATTTATAATATGATACGATATTACGGTTTCCTAGAGGAGCCAAAAATATAACGTATTATATATCCATCTGCATTAGTACCAGAATCGCCCAGTACTGAGTGCTATGGAAGCCGACGTCATACAATTACAAGTCTATGCATAGCAAATAACTGACACAACTCAAATTTTATTATTTGAAGAAATCGTGGGTGACGTCACTTATGACCGCTAATTGTTCAAAACTTCGATAACAATGATTGAATCTACTGTTAGAAAAATACTTACATTATACAAATACTGTTTCAGCTCCATATAATCACTCAAGCTGAGAGTCTTCTGTCCAAAGAGAGGTATCACTTCTAGACAATCTTCAGATTTCTCAAGGTCAACACTTCTCGATTTCTTCACTGGAGTTTTATGTTTATCTTTGTGTGAGCAAGAGATGGCAACAGCAACATTTTGCCATATTTTTTTATTCTCTATGGTGCTACCGGAAGTGCCGTTGGTGAAGTGGTTTCCAGTGGGAGTGAGTAAGGTCTCTGATACACCGAGGCATTGGAAACATTGGCGAAATATTGCGTTCCATTTTTGGTTAGGCGCGACACAGAGTTTTCCGAATGAGCTGCAAAAATTAAATTGGTGTTTTCATAAGCATATAAAGTATATGGAGGGGAACCACTAAGACCTTCTACTTAAACTAGCAAGAAAGGGGGTTCAAACATTGTACTTCGAAGTTTGGTATAGTACTATTAGTACTCAGAGTTTTTTGGTATTTTTCTAAATTGAGACACGATGAGATCTACATAATTTCATCGGTAGGGGAAACTGCCAACTAAACGGATGTGCTGGTGTGTCACAAACACTGATTAATCTGCATACACATTTATCTACAGTAAACATAATTAGGACTCACCTAGGTTTCGAATTAGCAGGTGGAGCGGGGTTAGAAACATTCAAATGCATCGTCGCGTTAGATATCTTCACTCCTTCAGTCCAAGCACCGTTCAACGACCCTTCGATTTTATCCCCACTGGAGAACGTCAACACGCCTTTCCCGGAGAACACACCAGCAGATCTGAACTCTCCTTCATAGTGGGTGCCGTCTTCAAAAACCATTACTCCATGACCCTGTTATTAATGATAAATAATAAAAATAACGCCACACTCAATGGTCCACACTAGGATTCCGTGTCGTAGGTCCAGAGACACAGACAAACACACACCCAGACCCGAACAGACATTTGTCTTGAAACAAAAAATGACTGACAAATGAATGTAATTTATTTTTAACTTATTTCAGTTTTAAATGATTATATATGAGTACTAACATACAATATGATAAATTAGCGAAAATTAAGGTTGAATAAAATAAAAATTGGCATTTTTTCATGGAAAGAAGGTGGCAGACAAGCATACAGTGCACCTGGTGGTATGGTATGTGGTACATCGACATTCTCTAATCAATCGACATCTTCTCTGCCGGGTCAAGCTGCGCTTGCCTGCTCAAGTATTGAGTTTCATCTAATTCTTGCCTTTCCGCCAAGAGTTGATTGAGTGAGATTAATACAAGCTTCGAAAAGATGGTTATTTAGAAGATAAGAGTATCGTCCTATCTTGTGCTATTCTTCTATTTGAGTCTATGAAATATTACGTCTTGATAATAATTAGATTACATATAATTACAGAGATAAGATAGGTACCTACGTAATTGATAAGTTCATTAAGGGGGAATAAGATTTATCAGCCTGATACTTTATCAGAAGGTATCACAAAGTCATTATCAGCTGGATGCAATAGACTGATAATTTATCTATCGGATTGTTAACAGTTACTTTATCAGGTGGTGTGAAAGACAGGTAAGACAGCTTCTAGACATCTGTTTATCACAACAATTATTAAATTTGTTTTTAATATCTTAAGCGATAGAGCAAGCAGTCTTAGCATAGTTAGTGTTATCTATTGTTGATTCACATCGAACCCCGTTGATATCACAGAGTTTATAGGTAGTGGGGCCAAATGACCCAACATAATGGAATATTTCAAAAACTGTGTATCTGATTTTTACCTATGAGGTATCAAATGAAAGGTATATAAATTATTAATAAAAATGTTTTAGTCACTTAATAGCATTTTTTTTATGGAGAAAAGGAAATGGAGTTCAATGGACATCCATGATACACGCCAACATTAGTCCAGAATTACAAACATCGGCATGCCCCCGGATGCGCTGTCTACCTTTGAAGATATACGAGTGGATTAGGAAAATGGGTAGGAATAGGACGAGATGGGAATGGGCTCTGGCATATAGATATTATAGAAACTGAAACGTTTATAACATTTTTTTTTCACTCTGCCTCATATTTTTAATGTAACGAACAAAGTACATTATTGTACTTTCTAATAAAAAGTCTTTATCTTTAAACATTTCGAGAACTACGTAACCGATTTTCAAGTGGAGATATCATATGAAAGCTGTTATAAAAACAGAAATGTTAATAAAACAAATATTTTTCATTTTTTTATATACGAACAACAGCACACAGCTTCACCGTGGGCTTCCTATATGGGGTAATTCAGTAAAAATATTAAGAGCTTTCAGAGTCCAAAGTGTGAGGCCTTTATATGGAGCACAAACTAGAGCATTTTAGAGCATTGCAAGCTCATATTTAAGCAATTAAAAATTCTTCCTCTTCCTTGTCAATATTTATTTTGGAGCTCAACTTGTAAAGAAACATCCATTGTAAAGAAACAACAGTCCCTTTCTTCATACGATGAAATTTAAAAAAAACTAACATAATGTTCCGAATATTTGTATTTGTTTCGGCTAATACTCATCTACTTTCAAGTAGGTATTCCAATTCGCCATTTTCTAAACGAATACTCGAATACTTGTGCAATAGTAAAATCCAATATGAATAATAGGTAAAGGAGATTTTCTACAAAGTAATACTTTTCAGATTAAACGTTCATTTGAAAATCCATTACGGAGCTGATCTTTTAGTTTAATAAGTAAGTTATTTTTTAATTTAATTTAAATTTAGAGTAGGCACGTAACTTTAGATTAAACCGAAAAGGTACGTTCGGATTGAACTATAACAATAATTTAAAGCACTCTTTAAATTGGATCAAAATTTACCTACCTACTAATTTTACAAGTACCTAGTCGCTTAGTGTGTTAGGATTCGTAATCGTATTCGCGAATAGTAAGGCAAATTTTGTTGCTAGCAAAACAAGCAAGAAAAAAATCATTATCGAATATTATTATCATTATCCAACTACACTTTTTCCTCTACGCCAAAAATTACGAATGTTCAGCAGTAATGGGTATTGTAGGGAGATAAAAGTTTATAACAAACTTCCCACAGACAAGAAAACTACCACTTTGATTTCAATGGTATCTAGTAACTAACTAAACCTGTATTTTCTTTGACATTCAATTGTTTTTTTTAATGTATTAGTTGCCCTATTGGAACAAGCCGCATATGTCTGGTCAAATTGGTATACCATGCAACATTTTCTCATACTCTTTATCAAATTTCTTACCGTTAATGTGTCTAGCATGAAGAGGCCTTCATAGTAAATCCCATCTAATGTGACTATTAAACCGCAGCCATGTTTCTTATTATCACTCCAGTTTCCTAAATACTTTTCGCCTTTGCCTATGTCATCCATCACACCGTAACCTTGTTTTGCACCGTTCACCCACTCGCCGGTGTAAATAGTGGCAGACGATGAGGTAAAATCCCCCTGTTTTTTGATCCCATGACCATGTGGCTGCCCGTCTTTGAAGTAACCCTCATAGATGTCACCATTTGTGTATTTCATGACTCCATAACCGTTCTGCTGGTTGTCCTTCCATTGTCCTTCATATATTCCTGGAAATTTGAGTTAGTAAACAATATTACAGTAAACTAGAATTTATTTTCCCTCATGTTGTTACTCAGTAAAATGTGATTCATAAATATATTATAAGCATACCAGCAGTAATAATAATATTATTATTGTAGACACATGACGCGAGTGTATGACGAAGAAGGTCGATTATTTTCCTATGAAGCTATAAACAATCTTGATTTTATTAAAATTGCAATTTTAGATTCTTGAAGGCTGTAATCATTGATTCCGTTCATGATTCTGGTGATTTTTTGTTTATATAATACAACAAAAATATAATACAATCACACCTTGCACTTTCTATATAGCAAATATGTATGACAAATTTAGCAAAAAATAAGAAAAAAAACAATTGAATTTTGGTAACAAAATATAGGTAAAACTTTAATGTCAATTAATTCAGAAAGGAATGCAGTCCATGGTTTCTATTTATGGGAATACATTTGACTCATCCAAAGATAGATACATACCCACTGATGGTATTTCCATTTTCCCATGGCCACATAATGCGTTTAACTGGAACTGGCCTACATAAAGTTTCCCATCTGGCCATTCCACCTTCGCTTTTCCATGAAGCTTACCATCCAACCATCGCCCATTGCATTGGGCTTCTTTGTAGAATGTGTTTTTGTTTGAAAACGTATAAGTAGCAGTCCTAATAGATGGAGGTTTAAAAGTTGAGTCTTTATTTAAGGAAGATCTTATTGATGTGTTCAGTGCATGAATCCATTCACTTTTCTCTTGTTCAGTAGTTGTTGACACTGTTATGACTTCTTCTGGGGTAGTTAACTGTATAACATTTTGTAGACTGTCTGTATTGGGCACTGCTTCAACCCACAGTGTTGCTAGGGGATGCACGTTTGGTGTGCTCCCACTTACGTGAACAAACAAGTCATTGAATAATATAAACCAATGTGTCGAAAATCGACCAGGGTTTACTAAATTGAGTGTTCGAGATTTAGACTCCCTGACTAGACGTCTCTCAGGAGTCCTGTATGGCTCCAGACTTTTTCCTAGGACTTCCCAAAACAACTTCGTTAAGTCGGCCTCTTTCCGTTTCTTTTCTTGTTCATCTATCAACAAGTCTAAAGATGATATGACTTTGTTTAACCTATCGTCAATATTTGTTCTTGAATCCACTTTTTTTCTTTTGGATTTATAACGCAGCAGAGATTGAGCTATGCATTTATATGAGCTTAATCTAATTAGTGGTTGAACAAAGGCGAGCGCAACTATGGCTTCTAATGTCTTTTTATTATTCTTCTGCTTTTTCGAAGGGAGTTGATCACTAAACAAATTATAAATACTCGATGGGACATCAACAACATTGTTAATCTGGTAAAATCCACCAATAACAATCAAATTGCTTACAGCTAAATAATACTTTTTGTACAAATAAATACACTCTTCTAAATTTTTAATTAACGAAATATCACATTCATTTATGTGTTTTTCAGCAAATTGCCACATTGAAAGCACATTCAGAGCAGTAATATTTAATATGTCACCAAATATATCACAAACAGTTTCATAAATAATGGAATGTGAAGTAACAGCTTTGCTTTTCTTAAGAAATGGTTTAACTAGAGAATGGTATATCAAAAGCATCTCCTCCAAATATCTTTGAGCAATTGACAGGTCTTGGAACTCTGGGCATTTCTTACACTCCTCTTCAATAGAACAATAACTTATATTACCAGAGGATAATATTCTCCAATGGTAACACATATTTTTAGATTTATGTACATAATATTGGTGCTCATTTTTCACAGCTTTATCTTTATCATCTTCAATAACTTCCTCTATTTTCTTGTTTAAATTTTCTATTGTCTCTGTAAAACCATCAGTATGTTTTCCCATGTAGAAAACGTTTTCATTATGAGTGTAGGCAAGAGTATGATGGTCAGTAACTATCACATCTCTGAAGCGATCACTGTCTGAATTCTCTGTTAACTGTTTGGGGCTACTTTTGTCTTCCTTGTTATCAAAAGCAACTTGATGGTAGTGATTATAGCCCCATAAGAACAGGCGTCCATCTAATGTCAGAGATGCACAATGCCATTTCCCACAAGAGACTTTTTGTAGTCCAAAACCAGACAAACTCATGACTACCATTGGTTTCATTCTTTTCACTGTGTCTCCAATCCCTAGCTGCCCATGCGATATGTCACCCCAAGTCCAAAGCTCTGTAGCTAATATATTCTTACCCAGTTTAGACAAGTTCTTAACATTTTCACTTTTTCTAGCAGCTTCAAACTCTTTTTCACTACTAATAGTACTTGTCGAGAACTGCATATCTTCTAGATTACAATTAGAAGTACAACTGTACATAAGAGAATTAATTTGTTCATTATGACTATGCAATTGCAATTCAGCTGCTTCATTATTATCGCTGCTGCCACTAACATGTCTTGACAATGTAGCTACTTTATCACCTACAGTTTTAACACCTTCATACACAAAATTGGTTAAATTTGAGACATTTTCTTTGATTATTCTTGTGGGTTTTTCAGTGTATTCAACTAAGTAATCCTCTCCAGCTGACACCCAAGACAATTGTCTACTTAGAAATTGTCTTGCAGCATCTGTGTTTATAAAAATATTATTAAGTTTTTCCGTACTCACTCGTGGTGTATTGTCTTTCTCTGTATTATCATCCTCACAATCCTCATTTGAATTTCCACCTTGCGATTTCTGATCAGCATCTAAATTATAAGAGTCCCTTTGAGCAACTTCTTGTCTTGCAATTTTGGACTCTTCAGAAGAGGGACTAGAATCTTCGGTAAAGCTATGAGCATCAATGTGGACGTCAGTTTGAGGGGCAGTGGTACTACTCGAGTCTTCACTAGATTTGCTTATTTGGACTCCTAGTGGACAAGTTTCAGATAGGGACGGTACAGATGCAGGGGAAGCAAGGCCTATTATACTTTGACACTGTGAGCAATTTGATGCAAACACTTCTTCATCATCATTCTCACTATCCGTGTCACAGTTACCTGACTTTTGCACATTTTTCCTTGCTATAACTGCAGCAAAGTTATCTCCCACTGATGCACTATACACAGTCCTGCCTTCAAAAAAGGGTACTTTTTTAACACTACTCGTATCTAAGGAGATTTGAGGCATAACACCAGAGCCCCAGAGTTGGCCTTCTGTACTAATAAAAAGCTGCCCAAAATCACTTGTTACTACATTTCTAAATTTCACCTTAAAACTGGAACTCTTAAAGCCATGGGGGCAACATTTAGAATCTTCTTTCACAATAATCTCTTCTTTACTTTCAAAAGTAGAATTTGTTTTGTAAAGCCTGCCGTGCACATCTATGATGTATAGAATATTATTATGATATGATATGTCTATGGCTGAAATGTTACTAATTTTGTTAAATTTTAGCTGCTCTTCTTCAATAACACAGTGGTATAAACCATGGTCATTGCCGAGAACAATGAAATTTGTGCCAAGGGAGCATAATTTCACAATTTTATCAGGTACTTGCTGTGACGAAGAGATGTTCAATGGTGTTAATCCTCTCCAGAATTTATGTTGACTCATAATTTATAATAAACACTTCCTTTGTTGATTATATAGAATCAACATTAAAATAAAACGAATTTAACGTCTGCACTTGATGCACATTTTTAACTTACTGTTAATCACATAGTATTGTATAGTGAACTGGAAATGGAACACAGTTTATTAATAAATTACATAGCGTAATTGAAAGCAATGACTTGTTTTTCCAAATTTTTAATTGTTGTTTTAGTTTATACTGATAAAAAATTGAGATTCAATTTCGTTTATCAGTCTGAGGAGATTTGTTTGACAGATGACAGTCTGAGAGTCTATTTTTTTATTTATTTGGACGTATGGCCATTAGTCCCAGTGAAGGCTTTCGCAGTAGCGCACATAGATTACCAAATTCAGATAGCACGTTTTGGATGTAGAACGCCTAAAGTTTCGTTCCAAAAGATGTAAAAAATTCACTGTTGCACAATTATAGGCTGCGCCTCTTTCTGTAACTTAGAGAGAGAAAGGAATACACCATAAACTTATTATGCAGTTAAACAAAGTGTTCCAAAATATTAATGCACGTTTTGGAACGGAGTTTGCCATATTATTATCATTCCTAGGGACTTTTTGGCGGGAGGTCGAGAAGTGAAGTTGAGTTTTTGTTTGATAAAAATTGTGTATTTATCCGTTTTGTGGTTTAGTAGTGATATTTTATTAAACTTCAAAGTGTTTTTTTGCGTGATGTTATAATCAAATAAAAATGTAGAACGTTTGGACTTTTTGGCAGGAGCCCGAGAGGTGAAGTTGAGTTTTGTTTGATTAAATTGATTATTGTAAAAAATGTGTATTGTGAGATTTGTAATTTAATAGTGAGAGTTTATTAAACTTCAAAGCGACGGGACTGACAACGACGTGATAAAAACAATTCTGTTTTATTACTTGCTATATCTGTGTAAAATAACTATGCCAGTGTCCAAATAAATTATATATTTTAGCATAGCGGCGGCGGCTATTGTCAACTGTCAAATAGTCAAATTCTTTGTGTATTAAAAATGGCGAGTCGCCCAGCATCCACAAGACGCGTTCCTGAAAATGAAGCTGCAATTACGTACGTTCAGTGCGATGGATTGGTCAGTTATTGATTATTATTATAGTTAAGAAAATCTTTGATGTGAACATTTAATGTTAGAAATTCATTCCACTATAATTCCACTATAAAATTTATAAATCCGACACGTCAGTACATTGATGTTTCTGAGTTTTTTTTTATAGGAACAACAGTTTATTTCTCTTTTTGTATGGCATAATTACAGTAAATTCTTTTCTTTACTTCTATTTATGTACATAGTTGCAGCTGTTTCAAAATCAAGTTAGGATTGTATTCGTTTATAGGTTATGTTTTTACTTCAGCAGTAACCTAATTTATCATACCAAAAAGCGCTAAAAATAAATTCAAATTCATGACTTTTGACTATTAAGCAACACTATTATAATCATAATCATTAGAATTTAACAATAAATGTACAGAGCTGTTATTTTGTTTACTAAAAGTTAGATTTAGATTATATGAGTCATACACTTTTTTAGTTATATACCTCATTCTTTGACCTCTTACTGGAGGTTATTGATTCATTGTTACAGTGATGATCTCACCAAGAAAATGGAAGAAAGTTTATTTGAATGATAACAGTATCATGCAGATAAATGCATGTTTAAATAAGCACTTGGAAACGTTTGATGTTGTAGTGTAGTGTAGATGTAATATGAAATCGAAGACTTTAGATCTAGTCTCGATTTGGGGTTCTCTGAACCTAGTGGATTTCAACCCCAGTAAGACGCAAGTCTGTGCATTCACCGCTAAAAAAACCCCTTTGTCGTAGCACCTCTCTTTCAGAGCATGCCTCTTAAGATCTCGGAGAGTATCGGGATCCTTGGTGTCGACATTTCCAGCAAAGTCGAATTTAGAGGTCTGGAAAATAAGGCCAAAATGGCTTCCAAAAAGGCTTCCAAAAAGCTCGGTGTGCTGAACAGAGCGAAGCGGTACTTCACCCCCGGGCATCTCCTTATGCTTTACAAAGCTCAAGTGAGGCCCCATATGGAGTATTGCTCTCATCTCTGGGCCGGCGCACCGAAATACCAACTGGACCCATTTGACCCCGTCCAACGACGTGCTGTTCATATTGTCGACGATCCCACTCACGGGCGGTTTAGAATCCCTCAGCAGTCGGAGAGACGTTGCGTCTCTCTGTGTGTTCTACCGCCTGTACAATGGGGAATGCTCTGAAGAATTGTTCAATATAATTCCCACCTCGGGTTTCTTTTCTATTGGATCGAGGATCCATCCGCATTTCCTCGATACGGAGGTGTCGCGCACTGTTCGGAGGTGTCGCGCACTGTTCGGTCCAAAAATTACTTTATACCGCGAACCCGTAGGCTGTGGAACGAACTGCCTCAAGAGGTCTTTCCATTAAGGTACGATATGGGGTTCTTCAAGAGAGCTGTAAATAGGATTTTGCAAGGTCGGTGGCGCACCCGCATACCCCCTGGTGTTGCAGGTGTCCATGGGCGGCGGTAACACTTACCATCACCGCTTGCTCGTCCGCCCACTATTATATAAAAAAAAAAAAAAAAAAAAAATGTAGATGTAATATGTATATATTATGTAATGGCAATAAATCCATGTACATACACAGATTGCTGTATATTTTCTTTTGCCGTATAACAGTCGGTACTACCTGGACAATTATAATTGCAAAAAATATTAGTAATGGTTGGAAATGAGTAACCCATATATGAATAGAATCTTGAATAGAGACCACATACCGTGTAGCGTAGTGTAGTACACCTGAGGGTGGTGTACCACACTACTTCACGGTGGGACTGACAACAGTAGATGTCAAAGTCACCGGTAGTTGATGGATGATAAAGGTAGAATACCACGTGGAGAGACAGGTTGATGGTATATGATATGAAGGGAAGTATTTTATATTGTACATTTATGAAAATCAAAAAGCCATAAGATCTTTGTTGAATTACAATAGTTTGTACTCCATTGCTTTACATACCATCAGCCTCTCTCCACTACTAGGATACAGGTCTCTTCCAAGGACGGCCAAATTGCAATACATTTTGTTGTTTGTGTACACAACTTTTGTGGTAACTTATTTTATATGACCACAATTCTGTTACTGAGAATCTTAGGGCCCGTTTTTGTATTGGTCAGTGATTTAACTAATTTTAGATTATAGCAGTAAGCTATGAATAGATTCCTAATAAAACATTTAATAATTCTTTGCAGGCGGTGATGAAAATAGTGAAGCACTGCCATGAGGAATCATGCAGCAATATGGAGGTAGCGCAGGGTGCCCTACTGGGTCTGGTGGTGGAGAATCGGCTGGAGATCACCAACTGCTTTCCATTTCCTAAGCATGATGACACTATGGACGAAGAGGAGTACCAGCTTGACATGATGAGGAGGCTGCGCAGGGTCAATGTGGATCACTTCCATGTTGGATGGTAATTAAAAATAGCTTTTAAATTTTACTCAAATAATTACATTCTGAGGAAACTAGTATCCCTGAGAATTAAATAAAAATCTGTAGCAAATGTACTATAACCATAACCAGTCTTTTTATCGTTTTCTGCTAGACACATACCTCTTTAGGGTGGTGAGCCCACTGTTTTAAAGGTGGTGATATTTCTCAGGACTTGTGGTATCACCCACGGTATCTGCCAATCAGCATTACCGCTGTGTGGTGGATTGCTCTCCATAAATGCCTTTTGATTATAAGAAGAGGAAGTTCTCCTTAGGCTGGTGAAAAATCACCATGTATTAAATATAAAACTAGATATTTGTGATGGAATGACAAAATTTCAAACCAATTAGGCGAGTATGCAAATAGGAAAGACATTTTCATACCGAAATTATAAAATTTCAGGTACCAGAGCGCCGATGTAGGTAACTTCTTGAGCCAATCCCTTCTGGAGTCCCAGTATCACTACCAGACCTCGATTGAAGAGAGTGTGGTTGTGATTTATGACACCAAGAAGTCTGCTCGGGGCTTTCTTACTCTCAAGGCTTACCGCTTGACTCCTCAGGTAAGTTTGAAAATTAACATGAGTCTGTATTATCCTACTATTGAGTAAAGATCTCCCTTACAATCTTTATCAACCATTGCTGCTTATCTATAACAGGCCTCCTGGTGATATGTGGATACTGTCACCCAGGGCCATCACTATACATGCCAACTTCAGAATAGAAAAGTCCAGAATTACTAATGTCACTACTGTTCCGGATGTGCCACATATGTTTGGTAATTTAATTATTAATGTGTTATAGGAAGCAGCATTACTGCTGGTATACCAATGTATTAGCTGGTGTTATAAGTTTTGCCATATCTCTTCTCCTGGAAGCCATCTGTCAAGTCTGTTCTTGAAACTGTTTATAATTGGCAATTCAAAGATTTTTTATTGTAACTTATTTTGTATTGGCCAGTGTTTTATCTAATTTTAGATTTATTCCAGTTTTTTTTCTTTTTGGAATGACTAAATTCTTGTGGCGCTAATATTATGGCTAAGAGTCCATCGGACATGTATGATTTAGAGCGACTGCAGAAAGCACTCATCCAGGAGCAAAAAGAGTGTGCAGCAACGAGCCTAAGGGCTCCTCCGCCGGTAGACTGGCGGAAGGAACGTACCTCGTCTTAGGGCTTTGCTTTGGGAGGGTACCGCAGGATCGCGAGTTTCTGAAAAGCTCCCAGGCATGTGTAAAAGTGTTGGCTGAAGGCCGGTGTGTGTTCACAGTGTAGTGAGGGTGGCGTCCTCGTCTCTGCCGACGGGGACGGCGTATATGTGTAGTCTGTGAGTGTAGTGTAACAACCGCATCGTCTAGTACGCGCCCAGGACGACGACGACGGTAACGGCGTAGGTCATTCCTATCAGCGACATAGGTTAGGCTTGCAACTATTGGGGGTTTGGGATAGTGAGGGACTCTGTCGTAGTAGCGCCGGGTGGAGTCATTCACGTATTTGACGATAAAGGGAAGTTCCAAGTCCTTGTCGACCAACATTGCGAGAGTATCATGGGGCAGCCACGGCCTTACGCACAAATCTATTTTGAAGCATAGAAGTATTTTAATGTTGGAGGAGACTGCGTGTGCTAAGACAACCCTATCGAAGGTCATTATGGGATGTACAAAGGTTTTGTACAATGTATCTTATTTCTAAGGGACATTTTATTTCTCCCGCCTGTGAGGCGACCGACTACAAAAGCCGCTCGGTTTCCGACAGTTAATGTGTTCTTGGAAGGTCAGTTGATGGTCTAGTAAAGGGATGGGGAAATGGCGGCCCGCGGGCCAGATCCGGCCCGCGACATGATTTAATCCGGCCCGCGAACAGTAACAGTCATCTATATAAATACGGCCCTCAATAAACAAATTCGGTAGGTAAGCATTATTCAGCGAAGCGCTGTGTTTCCTATATCATGTTACTGATTTGCTAGGATGTTTAATCAAATTAAATAAATGTATCCAAAACAAAAATATACTTCTTGATTACGCGTGGGCCCAAATAAAGGCGTTCAAATTAAAGCTACGTTTGTTTTCAACAAAATATCACAAAGAAATCTCACTCATGAATTCACTGAGCTGAATTGACCACTGAAAAAGTTAATTTTTATGTTAGCCAACTAAATCACTTGAAAAACGAGTTCAACAGGAGATTTGAAAAAGATAGCAGGTGAGTTACAAATATTTTGTTCGCTATTCGCCGTAAATTGCGAGGACATTGAAGCCGACTACCAACTCGAAGTCATTGAACTACAATGCAACGATACGCTAAAGCAGCTGTGTAACAATATTCATGAAAACTTTATTTTTACAAAATAAATCTCAATTGTTCAACTGTTTTCTCAATTGATAAAACAGGCTCAGAAAATTAACTCAACGTTTTGGTTCTTCGTACATCTGTGAACAGGTGTTTTCAACAATGGGACTCCATAAAAGCAAATTGAGAAATAAGGTGACCGACGAACATCTTAAGTATGTTTCATGAATTACTTCTAGTAACTTGGAGCCAAATTTCAACGAAGAACAGTCAAAATTTCATTATTCACATGGACCCAATACGGACCCAGTACGTCCAAACAATAAATTAAAAAATAAATCTATTTGGCCCGTCTAAATATTTTAATTATTTTATATGGCCCTTCTCTAAATCTATTTCCCCATCCCTGGTCTAGTTTAATTGCAGTGTCTTAGCTGTTTGTCTTCGCTGTCCTTTTGTATTTAGTTTGAATGTGTCATTTAAGTATAGATTTCGGAAATGGGTTGGGAACTGTGAGTACTAGGCAGTACACTGAAATGAGGAGTTTTCAAATACATAATATATAAAAAATAGTATACTTATTTACTGTTTGTCCGGCAAGGATCGCTAATAGCGATAAGACCGCCTTTTGTTTATTTCATAAGTGACAATGTCTGCTACTGTCTTATTTTGTTTTGGCGTGCAATAAACTTTTATCTATATATCTTATTTACTTTATTTCTTTTCCAGGCCATTGCCATGTATAAAGAAGGTGACTACACTCCTGAAGCCCTCCGCAATCTGAAGATTGGTTATGAGAGCCTTTTCATTGAAGTGCCCATTGTGATTCGCAACTCGCCCCTTACCAACATCATGATGTCCGAACTCTCTGAAATGATTCCCGAAGAGGAAGGGTCCAAGTTTTTAGATTTGGGGACTGCATCGGTGCTTGAGGGTAAGTTGTTAATTTTTTTCATTGTAAAATATATCTATGTCACAAATTTCATGGCTTTTTTGAAGCATTCCCTCTCGCGTCAAGTTGTCAAATTCGTGTGGTCCCTTCCTCATCTTGATTGGTCAAATATCTTGCAACATTCATTTTTGTCTTAAATCTATATAATTGTTTTAAGTTTTTTTTATTATGTTAAAACAAGAGTATTTGTTTGTACGGATTTTTGTGTTACTTCAACCATATTACTGATTAAGGAATTTTACGTTTTTATACAAATTTTGTTTGCAATTGGTGGGTAGAGGCCTATGTCTGTTTGTGCCCTGCACTCCATTCCGTTTGAAACCATCGGGCTTAGCTTACGGCCTGATGCGTTCCCGCTGGACCGTCAGATGGGACGGTGAGTTACCATCTGAGATAAGTGGCTTACCGCCCGGTGGTGCGATACCGCCTAACGATAAGTGAGTTACCGCCTGAGATAAGCGGCTTACCGCCTGATTAAGTGGCTTTTACTACCTTAATTTTTTGCCTTAAATGTTTACAACTCAAAATACACCCAAATGTTGCCTGGAACTTATCGCTTTGGCGATAACGCGCATTTGTACTTTCCGTGTTACTTACTTAAATTGTCTGTTTTCAATAAAGAGAGTTTATCTATCTATCTAAAATAACTCTGAATCATGAACAAAGTCAATAATGGGGCTGATCCGTTACATCCCACATATGGATAGATTCACTAGATTCACATTAAAAACTAGATACATTCATCTTACTAGATTCAGGTAATAAAATATAAAATTACTTTTCATCTTTCTCAGGACAACTCCGCAGTTTAATGGAGCGCGTAGACGAGCTAAACCAAGAAGCTATTAAATTCAACCGCTACCAGCAGCTAGTAGTTAGACAGCAACAAGACAAACATCGCTGGCTTCTCAAGAGAACTCAAGAAAATGCCGCAAGGACCGCGAAGGGTGAACCACCCCTTCCCGAGGAAGATGTCAACAAACTCTTCAAACCGCACCCTGTCCCTCCAAGGCTAAACCCTATGATCGTAGCGGGACAAATCAATACATACAGCCAGCATATAAATCAGTTCTGTTCACAAAGTCTGGCTAAATTGTACTTGACTCAGGCCCTGCATAATGCGAAGGAATCCAAGCAGAATAATTAGTTTTGTATCGGTATTAAAGCCTCGGTGATTATCTATAACTTTGTATTTTATTTTACTCGTAATGCATTATTCAATCAGCGCCGGCTTTAGCCCATGTAGCGCCCGGGTGCAATTAATACCCTGGCGCCCTACCGCCTCTAGTAGCCTCTACCGCCTCTACCGCCGCCGGCGTTGGCCATAACACGGGCGCAGGGTCTTTGAGAGCGCCGCAGCCTCTTTGGAGGCGTCGCGAGCGGCGCTCGGCATCCCTAAGACCCTGCGCCCGTGTGCGCCGCACACCCTGCACCATAGGTAAAGCCGGCACTGTTATTCAATCAAGTGTTCATATATATAAAATTATTATTATTCATTATTATTATAAAACTTGTAGCAAGAAATACTAAATGAGTAGGGAATCCCCAGGATCAACAGCTTATTTCTGAATAACCTAAAGTAAATAATGTTAAATGACAAAGAATATCATCACCGAGTCTACCGAGTCTCGCTTCCTATTCCAGAGATCCTAAATCTAACCCAACATTTAAATTTACTGCCATTGATTTGCTGTGTATTCAGTATATTCTGTTGCTCATTTAATAATCTCTTTTTTTGTGGACGAAGGCCGCAGACGAGCAGTCCACCTGATGGTAAGTCGATGCTATCGCCTATAGTCATCCGTGATACATACCAACATTAATCCAAAATGACAATCGTTGGCACGATCGCGGATGCGCTGCCTACCTTTGGAGATATAGGAATGGATTTGGAGAAAGGGTTGGGAAAATGGGAAGGGATTAGATGGGAATCGGCTCTGGTATATCTCAGGCACTACCGAAACGCGATTGTTTACACATTAGAGAAATAGGATAAAGTGGGAAATGCAGTAAATTTCAAGGTAGTCTTCTATGAGAGAGGGGTAACGAGGCCAGTAGTGCGCCTAGCGGCTGTTGCATTTTGGACTATCCCCCTCAAACTGACTTACTAATACTGAGTTTAATGTATATATTCCCATCCTCTCCCCCTCTCATACTATTGACTGGAAAGTGGTTATACCGGAATAAAAGAAACCATTATTCCATTATATTATTATTCCATCAAATTAGTCCATTTACTCTTGACTCCATCACATCTCATCCCTCCAAGGAAGATTGGGAGGTGTAAGGAGACGAGCAAAACTTCTTGTCCCTTTATATTTCCTATCCTTATCCTTCCTAACTCTTATCAAAATCTATTCATTCCTACTGCTCCAGAAGTAGGTAGCGCATACTGGAACGTGCTAGCGTTATAATTGTTGACCGATGTTGGAATGAATTGCTGATGTCCAGCGGTGACATTAACCACTTACCATCAGGTGGACTGTATGTTGGTCTACCACTTTCTTTCAATAATAAAAATTAAAGGACCGTACCTATTTTTTTTTTGTAAAAAATATAAAATTTTTCGTCTAACAAATTTGTATGAAATTTTGTAAAAACTATAAATAGAATTTATTGCAAAAAAGTTTCGTATTCAGAATTATTTACGTTATCTATGATTTCGGGCTTCGGGAGACGTTCAGACAGCCTTTATACCTAATTATGTAGAGGTTAATATAGAATTGCATTTGTGTTATGATGGACCTACATACCCTCAAATTTGAATCACAAACTAGAATTGCAACCTTTTCTTTTACATATGGCACACAATGTTTAATCACAATTCCGCTAATGTCTCGTGAAGGAATACACGGTTGGGATAATTCACGAAACAGAGATACCTATGGGACAATAACAAGACAACGTATCTAAATTTCTACTAAAGCAGTTCCTGACAGGTGGACAGTCCCATAATGACTTAATTCGATTATTATCTGCCAATTAGGCTCAAGATAGACCACATAAGGCCATTTCCAAGTAGCAAACCGTTGCAGTGCCGACAAAGGATAATGGTAAGTGGTAGGTCTACCTCTTCTTGATTGCCATAAATTGCTTTATCTCCGGGTATATGTGACGCCCCTGGATAATTGGCCCAATCTAAAAGTTTATAAACGAATTACTTAGATCACGTAAGCAAAGACGTATCTGCTAATATTGAAGAATTTCAATGAAATATTTAGAAGCAAATAAATGTACCTATTCAATGCTTCGAATGAATATGAATGAATAAAAAATAAGTTCAAAGGCTTAAAACTCCACTACCCAAAAGTTTCAAATAAGTTTTAGGTTGTTTAGTAGGCCTTTTACATATGCCCTAGTCGCACGTTTACAAACTGAATTAGTAGGTATTTATAACTGATTTGCGACTCCGCCATATGTAAAGGACTGAAAGAACCTAAAAGTTATTTGAAACTTGGTTAGTCTGGTTTTAGTTTTCGAACTTATTTTTTATTTAATACTTTTTAGTACGGGTATTGTTTTTGTCGATTATCTCAAAGGAAAATTATATTATATTATTTATTTTTTGAGAACGAAGGTGGCCATTATACTTCCGCTCTTCTCATTACTTCTTTCCTAAAGGCGAACTTCCTAAAGTCATCGGTCCATCTGGCCGGAGGATCCCACCCCGCGCTTCCCAGTATATAGTCTCCATTCAAGGACTTACCACATCGTTAGTCGGTTTTTATACCAGATATGGCCTCTATCCATTGCCACTTCAGTCTACTAATTTTGTGAGTTATATCGGTGACTTTCGTTCTTTGGCGAATTTTTTCGTTTCCAATCTTATCTCTCAAGAATACTTCCAGTACAGCGGTCTCCATAGCCCGCTAAGCGATTTCAAATTTATGGATCAGGCAGAGACCATGTTTCGGCACCGTACGTCAAAACCGACAGGACTTAGTCACTGACTGAAGGCTTTGGACCTCAAGTATTAAGAAGAGCTGACGGGATTTTCCAAACGCTCTCGGCCTCTATGTGAAGTTTGACTTGCTAGTCCAAGATAGACATATTCGTCACCAACTTCCGAGTGTTTTCGACGTGTTTTCTTCGATTATCAGTTCAGAAGAACATGTTCATTAAACATGACTTATGTTTTGTGTAAGTAAATTCTGAGATCTAACACGACGACAACTCCAACTCCGACATAATGACTATCTCATCGACGATTAAAGTTGCGAGAACCGGTATCCTGAACCGGTTCAGCATCCTAAATGCAATCTTCCATAGGTACGTTCCATCATTGGCGAACAGTTTGTCCTTTTCACACCTCTCGATGCAACTGGATCGGCCTGGTGTGCATGCATACTGATCAGCTCGCACTGTTGTACAGACATCTGAGCACCCCTATATACCGCTTGACTTGGCATCACTAAAGATTCCAGAACAGCCCAGGTTTCCATAGAATTTAAGGCTTTCTCGTTGTTTACGTAGGTGGGTACTCTCCGTTCGATTGGATACGAGGGAATACAAAAAGATGGGAAATGGGAACTGGCATATTTCACTCACTAGCGAAACATGTAGTTCACATTATGATAGTATTTTTTTTAATAAAATAAGCCATTACAATAGCGATAATCATAGTGAAAGTTTTCCGCAATTTGGAACTCGTGATCTCTGGCAATATGTATTTTTCTTCAAAATACGAATAATTTGAAATGACTAAAAAATAAAGGTTTATTTACTATATTATTATGGGACCATTACCTCAGAAAAGGGATATATTTTCGCAGATATTCAGACTAATCTTTACATAGTATAAAACAAAGTCGTTTCCCGCCGTCTGTCCCTCTGTATGTACGCTTAGATCTTTTAAACTACCCAACGGATTTTAATGCGGTTTTCATCAATAGATAGAGTGATTCAAGAGGAAGGTTTATATTGTTATAGTTTAATATTGTTTTAACGAAACCGAAGCGAAGCGAGGGCGGTTCACTAGTGAATCTTAAAAAAGAAATAACATTTTTTTATTATTTTGTCTTAAAAATTACACAAGGATGTTATAGTAGGTATGGCCACCTTGTCTTTGCTCAGATAACATAGACATAATAATATATAGAAATAATATTTATTTATTCCTTAATAAAATTGCCTAAATATAGGCACTGATCATTATTTTAAACTTTTAACCGCAACAGGCCGTTTTTATGTAACTTTTTCTTGACCAAACTAATTGACAATTTTTGGACATTGCGTGCAAACAGTGCAATTTCCTAATTCAAAACGGAGTCCTTTTTGTATTTCGGAGTCTCTAATTTCTTTTAATAAAGTTATCAAGGAAAGGAAATGAGATGTTGGCGACATCCAGGCGTCCCATCGAGGACAATTTTGGGTGTCATTAACCGGGATTAAAAAAGTACATTAAATAATGGTAAACCGCATTTAGAGGATCAAAGGATCAACCGCAACAACTGTCGTAACGCGATGTTGTTTAACTAATTTTGTAGTAATTCGTACGGCAGGTGGCTATTGCCTCTGTTATTTTGTTTTAACTTTTATGCGGTCTTTCGATTTGATTAGATCGGTTTTCAATGTATCAATGTAATCGATATTTATTTCTTTTTAATATCAGTAATATTGATCAGCTTTTATTGGATGATATTATTATTACAGATCAATAATCAAGCACAACCCGTTTTTAAGAATAGAAAAAAACATAACCGTCAATTAATGAGCACATGTGAAAAAAGAGCTAGAGGAAAGTCGCGCTAAAGAAATATTTAAGATAAATATTATAATTAAATATCTTATCTACGTCAAATACTACAATTGGTTTTCACCGACGAGTAATTACCGACTAATTGTTTTGATTAATTATATAATGGTCTCTCTACTTCTCATACGCACTTAAACTATGACATGACATGTTCATCTTGCAGTAATTTCGTACCTACTGCTAATTATCCACACGGCCTTCGTGGATGTGTTGAGAAATTTTTATATTATAATGACCTAATTTTGCTTCATTAAATGTACCATCAATTAGGGAATATTAATAAACATACAATTTAACCTTTTCCTTACAATTTTTTGTTGACGCAGTAAAGTTTAAAATACAGTTCAACACATGTAGAGGCACTAATTTTGCATTGTAAATTGTTATTGCGGTAAGACGCTAATTGTAAAGCGCTTGCTACGGATGAATTATACGAGATGTCAATGTGCGCAAGCGTCTAGGGGCCGGTTTACTTTATAAGGAGCGCTGTCCATGTGCTCGGTTCCGTTATATGATATCAGGTATCATTATTAATTTTTATGAAGTTTTTATTGTACCTGCAAAAAATTATATCGAAGTATGTACGCATAATAATCTTCGTTAAATTACAATCACTTTACATAAATCGACTTTATTCCAAAGAACGGTACTGGCCATATCGAATAGTATCGAACGTTTGAACAAATACAAGTTCCTTCGCAGTTCATTATCAACTTTTTCAATAGGCGTCTAAGTAGAACCAGATGCAAATATAGGTAATACTGTGAAACAAACTTGCTTTTTCAATTAGAGGAATGAATATAAACTTTCAATACACCATAATGCATGTTTACTTACGCAAATTTGTAATCGTGCTAACGCTCTAATGACCAACGCTTTATGTAGGTTGGAGTAAGGTCTTTTACTAAGTTTAGCCTGAATGGTTTTAAATATCCGATTCTCCCTCCAACAATATCCACTTGCTGTTTCACTCACAAAAGAGTCACCTATTACGCTCATATAGAAACAATAACTAAAAGAAATTTACTGCATTTCCTACTTTATCGTATTTTCCCAATGTACTTACGTGTTTCGGTAATGAGTAAGATATGCTAGAGCCCATTCCCATCCTATCCCTCCTCATTTTCCCAATCCATTCCTTAATCTGCGAAGGTAGGCAGCGCATTCGGGGACGTGCCAATGTTTGTCATTCTGGACTGATGTTGGTATGTATCCCGTATGTCTATGGACGACAGTATTCACTTACCATCAGGTAGACTGTATGCTCGTCTGCCGCCTTTTTTCTATAAAAAAAAATGCTAAGGCGTCGGGCACACGGTGGGCTCACCAGGCGATCAATAATTGGAAAAGAGTTTATCGTTAAAACTTGGCAGCTGATCGCGCGACTGAGCTATCAGTGGCAGCAGATAGAAATAGTATCTATCGCCCTAACCATTCGGGAGCATTTTTTATATGCTGACGTATGACGTACAACATTATGCCTGTATCTTTAATTGTGTTATCAATCGATTGCGATAGGTAGTGTTGTCGTGTGTTTTAGCGAGCCACAGCGCGACCATGCGAGCAGCCGTGTCGCTCGTTGATCAGTGACACCATGTGTTCGACGCCCATGTATATTGTTAATTGAATATAAAATAAAACAACGCTGCTTAACATTGGCTGTTTCGTTCCATGGCCAAGTCGAAACTATTTTTTTTTTTTTTTTTTTTTATAGACATGAGCGGACGAGCAGGCGGTCCCACGTGATGGTAAGTGTTACCGCCGCCCATGGACACCTGCAACACCAGGGGGTATGCGGACGCGCCGCCGATCTTGCAAAATCCTATTCACAGCTCTCTTGAAGAACCCCATATCGTAGCTTAATGAATTATATTGAACAATTCTTCAGAACATTCCCCATTGTACAGGCGGTAGAACACACAGAGAGACGCAACGTCTCTCCGAATGCTGAGGGGTTCTAAACCGCCCGGTTCTAATTTGCATGTAAATTATAATATACCTAATCTATTGCTTGTCATTTATATTTTAGATACCTGTCATTGCATTTGCCGAAGTTTAATCTAAAGGTTAGCTGGTAGGGAATACCTGAAGGCAGTGGTTCCCAAAGTGTTTGCTTCGACGCCCTGGGGAACAGCGATTGATTTCCTCACAGGCGCACCGCGAAATATTACACAATTTTCTTAATTTTATTTCCATTTTTAATTCAATGGCGTACGCAAACCACTTAATTAGACGTTATGTTTTATTTATTTCTACCTACCTCTTGCAAAAAATATTGCCAGCTTAGCAAAGTGTAGGTACTTGTTGGAATTTAACATAACGGTGCTATGGAAAATTGGATTCGGTAAACTCGCAGAGAATCAAAATAGTTCGGGAACCTCTGCCTTAAACTCGCCCTTTGTGCGATAACGTGCATTTTTTAATATTAATGTATAGAATAAAAAACGACTTTCCCTCAAGCAATATAAATAAAGAAAAACCCTAAACATAGCCAAAAAGCATTTATTAGTCAGAAAGCATTTTTTTAGCATTCATTTATTATATCAAGCGCAATGTGTCGCCGCTTTTACCGTTGCATAAACATCGTGTTCACATGTCACATTGTGCAGGTTTCTACACGTTGTAATTGGAACGTTTTATTGATCATAATTCATATCATGCTCGTTGATTGTTAAGCTTCTAACACGAGGGAAATTACTTAATGATACTTGGCGGTAGGTAATGAAGATTGTAAATGGATCCGTGCTACGTTTCCTGGTAGGTAGTCTCCTTTCGAGGACTCGTCTTCTCGAGTGGCCATCGGCCCCATCTATATGGCCTCATTTATCCATCTATATACTAAACATAGCTCTGGCTAATTTAGTAGATTGGTACCTACCTACAATGTATCTACTAGGTCCAGCAATAATTAAGTAACAACGCATATTAAGATAAACGCCTATTAAATTCCAAGTGTCCAGGTTTCGAGTGACAAGCAATAAACCTATCTATTTACAAATTGAAATGAGCAATACTGACTAAGTGACTTCGGCAGTAACTGATGCAATCACATTTGTACGGGTTTTAAATTAGCCGATACGGCATCAGTCGCCCATCGGAACTTTGTGGGTAGATAGAAAATCTTTTTTAGGGTTCATTCCGACGCAACCGATACTAATAGCTTTGAGGGGGAGAGTGCACTCTGCTTCCAGTCCTTTTATTCCAGTATACCCACTTTCCATTCAATAGGATGAGAGGGTTGAGGATGGGAATATATACATTAAACTCAGTATTAGTTAGTAAAAGAATACTCAGTAATTAGTAAGTCAGTTTGAGGGGGAGAGTCCAAAATCTAACAGCCGCTGGGCGCGCTCGACTACCCACGTTACCCCTCTCTCACAGAAGACTACCTTGAAATGTACTACATTTCCCACTTTATCCTATTTCTCCAATGTTCGTACATTAAGTAGTGGGTGAAATGTCCATGGGCTGCAGTATCCTCTTACCCTCAGGAGGGCTCTATGTTCGTCTGCCGTCTTCTTCCATAAAAAAGGTAATAGCCATTAATAACAAGATTCCAATACAAAGAACTACGGAATAAACTTGGGCGTCTCCAAAACTTGAGTATTTACTTTATTTTTGGTTTACGCAAGTTTGACCACATCTTTGAGTTTAGGAAGAAGCTTCAGTGGTTACCTATTCATTCTTACAGTGATTGTCACATTCGTTCACTCTATAATGTTCTTAACACACCTTCCTACCCACTAGCGTGACCGTTTCTCGTATATTTTTCCAAGATCTAGACTTCCCTAGAACCCACACCTTCTCCCTGTTGTTATGATCTCCCTCATAAGATAAGATAATAATACTATTGTTAAAATCGATTAAAAGCGCACTTTTTGTCAATTTCCTAAATAATCCGTATTGTATACATGTGCCTAATACGTATTATATATATAATACGTAATTATTTCATATGTATAATATTAAGGTGTTTATATGTATTGTATTATATATATATTATACTTATATACATAAGCATAAAAATATATTTATTTATATTTTTACATTGTGGAGAAATTACAGAATATCGGTAAAATTGAAGATATTTAAATTCTAGATGACAAGTCCGTATGTAACACATTCGCACGTGAATATAATAGAATTGGGGCGTCATTGCATAGACTTTTTTTTTAAAAGCTTTATGATTTTACAAGAAAGGCTAGAAAGCTAGTAGAGTAAAGTACATTAACACACGTAGGTATATGTACCTATAGAATACTATAGATAATGGTCTAAAATAGGTGGTTTTATTATATTTCATTACGTTACGCTTTCTTACCTGTGTCATCAACAAAAGAAAAAAAAAGGCTGACAATCGGCAACAGGTGCAGTGCTGATTTTCATTTGGAGCTACTTTCCTTTGCTGATTCCCACCAGTGCACACAGGTCGTTTCCTGTTCATAAACAATTATTTTGTTGCAATATGAAAAGATCCTATGGGTTGTGAATTGCGAAATTATAACTAATCAATGGATAACGAACGTTGGACACATACTTCGTAGGAGTTGGTATAGTTTGAGTTAAGTGCCAATTTAGGTGCCAATTTAGGTGCCAACTTAGAAAATGTTTCGATAAAACCAGCTAGTTGTAGATAGCCATTGTTCATTATAAATTAGATTTGTTTTCCATGTATTGTGCTGTTATTTCTGCTATAAACCTATTCTAAAAGATTAGTTACTTCGAAATGCCTTGGTAAATGTATAGACACTGACCGCTTGAATGAATGAATGAATGAGAGGTTTATTTGTTACAAAACGATACACGCAAATATTACCATTTGGTTTAAAGTAGCAGAAGAAATTAATACACAGTCGCTACAATTTTTAAGTGCTTCAACAAAGATTTCGTATTCTGCAATTAAACGGATATTTTTTAACTGATGAAATCTAAAATTTGTTTTTATTACAAATTTAGTTGATAATTGACACAGACACTACATACTCAAATTTATCTCAATCACAATGCGTATGGATGGGTGTAGATATAATTACATCCTTTATCGGCCCACCGTACAAAAATAAGCACGTTAACATAAACGCGTGGGCGACTGTAAGAGCGATTACACCTGCAGAAAATTCGATTTATTAAACCTCCAATCGATCCCATAATGCCTTATACCATAAACAACCCGTCCAACGTCCTTATTTTTTGCATCAAGCGATGATACTGCACTGATGGCCAGTGGTAATTTTATTATGCAAATGTGGCATAAAGTGTTGGCTGACATAATGGCTCAAATTACTATTAGCCAGAGACCAGCGACAAGTGCGCGGGAAAGTGGTCCCGCTAAAAAATGGTAGGCCTCGTAATGCACATTATGTCTGGCAATCAGTCGCTGAGGTGTTTTTGATGTCGGTTAAAATATCTATTATTTATTAAGCTTTTGAAACTATGTTGATTTGTTTAAAATACACGCATGAATGAATAATAAAGAAGCACCGATAGTCGATTGCACTATACGTACTGTCATCTTAAAGAAACAAAAAAAAAAAAACTGTTCGAACATTTACCTACTGTTACCTACTGACTAATATTTTTTATTATATATTTTTTAAATTTAAATTAAAAAGTGTGTGGGATATGTTAAGTGCTATTAATCTATTTAAACGGGGCTTAATCCGAATGTTTACCTTGTTTATTTTACTCGACGTTTATTTTCGGTTGCACCAACAATGGTTACGAGCTGACGGAAGAAGCGGTTTGTCCACGTCGAGAGTTGCGAGCAGTTTCATTAAGTACCATTTGGTCTTCATAGTTCGGAAAGTTAAGACCCGTTTAATTAGATAATGTGTGTGAAAAACGCGAAAATGTCAAATGTTATAAGTGCTATTAAGTATAATAATTTTGATTATTTTACGTGTGGTTATATTTTTAAAGATAATTTATGCGATTTCCATAAAAATAGTGTTAGAAAAGGAGTTTGTTAGGTGTACACAAAAGAGGAGGTCCTCGCCGATATCGAGCGCGTGTTTCCAACTGTTGTTAACGATTCTAAGGGGACCCAGCAAATTGTCCTCGTGTATCAACCTCCATCGATAAGACTCCGTTGATAACGTTTAAGTATTGGTTTTGGGGGAATTTAATCAAAACCGCTCATATTACAGTCATTACGCGGGTTGGGTTAATTTCAAAATATACGATAAAGGAGGCAAAAATAATATTTAAGAGAATTAGGCTGCCGTTGTGGAGGCGCGCAATTTGGAAGATTGCGCGGCGGCCGTCGCTTGTTTTCTGTGAATTTTTTAATTAAATTACGAGCCAGATGCTGTAAAGTTGATGGGCGAGCGTTCACTGCGCCCGTGCGACCTTCATCAGCGCCGCTCCTTAAATTAACTTTATTGGCCTAGATTTTTTTAACTTTATAAATCTGACTGGCAGGTAACAACGTTTGTTATCCAAATAATTTACAATTTTTGATATGCAATGACGTGCAAAAATGTTTCTGTAACATTTTCAGTATTATGATAGGTAGATATTATAGATAAACCGTAAGCAGCCCTTTTATTGTCCACTGTTGGACTCGGGTCTCCCCATGCCATTGTCTCGTGCATGATAAATACGTGGTTGTAGGTGAATACATACGTAAATACCTATTAATAGTAGGAATAGCAGTCAATACAAAAGCTCAGACAAATTTCATTTTTCGTACCGAGCCTAATTACTTGTGGTTGTAACATAAAATATTTATTGTAACTTAAATTATCAAAATATTTTAGTCAAACATTATTTTGTTAAATAATAGTGTGCCCGTGGCTTATATTCGTAGGTTGTGTATAAGCCATGGGCACACTTAAAATACATATGTTCTGAGTAAGTAGGTACTTACTTAGTCGATATTGGTACAATCGTACCAATAGTATAATATAGTAATAGTATACCTTTAGATTCCTAATTATTATTATTTTTAGTGACAGGCGGCAGACGAGCATACAGTCCACCTGATGGTAAGTGGATACTGTCGCCCATTGACATCCGCGATACATGCCAACGTTAGTCCAAAATGATAAAACGTTGGCACGCCCCCGGATGCGCTACCTACCTTACGTAAATCTCTAAAGGTAGGCGGCGCAACTGAGAACTTGCCGATATTTGTCCATATGTGACAGTATGCACTTACGACCAGATGGACTGTCTGCTCATCTGTCATTAAGACCATTAAAAACAAAGTACACGAAAATAAGAGTTTCAGTTCATCAATTTTTACGTGAAAGCGGCGCAATACGACACGCAGTACAAGCGTTTATTGTCAAAGTGAGTCCATAAATCTGCCAGCGCGGTATGACAGCGAGTAGCGATGATAAAATTGCGCGGCCGAATAATATTTCACGGTAAGTGCGCGACCGCCTGGTTATAACTTACCTTTGCGGACTGCGTCCTATTAGCCAGATAAGTGTAATCTAGCCGGACGGGCGTGGGAGGGGTTCACACTTAAAACCAATTTATTGCGTTAATAAAATTAGGAGCCATTGCTCAGAAGACTAATCGTGATATAGGTAGGTAGCTACTTATGTCTATTAATAGCTCGAATTGACAGTTTATCAAATTTGTTTGTTCAACACCACTAATTCTATATATAATTATCGTATTGAGTGGTAACTTTTTATCGTTCGCATAAAAACATACTCAAGCAGATTTCTAAAAGCATGTCAAATAAAATGAAAATATTATAACAAAAATCTCACCCGCAGGCGAATTGACTATTTTCAAAACTGATAGAGGTCAAATCGGTCTAAGAGAGGGGAGCTCTTCCGGGTCCAGTTAACTCCTTAGATTTAGATGTGGTCAACACAGCTATTTTTAGAAACAGCTTTTCGTAACTATTCGATATCTACTGTTCTAGTGTTAGAAAGAAATAGAGAAAATTACATAAGAACATTAAGGTTGACTTGTAGAGAATGCCTCGATGCTCGCCTTTCATAAGATTAACAATTAGGTTAAGTACAGTTACAAATAAATTGAACAATCTTTTTTATTATAAATCAACACAATTGACAAATATTTGTTGATTTATTTTTTTATGATAAGTATTGTAATTTAAAATATCCATATAAGCATCGAAAAATACATAGTATACATAAATTACATAGTATCAGTTGGATTTACAAAAACAGAAATAACCTCCCCTCCACCCACGGATAAAACAAGTGTAATATCTACTTAAACATTAGATCGAATGTGCAGTGCCTATATAAACTATTTAGTTTAGGTTGTCAATAAAAAAGAAAATGTTAGAAAGGAAAAACAAGTTATAGCATTGGTTTAGGAGTTAGAATAGGCAAGGGGAAAGAATTTGTTCACAGGCTACTACTGTAATTAAATACTAGAATTGTGTGAAAAGAAACGGAATGTCCATATTGAATGAACACACAAACACATTTGCAGCTGTAAAGGAATATTTCTGACAATTACCGAAGATGAACGGCAACATTTAATTAAATTGCTAACTCAGACCTATTTAGCATTATTTATTACCCACTGTCAGCACAGCGAGCACACACGGAAAACAGAAACAGTTTCAATGAATAAGTAATTAGTTTTTTAATTACTATATGTGTTTTTCTTTAACTAACTTGCAAGTAATGTAATTTTTTATTATTTCAACTTTATCCATTAATCGTCATAATGACTAGTAACAGTTCTAATAGGTATAACATCTGTGCCTATTTCGTTTATTATGGGAACCTCTTTTATTCATATGTGACGATATTTGAGCAAAGGGACCTCATTGTCAGAATAAATTTATTGACCCTAGCTAAGATCTTTTTACTTAAAACTTTTACTAAAAACAGTTTATAGGTCCATGAAAATATATAGATATACGAGTAGATAGACAGCCGCTTGCGGTGAAAAGTTGAAAATATAAATGTCTATATTTAGAAAATTTTGATTAAATTATATCTATGTCTCTGTGTAACGTTGTCTGAGCAAAGGGATTGTCGTTATGTACCTACTTACTGACTTAGGTAAAGACAACTTAAATTTTATGCCGTTACAGGGTTCTGTTTAAACAGAAACATGGTCTAACATTTAATTTTTAAGATAAAGCAATATATTTTTTAAAGATTTCAGTTAAATCTCAATATTTGGAAAACTAGAATCGACAATAAGATCTTTTTTCTCAGATAATGTCACATATAAGTATGTTTCTACTATTTCCGTATAGTAACGGCAGGGCTTAGGCCTACCGTTGCAATTACGAAGGGATTGCAATCACCATGCCTGTGTTTCTACACTGCTGGACACAAGCCTCTCGTGTAAGCCTTTATTGTAATCAGTATTCTGACAAATTTCCTAAGGTTCGCGTCACACACAATCTTCTGGCTCTTCTCATCCAGCTACAACTGATAAACTTCTTGCATTCGTCAGTCTATCTGGCTGGATGGTGTCTACTACTTGCGATTCCCGGTACGTAGTCTCCATTCAAAGACTCGTCTACGCCATGGGTAATCGGTTCTGTGGCAGATGTGATTTGCCCGTTGCCATTTCAGCATGTTGATTTTATGAGCTATGTCTGTGACTCTTGTCCTTTGGCGAATCTTTTCATCCTGTGTCTTATATTAAAAACTCCAAAGACCACAACACATCCAAAAGCATAACTTTCTATAGAGCGACTTTGAAATTATGGATCAAGCCTACCGTCAGAGGCCACGTTTCGGCACTGCACGTCGTTCCTGGCAGGACGCACTAATTGAAAATTTTCGACTTCACTACGCACATCAAGAGTAGGTGGAAATTAGAAATTACCCAGATTTTATTAGAATACTCGGACACGGTTTTCTCTCCATGTTTTCCTTCTCTGCCGAAATAGCAATAATCGTTTTTCAACAATAGGTGTACCTAATTGAAATTTATTCTGTAGTAAATTACTTAACTCTAACTAGTTAATTGTAAGGCATCCTTTGGTCTATAATGTTACATTTAAGTAATTGTATCAGTTTATTCCTGGATCACCCGATTCCATGGGCTGTTTAATCTAACCAATGAACTGGGCTAGACCTATTTTAATTTTTCATAACCATTTATGTATATCCTTCACGTTCTAAACCTAGTATTTTTGTGAAATTAATCGTTACTATGAACTCAGTAGCTTTCAGGTTACCAATTATGTGCACTTTTCTTATACATAACCTCGGCTTAAAGTTAAGTGGTCGTAAACCATCGGTCCACGGGAGCTGATGCCGCTCTTTATAAGGAGTTTTAGCTTATGAAGGATAATGGAAGTGCCTACCATAAGGTTTTATGGGTGAGGTAATGCCTTGGGTGCAATTTTGTAACTATGTTGGTTAAGATATTGTTGAGAAAAATTATTGAGTGTTCGGGATTTAAAATTTTTTAAAGCCTTATTTTCAATGTCAAATATTGGTTATGTGATCGATCTTAGTTTTACATTACACATGAAATAAATCCGTTTTAGTCAAATCAGTTTTGGTATATTCTAAGAACATTCGGTACAGAACATACATAGGCAGAGGCTGTTTAAAATCTAGTTTGAAAAATGCACGTCCATTGATCATATACTACCATATAGATATATTTATGAGACTACCATAATATATTACACACTTTGTAGCCTCGAAATCCCAACCCCAACTCAACCCAGTCGATAAGTGATTTTCGTACTATATTAAGGTGGTTCTCTCCTACACTTGAGGATTATATCATTTTTTATATTTTCTTGAGATACTTTATCCTCCATTCTTAGTGGAGTTTCAGTCGAGGAGATTTCGAAGATACAACTAAGAATGAATTTATGGCAATCGTAAATTCTATTCCGTGCTATATGGTGCTAAGTTTGATAGATAACCTCCCGATTATAATTATTTACTTGTGTAACATTTCAACACTTGGTAGCACCTGGTGTACCTAAGTATAGTTAACCGACAAACAGACAAAAGGTTGTATGTAAATAGAACGATGCCAACAATCATTTTGCAGAGGAGGAAGAGGATTCGAGTTCAGCAACCCAAATAACCCACTAGAACTTATAAACAACAATAATTCAAGCCGATTTATTGTTGTTTATTTATTGTTCATCGGCAGCGGTGACTACTTACCATCATGTGGCCAGCCCGCTCGTCTGCCATCTATTCTACAATAATAAAAAAAGAAACGTAAAAAGTAAATAAAAGCGGGAAGTTTTGAGAGGGTGATTTACTTACACCCTTTCTTCACTTGAATCGAACCAACTCATCATTCCTTTATCTATGATGCAAAAGCTATCATTTTCACATTTATTTAGAAACTGGATATACTCATATCAAAGATATTTTAACATGTACCCACATGCAAAACCGCAAAAACGGTTGATTGATGAAACGGTTGAATTTTGTATAGCCGATATATTAAATAATAAATCGTGGGTAACCCGTTTACATAACTATTATTATGTTTAACCACGATAATAATAGTTTAAAATCATACGTAACGAAATTGATTTATTTATAGGACTACTGTTTTTTACTATATTTTGGTAGATCATCGTTTTTTATACAAGAGATATTTTCAACGATGTCAATTTAAAAAAAAAATTCAATGAATATGTTAAGTAGTACCTACTTACCGAGTTGAAATCTGTAATAATCAAAGAAAGTAAACTGTGTAGAAAGTATAACCTATACAAGCATAATGTAATTATATTTTAATCCAGAAGTCGGTCCAGCTCTATAAATATCATAAACTGCCTGACTGATGCCTGTCAGACACCGCTCGAGGCTACGTTTACCGGCCAACACTTATTCATGCAAATTTCATACAACACTTAATAACTCATTATAATGAGCGAGATATGGCCAACCTATAATTGATATTAGGTGAGTAGAATGAGCTTTGAGTAAAAATAAACTAATAAAAACTGCACAACTACCAAAGTAGCTCCAGGGACATCTGCGCTTCGATTTGCAGATGATTAAATCGCTTTGATCATAATATATTATACATGGTTTTTGAACTTGACCTTTTTAAATATTGAATTATAATATATGTAACGTTATAGTATATGAATTATAGACTTTGGTTATGATTTTGTAACTTAAAATTTCATTATTATTATTATTATTATTATTATTATTATTCACCCGGAAACAATTTCATTGTTTCAAGATTTTGTTTATACAAAACATTCCTTAACATCTGATCTTTAAACGAAAGCAATTTTTTTACGATTGGAAACTAGAACTACTAACAAGGTCCCTTTTATTACATAATGTCATATGGTGACAAAAACCTATTTAGATATGTTAAAAATTGCATATCTTTTCACTTGAATTAAATGACTGAAACATGATCGATATTTGACCGCGTGGTGTGGGGCCGGCTTTAGAATAGCACCATGCCATCTCGTCCCGTGGATGTCGTAAAAGGCGGCTAAGGGATAACAAAGCGGCTACCACAAGCCCCGAGGAACTACATCACCTTTAAAACAGTGGACTCGCTATCCCGCTTGGGCGATGTGGTATTTTTAAATCTTAAATCCCCCATACACATGACAATGCGCATGATAAGGCCCATATTCAGTAGTGGACGATGAAAGGGCTGGTTATGTAATATATTTACCCAGTTATGGTGCATTTCTTTCATAACCTGTTTTCTGCCGTCCTGGCCCTATGTTAGCATCCGCAATATTTCGGGACCACGGACACAAAGTCGAAGTAGCCAGCTTCGTAACTTTTAAACTTTCGCTTATCGGTCGGAAACACCAAATTTTCCTTTTTTTTACGAAGGGTATTCAGTGCTCGACACTCCTTTGTGGTGATGTTACTCTTAGGTAGAAATTAAAGGTAAACAAAAGCCTTTAATTCAGAGCGCGTTTAGATCCGATTTACAATATAAATTACCCACCTAGTTTGTGTCCAAAACGGACAATATAAAACCGGTGATTTCTTTTTAGAAATTTTGTGTTTTTCCATATCAATTAATAGAACGCAGTTGTCTTACTAAGTGCCATTGCTAATTTAATTAGGCAAATTAATTTGAATTTTGAATGATTTTACATTTATTCAATTTTTAATCCTTGGAGTTGACTGTACATAATTAAGCGTGCTTATCATATTGCGCTTGCATGGCACGATAATTGAATTTTACTACACCCGTTGTTGCACAGATTTTATGCCTTTCGCTTGCAATGAGCCATAATAGGCCCTGCGTTTTAATAAACAAAGAACTTTGATGAGTATATGAACTATGGATACAAAATCAGTTGCAATAAGTGTTTATTTATCTTCATAATAATTTGTTTTATAATGAAATGAAAATTTTTATGTAGAAGAATAATAAAAATACACAATTACTATGTAACCTACAACCGATACGGTAGACGAGTCATTGAATGGAGACCATGCACCGGAAAATGTAGGGCGGGACGCCCACCGGCCAGATGGACCGTCGGCTTGAAGAAGTTTGCTGGTTGTGGTTGGATGAGAAAGGCGGAAGACCATGTGCGATGGCGATCCTTTTGAGAGGCCTATGTTCAGCAGTGAGAGATATAGACTAATAGAATGGAATGTGTATTTAAACGAAAACTGCAACCGTGTTTTTTGTTTGATCTGGTGGTTGCTTCGTAGAGAATGCTGCAAGTAAAGAATTATGTCCGTCTGTAGGACATGTCAAATAATTGTGCAATGAGATTTGAATAAATAAAATATAAAATATATATATACTTTGGATTTATATATTGTGTATTCTCCAACCGTTAACTTATTATGTTTTTAGTCTAGATTTTTTGCTAATCATAAAGATCGACATACTCGTAGCATGCTAGGGAGAGTTCTAGCTAACACTTTCACCAAGTGGAAGTGTGGAACAAGTTTTCAAGTACTCGGGGAGGGCAGGAGTCCTGTCAAACGTATGTCTTACGAAATGACATATGGTTTATTACTAGGAATTGTCATGCACATTATGATAAATGATGCACAATCAAATAAGAATTTAATCAATTTCGGCAATCCGTCAAGGTTGTCAATTTATTTATATGTGAACGTAATAAGAATACAAAAAAACCACTTAATATATACCTACCCACCTATTAATATTTATTTATTCGTTGAAACTTCATTGCACATGTAATTTGTACAAATGGCGGCCTTTCCTACGGGTCAACCACCCAGCCTGCGCTCAACCACCAAAGGTTAGCTTTCCAGCTATATTGCTATATTGCATTAAGTTCGCCTTTGTACACACATTTTGGTGCAATAAAGAATTTATCAATCAACCACCAAATCAAACAGAAATAAGAACGCGAGTGCAATGCACATATTTGCATACATAATATTATAATACGAGTACATATATAATACACAAAAGAGAAGAAAACACAATAGAACGATGAAAAGTAGGGCAGAAAATATAGATCACTAACTCTAAATAATTGTTATACATGAGGTATTAAGCGATGTATGAGATATTCACAAAGATAAGCAGCACTGATACAAAAGGTTCTACCCACTGCAGTGTAACAGGCATGTCCTTACCGATCAAAAAATATATAGCAGAATAAATAGGAGCGTATTTGAATTTAGGATTGCGCTATCGGGCAGTTTTTAGGGATCCCTAGCACAAAGTTTGGTAAAGGACAATACTCGAAAGAGTATTTTTACACAGTGTAACGTTATATTCTGGTATCGCAATTTTTCAACAGAAGAGTCATAATGAATGAAGGTATAATAAATGTTCAAGATGCAAATATACATATTTAGAAACCTAGATCTTCAGGATCTAGAATGGAAACTAATAACGACTTCATGTCAACATCTGAACTTGTGACTCCCACTTGAAATACAACTTGCAGGCATCTAGAAATGTGTGCCGAGGTTGTTATACAAATTAACAGTCAAACTTCCACATTACTTAAAAGCAGTACGTTAAATTATACCGTTTCACCCGTTTATCAATTCAGACAAAGCGCCGGTTTTCGATTCGGCTCACTCATTTCACTGTTATCACGGTAATGAGAGGCCTGTCTCGAGATCGTCCGTGTAATCGCATACGTAGTTCGATGTTCTCACATCGTAATTCATCACGACTCCTTTGTTTTAAAGGGAAATGTACACTAGGGCCAATCGTTTTCAGGCTTCTGATTCTTTTGATAATTCATTCCTTGAAAGAATTTTTAAAGGTCCTTGTTTATTTGTGTAAAGTAACGGAAAAGAAGCACACCATCAGCCCATGTCTCTTCACTGTTGGATATAGGCGGCCTCTCTCCGGAATCTCAAGGCTGGCTTCTTTATGATCTTCACCATTCTTCTCGTCCAGCCACCACCAAGAAATTTCTCCAAATTGTCAGCCCAACTCACGTCGCATAGGAGTTTGTTCTTTTGTCTTATGTTGACGAGTTTCATTTGAATATAGGGATAATAGCGCCTTTTGACAGGGGTTTTACATTTTTAATGAAACAGGAAAGGACTGCTGTCATTCGTAGTCTTTTGATTCTATTTCCAAAGTATTATTTATTTGTTTTCTTTATTGTACACACAAGTGATAAAAATAGTTACAAAAGAAAACACATACAAAAGGCGTGCTTATCCTCTTAGGAGATTTCTACCAGCAAACCTGGGAGAGCGACAGATAGTAATAAACTATAAACACTACTTTTATAATACGATTATTACATACTAATAATATATATATTATTATACGAATACACACAAACATACATATGTATACATACATATATATATTACATACCTATGTCCATACAAACATACATATTTTAAATATGTATAACAGAGACAATGTGTGCTCATTCCAACGAGAGTGATAGATAGTGCTGCTTAAGGCGAGACATGAAGACATTGTTTTGAGGACTTTCAGTGCAAATTTCTCATTTTATCTTCAAGATAGCAGCGTCTTTTGAAATGAGTTTACTCATAATTCTACAATAACGAACAGGAAAGGAGTAGAATATGCCACAAATGCCATGATAATGTTTACAGCGATCGAATTTTGATTCTTTCTTGGGGCCAAAGCCTTACTCAATTAGTGGATGACTGTATGCGTCGTGTACTGTACCGTTTCATAAAATGTTTATAGTTTTCTCATCAAAAGGTCAGAGAAATATCATCAAGTTAATTACATCTGAAGAAAACTACAATAATGACGTAAGCAAATTTGTTGATGATTATAAAATTATTATTAACATGTAAACGGCCTTTTAATGACGAACAATTATATTATCTACAGTATAAAAATGAAATGAGGTGCGATTTTAATGTTAACAAGATCAGAATATCATTTTGTAATCATAGCCTTATTTAGGGGCTGTTCACGAGCCGACGATACATCTGATTTGTCGTATTAATTTTCTGGTCCTATTACTTCTACCATTAACCAAATATAGGTAGCTTAACAAGTTAGCCTCACAACTGTGCCTAAGTTGGAGTTAATAAAAACAAACTATTAATGAACGTAGAGCTTTGTGACAGATGTATAAATATGAAATGTGGAAAGACTAATGCATATTGCAATTTTAGTAAGTTTGAACCTTAAAATTAATTATATGAAAAATTTTGCTGCTTTCAGCTTGGCTGGGTGGCATTTGAGAAAATGTTTCAGCTATTATCATGGTCTATACGACAGTCTTTAATGCACTAGACTTTCTACTAGTTATATATAACGTATGGTGCCGAAACGTGGACTAGGACGATAGGCCTGTAACATAAGATCAAAGTGTCTCAGCGAGCTCTTGAGAGAGTTATGCTCGGAGTTTCTTTACAGGGTAAGATCCGAAATGAATAAATTTGTCAAAGAAGGAATGTCACCGACATAGCTCAGCTCATAGAATCTGAGGCAAGTCATATATGTCACAAAACGGATTCTCAAATGGAGATTGGGAAGAGTGGGGGACGCTCTTCGCTCTGTTCAGCGATGACGACTTGAAGAATTTTCTAAGTAGTGGCTGCTTGGTAAGAGCCAAAGATCATGTGCGGTGATGAGGAGAGGCATAAGCTTCGCATAGTTATTACACAAAAGCATCCAGTAGTGGGGTAACACAGATTGATGGTATAGTATGATATCAATGAAGAACTTAATATAATTAAGTGATGTGTGTGGATGTAAAGGTAAGTTAGAAGTCCCTATGAGATGTTCTATGAGATTTTGGACCTTTTTATGCGATAACATCGCGTACTGTCTTTTATAAGCTTTCATGTTTTTTTATACGACACTGCTCTTATTTGCATGAGTCGAGTTTTCTTACGGTGAATGGGACTCATTCTCGTAAACAAGTCTGTAATCAAAGAGAGTCCGGTAATTACTAAGTTCGCACGTCGTATGTCAAGCTGGCAACGCGGCGCTCGCGGCGATAGGTGTTCGATTAAACTCAATCATTACCGTGCCCGTCTGCCACTGCCCAGTGCCAGCTAACTATTGCCAATAAGCAATGCAGGTAATACGGAAATTTAATATACCCATGTTGGGGTTCTCATAAGACTTAAATACAGTCTGCTAGTCCTTCATATAGATATATGAGCGAGGAGATAAGAACTTTTTTGTAGTGTTTTTCGTAGTAGGCTCTTAGATTGACAATGTGTAATTAAAAGCAAGGATTTATTGCTAAAATAGGCAAAGAAAATAGAGCACCTATGTAGAAAATTAATTTAAATATCTAGAAAAATATATTTTTTACAGATTTGCTCTCGTATAGGATTTGTTTTAGTAGAACTAACTTTATTAATACCTTACTTTTCTGAAGAGTCCTTACCTTACCTTAGTTACTGTCCGTGAGCCTTAGGTTTACAAATACGGGCTCTTTGCATCTTTGGATAGCTATGGATTGTGCACCCTGACTGTATATGACTGTGACCCTGCTTGCCTTTAAAATTGGGGTGTAAACTAGTCTTAAGTTGTTATTCAAATAAATACAACTACAATAACACATTTTTTTTCCTACTTTTCATTTGTAATAATATTAGTCAAACTTTAGGTTCAATTTAAATAAAATTAGATATACTTTTTGATTGCAAGGGGAGACCTGAGCCATGCAATGGGCTGTTAAAGGCTGCTATTGAAAAGCACCTTTTATACATTATTATGTGATTTGTACATATGTTTTTGTATAATCGAGTCTAAACGCGATAAAATACGTTAATGTCTAATTTTATAACCTAAAATGTATACAAAACGCAAAGGTCTTAAAAAGTTATATTATTATGTGAAGCTAAAGACACTAGTTAATTTATCGAATGCTATTTTGTAAAACGTGATTATGTGTCATTTAAAAACTGAATTAGGTAACGCATAGAGTTGGTGGATGGTTTAAACTTACTCATGTTTACCTGTCTTCACGTTCACATTAACTTTATTTCTCAACTTAAATTTCCAGCTTGCTCTTGGCTGGAGGGGTATGATAGTGTGAGGGAGGGATTGGGGGAAGACCTGGACTCAAGCCTGCGGCCCGGCTCGGTAATTGCTCGTCGCGAACTGCCGCACGACCATTAAACAATTTGGAATAATTAACCACCGGATTTTGTTGCTCCTCTCGTAATTACCTTCCATGACATGTAACCACCACTATTAAGGCCAAGTTCATTTGAGGAATCGTTGAGATTACATATATCGATGATTTTATGACTTGTTTGTTTGATTTTAGATGTCGCCGTTAGTCGTTTACCTATTGCATTATATGTGAACATTGACATTAAATAGATATTTTTTTAAAATTTGAATTCAATCATTATGGTAAGACTTACTGTAATTCAAAGTTATATGAAGTGCATATAGATTTGAATTTCTTGAAACGGTGCATTCAGTTACAACTTTACGCAATAATTGTAAAACAAATAAGGAATAAATTGATGCATTGCACGAACGGTAGCACGTGACCGCCTTATCCTTTAGCAACTAATGGCTCGGACGTAACATTAAGTAAACCGTCATTACTCGTTGCTCCATTTGCTGGAATTATTTAAATGTCAGTTAAATTGCTTTAACAGTGCGGGAGTAATAAGGTGTCCATGTAGCCTATAATTTGGTCTCGCATTCAATCACTCAACCACACTCAAGGCACGTCTTGGCATAGAATATATTTATTCAGAGTGGAAAGTGCTTTGATTTTATTTGGTTCACTTGTTATACCTTATTGGATTTCTTATATTTTTTTATTCCTAAGTACTTATAGAAAGCAAAATATAACATACATATGGTCAGTAACACGCTAATGTACCCAAAATCATTGAAAACTAGGTCTTATTTGTAACACATTAAAGTACCCATAGGTATAGTTAGACCTGTTGCCGATTGTACGTACAGACTGTAAACATTTTTTTATTGCCGAAAACTATAATCTTTTATGCCTATCGTAATTACGAGATAATTGACAGGAAATTTTACGTATTTTTTAGATTCCCAATCTGCTGTTTTATAATTACGTGTATTGAGAAAATGTGAGTTTCCGAATAATTAATTGAAAATTTAATTATTAAATGGTCGCTGAGTAAATTTTCATTTGTAACATGCCATTTAAAATATGCAGCGATATTTGATGAAATAAAGGTAATGTCAGGAGACGTTTCTTGGAGATTACCACTAACCAGTTTGACTATAGTAGCACTTTCATTATTAAGTAAAATATAGCTATTTTCTAGAGAAGTATCAAATAACTGGGTACCGCGTGAGTCATTTATATGAGATCAGTTGGTATAGTGCCTATTAAAATCGCCAGCAATTATTAAACGTCCAGAAAATTTAAAAAAAAAGTACGTCCTAATCCCCATCATACTTTTTTTTATAAATGATCATAGACTTTTTATATCGTTTAACCCAGAATTATGAATCGTTTCAGTCCTCATTAATATATTGATTACAGCCTGTATAATGCTATTAAAGTATAAAATAATTATGATTGTGGAGCATGAGTGGAGAAGGTTCGAAAAAGTCACAGGCCTGTCCCGCGACCAAGCTACCCCGGGACACATTATCTTGGCCTCCAGCGCTTCTAAAAACATAAACGTAACTACAACAATAAAAACATAAAACTCCGACATTTAATTGGGCCACTGGTCTCGCCGGCTGCCGCAACTCTGGTCCCCCGCTCTTTGGGCGTTGGTGCTGCTGCTGGGCGCCGCCTGTTGCGCCTAGCCTCCATCGCCCCGTCCGATCGCCATTGCTTCCGGCTGGCGGTAGTGCCCGCTCTTCATCGTTCTGTGGGCGTGTGCCCTGCTGCCGCCTTTCCTGTCGACCATCCGTGAGTTTTGTGATTCCAAACTAGTGATACAAACACATTTCCCCCACCTACTCCTAATCACGGATTCTTTTATATATGTACTTGTATTTTTTTATAATATGTCTATTTTTTAACAATATAAGCTATTGGAACACTAACTGGCCTTTTCCCTTCTAAATAGTTCCCCTTGTGGTAACGTGACATGTGGTAGCGGCTTTGTTACCCTTTAGTTGCCTTTTACGACACCCACGGGGAGAAATGGGGTGGTGCCGACCGACACCCCACTCCCAAGAAATTTTAATGTACTTTGTACTTTAGGTGTATCATATTTACTATCCTTATTTTAATATTAGTCACCCTTGCTAATTTCGATCCCCAAATTGCGTCAGACTGTTTTTTACTAACTTCTATTCTTTGGAAACGTGATGGCATTTCTGTTTAATTAACATTCTTTGCCCGCACTCGTGAGCGACTTTCATCTTGTACAACCCGTCTACTGGTGTTGTGATAACTCTTAATAGAGGCCGCAATCATAAGCCTATTAATAAAGGCTGCGAGAGGCGTCTTCTCGCTTTAATCAACATTTTCAATGAGATTATTAAAAGCCGGCATCGTCATTTTCAAAATGGCCGACGGTTTATGTACCATGATGAGTTTTATGATGTGGCGGTCGGTGGCGACATTTTTATGACGAAATTGATGTCAATGTGTTTTTTTTATCTTTATTACGATGTAGATGCTAATTATTGTGAGTGTGCTAGATGTCCTTCCCACCGGAAACGTAACGTAAATTGTCCTGAACAAGTGATAAGTCTTTTTTCTTACATGGATGACGATTGATGGTTATGTTCTGTTTATGGTCCGTAAGTAACAGTAATAGGTAGTTTTAAGTGGTTACTACGATGAAGCAGTCGCTGTTGTTAAAATAGTTATTCAAAAGGCGAAAAATAATTTAATTTGTAGCGCAAATTTTACATTGTCCGTAAAAATAATTCTGATGGGAGATCAGACGAAACTTATTATTTTAATTTATTATTTTTTCCGTATTTCTACCAGAATTTTCTATGAACTTCTATTAATGTAGGTACCTAAGCAATTACCTAGATACACTATTAATAGATAAATGTGTTATAAAGTTTAAAATTACTAAAACATGTCACAATCATTCGGTTATCGCCTGCACTGTCAGAATTGTAGGTATTCAACAATTAAATGGACCGAGTAGTAATTGTCATTTATCTCGATCGTACGACTATAACTCCTTCCCATACTATCCCGTCCCATCCCATTTTCTCAACTTTTTCTCCAAATCCATTTCTAATCCAAAGGTATGCAGCGCATCCGAGGATGTGAAAAACTTTTGTCATTCTGGACTGATGTTGGTATGTATCGCTGATGTCCACGACATATTCACTTGTCACCAAGTGGATTGTCTGCTCGTATGCCGGCTTCATTCTATAAAAAAATCTTGAGGCGTGACAAGCCAGAACAGGCCTTCAATATTTGAGGAACAGTTAGTTGTAACTGTACTCTGTTCTTTCTGTTTCCGACATAAAAGCAACCATCACGACCTTTTTTCACGGCAACGATCAAGAATGGCTACCATTATATTTTTAATCCCCAATAGGCACGAGTTCATCGAGTGTGTAGTGTTGTGGGTGGCGCTGCGTCATGCGCGCGCAATCTGCCCCCGCTGCGATGCGCCTGCGCAGCGGTGACGTCTCACTCAAATAGCGACATAGAGTAGCGCGCGGAAAGGGATGAGAAATACATTTAACTGATTGCAGAGCTATTTCGGAAGAATTGGTACATATGCAAAAATGTTTAGATTTTTTAATATATCGGAAAATAATACAATACTTGAAAATATTTTTTAACTATTACAAGCTCACGGAATTACACATTTGCTTTGAATTTGTAGATCCGTAAAGGCAGATATTTTTTCAATTTCAAGTAAAACGTTGAAGTAAAACATCATCATGTGGTAAGAAATTAGAAAAAAATATTTGTGGGGGCTCATTTGATCTGATCTACAATCAGAAGAAATGTACGATAGCAGAATAGTTTCGCGAAGAAATAGAAGCAGAGGTATTCTACTGCGATTATTCAAAAATGAATCGAAATTCACATCTATGAAATTTTTACATCTAATCTTTGACTATAGTCGGCAAGTTACTCTTTGCTATTATTATTAATAATTGAAATATTAAAAAAAGCAAGAATGCAAGAATAAGATACACTCGTATAATGAACTCTCATTACAACTGAAGAAGCGATCTGTAGATTAGTCACCACATGATACCTCTGTGGACAAACAAAATAAAAAACTACTTTAGCCGATAGCGAAGAGTAACCGATATATAAAACATAACAAAATAGAGATGTCTCAATACAATCTAGTCGAAAAAAGAGAGGTGATGTATGTCATGACTCTCATGCTGTCCGTAAATTAAACTTAATATTATCGTAATTATATTGTTTCGTGTCCCATTATCATTTTTGACCGTTTAAGTAGTAATATATTTAGTATGTCTATGTCGATATGGTAAAGATCGTTCATGTGTGGTGACGGGTCCTAGGAGAGGCCTATCCAACAATGGAAAAACATAGGCTGATGGTATGGTCTCCATATCGGATTTCTATAAATATTACGAAAATCGATTATGCGCTGGATATTAATTTTGTTACTACAGGGGATTTTGTAAGACTAGGTGGTTCATAGTTTTCCTGAACAAAATCGGATTGTAGCGAATTAATACGGGGACAAATGAAAGTTATAATAACCGTATAGTAAGTGCAATCAGCCCTTTTACCATCTACTGCTGGACATGACCCTTTCGTGTACACTGTGTCGTGCATGAGGCACTCGTATGTATGGTCCGAAAACGCCGCGCTGGCCAAGCTGGTTGGCGAGTCCACTCTTTTAAGAGGTGGTCTAGTTCCTCAGGGCTTTGTCATTCTTTTGTCGAATTTTCCGACACCCACGGGAAGAGATTGGGTGATGTGATTCTAAAGCCAGGCACGTAATAATTATACGGATATATGTAAATGACGCTGCAGTTGGTCCGTGTGTATGTCTGTCCGTAGATTAGATTCGTTATCTCGTTGCATGTGTTTAAAAATGGTTTGAACGGTACGTTATTGCTGTAAACACCTCATTTACTCATTAAGCGTGAAATGAAGCTATTGACCAAAGCTTAAAAACTCTTTTGAATATTTTGAACTCTCCTTGAGTGTCTTTATTAAGTAATAATTATTATAAAGAGAAACTTAGCTTTTTGTTTTTATGTGAGAAGTAAACTCAAAAACTATTGGACCGATTTTTAAAATTCTTTCGCTTTAAAGAAACTAAACTACTGTAGTTTCGTAAATGTTTCGTAATGAATGTAATGTTTCGTATGTTCGTAATTAACTACCTAATGTAAATCTTTCGGTTGCCATCTGAGCAAAGACAGTGCGTCCAGAACAATTATGGCAATTGGTTTATTAGTATGAAAAAGAGTATTGAAGCTCACAGAGAATATTTTGAGAAACAATAAATTGATTTTTGGTTATTCATTGTAATTTTTCATTATTCGTTCCGGAAACTTTCAGTGTGGCCCTCGTACTTTAGTGTTCGATACAAACAAATGTATCAAAATGTTTACGATTTCGGGAGCTCGTAAAAAATCGTGGTGGTTTTTCTGGACTTTGGTTAGGTAAGTAGGTTATAAGTTTTACACAACTAAAGGAGGATTTTGATAAAGAAGGAACGATGAGGAATTCAACAAGATAGGTTTTTAATAGCCTAATCGCGCGGCTGCGCAAAGGTCTTCAACATCCCCTTGTAAGTTTATCGGTCTCCAAAAGGAATCCATATCGTCTCACCATTTGTTCCTGAGTCTTCTTTATCTTAGTCTTTAGACTTTTCATTATGTTACTTTCTTTATTTTTGAACTTTTGTTTTTTTAAACGGTCTCAGATGCCAAGAAGGAATCCTCGGCGTCTGTGGCGTCCAGTGGAATCCATTAAGGGACTATTTCTCTTTATACTAATAAAAGTTTCTCGGGTATGGATTGAATGATGGCACAGGGAGGCATGTGTTCTACAGTGGGATTTTATGGGCTGATGTTGTATACTGTCATACAGTAAGCAGATGTTAAACACTGCTTTTAAAGAAAGCCGTAATAAATTTCATTTTGATTTAACAATGCTGCGGTGAAAGGTCTATTACACCAAAGACACGCTAGCCTCGCTGTAATTGTAGAAAACAACAGCCAAACCACAGGAAAATGCGATAACTCTATCCATTCTATATAGGCCTACCACACCCCTCTAAATGCAAGAGAAATGGAGCACAAAGGAGAGAGATTAAATTTAAACGGGGGCCCATCAAAATTGGTGTTCTTAATAGCTACGAACCGAGTTGGGAGGTCCGTCGGTCACTTCGCTAATTGAAAGTGTCAATCATTTTAACAACGCAAATGAATAGGACATAGAGATTTCTAAACCATTCTAACTTGATCCCTCACAAATCATTCATTTTCCTTCAGGGAAGTATTTGTTTAAGGTGTAGGGAGGGGGTTCAAGGTAAGTGGTGAGGGAATGACAGTCGCCCGCGGTGTTCCATCGTTCACGGGTAAATTAATGTCCGTTAATGCTAGACAGTACTAATTGTATAGTATAATTTTCCAGTAAACTCATTATTGGATACATAACGCCTAGAGCACGCAAGGAAATCTGTTACAAATTGGTGTTTTTGACGTTTGTTAAGTAGAATAACTGGTGAGCGTGGTTGTACAACTCTTGGCAGTGAACAGATGAAATGGTATAATAGCTTCAGGTAAGATAGTTGTAACTGAGTAAATAAGTAGGAACAGTACGCGGTGATACTATATGGCATGCTATAAATTGTTTGTTTCGTTTTTGTAAAGAGCCTTCTCAGTCATTCATTGCCGATTGAAACCTTATCTGTCTCGGGCTTCAAAATGTATTGTACGATAGTTTGGTTTCCATTGATGGTGTGCCATATACTTATACAGCCAGGTATTGATAGAACTGACCGCGTCGCCAGTGTTGTATGGGCCACTATGGGAGTCTGTTAATACACACGGCGATGATGCCACGGCGCGACGCTCCCGCCGTAAAATTCTTCGGCTCACCGCGTAAACTCACGGCGAGATATCTAGTAATGTTGTATGACAGTATGACAGTCTATGGGAGTTTGTGAACGACATTGGACGTCTTCACAGCGCGCCAACCGTGACTGCTTACTTGTGCTGATTCGAATTTGGTGTTATTTCATTTACTTTTTCTTAGTTTAATAGTCAAAAAAAAACACATGAAGTAGGCACGCACCTAAAATACGCTAGCCGTACGTCCACCAGTGGCGGTTGGAGGTGTCGTAAAATTCTCGCAGCTCAGGTAGCATAATAAACTTAAACCAAAACATAGCTTATGTTCATTGCATTGCAGTTCAATCTCCTGAAAGTGAAAGAATTTCCAAAATCGGTCCAGTAGTGTTTTAGTTTACCTCTTACATGTAAATGAAAAAATCAGAATCTGTCTCTGTTTATAATATTCTGCCATCGTTTCTTGGGTAGGTATCTACAACAGCACTTTCCGTTATCGATGTGCGATGCATCCGAACTTTCTCGACAATAACCATTGCGTTATAATATCAGAAGTAATAGATACATCAATTGATGAGATCACGACAGTCGAATTTTGGAAAATCTCAGTTCCTAAAAGGAGCGAAATCGGTTCAATAGTTCCAAAATAATGACGGTGTAAGGTTCTCTTTACCGGATAAGATGCAAAACTTGGACATCCGTCAAAGAACTAAAGTTACCAAAATAGCTCGTAGAATCAGCATGGTAGTGGCAATGGGCAGGTAAACGAGTCCTCGATTGGAAACCACGGTATGAAGCGTACTGTGGGACGCCCTCTGGTTAGATGGACTGACGACTTGAAGTGTTGTAGTTCGCCGGTGGTCCCTGGATGAGAGGAGCCGAAGATCGCACGTGGTGGCGAGCTTTGGGATAGGTTTATATTCAGGACAGACATAGCCTGATGGTATGGTATGGCAATTTTAACAAAAAATATAAAAAATATGCGTACAATGCATACAATATGCGCTTGTACAAACACTTTTTCTGAAATGTGCAGGAAATAACGACATCTACCTTTTGACTTGCGTTGTCATTGGTAATTTTTTTTTGCCTGACATTTCGGCGGGCTTACAGCAACCGTGGACACGAGCAGTTAGTTCATGACCATGGTAAACATACGTAAACCCGTCTGAAAGATGAATATATGCGATACAATGCGAAAAAAAAGTTATTTCCACGGCATGCCTAAAATATATTGACATAGTGCCTAAAATAACTAAAGACATTTTTGGAAGACAATTATAAAAGAAGCAAATCGTATTAACGCGATAATAAATGGTGAAAAAAGAAATCTTGTAGGGCATTAATATTCAAACAAACAAGAACCAAATTGATATTTCCAATCTCGGCTCAGTGCATCACTATTATTAAATCAAATGCCAGACACTTTATTTACATTCACAGATTGGTGTCGGCGTCTCAGAGGGAGAAAAAAGATAATTTGTAATAATAAATCATCGATAAGTCATATTTCATGTCGTTTGTATAATTCAAGTACGGCATCTCATTAGAATGTTAAATTAAATGAATAGATGAACGAACCCTCAGCTTGTTGATGTAATAAAATTATTGTAATGTCTGTTCGTTTGTGTTCTCTTATTGTAATACTAGTGGTACGTCCTTTTTCGTCAGAGTTGTGTCTTATATTATTAATAATATGTACCATACTGGTAAATGATTAATCTTGCAACAGTGATTTTTTGTATTCGTTTTTTGAACTTATATATATACCTACACATTGTAGGGCTGCAGACGAGGATACAGTCCTCCTGATAGTAAGTGGATCTGTAACCCATGGATATCCGCGACACATGTCAACATTAATTGAAAATGACAAACTTTGGCATGCCCCCGGATGCGCTGCCTACCAATGGAGATTAGGAATGGATTTGTAGAAAGAGTTTTGAAAATGGGAATGGGCTCTGGCATAACTCACTCACTACCGAGACACGTACGTACATTGGGAAAATAGGATAAAGTGGGAAATAACAATCATTTCAAGATAGTCTTATATGAGAGAGAGGTAACGTGGCCAGTCGAGTGCGCTCAACGGGTGTGAGAATGCAGAATGCAGTCGCAATATCTTTCAGAAAGTAGAAACAACAAAAGGTTACTTAATTGATGTCACATAATACCTTTTGTCATTCACTGGACTATTGTATGTATACCGAAACACGTACGTACATTGGGAAAATAGCATAAAGTGGAAAACGCAGGACATTTCAAGGTAGTTTTCTGTAAGAGAGGGGTAACGTGGCCGGTCGAGAGGCTGTTGGATTGCAGCGTGCACTCTCCCCCTCAAGATATGTAGTGTCATTCAATGTTTCAAAATATGTAGTGTCTTTCTTGTTGTGTCCCAAACAGCTAGTGAAATTTTGAACCTCTTCCGGCTTTAGTAGATGAGCGCTCATATATATGTATGTATCTTTTGAACACCAAAGGGTCACATTCACGAAGCAGATGCATTGATATTTCATCCCATTTGATTACGTAAGTTGTTATAAACACAGAGGAAAATAAAAAAGGCCACGAAAATAAGATGACGGGACTACTTACCATATCACAAAACTAGACGAAACGCAGCTTTGAACGGGACGGTCTGGCATAACAGGTGGGAGGTCTTTGCCCAACAGTTGTATACAACCCCTGGCTAAGAAAAAAAAAAGACCACAAGAAGATTAGAGAAAATAAAGTGAGTGTAAAATAAAGAAGAAGTACCCAATGACGATAATAAAATCTGTTAAAATAGTCCTCTGTAAAGTCAGGGAAGGTGCTAGGTTTAAACAGTATATACCTAACATTGTGTTTTGCCGCCGCGAACATAGATAACAACATTGTAATACAATAGCATTGAGTTTTAAAATAAATACATTCATTACCATATTAATAACTATCTATTGATTTATAGGTAGCGACTACTGAAACAGATTCAATCAATAACTTTTTCTCTTTAACGCGATAAGGAATCTTAGTTCCGGAAATATTTCTCTTATAATTTAACTTTATAATAAATATATATTCCTTGTGAAATGTCGGCTGAAAGTTTTTATTTTAAAATTATTGTAGTTACAGGGAAAAGTGTATAGAGTAAGATAATTGAGCGTAAAAATCGTGGTGAAATTAAACTTATAGGTGATCGATGAACTTCGAATAATCTGCATGGAGAAACGATTAAAATATTGCATTATAATTTCGCTGTAAATTTGAGTGCACAAACCGATTACTACCTTAATAAATTTTCTTATTAACATTTAATAACATCATCAAACCCGAAAAAGCGGACAAAAAAGCAGCTGCGCCATATTTTATTGGTAAAAAATATCATCATTTGCACCTGCGAATCGTAATCGATTTGATCTAACATTTCTCCGCTTTTGTATGTGATCTTAGACGCCACGCTGCGCGTACGCACCCCTACCGTTACACGCTAATAGAAAGCTCTATTAGGAGGTGTATTCTGAAAACAGTTCACAATGCAATAGAGCGTATCGATGATGACAATCAATTTATACCCTCTCGCGTGCAATTGGCGTTGAATTCACGTGGACTATAGGAGTTGGCAATGCGCGAATCGATTCGTAACTCGCAATCATGGCGAATCGATTGTATCGATTATGTTCACTTTGCAAAGTTAAGCGTGGTTGACTGGTGAACATTGATAGTCACACTACATTGTTCTTGTCTAACTGTCAACAAACTTCGTAATCTCAGATTTGTGTAGGTATATTTTCCAGCAGGTTTCTAACAGATAATCATTTTCAAGCGAATGTCAATTCTAAGTAGGATTTAACAATCTCGCCACTTATATTAGATGCTTTTAAGGCGCATTTTATTAATTATTTTATTTCTGCTCGTATTTTTATGGTAATTCTCGTAATAATATGATGTTTCTATAATATTAAAGTCACCGTTTAATTGTTGGAGGTTCCGCGTCCGGAATAAGGCAACAGCTTCATGGCATAAGGTCAGGAGTCAGGCACTCATTTAGATGATGGATATAGCTAATTGAATCAGCCATAGTATTTCGTAACATTTTCGATGGTAGCGGTGACCCCCAGGCGAGTGATCTATTATAATTATTAAGTTAGATATATCAAGGTTCAAATTTAATTTCGTCCGTAATTGGATTTTGTCTGGAAGTTTTGAATCGATGTAGACCCTAAGAAAGTATCGATCAAACTGGTATTTATTGTTGTCGAGTAAATGTTTGTAGGTAAGATTCACAATTAAGATCTTGTGAACGGTACATAGTATGTAGTTGCTAATTAAAAACTTTTTGTATAATATTTTTTTTATGTAGCATACAAGCAAGATGATACAAAGACAGACTTGTAGGTTCTTTCAGTCCATTTTCTTTTCTTATTTGGCTATAGCGCAACTTGCCCGTTGTGCCAGTGTCGAGCTTTCGACGTAATTAACAATTCCACAATTAAAACAATTCGAAACACATCCCGTCGAAGTAAGACAGGAGACGCTCATTAAAGCGATAGTCAGTTTACCGAGGACAGAAGAATTGGATTCCTTGAAAGCAGACGAAAAACGCTTTTATTTGATTATCACTAACATTATGCATTTTGAACCTTAATAAACTGTCACTAAAACCTAAAATACACAATTCTTATAATAATCAAACTATCGAGTTCCCGCCATAAAGTCTGTACTTTTAGTTAGAACATCAATTTAAGAATACATACTAGAATATGTGTATACAAGCACTGTGTTCTATGTTCACTAGCTCTCGTATTATTTACAGTGCCGGCTTTACCTATGGTGCAGTGTGTGCGGCGCACACGGGCGCAGGGTTTTAGGGGGCGCCGAGCGCCGCTCGCGACGCCTCCAAAGAGTCTACTAGAGGGCGCCAGGGTATTGATTACACCCGGGCGCTACATGGCCTAGAGCCGGCGCTGATTATTTAATATATGTATATGTGCTTTGAAAATGGAACATTCTTATTACGTAGTACTTAAGTTTCAAAATTTGACTTTTTAATGAACCCCTCCTCATCTGCTTCACTCCTCCTAGAAGTTGCCAATCAGGTTTCTTTGATAGGAACGTATGATGTGTTATCTTAGTCTATTCCCAAATCGATGAGTAAGAGCCGAACATTAGCATACGAGCCTTAAAGTCACCACAATAACGAATGCAAATAAGGTTTGTTATCTTGCGAACCCTCGTTTGGGCGAGTATATTGTCATTTCCAACCATGTTATTACAAGAACTGATGGATGTGGATTGATGAGTACCTTATCAATTGACTTTTAATTGTTGTATGATTTCCATTAACGTGTGCAACAATGGCGTGTGCACGCATCATAATAAACTCGGGATCGGGTTACAATAAATTTCCGTGTTAATTATATCGTGAGTTGTTTGGCGGTGGAGCACAAAGCGGTGGCGGTACGGCGCGGTGCGGGATGTGTGTTGATTTTCAGTTTATTTCATTAGATGTGCGCCGCGGGGCGCGCACGGGAGACGCAAGCTAGTGGTAGGTTGACCATAAGTTAACAAAAGATAAAAGCAAATGTTTTTTTTTAGAAAAACAGTTGAGTATTTGTTGTGTATACAACGATACGTTATAGCTATAAATTAATTTTATATTAGAAAATTTCAGTACTATATTAGTTTATTAAATAAATCAAAATTACAATGAACGTGAGGGAGGAACATGGGGGAATATGGGAGAGGGAGTGTGCACCTTGTAATCCAACAGCTGCTGGGCGCGCTCAACTGGCCACGTTATCCCTCTCTCACAGGAAACTACCTTGAAATGTCCTGCATTTCCCACTTCATCTTATTTCCCTAATGTAAGCACGTGTTTCGGTATTGAGTGAGATGTGGCAGAGCCCCTTCTCATCCTGTCCCTTCCCATTTTCATATTGTTCATCATATTGTTTTATAATCTGTAGTAGGGTAACATTATTACCATGTGTATGTAGGTAGTGTATGATATTGATGTATTCATAAAACATATTCGTGTGTTATATGTATTCATTTTATGTATAATACGTTGTCAAGATATTTTAACTTGCTACCTTTAACAAAATAAAATGTAACAATTATTTTTTTTAATAAAAAAAAATAGTTTTACGAAATGATGAATGAATAAATGATATATATGTATGTATATATATTGGATTACAACCTATGTCAATGTCACTTATCCTATAAATAGAATATACGGTATTTACAGCAACAATATTGGAAAAAACGGTTCTAAAAAGTTACGTTTTCAGCATCCTAATATTTTTTTCTTGATAGAGAGGTAAAATGTGTCGTAGGTTTGTAGGAATGTCCACAACAATACTATGGTTTATGGTTAGTCTAGCACTCGCCATAGGGTTCACCTGCCCGTTTAAAAATGATAAAATATACCATTTTTAATGAAAGAACCTTTTCAATTTTCGGGTATAAGGCTCTTTATCGGCGTGACATCGGCCCTAATCAAGCTCGTTTGCTTGTTTCTAAACTTTTTTATTGTTTTTTTTTTATCAATGTCGGCGTTGATCAGGCGTTGATTGCTTTTCTTTTTTAATTATTAAAGGCGGCCACGGGGTTGAAGTTCTACAGTTTTATTAAGTACTAGCTGGATTTACTGCGTTTATTTCTGACTAGTAGGTATTACACACAAAATTTGCATTTTCAAGACTGACTGACTTACACGACACACACGAGTCACAAACTTCATAAAGTTGTTACTAAAGCGCCACGAGCAGCATGAATTTCGGTCGATGGCGTGAGATCAGCCAAGACTGAACGGTAAAGAGTTTCAATTAATCTTCAATAATATGAGGGGTTTAGTAAAGTGGTCAACGATTGCATACAAATCTCTTTTCCGTTAAGTCTTGGCTGATCTCATGTCAATGACCAAAATTTCACCTGCTCGTGGCGCGCGCTTTACCTTATGAAGCGTCCACTACTGTAATATACGCTACACATACTGTATTGGATATCGACGACAGAAAACTAGTAAAATATGGTAACATTTTTGCTATAACAGAATAATATGCAGGTGTGAAAATGGATTTAAAGAGATTAAATTTTAAATTTCATTACCAATAATTGTGACAAGACCTTACTTACTTTTATAGGTGAGTTATATGAACTCAACAATTTCGTTCGTATAGTAATAGGGTTTATCGGATATTTTTTTATAGAAAGAGATGGCCGACGAGCATACAGCCCGCCTGGTGGTAAGTGGATACTGTCGCCCATAGACATCCGCGATACATGCCAATAATAGGATGGGATTGGATGGGAATGGCACATGAGCATTTCTCACTTACTACTGAACACGTACGTATATGGAGGAATAGAATATAGTGGGAAATGCAGTACATTTCAAGGTAGTCTTCTGTGAGAGAGGGGTAACGTGGCCAGTCGAGTGCACCCAGTGGTTGTTGGATTGCAGAGTGCACCCTCCCCCTCCAGAAAGTAGCGGTGGGATGGTAATCGCTCACTTCCAGCTGGTGGTAGTGGTAATTGGGTAATTGGTCTTCCACGGTCATCCACAGTAAACATCAACGTCAGTCAAGAGTGGCAAATGTTGGCGCGCCCCCGCGGAGATATAGGAATGGATTCGGAGAAAGGATTGGGAAAATGGATTTCATCTTTTCTCAGTTTTTTGAGTAGATCCCTCAAGTTGTATGTAAAGTAGCTATTAGATTAAATATATCCATTAAATTTCTCGCAAATATATCCGATGGCTTGATCCGATCCGAGATTGATCCGCAAATATATCCGAGTAAAATCCGACCGAGTCTTGATGTCTACATCAGAAATTATTAACTAAGGTACGAGTACAATACTTTATAGATAGGATTATGGTTTTTATTACGTTACCAATAAGACACATGACCATGTTATAAGACTTTGGATTAAGTGTGTTGTGATAAAAAGCGCCTGCGCTTATTAACGGCCTTTTTGTGTTTTCCTGCATTCTTCTGTAATAACCAAAGATCGGAGTAGGTAGATTGATTTTTCGGACTTGCATCATGGAATCATGATGTATGACATCATGATTCCATGATGCAAGAGAACATGGACATGCCTTTTTTCTATTATTATTAAGTGTATTTATTACCATTCTATACCTACTTTGTTAGGCTTTTACTTTAAGTCTTTGAACACCACAGTTTTTTTTACTTAGAATGCCGGTCACCTGTGCATGGCGTGGTGTTAAGAAAAAAAAATCTTGCTGATATTGATTCGTTTCTCACCTTACACCTAGCTCCACGTAATAATTTTGAAATTCAGGAAAAAGAGTTAATAATTTTAAAATTCCGGAATCCCGGAGGTATGTCTATATTAACATATACGTTTGAGATCGTTGACCCTAATTCAATCTACCTACTCCGATCTATGGTAATAACTTTCCCAGGCGTCGTTGGGCGAAATAACTTGTATTTTATTACAATGCGGTGTCGGTTATATATAAGTATTTTTTAATCTATAATACCCTCAATAAATAAAATGGAAAAGCCTTATGGTTAAAAAATGAATCATTTTAAGCAACTGCTAGGACTGTTCATTTAGAAGTTGGTAAGAAGCAGCAGCAATTTTTGAGTTTAGTGCGCTTTTAAATTGTCACTGAGATAAATATACAGTTCTTACAGTCATAAACACATTAGTTGTCATTTTATATTTATTTTTGTCTATCCAAAGGTTGTCTGGAAGAGATCGTTATTAACGATAAGACCCCGATTATGGTACGTTTTTGGTATTAAGCTGCACTTTTTTCTGTCGTGTACAATAAAGAATACGTACATCTACTTGAATTTGGAAGTGTTTTATATAAAATATAATTATTATGAGAAATAAATTGAGAAATTAGCGTATAGATGGAATCGGGAGACAAAATAAAACAGCCGTGTCGCTCGAAATTGACAGTTATAATGAGATAGTTGTTGATAGTGATTAGATAGAGACAAATTGATTTATTTTTATTTATTTGAAATTCATACTTAATTACATTTCTTATTATAAATATAAATAACATTAAAAGACCTAGTTTATCCTAATGCTATTTCCTTGCAAGTTGACATTAGTCTCATCGATCAACCAAAATACATTAATCAATGATGATAAGCACGAGTACATTAAATTTATAGAGAAAAAACCAAATAATAACTGAAAAACAGAAATTACTTACTCAACTAAACTTATAAATGAAAAAAACAAAACTAAAGTAGATTGAAACAATAATAACATCGCATGAACGCACTTGTATGGTATGATGTAGTCATATTTACTCAGCTGTTTCCCTATATAATGCTGTAAATTTTTAAATAATTTTTAAAACCCATTCAGTATTACTAAGTAGGTATATGTCTAACAAAATAGGATTTACGCACGGAAATAACTTCCTCATGACTCCTTTTATCGGATGCAAAATGGCCTTTTAAAATAAACTGTCCAAATAATTCACTTTCTAGTGCCCATAGTTCAAAGATAGGCATTTGGAAACAGACTGCCACATTCTAGATTAAATAGTCTGTTTCATGATAAACCATATCTATGTGTTAAAAGGATTGCGTTGAGGTGGAGGTTCATGTAGCTTCAACAAAATGCGTTACATGCGCTAAGGCTGCGCCAACGCATTACATGGGAACGCATTTAAGAGGGCGCCATTGCATAAAACGAAGTTGTCATTTCAGTCATTCACTGTGTACGAATTATTAAATTGTTAAGTTAGATTAGAATCCCAAAGTTCTTTTTATTTTTTATATAGAAGAGGTCACCACCGCCCATGGATACCTGCAACACCAGGGGAGACGCGGGTGCGAGACGACCTTGCAGAATTCTACTCACAGCCCCATGTCAGAACTAAGAGGAAAATCCTCAGCTGGCAATTTGTCCTACAACTTTCCAATTCGTGGCAAAAAGTGTCTTGAAGACCGCACTGTACCTGCGTACAATGCGATCTTCAAGCCTCTTCGTCAAGGAAGTGGGGATGAACCCCCCTTCAGTGATGGGAGGTGCGATAATAGAAATTCGAAGCTGGCATTAGTATTGTGATACTAGAAAAATTATCACCGAAACTTCTTTGTATGTTACATTAAACGTTTACAGTTGTATGTAAGCTTACAATTTCATGTATCGCTAAAGGCTCTATATTTAGAACTAAATCTGCATTTAAAATTACCTCATATTTTAAAAATAACTATATTTTAATCAAAAACGATCAGTTCGAAACACCACGTGTTCGAATTCGACTAAAACTAGAAGTTCTTAGAACTGGCTACTATACATTGCCATAGAAAAAAACAATTTCGAATTTTGAAAATGGAACTCTGTGAAAATGGTAAGTGAAGTTGAGTTTTTGTTTGATCATTGTAAAAATTGTGTATTAGGCGTTTTGTGGTTTAATAGTGATGGTTTACTAAACTTCAAAGTGTTTTTTGTGCGTGGTGTTTGTGATAATGAGTGATAGTGGGCGTCTAAGGGCGACAGTACCTACCGAATCACTTACCACCAGGTACTGTCTGGTCGTCTGAAATCACATTTTTATAAAAAAGGAATATTATATTCCCTTCTCTCTATCCAATTCCATCCCGTTGCATCGGGTAGAGAGTACGAAGAAGGGACGTGGAAATTAAAAGAAACCTAATAAACTATCTAACTGAAACCGAGCTTTGTAATTACGGCACTGACATTTGTGTTAGTTTAAGAACAATTACTGGCCACTAATTTAATAATTATACTATGTAAGTAATGTTAGATTCAATATAACTGTAAATTGCTATTCATTACCGAGAGAAACCTGGTAATTACGTGTGGTTAAGTTTTACGATTCAAATGTCACGTACTTGTAAATTTCCTTAACTGCTTCGCGGGTAGTAAATTACAAAGTTACAATTGCTTTGTAATGTTCGTGAATCTCTTGCAATAATGTAAAAATAGATATGGTGTTATGTAATATAGGTATTTGTATAAAATACCATAGGTCATAGGCAGGTCACAGGCTTTGCAATCAAGACAGCGTTTTAAGGCCGCCAATAGGGTAGTCCACTACGCGCATATAATTTACGCCCAAATTTATTTTAAGGTGATGAAATTTTCCTATTTTTGGAGTTCAGCCTATAACATTACACTGCAGGGCCACTGGCCTCATAATAAAAACGGAAAATAGTAAAATCTGTATCATCGGGGTTTTTATTCGTACGCGAGTTTCTATACTATGTACTTATCAACTTTTCAGATCAACTTATCAAGTTAGCAGATGCATCAGAACAATCTCACTCGCACTTCTTATTTGTAGCTTACGTGTGAAAGGGTAGTCAGCATATGTAGCTCCCAAATTCGGAGGTCAGCCAGGCTCGGCGCGGGCGGGGCCCGATGAGCCATGAAAAATGCTCTCGGCTCCCGCTGAGTTTGCTCGTATCCACCTTTTGCCTAGGGTTGTGCAATGTAAAAATATTTGTTTGTTATTCGAGATGTTAAGAACTGTGTTTTAAAAATAACATTAGAATTGTAGTAGCAAATGAGTAATTGTAGGCACTCATTTTAGGGTGTACCTACTGATGTGGCATTTGTACACTAACTAGAAAGACCTTACATCATACTTAAAAGCAATCGGGTATATGGTCGTACTGATATACCGCACATATGTTTCTAGGCTAAGTAAGAATATACATATATACATATGACAACTATAACGTCGCAGTAATTGACTTTTGTTATTAACTCTATTAAATCGAAAATAAATCAGTATTCAACGTTTTTACTTAAGGTACAATACATTTTCGATATAATATTGTACACTGGGCTTTCAAGTTCTTAGAGACTGAAATTCAAGTGAACTTGACAACTAGCCTCGAAATAACGCCATGCCGTGCGAATACTTTCAAACAAACCTTATACCTTTTGTGAGCTATAGGCGACACTATTTATCCGACGCTTGATTAAAGTTTCTAAATGTAGGAGTCAAATCCTACACTAGTTTCGTATTGATTTTAATGCCACATGACGCAATAAAATGATTAAATCCTGAACTCTTGGTTATTATGAAAAATCGTTAAAAAAATAACGCTATCTTTAGCGTCGTCAACCCTGAACCCCTGCCAGGAGGAAATCATTAATTAGTTCAGTCGAGTTACTCCAAACGAAAGAAAAAGTCTAAATAATTTGGAGTTCCATAATTGGATATTATAACAAAAATATTGCATTGTTAAAATAAGAATGGACCATTCAATTTCGGTTCGCCTCATTTGTTTCTGTTTGTCTATAGTTTTTGTTTCCTTTTGTTACGTGCTGCGTCCCTATCGTCGTTGCCCTTTTAATATGAGAAATGAAAGTAATTTATTATACTAATTTACGGTTCTGAACGAATTAATATTTGGATAGAGTCCCTTCACATATACTTAATAGTTGTTGTGAATATCATACTGTAAGGTGGTAGCTAAATAACTAAAACGAATTGTAAATGTTAATCATAATTACGAGTATTCAATTATGTCATAATTATTTAGATAGATAGATAGATAGAATTTTTTATTCCATACACACAAGTGATCGCGATAACGTGACAATGTCTTATTCTAAAAATTAATTTGCAAACAAACAAAAATAAAATTAAACAATGCAATAAAAACTGCGCGGTCGCATGTGTGTGTGTGTGTGTGTGTCGAAAGGGTATCCGTCTCAGCACAAGCTGTATACCGTACAAACAGCACACAGCGCTGATGTTCAGACGGAACCAAGACGCGTGAAACGGGTGTAACAGTGGTTGTGCGCCGTTAAAACATAATTTGTCTATTATGTTTCGCGTTTTCATTGGGAGGTTTATGCCCTAATCACAATACTCGGTAAGCAGGTTGATGATCGCCTTGGTAGGCCTTTCGCATCTATGTTATTGCTGCTTGTTTCTCATCTAACAAAAGGTATCGTATACCGCGAAGCGGGAATCCGATTTAGTGATGACATTCGTAATAATTAAAAATTATTCACCTTAGTTATTAAAAAATAGGTTGTTTAATTGATCATGATTTAGCGCTTATGCTTATTTAGTGCTTTTAGAATACCTCAGAAAACGATATCGATCCATCTTTTGATTTCTTCCAATGAAATCAAATCTAATTAATTATTTCTAACAAAACTCATCAACTACCCAAATCGTGACCCTCAGTTACGTGGGTGCGCGCGCGGCGGCTGTGCGGATAAATCATAGTGGCGCTTCTTGATCCTCATTGGAGAGAACGTTGATTGATGAGTCGCGTCACGGACGGACCAGCCGCGTTGAAGCGAAATTGAACGCGTAACACGGTAAATTGGAACCATCGAAGATGACTCAAATTAATAATACTCATATGTTAGTAATAATATTATACTTCAATGTTCGTAATAATACTAAACAAATCATAATAATAGCATTGTGAAATTATCTGAGAAAAGAAACCTTTCTAGTTTTAAGACTTCTAGACACTAGACACTTCTAGTTTCTAAGATATTGAGACTATAGATAAATAAAAAAAATACTGTTTTTTTTATTATTATATCGTGGGGATATGTTGTAGACTATACATAAGTGCAATCAAAATGTTAATGATGTAATAAGACAAGTTTGCTATAGCGTGGGCAGTCCGCGAGTCACCGCAAGCGGCCTACAACTAAAAATCAGCGCTGCAGTTTTTTCTGCATCAGGTACGACACAGGTAAGTAGGTACTTGAAAAAATAGCAATTTTTCATTTACATTACAAACCTTGAAGGTACTTTTAAGAAATTGTTGTTAGGTTTCTTTGGCAATTTTATTCAATTAAAATAACATTGCATCGTCAATTTTGCACGCAAATTGATCGAACAGTGTTTATAACAAACCGAGACAAAATTAATTTTTGTTGTAAAATTTATTGATTATAAACGCCAATCAGGAATGTCGGGTCAATTAGCAATTTGTTACGGAGTAACGTAAAAATATATTTTTATGGGCATAGCAATAAGCTATATGAAATTATTTGTTATATTCTTTAAATTACGTTGGAAAAATGTCAATGCCTCGAATATAAATATTAAAAAAGGAAACAGAACAATACAATAACATGGAAAAGAATACAGAATAAGAGGAAAGTCCACCGAAAGATTTTTGGTAAAAGAATGTTATGGAAGCTATCGTACATTAATGAAATGGAGGCACCGATTCAAAATAAAACGATAGTCAAATACGTTGAATGTTAGTGTCTCCGATATGCGGGCCACCTGGAACGAATGTTTGATAATAGAGACGCAAAGATGATGACCAGATGGGACCCGCAAGAGGCTCCATCAAGAGGCAGACCCAGGAAAAGGTGGATCAGTAGAGTCGAAGAAGATTTTAAAGTGATGGGAAAGCATGCAGTTTGAAAAAGGGAAGCAAGGGAAACAGGCATTTGGAGGAAAATAGTGGAGGCCAAGACCTACTAGGGGTTGTAGCGCTGTTGGATTCTTATTAGTTATTGATAGAGCTTCAAGACCGTTGATGTCGGTATGTAAAAATATCCGTGTTACAAGCTCTATTGAAGATATTTATTCTATTGAAGATATAAGATATTTATTCTGAAAGTTATTCATTTTAGTGTATTTAGAGTGAAAAGTTCAGTTCGGCAGTAGGTATAGTAGTTTTCTAAGTTTTTCTACGGGTTCCGTAATACAAGGTTCAATTGTAACGATTTGTCAACCTAATAAGCTGAATTCTAAGCGGACAAAGCCGCTGATGAAATCTAGTTTAATCTAATTATATTAAAACAAAGCATGTTTCATTTTTTATTGTAGAAATGTATTTTAGAATTTGGACTTGATTTTTTTACAATCAGACATTACAAAATCGAAACATTGTCTAATTATAACAAAGTCTAGTAACAAGAATGACCAGCATTTATCAAAGCGGCGACCGTTAAACAAATAATCGATATTTCGATCAATGTTTGTATCGATGAACTCGTGATCGGGCGTATCGATTAATTACGAGAATTGATAAGTGGTGGGCGTGGCATCGCTAACGAGACCGACTCTTTCGTGTATGTTTAATTACTTTTAATTTCGCCTACGGAGTGGCTATGTGGTCCTGGTACGTACAGAATATTCTTTGCTCCCGGTCTTAGGATGTTTTATAAATTAGTTTTTTTTTAATAACGTCGCACGCAATGGCCCACACTACGATTCTTTGTGTCGTGGGACCAGAGACACATATAAAGACAAACAAACACCCAGATCCGAACGAAAATTTGTCTTTATACAAATGAATGTCCGACCAGGAACCGTACCGGGACTTTTGCACAGCTGGCGAGGATTACCAACTGCGCTACCAATTGTATAAATACTTTATAATAAGTACGATTAATTTTAGGTCGCTCGATATATCAATGTAGTGTGAAATACGTATAACAATAACCAATTCGAATGTTTCTTTTAAATTAGATAGATGGACATCTATCTAATAAACATCTAGCACGATGTCCGCTAACAACACAAGAAACCAAAGATATATTTTTTGTGAAGCTTACAAATTGGGTGAACTACTGAATTCCCTTTTGAATGATATTTATGTTTAATAATATTTAAAATTCCTTAAGTTCATTAATAATAAAATCTACCAGAACAAAAACGTTGGTTTCACACGACCGATTCTGGAAGGACTTCATAAAACATAAATGTTGATTTCGCTGGAGTTTTTTGTGTGCACTCGTATAATTAGATTTGGCAAAGTTCCGCCCTAAGTAGGAATAGGGTTTGGTACAAGTAAGAACAGCTCACGAAATGTATGCTGTACCGAAGACATTTATTACGAGAGACTATTAAACAATATAAATTAACTAGGTAGGTAGGTTAAATTAACACATAATACACACTACCTATATGTGACATTATCTGAATAAAAGGACCTTATTGTCGGTTCAAGTTTCCATGAACACTTCGTTACCACCAGGTGGACTGTAGACTCGTATGCCGCCTATTTCCTATAAAAAAACTCAGTAGAAGTTAATTTGCTTGATATTTCCTCTTATAGCAACGATGACTGTACAATTAAACGATATGTACCAAAATGCGAAAGTTTCGAATATGATAACAAATTTTATTATTATCAATTTTTGTTATCATTTTGGAGAATATTTAGTAAATCGAATACGATTACATGCATAACGTCTCTTATGCGACAATATGCTTTGGATTGAAGTTTTTATATTAAACATTGAGACTGCTCGTTTTCCTCAGTGGATACTTAGCTATATATTAGTCAAAACCCAATCAAAATCCGTTCAGTAGTGTTACGTGACGCTCAAAAAACAAACAGATAAACGGATAAAAATTCAAAAACTACTGTTTTGGGTTCTGTAGCTTCTAATTTGTATGTATAGATAAAGCACGTATTGATATCCGCTATACGCTGTCCTGTTCGTTCGTCACTTGCACCCAATCTTAATGATAGGCTGTCGGAGGCGGGGCAGGGTAGATGAGTTCGTGAGGATAAAAATTCGATTACAATTAAATTAACCTCCTCTTGTATTTATTTTTCATTAGTATTTCTGAATGTTTTTAGATCGAGTGATGCTACGGTGGTAACCGGGTGGTGATAACGATTTTTATAGAAAAACAATACTCTATATATCAATAAAACAGTAAAAAGGGTTAAATCAGTACATTGACTTAAAGAAAAAAAAAATTGGAGGTCTCTTTAGAAGCTACAGAATCCAAAACAGTAGTTTTTAAAATTTCCTTTTTTTTGTTTGAGCGTCTCGTATAAATTACTGAACGGATTTTGATCGTGTTTTCACTAATGTATAGCTGTGTCTAGAACGAAAACTGGTATATGTGTCATCTTCATACGACACAAGGAAGTTGAGTTATAAAGGGTAAAATGACTTTTAATAGAATTACTAGAAATCTACAAGATGGGTTTTCATTCGTGAAATCCATCATGTCGGTGCTTTTAGAGGTGTTAAAAATCTTTTACATCTACTTAGTCCAGTCACGCGAGCGAAGCCACAGGCAGAAGCTAATATATATATATATTAAGGCACCTTGTATAATAATATTAATAATGGACTCTACTTATTATTTTGATTTTTGTTCTTTATTAATATAGTTATAGTTAATATTTTAAATAGTTATATCTTAAAACATTCACCGTCAATTTGAGGATTGGAAAAGTTTCATCAAACACCTTCGAATATCACATTGTGAACAAAAGAACCTTTTAATAAGTAAACAAAATATAAAGAACGTTTTTATGTCGCTAAATCTATATTTAATTTTTAACTATTATAAGTACATAGTTTTTTGTGGGTTTCCTGAATTTGATAGTGCTGTGGATTATTTAAATAGTTCGTCTGGTACTTATTGATTGTATATTTTTATTGATTAAATGGTTAAAAATCATTCACGCTGTACAAATGTGTGTCCCCAAGGGATACATAACTTCTACTACTATCAGCTTGTGTCTCTCCACTGCTAAACAGAGGCCTCTCCCAATTACCACCATTAAATTCGGTCTTGCGCTCGTCAAGTAACTATTAGTGACTTTTTTATCGACCCACCTAAGACGCATGTCTCCACATTTTATATAGGTGCCTACTCGATCATGCTTCATATTGTACGTTTGATGTTTACATACTAACAAGGCATGATTTCGTTGATTTTCTGTCGGTCTTACTTACCACACAATACCATTTCTCCATTACTTCATATACTGCCCTCCTAGAAAGAAAAGACATAAGTGCATTTGGATGATCTTCGAGTAAAAGTAAAGAATTTTGCTAAAATTTTCATTAATTTAAAATCGAGCTAATAGCCCTAAGTTTTTGATAAAACAAAAATAATAATCATTTTTTACTCTTTTTTTTTATTTTTACGTTCCAAATGTAATGTTACTCATGCTTTCCATAAATATGTTAATGTCGTTTTTTTTAGGAGGGCAGTAGGTATAGGCCCACAACTCTCCAACAAACCAAAAGTAAAGTTAACCGATTAATTAATTTAAAAAATATTAGTATTTAAAAAAAATAAGAAAACGATCAGACACACAACTTTCTTTTTTAATCGAACCACACTAAATCATTTGTAAATTAACCATTGCCATAATTACGATATAATTGAATTTTAGATTAATAGCTTTTATGAAGCCAATCGGCTGCAGCCCACGCGCACCTTCCCACGAGTGGTTCTGTCTGTTTTCCGAATTTAATTGAATTTCTTATTGAATTACATTTTAATTAGGTTCGATTACGTAATTAATGAGTGTTCAGTACCGTTTCGGTGGGTCATGATGGATGAACCCGGCTGCCGACGGTTAGCTGCTATATTTTTCAAGTTACGACGTGTAATAAGACGAAGATTGATGACATACGATTGTTGAAAGTCGAAATTGGATTACTTCTCTTTGGTTTCTGTAATGGTGGATCGTTTAACGTTCCCGTTTATTGAAATTTAATTGACTGTCTTAATATGTATACGCATGCAATTACATTATTAATTCTTCATATTTTCAAAGCAATTAAATACAGTTAATTATGTGACGCTGTCTTCGCAAAGGCATCTTATTTTCGATGTGGATTTTGTTTGGTTAAGAGTTTCTAACTTAAAAATTCATTGTTTCAATTCTGCTACGACATGGGGTTCTTCAAGAAAGCTGTGAATAGGATTCCACAGGGCCGGCAGCGCACCCGCATACCCCCTGGTGTTGCAGGTGTCCATGGGCGGCGGTAGCCACTTACCATCATGTGGGCTGCTTGCCCGTCTGCCTCCTTTAATATAAACGAAACGAAACGCAGCCCTATGCTTTTATTTGATTATCACAAACGTTACACACAAAAAAAAAACACTTTGAAGTTTAATAAACTATCATTATTAAACCACAAGACCACAAGACCAATACGGATTTTTTATAAAAATCAAACAAATACCTAGATTTCATTTCTCTAGTTCCCGCCAAAAAGTCCATATATTATATTTTGTAAGATTTATAACTGTTCGATATTTATAATAAAAAATATCTTACACGTAGAATGAAAACAGTCCAACTTACAAGACGTGTTTCAATTAAAGAAAAAAGATATACAAAATGTTTAAAATCTTTTATTGTATACGAGACAGATAGTAAATTCGAATCGATTAACAAAACAGATAAAAGATGTATAGATAAAACAGATTATAAACTGTAAATAATTGTGCAGTATTATCGTTATATTTTTAATGTTATGTATATTTAACAGAATAGTCTTTCTTTGGTGCAACTTAAAATACTATAAACTCATAGATAATATTTCAAATTGAAAATTGTTAAAAATATGGTTCTAATAGATATTAGGTATGTTATATGTATGATAAAATTATGCTATAAATAATATAATATAATGATAATATTCCAATTAATAATATGTTATTGATTGATATCAGATATATGTAATTTGACATTAAAATGTCAAATTACATTTTATATTTATAGGAATTACAGGAAATTAAATTTTAAATTACAGGAAATAAATGAATGTTAAATTTGTTATTTATTATCTACATAAAATACCTCCTAATTTTAAATAAAAACCACTTTTAAACAGTTGCTTAGTAAAAAAGTAAAAATGCATTTTATTAATCCACTGCAAAGGCAAGTTAGAGGTGTTTTCTTCTTATGGAATGTTGTCATGTAACATTTTATATAATTATCACTTTTGAAAAATAATAGTTTACAAATACGGTAGCAGTTATTTCTACAATAAATAACAATAAGGCCTATAATTGGACGGATCTCCATTACCTACACAAATCTTATAATAACTTATCTAAAATACTTAACAAATAACTACATATATTTCACTATGTAATCTTACAAGGCAATATTTACGTATAATTTACATATCTCACACCAATATGGGCTTGCGATCGAATATATGCTTCAGGAAATAAAACCATTTAGCCGTCGGTTCTGCTTTTCAGGCAGTATGGTGTTTTTGCCTTTGGGCAAAAAAAAAAAAAATATGTCAGAAATAAACAGTGCAAGACCACTGCTATTATTTAAAATGCAGATACCTGATCGACGCCATTTTATTTACCGCCCGCGCTTTTTAACCACCTGTCAATTTGTCATTGACCTTTTGTTATATATATTTCTGTACACGTTATATAAAACGCTCAACTAATCAAATCAGTGTGATGTCTTTGCCTCATCATTTCTAATCTTAGTTCGTGTTCTCGTGCTGCCATCCTTAGGGCTGCGATGCTGGAGCTCCTTCTTTCAACGTCTGGTGCTGATGTGGTAGGCGGGGATTCACTACCTGGAGAGATGGGCGGTGAGACGGGCGGGGGATCTGGTGACCGTCGAGGGGGGGCTGTCAGGCCTGCAAGGAGGGAGTGGAAAGGGGGTGTGGTGGTGTAGAGAGGTGCGCTGAAGAGCGGTGGTCGAGGCAGTGCTGCACTGAGATATTGAGCGCCAAGGACGGGGCCGCCTCCGTATCTGTGAGATAATGTAAATGAAGAATAAAGTGTAAATGTAAGTCGATTCAATTGGACTGGATGGGATATCTTTGTGTGTATTGAATTGTTAGTTTCTACTAATACAATATTACCGCAGTGTCGCTGCCTGCCTGTATCACGTAAGTGTTTCGGGAATGAATGATATATGCCAGAGCCCACTTTCCATCTCCTCACATCCTATCTCCTTTGTCATCGGGTAGAAAGTATAATGGGAAAACTGCTTAATCCATTATACTTTATACTCTCCATGCCATTTCCTGTAGTCGGATGAGGATAACTTCTCGTCATCCCTATCTGACAATGTGAAAATATCAACCGTAGATATACCTACCGAGCTGTGTGCTGTCGGCCGGATATAGAATAGCATCACCCTATTTATTTCCTAAGAGATAACAAAGCGGCTACCACAAGCCCTGAGGAACTACACCATCTCTAAAAGAGTCGACTTACCAACCCATATCCATATCCAGCAGTGGCCTCTAAAAGGGTTGGTTACATTGCATTATAAATAAAAGTATTTAAAAATGAAAAAAGAGCGTTTAGTACTGTCAATCCTCACGCAAAACTAATTTCAATTATCCCCACTGATGTCAGTTTGGTCAACACAAATAATTTTGTCTACAATTCCCTTTATCACCACCCGGGTTCACCTTTGTCACAAATTCCGGGGTGCACAAACTCTTGTGAGGGTTTGCGGATATTACACTTATAGTGAGATAGAATCTCCAGTTATTTAAGAGATTGAAAGATTGTTTATAAATTCATAGACTTATAAATAGTCTATAAATTCTTGTTTATAAATTTACAAACCTGAACGAGGCCAAAGCGTTTGTATCGAAAGGCTTCCTAAATCCGAAACCCAGTTGCGTGAAGGGGTTCGGCATAGAGGTCACCACCGCTGGAGGGGGTGCACCGCCACTGCCCAAGTAGGGGTTGTATGGATGACCTTGAGGACCCACTTTTTCTTGCTTCCGCCATTTCGCTCGTCGGTTTTGAAACCATACCTGGAAAGAATATTAATTTTAATAAATCATTGTCGATAGGAATGGTTTTGTCATAATAATATGATAGAATTATACAATAAAATAGTTCCTTGTTAGAAAGAGATTCATCCGTGTTCTTTCTCGCGACTCCATGTCTTATTTGAAGACGTGCCCTGTTGTAAAAAGTTAAACGTAATTTTGTATACTTGTACTGAAATAAATAAATACGGTGTGCGTTTGGTAGATGGTGGGTCCAAGGTTGTAATATAATTAATAAAAAAAAAAACTTTCTGTGCTAAATTTTCTACTAAATTACGCTAGGGATATAATGTATCTAATTTCGTTTTTGTAACATGCGAAATATTCACAAAATAATATCATTTCTTATAACAAACAAGTTTTGTATATAGTAATTTTGAGACACTTTTAAAACTTGATCAAATTTGATTAATTCTCTCCGTACAAATGACAATCCTATAAAGAAGAAATTCTACTTTTTTGGAAACTGAAATATATACCAAATTACTTCTTAAGAAAGTTTATATTCAAACTACACTATTGTATCAACAATGGCCGTTATAAATATGACTTCATACGGGTTTGCAATTTATAAATGTTGTAATTGGAGGCAAACATGTCCGCGGAATGCCTGGGTACGGTTAGCACAAAGTGTACCGACAGCATCTCAGGTGCCGGCTTTAATAGGTTAACAGGGTCTCGCATTAAGGTAATGACCAAATCGGTTTTTTCTCGCGTTTATAGAATGAGTTGGGAGCGCTAAAATGGCATGCAAGGGCGAATGTTTAATTAATAACAAAATGTGTTGTATCTTGAGGCGACAGTCAGTTCGCTCAGTGGGTTCGTTAGTATCACACTTTTAATCACTATGAAAAAGTGCCATATATTTTAGTTAATTTATTTCGCTGATACTATTATATAAACATGGGCTTCAGGGAAGGAGAGGGACCAGCGTCCTGACGGGGAGGAGGGTAACGCCTAACTAAAGACCATGCGAGTATGAGACTAAAATTTCAGTCTTTAACTGCTCGATACTGTATTTATTGGTTGAAAGACTGAAGATGAAATAAATTATTACAGAAGTCAGAAAATACACTGTGCAGTCGTATGAATGATATTCTTGTTCTCATGACATTAAATTTTATTCCGTTCACATTATGTTTTATAACCATTGAATTATTAATTCATTATATAATGTAATTCGACTGAATAAAATGCGACAAATTTACATCAAGTCCGTTCATCGCAAGATTGAAATAAATTTGGTACATTTTACCCATTATAATGAGTAAAAAACTGGTGGATCGGAGCGTTTTTAATTTGCAATGCGGCATACAAAATACAAGAGAATGTTTTGTAGGAATTCGATGTGAAGCGTCATTTTAGGCGCACATTTGCGTGATCGAATCATCTTGTAATGGTACAAGAAAATTGTCGATGACCTCATTTAATAAACAAGGGTTGAAAAAAATCATTACCGATAAATATGTATAATGATTATGTATAAGCAGTACACTCAACACGGCGATTATTAAGCAATTGAAAAACCGAAAAAGCCTGTTTTATGTTTTAAGTAGAGTAAAAAATGGCGTGTGAAAATTATGCACAAGTTGTAATTTAAAAAGGTGCCGACAGTACTGGTAATTAGGTAATTACATGCGAGTATTAATTTATGAACCTTAACGATAATTAATAGGTATATGTATAACAGTTGTAGATAATATAGATCGTTATTTCTAGGTAATTATCTCCAGAAGTATTTTTATATGCTTAATAAAATTTAATTATGTATTGAATTGAAATGTAATATGGATAGATATAAAGTTATTCGTACGAGGGTAACTGGAGGTTAATCAAGCGATTAACGTGACTTATAATGTCATAATTTTCTAAATAAGGTAATATCATAAATATTAAATATCTGTGTCTATTAAATTGTCTATATGCCATTTGTAATATTTGTAAGGCCATCTTTCTAGATTACTAGGTATATTTTGTATTAATTCCTAGGTATGGAACTAAACGTTTGCCAAAGGTAGAGCGATTATATAGTAGATTTTTGACAAATAAACTGTCGCATTTCATCGTCGTCACCAGCCCTTTTATCGTCCACTGCTGGACTTGGTCCTCTTCACGCACATTGTCTTGTGGTGGTGTAGTTCCTCGGGGCTTGTGGTAGCGGCTTTGTGGTAGTGGTTTCTAATCCCTTAGTAGCCTTCTACAATGCCCACGGGAAGAGATAAAGCGAAATTGCTGTGGTGGGTGAAGGTGTTGTTGCTGTTGACAAGTGGAATTGTTTTTAGATACTTTCCTTTCGCGGGTATACAAGTATAGATACCATATAAGTGAAAATGGAAACAAAAACCAATCAATTCACTATATTGTAGTTAATTAACCTATCAATAGGTATAATTAAACGTTAAATTATACATTCAATTTATTATTAATTATTATATTGCTGAAACAACCGGTATTGCGATGTTGTTAAAAGGTTTCTATGAATATAGATAGCATTATGTATGATGGTCATTAAAATTATAGCAAATAACCTACTTACTCAGAAAAACAGTTCAAATGTTACTTAAAATTCTATGTCAACCTATTTTATTAAATTCTAAAGAAGGCTAGAGTAGATAATTAAATAATAATTACATTCAAGCAGTGCTTTTTAATAATAAGTAATTAGTGGAATTAATGTACTCATGTTGAATTTTGATGACCGTCAGTTGGTTTATCCACTGGCAGTTAACAATCGTGTGAAAATCAGAAACATTAACTTCAATCACAACCTCATTCTGATGGCTACTTCGCTAAATATGGTACGACAATAAATTTTAACGGAGGTGAAATAATGAAGTCATTGCAAGCCGCGCCGCTACTTGCGACAGGTAGGTATTTAGGATTATTATAACGGTGGCATTAAGTAAATTTATAGGTATTTGTCGCGGCAGTTCGTTTAATTGTATTATCGCCCTTTAACGTCCCACTCCTGGCCACAGGTCTTGCCTTATAATCACAAGAGTGTAATTTCACAACGTGAATTCAATGCAATTTAGTGGATAATATTTTAGAAAATTTATTTGTTATTTCTGAACAATTCAATTAAGTAATTTAAATATTGACAACTTTTTAGTTTTTCTCGTCGTCGAAACTGCATTGCTTGTTGACAATGTTGACCAATGCGTCCTGCCCGTGATGACATAATTAAATTATCAACCTTAGTAACTCATTATCAATATTATTTTATTACGTGGTTAGATAGCATCAATCGCAAATAAAATGTTGGAAAACAAACCCGTTCTTTCACATAGAACAACTAATTTGAACTTTAAAATCATCGTAATATCTAATTTGGCCAATGCTGTAGTTTTATAGGTTTTTAATAAGTTCACTACATAGGTAGGTATTAGGGATGTTCCAAATATTCGTATTCGATTTGGCGAATACTCGTCAACTTTCAAGTATTCGTACTCGTATTCACCATTTTCTGAACGAATATTCGAATACTAATCGAATAGTAAACACAATGTGAATAGAGGTAAAAGAGATTTTCTACAAAAAGAAATACTTTTAAGATTAAGCGATTAAACGTTGAAGTAAAAGCGAATAGTCATTTGAACATCAGTTACGTGGCTGATTATTTGCTATAATTAGTCAGTAAAATCACTGATTTAATTAAAATTTCGCTAGGTACCTAACTTTAGATTAAACCAAAAAGATGCTTTCTGATTGAACTAAAAAATACGTATAGATTTTAAATGAGATTTAATAATAGACTAAATTTTTTTAAATTTAATTAGACTAAAAAATTCCTATTAAAACCTTTAAATTATTATACATTAAAAATTACCTAGTTGCTATTTTTGCAAGTTCGCGCTTAGTGGGTTCGATACTATTCGTAATCGTATTCGCGAATAGAAAGGCAAATTATTCGTATTCGTATTAGCGAATAGTAACTTTTTGCTATTCGAAACATGCCTAATAGATACGTTAAGCTAGTCTATACAAACACCTACATCCTCATAGAAACATCCGAATGAAATTGCACGTCTCAATTTCAAGAATCGATATATTGTAAATACTTTATCACTCGACTAATTTGTATTCGAATAATTCGCATCAATTACGAAGAAAATGAACCGTTGCGACATCAAATGAGCGACTGCAGATTCTGTTCTGTGTTATTAAAAGACCGCTGAGATTGTGGAGCGGATAGGGAATGTAGCTAGAAGAATGGAGAAGGTATTTTACTATAACATAATTTAAAATGGAATCGGTCATTTCATAAACTACGTGAGTCATGGTTTTTCCGAAATACGTTTTTCGTCGCAAATGTGTCCATAATGTCTCATAGCCGAGTTAAAAACTATGTATGTCACGTTATTACTTGTGGCTCAAAGAGCAAGGTCTTTTCTTCATTCCTTGCAAAAACAACGTTGGTCGATGATTGTTGGTCGTTGGTCCTCTGAGCAACTTTTCTTTCTAAATTTTTTTTGTTAAAGAATGGCTTGGATACCGCCGCACCTACGATAAAGTGTATTATTATGTATTGGAACATGTAGGTCGTATTACCTGTTCATGCTTTCTGTTACAATAATAATGTGACTGTATGTTTCCAAAATAAAGTAAATAAATATATTCTTCTATTTATATTATCCTTACTCTTGCCTGCAACTTTAGATAACCACGCGTGGAAAGTTTTTGGCTTTAATTGTCTCTGTCCATCTCAACTCTTTATTTGCATATTGTTTTATTAATGCTCAGTTTTTCATGTAAACAAAAAATAAAAATAAACAAAAAAATTGTAGTTAATAATTAGCTTAAAATTTTCTATAAATTGAAGCCGTGATCATTGTACGAGTAAATGAATAAAAATAGAACAAACATGCCTTCTCCATTTAGTGCACAGTGTATTTTGCACTCATTGACCTGCACAGTTTATTATAGTATTTGTTCTGGGTTGATTCTGTTCAATTCGATACGGCTACATTTGATTAGAGGTTGCCGTGACAAGTCCTTGGGATCATGGGAATGGGCTATGTGTAGGTATTTAAACTATTACGAGTACAGACATTGATATACCGGGAAAAATAGTTTTGTAAATGTGAATTAAACTCATTTTGTATACACGGGGCGCATTACAAACTACTGCCAGTCACTTTAGACTATGAAATAAACTAACTGTCTTGCACTTACATATTATGAACACATTACAGGTTATAGACTATCTTTTTTGAACGCTATCCTACACGCTTTGTCCTATTCCCCCAATATACGAGTATGTACATGTTTCGGTTGTGAGTGAGATACGCAAGAGCCAATTCCAGTCCCATTTCATCTTATCCCTTCAAATTTTTCCCAAACCTTTTACTAAATTCATTCCTAAATCTATAAAGGTAGGCAGCGCATTCGAAGGCGTGCCAACGTTTGTCATTCAGGACTCATGTTGGCATGTATGTCCATGGACGACAGCATACACTTACCACTAGGTGCACGATTGGCTTCCCTGACGCTTTCTTTTATACAAAAAAACCTTATACATTGGAGTTTAAAACTTGACTATCAAACAAAGACAATTAAACCAAACAGAAGTTACAATCTTATACTACGAAAAAAAAAACAAGATACATTAGAGCTGTAACTTTCACTAGATTCGAAATTGGATGGTTTACCATAACATGCCTTCTGTTTACAAAACTGAGTGATAAGTAGATAACGTGACTTAATGTTTAACCAGTAGTAAACAAAACTTTTGGTATATTTGTACTTTTTCCTTCCTTATTTGACTGTTCGATTTTCCCTGATATGATTTTGGGAAATCTTGTGAGAAAAATATTGCTTTATTTCAAGAATCAGATTGCAGGGAGGGTTATTTTGAGGCAGCGAAATAACCCTAAAATAGTGGACTCTCCTTAATGCCATTAAACTCGCTACTGGTTGCTAAGGGAGGCCTGTGCCTTGCAGTAGGAATTTATAGACCGTTTTGATTGTTAACTACATATATTATACGTAGGTCTACATCAAGTGATCGATCGAATTGATCACGTTTGTTGTACGCGACGATGTTTTTAATCAGAGGGAGTGCTTCCCTCTGAATGTTTTCTATCATCAATAAGATTTATTCAATGCATTTAATTTCGTAGAGAAAACTTAAAAGACCAAGGTACCTATTCTTTAATTTGAATAGTGGCCAATTATGTACCTAATGCTTACTTCTATCAAAAGTAGATATAATTAACTTCTGTTATTATTTTTTAATTATATTGTCGCAATTATAATTATCTGATAAATATAATTATTATTAATATGTAATTGCATTCGTCTATATCATAAGTTTGATTGCAAACGATATCAGCCAGCAATTATTGTAATTTCATGATCATAAAAACGATTAGGTATACTAAACTATGATTTGAACACATTCTACGGGTTTGCTTGTGTAAGCTATTAATATTGTTTCGTTGTGGTGGAATATGATAAGGTATTACAGATATGAAATTAAAAGAATTCAGTTTTAGACTTTAACATTACACGTTATAAATAAATAAACACCCACACTTGGATTCTCTATATCGTGGGTCCAGAGCATAGAAAGACAAACATAAACACTGTTATGTTATGTTATGTTATTATGTTCTACTATATATATATATGAACATATTAGAATTATTATGTTATTTTTAGAACAATAAATAACTTACTACCTGGGTATAAAATAATAAGATTCTTAAAAGCATGATCTTTTTCTGCGTAAAATGAAACTTTAACTGCCAAAAATAACCTAAAGAACCGATTCTAATTGTTAAGAAATTCAAATAAGAACTAAAAATAATATTTTCGTTGTTATTAATAAACAATTTTCTAAACTGTTAAAAATGTTCTAAGCAGCTGGTGTTGGTCAAATAGATTTTAAAAACATAAGCAATGATGAATAAATATTTACCTGTATTCTCGCTTCTGTTAATCCAATTTTCATGGCGAGTTCTTCTCTGAAACAAAAAGTAATTATTTCAGCATGTTATATAAATTAAATGTGCAAAGTGCAGATTCGAAGCTATAAAATGCAGCATCTTTCCATTTAGAAGTTAAATACAATTTTGCCCTATTTTTGATGTAAATTACATTTATAACGTTCTGTTCTTTTCATCTGGCCACTATCGGAGACTTTCTTCGAGTCGTCTGGTAGTAGGGCGTGCCACGCTTTCTCCCCAGGAACGTATGCATCTTTCGATGATTTGTATATACCAACGGTTATCAGTTCTGAGACCGATATGACCTACTGCCACTTCAGTCACTCAGTGCCACTTGGTAATTTTTTGGTAATTTTGGTTCTTCGACGAATTTCTGCTAAAGGTGTCCCATATTGAACGCCGGATTGAATTTAGAAAAAAAAAGTCATTGTTTTTCCGCCTGTGTGACATGTGGCACCGTGCTGATAGAACTACAGTTGATTGAGGTCCATATTTTCCAATTGGTGCCAATTTTCCAAGAAATCCTGTAGCATGTTCCGATACCTCTCTATGCCTACCTAAATACCGATACTTAAAAAAATGTAACTCTTTGAGGATGCATCCGTTTTTCATGAATTTGATGAGGATTCTCCAAGCCCCAGATACGACAATTTTGCTTATTGACGTATCCGTCTAAGTCAAAATGGGCCTCGTCACTAAAGATGATGTTTTCGCCAAAATAATGGTCCATTTCATACTGCTCTAAAATTCATACTACGTTGCTCTTTCGTGTAGCGTTCCATGTTGACTACTTGCAACTGTCATATGTGACATTTATAAACAAACCAGAGTTGCCAACCGCCAAACATAAAAAATGGTGCGAAATTTAAATCCAGCGCTCAATCTGGGATAAACTAGTATATTCTGATTTTGTCCAGCGAGACCATAAGACTTTGAGAGAGGCATATATTCAGTAGTGGAGAGATACCAACATATGGATAGTGTAGGCAGTGTGGCATTATAGTAGGTATAATACCTATACATGCAATAAAAGTAACATTTCATCGAAATCGGTGATCGACTTTGGCGTAGACACTTTTGTTTGTTGGTATCGTTTCCTGGTTAATACTAGGGAAGCCATTCGCAATAATTACAAAAAATAACTTTATTATATTAATATTTACAATAATAGACACTTGTATGTATTTAAAATTTAATAATATATTTCACTTATTTATTATCTTAATTATTCCATTAATGAGCATTTGTTACCATAATCTTATTTACAGTAAGATAATCTTTCATAAAAGATAATTCAATAATTCTTATCAATTCTAGTTATGTTAAATAAGTAGGTAAATATACGTGGCCAAGCATGGTTCATCAAGATATTGATATGTCTAATGGGTTAAGTACAAATGGAAATCATGTAGGTACAATCACACGAGCGAATGTGGAGGCAGGCCTTGTCCAGGGGCATGTTCAACAGTAGAGTTACATAGGCTGATGATATGGTAAAGATAAAGGTTTAAAAAATAGAGTAGGTAATACAATTTTTGGTCCATAGTCACTGACTACCAGGAAGTAGCCAAGATTAGCCAATACGGATAAAATTTCGATGTATAATTTGGATTGAAACAATAAACAAGTTTCAAAGTTACGTCGTATTTACGTCATAAAACTTTCTCCTTCTGTTCACTTCATGTGTATGTATGTACATATTTTATATTTCATCATTATTATATTGTATTATTGCCTTTTAGTTTGTATTACCTACTTTATTGCATAGCCTACTTCTTCCTTAGAGGAGCCAACCTCTTCATTTCACTGCTCGTTGGTTGGATGGAAGAGATCGCCTTTAGCGAGAAGACCGCCTATAGGTAATGTATTTGTTAGGTATAATGAAATTAATTAGTTACAACAGGAATGCAATAAAGAATTTTCATTCATTCACTCTTTAACAATGTTTAGTACAGTTACAGAAGTGGAGTCTCCCAACGGATCATACGCTTATGTAAGTATAAACTAAACATGAAATTAAGAACTAAACATGATATATATATGTTAGGCTTTCATATTAGCTATACATTTTAATTATTATTCTATTTGTTTTCAAGTACCGGGTATTTTGTATGTGTGTATGTGTAATAGTGAAGGTATAATTAAACAGTGCCGCACTAAGGGGAGAGTTAGTGGGGGGTTAGTTCTGGACCCGCTTCTCGGGGGCCCCAAGTCCGACCATTTAAAAACTCTTATATCCATTTAATAAAATTGCTCGCCTCGCCTTAAAATCTGCTCTCATAGCCCCGGGGCCCCAATAACCTTAATTCGACACTGATCAAACATAATATTAGTATTAATGTTATTTTCTATATTTTATCCTAATCTAATCTAATTCGCCTTATGTAACCTATCTTCAAATCTATCGCTTATTTAATTGGCATCATCGATGTAAATATGATGTATCTAATATTATCGCTCACCTTGTAAACACATCAGGGTAATGCGTTCTGGAGAACGCTTTCTCCAGCTCCTCAAGTTGGAAACTCGTGAAGGTTGTTCTATACCTCCTCTGCTTTCTCTTCGGTGTAAACTCGTCCGCGTCGTCGCTGTCTGCGGACCCTGGAAAGGGCGCGGACGCCGGTGATTGGTCAGTTCTTGACAGCTCGGGAGTTGTTCTCGGAGAGTCGTCTTTGGGAGCCTCTGACACACCCATGCTGATGTATTTGTGAGCGTGTCCTTGTTCCGTTGTGTAATAATCTGAAAAGAGCAGGATACTTGATATAAGCATAAACATTGTGTGTGCAACACGAGTTGTGTCTGCACATATTTGTGACCAGAGAGAGGCGCGTGTAGGTTTTGATCATTTTTTAAACATTACTTACTATCACGTACATATCAAGAGTTTTTTCTGCATGAACTTTTTGTTTCTAATGTATCCGCTAGAGGCGCTGCTCGATTCTATATAGAGAAGAAACACTACGCGAACGCAATAGTTTAATGTACAAACGAAAAACTTACACTAGAGCCATAAGACGCGTGGCGAGTTTTTTCTTGGGAAGTTTCTAAAATTCTATTAGATATTAGTTATGTTCTATTAAATTCTATTAAGTTCTATTGTTCTATTACAGATTAAAAAGTAAATAATTCTGGTGAAAGTGACCTGAATTGTATTTAGTTCACTAAAAAGTAAATACTTATATACTTAGTCTGGCCATAAACACAGTTATAATAAAAAAATACATTTTAATTTAGAATATGACATTCTCACGTGATAAATTAATGTTATTTTCTTCTTTTGGCGCCAATAATGATTAAATATTGTATTAATATTAAAATGGAGTGGAGTGACAACGAAACCCGTATTGCTGTAATTGCATTACAAAAAGTAGGCATGGAGCCAAATACAATTTTTAAAACTCTCCATCCGCTTGGTATTAGCCGAATATTTGTGTACCGGACTATTGTACTATTGTACAACTATTGTACCTACCAATAGTCCGGTACACAAATATTCGGCTAACTAACACAAATTCTTCGAATAAAATGATAATGTAAAAAAAATATCAATGTATTCTGTGTAACAATATTTATGGCTAGATTAGGTGTACATTATAAATATTATTTGCGTGTTGTCTAATCATTTTCACTCTATGTTCCCTTAAAGTTATCTATGACTAAACACTTGTACTAAATAAAAAATAATCTTGATCAGGTGTGTGGGTTAGTACTAAATGGTCATCCTAGCCTCATCAAGTTAATAGCCACTAATTGGCATAATCAATTTGTTCGATAATTACTGACGAGGCCAACAGGCGCGTGACTTGTATAGAAATGAATTGTAAATGAAGTATTCTTATTTGTTTACATTTAATACAAATATTATATAAAAACAGACATCAAGTAGGAACCCTTCCGCAGGTGGTTTTGTATATACATATATATATTACATCACAACATAGATATTAAGATTAATGAACGATATAAGAGTGGGTGAGATGCCTATTCATATAGTTTTTCGGTACCCGACAGAATGCATCTTGTTTGAGGTCTAAACTTTAAGTCTTGTACTAAATTCTCGTAATTGAAGCATTGTAAAAATAAAAATGATTGCATCCCGTCCCAAGGTTTTATTGGAAGATCATTATCTCTAGAGGACGATAAAAAATCATATTTTTACTTTCTGCCCGTGCGTCATTGTGTGTGTGTGTAAAAAGATAGAATGTGAGGATGTGATGATATCCTAGTTACTTTGCTACTCTATAAGACCACTTTCCAAGCATCGAATTTATATTCGACGCCTTAAAAGTGGTCTACCTAAATGAGAAAAAATATTGAGAACGAATGTATTCCAAAATGTCAAATTAAATATGGACAATAATAAAAACTGTACTTTTCGGAAGGATTAAGTAATATTTTCTGAAAAGTACACGGAACTTTTTACTGGTGCAAAGAACATTACGTGTTAAAATATTGTCATGATTTATAATCACAATGGCAATCAATTCAGTCCTCAGTTTCTTGTAATCAATTGTCTTGTAATAAGTTAATGTCATTTTCTTAATAACACTCTGATTGTGGTATTATAGCCTTAATTGGGCTACAATTACGCTCGGTTCGAGTGAATAAGACATAAGAAATTATAGAGGTGTAGGAACAATCGCACGTAGAAATATGTTATTAAATTTTCATGTGAATTAAATTAATATGCTCCGTTACGTTTCCAGTTTCCGTTTCTTCTCAATATAAAATTTTCAATTATAAAGAGAAATTAAGTCTAATGTGAAAAATAATAATTATGTCATACCATACCATTAGCCTGTGTCTCTCCACTGCTGGATAAAGGCCTCTCCCAAGGACCGCCACCTCGCACAATGTTCTACTCTTCTTTCAGTCCACCTGGGCGGAGAGTGTCCCACGCCACGTTTGCCACAGTACTCGTACATGGTCTTCCTTACCCATGGTCTTACCCTAACAGTTATCGTTTGATTATAATACTCGTATCTATTGATATAATTTTAAAGAATTTTTTCGACACATCACAACATGTTTTTAAACGGACAAATAACGTGTTTGGTGGAATAATAGACGTTCCTTGGTTTCCACGATTTAAAAGTTTAGAAACTTTTGGGAGAGTACGCTGCATTTCCATATCGGCTGGACGCACTCGACGGGCCACCATACATATTCACCTAATATATGTATGTGGTTCGGTAGTGAGTGAGATATAATAATAATAAAATCTTTATTCTTAACAGATTGTTGTTGACATAACATGACATAACCATGAAACCCCTAACTGCTGAAGTAGGTAAACCTGTATCACAGGAGCTAGTGTCCTCCCTTATAATATGACAATAGGAATTATTTGTGTTTATCCAATAATTACAGCTTATTTATTAAAAGGACGAAGAAAACAAGCTTATAAACAAAGATTGAATTATAAAGAGAAAAAAATATATAATAATTTGTTGTGCAGGCGTATGTGAAATTGCATGCATGTATGCCTGTTCATGTGTGTGGGTAAGTACATATGTTTATTTGCCTTTAGTATTTGACTGTGTACCTAATTGTTAGTATGTGAGTGAATCTCTAATGAATCTTAAACAATCAAAACTATATTTATGATAAGTGTGTCAAACTCCACCCACAGAAGAAAATCATATGGGAATTTTGAGTCAGAGTGTGAAAATGAATGACCAGTGTACTCGTAGATAATTAAGTAAGTGCTTATTTGTGTTAAAAAGTTTTGAATAAAAGCTCTTCGGTGCGTTTGTCTGTCGTGTGTTAGTGTGCCAACTAATAAAAGCTCTTCGGTGCGTTTGTCTGTCGTGTGTTAGTGTGCCAACCAATAAAAGCTCTTCGGTGCGTTTGTCTGTCGTGTGTTAGTGTGCCAACTAATAAAAGCTCTTCGGTGCGTTTGTCTGTCGTGTGTTAGTGTGCCAACCAATAAAAGCTCTTCGGTGCGTTTGTCTGTCGTGTGTTAGTGTGCCAACTAATAAAAGCTCTTCAGTGCGTTTGTCTGTCGTGTGTTAGTGTGCCAACTAATAAAAGCTCTTCGGTGCGTTTGTCTGTCGTGTGTTAGTCTGCCAACTAATAAAAGCTCTTCGGTGCGTTTGTCTGTCGTGTGTTAGTGTGCCAACTAATAAAAGCTCTTCGGTGCGTTTGTCTGTCGTGTGTTAGTGTGCCAACTAATAAAAGCTCTTCGGTGCGTTTGTCTGTCGTGTGTTAGTGTGCCAACTAATAAAAGCTCTTCGATGCGTTTGTCTGTCGTGTGTTAGTGTGCCAACTAATAAGAGCTCTTCGGTGCGTTTGTCTGTCGTGTGTTAGTGTGCCAACTAATAAGAGCTCTTCGGTGCGTTTGTCTGTCGTGTGTTAGTGTGCCAACTAATAAGAGCTCTTCGGTGCGTTTGTCTGTCGTGTGTTAGTGTTGCCAAGTAATAAATTTTTGCATTAATTTTCTTATTGTTGAATTGAATAATTTTCTCTGACTTATTAAATAAGTTTTATATTGTTTAGAGCCACAGAATTAAAACGTCTCTTAGCTGAACTGCTCCTAGCCGTCGGCACTGGACACCTTAAGACTCTTTTATTGGATTTTATTTTATTGGGCAGCGCAGGAACAATAAGACGATGATCTTTCCTTAAGCTCTGCAAAAGATATGCCAGAGTCTATTCCCATTTCATTCTGTCCTATCCCTCTCCAATTTGCCAACCCTTTCTTCAAATCAATTCGTAAATTTCTAAAGGTACGCAGTAAGTACATTCAGGGGTTCTACTTTTGTAAACGTTTGCAAACGTTTGTCTTTCTGGACTTATGTTGGCATGTATGGCGGATGTCCATCGGCGACAGTAATATCCACTTTACCGTTGATTCTATCTGTCATATAAAAACGGTAAAATTCCCTAAAAACAAATGACCAGATGTCGGTTATTTAATTGAAACGATTGTCGTTATCAAAGGTAGTCGCAAAATATTTCCACCCCTTCGTACTGATCGCGTGTGATAACTGTCAACTAATTATAGAAAGAAATTTCACAAATCGCCGCCGTTTTCAACAATTAATTCACGCAATGTTTTTTTTTTTTTTGTTTAAAATACTGCCGTTAAATTTCCGTTAACTCAAGTTAAAGTCTCACGTAAAAACGACTGGACGGATTTTAATGAAATTTGGTATAGTTATAGCCTATGTGCCTGGTCATTTAGGGTATTTTTTTATCCAGATAGTTTATAAGAGTCCCCGCGGGAATCACACGAAAGTCGCTGGCGCCGCTAGCATATTACACGTATTAAATATTTTTAGCAATTTACATAGACAAGTAGTGTTTTCAAGCTTGTTTTAAAAGCGAAAATTGATGACCAATCTCTTATTTTACAGGGAGTGCGTTCTGTATGTATGTTGAAAACATAAGTAAAAACTATATTTAAATTCTACTCACGTTTACAGATCCCCATTATTAGAATAATGAATATTCAACACTGCATCCGCACAACAACATTAGTTGAAAATACACTTATGAATGAATGTTATCGTATGTTACCTTACCATTAATGACAAATTATAATGATAAGCAACTAAATAGATACCTAAGTAATGCAATTTCCGCTGTACTAAGATTGTATCGAGGAATTGGATTACGTTAATTGCTATATTTATACGTAGATATAAATAAATATGTACAGCAAAATAATGATAAGGTAAATATGAAAGAACATTTTTGCTTTTTTAATGCGTATGTTTTATATTCGTTCTGCCGCTGTCTGCCAGGTATAAAATAGTACCACTCCATCTTCTCCCGTGGGTGTCGTAGAAGGCGACTAAGGGATAACAAAGCGGTTTCCACAACACCTGCTCTAAAAAAGTGGACTCGCCAACTAGGGTGGCGTTTTGAGATCCTTAATCCCCCATGCACAATGCGATGTGCTTGAGGAGATCCATGTCCACCAGTGAATACTGAAAGGGCTACTTGTATTGCATGTTTTAGATTATTAATTATAGTTAAGTTAAGAGATTATAGTAGAGAGGTAGAGATTAGATTATAGTTAAGAGATATGGATATCAATCTATGCTATCCTATAACCGCTGAGCGCACTGGATTGACCAAGTTACCCAGCACTCATAAAAGACAACCGTAAATTATACTGCATTTCTCACTTTATCCTATTCCCCCAATGTACATACATGTTTCGGTAGTGAGTGAGATATGCCAGAGCCCTTTCCCATCCCATTTTGTCTATTTTCTTCTTATTTTCTCAACTCTTTCTCTAAATCCATTTCTGAATTTCCAAAGGTACCTCAGCAGTAATCCGGGAGTGTACCAACGTTTGTCATTATGGACTGATGTTGGCATGTATCGCAGATGATAATGGGCGACATATTTATTTAGTATATAATACCTATCACAAAATATTTAAGCTAAATACAGTTAATAATATAATAATAGCAAATACATATTTAATAATATTTGCTAAACATAAAACCGAAAAAAAATGTATTTTTGTAATTCTTTACTTTATTGTAACATCATTCTCGAAGCCTTTATCAACCTACATTCTGCTCGCGATACGGACTTAATTGACATAAAATGTTACATATTTTTTATTTGTATTTATGTCAATTTAAAATCATGTATACTTGTGTAAACTACATTATAAGTGACAATTACCTTATAGAAAATATGTAAATGTCGTGAATAAATAAAATAAAAATACGTATTTATGTCGATTCGTTCCTTATGTCAATTTCAGGCTTCGAGAATTGTTACATTCTCTATACAAAGCGTATATGTATAAAAAAATCTTCAGTATCGAACTCATAGAATCTTTCAAAAAACAGAGTCATAAAAATGTATCTAATCAAAAGTTAATGAATCCTAATCTAATAACCATTGTCCAACTATTGTCCAACCATTGTTACCAAATATAGTCCAACAATGAATCTTTTCATTGATTCATGATTAGATACACTCGTAGATATCACTCTGTTATCTATGTCACGATATACGAAGAAACGAAAACAATATTATTTTTGTGCTTCAGATGTGAGAGATAACAAGTGAATTCCCATAAATTCAATTACATTCAATAATTGATTTCTCTAATTCATTTAAGCTTATATTGTTTCGTAGTTTATACCGAATCATTTTGAACGATTTCAAGATTTAATAAGTCATTCGTGTGGATGACAAATTACTGGATACGGACGGACGTGCATGACGGAACGCCCGGTCAAACGGGTTGGCGAGTCCACTCTTTCATAGGTGATGCAGTTCCTCAGGGCTTGTAGCAGTGGCTTTGTTATCCCTTAGTCGCATTTTACATCAACCACAGGGAAAGATGGTGTGGTGATATTCTAGAATTGGCGGATACATTAAAATACATTAAAATGTATTACTTTATATTAAAGTGTCTTTATTGATAGATACATAAGAATTATTAAGGAAAGCCAATAAATCTAGACAAATGATATATATTTACTTGTATATTTTATGGTATAATATAAATTTAACTGACAATTAAAAGACCATATTAATAATTCCTAATTATATTGTTGTGATAATTTTCGATTGAAATTGTTCGTTCTATCTAGAATCTAGATTGTTAACATAAACTTAGATATACAACATAAATATATCGGACACGTATCAGCCGTCTTGATAGACGGATAGCGGTGTTGTTACATAGGCGATTATAAAATAACATTTATATGTAGGTACTCTTCGTCTACATCAGCCTGTATTAAGAAAGGAAAGAAAATGTATTTATTCATTTATGTTACACATTATAGTTAGTTACACATTTATGTAGATACAGGACAACAGAGGGTTAGGGGGCGAGTGCACGCTGCAATCCAACAGGCGCTGGACGCACTCGACGGGCCTAGTTACCCCTCTCTCACAGAATACTACCTTGAAATGTACTTCATTTCCCACTTTATCATATGGGGAAGCGGTCTGTCTGTCCGTAAGCGTATAGATGCTGACAGAAAATCAGTGTTGTAGATTATCTACAGCGTCAGCTGAGCCAGCTCCATTTTGTTGTAGCGGCACAAAATATACTAACATATATATCTCTATTTATAGTTGTTTTTTTTATAGAAAGAGTGTGGCAAATGAACATACAATCTAGCTGGTGGTAAGTGGATACTGTCGCCCATAGACATCCGCGATACATGCCAACATTAGTCCAAAATGACAAACTTTGGCACGCCCCCGGATGCTCTGCCTACCTTGTTGATGGAAGAATGGATTTGGAGAAAGGGTTGGGGACGTGGGAAGGGATAGGATGGGCTCTGGCACACACTCACTACCGAAACACGTACGTATATTAGGGAAATAAGATAACATGCAGTACATTTAAGGTAGTCTTCTGTGAGAGAGGGGTAACGTGGCCAATTGAGGGCGCCCAGTGGCTGTTGGATTTTAGCGTGCACTCTCCACCTTTTAAACATTTCGTACATATTTTATAATGTGTAGATCTAGTTATTACATTACCAAATCTCTAATCGATATCATTTTATCTATAACGTTTATATCTATTTTCCTGTTTCCTTTCCGTTTTCCTTACATTATTCATTGAAATAAAATTGACGTGTACTATTTAGTACTAACAACTGCAATGCGGCACCTTATGTGGATTTAAAAACGTAGCCGTTACCATATATTGATAAATACACTAGTATGTAATTGATACGTAATTAAGATGGAGTATTTTACTTAGAAGCATGATTAACGGTATATTGTATAGGTTGGTCGGTATAGAACAAGTGCTCTGTCCTCAGCATAACAAACAACTTTATTAAAGAATATTAATATTTAATGAATAATATTAACTTCATAGCTTCTAAAATAGTTGTATTAGTAAGAACTATAGAAAATGAGATTATGCAAAAAAAATATCTAATATTTGGAAATCAGTGTAATCAGTAATTGGAAAGACTGCATACATCTTTGATGACTAAACAAAAATTGGTGGACCTTGGCTGGGAAGTTTTAATGCATTTTAATAATTACAATTTTAATACAGTTCAGACATAGCACCTTCAGATTATCATTTATTCCGCTCTTTAAAAAATTCTCTACATGGAGTGAAATACATTCAAGAGAAGCTTGCATAAACCATTTAATTAAGTTTTTCGCTCAGAAACCCTAAAAAAATTATAGCGATGCGATTTATGGCCGTGCCAGATAATCAGCGAAATATAGTCGAATTAAACGGACAATATTTCGTTCAATAAATATTTATGTAATACAAAAAAGTCTTTCTTATTTTCACTACAAAAAGGCCGCGCACTTACCTATCTGACTATGGAATATATTGTATACATAGTGTATATAAATGCAAAACTAAAACGAGTACTGATAAAAGCACTTAACAGATAATGCAAACCGTCTGGTGACTCGTATATTAATACCTAATAATGTAATTATAATTACAATACAATTTAAACATTTCAAATAATTATTACAATCAATAAAGTATAATTAATTTATGATTCATTTCTCTCTATTAAATCCCGTAACATTGAATACCTATTGTATCTCATTTAGAACAGGCAATTCATCGAGTGAAAGATTTTGCAATGATAATTTTGTCAGTGGAAAATACATGCATAATAATTATTTTCTATTTTTTACATTTACAACGCTTTGTAGTAGGACAACTTCTTATCAAAGAATCACTACTTTTATTATTTTTTAAATAGAAACAATGATAACCTAGGCTAGAAGATCAACTCTCGACTAATTTGTGAGATCGTGAGTTTAAACGGCTCGTACCCTTGAGTTTCCACTTAAGTACGGATTACACTTAAGTACTATTAGCTTGTCCGTATAGGAAAACCTAAAGAAAACCAGAATGCCCGCGATTTAAAAAAAATCTGGGGTATGTGTTTCACATACGGAATTTGTGGGGTATGGTGGATCATGACCCGAAACCCGTTGCAGTGGGACCTGATAGGCTGTTATCGAGTCATGGGAACAATTAAACTATAACTGATGAACGTTATAATGGAATGGATAATGGAAGTCAGGTCACATAAAGTACAAATTATAACACAAAGACAAGTAACATTAATGGCATTTTACAATAGGTAAGAATTGCACAAATGTAGTACTGAAAAAAAAAACATTGTGGTTCACACGCTTTTTCCTAGTATAAATTCGCCATTCATTTATTATTGCCAGAAAAACGAGTGATTTGAGTGAGAATCGAGTAATTTATTCAATTTAACTGCAACGAGCAATATGTAGGCAATTAAGTGCTGCGGGCCACACAGAAAATTCAAATAATATGTTGCGTCATTGCATGACACATTTTGTGTTAATAGTTTTATTATTATATAAAACAATAATAAAACGTGGACCAAACAACCGCACATCGTTGCACATCGTTGCACATGGAGAAAACACGGAGCACACGTACGTATGTATTAATATATGTACCTACAAAAGGTAAATGTCCACATGGTTGCTATGGAGGAGACTTTTGCTCAGCAGTGGAACGGTCTATTCCCAAAACGTTCTATTACGAATGGGCCGTGTTGTAATTTTAATAAATTTGAATATATTTTTTTACATTATGGTGATAAAATTACGGTAAAATAAAAAATAATAAAAAATAAAAAATGATAAAAATAAAAAACATTATGGTGATGGTGATTTGATATGATATATAAAAATATATGCTATATAAAAAGATGGGATATAAAAGATTTCAATAGTTATTAGGTACACTTAAGACTGGCAGACTGTATGATTTGATCGTAAGCAATAATAAAATTGTTTAATAAAATAATAAATGAATGAGTATGCACAGGATCGCAAATGAAGTAGCGGATATGATATTGAATTCTTAAATATTTATTAAAAGTGTATTATCTACGCGCTTTCGCGTGTCATTATTGGAATACTCGAGCGAGAAAGCATTCACGTGTAGGGAAGAGTATACGTGGACAAATAAAAAAAACAGTGAGTTTGCGTTTCATAGTACCACCGTTTCATGGTAATCGTTCGATGCTCGTGGGCAGCGATTGTTTATAATTATTTAATTGCATAGGTCGTGTCGTGATATTCAAGTTCGCAGCTAATACAGTCGACAGCACATCACGTTACAACATTAGATACAATTTAAACTTTATTACTAACTTGATACGATGTTTATCGTAGCTGTCAATGATATGAAGTTGGTGTGTGGTTCGTACCTACCTACCTTCCTAGGGGTTTTTACATGTACGTAATTGTATTTCCAAGGAATGTTGGGGTCAAGGCCACTGCAGGTGGGAATGCACAATGGAAACAAGTTTATAATTATCATCGATGCTACACATAACAAAAAGAGGGTTTATTGATGGCATGATGGAAAAATTGATGGATTCGTTGACAGCGTATCGTTATAAACGGTTTATTTACATGAATTTTTATAACGATCGATGGCAAATTGTAGGTTCTGACCATTCTCACAGACAGCCTGACGATGACACAGACTGAAAGGCACACTTATAAAATATCAGGGAGGACTGCTTAATAAAAATAAAAAAAGATATTGTATCAAAGGGAGGTGAGCATTTTTGTATGAAATTTAGTCTAGGAATGAGCTAGAAACCAACAGAAATGAGATCACTATTAATATATTTGTTCTACTACAAAAATAAGATTATCAATCTATTTTATTCTTAAAAAAAACTGGAATTTTTTGGCTGTTGATATTACAGGATTTTTTTTGAAACGGGTATGGAAAGATCTGAAACTATTAGAAATAGAGAAGTGTGTTCTAAGGAACCATGGTGTCGATTTTAGAGTTGTGAAAAACTGCCTGCAAAGATCTTCAAAAATTCATACACAATCGAGAATCGAACAGTTCACTCTCTTTGAAATAATCGTAGACTATTTCATTGCTCTAATTGATAGTGTAAGTAATTTGCTATAAATTTGCTATAATTTGCTAAAAATAAGGAATAAATTTGATACAGAACCTGGTGTCTAGATGACCTCCTGATGAATTAAATTGTATATGTTTACTTAACTGTACTATCTGGGTATATTTGTGTGTTGATGTCAAATAAAGTTTTTTTTTATTATATTCAATATACCAATCAGTCGGTTATATGTATTTGGCGCTATGGCACGGATCTATCCCACACAGAGACTAAAAAGTTAAGCAGCGGATATTCTTTTTATATATTACAGGTTTCGCAGCCCGCCACAATATGGCTCCTCCATTTAGCAGTAATAAAATGTTGAACCTGCTAAAAGAAGCTTGTGAGAAGCTCACAAAAGACGACTGTGCGAAAGTAGTTGAAAAAAAAAGAAAAATAATTTTGGATGACTATGACCGCGATATTAGTTGCGATACCGCGATTCCATAATTGACAATGAAATAATTATTCAAATAACTGATAACGACAACGATAGCGGTAGTTCACGTGATTTTGATTCAGAATAGTGTGAAATACTCAATAGAACATTATCTATTCTATCACATCAACGAAAGTATTTATTGCTACTGCTACGATTGTATACAGTCACATCACTAGTTACATTAATTTGACATATGTCAAATCGGTAATTTGTCGACGACGCGCGGCGTACCTATAATACACAATGTTTACAATAATCAAACAAAAAGGGAACTTCACTTTTTGAGTTCCCACCAAACAGTATATATTATCCAAAGAATTCGTGAAGTTCGATACCTCGATACTTGCTTGAATGCTTTTCGCTATTGATACTTTTCTTGAAAGTTTCTTGATAGTGAAAAAAGTCGACCAGCCAACAATTAACGCAAGATACTTACACCCAAATTTACATCTTTCACAGTTTCCTATTCATACCTATCATTTGATACTTACCAGACCCTTTTGAATATTAATATAATATTATATGGATCAGCCATGCTATACAAACAGTCAAGGTATCGACTTATTTAAAGAAATACTTTCATATAGTGGATATTTTCTTTGATAAAGTTTTATTTTCAATGGGCAATTAAGGTAATATCAAATAATATCAAAAGTACAGTAATTGCAACAAGATACAAGAATAATACGTGATCCTAAAACTCAAGGTTTGAACGTACACCGTAGGTTATGCTTCAACTGTCCACAGGGTACTACCTAAATGGGCCATCGACGGACCCACCACTACGTACAAATTAACAAATCGCTATTATTTCCATAGTAAATTACGCCTTAATAACATGACCCTTATTGGCACATAAGACATTTTGTATTTTACAAATTTACGTTTACCATTCACTAACTCTTATAACGTTCTAAGTCTAATTAAATAGAGTCGAAATTTGAATCACAAAAAATGATTGGGTGGTTGACATAAGCCGGTATTTAGTCATAATAAAACAAAAGGAAATGATATGTTCAAGTTAATTATAGCAAGATATGTAATTAGTCCTAATCAAATAAGGTGATCTCTTTGTACGTTTCTGTTTGCACGAAGTATTTTTTGCGTATACTTTTTGCTGATTGTGTATGTCTGCGGTCGGCACTAGTCAGCAGACCAAAGGACCTATATCCAAGGAGCCTATCGTTGTTTTATTCGAATATACAATAATAATAACGCCACACTAAATGGCCCACACAAGGATTTCCTGGGTCGTGGGTCCATACCATGCCATACTAGACACCATTCTATACCATTAGCCTATATCCACTGCTGGATATAGGCCTCACCTAAGGGTTGCCACGACACACGATCCTCTGCAATTCTCGATCTCAAAAACACCGGTGAATTTCATTATGTAGTCTGGGTTTGTCGAGCTGGGCTTCGAAAAGGCTACAGCACCGTAGAGAACATACACACACTTCGGCCGATTATACAGAAGATTGAAGAGTATAATCAGCCTTTATACCTTTGAGTCTACTACAAAGCCGTTGACTCTATCGATACAGCACATCTTTACAGCGGTGCCAAGGCGATTGTCAATATATTGAGCTTCTGTGATGTCTGTAATGGTCCGAATCCAAGACATGGAGCTGAGACATGAGAAATAAAACAGGGAGATGTAATATCCCCTAAATTGTTCACAAACGCGCTGTAAGATGCATTTAGGATACTGGACTGGAAAAGAAGCGGAATCAATATGAATGTTGAGTAAATCTCGAATCTTCATTTCGTTGATGACACAGTCGTCGTGGTAGAATCGCTGGAAGATGGATGCTAAACGACCTTAACGCAACATCACAACGCGTTGGTCTCGGAATGAACTTAGACAACATAAAAATAATGTTCACTGAACATGTTCTTCCGGGACTGATAGGCGTCGAAGGCGTGGCACTCGAAGTTGTTGACAATTCTGTTTAGAGCGTCTTTGCATAAAATTGGACAATCTGTATCTAACTATATTTATTTATTATGTTAATCATATAATAAATATTTATTATTTTAATCATCCATCTCACTGAATTCACACACACGCACACATACATACAAACACACATATTTAAATGCACTATTATCTTTACAAATTTGGGAACACTATTCTTTCCTTGCGCTGTGTTTAATGTTTATTTTATAATGTAATTTATTGTGCCTGCTTGTGTTCTATGGTAAAATAAAATAAAAAAATATTATAATTAGTAACCTGTCTTCAGAAGCTTAGATCCAATTTATGACGGGTAGTTTAATAAAAGTGTAGTATAATATAAGTAATTACTTATTCATCTGTTGATAGCTTCATAGGCGTGTATATAGAGATTTTTATAATGTAATTTTTATGCTGTGTTTATTTATGTTGTTGTTTCATGTAAAATAAAAAAATGAATAATAAAAATGTCTACTTGGGCAAACAATCCAGCCAGCCAAGTGCAACTTCAGCAAGGGGTTCGATAGACGCATTCAACTTGGGGTCGTCGTCTATACCATAAGTATCACAAGGCCGTCTTGATCCATAAGTTCAAAGTCACTCAGCGAGCTATGGAGAGAGTTATGCTCGGAGTTATTCTCGGTACATTTTCACGCCATAAAACATCATTTATATGACGTTTCTAATTCACATATTTCACACAGAAAAGTTCATGTTTTTAGGTTTAACTTTAATGTTGGATTTTCTCGAAATGTGTCGAGATTTCTGTAGTTTTCTTTACGTTATATAGCAGATATCTTTTCTAGTTTCCAAATCTGCCCATAACTCTAATACCGCCTATCTGGACCCTTTTTGCTCGGACATATAACTTCTGCAATATTTGCAAATTCTCAAACTCTTCCAGTAAAGAAATACATGAAATATTCACGATACCAACAATATAACAGCGGTAGTCATTTCCGTATTATGTGTTACATAAATTATCCATTAACCAGTAGGCCCATATTATACGTAATATAGTTCAATGCCAGTCAGTGTATGTTAATTGCATTGTTTAGTAATGTATCCAATTATCTGATACAAATCTTTTAATTAAAACCTCCGTGTACACATTTTTATTTGATGTGATTACGCTTGTCTATAAAAAGAGCTGTGTTGGCTAAGTTTTAAAAATATAATATATAAGTACCTACACACCTTTACTTCATTGGAATTGTATAAAATTCAATTAAGGTGCTTTATAAGGTTTTTAAAAATATGTGTTTACTTTATTTAAGTTACTATATTTTTATTCCTGAAAATTCTGCAGTTTATTCTGGTGGATTACGACCTGAAACCCCCCAGTTAGTTACTAGGGGAGACCTGTGCCCTGCAGTGGGACGTTCTAAGTACAAGTATTTATAAGTACTCCAATACCTTGATAGTGATTTGTAAAATTTTAGTTCGTTCCTAATATTGCCATTAAACAATATTTAAAATTAAAAAGCTACTAACCAGTAGCTACTTAGAGGGTTAAATAATGTCAAGTGATTTGACATATTTAAATACGTATAAGACATCTATTGATCTAAGATTGAATTAAAGTTTATACAATTTATGCAAAATTAGTAATGTTTGTGAAGAAAAAGGGCAGAGTCAAATATTTTATATCTTAAACGAAATGATTTTCTATACGAAGTGTCTCTATCGTTCAAGATAAAGTACTTACATACTTTATGGAAAAAATAGACTTACTACCAATCATGGAGAAACAATTTTAAATTCTTTCTTTGTGAACTCCAAATATCACAGAATAAGTTTGATTAAGTCAGTAGATCACCGGATAAAGGACAACAGTAATTTATCATTTGTATGAAAATATGTGAATAAGAAGAAGAGAAAAAGTCGACGGTTGGTCATATGATAGTTATTATGCGTTCAGTTTGATCTCACGCATCGCGCAATGTGTGCGAAGCGCAAAAACATGGGAAAGCGAGCGCTTTGCCGCCATTAGATTGGAGGAAGAGATAATGGCGTCACATTATATGTTGCGTACGCATAATACTAGGTTGAAATCAAACTAAAATCATTATGATGGGCTTTGACACATTGCATTTTCTCCGACAAAATAAGTAATGCTCATTTATTTTCCATACTTCTTTGGTTGAGCGCTTAAGTACGAGTTGGGCCACTAACATCTACAAAAGAAAAAAGAAGGATGGTTAATAAGTAGTCGATGAGTTAAATAATATTTATTATTATTAAGTCAATGGAGTCAATCCCTAGCCTATACCAGTGAATTTCCACAAATTGAATTATCCATTTAAGTATATTTTTTTATTTTCCTCTACGGCATTGAAGGAAAACGTTGTTATTATGCCGTAACGTCGTAACAGTTTTTTTAATTCTGCTCAGTGTGTGTGTTTCCAATCTGCATTAGGCCTACGGTTACGGTTCGAAACCCCCCTTAATTGCAAAGGAAGGCAGCGGGGACATTAAAAAAGCTTCGATCGATGTTACGCTATATTTAGCGATGACTTAGGATTGCATTCCTCAATGAAGTCCTTACCTTGGTTAAGGAAGAGGAGAGGAGAGGCATTTATCTGCTCAATAACGGAACGCAGATTTTATAAAAAATCTGAAATGGCTAATGTTTCAATAAGTTACCCAAAAAATAAAACATCTAAGGACTAAAATTATTATTCCCAATAAGATTAATAAATTGCATAATATTAATAATAATTGAAGTTTTCAACAATGCTCTCTTCGACATTCATTCAATCTTTTCTTTCGATATTATCTCAGCATTTATTTTGTTATAAATAAAACACAAATTGTCAGGAGTTGGGAATTGTGTTCACAAGTTACGAGTACAAGTTATAAGGTGAATTGTGTCTACAGGCAGGTTAATACACACTACATCAATAATTTGTTTAATATAACGTTAACAATAAATACTTCACTAGGACGGAAGTATAAGTCAAGCGAGAGTTGTCGCATTAAATTGAAAAAAAAAAGTGTAATGAACGGGCTATATACGGGCCTTGCACTGTACGAGTAGAACAGTAAGTTAGGTTGATATAAATATATGGCGCACACACACAGATATAGAATTTTATAAGCGCGGTAAGCAACTGCCACCGCGTCCGCACATACGAGTATTTGTATGTAAAAACCGGTCACAATTATGTGTGTTTTTATTGAAATATAACACAACGAAATTGAATTTAAAATGATAATTATTCATTAAATATTAAAACAAACCATATTTTTTTATGAATTATAATTTAATTACGCCATATATTCATAATTCAAGAAGTATTTCAAGAAGGGAAGCGCAGCAAGGATTGAAGGTACCTGTTGAACCAGTTTCTAAGCCTTGTAAAAAAGTGTTTGGCAGGCAATTTTAACAGACTACGAATTGGACTTTTGACCGAATTATTGTCCTCCAAAGTTCAATTCCTCCAAAGACTTTGTATACAAAGTCCTCCCTGACACATTCTATGCATACTTAATTCTATTTATAAGCGCGATGAGAAATCGCCGCGCCACGCGGCCTGATCTCATTGACGCATTCTATACAGAATTTTATTAGCGCGATAAGGAACCGCTACACCGGCCTCCTTCCTGAGACGAATTTCTGTCAACTATGCGTGGTTATGGTACATCGTCATAAACGCAGTAGTGTGGTAAACACAAATTCCATTTCTCTATGTTGATATTCTAGACTTTTATCTCGATAATTTTTCATGCCAATAGTCAATAGTTTATTTGCTAAAAATCTGGGTACATAATAAAGGTCTTATTGTAAAAAAAACATCCATACTGCCAGCCAACATTCTGGCAGGACAATGGCGTACAAATGTTATAAAAGTTTATGCAAATATTATGCTATTTTGATTATGTGGATTTATTTTTAGTGTCTTAAGTTGTCATTTTCGTTATATTATTTTTTCAAATCAGTCATAATCGTTATTATAATAGGCCAAATACGATAAGGCACTGTTCATATGTCTATTGTGCATGTACCTACGTTTGAATGTTTGATTATTATCTTTACTAAGTAAACAGTGACCAATGTAACTCGTCTATTTGTTGAATTATACTTGTATGAACGCGCTTCTGCGTTTAATATATGCGACCGTTACTTATTTGATTCGCAAACAGTGATTTAAATGTTGCAAATTGTCTTTTTATCAGTCACTACTTTATTTTAAATCACAATTGCCTTTTAATTTTAGAGAAATACATTTCGTACATATTGCAAAGATTTGGAGAGATTCTTTCGCATTTCGGAAAATACGACGATAGTGAAAATAATAAAAAAAAATATGTCGTTTTGTCAACATAATACAAATATTATATAGTTGATAGGGTTTAAGCTTAAGAAAAATATCTACAACTTTTTTGTGATAAGACCAGACCCGACCCGATGTGACCCGACACACATCATCGGTGTGTGGGCCCCACACACCGATGATAGTAATGTGTAAATTAGTAGTAAATGTACCGATTAGTACCGATTAGTAGTAAATGTGTCGGGTGACACATTTACTACTAACAGCTTTATTACAACTTTGTTTGTATCTTCTTCTATATAAAAGTGTTATCAGTGAAAAAAGTAAATTGATAATAATAATATAATTTATTCTCAGATAAACAAAATCCCTGTTTGTTTGAAACATTAAAAATCAAATGTAAAAAATTACTATTAGGATCGTCACTTTACTCATGATAAGTCAACAGCCCCCACCCAGCGCTTGACAACGGAGAAGTCATATCTCTCTGCGATCACCTTCATGATGCTGTTGTTGTTACCCCGTGTTCCGTACAACAGAGATGAGCACTTTTAGCGCAATACAGCATAAAAATCATCTATCTGTACACGCCTCGGCAGACATGGCACACATTTATAGGCATGGTACATGTATTAAAACTATTAATTAACAACATACAAAAACTAACTCCACCTGTTTTTAAAAATAGCTTGCATTATTTACATCAACGAGAAATAAGAGAACGGCCTTTAACAAAACTTATTAAAAGTCGTGTTGCTGTTTCTAGGGTTGCTTGTAAGGTTACTTTGTCACGAAAAAATTTCATATAAAGCATTGGATGATCGTGTTTTCGCCTGATTATAATTTTTTTTTGCGTTCATAAACGAGTTATTCACATTAAGGTATATATTCATTGTTCTAAGTAAAAGTAAGTACTTACTATTTGTTCTACAAAGTTGTATTTGCGATTGGCGTTACCTAACCGCCCATCGAATAACTTGATAATGAACTAAAATGGTGATTGTATTTGTTCGCCATCACCATACAGGCTGTGTTAGGACTATCCTCAATGCCTGAAATCGTGGATTCCTTTTGCTAATAATTTTTTTAGCTTGACCCAAATTTTCATACAAATTTATTCATACAAAGTCCAAAAACCTAGTTATTTTTTTAATATGTAACGTTATAATATAGCAAATAAACTCAGAATGTTACTTCCACGCTGCAATGTTACACACTGCAAAAAATGGGCTGCAAAATTTCACACCAATTCTAACACGCGTTTGAGTTCGTGCTAATAAGCAATTACGCTGGTGTATTATTTTTTGTATTATTTTTATTGACTCTACAAGGACAAAGGTCTGTGCATTTGCAATATCAAGCAGCTATTAAACACACTCTCACGGATGTCTACAACTGCTCACTAATTGTTAATAATGACAAGAAAAGTAGGTGTGCAACGTTTAACGGTTAAATGTTATCTTGTACACGGTATAAATGGTTTCTTTTGCTTTTGCTCATCTGTACGTGTCAATCTTGTCTCAGAAATTTTGAATGAAATTTGCAGGGTGAATTTACGACTTCATAATCCGGAGACGGGCTCTTTTGTGTGTGTTTTGTAGGCCTACGAAAATACTTGTCTGTCATTCTTTGAGTATCGGTACTTTAATTTTGTGTAATGACATTTATGACCCTTACTTTGACATCATATAATTCCGGATTACTTTTATTTATTTAGAAACGGAATATTATAATACTTATAAACAAACAAAGAATAATATTTCCTACGTTCAATGTTAAACGTATTGCTTTAAAAAAATATTGTTGGTTACAATTTTAGTTCTAAATATTTAAAAATGATACCTAAACATTGTAATTTAAGTTATCAAAAAGGTTAAAAGGTAGAAACCGTATTGTTATTATGTATTATGTTATGTATTAGATAATAAAATTAGAAATTATGAAATAAATATAATTAGTTACGATTTTTTTTGATTAAATCAACGATTATGTTATTAGACGCCTAAAGATCACTATCGGCAAACATAAACAAAAATTGCAACGTAATTAGAAAATCGGTCTCCAAGTTGCAATAAGAATATTATTGTAAACAAGATTATTATATTACTTTTAATATAAGAATCATACACTTTTAAGGATTAGATACTCCGTAATTTCAAAAACATATACATTTGAATTATTTGATTCAAAACAGCACAACCTACTTCGGCCATTGATCATTACGGTCATACATGATTCATACAGGATGGCACGCCGTTACATGACATTACCTTCGACTTTTTTGTTAATGACTGTGTTATGACAGGAGTGTCAGTCTCACTTTTTGTTGTCTGCCTATCTATGACATGAATGACAATTTCGTTTACGTTCGTTATTTCGTTGAGAGTAACACGCATGTCTGGTGATTTAATAGAAAGCAAGGATTAATTTAATTCATCCATTTTAACAACAAATGCGTTGGACACGTAATTGGAATTAACTAAACGAATTAAAGAAATGAGTCTTCACTTATTAGAGTTTAGTTTCTCTGTGATAACTGACTGGAGGGGACAAATTGTCCGAAGAGTGTTTGAAGGCCGTTTTAAATTGGACATTTTACTTAAAACCGCAATTTGTTTTTCGTATTCACAAACGTATGTGACACACGCAACCTTTCAAGTTATGGAGACCAAATGCGGTTAGCTGATAGAACTGCTCGCAATTCTCAACGTGGATTACCTGCCTCTTCAGTCAGCACGTGACCATGGTTGGTACAACCCAACCGAAACGTCGAGTAAATTAAATAAGGTAAACATACGCGTTGAGACCCGTTTAAATATTCTAAGCAACAATGTTGCATACTGACCATGATGCATACATAGCGCGTAAGCTTGAGAACGCTCAGTTGGGTTCCCGACTTCGCGACGCACACTAAAACAATGTACATATTCCTATATGGTTATGCTCCTGCATAACCACTACTAAGCGTAGTCCGCTTTCGTGAGAGGAAAGATATAGGTACCTTTCCTCTCACGCATATCATAAAACATCACGCATATCTTTTAAATAGATATAGAGAAGATATATTTTTGAAGGATTTTTTTTATATGAAACTGGTGAATGAGTCAATCATCTAACCAAGAGAACGATAACCATAACCTATTAGCTTAGTTGGTAGGGTTTCTGTAGGTATATTGTGCCAAAGGTCCCAAGTTCAATTCCCTATCTGACAAACATTAAATTACAGATAATTGTTTTGAGATCTGGGTAACTTCTCTTGTGTGTCTCTAAAACGATGACAAAATTAATCCTAAACGTATTCGACACAGGGAATTTGAATAACCGTCAAATTGTGTAACAGATAACGTAAAAGTTGCCGCGTGATTGACATAAACGCGTTGTAAGTATAATGTACCTTAAAGCGTTGTACCTATGATAGTATAAAATTTCTCTGGTTTAAAGTAAACTATAGCATGTGCGCTTTTACGAGTATATACTTTATTTTTTGTTAGAGCGGTTCATACTTTTTTGGTTAACCATTTTGAAAAAGAGAACTCCTACTTTCTTATCTGCACAGACGAATAATACTATAGACCCAGTCACGGCGTAGCCACATGCGACAGGAAATGAGCTATACACTTTTACATATAGTCTGATTTTTTATTCGTAACAGGGATATGACATGTAGAACTGTCAAACCGAATGAAATTTGTACGGAGATGACACTTTATGGACAGTTCTGCATGTCATATCCCTGACTCGAATAAAAAAACCAATTATATGTAAAAGTGAATAGCTCACTTTCATTGGTGCCTTTAAAGTTTGGGCACAATTACGGCACAACGATGTGCCGACCTTGAGAAAACCGGCACGCCAGAGTGGGATGCACGATAGCAAAACTGTGTCTCTTTTTTACGTCATTGATACATAAGCGCTTCTCTTTTCTGTTAGACAGTGTGGGAAGATATCACTATGTCTATAGGTTTCTCTGTCTACGTTATCTACTTATTAACATAACACAATAAATTATCCTGAAACTAATTACATAGTGTAATGAAATATAATTGCGTAATTCGCTGTAACGACTCAACATGACGTAGAAATGGGCTCGCTGTAGACGTAACAAAATGTGTTTTTTTTTACAAAATATCCGATAAGTATAGATTGCTGTCTTCTTCAGTTAATTGCAGTTGTAATAGCTCTTCATAGAAGCGAGACGCGTTTAAATGTTGAACACATTTAATGCACCCTTCTTTTTAAACTTCTTTTTCTTCGGCGTTTCTTCGGTGTTGTTTGCTTAAATTATTGCTATTGGTTTTTATTATTGTTATTGGTTAGCCGTGTGGTGTCGGTGGGCTTAAGAATAACACCACCCCATCTGCCTCAGTGAGTGTCGTTAAAGGCGACTAAGGGGTAACAAAACCGCTACCACACCAACTCTAAAAGAGTGAATTTCTCAACCGGCCTGGCTAGCGTGGCGTTTTAACGCCATACATTCCTCATGGTTTCAAAATCCTATCCTAAAGCTTCAAGCGTAAAAATCTAAGCTATAAATACTTTTATAAGTTTACTAGTTACTATATAAGGAATAACGTACAAATAAACATTAGTAATCTTTGCCGTCAAGGGAGAAATATTTTTAAAAGAAAACAACGTTTCTTGACAAAGTTTCTTGTACCTGCACTTACAGCAACTTAACCCTAGAGTGCGCGCGGAAATGTCAGTCGGCGTAGTGGCAGCTGCGGGCGCTCCCGGCCTCACTTTCAACTCGTATTTTCGCACAACCATAAATTACTTGCGACGTCCGGACATCGCCCGTGCGGGCACTAATTGCAAACAAATATCGCCCTTCGCGCCTGCGTACCCGACACCTGTAATTACGGGATCGCTCGTAAGTGCGGCTTTGTGTAAGGACATTAGACGCACACTTAACATTGAAACTTATCATACCCTCGCGGCGTTAACCGTCTGTTTCGCAGACATTGGGGTCAACCGGTCTTTTAGTCTATACAAATCGATTCAACAAGTTGCCTTTTACGTAACGAAATTATTTCAATTTAATTAACCCGTTTAAGGAAACGCAGCGCTTAATCACTGTGTTTTTCTCTGTTTCCGAGAATTATTCAATTACGTGCATACAAGTGTATTACGTTGAATAAGGCCGCGATGCGTGAGGCACTGACTTAGTCACGCTCCCGGGGCGCTTCGAGCAGTGACGGGCGTATTATCGGCCAATATGCGTCAAGTTTATGACGTGCATAAATCTTAGCGAGAGTCGCCGATACGGTCGATAAAACCGCGCTATCGGTATTGTTAAAGACACAGATGGAGCCTTGTGGGGTGGCCGTGGAAAAGACGAGTTTGCTGCGTTGATTTGCAATTTGTTCATTTGATTTATTCGTTCTTGAGTGATGAAATTATTATTAAATTGGAAATATAATTGAAAGATAATTATTATTAACGTCAGCGTACCTTTATCGTAAGATTTCGATTAGATCTATTAGATTTATTTAGATAATATTCTTATGACTTTTTAGTCTCATTTATTATAAGCAGTGCAACAAAAATATATATAGTATACCTACATACAATATATATATATATATATATATATATATATATATATATATAGTATACAAAAATATATATACATATCTACCTTATAATATAATATAAAGCGCGCTCTATCAGCAGGAAGAATTTCGTTAATTAACATGAGGTCATCTAAGACTGGACGCAAAATTCAATCCGTTGTGACCCTTGCGAGAGCTCATGTCAATGACCGAAATCCCTCCTGTTCGTGGCGCGCGCTTTACATAATATTCATCTCTTCCTGCGGGTGTCGTAAAAGGCGACTAAGGGATAACGAATCGTTACCACAATCCCTGAGGAACTACACCACTTCTTAAAGAGTGGACTCGCCAATTGGCCAGCATGGCGTTTTCAGGCCATACATCCCTCATGATGCAGGAGACCATGTCCAGCAGTGGATGCTGAACGGGCTGATTGCAATATTTATTTATTAAAATACATAGGATCTAATTAAACTACAAAACAAACAATTACTTATAGTTATTGATAAGATTAATTAAGTGCTCTATTGACATTTTTGATAAGTAGTCACTTATAGTAATTCCCCTGGAATGATAACTGTTTAGAACACGTACGACAACTATTTAGTTATCTATTAATATCTACTCATATTGGGGTTCAAAAGTGCGTTTGTACCAGTAAATAAATCACCCAAGTACAAAAAATTGCTGAGTTTTCATTATAATTGTTATAGTAATGAATTAATTATAAATGTGCAATGACGAACTTGAACAATAAGAATGTAATGTGGTTCGAATAATCGCTGGTAATCCGCGAATGACGTGTTATTCGCCTTAGCCGGTCTAGCGTTATTATCTACTTTATTGTCAATACCAGTACGGAGATTGCCAATGCCAATTTGTTTATTTTGGTTCATTCTAACATTTTTTCTGTGTTCTATGTAGTATTTTATGTTATTTCTCCTTCAACAGGTAAACACAAGTAGAAATTATCCTATTACACCTCCCTACCCTCACAGGAAGGATAAGTTAGGACAGGAAGAATGAAATAAGTACATACTTATAATAAATAAATAGTTTCTTCTATTCTTTTATATTCTCATTCGATGGGTAGAGGCGATAGGATGGCAACTGGGCTCTGATATACCTTTCTCCCTATCGAAACAGGTACGTGCCTTGGAGAGAATAGGATAGGGATAGCAAAATTAACTCATGTATTTTACGGTAGTCGTCTGTGATAGTGGAGTAACGTGGCCAGTCAGACGCGTCCAGCGGCTACCGGATTGCAGCGTACACACTTCCCTCCCTTAAATAAGGGAAAGATGAATGGGTATTATTGAACAAACGTAGTATAATTAAAGCATCTCTAGTGACGAAGTCGCGGGTGATCGCTAGTATAAATAAATTATAAAACATAAACTCAAATAATCATAAAAACAAATTAAATAACTGAATTTATTTGCTTATAACATAAAATATTAATGTTATTAAGAAGTAGAGCCAAAAAGAGAGAAACTGCGTAATCTCCTCGGGCTTATTTTTGTTTAAACCATATCAAAGACGCCGGAATTACTACTTACTATCAAATTAATATACGATTTATGTCGTTTGATTTAAGGTCTAAATTTCGTTGTAGCGTTACGGTTTTCTTCGCCGATAGGATTTGTCAGTCAAAAAATTATGGTGTTCGAATTCGACAGTTTTTGTTTTGACCGTTCTCGATTAATGCCTTTATGGTCGGATAAGCGGCTTACTAAGCGAAATGAACGCGAATTGAGGGGGTCAGATCATAAGTTATCGATTTTCGACGGTCATTATCAGATTGATATTTTCTTTTTGCAATATATATTTTTGGATATTTTGATATTTTTAATGAATTTAGTCTTAAGTATTTGTGTTGCTTAAATATTTGGTTGGGTTAGGTGGGCGTGTTTGTGGTGTCGAGCGAAGAGCACCACATCATATCGTACTGTGGGTGTCGTATAAGGCAAATAACGAATAACAAATGGCTAGTACGTGCCCTCAGGAACTATACCATTTTTAGAAGAGTACACCAGCCAACCCGCTTGGCCAGCTTAAGGCCAAGGTTCTCTGGTGATATAATGAGATAGTCGACTCAGTAATTAAATAAACTTTACTCAACTTTAATTGAAGCAATTCAATAAAAAAACAATATCAGTTTATATATTTGTAAATTATACATACTTATATGTTTTATAATACATAATAATGTGTTTAAATATGTTATCTAGTTAATGGCGTATTGTATCAGTAATACATATCTAATATGTGCAATTAAATTTAACTATTTTTGTGTTATTTGTTATACATATATAACCAAGTCATATAATATGCTACAAATTAATAATTGTGGATACTATGACTATTTAGAGGCGCTGCCACTGTATCAATATTGCTAGTTCTGTTCTTATGCGTCTACGTCACAAGCCTTGCTTAGTGTGAGATCTATAGGTAAATCTCAGTTTAATCAGTATAGCATAGAATAGTTATGTTTATAGATAGTAAGCATTGTACTGAATTTGAGTTGTGTCAAATAAATTTATTTCATTCGAATTGAATTAAATTTTTTTCATTTTAGTCATTCAAAAATAATCAGTTTTATTAATTATGATTCGCTGCCCATTTAGCATTTTTTTCTCTCCGTTTAAATACAAAGCCTATAAAAAATCAGAGTTTGTTTCTGTGTGAACAATACAAGTTGTATGTACCTAGCTAGGTATATGTTGTACCTAGCTAGGTGCACCTAGCTAGGTTCGAATCATAGCTATGATTTCGAAAAATTTGCATGTTGAGAAGATAATTGACGATGTATGTCATGCCGTGGCAATGTTACCTACTTGTTAAAATCATAGTAGAAGTTGAAGCTAAGAAAGCGACGGAATGTACGGTACAGCGAAGACTAGTAATTTTATAATTAATTTTATTTGTGTATACGTTTATTAAAGTACTTTATAAATGGAGTTAATTGAACAGTGCAATTGGCTAGCCTTCACATTTAAAGGAGATATTTGCCTCCATTCCGAAGCAAAGGGACAAAGTCGGTGCGGTGCTTAAGCATATGAAAAGAATTTAAGGAATTTGTAAAATGATGAGTATTTGATTATTGGTACTTATGTTTCATTAAATAAATTTAAAATAACTAGTGTTTTATGATATAAGTATAACGTAAGCAATTATGTTAAACCCCTGTTATTATTGTTATTAAGATCGTTATATATTTTCTACTGGTAGCGCCCGCAATCTCGTAAAGCCAGCTACAGGTTAGGGTAGTTTGATTCCTAGTGAGTAATATATATTTACATTTTATTCATTATATTACTATATTAAGCGGGTCTCGACACGTATGTTTTTACCTTTTTTATTTCATTCGACCTTTCGGCTGGGTTATATCAACCATTTTCAGCTGACTAGTATGTGCGTTGACTCACAAGCTGACGCGAAAATCTTAAAAGTTGGATTCTATCAGCCTATAACGATTCATTGCTGGGTACAGGATTCCTCTAGTAAATCACTAGAAGGGTTCCGGACCATTGTAGTCCGTGAGTTTTTTGCCATAATGGGACCAATGTCCAGATTTTTACAAATGTTAAAGATTTCCTTTTTTTTTTCGAAATAATTGGTTGTTATGCTATTTGTACTTTATACGGAGCACTTGGATAATGCTAGCTTTATCTGGACACACTTTGAGCTCGCCTCAATAGAGACAATTTCTTTGATTGGATAATTTGTTAGAATATTTGTTTGTTTAAATAATTTGTTTGAATAAACAATTTGATTGAACAATATGCATTGATAAGGAAAGAGAAATAAGTAAAGATAAGTTTGATTGATAAGTAAAGATACTAAAGAGACGTTTATATTATATTAACGGTACACATATAAATTTTTCTATTACAAGTGTTAAATGAAAAAAATAGTTTAACATTAACTTTATTAATTTATTTATCAATTTAAACGGCTCTTAACGCGAATGTTGACCTTATTTATTTTACTCGGCTCGCTGTTTCTTTGAATATCTACTAGAACACAAGACCTCTGTGACCCTGAACATTTAAAGGATGAGTTGTTACACGTTCAGGAGGTACTTAAACGAAATGGATATAAAGTGAGTGGAAGGCAACCACGGCGCTATCGTAGGGAAAGACATCCTGAGTTCAGCAGGCAAGGGGCGTTTATGCCGTACGTTAATGGAGTCACGGACAAAGTTGGAACAGTATTAAGAAAATACTTCAATTAATTACGTTATACCACGAACCCGTAGGCTGTGGAACGAACTGCCTCAAGAGGTCTTTCCATTAAGCTATGATATGGGGTTCTTCAAGAAAGCTGTGAATAGGATTTTGCAAGGTCGGCGGGGCGCCCGCATACCCCCTGGTGCTGCAGGTATCCATGGGCGGCGGTAACACTTACCATCACGTGGGACCGCTTGGTCGTCCTCCCACTAGTATATTAAAAAAAAAGACTGTATATACACCGTCCTCCAAAGTAGTGGAAAACTTACGCACATTAAAGGATCTATCAGAAGCCGGGTGTCTATAAGATAGACTGCAGCTGTGGTAGTTCCTACATAGAGGGTAAACAAAGCGCACTGTAGCAGAAAGGTTCAAAGAACATATCGCAGCTGTGAAGAATCGCCAGACGAATAAATCGGCGACAGCGGACCATGTACTATTTCTGCAGGATTGTGCGTGAAGCAATTGAAATAAAAAAAGATAGAAATTTCAATCAAGAAGATGGATACAAATTGTTTTCAACGTGGAATCAGTGATTAATAAATTTAATAAAATGAAACCTCGCGATTTTTCGTCTGACGCTACTTCTGATATTGTAAGTGTTGTGTGCCGCAACTTTCCGGAATATGAAGACCAAATGCGGGTTGTTGATGAAACTGCTCGCAACTCTTGACGTGGACTACCCGCCTCTTCAGTCAGCTCGTGAACATGGTTGGTGCAACCCAACCGAAAGGTCGAGTAAAATAAATAAGGCAAACATTCGCGTTAAGACCGCGAATTAGATTCTATTCGAATTAGATAATTAGATAAATATGTGTGAAAAATGAGAAAATCTCAAATGTTTTATTTACAACAACATTGAATTCGTGACGCATGTGCAGTCAAACAAAGGCGTTTTAATTAAAGCCTAATTAACACTGGTCACTGTAAACCTGTTAATGATAATTGCCTGTCTTGCCTCTAAATTATTATACCAAATAACACGGTAAGCCAACTCGCATCAGTTTGCTTTAACGCACACTAATGTACTCTATCTATACTCTGTCACTAGGGTTGACAATTTTAAAAATAGGTTTTTCGGTAGTTTATGTATAGTCAGTCAGTCAGGACATTTCTCTTTATATTTATATTTTTCATCAACGCCGAGCCGAAATTGCTGAAGTTAGAAACATAAAATTAGTAGCTTCATTCTATGACACAAATACTCACTAATAATCACCAAGAAGGGATTTCTTGAAATTCAACCCTGAAACGGATGAAACGGGTTGTCAAGGTTTATATAGAAAGAAATTATTTGGTAGTTTATTTGCTCCAGTGGTTGTCAGTTCTACCATAAAAATAAATAATAATAATTGTATTATTTACTATTCATAAGATTCTACGATATATGTGACCGGCCCATTTCTGCTGCAGCTTGACTTTTGGACAGTCTTATCGTGTGGTGTCGGCCGGCTTTAGAATACAACCATCTCTCCCCGTAAATGTCGTAAAATACGACTAACTTATACTAAAACCGCTACCACAAGCGCTGAGGAAGAACATCACCTCTGAAAGAGTGGACTCGCCAACCCGCTTGGCCAGCGTGTCGTTTTAAGACCATAATCTTCATGCACAAGACAATGTGTATGAAGGGGCGCGTGTTCAGTAGTGAATAAAACATGGGCTGGTTACGGTTATAATCCTGAACTAGACTTCGCTCAAGGTTTTATTTCTCAAATACTTAATTCAATTTCATTTCGTTCTATAACTGACTGATCGACTTTTAGCATGTAGCGACATCGGCACAAGGCAATGGCATCATTTTCAATTGTGATGCTATTGGTTACTACCGACAGGACTCATTAATTGAAGCGTTTAATCTTCAATTATTAAGGTATGAACTGGCCCACAAAAAGGGGCCGTTGGCAACCCTGCGATACTCCCGAAGTTTCCCGCATTGTTATGTCGCGACGCGAAATCCAGCGAAATTATGTGTGTTCGTGCGTTCATGTGAAGTTAGCTTACTCTTTATATCTGTAATCTGGTAATATGTAAATCTGGGTAGTTAGTGCGTCTACAACAAGTCGGCTACTCAGCAAAGGAATCCACTCGCAATTATGCCAATCAATTATAATGGATGAGGAAATTGCTCGTTTCCGCGGCCGCTTCAACTGAAGACAAGAGTTTAGCGGTTGGTTTAAAAACCTGAGCGGTAGCGGACAAACACATAGCGGTATGAGGTGTTGAGGCAGAACGCTGTTATTGTAGTGAAAGCTAAATATATATTTTTGGAACTGGTTTGTAACTAGATTTACTAAATTATACATTATCAAAATACATTAAGCGTCACATGAGCATGTGACGTACTCGTATAGTGAGGAATAGATAAAAACGTTTGGAGAATGTTAATTACTGAAATTTTGGATAAATAATTTTCCAATCTACCAAGATAAAAAACTTGCGTAATCTCCGATTGATCTCGATAGTTATTAAGATAAGAGGCAGTGTAATTGATTTAATGATGTCATTACTCAGAACCAAGCATTACAGGAACGGTGAAAGCATTAGCTCCCGATCTGGAAAACTATTAACGAAGTTCGAATATTCGAGCACATTGGCAAACAGACAGACGTCCCAGCTTATTACCTTTTTGTGTTCTTCAATAATTGCCAAATAAACCAATAAAATTTTATTGGAAATCTATGCCGTCTACTATGATAAACTTACTATAAGAGTTGTTTATCGCTACAGTCTATGACTTGCTGCCTTACAGCTCAGTGGGAGACTAGCACGCGACTAACATTTAACCGATCATGCTCTCCGCGATCATCGTATACCTTAATTCTTATTAATTTCAGGTAAATTAAGATGTCATGTGAGACAACATTAGTAACGAACTAGTTTTTGCCCTCGATTTCGTTAGCGTGGTCTTCATGAATAGTGTGTTAATCCGGTTTACAAACAGCCTACCTATTTGCCAAGTTCAACTGTTTCGACGTAATTGAGTAACAAACATCCAAACTTTCGTATTTATTATTAGTGGAATGTTAATGGAAGGTAAGAAATGTTTGATGTAAGTGTGACCTAACCGAAATATTTTATTACTTTATTTATTGTGATAAATTATTAGGATCCTTGTAGGTATGTATATATTATTGGAGTCTTAAATGCGGATGTCTACTCATTTTATTTTAACCGACGCGTTGCGTAAAATTGGTTGAATAGATATCCACGGTTAAGACTTGTAATATATTATATACAAGTCTAGATCGTAATGATTTATCATAATAAATAATGTAAAAAAATAGCATTAAAACCGTGTCTGGACATGATATATTTTTGAAAAAAGAAAAACTTTTCAGTGAAGTTACAAGTTGAAAAAGTATTATATAGAGCCCAAAACAACCATATTTGGAATTTTCGTCTGACTGTCTGAAAAGAAAAAATTTACTTCGCCTCGCAAAAACCACTGGACAGGCACTTTTTATCCCGACTCGTTATGAGTTCCCGCGGAATCATTGTAAAGTTGTCATGGGTCTCTTACTTTTACTGCATTATACCACTATTCGATGAGATGGCGAGGGTTTGGATTGTACAGGATGGATGAGATTGAATCGGGTTAGATGGTATGCGAGTGAAAGGATGGGACGGGACGGAACGGTGGAATGGAATTGAGCGCGATAGTATTAGGTGAGATGGGACAGGGTCACGGGCACTACTAATTATTTTCATTTATATAAAAAAAATCACATCAAATCATTGAAAGATAGGTTGCAAAATATTGCAAATGTCGTATTTCACTGTTATAAATAGCAGCTATTTGTTATAAAAGTTATGGGCGAGGCTTAACGCGTACAGAATGTTACTAAGAAACGGTTTACTTAATTAAGCAAAGGCTGCAATCAACGTGATTCTACTTGCTTGCCTCTGTTACACTACATACGTGGAACTTGGGTGCGGTGTTTAGGCCTATAATTAAGTAAAAATTTCCTCATATGTCATCGGACATGAGAGAATACACTATCGAGAATATCGATGATATAAATAAATGGATTTCTTCGCTTAATGCCTACATAGTGAGAGTAATGAGAAACAATGTTCTTTAAACTCCATTTAAGAATAGATTAGTTTGGACCTCCGTACACAGTTTTGACAAGTAGAAAAGTTTAGATTTTTCCCAGTAGAAACCTAATTATTGCTCATAAATTATGAAAAGATGTTTTTTTTTATCTTCTGGATCTTTCTTTCATTTTTATTATTTACTTATATAAAACAGGCTACGAGCAAACAATTCATCTGGTGGTACGCGATAAATACCAACATCAATCAAAATTAACAGATGCTGGCACGCCCCCGGATGTTGTGGAATGAAGTGACAGGTTTCCGCTATAAGGACTTCAAGAAAGTTGTCAACGGGATTCTACACGGTCAGCTGTACACCCGCATGCCCCCTGGTATTGCAAATGTCCATGGACGGTGACCACTTACCATCATGTGACATCTTTTCTATAAAAAAAGTTTAATATTTTCCACTTTAAATGCTTACGAATGCAGTATGTAACAGACATCCCACCCGTCAATCAAACTGGATATCAGTATATTTTTTTTATTAGGGAATGCGGGAATTATTAATTAATGTAATTAAGCGCCGGAGCATCCAAACTATTCGATATTATCATACCATCGTCCAACTTCCATTGTGTTCATTACACAACAAAACAGAAGATGCTCGAGATAATGAAGACAACAGAATAAACATGAGGTAGTAATCAACGGGCAAAAACCGTCCGTTGGTACAATCACGACTCGCCGGGCGGTGGGTGACAAAAATGCAATTTTAGTTATGTCGGACTAAAAACTCAATTCACGACGAAACGGTGTATGTAATGGGCAACTCGACGCAGAAATTATGTCTGGTCCCAGCAAAAAGTGTCCCACCATCATCCCATAGCATAATTAGTCACATGCTGGGTCCATAATATAATATTTACATCGCGTGGTACGGTTGGTAAAGAAAATTGCCCTTTTTCAAATGCGATTCCCATTTCACGTAGCCAATGTCAATCGTAGTGATATTTCTATCAATTTCACTTTTTCTTACATATCCTATTCCGTTTTTGTCCCGAACGCAATGAACATTGTTGCGTTTCCATTACGCCTAATGTCTTATTTATCTTTCATGATATGCTCATCATGTAGAAGGCAATGAAGGCTATCATAATCGTTTTTATCAAAATATATAGTTTTGCTTATTTAATACGAGTAATATTTATAGCATCACTATTTTATTTTATTATAACTATTTATAAATCGATTGTATTTGAATAAATGTCTCAATGTATGATATTTGTTGAATGTTGATTATGATCCTTATATCTTAGCAATAGAAGTTTGATTAGCGTCCCGATTTATCAATCATCACAGAAGTGGAATTTCCTTATACATTCTAATGTATTCCGCGATATTCATATTATGCTTACGTATCTTATTCGTAATGTGATGATAGGTAGGTACCTACTACTTAATTAAGAAGATTAACACGACGCATTAGCATGTTTAATTTGATTTTGTATGAGAATGTTCTTCTGTATGAGAACAATACATTTTGTATGAGAATGTTCTTCTGCTTCCTCTAATTTCAAGAAAACAAATACAGGTCAAGATAAATGTTATAAAGTTACAACATTATGTAAAATTCTTGCTGTAATTTAGTTATGCATATAATTAAATAAATACTGATTAACGCTTCAGGTTAATTTCTGTTTGTTCGAAAATGTCTTCTTTTAAATAATGAAATTCTCGTCCAGGCACCCTGGATTATTCGTGGAAACAATCCTCACATTTGTAACGGTTTTTGTTGAAAGCCGCAGACGGTCTCATACTGTTCGAAAGTGTAGAGATAATAGGTCGTATGTGCTCAGTTATTATTGATTTCTTACCTATATTTCATTTCGGAATAGGTCCTTTCAATATTAAACAGCTTCATCCCGAGCAGGGTGGCAAACTGCTCCTTTTTCGAGGCTCCCAACTGTTTCTCTGATGCAGGAATTTATATCACGGCGAAATGTCCGCACCAGTAAAAACTGAATTCCATTTAATTATGGATGATTTTTAAAATCTGTGAACAATGCCAACGATCCTTTGTGGTTCCGTACGACAGGTTTTTTATTTCCGATGAAGCTAATTTGATAATTTCTTATTGAAATGCGTCCGTGTCCTTCTCTGAACGTTTAATAACTGTAGGGTACGTAGTGTTGTGTAGGTGGCTGCGTGTGGGATTCGAGGAAATGATTTATTTAAGCAATTACAATCAATCCTCAAATTGAAAATAATTTAGAAGACTTAGCTGGAAATCGGCTCGTTTAACGAACTCGATTTCCATTATGTAATTTCTAGTCATTATTATTTCGTCGACAGTTATTTCTTGCCCATAAGCATACTAATTATGCTTTATTAATATTTATCATATTAATTTTATTTTATTTCTTGTTTGTGTATTCAGCTATATAAACACGAATTACAATTTGCCCGCGAGTTAAATTATTAATGGAACTGGGATAAAATGTATTCTATAATTTTTTAATACGGGCTTTCAAGTTATAACTGAGTATGCTGCTTCATTGAAAACCGTCAAGATATAAATGAGTATTTAAAAAATATATATTCATGAACAGACCGATCCTCGTTACGATTTTATTATATGTATAGATAGATTTGTGATAAAATAATAAATTTTAAAGTCATTTTCAAATTAATAGTCAACATTAGGTCTATTAATCAAATTTATACGAACATTCGTCTATTGCACACAATATCTGCACGACCTTCATTTCACATAAAATCCCTATCAATTTTATTAATACATTCGCAATTAATATCGAAGACGCGTCAGTCCCAAACCGCAAGCCGCTCGGCGTCAGTATGCGATAGATATTTGAAGATTTATTGGTCTCGTCAGACGTTAAAAGGTTTGAGACAGTGTTTCTTGATAAGTAGTTACGTATAATTAGTGAGGGGACACGCGACCACCGACGGGACATGATGGGAGATTTGGTGTTTGAAAGGTCCAAACCTATAGGTATGTAACAAAGTAGACAGGTAGTAGGTACCACTTAATGATAAAACTGACGATTACGAATATATGTTAAATGCTATTGTAATTTTAATCACAATGCGTGAATATCTAATGCGTTACCGAACTAAACTAATTATTGCTAAGCTGTCACAACAAAGACGAAGTATTTGCCCTTTAAAAAGGTAGTTATATTTATGTTAACAAGTTTAGGTGAATTAAGTGTAGCTTAAATAGAGACTATGTTTAAATTACTTATGATTTAAGTCATTTTTGCAAAAAAAAAAAACAGATTATTGTAATACATGATTAAAATTGTGGTATTCACTAAGTTATATATTACAGTATTGAAGTTACAAACTTACAAGATAGTAAACAAATGTTAACAAATTTAGTATCCTGAGAATTGTCAAGTATGTTTTAATTGGAACAATGAATAAACTCTTTCTGCAAGCGATTATGACTTTTATGGAGTCCTGAATAACACGCATGATAAAGTAACCATGCAAACTAATCAGAGTTCGCATTTGTTACAGGTGTTTTTTTTGTTACATTGTATATCTTTCTGTTGTTATGTTTAATACTTATTACATTTGTTGTTATGTTTAGAAATTCATATAATTCAGTGCTGAATATTAGTGTAATATCAAAATCATTACAAATTTTATATTCATCAACATTATTGTTTACTGTTTAGTGTTTATATCAGTGGTATGATTAATTTGTGCCCCTGATCCATCCTCCCTGACCTTGAGCAACGAGCCAAACTTTTAGTTTAGAGGAATGACATTTCGAATTCCGTGTTTTCACAAATTATTTCTTCAATCGCGTGTTAAAACCCATCGGCGACTCCCGGTTGACATTCCTCATGCATGCCTCCGGCCTCCATGACCAAATTGCCGCCTTTATCTAAGGCGCCTTCGACAAATTACGTCGGCCCCAAAAAGTCAACGAGCTTATCACATATTGTTAGTGCCTGTGTTTGTTGCTTGTTCGTCGTTCCTTTTAATTTCGCCCGTAGCAGTTTTTGTTACGTCCTCATTTTAGGGTTATCTTGGTATGGCTGCGTGCCTCTGTCACATATTTTTGTCTGTGCCTCCATTTCGTTTCTCTTTGTCTGTTTTGCTGTTGGTGTTTGTTTTAATGACACAAACGTACTTTATTTAAATTAAATTGTGTTTTAAAACTTTAAATTATATTCTGCATCTAAATTCTATTCATAATGTACGAGGCAAAAATATTTTGCTTCTTACCAGCGAAATAATACACACTTCTTACATTGTGATGTCTGATTATGATTGGCTAGTGGTCGCTATGTTCGAAGTGGTCAATATATTTGACGCGGTCTATACCTTTGGTTATTAATAAAATTAATATTACAAATTGTATGTACATTGCACAGTGAATATATTTTTTTTCTACAATATACAGCATCAAGTTATTTGTTAATTATGTACTGAATATTAGGTAGGTAACTGTTTGGTATTTGTTATCTTAAGAATCGCCACCGCACACGGTTTTCTGCTCTTTCCATTACAGCCACTACCGGCGACTTTATTCAAGTTTTCAGTCCACATGGTCGGAGGGCGTTAAACGCCAAGTTTCCCGGTACATGGTCTTCATTCGAGGACTCGTCTCCCTCATCGGTTCTGCGGGAGCCAGCTGGTGGATAGATGTTGCACATGAGCAAGAGTTTTTTTTTGTCTCTGACCAGCGGGAAGTTTTCGTTCATTGCTGAGCTCTAAAGCAGGTGGTATCAATCCGCCTTGGGCTCACGTGGTAGAATGGCTCACGTGGTTACAAGGGGAGGACTAAGTAGAAGGAAAACCAGGTAGGACCCGATACACAGATTAGAACTTTGACGAAGTCATCGGTTCAACACTTGATCACTTGAGTCATCATGACATGATTACAATTTTATCAGTTATTTTATTAGTTATCGTTATACATATTAAATAATATGTAATTTTTTTAAGTTGATTGATACAAAAGGAGGCTTGGGAGTAATTCCCACCTTGATAGTGACAGTTTGATAGCAAATTAAACTAAACTTTTTATTATAATATAGGCTAAAATGAATCTTTCAATACAGGTAGGTATGGCTGTAAACGGCTGCTCAATGCGTGCTACGGCCTCGGAGCGCAGCCGGCCGCTGCGCTTTGAACTGCTCTGTGTCAGTTTTCTTCATGCCATTTTCGAACCATATGTTAAAGAAGTTCAAAGGTCAAATTTAACCTCATAACTCAGATTAACAGTTAAAGACACTCCTAAGCATGCTGCCCAATATTCCCTATGTTTACTTGGAACGAATCAACATCCTAGATAATTCAAATAAAATAATTTTCGTGCGCATGTTAGCTTGTACACGTAAAATCATTTATATAAATAACTGAATACCTATTGATTTTATTTCTTTATTCGATAAAATTTCAACATCAGTACATTTACCACGAAAATCATCATCGTAATTAATGTTCTAAGTATAATTTGAAAGCTTATTTGTTGCTCAATAGCACTTCACCGAAGCGATGGGTTATAATAACCCTGGTGTTGCAGGTGTCCATGGGCGGCGGTAACACTTACCATCACGTGGGACCGCTTGCTCGTCCGCCCACTAGTATATAAAAAAAAAAGATTGAATAAGGAAATACTAGACCATAGAGGACAAAGGCTACCTTTTATCAAGTCCATGCGAACAAATTTAACATCAATTTTAGTAAACAGCGTAATTAGGTATAATAACATATAAAGCAGAGGGAACTCATTAAAAACTAATTTCATATGTGTAAATCTGAGTTTTATACATAGTATTAGTAGAACGTAATCTTTGCTTTTATAATAATAATAAAATAATCGATTTGGAATAACGTGGATAAAGCTGCCGACGGCATGTGTTCTAACCAAAAATTTTTACTTTTCCGTTTTATAATATGGGTAAGAACTAAGTGCAAATATTTATATAAACTTATATTTAATTTTATATAAACTTATTTAAATACTTTTAATAGGTCTTACTCATAACAGCATTATAGTTCAAATTGCGGTGATATACTCGTAATGATAAAAAGCTAAAAACCCACTATGGCTCTAATGTGAAAATTATCTTCAAACGTAATTAAACAAGTCTATAAGATTAATCAATTTAATTATCTATGTAAGTATGTACCTATGTTCACGTGCCAAGAGCAATTAATACTTTTATTTTAGCTTTTATTTCTAAAACCCACTAATACTCTTTTACTTAGCTGTGTAAAAAGGTTTTATAAGCTATTAAGTTGAAGAATAGCATTAATATTATCATTTCTATTAATCAAGGCCAATAAAAACTTTATTTGCTATTTAAGGCACTGTAAAAGTAAGCAATTATGTACCTATGGCATAACTCTGTGCTACTGCAGATCTTACTTACCGAGAAATGGAATAACAGAGTGTAACACTATGTGTAATAACAGTTTATGCACTCAATTTTTGACGTTACTGCCTAATAATTACAAAACAAGTTATTAAATGAAAACATCAATTAATTAGAAGGGGAAAGGCGAGCGGGCGCGAGGTTGCGACGCACACAACTGGTTTCGAGGCAGGCCGCATGCTTCATCCATAATTCAAATAAAACATGGAGCCCAGACTCCGCCCCTGAGGTACACCGGCCAATAGCCTCCAGAACGCTCACCAAACAACTCCGCCGGTCTCCGCCTGCTATAAACTCATTTCCCCGCCTTACCTAGTGTAAATTGGCACTATTCGATATTACCAATAAATTAATACGCGTCGATGTTATTACACCGGTCGTGGTCCTCCTTATCGCAAGCCTGGATGTAATTGTTCGTGGGTGCCGATTGATTATTCGCAATAATCAATTAATAGCGATCGTGATTTCGATTACTGCGATTGAGTAAACCTTTTTTAACTACGACTAGAGTAATTTGTAAATATCTTAATTGACAAATTTGATTTCCAGGAAAATGGAGCTAAAACAGTCGCTTTATTTAACATGAACAATTTCTTAGAACTCATTAATTTCAGTTCTAATTTGGCTACCGTTAAAAAACTCCCGCTGCGGTTCAGTAGCCAAAACCAATTTTTAAAAAGATTAGAATTAAGTAAGGGTACTATTGAAAGAAATTGGCAAATCAACACGGCTGGTCTAACAGGAAATTCTTGAGTTATTACTTTATCAGTGTTAATATTTCATGTTGGCGAATTGACTTAAAGATCAAATTGGGTGTCTGGCTGCTCCGGGTTCAATGTCGGGCCAGTCACGAGCTCGGCCACTTTATGCACATTAACTAATTTATTTTCGGAGGTTTTGCTTGACGACTGACATTCGACTTAGTCCTCATTGATAAGGAGATTGAAATGGTTAAAAGGATTTTTGATGCCTCGGCGAGAGTTTATCACGCTGTTTATTTATACCGTCAATTGTTTCACAACGTTTGACCATTACTTTATTGACTGCAGTAATTTAAAAGGTGCCTTTAAGTATAAAGGAATCTTTATTACCCATTGTCACTGCAAGTTCAACGAAAGGGTTCCAGTAGGCAATTATGTAAAAACTTGTTCTTTTGTTGGGAAACCTAATTCATTTTTGAGTGAAGAATTTTTTGCTTTTAACATTGTTTGTTGGCACAATTTGTCTATTTGTTGTCCTTTTTTGTTACCAGTGCTAGACGTTGCAAAAAGTTGCTTCTTTTCGGAAGTAGCTAATGACAAGGCGCCATCAGTAGCTTTGTCCTTTTTCTTTTGTGTTCGGCGTGAATTAAACACACACAAAATTACAGTTGTCGTTAAAACTTTTGAAATAGTCAATATTGGACCTTATTTCTTAACCAACATATAATTTGATGCTATTTTTTTTAATTTCCAAAAAGCAAAATCAACGTGGTAGGTATAATTTGCGGTTTCTAAGCTGATGACACGTGTCGCGGCAATAGTAGATGTAATTTCGGCACTTAATAACAGAGAAGAATCATCTCGTGGTGTGGTCCGGAAGTCAAAATTGTCGACATGACGTGTTTAAAGAACATTTTTGTTTCGTGATTTTATCTTCATTACCAAATTTTTTGCTCAAATATTATATTTGACCTTACGATACTTTAACGCAAGTTAAATTTTCTTAAGGTTGCTAAGAAGTTCTTAGAAGTTACATCAAGGTTAAACGACATTATATTGAAGTTTAAGTCATACTGGAACTTCAATTTAATGAAGGCTATTGAAATATACATACGATATCAACATAAAACATCCCGCGGTAAGACACGGGTCCCCATTTGCTTTCGTGCAAGGAGGTTTTTGGGCCATCATTCACCATATGGGTCCAGTACATATTGAAGAATGTTAGACATGCCCTAGTTTTTTTTATGAGCACTCGGGTAACCTTCCTCCTTGTCCGTCGCGTTTTTCAACGCTGACGACATCCGCTCCTAGCGCATCCAGATTCACGACTTCCTTAGAAATCACCAAATAATGTTAGTGCAAGAGACCTTTTTGAAACCTAGCTACCGCAATCCTAAAATCGCTCAGTACCATATAGTACGAAATGACAGGTTGACCAGCCGAGGAAGCGGCATCCTCATTTACTACAAAAGATCTTTGCACTGCATTCCTATCGAGTTTCTATCGAGTTTATACGTGAAGCTATTTTTAAAAAGGACAATGTCTAGTACATCGGGTCCGGTTGTAAAAGTAATGGGGTAATGGGTTGGCATCATTGGAGCTATAACGTCAAAGTCAAGTTCGTTAATAAATCAGTCAAGGCGGTTACCATTCTCGGTAGATTTGTGGGTATTAAAACTAGGGTGTTTGGAGTTGAGATCACTTGCCAGGATAACTGATTCATCCAAATCGAGAAGTGGCTCGAGGTCAGTCCTGAGCAGTTCTCTATCGGGGGGCAAGTAAACAGATGCCAAAGTGACAAATGGATGACCTGTCATAGCTAACTGGCAGACCGAAGCCTCCATGTTAGTAGTCTTCTGTGAGAGAGGGGTATTGAAAGAGGTCATTTACCTGTCCCTTCCATACTTTCTTTTGTAATAATAATAACATGTTTATTTCCAAAGTAGTGTAAAATAGAATAAAAAATGTATGTTTCAAAAATTATCGCAGAATACAAAAATGGTCCAATAATAATTAATTGTTTTATAAATTTAAAAGTTTACAATTATAAGCACCAAGTGAAGATTCACATAACCGTTTGCTACTTTGGAACTAATATCGTGCAAACAGACAATAAAAAGTAGGCGATTGCCGTGGCATGGCATTAGTCTGAAACGATTACAGAGATAACCATCGGTCTGTCATAATAGTTATTTTTATTGTCGTTAACGCGTGTTCGGTAAATTTAGTTCGTGAACACCACCTCAATTTATTACCCACAACCCCACAGCCGTCACTTACGGCAACGAACATGTTAATTTCATTTTCCAAATTACATTCGAGATTTTTATCTTGGAAAACAACGTTAAACTTGCTTCATTCCAAATTAAAACATTAGGTAGGTAATGGTACCTACTTACCATTACCGTGAATTTCATCGTTGTAATAACTAAACAAATAAAACAAGACTGTTGGACCGTTAAACCGGCGGTTGGTACTAAACCAGAAAGGCGTTCAACTCTGTTACCGGTTAAAAAGAGGATGAAAAAACAAACTTAGTTATTTACTCAAAGCGTCACTAAACGTAGTCCAATAAAGCTTGTATAGAGGCAGTAATGCGAGGCCGAGGCGGGCGTGACGCTGCTCTGGCGCACGCTCTGTGCCCCCCCTTCGCCCGCGTGCCCCACCTGCTACCGTTCCGCTAAACAAACTTCACGCAGCGACGCCAAATCGATTCGGACCGATCGCATCTCCGCCGGATCGTCAGCCTAATAATAGGAAATTACTTTTTTATCATCACAGAGATATTGTTAACGGATCCACTATGAAATTATAGCAGCCATCAGCGTCTCATTGTTTCCGTCCCGCTCCCAGAGAATTTAGCGAACTATAAAAATCTGTAAACTCATAAATTCATTATTTCCAAATCGGTTCTGCTTCGTATCTGTTGAACATCTTTGTCTTCGAAATTACCGTGGTCGAATCCTTTTTATAGTTAACGGTAGATGGTGTTCCGGTGATTTGTTAAAAAAATTAAATTTTCAAAATAATAAAGTGAGATTGGGGCGAGATGAAACGAGCTTATTACAGTTTTTGTGTAAATTATCCGGTAAGCAAAATGTGGGTAGGTATTCCCCATATATTTTAGGTGTCGAGAAATTCATCGTGTCACGGGTGTGGAACGTCTAGGTATTGAAAACGTCGAGTGATTACAAAGTTTATTGAACTCAGGTTTAATAAACGATTACTGAAGGAACGGAAAAACGTAGAGAATAAAAAACAAAGGCTGCGAAGTGAGGGCAATTTAAATGGTCGTCATTGAGCGGAGTGAAATGGAGCGGCACGTAGGAGACCCGGCGACACGAGCCGCGTGCTCGACAGGGATCTGCAACATTTTCCGTTGTTTCAATTTTAAACATGATGCTACGTTATAAACAAATATATAAATACTTATTTGGCAAATAATAAGTAAGTGACATTTGCAAAATAATTATTTCAGAAATCTCAACTGCGGTTAGGAAAAAACTGAACTGAAAGTTACGTGAAAGAACAGAAAGGATCTTGGCAGTACGTTATGTACCCAAGTTATGTACCGGTAAGATCACTATTTTTTGTATATGTGCGTTCTCTTTTAGATTTCATAGTTTTCCACGACACACGTTTTAATGAATAATCTTCGTATTCTTTATTGGAGTTTATTCATATTCTCTTTGAACTTCATTACCATTTTTTTTTGTCAGTATAATTCTTTCCAGAATATTTCCAGTCATATCATTTTTACTTTTATCTTATTATAAATGCCATAGTTTGTTGGTCATTAAATAGTTTATCAAACAAATCAGCAATTCTCTGCAAAATGTGTACTTAGTGACTGAATGGAATAATATAGAAAAGTTTTTTTTTTTAACTTCACGTGGGGAAACCACAGGCAAAGGCTATGAATGAAATAAATTCTCAAATGGATTTTTCTTGTTGTCTAAATTTATTATTCATCTCATATTTCAGAATGAAACATCTTTCATGTCGATTGTTTCATTTGGGCTGCGTTTGAAAGTTTATTGTTACAACCGTTTCTAATATCTGAAAGAGATCGCAATCATTGAATACAAATACATTTTACATTACAACAAACAGTGCTATCAAGCAACAGTGAAAGAAACAACTCCCATTTGAGGTTTCCGCGGCTATTACGCACTAGATTTGTGCGGTTTTTATGCGCGCGCGCCGGATGCAAGCCCACAGTGTAGGATAGACAATTAACAGTAGAGATTCTTTTATACGAATGTAAGAAAAACGTACACGCACTAACACAGTATTGAGCAGAGTAGATCGTGGGTTGTTTATGTGGGCAATATTTGTGAATACGAGTAGTCGCGTTGCCTATAGAAATTAGAACACTGTTTTATATAAATTTAGTACTTAGGTCTTTGAAAAACTTCAACGGTCATATTGTAATTTCTTTATAATATAATTTACCATTTTGACTTGATTGCAGTTATTGAAAAAGGTTTGAAACAGTTATTTACATATTTATTTAGAGATAGTCAAGCAAATAATGCATAGGGTAATATTAGTCGGTACACTCTTAGCAGTTTTCGCTGCTGTATCGTCGTAATTATGTACTTGCATAGCCTTGCAGTTCAGGCAATTTTATTTCTTGTATTCCTGGTATTTCCTGCGAATTAGTGTTGCTGACAACGAGGAGAGGTCCTGCACATTTATTTGGTATCACAGAAGACTATCATAAAATGCATTTCTCACTACATCCCATTCCGTCAATGTATGTACGGGTTTCTGTAGTAAGTGAGATATGCCATAACACATTACCATCCCATCCTATCGTAGCCCATTTTTTCAACCCTTTCTCAAAATCCATTTCTAATTCTTCAAAGGCAGGCAGCGCATCCGGGGGCAGGCCAATGTTCATCATTCTGGACTAATGTTGCCATGTACAGCGGATGTCCATGGGCGACAGTATCCACTGTGTATCAGTAACCAGGTAGACTGTACGTTCGTCTGCTACCTTATTTCTATAAAAATAAATCTAAAAAAGATTTCATACTGTTGTTTACTTATAATGTGAAAGGAATTGCGAGCATTCATTGAGGTTCTTTAGAGTTAAGTTTAAAACGCGTCTAATGTGAATATAACATAAGCTTTATTGTTAACATAATAACTTTATAATGTCATGGCAATGATATTAGCCCATGATTTTGTTACTATTCAGTATAAAAAATCATCATCAGACGCAGTAATTGCGTTCCTATTAATCGACCAAGTAATTACTGTCATTTGCAATTTAACTTTGGGATCTAGTAATACCAACCATATATTAACTTCATTTAATGTTTCAACATAGTATTTATAAGTAGGTACTTAGATATTAATTATATTACCTAATTGTATCGGGGGTGGTCAATTGGTCATCCTTTCTGTTTTCTAATGACTTCAATCCAATGAGACTCAGGTGTTTTAAGATCATCTTCATGCTAGTTGCGGCTTCTTCTTATGTAAAGTCAGTGTTAATACACTGGATCGCAAAAATTCCGGGTCGCTAATAAAAACCGTGATATCTCCATAAATTGTATACCTAGATCGCTCGAATAAATAATATGTAGTAAGGAGGTTACTAATGCTTGTTCTAAATCTCTAAAGAGGTTTCATTTGTACAAGTTACAGATTTAAAAAAAAATATTCTGCATTTTGAAAAAATTCAAAATTTAAAACTAGGAAAAGAAATTTTTTTCTGCTTTTGTTTCAAACGGAGCTGTCATTATAAATGGTTCCTTGGATTGATCAGAGTATTCAATGCAATATCATGTCGTTATCACCTGAAGAATGTACACGGATTATTACCATGGTACAAGAAGGAAGAAGTCAGCGTAGCACTGCTAGAACAGTAGGAGTATCTTTATCAACGGTCTAAAGAGTACTCCAGCGATTTCAAGAGACCGGCATGAACATCAGGAGACCAGGAAATGGCAGGCCAAGGTGCACAACTACACGAGAAGACCGATTCATCGTGAGCACTATGTTAAGAAATCGACATCTCACGGCTGTTCAGGTCCGAAACAGTCTTCAAGAAATTCACCACAACAATGTGAGCTCTAATACGATTCTGCGACGTCTTCGTGAAGCTGATATAAAGCCTTATAGACCAGCAAACGGCCCCAAACTGCTCAGAGAACATCGAGTTGCCAGGTTACGGTTTGCTCGAGAACACATCCGATGGACAGATGAAGATTGGTCCAAGGTTATGTTTTCCGATGAGTCCAGATTTTGTTTATTTACGCACGACGGGAGACGAAGAGTATTTAGACGGCCAGGAGAACGGTATCATCAAGCGTGTTTTGAAGAAAAGATGCCTTTCGGTAGAGGATCAATAATGGTTTGGGCTGGGATATCTTCAGAGGATCGCACGGAGTTAGTGATCATAGAAAACGGTTCTCTGACTGCTGTCAGATACGTAGGAGAGATTTTAAATGAGCATGCTGGTCCATTCTTAGTGAATATGGGTGCGATTTCCATTCTTATGCACGATAATGCGCGACCACATACTGCTCATTTGGTCAATATGTATATTCAAGACGTCGGTATTACCTGCATGGAGTGGCCAGCTCGCAGCTCAGACTTAAATCCCATAGAACATGCATGGGACGAGCTCGGGAGATGCGTGAGACAACGCTCTCCTGCTCCCGTTACCTTACACGAGTTAAAGAATGCGCTAGTGGAAGAATGGGCAAACATAGACCAAAATCGTATTAAAAATTTGGTTTACAGCATGCCACATCGTCTTATTGAAGTGATACGGGCTCGTGGAGGAAATACAAAATATTAAATTGACAAAAAAACTTTTATTTTTTAAGATTTACTGCGAAGTGTATTTTTGTTGTCATAAGTTAGGAGCGAAATTTTCTTATTTTTTAGTATTTAATTAAAGTTATATGGTGTACAGAACGTGTTACACATTTTTTTATATATATTAATGAGTCATCTACAATTAGTTTCGCAAATTAGTCTTATGTATTTAAGAAACTATCACGCCATTTATTAGCGACCCGGAATTTTTGCGATCCAGTTTAATTTCTTCAAGTCCATTTAAGTGAAGTTCTCATGTTGCTCATTTTTATTGATCAATTGGAACGTCATGAAGTTAATTTCGGATCCGCGAATAGAGAAATTCTCAACCGCGATTACAGAAAGTGGTCACAGTTCTTTTTTCTTCGCGAATGAGCTTTTACTGTAATTGCAAAAACGCGACGTTCCAAACGCTAGTTTGCAATATTCTAACTAAGTTGTCACCCTATTGACCATGAAAAGCTATTTTGTTCAGTAGTAAACCACGCAGTATTAATATGTCATTAAGTAGGGTCGTTGCGTGCAAAATGCTAGGTCAATGGGCAAGGTGGAGAAACAACAAAGTCAGGGTGGACTGACAAATAAAATACATTTCTAAAAAAATTGTGGGAGTACAAGTTTGTCTGGGACACTGGGCCGCTGCCGGTTGCTACTTAGGACCTGGTTGTCCTGAGACCAGGTCACATGATCGTACGGCCGTAGAGGAGCGTAACAAAGGTAGCGTAAATTAATAGCAGAATTGAATTATATCAGTTATAACTAAATATAATAAAATTGTAACAGGCCGATGTCTGTACATTATAGATATTGAAAAAAAAATATGGGTGGTCTTTATTAGAGCAACAGAAGCCAAAACAACAGTTTTTAGAAATTTTGTCTGTCTGTCTGTCTGTATGTTTGTACATGCATCACGCAAAAACTACTCCATGGAATTGAATGCAGTTTTCACCGATGTATTGCTAGAGGTCTGACTTAAAATATAGGCTCCATTTTACCGCAGGAAAATATCTTATTCCGATTGTTTTAAATTTAATAAACCGAAGCGATGTGAGGGCGGGTCGCTAGTAACTAATAAAAACTGCCAATCTCTCTAAAACCATTTCCTTGATTATTTTCTCTAATACAATATTGTATCTGTAATCCGATCCTTCGACTATCTCTTTCTGTGTTCTCAAAGTGCATCATAAGAAGCCGTATATACATGATTACGCAATAACTAAATGAGAGACAGTAGAACGTATTTATACTATAATAATTCTGATTGAACTTCACTTCTTTATAATAAAAAACTCGTCAAGATGCGGCTCTGTATTTGCGAATAACTAAAAAGCTACAAGTGACAATAGTGAGGACTCAATTTTGAGATAGTTTTTGTATCATATTTTAAATAATATTATATAACGTGTATAATTCATTTTACACATATGTAAAGTATTGCTATTTTTCTCGTTTTAGAAAACAAATAAACATTAGTTAATGACCTTCGTAAGTTCTATTCAATAATAATACTATTGTATGCCTCTAAAGGGATTAGTATAAATATTAATAATTGTAATATCTACGTATTATATTATTATTGTATTAATTATCTTAAAATTATTTTATAAGTGATTTTGGACTTTCCCCACTACTTTCCCGTAAAAATGTGTATGTCAATTGTGCTCAGCGATAAGACATACTCGTACACATATAATAATAAAAATAGTAATGATGAATAACAACAACGTACGGACACAAAAAATCCTATCAAACGTACTCACCGTGTATTGTATCACAATCTTATCATCTTTATAAAGAGAAACGATAAAAAATATGTCCCACAAGTTTTCGTCGGGTACTTTCGTGTATTAAAACATATTACTACTTGGTTTATAATCAGCGTAATATAGCGGTCAACGATATGAGTAATGACTTATTTTGTTGCGACGAAATTGGGTTATTTCGTGAAGAAAAATTGTTCACGATTACCGCGTAACGGCTAGTTTACCATCACATTTATATTGTGTTTGTTAACACTAATGCGGCGTTTGTGTGTTGCTTTAATTCTGGTTAGAGTTTTTTTTAGAATTTTAGTGCCCAGCCTGGATGTATCTCTTTGAAGAACTTCTTTGCGTGTTTTAAGCCATTTAGAGCCTCCCATTGTTGGGATTTTTCTCTAAATGCCTTATTTCTTGTTCCTAATGCAAGACCAACAAAGGGTTCTGGTCCAATGAATTCGGTCTCTGATCTGGCCAGTTCATCTGCTTTGCCTTTAAAACCCTCATGTCTCGGGACCCAAGAGGTATTTTACCTAATTGAGCACCTATCTGGAATCGATTTTAAAGGACATGGGCGCCTGTAGAGCAGCTTAACCGTCACTGAGAATATAAATAGTCTTAATGTTGGGTAGATTAGATTAATCTCCTTAACACAAGTAGTTATTGCATATGTCTCTGCATGAAAGACCATAGCATGTTGTCCTATACCAGTATAGGACACAGTCACAGGACTGATTTTAGTGTGGTTATTATATTTATATGCCTGCTCCTGTACCGGACTACATTTTCGATCCATCTTTGTAACATATTTGACTACCACTTGTTGATAATTCTAGTCCTTTCTTCCATTCTTCTCTGGATGGAATCCGCAATTTAAAGTTTCTTTTGGAGATGTATGAAAGAAGTTGTTGATCACTTCCCATCTGTATCATCGTATCGAGTTCCTTATTGAACTCCATTTTCGTGTGATCGGCCTATTCAGTTCCCGTAAGATTGGGTGCACTATCAGGCACCACGGGGGAGGCGAAAGCACTCCTCTCTATGGACAGTCTCTTGCAGTTAATGCTGTATAATTGTATCTGAATCATTCTACTTTTAAGCATGTTGTCCACCCATTTACATATGGTTGGATCAATGTCATGCTCTCTAGGCGATGAATGTATCGCCTCAAGGGTTGTGCGATCAAAAGCTCCCTCTATATCGAGAAAGGTGCTTAAGCAGATCCCTTGACTTGCCAGTTTGGTAGGTGGGTTTGAGTTTATGGAGTGGCTGCTTTAAAAGAGCTCCTTCCCTCCTTCTCATAATCTTCTCTAACAATTCCAAGAAAATGATGTCAGCCTTATGGATCTTTAAGCTTTCGCTTCTTCGTAATCCAATTTTCCGGGCTTGGGTAAACCTTTACATTTCTCCAAACACTTACCTTTACATTGGAGTGTGTCCAAGCGTTATACATGCTTTGTAGTGTGGACAAATGAGGAGTTAGAATTGTTGTACCCTCCTGGAGAAGTTTAGGATATGTATCATGCAATTTTTTTTGCCATGCCTGGCAATTTTTTTGCACATAATTTTTTGCCTATGTCCATCTGGAATAATGTACCTTTCAAATGGTGAAAGAATTTTTCAAATAGGTGCAGTGGTTCTGGAGATTACACTCCACATACACACAATCTCTCAAAATTCGCACTCTCTCTTTATTATATTTGTATAAATTTGTAAGGAATGACTTACCACAAATTCCAGAAGCCTCTTGTCTTTGCGCCCCCATATTGTGTGATGGCAGATGCCATCGCAGCCTACGATAAGGTCCTTATTTGTATTTAATGTGGTGATTAAAATTAGTCCCTAATATTTGAATGCCAGAGTATGACGTCGCCACATTTTTGTTAACATTCTGTAATATGAACTCACATTTATGTAAATAAATGATTGATTGACATTGTAAAAGGACAGGTGTTAAATTTTATTAATTTGAATATTGACCTTTGAAAATACATTAAATTGCAGTTCCATTCCATTTTTCACGGTTTATACCCGTCTGTCCCCATACGTCTGTCCCCGACGGGGATAGTTCGAACTATTTTTTTCGGTCTGTCCCCATTGTGTCCTTAGGGGACAGACTGGAATTTTTAAAGTTCGCACTGTCCCCACTACATATATTTTATTACTGGGTTGAATAAGTATATGTATCGTATTTATAAACAATTGTGAGTTATGGACTTAAATTGTTTTATACAAGACCAGTGCGCATGTTGAGATTATAGCAAGAATTAAAATTCAAACTTTAGTAGCAATCCATATTTTAAGGCGATAAATCGTCCGATTTTGTACATGCTTAGTAAAATATAAAACTAGATAGCATAGATCTGGAGATATCTAATAAAACATAAATTATCGAACATAAAGTCCGATCTGTCCCCGGAATAAATCTTTTCCACTACAATTTCAATTTCACTATCATTTATTCGTTCATTTTGATAGTTTTAGCCATAGGTATATTATTCCAATCATCTATCATAAAACGAACAAACTTTCTGCCGAATAAATTGTGTAGGTAATGACGATCGTTAGATATTAGTGGGCAATTTCGTAGACCATTAATCTAATAATGTCCGGTAACACGATTGTATTTGTGAATGAAGACGTTATTACTATTAACATTATAATATTTGGATGATTTGAACGCTTATACATACAAATTGGATTGCTTTGTTCATTTATTATCTATAATAGGTATGTACGGATAGAACGTATTTGTGTCACAATATGTACTTACTATGTTTTAATCCGTCGCCGTGTACTTTAACATTTTTATGTTGAATGTTAATCAGTGTCTCACTAGCACTCAACGTTATAAAGTTATTTATGGAGCAGTTTAATTTAACATGAACGGTCTGCACTCAACTCTGAATCATGGGGACACGATCTTCCTTGTATTGTAACAAACACAACCTTTAACTTTTTTTATAGAAGAGGCGGCAGATGGGCTGGTGTGATGGTAAGTGGTCACCACCGGCCATGGATACCTGCAACAACAGAGGTTTTGTCGGTGCGCCCGCCGACCTCGCAACATGCTCATTATCACGCTCATGGAACATCACAGCTCTCTTGAAGAACTCCATGCCGCAACTTATTGGAAACCCCTTAATTGGTAGTTCATGTCAACATTCGTAGGTATAAACGTTGGCAAAAACACTACGATATCAAAGCAGATTTCCATCGAGACAAGGTAGCTGTGTCATAAATAAAGTATTGAATATATAAATCTTACTGCAATAAATTCCGTCCTGCAATTCAAAGGTAGGCAGCGCATCCTGGCGCGTGCCAACGTTTGTCATTTTGGACTAATGTTGGCATGTATCGCGGATGTCTATAGGCGGCAGTATCCACTTACCATCAGGTGGACTGTATGCTCGCCTGGCTCGTCCATAAAAAAGAAAAACTATTTCTCCGAATATTGGACCACCATCGATATAACGACCATGAGAATCGAATGAACATTGTCCAATTATAGGTCTAGCAACTTTAAGACCCATAAGCTCCGGGTCGCTGCAGTGCATCACAAGCTGTTCCTTAGTGCTGACTTTTGGCCAGAAGTGGTAGTGTTCCGAGACTTTAGGGAAGGAAAACTGAGCAAGAATAAAATCCTTATTAGAAGTTAAGTTTATTATATTAAATGTATTCTAAGTTCAGGTATTTATTGTATGGGTCTTAATAATCTGTAACAAATAAAATATAAAATAGTCCAAGATGACCTGCAACAATTTGTCCTTAATAAAGGTTCTAACACCAAAATAAAACTCTAATAATAACGATACAGTTTATCCGACAATTACCGGTTAAAACCAAATCGCACGGTTAGTAATCGGCGACAGTTACAAGTAACCGTGTAAACTAATGTAGTTTTAATACTAACAGTCGATTGGACCCCACTGGAGCAATTTCGTGTCGAAAAAAGTCCATTTGCCCACCGTGTGTGGCTTAATGTTAAACTAATTATTTGTCGTGCATCAACTTTGGGAATAAAAAAGGCAGTAAAAATTTACAAGTTTACTTTGAGAACCGGTGGTGAAGGATGTTGATAAATGAAACAATGTTACAGTAAATTCGTAAAGGAAACATGACACTGGCAGAATGTACTAAGAGTACCCACGAGTAAGTAACAAAAAATAAGATTAAGTTTTTTTTAGTTTATAATTTTGTTTTAATCATTAAATCACTCAATCACTTTACTATTTTGGTGGGGGAGCGGTGTAAATAGATACATAAAACGTATTGTATACAGAACTTTGTTTTAAAAAGGGGAATATATTGTAGATCATCAGTAGACTGTGTGTTAGTCATGTCGACAATAAGGTTGTTTGGTTAAATATTAATTTACAAAATTTACAGAATTTAGCAGAATTTACAAAAGCGGAGGCGCTGATATTCACATTATCTAGTGTATGGAGTATTTCGGGGAGGGACATAGGGGTCCGCACCACCTGACCCCTGGCGTTTGTGACCACCACCAATGATGATGGGATGTAGCTGGTGGTCTCGTTGAGAATTGTTTCTTACAAACGACACTACTGAACGACACCATTCTACACTGGCGGTCTGGTTGGGTAACCGAATTTCCAACCACACCACCAGTGGTGTGGTTCAGTGGTGTAATTAATGTTGTCGTTGATAACAGACGAAATACTGACCCCAAATGCACTTCTGCTCACTCACCATCCAATTCTCTACTATTTTAGAGTGTCAGTATACCTCCCATTTTTCTACCCCCCACCATAGGCCACGTTTATACGTCTGTCGCGTAACCGATCACGTAATAGGGATGTAAGTGGATATAACGGCACAAAGGGGTGAAAGGGGTGAAATTAGTGCGCGTCATGCGTTTACTAATGGAAAATAAAATTGATTTTTATTATAGGCTCGGAGCTACGCGTGAATTAGAAGCGGTTGATAGCAGATTTTATGAAGGGTCTTTTGATGGCCTAATTAAAGATTTTTTTGTTACAAGCATGTAAGGTGTATTTTATCGTCATTATAAGGTGAGATGTAAGATACAATAATGAAAAATGCATTATTTTGTTCTCTCTTTCGCTAGGTATGGGCACATATTTTAGATAAAGCTATAGTTAGTGTGTGTTTATGCACGTGGCCTATTCGTTTTCGAGTACAAATTTGCAAAGTCTATTGCAATACGTAAGCATGTGTTTAACACCCAGGGTTCTAATTAAGCAATAATTGTTGATTTGGTAAATTTGAATGTTATCGCTTAATTGCAACTCTGCATGTATTATTTTAAACTTCGTATTTACAGATTTCGAGTAGATATATATGTTATAGATACATATACCTACATAGCGTAATCAAACAATTTCCGAAACTTGAAACCATGGATTCTGTTCATGAATCTGTGCCATTGACGTTTTACAAAAAAATTACAAACCAACTTTGTGTGAACATTTGTCGTTGGATGCTGTGTGAACATCAAACGACCTCCATACAATTCGTTTCGAACCTTGGAACCGGCGCCTAATAGTCAAAAACTTAACTTCTGTATTAAAATACTTTACTTTAGTAGGGGAGAGTGCACGCTGCATTCCCACAGCCGCTGGGCGCACTCGACTGGCCACGTTACCCGTCTCTTTGAAGACTACTTTGAAATGTACTGCATTTCCTACTTTATCGTATTTCCCCAATATACGTACGTGTTTCGGTAGTGAATGAGATATGCCAGAGCCCATTCCCATCCCATCCTATCCCTCCTTATTTGCTCCCAATCTATTCCTTAATCTGCATAGGTGGGCAGCGCATCCGGAGGCGTGCCAACATATTTTGTCATTCTAGACTAATGTTTCGCGGATATCTGTGGACGACAGTGTTCACTTACCATCAGGTGGACCGTATGCTCGTCTGCCGCCTTAATCAATAAAAAATAAAGTTACTTCTCACTTTGTTATCATCTTTCCTGAATCTCCAAAGGTATATGTCGCATCCGAGCGCATTCTAACATTTGTGATTATGGACTGATGTTAACGTGAATGGTGGACTAATGTTGTCCATGGGCGACACTTAACAACTGGTGGACTTGTCTGCTCGTTTCCGATCTTCCTGCCATAAACAATAATAATATTTGTGGAAACACTTACCTCGACAATTTAAAATGTCAAAAATACTACATATTACACTAACAAAGGGCTATAACACCATAATAAATTCAATAGCAATGAACAAATGGAAAGACATAATAACATTGTTGCTAAACTGGTTATTCATGAAGATTAGTTTACATTTAGTTATGTTGTTAGCCAAAGGTACTTACAAAGGAGCCTTATAGGATTAGCCATGGTCGGTGGAGTCGTGAGCAGTCTAGAGATTAATACTTGATTACACTTAAAATACAACGCGCACCTATATTGTACTTACATACGAGTAGGGATCCGCAAAATAACGAAAGTATCGATACCTCACTCGATTAAAAGTAACGAATTAAAGCTATCGCTACTACTAGGTTTTGAGTACCTTACTTTTAATACAAACCATATAAATTGTCTTCGCCTTACCATCATCGCAAAAAGAATTCAAAGTATAAAATTAAAAACAGAATTTCTTTTTCTCAAGTATAATTAACTTTACGTACTTTGGTAGAATAGAAGTTAACATTTGAAATGATCAACAAATACTTATAGTATATAATATAAAGTAAAATTTTATTTTTTTAGTCCCAATCTAATTCCGAGCAATCGGACAACAGTTTGTCCACCCGTGAACCATTGAAACGATTACGGGCCTCCGTCGTCCCAGATTTCGATAATTATTATGTATTGATATTGGAAAAAAGTTTGCAAGATCCTGACTGTAGGCAGTGCTTGTTGTGAAGATCTACAAATTATCGAGTAATTTACAAAGTATCGATACCCAGTAAAGTATCGAAACGACGGTATCGATACTTTTTGCGAATCCCTACATACGAGCACCTACATGCGGCAATGTGGTAATAATTTACTATGCGATGCAATGGTACCAGCCCTTTCAGTATCCCCTGCTGGACACGGGCCTCGTCATACAGCTTGTGCCTGAGGGATGTAAGGCCTTAAAACCCTACGCTGGCTAAGCGGGTTGGCGAGTCCACTCTTTTAGAGGTAGTCGCCTTTTACGACATCCACGGGAGGAGATGGGATGGTGGTGGTCTATTCTACAGCCGACCGACACCACACGGCATACATTTAGTATGGTTTAGTTAATTTGTTTTATTTCTACACAACGACTCGCTTTGTTTTTTTTATATTAAGAAGGCTATCGACTGTATATACTGTCACCCCGCGACATCGTGGACATGCCATGCCAAGAATGACAAAAGTTGGTAAGTGGATATTGTAGCCCATGGACATCCGCGATACATGCCAACATTAGTCCAAAATGATAAACGTTGGCACGCGGCGTTCGGAGTAAGTATTGGGAAAATGGGGAGGAATAGGATGGGATGGGAATGGGCTATGGCATATCCCACTCACTACAGAAATACGTACCCACATTGAGGATTAAAATAAAGTGGGAAATGAAGTACATTCAAGGTACATTTCAGTGAGAGAGGGGTCGAGTGCGCCCAGTGGCTGTTGGATTGTAGCATGTACCCTTCCACTCTTGGAGTGGTCTCTGGTGTGGATGGATACAGCAGTAATTTTATCAGCAATGCTGCCATCTTATATGATGCCACCATATTAGGGGCATGGAAAAAGAATATGGTCATCTTGTCCTTCAAAAAATGGATAGATTATATCATTGGATAGATATCTTATTGACTCTCCATTCCTGGACCACTTCGCTATATTTATTTCATCTCACGAAGGCGGGTTACGCTTAGTAGTGGTTATGCTCGTACATGTACATTGTTTTAGTGTGCATAAACTTGAAACCGCGCTGCCTTCGTGAGATGATAGATCTATACAAGGTATTTTGAACGATAATCACGAGTCGTCCTCGTCTAGAAGCTTAAACGATTCCAATAGCCTGAGCAATCTGAGTTTTTACTATCGTATTTTGGTGGATTTTCCTATTGGGTGGCAATTGGCCTTGATAACCTTTCCACCCACTAGGAAAAACCCGAAAGTAATTTTTTGCCCACGTTCCCCTTCGTGTGAGGCCGACCGTACTAAGACTGCTTTTTGCATAATTAAAAAAACTTCACTTAATCCTGTAGTTACTTAGCAAAGCACTAATTAACAATAACATTTGACACTAATTCTCTAGAAGCGTTCCGAGGAAATGAACAATATCACGATAGGCATCAGCAAAGTGACAATGCAACAACTAGGGTTGTGCCAAATCGCATTTTAATTAGATAGATAAGGCATGTCATTAGCTAGCAAATTACCCACGGAGCTGTTTGTTTTATTTTATTTTTCCTTATCTGTTAATGTCACATCTTGTCTATCAAATTACCGGAACGTAGGTTGTAGCTCCATTGTAAGCGAATATAGTTACCCTAGCACTGCTGTTGCAGTTTGATAGTGTTGTCCGCACCGATAATTTCCACTGTTGGGGACAAGGGGAATTGTAGTCAAAAAATATTACCGTTGCCCCAACTGAAAACAGTGGGAACAGCGGAAATTGGTTTTTGTGAGTGAATTTTCTCTGTCCTCGTTGTAGTTGTTACGATATAGGTAGGTACACTAAGCAAGCCCAGAATAAAGAAAACCAATATTAGTATAAAGTGACAAATGTAGTCACGTGAGTATATGCATTGCGCAGGCAGCGAATGTGTATGTATGGTATAGAAGAAAATTAGTATAGAAAATAGTATTAGTATTAGCTCGAGGGGAAGAGTGCAAGCTGCAATCCAACAGCCGCTGGGCGCGTTCGACTGGCCACGTTACCCCTCTCTCACAGAAGACTTACTTAAAATGTACTGCATTTCTCACTTTATCTTATTTCCCTAACACGTACGTAACGTGTTTCGGTAGTGGTTGTGATGTGCGAGAGCGCATTCCTATCCTATCCCTCCCCATTTCCCCAACCCTTTCTCCAAATCCATTCCTATATCGCCAAAGGTAGGCAGCGCATGCGGGGGCGTGCCAACGTTTGTCATTTTGTACTAATGTTGGCATGTATCGCGGATATCTATTGGCGACAGTATCCATTTACCATCAGGTGGACTGTATGCTCGTCTGCCGCTTTCGTACATAAAAAAAAAGATGGGATGAAGGGTTTTCGTCATCTCATTATATTTCATAGTCAATAAGACAGGATTAAGTAGGACAAAATTATGTAAATGTGAATTCTAGTATCGATGATGTATATAAATTGATTATTTATGTACTTAGGAAAATATAAATTGAAAAGAAAATATAGAGATGTAATAGACAATACCAAGTGTCTGCACTTACATCACGCTTTCAGTGACACCACAGCTTAACTAATGTCATCAGATGTGTTCAAATTATGCAGTATGTTACAATTTGTACTTAGACTGTAATTGTTTGCATCCTGTTTAGGTAATTACTATTGAGACAGGTCGAAAATTTAGAATTGATTACCAGATCGTCAATTATTATGTGGGTTTTACATTTAAATATTGAAAGCCTTGTGGAGTTATATCAAAATTGTTTTCATTTCTTGTTGAAGTGACAAAGCAATAAATATTCGTACTCGTAATACTATACTCACTCGAAAGACAAGATATAGTTCAGTACTCAGTACATATATGTGTACATAGCAATCTATGTACACATATATCTGATCACAATATACAGAAAGAAGCGACCGCGTCCGTTTGTATATTCCGTAACCGTTACAAGCCCTTTTATAGTCCACTGCTGAACATAGATCACTCCTTATGCACATTGTCCTGAGATTACGGCCTTATAACGTCACGCTTGGAGGTTTTTGAGTCTATTCTTTTAGAGCTAGTGAAGTTTCTCAGAGCTTGTGCTAGCTACTTTGTTATTCCTTAATCGCCATTCACGACACATATATAACATATACATATTCTCACTTACCCGTCTAATTTTACCCTAATACCCAACTGGTATAAAAACAGTATGCTAAGATAAAATCGATGCGCATTCCTAAAATTTTTCGATCGTAAAATGCTTTCATTACCTTACTATTCCTTATCTTCTTGAGTGGTGAACTACACGGGAGTCGCCAGACACCAGACAGCACTACTTTTACGACGCTACATACAAAACGTTCCATTTTTTTCTGTTTTGTTTTTTTTTGTCACCGGTGGGGCCGCGCGTGCGGCCTAATGGGTCCCCGTGATAACTCTCACTTTTAAGTCCTTTTATTTCCATGTCACCCCATAACAACTCGAAAACAACACACGCCTTTTTATATCTTAATTTATTACTAACAAGGGTGAATTTTGTGTTTTAACTCTATTGTACTTTAAATTCCAGAAATATAAGTCATTTGTAAAGTTATCTGCACTTTATTTAGGGGCCATTTCTGTATATCAAAGCTTTTTAATTTTGGTCTGTTTACGGATGTTTCAGATGTTTAGGATGCTTGTACTGGTTGTAAATTTGTGTGTGACGTTTCGGGTAGAGGGGATAAAGTATAGATTAATAGAATAGAGAGTTTAAATGAAAGATTAGGAGTTTTTCATACAAAGAAAGTGGCAGACAACAGATCACGTAGTAGTCGGTAGATACGAGTACATTCTTATTGTAAATCAGGTCTAAATGCGTAAAATTAAAGGCTTTTGTATACCTTTTATTTCTACTCAACGTTACGGCAAGGGTTACCAGTCGTGTGGTCACGATTTGACTTTAGAGGTGATTAGTCCAGGATGGGAGTTCCGAGGAGTTTTATCAACTACCCACATTTAATCTTCACGTTCGTAAAAGCTGTGACACACTACGCTAACAATATCCGCGATCTGAATTGACGATAAATCGCAAGGTTTAAATTTTATAATCACTGAATTCCACGTCGACAACAGTTTATATATCCATCTTACCGATTGAAATTTAAATTAGATTGAATTAGGTACTATCTCAAATTAAGAGTTTAAGTGGCAGTGGGAGCTTTTTTTTCAAAGATTTCATACAACTGCACGTTAGTTTGATAAGGTTAAGGTTTGTTTCTTGCAAATCAATTTTAACCCACTTCCACTTGTACTACTGGCTTGAAATTTTACACATGTATATAAAATCGATGAAAATACAATAATCTGATGTCATTGACCCGATACTGCAGCCAGGAAGCCGATCACACTGTGGAACTCCACAACGGCGAAAGGTAGACATGTTGTGTTTGGGCTCGTTTTGATGGGCTCATAGAGAAGTTTCTGCAACTTAGAAAACTAAAAAGAAGTAAATAAATTAAACGTAAAAATCTTTTGAATAGAAGCGTTTATTAAAATGCACTAAAGTTAAGAAAATAAACATAGAAGTCATTACTTTTATTTGTTATTGTACTTTCGTATCAATTTAATTAATTAGAAATTCAATCATTTCAAATTACAAATCTCGCGACAAGATTTTAATTCACATAAAAATATTAATTATTGTCTTAATTTAAGTGTATTTTAATAAAAGCTTTTTAACTGCAATGTATTATAGAAAGAAAATAGCAGATAACATACCCCTCGGTGGTAATTAAATACCGTCGCATATGGACATCCACTAGTCACGCAAACGTCAGTCAAAAATGACGAAAGTGGGCATGTCACTCAGACTGCATGTGCTGCCATCTTTGGAGAATTGGAAGTGATTTAAAAAAAAATAAGGTAAAAATGTTGTGTATGATGAAAATGGATGAGAAGTTTTCGTCTTCTCATTACACTCAACTTCCGTTTCTCATTAGGATGGGATGATGAATTAAAGAGTGTAATGAGAGAAGAGGAATATGCTGACCATGAACTACCCAGATTTACCTATAGTGTGACAGCCAAAATCAAACAACGGTTAAAAGATATAGCATAGTTATTTCAGTTTATTAAATACGTACATAATATTAAAATTCATTAGCAAATAACGTTTCTTAATTATGACTAAATATTACACAAAATTATATTTTTATACTTAATAACTTCATTTGTAATAACCGTTCATTCAAACGTATTAAAAGTACGCAATTTTTATGTAACCGTCTTTACAACGTCCATTTTGAAAAGAGCTCCGAGGGCAGACAGGGTACAAAGAGGTTAGGAATTTTTAAAGTGCAATTAACAAGTTGTATTTCACACTGAAATTATAAGCTAGGCCTACTTATACTGGTCTAATTATAGAAACTTTCGCATTGTTAGAAGAAAAGTTGATATTATGTTAAGAAAGTACATTCGTAATTGAAGACGTTTTTTAAAAAAAATGATACTGTTCCTTAAATAGACAATTACCATTCATTTAGACAATTAACGGACACGGCCATGTTTGTTATTGGTAAGTCATAAAGGCATATGAAATTTTCATTCGTATTTCTGTATTTGACTGTTTCTTTCACTATCTATCTATCTATCACTATGATCTATCTACTACCCCCAAACATTTTTTCTAAAATTTAAAATATCGATACTTACTTCATTTATATGGGGGTAGTATGTGAAAAAGTGAAAAAAAAAAACTTTTTATACAAGAGATGGTAAACAAGCTGGAGGACCACATGATGTTAAGTGCTCATTGCTACCAGTACGCTGCCGACCTTGCAGAATCCTGTTGACAACTCTCTTGAAGTGCCTCTTGTCGTAGCATAAAGAAAAAACCCCAGCTAGCAGTTCATTCCACAACTTTCGCGTTCGCGATATGAATCTTGATGACCGTGTCTTATTTCTGATTTTGAGTTATCGTTGTGATTTTACTTCAAATTCAATAAATGCAAGATCGGCCCCGTGTCAACCCATCTCTTCTCAACACTCCATCTCTTCCCGTGAGTGCCTAAGGGATAACAAAGACGCTACTACAAGCCCGAGGAACTACACCAACTCTAAAAGAGTAGACTCGCTCACACGCTTGGCCAGTGTAGCGCTTTCAGGCCATACATCCCTCATGCAGAAGACAATGTGCATGTGGATGCCCATGTCCAGTAGGTACGGTTACGGTTACGGCTTATCGTTAAGTGCATAAATTAGAAGCTTAGGGCAGTGACAAGACAGGATGAAACTGTGAACAGGATATTAGTTTGTCAAGGCATGCCACAAAATTGCGAGTAGGTACAGTATCAAATAAAGTACACCTCATATGCCCACAATTCCATAAGAAGGAGCGTACAAGGAGCTCTAGTTTACATATAAACTGAAATTGAGTAAGTACTTTATCCTGGCGACTTCATAATTTATATATACCTGATAGCTCGGACACTTCACACAAGTGATTATGACCCTTATTGTGTCATAAATAAGACATATAGCAGCCAGTGAACTGACTGAATTAACTGTGGGGGCTGTAGGCCGTTGTAATTAATCGCTTTAATTTTCCGCGCCGAAGGAGCACTTTGCAAGTCAATTCCGCAACCCTACATTTTAGATCAGAGAGATAGCTCTGGAAAGAACGAAGAATTCGCCGTTTATACGTCGAGTGTATTTAAACGTCCTTATTGGCATTATTTTAAGGTTCATTTTGTACATAAAAATGGAAATTGATGAGCAGACACAAAGCAAAATTATAGTAAATTATTATTTTTTACTAGCTGACGCCCGCGACTTCGTTCGTGTGGATGTTAGAGTTTTTTGGTTAGCTTGATTCCTGTGGGAATTCTATGACTGATCTGGATAAAAAGTACCCGGGTACATAAGCTATAATTATGCTTAGTTTCATTAAAATCCGTCCAGTAATTTTTGGGTGATGCGCTTTCAAACAGACGAACAGAATAAAATTCCAATAAATGTTGTTATGGACTCTTTGTCACACCTACATTACAGTGCAACGACTTTTTTCAAAATGTATGGACACGGCTTTGTTGCGGTTTTATAATATGTATAAAATAGATATAGAAGATTGAAGTCTAAACAAAACAACATTAGATTTGTTTGTATAATATGTATATACAGCAGTGCCGGCTTTACCTATGGTGCAGGGTGTGCGGCGCACACGGGCGCAGGGTCTTAGGGGGCGCCGAGGGCCACTCGCGACGCCTCCAAAGAGCTTACCAGAGGGCGCCAGGGTATTGATTGCACCCGGGCGTTACATGGGCTAGAGCCGGCTCTGAATTATACAGTTAAATTTCGACCATAACACGATACGAATACGATAGCAAGTTTAAATTTAATTAGCTTTATAAGGGCAAATACAAACATGTCTTTCCGTGCTCCTGTAAAATTTAGGTCAGTACTTATTTATTTTTTATACACTTCATTGCACATTATCGTACAAAAGGCGAGCTCAATGCCTTAAGGCATTCCGTACACAGTGTTTTACACTTTTTCTGAGAGTATGTTACGTAAAGGAAACAGACTTAATTTATACTTTCTAATTTACAAAATAGCTACTAAGAAAATAAAGGCGATATTGTGTTAAATTCCTTAGAGACTGGGCACATGATGCCTGGAACCATCGTAGGCTACGACGGTTCCAGGCATACGACTCGTAGCGGATATAAAATGAGGAACTTTATGTCACAGATAAAATAAATTAGAAATCCATCTAATTTTAGTAAAATTTAACCATTGAATGGAAAAATCATCTATTATATCGTCATATAAACAACAGATATAAGTGCGGAAAATTGACTTGCAAAATATTCAACTATTAAAAATCACCACATTTCGCCAACAATGTTTTGTGCTAGCCTACAACCCTCGTATTGAACTTACCACACGAATCACTGCCATTAATCGGTTAGCGAGCCGTTCCAATTTAGTGCCGGAAGCGACTAGTTAGGGGCACGTGACGTCACCGCGGGAGACTGGCAGGGGGAGGTTATAAGACAAGTTGTGGTGCCAGTGGACGCAAAGCGGGAGCAGATTAAGTACCATTCGATGTCTGTGGGTCCGCAATTAGAAAAAAATGCAAAAATTAGAAATAATGCAATAAAAAAATTGGTAAAATTTTCATTTATTTCATGTCAAGCTAGAAACTTTTGGATAAAACAAAAGTAACCAATGATTATTTTTAAATTTTGAATATAGTGTTACTTATGTTCATTAAAATGTTACTAATGTCTGTTCTTTTATTAGGAGGGTAGAATGTGTATTGGTCGTTTGGACGGATTCAATCAATAACTAGATATTTTGAAGTCAACCTAACCACTCGGACCTACGTCATGTCAATTTATTTATACCGTCTTCGGGTGTGTTCCTTTTTGACATACATACATTATGTTCAATTTATTTATTTGCAATGTGCATTTGAAAATACATAGTCATACATACATTACATATATATAAGCCTATATAAGTTCATATTCATGTTGTGCATGTCTTGAATTGGGATCGTATATTCTTGTATGTAGCCGTTGCCGTTATTTATTCTATAGGTTAGGTTATTTAGGCGTTATTTGTTATTTAGGCACGTTGCCGTACCTAAATAAATAAAAATAACACAGGATTTCTGCACCTAAAATACGCTCGCTAGCCGTGCCGCCACCGCGCCGGCGGAAAACCGTGTCGTGAACAAGCATATACGGTTTATCTATAGCGAGGCGAACTCGCCGCCGTACCCATAGGAAAACCGTGTCATTATCTAGGGGCGGATAGGTTTACTGTAGATAAGTATTAGTGAAATGGTAAGCTCTGTTAAGAGCGGTGGTAGGTGATAGCGGTGATAAATAGACCACTTTAAATCAAGTACATCAATCAATCCGCAGTGGACCAGCTTGATGGATTATGGCCCTCCTGATTACTAGGAGAGACCTATGCTCTCTAGAGGCTGATGCTATGGCACAAAATTACTGTGCTATATCCACACACTAATTCAGTAGGTACTTCATTGAGTAAAATACCTATTATGCGTGAAAAATTTGAAAGTAAATCAGTGAGGTAAACAATATTGAAAGTAACTTCATATCAAAAAAATAGTTAATTTATTATTTTTATCGTTGGTCTAATGGGTTGTGGTGCCAATTGCACAGTGAAGCAAATAATTGTGAGTAAGTACTGTCAACTAACATTGTACATTGGCATTGACTACAATATCTGTGGATTATCAACGATTATGATTTTGTGTCGAATGATGTCACTGTCAATAATCGTGAAAGGTGCACGCTGCAATCCAACAGCCGCTAGGCGCGCTCGACTGGCCATGTTACCCCTCTCTCACAGAAGACTACCTTGAAATGTACAGCATTTCCTACTTTATCGTATTTCCCCAATGTACGTACCTACGTACGTGAGGTGCCGTATACAGGGTGTGTCAGTTGCATTGCCGAAAACTGAAACTACGATTTCTGCTCATGATTCTGAGATACGATTTGAAATGCTACCGTATTATGTTACTTAGCAAATGTGTACTAAAAATTTGGTTGAAGTTAAAAAAAAATATTTTTTGGCAAAAATAGAAGCGTAAAAGGACGATGGGACAAAATGTGTGGATGTCGTCCCAATCCACCAATAAAGTTAAAATCAATATATTAATTATGATCTACCATAATCTTCACACGCAATTATTTAGGACTAGCTGTGCCCGCGACTTCGTACGCGAGGAATTTTAGTTTTTAAACTCTAAATTGGGCTGTGTTTTCTTCCCGCCAGCCAATTTCGATGAAACAAAGCCTATTCGACGCGCCAAGCTATGCTTAATTAACCCGTGGAAAGCCCATGAAAATACGTTCAGTGGTTTTGGAGATTAGCGTGTTCGAATAGACAAACAGATAGACAGACAAAAATTTTCAAAATTGCCTTTTTGTATTCTGATACTCTTCCTTAATCCCCCCCAATAAATGTTTGATAAATACACAATGCACAGACACGCTGGTTATACAGTTTTATTATATGTATAAATATTTATTTTGGAAAGGTACTGGCTCCCAAAATACAGATATTTTTCTAGTTTTGAAGTCAGGGCTCATTACAATTTGTATCATGTATGTTTAATACAAATAAACAATTTGAATTTGAATTGTAACTGCTAAAGCGATGGGGTTTTCTTGACAAAAATGTAATAAGATTTTAACAGATAAAAGATAAGAATAGTAAAGTGGTTTATGCCAGGGTTCACCCACGGTTTTGACATTAACTGCTTTAACATTAAAGGATCAATAAAAATAAAAGCTTTCATTTGAGGTATATCTCAAGTGTGTTGATTTTTAGGACACTTATCCATCGCTCTTTCCATGTCAATTAACTCAGAATCTTTAATGGGATCCATTGTTTCAACCTTCAGACATGCACCTGACACAGTTTGCTTAAAATGATCAGTCAATTTTTAAATATTAAATTATCGGAAGATTTTCAAAGTAAAACGCGTGATCTTGTTATGATCACTAGGAACTTCGCGTCATGTTTGGCTGTGGAATTCGTGAAGTTTCTAAGATAATTCCAATATTAGATGATGAAGTGATAGAAAATATTACGTACTTACCATCATTAGAATTCACAGTTCCGTCGGCTGATCGCTCCGAGTCTTCACCGCCCATCAAATTCCTAATACTGAAAGAACTTGTCTTCCTCGATGTCGTCACTTCAGCCGTCACCCCTGTTATGTCACAGCTGTTCTCCGTTCCGTTCACTGCCTGCCTACACACCTGTTCCGAACCGTTCAAAATAATAGAGTCCTGGGGAACTGTTCCTTCCAATACATCTCCGCGGCGAGTCGTAAGGTCCATTTTCAATAGTAATATTTTTAGCACCGTAAGAACTCAATGTTGTAATCCAAACTTTATTTGCGTTTGTCATTTTATTCGCCCTAGACAGCGTGTATTTCAACATTTAAATTTTCATTCATTTTAGTAGAATTAGATTTTGCAGTTTTATTTGCTTCATTTAGATTCAAATATATTATCAGTATAAGTCAATACATTGTAATTTGATTGAGCAGTTTTTTCTGAAATTCACATCTTCAATAGGTACCACTTTTATTTAACGCATTAAACGCACAGCCTAAAGTCATGTCACAAAAATCACCTGTTACAAATACTAGTTCCGAGCTAGGTTTCGAATTTCGCGCGTTGCCGGCGGCTTGCAATTTCGCGCGTTATAACGCGCGGCGAGTCCACAGTAACGGAGGCTAAAGACTGTTCCTCTGTCCTCCTCCGACGGTACACTCTCGCGTCCCTCCCTACGCCTCAGTAGGCGGAGTTCCACGCCCCCATAGGTGCCGATGGCAGTAACACGTCCACGATTCCTCCGCGCGACTTTTTAGTCGTTCAATTACAAATCGAGCGATTTTTTCACTCGATCGATCCGCTTTAATGAGTTGTAATTGCGCTTATTGATACTGGTTCATTTTTATTGCGCGCCTTTATATTTTTCCGTTAGCTAAATAATGAAGCGATTCTTAGGCATTCTTTTTTTTAGTTTGTATGAATATACTCGTATATGCGCAGAAGTGTCAATAGCCTAGTCCTGTCCGATTGTACCTAATTATTTGTAGTACATTTGTTATAATTTATATTCATTTTCAGTATTATAGGAATTGAAATATCGTGACATTATGCAATTTATCAAATTGAGACTGACCGTATCTTACGGCTGGTTCATTAAGGGTTGTAACATTAATAATATTTTTAATTAACATGTTTAAAGCGAATAATGTTAATGTTCGTGGCATTGGTTCGTAGTTATCGTGGTGCGACACGCGTTGCATCAGAAGAAAAGACATCAACGCAACATTGTTTAGAAAGCTTCGTCTGATACATAAAATAAATAATGTGTACAATAAAATACATCAAAGAATAATATATAAAGAAAACAATTCTAGATACACCTTGATTCGAACCAAAAATTATTTTAAATTATATAGTTGCAAAACACATATTTTTCCAGATCATTTTCACATCCTTGTACTCGGAGTATAAATATGGCCTTTATCATAACGATATATCTTAGTATATCGCTCATGGAAAGTTCAATTGGCAAATTCAACTTCAATTCAATTCAAGGGACAAACCAATATTTTTCAAGGACTAGTAATTGATTTTATAGTTTTACAGCTATTGTTTTGACCTTAAGATGTTTAAGATTAAAATAATAACTGCAAAACGTATAAAGTTACAGAGAGCATTTAAAGAATATGTTTAAAAGTACTTGAAAAGTATCGGTTTCACTCTTGTGCTAATTGAAATTTCCACGATACGAGGATATGTATTTATATTAGGTATTTGTATGGTTTACGTATCGATGTGGATAGACATGTTTTCGATTTTCGTAAATATTACATTTATGTACACTATATAGACATATGTCTCACATATCTCACATATTTGTCTCACATATCTGTATGTGCCTGATTACTTTAAAGAACCTTGATACCTTGTTACATGTCAGTACCTCCTAAGGATCTCCTTAACAGTTATTGTCCAAGGATTGTATAGTTATAACAGGTTAGCTTAGCTTATACATTATTTTGTACATCACCTTCTATGTTTTATACATATGTGTACAATAAAGTACAAATATGTAAATATTGGACTTTTTTGTTTTCTTTTGATATGAATCTCCAACCTTCATTAAGCTTGTGTAGGTATAACAACTTTTCTATAACTTTGCACATTTATTTATTTGGTGATACATTTTAAGAAATTAAAATTCAAACGGCAACCCTTAAACAAATAAACTGGATCCTCTAGTAGCATTTCTATAGCTGTGTCTCCGAGTTATAAATTCTAGTTAGACTCCAATCCCTGCAGGCTAGCACTTGGTTTATTATTCAGCTTTTGTTATTTGTATAGTGCTCATTGTTGGGAATAGGATATTGAGGTATGATCTAGTGACAAATAGTAGGTATTATAGATTTTTTGCAAAAAGTAGATGACAGATGAGACTATCAATCTTTTTGATAATAAGCAGTTACATTTGGGATGGGAAGAGTGCACGTTGCATTTTTACAGCCTTGGCCACATTACCCCACTCTCACAGAAGACTATTCCCCATTAAAGCGTATTGCATTTCCCTTTATCCTATTTCCTCAATGAACGTAGAAAGTGTTTCAGTTGTGAAAAAGATATGCTAGAGCCCATTCCTATCCCATACCTTTCCATTTTCTTAACTCTCTCCAAATCCTCTCCCATATCTCTAAAGGTAAACAGCGTATCTGGGGCCGTGCCAACGTTTGTCATTCCTGATTGATTTGGAATGTATCGCTGATGTCTACAGGCGGCAGTGTTACATACCACCAGGTGGATTCTATGCTCATTTGTTAAAGGAAACTGATGGATTAGGGATGAATTGAGAGGTTAAAGACGAAGGTGCATTTCTCGGCAGTTTTTTCTAAGACCATTGATCACGTTAACGTGAGCAGTTGCGGGTTCTAGTTATGGGATGTAGCGTCTCGTCCCCTCCTGTCAACTGTCTCGGACATCTTCTGAGCCAGAAAAATATCAAAAGGCAGTTTTCCAATCTTTTGCAGTCAGATATTTTCTAGCTAAATTTAAAATTTTTGTAACTCAGTATTTTCTACCAGCTCAGTATCCACTGCTGAACATGGGCGTCCTCATATACATTGTCTCATGTATAAAGTAATAAATACAATAACCCTACAATAATGATTATGTAAGGCCATAGCCTTAAAACGCCACGCTGACAATGCGGGTTGGCGAGTCCACTCTTTTAGAGGTGTGTTTTAGAGCTCAGGAATTGTGGTAGTGGCTTTGATATCTCTTTGTTACGAAACTTGCGGGAATAGTCGGGGGTTGTTTCCAGGCCACTTGTCGGACGAAGGTCGGTACAAAAAGTGAGCAGTGCCCATCAAAAAGTGACTGAGAATTCATAAAAACAACTTAAGTGTTTTCTTACTAGTAAGTTTATAGCCAACCGGAACACAATCCAACACATGGGCCCAGTGCGGAATAGCTGATACACATGCTTCGATTTTTTAAAATTCTCGAGCATGGGGTGTTTACTTCACCGCAGAACTAGTGATAATTTTAACAATTCACATACGTACTCAACTGATAACCGAAGGGGGAGACGAGAGAGACAGGCGGATGGTACGGGATGGTATCACTGAGCCTCTACCGAGGTACATATATACCAGTGAGTCCAAAAGTTTCTGGCTTAACATATTTCTAGATGTTTAAAAAAACAAATTATACGTCATTGTAATTGTCATTTATCTTGCTAATTTGTGTATAATCTTTAGAATTCAACCCTCGTTAGTTTTGATTCCCCGATTGTTAGAATAACCGAGTCACAAAATCTTTAAAATACACTGGATCGCAAAAATTCCGGGTCGCTAATAAAAACCGTGATATCTCCATAAATTATATACCTAGATAGCTCGAATAAATAATATGTAGTAAGGAGGTTACTAATGCTTGTTCTAAATCTCTAAAGAGGTTTCATTTGTACAAGTTACAGATTTTAAAAAAAATATTCTGCATTTTGAAAAATTTCAAAATTTAAAATTAGGAAAAGAATATTTTTTCTGCTTTTGCTTCAAACGGAGCTGTCATTATAAATGGTTCCTTGGATTGATCAGAGTATTCAATGCAATATCATGTCGTTATCACCTGAAGAATGTGCACGGATTATTACCATGGTACAAGAAGGAAGAAGTCAGCGTAGCACTGCTAGAACAGTAGGAGTATCTTTATCAACGGTCCAAAGAGTACTCCAGCGATTTCAAGAGACCAGCATGAACATCAGGAGATTAGGAAATGGCAGGCCAAGGTGCACAACTACACGAGAAGACCGATTCACCGTGAGCACTATGTTAAGAAATCGACATCTCACGGCTGTTCAGGTCCGAAACAGTCTTCAAGAAATTCACCACAACAATGTTAGCTCTAATACGATTGTGCGACGTCTTCGTGAAGCTGATATAAAGCCTTATAGACCAGCAAACGGCCCCAAACTGCTCAGAGAACATCGAGTTGCCAGGTTACGGTTTGCTCGAGAACACATCCGATGGACAGATGAAGATTGGTCCAAGGTTATGTTTTCCGATGAGTCCAGATTTTGTTTATTTACGCACGACGGGAGACGAAGAGTATTTAGACGGCTAGGAGAACGGTATCATCAAGCGTGTTTTGAAGAAAAGGTGCCATTCGGTGGAGGATCAATAATGGTTTGGGCTGGGATATCTTCAGAGGATCGCACGGAGTTAGTGATCATAGAAAACAGTTCTCTGACTGCTGTCAGATACGTAGGAGAGATTTTAAATGAGCATGCTGGTCCATTCTTAGTGAATATGGGTGCAATTTCCATTCTTATGCACGATAATGCGCGACCACATACTGCTCATTTGGTCAATATGTATATTCAAGACGTCGGTATTACCTGCATGGAGTGGCCAGCTCGCAGCCCAGACTTAAATCCCATAGAACATGCATGGGACGAGCTCGGGATATGCGTGAGACAACGCTCTCCTGCTCCCGTTACCTTACACGAGTTAAAGAATGCGCTAGTGGAAGAATGGGCAAACATAGACCAAAATCGTATTAAAAATTTGGTTTACAGCATGCCACATCGTCTTTTTTTAAGATTTAATGCGAAGTGTATTTTTGTTGTCATAAGTTAGAAGCGTTATATAGTGTACAGAACGTGTTACACATTTTTATATATATATTAATCAGTCATCTACAATATACTATAGTTTCGCAAATTAGTCTTATGTATTTAAGAAACTATCACTCCATTTATTAGCGACCCGGAATTTTTGCCATCCAGTTTATTTACTGTACTGGAATATCGATCCGTTATTAGGTTCCTTACAAAGGAAGGTGCTAGCCTGACCGATATCTAACAAAGGTTGGATAATGTATACAGGGATTCTTCGCCATCATTTTCCACCGTTAAACATTGGTGTAAACAATTTCGTTTAAGACGAGAGTCCATCGACAACGATACCTCGCTCCGGTCGACCCGTTGAAGCACTTATTCCAAACAACATCAAATTAGTGGAAGAAGAAGTTCTGAGCGACCGACCGCTAAAAACGAAAGAAGTAGCAGCAAGGACAGGGCTTTCAAAGACTATAGTCCTTAGGAATTTTCGTTAACATCTTCATATGAATAAAGTTAGTGCTAAGCGGGTGCCAAAACTCCTTTCGAGTGTGCAGCGAAGTGAACGAATAGAGTACTCTAAGGAGGCCTTTCAGAGTAACGGAAACGATTTTTTGGAGTCTATTGTTACTGGGGATGAAACATAGTTCTTTACTATGATAGCCTTTCTAAAAAGGAGTCAATGGAGTGGCGTCGTTCTGGTAAAGCACCGCCTAGAAAGTCAAAGGTGACTCAGTCCGCCAAAAAGAATGTGGCTTCGATATTCTAGGATTGTCAAGGAATATTGTTTATAGACATAAAAGAATGCAATATTACGGTGATTAGAAGCTATAATGCTAACCTTATAGAGCAATTACGAGAGGCAATCAAGCAGAAACTTCGTGGAAAACTAACTCGTACGTTTAAAAAAATTGTTTCATGAACTTGAGTATCCATTTTCTTTAGGTACGTACTTAGGTAGAAGCCCCGTGATGCAGGCCGAGAATTTGAGGATTTCAGGAATGAATGTTGAGAATATTATCTATTGTCGTATTTAATTCTAATAAATGTTATGTAAGCGGGTCACTAATGATTTATTATTTATTTTGTACAGAAGATTATTCAGCTCAATTACCATACATGAACCGTGGTCGCGGCGAGACATAAATAAAAATTAACAATACATTGTGGATAACCTGTTTACATAACATTTATTATATTCAACCACGATAACAAAAGGTTAATTATCTTATGACTTTCATTCTATGTTATCTAAATCGATCAATATACTATCGACATATGACTTTTTCTACAAAATATACAAACATAATTAGACCCTGTAGGTCAGTACTATTATATATCAGAATACATTACATAAAAGTAAGCACTAACATTTAATAGCTAACAACGAATATTTGTGAAGCAATCACGGGCATCGACACATAAAGAATTGCAATTCGTTTGTCTGTATTTGTAAAGGTGTCCACCTACAAACGGATACTTACTCCTGGAAAATCTAGCGAATTATCCAACTAGCAAAAATTTCACAAAAAATATTTCCATAAGAAATATATATTTACACAGGCGGGATTGAAAAAGCAGGTATTTGTAAAACCTGCTTATTCAAAAAAAAACTTTTTTTTAAACGTTTTTTCTGGTAAAATCGTAAGGATTGGAATAACGTGCAAAAGTTAAAGCAATTGGCCAACAGAGCGTTCGCACGATTATAAACTTTTTGCGTTCGTAAATGAGTTGTTACGGTGATTTTAAAGTTAATTTTAGCTTATTTAACTTAATTAGTAAATAGGTTTATTCTACAACGTTATATTTGCGATTGGAGCCACCTAACCGCTTATTGAATAAGTCATAATGAATATAATTGAGCTGCATAAGTGTTTGTATTTGTGCGAACGCTCGATTGGCCGATACTATAGAATTATAAAGCTACTATAATTATAATCGTCGATTCCTTTGTGGTGGGTTTGTCTTGTGGATAGATGCCTTAGTATTATCGGAGTCGGCGCACACAAAGCGGCGGAGCCAGCGGGGCGCCCAACTCAATTATACCAGGGACCGAACTGATTCTATTTGTATGGTAATCCACTCATTACCAGAGACAAAAAGGGAGGAGGGATGGAGCTCGAATTTATGGTTTTCGTAAAAAGTGCGTCTGGGAATGGGTTAATTGAATTGTTGATATTTGAATGGCATTTCTTTCTTGAGAGTTGTAGCTGTGGTAAGTATTTAGAGGGGTGCACCGTAAGTGCAATGTTAATATACCGTAATATTCGTGTGTTTGTGAGTTGAAATCGTCGGCACGTACCACTGAATTTCTAATTAAATACGGATTTGCCGTCGAAGTGTCAGGAGTCGCTCAGTAAAGCAATAGATAGCACGTTCACTGAGGACAGAAGAGGACGCTTTAGAAGCACACGAAAAATACGGGCTCACGCTTCTATTTATCACAAACACCATGCACGAAAAGCACTTTGAAGTTTAATTCTTGAGTTCCCATCAAAAAGTCTACGGCAAAATTAACAATAAAGGATAGTGTCTCAACAATGATTTTTTGCGACAGTACAATGAATTAAATAAAAAAAATATGGCAAAAAAGTTATCGGTTTTTTATTACTTAGCTACATCTAGTTAAGCATTTAAAATTTTATTGACATGTTTATCGTAAGCAAAACGATGTTTTATCGATTTGTGTAATTTATATTCGATTATATACTTCTAAAAAACAGTCGTAAACGTGTAAAAGGTCACAACTCGTGTATGGTAAGTCGCCGTATTTGACTTACAATGAGTGTGAAAAAGAAAAAATGAATTTTTGCAAATGGCATGTGTGTATGACAAGGCCTATATCCAGATACCCCACTGCGCAGTGTGCTTAAAAATCTCAGTCGGAAATATTTTTTTATAATTCATCAATCGACGGGACTTGCTATTTTCAATGCAAAAGTAGAATTTCCGTGTGCCAATTTCGTTTATAAAAATATACATATAAAATTATAAGTATAATGTGATTGTTATAACTATTATAATACAAATACATACATTGTAAATTATGTATAGGTACATCATTATTTATATACACATGCAAACATATAAATACACAAATATTTATTTAGTTATAATTAATTGTACACACATAACATGAAATTAATAAAGAGGAAGAAAAAGAAAGATGTACAAAAGGCAAGCCTATCTCCTGCTGGGATTTCTTCCAGCAGACCTGGGAAAGTGAAATAAATATAGGTTAAGACAGAAAAGTGCGTCGTGATGTAGAAAATATGAAAAAATTGTATGTAATGTAAATTTGTAATTAATTTCTTTATTAATTTTTAAATAGAATTACAACACGCGTTATTTATAGTACATACTTAATGTTGAAAAAGTCCACTAGAGATTTCGAGAATTTTTTATATCGCGAGAGACAGCCACACAGCGGAACCATTTACATATAGTGAAATAAATTCGCATCATTATCAATTTTTACAACGAACCGAGATATCTGTAATTCAGTCTATATTGTCATTAATTGCTTATAAAGTTTTTATTGACTCTGTGACAATAAAACTTAACGGCTTTGCCATCTGCGCTCTCCGCACATTTTTATTTAGGTTTTTTTATGAAGGTGTCAGGACCATTATATTCTGTAATGTGGATATCGAGTTATGCATACTAAATATCTACCTTCTCATGAATGGCTAAAGAAACAATTATTTCGTTTATTTAAGGACAGTCTGCAATTATTACATTATTTCTTACATCCAGAAACATGTGCAATTTAAATAACTAAACACAAAAATCTATTTATGGCAACCACAGGGTTAATGATATAATAAAAATAAGAACACAGACCAGGGATGTAGCAATATTGAAATGAAACTAATGAGTTTATTGCAAACTAAAGAACCTATTTAGTGTGCAGGGGAAAGTTTCACCATTTTATATCCGTGACATGAAACAAACATTTTTTTGGAGTTATTTGTTTTAAATGTTGAATAGTAGTATTTGAATGCCTAAAAACATCATTCTTATTATTCTGATTACCCATATTTCATACAAATACGAAAATTTTGAGAAAATCAATATGGTCTAATTCTCCAACTACATTTTGGTAACAAATCCTTAAACATATCAATAGAATTGGAAGTAATATTGGATAGTCGTGACAACTCGCGATACTATTAATACTTGTTGTAATATTATTGTGAATAGGCGTAAAAATTAGCTAATTTTTATTCAAATTCCTATTTCCAATTGTGATTATTATCTCTCCCTATGGAGAGCTGATCCCTTTCAAACTTCAGCTGAGATGTTTTCGCTATGCTACGTTATGGGGTTATATAGACGTATTGCAGGTGTCCATATAGGCGACGTTGACCACTTATCATAATCTCTCTATAAAATAGGCAGGGCAATTGCAAATGTATCCAATGTTCATAATTTTTGATTGACGTCAGTATGTATTACAAATGTTCCAGAACGCCGACAGTGACCAAGTACAGTGACTGCGATTCTTCTATCTATAAAAAAATAATGGTATGTACCCACCAAAGAGGAGGCGTGTATTAAATTTTAAATAGTGAGGAAGTTGTACAGTCATCGTCTATATTTGGTTACAGCAAAGGAGCCGATGATTTTTTTCCTGCACTACCGTTGTTTGTTTATAGATTGACGGACAGACCGACTATTGAATCAATAAATAGATTAGTAGCCGGTACCTACCTTGTAAGCGATACGCCGGCTAATGTTTTGGTAGAATTTTTGGGGATAGGTAGAAAAGGCCAGGTCTTATCAGCTCTTTAAAGATCTTTCAAAGTTGATAATTTTGATATTGTTGCTATGTATGTGCTATTGTTGGGGGTGTTAATAGTCTATAAAATACTATATCAAGTTAAACGAAGTCTTGATGTGTTTTAAAAATTGTATCCTGTTCACCGGGCGATAACAAATAGGGTCTCAAAACATTCTCAAAGTTCTAAAAGGTCTCGAAAAAGGTCTCAACGAGGCTTTCAATAACTGCGATAAGTAACATTTTTTTGGAGACCAAGCCACTACACCACTGTTAAAGTAACCCAGTAATGAGCTAATGTAATAATAATAACTCACTCCTAAGCTACCATTAATTAAGTGCCATTATATTTTCTATTATCCATTGACCTGATTACGTTTCGCAAAAAGGATTCTTATGATCAAAGAATCAAAATTAATTTCAAAATTTGAAGAATCCAACCGTTAAACCAACCCAATTCCACGGACAATCCAGCAAATACGTATATAAAATTGGCATACAGAACCCTCGGTCGCTACAGTCCGTCCCCAATTTCACGGTGCGCATGGTCGGCGCATGCGCTTCGCGCAAGTCATTGGCGCGCAATCAGCTCTTTGTTTCAAACGTCGCCGCGGATTGGCGCCAAAGGATGAACGGACGGACAGAATATATGTATCTATGGAATATTGCTAGTTAAATAGATATGTTACGCTAAAATCAATAGGGTGATTGTATTTGAAATTGATAGTTTATCGCTTATTAAAAAAATAAAGGACAAAAAAATAATTCATTATAAAATTAGATAATAAAAGTTCGAATTATTGGTGTTACTGGCGTCATTAACATAGTATTGCAGTACTTTTCTAACTTTGGACTTCTAATCCCGGTAACTCAGTTCAATTTAGATCATATGCGCCCCCATCTAAGCAACAACACCACTGTTTTTCATTTTTGGGATAAAAAAATTTATATTAAAAGGATTTAAAATTTTATGAAAAACTTTGTCTTTAATCGCCTAGCTCGAACTCTAGCTCAGAGGGAGGTGCACGCTGCAATTCCATTTCTCACAGATTACCGCAAAATGTATTGCATTTTCCACTTTATCCTATTCCCCAATGTACATCTCAATGTACTTATATCTTACGAAACACTGAAATGTGGTGTATTGGCACAAACCACATTTGTAAAATCCTCTCACCCACGTTTATGTAAATAATTTCATTTTATTTAATATATTTCGAAACACGTACGTGTTTCGGTAGTGAGTGAGATATGCCAGAGAGGCTCTAGGGCTCTGGCAGAGCCCATTCCTCATCCCCATTTCCCAACCCTTTCTCTAAATCTTTTGATAAATCGCCAAAACTAAGTAGAACATCTGGGAGTGTGCCAACGTTGTTATTCTGGACTGATGTTGTTATGTATCGCTGATGTCTATGGATGACACTTATCATTACCAGATGAACTCCATGCTCGTCTGCTGCGTTCTTCCTATTATATAAAAAAATATGTTTTCCACCATCGCTAAATTAGGGATAATTAAAAAAAATAAGTACCTACACTTAAGTAGAAATTCAGTAATCAGAGCCAGGGATCGAACCCATTATGTCACGAATATTAGTCTAGAGTAGATACCCGTGTGGCTACCACCGGCCTTACCTGACCATATGTACCAACTATGTACATAATTAACTAAAATAGAAACCGCACAATCACGATAATTAGTGAAACAAATGATATTTCCAGTGATTGCGTCGTTTGGGTCGCGGCCCATCGCATTCATTATTATAAATTATTATAAATGACGGGTACGGTGGCCGTCGGTACCGCACGGTCACCGCAACTTGCCGTGAACACGCCCACTAATTCAATTTACATCGTACTGTGTACAAGGACTGTGGTGTATAAAAGTGCTTATTACAATGTTGAATGTTATGTTGAAAGGACAACTGTAAGATAGAAATATAAAAAATTATTTGTCATCGCAACTAGCCCTTTTTTTCGCCCTGCAGTGGGAACATGGGCCGCCTCACGCGTAAGACAATGTGCATGGCCTTAAAACGCCACGCTGGTCAAGCGGGTTGACGTGTCCACTCTTTTAGAGGTGGTGTAGTTCCTTGCGGCTTGTGGTAGCCGCTTTATTATCTCTTAGTCGCCTCTTTGACACCCATGTGAAGAGATGGGATGGTGCGATTCTAAAGGTGACCGACACCACACGGCAAAATAATATACCTACGTATTATGTTGTTATCCATATTCACAATAAATAACTATTATTTTTTATGAAACGTTTAATAGAAATTTATCTTATTAACAACTGCTAAAATTTGAACATATAAAAAAAGACTGGTAGTAAAATAATTTAGTGCCGATCTGTACATTGTTGGGACTTAATGAACAACGATGATTTGCGAAACAAGGAGGCTGAGTAGACATATTAAATTTTGTAATTACTTTGCGGCGCCCTCCCTGTACAGTGTACAGGTACTGTCATATTAATATTATGTACACTAATCGGTTTTCGACGGTAGCCGATTGTGTGTTGTGAAAACTGATTGGTTAGGAGGTAGTCCGTTGTTTTATATGACAACCGTATTGTCTCTGTTGCTATAATATGCAACGTTACTTTGTCTATTTTGTAACTTGAGACCTTTGGGATTTAATTCAAAAAAGTAAGTGACGTATTTGTTATAACTTTTATATAGTTATAAGTTATTTGTTTGCTCTCTTCTCGTGGGTGTTGTAAAAGCCCTGAGTTTAATTCTAAAAGAGTGCACTTGCAAACTGTCGCTAGACAACAGAAACTGTCTATTAGACGAAATTTCCAATAAGGGCACATTATAGTCGAGAAATGAAAGTTGAGACTGGAAAACCGCAATTAAAAAGAAAATATCAGTAGAAGTAATAATAAATTACATTTCTTTTTTAATTTGCTGCATTTTTCCAGTCTAAACTTTTAAATATTATATTGTTTTTAAAAAAGAAAAACCTAAATGAATGTTAATTACAATACAAACTTGCTCAACACCAGTGTTTCTTTTTATCATCTGTTTAGCCTCAGTATAAACCTCTACAGTTTGTATTAAGAGAGGTCCAAATTGAGTTATCCACGAATCGATCGTCATTCGTTTTTTGCTCAATCCCCACAAAGCAAGGGTTGTGTGAAACAGCTCAGTCATTCGGCTTTTTCAAAGGTTTAATGACTCTCGACGTCGTGGCCTTGAGGGTTCACAGTCATCTTTATAGGTAATTAGATTTTATGTTGCAGTTTTGGATGATGTTGCATGCGCTGGGTTCTCCTGTTAGGCAGTTTTGTTCCTCCGTTTTACTTTTTGACAACATAAAATATGCAGCAAGTTGATTTGGAGCTGCAAAGAATTAAGTCGTAGTACCTACTTTATAAATCACTTTTAAATATCAAATTTATACATTATCTGAGAAGAGAAATCTTATTGTAGGTTCTAGATATTGAGTCTGGTAAAAACTTATTGGTAAAACGTCTGGTAAAACGAAATTTTATGTCAGAAAATTTTAACTAAAGTCGATAAGACCGTGCAATAATATTTATTTACTCTTTTTGCACTATATTGTACAGAGACGGACTTAAAACCTTATTAATTCTCTACCAATCTACCGTTGATGAAATGTGATAAAAATTTAATAATTTAATATTGTTATTTATTCACAAGATTTGAAGAAAATCAATGAAGTTGATGTAAAACAATGAAATTGAAGGAAAACATCGTAGGAAAACCATCGTATCAAAGAATAAAATAAAATCTGGAAAATAAGTACCCATTCACCGACTCTCACCGACTAACGACTATATTAATTTATATTAAAGAATGTTACCGTTCAATGAACATATTCCATCTTCTCAGCCAATTCTTTCATTGATTGACGTGGATTTTCGTGAATCAGATGGTTCTCATTAAATCAAGGCGCCCTGAGCGATGCACATACTTGAAAATTACCGTCCTTCAATCGCTTATTATGCTTATGCAATTGAACAGTTCTTTCAGGCATTGCATCCTCACCCGCGCCGCATACAACACAAAAAATACACACGGCTTTGTCCATAAGTCACGAGCAACTTTGAACGCCCCAGCACCTTCATTAAACGCGAAAAGAAGAAGTGGTCCTACATATTAATTTTTATCGACTTGCGAAGGTAAAGATCTAAGTAAAGATATTATCTTATAGTTATATAAAGCAAAGAATTCTCGTTTTAATGATATATTATTATATATTATAACTTGATGTCAAAATATATAATAACTTCGGCCAGAATTTATATATTCCAAAAAAAAATATATAAACTGCAATGATTTATGCATAGATGTAATAATACTTTTTATTAAAACAAGTTGAAATTTCAAATAACACACTCCAGTCGGAGAGGACATTTTCCTAATTTCCATACGTTTATATGTACTGGTTTTTTTTTTATCTGCCTAAAATTTGAATGACACATCTAACTTCAACTTAAAGTACACTTTACAAGTACAGAAAGACCCTTGATAAGTTCAAAATCCCTTGATAAGTCGGGCCACCGAGGTCGGGTAATAACCGTCATTATGCATAGTTCAGAGCTGCGGACCCCGCGAACTAATCACCGTACTAACTACACCGAAACCCTAATTGCTGGAACAATTTTGGTGAAGTGAGACCGCAAAGCATATTGACGCTTGCGCTGCAATTACCTTATTAGCGTTGATTTTGAGGACATGATTCGGTCACGTTTTTAGTAGTTTAAGGCCGAGGAATCTAGGAATCTTTGTAGAAATCGTATTCGGTGTTATTTGCTTCGAGTAGTGGTTTGTCAAACTTTTTTGATCAAAGGCCAATAGAGACAATAGGGGAAGGCACCTCGGGCTGCATACACCTTATCCTTACATATAAAAATAAAACAATGTTTATTTGAAACACTTTCACGCGTCAACGAGTGGAGCACGATACTGCTGTTTTCTCAGAGTCCAAACGTCAACGCTAAATATACTAAACTCATTGATTGGACTTTAGAATTGGTTCATCTTATAAATTAAGATTTCATGACTTGAATTTTTGCAAACGTCTTTAGGTGTCTTTTTTGCAAACGTCTTTTTTTCTTTAGAACCATAAAGGGTTTAAGAAAAATTTAATTGGATTTGAATCTTTGCATTTTATTGATCAACGTGATTGTTCTTTTTGGCGGGCACTCGAGAAGTGAATGTATAGATTTTCTTCGATCATTATAAAAAATATGGTTTTATGGTTTAATAGTGATACTTTATACCTCAGTAATTCAACTAACATTTTACTAAGCGACTCCTAACTTAATTCGATGGAACTGTATACCGACGTGATGTGTTTTGAATTTATTATGATTTTAAAATTGTTATTTGCTAAGAAAACTCCACATACGCACAATACGCTAGCTATATGCACTATTGCCATAGGTATATAAAAAAATAAAATAAAACATGACTCATGACAATAATGTTCTGAATATTTTTTCAGTAAAAGTTTATTGTTAATCTTATGATCAATTGCTGTGAAATTGCGAATAAAAGACTCAGTAAGTTCTAAACTTAGATTTACAATTTGTAACTATTTATGACATCTGTAAGACCTTAATTATTTTCACTTCAACCGCACCACAATCACGCTCTTGCTAAACGACGACGTTACCAAACTTAAGCTACCTTCCGTTGTGAGGTTAATAAGGGTTTGAATGTCGAGGCTTCCTGATTACCTACTGATTAACAGATGATAGATCCAGTTAATTGTATGAGTTGTTAATAATTTCGAATCCCAAGAGTTTACGATTTCTCCGTATTCAAATATGTCCATTCAAGTACTACGTTATTCTCTTTAAAGAAATTCATTATGCATTTTATAGGCGCCGAAATACTCTTGTTTAAGATAATTAAACATCAAAGTATCAGTATAATATATATTTACATAAATTATATACATACATTAATAATTACATATTATTTACCTACATAAATTTCTCTATCATAACGAATTTAAGTGTAGTAATGTTTTCCAATAATGTTTTGAATAGGCTGGCTCAGTGTAGTAATTGTCTCGGATCGATAGACAAACAGAATATCCAATTGCGGTTAACTAGTTTCAATTGTGGAGTTACGAAAGTAAATCTTAAAATGAAGTAAGCTCTTGAGCGATATTTGGGAAAATGGGTCGGTCAGCTCTTCTCGTCGTCTATGTCACAGTGCTTGGAACTTGAAAGTCTTCAATCAGTGCGTCCTGCTTCTGACGGTTGGTGTGATTCATGAGTTTAAAGTTACTCAGCGAGCTATGGAGAGAGTTATGCTCATTGTTTTATCCCTTTTATTTAAATACATTCTCAGATAATTCCTTTATTAGATAATGTTACAACTATACAAATTAAATAATTTTGTTTATAGTTTGCGTAAAAGTAGAATTAAAAGTTTATAGTAAAAGATAAACAAGATAGTTTGCGTCTGATATTTATGACCTAAGACGGCCGCTAGACACAATAAACTGAATGCACAATATTATTGAATCGCGCCATGCACCCAAACGAGTAGGCAGTGCCGGCTTTACCTATGGTGCAGGGTGTGCGGCGCACGCGGGCGCAGGGTGTTAGTGTGCGCCGAGCGCCGCCCGCGACACCTCCAAAGAGCCTGCTAGAGGGCGCCAGGGTATTGATTGTACCCGGGCACTACATGGGCTAGAGCCGGCTCTGCGAGTAGGTATATTACACTCCATAAAAATGCGCAATCCATAAAATTGCACATTATATTTCATCGTCTAGGAAGCCTCTAAAGTTGTTGAGTTTATATTTCTTGGCTCCATGGCTAGGATTACAATACAATAATCAGCGCGGTTGGTGTCGATGGCACCGCGCACGCGACATCCGCGCTCTGACCGCAGATGTTTCCAACCAAATCATTGGCGTAACCAACGTTTATTCTATTTGTTTTTACAATTATTAGTTTTTACTATTTTTATTTATTGCCTTACTGTCTTTTGCTAATGCCACTTAGGATTAGTATAATAGTCACTATATATTGTATATTGTATGTCCTCATCACGCATACATTATACATGTATCACGTAGGCGTATTGCCTTTCAAAAACAAAAATTTAATGACTTGCTCGATACCTGATTTTTTCCATTTTCACAAAAACACTTACATCGACTCACTCAAACGATTGTCAAACAACATTAGTGCGTCCAAAATGGCTGAAGTTTTCGTGAGTACCTTTCAAAGCATGCGCAAACACATTCCCTAGCTTTTGTTGACGAGTGCTGCCATCTTCATGTTGAGGTCAGATACTTTTCAGACCTCCTACGCACGTTGTATATAACGAGAGGCGAATATAAAATTAATATCGGAGTTTAATTCTTGACTTTCTTGAAATTATATGTCGGTTTCTTTAAATTAACAAATGTCAACAATAAATGCCAGTGATTAAATGCCAGTTTCGATTCCAACTATAAAATATCTAAATAAATAAATAAAATATAAAATAAAACCATTTCTAAAATGAGTCATCCTTTTAACTGTTAAATTTAATTACAGTATGTCCTTTAATAGGATTTGATAATTTATTATAATACTAGCGGTACAAGCGACTACGCTTGCGTGAACTTGTGATTGCCATGGGAACTTTGCAATTAATATGGATAAAAAGTATACTAATATTAACTCAGCATGTAAGTTATTAGTACCAAGTTTCATTGGAATCCGTCCAGCGGTTATTGTGTGATGCGCCTTCAGACAGACAGACAAAAATTCAAAAAAATGTTTTGTTGGTATCATTGCAATGACTTTTTTTTAAATGTTTCATACATGTACAGACACTGCTCTGTTACGACTTTATTATATGAATAGATATCAATTATTTGCATAGATCATAATGTAGTGTAGGTATAATATATACTAATGTATGTATGCATTATAATGTATTGATAATGCATGCGACATGCGCATACTATCACAAACTTTGATGATGTTAAATTGTAAATAGACAGGAAATTGTTAGTCTGTGGTCGAAATCAGTCAGTCCAAGCATTATATTCATGTTTATAACTTCTGATAATCAAAAGGAGAAGTTATAAGAAAAAAAAATGTTAAATGGTCTAGTCTAATGGTTAAGGTTGAAATTTCTTTAGGTTTATAGCACTGACTCAGCGCTCGAGTGTTCCGCACGTATTTTTACGACACTAGATAATTCATTAACTTCATCGTTTATGAAGCCTGTATACGTGGAAACTTGTAATGCCCCTCAGTATTCACTTAATTGAACAAAATTGTAACTAGGCCATATGTGTTCCTATGATTTTTTTTTAGATTTTTTATAAATTATACATACTCACCAAATGTTTCTTAACTTAGTGGCATAGCCATCTCTCAATGATTACAAATTGCGATTGATCGCACTCGACTTCCGCGCTCTGACCGCAAACTTTTTTCAACTAAACGCTTTCCACCCACAGACCAACTGCAAGGCTCAACTAGTTGAGCCATAGTGGATTAGTAACGTTTTTTATTCCTGTCAGCTCGACCAGTTATATTTACTGAACACTGAAATATAAGAATACTGCATACAATTGAATTAAGCCAAGCGTAATAGCAATTGACGTATAATAAATTACAGAAACAATTTCCTTTTTTTTAATAGAAATATGGCGGCAGACGAGCATACAGTTCACCTGATTAAATGGTAAGTGGATACTATCATCCATAGACACATGCCAACATCAGTCCAGAATGACACACGTTGGCACGCCCCCGAATCCGCTGCCCCCCCCCCCCCCCACCTTTGCAGATTAAGGAATGGATTGGGATGGAAATGGGCTCTGGCATATCTCACTCACTACCGAAACACGTACGTACATTGGGGAAACATTTACATTTTCAAGACAAAATATGAGTAGATGAAAACTATTGTCTTGAAAAAGTATGAGGTTTTGGTACATGACATATTCTGTTTCTAACTGAAAAAGTTCAGGCCGTCCACGCACTATTCGTACTGAACAGACGATTAAAGCTGTTAAGGAGAGATTCCGGAGAAATCCCGTCCGGAAGCAAAAGATTTTATCCAGAGAGATGATTATAGCACCGAGAACCATGTCGCGTATTTTAAAAGATGATTTAAGACTTGCGGCTTCAATAGACGAACTAGTCATTTCTTAACTGACAAATAAAAGAGAAATAGGGCTGACAAATCAAAACAAATTCTTCGGCGGTACGCAAAGTAATGTATTAAAACGTCGGCTCAAGTGTATCAAGATTCAAGATACGATACTTGAGAAGGTCATAAAGCGTCTTAAGAACACCCTGTTCCATAACCAAAAATCTTCCTTTTAGCAGAACTCAGCACCAGGTCATAAGGCTCGCTCAACACAGGCCTGGCTAGAAAGGAATATTCCCGACCCAGCTGAAGACTGGCCGTCATCTAGTCCCGATCTTAATCCGCTCCATTATGATTTATGGTCTGTTTTAGAGACACGGTTTTAGAGCACTATAATATTGAACAATACATGATACATGATAATATTGAATCGCCAAAACATTCCATAAGTTGGCTGTTGCCAATTTTCCCATGGAAAGGGTGCGTGTTTCAATCGAAAACTGGCCACAACGTTTGAAAGATTGTATAAAAGCAAATGGTGACCATTTCGAATGGACATTATATTTATAAAATTCCTATTCATTTATAAAATAACACAAATTATTCTAGTACAATCTAATATAATTCTAATTCTATAGAATATATTCTAATTATTATTATTCTAATACAATGTAGAAATAAAAATATCAATGTTTTCTTTGTAACAATATTTATAGCTAGACTACGTACCCTGATAGTTTGTTTATGAGTGGTCAAGGCGTTGGATGAGTTAATATTAAAGTTAAGTAAAATATTTATTTAATATAACGGATTAACTAATTAGTTGTGCCATTGGGAACATTTAAGCGTTCTTTTCCCCGCCGTCAATTAATTGAGCCGCGCAGTTGGTCCGTCGGTCGGAAACGCAACCAAATCATTCGCGTAATCATCACTCGTTCGAGTTTTTCTTATTTTTTCTCTTTTGCATAATTCAAACTACTTATTAAATTTAAATTAATTAAATTTGTTGGACTCGATTATAATTACATGTGCGATTTGATAAATCGCACATGTAATTATTTTTTATCGATTTTTAATACTATTCTAGCTCACCAATTTTCAATAAATCTACCTACTTTATGATCAAAGTAATAAATTAAAATATTTAATTAAATATCTTTATAAAAAGATGTTTAATGTTCACATTTAAACTATAAAAAGTGAAATTTAACTCTTAACTCGTTTTTTCTTTTTTCATTTTAACTTTAATTATATACTTGAATATGTATATTTATATTGGCTATTTGTATAGTTTCAATCCGTTCTTGCGACAGATGCAACTTCGAAAATGGGTTACAGCTTATAATAGTTCTATACCATTCACTTATTGTCAGGGAAAAACAATATTTATACAAAAATATTACCCTAGGAAGGGCTCTATATCAGGTATCCGAACGTTCGTGTTTTTCTTATATCATCAAGGGAAAATGGAGCCCTTCGCATTGTTGAGTGACTGAAGCTGAGAATCAACATAAACGTAATGGAACCTCTGAAGGCGTCATGGCACAAGGGGTCATGCATCCTCGCGTTATCGAACGAGTCTAGACGCCATTTATATTCGAGTCGAGACGTTCCAATTTCAAACAAATTCAAATCTTGTTCCTTTTAAATGTCATTTGTTTGTCGTCCTCGGCGCGTGCCCGCTAATGGAAAGCTTACCGAACGACTCCTTTTTAAAAAAATGGAGTCTTGCACGACGTTTGCTTAATCGATCTTTAAATCTACGGCTGTCTAAATTGGGTTGATTTTAGTTTGTTGTAAGTTGCAGGTTAAGGCATTGAAAATTTATATTTGTGTAACGTTATCAGCCAGCATTATTTGCTCGGAGTTTCGATGTTTCTTTTAAACTTTTATCGCGTTTCGAAGGAGTGTTTCGAATTAAAACATTATTTGCGTGTTGTGAGCGAGTTTAAAGTGTTTCTCGATTAATCACAATCGAATGTTTGACATCGATTGCATCAATATATTTTAAAGTACCGGTTGAATGGTGTGTTGATAGTTTTCTATTATGAATTCAATCAACATAAATTAGTTTTAATTTGGATTGTGACGTTCCGAGCTCAGATTTGTTGACCGTAAAACGATGATTGGTTTTTGTTATTCCCGGTTCATTATGAGTGATTGTGTTTTTGTTTATTTTCAATTAAATTTCAAATTAAATGAAACTGAATGGAATGAGTTGATAATGTCGACCGTTGAACGACCCCACGTTGTACGCATGTCTTGTAAAGTGCGAATTTATCGCATTTTTTACACTTTACATCAATTTACCTGATAATAACTATGTAGGAATAGTTAATTACTAGAAAGTAAGTGGAAAAAGTACATCTGCCTAATCCCTTGCTCACACCTTGAGGAATAATGAGGGCAGACAAGCGCAAATCATGATGTTAATGATGTTTTATAACAATTCTTGCAAAACGCAAACATTGTAATCATTTTTATGGTAATCATTGTATTGGTCGTTAAAGCACGCTACGTATTGTGCGCATCGAAACTAGTAATTTACCATTACACTATCTATCGACTATTACTCCGTTATGGGGTGTTGCCTGCTTTTTGCGCGTCCGCAGAAATTCCAAGTTTTTATAAGTATTCCATTAAAATGTTCAGTAGCATTAATAACATTATTAAACTTGTTTATTATGTTGGTTAAATGTAATTAAATAAGTAGTGTAATGGCTAAACTCTGTTGACTGGTAGAAAATTTTATATGGCATTAAATCCGCAATTTGTACAAATTACTTATGCTTTGAAGTTTAAATAAATTATTAGTACAAAAGAGTAAGTAAATCAGTAAATAGATAAGAAAGTTTTAAGGTCCCATTATTAATTCTCTGTGTTCCCCATCCTTCATAATACTAAATCGCCAAGTAGATCTGTGGAGGTGCCAACGTGGGTCATTTGACCGGCAGAATGGATCCAACTCACATTCATTTAGTTATAAGATGCTAGATCATTTTTGCAAAATATAAAACCAATATAAAACAAAAAAAAACTTAATAAAGTATATTTCAAGTTTTAAAGTGTTTTGATTGAAAAATATGCATTATATATTGGATTTTTGCCATAATTTTTTTTACCATAAAAAAGTATGATTGTAGGTTGGATCCATTCTGATTAAAGTCGCTCATTTTTTATTCAAATTTGACTGATGTTTGTGACCTTCTTTCTATAAAAAAAACATTACATTTTAAATCTTGTAGAATGGTCAAGATATTTATCAATTTTAAGAACGGTGACAGCCTAGAAGTATCTATTCACGACTCACATTCGTGAGGTTCAAATCCTCGGCCCGCACTACAGAGTATAGACATAAGTATGGATTTTTAATATGATCACTAGCTAGTTGATGCAGTAAAACATTGTAGTACCGTATGACCGAAAATTACAAATATGGGCTCGCTTGGTAGACTATGGTCATTAATTTAAATTAAAAACATTCATTAATTTAAAAACAAATACAGCTTATGAAAATAAATAAAACACGAACTGGCGAACATTTCGCTCACTTTTATGGTGGAATAGAAAATATAAATACAGCGTAGAAAGTTACGTTATTAGTATGGCACATTATGATGAAACGTTGTACATGGTTCAAACGCGCCGACGATATGCCCTATAAGTCTGTACCTACCTATCGTTAGAAACCTTATACATTAGCCTCGTTTCATTTTAGAATATAGCTACAGTGATTACTTTGAGCGGTGATAAGCCTAGGACGATCTCTTTGTGATATCGTGAGTTCAAATCAAAGGTTCACTACACTCCGTTTTTTTATCACTAGCTATTGCCCGCGACTTCGTTCGCGTGGTCTTCAATTTAATGCGATAATATATTTCTAATTCTGAACCCTTGGCGGTGGTTCTGAATTAGAAATTGGCGCACAACAACTCACCAAAGTGGTATAGGAACGCATACGGGACAAATAAAGAAACATTCATTTTCATATATGTATATAGTCTAGCTCGGTGGTGAAAAGACACATCGTGAGGAAATCCGCAAGCTCGAGAATTAAAAATCGAAATAACGCAAAACCTGAAACGTGTCAACCGATTTGAAATATTTAAAACCGTTCTAGGGAACAATAAGATTATTTTAAGGAATAAATCCAAAGTTTCAGACTTGTAAGCTTTTATTGTCCTGTCTAAAACGTTCGTAGCCCTCATTACTCAGACAAGGCGCCTAGGTGGCGCGCTTATGGCTCGGGCGACGCGCGTAGAATAAACGATATACTAGAATTGTACTATACATCTTTTAAAAAAATCTACTGTGTAATTTGTTAGAATCTATTTTACTTTCGATACTGACCTACGAGTATTTTCAGCTGTTGCGTTATTTCAGTAGCACGTTGTATTCTCCTATATACTACAAAGTGAATACACATGTATCCACCAATTCGCATTGGGCCGCGTGGTGGATTATGACGCGAGATAATAGATCTTAGTAATTTACTATAATTACTCCTATACATTCGTAATCCTATATTCCTACATACTATAAAAATATACTCCTACAAAGTTGTGGGAATATATTTCTACTAATAATACTTGATGTATTTTTCCACTAACAATACCTACTTTATTATTTATTACGTAGGCGCTACCTACGCCTACTACCTAGGTAGGTAACAATACCTACCTACGCTGGCGTATTTTTGTGTACTTATCGGTATTGTTATTTTTTTATATAATATACTGGATCGCAAAAATTCCGGGTCGCTAATAAATGGCGGGATAGTTTCTTAAATACATAAGACTAATTTGCGAAACTATAGTATATTGTAGATGACTGATTAATATATATAAAAAAATGTGTAACACGTTCTGTACACTATATAACTTTAATTAAATACTAAAAAATAAGAAAATTTCGCTCCTAACTTATAACAACTAAAATACACTTCGCAGTAAATCTTAAAAAATAAAAGTGTTTTTGTCAATTTAATATTTTGTATTTCCTCCACGAGCCCGTATCACTTCAATAAGACGATGTGGCATGCTGTAAACCAAATTTTTAATACGATTTTGGTCTATGTTTGCCCATTCTTCCACTAGCGCATTCTTTAACTCGTGTAAGGTAACGGGAGCAGGAGAGCGTTGTCTCACGCATATCCCGAGCTCGTCCCATGCATGTTCTATGGGATTTAAGTCTGGGCTGCGAGCTGGCCACTCCATGCAGGTAATACCGACGTCTTGAATATACATATTGACCAAATGAGCAGTATGTGGTCGCGCATTATCGTGCATAAGAATGGAAATTGCACCCATATTCACTAAGAATGGACCAGCATGCTCATTTAAAATCTCTCCTACGTATCTGACAGCAGTCAGAGAACCGTTTTCTATGATCACTAACTCCGTGCGATCCTCTGAAGATATCCCAGCCCAAACCATTATTGATCCTCCACCGAATGGCACCTTTTCTTCAAAACACGCTTGATGATACCGTTCTCCTAGCCGTCTAAATACTCTTCGTCTCCCGTCGTGCGTAAATAAACAAAATCTGGACTCATCGGAAAACATAACCTTGGACCAATCTTCATCTGTTCATCTGATGTGTTCTCCAGCAAACCGTAACCTGGCAACTTGATGTTCTCTGAGCAGTTTGGGGCCGTTTGCTGGTCTATAAGGCTTTATATCAGCTTCACGAAGACGTCGCAGAATCGTATTAGAGCTCACATTGTTGTGGTGAATTTCTTGAAGACTGTTTCGGACCTGAACAGCCGTGAGATGTCGATTTCTTAACATAGTGCTCACGATGAATCGGTCTTCTCGTGTAGTTGTGCACCTTGGCCTGCCATTTCCTGGTCTCCTGATGTTCATGCCGGTCTCTTGAAATCGCTGGAGTACTCTTTGGACCGTTGATAAAGATACTCCTACTTTTCTAGCAGTGCTACGCTGACTTCTTCCGGCATGATATTGCATTGAATACTCTGATCAATCCAAGGAACCATTTATAATGACAGCTCCGTTTGAAACAAAAGTAGAAAAAATATTCTTTTCCTAATTTTAAATTTTGAAATTTTTCAAAATGCAGAATATTTTTTTTTAAATCTGTAACTTGTACAAATGAAACCTCTTTAGAGATTTAGAACAAGCATTAGTAACCTCCTTACTACATATTATTTATTCGAGCGATCTAGGTATATAATTTATGGAGATATCACGGTTTTTATTAGCGACCCGGATTTTTTGCGATCCAGTGTACTATGGTGTAATTTCACATACTTGGCTCCTATGTGTAAGTGTACAATCTGCCTTAACTTTAACAATCCCCGTTAAATTTACACTGAACCTTATATTTAATAAGTTTTATGTGAAAAAGTTATTAAAATTATGATAAAAAATTAAATACCTTTCAAACATTATTAGCTTTCTAGAAGAAAAGGTAAAAATTAAATCAAGAAAGGTATTTATTTTTACACTTCATTGCACAATATCGTACAAAAGGCGAGCTTAATGCCTTATTAAGGCATCCTCTAGCAGCCAACCTTTGGGTTGATCAGTGAAGTTCAATTAGGAGGTGCGTGAAAGACACAATTTAGATGGTGTGGTAAAATAAATATAATACATTATTATACAAACATACAAATTTACACACACACATATATAATAATAATAATATTTCATTTATTTCAGACCACAAGATCCATATTTCATTCTATAATTAGTGTTAGTACATACATACATACATACATTCATATGTATACATATAATATATATACAAGGTGTACATAATCAATGAACACATTATATAAATATAAATTATATTAAGAGAAACAATTAAATAAAAACCATTTTGCTGACAAAAGTAAAATAAAAATGTTAATGTTATTTTAGTCATTCGTTTAGGGCCATGACCAGTGGTTTTATTTGTCACCTAAAATTTATGACTAATACATGTAAATGACAAAAGATCATCGAACAAAATAAAAAAGAAATAAAATTAGAAATAACCAGGAAATTAACTATTACAAAATCCCTTGCCATAAACATATCATACCATATGTTCTCATTAGAGATAACGAGACGTTTATGGCTCGATTATTCGAATAGTACAATCGATATAATACTGAATCGATTAATTTCTTTAAATGTTAATTCGGTCGTCAAACAGTCGGTCTGCTCGTTATACTAATCAAAGTATAGTGCGTGCACTTAAAATTATGTTGATGTGTGTTGTAAATAATTTTACTATTAATTGGATAGAAGCATGTTGTAGCTAATTTTATGTATTGATTTGGAGTTAATTGGAGAAATAAAGAATCTACATAAATACATAAACTATGTAACTATCTATGTAATCTTTAAGTAACTTAAATAGTTTCGGAGATATAATTACATTTGCTGAGTACATCTAAGTACCTAGATAAGTACTTAAATTGACGTATATAAATACTTATTGGTGGATCTAATTTGTTTTTTTATGTATTTAAAAAATAATAAATTAAATAAGATCTTCTAATTATTTACAAGATTTTATGTTCTAATAATAATATATTTGTTATTGGATACATTTGAAAAAGATAAAAAATTACATCTTATATTATGATATGTTATTTGAATTATATAATCATTTAAAATAACGTTGTTAGAGAGATAGATACTAAATTATGTAAGGGGGAGAGTGCATGCTGCATTCCCACAACCGGCCGTTGGGCGCACTCGACTGGCCACGTTGCCCCTCTCTTACAGAAGACTACCTTGAAATGTACTGCATTTCCAACTTTATCGTATTGCCCCAATGTACGTACGTGTTTCGGTAGTGAGTGAGATATGCCGGAGCCCATTCCCATCCCATCCTATCCCTCCCTATATACTCAATCAATTCCTTAATCTGCAAAGGTAGGCAGCGTATCTGGGGGCGTGCCAACGTTTTTTCATTCTGGACTGATGTTGGCATATACGGCGGATGTCTATGGACGACGGTATCCACTTACCATCAGGTGAAACAGCCCCAGAAAGGGGAGAGTGGCTAAGGGAAGCGGGAAAAGAAATTACTTGTAGGGAGGCAGAGCAGATACGCGCCGGAACATAGATAGCCTTTAGCAGGCGAGTACCTCCCGATGATTCGGGCCGTATAACCAAAAGGTTGGTAGGACCATGGGTGGAGGTGGGTTACCATCAGGTGGACTGTATGCTCCTCTGCCGCCTTTTCTCTATAAACTAAATAAATAAAAATCCTAACGTATATATATACCTATGTAAAAAAACCTTATGACTCCATAGTTCATTTGGTAGGTAAAAAGGCGTGGTCAATTATGCTCAAATGAGTTTTTTTCGAGTCAGTAAATTTTTAAAGTCTTATTCCATCCTGTCGAATTGTTCAGTATTCACTGCTTGTGCATGAGGGATGAATAGCCTTAACGGATCGTTATAGATAAATAAATTTTAATCGGAACCATTTCTTTAGGAAAAAAAACCCTAAATCGATTTGAAACTTACAAATACGGGTATTTCTAAACGCGGGACAATAAACTTTAAATACTTATATTTGTATCAGTCTTTAATGTCCTACTCCCCTAGTAAATCACCGGGGGGTTTCCGACCGTAATCCACCACGCGGGCCCCGTGCGGAATGGTGGATACTTATTACATATAATTAATTATATTATACCGACACTACAACCTCTATAGACCGTTGACTACATGCGTCAATGTCAATGTCAGCCTATTTCGCACCATAATTAAAAGACCTTTAATTCATATTTATATACAAAATTATCATTTGTGATACGTTGTTGTGTGATAGTGCGTACAAAAGTGGAGATTCGAGGTGTCCCGCGGCGCTGCCCACGCGTTCGCCGCTTGAGTTCGCGCCTCACTCGTCGTGTTCATAGATAAACACACTATAATCTGTTTTAAATTCATAATAGAAATATTATTAATCTGTGATAGAAGAGGTCGGCACCGGCTTTGTTCGCCGTCTGAGATATGTCAAGAAAAGATTTACAACTCTTACAAAGTATTTACTCTTTCAATACTACTGAAAGTTAGTTTTGTTATTATTTATTTTATACTTTTTTTTATAATACACTAATTATGCAAATCTAGCCAAATTGTAATTAAAGTAAACTGTGAGTTAATAATTGCGAAACATGTGTCGAATAAATTATATAGTTCTGCGAAGCTCTGTTCTGTACAGTTCATTCCGCTCCGCTCCGTTCCGTTCCTTTCTGTCTGGTTCCGTTTCATTCTGTGTCAAATAATAGTAATAAAAAAAAGCAAAGTAGTAAATGAGCCACGTTTAATTTTGATCTTTTTTGGTCCAAGTTCTACGGAATCTTCTTTATGGACAAACTGTGTGTTTTAACACAAAATTCATGGCAGTCACAGTAGTGCGATGTACAAACAACGACATCTCACAATGTATTTTATAAACATACATAATAAGCAGATTCCATCTGGTGCGCCGCCACACCCAAGTTTTGGTGGAATAATACGAGAATTTTTATGATGTCTTTTACAATTTTAAAAAGGAAATTACATTATCAATTCATTAGGTACATTTTTATGATAAATAGTCTCGTTTTAAGATTTATAATAACTTCATTAATTTTGATATTTGTTAAACGAGTGGATATTTTCGTCACAACCTTAAAATAAGTATAATATAATAATTCTTTTGGGCAGTGTTCACAGGATTTATAAATTAAGCAATATGAGCTTAATTATGTCTTCTTTTGTATGGGTTTTCTTGTTTGAATAGCTTTGTATGAGTAGATTAACAACCTCTCATAAGAATAGTCAGAACTATTTGCATCTACTGGCCGGATAAGTAGACCATCCTGTTTTAGATTAAACTTAGTCCGAGTCTTATTTTAAGTCGTGATAAATTATTTTCTATTCTGTTTTAGCACCTTATGTAGACCTTAGAATCCTTAGGGATAGTGAGATATAGTTGCCTAAATCCCATCCTTCCAATTACCATCCTAATTCCTAAATCTCGGAAGCGTATGCGCATAGAGACAACATTTACGGATATAGCAACGTTTAGTATTTTTGATTGACGTTGGAAAATGGCGTAAATTACCTTCGGTGATAGTAATTATTGGACTAAATTTTTATTTCTATAGAAAAGATTCATTGTTACCCGCCTATCGGTAAGGTATTTATACATTTAATAGTTTTTTTTGCTCTGAATGTTTTTTGACCATAACTTATTCGAGAATAGATAAAAACTATTTTTCTCCCAGATTTCATTGCTATGAACCGTCCTTAATCGTAGATTATTGCAAAATAATATTATGATTTCTTTCATAACGCCATTCAAGAAATTAGAAGGGGATGGGGAGATGGGATGGGGTCTATTTTGTTATAACATGATTCTTATTCGACTTCAAGAGTCTGATTATAATAGCACCGCGTTAATTATTATTTATCCGTATATTAATAATTATAAACGCTTAATAAATTTTTGTAAGTCAATAACTAAATCAATTTGACTAGCAGTTCTCGACCAAACGATTTACATAGGAATTTACATCACAATATCTAATCGAAATTGAATCAAAACATATTATCAATATAGCGGTATTAAACCCGGAGTGTATTAAAATAATTTAAATGGAAACGTCTGTACGTCGTTTCGCGTTCACAAAACGTCTTTATTCGTTTAACTAATTTACGAGCGACCATAAACTGTTGTAAGTAAAGACCACGATCCGTGAATAAAAGTTAGGCAGAAAGCGCCCGCGCCTGCCTTCGGTTGTACACTAAAAAATCAAACGGTTCTAGGGATGAGAGTTTATCGATAAAGAGACAGGCTACTCGTATCACACGTAAAACGAAGTCTTATTTTAATATTTTTTACGACTGCCAAAACATATAATCTAAGTTCAGGAGACTACTCAATATTGTTGACCTTCATAATTCAATTACAGTTTAATAATTTGTTCCCCGAGTAAGAGACGACTAAGGGATAGCAAAGCCGCTACCACAAGCGATGAGGAACTAGACTACCTCTGAAAGAGTGGACTCGCAAAACGTTTGGCCAGCGTGGTATTTTAAGGCCATTATCCTTTATGCACAAGACAATGTGCATGAGGAGGCCCATGTCCTGCAGTGGATACTGAAAGGGCTGAATATACATAATTCGTTCCCCGTCTCTTCCCGTGGCCGCGTGTGTGTCGTAAAAGGCGACTAAGAGATAACAAAGCCACTCCCACAAACCGTGAGGCTTGTGGATCCCACAAGCACCACCCGTCATTAAATGATCGTCAAAGAGTTCAATTACCCTTGTTTTGTAAAATGATTAAAATTTAACAAAATGTCAACAGCATGGAGGCTTGATGAAAAAATAAACTAATCGAATTTGTAAATATATACTATATTTTAATATCTGGTTTATCGATAATATTCATAACTTGTTTTATCGTTAACACGAGTCTCACCCCTAAGCACTAAACACGGCCTGGCGAAGATCGTAAAATCTTATGATAAGAGTCATTACCATCACAAAGGAGGCGTGTAATTGTTTGTCAAATAAATACTAATAAAAATTTGATGTTTATTAAATATAATTTCGAGAGCTCGCCTTTCATGCATACTCGATATGTCATAAAGTTACCATAAAGTAAATATCTACCATTTGTTTGTGATTACGATTTACGATACGAAAGAACGTAAAATTAAAAGGTTGATTGTGGTTAATTAAAAATTTACATTAATAATTGTCATTTATATACGGGGTGTATTTATGTATAACCTTTCCAAACTTCAGAGTTCGTTCATATGAAATTAAAAAAAAAAACTGAGTTTTTACCCTATCTTTCATACAAATTTAACCCATTAACAGTATTGACGGCTTCAGAGTTGGGGAGAAATTCACAGTCCCCATAAGTGTGACGTAAGTGTGTAGCTGTGACGGTTGATTTCCAACTTCGGTCCGTACGTCTGTTAATTTTCAATTTATGTATAAATATTTTCTAGAAAACCAGGGTGTCTGAAAGTTACACCGCCCAATGTGTTTCGATAGTAAACTAGATATGTCAAGCCCATTCCCATTCTATTTGACCCTATCCCTCCCCATTTTTCCTACTCATTCTCCAAGTCCATTCCTAAATCTCCATAGGTAGGCAGCGCATCGGGGGGCGTGATAACTTTGTCATTCTGAATACATATCGCTGATGTATACGCTGGTGCTGCTGATATATGTATGTATTTATGTCTATATATATGTATGCATATGTGTATATTTATATTATGGTATTTAATTAATATGCGTCACTATTAACTATAGTTTTACTTAATCTAACCTATATCATTACACCTTCCGCGACATATCTGCACCCAAAGGTTCACTGGGAGATAATGCTTCTAAGTATTAAGTCGGCCTTTTGTCACTTTGTGCAATGAAGAATAAATAAATGTACACGGGCTACAGTATGAATTATCAGGTGGACTCTATGCTTGTCTCTCGCCTTCTTTCTATATAAAAGATAGAATGACATAACATCTCCCAACCCACACCAGTAATCCAGTAATGGTTTCCAGTATTCTTTCCAGTAATCGAAAGAAGAGGTCTGTGTTCTGTATAGTATAGGCTAATATCTATCACTGTATTTTCTTGGATTCTTTTCTCACTACGTAACACGAGGTCCGATGTTAACGGGATAACCTTTATTAACCGGTATTTTTCTAATCGATTTCAAGCTTTGAGAAGAAAACATGGTAAATAACTTAATTTTTTTTAAGTAAATATCTAATTATACATAAGGAGACCTTAGAGATTTATAAACATAGGCATATGTGTATAAAAGATATGTATAACAGATGATATGCGTTTGGAAATGATTTATTGCGGTGACTTTAATGTCAATTTTCTTTGCTCAAACTGAAAATCCAGGTTCATTGTTTTATCTACAACGTTATATTTGTGGTTGGTGCAACCTAGCCGCTTATTGAACAAGTTGATAATAAACTGCAAAGGAGTTTGTGCGAACGCTTGATTGGCCAATGCTATATCGATATGATCAAATCAAATATTATTTTAATAGTAACAGAATGGTAATCAAGTACAACAGCATGTAACTTTTGACACAATTGGCGTGCAAAATAAATATAAAACTACGATAGAAAATTATATTTTAATCAGTTTTTATTTATTTATCAAATATATCAAAGCACAATTTAATATAGTTTGTATGGAATTGTTAAATCTAATTGACATCTCAATAATGTGACGACAGTATGATTGACATTTTAGCAATAAATTTAATTAACAGCAGGTTAATGTATCAATAAAGTATATTAATTAAATAGGATGTCAATACTGTTGATATTCATTAGCCAAAGTACTAAGCTACGTAGCTCCAGCGCCGGCTCTAGTACATGTAGCGCCCGAGTGCAATCAATAAATACCTTGGCGCCCTCTAGTAGGCTCTTTGGAGGCGTCGCGAGCTGCGCTCGGCGCCCCCTAAGCTCGTGCGCCGCACACCCTGCGCCATAGGTAAAGCCGGCACTTCCGGTAGCTCGTAGAATCGGCATGTTGAAGCGGCAATGGCAATGGCAGGTCATATTTGCCCCACGACCGATGGCCGTTGGGGTAGACGAGTCCTCGAGCCGAGGCCATGTACCGGGAAGCGCAGAGTGGGCCGCCCTCGGGCTAGCTGGATCCACGATTTAAATTAATTCGCCGGTGGTGGTTGGATGAAAAGAGCTGAGGATCGTGCGTGGTGGCGAGCCTTGGGAGAGGCCTATATCCAGTAGAGACATAGGTTGATGGTATAGTATGATACTAATCAAACTTGCTATTATTAATTTATTTAATATTAGTCGTTAATTATTAACTCAATATTGAATATGATCTAAAGGTCCATTTAAACTCAATATTAACGACATTTTCTCATGAATTTTATTGATATGATAACTTTTCGTGCATATTATTATGATTTGTCTCGTAAACATCTTATGATCTTATGATTACAAACCTCCATTACGTGGTTTCGGGTCTGAGGTCGCGTGTAATTAGGCACGTCCATCCCTTCACCCAGCCTTGGATGACTCACGTCAAATTAAATAATAATCACGACTGCAAATTGGTGATGATTGGAGTGAATCACGAGGATGTGTCACAGACAGTTTGTTATTTTAGAAGCGTCTTTTCCAACGTTACGAGTTCAAAGTCTTTTCTCGATGAAGATTAATGTTTGAGATATTTAATGGGCATTTGATCATTGTAGGTTATACAAGGCACGGTATTAACACAACTACAGTGTCCCATTAACTTACTGTCTCCACAGAACATCGCGTTGCGGGTTTGGATCGGTGGATTCCATGTGCAGTACCTAGTTGCATTGCCCACGAAAAAGGCACGCAGACGAGCAAAGCTTGGCGTGGCTGTCTATATATAACGTATATATAACGTATGTCTATATATAAATAACGTTTATATCAAGATAAATAACTTCTTTTTACTTTGCACCAACCTGATTGACATCAACTTATCATCATAGTAAAATTTCACCATATTTATTTATTACTAAACGGGTCTTAAACGTATGTTTATCTTTTTTAATTTGCTCGATTGACTCTGCCAGTTCGTGACCATGATTGGTGTAACCCAGCCGAAACATTGAATAAAATAAAACAGGATATTCTAATTGTAATAACATATGCATTAAGACCCGATTAATAAATATATATAGTAAAAACATAACAGTATGTTATCTTCAAACAAACGCATGGTTCACAGTTTGCTAACGCTCAACCTCGCATACGCTGCTCACCGTACACTGCCTGTCAATGTCTCGCCGCGTCTCACTGCGAATCGTGAGTAGATAATTATCTCGGCTGGAGTTAAACTGCTGTTATATTTTTACTATCTTAGGAATTTATTAGGGGTCGAGACATGGCTGGTCGCAAGGTCGCTCTGCTGATTGCTAACATCTACCGTGACTGTCATATTATGTTAACATTTAGAATTGTGTTACGTAACGCGCTGCAACTGAGGGCGACTGACAACGAGTGGTCGCTAGTTTCCACCATAGTGTTAGATCGCTCGATTGCATGACGCCGTGTGAACATTTTCAACACATCCCATACAACTCCTCTTGCAGCATCATATGCTTGCACGCCTTAACTGCGTAGCCGCTAAATAAGAAAGCATGTATAATTTTTGCAAAAAGTTTTGCATTCATTGCGGTTGTTATCGTGTCGGCCGGTTTTATAGTATTATTATTGTTATTATTATATTATAGGAATTATTTATACTAAATGAAAATGATGCGTTATGATATCGGAAAACCATATTATTGAGTTAAGGCCAATGTCGAAGGTGTGACGAAATAATAAGTTTTCCCTTTCATGATCATCTTTCAAAAATAAGTAGTTACTAAATGGTTATTTAGAGGTAATTTAATCAATGAAAATTTGTACTAAAATATCTTTATTTATCATTTCTCTATGGAATTTGCTGGACGGAGCATAGACAACAAATGATTTAGCTTTACAAAGTACATAAATATTTAACAAAACTTAATGGTAATTAAAGTACAAATATCAATTATTATATCTATCTACAAGCTAACTAATGTAACAAAATGTACAAAAAAACCGATTAAATCAAAATTCCTCTCCTAGTAGCGAAAACATATAAAATAATATGAAACTTGTTAAATGCGATTTCATTTAAATTATTTAATCGAGCTACATACAATAAGTGCAGTTGATACGATACACATTGGGGTTTTAACACCGATAAGCGGAAACGGTGTGACGCAGTCAAAGTTGGAATTACAAAAATACGGCTTCGTTCCTATCGTTTGACATTATCGTCGTGTGGTCCAGCCTCCAGACGAGTGAACAAGTATCATTCATATCAACTTTTATCTATCAACAAATCAAATCAGCCCTTTGTCTTAACAATTCCAACCTCAGTTCATGTTCTCTCGCTGCCAATCTCAAGGCAGCTATACTTGAAGTCCTTACATCATCCACCGGTGGCTGCGGTGGTAGCCATTCACATCCAGGAGATATAGGAGGAGAAATAGAACGTGCTGGCGATCGTGTAACTTCGGGTGACAATTTCGGGGAATGTTCGGGCGAGAGCCGAGGCAGTTCCGGTATGGCTAGGTTAGCAAAGAGTGAGTGGAAGTGCGCGGGCGAAGTGGCGTATAGTGGAGCGCCGAAAAGCGGCGCCCGTGACAACGGAGGCAGATACTGGGTTCCGAACAAAGGTGTGCTAGCGTACCTGTAGGGATAAAATAAAATATATTAGGCAGTGTCTAGCTGCAGTTTCAAGATTGATAGGGATGACTGGTGCTAAATCGATAACTGCATTGCCTTGATAACCCTAGGAACTATTGCTTATTTAAATGATATCATTGATGTCAGCCTATAACGTTCCACAGGTTTATTACAATCGGGGCAGGGCACAGGCTTCTTACAATCACATAATCTTTTTAAAAAATCTTTACGATTATAGCTTTGACATCACCGACAGCAGTTATCCAGTATTCAGGTAACTAAAATTAAATCTGTGGTGTAGTGTCTGATTAAATTATTTTGTAAGGAACTGAGTGGCTGTTAACTAAACGGTTAGGTACTAATTTTTTCTTGAAAAATCAGATTCAAAATGGCTTACCTAAACGAAGCCAAGCTGTCAAAAGGTTTCCTCAGTCCAAAGCCCAACTGTGTGAGAGGATGTGGTGGGGCAGGCAGAGTTGACGTGGTCGGTAGCGGTTGTGAGGTACCGAGGTATCCGCTGTATGGGTGAGCGTGTGGTCCCACCTTCTCTTGCTTGCGCCACTTCGCCCGCCGGTTTTGGAACCATACCTGATAACAAAACTGTCTATTAGGAAGCTGAACTGAGTGTAACAATTAATTGTTTGTACAAACTGTACAAGTTGGTGTACTGTGCCCCAATGTTGCAGTGGGATGTGGGATGTGGGATGTTATATGCTAATATAGATCAGGGAATAGTTACTAGTTCCACTGTAAAAAAAAATCAACTTTACAAAAAATTGAAGTTATGAAATAAACTTTTTCTATAATAGAGAATGCTTAGAATCTCGTGGACGTGGACTCGTGATTCTAAGCACTCGTTGCATGGACTCGTTGTATAGAATGGGCAAAAAGGCGTAAAAATCCTAAAAAAAATTAAAATAAGGGAACTTCAATACTTCGATCATATAATGAAAAATAATAAATATGAGGACCTCCAAGTCATCAAAAAAGCGAGACCCAGGCCAGGCCCGGAAGGCGAAGAACATTCCTGCCAGTGCAACGGCACTCGAACACTATTCAGTGCTGCAGCTTCTAGAGTACAAATAGCCATGATGACTGACATCCTTTGTTAAAAGACAGCATTACAAGAAGACACGTAGGTTACACTTTTAGTCGATAATTCTCTATGCATTGTCCCCAAAACAAACAAAATAATGATTGTAAGTACCTTAAAGGCCCACTCTTATTTACTTAACATCAGCTGTAGGCATTTATTATCAGATATATACGTCTACTAACGAGATACAAGCTTCTTACGCAAAGCCGGAACTTAGTTATTTAAAAGTCATTGGAGTAGGACTATGACAACATTTTTCTTATATGGATGTAATTATAATTCAGTAATTAATACGTATTAGGATCAGAGAACTGATTAAAGCAATTAAGAAAAGATAGTTGACTAGATATTAATATCTGTTAGAAACTATGTTACGTGTGAAGTTCTAATTTGTAATTAATGCCCACTAAACTATCTACTATTTTCTTTATCACAAATAAAGTGGTTATTATAATATTTATTAATAATTATTAATAACAAAATCTTCTAAATATTTTTTTAATTTATAAAATTAATAAATTATGTACACATTTCATATTTATTCTGTCCTTTTAGTGTTTTTATAGAAAAAGATTGCGGCCGTAGATGAAGAAAGACAAATTTTCATTGTCCTACGTTAGGTGAAAAAGAATTACAAAGCATGAAATAGAAATTGTGACAGGATTATGAAATAGTGGAGAAACGCGAAAAAAATTATTGATCTCAAGAGGTCACGAAGTTCTACAATTTCATGACCTCTTGAGAGCAATTATTTTACGTACTTACGTACTGCAGAGAAAAGGGAAGGTAATATTGAAAAATTAGAGAACACGTGGATAATTGTGGAGACGCCTAGAGAAGGCTATTGTCAATTGTCTGAAACAGACACACTTATGTCTATAGACATAATAAAATATGAGACATATGGACATGTAAAAGTCAGCAAATGAAGGCTATCTTATGTTGCAAATTTAACATAAGTTAACACTTGTAATAACGTTGAAATAAAAACTACCTTTATGAAAGTCACAAAAATATATTTTTTATCATTACACGATATCAGAAGTACAATTACTTTTTGTGTTGAGAAATTTATAATGGTAACTGTTGAGTAACATGATCGATCAAACAATTGTAATAATTAATAATAACAATTATTATGCAATTCATATAATGATTATGTTTATAGGTTAAATGCAGTAATGTGCACATGCACGTATTAGCATAATAATTGTTGTATGATAAGACAAGTTGAGAGATAATGATAGACTGACAGTTAATAAATAATAAGGTAGGTATTTGTTAAGTAAAGGTGTTAATCTTATACAATAAATATTGAATGTGTATTTGTGGGAATGTAAATATTTTTCAAATCTATACTAATATAATAAAGAGGTAAAATTATGTGTTTGTATGTTGGGGGTAATCTATGGAACTACTGAACCGATTTCAAAAATTATTTCACAAATGGGAAGCTACATTATCCGTGTCTAATATAGGCTATATGTTATTTTGAAATTTTGAAAAAAAAGATTGAAAAAAACTCTTTACCGAAGCGAAGCGAGGGCGGATCGCTAGTATGTTATAACTGCGCAAACAACATGTGCCCTGTAATGGATTTATAATAATTGTGTTAGGTATCTATATAAAAATCAGCCGTTGCCCGCGACTTCGTCTTCGCCATCTACGATAAATGGATATGTGTTATAGGATTATTTGAAGAGACTATCAATGAACACAAAGTTTCAAAGCTTTTTTTTAATAGAACAAGTCGACAAACGAGCATACAGTAGTCCACCTGATGGTAAGTGGATACTGTCGTCCATAGACATCCGCGATACATGCCAACATCAGTCCCGAATGACAAACGGTAGCACGCCTCCGGATGCGCTGCCTACCTTTGCAGGTTAAGAAATAGATTGTGAAAATGGGGAGGAATAGGATGAGATGGGAATGGGCTCAGGCATATCTCACTCACTACCGAAACACTTACGTACATTGGGGAAGTACGATAAAGTGGAAAATGCATTTCAAGGTAGTCTTCTGTAAGAGAGGGGTAACGTGGCCTGTCGAGTGCGTCCAGCGGTTGTAAAATTCAATTTTCAACATTTTCAAAGAAAATGATTTGATAACTGTGGATTTTGGGCGACCCCTAAAGGTATACGTGAAATCATCCAGTATTTTTTGGGTGATACGTGAACAAACAAACAAAAATTCTAAAAACTTCAGTTTCTCTTACAGTATCATCTCTTTAATACGTAGCAATTACTTTTTCAAAAAGAATGGTATCGTTACTATTTTATGAAATGTGTAGATAATAAAAGTGTGAATATATCGATTGTTAAATTTCCAGCTTATCTTAGTTTCATCTATCGGGAACTTCCAAAAATACAAACTCATTACGCATTTTACCGCAACACGAGTATTAAATGAATTTATCTGATAGCTAGCCGTGATTGACTAACCATTACTGCATCGTTAGACCAATACGGGAAGGCGGTATATCGAGTTACCACTCGACATATACGGCACCTTGATCGGTACTGTGACCACGATTTGAGGCCAACAGCCGACAGTTATTAATCGTTTTAATCATCTTTAATAACCACTTTTCTGGTTGCGAAAGTTATTAAATTTCACCTTATGTTGTACAATTTAATAAGTAAGGCTCCATGTCGGGGTACGGCTTATGAGCATATCTTTCCCATAAAATGAAATGCATTTTTCTATAAAGCTTTAACAACTGAACGTAATAAGTTCACATCAATAAAAATACATTGAATTTCACGTTTGTTGTATCACATCTTTTTCATTTCACACACTATATTACATTACAAATTATTACACAAATTATTAAGTGTTTCTACACTACTAGATATAGATAGACCTCTCCTGAGGCACGTCACCACACTCAGTTTTTTAGCTTTTCTCATTCTGCCACTACCAGCAATTTTTTAAGTCATGGGTCTACTTAGCTGAAGGCAGATCTACACTACTTTTCCCGCTACGCGCCTTCCAATCGAAGCGTCGTCTACCCCGTCAGTGCTTCGATAGATATGACCAACCCATAGCCACTTCAGCTTATTGATCTTTTGAGTTACATCGAGTGAGTTACATAGCTAGAGGACGCACTGGTAGACTCTAGTTTTCAAACATTGTGGTATACTCAAGGAGACTAGGTAACACTTTTTATGAAATGCTGTCCCAACGGATGCATCTACCAATTTCTCGACTGAAGTTGGAATTGCCTAGCTTAATTGCCTGTCCGAAATTTAGTCTACAATGTCACTAGACAGAAACGAATTGACATCAAACATCAATAGATCAAATTAACAAACAATAAAAAATCTATCAATTGCAAAACTAGCTGAATAACTAATGAGATAAGAAAAACATGAAAAAAAAAAATGTCTTAATACTTGTTTTCAATTACGATAACCGTTAAAAATGCGGTTTACAAAATAATAAAAAACTTATTTACATAGTTACAAGTTTTAATACACAACTACTTAACAATTTACTTATTAAGTCGTCTCTAAGCATTATTATTACACATTACGGGAATGTCCTTTTAATTTTACGACATTATGGTTAGTCTAGTCATAAGCACCGTTTTGAACGTGAGAAAAGAAGGTAACGTTTACGACTGAGTTTTCATAGACGATATTTTTTATATTATTGTAAGCAATGATCGTTTCGTTTGTCTTTATTGATATTTCATGGAATCATCATAGACTATGTTTAACGTAATCATAAGTAGTGTTTGAAATAAAGGATCCTAATTTTCAATGCACCATTTTATGAAACTAAAAAGTTTGATTAGTTGACAATTATGTGATGTTTTAATGTAGTAACTTCTTACCTGTATTCTAGCTTCAGTGAGACCAATTTTTAGAGCAAGTTCTTCTCTGTAACAAAAAGTGTACGTTTTAATTAACTGCAAAATAGATACTTAATTATAATAAATAATACCAATATCTTATTATTTCAGTTCAAAGAGTATTTTTGTAAAACTTGTACATGTAAAACTAGATAACTGTACTGATCCCTAAATTAGTAAAATGCTTAAATAAAGCTATCCCTCAGTCACCCACGGGAGGAGATGTGGTGATGCTATTCTAAAGCCACAAGACTCCATACGGCTTATCAAACCCTATGTCCACCCATAGAACACATATACCAATTAACCAAGTTTTAGGCATTTAGGGGGGAGGGGGATAGGTTCACGCTGAAATCCAACAGCCGCTGGGCGCTTTCGACTGGCCTCGTTACCGCTTTCTCATAGAAGATTATTACCTTGAAATGTACTACATTTCCTACTTTATCGTATTTCCCCAATGTACGTGCGTGTTTCGGTTGTGAGTGAGATATGCTAGAGCCCATTCCTAACCCATGCCTCCCCATTTTCCCAACCCTTCCTCCGCATCTATTCCTATATTTTCAAATGTAGGCAGAGCATCCGGGGACATGCCAACATTTGTCATTCTGGACTGATGTTGGCATGTATCGCGGATGTCTATGGACGACTGTATCCACTTACCATCAGGTGGACTGTATGCTTGTTTGCCGCCTTGTTTCTATATAAAAGAAATGTCGGTCAACTTACCTAGTAAAGACATCAGGATAATGCGTCCTCCCAAACGCCTTCTCCAGCTCATCGAGTTGGTAGCTCGTGAAGGTGGTTCGGTATCGTCGCTGCTTCCTTCGAGGAGTGTCCTCATCATCAAACCCGGAGCCAGAACCTGGCCGTTCATGGTCGAGGGGCATAGGGTCCGGGGTGGTTGGGGAACCGGCTCCTGATACTCCCATGGTTGTTTTTTTGGTCTACAAAGGTGTGATGAGTGCTACGTATCTGGAACAAAAGATAAAAATTTTGATTGTAGCTAGTATTATACAAATTGTGATTTTAGTATCTAAATAGAAGAGTGGTAATGATATAGGTATTACGCCATTGGATTTCTACTTAATTAGTTAAAATATCGCCACACCTTTTCTTCCCGTGGATGTCGTAAAAGGAAATTAAGGGATAACAAAGTCGCTACCACGAGCCCTGAGGAACTACATTACCTCTAAAAGAGTGGACTCGCCAACTGGCTTGGCCAGCGTGGCATTTCAAGTCCCTACATCTCTTGTGCACAAACAATGTGCAAGAGGAAGCCCATGTCCAGCAATTGATAAAAAAGGGTTGATTACTGTTCAATCAGGGCTGTCACATGGAAAAAAGGAATGGATTGGGAAAATGGGGAGAGGACGGGATTGGAATGGCCTCTGGCACATCTCACTCACTACCGAAACTCGTACGTACATGGGGAAATACGACAAAGTAGGAAATCCAGTACATTTCGAGGTGAGTGAGAGAGAAAGATAACGTGGCCAGTCGAGTGGGCCCAGCGGCTGTGGGAATGCACCATTCACTCTCCCCGTACATATTGAATAAGTTAATAATGAACGCCAAAGGAGTTTGTATTGCTGTGAACGTTCGATTGGCCAATACTTTACTTGTAACTTAATGCGCGGGCAAACTGGCAGGCGTCACGTCACTAGTTAATGCAATTATACCTACAGCTGCACTAATGCGCCTGCATCAAACGTCAAGCACAATTAACTGTTCTATCATATTTCCGTATCTAGATTGTAATAAGCAAACATCCGCTTTTATACCTGCTATTCATTAAAAAAAGAGCTTTTAATAATTATAAAGCATAAGTTGTTTATGTGTAATTCACAGAGTTCGAAGGTGTTTTGAATGCTATTATAGATTACGTACATGGGCAGTCACCTTCTAAAGTCGGAAAAGGTTCAACAATTATCTTTCTTTTTTCTTTTATAAATAAAAGGCGGCAGACGAGCATTCAGTCCACCTGATGGTAAGTGGATACTGTCGTCCATAGCCATCCGCGATACATGCCAACATCAGTCCAAAATGGCAAACGTTGGCACGCCCCGGAATGCGCGGGCTACCTTTGCTGATTAAGGAATGGGTTAGGAGAAAGGGTTAGGAAAAATGCCGAGCGATAGGATAGGATACGATGGGAATGGAATCTGGCATATCGCACTCACTACCGAAACACATACGTACATTGAATAAATAAGATAAAGTATGGAGTATGCAGAGAGGTAACGTGGCCAGTCGAGTGCACCCAGCGGCTGTGGGAGTGCAGTGTGCACTCTCCCCCTACTATACTCGGCCATAGGCAATGGCGATGAACGGAGAAACGTGGCGATCACAATACAAGTATATCAGCTATGTTCGGAGTGATACGAATTCCTATATCTCCTATATCTCCAAAGGTAGGCAGCGCATCCGGGGGCGTGTCATCATTTATCATTTTGGACTAATGTTGGCATGTATCGCGGATGTCTATGGGCGACAGTATCCACTTACCATCAGGTGGACTGTATGCTCGACTGCCGTCTTCGTACATAAAAAAAAAAAAAAGACTGTTGACTTACAGAGCTCCATAATCACCAATTATAATAATCCATGACTATTTATCCATGACGCATTTATTTCATTCCGTTAAAGCACTGATACTCCATGGTGGATTATATTACCTACATTACGTCTACTAATACCTTCTTAATAGCATGGAACGGATACGTCCTACAATGGTAAATGTACCAACACTTGATCAACCTAAGAATTTATTCGTATGTACGCAAAATTCACAAGCCTTGCTTAGGAAGTAGGAGCTACTTTTTGTTAAAACTCTGCTAAAGCACTGCCTCTCTGTCTCCCTTCTGTCTCCCTGTATAAAGCCACGATCGACGTTTCATCTTTAAATTTAATATCTATCACTGATTTTTACAATAACCACAGCGATGAAAAAACATCGATACGTCTACACTTATTATATAAACCATTTGAGCATTCACTTGATTACATACATATATATATTGCGGTATATGTCGATATATTGTAGGTATATTGCGTTTACAAACGTATTATTGCAGTAACTGTAACGTTCATATTCGTTGATATACGAGTACGTTTGTACTGTAACGTATAGAGGTGTCTCGCCAGATTCGAAACGTCGCATTCGTAATTCGAGATAAAACGCGCTTTGAATTTCAAAAATTAAATTGTGTTTATTTTTTAATCACTAGCTCTACCGTAATCAGCCCTTTTCACATCCACTGCTTGTACTGTAATAAAACTTGTACTTACTGTTGCCGATTCTACAAGTATTGGGCTATCTAGGAAGACAAAATTTGTTAGGGGCCCGCTTTTTGCAGTCCTGTTCTGCATTTGAATTGTCAATGTCCCAGAAATTAGTGTTTCATAGTTGGCAACCCTAGTTACTTTGTATTTGTGGTTGGCGCCATCTAGCCGCCCATATAATATTGGGTTGAAAAGGATTTTGCATTTATTCAAACGCTCAATTTGACAATACTTTCCCCTTTCTTTTTGTTTACTAATCCTCTTTTCACTACCCCCTAACCCCTCACTTCCTTCTTTACCTAACCCCTCACTTCCTGCTGAGGGCTTTGTCCTCACTGACCCTACATTAAAGCCTGTGTGAAGGTAGGTTTAAACAAAATCGTTACAAACAGTGGTCGGTGACTGAGCAGCAAAAAACACGCTGCTTGGACGCGCTCGGCTGACTGCAATGCGTAGACACAATAGAAATAATTAATTTCAATACTATATTCCAATAATAAATAAAGAACTTTTACTTTATGAAAGTAAAATAGGAATATAGATAGATAGATGAAACACTAAAACAAAACAAGACAGTAATAGACATTGTAACACATGAAATGCATAACAAGCGGGTCTTGGCGCTAATAGCGACCTCTGCCAGACCAACTTTGAATTAGAGAGTTGACAAAAATAACTACATAATATAAATATCTACTTATAAATATACCTACATAGTCTTTTTACTAACAGTTATACAAGTTCATATTAAAAAAATTGGACCATCTTGTCTGAATTTAAAAAAAATCACTGGATTTCATAATACATACGAGTATTAACATAGGTAATCCCAATCATTATAATATATGTTCATGTATAGAAAGAAATTCTTGGGTACAGAGAGTATTAATTAGGTTATAATATCACAGGATGGCGTAATTAATATTTTATGGGTTGAAACTGTGCCATCCTAGGGCAGGGATGCTCAAACTTATGTTATCGGCGATCTACCGCAATACATCTGCATGTGTTTTATCTATAACTATTGGGAGATATCGATTTCATGGGTTATAGTATAATATAATAAGATACACAGAGGACATTACAATTACAAAACGAATGAAAATGATGAATGAAAAGCGTTTCAATAAAAAAAAAATTAAACTAAGGAAGCAGAATAATGATTAAGTAAATGAATCGGTGAGTCACATAATGGCAAGTAGATACCAATGACATAACTTGTTTAACAAATCAAATAATTAGTAGATAATAATTATTACTCGTTGTAGGTACACTGAGCTGAAATATTGTTTAATGTACTTTAGTTAGAGAAAATTATTGAAAAAGTTAATAAATATTGTAAATTTGTAGTTTCTATTCACTTTAATGTTTCATCTTTCACGTTTTATGAATAACTAGCGACCAGCCCTCGCTTCGCTTCGGTTTATAAGCGTTGATTTTTTTCAATTTTTTTTTTTCTAAATTTCAAAATAAAATATAGGCTATATTAGACACGAATAATGTAGCTTCCTATTTGTGAAAGAATTTTTGAAATCGGTTCCGTAGTTCCAGAGATTACCCCCAGCATACCCACAAACAAACACAATTTTACCTCTTTATTATATTAGTATAGATATATAAACTAGTAAATAACTAAAAGTATTATAAAACGTAAGTTAAGTACCTGTAGGACCTGTAGGACCTGTAGGACCTGTAGGACCTGTAGGACCTGTAGGACCTGTAGGTTACACAACTGGTAGGACTTGTTAAAAAAAATATTCTACTCAACTATCAACTCTAGCATTGGAAAATTGTTTTGCCACAGAGCAGAAATAACTTAATAGTGGTATCTCGCATATGTACTTAGTTATTCCTAGAAAGCTAATGGTATCTCTTTATGCTGTTCTTTAAGCAACGTTTAAGTATTAATACATACATAACATGTGTATACACATCGAAGTGTTAGTTTTATGTAAATACTGTTATTGACTGTACTAAAAAGTGCGAATTTATTTTAATCAAACCGCAATTACAACGGTTAATTAACTAGATACAGAAAGCTAATTAAACTGTAGTTTAATTGCATTTTATTGCCAATTAATCGGCAAATTTATTCGAGATACCTTACCGGGTTATGTAAACTTGCCTCGAAGTGTACTTACCTTTCACACTGTCACACAAAAAACGCAGTTCTTACAACATGATTAAGTCTAAATTAGTTTAACGGTGGAAAAAATAACTGTGCACGAATAAATATGGCATAAATTAGCGATGAAATTGAATTTATAATTTCGGGAAATAAATCTAGTGTTTCCGTTTATGATGGTACAGTGTACAGCTAGCAGGTGGTACAGTGTACAGCTAGCAGGTGGTACAGTGGGGCATTTGTATTTTATGATATTTATAATCTATACAGATCATAAAACAGTAAAAGGGTTAATTCTAAACATATTAAATTTTAATAAATATTGTGAGGTGATTTTAGAAGCTACAGAACCCAAAACAGTAGAATTTTTGTCTATATGTTTGTCTGTATGTCTGTTTGTTACCGCAACACGGAAGATCTACTCAACGGATTTTGATCAGATTTTCACTAATGTACAGCTAAACGTTCGGAAGGAAAACTGGTATATGTGTCATCTTCATATTATTATGCCACATGGAAGTTAAGATAAAGAGGAAAATTAAAAAATGACAACAGAATTAGTCAACAGATTTCTAATGGATTTTAAGGAGGTTTTCACTGTTTTGTAGCTCAATATCCAGTCTAACGACAACGCCAACATATCATCCTTAAATGCGTTGTAAATCGGTTTAGTATTTAATCCTTGAAAATAAAAATGTTTACCTCAATTATTTCATGAAATGGGATTCATTTGTCATTGTTCTATTATCTTATAATAATATTTTGAAATTATTCTCCATATTGTAAATAATATTACAACTGGCCAGTGTTAAATGTCATTGCTATGAAGTTACGAAGTTCTAACATTAAAATATCTATGTTAATTATCTTGATTATCTGATTATTTTTAATATGTTCTGCCTAAGGTTGAGAACAGGATTCTACAACAAATATATCAAAAAAATACAATATTTTTTTACGTGTGAAACAATTTTACATAAGAAGTATTATTTACACACGAATGTCTTAAAAATATATGGCATTTTCTTTAGAATGAGATTAATTGTAGGTACCATTGTACGTGCAGAGTTTAAACAAACAATGCGTATTTCGAGTGGTTGTATCATTTGGCACAAATTGTATCTCAGGATCTACAGCTAGTATCGCAATGTGGAATAGACAGAAAAAGACTTTTTTTTTCTGAGTACAATGTGATTAAAGAACAAAAAGTGATATAAGTCGAGGTGTGCCGGTAATCACAGGACACAAGAGACATTGAGAATGAACACTCACCATAAGACAATACTCGTATACTCGTGTCATTTACCTTTAAGAGTCATTGAGAGAGAATAGGAAACTTTTAACTTACTATCTATTCAAAACACTTTCAGTTTCCAAAGAATTTTTTTTATACTCTTAAATCCTTAGGATACAAAAACTTCTAATGTTATCTAAATCTTGGGTTACTATTTTCTTTTTTTAATATTTTTTAATTATACTTAAACTTAAGTCGATTCTTAATCTTTTAATCCTTTAAGTTTTCCTTAAAAATGATAAGTTAAGTAATTTTGCAAACATTACAGAAAGGTCCTTTCCTAGGATATGAGTGTGGTCATACTTAGTTCCAATTCTAATCATTACTGTAATTTCATTATCGTGTGTTGGTCACTTTAAGAGCGGTGGTAGCTTAGCAGTATCTATTCTCGACTAGTGTTCGATCCTCTCTCTCATCTTGCCCCCCCTGGCCCATTGGCTGGCGTTGGCTGGCGACGCTCTTGGTCCTCCGCATGGTCGAGAATCAAAGAACATGTGGAGCGTGCGAAACGAAACTAATATGCACCTATCCGCATTGAGTCCACGTGGTAAATTATGACCCGAAATTGCCCCAGTGGTTGCAAGGAAGGCCTGTGCCCTGCAGTAGAACATTGTAGCCTGATAGCGATAAATTATGTATTGTATGCATACGGCTGTTATATATGGTTTTCATAGAAACCTGTTGTAATTTTATATGCTTGGACACCGACGGAGCATAACTGATGAGTTTCTTTTAACCCGTATATAATTAGATATCGAACCTAAATACTCTATTCCAATTGAACATGAACACAATTAAGTCAGCTGTTTATTTTCAATTTATCAATTAAAATTGTACTGATAGCTCTGAAATTAGTAGCTATAGTTTACAAATGGTTAGACGATACGAATCTACCATAAATGGCTGTGGTTAAGGCATTTCATCTATACCTATGAAGCGTGAAGGCACCTGCGTGAACATCTGCCGTACGCGTCAATAGTCGCGCGTCTAACTTTGCCGGTAGATAGATAAACTAGGCCCATAAAGTGCTCTTCCTTCTTAGGAAGTCACGTCGGTGGCTCGTCGGTAATTGTAATTTGTCGCCTGATGTTTATGTTACGCATCACGTTGATATGATAAAAATGTGGCTTTATTGGCGTTTATTCCTCAGTCAATAGAATATATGAGTTGACAAATGGTTATTATTAAGATACACTGAAAACGGAAAGACTAATACTTAACGACAAAGACACGACGGAGACACGACAAATTCTATGATGTCGCGAAAAGGGTGGCGAAGCTTAAATGATAATGGGCGGGACATATAGCTTGGAAGCTTGGAAGTGCGAGACTGGAGACCATGGGACAAGATAAGACCTATTGGGAGATCGCAAATGGGATGTAAAGGTGATATTAGGAGTGACGGGCAGCAACTGGACTCTTACTGCCCAAAATTCGGAATAAGCGTAGAAAGTTTACGCAGGCCTACACCAGACATTTGGTCGAAGAAAACTAAAAAAGAAGGAAGAAATGGTTAACATCCGCCCTGGTGTTAAGCCAAACATAATTTTACAGTACTTTTAAAGTTTTTCGTCAAAGCTTTATAAAGCGAATATAGGTAACTATTATGAACATGTAATCGGCAAAAATGAAATGTTCGTTACAAAACATACGTTTTGTAACGAACCGCGTCAACCGCGCAGTTTGAAATTATTACGTAAATCAACTTAAACTTCTATTTGGTTTTCCCTAAAATTTAAAATAAACCAGATCAGTGAAATTCTGTCAAAAGACAGTGCGGCAGAGGTTGAAAAAAGTAAATTGGCCAGCGACACGGTCCACCGTTTCCTCGTTGCAAATTGTAAAAAATTCTAGTAAATTAAATAAAGCAATCAAAAAGTGGATTTTAACGCTCCACTGGCCTTGCTGTGAATATCGGAATATTAGCCATTGATTGGGTTTGCCGAGCGAGTAATCGGCACATTGTCAGACAAACTTTTTTACAATTAAGTTAGCGGTATCGAGTTCATTTGCCTCTGAGTTTGTTGTATAAGTTGTCTCCAGCAGTTTTTGTTCCACTTCTTCGGTTGCCTTCTCTCCCACTAAGGTATTGTGCTGATTTATTACTGTATTTGTTTTGAGGATCACCTGTCGAGTGTCTACTCAATCAGTTTGAATCTTGACTTGTGAAATAGGTATATAGCATAAAAAACCTGTTTAATAAAAATGTTTTAAAAGCCAAGCAGAGTGAGCAGATGACACGAAATAATTGACAATAACTTTATGAAGGGTCTAAAGATTGTTTGCTAAGGAAATTAGTTAACTATCACGGCCTTGCTAGATAAAATACAGAGAACGTTAGCTGAAATAGACTATTAACAAATTAAAATATTGTAGGTCTAAAATCACTTTTGTCGTTAGATACTTATACAATTCTTATCCAACCGTCAGATGCTACAACCGCTAATACGGCAACTATTTACACTTCATAACCATACCATGTAAATTGAAATTGAAATAACTCAAATATGGTATCCAGTTATGGCGCATTTATTAATTATTCAATTAATAGTACAATACGATGCGGAGCGGTTGCTCGAGACGGTGTGTTTCAATTAATTCTCCAGCAATAAATATTCGTGAATATTGCAATAATTTAAAACGTTATTATTGAATAACTCGATATCCGTTACAGGTGTAAAACGGTTGTAATGAAAGACTTTAGTGTAAAAGCCTTTAAGACAGAGAATTTTATGAGTATCCTTGGTAAAATATCTATTAATGGTTTTAATACATTCTCTAAAGGAATCGGTAATATTTTAACTGAAACGTTCAATTTTAATAATTTAATTTAATTCTTGATTTAAAATGAAAATAGCTACTATTTTTATTACATTTCGTATTTAATACCCAAGATATAATGGGTGGTGCTACCGGTGAAAGCTTATTTGTTTCACAATCTTGTTAACTTCGTCAGTGTACACAGAAGTACATTTGCCATTGTTAAAAACTAAAACAGGAGATCAAAGATCATGTTTAATGGAGCGGGAAACAAAAAAAACAAAATTTAATCGGCGCCAGGCGCCGGCCGTATCGCCTTAAATCCTATTAATATTCTGATTCCTCCGGCTCCACACTATAAGGATCCTAATAAAAACAAGATTATCCGCACTCCGTCCGTGTAGTCGAATAAATGTCATTACTGTTTAACTTGGTGATGTGTTATGAACTAGACCTATTATTATTATTACTTATTACGGAAGTTCATTAGGTATCTATAAATCTGGAGTTAGAGTAAAAGTCATAGATTTGAAGTATATAAGAAAAATGAAATATTCAAATTAGTATCTGAAGTCGCATTCCCTACTATAATTAGTTTATATTCATTGGTTCAATAAACTGAACAGCATTATTGAAATAGGGTTGGTATGTGGCAATGTGGTACCTACTCTAGTATCTACTCATGGGATTTACCCAGTTTAAATCATCCCTAACATAAATCATAGTTTCATTTGTTTATTTTCCTGTTGACAGTTGAGACTGTTGTTCCTGTTCCTGTTTTAACAAATATTGTCTCTTTGTTTAAACGTACCCTCATTCGTTGTCAGTTTCTTTATCCAAATCATACCGGATTTTTATTAATCTCTTTACAAGTACGTTCACAATAAGTTATTATAATCTAAGTTTTGCACTTCATACTTTATCAGTGGCTCTAAGAATTCGGGGATTAAACGTTTTTGTCCATTAGGGATAGGCTTAAGTGTTAATGGTGGCTCGGATTATATCGCTTGAGCTGAAGATAAGAGCTGTAAGTGCCTGACTCATCCGTCCCCTGACTGATGTCTGTCTACTGGATCACCCTGACATTTCCCTCTTAATACAAAAACACAACGTTCAAAACCGCTTAACACTCTCGTGCCACAACCGTTTAAGAACAATGCATCTTTCGGTTGGTAAGAAAATTATAGAGTCCTAATCCAAGGGATTAAAAGTTGTTTTTGAATGGTTTTTATTTATTTTGTTAAAGTAGATACGATTGTTTTGCTTGATTTGACTAATTATCCTTTTGTTCTAAATAGATTGGCCTAAAGTGATTACCTCATATTAGTAGCCTACACATTTCGAAAAGTTTAATTAAAAACTTTAAATTATTCATCATCTTCCTATCACTACCATAAATGTTCATAATCTACTCCTCTATATTCATTTTCTGCCATCATGTCTGATCGGTTATTACATTGATTTTCTAACAAATAATTATGTCACATTTAATTTGCATCGTTTCCAAAGTTAATTACTACACCAAGGTTCACTTTGACAGGTTATAATATAACTGACTAATAATTCTATTTAGATTTAATTATTAATATTAAATACTTAATTTTATTTATTATTATTATTTTTTACTTACAAGTTACGTAGGTAATTGTAAGGCAATAGGTATATTAAATTTCAAATATAACTATTGTTATTTAAGTACCAAAACAAGATTCTGTAATTTCATAACCGATCATTTAAAAAAATCATCAAGATACCAAGCAGTTTGGATGCGTATCTACTTTCCTATTACAAAGGCCGCTGGTAGCTCTGAGTAGCGTGTAATGAGAAACCAGAATGTTAATTAAGATCTAATTAAGTCTAATACAATCAACAATGCTGCTCGCGTACCGGAGGCATCCGCAAGTCATCACGAGGGATCTTGACTAGTTTTAAAGGACCCCCGACCTTCACACGTAGACCCCTCCGAGACCCGCATGATATAGAATGGAGGGAGGAGCGGAGGTTCAATTGATATGGAAACTTTAATCGAATTGAGATCGGCCAACCCTTTAGTAAAAAATTGGTTAAAACTACACTTTACGAAGTCTATTGTGATGTGAGAACTCAATTTAGTGAACATTGTGCCGATGTAGACGTGAGATCAGTTGAAAGGGTAATAAAGATATCCAAAGAAGTACCTAACATCGGTAATTACAAACCATTCTCGAGAAGGATAGGATGCAATACATATAATAACAGGGAAAAAACATATTATTTGAGATTGTATTTCCCGATTACGTTACGAGTATATTGCCGATGTTCTTAATTATATTATATTTGTTGTTTTAAACATTACCCGTTTGAAATTGCATCACAAAATATTATTAGGAAAAAGGGGGTTAATTAATAAGGAAACAAGAGTTTAAAAAATGTAAATACGAAGGAATAAAAATTAAGTTGTTAAAAATCCCTTAACTTCACTTAGGTGTTTTAATAAATATCATAAGATTTCATATCTACACATTACACCACGTTAACAAAGTTATTCCCCGGAATTTAATGCCTATTTTAGTTTCGTTTCCAGGTCAAAATTAACAATAGTTGAATGTCTAAAATAATTTATTGACCATATATACCTACTTGTTTTATTGGGTTCTTGTAGCCGCCGCTGAGAATAAAAGGTACTTATATATAATACAAAAATAAACATTTACCAATATCTATAGGAATAATGACAATGGACGACACTTGAATGGTTACGATTCACTAAAAGCATTATAAAATCATGATCAATGACATAAAATACACTATTGTTGTCGATTCATGGATTTCTAACAACTTTTATAGAGCATAAAATATGGATATAACATTCAGAACTGACCATAATACAAGCTATAAACAAAATTAACAACACAAGAACCCCTGCTGCTTTCAATTTTGAACCTGACATCGGCCCTAATTCAATAAAGCAATAAAATTCACCTAATTATGCAAATGCTTCTAAAATATCGGGCATTATGCCTTTTTTGACTCCAAAAAATATGATCGGCGCCGTCAAGTAGGGTTGTAAAGCTTTGATTAATGAAAGCAGATTATTTGATTAAAATTACGACTTAATATTAATACTTAATTGTTAGTTTTAATTAGTAAGGCAATGGAAGGCGTGATAAGGAATGATTAATCAAATTATTTGATATGTTAATTTTAAGTTTACGATTAAGTAAGTTGTAAGTATGTTAAATTAATTAAACTTTTTACGAGAAAGTGTAGACTGTAGTTAGACAGTTATTTTATAGTAATTAATGCCGTGTTTATTTTACATAATGTTTTTTTATTTCATACATAGATAAGGAACAAAAATCGATTCAAAGATAGGTAGGTACATTTACCCAAGTGACATTGGAATTTAGATTAATATACCTACCTAATTATTAATTAGAATTAGTAATTAACTGTTCCCATTATTAGAACTATAAAATATTGCGTTAAAATGTGAACAAAAAATAACAAAAAATAGTAAAATGAATAATTCATTGAAATAATTTTAAGTTTAGGTATAAATTTTGATTTCGCACTTGTACACATTTAAAATTTCACATTGTAATGTTTAAAATGTTACCTCACTGCCGCAGTGCAATTTAATCGAAAGACACTTACCTCGATCAATTCACACCAACGAATTCCGAAAGATTTAACAAGTCCTTATAAAGCACGAAATGAGAACACGAATAAATTAATGTCAATATACGCCACAATTTACATGATACCCCGTGACGTCTCGAACAACAACAAAGCAATAAACTATGACACTCCAACGCCTTCGATCGACTGCTAGAGAATAAAGCCGGCTTACTCCGGTCGCCTACGTACCGCTTAAAAAATATAACAAAAAAGTAGCGGGCCTAAGCCACTCCCCTGCGGTACGCCGGCCAATGACGATGCGACAATGCAGCGACGGGTGTGAGGGTGGACCAGAATCAGTTTATACGTCCCCACTTCGATACCGCTAATTGACTTTATCAACAAACCGACTTTACTGGCTTGAGTCACGATATATGCGTTTGTCTGCCGTGTCAAAAGTCTAACTAAGGTCCACGAGCGTGGTAATTAAGAATGCAGCGATTTAATGGCTGATTTGAGCTTGCAAGATATTATTCAGACATCCACAGCAAGAGTATACAAAAGTAGGTATATTGTGTACCTAGATTATAACTCTAGTTAAATTCTATTAATTTCTTTGAATAGGATGTCGCAACAAATGCTATTAATATTTGTAGGTACTATTTATGTTGACAAAATTAAGAGGTATTAGTAATCTGGGATTTTATTTACATTGTTGTACCTATAGGTAATTTCGTCAAGAAACTTATGAATAAGTAGGTAAATGATGTTAATAATATAGTACCTATACCTACAGAAAAAAAATATCCCAGTGGGTATAAGATTAATACCTACATATTATACCTACCTACCTTCAAAATATCTTACTAGGTAGGTACTAAGTAAGGATATTTTTCAATTCGATTTTGTATTCCATTTCGATTAAGATTTTTGGATGTTATTATTTTGGATATTTTCGAGTTTAGAAAAATAGTTAGAGTTCTTTCGGTCGGGCGCAAAGCCTAAGTAGTTAAATGACTAAGGGCTTATTTCACGACCATCGGCTAAAGTTACGATTCGTTACTTAACAATTACCTATGACTAATCGGCAATTAAGACTGCCGAGAATCTCCGATCGATTTCACCGATTAGCGATACCTACTTGGACTATGATGCTACAATTACAGGTCACTTTAATTGTCGGTTAGCTTAATCAGAACTTTACCTACTCAGAGATCATGAAATAAGCCCTAAGTCTCAGAAAGACTAGGTAGCATAAAGGTTAAGTTACAAAAAGACAAGATCACAAAACGGTTAAATCGTAAAACGTCTATTTAGCATAATGACTACACACGGTAGCTACCTACATAGGTAAGTAAAATACAAAAATTATGTACCTACTTGTGCTCTATGTACCTACCCTTACATTAAGTTTTTGGATTCATAAGCCGTACCAGATTGGTCAATATAAAATAACGTATTTTTGAAACATTTTGTAGTTTACTTTAAAATTAGTAAAGTAAATAAAGACATTCGTCAAAGATTAAAGTAAAATACCGACATAAAATATGTTTTTTTGCATAATTTATAACTAAGTATATGTATCTACCTACAAAATTGTAATTGGTATCTAGGATTATGAGCTAGGCCGTGTATTTAATGCGCCTAGTGCTCGAATATGATGCAATAAATTCCTTAGCCAACTTTCAACCGCTGAAAGCCGTATTAGGTATCCAATTAGAAGTCATGAAATCTCTATATAGAGTCGGCGAACACAATTTATTTGTCGGCGTCGGCGTCTTTGCTCTAATTACACCTAAGGCTATAAAACTTCCCGATGTCTGTGAGTATATTGCAACTATGTACTCTCTCCTCTGCATGCAATGCAGTCTGGATCAACTTCTTAATTAATTTAGTTTGTGATTTAATCAAAACATTTTAGGGTTTTATCAATTTCGTTTTTATTACAACAGTAGCGACTCGTCCTGACTTCCGAAACAAATCATCTGCTTCTTAAAAGTGAAAGAATTTTCAAAAATCGGTCTTGAAATTTTTAAGTTAACGTCTTACATGTAAACAAACAGAGTTTCTGTTTAAAATATTAGTTACAAAAATCCAGAAACAATATTTTGATCTATTGGACCAAATTCTAGATTCTAGATTAAGTAGACCGATGAAAATGTTGCGCAATTTCACGTTCAGTTTGTTTGAAAGAAAAGACAGTGATAAAAGTCAATTTTTAAATTCACAAGTTTTTTATGGAAAGTAGACGGCACAGTCCACTTGATGGGAAGTGGACCCTGTCGTCCATGGACATCCGCGATACATGCCAGCAGCAGTCCAGAATGACATACGTTGGCACACCCCCGGGTCTGCCTTGAAGATATAGGAGTGGATTTGGAGAAAAGAGCGAGAAATACGGAGAGATACGATAGGATGGGATGGAAATGTGGTACCATTACCAACACTAAAACTACCAAATCCCTCACTACCAAAACACATACGTACATTGGGAAATAGGATAGAGTGGGAAATCTGCATGTCAAGGTAGTCTCTGTGAGAGAGAAGTAACGTGACCAGTCGAGTGCGCCCAGCGGCTGTGGGATTGCAACGTGCACCCTCCCTCTCATAAATTAAAAGTTTTAGAATGTTTTAATCAAATCCATTCCTATATCTCCAAAAGTACCTAGGTAGCGCATTCGAGGTCGTGCCAACGTTTGTTATTCTGGATTAATGTTGACATGTAGCGGATGTTTATAGGCGACAGTATCCACTTACCATGAGGTGGACTGTATGCTCGTTTGCCGACTTCGTCCATAAAAAAAGTTTCGGCCGTTTATTGTACTTCCAATTTTATTGGAACTCATTATACAAGCCTTTGAACTCATTATACATTATTACGATATCACATTATCGTCCAGATATAAATCCATGATAATACCTGTTAATTATTTTCAAATTAACTGGACCTGAAAAAGAATTTTTACAAAAAGTACCCAAAAACCTTCTAGGGTAGGTAACATGGAACACCGCAACCAAATTGACGCGGCGGATCACGAATCGCGATGTTAGCGTGAATAAACATATACATAATAATATACTGAGAGAGAAATATAGGTACGTTGTCCTTTGTATATCTATAGGTGGAGATTTAACTTCCCGGTTAAGTATTAACAATGTCATTTGTATATGAATAATTGTATAATAATTTAAAATTTATCTTGTAGTAAATATACGAAAAAAACCGTTATATACGAGATAATTCAACCTATCAGCATTAAAATCAAACTTTCCACAAATCAAAATTAAGCAAACGTTAATAGCAACAAAATCATCTTACCCACAATTATCCAGCCGAAACCGCGATGTAGGTAATTAAAACTATTAAAATGACATTTGGCGCTCATTCGAGAGAACCATCGCGTGAGCAATCCCACTTTAATAATGTGAAATCGCTTTACGGGTCGTTATTCTAACGTAATATTTCAGTAATTGTTTTGAAACATTGTATGTAGATCTGTAAGGCAATCTACAACGTTTTGCAAGTTTGTGGTAGGAGGAATCGTATCGGCATCGTATCTGTATTGGCTCAGTTAACCTATCTCTTTGTTTTGTATTCCATGATTCTCATTATCTACTATTCTTTGCTTCTCCCGTTGTCTCTCATTTTTTACTTGTTTTCCTATTATTTTCTTAGTTAACCCATGTCTTGTTTTGTATTCAATGGGTTTCATTATCTGTTAATCATTGATTGTCTAACTCTATTCTTTACTTTCTTTTCCCTTTTTTCTTAATCTGATAATCCATTTCTTTTGCTTAGAGACATCATTATACGTAGGGTAGATTTATACGTCCTATTCTATTATCTAGTTCATTCATTCTCCTTTTTCGTTTTAATTTTTCGGTTCCTATTTCTATCTCCTTTTTTTTTCGTAGTTTAGTTATTTTTTTTTACTTTCTCGACATAATTCGTAGACTAAGGAACTATTTATAGAAACTTGGGAACTAGAATATAGATTTATAGACATTGCTTTTTATAATTTAGCTTTTTATCCAAGTTATAGAGCAGAACGTACCTATGCAAAACTATGATTTTAAACGTGTCCAAAGACGTCAACAATATTTATAACGTAATTCATGTCTTGTACTTGAACATCATTTCAAATACCTAATTCTCTTATAATGAAATACAATCATAATAATATGAATGTAAATAGACACTGAAAACCGATGAGTGCTGTGCACATGATTACGGAATAACTAGGATTTCCTCCCACGCCGAGTAATTACATGAACGACACAAATTACAATGTAATAAAGAGTACAAAACAAGTTTGAATAAAGGCTCATTTAGATGAGGCAGGTTTAAATAAATTATTCACAGATATTATTCATGAACCAAGTTTAAGAAGTAGAAGCTGTAAGCTAAGCTGTAAGAGATTATAAACGTTTTACAGATATAAACGCTCTTAATAATCTTCATAAAAATTGACTATCTATAGTTAAACAAACTTATATTCCTAAATTCCTAATTTGTTACTTCTTGCTTTCATAATTATTTTTTGCTTTCATAATTATGTATGACATAAGTATAGGAAGTGTCTCAATTTTATGTAGTTCGTGGTAAGTTAACTTCTTCAAAAAGCCAGCGTTCGAGTTGAGAAAACACTTCTTGACTTTAAAAACCTAACACGTCCAAATGAAGCCTTAATTCTTTGTCCTTGCTTGACGCTACAGTTTTTTGAATCACACGAATTATTACTAACAACGTAATAAGCGCCAGGCAGGTAAATTGGCCCATATTTAATTTTGGGAAAATGTTAAAATAAACGTTTTTATTTGTGTAAATAACACAATAAAACCGCCGCAGCTATTACGCGGCACGAAATTTGTGCTCACAAAATTACATAGATAAGATCTGTGTCGCCATAATTGTTATTTTGCTGTCGTTAGTGCCCTCGATCGTGTAAATTCAGTTAGGGGATATGATTTAAAAAAAATTCAATATGCAGGTTTTTGTTCTGACCGGAAATGGACGCGTCAGAAAAAATTACGCACGTCCGTTCACTGGATTCATATTTATTGCACTAACGGTATGTAATTAGCCAGCAAAAGTGATACAACAAAGACACCGATATTTGTTTCCGATGGCCATTAATGTGACAATATTGAAGAGTGCGTGGAATTAATGAAGAAGTATCGTCAAATCGCCGAAAATCATTGCCACCCCAACTTACACTTCAACAAATAAGTAATTGAGTTCATTTTCGTCTCAAAGTATTTTTTTATTATGGTTCACTGAAGTGTCGAACGGGCGCCTAATGGTGTCTATTTGCGGTTTTCCGAATCAATCGTTTTTTATTATTTTTTGTTCAGGTCACCCGAACTCCGGATGTTACAAACGGCTTGATTCTCTGGTCACTGTAGTTTCCGTTTTTTTTAGCCGTATTTTAGACTTAATTTAAAATAAATTGCTGGGGACGTTCACTCCGTCTTGTTATTTACGGTGTCGCGATGAAGAGTCATCGGTGTTTTTTAATCGAAATGTACGTGGGTACAGTCAACCTCGCAAGTGAAATAAGTAGTCTTATATGGACAGGTAGCTAAAGTATGTAAACGAAATGTAAAAGAAGATTGATTATATTTTATGAGTCATCCATAATATGATTCTAATAAGGCCGCACTCAATGAACTCTCACCAGGATTCCCTGTGTGGTGGGTCCAGAAACATATGAAAGACAAGAACACCACCCAATCTCAAACAAACATTTGTCTTTACAAAATGAACGTCGGACCGGGAATCAAACCTGAGGCCTTTTAATCAGCAGGCAGGGGCAATACAAATTCGGCTAATCGGTAGTCAAAAGACTAGATTTTAGAAAAATAAACTATAACGTATGCCACATGAGCGAAGCTAGCGCGGATTATTGACGATATTTGTTGAAACATTAATAGGCAAATGTTTAGAGATTTTTACAATGTAATTTTTGTAGGTAGGTACTGTGTTTATTTTTTTGTTTCATGTACAATAAAATAAATAACATAACTTAATATAATAGGATTTAATCACAATGAATAAAAATCCTTTTGTTTATTTTATTACTCTAGCAATGAAACCCTAGTTTAATTCTAACCGATTACAATCGAAAACTACTACTGGACAAATATGTATTGATTTAAATGTTTTTAATTACCTATTAGATACTGGATTCAATGTTTAGTCAATAGCGTCCCACTGCAAAGCATATGCCTCCTCCGATAACCACGAGGCGGATTCCAGGCCATAATCCAACAACAAAATAATAAATATAATTTTTCGCGTGATACCTACACATATAAAAACTATAAAAATCTAAAAAAAGTGCAGTGATCTCATTAGCTTACATTTTAGTTTCAGCATGTATCCATACTGTTAAATTTACAATATGTGTTGTGGACCCAGCTGTGGTGGACGTTGCTGTGGACCGTGCCATTTACACGTGCTGCACGAAGATTTGCTAGTCGCTCCATACGTCGCCCTTTTGTGAATTACATGTTTACATGTAACATACATGTACATGTTACATGAATAGTGATGAATAATAACAAATATTATATTAAACACATGTATATATATAATAGTAAAAATTAAATTATAAGTTGTTAACATAGTTAAACTTTGGATGTAAGATTGTTGTTTACTTTTAAATTATTGTATGCCCTTAGAGCGGAAAATAGCTGTACCTACCATGTTAATTTTAAACATGACTACATTTTAAACCTATGGTCCACAAAAAAACAATTTGATTTGAATGATTTTGCTATGAAAAAATTGTGTACATCTTTACTCGTACAGTGCTTCATTAATTTTGTCTACTCATAATCACGTTAAATTGGCTAAATATAAACCAAATTAGCATCAAAGCTGACTGTACAATTGATTCGATTTTTCCATTGTTTCTGCTTAAACAAAAGATATCGGTAATTAGTTAAAAGTCAGTGACTGCTCAGTCGATTGGCGGTCAGAGGAAATGCGATTCGATGCGGGTTCAAATGTTGACAAAGAGGTTTTCGATACGTAAAGAAGAACAAAGATTAATTAAATACGAGCAATAGAATCTGAATTTAATATTAAATTATAAAACTGGTATTAAAAGGAAACATGCCTTTGTAATCCAGTGGAGATTTTTGAGCTCACAGCTTCACAGCTCGTTCCCAATACGGATTGATGAATGGGTTCTGTTTGCATTCCCGGACCAACGGTAACCTAGAGGCAATAGGTACCTGTTGTTGTACTATATGTATCGCCCAAAATAAGATTAACATGGGTACAATGCGAACATGACCGTACGTATGTCCACCATCATACATTCATTGATTATTAATTAAAATATTATTTAAAATGAATTTTTAATCAATTTGGTCCCAATTTTTTATAACGATGGAAATAAGAACAATGTCAACAGGTCTTTACCCATAAGTCTAACATGTTTTAAATTGATTACAAATATGAATTCAATCCTGTTAATCGAGATCGTAGCCTCAATCAGAGTTGGTACTGGATGTATCTAATATAGGGCGAACCAGTCGAAGAAGAAATGTGTGCGACGACCATCAACCCTCTCGTTCATCATCTCCACCATTATCACGGCAGGGCCTTCTACGACTAAGCATTCGGAACCGGCCGTTGGTGACGTATGGCGTGGTTACACGAAATGAACTTTTACGCCATGCGCCAAGGGACACAGGGTCTAAAACCAAAATAGCACAGATTTTTTTATTTCTTTTTTAATACTAAGGCACTCGATTTACTTCGCAGTGCTTACGTTCACTGCAGAGCGAGTTGAGTCAAATTTGTGTCGAAAATAGGTCGGAAAACGTATCCCTAGGTTATATAAAACAAACATATCTTCAAAATAATATTCAACACCGGTGTAACAGGTTTTCGATCTTTGTGGTAAGGGGATTCTATTTATAATGTTTGAGTAGTTACAATGGTTGATACAACTATCAATATCAGTTTGGTGCTAGCATACACGACATGATTTTAGCAGCAAGCACGATTTCAGATCGTGAGGCATTTGAAATTGTACTTTTTCATTCTGTACATTGACCTATGTTCTAAAGTATACAGAACTGTTAAAAATAACCTTTTTTGATTCTAAGTGAACAGTCTTCTTCCAATTAGTAATGAAGAAGCATTCGGGACCGTAGCCCGTTCAAATTGAGCCTGCCAAAAAAGTTAATCAAAAAGAGAGAACATTTCAAAGGATTAATTTAAGTAATACTTTATCGTACACATAAGCAGGGTATTAAAATTTTACTAAAGAGAAGGCATGCAAAAGGGGTACAGACGTATTGATACTAATCTCCTTTGGAAATTTCAACAAATCTGTTAAGAATGATTAGCTGCTTAGTGAACAATGAAATGGGCAAACATGATGCATGCCTAGGAGTATATAGTAGGTAGGTATAGAGTATATACCTACCTATATTGTTTTTAAACATATTAATCATCATACTTATAACACCACATTCAATGGCCCACACTAGGATTTCCTGTGTTGTGGATCTAGAGACACACAAAGAAGAACACAATATATGCAACACCTAGACGCGAACAAATATCTGTCTTTAAAGAATCGAACCTCGATTTTATGCTGTGCAAAAATCGTACCTTGTGCATAGCACTACCAACTGGGCAATTGGTAATCTTATGATAAAATAAAATTAAGATAATAATTAAAATTAAATGACAAATAGTATTCTTTTAGAAGAAACTTGAAGACTTTATTTATTTAAAAGGGTCACATTTTCTCCAGCTGTTTCAACGGTACACGAACTAAGTTTACGAGTTTGTAAGTTCTAACAGAATTAATTTTAGAGAGAAAAATCACTATCAAAGGATTTCTTTTAATGATCAATTATCTCATCGCTTATTGATCATTAATTAAACTCCTTCAATACATTTTTTATTATAATACATTTTATAATATATGCTTGCAAATTGAAGGTATATAAGTACGTAATACCTTATGTACACGAAAATCACGGCGGTCGACCAACACCCGAGACGAAACCGTAACTCAATATTTGTATAAATGACACCAGTAATTGATTGTGCACGCCTGAATCGTGCATCCTTCCAAAAACTACCGTCACGACGCTCTCAAACACGACCGGGGATGTACTAACAAAGTTTGCCCGCCTTTGTGTTGTGTACAGAGCAAAAAACAAATCGAGTTACAGGGACGAAACAGAGAAAATCGACAAACAAATAATGTTACCACGGCCATTTTCGAAGGGGCCAGCTCGTGATGAGCTTTTTTCAGACCATATACTACGACATAGACAAAATTCCACGGAAAACTATTGCACCTCTTCAGGCAAGTTACATCGACACCTTTCAAACGTAGTTAAGTATTTCGGTCTTTGCTTTCGAGCAATGGATAGGACACAGTCGTTGTGATGAAGTATGATCGTTGTCTGTGATAGGAGAGTCGGATTCAATTCACGACTCATCTTTTTGACAAGATTCGGTCGGGTTAAACAAACTGAACGCGGCGGGCAACGGAATCGATTGGACTCGCCGCCGAAGCGGTTGTTAAAAGGAAAAGAAGTACCAACGTTTGTTGCACGGGTGGTGGGAACAAATTGGGTTATTTGGACTATGGAATAAAGTTTTTAATACACCTATTTTTAAAAAAAGAATGAAATTGCTTCTTCGTTTGGTAAGAAATTTTGAAATTAAATCAAATCTCTATGTTGAGAGACATGACAGAAAACACACAATAATAGGTAGACAATGCTGTACGGCCTTATCTACCTATTCATTTTTTTTAAATAGGTATACAAATACCTATCAATTTGTAGGGAGATAGTGCACGATGCATTCCCACAGCCGCTGGGCGCTCTTGACTGGCCACGTTACCCCCTCTCTCACAAGACTACCTTGAAATGTACTGCAATTCCCATTTTATCCTATTTCCCCAATATACGTACGTGTTTCGGTAGTGAGTGAGATATGCCAGAGCCCTTTCCCATCCCATCCTATCCCTACCCGTTTTCCCAACCCTTCCTCTGCATCTATTCTTATATCTCCAAAGGTAAGCAGAGCATCCGGGGGTTTACCAACGTTTGTCATTCTCGACTGTTGTTGGCATGTATCGTTGCCCATAGGCATCCATGGGCGACAGTATTCACTTAACATCAGGTTGACTTTATGTTCCTCTGCCGCCATTTTGAATAAAAAAAGTATTTTGGTCATTCCGAAGAAAAAAACAGCTTGCAAGGTCGGCGGTGTACTTGCAACTCCAGGTAGTTGTTGCACCTGTTGCACGTGTCCAAGAGCGGCAGTAACCACTTATCCTCATGTAGACAACCCTCCCGTCTGCCATCTATTCTATATAGATTTAAAAAAATCTTAAATGTCTTGTGATTCAGTGTGTAATAGTTATTCGTCTACTCGACTTGTAACTTACTTCCCAGACTAAACGGAGTACAGAGTATACTTCTGACATCTAACAATGTAGCTTACGAGTACCTACTAAATGAAGTTATGCATTTACAACGCTTTTTACGGTGCAGTAAAATCATGCGCACGAGATGCCGCTTTTAAAGGGTGTGTGTAAATTGTACAAATTTTATTTCTTCATTAGCATCAATGGGTTTAGTATGCTTAAATTTAAAGTTCTTGTTCGACTTTTAGTATCTACTTATTTTTTATAGGTTTGGGAAGTTTATCATTTGCTAGCAGAGAAAAGCTTACCTATACTTTCTAACTAATCGCATGATTTATTTATTTAAACTTCATTTCACAAGTATTTGACGTGTACAAATGGCGGACTTAACGCTTAGGCGTTCTCTACCGATCAAACACCAGATCAAACAGAAAATAAAATGCGGGTGCAGATTTAGTTTAAATCTACATATATATGTACTTACACGCATACATAAGATATACATATATACATAGTATTATAATACATAATGCGTCACTGAATAGAAACATTCAATTAGGAGGGCAGAGGAAAAATTAGATTAGAGAATTGTTTAAATAGTTATCTATTGTTTAAATAGTGATGCCCAAGTGAACTTTGAAAATGATTTACAATGTTCATAATGTTTTTTCCTAACTGTATCCTTTGTGAACAGTGGTAGCCTATGGGTAGGTATTTACTTCTCATTAGTGAGATCATGAGTTCAAATCCTCGATCCGTATCGCTTAGTGTTGGCTACGATATATATATTATATATATATATATAAGGCGGTGCTCGCGATCGATGTTATACCGCAGGCCAATGTTGCAGGCCGCACGTTGCCTTCCAACGGGGGGGTGTAGGGGTGAAATACGGAAATAAAAACGCTGCTCTAATTCACATTGAACCACAGGAGCGCAGAGAGGAAGCGACAGTCGGCAGCGAACTCGCTTGTATGAACTTGTTAGGTATCTCCACTATGAGGAGTCTGTTATATCAAGTTACTGCTTGAAGTGATAAATGTAAAACTAGCAGTTCAAGTTACTACTTGAAGTGCTGAGGACGAACTGGCAAAGAGAGGTCGGAACCTATGCCTTTTATAGCAAGTTCGCTGCCCGTGCGATCCCCCTGCTCCCTGGGGAAGTTTATTGTGCTATTCGCTCTCCAACGTCATACATAACTTCTGAGCTACAAGTCACTTATCCTAGGGTTTGTCCTCCTCTTATGCGGAGGACAAGGCTATTTTCGATGACGAAGTATGAAGATCTACATTTTTCTGGGCAATTTAGCCCTTTTTTCCCTCCCGCCTTCCTTGAGTAGCAAGGGGAATGGGAGGACTGAAGGTAAGGGGAAGACAGTGGCGCCGATACCGGATTTTCGTCATCTAGCCCGCAACTTTATATGTTTAATTCAATGCTTAATAAAACACACTGCGGGCGGTAGCCTTTATTTTTCCTATACCCTGACCTGTAACCCAGTTTCCTAATACATTTATGGAGAGCGAATACAAAACACATACAATTTATAAACAAGGACAATAATAAAAAACATAATATAAATGTACGTACTAACATCCCATAGTCTCGTAGGAAAGGTGTATGGATTTGTCTCGTACGCTTCTATTAGTGTAATGTGAGAATTCATTCGTCCTCACCTCGCTAGTTGCGTAACCCTTGTGAGACAACCCCCTTTCTTCCCCGAGCCGTGCGATGCCAGTACGTACATATCACGTACACTTGATTCTATTTACATATTAATACACTGCACTTGTGCTACGCTTTCATTCTGTCGTGCACACTTAGTTTCAATTTAAGTTCCTACGGATTATGGAAAAATATTTTCTGGCTCCGCGGTGAAGGAGGACATCGTAAGGAAAGTCGCATGTTCCTGAATTTTAAAAAATATGCTGGATTGGTGGCTACATGTATGCACAAATTCATTTTTTTTTTATTTTTAAATTTAGGTGGGGTAGAGTGCCCACAGCAATCCAACAGTCGCTGGGCGAACTCGACTAGCCTCGTTTCTCCTCTCTTACAGAAAACTACATTGAAATGTACTGCATTTCCCACTTTATCTTATTCCTCAATGTAGGTACGTACATGTATCGGTATTGAGTAAGATATGCCAGAGCCCATTCCGATCCCATCCCATCCTATCCGTCCCCATTTCTTCTTCTAAATGAATCAATCAATCAAACTTTATTTGACACAAGTAAACACAAGTACAACATTAAAATATTTATACAAAACATTTTCGCGGAATATATATATTATAATTTGAAATACATACCAACCTGTGGGTCGCGACCCCCGGGTTGAGAAACGAGACACTTATAGAGACATAGAGTTGGTCGCTATTGGTCAAAAAAAATTAAGCATTTTTATGTGAGAAGAAACTGTTTATTAATTTAGCGACTTATAATCAAATGTTAAGCGGTAAAAAAAAATTAGGACCCAATTATTAGTACTAAGGTTGTCGTGAGGTTATTTACTTAATTTTTGGCCCCTTCAGGGAGGGGATCACGACACTAAAAGGATAAGACACGATGCCATATAATTTTACCGTACCGAAATCAGTATGCATTATTCATGAAAAAAAAATGCGTAATCTACTTGTAGTATATTATATTCATAAGTATCAATTTTGAAAATTCTTATGAACATGAAATGTAGGTACCTACCTATAGTTGAATCTTATACCTCATCTGTAAATCTGAAGACTTCAAATTTTTTTAAACGAATTACCGTTTTTAATGAATAAAACCTATAACTGAAACTTACACAATTTGATAATGACGGATAGTAATTAATATGATTGATGTCCTGGTAGCGTCAAACAAATAAAAGAAATAGCGGACCCCTATATTTAATGGCTGCCTGCATAAATACTTAATTAGCTTGAACTGTCACAAAATTCATTAATCATCCACCAATAAGGATTCCTCTAGTTAATCATGTCATTTCAATGATTCTAATGGGACATTAACAGTACTGTAGAAAGTCTGGACTAAATCGACTTTTAATTACTAAGATAAGGGGCTTATTACACCGACGTTAGTTGTGCCAAGTAACTTCTTTCATATAATATTGTTTTGTGGTTCCACAGACCAATTTTAGGTGACAAATAATAATAATTTTCAGTGTGTCGACCGGCTTTAGTACCACCCAATTTTTCTTGGGTATCGTAAAAAGTGACAGAGGGATAAAGAAGTCGCTACCACAATCCCCGAAAAACAACATCTCTAAATAGAATCGCCAACCCGCTTGCGTTTTAGAGCCATACATCCTTCACGCACAAGACAATGTGCATGACGAGGGCTGTACCCAGCAGTGTATGAAAATAAAGGCTAGTTACGGTTTAGGCATTAAGTAGACCAATAAATTCGCGGCCTTGTTATAGTGAAAATAATAAAGACTTTTTTGTATTACACAAACATTTATTCAACGGAAGATCGTCCATTTAATTCGACTATCGTTAGCCATTTTTTCTGGCAGACCCATTATCCCATTTCATAAAATTTTATTTAAAAACTGATTCAAATGGTTTATGAAGGCTTCTGTTGAATGTAATTTTACTCCATTTAGAGAATTTTGTGCTATATCTGGACTGTATGGAGGATGCATTAAAACTTCCCAGCCAAAGGCCATAAATTTTTGTTTAGTCATCAAAGATGTATGCGGTCGAGCATTGTCGTCATGGAAAACTACACTTTTTCTATTAATTAATTCTGGGTGTTTTTCTTTAAGTGCTTGCTTCGATTTTACTAATTTCTGCCACTAGATATCAAAATTAATCGTTTAGATTTGGCAAAAACTCGTAATACACAATGCCTTTCCAGTGCCACCATACACATAACATTACAAAAAGTCAGCTGTCAAACGGTATATCACTTTCCCGCCAGTGATCAGTGTTGCCAGAAATATAGCACGCTAAAGTCATACGTTCAGAAAGGTCATTAACTTTTCAGACTACCTATTATTATACTTGCTGAATTTATTATATTTTACTGGATTTTATTTTATTTACTTATCAGGGGTGGAACAATTCTATACCATCAGCCTGTCTCCATTGCTCTGTGTCTCCCAAGATCAATTATCACACATAATTTTCACAGCCACCACCATCGGCAGCTGTTTCAAGTGCACGTGTATCAAGAGGATTCTATTTGAACGAGTGTTTACTTTTGTAAACACCCAGCACGTGTCTCCAATATATAAGAATATAACTACCGAACATATTTCTTCGGAACTTCAATGTGTTTTCATACTTAAAAGTAACAGGTAATGTCAGAATAAGTAGGTAGCGAAAAAAATGCGTTGTAAGCAATCAGTGCTCGCCATTTACGAGAGCTTAACAAAATAAAACCTACGGGCCCGCAGAGTCAAAAGGAGCAATTGTTGAAAATAACGTCGAGTTCATTACATTAATGTTAGCGAGCAAGTGAGCGTGTCGCCGGGTAATGTTGTTTTAACACATGCTAATGTTTTCTTTCTCTATCGCATTTCTGTTTGTAAGAAATTAAGTCTAAGCGTACACTAAGGTTCGAGTATATATTTAGTGGGCTATTTTTTTAAATTGAAAAAGGTGGCAGACTGTGGCAAACTAGCGGACAGTTCACTCGGTGGTAAGTAGATACTGTCGTCAATAGACATCCGCGATACATGCCAACATCAGTCCAGAATGACAAACGTTGGCACACCCACAGATGCGCTTGCATTCCCGCAGCCGCTGGGCGCTCTTGACTGACCCTTTCTGATCGGCGTTACCCTCTTCTCATAAAAGACTACCGTAAAATATACTGCATTTCCCTCTTTGTCCTTTTGTATATTTTTGTGTTTACAATGTCTGTTATGGTTTTAGTTTTGTTTATCTATCGATCTAACCTATATCGTCAATGTTTTTTGGTAGTAAGTGAGATACGCCAGAGCCTATTCCCATCCCATCCGATCGCTCCCCATTTTCCCAACTCTTTCTCCCAGACCATTTCTATATCTCCAAAAATAGGCAGCGTATCCGAGGGCGCACCAACGTTTATCATTTTGGATTAATGTTGGCATGTATCGCAGATGTCCATGGGCTACATAATCCACTTACCACCAGGTGGCCTTTATGCACTTCTGCAGAATTCGTCCATAAAAAAATACATCACTTTTTGTTCTTCTCATTCAGCCGGCAACGTTCTTCAAATCGTCGTCCCACACTGCGCTTCCACAAGAATGACAACCGATGGGAGAGACAAGTCCTTACTTGTTTCTCCCATCGGTTGTCATTCTTGCGGCAGAATAGCTTGCCCATTGCCACTTCAGCCTGCGAATTTTATAGTGCTTTATCGAATCTCTTCGATCTAAATCGAATTTCGATTAGATTTATAGTCTTGGCAGTAAGCAGGTTACCATATAAAGATTATTTTTAACGGACCTGAAAAATGTCAAGAACACAACAACGGAGATTGTTCGCAGTTCGCCCACGTTAGTGCAGGCCGGCGGCTAGTCTAAACTGGTGACGACGCGTGACGACGGCAATCCCCGCGTAGTTACAAGTTCATATCGAATTTTCATTACAATCAACAATGTTAACAATAAGCACAACAAACACACAACCGTAATTCGATATAACAAAACGAGTATCGATAATATGTAACGGCTAATTCAAAGATTACTCCCCATTACGTAGCACTTAGGAATCGAGCGAATCGATACAAATGATACGTTCTCGCAGTCCCACGGGACGGTAATCGCAGCAACACATTACGGGACGATTTTCACGGCTAGCTATAATTTAATATAATCCAAAGAAATAGGTGCTAGTGATGTTACTCATTTGAAACGAACGTTGAGGAGTGAACTCTTTTTATCACTCCTCAAATACGTCAGGTCAAATGACTTTTGAAGTTTGTTAGAACTTTTGGTAAAAGTGTAACTTTAATTAATTGTGTTTGTAATATCATATTAGTTAACATTACATACTTCTAGCTTTTCATTTAGGTATCCTACTTTAACCGTTCTTCACTACCTGCCTATTAACCCTTAATTTGTTATTTTAATTTTCAACTTTAAAACCTAACTTAAATATTTTATATATATTAATACATGAATTGTATTTATATATGTATGTATTATGTATTTAGTTTTGTATTAATCCACTAATTATCGTTTGAGTTAAACTTACTGGTTTTTATATCTTTCATCGCACCTCCCAACGTGCCTCTGTTTAACCTAAAAAGGTTGGCTGGTAGAGAATACAGCAAGACATTAACCTCAAGGCATGTACAATAAAGTTTTTCAAATAAAATAGATTAATTATCTGGTGATAAGGGTTTAAGATGTAGCATTATTTGCATATTTCGTACAACCTACCCATTTATCTGTCATTTGCTAGAGTACATGTACAAAATATATTTTTTCTCTCTCTCTTTTTTCAAAGAGAAGAAGTTATTTTACATGTGGTTCACATGATGTTACCGTGTGGTCACAGACGCCCATCGACGACTGCTACAACAGAGGGATGTGGATGCACTGCCGACCTTGTAGATCCAAGATTTGTTGAAGAACCCTATTACTTTACCTCCACAGTGTTTGTTACAACACTAACTTGTATTTTCTGAATGAGATCTATCGAGGACGTCCAATTTTCGATTTACCCTCACAGCGATTTAGTTCCAAATTCGAAACATTTCCATTTGAACTTACGTTCGAATTTTAAAGCGATGAAACATGATTCAAATTTGAAAACATAACAAACTGTAGACAAGAAAAACGAACCTTGTAGTGATGTGTATAAAGTTGTCGATAATATTTTCGTTATTCACAATGATCGTGATTCTGATAATTGGATGGCATGTTATCGATCACGATGCTGAAATTTCGATTGGTATCGATTGTTTTGATTTTCAATTTTCGCTTGCGTTGTTTGGGCGCTAAATAGCGGCACGTAGGCGATACTCTCGTTTACGTTCGCAATTTTCGATTTCAACTTGAAATTACGTTGTATAACTTTGCCTTAGGTCCGGCGATTTAAAAACTTATAACGATACATACTACGTAAGTATCTAACCCTATTAGAATGATGCTATAAATAGATTATTAAAATGTAATGACAACATCGTTCAGTAAAACAGACATGCAGTTAGTATTTAGTAAAGAATACACAAAAATATGTACATATTTTTTTTGTAATTAAATAAATGTATATTTTAGGATGAAAAAAACAATTACATAATATTTATATCTAAGAACAAATTATTAACTCTTTTATATATTATAATAATAGATCAAAGGAATCAATTGATCTATGAAATAATAATTGCCATTAGCTGTTGTAACAACTACCAAATACTTAGCTATTGACCATGATTTCTAACCTCTAATTATTTCCAGTCAAACACATATTACTGAATAGGGAGGGATACACGGATTGAACAGTCCAGCTCAATTATTCGTTATTACGATAGCATTAGTGTTTAAAAATACCACGAAATATTTTCAGATAATCCGTCATGATCCACTCGATTTTATTCCTTATGTCAGATTACTACATAGTTTACTTTAGAAAATATGTAACTGTCAACTGTAAATATGATTTGTAATTTTTGAAAATGTATTTTAGAGCGCCGCTCCCAGCGGCCCATGTCGATAACAGGTTAAGTAAATGACACAAAATGGATGCTTTGGGCAATAAAAAACATAATTCCGGACAGGCATCTCTTATTACTTTCCGAAAATTCAATTTCAATTCGTTTTCAGATGTTTTTTTTTTAATTTATCCTTTTTATTGCTTTAGGAAACAATTGGTAAAATCAATTTGTTCATTTCTTTTTTATTGAGAGTTAATTATATGTAAAAGCATTTAACTGAAATGTGTTTACGTTATACCTAACTGTTATCATTGTGTCGGTGTCAATTAAAAACCCATTTGTTTGTGTATGTAACGTTAAGAAAATTGTTTTATACGTAATTACGTGAAGAAAATTACTACGTTTAAAGGAAATAATGTCAGTTGTTTACAATGAAAAACTGAAAATATCATTACGTACCTACTAAATTAATGCTTATTTAAAAGCAATACGAAATTCAACACATTTGATCCAATTTCAAGTTTTCACTTTACGAAAGCAAACCACTAGCTAGGTTTAAAGTTGCCGGTAACAATTTCCCTACTAATAACTTTTTATTATAATTATGAATTATATATACGTCGCCTGCGCATTTTCTTTGTTTTATGTAACAAAATAAATAAATATAATATATAGATACATATTATATTTATTTATTTAGTGCCAGAGTATTCTGACCAAGCCGGTGGACGACTCCATTCTTTTAGAGGTCATTTTCCTCAGGACATAGATATGGTAGCGGCTTTGTTATCTCACTATATAGGCAGTGCTATATACTACCTAATAGTTATTAATTGATTATATATCACCTATCTACGCGTGTTCTAATGGCAAAAATAAGAGTTATACCTACCAGCAATAAGTACCAAAGATATCAGTAAAGTCTCCCAAAGGGTCTCTATATTTGTTATTAGAGGATGGTAAGCGATCATTTAAAGTGCCATCAAAACATCGTCGGCTTAATATTTCTTAACGACCGATGGAACGTGACATCCGCTGTATGGCCTTCTAATATTATTATTTAAGTTCGGTTAAGATTCGATTATCTCAAATTAGTAAACGACGCAAACCAACGATTTGAAAATTAAACCATAATCTGCCGTCACAATGTTAGGTAGGGACATTATGCATAACACTATAGAAATAGACTATAGAAACAGTTCGGCCCAATCAGGCCCGGCCACAAGGGTGGACACGTGATCATCTCTACTGGACACTGGACTTTTTTTTTTTTTTTATGTACGAAGGCGGCAGTCGAGCATACAGTCCACCTGATGGTAAGTGGATACTGTCGCCCATAGACATCCGCGATACATGCCAACATTAGTCCAAAATGACAAATGTTGGCACGCCCCCGGATGCGCTGCCTACCTTTGGAGATATAGGAATGGATTTGGAGAAAGGGTTAGGAAAATGGGGAGGGATAGGATGGGATGGGAATGGGCTCTGGCACATCTCACTCACTACCGAAACACGTAGGTACGTACATTGGGGAAATACGATAAAGTGGGAAATGCAGTACATTTCAAGGTAGTCTTCTGTGAGAGAGGGGTAACGTGGCCAGTATAGCGCGCCCAGCGGCTGTTGGATTGCAGCGTGCACTCTCCCCCTCACAAAGGGATTTATATATTATCCCCTGATAAGTTTAGGGGACTTTATATAATACGATACATGTAATATCTCTACAATCAGTCCGTAAAAATCGCCATCCTTATAAAACTACGTACCTAATTATTAATAACTCAACGGACCCCGACATATCTGTCACCGAGCCGGGGCCCAGTGCACACTTCAAATTGATCCAGTCTATGCGTCGAGTGCGATCGACAATAAACACTTTTAAAAATGTATCCACCAGAAAATATCGTAATTATTATTATCAGTATCGACATATTTTTACATTACACGATTCCACACCATCAGCCTATATCTCTCCACTGCTGGATATAGGTGTTTCCCATGGCTTGCGACCACTCTTCCACTCTTCTCATCCAGTCACTATCGGCAATCTTCAAATCGTCAGTCATGTGGTCGGAGTATGTCCCACACTGCGCTTCCTGGCACTTGGTCTCCATTGAAGGACTCGTTCACCTCACCGGTCGTCGGTCCAGGAGGCAAATAATAGCCTTCCCATGACCACTTGGGCGTGATAACTCTGTAGGCGATTAGACAGAATTAGTTCCTTGTCGAATTTATTCGAAAAAGTAACCTATTATAGATAGTTTAATTTATCGAAATAAAAATCTATCTATCTATAAATATTTTTTTCTCTTATACAAAGAAAGTGGCAAATGAATAGATAGTCCATTTGGTGGTAAGAGGTACTACAATTGTGGTAGGTGGTAAGTGGTGACGGGTAATTTATACAACGGCTACAATATGTCCTGGGCTAAGATGCTTTTAATATATTGTATTATTTAAATTCCCTGTTTCTTTCAAAGAAAAATGAGTTAACATCACTTTTGGACACGTCGCGCCGCCCGCCGCCAGCTTACCAAGTGGTAGTAACTACCTTAGGTTTATTTGAAAAATATAAAATATCCGTAACACTCGCTGAATCAGCTCGAGTCACCCGAGTGGACACGCCATTTACCCACACAATGAAGCGAGGTGCCGGGGGAGCTGGTGGGGGAGACGGGGGAGACAAGGTGTGAATTGCTCGCGCGCACACAAAAGGTAAATAAACACTCCGGCCGCAGGAAGCACGCTCACTTAGAACCGAATTACCCGGAGTTACTGCGCCAAAACGACCTCATAACAAATTGATTTTTTTTATACAAATGACATTAGGTGATGGTGTTAGGAAGGTCTAGAGCGCGAGTGATGACAAAGTAGCGAATTTAATTTGAGTTTAACATTTGTTTTTGTTCCTATGTTACCTATGGCTGTGTGATGTCAGCCGGATTTAGATTAGCACAACCCCATATCTTCCCGTGGGTGTCGTAAAAGGTAACTAAGTGGTAATAAAGCCGTTACCACAAGCCCAGAGGAACTACACCATTTCTAAAAGAGTGGACTCACCAACCTGTCTGGTCAGCGTGGCGATTTAAGAACTTACATCCTTCATGCACAAGCAGTGGACGAAATAATAAAAAAAGGGGTTGCTTACGTTGCGTATGTTTCTGTACTGTTCTGTCAAAACACCTTTAGCAAGAATGTGTTAAATCCTTGGAATAAGCAATTCTGCCAGATGTACCTATTCTCTATCGGCAGTTCTAAAATAATTCGATTCAGTTTTTTGAATACCTCAGAAAATTAGCTGTAAGTAAAATAAGAGTTAATTTGTTATTTTATGATTGGGTGTGCTCTTCTCTACCCACGGTCTTACTAATCCTTCGATTATATGGAAAAAATCGCGGGAAGTCGAACGGTTCGGGAGAAATTATGGTATACGATTCTCGTATGTGTCCAAACTTCATACGATTCTCGCCTACCACAGTTCTCATGATGATAAAAACTCTTTTCGGCCGCTCTACGAGTCTAATCATATAACTTTTATTATATTCCTATGTGATTCTATTTATTCTACATAGGAAGGTGACAACCTATCACATAGGACATAGGATAAGAGAAAGTTCTGGCGCATGGAGGTCACGCTGACAGCTTCCACTGTCGAAAAGCTCTTTTGGGCAATCAATTAATTTATGTGTCTTTATCGCGTGTGACGTGTGTGCCCTTGTTGCTATTTAAACAGACAAATAATGTTGTTAAAGATTTTTTGAAAGCCATATCTGTTCATTAGGAGGTCTAATAACAAAAATCAGGTAAATGAGCTTGATGTAAAAACTGTTGTTTAGTTCCGTTCAGAGCAGAAACAATCGGCGCGGCAGCGCCGCTCACACCCAGGGTTGTCACATTGTTGGTATAATTAAAAGTGATAAAGATGAGATTGTAAAAAATAATTAACATGATAAATATTACTAGCTTGTTTAAAATATTTTGTTTCTAAAAACGGGCGCTTAAATGATGACTTTATTTCTAGGTCACTGTTTAGAATCTTAATTTTAGAACGAGTAGTGTGATTAAAAACCTTATGTAGTCTACATACAGATTAATTCTGAGCCACACGGTTTAAATAAATAAAAGCTAAACATTTATTTACGAGGAATTCGACTCAACACTTTAAGAATTATGAATTTATGACGTAAGCAATTAGGTATAGCTTGTCAAAACTCGTAATACTTACGTAAGACTTATTACAATTGTAATAAGAATAGTATGTGTAATTGAATTGTTGATAAATTAATTGGTCTAAAAGTGAAATTTTGACAAGCTATACATAATTGCTTACGTCATAAATCCTTCGATTATACGGTAAACAATCGCGGGAAGTCGAACGGTTCGGACGAAATTTTGGTATACAATTTTCGATTAGTGTGTAATGTACACGTCAGCGGACTCTTTGTGTTGACGACGAAAAAGGCTAGGGTACTTAGGCAAACATGTATATAGTTTCGCAAATAGTTGTTAAGTTTTTATGTATATAATATGGAAATAATGGAGTAATCCCTAGTATGTCCCTACATAAATCGTTGGTGCATAGTATAGGTATCGTTGGTGCATAGTGTAATTGAGGACATACTAGGATCTTATCAATGTAAATACGTGTTAGCAATAAGGAAAATAAATGATTCCCCGCGGGTAGCGGGAGGGGTACATAAATGGACAAGTGGAGGGGAGGCCCGACGTTGACCGGCGGTGGAGGAATCCCGCAACTAGCCGCAAGTTGGAGAACCCAATACGCGAATAATAGGCGGACCATTTCCGGTCAAACTCACTTCCGCAGCGGCATCCACTCCGACAAGAACAAGAACAAAGAAGAAAAACAAGTACCTCTGCGCTACCCCGGCTCTATTGAAGAACAAGCCTTGTTGTTTTAATCAAGACACGGAAACACCCTATTATACAGTCCACACCCCCCGGCGATCCAGTTGGTGCGGAGTACAGACACTAGCATTCTACTGCGTGTTAGTGCATACGTATCCCGCACAACTATGGTCCTTCGAGCAGCCGGATATTGAATCAAGCAAGTCGTGTTTGAAGACCTCGTGGAATAAGAAGAACGGCGTACGGCGTTATTTATTAAGAAATAGCGGGAAGAGACGATACGGTCGCGTCGTAGGATTATTAAGAATCCCCGTACGATCTACGGCTCTACGGAGAGCGGCACGACGCATCGTACTCGTCCGTACTAGGGCCAATCTTTCAGTTTCACGTCCTGATTTCACGTCTTGGTTTCCTAATCCTGGTTTCTAATCTTGGTTTCTAATCTTGGTTTCCAATCTTGATTTCCGATCTTGATTTCCAAAGACGTTCAAAGACTTGATTGTTTAGTTACGTTGTTCTCACGACGTACCTATTACAATGCCAGCAACAACAAGGTCACAGAGCCGAACGGGGTCGCAGAGCGGAGCACAGACCGCTACGGAGTCAACGTCTGCCACTACAGAGTCTACGGTCACAGCAACCACGAGCACGGGCACGACAGCTACAGGAACCACGGCCACCAGCACCGAGGCCACTACGAAGACGACTTCTACGCGTAGAGAAGAATCGATACGTGGAGACGAGGAAGGCAAAGCGCACGTCGATGATAATGGGACGGCGGAGGTCACAATCGTTCCACGGGCCGCAAGCATAGCGGCAAGGTCGCACCGATCTACTGCGTCCGCGAAGAAGAAGGAGCGTCTACAAATAGAACGAACCCTGCTACAGCTGCGCCTGACTGCTAAGGAGCAAGAAATAAGGCTCGCGGAGCTGGGATCGAGCTCTGAAGAAGAAGAAGACGACAAACGAAAAGAAGAATCGTTCCGGTTGGAAAAATGGTTAAATCGGAACGAGGTTCCCCCCCCCATACCCCCGCAGGGGGCGGGGCCAAAGTCTCGCAAGATCTCGCCGGAAAGGAAGGAAGGACGAGGACGGGGAGCTTATACCTCCAACAATGGGGAGGATAGGCACCGAGAACGAAGCACGTCTCGGCCCGCGCGCCCTACTGCAGACATCGTGGAGCAAATGGCTACCGCGATCTCCAAGGCAGTGAAGATTTCGGCGAGGGAGACACCGCGTTATACTATGGAGCTGCCGACGTTCGATGGACAAGGCAGCGCATGGCTGGGGTTGAAGGGTGCCTACGAAGATTCGAAGCACACCTTCACGAAGAGCGACAACCTGGCACGGCTAAGAAAGAGCCTGAAGGGTGTCGCTATAGAGGCGGTGGCAAGTTTGTTTACCGCCCACCGAGAGCCGGACGACATAATGGAAGCTCTCGCAAGGAGATTCGGGAGGCCGGACGCACTCGTCGCATGCGAAACAGAAAAACTGAAGTGCCTGCGCAAGCTAAACGACGAGCCCCGCGACCTCTGCGTGTTCGCCAGTAAGGTGGCCAACGCTGTGGCTACCATACAAGCAATGAAAAGGGACAACTACCTGTATAGCCCCGAGCTAGTACGGGCTATAATGGAGAAGTTCACACCCATACTGAAGAGCAAGTGGTACGACTTTGCAAGTATCTGGGAGCACGAAGTACCCACGCTGAGCCTGCTGTCAACGTTCCTCAACATAGAGGCCGACAAATGCAGTGCCTACGCACCGCCAGAAGTCACCGTTCCCATCATTGAACCTGCGAGTGTGAGAGAGAGGGCGACAAAGAAAAGGACGGAACGAACATACAGCGCCATTAACGACGGAAAAAGAAAACTTTGCCCGCTGTGTAAAGAAGATCATTACTTACCTTCGTGCAAACGGTTTGCCGAGAGCGATCTCGACGCCCGATGGGAGGTAACGAAGAGGAACCGCATCTGCTTCCGCTGCCTGTGTAGTGACCATCACCGGGGCAGTTGCCGAGCTAAGCCATGCGGACACAACGGGTGTGGGATGTCACATCATCGGCTGCTACATCGTACACGTCAAACTTTGCCGCCAACAGTGAAGACAGAAGAGCCCAAAGAAGAAATCGTCACGTCAACAACAGAGCTGACCAACAAGGCCACCGCCGCGAACTCATCACCGCATCGACGTCGAGCCTACCTGAAGATTGCGCCAGTAGTGCTCGCCGGACCACACGCGAAGATACACACCTACGCGCTGTTCGACGAAGGCAGCACCGTCACCATCATAGAAGAGGCTACAATCAACTCGCTCGGCATCGACGGGCCGGTTGACACAATGTGGATTCAAGGCATCAACGGTGGCGAAATGAAGCATGAAAAGAGCCGCACTGTTGACGTACAGATACAAGGGCTACACTCGGACGGCGTGCACAAATTAAAGGGCGCACGCACCATCGAGCGTCTCAACTTCACATCGCAGACAATCGGGGAAACGGACCTGGAAGACTGCACACACCTGGACGACATCAGGGACGAGCTCACCTACAAGGATGTCTGTCCGAAGATTGTCATCGGGCAGGACAATTGGGAGCTGATCGTCTCACGCCAGGTCCGAGCGGGACTAAGGAACAAGCCGGTAGCATCACTGACGCTACTAGGTTGGGTGCTACACGGATGCCGCACTTCAGTGTGCGAACCAGTCGCCTTCTGCGGCTACATCAGCGAGAAGCGCGACGAAAAGGAGGAGTTAATGAAGAACTCCTTCAAGTTGGAGTCACTGGGCATCGAACCGAGGAGAACCAAGAATGACCCGGAGCAGCGCGCCATCGACCTTCTGGATAAGCGCAGTCGACGGCTACCTGACGGGCGGTTCGAGACCGGACTCCTGTGGAAAAAAGAAAAAGAGAAATGCTGCGCAATAACGAACACGACAAAGGGGCATGCACACTTGCCCGATATCACGCGCTTTTCAAAATGGGAGCGCCTGATCCGGGCCACCGCACGCGCTCTACAATTCATCGACTTGTGCCGCAAAAGGAGGCACATAGTAGCAGCTGCGCGTCGCAAAAGGACCATTGCCAACCCGATGTCGGACCCGGCATGGTCAGGAACAAGAAAAGGCGACGCTAAGACTGCACAAAAGATAGCACCAGCGCGCGGCAAGTGCAAGTTCGTACAGATGGAAGCGCACTATCTCATACGAGCGGAGCATCAATGGATGAAGGCAGCACAAGAGGACAGCTACGCATGCGAACGTAAGCGCATCGAGCGTAGCGCCACACCGGCGGGAGACGACAAACTCGCCGCACTAAGTGTGATTGTGGGAACCGACGGACTGCTACGACAAAAAGGAAGAATCGCTGCCGCAGGAGAGATTAGCGAGGAAACGACGAATCCGGCTGTGTTGGATGGTTCACACAGCTATACGAGGTTGTACATAGACCATGTACATAGGAAAATGCACCACGGAGGCGTCGAGCTAATCGTCAACGAACTGCGACAGCGACTGTGCATAGGAAAGATTCGCCCTACAGTAAGGGGCGTCATAAAGGCATGCATGACATGTAGACTAAGGAAGGCGAAACCGACGAGTCCAGCCACCGGCGATCTACCGCACGCGCGCGTAGCACATCACGCGCGCCCGTTCACCTTCACCGGGCTCGACTACTTCGGTCCCATCGAAGTAACCGTGGGCCGACATCGAGAGAAGAGATATGTCGCCTTATTTACATGCATGACCACGAGGGCTGTACACTTAGAAGTGGCAGCATCACTCAGCGCAGATTCCGCCATCTCTGCGCTACGACGATTCATGGGGCGACGCGGCTGCCCAACGGAGTTATGGTGTGACAACGCCACTAACTTTAAAGCCGCGGAAAAACAACTCACCGAGGCCGCACTAGCCGCGGTGCAAGAGGAAGCAACTGCGAAACACATCGCGTGGCGTCACGTTCCCCCTTCCGCCCCCTTCATGGCCGGGGCCTGGGAACGCATGGTGCGCACGGTCAAAGAAGCCCTACGAGCGACGCTACGCGAGAAGTACCCTAGCGACGAGACACTCCACACATTACTCATCGAGGCGGAGAACACAGTCAACTCCCGCCCACTCACACACGTGGCGGTAACACCGGAGGAGCCGGAGGCGCTCACACCCAATCATCTGCTGCTGGGGCCTAACTCACATGTCCCAGCGCCGGGCGCCTTCACTGCAGACGACGTGAATGCGCGCAAACACTGGCGGCGCGCCCAGCGGCTAGCCGATAACTTCTGGCGCCGCTGGCTCCGAGAATATCTCCCCCTGCTACAGTACCGGCGGGAGCCCCGCACAGTCGGCGAGGCACCACGCGTCGGAGACTTGGTCGTCATATGCGACCCGAACCTACCGAGGAACACATGGCCCAGAGGAAGAGTCATCGCTACGTACCCCGGGCAAGACGGCGAGGTTCGCATCATCGACGTCCAGACGAGCAACGGCCACATCCTGCGGCGACCGACCAAGAAAATCGTCGTTCTACCAATTAGATCGCGAGACGGCGACGGCGGGAGATATGTTGACGACGAAAAAGGCTAGGGTACTTAGGCAAACATGTATATAGTTTCGCAAATAGTTGTTAAGTTTTTATGTATATAATATGGAAATAATGGAGTAATCCCTAGTATGTCCCTACATAAATCGTTGGTGCATAGTATAGGTATCGTTGGTGCATAGTGTAATTGAGGACATACTAGGATCTTATCAATGTAAATACGTGTTAGCAATAAGGAAAATAAATGATTCCCCGCGGGTAGCGGGAGGGGTACATAAATGGACAAGTGGAGGGGAGGCCCGACGTTGACCGGCGGTGGAGGAATCCCGCAACTAGCCGCAAGTTGGAGAACCCAATACGCGAATAATAGGCGGACCATTTCCGGTCAAACTCACTTCCGCAGCGGCATCCACTCCGACAAGAACAAGAACAAAGAAGAAAAACAAGTACCTCTGCGCTACCCCGGCTCTATTGAAGAACAAGCCTTGTTGTTTTAATCAAGACACGGAAACACCCTATTATACAGTCCACACCCCCCGGCGATCCAGTTGGTGCGGAGTACAGACACTAGCATTCTACTGCGTGTTAGTGCATACGTATCCCGCACACTTTGATTTAAATAAAAGAACTATTATATAATAAGGAAATTTTATTGAAAAAATAGATTTTTAAGAGTGACAACCCTGTAATGGGAAAGTACCTATTTTAAAACTAGATAGTTATTCATTGTCGCGTCGTTACTTATAGATTAAGAAAACATCAAGCTGTATCAACGTGCATTCTATTACGATGAATGAAGTACATTCGTAGATGACAGTAATCAGTTTGCTAGAAAGTGACGAGGCGAAAAGACACCACTGAGAGTGTGGGAAACGAGAAAATGCTACGGGAAACGGTATAAGAGTCTGGCGAATGCAAAGGCGAATACAAGTAAAGAATGGCAAATATGAAAAATCTTTGACTGATCATACCACAGACATACATTTTTTTGGCTACTGCCAATGTCTATGATTAGTACTAATTTTAATTAGAAAATCAAAGTTAATACTTTATAATATAATCTGTTCTAAAACTACTATGAAATTGAAATATAAATGAATGCAGAAATAAATTAGATATTTATTTTATTATCTAGATATTATGCCGCGGTTATTTTACTTTTTTTTTGTCTTACCTTACATTGAAATCTGTATGGGTTAGAAAATGACAAACGTACCTTTGTACGGCTGTACCTTTTTCAACAAATAATTATCTCGGTGATAACTTGATAAGGCATACATCCCTCATACACAAGACAATGTATGGGACGGTTACAGGCAAGTTTCCTGTGCACGACAGAATGAAAGCGTAGCACAAGTGCAGTATATTAATATGTAAATAGAATCAAGTGTACGTGATATGTACGTACTGGCATCGCACGGCTCGGGGAAGAAAGGGGGTTGTCTCACAAGGGTTACGCAACTAGCGAGGTGAGGACGAATGAATTCTCACATTACACTAATAGAAGCGTACGAGACAAATCCATACACCTTTCCTACGAGACTATGGGATGTTAGTACGTACATTTATATTATGTTTTTATTATTATTGTCCTTGTTTATAAACTGTATGTGTTTTGTATTCGCTCTCCATAAATGTATTAGGAAACTGGGTTACAGGTCAGGGTATAGGAAAAATAAAGGCTACCGCCCGCAGTGTGTTTTATTAAGCATTGAATTAAACATATAAAGTTGCGGGCTAGATGACGAAAATCCGGTATCGGCGCCACTGTCTTCCCCTTACCTTCAGTCCTCCCATTCCCCTTGCTACTCAAGGAAGGCGGGAGGGAAAAAAGGGCTAAATTGCCCAGAAAAATGTAGATCTTCATACTTCGTCATCGAAAATAGCCTTGTCCTCCGCATAAGAGGAGGACAAACCCTAGGATAAGTGACTTGTAGCTCAGAAGTTATGTATGACGTTGGAGAGCGAATAGCACAATAAACTTCCCCAGGGAGCAGGGGGATCGCACGGGCAGCGAACTTGCTATAAAAGGCATAGGTTCCGACCTCTCTTTGCCAGTTCGTCCTCAGCACTTCAAGTAGTAACTTGAACTGCTAGTTTTACATTTAACACTCTAAGTAGTGACTGGATATAACAGACTCCTCATAGTGGAGATACCTAACAAGTTCATACAAGCGAGTTCGCTGCCGACTGCCGCTTCCTCCCTGCGCTCCTGTGGTTCAATGTGAATTAGAGCAGCGTTTTATTTCCGTATTTCACCCCTACACCCCCCCGTTGGAAGGCAACGTGCGGCCTGCAACATTGGCCCTGCGGTATAACATCGATCGCGAGCACCGCCTTATATATAATATATATATCGTAGCCAACATCTGGTCCTTCGAGCCGGATCTCCTGAACCATCATCATCCAGAAGATCGCCTATCGAGATACGGAGAAAATTAGAAAATGCCGACCACAAGAAGCAAAAGCGACAAGGAGACAACAGAAGCATCCTCGAGCTCGCAAACCGAAGCTACGGCCACCACGGGCGCAACAACTAGCACAGACTCGTACGCAACGACTGCCCAGACCGCAACCACGACCGACACTACCACAAGTAAGTCCTCAAATAATAAAAAACAAGCCAAGGACAGTGTCGCTGTCGCCGTCTGCTCCAGGCCACCATCGCCTGTACCTGAGTGCTCCGACCACACGATGCGCCCACACTCGAGCCACGCTCGGTCACGTCGCTCCGTACCCTCACGCAAGAGACTCCTCGCGGAGTTAGAGGCGAAAGAGCGGCTCGCCGAGCTGTACCTAAGAGAGGCCGAGTGGAAAACGAAAGAAATCCAGGCCGCAGCTGAACTTGAAAAGGCGAAACTCGAACGACTGAAACTAGACTCGTCGTCGAGTGAGGAGGACGAACTGGACGAACAGGATTCAGATCCTCAGCGTGTCCACCGATGGCTACACAATCAAAAGCAGATATTAGCCATCAAAGACGCCGAGAAAGAGAAAAGTCCCAAACCCAAGGAAGCAGCTGTGTCAGAAAAAGGCAGTATTAGACAATCGGCCGGGAATGAAAGAGACCCGGGTGTTGCGGGAACCCCCACGAAAGAGGTCCCGTCTTCAGACCATTCTCCACCGGCGATTGACGTGACTACACTAGCCACGGCCTTCTCACAAGCTATGCGCCAGAACAGGGACTCACCTCGGTACGTACAAGAGTTACCCGTGTACAGTGGACACGCCCATAGCTGGCTCGCCTTCCGAGCAGCGTACAACGAAACAAAGGAACGCTTCACTAAAACTGAAAATGTGGCCCGACTACGAAAATGTCTAAAGGGACCCGCCATGGAAGCCGTGAGTTGCCTACTAATAAGTGAGCCTGACCCGCCAGTAATATTACAAACGCTGGAGAGAAGATTCGGGCGGCCAGAGGCACTCATCCGCTTAGAATTGGAAAAAGTGAAGCGTTTACCTAAGGTCAGCGAAAACCCACGTGACCTTTGCATATTCGCCAGTAAACTAGCGAACATCGTGGCTGCTATAGAAGCATTAAAGAAACCACACTACCTCCACCACCCTGAGATGTTGTACAACGTGGTGGAGAAGCTCACTCCAACCCTGAGAAGTAAATGGGTAGACTACGCGGCGAGAGAGCTTTCAGAAGTGTCCGACTTCAAAAAGATGTCAATATACTTGAACGAAGAAGCGGATAAGTTTGGCGCTTACGCCCTTCCAGAATACATCGCCGACGAGTCAGCAGGGAGAGAGCGACCTATGCGAAAAAAGGTCGAACGCGCTTACACAATAAAAGAAAAGCGCAAGCCACAAGAAAAGTGGCAAGAAAAATGTTGGCAGTGCAAACAATCACATCAGTTAGTGCATTGCCCACAGTTTCTCAACGCTAACATACACGAGCGTTGGGAGATGGCAAAAAAGAGCCATACTTGTTTCCGGTGCTTAAAAGGTACGCACCAAAGAAACACGTGTCGCGTCAAACCATGCGGCCGCGACGGATGTACCATGAGACACCATGTCCTACTCCACCACCAGAAAACCGATCAACCATCAGACATCCCAGAAAGAACAGAAGAGGTACTGACTTCAACAGTAGCTACCAACTCGAATACGCGACGTCGGGCGTACCTAAAAATAGCACCTGTCGTGCTATCCGGTCCCCAGAATAAAATAGAGACGTACGCGTTGTTGGACGAGGGGAGTACAGTAACCATTATCGACGCATCTCTGGCCGATATATTAGGGATAGATGGGCCCAAACAACCAATGTGGGTGCAAGGGGTGAGTGGGACAGAGATAAAACACGAACAAAGTCGGAGTGTCAACCTGGGCATTAAAGGGAAATTCAGCGGCAAAGAATTCCAAATTCAAAATGCCAGAACAGTAGAAAGGCTGAATTTCACGTCGCAATCCATAACAGAGGAAAACATGAAGGGCTGCACTCATCTACAAAACATAAGAAAAGAGCTCACGTACGACTACGCGTCCCCAAAGATACTGATCGGTCAGGACAACTGGGACCTAATAGTGTCACGTGATCTTCTGGAGGGTCGGCGCGACCAACCAGTGGCATCACTAACGAAACTGGGGTGGGTACTCCACGGATGCCACACGTCGAAAAGTAAGCCCGTAACCTTTTGCGGTCACCTATCCACAACACAGGGTGACACAATGGAAGAAACAATGAGGAAATATTTCGAACTGGAGTCATTGGGAATCGAACCCAGAAAACCCAAGAACGATCCCGAACAACGGGCGTTGGAGATACTCGAGAACACTACTCGACGACTTCCCAATGGCAGATTCGAAACCGGGTTATTGTGGCGAAAAGACGAACTAAAAATACCCAACAACTACCAAAACACACTAAAGCGCCTCTACAACTTAGAAAGGAAACTAGATCGCGACGAACAGCTGAAAGTTCAATACCAAGAACGGGTCGACAACCTCTTCAAATGCGGATACGCCGAGCGAGCCCCCGCAGCGCCAACTAGCGGCAGAATATGGTACCTCCCACACTTCGCGGTCATCAATCCCGCAAAGCCAAAGATAAGAATGGTACACGATGCGGCGGCTCAATCGCATGGACTGTGCCTCAACGACATGTTGTTGGCAGGACCTGACCTATTACAGTCCCTCCCAGGCGTTATTATGCGATTTCGACAACACCCATACGCCGTATCCGCAGATATAAAAGAAATGTTTATGCAAATCAGCATAAGAGAAGAGGACAGAGATGCCCTGCGTTTTTTATGGAGAGATCACCGGCGGGAGGGTCCGCCAGAAGAATACAGAATGACCTCGGTGATATTCGGTGCGTGCTCATCACCATGCACCGCCATACACATAAAGAACAAAAACGCAAACGAGTTCGTCGACATCTATCCAGAGGCGGCGTGCGCAATAGAAAGAAACCACTACATGGACGACTACTTACAAAGCTTCCCCACACCTGAGAAGGCGATCAGAATGATCAAAGAAGTCGACTTTATACACCGACAAGCAGGGTTCGAGTTGACGGCGTGGACATCTAACAACATGAGTGTTATAAAAGATTTCAAGGAAAGAACGGAAACAAACGCAATACCAATAGGTGCGAGCGAGACAGAAAGAACGCTCGGTCTCCTATGGAGCACAAGGGATGATTGCATAAGTTTCCGCTTGAACAAAACAAGAATAGCACCTGAAATGCTTGAAAACACGCGCCCACCAACCAAGAGGGAGGCCTTAAGTGTCATAATGTCCTTGTTCGATCCATTGGGCTTACTATCGCCGATGACAACGCCCGCGAAAAGAATCATGCAGGACACCTGGCGCTACGGTACCAAATGGGACGAGCCCATTCCAGAACAGTTAAGGCAAAGATGGGACGCATGGCTGTCATTGCTAAGAAAGGTAGAAGACCTACGCATCCCTCGATGTTACGACTATGAATCGGCAACCACTTACGAACTACATACGTTTGTCGATGCCAGCGAGGAGGCCTACGCCGCAAGCGTTTACTGGCGAATCGTGCGTAACGACGGAAGTATACACGTCACGCTGGCAGCCGCAAAGAGTCGCGTGACACCACTGAAGCCCGTCTCAATCCCCAGGTTAGAGCTACAAGCCGCCCTACTAGGGGCCCGCCTAGCCGATACAGTGCTACGAGAGCACGAGTTTGAAGTCGCGCAAAAAACGTATTGGAGCGACTCGCGTACGGCCCTGGCGTGGATAAGATCCGAACCACGCACCTACAAAACCTTCGTAGCACACCGACTCGCAGAATTAGAGACACTCACTAAGAAAAATGAGTGGCGATGGGTGCCTACGGCAGATAACGTAGCAGACGACGCGACAAGAGCGACACCTCACGACTTCAACGTGAAACATCGATGGTTCAATGGCCCCTCCTATCTACTACTATCTAAGAATGAGTGGCCTAGAGAAGTCGAGGTCAAGGTCAACAACTCTGGGGAAGAGAGAGAAAAATGTCTCGCAATAACTGACAAGCCAACTCATGACCATCTGCCAGATGTCCAACGATTCTCGAAATGGATCAGACTGATAAGAGCGACAGCTAGAGTGCTGCAATTTGTCGAATTATGTCGGGGAAATAAATTCCAAATCACCGCTACGCGTTACAAAAGAACGCGGACAAACAAGTCACGTGACCCCGACTGGAAGAAAAAAGATAAACAAACTCGACCCCAATCAACCGATACGGTGGTTCCCACGAGTTCATCGACCCGCCGCGCCATTGACCTAGAAGTGCGTCATATTGAAAAGGCTCAAAAATTATGGATCCGAGCGGCACAACAAGACAGCTATTACCTAGAAAAGCTGCGCATAAAAGAGAACAGGGCGCCACCTACCGGAGATTTATTGTCGTCACTTAGTCTTATCATCGACAGTGACGACATAATAAGAATAAAGGGTCGTATAACTGCGGCCGAGGGAATACACGCAGAATCTGTGAGCCCAGCCGTACTGAGTGGAAAACACATATACACAAAGTTGTATATACAACACGTCCACGAGAAACTTCATCACGGAGGCGTAGAAACAGTCGTAAATGAACTACGCCAACGGCTATGGATAATGAAAATCCGACCAGCCGTGCGAAACGTGATCAAGAGCTGTATGGCGTGCAGAATAAAAAAGACTAAACCAACAAGTCCGGCCACAGGCGACTTACCTCCAGCTCGCCTGGCCCATCACGCACGACCTTTCACGTTCACCGGATTGGACTACTTTGGTCCAATAGAAGTCACCGTCGCGCGCCACCGCGAGAAAAGATACGTAGCGCTCTTCACATGTATGACGTCACGCGCCATACACCTAGAAGTCGTGACCTCCCTAAGTGCTGACTCAGCCATTTCAGCGCTGAGAAGGTTTATAGCCAGAAGAGGCTGTCCAACAGAACTGTGGAGTGACAACGCAACTTGCTTCAAGGCGGCTGATAAAGAGCTCGCCCAGTCCATAGCTGAAGCAACCCAGCACGAGGCCACGAACCGCATGATCAAGTGGCGGTTCATCCCACCAGCAGCGCCGTTTATGGGCGGTGCATGGGAGCGCATGGTGCGCTCCGTTAAAGAAGCCCTGCGAATCACCCTGCACGAACAACATCCAAGTGACGAGACGCTCAGCACACTGCTGACTGAGGCGGAGATGACCATAAATTCCCGCCCCCTCACTCATGTGGCGGTGACACCCGACGAACCGGCAGCACTAACGCCGAACCTTATACTACTCGGCCCGAACTGTCACATGCCGGTTCCCGGAGACTTCACCGAAGACGACCTGAACGCGCGCCATCACTGGCGGCGCGCCCAGAGGCTCGCAGACGTATTCTGGCACCGCTGGGTACGGGAGTACATGCCCTTACTCCAGTACCGGCGGGAGCCCCACAGCACCGGTGAACCACCGAAGATCGACGACATCGTCATCGTGTGCGACTCCAACTTACCCCGGAACACCTGGCCACGAGGCCGTGTCACCAACGTCTACCCGGGTAAAGACAACGAGGTACGAGTCGTCGACATCACCATGGGCAACGGCACCTTGCTACGCAGACCTACGAAGAAGATCGTCGTGCTACCAGTCGGTTCGCAGTGTTGCGACGGCGGGAGAATGTGCACGACAGAATGAAAGCGTAGCACAAGTGCAGTATATTAATATGTAAATAGAATCAAGTGTACGTGATATGTACGTACTGGCATCGCACGGCTCGGGGAAGAAAGGGGGTTGTCTCACAAGGGTTACGCAACTAGCGAGGTGAGGACGAATGAATTCTCACATTACACTAATAGAAGCGTACGAGACAAATCCATACACCTTTCCTACGAGACTATGGGATGTTAGTACGTACATTTATATTATGTTTTTATTATTATTGTCCTTGTTTATAAACTGTATGTGTTTTGTATTCGCTCTCCATAAATGTATTAGGAAACTGGGTTACAGGTCAGGGTATAGGAAAAATAAAGGCTACCGCCCGCAGTGTGTTTTATTAAGCATTGAATTAAACATATAAAGTTGCGGGCTAGATGACGAAAATCCGGTATCGGCGCCACTGTCTTCCCCTTACCTTCAGTCCTCCCATTCCCCTTGCTACTCAAGGAAGGCGGGAGGGAAAAAAGGGCTAAATTGCCCAGAAAAATGTAGATCTTCATACTTCGTCATCGAAAATAGCCTTGTCCTCCGCATAAGAGGAGGACAAACCCTAGGATAAGTGACTTGTAGCTCAGAAGTTATGTATGACGTTGGAGAGCGAATAGCACAATAAACTTCCCCAGGGAGCAGGGGGATCGCACGGGCAGCGAACTTGCTATAAAAGGCATAGGTTCCGACCTCTCTTTGCCAGTTCGTCCTCAGCACTTCAAGTAGTAACTTGAACTGCTAGTTTTACATTTAACACTCTAAGTAGTGACTGGATATAACAGACTCCTCATAGTGGAGATACCTAACAAGTTCATACAAGCGAGTTCGCTGCCGACTGCCGCTTCCTCCCTGCGCTCCTGTGGTTCAATGTGAATTAGAGCAGCGTTTTATTTCCGTATTTCACCCCTACACCCCCCCGTTGGAAGGCAACGTGCGGCCTGCAACATTGGCCCTGCGGTATAACATCGATCGCGAGCACCGCCTTATATATAATATATATATCGTAGCCAACATTTCCCTCTTTTAAACTGGTAGTGACAATGTTATTCGAACAGAAGTGTCCATCGGCATTTCCACGATACGGAGGTGTCGCGCATTGTTCGCTCCAAAAATCATTTAGTACAGCGAACCCGTAGGCTGTGGAACGAACTGCCTCAAGAGGTCTTTCCATTAAGCTACGATATGGTGTTCTTAAAGAAAGCTGAGAATAGGATTTTGCAAGGTCGGCGGCGCACACATGCTACTACCCGGGGTTCCTACTACCCATTAGTAGTAGGAGGTACCTACTCCTAATACGCTAATGATTAAAAAAAACACCTTAAAAGGTTTTATTATAAAGGTATAAGGAAAGCCTTAACATGTGATTGTGATTCTATTAAGGTGGTAATGAATCCTGAATTGAAGGTAAATTGGTATCCTTTATTACAACTTCTATCTAGTGAGCCGCTGTTGCAGCATATGTATGTAATACCAAAGTGCACTTTAAGTAAATATGACAGGAGAATGATCATAATGTTGACAGGGTTTACAAAAAAAAATAACTAATTTCTGGACAAAGTTATCGCAAAAAATATGATTTACAACTTACACTGTAACTGAGCACTGTGAAGCGGACGTTCGTCCGTACGTCGTCGTCGGGTAGCATTGTACCACCATATTGAAAAGGTCGACGTGTCCAGTTGAGCAGAATAAAAAAGACCAATTTCTATTTACACTCACGAAGAAAACTGCATTTTTTTTTGTACCTTTACTTTTTGTACATAAAGATCATCATAATTTTAATCGGTGGTACGTGTAAATTTGTAACATTGTGTGTTATTACCCACAACGCAAGCAATTAATTGTATTAATGTAATTTACACTTACACTTCTTGCGTTATCGCCAAGATAATTATTTACAGCAAAAAGTACAGCAAAAACATTCACGTACAGTTAGTTGGATCATAATATCGAGTGTTAGATTTTTTACTTTTTTTTTTATAGAGAAGTGGGCGGCCGGGCAAGCGATCGCACGTGATGGTAAGTGGTCAACACCAGGGAGCTGGCGGGTGCGCTGCCGTCTCTGCAGAATCCTGTTCACAGGTCTCTTGAAGAGCCCCATGTCGTAGCGTAACAGAAAGCCCTCGGCTGGTAGTTCATTCCACAACTTTCGGCATCGCGGTACAAAGTGCCTTTTTGACCGCACTGTACGCAGCGACTCTACGTCATGGAAGTGCAGTTGAACCGCACGACGATGACGAGTAGTGCCATGGTAAAACCCTGAAGTTGGCATCAAATTGAACAGTTCTTCAGAACATTTATCATTATATAGGCGGTAAAAAACGCAGAGAGGCGTAAAATCTTTTTCGATGCTGAGCGCTTCTAGACCACCTGTGAGAGTGGGACTGTCGACAATTCGAAGAGCACGTCGCTGGACAGAGTCAAAAAGGTCCAGCTGGTATTTCGGTGCACCGGCTCAGAGGTGTAGTTAGACGTGGGCTCTAACTTGAGCTTTATAAAGCGACAAGCTTTGCCCCGGAGTGAAGTAGTGCTTCGCCTTGTTCAGTACACCGAGTGTTTAACTACTACGAATTTTATTTTAGGTACTACGGAAAATATGTTTTATTTTAAGTAACAAGGAAAATATGTTTTTTTTTATGTACTACGGAAAATATGTTTTTTTTTAAGTAGGTACTATGGTGGGACTCTCGTCGACTTAAACTACTTACTTAAAGTAGTCAGTAGTGCTGGATGTGAAAAACAGAAGATCGAGTGTGGTGGATGTGTGTATCCATCGAGTGTGGCCCACCTTCTAAAGATATACCAACGATAGAGTCATATGTACCTATCTTTATGGAGTAACACAAACTGATAGTAAATAGTCTGTGGTAGTAATGGTAAATCTAAAGTATTGCTAAAATGTAACAAATTCACAAACTACATCGAACCAAATAAAATCATGCCGATTGCTGTGGCTCGCGTGCATGAAACCATTTATACCGTACGGTTGCTATTGAGATTGCGTTCCCGTATTGATGTCACATTCACCTACCTATAACTATGTACGCGAAACGATAGTTGCCTAGCATCGATTGTACAGCAAATTGACGAAATTGGAAATTGCCAATTCAATCGTTAATATTGTATACAAAGTTATGTATTCCTAATTTTGGTCTTCCAACCAATATAGACAAACAAACGTACTGCAATCACCGTGTTCAATCTTTTGGTCTCAAATACCTATAGACTTCAAAAAATCCTAAGTAGATAGTAATCAAGGCCTTCGATACTCAATAAATTGAAATTCGCGGCAAATTTTGTCTAAATACGATAATTTTCACAACCGTAATTATCCAATTTATAAACAATAATTCGAAAACATAAAATTAAGTGAGTAAGAATTCGCAGAGTCCATTTTCCATTTCATTCCATCAAATAGTTCCATTATATTTCCTACTGCCCATCCCAGCCCGTCTAATTCCATCGATTAGGGACTACAATGGAATGAGGAAAGTCTGTTATCCCATTATAATTGCAACTCTCCTGCCATCCCACCCAATCCAAGCCTCAACTCATCCCGGAAAACCGTGACTCCTCCCTTTATCCATGTCACCAAAGATATAACGCACTGTATTTTAACGAAATTCCTAAACAACTTAATAACTAAATGATTTAACTAATCCCCTGTTCACTAATAAGGAAATAGCGGGAACCATCGCGTGTGCAAGTTAAACCAAGTTAACTAACAGCCAACTAACTTAACACGAACGTTTCTAGTTTTCCAATGTTAATTAACTGCCAGTTACACTACGAAAATTAGTCGTATGTTTTAAATGTAACTTGCTTCTTGTGACGAATTAAGGAATCCTGTTTATGTTGTACTTAAAGACTTATTTAAGTACTTATTTATATATATTTTCAGTTCATTGGGAAAAGGCAAACGTTTTAGAAGTGCTTTCCGCTTTCTTAACGACACTCATCCAAAAATCTTCGCTCCGTGGATAATCTGCTGCTGCATATATCCCAGCACCTAATCCTTTGTAGCTCATTTGATCGTATTAAATAGTCATCCGCCAAATACAACGTTGCAGAACAAACCTGTGCTTTCAGTTAAACCAAAAAAAGGAACAATAAAAGCAATATAATTAAAAGCAATTTTTGGAGGGGGAGAGTACACAGTGCAATCCAACAGCCGCTGGACGCATTCGGCTGGCGTTATTACCCCTCTCTCACAGAATGCTACCCTGAAACGTACTGCATTTCCTACTTTATCATATTCCCCGATGTACCCTACGTACGTGTTTCGCTAGTAAGTGAGATATGCCAGAGCCCATTCCCATCCTATCCCTTCCCATGTCCCCAACCCTTTTGCCAAATCTATTCTTTCATCAACAAAGGTAGGCAGCGTATCCGGGGGCGTGCCAAAGTTTGTCATTTTGGACTAATGTTGGCATGTATCGCGGACATCTATGGGCGACAGTATCCACTTACCACCAGGAGGACTGTATGCTCGTTTGCCAACTTATTTCTATAAAAAAATACTTTTACGAAGGCAAAAAGATTGTAACCGTATAACGCGGCAATCTGAACATATAGGTTCTGTAAGCTCTTCCTAGCGCCTCCGCATCTAAGACAGCGCTAGTGAATGCCAACAGCGCTACACAGTACACAGCGCGATAAACGGGCGATGCTTCTGCCAGCTCGTTTTTTATAAGATGTTGGCAGGACTTTTTCAGTGTCATGGGAAATAATAATATGAACGGTCCTAACTTGTAGCGACATGTACCTATAATTTTGTTATGTTGTTAAAAGTGTATTCATTTTCAATAGAAAGCATCCGACTCATTATTTGTTGTTTAGTTTAACAATTCCTACAAAAAAATCATGTGGTCTAGCCGGGCACGCCACAACCGTGCAAACGCTCGGTTAGTAATTACTTTACATACATTTGCAAAATGAATCAGGTAACAAACGTACAAATCGTGTTTTGTAATTAAACTTTCAGCTAGTTCTCCCGAAACTAATTTGCGAGCAGCAAATTAAATTTGTTAGACTTGATTAAGGTTACATAGTCAGACAATTTTATTGTCCGTTCGCATGACGTTAACACCGAAGCAGTCAAGACTAGAAAAGAAATGAAATTACTTTTCGAACAACCCAATAAATAAAAAGACGCCCCTTAGAAATACACTAATAAATAATAGATTTACTCACGTTATCTCAAGTACTTGTTTGAGTAAAATTATTGTAAAGGGAATTGTAAACCTAATAATTCTCACTCGATATTTTTTTTAATTTTGTGGTCTCGTTTCATACACAATCACCGGAAAATAGTAACAAATAACTTAGACCCGAAGATCGCACCTATAATTTTCGAAAGAAAGCTTCGTTACTAAAAACCGATAACTGCGCGATTAAAATATGCACTTTGCCTCAATTTCGCAGCGCTAAACACTGCCATAATATTTTAGTGATAACACTAAACATTAGTCACAAAGTAACGTCAGCAAGATATTTGTATTATTAGAAGGGAAAATAGACATTCATGCCATTATGACCCTTATATCACCATACATAAGGCATAGTTATGACAATGCCAGTGAACTAAGTGTGCGAGCTGTAATTGCGCGGGAGCATCATAAATAGGCCGCAGATAATACAACGAGTAATTGTTTTTAACGATCTGTACGTAGTGTAATTACTGTACAGATATGTTCATGACTGCAATACTACCAATAGGGTTATAGAGTATTGAAAATGTGAACTACATAAGTCATTAGTATTAAGGGCCGTAATACATATATGTTGCAAATGCGTTGTATACAGATGTTGCCAGTGAAAAGCATGCTTTTAAATAGTACCTACGCCACTAGATCTCAAGCTGTTTGATTTTTCGTGTGAGTGTGTCCACTGCGGCGATGCGACCTGGGGGGGAGGGAACTCGCATGTCATTTTGGAAATGTGTTTGCCAGTATTTCCCATGCAATTTCTCATTATAAGCCTCTATTTTGTGGTCTTCAACTGCCACTCGTGAAACGTTTCTCGTAACGTCATGCTTTTTACTCAATGTGTATTGAGTCGTCATCATTTGCATAGTAGGCTGGCTATATCCGCCTGTCATGCTTTTTTACTGGCATGTGTATCATGGCCCTAATGCGAACGCTAAATTGCACTGTAATATAGTTGAATGTTTGCACCTCACGAGGTTGCACATGCCTAGTTTGTAATATTTTTTTTAGAAGTAAAGTTGTAAACTAGCGGACGTTTCATCTGGTGGTTAGTGGACACTATTGCCATGCGCTATGAACATCCTCGATACATGCCAACATTGGTATGGAATGATAAATGTTGGCACGTCCCCGGCTACACTGCATACCTTTAGAGATTTAGTATTGGATTCGGAGAAAGGCCTGGGTTTATGGGGAGGGATGTGAATTGTGATAGGATGGGAATGGGCTCTTGCATATCCCAATCACTTACCGAAACACGTATAATTAGGGAAATAGGATAGATTGGGAAATTTTATTTTTATTTTATTTTATAATATGTTTACGTGGAAAGCTAAGCGTTAATAAAAACAATATGAATGCAAAGAGTTTAGTTGAATAGACCATTAAAAGCTAACAAGTTTTAACAGATGGTTATCTGAGGTGGCACACAAGAGTAAGGATAGGAAACGACATAGAAAATATTATGGATAATTATTAAAAGAAATCCTAGCGAAATGGAAAATAGAAAAACCGTGTTGTAAGTAAATTTCTGACCACAGTTCAGGCGCGGACTGGCCATAGAGCAAATCGGGCAAATGCCCGATAGGCCGTTCGCCTGGTGGGCCGGCCGGCGCGCCGTTCTGGTTTGATCGATCGGAAATCGAATATGTATTTGCTATTTTGCTAAAACCAAGAACAAGAAATGTTTGCAGCATGTGAGGCACGCCGTACATGCAAAAATTGCGCAGTTTGCTGTTTCAAAAATTTTACATAGATTCAACCTATTGACCAATGCTTACAGTTTAATTGGACTAGCATTCAAATTTCTGCTAACGTTATCAGTGAGTTAAGTTGCTTGTGAAAGATCCTTTTCGACCCTAAAAATTATAAAAAATCGCACGAGGAGCACCTTGTCATCCGATGATCTAAATTCTTTCATGATAATGGCGATAGAAAAAGCTCTGTTGATAAATTTAGATTGCGACGAAATTATTGACAAAGTAGCCGAAAGCAGTGAGCTTCTTCGGAAGTCATTGATTAACTAACTTGAATTCTTCAAAATGAAAATAAATATGTTTACTTTTTCTATTCGTAGTTTTCCTTTCTTGTGGAGATTGGGGGAAAGGCCGGTTGTCTCTAAAATGCCCGTGTCGGTTTCAGCTCCCAGTCCGGGCCTGCCACAGTTGGCTCAGTATGAAACAAATCAAGGTCTGAAGATTGCTTACAGAGCGCACTCGTATTCTGACGTTGCTATGCAAAAGAATGCATTTCTCCGATAGTTAGTAGGTGTTACAGGATGGGACGTGTAAAAATATGACTTCTAAATAATCGTTTAGGCACAATACGCAGATATTACCTAGAAGCGAATGAGAGTCAATAGACCCAATTGCTCTATGTACGTAATATTAGAGATATTTCGTCGTGTTTTCAATGATAGAATATTAAATGATGATGTGCATTCAAAGTACATTTATAGGTAGTCTTCTGTGAGTGAGGGGTCACGTGGCCTGTCGAGTGCGCCCAGCAGCTGTGCGACTGTAGCGTGCACCACGAAAAAGAGCTTCGCCAGTACATATTCAAAGACATATAAGTACATAATAAGTACAAGTACACTTTATTGCACACCAAAGAATACTCGATAATGACACAAAAGTTTGATTAAAGGTAGGTGTTATCGCAAATGCGATTTCTTCCAAACAACCTTTGGGCGACAGGAGTTGTATAACTAAATAATAATTCATATAATACTACTCCTATAATAAAATTGTGTGCACGCATCGCTATGGTAAGTTCAGTAAAGGCTTAATAGAGCAATAATTGGCGAGTCGTAATTACCGGCGGTAATATTGATTATTACGGCCGGTAATAATGCAGCGCTACAAAGTTCTGCGCGATTCGGTTTAATTAATATACGTTTTGTTTCACTATACTGATGCAGTTTGCTGTTCCATGTTTTATTAATAATTGTAAATATTATAATAAGTAGGTATATAATTTCTCGGCCTTACTGTGTAGAAACAAATTAATAGCTATTATTAACTATTTACTTTTAAAATTTTTGAGACTGAAAATTCGATGTATTGCAGTCACGCTGCTATGTTGCTTATAGGTTATAAGTTTATAAAAAATAATGTTTGTTTGTTCCTTTTCTTTGCGTTCCTAAACCATTCATCCGATTTCGATGAAACTTTGGTCAGTTGTTGTGCGCGCGCCCGTAAGTTTCTGACAAAAAAAAATCTAACTCATTGCTACGCATGCCGGGCACAGCTAGTAGGTAATAAAAACTTAAAAACAATATAAAGTGTACACAATATTTACCTACATTTAAGAAATCACTTAAGAATTACATACTTAAAAATCTATGGGCGTTTTTTTCATAAAAAAAGAATTGGATAACATTTCGTGATAATTAATTACTATGAAGTTACTGCAAAACTGTATAAAAATCAAAAATAAAATGATTATAATAAATTTATATAGTTCAGCTCAATGGTAAAGATATACATACTTTCGCCAAATTGGGCGTCGGCGCCGTGGCTTAGTTGGTTAAAGCGCCTGTCTAGTAAACAGGAGATCGTGAGTTCGAATCTCGCCGGTGCCTAACTTTTTCTTTTTATTTTTACAAACTCATTTATATCATATTTATTAATGACAAGTTATCCAATATTTTCCATTTTGTTATACTTACATAATAATTTGTTTTTAATAACTACATATCTACTTACTTCGTGGCAAGTAGGGACATCTGTTAACCTTATAATGAACTAAAAAGAAAAAGACTAAAATACGGAGAACAAAATATGGTTATTATGTAAAAATATAGTTATAGGTAAATACTTACTTACTTTAATACAAATTATTAAAAAAACGTATTTAAATAAAGTTTAAATTTGTAGGTAGGGAGTGCACGCTGCATTCCCACAGCCGCTGGGCCCACTCGACTGGCCACGATACCCTTTCTCACAGAAGGCTACCTTGAAATACACTGTATTTACTACTTTATAGTATTTTCCCAATGTACGTATGTGTTTCATTAGTGAGTGAGATATGCCACAGCCCATTCCCATTAAATCCTATCCCTCCCCATTTACCCAACCCTTTCTTCCAATCCATTCCTTAATCTGCAAAGGTGGGCAGCGCACCCGGGGCGTGCCAACGTTTCTCATTCTGGACTGATGTTGGCATGTATCGCGGATGTCTATGGATGACAGTACCTATCCACTTACCATCAGGTGGACTGTATGCGAGTCTTCCACTTTTTTTTCTATAAAAAATAACGAATATCTTAGTTGCGTTAACATTTAAAACGTGAATTCATCACATTGCGTTAAACATTGATAAAAACAAACTTTTTACAATACTGAAAACTCAAAAAGGAATCGTCACGCGTCACTTACGGCGGCGTCAACAAACAGAATCATAAATGGGAATAATAAAGACTCTCTTCTGAATCAAAACACACTAAAAACACTGTGTCACTCTGTGTTCAACCTTCTAACATTTCACTGAAATGTATTTCTCCCTGTGTTGTATTTGGAAAGCCTCTGTAGGCCATAACAATAACAAGGGTAATCAAAATAATAAATGGCGGGCCAGAGCGCACCGCTTTTTGTATCCAATTATTTTTATTGTTGTTCAGTCAATTACATTCTTTAGCGAGAGCCGTGCAAGCTCACCTTATGTGTGTAGATTTTTTCAATAGCTATACTTGCAATCACTAGAAATTACAAAAATAATTTATTATTTTTCAGTTTAATCCGACATTACCTAATCAATATATGAATTAGCGTTAACAAAATCAACTTGATTGTCAAACATTTCAAATTTAATTTTTCGAGGTCATAGAATTTATAGATCAACTCGCATCGAAGTGTCTCCCCGCAATTTGAAAGATCTATAACAACTTGAAAGACTTAGGGCCTCTTTCACCACCTCCTGACCCTTTATCAGAGGGAGCAGAAAGTAAATTACTTATACTTTATCAGAAAGTCAGTATCAGCTAGATTTAATTGGCAGATGATTTATCTTTCGGATTGTTAACAGTTACTTTATCTACTTCTTAACAGTTACTTGCTATATCTATCTTTATATACTTGTTACCTTATATCAGAAGGTGGTGGGAAAGGCCCTTAATCTCCGTAACCATAAAAAAAAATACCGACATCTTTAAAACAGTGCTCAATACTTGTGTAACAAACAGGTCTTCGACCAATTGGATTCGTTAGACAATATCTATAGATATTGTAATCTATAACGATGATTGTAATTGCATTAAATATCAAATGAATGAAATGCATTACATAATAAAATTATACCTACTTCAGCCTATGTTCATAACAATTATAAGAAAGAATTAGATTATTAATATTGTAAGCTATAGTTAACCATACTTTGGTTGACATGAATGGAGACAATGGCGGATTAACATATAAGCATTATAAGCACGTGCTTAGGGCCCGTGTTCTCCAGGGGCCTCCTCTCCTCTGCTGGCATTTCTTTGCGCGAACGTTTAGTTGTTTGATATACCTAATGCGCGATCGATGATCTAAGAGGGCCTACACGGCCTCTATGCTTAGGGCCTCCAAAACTCCTAATCCGCCACTGAATGGAGACCACTTACCGGGAAGTGTGCGACAGATGGACCGACCATTTCGACAATGGTGTCTGGATGAGCTACTGGAGAGGCCTATATCCAGCAGTGGAGACACACAGACTGATGGTATATCCAGAGTTCTCTGGAAAAGGCGAGCCCCCAATCGCATAGGACAGCGGACTTTTTCGTCAGTAAACATAACATTATGCCATAGATGTGGTATTATCAATTCTACTATAAATGACTTTAACTTACTTATTTTTGTTGTTTATTGCTGATGTAGCCGCTATAGGCCACAAATTAAAATGCATTTCACATAATTTTTCGCAAGTACTCTTCGCAAATATGTCGCGTGCGACATTTCGTCTGACGAAATCGTCTGACAAGAATTGCCTACCTTAAGTTGACCACTTATTGCAAACTTTCATTGATTGAGCTCTAAGGAGAAGTAAAATTTTAATGTCATCTCCTTCCCGGATAGAAACTTAAGATATCTAACTTAAATATCTACATGTAGTGTATGGTTAACTAAACGATTCACCGTAGTCTTCTTTGGGGTTTTCTTAATTGTAGGTGGAGAGTGCACGGTGCATGCCCACAGCCGCTGGGCGCACGCACTCAACTCGAGTGCGCCCAGCGTTATTTATTTCCTATATTTTATTCCTCCTTTATTTCCTACTTTATCGTATTTCCCCAATGTACGTACGTATTTCGGTAGTGAGTGAGATATGCCGGAGCCCATTCCCATCCCATTCTATCCCTCCCCATTTTCCCAACCCTTACTCCCAATCTGCAAAGGTAGGCAGCGCATCCGGGGTGTGCCAATGTTTGTCATTCTGGACTGATGTTGGCATGTATCGGGGATGTCTATGGACGACAGTATCCACTTACCATCAGGTGGACTGTATGCTCGTCTGCCACCTTTTTTCTATTAAAAAAAACTTAACATTTGTTATTTCCTCCTCATAAGATCACAATCCATAATATTACCATCACAAACCGTTTTTCTACCTATAATTCTTCACCAGCGGTTCACATAATTTGGTTAGTTTTGCTTTTAAAATTAACTACTTAATTTTTGGGAACGACCGCCTTTCTCAATAGATCTCAAACATCTATTTCTATTGCCCAATCAAATCGTTTGATCACAGGAAATAAAATCAACACGATTTTGTGTTTGTTATCCTATCTGAGACTGTAAAGTTATAAATGTTTTACTATCGACTTTCATATAGGATTGATGGGACGTGGCGCCAACCACAAATTGGTTTAATTACCACAATACCACAAACACGCGTGGAAATCAGTGATATTCTTTAATTGAGGACCTGTAGCGGTATCTTTGGTATAGAATATGTCTTAAAAGAATGTGCAAAGGTCAAAAATTAGATATGTAAGTAGGTACTATTTATTTATTTATTTTGTAATACATATTTACAAAATTCCAAAAGTAAATTTAAGTATTAAGTATGAGTTATTAGTGTGTTATTGGCTAAGTTATTATAAAAGTAGAATGGTTATAATGAAACTACATATTTATTATTTAAAAGTTATTACCCGTGTTAATCGGGTTTTAAGTGTTTTAAGTAAATTGTATTGTGAATAAAGAAATACAGAAATAGTATTTAAAAATGAGGTTGAGTTGATTTTAAAAAAGACATCCTGAAAATTTACTAACCAATAACATTTTTGCTAAGACTAGTTTTATTTGTTCAGATTGAACTTAACTGCAAATTTATGAAACCTACAAATTGTGATAAATGTGTAAATTAATAAATATAGTACCTATCTATACCTAAGTATATTTGACTAAATTAAATGTTTACAAAGTAGGTATCAAAGAATGGATTAACGAAATACTTTTGTAATTGTCTACTGTTGTGCTTGCCAATTTGAATTCCCGGAACTGTGCCGCGAATTTAAAATAACAGTTACACAAGTAGGTACCGAACTTTTACTGCATAGCAGATGAAAATTAGACAGACGATGAACCATACAGACCATAAACAAATTTGTAACAATCAAATCGGCCCATAAAAACCAATCTACTAAATTATATTACAATGGGAACAAAAGCCTGTTTTATTACCTAATTATTTTAATTTGTTTTTTTCTAATGAGCCGTCGATGGTTCGTCGCTCTATTACGTATTACCAAGTTATATTTGCCGTCGCCAAAATTCGTTCTCTAGCGCACTGAATCTTGTTTTTTACTTTCGATTGGATAATGAATATTTTGTAAGGTTATACTCGTACTAATTTTGTGTCAATATTACGAATCCATAATTGAGCGATACGCATTCTCCGTCGATCGGATGTCGTTCCATGTTTTGTAAAGTTGACCCTTTTTTAAACAAATAAGGTGACAGATGAGTAGACCGTTGGCGCGTTGTAAGCGGTTACTGTCTTCCATGGACATCTGCCAACATTACATAAAAATGACAAATGATGCAAGTGAACCTTTCTACAAGGTAACCGAATGTTAAATATAGCCTTTTATTTAAACGAACAATAATAAAATGCTATATACTATATAAAATACTATATATGTACTATATAAAATACTATATATGTACTATATAAAATACTATATACTATATAAAATACTAAATGATCAACAAAACAAATTATTTTCGAATAATTGAAATAAATAATTTGAAATTACTAAGATTGTGATCGCAAAGTCGTCGGAGTGCTATTTCTTCGTGTTCCGAATATTCGTATTGGTTTTGGCGAATCGAATAGTAAAAGCCGTAAGTAAAAGTAAAAGTAGGTACTAGGTACGTGAGTAGTAGCTAAAAGAGATTTTCTATTAAAACTTTTTTTATAAAAATATGATTGTGTAAAATGTGTTTATTTATATTTCAAAAATATCATTTCGAATGTTGGCGAAAGCGAAATCATTGGGGTGTGGCCAAGAAGAGCACTTCATTTTCGTCTTTCTTTTGTCCACTCCAAGTTAAATAATAGTTGAAATAATTATATCTATTCGAAACATCCGCAGCTTAAAGTTATGTATTTATACCTATTAATATTGTAAAGGGAGACTGTGAGTTTGTTTATATACCATACCATAGCATCAGCCTGTGGTCTCTCCACTGCTGGATATAGGCCTCACCCAAGGACACTTGTTTATATTTAACAGCTAAACTAAAAACTACTAGGTAATCGACCGATTTTCAAAATCTTTTCACTTTTAGGTAGCTAAACTAATTTAGATGGATATATACTATGTTTGAATTCCTTGTTTAGCACCTAGTCTAGCATGTGAGGCAGTTATATCAGGCTGATATAGGCAAGCATATAGGCAGCGCTGATATATATGTATAAAATACTGTGAAGTAGAAAGATACGATCAGTGTTGTGATTGGTATTTTCAATACTGTATATTATATAACTAATGAGGCTTCACGAGACGATGAATGAGTGAAGAAAGGTTTGTAAAACTGAAAAATCCCTATTGTCCCTTTCTCGTTTACGACTTACCTTTTACCGTCGGGTAACTTAACGCTACATCTCATACGAGTATACTCATAAACAAATACAACTAATAATGCTCAGACTTCACAGCAATTGATTCAATTGTCAACAGTGGGCGGGCCGCCCAATTCTCCGCCCACCGCCCACCGCCGCTGGCGATGACTTATATAGCGTGGGTACTTATCTGGTATCGGTAATGACGCAAGTGTTAACGGGAGAGGTAAGAATGGATATTTTAAAGAAAACCACAGTTTTCAGTTGGTAGAATGAGAGACATATTATTATGCGCACCAAAGGAGAGACCTGCGCGGGGCAGTTGGATATCTCCAATCAATAGGAATTAATTATTTTTTATAGTCTAGTGGGCGGACGAGCAAGCGGTCCCACGTGATGGTAAGTGTTACCGCCGCCCATGGACACCTGCAACACCAGGGGCATGCGGGCGCGTCGCCGTCCTTGCAAAATCCTATTCACAGCTCTTTTAAAGAACCCCATATCGTAGCTTAATGGAAAGACCTCTTGAGGCAGTTCGATCCACAGCCTACAGGTTCACGGTATAAAATATTTTTTGGACCGAACAGTGCGCGACACTTCTGTATCGAGGAAATGCGGATGGACCACACTTCTGTGACGGGAGGTGCGGTTGTAGAAACCCGATATTTTTCAAACCTGTTTTATTGCTTGAAGGAGGAAAGAGATCAATGCAGGACAAACAACACAAGTTTGTTAGAAATAGGTACTACGTAGGTACTTTGGAGAGAATATTAAACAACTTATGTGATTGAGTGTACGTGTTGGTGGCTCGGCAATAAGTCTGGCCGGTCTGATTGCGCCGAACGTTACCTTAATGAGAACCTTATTAAACAATTATTAATTGGAGACGACCCGCTGGGTACACCAATTGCTATACACTTGAAATATCACTTAGCACCGCTACGAGGAATAATTTTAATAATACATACACACGGAATTTGTTGACTCCCATGTAATTACATGTAGATTGAAATATGGCCAAATTATGGTGAAGGACTCGATATAGGTATCTACCAGGTATTTTTACTTGATACACATGCCGTTTGATGTTGGCTAGCCTTATAATAGCAAGACAACCACCACAGAAAAGAAAAAAATGATTGTGAAAAAAAAAGGTTTTTCTGTTCTGTAACCACTCCCATCTCTTCTCGCGGGTCTCGTCTAAGGGGCAGCCCGCTTCCCCAGAGCAGGGCTTTGTTAGGGCCATACCATCTCACATTCACAACACATTGTGCACGAGGAGGTTCATGTCTGTATGGCTAATGTCCACGGGCGACAGTATCCACTTACGACCTATAAAAATCTTTCTATAAAAATATATATCATTGTTTAATGTAATAATAATTTGTAATTTATTTTAATTTAAATGTATTTGTAACGTATCTTTATTAAATATTATTGTATTGTATTCGCGTACTTTTTATGTAACAGCTGTATACCTACTCCCACACCTAAAATAGCACACTATAGAATCCAAGTTTTTCTTGTTTGTAGATATTTTTTTGTGTAGGTAATGTTTTTGGTGTATTATCTGAAATATATAGGTAACTAATTATTTTTATGAAACAGTTAAGTAGGTATAAATAGGTATAGGGCAATATAGTATAATATCGGATAACCAATTTCCAGCCCAATTGCACTTTATATTAAACATTTTGATCAAATTATTTGTCTTTTTAGACATAAATATGAAAACAGAAATATGTTCGTTACTACACAATCTTCACCTCCTTATATAGTGACTATCTCTCATCGAATCCTATCATAAAAATAATAACTAGATAATTTTATAAAATTTTATGTAAATTAATTATACAACAGAGATCCGAAATGTTTGAAAATTATCCCAAGATTGTTAATGATATTTATCTAAGAAGTATACCTACAGGGTGTTGCGTAACCTTTTCTGAAGCTTGAAACCATGAATTCCGCTCCTGATTCTGAGTATAACGTTTAGTATGTTTTGATAAAATATCGTTTTTGGCTTTGTGTTTAGCAAATTTGTATTTACTAAAAAATAAAAGAAATTGATTTTTTAAAAAAAAAAATCCTAAAATTCGATCACGAACGGAATCCATTGTTTCATTCAGGCTTTGATAAAAGTTCGGTTACAACCTGTATAGAGTTGTACATAACATAAATTATGCTTTATAAATATTCGTTATATAAATTAATAACCGTATATATCTACCTAGATACCGTCAGAATTGCATGATAAAGCCACACGTTTTTCCCGTAAGATGGAGCCACATCTCACGTTACAAACGACTCATTGGAAGCACTGCATGAATTGTTCCCTAGAAGAGTCATTAATCGCAGAGGATACATTAACCGCCCAGCGAGGAGTAAAGATCTAACTCCTGCAGACTTTTTCTTATGGGGCTATCTGAAGAGCAAAATTTTCATCCCCTTGCCACGAAATTTAGGTCAGTTAAAGCATAGAATAACAGACTAAATCAATGTGTGATTGAAAATTTTAGCTTCAGATTAAATGAATGCGTTTAAATGAACGGTGCTCATTTAAACGCGATTGTTTTTCATAAATGAAAATTTAATTATCGCCCTTTAAAATTATAATAAATATGTATTAATTATGCAAACATTTAGTTTTAATTTTTACAGTTCAAATCCCGAGACATATTCAACATATTCCCGAGACACTTTATAATTAATATCTATAAACCAGGCTAAAAAGGTCATGTGATGCGTCGTTTATACTTAACTAACCGTACGCAGAATATATTAACATTTCAAACAAATAACTTCAGCTCGTGCAAACACAATAACTCTTGCAAAAATGATGTGTATTGGTATTCTTATCTCTTAAGGCGAAGTCATTCACATGTAAGTTATCGTCCGCAGCAGTCCGAACACCGCCATTCCTGTATTGAAATTTAACCACACTATATTACGTTTGTTTGTTAAGTTAATTGTTAAATGGAGAGGCTCGTTATGTTCTCGCGTATAGTTTATTGAGTATCGGCGCTTGCGACGCGCGAGAATAAATTCTTTGATTGTAAAAGATGCGTCCGCTTTTCGATTCTTTGAAAAGTCGATTTGGCCGCGGGCGAAGCGGCCCGCTTGATAATTATGTTGATTTTCATTAAAATACTTGAAAAGAGAAAATGAAGAATTACATTACGTTACACATTTTTGAGAAAGTTTCTACCACAGTTTTAAATCTAGTTTGATTAGAGTGACAGCTGTCAAAGTACCTCGAATAGTGCTCTATAAAAATAATTAATCTATAAAAACCTATTAAACACAGGTTTTTGCCACACGTACACGCACGTGTTTTTTTATATGTAGGTAGTGCAAACCCATTAAGTACCTATTAATACACATTAATAATTAAACACATTAAAGTACCTACCTCGATTTGATCATTAGGTATTGTCCCAGTAAGTACTATTCGAGGCGTTTGACAGCTGTCATTCTAACCAAGCTAGATTTAAATGACTGTATAGGTGTACTCGTAAGTATAATGCGGTTCATTTATGACTTGATTTATATTATTAGATTAACGATTTAATTTCTATATTTCGTTCCTCTATATTTTAAGTCCATTTTTTCTAATGTAACAAAACTAATGAACTTTACGCCGTAGGGCTTAAAGTCTCTCTTATTTGGAATTCAATAATGAAACGAATTAGTTATTCTTATAATAATTTATTGCATTTTTATTTATGGCGCCTTATTTTAAACAAACAGCGATCAACTTTCGAGAGCCTCGACCATACATCGCATTCTCCAAACGTCTTTAACAGCCTACTGTGAGATATTTACTGCCAATACTAACCCAAAACTCCCTAACCAAAATTAAACGTTCACCGGCAATGTTAACGTCAAAATACCTTCGTTTTAACTTTACATAATCGAACGTAAACTCGCGCGTTAAAGTCCATCGTTTTCGATTATAAAAATACATCGCGTTGAAGTCGGCTTGCGGCTTTAAAGAAACGTAATTAAAAGCAATAACGCCAGTTGATTGGCTGCCATCGGATACTGGCATCTGATTAATTTTTATGATAACAATTATTAGGCAATTTCATTAAGAATGCAAATATGGGGCGTTTAGGCCCAGATTGGGAGTAATTGGCTTATTTCGTTTCATATAAGCTACACGTGTTTAAGCCATATAAAGTAGGTATGGTGTTTTTATATTTATCTGTTACTACATAGTAAGCAGATCACAAACGACCAAATGTTATTGTGTATGTATTTCCTTTGTGGACGAAAGATGATGATAATAATTTACGAATACTTCGATAAATGCACGATGCGCTTAATCTGGATGTTTGCGTGTTTCCCTAAATGACAGCATAATATCGTTTCATGAAACACATCATAAGCGACGTTTACGTTCATTTGTAAACTCTTTGGAAAGAAAGAACGAAATATTATTCGTATTGCGTCTTGAAACACGACATCATTGTCGTGCTTGACATGGGGGAGGAAACAGGCGAATCTGTTTCTACCAAAAATAAATATCTTTACATAGTATAAAACAAAGTCTCTTCCTGCCGTCTGTCCCTCTGTATGTAGGTACGCTTAGATCTTTTAAACTACGCAACGGATTTTAATGCGGTTTTCATCAATAGATAGAGTGATTCAAGAGGAAGGTTTAGCCGTATAGTTTAATATTGTTTTAACGAAACCGAAGCGAAGCGAGGGCGGTTCGCTAGTAAACAATAAACCGAAGTAGCCAGCGTAAAAATGTGTGTTTAAAAACTTTGCTATTGGTCGTAATGGGAGAGATACCTGTGTGTCGCATGTAGTACCTACTGACTGACAGTAAATCGCTATAATTCTTTACTATTGTAATGACTATGTCAAAGCGTATTTATTTTTAATGTAAAATTAATGTTTCCGTCTATAGTCTATAGGTACTTATTTATTCTTAGGTTCCGGTAAAATATGAGTTGAGGCACAACCGTGAATAAATATGTAATATGTTTGATAAATATGCACAAGTGTGCCGATTCTATTGGTTTTTTTTTTTTTTTTTTTATCTTGGAGGGGAAATCCTCATTGGATGCCTTCCGCTATAAGTGCTCTATTCTTGCGGAAGGCGATGCCGGACTCATACCGGCTAAAACCCCTCCATTGCGTTGAACCCCTGATGTAGAAGTCAGGGCCTGTGTTTTCTTGAGTTATATTTGTTTCTTAATTGGATTTGTTTTCATTTTGTTGTCATTTGGTATTTATGTATACCGTCAGAATCTAATCTATTTTTCGCCTTTTGACTCCTGATGTACAGGTCAGGAGTTTTTGGAGTCGTCCTGTTTACACAATTGACTCTGATGTATAGGGTCAGAGTCATTCAACGCATTCATTTTAGAACTTAATTTTCTAATTATTATCCTCATAGATATGTATCTGAGTTGTCCTATTTTAAAAATGTCCTAGTCCTAATGTTATATTTCTGAAATTTATGTAGATCTTTTATTCTATCTATGTTTTATTTCTTTCAATTGCTCTTCTTGCTACATATTTACAGAATTTCAGAAATATTTGTCTATTTTTGTAGTCGCTCCCCATTATCTTGCTTATATTTTCTTTTGTTATTTCCTTGTCAATCATGATTTCCACTTCAAATCTCCTTCTGCCATATACAGGGCAATCAATAATTAGGTGCAATATACTCTCAGCCGCGTCTGGGTCACAGATACACGCCGAACTCTCCTTGCACCCGAAGCGTTTCAGGTACTCGGAGAATCCGCCGTGTCCCGTTAACACTTGCGCGATGACCGGCTCCATTTGGATCTTCCTAATGATGCCGTTTGCCCCAATGACGTCCGGGAAAAAGGTCTTGGTCACCGCCGCCGTTTTGCCCTCTTGGTAGCGCCGGTTCCATTCGTCAAGCGATTCCTCACGGATTTGTCGCTTGACGAATGAGACCGGGTGATTCTATTGGTTTGCGATTTAACACAGGAACTGACTTCATAATAGAAGGTTGTAGGTACACCTAAACGACGTTCCTCTTTTGTAAATGTTTAGGTAAACCTAACGTCAACGCAACCCCCCTCTTAACATTCCTAAAAATAAACCAGCACGCTTCCTAATCACATAAAACATTTACAAACAGTGTTTCCAACTAACCGAGCCCGAGGCCACCAAACGAATTTAATTATTTCCATCTCGGCTCGCGTACATTTGCATAAAACAACAATAATTTATCAACGTACATATATGAAAAATTAACCTCTTCCCCCAACTCAATTAGAATTAACCAGACCGCATACTAAAAGGGTTTAATAAGCTGAAACGTGTTTTTTCTTATATCTTTCACTATCAACTACGACACCTCATGCAAGCGATAGTAACTTTTATTATGTGGTGGGTAAGACGCATGCCGATGTTAGCGGGTTGTCTCAATAAAGTGTGCAAGCGTTAATTTAGTTTTTTGGGCACTAAACTCTATAAGTCAAGCAATCAATTAGTCAGTATATCAGTCAAATACTTCTCGTGACAGAGACCGTTTAGAGCTGACGAGTGAGCCAATCTACATGTTTCAAGTGGACTTATATTAATGGAATACCGGGTAGTATTTATTGTAGTAATTTGTAATTAGTTGTGTACCTACAGCAGAGTCTATACGATACAAGTTTGTTGTCGCTCTGAGATACCTGATTACCTGTTTAGATATACCTGATTAGCTCTGAGATACCTGATTAGATCTATATGCAAGTAGATATTTAGATAGGTATATTTAGGTATGCGTCTCAAATTACATCATTATTTCTCAATACAAGTCTGGCATATTTTTTTTTGGATGCGGCCAGCAATTATATTTGGACAATAGAAAGACTATGTGGAACCTATTCTAATGGTATATAAATTATTTTTTTGAATATACAATGTAACAACGAGTAAAATACAATAAAATCGGTAAACACATGTGTTTAAGATCCGTTTAATAGATACTTCTATAGGTACTTACAATACTTATAGGTAGATAAGGCACACTCGATACTTTTAGCATTAATCAGCAATTTTGTGACTGCATCGAGTCTATATCGCGTTTTGACAATTCAGCGCTTGATCGCGGCATACCTAATAATGATAATAATGGCAAACCTAGTGATAATCGCGCGTTTTTACGACTGCATGGATGCTAAATCGTGATCGACTTGAGCACGGCAGGCAAACTAGCGAGGGGAGGCGGGGAAACACATTTGGTAGAAGCCTTTCGCAAATAAAAATCGTGCGATCGCATTAATTTAATGAATGTGATGGTATAGCGTTCGATCGCTACACCTAGCCACTCATAACCGACTAAGCTAAGTGTTTGGACCAAAATAAGATTTTTTTAATTTTAAAAAACTTTCCGTACATTTAGTCCCGGCCGCTTCGCCACACCATATATACCAGTAATGTAATTGGAATGGCCCGAGGCATCCTTTTATTAATGCCTGCCATAATTTAAACTCAGAAAACAAACATGCAAATACAACTAATGTTTGTAAAGAATCGCGTGCTATCTATATGTTGGTTTAACTTATGTAAATAATATTTCCCCCTTAACTACAAAGGACAGATATAGACTGAATACAACAGTGTTTTAAAAAGGGTCTAAGGGTTGATTAAGAACTTATTAGACCAGAATTGTGCTGTTTTAAAGGTGTATTTGCTTTTTTGTAGGAGGTTTAATGTTTAAATAGTCAGATACATTTCAAATGCCATGTTAGAATTCCGTAGATATGTATAAAGAGATATCTATTCTAGAATTATATTTTTGGAATTATATCATTCACAATATAGGTACCTTTAATACGTGATAGTTAAAGTTGGCACGCATTCGAATTGAAAGAACGCTAAGTTCATAGAAAACTCCGAAACTGATTGGTAAAACTAATTCAATAAATAATAGAAACGTTATCCAATGATATCAAATCCTACTCGATATTTTGTATCGTCGATGTTTATAGAGCCAAGTGACAAATTTATCACAATAAATTCAGTAGGTGTCGCCAACAGTGTCTGCGCGGGAGTGGGCGCGGAATCACGCTGAGCGACATGACGCGCGCCTAGCGGTGCATTTGTCCGCTTCGTCCGTTTATGTAAGATAGGACTGGGTTTAAAAACGTGCGGTTAAATCATACTGCGGCCTTTTTGTGTTATGAAGTCAAAAAGGATGAAAAGCAATTTCCGCATATCTTGGAACTCGGCCTAGATAATGAAATTTTCGGCTTAATTAGGACAAAATGAACTTTATCTATATTTCATAATTTCTAAAACTAACTTAATATTTATATTTAACCAGAATCGTGAAACCCAAATGTTAAGTTGGAAAATTTTAACCAAAATCAACAAAGAAATATCGACGAGATCCCTTTGCTTAGATAACATCACTTAAGATATAACCTGCCCGTTCATATATGTATAGCTTTTGCAACTCACGAGAGCCCGTCGGCTTTGTGGTGACTGTTCGTACGCATAAAAAGAAATTTTAATCCCTTCCCAATGTACCTTTATATACATTCACGTGAGGGTTGCTATCAGCGTTACGGACCACAGACAAGGTTGACGCGCGCTCGTGAGTTGCAAGAACTATATCGTCACCAGGCCTTGACAACTGCTGAAAATGGACCTCCTCTTGCGCATTGCCTTATCCATGTCCATGACTCACCTTAGCCTCGCTCAGGTGGCATAATTAGGCCGTTGTCTTTTCTTACTAATTTACAAATGTTGTTTCATCTGCATTCGTTTAGCTTCTTAAAAGTGAGAGAATTTTCAAAATCGATCCAGTAATTATTGAGTTGACCATTTACACAAAATCTAACAAAAAACAGTGTCTTTATAATATGTAACGCTATTTGAGCAAAGGGCCTTCGCTTATGGATTTTGGTTAAGATTTCCTAACTTAAAATTTCGTAGTTTCAAGATTTTGTTTAAATGACGGCTCTAACCTTAGATCAAAGCAAAGGGGGAAGATACGGTATGTTCTTACTGCGTCAACTGAAAATAGGCTTGAATGCATAACAACGAATGACATGCATTGCAGATTGGACAACAACTGTGCAGATTGGAACCTAAATATAATGTACGATTGTTATCTGCATAAATAATATAATAGTGCCAAAGAAAAGTTATAGTGAAAATTTGGACGTAAACAGACTAAAATATACCTACCTGATAATATCATTAATGTGAGGATCCAGTGCAATAAATACTAAGTTACAGGCTAGATAGCCATAAATTAACAGTTATATTAACGATTAGTTTGCAACTGTCCAAGGGATAAAATAAAAAAGTGTTTGAATCGTATCGGCAGTTGGCGAAATCTGGTGAGTAACAGTTGCACTACGTCAGTAAACATATGAACCCACCGTAAATGCCGAATGACTTCTGGTGACATCTAGCATTCAAAGATTCTGATATTTAAACAAGAATCCTATCTCATATATTAGCGACATCTAGTGAACAGTTGGCAATATCGTCTACGGTTTATTTCGAATATGTCTACAAAATCACTGTCTTGCGCAGCATGCCCAAATACTATAAAGGGCAAGGAATTTTTGCAACGCTCTTCGTGTAACCTTACTTATGACCCTATGTGCGCTAATGTATCTTCAAAGCGCTTTTACTTAATGACAAAGGAAAACAAAAGCGCTTGGACGTGTCATGGATGCAGAAGTAAGCGGCCTAAAGGCGATAACTCTGACACACCAGTACGAATGGCAGTAAAATCTGATCTCAGCTAAGCCAAATACTCCAGAATACGACGACCGAACAAATATAACTTTTCGCAAATTAGACTCCCAAGGGCGCAACTGTAGTCCTACTTGCGTTGATGAACAGTTCCTTTCAGGAGACAACGAACAGAAGTCCGTTTTATCAGGCACCCGTATCAACGCGACCATCCTAGAGACCATAAGCCCTTAAGACCATAAGACCATAAGACCATAAGAGTATGTCCAGAAATCGATCGTTAATACAATGAAATCTGCAATGGAGAATTATTTTGTCAAGGAATTTGATTCTTTAAAATCTAAGCTGAGTAATTTGGATGAATTGAAAACGTCAGTCGATCACCTGGCCTCCGACTATGATCGTATGAGGGCAGAGTTGGCCTCGTCTCATGAAAGAATGGCCTCGCTTGTCAAGGAAAATGCGCGTCTTTCTGTCACGGTGGACGAGCTCTCTTCCAGGCTGACACTTTTGGAACAACATACTCGTGAAAATAATCTGGAAATTAACGGTGTACCTGATAGTAGATCTGAAAATCTTGTGTCCGTTGTGAAACAATTGGGCGCAGTTGTCAACCTTCAGATACAGGATAGCGACATAATATCTCGCACTAGGGTAAGGAAGATGGATGAGAATACCAACAGACCACGATCGATTATAATTAAATTGCCTAACAGAAGGTTAAGGGACACTATTATTACGGCAGTTTCCAAATATGTATAATAGAGGCAATCCAAACAACAAACTTAACTCACAACATCTGGGCTGCGGTGGGCAGAAATCGCCCGTATTCGTGTTAGAACATCTTTCCCCCTTTTACAAGAGGCTCCACGCGCATGTGAGGAGAGCAGCTCGCGAGAATGGAATCAAATATGTCTGGATTCGCAACGGTCGCATTTTTACTAGGAAAGATGATCAATCACCCGCGAGGCAAATCAAGTCATATGATTGCATAAAACGTTTATGATACGGATACTCGCTAAAGTGGCCAATCGGAATTCGATGTCTCGAGCGCCCCTTTCCTCACTGAAAATTTATTATCAAAATTTCAGGGGTATGAAGACAAAACTTGGCGAAATAAGACTAGCAACTCTGATGAATGATTATGATATTATTATAGGAACCGAAACGTGGCTAGATGATATGATTGACGATAGCGAGCTTTTCAATATCAACTACAATATTTACCGAAGGGACCGACAGAGTACAAATAAGAATGGTATGCGCGGCGGAGGTGTTCTCATAGCGGTAGCCAACACTCTGCAATCCAAACGAGTGCAACATTTTCAAAGCAGTAATGAAGATTTGTGGGTGTTGGTGAGAAGTGGTTCAGATTCATCCTGCAAGGACCTTTTATTCTGCGCAGTGTACTTGCCCCATCCGGTTACTAGTGTTGCTTTAAATTATCTTTTGGATCATGTCAGCACTGTGCTACAATCTTCAAACACTGAAACTGTAATTGTGGGTGACTTTAATCTCGGCTTTGTAGATTGGAAGAATGACTTAAGCGGTAATGCTTTGGTGCCCAGTAATTTAAATAATAATCTAGGATATTCACTAGTGGACTTTATGTCAGAAAATAAATTCAATAATGTAGTAATTAAAAATCAAAGAATTCTTGACTTAGTACTTTCTAACATGCAAATGATATCGGTCGCAAAAGAACTGAACAGCCTTAGTAAAACTGATGAGCATCATCCAGCTCTGGATATTGATATCAATATTAACTGTCCTATCGTGTTAAAAAGTAAAGTATTTGCTACTTATAATTTTAGAAAAGCCGATTATTTGCTTGTTTCGAGGGAACTGGTTCTTATTGACTGGGACTCAGAATTTCAATCGTGTATGGATGTCGAAGTCATGGTTTCTAAATTTTACGAAATTCTAAGCTCAATAATTAACACTACGGTAGCTAGAACAAAATTGCGCAACCGTAAATACCCAATTTGGTTTACAAACTCGCTAATTAAAATAAAAGCGGAAAAAGAAAAAATTAGACAGATATAAAAAGTACAAAAATCCAAGGGATCTCTTGGAATTCAAACTGTGTAACAAAAGGTTTGACCATGCTGTTAGAAAGTCTTATTCTGCACATATCCTCAATGTCGAAAGTTCCATACAGAACAACTCGAATAAATTTTGGTCATTTGTGAAGGAGCGTAGAGGAGGCGCGTCTCTTATTCCTAAGCATATGTCCCTCGGCAATAGTGTGGCAGATACTGGCCAAGGAATTTGCAATCTTTTCGCGAATCATTTTGCTTCCACATATGATGCACGCATTGATGCTGCGGTTCATCATAACGACGACACCTTCTCACAGTTTTCTCTGAGTATTATTCGTGTTGATGAGAGTGACATAACCAAAATTCTAAAAACTTTAAATATTAGTAAGGGCGCGGGACCGGATGGGATTCCGCCATTTTTCATTAAAAAGTGCGGTAAATTTCTTACGCTTCCACTAAAAATTATATTCAATAAATCATTACTCACTGGCACCTTTCCAACTATATGGAAAGAAGCAAATGTTTTTCCTATTTATAAGAAGGGCGATGCTTCTTGTGTCTGCAATTACCGTCCGGTCTCATTGTTGTGCGTGTTTGCGAAGATTTTCGAGCGCATAGTGTATCCAGTATTAACATCTTATTCAAAAAGTTTCATTACGGATCTCCAGCATGGCTTCGCCAAAGGCAAGTCTACAGTCAGTAATCTCCTGTCATACGTTACAGATCTCACACAGATGGTAGATGCTCGTAAACAGGTGGATTCTGTATACACTGACTTTAGTAATGCCTTCGATAAAGTCAACCATGCGATTCTCTTAAAAAAACTAAAGCACTATGGCATTAATGGTAATCTCTTGTCATGGTTCAAATCATATCTAACTGGTCGAGCGCAAAAAGTTGCAATACATGGATATAATTCACAGATCTTTTACGCGTATTCTGGTGTCCCACAAGGCTCTCATCTGGGACCAATTCTTTTTCTATTCTTTGTAAATGATATTACAGACGTTATCAAATACAGTAAGTGCTCCATTTACGCTGACGACCTGAAGGTTTATAGGCAAATAGATAATGTTGATGACGCGCGTCTTCTGCAACATGATATTGATGCTATTCATGGGTGGTGCATTGAGAACAAAATGTTCTTAAACGCCACTAAATGCATTTTTATGCGTTTCACTATGAAATTAAATGCAGTTCCTTCTAATTACATACTCAACAACATTACTCTCCAACAGGTCAACCAGGTGAGTGATCTTGGAGTACTTCTTGATAGCAAGCTAAACTTCACTGCTCATATCAACAAAATTAGCACAAGGGCTTGGAGAATGTTGGGTTTCATCAAACGTGTCTCTGCGGATTTCAGGGATTCACGTACCTTATTGTGTCTGTATAACGCACTGATACGTAGCAGTCTTGAATACGCAGCACCAATATGGAGTCCATTCTATACAGTCCATTCTGACAGAATTGAACGTAGGTATCCAGCGTGCGTTCACCAGGTTTCTTGCATACAAGGATTGCCAATGCCCATATCGTTCTAATTACTATACACGACTCTCTCATTTCCGATTACCAACGTTAGTAGTGCGTCGGAAGGTTTCCTGCTTGGTTTTGTTGCACAAAATATTAAATGGCGCCTTGTTAATAGCTGACGTGGTGAACCAAATTGGCTTTGCTGTTCCTCGCTCTATCCCAAGATATCCTTTAAGCAAGCAATTAGTACCGTTACCTTCTAAAACAAACCTGGGTAAATTCTCGCCATTAAATCGTCTTCTGAATACTTATAACGAGTTGAATTCTCATGACATCGATATCTTTAATGATTCTTTGGTAAATTTCAAACGCAAAATATTACGTAAATTGTAGTCGGGCACTTTTTGTTTTTATTTTTATTTTTGTATTATTTTTTTTTTCATTTGTTTAATTAAATAGTATAGTAAATTGTAATTTAACCTTATTTAATTGGATTTATGTACATCCACATTTAAATTTATTTTTTTGGGTCATACTCGTATTGTATCATACTCGCATGCCTCTGTGTTGAATTTGTATGCACCTATTAAAGAATTGCACGCGGTATTTTGAATCTATGAGTTTTTAACATTTGTATTTTTTCGTGTAAATGCTGTTGGTGTATCTTGCAAATAAATAAAATAAAAAAAAAACATGCACACAAACCCGACCGACAGTTATAACTGAAGTGACGTTGTACGACACCGAAAGACGGAGGTAGGGCGATGAGATTGAACAGTAGCAAGAGCGAGACAAGCACTACTTTATCTCGCTCACTTACAAATTATTACTTTTTGGTGTACTTACGCGTGAAAAGTGATTCCGTGTCCTGCTTTTGCTCCTTAAGTGATTTGTGCTTTGAATAAATGCACAGAAAGGCGTCTGGCATATTTTTTTTTGGATGCGGCCAGCAATTATATTTGGACAATAGAAAGACTATGTGGAACCTATTCTAATGGTATATAAATTATTTTTTTGAATATACAATGTAACAACGAGTAAAATACAATAAAATCGGTAAACACATGTGTTTAAGATCCGTTTAATAGATACTTCTATAGGTACTTACAATACTTATAGGTAGATAAGGCACACTCGATACTTTTAGCATTAATCAGCAATTTTGTGACTGCATCGAGTCTATATCGCGTTTTGACAATTCAGCGCTTGATCGCGGCATACCTAATAATGATAATAATGGCAAACCTAGTGATAATCGCGCGTTTTTACGACTGCATGGATGCTAAATCGTGATCGACTTGAGCACGGCAGGCAAACTAGCGAGGGGAGGCGGGGAAACACATTTGGTAGAAGCCTTTCGCAAATAAAAATCGTGCGATCGCATTAATTTAATGAATGTGATGGTATAGCGTTCGATCGCTACACCTAGCCACTCATAACCGACTAAGCTAAGTGTTTGGACCAAAATAAGATTTTTTTAATTTTAAAAAACTTTCCGTACATTTAGTCCCGGCCGCTTCGCCACACCATATATACCAGTAATGTAATTGGAATGGCCCGAGGCATCCTTTTATTAATGCCTGCCATAATTTAAACTCAGAAAACAAACATGCAAATACAACTAATGTTTGTAAAGAATCGCGTGCTATCTATATGTTGGTTTAACTTATGTAAATAATATTTCCCCCTTAACTACAAAGGACAGATATAGACTGAATACAACAGTGTTTTAAAAAGGGTCTAAGGGTTGATTAAGAACTTATTAGACCAGAATTGTGCTGTTTTAAAGGTGTATTTGCTTTTTTGTAGGAGGTTTAATGTTTAAATAGTCAGATACATTTCAAATGCCATGTTAGAATTCCGTAGATATGTATAAAGAGATATCTATTCTAGAATTATATTTTTGGAATTATATCATTCACAATATAGGTACCTTTAATACGTGATAGTTAAAGTTGGCACGCATTCGAATTGAAAGAACGCTAAGTTCATAGAAAACTCCGAAACTGATTGGTAAAACTAATTCAATAAATAATAGAAACGTTATCCAATGATATCAAATCCTACTCGATATTTTGTATCGTCGATGTTTATAGAGCCAAGTGACAAATTTATCACAATAAATTCAGTAGGTGTCGCCAACAGTGTCTGCGCGGGAGTGGGCGCGGAATCACGCTGAGCGACATGACGCGCGCCTAGCGGTGCATTTGTCCGCTTCGTCCGTTTATGTAAGATAGGACTGGGTTTAAAAACGTGCGGTTAAATCATACTGCGGCCTTTTTGTGTTATGAAGTCAAAAAGGATGAAAAGCAATTTCCGCATATCTTGGAACTCGGCCTAGATAATGAAATTTTCGGCTTAATTAGGACAAAATGAACTTTATCTATATTTCATAATTTCTAAAACTAACTTAATATTTATATTTAACCAGAATCGTGAAACCCAAATGTTAAGTTGGAAAATTTTAACCAAAATCAACAAAGAAATATCGACGAGATCCCTTTGCTTAGATAACATCACTTAAGATATAACCTGCCCGTTCATATATGTATAGCTTTTGCAACTCACGAGAGCCCGTCGGCTTTGTGGTGACTGTTCGTACGCATAAAAAGAAATTTTAATCCCTTCCCAATGTACCTTTATATACATTCACGTGAGGGTTGCTATCAGCGTTACGGACCACAGACAAGGTTGACGCGCGCTCGTGAGTTGCAAGAACTATATCGTCACCAGGCCTTGACAACTGCTGAAAATGGACCTCCTCTTGCGCATTGCCTTATCCATGTCCATGACTCACCTTAGCCTCGCTCAGGTGGCATAATTAGGCCGTTGTCTTTTCTTACTAATTTACAAATGTTGTTTCATCTGCATTCGTTTAGCTTCTTAAAAGTGAGAGAATTTTCAAAATCGATCCAGTAATTATTGAGTTGACCATTTACACAAAATCTAACAAAAAACAGTGTCTTTATAATATGTAACGCTATTTGAGCAAAGGGCCTTCGCTTATGGATTTTGGTTAAGATTTCCTAACTTAAAATTTCGTAGTTTCAAGATTTTGTTTAAATGACGGCTCTAACCTTAGATCAAAGCAAAGGGGGAAGATACGGTATGTTCTTACTGCGTCAACTGAAAATAGGCTTGAATGCATAACAACGAATGACATGCATTGCAGATTGGACAACAACTGTGCAGATTGGAACCTAAATATAATGTACGATTGTTATCTGCATAAATAATATAATAGTGCCAAAGAAAAGTTATAGTGAAAATTTGGACGTAAACAGACTAAAATATACCTACCTGATAATATCATTAATGTGAGGATCCAGTGCAATAAATACTAAGTTACAGGCTAGATAGCCATAAATTAACAGTTATATTAACGATTAGTTTGCAACTGTCCAAGGGATAAAATAAAAAAGTGTTTGAATCGTATCGGCAGTTGGCGAAATCTGGTGAGTAACAGTTGCACTACGTCAGTAAACATATGAACCCACCGTAAATGCCGAATGACTTCTGGTGACATCTAGCATTCAAAGATTCTGATATTTAAACAAGAATCCTATCTCATATATTAGCGACATCTAGTGAACAGTTGGCAATATCGTCTACGGTTTATTTCGAATATGTCTACAAAATCACTGTCTTGCGCAGCATGCCCAAATACTATAAAGGGCAAGGAATTTTTGCAACGCTCTTCGTGTAACCTTACTTATGACCCTATGTGCGCTAATGTATCTTCAAAGCGCTTTTACTTAATGACAAAGGAAAACAAAAGCGCTTGGACGTGTCATGGATGCAGAAGTAAGCGGCCTAAAGGCGATAACTCTGACACACCAGTACGAATGGCAGTAAAATCTGATCTCAGCTAAGCCAAATACTCCAGAATACGACGACCGAACAAATATAACTTTTCGCAAATTAGACTCCCAAGGGCGCAACTGTAGTCCTACTTGCGTTGATGAACAGTTCCTTTCAGGAGACAACGAACAGAAGTCCGTTTTATCAGGCACCCGTATCAACGCGACCATCCTAGAGACCATAAGCCCTTAAGACCATAAGACCATAAGACCATAAGAGTATGTCCAGAAATCGATCGTTAATACAATGAAATCTGCAATGGAGAATTATTTTGTCAAGGAATTTGATTCTTTAAAATCTAAGCTGAGTAATTTGGATGAATTGAAAACGTCAGTCGATCACCTGGCCTCCGACTATGATCGTATGAGGGCAGAGTTGGCCTCGTCTCATGAAAGAATGGCCTCGCTTGTCAAGGAAAATGCGCGTCTTTCTGTCACGGTGGACGAGCTCTCTTCCAGGCTGACACTTTTGGAACAACATACTCGTGAAAATAATCTGGAAATTAACGGTGTACCTGATAGTAGATCTGAAAATCTTGTGTCCGTTGTGAAACAATTGGGCGCAGTTGTCAACCTTCAGATACAGGATAGCGACATAATATCTCGCACTAGGGTAAGGAAGATGGATGAGAATACCAACAGACCACGATCGATTATAATTAAATTGCCTAACAGAAGGTTAAGGGACACTATTATTACGGCAGTTTCCAAATATGTATAATAGAGGCAATCCAAACAACAAACTTAACTCACAACATCTGGGCTGCGGTGGGCAGAAATCGCCCGTATTCGTGTTAGAACATCTTTCCCCCTTTTACAAGAGGCTCCACGCGCATGTGAGGAGAGCAGCTCGCGAGAATGGAATCAAATATGTCTGGATTCGCAACGGTCGCATTTTTACTAGGAAAGATGATCAATCACCCGCGAGGCAAATCAAGTCATATGATTGCATAAAACGTTTATGATACGGATACTCGCTAAAGTGGCCAATCGGAATTCGATGTCTCGAGCGCCCCTTTCCTCACTGAAAATTTATTATCAAAATTTCAGGGGTATGAAGACAAAACTTGGCGAAATAAGACTAGCAACTCTGATGAATGATTATGATATTATTATAGGAACCGAAACGTGGCTAGATGATATGATTGACGATAGCGAGCTTTTCAATATCAACTACAATATTTACCGAAGGGACCGACAGAGTACAAATAAGAATGGTATGCGCGGCGGAGGTGTTCTCATAGCGGTAGCCAACACTCTGCAATCCAAACGAGTGCAACATTTTCAAAGCAGTAATGAAGATTTGTGGGTGTTGGTGAGAAGTGGTTCAGATTCATCCTGCAAGGACCTTTTATTCTGCGCAGTGTACTTGCCCCATCCGGTTACTAGTGTTGCTTTAAATTATCTTTTGGATCATGTCAGCACTGTGCTACAATCTTCAAACACTGAAACTGTAATTGTGGGTGACTTTAATCTCGGCTTTGTAGATTGGAAGAATGACTTAAGCGGTAATGCTTTGGTGCCCAGTAATTTAAATAATAATCTAGGATATTCACTAGTGGACTTTATGTCAGAAAATAAATTCAATAATGTAGTAATTAAAAATCAAAGAATTCTTGACTTAGTACTTTCTAACATGCAAATGATATCGGTCGCAAAAGAACTGAACAGCCTTAGTAAAACTGATGAGCATCATCCAGCTCTGGATATTGATATCAATATTAACTGTCCTATCGTGTTAAAAAGTAAAGTATTTGCTACTTATAATTTTAGAAAAGCCGATTATTTGCTTGTTTCGAGGGAACTGGTTCTTATTGACTGGGACTCAGAATTTCAATCGTGTATGGATGTCGAAGTCATGGTTTCTAAATTTTACGAAATTCTAAGCTCAATAATTAACACTACGGTAGCTAGAACAAAATTGCGCAACCGTAAATACCCAATTTGGTTTACAAACTCGCTAATTAAAATAAAAGCGGAAAAAGAAAAAATTAGACAGATATAAAAAGTACAAAAATCCAAGGGATCTCTTGGAATTCAAACTGTGTAACAAAAGGTTTGACCATGCTGTTAGAAAGTCTTATTCTGCACATATCCTCAATGTCGAAAGTTCCATACAGAACAACTCGAATAAATTTTGGTCATTTGTGAAGGAGCGTAGAGGAGGCGCGTCTCTTATTCCTAAGCATATGTCCCTCGGCAATAGTGTGGCAGATACTGGCCAAGGAATTTGCAATCTTTTCGCGAATCATTTTGCTTCCACATATGATGCACGCATTGATGCTGCGGTTCATCATAACGACGACACCTTCTCACAGTTTTCTCTGAGTATTATTCGTGTTGATGAGAGTGACATAACCAAAATTCTAAAAACTTTAAATATTAGTAAGGGCGCGGGACCGGATGGGATTCCGCCATTTTTCATTAAAAAGTGCGGTAAATTTCTTACGCTTCCACTAAAAATTATATTCAATAAATCATTACTCACTGGCACCTTTCCAACTATATGGAAAGAAGCAAATGTTTTTCCTATTTATAAGAAGGGCGATGCTTCTTGTGTCTGCAATTACCGTCCGGTCTCATTGTTGTGCGTGTTTGCGAAGATTTTCGAGCGCATAGTGTATCCAGTATTAACATCTTATTCAAAAAGTTTCATTACGGATCTCCAGCATGGCTTCGCCAAAGGCAAGTCTACAGTCAGTAATCTCCTGTCATACGTTACAGATCTCACACAGATGGTAGATGCTCGTAAACAGGTGGATTCTGTATACACTGACTTTAGTAATGCCTTCGATAAAGTCAACCATGCGATTCTCTTAAAAAAACTAAAGCACTATGGCATTAATGGTAATCTCTTGTCATGGTTCAAATCATATCTAACTGGTCGAGCGCAAAAAGTTGCAATACATGGATATAATTCACAGATCTTTTACGCGTATTCTGGTGTCCCACAAGGCTCTCATCTGGGACCAATTCTTTTTCTATTCTTTGTAAATGATATTACAGACGTTATCAAATACAGTAAGTGCTCCATTTACGCTGACGACCTGAAGGTTTATAGGCAAATAGATAATGTTGATGACGCGCGTCTTCTGCAACATGATATTGATGCTATTCATGGGTGGTGCATTGAGAACAAAATGTTCTTAAACGCCACTAAATGCATTTTTATGCGTTTCACTATGAAATTAAATGCAGTTCCTTCTAATTACATACTCAACAACATTACTCTCCAACAGGTCAACCAGGTGAGTGATCTTGGAGTACTTCTTGATAGCAAGCTAAACTTCACTGCTCATATCAACAAAATTAGCACAAGGGCTTGGAGAATGTTGGGTTTCATCAAACGTGTCTCTGCGGATTTCAGGGATTCACGTACCTTATTGTGTCTGTATAACGCACTGATACGTAGCAGTCTTGAATACGCAGCACCAATATGGAGTCCATTCTATACAGTCCATTCTGACAGAATTGAACGTAGGTATCCAGCGTGCGTTCACCAGGTTTCTTGCATACAAGGATTGCCAATGCCCATATCGTTCTAATTACTATACACGACTCTCTCATTTCCGATTACCAACGTTAGTAGTGCGTCGGAAGGTTTCCTGCTTGGTTTTGTTGCACAAAATATTAAATGGCGCCTTGTTAATAGCTGACGTGGTGAACCAAATTGGCTTTGCTGTTCCTCGCTCTATCCCAAGATATCCTTTAAGCAAGCAATTAGTACCGTTACCTTCTAAAACAAACCTGGGTAAATTCTCGCCATTAAATCGTCTTCTGAATACTTATAACGAGTTGAATTCTCATGACATCGATATCTTTAATGATTCTTTGGTAAATTTCAAACGCAAAATATTACGTAAATTGTAGTCGGGCACTTTTTGTTTTTATTTTTATTTTTGTATTATTTTTTTTTTCATTTGTTTAATTAAATAGTATAGTAAATTGTAATTTAACCTTATTTAATTGGATTTATGTACATCCACATTTAAATTTATTTTTTTGGGTCATACTCGTATTGTATCATACTCGCATGCCTCTGTGTTGAATTTGTATGCACCTATTAAAGAATTGCACGCGGTATTTTGAATCTATGAGTTTTTAACATTTGTATTTTTTCGTGTAAATGCTGTTGGTGTATCTTGCAAATAAATAAAATAAAAAAAAAACATGCACACAAACCCGACCGACAGTTATAACTGAAGTGACGTTGTACGACACCGAAAGACGGAGGTAGGGCGATGAGATTGAACAGTAGCAAGAGCGAGACAAGCACTACTTTATCTCGCTCACTTACAAATTATTACTTTTTGGTGTACTTACGCGTGAAAAGTGATTCCGTGTCCTGCTTTTGCTCCTTAAGTGATTTGTGCTTTGAATAAATGCACAGAAAGGCGTTTTTAAATGTATTTTCCACTGCAAAACTGTGTTCACCGTGTGAGCGTATCACGTGCAAGCAGGTCGCTGTTCTATCGGTGACAAAACGAAGCAGGTCCATTGGACTCGGTTTTGTAAGATCACCCCATGGTAAGTGAGTAACGTATTTTCCTCCATTTGATTTGATCTAAGGTTCTAACCTCTACTTATTTTTTAAGATACAGCAATATGTTTTAAATCTCCATATCCTGTGAAACTAATGGCCAATAAGGTCCCTTTTCTCAGATAATGTCACATGTTAGTAAAGAGAATTCAATAACCCACTGGTAGTGGCCCACGTATGTTAATATTGGTGGAGGAAGCGTGGCGCCATGCTGGGTGCGCGTGCCCTGTAGTACAAGAGCAAATTGTATCAACTATAGTGACCAGCAAAGCATGCAGTTTAGACAATATCCTAAAAATAGTTTATTCATAGTTCAATATTTATAGTTATATATTTATTCATAGTTAACTTTCAATATTTATAACGTTTATTTATTTACTAAACGGGTCCTAAAAGCGTGTGTTTACCTATTTTATTTTACGAGACGTTTCGACTGGGTTACACTAATCATGGTCACGAGCTGATTACAACCATGGTCAGGCTGTTCGCGACTTTCCGCTGTTACGCAGCTAAAACGTACGCGTTTATTAAAAAAAGGTAAACGTACGCGTTTATTGATAAATATCCTAGTTATAAAGGTTTATATATATATATATATTAGAAGGTGGCAAACGATCGGACAGTCCATCTGGGGTAAGGGGATACAGGCGTCCTGCGAGATCAGCGATACATGCCAACATCGGTCCGGGATGACAAATGTTGACACGCCTCCGGATGCACTTTGGAGATTTAGGAATGGATTTGGGAAAGGGTTGAGAAAATGGGGAGGGATAGAACATTATGATATGGGAATGGGCTCTGGCTTACTTCCGAACGAATATTTTACTCAGGTAGGTACCGAAACGTACATTAGGGGTAGGTACATTGGGTATAAAGCGGGAAAGAATATTTTACGGTTGTCTTCTGAGAGGGGTCATTTAGCCGGTTATAAAGATGTGCAAAATACTAACAAGCCTCTAAGTTTGTATGAGGAAACTGCACATGATCTGAGGAAATTCGCGTGCGCGAGAATTGCAAAAAATATCCACCAATATTGGGTCCGCGTGGTGGAAATGTCTACTAGTGGACCACTATAGCTCTCTATTGATACATTCCTGAAAACAAGCTTATTTTTCGCATATTTCATGGTAACCCCTCGCCACCTCCTGTCCACATAATGTGACACCACGAGGGAACCGTGTCTCCATATCTCGAGACATATCTATTGAATAAGCCATCGCACTCAAAGGAGGCGTATATATTAGCATTCTGTAAAATTTATCGATTTTAGTGCTATTGTATTTGTAATGTAGTTAGAGCATTTACCTATAGACAACTTTTACACCTTAACTAGCGAGTCTCCTACGTTCGCTCCCTTTAACGGTAATATTAATATGTAGCATTTGTTATAAAGTGTTTTAGCTATAAGTTCCCCTAACAACCGAAACAAATTAATTCATCTATGTGAGTTATATAAAATTAATGAATAGAGTAGGTCTATATATAGGTAATGTCATCAAATTATATAGGTACAGAAGTCAGAAGATAAGTACCTACTATTATATTTGGCAAGACACGTATTTACTGGAAACCGTTTAAAATTACACCATTTTAATGCGCTTTACCAACCCTCGTCTTCGCAACACTTGCAACTGGGGGCGCTAAAACTACCAATTTAACGCTCGATTTACGTTCAAAACGTATATCCTCCATCAACAAAAGGTCGGTGCCACAGATAATTAAAAAAAAGAAACGAGTCTATGGTTCCTAATACCCCAATCTCTTTTGTGCCTTTAATTAATTAGCTGTAAACAAGGGCGATGATTCTCGAAAAGTAAATAGTAGAAAGTTAGGCAGCGTAAAATTAACAATGGTAAATGGTAGTCGATTTTCTATCGCTTTTTTCTGAAGACACTGAATGAATTCCGATGAATCGGCGCCTGCTAACACAAAGCCATGTTTCCTGTCTTTTGTACAATCAATGAAATTAAACTACGTGCTTTTTGCGTTGTTAGTGGCTCCAGGCACCTAAAGGAATCGTTAATTTGAGCGATGGCTTTTTTCGAATATTTAGCAGCCACTGTTTTGGAGGTTCTTGGTAAAAATGATAAGGTTGTAAGGGTAAAAAACTTAAACAGGTTTTTTTCGTAATGGCTAAATTCTTGTGGCCCTAATGACTTTACCGAGTCACCGAGCATGTATAATTTAGGGCGAGCGCAGAAGGCGCTCAGCCCGGAGAAAGAAATGTGTAGCATAGGTTAATGCCTAAGGGCTCCCACGCCGTTAAACTGGTGGAAGGAACGGACTTCTGTTTAGGGCGTTGCTTTGCGGGATCGCGACTTAGTGAGAAGCGCCCAGGCATGTGCCGATACCTGGTGAAAGTGTTGGATGAAGGTCAGTGTGTGTTGACGGTGCAACGAGGAGGACGTCCTCTTCACCGCCGGCGGGGACGGCGTACATGTGGGAATGTAGTTTCAGAACGGCATTAGCAGCAGTAATTGGATCGGCTAGGACTTGCCGAAGACGATGACGACGACGGTAATGGGCACATAGGTTAGGCTAGGAACTACTAGGGGGTTGGGATGGTGAGGGACTCTGTCGTAGTTGCGTCGCACGGAGATCTCAACAGGTAATGTGTGGAGATTGCTGAGAAATATCTTAGAAAGTTGAACAAGATTAACCTTCTTTCAAAAAATAGTGTAACCTGTTCCTGAAATTGATACGTTTCATAACTTATTCCGCAATTAAAGCAGTTGAATATATATTAGGTACCTATCTAATAATATTTTTCCAATTCATTAGGAAAATTAGTTATTTTGAGTTTGAGAAGATTTGAGATCTATTGCTATCTTTGTTAGGTAGGTAGGTACTCATGTATGGTTGTAATAGTAGGTTTTTTCTTCTTTTTCGGATTGACTAAATTCTTGTGGCCCTATTGGCCTTTCAAGAGTCACCGGACTTGACAAGAGTCACCGGACTTGAATGTAATAGTAGGTATACCTACTATTACAACCATCCACGAGTAACAGATATGAGTGAGGAGTGACGTCATTAGAATAGTAATATAGAAAGTTAATATCATGCAAACAAAAAAAATGCAATTCGATTGTTCAAGAAATGTGGCATAATTTTTTAATGTTGCGTTGCGTATAGGTACTTACTAGTAGGTACTTTTAAATCTCTATATCTCTATATATATAAAATTCTCGTGTCACAATGTTCGTTCCCGTAGGTACTCCTCCGAAACGGCTTGACCGATTCTCATGAAATTTTGTGAGCATATTGAGTAGGTCTGAGAATCGGCCAACATCTATTTTTCATACCCCTTAGTGATAAGGGTTGTCCACCCTTAGCGCCATCTGTTGGGCAGCCACAGCAACGCGTGGCCGGGCACAGCTAGTAAACTATTAAGTTTTGGAAAAACCGATTATTTTATATCCACACACACGGCTCTTCAAGAGAGCTGTGAACAGGGTTCTGCAAGGTCTCACCCGCAAGCACCCTGTCGGGTGTCCATGGGCGGCGGTGACCACTTACCATCATGTGGACCGCCGGCTCATCTGCCATCTATTCTATATAAAAGAAAAAATACCCGATTTTTATTCAATGTATGACATATAGCATAGGTATAGATAGGTACTTGTTTTCCAAAATTTTGTAGTCTGAGAAATACATCGAGAAAATCCTTGACTATGGCGCCACCATAATGACTATTTCCGAATTCCCGTGTTAGGGCGTGGCCCCACTGCTACTGCTAAGTTGCGCAGTCAGCGTCTACCGATTACATGGGCCCCGCCCCTCGGTAAGTATAATCACTTGTACTATAATACTGAGGATGAGTTGCAACTTTTTAATAAATAGGATTTTTTACAAACATTAATAGTATTAGTTTGTTGGTTCATGGATATGTATGTACTTGTGTATAAGCGTAGATAGTTATGCGTTCACATGTTATTGGGAAAAAAGGTAGATAGATAGTTAAAACTCTTTATTGCATACCAAAAACGAAACAAATACAATAACCGACATTGTAGACACAAAAATGCAAAAAAGGCGGTCTCATAGCTGAAAGCTATCTCTGCCAGACAACCTTTGGGTAATTAGTGACGTAGTCTTGGTTTATCTTTGGTTAGGATTTCTTAACAAATTGTTATTTCAAGCTTCTGTTTAGATAGAAATATGCTCTAATATCTGAAATTTAAGGTAAGGCAATAAAACAAATTTATTTTTTAAATATGTCGCTAGTATCAATATCAGGAAAATTGAAACTGATAATAAGGCCCCATTTCTCAGATAATCTCACTTTCTGTATACTAGTAATAAATCAAGTGTGTTTAGAAATAACACCGTAAGGCTTTGTACTGCTAGCAGAGCGGCGCGATACGTCGAGTAGAGCGCCACGTGGGACTCGCGGGCGATTGATTCGGGTCAGTAGGTAGATACTATTCGAATTTTTTTAACACTTTTTAAAGTACCTATATTTAGAAAGACGCATAAGCTATAAAGCTTATGTGGTGGGTTAAAATTTAGGGTACTTTTGATCCAGATTGATTATAAAGTTCACACGGGAATGATACGTTCACGTGAACGAAGTGGCGAGCGCTGCTTTAATATATTTTTTGTGATATACGTAAATCGAATATCAATAAACTGTGATATTGCATTTTACTATTTGGGTTGTTGCCTTTCTATATTAAGTACATATAAAAAAAAAAAGTCATTTTTGAAAATGTATATACTTTATTTTTATCTACATATATAACACGTGTACGATGCGATATTGCTACACACTGCATACTTATTTTACGAGACCAGCGAGTGCATTACACAGATTTATTTTTACAAAAAAAAAAAACAAATGCCCTTAACCCATAGTCTTTGGCACGGTTTCTTTGAATAGTACAAAGACTCGAATCCAATATTCATTTCTCTTACATCTTAATTTATACACAAAATATTGTAAAGGTCTTATACATTAATGAACATAATAAAAATCACATCGCAATTATATTAAAATGTAATTATTCTATATTGTTTAGAGAAGAAAAAAATGTCAGTGTCCATTGCGTGTCCTTATTCGATCAACATAATAATCATTGACAACTGAAAAATTATATAAAACTACATCAAATTATACATCTCACACACTGCGGCAACACATTTATTAAATAACGATTTATAAAAATTGGGAAAAAAAAATACCATAATTTTGAATGTTTGATACCAACAAAAAATAGATAAATACGATCACCTAAAATATGAAAATAAAATACAGAACTCATATCTTTTTATGAAATACAGAACATCTTTCTACATTCAAGATAAACTATAATTAATACAATATTATATAATACCTACACGATTAATATCAAGAAATCATTCATATCATATCATGAATTAGAATTATAAGCAAGATTATTATAATAGTATTTAAATAAACATAATATGACTTTTTGCACCAAACTCAACCAAAAATCAAAAACAATAAATCATTATCACGTACAATCGTATTTAACAATAATAAATACTGTGTAACCTTATTCTACAAATAATTGACTATAATTTATATGACGAGAAAGAAATATATCCTAATATATTACGTATAAATTACCTAAATGAGTATTACAGAATTCCATAATGTCCAGAATTCGGTGGTAAAAGATAAAGATATGTGTAATTACAAATAAATCTCTTTATACAGTTCTGGGTAAAACTTGAAGATTTAAAAATTATTAGATACAACCCTGAAAAAGAAAGACCGTTATGTTGTATGTACATTTGCACCGTATTCCGATTTGTTTTTAACAATCTAAGTTTTGATGCGTCTCTTTCTGTAACATGGTGATACAAAAAGATGCACCGTATTTTAACGCCTTAGAATCATTTGATTTGAGTATCTCCATAAACTCATGTTTCACATATCGACTTACAGTGTGTAAAAACGACGAATGTATACACGTTTAATGCAATATAACAAGAAAAAAGGTATTTCTATACCGTTAAAATAGATATTATAATGACCCATCTTTATAGATACGTTCCTTTGAATTTAAGATTGCTAAAGAGCGATTTTCATACATTTTGGAACACAGTCTTAAAACAGTTAGGTGAAAGTTGAAATTGAAAGAAATATACGTGACAGGTAAAAGGAACAAAAATAATGAATAAATATTCCAATCAAATACAAAGCCGAGCGGAACATGAAGAATGGTATGATAATTACGAAAGCAATTTAGAACTCTTAGGGCCTTTCTCACCACCTCCTGATAAAGAAACTGGAAACAATCTGATAGACTACTTATCTGGCAAATAAATCTAAATGATACTGATAGGTTAGCAGAAACTTTATGAGTAGGTGGTGAGAAAGGCCTATTCAATTTTATTTAATCTTTATCTAAGACAAATATTTACATTTTTTATTTATTAGGTATAAAAGGTTGAGCTACATTTTTGTGACAAATATACGTACTTAGTTTTTTTATTGACGACGATTAGATTCATCTCGGGCGCCCCCTATCGACCGATAGTACTACGACAAATTAGAAAATAGTTACTTTGTAAGTACGTTATGTTATTTTGTATCAGCCTATAATGTACCATTGCTGGGCACAGGCCTACCCCCGTTAATCACTGGAGGGTTTCGGGCCGTAATCCACCACGCGGGCCTACGGGGGATTTTATTATATTTCTGGAGCATATGGGTTTCTTCACGATGTCACCATCCCCCTACCGTCGAGGTGGGGAATAATTTAAAAAAAATCGTATTTAAGTAGAAACAGTGGTACGGGCGAAGGATTTGAATTCACGATCACACGAACGTTAATGTTATAAGTAGCAGTTATTATCAAACAACTGTTATCAAGTGATTAAAAGTACTTTATTGTAGAAGTTAATTTCAATGGACTATTTATTAGAAAATGTTATAAAATGACTGAAAAAATGATTGTTCCTAGAACATTAGTTTATTTTTATATACCCTCTTTTTTAACTGACTGACCGGACTAGTGTGAAGGTGTGAATAACGAAGTTAACACTAACTAATCCCGAGGGTATAATTTGTTGAATTTCTTTGTTGGTGATCCGTGTTTGTTTTCCTATAATTTTTTGATCGTGTAATAAATACAGACGTAATAAATGTAATAAACGTGTAATAAATCGTGTAATAAATGAATATTTTCTTTGGCCCCAAAATTTTAAGTTAATAATCTTCCTTCTCTCGGATAATGTTTATATTATCGTAAGAATAATGTTCTCATTTCAATATAATGAAATCGCTAAAAGAATTTTTTTATTTAATCTTTTTATTTCGGTGCGAAAACGTGACGTCACATGGTATCGTAGAAGCAGTGACAACAGAGTTCGAGGCGAGTGTGTGAATCTATTCGTTGCCAGTAGAACACACCAATATATGTATAAATTTTCGTTGTAAAATTAAAAACAGTGCGGCGTGTACGTACATGATACACAAAATACATGACAGCATACAAGCATACAAAAATTGGCAGTACTGATACAAAATTAGCATACAAAATATTACAGTTAGGTAGATTTAAAAAAAAATCTTAATTAGACATACTTATGAGCGAACAATTCAATAATTTATTAAGTATCGTACGCCGAAAGTTCTAGAATCGTAGTCGTAGATTCGCTAGCACTACTCTAACTTGAATTAAAAACTTTTAACCACCACGCACAGCCGACTTTATCGTTCAATAATAACATAGTGATGGTATTATTTAGTGAAATATGCCACCATCAAACTAAAGTCAAAGTTTTGAACTTCAGTGCTATGAAATAAGGTTCAAATATGAGCACAATCACAGCACTTTCAAGACTTTTGTAGAAAATTGGTACACTCTTCATACGACTATACTAACGCTACGAACGCAGTAGGCGTGCTACAAAGACTAATTTGTCCAATAACTCATTAAATCGGTGATATAACGTAGGAATCCGTCGCTTGCAGCACGAATGCGGGAATGCAGAAGTTTCTACTAGGGTTGCCAGATATAATATATCTTATGTCGGGAGAAACTGCTTAAATTGTGTCCCTGGACACGGGACACAACGACAAATTGCGGAACAATCCCGGAAAACCCGGAAACGCGTAAAACAAAAAAAGAATACTGTATTTAGGATTCAAAATTGGACACGATTTCTACATGGTTGGTTGAAGAATATTCCTGAGTCAATTCATTTACTATAAAATCTCCTGGATAGCTCAGACTAACATAGTTTCCACATAGTGTTCCCAACAATATCACCGACTACTAACGAACTTTGGACACATTTTCATAAAAAGTACTTAAATTAGAAGTTGTTTCAGCTCTGAAGGATTAATTACTAATATTTATGTAACAAATATCAATAAGGCCCGTGTATTTGATCTCGTAAGTTAGTTTCGTCAATTTTACTACACTTAAAGCTGTCAGAACAGCGGTTACAAAAAGAGATGAATCAGTCTGTTAATTTTCACACTATCTGAGAAAAGGAGGAGTGAAATCTTTGATAATGAATGTTCGAAACGTTGAAATCATTAATAAAATATCTTTTTTTTATTATTTATACTAAAAATCACATGTTAGAGCATGTTTCTATTTAAAGAGAATTTTGAAACAGCGATATTTTAATTTAGAAATTCTTACCCGAAGTCAATAAAATCTTATCGACAATAAGGTCCCTCTGTTCAGATAACGTCAAAATTTGTTGTCAGTATTAGTATCAGAGGTAAGGACTAGATATTGTCAATGAAATAACAGCGAACCTATACAAACGGCGTGAAGTCTGCGAATGGCACGTAGTAGATAATTGTTATGTAAACGGCTTACTCATAATTTTACTAATTTCCATGGAACGGTACCACAAGCTGAGTTCAGTTTGAAATTACGCTAGTAAGGATGGTTTCATTGATTGAATTTTGCAAAGCCAGACAAACAAGTGTGTTTTCAAATTCAAGCGCGATTGATGATGTTGTTAGTATAAATTGTAGTGTGTCATGAACAAGGACAAACATATTCACAAAAGGACAAACACATTCAGTGTGTGCAATAGAATCAAAACGAGCAGCATGAATGGTTTTTTTTCTTCATATATGGCAATGGTGCCATTAGCACATTATGACAAGTTTTCTTCGAACAATTTAAAACACATCTTGTCAATATCTAGTCCCGTCGGCGTAAGTCCAGGAGTCCGCTCAGTAAAGCGATAGTAGGTTTACTGTGCACAGAAGAGGACTCCTTGGAAGCACACGGAAAACGCAGTCCTATACTTTTATTTCATTATCACAAACATTACGCACAAAAACAATGACGTTTAATATTTATTACTAATAAACCACAGAACATGCAGTACACAATTTTTATAATTAGTCCAATAAAAACTCAACTACACGTCTCGAGTTCCCGAAAAAAAGTCACATGTAGTTGAATTTGTTTGATACGAGCCTATATAAATAAACAAAGTAGTAACCGTGAATTTACATAACAAAAATAACAGTCTCTACAATAAGTACGACATACATAAAGGGTTTCTGACACGCAATTCCTACGATCTAAGAGTATACTAGTTTGACTCCTGAATACCGTTTCACCAATTTTGATTTCTTGACAAAAATGTATATTTATCATTATAAATTCGACTTTCACGCTACTTGGACACCCACACATCACGTTAACATGGACAAATAAGGTCTCAGTTCCTTTTTGTACTCGGTCATATCATTATGTGACATTATCTGGCCGCGTGTGGCTGGATTTAGAATAGCACCGGCCTATCTTGTTTTTTTTTGCAAAAAGTCAGAAGACGAGTATACAGGCCACCTGATGGTAAGTGGATACTATCGTCCATAGATATCCGCGATACATGCCAACATCAGTGCAGAATGACAAACGTTGCCACGCCCCCGGATGCGCTGCTTACCTTTGCAGATTAAGGAATGGTTTGGGAAAATGGGGAGGGATAGGATGGGATGGGAATGGGCTCTGGCATATCTCATTCACTATCCAAACACGTACGTACATTGGGGAAATACGAGAAAGTAGAAAATGCAATACATTTCAAGGTTGTCTTCTGTCAGAGAGGGGTAACATGACCAGTCGAGTGCGCCCAGCGGTTGTGGGAATGCAGTATGCACTCTCCCGCCTACCAAATTTCTTACCGTGGGTGTTCTAAAGGCGATTAAGGGTGAAGCCTTGAGAAACTACACTACCTCTAAAAGAATGGATCCGCCAAACCGCTTGGCGAGCGGTCGTTTTAAGACCATACATCTCTCATGTATAAAACAATATGCATGTGCAGTGGATGCTAAATGGGCTTCAACACCTGATTCTTAAGATAAAAAAAAAAAGTAATTCTCATATTTTTATATCTGGGAAACTAGTACCGACAATAAGGTCCATTCTCTCAAATAATGTCACATGTAATGTCAAGCGTAAGCGTCAAGCGTATGCAAAGGAAACTGAGACCGATAAAATAAAATGATCTAGGCACTTCTACATAAGGAACGTGATACTAAAACGTGACTATAACTTGAGTAAAATGGCGATTAGAAATTTTCCTAATAAATTCGTGTTTTGTGCATTTTGGGTTTTAAAGCACCTTGTGTTGTGTTGTTAATCACAGAACATCACTACTCTGACGTAATCATAGTGATTCGAGCGACATTTCAAAATTGTGATAGTAAATACGTTTATTGTGCATTTTGTGTTTTACAGTGTGTTTGTGTTGTTAATTTAAGGACATCACTACTGACATGTAATAATGCAATAGTGAACAAGCGACATTCCAAAATTGTGATGTCGACTATTGAAATATTTATACAAAGTTTATAGAAATCAACGTTTCATCTTGCAAAGCTCCATTCAATTTATATTTAATAGCGAAAGGTCTTGGCTTTGCTCAGGTGTTATTTTTGAAAAAAAATAGCTGTTTCTTACTGACTTCTTACTTACGCCTTACATGAAAAAAACACAGTCAAGTCTATTTTCATAATATCGATTCCAAATTGGAAATAGATTCCAAATATCGCATTACAAGACTGTATGTTGTCGATTCCTCCGTTTCTTTCAAGAAAGATTGAGATCCCTTTCTTTTTGGATACAATGACTTTGAAATTAGGAATACTAACATATAGAAAGTAAGTTTTAATAATTATAATATATATTGTTATTTAATAACGTTGTTCATAAAAATAATTATTTGGTAATTGTATGGCTTGTATATTGTGGTTAATTTACAAATAACAATATATTGATTTGAGCATTGCATAAACTCTGTTTTCTTAGAATTCAAAATATTATTTATACGTGATTTCATGGTTACTACCTTAATCGTTACTACCTCCAAACTGACTCAAATGGTTGTAGAATGAAAATCAACGAGACGTGAACTTCGCGTTTGCGTGAGTGCACATCGATAGTGTACGAATCATTTAGATAATTATAATCGGATTGGACAATTCGGCACCCACTCACACAGATGGAAAGCTCATGTCTCGTTGATTTCACTGTAATATATGACTGAATGATTGTAGATGTAGTTTTTTGTCTAGATTTATTATAAAGGATTAAAATAAAATATACCCGCAACCTCTGAACACTGAATTTCTATAATTAACTATTGTTCTCCGACTTTATTTTGATCTTATTTTTCGTAGTCACTTTTAAAAAAATTAATTCTCTGACTTTGTTACTTTGTATACTCACTACACGCTACTACGAAGGGCAAGGCCGCACGATCCATTCAAAAACAGCTGCTAATCGAATCGCTACTATTAGATACCTACCATATATCGGTGCGAGCGAATGGTTTGTGTAAAAAGTGCTGAAATTTAAAATGTCGTAGAACTAGTTTTAAGTTTTCATGAGAAATTCAGTGTTAAAATAGTGCAGCTATTTATTCATTTAACCATTTATGTGAATATCAGCAAATATCCACTGTGTTCTGCTATTTTGAATACAAATAATTATTTACATCTCGTAGTCTGTCATCCCAACAGGGATCGAAATATGCAAAAAATCCCTTAGATCGTAAAACGTACTTTTAAAATATTAATTTCACAAATTTTTACTTCTGCACTCACTAAATAAGTGCCTTAATTAATAGCCACTACTTATTTATATTTAAAAAAAATAGTATCTACCTACATTTGACTTATAAACTCAGTCAAATCCGTTCAACTACACATATTGCGGTGCGAGTATTCACTCTATCATAAGTCAATTTTTGGTACAAATCATTTATATGCAATCACTTATAAAATACAAGTAATATTTGTATAACTTTACCGAGGTTTTGAATCGAGCGTTACCTACAAAAATATCACAATCCCCCGTTAAAATCACTGCTAAAAATCACCTAATTTTGTTAAGTGGACTAAGTTTACCTTTCCTGGTCCTTCCAGTCGGATACGAAAAGTATTAAAAATTGGACATGTTTGTTCACTTCTCAAATTGTATACAATAGATAGCGTATATTTATAAGTACGGTATTATGTAAACTAGGGCTCGAAGAGCCGGGTACTTTAAGGCCAGGAAAAATAGAAGACGTTTTTTTAAAATCCTTAAATTACCCCCAGTTGTGTTTGTAACTATTTGCATATAAGTCAGTTTCCAAGCATTCGGACTATGTCTACGCAAAGGCAAACAAAACGCATTAGCTCGAAACAACATCATCACTAGTGTAGAGAAACAGTAGAACGGGTTACCTAGACAAACACTTCAATATGTAGTTTTTTAAATAAAATAATACATACTAATTTTAGTCTAAATGTGGAGATTTGTCATCAGCTCTATAATAAATGTATTTTCCTAAATAAACAAGAAAATCCTATTTATCCGGCCTCAAGCAACCACGCTGTAATACAGAACATCCTCTAAGCACTACGTATAGTTACTACGTACTTCGTCCTTCAAATACACTCCTCCAAGATCAATGAAAGCACATCGACTCTTGTCCACTTCCTCAGTTAAAGTGACAATGCTGGTTGTGGCGCCAACGCAAGTTTCGGACGCTATATGGCGTGGGCTTGCGCGGCGGTTGCGGGGTGCGGGGAGCCCCGTAAGTGACTGTGACGACGAAGTAACTCTGTGACAGTAATAGCGACTTGTACTGTGCCCTTACCTTCGAGTACATCCGCTGCGCAGCACATTAGTTTCTGAAAAAGAATATGGTGTTATTTTAATAATTTCTCAGTGTTATGCATATTAAAAGAATATTCTATTTATGTTTTATATCTTGAAAACAAACAAAATGATGTGGAAAGTAATTTTAATTTTGCTATTCTGCTTCGTAAGACGCGCTGGCAAACTATAAAAATAATTTTGCTATTCTGCTTCGTAAGACGCGCTGGGAAACTATAAAAATAATTTTGCTATTCTGCTTCGTAAGACGCGCTGGAAAACTATAAAAATAATTTTGCTATTCTGCTTCGTAAGACGCGCTGGCAAACTATAAAAATAATTTTGCTATTCTGCTTCGTAAGACGCGCTGGGAAACTATAAAAATAATTTTGCTATTCTGCTTCGTAAGACGCGCTGGGAAACTATAAAAATAATTTTGCTATTCTGCTTCGTAAGACGCGCTGGGAAACTATAAAAATAATTTTGCTATTCTGCTTCGTAAGACGCGCTGGGAAACTATAAAAATAATTTCTAAAAAGTTTAAGGATTTCATACTTTATAAGGTATATATGGATCTGAAATAAAACAATGACATTGCCAATAAGAATTTATTTTACGTAGAGAAAAAACATTGTAAGTACATTTAAAAAGTACACAGCATAAATGGGATACGAGAAAATTTTAGCAAAAAATACTTCAAGAGAATCACATTAGTTATAAATACGTTTAAACAAGCACAAAAGTAGTCCCAGAAAAAAAAATCTTGAAAAAAAAACGCATACGGAAAGAAATACAATTATCAATTACAATAACTAACGAAAAATAATACTGTATATACTCAATACAAATAAAAATGGTTTTCTAAAATCAATTCAACAACGAACCTGTTACAATCAACTTCATTAATTACTTTAAACTTATTGGAATACATTTCGGGCTGGTTTGATGTGTTACCAATGATATTTTTATATATTAACGAATGACCAAGAAAGTAATCTATATAAAGGAGTATATTATAGTTTAAAGAGTTATAATATAGTTTTAAATAACAATTTATTTACTTATAAGGTGTGTCCGAACCTCTCGCGAAATCTAAAATCATGGATTGCGTTTGGAGTTCAGTGATACGGACACTTCTTTTTTTTTTTTTTTGCAAAATGATAAAATGTTTGTTGAGTTTTCATTAAATTCTCCACACAAATATGCTATGTACAAAGGCAAAAAGAAGTTGATATTGAAACATTTGTAACATTACGTGTGAAATGACTCCGAATTATGAGCAACATCATTGCTTCAGCTTTGGGAAAAGTTTGATTACACAATCTATACTAATATAATAAAGAGGTAAAATTGTGTGTTTGTAGGTATGTTGGGGGTAATCTTTGGAACTACTGAACCGATTTCAAAAATTCTCTCACAAATATGAAGATACATTATTCGTGTCTAATATAGGCTATAGTTTATTTTGAAATAAAAAAACTTTGCAATCCGAAACGAAGCGAGGGCGGGTCGCGAGTGTGTATTTATAAGTACAATTTTTTTTTTTAATAGAACTGTCATGGCAGTTTCACTTCTTTTGCGCACAAATGTTTATATTAAAGGGGAAGGAATGTTGTTTTAATTCATAGATTGAATAAAAATCGGGCACGTGCGTGAGAAAAATTGGTATTTATCAAAACTATGCGCGTTGTATTATAATTTTATTTGAAATAACTTATTCAATAATATTGGCACATTTTTAAAATACTTAATTTATGAATTGAATGAAGATAGATAACTTTCCGTTTGGAAGGTTTACAAGAAAAGTTTCATGTATTATGCCGATAGACGGCGTTGATCGGTCTCTACATCGCACTATGGTTTGGTTGTTTCAAAAGCTACTGCTTTATACGTTGTACATGGAAACACACCTATGACATTTAATCGAGAATTTTTGAAGACACATCTATCTTTATAGTTGCGTTGAGTAAAGATTGTAGGCGAAAAAATAAGGGTTGGATTTTCAACGGTATTTAACTAATCTTACTATAACATTACCTGATGTTGTGTAACATTTATTTCAATAACATCTCACTGCAGGGTACAGGCTTCGCCTACTATACTGGGTGGTTCGGACCGTAATCCACCATACGGCCCTAATGCGGATTGGTGGAATACATGCTCGAAATATTATTTTTTAAATTTTCAAGCATGTGAATTTCCTTACGTTGTTCACCGTCAATATAGTGATAAACTTAAAAATATCTGAATATTGTTACATGACACTCAAACCAGCCACAATAAACTACACAATATAAATAAGTACCCAAGCACCACAAGCCAATAAATATACGCTATGCAAGCACTCAAATTATATATTAATCATCTATTCCTTATACATGTATGTTAGCGTATTGTACTACAAACTTTGAAGCTCAAAATAACTTCAATAAAATCAATAGAGCAGTACAGATATAGAAAGCAATTATGACCAGAACATACACGTGAACGACATATTAACATGCATATACAAATAATTATAGACACATTAGTTTTAAAAGTGAAATAATAATATAGAATAACAAAATTATAGTGAAAACACGTAAATACAAACCTTACAGTCTTTATATTGCAAAACATCTTTGGAATGCGTAAATAATGTTTCTTGAATATTATACATTATAACTTGAGAAACGACTACATTGAAGTGATTTTCTGACCAAATATTTGGCGGACAATATTCTATCGGACGAGATGCTACATTTGGCGCCAATTTTGATCTTACATTTGATTTTCTATAATAAATAAGGCAAGAAGTGACGTGAAAAGGAACTTTTTAAAGCATACAGGCACTCAATTGGCCAATTTATATAAAAATAAGAATATAATGCATGTACATGGTGTAAATACTGCCCAGTCTCAACTGAAAGATGGTTTTCAAGTAACTTACATATTTTTTTGTAAAATAATTATTTTTGTCCTTTGCATTTAGCAAAAGTATGTAAAAAATAAAATTTTTTTTTTTTTTTTACAAAATAAAATATGTAAACATTTCATGGTAATTGGGTTCATTCATTTACTCAGAATCGCGAATGGAATTCATGCATGATTCCATTCCCCGGGAATATTATATTTAGTACATATGTATAATACAACTCTCACCAATTGGGTGAGTTAAAGATATTTTTACATGTCCCAATATAGTCGCCGGTCAAGTTATTACAAACTAATTGTATGTGAATATTATTATTTCAAAATGCGAATGATATAATTTGTCATAATATATGGTTAGAATATAATTTTTATACTGAATTTATTGGCATTACATGTTGGCTTAGTTTACGAATATTAGTTTGTATAGTTTAAAAATTCTTAAAAAACATTATCTTTTACAGTTTATTTTAATTACAGAAAAGCCTCAAAACACAGTCTAAATATTACTACTCACTACTAGACCGTTTGCCTACTACAGACACAAATTATAATACAAATTGTTTATTTGGGAAAAACCTCGACACCGATACCATGTGGTTAATACGGCATTACCATGTAAGACTAAAAAACAGACGAATTGTGTATCCCTTGGAATGCAGTTTTCGTTGTTAGCTGTTTAATTTCGTTGTTTCTTTTTGTTTTTGTGGTTGTTTTTATTTCACACATTACTGTTAGTTTAGGTAAAACGTAAATGTGTAAGTTTTATTATCATAAATGCAAATCAATGTGTAATTGAAATGAGTACAAAGAATAAAATATTTACGAACCCTGTTCTTACTATGACTTCAGTATATTGCTAGCTGGAATGAACTGTATATACCCAAGCTACAAATTATACTGAACTTGAAAATGGATTTTTTAATAGAAATAAATACAAATGAAGTATATTTATCTACTTTAATATAATAGCTTTATTAGCTCACTGTGTCTGTAGACGAAAAACGGTCTATGTTACATGTTAAATATAATAATTTCATAACATACACTTCTTGCATTATCAATACAATAACGATATGATGTTTTGTTTAAGGCATAAAACTCTTATTTTATAAGAAACATTACAATTCACAATTGCCAAGCTGAACGTATACACCTAAATCATTCACATTAATACATTTTTTTTTCTCACTACAGATCGTATGCACCGCCAACAAAAAGAGGTTAATCTCATGTTGTACTTATTGAAAAACATATTTATGAAGATGTACAAATTTCCTTGTTAAAAATAACTACATTACATTCACATCCACCGAATTATGTAATCTAAAAAGTGTTAGACATCATTCTCTTAATTTTTTTTTTAAATGTATATCATAATTTTCTTACTTAAAATTCTTTGTCACATTCCTATTTATTTTTAGTTCTATTATTAGAAAAGGTCAAAGAGAATTTAAGCTATCGCGTTAAATTTAGATAGCTTTTATGAGTAAGGCGGATATACTTCCTTATGAAAACGGACGATACATATTTAGACAGATACACATTATTAATTTTTAATTATATAGTGCGAAAAACAAACTAATACTTGAGTGCATTTTATTAAATACCTAATTATCATATATATTGTATTATTATTACAGCACATGAAGAAATAATAATACGAATCAACATTCCGATAACAAAACTGAGATCTTATGAAGTAACTAAGAACCAAACGAGAATTTGTATAGCAACTGTGAGTAAAGAAGTTAATTAGAAAAAAAAAAACTTACTCAATTGGCAAAAAGAACCTAATTATAAATCAGTACATACATTTGTAAATGCCTCCATTCGGAATGAACTTATAATATTGGAATTAGTGTCAGACCAATCGTTTAAAAAAAATACTGTAAAAATTGTCATTTTCAGTACGTACTTTTAATTTAAATACATGGTTATATACCTATCGACGTCAAATTGCCTTAGAGTATGTCTAGATGACTTGAGTCACCTGCTTTATATGCATATGCAGCTTTATATTATTATTTTCTAGATTTATAAAATGGAACGCTTGTCTTTCCTTCGTCTGTTCGATTGTAATTTAGTATCTACTGATTTTGATGCGGTTCTCACCATCGTGTAAATTATTTCTTCCGGACGGTTTTATTATGCGAGACATCAGTATAAGTAATACTAGAGCGGAGCCGCGGGCTAAAGGGTTGTAAATAATAACCTAGATCCCATTGCAAATCGTCGCAATTCAATGCAATTAAATCTTTAATAATTCCTTAAAACCTATGTAAAATCCGTATCAAGACCATAATTTATGAATTTATCGCAAACATACAATCAGACTCACTTTGGGGCCTTTATAATTATTAAGGAGATATCAGTACTTTAAAATTTCGGAAAATTTCGTTACATTCCGACTAAAGATTGTCAGCTGAATCCAAAATACCAATCGATAACTTAACTATGGAATAGAACTATGGAATAGTAATTTAACTATAGAATAGAATAACTGAAGTTAATACTTTATTTTGTCTTGGCTATAATAATACTACCTTTTTAAAAATTGTCATTAGCTCGGCGGTGAGAGGAAAACATTGTGAGGAAACCAGCATGCTCCAGAAATAAAAAGACAATCTGGAGTATATGTATTCACCGATCTGCACTAGGCCCGCGTGGTAGATTATGGCCAGAAAACCCCCAGTGATTTACTAGGGGAGGCCTGTGTACTGCAGTGGGACATTAAACTGTTACAAGTACATAATAATACCACGTCATAACAAAAACCTTTCTAAACTTCATCTGCAATTCGAACAAACAACGAAGAGATTATAAGTAAAAAACAACAAACGTCCAAACACAGTTTCAAAGTTCATTACCATACGCTGTAACCACCCCATGTTATATATATATATATATATATATATAGCTACTCGGCATTCGGTCACAGTAAGAAATACGAAGTAGACCGACCGTCGTCATTTAACAGAAGTCATGCAGGCATACTCTAAGCAATAACCGAACGCCACATTCTTATTTTACTTTCAAATAGCATCAAATTCTTCCATCAGCCTTTTCCGAAAGAAAAGTTGTAAATATTTTTAGCAGCCTCAATCCTAATTCTGACTACAATCACAGTTACACTGTCATGTTTAAGGCATTATACGATTATTTTTAACTGGGTATAATAAGTTTTATACTCGAGTCATCAATGGCCCTTTTTTATAATATAATCGTTCTCAATCCTTTTTCCAAATCTAGAGTTATACAAGTAAATTCTTAGAGAAAGTAAGCGTTTTGCAATAACGTTAGTCATTCTTGACTGATGTTGGCATGTAATTGCAGATGTCCATAGGCAACTTATATATGTATAATGAAAGTGGAAAACGAGCAATCCCCCCCTGAACATGTGAAATACATGTCAACATCAGTCAAACATGACGAGCGTTGGCATGCCTGCAACTACATCAAGATATTTGAGTGGATTAAGAAAAAAGATTAGGAAGGATGGAAAATAATGAGTATAATGTAATAAGATTTTCTCATCTCAATTCATTCTTTCTTGGGAAGGGGGAAGGATAGTAATGGTAAAATGGATAGTAATTTGACAAAAAGGATTGGGAAGGATAGGAAATAAGGATTATAATGGAATGAGTAGTTTCCCTTATCTCATTACAAACGGGGGGGTTTGGTAGGATGGGACCAAGTATAATGGAATGATTGTTTTTATCATATTATACTATTTGTTCAATTAGATTGACGAGGATGAGATGAGCAGTATGGACTATTCGACGGGATGGAATGGAAATTTAATATTCCAAGTGTTAATTAAATACAGATCATTTTGATACAAACTCTATGTCATTTGACAGTGTTTGGAATGTTTTTATATCTTGAAAATTATGAGAATGGAAATACCCAGTTTAAAAATAAAAATACTAAATTACAGGGGATATAAAATTAACAAAATGGTAGCTAAAAAGAAAGAGCCGAGGCATAGGCAAGTGATAAGTACTCTGTGCTCTTCGTCTTTAGCCTCTTCAGTCTCTATGGTCAATTCCTTGTTCAAATTATTATGTATATCGAGATTCATTCTGGCTCTGTCATACCTCTCAACGTTTTCTTCTGTAATTTCTATTGGAAAATCGACTTCATCAGTGTCATATATCTCGAAATTGTCGCTTTTTAACACACCATCTTTATAGAAGGGGGTTACAAATTGAACTCTATTCTTCTGATAATAAGGTCCTCTATTCCTTATATCGTTAGAACCATAAACAGGTGAGTAGTGAATGTGCACATCGGAGTTATTATTATCATAGTTCAATTGATATTCCTCAGTTTCATCGATGGTGTAATTCCGGCCGGATTCAGTCATATTGAAGTTGCTCACGAACCTATCATCAGTGTATCTGCGAAACTGCCTTTGGTAATTCACCGAGCTTTTCATTTCACTCGCGATAAACTGCTGCGATTGGTCGAAATTTTGTTGGAGGTCATCTGATTGGATATGCTTTGGAGAACACAAAGTGGGCGTGGGGTGTTGGAGAGCGGAGACTGTGCGAGCGATAGTGTCATCTTGTTCTGCCTCCAGGTGGCCCAGTAAGTCTTCGGGCTCGTAGTAATTCACCGTTTCAGTCACTTCACTCGCGTAAAACTGCTCCGTTTGGTCGAGATTTTGTTGGGGATGGTCTGGTTGGATATCCTTTGGCGAACGCTGGGTGGGCGTGGCGTGTGTGAGGAGTGCGGAGACTGTGCGAGCGAGAGGCCCAATAGTGTTGTCTCGTTGTGGTTGGCCGAATATGTCTTCGGGCGAGCAGATGACTTCCTGCAACACACGCCACCCGTCTCTTAGTGTTTATACTATTATTTGTTGCGTTCGCGAAAGGATATCGAACAAGACCCTGCAACACTCGAAACGGACATTGCGACATGGAATAAAACCAAGTTTCCCAGCGCAATATTTATTTATTTAATTAAAAAAACTTTATTGTACTTAATTGTACAAAAGGCAAGCTTAATAATGCCTGGAGACATTCTCTACTAGCTAATCTTTGGGTTGAACTGCCTCTCGTTGGGAGGTGCAATGAAATGTATAATATATAACTAAAAAGATGATTAGTAAATAATTTTACACAAATACTTGCAGCAACTATATGCCTAGTTATAAATAGTACGACATTACAACTTTAAAACAAACATAAATTCATACCATAGATCAATCATCAGAAAAATTAAAGCCGAAAGGTACTATATGCCAAGAGTAAATAGATGGTAGTATAGAACGGTTAAAGCAAGAAAAATTCAAAACCACTAAGACTCTAACCCCGGTCCCAGATGTGTGTCAAGATATGTACAAAAACGCAATTTGTAAATATTCGTACAAATATTTCGTCTTCTTTGCAGACTTGTACAAATATTTCGGGCGCAAACCCACATAATTGCAAGTCAGTTAGCTGTTTGACGCTATCCAGAACGGACGATTATTTTGTTTCTACGTACATAATGGAGTGAAATCTGTACCACAAATATTTGAGCTGCTCTTTGCAAAGATATGTACAAATATTTCCGTAAATATTTGTACATATCTGTACACATGCCTGGGACCGGCTTAAGAAAATATGGCGACGTAATAGTTAAGAACATTTTAAAATTATATGTACAACCAAAGTTGTTACACATGAAAGTATGTGCTAATATGAACTGTATAATAATGACGTTATGATTGATAAACATTTATAATCTGTATCTTCATTAATTGTTTGCTTTTTTGTATAAAAGGAAAAGTTTCCAGTAAAGAAATCTATAGATAGTTTTATGTGTAAAAACTGTTATTAAAACTGTGTTACACAAATATCGTAAGAATTAAAAAGCCCTGTACAACAAGGCTTGGATCCAGTTTCAAAATACGGATTAAGAGTATAAGTTTACAAAAGTGTGCGATTGGAATGGAACCAATTTGCAAACATTTTATAAACTGTTTTATTCCAAAATGATGAGGAACATCAAAGAAAGAGTTGAATTCTAATTTGATGTATACAGATTAATGAACGTTAAAAATGAGAACTGTTATTTGGCAAAACTGGTTAAAAATTTATTATACACGAGAAGCTAAACCAAGCATTTATATTTCTTTAGGAGGAAATTGATTGTAAGAATTAATCAGTTTCCAAGCTTTACTTTACAGAAATATAAAAAAAAGTAAAATGCCCTCACCTCCTCCACTCCTATTTTTCGACACGCCTCCAAGAAGTTGTCTACATTTCTCCTGCACCTTGCCATTGTTAATTTCGGCTGAAACAATAATACGGAAATTTTAGTCTCATTTTGCAGTAACGTTAAATGATTTAAATGCCGCTTTAAACTTCATCTTTTTAACCTGATTGTATCTCTCGTTTTAACCTGATTGTATCTCTCGTTTTAACCTGATTGTATCTCTCATTTTAACCTAAAGTTTAGGTGGTAAAGAATGTCTTAAGGCATTAAGCTTGCCTTTGGTATGATAATGTGCAATAAATTTGTTAAATAAAAAATAAAATAAATACAGGTTTTTTATACAGGCTTAAATATAAAATACCATCAGCCTTTAACACCGAATTTATATCAATAAAACTTTTTCAATAAATTTATATTTTTCTGAAAAAAAAAATTTTTTGTCTCGCTTCTTTTGTATTCTTTGTTGTTCTTTAAGAACCCGCCAGCTTGCAATTTCTGTTTCTCAGCAGTATGACAATGTAGGGTATTTTTTATCAAATGTTTTTTTATGATTTTTATCGTGTTTACATTTGTAGGTAACATAAAAACGTTTTTACTTTTGTGTGATTTTAAAAGGTTTGTACAACTTAATGCGGTTGCTTTTCACGAAAAAAAATCACGTGTTAAGAGGGTACACGTATTTTTTATTTAAACCTGTATAAGTATCACCGAAGAGGAGTTTATAAGAGTAACTTCAATTCATTTGAGCGCTCACACGATTGCAAAACAAAGCGTTAGTAAACGAAGTTATTGTAGTGCTATTAAAGTTCATTTTCGTTGCTCTAAGTGCAAGTACAGGTAATCTGCTGCGTTGTATTTGCGATTGGCGCTATTTACCCGTCTATTGAATGTCTTGATAATGAGCTGCAAAGGAGTTTTTTTAAGTTATAAGACTCGATTGGCGAATACTATAGACAGATTCGGTTTAACTAACACTGAATCACTAACCTTATTGAAAAGTGTATCGAGAGACAATTGGCTGTATATTATTTGGGCAAATTTCACCGACAAGAAGTTACTCTTAGCAATAAAATTAGAAACTTTGAACAAGGAAGATTTAAAAAAACAAAAATTTGATTTTTTTTAAAGATCGAATTGTTAACATTTCGAGCATTTGACTTTCAGGTGATAGTAAAACAAGTGGACAGTTCGCTCAACGGGAATAATAGTTTTACCTATACTTCTATATTATTATTACTTCTGTGATGTATGCCATCAACAATTTTGGCTTCGTATGAAGTAAGGCCATTATTAGCATTTTTAACGGTAGCAATTAGTAACATTATATCGGAGTATAATCGGAAATTAAAAATGAACATAGGGAATAAATATTTTTTGTTTAGTATTATCCAAAGCTACAAGATGCAAGCTTGATTTTAAATTATAGAAAATTAAATAATATTTTTTTGCATTTTTATCAAAAGTCAGTGTCTTTTTTTTTCAAGGAGGGCAGAAATAACAATGTCAGCACGTCCACACATGTGTTGCATAAATTTGCACATGTAAGATCGGAAAGAAAGGGAAATAATGTTCCTCCCATTAGATTTAATGGGATGAAACGGAGAGTAAGGAAGTATTAAGGAAGAAGGCATTAAATTCGATGGCAAATGAGTTCTGATAATGTTTATTCACTCCCAAAACACATCACTACGTTTCATGGGAGGCTGCTTCCATGTAAGGAAAGAATGGGTAAATTCGGGCCAGTTTCGGGCCCGTAGGACGCGCCCAATCAGCTGTGGGGTACAATATCGACTTCATCTGTAAAAGCCTGTGAAATTTACCTGTGCTGGTGATGGAACGTGTACGGATGCAACGGACCGTGGACGCACGTGGTTGGCCAGATGGCACAGCACTACACCATCCGCTAACACCGGCGCCAGATGTTCCGGTAGTGACATCTTTAGACGACTCTCGATTATCTGTGGACGGAAGAAGTACTTGTATAAATATATATTTTGTGACAACTAGAAAATAACCATTGTATCTTTCTATAATAATGATGACTTTTTTTTAATATTAATTATGAATTTAAATTTTTTTTGTGATGTCACGAAAAACCCGACACATGTCAACCAATTTAAAACATATAAAACCGTTCTAGCAAGAAACAAATTTATTTTAAGGAATAAATTAAAAGTTATGAAAATATAAGGTTTTGTTGTACGGTCTGATGTAAGTGATCCAAAATTTATACATAATTGTATCAGCCTATAACGTCCCACTGCAGGGTACAGGCCTCTCCTAGTGAATCACTGGGGGGTTTCGGGCCGTAATCCACCACGGGGGACCAGTGTGGAGAACAGTGTACACCATATTTAAAAAAAATGTACCTATATACTTATCATGTCAAGAACAAAAGGAAAAATCGATTCATATATTAATTACCAACCTAATCCAAAGGTTCTCAACGAGGGCGGTAAAGCTCTTCTGAGGACATTGAAATGATCCAAGTGTAGCGATGTAAGCTTTAAATGAAATTTTTTTAAAGTGACATCACTTTCATTCCTTGGTAAATGTATGTCTGTGTGTATGTGTCTCTGTGTGGGTGTCCAAATAATGCGATACTCAATAATATATACTTAATACTTACACTACGATTTTTCAAAAAATATTTCATGTACAGACGTTTTACGATTTATTATACTATGTACAATTTTATTAGGTGTATGTATAGATAACGATGTTGATAAGTTTAGATGTAAGGTTTTGGTATCATGAGGCTGACATTAATGTTAATTCAAGAGCCCCCCAATAAATGACTCATGATTGATTTAACTAAAGATGATTGATAAAAATAATTAGAATCAACTCACCACCCTCAACTGCTGCAGCAACTCCGTCTCCTCCTTTTGCTTATCGAACTCCCTTTTCATAGTGAAGCTGAGTTTATCCGGAGCTTCTTCCTTATTCCACACCATCTTCCCAGTCTTTGGTGCACCACCTTTCAAATACGACACTGTTAACAGTTTGGCACTATCACCATTAACCCTCACAGACTTATTATACCCTAATGAATTAGTCGGAGACTTGGTTGGTGAAGTTGGTTTAATGTAGACATCGTTTTGACCGTTAACACGGTATTCCACGTTTCCGTTAACAGCTGAGTAAATTTTGTTAACATTTCTCGAAGGAACGACCTTTTGTACTGGCCGTTTTGTTTCTTCCTTTTCTGTGTTGCCGTTGAATCTTCTTGGGGTTGAATGGAGTAATGGAGAAGTTGGCACTTGGGAAGTGTTAGGGGAGCTAGATGTGCTGGAATTGGAGGAAATAGTTCGGTAAAGATTAGGTGATACGTTACTGTAGCCATTGATTGGGGAATGTGGGGATTTCTGATGGACTGGGCTTTGGTTTTGGGAGTGCGGTGAGTCAAAGTCTGGGGATGACAGGTCGGTGCGAGGACGGTAGATATCTTGCTGACGTTGTTGTCTTAGGGCTTCTTTGTATTGTCTGAAAAACACGACGTCATATGTTAGATCTTTGAATGGTAGTGATTGTTTAATAACACACAGATTTTATTTGTTAATTGTTGCAATTAGATTTTATGTAATTTTTTATATTGGGTTATGTAAATTAACATATTTAATAAAGCGTTAGTAATGCGACAATAATTGAAATAAATAAGATTAATCCACTCATAAGTGCGATTAGTATAAATCAATTTAACACATTTACTCATATAATCTGTTTAAATTTAATCTTTGCTCAAATGTTTTTTGTTGGTTTATGAGTTTGAAATTCTAATTGCTAGAGGAGGATAAGAAGTTTTAAGCAATGATTACATTAGTAGTATTATGGGTTTATGGGAGACATACAATTAAGTTAAATAAGCGTAAATAAGCACAAGTGCGTGTGTTATTTCAGGCTTTTAGTATAGCAATTGTAGTTCGAAATGGACCTATTTGTTTATTATTTGGTTAATTCTAAACAATAATATTGTAATGGCCAATCGCGCGTTCGAACAAATTCAAACTCATTTGCAGCTCATTATCAACTTATTCGATAGGCCGCTAGGTGGCACCAAGCGCAAACATAACTTTGTGTTCTTTCAGTTAAAACAATGAATATGAATTTTAAAGTAAAGTAACTATAATAACTTGGTTTATGAACGCAATACCGGTTTGTAATTTTGCGAGCGCTTAGTTGGCCAATACTTTTGGACAGAAGTATTGAAACTTGACGATACACATATGTGACGTTATTTGAGCAAACCGATCTAGTTGTCGGTACCGACAAATTTCGTTAAATTTTCTAACTTAAACTTTCCTTGTTTAATTAAGATCTCAAGTCAATAAAGTCTCAATAGAGGAACCTATCCCTTGTCTCAAATAATGTCACATATAGTAAAATCACTGTTTCGAGACAGTACTTCTGAGTTTGATAAGCTCGACATGTACATACGCATATAAGATAAAATATTAGTGCGGTATGTGAGTGAATGTTGTGCGGTATGAGTGACCATGTACCTGTAGGTTTGCTGATGGGCTAATTTACTCTTATCGTCTCCGTTCGAAATGTTCCCTTCGGGTGATATACGGAGGCTGAAAGGGACAACACCGGGGTTAATAAAAATGGGAAGAAATAAAAATAAACGGGACAGTAATGAGACAAAGGAGGGATGACGATGGCAGTGAAGTAACGGGCTAAGAATTTTCCTTTACCTCTGATTCGGCCAATGCGAAAAAAATAAAAGTAAAAGAAATTATTCAAAATTACTAAAATTAAGCGCTACACATTCCAAAAATTAGAAGAATAAATAATATAAAATTTCTATATAGTTTTATAGCTGTATTGTATAATTAGTGTTTTTGTGGTAATCACCTTGTTACTACTATAGTATATAAATGACAAAAAATTGTAATTATGAAATGGAAAAAATACTAAATTGAAAAATTTTAAATGGTCCCAAGACTAAGATTGTACTTATGTCAAATAAAAATTAACATAATTCATCGTATTGTTGACAACTTTTGTTTGTTATTAAGGTATCGACTTAGGTTAGTATTTTCAGTTTTTAAAGACCTAAATCCAGATCCAACCGCGGAAATATGGAACAGGGATAATAGAAAACACGTCTTAATTTATAATGTATACATATAAATTAAGATTTATTATGTATAATTAGTGAAATAAATGTTAGTGAATTAGTGAAATAACTTGTGTGTTCTTTTCTAACTTTCAAAATAAGTTCTTACAAGACGTACATTTTTAAACAGTCATATACTATTATTCCCGTCCCCAATTACCATGATTGACTCTATTCTTAAATACATGTCAATAATTGGACTCACCCGGAGAGCAGAGGCGTCAAAGGAGCTAAAGGCGTCTCGCTGGAAAGCGACTGCGTTCGCGACAACGCCGCGCCCGGCGACAACGTCGACGGGGTGCTCGGTGTGGACCGGCCCGACCCTCCCCCGGCCTCACCACCGGCTGTTGAAAAATTAGTCCTTTAATTTTCAGATTCTTTATTTTTCAGAGTACAGATTATCATACCATCAGCTCGTGTCTCTCCACTGCTGGATATAGGCTTCTCTCAAGGCTTGCCAATACACACGATCGTCGGCTCTTTTCATGCAATCACCACCGGCTCGGTGATCGTTCCACGTAGCTAGAGGGCGCCTAGTGCATTTTCTGGTATGTGGTCTCCATTTGAGAACCCGTCTATCCTATCGGACCGGCCTATTGCCACTTTAGCATGACGATTCTACGAGCTATGTCGGTGAACTTAGTTCTTTGGCGAATTTCTTCGTTTCAGATTCTATCCCGCAAAGAAACTCCGAGCATAGCTCTCTCCTTAGCTCGCTGAGTGCCTTTGAACTTATAGATCACTTCTACCATTAGAGGCCATGTTTCGGCACCATGTCATCATAAATGACAGGACGCACTGTTTGAAGACTTTCGTTTTTAAGCATTGTGGTATAGGCGACGAGAAGAGGCGACGGATTTTCCCAAATGCTGCCCAGCCGAGCTGAATACTCTATCGATCTCCTTGCTGGAGTTGGACTCGCCTAGTTGGATGGTATGCTTAAGGTACACTTCGAGTGTCACGCCTTCGACATTCACTAGTTCTGGAAGAACATGTTCATTAAATATAATTTTTGTTTTGTCTAAGCTCATTTCGAAAGCGACGCGTCGTGATGTTGTGGAAGGCCGTACAGGTTACAATCCCAAAAAATGGAGAATGTAATGGGGAGCTTCGCTTCATCTGATATCTGAGATCTGAGATAAACACCGCAACTGCGGACATGATCACGTTCATCATTTCTGATAGATGATGGTATATATCATAGGTGTCCATGGACGATAGTATCCACTTACTTGGAAGTCTGGACCATCTGTTTGTCTGCCTTTCTATAAAAAAATGAAACCTAATAAACGTACTTACCATCATTTGACCACCTCTTGTCAACTCCATCCGTGCAGTAGCCACTATCGACTACATGCCTCGGCTTATGCCTCAGACAATCTATCGTCGCGTTGCCAGAATTAATCTGGTGGGTTGGATTCTGTGTCGGTGAGTTGATATATGAAGTGTGTTTCGCCGTCCGTCTGGTTTCCTCCACCCGCCTGTGTTGTAACGTATCTTTGTTTGACATATTCTCTAAGTATTTGAATATGTGCACGCGCCCGCGCATGCATACCTGGAAATATAATTATATTATATTATTATATTAATTTCAATAGATAATAGAAAAAAAATATCAGTATTAGTTATAATTGATTTTATTATATCACTAGCTAAGCTGCGAAGGAAAACGTGAGGAAATCCGGGTGGACGAGAATTGGAAAAGGAATCTGGGATGTTCGTGGATGTTTTTATCAGGACAATATTGATCCGGGTCGCGATCCTAGTGATAAAGTGAAGTTCGCCGGCTCTCTTGTCACATTTTCTATAACGTATCATTTGATTTTCTGCTATGTTCCCATTTTATTTGCACTCAGCGCCCGCAGGTCCTTCGTTCTGAGTCCTACTGGATCCTCCTTCCCGTGTCTACCGCACAGTACAGACTGTGCAGTAGGATGTTATAAACTAATCATCATGTGATGCCATTTTCAAAACGAAGTTTGATAGTCAGCTGGTGAATCTTCAGTCTGTCCTTCTTTGCAATCTTTAACTCGTGGTACTTCAGGTCGCATGATTTTTCTCAATGTCCTTCTCGGGCGCAAAGTATAGACTAATTGATAGATAGACGGTTAGATATTAAGCACAGCACAGGCCTCCCGTAGTTAAATATCGAGCTTTAATGGAGAATAAAAATAAAATAATAATTAAGTACATATTTATGAAAAAGAATTCTAGATATGGAAGGGAATTATGGGACTATTTGCCTATGCTGCACATATAAGACGCTTCATCAATTTCATCAAGCACTGTATGGTTGGGTTATTTCGACTTTCTACTCTTTAGTTTTCGGACCTCTCTGGACTATACAATTAAAAGTTACCATATTCATCACGGACCCTTTATACTTTATTTACGAAACATAGGACATAAAACAAAATTACAGACTTTAAACTATAATTATTAGTTATACAATTTCTAGTTTTGAAATAGATAATTACTAACATTACATTAAAAGGCCAGAGTAGATAATGCTGGGGTAAGACTACGTACGCTACAAAATCGAAGGTCATTTGCCAATATAAGTAACTTACGGTGGTAGGCGGAGATACAAGAGGGTTATTGTCCAGGTTAAGTGTCACGAGTGTGTTCATGTTGCGGAGTTCCAATGGAAGGGACGAGATGCAGTTGCAGCTTACGTCTAGATGCTCCAGTCGTAGGTATGTGATCTCTGGAAATGTTATTACGACATTACTAGCTTTTGCTCGCGTCGTTCGTTCGCGTGATCTACATGAATAGTATAGCCTATGTGTTAATGCGGATTACAAACGACTTATTGGCTAAATTTCAACGAAATCGCTTCAGCCGTTTCGACGTAATTGAGTAATGAACATGCAAACTTCCGGATTTATATTTCGGTAGGAAATGGGATTAGCTTTTACCCGAGGCTTCGTCTAACACTAGAAAATTATAGAAAACATGACAGTCAAAGAAAAAGCTATACTTAGTTTTTAAGATATCAATGAAATTTTATAAATTTGAGACTATCGATATGTGCTTTCAATATTAGAAAATTGGTGGAAACCAAGTACTATCAATAGAGGATGAAATAAAGTGAACGGAAATAATTTTAAAATACTCCAAGCTTGCCTAGTTTGTATAAGTAGCAACATCATTGGGTAGGTCTTCGTGAAACTAATTAGTCAGATGGCGCTCTTGAGCACTAAGGCCATAAAATGTTATAGCTGTATCGTAAAACAAGTTGTTTAATTTACCCAGAGGATGTGTAGCTGTCAGCTGTTTATAAAGTTAGGTTTTCTAGTTTGTGTCTAGGTTAAATAATCACAAAAATAACTCAGCTTCACAGTATCTCACAGTTGAAGCGAACTGCATCAGCCTGTTTGAAAGTATCCATCTATGATGGATGGAAGTCATCATGCCTATCTTCAAGGGGAAGGGGTGGGGGGGACAATGCAATCCTGCAGTCGCTGGGCGCATTCCACTAGCCAAGTTACTCCTCTCTCAGATAAGACTACCGTAAAATGTACTGCATTTCTCCTACCCCATTCCCCCAATCTATGTACGTGTTTCGGTGGTAAGAGAAATATGCTAGCGCCCATTTCCATCATATCCCAACGAATGAAGTGTATAATGGAATAAAAATAATTCCATTCCAAATACCCTTAACTCGTCAAGAATTGGAAGTTGTATTGGATTGAGGAAAACTCTTCCTCACATAATAGTTCCTACTCCTCTTTTTCCAACCATTTCCAAATCCTTTCCTACATCCCACTACTTTCCTACTTCCTACTTTCCCAAAGGTAGGCAGCGCCAAAGATTGTCATTCTGGACTGATGTTGATATCATTGAAATCCACGGGCGAGTTTTCACTTACCACCAGGTGTGCTCGTCTGTAACCATTTTTCAATAAAAAAAAATAACAGTCGGATTTATGAGCATATTGTCCAGGACTAGCAGAACTTGTAATTCCATCAAAAGATCATTCTGTCTATCTCAAACACTCACGTAACGGCAACAGCCCCATCTGATTATTGCTAAGATCCAACGCCCTCAACCCGCCGCAGTCTCCCAATGTCATTGGGACCTGGGTCAGCCTATTGTTGGACGCATCCAACTCCGCCAAGGAAGTCATTTTGCCAATCTCCTTGGGTAGACTTGTGAGCACATTGTCTGGGACTAGTAGAACTTGTATCGGCATTTGGCATATTTCACGCGGAAGCTCCGCTAACTGATTTGAACTGTGAACAATGGAAATGTATGTTAGTATGTATAGAGCAATTATGAATGGTGAAGTGGTACTGTTTAAAAGTGCTGATAAGTCAAAGAACGATGAGATATATATTCAGCTAGTCATAAAGATCTTTTGGTATGATAAAACATCTTTCTCAATGAACGTCAATTTAATAAAATGTATCTTCCGCTATTTGTTTCTAGTACCTGAAGATTATTAAGGCGCCAACTACACAAGCAAGTAAATCCCGGCGATAATTTCGCCGGTGCTAGATACTAATTTCAATAGTAATTACGAGTACATGAACTATCGCCGATCTACTTTACTGGCGCCTAACAATGATTCATGTATTGACAGTTTGATCAACCTACCTAATCACCAAGTCCAAACTCTTGTTACAAAGTATTATATCTCCAAGCCAACGACCTCTAACGTAAACACTCTACCCAATGAATACATACGCTAAACTATTTTTACCCTAAAACCTACTTCGCGAGATTGCATGTAATTAGACCGCTCGTGCTGGCAACATAAATCGCTCCTCCACTAACCTAATAGTCCGGGAGTTGGTGCCAAGAAATGCATAAACATTGGTGCTAGATTTTTTTATTAGTCTTCCTGCATTTTATGCGGTAAAGCATAAAAAAATGCTTTCACCTTATGCATTCTGTTAAAGAATCGGAGCGAAGATAATTGGAAGGTCTCCCATGGACATGATTTATTTGCTTTCCTGTCGTTAGTACATAATAATGATATTATCATTGTAGAAAACATGGGCGCCCTAGTTCAAAAGTAGTGCTATCGCGGTCCATATGCTCGTATGTAGCTTCGATTGTGTTCATATAATAGTTGAAGCGGTGGTCAACATTGTCATATCTATAAAGGTTTACTAGGCAGTTACTCTGCGCTACAATGTATGTAGAAATAGGTCTGTTATCAATGGCACGCCATACATTTATTAGCCTGTCATCGATATTCAGAAGGGTTTGACTTTTTTTTTACTATAAATCTAATATAATGATTTATTTAAGCTATAAACAAGTTGCTTCTTTATAAAATCAGTTCGATGTCATTGCACCTAATTAAGTAAATACTTAGCGATGTCAAGTTAATACCTTTTGAATGTTCATAAAACCTCCCGTTGAAATAATAAATAAGAACAAACGAAACTGAAAAATCCCGCGGAAAATTGAAAATAGGTTTTAATCTTATTTGAATTTCAGTATATAAATAAAAAAAACATCGCACATCGTAGAACGGAAGCATAGCACTCAATATACACCGATCGAGATACGACTGTCTGAGTAGGTAAATGTACACTTGACGGTATTTTTTCTGGCGACCGTCTAGACGCCTAGACGTGCTCCTTGGAAGCTGCATTCAATACAGACAGGAAATTAATAATAGGCGAGGTCGACGCACCGACATGCACAGTGCGGAAAGAAACTAACGCAGGTGAATACTTGTGGTAATTAGGAGGGTTACTGAAGGAACGAAGGGCTCATTTAGATGACGTTTTCATTAAGTATAAGGAAGGAATCCACTCATAGACACGAAGACACTAAGCCGAATATAGCCGAACCCCTGTAGTTGCTACTCATTTGTACGTCTGACATTTTTCGAGAGTAAATTCAACAGTAACGTTGAGTACAATATTTAGTCTAAAATTTCCACATAATATCCGTCCCCTAAAATGCTAAGAACGATGTATTGTACTCGTATGTAATGACTATACTTAATCAGTGATTTAGCAAAATGGTCCTAACGTGATAGGGTAGAAATAACCCCCCAGTAGACATCTAGGAAACAAAGTATGGCGTGATATTGGCCAGTCACGATATACGAGTAGCCCTTGACTTTGAGATGATCTTGAGATAAATAAGAAAGTAAATAATTTATCAAATTGACTTTTCTTACAAACTACGACAATCACAAAAGTTACATAAATACATATTATTAGAGATTACAGTATGGTCACTCTTTCCCGCGGGTTTGCGGCGTGGAATAAGTAATGTTGCTGAATTCCCGAGGAAACTACTTGTTTAATAGTAACAAAAACTATGCTCTGCTACATGCCACAAACTATAGGCATGCTAAATTTAATTAATAACAGTGGAAGTAAATACTTCTATAGAAATCTAATAGTCCGGTTTATTTATAATCAATCGCAAACCCATAGTATAGGACAGTTATATCATACCGAGATAATAAATGGAACACTCAAAAATTATACTATTTCTTGGGTTTATAGCAATACCAATACTATATGGTTTGAGATTTGTTAAATATGTAGGGCTTCCATTCACCACACGTCAAATTATTTACAGGAGTACTTACTAGTAGCTTTTCATCAAAGTCATAAAATTAAATACTATGCCACGTAACCTATCACGTTTGTCATCTTGAGACACGACCGTTATTATCAGGTTATTATATTAACGGCATAAAGGCGATCAACAATACAGTTTCACTAAAAACCCGAAGACAAATTCCTGTATATTTAACGAAAGGAAACAAATTCAAAAGTGAAAATCGTAATAAAAAATCAAAACAAAAATTAATAAATGTACTTTAAAATCAATCACATACGAGTAGTCATCAATATATGCAGCTTCACGTCATTATACGAGATATTTCAAAGTTATTTGTCAATATGACAATCTGAGACAACCGTTATCAAGTGGATACCATAAATGGCGATCAACAATGCAATTTCACCAGAAACCCGAAGACGAGCTCATCAAACTGGCTGCGTAAACATAGCTTTCTCGGAGAGTCAACTGAAGCAACAATTTTAAGAACTGATACAGACTACAAAGCATATTGCTGATATACCTACAAGGTATAAATGGAAAAGTGTTAGTGGCACTAGAGAGCTTGCGATTTTTGAATTGATATGGTATTCTTTCAAATCAATAACTGTAGAACTAATGGCCAACTAGTTATATCTACATATACGGCGCGACTTTAAAATATATAATATACATTTATATTTTTTTAAGCTGAAGGTTTTGTAAATATTTTCATGAGATATAATCGAAGAATGGGATTCATCCCAATTCATCATAGAACAAGCGATGTTATTAAAGAAGTTCTACATGAAAAATGAAGAAAAATATAAAGCTTGGGAACACTAGATAACAAAGAGGAAGTGGAAGACTAAAGCTTAATAGAGAAAGTAAAAAATGTTGAAAGAATAAATTCAAAATTATAATTTATGATAATGTAAAACATATGAATATTACAATTCCTCCGGGCAATATATAGCAACAACATACTCCTGGAATTTCATAATTCAGTTTAGTTAAATATTTTTTTACAAATTATAATCCTGACAATTTGAAAGTTCCATTGAGGAATCCTTCTGAACTATAGCGAGTATTTCACATGACCAAATACATGTCGTGATGTGACCAATACACAGGCCAACACAGTTTTATTGTCCCTTGGTAGAAATATCCATTAATATGCACTGGGCCCGCATAGTTAACTGTAACCCCCTCCCTCGTGATTGTAAGGGGAGCACTGTTCCCTGCAGCGGGATGTTATAGGTTGATATCAAGAATTGGCCTGGAGTCCTACCCTGCAACCTGGTGTTAAACACGATATTAGTGTTGGTTCCAGACAAAATACTACAAATAATGTTATCTTTTCTGTGTCACTTTAAAGGTTCAAAATTTAGTATAATGATGAGTTAAATGAGATTTTGCCGCTGTACAAAATCTTATTTTATTATTATTGAGGATTACAGACTCTGCGAGTGGATAGTTTCGTATCTCTACGATTATTGCTGATCTATTTTTAATCACCTCCTTCCTTATAATTCGCAGCCAAAATGCCTATGGCCTGTAGATATCACAGGACAGTTTTATCAGAGAGTTATTGCATTTCTTACGGTTTTAGTAAGTGCGCGCCCGTGTATGAAAGTATATGTTTCGAGCTCGTGTATCAGAGGGCCGCGATCGCCCGGCATTGGTGTTTCATCCTTTACTCCCAAATTAAACATGCGTTTGTTGCAAATAGCCTGTATATAACTAACAGATTTCAAATATAGATGCTTTATTATTCCGAACGGTAAGCGTCTATTCCACAAAATGGCTCAACTTTCAAGAACGCGAATATGTTAATACACATAATGGGGACGTTAACGTTAATGCCGAACCGAGCAAGCGGCCCGCGACTGCCTCCACTGGTGTACGGAATTAGATTTAATTATTCACTTACGTTATTGTTGTTAGCGATGTTGTGATAACATTAGTGGCGGTTTTTTAAGTTATAACGACCATCATCGTATATTTATATATATACGCTGTGAATGGAGTGATATATGCCTGATTATCTTGTTCTAGAGTTATATTCTGTTTATGGTATTCTAGAATAATACAATACGCAGCATATTGTAATGGCTTATGATTTAGGATAGTATAATACATAATAGCCTAGGGTTGATAAACGATACAATAAGTGATCAAGTTTTCAAATAAAGACCACATACGGAGCAGTATCCATCGAGGTATAAAAGTATTAAAGTTAACAGTAAATCTATACTAATATAATAAAGAGAGAGTGCGAATTTTGTGAGTTTGTGTGTATGTGGAGGGTAATCTCCGGAAACACCGCCCTATTTGAAAAATTCTTTCACCATTTGAAAGGTACATTATTCCAGATGGACATAGGCTATATATTATGTGCAAATTAGCTAAAGTTATGATGATATTCGTCAACTAAGTCCAAGAAAAAACTTATAAACACAAGTGACGCGAGGGCGGGTCGCTAGTGTTTAATGAAAAAAACTGAAGACTGAGTGAGGGCCTTTCTCACGACCTCCCGATACTTTATCAGAAATTATCAGAATCAGTTATACTTTATCAAAAAGTCAGTACGGCTAGATTTAATTGGCTAATAATTTATTTATCAGATTGTTAACAATTACTTTATCAGGAGTTAGGACCTTATCGTAAGATGGTGAGAAAGGCCCTATATGTGGTGGAGGACTTGGAATCTGCTCAAACCATTTTGGAAGAGATGTCATCAGTTTACGGGGACTCTTGCCCAGGAAAAACCATGGTTTACAAGTGGCATAGTCTCTTTAAGCAAGGCAGGGATTCACTTGAAGACGATCCACGGCCTGGGCGGCCTATCGAGGTGACCACACCAGAACTTATTCAAAAAGTCGAAAAAATTATACTAGAAGATGCTCGTTTGAAGAAAAAACAACTTACAGAAATAGTTGGAGTATCCGATACAACCATTTTTTAAATTCTTCACGACCATTTTGGCATGACTAAGGTCAGCGCAAGATGGGTGCCGAGAATGCTCACGCCGCCGCAAAAACAACAGCGCGTTGAGTGTGCGCGTGCGTTTTTGAACCTCTGTGAAGAAGATCAGGATGGAGTATTGAGTCGAATAGTCACTGGGGATGAAACTTGGGTTCACCACTATGAACCTGAGTCCAAGCAAGACTCCATGCAGTGGCATAAAAAAGGTACACCACCGCCAAAGAAGTTTAAGGTGTCACAGTCGGCCGGGAAACTCATGGCGACCTTGTTTTGGGACACAGAGGGAATCCTGCCCATCGATTATAAAGAAAAGGGTGTTTCAATAACTGGAGAATATTATGCTTCAATCCTAGAGCGTTTGAAACAATCTATAAAAGAAAAGAGACGGGGAAAATTGACGAAAGGTGTCCTGCTCCTGCACGACAATGCGCCTGTCCACAAGAGTCGTGTTGCACTGACTGCCCTGCACAAGGTGGGATTCGATATTTTAAAGCATCCTCCCTACAGTCCGGATCTGGCTCCCTGTGATTATTACCTGTTCCCAAAAATGAAAAAAGAACTACGTGGGAAGAAATTTACCAGTGATGAAGAAGTGAAGGACGCAGTTTCAGCTTATTTTGAGGACAAAGAGAAATCTTTTTTTTTCGAAGGCATACACAAGCTAATTGAAAGATCTGAAAAATGTATTAGGGTTGCAGGTAAATATATTGAAAAAGAAAAATAATTCTGTATTTTAATTTTCTCTCTTTACCCTCCATTCCGCGAACTTAAAAACGCACCCTCGTATGTTTAGGTGGTTCTAATAAAAATATCTTAATTTTATTCTTTCTTGGTCGGGATGCACGATAGTTTTGTTCTGTAATTAAACGTAATCATGGAATTTCGTCTAATCTCAGAGAAGTGAGAAACAATTATCCCTTTCTCTACCTCAGTCTTGTAAACACATACACCTCATCGAATTAGTCGGCCAGTGATAACATTTGCTCGGGCGTGTTTATTGTTCCTAGGGTCGTCCCCTACTGGAGAGAATGAGGGACAGCACCGTTCGCCTAGTAAATTATTAAGCCGTTTCATAACGAAGTAACGCAAACGCTAACATTGTAAAATATTTCTTAGCTATAATTTTCTCCTTTTTGCATTAAATCTTCTGTGTGACAATAATCGCCGCAGTTAAGCGTGTTAAGGTTAACTAAGTTTAATTAAATACGGTTATTTTAAACAAGAAACCTTATGAACTAAGCTTATGAACCTTATTGTTAACGTATTTTAAGAAGTAATATGTTAAAGCAATCTTTATTAAGGACTGCAATTTATATGACTGGTCTTAAATACTTCAAAGAATAATACTAAAAATAGACGGGATTTTTTCATTGCGTAAGTAATACATTGTTTTGAACACGTCATTTCAATATTTTATCGTCAATAGGGATTTACCGCTTTGTATTGACAGAAAAAAAGTCTCCTTTAGTGTAAGGACTTCTAAACCTCAAGTACGGAATTTCATACTCACTAACAAGTAAGGGGTTTTCCAATAGGGACTTGACAACTTTGAATTCAATTTGTGAACGCACCCTTTCACTAATCATCGAACTGTCACTGTCAATTTATTCAGTAAACTTAACATTTTCATCATGGTAAAGTACACGAACGAACAACGTCTGCAAATTATAAAAATTTACTACAGAAATTCGGAGTCGGTGACCGCTACTTTAAGAGCGTTAACTCCGATTTTCGGTCGTAATTCTCGCCCTAGTAGACAGGCAGTAACAAGTTTAGTGCAAAAATTTGAGTCTACATATTCGTTGTGTGATGTTGCCGTGCCAGTGAGACAACGGGTTGGTCGAAGTGTCGAAAATATCGCTGCCGTTGAATCGTCCGTAGCAAATGATCCAAAGCAGTCAATTCCACGGCGTTCTCAAGAGTTGGACATCGCCCAGACCACTTTATGGCGAATTTTGCGTAAGGATCTTGGTTTACACCCATACAAGATCAAGCTGACTCAGGAATTGAAGCCGATGGACCATTTGAAGCGACGTACGTTCTCCGATTGGGCTCTGGAAAAGATGCGCCAAGATGATCAATTTCATCGCAAAATCATCTTCAGTGACGAAGCTCATTTTTGGCTCAATGGGTTCGTCAATAAGCAAAATATGCGTTATTGTTCGGGTGAAAATCCACATGTGCTTCATGAAACACCACTTCATCCACAAAAAATAACTGTTTGGTGCGGTTTGCATGCCGGCGGCGTCATAGGGCCATATTTTTTCGTCGACGATAATGATCGTCACGTTACTGTGAATGGTAATCGTTATCGCGCCATGATTACCGATTATTTTTGGCCCGAATTGGAAGATATGGACTTGGACAACATGTGGTTTCAACAGGACGGTGCCACAAGCCACACAGCACACGTTACAATCGATTTATTGAAGAGTAAGTTTGATGAGCGTGTTATCTCAAGAAATGGACCAGTCGATTGGCCGCCTCGTTCGTGCGATTTAACGCCTCTAGACTTTTTTCTTTGGGGCTACGTCAAGTCATTGGTCTATGCCAACAAGCCGACGACGTTGGAAGAGCTCAGAGCCAACATTGAACGCGAAATAGCAGCCGTTTCGGCCGAAATGTGTGGCCGAGTCATCGAAAATTGGGTCCAACGAATCGACCGCTGCAAACGTGCCCGCGGTGGCCATATGAACGAAGTCGAGTTCCATTCATAAATGTTTTGATTGTACTTCAACCCGATAATAAAGTTTTTGAAATATCTCAAATGGTTTGCATTTTATTTTGAAAAAAAGTTGTCAAGTCCTTATTGGAAAACCCTTTATAAACAGCGCCACGTCACATGTCATCAGCATATGTAGCATCACTTATGTTGATATCTAGCATTGTTAAGCCTATGGCTAAGTATCGTAGGATACGGTGAGACTCGTGTAGCCTACAGACAATGCCGCCACTGACACTACGGTACACAGCACTTCACTAGATTTTAATACGAGTAGGTATGACTTTGAAATGACTTAATAATGTCTGGGAATTTTGTCTTCAACTCCAACTATATACCTTTATATATACCTTTATTTGTTTACCTCATAAAAAAGTACAATTTAACGATATTGTGTTTGAAATTTCGAAAGAATAGACAGTTTTTTCGTGACTGACATTTCTCTACGGAAAAGGTGGCATGGCATTATTACCCACATTTGGGACACAAAAAATTGAATAATACCTTGAAGCGCTGAGGACGCGATGGGAACAGAACAAAAATTTTAAAACATTATCGTGTATAATAGTTGGTGGAAAAAGGTTTCTTATTTTTTTGGCATTTCAAGTCACCGGAAATGTGAAAAATAAAATGGCACAGAAGACAGGAGTGATGTACGGAAAAGGAATTATATGACAACAGTTATCGTTACCGAGATCGTATTGCTATCGCCACGTACTTATTTGTGTTACAATTTAAGTATTTTCTGCGCAGTCATGCTGTTCAAATTTCCGTCTTTTCACCCATTCCCTGTTCTATATAATTTCCTTTGTCACTTATCACTGTAATATTATTATTTATTTCTAAAGGCTCATTTACACAAGCAGTTTTCGAACCGATCGGGCGATAATATTGTGTGCGATTCTCGTATACTTCATACGATTCTCGCCTGCAACTGTTCACATGATAATAAAACTCGATGACAACAATTGTTTATGATAGGCAAGCATAGGCTTGACCGATTTTCTCTTCTGCACGCGTTCGAAAAACTCTCCTTGTGTAAATGAGCCTTAAGTGACAACGATAAGTCATACATAAGGAGATAATGTTTATGATGTTTATTGCCATAAACAAAAATGTTGCACATTGTGTAAGACAACACAATTTATTGTATTTTCTGTGTAATGTTGATGGTGTAGGTATATATAAATAAATTAATGATTCCATCTCCGTCTCTATCTAGAATCACTGCTCCACGATCTCCTATAAAGCCTGCCATCATACACGTTCTTCTTCTGCCTTTCTTTTCCAATCACAACCGGCAATCTTCTTAAAGTTACGTTAGACCACTAACTGTCAGATGGACCGTCGATATATGTATGTTATCGTTCATAAACCGCTACGTTTACAAGTGTCACGTGAAGACCCACTATTCTCCCCTCGTGTAGTATTGCAAATTACTCCCGCGTTTCGCTCTACTGAATCAAGGTCGATATAATATCGATTCTCTTCCTACGAGGGTGGGAACACGTGTGTGAGGAAACAATTTGGATGTAGCTCTGTGAAGTAGATTGTAGGGGTGGAAAACGTGAGAAATAATAAGAATGTATAAGCCAAATTCAATATGAAATACTGATAACAGCTATTTATTGGACATACTAATTCTGGCACATTGATAAATCTTTCCATTCTTAATTAATTGGAATTAATCTAGAATCCTGTACACAGTACCTAGTTACTTAAATAATTTTCTGTGGGCGTCCGTCTAAGATACCCCATTCTTATAGAAGACTGCCATGAAAAGTACAATGTGTTTCGGAAGTGAACGAGAGTTACCACAGACCGTTTCCCTTCTCATCCCTTCCCTTCAAACTTCATTAAATAGGGAATACATAGGATGGTTTCCCTCATTCCCATTATACTCCCTGTCCCCCCATACAATCTGCAGATGTGCTGTAGTTTTGACTGATTTTAACATAATTCACAGTATCCGCTTGGTATAGACGCACTATATCTTCTCGTCTGTCATCTTTTTTTAAATCTAGTCTTCTTAGCAACAAAATAACTTTCACTTTGCATTACGAAACTAAAACGTAAGTAAAAGCATCATCGACATAACAACTAGTCATTTGCATGTCAATTAGCACCTAGCAATTCGTATGTTTTATTTACCTCCGCTGGTAAATCAAATACCCGGTACCGGGAAATTGCACTTTGTTACTGAAAAGCAAATATTGCTATAAAACAAGTACAAATATAACGAGTACTCTTTTTCTACAAAACTGTCGCGGTGGAATTGTTTCGTTTTCTTTGCGCGAATTTCGTCCACACACTGATTTTCAGTGGAAGTGGGCCAACGTGCAACCTGAACTAATTTCGCTGCAGAGTCGGGAATTCTAACAAAGGTGTTTTTAGCATATCTTCATCTTTTTGAGGTTGACTTAGATTTTTAAGGAAAAAAGGTGTTGAAACGGTTTTTTTTTAAGAAGGAAAACAAAAACGAGGATGTCATTTCTGGTTGTCGATGTAAAATGGTCGCGTGGTGTCGGCCAGTTTTAGAATAGCACCACCCAATCTGTCCGTGGTTGTCGTAAAAGGCGACTAAGGGATAACAAATTTTTGATATTGGTATTTTTGGGATTTTGGTAGGGGGAGAGTGCATGCTGCAGTCCCACAGCCGCTGGGCGCACTCGACTAGCCACGTTACCTCCTCTCTCACAGGAAACTTGAAATGTACTGCATTTCCTACCTTATCATATTTCCCCAATAGAGCCTATTCCAATCCCATCCTATGCCTATGCCTATGGTTGGTAAAATAATCAACCCTTTCTCCCAATCCATTCCTTAATCTGCAAAGGTAGGCTGCGCATCCGGCGGCGTGCCAACGTTTGTCATTCTGAACTGATATTAGCATGTATCGCGGATATTTATGGGCGACAGTATCCGCTTACCATGTATGTAATACATTGTATGCTCGTCTGTCGCCTTTTTCTATAAAAAAAAACAAAGCGGCTACCACAAACCCTTAGGAACTACACCACCTCTAAAAGGGTAGACTCGCCAACCCACTTAAGCGGTCAGCGTGACGTTTTAAGATTATGCACAAGATAATGTGAGTGATGGGGCTCATGTCCGGCAGTGAATAGTAAAAGGGCTGGTGGCGGATATTAAATGCGATTTTAAACATCTTCAAGCCTCTTATTCCTTTAGATGTTGTAGAAAACTGAAGCAATTTCTGTTCAATTGTTACAAAATAAGTACTTAACTGAATGCACATAGACCATCAAACCAGTAGACCGAGACCACAAAAACACTCATTTCTAACAAATTCGATAGTTATTCAACATTTCATTGTTAACGCGTTCCATTTTCGAAAGCTCGATCGTATTCACGCGCATGCGGTCCGACACGGAACGTGAGCGCGCGCCGAACCGCACGCGCAGTGCGCGCGTCACGGACAGTTTGCTGATGTTATGACTGTGTTTTGGTGGATTCGCAAACGTAAATCATTCCTGTCTACTATAAATCTCGCTAAGCACCGGTTATCCTTTAAAACACGACTAATGCTATATGATGCACTAGCTGAGTCAATAGTAGCCTATGATATTAGCAGGTAGAACGTATAAATGTTACTTAGATCCCACAAATATTAAACCAACGGCGCGAACAATATATACGGTCAGCGGACCAGCGCTTACTCTGTTCCCAGGTTAATAAACGAATTAGACCTTAAATTCAAAGCAGATATCAGTGAAAATAATTAAAAATATAAATTAAGAAGATATTTCTTGTCCAAATTATAATTTGTTCACTGCTCACAGGTGGGTACTTAATGTCTTGACTACTGATACCGCAGTACTTGTATCTTAGACAAATCTTTATGGTTTATTATTATTACATACAATTAATGATAGTTTAATGCTTCTTGTTTGTAAATTTGGTAATAAAAAAAATAAGAAATAGTGTAATGTACGAATGATGTTATGCTAGATTATATATACATCCCTCTTTTACTATGAGACTGTTAATTTGAGTAAACTTTATTTTGTGGTGATAGTCAAAATCTAAGACTTAGAACATAATAGCCGTAGAATAGATACCCATAGACACTAGGGATATCAATGCTCGACTCTCATTTGTGAGGTCGTGTGTTCAAATCCTCGGCCCGTACAACCGAGTTTCTACATAAGTACAGATTTTTAAGAACACCACTAGCTCTAATGTCTCAGTATTCAAAAAAATCGAGGACGTGTGTATCCATCAATCCGCACCGGGCCCGCGTGGTGGACAAGGCCCGAAACTCCTTAATGATTTACTAAGGGAAGCTTGAGCCCTGCAGTGGGACGTCAAAAAGGCTGGAAAGAACCTTTGTTTTAGGAGAGGCGAAGAGAAATTTCTGAAACGTCGCTCATTTATAGCTACGTACGTCGCAGGACGGATAAACGAATAAAAGTGATATTTGATACGAGTGCAATTTTCACATAGCTGCGCGTTTCTTGTGGCCACGCGTAGGCAGAGTATTCATGATTCATGTTTACTCTTTTGCATTCAATAACTAGACATACCATAGACGAGAGACAGCTGACAGTCTTACCTTATGACAAAATGATTTTGAAAAAAATGCAGACAGAATTTCGTGTCTTACATAACTTACATTTCTACCTCCTAGCAAATTTTACCTTTACTGTATATAGGACAGCATTTAAAGGTGAAGTGGAGTTTCTTAACCGATAGGCGTTTTTTTTTATTAGCCTATGTTTATGTCCCACTATTGAGCACAGGCTTCCCCTCTTTAATGCCAAGCCGCTCTGCTTAACGCCACGCTCCGCCAAGTCCTGTGGAAAGCATCTAAGTCATCCCGCCATCTTCTCGGTATGCTTCTACGTCCACCTTATTAATATACCTTAATTTTCGCCCATCTTTCTGGATGCATGCGACAGCCCTGTCCCATTTCAGCTTAACGGTCTTAGCACCTACATCAGTAATAAGGGTTTTAGAACACAGTTTGGTTTTCTTGTCTCGTGACCATCTCGTGCACCTCCTTACGGGGGGCGGAGAAAACGGTGCTGGGATTACTCCCTTTCTGACATAGGCATGTTATGTGTTTAATATATCTATGTATTTTCGATAATGCATAATTCAAAGGTTGCTGCAACACGACTGAATCGTAATTGTAAATCAATCAGGTAGTAGTTGTCGATAAGGTACTGAATGTTGACCCGCGAATAACAAAATCACTGTACTTTATAAATATAAGTATCAATTGGGGGTTGAAACATTGAGTCTTTTTGTGTGTATCCACTAAGTGAGAACTTTGTCGCCGACATTGTCTGTATTGACATTGTTTTAGTTTACAATTAAAATTCACCGACGATACAACTAGTTGTAAACGGAAACATAAACCAGTGTCATAGATTGATAATATTTGTCGGCTAATGAAAATTGGATTACATAAGCCTAAAAAGGTATTCCTGTCCCTAAATATTCACGTGCAAAACTATATTCTCTATATATAATATTTTCTGAAATTTCGTATTTTGTGATTTCTATAACTGTCGCAAAACTTTGAACAATTTTATTGATATTTCCATGGATCTAGACTTTATTTTAAAAAATAAGGATTTCAAAAGGTACTGATGAATTCTAGAGCATAGATTCAACTAATTAGGCAAAAGGGCTACGGCAGAGATGTGCAAGCGTAATAAGAGTACTTCATTCATCATTAGACTTTATTTTAAAAAATAAGAATTTCAAAAGGTATTGATGAATTCTAGAGGTACGCATAGACACAGCTAATTAGACAAAATGGCTTCGGCAGAGATAGAGATGTGCGAGCGTAATACGAGTATGATGAGTCCTTCGACTAGTATTGAGCTCGCACAAAGGTTTTCCAGTCTATTAACTTCCAGCAGGCTAGAAGCCTTACTCGTCCATTGGTGTTAAACGATTCTACATTTTAAAATAATTTTAAACGTTATGGTTGTGTACGATATTAAAACGCTTCTGTTTAGTCTTGTATGAATCATTTGTCCATGTTATTACGGGCAAGAGAGTATCCTTCTCTATAAATAAATCCATGACATGTGTAAAGTGATTAAGTAACTAAACTACTTAGCAACTGTTAGTGCAAACTTTTAAAATAGGTCAATCATTGTTACTTCTACTCCATATACACACGTGTATGTGTGTACCATATGCGCAAAGCTAGGAGGCAAATGTATTAGGTACAAAAACCAAAATCTTTTTTAATGTTTATGAGGTCGCCTCGTCATAACATTAAAAAATGTGTTTTTCAAAAGCACCTCCTTTTCCTATATGTGTCCGTGCACGTTTACGAGTATTTTCAATACTAAATACTTATTGTATTCGTATGAAATAGTATAGAGTAAAACTGGATAGTATTTACCGATGTCTTTTATTGAAGATTTCTTTTTTAATAAAGTAATAAATTTAATAAATAGTAATATATTGGGAAGACTACAGTTATAGGTGGACGCCAAGGCCACGGTGGGATATTTTTTCATTTTCTTTTATTATGACTTTCTAGCTAAGGCCTATAACTGACTTTCTAGGTATTCCTGCAAGCATTGGCTGGGCTACATTTAGGAAAATGCGCCAACTCTTCTTGTCGTACGTAACATAATGCCCGAATTAGTAAATCTTCAATCAGTACATCCTGCCCGTGAGCCAGATCCATAACAGTAACAGTTGGCTTGATCTATAAGATTAAGAGTTGCTCAGAGAGCTATGGAAAGTTTCTTTACGGGAAAGTCAGGGTTTCTTTCGGAGTTTTCGGGGTTTCGGAATCGGATGGGATAAAATATGAAACAAAGAAAGCTTCCTATCGTGGAAAACAAGTCTGATTCAAACGTAGCATACGATATTTTTTCGAAAAAAAAATCGTAGCTAATTTTCGCGTTCGCTAATTGGGTCCTTGGGATTTCAGAAGCGTAAAATGTAATAATTTATAAACCCATGGTCCTGTCCGAGTTGACCTGGAAAGCGAGTGAATCTGAATGAGTAATTAATAACTAAGTACCCGGTATGAAGCAAATTGGGTCGTCTATAACATGTCTCCTACCTTCACGTGAAATACGCTCTAGTTACACTTGGGTTTAATATTTTAATAAATAAATACGAGTAGGTTAGGTAATCCTGGCAGTCATTAACCTATTTCCATATGAGATTGTTTTTAATTTTCTAGTCAAATGTAAATTATAAAAATAGGTATTAAAATGTACGCAATGAGATAATGAAAGATGTATTAAAAATAAGATTAAAGGCTAGATACGGGTTTATGGACATACAGTATCAGCTAATCGAGCGTTCGCACAATTAAATTATCTGTAAACTCTTTTGCAGTTTGCAGCGCCTTATCAATTTATTCAATAAGCGATTAGGTAGCGTCAACCGCAAATATAACATTGTAGAACAAACTATTCATTCAATTAGAGCAACGAATATGATCTTAAATATCAGCGTGATATCTCGTTTACGAACGCAAAAGAGTTCGTAATCGCGCGCGATCGCTCGGTTGGACTATACCTAGTCCTCATTGAGTACAAATTGATAAACCCTGTACATGCGGAACATACGGAATTGTAATTAATAAATCGTGAAAATAGTGTATAAAAACAAAACAAATATGTAGTTTCTAATGGGTTTTCGCATGAGCCATTCTCATTAAAGAATATTGGACGTAGACCGACTGGTAAAAATAAAAATATATTACAAAATACACTATTTTAGACAAAATGCACGCGATTCTATCAGCCAACACGAACCAGCACTGAAGGTCAAAAGTATTAACAATTCAAAATCTCACCAATGCTATAGGGGAATTGTGCTTAAGATGACATACTTTTTGTTTTGAGGCAAATATTTGAAAATTCAAAGGTTATAAAAAATAACTGTAAGGTTACACATTTAAAACGTTTATTTACGACACACAAAAATAAATCTTGACGCTATAGAAAACTTAATAATTGAAATAAAATAAAAAAATACAAATCATGTCCATGTGGGTAAGATGACACACATCAGTCTAAGTTGACATACCTAATTATCGGTGCACATTTCACATTTGAAAACCTTAGTTCTTGGTGCAACGTCAGCACATCATAGAGTGTGGCACCATCGCTTACATAATTGGCAACATACCCAATGCTCTCCTGGCTTCGATTTGCTATATAATTCGTTACAATAAAGGCATGCAGCATCGGAGTCATCAACATCATCAGCATCCTGAGTAAAATCTTCCACAGATCCGGCCATCTGAGTCATCCTGAAGGATAGTACGCTGCACCTGCTTTCGAGCTCTAATGCTCCTGCGATTTTCCTTCTCTTTTTTCTTTTGGACTTGGGCTTTAACTTCGTCCATAAAAGGAGTGCCTGTCAGAACCTGAGAGCCAGTGATTTTCCTCTACGTGCTTCTTGCTTGCTCCGTAGACACTGATTTAGGAAATGGAGAAATCTCATTTAGTGCTCATTTAGAAAGAAGGTCCACCAACGACTTGGCTAGCACGCTGAACTAGATCGACTGTTGCAGGATCTATCATATCAATCAAACAATAACAATGTTAACTATCAAATAAATACTATAAGAAAACTTAAATAATAAAATCTATACAAACAAAGACTGAAAACTATTGTCGCATCGGTCGTCCCGAACAAAAATAAAACAGGATTTTAAAATATTCATAAACGTAAGAACTTTAGGGTAAGATGACATAATACTATGTCATCTTAAGCCGACCGTCGCTATGTCATCTTACCCTACGAGGTAAAAAATATTTGCCACCTTTTGAGACTTAGAAACTTTAAGGTTTCTTTAATTATTCTTCAATATTCATAACCGATATTAACCACAGTTCATATCAAAGTAGTCAAACACAACTAAAAACTTACCTGATACATATTTATTGGCACAAACACTTTCAACAAAATAATATTTTGGAGTGACGAAATCGAAACAATCCACACCACATCTAAACAACGCAAACGGTCGGTCACAAAAGTTTTGACTGGTGGCGCCATCTGTGAGCCGATGTGTGATCGTCGTTTAGGCGTTTGTAGCGCGTATATTTGAACGGATATAGGCACTATGTCATCTTACCTGAGTATGTCATCTTAAGCACAATTCCCCTACATGTAAAACTTCAGAAACTCAAAACATCTACTTCCAAATTTGAAAAATGTAATGTCCTATCTCTAAAAAGTAAACGTATTATTATTTATGTGGCAATTTTATAACGCAAACGATTCTGTATCTAAATGGATAGATAAACTTTCTATTGTACACCATCAATCCAATGCAATCAGCCCTTTCAGTATCCACTGCTTGACATGGGCCTCCTCATGCACATTGTCCTGTGCATGAGGGATGTATGGCGTTAAAACACTATGGTGGCCAAGCGCTTGTGGTAACGGCTTTGTTATTCTTTAGTCGCCTATCACAACACCCACGGGTAGTGATGGGGTGGTGCTATTTTATAGCCGGCGCACACCATACGTCCCTTGTACTGTACTGTATACACCAACACATGTTACAAAAGACAATTTAAGTAACACGGAGAGTACAATAGGTGGCCTTATCGCCAAAGCGATCTATCTCTTCCAGACTCAACTAGAAGATCTAAAACGAGTGTCTCATTTGACTTTAAAATATACCAAAAAATATCTTAATATGAACAACCATCTAGGACACCATCGAATCAATCGTCCATCGAGTGGACATAAAAATGCATTATGTAACACCTATTCGGAGTTTTCACGCAACGTAACGGGTGTTTAGAATTGTCACTTACCACACGTGTACTAAGTACCTATTCACACGTTACACGGCCATGACATTTGCGGTCGTTCACCCCTGATCTTCATATCGACCTACAAACTGCTGCACTCTTATCACTAAGTTATAAGGACGGTTTTTGTGATATCTGGGGAGATAGCATTGTTATGTGAGAATGAATGTGATAATTGTTATAAAAAACCGGTAATGTGTTAGTTCAACTTGCGACGATTGCACTGGTTAGAACGCACGGGGATTGGATAACAGTTCACGCAGATTTTAATTGGAATCGTACTGTGAATAGTGAAAAGTAACTTTGTTTTATTACTATTGTACAGTCGGCCAATGATGTTAAACACTTCAAAATTGAGTTTCAATTTGATATTTCTAAAACATATGGGCGATTTTCGTTTGCAAATCTAACTTGTCAATTTATATTATATTTGGAACCACTGTATAAGTTCTTTCAAACTAATCAAACGCGAAATTACTCAATATGTCATGGGCCGAACGTACGGTGATCTATGAAAATGATCGAAAATCGTACATTCTGAACAAAGCAAAATACAGAGTTGAAGTTACACGCTACTACAAACGGTCTTCTACTCTTATCATTCAGCCACTACCGGTGACTATTCATGTTCACCTGACAAGAGGGCATTCCAAGCTGTTTCCCCCACAGTAAATATAAAAACAATAATTGTAATAAAATATAGTTAAACATACATTAATGATTAATTAAACTACAAGCAGTAAACTATCCAAAACAGAATAGAAATATGGGGAGAATAAGAAAAATCCAAATGTGCAATATGAAAAGGTTATATAATACTCGGTTCTTATATTTGAATCGCTTTATAAGAATATTTAACTGCGTGTTCTAGATAGTAAAGAATAATAAAAAATTTGGTCGTTGATTTTAACCTTAATAGAACTAAACATGAAAATGTGATAACTTACTAACTTAAAAGTAGTAAACTAAATATAGTTACTGACCACAAAAACCATAGTAGAATAACATTAACAAAAGAGCAGTGAACCTTGTGTTAACAAACAAAGTGAGATAATTGATATCACCATATGTGGAAGCAGAAATTAAGTAGCTGTCGAGTGGCTGTTTTCAAGATCAAAGCAGAGATTCATTAAAATGAAAGCAATTTGTACCAGCCAGTCATAAACATCAAGAAGCGTATCCAGTCAAAACTGTAGGCTACGAGTATATTGCCCGCTCAATTTCAACAGCTATTAACACCTTCTAAATTACCAAGCGATATTAGCCAATATGTGAAACAATAATATTGAAATTAAAATTCATAGAACTAATAATTTGACTTTTTTTTTTCATAAAAACTAGGTGGCAGGCGAGTAAACAATCCATCTAGTGGTAAGAGAATATGTTCATGGACAAATGTTGGCACACCCCTGGATGCACGACTTATTTTTGGGAGATTTAGGAATTGAATAGAAAAAAAGTTGATAAGCATGGGAAATAGGAGTATAACAGGACAAGGAGTTTTTCTTATCACATTACACTCTCCATGCAAGTAGGTGTGATTCAGTCCTAACTCAGTTGGACCGACTGCATCGGAGCTGCATAACAGCTTCTGAAGACGCTAAGAAGCTGCTGTGCAGTTTAAATGCAGTCGGTTCAATTGCACTAGGACTGTATCACATCTTGTGCATACAGGGTGCAAATTACAAATGCACTTCCCATGCAGACAGTACTTCTCATGCAGTTGAGCCGACAGCTAGGATTTTTTTCCGAATGGCTACATTCTTGTGGCCCTAATGACCTTACAAACGTCATTGGACATATATGGTTTAAAGCGAGCGTAGAAGGCGCTCAGCCAGGAGCAAAGTGTGTGCAGCAACGAACCTAAGGGCTCCTCCGGCGGTAGACCGGCGGAAAGAACACATCTCGGCTTAGGGCGTTGCTTTGGGAGGGTACTGCGGGATCACGAGTCTGTGAGAAGCGCTCAGGCACATGTCGATACCTGGTAAAAGTGTTGGCTGAAGGCCGGTGTGTTCACGGTGTAGCAAGGGAGACGTCCTCGTCTCCGCCGTCGGGGACGGTGTATATGTGTAGCCTGTGAGTGTAGTGTAAGAACCGCATTGGCAGCAGTAATTGGGTCGCCGGGGTTGTCTAGGACGTGCAGAAGACGACGACGACGACGGGTATTCCTATCGAGGACATAGGTTAGGACCGACTGCTAGGAAATGCACAGAAGCTACATTCAATCTGCAGTTTAGCAATTGGCTAGCGGTCCAAATGTCGTCCGCGTATATACATCCTATGATAAGAATGGTATGGTATTTGTCATCAATCATTTCAATATAACCCATTGTCTATCTATTAGAAGAAACAATTAAGTAGCTGATTTAAAAGCGTATCAACGCCAAAACAGTTTATTTTCAACTTCTATTAGGACCATTTTCTAAATTGCCCAACTATAACGTTATTTCAGTCCGCGAGGGCAATGTCTCTTGGTGACTATTTAAGGAATACATCCATTCATTCAATTGTTAACGATATTTCCAGAATATCGTTAACAATATAACCATAAATCGTAATATAATTTCAAACGGTATCCGTATAAATAACGACAGGTGTGAAGCCGTAGGATAGGATAAAAGTGTTATTTTACAAAAATAATCCTGTTACAACCACAGCCATTAAAAAATATCGTGTCACGTTGCTAAAGGGACAAGAATTCGGGCCAGGATGGGAATAATCCGTTTTAAAATGATCAACAATTTTAGAAACAAAATCATTTAGTTTCTTGATGACGTTTTACGGGATTTGTTTGAGTGCAAAGAAACTTTACAAGACAAGTAAGACGTTTGCAAAACGAAGAAATATACAGAAAGTACAAACCCTTAATGTTCTCAAGTACTGTAGTAGTCTTAATGGGTTGTGTTATATTAAACTCGTTATTAAACTAAATGGTGTAAGATCGGAGTACCATCTTTTAATGCTTCTGTAAGATATAAACAAATTAGGAGAGTTCAAACTTTTCTTAACTGATTCATTGTGCGATGGACACGTCATTTTTGTATAAAATAAAATAAATTTAATGATTGATTATAAGAACATTATATATAAAGTAACCTTTAATTGTTAGTAATACTCATGGTTACTAACGCGAGTTTTTCATAATTTTTAAGGGTCGACGACACACTAGGTAGGTAGGCATTCCCACAGCCACTGGGCGCACTCGACTGGCCTCCTTATCCCTCTCTCACAGAAGACTACCTTGAAATGTACTGCATTTCCTACTTTATCGTATTTCCCCAATGTACGTACGGTAATGAGTGAGATATGGCAGAGTCCATTCCCATTCCATCCTATCCCTCCCCATTTTCCTAATACATTCCTTAATGTGAAAAGGTAGGCAGCGCATCCGGGGGCGTGCCACCGTTTGTCATTCTGGACTGATGTTGGCAGGTATCGTGGATGTCTATGGGTGACAGTATCCATTTACCATCAGTGGATTGTATGCTCGTGTGCCGCCTTTTTTTACAATAAAAAAACTAGGTGTGTCGTCAAGCACAGGTACTAACTGCCATCCATTTAATTACTATATTTCATTAATACTTTTAAAAAAATGTGTTACATTTCATAAATACAAAAATCCCTTACAATTAAAAGATATACGGGAATTACAATAAAAGCAATAACTCCGGGAATACCCGGAATAGAGCACTGTTACAATCACTTTTAGGATTAAAATATGCATCCTGTTGTAGTGATAAACACAAATTGACGCAGTGATGCAATAGAAATGTATCAAAATTCATAAAATACTTCAGCGTGTGGTGTGGGTCGGCTTTAGAATGGCAACACCTCATCTCTTCCCGTGGGTGTCGTAAAAGGTGACCAAGGGATAAGAGGTGACCAAAGCCGCTATCACAAGCCCTGAGGAACTACACCTCCTATAGAAGAGTGAACTGACGAGTTGAATGGTCAGTGAACCCGCTTGGTCAGCTTGGCGTTTTATAGCCATAAATCTCTTATGCACAAGACAGGTGCATGAGGGATTAGGGCCTTAATCGCCATATCCAGCAGTGGAAGAAAAAAAAGGCTGGTTACGGTTAAATGTTGTATGGCCTTTGACACTGTAGGTGTGTTATCACTAGTTATCAGTTAACATGGCCCGTGACACAAAAGATGTGTCATCGAAAGTTTATTAGTGGCCTCATAACATAACTTACAAATAGTATTTACATTATATTCGAAATATAAAGAGAAGTAATCTTTTGTTAATGCTTTCAGCTGCCAACAAGTCAGTATATTTGCAAATTACCCAAAAAAATTTTAACATCACTGTAGAGTATAAAAATAATTTGTCATTAGATTATATTGCGACAACATAACAGGAAATAATCTTTTGTTAATGCTTCCGTAAGCTGTCATGTCAGAATATCCATAAATTATTTCTCAAAAAATATCTTCAAACAACGAAAAGAAATTTCGACATTACATTATTAAAACGATACAAATTCGTAATAATAGAATCAGACAAGGAAGCACTTACGAGGCAGTTGGTTCAGTAAATTGGCTGCGATTATCTTGGAAGAACTCTTGCTACAAAGATATAATTTGCATTAAGCACCTACAAATCACTACACGCTAATGTAATATTACATTAGCCTTCGCAGGTAATTTTTTTTGAAAAAGAAACTAGTATTGCGTCTGTATTTTTCCGGTCGTCTTTTAAAATTATGAAAACAGACAATATGGATTCATCAAAATCTGACTATAGTAATATCCTTCCGCAAGGCAAATATAAATTTACCGCGTTTCCCACTTTATCCTATTTCCCAATCTATGTACATGTTTCTATAGTGAGGAGATATGCCAGAGCCCATGCCATCCCTCTCCATTTTTCCAATTCATTCCCAAATCTCCAAAACTAGCCAGCGCATCCGGGGGCATGCTCACGTATATCATTCTGGATAGATGATCAGAATGACAAGCATGCATCGCGGATGTCCATGGGAGACAGTATTCGCTTCCTACCTCACGGTGGACACAACGTTCCTCTGCCACCATCTCCCGATTAAAAATGCACCAGATTATTAAACTCTCAGGCATGCGGATTTACTCTCGACGATTTTCTTCTCCGCAGAGAGACTGGCAATTGATAAATGAGTACAATTACGGTCATTGTTTTAGTTTTTATAGAAACCCTAGTCAAGGATATATAATGCAAAATCCCCATTGTAACATAACTAATCTTAGCGTAGGTAACGACAATGAATGCACAGGCGAAGAAAAGTAATCAACTTCTTTAATTTTAATAAGTTGCAGGTCAGCAAACGTCAGGGACACAATTATTTAATAGATGCTAGCGAGCCGCCCTCGCTTCGCTTCGGTTTATAAGTTTTTTTTTCATACTTTTTTTGTCAAAATTTCAAAATAAAATATAGCCTACATTAGACACGGATAATGTAGCTTACTATTTGTGAAAGAATTTTTGATATTGGCTCAGTAGTTCCAGAGATTACCCCCAACATACCTACAAACAAAGACAAAATTTTACCTCTTTATTATATTAGTATAGATGTAGATAAAGTATCCTTCAAAGTTCGTAATGAAATAGACATTCATTGACTAAAATTGTAAGGCCCAGTAACTTACGCCAGCATGGCTAAAGAATGTGGCAATACATGTTACCTGCAGCTGCAGGAAAAGCTGCAGGAAAAATATATGAATGACGACAAAATAAACTTTTATTAAAAAAACATTTTTTTTAAATAAGTAGGACAGAAAGTTATATTTCAGGAACGGTTTCGGCACTACGGTTAAATCCTGGAGGTTTTTGTAGTATCTAGATAGATTAAAAAAATAATTGTGTAATTTGATCAAGTCGTTTACGTAATTACAGTTACTGTAATAAAAAGCCCCACATGAAAAATACGTTACGTCGTCTAATGGAATGAATGAATCTAATTTAATCTAATGAAAGCTTTTGAATCTAGACTAGACATTGTGTATATTAAGGGTCTCCGCATAAGCCCGCGGAAGAACTCAATATTAACACATTAGAATCCTGGACTGTTCTTATGAACGCTATAAACAGTTTATCAACAAGGTCACGTTGTTTATTTTCATCTGTGCCCAACTAATAACCTTAAACAGTGCTTTTAAAGCCCACTGCTGGGCACAGTCTTCCTCATGGCTCTTTGTTCTCTTTATTGTCGTAATCCACAGTTTCCTTACAATATTTTCCATTAATTCCGCGCTAGTGAATTAATAAAAATTCACTAGTAAAAATGCGTACTTAAGTAGATCAGGAGCCTAAGCTCCTGATCTAATAGTACTGATCTGATCTGATCTGAACTACTAATAGTACGGGCCGTGGATTTTAAACTCACGACCTCATAAATGAGAGTCGAGAATAGAATACCTCTAAGCAATCATTTCTAGTGTTAAAGTTCGAAGAAATTGAACGTACAAAGATAGCGTTGACAAAGAAATGTTATAGATGATGGCCACTGTTAGAACTGGCCCTAACATAAATAGCTGAGGACTCGCAAGTAACTTACGTGTATCATAGACTTTAGAACTATAAGAATAAGTATTGGTTAATCGAGCGTAGAATAATTAGGGAATAATTGGAAATTAGAATAATTAGGTAGGGGGAAAGTGCATTCTACGTTCCCACAGCCTATGGGCGCGCTCGACTGGCCACGTTACCCCTCACAGAAGACTCACACTCTCTTACTCTCTCACAGAAGACTACCTTGAAATGTACTGCATTTTCTACTTTATCGTATTTCCCCAATGTACGTATGTGTTTCGGTAGTGAATGAGATATGCCAGAGCCCATTCCCATCTCATCCTCTCCTTCCTCATTTTCCCAATCCATTCCTTAATCTCCAAAGGTAGGCAGCGCGTCCGGGCGCGTGCCAACCTTTGTCATTCTGGACTGATGTTGGCATGTATTGCGGATGTCTATGGCCGATAGTATCCATTTACCATCGGGTGGACTGTATGCTCGTCTGCCGCCTTTTTTCTATAAATAATAATAATACTATTGGTTAGAGCAACAAAGATGAACCTTAAAGTCACTGTAATACGTCGTTTACTAACGCGAAAGTCGTAAACGTGCTGCTCTATTATGTTCAGATTGCCGCGATCCATACGATTTTAAAGTGCCACGATTTCATGTCCAAACGTAATAAAATAGCAACGAGTCGAGGCAACTCAAGTCACTATAAGATTTACGAATTTATTTAAAGTTTTAGTACTTTAAAATGTCTTATAAATATATACTAAATAAAAACACCAATAAAATAACTTTAATAATTAATCTACAATCTCATTACAACAATAGTTCCAAACGCTTTGTTTAAATGCTGCTGGTACGAAATAGACGTTCCAAATGTTTAAAAATTATGACTGTCAAACGTCCGTTCTCATTCGTCGCGTTTGGTTTGATAGGTAATGCAAATTAGCATTTTTTATCAGGTATGTAGACACATATTTATATTATTAATATTGAATGATGTTACGAGTGAGCCGGCTTCGGTGCGGTTTGCGCGGTCGGTGGCAGCTGGATAAAGCCGCGCGTTTCCCCTCTAGCGGGGCGGGGACGCGCCGCTCAATACGATAACGTCTAGCCCTAGGGTTGTCAAACGGGCCATAATGTTTTTATTTTAAAATACGATATAAGATGTTATAAAATACGATACTAAACGATTGTTATATGAGATTTTATTTATTATACAATACAAAAGGCAAAAATAAGTAAGTAAACGCTTTAAAGAAAAATATAATAGTAGAATTCTACGGTTATGAATCCTAAGATTTACAACAGTGTCGTCATAGCATATGAATCAGTTTCACATAGATTTCCTCGGTTAGTGACAAACAGTTGTAGGTCTCGCCTCCCGCTCGCTGTTCGACACGATATCATCTAGATCGTCAAACAAATCCTTTTAATCGGATATTTTCTTTGATAATAAATAATTAAATATGTACAGTTATATGACAGTATTTAGATTGATGATTATTTACATTGATAGTATTTACATTAAGCTACAGTCTAGTTTAATAGATAACTAGAGAGAAAACAAATATATTAAAAAGAATATATTTTTCAAATTTATCAGAAAATTAGCTAGTTCATAACTAGGGTTTAATAAAATTCGGGGTCACTTTTACGTACCTCGCTATTTCTGTCACTCGCGCGGATGTAATGACACTATCGCATTAGTGACATTAAAAGCATAATCCTTTTCTAACATTTTTTCTAACTGGATCATTTTTCAAGATATTTTTTATATTACGAGTCGATTTCCAGTATCTTATAGTATTTAAGATATATATCTTTTATAGTATTTATTTATTTATAGTATTTATTTGATATATATATATATCTTTAGTATTAGGTTCCTACGCTATAGAAATCATTGCTGATACTCAATTAATAATTAAAACAAAAATTTAAAACATGACGTTCTAAGATGGTAATAGAAATATCCTTTGTGCTGCCAATCGACCAAAAATCTAATCATAGTTAAGCCCTAATCAAAAATAAACTATTTAAATGTTTAAAACGATTGGCGAAAATAATTATCAATAAACACTACTAAGTGTCATCCCTAAAGTAAACACGCCCGCCAGCCGCCATTTTGAGCGTAGCCGAGCGTTCCCCCGCCGCGCGTCAGTCGTCCGGCGAACGCCCGCTTGTGTGTACTGACTATGTCACTTTATCAGTAATAATAATTCACTTTCATCATCAGCATGCAGTTCGAATATGATCCAGAGCGACTGATTGAGGAAGTGAAGAAGCGTCCAGGGATATGGGACTTCGAAAATGTGGATTACAGAACGAAAAACATGAGGCATAAGCTATGGACTGAGGTTGTGAAAGAGCTGTTGCAGGGCAATGTGAAGGTGACTAAGAGCGAGTTGAGAGAACTTGGTAGGTTTTATTGTTTCTTTTCTGGTCTACATTATTTAATTCATAAGATTTGTAGTAGTTAGGTATAATAACTTCATAAACATAGTCCAATGTTGATAATTTGACAATTTCCTCGTGGTATTTATTCGGTTAACTGTACCACGAGGTTAATTGTAAAATTATGGTCTTATTTACAATATTTTTTATTGCAAGAGAAATAATTATATTACTTTACTCGTATCGTATCATATTTTAAGTCCTACACCATAATATGAGTACGTTCTACCCTCATGTAGGTACTTTGTGTTATTGATAGCTGTTTTAAATTTGATAGTTTTTAATAATAATTGTTGATGATTATTTAGACATTTGCTAACCTAAAACAAGAGTTGAGAGCTAACATTTCATAGGTGTGAACATTTTATAGTTTAAAGTAGATTATGCTGTTTAATTATGGACCAACCAAGGGTTTTTTATGTATATAGTAGATATTACAGGCCACATGATGATAAGTGGTCACCGTCGCCCACGGAACATAGTTTGTAAGTGTTTGCACGATAACATTTCAATTAATTGAATTTGTAAACAACGAGTTATGATGGTGTATTATTAGGTTTTGTAAACAGCGTTGTATTTGCGCCTGGCGCCACCTAGCTATTAGGTCCTTACCTATGAAATTTACGTTTTATATGGAAAAATTCAAATATTTTTTTGTATGAAAATTATATATTTATTTAATAGAAGTATTGTCCATTATTATTAATGCACTTTTGCCACTATCGAATTCCTGGGGACGGGAATCAACGAATTATCTGAAAGCGTTTTTCACTGCCTCATCGGAGTTTTTTTCCCTGTAAAAAGTTATAACTCCGAACTCCTAGTAATTCCAAAAAAAATGGAAATCAGGAAACCAAGGTCCGGCGAGTACGGTGGGTGACCGAGATTCCCGTCGCTCGTGCTACTTTGAGACTGTATGTTGTGCAGTGTGTGGGCGAGCGTTATCATGGAGAAGTAGTGGACTAGAGCGATTGACCAGACTCATTGTTTGAAAGCGAGCTTGTCCATCACCGTTTGCAGTTCTTCACAGTACACATCTGCATTAATTGTTGTGCCAGATCTCAAGAAGCTGTAGTGGATAATACCGGCACAGAACCATCACCATGAGCTACATACAGTATTTTGACTGAGTTTATGTTTAGGGCCTTGTTTGGCTGTCTCTTGGGTTCAATCATTGTGACGAACGTTTACGGTTATCATACAAGATCTACTTCTCATCACAAGTGACAATACGATTCAGAATCCCTTCATTTGTGTGCCGGTGCACCAAAGTAAGGCAAGCTTCGAGCCATTTTCCGAGCTTCTTCACTTTACCGATTTGACGCAAATGAATCAATATCATTGTCATTTATGGCGAAGGCTGCTACTATCTCAGACGTTGTTTGAGATGAATCCACTTCCACTATTGCTTTCAATTCGTCATTATCGACTTTAGTCTCCGGTCGTCCACGGGGGGCATGTTCTTGAGGTCGAAATTTCCAGAACGGAAACGATTAAATAAAAATTCACCGTGCGTTCTTTTGCGGTGTTGGCCCCGTACAAATTGTTGATATTGCGTGCCGTCTGTGCTGCGTTGCTGCCACGACGGAACTCATGTTCGAAAGTAACGCGAATTTTTAACTTTTCCATGGTCGCAAACACAACGATATCTAAGCAAAAAGAAACTGATTTTGAAAAATAATGTCATAGCTTAAATTGAAATTAATTTAAATTAGGAATTCCAAGCCAAACGCAAGATAACTAAGTTCAAAGTGGCCACTATGAACGAAAAGCAAGTTCATAGGTAAGGCCCTAATATACATATGGAATAAGTTAATAACGAATTGCAAACAAGTTTGTATTTATTTGACTGGCGATATAAATAATGTAATACGAGCACTATATATAGCACTATCAAAATATATATGTATTTTGATAGTGTTTTGAGTTATATGAAGGTGTGCTAGAAATGTCAATGTTTCTATAACAATTCATCTGAATCGTATCTATAATACTATTTTCTATGTGAAAGGAACACAAGAGCTATAACTATTAAAAGTGATTGATCACTAGTAATTTTCTTACTTTCGATGTTATTTAGTCAACATTTCTTGTTCTAGAACTGCAGCTCCAAAAGAAATGGAAGAGCATTCGCGATTGTTTCCAAAAATATGTAACAAACCCGAACAGAACAAGGCGGCCGTACATATACTGTAAACAACTACAATTCTTATTGAAGGACGCTGTACTACCAGCTGAGAACCCCAGCGGCGGAGGATCCAGTGATTCTGACGGGGAAAAATACGGAAAGAGAAAATCCACTATATGGAAACACCGAGCGAAGATAAAACTGGTTAAAGACGAGAGTTCTACTGACGAGGACAATGACGACCATAACAATTACGATCACCACGACATAAACTCTTCGAATGAAGATGAAGTGCCAACAAAAATGGCTAAACATGAGGATAACACAGACGAATTCGTTTTTGCAACTGTAGATTCACAGGGAAGAAACGAGACTGAAGATCCAGATAAATTATTTCTGCTTTCACTTCTACCACATTTGAAATCAGTCCCTGAAGAGTTTAGATTAAACGTCAAAATGGATATGATGCAGGTTTTGCAAAATGCAAGTTACAGTGCGGGGAGGGATCGTAAGTTAATTTAGTTACGTACTTAGTATTATATACTTAGTATATTTATCATAGTTAAGTAGCAGTTGTTAAGTTAAAATATTAAGACACATTCCACTATTAAACAATTCATATTTTTTTTGTTATCTCTATTTACATAAAGCGTACGTCTGTCTGATTATTTGGGTTAATTGCAGGATCTACTGATTAGATTTTCGAGCGGTTTACATTGTTGTCTACCTAGGTAGAGGCATAGGTAGCTATAGGGCAAAGGCGCAAAGTTCATGGAGCCCTTAGTCAACCCTGAGGTTCCTCTCAGGTGGGGTAACCATGTAAATTACAAAAATCAGACAGGTACTTAATTTTGTAAATATAATTAGCTGGTTTTGAGAAAAGGTGTTCAAAATTACTAGATATCCCACCTATTCGCTTTTAAATCGTGATACCGACACCTAGTAATTCATGTAGCATACCTGAGATCTAAATAAGTAAGAGACTGTAGTCCTCCAACTGCATCAGGTACACTCCTGATAACGTTTTGAGACAGTAATAACTTTTCTAGATACACATATGTAGTTAGTTCATCTGGCACTTCACTGAACCGGTTTTTTGACAAATCTGAAACAAAAAATATAAGAATTTATAAATATCTAAAAAAATATAATCACAGTGTAAGATTAATGACAAGTAAGTCTAATTATATATATAACATTTTTAATATGATATTATATGAGAAAAAAGACCTTATTGTCGGTTCTAGTTTGCCAAATATTGACAAGTTCAAAATCTAAAAAAACACAGATCACACATTTATCTAAGAAATGAGAAGTCAGAGCAAGTTTCTATTTAAACAGAAACTTGAAACAACGTTATTTTATGTTCAAATTCTTAACCAAACTCAAAAGTCACAAATCCATACCGACAATATAAATAAGGTTTTCAGATGTTACATAAGTATTATAAGTATAAACATTAAGTTTATTGAAAATGTATAGTAGAGAAGTAAATAAAAGTAGGCCACAATAACATTGACCTGTATAAATAAAGTCCTATAAGAGAAGTTTAAAAAATCAAAGCAGCCATTATTTTAACTTCAACTTGTAATTCTTGGGACGGTGCATGCGGACGAAGCCATAGACAACAACTAGTACACAATAAATATATAAAGTACGAAACAATTAAGAAACCACAAAGTTTATTATTCAAAAAACTTAATAATACTGAGTAACTATGGGGAGTGACACAATAAGGGAGGAAACAATGTCCCCTTTGAAAGCCAAGCTTAGTTTTACGACAAAAGTAATGGCAGCCAATATGGTCCTAAAACGGTTCGTAATTTAATGCATGGAGCTCTTAGCCACAAAATTAATTATTAATAATGAGTGAGAGAAAAAGAGACTGAGAATTTAATGGTTAATGTGGCAATTCAGTAATTTCTAACGTATTCATTTTAGTTAAGATTTGAATGTGATTTGTGGATTGACGTTTCTTTCATGTTATATACTAAAACTCTTTACAATAACTAAAGAATAAATATGTAGCTTGAAATTTTTACATAAAAGTAATAGTTCATCAAAAGAAGCAGTTTTTTTATAGAATGAGTATGGCTCATAAGGAATATTTTATTATACGCTCGTCCCAAGATATCCTCGAATAGTCAGCAGGATGAGAAGTCGATTACGTTTAATGACCACAGTGTATCGTGCGCGCAAACATTAGACATATATGTAAACCAGTTGATTGGTTAGTTGAGACCAAACCTGACTTAAATGTGGATAGGTTTGAATGTGGTTGGATAGTCTTACTTGTTCTAACCGCAGACTTGTACTCAGACGTCAAGACTGATTATGTAATTATCGAAGATTATGGGTCAGACAGTTTTCTTGTGCGTTTTCTGTTTGCCCTTCGAAGCCGCTTTGAGGTGAATAGTTTGACAATATACGGAACTAGAACTGAATTAGCTATGTACCTAGATAGTTTTAATTGCAAATGGTCATTTACAAACAAAAATTTTCAATTCAAAATGGTATTGCTGAGCCACTGATGACCCTTCTTAACATAGACAAAGAGCAATATTGTCACAGCTATTTGTCCTGGTAATAGTTTCGGCTTTGTCCTTTGTTAAGATTAACTTGCACTGCAAGGCGCAGTAACGCCAACGAGACATTGTACGAACAACGTAGGAGGTCAAAGTACCAATAAATAGACAGGGGGAAACATTAAATACTATTATTCATAAACTTTGTTTCTGTAGACAGGATCTCGCAAGTAAAAATGCATACAGGTAAAAATAGCATCGAGGCTTAATAAACATTTTTCTAAGATAAGATTGCACAAAGTAAACACGTATTCGAGGAAGTGGATAATTCTTGTAAATTAAAAGAACACAAATGGAAAAACTGGTCGTTACAGCATCTATGTTAAAGCCAAGATAAAGGTTCAACGTTGCATTTGCAAAGGAATGATGTATTATACCATATGCTTTTTACATATCTAGAAACTGGTCAGGTGAGGTAATTAATAATCGTAAGCGATATGCGTGTACAGTTACATTTTAATACAAGTAGATTCACATAGAGAATGTGATTGCAAAGGGGTAGCACCAAATATGATTGTAGGTAGAAAATGCCTCGGAAATTTAGAAGAGAAATCTAATGCAATGCATTAAAAGCTATATTAAGCATAGTTGCACACACTGATACAATTGTAAAGTAACAGAATGTGTCTGGAAATGGTTACATTAGTACATTGAGCTCAATGACGCTGCTGAAACGAATCTAATGATATTGTCATAACAAGTCAATTGTGTCTCAACGAGCGTGTCTGATAACTGTTTTATCGGTAATAGATTCCTATTAATCGATTCAATTGGTGACAATCGATTAATAGGATAAATTAATTTATATCTTTCATTTTTAATCTCGAGTAACAAAAGATGGGAAATCTAGTGACTTCGTAATGGCTGGGCTAATGTATTTGAAAGTGGTTTGGATGAAGTTTAGATCTCTAATTTGTATAGGCTAGGTTATACGAGTTAGAAACTAAACAGATTCCTTAATAGTTATAACCAACTTCAAACACTTTTCTTTTACCTTAGCTAAATGTTCTTAATTTATATATTTTTAACGGTTTCTTTCGTTCACTACACCACCTAACCGGCTTGTTTGTTTGTCTACATATTAGTTAGTGTGGTAAAAATTTGGTAATATTTACTTGATAAATATGGTGTTATTTCAACTTTTCTAAAATTACTTCAATATCAATTCAATCTATAGTCATTTTTGTGTAATAATTGTTGTTTCTTCAAATGACAATCTCAACTTGAGCAGAACGTAAATTGAATTGAATTGGTTATGTCCATTACTTTTAATATCGTTAAATATCCATTAATTGTTTTCTTAAAGTTTGGGGCACGATATGTGTGTCAACAACCAATGGAGACAAGAATGCACTCAAACTGGTTTGTTCCCTTGAATGGTTTCCGTGAGAACTGTACGACTCATTTTTTAACCATCTCATACATTGATGTTTGACTAAAAGTCTCTTTCTGTAAACTACATATATTATGAGAGACAAATAGAAAAAGGAACCTCAACTGAAAAAAATATCATTGTAATTCGAAAAACCAAAATGTCCGTGTGAAATAAAATTGTTTTCTTAACGAAAGTGGTCTATTGTGGTCACGTTATATATGTTTTAACGTTTCTGACCTTAGGTAAATGGCTACTATAGTACATCACTAAAGGCTAACATTCTAGTAAAACTTCAGATGTTTAACTAATTCGCACTTTGCACTCTGCAGACTTAAAATTTCCACTAAAGATCTTAAGCAACTTTAAAAGCCAGGAAGCCGTACGAAGTTTTAGTCTAATGTAAAAGGCATTTGATCTAATAAAAGTCTTAAAATAAGTTTTCTCCGTATTAATTTAAAGAGCATCGACATGAATGGTACGTTGTTTATTGTTTTCTTTTTTGTTACAAATTACTTTCTGCAGGTAGACAGGTGAAACGATCAAAGTTCAGTTTTGAATGTTGGTGAAATTATTAAATTAAAAGCAGGTAAATGTAATATGGTTAATGGAAGACAATCCCTTGAGTGCAAGGGAGAACATTACTTAATGTTGAACAGCTAAGTGGGTCATGAACATTACAGCTAGACATTAAAATATGTACCTAACTATTTATGTTGTTTTCTTTAAATATTTTCCATGAAATTTGATTTGCCATTGAGATCATGTAGAATGTAGATGCATTATAAAACATTTCATCAGGCATTCTTCCTTCCTTGAAATAGTTAAATAACGTTTTATGTATAAGCGTTCTGTTATGTAAGTCATTCAATAGATATTCCCTAAGACATTTTACATAAACCAGAGAAACATTCACAGTCAAAAGTTTAAAATTAACAATGTTGATGGCAGTCCGTTTAGGTACACGAACAAAAAGCGGCATCATCGTGGACACATACTATGAAGGCATGGAATAAAAGCTTTTTCCTCTCTAAGAAACATGCACATGTTAGACAAAGACAAGTCGCCTAAGCACTAATGGCGTAGAAGCGAAGCGAACAATGAAGACTTTCAACTGTTTAGAACTACAAACTTGAAGAAAGTGTTCTTGAAGAAAATTAAACGACGTTGTAACATAGAAGATTTAATTAGGTGTTGAGGAGATACTTGATTTAAAGGGAAGCAGGTTTAAAATAAAAGTTCGGAGCTCGTAATATGATGATAACGGAAGAAAGGAAGTATTCAATTCGTTAATAATAATTTATATGACTACCTAGCAAACACATTAATATCTTAATATTTTTCTTATAAACAATCCTACACAAAGAGATGAACATTTAGAAATAGAGATTAAAACATTTAAACTTCCGGATTTTTCGAATTATTCAACGTAAAATGAAAGTTTTTAAAGCTATAGTAAACTATTCAAAGTCTACGCCCGTGTACGCCTACAACACCGGATGAGTAATGAATTATGTATGCACAATTTCATTCACTGCGCTCAGTAAGATGCAACTTAGTAAAATAAAAGACGATGAAATTAGCTAGTAAATTGTTTATTTTAAGGATTGCTTCCTTTCTTGCACTAACATTTAATATCCCCATGAAAAGTGCAATTCCAGACTGATAATTTGAATTAAAATCATGGTATTGCTCAGCGACGTGATTTGTTCAAAACTTATATTTGGTAAGAAAATGAAATGAAACATGAGAATGAAACCTAACATTTGAAAGGAATACCAATTATTCTTGGGGCATTAGTACCTACATGAAAGTAGGACAGTAAATTATTTTAGTGCCACTCAAACATACTGTTTTAACATAGCAATATAAATAGTGAATAAATGAGGATAACACTTGAGGCCTCGCCTTTAATAATTATATCCCTGTATTTCCGCCGAGTCTATAGAGGGGGCAGCGAGATGACTCAACTGTGAGTAAACTATAGATATGGAAGCACACGTTGTGAAGTTGGAGTAAACACAGACACCATAAATTAACTGAAAATAGTAATAATAACAGATGGTATAACAAGCAATTTGAATGCGAAAAGAGAACTGTTTGTTTTTGCAGATAAGATATACTCGCACATACGTATTATCGATATGTAATCTCAAGTTACATTCACTCTAAAAATTGTACTTTTCTTCTGACTAAATTTTTATTCATCGTAAGTATATATAAATATATAAAAACGAAACGCATTAGAGATTTCTCAGGTCTTAAAACGACAATTTTCATATTATTACAATTACATAATACCAAAGTTCAAAACATTCATTACGTGTTGTGTTATGTGACGATCTTAAAATTTCATTAGCCAAAATTATTTTAAGTCTTGAGTATACGTTTATGTCTCAATCAACATCAAAGGCTCTGACTTTGACTAAAGTCACGGTTTACTGAAGTCCAATTTCGATGACGATTAATTTCAAGAGCAAAACAGTAAAACTGCAGTTTTCTATGATGTAGTCCGTCTTAATTTGGAACCGTGAAAAATATTGCAACTTATAGCAGACAACACCAAAAATTTGATTATTGATAGGTATTACGTAATTATTCCAATAATACTGCACTAGATACTTATATATCCCAAATTGTATTTATAAACAACGAAGTGTTAACACACACGCAGAGGAAATACATAGTAGTCCGCGAATAGATAAATTTTTCGGCCATAAACGTAAGAGGAAAGTTGTACGAGTTTCCAGGGATGATTCTAGAAGGCAGTATCCACTGAAAAGGAGTACCAGGTGGCCGCAGAATGAGATGGATGGACGACTTTAAGGAATGGTCTGGCCTGAAATACCACGACTTGAAGATTGCGGCAAAGAATAGACAAAAATTTCACCTGCTCACCGCCTAACTTCATTTTGAAGAAGATAGCACCCCATGATGATGATGTTAAATAAATAGCATTGATGATGTGTCCTTTTGTTTAAATATTAACTGAAGGGTTACTAGAGGAAATTAGAAAGTACTATCAAGACAGAAGTAAGAAACAATCAAATTAGAATTAATAAAACGGCACTTAAAAAATTACTCGTGTATAAAAACTCGTGAATATTGGTTGAAATCCGTTTAATGTAAAAGGTGATGTATTTTTAGTTGACGAAGGAAGGGCTGGCGGCTAAAGGGCACTGGGTACTGACGCAAAGGCGAACTTTTGATTGACACGACGTAAATGGCAGAGGTTTACGCAACGTTAGATAATGAACATAGATATTAATATACACTGATGTAGAATATATCCAAATCAGAATAAAATTGAAGGTATTTTTCTAAAATCTCTTACAATTCATAAGCAATTCTTTATACTGGTAGTTTTACGCGTAACACAGAATGGAGCTCAGTATTTGCTTATTATTGGTTAAAGATAAATAAGTGGTGATGAAGTGCATGAATACAGATGTCCTACTTGGATAACCGGGATATTTAGACAAGTACATCTAGATTAATTGAATCTTCCGGGCTACTTGGCCGAGGTCTTCTGGAATCTCTTCTCTTTTTTCCAAACGTTTCGTCAAGTAGCCCGGAAGATTCAATTAATATCGACACCGGCCGAGAAAGCCACTATAAAGTACATCTAGATTTAAATCTATAGCAAATCAATATTCCTCAATTATAAAATTAGTTAAATTTCTTTGGACTTAACAAAAACAGATAATTCTTAAGTCGTATGAATTTTAAATTTGAATGAAGTGGTAATAGTACTAAAATTCAATCATTTGACTGAGATGATCTTATTTCCTTTGTAACCACGACCGGTAGATTTTAAACCTTGAAATATATCATCTGTTTTTTTTAAAGATGACTGTTAACTTGAAAGGAATTTATAAAGTTGACTATCAGGCATATCAGTTACTAAAACAATATTTGCTGCCATAGTGTTGTTGATACTCCAAATGAGCTTGTGTTTTTGTTGGCACGACTTTTATGTGGGCGTTATCTAAAAATGTTGATGCACCTGTCGCTCGATATGTGTATCTAAAAAGCCTAAACCCTTTAATACATCATGTGATAGTGCCGAACGTGGAATCATTTTAACAATATTGATAACCTCATAGATGAAGTTCTAAGCTATTTCAATTGAAGGTCAGATTTCAGTGAATAAATTTCAGTTTGTCATAATAACGAAGGTCGAAGAAAGGTCCCATTTCTACGCAACCATTGTATACAAATCATATTTCACAACTTGGCACGTTAGCAATTCATATACGTCAGATAGGTCAGACGTAAATAGTTCGAGCATTTGTAAATACCCACATTTTATAGATATTTTAATTCCTTAACTTTCACGACGTTAGACGTCAAACATGTCTGTGATTAGCAAGCATAAAATATTCAAAGTAGCAGCAAGTCAAACGTTCGGAACGAGTTCTTAGTCTAGTTTTTATTTCGCGGAACGTCCTCGAAAAATAACCGTCTTTGGCTCTGCCGAGTTATAAAGCTAACGAGTCTATTCTACGACATGAGTTTTTTGGAGGCACCGGTTCTGCTTGCAACACGCCGAAAAAGTTGTAAACGGAAACTTAAATACGTAAATAAATACAAGTCGTTGCAGTCTGGAAGAGCTTTAACACACGTGCATGTTTGTCGGCACGGTCATTTTCGGTACTCAGCTTGTTCTCAACTCATCATCATTAAAGAGAACGACTACATTTCGAGTACATTTCGACAACTTTTTTTAGTTCAGTTTTGTTTAGTGATCCCGTTTAGCCTATCAATGTAATGCAAAGAATAAGAGCAATGCGCCAAATCCTGGTATCGTGCCAAGTTGCCAATGCGGACTGCGGGCCTCCACAACCTTGACCGGAGACCGTGCCATATAAATCTGTTCAAATAGACGCTGCACTGAATAGGTTCTGTCATTCAAAACTGAATCGTCTGGTGAATCTATTGATTCTCTTCTCCACTGGAATGACTAAATTTGATGAGTGAAATGCATAGCAAATACAAGTAGCTGAGAAGTCGTATTTGATTAGGTATTCAAATTACTGCAGGAAATTCCATGCTTTTCAAATTCCATTTGGCATTCTATAGAATTAATATATTTCAACTTTGTATTAAAAATATTCTTACTATTATAAATATTAAACAGAATGGAAGAGTTGTGCACAATCACGTCGCGTTCTTGGCCTTGACAAGCGTTTCATCAAACGCCTGGTGAGTACGTATTGAGGTTAGCATTACATCACTCTATGAAGTCAACGTAACTTATTCCGTTGGAAATAAAACCGATGTTTGAAAGACAAGCTATACTTCCCTTAAACGATTTATCGATAAACAGGCAAAAACAAAGCCCTGTCTCGAATGTCGGGCCATCAATCAATGCTTTACGCAGTACGACGAAATCGCATTTCGATCTTAAGATCGCTGTTATAATGGTTATCGTGTGCCCCCATTTTGTTTGCAACATTGACACCGTATATCGATATCCAGTCGCAACAATTACACAACAGCATCGGTGGATAGAATATTGATGATTCGGTTTAGCGTTACTAAGATATCATGTCGTGATTGGACTTGTATTTGAGTTCTCTATAATAACAAAATTATCTTCTTTTGAATTTAATATTAGGGGTACATTAATTCCAAACGTAGGCGACCCTTTTCGTTTGTTATGGGTTTCGGGGCATATCACTATTGAATAATGTCAGTGCTTTTATACTATCAATTTCTTTCGGGGAATACCCCCGTGTACTACGCGACGTTATTAGGGGATTCCTTGGGCCAATTCGCTTGTCTATATAAACGGGAGTTAGAAATTTATTTTTTTCATTAGCGTCAATTAGTGAAGTCATACGCGAAAATGGCGTCGAGTAGTAAGCGACCGCGAAACTACGTTTACGGACTTTCTGCAAGTAAGATTTCCTAATAATGAAAGAAGGTAGAGAAGTGTTTCGAGCAATGTAAAAATTTACTCTCTATTTCAACCGAAAAGTTCTGGAATCACAGCAAAACCATCGGCCGGTGAGGCTACTCTTGCTTTTCACACGGCAGAGCATCACCATACGTTTAAGTCTATGCACTGCACCAGCCGCTCGATGAAGACCTTATTTTCTGAGACCAATACTGCAACCAGTATTTCTTATGCAAGAATGAAGACTGAAGCCATTGTTACCGGCGTAATTTCTCCATGGATCATTGAACAGACAAAAATCTCAGTAGAGAATGTCTGCTACATAGGTGTCTAATGTTAATTTTGGTAGTGTAAATCGGCAACAAGAATAAAATGTTTTGACGAAATTAAAAAGCATACTTGAAATTCTAGAAAAGGATATCGTTGGAGTTGGGTGCCCGGCGCACATACCGCGTAGCCTGTTTTCAACACGGCACTGATATTCTTAAAATATACATTGAATTTTTAGTAATAAAGCTTTTTAGTTCTTTTTTCGTATGCACGATACGAACTGAAGCGTTGAAAGAAATATGCGACTATACTGATGTTAATTATCAGAAGCTCTTGTTTCATAGTGAGACAAGATGGCTGACTGAGCCTCTTCTCAGCCACCGATAAAATAAGATATATGAGCCATTGAAACAGTACTCTACGACTACACCCGGAGTACCGGTAACTATGAAGAACTTTTTTAAAATTAACTAAGCGAAATGGGTATATTTATTTCTCGCTCACTCTCCGATGTTAATTTTTCAGGCGAGAATTCAAGAAATAGAAAATGAAAGCAACTCTGTTTTGGACATCGTGAGAATTCTCCAATCTACGCATGAAATTCTATGTGCACGAGCAGAATCAAACTTTACATCACATAAAGTCAGCGAATTGCTTGCAAAGTGCACATCGGAAAACCAGGAAATTTTCAAGCAACACGTTAAAAATATGTATCAAACTAGCATTGAATACTGGTTCGGGTGAATAGAGCTTTTAAATGTTTTTAGAGGTTTCCGTTGGTTGGTGTTAAAGAAGATTGACTTTGACCAAACTGTTTCCTGGATTAATTTTACTCAAATGGAAAAGGAGTACCTACACATCAATGAGGTGAAATTATTTGACGAAATTACAGTTTTAAACACCTTTATATCGGAACAGGATAATACTTTTTTTTTTGTAATACTCATACGTTACAGGTAACAATTTTCAATACCATAAGTGTTGCAAAATTACCGGTGTTATTGCGTATTTGTCAATATATATTTGCTATTAGGTACAGTCCAGAACGCGAATGTAGAAAGTTTTCTCTGATCAGTGGTCAAAAGAACGAAACCGACTTACGGTATCTTCAATCCGCGCTTTCCCTTTAACTCAATATACTTTAAACCGCGAACCTGAAAGTTGTGGAATGAACTGCCAGCTGAGAATTTTCCGTTACATTACGACATGGAGCTCTTCAAAAGAGCTGTGAACAGGACTTTGCAAGGTCGGCAACGTACTCGCATGCCTGATTGCCTGGTATTGCAGCTGTCTAGGGGCGGCGGTGGTGACCACTTACCATCATGTGGGGCACCCATTCGTCTGCCATGTGCGAAGTGTTTTTTATAACAATAATTAAAGACACAGGAAGTGTGAAAAATTTGATTAAAAAGTTGCTATTATTATTGTTAAATAATTGTGTTGATTATTATCTATGATATTTATGTTGATAATTATATGATAAAGAGGGTACTTTTTTGTTTGACTTACTATTATTTATCTATTATATGTTTGTTATTAATATTATATTCTAGGGGATAACATTTTTGTTTAACTTACAAGTACGAAAAAACTAATTAGTGTGGTTTAAAAAATGATTATTATATTTAAAATTATTAATTAAGCTAAAGAGGATAAGATTTTGTTTAAATAAAAAAAAAAATTTGATGTTTCTGTATTTTATTGCATAATCGAAAAATCCTGATTGTTCCAAAGTCCGGCCGCAATCCTGACGAAAGCCTAAAAATCCTGACATGTCCAGGACACCTTTCTATTTCGCACCCTTTATAAGCGATGACTAAGAGTCAGGCCTCAGTACAGATAAGCAAGCATTCTCACAAGTACTCTATAGTACGAGTCAATGCGTCATTTTATATTATTTGAAATAATATAAAAAATTATCGGTACAAAACGCTCGAGCATGAGTGGGTCTCCGTAACGGTAAAATAACGATCGCTTCTGGCTACAGTTTTATTACTATTGTCCCACTATGGCCCGCGACCTTATTATTTTGTTATAGAAAGAAGGCGGCAGGCGAGCATACAGTCCACCTGGTGGTAAGTGGATACTGTCGCCCATGGACACCCATGGACATTATAGTCTAATGTGTTGATTTTATTGTGTATTTTCAAGAAAGTTTAATTAATGTGGGTTTGTATGAAGATTATGATTAAAGCGTTGAATTTTATATACTCTTATTGGTTAAATCGATTGTGTCACAGTGACGATGTTCCACTGATAGGTATCTGTTAGTTCCACATGTTTCGAATAGCAAAAAATCACAATTCGCGAATACAAATACGAGAATTGTAGGTAATTTTTAGTGCAATTTAAAGTTAGTGCTATACCCATTTTTTTTAGTTAAGTCAGTATCAAAGATCTTTTTGGTACATATCTAACTTTAAATTAAACTAAAAAATCACTTACTAATTAAACTTATAATCAGCTGGGTAACTTATTTTTAAATGAAAATCAAAGAATGATTTTCAATGAAATCAATGAGAATTATTTTCAAAATACCTTCTTATTTCATTTCGTAGAAAACCTCTTCCTTTTATCTACTAGTTTATTTACTTTTACCTAGTATTCATATTGGGCTTTACTATATTCAATTAGTATTCAAGTATTCGTTTAGAAAATGCCGTAAACGAGTAAGAATACGAATACTCCAAACATCCCTAGTATATATGTAGATAGGGCTAGTATATAGCTAAATATATAGATAATAATGAATATATTATTACTATGTAGATACCTGTTTTATATATATAAAAGTAGACATCACTGTGCAACAGATAACCATTTTCATTGTAATTGATAAGATTTTATCGTGTATGCTGCGTAGGAGTAGTTCCTTATAAAATGAGGTGTGGTTAATCGAACGACCTGACCTAAACCAACATACATACTTATCAGCAATATCAACACAATTGGCACGAATCGACTATTATGACCGACAGAAAAATAGAATAGTCGTCTACAGCCATCAGATTAGGACATCTACCTAAATGTACTCGAAAAGAGGTTTACACCTATACCTACTATTGTTATCGACATTATGCATTATACATATGTGCAAAGTCAAATCAAACAATGACAGCGTGATAAGTAGGTACTATGTTATTTCTGTTTCATAGAAATATGTTTCAAGGAGATGGAAAGCACAAAGAGCAACAACATCATTATTCAAGAAAACCCGATATAAAAGAATGTGTAAACTTCGCGAGCGCGAGGAGACATGATCTGTCGTCGGGCTTACAGGCGGGATTGATGGGAAACTTAATTGGAGAGGGATAGAAGTTTCGAGGATCGTGCAAGTTTCACGTGCCGTCTGATCAATACGCCAGTGGGGACGGCAGCCGGCCGGCGCGGCATGGCGTGTCACCCCTAAGCACAGCTGATTCCACCACCCCTGCCCCTCAGCCGGTTCGTTCACCCCGCACCTTGTAGCCCCTGCACCCTACTGTACTTTCGATCTCCACAAAACATACGCTAAGCTTTTCAGGATTCCCCTTAGTATAAGGAAATCACAAATTTCCTGTTAAAATAAACTGTTCAGGAACATAAAGTACAATTTGTATTTTATCTCGAAAGTTGAGGCTAGATTCGTGTAATAAATCTCGATGGTTGAATGATCAAACGATTCCGCATGTCATTAGTAATTAATAAGAAAATGTACACGAGCAGAAGCTTCGCTAAAGATGCTACTAGTTACAAATCGGGCCCTTCTTCCCATTCCGCGGCATCCATTCGTGATGGGTATACCGAGCAACAGCAGCAAAAGTACTCCAATTACTTGAAACAGTTAAGAAAAGATTTCGAGGACCGTTGGTGTAAGACACCAAAATTTGATATAAAATTTTCTCAGTTAGAACGTGTGAAAACATTGGGTACGGGAGCCTTTGGTAGGGTAATTTTAATGAAGCACAAAAAGAGTGCGAAGCATTTTGCAACGAAAGTGTTGGAGAAAGAAAAAGTAATTAAAATGAAGCAAGTTGAACACACATTGTACGAGAAACGTATTCTAGAGGCAATAAGGTTCCCGTTTACAGTATCTATGGAACTCAGTCACAAGGATAACAGCTATATCTACTTCGTGATGCCATTCATAGCTGGTGGAGAAATGTTCATCCACCTCCGAAGGATGGGAAAATTCGAGGAACCAATAGCCAAGTTTTATGCCAGTCAAGTCGTATTAGCATTGGAATATCTGCATAACTGCAATCTGGTTTACCGTGATTTAAAGCCGGAAAACATTTTGATTGACAAGAATGGTTATTTAAAAATAACCGATTTTGGTTTTTGTAAAGTATTGCAAGGTGGTAGAACTTGGACATTGTGCGGTACTCCAGAATATTTAGCTCCTGAATTGATTTTAAGTAAAGGTTATGGATTCTCTGTTGACTGGTGGTCGTTCGGAGTTCTCTTGTTTGAGATGAATGCTGGATACCCTCCGTTCTTCGCGACAGATCCAATGAAAATTTATGAGAGGATTGTAGCTGGAAAATATCGATGTCCATCAAGTTTCAATGCAGATCTTAAAGACCTTGTACACAATACACTTCAAGTGGATATCACTAAGCGTTTCGGCGTAATGAGAAACGGAGTACGGGATTATAAAAATCATAGATGGTTTAAGGGAATAGAATGGGAGGCTGTTCTTAACACTCGGGTACCTTCGCCTTTTATGCCGAAATTCAGATCTCCTGGAGATACAAGTAATTTTGAACGCTATGATGAAAATACCTTGATGCAAGCCTCCATTTGTCAATATGAATCAGACTTTATTGATTTTTAATGAACTAGTGAAATGTTATTTAAAAAAAGATATTTTTAATGGGTGTTTCCGAGTTCCTACTTTACCTGACAAAGTACATCCTCATTTAAATTCCAAATGTGTGATGTGTAAGCACGTGCGTGGGGCGCCCCTCACGACATGCGCCGGCGCAGCGCTAGGAGACTGCGATGATGGGTAGGCGAGCGCACGCGACTACTGTCAATTCTTATTTTTAGATGGTTGTTGGTTTTCTACATTAATGAAACTGTATTTTCAGTTTTTTTATTTTCTTACGAAAATATTGGCCATATTTCGTTTTGAACTTCCGTTGCTTTATTAGTCACTAAATAACAAGACAAACATCGCACATGTACTGAAACTAATAACATTAATATCGGTTCAACAGATGCTCAGCGAATTCGCTGAAGGAGTTAGCTACAATCGTATGTGACCTGAATATTCCTCGTTCTCTGCCAAGATTAGAATGTGTAATGACTCTTTAGGTATTTATATTTATTTGGCTATCTTTTTTCACACTAATATAGTTTTATAGCAAGTAAATAAATTACTTATGTGTTAAAAAATAGTTAATATTTAAAATGTCGAACATGAAATATATAAATTAACACTATATTTACTACATCCTGGTACAAGCTACAAGCATCGATTAAATTACATAAACGAGAATTTATAACGGAAACTAGAAGCGTTAACATGGTGTATTGAACAAAGAACGATTGTAATGAAACGATGATCGGAAGAATATAGACCTCCGGAGTAGGCGAGTTCAAATAAATTAACATACAAAAGCTCTCTCTCAGAAATCATATTATTGTTACGCAGAATAATTATCCTTTAAACTTTACGGCTCCTACTTTTTCTGATTTACGTCATTTGAGAAGGTGAGAATCGCAACCTCACATGTTCACTTTTAAAAATATATTTTGCTTCTTAATTTGTCTAATCAAAATCATAAAATGCATTATTTGGCAAAATATTTTGTGAAAAACAGCACAAATAATCAATCAGAAATCAGATTTAAAAGCTTTGAAAATGTTTATTTATATTCTCTTAACTTCATGAATGAATCAGCATTCATACAGATTCTCTTAAAATCTTATGTTTAAGTGCAAATTGTCGTTCAAGTGTCGTCATTTACTGCAAACATTATACAATTATGTTGGGACCGCTGCCTCAGAACAATGGTTCCCAGGTCGGACAACCCAAGGGTTCATCGTTGAAACCAACCGAGTGGAAAGTGAAGGAAGCGCATTTCCGTCGCACGAAGGATGGGACGTCAGGAAATCGGATGTCGCCGTGTCAGACATGAGCATACTTTTAATTAGCTCATTGGCAAAAATCTTTACCGAATCTTAACCAGTATAATAACATTTTGGAAGCAGTGTTAGGCATTGAAGTTTTTAAAATCAATTTATTGATATCATGAGAAGTCGACATACTGAATAGTCTAAAATCAATTTTGGGTAGTGTGGTGTCGTACGGCTTTAGAATAGCAGCACCTCATCTCTTCCTGACTGTGGGTGTTGTACAAGGCCACCAAGGAATAACAAACCCACAAGCCAACACTACATCACCTCTAAAAGAGTGGACGCGTCAAACCGCTTGGACAGGTTGGCGTTTTAAGGCAATACATCCTTCATCCACGGGACAATGTGCGTAAGGCTACTCAGGCCCATGGCCAGCAGTGAACCATACATGGGCTGGTTACAGTGTTTAAAGTAAAATCAATTTTGAATCTGTTATCGCGTCATGGAAAAAATCCGGACTTGTTTTGGTGGGGCTTTCAGTCTACTAATATCATTGTGCTATCAATACAGGACTGAGTGTAACTCAATTGACGATTTACTAAAATAAATTATCTCACGAAAACGAATTCGCGTGTAAGACTTTGAATAAATATGGGCGATCAGAGTATCACAATTAAATTAGCTGTATTCAATTTTAGCTCTTTATTGTAGTTGATATGACAGCATATCGACATAATGAGGTTATACCAATTAAAGCAGTGGTAGTGTTAGCTTTATGACGTTCGTGAGAATAGCTCTGATATTTTTTTATCAATCTAGTCCAGCCTTATCGACCAAACTTTTCCAATCTGTGTATATTGTATTCAATCCAACAAATGTTCCTGGAGGTATTTGCATTTAAACTTTAGATACTAGTCTAGACTACACTAAAGTTCAGACAAGCAAATTCCTATTCACAATGGTATGTCTTGCACAAGTAAGCTCGACCTGCGGAGGTTCCACGGCAATTAGGAATCCAGACCTTTTGTTATCTTACGTCTTAAAAGATACGTTACATCTACCCTCAATTTTACTAATTTGTCATATTAATATAAACCAGTACAAATAATCTGAGACTTCCATTCAAAGATTCTTCATCATGTTTACCATGATAATCAAAAATAATAAGCATACGCCCAAACATGTCTAACAAATCTATTGTTCATCAAAACCATATGCTAAGTTCGATGCACCCGCAGTTATGCGTCCATATATAAATCCAGCATATTTCATGGGACGTTAACACAATTAACAATCATAAAGCGATACTGGAGATTACACAAGCAATCGCCATGAACATAAAACACAATTACATAAGAGTACAAGGGCTTTGAAAGCCGTCTAGCTGGCTTGACGAGGTATGAGCTATTGATAGGTTACGGCAAATGTAGAAAGGTTTGCCACTTTACCATTAACGAGTCGCGATTAAGGATATATTGTAGGTGTAAGATCTACACTTCAATGTTTACGTCTAATGCAATGACTGAATTTATTAGCAGTGCTTACTTGGATTTATTAGAACTGAAGTCCAGTTCTAATAAATCCGAGATTATACACGAGTCGAAATGTCTGACCTTTATTCGTATTCGATATTGATTGACCTTTGTTTTAACTTGAATTAATCTTTCTTTTGTATCTAAGTGTGTGATATTCGACCACAGTTTGATTGTTATATTATTACCAGTTAATAATCTCAAATTGGATATGTCGACGGTCTCCTTGGACTTAATGAATTTATAGTATTTTTAATAATTTTTAGTAGGTATTCATTTGTAATCTTGCATCGTTGATATTATTTAACAGTTCAAGCCTTAATAACAAGGGCTCATGTCTTTGCAATCCCGCTTCTGTTCCCATCATCTTAGCCAAGGTACTCACCTCTTCGACCTCAAGGTAGATAGAATTTAATAAAAAATAATTCACATATTCCAAAGACATAATATTAAGCGGCATCGCAAAGTTGATTTTATCATCATGTTATGCATGTTTTAACTACTACAAATAATTATTTTGCCCCATTTTCTCAACTGAATTACATTTTACTCGTCTACTTTAAGTTCCTCTTCATTACCTTTAACAAATTGCAACTGTAATGGGCGGTCATATTCAAAGCCTACGTTAAGTATGTAACAGTTGTCGAGTTAACTCCAGCAATGTGGGTCACTGACGATGCAGATGCGAGGCTGCAGGCCTGTAGAAACAAAGGGCGAGATGAGAGGGTGACTAAAAATAGGGTAGCTATAATGATCAGATTGATCAAAAGCAAATAGAGAAAATGGAAGATTAATGAAGCTGTAGTTGGAAAAGTTCAGGGCTTTAAATAAATTCTAATTCTATTTTTGTAATTTTTATTCAATAGTTATTTGTAGGTTTATACTTTTTGTAGAAAAATACATAAATAATATGTGATGTTATCGGAGCAAAAAGACCTTATTATTGGTATGGACTTATGGTTGATATTCTAACTTTCTAACGTTTGCTAAATTTCGGGGTTTTATTTATAATTCAGTTTAATTAGAAACATGTTATAATATCAGATTTATAAGATCAAGCAATAACAATTTATGTATTTTTCTTTAAATTTCACAAAATTTTGAATATCTGGGAAATGAGAACCGATAATGAGGTCCCGATTTTATAGAAACGTCACGTATTTGAGAAGCACAAGAAAAGCCAATGAAAATGAGGAAGACCTTTTTAATCCTTTGTTTAATTAAAAGCTTAATATCAAAGAACTTGACCAAATTCGTGCAAGTAAAATTAATAAACGATTAACAAAATGAACTCTTTTGCTTCAAGGCAACTGTAATTTAAATTCAATTAGTAAATGACTAAACATAAATATGACATCTGGAAAAATACACTTTTTACATTACTCCTACGAGTACACATGTTTATGTCTAAAGAAATTCTGGAATTTGATTGTATACTTGAAATTGGATTACTAATCTGCTTGGTGGAAGATACAAATAAAATTAGATAATCCATGAAAGTTCAACAAGTAATGAGTATTATCTTCTTTAGTTACTGCAGGGCAAAGGGTACCTTTCCAATTCTTGGCCACACGACAAGACCTAAAGATTGAATTAATATATTAGTAATTAAATTAACTCAGATATCGATCAGACGTTTAAAGGCGGAAACATAGGTGCACGCACAATACTCCTTTCAATATTGTAAATCGAGCGCTAAACTCGAACACGAGTCGATCTAGATATCTGCAATGTGCATTTGCGGGCTTGGCTCAATTTAATGCTCTTAATTGAATCAGAGCATTTCCCACGACAGATAGCCTGTTTACACGCAAACGTTATAGAAACGCTCTTTTTTACTATACTTTGCATGGAAAGTAGCTAATTATTTGACACTTCAATAAGCGCACTTGAAACTTATATGCGTTAGAACGGGTCGTTAACGGTTTAACTGTGTACTTCTTTCAAGCACTACACAATAAGTCTCATTAATGTTCTCATTGGAGTTAATCACCCATAACCACAGTATATTGGAAATTATCGTCTATAAGGAGCATTCAAGATTAATTTAAAATAATTATAACTGAGACTACTTGGCCTACACGTATGTAAATTACAAAGGACACGAGGATACAACGACGTTAGTGGAGGATGTTTGCCACCACCTGCATGCTAATTTAATATTATATTGAAGTTAAGCGACCGAATAAAAAGAATGTTCGACACATCTGCCAGAAATATAACCGAGCCGACTACTTTCTTGGTTGGATAATTTCGCTTAATATTCTCAGAAGCAAACTTCTATGACTGTTGAATATAAATCATGTATCATAAAACGTCAACCTCGCCAAAACTATGGAGCAGTGATGTTTGTGCACCAAGTTTAATATATGAATATGATAACACCTATTATTAAAATAGGGTTGATGCTTTTGCGTAGCTAAATTCTTCAATTGACCGTGAGTTTCGGCCTAACGAAGCGATCAAATGGAAAATAAAAGGGTTTGATCCAGGGCAATTTGTGACCTTGCAACCCTATTAATATTGCATGGAGGTCATAACGACCCTTTCTATATTTCGCTGACAAAAAATAGACGTTAAACCTTTATATCAAGCCAGGTTATTACGAAATACATCTCAAGTGTTTACTTTTTAACTCCCACACATTGTAAAACAGATCTTCCGTTACCTGCACTATCGCTGTCAACGTTTGAATGGGATTTTGAATCGTGCTTCTCTTTCTACGTCGTACTTTAGCGCCACTTTTTATTTCATTTGAATACCCTCGTCTGTGAATAGCGTAGCACAAAGGTTCTAGCGGTAAAACGAAGTGACAATCTTCGAAGTCTTTATGTCTAAAGCAGTAAGACATGTTTTAAATTCAATGTAAGTTATTTGTTAGACAATTCATGTTGGTTTAATGCAGGCAGCCAACTGGAATGGTTGGCTATCGTCCCCCTGTATCCGGAGTTTGTGCCGCTCGGGCGCGCACGCTTTTGCACCTGTCGCCGTCATTGTATGCTTTTCTATACCAATACAGTATGTCGCAGTATGTTATGGCACTGCAGTATGTTGTACAAAAACAATAAACTTTTGTAACTGCATCCTATTGTTCAATCAGCACCGGAGCGGAGCGTAACACTTGTCAAAACAATGTTGGATGATCTTCACGGATGCTATGATTGTTTTTATCTAAAGAATCAATCATAAACACACTTTTAGTATTTCTAATACGGTAATTACGAAGTAGTATGACATTATAAATGATGTTGATTGCCTAGGAGTACCTATTCTCGACGGGTATATGTTTTTTTTTTTTATGGGGAAGTAGGCGCACGAGCAAGCGGTCCCACGTGATAGTAATGCTTCCAGTATTCAGAATCCCGATACTTCTGTGATGCGGCAGGCATTCGAGTGTTGTTCCAAGAAATAGTTACTAGATCTGAGTAGTGGAAGGATTTAAGGTAGTTATTTCTTAGAACAACTCTTAAAAACCTCTCGCATCTCATTAGATCCGATACTTCTATTCGCATTAGAAGTATCGGGGTTCTGAATACAGGAAGAATTTCAGAATTCATTAATACGAGTTCTCAACTTTCATTTACGATGTCGTAAAGTCCCCGATCCATACTAATAAATTTCTACATAAGTGGTATAGATTTTTTTAATTTGCACTAGTTCAGTAGATAGTAATAATTATATAAAGCTCTGTAGTAAGTATATTAAAGATACAAAAGTTACTAGAACTATGGCAGATTAAAAGAAATCGCAATAAATTCATATTACAGTCAATTTAATCTCTAGCAGTTTTCTAGATCCAGCTGATAACTGTACACTGTAATTACGGCTTTCAACGACAACACATAATGCTTCGGTTGAGAACTAAACGATTTCGAATGACGGGCGGTTAAGCGTGAACCAGTGGTTTTCGTAAACCTTTAAGTTTTCTTGTGTTATAATAAGTTATAACTTAAGTTATAAATAAACTTCGGTTTTCGAAATTTTGCAAGATACAATTAGTGTTATTATAATAGTTAAGTAAACGGTTTATTCGCGATTTTTATGATGTTTTATATATCGGCGTTATTTTGGTTTATGTACTGGACCGAAATTATTAAAGTTTAAATATAATTATTGAGTTCAACCACGGTACAATTGGATATAAAGTTAGTGTCATTAATTTACCTTTTATCGATTTTATCTCATTAAACCTTTTCTTGTGTTTGTTCGGAACAAATTTTGTGCGAAGAAAAAATGAGTCTCTTTTAAAGTTCTCCGTATCTAAAAACGGAAGATTTTTAGAATGTTAGATTAATTATTATTTTTAGAATCTTAGAAAGAATAATAAAGTGTGTTTACTGCACATCTCGTGTAACTGCGAATTATTTTACAAATTAATGACTCCTTTGTCACATCGAGATGCCTGTATCGCTCGCTTTAAGTGAAACGGGTAAAGCTTGAGAATCTAGTAATGCTAATGAAATTTTATTACAATTTATGCGCTGTTTGCATACGCCACCTGATGCCAACATTACATTGTATGCTCATGTAGAGAGACGCGCTCGAGGGATCAGGAGATGTATCGATTTTTAAATTGTCCTAGATTTGGAATTGGAAATAAAGCGGTCAATTTAGGTTTGTTTCGAATTGACATCTAAACGTTTTTTAACTAAGTAGGTAATATCGATAATATCGTAAGAATTTTATTTGTTTTTTTTTATTTCGGGGATGACATGTAGTAAGTAGTATAAAGTCTAGAAGCTCTTGAAGTCAAGGCAGTGAGAACGACAGCATTTACGGGAAATAAAGATGTGTCGCAAAACGAGTGCGACATCGCTAGATTGACCAATAGCATTTGCTCAGTAGACGGTATGCTGCTTTTGCGGCTTTCGAAACAGCTCAGTTCCATACATTCGACTACACATAGCGACCAGTGTACACATCACATGTACGTATGAGATGTACGTAAATATCCACATTAAACTTACGATAACGACTGAAATATAATATTATATAACTTGTACAAATTTTGATATAGTAAAATGTGTACAAAAAGCTCCCATCGTGGACTACCCGCCTCTTAGTCTTCGGTCAACTCGTGACCACGGCTGTTCTAACCCGTGCCGAAACGTCGAGTAGAACTAAAAGGTAAACAAAACATTTTAATTTTACGCGTTTACGCCCGATTAAAATGAATTATTATAATATAGCTATGGGTACCGTCGTCTGGCATTGACATTCTGGCTCAATCTGGCACTGTTTATTTAGTTTCAAAACTAATTCACGATACTTAATACATAGTCACAACACAACCGGCGATATTGTCATTGAGATTTTTAAAAATTAAATTAAGTGAACCATACGGTTTATTCGGCATTAGGTAAACTAAAACCTGCAAGTCGCAAAAAGAGTTACCCGTCTATTACTCCAAACAACCTTGATAATGACATCATCAGTTTAATGTTATGGTAATAACGTTAATTACGTAAGTACTTGGTCTCTGGAGCTATGGCAATTAAAATACGCAGATAAAAGCGGATTCACACAGAGATGGAATTAAACAAAACATTGTTAATAGTCTCGGAAACCATCGGTCATGGTAAAACGAGGATAGATAAATCAGTAAGCAACACGGAGATAGGTAATTTACTTGGTAATTAAAATGATCAATGAGTATTTGGTAAGCTTACAGAATTCTGTAAGCTTGCCAAAAATCAGAGTTTATCAAATGGTCATGTGTTTAACAATAGAACTACTCCATCTCTTTCAGTGGGTGGTGTAAAAGGCGACTATGGGTTAACAAAGCCGCTAACACAAGGCGTGAGGAACTACACCACTTCTAAAAGAGTGAACTCATGAATTCGCTTGGCCAGCATGGCGTTTTAAGGCCATACCATCCCTCATGGGCAGGGCAGTGTGCATGAGAAGGTCCAAGTCTAACAGAGAACGTCAAAAGGACTAGTTACGGTTACTGTAAGTATTTATACGGTTGGCGAGATTTCTCATCAAATTGTGACGATGGTCAAAAATAGTCGTCAATTTTTCATAGAATTGCAGACAGGAAGATATATATCCGGTGGCTGATGACAATACTAGCGTCAATAGAAAGAAAACGCTTATGCGAGCTAGGACTTAGTACAGTTTATAAGTCTTTGCTCTTCGAGCAAACAAAAGTAGAAAGAGCGATTAAAATTCCAAATTAATTAAAGCCAGCAGATGACCATGTGCTCCTTAGCCATATTCGAGTGCGTACTTGATAACGATTATGTTGAAAGCGTAGCATTGTATTTTTGTTCTTCGTTCTTTTTTCTTCGTTCAGCCTATTCTGCACAATTATTCTAATCGACTGTTGAGCAAAAGCCTCTCTTGTATTCATTACTAGCTGTGTCCGGGACTTCACGTGATCTAATAAGTGTGATTACTTTATATTTACTGGACGGGTCCTGTTGGCCGCGCTCTCCACTCTCACAGAATACTACTGTGAATCGTTTCAACGTGCTTCGTACTTATAAGATTTAAATTGAACATATGCTTGTTGCCATCTCATAATTCCATCGTATACCATCAAATTAATAATCCGTTCCCTTAAATGAATCTCATCCCATTCTGCAATCCTTAGTCTTGTAACGGATTTAGATAATGTGTATTCTGTGGTATTTCCTCGATGGTAAATTTTCACTATGCAAGGAAGGTTTAATGAGTAACGTCGCTCTCCTAAACCTCATGGTTTCCAAGCGGGAGCTTGTTTTTGTAGCAGGCACTTAACGGAATAGTAGCGGATATTTTAATCCAGGTTTTTAATCAAGTTTATAATGTTTTAAACTATGTCAAATTTGTCAAGTGGTTTTTGCACGTTGCGTGTTTAGACACACAGAGACACTGTATCGTTCATAATACGCATCAGTCATTCGTAACTATCTTATTATCAAATACGTTTTAAATTAATTTTAAGTTAAGTCTGTGTAGAGTGCTGCGTGGGCGGCTTTAGAATAGCGTCATTCCATCACTTGCTGGGAGTGTAGTAAAGGCCGACTAAGGGATAACTAAGCAGCTACCATAGGCCCCGAGGAAATACACGACTTCAAAGAATGGACTCGCCGACCCGTGTTACAGTATAGAATCTGTATGCATTGAGAAGAACGGAAGCTTGTTACATGTGATAGCGAGCGGTAGAGGATAGAGATCTAAAATAACCAGCAGCGGAGAGACATGTTAATGATAATGGTGCGGTAAAATCGTAGCAATCATTAAACCTTGTCGCCCGAAGAACTAGTTTTAGACAAGTCATGATTATCACACGATACTTCCAATGTTTGCAAATATAGAAATCGTGGCTGCTTTCACTTAGTTTCACACTCAAACGATAAGTCGTGTAAAACCTATAGCGTGGGCACTTAGGACATAGCTCCGTAATCTTAGGTCCAGATATATAGACAACTACCTATAAGATGTACCTACCTATATTAAATCGAGTAGTTCGAAATTAAGATTTATGTAAACTACATAAGGTTTTATAAGACACGATGCAGACTAATTCCAAGACCGAGGAACAAATGAGAGTTTTATATATATATATATATAGAAAGAAGGTGACAGACGAACAAACAGTGCACCTGGCGTTGAGTGGATAATGTTGCCCATGGACAGCTGTGAACATGCCAACATCAATCCAAAATGATAAACGTTGGCGATTTAGGAATGGATGTTTCTTTTTTTGGTGAAAGTGCGAGATGGACATGCAGTCCATGTGATGGTAAGTGGCTACCGCTGCCCATGGTCGTGTGGAGGAAGAATTGAGAAACATGTTACTTTTATATGTTATACAGTTTACTTTTATTTCCATTATCGATGGGATAAGAGTGAATAAAATAGAATGGTATAAGTGGGGTAACGAGTCCAGTGTGCTCAGAGGCTGTGGGATTACAGCATGCATCCCCTTTAATAATAAATCCACTAATTATTTTTCTAGTATATTTTTCTTGTCCATTATATACTTATAATGTTAAACGTTAAACATTTCATTTAGAAGGGAATTGAACAAAAATGCCATTATAGGTTTATTAGAAAATTCTTTTTTCTTCCGATGAGTAAAGACAATTACATGATACTCATGTTAAACTGCAAAGCACAATTCTCGATCTCATTCCACTGTCTTCATCATTAACGTGTATTTAAACAACAGCTGCTAATTCCCATGGCTTTTGTTTATTCGTTTTCCAGAAATGACCTTGTGTTTCGCTTTTACTGTGAAGTAATGACCCATTAGATATTTACTAAAGTGTACTTGTTTTCTAGTGTAGGTACTTTTGGGAGTGGGGACTGTAATGGAAAGAGGAAAGTCTCTCATTCACTTATACTTCCTTCTATCCAATCGCATCTACTGGAGAGTATAATTGCCTCAAGGAAATTTCTTATATCATTATGCTCTCTAACTACCCATCTTATTTCTTCCCACTGAAGAGGAATAGGCGAGTGTAAGGGAATGACAATTCTCATTCCATTATACTCCTTATCCTGCATTCTTCCCAATCTTCAATGCAAATCAACTCCTAAGTCTCCAAAGATAGACTACACATCCGGGGCCTTACCAACGTTCGATAATCTGGAATGAAGTTGACATGTATCGCGGATGTCCACAGACGTTATTATTCACTTACCACCAGGTGGATGCAGACATGCTCGTCTGCCACTTTCTTTCTATAAACAATCGTCTGTGGTACTTAAATGGCAAACAAATCAAAGCAAAAACTAGAAATATTTGAAACAGCAGCATAAACACAGAGTAATAATTAGGTAGGTACATTGTAAACAATCTCCAAACACTTGCCTATTAATGTTTTAACAAAAGGTAAGCGATTATTCATATACTTATACTAAACTTTGTAATTTATTTACTTACTTTTTTTGTACTAAATATATATTTTTTTGTACTTTTTGTACTAAGGCGGACTTAGTGCCCTAAGGCGTTCTCTCTACCAGTTGACTGTTGGTTGAATGTGAAAAATTTAAATGTCTAACCTTTTTAAATGTATGTGTGAATTCAGTGAGTATGAATAATTGAATAATAAATGAATATAATCAGATACAGATCACCCAATTTTATCATGCAAGAATGCCTTGATTTTTCCCCCCAAAAGTCAAAAGTGTTCTCATCATTCTTGTCACTGGTTTTATCTTCTCTTATAACGAAATATATAGTATTTTATTTGTAACAACCCGGAGCTATATGTCCACATTTTCGACATAAATATGTAGCTAGAATGTAACAACTTCAGAGGCAAATGTACTAGACTTCCAACTCGAGTCAGTGCCACTAGAGGTCGTTAACACACGATGGTGCTCTTAATATTCGCCACTTCAAAGAGTATAAACGGAGCAAATAGTTAAAACCCGTATTACACTCGCGTTGATATATAAACACCGAAAATATACCTTCAAGGATCATGATTCAGGATATAAAACACGTATTTTAAAAAGAAATATTATTTTTATGAATTATATAAAAGCATAAACATTGTTTTTATTATAAATTATAAAATGTTTAATTTCATTAGTTTTTATGTTAGCATCATTTGCAATTGTAGCTTAAAAAAAGCATTAAAGTTCGGCTTGGATACGTCTACTCTAGACTGTGGCTCTAAAGTAGCATCTTTAAGAACAGAGGTTAATAAGATTCCGATATCTATATTCAAGTACTAGTTACGAAAAATAACAAGTATTACTAAACACATCGAGAGATGGAATAATACTACATACAGACAGACACGGGAAGCCTAGCCAGCAATAAATTCCTCACGAAGCAACATTTTTAAGTAGACATAGGCAATTTACGTAAATAAGAATTTTATTGTTTCACCAGACACTGACTGTTCAATAAGCAATCATTATTTTTATTATAGGATCAAGATGCATGGAGGGTAAGGAAACAGCAGCCCCTGCATTGCTGACGTGCGAGGGTGTGTCGGCACATGGGGCAAACATCATCGACACTCCAGAGCTATTCCTGGATGCCTTAAGGTATTTCTGGAGACAACTGCGGTGGTTAGTGTTGCTGAAATCATTGGACTTCTTATACCAGGAAGAAGTGGGTAAGCAAAGTTGTCACCAAACTTGACTAGGAGCGGAAACACCAAGACGAAAATATGAGATAGTAGATAGAAATCTTTATTGCACACCAAAATAAAAGGAGACAAAAATAGATATTACTTTTGTAACACATGAAATGCACAAAAGGCGGTCTTATCGCCACCGGCGATCTCTGTCAGACAACCTTTCGTCAGAGAGGAAATATTTTAATCACAGGTAGGTGGTGAAGAAGATGCACTACATAGAAACACAAGAAATATTCAAAATCCTACACGTAGGGCAATTTTTAAATTATATGTCCCCAACATAAAATCTTAAGTATCTACCTAAATGTCGTAACTTCCTTCCAAAACTATAAACACCTATCTAACGCCCACACACACGCGGAAACGTTATAAAATGGACTCTTTACGGTGCTAGCGCCATGGCAATAAAATATATACCGGTTATGGGATTATGAAAGTCTTATGTTTACTTGTTTAGAATATTTTTACCAAAAATATGCTGTGTGAATAGCCGCGAAAAACATTTTTATGCATTCGATATTAAAGTTAAATTAGTAAAATGGCGACTGATGCAACATGTATTCATAAAAATAATATCGAATAAATAACTATTTTAGAAGTCTCACATAATAAATCATAATTTGATACCTTAACAAAATGTACTGCCTAACAAAGGTAGTATTTGACAAGTTAAAAATCGTCAGGAAATAAGTGATGAAAATAATTAGCTTCAAGACGATTAAAAAGAAAGTCTTCTTAACATGTATCCAGAATCAACATTTGGCCAGATATTGTCCTAGAATAGCTAATATTATCTACAATAGGTTTACTTTCTGGAAAAAATCAGATATACAAATACGTATATGTCTAGCTCGCTGTGGCGCGTGCTAATTTGCATCTAAGACGGCGAAAAACTGCTCATATTTCAGTAGGGAACATTCGGCGCGTGCGTCTCGTCGAGCCTAATAACGACTGATTTCAGTAAAAAAAGGGTCCACTTGGCGATGTCAATAGGAGCAGCTTATATTATTATATTATAAGAAGAGCTATGACAGCTGACATAAATCTTTAACAACTAGAAATATCATTTTTTCTATTTTATTGTTATGTTATTATGACTTAAGATAGAAAGGGTTTTTACATGAAATAAATTAGGTACAGAACTGTCTGCATACTTCCTATAATATCCGTACAATGAAATGTAGAGCAGTACAAGCTTACAAAACAGAAGTTTAGGCACAACACAACACATAATTAAGTATGTACTTAGATAAGTGTAAATAACTATGGGGTGAATAAGGCAGTACACATTTGAGACTGTAGTTTCCTCCCAAGTATCATAGCATAAATAGACAAAGTTCACACAAAGTTCTTGATTAAGTTCTTAGATTATTATATATATTTAGACATATTAGACAGCATGCACCTGCTTTCATTGGGCAAGAAGTAAATACCCGGTTTTAGTTGGATGGTGCTAAATGGAAATAAGGAGCATTAGATGCTTAAAAAGGCAAGGCTAAAGAATGTTTAAAAATTTATCATACTCATAGTAAAGAGAAGGGGGGATAAGTCAAATAACTTAAGAGAACCTTTGGAATAGAGCCTTCTATTGTTAGAAACCAGTCAAAACTGAGCTCATGTGTACTGTTAAGTATTGATAGCTAATAAGGACTTAATATAGTCCCAATGATTAAAGTAGCACATTAATGCTAATGGAGTTGGGAGTTGGAGACTGTACAAAATATATTTTTCAAACATGGGTATGTACTGTATTATGTGAATAGCTATTGAGTGAAAAGGGGTGAGTCTGGGGGGATGTCTGGGCGAGCGGCTGACTGATTAATTTAATTTAGAGTTTCATGTTGGCAACATTGTTTGTTGGGTAACCAATTAGCAGGTGTATGGGCTTTTAGTAGTTGGTGGTTTAAGTTAATTAATAAAGTATAATTTAATTAGAATTATTATTAAGCAGGAGTTGAATAAAATATTTAGGTATATGTAAAATAATAAAATTGCTTGTAAAAACAAATATTTTATGTCAACAATACATATACAGAGATTCTTATTTAATTTTTAAGTCATTTGAAAGTGTAAGGTCCTTTTCACCACCTCCGGATACTTTATCAGAAGGTATCTGAAAGTCAGTTATACTTTATCAAAAAGTCAGTATAATTTTATATAGAAGAATCAGATCTGAATGTGTAAAATAAATGCATATGGTAAACAAAAAGCTTTAATTTTAGATGTTCAGACCTAATATATAAAATGTGTACAAAATGTACTAGTTTAAAGTCAGTATCAGCTAGATTTAATTGCTTGTTAATATTGTTAATAGTTACTTTATCAGGAGGTGGTGAGAAAGCCCCTTAAAAAGTGCTTTACAGACTTCTAATCTGTACTAGTGACACAAAGTGGGTATAATGATGTCCTAGTTAAACCAAATATAAGCCTATAGTTGATCTGCATTACCTTTCTTTCTTAAAAGTGAAAAAACTTAAAAAAAATGCTGTCTCTCTCATTAATTTAGATTAGATAAGTATACCAAAACACAAATAATCAACATGGAATTTACTCAGGCTGTATTCTAAAAGATGTTAAAATTTAATTATTAAAAGTTTAATTAAGGTAGGTAGCTACATATTTTCTATCTGCTTTAATACAGAAAGAAGCATGGCATACAATAATTGCATCAAATAGTGAATTTAACACAAATTTGGAACAGCTCCAATTAAGAATGGAATTTTGGAACAGTTCCAATTTCTAGACAATCTGTCACAAGATAATCAGTAAGAGATGTGCACATTTATTATCTCACTACCTGCAGTTTTCATAAAACTACATGAATCATGTATAAAATGTCTGTGTGAATATTTTCTGAAACAATTTAATTAGGAATGAGTGTGGTTTGTATGCTCTGCTCATAAAAAGGGGTAGTTTTTCACCGGAGAGGGTTTGAATATATTGATGTAAAGACATTCATAAAGAGGTTTTATAGGTGTGTATTTATATATCTACTGTATTTTCTGTATTGCCTATCTATGCATTAGGCATTTAAGTTATTAATTAGACATTATGTGGTCTAGTATAGTTAGGTATTCAATAATATATTTTATAACTAGAACTACTGGAAGTATAGTGACAAGAAGTTTTGTTTACACTAGGTTTCTATAATTATTTTTAGTTGCCTTAATCAGCTACAATTCTCGGACTTGTAATAAGTTTGTGAATTAGATATTACTTTAGATGGGTATAAATAATATACCCATCTAAAATAACTATACTAAAATTAACTATACTATCTATACTAAAATAATACATAATAAATTTTTATAAAGAGCATGTAATAAATTAGCACCTAATAATAATTAAAATGACGCCTAATAATAATTCTTGTAAACAGCAATGGATAACGCTATTGCAGACTGCGTTACAAATTATTTGCGGATTGTATCCCAGTAATGCGCGATAATCCACCTACAAAAATCTTCAATAATTAAATTACTAACTTACTGGAATTTCGCACATTCATTTTATAAATAATATACATACATTAATACATTAGAAGTCAAATGAAAGTTGTGATTATTTATAGTCGTAGAAAACAGGCAGCTAACGAACCGTTATCGATTTAGACCGATATGACAATAAATAATGCGGCCGGGACGCAATTACAACACTTACAACAAAAATATACATTATTATGCCTATAAATAACAAGATATTCAAACAATGAAATAAACGAGAACATAAATAAAATATAAAAAACGAAAAGGCAGCAGCATTTATTTATAACAACTTACCAGCAGCAACTGTATCACTCAAGTCGAATTTCACTGGTTTAGGGAACTCCCTCAACTTGCGACCACTTAGTTTTAATTCACCACTCAAGTAGGCATCCTCTAGAATTCTTTCTAACGATTTCGTCAATTGACTATGAATATTATTGTGTACATTCATGTTTACACTTGCACTTAGGCCTAACACGGCCATATTCTTTTCAACTAAATTCAAACTGACGAAATTTGACTGAAATGTTCATTGCTACCAACATAATGACACTAACTGCTAACTTCAGTGTGTCCAACCAGAAATATTTTATTATCTGTTCCAACATATTGTGTAATGTAACACTGAGAAGTGCTCAAATATTTAAATTTATTCTTGCAGAAAAACAATGAGCCGCCTCTGTTAACTTATCTGTGTTTTATCATACTCTTAGTTTTAACTGCCACAGAAGCAACAGGTAAAAGGAAGCGAATAGATGGTAATTAATGGTAATCTTCAGACCGAAAAGAAATAGTCAGCTTACCCGTCATTCGTGTTACACTCGAGAGATTATGTCAATGGGTTTACAGTTTTTTGGCTAGACGGATCATTGAAGTTGTTGCCGATGGTAGCTGCTCCGATACGATGTCAAATAATGCTTTTTTTATAGACTTGGGCGGACGAGCAAGCGGTCCCACGTGATGGTAAGTGTCACCGCCGCACAGTGGGACAGAACCGTGCGTACCGTCTCAAAAATAGCTTTTCGTAATGTTCTATATTGAATATTTTGTTAATGCATATGTCTAACTGAATGTTCAATGCATATTATATAGCAGTTGAAATACACTATTTCTCATTTTTTGTATTAGAATAAGGCTTGCAAGTTGACGCTCAAAATTATGTCAATTATGTAGAACACAATTCCACCAGTTTACATGGTCATATTTGCATTACTTTACCAGCAAATTTGTAAGTGTGATATATGGTTAGAATGGTGATGAAGTACTCTATTTAAAAATAATTTAAGTGAACCATTATGTGAAACCTGGGGAGGTAAAGAATTTTTATTTCAGGACCTAATATTCTATCCTTATTAGAAACTTTGCATAGACTTTTGACAGTTAGCGGTGTCTGCCCATGTCGTAATTTTGATAGCATCGTATAGAGCAGCTAATGTTAAAGGTAGGGCAAAAAAAATTGAGTGCCCGAATCTGCCCCCCTTGAAATGAAACTAAAAATGGCTAATGGGGAGAAAATACAAAATATTCCAAAAATTATTTTAGTTCTGATTAATGCCATTTTTGGATATTTAGATCACTTTTGACCTTTTTTTCTTAAACAATATTATCTATTTACTCAATCTTTAGGTAAAGTGGGAGTTTTGGGTAATGTATTAGTATGTAGTATATTTTTTTTATCGTGCGGTCAGATGTGGTTAATGTTTTGTTATCACTGTGTGAATTACATGTTTCTCATATAGTTTATGTATTTCTCTATCGCGGTGAAGGAAAAGGGAGCAAGTGGTATCTAGTTATAGTTGTTAGTGTACATTATCAGTACCTACCTACTACTAACCACCTTCATAGATAGTGGTTAGGAACTTGATAATGACACTAGATAGTAATATTTTTTCACACGAAATTTCAGTATAAAAGTTATTGATTTACGTTGTCATTTACCAGTACTTTAGTGTGCTTTAACATAATATAGTCTTCACCAACCTCGGTAAAAAAAAAGTAGTTAAAAATAAAAACAAAATGAGTGAATTTGTTGTGCCTCGACGAGTATTATGCGAATTTTTTATTGGCCATGGAACAAAATCAGAAGATATTCAAAAATACTTAGAACAACACCACCATTTGTCGTCTGAAAAAAGTGAATTAATTGTGAAACGTATTCAAAAAACGCTTATAACAGCGTTTAACGATCGGTGGACCAAATCTAACCGAACTAAAGAACGTTTCTTTAGTAATAATATATCGTGGTTAGACGGTGAATTTAAGGTACAATTCGAAGAAGCACCGATGGATATTACACCTACAACATCTGAAAAACGTGGACGTCCACCAAAGTTTTATGAAGATCTATCAGAGAAATCGAAAAAAAGAAAGAATATGGAATTGGTACAAGAATATGGACTCGAGTATATACATAATGCATACGTTCAAGGATTGCGGGCTGAAGGAGAAATCGAAGAAGCTACTGTTGTTTCAATGATGCGGAATTGTGAAAGAAATGAAAAAAGGATCATGAAGGAAAAATTATTGCATGAAAGTCGCAATGGAACAGATTTTACGGTGGATGAAGCTTTAAGTATGTTTGCAGATTTAGATCTTTCGAAATCACAATACGGATTTCTTCGAGCAAGTTTGATTAACAAAAACTTCGACATATTGCCATCATATAATATACTGACGAACGCCAAAAAACTGTGTTATCCTCCACTATCCAGCATTCAAATAACCGATATAAGTGCTAAAGTAAATCTACAAGATTTGCTGGATCACACTTGTGCTCGCATCTTAAAGATTGAAAATGTTTACAACCCAAGAAGAAAATCTCTTAAATTGTTTACCAAGTGGGGATGTGATGGTTCATCGGGGCAAAGCGAATATAAACAAGTTTTAACAGATGAGAGTGACTTAGTCTCAGATACAAACTTATTTATAGCGTCTTTGGTACCAATAAAGCTGACTGACACAGAAACACATGAGATAATTTGGCAAAATCCGGCTTGTTCTTCTATTCGTTATTGCCGACCAATCCTGGTGGAACTTGCAAAAGAAACGCCCGAGAAAACCCGATCAGTGGTTGGTGATATTCGGGGTCAAATTAATAATTTGCAAACATCAAAGATACACAAGGAGACGCAGGTAATTGAAATAAGTCACGATCTATTTCTAACTATGGTGGATGGAAAAGTTACACAAGTTCTTACTGACACAAGTTCTGGAGCTGTATGTACAGTGTGTGGGGCTAAGCCAAGTGAAATGAATAATTTGGAGAAGATTGCATCAAAGCCAGATAATATAAATGCTTACGAATACGGTTTGTCTACGTTACACGCGTGGATCAGGTGCATGGAGCTAATTTTACATATTTCATATAACCTTTCATTTCAAAAATGGGCTGCGAGAACTTCGGAAGATAAAAAAAGTAAAGAAGACAAGAAAAAGCTTGTACAAAGTTTGTTTCGAAGCCGGATGGGATTGCACGTTGATAAGCCCCGACAAGGAAGTGGAAACAGTAATGACGGCAATACAGCTCGGCGTTTTTTTGAGAACTACTACTGCGCTTCAGAAATTACAGGGGTTGACGAGGAACTTATTAAAAGGTTCTATGTTATTCTGCAAACCATGGCATCCGGTATTGCTGTAAATCCAGAAAAATTTGGTGAATATACTCGTGCAACCGCACAACTGTACGTAACAAAATATATGTGGTATAATATGCCTTCTTCAGTACATAAAATCTTAATACATGGGGAAAGTATAATAAGACATTTTGCTGTTCTGCCCATTGGTCATTTATCTGAGGATGCCCAAGAATCGCGTAATAAAGATTACAAAAAATTCAGATTGCATCATGCTAGAAAATGCTCTAGGTCCGCAACAAACGAAGACGTATTTCATGGTCTTCTATTTACGTCAGATCCTTATATATCAAGTATCAGAAAACCATCAGTCACTATATCCAAGAAATTGTTAGAGGAAGCTAAGAACCTCTTAGCTATTTAAATCGAAATAATTTCGTACATTATTTGTAAAACATATTTTTGGAGTGGGTTATTATATATTTGTCATTTATTTAAATGTAAGATTCATATGTAATATAAAATAACATAAAATAGGTTTATTAATATCATAAAACTGTAAAATTATAATTCAATAAGTTAACCAAACCATGGTTTAATATTAAAATAATACATTTTTATTTTGTTTTATTTTGTTTTATATTATTTATTAAACATTTGACAATGATACATTCATTATTGGATTGTATGTACTCTGGAGACACTACATACCAAATTTCAGCGATTTACTTCAATCAACAAAAAAGTTACAGATTTTTGAGACGGTACGCACGGTTCTGTCCCACTGTGCGCCGCCCATGGACACTTGCAACACCAGCGTCCATGGTTACCACTTACCACTGGTTCAGCATCCGTAGAGACGTTGTCTCTCTGCATTTTCTAATGCCTGAATCATGGAGAATGTTCTGAAGAGCTGATTAATTTGATGCCATCTTCGGGTTTTAACCATTAAACCGCTAATTATCGCCGTGTGGTTCATCCGCACTGCCTTGACATAGTCGCTGCGTACAGTGCGGTGAAAAAGACACTTTATACCGCAAACCCGAAAGTTGTGGAATGGACTACCACTTACCAGCTACGGTAGTTATGTTACGCTATGATATTAAAAGGCTCTTCAAAAGAGGGGTAGGGAGAGAGTGCACGCTCCCATGGTAGGCCACTACAAGCGATCTTTCGATCTTCAGCTATTGCCGTATCGGTGACTTTTTTTCATCCGTTCGTCAGTTCATTTCGTCTTAGGCCCCATGGCATCGTATATTACGTTTGTTAATAGGCTATATGATAGGTTAATAGGTTTTCTTTATGCTATATGACCGCAGTTTATTTCTTTGTATCGGATTAAATTTCCTCTCCTTTGACTCCAAGCAACTTAGAAGGATAACAACATAAAAACTCCAAGCAACTTAAAAACGAAACGAAGAAGGTTTATTGCTAGCAACATTGACTCTTGCACTGAGTACCAACGTTGTAAAAATAAATGTCAAATTGACATTGACACAAATTTAACCTTAATCTTTCCATATTCACTTCACTGATAATTTTATGAAATAATCCATTAATAATGACTATTTATAAGATATTACGCGCTGCAAATATTTTAAAACATAGAAACAAATCAAGTCTGTCACAAATTGAGGTAATATTTTCAATTTGTATAGAAATATCGACGTCTATAAAACTCCCATTTGTCCGATTATTCTTTACGTAATTAACTTCTATCATTTGAATTTAAATATACACAGTTGCGAATGTTTTGTTAGATCTTAGCGATAACTTAACCCAAAAAATCTACTTTCTGTTTCAGTCATTTGCTTCATACGTAAAATATGCGGAACATAAAACTCTTGAAAGGATTCGAAATATCGGTATTTCAGCCCACATAGACTCTGGCAAAACCACATTAACGGAACGGATATTGTTCTACACGGGGCGAATAGATGAAATGCACGAGGTTAGTTCACATTTATTACTTTTTAAAAAAAAATATTGAGAGGATAAGCGTGAACGCTGCAGTCCCGCAGCCGCTGAGTGCTCACGACGGGCCAAGTCACTCCTCTCTCACAGAAGACTACCGTAAAATGTACTGCATTTCCCTACTTTATCTTACTTTCCTAATATGTGTTTTAGTAGTGAGTCAGATATGCTAGAACCCATTCCCATCCATCTGTTCCCATTTTCCCAACACTCCAAATTCATCCCTAAACCTCCAAAGGTAGGCAAGCCAATCCTATGCTCATTTTGCATTTGTTTAGCTTCCTCAAAATGATAGAATTTTGAAAAAAAAGGCCAAGAGGAATCCTATGCTCATTTCACATTTGTTTAGCTTCCTCAAAATGACAGATTTTAGAAAAAAAAGTCTAGTGGTTTTTGAGACTACCACTTACAAAAAAAAAAAACAGTATAATATTAAAAAAATAAATTGTATTATAAAGAAATATAACCACTTGGATAAATTCAATTTAATATTATGATTAACCTAACAGGTAAAAGGTAAAGACAATGTTGGGGCAGTCATGGACTCCATGGAGCTCGAACGTCAAAGAGGAATCACTATACAATCAGCTGCTACCTACACAATATGGAGGGACCATAACATCAACATCATTGACACACCAGGACATGTAGACTTCACTGTTGAAGTAGAAAGGGCATTACGAGTTTTGGATGGAGCAATTTTAGTTTTATGTTCTGTGGGTGGAGTTCAAAGTCAAACATTGACGGTAAATCGGCAGATGAAGAGGTACAATGTACCATGTTTGGCTTTTATTAACAAGCTTGATAGATTGGGGGCTAATCCTGAAAGGTACATATGTCAAACATTTTCAATTTTGGTATGTAAATGTTTATATTTTTCTATTGTATACACAATACTTTTATTTGTGGACAAAGGTACACAGCTGGGAATATTACAATGAGCGTTTCTCTATGTACCACTGTGTGGATATACAAACAATACATAACAACAAGCAAATAAGTATGTAATAATTATCAGAATATCAGTAAATCTTTGAAGTCTGATCAATATAATTTACATGAATATTTTGGACCATCTTTATTGTAACTTTTTAAACTTTCGCATTTTATACACATTTCATATTCTCAATTTGTGACAACGGCTGGTACAACCTATGCCATAACGTCAGTAGGAATAAAAGGTATACAAATACTTTATATGCGTACAGATCCGAAGTAGAATATAAAACACGTTTATTGTATCTACAAGTCCAACCTCACAACCTCACAAACCCAAAATTATACAAAAAATACAAATGTGGGACCCCAGCGACCCACATTATTAAATACATCTTTTTGTTTCTATTGAAATCTTTATTAATTGGTTCATCTTGTCTTAAAATTATCTTCCAATATTGTTCCAATTCCAATTTCTTAATATGGCCCCATCGAGATTTCGATGATTCTGCCAATGTCAAGGTTGAATGAAACAGTAAAAAACATTGAGAAAAAGATAAAAACATGCAGAGATTATGCTGATTCCAGTTGAGCTCACTAAAACAAAGAATACTTAAATTTATATAAGTACATAAGAATATAACATCAAATTATATCTTGAGAAATTTGGGTTGACTCAATTGACTGTCAATAGCTTTTTTAGAAGAAAAGTATAGATATAGAACTCTCACTGATTTTTTATACAATATATTTATAGAAAATAAACATAAAAAGATTTTTTAAATTTATTAGAAAGTTGGGTAAATATGAGCTTGGAAATACTTGAGATGGCCAGCTATCGCTTAAGCATGAATTAGTGACGCTATTGTGTTAGTGGTGTCTACAACTCAGTAATTTTTCTAGATATTTTTATTTAGACCAGTGATATATTGTCTAGTATCAATTGATATACATATTTATTATTAGTGACATCAGCTGTTTTATTATTATCATTCTTTAAAAGTATCTCATTGTGTATATTAGGTTACATACCAAACATTGCATATCATATAACACTTTATTTTAAAGAAAATGCCTGTATTTAATGATAGGATTTATAAACAGTGCAAGATATTATTTACTGATTATAATTTAATCACTTTTAATTATATTTAAATTTCAAATTTATTTACAGAGTATTGAAACAATTGCAATCTAAATTGAAGCATAATGCCGCCTTCCTCCACTTACCAATAGGCCTTGAGAAGGAATGTCAAGGAATTCTAGATCTTGTTGAAGAGAAAGCTATTTACTTTGATGGTGAATATGGTGAGACAGTCAGATTGGATGAGGTGCCTAAAGATAGAAGAGCAGAAGTTAAGGAAAGGAGGCATGAGCTTATTGAACACCTGTCTAATGTTGATGAGTCTTTAGGTAAATATGTGAATGTAATCCAAAATGAACCCCTATAAATGTTGCAATTTTTGTTAGTCCATAGTTTCCTTGGTGTGATGCAAATTATGTACATCCTGCAATTTTTTTTATATTATCTAATGTACTTTTCGCATGATTACAAATGTTTTGTGTACATATTATGGTTACATATGATTTCTCTATCTGTACTGCAAAATTAACGTAAGCTTATACTAAAATTAAAGATACATAAAATCTAGAATAACGGTGGCAAGCCACAATGATTACGAAAAAGTGTACACAGCTACCCCACCATCTTGGTATGAATTTAGTGCACAATTCTTATTAATTTGTATGTTAGGTTAGCGGCTCTCATTGGCTAACCGTTAGCCAATTAGAATAAATGTTGATTTTGCCCCTGATTCATAGCGCATGTGTTAAAAATAGTATATTATGTAAAATATGTGTACAATTTATTATTTTTTGTCCTGCAATTTCTTGTGATTCTTCTTGTAATTAACTTCAAAGTGTGTAAAGAAAGACAGTGCTGTAGCTGAAAGTATGGATTTGTCATTACATTTTTGTATTGTGGTGGATAATGCTAAGATGTTCATCTATATATTATTGTAGTAAAGTGTTCATCTAATATGGACAGATATTACATTTGCAGGTAGTTTTAAGATAGCACCTGAACTCAAATGACACTGCAGTACCACCTGCTTCCGCGGGACATACTATTACTATCTGTCATTAACAAGCTCTACCAAGCCATTATAAAAGAAACCCTTTTTCAGGTGAGCTATTTCTTGAAGAAAAGATACCAACCGTCGACGACATAAAGAAAGCCGTTCGCCGAACTACCCTCAAACGAGTATTCACACCTGTTTTACTAGGCACTGCATTAAAAAACAAAGGGATCCAGCCTTTACTTGACGCGGTTTTAGAATACCTCCCACACCCAGGGGAAGTCGAAAATACCGCCATCTTGAATGAGAAGAAGGGTTCAGAAGACCAGTACATAGTGCTGGACCCAGCGAGGGATGGTCAGAAAGCTTTTATTGGCCTCGCTTTTAAATTGGAAGTGAGCAAGTTTGGGCAATTGACTTATTTGAGGTGTTACCAAGGGATTTTGAAGAGAGGAGATTATATTTTTAATGCTAGGACTGGAAAGAGGGTAAGAAACTTTATCACTAATTTGCAATCTTTTTTATTTGCAAGTTATTAACTCAAGATTTTAAATATTTCGAGCATTGTATTACTTTGGATTTGCAGTTAAAAAATTAAATCTTTCAATGTTCGATTGCTTTAGATAAATATATTTTAGCAATAAATTTCATCTCAACATTAAATTTTTAAACTATATCTTGTAAACCAGTTGATTTTGACTTATTCCCTGCATGCAGATTTTTATTCAATAATTTCGTAGCTACACATAACAGTTTGTTAGTAGCAAAAGAGAAAAAAATATTAAACACAGGATTAAACAATATTCAGTAGTAAACCAACACAGTAGTAGTAGTAGTAGTAGTAGTAGTGAAAATGTGGTATCACAAATGATAGTAGAAATTACCTAGCTTAAACAATATACTTTAATTAAAGAATATAGAAACGTCTCCTCGAGGATTCTTTTGATCACGTTTCCTACAATTTATTTCATGTGTAAAAAACAATTTTTGTAGGTAAAAGTCTCTCGTCTCGTCCGAATGCACTCTAGCAATATGGAGGAAGTGAACGAAGTGCTCGCTGGCGATATTTTCGCATTGTTCGGCGTAGATTGCGCCTCCGGAGACACTTTCGTCAATGACAACAAGCTGGAACTATCAATGGAATCGATACATGTTCCAGACCCGGTGGTGTCTATGGCGATTAAACCTAAGGATAACAAGGATAGAGATAACTTTTCGAAGGCTGTTGCTAGGTAAGACTATGGTTACATAGTGACTTTCTTGACAAATTAATTTATTTTCCATATAAAACGGCAATTCATAGAAGGAACTAATATAAATAGTTGTATTTGCAATAAATAAATAAATATACAGGGTTAAATAAAAATACTTTGCACCCTTACTTACTTACTTGCAAACAACGTTTGTTTTACGACTTCTTTTTTAACTAGATATGTTACTAAAAAAAATATTTAAAAAAACATTAAGTCTGACATTATTACTCTGTACTACTAACTATATGCTACTACGAACGGCAACGCCGCACGCTATTCATAAACAGTTGCTAATGGAACCGCTACCATTAGATCTGTGTAATTTTGTGGAAATATCTACATCTATGTAAATCGGTATGAGTGTGTGTACGCGCTGCGAGTGAGTGAGTGGTTTGTGTGAAAAAAGGTGCTGAATTTTAAAAACTCGTAAAACAAAAATTGTTAGTTTTCACGAAAGAAATTCAACGTTAAGATTATGCAGGTATATTTCATTGCTGTATTCCCTGTATTGTAGTTGGTAAGCGGAGAAAAATTTTGGCAGAAAATCTTTGCTAACTTTTGTAGCTTTTTTTTCTCTTATATGCCAAAAGCTCAATTAGCACATTGTGCTAGTCTCAAGTTTTCTTCGCAATTAACAATTTCAATGTCTAAAACGTATCCAAACAATGTCCAGTTCCGTTGATGTAAATCAAGAGTCGTTCAGTAAAGTGATCTACTGAGGACAGAGATTGACTCCTGCTTGGTTATCATAAACATTACGCACAATTACATTATATTACTCTTAGATGGCTATTAAACCACAAAACACATAATTTTTTTTAATAAATAATCAAACATAAACTCAACTTCGTTTCTCGAGTTCCCTTCATAAAGTCGTTTTGTAGCTTTAACACTGATAACTATTTCGATACTAAATATTTATCACAAGTAGTGGTTTATTTCATAGGGTAATCGAAATTTCAATCATTGAGGATGTGTCAAAAGTATTCTCGAAGATGGAAACTGGATTCTGCTAATTATTCAGAATTAATTATATATAATTAATCTAATTAACATCGGTCGAAATCAACAAATATTTATGAATCATGAGAAGGTAACACTATACGCTCTAATTTGACGCCAGTAACAGGTGTAATTCACTTTAGATTTACCTCTGTCGGATCCATAATTGTTTAACTGCTCGTCATCCCGAGACACCTGAGTTATAATGGACGATGCGTCCATTTAAACATTTGTTTTGGGCCCTAATACAAATGGCAAAGAAGTTTTTATAAAATTTTAACACCATAAAACTATTTTTTATCTCCCTTCTATGTAATAATTAATCTATTTTGCTCTGTAACTCTTCAGGTTCACAAAAGAAGATCCGACGTTCCAATTCTGTTATGATGCTGATAATAAAGAGACTGTCGTTTCTGGAATGGGAGAGTTGCATTTGGAAATCTACGCACAACGAATGGAGAGGGAATACAACTGTCCCGTCGAGCTGGGAAAGCCTAAAGTCGCGTTTAGGTAAGGTATATATATCCAAAGGTTTAAGGTCACAAAGTTCGCAAATTGTCGTTTATTTTTTTTCTGGTATCTATACATATCTGTACATAAATATTTTTTGAAAAAAAGTGATAGCAATAGTAGATATGAATAAATAGAGTCCAAAACAACAATTTTCAGAATGTTTGTCTGTCTGGCTGAACGCGCATCACATAAAAACTACGCGACGGAATTTAATAAAACTGGGCATAGTTATAGCTTATATGCCGGGTTAACAATTACTCTACTTTTAATCCAGATCCATTATAGAGTTCGCTGGCACCGCTATTTAAGTAAACTTTACTTTATGTATTTATGTCTCGCAAGTCAAGTTTGTTAGTAAATTTTGTAGCTTCCGGTTGAAGTTTCAAGTTAAGAACGAACTTTACTTTGCTGATTTTCCACCTTAATCACAGATTTTATAAAAATAAATGCCTTGTACGCCCTAAAAATATTTTTATGTACATACATATTTTAAGTACCTATGTGGCCTCCATTTGACGACTCATCTACCTCATCGGTTATTGGTCTTGCTACAAATATGATCTGCCCGGTGCTACTTTAGCAGGCTGATTCTACGAGTTACAGTTCTTAGTTCTTTGGCGAATCTCTTCATTCCGGATTTTATCCCGCAAAGAAGCTAGGAGTATAGCTCCTTAGCTCGGTGAGCGTTTTTAAACTTATGGATTAGGCCTATTGTTAGAGGTCATTTAAAATAAAGTATTCATGTAAATGAATACAATTTCCAGAGAAACCCTAATGTCACGCTGCGCGTTCGATTTCCTCCACAAAAAGCAATCCGGCGGTGCCGGTCAGTACGCGCGAGTTACCGGCATAATGGAACCATTACCACCACAACAAAATACAGGTAAAAAACCTTCAGGTTCATAATGCCCACTTCCTGAAATGTCCATTTTCCAAAACGTCCATTTCCCAAAATGTCTACTACCCAAAACATCCTTTATTACTTTAAAGATTCTTAAAAATAATAAATTAATTTTAAGATTCTTAACAGATATTAGCTGAGTTTAATCCTAAAATAATGAAATAGACATATGAGGTCATTTTCTGTATCAACATTATCAGACTACTTATAATTGTCAAGTACATTAAACGCATTATTTCGTAGAGCAATGACTACAATATAAGTTGTGCAGAAGACAAGCACAGGACTAAAAACCCTGTCGAAGGCTACCACCGTACAATTAATTCGAAAATCCCAAGAAAACTATTTTTTTTTTGTATTCAATGTTATGAAAAAAGGAACCAAACATTACGACAACAAAATAAAGAGATGTTTGTTTTGATCGATTCAAGAAAAATCGAAGGATTGGAGACATTATTTTCAATGATAAATATTCGAAGGTATTAAAAAAACTACACCAACAATATACATATCTTCTTCTATTAGTGCCCTTTAAATATATATATATATTTTATAAATTGAAATGTTAGTCCGTTGTCCATTTAATAATACTTAGTTTGAGTTCGATTTTATTTCTGTTTTACTGAGATATAAGTAACTAGCTGCACCCGGCAGACGTTGTCCTGCCTGTGTATATTTATTTACCTCTGTATATAAAATTAAAAAAATATTCTGTTTTGCCGTCGGTATGATTTTTGCGATCGATTGAACGGTATGAAAGTTGATGTGCTGCAGCGCCATCTGGTGGCGAGTTGCACAGAATATTTAATAAATTATACTTAGAAGGGAGGAAAAGGGGTAGATGTTTATCTATGCAATGCTTGTTAAAAATATTATTATGATTGTGTAATAGGCGAGCAGCATTACTGCTCGTATGCCTATATCTTGTGTCAGCTGGTGTTACAATTTGGCCATGTCTTTTCTTCTGGAAGTCATTTGACAAATCTGTTTTTGAAATTGTTTATAATTTGCGATTCAATGATTTCTTGTTGTACTTCTTATTCCATATGTCCACAACTCTTGAACTAATGCTTTTGAATTACACGAACAATTATCAAATATGAAGATTTTCAATTATTTTTTTTTCAGTTGTCGAGTTCGTAGACGAGACAATCGGCACGAATGTCCCGAAACAGTTCATCCCAGGCGTTGAGAAGGGCTTCCTTGACTGCTGTCAAAAGGGCTACCTTTCGGGGCATAAGGTCTCCGGCGTCAAGTTCCGTCTTCAGGACGGCGCCCATCATATTGTGGACTCCAGCGAATTGGCTTTCTTTTTAGCTGCTACTGGTGCTGTTAAAGATGGTAAGATATTACTTATATTTAAACAAGCAGGAAATTAATTACATATTTACAAAAACAGAAAACCCGCCCGCGTCCATCTCCTGTCGGATGCAGACATAAAAAATAAAATATAGGAATGCAGTTTTATTTTTTTATTTTATTATATTATATTTATTATATTTGGGAAATACATAATATTTTACAAGAAATGTGTAATACATAATAATTATAATTTTTATTTGTATAAAACTTGGTACAGACACAGAATAATTGGTACAAGTACACAACACGCATTCCCTACACATGCTTCATAAAACCTACAAAATAAAATTACGTTCAGCTCGAGCCAAATTGAATCGTACGCGCATCGGAGAAAGACGATATAACACTGAACCGCTGTAAGTCACGCACACAGTGACATTCCGTGCGTTAATCGCAAAGGTTGTCGTCCATAATTATAATGGAATTAATTATAGTATAATAGTTTTATTAGTTTTAAAATAAAAATGAAAATAAAGTGGTATATCTACATACACAATGTGATGGTAGTTTTTAAACGCTTTTATTTGCGCGTGCGTCATAAAAAGCTCGCGGCAACATACTGAAAGAAACCCCTGCCCAGGGGCCCGCCGCTGTACGCATATTTTCGTACCTAAAGTGCGGAGTGGGCCAGGCCTGGTACAACGAACACGTGTTGTTGTACATACAAATATAATTCCTCAAGTTTTACCGTTACTGGTACGCACAATTTATAAATATTAAAATATCAAAACACTTATGCCTTTGATATTTTAATATTAAGCATTATATAATTACAAATTATATTACAGAAGCTTTACATAAAAAAAATAGAAACAGTTAGCCAAAAAGTTTACAATGAGCGGACAAAATATGACGGTATAATCTATAACTATTTTAAGATAAAAGTTGATATAAATCAATAGTTAATAATTAAATAATTGATAGATCAAAATAGATAAATTTGACATGAGAGAAAAAAATAATTGAATCTACAATAAACAGCAGAATTATATTTGGGAGAGTAACTCTTTGAGTCTAATTCTATACCTGGAGGGAGAGAGATGAAACATGTCTAAATCACAAAATTGTTAGTTATGTACAAGACAAGCTTTGTATGAACACATAATATATTGAAATAAATTGAAATTAAAAAAAAAACAAGTACTACATATTTAAACCAGAATACAATAACTGGTTTGTTCATTTTGCTTTATGAATTACTCTACTATTTAGACAGTTCAGTATCGGACTCAAAGCAGTCTGCACCAGGTCAAAACCACAGTCGGGTAAAAGATACTAAATGAACAGGAAATCATGATCAACTAAACAATTTATTTTTGAATAACTGCAATAAATATGTTTTTATTACTAGAATGTCATCACTCATCACCATGTCGACGATGTCTCCCATTCCTTTACTGTCATCAAAGAACCAAAACCTAAGTCCCCTTTAAATTTGCTACAATCGATTTTAATGGCCATTTAATTATTTCTCCTAAGATATTATATCTTTAACATTATTATCCGAAATATTATCGTATTCTTACATTTATGAACTTTTGTGTCCATTATTTGGATTCATTCCAAATCTTTGCAAATAAGAAATGTTAAATGCCCAGGTTTTTAAACATTATTCTTAGGAAACACCTCGATATCGTGGTTTTATTGATTGTAATGCAATAACATTTTCAATACATTCTTTTCAGTATTCAACGAAGGCGCTTGGCAAATTCTTGAACCGATTATGTTCATAGAAGTGGTTCTTCCAGATGAATTCCACGGCACAGTTATAGGCCAATTGAACAAAAGAGGAGGCATTATTACTGGTACAGAAGGTGCTGAGGGGTGGACTACGATATATGCTGAAGTACCACTTAACAACATGTTTGGGTATGCTGGTGAACTTAGGTAAGTTTTACACTTTAAAGTCGATATTAAATGACACTAAATTTACAGTTATTTTAAAAAAGCCTTATATCAACTTAAATAAAATCCAATCAAAATGAGCTTGTCATACAGCTCATTCAACGAGCCATTAGCTTTGCGGTTGTATGAGTGCAAATCTTATGTCTTGTTGCGTTACTATACCCATCGTACCACTAGTGGTTCAATCAGGTTTTTTTATTACAATGTAAAATCTAGTAGAAAATGCCATATTAAGTCCGCCATGTGTATTTTTTTCTATATGTGCTTAATTTACACATAGGCCAATGTTCATAAACAGAAATGTACTTTTATAGAAACGAACAAAAACAAAGTGGCAGACAAGCATATAGTCAGTCCACCTTTTGGTAAGTGGATACTGTCATCCATGGACATCTGCAAAACATGCTAACATCAGTCCAGAACGATGAATGTTGGCATGCTCCTCGATGCGCTGCCTACCTTTGGAGATATAGAAATGGATTTGGAAAATGGGATAGGATGGGATGTGAATGGGCTCTGGTATATCTCACTCACTACCGAAACACGTACGTACATTGGGTAAATAGGAGAAAGTGGGAAATGCAGTACATTTCAAGGTAGTACAGTTCTATGAGAGAGGGGTAATGTGGCCAGTTGAATGCACCCAGCGGCTGTGGGATGCATTCCCACAGCCGCTGGGTGCACTCTCCCCCTCCAAAGGGTAATAAACTAAAATGTCACCATATTTTAGTGATTTTATGTAATATTTCGAGTTAAAATTAAAATTAAAGTTAAAAGTTAATTGTAGTTATTTCTGTGTTGGATTGCGAAGTGTTCGTTATTATTTTGACAACAGCGGACTCCCGACGCGCGTTCTTTGAGTGATCATTATTTCAAATATAAATACTATGAAATTATAGGTAAGAAAAACGAATTCAAATAGAATTGTGGACGAACACAGTTTATATTCAACTAAGTAATAGTAATAACTAATAACAAATCCAGCATTTTTTTTAACCAGTTGAAATACGAATGTACAGTGTTCACACAAACCTTCCAGGTTTTAGGGTATAAAGTATACAAGTTGTCGTGTATTATTGTTTGGTATAAATAAAAAATATGTAGTGTCAAAGGTATTAATAAATATCCACCGTACCAGCAGTGGTTCGGTCAGTGGTACGGTGGGTTTGGAAGGATACTATCAAGCCAATTGGTAGTGCCCCTGCCTGCGGTGCAAAAGGTCCTGGGTTCGATTCCCGGCCCGACAATCATTTGTTTTAAGACAGTTGTTTGTTCGAGTCTGGGTGTTGCACGTGTTGTGTTCGTCTTTGTATGTGTCTATGGACCCACGACACGGCATCCTAGTATGGGATTGAGTGTGTTTATTTATTTAATTTTAAAATCAAGCCAGCACTGCCGTAAAGGTCATCGATTTGAGAATACATATTGGATAATGTTATACAAGCACTCTAGGGCAGATACGTTAGAGTCTAATAGTGGTCTATGTTGAGTAGCTAGTTCTCTTTAATTAGTTCTTTAATTCATGTTTTTTTGAAAATGGAACGTTTTTATTACGTAGTGCTTAAGTTTCAAATTCGACATTTTAATGAACCCCTCCTCATTTGCTTCACCCCCTCTAGAAGTTGCCAACCAGGTAAGAAGTTTGATAAGAACGTATGATGTGTCATCTAGTCTATTCCCATATCGATGCGTAAGACTTATAAAAATGTTATTTATTTTATATAACTTATTTCCTCAGGTCAATGACACAAGGCAAGGGTGAATTCAGCATGGAATACAGCCGCTACTCCCCATGCCTGCCCGATGTTCAAGAGCAACTCATCAGGAAATACCAGGAGGAAATGGGTTTACTACCGGATCAAAAGAAAAAGAAAAACTAACCGCCGAGTTCAACTTTAGATTAATTTATGTTATTTTAAGCGTATTAATTATAATAGTGTATAAATAATTTAAACGGTTGTTTTTATTGATACTAAGGACAAATAAACACCTATTTCAACTACATTAAATCACATAACAGTTAAAAAAATATATGTATGTAAAGAAAATATATTTCTTTTATTTGAGTTTTTCCGCGCTCCGCGCTGTCGGTAGTGCTATAATAGTGTCGGTAATAGAGGGTGGGATATAGGATGGCGTGAGGTGAAGACAATCGTGCGAACTGTCAAAATTGTAGGTCAACTTTAAGACTATTGTAAATAATAGATTGTAGTAAGGATTGAAGAATAAACATTATATGTCGTTACTTTGTATACCGAAGCAACACAATATAGTTAGTTTCATTTGACAATCCTTAAAGTGTGAAAATAATCGACATTATACATATGTATATACTAATCAGAGTCTAGGCGAGCTTAAACAGTCGACCGCGAGAGCGTTTACGACAGCGATAATTGTTCTACACACATTCACTAGAAGAAAATTACCGTCCATCACCACCGCGAACGGCACTGATAATTTACCTACACTATGACCATGTATTCCTCATCACCTAATTATGTTTACTCTTTTATCGGATATGCGATTTTTTAATTAGCTTATCGCGTATTTGCAATTCATAGTTTCAACGGATTAAGTCATGTGTAATAAATTAATATTGTACACAATGTACTGCAGTTACATACTAACTGATTGACAGATAGACAGACTGACTCCTGAACTAGGGTAGATCTGCATCTTAAGAGTCAGTACCTTCCCAATAAAATGTCTATAACTGGTCTAACAAACTGGTATTATTAACTGGTCTAACTGGTATTATCTGGTCTAACAACCATCAAATTAGATGTACAGTAGACACTTAATTAAAATGTACACTATTTAGAAGATTAAAAAGTAAATTAAAAAAAAAAATTAAAATGAAGAAAACAGTGCTGGCACAAGTCACAAATTTTGTATGTTAGAATATGTTGTGTAAATACGAACGGTGAGAATTATATTGTGTGTGTATGTGTGAATATTTATTTATGTATGTGTGATGTCATGATGTGGGTTTGAATGTGACTATTTCCGAGGGTAGAAAGTTGAGTGTTAACGAGTATAACACCTTCAGTAACTTTCCTATTTATAAATTGAATGTAAGATATTTTCTGCGCCTACGTCAAATTATTTAACCATGAAATAATAATACACTTAAACTTGTAATTGTTCAAATGCTTAATTTTTATTTTCGTATTAATTTTATTGTATAGAATAGGGCTTAAAGTCGCAGTGTCGTCGAAACAGCACTATACGCTCTAGGCACAGGGCAATAATCGATTCTTTTAATTCTAGAATGTTAGGGAGAATGGTTCGATGGAATCTCCTAATACATTCGTAGACTAAAAGTTTTCACACTGAAAGTACTTGCACCTTTTTAAGTACCTACTAGTTTCGGCGGATGTCGAAAAGGGAAATTAAACATGTCCTTTAAGACGGATGTTTGTGCACTTTCTACCTTTATCAAATAACTTTCTACTGCTCCTTCCCTAGAACATATGAAATAAGATCAATGCAAGGTAATCTCAAAATTCGACGTAACGTTGTTTGGTAGAATGTCGATATTAATATCGCCTGCAAGCATAATACGAGTATGTTCAGTGGAAATGTTTTTAGTACAGATTCCATTGACTCTAAGTATGTGTGAGGATTATAAAAACTAGGCAGTTTGTAAGAGCAAATAACTGTGTACTTGTCATTAATGTTAAATAAGAGACAGTTTCCTTCCTGATGAACCGGTTCATTCGCTGTAACTGATATGCTATCAAGAACATAGGCAACGACACCCATCGTTGTATATCATTTTTTTTAATATTTTGTGACATTTTTGTTTTGTTCTCTATGTCATATAGTACATACTGTAGTTTTGTATAAGAGGCGCTGTAGATTTATCATTGGAGCAACATTCTGTTAACAGCAAAATGTCAACTTGAACATCAAGCCTTGCCATTGCCATTAAATGACCTTTAATTTATTGTTTTTGCGACATTCGAAATGTATAAAAACTTAACAATCCCATGTATCAACTCGTATAGTTACTGTGGTATTCGCTAATAATAATTCCTAAGTGTGAAATTATATTTAATTAATATATTACCTTTCATCAGCCTGTCTCTCAACTTCTGGATAAAGGCGTCTCCCAAAGCTTGCCTCCACTCACGTTCTCATTGATCCACCTGACCGGAGAGCGTCTCAAACAGCGCTTCGAAATACTCCTGCGTACTGGACAAAGACTAGCTAGTAGACTAAGAGACTTGTTGCATTGAGCTCGTATTACGGACGCACTGCAAACAAGCTAGCTTTCGGTCACGTGACACATTGTAATCCACCCGCGTCACGTCTGATCGGTAAATTCGTCCTATCATATGGCGAATAATCGACCAGTTGAAGTATCAGAATATGCTGTTCAGTTTACGGGTGTAAAGTAGTAAACTTATATTGAATTGTTTCTTAGATAATCGAAGATATTTATCATGGTTACTCGTTTTAAAACAAAATGAAAGTAATTTAAAAGAAACACAATTGGTGTCCATTTTATAAATCCATTTATTCATAACACAAGTTTATCCAAAAACGTTACAAATGGCATAACAAACATATCCCATCAGGTACAACAATAATTGTTTTCAATTACAATCATGGTTATTTGCTAAGTTAATACTTAATAGACAAATACCTACATTGTCACGTTGACTTTCACTAATTTAGGCTTATAGGGACTAACTTACATATAAACATTAGATTCACCACACTTTTGAATGATTACAAACGTTTTTACGGTTCTCAAACAAGTTATTATTCATATTTATCCGATGTCTGAACAGAAAAAACGGCTTTGTTATACAACGTTGATTTTGCGGTTAGTATTACCCAAATGATTACTGAAGATACGGATAAAGAACTGTAAAGAGATTTGTAATCATTCAAACGCCCGGTGGACCCGTACTATAGATAAAATAAATCATGTGAATTTTCCTCTTTCCATAGACAAAAATAATTCCTCAAAAGTTTTCCAAAATGTTTGTAGACTGTCGGATAATAATCGCGTGATAGTTTATTTTATCTATAAAAGAAATGCGATATGATTTTTTAAATTCTCACGTTTTATACAACATTTTGTATTATAAATCGGGTCTGAACGATTAAACTTAAAGGTTTTAGGTCATCTCGTGACCACGGCTGGTGTAACCCGTGCCGAAACGTCGAGTAGAATTAAAAGGTAAACCAAAAACCTTTAAGTTTAAACACGATTTATAATATGGTAATGCGATATGATTTATTGATTTTTATAAAATCGTAAAATTGGCAAGAATATTTTAGGAAAATCGTATTTTATTAATTTGTCATATGGCCGTTGGTGTTGGTAAATCATCTAAGCATAGATAATTCATTAATTTAAATTCACGTAGCGAGCGGGTGCAAACAAGTCACGGTTCATACCTTTACCTATAAGTATGTACATGCAAATTTTCTACATAATGGGTACACAGTTTCGATATTGAATTTATTACTCATTATTTGATTTGTTTGTTTGCATAATATAGAGGTAGGTACCTTCAGATAGTTTTTCTAATGGGTACATATAGTCCGAACCTAATTTCTTGCTAATTTACATCGATGGTACTCAATTGCGTCGTCAGCCACCGCCAGCCAATGGGCCGGGTGGCAAGATAAAAGAGAGGATGGAAGAAATATGAATTGTAGGTACAAATACAATTTGTTTCGAATCTCTAGAGGGGGGCAACTGCCCTCCCCTGCCCCCTCTTGGCGACGCCCTTGATGGTACTTAAAGACTTATCGAGATTCGCGATATTATGTTTATGTGGGTTTGTGAGGCGCATTTTTGGCTTCTGTACTCAGCTTTAATATTATTTCTACCTACACTGCGAATTCTGTAATTATTAGAATATTTTCATCTCAAAAATCTAATTTCAAATTAAAAGCAATCAGTTGAGAGGTTTACAATTACGTACAAAGCTATCGGTAGTTTTCTATTTCAACTAACATTTCGATTAATAAAAACTTTTATTAAAATGATATCTAAATAGCAAACTGCTTATTGTAAAGGATCAAAATCACGTACAAATCTAAATTCTAATGGTGTTATACTATTGGCACTTAGTTATCATTTAGGTTCGTACACACAGACGTGATGCAACAGCGAACTGAGTAATTCCCACATCCACAAAATCCTGCGCCAATATGACGTCATATTCTTGTATGAGGTCACCATCTTCACTTGCATCGTCAGCCATTATTTTCCACTAGACGACAAATATTGCCAACACTACATGTGTTTTGATTCTGTTTCCATGATCTGAATACCAGTAACACTAATCTTATTTATCTATTTAAACGTGTCTTAACATGAATGTTTACCTTATTTAATTTACTCGATGTTTCGGTCGCGCTGCATCAACACCGTCTGGAAGGCCATTACTTTCTATACCAAGGTCTGCTCGGGACTCTCGACGTGGACTATCGGCCACGTCGGCCAACCGGTCAACCGAAACGTCGAGTAAAATAAATAAGGTAAACATTCGCGTTAAGGCCCGTTTAAATAGATAAATATGTGTGAAAAACGAGAAAATATCAAATGTTATAAAACTAATCTTCTAGTAATTTCAATCACGATTTTCATTAATTATCATATTACTTTTCTAATGAAGTATTTCTAGTCAAGGCCTTCACCAGTCGAAACAATTAATAAAATGAATCCCGATTTCATTCATCGTCGTCATTCTCAGCTTTTTTTTACTGTAGTCCACTGTATGGTATAAACCTTCTCTCTTTCACGCCATTTGCCTCTCTTGTGCTAATCACAGCCAGGTCCACAATTTGGCTTAGACAATGTCAAAATTACTATAAGTCTGATATACTTAGGCGTGGGACACACGGTGTCGCTCGCCGCAGCGACCACTGAAAACTACGCTGCTGATTACCAAGTCGTGTAACCACGCAATCTATCGTAACCAACCGATACTAGAGGAGTCAGCCATCTTGTTATACGCCAACAAATAAAAAATGGCTCCTGTGTGTTCAGAAGGTGTAACTACGGCTCGGTCGCACGACCAACTGTCAGGTCGTAAGGCTATGCGACTAACGGACCACCAGGTACCATAGTGTGTTCGACTATGGTACCTATCGTTTGATGAACCCGAGTCGATGCTGTACCACGTCTGGGTGTACCTTTATTCAAATGTTACTGAGCCTATGCTAACATCGCGAGACACGGGCGATTCGTCTATTTCTAAACAGCACAGCTGATTATATAGGGTCTAACCGAAGATTTCCTGAAGCCTGAAGCTATGGTTTTCACTTATGATTTCATTGATATGGAGCGTATACGAAACCATTTGTAAAAAAAAATACAATGTTTAAAGTTTATATCAAATTTTTCATACAAATTTGCTAAATGCAAAACCCAAAAATTGTATAATAATAAAAATAAGTAACATTATGAGTATAAATATCAACTCCGAATCATGAGCAGGATCCAACGTTTCTTCAGGCTTTGGGGAAGGTTCGGTCACATCCCCTGTATTACTTAACCTTAATTTTAATAAGTGATTATTTATTTAACTGAAATATTTAACGATTATTTTGCATTTATTACTTAATAATTACCACTATTTCATAACATTGACCATGGTACCTAAATAAATATACACTCTAGCATACTACATCGACAATTCATTACATTTTAAGGGGTCGGCAAAATAATTTTCACTAAAAATAAAACATTAAAATATTAAAAGAAATATTGAATTATTTATATTAACTATATTTGGCATTTTGCGATTAATAACTCTGACGATATCAAACCTTCCTTAGTTTAGTACAATTAAGGAAATAAGGCTGTGCTCAAATTCTTTCTACACTTACATCATTATCACAACTTTCAAAAATCACGTCTTTACAAAGTCTATTTCTTCAACTGTACTTTGAGTAACGCTGCTACTTCACCATTGAAAAACATCATCAACGTAATCATCGATCATGTCGTCAACTTCGATTGTCTTTTGTAATAATTTACTAACATATTTATATACTTTGCTTACTGTCAGTAGAGTAATGAAATTACTAGATTGACAGATAGAAATAGCTATATTAAAAGATTTTCAGTGAATACTATTTCGATAATCATTTATAAAGGTTAATAATTAAATTGTTATAGATAAATTAATGGTATAATATAATTTTATCGACTTAAGATGTAAAGCAGGGAAGTAATCATCTCAATAATGACACGCAGAAAACCTATGCTATGTACACAAAAGTAGTATTATACCCATATCTAACGAATTTTGTGCACGTACTTTTAATTGAATTATGGATTAGTATAAATTGAATATATTACATTTATAACGACCTGTAAAATATTTGGATATTTAGCTGGCTATTAGATTTAACAAAATACAAATCAATATATAATTGACAATTTGAAAGTAAAAGCTTAAAATACACATGAAAGATGCGCAATATAAAATGTTAAATAAAATTATATTCAAATTACCAGTGAGGTCCAAAAGTTTCTGGTCTGACATATGTCTAGATGTCTAAAAAATTTTAATTGCCATTTAACCTACTAATTCGTGTATATTTTTTAGAGCTCAACCTTCGTTAGTTTTGATTCCTCGACTCTTAGAACAACAGGATGTCGCAAAATCTTTAAATTTTTTAAACTGGAATATCGTATTTGATTAAGTTCCTTACAAAGGAAGGTACTATCTCGACCGATATCAAACAAAGGTTGGATAATTGTACGGGGATTCTTCTCCATTATTTTTCACCGTCAAACATTGGTGTAAGTAATTTCGTTTAGTACGAGAGTCCATCGACGACGAACCTCGATCCGGTCAACCCATTGAAGCACTCCCTCCAAACAATATCAAATTAGTGGAAGAAGTTCTGAGCGACCGACAGCTGAAGACGAAGGAATTAGTAACAAGGACAGGGATTTCAAAAACTACAGTCCTTAGGATTCTTCATGAACGTCTTCATATTAATAAAGTTAGCGCGAGGTGGGTGCCAAAACTACTTTCAAGTGTGCAGCGAAATGAACGAGTAACGTGCTCTAAGGAACTTTTGGAGTTCTTTCAGAGAAACAGAAACCATTTTTTGCGGTCAATTGTTACTGAGAATGAAACTATGGTTCTATACTATGATCCCATTTTCAAAAGGGAGTCGATGGAGTGGCGTAATTCTGGTGAAGCACCTCCTAGAAAGGCAAGCTGACTGATTCTAACAAAAATATTATAGCTACGATATTCAGGGATTGTGAAGGGATATTGCTTATAGACATATAAGAACGTAATACTACGGTGACTGGAGGCTATTATGGTCATTTTATAGAGTAATTACGAGAAGAAATCAAGCAGAAACGTCGTGGAAACCTAAGCAAAGGTGTGCGGCTTCTCCATGAGAATGCACCCGTCCTCCACGCCGCCTCAGCTGCGAAAGTGTACCTTCACGGAAATTCGCCACCCACCCTATAGTCCTGACTTGGCTTCCAGTGATTACTATTTGTTCACAAAACTCAAGGCGGACCTAAGGGGTAGAAGTTTTTCCACTGATGTTGAAGTGACCGCAGCGGCTTTCGTCCATTTTGAAGACAAAACTTCTGACTATTGTTATACTGGGATAGAAATGCTAAGAAATTATCCAAAAAGTGTATTCAAATAGACGAAGACTATATTGATAATTAAAAATAGTTTCATGAACTTGAGTGTCCCTTTTCTTTGTCAGGCTGGAAACTTTTGGACCTTCCCCTCGTACACGACCGTGACATTTAGACCGATGTTTCAGCAGAAGTACTATTTTTTCTAGAATCACTCTTTTTGATTCCACTGCTCCAGGATTCCTTGCGCTTCAGTATTTCGCCCTGAAAATCACCCAGAGGTGGAGATGTACATACATATATACTATACAGACATCGATTACTAAAAAGATAAATATGACATCTATTGTGAAAAGGAAATACCTGCAGTAAAGTTAAAAGTTTAAGAATTCATGCAATAAAATTGATAATAAGATAACATTTTCTTACAGAGTTGTAAAATTAGACACAAAAGAGACAAAATGAGTGAAGAAGTAAAGGAATAAAGATAGGATACGTAAAGCAGATGTTAAAGCTGTTGGTCTATAAACAGTTGTCGGTATAATTGACTCTATAGAACACAGAATTAAAGGGTACAGCTACGACACATACTACTGTTTTAAAATGAAATCTACTTACGTCATAAGTTTTACGCTCCTCTCTTTTGATTTTACAAACTTACATTCTAATTATTGGATTTTCATTAAAGTTACATTCCTTCGTCTATTATTAACAACTAGAACTCCCAGATATAATTTATGAATAAGTAATAACTACTTTTAAATCCTTGTCTTTCAAAAGACATTATATTGATTCTAGTCTTTTTCCAATATTATAAAACTAAAATATCGGTACACTAGTTTCCAAAAAAAAAACCTGAACACTCACTACACACTTTTAAACACATGAAAAATATTTATAAAGACATTACATTTAAAATCATCATTGGATTAAACACTTTAAATATACGCAAATACTAAGATCTAGATAAAATTTCTAGATTAAAATTTGAATGTGCTACTTCTAAAAAGAACTTCATGCACGTAGGAGTCTGGGATATCGTGCCATGCTTCCATGCCGTGCGATCCTCCTTGGGCAATAACACATGGAGTGATTCAAAATTTGGTGTCATTGATGCACACCTTTATGGATGGGTCGTCCTCTTCAACTTCATCCATGGTAGAGAGTCTACGTTCAATTTCAGATTGTGCATCTTTTGACATTAGTTTCTTGTGTTTATTACTGGAACAGATAAAAAATAGATGACATTGAAAATTTTATAGCGAATAGTAAATTACTATAAGTTTAAATGACTGCCAAAGATGAATGAAATAGATAAAGTAAAAGTACAGTTTTATAATAATATGTATGCTTCCTGTTATTATAATCATAAGTGGGTATATAATGTTTAAGAGAAATAAAGGAATTTTAATGTTCAACAATCATGTTCAAATGTTTACAATATAATAGAAACGAAGGAAAAATTGGTTAAAATTTAGTTTACCTTTTTTTCCCTGACTTGGACTTATTATTATAATCCTTGGACTCTATCTTACTTTTGGTTTTGTTATCATTGTTGACTTGCTTCCATATTCCAGTTTTGTTTACTTCTTCTGATATGTTGATTGATGTCAGTGGTATATTCATTATGTTGCCATTTATTAAGGGTATTTGTAGATTTTCTTGATATGGCGGTGGGTTGCTCTTGGCGGTTTCCTAAAATAGAATAGCCTAAGAAACACTTTTAAGACTACTAAGTACAAATATACATATGCGATTTAATAACATATCTAATGATAATGTAGCTACTTACTGTTATGAAGGTGCTTAAGAATTATTTCAAATAAGAGGAATATGTAGAAGAAGGCAGGAGTTTGTGAAATGAGGAAAGTAATGACGAAAATAAAATACAAATATCAACATAAAATTGAATTTATTTTGTAATTTATCAATGGCTGCAAGGAAACAAAATAAACGCTACTCGTACATGGCGGGACAAAGGAAACAGAAATGAGTTATCAAACAGATCAATTTTGATGGCAAAGGCGTAATAATTTTGCATGCCATCCCACCTCAGCGTGCTCAAGTTCGCTCAAATCGTCTTGATTCCTCTTTGTCATTTCTGGCATTACGTCGTCAAGAATCTTCATTTCTCTTCTTGTGAACACCAGATCCAAAGATTTTCTTATCCCAATCATCACCACTAACATTAACGGGAATAGAATGGACGTCATTGAGAATGATTTTATTACCCATAGACATATCAGGCAAGTCAACTGAATAGCAGTGAATATGTGAACCCTGCGAATTGGTACCTAGAACACAAACTTGTGATAATCACCGTGCACCTACTGATTCAAATATACATATACGTCTATAATAATAATTTTATTTGCCTCACCTGCCGTAAGAACATATGATCAGGCTGATATTTCTGTGGCATAAACATAATCAAGATCCTATCGAAGAATTGAAGACCCTTAAGGGAAGCTACTCCCATGTAAAGGAAAACTCCAAACAGCACCGGCATGGGTATGTTTCTTAAAACCGGTGTCAATATTACAGAACATCCTATTGTTAAAAATATCAGGATGTGAGTGACTCGCTGCTCTCTTACTCCTAAAAATTGTGGCTTTTCCCCTGGTGCAGCACATTCTGATTCAACTTTCAATGAGTTCACGTGATTTATGCTTAACACTGTTGCAGCTACGAACCAAGGTAGACCCATAATTGAACAGATCTGTATCAATATTGCCAATATGAATAGATCCAGGTGGTAGCCACACCCCTTTTTCAACTTATTTTCTTTACGATTCACGATCACAGCTGTAATTTGTTGATCCATAAATATCAAAATAGTTCCCAGTAATGCTGGCAAAATGGCCACCAGAATAGACCAAATGGGATTGCCGTTAAATGGTGTTATGATCCAGTTCCTGGTTGGGAGCGTTGGCTTAAATTCCGAAGGTACTTCTAATTTTGGTGTTTTTACTCCAACTTTATAATCGAGGAGAGACATTGACAAAATGGCTATGATTACGGAAAAATCGCTTATGATTTGTCTGACCTAAAAATTGATAAACAATTAAAAATAATTATTTTCTCTATGTATTTGGAATATTCAAATTTAAATTTTGCTTCGTATCCTTTAAGCTGTGCTAAACTTACCTTAGATGGGAAAAAAAGCGAGTTTTTAAAATCCTTTAATATGATTGATATTGTAAACGTGCCCAAAAAGAGAATAATAGACATCAGAAAAACATCAGGCACGTAAACCTGTGTATCGCACCCGGGGCCAGTCAGAGTTCCATTATACAACTAAAACAAAGGATGACAATTATTACGCCTATTCTACTGAATACAATAGGTAATTGTTCGAAGTAATGTTGCTCAAGCCGTAAATACATCAGCCGTTGTAGCGTATTAACTAATTAAAGACGTGTTACCTGACAAGACTCCTTCTCGACACCTGTCCAATTAAATTGCTCTGGCACTCTTGAGTGATTGCTTGGCAAACAGTAACATTCATAGTTCAGAATTTCATCGCCACGAGTTTTCAGTGGGTACTTCTTCCCAATGGATATTACGTTTTCTACAGCCTGCAACGTAAATGATAAGTCAACCAATAATTCTAAATCAGTAGTTGTTTACGTTTCTTTACTTACCTTATAAATGAAGATAAACGCTATAAGAGTAGCGAAATTTTCTTCAGTAAATCTTGTTATATAGCAAACCAAAGCGCTGGCATCTATTGCCACTAAAATAATCAAAATAATTGTTATCCAGGTTCCAATACAAAATCTAAATGACATGTAATCCCATCCTATTTGTTTGCAAAATTCGAAGACTATTGTCTCAAATACTAAAACAGGACCTGTCGATCCCAGTATAGTTAGAGGCTGCCCGGAGAAAAATCCGTATCCCATTCCACACACAAAGCCTGATATAAGGGACTCCATAGCGGCCATATTCTTTCCAGTGGCCTCTCCCAGTAATCCTCCAAAAGTAATGATGGGTGACAAACAAGCAAAGTAAAGGAAGATCCACGAAGCAATGCATTGAAGAGCTAACGCATCTTTAAAGTCTGACCAGTACCAAGTCATTTTTCTTTTAAGATCGTTTATTAATCCTCCAAATAATTTCCCACTTCTAGCTAATCCTGACTCTTCTCTTTGCCTTTGTTCTTCTTCTTCTTCATCCAGTTCTTCTTTCTGGTTGTTATCATTCGGACGTTTGCGGGGATCTTGTGAAGGAATTGCTGCTGGTGGCTCTATACGAATAGCTGGATCCCATTCTCCAGGCGGCAGTACAGTTACAGCATCGAGGAATTCATCTATTCCTGCTAGTAAATGATCTCTCTTCCTAGCCCTATAAGCTACCTCGTGAAATATTTCATCTGACATCAGGGTAGCCATTGCACGACCGATTTCATGGAAACTAGAATTACTGTTTGGAGGACCCAGTAAAACAAAGAGAAAACGTGTTGGCACCGGAACTTCTGTTAAATCGCCCATTAACGTAGCTGATTTCAGTCGGACAAAAGCCGATAGTGTTTTCTCAAGAAAATCTACTTCTCCAACGAGAATATTTGAGGCTTCCGCTCCTGGTGGTATTTTACGCATAAAATTTGTATTGCTTTTATGGTTTATGTCTCCATTCATTGGAAGATCGCCGGCGCTATGATTCCGAGGCATTGATATATTGCTTGGACTTTTTACCATTCCCTCGTCCGGGGCGCCGCCTAAAATATTCATATGCATAAATATTTTTATTAGAAATTCTAGGTTATATTATTTTAGAAACACGATCATAAGCGTACAGTAACATTACAAAACATTGTGCAAGAAATTGTACCTAAATGAAATACCTGTGATGGATAATATTGCAAGATTGTAAATCATAATGTGTGTGGGCGAAATGAATTTTTAAATAATCCAGCTGTATTTTAATAGTTTAGTGATTATTTTGTTAAATGCTATTTATATGAAGGAAAGCTAAAAATATGACGAAATTCAAAATACTAGCTGCGAAAATGCTTAAATTTAAAAACTATTCTGCTTGGTACAATTAAAATATTAGCAATGAAACGCAAGCCAGTTAAAGACAAGTAGCAGAAACTATAGATAAAATGAAGATTGACATCAAATGTGTGACAGAATTTTAAAATAAATTAAGAAGAAATACAAATAACATTGATGGTATGGTAAGGACAAGCGGTTACCCGCATTGGGGATGCCTAGGAAACGACTGAATTCTCCTTTATGGGTATGTCCACTTGTGGTACCGCCTTCTTCCACTGGAATATATAATACCGCATTTTCACCAACATATTACTTACATCTCTTAAAAAGGCTCATAAATATTTACATACTTTTCAATATATATTTAATATATACATAAATATATACAACATTATAGATATTTAGCCTAAAATTGGTGTCTTGTGCGTGGTTAATGCAACAGTCAAAGAACGTGAGTTCGGTGATCTAGCACACTTGTTATAGATTCTCACGCTTGCCTGACCTGGTACAGCTAGATATGAGCCTCTGGCGTCAGCTGCTTGAAGAAGAGCGGTGTTAGGGGACGAGGAGGGGCCCCTACAGCTCCCACCGTCCTTGTAATCTGATGTGGCCATAATATCCATGAAATTGATATAGGAACATGCAATCTTTGATATATTTTTACAAGTATCAATACAAGGAAGTTTGTTATTAATTGAAATATCAACGAGCAAAATAATAGCAAAACTCACTTTTACACGAGGAGTGGTTCCGTCCAATATCGGCGAGTGAGCGTATCAGCGGAAGCCTAGACATGTTATTGTGATTTCTTCTTTCATGCTGATGCCTATGTCTTCTCAGTAAGGCATCTTTCACTTTCTCTTTTGCATCGTATCCTAGTGCACCGTCTACGACCATGTTATCCAATACATTATCGGCGACTTGCTCTAAAGAATTGGCATCCAAATCCAGGATAACTGAACCGTTCAGAATCAGACTTCGTAGTTCAAATAGAGAGTGAAGGGATAAGGTGGCCACATGTGGTTTCGACCATCGATTGCCGCCCTCCTCTACATCTTCTTCAAATTTGATCCATCGTGCTGTCTCTTTCCATTCGAGTTCATCTCCGTCCTTAACGAGTTCCTCCATTTCGGAGAAAAGTGGATGAGATTCAAGAGTACCATCATTGATGTCTTCTCCAAGTATGAATTGTACTCTTTGAGCGGGCGGTGTTACTGAAATTTAAAAAAAATCTTAATAAGTAAGTAATGTAGACTTGAATACACGTAAAGGGTCTAATGATTATGAAGTTATGTTCTTAATGTTGATAATAATTTGCCTACAAAACAGAATTTTTGAGAAAAGGGAAGCATATAACTGTCTAATGTTAAATGACATGAATTACCGATGGGTCATGCTTTATGAGTTGCTGAACGAAGAAGTAGGATCAAATTGATAGATGTCCATGCTTGAAGGTGGCAATTAAAAATATATAGATGGTCATAAAATGGAAACAAAATAAACCCTGGGCTGAAATGGAAGCTTTCTTTTCTACTCTTACATGTTTCTCCGTCATCCGTAACGCTTAATCTTCTAGATCGAGCCATTATTGCGGGTCCTAAGAATATGAGGGAAAATTTCGCATTCTTAATATTTCGGATTCTTGGGCCCATTGTAGGCGTTTGAATGAAAAGTGACTATCAAGTTCTAAAAATAACATTGACAATTGACTGATTAATCACTTTTATAAGAACGTAAGATATATTCAGTGAATAACAACGTTTTTCATCACTGCGGTACTTTTTCTTCGACTCTTACTTCAAAAGCTAACGAGGCGCTTCTTGTAACGTAACAATTTTATTTATATTACCTATTCGCACGCAGTCAAGAAAAATGTTTTTACACACATTTTATCTACTAACTACGTACTATCATTAGCTAGTATGCGTGGAAAAACACACTTGTCAAAATAAGGCTAGTATTAATGATTTTTTAGGGATTTCTACGAAAGAAGAATACCTAATAAATATAAGGACTGATGTTACCTAAAAATAACTAGGTACCTAACATTAATTTTCATAATAATTTTCTAGAATCTAGGTATCTCTAAATAGAAAATCTGGGTAACATGTAAATGTAAGCAAACAGTGAAGAAAAACCTAATTGCTTAATAAATTGTACTGACTTTATTTATTTTCCGTTTCGGGAAAAGGTTTTAGCAAAATTTCATTTGAATATTTCGAAATTGAAAGTCAATTTCTTTACCAATTTCATTTCGAATTTCTTTGGTATGCTATTAGAATTGCTATTAGAATAGAGAGGGAAACTTTTTTTAGTGAGTTTATTTTGGTAGACTTTTACACTGTTATTTTTAGGTTCAAAAGTTCAAAGATTATTATTTAAAGTCTTTTTTTATGTACGACGGCGGCAGACGGGCATACAGTCCACCTGATGGTATATGGATACTGTCGCCCATAGACATCTACGATACATGCAAACATTAGTCCAAAATGACAAACGTTGGCACGCTCTCGGCTGCGCTGCCTACCTTTGGAGATATATGAATGTATTTGGAGAAAGGGTTGGGAAAATGGCGAGGGAAAGGATGGGAATGGGCTCTGACATATCTCACTCACTAGTTCCTAAACACGTAGGTACATTAGGGAAATAAGATAAAGTGGGAAATACAGTACATTTCAAGTCTTCTGTGAGAGAGGCGTAACGTGGCAAGTCGAGCGCGCACAAAGGCTGTTGGATTGCAGCGTGCACTCTCCCCTTCAATCCATTTTGAGGTATGAGGTTTCAGGTATATATTTTTGTTTTCTTAGGTTCAACGGCAAGCACAGAATTACCTAAATGTTATATTATCTGAGCAAAGGGACTTATTGATCTTGGTTCAGAGTATCTTAACCAACATAAAATAGCCTTGTTTCAAGATTCTGTGTAATGAAAAGTGTCGCGAAGTATCGCGAATATGTAAGTGGTAGCTAATGATTAAATAAATTATTTAATCAATAATAATTAAATAAGAGAAAATATATATTGGCACAATACTTTATTAAACCTTGTTTATGGGTCTCTATAATGGCAACACTAGTCCATTACTATACCTACATAGAGAGATAAGGCATTTCTATTATTATATAATAATGAGATATTGCACAATGATAGTTAGATGAGAGATAATGATGAGCATAGTGATGCATAGCTGATAATATAGAGAGCTGAGTAGTGTGCGCGTGGCGGTCGGGGCAGACTAGAAGGGGTGATGTTGGAGGTCTCGCGGAGATCAGCATAAGGTCTCCAGCGCACCTAAACCACGATGCGTCGTGGTTCTATGAATCATAAGAGGAAGTTAATAATGCCTTATTTCCCGATGATACGATATATTACAATTTACAACAAGTTAAGATACTTTGTCGCCATAGTTAAACCAATTTATTGAACCTAGGCTGCATGTAATTCGATAAAAGTATTATATAAATGGTGGCGACACTAAGATCTGATTTTTGAAATAAAGCAATAAAAAAACTATGTATGTTATTTTTTAAAGATTTCACTAAAGTCGTAATATCTAGATAATTAGAATCATCAACAAGGTCCGTTTTCTCAGAGAATGTTACAAATTATTCATGTTTAAATGTTTAAAAATATAGAATGTGATCCTGTGTTACTTTCCGGAAGTCCGAATCGACGGATTGTGTTCACAACTCGGCGTTTATTGACGTGATACGGCGTTTTTTATTCAATTTCTTTTATTTGTTTGAGTTTTTATCCAAATTTCTCATACAAATTACTAAATACATACCCAAAAACTTACCACAGGAGGGTATCTGACCGCGGATTCGGCATCCGCGGTTCGGTAAAAGCGCGCGAAACCCTTCTATATCTTAGGATTCTATTTTCATACATTTTCTTATTGTGTAGGTAGAGTACATTTAATTTTATTTGAATTGATACATAGTAATTTTAAATAAATATAGTACAGCACGTTTGTCTTTGATTCTTCATGTTTTAATTTTGCTACATAGATACGAAAATATGGAGTTTGCAACTACTCGCGAACTAAACCTCCGCGGATACTTGTCTACTGTATTTTCATAAAAAATCCTTAACATTATATGTCAATATACTCAGAATCATGAGGAGAATTCATGGTTTCAGACTTCGGGAATAGTTCGGACACACCCTGTATACTTCATCTGCGGAGAGCGGTGAATACTTACCAGGCCTCTCAGCATCCTTCTCCCCATTACGGTGGTGGTGCTTGTGTTTCCGATGGGAGTGTCGTCGGGCCGGCACGTGGACGCCCACAAACACCGTGTGGGCCCTGTGACCTGCGAACAACAATCAATTTTCTAATTATTATTGGAAAATTCCAATTATTATTGGTGGCGGTATCTGGGAGATTTCGTAGAAATCTGATTGCTGCGGAGATCACTACTTTCGATTTTCGGAGAAATTAAACTATTTCTCGACTACGAATGACTAATTCACTAGAATCACCAGCGGAATTCTAGTGAAAGAAACGCCAAAGTAACGCCGATGGCATGCGCTAATCGGAAAATTAGATTTTGCTAATGTCTGTTATTGTTTTTTTTTTGGTGTGCAATAAAGATGCACACCAATAAAGATCTATCTATCTAATTTCGTATGTCTCCTAAAAGTTACCTCCGCATACAAGTGCATACATCCGCATATAACTATGGATAGTTTCATTAAAAGTCGTCCTGTAATTTTTGCGTGAAAGGAGTTCAGACAAAAAAATTGTTTTGGCTCTATAACATTCATAACACTGCAACTACATTTTAAAAAAAATATTTCATTAACAGACACGGTTTTGTTGCGATTTTATTATATTTTATTTATTATTGCTTATATTCCAATGTTTGATGACTTAGTTTGTCAACTTTGTAGCAATCAAAGCAATTGTTCTGTCAACATTTGCAATATTCATGTTGATCTCCAAATAGCATTACAGAGATTTGTCATACAAATTATTCAATCACAAAATCTGATTTCATTTGGTTTTCAAATTCAATGTAATCCTTAATTTACTTTGCTTGTCTTAGGATTGTCAATGGAATTCAAATTTAGGTAGAGCAAGATGTGCATGCATAGGGACATGAGTTCTGATCCTCGGCCCGTATCACACATTCATCAGTTTCTCTTTAAGTACGGATTTTTAAAATTATCACTAGCTCGGCGTTGAATGAAAATGTTGTGAGGAAACCTGCATGCTCAAGTATTTAAAAAAATCTGGGGCCGTGTGGTGGATAATGGTCCGACGTTCCTTAACGATTTAGTGGGCCTGTGCAGTGGAACGTGCGTATAGTTTTATTTATTTTATTTCATGTTTGTATTGAAAACTATCGCAAAGCGGATACCAGAAGCTCTGAGGAACTACATCACCTCTAAAAGACTGGACTCGCCAACTCGCTTGGCCAGCGCCGTGATGAGGGATATAATGTGCGTGAGGAGGCCTATGTCCAGCCGTGGATACTGTAAGGGCTGGTTGCATTGAAAACTAAAATAAAACAATATGTAAAGAGTTGCGGTGGAGAGATAACTGAAAGCTAATAAGTTTACACAAATGGTTATCGAAGGTATAAATAACGAGACCAAAAATATGTACCTATGACTATTGTAATAGAGACCAAAAATAATCGGTATGATAACAAGATGGAAAACCGAGAAACCTGTGTAGACTGTGATACATAAATGTTGATGAAGTTTATGAATAAAATATAGTTTTATTCACATTGTAGTTTACTTTATTTATGATTTACCTAAGAGGCAACCGGAACGCTCCGTTCCAAGCTATACTGCAGACTGATAGATATATATATATATGTATATATAGGCTGATATCGAGAGAAAAGGTAGTAAATTTGTTAATGTTATTGCTAAAACGTTTTCCAAATCATTATGTTGATAAAACAAACTTTATTTAATTAATTAGGTAAAGTACATTACGAGTAGGGAGTAGGTGTCTACTTCAGCGTAAGTAGGTACCTAATTAGTTTACCCGTGAATTATGTAAGCATTATTACTGTATACTAAAGATACGGAAGAGAAACACAAAAATACAAGTAATCGGCGAAATACAAATAGAAATACAATAGAAGCATTTTCGCTAAAGCAATTTCTTCCAAGTACCTACCTAACATTTGGGTTGTAAAGAAAAATCTGTTGATAAATAGTATATGGTGCAATAATGATATAATGTCTCCATATAAAACATGGATACGTAATATACATAGGTGAATTAATAAAATTAGAATTAATAGAATTAGGATTAATAAAATATATCACGCCACTTTAGAATAATATGTACTTACCTACATTAGTGATTTTATTGGCAAACTGTATTATAGCTCCATGATACTCGTACTAATTTGAATTAATTATTGTGTTTAATTTTTTTCTTTTTGGATGAAGGCGGCAGACGAGCATACAGTCCACGTGATGGTAAGTGGATACTGTCGCCAATAGAAATCCGCGATACGTGCCAACATCAGTCCAAAATGATAAACGTTGGCACACCCCCGTATGCGCTGCCTACCTTTGGATATAGGAACGGATTTTGGATTTGGAGAAAGGGTTGGGAAAATGGGGAGGGATCGAATAAGATGGTATGGGAATGGGCTCTGGCAAATCTCACTCACTACCGAAACACGTACGTAGATACAAGGGAAATAAAATAAAGTGGGAAATGCAGCACATTTCAAGGTAGTCTTCTGTGAGAGAGGGGTAACGTGGCCAGTCAAGCGCGCCCAGCGGCTGTTGGATTGAAGCGTGCACTCTCCCCCTCAAAAATTTGAAAATTAATTATTTGAATTGTATAATAATTGCACCAAGTTAATGGGACAGTCAAATACTTTTTCCATACAAACTATGACACCCCGTTTCACCCCTAAGGGTATAATTTTGAGAAATCTCTTCGTAGTTAGTCTTCACGTTATAACGTTTCAACGGTTTCGGATCTGAATTTACGAGTTAGTCAGACAGCCAAGGCATTTATTTCTCTTTATATGTATATATAGATGAATAAATGAAACTGCTCCAGATTTAGTGCTTGAAAAATATGAATGTATTAATAATATAAAAGATCAAAGCTAATTAATCAAAACGGAAAAAAGAAAGAAAAGCCACGGAAAAGTTTAAATTACTCCCGGTTGCCTTTAGAAAGGCCACCATTCGCTTTGTAAAACAAACTTTGGTTCAAGTTTGTGCTCATTAGATTTATGGGGTGGCAAGAGTGGTAATTCACAATTACATAAATAGTTTTGTTTCCACATGCGACGCAATATCATATACGAGTATATCTAATTAATAATTTTATAAGCTGAACATTCTTTTCGTCGCTCGCTGAGCTACATTGAGCTCGTGGCTCAGATCTACAGTCTAAATATTATCGATTTATCGAAATAACTCAAATAATCAGTACGTGACAGTAGACAGACCTTGTCTGTCGCAAGTCCGATGGGGTAGACGAATCTTCAGATAAAGACCACGTATTAATTAATTAATACCGCATACACGTATGCATTACCGTAGTATTACCACATTCACGTATATCGTCAAACTGGAATCAGTACAAAAAAGGTATAACCCCGTTCACTCTCTGCGACAGTGGACGTGAATTGGCTCTGCGAATCAATAGTCTCGTATTACTGGCGATCGTTGTTGTCGCAATCACCTCCTTTCTTATTGTAAATACGAGAATAAAATATTCGCCTGATAATTTTTAAATCTCAATCACCATCATATTGAACCCAAGCCATCTCCTCCTGTAAGTATGCTGCTTGCTGAATAACGGACGGAGCTCTGACGGCCGACCAATGGCGGTATAACCATTCGATTCGCTAGACTTCAAATTCCAGAGACCGGTGACGGGCAGGAGCATCACCGGTACGAGAGGCTTAGCACTGCGACCACCAATCCGCCCAGCGTGGTGATTAGGGCATAAACCTCCTAATGAAAACACATAACATACAACGGCCCCCAGTCCCTAACGGCCCTACTATTCCTAGGCATGGCAACGGCCACGGTTACCGTAGGACAAGGGGTGTTGAGAATCGCCGGTTTCGGTCAGGCTGCCAAAACCAATAACTACACGTGGCTACATTTCTCGGACAGTTAGATAAGTCCAATTTCAGTCTTCAAACAGTGCGTCCTGCCCGTTATGACGTATGGTGCCGGAACGTGGTCTCTGACGGTGGGCTTGCACAGATTAAAAGTATGCTCAGTAAGCGAAGAAAAGACGTATGCTCGCGTTTCTTTGCTGGACAAAATCCGCAACGAAGAAATTCGTCGAAGAACTAAAGTTGCCAACTTAGCTCAAAGGATCAGTGAGCTAAAGTGGCATATATGGCCTTAACCGATGGGGGAGCTGAGTCCTTGAATGGAGACCACGTACCGGGAAACGTAGTGTGGGACGCCCTCCGGCCAGGTGGACTGAGGACTTGAGGAAAGTCGCCAGTAGTGATTGGATGAGAAGAGCGGTAAACCGTGTGTGATGGCGGTCCTTGGGATAGGCCTATATCCAGCAGCGAAGAGACCAAAGAGCTATCAATAAATTATATCTAATTATTTTGGCAGATGATATACTCACTTAAAGAAACCAGATACAAAAATGTTTGTCTGTTATTATAATTAAACTATTTGTCGTTTTTTTCGGCGTCAACCAATTTTTTAAGCACGAGGTTTCACGAATAGATACATCAAGGTAACAAATAGCCTTTGCATAAGCACAAGCATAAAATATTCGTTTGGTAAATAAAGTCGGGGAAAAAAGAACTTTCTCTTCACGAATGGGTAGAGTTTTAAATAAATGTTGCGAGAAACAAAAGGCGGCATGTAATAATGTTAATAAAACCGTTGATGTGCGAATTGAATCTGTCCCCTGGGGGTTTCATATCTTAAACTGCCTGCACAAAATATTTCGAATAGGTATAGTTTTATTTACATACTTAAGTTATTATAACATATAATAATATATATATTATACAAAATACTATGGTAGTTTTGTATGTATGTGTGTGCTTATTTGTAACTAGCAGTATCTGCGATTTTATACACGTACCTACACGTTAGAGTATGTGTATTTAGGTGGGAACTTTATAATTGATCTGAATGAAAAGTATCTAAATATTTACCCGACGCATAAGTTATAACCATCCCAAGTTTCATTACAATTCGTCCAGTGGTTTTTTCGTGATACGCGTTCAGATACACGTACAGACACACATACAAATAAAAATCCATAAATATGAATAGATATAGATCCCGTTCAGACAGACAAAAATTTCAAAAATATGGATACATATAGATAATGCATGTAGTTTCCTTCGTCGCCACCAGTTCGAGAAAAATGCACATTTATGTGCACACAAATGATTTAATTAGTAAAATTCTCATCATAGCCGATGTGGTGGATTACTGCTCGAAGGCAGATAGATAAACTCTTTATTGCACACCAATACAAAAATAAAAACAAAACAGTAACAGACATTTTTAACACTGATAGCGATCTCAGCCACACAACCTTAATAATTAATGAACAAACCATAATTAATTGTTAGGGTAGGCCTGTGCACCGGCACTATAAGTGGCACTTTATAAATTTATATCGATTGAATGCTTCACTCGATTAATCCTTTTTAGAGTACGTTATCGGCACTTACCTAAGTGCCTTTTATTAAGTATTCGTTTTATTTGAAGCATAAAAATATTGTAATCTGCTTTCGCAAAAACATTCTCTTTTCCAACCATAATATTATTCTCATAATAAAAATGGTAAACACTATGCTATTACTCCTTCATATGGATTCATTTCACGTCGCACCACTTAAGTATTTTCTCCATTCACCTGGAAAATGGTCTGCAAGGATAAACTATAAATATAATGTTAATAATTTGTTGTTTTGATGTGGATTAAACTCAATAATATTTATAAATCTATTAGTGACACAAAAGTTTTTTAAGTGACCGGGAACATTAACAAGTTATGTAACTTTTAAGTTATTAATGGTACATAACATAATATTTATATATTGTACTTGTGTATATATGATATGTATGTACTCGTATGTATTATATATATATACAGTACAATAACTCTAAACTTATTAGGAATTGTAAATTTCTAATAAACAATTGTGTTGCTCTGAAAACAAAGAAACGACATTTAAAGTCTATTATTTAAATTGTCAATTCCTTTTTATACAATTTTTATAATAATCAAACAATATACTTAATCACTGTCAGTTCTGTCAACCCCCAAATATCAGCTGCTTTACCAACCGTGTTGGCCGCCATTACTCACAGCGCCATCTATAGAGTGCATAAGTACAAATTAAAGAAATATAGTTTCTGTACATATATGTAATTAATTATTGTATATACTGTACACCATCTACAGTAATCACTGTACCTACTGTGATTAAAATATTTAATTCCTCTCTACTAAGGTTTTCTGGCAGAGATCGCTATTAGAGATAAGTCCGTCTTTTGTGGAATTCATATGTTTCAATGTGTATGTTAGAAAACCGACTTTTTTCCCCGCTTCGTCCTATTTCGACAAACTTGGCAACACTGACTGTTCGATGGCTGTCCGCGAGTGCGGTCGTTACGCTTAGACTCGATAAATCAACTAAAATTAAAATTGTGGTGTCTGTGTAGTGAGAATATTACCGAACCAGTTCATAACTCACAACGGGGTGCCCCGTGGCTGAAGACAAGCATTAACCGTCCTGTGAGTAGGTACTTACCTCTTCCTTTTAACATAGTCGGGAATTTGTTGGGTAGTTTTAGATAGGTACCTAGTTCTAGTTTATGCAAAAGTGTGTTACTGACTTATTTTGTCTTGTTGTGGAATTAGGTGTTTTATCTATCCTTATCTCTCTGTGTGTAGGTTGTAGGTATGTGTTGTACAGTATATGTATATATTTTCCTATACCATCTAATTTAAGTATTTCTCGTACCTCCCATTTGAACCCTCTGATCAACCCAAAGGTTGGCTGGTAAATAGTGGCTGAGACATTAAACTAGCCTTCTGTACTATAATGTGTAATGAAATGTATAAGTAAATAAACATTAATAATATAAAAGTTTTTTTTACAACATCAATTTTCATAACAACAATATTTTATACCTAATATTTATAATAAAACAATTGTTGGCCAAAAAAATTATTATTTTCCTCTTTTCTCAAATGTTCTCAATGGTACTTTCATTCCGACATATATAAACCCTCCACTCACGTACTTTTATTTTAACGTAATCCCTTCCACCAACTAATTCCACGTAGTTTAGCAAGTCAGTTTCATTGCCGCTTAGGAATTGCGAGGTTCCGCGGCTAAGACTGTTTTCAAATTGCGTTTGACTTTTAGCACCGTATATTAAAAGCTGAAGGGATAGAGGGGTTTTTGGTATCATTTGTATTAAAGTGTTCAGCTTTGTGTTTATAGAATCGGCCCCTGGTCCGATGATTATTTATTTTCGATTCCCAAGAGAATTCCGAATCATTATTGTATTATCCCATTTCTCTCTCAATTAATTGTAGAGAAAATCGAGTAACTGGTGAAGGGTACAATTGTGTCAATTTCTCGTTGCAAGCATTCCCGCAAGCTACAATTATTCATATGTACTTAAATGTTATTTATCCACTTTCTATTTGTTATAATTTTATGATACTGTCAAGAGATAGATGTATAAATAAGTCCGTGGCCTCTTTTACTATTTTTATTATAAAAAGTACTTACAAAATGTAATTATATTAAATCTTCCAGATAATCTCTATCAGTTTCTACATTTTTGGTCAGTAAAATCATCGATGATTTTTTCGCTTCTTCATACGTTTTGAACTGGGAATCAGTCAAGTAATTTTGAAGTAAGCGAAATAAATGCTTTATTTATAGATGAGATGAGTAAATCACGTATCAAGAAGTTAAAATATCACTTAGAATTCTCTGGGCCAGCATATTGAACGCATAAACTTAATATTTGTAGTTTCTTTTTTATAGAAAGAAGGCGGTTGGCGAGCATACAGTCCACCTGATGGAAAGTTGATACTGTCGTCCATAGACATCCGCGATACATACCAATATCAGTCCAGAATGAGAAATGTTGGCACGCCTCGGCCTACCTTTGCATATTAAGTAATGGATTGGGAGAAGGCGCTGGGAAAATGGGGAGGGATAGGATAGGATGGGATGGAAATGGGCTCTGGCATATCTCATTCACTACCGAAACACTTACGTACATTGGGGAAATACGATAAATGCAGTACATTTCAAGGTAGTCTTCTATTTCAAGGTATGTTAATCCGAAGGGGCTAGGTCTGGTGAATAAGCCGCGTGAACGAGAACTTCCCAGTCCAAGGAAGAGATGACATTAAGGGTGTGTTTTGCTACTTGTGGTCATGAGATGACTCTAAACACCGGCAGCGAAACCAAACTTTTCTTTTCTGTTTTTTTTCTTTCTTTTCTGGCACTCAAAACAATATTTTAGTTGTCTACTGTTGTTGATAACGTTCAGAATTTATAGTTCCACCAGTTATTGAATAATGTGTCTTAAATAATTCCCTAAACATCCCATCCATCAAATGAATAGAAGCAATTATTTAGCGTGAATGTTGGTTAAGAAGTTGACGGTGAAGGTTCGCCTGAATATAGCCACGATTTTTTCTTTTAGGATTAGTATGCAATACCCACTTTTCATCGCCAGTGACTATATTAGACAAAAAGAGCTTTTTTCTGAATCTCGACAACAGAGACATCTTTGCGTCGTAGCGTATCTCTTTGTTTTCAGGATTAAGAACCCAACGACCTATGTTTATACCCTTCTCAGCATATGCAAACGAAATTGCTTGTTGAGTAACATCAACTTTTAGGCAAGCTCTTGTTGATGTTCTTCGAAATCGTGATGCCGTAAATAAAAAAAAGTAATATGATCATACTTACGACTGATTAATTTGGTAAGGCCACTAAAAAAGGACACTTAAATCTCTGGTTGTGAATAGTGTTATATATTCTTGTAACTTTTTGCCCGCGGCTTCGCCCGCATGGTACCTACACTGAAGTCTTGTAAACTAAAACCTTTACAAATAAATAACCTACAAGATAATAAACCGCATTAAATTTCGTTCAACAGAACCTAAGTTATAAGAAAAGAAAATGATAGTCAGACGTGAGTTTTATCCATAAATAAAAAGATTATGCGAAAGGGTCACATATTTTATTTAAATAGCTTGCATGTATATATGTAGGTATATATGGTATTTAATTACAATAATACGCGTCACTGTTAACTATAGTTTTACTTAATCTTACCTATCATTGCACCTCCCGCGCCAACTCTCCATAGTCCAAATGTTAACTGAGAGATACCTAATGCTTCTAAGCATTAAGACCGCCTTTTGTCACTTTGTGCAACAATTACATTAATATCCACTTTACTCCAAAATAAAGCTTGTTAGCTTTACTTTGGAGTCTCGAGTCTACTCAACCATCTGAGTTAATCTTTTACTTACGAAAATGTCGTTGATCTAGAGAGAACATGAACGTCTTTAAGACATATTTAATGCATATCTTAATACTTTATGTATGTATGTGTATGGAGCCTCAAGTGTTAAGTGTAGTGTTTGTTTGAAGCTTCAATGTAGCCTCAAACCCTCAGACGTTCAAATTACACCACCCCCTGACCTACTTTCCACTTACATAAAACCAATCTAGAAAGACACGTCTGCTTTACCTTGGTATGTGTAAACACGTGATTTACACTTGGTATTGGTATGGGCTTTAGAAACACGTGATTGGAAATCGGAGGTCTATTGAAAATAGACGATGGAAATAGAAAACGGAAATTCAAAACGATTACATTAAACATAGTAGAAAAGGAGATAGTGTATTTTAATTCAAATTTAAACATAGTATTCAAAACTAAATTAAAATATAAAATATCTGTCGTCATTAGCACTTTTATCATCTACTGTCGGGCACTGGCATGATGCCGTCTTGTGCCTGAGTTATATCTATATGACTAAAATGCCACGCTGACTAAGCGGGTTGACGAGTCTACTCTTTTAGAGGAGGTGTATGTAGTTCCTCAGAGCTTGTGGTAGCAGATTTGTTAATTCTTAGTCGCTTTTTACAACACCCACAGGAAGAGATGGGGTGGTGATATTCTATAGCGTGCCGACACCACACGGTTCATAAAATATATGGCTGTTTGTCTGTTTCTTTATTTACGCATCACGCAAAAACTATTACATGGATTTCGTTGTTTTTTCACAGTAGGTAGTTATACCTCAAGGGAAATGCCAGCATCTGCAATTATGAAATCTACTTCTCTTGTGCCACGGTACAAGCGGTCGGCACAAGCACCGCTATATAGCGGTTACGACCGCTATATAGCGTTCTCATTTTTGTACCGTTCGTCTGCCGGAGCACACATATGTGCTGCACATATGTGCACATATGTCGAAATGTAATATAGGAGCAAACGAACGGTACAAAAATGAGAACGCTATATAGCGGTCACGGCACAAGAGAAGGTGTAAGTTGAATAACTTTATATCAGTTGACATGCGGTCGTTTTCTTAGAAAATGTTTGAAACGCGGTACATTAATAACTTTGTTTTCCTTTGTAGCTTTTCCCAATAAACCTAGCACTGTGAAATTTGGCTTGTAGAGGGGGTTTATTACATACATACATAGGGGAAAAAACGGTGAAGAAGTGTGAGAACTAATTGACAATTAAGTGAAGTGTAAGCTGTTATCCGATGACATGTAATAATTATGTTTATATAATAATTAATAATTATAAATATTATAAGAAACATTTGTTAATTATCTAAATAACATTTTGAACTTTTATATAGTTATTACCTACAGTTTATTAATGTCTTTTAATTTGAACTTCATAAATTTCACAACGTATAAATCCTATTAATAACGAAGTTCATAATTAACGAACGCGCGGCGAAGGGCGCCTAAAGACGAGTACCTTATGTACAATAAATAAACAACACCACACTCAAGGGCATACACTAGGATTCCCTGTGTCGTGGGTACATCCAGGCAAACACACATCCACACACACACACACACACAAACACACATCCAGACACACATCCAGAAACAAACATATTTTGTCTTTTAACAAAGGAATGTCCGACCGGCCGTGGAACCCGGGACCTTTTGTACAGCAGGAAGGGTCGTCAATCATTATTAAGAGTATAAGTATTGCCAGGCATACGACTAGTGTTGTAAAAATGGCCGCTGAGCACTCGACTTTCGAGCGTTGAGTCAACGCTAATGAACCTTTAAAATTCTGAACGTTGAACGTTTCTGAACGTTATATTTCAAATTTATAATGCCTTCCCCGTCGTTTAAGGTTAGGCTGTAAAAAATTTAGGAGCGTTTTACGTTCCAGTCAAGTTTATAACACTGACTCAGCGCTCGAGGGCCGAGCACTCTGCACTCTTTTTTATAGCACTAAATGTTATGACTCAAATGCTTCGCTGCGCTTGCTTCTGGATGAGTAAATCACGTGTCATGAAGTTAAAATATCACTTAGAATTCTCTGAGCGAGCATATTGAAAGCATAAACATAATATTATGTAGTTTTTTTTTCATAGAAAGAAGACGGCAGACGAGCATACAGTCCACCTGATGGTAAGTGGATACTGTCGCCCATAGACATCCGCGAAACCTTCCAAAATCAGTTCAGAATAACAAACTTGGGCATGCCTCTGGATACGCTGGATACCTCTGGATTTGGAGATTTAGGAATGGATTTGGAGAAAATGTTGGAAAAATGAAGAGGGATAGGATGTGTTGGGAATGAGCTCTGGCATATCGCCCTCACTACCGGAACACATACGTACATTGAGGGAATAGGATTAAGTGGGAAATGCAATAGATTTTACGATAGTTTTCTGTGAATACAATCGTGAATAGAATATGAATCAAGCGTTCAAACAAATATAAACTTATTTGCAGCTCCTTATCAAGTTCTTCAATAGATAGCTACCCAGCCAGCGTGAACCGAAATTACTACGGTGTAGAATTTTCAGTTTGTACAACGTACATTAATGTTAAAGTTACCATAATAATTGGATTACAAACGCAAAGTTCGCAGTCGTGCTCACCGATTGTTAACATATCTAAAGCAAAAACACCCATAACTACTGGTTTATTGCTTCGCAACATGTACATATCGTGAATGCTTCCACTATGTATCACATGAAAAGAGTACATCATCGATTTGAAAATACATAGATATGTTATAAAAGCACGCTAGGTCAGGCACGTTAGAGTTTAATAGTGTTCTATGGTCAGTAGCTCTCGAATTCTTTAATTCAAATGTATTTTAAAAATGGAAATTATCACGAGTACTTAAGTTTCAAATTTGGTTTTTAATGAACTCCTCCTCATCTGTTTCACCCCCCAAATGAAGTTACTAACCAGGTTTCTTTGATAAGAACGTATGATATGTCATCTAGTCTATTCCAATATCGATGGAGTACATAGTACGAGGCAATTATTGTACAAGCATCGCGATATCTGTACATATCTTGCCTTCAATTTCCGGACGCGTGCAGATGTAAATTTAATCAGTGTGACGGTTCACCGGGTGCTCGTTTTAATCACATCACCGTGACGACCGTGGGCAACAAAATAACATCTTGTTTGCTGTTATTTCCCATTATTCAACAAACATTTTCATCGTCACTGTCTATCTTAATACTGTTTTCATTTACTACTAATCTTACCGAGACAAAATTCAGACATTGGCTTGACATTGTGATTGGACTTCCCATAACTGTGCGACACAAATATTACTGCCAAGCTGCCAACTAGTCCAAAAAAAGTCGATGAGATGAAGCCGTGAGATGTTTTACATGAGTAGAAACATTTCGTCAGACAAAACAAAACATTGCATTGGTGTTGTGAGTCGGCGTGACGTTGTCGCAGCTGCAATGGTACCGCGATGGCCGACACTGACTCAACATGGAGTTGAGTGTTTAGTAGGACCTTTAAATGTGTCATCGAACTTTAGATAGCAAGTCTTATATAGAAATTAACCGTGTCGCCGTGTGATTATTATACTAAATACTATTGATAGGTCTTCTACCAGTAAATATGTGCAATTCTCGACAGTTCATACATTTCTAAGGCAACAAAAGACAATACTAACAGCTTGAATATGTAGCGGCTGGGGGTTAAAAGAAATTGTATTATTTTTTTTGCTAGGTTTTGATGTAATTAGTATTTATCCTAGCAATCCAGCCTACAACTCTATATTTTTTATTGTCTTTGCTCCTTGATCCTTGTTAGCTCCTTGTCTTACCTCTTTGCTTCTTGTCGCTGCTATTATTGCGTACAAAACTGTAAGTTTCCACAGATACAACGCGGTTGGAATTAAGTAACTGTTTAAATTAATCACAAATCATCTGTATACAAAATCACCTACTCTATGTACTTCATCACAACTATCCCAAGTTTTATTGCTTTTGTAGTAGTTAGGAAGATGATGAAATAGATCTGTGAAGAAACAAAAATAATTATTTCATTATGGGAAATTTGCAACTCCAGCCACGTCCATCGGTAGTGTTGCTGACTGTTAATTTTAAGCTAGAGCTGCACTTATTTACTGGTAGATTGTCTGTGGTATTTGTTTATAACTGCTTATTCGGAAAATAGAGAATGTGTTTACCTCAGTTACTGGGCCGCGGTCAGTGGGAACTGACAAATGGGTCGATGTAATTAATAGATAATGAAGCGGGCGAAGCTGCGGCTTCCTTAAATGATAGAATTACGTTACAGAGGAACCAACGGAAATTGATGATATTTTTTTATGTTATTTCAATTACACATTAAATAAAAGAAATCGGTTTCGCACATTTTAGCTTGAGACAGTAATCTTTACTGACTACTGTCTCAAGCTAAAATGAGCGAAAAAGTAATGAACGAAAAACTTCACTAAGTGCGTGATTAGGTGATTTAAAATGACATGTTAAAATAAAGTTCCTATTACTTTATTTACTTAGGAATTTGCAATTTCCTCTCGTATCAAGGACTCCTCTGTCACGGAAACATCAAAATGCTTTAGGCATTGTCAGAAAATTGGGAACAACTTTCGTTTTACAAATTCCGAAACTCCAACAATGCTCGAAACCACTGTATATAAATATACACGGTACTGAATGTTGTCGTTATGGCCCAGAAAGGGGAGAGTTGATATATCTCTACATACAAGTTGAAATAAAGCAAAGCTGAAAATTATTTAGTATCGAGAGTAGAATCGATTCAACCAGTTTTTACAATAGTTTTATATTTCATCATTGATAGTGCAATAATTGTAGTATATCATATATTCTGCGCGCGCCGTCTAGTCGTTCGGTCTGAATAACGAACGCTACGAACGTTTTAGATAGGACAACAAAATTTATGTTTGTAACCTTTGATTTATTACTGAAAATAATTTTAATTTTCGTTAGAACGGCTTTATACATATTAAATTAGTTGACAGGTTTTAGGTTTTGGGTTATTTCCCTGACACGTTGTATAGGAACTATATATACTTAGTTCTGTTTCCTATAAGAACATAACAGAAGAAAGTCAAGAAAGAGAGCGTCGGAAAGAGCCAACGCAAGTACGGCGCGCTCCTCCCACTAGGTCCGAATAACCGCGTGGGTGGAGGGTTACAGGTTTCTCCACCTTCCCACCTTTCCACTTCATAGACCGAATCTTTGTATAAATTTTTCAAAATCACACATATCCATACGAATAAAATTTGAAAGCGTCGAAGCAAATTGATTCAGCTTATCTATATCTATACATATATAGGTATAATAAAATCGTAACAGAGCCGTGTCTGTACATAAATTATTATTTTTTAAAATGGCATCGTCGCCAATTCAACGCGCGTTGGATGGAGTCAAGTAAATCCAACTGATACTTCATTGCACTAGCTTATAGATATGAGCAGTTACTTCATATTGTTTGCAACGGATCGTTAATATGCTGAAGGGACAGAGTTGGGGGTAGCACGGAGCCTTGCGGGACGTCAGCATCAATAGACATGGTGGCGGAGCAGCTACCGTCGATAACGACTCTGTTGCTCCGTCCAGTCAGGAAGCTGGCAACCCGTTCGCATAACCCCTCAGGTAACCCGAAAGACGGTAGCTTGGAAAGTAGCGCTTCGTGCCATACCCGGTCGAAGGCTGTCTAGAGTGACAGCCAGAACCTCAGCCCAATGCTGTGTAAAGTACTCTAGAAGTGACTAGCCGAACGATTATGACGAAACCCATATTGGCGGTCGCTAATCAGCTGGTGATCTTCTAGACTAGAGACACAAGGAGCTGTATGTTTATTACATGCTCCATCACCTTGAAGAGAAGGAAGGTAATCGCTATTGGCCTATAGTTGACCGGGTTGGTATGGTCACACTTTTTAGGTAAAGGATGGACGTGAGCCTCTTTCCATGCTGACAGGAAGCATTTCGTGGAGTATGAGAGTCTAAAGAGTCGCGTAAGCACTCAGGAGAACAAAATTTGAGCACTACTGAGGAAATTCCATGTGGTCCTATCTACTTTCGGACATTGAGATTACTAACCGAGAGTAGAGAGAGTAATAACTACGAAGGTAGTGCCCTTATCCATTTCTACCCTACTAATATTAATACTCTGCTGTACGTGTGTGTCATCGCTGTCACTATCCTGTCAGTTTGGCATGAATTTTATTATTACTAATTAATTCAGTAGTTAGTTAGTTATTACTAACGTAAAGTACAGTACTCTAATAACTTATTAGAGTACTTTACGTTTTCCTGTATTTCAAAAAATTGCCATATAATCTGTGATTACTTTAGAATCCAAGAATGCAATATCTTCCAAGGACGGAAGATATTGCACGGTGTAAGCAGCATTACCACTGTTTGTGAGATTTTGGGCGGTCGTGTCTTTTAAGATTCCGCACTGTTCTCTGATTATACTATATGCTGAATCAGCGCTGCGTCCTAAATAAATGTAGGGAGACGGTGTTGTATTGTGGAAAATGACAAATATTTTCCTTTTCCGCAGACCATTTTCGTGAACGCAACTTTCTAACAACGATGTAAATCAAGCTCGAAGTGGACATTGAATTCTGCAACGACTTATAAATATTGCGCTGTGGTTTAGGCCGGCTTTAGAATAGTATCCCCCCATTTCTTTACCGTGGGTGTCGTAAAAGGCGACTAACGGATATCATAAAAGAGTAGACTTCTAAACACCTAAACATCTTCTAAACAACTTCTGGCGGTGAAGTATAATCGTATGGGTAGTTTATTATTATTCTATTTCATTCCATAAAAACATAAAGGAAAACATACCTTCAAAGTCCTGTTCAGTGTAGTCATGGTGTTTCTGCTTCCTAGCCGCCGGGTCCGTCGGGGCCTCGTCATCATCAGTTCTCGTCTCCATGCTCCACGGTCTATGGACAAATCATTATCATTTATGTACTTATGTTGGAAGTTATAACGAAGAATCTGTCATTTTGAATATGTCTTACAAAACATATAAAATTTTCGTAATTACTGATACGATTTTGGCGTAATTGTATTTACTGAAATTTTTTGGAATTAATCTTCTACAAACTTTGAAATCAGCAACAATATCGGCCTGCAAGTAGTTCTTGAGATTAGCGCCAATAATCATAAATATGGGCGTTTTTATATTAAGCAGAGATAAAGATAGAAGAACCATTGTTTGTCTTGAAAAAAGACATAATGTTGCAAAAGTGAGTGCTAAACGCTCGATTTTTGAGTCTTTAACGCGCAAGGATTTAAGAATCGCTAGCGTTAAAAATTTGCATTATAATGCTCATGAACGTTTAACCGTCGCGTCGAGTCTTAACGATTCACTAGCGCTGATTCAGCGCTTGAGAGTCAGGCGCTCATTACTTTTTTTTAACAACACTGGACTTACCACCATATTTTATGGTACAACTCTATAAAGAAATGATGAACATCGAACTTGCAAATTATCTTTATTAAGGACACAAGAAAACACCATTTCTGTATTAGCTCAATTTGCTCTATTAAATTTTCCAATTTGTGCTCAACGCTTTATAATTACGTTAAACTGTCTAATTATTTACAAATTTACATTAGGCTCGACTGTACGGAATCAGCTGAGACATGACTGAGTCGGGCAACTGCATATGCAATCTTAGTATTTTTTAACAGACACAGGAAGAGATTTCTGGCAGCAAGAAATGAATTCGAGGTCCCCTATACCATCAATTATATTGTGCTATGTTTTTAAACGTTTAGAGTGTATTGAAATTTGTTCGGATGCAAATCAATAATTTTATGCGATGACATTAATGTACCTACAATTTTTTTGTAGGTCAAGAGGCCTTCAAGAAATATTTTAAAATTAAGCCTGAGTAGAATTATTATGTCGTGCTATATCGAAATATATAGAACGTGTAAATCAGGATATAAATAGGGTTGAATAAAATAAATATTTTCTCCGAGAAACTAATAGTTTTTGAAAATATGATTTTTCCGACTTTTTGCGCCTGCCAATTTTTTTCTTCACACGATATACACATAAAGACTTAAGTTATGACTTTTAATTTGGAATATCAAAATATTTAGGGCAATTTTTGTTTTATTTAACTATATTTTTGTCTAAATTTATTAAGCCTAGTGAGACAAGAAACATTTCTATAGAACTATCCACATTGGAACTCAGGGCAGTGTTAAAAGTAACATAATTTAAATCCACGGTTGCAGTCGCGAGGAAAGCGGTCAAGAGCGCGGAAATCTCGCTTTGAGGGCCGCATGGATTATTTAATCAGTGTAGATGGATTTGCATGTTTATTTTTAAGACTGGGTAATTGAATTACTATGAAGGCACATTTATACGTCTAGACTAATACATCTGCCAGTGAACCAGTGTTGCAAGTAATTTAATTTAAATTATACGATTGCAAGCTTAATTACGACAACGGGGTTATTCAAAAGGACTGTGAAAATTATGCTGCAAGGTTGGCAGCGCACTGCTTCCACCCTTGTGATGCAGGTGTCCATGGGCGACGGTGACCACTTGCCATCTCGTGGGCCGCCGACCCGTTTGCCACCTTTTCTATAAAAAAAAGCTCGAAAAAAGTTATCGAGAAGGTGGAAATGTCGTTTTAATGGTCACATCGTTTCAGTGTACATTAAATTAATATTTACCTATTAATACCTATTAATAATTAATACCTATTAATATTTACGATAGGTCAAACGAAAAGTTCTTAGAACTAGCTACTGTATAACACGATAGAAAGAATAATAAATTCGAATTTTGAAAATGGAACTCTGCCTGTCAAACGCCGTTTTCAAAGCTGTCATTTGATTTTTATTTCAAGTGGCAATTTGAAAATTAAGTGTTTGCGGAAAAATGAATTTATCAAGAGACCATTAACTTTCAATGATTTTTATGACATTCATTTCTACACCAGAATCAAAGTTATGAAAGACTTAAGTCTATGCGTACGATGCTAACTTAGCATTTAGTATCGAAGCCCCATCGAGTGCCACTGTTTATAACTGGTTCAGTGAATTTAAACGTGGTCTTGGGACGACGGTGACTGAGGAAAAGATCAAACCTGCGCGGCTCATGATTGAAGCAGACAAACGAACGACATATCAGTACGGGCATCATTAGGTATTGGTATGAGTCAAGTTCAAACTATTTTACATGATTACCTATGAGTAAGGAAGTTTTGTGCTAAATGGATTCCTCACAATTTGAGCGAAGCCCAATAACACTGCTGCATGGAATGGTGTCTCCAAATGCATGAAAAATTCGACAATGGCCAATCAAATGCTGTTTTTAATATAGTAACAGGTGATGAAAACTGGATCCATTGTCATGAGCTTGAAACTTAGACGCAATTTGCGCAGTGCGTCTTTCATTTCGAAGAGTTGCCGACGAAAATGAAGAAAGGACGGAGTACTGAAAAGAAGATAATTGCCTCCTTTTTTGGCAGATCGGGCCACTTTGCTACTATAACTGTAGAAAATAAAACAACAGTAACTGCTGACTGGTATGTGAATAATCTTGCCTTTTGTTTTGGAAAAACTCAAAAATCGACGCCCACGAAACAATGCCCCCCCCAGCTCACTCCGCCAGACAAACGAAGCAATTTTTGAGTACTTTAAATGTAGAGTTAATAAATAGGTCATTCGCCATACAGTGCCGACCTGGCGCCCTGATTTTCATTTATTCCCTAAAATTAAGGATCTACTTAGAGGAATTCGTTTTATGAATGTTGTTGAAGAGGTGCCTAAAGAAGGGTGGGTTGAATGCTTCACAAGATGAATTCATCGCATGAAAAAGTATATCGATTGTCGCAGAGAATACTTCGAAATAACTTTATAACTGATTTCATTTTTGAGCATCTAAAAACTTTCAGTGTCACCTACGTATAAATTAATGAATGCTCCAAGTACGAGTAACATAATGTCAATGCACGATTCCAAGAGTGTTAAAAAGCGGTCAAGAGCGCGGAAATCACACATTAAAGGGAGCTAGCATCACTCATTTAAAGTTGCATTTCTGACTTATGATGGTTGTGGAGAATTGTGTCATTAAATCCTAGTGATGTCTTATGCTTGCATGTTTATTTTTAATGTAGATTGCGAACAAGCACGCTTGCCCACAAACACATTTTTTATATAAGGAGCCAATATGCGCCTAAATACTATTATAACAATTTAATTAGTTCATTTTTATATTTATACGAACCTGCAAAAATCCCACAAATTGTAATTAGGTGTAGGTTAAGAGAATATTTCAAAAAATTGATAAAATGCTACAGTCATCTGAAGAACACTCTTGGTGACAAACACTTACTCTTTGTGACAATATACTCTTTTGTAGTATGGCGCGTCTTGACGGTGGCACTACCGTGCCCCCTGATCACACACGGAATACTGAATACTCGTATCATTTACATGACTTAAGTTAATACCTCTGATAATTCAATAAACTTAATTAATGATTAAATTTTAACTCATTATTTGAGTTTATTTCCGAATGTGGGGTTCTATGTTGCTCTTGGAACTAATCATTATCTGTAGTCATAATCGGGATGCTCCCATGTGGTTACTTTTAAGCGACTCCATACAATTCGTTTAGCCGCCATTATTAGTGTACTTATTATATAACTAGACTAGAGAGAGCTACGTACGAATATTAACTATTAACTATGACGACATATTAGCCCGGTTGATAGTGCTCTTGTTTGCTGTGCGAAAGCTCCCAGGTTCAATTCCGGTTGGACAATATTTGTTTAATGCCAAATGCTTGGGTCTAAGTAAGTAGTTATGTTCGGATTTGTGTGTGTCTCTAGACACAATATAAGTCTTCCTACTGTCATTGAGGGTGCGGGAGAAACGTTTAATTTACCTGATTACGTAATTTCTACGCAGCCACATGGAACGATTTAAGTAGATTCGTATAATACGTCAAGCGTTATAATCTGGGCGTTAAACCGATATTAAATTTAAATTAATCTGGGTATTAATGTTGCGTCAGGATTAGTTTAATTGAAATGTATTTTTGGAGGTCTCTGTTTAAAATATTTGCTATCTTTGGGCTGCCATTTGTAAAATGGTCAAATCCGAACAAAGTGTTAGGAAATACCATAAGTAAAGCCAGAATAAAAAATCAATTGAAGGACTAGTTTTAATAAATGACAAAATAATTTAAGTAACTTTATTTTACTCCCATATTCATTCTTTTAAGCATTGTTTAAAGCAATGCTTATTGTTGCAATTTTAACATCGTTTTAAGCAGCTTTTAAACATTTATATGTTTGTGTTTTTTTTTTTTGTGGTAAGGGGAAATATGTTCAGTCCAAAAATGTAGCCCATTTTCCTCGAACTAATATTCCCTCATGCAAAATTTCATTACAGTCCATCACTTCATGGCATGATTGAATAAACACACCGGTAAACAGACTCGCATTTATAAAGATGCATGAAGAGTATATACTCGTATATACCGTGTGCTAGATTTAATTTATATACATAGAATAAAGGCGATGATAGCCCAGGGATTTCAATTCACGATTTCCATTCCTGTAGTCATGGGTTGAAACTGCGATCCGTATCACTGAATTTCTACTGACGTACGGGACTTGTCAATAATCGCTAGCTCAATGATGAAGGAAAACATCGAAGGTGGTGGAGAACGGAAACAAGGAAAGGAAAGGAAAACAAGGAAACCCGTGTGCCCGTGAATAAAAACAGAATATCCGACATTTGTATATTTGTACTGAGCGTGTACACAGGACAGTCCGCACTGAGGCCCTGTAATTGATGATGGCCCTAAACGTAAATAGCCCTTTTACCGTCCACTTACCGTCCACCGTCCACATGTATTGTGCACGAGGAGTGTATGGCCAAAAAACGCCACGGCTGGACAAGCGGGTTGGCAAGTCAACTCCTTTAGAAGTCGTGTAGATCCTCAGTGATTTGTTAACAATTAGTCGCCCTTTATCACAACTTCGGTGGTTTAAAGCCGGTCGACGCTACACGGCCAAAAATTTGTGTCTAGTAGCTAGTAATTGCTGGATACAGGCCTCTCCGAATGTACACCAAAATGTTTTATCGTTTGCAGTGGACAGACACAGGCTGACAAAGAAGAAGAACTGTGCCCTGCAATGGGATATTATAGATCGATATCGTACAAAACCACGCGAAGGCGCGAATGCAGCTAGTTATTTATAACTAGGCAAAACATCGAACACATATAATTGTGTAGTTAGAAAGATACCTTGAATATAATCTGCGTTAAGTTATCCTCGTTACTAACTAGGGGCGACATGTGGAATTGAAATAAATACGCAATGGCCACCAACGTCGCCGCGTCGTAACAAAACTTGTCATTAAAGAAAGAAAGAAAGAGACATTTATTCGACAAGACACATAAAGCACATAAAGGAAGAGGGAAATTTGACAGAAAATAATCACAAAGCTAATTACTTTAATAATTGTCATTCCATGCGTGGATAGCACAGTACACCTCTTCGAAAAGGTCTTCAGCTCAGCATAACACTGAGTACCCAAGACAAACATTCAGCGTTGATTTTCAGCTGGAGCCCCCTTGACGCACGGATATAAGTGGGTTGCAAAATAATTAATCTTCGATATTGATTAACCCATCTCCTGTGAGAAGTTACGGGTTTGAATCCCAGCCGGATAAACATTTATTTTTGGACAACACAAATGTTTTATTCTGGATTTCGGAAGTAGTGTTCGTCTTGGTGTGTGTTTGACATTCACGACTCAAGATATAATTATATTGTGATTAACATTTGGTGTTATTATTTATCTGTTTAATAATTTCACGTTTAATAATGACAGGATTATTGGAATAATATATAGGGAAAATCTTGATACATTTAAAAAAAATGTGAAACGGCTCTAATAAGTGCATCCTAATATAATATACATAAGTTTCTATTGAACTCTGTGATAAAATCATTATGTATTGTTGCATTTGACGACCGATTAGCCCTGTTGATAGTGCCCATGCCTACTGAGCAAAAGGCCCGGGTTCGATTTCCTATCAGACTCCATTTGTTTAAAGCTGTTCGTGTCTGGGTGATATGTTCGCTTTTGTACGTATCGCATTTTATACTATACGGACACAATTTTTATGAGAATTTCGACACGAGCGAGTGTCTCTAGAGCTAGGCGCCTCGCAGGTGGCTGACCGACATGACAGTGACGATAGCACTGCACATTAGTAGGATAAAAATCCCACAAAACCCGCTCTTGCCATTGGGCTAGCTCCATTTGTCAACTTTATGATGAAAATTTAGTTGTAAGCTAGCCAGTATATATGACTTTGAAAAAAAAAGACTAGGGTTTCGTGGTAAATTCAAACGATATAGTGATGTCGAGTCGTGTGAATGGACACGCTCTAAGCTGGCTTAGCTTGGGAGATGGCTACCAATTGTGTGTGGATTTTTCCAACATATAAAAGGAAGCCTTCATAATATGTAAGGATATATAGTATATTTATATAGTACCGATAAAATGACATGATTGGTATTATGAAACTTGAATCCATAGCAGTGTTGCCGATTGGTTCATTCCGTTTATGTTATATAACGTATCACCAATCTGCAATTTCTCTATAAAAGTAAAGGTACCGTATTTATGGATGTTAAAGTGTTTTAATGGTTTTTGGGTATCAGAAACTTTAATGTCTTAATAATCGGGATTGGTTGAAGTTTATATGTACAGAAACTGGCGATTTATATGACACACTGAATAATTCAATTTATTTGCACTAAATACATAGGATATATTGTATATATTTTTAAATAAATTTAGACGGAAGTAGTGGAGGGCATTAAAAGGCCTAAAGAAAAAGTTTCATGTCACGATCTCAAGCTGCAGAGCTCAAGATTTTCAATTGAGATTTTTACGAAATTCTTGTTACGAGTTTACGAATTTACGAATTTCTAGTCCATATATCTTTTAATCTACTCGCAGCTGCATTCTACACGCGTCGTCACCCACACAACGCCCGGTCAGTACAGAGTACTGTACTGAGTAATGAACGCTACGAACGTGTTAGATAATAGAACAAAATTTGTAGCTTTGTTGTATAACTTTTAAATAATGAAAAATAAGTTTCGAATAAAAAGTAAATAGACAATGTTACTTCAATGAGGTTTTGTCACAAATTCGAAATATAAAATTTGAAACACAATACGTAGAAGTAATGCCCCGGAAAAAGTGATTTTATATCTGGTAACCCTTGTTAATACCCGCCGTCAAACCCTCGCTCGAGGTTTTGACACTTAAAATAGATCGGATTATCGGAGAAAATAAAATATCCAGTCACCTTAATGTCCTTATAGCAAAAGCGAATTAGCCTAGAGTACAAGGAATATTTTGTATGATTTTTTCAATAATTTATTTATTTTTGCCTCACAATGCAAGATATCAACATATCGATGTACAATTTAATATAGTGTGTACAGAAGTGTGAAATCTAATTGACATCTCAGTAATGTGACGACAGCATGATTGACATTTTAGCAATAAATTTAATTGTAAATAAGCTAGTGGTTAAAAGTAAATAAAATATAGGAAAAGTACAATGAGTGAGAACAAAACGCCAGCGCGTTTGACTATGTTCTTGAAAGTCAGCAAACCGTCTGCGAATACGTTCAGTTCGGGATGTTCGGAAGCTAATTGGTTATATTTTCTACACATTATAGAAATGCATTACAAACATTACAACAAATACATTATAAATACAAAATTGTAGAACAAATCTTTCAGTTAGAGTAACGAATACGAACTTTAAAGCCACCGCAATAATTTGATTATGAACGCAAAAATAATTGTAATTGTGCGAACGTTTCTGTATTAGTGTTGGTTAATACTTTACTAACAGTAATAATAAAATAATTTCATTAAATATTAATTAACTAATTCTAATCAAACCCAAACAGTGGAATGGCCATGTTATCACGGCTGTTAAACATTTTAGCAATAAATTTAATTGTAAATAATCTAGTGGTTAAAAGTAAATTAAAAAAGAAAAGAAAGATGACAAAGGGACGCTCTGTAGTCAGAGCGCGTTTGACTTTGTACTTGAATTGCTTGTAGTCTCTCTATTAATTTTCAAACAGGTTCAAACCCCGGCGCGTAAAACTGAGTTTCTACGGACTTCCAAACGTTACGTTATCTGAGCAAAAGTACCTTATTATATGGATTTGCTGATTTAATTGATTCAGGATACCTACTGTTTAAATAACAACATCCTGTAACAACTGATTTAGATAAAGGAATAAAAAAATATTTTTAATAATTTCAATAACGTCTCAATATCTGCCACTCTAGAACTGATAATAAGGTCCCCTTTTAAGATAAAATCACAATTTTTTAAATAAATATAATAAATACATCGTATATAACGCTACTTCCAATGGTCCACAGGATTCCCTGTATCTAGGGTCCAGAGACACATACAAATACGAATACATCACCTAGACCCCAACAAACATTAAAATTTGTCTTTAAACAAGTGAATCTCCAACCGGGAATTGAATCCGGGACCTTTTACACAGCAGGCAGGGACACTACCTATTATCCTTAGACTAAGCTATTTTTAATTTAAGCTATTCTCAATAAGTCAACAAATCAGTCATCTCGCTCGGTGGTTAAGGAAAAATAAGAAGAATAAATAAAATCTGTCGTATCCACTAATCCGTACTGGACTGGCGTGATGGATTATGCTCCAAAAGTACATCGTGATTACTCTATAGTTCGTATCATTTAGCATGGCAATAGCGGTCATTGACTCGACTTTCATCCCGATGTTGCAATTATTGAATAAGTTGACATTGAGCTGCAAAGGAGTTTGTGTTTGTGGAACGCTCGATTGGCCATGTCTATACATGGCTATGTTTATACTCGTATGTATGTCTATGTAGTAACAAATATATAGTTAAGTGGACCATATTTCTAAAAATGTTTTCAAACATGGAAATAATTAAATGAGCAGCAGAAATACTGAAAGTGGCAGCAAATCGATTTCGTAAAATTAAAGGTGGGTTAGGTTTAGGTCCTCTGGTGACAATAAAGATCTAAGAGTATCGTGAATATATTTGAACTACATCACTATCTTTAAAAAACAAAAAGTGACACACCACGTAACATTGTCACACGGATTGAAGATATAATAGTTTTATTAATTATTAAAGAATATTTAGGACTCCAAACAATTATGTTTAATGTAAAATTGCGTAACTCTGTCATTTTCACGTGAAATTTGTTTTGAGAGCGCGTATTAACGATGAAAATATTTTTTTCGTAATTTGTACGTCACTTCCAAGTTATCTCAACCAACTGTTCATGAACTGTCAAATCGGTAATCTTGGACGGCGTAACTATAGTAAGAATGTCATCCATCATAAAGTCAACGAGTCTTTTGAAATATATTTAATGTTCAAGAAAAAATATCAACGTTCATTTTTACGATCTTATTTTATTAGTGTACACAGTACCTAAAGCTTATCTGTAGTGAAAAACCTTGTCCTTCTTATAATCTTCTTAGACGTCTTTCATTGTCAAGATTATCACTTTGTCGCGTCGACTAAAAAATGTAACTAAAGCCGTATACAAGCTAGAACATTTACTTGTAATAAAACATGAAGCGTTCACTAGTTTTAGACATTTTATGTAACTGCATTTAGCGCTGAATGCTCGAGATAAAATGTCAGTTCGAGCATTTACTTTTATTTTTCAAAATATTATTTAGACTCACTACATATTTTATAGAATAAAACGTATCTAATATTTATTTATATGCGATAATATAGTGTATACTCGTGTAAATAAACCGATAATACAACTCCAAAACGTGGCCCTAAATAAAAGAAACCAAAAGAAAAGACTTTGTTATATAAACATATAAAACCAATTTAAAATAACCATTTTTTTATATACTAGTGGTCGGACGAGCAAGCGGTCCCACGTGATGGTAAGTGTTACCGCCACCCATGGACACCTGCAACACCGGGAGTTATTTATTGTTTCGTCAAACATTACTCTATTGTAATATTACCATACCATATCACCACCCTGTGTCTCTACTGTTGGATATAGGCCTCTCCCAAAGACCGCCACTACACACGATATTCTACTCTACTTATCCAGCCACTACCGGCGACTTATATATCGGGAGAGATATATCGGGTCTTCATAAATTAAGGGATATCCCTTTTATCTACTAAAGAGTGAATTAGAATTAATATTCTATATAGTACTAGTGAACCGCCCTCGCTTCGCTTCGGTTTCGTTGAAACAATATTAAACTATACGTATAAACCTTCCTCTTGAATCACTCTATCTATTGATAAAAACCGCATTAAAATCCGTTGCGTAGTTTAAAAGATCTAAGCGTACATACAGAGGGACAGACGGCGGGAAGCGACTTTGTTTTATACTATGTAAAGATATACTGTGTAAGAACGTCTTTAATATTATAGTCTTCTAAGGTTCTCTGTCTCCAATTAACTCCTGCCATCAGTCATTAGAAACGATAATGACCTGGAATGATTATTAGAAATAATCTTAGATCAAAGCAAAAGGGTAAGGATACGATACGTTCTTACATTGCGTGGACTGGAAATAGGCTCGAATGCACAACTACATGCACACAAACTCGTACAACAATAATTGAAGTCACGTTGTAGGACAACGAAAGAGAGAGATCGAGCGATGAGCTTGGACAGTAGCAAGAGCGAGACCAGCAATACTTTATCTCTCATTTTTTTATCTCGTTCACTTATTAATGGCTGAATGTAAAGTAATAATTTTAAAAAACTTCTACAAATTATTACTTTTTGGTCGCAACTACGCGTGAAAAGTGATTTCATGTGTCTTATTTTTGCTCCTCGAGTGATTTGTGCACTGAATAAATACACAGGAAGGCATTTTTAAATATATTTTCCACTACAAAACCGTGTTCACCGTGCTGTACCGTTCACGTGCAAGCAAGTCGCTGTTCCATCGGTGACTAAACGAAGCAGGTCCATAGGTTGGATAGGTTGGACTCGGTTTGTAGGACCACGCGCGGCAAGTGAGTAAGTAACGTATCTTCCTCCTTTTGATTTTATCTAAGGAAATATTAAATGACTTTTATTTTTTAAATAAAATGTCTGAAACGTACAGAACAATTGTCTTCCAGCTTTATCCAATGTACGGACACGCTGGTTCTACAGTTTTATTATATGTATGTATTTACTATTTACTTATATACTATACGGTACTAGTCATTTCATGTGAAATGTACGTCCATTAATTTCAGGAGATCTGATAGACACTTCGTGAAAATTCTGAGGTGGTTATCAATGTATCAATTGACATAGGTAATTGACATCCTACGCGTCAATCCCTACAAGTGATATCTTCCTCATCATGTTCACTGTCAGTGCGACGCCCGTCAGCATTACGAGGTCGCATAATATAAGTTCTCTACCGGTTATGTATTCTGAAGACCTAGCAAATAATGCCCTGACAATGAAACTTGGATTTAAGAGGATTCTGTTACATAAAGCTGATGCGGATAAAAGTTTAAATGTTGTTGAAATAAAATTTAAAGTAAAATCAGTACCTATAACAGTAAAAATAAATAGATAAACTATAGGGATAGACTTTGGGTTATATTTACAATAGATATTTCCGTCCTGTGTGCAGATAAGTATTTCCACCGGGTATGTACTCGTATATACCTAAATATGATGACTACGCGTAACGGTTCGCTAAGTTTAAACCCAAACGCAAAGACCCGACTGTGGAACGGGAGGAGGGATATGTTTATCATCGTTATGCATGTATGTTAGTTCCTTTATTCACGCGGAGAGCTTAAACGGACTGACCGATTTTATTGAAAGAGATGTCATTAGATTCGTCTTGATACCACGAGTGCTACTGGTATAATTGATTTAAAAAAAATCAAAATGGCGGATTTTAGGCGCCATATTGTTTGCTACAATACGACTAGAGTTTATGTAACTCATTGAGTGGGGTATCAAATTAAAGGTCCTGTCCTGAATAGACCGTTCTGAATATATATATTAGAATTTAGACCGACATTTCCCGCGAAATGGAGTATAACTTATATTAATGTTGTAGGTAGGCACATTGATTGACATAAAACTGGAAAAAAGACTAAGATGGTACTCTCCGATGAATACTATTAAAATCTGACATTTCGAATATCATCAGATTGTATAGAAAAATTCAAAAGCTCACTTCAACTGTTTCACTTAGTCGGGTTTAACTCGAACAAATGACATAGAAAAGCTCCAGCAATCTGACGAGAGTGCGAAATAAATCGAAATATTAAATATTAAATACAAAATTTAACTGACCTTGCTAACCCGCTTGACCAGTGTGGCGTTTTAAGGCTATACATCTCTGATGCTTAAAACAATGTGCATGAGGAGGCACACGTCCAGCAGTGGATACTGAAAGGGCTGGCTATAGTTATGGTAACTGGATGGTAAGTGTTAAGTACATGGGCGTGTGTGGCGGAGAGCATTGCGCGAGGCCTATATCCACCAGAGGAAAGACGGTCTGATGGTCTGACATGGTATTTACGTTTCAACATTATAGTCAAATGCTTATAAAAATGTCGTAGATGATGCCAAGAAGTTGTAACTATGTCAATTAGCAAAAATATAATTCTTTGCAATAATTAAAAAGCTAGAAATAAGTTTTATTTTATTTTATTATAAGCAGTACAAAACAGAAGGACAATAAAACCAAACAATACACAACAAATCATTTGACAGAAAGCTAGTTGACCCCCCCTTAACTATGCACCTACTGACATCAAGCGCAGATAACAATTTATCAGTAATATATAAAATGTATCAGTTAATTATTTAAAGGGCAAAAACCCGCCTGCGTCCAACTCCCATATGAAAACATATATTGAAATAAACTAAAATTAATGAAACAAGTAAGTTGGCTGTTAGTTTTGTATTAGGCATTTGTTTTGTAGGTATTGGTCCCGACTGTTTTGAGTCTGATACTGAATTGTTAAAATATTAGAGTAATTTATAAAACAAAAACAAACAAACCAGTGTTCATATACTAGTTCCACGCACGTACCTCCGTGCCCTGCAGTGGGATGTTATAGGCTATATATAAAAAAATATTGGAACAATTTGACAAATTTTAAGTGATTCAAAGAATGATTCGACGTGATTCAATTCGTGATTCAACAATTTGAAAAACGTAGAATTTAAATTTGACAAACGACTTCAGTTTTAATACAGACAAAGTATTGAGATTTGGGCCGGGCCTACTTCCCAAAAGGTGAGAAAATCGCACTTTTATGTTATAATAATCTAATTTATGTCTTTTTCTATCTCTACATTATAAAGATAGAAAAATAGATTGCTAAAGAGCGATTTTAGCACGTTTTATAAATGACACACTAGCGTAAACTTCAAATATGTTACTCAAAACGCCAAAAGAATTACACATAATTGTGATATAGAAATGCGTTATTTTTTTGACAAACACACCGTAGTCGCACACTATCAAGTTTTATCCAATCACGTTTAAAAGGTGCTTAGAGCGATATAAAGAATAACAATAATAAACATCACCTTATTTATAATATTTTTGCTAGTTGTGAATTATAAAACTGAGCAGCAAAATGTACTGAAAATGATTTCACCAGACACTATAACTCGCTATTATTTACAACACATAGTCATTTCTATATCAGGACCTGAACTAGAAATAAAAAAGATTGATATGAAACCTAGACAAATTAAATAATAACACAAGCAATAAAATCAGTATGTATAGAATAGCTGCATCAAAAAGGTATCCAATTCAGCCCCGGCTGAGCTGGTACCGACTGACGTCATTCATTGCTGGTTTACAGTTGAAGCCTGTGGCGACCTATGGATTGATTAATTCAGTCTTTTAAAAACGGTTAGGTAGATACCTCTCGTAGGATCGGCATGCTGAAGTGGCAATGGGCAGGTCGGGCCGTATGTTCGATTACCGATGTTTGATAAACGAATCCTCGAATAGAGGTCACGTACCGTGAAACGCAACGAGGCACGCTTTCTGGCCTGGTGGAGCAATGACTTTAAGAAGTTCGACGGTGATGGCTATATGAGAAGAGCTCAAGATCGTGTGTGGTGGCGAGTCTTGAGAGATGTCTATATCCCAGCAGTGGAGAGACTAACGATATTGTATCACAGTATAAAGACCTTAGCTAGTAAGACTTTAGTATGGTAAGTATTCAAAGATTCCAGTTCCCTCAATGTTTGCCTCGGGAACAACAGAATGTGCCCAAAACCATTTGAATCCGACTCTGAATTTGAAGTTGAGCTGTTCCAGACTGTACTTATAGTATAGTTGAAGAACATACGTCGAGGAGTTCGTGTCGTTATGATATAAATGATCTCAGTTATTTTGTACACTAATACGGAAATGTTCGTTTATATTTTACGGTCTTTGTACTAGACCAGATTGAATCTGTTACGAGAAGATAAAGGGTACTAGATTAAGTAATAAAGTAATAGGCTCATTATAAAGTAGGTACTTCCTACTGGGGTATAATGTATACGGTGCTTCAAATGCATTCGCGAAGATTGAAACTATTCTGAACACATTTTATATCTACGATAAATAGTCTGAACGCGTATAATAAAGGTATTTGTTTACCTTCTATTCCTTTAGAATATAAAATGAAACCATTATGTTCCCAATTCTGAGTTATTTGTATGGTATCAACCTATAACGTCTCACTGTAGGGCACCGTAAAACACTGGGGGGTTTTGGGCCGTAATCCATCACGCGGGCCCGGTGCGGATTAGTGGATCAAATACTCCAGATTTTTTTTTTTAATTTATGGAGTATGCTGGTTTCGTCACGTAGTTTTCCCTCACCGCCAAGCTAGTGACAATTTTTAAAAATCCTTACTTAAGTAGAAACTCAGTAATATCATACGAATGTGAATCAAGTATAGATAACCCCTAGACAATCAGCGCTCTAATACTGAGTAATTTTTTTGTAAAATATGTTTTTTATGCTTTGTATTTATTAAAACCTAACAGTGCCCGTGACTTCGTGCTCGTGGACGTTAGAGTATGTGTACGAGTAGTAAGCTTGATTCCTTTGGGAACTTTATAATTGATCTAGATAAAAAGTACCAGGCACATAAGTAATAACTATGATAAGTTTCATTAAAATCCGTCCAATAGTGATGGGCGTTCAGAGAGACAGACTGTGTGTCTGTCTGAACACCCATCACGGATAGACAGACATAAGTACAAACATTCCAAGAATGGTTGTTTTGGACTTAACACTGCAATTACTTATTTTAAGGTTTCCCATTATTGGTTTATTTTAAATCTATAGTAATCGACCGACAGCTAAATTTATAATTTAACGGACTCCTCCGTAATCTATTTAAAGCAGGTTCTTTTAGAGAATCATTTTTGTATTCTATATGAACTACATGATGATTCTATATGATTCTATTCTACATGAACAAAATTATAACATATTCAGCCCGACCCTTTTCACATAGTAGGTGAGAAACTGACAGACGTAGGTATGTACTATGTATATATACAATCCCAGAGCACCGTAACTAAGCAATCTCTTCTTATTATATTTATTTATTTGTGTAAACTTAATTGCACAGAGAAAATTTACAAAAGGCGGACTTAATGACTTAAGGCATTCTCTACGTCAACCTTTGGGTAAACAGAGAATTATGAGAATTGGTTTATACTCTTGGTTGGAAAGTTGGTAACAAAAAACTCTTTATATGAAATATTATACTTTTTTATATAAAGAAAATAGCAAATATCGTCTATTTACATATACGATGCAGTAAATAATGTTGACATGTCCAAAGCTGCTGTCCGTGTCTTTGCCGATTTAGAAATTAAAAAAGGGTTCGAAGGGAAGAGGAATAGGAAATAATCTCCATTATTCCCAATGTACTAGGGGAAAGGAAGTGCAGACAAAACTAAGCACCACTGAAATGTGCAATCATATCTCCCACAAACTTTCTATGAAAGTGGGTAAATCGATCAGTTAGACGTGACGTGACGTAACGTTCAGTGACTGTAGCATCCTTCTCAATACACTGTCCCCAACTACGACCAATTACGTGTATGTAAAGTAGAAGCCATTACCATATATTTAGTTCCATGAATAAATTACCATGTTTTAGTATCATTATCTGAAGAAGCAACATTTGGTACTTCGTTGGGAAAAGCTTTTTGTCAATATTTTTTATCAAATTTTAAAATTTCTTTCTCAACAGTTTAACTTAATCTACATCTGCAAAATCGTTCATAAAGTCATTATAAAAGGAAACTAATCTAATTCCTGATTCCGAAAACTGTGTGTAGATTTTATTTTCATTTAATGCTATCTACCTACTGCAAACCTTACCATCAGAGTAAACGTCACTCTAAATGACAAACTCTAGAATTTCTTGTGTTTCCAAAGACGAATACATTTACATACATACATTGAACCCGCGACTCATACTAAAAAAATACCGTCAGCCACTAGAGTGAATATTGCAAAGATGGAAAAGACAGAAAAAATGAAACTATAAAAACAAATACCCACCCAAGATATTATTGCTGATTTTTTTTTTAATTTTCTTTACTTTACTTTACAACAACAAGAACTTTACAAAGTCTAGGATTGATTCGACATGACAATATCGAATTTCTACGGTACCTATATAATGTGTTATACAGCAAAAGAATTTCAATATGTAACCATATTGGATAGTAATAGTGATTCAACGGTAATGAAGGGTGTGGAAATAAATTCAATTATAGGCATTGTGTTTAGTAGATATTCTATAGTATAAATAGTACGTATTTACATGTATTGTACATGTACTCACCTGTCATCCTGACCACAACGAATATACTGATAAGGATAGTCTTTGAAATATACACTTTTATATACCATCGCTAACAAAAAACACACAAAACAGAACAGAACAGAACAGAACATGTCACAAAATTAATATTTTGTCATCGGTATTTTATGTAATACATATAATGATATCGGAACTTTAGAAAATGACTCCCGGAATTTTGTAAAACACAAAATTAGAATAATTATTAGAATTCAATTAAGCTTCTAATTTAAATGGATGTAATTTTTTTCCTATTTGACAATGCCGCACCGCAGGCCCGAGTTCTATGCGGCGAGAGCTAAGCCAAAGGACTCCGTATCTTGCTATTGCGTCAGGTAATATTTATAAACTCGCTTTTGCGATTAAATGGTAAAATTAAGTCGATACTTAGCCACTCATGTTAACAGGCTATCACATGCGTAAGAACGACGAATGTCCCGTAAAGCATGCAAGCTTCATACAAGTCATGTTTATGCGGATATCGCAATATGATGAATGTCAAAATTTCCATTTAGTCTTTTTCTCGTGTATAAAATTTAGATTATTTGGAATTTGACAGTAATAACCTTGGTGTATTGAACAGAGTGAAACAGTACTTCTCTCCGGGGCAACACTTTTCGCTTTATAAAGATCAAGTTAGACCCCACACGGAGTACTCTGCTCACACCTCTAGCTCTGGGCTGGAGCACCGAAATACTAGCAGGATCCTTTTGACTCCGTCCAACGACACGCTGTCCGAATTGTCTACAATTCGCACTCTCACAGTCTCACAGGTGGTTTAGAATCGCTCAGCATATAAAAAGATGTTGCGTCTTCAACTGCGTTTTCTACCGCCTATATAATGGGGAATGTTCTGAAGAGCTGTTCAATTTGATGTCAATTTCATGTTTTTATTATCACATCGCTCGTCATCGTCGTGCGGTTCATCTACACTTCCTTGACATAGAGTCGCTGGGTACAGCGCGGCCAAAAAGACACTTTATACCACGAACCGGAAAGTTGTGGAATGAATTGTCAGCTGAGGTTTTTCCATTACACTACGAATGGGGCTCTTCAAAAGAACTGTGAACAGGATTTTGCATGGTCGGCAGCGCACCTGCAAGCCCCTGGTGTTGCAGGTGTCCATAGGCTGCGATGACTACTTACCATTATGTGGCTCACTCGCTCATCTGCCATCTATTCTATAAAAAAAAGTTAAATTTGATAGGAGAAAAGTAGAACTAATTTCTATCTAACTAAAGATAAACTATGAACTCTCACTTAAACTGGTAACAAAGTTATATATATGATTTTACATACATACCATTTTAATTTTAATATTCATTGTAAGTTTAAAGTATAATGGTTTATTTTATCCAATAAAATGCTAAAACATTCATTAATAAATATATTTAACATACTTTAGCATTAATATAGTATCAATTATAGGCAACATCAAATCTGTGTCAGACTCCGCTGGGCTGAACACTTAGAAAGCATGGGGAAGGGTCGTGCGGTGAGATGAGAGTAAGTACGAAAAACAATCAGACGGTCGTAGATCAGACGGCCTCCACGGGACTTCCAGTCGTAGACCGCTGGAATGAAGAGATCGAAAAGGACCTGCGCGAACTTCGATCGTTCGTCCGACCGAAAACTGTGACGTATTTTGATTGCGAACGCTAATATTTCCTTTGGCTCATAGAACCAGCGGAGTGTGTGCGTACGTGTGTGTGTGTTCTTTAATCGATTATAAAGTCAATGACAGAATTGTGAAGTATTCTAGATACTTTTTAAAATGTTATTTATTATCGTTGTTAGACGTTATTGTTAAACTGAAAACGTGTCTACTCTTAGCATTTAGTAACATATGTCATAGAGAGTTATAAGCATTAAAAATGAACTGTCTACGGGTGAGAAACATCGAGTATTATTATTGCCCTCCAATGAAAAAAAGGCACAAGTGCATTTGAGTGACTAAAATTTTGGTAAAAACTAAAATACCTACCTGTAACTTATATTTATGAATAAAACAAAAATAATAATCATTGTTTGTTCTCTTTGTTTATTTTTATATGTTTATATAATGTCACTTATTCTTTCATTAAAAATGTTAATGGCTCTTCTTCTTAGGAGGATAGATTATGCACTATATTTAGCACCCTATCCAGCTTTCCCAGCTTTCAGTGGATGAAGGATACAGGACGCCATGAGAGTAGATGCAACCCATATCAACCATTCCACATACATCATATGAGAGAAACGGAATGATATGAAACTGATGGGATGAGAAGGGAAGGGAATGGACGAGAACACTAAGACATTTCCGAAATACGTTGACATTTTTCACGCCAGTCTTATATACCTATTTTAAAAATGTATTACTCCTACATATTGTTGGCTTAAATCCGTTCAGAAATTCCCTCATTATATTAGTGTCAGTTGACATGTTTCAGTAAATACAAGTAATCCTACGTCATTCCGTATTAGGTCGATTTCGATGAAATAGGAGTGTAGGAAAAGGAAAAATTTCACTAAGGGTCTAAGGGTCAACAGCTGAGTCCAAAATATCAATTAATTTCGACGTTTATATATTATACAAATAACGATTTTTGTAGACAAATTGCAGGACGCATTTCTTAATTGTCAAGTTCGAAGTTCTGGCACGATCTGGCGAATATGATGAGTGACGGAGAGTTTCCAGTCGAAACTCATGTAATTTTGAGACTGTCTGTCGTGCAGTGTGTGGGCCAGGGTTATCATGGAGAAGTAGTGGACTAAAGCGATTGACCAGACTCGGTTGTTTGATAGCAAGCTTGTCCATCATCGTTTGCAGTTCTTCACAGCACACAGATGTGTGCATTACATGTTGTGCCAGATAAAAGAAGCTGTTGTGGGTAATACAGGCACAGGATCACCATAAGCTTCTTTTGATTCAGTTTGCGTTTGGGACATTGTTTGACTATGTCTCCTGGGTTCAACCATTGTAACGAACGTTTACGATTATTATACAGTATCCACTTCTCATCAGAAGTGACAAGCAAAAGTGAGGCAAGCTTCGACGCGTGTTTGTAGCTGACTTTCATTAAGCTCATACGGTTCCCACTTTCCAATGTTCCTCGCTTTCCCGATTTGACGCAAATGAATCAATGTCGTTTCGTCACAGCCGAAGGCTGCTGCTAATTCAGACGTGGTGTGAGATGAATCCGCTTTCAATATTGCTGTCAATTCGTCATTATCGACTTTAGTCTCCGGTCCTCCATGGGGCTTGTTGTTGAGGTCGAAATTTCCAGAACGGAAACGAACAAACCAAAAACGCACCGTGCGTTCGTTTGCGGTGTTTGGTTCGTACATATCGTTGTATTGTGTACCGTCTGTGCTGTGTTGCTGCTACGATGGAACTCATTGAAAAAAATGCGAATTTTTAACTTTTCCATGGTCGCAAACACAAAGATATCTATGCAAAAAGTCGTTTGTGGGAAAAACAATTGAATAATTGATTTTGAAAAAGAATGTCATAACTTTAAATTGATATTAATTTGAATTAGGAATTCCAAGCCAAACGCAAGATAACTAAGTTCAAAGTGGCCACTATGAACAAACGGCAATTTTATTGGTAAGGCCCTAATTCAAACTATCTCGTTGACAGTTTGTACAAAAATTGAAGAAAGTCTTGATTCTCAATCAAGACTTTGTCTATGGGGTTTCCATCTTGTGATGTTTTATATTTTAATGCTGATTATGTCTTTGATATAATCATATTCATATACAATTTCAATTGTTTTAATGAATAAAAAGGGGGAAAAGGCAAAAAAATCGGACGTTTTACGATTTCATCGGGATTTTCGCTCAATATGTCCGAAACGGTTCATGATAACATAAAACCGATTTTACTAGTAGAAAGAACATAAAAATCGGAATATTTTGGTATAATTAACTCAATCGGATAATCTGTTTTGTCTTAAGGGGACGCCTGTCATATTTTGCATTGCTTTGTCTTAAAAATAAGATGTTAGAGTATGCTACAATTTAAACAAATCTTGAAACTACGAAATTTGAAAATCTTAAATTAAGTTAACAATTGACACCGCACAATTTGTACAAATAATGTCGCGTCATAATACAGTATAAATTATTGGTATCTTTTAAGACAGATTGAATGACAATGATTAATTAAATTACTTCTTGATTAGATACATATAGATCTAAACAATCAGTCATCAATAATTTTAAAACCTTAAGAACTTAAAACTGGTTAGAATTAAAGTTAAAAAAAAATATTTGCATTCTATCACATCACATGATCGAACGTAATTATCATGAGAGGACATTCAACTTCAATCGGGTCACGGATATCTTGTCAGCTCATTAAAAATCTTGTTATATCACTTTCGCATCCACATCGCACATATCCAACCTTTTTATTAGGGTTTCGTACCCTGAAGAGTTATTACGTTGTGTAAATATCTATACACAACAAAATCGTAATAAAGCGGAGTCTGTACATTTACCTACCGTTTTTTTTGAAAAAAGTCATTGCAGTGTAAAACACGAATGATACAGAGACTAAAACAACAATTTTTGGATTTCTTGTTTGTCTGTCTGGACGTGGCATTACGCAAAAACCACGGGACGGGTTTTAATAAAACTTGGCATTGTTATGACTTATGTACCGGGTTATCTTTTTGGATAGGTTTTATCCAGATAAAAACGCTTGTTATTTAGTTATTTTCAACGTCAGCCAATTGCACCGCCCCATGCATCTCCACGGTGGCAGATACGCATCTTTTGCTAAACATTGTAATACAATAGATAAACATTGGAGTTCAATGGACTAGTTTTTTAGGCGGAGAAATTCTTAATAGTGTTTATACACCAACGAAGGATGTTGTCTATGATCGAGCTACAAATGACAATATTGAATTACTGAACCTAATTTTGTTAACAAACCAAAGAAGTATGAGAGATGTGGGAGTTAGAAAACAAAGGAATGAAGTCAGGCGCTAGAGGGAAATGTACATTGTATATTTATTTATATATCATATACCACAGAACTGGGATTTACTTGTCATAGTTATATGCCGTGATGAGTACATTCTGCGGTTCCTATATTTATGTCCAATCAGTACATTGTTATAAACGTTGGCATAAGTTTATTTATTTACTAAAATGAAATATCTCCGAATATAGTGAAACTTTTTAACGCTTGTTTTAATTTCTAGGCTTAAATCTAGAATTAACTTAAACAGTATCAATGTATCTATACAATTTGTTACTGAAGTAAGGCATAACCTAAAACACATCAACTAATTTGGAATATATAAAACCGTTATACCGAAAAAATAATTAAAAATAAAATAAATCATAAGTTAAAACATGTAAAGTTTTGTTTTTCTATCTAAAACGTTCGTGGTGCTCATTGCTCAGTACAGGGCAGTGACCGGGCGCGGGCGGTGTCGCGGCGCGGGGCACGTGCGTAGAATGGAACTGAGTGTTGAATAAAAGGAACAATAAATTATGAAAAGAAAATCTACCGTAAAATCTGGCAAAAGCGATTCCTCTCGATCTTGAACATCTTATTTTCAAATTTTATTATTTCAGTAACACGTTGTTTGATCATGTTGTACAAATTTGGTTCTTGTGGTGAGGTACCCACTGTACCCAGCATACTGGCCGTATTACCAGGTTTGCGTTGATGCGTTGCGCGAGATAATGGCGGCTCTAGCCAGTGCTTTCGGCCAGACACCTGGTTCTTAAAGATAGAATGGACACTAGGACCTCGTGGACCGTTAGTCTCGACACCGAATGCAATAAAATGTGTTCAGTCTCACGCTTGTTATAATTATATTATTAGTATATTGTCGTACCAATTGTAATTATTATAAGTCATAAATTTTCTGATCTAAGGACAAGTGGACTACTTTTTATTTCAAGCTTTTATTTATCATATAATTAGTCACTTATAGTCACGTGCCGTGCGGTGTCGGCGGGCTATAAAATAGTACCACCCCATTTATTCCCGTGAGTATCGTAAAAGGCGACTAAGGGATAACAAGCCCTGAGGAACTACATCACCTCTAAAAAAATGGACTCGCCAACCTTCATCATGCACAAGACAATGTGCATGAGGAGGCCCATGTCCTGCAGTGGATATTGAAAGGGCTGGTTGCAGTGCATTGGTTACGGTTTTAAATCCGTTCCAAAATAATATTTGGGTTTGCTAAATCAACTTTTCTTACCGTTTACACCAAGAACTATGACTAACGATTATGGAACAAAAACTCATTTAATGCAAATATGTACGTATGTACTGTACTTACTAAAGCTATTTTTCCCACATTCTATTCAATTACAATGCCAAGATGACTTGACACTATGACACTATTTTCTTTGACACTATTTGACATTCTTTGACACTATTTTTTCTTAAACAATGAAACTATTGTTTACAATTAAGTTTATTGACAAAACGGTCTATTTATATATAATATCTGCGATGCCTCTGTCAAATTTCCAAAAAATCGGAAATGCCTTAAATTACTTAAAATGTTAATTAAAACAAAATGGGAAACCCTTATTAGACCTTGAAAGCTTCGTAAACCGCGCAGTCGATCGAGGCCTCGATGGCGTCCTATAAATGCAAATTGCCGACCAATTGTCAACTTTATTGCCAAAGCCAATAGATTAGAGACTCACCACGGCGTTCAGCTGTTATTGGTGTAATTTGAATATTCAAGGCTTTATTAACTGAGGCGACGGCAACGTATTTTGCGTGAAAACTGTCAAGACGAGTAAACGTTTAGATGGAATAAATAAGAAATTAAAAGAGACCAGATGAACTGACAAACAGTGACTAGATCAGAAAAGCATCAAAGAAGAGGATAGGAGCAATTGTTTAGAAGACCGCAATATTCATTAGTGGAATAAGTAATATATTTGTTTATTAGCTTGTGCCCGCGATTTCGTTCGGCAGAACTTTACAGTATACACATAAGTTCGTTGTACTCTTGCACAATACCTACCGTACATTTTCGTGGGAACTATGTAATGAATCTGGATAAAAACTACCCCTAAATGTTAACCCTAAATGTTCAAGGGGTGACGTGAACAATTGATAAGTTTTGGTGTTGCCCGTGTTTATGGCAATCACCTTCCACTGGCTGAACCATCTGCTCGTTTGCTCCATTATTCTTTGAAATAATAAAATAAAATTTCATCTTCTGCCACTTGGCCGAGCCATTGATGTTTGGGATTTTAAACTCCAATTTTTTATCTCATATTTATCTCATTACAGATTTTCAGATGTTATTCAATTTGTCAATTCTGCATGGAATACGTACACAGTGAATTACTAAATTCCTGATCCTTCTTTCTCTAAAAATTGACTTGTCTTCTTCAATTAACCAAATGATGACTTGACGCCGTCTGATCCATCCATCTATCATCATGTATACCAACATGACGCCGATGTTATACTTGCCAGTTTATGACTAAACTACACAACCCTCGCCAATATGGTCGTGTAAAACTTAGCGTCGCCGCCGTAACATACTCGTATGTTGGCGGTACCGAAAAATAGGGCTTTCTCTATAGAATTACCTTCGCAGAATTATTCCCTTCTCTCCAAGTTCACATAATAATAAACCAACAAACAGGAGAGTTTTCTATTACTTCAATATCATTGAACATAATAATGCATATAGTCTGTTCGCGTTAAGAATGCAGTGTGTCATCACCGAAGACAGTAGGAGTCACCTTTTTTTGTCCAATACTGTTATTGGGAATTCTTAGCTCTGTTTCATAGTAATTTTCTCAAGCACAAAGTGGATCAATAACGCACATTGATTATAAAGAAAGGAAATGAAAGGGAAACGAAATCTATTCATTATAAAAAATATATAAGTGATAGTTTTTGATTGATAAATTAATTATTACTTATATTTTACTTTACACAATAATAAACATTTGAGTGTTGTATTACATTACATTTATAATTCTGTCTAGTTTTAAGTTTTATTTCTATGCTAATAAATATAAATAGCATCTTATTATTTTCAAATATTATTATTATTAATAATAATAATGTTATTTAAGACATTTACATATTTTCTATACGGTAATTGTTACTTATAATGTAGTTTACAAAATGATCAAATTTACAATTCATAAGGACAATGTGTGCTGACATCTGTACTAGAATAATCCGTTTTACAGCTGTCAGCGCCTTTCCGTAGATCTATTCGTACTATAGGTTACATTATATTATATGTTATAGTTATTTAAGAAAACAAAAACATTTGTTTACAATCAGTGTGAACATGCTTTTGCTAATGGTCAGTTACTACATTCTTAACGCGAACGAACTATGAGGTCCCGCTGAAATTATCTCATATAATATCTGCGGTCCCGGCTTTATAGTTCCCCTGAACATATTCAAATATTATCCTCCCTTACCCGTATCTACTTCACATGTAAAAATGCCAATCTGGAAAAGTAGATCCTCGAACATGATGGAATAATAAAGGTATATGTATGTACCTTTAGATTTCCATACATATTTTATATCGTCAAGAAATTTTTAGAACACTTTTGTATTAATAAATATGAAATTTGTTCTTGAAATTTGGCAGTTGTTTGATTGAAACACCAGTTTCAAATAGGTGTCAATAATAAACGTAGGTTCCGGGCAGTGAATATTTATTAGACAAAAAGGTGTTCAATTATGTCGCTTGATTATTACGACCGGCGACAAACAGCGACCAATAGCTCGAATGGAGCTGTAGAGTAGCTTGAAAGGGACGATAATTATGGGGTCGCGCCATTGCACTGTCAACTGTCAAGTGGATTTGACACATTCCAGCTGTCAGCTGGAAGTCGACTTGAGCAGGAGAGGAAGCACCCTATGCCCGATACCTAAAGATTCACATGTGCCAGTAAGTAGCGTTTCCAACTCGCAACGTCCCAGACCTGACACAGACAGACGTTTTCATATCTAAAGTAAGCACAGCCCCTTCTCGCCGTGTATGCCATGCCGACCGATGCCTGTCCGTGTCTGTGTGGTACTTTAGATGTGAAATCATTCGTAGAAGATGTGTCTAACTACGATATTTTTTGGTGTCTGTGCTGGTACTTACGGTGTCTGCAAATGTGTATCGAACTGAAGTAGGGGGCGCTTTCATTACAATCGGGGAAGCTAATTAGAAAAAGTTCTTGGACGCATAACATTATAAGAGAAACATTATGACGAATCTTGGAAACAACAGCTAGAAGAGCAGATAACACATTATATTGAAAATGACCGCCAGTGCCCCTGAAGGTTTTAAAAAGAGGCCACCACTAATTTTTTCCTCGTTACTAACAACATACGTACAGCACGTGTGGAAACGTGTGGTTTTTTTGTATTATTAATACGAAGCAATAAAGTCACACATAGTGTACCTACGTTTTCACACATTTTTCCAGCGTTTGCGTGCATAAACGTTATAAAGTGCGAGGTGTACCTTGAATCTACGAGTTAATTAAAAAATTCATAGGACCCGTGGTCGCACCAGCTTGTCACACCGGTGTGACTAACTGGAATTTTATTTCCAGTTTCAGTTCCAGTTCAGTTAGTATTACTCGTAGGTTTCGTGCTGGACTGAAATAGGGATTGACGCCCGCCGGAACCGCGTTCTTTCGATGGTACCGCTTATCGATAGTACCACCAAAATTAATATTTTTAATTTAAAAACAGCTGGTGTGACCACGGGTCCATCACAAAAAAATATTATTGTTTATCACACTGGTGCGACAACATAGTGTGACCACGAGTCCTACGCCATAAAAAAAGAGTAATTAAAAAATCCAGCTCGTAAAGTTACTTTTATTAAAGTAAATAGTGCGTCCTGTCAGTTATGATGTACGGTGCCGTAACGTGGTCCCCGATGGTCTTGATTCATAAGTTCAAAGTTCTTCAGATACTATGTAGAGAGTAATTATTGGAGTGTCTTCATCTAAAGTCACCGACTTATCTCGTATAATCAGTATACTAAAGTGGCAATGAATAGATCGTATTTGCCTCAAAACCGATGGGAAAGAAGAGTTCTCGAATGGAGGACAAGTACCGGGAGGCGCAGTGCAGAACGCCCTCCGGCCAGGTGGACCGACGACTTGACGAAGTTCGCCGGTGGTGGCTGGATGAGAAAGCCGAAGTGTGGTAGCAAGCCTCTGGAGAGGTCTATATCCAGTAATGTATAGCATGGTATTAATCAATAAGTCAGATAGTTTTAAAGTGTAATCACACACCATATATTTACATAGTTTGATCAAGCACTAAATTAGTAGATATTGAATTATGGCTCTAAATTGCCTTAAAGGCGAATTCCACTACTTGAGAAACGATTTTTAACATAGGCAAAAGTAGTAATAAGTAAGTATCAATAAAATGGTTTCCATCGCGACAAAAACATCAAAACAAAACCTTTACAATTTAACCTGGTTTTTCTCATTTAGGCAGTTAACCGACATTGTTGAAAGAAACAATGAATGGGCAAAGGTATACGGCTACTGGAATGTCTAGTATATCTGTCTAGACAAAAGACTAACCGTACCTATAGAGCTATTATATTTCTGTGGTTGTCATGACATCATATTGTACCTTCGGAAGTTGGCTTCGCTGTAGCCGGGACTGAAATAAATGGCTTGAAGGCATCGTGGTCTATTAGAAAACTGTATATCTAAGTTTTTTGGTGGCTTAGTTTGTCATATTGCGTTCAATATTGTTTTATAGTGTGCCATGTTGTCGACTGACTGTGCCGTGTTGTGGCGGCTTGTGCAGCACTACCTCATATCTTTCCGTCGGTGTTGTAAGAGGCGATTAAGGGATAACAAAGCCACTATCATAAGACCTTAGGAACTCCACCACTTTCAAAAGAGTGGACTCGCCAACCCGCTAGGCTAGCGTGGCATTTTAAGGCTAACCATCCCTCGTGCACAAGGCAATGTGCATGTCGATTGTGGAGCCCCGTGTTTAGCAGTATACGGCAAGAGGGCTGGTCACGGTGTTTGTTTCACAGAGTCTATTTTGAATTTATTGTAAATTTTCTTTTGATTTGTTTGCTCGTTATTTCAATAACATGCGGTTTATGAATAAGATTTTACAAAACCCTTGTTGAATAGGAGATTCCGTTGTAAGGAAAAGATAAAAACCACCCCACACGCACTCAAGGTCCCCCATACGCCCATTGAAGTATCTGCTCCGGGCACCAAAAAAGGTTTCCTGCCTTTCTTACAAATGTGCTTAGATTTAAAACTATATGTAAAGTATTTTACTTATTTTCCTAACTTATATAGATTGATTCGTACTAGACTATATAGACCACAGAAATAATATTAACATCGAAAGCTTACTTATTGCTTACAATGTTCGCCAGAAAATTAATCTATTGAGACTAAACGAAACCAAATTAGTACCTACCAATAATGTAATAAATTGAACAAGTTTACGTAATTTTTGTGCTATTATAACTTTTATTATAATAAGCCTCTTTCTCCCAAGGCTCGTCACTATACATGATTTTCTGCTCTTTACGTTCAGCTACTTTTTCTGCTGCTTCTGTAAGGAGCAAGTTTCTTCCAGCAAGTTGCCAGTGAAGCGGTCGGGGAGGGGTTTAAACTACCGTTTTCCGCGCTCATCGGACCGTTATCGAGTGTGGCCAGGCAAATAATGTTAGTGTTGGAAGGGGATGGAGAAAAGATTTCAGAAAAAAGGCAGAATCAACATTTCAGTACAGTGCCATAAGTGACAAACAGGCGTAACTGAAAAACAGTGTTGCAACTTTTGTGGCATAATGCTGAGTTGCTGCCAGCGCCGGCTCTAGCCCATGTAGCGCCCGGGTGCAATCAATATCCTGACGCCCTCTAGCAGGCTCTTTGAAGGCGTAGCGAGCGGTGTTCGGCGCCCCCTAACACCCTGTGCCCGTGTGCTACGCACACCCTGCACCATAGGTAAAGCCTGCACTGGTTGCTGCCAGCCATTTGGCATAATACTAACTGGGTTATTATAAGTATCCGTATTATTTCTAATGTATGTATGTATGCAGTGAAGTTGTCATTAAGTTATTAAATTGTTTACTCATTCATTCATTCAATAATAAATAACCTATGACAAAGGTAGTTTCATTCAAGCATTTGTAGGGGAGAGTGCACGCTGCATTTCCCCACAGCTGCTAGGCGCACTCGACTGGCCACGTTACCCCTCTCTCACAGAAGACTACCCTGAAACGTACTGCATTTCCTACTTTATCGAAATACGATTTCAGTATTGAAATCGTTTCAATACTGAAGTTCAATTCGTTTCAATTTCAGTTTCAGTATTGAGTGAGATATGCCAGAGCCCATTCCCATCGCATCCTATCCCTCACCATATTCCCAATTCATTCCTTAATCTGCAAAGGTAGGCAGCGCATCCGGGCGCGTGCCAACGTTTGTCATTCTGGACTGATGTTGGTATGTATAGCGGATGTCTATGAGCTATAGTATCCACTTACCATCAGGTGGCCTATATGCTCGTCCCCCGGCTTTTTTCTATAAAAAAAATCAAACAGCAGAAAATAGGTGAGTCAGTGTTGAGACTTAGTTAATCGTTTTATAATAGTTTAGACTTAGTTTAATAATAACAATTTACTTGCGAAAATGAGAGTACAATACAGGTGACGATTCCAATCAGTAACAACAGTTATTGTAACAACAGCTTCTACTGTAACAACAGCGTGCAAAAACATACAATGTAACCACAATTTGCCCCAAGCCCCAAGTCTGAACTATTAAATACACATATAACATAAGTAATATTTATATTAAGTAGTGAATGTCAATATTATTATTTTACTATTATAAATGTCAAAAATCATATGTCAAGTAGCAAAATGTAGTTATAATTTTAAAACGAATAATTTAAAATGAATTTTAAAATGTAAAGTTGTAAGTTATAATTAATTTTCAATGAAAATTAATTATTTTTTTAAGCCTTATTCAATCATTTTTCAAAATATTGACTTCTTCTAAGCCCTATAATTCAATTATTTGTCTAAATATTTTGATTCACGATAAGTTTTAGTATCTCCAGCCATTTAATTATATAATTATTTTAAAAAAGTCAAATAATCTGTACTGGCATGGGCAGTACAGGAGCCATGCCTGTACTGCCCATGCCGAATTTTATATAAAATGTCTCCCTTAGAATAAAAATTTAAACTATATGAATTATTGAGAAATGAAATAAGTTAGTCATCTAAAAAACAAGGAAATGCCTTATAGACGCTATACTACGAAACGGACAAAAGATTCTGCGTGGTCATAGATATATTATTAATTCTTCTAAATCTTCCACTTCTAAATCTCTTTTTATGATTCCAATTCACTTTAAATGTCGATATTGTTTAATATATCCGTATTACTCAAAAATCTTATTTATTTCTTTCACGACCTAAATCCTTTAACAACTTTAGGGTTCGAGAGAGTCGACGATGCCCAAAATAGCGTTATGAATCAAAAAACATTTTTCGTGAAATTCAATGAACTAAAAGAATGTTTTTTCATTCAGTCTTAACCGTAGGTATGATCTTATGTTTATTTGTATTTTTTAAAGAAAAATGTATTGATATACTACTTACTGTATGTAATAGATAAATTTACATATTGTTTGATCTAGAGATTCAAATAGAGTTTATAATAAATAAATGGATGATAACCATAACCATCCGGGGGCATGCCAACGGTTGTCATTCTGGACCGATGTTGGCATATATCGCGGATGTTTATGGACGACAGTATCCACTTACCATCCGGTGGACTGTATGCTCGTCTGCCGCCGCATCTATAAAAAAACCGCTGGTCACATGGACTCCTCGTACGAAGACAGTTTTTGAATCTTTTTTTTCTCCTAATATCTCTGAAATTGTTCATCTTGGCAAAAATACCGATGTTACCAGTACAAAGAGCTGAAGGTTTTGGTCTAATTAACTAATTTTTGGTAAATATTCGGTCAAATATTCGGTTTTGCCCCTAAGTCTTCCCTTAATATATTCAACCACGTTAAAGAAATCTTGTGTATCTGAATATTTTGTGGCATATTCTTTCAATTGCTGCGATTTAAACCCATACACAAGGGTAGAATTAAATTATTTAGTTTTTTTAGTTTCTTTTGAATAGATAGATGACTGCTTAAACTTTGTGATCACTTTAATGAAACAAAACGAATATAGATCGATATAAGTCCGCGCTTCAAAATTAATGGAGCGGCTCGATACGAAATCCTTTGAAGGTCCCTCCTATCATATAGGTACCTTGTACTCTTAGGTACTTACTCTATGAGTTTTGTATTAAAATGTAATTTTACTTGAAGATGGCTTCATTTCTTTAACCCAGATAGCAATTATTGTTGACGGTGAGGGTTAACGGGGGTTGTAGCGGAGAAAATACGGGAATAAAACGCCGCTTAATTGGTTCACACAAAACTACGGGGTACAGGTGAGCAGCAGCTGGCAATGAACTCGCGTTCTGGCAGAGATGTTCCTACTAATTACTACGTACTAATTGGGCGATTGTACAAGTCCAACTGTGTCGGGAAGGCTAGAGATTCCCCTATTTAAAGGAGCTAGTTACCTTGCGGTCCCCCCGTTCCCTGAGAAATTTATTTACTTGTCGCTTATCCATATTTTGCACAGGTTACAAGTTATAAAGTATACCTATACATACATGTCAATCATTATTTTGCACACAGAGTTTAATTATTTTCCATAGTGACAGACAATAATTCTACTTTCGATGAATCGCAAATTTTATTTCCTCCCGTCCCGTCAAGTAGCAAGGGGATTCGTGAACAGTGCGGGGGACGGTCTAGACGCGAGTGCCGGTATAGCTCCACTCTCTGTCCTTCTCTATCTAGTTTGCTACTTTATGTTTTTGTCTCTTTCCAATAACAGCAAACGAAGTTTTTATTTGTTAGACTATGCTTACGACTTAACTTATAACCTAGACATACACAAATGTAAAAATGGAAAGCTGAAGGTAAAACATATAAACATTGAAATAAAGATAAACATTGACACAAAGTAAAATAAGGGAACTGCAACAAGCATAACTATATACATAAACACATAACATTATAATAATACTCTATAATGGTAAACAGGCTACATGCCTGTTTACTAACATCACATAATCTCGGACATAAGGACTTCAAACCTTCTTATATGGTTCTACTGCGCATGCTCAGAAGTGCTTCTGACGCTATTTACCCCTTGCGCAACCTCATTCAGACAAGTCCCTTTTCTCCGAGACTCGGGATGGTAGTACAATTATTATGAGAACTGAAAAGGTGGAGCTCATGACACATCCTGCTCTCAGCTCACATATTTTGCAAAATATTTTTTAGCATTAAAGATCTTTCGATTTTAGGTTTAAAATGAACAAATACAATCTTTAAGAAAAGTTTCGGTTTCGGCCCAAATTGTGATTGCGGCCGAAGGTTTGGTTTCGGTTTCACTTTCTGCCGCAAAATCAGTTTCGGTCAGATACTACCTATATGTAGGTATATCAGTGTACAACTACACGGTATATCGATTATATCGTTGGAAGGATTCAGTATTTTCAAGAAGTATGTACAAGAATATTAGTGCGGATTTTATATAAAAAATGTTTTCCTTCGAATAAAGATTTAAACTATATGAATTATTGAGAAATGAAATAAGTTAGACATCTAAAAAATGAGGAAATGCCTTATAGGCGCTATAATACGAAACGGACAAAAGATTCTGCGTGGTCGTAGATATATTATTGATATATTGTTTAGGCTAATGGTATCACGGATGTAATACGTGTATACGGTACAAAGATCCGTTTCATGTTTACCTACTTAACCTACTCATTTTTCTTTTCATATATGGCAATGGTGAATTTAGCACATTCTACCAGGGTCAAGTTTTCTTCGTAATCAACAATTTTAAAATCTAAAACATTTCCTATTAATGTCTAGTCAAAAAAGTAAAATTCAAAATTCAAATCATAAAATTGTAAAATTCAAAAACACTGACATTTAATAAACTGTCATTATTAAATCACAACGCACAATACACTCTTTTTATAATAATCAAATAAAAGTTCATCGTCACTTCTTTACATATTTTACCTACTTTCCGTTTAAATACTTTCCGAAGCAAATCGCGGTTTTATCTAGTAAAGAGTATCGGTTAATCATTTATCCAAACCAGAACTGATTAAATGTCCTACACTTTAAGTCCCCTGTTATTCTTATAATCTCTTAACGGTTTAGCGAATTTATGTTTTAAAGAAATAATAACTTATTTCTGGCATCTCATTATCACCTAATATTCTAACAAATCGAAGGTATCAAGTGTTTATTTGATTGTTCATCATCCTTTACTACGAATTCAGCGAAGACCATTGATATCGTTCATTGCGTTTTGCTATTTAAATGTTATAGGCGCAAAATAATAAATAAATTTAACTGGTGGATTCCACGACGGTAGGGATTTCTAAGTTGAGACTAGATAAATTGATATTGGGGTAAGATACACCTGCACACGATATAGGAACATCAGCTGCTAGTTGCTCAGCTATTATATCATAATTATAAGTATCTACCTTTTAATAACTGACTATGTTATTCAAATCTGTTATGCTTCAAACTAAATGCTTTTCTCTAAATGAAATTATTTTATATTACTTTTGTGTGTACGGAATTATAATTAAAGTATTACCATTCAATATTGATTCATGATTATTTAGAACTTTAAAAGGAAAACTGCAGAGAGGGATTTAAATAAATGTCTACATCTGAGCAAACATCTGATAAATATCCCACGTCTGAATTATATGGTTTGGTTAAAACTTTGCTTCAAGCTGCAACAATATGCATTTATAATGTAAATCCAATTTCAATAAAGTGAAATGTCAATCTATTTAGTAGACTTATTTATTTTGAAAACTGGTCTCGACCGTTTCGAGTCTGTCACTAAATTATCAAAATAGTAGAGTAAATCATAAAACAAAACAAACAAACCAGTTACTGTATGCAGTAAGTAAAACTTACGTGTTTTATTCGTTTTAGTTTATTCAATACATGTGGTCATATGGAAATTGGCCGCAGCGCAGGCTGTTTTTTTTTTTTTTTTTACATAATTAACTTATTACTAGCTTTTTAGTTATTGTAAAGAATAATATTTTTGCTTGCTTTTTGCTGTCCAAGCGGGTCGGGGAATTAACAGTTACCAGTAAAATTTTGTACGGCGACCATCTTAAAATTCGATATTTGGATGTATTTCGCACTCTCGTCAGATTGTTGAAGTTTCTATATTAATTGTTCGAGGTAACCCGGCTAAGTGCTACGAGTTCAAGCGAGCTTTTCAAAATTTTTGAAGGCTGTCTGTTCATCTTCGAAATGTCGGATTTTTACAGTATTTTTCATACGACCACCGTAGGTAGGTATATATAAATTTTAAAACTATCTGAATCAAATAGTCTAGTTCCCAGTGCAAGTTTTATGTAAACAAAGGACAATGTACGCAAACAGCAATGTTTTTTGAAAAGGAAACCTAACCAATAATGAGATAATTATCCAAATCGAGTAAGAAGTTACCCAAATTACTGGTTGCTTGGGAACTCGCAAACTTTTTCTTTCACGTTACTTGAAATATAAATAATATATTATATTATGTTTTCCGAGTGGAAATTCCCAGAGAGGCTTTTGTTAAATTTAATATTTAGCTGGGATGAAGTTTGGTTGTTTATATAGGTCTGTGATTCGACCGTCGCTTTTGTATGATAATAAAATTGAATATTTTGTTCAAAGTGAAAATATTTGTAGGTTTATTTTAGGTTTAATTAGGTATTATTTTATAGAATATAACTATTGTTTCTGTCGACTGCGACCTCTTTGGAACTTTAAATATATTTTTTAGTAATTTAGAATGTTCTTGATTTTCATTCTTTTACCGTATATTAAAATGTTTATTAAATTTGTGTAAAGCAACTCGTGTCCTTTCTTTGCCTGGTTTCCGTCGTCCCGACCACACGCGCAACTGTCTTTATTTTCTTATATTGGATAATACAGGGTATTTTATTTTATTTGGCACAGAAAAATGAACAAATTAAATTTCACATAAAAAATCATACATAAAAAACAATGATGAATTTGTACATTGACGATGACAAACAAATTTGTAGTTATTTCAACAGATAAATTGATCAAAGTTTGAGTAGGTGGAAAATTAAATATTTATCATGTACACAAAAGTGTTTATTTTATTTTTGATCATAATGTAACTGAGCTGGTGCTGATGACTGAAACCTACACTCAGCAACAAGGTAATGTATACCCATTGGTACCTTAAATGCGATAGTAATAAGGACTAGAATCGAACGGTTTTGGGTACATAACGTGGTGCTGACTGCACCTGGCCGCTTTTGTCTCGCGCAGTCAAAAAAATGGTATACAGAACAGCTACCCGTTCACTGTGTACGTAAGTACTCCCATATTTGTTTAGTAAAAGCTTATATCAAAATAGATATTTAGATAGAATATACTTTATTGTACACTAAAATATTCAGAGAAATACAAAACACAATTAATATTAGAAGTACCTACAACTGGCGTGCTTATCGCTAAGCGATTTATTCGGGGCAACTTTTGGCAGAATACCCTCAAATTGAAATCTAATTTCTATTTACCTAAATAGTCCACCTTTCTGAGGACAGTTCATTAACATTTAGAGTAAGCCTCAACAAATTGCTAAATTAAGACAAGTTGAAACAAAGGGCCACCTGCAGGTCGGTGGCCTCGAAAATTTGAATAGAAATCAATATTTATTGTATAGGGGGAATCCCCCTAGCGCCGGACAGTTCTAAGTACCGGACAGATATCGTTTAAACCCGAAATAGCACTATCGTTCGCTCTTGTGTGTAGAAAGATATCAAACTCAATGGGAAAAACCCATGCGCGACGCGAGCGACCTCAGTTCCATGCGATACGTAGAGAGGTGACACGTAAGTCATTTTGCGCGGGAATCCATTGCACCGAGGAACATTGGCAATTACGTAAATTATTATTTAGAGAGGACAGACCATCGGTAGAACTATCTGTTTAAGCATTGGTAAGTATATTTTGTATTGATATGCTTTGATCGCGTATATATGAACTGACTTTATCATAAAAAAATTTTTACTAGAGTATAATGTGCCCCTACGTTCGGACAATTACAGATTCCCTAGTACCGGACAAATTTATTTTGACCGATTCGTGTAAATGTTGTGCTTGTCCCATACGATATCATTTTATAAGTAATTTAATTTATCTTTTCAGAATATTCACATAATGGAGAGAAAAAAGAAAGGTATTTGGGATTCAAAAAACTTGAAATTAGCAATTGATAACGTATTAAATCAAAAAATAACTATAAGAGAAGCTTCCGAGCGTTTCAGTGTACCAAAAAGCACTTTATTCGACAAAGTAAAATTATTAAAACAGGGTAAAGAGATTGAGTTGAAACCTGTCATGGGAAGATTTAAGAAAACTTTCTCGGAACACTATGATCAATTGTTAGAAAGGCACGTCAAAGATTTAGCTAACCGATGCATGCCTTTGACCAAGAAAGAGTTCTTAAAGCTTGGCTACGATTTAGCTGTCACGCTTAAATTACCACATCGTTTCAATGTTGAAAAGAAAACTGCGGGAAAACATGTTTATGATGATTATATGAAAGGACATCCAGATATGAAACATTGTGTAGAGAATGGGCTCATGAAGCCTGTGCAGATATCCCAGAATGTTCCGACGTTTATGTTTGTGATCGTTGTAAATTTGTCTAATTTTTCTCTACCTAAGTTAATTTAAATTGCAAAATTAATGAAACTGTCCGGTCATAAGGGTTCCAATTTATACTCGTCCGGTACTATGTGCCACATTTCAATGATCCCAAAATTAAACCAATGATTAGTTCCTCTATAAGTGATTTGAAATTATTTGATTGATGTATATGTTGATTTATTTGAACGCCTATAATGGTTGTGTATCTCAAAATGTTAATTGTTATAATAAAACATGACTACTCGATTTTTTATTTCTGAAAAACCTTAGTGTCCGGTACTGGGGGGATTCCCCCTACCTAATGAAGTTTATGGACCGCTGTATACTGTCACATTGCTGTAATATTGCTAAGGTGTTAATACATTAAATAAAAGCTGTGAACCATATTAACATTAGGTAGCCGGATAAGTTCGCGGCCTTTTTATAGTGAAAATAATAAAGACTTATTTGTATTACATACATATTTATTGAACGGAACATTGTCCATTTAATTCGACTATCTTTCGGCATTTCTCTGGCAGAGCCATTATCCCGTCGCTATAAAATTTTTGGAGTTTCTGAGCGAAAACCCGATTTCAGTGGTTTAAACAGGCTTTGAATGTAATTTTACTCCATTTAGATTATTTTGTAAAAGGCGGAATAAATGATAATCCGAAGGTACTATGTCTGGATTGTAGAGATGTGCATTAAAACTTCCCAGCCATGGTCCATCAATTTTTGTTTAGTCATCAAAGATGTATGCGGTCTAGCATTGTCGTGATGGAAAACTACACATTTTCTATTCATTTTTCTTGGGCCTATTAATTTTCTATTAATTTTCTATTTGGGCCGCGCCAACATTCCTCGGGTCGAAGTGAAAGAGAGTCGCGCCAGGCTTGTGTCTGAAATCGAAGACTCTTTAGATCTAGTCTCGATTTGGGGTTCTCTGAACCTAGTGGATTTCAACCCCAGTAAGACGCAAGTCTGTGCATTCACCCCCTTTGTCGTAGCACCTCGCTTTCAGAGCATACCTCTTAAGATCTCGGAGAATATCGGGATCCTTGGTGTCGACATCTCCAGCAAAGTCGAATTTAGGGGTCATCTGGAAAATAAGGCCAAAATGGCCTCCAAAAAGCTCGGTGTGCTGAACAGAGCGAAGCGGTAGCCCTGGGCAACACCTTATGCTTTACAAAGCTCAAGTGAGGCCCCATATGGAATATTGCTCTCATCTCTGGGCCGGCGCACCGAAATACCAACTGGACCCATTTGACTCCATCCAACGACGATCCTACTCTCACGTGCGGTTTAGAACCCCTCAGCATTCGGAGAGACATTGCGTCTCTCTGTGTGTTCTACCGCATGTACAATGGGAAGTGCTCTGAAGAACTGTTTAATATAATTCCCACTTTGGGTTTCTACAACCGCACCTCCCGTCACAGAAGTGCGGTCCATCCGCATTTCCTCGATACGGAGGTGTCGCGCACTGTTCACTCCAAAAATTATTTTATACTCCACTCCCGTAGGCTGTGGAACGAACTCCTGAAGAGGTCTTTCCATTAAGCTACGATATGGGGTTCTTCAAGAGAGCTGTGAATAGGATTTTGCAAGGTCGGCGGCGCGCCCGCATACCCCCTGGTGTTGCAGGTGTCCATGGGCGGCGGTAACACTTACCATCACGTGGGACCGCTTGCTCGTCCGCCCACTAGTCTATAAAAAAAAAAAAAATATACTGTGCGTTTTTCTTTAAATGCTTGTTTCATTTTTATTAATAGCTGACAGTAGACATCATAATTAATCGTTTGGCCATGTGGCTCAATGCCTTTCCAGTCCCACCATACACATAACATAACTGTTCGGAGTGAGGCCTGGGTTTGGGAACTGTTTGTGATAGCTCACCTCACTTAGACCAAGATCGTTTTCGAACATTGTTTTAGTAGGTGATTCACTTCTCATCGCCTGTTACGAATGGATAGATTTCATTTCGTTTTAGCAACATTTTGTATATGGAAATTCTATTCATCAAGTTTCTATCATTTAAATCATGCGGAACCCAAACATTCATTTTTTTTTACAAAATTCCGTTAATGTATTATAGGTAATCCAAAAATGTTAAGTGGTGAATGCGAAGCTCTTCCGCAACTTGATGACCGCTTATGTGTCGATCTGCTTCCATTTTTTCAATGATAACATTAACATTTACCTTAATACGACGACCACAGCGAGAAACACCATTCACATCAAAATTACCAGATTTGAATCGACTGAACTTTGAATTGAATTCCAGATTTGAATTGGCAGCAGTTTTAAATAAAGCATTTTAAATTTAAGCGTTTTAAATCTTCTCCATAAAAACCACTAGAAGCATTCATACCTTGTCGAAAAAAAATTATAAAACATATCTAATTTGCTCCTTATTAACTTCCATTTTAAAATTGTTAAATAAATATGAAGAGATAATGCCATCAGGCCAATGCCATCAGGTGAACTGTCAGTCAAAGTCTAATTCAAATTTAATATTTGCATATTATTGTACCTGACCGTCATTTCGACTGACTGGCATAACGTTGAATGTAGCCCAGTAGCTCTTCACGTTTACATAATATTTTAGTTACATCTAAAAATACTTGACATTTACCTGAGTGACCGATATCCTGAAGGTACGCTGCTCAAAAATGTGCGGATAACAGTTACAAAATAAATTTATCGATAAACGATTAAATTATAAATTGACACGACTAATATATTATACAACATTTTCTTCCAGCCAACCTTACAGCTAGCTATTTAGTGATGGTACAGTAGATGTAATTGAAACAACATTAATGAAAATAAAAATTGGAATAAATACCAAATATATAATGTGCAAAATATACACGCACGAAACAATGTGCATAAGTAGGTCCATGGCCAGCAGTGGATACTGAAAGGTTTGATGGCATTGCATTGCAATAAATAGTAATAATAATAAATCTTAATACATACATACGCACCTACCAATGTATTTCTCTGATTAACCCAAAGGTTAGCTGGTAGGGAATGCCTCAAGGCATTAAGCTCGCCTCTTGTACCATAATGAACAATAGTGTTGAAAATTAAAAAAAAAATACTTACTATGTATAAGAAAATATTTCTTTTATTGAAAGAAGGTGGAAAACGAGTATACAGTCCACCTGGTTGTAAGTACCCTAGAAGACAGAAGACTACGATGAAATGTACTGCATTTCCTACTTTATCGTATTTACCCAATGTACGTACCTGTTTCGGTAGTGAGTGAGATATGCCGGAGCGCATTCCTATCCCATCCTATCCATCCATTTTCCCATCCATTTTCCCAACCCTTTCTCCCAATCCATTCCTTAATCTCAAAGGTGAGCGTGCCATCGTTTGTCATTTTGAACTAATGTTGGTATGTATCGCAGATGTCTATGGACGACAATATCCACTTACCATCAGGTGGACTGTATGCTCATCTGCCGCCTGTATCTATGAAAAAAGTGGATACTGTCGTCCATAGACTGTACATGCCAACTTTAGTTCAGAACGACAAACTTTGGCATGGCCCCGGATGCAAGGACTACCATTGATGATGTAAGAATGGATTTGGAGAAAGGGTTGGGGAAATGGGCCTCCCCAGGATAGAATTAGATGGGATGGGAATGGGCTCTGGCATATCTCACTCACTAATGAAACACGTAACGTACATTGGGGAATTTGATAAAGTGGGAAATACAGTTCATTTCAAGGTAGTCTTCTGTGCGAGATAGCATGGCCAGTCGAGTGGGCCCAGCGGTAGTTGGAATGCACGTGCACTCTCCCCATCCAATGAGAATAAGATAAGAAAACAATAATAAATCCAATAACAAAACATGTTCCTAGTTTCGTAATGAAGCAAAGAATGTGACTAGCCCCAGGAAAGGTCCTTGTTAGATTAAATTCCTGGAAGTCTAGACGTGTATCGCTCGATACTGTTTGCATGCGCAATGAGAATAAAGACAAGACGAGCTCAAGACTGAGATTCAGGTATAAACAGTTAACTGGCTTCGTTATCGCGCATTTCTCTTAGTCGACAAATTTTATTGACGACACTGTTTGAATTCTGTTTCTTTTTCACTTAATTTTTCTAAGGCCGCATCCAGATCTAGATATATTGTCAAGATGTTGCGTCAGTGCCTAAGAACAAAACCACAGCTGAGAGACTACACCACCTCTAAAAGAGTGGGCTCGCCCACGTGATTGGTCAGTCTGGCGTTTTATGGCCATACATCCTTCATGCAAGAGACAATGTGCATGAGGGGGTCCGTATCCAGCAGTGGACGTTAAAATGGCTGGTTACCGTTGAATAATTAGTAGAAAATCGACACATTTCATGATACCCAAACATTTAACACAGCTCAACTAATCAAACTTACACAAATTTTTAATACATCATATTCCAGTCAAAAAATTTTTTTTATCTTCTAAACATGTTGCTTCAGAGTTTGAAAAAAAAATGCTGTTGACCAATACATACTTAATAAAATGGACCGTTATCTCAACAAGGTTACCTGGGGCGGTGAAAAGGTGATCCTAAAGTGGTCCCTGAAGGGCTTTATACATCGCGTGCTCCACGTATTTTTATACAAGGACTTTGGATTCAATATTTAATTAGGGTTTATTTTGTTACTACAAGTAATTTGTTGAAATACGAGTGGTTAAATTGAGGCGTCGTGTAAACGGGTCGCTGATTGCGTGACGCGCGCCGTGTAAAAATGACATTATCTGAGAAAAAGGACCTTATTGTCGGTTCTAGTTTCCCAGGTATCATTCTGAATGATTTTAAAAATAATATCTAATTTTTTGTATTCTTTTTTAACAGACACTTTCCTAAACGTGCTCCTAAGACGATTTTCATCTATTTATCGAGCGAAAACTCCTATTAACTTCCTATCCGGTCACGTACCGGGGGCGTGCTGGATAAAATTGAAAAGCTATTGGACCGAAAGATAAAATTTTTCCTTTTCCAATTTTACTTTTATAAATGGGTAACCCTGTTGACTCTTGAAACTATGTTATCACCATAAACTTAGAATCGAAAACTTAGACAGCCAAAATTAAATACAGCGCAATACAAGCTTCTATTAATCTAGGAATAAAGAATAGGTACCGCATCTTCTAAATATAAAGCAAGAACAAATCACTAAATTATATTTATTAATTGATTATTATTTTCTTTTTTACAATGTATGATGGATTATAAATTTGTCCAAAATTTCACGGTAGATTCTCAAGTTAGATTATTGATTCATTCGATATATTGACGTTGAATTTCTGCACGTGCCCATACGTGAAAAGTGTTCTTTTATAATACGAAGATGAAAATATTTCTCATTCAGATAATAATAAATTCGTTGTATATGTCTACTAAAATAATCGCTCCAGTGAAGATGTATCAATTGAGAGAAGATAGGAATTTATTATATGTTGTTTACCTCCAAAGGGAACGCTTCAGAATATAAACCCTCTTTCTTGCTGTTCACTTTGAATTCCTGTTGTTCACTACGAGTTATGTGTTTGTTTACAGCGAGTAAAACAGTTTTATATCGCTATTTTATAGCACCTATTTCAAAGTTAAATTCAAGATTCTGCAGTTTCAAGTCCCGGCCTTAACTACTATTTAGCTTTAAAGTGGATTATTTACATATTAACGTCTTCTATTTTAAGAAAAATGAGAACATTTCACTAAATAAATATAAATATTCGGATAATCGAGGAATAAAGTAATTATTACTATTTCTTGTGTTATAATTGAGCCGACATAGTGTGCACCTGAGTGACATACATTTTATTTATACACCCAAATATGAACAGACTCTACATATTCTTTGTTGGAGACTTTTTTAAATTAATAAAATATTTTTTAACAGAAAAAACAAAAATACATTTAAAACTGTGTTCAGCATTGATCTACAGATTCTGAATTCTCTAATTGAGTCGTCAAACGCTTATTAAAACATTGTTTTAAAACTTAACCCAAGTCTATAGTGGTAAAGGTTCTCTAAAAAATCTGCGCGTTGCAGTTTATCTCTAATTTTATACATATCCGTTGCATTCGTTGCATATACTACACATTATATTCAATTACATAACATTTATTTTTTATGGACGAAGCGGTAGACGAGCATACAGTCAACCTCATGGTAAGTGGATACTGTCGCCCATAAACATCCGCGATACATGCCAACATTAGTCCACAATGACAAACGTTAGCACGCCCTCGGATGCGCTGCCTACCTTTGGAGATATAGGAATGAAAGGGTTGGGAAAATGGGGAGGGATAGGATGGGAATGGGCTCTGGCACATCTCACTCACTACCGAAACACGTACGTACATTAGGGAAATAAGATAAATTGGGAAATGCTCTACATTTCAAGGTAGTCTTCTGTGAGAGAGGGGCAACGTGGCCAGTCGAGAGCGCCCAGCGGCTGTTGGATTGCAGCGTGCACTTTCTCTCTCAATAATATTCTATTACATAATATTCAACCACACATTCCACTACTTCCTGCGGTCCGCTTAGTAATCTAGAGCGACCTGACGCAGAGAGAGAATAAGGCGTCTGACATTCCTGCGTATTCGGTGCTTCAGGGCTTTCTTGTTTATTTAATTATCATTTACGTATTTACTAAATATGTTTACTCTGTGCAAATACAGATAAGAGCCTGTAGAGAACTTTGCCGTTAATGTTTGGACTGAAACATTAACGAATATAGCTTTCACATCGTATTAACTTTTACAGAAGTGAATTTGCGAATGAGCGCTAATGAACCTATAAAACTCGAACATTAAACGCTCGTGAATATTATAGTTTCAGTTTTTAACGTTTGATGGTCTTAGTGGTTTCATGGAAAACATTGCCGGGAGATTTGCGTGCCGGGACAGGTGGTCCAAAACCCCCTGGTGATTATAAGTGCAGGTCTGTGGGATGTGGGGTGTTATAGGCTGAATTCTATCGATCATTGTAACATCCAGGGTTTCGGGCCACGTTCACCACGTATGTCCGCTGCAAATTGGTGGATACATACGCCATAGATTTTTCAACGAAGGCTTTTTTTAGTATAGCCCAGTGTGGGACGCCATCCGGCCAAATGGAACGACGACTTGAAGTAGCTGGGTGAGAATGTGTGGTGGCAGGATTTCGGTGAGGCCTTCATCCAGTATTGGAGAGAAATAAGCCGAAGGTATAGTGTAGCATAGTAGTTTAGTATAGGTATTATTAGATATTATTAATAATATCAGCTAAAACTATTTATTTTAACATTAAAAATAACAGCCATTAGCTAAAGCTATTTATCTAGTTTCTTATATTATGCGCAGGGCTCCTGGAAGCGCAGAGCCCCAGGCCAGGCGGTTGCTCGCTTCGGCCGCCTCTAAAGCCGCAACTGTTCACATATTTACGATTACAATACAGTTTCCAAAACAGTTTTAATTAAATTTCTGACGGTTTAATCGTTGTGCTAAATATTATTTTTCAAGAAAAGGTGGCTGTGGTGTCTGTATTTTAAATTCCGGATATATTCATAAAAGTGGTTTGTACAAGTTCATAATGGTTCATGTGTTTCGCGAAATGTCTATTGAATAAAATATAGGACTTATTAGGAGTGTTTTATATTATAAGAGTGTATGAGGCGGGTAGTCCAGGATGCGAGAAACCAGCAGTTTTAACAATTACCCACATTTGATCTTCACATTCGTAAAGGCTGCGACACACTACACTAACAATGTCCGCGGACGTATTCGACAGTAAATTGCATTTACCGCGATTACTGTTACCGTGCGATTACTTGTGATTACTTACTTTAAATGTGGGTAGCTGATAAAACTGCTCGCAGCTCCCATCCTGGACTACCCGTCTCTTCAGTCAACTCGTGACCACGGCTGGTGTAACCCGTGCAGAAACGTCGAGTAGGAATAAAAGGTAAACAAATACCTTTACTACACGCGTTCAGACCTGATTTAGAATATAAAATGTGTACAAAACGCGAATGTTTAAAAAGTTATATTAATAGGAGTGTTAAAATAATTTAAAATTAAAAACAGAGCACAATAAAAAATCAACATTTGGGCACATGGAGTTTTTGTTTATTCAAAGTTTAACCAGACCTTAATATAATTACATTGGCTGCTTGGTGCCATCAAACTGTATGGTTTATCTCGGCACAGCACATTCGGTCTATTCGTTAAGTAGTTATTATAATTATTTACATTGTTTATCCATGTGTGGAGAGTATTTTATAATAACCCACTACGGCTTTAAAAATCGGAGCGAAACGGTTCTTTTAAACTGACATCTGGGACTGTTGTAGACTAGATACTTATCTCGTTAGATACCTACCATATTGCCTGCCTTCTAAATTGTCCCTGACAGGGACCATGACAAAGCAAACTTCAAAGCCGCTCTAATGATCGGCTGACACTATCGCGAAGGACTTCATAATAATGTAGATTTTAATTAAATATAGAAAGTGGGACGGTATGTGTCGTCCTAATTCATAGTTTGATAACATTTATAAAGGACATCATGCCAATGTCATTCAGAATTAACATGTAAAAGGCCGCATAACGCCAAATATCTCAAAACAAATGAAGTTTTCATTTCATAGTTCTTGAGTCGTTCTTCTTCCACTCAGCCAGGGGAATGCGACACTCGTACATACGAAATGCTGAAATGCGACAACACTGAACTGCTACAACACTACACTGCGACAATACTGAGTTGCGACAACAACAATTATATTGGAACTAATTTTAAATGTCTTATGCAGTTCGTAATTACTTGTCTGTTGTTTTAGACTGCGTCTTCGGATATTGATTGAGATTCTTAGAAATATCCTCCAAATAATTTATTTAATCAATACATTAATGACATTTCGTCATTTACAAAAGCCTATATTGAATTGGCATATTTGTCGTAGTATAGTGTTGTCGCATTTCAGAAATAGATGTGTCGCATTTCCATGGCTTAAAAAAGTAAAGTAAGTTCTGACTTCATGTGCTATTGAATAAAATAACAAACACACTAACTGTTGAACGCAGTTTAAAAAATTAAAAAAAAAAACTGTACAATATGAGTCTTCATTTATTCAAAATAATCAAATATGTGTTTAATTATTTGTATTGTGAAATGCTTGTACTAAATTTCAAATTAAAAGGATTATGAAATTTAATTTTTGCCATACAATTTTTTTATACTTTATTTTACACCTTTAGGGGGAGAATTTTGAGAAAGTGGCAAAATTCATAAATATGAAATTAATTTCATGTCCAAATATCATATTTCTAGCTTTAGCGGTTTCAGAGTTACAGATAGGCATTGACGAATCAGTCAGTCAGTCAGGATATTTCTCGTTATATGTAAGTATCGATTAGCAGTAGGTGCCTATCGGTTTTCAAAACATAAATAAAGAGAAGGGTGGCAGGCGCCACTCGAAAGGGAGATGTCGCCATTTTTCGTAAGTTTTAGAAAAAAAGATTTAACTAGACAAAAATTTAACGAGCCATAACCAACAACATATTTGGATCACTCGCATAATGACCACAACGCACAATGACAAAAGTTGGAAAAATGAGTACTACCTACGCAAAAGTATCTATACGCAAAACGACATATACGCATATACCAAAACCTATACCCATAATTTTATTTATTTTTTTGAGGAAAACAGAATTGATATATTATTCTGTGATCGTCTACGTTATTCAAAAAATAATTTCCGAATCTTGGAGAGGGGCGAAACGTGGTAGGAGCCAAGTTTCCTCTTAATCTCTGATAGAACGTAAAATTTATGCGTGTGTATTTGAAATTTTATAGAAGTCTATAAATCTGGAATGTTCTTTGGTGAGACAACAGTAAAAACAGTAAATGGCGTTTACAACCTTTTTACTACCTGCATTAACTACAAAGAGTAGGTACCTATATAAAGTCTAATTAAACACGATTTACTTTATATATTTTCTTTCAATGTAACGAATAGGGTTCATCAAGCCCTACTACAACTTTTGTCCAAAAGTTTTATTTCTAAAACCTACGGAAAATAACCAATTATTTTCCAATTGGTTTTCCATTTGCCAATTGATATTCGGCAGAAAATAAGTTGGGTGTATATCCCGGTTAAGTTCGAAGACCAGCCAAATCGGTTAAGTAGTTCCAGAATTATTACAGAGTAAACTTTTGGAAAAATCCCAAAAAAATGTAAGTCGATAGACAAGGCTCGTAGGGCTCTACGAGTGAGGTCTTTTGTACAACATATATTTTTTGTCAATCATATGGAAAATTACTAAATCTTCCTCCGACTGACAAGCGTCAAAAAAAGCTTACCATAAAGATTTTTTGCAAATAAAATCGTGATAAATATTTTGGTATACGTATAATCTTTATTTTCTATACCCACCTAGTTCCATGGCTCAAAAATTTTTATTTTATTATTGCATTAATTCTAGCATGTCCCATATAAAATCTTTTTGCGGAGCTAATAGATCTAAATATACGTATTATGAAAAAGTTTATATATTGCCTCAGTTTCGGGTGAAACCAACGCAGAAGCGATTTCTTCTTGACTGATGATTGAAACCCAATTACCAAATCCGTTTGCAAGTGTGGTAAATTTGTAAGTATTACGATATCACACTATTTCAATAGAACACCGTGACGAGCCTTGCTCGTTATCTTCAAAATTACTGAACCGATGTCGACGAAAGTCAAATTATATAACCTTGCTGGATGAAGACGTTACACGGGAGACGTGGGTAGTTTCAACAATTGAAATTATTCATTTGAACTATTCCTGTCGCAGAATAGATTGACTTTAGTGTTACCCCATCTCCTTTGATACCACTGTTCATTTAGCTCACTTCGTTTATTTGTAATAAGTAATATAATCGTGACATGAATAAATTGGTTGATTGGCGGTTCACGCGTGCTTTACAGTCGGGCGACTTTTTCGTTCGTATTTTTTCAGATACAGACTAAATAAATAATGGCTCGTGTATGAAAAGATTATGATGGTAACATTAACTAATACTCTCACGATACTACTGAGGCTGCCACGCTCCTGCAGTGCCTCAGGGATGTTCGCTACGAGCTCACAAACAATTTTTATGGGATTAAGCGACAAAGGGTAGCATCCTCGTGGCGCAGGATGTGGGAGAGCACCAACAGAATCTTTATGGCAATCACAGACGGGACTGATTTTTCCATTCCAAAAATTATGGTTGGGTCTGATAAAATAGACCGATAAGATACAATAAGATAATTTTATAGGTTTCGTTCAACCCTACCTATCATTATTATGTATCGAAATAATTTTAATAAATACGAGTTATTAACATTATCGACTCCGCGTGCAGTATTTCTTTCTTATTCCTTTCGTCTGGAGTTAATCACGCCTATTACATAGCAGTGGAAACCTTAACAAAATCTGCTCATGAGAACCAGAAAAATATGACCTTTATATACATTTATAAAGATAGTAAGTATCAAGTTATGCTCATATAATTGGGTAATGGATTTGTATTATATAAAGTTTGCATTATTGGAGGCTTCACTGACTTTTTCCGGCTTCAGTGAAGTAAAAGGCTGTTATTTATGTCCATTTATTAAGTTTTAAGGTTTCATTTTCATTGCCTTTTCTATTAGATTAATCAAAGCGTGTAACTGAATATATAATAATAGCCTTTATTCAGATCAACTTAACCTAGAAAACAAAAGTATGGAAAGTATAGGTATACAAACTAAATGTAAAACTAAATATAAAATTTTCTTATATGTTACTAAAGTATTTATTGTTTGTTTATTTTCTGAAGATCTGTTTGCCAATCGGCAAAGGCCTCCTCCAACCTTTTCCATTCTAATCTATCTTGAGCCACTCTGTTCCACATCGTGCCTGCTACTTCTCTAATGTCATCATCCCATCTTTTCTGACGTTGAGGGCTGCGATGTATATTTTGTGTTTTGATAATTTTGATTTTTGTAGTAATGATTAGTGGTTGTTGTTGGGGGGTTGTGGTCTTCTTCCCCCACGAGGACCAGTCGGCTTGGGGGAGTTTTGTGTATTCTTGTTTCATTGTTGTCAGTTTCTTCGGTTGCTTTTGGATTCCGTTTGCCGATTGTTGATTACTATTGTTTTTGGGTAAAGGTTAAATTAGAAAGAGAGCTGGATCTAGACCGCATCATATCAAAAGCATTTATTCTGCTTATTTTGTTTGAAGATACAACTTGTTTTTTGGACTGGTTATTGTGAGTAGATGGTGAGGTAGATAACTCTCTCTTCCTCTTTTCTTGACTGTTATTATTCTCTTTAACTATTAATTTGTCGTACTTCAGATATGCTACATTGCCTTTTTTCCTCTCTTCTATTAATTCAGCTTGCAACATTTTCCTTTTTTCTAGCACTTCTTTTGTATAATCTTCGCTGATATTAATTTCTTTTAGGTTCTTTTTATTTTTCATAATTTCGGTCTTTCTCCAGTTATTTACAAACGCACATAGTACTGGCCTTGGTTTTTTGCTTTCTTTGTTTTTAGATCCTATGCGATGAATTTTGTTGATTTCATGGTCTTCTACGATAATGTTCAGATCGTCTTTAAAATTTTCTTTTAATTTTTGTAGTAATTCAGAGTTAAACTTTTCTTTTTCTTCTAGGCCAAATATTATAATATTATTGTTCTTTTCCCTTCTTTTCAGGAATTCTATTTCTCTTCCTAATTTTTCTATTTTGATTTTTAGGTTTTTATTTTCTTCCATTAAAGAAATCAACTTTTCCTCCATTTTGTCCATGATATTTTTTGTAATTGATTCTTTCAATTCAGCTGTTTGGTATTGCATCTCAATTTTCATTTTATCGAATAATAATTGAAATTGTCCCTCCATTGTAAATATTTTTATGGAGTTGTTTATGTTGGAACGTAATAGTAGAAATAGAAGAAATTTCCTCTGTTGGCAAGACTGACTGGAATGTCGATGTCAAAATAAATGTCGTAATTTATTTTTCGTTGTTGGCAACACTGACTGCAGTGTCAATGTCTACGTTCAAGTGTCAGTTGCTGTGACGATGAATATTTTCTATTGTTAAAATTTCTAACCTCAAATATATGTTGATATTTTGCCTCTGATTTATTGTCGATCTTCAGCTATCACACAAATCTGATTATTTTAATCACTTCACGAAGGATTCATTTCTGTTTTGTGATGCAGTTATACATCCAGGGATTGCTGTGACTAACCTTGTTTATCGATTTCGTCAGAAGTTTATCACTATGGTGTTGACACTTCAAATACCGGAAACGGAAATCCGTGTAACTGAATAGATTTTTTTATTTATCTATACGGCTGTCATCTGTTGGCATGCTTGTTGTATTTTTTATTAAAACTATACCTTTACATATTTTTGACTGATTATTGCTTTACTGAAGAGAGGACAAAGAGCAATAATTTAGTCAAATACAGAAATTATGTCAAATAGAGTCAAATAGAACTAATGTATAGAAAGATATTAATCTCACTTCAAAATCAGCGCGCTGGAAAGGACCTTGTACTTTTATTTAAAACTAGCGACTCGCCCTCGCTTCGCTTCGCTTTATAAGTCTTTTTTCCGACTTAGTTGACGAATATCATCATAACTTTAGCTAATTTGCACATAATATATAGTCTATGTCCATCTGGAATAATGTACCTTTCAGATGGTGAAATAATTTTTCAAATAGGTGCAGTGGTTCCGGAGATTACCCCTCCACATACACACAAACTCACAAAATTCGCACTCTCTCTTTATTATATTAGTATAGATATGAAATTACAAATTAGAATCATCATATCTTTTAAATAAAATCTATTTACTATGTCACAGATTGAGTGCAAGGAATAGAAAACTTGTCTATATTAATACATTTAAATTCAATTACCCGTCCTAACATCAACCGCGCCTGTATGACTTACAAATGATGCATATTCTCATCTAGACCCTTTTTATAAATGCATATAGAAATCAAGTTCAAAATGTATGTAAAGGTAACAACAAAAGGTACCTGTTTTGTTGTAGGTATACCATTGTTTTAATTCATGTTTCATTATAAAGATGTAAGAATGTGGAATTAGTCTATCTGCAAATTGCTGTGAAGTTGCTTCTTAATCTGTATTAATCATTAATTACCAAACTAATCTGTGAAATATGCCTAAATATTGGAGACTTCTTTGTTTTTTAATAAATCTTAATAAATCAAAAAAAAATGATTTGTGTTAACATAATTTATACTAACAACAAACTGTATGTTCCTTAAATACGAGTAGTTAGTTGTTTTGCAGTATCCCATCCTGATAACGCAATTTTACAGTACTGTTGTTGTTTATGGCTCTGTTGCGCGAATAGTTCGATGGATGTTTAAGTGAGTTTTCGATAAGTTATGTTACCCTAAGGGAAACTGTCAAGACCGGTTCTTACTTTAATGATTCGCAAACAGCGGACGACTTCATAATAGATACTTTCAACATTATCAACGGTCACATTATTTTTTTATAGCTGGTGCCAGCAACTTCGTTGGCGTAGAGTACGTATGGTTAATTTCTTGGTTTATACCCTATACATTCTATAATGAACCTGGATTAAAAGTACCCAAAATGTTAAGTCGGCATATAAGCTATAACTGTTTAATTTCAGTAAAATCCTTATTCTTACATAATTTACTAATCATTTATATGTATAACAAATGAATTAATATTGGAAAAGGCAAATATATTTACAGCCACATGATAAACGGAATGGAATCATTATATTTTAAAATCCACATATTCTGAGAGGAAAAGTGAATTTGAAAAGTTAATTAGGAGTAATTAACTCAGTCTCTTAATACGGCAGTTGGAAACAAAGAAAATGAAATGAATTGTTTAAAATTAGATTCGGTATACGTATTTTCTCCTTTTGCTGAAAATGGTCAATGAACTTGACAGAAACAGTTTTAAATAATTTTAATAGTCTTGTAATCGCTACCATAGAACTTTCAATGGTCCTATGCTAGTGATCAAACAATGAAATTCTAATAATTCATAGCAAACAATGGTTCAATGCCCTTCTGCAAATCGCGAGGAATCAATTGCAAGAATCAATACCTACAAAAGCCATACAAACTTTTATTTCAAAGAATATATTATTAACAGTATAAATTTTAATATTTATATTACAAACTATCAACTTACCTGTTCAGTTACTGGACATATATGTACAAACAATAGCAAAATGGTTCTCAAACTTCCACTAACGCACCTTCTGATTTATTTATTAAAAGCTACATTGACACTAAATATTTCACTAAACACGTACATTTAGATACATTGGCTATGTATATTTAACTAAAGTGTGTTGACACAGATACAGATTCAATGCATATTTTAAAGGTTTGTGATGAGAACGAACGGTAAGTAGCGTGGCGTGCTTGAACACATCTGGCTTTAGCAGGGTGGTTGTTTGTTGTTAAAACGGCGCATGCGTGGAAACCTCAACTCCGCTTTTCAACAACAGGCACAAAACACACAGCATATTCTCTAAAACATACTCCTCTCGATAAAATTGACACAGTGCGCAACTGCGTCTCCGGTAAAAATCAACGAAGCTCAATCGAAATTCGTTCTATGATATACGTTTATCGCTACGTCCTAAAGCAGACATTCGTCTGGCTCGGACATTGAGTGAAAATATCACTGTTGTGTATTCGGATCGTGTAACAACTGCTAAGGGCATGCCCCGTTCCCACTTGAATGGAAGAGCTGTTAACGCTTGGCTATTTTCGAACAAACAGAGTAAAATAACATAATCTCATATAATGAAATATAACGTTTTCTAAATGTTTGTACAGTCAATGTAATATCAATACATTTTACGAAATAATTTACAAATCGCACATATCAAAGTCAGATGAAAAATAATTTTATTTCAAAGTCGATTGTCTGTACCGTGGTACATAGGATCACGAAGATTTAAAGTTAATCTTCACCAAAGTTAATAAAATAAAGGCCCATTTTGTTCAAACAATATTGACATATGGTTATTATTTTCAAAGGTGATAAAATATTCTCCTATCGCCCGCCATTATCACTAAAAATCATTCGCTATTCAAAGAACATTGGCTTTGAGCACCTATTACCTTTGTCCGTAATGTATTTTCATGTGAGCTTGGACTATTATTCGGGCATTGCCCGTCTCGCCACCTCTGTGAGAGTTTGAACGAGCGTTTTATTTCAAAACATTTAAAAAATACGGTAAACAGTAATATCGTGTCCACTGCTGGTGGACACGGGCTTACTCATGCAAATTGTCTTGTGCATGGGGGATGTAGAGCATTAAAATGGCACGCTGGCTATGCTGGTTGACGAGTTGAGTCCACTCTTTTAGAAGTGGTGTATTTCCTGAGCGCTTGTGGTAGCGGTTTTGTTGACCCTTAGCGACACTCACGGGAAGAAATGTGGTGATGCTATTCTAAAGCCTGCCGACACCACACCACACGGCACCACACCAGACAGTAAATACTGAAAAAAATTTTTTTTGTGGAAGGTGGCAGTCCAACTAGTGGTAATTGGATGCTGTCACTCAGACAATTGGTACATGCCAACATCAGTCCATAATGATAAACGTTTGTACGTAACTATATGAAAGAAAACAACACAATAACATCGTTCGATAACGATAATAAAGCATTGAGTCGGAATTTATATGAATATGTCCTTATTAATACAATTTGTAAACACATACTAAAATCGAACGATTGGATTCGATGTTTAAGCGTTTTTTTAACGCCCGTGCATATGAAGCCTTCTGAACACGGGTCAAAAATTCAGACTATAAATAAATCCACTGTTTGTACCATGTTTTTTGCCGGCATATTGTTTATGGGGCGACACCATTGCGATACAATGTGCCGATACAAATATACCCTTATAATGCATGCATGTACTTATAATGAACGAGGCATAATGCACCCCTGACAATAAAAAATCCAGTTATCTATCATACACGAACTTCCGAGTCGTCTATCATAAAAAAAATTACCCCATATTTGCTACAAGCTACAAGCGTAGCACGTAACCCAGTTGGCGCTACGCCAGGGGTCGATGACCGACGGCCGTAATAATATTATTATGAAATAATCGGAGGGTCAATAGTGCGTTTGTTTCATGATTGATTCAGGATTTGGTCTGCGGTTGTTAACATGTGTTGGAAATTGTTTAATACGGTAACTGATTGTACTTAAGAGTGTCATTTTTAGGGCTTATTCGGCAACTAGAGAATAAAATAAAGTATTTCTTAAATTCATTAGAACTTGGGAATATTTGAGGTAGGCTATCGCTGTCTCTATTACTAACGTGTTGTGATTGTGACGTAATTAACATAGTAGCGAGGTCCTTCTCTAACTTTAGCTTATAAGTACTAAGCGATGTATTTCAACCATAAAAATTGTGAGTTGTAATTCACTAAATTTTCTATGTGTACTTATTTTGAATTCACTGATCGATTTCTAGTATCTTCATACATCAACCTATGTCTTCCTAAGCTCGCCACCACACACGAATTTTGGCTCTTCATACAGTTAATAATATTAATATACTTACTTAAAAAGAGACAAATACCTATAATTTAAGATCACGATCTATTTTAGGATTATCCCCTTTTGGGCGCAACTTTTCCGATATTCATGATTAGAATCATGAATGTCAAAAATCATATACAATATTCGGAGCAGGTAGTGCTATTGGGGTCAACGAACTTAATATATTTTAAATGATCAATGCGAAGCCATATGTGTTTTGAAAATACAATATGCCACTGCCTCGCTTATTTACAAAACCTGGATCTCTCTTGAGCTAAACGCAAATTAAATCAATTTTGCACGGATGTGCCCAAATTGAATATAAGGCAAGTCGAAAGCGAGCAATTTATGGTTATTAAATCTGTTATTTACGAAAAGTTGATCAATTTGATTGCTTTAAAGTAGGTATATAACACAACAATCTTACTTTTACACGCAGATTTTTACTCGCATTTTTGTTTATTTACTTTGGGAAGAGGAGGGTGCACGCTGTGATCCCACAGCCGCTGGGCGCACTCCACGAACCAAGTTACCCCTCTCGTGAGTGAGATATGCGCACCGTATAACTCCTCAACGGCGAACGGTAGATATGTCGTGTATTGACTCGTTTGGCTAGTAGTTTTAATGACAACACCTTAGTGTCATGACCTTGACCTGACATTGCAGCCAAGAAAGCCAGCACACTGATACTCATCAACGGCGAACAGTTGACATGTCGTGTTTGGGTTCGTTTTGATGGGTTAACAATTTCCATGACATGTTAGTGACATGAGCTTGACCGTCTTGTTCGACGAGAAGGGCGTCGTCTGCAACTTGAACACTAAAAAGGAGTAAATAAATTGAAAGTAAAAAAATCCTTTTAAAACAAGCTTTTATTCAAATGCACTAAAATGATGAAAATAAACATAGAAGTTATTATTATTATTTGATGTTATCTAAAAGCTTGGTTTTTTTACGTTTAATTTTCTGGTAGGATAAAGTTTTATGTCGCACGATTAATTTATCGAGTAAATACATACATATACAATAGGTCAAAAAAAAGATCTTAGAACTTAGAACTGTACAATAAGATATTATAGAAAAAAAAAACAAATTCGAAATTTGAAATGGCACTCTTTGTTTGTCACATGCCATTAATTTTTCAAAGCTGTCATTTGTTTTTTATTTCTGGGGGCAATTTGAAAATTAAGTGTTTGCACAAAAGTTAATTTAACAAGGGAATATTTTCGTTCAATCATTTTTTGTGACTTTCATTGCCGTCTATAAACCAGAAACAAAGTAATGAAAGACTCAATTAGCATTTAGTGATCAAGCCCCATCCAGTGCCACTGTTTATAACTGGTTCTATAAGGGTGGACTAAATGCATGACACGATGGCTTCATTGCATGAAAAAGCGTATTGATTGTCGTGGAGAATACTTCGAAAAGCAATAAAACAACTTCCAGCTTTATATCTGACTAGCGACCCGCCCTTGCTTCGCATCGGTTTATAAGTTATTTTTCACAATTTCCAAGTAAAATATAGCCTATATTAGACACGGATAATGTAGCTTCCTATATGTGAAGGAATTTTTGAAATCGGTTCACTAGTTCCAGAGATTACCCCCAACATACCCACAAACAAACACACAATTTTACCTCTTTATTATATTAGTATAGATATAGATTTCATGTTTAAGATTCTAAAAACTTTCAGTGTTACCCACGTATAATAATCCTCTACAAAGAATAAAAGATGTATGCATCAAGTCAATGATAATGTATACTTTGTGGTAATAAATTTTAGTTCAATGCCTTAAGGTATATTCAATGTATACTTCTACCAACCAATGTTTTACGCATATTTCATTGTTTGCTCGAATATATCACCTATATTTCACAGAAATCTCATAAAACAGAGGACTGGCAAAAAGAAAAAGTATATATTTATTATCTCATTTTCGTTTGAGTCTAAATTGGATGACTGAAACATAGCTCCGTTCAACGGGAAATCCTTTTATTATTACGATTTATTTGCGAATACATTGTCTGACGTTTCCCGTCTGTAACAAAACTTTTGCGCGTGTATTTATGGCGTAACAAAGAAAATGATATTTTTGAATCCATATCTCACGTCTGCCTATTCTACGAAATAGGCAGACGTGAGATAGGCTGATATGAGGCGATATCATACTTATTCCACGTGCTACTGCAAGAAACAAATTATTCCTTGTAATTACTAGGGGTTCCAGGGTAATTGGTGAGAATACGAATCCAGTGCGGCAGCATGAATGACAGCGAATGATCAGTTCCGGATAAAGGACTGGGCAAGCTGGTTGATCGCCTAGGGAGCCCGGTAATCTAGGAGCATCGCGTCGCAAGCGGAAAAATCTGATTATCCATCTGATTTTATATGATACATTTGATTTCATTCGATTTTTTATTTGATATACACGTGTAAATAAATTCACTAGGTACGCTTTCAAAATACATATTAAAATGATTTAAAAATGTCCGGTTGACTTTTTATGTGCGCGAAAAACGCTGCCTTCAAAGGGGCGCTGCAAATTTTCCGCTCAGGGCGCTAGACACACTGAATCTGGCTCTGCAAATGCGTCCTTGCTACACAACACATACTGTCTTTAATGGCCATAAAACGGCATGCTGGTTAAGCGGGTTGGCGAATCCACTCTTTTAGAGATAGATATAGTTCTTCAGGACTTGTTCGCAGTTTCGTTATTTATTAGTCGCCTTTTACGACACTCACGGGAAGAGATAGGGTAGTGCTATTCTAAAGTTGGCCCACACCATAGGGCCAATACATCCCTCATTTAAGGTCATACATCCCTCATGCACAATGCAATGTGTATGAGAAGTCCAGCAGCGGACGAAATAAGGGTTGTTTTCTGTTACTGTCTTTGATATATTCCATAAATCACCCACAGATCAAATAATTGAAGTCATTGTCGGTCTAGTTTAATAATGCAGTAATTCGACCACTGTAATAGCCCAATTAGCTAATATTAGGACAGTGCCACACGGGTAGAAACGTGAGGGTACATTTTTAGGGACGCGTGACGCAGGCCATCGCGCCGCCTGCTATTGATCCGCGCCGGCCTCTTCCCTCGGTTCTGTAAGGGATCTAACGAATGGCTTGAACTTGGAGTAGGTATTTTTATAGAGAAAACAATTGTTTACAATATGTAAAGAGTGATAGAGAGACGATGGAGAGAGCTATGTTGGGTATTTCTCTGAGAGATCGTAAGCCTATTATTCATCAGACCTAAGAATGGTTTGAACTTGGAGTAGGTATTATGGAGTAAGAAACAATATACAAACAGCATAATGCGACCCTTTACCGTACCAAGCTTAATGGCAAGCATACTAAGCCATCCGTTTGTTCCAGAGTACCTGAAATGTAAGTTTCGGTTTCTGGGCGCTACTCATGATTGTCACATTCCTTCTGATGAGAATCTCTCCTTACTTTCCTTATCTTGCCGCACTGGCTTTATGTCCAACTCCTTCGCCGCTCAGGCTATAAACCTCTGGAACAAGCTCCCCACTGACATCAAGAATGCTATTTCGAAGATGTCTTTCAAAAGCATGCTTCGGGATCACTATATGTCAATGCAAGTTAGTTAAGCACTACTTAATATCTCTTTATCTTCTTTATTTTTGTACAAATTTTTCACATCATCAGACCGAACCATTTTTGAAACGATTGATCACGAGGGACGAGAACGTGCGAAAAAGATCGTGGTCAAAGCACGCACAGGCTTCACAAACATTGGCAAAACCAGGCTTAAAGCGAAACAAGGTGATGTTGTGTGTATGGTGGGATTGGGAATGTATAGATCATTATGAGCTTCTACCGCCGGAGACACTATTGATTCTAACCTCTATTGTCAGGAACTGATGAGATTAAAGCAAGCAATTGAGACAAAACGGCCTGAGCTGATAAACAGAAAGGGTGTGATCTTTCACCATGATAACACAAGACCACACACATCTTTAGCCACTCAGCATAAATTGAGAGAGCTTGGCTGGGAGTGTTGATGCATCCACCGTATAGCCTTGACCTTGCCCCCTGTGATTTCCACCTGTTTCGGTCACTTCAAAACTCTTTAAGTAGCCGTAAGGTTGTTGACATCAAGAGAGGACTGTCAAAACTACTTGTCCCAATTTTTTGGCCAAAATCCCAGAATTTCTACAGCAAATGGGATCATGATACTATCTGCAAGATGGCAACAAGTTAACGATCAAAACGGCACATATTTATTATAAGTAAATGTAAGTTTTTTTGTCTTGAATTTCTTTAAAAATACGATGAAACTTTCTCCCCGATCTAATTATATTATTTTGTGTTCAGTATTTTTTTTCCCTTTAGATAGACTGATAGACTTTACTTTGCTGTTTAACCAAAGGTTGACTGGCAGAGAATGCCACCAGGCATTAAGTAGAGCTTAAATAAATAAATAGCATACAGATAGAGAGAGCTATATTGAATATTTCTCAGCGAGATTGTGTGTCTAATATTTAGATAAGCAGGCTAACGGGAGTGACTGATAATGCTTGAAAATTCATGAAATGAAAATAGGCAGATCATATATGTCATAGAGATGAACGTAGGAACCGTAAGCTACTGGAATGGCGACTACGAAACGGTGGAAGAACCGTAGACAGATTACCAAGTCCATTGGAACGGTGTTATCGTCAAAAGGAAGTGTATGCAGGAGGCAACCAACATAGAGAGATTGAGAGCACTAGAAAAGACCAGCAGAATTCAGTAGTGGACTGCAGCGAGCTGACTATGACTATGATGATGTAAAAACAGACTGACAAGTCGACCTTCGAGAATAACGTGAATATTTTCCTAATCGTATCGTGCCATATAGACAGAACAGTTTAAATTTACACTGCAAATCACAGAACAGTTTTGTTGTACTTAGCCTGGAACAGTTTCAAAAATATCTATCTGTTAATGATTGGTAACTGGAAGTTGATTCAGAATAAGGTTATCCGGAACTAGACTGAAATGCGAAGTTTTAACGAACCTCGATTAACCGCTTAAATTGCTCTATGTATTTGTACTGGTCGTGCCGTCATCGTCGTTGTATAAATTAGTAAATTTTCGTAACTGAATGTTATTTTGCCACGTGTATGCGACGTCCGTCGCTCTAACAACCTGATAGAACTATTTAGTACGCCGATATGCACAGTATGCACTCTACAATCTCTGTACAATTTGTACACGCTAGAATAACCGAAAACATTTGATCTTAGCCGTTATTGTAGCATGTTAAGGTCAGTGGCGTAGCTAGGTAACCAAGGGCCCTGGGGCAAATTAAAAAATGGGGCCCCACTGCTATGTAAACTGATTAGGTTTTATCAAATAAAAATATGAAATATACAAATACTTTAAAAATGCTAAGCTACTTAAGCTCTTTTTTGTGCACTGCAGGGCAGGTAATAAAAATATTAAACAGTAACAACATAAATTACAATTAATACTTGGTGTAGGTTTGGCTAATAAAACGAAATAGAGAAGATTCAAGGGTTTATTATATAAAGGTCGGGCCTACCAACTGACTAAATAACAATTATATTTACAATTTTTTCCTAGCTTTAGTTTTCGCAAAAGTATCAATGACCGTTTAAATCCAGGCTTGATGCGGTTTTGTTTTCAATTGCTATTAGCGATAAATGTCGGAGTCGAGTTTGATCCATATTATTTCTTAAATAATTTTTTATTATTTTTAATTTGCTAAATGACCTTTCAGCTGCTGCAGAAGTGACAGGAATTGTAAATAATAATAACATTGCTGTAAATACTTCCGTTAGGTGCGGAATTAACTTAAGGTGCGTATGGGTATAAGTAGACCTGTTGCCGAATATAGCACGGAATACAATGAAAGCTTAATTTGGTTGATTTATACCCAGTAAGAAGCAACTTACATCGAAAGACAACCTAGCAAATTGTTTCAGAGTACCAACTCTAATAAAATTAAACGGAAAAGTTTGTCTGTTTGTCTAATTTTGGACCTCAAGAATTATGTAGCCCTTTTGTATACAATTTTCCTCGCACTAAATGGGCAGTAAAACATGGTCAGCAAATATATATCATGACATGTATATTATGAATAGTGTGTATGTGTCTGTACGTACAATATATCTATATTGATATGTTCCTATTGTATGTAATTTATCTGTATATTGTACACGGTAGATGGTGTACAATATACCTTTGACTCAAATTTTTATTTCCTCTCTAACCAAATATTGTCTGGCAGAGATCGCTAAGACCGCCTTTTGTGCAGTTCAAATGTCAAACGTCTGTTACTGTCTTGTTTTGTTTTGGTATGCAATAAGGAGTTTTAACTCACCGCCATCGATTTGTTGCCACTTTCAGTATTTTTGCTTATCATTTAATATTTCCCTTTTCAAAATCGGCTCACTCTATAATTAATTTTAATATCAAGGAGATAAATTCTGTCTTAAAAAGAAAATTTTGCTATAAAGCCTTTAAAGTACTTTTTGTGTTTTCAGAAAAAAAAACAGATGACGGCTATATAATTTAATTAAGTACACTTTCAAAGGATAAGGAAGAATTTTAGAAAAATAACTTTATGGAACCCTCCATATCCGAAGAAACTAAACAAAATGCTATTGTATTATTTTTGTTAACGTCAGTATTTCTTTCTTATATTAGGTAAGGACCAATAAAGTAAGGACAGAAAAACAAATGAATAGCTGAGTTTGGAAAAATAATAACCTTTTTTTTCCTTTCATATATGGCATTGGTGCAATTAGCACATTCTGCCAGTGTCAACACAATATTATAGCTTTAAATTGAAAATTATTTGAATTTAGAATTCTGAGTCAAACCAAAGATATTCAAGTTCAAAGTAGCTAGTGTGAAAAAACGGCAATTTCATATATAAGGACCTAATAGACTGTACGGGAGCGACGAGCTAAGAATTCGCTTGATAAATAAGTGGATGCTTTTGCCCATGGACATCTGCGACAGACATGCCCATGGAGATCAGTAAAAAATAACAGACGTTGGCAAATCCGCAGATGTACACAGCCTAGTCTAAAGGATTTGGAAATCAGATTTTGGACAACGAATTAAAATGGATGGTGAAATGTATACATATAATAAAATCGTAACAGAGCAGTTACATGAAATATTTATTGAAAAAAAATCGTTACAGTGTACTTCTACGAACGATACAGAACTAAAAACAGTAATTTGTAGACTTTTTGTCTGTCTGGCTATCTGTCTGTCTCTCTGATCGTGCGTCAGCAAAAACTACCTGACGGATTTTAATGAAACATGGCATAGTTATAGCTTATGTGTGGGGTTAAAATTTAGGGTACTTTTTCTCCAGACCGAGAGTTCCCGCGGGAATCACAAGTTCACGCGAACCAAGTCGCGGGCACCACAGAATAAAATAAGATGAGGAGTTTTCTTCGTCCTGTCATACTACCTGTTCGATAGGATGGATTTGAATGGAATGGTTAGGGATGTATGGGATGTTGGGAAGGGAAATGGATAATATTAACAATAATCAATTAATTTGTATCAAAATGTGTGTACAAAATAGGTATTACATAAAGATAAATCTAACACATGGTATGGTAATACTTACTTCCGAAACACGTTTGGACATTTCATAGCAAGCGGGGTACTTGTTTGCATGTCTGTCGTTGGTTTCTATTTCATAAAAAATATAATAAGAGTATTGAGTATTTGGGAGTCGGTACAATCAGGCCAAAAATAGCCTATTTTTAATTTTATATACGGATTTAAAATCATTTTAGTATATCGATCGTTCGATATCTGTCTGTCTTCAATATTTGACTTCAATATCTAGTAAGTCATTCGGCGGTAATATTCTGTAATTCGTTATTCACTTTCATTTGTGAGGTCGTCATGAATCAATTCTCCGGCCCGTAACACATATTTTCTACTTAAGTAGGGTTTTAAATATCAGTAATATCAGTTTAAATATCAGTAGTTCGGCGACGAAGGAGAACATCGTGAGGAAATACCATCATGCTCTAGAGTTAATAACATTTGGGGCATGGGTTATGGCCTAAACCCCTCCCTAGTGAATTTTAGTATATAAAACTCATTATTCTAAGACTGGACAATTCAGTGTTGATGACGCAGTATCACTGGCTCAACGCTAGTAGCTTTCAATAAAAAGAATCCGAGGGCACGGAGCCTCTTTTGCGTTTTATTACCCGGATTTTGACGTTTCTGTCGATAAGGTCGATAATCGCTCGACTCACAATATTTTCTGTTACAAAAATGTAGTCTTGAGCAACAATCGAGTAACGAAAATACTCGAGTACCTATTAGGATCAGTCCAAGTACCTATTAGCAACGTAGTACATAGGGAGAGGTACCTACATACTTTTACTCAAAGCCTTTCGTAAATATGAATTTGGCTTACTTGAAGCCTCAGGGAATGTGGGAACGGCGAATATTTAATAAATAGACGTTACGTATTTCGTATAATATCATAATATAATCTGGATATAGGATGTAGGATGGATTAAGAATAATTTGTTCTCTTTATTCTATGGAAATACGCAACATGGAAGAAGTATTGTATTTTTCAATCTATACATACTGATTATTTATTTATAGGAAGAATTTTATTTATTTGTGCAAGTCTTATAAATCAATGTATATATACGTACTGATTATTCAGAAAGAAATTTGTATGTGTGGATTTCTCTAAAATCAAAATCAATGTTCTAAAATTGCAGTTATGTTGTTCTAAGCATGTCCTGTGTTTTGTGTGTATTAACAAATTTAAATTGTCGTGCTGTGATAAATAAATATTTTTTATTTATTTCTTCTTTCAATGTATACCATACTTATGTCTCTCTTTAATTCTGGATATAGGTAGTGTTGTAAAATTGAGTGTTGAGTGCTTGACGCTCGAGCACGAAGTCAACGCTCAGTTAAATACCAAAACTTCAAAACTCGACAGTTAAATTTTCGTGAACGTTACGTTACAGTCCAAGTTTTTAATGTTAAGATAAGATTTAAGTTTTAAGATTAAGCTCGAGTCTAAAAGGATTAAATTTAAGGCTTTTAAAGTTCATTAGCACAGACGAAGCGCTTGAGCACTCGAAAGCTCATTTTAACAACACTTGCCATCATTCACGATATTCGGCGGTACTCATACGAGTACAGTCACTACTGGCTAACTTCAAGTCGTCGGTTCACCTGGGTGGAGAGCGTGCGACATTGCGCTTCCTTGTGTAATAGACTTTATCCAAAAAATTGTCTACGCAAATTTTCTTAAATCATTTACTAATTTATTTTCTATCTCCATGTAAAATAAATAAAATTAGCACAACTAATTGTTTGTTTGCTTTATAGTTACAAAAGAATCCCCGCTACAAAATATGAAGTGTAACTTTATACGAGATTCCCAACAACTTCATGATTTGAAAAAAATAAATTATGAAAAGTTTCCTGAGGCAAGGCCAGACGTAAATTAATCTCTAAATAATCCTATAAAAGAAAGAAGATTTTTTCAAAGTAAATTTTGATATTCTTTGCTCTTCACGGATTTGTTCCTTATATTCTTCTTTCGGTATAGAATTAATACGACGTAGTCTTCTTTTGTACGTATCTTTGTACGTATCTTCTTTGTACGTATCTTAGACCTTATTTAACGATGTCAATACTCAGTTTACCATGGGAAGTTTGTTTCGTGTGTAGTGGCGAATCCTGGGAGAGGCCTGTATCTAGCAGTGAAGGGACGGACTGATGATGGTGGCGCTGCGAGGGTGTACAACACAAATAGTTTAGTCAAGACCAATACTAATAATTTAAGATGAGTTTCCTAACGGACTTTGTTTTGTATGGTATAGAATATTTATTTTATAGGTAAATGGCTGACATTAGAATATAATTCCAGAGGTAATTATCCAGAGTGTCATAATTCCAGGGATAATCATAAAGCGCAGACAAAACTATGGACATTTAAACAAATGTTTGTTTAAATTCGAATCAATTTATATGCAATATTTTATTAGTTAAAGTCTAAATGTGAGCTCTTAAAGTTCTTTAAAACAATTTTGACTTACCTGGGGCCTTATGGAAGCGGCATAAATTAGCTACAATACCTATTAATTATTTAATTGCCTGTCTTCATAAGTTGAACGCACTGTCAATTATATTTCGGTTTGAGGGTATAATGATAAAACTCCTCGCTCATACCATAGTGGACTATCTTCTTCTTCAATAGACTCGTGACCATGGTCGTTGGAATACCTGCCGAAATGGCAAGTAAAAGGTAACTTATAAGACCTAATTTACAACGTAATATGTACAAGACGATCTAGTAAATTAAGCCAGAAAGGTCAGAAGGTTAACTTTAGCAATCTCGCGTTGCGAACCTGAAATTATTGCAATATAATCTACCAGTGTAACTTGCAGTTACTCGTATGAAAGAAAAACGAGCGTATTGGTTTTCCTTGGCATGGCGGTTTCCAAATTTTTCCCGCGCTGAAGTCGAAACGGAGATAGATAGATACACTTTATTGTACCTACATAAAAAACATACAAAGTACAAGTTATTGGAAGTACAACTAGCGGCCTTATCACTAAAGCGATAAAACGTTTAAAATGTATTCGCTAAAGCGGAGATGTATTTTAAGTGAGGATAATAGTGACAATCCAACATGGACATTAACGCATGCGATTTGTTGGCTAGCAATGGATTTTTTTTTTTATAGAAAGAAGGCGACTAACGAGCACACAGTCCATGTGGTGGTCAGTGGATAGGGATACTGTTGCCCATGAACATCCGCGATACATGCCAACATCAGTCTAGAAGGACAAGGTACACCTTTACACCTTTGATAATTTAGGAATGAATTTGGAGAAAGAGTTGAAAATATGGATAGCATAGGGTGGGTTGGGAATTGGCTACCGAAACACGCGGAAGGATACGATAAAGTGGGAAATGCACAAAATTTTACGGTAGTCGGCAAAATTAGTCTGTGTTACAAAAGTTTTTACTCTTAATTCCAGATGGGCAACAGCTGTAGTTATTATTTCCAATGTCACGAGTTTCCGATTGAGGAAAATATTGCCCTAATAACAATGATGCTCTTTATTTAGATAGAAGTGAAAGCCCTTAAGGATCTGTGTTAGGCGGTAGGTACATACATGTCTTACACGTGTCTAACTTTTATGAAAACACTGCGGGAACCGCCGAATTAATCTTATGTTAAAAAGAAAATTATCAGATGATTTATAACAAGATTATTGTTTAAATGAATATACCATGTTAAGTATATATAGATTGATAGACCTTATGTCCGATCCAATTCAATCTATGGGCCTTTATCTCTCCACTTCTGGATATGGGCCTCTCCCAAGGCTGTGATAGTTTATTAAAATTCAGTGTTTTTTGCACATAATATTTGTGATACTCCAAAAAGCATAGGACTCTGCTTTTCGTGTGATTCCAAGAACTCCTCTTCTATCCTCGGTAAACCTACTATCATTTTACTGAGCGACTCCTGACTTACTTCGACGGGACTGGACATTGTCAGAATACGTTTTATACTTTAAATTGTTTTTTGAGAGGAAAACTTGATAATGGCAGAATGTGCTAATTGCACCATTACCATATATAAAAAGAAGCCAGCAATGGCAATCAACCAACGAACTTTTTCTAGTCGTGGGTCCACTTGGTCGGTGAGGCTTTCAGTATAGCACTTCCCGTTACATGATCTCCATTCGAGGGACTAGTCTATCCCATCGGTTGTCTGGTCTTGCAGAAAATGTGAGCTGGCCATTTTCACTATAGAATAGTAATTTAATGAGCTATGCCGATGATTAACAAACTTCTTGATTACGAGTTTTATCACGTATTTTCAAAAAAAAAAAAACTATTTCACGACAATAGACAACACTTTATTCCGGACAGTAAAAAGTACAATATTGACAATGTGCATTGTGATGCTGGAAATGGACTCCAACTCAGCATAAGCTGCAGTGAACCACAGTGCTGTCTGAGTGCGTGTGCTTCCAAGGAGTCCTTTCCTGTCCCCAGTAAACATATTATCGCTTTACTGAGCGACTCCTGGCTTACTTAGTGTTGCTGCGTTGTTGCGATAGTGATAGGACTCCATCACATATGGCTTGTAAATAGTGAACGTTGCTGATCTCAAAATTTTTGGGAGGGGGAGAGAGCACGCTGCAATTTATTGTTTGTTCAGGGGCTGTTGTGGATTTCATTTGCAATGCATCCGAAGGACAATTCGATAAAAACTTATAATATACTCGTACGTACTTACTGTAATAGACATTGAATTATTCTCCAGAACTGTGTGAACAAAGTTTCACCGATATAACGCAAAAATTGAAAATAGCTTGTTCAGTATCGAAAGTAAAATCGATTTTACCAGATTTTACAACACGTTTTTTTTAAATAACTTATTGGTAATTTCTAGTATATCTTGTATTCTGCGCGCAGTTGTATATATTCTACGCGTGTCGCCGCCGCCGCGGCCGGGTCGTTGCCCTTTTTTTTTTTTTTTTTTACGTGGGGAAATCCATCATGAGATACGCCCCCGCCGACGCCTTGGCGGGAGAGTATGCCGGACTCTTACCGACTAAAACCCCACGATTCCATCTCTCCACCTAATGCCGAGGTTACGGGAACGCTTCAGCACTCGTCCGCGACCCCGGCGGTGGCGGCCCGCCAGTGCGGGCCCCGGACTGATATTCGCCGGCCCATGGGGAAAGAGACGCCGTCCACCCAGGCAGAGCCCCTGTACCTGAGTAACCCTAGTCTCACTGGGATGTATGCGTCATCCCAGGAGTAACCACCCCCTTCTCCACCGTGCCCTCCGCCCATACAGAGGGACACGCAGAGACGACACCCGTTTCCCCGCCGTGCCCGCCGCCCATTCAGCGAGACACGCGGAAACCGTCCGCGGTTCTCTGAATGCCCCCAACCTCCAAGGGACACGCAGAGAAACCAAAGGGGAGAACACCGTCCACCCAGGCAGAGCCCCTGTACCTGAGTAACCCTAGTCTCACTGGGATGTATGCGTCATCCCAGGAGTAAACACCCCCTTCTCCACCGTGCCCTCTGCTCATACAGAGGGACACGCAGAGACGATCCCTGATTCTTCGCCGTGTCCGCCGCCCAAACAGCGAAACACGCGGAGACCCTCCCTGTGTCTCCATGCGCCCCTAACATTTGGGGCACACAGAGAAACGTCACCTTCTTGGAGGGGAGAGATCAGACTGGCATCAACTAACCAGTCTGAGCCCCCGCCTCCCCACCCTTCGCCGCTGGAATGCCGAGAGGCATCCCAGAGTCTACCACCATCCTTCTTTCTCCATGCGCCCCCAACAGCCGGGGCACACAGAGAAACGCCACCTTCTTGGCGGTGAGAGACCAGACTGGCAGCTACTAACCAGTCCAGGCCCCCGCCTCCCCACATTTTGCCAGGATATTAGCCAACAGCCACCAAGATCTCCCAAGAGAGGAAAAGTCGCTGACTGTTGCCCAGGGTGCACCGTCCCGGATCTGTCGTTGAGCCATCGTTCCCTGCGGACGTATCCACATGGACAAATAGACATTGATTTATTCTATAAAATAATTTCAGTTTTCGCTAAAACGGTAATGATATTTTTTCGAAATTCGAAACTCATGATTTCTGCAATAGGTAGATTTCTTCGAAATATTGCTAAAAGGATTTTAGGCTCTTCTAAGGGTCTTTTCTTTCTCGATGTTTTATAGTCTTCAAACCCTTACGTGACTACAACAGGAGGGCTTTGCCTTATCTGCCTCTAAAGTATTATATAGGCTGATAAAATACTGTCTAATCATCAACTATTGTAAATCGAGAATAATACATAAATTAAAATAATTTCATATTTTCAATTTAAAATTCAGTAGAAAACAGCAAATGACTGTTTCTACTTTTTTACTGCAATATTCAATATTTATTTAAAAACACAATGTAATGTATGAACATTGATTGGTAAGTTTGCAATTACCATTTTTGGCTGAGACCCACCCTTTACTGATAACCTATCGACAACGCCTTTGTCTTCGTCTGAGCTCATTTCGAAACTGCATACAACGATGTCATCATTGCTTTGATGATAATCGCGATCTGTATTTTGTGATCATGTGACTAGTATAAGACCTCCAAAAATGGTTAGATATAGTGTATTTACGGTTGTCATATTTTTTTCTGTATCAATTTTTGCGTCGAAATCGGTCGAAGGGTGAGTTTCATAACCGTATTTTATGTTTCTTTCTTCTAACTTTTCAATTACCGTGCTTATATAGTCCATGGAAAATTATGTTCTTTAATTTCTTCAACTAAACTATATATAAACTGACACTTAGTAAGTGTCTGTAAATTTAGTATTTAATGAAAAAGCCTTTATTTATTTACTTACTCTACCTGCACTATATTGTACAGAGGCGGACTTAATTCCTTAAGGCATTCTTTACCAGTCGACCGTTGGTTAAATGTGAAAAATTATGCAATATAAATGTAAAAATAGCTCTTATGCCCTTTATCGTGCAAAAGCAATTTATAACGTCCCACTGCAACTCACTCTAGTATCTATTATTCTAATTCCCACCACGCGGGCCCATAGGCCCCTATACCTTAGATCTAACGATCATCACTTCCTTGAATTTGGACTTAATTTTAGATAAGCTTCTTTTATCGGTCACTTACAACCTCGAGGGCATTTCGGGCCGTAATCCACCAGTTTTGCTCCAGACTTCTTTCGAGCACTAGGGTTTCCGCAAAATGATTTCGTTCACTGTTGAATAAGTGACATTGATGAGTAGAAACGCTATGATACAAGCCGTAGTTAGACCTCACGATATCACGAAGCGCTTGCTGGTCTGAGCAAGGTTGGCATTGCTCCAGCTTGCTCCTGATGCAGATGTCCATGGCCGGGGGTATCAAGTGGCTCCCCCACCCGACTGCCAACTCTATAATATAATAGTCCATAAAATAAGTTCAAACTAAGATTAAAATAAGTTTAAAAGATCTACAATAAGCATTTAGGGCAATTAAATTAACTACATATTGCAATTTATTTTTAATTTAGTTTTGATTTTCCAGATCTCAACCTATCTTGCAAAAGACGATAGAAGACATATTTGCGGATCGATCTCAATCAACGTATCCCGGGGCATGCGAAATGCTCAGGTCTTCGCCTCGTCAAAATAAAATATGTAGACGAAATATTGGACTTTCAAACATACTGGCTACAGCTAAGGAACAAGCAATTAATGCGTGTGAAGATACTTTTAAATTTGACCGATGGAACTGCTCTCTAGTGTTCAACAGAAAAGCAAAAAGAAGAATTTTCAATAAAATTTATAGGGAAACAGCATTCGTACATGCTCTGATGGCAGCTTCTATAACGCACGCAGTGGCAAAAGGCTGCGCATCAGGAGACCTAAACAAATGTTCATGTTTGGGAAATTTTCAAAAGAACACCTCGCAGCGCTTCAAAAGAAGCGGCTGTGGCGACGACTTCAAATACGGGAAGAGATTCACAAGAAACTTCTTGGACTTCAAACATGCGGGAACAGACCAAATCGCTGAAATCCTTAAACAAGATATTGTAGTTGGAATTAATTCTATTGGCGAACAGTTAAGAGAAGTATGCAAATGCCACGGGTTTTCCGGATCCTGTACGACAAAAACTTGTTGGAAAAGGTTAACTCCTTTCAACTCTGTGATGGGATTGTTGAAGAAGCATTACCACCATGCTGTTAAGAAGAAGATCTTGAACTATACTTCAAAGAGAGCAATTAGTCCGAAAGTTAGGAGAAAAATTAATGTGGATAGGAAGTATCTATTGTATTTACAGAAGACCCCTAATTTATGCGTAAGCACAAAGAATAGGGTGTGCAAAGATAGGGATAACTGTGCGACATTGTGTTGTGGGAGAGGCTTTATTACGTCTAAAAGGTCGGTGACATCTAGGTGTAGATGTAAGATGATTAACTGCTGCTTTGTTCAGTGCGACACGTGTACAGAGGATGTGGATTATTTTACTTGCAAATGATAAGTTCGCCTTGTTTAGAAGAATCTAAGTAGAGAGTTTCTTATAAATCGGAGTCTTTTGCTAAGAATATTTCTTGAACGAACAAATGGACAACTTGATTTTTTTTGTAAAGACAGCAGATATCAGACGAGCTTATTCACCTGGTGGTAGATATACTCCCGCTGCTAGACATCCACGATACATGCCAACATCGCTCTAGAAAGATAAACATAAATAATAATTACTTGTATTATTATTATTCTTATGCTAGAACGACATTATAGACAATTATATCCATGTCCCACCTAAGTTTGGAAATTTAGGAGTAGATTGAAAAAATTGAGAAGAATCGTGGAATAGGATGTGTAATGAAAGGGGGTTTCGTCGTAGACCCTTACTACCTTGTGGGGAGGGGTGGGATAGGATGGGTATGAAAGTTATAAAAGCGTGTATAAAAGTTCTTTTAAAACTTTATTATCTACTCAAGAAGCTTGACAAAAAATACAGTATTTTTAACAAATTAAAAATAATTTCCTCACGATTTATGTACTTAATTCCATTTCGTCTATTTGAATCTACATAAGCATTGCACCAACAGGCCTTAAAATAGATGACCTTTGTTATATTTAATAGGTACCCACTCTTTATGGAAAATACAAGTACCTCTGTTAAGTGTTACTTAGATGTCAAGTTAATGCCCTATTGTTTATACTTAGTCATGTAGTTTAGTTATTTGTTTGAGATAAGCTTGAATGTGATAGGAACCTTCATGATGTAAATATTTATTGTACTTAGGGCGCGTCTTGCGGTTATCCTCGAACTGTGATAAAAACTACGATTTTCGATATGGTGATATGCTCCTAAGCTATGTTTGAAATTATGAATACTGTTGAAACAGTCCAAACACATGAACCCATTTTCACACTCACGGCAGTAAGTACGTATGTACACTCATCTTTCTCTCTCCTCCAAAATTCTGGTAATTAACCCAAGCATTAACCAATATAATGCCACAGATGAGTTCAATAATAAGTTTTCGATACCACTTTATGGTTCCTCTAAGACTGGAATAGTACGAAGCCTGGAATAGTGGAATAGGCTTTGACTGCTCTCAATTCGTCCAGTGTACGTGTAGCCATTGGGCATACATAGTTTATATTTTTTTATTCTATATTTATAGGTCTTATTTGGAATAAATTGATAAATTAGGTTAATAAACTAATAAGAAAGAGAGAGAGAAAATAATGTCCACCGGTGGTGCACCCCGCCCGACTTAATGTAAGGTTCATCGGGCGATGGTGTGCTACCGGTGGCCACATGGAACTTTTTCCCGTCGGGTAGCAAAAATAGCGATTTTTCATACTGGTCTGATCGTGTTAAACTTCAGTGTTTTTTTGCGTAATGTTTGGGATAATCAAGTAACAGCACAGGACTGGGTTTTTCGTGTGCTTCCTAAGGAGTCCTTTTACTGACTTCCTAAGGAGTCCTAAGGAATCACTTTACTGAGCGACACCTGACACCTACTTTGACGGGATCGGCCATTGACAAGATGCTATAGATTGTTTTAACTTTACAAAGACTGGCAGAATGGTGCAAACCATTGCTCTAAATGGAGAATAAAAAAAAGTTTTATGGTAATTTAATAAAGTCTTTGTTACGCCATCTAGTACCTTATGAATAAACTAGTAAGTACACCACCGTTGTTAGAATAATGAAGCTTTGCTTCGAACTTATTCAACGTGGTTTATAATCTCATAAGTAGATGGCGCGATTCGTTAACCATGTACAAATTATTTACAGATGGCAGTGTGTCACCCAACGCAATGGAGTTTGCAAATTACTTTTAAATACTTTACCTGTTAGACCTACAGCATATTTAATAGGTTTGTATTTAATATTTAATTGGATATTTAATAGGATTTAATAATTTAATAGGATATTTAATAGGATATTTAATAGGATATTTAATAGGATATTTAATAGGATATTTAATAGGATATTTAATAGGATATTTAATAGGATATTTAATAGGATATTTAATAGGATATTTAATAGGATATTTAATAGGATATTTAATAGGATATTTAATAGGATATTTAATAGGATATTTAATAGGATATTTAATAGGATATTTAATAGGATATTTAATAGGATATTTAATAGGACATTTAATAGGATATTTAATAGGACATTTAATAGGATATTTAATAGGATATTTAATAGGGTTTTCTAGGCAAGTCTACCATTGGTACAGAGCCTACATTTCTATGAGCGCTAACATTATCTGAAAAAGAGACCTTCTGTTGGTTTAGTTTCTTCTATTAATATTGAGATTTTTAGTAATTTTTAAAAAAGTTAATTTATCCGAAAAAATCAGATATTGAAATAGAAACATTTCTTTCTATTTCGGCAAAATTTTGAAATAAGAAAATTTTAAGTTATTAAATCTTAATTAGATAAAATTAGAAAAAGCTAAATATTTAATCAAATGTAATAAATATCTGAATAACCAAAGTTAATAAGTACATAGACACTAAGGTACAAAAATAACCTGCCCATTAACATCACTCATCATTTTTAATTATCCTCATCGCGCTTGGAATTTTCTATCCTATATTGGAATTTTGGAATCCTTCTATCCTCATAATTGGAATTTTGGAAGAACATATTATAGTTCAAAAAATAATCAAATTTATGTGCAGAACATAGTAGGTATTTGTCGCAGGTCTAACTAAGGCGACAAGGCTGCCTGTTGTACTTTTCGTCTTACTTAATTTGCTTACAAAGAGTTTATTCATCGATCAAACTTCCGATGGGGTAGACGAGTCTTCGCATGGACACCACAGCGTCCTCCGCCCAGAGATAATCGTGAGTAGTGGTTGAATGAAGGGGTCCGGGAGATCATGTGTGGAGACAGACCTTGGGGGTTCGCCTACATCCAGCAGTGGAGAGACAGGCCGATGGTAAAATCTGGAATGGTGTCATTATGATGTAATTGATGTTTTTATGTCTTCTACATATGTTATTTCTGCAGTATTTGTTGTTCCCAATAAAATTATTTTCTTTTTTTCTTTCTATAAACTTTTTTTAACTATTGGGTTAACCATATGGTTAACCATCGTGTCATCTAAGTAAGTATTTAATAAGAAAAACTAAACTAAAGAAGAAATTAGTAAACATTTGCAGGTCAGCGTCATTACCACCATTTTGAAATTCCTAAAGCGCAGTCGAGTTAATTCGAAGCGCATATTTTCGCGCACGGGAATGGAAACGCATCAGCGATAAAATCGATTTAATGCGTGTCGATCGCGAAACTTTATATGCGTGGAAAAAAAATATCGAAAAATTAAAGTGTAATAAGTTTAAGGTTGTCATCAAAGGTGTAGTGGTGTGCTCGCTCTTCGGTGTAAAGACTTTAATTACATTGGAAAAAATAGAAATTTCCGAACAAATTGAACGTATATGTCAGATAATTGTTACCAGTATGTCATTTTAAAGAGTTCAAGATGAGGAAAAGACGATAAAATTATTAAGAAAGTTAGTTGAGAGTGTGTGGAAGGTCTTTGCATCGTAAAATATGATAGAAGACATCTTTTTTAAGGATTCTTCAGTAGAATTTTGATTAATGAACCGGTTATACGGAAAGAAGTTACTGAGGAAAAGGACCCGACTAAAATGAAATTACCCCGCTTCCTCCGCTCCCGCTTCCAATTTACTCCACAACCTTTGAAGCTTACGGAGCCGATGATACGTGAATGATGTTACACGACACGTTCGGCCCGCAACTGAGGGAGCGCGCACCAAATAAATTTCACCTTTATACCTTCTCATAATATTTGAAATGTCATATCGCTGGTTTTATACAGGACGGGTCCATTACCAAATTTAATTCAAATTGTCGGCCCTCCTGGATATAATGCAACCAACCGCTAGAAATATCTGTAAGAGAAGAATAGAAGTACCCACATGTATGATGGCGGCCTTAGAAGTCTATATCCAGCGCTGGAGAGTGAGCTTGATCACATATAAGGATTACGGTATCGAATCTTCTTCTTTGTCTCTACAGTACGGGGTGGGCCTCAGCCCGATTCCACTTTTCCAGATCGTCTTATTCTCGGCTGCCGTCCTCCAATCTGCAATTCTGAATACTTTTATATCTCTCTCCACTCCATATGGTATGATATGACAATTATTTATTACCCCTAACCACAAACTATGTATAATAAAAAAAATATGAAACTCTTTCTAAATATATCTACCCACTTTATTACTAACTGAAACACGCTGTTTTATCGTCCACTGCTGGATAAGGACCTCCTCATGCACGAAGGATGTGTGGCCTTATAACGCCACGCTAGCCAAGCTCATTGGTGAATCCACTTTTTTCAAGGTAGTGTAGTTCCTTGGGGCTTGTGGTAGCGACTTTGTTATCCCTTAATCGCCTTTTCGGACGCCCACGGGAAGTGCTGGGGTAGTATCAAAAGCCGGCCCACACCACACTGCTCATTGTATGGCATGGTAACCATAAAGTACCTACTCTTAACCACAACCTAATTATAGCTAATCAATTGTAAGCGACAAAGATAAAAAATTGTCCACAAATATGTAAGCACTTTTTTAGTGACTGTACTTATCAATACTCCGAATTTATCGTATACTGCTCACAATTTATTTTTTTCTGGGGTAATTAGGTGATCGTAGAAGAAATGTAAAACTGAAAGGAAATGTATGTACTCGTTCCATTTACCTTCAATTTCACCTCCTGCAGTTGATTTCAGCAGCTGCAGCGGCTGCAGAGGGACGTCCCTCGATATGATCGCATATCTACAGGTCAGCGAGAAAATTCATTACAAGACTTCTTATAAGTCGTGCAGTGGTCTTGTTCTGATAATCACGAGCAGTTGATATTTTTGAAAATTTCAAGTTGAAAATTTGTACTCACTGTTAGTGTGTAACAGTGAGTAGTGTGACGCGTGTTACGCACGCGAGTTAGTGTGTAACAGTAAGTAGTGTGACGTGAGTTACGCACACGAGTTAGTGTGTAACAGTGAGTAGTGTGACGTGAGTTACGCACACGAGTTAGTGTGTAACAGTGAGTAGTGTGACGTGAGTTACGCACACGAGTTAGTGTGTAACAGTGAGTATTGTGACGCGAGTTACGCACGCGAGTTAGTGTGTAACAGTGAGTAGTGTGACGCGAGTTACGCACGCGAGTTAGTGTGTAACAGTGAGTAGTGTGACGCGAGTTACGCACGCGAGTTAGTGTGTAACAGTGAGTAGTGTGACGCGAGTTACGCACGCGAGTTAGTGTGTAACAGTGAGTAGTGTGGCGTGAGTTACGCACACGAGTTAGTGTGTAACAGTGAGTAGTGTGGCGCGAGTTAGTGTGTAACAGTGAGTAGTGTGGCGCGAGTTAGTGTGTAACAGTGAGTAGTGTGGCGCGAGTTACGCACACGAGTTAGTGTGTAACAGTGAGTAGTGTGGCGTGAGTTACGCACACGAGTTAGTGTGTAACAGTGAGTAGTGTGGCGTGAGTTACGCACACGAGTTAGTGTGTAACAATGAGTAGTGTGGCGCGAGTTAGTGTGTAACAGTGAGTAGTGTGGTGTGAGTTTTGCACACGAGTTAGTGTGTAACAGTGAGTAGTGTGACGCGAGTTACGCACGCGAGTTAGTGTGTAACAGTGAGTAGTGTGGTGTGAGTTACGCACACGAGTTAGTGTGTAATAGTGAGTAGTGTGACGTGAGTTACGCACACGAGTTAGTGTGTAACAGTGAGTAGTGTGACGCGAGTTACGCACACGAGTTAGTGTGTAACAATGAGTAGTGTGGCGCGAGTTAGTGTGTAACAGTGAGTAGTGTGGCGTGAGTTACGCACACGAGTTAGTGTGTAACAGTGAGTAGTGTGGCGTGAGTTACGCACACGAGTTAGTGTGTAACAGTGAGTAGTGTGGCGTGAGTTACGCACACGAGTTAGTGTGTAACAGTGAGTAGTGTGGCGCGAGTTAGTGTGTAACAGTGAGTAGTGTGGCGTGAGTTACGCACACGAGTTAGTGTGTAACAGTGAGTAGTGTGGCGTGAGTTACGCACACGAGTTAGTGTGTAACAGTGAGTAGTGTGGCGTGAGTTACGCACACGAGTTAGTGTGTAACAGTGAGTAATGTGGCGTGTTTTACGCACACGAGTTAGTGTGTAACAGTGAGTAGTGTGGCGCGAGTTAGTGTGTAACAGTGAGTAGTGTGGCGCGAGTTACGCACACGAGTTAGTGTGTAACAGTGAGTAGTGTGGCGCGAGTTAGTGTGTAACAGTGAGTAGTGTGGCGTGAGTTACGCACACGAGTTAGTGTGTAACAGTGAGTAGTGTGACGCGAGTTACGCACGCGAGTTAGTGTGTAACAGTGAGTAGTGTGGCGTGAGTTACGCACACGAGTTAGTGTGTAACAATGAGTAGTGTGGCGCGAGTTAGTGTGTAACAGTGAGTAGTGTGGCGCGAGTTAGTGTGTAACAGTGAGTAGTGTGGCGTGAGTTACGCACACGAGTTAGTGTGTAACAGTGAGTAGTGTGGCGTGAGTTAGTGTGTAACAATGAGTAGTGTGGCGTGAGTTACGCACACGAGTTAGTGTGTAACAGTGAGTAGTGTGACGCGAGTTACGCACGCGAGTTAGTGTGTAACAGTGAGTAGTGTGGCGTGAGTTACGCACACGAGTTAGTGTGTAACAATGAGTAGTGTGGCGCGAGTTAGTGTGTAACAGTGAGTAGTGTGGCGCGAGTTAGTGTGTAACAGTGAGTAGTGTGGCGTGAGTTACGAACACGAGTTAGTGTGTAACAGTGAGTAGTGTGGCGTGAGTTAGTGTGTAACAGTGAGTAGTGTGGCGTGAGTTACGCACACGAGTTAGTGTGTAACAGTGAGTAGTGTGGCGCGAGTTAGTGTGTAACAGTGAGTAGTGTGGCGTGAGTTACGCACACGAGTTAGTGTGTAACAATGAGTAGTGTGGCGCGAGTTAGTGTGTAACAGTGAGTAGTGTGGTGTGAGTTACGCACACGAGTTAGTGTGTAACAGTGAGTAGTGTGACGCGTGTTACGCACACGAGTTAGTGTGTAACAGTGAGTAGTGTGACGCGAGTTACGCACGCGAGTTAGTGTGTAACAGTGAGTAGTGTGGCGTGAGTTACGCACACGAGTTAGTGTGTAACAATGAGTAGTGTGGCGCGAGTTAGTGTGTAACAGTGAGTAGTGTGGCGCGAGTTAGTGTGTAACAGTGAGTAGTGTGGCGTGAGTTACGCACACGAGTTAGTGTGTAACAGTGAGTAGTGTGGCGTGAGTTACGCACACGAGTTAGTGTGTAACAGTGAGTAGTGTGGCGTGAGTTACGCACACGAGTTAGTGTGTAACAGTGAGTAGTGTTGCGTGTTTTACGCACACGAGTTAGTGTGTAACAGTGAGTAGTGTGGCGCGAGTTAGTGTGTAACAGTGAGTAGTGTGGCGCGAGTTACGCACACGAGTTAGTGTGTAACAGTGAGTAGTGTGGCGTGAGTTACGCACACGAGTTAGTGTGTAACAGTGAGTAGTGTGGCGTGAGTTAGTGTGTAACAGTGAGTAGTGTGGCGCGAGTTAGTGTGTAACAGTGAGTAGTGTGGCGTGAGTTACGCACACGAGTTAGTGTGTAACAATGAGTAGTGTGGCGCGAGTTAGTGTGTAACAGTGAGTAGTGTGACGCGTGTTACGCACACGAGTTAGTGTGTAACAGTGAGTAGTGTGGCGTGAGTTACGCACACGAGTTAGTGTGTAACAGTGAGTAGTGTGGCGTGAGTTACGCACACGAGTTAGTGTGTAACAGTGAGTAGTGTGGCGCGAGTTAGTGTGTAACAGTGAAGATACAAATACTATACAGATATTCTTATTATGTTGTGTGTTGTTGTAATGTTTCATTTGGTATCGTATACGATAAGAGTAAAGTTTTTTTTTTATAGAAAAAAAGGCGGCGGACGAGCATACAGTTCACCTGATGGTAAGTGGATACTATCGTCGATAGACATCCGCAATACATGCCAACATCAGTCCAGAATGCCAAACGTTGGCACGCCCCCGGATGCACTGCCTACATTACATTTGCAGATTAAGGAATGGATTGGGAGAAAGGTTTAGGAAAATGGTGAGGGATAAGATAGGATGAAATAGGAACTGGCTCTGGTATATTTCACTCAGTACGTACAGAAACATGTAGTAGGTACATAGGGGAAATACGATAAAGTAGGAAATGCAGTACATTTCAAGGTAATCTTCTGTGAGAGGTACCTAAGTTTAAATCAAAATAAATGATTTTTTTTTACAAAAAAGAATCAGAATCATGAAATGACTTCATATTTTCAGGAGAGGATGGGATGAGAATGGGCTCTAGCATATGTCACTCACTACTGAAACACGTACGTACATTGGGGAAATACGATAAAGTAAAATGCAGTACATTTCAAGGTAGTCTTCTGTGAGAGAGGGGTAATGTGGCCAGTCGAGTGCGCCCAGCGGCTGTGGGAATGCAGCATGCACTCTCCCTCTACCAAAATTAATAATTATTATTATTTAAATTAATATTTAATTAAACATAGTAATTGTTATATATAACTATGAAGTGTTATATTTCCCAAACATGTTACGTACCAGCAAAAATGTTCATTTTAAAGAGTAGATATTAGAATTATGTTTTAAAGTAGGTAGTTATGTTAAAAGTATTTTATTATTCAAAGTACAACGGAGGACAATTAATAAAATGGTCATTTTCGGATTTAATGTTTTTTGGAGAATTACATTTTCGGATATGGACTTATCGATAATAGACATTTTGAGAAATGGACATCATGCGCAGGAAAAGAATAATTTTAAAATTTATTAAAATAGTTTGTGACATCAAAAACTCGTTAGTAATCTTTTTGATACGATTGCAGTTTCTTACGTGCTAAAACTTAATAAGTATTTTAATGTGATGAAATAGACCTTATTGTGCGCGATGTCACAAAAGAATGAATTTTAAAACTGCGTAAAAATTTTTAGACCGCGATTGTACATGCGGAATAGTAACTGGTAACCAATTTATAGTATCGCTTAGGTATAAATACAGTTGTCCATCCTTTGGTGTGTCAAATTGTGACAAGGTCTAAAATTAACTCCTTTTTCACCTTAATATTCGATTCCTAATCTCGAAAAGAGTCTCCACACTCATTCATAAAGACGATGACGTCACTACAAAATTAATACATATTACAGAGTATTAAACTACTAAATAAGTTAATAATCCCTAATGACTAACACGGCCACATTACAGAACTAAATGCCCCAGCTACATTATTATTATAACGCCTATAATTGACCCTTATACCATTAAAGCTCGACCACAAAAGTGCGGTTTGTTTTCGATGCCAACTCACGAATACGATGGCATTAATAATGAAAAAAGGTTAAGACGTAGCGGCGAGATTTATTTATTTATTGACCTTGCAATAAAAATTTGCCCTACTATAGAATGAACTCGAATTTAATTCATTAGATTCAATCGACACGATTCGATTCGAAACGGCGTCGCTCAAATTTTACCAACCCTGCCTTTAATTTGTCGGGTATTTGTGAAATTAGGTGCATACTGACTGTTACCCGCGGCTTCGGTCACGTGCAATTAGAATTAAATACCAACTGTTAATTCGTTCCACGAATTAAGATAACGGATTGAGTTCTTGCAGAGATCGTAGAGAACAACAAAAAAATAATACTTTGCCATTTATATTATATTAACTAGAATTAGGATTTCGAAAGTTTTAAATTACCTTCAGTTAGAATGAGTGCTATGTATAATGTATGGTCTAAATAATTAAGTAAATATACATACTGTCACTTCAGTATTCCAGTTTCTTAATAGAAATTGGTAAAGATTCACTGTTTATTTAATACTCTTTATCTAATTTAATTTAAATTTTTCATCAATATTACGAAATTATTCATTTGAATAATTATATCTAAGTGTTACGGTTATCAATTATCACACATCAGTCACTAATTTGAAAAAAAATACTATTAAAATGAAATAAATTACTGAACAGTCCCACAGACGACCAGGGAAAACAAAGTTATAAAAACTAATAGGAATTAAATATTGTAGGAGAATGATTCGACTCTTGCGTTGTCTTCTTTGTTATATTTGTCCCGTCCTGTGTGTCAAAATGTCAAGGCGACCAATTAGTCACCTGAAATAAGGTTAGATGCCGCTACATTTACATGTTGTGTATATCTACTTTAATATCTACTTATATAATATATATATATATATATATATATATAGTCTTTAATATATATAGTCTATATCTACTTTAATACCATACAAATCGTTTCGAGTTTCCATAGTAAATCTCACCGTTAGCTAGCCGAGACAATTCCAATAAAAATGATGTTATTCTGGCCAATTACCAACCATTAAACAAAGCTTTTTATGGCTTAATGTAGTGGCTTTTAAAATGTGGAAGAGAACGATTTATTTTTAAGAACATTTTTTTAATAATCTGTTTGTTATACTGAATATGTTTCTTGTTTTGTATTGGAGGAGAGATTTTAACGCGAATGTAAGAATTTATTATATCCATAAAATATATACAATAATAAAATTAATAACTAAATATATAGTGGCGAGCACAAAATATCACTAATCAATATGAGCGATTCACAAATCAATAATTACGTTTTAAAAACACGCTGTATCTAAATATCGAACGGAAATCATACGTCGAGATCGATTATTAATGTTTGCTTTAACCGATGAAGTTGTCGATACGATGCATGAAGACGTAATATACTTGCTTTTTGTTTTGTCAATCTGTCTGTTGGGAAGAAGCCAGCTAATTAATTATGTTAAATAATGCGATATTATGCATATCGCATCACACGGATCGACTCACACGCAGTCTGACTCGATACTCGATACGTTTGCCTTTTTATTTATTGTTTATCGAGTTTATTGACTAACGGATAGTAGGGGATTCTATTACTTATTTATGTAACTAGATATATATATATCGATATATATATATGTGATTAAGAATAATAAGAATTATCAAATTGCGCTAAGTTACCTTACGACGTCCTCACTTCGACAATTTATTTATGATTAATTGTGATATATTTTTAAAAATACATTGTAACAAATACTTAAGGTACTAATTATATTAACCCTAAAGTGTCTTTTATGAATTTATTGTTATACAGCAGGACTTCAGTAACATGCGCAACTTCAGTAACCAAGCGTTTTATGAAATATTTACAACCATAAACAAGCACTAATACAAAGAAGGCTTTATAGTAATATTATTATGATAATAATGATAATAATAATTGACACATTTTTACGGATCGAAGATTATACAGCAGAATGAATTAAAAAGCAATCGAATCAAATAGTTTGGAGCAAATTTGAATTTGGAATTTCCTTAACGGCCAGTTTTTACGGATTTAATTGGAAGAAGTTCATTCCGTTCTGGAAATTTTGACCTTAACGATGAGCCCCACGGACGAACTACGACCAAGGTTAATATCGATGAATTAAAGGCTATAGTGGAAGTAGATTCATCTCAAAGTACAGCTAAGTTAGCAGCAGGGTTTGATGTTAGTGAAAAAAAAATGTTGGTTCATCTGCGTCCAATCGGCAAAATAAAGAAGTTCGAGAAGTGGGTACCGTATGAATTGAACGGACGTCAGCGACAACAACGTGTCGAAGTGTGCACTACTGTGTTATTGAACTGTCACAAAAATTAAGGAATTTTGAATCACATCGTGACTTGTGATGAGTAATGGATCCTGTACGATAACTGCAAACGTTCGTATCAGTGGCTGGATCCAAGAGTTGCAACCCAACAATATCCAAAACTCACGATAACTAAGAAAAAGCTACATATTGTATTGTTGGTATTGTCCACTACAGTTTCTTGCTAGCTGGTCAAACGATTGATGCAGACGTGTAATGAAAGGAGATTCAGACGACGATGAAAAAGCTGGTAACAAAGCAACCAAGTTTGATCGATCGCTTATCTCCACTTCTTTTTCATGACAATGTTCGCCCTCACACTTCTTATAAATACAATAGTGTTAAAACTACAAGAGCTGGACCTGGATACTCTCCCTCGCCACCATACCTTACCCCGACAGATTTCCATTTCATTCGAAAATATGGGACAACTTTCAACAAGGAAAAAGAAATGATTCTGAAGTAGCTGTGATTAGGACTTTTGAAGATTTCATTGATACCCGTCCACGAGACATTTACAGGAATGGCATCAATCAACTGCCCATGATGTGGCAATAGTGTGTAGATAATAAGGGTCAATATTTCGACTAACATAATAAATCAGTTTCTCATACAAATCGGTCATTTCATAATATATATTATATAACTACGACAAGGGCAAAAATAACACAGTCTTGAGTAGTCGTCATTTTCTGTATAACACCCTTATAAAGAACTGCTGTTAAAATGAACCATAATTTAGTATCAACTAATAGGTATACTAGACCTATAACATTTTACTGCATTGAGTTAGATGCAATTATTATAGATGACTTGTTTTGTTTCACTCCGAAGCGGGGGACTCATCTTGTGATACGAATCTCGTGTGCATTTTACACAAAGCGGCCGGTACAAATAACATGTGTTGATGCCAGAGAGCCCTACTAAAGGGATGTGGTTAGTGGAGGGTAATCAAGATTTTTCGGAGTGTTTTAACTCACTTAATCGTGCTCCGCTTGCGGATTCCACTCCTCTTATTTACTCCTTAACTCTTTTGATTCACCTACTTATTCGCCTTCCGAAAGCGTTTCATTCCCTTGCATAAGCAAAAAAAAGGTCATGCCATTGTTTGCATCTCGATTTTGAGCCCCCGACAAGTGCCGATGCGCGATTACACTCACGATCATAATTAAATTAAATCGAATCATAATCATCTTTATCTCACCAACACAATACGCGCGAAGTTTAAAACTTTTATGAAGACTATTTAGTCCGAGTTTGGTGAGAAAATATGAAAATGTGATAGCAGAAATATTTTTATGGAGTAACAGCTTACAGATATATTCGTTTTTCCTGTCAAAATTCTCGATCAAAATACAGACTAAGGAGGTTAGTGAAAAATCTGGACATTCTGCATCCCGATCAAGGGTGAATCGGGACGTGTCACCAGACCCCTGAAAATCGGGACGTCCCGCGCAAATCGGGACACCTGGCAATACTACTGATATCCCTCTCGCACTGCGCCGATACCTCAGGAGCGGACTGAGTTAGATGGTCCGTCTGTAGTATCAGTAGGAGATTATGAGTGTTACGTTATAACAATAATGTTACGAAATGAAGTGACATAGCCAAAGGCTTGTGTATAGTTTATATTTATTGTAAATAGTCTTAAATGCGTACCATTAAATGCTTTTAATATCCTTTTATTGCTATTTGACGTTTCGGTACGTCTAGCACCGACCACTAGTACGAGATAACTGCAGAGGCTAGCAGTCCATGAACAAAACTGCGAGCAGTTTCATGAACTTCCCGCATCTTTGATCTTCATATCGAAGGAGTCAATCGGCTCGCGACTACGGGGCAACTGTGTTGGAACACCGACAAGAAATAAAAGGTAAATAAAAACCATTAATTGTACACTCATATACTCTCATAGACGTACAGACAGTAAAATAACAATGAATATGAACTGTCACTCTCATTCATCTACAAAAAATTACCAATATAATAATACATTTTTTTGTCCAGCACAAAATATTAGTTATCAAAAACATCAGAAAAACTCGCCACCCACTGACCACTATTGTATTATAAGCCCACAAAACATACCTACTCTACGGATTTAATAATCAACAATAATACAAGTATAATGAACGCGATCTTTGCAAACACTTCAAATACTTCAAACCGCAGTCAATTTACACACTTCGTAGTGCCACATAAGCTTCAAAATTGTTTAAAAAAACTGTGGTCAGTAATTTTCCGGTTGATGACATTTTTGAGAATAAATCATTACTTATTCATTGTCAACCGTTTAGGAGAAAATTAACAAAACTTCACAGCTAAATAATGACAATTATCTGTTCAACCCCACACATTGCATATTTTTTTGGTAGTCTCCGTTATTTGTCCAATGATAATTTGCTACTTAAATCTTACAAAGTCACTGAAACAGAAAATGAGCGGGATATTTTCTTTTATAAGTGCCTTAAACGGTTCGAAAAACCGTCCATCCAGAAACGGGTTAAAGGATGGATAGTACTTAAGATTGGAATGTAAGTAACATCTTAACTGCGTATCTACGACCAGTATTATATTTATTTTCAATATTTACATATTATTTGAAACTTCTACCGCCTCTTCAAGATCTTAGATGATCCTAGTAGATCTTTAACACAAGCGCCAGAGTCCGTTGATATTATTATAAAAGATATTAGAAGACATGTAGGTAATAGAAAAAAGAGAAATTGTCTCTTTAGGAAATTAATTTTCGAGATAATTATTAAAAATGATTAAAAATAATCATCGGTTTGTGAAGATTGAGTATAGTGGCTAAGCATGATAATCAATAGCTTAGAGGCGACACTCTTACCATTTCCAAAAAAAATGGAAATTAATATTGCTAAGGTAAAGGTTGTAAAGGTTGTAAAGGTTGTAAAGGTAAAGGCTATAAAGGTTGTACAGACCAATCTCTTTATTTATTTGGGCGAGCCAACAATAGAATACACTGATGCATTATCTTGATGGAATGCAGACTTATTGGTTAAGTGTAACAATTAATTAAGAGTAAGCACAGCATGACAAAATTTTACGTTACGGAAAACAGATAATATCAATTTAAATTATCCTAATAATATAATATTAAAATTAAATTACTAGGCAAATTGTATAACAGGAGCCAAGCCAGCAAGGTGGACTTAATTCTTGTCAGACAAGTATTATAATTACTTGACATATAATTATAATTGACACTCTCACACAAGTCTCTCACAGTAGACTACCAGGAAATGCAGTACATTTCCTTCAAGTAACTCACATTGAAATGTACTGCATTTCCTTCGGGGAAACCTAGAAGGAACTTGAAATTTGAATTAATTAAGTAAAGGAGTAATATTAAAAGATTTGTACACACGGGCTCTAAGTAGCGCACAGGAACCAAAATTTGAAATAATTATTTGATTATTGAATTATAATTATGTGATTATAATTATTGAAAAAATTATTTAAATAATTATCTAGCTTTAATCTGGGTATCCAATAGGGAATAATTGACGTGCAACACGGGACTCGCAACAACGTTGCACAACGTTGCGCGGCGTTATCACTTGACGCGCAACGTTGTGGCGTGTCGCTTACTCGTGCATCGTACAGTTGCGTATCAAATGCTGAAGTATATAGACGATTCGCTCAACAATTTCATAAAAGTGGCCTAACGAATAAGACCAGCAGATATCAACACTAGATCTTCAGGCGACATGTTTTCGGCGACTATGAACAGGTAAACAAAAGTTGCGCGCTGTTGAAACTTGCGCAGCAATGGATACAAGACTTTAGGGGAACAATGTTTTTTTTTTTTTTTTTCGGATATGACTAAATTCTTGTGGCCCTAGTGGCCTTTCAAGAGTCACCGGACTTGAGGGAACAATGGTGTCTTTTACGCTTCTGCTCCAAAATTTAGTACCAAGATTTTTCCAAGTTACGCAAGATTTTAATGTTTTATAGCAATAGTTTTATATGTATTACTGTTTGATGGATTATAATACTTATAATATAATGATTAAACACCCACCATGAGTTTTGTCCCAGAAACGCATGTCGCAAAACATAATAATTTACCCAAATAACGTAAGTAAAGGTAACAAAGAAATCAATCCTTCAGTATCTCCAACATTTGCTCACTTACCTGCCCATTGAATGGCTCTATCTAATCCCACAACAATGGTGTTAGGACCAATAAACACGCGCGTTTGTTTTGTGACAAAATTTACAGTTATATCCCCCTATAGCTGACTCGTGGAGCGTATGATGCGAATTGGACAAAGGAGATTGCGCTGGAGTTTAAGCTTTTTGGGATGGTTACTTAGAATAAAACTTGTTATTATATGAAATATATACTTAAATCTTCGAAATACGAATAGGTTAGCAGTAATATTTCATGAATGATTTTGAAGATTTTGTAGTTATCGTTTTGCTTCAGCGCCTTCAGCGCCCTTAAACAAGTCCGGTGTCTAGAAAAAGCCGCTAGGGTTATAAGAATTTTAATTAGTCAGGAAAAAGGAGATATTGTATGTGGCAATATTCGTGAGGAACGATTGAAGTACGTTGTGGACAGAACTAGCCGTAGCTTTCATTATAGCTCACGAGGAGCTGACATGAGTGGTAACCAATTCAGATTAATCATGGAGAAGTATTTAAGGTAGACTTTGATCTTTTGGATAAACCTGTGTGAAAGATGAGAATTAGTTACATCAAATTATTTACAGATAGATTGTACAATAGGTATATGTAGCTGCAGAGTACATATAGCGCAGTGTCGCAGATTTTTAAAGCCCAAACTATAGCATTCATTCATTTTAACAGCATTCGAATAATCTCTTAAACAGTTCAAATCAGTATAAACATTTCATGCTTAAATCACATCATAACTTCAGCCTATGTTGGAAGTTAATGCTCTCTAAAGGCTCACAATCGAACACGGTCCTCTGCTCTTTTCATTCAGTTACTAGTGATAAACCTCTTCAAGTCATCTGAATAATTAACTAGTAATCATTTCTTGGGGGACAGGCCACATCTGCCTCAGGACCGACAACAAATTTGAACTTTTTTTAAGACAAGTTATGACAGGTTAGCGGATAGTACACTGTCAGCAAAAATTGGCACTCTTCCAAATGACCTTTACAGAATGGATTTGGAAAAAAGGTTGCGAAAATCGGGAGGGATAGGACAGGATGGGATGGAAACGGGTTCTGACATAAATGTCACTCACTACCGAAACAGGTGCGTATATTGGAGGGAATGAGATAAAGTAGGAAATGTAGTACATTTTCGGTAATCTTCTGTAGGATTTTGTGTTTACATACTCCAGATCTATTGTAAACTGCAATGTAAAAGTAATCCAAAAGTCTAGTCGTCTCTTTAAAACTTGTCTTATATTTCGAACGAGCCGAATACCTTCAAGCAACCGTATTAAGGGCACAGAGATTTTGATTATTTAATTAAGAGTGGCCCTCGACTGAGGCCCGTAGATAATCAGGAATGACGTCCGACTGGTCCCGAGCTGTTTTGTTAATAATTTAATCTCTTTATTACGAGCGGTAGACGGGTTGAGTCATAGAGTTTGTTTTCTATTACGATTTTGTAGTCTCTCTAAACGCTAATTGCTATGAGAGTCAATGGGATTGTGTTATGTAATCCGGGTGTTATAATAATTGAAGAATGTTTGAGGGGCTCTAACCGACTCAATCGCCAAGTAAGTATATTTCGGCGTGGAAGTGAGAGAGTCCGTTGTCCAGTGAGTTGAGGATTCTTTGCTAGTCTTATGCGTAATTTCGTCTGTAACCGTAACCAACCCTTTTATCATCCATTGCCGGACATGGGCCTCCTCAGGAACATTGTCTTATCCATGAAGGATGTATATTATGTATGTATATGTATATTATGGGATGTATGTATGTATGTAAGGGGATGCGCTTGCCAAGCGGGCAAACGTGTATTGTATACATAAGATACTGTGTAGTATCTGTCACAAGATGTAGGTACCTACATATATCCGCTGTAGATAAATCTATAGATTTGGGTACGACCAATGAACAGATTATTTATTAGTACTGTATATAGAATGCATTAGTTTAGTTTTGTACAAGTTCGTTCATTTTCATCAACTAAGTAATAGACCGGCAAAAGTTTTTAAAAACTGTCAAGGAATGTTCTTTCATCACTCGGCAATATTCGCCATGTCACGCCTGCTTCTAGGTATATCATTTAGGTGTTAGCCTGATGTAAGGATGAATGTATTATATACCACGTAGACGAGTGTCGACACATTTCTTGCTGGAGCCCCGTGGGGTGTCACCCTTGATATCCTTGGTAAAAGCGACGAAAAACTGGCGTATAATGGGTTATAATAATCTTGATATGTGAGCTGATTTTAATAAAAAAGACAATATTCTCAAAATGTCCCGATACTGGTATTAGAAAAATAAATTTTAAAAGGTTGAGCGTCTGTGCACGCAAAATAAAATCAATAAGTCTTTGGTTCAGATCCTAAGGTTTGAAGGACTAAAAAATTTATGATGCTGTTACTTTTATAATCGACAATGATATCTAAATAAAACAATTAGCAGCCAGTACTATAGATACGCTGATTAGATAAGTAATTGAATTTACAGAGAATATTAAACAAATAATTAATTTTCTGAATTTTCGATTGAATAATAATAGTAATATTAATAACGTTCATTTTCTTTTTGTATAGACAAGTGTGCGGACGAGCAAGCGGTCCCACGTGATGGTAAGTGTAATAAAAGCCACTGTAATTAAAAATTTACACTAAAATTTAATCATTTCATAAAATTTACATTGCAATAGTGACAAATTCACTACAGCAAACGGCACCGTTTTTGTAAGCAATTCAGCCCTGTTTTTCATCTTTCACCAGTGACACCAGTAGAATTGAATAAATAAGTATATTATGACAAAAGAAAAAAAAAATCACTAATTTTAGTGTTGAACTGTAAAATTATTCGAACGACAAGGCGTTAAAGGTAAGAAAGATTTTTATTTCGAAAATTAAAAAAGAAGTGGAATAAAAATTAAATACAAGAGAAAGAGCAATTAATACTCGAAGAAGTATCTAAATGAACACTGACCTGTGTTGCGTGATTTCTCGTTTATCTCTTATGCTTTACACCACACCACACTCACATGTAGCAAGTTTAGTATTTTTTCACAACGAACTCAGATTGACAGCGTGGACGAGTTGAAAATTGTGCTACACTCCACACTACATTCAACGTTTGTCAATCAACGAGGGTAACCTTTTTTTAGGTATGACACATTTCACCGCGGGAAAGCACTGATTTTGGTTCTTTAAAGTGTTATTTCATTGTTAAAGATGGTTTCTACACTTAAGGAGAAATAATTATAATAGAAAAAAATGTTCAGGGGTCATTTAGGTCTTGTAAATAATGTACAGTCAGCAATTGTAACACAAAACCATTCAATTCTAGCCCTTGTAACTGACGCTTTAAAGTGCATATTGATCGGCGTTTTGCTGATCGTTTTGAGGTCATTATGGTTATCTATTTAACATAAATGATGAAATAATATTTAACTTAACATAATAAATATTATTTCATCATTTATGTTAAATATATTAAACATGTTTTAATTCTTAAGTTTACATTTTTTATTTTACTCATCGTTTCGAGAAACATACACGTTAAGACATTGAATTCGACTAAAATTACTTTTACTCATTTTACAAGTTAGTTACTAGGTATTCGTGTTCGTATTTGCCAATAGTTTGTGAATTATTCGTATTCGAAATATTTCTAGTAGATACCTACCTTTCTAATGATCTGAGAATCGAGTTCCAAGCAAGGAAAACCGTGAAATAAGTCTAGTAAAATAGATATCATCTTCGTTTTAAGAATTTGGGAAAAAATCGTAGCACTGAACGTAAATTTAAATACTCATCAGACTATATATGTATTGATCTAAAAAGTATATACAAAATTGTCACTTAAAAGCATCTATTAGTAACCGGAGACTTAATTAACAATTCTCACATACGAAACAGTAATTAATCTTTTTAATTGATAACGTATCTCTGTAGGTATATATACAGAAACAACATCTGTCTGTTTGCGGTAATAGAAATTTCTGTTCGATTTTAGTACAGTTTACTTTCTTTGTTCAGTTTCTTGGGCGGGATAGGATCAGCAACGAAGAGATTCACTAAAGAACTAATGTCACGAACATTGCTCGTGAAATCAGCATACTGAAGTGACAATAGGCAGGTCATATCTGCGGCAAGGCCGACAACCGATGGAGTAGACCAGTCCTTGAATGGAGGCTATGTACCGTAAAACGCAGTGTGAGACGTCCTCTCACCACATGGAGTGACCACTTGAAGAGATTTGCTGGTTTGGCTAGATGGGAAGAGTGAAAGAAGAGTGAAGCCTTTGGATATACCCATATAGAACAGTGGAGAGACACAGGCTGATGATTGATTTCGATAACTCACGGAGCGACATCGAGTGAAATCCTCGGCTAAAGCTAGTTTTTCTTAATTATTAACGTATGGACTTGGCAATGAACCGATTAATAAAGGGCATGCTTGCGTGCAAAATGTATCGATGGAATTATTTTTAACGCCTCTACGAGATCGCTATCTCTGTGCACTTTCATTACGTATGTTTTAATAAGCAACGTTGGTTAATTGTTTGACATGTCGAGACTTGTTGAGAAAAACCTCGCAAGAAAGAATCTAATCATTTTACAGGAGCGGGTATTTCGCAACGAATTAATTGATAAATAATTATATTTATTAATGAATCAGCCGTTGACTACAGCTTTACTCGTTTGGAAACCAATTTCAAAAACAATGCAGTTCTGTTTTCAGTAGGTATGCCAAACAAATTAAAATAGGTACCTATGTTCAATAGTAGATATCATTACATCATACCCAGTTGTAAATATATAATTAGTAACTATACTACACCATCAGCCTATGTCTCTGCACTCCTGGATAATAGGCCTCTCCCGTGACTCGCCACTACACACGGTCTTTGGCTCTTCTCATTCAACCACCGCCGGCGAATTTTTTCAAGTCGCCTGTCTACCTGGCCCGAAGGGCTTCCCACACTGCGCTTCACAATTAGTAAACATATAAATAATGAGTAAACATATAAATAATTTTGTACACATGGGTTCCGAAGGAACAAAGAAACTCTTACAATTTCTTCATGTATATTCATTCATACGTCTATTCGTATTTCACAGACCCTTAACACGTACATGGAACGTCATGGTAAGATTTTTTTCTATATATAATAGGTATTAATAAATAACCTAAAGATGCAAGGCTGTCTTTCATAATGGGTCTAGAATTTTAATGAAGTACTAGATTATAGCAAGTGCCTACCACATACATGTGGTCGTACAAAACATCTGATTTTTTTAAATTTTATCGAGTGTAAAAAAATAAATTCCTTCAAAATTGATATGATACGTAATACAACTGAACTTAACCCGTAGTACATATTATAACCTCACAGTTTCCTTTTATCTCGATGACAACCTCGTATCAAATATTTGAATCGCTGCGATTTCTCTTCTCAATCACTAGTTATCTTGCAGCATCGTTTTGCAGAATTTTTCACCGGTTAATTTCATTTGCGTATGTTTTGACACACCGATTACGATGATAAAGTCCTGCGGGCTGTTAACTGGCGAGCTTGTTTGGTTTGCGACGGTTTTACCGATGGCAGTTCTTAATGCGATATTTTAATTAAATCGCTGGTGCAGTGCTACTTCACAGCAGTGGTATATATATATGAAGATATAACGAAAATGCCGTAATTGGTGTCGATAAATCGATGTAAACTGCTTTATACTTAAGCTGACTGTATACAGATTAACAGTCACAGAAGACACAAAAAACTACTAAATCTTATGGTACGTGTTTTGGTAGTGAGGGAGATATGCCAAAGACCATTCCTATTCCAGCTTATCCTATTCCTCCCCATTTTCCCAACCCTTTCTCCAAATCTAATCTTAAATCTCCAAAGGTAGGCATCGTGACAACGTTTGTCAACGTGTCAAAAATTTATTTTTTAGCCTACTCGTATACAGGTGTGCAACAGTAACCACGTCCACTAGGTCCGTGTGAGTCCACGTCTGCCGCCTTATTTCTATAGACAAATATTTTAATTAACTAATTTCAATTAAAACTTTCTTAGTCCGCATAGATTATCCTAGAAGAAAACAGAGGCCATAAATATTGAAGTAATAATGGAATGAACAACCATAAATTAGTTTCAAACTTTGTGGATAGATGGCACTGCCACCTGAACTGTATTTTGAAGAAGTTCTTTGGTGGCTAAGTGAGAAGAGCCTCACATCGCGTGTCGTGGTGAGTATTGATATTCAGGAGTGACAAGACATACGTTGATGAATTGAATTGGAATGCAGTGGCTTGGAAATTAAAATAAACCAGGTTCTTCAGGTTCTTTATGGTTTTATAATTACAATCATGTAGGTCAACAATAAATGACACTGACAATTTACAATGGAACATTTTTTATAACACAGCTACCTATGGAACATTACTAAAGAGAGTTGAAAGGTTGGAATGGGCAGTCGCATTTAAATATCTGCCATTTTTATGACATACAATTTATCATTTAAACAACAGTTCACATGGTGGTATTGGTGATACTCACATTCATCGTTTTGGACAACCAGAGCCGATAGCTGTTATTACTCCGTTTCCAACATCTTTACCTTCGACTACTGCAGTATAGTCTGGCGCCAAAGTTTATAACCGGCGAGGCTGGAACATATTTGAATACTCCGGAATACAATTGTTCTTTGTACTTCATTCACAACGTTTACCCATTAACCGAATTAGTGGTAATAAAATTTCATTCATCTCGACTTTGGGATGGAGCATCGTTGGTGGGAAGGGATGGTAAAAAAAATCTCTAAAAATTTAGATATTGCTGTCATATTCTTTACGTGTTACTGATGATATGTTTGTGCAGTATAGATAACCCGACTTTACGATATAGAACTCTAGAACACTTTACGATGGGTAAAACATACAATAATTTAGAGAAAATTAGTCTATAACGTGCCACTGCACTGCATAGACCCTTCCTTGCAACGAGGGTGGGTAGAGAAATACGGCTTGTAAAAAAAATATGTGTTGAATTGGGACTTATAAAAACTTAATTCTATTAAAATACATATATTTTATGCATAAAGCTGCAACTTATTACATTCCTCAAATTTACAGTGGATTTCATCTACATGATAATTTAAACGTAAAATGTAACAATTTTTAAATCATATGTAAATATTAAATATTTAATTCATAGTGAACAACTATTGAAATAAAATTAAAAAAAAAATGTCAACTGACCAGCAGCTGCAAAAGATCTATAAATAAAGTAACAAATACAACTCAATTTATGTATTTGTATTATCTCTTGTGAATACACAACATTTCGGTTCTTACCACCATGAAGGCGCGAAATCGCGGGACCGCCTACCGAAAAAGATTTCCAACAAATTCATTTATTTATGTGTCAAGCGAAGAATGCACAACACAAAATAAATATGTAACTGACGCCCTTTACAGGGAGATACGCCTTAGAACACCTTTAAGGGAACCTCGGGTGCCGGCGCTAGCTCGCACAAAGGCAACAAAGACGAAAAAATAGGAAAAAATGTCGAGGTGGAATGGTCCAAGTCCTAAATTAAAAGAGGAAGAGAGAGCGGGTTTGCAAAGAAACTTATTTATCTAAACTTATTTTAGGAGGGGGGGAGTGCACGCTGCAATCCAACAGCCGCTGGGCGCGCTCGACTGGCCACGTTACCCCTCTCTCACAGAAGACTACCTTGAAATGTACTGCATTTCCCACTTTATCGTATTTCCCCAATGTACGTACGTGTTTCGGTAGTGAGTGAGATGTGCCAGAGCCCATTCCCATCCCATCCTATCCCCGCCCATTTTCCCAACCCTTTCTCCAAATCCATTCCTATATCTCCCAAAGGTAGGCAGCGCATCCGGGGGCGTGCCAACATTTGTCATTTCGGACTAATGTTGGCATGTATCACGGATGTCTATGGGCGACAGTAGCCACTTACCATCAGGTGAACTGTATGCTCGTCTGCCGCCTACGTACATAAAAAAAAAAATGAATCAACGTACTTAAACCCTCTTACTTAAAGTAGACACTTTTGTTTTTCCATGAAAACACACCTAAGTAATTAAAATTTAAGCATACAAGTATTAGAAATTTCATACCAACTTTCAACATTCCAAAAGCCATGGCTTTTAACGATTAATGAGTTATGTTAAACCAGAGGGTGAAGAATATAGGAGTTTCTATGCTTTTGAGATCGTCTTTGGTCAATCACTTTTAGTCGAAGAATAACATATTTTCTAAAGTGAAAGAAAGGAACCAAGTATTACATTGGCCAGTACAAACGAATATGTACAACTTGACGAATACAAACTTCTTAGTGACCCACTATGAAGATAATAAGTAGGCGGTTAGCTGATGCCAACTGTAAAATTAAATACAATGATGTATAACAACTCTCTTCTTTCAGTTAGAACAGCGAATTTGATTTTAGAAGAAAGCTAAATAGTAAAACAAACAAATGACAACTAGCGCCATCTACAGTTTCCCCCCGACACATCATTAATATTATTTTTTATTCATTAATAATTTAATACATATTTATTATTTATAAAGCAGTTATTAAGTCATTTTAATATCTCGTTCAGAAACGCAACAAATAATAATAATTGTATTCCTGTGATCGCTCGGTGGGTGTTTGGTAGTTCTCTCGTCACTTGAACCGCGATCCAAGTAAGCGACGTCGGATCTTTTAAGACAATTTCGATGCTTCGGGTGCGAGTTTTTTTAAGATTCACGTGGGAGGTGGGACGTAATTGCCGAAATTCCTAATTTTTGACAATCAATGGACAGGATATTGCCATTATGACGTACCAAAACGGGTCGAACGTCGGCTCGAGTGTTTTATGAAAAATCTTATGTTTCGAAAAATTATGATGTTAAAAATGTTATTTTGTATTATTATGAGTGTAGTGTGAGAGCAGCTTTTTTTTGTAAGTATATTTAATGGTATTGAATATAATAAAGAGGTATAAAAAGTATGTATTGTAATTATGTAAGCACTTGTATTGTATTATTGTAATTGTTTTAAAGAATATTTATACAATGTTCTTTAAAATTATGTCTCTGTAACATTCTTCACAATTAAGAACAAAAATATGTAATACTTGACATTTCTTTTCATTTAATCAAAACATAATTTTTATTTGACATATCTAATAGATAAATAATTATTGCATTTTTCAAGTTACAGGCATGGTCAGAACAGAGAAGAAAACAACAACAAACAAATACTTTGAATGTACTTTCAAGTCTACTTTGAATACTGCTACTTCAGTTTGTTGATCCTTTGAGCTATGTGGCCAACTTTAGTTCTTCGCCGAATTTCTTCGTTTTAGATTTTCAGACTCCGAGCTTTCCATCACTCTAAAGGCGTCGCCGGGGGGTGGGGGGTATTTGTATTTGTACCTACAATTCATATTTCTTCCATCCTCTCTCTCATCTTGTACCCCCTGGCCCATTGGCTGGCGACGCCCTTGCATCACTCGCTGAGCAACTTTGAACTTGTGAATCTGGCATACCGTCAGTGACCACGCTCTGTCACCGAGGAGTCCTATCTAACGTTTGTAGAATACCACAGAAACGAAAATCCTATGCACAGTTAAAATGAAAGTTCCATTTATTTCATGTGAACTACCTATTTAGGTGACGCCATGCTGTCTTACTTGTGTGAGGATAATTTAGTTTAATAGTGCATTCGTTCGTGGCATGAAAGCTGTCGGACTCACACGTTGATAATGAAGACCCCAGTTCGTAATGTTTTAATAAAAATCTTCGTCGGTTTCTTCATTTCTCTCTTTCTAACAACATGAGAATAAAAGAGACACGGACGGTGGTACAACTGAAGAGAGTTTGTAAGATGCATGTTCATTCTAGGTGTTCATCTGATTTTTATTTATTGCGCTTTAGGGCTGCTGTGAAAGGGATATCGATAATATTTTTTTATCGACTTTTATAGGATATTGTAGATATATGATATATGACCGCTGCAGGGCACAGGCCTCCCCTAATAAAAAAATAGGATCTTTTGGGTCATAATCCACCAAGCGGGCCCAGTGCGGATTGAGTTTTTCATACTCGTATTAATGCAACAAAAATTTAGGTAAATTAACTGAGAAAGAAATCAACCTTATTGTCGATTGTATTGTATTTGTACTTCCTTGTACCTACTTCTTATCGGTTGTAGGTACTTCGTTATTTATTTATTTGTTTATAAAGCACATATTGCAGAATTTAGGCAATACCTGTAAGAAAAGTAATCAAACATAAATCAAGTGACAACTAGTAAAAAGTTCTTGTAAAAATTTTGTATTGTGGAGTTTGCAGTTTAATAGTGATAGTTTATTAAACTTCAAACTGTCTAGTTATCACAACTTATTTGATTTAAAGCTTTTCAAAGCCTAGTTATTTGATTTTCATAAACATTACGCACTTAAACACTGAAATTTAATAAACTATCACTATTAAACCACACAACGCATTTTTTACAATTTACAATAATCAAACAAAAAAACTCAACCGCCAAAAAAGTTTAGCATAGTTCTATGCAAACAATAGAATAGGATAGAATTGGACAGAAACGGAATAGAACTGGATAGAATGACATAGAACGGAACAGGACACGAACGGGACACGATTGGGACGGGACGGACCGGATAGACGGGATATAACGGTTAAGAACGGGTTGGATCGTGATAGATCGGATCACGGATAAAAAGGGGTAAAACGGGGTAGAATGGGATAGAATTGGATAGAACGGTATAGATCGGGATAGCATAGAATATTTTTATTTGTTCTAAGTACAGATATCAGAATCTTGAAACGACGAAGTTTAAATTTACCGTAACCTAAGTTCATTCTATAAGTTCCTTTGCTCAAGTAACGTCCCAATTACAGTGTACCTATCGGTAGGTACACCCGCGACAATATATGTGATATGTACTGTAAATATTCCTGGTAATAAAAATGCTAAATCATTCTCGTATCTACTACTTCATTTCTATTTATAAAAACATTGTGTCGATAATAAAAAACCTATTCCCATCCCTGAGCTCCGCCCCCATTCCGTCAATAATTTCAACCCACAAATTTTAAACACCATCATTTACGTTCCAGAATGTGGCAATATTGTCGCCTAATTTGTTAAAATTATTCCTCACATTTTTTGTCCTATCCTATTTTTGAGTTCGCCAAAGTGAGTAAGCGGTTATAACGCTCTTTGTGGGTTCCATAAGATTAATTGTTATATATGAATCATTATTACTTATAAAGGTTTTTTCTGTCGACGGGACGTCTCTATTAATGTTGGTATTTCTTTGCCTACCTGATGCGTGGGAGGCGTAATGATTTGTTGAATTAAATATTAACAAATTCATAGTCGCCTACAGAGTTGAGGCTTTATAAGTTATCGTTCGATTAATTAGTTTTGGTATAAAAGTTAAATAATAGTTAAAAACAATTATATAAAAGTGCTACCAAATATAGTAGGATACCTAGTCGATAATTTAAAAAAAATGGAATAGTGAAAAGTAGGGCAGAAAATATAGATCCCAACTCTGAAACTTTAAATAAAAATCTTTAAATGACTTTAAAACATATTTATTGGGTGTTTTCCAAATATTAATGATATTTTTTAAAATAAAATCTGTTAGTACTTAATAATTGTTGTAATCTTTACAGACAGTGGTAGGAGCCAAGGATTTGAACTCGCCCTCACGAACGAGAGCTTTTTTCTTTTCATATATAATATCAAACCTCGCATCTAAACTTAACTAATAAAACTATACTACACTGAATTATTGAATTGACGAATGAGAGGTGAGTATAGATATCCCCAAGCCATCACCTCTTTCTACTACTTTCGAGACATAATTTAAATTTGCATATACCTATATAATAATGAATCTGCGAGTATATTTAGTAGTTTTTTTTTTGAATTTTTTTTTTATCGTCCTATTGCTAGGTACAGATTTTCCCTTGCAATCATATAGGGGCTTCTGGTCATAAATTATTTATTATACTTCTTTTTATATTTGTATACAATAATTATTGTACTGATAATTAATTGTATTTGATATTTTAATGTTGACAAGCCTTGGGAGTTCGGGAGAAGCCTCCAACTCACGATGTCACAAATGTAAATCTAGTGTAGATATCCTTAGGCTATTATTACTTACCGCTTCACGTCACGGTAACTACTAGCTCATGCCACCCATATTTTGCGCATTTCTGGAACATTTCAAGCAATAAAACAATATATTAAAACATACCATAGCAAATAACCCTTCTTAGAAACCTTCTTAGAATAAAAAAAATGTTCTCAATAAACAAGTGCAAACTAACAGGGGTGGCTGTTTAAAGTTATAGGAGTAAAAAGAGAAAATAATTGTGATCCCGGTAACCCGCTAAACAATAAAATTTTATGACCTACATATCTTTCACAGTTGTTACAAAAAATGTAAGTACCTGTATCAGGTAACTGTAGAAAACCTTATGAAATGAAAAATACACTATTCGAAACTAAATTTTCTGTTGCAAGTTGCTTTATTATACTTTATTTAGTCAGCAATGGGTAAACATACTTACATCAGTGATTCTAGCCCTTCTTAGCTAGAATTGAACGATTAACGTGTTGCTGACTGTACCTATATATCGAAGAAAATTTGTTTCACTTTCAAAACATAGCATTGATACATGGAAAGTGAAGATCGATATTTATCGATGTCTGTGGTCGTTTAACTGCGGCCCGCGGGCTAAAAGCGGTCTGAATAAATGATATAATACTTATTTTATGAGATATACTTAGCCAGTCTACAGAAACGGATTTTGAGTACGATTTAGTTATAGCATATAAATAAATATATTTGTATTTATTAGATCAGCCTAGACCTCTTAGTGACACCCGCAGATTTTCGTTTATTCCGCAGGGACCATTTATTTTACTGGGAAGAAATGTAGCTTTTTATGGTCCCAGGAAGGTCAGTGCAAAATTTCAGCACTCAGGTCAGTCTCGTTGCCGCGCGATTGACCAAAAAGTTTGAAGGTCTACTGGATCCGACTACAGGACACAGTCTTCTTTTTGCAATCACTAGCCAGGTTATGCGCCATAACACACCACATGATGTTTAAATCTTCGGCACAAGGTTTTAATATTTTTTTATTAAAAGAAGGCGGCAGACGAGCCGACGGGTCTTGTCAGTTCGTCTTACCTGATGGTAGGTGTATATCGCCCAGGACCTCCGTGATACATGCCAATGTCAGTCCAGAATGACAAACGTTGGCACGCTCCTGGATATGCAGCCTACCTTTGGAGATTTAAAGGAATAGATTTATTTGGATAACGGGTTAGGAAAAGAGGAAGTAATTAGGGGAGGACGGGATAGGAATGGGCTCTGGCATACATTTTGTCAAATAATTACCGGTATTTTTTGTACCGTATATAAATAATTACTTGTATATATTATTATTATTATTTATTCTAATGGTTGTAGCCAGCTGTACGCTCCCAGGCAAGTCGAGACGTGTCAACCCTGCGCGCGGCCAAGTGTCGTCATTGAGTTGAGCGGTTCAGTGTGATATTATCGTTCTCCGATGCAGGTAGGGTACAAATTGGCTTGCGCTGAATGAGACTTCACGTTTGTAGACACGTTTCTCTAGGCATTTGTGCGCGTTCTCAGGAAGCGATTCCTCTGTACGTAGTACTATTATTTATTCTGTGGTTCAGTCAATTGTCTCTGTCTACGATTTTCACACAAATGTCAAGACAATGTCAAGTTTATTCTCCTTTTGTGTATAGGGTGCCGGTTACCACAGTGGGTCACTATTTTTTAAATTTCAAGTCGGCAGTCATTGTGTCCATTGTTTAGTGCTTTCTTAAAAGGATTTGCTTAATTTTGTGTTGTAAACAACAAAACGTAAAGGTGCCGAGGTTACGAGTACCCACTGAGGTGAATATAGATGTCTTAAAACTGATAAGGATAATGAGGATAATATTTGTTTGGCTTTTGTTGTATTATTGTACTAGTTTTACGACCATTCGTGTTAAAATATATTTCATTTTTGCTTTAAACTGGGACAATAGCGAAAGATCCATAAAACCATTTTTTTTTGGTTTTTTCCTCTTTCATAAGAGTAATTTTTAGATGTACACTCAGCAACACGGTAATGTATACAATTGGTTCCTTAATGAGCTTGTATTATGGATTAGAACGGAACGGTTTTGGGTACATTAGCGTGTTACTGACTGAACTTACTTCAAAAATACCAATACAAATTGCTCTAAGTTAGCGTGAATGCAGCTAATTATCATTAGCAAAGACATGTTCACATCAGTGTCCAATGTTTGAAAATATTAACATACAATGTTATTAACATAATCCAGATAAGTAATTGATTCTGACTGTGTTTTCCTTTTTAAACTTTTTAACCTGACTTTTTAAACTTTCGCGTTTTGTACACATTTTATATTCTAAATCGGGTCTCAACGCGTATAATATAACTCGACGTTTCGGCACGAGTTACACCAGTCATGGTCACGAGTTAATTGAAAGACGGGTAGTCTAGGGTGGGAGCTGCGAGCAGTTTTATCAACTACCCACATATGATCTTCACATTCGGAAAGGCTGCTACACACTAAACTAACAATTCCCTCGGACATGACGGACGTTGAAGGAAAACATCGTGAGGAAACCCACATGCACCCGAAATTTAAAAAAAAATGGAGTATGTTATCCACCAACCCGCACTGGGCCCGCGTGGTGGATTACGGCCCGAAACCCCCAGTGATTTACTAGGGTAGGCCTGTGCCCTGCAGTGGGACCTTATAAGATGACACAAAAAATATTGTATTTAATGTATATAAAGTCCAAAATTAAGTGATGTATTAAGTACGTACTCAACAGCTGCAAGTAATTTGTTGAATATAGCAGTAGGTACCTACTATCAACAGATCCTCCACTCAAAAATGTTTGGACAATTCCCGTGAGGTAATTATTGAAAAATAACTAAATCAACTCCAACGTGTCAATTCTGAGGCCCGAGTTATATTTTGAAGGTACAGTTATGTTAAAAAATGTTATTATCGGTTGTAGTTTAATTTGTACGAAAAAAGAATAAATAAATCTTTTACGAAGATTTTCTTGTACAGAAAAAGGTGTCAGAGGAGTAAACAGTCTACTGGTGATAAGTGTAATGCCAACATCAAGAATGACAAACGTTGGCAGATGTTTGCCCGGTTTAATTAGGGCAATGTCCCAAATCAGATTTATTTGCAAACTACCTTTTACTTTATTTTATATTTATTTTACTTATTTTTATCCTTTTACCATTTTACCTTTAAGCACGATATCGCTGGAGAGGTTCATGTAAACCTCTATCTAAAAAATAATTATCAAATTTTATCAATTTTAGTGTAAAGAAATTAGTATCCGCTTCTGTATAACCATATAAGTACAAAGCGTGAAAAGTTACTCCTTATTATCATCTCGTGAGAAAAAAGCTAATTCCTTCGCACACAGCAACTGTCCCTAACTGGTCGTCGATAAAATATTGATAATTTTATTATTGGCTTTTTGCTCGACTGTACTCCATTACATGAAACACCGACTCATTATAACGACAAAGTGTGGCGCCCGCTCCCACAGCAACATTTCAATACATTTCTTCAGTGTCAGCCATCTTTTTTTTATTTATTTTTTTTACTTCGAGGCGAAGATTCACACGCTCCGAAAGTGAGACGTTGTCGCGGCCCTTTGTCAGACATTTTTATTTAAACGCATCTTGTAATCGGTTGGCTATTAGTTCTGATGACCCTTGAGATGTCGATTGATGGTTTTGATAACTACTCAGTGCTATTAAATTGATATACGTTTTTAAAGGCAATTGGCTTGATGTCAAAATAGTTTTATATTATTTTGAGATATGAAATTGAAATGTATAGCAGTCGATAATGTCCCACTGTGGGGTTTAGGCCTTCACCTTACAATCCTTACAGTAGGGGGTTTCGGGCCATAAACTGTCACGCGGGCTCAATGCGAATTACACATGCCTCTCAGATAAATAGCCTAGTTAGTCCGTACATACTTTTTAAATTCTGTAGCACGCGAGTTTTCTTTGATATTTCCTTTCGTCGCTCAGTTAGTGCTAGATAATTGAAAAATCCCTACTTCACTAGAAACTCAATGGTATGAGACGGGATTGGAACTCACAAGTTCACGAATGCAAATCGAAAGTAGACATCCCTAGGTAGATACCGCCCTGACGTTGAATATGAATATATGAAATTAAGGGTGGGACACCGTTATTCACTCTGTTATGGCCGTGTGGTGGGCCATACAGTAGCACCATCCCATCACTTCCCGTGGGTGTAAAAGGTAACTAAGGAATAATTGAGTCGCTACCACAAGGGCTGATGAATTAAACCATCACCAAAACAGTGAACCTGCCAATCCGCTTGGCCAACCTGGTGTTTTAAGGTCAGACATCTCTCGTGCACAAGACAATGTGCACGAGGAGATCCGTGTCCAACAGTGGATATCAAAAGGCCTAATTTTGGTTAGTGTTATTAAAATTCAAGTAGAAAGGCTTTTAAAAGTGATACATCTACTCTTAAGACAGTCTCTAACTTCCTTCTTAGATTACTCAATGTTGATTTGTGGCTCTCTAATCATCATCTACAGCTTGTTTCCAGCCACGATAAGTATGAGCCTCTTTTCGTTTATGCCATCCTCCTCGGTCCTGCGCTGCTCTCAACTACATCCCTCCCACAACTCTCTTAAAGTCATCAATCAACCCACCTTACCGCCGGTCGACCGACTATATCCAATGTGTCCAAAATGCAACCAAACATCGCCATGTTTGTCCAAACATGGCCAAGCAACATGAGGTAACATGTCCATGTTACCTCAGACTGCCGCCTGTAATAATTGAAATGCCCTAAAATTAAATAGTGAGCTGATAATTGCTCACATATCCATAGATTTAAGAAGCTAAATGTTGAGACATTTTATTGATTTGGTTTTCTGTTCGTTAAATTGAATTGGAAAGGACTAATTTTTATATTTTTTATTGACAATATTTACTCAATATTTTACTTTTCCGTGGTTCTTTCTATGTACGTTAAGATAATCTTTATTGGTAAATACATATTTCAGAAGGCAACATTGTAATTATTTTTGGGATGCGCTCTTTGAGGCACTGAGAGTCTTCGTAACTGGACTGGTCCACTACCACACATGTGTTTTTACTTTTATTTTTGGTTTGTGACCACACGCACAATTAATGTCTACCTAATTTCGGTCGCGGTTGCAGATAAAATCGAAAAATCGGTTGAAATTTATGCTAATATCTATATCGAAAACTTTACGGCCCCCGTTTAATGAATTTCGTGATCGGAAATACCGCAAAGTCGGTTTTTGTCGTTGGGTGGCAATGCCTCTGTGTCCTACAACTCTGTGGGATACGAATGCGGGACCCTAAAATGTTGCTAATAGCTAATACCTAGATTAAATAAATTTAAACACCTATATTTTATTTATCTCTTTCAAGTGTTTTATTCTGACCTGATGGGTTATATAATTTATAAGTGAAAAACGCAAAAGATCTAAAAAATAAAATGTATAAGTTATACACACGCTGCAATTTTTTTAATTCTCGCTTCACAATGTTTTCCGTTGCCGAGCGAGATGTAAGTGGCTTGTATTTAAATGAGTAGCAAGTGATGATGAAGAAAACAACCAATTTTTAAATAACTAAACTAAAAAATGACATCAGTAAGTTCAGTCAGTAACAAAATCACACTACACAAGACTCCTGTCATTTTATTTTCACCAGAGAACCTAAACCTAACCCAACTATAAATTGTCATCAATTTGCTGCCAGTTCAGTATTTCTTTGCTTCTCATTTAATATGTTTTTATAGAAAAAAGGCGGCAGACTAGCGTACAGTCCACCTGATGGTAAGTGGATACACACACTGATGATAGACATCCGCGATACATGCCAACATTACTCCAGAATGACAAACGTCGACACGCCCCCGGATCATTTGCAGATTAAGGAATGGATTGGGAGAAAGGGTTGGGAAAATGGGGAGGGATAGGATGGGATGCAAATGGGCTATGGTATGCCAGAAACACTACCGAAACACGTAGGTACTCGTACATTGGAAAAATACCATTAACTAGGAAATGCAGTATGCTTCAAGGTAGTCTTCTGTGAGGGGTAACGTAGCCAGTAGAGTGAGCCCAGCGGCTGTGGAAATACAGCGACAACTCTCCTCCTACAGATTGATTTTAAACATCTGTATTTAAATAGAAACACAGTGCTATGAGCCGAGGATTTGAGCTCACGGCTTCACAATTGAGAATCAAGACTATCATCGCTCTAACCTAAACCCATTTCTCTATTAAATTAAAATTTGACACGTCGTATTCCCTGGCAGCATTTTAACAACGCTTACTGAGTGTATTAAAGTCTCGCATAATAAATTAAGTGTGTCGGTGTGTCGGTGGTCGCGCGGGCGGGCGTTGCGGCGCGAACTCGGATCTTAATTATATTAAAATATTGTGTTTTGTTATGTTACCGCGAGGCAAGCGCCTGATCATTTGATAGAGATAACAATCTATTAGAACTTTGTTTGTCGTTAATAAACCATTCAGTTGCAGCATTTTTAACCAAATTTTAAGATTGGGATTTATTGCCAAAACACTTTTATGGTAAACTTCTTTTTATAGAAAGAAGGTGGCAGTACATTTGGATATTTAGTACATAATAGCTTTGGAGACACAAAAGACCTAAATATTTTGACTTTAGTTGAGTTACCGATATTATAATGTCCTATTGCAGGGCAAGAGCTTCCTATTGCAATCGCAAGCGTATTTCAATAAAATAGTTCACCGCGCGGTCAGATCGATGGCACCACTTGGCCCATATTATATTAGGCAGGCAGTCTTTTTTGAGAACACTGACAGTTTAATCCACCCTCGACTCACGTTCGTGGCGCGATAACTTCGAATTTCAGTTCACACAACTAAATTTGTGCATAAGTCCGTACTTATACTTGAGGTGATGGTAAACATTTCGAAGAAAGAAAATGAGTTACAATGAGAATGGGTTACAATTCCTCGTGATTTAGTGAGGGGAAACATAGTAAACTGTAACATAAAGTACAGTCCATATCTCTTCTAGTTCATCTCTGAGTCTACAAATGAAGGTCGCAAAATAACATGTTTAAGGGCAGACACGGTGTTGTGTGGTCGAGCCGCGGGCCGCTTGACGGATCAATTACTTTATTGTTGTCCACCAAGAGCCTCCCGTCATATGTTGCGATTTCATACGCCTCCGTGAGAGTTACAATGTACCCCTTGATTTAGTGTGGGGAACCAGTGTGGAAATATCTTTATGAAATTAGGGCGCAAACATAAATGCCACTATTTGTTCTGCTCGTGCTAGATACATGCATAAATTTATTGTATGTGACATATTCAATTCTTTTTGAAACGCATAATCAAAAATCTTCTCAATTAAAGCATCTCAAAATTTCCCAGAATAATATCTACTTAGAAGTAGAGTGCGTAAAATCTTTTTATATCTTTTGATTTAACGTTTTTTACGTCAAGGTATCGTATGTTTTTAGATAATTAAAATCCTACTTCATTATACACAGGGTCAGACAGTATTTTATTATAAGTATTATTGGTATTTTCGGCCTTATTTTAAAAGAAAATATGTATTCAAGTTGATTCATATCTTTTTATGATTTAATCATAATTTTTAAAATGCATAAATAAATATTGCGTGCCTACCATAAGATACGAGTACCATTAGCCTATATCTCTCCACTGTTGGATGTAGACCTCTTCCACAGCTTACTACCACACACAATCTTTGGTTCTTGTCATGCAGCCACCACCGGTGAACTTCTTCAAGTCGTTTTAAGGCCATACTTCCCTAGTACACCAGACAATGTGCACTAGGAAGCCCATGTCCGGCAGTGGACGAGAAAATGGCTGGTGACGGATACTCGTATCAGTACAAATTTGTTGTGTAGAATTTTTCACAAATGTGTTACAATTATCACATTGTTCATATTTAACTTTTGTTTGAGACGTAGCCATCTTGTGCTCAATGCTTTACAATTCACACCTGCAATGCGAACCGAAAAAATATTTCTCTCCTGTCAAGACCATTTATATTGTTTTAATAAAATTTACAACAGGCTTGCATTGTTGGAAAGACACTTGCACACCAAACAATCTTTGTAACCACTGGCCCTATCGCGTTTGTAAATTATATCTACTTTTAAGTTTTGTTCTTTTTTTAAAGTAAAGCAAAAACTTTATATTGATACATTTCAAAATAATGTGCCGCTTTTTAATTGTTTCATTTGTGGAATGGTGGGTGTATTTAACCCTGACTCTCAAGCTAGGTAGAGCAGAGGCTCTATATTTTTACTCTCTATTTTTTTTCTCAAGCTAGGTAGAGACCTAGCTTGAGAAAAAAAATGAAGTGATTTGAAAAATTGACACAATTTTGAAATCGTAAAACTAATTTTACATGTATGAATAAAATTGGAGAGAAGATGCAATGATGAAATCATAAAATTATTGAAAAATTACAAGTCCTGAGATACACAACTCTAAAGTCCAGGAGTCAGGGCTTCATAACATTTTAGTGTGCACCTAATATCTTTCACTCAGTGAATCAATTAGTTATGTAATTTTGGAACGTATATTTTAGAAAAGAAGTAAATAAAATTTATGTTATACTAGCGCTTGTACGGTTGTATGTTATACTAGACCACGCGAACGAAGTCGCGGGACTTCGTTCGCGTGGTCTTCAAGTATCTACTAATTCAGAAATCTTCGCGGGCGTGCGCACAACAACTCAATAAAGTTTCATCGCAATAGGATGAATGGTATAGGAACGCATACGGCACAAACAAAAAAACATTATTTTTTATATATATACATATAATATAAACATGTATATTGTATATAACCCTCGCGAAGAAATTTTAATTTGCCCATGATGACGATGAATTAAAATCCAAAATAATTCAAAACAAGAACCTCCTTTATAATATTAATATTATGTGATCATATCGAAGGAAACTGCAATCAAAACAAATCATAATAAAAATTCCGAGGTATAAATATGATAAATGGGCTGTTTGTCTGACGGACTTAATTATAACTGTATAGTGCAAGAATTCAAAAAATCCACTCTTAATAATACTTTATCCAGACCTTGCCTCGGGATATAGGAATTTATTCGCTGTCTAAAATGCCGCTTGAAATTTGTAACCATTTGAATAAATTTGACTGTAACAGCAACACTAAAAGTTAAGATTATTGCTAACTTCTGTATCTTTTAAATTTTAGTTTCTAACTACTGCAAAGGCTTTTTGGCGGGAAGTGAAGTTGCGGTTTTGCTAGCCGCTTAGTCAGTGGGGCATACTGATAGTTCCAACTTTCATCTCCAGTAATAATATTAAATATACTCCGTTCATCTCCATTTTCGAATTTTACAATAATTTCCGTGCACCATGTCAGGCGAACTTGTTTTTGTTCAGCAGTCATTGAATGAGGAACCCATCGAGAACAAAGGTTCTTGACTTGAGGGTGTTGGTGTAAAATTTCATGAATGACCGGCGATGAAACCTTAACAGTCTCCTCTATCTGTTGGTGGGTAGTTTTCGGGTCTTCGTGCAGCATTTTCTTTACCGCCTCGATGTTTTCATTCGTTACAGAAGTCGCAGGACGGCCACTAATCTCATAAATTTCAAGGAAAAAATTCCGTGTTTAAATTGAGAAAGTGCACGGGGACAGTGCGAGGTCCCCAAATGCTGATACTAATCTATCTTTACACTCACTATCATTTAAACCAACCAACTTTAAAATTTTATAACATCATAGCATCATGATTGCAAGAAAATGTTCTCGTTCGAAATCCATTGTTGCAAAGAAAATCACGCGAAATGCAATAAAAAAGTGAATACAACATTTTTATTTTTTTTTGTTTAGAGTAAATGGCTTTCGGAATTCGAATTTCAAATAAATGATGTTTTAGAAACGGTACAGCTCAAATGAGTTCTCTTTCTGAAATTTGAGTATCTCAAAATTTACCTAATCACCCTATCTATGTATTTAAAAAATGATGCAATTTTGTGTATATGTATCTATCTATAACGGTGTTATACATAGTCTAATACTTTAATTTAATATTAATATATTTTTTTATATACTAGTGGGCGGACGAGCAAGTGGACCCACGTGATGTTAAGTGTTACCTCCACCCATGGACACCTGCAACACCAGGGGTTAGGTATTAGGGCGCGCCGCCGACCTTGCAAAATTCTATTCACATCTCTCTTGAAGAACCTCATTTCGTAGCTTAATGGAAAGACCCTTGAGGCAGTGCGTTCTACAGGCTACTGGTTCGCGGTAAAAAGTAATTTTTGGACCGAACAGTGCGCGACACCTCCGTATCGAGGAAATGCGGATGGACCGCACTTCTGTGGCGAGAGGTGCGGTTGTAGAAACCCGAGGTGGGAATTATATTAAACAATTCTTCAGAGCATTCCTCATTGTACAGGCGGTAGAACACACAGAGAGACGCAACGTCTCTCCGACTGCTGAGGGGTTCTAAACCGCCCGTGAGAGTGGGATCGTCGACAATACGAACAGCACGTCGTTGGATGGAGTCAAATGGGTCCAATTGGTATTTCGGTGCGCCGGCCCAGAGATGAGAGCAATACTTCATATGGGGCCTCACTTGAGCTTTGTAAAGCATAAGGAGTTGTCCAGGGGTAAAGTACCGCTTCGCTCTGTTCAGCACACCGAGCTAAATATATCCGAGTCATTGTATAATGCTGATGATATGTCTAAATATGAGTCGAGGTGTCCATAGGCGGCGGTGACCACTTACCATCATGTGGCCGACCCTCTCGTCTGCTAAATATTCTATAAAATTAAAAAAAAGCAATCACTTAACATTGGATCATAATATTTTTGTGTTTAACCATCAAGTTGATGATCCTCTCTTTTATTATAGTGGTCCTATTGCACCAAGCCGGGCTTGATTGGTCATATTGAAGTGATTCTTTTAAATGTTATTTCCGAAAAGTCGTACATTTTAGCTACCACCAGAACACATGAATCAACAAGTTCAAGCGACCTTGACCTTGACAGTTCACACTAGACGATGAACCAATTATTGTGGAACTAGTTCTTTTTGCGTTGCGTGAGTCGAAACGAAAGCGAATTTCGGTTTCGTTTGATAGCTACCTACAGGCGTTGATCGGCATGAACAGACGAACAAGATAACACACTATTGTTGAAAACACAGTCTAAAATTATTATACATTTATGACTGTTATTCTCAATTACCTATATTAAGTATTTCGAATGGATCTAATTTTTCGTATACCAGCTTGACCAACTGACTTATCTTGAGAAGATTGATATCCAGGGGCGTTCATTTCCTACGCTAATGCGGGCGAAGTTATAGATAGGCGATCGCCAGTGTCGTTAGAGCCGCTCACATTTTCCAGTCGATTAAAAATATTTCCTATATAGATAACCGAATACCACCATTTCTGTTTAATAAATTGCAAAACCAATGCACACCACTGCTGGCATCCTACAATATCAGTTGTGGTAGGTACCTACACTTGAATCCTATGACGGGCCTAAATGATTAGTACTGAATGAAATGCGTTTTAGAAGGGTCCTCTTATAACTAGATATATTGGGACGACAACCTAGTAATATAGAGTGGTCTATTCTATACTTCTTTCGTTTTCCTTGTCAAAATATGGTACACCAAAATCTCGTTTGATTTTTTATTGTATATATTATATATATGTCGACTGATGGCCAGAGCTACCCTCCATATCATCGACCGACTCAGACATAGTAGGAACCTTGACTAAAGTTACTAAAGGATGGAACTGGCACAATAACAACAACGGTAACGTTTGACAATAATTTGGAATGCAATGGATACTACTAGTTACTCTGTTAATCGTAATTACGAATTTATTAAGACAACGATCTATCCGAGGCCATCAATATCTAGGTCACCCATGTCAAGACTAAAAACCCGGCAATTCTCACAATGACAACTGTTGTTCCGTTAGCTCGCACTGGCATGGCGACTAGATTGCGGGAGTGTCGAGTACACCTTTGTCTTATAATTGACTTGGCGCCGTCATATATATATATATATATGAGGATGCTGGCAGACGAGCATATAGTCCACCTGGTGGTAAGTGGATAATGTCGCCCATGGACATCCACGATACATGCCAACTTCAGTCCAGAATTACAAATGTTGGCACGCCTCTGCCTTTGGAGATGTAGGAATGGATTTGGAGAAAGGTTTGGGAAAATCGGGAGGGATAGGATGGGCTCTGGCATATCTATTTTAAAAAATATTCTATTTTTTAGGCCGTTTGAATGATGAAGCCTATGAACGTACATGACTAATGTGTATGTATATAATATGAATGATTCAGTCTATGCGCAGTCTACGAATTACAAATGTTAAAAAAAAATATACCTACTAATTTATCTCAAGAACATTATAAGCAGTTTTCATCTCAATCACGTTGTGTTGCCCAACATTTTTGATACCTAACTCATGGTAATTATAAGTTTTTATTGAATGAACACGTTTTTTGCGGTCACTGCCTTATTTTGAATGACTAACCCATGATATTAAAATGCTATTAGTCTAGATGAGCTTGACGTATATCATTCGGGGAGATGATTTTATCGCTTCTAAATGCGAACAGGAATTTGGATGTCTTAATATTTTTTTTCGGTTTTACGGAACAGCAGACAATGTTCGGACTGTCATTAGCAGATCGGTAGGTTTTATTAATGTGCAAATTTGTAATGTTTATGTGAGATCAGGACCGAATGAGAAATAACTGATTTATTTGTCAGTGTGGTCACAGATTATATAATCCTATAGACGGTGGAGAGTACATACTTTCCACCCTTAAGTTTCATCGTTCATACTAAGATTTCGTTTTACCCCTTTTTTGAGAGTATTTACATCCTTCCAGAAAGGGTGAGTTCACCCTTTCTGATAGTCATCTATAGTTATCTTATAGTTATCTATAGTTGAAAAGATAGTTATCTATTTCATAAATTTATTATTTTATGAACAAAAATATTTTTTCGACGCTCATCGTTTTTAAGATATGTGTTATTTAAAAATTATTATAATTGGTCCCTAATAAAGAATGTCGTCATGGGCATAAACATTTGGATCTTCTACTTTCTTATTGTCCGTTTTTATTCTCTTTGAATCTTATCTTTTTATCTGGAAAGAGACTCTTAATATATTTTTATGTCAATAAATTAATTCCACTCGAGCGCAGCAGACGGAACTCATCAAATATAAATTTATGTTATTTACCAATGATGGCCAACCATGAAATAAACCGAGCGGATTATGTCAAGATGACACCGTATATTTTCATTACGACAGCGGAACGATATTAAATAAATGTAAAGGATGACTCCTGCTACACCGTTCGGGGACGGGATCGTTGTCCTAGTCCGGTGCGTAAAAATGGTAAATGTGATCACGATCATACAATTATAGAATAGGTAATAAACAATATTAATAATAAGTATTTATATAAATATATTTATTACATATTTTTTCTAGTAATTGTAAAATGTAGTAATTGTAATACACCATCTATTTATCAACAATTTTCTCCTTACCACCTAATAGTTAGTTGCCTGGAAGAAATCCCTTTAGGAATAAGGTTGCACGTTGTACATATTAAATCACTTATTTTTGCCTTTTTCTACACGTGTTGATGTACAATAAATCATCTATCTATCCATGTATTAATTTATGTGAATAATTTATCCGTCCACAAGTAATATATTTCAAGAGCAAAGTAATTTTCCAAATCGGTTGATTAGTCTGTTCACAGCGAGGACAAAATTCGGTCGCTTTTCGGTCTCCAAACGACGTCGTGTTAAACACCCTTTAAATCACAAACCTGCGCAGTCATAGATAAATCATCGCTCCCGTACATCAAAAGTGTTGAATTTGGCGTGGCCTTAACAATTCCCGGGGAAAATGAACGGCTACTTATTTAGTTGTCGTCGTCATAAAACTATTGTGAGAAGCGGATAGTGGTTCTAGGGATCCGTTGTCGAAAGGACCAGAAGAAACTTTAACAGTTACACGATTGTTCAGGTTCACGGTAACTAGAGAATTGACCAATCGAATATCTCAGCAAATACAAACTTCTTTACAACTCATTACTGACATTCAATAGACGGCTAAGTAGCGATAACCGCAAATACATTGAGATGAGATACTGTCCCGTAGAAAATGGAGTTTGACAATCAGATTAATATTAATAAATGACCAATCAGTAGACTTCATTCCGACGCTGGCAATATGCCAACAATACATTAATATCAAAATGGCGGCAATGATAAGATGCAAACCCGACACTGTCCAATGCAATGTGACTATTGAGAAACAGTAACACCACTGTCTATACAATTATTGGCAAATATCTTACTAGAGATCTGGTGTTTTATTTGTGTTTAGAAAATATATTTTGACCTAAAAAACATAAATGCCAGACTAAATGTCATTTGAAACACACCATAAATGATTTTTCATCAGTTGGATTAGCTAAGGAGATCGGAAAGTGTCGCCTTTGTTTTTACACCCCTTTATATTAACATTAAAATCATTATAACAACCCGTTTACAGCGTTACAATTTGTAATTGTGAGATCGCTTGCTATTGGGAAACAGTGACACCTTACAATTAGTTACAAGTACCTACCTACCTACGTTATTTGAAGTAGGTATACAATCGGATTTTGACGGGGATAGGGAGGACGGGATAAGAATGGGCTTTGAGTCACTCACCGAAATGGGTAATTACATCGAGGGAATAAGATAAATTGGGAAATTCAGTAAGTACATTTTACGGTAATGTAGCACGGAACCCTCAACACTCAAGGCAAGTTAGAACTAATTTTTTTTCGTATCGCTATCTCTCTGGGAGGCGACCACACTCGCGTTTCAATAGCCGGCCTCGCCTATCAGCAAACACAATAAACCTTAATATTTACGCTCCCTCCCAGCTATAAAGATACAATAAGCAAGTACCAAGTATCTAATGTAATGATATACGTTTTTCCGTATCATAAAACAGAAAAATCTCTCTACGATATTCACATTAAAGTCTAATTTCGTTTAGTCCAAAATCAATAATTGTTGATATCCGTTTATGGAACTTATTTGTAAAGTTGCGCTTTGTGTTTCGTAAGAAATAGTTTGTGTAGTGAAGTCATTCAATACAAAGATTTTAATACGTAAAATTAAAAAAAAATATCTAAACACATGCAACATAGATTTTAAAGTCTATATAATGCTGAATTTAGATAGTAGCAAATAAATTAGATGGTAGAGGGAGAGTGCATGCTGCATTCCCACATCCGCTGGGCGCACTCGACTGGCGCTCTCTCACAGAAGATTACCTTGAAATGTACTGCATTTCCTACTTAACCGTATTTGGAAATGCGCTTGTAATAAGAACTAAAATCGAATGATTCTGGGTATATTAGCGTGTTGCTGACTTTACACCTTCCGCACAGACCGAATCATCTCCAATAATTAATCGCCCTTTTCCTAAACAATAATGACAAAACAATTGAATTCCGTTACATTGTACAATGGATAGTAATTGTCAACGAAGCACCTACCTTCTACTCTATTATTAATGCTATTCTAATAATTACTGACTGTTCCAATTGTATTACGATGCTTCGATGTAGGTACCTTATCATAAGTAAGTGGAGTTCAAAATCGAATAAAGAGTTTATACCGAATTTGAAGTCATACATACAAATGGAAGCGTGAAATTTGTCTATGAATGACTCGTTATGAGTCCTTTGGAGACGAAGTGGCAAATGTTGAGTTTAAAAACAGTAGGGTGAAGTGCCTTTGAATTTATTGTGACCAAATTTCATGGACCTTTAAATCTATAGCAGATAATAGATTCGTTATAATAAATATGTAATGTTATTGTTGCAACTTTGTTACTTATAATATTTTTGATGACAGAATCGTAGTCATATTGCGAAAGGCATGCGGCTAAGAATCGATATCAGCCTATGAAGTAAATCCCCTAGTGACTAGGGGATTTACTAGGGCCTAGTCAATCGAGGGGTTTCAATAATGCCATAACGCACCACACGGATCCAGTGCGGATTGTTGGATTTACATGCCCCAGATTTATCTAATTCTGTTTTTTAAGGCGGGATTTACTCACGTTATTTTACACCACCAGTGAGTTAATGACAAATTTCAAAAATATATAAATCAGAAAAAAAAAGTGTAAATAAATGTTAAAATAATAAACGTAATATAATATCTATTTGACCATTATAGTACATATTTATTTTCATATTAACACTTACATGAACTACAAACAAATATACATAATATATGTATACATTTATAATTATTTCACAGTCACAAGCACACGTGGGACTTAGTAGTGTAGAGGTACCTACCTAGTGAATTTAGGGATCAGCTGCATAGTTAAAAAGGAAAATAAGTATGACAATTCTTTTAAATGTCAAGTCAATAAAAAGAAAAGATGGTATATAGTAAATAAACAAAGGTTTAACAATTTTATTTTTTACAGTTATATTTTTTTTAGAAAAAGCCTCGCAATTCGTGTCGTCAAGAAATCAAAATGAATCAATTGAACATCAAGAAAACGTAACGATAGGGGTAAAATTACTCTTTGCCACGTTTTTTTTTTTTTTTTTTTGTTAGGAGAGACAATCAGGAAAAATCCTGCATAGGACACCTGGTACCATCTAGTCTGGCTGGGCCAGCCTAGGTGGTACCAGGTAGTGTCGGACTCCTACCGACTAAAAAACCTGATTGCCTCAACAGGACTGAATTCTTGTGGCCTTATGGCCTATTAAGAGTCACCGGGCTTGTTTATATTAGGGCGAGCGCAGAAGGCGCTCAGCCAGGAGAAAAAGTGTGCGTTGCAACGAGCCTAAGGGCTCCCCCGCCGGTAGACCGGCGGAAGGAACGGACCTCGGCTTAGGGCGTTGCAATGGGGGGATACCGCGGGATCGCGAGTCGGCGAGAAGCGCCCAGGCACGTGTCTATACCTGGTGAATATAGGGTTGGCTGAGGGCCGGTGTATGTTAACGGTGTATCGGGGGGGACGTCCACGTCTCCGCCGGCGGGGACGGTGTCTGTGTGCAGTGTTCGAGTGAACCGCATTGGCAGCGGTGATCGGGTCGTCGGGATCGTCCAGGATGTGCCGCGGCCGACAATGGCAGGGAGGGGCACTCCTGTCCGGTGTGTAGGTGAGGGAGGAGACAATCAGAGGATTGGGATGATGGGGTATGGCGTCATAGTAGCGTCGGGCAGAATCTTTAATGTATTTGACGATGGAGGGAAGCTCAAGGTCTTTATGGAGGTCGACGTTACGCATGTACCATGGTGAAGCCACGGCCTTGCGCGTGAATCTGTTTTGGATTCTTTGGAGGGTCACGATGTGAGAGGGAGCCGCGTGTGCGAACACAACGCTGGCATAGGTCATGATGGGACGAACGAGAGATTTGTATAATGTCAACTTATTTCTAAGCGACATTTTACTTCTCCCGTTTATGAGGGGGTTGAGGCGACCGAGCACAAAGGCGGCTCGATTGCGGACTGTTTGGATATGATCTCGGAAGGTCATTCTGTGGTCTAGAGTGACTCCGAGATATTTGGTCTTTTTGACGAGAGGAATCGTTTGACCGAGAAGGGTTATCGGGAGAGGGGAGAGCTTAGGAGTACGACAGCCAACCCTGGGAAAAGGGAAGCACATGGCTGCACTTTTCCCCGGGTTTATCTCTATCCTCCACTTCACAAATTCTTTCTTTGCCACGTGTGTAGTCGCAATCGCACGTGTATGTAGAGAAATAAACATTATTCTCAATGTTATTCATTATTTATTTTTACTTTGTACAACACCTATTGTCATTATTAAAATCCAGGGCAATCCAAACAGCTATTTTCGATTTCCGGTCTCCAGAAAGCTTCCTAAAAGCTTTCACCCCTACAAGGATATGCAATTAACCACTTTAAATTTCAAAAATATTGTCACATGACAAACACATGTCTGCGAGTACGCGTGCCTATTTTTTGTCTGAAGCACTCAAGTACAAACTTGTCTCTGCCACTTAATTGGTGAGCAAAAAATATTTTTTCATTTTGTTGTTTCATTAGTGCGCGCGTTACTGTCTGTGTGTGGTACGGTGATGAATTTCCAAACGAAATCGCTCATTTTATAACTAGTCATGTCAATAAAAAAAAGTAACTAGTCAATAAACTTTATTTCTCAAAGTCACTATACTTATAGTGACGCTAAAGAAATTTAGATCAACACGCAAATTAAATAAAATTACTCTCAGTTACAGAGTACCTAAGCACTTTAAGTAGCAATAACTAGCCGTGTGGTGTCGCCCGGATTTAGAATAGCACCGCGTCTCGTACCGTGCGTTTCGTGGGTAAAAGGCGACTAGGGGATAACACAGTCGCTACCACAAGCCCTGAGAAGCTACACTACCTCGCTGAAGCTAAAAGAGTGCACTCGCCAACCCGCTTGGCCAGCGTAGCGTTTTCAGGTCATACATCCCTCGTGGATGTGAATGAGGAGGCCCGTGTCCAGCATTGGACGATAAAAGGGTTAGTTACTGTTAACGTACCTTGTTTTAAAGGCATAGTTTTATTTATTTATTTATTCATATTTTATTTTACATAAATATTGTACAAAAGGTGGACTTATGGCATTCTCCGCCAGACAAAATTTGGACAAACAGAGAAACACAAAAGAGAGGTGCATTCTGTTACAATTTTTCTGTTGATATAAGTATGTTGTATATGCACTTGAGTCCTCTTCCTTTTTTTTATTAAGGCAAATTGTTAATGTAAAATATATAATCTTGTAAGAAATAATAAAATACGATTTATTTTTCCTTACGGGGTTAATAATACCAGTGATAGAGCTACGCGAACAACTTGTTTAAGTGAACGTCCGCGTTGATGTCTTTTAAAAGTAAAGTTGAAGCACTTCGAACAGCGTATATAAAGCACGTTTTACTTTAAAATATTACTTTGATATTACTAATGATGATTTAAAATATTACTAATAATAATTACAAATTATTAATACTTACTTAATTTTTAAAAATGGTATATTATAATTAGGTGTCTAAACTAAAGACCGTAAGGACTTGATACTCTTTGATTATATTTTCAAAGAGTAGTCTTGATTATTCAATCCGATAAACTGAAATAAAAATAATATAGGTAGGTACCGGTACTTATTTTCATAAATAAAAAAATAATAATAATTTTAATGCCTAATCCATAAATATCTGTTTTAATATAAAATTTACTGGAGGCGAAAATCATAAATTCGTTGCATGTTGAATACAAGTAACAGCGTGGGTGCTAGGGCTGAGAACACGTGCTCTTGTGAAGAGCGCACGGCGGCGCAGGCTCCAGGAGCGCGCTGATTGGTTCGCGCCGCCCCACCCACCAGCGCGGGCGCACTGCTCACTCACGCCGCTTGCGTTTTTATACTGTTTTACTAGATTTACTGATGTTATAAATATTTATCTGATATTCTTAATTAATATTTTTCACATTTCTTTAATATTTGTTGGTTTAACAATACTATCATTACCACTTTATTACTTAAAATTTGTTAAAAAACCTTGTTAAAATCCTAAAAAAGAAAATACTATTATATATAAATTTTACCTGTTTTCACTATTTCACTATAAATAAACTACATATGTAATATGTGTCTAAATTATGTTTTTTAAAGATTTTATAAGATTTTTTTTAAACTGTGTAATTAAAAAATCTGTATAATTAAAAAAAATATTTAATCCGTTAAAAAATTGTGAAACAAAATATGGTTAATTATATTATAAGAGTCAATTAACAACTATTCAATAAAAATACCTACTTTTCCCAAATAATACCACAGACTCGGTCTTGTATAGACTATACATAAATAATTATACTCGTAGTTAATAGGTACTTTTTCCCTCGCATACGTAACAAGGTGCCTGTTACTTATTGCCGAGGGCAAGTTCCATACATTATTCCACAAAAACTGGTCGCAAGGCGGCCATCTTCACTAAAGAGATTTCTATAAATATATGCCACAGGTTTCATACACGCAAGTGGCTTACTTAAGCCCAATTATAAAGGAGAATTGGTTAATTTAATTGAAATACATACATCGTGTAATTTATGTACGGTATTTATTCATTATTCATGTATCTTTAAGAAGCTGATAAGCTTCTTGAATGATAATTTTGATAAATAAATTAAATTGATTTTGATCAATGATAACATTGATGTTGTTTTTATTTTTTATCAGTAACCACTTGCAGAAACATTTAAGTTATGCGAATTAAATTCATTTATGTGCATTTAGCTCCTCTTAAATAGATAAGTTTATATAGTATATAGGTATGTAGGCATAAGTTAGGTAGATATCTACACATCCAAAAATATTTTTAATAAATACAAACTACCTATATTTAAAATCTCCCAATGTTTAAATTACTGTAAACTCGCACTTTGTAGAAGACAGAGGATTCGTTCTAATCATTTCAAATTGTATAACAATGCTTTTAAAATACATAAACAATTTTTTTGAAAACTACTCAATACTAAAACCGCGCGCCATAATCCAACAACGCATTATCTAACGCTATCGCGTTGCATAACGCCAACCTAATGACCTAAACACGACAAAGAGTGTACACAAAAAAAACAGAAGTGTGAGACCAATCGGGCGGTGAGGTAGGTAATGCCTCCCACCAAAGGCGACTCCGCCTCGAGAGTCCCGCCGGACGCTTCGCAGACGTAATTGTGCTCCGACCGGCCGCGCTCATGTGAAGTCACGCGGGTTCCGCCCATCGCAGAATGAAGTGTCTGTGGTTGTTTGTGTTCACAGTTTTGTGGTTAAGGTGCGAAGCTGCTGCCAACAAGCCCCGAAGAGGACGCGGCAGTATGTGGTGGTGAGTACTTTGCTTAACATTTCTGTCATATTCACTTCTTTGGTAATTCGTTGCAATAACTGGCATTTTTAGGTGTTTTATGGATAATTGATAACTGATATTACGTTAATATATATCTATTTAAAAGTTCCAAACCATTTTGAGTTATATCGAACATCTGAATACCACTGAATATTTTCAAATAGGTTAGGCTAATAACCTCAAAATTTAATTGTAAACATGGTAAATGACAGTCTCTGTTGACAAGTGAAATGTCAACCAAATTTTTATAAGCATCATTATCAAACTTTTATCAAAACTCTTTGTACTCAAATATAATATTAAAGCTACTTGTCAGTGCTTATTTAACATAGACATTTTTTTTCAATATAATGTTATTTTACACTGTATTTATAAAGCGCCGTACATACTCAAGTGCAAATTATTAGCCAATCGTTATGAGCCGCTTAAACATGTTCATGTTAGATTGATAATGATGTATTTAACACTTAACACAGACTTAAAACATGCAATTAGAGAGTTATGAATGTGTTAGAGCTGAGATATTTAGATTTAATGACGCCTTTCACAATTAAATCTTAGTTGTTAGTACTACAAATTGAACTTTAACGAATTTTATTACGTGAACAACTATTTGATTTGATATACGAGTATGACATATGTAACACTATCAGCTAAGTTAGGTGATTCATTTAGATCTATTAGACTTATATAATTTAGTTGACACGGATTAGAGAACAGATCTAAGTGAAGATGAACATGTCTAAATTTGAAAACTTAAAATAATATTGTTATGTGAAAATGCTAGAAATAAAATTAAGTAGGTAGGTACCTATCGAATGTGGACGAGTAAAAAATATTACACACTAGAGAAAACCCGACGAAAAATACTAGTTCTTAATTTAAAAATAAATCAGTAATGCAAACTTCTAAATAAAGCTAATCCGATTTATTTTTAAAAAAGTGTCTGTATTATAATGATGCGTTTAGTTTAGTGACTTTAAATTACCTTAACATTACACGTCTCGCGGTTGACGGACACGGCGTCTACTTTATTTGTACAATTTATCGCTATGTTTATGGTATGCGCAGGACTTAAGCCCTTAGATGCAGAACGAGATATCTATTAGAAGTATTTCATTGCATTTTAGTACTATATATTTTATAAATTCTTTCACATAATACTGCTGCAACTTTTCCGCAACTATCTGCAAGTTTTTCCGTATTTAAACAAATTTTATATTTCGATATTTATCTATACTTACATACATTTTATTTAGTGTTATAAATATATATGTTATGTATATGCTATTAATGTTTATGTGTGTATTAATAATTCTTGTAATATGTACTTTACGATGCACTCATCTTTGATTCTCTGTTTGTTTAAAGGTTGACTGCCAGGGAATAATCCTAAATCATTAAGTCAGTCTTTTATACAGCACATTAATATATAGGTACTAATAAAGTTAAAATAAAATATGTCTATATAGATATAGTCTCGTATACCTACTGGTCGCATATTTTAATGTATAGGTAGGTATATTAAAATCCTGTTTATAATATTTATATTTAAAGAGATAGCTTTATATTTCGATTATGTACTTATCAATTTATCATAATTATAATGATAGTCATTTCTGTAACTTTCGCGTGACATCATTAAAATTTTATCACGAGCTATCGCAGCAACGGGAGCGCGTGCGCATTGCATTATACAAATACCCTTTGTTTTTCTTTGTATAAAAAATATTCATTCATTCATCATAAATCACTTTGATTGTAGCAAAATAAAAGTTGTACACTTTTTGGTGTATCATAATTAATATAATAGTATGTTTGTTATATATTTACTATTAGATATATTTGTACAAAGGGAATAAATTAATTGGCTTCACAACATTCACTTGAGTTTCTTGCTTTTATCGACGAGAATTATTATTAATTTTCAGACACATTTATTAATTATATATTGATGAATGTGTATAATTTTTGGAACGGGAGAGTGCACGCTGCAATCCAACAGCAGCTGAGCGTACTCGACCGGCCTCATTACCCCTCTCTCACAGAATACTACCTTGAAATGTACCGGATTACTCACTTTATCATATTCCCCAATGTACTTACGTGTTTCGGTAGTGAGTGAGATATGCCAGAACCCAGTCCCATCCTATCCCTTCCCATTTCCCCAACCCTTTCTCTAAATCCATTCTTTCATCAATAAACGTAGGCAGCGCATCCGGGGGCGTGCCAAATTTATCATTTTGGACTAATGTTGGCATATATCGCGGATGTCTATGGGCGACAGTATCCACTTACCTCCAGGTGGACGGGACCGTATGTTCGTTTGCCACCGTCGTCCTATAAAAAAATAAAAAAATAAATTGTATTTAGTTCTTAATACCTAAATAACAACAGAAATTCTCAAAACGACAAAAAATCCATTTTTTGAATTAGTATTGCATAACTTTATTACCGTAACCCTGTCTCGTCAATATATCAATGAAACTTTACGTAGGTAGGTTTAAAGTTTATTACATACGCCACGGCTACCTACGTATTTTTCGATTTAAAGAAATTCATTTCTCTAAGAACTTTACATAGTACCTACACTCAAAAATCAACTTAAGTTTACAATCCTCCAGTACCTATACAATCCTCCAGTACCTATACAATCCTCCAGTACCTATACAAAAGATAGACACTATAATGTAGAAATGTGGGTATTTATATTTTTAATACATATATTGGAATATATTTTCTACTGAATCAAAAATCGTGTGGTAATATGCGAATAAGAATTGACGATTAGTAATTTGAAGTAAATAATATCTATATTTACCATCTGGACCCAATGATATCAAAATCAAAATAGTGTAAACTGTAACATATTGTAGTAATTATAGTTGTTGCCCGTGCTGACATAGTTTGAACAAATACAAAATACTACTTTGTAGCTTATTACCAACTTATTCAACTATAACAATCATGTGGCTTCAATAGCAAATATTTACAAAGAGGTACAGCAAATCTGTTCATTCAGTTGAAAACAACGAATATGAGCGTTAATGTCATGTCGTAAGGGTTATTCATTTCTGGACGCAAAAAAAAATTGTAATCGTTCCAAGGCCAGATTGGACAATACTTAATGGATACGGATATTCATAGCGTAAACCGTATCCAGCCCTGTTATTGTCCACTACTAGAGATGGGCATCCTCGAGCACATTGTCTTATGCATGAGGGATGTATGACCTGAAAACGCCACGCTGGCCAAGCGGGTTGGCGAGTCCACTCTTTTAAAGGTGATGTAGTTACTTACAGCTTGTGGTAGTCGCTTTTTTATCTCTGGATCGCTCTTTACAACACCCACGAGAAGAAATGTCGGGTGCCATTCTAAAGTCTGCCTACAACCACATGGCCAATGTACGAAAAAACTTGTACCTGTGTACCTTACTTTTAAATTAACCTGGTTAGGTAATAGATGAAAAAATGGGCTAAAATATAAAATAATTAGTCTAATACAGGCTAATTACAGTTAAATCATTTGAATAAAAAGTTTTATGATTTGGGTATCTGCGATATCTCACTCTCAATCATCAATTACAAATCATAAATGCCCAGGGCTTACGATTTTTGGTTTTTCTTTATAGGAAGAAAGAAGGTGGCAGACGAGCATACAGTCGACCTGGTAGTAAGTGGATACTGTTGCCCATGAACACCGGCTATACATGCCAACATTATAGTCCAGAATGATAAATGTTGACACGCCCCCGGATGCGTTGCCTACCTTTCCAGATGAAGGAATGTTTTTTTAAGTTTATTTATTTATTTTGATAAAGATGAAATAAACAGGGCTAGACATTAAACATGATAGTAAACAGCACATTTACATAAGTATAGTCCTTAAACATTTCTCACTGGGAGAAAAGGTTGTCAAAATGGGGAGAGTATATTAAAATCATAAAATTGTGACAAGTGGACAACAGAAAAGCAACAGAATGGTAAGCCTAAAGGCAATAACAATAAACACAATAACGATAAGATACAATAAAAGTTCAAGACGCAGACGAAGTAGGAGATGGATGGACGAAATAAAGAAGAAAAGAAGTCCTACGTGGGGAAGAAAACGGGAAATATAATTGGAAAGGCCTTTGCCTAATACAGGGCTATTAAATTTTACACAAAATTTATTAGAACCTGCTATTTTTTGTTAGATTCGGTAGTAGGTAAATGAAAGCTAAGTAGTTTTATTTTATCAAGTCATGAAATAGGAAGAAATTTCTAAAATTTGACGTTGCGATTAAAATCACGCCTAAGTTCAAAACTAAATTGTTTTATGGGAAAAAGACGCGAAAGTTAGTACAATGCAACTATCAAGCCATCTGCTTCAAGGCGTGAGCAGAGATATCAAACCACGTGAAAGAATTCAGATACCAATCACTTCCCGACGGAGATGCGATAATATTCTTTCCGACTTTCTAAAAAATGTTCTTCATGTTAATAAAATATGTTATCCGTATACGGGTCCCAGCAATACAGAATAATGTTGAATAAACTTTTGTTCAACTAATCAAAAGGACTTTTGTAATTTTGACAAAATTGAAATGGTTTGTATGAAAATTATTACCATATAAGGATTACAAAATAGAAACATAGTATTGTGTTTGTTAAACTATTCTATTATTACATAATAAATAATCACAAAAAGATTGTCAGTGTGTAATACAGAATAAAATAAACTTAAAATTCTTAATAATAAAATACAGAATAAAATAAATAAACTTTTGTTCAATTAAACAAAAAGGACTTGTAATTTTGACAAAATTTAATGGATTTTGTATGAAAATTATTACCCGTATAAGGATTACAAATTAGAAACGTTGTGAAATTAGTGTTTGTGAAACTTGTCTATTGTTACATATATACTAATATAATAAAGAGGTAAAATGGTGTGTTTGTTTGTATGTTGGGGGTAATCTCTGGAACTACTGAACCGAATTCAAAAAATTCTTTCACAAATAGTAAGCTACATTATCCGTGTCTAATATAGATTATATTTCATTTTGAAATTAGGAAAAAAATAATTGAAAACACAAACTTTTAAACAGAAGCGAAGCGAGAGCGGGTCGCTAGTATTAAATAATCACAAAAAGATTGTCAATGTGTCTCCGAGATTTTTTTATTTTGTATGAAATATAAGAACCAGATTGCTTACAGTACAGATTATTACTTGAGAAATCTATACATATAACAAAAATGTAACTGATCGCTGTGTGTACGTGGAAGATATATGAGAAAAATATTATTGGGGACCTTTATCAACGCAATAGAACCCAAAACAATGATTGTTAGAATTTTTGTCTGTTTGTCTGATTATCTGTTTGTGCGTTTGTGCACGCTAATCTTAGAAATCTTATAATATGTTTATTTTTTCATGTTATAATTAATTATTTGATATTGTTATAATTAATTTTGCATTATTGAAAATATCTTCTGATATCGTACTCGTAAAGCTATTTTTAAATATGTTTTATCGGTACCTATCGTATGTAATAATAATAATAATAATAAATACTCTTTATTGCATACAATTGGTGCATACATGTGCACAAACAAATAAATGACAAAATACAGTAGGCGACCTTATCGCTAAGGCGATTTCTTCCAGGCCTATAGTATGTATCTATATATGTATGTATGTATCTATAGTAAACAGAAAAATAAATTGTATGTAACATATTTTATAATTATGTTTTGAGTAGAGATTTTAATGTTTGTTCCAGTTCCCTAAATATTAAGACATCTTAAGATACCTTAAAAAAAATATCAATTTTCTTATTGATTTCTCTTAATAATCATAAGATCTTAATAATAGCCCATGTTTCAATTCAATTTCATAGAAAATTTATGTTAGATATTTTAACCAAAATCAACAAGTCTATACCGACAAATCTTTAACAAATGAAAACAGAATATTGCGTTCATAAATTATAAAACGAATAAACAGGATCAATAAAACGATTACTAACACCAGAAATATTAACTTTTTAGAGCAATTATTATTAAAGGAAAGGAAGTTAGTAAAAGCGTTTATTAATATCAAGTATTTACATCGACATTAAAATCACATTACGGTGCATATTGCAGAAATAAAAAACATGATTGAAATCTTTGATTTCAAAATATTTTAATTAAACTTTATGGAATATATAGATCAGAACTTATTCGTGTTTTGTTTGCGGATGTAGGTAAAGCGGAGAGAAACAATAAATTGTTATTTTACATTTTAAATAATAAATTTTACTTATGTTTTGAACAAATTAGCGTCCGCAGGGATTTTCTGTGGAAAAAGATCCTAAGTGCTTACATAATTAAAGCCATTATAGGGTCAAAATATTTATCTTTTATATTATTATATAAAATCTATAATCTTTTTATACAATTTACAAGAAATTATAAAATCACATATCTATAAAATAAAACAATATCTATTATTTTTTTGTTATTCTGGTGTTTTTTTAAATTCTCAATAATCCTCAATAATTGAACGCATAAGGACAAAAAGCTTCTACCCAAAAGTGACTAAAATTAAGCTGCCAAGAAGAAATATATTGAGAGAAAACAGTCTCCAGTACAATCTGTTCCTCAGTGTCAAAAAACAAAGAAATTGCCACACCTCTACTACTAATTCGTATTCATCACTCGTACTACATATTACATTACGTACGAAATCGCGTGCCGGCGTCATGATATACACGATAACGTCGTCCAGTTACACCAGACGTCTTACTTTAGCTTCATATTCCTCATTTTTGTCAGCTTTTATTAAGAGAGAAGGAGGAGCGGAGGATCTCCCTTGATTGGTTTTGTTAGTTTGGTATTTTGACGCCTCGTAAGATACCAACAAATTAAGTAATAAAGTGCTTATTTGTATGCGGGACTTGTTCGGATCAACGCTTTGTTTTAAGAAGTTCCGCGTAAAATCAAATTGCACATTTTGGAGACCTAAAATATCACGGAAGAATGCGTTCCAAATTCTTTGCTTTTTAATATAAACGTTAATTGTAATTTAGGCATATTAATTTAGCAAATATGTTTGTCTCGCTCATTAAAATAATGTAAAAAATAAACAAGATAATTTCGATAATCATAACATAAATTTGAATATTGAAAATATAATGAATACAATCACTCACCACAATTTAAGAGTTACTCGTATGTCACAAAGTTAACTCATATTAAGACAGTTAACAAAATTCGTTGCCTACATTTTGTTAAAACTGGATATAGATGCAAACAATTACGAAATGAACCAGTGAAGTTTATCGGAGACAACTTTCCGTAAGTGATAAAACATGAAAGACACATTCTCTAGTATTATGGACAAGAGATGAGTTACGAATTTTAAAAATATAATAAATTATTTATTTATTCTTGGTGTAGGTATATAAATCAAACCTACCGCGAAATGGGTCCAGATTATGCGTATACTTTTTACTTCTTATAGATAAAAATGCCACGTTTCAGACCCATCGAAATATTAATTTTGATTTTTTTTACTTTATAATTAACTTATTTAGTTAATCTATGTGACTCGTTCCTTTTCCCAAACCGTCACAGAATTATTGTTATAGTATAAATGTTCCATTGAGATCCCCGCACAAAGCACCTCAGAAGGAAACGTTTAATTACCCGAATAAGAGGAGACACCAAGCCTCCAAAGACAATATTTGTTATTTTGACACATTCACACAGACTTTATCGCTGTACAAACATTACGTTTGCTCGTGAAAGCTGTCCAAGATTTTTTATTTAGGCCCTCGACTCATATTTGGTTTCCTACTAACGTGACAAGTGCAAAGGACCCAAATATATATGGACATATAGTTATATGGACATTGGACAGGCAAATATGGATTTCCTTAAGTTTTAAGGCGTAGGTGTCATAATAAAATTTATTGCACCCACAGCAGATTAGCGTTTTAAACGATTATTATTAATATGTATTTTGATATACATATATTAAAAAGAGATACCACAACTAGTTTGTGTTCGTTTAATTATAAAATAAAACAGAGATTTGTTTTAATTACTCAAAAGGGTCATTAAACGGAGTTTGAACTAACTTGTATTAAATAAAATTAATGAGTAATGTATGGGCGTAAAATTTATAGCATACGGTCTAATTGAAAATAAAACATTAACATAATTTTATAATAATCAAAATCAGTCAGCTTCCACTCCGAGCCTCCTTATGATAAACATGGCCACACAACAGCTGATACAAAAACTCGCCCACTAATAAATTTGGTATAAAAACTGACACACACGTCACATTGGAGATCGTTATCGAATTAAATATTAGTGGTTTGCTAATATGGTAGTCAGTCTGTGACGTATCGCCACCGAAATATGTCAGATTTGTTCGCCAAATAGAGATATCAGCGTTAACTTTGAGAATAAACAAGTGACAATTGAAAAAATAGCGTATTCCAAAAATTATGTTGCATTATGAAATGTGTGATTGTAGTTACACACACAAATCTACTAGTAACTTACAAAATATATTTATTATATATCGCATAATTTGTTTGACACTGAACAATTGTGTTTAGTCATATTTTAAGAATGAAATGTTAGAAACAAAAACCTATTGCTTAAAAGAGATATCAATATTAACTTTAAAAATAAACAATTGAAATACATAGCGGATTCCAAAATTGTTATTGCATTATAAAATCTGTGATTGCAGTTCCAAATAATCTACTGGATATATTTGTTACAGACTGCACTTGTATAACACTAAATAACAGCGTATAAACAAAAACCTATTGCCAAGTTTACAGTTTACATCAGCGTTAACTCCAAAAATAAACAATTGACAATTGAAAAAAAAAAGGAAACGGGTCCCAAAAATTTTGGTGCATATAACTTACTAGTAACTTACAAAATAGATATATTACACATTGCATTTTTGTAACACTGAATAATAGTGTATAATCGTTTAAGAATGAAATGTTAAGAACAAAAACCTGTCGGAGCGTCTCCAGAATTCCCGGAGGAAATGAGAATTTCCGACGAAAACGTCCATATTTACGTAACACTCGACTACAAAGAAGAGCAAATAGAAAAGTAATACGATTTCCAGCATTCCGAGCGCAGTGAATGCACCGCTTTTTTGTAGATCCAACTTTTAACTAACATAAAATTAGGGGACAGGCTGTTCTGTAATTTGAGATCGAAACTAAGGCGCTCAGTTGAAAATACAATGATAAAATCGAACGGTGGTAATGAATAAGCGCGGTGAAAATAGGACGCGAGCGCAGTGACTTCATTATTTTACTTTCGTAAATATGACCAAGGCCCGTCGATTTATTTGACTGGTTGAAGGGTCCGAAGTCCCGAGCCGAAGCGGAGTCAACAGGCCGTGATCTCGATCGCTCTCAGCTTATGTTTACCCACTCGGCCCTCGAGAATTAATGCGCGACGCAAATATTTATCTAAACGTCTGCAGATTGACAGTTCGGTCGTCAATTGTTTGTTGTCTTTACCTTTTCAAATGAGCATTTCATTTCAAGTTGCACCCACCGGATTATGTTTATTTTTTTTTTTATGCGTCTCGTTTGTTTTGCGCTTTGGACATTGTCTTTGTAGCGACAAAAGTGAAGCTAAACAAGTCCAGTTAGCGTTTTTATCTCTTTCAATTATTGTATTTTTTTTTCTAACAGGGGCATAGCCAAAGCGGGGGAGCCAAACAACCTGTCACCATTATCACCAACAGTATTATTCATGGATTCGACAGTCCACGCGACTTTAAGGCGAAAGCAAAGGAGGCTAGCTAGAGAAAATCCTGGGGTATTAGCTGCCGTTGCAAAAGGGGCCAGCATGGCTGTCCTTGAATGCCAACACCAGTTCAAATACAGGAGGTGGAACTGCTCAACAAGAAACTTCCTCAGAGGAAAAAATCTATTCGGAAAAATCGTCGACAGAGGTATGTACAACCAATTATATTACAAATCCTTTTTCCCAAGCTTAATTAAAGCAAAACCGTGATAAGGGCTGACAATTTAATACGTGAATCACGTTTAACCTGTCACCGATGTACTAATGCGTTAAAAATCGAACAAAGAAGCTTAAATAGCAGTTTTAGGAACACACGTCACTCGTTTGTCTCAATTTCGGTGTCGCGAAACAAAGTGAACAAAACGTTTATAAGGAGTTAAGTCGATAAGTCGAAAATACCCACCTGGGATAAGAAAAGGACTACGTCGCATTGAGACGTTTAAGCAGTTTGCAAAATTGCAAAACTGTCAGCTAATGAAAAAAAAAACTGTAAAAAAAATAGATTGAAACATCGGGTGTTCTCTATACAAGCTCTTAGTCCTTGTTACTAAGAGTGGCGACAAATTAAGTGATATGTTTAGTTGGCCACCCTTTTAGAGATTTTATCGCCATTCAAATAGAGGGTAGCGCATCGGGGGCACATTATAGAGGGTTCATCAAGATAAAACATCCTGGATCAATTACATGGGACCGGGTGGAGTTTCAGTTCTCTTGAGACGCCACTTTTATCTTTATTTCAAATGTGCACCTTTCAATAACAACATTTTACTTTTATCCGATTGTGGGGCGACGTCGATCGCATTGTATTTTTTAGATAATCTTATATGAATACCAATCCAGGGAAACGTTACTATTAACTATTAGTTATTTAGCGAAATTAATATATCATTTATAGTCACTATACTTATTTGTTTAGCAAATTGTTATGTCTATAAGATCAATATCTAAATCTGTTTTTGATTACGCTTCAATTTCTCCGATATAATCTAAAAATCTAAAAAAACTAAAACATATAAACACCGGTTTAGAATTGCGCGAGCGTCGAATCCATTTAGTCGATCTGAATGGAGATCATATCAGTAGATAGAAATCAGCAAATACTCGTAGATCCCCATTACCTACACAATACTGGTTACACGACTAAATTCAATAGACCAGTGATACTTGCATGATACCAAATGATTTTATTGAATAGTCCGCTTAATAGCTAATTTCGCGCCGTACAATACATGTATTACAATACATTATCGAAGATCTTTTAATGTAACTTGTACATTGCTTGTTTTGTCGATGAAATTACACGATTCACACAGAAAAAATAAGATATGTATTTCAAATGTTGTTGTATGTTGTAGTTTTATAATATTAGAAACTGCAATATATATGTTTTTTTAATTTACGTATATAGCAATATTTTCATATGCATTGATGCAGTGTAAATCTTAGTCAAAATATTGCAAAGCCTTTTGCAAAACTCACACACTTTCACCAAGATATTTTTATTATTATGTAAAAATAACTACGACACAATCCTTTGAAAAATAAGGTTTGATCTCGCTTGGAAGTTAATTTATGTAATGTAGAATTTATTTTGTCTCTCGAATCAAGGCTGGCCCTATCTCCGGTGTCCGATTTCGTTGTATTGTACGCGATACGCCTTATTATAAACTTGTGAACATCTGGTACTGTTGTAGGATGCGCATTATATTCGCTTAATCGCAAAAAAGGGCCAGTTTTGTGATTAAATTTTGGTCGTTTACGTGTTTTTTTTGTGTTTGTTATGGTGAGAATTGTACGGGGAATCAAGGAATTAAAGTTATGCAGACACGACTGATCGCGGCGACCGGCGACCTGACATATTGACCGGTTAGTTGCAGCGACGCGACCAGTCACCGATCTGGCTGCTGATGCCGGTTGGTTTAAGACATGCGGCTACGCGTCCTACTGCAACCGATCGGTTATATCATAGAGGAGTTAGCCGTACATTTGAATTTAGAGAAATCCTTTCATAGTAGTGAATCTTTACGTCCTAACAGAAAGCTACCGTCCAAATTTTATGTTTCTGGATTCAGCGGTTTTGACTTTAATGAATCAATCACTTTATAGATTATAGTTTATACTTTATACATTTACACAATATGTTTAACGTGGAATAAAATCCTTATAACTTCATCGCAGACAAACCGTCATTCGGTTTTATGATGTATTTGTCCAAATGTAAATTGTCAAATACTAATATTGGAAATGAACAAAATAAATGTATAGAAATAGTACATGCTTGGACTCCCGCTCTCCGACTAGCTAAACACTTGTGCCATTTGACAGTTTGTTATGACCCTCACTTATGGTGATATGCTAAGGTTTATACTCTTGCTCAAATGTTGCGTTCATCTTTGTGCTTAATAAAAAACCTGCATGAACAATATCTAATCGCAACTTTTCTGCCTAAATCTCCGGATATACCAAAAGAAGTATCAATAAAAGGTATAATAACAAAGAGTTATATTCAGTAATCCGCATTAGGGGGTTATCTTCAAAATTAAGAGCTCTCCGATATCTTGAGCTAATTCGATCTTATTTCGAATGCGATATCAAAACGTCTGCGTTTCGAATGTTCCGTGCGCTCCGGTTATTGACCTTCTTCTCAAATACGTTAATGAATTGTGCAAGCGGTGAGATGTGTCTATTAGCTCGAATGCACTTCGAACTGCGCTTTCGGAATATACGCCCGTATTCTTTAATAGGTATTTGTATGATTTAAAATTGTACGTAAAAGTTTCTCATTGCCTTTAAAGATTTTTTATTATGGCAATTTCACATAGGTATAATATATAATGGGTTAAAGACATTGATTGAGGAAAAAACAAAATATTAAATTTTACCCTAAATTAGTTTTCTTTTGAAGTTCAATATGAAAACATTGTAATAATATATTAGGAAATACGTTATATAGATAGGTATAGTGTATTATTTTAGTTTTTGTATGAAGTTATTAACTGGAATTTATAAACAAACATAAGTAAAGGGTGTATGCTCACCAAGCCGCACTGAAACTGCGTGACAGTTATTGCAACCCTAGTGAATGCAAAGGGAGGTTTCTGTTTTTCAATTGATAGTTAATATAAAAATATATATAAAATATTAATAATAGCTTACCTGGAAGCACAGTGTGGGAAGCCCTGCGGCCAGGTGAACCAACGACTTAAAGAAGCGCATACTTTTGCTGCATGAATGCAAAATAACTGCATATAATAAAATTGTTAGAAAATCAATGCAAATTTTAGTGAATTTATACCCATTGTAACTGACTCATTATACCACCTAAAGTCGTATTTTTTATTAGTCAGAGACATGACATGTAGAACTGTCAAACAGAGTGAAATTTGTACGTAGATGACACTTTACTGACAGTTCTACATGTCATATCCCTGACTCGAATAAAAAATACGACTATACACTTTTTCTCATTAGCCTACGAAATAAAATTACCAAATGCCACTAAATAAAACAAATAACCATTGACAGCCGTAAAACGAAACGCCTAGAGCAAAAACAAATGTTCATATTTAATACAAACTATAAAAGATAAGTGCATTTTCTAAATTAAAAGCCAGATATAGCACGGACCACCATCGTAATAATTCCACATGATAAAAAGAGCATAGGGATTAAATTTATGTTATATGCGTGTACATTTAGAGCATATTACACGAGCACAGATAGTAAGTAATGTATAAAACACGGTAGTATGCCTCACACACACAAATGCACTGGACAGCGTCATCGCCGCGTTCGTTACGACACGGCGGGGATTGCCGAGGGACCGGCAGACCAGAAAGCAGTCTCGAGTACCTTCCATTTGTTACAATTTTAGTTGGTTTGACTTATTATTATTTTAGTCTACATACAATTATTTATTTATTGCGATCAACTGAGAACAGCATGAGATAACATAGGTGCTTAAAATTAGCTTCAGCAGTTGCTCTCATACCGGGCGTGCAACGTTCATATAATTAACTACATTGATATTGGTGGGAAAAATTACAATATTATTAGTGGTGACTATTTTGATCATAATAACCTCTCAGAACCAAAGGACATAATAATAGTTTCAAAATTAACAATAGATGTTAAACACAATGAAATGTCAGCCATGTTGCACAAAATTATATAATTATTTTTGGTATGAAATAACAATTATTATATGTAGATTAAATAGATATAAGATTCAATATGGTTAATTTTACAATGAAATATGTCAAAACAAGAACTGTCCTTCATGTCCGGACATCGCCAGGTTCCAGCTGAAAATCAGCGCTGTCTTCGCAGGCACACAGCTACAACTGAACTGGATGGCCATTTGGCGCAGTTGCGACACATAGCCAGCAATAAAAATTCCAATGTTAGGTATATATTTTTATCTATTACCCGTCTATATCTAGTTTACCTTGTACATTGCTTATTCATGACTGTGTGTTGTAATTGCGGCTGAATAAAAGCTTTTCTTTCTTTCTTGGAGTAATCTTAAGATTTAAGAAGCAACTTTAGTGTTCAATTAAATGCTAATCCACCAAAATACCACCATAACCTCTCCGTTTCTGTGCAATGTAAGGGATTATCTGGCCGATGTATTCTTTGAGGACAAAACTCCTTAATTAAAAATTTGATTATAAGAATGAAAACCATCGGTCTGTGTCTTTACACTGCTGGCATAAGCGTCTTATGCCTGCAACCACATCCGATATAATGCTGAGACCTTTCTTCAAGTTATCAGTTCTGATCTGTAGAAAAGTAATCATACGCTTCGTTTCGCGGTACGTAGTCAGTCTCTTCTCTAGAACTCGTCTAATCCACCAGTTCAGCCAATCAGCCAATTCAACTTGCTGCTTCCATACCACAATACCATCTGCCTATGTTACTCCACTGTTGGATATAAGCCTTTCTCCAAAATTTGCCATCACCCACAATCTTCGAATTTTCTAATCCAATCACGACCGGCGATTATCTTCAAGTCATCAGTCCCACACTGAGCTTCCCGGTGGTACTTGTTACTTCACCAAAATATACTGTTGATTGTTTTAAGTTGTTAAATTCAAATTGTTACCTACTTATTAACTTCACCTGAAATATTTAAGGCTGAAAACACGTAAGAGTCCAGAAAAATGTGGTTGTACTACTGGTTCACAGTGCTCAGCGGTGTGTACCTATGTGTGTGTGAGATCAGTCTCGCGTTTCGTATGAAGATTGCTTACCGTTGACCGTGATATTAATGTATTTATTAAGGGCAGGCCGGGCGGGCGATCGCCAGAATATAAACGATAAAACCTTTTTATACATTGCAATTACTTCCATTTGGGAAAGGCTTAAAAACTCGCGCGGGTACTTTATACTCATTAAGCGTATGAACACATTTTAGACGATTGACTTGTTTAAAACTAATGCAAGAGACAAGTAATATGATTATTATGTATATTAAAGAGTTTTTATAGGTTAGTTTTATTTTATTTTTATGTGGTTGGGGCATGAGTTTAATCGCTTTAGTTTTGCTGATTTATTTTTTTTAATTAAATTATTCAACGTGTAAGTAAGTAAACATAAATTGAAATTATCGACAAGTATCGACCAAGCTTTGTTTTCACATCGCTAGAAAATTCCTTGAAACCGCTTCCCGCGCTGACGGTCGGTGGGCTATCGGTAGGTAGGCACCTTACCTACTATAAAAAGAAAACGCAGATTAATTAGATGATTCTACCTTTTGTGGTATTGAGTCGCGTGAGCATAGACATTGAATGACATTTGTCAGAATATTACATTATGCGTACTCTGTGTCCACTTATTTCATTCATTCAACAAATAACTATTTGAGTAACAAGTCAATTCAACACGTTCAACAAATGATGCGAGAAACAATTTTCGATAGCAGTCCAATAAACTGTTTAAACTAGAGGATATTCGATGTTACAAGTTAACACTCCAGTCTGTTAGATTAGATCCCGTAAAGTTATTCAACTAAACTATCTTTCTTAGGTAGGGGCATTAATATTATAGGTACTTACGACTCGCATTTATAAATGGCTTTTACCAGTTATATAACTGTTGTATATTAATATACCTACTATGTTAAGAGAAAGCATTTGACCATTCAGAGCAATTGTCAATTTTTCTGACACATTAATTCGTTCCGCTCGCACTAGGTCCACAACCTAAGTGTCAGACAGGCAAATATGATTCGGAAAGTCGCAGAATGTTCATCAAGTTCAACAATAGTCACGTCTCGAGCCATGATTACTCTTTACACGCACAAAGCTGCACAAAGACCCCCTGGCTGGGGCACGAATAATTACCAATTTACACGTCGTCACGGACGCGACATCTTCATCTCATTGTGGTGCAAACCTCAAGGATCGTATTAACACAAATGATGACAACAGCACAATGTCGGGCCTGTATTGTGAAGAATAGAAAAATGCCGGGTCCCGCGGCGAGCCCTCCTGCGGCGTAGGTTACGACTACACACGGAAGCAGCATTTACACCTAACGCTCCTAATAGCAGGTAACTCGATAAAACCTTTTTTCAAATATTTCCTGTTTCTGCCCTCGGATTCCATCGTGGGTGGATAAAACGTATAAAACCTTCGACACCGAAATAAAACAGATATAAAATGCTCTCGGAGAAATATTTAATGCTCAATTAGATAAGCGTTTTGGATTTTGTAGCCTCTGAATTGTTTTTCGATGTGCATACGTTTTGTAAACTTAAAAGATGATTTTATGTTAAGGAATTCACGAGGAAGGTTTCGTAGCTTTTTTCTATGTAATCCACTCATGTTTGATCGGTTTGACTTGGATTCGGTTTTATAGTGACTTGGATTTATAGTGGCAATACCACATAACAGCACTCTAGATACAAGACGTAGATCAAAATGTTTTTTTTTCTACATATCTTATGATTTTTTCCATGAAAATATTTACTTTTTTAACGCTCGCAGCTCTTGAGACGATGCTGGGATGCTGCCACTCTTTGTTTATGGACATCTCACTTAAAAAGGAATTATTTTCGGTGTTTTTTCGTCGAGTTTGGAAACAAATGTCTTTGTCCATTGTGTGAATGGGTGTCGCTGTGGTGGATGGTAGCCGTGGTGGTAGCCCCGGGCTCTTTGTGCCACTCACAATGAGTGATATACGGCCGACGTAATTCTGAATTGTCGCACTGAAGCCCCGCGCCGCTGACTCAATGTGAAATTATCACCCATACATGGCATAGCGAAAATGAATTATTGCTTTTTATTGCCCCGCTCTTGATGCGAGCAAAAAATCCTTTAACAATCAACTACGGCCCTATTTTAAGCTGCAATTATTCTTTCATTTTATTGAAGAAAATGATGTCCATGTAAAATATATGTAGAACCTAATCATAGCAATTGTTACGAGCGATAAAATGAACAAAATGTCATTACGTCCTCGTAAAGGCCACTTTAATCAAAACGTCGTATTAAGAGTTCATAACGTCAATAAAGCCGTATAGATGAGTCCAAACTAAAGTAGCTCTTTTGTAAAGCGGTTGATTTATGGCTGTTTTGAGTAATTACGTCTCATCAAATTTGAATAATGTAAGTCGCATAAATAATAAGGTACAAGAGGGGCGATGCGCGAAACCGTCATAAGTCAATCCTTTTAATTAATCTTGTGGAAAGGCCGCGCGCGTGATGACTTAATGCGGACAGGAACATATTTAATTAGTGCATTAATTTTGAATTATTTAATGGTTTGGCGTGTGAGACCAGGTGTTCGTCAAACGTCAACAGTGATTAAGTTTTATTTTACGAAGCGGCGAGCGGGCGCGGGCCGATTTACGAGTTTTTGACTTTTATAAATTCCCAACGCCTCGCCTTAAATGCCAATCCGCTGCGATGGAATTATCGCTCGGTGCTCGCGTTGTAAACCGACTACGGGACCATTTATTATCCGCACAGATAATCCACGGACAGCACTTTATTATCAGTTATAATAATAACTTACTTTTATAGATACACATTACTCATGTTTGTTCTTATTTGAGTGCCATTTGATGTGGTGAAATTGCCATAATAAAATAATAGGGAACATGAACATGGCTATATCTAATGCGCCTCTAGTTATAGTTGTTCGTACTGCGAGTTATACATGGCCAGTGTCAGATTATCGTTGTTTGGATGTTTAATTAGGCACGTACAAGGAATTTACATTTTATTTAATACCATGACTAATGCGACCTCTCGGATGAAACCTCTTTACATCTGTCATAATTTTTCTACGTCGCGATTTATTCGCAAAACGCGACAATCGGCTTTGTAGTCTGGGAAATCGATGGCCCACCGAAGCAGAAATATAAATTATACAATTATTCATAACAACTCAAACATTTCGTCCGCTGTTAGAACTTTTGGAATTACTACCGAATGATGTCAAAATACACCGGGTTCGGTTATGAATCATCGGGTATAAAAAATCTCACAGACCAATTAAAAATTGTTTCCCGTTGTCATTTAAATAATTGGCCAGATAATGACGGCCCGTTATGTCATCGATGAGATAAAGTAAGAGTAGCGAAATAAAAATCTCAGCGGGCCCTCATTCACATCTGTTTGTTGACAGATGTGTCGACAGATATCTACGTGTTGTGAAGTTGTATACTGGACCCCAGCACGAGCCACCTGGCGGAGGCGCCCCGTCGTCAGACCCCCTCCTCGCATCTACCGAACAGAAATAACTATAAAGTCCGCCTCGTTTTATAACAACGATAAAACTCATAATTACTTCTTGGACAGATAAGTGGGTAGTCACGTGCCGAGCTGTCTAAACACAGATGACTTATTTGCACTCTACTAAGACGTCAAACGCAAATCGGATTAGCCGAAAGCTATTATTTTACGAGCGTTATTTACGTGTGCCATATTTAATTGGGCTGCACCTATTCGTTATAGTTAATGCGAGAGAACGTTTCCAAGTCATTACAGAAGATAAATGCCCCGCCCCGTACTGCGACCGCTCTTATTCGTATCCGTACCGTGAATTAATTTTGTCCGAGCATTGAATGATGGCGAAATTGACATTAAAATTCTCGGTCGAACGTCTCAAGTAATTGCTGAATAAAATACTTTTGTATAACATCCAAAATGGAAGCACAAAAAGCGAAACCCGAGCGGCAGTGTGTGCGCCCCGTAATTTATATCCGTGCACGATGACAACTCAATAAAAAAATGATTTCATTTGCTTATTGAGTCCTTAATAACGCTGGCGCGGGCTCCGCGGACCCCGTTCCACATATTATTATTATAAATAACAACAAATACACGTTCCTTATTATTTTTACATGCATACGGGGTTGCGTTCGTTTTCATCCGAGTGGTTATTTTGTGGCGGGCCGGGAGGTGGCCGGAAGCCCACCAAAGGCGTGCGCGAGCGCCGTATATTCGTGAACGAATGGCACCGGCCGCGGAGGTGACATGCGATTACACCGATATTAGAACCGCGTTAATTGCTTATTTTATTTTTATCGAGGCATCTCTCAATTGCGGGTTGCGGGCGAGCTTCTTGCGGTTTATAGCCTCTTTGGAATTTCATCATAACCTTGACGCCGCGTGAGGCGAGAGCCTTTAATGAGACGGTCTTACGCCAACAATAGCCGAGTTATTAATACGCATTATGCTGTAAAATTACAATGTCTACGCACGTGAATTAATAACAAGATAATGTTCCTCCAACACGACAGCCGGGAAAGTTTTATGCACATTTTTAAACGAATGTGAATTTAATTATGTACTAGGGCATTAATTATTCATCTGGCCCCAGTTATCCGATAATAACGTCGTCCCATTGTGGCCTGTGGCCCGCGTAGACAAAGGGTTTGGGTATTGTATTAATCGATAAAAAGTACGCTGGCTATTAAATCGATATTAAGAGAGAGAATTCGTTGCGCGCGCCGTACCACTTGTAATGATCAAATTTATAATCTCTCGGGTAGGTAAGAGGCACTTCTTTTATTTTCAATCGTCGAGATATACCCTCTCTCTTTTAATTGTATTTTATGAGTATTTGATTCTAATGCCGGGCCATTAATTATTTATAGTATTCGATACGGGATGAGAGCATCGATTTATGTACCTATTCGTCCGTTCGAGATGAATGAATGCGATGCGATGATTGCTTTCTGCTTAAATTTTTATTGCGTGAATATTAACTTAATGTCCGTACGGCTTTCGATTATAACTTATTTAAGTCACTTGTCTAAGTTCCATTTATTATTACTTATGAAATAATATTGAATTTATACAACAGGGTAAAATAATATTTGTTCTTAATTCGTTTATATTTTGTTGATTAGTATAAATACTTCGCGTATCGAGATTTTAATAATAAAAATCTGATTTAAAACCGGTGGGAGCTCTCATATTCTTGTACCCCAAGCAACATTAAAATTTGATTAAAATATGGGGCCCTTTTGTTGTAATGAATTAATTACGAATACCAAACGTGCTTTTCAAAAAAAGCTTAACGAATTAATAACAAAAGATATGTGTCATTGAACTTTAGCATCTATTCTCATGTATAAGTAGACCTTGAGTTGGTAATTTCGCAGCCTTTGAGTTTGTTATTTTAGAGTAATTCTAGATATTTTGTTGTACAGGTTGTCGGGAAACAGCATTTATTTACGCGATCACCAGCGCTGGAGTGACGCATGCGGTTGCTCGTGCATGTGCCGAGGGGTCTATAGACTCCTGCTCCTGTGACTATTCACACGTGGATCGCGCTCCGCACAGAACTCGCGCTGCTACTGCTGCCAATGTCCGCGTCTGGAAATGGGGCGGATGTAGCGACAACATCGGCTTTGGCTTCAGATTCAGCAGGGAATTCGTCGACACCGGAGAACGAGGCAAAACTACTCGAGAAAAAATGAACCTACACAACAACGAGGCCGGCAGATCGGTAAGTTCCCAGCGATGATTGGCTCTCGAGCACCCATCCATCAATTCTGTTTATCCAATGGCCACTTAGCCGGTAGCACCTCATAAACATCCATTAAATAAAACAATCTAAGTCGAATCAGTTATCGGGCGGGCGACAGCCATTGTCATCGGGCCGTGTTTACATTACCATTACGGGTGAGGATCGATCGCCGGCCACTTGAAGTGACGCTTGTGTAATATTAATTATGCGTCAACCGGCACGGCCCATTGCGCGACTACGCAACAGGCACCCATTCGTTGCGCGAGCGCATCTCCCACCCACCGCTCACATACATTTGCATAACTGTTCCCCCCTAAAATTCATCAAAAAGGAACTTCGGCGCCTCGAACCACCCAGGCACGTCATTATCCGACGCGCTTAATTCCTCTCACGACAGCCGCATTGGGTGTCCACTTAATGAATATTCACAACATTCCACCGATTGTTTAACACATATTTGAACACTTGTCCGTACAACACATTCAGCTATCTACATGTGAATGAATAAATGCCAACGAACCAAGCGCCAGCTCTTGGATAGTAAAATACTTACTGTCTCCGTCTTCACGTCATTTATCTACCTTCTAAGAATGATGAATGTCCCTAGAGTATGATTTATGATCAGTCCGCGCGCAGTGACGACCAGCCCACCTCCCCACGATTTGTAACAATTTGCTCGATCGTGAGATGCGATAGATGGAGTGCGCTTAAAGAATCATCGATCACCTATATCGACGCTTATCGGGGAATTTAAAGATATTCGGACATCATTATAAACCTGATGTCTCTAGACCCCCTCGAAAAGAATCGAATAGATTAAAGTTTTTTTACATAGTTTTGTTTTGTCTACAGCATGTGCAGTCGGAGATGAAGCAAGAGTGCAAGTGTCACGGTATGTCCGGTTCATGTACAGTAAAGACGTGTTGGATGCGACTGCCTAGTTTTCGTTCTGTGGGTGACGCGTTGAAGGACCGCTTCGACGGCGCCTCGCGGGTGATGGCAAAAGCAGAGGAGCCGCCTGCGCAAAGGAACGACGCGGCGCCGCATAGGGTGCCACGCAGAGAACGGTATAGAGTGCAGCTGCGGCCGTACAACCCTGACCACAAATCCCCAGGGGTCAAGGACCTCGTGTACCTGGAGTCGTCGCCAGGTTTCTGTGATAAGAACCCGCGACTCGGCATTCCTGGCACACACGGCCGCGCCTGCAATGACACTAGTATCGGTGTCGACGGCTGCGACCTCATGTGCTGCGGCCGGGGCTATAGGACCGACACCATGTTCGTGGTGGAGAGATGCAATTGCACTTTCCACTGGTGCTGTGAAGTCAAATGCAAATTGTGTCGAACGGAAAAAGTGGTACACACGTGTTTATAGGCGCGCGAACGTCGATGACTTGTGATCAATAGGAGAAACTTTACGCGGTGGACATTTGTGACTCGGACTCGGAGAGTGGACCTGTTTAAAAGTGCTCGGAGGCAGATAACGGGCCGTGTACATAATCGCTTCACTTTTTCTTCTATCGGAGTCGTCGAAATCGTAATTCATGTTGACTTATGTAAATAGTTTTGTATCACTGTTTATTTCTTCTTCTTTTATACGCGTATAATTGATCCGGCGTGAAATTAAAATAAGCGATATACTGTGTATTAATCTCGACCCACTCGCTCGGTTAATTTATTTGGCTATTAGGTGCGAACATGTGATCTAGTAAGGTTATTTTTTGTGGACACTGTCGTTTGGAAACTAATGAGACCAGTTTAATGACGATTTGTTTCTGTCAGTCTGTCATCCCTCGTATACAATCGAAATTGGTTTTATTGCTTTCCTTACGCAGTCGACTGTGTAATTTATTTATTTTAGATATCGTGCTTGTTACGTGCATCGGACTGCACCGTGAACACCCGCGGACACGACAGACGAAGACTTTAAATGATATTTCTTAATATCATTCTCAAAGTTATTAATCGGTTTTTAAAGACATATTTTTGATGTAACGACAGTAATCATTATTTCAATTTTATAAATACTTTCTATTTTATAGACATCGGCATCGGGTGCACGGTCGCATAACTGTTTTGAGATTCAAGAGCGAAATTATCTTGTAATTATAATTTCATATTATAATCAGGCTGGTCAGGGTAATTTGTGACTTACGGGCATTTGCATAACGTTGCATCTTGGGTGTTCGCGTTTGGAAGCTGCGTTCGCGCCCTTATCGTCGAGTAAGTAGCGCCGTCGTAAAAGTGTCCCACATTACGAGATAAAACGCTCTTGAGAATTTTAATTAAATATTAAGCGAATTAAATAATCAGTATTATACATATATGTATATTGTATGCGTGTTGCGTCCGATGTTCCAAGATAAAGTCACACGCAAACCCGATCCACACATGTTATACATTTTACGTATTTGCATGTCCATTTTAACTATCCGTAATGTAGTTGAAAGCATATGTTACTTTTGTAATGTTGTGTGTTACTTACTACTGCCTTTACAGCGGTTCTTATTTTAAGTAAATACTCTTTCGCGAACTGATGCCTTAGTTTGGACTATTTTAAACTGATCCCGTACTACTTAAAACCGACAACAATTAAATGTTCGATAATAACATTGCAAGTATATACATTATACTCTTACATCGAATAATCGACTATATGACTGAAGTAAAGTTCTGACTCATTCAATGCAATGTTCAATTCAGTATACATTGAGTTTTTCGTTGATATTTCGCTAGAACAGAAGGCGTTTGTATAACAATGTATGATGTAAATTGAACATAGAATTGAAAGTAGTTGGTCTTCTGATGTATACACAATTGAAATGCCGCGTTGTAGTCACTCCACATTTCTAGACTTCAATTGGTGTATTATAGGAGAGAGCGCATCAAATTTATTGGTGGAATACTAGGTATTCAAAACCATCCCACTTGACCATCCTTTCCAATCCTTTTTTCCAAATAGGTACATACATTTTAAATGTACGCAGCGCATCTGAGGTAGTGCCAATGTTGGTCAATCTGGACTGATGTTGGCGTGCATCGGGGGAAAAAACCTTTTCCAAATCCTAAATCCCCAAAGGTAAGCAGTGCATGTGCAAACGTATCAACATTTATCATTCTTAATTGATGTTGGCATGTGGCATATGCACGGCAGTATTCACTTACCACCAGATAGCCTGCCTGCTCATTTACCATTTTATTTTACAAAAAGCAAATGTGTGCGGTTGCCAGTGACATTACATGATTTACTCACAACTAACCATCACTGACCTTCCAAATTCAGCAGTTTGCCGTTAAAAGGGGAAGCTTTATTAATCATAGTTTATCAGTAAATGATAATCATATGTGATATAAACATAGTGTAGCATTAGATAAATTAATTCCACTGAGCTTGTATCATATGTGAACATACTAACTCGTAAGGCTTAACATTTTTAAGAATATTTATTAAAATTTCGTTTTAAATTATCTTTATTTCACTTTTAAAACACAAGTTTTTAAAGTGAAATAAGCGTTTTTAGTTTTAAAAATCCGATGTTAAAACAATCGGTGATATTTGAACAGGTATTTTGAGTATTAATTTCAATCATTTTTATTGTATGCCATAGACCTACATCTTGGTTTTCAAGAAATAAAGTCTACGTAGGGGAACTGAACCGCGTCGGATTTGAAAAGACTGATTTTGTTTTATTGTTCTAGTTGTAATATCCTGGATTTGATTTTATGAAATTCGCGAATTTTAGCATGAAATCGTATGTGATAAGAAAAAGTATTTTAAATTTAATTTAAAAGGTGTCCAGTTTTATGAATTTTCTAAATCAAATCGGTGCCATTTATAACTTTTTTTAACAGTGACTACTTTTAGTTTTATTTTTAACATCAACATTTTTCCGCGAATGAAATCTTCTGATGTAAAATATAATTGTAACAAAATGCATGTAAATATTTTCTTAATTCCTAAGTTATTTATGTGAATGTAGCACTTTTAAATTGTTAATTTTAGTTAAACAATCAGCTTAACTTAACTGAATCTCAAATCATATTGTTGTAAAATACATGTACCTTTTTTGAAATTATATTTCGTCCAGTGACAGCTCCTCTGGGTTGACACATTATTAATAATGGTTGTAAATTAACACGTAACTATTTATAATTAAAAAAATTGATTAGTTGTTATCGAAAATATAAATTTGATTAAATTCTGTTGTTTTATTATTAAAATATATTATTTAAAAACATGTTGAACCATTCACTTCTTGAAAGTCACCTCACATACAAATGTTAAATAAGGTACTGTTTCATTTAATATAATATTAATGTGCCGTAAAAAGTGATTTTATATGGGGCAACCCTGTCGTCAATGTCCTCAACGTTCGCCGACAACCGCACGGTTGAGTCCCTCCTGCGGAAGAAGACCAAATCAGAACAACGGCGACTTTAACAATACGCTAAGGATGATTTCAGTAAACATTTTTTTTTTAATAAAAACATTGATTTTAATTTAATTTTAAAGTACTGAAATAAAAGATCTCCACTGAAAATATTATAAAGTAGTAAAGTTATTGTGTTGTCTGAAATAAATGGAATAAATTAATAATAATGATATTAAAATATTTATTTTCAACCATTCTTTTTTAAAATAGTGAGGAAATATTTTTAAAGGAATTAGGCTACAGACAAGCTTACAGTCCACCTGATGGTAAGTGGATTCTCTCGCCCATGGACATCGGCGGTGCGTGCCAACATCAGTCCAGAATGACAAATGTTGGCACGCCTCCGGATGCGCCCTTTCGAGATGTTGGAATTTGGAGAATGAATTTGGAGAAAGGGTTGGGAAAATGAGAAGGGATAGGATAGGACGGATAGAATAGGGTTACTATTTCTCGTAAGTGTTTGTAATGGCATAGAGGATAGACGTCATCATTCTATATTGCTATCCGTTTTCTAAGTTGTTACTTATCTCAGAGATTTTTCATTTTAAATTTGATTTCATGCATTGTTTTATAGTATCCCAAGGTTATTTAATCTCCAATAACGTCGGTGTTTTTACTATCAACTCGCGTTCGTGTGGTCGCGAGTTCAAATGCTCGGCTTGTACCACTGAATTTTTACTTAAGTACGGATTTTACAAACAAAGTCTCTAGCTCGGCGGTGAGGGAAAACGTTGTAAGGAAACATTCTGATTACTAATCACCACTTGGCTCGCGTGGTGGACTCTGGCCCGGAAACATCCGGAAGTAGTGATTTACTGGGAGAGGCCTGTGCCCCGCAGTGGGACATTGTAGGCTGATATCGATAAGCTATTTAATTGTATTTTTTATCAGTTAAATACCCTATTGTGTCTGTATGTATGGGCTTCGGACCGAAAGATATATCCATTCCTAATTGAATTATATAGACAGAAAAATATATTTCTATAAATTAATCCGTCTAATAACTTATCGTGACGTTTAAAAAATCTAAAGTTAAATCCGCAGGTTTCATTACATGGTATACAAACTCTGTAAACAGTTTTATGCATAACATAATCAGAAACGTACAAGCCAGTACATCTCCATTAGACATTCATCTGCCGACGTTCGCCGTGTCGCCCATACTTTGTACCGGCTATTACGTATCGATAAGTCTCCTATCGCAAATTTCACGTATAGCAGTCTCGCTCACTCTCATAAGCAAACAAATGTACGATAAGTAATCACCCGTTCATTGGCAATTTGATACATGGTGGACCGTACAGTAACAACGCCCATGGATGTCCGGCCGATGTACGATGATGTTTTCATTTCGAAATTTATGAACTTGCAGTTCTGCTGCAACTGTCGTATATCCGCCATATTGTTTTATTGCGAGCGCGGTTTTGATAGTGAGCAATTTTCTGGAACAGCTTTATTTTCTAGCTGCGTACGGCGTGCAAATGTGAAATGGGCTTTATTAAATGGTCAATATGGTTGAAATTCGAATGGAGTTTGATGTCGAAAGTGAAAAGTCGTTCGGTGTTGGTGGTCGCTCAGGCCCCGAGGCGTGTTCCCACGGGTATCGCTCGCGTTGGAAAATTTATGTTTATGAACTGAGAAATCTGTCATAAGGGATACGAATGGCGTGGCTGAATCTGAAATAGCGTGAATAATTTTTCAAGCTAAAAGTTTCTTGCATTCCGAAACTGCAACGCGATTTTCTTTTAACGCGTCTTGTTGAGAACTCACAGAAACAGATTGATAAATTGAGGAGTTTAGGATCAAATCGTTACATATGCAGATTTACATTTTTACAATTTTTTTTTATATTTATTTTATAGTGGGCGGACGAGCAAGCGGTCCCACGTGATGGTAAGTGTTACCGCCGCCCATGGACACCTGTAACACCAGGGGGTATGCGGGCGCGCCGCCGACCTTGCAAAATCCTATTCACAGCTCTCTTGAAGAAGCCCATATCGTAGCTTAATGGAAAGACCTCTTGAGGTAATTCGTTCCACAGCCTGCGGGTTCGTGGTATAAAGTAATTTTTGGACCGAACAGTGCGCGACACCTCCGTATCGAAGAAATGCAGATGGACCGCACTTCTGTGACGGGAGGTGCGGTTATAGAAACCCGAAGTGAGAATTATTTTAATCAATTCTTCAGAGCATTCTCCATCGTACAGACGGTAGAACACACAGAGAGACGCAACGTCTCTCCAACTGCTGAGGGATTCTAAACCGCCCGGGAGAGTGGGATCATCGACAATACGAACAGCACGTCGTTTGATGGAGTCAAATGGGTCCAATTGGTATATCGGTGCGCCGGCCCAGAGATGAGAGCAATACTCCATATGGGGCCTCACTTGAACTTTGTAAAGCATAAGGAGTTGCCCAGGGGTGAAGTACCGCTTCGCTCTGTTCAGCACACCGAGCTTTTTGGAGGCTATTAAACCGAAATATGTCGATTTATTTAAAATGTCACCATTTGACACAAACTTGTGTTATTGATCACTCTTTCTACTGAATTAGAATACAGCTTCTATTGAAGCTTATATTAAATTTTGGGTTTAATGTTACCTCCTCAATTGTATAATAATAAATAATAAAGTTAATTAATCGGAAGGTGTCACTTGTCAGTTTATTGTGCCCTGCGGTGGAACTAAGAAAGCTTAAAATTTAATAATTTAATGTCAATTAAGATGAGGCATTCTTTCTTCCGTACATTTGCGTAGATATTTGCATTTCCGATTGGATTACAATTATTTATATTTTAATGGATAATAATAATACAATATTACAATTTATATTTTACAATTGGATTAAAATATAGCTTTATGGGCAGAACTTAGAAATTATCATCATTAAAATATAGCGTTATGTGCAGAACTTAGTAATTATCCTCGTTAAAATATAGCTTTATTGGCAGAACTTAGTAATTATCACCCTTAAAATATAGCTTTATGGGCAGAACTTAGTAATTATCATCGTTAAAATATAGCTTTATGGGCAAAACTTAGTAATTATCATCGTTAAAATATAGCTTTATGGGCAGAACTTAGTAATTATCATCATTAAAATATAGCGTTATGTGCAGAACTTAGTAATTATCCTCGTTAAAATATAGCTTTATTGGCAGAACTTAGTAATTATCACCCTTAAAATATAGCTTTATGGGCAGAACTTAGTAATTATCATCGTTAAAATATAGCTTTATGGGCAGAACTTAGTAATTATCATCGTTAAAATATAGCTTTATGGGCCGAACTTAGTAATTATCATCGTTAAAATATAGCTTTATGGGCAGAACTTAGTAATTATCATCGTTAAAATATAGCTTTATGGGCAGAACTTAGTAATTATCCTCGTTAAAATATAGCTTTATTGGCAGAACTTAGTAATTATCATAGTTAAAATATAGCTTTATGGGCAGAACTTAGTAATTATCATCGTTAAAATATAGCTTTATGGGCAGAACTTAGTAATTATCCTCGTTAAAATATAGCTTTATGGGCAGAACTTAGTAATTATCATCGTTAAAATATAGCTTTATGGGCAGAACTTAGTATGTATCATCATTAATTTGTTCATATCATTGATTAGATCCATTAAAAGATTCTGAAAGTCGATAGTGCATGCCTATTCTTCGACATTTATACCTTACACGTTTCGAATCGAGAGATGATGGCTTTCCCAAACAGACTCGATATACCGGACGGTAGTATCGCAACGCGATAATTGATCTTGAACTTTAACCGCACTGTGATAATCGTCGCTGTAAGATTTCATGCGGTACAATACAAAATGTTAACTATACCGCATTACCGCGTTGCGATATTACTGGCTGGTATATCGCACCTGTGTAGGAGAGCCTTTATGCTCGGCAGTGTGTCTATACCGTTGTAACCTCAGCCCTGTGAATTCAGTAGAATGGTCTCATCTAGTGTGATACTTAGTCCGAACACGAAGAAAATATTTCTGTTTTGACATTCATATCTACTATTACTTGAACGATGAATGGTTGCAACAAATAATGTAAAAGTTAGTTAAACAGATACTTAACAGCTAAAATACATAGGATTACATCACAGAACATAAAAACAAGTTCTATGATCTGTGGTGGGTTATATCAAAGGCTTATTTAGCTAATACAAGGTGTCACTAAGTTAACTGATCGACTCTATCGGTTTCTACAGTAGTACAGTAGGTTTATTTTTCAAAATTTATTGTAAGTAGGGTATATATATATATATATATATCTATTTGGTTTTTTGTCTGGAACTCGAGAAGTGAAGTTGAGTTTTTGTTTGATTATTTAAAAAAAATGTGTATTTGGCGTTTTGTGATATTAAACTGCAAAACTGTTTCTTGTGCGTGGTAGACTCTTTATTTACAACTAGGTCTTATCAATGTTATTTAAATCACATTTTCTTCTGCCATAAAACAAATGGAATTTTATGTTTTGCAACCAAATGTAATATATAATTTTGAAATTGTTTTGGTATTACTAAGCTGACCGATGTTCCGATATGCTCACGAAATGGTTCTTCACAATTTGTATTTTGACTTTAACGTGTCCGAGAAGTAAGTAATTTATCGCTTGTCTATATCTATAGTAATATAATAAAGAGGTAAAATTGTGTGTTTGTAGGTATGTTGGGGGTAATCTCCGGAACTACTGAACCGATTTCAAAAATCCTTTCACAAATAGGAAGCTACATTATCCGTGTCTAATATAGGCTATATTTTATTTTGAAATTTTGAAAAAAAAATTTGAAAAAAAAATACTTTTAAACCGAAGCGAAGCGAGGGCGGGTCGCTAGTATATTATACAACGAGTCACTGAAATAACATAAAACCTGAAAAGAGGTTGTTTAATATCGAGAGGCTCGTGCGGCTGCGCGCCGGCGCGGGCGCGGGCGCCCCGGCGCGGGACCCAGGTCTCAGCAATGATCACTACGAGCGTTTTAGACCAGACAACAAAACCTTACATGTTTGTAACTTATAATTTATTCTTTAAAATAATGTTATTTTCGCTAGAACGGTTTTACGTTTTAAACTGGGTGACATGTTTCAAGTTTTGCGTTATTTTGGCGGCAGCCTCCGCAGTACCCCGCAACTTCATTCGCGTACAAATTAGAAGTTATGTGATTAGCCTGATTCCCGTGGGAACTTTATAATAGATTTGGATAAAAAGTAGTACCCTAAATGTTTTTACCCTGCATATGAGTTCTTTCTAACTGTGCTGAGTTTTATTGAAATTCATCCAGTGGTTTTTTGTGATGTGCGTTCAGAGAGACAGACGGACAGACAAATTCCAAAAAATGTTGTATAGGGCTGTGTGAATATCGCCAACAATTCTAAATTTTCATTTAACAGTTGCTACGGCGATACCATTCAGTCTTTTTTTTTCTCTTTTCTCTAAAGAACTTTCTCTTGTCAATGTCTTGTATTATGTTTTAAGCAATTTCATTTATAGTGATAATTCATTGTTGTATGTAATTAGTGTACGTAGGTATTGTATTATACGTTTTTATTGATCGTACGATGCACCGCCCTACTCATTTCTGTTTAACCATATGTTGACTGGCAGAGAATGCCAGCAGGCATTGAGTCCACCTTTTGTACAATGCTTATTTTTGCACTAAAGTTTAAATAAGTAGGTAAATAAACAATTCAAGTGGCTTCCAATTCGTCGTTGTTAAGATGCTCATACGCTAACCATTTCAACACTTTCGCATCTTTCGGATTGTATCTTTGACTTTCGTTTTTCAAATAATCTCTTTAAAAGTCCTGTTCATTCTTCTAATTTCCATTTCTTCACTGACAAGTGACATTGCACTTATTTTCTGGCAAATTATAAAAACTTGTAAAAGAATGTCTTCTTTCATAAAGTCATGGTTCCCTCATACCTAACAATTTATTTTTCCTTCTTTTGGTAGGGGAAGGGTGCACGTGAAATCCCACAGCCGCTGGGCGCACTCTACTGGCCACGTTACTACTCTCTCACATAATACTACAGCATTGTGTTCTGTTCGTCCAATGCACGTACGCCTTTTGATAGTGAGTGAAGTATGCCAGAGTCCATTCGCATCCTATCTTTTTTTATCCCTGATCATTTTCCCAACAATTTCTAAAAGTTGTTTCCCAAATCTCTAAAGGCAAGCAACGCATCTAGGGGTGTTTCAACTTTTGTCATTCTGGACTAACGTTGATGCATCGTCGGTGTGTAAGGGTGACAGTATCTACTTACCAGCTGGACTGTCTGCTTGTTTACCGCATTCTTCCTATAAAAACATTCCTCTTTAATAATATTCTTTAGTTCATTATTCATTACCATCCAACCACTTTTAGATAAAATTTATTATTCAACAGAAGTTCGACTCGCCTTCATGAAATACGGCTCAATCCGTAGCAGCTTGGGAACAGACTTCGATAAAAGCCAGGGCTTCTCTTTTGATACACAGGAAATTATAAAATTCAAGATCTGGCCAAATGGACAGGTGCCCTACTACATCGACGACTTTTCATTCGGTAACAGTTTAAATCATCTTATCTTCTGTTGAAGTTACTGTTTACATTTGTTTACGAGATGATACGAAGTGTTCAGTGGATAATTATTTAAGGAAATTCTCCATCTTGATAAAATAATCGCAACACAAGCAGTGGAACACGCCAGTAATGGGACAGGTATACATGTTAGAAAGCAACACACATCCAATTACGTAGCTTATCTGCATCTCCATGCAATGTTCTATATTGGTGAGGGAGTAAGAACGACCAACAAAAACCACGGGAAATCTTATACAGTGGTAGGCGACTAATCGAAAACTAGGATCAGAGGAACAATCGCAGTTATCTGGAATTGCTTGCTTCGGAGAACAGCTAGTAACATAGATAAAAGTAAGTAAATCAGGATGATTTACTCGTAATTAGGAAATTGTATACGCAAAATTGGTATCTTGATTGATGCCAATTTTGCTCAATGTGATTGAATGGCTTGCTTCACAGCTATATATTCCTTAATAAATTTTCTTGGATTGCGATACATTTATCTTAGCATCAAAAGGAATTTCGACAATGTTCTTTTGCTGCAAGCCACAGGCGACTAGTGACACTCGTCTGTGAAAACGTATCCATGGAATTCTTTCCTATTTTCATTTTTATAGAAGCAAGGTGGCTTATGAGTGCAAAGAGTCCACCAGTAAAATGGGATATCCCTTATCGGGACAGTATCAATTGGATAGGCACCCCTAACATCAGTGAGATACTCTCTAGGCTATTGACTCAAGACTATAGTGCTGTAATGTCTAATTTGCGTGTGGGGAGGAAACGGTGGGTCGATATGAACTAATTTTCATTACATTTCCGTTCTGCCTCACTGGTGGGGCAGACAGGAATCAACAATCATTAATATTTTTTTAAAGACAAAGTTCTGCGGGACAGAATCCGTATCTTCCTAGAGGGGGTAAACGGCTTCAACTCTGTAGAATTCTTGGAGCTACCAGCTCCACCTAGCGACGACAATGTTAGATGGGTTCTCTTCATCAATCGACGTGGTCAGTTGGGCTGTGCTGATCACACCACGGAAGACTTTACCAATGAAGGCGTGCAGGTATTATAGCAAGATATTTTTTTTTAAATCTATAATTTATTGGAATAAACAATCTATACGACAGCGACTACAACAACAAAGTCACCCGAAGTGGCGTCCTATCTGATGTGATAAGTGATTACCATCATTCATGTACATGTGCAACACCAGAGGGATGCGGGTGCACTGCCGACTTTTTAAGATCCTGATCCCATCAAGTAGTCCACTCGGGGTTTATAAGGTTACAACTCATAGATTTTTATTATCATAGATTCAAAAATATTAATATTTATGTACCTAAACATTAAAAAAAAATAAGACGGAAAACAAACAAAAAATAGCCAAAAAATATGTTTTATTTTATCTCATTTTTATACCATTGTTTCATATTTCAAAAATTAATATCTTTTGAACATATATTTTACGTACTCATTACCTAAAATGCTTGTCAAACATAACAAGTTTATTTTGTTTAATATTTAGCTATCAATGTCCACAGAAAGTAGTCCTTGGATACGACTGCATGACATCTGATAATGGGCTGGCAGAGGCCATCCTAGCGGTGCTAGGTGTCCCACCACAGCACAGGGCACCCGACAGAGATAACTACATTACCGTACAACTGGACAATGTTATACCTGGTAGGGTATACGTATACCTATAGCTCTTAAGATTTTCGCGGTTTTCATATATTTTATTTTTATATTAATGGAGGCAGACGGCCGAGCGGGCTACATGATGACATATGGTCGTAAGTGCATGTATATGGCTACCGCCGCCCATGGACACCTGCAACACCCATGCGTTTATTCAGTCCTATTCACTGCTTTCTTGAAGAACCCCATGTCGTAGCATAAGGGGAAGGCCTCTCAAAGACCTCCACAACCTACGGGTTCGCGACAAAAAGCAATTGTTAGACCGTACAGTGCGCAAAATCTCCGTAAAAGCGGATGCAGCGCACTTCTATGATGAGCGGTGCGGTTGTAAAAACCTTAGGTGGGAGTCATAACGAATAGTTCTTCGGAGCATTCCCCATTATACAGATCGTTATAATAGATATTTATCCATTTAATGCCGTGTCGTGTCGGACGGCTATAGAATAGCACTGACCTATCTCTTCCCGTGGGTGTCGTAAAAAGCGACTAAGGGATAACATAACGGCTACAACAAGCCCTGAGGAACTTTACCACGTCTAAAAGAGTGGACAAGATAACGTGCATGTGGAGGGCTATATCCAGCAGTGGATTCTGAAAGGGTTATGGTTATCTATTAACCGATGGGGGTTGAGATGGGTTCCGAGTTCTCAAATGGAGGCCACATACCAATCTACAAGGCTCGCCACATACAATACATCTACCCACATACATCGCTAGCGCGCATGATCCTCGTATCTTTCATCCAGCTACTGCCGAACTTCTTCAAGTCGTCTCTCCACTCGGTCGGTAGACGTTCTATATTGCGCTTCTCAGTACGCGGTCTCTATTCAAGGGCGCGTCTAAACACATCGAAGTTTTTATTTTGTTTTGTCTTCTGTTTTAGATAAAAAATATTTGTTTAAATCCTTGCAAAACAATGAATGGTTGTTTCACGACCTTCCATACGATTTTGCCAGCGCAGGACACTACAACTGGCACAAACACACTGTTAATGGTGCAGCCACTATTGTGCCAAAGGTAAACATTTCTACCAACACTAACATTTGCCAGTAATGGTGGAGCCACTATTGTACCAAAGGTGCAATTCCTACCAATTTTAGAATTTGCCAGTAATGGTGGAGCCACAATTGTACCAAAGGTAAGATTTCTACTGACATTAAAATTTGCCAGTAACGGTGGAGCCAATATTGTACCACAGGTAAAATTTCTACAAACAAGCGTTACTAGCATTTACAAGCGGCTTCGCTTGTTTGAAAACAATCGGGAAAATTGTTAACAAATGTATATGTAACAATGCCTTAATTTACGGTGTGAAATTTATAATTTTTTTAAGTCATAATTATGTAAACGGTTTGACCACGATTTTTGATTAGTTCTCTGTATAGCCGATATTTTTGTACAGTTAAATGAATCTTGGTCACGGTGAGACTTCAGAAGTCATGTTTAGATTTATTCCTGTATTATTTTAATAGTTACTGAACTGACTTTGTTTATTGAAACAAGTTCTCTTCTTATATCGTGGCTAAGGCTGTGTTGCTTACATCACGGCAGATATTACCCACGAAGGTGTTCAGATACTTGCAAAACTTGTACCTTCTCATTTCCCCTCAAATCCATTTTTACATCAACAAAGGTAGTCAGCGCAACCACAACTACAAAGGTACATCAACAAGTTTGTCGTTCTGGACTAATGTTGGCATGTACCGCAGGTGTCGACGGGCGACAGTGTCCACTTACCACCAGGTGGACTGTATGCTAGTTTGCCACATTCTTTCTATAAAAAAAAACATTCTTTCGTCATCTCCGTTGATCTACAATATCGTCAGTTGTTTTGCTAGTATATTTTTCAGGCCTAGGTGTGTATACACGTACGAAGCCGTAGCAAGGGAAACCGAGACCTCATTTAGTATAATATTTATGTACTGTTTCTTTATTTTGCTCCACTATGTTAATTGTTGGATCAATATTTTAGTATTTATGATAAAAGATGATTGTTTTTAGTATTTATGATAAAAGATGATCTTTTTGTCGCTCTCAATTAAGTTTAACCAAAAACAATGTTTATGGTTTTCTAATTATCAAACAGTTTATTGTCAAATCAATAGTTTGAATGCAAAGAATCTATTGACCAAATCTATTGCATTCGATAAAAATAAAACAAACTATTCAAGCATGTTCATATATATTTTTATTTCAGGAGCCTGTAAATGTTACTGTGGGTGAAGACAACAGCTTCAGTTCTGTCGATATAGTGAAAATAAAAATGCTTTACAGTTATGTATCCAGTAAAAAAGATTTATACGCGCCAGAATGCTTTCAGCTATTTGAAGCGGGTAGTAATTTCAGTTTGTACCAACCCAACAGCAAAAGTGATGATGATACGGTACGACCTTTGAACAAACCTAGTAACTATCTCAACACTGAAGATAACACAATTCAGGTAAATGAAGGGCATGGTGTTGTACGAACCCTAAAGGGCTCCGTACATGTTAAAGGTCGTAGTAAAGACACAACTGTTAATAGTAATGTAAATAAAAAAAATCGTTTTCAAGTCAATCCCTCCATCAAAATTAAAGTCAACAAAAAATCAACTACAACAAAGAGATATAAAGAGCCAACAATTCGTAGCAGGGTTCAAAATAAGAGAAAGTTAAAACGAATGTTTTCAACGTTTAACTACTACTAATAAGTACTCCAAGACATAAGGATCGAGAAGTAAACATACCAGATATAGGTACGCGTAGAGGATGAAGATTAAAAAATAAGAACTATATTGAGTTGAAAGCCTTTTTTATTTGTATATATCTCCTTCTATACGATTAATCGGTAGAAGCAGTTGCACATTCGACTTACATTCATGAGATTATGAGTTCGAACTTGACCTGTACCACTCAGGTTATTACGAGGTACCGACTAACTGGGAAGGGCGTTGTTGTATCCTACATCCTACATGCCCAGTTATGTAGGATCAGCTTCATGTAGCTACATGTAGGATGTAGTGGCCGAGTAACCGAAGGCTGCTGGAGAGACCCAAGAACGTGTATCGGGAGTGAACGGCAGTTTACAAATAACAGTTTATAAATCTCATTCATTCTGATTCCATAATAAGAAGCAAAATGAAATCTCTTAGGGTAATGAAATCTTATTCTACTATCTATTTTTAACCCACCCAATTCCATTTTATCCCATCAAAAAGAGAAGGAAATTCTTCATTTTGTTATCACTTGGTCAATATTCTATCCTTCGCAATGTTTTTTCTTATTCTTGACTTCTATGTCTGCAAAAGACAGCGCATCTGTAAAATTTCGTTATTTGTGACTGTTATTTGTTATTTGTGTATAAATTGGCATGTATTGCAGATATTTTATTGACGGCGGTGTCCACTTAAGGATGGTGTCCACCAAGTAAGGATCTACTCGTTTACCATCTCTAAAGAGTTGTGTTCATACGTCGTCGTGCGACTTTACGGATGGTAGACCGAGCGGCTAGCCGTACGACCTAGCTGCAAGGAATGTGTGGGCAGGGGGGTGAATAATAAATAACGCCACACCTGTGTATTACACGTGTAATATGTGTATGTATAATATCCATCAATGCGCGCTGAACCCTTGTAGTGCATGATTAAATAACAATCAGTAAAATTTAAATTAAAATATCTTGTAGAATTGAGTTAAAGGGCTTCGAAGCCGCAAGTTAGAAAAGGCCCGCGCTTCTTTGTTTTTAACTTCTTTAATAAAGTTGTGCATTTTCAAGCATTTGTGACTAACAGAGATATCGTATAAACAGTAGGCAGCGCACCCGCATACACTCTAGTGTTGCAGGTGTCCATGGCCGGTGGTAGCCACTTACCATCACGTGGAACACACCGTCTGCTTCTTCCACTATAAAAAAGGCGCGAACTTCAATTACTGTCAACTACCATATTATAACTCTAACTAAGCCCTCTTGTAATTGCTACTCTCTGCAGTAGGTTGGTTTTTTTTTTATGTACGTAGACGGCAGACGAGCATACAGTCCACCTGATGGTAAGTGGATACTGTCGCCCATAGACATCCGGGATACATGCCAACATTAGTCCAAAATGACAAATGTTGGCACGCCGGATGCGCTGCTTACCTTTGGAGATATAGGAATGGATTTGGAGAAAGGGTTGGGAAAATGGGAAGGGATAGGATGGGATGGGAATGGGCTCTGGCACATCTCACTCACTACCGAAACACGTACGTACATTGGGGAAATACGATAAAGTGGGAAATGCAATACATTTCAAGGTAGTCTTCTGTGAGAGAGGGGTAACGTGGCCAGTCGAGCGCGCCCAGCGGCTGTTGGATTGCAGCGTGCACTCTCCCCCACAAACACATCGTTACAGAGTGACATCGAATCGATACTATTAGATCATAATTAATACCATACCATCGGTCTATGTCTCTCCCCCGCTGGACATAGGCCTCTCCCAAACCTCGCCAACCACACACGATCCTTGGCTCTTCTCATCCAATCACCACCGGCAAATTTCTTTAAGTCGTCGCTCCACCTGGCCGGAGGGCATCCTACATTCCATTCGAGGACTCGATTATCGGTCCTGCGGCAAATATGACTTGCCCAGTGCCATTTGAACCTGCCGATTCAACGAGCTATGTCGGTGACTTTGTTTCTTTGTCGAAAGTCTTCGTTTCGGATCGCAAAGAAACATCCGAGCATAATCCTTTCTATAGATCGCTGAGTGACCTTGAACTTATGTATCAGGCCTACCGTTAGAGGCCACGTTTCGCCACCATACGTCATATCCGTCCCGGTACGTGGCCTCAATTCGTGGACTCGTCTACCACATTGATTGTCGGTCCTACCACTTAATTGCTACTTCAGTATACTGATTCTATGAGCTATGTCGGTGACTTTAGTTCTTTGGGGCATCTCATCGTTGTGGATCTTAATTAAAAATAGATTGTTAATTAATAAAAACATTTATTTGTATATCACATCAGAACATCAGAGACACGTTTGTATCTCCCGCTTAACGTAACATGTTTCGCATACGACTTCACAGCACCATTTAAATTGGCAATTACAATTTTCCCTTTCTGTGACTGTTGCCTGAACGAACTTCCTCCTGCAACACAGTTGGTCGCAGCTGTCGGTTCCTGCCGCGCTGACGTTGCACTGTCGCCCTTGAGTTCCGAGAGAACCAGTCTTTAAGTTCGGACTGCAGAAGTCTGGAGACTCTTCTGAATAGATGATGTCTTTCTTGCCAGGTCTTTTGATATTGGGGCTCTCTGGCATAAAGCTGTCGCCGTCATTGCTTGCGATTACCTGACAACATACAATCATAATGTGTGACGACATTTCCACTAATTTCAAGGCTTATATTTGTTTAAATATATGTGTTTTAAAATTAGTATTTTTGCTGCTTGAATAAAATACTAAATCATGATCAGCAATATAACCTGTTTTTGAATAACTAAAGTAAATAATAAAGCATTAAGTCCGTCTTTTGTCACTTTGTGCAATCAACACCAAGTCTACGTGTTTATCAATTTAAACTGGTCAAATTTAACACTTAAAGTTAAGACTCGTTTAAATAGATAAATATTTGTGAAAAACGCGAAGATCTCAAGTCTACGTTATTGAAATCAAAGAATCTAAATATAACCCAACCCACCTTTAAATGTGTTACCATCGATTTGCTGACCATTCAGTATTTAATACTGCTCATTTTAAAAAAAATACATTTATGTTGATTTCTTTCCTTTCAATATGAATAACCTTATGGGACCATAATGTTGGTGTAGAATTATTTATTTAACAAACTTTATGGTCGTTGTCGTACAAAAGGCGAGCTTAATGCCCTAAGGTATTCTCAACCAGCTAACCTTTGGGTTAATCAGAGAGATCATTGGGAGATGCGATAATTATCGATAAGAATTTCTAACTTTAAATTTCGCTGTGGGACAAGCGACATACAACTTACCTTAAAATGTAGATCACAGTATATTTAATAATTAAGGTATTGAAAGTAAAGTGTGCGTCGCTTATCCCATTTCTCCTTTCCACCGTGAATTTGTAAAAATTTCACGTCATTGAATTCAGAATTATGAATTATTTTCATACTTCCGGAATAGTCAAAACACTCGCCGTATAAATGTGTATTAAAGGTATTATCACATCATTTTAGTTCTTACCTTAGCAGCACCTTCAAATCTGTCCCGGAGTTTGTCACCAACTTCTCTAAACGTGGGCATTCTCCACCAGCAGGTCCGAAGTGTGCATGACCCCGAGAGCCCGTGGCACTTGCATTCCACCTTCATATTATTCTTTATTGCCTAAAATATATGGATTGAGTCTGTCTTTGAAATACAGTGTAAAAATTTTGCTTTTTAGACAAGTATATTATGATACTCTCCTAAGAAAAAACGGCACAAGTGCATTTTGCCTACATTCGTGAAAAATGCAAAAAATTGTGTAAAAATTTATTTAATAAATTCAAATTGTTTATTTGTATTAAACGTATATGATACAAATTGTAATGAGATCCGATTCCCAACATAGAAAAAAATGGCGTGTTGGGAGCCTACTGGCTTCCAACACACAGATTTTTCCCCAAAATAAATGTCCTAGTTTAATACAGGTTCCATTTTTGTTTTATTATGAACATGGAATGTTAACATATTTTCTAAAAATGCGCGTGTTAGAGATAAACCCAAAACGTAAAGTTTTGGATAAACAACTATGTTTTTGAATAATCTTTGTTTATTTTTAATTTCCATATGTAATGTTACTATAATATAATGTTATATGTTATTTTCGTTAAAAATGTTACCTACTTAATACCTTTTCTTTTTAGCAGCACAGGTTGATATCTGCTTGTTCTAACACGAGATTCATAGTCATGATTGACTATGAATCTCGTGTTGCTCAACTAAAGCACGCCTTTTCTAAGACTAAGTTAGCAGTGAATGGAATATAGACAAGAAATTCGCGTGCTTGATGAATAAAGAAATTGAAACAAACACGTTTACTAGTCCCTATTGAGATTGCAAAAATAAATAAAATAATAATAATTTATGGTCTCAAACAGTACGAAAAGAAAAAATTCTGGGCGTCACTTATTTCTGGGGCGAGTTAACAAGATTTAATATTTTAACAAGACGGTTAACAAGGTTTGGGCCAGTGGGTGGAAAAGCAAGGACAAGCTTGGCGAGCACTAACTCAGGGCAGGCAGGCATGGGGAGGACTTCTTCTCCTTTGCCACCGCCGTATATCGTAATCCCATCTGGAGACGGGATTGAGGATCTTAGTTTAACCGCGTGAATCGCGAGGAAGACAAAACGTCTATGAAGCATCCTCCGGCTGTAAGGGCACCAGTCGTTGGTGGCCAGCCCTGAGATGTCGGCCGGCTTCCCAGTGGTATTAGGGTTATCCAGGCACAGGAGCACTGCCGGGTTGTACGGTGTATTTCCCCCATCTGTATATACGGACGGCAAACATCTGTCCGGGGCCTGCACTAGCGGGCCGTCACCGCTGGGGTCACGGACGATTGCGAATAGCACTCCTACGAATAGTTACTCGTACATCAATTAGTCTTTTAATACAGTAGAAGAGCAAAAGACCGTGTGTAGTAGTGGAAGAGACCTATATTCAACAGTGGAGAAACACAGACTAGCGTTGTTAAAATGATCGCTGAAGACTCAAGTGTTGCCGAGATAAGTTAGTAAACCGTTTTAGACTCATATTTTTCACTTTATGGGTTTAAGACCATCAAATTAAAAAAAAACAAAACTATAAGACAATAAAAAACAAAGTAGCTTTTAACGCTAGTCTTTAAAGTTCATTAGCGCTCACTCAGCGCTCGGACGTCGAGCGCTTATCGATCGTTTTTACAACACTAAAACAGACTAATAGTATGGTAATACAAAAGGTTAGTTATTGTTGCAATTGTCTTCGAAGAAAAGTTTACTAACCAACCTCCCAGCATTGTGGTTGTGGAGTTTAATCAAGGTCTTTATGTCGCTTCGTTTCCTGTATCGGTTGTCCATGAATTCTCTTGACTTCTTGAGACCAAAACGCACGTTGTCACTACAGCCTCCCCATTGCCATCGGTCGGATGACACTGGGGCCGGGGGGAGGGACACTAAAGGCACCTTTCCGCGACGAGGTCTTGGTGCTCCCTGGATAAAACGAGTATTTTATAAGAGACAAGCAACTTATGTTATGAGTCACATTGAGAAAGGCCTATGTCCATCCAATGAATAGACAGAGATTGATAAAGAATACAACGAATTAAATCAATTCAGTTGTTTGTGAGTACCTACTCTTCTCACCTCACCTCTGAAGACTGTTGAGATTGGATTGCAAAGGTTCCTCATGTGCTTGCTTACTGAACTTACAGTCTCATGTGCGACACTGACTTCACAATTGGACCTCTTACCTTCATCGAAATACTGCGTGTAGAATGACTTGTAGAATGATTTTTTTTATATACACTAGTGGGCGGACGAGCAAGCGGTCCGACGTGATGGTAAGTGTTACCGCCGCCCATGGACACCTGCAACATCAGGAGATATGCGGGCGCGCCGCCGACCTTGCAAAATCCTATTCCTATCCTATGATGCGTGACTTCTTCGAATATTTAATCGACGGGCACTGAGTAAAATTTCAAAACATGGTAAAAGTCAATTCTTTACTTTACAGAAATATTACTTACTTACTTTTTTTGTAACTTGTCACTTACTTTTCATCTGCTATACCACTCGTCTGAGAAATTAGAAAAAAAACTAAATCTCTGTAAAAAATGCTGATAATATGTACTTACGAGTATAATAATAATAATTAATTAACAGTTTATGCAACAATGTAAAAATCTAATATCTGCAGTTACAATACTTTATTTAGCTGTCGTCGTTATCTATCAGCGTTTGCCTGTTTTGTCCGCTTAGAAGACAATTTTGTCCAAACGCAAAACCTTCTATATTTCCTACAACATTATTAGGACGATTTAGATCAATTATAAAATAAGCTCTCTTAATCACAAAGAAGACAAAAGACTAACAGAAAGACAGACAGAGGTACCTACTTCTTTATATATACGCATTTATAGAGATAACGAAGATTTTTTGGTAGAGGTTCCTTTTAAGGTACTTTTTTATAGAGAAGATGTACCTTTTCGCACGAACACTCGAGAAGTGATCCCGCGGTGCACGCTCTGGTGATGGAGTATGTGACACCAGCAGCTGTGATCGCATTCACGAAGCCCGTCTCTCTCGTATCTGCACAGAAAAAGTAGTTATATAGTAGTATTATAACCAGATGTCTCGCCGTCTTAGTTTACCGTCTCTAGCCGTCTTGCTAGAGGTTTCATGAGAATACTATAAACATGAGAATACTATAAAGTTAGAAGGAGATGCTAGTGGATTAGCGACTATAAAATCCGCGCATGCGATATTTAGAATATTTAAGAGAATACGTAAGACATTGGAACAATTGATCGTTGGAACACGTTAACATTAGCTGTAGCTAACAGTTTGCAGGCGCTGAGCTAAATCACATACATTGTTTTGTCATACAGAATATAAATATATAAATTACAGTACTACAAAGGTGACAACAAATACATCCAATAGTGTGTGTGTGTGTGGGAAAAGGAAAAATTTAAATAACACACAAAACAGCAAAGGATTTGTGTGATTTAATAATATTAATAAATGTACCTACATACATATCTATTGTTATTTTGATAAATTAAAATAAATAGAATAATTTACTTTATGATAGAATAATTTAAATTTTTCATTTAATTTATGATACATACGTAACAAATAGTAGGTACGTAATCGTAACAAAGCCGTGTCTGTATATAAAATTGCAATAAGTATAAGTTACGAACAGTGAAAAGCCAAAAAAGTATTTTTTATATCTATCTCAATGCACATTAGGCATAAAGTACTGAATGGATATTTGTTTTATTTATTTATGTAACATAATACAATCATTAAATGTAAAAACATTATACTGGTTGTAAAAAGTGTAAAATTTATATAAACTTGCTTTTTACAGTCTAATATAGTTTTGTAAAACATCAAAAGAGTGCATATGTAATTTTTGTACAATGATAATCATGCCGACATTAACTACGCAAAGTTTACAAATACGTTATATGATTTTAATCTATAAATATTTAAAACGAAAACATCAAGTGAAAATAATTAAATATATCTAAGGTTATATAATAAAAACAACATATATATAATATTTTGGATGTTTAACAGATAATAATATTACATTATTATTTTACAGTGCGGCTAGATCGAATTCGAAGCCGAAGTGCTAGGTTTTTTTTTTGAAATATATTAATGGAAATAGACTGGCAAACGGCTCACGTGATGGTAAGTGGCTACCGCCGACCATGTACACCTGCAACACCAAAAGGTATGCGGGCGCTGCTAGGCCTTGCAGAATCCTATTCACGGCTTTCTTGAAGAACCCCATGTCGTAGCATAAGGGGAAGACCTCACGAGGTAGTTCGTTGTCCAGCCTACGGTTCTCGGCAAAAAACTATTTTTAAACCGTACATTGCGCGACACCTCCGTATCAAGTAAATATCCAGGAAAGGAAAGTTGCTTTGACGTCATTCATCAGTGAAAACGCAGTGATGGGGCAGGCGATATCGATTGTATTAATCGATATACGGTAAGTTAAGTAAGCGAGTAGTGCCAATGGCAGATATTAGACTGTTATGGTGTGTAGGGATTTTTATCAAATAGATCTTTCGGGTCTGATTTAATATAAAATATTTTATTAGCGGTAATTTAATACGAGTTTGTAACTTTTTAAAATTAGTTTGAAGTGGCGTATTATAGGATATTTTTAGAACCCTATTTTGTATTACCTGTACTTTGTTGCAATTACTATTACACATAGCTTATACATTTAGGGTATTTTTTTAGCTAGATCCATAATAGAGTTCCCACGGTAATCACTCTAAAGTTCCGAAAGAAATAGCGGGTATCACTAGTACATAATAAACACGCTCTGTATAAATACTAACATAATAAACAGACTAGCATAGTACATAGTTAGCCGCTCAGTCGCAGGATTGGTCTGATATCAGTTAAATCGCGAAATGGCTGATAGTTTAGTCGCTTACAGTAAGCAGCTAACTGGTGGCCTATGTATATATATGTAGGTATATGTCACGTTGCTTGAACAAAGAACTTATAGTCGACGTGGACTTATTGAATTTGATTAAAATGTGCTATTTCAAAATTCGATTGTTTCAAAATTATATTCAAACGAAAACTTCTGCTAAAGCAATACATTTATTTTTCTCCTTATTATTCCTATACAATGTTTTTATTCTAATCTTTATAATGATATGTGTTACGATCTTAGAGGAAAGAATCCAATAAATACATTTTGAAGAGGGAATTGCCTTCTTTTTTTTATTTTTACATCAATAAATATTGGTTTCACGATTAGCTACGGTCATCATATACCTTGGGGCTTAGAAATTATATGCAAATGGTCGTGCTAAAGCACTCACTCAAACTATACAAAGTAAAGTTGTTGACCTAAAAATCAATATTCACACGGACATTGTAATAAACATCGATGAGCTTCACAAATCGAAGGTTCCAGTCATAAAATATTCGGTGTTGACATACAGTTTGTTAGAAATCGGAGCCTCACTTTCAAGAATATACTGGTATATTCGATGTCAATATGTCGATAAACTACGATTGAAAAACCATTTATTGGCTTGGAAATTTCCATTCACGTCTGCATCCGGGTGCAACGGATATATTAATCATGTATTCTCTTATTCTCGGTTTTTCATGGCCGTGTGTCACCTATAACAGGCGCTTGGCTATAACAATTAATAGCGGGTCAACCGATGTTGGATGAATATTCAGTCGGCATGAATAACGTGAAAATTTCTGCGCCAGTTGCAAGCTGAAGCCACGCTCAATGGCTAGGCTTTGAAATGATACTATGCAAGTCTTCTGCTGGATATAATCTTCTCTTAAGGTCCACCGTCAGATAGACCTCTTATACTTTTCTAATTTTTATCTCTATACCAACTACAGAGAATAAATAATTTTTTTCTGCCAAACTACATAGTATGTACAGGTAGTTTGTCGGCAGGGCTAGTGTCTTCATTAAAAATTTCCCACTGCTTGTTACATTTTTTTCTGCTTTAATTAGTTCTTCTCATCTCCTGTGGAATTAATTAATTTGTATTTTTCAATTTGTTACATTTGGGACTTGTAATTCAATCTACTCTTATTCTACACTAGCGACTCGCCTTTGGTTCGCTTCGGTTTGTAAAAGTTTGTAAATAAAATATAGCCTAGCCTATATTAGACACAGATAATGTAGCTTCCTATTTGTGAAAAAAATTTTGAAATCGGTTCAGTAGTTCCAGAGATTACCCCCAACATACCTACAAACACACAATTTTACCTCTTTATTATATTAGTATAGATAATCATTAATGTCAGCCTTTTAAACATCCCACTGCTGGGCGTAGGCTTCCTTTATTAAATCAATACGAGATTTCGAACCATAATCTACAACGCGGGCCCAGTGCAGACTATATAAGAATATGCTACAAATTTTTTTTCTATCCTGGAACATGTGAGTTTCCTCACGATGTTTCCCTCCACCGCTGACCTAATGAAAATTTTCAAATATGCGTTATCATAACCGTAACCGTAGGTGCCAGAAAGTCTCGTAAGAATACATATTTTTTAAAAGTTACGAAAGAAACATTTACGCGGAATAAAGTCAGAATGTCGGTACTTCTAAATACGGATACATTAGCGATACTGGAGATTCGTAAGCGATTCTTAGTCATAGATATCTGCATCATTGAGAAGATGCGCTATGAATTTGCAGTAGTGTTATCAAATAAGTTCTGAGCGCTCGGTGAAAACTCACAAACGTTTAAAACTATAACGCTCACAAGCGTTTAACGCTCCAATCTTAGAGGTTCTTTAGCGCTGACTCAGCGCTGGATCGTTGAGCGCACATCGCTCATTTTTAATACACTACCATGCAGATACATACACCGAACTTTCTTAAGATCGCCCGGTATTGTAACTCAACGGAAAACATTTTTATACAATCGTGATATCTAATATGAATGTAATAATAGAGTCGTTAATAAGCCGGTCATCTGATTTCAATTGTTGCGCGCACGCAGTTTAGATCCGTCACGGTCAGAGGGTTCCAATAATTGAGTACATTGCGTAGGAAATAAACCGCTCGACATTAGCCATTAGTGAACAACAGGACATGTACAATGACAGGTTTATAATGCGCACCATTGTCATAGTGAATGCAACTCATTAGTTCATTGCATCGAAGATGGTATAAGTACAAACGGCAAAATAGATAGGTCTACACGCAATGCTACCTTGTTCACAGATCAGACGCTTAACCAACGGAGCTATGGAAGCTATGAGTACCGTCAGTAAAATTTTGTCACAAATTCAGTGAATCAGTTAACGTCGTATCTATCTATGTGTTGTTGTACTTTGTGGGCAAGGCCAGTTGCATGCAAACTTATATTTCCTGCCGTGTGTACATGGGGACGAAAGCGTACGTAATGTTGGCGAATGGTATCGCTATGAGGTTTCTAAAATGACGGGTAGTAAACAGTGTGATGGCAGTAAAGAGTCATTCATTAAGTCTAGATTAGATAACTGCAGGGTTTGCGCAATGCGGTGGAGTTGACAGCAGATCGGCATCGGACGCGCCTATCGATCCCATGCTAATTGGGCTCGTATGCCGGGACGACGCCGTATCGTCGCCGCATTCCCGCCAACCCGCCACCCGTCCAAAGAGATACAGAGAAATTTATTGCACGAACAATTTATATAATTGACGTGCGACAAAAAAGCGAGAGTGCACACACATCCAACGCAGAATTCAGCCGTAATTACACCGCGTCACCGGCCGTTGTCGTCCCAATATTTTCATAGGCATTTTTATCAGGTAGCGTTTAAATTTCGTCGGACGTCGTCAAGGATTCGTCCTCTAGTGGAATTATGAGAGGAATGTCAATTTTCAGATATTTCGCTAGTCGTTTAGCGGATAAAAAAGGGGCATCGGAGGACCGAGGTGCGGCGGAGGCGAGGTGCATGGGAACAGGTCCGCCATGCGCGGATGCCGTGGACGCCAAGCTTTTTCTACTGTGGATGCTACGCTGTCGATAGGGCAGCACGGTCAACACTCGGCCGTCATTATAAATCCGTGGCGGTGAGCTCAGAGCAGAGCATTCCTCGCGGGCCGTTCGCGTTATGCGCTGTAATTATCACAAAACGCGGCCCCGACTCGCAAATACGTCGTTGGGAACGAGGGACATGACATTCTCATCACCGAACACCATTTTTTTTAACGTCTCCAGATTCGAAATATGTCCTACGTCGAACCACTCCCACGACGTCCGCTGATTATATTCGGGAGCTTCATGACGGTGAGGAGTTTTTGTGGCGGTCGCCGCGAGCGTCCGCGGAATTCTGGTATTCGTGTCCACTGAATTATTCAACGAAATTGTCGATCGATCAATAAAACCAATGGAATTAAATTGATTCACACTTGAAGGCTGTATGGCTTCCATAACGCGTCGAACGATAGTGTTTTTATATCTTCAAAATACTTGGAAGTCGTTCCGCCATTCACATCCAGTCAATCACAGGAGCACGTGCGACCGTCCTACGGACAGCTCATGAAAATGCTGGACTTTTCTCGTATTGGATAATTGGCAAGATACATTGTATGACCAAGTTCCTTCAGCAAATACGGTGCGCGTTCTAAGAACCAGTTTGTGCAGGAAATGTGTAATTAATATAAGTTGTAACTCGTTTCAACTCTGCGTAAACGTTTTTGCTTTTAAGTTGATCATAGATCACTAAAGATGTAGCTAATAGATGTCACAGTTGTCAATGTTGAAGTTTGATATCTTTACACAGAAAATTATAGGTGTTACATCACAGAACATGGATTTTATTTGGATACAAACTGTATAAATAGTAAAATTCTTGTATCATGGATCCAATTATGATGGTTCACTACTTCACATTTGCTATTGTAGTCTTAACAACGTTGTTTGATGAGGAAGATGAAAATTGCGAAGATACTAGAGACTTGAAGACAGACAACACGATGAAAAATGTTAGATGAAAATTAATAGAAACTAAAATTGTTTCCTTAACAACAACGAATTCAGGTCCACTGTGTGTGAGTAAAGTTGTCTAAAGTTTACAGCATATTTTTATTTATACGAGTCTTTGTCCGCGGATATACCCAAGTAGATTCTACCATCTAATTTATTTTCAGTTTTTATTTATAAAAAAGCAGCTTAGACGTTAATCCGAGTTCCTAGTCTTTTAATGAATCTAGCACATGATCAATAATTAAATAATATAATTAATTATTATAATAATTATAATTAATTATTCTGTGTAAAATTGATTGTGTATGGGTACGATTATTTTCTTTCTTTCTTTTTTATATCACTTGTGATGCATAGCCTACTTTTTCTGATCACATTTCCCTGTCGCAGATTGTCTGGCAGAGATTGCATAATTGTAATAAAACCGCCTATTGTTTTCTGTTGTTTCGTAGCTATAATTGCAAATTTCTTTATAAACAATAAAGATAATAATAAGTATTATTATCAGTTAAATTAATTTGTCAACCGATTAGGCCAGTTGGTTGTGTCTCCGTCCGACATGCATTTGTTTAAAGACAAATGTTTGTTCGAGTCTGGATGGTATGTACGTCTTGATGGATGATATGATGGTATCCTGTGATCAATTTCTAATTTAATGATAAATAACTTCTAATTATTAAATGTAAATTTCTAATTTTTCTTCTTTTAATTCTGTATTGCGCATAAGGGATGTTTTACAATAAGATAAATACGCAGCCTCCTTCTACAAAAAATGAAAAGACGTTTAGAAAGACTTTGATTAATATAATCCTCATTATAATAATACAGGTTTCTTCCTTGACTTTTGAAAATCGTCTCCTTGCGGAGTTTGGCGGGTATCATTGTGGAAATCTAACTTTAAAAACTGTTGATCGGTACAGAAATCTGGTAATGACTCTCGTGCTGGTGCCGTGTTGTTACAAAAAGTCGATTTAAATCCCTTAATGGATCCTGTCAATGAATCCTAGTGGACGGAGGGCGTCCGTAGGCGTTATAACCAGAAATTGCGTTCTATCAGGTCTTCAGCTTCCTTAGACTTTTCTTAAAACTTTAATAACTGTAAAAAATTCTAAATTTTAATGATAATAAAGATAAAATTTGATGACCGATTGCCCCGGTTGGTTAGTGCCCTTGCTTGTTATGAAAAAGGTCCTGGATTCAAATCCCAGTCACACATTCATTTCTTTAAAAAACAAATGGTTCACGACACAGGGAATTCTATGTGAGCAATAATAAGGTCTTCATTAAATAATTTTTCATATTCTTAGTGGTAACTCCTGTTCGTGTTCTGTACCAGTGTGGACTATGTTGGAGATTCGGAGATAGAAAAAAGATGAACACAATAGTAGCTAGTAGCTACTATCCAAAATAAAATTTTGTATTCCTCAAGTCAATCTCAGGCAGCCGTTATTATCAAGTGTGCCGTCCTCAAAAACTAATTACGGGCAAAATACACTTATTGCTAGAGCCAGTAATAAATAGATTGCTAGAGCCAGTATGAATAAATTTTGTTTTAATTTAGACATGTTTTGCACAAAAACCACACACCTTAACAAATCCATGGCAACTGATTATTTTGCTAAATTATAACTTTTTGCAATCTCTTGGTCTCTTCTAATTCTTCAGGTGTATTTTTCTTTAACTTCCATGTTGTTTAAGTGCATATTTGTTGGATATTTAAAATAGCTAGTCTAGTAATTTCTTTTTCAATTTATATTATATCAACAATATTTTTAACATGTCTGTAATATTCCTTAAAAATTAATAAAATAATAACACTCACAAATATTGGAATTTAAAGACCTGTATCTAAAATCGTACTCTGAGCTCTTTGTGGTTATATGAACTAATTAGCGACTGGCGTTTTTAGACTCATACTATATATATTATATCATTAGCGTAGATCTTTCTCTCAAGGGTAGCCAACACAAACGAACTTCCTGTTCCTCTTCACATCCACTATTAGGAGACTGGGGTGTAAGAAGGACGTCACAGCAATAGGAGTAGAATTTTAATGGCCTTTAAAATTCAGCCTCATAAGGTAAGTACCAATCACAACATTAATCACTTGCAATAACAACATAAATTATATCGATACAAAATACGAGTGAGAATGCCCCGAGGTAACGTCAAAATGTGGAGATAACGCGACGGCCGCCGCCAGATCATCTGCTACGCAGCCCATATGTGAAATTGCTGAGGATTTTGCAATTTTAATTTTATTTATAACGAGGTGGCTCGAGATGGAGGCTGAAAGCGGGAAAGACGCTGAGGAAATCTTAGAAAGTAAGCATAATATGTACCAGGTCAGTAAGAATTTTTGCTGTGAGCAATAATACACACCAACAACGAACTTGTCCCTATTTAGATTGATTTTATTTATTTTTTAAAAAGTGAAGGCAACCCGCAGTATTGAGAAATAAAAAAAATCTGGAATATGTGAATCCGCACTGGGCCTGCGAGGTGCATTATGACCCGAAATCTCCTAAGTGATTTATTAGGGGAGGCCTGTGCCCTGGCCTGCAGTGGAACGTTATAGGCCGTTAATTATTAGCACCTGTGAGATTATAACACCTGGAAGTTAAGAAGATTTGCTTCTTTAGTATTGTCTTGAAAAACTCATCACAGTTGATCAAACAAGAAGATCCCCATAATATAAAATGTATCAAATAATTGGTCTAATGCGATTTCAGAAGCTGTCAGAGTTCAAAAATCTAGACAGTGTCAGTGAAATGACAGTGATGAAATGACGAACAAATACTACATATATTGTCCGTGTGGATATATACCGTCTTCAGAATAACACCACCCCGACTAAACGATAACAAAGCGACTTATTGATAATAAAGCCACCAGCCCTGAGGAACTAAACTACCATTAAAAGGGTGGACTCGCCAACCCGTTAGGCCAGCGTGGCGTTTTACGGTAATACATCTCTCCACGTCCAGCGGTCGACGATGAAAAACCTGGTTACGGTACTACATTAATTGGTTGTCTTTACCGTTCACACTTCTAATGTTCATTGTCGTAGTTTAACTGCGACAGACTTCACGTGTAGTAAATGTGAACGAATCATTTACTAGGAACGGTGGCGTCGATAATATTTAGTTTATTTTAACTATACGTAAGAGGAGTCGTAGTAGGGTTGCATATGTTACGTGAAGACCTCAAAGGATACTTCACATGAACAATTTTTGATTTAAAACGCGACTGCTTTTCATTTGCATCGTCGCACAAATCGGCCGGACGTTCCTGCTAGAAACTGATAAACTGAAACTCGCTCCTCGATACAGATCGCAGTCGCATTCGCTCGTCTGAGGCGACTAAATTAACCGTTCACGCACTCCGTCCAGGAATTTTAGATTTGAGATGGATGCGAGAGGCGACGAGATCGCGACAACAGTTGCCCGCGCTTGTACCTACTGTTGAAATATCATGAGATGTTGGAGACGTTGAAGCGTATCAATGCCCGGTACAATTAACAGATGAGGCAGACCTTATTGGTTATCTCAGGCTGCATCCGAGCGACAACATACTGTAAATCCATTACGCCCTCCGATCAGATAGACCGGTGACTTCAAAGTGATGGTTCCTGAACTATTCCAACCAGCCCTTTCAGTATCCACTGCTGGACATGGGCCTACTCCTGAACATTGTCTCGTGCATGAGGGATGTAACGTCACGCTGGTCGAATGGGTTGGCGAGTCCACTTTTTTAGTTCCTCAGGCTACTATGAAAGCTCCTATAAGGCTAAACTATAAGAGCGGAAAATTGTTTGTGGTGGTGGACTTTGGAAGACTTATATCAAGGAATAGAGAGACACGTGTGTCTCTGACGTGACACGTGTGTCTCTGACGTGACACGTGACACGAGACACATTGTGCGTGTGTCTCTTTTTCCCATTTTTCCAACCCTTTTCCAATCCATTCCTAAATCTTCAAAGATGGGTAGTGCATGTGGAAGTGTGTCAACTTTTATCATTCTGGGCTGATGTTCACATGTATAGCGGATGGGTTATAATATCCACTTACCACCCGGTAGACTGACTGTTGTATCTGTTTCACTTCATTTATAAAAAAAAAATACTAATCAGCACAGGAAAGTCCAATTTTAGGATATTATTACAATTTTACCATTTATGATGTTTGTCACCATACCAACAAACTAAGTTCCAGCTGTGGATATATATTCACTATTGGATATATTACACCATTACGTCTGTTTTTTAAAAATAGTTGTGAATAGATTTGTATAATAAACATACTAATGTTGCAGGTTTCACGTTGCAGGTACAGAAACTCAGTAACATTGACATATAGTTTATAAGTAATATTCGATACTAGCTGTGCCCGCGACTTCGTACACGTGGAATTTTAGTTTTTAAACTCTAAATTGGGATATCTTTTCTTCCCGTTAGCCGTTTTCGATGAAACAAAGCCTATTCGAAGCGCCAAGCTAAGCTTAAGCTAACCTGTGCAACCTCCATGAAAATCCATTCAGTAGTTTTGGAGATTAGCGTGTTCGAACAGACAAACAGATAGACAGACAAAAAATTTCAAAATCGTCTTTTTGTATTCTGATACTCTTTCTTCATCGCCCCCAATAAATTTTTGGTAAGTAAATATATTCAATGTACAGACATGCTGGTTCTACAGTTTTATTATATGTAAGTATAGATAGTTATAGATACCATACAATATGAATCAAGTCATTCGCTGTACTTATTCAAAGACACTACTCGTTTCGTTTGGTATCGTATACTCAGTTGGAGGCTCCATTTAAAATGTACTCGTATTATGATTTAATCTCACCCTTGATAGCACAATTTAAGCTCGAGCGCGAAACTGAATTCCATCACGTAAGCAACATCATCCCCATTTCTTACAGGCTTGAGTGAAACATGCGATGTGATGTTTCCCGGCTGCCAAGTATCGTGTGTCGGACAAACTCGGGTGTCGTAAACATGTATGTCATACGCGCTACCTACGTGCTTGTACACCGACTCGCTCGTAAAATGGTCATAACACATTTTATTGCCATAATGTGACCTCTAAACAAACATGGAAAGCCGCGATAAACATCAGGAAATTGATTAGACCGAGTTGCTCGTCCATATACATATGCAGTTAGCAAAACGCTAATGTATATAAAACCATTGTATTCTCGCCCTTATTACTATCGAATTATAACGCTGACAGGTATAAGTCGCCCTGTTGCTGACTGTACCTACCAGATTTCCATTGTGAATCACTCGAGTAAATTAATCCTGCTGAAGTACCAGGACAGCATAAAAAGACGAGAGATGACTTCTTTAAACGTGGATCAGCTTCGAGGACAATACATCGGGTTGTCAGCGCGACCGCATCGGAATGTTTAAACGAACGCGAGCATTTTATCTCATCTGATTAATTCAAATATTTAGCGCAATAAATACGAGTTGGCGGGGGTGAGGGTGCGAGCGCCGGCCGGGGCGGAGCGGCTCGTAACGTTGTCGTGGCTGTCGGTGTGACGGCGGACGGCGCATGCGCGCAATTGCGTCAGTGTCACCGTGTCAGCGCAGGGCCATTGTGGGCCCTCTAGCCGATATATGAGCGTCGCGCGTTCGCCGCAGCCTGCACCTGATTTATCGACGTCCCTACGCGGGCTCCGACCGACGCGGGACGCGCTGTCGCCGCCCGAATAAAGCGTATTCTCACGCTACCGAACGCACGCGAACTCTCCCGTCTCGCACCCGTATTTAAACGGAACGATCGTTTCTCATTCCCTTCCCCCAGATATTTTACGTCGGGTAATACGATACGACACTGTCCGGCTCTTTCTGCAGTTTTCGCGTTCGTTTTTTCCCTCGGTCCGCTATTGTTCACTTGTCAATTTCTTTAGCTAATGCGAGTAAACGTCTCATTATGCGGCGCGGTGCGTCCGCGACGCGCATTGCGTGTTGTGACAGCAACCACCCACCGGAAGGGGCCGAGCGTCATTCAGCCGCGCACAAAACGCGAATACTTTATTCAACGAACGTCCGATGGCTAATTTGAATGGATTGCTCTCCTTTAATAGGAATAATTAGCTCTCTTAATGCATTTGCTGGCCGAATGAGGAAACATGTCTATTGGAGCGTATGCTTCGTGCAATCAGCTTTTGTTCTCCCAGTTTACGCCTAATTAACGCTTGTGAATTCAGCGGCACAGACGGATGCATCCGAGCCGGTGCTGGTTGCATCACCAGACCCGCTATTGCGACATGTATGCGGAGACACGTACAAACCTTTGAGTTACCGTAAACCTGTAATAAGGACAGGGACAGTTTTGCAATCAGTCAACTCGTTAACTGTCATACCGGCTCGTGAAACAACGCGACTGAACATCAACGGACCTGAATACCACTGCGAATAACGCCTTCTCTCATTTTCTCTCATTAAATAAAGCAAAAGAACATAAAGTTATCTTGACATTATAATTGCCAGGAATGACAGTTTGGAAACAAGTGAATTATCGCTGCTTTCAGTTCAGAAGTAGTTAGAGGGTATTGGAGCACTTCGGTTAATTTGGCAATGGAGGTTGTGACAAGTGTGAATTGTTCGTACTTTGCTCGCCTGTCACTTCTGACTGACATGACAGACGGCCCGATTCTCAAGATAGAAAAATAAAACTGGAATAACTCTGCAATCTACCTTGAAAGAAACAAAAGTATGGTTTACCGATTGTGCGTAAAGGAGAGGTTGAAATGTCAAGAGACTCGTATCTACCAGAAACCGACGGCCGCAAGATATTGTCTCCACCGACGACTTTGTGCTTTAGACGTCGATTACTGCTCGCAAACTTGATGTTTGACTTTCAAATAACTCACATGAGCTATTGTTTATTCCACCACGATTCAACTGACATTCACTGTATCGAGCACTTATAAATATGTAGTCATTCTTTATTTGGTGATCCGCAATCGTTTGTCAGGAACGTTTGAAGGGCCTCTAAGACATGAATAGCACAGCAGGTTCTGAGTATCGGGATAATTTTAACACTTTGTTATGTAAGCAATGAGGTGGCAGTAGTCGATATCGAGGGAAAAATAACGACCATTATCCAAATCGAGAGATCTAACGCTGGACATAAGAGTGAAGAGATTAGATACGAAATGCGCCCCGGATATTACACTATAATTAAGAACGTTTACGTGTTGAGGGCGCCAAATTTATCGCCGACTTTTTTGTCGATATGAAGCCGTTTTTGGGTATTTATGTGGGGGTCTGCGGGCATGTGTGAGGTCCGGCGGGTTCAGTAGTCAGGTTATCGTGTGGTAATCTTTATGGGCCCCCGCGGACTCCTCGCTGCGACCTGTCGACACTTAATGGCCGCTGAGATTAGTATGGGGTCTCGGACGGCCGATATTTTGGGTGCCCGTGTTTGTGGCTTTGTTTATAGCTTAATTAGGCTGTTTTGTTTAAGTGGAAATTGGTCTTGGCGTCGAGTCTAGCCAGATAAGGTGTCGAGGTATTTATGATTTGATATAGCAGCATTTTGGTTGTAGGACTTTATAGTGTTGTCGGTTTGTTTTGAATCAGTTTTATGTCACTGTTTTTATTGCCCGTTAAGTTTTATTCACAAACATAATACATTGATTTCATTGTATTATAATTTTAAAAGAGTTCAACATTTCTGAATGATAGCGTTTTAGTTTCATGAATAATAGCGACCCATAAATAACATATACGTAAATATACCAATATTATTTGCTTCTCTCATGAAGTATCAGCTAAAATATCGGCCAAAATACATAATTGTACATTCTAGATTGAGTGGACAATGAAAGCCAATCGATTGCCACTTATAGTATAATGCAAAACTATTGATTTTGTTTGCGATATTATTTTTTTTGTTGAAAGCCAAGAGTTATTGCAATTCTGAGCCCTTAACTTCCTACTGAAGTTACGGCTCCCTTCGCAATCACGCAAGGATCATAATCAACCACGCGGGCTCAGTGCGGCAATTGTTCGCTACATTTAACGCATACTATTTTTCGTGGGTCACGAAAGGTCTTTATTTTATACCTACACGAGTCAATTAACGAAGTACATTAATGTATATGATACATATACAAGCATTAACCTGTAATTAATGGATTCAAAATTTGCTAATGCTAAATATTGCATTACCTAGTGCAATTTAAAATTAATTGCTTCTTTAGTTTCTGTCATTAAATAATTTTTTATTATTAATTATATTTATTCTTAAAAAATAACACTTAGTTACTCCCATTCCTATACTTTGGTCGTATAATGAGAAACAGCAAATATGAGCTGGTTCAACTACTTATTCAAGGCAAGATCGTGAGCAGAAGGAGACCCGGAAGGCGAAGATCATCTTGGCTAAAGACAGAAGCATTCGGTCACTATTCCGTACTGCAGTTTCCAAAGTACAAATAGACACGATGATTGTCGGCCGTATTGCAAAAAGATCTCTTATTTTAAAAATGCGAAATAATTGTACCAACATTATAAAGCTTCAGTTCAAACATTCTAATCTTCGGTATATTACATTTTATTTTAAGTATAAGATTCTTTAAACGCTCACCAGTTAGTCGACAGTACATTTCTGGATAAAGGAAATTTAAATAAGAATGAAATCCTTTTTCATTGATAAAGATTTGACACCGAAAAAAACAACGAAACGAAGAATGCACCGAGTTACTAATGAAAGGGGCCAATTAACGATGATTATTTTTTCTCATCAGTTGTGTTATACAGGACGTTCCTATAACCATTTCTTTTTAACTCATAATATCCAGACCTACGTAGAGCTGAACTTACGTAGCGCTTGACATTGGGGACGGGAAGTATTAGAGAACGAGCAATTTTCCTCATTCCATTATTCCCTTGGGGAACAACCTCTTGGGGGAAAGGGCGAGGCTATAATAGGGAGTCAAGAGTATAATGGAATAAGGAGTTACTTTCATACCAATATATTCTACATTCCATGGGGTAGGAGGGGATAGGATGAAGTAATTAGATAGACAATACTTTATTGTAGAAAATACACCAATACACCAAAACGTATAGAAGGGAAACACAAAAATACAAATAATAAGAAGTACAATCGGCACCTTAATGGCTAATGCGATTTCTTCCAGGCAACCTTTGGGTAGTAAGGAGAAGACTGTAGACGTGATAGATGGAGCAATATAGAATTAACGTATCTATATAAATACATATAATACAATATACATACGCAATAAGTTTTATCGTAGATAAATAGTACCTACTTATATATAATAATAAACTCTGATTTTCAACATATGGTGCAAGTCACTGTTTAATTAATCGATAATTAAGTTACTGAATCGATACTTTGATACTTGCATATACTTAGTTAGAAACTTAATAGGTGAAATTTGATTTAAACAACAGTAGCACTGATTCAATAATTATTACAAAAAACTACAATTGTCGCTATCTACCACTTCCAATAAAGCATTGCGACAGGCAGCAGCCATTTTATTTACATACCGCTTATATCTACGAAATTATTCATCCATTCATTAAAATTATCACTCGACCTAAAAATGTAGGTCTCAAAAACTTCCTGTGGTATATTTTGCCAATGACTTGAACAATTGGCGACAATTTTGAGCATTGATATTTATAGAACATCCTATAGCCGATATTTTTTTTCTTGTCACAGTGATAAAAAATCCGGTACTAATTCAGCTTGGAGGGCGCTGCGCCCGCGCCACCCATCGCTCGACGCATCAATTTATAGGCTTTTAACCTAATTTGTTGTCCCGCACCCCGCGCCCTCCGACCCACCCACGCGACCGCCATCTTTGTTTTACTTCTGTAGTAAGTAATTAATTTTGTATTGAACAACAAATTAAAAAAAATAACTAATCTAGACACTAATCGAAGTAATCCACCTACGTTCAATTCAAACAGTTTTTTTTCGTTCGATGGATCAAATTCGTCAAATTTGATAAAAACTATGGCCAATAATTAGTTTCGTATTTTTTTAAAGGTGTCTAAATAATACAAAAATAATAACCTTAAAAAATCACTTCACAGAAAGTAATAATGATGTGAATTTTATTATTTTAATGATATAATATATATAAATATAATAAAAAGTTATTCAATATTATACAGTTTATTTTTTTGCTGCATGAAAAGTTATCATTTTCGGGTTATGTCTTTATTCCACAGAGGGAGAGATATTTTATTCGTAACGGTACGGCAACATATCTTTTCAGTTTAGCACTTGTAGACCTTCATCTGACAACCCTTTACAAACACCGATTTAACAATGATTTGACTGCACGAAAGGCGTTGTCAGGCATTTATAAAAAACTGCGAAAAATATTTCTTATTTACATGATGATTAAGCCAATGACTTTATCCGGACTTTAATCCCGCTTTGGAAATCCAAGGACTTACATCTATGTTGTTTTACTAAAAAAAACTTGAAACAATACCAAATTAAGCTATCAAGTGTTATCCATAAAGTATTTAATTAATGTATCTTACATTAAAAGAATGGTCGATACTGTAATAATAAACAGAAAGATGACATTTAACATAATCTGCGCGCATTTTATGTGTAATAAATAAACTACGTTTTTTAAAAAAAAAACAATTTGGGTTCCGTTTTTAAAAAATATCTCCCCAAAAAAGGTGTGGGCGCAAACGCTGATAAGTTTATTGAGGAATGTTCTAAAAGGCTGAGTTTATAAATATTTTGCGAGTGCCGACAAAATTTTGACAAATACCACTTAATTTACGCTAATGAATTCAAAATGAATGCACGTCGACAACTAATGGCCGTGTTTGTAGTGATGTGCCTGCTTCTGCAGTATATTTTATCGAGATAACACTTTATTATATTCGATGCGTCCTGCCGGAGGTAATTTTTAGCGCTGAGACGATCACTACTAACAGTGGGGTTGGTTCATGTATTAAAAATCACTCAACGAGTTATGGAGAGGGCTATGCTCGTTGTTTTATTAAAGGATAAAATCCAAAATAAGTGATTGGTCTATGAACGAAAATAACCGGCATATAACAAAACTTAATCAAAACAAATATAGTAACTTCAGTAATTCAAACTGCAGTCGTGGCAGCCTATTATGAGCACTTATCATCAGTTACTTAATTAAACAAAATACCTTGCATGTTTTTTATTTTGAACTTATTATATACAACTTGTATAGAGCACCATTCTATATAGCTATATAAACACTGGGCTTAAAAATACTTGACAATTAACGAATAATTAATTAATTAGTTTAATAATTAACGAATTAATAATTAATTTAATAATTAACGAATTAATAATTAATTTAAAATTAACGAATTAACGAAATTAACTTGACAATGAAAATTATCAAATTGAAATTACGAAATTTCAATTTGATAAATCAAGGCAATTTCAAACTGAAAACTAATTTGTCGGTATTTTTATAATAAGCCCCCACTGCTCCTATATTTTGAAAAATCATAAACTGATTCCGATTGCATTAGGCATGTATAAAATTTTGTCGATACCTAATGATTCAAGAATCGTACAACACTAAATCCAAACGCATTTAGATAAACGAGGGTCGCATAAAATCAACTCTTTTTGGCTAATCGAATTAGGCCCCGATACCCATCTGTGCGATTTAACACGTTTTGCGTCCTTTTGTTCAATGGCTAATAACACGGCAGGTAGCGGAGCTATACAATGTGATAAAGGCTTCTCCACACGGACGTCTAGGAACATAGACTTAAATTATTAACAAAATAATTTATTATATAAAATAAAATCATTCATGGTGCATAATTTCATAATCCACTCCTGAATCTCCAAAGATACATATTCTGGAGCGTGCCAACATTTCTCATTTTTGACGGATATTGAGAGAATTCACTAACCACCAGATGGACTGCTCGTCTTTCACTTTCTTTCTATATAATATACTTGTATACCCAAGATCACATCGAGGATATGACTGGGAAAAGGGAACCAAAGAAGATAATTTTTCTGTTTAATTTACCTAGTAACGAAAAATAACTTGTTTGTCAAAATATACCATTTCTAACAAACACTCTTTTCTTTTTACCGAATTAAACACTTATTCACTTTGGTCAAGATTTTATGACATTTTTTTTCCAATTTTCTGTTTTATTCGACACTATTTTTAAGACAAAGCAAACAAAAGTTATTTTTTTAATATCCATTCTCGAATAATGTCGCATATATTTAAATAACCAATGAACGTTTTAAAAACGCTTTTGTTTCGCGATCCTAAAATGTTGATGAACTCATCGCGGCCGTTTAGTTCAATCTATCGACTGTTAAGCTTTTGTGTCGATACTCGATAAAATGTTCGGTTCAATAAAATTTCAAAGGTTGATGTGAATCATTAAGTCAAGCGGAGTAGGCATTTTGTAAGGCCTGCTATTTTATAGTTAGAATTTGCGGTTTGATGGATCATGAAACTCTAAAGAAGTGATAAGTTTTTACTGTCACCGACTATTAAAACTTTTTATTTATGTAACTTGTAAGAAATATACGCTCACCATCTTTATACGGAATTGGAGTCCCCGTGCTAAATGTCCGCAAAAAGAAATAGCAGTACGATAAGTAAAGTTCTTACTTAGTGATGAATTATTAGTCTATAACATCCCCCTACTAGGCACAAGTTGTGGGACCGATTGCCGATTTTAGCTACCTAAAAGTTTAGATAGCTAACTAAAATCGGCCGTGTGGTGGCGGCACCACGATACTCTTCCCGTGGGTGTCGTAAAAGGTGACTAAGAGATAACAAAGGATACTCCACAGGCCCTGAGAAATTACACCACCTCAAAAAGAGTGCTCGCCAATCCGCTTAGCAAGCGTGGCGTTTTATGGCCTTTCATCCCTCGTGCATACATGGGGAGGCCCGTGTACAGTAGCGGTCGAAACCATTTTGAATAACCTACTGCTGCAAACATGATATCCTCCCGCTAACCTCAGCTACTTGTAAGCTCCATGTCATGGTGTTATCTAAAAAGTAGGTACACCTAAATTCCTTACCTTATTATTATACGGAACCTACACATAACTGAAAATTTTATTTTTAAGAATTTAATATAAAATGTTTTTATTTTTTTAAATTTGATCAAATTCATATAAATAATTTACTTAGTCGTATTACATTGCATTGTCATAACGAATGAATTGTCCGTTTGGGAATCTATCGTTTTAGTAATCTCTCTTGGGACGGAGAGGACAAAAGGGCTGGTTACTATTACAAAAGTAATAGTAGTAGTGTACGGGGAGAGTGCATGCTGCATCCCCACAGCTGCTGGGAGCACTCTACTGGCCACGTTACCCCTCTCTCACAGAAGAGTACCTTGAAATCTACTGCATTTACTACTTTATCGTACTTCCCCAATGTACCGACGTACGTGTTCCGGTAGTGAGCGATATATGCCAGAGCCCATTCTCACCTCATCTCATCCCATTCCTTAATCTGCAAAGGTAGGCAGCGGATCCGGGGATGTGCCAACGTTTGTCATTCTGAACTGATGTTGGCATGTATCGCGGATGTCTATGGACGATAGTATCCACTTACTGTCAGGTGGACTGTAAGCTCGTCTGCCGCCTTTTTTCTATAAAAAAACCCCTCACCTTTCATAAGTATTTTCCTCATGCTGCGCCTCTGTGTCGTGCAGTTCCACCTTCTGTTTCTAAATTGATATGCGCACTCGGTAGCTCCGAGGGTTACTCCTCGCGTTATCTCCTTTATAAGACCAGTCTCGTTCCTACAGATTTGGGCTAGTCGACCGCGCGTTCGCCGGTTCTTCTTGCAGATCATGCGAGGATCAAGAATCACTGCGCTGCCTGACGCCCTGAAAACAATCAATATCACGTGAAATGACTGAAAAAAGTGCGTTCAAAAAATGGTAATATTCTAAAATTTTCAAAACGAGACAGTCTGAATTTCAAACTGTGTCGTTTCATCTACAATTTATAAAAGATCAACTTTATCTATAATATTCATTTTCATGGGAAACAAAAATTCCCTCGTTTCCCGTGATACCACTAAATGTTATCAGGAGGTAGACGCTATTCCTTGTGATATCACCCTAGTAGATCGACTCAATTATTAATAATTATCTACGCTATTTAGTAATAAATTAGATGTTTTATATATTATAAAGCATTTTATTAATAAAAAAATGCACACGGCCATTTTAGAAATTACACATTAAAATTTTTCGCTTATCAAAATATCTTGAAATTTCGCTTATCAAAATATCTTATAGATTCGTGACGATGTTGGCAGTTTGGAACAGGTGCGCCGGTTTAAAAAATAAAAAGGATTTATATCTAAAAATAATTGATTCTTAAATCCTAATTACAGAAATGGTCGTAAAATTCCGTACCATTAAACTAGTGTTGCGTTCCGGTAAGCATCGATTTACGAGCCGCCGCTGCGAGCGCCGAGAGATGAGCGCCAGGTCGCGACGAGTGATCGATTGTTTATTCGATAAGAGTTCATTGTCAGAGTATCGAGTGCGAGAGTTACTCAGAATAAATTTAGATACGGTACAAACAAACAATAGTAGCGAAAGTTGACGCTGCTTTATAAATACCATAACATATCTATGCTATGGCCATCGGCCTATGTCTCTCCACTACTGGATATATGTCTTTCCCAAAGCCCGCCACCACACAGAATCTTCGGCTCTTTTCCTCTAACCACCACCAGCGAACTTCTTCAAATCCTCGGTCCACCTGGCCGGAGGGCATCCCGCACTGCGTTCCTTGATACGTGGTGCCCAAGCAGGTGTTTTATTATAAGTAAGAACCAGTCCACATCCTGCTTCATAAATATCCCCTTCTGTGTTCATAAGTGGACGACCTTGATCTTGACTTTATTTGACTACAGCAGGTACTAGGCATGGAGCAACCACTCGTACAAGTCGTATTCGTGCAACACCAATAAAGACAGGCTACTGTGGTTTAACTGTACTGTGGTTTAGACGTGTCAGTAGACTATATTCCGGGAACTGGGTCTCGGCGTTGATCGATAGTTGATTCATTTCAACAGTTTTATTTAATACGTATCGATGATGCATCTACGGTTATAGGATTTATAATAGGTACTTATACGACTGCGTTTCAGACAATTTTCATTTAATTTTACTTTCTAATTAAATGTACTGAGTCAGTAATAAATACATATTTATTTTCATTGCATTTAGGTTACTAAAGCATGATTTGCAAAAATACCTAATTTAAACTATGAATATTAATCACTTTTAGCTTCACTATAGACGTGGGTAAAATTCCGGGCGTTTGAAATTATTCACATATTCCTACTCCTTATATATATATATATACATTTACTTTACTGTTTCCTTTATTACTTTGATTCCATTATTCATTTGGATTATTTCCCTTTTTGTGATAAAGAACTTAATGGTGTCATGACACTATGGGTATTAAAAACCATCTCAAACAGCATTTAAAATTAAAACAATGGCAATCACATTATGACATATTAATATGAGAAATATTATATGAAATTATGACATTATGTTATAACATTCGCTATGTTTATGAGATTGTTACATTTCCGTACGTCTCGATAGTGAGTGAGATACACGTGCCACCATAGCCCTGAAGACAAAGCTCGATAAACAAATTATTTTTGCAAAAAAAAAATATTCAAGTTTCGGAAAATGTATGTAGGTACTCGAAATGATTGTAGAAAATGAATGTAACACACTAATTAGACTTTTTATTAAAAAAAAACTGTCTAAATTAATCGTGTATGGATGATTCTTTGGTATATTACTAACTTTTGTTAACAGTACTACTATGTAGGGATTTAGAAATATCTCAGAGATTTCACAATCCTAAATAACCATTAACATAAATAAAGTAAAAGGTGTGAATTAAATTAGACAACACTAAAAATTTATGACAGCAATATAAAAGCGTGCACAATTAAATTTTATAGGAAAGAAAGTCAACAGACGTGACCTGACATTTGATTTGTTAAGATTACATGCACGCTGACTGATTGGCTTTTAACTTTTAATCAAACGACGAAACTATGGGAAGGCGAATAAGAGAGCCATGCCATAAATAATTTTTCAACAATCTGGCTTAGATCAGTGTATCATACGGATTAAAGGTTCATATTTAATATTTAAGATGATTTAGAGACCTTACTTATTTTATTTATGCTTTACTGCATTAAATTTGTTCAGAGGGCGGATTTAATGCCTGGTGGCATTCTCTGCCAATCAATCTTTGGTTGTCCGGTGATTCTTGAAAGGCCACTAGGGCCACAATAATTTAGCCATACCGGAAAAAAAAAACTATCTTGCGTTAAACAGAAGTACAATAGGACGGTGCCAAGTAAAGTCGATGTAAAGTGAATAATAGGACGAAATACCAAATACAACATATATAAAATATTTGAAAAAAAGATTTCATGAAAATGATGTCTTCGAGACCGTTAATGAGAATAATATGAGAATACGTCAATGAGATTTAAATAGTACATTTTTAAACTAGCAAAACAGTGAAAATCATATGTATAAACTCTAATTGAAAATTTGGCGACTACCATATTGAATATCGTGCTTTATTAGTGCGAGTATGTTCAACTTTTTTTCGTATTCAATTTAATCGGGTTTTCTCTCAATATCTCCCAAACAACGGTTCATTGCAACAGAAAACAGATTTTACTAGTAGAGAGAGAGAGAGCTCAGGAAGCTTCATCTTTTGGTATAAATTAACTCATTTTTGGGAAATTGTCGAATAATTTTTGTCCCCTTACGGGAAAACCAGGGAATACTTACGGGACGATATACAAATATGATATTATCTCAGAAAAGGGTTCCAGTTTCACAGATATTGTAACTTGACGTTTCTATTTTTACGTTCATTTTCATTCTTGTCGTACAATAATATATCCAAAACCATATGCCAAATTTTGCCATAGATAACAAACAGTAAATCGACCTTCGACACAGTAACGAGCGAGTACGACAGTAAATGTCGAGATTACACTAAGTTACGACTTCAACTCAGGTGAAAATTCCAAGTTTATATTACGAAATGATTTTATTAACCCCACGCGCTGAAAATATTTACACTAGCTAGTTTCGCCATAGGAATCGTATTAATGAGATGATAGGTAGGAGCGTTAATAGCCTTTGCGTATCTACTCTCAATTCACTTTTTATAGAAAGAATGCGGCAGACGAACAGATACTCCGCCTGGTGGTAAGTGGATAGCCGCGATTCATGCCAACAACAGTTCAGAATGATAAACGTTAAAATGCTACCGGATTCACTGCCGACATTTAGATTGGATGAATTTGGAAACAGGGTTGGGAGAATTGTGGGGAATATAATAGGATAGGGTGGGAATGGGCATATCTCACTCACTACTGAAACATGTACGTGCTTAGGGGGACACGATTAAGTAGAGAAATGCACTATAGTCTTCTGTGAGAGAGGGATAACTTTGCCAGTACGCACTGCGGCTGTAGGATTGAAGCGTACCCTGCGGAAGTTGAAATGTATCGACCGCGGCATATCTGTTCAGTGGGATTCACTACGTTTTCATACTAATTAAATATAGATAGATAGATAAACTCTTTATTGTACACCAATACATGTTGCAAAAAGACAATTTAATTTAAAAATAGTTAATACTAAGATCCTTTTGTCTTATATCAATGACTAAGGCTATTCGAAAAGTTATTTAGCTTCGTCTATTAACATCTCTCCTAAGTTACTCGTTACTCTTTACAAAGTCAAATAAATATCACGATCTCGTTTAAATGCATTTAAAACCGTACAAATACAGTCGGTAGAATCGTTACGGACGCTTACATTAGCCGAATCAATCGCAGCGAGTGGCGGCTGAATGCGGTCAGGGTGACACCTTGTGAACACGGACTTTACAATCGGCAGTCGTTAAATCCTTATCGTTAGATGGTTTTGTTTTTAGGGTTCCGTCAAATTGGGGATTGTGTTTGAGAAGTTTTTGTCCGATGTTGAAAATTCCTGTATTTTTGTAAGAGTTGGTACACTGATATGTAAGCAATTATAAATAGTCTACGAATAAATATAAATATAAATATGAATATAAATATATCTTGTCATCGAAAGCAGATTGAAAACAGTGCCATCTAGTGGCTATAGATATCGGTTAAAAGTTCAGATTCATTAATATATTCGTATATAAATAAATATAGAATCATATACAAATAGACATACTAATTATATGCATGTCAATAAAAATGGGTATCAGCTGGATACTTTTGACTCCGTCCAACGACGCGCTATCCGAATTGTCGACGATCCCACTCTTCCTGGTGGTTTAGAAACGCGCTCAGCATCCGTAGAGATGGTTCGCCTCTCTGCGTTTTCTACCGCCTTTATAATGGGGAATGTTCTAAAGAGCTGTTCAATTTGATGCCAACTTCGGATTAATCCGCACTTCCTGGTCACAGAGTCGCTGCGTACAGTGCGGTCAAAAAGACATTTTATACCGCAAACCCAAAAGTTGTGCAATGAATTACCAGCTGAAGTAGTTATGTTACGCTACGACATTATGGGGCTCTTCAAGAGAAATGTGTACAGGATTCTGCAAGGTCGGCAGCACATTCGCAAGGCCCCTAGTGTTGCAGGTGTCCATAGGCGACGGTGACCACTTACCATCATGTGGCCCGCCCGCTTGTCTGCCATCAATACTATAAAAAAGACCCGTAATTGTATATACATAGACACTGGAACCAAAAATGTATTAACTAATAATACTGTGTGAATTTCCTTTAATTATTTATTGTGTTAACTGAAGAATTCATTCAAATTAATATTGTGAGGAAAGTCTGGAATAGCAAGCCTCTTTATGACTGTGATCAATACTGGAATGTGTCTCTTCATGTAAATTTTCATTAGTGTTAGGAAGTTCATTGTATCGCTGTATTTACTATCACTCCTTACTTCTACTTACTCCTTACTCTCATTTGAACATATTTGTTAACATGATATATTTTTTTATAATATCCATAACAATTTTCAGTTGGTCCTGCCCCAAATATTTGCGGCAAACATTTATTATATTTGTCTGCGCTATTTCCCAAACATGACCATTACGAGCTGGTACTTACGTATACTGTTACGAAATATGTCATTGAACAGTTCCAGTTTATTTTGGCATTAACTATACCTTGGTGACAGGAGCGATTCGATGAACTGAGAAATTACTATGTCACCGACTAAATCAACAATCGACTTTGTGCAAAATAATTACGGTTGAAATTTGGGTTGAGTCGGGCAAAGTGGACAACTGCCAGAATGGCGACACACCTCTGTCTATCCAGACGTATAAATTAGCTGTGATAAGTTGTGTGTCAATTAATTATTCTTCAAAGCACCATCTGGTCTGAAAGTCGGTTAAGCGAGGACAGGAAGCACCCTAATGATGGAGAAACGAATTTTAGACGGATTACTTCTAATACGGTGTGCTGGACTTTGTGTAACGAAGGCGAGTGCTCTTCCGCCTTGCTGCGGTTAGCGACATCAAATATATTTACCACGTTTATAATTTTATTGTAATATCGAAGCAAATAATAAATAGGGTTACAAATTTAGCTTTTATGTCTAAACAGATAACGTACATCTCAAGTTGACATAAAAGTGTAATATTTGTTCTTAGGTAGAGTAGAAAATAAACTGATGTGTTATAAGAGCTCAATAATTCTTGATGTCCTGGCACCCAACACCAGGGGGACCTGTATCGTAGGGTCCACAGTACATGTCCGGTGACTCTTGAAAGGCCATTAAAGTCACAAGAATTCGTCTAAAATATTGTATTATATATTTATCTGTTTATTTTATATAAATTTAATATAAGTACTTCATTTTATAATATTCCTTTATTGCTACCTATGTGTAATTAACTATAGTGCATTTAATTGATTCTGTTACCTATATGAATCATACAATTTTATCTCGTAAAGTAAGTAAAGATTCAGTTTCCTTGTAGGTCGCACTATGAAGCCAGTTATGTAAAATTCTTTTGCTCTATATAAATTATTACTTTTTTTGTTTATCGGAATCCACAATTTCTGGAGTTAAATTTTATGTGACTATTACTATCATCTTCTCTCTAACATTCTGCAGAATATGGTTCATTCTTTCCTTTTTCAAATTCACAAAAATAAATCTATGTATTTACTTTAAAAACTAGTGACATTTGGCCCCCATCTCCCCACAATAATAGATGTTTCATTTAACGTTCATTATACTAACTGGCTGTCGTCGGATGCCAGACATACGACCGGACCGTGACCCGCACAACAAAGATTGCTCTTGGCACGTTCTTACACACCAACTGGCATATTAACAGCTGAGCGTTGTATAATTAGTTAGTCAGCAATTTATGTGATCAATTTCGCACGTCGATTCATGGCGTAAGACTTAGAAAAGTGAATACAAATAAAGTTTCATAACGTTTATAACTATGGGAACTATGTTATCATAAACTTTGCCCATTTGACCGAGTTGTGTTATTCTCACTTTGTTCTATTTCGAAGAAATAGGTATATGGAATATAACAAAGCGACTGCTACAATCCCCGCGGAAATCTAAAATAAAATAAAATCCCTCTAAAAGAGTAATAATACATCCCTTGCACAAGACACAAGACAAGACCTATGTCCAGCAGGGGACAATAAAAGAACTGATAATATGGGATTAAACAAAATCTATAGACATAGGTATACCAACCAACATATAGTACCAACATAAACAAAGACTAAATAAAATACAAAGACACAAAGTACATACATAATACACGCCGACGACAAGAAAGAGATTTGTACAGAGATGATTAACTAACTAGTTCAATCGACAAATAGTGATCCAGAAGCATTCTTTGAAATAGATCTTCGAAGTAGCCTTCCCGATGTAAGTGGAGAGCTCGTACCAGAGTTTTATAGTCTGAGCGGCGGAAGTTAGCCAGTACGGCAAGATAAGGGTATAGTAGTAAGTTATTATGAATAGTCGCCCGCAAAAGTTCAAGTCGCATTGTGTTTGACTTTGCTTTAAAGTCAGCGTGATCGCTGTCATATCAATTAAAATTCTGTTTCTGCGCATCAGCGATTACGAGTGTCCTCAAACGGTGTGGTAGGTACGGACGGCATCGAGTGCACCGACCTCCTTGTTAGTCCACAAAAAAAATCCTTAACCTTTTCAGTAACTTCTCCGGAAGGACCCATTCAAATAGTGACAATGAGTGACGTTTGCGGACACCAGGCGAGGCGCTAACGCGCGACATCTTCGCGATTAGCAACTACATGACGAGGTAACTGTAAACATCATTACCATTACACATCCCACTTACTTATTAACTTGCATCTAAAAAATTGAGTTTAAACCTTAGAGTGACACATTAGGACCGTTTTCAGTAGCAAATGAAAGGTGGTGTGCAAGCGGCATTCGTCACATTAGATTCACAGTAGAAATAAAATAGACAGTAAAGGATCTAATATATTAACAGTTATATATGTAAAATAATTTACTTTTACATATTTTCGTGATATATTTATCGAATCAAAACGAAAATCACCTTGAAGTTTAATAAACTGTCACTATTAAACCATAAAACACACAAATACACATTTTTTATAGTAAATCAAACAAAATACTCAACTTCACTTTTCGAGTTTCCGCCAAAAGTCCCAGTTTTAAATTAACTCTCCCTTGAATACCCGTGTAACCAGTACCTCTGTGTGCGTGACTTAAATTTCATGCTATTTATATGCAGATTGAATGCTGTACTTTGTCCACAGTATACTAGATCACACTGTCACAAAGTAAACCCTTTTAAAAAGTTTATGTTGCGATGAACAGTGTTGTCGCAAAGGTTTAGCGGTCCATCATGAACGCTCATGGCGGCTGTGGCATGTCGTTGTTTGTTGTCTCGTCACAATTGGCTCTGAGTTGCTAGCTTTACCTGTTTGAAAGCGTAAAAGCGTACATTAAAAGTCATGGACACATTTTTGTTATGATTTAATTTCGTGACTATGAAAATTGAATTACAGTGTCATTAATTACTTATTATCGCCGTCGATTACTACCATGACGTTATTATTATCCACTAGCGACCCGCCCTCGCTTCGCTTCGGTTTATGTTTTTTTTTACAATTTTTTTTTTCAAAATTTCAGAAACATTTCCATCTTACATTAAATTCGTGTAACTCTTACGGTTTTTTCCGACTTACTTGACACTTGTCGTTATATTTTGGCCAATTTACACAATATCTTTATAAATTATAGCCTATGTGTTATTCTGATGTATGAGCTATATTATTGTAAAGTTTCATTAAAATCCATCGAGTAGTTTTTGCGTGAAAGAGTAACAAACATCCATACATCCATCCTCACAAACTTTCGCGTTTATAATATTAATGAATAGGATAGGATGTTGATTGATGTCAGTCCCTAAGGTCCCTTTGCACTTCACTTTTTTCAGCCTTTTAACGTCCTACTGTAGTCACAGGTCTCCCCTAGTAAATCATTAGAGGGTTTCGGGCTATATTCCTCCACGCAGGCCCAATGCTCCAGATTTTTTTCAAAATTCTGAATCACGCTAGCTACTGATAAATTTTATGCAATAATAACTGAATATACATTTATTTAATTTTTATTTTTATTAATTTGAAAAGTTCACGGCTAGAGTAACTAGAGTTTCTGAATAAAAATAGTTACAATGTTCCTGGATTTTAAGTTATCTACGATCTAATGTTATGACAATATAGATAGGTGAGAATAGATCCCCTAAAATTGTAAGGGTAAACAATTTTTTTAATTGTGGTACCTTATATGTGTTACAATATATTTAAATTGTTCAGCCTTTTTATTAAGAAGACTTAAAGAATGCGTTCTTATTGATTTACGTTTGTTTTTGAGAAGTCATGAAATTTTTTTGTTCCTAACTATAAAAGAAGGGCAGACATATTACGTAGGTAACTATCTAACAACAAGCGGTGTCACTTCTGATGTTTTAAGTTGTAAAATATTCTTTCTCATTTTAAAGCAATTGCTTTAAGAAATGGTTCTCACTGCAATGCCAAGGCGTGTTTCGAAAGTAAATCAAGCAGTTCGCTGTTATATGTCGTTTTAGCGCCACAGTTTGCGCCCATAATGGGTGCGAGATGCGATAATTGGTGAGCTCTACGCACAATGACGCGCTTACTGCTCTGAACGTTTCATAGCCAAAGAATATTAAACGCAGATGCGCCTTCTGCTTTGCGGCACCGATATCATTTGTTGATATAGTTCTTTCATCTCACGAAGGCGGGTTACGCTTAGAAATGGTTGTTCGAGCCTGCCCATTGTAAGTGCACTAGAAAAAACTATACCATTGCAACTGATAGACGATAAATTCAATAATAATGTATTAACATCAGATGCCTATAAAACTCAGTTGATCCCTGAACAATATCTAATTTCTTTTTCTCTAATGATTCATCACTCTACGAATTTCTAATCGCATAATATGAGAAATATTGAACGACATTCTATTGGTTAAAAGATAACAATTCGAATTTTGAGGTGGATATATTCTGATGTTATTACTCATGTATTGCTGCTCGATGTATTTTGTAAATATTTATTTATAACTTTCATATCGTCTATAGAAATTTGGTATTCACACAAAAACGAATTTGCCAGCCTAAACTGCCTCAGTTGGTTTAAAATACTTATCCAATAAACTTTATTAATAGTATTTTTTGTAATGGTATGTTGTATCATTTAGTTTACTATGATATACTTCAGTCACATCTGCACCATTCACCTTTAATCTCTGTCCAAACGACAGTGTGTTAGCGACGCACCGCTAAGCGCACGACAAACATGCGCGGGCGGTCGTGTGCCGCGACAGGGCATCGCACTACCTCGGTGCTAAATGAACTAGTTCCATGTGTTGGAGCAATGCTACGAACACAACATGTTTGTCATGTAGACCAATGTCTTCAAAATAAAATAAAAAATATTGTAATACTGAAAGAAAATGTTAACATTATCTTCATCAGTTTCGGCAAAAGATTATGGCACGCAATACTTGCTACACGATATATAATCTAATCTCTATGCTAAAGGAACTACTCCCAGGCAACGATTCCGATATAATTCATTTTAGCAGGTTTTCGAAGAAATATATCTACTTATTGTGGATTTCACAACTTTCGATCATAAGGATCAGCTGAGTCCGAAACACCAGTCAGTTTCGAGGTTTATACATATATCTATTTATATACATTTGTAGATTTGTATATACATTTTATATTTACTAAATTTGTAGACAAGCTGTAGGGCGCGTATTTCTAAATAGATTGAATCGAAATTTGGTAGAAAAATATTATATCTTTACTTCTGTTCTCTGTATATTATATCTTTTACTTCTGTATATTATATCTTTTCTTCTGAGGCAGGGTTTATATGTTGCTAAAGTTCGAAAGTGAAACAAATCGGTTCAGTAGTTCCAGAATTATGATAGTTTAAACTTATTAAAAATCCCAAAGAAATATTTTCGACGTCGATATACATCGATATGGAAATAGACTAAATGACACATCATACGTTCTTATCACAGAAACCTGGTTGACAACTTCTAGGTGGAGAGGTTGTGAAGCAGATGAGGAGGAGTTCATTAAAAAGTCAAATTTGAAATGTAAGTACTCCGTTATAGGAATATTCCATTTTTAAAACACATATTAATTAAAGAGTTCGAGAGCTACTGAACATAAAACATTATCGTGCCTGCACTCGTGCGCAAGTATTGACTTATAGCTATATACTAGAGATGCCACGAATATTCGGCTACTATTCGGTATTCGGTCTATTCGGCCACTTTTTTTGGTATTCGGTATTCGGCCGAATAATGCGTACTATTCGGCCGAATACCGAATACTAAATCATGAAAAAAAAGACACGTCATATTACTCAAGATTATATGCATTCATTACCAAATTACAATACTTTAGTAAGTAAAATTGATCAGTGGTAAAATTGTGATTAATAAAAACAAGCTTTTCAGCATTTGTTGAAAGCAAACGATTACGCTTTTCGTCGTAAATGATACCAGCTTCAGAAAATAACCTCTCACTATATACGCTACTCCCAGGAGACGAAAGATAAACTTTAGCAAATTTCGAGAGGTTTGGGTATTGTTTTTCGTTTGCTGACCACCACTTGTAAGGATCAGCCGTCCGATCCAGGCGAATTGTTTTCAAATAAAAATCCAACTCATTTGCCACAGCATTCTTCTCCAAATCCTCGTCATTACCATGTCGCATATGTTCTGTAGCGACTTCCTCAAAGCAGTTCCAGAAACTGTCGTGTATTTCAATAGTCTTATCATTTTCATTCAAGTTTATTTTTTTACGAAGTGGAGAAGAATCGTCATCGGTACTACTAGAAGTACTACATTCATTACAATTTATTTTAAGAGCTTCTAGAAGAATTTTTTGTCTTGCTCTTTCTATCTGAACCAATCCTAGGAAACTTGTTTTGAATCGTGGATCAAGAAAAGTAGCAACCAGATATTTGTTGTTTTCATCAAAGTTGAATCGCTTTTCAAGTTGCAGTTGCAGTGAAGATCTCATTGTCACTAAATTTGGTACTCTCTCAGCTGTCTCTGCCTTTCCCAGATATTTTAACAAAGTAACTGCATGGGGAATCACTTCAGAGATGCAGGAGATACCTGAGCTAGTTATTTTTGTAACCTCTTCGAATGGTTTGAGGAGTTTGATACATTGTTCCATTAATTCCCATTGAGCATGTGTTAGATTGTTTAAAGTTTCGTGATCTGTTATGTACAAGGAGACAGCTCGCTTTTGTTCTAATAATCGCTCCATTAAATAATACGTAGAATTCCAGCGTGTGCTCACATCTTGTACTAGTTGGCGGTTTGGCAAGTTAATTTCTTGTTGAATGGATTTAAGTTTTTGCTCTGCTAAGCCAGAATGGTTAAAATGGGTAACAATTCGTCTCGCAGCAGCTACCATCTGTAGTACTTCTGGTTGAGATTTTAGCGACTCCTCTATAGCTCGCTGCGATGAATGGATAAAGCACCTGCCTGAATCATATCCTGCATCTCGCACACCTTTTATCATATTAGCCCCACTATCATGGACAAGTAAATGGATCTTGCATTGAGGAATATTCCATCTTTCTGTAATAGCATTGAGTTCTTTTGCAATATTGATACCAGAATGTGAGCCGGGAAACGGTTTCATAGCTAAAACGCCATGTTCCAGAATGAACTCTGGAGATATCCAGTGCGCAGTGAAGCTCAAAAAACTCTCGTTATTGTGCTGGCATGTCCAAATATCAGATGTCATTGATAGTGCTGCTGCCTGCGAAATACTGGCTTCTATTTTAGACCAAATTCTGTTGTATATATCAGGAACAACTTTCTCGGTCATGTAAGTGCGACCAGGTACTCTGTAATGGGGTACAGCGTTTGCCATAAGCCTGTGAAAGCCGACTCGTTCAACAAGTGACAATGGTTCGTTGTCTAAAGCAATCATCTCACCAATCAAGTAATGATATTTTATTGATTTCGGATCATTAATATCCCAGAGCAATTTCCTGTCAGATGTTTCCTTCAGGGTTAGCTGTCGTTCTCTTGGTCTGGACGTTCCTTGTACTGCTGGTATCATGGAATCGGTGGAAGTAGAAGTACCGCCCTTATTGCTGCCACTTCTCAAGGGAACATCAGTTAAAGTAGAGTACTGCTCAGCATGTTTGGTTCTAAGATGATTTTTTAAAGAAGTTGTAGCTGTAAATAAAAAAAAAGAAAATTAATTACAATTATCTGAGTTATACTAACATTTACTATCCACTATAAAACGAAACTTTAGTTAAAGATGGCTTAGTTATTTAATTTAAACGCATATTTAGTTTTACGAGCGATCGCCCAAAGTTTGAAAAAAATTGTAATTAAAAAAATATCTTTCTGCTCTTTTCCTTCCTATAAATTGTCGCACACTCCTCCGTTCCCGCAGTATTTTTAAAAAGGGATCCAACCAAAGTTTTCGCTTAGCGTATTATATTACATATTAATTAATTACGATTTACTTATTTTATTTCCCTTGTCTGTCTTTAATTTTCTTTTACTTGTAGGTACTTACATACGTATTAAATTAACTTAAGGTTTTACTTACTAGCTTTCTTTCCTTCTCCACCTCTTGAGATCTTGCTGTTACACAACAAACATTCGGCCACTTTATTATTTTCACTACAAATCTCATAATATTTCCATATGGGCGATTTTTTATTAACTGGTGTCATTTTATAAATCTTTTGACGAACAAACAATTGAATAAGAACTAACGAACGAACGTCTCTGCAAAATAGTAATGTTTTATGTATTATTATTTATAATAATCTGACAAAGCGTGCCGTGACGTGATTTACTCGCAATTGAATGAAACAAAAAACGAAAACCGCCGCTCGCCCGCGCTCCCGTCAGTGCAGCCAGAACGCGCGTAAAGCATACCCCCCCCCCCCCCCACTTTGTGACTCTTTACCATTCTTGTTTACGCGCTCGACAAGCATGTATTTTGTGCCGAATATTCGGCGGCCGAAAATTCGGCGCTTCGGCCGACAGCGTTGCCGAATATTCGGTATTCGGTATTCGGCCAAATCACTATTCGTGGCAACTCTACTATATACTCACTGGGCGATATAAATAAGTTGATTTTCATAGAATAAGTAGGTTGATTAACACTATTCTTAATACATAAATGTCTGCGTGTTAGGATGTAGTAGAAATAACCGACTGTCTTGATGAAAATACGTGCACTAAAAGTATTCCTATACACATACTCTCTTACTCTCTTATTCTTATTACTCTTACTCACTTCCTATACATTATTCTCCTTACTATGTCAAATTGTAAGTGCTTCCAAGATCAGCCTCGATGTCATAGTACTTACCCACAGTAAATATAACTGAGAATACTGTATCCATATAAGCATACAAATATTACCAAATATTAGCGGAGTCCATAATTACTTACGGTATCACCAGCTACGGGCTCACTTTTAACATATCTATCTATCTTGCTAGGATTTTGAATCTGTAGATACATTTACTGAAAATGATTGATAATTAAAGATTAAATCTAACTCTAATTAAAGTTAATTAGAGATTAGCGTCGCAAAAAATTAAAGAAAAATATTATCCAAATTATGTAGGGACTCTTAAGTATCCTGGGATCCTGGTGAGTAGGGATTCTCTTAAGTTATGTTTCCTGTTCACGATAAGGTGAAATAAATGTTGTTGGTAGAGAAAATCACCACAAGAGTGATAACTGAGAAGAAACTAATAATACCTATAACGATTAATTTAGTATTATTTACAAGTATTATGAATACAATTCCATTAAAGATAAAATGAAAATACATAGTAAAATTATGAAAAACAAATTAAAAGTACTATTTACAAAAATAACTTCTAACCTCGAGCGACCTGTATAAACTAAAGTATGTAGATTTAAACCGGTCAAACAAGTACCAATTTTATCGAACTACCCCCTCAAGCGAATGTGCAGTGTCGTGATAAACTCACACAGTTTTATGGCACCAAGAAATTATTCTCTATGTACCCTTCATTTGTAAATGTTAAATATATAAATAGTTCTTTCATCTCACGAGGCCGGTTTCGCTTAGTAGTGGGTGTACTCGTACATGTACATTGTTGTAGTGTGTGTAAATTTGAGAACCTTCAGTTGGGTTTTCAATGCCGGCGCGTACACTAAAATGTACGGGTACGAGCACAACCACGTCTAAGTGTAACCCGCCTTCGTTATAACTTTACTAAATAACTTACCGAGCTTACTTCAACAGGATTGAACACCACTTAAACAGGATCTGACACTGACAGGATGCGTTTTCATTTGTTTTGGGTTTAAAATTGTTAATTGGGATGGAAACTTGACACTGGCACAATGTGCTAATTGCGCTATTGCCATTTAGGAAAAGAAAAAAACTAGTACAGAGGCAAAACAATTACCGCACAGATAAAATCATTCTTAAAATTACTACATCACACTGATCTGGCTGGCAGATTTATTTATAAACGAATAGAGAGGAAGCAGATAACATTTAATACTAATATTGGCGTGATTATTTCATGTCGGTACGAGTATGTTTGTTTTCGCAACTATCAATCAACTACACATAACTATAAATTCATGAAGAATAAAAACATTTCTTTGAAACGAAAGATTTTTCGCGGTCATGTTTTTGGAACCAGGTCTGTCTTCGTGGTTCTTTTCTCAATAACACATAGATTACCTAGGTATGTGTTTCTGGAAACACATTTATACTTATTCACCACTTATTCTTCATTATCAAGGTCGACGCTGCCGAACACATCCCTGCTATAAGAAGGCGACAAAGTAAGATGAGATAGGATGAGATGGCAAGTGTGGGCTGGGAAATGAGAAACATTAATGTATATTGGAGAGAATAGGCTAAGGATGGGAAAGGCAACACATTTTATGGTAGTTTTCTGTAAGATACTGGTAATTTGGTCAATCGGACGCCCCCAACAGCTGTAGGATTGCAGCGTGAATCGTCACCCTCCTAAAAGCCTTGTGCTTTATTCTACAAATAAGTATATATACTCTATTCACATTAAAAATTAGTGTCCAATTTAGCTAAATAACAGCGTGTAATTGGTCAAACGAGGAACGCTCCCTCTCGTAATTGGTCAATAGGTAAAATCCCGTGACTGTGATTACATCACTTTTTTCTTAACCTGAATGGGGTATAATGCCTTTTTGAAACGAACATTTCAACGTAACACACTTTTATTTTTATCAATGATTTAATTATGGTTATATGACAAGCACTTTTGCGATTTTATAGAGTTAATTAATGACTTAATTGGTAGACAGTTCGACAGCCTACGCGTTCAGAAACCGTAAATCTAATATTTATGCCTATCAGCTTCCATCAACGTTAAACGCAATTTAATAGCTGAATTAATGTAGGATATCGATATCAACCAATAACGTCCCACTCCTGAGACAGGGTCTTCTCTTATATTCATTAGAATGTTATACAGATAAATTCACTTAATTGCACACCAAAATCATACAAAAAAGAAATTGATCATACATACGTACGGGTACAGGTACAATAGGCGATAAATGGTCCGTACTCTATACTGAGGCGTTCTACTTCTTCTGTTCTACAAAGCAGTTGGACTATTTAAATTACGATTTCACTTAAAATATTAGCACCAAATAGTTTATATTTGGTATTAATTCTCATCTGTAGGTATTGTACTAAGAAAACAAGTAGTATTGGACAATAAAGCATTGGAACAGATACAAACTCTATTACAGCTACAGACCATTATCAACGTATTCAAGAGACGGCTTGGTAGCGCCAACTGCAGATTTATTTATTTTTGCATTACAAAGCAAGATATCAACATATCAAAGCATAATTTAATATAGTGTATACAGAAGTGTTAAATCTAATTGACATCTCAGTAATGTGACGACAGCATGATTGACATTTTAGCAATAAATTTAATTGTAAATAAGCTAGTGGTTAAACGTAAATAAAATATAAGAAAGTACAATGAGTGAGAACAAAACGCCAACGCAAAGTCAGTATGTTCTTGAAAGTCAGCAAACCGTCTGCGAATAAGTTCAGTTCGGGATGTTCGGAAGCTGATTGGTTATATTTTCTACACATTATAGAAATGCATTACAAACATTACAACAAATACATTATAAATACAAAATTGTAGAACAAATCTTTCAGTTAGAGTAACGAATACGAACTTTAAAGCCACCGCAATAATTTGATTATGAACGCAAAAATAATTGTAATTGTGCGAACGTTTTTGTATTAGTGTTGGTTAATACTTTAGTAACACATTAGTGTTAGTAAAATAATTTCATTAAATATTAATTAACTAATTCTAATCAAACCCAAACAGTGGAATGACCATGTTATCACGGCTGTATTTTTATAAAAAAAAGACCATATTATCAATTATTTATCTATCAAATTTTATTGTCGTTAAGAAACCGAGGTTGTAATATTGTGACTGCCGTTAAAAAAGCGGAAATCGCGGGATTTATCTATTACGGTATTTATTAAGGGCCAGTGCTGCCTTTACAAAGAAAATCTGAATGTCAGTGTGTTCGCGGTAATTTCAGAGACTGCTAAGTCGGTTTGATAGTAGTTGGCACAACCAATTACAACCAGAGCGTTGTTGTGGTTTAGTACTGAATTAAGTTACTTATTTCAATAAGTTACCGAAGTCAACTAAGGATGGCGGTAGCCACTTACCATCGCGTGGGCCGCTTGCCCGTCTGCTTCTTTTAATATTAAAAATATACTTTACTAACTTGCGAAAATACGTTCTTTAGTATATTTCTTTTAAGTTTGTAGGTACCGTGATTAAATAATAATATTACATAAATATGTATAACCTTAACCAGCCCTTTGTACATTGTCTTGTACATCAGCGAAGCGGGTTGGAGAGTCCACTTTTTAGAGGTCGTGTCGTTCCTCAGGGCTTGTGGTAATAGTAACTTAAGTACATATTTACTTAAATACTTATACCTATACATATTAGTACTTAATCACTATCGAGTTGGAAATTGATATTGATATAGCATACGGTAGTTAGACCCGTTTCCGTAAAAACATACTATGTCAATTGTTTATTACTTTTCTGTAAATATAATACTATAAAAATATTAAAAATAAAACTCTTAAAATTGACCTATAAATTTATACCTGACATATACCTACCTAACTAACAATACCTAACACTATTTATACCTACCTAACTAATAATAACAGTTTTATATAACACTAACACTGCACTATAACTATAACTAAAATTTGTCCGTTACTTTTGTTTAAAATTTGGAAGTAATCATACACTAAAATGTTACGAGGATAAATTAAAATTTTCGAACCTCAAAAGTTTAGTAGTGAGGCGTAAAATCAATTCCTTAAATATGTATATTGCATAAGATCTTGAATAACCATTTGGATGGGGATCTCTTGCGGCATCTCAATCTGAAGGCACCGAATCGCCCTGTATGTACCCAACAGCTGTTTAACATACCACGGGCTCGAAATAATGTTTCTTACAATAATCCATTTTATAGAATATGTCGCTATTATAACGACCTGGATGTTGAGTTTGACATATTCTATTTAAACAACGCCTGCTTTAAAATTCTGTTAGATAGACATTTTTCCTTTTAGATAGTTAAGATATATATATATATATTATAGTTTCATTTTACCCATAAAGTTGTGTTTAACTGTAAGTGAATTTACGAACATACAAATGTTATATAAAATGTGTCTGTAACTAGTTAAGTTTGTAAATTTGTTGTTATACCTAATAAATAAAATAAAATAAAATAAACTAGCACGAATAATCGTATAGTTAGTATAAACTAACACTATTATACTAACACTGTTATAGTAGTAGGTACGGTTATTCTAACACTATTATACTAACACTATTATACTAACACTGTTATGCTAACACTATTATGCTAACACTATTATACTAACACACTTATCAATGACGTGTTTAAAAAAGTGGTGATGAAGTTCAAAATGTTAAAATGAAGCTCTTGTAATTTTTTGGTCTCAGCTGTTTTTATTAATCCAATCAGAAAAAGTGACAATCACTAGATTTACAATAAATAAATTCATTTGTGTAATCTTCCCCTTAACTATATTGGTAGCAGTTTGAAATATAAACCAAATAAATTTATTAGGCAATAAATCTAGCGAGGTATCGGATCAAGGTTACAAAGTAACGAATTGATGTTATAAAACTTAAGAATAACGGAATTAATTTGTTTAAAGGAAACTATCATTTATATAAGAAACGTTTTTTAGATTATGTCACATTTCTATATTACGTAAGTTCGATGGAGGGTAGCCTATAACATCCTAGCACAGGGCACTGACCTGCCCTAAAAATAACGAGATGTTTTGCCACCATTCAGGATCCGTACGGTGGATTACATAAATAATTAATCTATTAAGCTAACCTTATCAAGGATAACATGGCCTTTGTTCTGTTGTCCTCTTTGTGTTTGCAGTCAAGTCGTACTTGACTGGTCCCTTTACGTTAGATTCATTGGATTAAACAATTTTTATCTAGCATAGCCTATGCACACAAAGTCTACACAAAGAATTAAGTATCTTACCATAAGCATACCACTTATATCCATAATCTGAATAACGCAATAACGCATAATAACGCATAGTCTGAAATACATCAATTAAGTTAAAATGTATAAAACCGTTCTAACGACAAATAAAACTATTGTAGATTTTTTTTCCGGAATGGCTAAATTCTTGTGGCCCTAATGGCTTTTCAAAAGTCACCGGACATGTATGGTTTAGGGCGATCGCAAAAGGCGTTCAGCCAGGAGCAAAGTGTGCCTAAACGAACCTAAGGGCTCCCCGCCGGTAGACCGGCGGAAGGAACGGACCTCGGCTTGGGGCGTTGCTTTGGAAGTACCGCGAGATGGCGAGTCGGTCAGAACTATTTTAGAGAATAAATCAAGTTATATTTTGTTTATAAATTTATTTTTGTTTATTTGTTCATAAGTTTATAATTTTTGTTTATTTTTGTTATAAATCATAAGTTACAGTTTTGTTGTTATATCTAAAACGTCCGTAGCGTTCATAACAGTATAGAGCCGCTTCGCCTCTTACCCCGGTCTAGGGGAGGGGTATCCATGAGAATTTCCCCACGTAAAAAAAGGGTAATAACCGCCGCGCCCGTTAGTTAGAATGAGTGTTATATGTAACTGCACGTAGAATAAAAAATACACTAGAAATGAACAATAAGTTATGAAAAAAAAAACAATTGTAAAAAATGCTACAATCGATCCTATCTTCAATACTGACTATTTTAGCTTTTGCATTATCTCACTACCACATTCTATATGTCTACAACCAATTAATGTTCGCATACCTATTGAAGCTCTTATATTAATACCACCATAAGAGGTGTATTTCTGTAAATCATTGCCGATCATAGTTAAAATATATTCAGTAATATTCATGTATGTTCATTATTTTTTATATCGAAATCTACAAAATTCTAAACGATAAAATTCGTCACAAACGTTATTCGAACTCACCGATTGAATCATTAATTGAATCGATGTGCCATGAATAGTAGTGCATTAACATAGAAAAAAAAACTTAATTAATTAGTTAATCGATAGTGTAATTCCATTGAGACCAGTGGGCGAGAGTCTCCACGCCCACGCGGACTATTGACACCGAACATAAAGTTGGAGAATTTCTATGAAATACTTGTCGCTAATGGAAAACGTAGCCCTAATCAGATTGTCAATCATTAATGTGTTGGAATAAAATTACATTTTAATATTCCGTACATTTTCAACCGGTCTCAAACTTCGTATCTGTTCATCTTCGAATATTACTCTTAACTCCCTTAGTTTTATCCAATAAAGCATTGCCAAATGAATGAATGAACAAATGGAAATTCTCTATTGCATTCCTATTTTAACTTAGGTATCTAATAATCACATTAAACATAAGATGTACAAAGCAATAGGCGGACTTATCGGTAAATCTTTCTCTTGTGAGCAACAAACGGGCAGTGAAATGACTTAGAGGAAGAAGTAGCCTATGCAATAAAGTAATACACAATAACAATATAATAATACAATATAATAAAAATGTAAATAACTATAACACATGAAGTGAAGAAACTAAAAGAAGGAGAAAGTGGAAGGTTGGTATAAAAATAAAATAAATAAAAATAAAAATTACATTTAAATTAATAAAATATGTTTTGACAAATTTACCAGTTTGCAGTTTTATGAGTTGGAGAAACGTTATAGCCATTTTTAAATGACACATTACCTATTGCATTTATAAAAATCCAAATCTACAGGTAACAAAGCTATAAATACTTAAATATTCGAAAAGAACTGCTATTAAGATAAAGATACAAAAATAAAAAGATGTTCCATTCCTTTTTATAAAAACACCAAAGTACTTCTTGAACTTAAGATTCTGTCAAAAAACTGACTCGTTTATACCACTATTAGCTGCCTTCAGTATCAATTCATCAATCTACCACATTAAGTTTAGCGAGTGTTGGAAACATAAGAAAAGTACTATTAAAATTACAAGCGTGCACGCATCGTTTCTTTTTAAGTGCCTACTTACTATTTGATTTGTTTTATTTCATTTTTATGATTCCACTTCAGACCACTATATTCGAGTACAATAAGGTCCTCAACAGAACCACCATGGCGTAAAACGTTTCGTCTACGAGAGTCAACATTTTTACTCAGTATTTATTTAGACTTCGATACCATACTGAAATACGCAATCTACCAAAGCTCTTGATTTACAAATTGGATATACAAAAAGACATTCAGGAGAGCTGGCAGAAGAACTAGAAGAAATATTGAGCAACAAAAATAAACGTATTTGGACGAGAAAATGGATATTACGAAGAAATAACCTATAGTGGTATAATTAGGTATTGTTAAAATATAAATAAACTAATTAATTATGTAGTGTCTCGTCGACACTTGTTGCCAAAAACAAAAAACACGTGCACCTTGCCACTCGCTAGGTGGCTCGGCTTTTTTTTTGGAATGGCTAAATTCTTGTGGCCCTAATGGCCATTCAAGAGTTACCGGACATGTATGGTTTAGGGCGAGCGCAGAAGGCGCTCAGCCAGGAGCGCTGTCTCGGCATTTTGTGCAGACCGAGTAAAGATACGAGTAGAGCACGAGGGTGAGGGGAACGGTGGGGCAACGTCCGCTCGACCGAGTGAATAGAACCTGCGCCGACTACTCGCTCGCTTGATTACTCGTCGGACAACTAGGCCGGGTGCTGACTGTAAGGTTCACATTCGTTTAGTGCTCGGCCGAGTGCACTATTTCAGCCAAGTACTCGTTAGGTGTAAACTATACTTTAGCCTCAGCAATATTTTTTGATTATTTACTTATTTAAACATTAAAGTAACAAATAATAATTATTTCAGTCCACTAAACTATACATTTGATTTGTGATGCCACTGCACATCGCTTATTGTAGAATGTTAAGTTTCAATCATTAAGCGCAAAGGTTCCGCGCGCAATCGCCGCCCGTATGCCCCAACTTCAACTCATTGTGGCCCGCTTAACTCACGACCATCGATTTTTGTTGATCGTGCCCGAAGCTCCTAATTTAAGGCCAGACTTGATTAATTGCAAATTAAAGTCCCCTCCGAGGTGGTTCGCCGTCCGGTACAACTTTATTGAATTTCATGCCCCGTGATTTATACGTTGTATTATGAATTTATTACTATAAGAGGTACCCGACCATTATTTACCATTATAGATGCTTTTGTACAGGTTTATGAGTTGGAATTAAAAACTGATTTTTTTATTTATATAAAGTATTGTAACATATACTATCAGTTAAAGATTTAGGTATATTTTACGAGTAACTACATCTGAAGGGGGAGGATGCCCCTGGCCAAGTTCAAAGAAGACTAGCGTGAAATATACCGCATTTCCCACTTTATTCTATTCCCACAATGTACGTACGTGTCTCATATTATCGTATTCCTCCCCATTTTCTTTACATCTGTGCATGTCAGAAGTTGCCAATTTTATTTTATGTCTTTCAATACTCGATATCTTCAGAGAAATTAATTTCAGCATTAAAGTGGTATCACGATATTCAAAGCGAAAACACTAACATTAAACTATCACTGTGTCCTAGAAATATAATTGATTTTGAGTTATCAACATATTCAGCCATGCACGGATATAGGCTAACTGAAAGTAAGAAAGTTAAGTTTTATATTTCAGAATATAAGTTCCATTGTTGACTCGGTATAAACTTTGCTGCGTCGTTCATCACTGAGCTAGTAAAAGCGTGATAAATCTATAACGTAAATGCCCCATAATTTAATGTTATGGACTGGAGTTTGAAGTTTAAACCATTCTTTCTTCTCACATACTATTATTACGTACATAACTTTTCTTAAAATAAGTAACACACGTTGAGTCGCCGAGAAAAGCTAATTTCCTATTAATTAAGACAGGTAATTGCCAGTAACATTAAATTTAGATTACAAAACAAAAACGTCCCTCACTTGGCACCTTAAACTGAACAAATTAAATCCGTTGAAAATCGCTTTAATTGCGCTTCCCAGTTATAAATTAGAGTGGGTAATTGTGTCAGACACAGTGCGGTTTCCATCTACGGGTGGAGAAGACACTCAAAGACAATTTTTTTTTATCATGGAATATGTAGGTGACACTTTGACAACACAATAAAACAATACATAGTAAATTATTTGACAAAAATGCAAGTTGACTTAAATATGTAGGCACTGATATTAAGCCCTGATAACATTTTTACTATTGATAGTCTCAAAAAGATGTTAATGTAAGGAATCCTGCATAAGTCATTATAATTATGAAAATAAAAGTTTCTAAATAGCGGTACTTGATTGTAAGAAGCTTAATTAATGACACACAAAACGGCCCACACTAGAATTCACTATATCGTTGGTCCAGAAACTCTCGCAAAGACTAAAATAAACTACCAAGACACAAATATGACATTTATCTCTAAGCAAATTTGTCTAAGATATGTTTTGTCTAAAGCAACTAAAGCGGGATAAAGGGGCAGGAAATACGGCAGGCTTATAGCCGGCTATGGTATCCGTAACCTTTAACAGCAACGAATAAGCCTTGACCGATAGTCAAGGCTCCTCTGGATTTACTCCAATTTTGCAAAGACGGAATGTATAAATTAATTAATTAATCTAGACAACAATGAAGTGGCGGAACCATCATGGTGGAGTAAAAAGATTGTAGCTATGATTGTTGCATCACTATTCGTAAATGGAAACAGAATCAGAGACAAGTAGTGTCGGCGGCAATGCTCGGCTAATGGTAACGTACAGCCGAAGCAAAGCGATTTGGTTGATGGTTAAGTGGGAAAGTGAGTGATAATAATTTAAATTGAACTACATCTTATCCGAGGTCTTAGGTCATCAGTCCATCAGTCGGTTGTGGTCCGACTAAATCCATGGTTCCAAGCAGAGCCGGTATTGTCCCCTCGATAATGTTGAAATGGTTCAAGTAGGGCGAAGGAAACCATGAACGCGCATTATTATCTTTCCTTCTTCTCCCTTCGTTCACTTAAATAAATTAGTCTAAGGGGACACTGAGTATCTCTTTTCTGAAAAAGTTGTCAATTAAGATTAAAAAATCTATGGACTAAATAGTTTGCCCACAAATCATTGAAGTTTTTGTAGAATTTGTTTATAATATGTCTTTGCAGGTGGAAGATTTTGTTGCTATTCAAGGCGTTCGCATTTATTACGCAAGTGAATGTTTGCAAGTTCTTGTAATATTTTTATTACTATACCATACTATTAGGCTATGTCTCTCCACTGCTGGATGATAGACTTCTCCCAAGGCTCGCCATCACACACGATTCTCATCTAGCCACCATTGGCGAATTTCTTCGAGTGGTTCATATTTTTATTAAAGCATGAGAATGACGTTATTTTTGATGTTTTAAATTGTGTCTGTTTATGATACCCTTGGATGCAATTAATGCAATGCAATTAGCCCTTTCAGTATCCACTGCAACATGGGCCTCCTCATGCAAAATATAATGTGCAAGATGCATTGCATTAAAATAACACTCTTTTAGATGTAGTGTAGTTTCTCAGCGGTTGTGGTAGTGGTTTTGTTATTCCAAAAGGGACACCCGCAGGAAGAGATGGGATGGTGCTATCTATGCGGTGCTATGCCCGTGTGGGCCGGCTAATGAGGCAATGTTTATGACACTTCTGGGTATGAAAATAAATATATTTTTGAAATAATAAAGAAATATGAAGAATACTTCAAAAGCTGATTATCGGAATTATCGGATAATTTTAAGAAAACCGTGTTTACCCATGGATTTTCTGGTTGCTGATATTACCTATTACCGCCCCCTAGAAAGGAAATGGTCACTCCTATACATATATATCTAGATATGCATTTATTAGTATGGATAACACTTATGATTGATCGTCATTTGTTGTCTAATGAACATTATTGGTTAAGTACTTAAGTGTTCTTTTTTGTACCTGCTTGGAATTAATAGGATATACAGGAAACTAACCTTTAATAGGTTAATAAATAAGATTCCCATTACCAAATTCTCTAAGAAAAAGGATGTCAGAAATTCGTAAAAGCTAGAAAACACTACACAGGACAACATAATGGCGGATAAAGAAGGTCGTATATTTTGTATTGGCTTGCCTATAATCAGGAATAAAGAAACAATCAAAAATGTTGATTTATCTACTAATAGGTACACGAGACCTGTGGAAAAGTTTGCTCACGAACATCTGAGAATTTTTGTCTACACAATCAACAGCATCTATATCACCCTCTTATATTTTACGTAAAGCTGAGAAAACATTCTTTTGTATCTAGTCTATCATCAATTTTCCCGATTTCAGAAAGACCGAAGAAGTTTCAATTAAAAACGTTCTAAATACTAATTAATTGATTTAGTTTTAATAGAATTAATACAATTAATATAATAAAAAAATATATATTTTCGTTTGCTCAAAATTTTGTAGATGTGTGCATTCCACCTCTTAATTCTACAAGCATACTTAAATAAAACATTGAAAAGCGCGATATCCACTCGTCTCTTCATATTGTCTCTACGTATGTTAATTCTATTGTATATCTAGTATTAAAACAAACGTTTGTTATGTATAATTTTTGATCGGATTTAAAAAACACCTTTTTAAATGAAATGCATAAACCAATTATATTTGTAGAGGCGCTTTATAACCAAAAAAAAATTAAAGCTCTATTAAAAGTCTGGCAACAAGTGATAAGTTTAAGTAAACATCGTCAACGACCATTACATTGTATTTATAAAGCTCTGCACTCACCACCAAGAGTCAGTGATGGGCGCTAGCAGCAGCAGGCAAGCTGCGATGACAACGGGCCGCATGTCGCGGCTATCATAACTGCCTCCACACCCGCGCCCTAAATTACACCCGATAAAACACCTGAAAGTCTGTAAACATTGTCTACGGATTCGAATTTTAAATCGTCTTTTCGACGTTCTGTTCTTTTTTCAAAACAGTACCGAAATTTCGCGACGTTGCGTGCGTGGATTCCTGTCGGCGGGAGATCGCGACGCAGACTGACGCTCACCTGTGCGCCCACCCCGCCGCGTGCGCACTGTAAAACGATTTTCGCGCTATTTTGGCTAAGATTTAACGGATTAGGCTTCGCGTGATTAGAAACGTAAAAGCGGGGATACTAACATTTGTTATTTTAACGACGCGTGTGGGCGATATGATAAATCGACTCCGCTCGATTAGTGAGCGTTGCCCCTATTAATCCAGTTTCACGGTAAATGTTAACTCAGGTTTAAAATTAGCATATTTTATTTAATTTTAGACATGTTATCGGCAACCCTTTTGGCTCACCTTGAAAATGTCGCCGCTAAGCGAAAAGTTTTGTTTAATCTAGAGTTGAAAACCACCGTTTTCCTTTTATAATTTAATATCGCATACTTATATGGATATCAGACTATATCGTCCCGCTTCTGAGCACGGACTCCTGTTTGCAGTCGCAAGTAGATTTTGCGGTAGTTCTTAATGCGGGCTGTTGGATACTTCACAATTCACATGCTTCCTTTGATTTTATAAATTCTTAGAGGCGCAGACTTCCTCACGGTGTTTCCTTTTATTGTCGAGCTAATAGTACCTACTCCTATCGTCTTTTAAAACCATTTTTCTGCTTATTGTACAAATAAAATAGATTTGTAGGTATGTAATTACCTGTAGTGGTATATTATACACAGCAATATTGTTAAATAATTAAACCTGTGCCGAATATACAATCAACGTATGAACTTTTAAAAACATGGCAAATTTGCAATGTATTGAAAATAAAATAACCCAAAAAAGCGGGCACAGATCGGGCTTCGAATTTCCGATCTCACGAATGTGAATTGCGAATTGATACAGTCTATCACCACTCTCACATAGTAGGTACATGTTTACCAAATATATGAATACTTGAATAGTGAAGTTATCAAGAAACTGCATATTTTTCACTGCAAATGTTTAGCTTCGTTAGGTAACTAATATGAACCAGACTGCCTGATTACAACGAGTGACGGACAGTGAGGAGCGCTCGGTACACAACTATTATTAGAGCGCACGTGCGAAACTCTTCTGTTAAACAAACAGTCCGATGTAAACATCTGCCGCTTCTGGACGTGCTTCGACAGATATGACATTAATAACAAAAAGATCGTGAAACCCGGGGAAAAGCAACTGGCTCTAACAGAGTTCTAATGTTAACTTAATAGGATGGGTCAATCCATGTGAGGTTATGGACTGATGATGATTGAAGAAGTTGTGCCTTGTGGACGATGCGAAACATCGTATTTGGCAGCGAGCCTTGAGAGAGGTCAGGGATATCCAGCAGTGATAATACATAGGCTAGATACTTATGGTATGTGATGTATTACCCTCTTCTGTTTTAGGCAGGTTTTTCATGCTTGATTATTTAACTCGAGATTGTAGCATTAAACTCTGTTATACAACCGCCACAGGCGAATTTCTTCAAGACAGCGGTCCACCTGGCCGGAGAGCTTCCAAACTGCGTTTATAAAACTATAATAACAACTAAATACTATGTAAAAACTATAAAAATACTAATTTAATCGTATGTTATACTGTCATGCGGTTATTGAAAATGCATTAATATCGAAGCACCAATGTTCTGTGGGACCCCTTTTCAAGTGGACACACATACATACATAAACATAAATGTGATTGTGGTGGAAAGTTTTGCGTTTTGGAAAGAAGGCTTAACTGTATATCTCTTGTGTTTCGGTGATTTTATAAAATTGCTATAAATACTTAATAGTTTGTAATTTATTTAGTTTTTCTATTAATTTAGCTTTATTAAATTATGCATGTTTATAAATATTTTTTAAGCATTTATGTGAATAATGAAGAAACATTATGTCAGTAACATGGCGTCTCAACCGTCTTGTTCAAGTGAAATACCAATAACAAAAAGAAGACAAAGACTGGCAATAAACCAGTCAAAAGTCAACAGAAATGAGGCATAACTCATTTACAGAATTCTCAACCATTTTAACAGTCGAAGGGGAAAATGTTGCAAAATCAGTTATGAGAATTGTTTACACTTCAAATTCATTTCAGACTCAAAGCAAGTTTTCTTTGGAACATCAAAGTAATTACAACAAAGTGAACGTGAATGTTTGACAAGTATTCGACAAAGGATATTTTCGCTCTGCTAGTTTTGCTACAAGGGCGTAGTGTTTAGAAGATTTAGATAGGACTTTGGATAATATTCTTGAAATTTTTTCGTGTCTTATAAAAAAAGAGTTTCTAACTAATAATTCTATTTGTCCCACAATATAGATTATGAAATTAGAATTCCCCGTACTATTTATATAATTTCACTGACCTTGGCCCAATCGAATTATAGAAGACAATAAAAATTAAAAAGTCATATAACTTGATGCAAAATGTGAAAATTAGTGAAATCCTTTTGGCTATTGACCGACAAAGTTAGGTAATCATTATCTCAACCCAACATGCATTTTTTTCTTATATTTTACACTACTTTTTTCATCTTTTGTCAATAAAACAGACCTTTTGGGAAATAATCATTTTATAAGAATTAACCTACCTTCAGTAAACAAGTGAATATTTTTGTATATTTTAATATTATAAGCAAAGATCTGTCACATCGTTTGTCGTCCTACAAAAAAATACGAATATGCACCTTGCACTTCATTCTTATAAACTTAATCTTATTTGGCCTTTGTGCAACAGCTGCGGAGCTTCAACCTAGAAAATTAAACAAATCAGCATTGAAATGAAAACGAAATCTCTTGGAAAACCGAAGAAATATCAAAATTTGATGAACGATTAGCTTAAAAAACGTAGACAGCAACACATTCCTAAGTTTTCATGATAAATACCTTTATATTTATAATATAGTAATAATAATAATACAAAATTATAATAACTTTTATTTCGGATTTGGTTTCGGTTTCGCATATTTTTTTTATTTCGGATTTATTACAATTTTTTTTTTCATTGCCTTCATTTAAACGAGAATAGTCTTGACAAGTTCCTTACAGCTTGCATTAGTATTGATAGATTTTTAAGTAATTATTTGTGTACCAGTCTGACTGAGTCGTTATTTGTGCTAATAAGTTACTTTACTAATTAATACAATTTCCTGTAAAAAATATATTTAGTAAGATTGATTTAAAGGTGAATGTTAGGCAATATATTGTCTGTGAAACAATCAGGTGAATGTTAGATACACTTTTGTTTCTATAAAGTATGTGGTATTTTCAATGCAACTTAGGATTAACTTGGGAATGTGTTGCTGTCTACGTTTTTTAAGATAATCGTTTAAAATTTGATATTTCGTCGGTTTTTCAAGAGATTTCGATTTCATTTCAATGCTGACTTGTTTAATTTTCTACGTTGAAGCTCCGCAGCTGTTGAACAACATACATACATATGTATGTATATAGAAATATGTAAAAGTAAAAGAAAATTAAATTAACTAGTCTATTTACAACTTCTTAACAAATGTAAACCTTTGTTTATGTAGCACATTTTTATGTTGATTTTAACAATTATTATCATTTAGCCCTTGCCTGTGGTCTGAAAGCAGTACATAGTATTAAAAATGGAAAAAAATGTATCTAATGTTCTCTATTCAGCCCTTTGCCAAAGAAAACATTGCACAACCATTACACAATCAAACCCACGGACTAAATCTAGTTATAAGTATCAAACTCAATAAATTAAGAGAATATTGACGTAAACTAATTGCTCGTATTAATGAGTTAATATCTCCGTTGACAGCAACAAACACGGCAATTATGCAAATAACGGCAATTATCGCTGAATACATAATATTTAAAACAGTTAATAGGTTTAGGTAGCTAGATAAATAACTTTCACTTGACACCGTATTTTTAAAACAGTGTGATTAACAGTGTGAAAATACATACGGGCTAGCTTTAATACAGACAATGAAGCCGCGAACGCGAATGTGGATGGTTTTCGCGACTTGTTTCCTGGTCAGAGTCTGAAAGCTGTGTACTCCTTTGAGTCGCGGGCGCGTACCATGAACGCTATCGTAACGCTCGCGAACGATTGTGTTTAGACTGGGGTTCTCGAGCCACGCATGTTCACGGCATGAATCCCGATCTAGACGATCGTGGGTGTAGAGCCGGCATAAAAATTCTTGAAAACGTACTCACTTTTAAATGTCACAGTAAATCCTTAGAAAAAAAAGGCACAAGTGCATTTTGATGACATTCGAAAAAAAACAACATTTTGATAAAATGTTCATTAATTTAAAATTAAGCTAAAATTTGAAGTTTTGGATAAAACAAAAAGAATAACTGTTATTTATTCTCTTTGTTTATTTCTTAATTCCGGATATAATGGTAGTTACGCTTTCGTTAAAAATGTTAATAATGATTTTTTTTCCTTCTTAGAAGAGCAGAGTAGCTGGCGTCCAACCAATGCACCTACACTATTTGATACAGAGGAACACTATTAATACAATTAGTGGTTTATTTCTCATCTTCTCCACCACTTTCAGTTTTCTGTTCCATTTTCATGTATGTATCCAATGTCTTGCCGATATGCGTTGAACTTCTGGCAAAACTGTTTATTTCAAATTTTGTCTGGATGTCTCCATTTTCCCCGAGGGTTTTAGATGAGTTTTACTTTAGGGTTCCTTAAGGCTTTCATCTCGAAGATGTGATTTTTGGGTCGCCGCAAGATATGACCAATGCAAGACCATTCCCGGCGTTGGATTTACTGCTCTATGAAGACCAGAGACATGCAACAGCTGATTTTACGGTCCTTTTTTCTCGGATAATGTCATATTTTTTTTAATTGACTAATAGAAGTAATAATAAAAAATAAGTAATTGTTCTTAAATAGACAACAAAATATACGACAATTCTTTAAATTGACTGGACTTGTCACAGCCAAGTAAACAGCTCTCCATCTCTAGAATGCAAAGGAATAACACTCTTCAGCCAACAAAACGTTTCAAGTGCGTACCTGAGTTAAAACGATTCCCCTGTCCGTGCTCAGAGCAGAGCATCTTGAGTTTTTTTGCCACTTGACCATAGAGCCGACTAATCCGTTCGACATGTTGTGGTGTAGTAAAGAAATTAGACATTTTATAAAAAGACGGAGATAGCCTAGATTTTGAGCGATTTTTGATTTTGTGATAGCCATACTCGACTCACATTCGTGTGATCCTGAGTCGGCCCGTACCACTGAGTTTATATTTAAATACGGATTTTGAAAAACTGTCACCAGCTCGGCGGTGAGGGAATAATACATCGTGAGGAAACCTGGATGCTCCAGAAATAAAAAAAACTGAAGTATTTGATCCACCAATCAGCACCGGTCCCGCGCGATGCATTACGGCCCGAAATCCCCCAGTGAATTACTGTGCCTGTGCCGTGCAGCAGGACTTTATTAGCTGATACAATCAAAAGACGATGATACAGCGATGATATCCCATAAGAATAGTAACAATACTTTGGATTAATAAGTAAATATATTGAAGTAAATATGTTTAAGTAAATAGAATTTAATTGTAGATGTCGTAAAAGGCGACTAATGGATAACAGCCTTTATCATAAGCGTTGAGGAACTTTAACCTGTAAAAGAATGGACTCACCAACCCGCTTGGCCAGCGTAGCGTTTTAAGGCCATGTCCACCTGTGGATTTTAAAAGGACTGATGACGGTTTTGACCGTTACGGAAATATAATTTAAGATTTTTTTTATAAATATTATACAACAAGGAAACGAAGTTATATATTGAATTCGTAATATAATATGCAACAAACTCGCACATTTTATAAAATTCAATAGAAATAATATAATTAAATATACCTAACTATTTTTTTAAAATATTTGATAGGCAAGATTCGAGTATTTTCCAAATAATTTCCAATTGTAATTAAGTGGTTTGTAAAACTCATTATCAAATATTATGGAGAGATTTGTTATCAACAATTTAGGTGGTCTGTCTATATGACCATAAAATCGATATTATGTTTTAGAGGGTCAATTAAAGATGGCTCACTCAACAAGAAATATCTAACAAATCAATTAAAGCAATGCAAAGAATTCATTCACCTTTAGTTATGTGAGTTGTAACTGTTTTTATCGATATCGACATTAATTTCATGAACACTTTAAAAATAAATGTTAATGGCCGTGGTTGATTTATAGTACCATTTAACTTATGAGATTTTCGCGTTTTATACTCGAATATGTATCTATTAAATGGGTCTTAATCCGTTTGGCTTTTTAATTTTACTTGATGTATGGTATGGTGAGTGGAGCGGCGGTAGTGCACGTCGAGAGCTAATTTATAGAGTTGAGAGCAGTTTTTTTACAGTAGTATTGTTGAATTACAATCAATTTGGTAATTAAAGATTTGCTACTGCACCGACACAAGTCGTTGCAGATTTAGGTGTGCTGGAATCAATTCTCCTACCCTGATGAATAATAGATACCATCCACTTACCTACTAAGCCTTTCCTTCAAGCAGGTTCTTTCATAAGATTTCGTGATGAGGTTAATGAAAAGTTTAATTGTCCAGTCCTTTTGAGGTTACTATTACGCTCATTTAAGTAGTACTGTTACTAGCCCTTTTGGTATCCACTGCTGAACACGGGCCCCCTATGCAATGTATGCACAATGTGCATACCGGATGCGTTGCCTATCTTTGATGGTGTAGGAATGCATTTAGAGAAATGATTGGAAAAATGGGGAGAGATAGGATAGGATGGGATGGGAATGGGCTCTGACATATCTCACTCCCTACCGAAACACAATAAAAACGATAAACGATATTATCGATAAAAAACATTAAACACAAAAGGCACATCACTAATGTTATCGCGTCATCGATTAAAACATTTTGATTAGCTTTCGACTTACGGCCAATGTCATAATCTGTTAAATCAATCGAAAGGTCTTAAACGCCATTATGGGTTGTACACAACCTGTCTTTGCGTTCCGATACGGGTTTTAGAAATTAAATTCCATACATTAGACGCTTAATATGGTACCAGATAGCTGTAACACAAAGAGACGTGATGCCACCCCAGTCAAGTGACTGTGCAGGAATGAGTGTCGATAGTGATCTCAGATCGTCGATGTCGATATGTCTTGCAATAGCGGGCAATCGACATCCCTATTGATATCGTGCGCTTGACGAAAAACTTAATGAATTGTGACTTAAAATGACGCGTGTAGAAAGGATATTGTCTTTAGACAGGTTAATGGCAGGACAGTAACCTGTGGATAGATATAATATTTTATAGAAAAAGTAACTGTTAAAGCCTATATTGGATTCGAAAATCTCACAGTGCTGAAATATGAACACACATAAAAGTAATTCTATACTAAGTTCAAGTCGCACAATAGGCTATAGAGCGCGCCGTATTAGCCATTTCAATAAAGAAGGCGTATACGAAATGTGGAAATCCAACGTCGAATCGAGGTCATACAAAATCGTCAAACGTAATAAGGGACTAAAGTGGAGATGGGCAGGCTTCGTGGTCAGATAGTAGGACGGCAGATGGACGAAGACAGTATCAGAGTAATGACCAACAGGAAGGAAGAAACTGGATGACTTTGACTTAGGACTCTGTTCTTTGGCGTGAGATAGTAAAGAAGTTGGTTGCCTGAAAGAGATTGCTTCTGGCGATAAAGCCGCCTATCGCTTCTGTATACCTTACGTTAAATGTAACAAAAAATTAAGTTAAAAGAGGAATGCAATAAAGAATTTTCATTCATTAGTTCACCTATATGCAATCGTGGAACGAATAAGGGCTGAGAATAATTATTATTGATACATTTTTAAATATGTTTTAAATTAAATTATATAGTGAGAATCATCGCAAAAGGATAAAATGAATGATGAGTCATCATTCATCATCGACATCGGCATATAACGTTCCACTGCATAACCATAGTCTTCGACTAGTAATCATGCCCTCATGATTATTAGTCCTTGATACAGAATACTACTTTGAAATGTACTGCATTTCCCACTTTATCATATTCCCCAATGTATGTTCGTGTTTCGGTAGTGAGTTGGATATGCCAGAGCCTATTCCCATCCTATCCCTTCCCACGTCCCCAACCCATTCTCCAAATCCATTCTTTCATCAACAAAGGTAGGCAGCGCATCCGGGGGCGTACCAAAGATTGTCATTTTGGACTAATTTGTATCGCGGATGTCTATGGGCGACAGTGTCTACTTACCACCAGGTGGACTGTATGCTCGTTCGCCATCTACTTTCTATAAAAAAAAAATTACCCCCTGGTTTGGGGCCAGGATTTACCACGAGGATGGATTGGTGGATACACATGCCTCACGATTTTTTCGCCGAGCTAATGACAATTTAATAATCATCATACAATTACATTATTTTAATCTTCTTTTTTACATTAACACATCTAAGACAGTAAGTAGTTCTCCGATCGAAAACTACTTGCAGCTTATGATTTTTACCATAAACCTAATTAAACCCAATTTTAATGTATATAGTTGTTAGGGTCAACGGCATTGTTTAAAGCTAATTAACTAAGTCATTTCACCGCGAACTGGGGCTAATAAAATATTATGTTATGTTATTGAGAAATTATTGTTAACGTTTGACTCCGATGTTATAGCACTGAGTTGCCGGTAATGTAAGAATAATGTGGATTTACTTAAAATATGTATCGGATAAAAATACTTGTGTGAAGTTAATTTGGAGATTAAACTGTAATGTAGGTGTTATAGGTTAATAAATATAACTTATTGAATACGGAAACTTTTTTAAAATCAATTAATTGACTATCAATTGATTCATCAACATTATGTAAGTAAATATTTAAGTTTAACAATCAAAAAAAATATTAACGAGTTTACTGGAATTACATTGAACCTTATAGTTTATTTATTTATTATAGCAATATCTAGTCTTCAGTGTTGCGATATATTTTTTTATAATAAATATATTCTTAATTTTTTTGAACTCAAAAATTTGAACCTTACGACATAAAAGATAGGAAGTCGAACCTAAAACAAACAGCAATAACAAACTGAAATTTTTTAGAGGTCGATAGGAAACTTTGGAAGAAGCTTTTGTGGTAGTATAATGATTTTCAAAAAATCATTTGACTATATTTGATATCGTTGTCTGAGGAAAGGGACCTCTAGTTTCCGAGATATTTAGAGTTTAATGAAATATTAAATAATAACAATTATTTAACCATAAAAATTAGCCTGGTTTTATTTACACAGAATCTTGAAACAAGGAATTATTAAGTTAGAAAGTCTTAATAAGATAAGTCTCAAGTCTTACATAAGTCTCTTTACTTAGATGAACTCACATTTTCTTTACTTTATTCATGGCAATTTATTTCTTGATAATGGTAGCCTACTTGTAACTCTTCCCTACTAAAATGTTTAATTTTCTGAAAAGCTGAGGAGGTTAAGATCAAAAAAATATTTGCAAATTAAGAGTTTTTTCTTCGTTCGTAGATCAATCCTTCAACACAAGCCAAAACTGAAGTCATTTGCATCAAACGGTGTCTAATTATGAACGAAAAGAATGATCGATACCGCGATTTTATAGTAAAACGTGATATTTTTAAAAGATTTTTTTGATAAAAATAGAAGTAGTGTAAATAGCTTATGATCACCTTTTGATCATAAGCTCATCGACTTATTTTACGCATCGAGGGTCAGTCCAGGTTATGCTTTCATCCAGTGAAAGAACAATAACTCGTAAATGTTTATCACGCGTTTTAAATGAGCATTTTTCAAGGGGCACTAATTATTTTCACAGTCCACTCAAACATCCCCGGGCAACAATATTGATTTGACCGTTTTCAGTTATGTAGATTTTTTATTTTTAACACTCTTTTATTTAACAAGTGAATAGAGTTAATGAGTATCGTATTTCCACTATTATTCAAACTGAGAATTAAAAATCAGTATGTATAAATATTGTAAAATATGGTGTAGTGTCGAACCCACGGGAAGAGATAGGATGGAATGGTGCTATTCTAAACCAGGTCGACACCACACGGCACATAATACTTGAACTGACTTTAATCATTCGAAAATGTTAATTTATAGATATCAATAAAGAAGCCTCGTGTCCTACTATTTCTTTTTGTTTATTTGTAAAAACAAACAATTGTATAATACATACATTACAGTGATATTTTTTTATTTATTTCCAAAAATGTAGTATACGAAGCCTTAAGTTTATATATTGTTATACATTAAATGTATTAAAGTATGTATTAATTGATAATCAAAAAATGTTTGTTAATAATACTAAAATGTCAATAACTAATCAAATATAAGAATGTCAATTAATAATATTATGTCAATTAAGAACATTCACTATTAATATATGTATTGCTATATTCGAGTCTATTATATACTAGTTGACCCGACAGACGTTGTCCTGTCCAAATTTAAATGATACAAAATTTCAATAAGTTCATATAAAAATCCCATAGATAAAAGTACTTTGAGTTTTTCCCGAATTTTCCAATTTTCCAAGCAACTTTTCCAATTTTTCTATCCCTAAAAACCTTATTCGGACTATTACGAACATTTAAAAAAAAAGAAATAGCCCGTGGTATGTCAAATACATAGTTGTTGAATACGTGCAGGCTATTCGGTGCCTTCAGATTGGGATGCTGCAAGAGATCCCCATCTAAAATGGTTAAACAATTAATATTTTGAAACAATATCAGCTCATACCATATTGCTATTGCTATTGACATGTCCGATTATTAAATTCCCTCCAACATTGATCAGGGGTTTACCCGCCGCAATATTCATTTCATGTGACTCATTTCAGTACAATAGCTAGCAATTATGTTCTGAATCACGATTATTCTGTCAAACAATTTATTATGGTCCACTGACGTATTTTCCACGGAATACGAGTGGCGACTTTTTGTAGTAAAAGTGGTTTCGTTTTCATTTTTGAGTCACTGAACCGGGTGCTTGAGATCTTCCAAACGCCGCTTCTCTCTCTCCACAATTATTAAACATTCTAAAGGCCTATTTCATACATAGATAAAAAAAATATATAAATATTTTTGAACAATAATAAAGCCATCAATATAGAGCGAAGATAGGTTAGGGATATCTATTCTTGACTCTCATTCGTGAGTTCCAATGTCGGCTCGTACCACTTCAGTTGGGATTTTATGCGGTAAAGGAAAACATAGAGAATTTAGCATTTTTCATAAGCATCTGAGCGTTAATCACTACCATACCATACTATCCCATCAACCTACCTCTCCCCACTGGTAAATATACCTAGGGTTCTATTGAAATGTCTATATGTCGTTGAAGCGTCAAGGGGAGAGTGCATGCTGCAATCCAACAGCCGCAGGGCGCGCTCGACTGGCCACGTTACCCCTCTCTCACAGAAGACTACCTTGAAATGTACTGCATTTCCGACTTTATCTTATTTCCCTAATGTACGTATCTACGTGTTTCAGTAGTGAGTGAGATGTGCCAGAACCCATTCCCATCCTATCCCTTCCATTTTCCCAACCCTTTCTCCAAATCCATTCCTTAATCTGCAAAGGTAGGTAACGCATCCGGGGGCGTGCCGATGTATGTCATTCTGGACTGATGTTGGCATGCATCGCGGATGTCTATGGGCGACAGTATCCACTTACCATCAGGTCACCTTATATCGAAATTTTATTAATTTCAACAGTTTTCATTCTTGGGGTGACGCCATCGATGTCCACCGGGTGCCACCCATGCTAGCTACGCCACTGATCAGGTGGACTATATTAGTAGAATCACCCAATATCTATCTAAAGTTGAAAAAACAATAGGATAAAACTTCCTTCCTTAAAACGTCAAGACTCTGAATCCCACAGTTTTATTTAGGGATGAATGTGTGTATGTCATGGATTCATTTGATTTGTCCCATTCCCAGGCTTACAGGAATCCACTGGCATGGGAATTTTGGCGCTTGCCTCGCGTTTCCCATGTCCACCTACCGCGTTCACACGACGTAAGAATGTTAGGTATTCTGTGTGGTATGAAGGCGGGAATCGTGGGTAGTTATGTAGCAAAAATTTATTTTGTTAATTCTTGCCATTCGAATAATTTTCAAGCAAATTACGTTAATTTATTAGTGGGCAGAAATGTATGCCAACTAATACCGGGCTTTTCATAAACCATAATGTTTTTTTTTGAGATGCACATTCATTTATTTATTTCTGTACGACGAGTCATAAAATAATAATAATAATAATATATAATTCAAAGTTCGTAGATGAGCCAAATCGGTCCAGTGCAGTAGTCTCAACATGAAAACAGTGTAATTTTTTTTTTAAATCAATCAATACTTCATCAATCAATAAATTTGTTAGAATTTTAATTTAATTTTATATTGTGATTTTAGTTTCAATTTTAATTATTTTTTGACTGTTTACTTTTAAATCATGTTGTCGTCACCTTAAGTAGAGTGACATTTATATAATTAACGTTCTTGCATGTAATCCTTTCATTTACATGATGTAAGCTTGTTGGTGTGGTAACCCTCAATAAATAAATAGAGCTCGTAAAGCTACAACTTATGTACTAAGATTTTTATTTCTAAAACGTACGGAAAAGAGCGAAATATCCCATTCCGACTGGCGACGACTATCGTTTTTTGGCAGTCTGTTCGCTAGAATAATTCAAACGTTTATCTCAGTTTAACTAATTGTCAAATGAACTATATTCTTATGAGAATAAAACCCTTAAACCGTAAACTTCACCTACTTCCTTAATGCGATGTTTTCGTAAAAACAATGTTTTCCTAATTTATTCCAAGCGTATATTCGAGGTAAAGTTATTTATTCTAACGACATATTATCATTTAATTTTAACATTTGTAGCCTGAAACAACGGAATTTTAATTATCTGTTTGTTAAAAGAAGTTACGAAGCTATCGCATACCACTACCACCTGTTCTCACAGACATCTCGACGTTCCCAATTCGTCCTGCTCTCGGAAACCCCCCATTATTTGCCTAATAATTTTATTAATATCATTAAAATTTTAATTTTATTCTTTTGGCTCACAGTTTACAGAATAAGTAGGGTAGTACCCAATTCCTTGTAATTTTTATTAGGTATACAGGTACTTAATATGGTTTCTCTGATTTTAACTATTTATTTTGTTTCTAGTTGGAAATAGTTGGAAAAGAAAATGCATACAAAAGGCGTGCTTAGCCCTTGGGAGATTTTTACCAGCAAACCTGGGAGAGAAATGAATGGGCGATAGGTGAAATGAAATGGGCAGACATAGCGCGTACCAAAATAAACTATTAAAAACACTACTTTTTGTAATACGTACTTATTTTAATAATGTAACAGAAATAACATGTGCTCATTCACGTGAGCGAGATGTTTTAAGCTGTTTTAAGCGGGACTTGAAGACAGCGATGGATGGACTCTCGTATCAGGGAGGGAAGAGAATTCCAAAGTCGAAAAGCTTTAACCGTAAACGAATTCCCATACCTTTTGGAGTTGTGAGAGACAATTTTTAAGACGGAAAAGAGTGTTAGCTCTAACTGGTTTCGTTCTAGGAAACGGGAATATCGCTAGGAATATAGGTTCTAGGAATATCGCTCGCGAATGTTCTTAAGTAGGAGAAGATGGATTGTTAACAATATTAAATAAGAGAGAAAGTATATGAAAGCTATAACGAAGACGGATACGGGAGCCACATAAGATATTTCCTATGTTGAGACACGTGGTCGTACTTGCGCCGACCATATATAAAATGGATGTGCAAATATATATATTTTTAAACTTTCGCGTTTTGTACACATTTTATGTCGAATCTGAACGCGTAAGACCCGCGTTTAGACCCGATTTACGATGCATATGATTACTCTGATATCGGATGCACAAATTCTAAACTCGCTCTAATTTGTTCAGTAGATCCTCAGTGGCGTCGAGAAAGTGGACATCTGCATAGTCAATGATACGAAGAAAAAGGGATTGGGCAAGTGTTACCATAGTTTTGCAGGGGAGGAATTTTAAAGGTACTTCAGAGAATGAAGAGAGAAGTGGAGTTTTCTGCTTAGTTCATTAATTTGATGGTGCCAAGATAGACCGATGTCTGCTTAGTCACCTCAAATATTTAGCAGTACTGGAGAAATGAAAGGTCGGTCACATTGTTGTACAATCGATTGGAGTGAGCAAGTGCTTACTGCCGATTATTATGGATTTTTTCGGGTTTACCAACAGACCATATCCCAAGGCTAAATAGCCCAAGAATTGGTACAGGTTAGGTCTTAATTTATATCTTGAATAGAACTAACTAGTCACATTCAAGACATTCAAATCAAAATTACTTTGGCGATAACTAGAATTTGTAACTATGTGAATTATGAACTAAGTAAGTAGATTAGAGGATAACGATATCAACAACTTAATGCAAAAAATCTTGTCAAACTGAACTGACTGTAAAATACTTTCCGCTGAGACACGTAAGATACAGCTAAAGATACAGAAACTAGTAGATAGATAGATAGATACACTTTATTGTACACCAAAAACATACTGAGAAATGATAAAGAAACAAGTAATGATATAACTACAGTACAAATGAGGGTATCAACTAAATTAGTTTCAGAATTACCTTCTCTACATTAACTACTTATTGTAATAATACGTATACCTCCGCGTATTCCAGTCCGTTCTTATCACGTTTAAACACGTGAATTCTATTTGATTCTCTTTTCTTGATAGAGGTAACCTTTTCTAAAAATAAAAGAAACCATTTCAAAATTCGAACTTTCCAGCAAATCCAGAGACACGATTTGTTTTTTGTTCCATATTCAAATTTCCGAGTAACGCGCGCCTACATTTACTCATCCCGTAAACTCGCCGGACGGCAACGTGTAAACACGACACTGACGGAGCGTAATAAAAATGCTGTAAAATTTTGATGTTTCTATTCAACACAACCCAACTCTTTTCCCCGCGTGTGTGTTAATATCTTTATCTCGCTCTTGTGTGTGAGAATGGTACAGATTATTATCAATGCAGTTTACACAAAGCAGAAGTTCCTAAGTCGGTCTGACATTAATGTGATTTCGAAAGTAAATTGTGTAGGTTTACCGTCCGATAAGTGGCACGTGAATGAGGTGTCAAACAATAAAATTAATAAATGGGCCTAGATTTCATCGCGGGTGGACGTTGTAAAATGTTTTTATTTTGAACCATTATAAAGGTACAAACTTCTAGTTATCAGAAGTGTTCAATCTAAACCCGTAAAGAACGAGGTCACCTGTTTTTTTTTAAATATACATCTGTCCAATGTTCTTAAAAGCTTCCTTTTAATGGTCCAATGGTTCCTTGTTACCTACTGGATATCAATAAAAAAATATTTTTTAATTTAAAACCATGACATTTATTTGTTTTGTATTTTCTACACAAATGCAGCCTGGAAGAAATTGCTTTAGCGATACAGCCGCCTGTTATACCTACTTATTCGGGACTTTTTGGCGGAGAACTCGAGGAATGAAGTTGAGTTTTTGTTTCTTCATTATAAAAATTGTATATTGGCCGTTTTGTGGTTAAATAGTGATAGTTTATTAAACTTCAAAGTGTTTTTCGTTCGTGGTGTTTGTGATAAACAAATAACTGCATTCGTGTGCTTCCACGACAAATTCTCCACTTTACTCTTCTGTCCTCAGTAAACCGACTATCGTTTCATTGAGCGACTCCTGATTAACTTCAACGGGACTAGACATTGACCGGATGTGGACAGGATACATTACAGACTTTGAAATTGTTTATTGCGAAGAAAACTTGACACTGGCAGAATGTGCTAATTGTACCATTGCCATATCAATGAAAGTCAATTAAATTAGTCATCCACATCACAGTGACGTAATTACAAGTCATTCCGATGAATTTCAGCGATGAATCATCATCATCGACATACCATCAAGACGTTTCTGGTGCACTTATGTTCGGATAGCGTTAGCTCCTATTATAAGGATTTCCTGTTAGCTCTATTGAAAAAAATGTTAAATTCGGTATTTACTTTTGCCAATAACAGTTTTTATAAATGATTAGATTAATTATTTTTATAAGATTTTGAAGTACCCACATATCTATAGGTGGGAATGCCTTAATGTAAGTAGGTACACCAAACTCATTTAACTAGATTCCATATTAATCTCATTAAAATTATTTCTTTTATGTCATTAAAGCGATCATAAACTTGCCAAATTAATTTATATTTATCTAATTAATAATTTCTTTAAATATCATTGCAAAAAAGTAATGCACCAAAAGGAATTTAATGCTTTTTGGCATTCTCTATCAGAAAAACTTCGAGCAAACAAGCTTAAGCGGGGTCTGCAGTTCGACTGCAATCCGTCTGGTTTTCTTTTTTAGTTCTAAGCATAATCAAAATAGATACTCCTAGTAACACTGAAACCCCAGGGACCCTAATACAGTTTCAAAAATACGTAAACAAATTAGGTACCTACCGTATTTGGTTAGGTAGGTATGTGAAAAATATAAATATAGTATGTGCTGATATTTCATGAGGTGCCACCGGTTGATTTGTCTTAGATATTATCTAGACGAGGAAAAAGTTGTTATAAAGTGTAATCCTCTCCTAGACATCAAGAAGAAAAGGGAAAGTTCACTAAATAAATACCATAATTAAAAGTTCCACTAATAAACACCTTTAAAGGTGCTTATACTCGTAATTCCCTCATCAAGTCAAGGAACGAACAGAAAAGGTTGGCCAAATAACGTCGAATTCACATGACAATGGGAGCGTCAACAAATACAAAGGGTCTTAGAAGACTCGGAGGCCAACAAACTCCTAACAATTTGCGCGCGGCAGAGTTTGAATCTTTCCATTATAATAAGTATCCAGCGATTATTTTGGCTATAGAGTCGAATACCGGTTAATTTATTGAACAATTTGATGTGTTTGTTACATTATTAATATTTAGTTCAATGACTCATATAAGTAGGTACCTACTTAAAACTGTATTAGGGGAATTGTGCTTAAGATGACATACTTTTTGTTTTGAGGCAAATATTTGAAAATTCAAAGGTTATAAAAAATAAATGTAAGGCTACACATTTAAAACGTTTATTTACGACGCACGAAAATTAATCTTGACGCTATAGAAAACGTAATAATTGAAATAAAATAAAAAAACACCAATCATGTCCATGTGGGTAAGATGACACACGTCAGTCTAAGTTGACATACCTAATTATCGGTGTACATTTCACTTTTGAAAACCTTAGTTCTTGGTGCAACGCCAGCACATAGTGTAACACCATCGCTTACATAATTGGCAGCATACCCAATGCTCTCCTGGCTTCCATTTGCTATATAATTCGTTACAATAAAGGCATGCAGCATCGGAGTCATCAACATCATCAGCGTCCTGATTAAAATCTTCCATAGATCCGGCCATCTGAGTCATCCTGAAGGATAGTACGCTTCACCTGCTTTCGAGCTCTAACGCTCTTGCGATTTTCCTTCTCTTTTTTATTTTGGACTTGGGCTTTAACTTCGTCCATAAAAGGAGTGCCTGTCAGAACCCGAGAGCCAGTGATTTTCCTCTTCGTGCTTCTTGCTTGCCCCGTAGACATTGATTTCGGAAATGGAGAAATTTCTATTTGGTATCTCGTGGGTGGTAGACTATCCAGCAATGACTTGGCAATCACGCTGAACTGGACCGACTGATGTAGGATTTTTAGTGCTCTTTGAGAAAGAAGGTCCACCAGCGACTTGGCTAGCACGCTGAACTAGATCGACTGTTGCAGGATCTATCGTATCAATCAAACAATAACAATGTTAACTATCAAATAAATACTATAAGAAAACTTAAATAATAAAATCTACTCAAACAAAGACTTAAAACTATTGTCGCATCGGTCGTCCCGAACAAAAATAAAACAGGATTTTAAAGTATTCATAAACGCAAGAACTTCAGGGTAAGATGACATACTATGTCATCTTAAGCCGACCGTTGCTATGTCATCTTACCCTACGAGGTAAAAAATATTTGCCACCTTTTGCGACTTAAAAACTTTAAAGTTACTTTAATTATTCTTCAATATTCATAACCCATATTAACCACAGTTCATATCAAAGTAGTCAAACACAACTAAAATCTTACCTGAACATATTTATTGGCACAAACACTTTCAACAAAATAATATTTTCGAGTGTCGAAATCAAAACAATCCACACCACATCCAAACAACGCAAGCGGTCGCTCACAAAAGTTTTGAGTGGTGACGCTATCTGTGAGCCGATGTGTGATCGTCGTTTAGGCGTTTCTGGCGCGTATATTTGAACGGATATAGGCACTATGTCATCTTACCTGAGTATGTCATCTTAAGCACAATTCCCCTATGCCTTAACAGAACACAATCGTAGTCATCGTCTAAGCGCAAAGATATATTTGTCGACCCGTAGAACACCACCATGACACAGCACGCTCCCACAATACGATGATTAAATAAAAATTAATTCTGGAGCACACACCTGTAATTACCCAATAATCGTAATAGTCGGTAATAATCACTTAAATTAATAGTTCCCCGGATCACTTTTTGTAATATTTCTCACGGGCAAAAGACATTATTAATAATGAACGTCTAGAAGCGATTGACTCGTTAATATAACACGTACAAAAATTCCTTACACTTTATTAAACAAAATTGCACGTTATGATTAAGGGGATAGGATTTTATAAGGCTGCAAAATTATGTTTGTGCGAGCAACCGATGGTTATCAGCAATCACTCCGTGAGATATCTCCTGCGTTTCAATCACTGACGTTTGAGACAAAGTGATTTGGACGCGCCATAACGTACCTAATTATTTGCGTATCATTGCCGGTGGACGCGGGGTTCCGCTGCTGTGAGTTTGGAAGAGAAATGGGGTTCTGTTAATATCAATAATGTAATAGCATTAATATATGACGAGTTACAACCTGACTGGGCCGTATTTAGTAAAATGCATCATCTCTAATCGTCAGCCAAACTACGATGTTTGAAGAAAGTCAGTGAGTATGAGAGCGATGATAACCAAATGGTATTTATACTCGACTAACATTCGTGTGATCGTGAATTGCAATCCTCGGTCTATACGTTAGTAGGTACCTACGGATTTGTAAAATAATTGTCGCTAGCTCGGCAATGAGAGAAAACATCGTGAGAAAACGCGCATGTTCGAGGAATAACAAAAAATCTAGACTAGGTATGTGTATCTATCCAATAATCCGCACTGGGCCTGCGTGGTAGATTATGGCTCGAAACTCCCCATTAACTAAGGAAGGCCTGTGTCCTACAATTGGACGTTATAGGCTGACATCAAATCGAATAAAATCAAAGTAAAGTATCTCGTGCTAGTTATAACGTACATACCTACGCAACGTAGCGTGTAACGTAAACACGCTACGTCGTCCGTACCTTAAGGTAACGTGACCGAAATGTGAACTCTACCAGTGAACCCAATCTACAAATTTATAATCGTTCAGGGAGCGGTGACAAGAACTGTCTCTTTGCGATATAGATGATATCGGAAACAAAAATATTCGACCAAGAATTAGTAAGCTGAAGTAGCCGTGGACAGGTTAGGTACTACATCCGTCCTAGGAACCGAAGTAATAAAAGAGTCCTAGAGAGGAGACTACGTAAGGAGAAATACATCTTTCAACCAGTCAGACGGCTGACTTCTCTGGTGGTGACTGGATGAGAAAAACAAAAGACCAAATGGCGATTTTTGTAAGAGGCCTTTATCCAGCAGTGGAGAGATCGAATCTGATAGTATAACGGTAGGTAAATAAGATTAATAAGTAAGTACCTACTAATGTTATTAAAAGATCATGATTGAATAACAAATGAATAGAATTTTGTACTACTTAGTTATCGTAGAGAACGGTTCGGGATGAGCACGAAGTCTTTGTTCCGAGCGGCAGTCTCTCGCGTGAGGATAGCCATGTTGATCGCCAACCTCTGTTAGGAGATTGTACCTACCTACCTACCTACCAAAAGAAGAAGAAGAATAAATAAATAAATAATTTAAAATAAGATGGAAATACATAAAAAAGTACAAGATATGCCAAAGCCCGTACGAAAATATAAAATAAAATTATTACAGCGTTACGTTTGTAGGTATAAAAAGTATTCAAATGTGTTTTGAAGGAATTCAGTCCATGTTTCTTGTTTCACGCGGTTACCACTTAACAATAACCGATTGACTTCGATATTCTTAATATAATAATATAACAGTGACAAGGAACTGTATCGATGATAATAGGTATTTATTTTAAGGATACGATAAGCACCTACAGTTCATGTATGGAACGCTACGCAGTTGGCCCCGCCCCACCACGCCCACCGCCCCCTCCGCGCCATGCTCAATTTCCCGCTTTTTCAATTTCAAATTCCTTCCAATTTTGAAATTCCTCGCCGCGAAACAATTCCGATTGCAAACTCACCCGAATATTTTTTCATGAATTTCGAAGCAGAAATATTAATTCATTTCGCATCTTTACCTGAAATGTCGGTAGGTAAAGGAATTTCGTCAATTTTCATCTCTGTTATTAACAAATACTATCTATAAGGAAAAATATTTTAAAAGCACTTTATTAACATTTGACATTACAGACTAATAAAATAAAAAATAGAAATTTCATATGCAGATGTAATCAGGTAAATAAGAAAAGGTGTTAATTAAATAGTTCTAAACACTTATCTAACAATGTAGGACACCTATAATTTCAAATACCAATTGAACCCATCCAAATACTCCATCCAACGAACGTGCTGTTCGTATTGTCGACGATCCCACTCTCACGGGCGGTTTAGAACCCCTCAGCATTCGGAGAGATGTTGCGTCTCTCTGTGTGTTCTACCGCCTGTATAATGGGGAATGCCCTGAAGAACTGTTTAATATAATTTCCACCTCCGGTTTCTACAACCGCACCTCCCGTCACAGAAGTGCGGTCCATCCGCATTTCCTCGATACGGAGGTGTCGCGCACTGTTCGGTCCAAAAAATATTTTATACCGCGAACCTGTAGGCTGTGGAACGAACTGCCTCAAGAGGTCTTTCCATTAAGCTACGATATGGGGTTCTTCAAGAGATCTGTGAATAGGATTTTGCAAGGTCGGCGGCGCACCCGCATACCCCCTGGTGTTGCAGGTGTCCATGGGCGGCGGTAACACTTACCATCACGTGGGACCGCTTGCTCGTCCGCCCACTAGTCTATAAAAAAAAATACTTATCGTGAAAACAGTGCTCATCGTTACCAAAGAAATATTTTTTTCGTTATTTTCCGCACTCGAAGTAAACGATGTAAACGATCAATTCACCAATTAATTGGTATAAAAATGTTATTTATTTATAGTAAAAATATCAATATCTTGGGCTTTTTACCTATTTGGCAAATAGGTAAGTAGATAGGTTTTTTTTATAGAAAAAAAGGCGGCAGACATTCATACAGTCCACTCGATGGTAAGTGGATACTGTCGTCCATAGACATCCGCGATACACGCCAACATCAGTCCAGAATGACATATGTTGGCACGCCCCGGATGCGCTGCCTGCCTTTGCCGATCAAGGAACGGATTGGAAGAAAGGATTAGGAAAATGGGGAGGGATAGGATAGGATGAAATAGGAATTGGCTCTGATATATTTCACTTACTACCGAAACACGTAGGTACATAGGGGAAATACGATGAAGTAGGAAATACGATTACATTTCAAGGTAGTCTTCTGTGTGAGTTTAAATCAAAACAAATGATTTTTTTTACAAAAAAATAATCAGAACCCTGAAGTGACTTCATATTTTCAGACTTAGGGAATTTAATGTTTGCACCCTGTCATGAAAGTAGGTTCTTACCTAGTTACTTATGTAGGTGCCTAATGAATTGGAACATCACCTGCGTTTTTTATCCAATTCATTGAGCACGCCATGCATGTCACGAATCACGTGTCATTGACCCAATAAAATACCTACATATCCATTTGCTTTATATCAAACATTTGATCCAACATTTGTATCTAATGCTAAACAATGCAATTAATATTTACTGCACTAATACAAATTCATCGTGGGCACAATAACATCGAATCACTGACCACAATAGAGGTAATTATACCACAATCCAAATATTCTCATGTCTGGACGGATATCTCGCTGGTGGTCGCAATAACAAAATAATAACATAGATCAATTTATTGTAATGATGCTGACAGATGTCCCGCTTGTGGGCGCCTTTCTGCCTAATGAGAATTTCTAAACTGTTTTATCTGTGTTTTAACCATAGTATCGTCGTTGCGTTAGTCAAACCTGATATGTGCATTTTTTTGTCCTAGTTTACAAATACTCTGCCCTTATTACATTTATTATAATCCTGTGTTGTTAAGGAAAAAGGGAATAAGTCGCGAAAATTAAAATAAATGTTATTATAGTTACATATAGTTAGCCTATTTAACTCAATTCTGTGAGGAAATTAGTCCAAACAATACATACTTTTACTTCTTTACTTAAAAGGGTGAAATTAAAAAGACGGAGATACATACATTTTGGACTTGCGAAAATTAATAAAATAACTTATTTTGCTAATGATATGCCCTTTTCCATTCCATAACAAAATTATTCAAAGTAGAATAAAAGAGAACAATAAAATAAATTGTATTGTCGCTTTTGTTCGCCAGAGGGCGACACGAGGCGACTTGTTTGAATGGAAACTACTCGTATTTTTTAATCTAAAATATTACCAATTAGTTTTAAATTTAGCTAGACATATTATGTTATCCGAATGTGGCTTGTCACATCTACATTCTTATTCTATGGAATGACTGCGCATCCACGGTGGCGTTCCCACAACGACCTCCATCGCTCACCAAGCGAACTGACGAAATTAGATCGATTAACATGATAAATCTATCGATCGTAGCATCGATGAATCGTTACCATCGATACCACTGACAAATTACGCTCTCTGTCCTGTCTGCACTCGGACTGAGGTTTTATCTAGATTAAAGCTATTTGTTTAGTAAGTATTTGCTTCATCTGTGATTAATGACCATCTGTATCCAAAGAGTATCTAATAAGCGAACAAAATGTAATCATTTTTTGGCAGACGAGCGGGCGTGCCATATGGTGGTAAGTGGTTATCGCTGCCCATGGATCCCCTGAAACACCAGAGGGCTTGCGGGTGCGCTGCTGACCTTGCAGAATCCTGTTCACAGCTCATACATACATACATATATATAAAGAGACATGTGCTAATTTCCTAAATTACTCATTCATTAACGCCTAACCTAATCTGCTGAAGCTAGAAATATGAAATTTGGACAATAGCTTCCTTTCATTACACAGAGACTCGCTAAGAGGTGATTTCTGAAAATTTAACCCCTAAAGTTTGTATGGGAAAAAATAATTGACCCGGAACTCTAGAGCGACCTTATGTATGTCAAGCGTATTGTGTACAATATTGTGACAAATATTGGTATCATTCCTATGCGACTTCACTTTTGGTATTTTCTATATTTAACTTTACTTTTTATTTTTAATTAATTTATTTCTTGATATAAAACAGACCTATAGGTACATTCTTATAATCACTGTCAAGCTCATACCTATAGAACATTTTTTTTTCACAGATTAGTTACCTAAATTAGAAACATTAAGTTTACAAATGTATCTATAATCATATAACATAACCCAGCTGCTCCACAGTTTAATTAAATACCTACCAAGATACATCAGCGCAGCGGCGCGCACGGTATGCGAACGCTCTCATAAATCACTGCCCTGTGGCATCCGCTGAATACCCGTTGACATCCAGAATAACTCGGTCTAATTGACTGGAAGGGCTTATTGCTGTACCGGTCGTTATTCACTTTTTTGTGCGACTATGAAGTATTCTTTCGTGCCCGTAGCTACCTACTGGTGTGAGGTGATGTCGACTTAATACTTACTTCAAATGCAGTAGGTACTTTTTATACTACCTATATAGGTACAAGTACAAACACTGTCATTAACATTTTCTTAATCATTCATATATTACTTCATCATTTAGTAGACTGTAATGAGATAAAGGAAGCCTACACTCCTAAAAAGAAAAGGTATTAGTAACATTTTTAACGAAAACAATAATCGGAAATTAATAATAAAGAATAAACATAACAAAAACAATGAATATTCATTTTGTTTTATCTAAAACTCCAAGTTTCTAGCTTGATTTTAAACTAATGAATACTGCATCAATTTTTTTCTGGAATGTCATCAAAATGAACTTGTGCCTTTTTACGGAGGTATTGCGCACGGTGAGGTCGCAAAATCGTTTTTTGTCACTAACCCAGAGGCTTTGGAACGCATTGTCTCAAGGGGTATTTCCATTACGCTACTACATGGGATTCTTCATCTAAGCTGTGAATAGAATTTTTTAAGGTCTGCTAGTGCAGATGTTCATGAGCTGTGGTAGCCACTTTCCATTGCGTGAATCGTTTGTCCGTCTACCTCCTTTACTATATAAAAAAGTAAAGATTGAAACATTGAAACAGCGAGCACATCAGACCACACACGTAAATGTATTTTTACATATTCAAGTTACCTCCATGCACAAACAATCATACAATCTTTTACAAAAGATAAATTTTTTAGAAAGACTGACATCTGTATGTATCAGAAAAGATTAGACAACCAATGTAAGTAACCATAAAATGTATATGTAAATACACGACCGATACAAGCCAATGTTTATAGCCGTGTATCAATTATCGTTCCACTTCGCAGAGAGAGTGTTTAGAATGCTAATGGAAGGAAATCCGTGGACAAGATAGGTCGCTACGAGATTCTATTTACTTGGTATTGATAACATTGCATGAGACACTGAAGTACGCAGATAACGTACAGATATGCAAGTCCTTTGCTGAGTGCAAATATATAGAACAAAATGTCTTTTTATACCCCTTACTTTTATAATTTACTTTTTTTTGGGAATATATAAGTGTAGTGTAGGAATATAAATCAAGTCAAATGAATTCATTTATTTATTCATATGTAGGTAATCCAAATGCGAGAATAGTGTTACAATAAATATATTTATCCTGTTATGTATGTTTCAATAGGCGTCGTACAAGTCGACGGAATAAGCTTGGTACTTGTTCCGGGAGTAGGCAGTATCGACTGACTATAGGTACTACCTATCCCGCCTGGATGAGAAGACAATACTGGAAGACAATACTGGAAGACATTAAACTACGGAAGCTACAGGGTCGGATCATGGACTCGGCGGCGAAGGTGGAGCTGCGGCAGCTGGAATTCAATAATAGGTCTAGAAATTTTAAGATCTATGTGCTTCGGGTTACTGCAGGCCATCAGAAGTTGTTCCTGAGTCCACACTTCTAGCTTGAGGGGGTAGTGTACCGGCGCTTCAGTTAAGCGAAAGCGAACAATATAATCCCTAATGATAAATAACAATGATAATTATTAGGTTAAAATAAAATAAATACAAGACATACGGAGTAAATACGGACAGGCGATCCACGTGGTGGTAAGTGGTTACCGCCATTCATGGCCACCTGCAACACTAGGGTGAATACAGGTGCTCTACTAACCTTCTATATTCACACTTAACCTTGTTCTATTCACAGCCCCTTGTCGAAGCATAGCGAAAAGACCAGCCAGTGTGGAAAGAAAGGCTTAGATTTAATTGCAATCAAAAACGTCGCTTCTATAAGTCACAGGGGAAAACGATTACTCTATAACAGTTGTATGCGTGTAGGTCAGAGACGGCAGTTTATCAAGATGGCTAAATGCTCGCAATTAGCCCATGTGAAATGTCGCATATGCATGCTAACGAGATCCCGCCTCGAGCGTGCGTATGCGCACAGCGCGGGTAAAGACACTGCACACTGCGATTAGAAACGCGAGGAAATGAATACAGTAATGTTTTTAGTGTTATGACTCTTCTAATAATTATGTAATTCTAATTATGCAAATTATCTTATTATGTTATATTCATTTATGCGTTACGCGTTACGTTATGCATTTTTCGTGTCATTTTTATGACAAACATGTGGAGCTTTTGTTTTTTTTTTCCCCTTCTTATTTTTACCATGTTTTAGCAAATAAATTATGAATTATAATGCAGAACAAATAGACGGCAGGGAGCTGTAATTAATATGATAAAAAGAGGAAATCTTAACTTATTTATTTGGGGGGCGCAGCTGCGAAGATATGTGTTTATGGCTTTCTAGCACTTTCTATCCAGAATCCCTATTTATTTTAAAATGAATGAAATTTATCTAAAAATAATAAATCTATAGTAATGATTCAACGTAATGATTGCCAAAAATGTTACGCAATAATAAAAAATGCTTTAATTTGCTTTACAGCATTTATGCATATAATATATTGATATGTGACTTAGAAGGGGACAATAAAGGAAATGGGTACTTTTCTATGCAATATATATATATGTAAGTACGTATGGTTAGTCGTTATGGAGTATAAACACGTGAGTAAAAATACGGATATTTTCATGTGGTATAAATTGACTAAACGGTAGGAATAAGTCCGTGCAGTTTTTGAGATGAATGTATTTAATAAATTACAATAGTCAAATTATAATAATTAACAGAATATCCGGGACGAATAAATATATCATTTTCTTAATCTGATATGAATCTGATTGTTAGATTTTTCTGATTGCTTAAGTAATTCAAATAATTTAGGCCTTCAAAACACTGTGATAAATAATCATCACTGCGTTTCTTGTGTTTAATGTGCGCTCCCCCTAACACATCGCGTTCGACCCTCCGCTGATTTATAGCCCCCTTATATAGGCCCCTAAAGTTTTCTAAATTGTGTCTGCTCGGATCCTCCCAACAACATTTTTATGTATAATTAACATAGACTTATTAGAATGTTGCGTACATCGTACTGGGAGCATAACTATATCTACCCAATGAGAATGATATTAATTACTACATCTATCTTCTCTATACATATAAAAAGAGATGTCCTGACTGACTGACTGACTGATTCATCAAACCAAACTGTGTATCATTTATATCATATTTTTTTAAAAATCTGTTACCCGCATACCTATAGCATATGCTCAAGGCTAAGCCCATCGTAGTTAGGGGATTCCCCATGCTTCATCTTATCTATTGCTTACGCAACATCCTCTGGAACAAACTGTATACGACTCATAGTTACGGGACTGCCATCACTAGCTTGCCCACAGTCTACCACTCTCTAAGCGGTTGGGGTTCAACCTTAAATTTGAAAGCAAACAAGTCTACTATTTGATTGAATCAGTCAGTGGTTTTTGCATTATGCGCGTTCTGACAGACAGAGAGACAAAAATTCCAAAAATTGTTGTTTTGGGTGATTCGTACTTCACAGTGCAACTACTTTAATATAAAAAAAAAATATACAGTACAGACACGGCTTTGTTACAATTTTTGTTATAATGTATAGATTGAAGAGTCTTATTGGTTTCTACATGCTCCTAATTCCAAATGAATCTTTGAAATGATTGAATCTTATCGCGAACCTATCAAACCTGAGGCAAATAATCACTACAAACTATTCAAAAGTACTCAAACCAAGTAACCAATTCATTTGCTATTATAACAAATACTCAATTTGACCTATACGAACGTGAACTATCACGCGTGCCAATTTGCTGTGATTGAAGTAAATAATAGACATGATATGTCAGATATAACCACCGTTGACTGTTACAAACCCAGTTGTTGACCTGTATTTGACCGGTAGATTGGTATTGCACCATGAACTCACACAGTAGGAAAAGGACTAAGTATTGAATCTTCATACAAGAGTGCGAAATATGACGCACGCACATAGTTCATGTCATATCATGGGCTATACAGGACTGTTCATGTCCTGCATAGTCCAAAGGTTGACTGGGAGATAATGCTGTATGGCACTAAGTCCGACTTTTGTAATAGTTTACAAAAAAGAGTAATTTAAAAATAAATTGGTGCAAGGCTGGCTTGGTGTAGTATGGCTAAGAAATAATAAGGAACCAATACCGCAGACAAACTAACGCGCCGGTCATATGCATGTTAATAACTGTAGCTACCACTAAATTTTTAAAATTTCTACACAGGTACAATACTGATTCTTCCTTATTCTAAAGAAGAACGAGAACGAACATACCTAGAAGTAGAAAACAGAACTTTTATATCTGTGTCACAATCAATAAAAAACCCATTAAGTATAATAATATCACAGTCGATCAATAACTATCGCTTCAAATCTCACATTCATCAAATCCCACCAATCATCAATCCATTCAATCCCATCCTATCCATTAAGAAGTATAATGCATCTGCTTATACTAGGCAGTGTCCTGAGTATCCCCAATTGGATAATGACACTTTCCTAACGCTTATTCTTTTAAAAAATATTGAGTTACATTTCTTCAAAAATAAGTGTGCTATTGCAGGATGCCGTAGTTGGTTGGGCGTTTTTTAATGTTACAAATGTCCACGGGCGCCAGTATTCATTTACGTATACTGTATACTAGACGACTACTGTCTTCTATTGTATAAAAAAAATTCTCGTCAAAGTATAATTTCTAATTATTTATTTTTATTTATGTCCCAAATAATAACTACTTTGAAACAGAAATCAAAGCAAAATTGGATGAATGTGAAGATAAAGAATGTTATCTGAATTGTTCTTCTTATAATGGTGAAGACCGAGTAATAAAAACCGCAAAATAATACCCGCACATTTCACACGTGTACCTGGTAATTTCATAATACAGCTGGCAACCCCAATACATGACGGGAAGTGTTTCCCAGCTAATATTGCGGAGTCGCGATCCGTTCGCGGGGTAATTGATAATAACAGAAAATGATGCGTGACAGTAGCTGCGAGCGCTGTCTTGTGAACAATCGTGTGCTGTCTATAATTGATTTAGTGTTGTTAGGTTATGGAATTTTCCCGGGAAATAAGAAAAAAAACTTGTAAATTGTACACGGTAGACAAACTAATTTAGGTAACCTACTGTTGGTACTTTGACTACTGAGTTGTTATTGTAAAATATATGAATTAAGTGTGCTATCGCAAACATCTTTATACTCTCATCAATCAGTATCATTCTAACCTCATCAAGAACGAAAAGAAACACTGCATTTCCATTTGCACTGCATTTGAAGCTTTGATCTTAGTTTTTTGTGACGTTTATATGAAACTTGATACAGATGATTTACTTTCGATTTTAGTCATACCTCCAAAACAATAGGTTTCGTGTATATTGCGTAGGAGAGACCGAGGAGGGTTGTGACAGAGGAGAGTTGTGACAGAGGAGAGTTGTGACAAAGTCGATTTCTCGGAACCTATGACCGTTAGCAAACTGGCAATGTCGCGCATTTATTGCTTTTTCGTTGCACCATTTAATGCAGTTCGCGTCGGCGGCCCATGGGAAGCGGGTGTATCTATACGACGTATGTGTCAAAAAAATGCCAGTCCGACGGTTTATACAGAAGACGAAGAAACTATATTATGCGAGTATTTGTTGACTTGTGCAGCATCCAATTATGGGTTGACAGCAAAAGACACGAGAAACTTTAAATGTTGCAGAAGTGACGGAAAATCAAGAAAGAGCCGCTACTCCAAAATCTGTTGATATAGCTGAGTATGAGGATGTTGCAATTGGACAACATCCAGAAGCAAGAGCTGCTACTCCAAATAAATCTGTAGATATACCTGAGAACGAGGACGTTCCAATAGAAGAACATAACACATCTGCGGACAGTCCATCTATTTTGAGCAATGACGCCAAGGAGCCAGCAAACAATGAACTTGTTGCCTCTACATCCAAAGCTCGCAGTCCACTGCCCGCCAACAATAAACCTGTTGCCTCCACATCCATAACTCGTAGTCCACTTGCCACTACATCCAGTGTATTCTTGCCGGCAGCACTTAGACCGTTGCCAAAAACTCCACCAAGAAAAGGGAACCAACCTAATAGACGCAAGATTAAATCATCTGTGCTAACTGACACACCTATTAAGAACGAAATTTCTGCTGTAGAAGCTAGTAGAAAGGTAAAAAACGTGAAGAAACGTATTTTTAGCGAAGAAAAGACGAAGTTTAAGACAACAAAAGAAAATAAACCGAATACCAATAAAAATAAAAATAAAACAGATGACGAACAGGACAAAGATGCAGAAAATAATTGTTTCGGCTTGTGTTGCCTCAAGCCCTTTGCCAACAGCAAATGAAAAGAGTAGTGGGTTCAGTGCATCAAATGCAATGAATGGTCACATGAAGCTTGCACTGGAGGAGAGCTCTGAAATCTAGTCCGACAAGCAATTATGACATGTCATAATTGCTTGTCGGACTAGATTTCGGACGGAATTTGATTTTTGACTTGATTGTAATTCCATTGATCTTACACAAATGCCATATTTTATTATTATTATGTTGATATTAGATATAATTTACATTAATTGTTATTGAAGGCCATAAGGATGTATCAAATAATGATTAAAACAATCTAATTAGTGTTAAAGTAAATAGTTATTGTTGGTCATAATTACATACCAAAGTTTGATGAAAGCAGTAAAATTTGAGTAATGTTTATTATTAGTAGGTATTAAAGTTTTTTTTATTCACCAATAGTAGCCTTTAAATTAAATTTATTACCTTATAATTACCAAATACATAGGTGTCACAACTTATCTCGACCTCTGTCACAACTTACCTCGGTACTAGGAGAGTTGTGACAAGAGGAGTTATTTCAGTTTTCGTCGATTTTCTCATGGACCCCGATTATTTTATATATTTTTATGTTAATTTCACTTAGTGTATAGAACTAACTATGTTGAGTTATAGATTTCATAGATGTAGGACTTTTATTGACTGAGATATGCTAGTTAAAGTGAAAATTGTCACAACCCTCCTCGGTCTCCCCTATGGGGTTTCGTTCACCATTTCATGAGACCCAAACCTGTAAACGGTATACTCTGCTGAACCACGGATGCACAGGGTAGGTATATATGTATCTCCCTTATGGGAGAGACAAGCTTATCCGGCAGTGGAAAAACACATTAAGTCTACGTTTTTTATTTCCTTGCTATTAAGTTTATTAACGATGAGTAAATTTCCAAAATTTCCAAGGAACATTTAAATGATGTTTTCAAAGCCAGCAACACTACATTCAACGTAAGTAATCCATCCGCCGCATAATCTTCATGGGATATTTATTTAAACACGAGTGTTTACGTCTTAATGACCCACGATAAAGTATACATTACGCAGCAATCGTGGCCACCACCTCATACAGTATTATTTAAAGAGAATTTACGGTTTAATACTAAAATTAGGTGTTATGACATTGTGTCTGCGGAGAGAAGGAATTTAAAATAACAACACTATATAATAACATGTTTTTAAGGACTTTTTGGCGGATGCCCGAGAAGTGTTATTGAGTTACCTTGAGTTGTAATCAAGGCAGCGTTTGATTATGGAAAAAATGTATTTTGTGGGATTTGTAGTTTAATAGTGATAGTTTATTAAAATTCAACGTGCCTAGTGTTGGTGAATAATGTTTGTGACAATTAAATAAAAGCATGAGAATGCATTTTTCGTGTTCTTCCAAGGAGTCCAACTCTGTCCTCAGTACCTACTATCGTTTTACGGAGTGACTCCTACATCGACGGGACTGGACAATGACGTGATAAAAACAATTCTGTTTTATTGTTGTGTGTGGACCAATGGCTATGCCAGTATACAAATAAATTATTTAGAAAAGTATTTTTAAGCGTTTTTTTGGTTATAAACTTAACAGATTTCTAATGATATATCAATGCCTAGGAATATAGAAAGTCAAATTCAATCAATTTATTTTCAAGAGCACAATTTGAAACATTAATGTTTGTGTTTTCGCTTTAAATATCGAGATATCAATTTAATGCTAAAATCAATGGCTCGAATGTTTTTATTTCTCAATTGTAAATCTAAAGTGATACAATGTAGGGGAATTGTGCTTAAGATGACATACTTTTTGTTTTGAGGCAAATATTTGAAAATTCAAAGGTTATAAAAAATAAATGTAAGGCTACACATTTAAAACGTTTATTTACGACGCACGAAAATTAATCTTGACGCTATAGAAAACTTAATAATTGATATAAAATAAAAAAACACCAATCATGTCCATGTGGGTAAGATGACACACGTCAGTCTAAGTTGACATACCTAATTATGGGTGTACATTTCACTTTTGAAAACCTTAGTTCTTGGTGCAACGCCAGCACATAGTGTAACACCATCGCTTACATAATTGGCAGCATACCCAATGCTCTCCTGGCTTCCATTTGCTATATAATTCGTTACAATAAAGGCATGCAGCATCGGAGTCATCAACATCATCAGCGTCCTGATTAAAATCTTCCATAGATCCGGCCATCTGAGTCATCCTGAAGGATAGTACGCTTCACCTGCTTTCGAGCTCTAACGCTCTTGCGATTTTCCTTCTCTTTTTTATTTTGGACTTGGGCTTTAACTTCGTCCATAAAAGGAGTGCCTGTCAGAACCCGAGAGCCAGTGATTTTCCTCTTCGTGCTTCTTGCTTGCCCCGTAGACATTGATTTCGGAAATGGAGAAATTTCTATTTGGTATCTCCTGGGTGGTAGACTATCCAGCAATGACTTGGCAATCACGCTGAACTGGACCGACTGATGTAGGATTTTTAGTGCTCTTTGAGAAAGAAGGTCCACCAACGATTTGGCTAGCACGCTGAACTAGATCGACTGTTGCAGGATCTATCGTATCAATCAAACAATAACAATGTTAACTATCAAATAAATACTATAAGAAAACTTAAATAATAAAATCTACTCAAACAAAGACTTAAAACTATTGTCGCATCGGTCGTCCCGAACAAAAATAAAACAGGATTTTAAAGTATTCATAAACGCAAGAACTTCAGGGTAAGATGACATACTATGTCATCTTAAGCCGACTGTTGCTATGTCATCTTACCCTACGAGGTAAAAAATATTTGCCACCTTTTGCGACTTAAAAACTTTAAAGTTACTTTAATTATTCTTCAATATTCATAACCCATATTAACCACAGTTCATATCAAAGTAGTCAAACACAACTAAAATCTTACCTGAACATATTTATTGGCACAAACACTTTCAACAAAATAATATTTTCGAGTGTCGAAATCAAAACAATCCACACCACATCCAAACAACGCAAGCGGTCGCTCACAAAAGTTTTGAGTGGTGACGCTATCTGTGAGCCGATGTGTGATCGTCGTTTAGGCGTTTCTGGCGCGTATATTTGAACGGATATAGGCACTATGTCATCTTACCTGAGTATGTCATCTTAAGCACAATTCCCCTACTGGAAATTCTTTTTGTATATACGTATATCAACTTATTGCACGAATATTATCATGTCTCTTCTCATAAGCATTCTTACTTTTCTTTACTTTCACCGGCGCTACAACTCGTTGTGAGTTTTAGCCTCCTTCACAATCTTCCTCTGTGTGGTTCTTTAGACTCTTCTATTCCATTCTTACGATTTACGATGTTGAATATTAAAGTACACAATGTCAAAGTAATAGCGATGCATTAGTATGTAGAAAATTGCAGAGTTCTTGAAGAAATTGTAGTTTCAGAATGAACATGCACAAGATAGCGAAATTACGAATGATGCCGTGGTCTATATACTCGTACCTACATCTTCTATACGTATAATGAAATCGTATCAGAGCCGTGTCTATACATTAAATATTTTTTGGAAAACAAGTGGTTGGAACATAAAGTTCGAATGATAAGGAGTCCTAAACAACAGTTTTTTTGGAATTTTTGTCTGTCCTCTGTCTGAACGCGCATTATGCAAGAACCATAGGACAGAATTTGACGAAACATGGCATAGTTATAGCTTATGACTTGGGTTAACATTTAGGGTACCTAAATGATCCATTCTATAGAGTTCCCACGGGAATCACTCTAAAGTTCACGCGAACAAAGGCGCTGGCACCGCTAGTGTTATTATAAAATCCACAATCATAAGAGCAGTATTACTTTCATTGAAGGAAACAATTATCAAGCAATTTGCATTATTATTGAAAAAGTAAATTAACAAGCAAACAGTAATTGGATTTTAAAATGAAAATAATAATAAGAAAATTCAATCCAAAGCCAGGTGGCGTAGGAAGGCGAATTGATGTTATTAGCGTCAATTCACATGTTTCTTACTACTATTGGTATAAAATATTGTGAAGTATTTGAACTTCTATAGTCGACGCGAACGCATCATGTAGAGATCTATTGATTATTTTGTATTTTACATATTTGTAGTATACAATAGAGTCTATAAACAATACATAACAAAGCATTTACAAAAACTACGTTAAAAAACTACGAGTTGTATGTATATACGTCTGCCTATAAAATTAAATAGTGTTGTGAACATGTGTACTTGTAGCAAATAAATATTTATTTTTAATGGAAAATAAAAAGTGGTTCCGATCGACGTTGATGAATGTTTTCATAATGTTCCTCATTTCAAATAATAAATAACAAACATTAAAAAAATCATCGATATCACATCTATTCTTGTGAATTAAGAAGTTTTGACGATTATTAGGTTTCATTGACTCGACCATACACTGAGGTAAGATTTGCTAAGGTCACACGATTACATGGGGATATTTCAATCGTAATACCTCGGTAACGTGACACTTTAGGACATTATATTATTAAGCATTTTTTGTTTATCTATGCATCCCCTATCGATATATGTAGGTGTCATAGTGCGAGGCATGTTGGAAAAAAAAATAGCGGCTCGGGTCTATGCCAATTTCCATAGCAAAATAGCACCCGTTGAAATGGGATTTAGGCTCGACGTTGGTGAATTTTTTAGTGTAGTGTGTCGCAACATCTCCGAATGTGAAGATTAAATGTGGGTGGTTGATAAAACTGCTCGCAGCTCCCATCCTGGACTACCCGCCGCTTCAGTCAACTCGTGACCACAGTTGGTGTAACCCGTGCCGAAACGTCGAGTAGAAATAAAAGGTAAACAAACACCTTTAATTTTACGCGTTTCTACCCGATTTACAATAGATATACAATATTGATGAATCAGTCAGTCAGTCGAGTCGTTTTTCTGTATATGTATAGATAGGGGAATTAATATATGCAGTATATTCCTAGCAATCTCCATGTGTACCCTTTTCTTTTACCATCATTTCCACACGCTCTTTATTACATCTCCCACAGTCAAAAGATTACTGTAAATTTATATAGTTTCTAAGATTCATTAACACCATCGTTTGTTATGGTGAATCGACACAACCATAAAGTTTCTATCAATGACCACCTGCGTTTTACCGCTTTATTGTACCTATTTTTAAAGTGCCTTATGCGTTTCTGATTTGAATTCCTTATGGGTGGAATGATTAGGAATTTTGTGTCTTCGAATTAAATTTTTAAATTGTATCTATGGAAAACAGTTGATTGTGACTTTATCAACTTATTGCCGACATGCACGGAATAAATAGTTTTATTGCAATTATTGGTCAAGCTCGCTTATGCGCCATCAGGACGCTATGTGAATATTCAAAGCCACCTTTGAACTTGCCACGTGACTACACTTCACTTAAGGACACTTCGTTTCATTTGTATACCTTTGCTTTAAAGCTTTATGTTTAAGACTTAATGACCTATACCTTAATATTATCATTTAGGAGCTTAGGACCTTTACCAAAAGATATAGAAAATATTGACGATTAAATTAATAATAATAAATAAACGCAAAGAGACGCGACTCTCCTAGCGTAGAACATAGGATTTAAAGCGGCGACCTTATGTAATCAGTATTCAACCAATCTTATTATATAGAAGTAAATAATTGTGTATTATTTTTTTAATTAAACCATTGTACGATATAAATTTATGTATACGCATTTAGATATATATTTGTATGTTTATAGAAACTAAAATATGTATTATATTATAATAACATATTTATTGATTATTTGTAATAAAGGAATTAGTTATTGTTTTGATCTGTGTTGTCTGAAATAAAAATATTTAATTCAATTAAATCTAATTAAGGATTACAACAGGGTTCAAAGTATAAGCACGTATTTTTATAAATTTACTGTTTACTTTATTCGTTTGTTATTCGTTTTTTGATTCCTGACTCAATTGATTGAACTTTTGATCAATTTAATTTAATTTACTGTATTTGTAAAATTTATTATCCTATTTTATATACTTTGTATATTTATATGTTACATTTACTGTCGCTAATGAAATCAAATGTTAAATAAACAAGAAGAAAATGAACAATTACAACATAACAGCATAGTAATATGTGAAGGGGGAGAGTGCACGCTACATTCTCACAGCCGCTGGGCGCACTCGACTGGCCACATTACCCCTCTCTCATAGAAGACAACCTTGAACTGTACCTACTGCATTTCCCACTTTATCCTATTTTTCCAATGTACGTTCGTGTTTCCATAATGAGTGAGCAATGCCAGAGCCTATTCCCATCCCATCCTATCCTATCGCTTCCCATTTTCCCAACCCATTTTCCAAATCCATTCCTATATCTCCAAAGGTAGGCAGCGCATGCCAAAATTTGTTATTCTGGACGGATGTTGGCATGTATTGCGGATGTCCATGGACGACAGTATCCATTTACCAGCATACCAGGAAAAATACATTTTATGTAACAATTACTTTTTAACAGTAAAAACCTCTTGGTACAAAATAGAAAAAATATAGCTCTACATCAACTAAACCAATCAATTTCATTTCACAGAATTTTTTGTCCATAAGGTGAAATAAATCAATACGACAAACTCGATAAATCTAAATAAATGTCATTCAAGACCGTCATTTAACCCCTCTAGCGTTCAATTACTGTCAACGGCATAGATGATTGTTAACCATAACATTATCCCAGTTCAATAAACAGAAAAACATAACATTTATTCATGCAATCAGTACCAAGAAATTCCGGTATCTAGATAAAACTCCTAGTATATTACTATACTGTGACATTCTTCACATTTAATTGAATGATCACACAATTGAATATATAAAATTAAAAATCTAATTTTAGCTTTAGTTATCCTTGTAATAAAGATGATATAAGCTGCATATTTTATTTTGTTAATAGGGATGATTGTCATCGCGCACACGACTAAATCGCCCCCAATGAAGGGGTTTCTACCCCAGCCAAGGGTTGTTTATGGTATGTGAACAGTACTACCCTCTCGATTACTAAACAATTTGTCATTGACATCATTTGGATATTTGACAGGGTCGTTTTATTATTTTTTTGTTAATAAAGTTGGCAATAACTAGTGTCCATTTTTTGTAATAGGTACAAAAGTTTTGTGTGATTTGTGTGAAATGTGATCAACAAAATGATATAATATCTAAATAGACAGGCAACAATTTAAAAGTGATGTTCAAAATATTTAAAATGTTAAATAATAAGTTTTCGTTGCATAATGTTGGTTGTACTATGATTTTTACAAAACTTGAACTTTCTCAAGTTGAGTAATAAAAAATAATCGTTTGTGACATCAGGACATCGTTTTCCTATCGTCGGGAATAAAACGTGTGGGGCGGCATTTTATATAGGTAGGGTTTGCCTCCACTTTGCCACTGTCAAACGAGACCTCATTGTGTGCACACGCCCGTATCATCAGTGTATATTGTGCCGAAATATTGGAGAAAAGTCGCATATACAAGGATAATGAACAAGTAGGTGGGGCCCGCTGACAAGGCGTCCGCTCGCCCCTCTAGCTTTTTTCGTCGGCATCTGGGCGGCGCGAGAACACGCCTTACGGCCCACGCGTTCGAACGCACTGTCATGCGCGGCGAAACAAGCTTTATAGTCCGACGGCCCATCGCCGACGGGTTACCGGCGTAAACAAACAATTTTAAACAGACAAAAATGCTAAAAAGTGACGATGAACACCGCGATCCAAAAGTAACAAGAAAAGCCGCGGCGGTTCGTGCGCTATTTTTCCGCTTAATTAACGTCGAGTTTTTGCTGAAAATCAAGTTATCGCTGCATTTAATTGACGTTTGATATAGTGCACGACAGTTTTTTGCAAGGACGCGTTGCGAGAACCTGTTTTCGACAATGTTTTTCAAGTGAATCGATTAAACTTGTGCGGTTTACGATTTTTTAGCGGCAAATACTTTATAGTGACAATCGGTACGATGAGCGCGCGAAATGTAATAGTGTTGCCAACACGAAACTTCGGGTTTTTGTAGGAGAAAAACACAGAATGCGCAAAATATTCCCGGCAGCTACAATCTTCTTGCTGTTTCTATTATTTGATATGGCAAGGTGAGTAAACTTATTAGTAATTTAAAAAAAAACGACTAGCATTCCACGCATATTAAAATGTACTAGAATAAAACAAACTATTCTGAAATCTTTGAATCCATAGTACCATATGTGCGTGATATTTTAGTAAAAGATTTCACCCAAAATAAGTGCACCTATTTTAATGAAACAAAAAACTTTACCTAAGTAAGTAATAAGCGGTCAGACAAGCAGTTATTCCACTTTGTAGATACTTAAATATTATATCCCATATTTCCGTATTTAAATATTTTTCTAATTTTTCACGAAGACAGTGTTCAAAATTTTTATATTTTTTTCTATGTTCCTCATTATGACATTACCTGAGGACCTTATTGTCGGTTATACTTTCCCAGACCTTCACCATTCACCATCATTGAAACCTTCACTAGTGAAATACACAAAAAAATAACATCATCAAACGTTAGAACATTTGTTTCTACATAATTTTGAAGGAACGAAATTGAAGTTAGAAAACATTAACCAAATTCAATAAGTCCATACCAACAATAAGGTCCATACTGGCAATTGACAACCAATAAGCCTAATTAGTAGTCACCCCACTTGCTGTGCAACCGATCTCGGGTTCGATTCCCGTTTGGACATTCATTTCTTTAAAGACAAATGTTCGTTAGGATCTGAGTGATGTGTTCGCCTCCGTGTATCTCTTGACGACTCTTGGCGTGTGTGTTGACGACACAGGGAATCCTAGTGTGGACCATTAAGTGTGACATTTTTTACTATTATTATTATTAATTTAGGATTTCAGAATAGAAGAATCAATTAATAAATTTATCCGAATAGTCTTAGTGACCTATTTATGTTAAATATTCCTAATATTTTATTTGCTACATTTAATGAGAACGGGAAAACCTGTTGTGTGTCCGCATATGACCACATACCTATCAGTATAAGTGATGTAAGTAGGTAAATAAGTTCTCATTTACATAAAATTACAATACATTAAGTAGGTAGGTACTTATTATTCCACCCACAAACTAGTTTTTATTGGTCGTTTACTTGTAGTGGTAACAGATCGGTGACTACGTGATTCCATTATATGCAACTTATGTGGATAAATTATGTACCTACCGATGCCATAGGTACCACCAGCTTATGTGCCTCTCCCAAAGCTCACCACCACACAGGATCTTCAGCTCGTCTTATCCAGCTTTTGAAAATAACAGAGGGAGATCATCACGGTTATATATTTGTTTCGAAGATGTACATATAATGAAGTCATCTAGATATACAGTTAATATACACAATATTTGTACTAGATACACTACAAAAACTATCAAGGCATGATGCCAAAATATTTTGAAAATAGGTTCCTGCGGGTGAAGTCGCCTGCAAACGTTAGTCGATTATAATACATAAAATCGCGGATCCTATAGGTACCTTAATTAATGCATCGCATTAATCTCAATCGTCTGTTATTAAAACATTCATGTTCTAATGCACCATAATATATTCCGACACCAGACCCTAGACCACCAATAAATACAACAATATTCATAGTAATTGGCGGTGATTATGAATGGTAAATGGCAATGAGTCGATGAATATAATCGATGTCCTGGAAAGGCTTTACTCGTTTTCAGATCGTGCCTAATGGATTATCTCAAAATCGATATGCCTAACATAATTCAATATTTCAATCCTAAATCAAATAATATATTATTAATAGTGAAATAAATGTTCATACAATTGAAAAAGGAGCGATCAGAGACCACGCACGAGTATATGGAGAGTATAAGAATTAATCATCATTAATAGATTGTTTTAAATATGTAAGTATATAAATTTATCATGTACGTGCGTGTATCGCTAGGGAGTGAGATATGCCTGTGCCCATTCCTATCCCATCCTATCCATCCCCATTTTCCCAACCCATTCTCCCAATCCGTTCCTTAATCTGCTGATCGCGCATCCGAGGTCGTGGCAACGTTTGTCATTTTGGACTCATATTGGCATGTTTCCTACGATCCCTCCTTAAAATTATCAATAAATGACTTACATATCTTCATACAATAAGACGAAACGTAGTATGAAGCATATAATATATAGGTAGCACATAATATATATTTTAATTTATTTATTTAAATTTTAATGCACAAACAAACATTTTATAAAGGCGGACTATTAAGTCCGCCTAGTGGCATTTTCTCCCAGTCAACTCCCAGTCAAATAGATATACGATGGGCGGTATAATCAATAAGAATATACAATATCTTCCTACAACGCCTCATCCAGTCACATAACATCTGCGTCCGTGAATATCAATCACTCTGCAAACGGCTTGGCGATTATGCAGCCACGTGCAGTGGCATATCGCGCCCCATTACCATACCCCGTAAATCTACACGCTATTGGGTGGCCCGACGAATGATTGTCACCTTTTAAATTTGCATTCCATTAATTCGTTATTCATTGTATCATTATCATTATTCATTAGGCAGTCTGTTGTCTACTTAGGCGCGGTCCGCTTGTTGTGACGTCGTTCGGGATTCATTGTGACGCGACTGGCGGCTTATTGTCTTTACGTGTGTGGGAATGATGTGAATGTGTTTATTGCGCTGACTATGATTCCTGCTTTATCTTGACCGTAGATAATACCTGTAAGGGTACTATTCTAATTTTATTTTGCGATGCTACTTGACCGTACATAAGGTACAAAAATAGGTAAAGAAGATATTTATCTCATACGAGAAGTACTCGTATATTCTCAGTCATCATTTGTCGGAATACATGCATGTAAATTTAGTCCTTGTATTTTTTCTAACTTAAAGATAGTGTTGTCTTAAAGTTAGATAGATACATAGTCGCTTTACTGCACACCAGAACAAATAATATAAACACAATAATAAGTAGCTAGCAAGTACCACCGGCGACCTATTCTCAAAAACATTTATTTCTTCCAAACGATATTCGATAATCTGCCCTGAAACCGCGTGGTTGAGTATGGTCCGCAAAACCTTTTATAGGTAATTACAAGGGGAACATCAGACCTATATTCTGCAAATATAAACAAATAAATTTGATATTATTATTATAAAATAATTATAACTATAATATATCTTAAAAATAAATGATAATAATTACAATACAATACAGTTACAATTTATAGTAAAATTAGTACATAATTACAAAAAAAAATTACAAACACAAGCACATGATAACACATAATAACATAATATATGAATATAAAACATATACATTTAAAATACTGTCTTAACCGTACAAAGCCATTTCTCACAACTTATTAAATTCCATGATCGTCAGGATAAATAAAGTAGGTATACATTTTCTAAAAAAATCTCTTAAATAGCAATACTATTAAAATAATTAACAGTAATTAAACCGATTAAAATAAACCAATAAGTATTACTTTGCATTATCAAACTGATAGGCATAAAATGTCGCCAGCTTTAAAAGCAAGACAAATTAACAAACTGAAATAGAAACAATAAATTGTTCTGATTTCTAGCTGAAACTGTATACAACGAGCTTGAAGATAAACGTATAAACTGCGGCACAATTTATGCACATCTTTATACTTATCGAGCAACTAATTGGCTATGCGGGTAACATTTTTAAAGGCATAGCGTATATCCTTCCACAAATCAGATGCTGTATCTCGGCCTTTCTCATAATAGATTACAAATGAAACAAAATTAAATAGGTATCAGGTACAGATACACATTTTTGTTACACGGAATTTCAATCAGGCGAATGGTTTTCAGCGTAAACTCGCCTAAGTGGCTTTTAGCTAACTTTACTTCCAACTTAACTGTTATCGTAATAAGCTTGAATTTTGTTGTATGAGTTGGCGAATTGAGCTGTTTTTATTTTGAATGTTGGAGAAGAGAAAAGCATTTGCAGAATTGTCGGCACGCAGGGAGAAGCAACGCAAGTAGCTTGTAATTTGTATTAAAATAACCTCTGGGGCCGGGGATCGTAGCATTTCATCAGCCTTCCAACCAGAACAGATTTATTATTTTTTACTCCCAACCTCTTATAGCACGAAATTATTGTTTTTATCTCGTCACGAGGAATTTTCGAGGCAATTATATTAAATTTTGCTCTCAGTTTTAATTGGAGCATTGAAGTGTAATGGAAGGAATGAAAAAGCTGTTGTGTAAGTTCGCTAATCTCGGCCATTCACTGTGTTGCGATAAATAATTACATTAAATGGTGATAAAGTTAATAATGCTTACGCAAAGTAAATTAAATATAAAACTATTTACCTGTTTTTGTTAGTTAGTATAATAATCTTTATTTGTATAAAACTTGGTACAGGATATAGGTGTTATTATTCAAATAAATATAGTTCCACAAGCTATATATGTTAGTTTTTACAATGTTTAATTATTTACCAATCAATTTTACCTGTAACTGTTACATGTTAAGACCACCTAATTGTCGAAAATCAGTCTCATATCCTCAAGAAATGTTACATTTGTTGCCTAAGTTCTTACAAAATAAATTAATTGAAATGTTTAGTTGAATGTTACACCATATGTTATATTATAATATAAAATGATTATTCTAATGCTTCTTCTTTCTTCCCATATTAGTTTTATCCACCATATTAGTTTCTAAGGGGCCATCCATAAATTACGTCACGCAAATTTCGTTTGAACTGTCAAGAGTTACTCGTAGAGTAATGTATGATATTTACTTACATTTATTATTTATTGAAACTGTAATACACAAATTAACATTGTACAAAAGGCGGACTTAATGCCTAATGGCATTCTCTGCCAGTCAACATATGGTTAAACGGAAATAAGAAGTGCGGTGCATCGTGCAATCAATAAGCCTTTAAGTAGAGTGACATTTATATAATTAACATCCTTGCATGTAACCCTTTCATTTACATGATGTATGCTCTGTTGTTGACCTTTAATAAATAAATAAGTATATTACAATAATAATAAATATCGTAGTACATAATTACATAGAATACGTATAATACAATACACATTTAATGCCTACGTATATTAATATATGCATACATATGTATATAATGTATTATAATACAATATATTTTATCTAACTTTTTAAACATTCGTGTTTTACACATTTTATATTCTAAATCGGGTCTGAACGCGTATAATAAAGATATTCGTTAACCTTTTATTCCTACTCGCCGTTTCGGCACGGGTTACACCAGCCGTGGTCACGAGTTGACTAAAGAGGCGGGTAGTCCAGGATGGGAACTGCGAGCAGTTTTATCAACTACCCACATTTGATCTTCACATTCGGAAAGGCTACGACACAAAGCAAGGTTTAAATTTGTTAATCACTGAATTCCACGTCGACGACAGTTTATATCCATCTTTCCAAATGATTTTTTTATATTTATAATTTCAATCGCTTCACCTACAATCCTAAGATAATATTGACATTCAGTGGAGAGGATTTCGGTAGCGCAGAGTTCTATCCAGTGATTAATTCCAGCGTTAAGAATGTGTTCGGCTATTGCTGATTTACTAGTGTAGCGGTTTCTTACAGCTGCGAAACCTCGGGTAGGAATAAAAGGTAAATAAACAAATATCTTTGTTATACGCATTCAGATCCGATTTAGAATATAAAATATATTCCACCGTCTAAGTTTTTGGATCTGGGAGAATGTTATTTACTGCGTTAATGTGGATAATATTTGTAACACGAACAATGATACGGCAACGACAATAAGAATTGCGGTTGCGATTCATTAACATCATTAAAACCCATTACAACTTTAATTTTGCCTTACCCACCCTTTAATGACACACCGGCATTCCTCAGAGCGTGGGAAGCGAGTCAGATAAACTTGAACAGTTATGTAAAGAAGGAAAACAGTGTTTAACTTTTGTTACCATTGTTTTGTAGGCTTTTGTGATAAGGCTCGAATATGTATCTACGTATGTAAATAAATGCCTCGCCTACGTACAATATATGACCTCTCTAAGTACCCTGTGTCGTCGGTCTAAGTAGAATTAAATATACAGATTAGTATAAATTTCAACAAAAAAAATAGGCTTTTATTTATATGAACAGCAAAAAATATTAAATGGGCAGCAAATCGTCATGAACAAAACAAACTATTTTTTAGTTACTGAAATAAAAAAAAATATTACCTACTAAGAATGTCAACACAAAGTCGAAGGAGTCTCGCTTCACGAAACTTCTATATCCTTATTGTCAACAGAGAACCAACACCTAACCCACCTTATAATTTGTTGCCATCGATTTTTGTTGCCATTTTCAGCATTTCCGCGGCTTATTTAATTAATTTCTTTTCAGAAAGTTGGTACAAGACCAGACATTATACCAGCCACCTGATGATAAGTAATTTATGTTACCGATAGACATCCGCAAATGTGCCAACATCAGTGAAAAATTACTTATGTTGACACACTCCTGACTGTGAGGTGCAGCATGAGCCTACCTAACATAAACATTCGCAATTTTTTTTAATAGTTTTAAAAAAAAATTCGCTAACCTAGAGACTTCGAGAGGGGGAGAGTGCACGCTGCAATCCAACAGCCGCTGGACAACTAGACTGGCCATGTTACCCCTCTCTCACAGAAGACTACCTTAAAATGTACTGTATTTCCCACTTTATCGTATTTTCCCAATGTACGTACGTATTTCGATAGTGAGTGAGATATGCCAGAGCCCATTTCCATCCTATCCCTCCCCATTTTCCCAACCCTTTCTCCAAATTCATTCCTATATTTCCAAAAGTTTGCAGTACATCCGCGGGCACGCCAACGTTTGTTATTTTGAACTAATGTTGGCATGTATCGCGGACGTCCATGGGCAACAATTATCCACTTATCATCAGGTGGACTGTATGCTCGTCTGTCGGCTTCGTCCATAAAAGAAACCTAGATATAAATACTTAAATAATTTTATCTAAATAAATTAAAAATAGGGAACGGCTCGCCATCTACACATACACCTTAAAGGTTTCATTAGATGGCCTACTACATAAAAGAAAGGAAAAAAATCAACGCTAAATAAATAACTCGGTTTCGTTTGTCTTATTAATCGGTTATTTCTTATGGCTTGATTGCACTTATTTGCAACTTACATGAAGTTCTGATTTAGAATACCGGATCCGTTCCACTGCGTAGAAAACTAACCAGATCTTTTTCTCACCCATTGCTAGGCATGCACATGCACATGCACGTTTCTAAACGCTACGCTGGCCCAGCGGGTTGGCAAATCCACTCCTTTAGAAGTGGTGTAGTTCTACAGGTCTTGTGGTACCGGCTTTATGACACCCTCGGGAAGAGATGAGGTGAGAAGAAATGAGATGAGGCCGACAGCACACGGCCAGTTTCAATACTACTCGTATTCTATGTTAATCGTTTGACCTTCTGATGCGTGCTTCCGATTCTACATAGAGGGGATATTTAAAAGGTCCGATAGTTTTTGAACACATCTCACATTAACATTTAAGGCTATTTTATTATTATTATAGTTAAAAATAGACATTCCGTAGTCCATTCACGATTCACATTAAGTGTTACATTTTCACGAGTTTAGTGTCGTTCCCCACATTACGGGGAAGCGTCGCCTCACGTACGAGATAACTCCCCATCAGATCTACGAGACGTGTGATGTACTAAAAGACATCGGGGTCTTTGTACTGTATCAAAACGAGGGCCTTAAAATATTTATTTGTAACTACCCCGATGGTGTCTTGTGTCGCTAGCTAGTTAGAAAGGCTTAAAAATTTAAGAATCTTAATTTCGTAATTGCTAAGAATATTTATTGTACTCGTATTATTATTGTTTTTATTCATATATGCACTATGCACGCCTGCTTCGTATATAAACTATTTCGAGGGCCTGCTGGAAGAGAACTCAACAGAAAATAAGCTTACCTTTTGTACATCTCTTATTTAATCATGTATAAATAAATATATTGTGAATACAATGATATATAAAATAAAATACATAAATAAATCTTTGCTGCAAGGGCAAACCTACCCCTTGCGAACATGCGATCCCAGGGTAGATTTGTCAACATCCTATAACACTTTTATTTTGGAGTAGATGATTTTTCTCCGTCAGACAATATTCAAGGGGAACCTGCATTACAATTGATATTCAGAAAATATTGTAGGCATTGATTATGACGAGATCCTTAAACATTTATCTATACATATGAAAATAAATGTCCTGACTACTGACTGACCGATTAATCGATTAAAAACCGTTTAATGACCGCCGAAGTACATGCATGATTTTGCACAGTAGCTTTGTTTCATGATTTACATAACCACTAAGGAGTTTTTTTTAGAAATTTTACGGGTAAGGGGGGAAAAAGGGCAGAGATGTTTTTATTATATCCAACGCCTGTATCTCAAAAACTATTTAAGTGAAATTTGGTATGTAGGCTTTATGTTTAAAATAATTAAACACATGTATCGCGGTGTTTTTGATTTTTGACTGAGAAGGGGCAAACGAAGGAGGCAAATCTGTATCACAAGAACTATTTAAGTAGCGCGCGCACTAAATCCTCGCTAGCCGTCCACGGTGCCGTCAAAGTTAGTAAAACAAAATAAACATATGTATATCCTAAAATAAAATTACTACCGAAAAGTGTTGGTCAAGCCCGTCTTTGCATGTCCCTCAACTATTGCTTCACGTTTTGCCAATTAATACTGGATATCAACTGGCCTCGTTTTCACACTAATACCATAAATCCAAAAGTGTGTCTGTCTGTTTCTTACATCTTCGTGACTAAATTACTGCAACGATTCCAAGGAAATGTTGGCAGAGAGGTAGCCTGAAATTTGGAGCAGACAAGCATACTTTTCACCCCGTATTTTTTTTCAGGGAGAGTCCGTTACTTCTAAAACAAAGTCCATGAGGGCGAAGCCGCGAGTTAAAAGCTAGTCGTAAAATAAAACACCAGGGGGCGGCAGAGTGCTAACATAACATTATACAGAATGTGTTGATGTCAATGCATTTTTATTCAATGGAATAACATTTACACTTCTCCTTTTATTGACAGTTTTTAGACAGTACTTAATTTCGTAATGATTTGACTAGTAAAAAGTAGTAACGCGTTCACTAGTAGTTCACAACATCTAGTCGTTCACTTTTTAGTGAACGACATCTGTAAACAAACATATAAAAAAATTGAATGGATCGTTTATGAATATGGGTCTAAACACAAACTGTTCAACGATAATTGAACAACTTTGGGGATCTGTGGCCTTCATGAAAAAGAAATTGTTTTTACTATAATATATAATACAAAAATATTAATAACAACTACGTCAATGTGTTCTTAATTATTTAATGTAAATTTAAACGTAAGTGACGTTTCTCTGCATTTCCAAGGTCTATTTAATTTCATATCGCCAAGCGCACATTATTTTATTTTTAAGTTTTCTCGTCGCATATTATGTCTGTGTCTAAAAGGCTGCAATTTTGTTTTGTATTTAAATTTGTGTGAAGGAAAATATATGTGAATGTCGTAATTGTATACAGTTTTGCAAACGAAATAAAAAATTGGTAATTACTACGTCAATTACTATTTTTCGACCGGTTTCAAAAGAGGAAACCTCGTCTTTGAAGGACAAACAAATTATTCAAATATACAATCGTACCTATATATTTGTACGATTGGTTTGTAAATTCCAAATAAAAGAATAACTACTCTAATAACTATGGAATAATGTCACCGTCACCATCACCAACCCTTCTACCGTCCACTGCTGGGCGTGGGTCTCCTCACACACATTGTCCTGTGCATGAGGGATATATGGCCTTAAACCCGCACGCTGGTCAAACGGGTTAGCGATTCCACTCTTTTAGAAGTGGTATTATAGTTTCTCGGGCCTTGTGATAGCGGTTTTGTTATCCCTCGGAAAGGGATGGGGGTGGTGCTATTCTAAAGCAGGCCGACACTACCATGGAGGATCAGGGTAACCATGGAAAACCAATGTCAGAGAAACATGAAACTTTAAAAATTTTAGGTAATACTCAATTGGTCATAGAAATTATTGGGCTATATACTGACAAGTATTAGAAATTAATTATTTACATTTAAACTACACTCACTACCCATTTTTAATATTGTAGAAAGATAAATTTCAAATTATCTCGAAACCGTAGCCTCAAATTCCTCGCTTCAAATATTTAATGGGGAACGTCTTTTCAAACAAAATTAATTATCAAATCCTCCTGCCTTATTAGTTGGAACCTCACATACTTTTCAAATATTTCGTCCAGTAGCCGTAGATCCACAAATTGCTTCATCTATAAAATATTCTAAGCATCCGAGATAGCATCTGTGTACAAAAATATATTAATTATATTAGTAATAATTAATAAAGAGCCTTCCAATTAGTGAGAATTATAGGCATGATTGCTTTTTTATGTTTATTTATGATCAATCGTTTGATATCAGTCTAGAATTCTACTACAGGGCTCGCAAACGAGGGATTTTCAAATCATAATCCTATACACGGGTCTGGTAATAATTGATGGATATAATTTCTACAAACTTTTTAATTTCGGGCATGCCGTTTAAACTTGTACTCTACTTAATACCTCATTCTATTCAGTACAACAAGAGGCATTTCCGGGACAAACTCCTAGACAGGGGACGCAGCTACAAATTCCACGACAATCCCGAAAATGTATATTTTGATTCAACATTAAAGTAATAATTCTTTCACAGCTCAAGAAACAATATGTTTCCCCACCACCTGGACCTCAACACGGCTCTTACCTGCCGCCTGGTCGGAGGCCTGACCAGGGAACAGAGAGGCCTCTGCCACGAAGCCCCCGATGCGGCCTCTATAGCGTTCGAGGGTCTACAGCTTGCGGTCAGGGAGTGTCAGCACCAGTTCCGATGGCATAGATGGAATTGTTCGTCTTTGACAGTGAAGAGCACAAATCCTCATGCCAGTGCTATTATGAAAAGAGGTAAGCAGAATAATTGGTTATCAAAAGCATCACTTCTAAGATATTTGCTTTTTTCACATGTATTTATCTATTCAACGGATCGATTTGCCTTATTTTTCGGATTAACATATTGAGATAATATGAGAACCAAATTAGGGTAGTTGAGAAGACTGCTCTCAACTCTCGACGTGAACTACCCGCCTCTCTAGTCAGGTCGTGACCACGATTGGTGTTACGTAGCCGAAATGTCTATTAAAATAAAAAAAAAACATACAGATTTTGACACCCGTTTAGTAGATAAATAGATTATGCCATAGGACCCTCTGTAAGGACCGAATTCATAAACGACAACCAAGTACTGATGTGTTCCCTTTTGCTACACATAAAATTTACCTACTTACAAATGAAAAGTGAAATGAAAAGAGAGACACCATAAATAAAGCTATAGGTCAAAATAATCTTAAGGGGACAAGCACGCCTTTTGTTATTATTGTATTGTATTAGTGTATGTACACGGATTTATTGCAATTATTTTTATCATTTGTGTAAACAATAAAGTATGTAAATAAATAAAACTTTCAAATAAAGTGAATAAAAATGATTATCTATCGGGTATAGAGAAAGAAATAAAACATTATTTCCTAAGTTATTTTTATATGTAACACATTCTTAGGTGAGCATTATTAAAACTATTATATAATATTATATTCCAATTATCATTAATAATTGCAACAAGATAACACAATTTTTAAACCTAAAAAGTTTTTTTTTATATAATATAGATGGAAGACGAGCGGACGGACCACATGATGGTAAGTGATCACCGCCGCCCATGGACACCTGCAACACTATTTATTATTATTTCTTCATTTATTGGTTTAGCAATGAATGCAACTATTATAGTCCTTTTCGCATTAAACACACAATAAAATACAATTTACTTAAAATATACAATTTATCTTTGTAGTTATTATTTAATTATCATGAAAGAACGCTAATAATATAACAGCAAAACCACTACATCGATATACTCGTATATGGCGCTTTATCACTAATGGGGGGGAGATATCACTAAGGCTTTCAACACGTAGGTGGCCATCGTTCAACGTCCTTTCAATGCTGAAACCCATCTCAAATATAATTCCACAAGAAAATTTCAATAAAAACGCAACTAAAATGAAAACCAATCGCTATCGGCCATTACAATTCGAATTTATTGCTAAGTAAAATTATTCACGCATATTAAGGTCCACAAGACGGCGGACGTTATTATTTACAGTGCGTCGTGCCGTCATTATGTCTATCTTTGGTGTGAAAAGGCTTTGTCGCCCTTATTTTTTCACTCACACGTTGACGTGGAAATTTACGAGCATGGAGGATGGGAGACAACAAATAATAAGGTGGTTCTTGGTGGCCAGGTGTGGCCCGCTCCCGCGCCCCGCAATTTCATGCTACGTGTGGGTCCGTATCCCCTGCCCCCTCACTCTTCGCCGCTCCAACCAATTAATATCTTAACTGGAATCGCCAGCACTAAGACCCGCCAGTATTTCTTCATTTTCTCTATGCCAGTTTATAGCAGCACGCGATTTTATAACGCTTTAATAGACAGTGAAGCCTGTAAAAAGGACTACAAAAATGATTAAGAGAGGCATATAGTTTATATCCTATTTCATTCAGAACTTTTCTAGTAAATAGTTAAAGGTCATAAAGGTGGGATTAACCTTAAAAAAATGTTGCTTTACTATGTCTATTCAACATTGGACATCGAACATTATTGGTAATACTCCGTAACGACACCTTCCGGACCTTCATCGCATGATTCCGTTTGAATTGAAAAATTGTAAAAAAACAGCGTAACTAAACACTTAAACATCTTTCTTAACTTGCTCATTGTTGGACCTCGAATTGAAATACCGACGGGAGAAAACGAAAAAAACCGAAGAACAAATCGAGAGGCTTTTAAATAGGATAATAGCGATCGATGATCGACGAAGAAAGATAATAATGATTCTGGACCGTTGCTTTTTTTTGCCCGTGCGTGGATACATTGGTGAAAGAATGTTGTGGACGGATGGCATTTTGGATATATCACGGGATTTGTTCCGCTTCCCTGAGATCCTCCACACGTTGTTAGCGCTCTTGTTGTGCGTGACGCTGTTACAATACACCTCTGTCAACGGTTTAATGAATTTTGTGGGACTAATGAGGCCATTGTCGGGGAAATGTCGCGTCGGGCGTTAATAGTTGACCATGGTGGGTTAGATTAGCGTGATATGTCGCCACGAGAGATGTGCTCCGTGCGCGAGGCTGCCAGGGTGGCAAACTTACGTCGATACCAATCTGTCGGCGCGGGCGCACGTGACGTGAATTCACGAGCGGAGTGCCTCATAAAAAAGTGACATTTATTGGCGTTTTATATCAACAACGTGTCTACAGGTGATGGCGTGTCGACGACAAAGTGCGCTTATGATGCTGCAAAAACACGATCTGGTTTGTGGTATCTTATCTTTAAAAGTGTCGTGGGAATTTCGGTGTCTGCGATGAGACATCTTTATTTTTGACGGATCATTTTTATTATTATATGTTAAATTTCAACATTTGGGAAGAATTTTTGACTTATCAAAATGTCTTAATTTGCGGTTCTGGTCGAGTTATGCAAATTGTGGCGATGAAGCGTCCACGCTGAACTAAAATAACAGTGAGATGGAACAAAACCGGTACGTGTCGAAATGTCTCAGTGATGTGGCTCAACCCTCTAATGGTTGCGATAAGATCGGCTGCGGTGCGTTACCGAATCGTGCTCCCTCAGATGCCTCTAAACTGTGAGAAAAAACACACAAAAGATGGACATAAAAAATATAATTTTGTTCAAAGTTCCCAGTTCTGGACGTGACATCGAGACTCTTTTTGTTTCACCTTTATGTTCCACGTCGGATTATGAAGCCGCTTTTAAGGGTTAATTAACTCGAGAAGATTTCATTATATTGCGGATTTTTTAGAGAATATTTTTTAGACAGGTGACTTAACAGTATACATTCTTTTCTTTATTGAAATTTGAGATTAAATTGTAGCACAAAATTCTAAATAGAACATCGTCTTCACTCTTTTATATTTTATACTCATTCTCCTATTCTCAATATATATTTAAAGACTTTAAATATATATTCATTAATTTTATTAATTTATCAGTCTAGAAATAAAAAAAGAAAAGAACGAATTTTACTACCACTTGTGATAACTAGTAGGGATGTTCCGAATAGCAAAAAATCACTATACGCGATGACGAATAGTAATCGCACTACTTTGTACAATTTATAAGTAGGTAATTTTTAGTTCAATTTAATGTTAGTGCTATAAGATTTTTTTGTGGGATCAAGTAATGAGTACCCATTAGGTTAAATATACAGATAGGTACCTGCTTAACTTTAAATTAACCTAACAAATCAATTACTAATTAAACTAAAAAATCAGTTACGTAACTGATTTTCAAATGATCGTTTAATATTTTAAGCATTTCTTTTTGCAGAAAACATCTTTTACGTACTATTCACGAATACTTCAAAGTTGGCGAATTTTCGCGAAAACGAATACTTGATTACCATGTCTTCAAAGTTCGGATTTTAGGGTACCACCCACTATACATAGGCGATGTTACATTCTAATTACTTACCAGCACTTTCATAAAAGACTTTGTGAAAGGGAGGGTGACTCCTCTGTGAGTCACTAAATAAAATCCATTTTGTTCCTAAAATACCGAATCCATTTTGTTCTGATTTTAATTAACATTAACAGCAAATTATTCTTTTAAATGAAAAGAAATATAATGTTTATATTTTGTCAGTACGTACGACAGCCCTGCAGGACGCGGGTGACGGCATACATTCCGGTTTTGGTAATTAGCGATTCGCAACACACAACCCTCGATCGGACTTGCCGTAATAGCCACAAAAGCATCGGCCACTGCCAAATTGTATTTATAATTGACGCAAGTTTTTGAATTATATTAAAATAAAAAGGTTTATGAATAAAAATACGGAAATATCTAATCTATAATACATGCCGACATTAGTCAAAAATGACAAAATCTAGGGATGGCATATCTGGATGAGCAGTTTTTTATATCCCATTACACGTCTCAAGGTTCCTTGGAGACAATATTTCTTTATAGATAGAAGGCGACAGACGGGCTTACAGTCCACCTGGTGGTAAATGGATACTGTCGCCCACGGACATGCCAACATCAGTCCAGTTGACGCGCTGCATACCTTTGAAGATTTAGGAATGGATGTACCATACCTTACGTTGTAAGTTCAGTCACACGAAATTAACTATTTAGATTCCAAACAAATATTTGTCTTTAATTAAACAAATGTTCATCTAACCGGTGATCGAACCCGGGTCTTTTCACTCTGTACACGTACTACCAACTGGACTAATCGGCCAATAATGAAACTGATTCTTAATCAGCTAAAGCGCGCGCCGCGAGCAGGAAGTAGGAACAAATTTATTTACCATCCAAATCTTGGCTGAACTCATGGCAATTATTGCTGCTCGTGCTGCGCAGATAAAAATCAATGGTATATAGATTTTCTAAATACACCTTTTTATAGAAGAGGTGGCGGACAGGACCAGGACACCTGTAACACCAGGGGCATGCAGGTGCGCTGTTGACCTTCCAAAATTCGGTTCACAACTATCTTAAATAGCTTAGTGGAAAAATCTTAGTAGGAAGTTTATACTTTACTAGCAAAACCCCGCAGACGTTGTCCTGCCATAAAAGTTGATGTACTGCAGCGCCATCTAGGGGCAAGTTATAACAAAGTCAATAGCTTGAAAATATTCTCCGTTCTCAAATAGCTATGTGTACCAATTTTCATGGCGATCAGTTGAACGGTATAGAAGTTGATGTACTGCATCGCCATCTAGTGGCGAGTTACAACAAAGTCGATAGCATAAAGACCTTCTCCATGAAAAGATACATATATGGGCCAACTTTCATGGTGATCGGTCAAACGGTGTCGAAGTTTGTGAGATATACGAGTTTCTATATATATAAAAAATGGATGTTGGTATATCTGATGTTAATCATCAGATATACCAACATCCATTTTTTTATAATATATATACATATATATAAATAAGAAGATATATAGATTTCACAACTTTTTATACTTATGAGATATTTGTCGATGATCAGGAGAAACCTACAACTCCAGAATACCCCAAATTAAAAGTATTAGGTACAATAAACACGTTCATAGAATAAATACATTTATAATAAATAATAACCATAATGAAGACATTTTAAGTAACATTGTAAAGGATGAAGAAGTACTAAACATAAAATCGAATAAGTTATTTTTTTATTTAATTAATTAGTGAATCCCAAACAAACAGAATTCATTGTTTATTCTCAGAACAGTCCATTAATTCTTTTAAGTGCTTATAATATACCTTTTTGTGCCGAATTTCCACTTATTTGGGACAGAAAAACTCGTCGCGAGTTCATTCATTTAGGCGCCAGATTTATAAGTGAAGCGAGAAGCGAGAACTCGCGAAAAACAGTTTTATAATCACAAAATGCGCGATCGTAAATCAGACGCGATGTGAGCATGCACATTGACGATGCGGTGGTAGCGCTTTTTCGAAATCTACAAAAGGGGCACCATGCATAGTCTTTTTTCTTTTATATGGCATAATATATGGCAATGGTGCAATTAGCACATTCTGCCAGTGTCAAGTTTTCTTCGTAAAAGTCAAAACAATTTTAAAACAAATTTTGTGAATGTCTAGTTACGTCGAAGCAAATCAGAAGTCGCTCAGTAAAGTGATGGTAGGTTTACTGGGGACAGAGATGAACTCCTTGGAACACATGCAAAATGCAGTCTCATGCTTTTATTTGATTTACACAAACATCATACACTTTGAAGTTTAATAAACTATCACTATTAAATCACAAAACACCTAATTCATATTTGTTTACATTAATCAAACAAAAGGTCAATCACCACTTGTCCAGGTCCCGCCAAAAAGTCCCACCATGCGGAGTTAGGGCTGACGTTTGTCAAATCAGCATACCCGGACAAAGAGTTCGAATACCCCGGACTTTCAATCTTGAAAACCGTATACTTTTAACGTATCTTCGACTGAAATTTCCCCATTGTCAGATTAAAAATCAAGTATTTATGATGAAAAATGTGGCACTTAATAAAATAACAGTTCTCATAGGTAGTTATAAAAAACAGTCATTCTGTAATAAGCACATATCAGACTAATTAGTAGTTATTAAATTTCATAATAAATGATTGCTCTAGTAAACTAGATTAATGAAAAAATAGTAATTAAATTGAATTTAAAAACTCGGATGCTAACGAACACCCCGACCGGACGCTCCCGGGATCAACTGGGTTTCCCAGAAGGATGGCGCCCCTATTGAAACCAAGAAAGCCTTTATGAAAACAAATAGACAATTTAAAACGTGTACTGTGTAAATACACAGTTTAAAATTTAGTATGTAACCACTTAAAAAGAGATTCGCATTATAAAATGTATACACATGTATACAAACTCGATTATACATTGACCTTGAAGTACAACAAAACACTTTTTAAGTGTGTTATAATCTTTAGATTTCATTTTTCCGTTTTAGATTTATAACTTATTTTACTGTACCAATTGTATACGAAACATGAAAATCTAAAAAGTAATATACGAGTAATATACAGCCGTCATTTTCATGAAAATGAATTACGAGCAAATCACTTACGCAAATGTCTAGATATTATTTCGTGCGATTATCGTAACTATTATTCCGTTGACAACGTGACAATGTATAGTTAAATATAGAGTGCTAAAAATAAAGAATGATCGTTACAACGTTCATCTGAACGATCAAACGAACTCACTAATATAGGATTTGGAAACACGCGCACTGGTAGCGCATCAAAAACAATGTTACACAACACGGAAAAAGACGACCACCGCCGTGCCGACAGAGCAGGGAAAAACCTATCAGTATGCGCATTCACTTAAATAAACGTCCGCGTTCGCCCATACATTTTTAAATCGCTGATGAAATAAAACGTTTAAGATCGGGCGCGCCAGAACGACTAAAATGTCTTTGAGTAAAGAGAGGTTGCAGTCTCATCAAAACCGTAGATACAAGAATATTCTCATATTATCTCGCATAATATTAAATATAATGTTGTATCACAGTCTGATTATTTTTCAACAAACCATCATTAAAATTAGATAAATTATATAATTAATTAATATGGATATATTGGGCAGTAAAGGGAAATAATTAATCGAGCAGAGAAACATAGATTGTGAATAGGCCGCAAGTCGATGGCACCAAATTTCAGGTGGGTTAGTTAGGTTTAGGTCCTGTGGTGACAATGCGAAGCTGGAGTCCGTCGAGTTCTTGAAGATATTCTAAGTAATTGAAAATTACCTTTTTATGGAATACAATACAATTTATCTTTCTCTGTCTGTCTCTTTGTTTTACACAGTAGCAAATGTGTAGCGAGCGTTAATGATAATTGAAATTTGTACTGATTTTTCTCTCGGCGCCAAGCTGCTTTATATGGTTCGAATGTAGATTCGCCAATTTAATCCTCGGTTCGAGGAATCGTGGTGGCACCGCAGTGTGACAACGTGCGATGTTCAACTGTCCTAGTGATGGACGGCGCGGTGTTGCTAGTTTTTGCACGACTTTACTGTGCCTATTTTAAGCACCACATAAACTGGCAACAAAAAATCCATATTTACCTAACGTTACTAGACCTCGGCTCATTGGGCACTAGATCTTACTTAACATTAAATAAATTTAAAAAAAAACGCACACTTCTTGGTTACACAACAAACCATATACGGACTTGCTTGCTTCACAGAAATTTTCCTTGAGCGAAAATAATTACATGTCATGCATTATTAAAACAAACACTAAATAAAAACTATACAAGTGTAAGAGAAGAATTTAAAATCTGTCACCGTTCGATATTCGGAGTATTTCATTCGAAAAAGTTTTAAAACCGATAAAGGTATATACCAATATGATCGATTTTAGTTGATCGCCACATACAATCAAACAATAACCAGAAAACTTACATGGTGATCGACAGTATATTTCCAATCACAATTTTGTAACTTGGTGAACTTCTGAAGTGATTAGTTAAAGGATAAGAGTATATATAATCGTCAGCATCTGATGCTGAAGCCGAGGGTGGGTAAGGTAACTCCTTGAAATTTGGTGGTACAATGATGTTGTTTGGACTCATTTTTTAGTTGTTTTTTTTCAATGAACAGTTTTTTTATACAAAGAGGAAAATGATAATGTATCCGACAGCCGACTGGGTGCGTCCGACTGGTCGTGTTATCTCATTCTAGCAGACTATTGATATGTAGAAACGTGATTATAATTTCTAAATGAATGTATTTATTCGAATGCGTACTTGTATTGTACTTGTGTAAGTACACACAAGTATGCCTCAGATCAACAACAATTAGATTAAAAGCGTCTTCTTCTAGAGCCTAAGGTGGATAAGGGAACTCCTTCAAATTTGACGGTAGAACTACCGTGTTTGGACTAATTTATTGGTGATGTTTAGTTTGGTGAACAGTTCTAGTGCAAATGGAAGGACAATGCTGTATGTTATAGCAGATAGGACGTGTCTGACTGGCCGAGTTTTCTCACCTGATGGGGTGATATGAGATATTACATTCCTCATCCTTCCGAATCCTCTTTCGAAATCATCACTACAAGAAAGATAACTCAGAAGAAACTGACGATACCTAAAACGAATAATTTCCATGGATGGAGAACACTTATACAATTCCGAATATTATGTGTTGACGACGAAAAGGCTAGGGTACTTAGGCAAACATGTATATAGTTTCGCAACTAGTTGTTAAGTTTTTTATGTATATAATTTGATAATAATGGAGTGATCCCTAGTATGTCTCGGCGTGAATCGTTGGTCATTAGTGTAATTGAGGACATACTAGGATCTTATCAAAAATGTAAATACGTGTTAGCGATAAGGAAAATAAATGATTCCCCGCGGGTAGCGGGAGGGGTACATACATGGACAAGTGGAGGGGAGGCCCGTCGTTGACCGGTGGTGGGGGAATCCAGCAACTAGCCAGAGGTTGAGGAACCCAATAAATAGAATAAAAGGCGGACCATTTCCGGTCAACTTCACTTCCGCAGCGGCATCCACTCCGAGAACAACAAGAACAAGAAGAAGAACAAGTACCTCTGCGCTACCCCGGCTCTATTGAAGAACAAGCCTTGTTGTTTTATTCAAGACACGAAAAACCTATTATACAGTCCACACCCCCCGGGCGATCCAGTTGGTGCGGAGTACAGACACTAGCATTCTACTGCGTGTTAGTGTATACGTATCCCGCACATCTATGGTCCTTCGAGCAGCCGGATATTGAATCAAGCAAGTCGTGTTTGAAGACCTCGTGGAATAAGAAGAACGGCGTACGGCGTTATTTATTAAGAAATAGCGGGAAGAGACGATACGGTCGCGTCGTAGGATTATTAAGAATCCCCGTACGATCTACGGCTCTACGGAGAGCGGCACGACGCATCGTACTCGTCCGTACTAGGGCCAGTCTTTCAGTTTCACGTCCTGATTCACGTCTTGATTTCCAATCTTGATTTCCAATCTGGATTTCCGATCTTGATTTCCAAAGACGTTCAAAGACTTGATTGTTTAGTTACGTTGTTCTCACGACGTACCTATTACAATGCCAGCAACAACAAGGTCACAAAGCCGAACGGGGTCGCAGAGCGGAGCACAGACCGCTACGGAGTCAACGTCTGCCACTACAGAGTCTACGGTCACAGCAACCACGAGCACGGGCACGACAGCTACAGGAACCACGGCCACCAGCACCGAGGCCACTATGAAGACGACTTCTACGCGTAGAGAGGCATCGATACGTGGGGACGAAGAAGACAAAGCGCACGTCGATGATAATGGGACGGCGGACGTCACAATCGTTCCACGGGCCGCGAGCATCGCGGCAAGGTCGCGCCGCTCTACTGCGTCCGCAAAGAAGAGAGAGCGTCTACAAATAGAACGAACCCTGCTACAGCTGCGCCTGACTGCTAAAGAGCAAGAGATAAGGCTCGCGGAGCTGGGATCAAGCTCTGAAGAAGAAGAAGACGACAAGGGAAAAGAAGATAAAGAAGCATCGTTCCGGTTGGAAAAATGGTTAAATCGGAACGAGGTTCCCCCCCCCCCCCATATACCCGCAGGGGGCGGAGCCAAAGTCTCGCGAGATCTCGCCGAAAAGGAAGGAAGGACGAGGACGGGGAGCTTATACCGCCAACAATGGGGAGGATAGGCACCGAGAACGAAGCACGTCTCGGCCCGCGCGCCCTACTGCAGACATCGTGGAGCAAATGGCTACCGCGATCTCCAAGGCAGTGAAGATTTCGGCGAGGGAGACACCGCGTTATACTATGGAGCTGCCGACGTTCGATGGACAAGGCAGCGCATGGCTGGGGTTGAAGGGTGCCTACGAAGATTCGAAGCACACCTTCGCAAAGAGCGACAACCTAGCACGGCTAAGGAAGAGCCTGAAGGGTGCCGCTATGGAGACGGTGGCAAGTTTGTTTACCGCCCACCGAGAGCCGGACGACATAATGGAAGCTCTCGCAAGGAGATTCGGGAGGCCGGACGCACTCGTCGCATGCGAAACAGAAAAACTGAAGTGCCTGCGCAAGCTAAACGACGAGCCCCGCGACCTCTACGTGTTCGCCAGTAAGGTGGCCAACGCTGTGGCTACCATACAAGCAATGAAGAGGGACAACTACCTGTATAGCCCCGAGCTAGTTCACACCCATACTGAAGAGCAAGTGGTACGACTTTGCAAGTATCTGGGAGCACGAAGTACCCACGCTGAGCCTGCTGTCAACGTTCCTCAACATAGAGGCCGACAAATGCAGTGCCTACGCACCGCCAGAAGTCACCGTTCCCATCACTGAACCTGCGAGTGTGAGAGAGAGGGCGACAAAGAAAAGGACGGAACGAACATACAGCGCCATTAACGACGGAAAAAGAAAACTTTGCCCGCTGTGTAAAGAGAATCACTACTTACCTTCGTGCAAACGGTTTGCCGAGAGCGATCTCGACGCCCGATGGGAGGTAACGAAGAGGAACCGCATCTGCTTCCGCTGCCTGTGTAGCGACCATAGCCGGGGCAGTTGCCGAGTTAAGCCGTGCGGACACAACGGGTGTGAGATGTCACATCATCGGCTGCTACATCGTACACGTCAAACTTTGCCGCCAACAGTGAAGACAGAAGAGCCCAAAGAAGAAATCGTCACGTCGACAACAGAGCTGACCAACAAGGCCACCGCCGCGAACTCATCACCGCGTCGACGTCGAGCCTACCTGAAGATTGCGCCAGTAGTGCTTGCCGGACCACACGCGAAGATACACACCTACGCGCTGTTCGACGAAGGCAGCACCGTCACCATTATAGAAGAGGCTACAATCAACTCGCTCGGCATCGACGGGCCGGTTGACACAATGTGGATACAAGGCATCAACGGTGGCGAAATGAAGCATGAAAAGAGCCGCACTGTTGACGTACAGATACAAGGGCTACACTCGGACGGCGTGCACAAATTAAAGGGCGCACGCACCATCGAGCGTCTCAACTTCACATCGCAGACAATCGGGGAAACGGACCTGGAAGACTGCACACACCTAGACGACATCAGGAACGAGCTCACCTACAAAGATGTCTGTCCGAAGATCCTCATCGGGCAGGACAATTGGGAGCTGATCGTCTCACGCCAGGTCCGAGCAGGACGAAGGAACAAGCCGGTAGCGTCACTCACGCTACTAGGTTGGGTGCTACATGGATGCCGCACTTCAGTGTGCGAACCAGTCGCCTTCTGCGGCCACATCAGCGAGAAGTGCGACGAAATGGAGAAGTTAATGAAGAACTTCTTCAAGTTGGAGTCACTGGGCATCGAACCGAGGAGAACCAAGAATGACCCGGAGCAGCGCGCCATCGACCTTCTGGATAAGCGCAGTCGACGGCTACCTGACGGGCGGTTCGAAACCGGACTCCTGTGGAAGGAAGATGACATGAAGATCCCTAACAATTACGGGGACGCTCTCAAACGGCTGCACAATTTGGAGAAGAGACTCGACCGCGACCCGGCGCTCAAGGAGAAGTACAAAGAGCGTATCGCTAACTTGTTAACGTCGGGATACGCCGAGCCTGCGACTACAGCGCCACCTGCAAATAAAACGTGGTACTTGCCACATTTCGCCGTCATCAACCCGGCGAAAGAGAAGATCCGAGTCGTCCACGACGCCGCTGCGAGATCCTCCGGACGCAGCCTCAACGACATGCTGCTATCGGGTCCGGACTTGCTGCAATCACTGCCCGGAGTCGTCATGAGATTCCGCCAACATCCCATCGCCGTGTCAGCGGACATCAAGGAGATGTTCATGCAAATAAAGATTCGACCGGAAGATCGAGACGCACTACGCTTCCTATGGAGGGACGACGAGCGAGGCAATACGTTACCACAAGAGTACAAGATGACGTCGGTTATATTCGGAGCGACGTCATCGCCGTGCACCGCGTTGTATATTAAAGATCGCAACGCCGCCGAATTCGCACACGAAGACGAACGCGCCGTCCGAGAGATACAAATGAACCACTATATGGACGACTTCATAACCAGCTTCACAAACGAGAAGGAAGCTGCGAGAGTCGTAAAGTCGGTCGACGAGATACACCGTCGAGTCGGCTTTCAATTGCGCGGATGGGTGTCCAACAAGAAGTCCGTTGTGAAACAATTTACAACGGATCCCGGAGCCACGACAGTCGACATCGGCGGAAGCGAGACAGAGAAAACACTCGGCCTGCTGTGGGAGACAAAGGAAGACTGCATCGGCTTCCGCGTAAATACTACGAGGACACCATCTGACGTCATAGAAGGCAGACGCCCACCCACCAAGAGGGAAGCACTTAGCGTAATTATGTCGCTATTCGACCCACTCGGACTCGTATCGCCGATAACCACTCCGGCGAAACGACTCATGCAAGATACCTGGAGGTATGGAACGAGCTGGGACGAACCGCTTCCGGAAGAGCTGCAACCAAAATGGAACGCGTGGATGGAGACGCTGCGCGTTCTAGAGGAGCTTCGCATTCCCCGCTGCTACGACATGGAACCGGCCTCGAGAAGGAAGCTACACACGTTTGTGGACGCAAGCGAAGAAGCCTACGCCGCCGCCGTGTACTGGAGATTAGAACGAGCAGACGGCAGCGTGAAGATCGCACTGGCCGCTGCAAAAAGCCGCGTCACACCGCTCAAGCCCGTCTCAATTCCGCGGCTTGAGCTCCAGGCGGCAGTACTCGGCGCGCGACTGGCCAAAAACGTCGCAAAGGAGCAAGACTTCGAGGCAACAAGGCGAGTCTACTGGTGCGATTCACGCACCGCACTTGCGTGGATCAGAGCCGAACCACGGGCGTTCAAAACGTTCGTCGCACATCGTATCGCAGAAATAGAAGATACCACAAAGAAAAAGGAATGGAGATGGCTACCGTCGCAACTCAACGTAGCCGACGACGCGACACGAGCAACGCCCGCGGACTTCAACAGAGACCACCGATGGTTCATCGGCCCGCCCTTCTTACTATCGCCCGAGGAGCAATGGCCAATCGAAGCAAGCACAATAGCCGAACGCACCGGGGAAGAAAAAGAGAAATGCTGCGCAATAACGAACACGACAAAGCGGCATGCACACTTGCCCGATATCACGCGCTTTTCAAAGTGGGAGCGCCTGATCCGGGCCACCGCACGCGCTCTACAATTCATCGACTTGTGCCGCAAAAGGAGGCACATAGTAGCAGCTGCGCGTCGCAAAAGGACCATTGCCAACCCGACGTCGGACCCGGCATGGTCAGGAACAAGGAAAGGCGACGCTAAAACTGCACAAAAGATAGAACCAGCGCGCGGCAAGTGCAAGTTCGTACCGATGGAAGCGCACTATCTCATACGAGCGGAGCATCAATGGATGAAGGCAGCACAAGAGGACAGCTACGCATGCGAACGTAAGCGCATCGAGCGTAGCGCCACACCGGCGGGAGACGACAAACTCGCCGCACTGAGTGTGATCGTGGGAACCGACGGACTGCTACGACAAAAAGGAAGAATCGCTGCCGCAGGAGAGATTAGCGAGGAAACGACGAATCCAGCTGTGTTGGATGGTTCACACAGGTATACGAGGTTGTACATAGACCATGTACATAGGAAAATGCACCACGGAGGCGTCGAGCTAATCGTCAACGAATTACGACAGCGACTGTGCATAGGAAAGATTCGCCCTACAGTACGGGGCGTCATAAAGGCATGCATGACATGTAGACTAAGGAAGGCGAAACCGACGAGTCCAGCCACCGGCGATCTACCGCACGCGCGCGTAGCACATCACGCGCGCCCGTTCACCTTCACCGGGCTCGACTACTTCGGTCCCATCGAAGTAACCGTGGGCCGACATCGAGAGAAAAGATATGTCGCCTTATTTACATGCATGACCACGAGGGCTGTACACTTGGAAGTGGCAGCATCACTCAGCGCAGATTCCGCCATCTCTGCGCTACGACGATTCATGGGGCGACGCGGCTGCCCAACGGAGTTATGGTGTGACAACGCCACTAACTTTAAAGCCGCGGAAAAACAACTCACCGAGGCCGCACTCGCCGCGGTCCGAGAGGAAGCAACTGCGAAACACATCGCGTGGCGTCACGTTCCCCCTTCCGCCCCCTTCATGGCCGGGGCCTGGGAACGCATGGTGCGCACGGTGAAAGAAGCCCTACGAGCGACGCTACGCGAGAAGTACCCGAGCGACGAGACACTCCACACATTACTCATCGAGGCGGAGAACACAGTCAACTCCCGCCCACTCACACACGTGGCGGTAACACCGGAGGAGCCGGAGGCGCTCACACCGCATCATCTACTGCTGGGGCCTAACTCACACGTCCCAGCACCGGGCGCCTTCACTGCGGACGACGTGAATGCGCGCAAACACTGGCGGCGCGCCCAGCGGCTAGCCGATAACTTCTGGCGCCTCTGGCTCCGAGAATATCTCCCCCTGCTACAGTACCGGCGGGAGCCCCGCACAGTCGGCGAGGCACCACGCGTCGGAGACTTGGTCGTCATATGCGACCCGAACCTACCGAGGAACACGTGGCCGAGAGGAAGAGTCACCGCTACGTACCCCGGGCAAGACGGCGAGGTTCGCATCATCGACGTCCAGACGAGCAACGGCCACATCCTGCGGCGACCGACCAAGAAAATCGTCGTTCTACCAATTAGATCGCGAGACGGCGACGGCGGGAGATATGTTGACGACGAAAAGGCTAGGGTACTTAGGCAAACATGTATATAGTTTCGCAACTAGTTGTTAAGTTTTTTATGTATATAATTTGATAATAATTGAGTGATCCCTAGTATGTCTCGGCGTGAATCGTTGGTCATTAGTGTAATTGAGGACATACTAGGATCTTATCAAAAATGTAAATACGTGTTAGCGATAAGGAAAATAAATGATTCCCCGCGGGTAGCGGGAGGGGTACATACATGGACAAGTGGAGGGGAGGCCCGTCGTTGACCGGTGGTGGGGGAATCCCGCAACTAGCTAGAGGTTGAGGAACCCAATAAATAGAATAAAAGGCGGACCATTTCCGGTCAACTTCACTTCCGCAGCGGCATCCACTCCGAGAACAACAAGAACAAGAAGAAGAACAAGTACCTCTGCGCTACCCCGGCTCTATTGAAGAACAAGCCTTGTTGTTTTATTCAAGACACGAAAAACCTATTATACAGTCCACACCCCCCAGGCGATCCAGTTGGTGCGGAGTACAGACACTAGCATTCTACTGCGTGTTAGTGCATACGTATCCCGCACATTATGAATACAATTTCATCAAATATTAAAGAAAAAATACACGGTAAAAATATTAAAAATAAATTAAGAAAGTACTATTTACAAAAACTTTGAGCAACCTGTATAAACTAAAGTATGTAGATTTAAACCGGTCAAACAAATATCAATTTTACCTAACTACCCGAAGGTGACTGTGCAGTTATTGAAATTATTCTTTATGTACCCTTCATTTGTAAATGTTAAATAAAAATAAAAAGAACTGGTACCTAGCACCTCATATGTTCTAATTATCGGTATAAACATTGACTGTTGATTAACAAAATCCAGCACATCTAATAGCACTGCATATATTTTAATGATTGGTAATAACATTGCTTGTTGATCGACAATATCAATCGACAAAACCGAGCTAATTTGGAAGTACCTTAATAAGAATTCATTCGGGTCGAAGCGAGCCGATTAAATTCGGCACGGGTGGGGAACGCGCTCGAAAAACGGCCTTGCGGGGTCTTGTGACCGACTAATTACTGCAAATTGACACTAAAGTATGGAATGAAGTGAAAAAGGTAATTACCGTGCCCTTTAGTTTTGGGCTTTAATGCGAGCCGATTAATGTGAATTAAGAGTTTGATATTGATTTCATAATTCCGTGTCATTAAAACTGCACATATATATTACATGTACGTATAATTACTACAATAGTGGTTGCTACAATTATCCTGAAAAATATGAAGTCAGTATTTCGAAGGCCGTGTGGTGTCGGCCGGCTCTAGGATAGCATAGCACTAGAACCTCTTCGCGTGGGACAACTAAGGGATAATAAAGCCGCTGTTTTAATCTGACACCACCTCTGAAAGTGTTAACACGCAAATCCTCTTGGCAGCGTGGCGTTTTAAGGCCATTCATCCCTCATACAAGACAATAAGTAATTATTCTGTTTGTCGTTTAAGTTATATGTATATTTATACTTACCTCTCATCGCACCTACCAATGTATCTCTCTGATCAACCCAAAGGTTAGCTAGGTAGAGAATGACTTAAGGCATTAAGCTCGCCTGTTGTACTATGGTACCCTGGTAGTTTTATCAACCATCCAGATTTGCAACTAAGGCTGCGACACAGTACAGTACTCTTTCCGAATGTGAAGATCAAATGTGGGTAGTTGAAAAACTGCTCGCAGCTTCCATCCTGGACTATCCGCCTGTACAGTCAACTTGTGACCACGGAATGGTGTAACCCGTACCGAAACATCGAGTACGAATAAAAGGTAAACAAATACCTTTATTATCCCCGTTCAGACCCGATTTAGAATATGAAATGAAATTTTAAGTTAGATAATTTTAATCAAAGTCAATTATGACAAAACCGACAATAAGCTCCCTTTGCCGAGTTAATGTAACATAAAACATAAGTTTAAACTACGCACTATTGGAATAAATCATTATAAGGACAAAGTCGATTGCTCCACTTGTAATAAACGTATAATTGATCTCATAAAAGACTCCTTTACCATAGAACTAAACAAACAAAGCCCTAGATACTTCGAATAATCGAATAATTCATCGATAACCGTAAACTCAACCTCGGCCGGTCACCCATAACTCGAAATCATCGAAATCGATCAACGGAGCGTGCTATAAATCGCGACGTATCGATTCTATCGCGTCTCGGACGATCGACAAATATAAATTTGTCACTGGCCAGTTAAGAAAAAGCACGTCGTTGTCGAGAACAGTTTATAAATAAACAATAACATGCCCCTATTTGGTTTGTACACCGTAACATTCATCAGGGCACCGTATACGATCGGGAATGATAAACATAGTAAGCAGATATTTTTATAAGACACGACATGGGCGATGGGAAAATTGTTCCATTTTTCCAATGGGAAATGTTCCAATGGGAACATCGTATTAAAATTTATAAAAATATCTCTAATATAAATCATAGCGAATCTCATAATTCCAAACAGTAAGTATCTCATAGAGAAAGTTATGCTAAGAACGTTTTCCCAACCTTCCATAAATATTAACCTGAGTAAAGATAAATCTTATTAAAGGTTACATTAAATTCTTTAGCATATAATTGTCTATTCCTTAAGTACTATGTAGAGACAAAAATCTATGAAATCTTAACGACCATAAAGGACTGGGTATGTACTCGCTTCGCTTATTTCCAATTAAAAGTCGTATCATGCCGACATTAGCCAAGATTGACAAAAGTTGACACGTCCCCGTACTCACCACCTGGCTTTGGTGATTTAGCATACATTATATAAATGAAAAAGTTACATACAAGAATATTAATTATATAAATGTCACGTTACTTATAGACAACAGTAACGTGACTTAAAAGTAATCACAGCCAAGAAATTAAGATTTGAGATTGGAATAAAAATGTGGAATAGAAAATATAACGGGACGAAGAATAGTTATTAATAAAAACAAGTACCTCAACATAATAGAGTAAAAGTAAAAGTAAACTTAAGCATTTATTCATCATAAGATCCATATTTACTTCTAGTCCCCATTTTTCCAACCCTTTTTCCAAATCCATTCTTAGGAGTCTAAATAACAGATCCAATCCAATCCACTCTTATCTCCAAAGGTGGGCGCCAAAGGCGTACCAACGTCTGCCATTCTGGAACTATTGTTGGCACGTACCACGGGTACGACCTCTCTATCCACTTACCACCTTCTATCTATAAAAAATAAATAAAACAAAACATCTAAAAGTTACAAATAGATACTGCTCCCTACGTGCACTTGTAAGAGAAGAGAAACAAAACATTACTCACGTTTTATATGCAACGAATAATTAAAAAATCGTTGCATGTGTTTTCACCACATTTGATGTGATAAGTGGGAAATTAATAAATTTATTGAAGTGGGTAAAAACTCGTGTCGTCTAAAAGTCCTCAAAGACAAGGCGACTGTATTAATTCATCTCAGTGAGCGATCACTTCAACGAGATAGTGGCTGATTTATAATGATTATCATTACATTGAACGTGATTCATCCTAAATCATGTATCGAGTAGTTTTTGCGAAGTTTGACGACCTGTAACCACAAAAAATATTATGCTAAATGTCTTTTACTTTTTAGGAAACTATTTTTACAGTTGTAATGACGTTTAATAGTAGGTATAATTATTTTCTATTCACCATTACACACAATATAGTCACCATATACAATAATTTTCTATTATAGTCAGAGTTAAAGAAAGGAAAAAAGATTTTAATTTTGACCCTTAAGACGAAGGGTTGCGTTACACAATTAAGATCATTGTCGTATTTTGTTTTGAAACACAATGTGATATAACTGTCGTGCTTGACACGTGGTCGTAGGGGAGGGCCAAGTGAATCTGTATCTACCAAAAACGACCAAATTTAATATATTTTTAATGTATGCAATCCGCTTCTATACAATATAAAACAGCTTCAAAATCGATTCTTACAGAAGAAATTGATTGTAGTTTTCAAATTATATTTTGCAATAATTTGCGGTGTGATACTTTATAGTTCACTGTGTCCTCTGAGTATAAAGTATGGGAAAACTTGAAAACAGATTTACACTGATATTTATTACTAATCAGTAAATTTTAGTAAATAGTGTAATTGTATGATTTGATTCTGAAAATCATTTAGACTCATTATTAGTTGTATCAGTAGAGCTCATAAAAGATTAATGACCTTGTAAATAGATATCTACCTCCTTTCAACAAAAAAGCTTGTGGCCTTAAACAAAATAAAAACGCAATTATTTCAATAAACCGTATCTCCGAACGTCAATTAGGCTGACTCTAGAGCGAGAGCCACTAATCCGGGAGATAACACACATATCGGTGGTCACTGATATGGATAGGAACAGTATGAAGACTTCGTACATATGGGTGAAATACATCCCATGTATACAGACCCTGAGGGAACAAGAGTTAAGTATTACAAACCGAAAGAAGGAAGAAAGGATTTATCAGATGGAAAGGCTTTAGTTTGATCAAATAAGATTCCTCATTTTTGTTAGAAGCCTTATTTTTAATTAGTAACAATTTATCAGACGAACATTTTGCAAATGGCAGAAAATAATTCGGTCAATCGCTGATTTATACGATAAACGCACGCCGTGTGACGGGAATGCTGCTGTATGCGTTGATTTGATTCACAACATTACTGCTTTGACTGTGTTAGTGCCTCAGTACTAATCACTTTGTACAATCGAATTAATTGATCCAATACATTCGTATCAAACTTATCAAAAGGTTTATCTTTAAAGAACGCATTCGTGAGAAGTTTAGGAGGAATACTTTCTGTAAACCATTTTGTAATATTGCTTTTCACCGATCCTGCTTTAAATATATGTTCTGTTTTATATCATCATAAATTATAAAACCCACATTTTACATAATTGACAAGTAAATGGTACAAAATTTGTCCCTTTCTAGGCTATATATTTTTTAAAAAGATGGTGATACAGTCCCGACTAATAGGTTAAAGTCGCCAACAGTTTCACATCATAGTCGAACTTCTGCCATTAATGACTAATGCGGCATAATACACGGATATACGGCGATATCCGCGAACTTCCGTGAAAGAAAGGATAGTGAGGACAGAGCTTGGAAAGTGTAAATGAATCTGGGAATCCGGCAAAGGGGATTTGGCAAAAGGTGAAGAAATGATGGGTAATAGAGAGCATAAAGATATTAGAAAAGGAAAAACATTTTACATCTGTCACTAGGTTATGATGACGTTTATCATTAGGAACTAAAATCATGCCATAATTTTATAATTGGCATATGTTGCAGAAATGACATTTTTTTTTCTTTCTGAAGACATCATACGGGAATCATACATGCATATGATCAACAGCAGACAAATCGTTGTTGAGGAATAAGAAGGAATAAACAAATGTACATTACGCAATATAAGAAGAAACGGAACAATTAAAATTTTTACGACAGCGAGATAGGTATATCCGAAAATTTTAAAAAATATATAAAAATGATATATATTTCTATGATATATATACACTGATTACTCACTTTGTTTCATTGCAAAAACGATGTTTCTAATTTAATTAAATAATATGATTTTACTTTAGAGTTAATATTTTTTTCATTTAATTTAGTTTTCAATGGTAGGTCCAATTCATTTATAAGCGTTGGAAATAGATAAATACTAGCCTGTTGTTCGAAGATTTATTGGTTTGGTTTATTTATATTATTTGGTTTATTAGTTATCAGTTTTTGTTCATACATTTCACGTGTAAATACTGGGTGCGATACTAAGGTTTGTATACTTTGATTGAAAAAATGTTCTTTTAATAAATTGTAGTGTACTTTTGCAATTGCCTCGCTTTTCCCGGTGGTTTTCTTTTATACCTTGTCAATGTCTTCCTCTACTAAGTCAGTCCATCTTCTCTTAAGTATACCCCTTGATCTTTGATTTGGGATCCATTTCGTCATTGTTTCTGCCGTTACTCGGATACTATGCCGCTTATACTACGATAATACTTAACTGTCGTCTCATGCGATTTATCTACATACGATATTCGGAGAAATACTCATGCACTAGTCCAAGGTCCTCTAGCACTTTCCTTTTGAAAACCGCTAATTTCTGCTCATCTTTCTGACTCTATGCCCATGTTTCGTAAGTATACGCAGCAACCGATCTCACCATGGTTTTGTATAGCTTTATGATTAATTTCGCATCCTAATATAGCGCTAGATTTTAATGACGAGCCTCGTTCCAATAAAAAGTAACACGAGATGACCATTTGATTTACTCATACGTGTTACAAGTGCGCCCATTAAATGCAAAACCGCGCAATAAACCTAATAACTATTAATGACGCACCCATTAATTAACGATTACCGTCTATAAAGAGCAGGATACACGAATCACTATGCAGGTAGTTGAAGCCTTAGCAGATTTAATTGCCCATTAAAGGGGACTCAAGAAATCGTTATAATGCCAGCATTGAGCCTCCATTCACAATGACATAGCAAGAATAGCACATTATTAACCCTTGAAAGTTACAACCGAACACAATTAACTAAGAGCCTAACTCAAATGCAAATCGGCATCATGCTATTTATGGTAAAAAGATTACATTGTGTAAGGGCAATAGCTTATCTGAACATCTCTGGTATGGTCTCACAATTTAATTTATTGCAATAAAATATAGAAATGGCGGTCGAACGTTCCGCGTTCCCGTAAATCGTATTGGACTGCCTCCACTAGTTTAGTATGACAGATAAGTACACTGTGGCGATACGATCGGAATGCGGCCTCTTCTCTCGACGCTTTAATTTTAATGTACGATTTAAAAAATATGGTAAAGGAGTAATGGACAGGGTCAAGTCCATTACGCTCCTTTTCATGAATGAAATGAAATTCTAACACGAGAGTGTTAATTTGATATACATATCATATTCATATTCGCGAATGAATAGTGCTTTCTAAAAAGTAGTCCGGTTTTTCTGTAAGAAAGAAAAAAGTACAAGGAGCGCAATTTTCAAGCAAGTTTTAAACCGCCGTGTTATATTTTTCGTTATGAAATTCATTATAATTAAGCAACTTCTGCTTGGTTTGATTGTCTGAGTTTTAAAATTAAGTGTTTAAAAATAATCTTTACAAGAAATATTTTAAAATTGCATGCCGTAAAAGGACTGATAATAAGACCTTATAACACTCAACCAGTTCGCAACACGATAATATGTATACTAAATCTTAAACGTCTTAAAATTATACAATTACATTTAACTAGTAGGCTATAAATTATAATTTGTCGTGTGGTGTCGGTCGGTTTTAGGATACCACCACCCCCATTTCTTCCCCTTGGTGTCGTAAAAGGCGACTAAGGTATAGCAAAGCGGGTACCACAAGTCCTGAGGAAGTACATCACCTCTAAAAGAGTGGTAACATCAATGCGCAAGCGCAGGGTGGCGTTTAAGGCTATTCATCCCTCATGCACAAGACAATGTATAAATACATGGCTCATATCCGGCAGTGGTTACGGAAAGAGCTGGCTGTAAAAGGATATTTCTACATATACAAGCAATAAAACAGAAAAAAATAATTTTAGAGGGTAATAATCACGAGACATTTATGATTCCATGTCAATAAAAACATTTTATGGCAATTGAATATATGGTGTACAAGTTTAAAACACAATTTCGTATCTTTACCTAACTAAATACACGCGATTTAATGAATTGTTTAAAAAAAAAACATTTTGTTCAATATGTTGTAGAAAGTAAGAACAAGAAAAAATAAATAACTTACGTAGAAGTGAGACTACGCTTTATTATGATTATTAAACTCGAATTTTAGGATTGTCCTAACAATTTTTAGCCTAGTTATGTACCTACTTGAATTTAGGGTTTTCAACTTTGAAATTCAGTTTTCATATAATATAAAAAAATCTGGACAGGCAAATAAACGTAGATCGCGACTAAAAACAAAGTTTCTGATGTATATGAAGTTGTATATGAAATAGTAAAGATTGATGATTACTAATTATCATCAAATAAATTAAAACAAAAACAACTTACCCTTACCAAACAAATCATCTTTTTAATCTTTAAAATTATTCTTACTGGAACATATTGGAACAAAAATTAGTCTAAGTTTGAATTGAATTGATTGCGTCCTGACAGCAACCTCGGCGGGAATCAACACCCAGCGGTTTGAGATCGGGACATCGTGATTAAAACGGAACAGTTGGCCATTCCATTTACAGCCTAAATTTTTTTCAGTAATTTTTAAACGAACTGCATTTCAACCAAAAATGTTGCATCGTCATCGGATCGTGAGTTCTTGTTGAAATCATGTCACCGCCTTGGCTAGATTTATACACTCGTTGGAGCATTCGAAACGCAAGGCTGAACTAACCTGGACATTACATCTGACTTTGTGCGGGAATGTACGCAGACTTGAAACGTATACGTATTATACGAGTATGTATAGACTTCCGTGAGACGAGCCGACCACACACCGAATATGGAAAATAAAGATCCAGGTATAACTTGCAATGCGGAGATAAAGCGACTGAATATGACTGGAAAATGATTAAGCGTAATCACTCTGAATTGGAAGAACAGGTAGATGCAGACAGGATAATATACACGTTATTAATTAGAAAGCTACAAATTTCGGGAACAATATAGTCCCTTTATACTTTTCCGCTTTTCTGGAGAGCGGTTTAAGTTGCCATTTGTGTCGCTTCAATTCTGTCACTAAGGTCTTTTTCTTGTAATTAACCTAATACGATTGTACGTCCTTATTTCTATATCCCCGATAACGTGATTTTACTTAGTTTTTAGTAAGATAGTCAATGAACCAACATTTATCTATTTTCTTAATTCCGAAATCAACCGTGTATGTCTGTTTCCATTGTATTTATATCTTTGATAATGTACTTAGTAAATAGTGTGGAGAACGATGTTAAAAACCATCTGAATACGACACAAGAGTGGCGTATTTCCTTAGAAAACATAAGTTTGTTACAAACTATTTGCAAACTGATTAGAGATGTTTTGCTATAACATTTGTGAAAAATATTATTTCTTTGTTACAAATTATATAATTTCGGAAGCAATACAAACATAATTAAGTATCTGTTATAATTAAATATTTTCTTTGGGGATATAATATATTCAAACTTGTCACTAGTCTATCTGTTACTAAGAATAGCCGGGCTTTGAAAAAGGTTTTGTTGACGTTAGATTAATTATATAACTTCATTAAGTATATAGTATTAGTCAGTGTGATTTCGGGTTTTGGTAGAGACCTTCATCTAGCAATAGAGAGACATATGATGGTATGGTAATGGTAGGAATAACACCTAAATAAAGTGATAATACCCTAGTGTTAGTTCATTTTAGTTTTATCAACATCCTAAGTTACTTTTTAAAGATCTGCAAAATAACTATGACCTCTCTTCTCCACCAATCAACGTGCAGAGCGATTATTGTCACAATAAGACCGCTTATAGAATAGAAGACAGTAAAAGCTCAAAAGATCTTTAATATAATCTACCAATAAAAAACAGTTAAATTACTAGTTCAGTTAGCTAATTAAAATTTTTCTCCTACAGGATTTCGAGAAGCGTCCTTCCTATACGCTTTGACTGCTGCAGGAGTGGCCCACGCAGTCGCTAGAGCTTGCGCTCAAGGTCGCCTGCTGTCTTGCGGCTGCGACCCTCTGGGCTATCGGGCTGCCCATGATCCTCGAGGCCGAGCGAGGGCCAACAAATGGGAGTGGAGCGGGTGCTCTCATAACCTGGCGTTTGGTATCGAGTACTCCAAGAAGTTTCTGGACATAAGAGAGAAGGTGGACGATCTGCAGTCGAAGATTAATGTTCATAATAATAATGCGGGGAGATCTGTGAGTATTATTTCTTATTTTACTATGTACTCTTATTGTCTGTCTTACATTCAAATGCGCATACTGTCTCTGCGCATACTAATAAGCAGTAATACAATAATTATTATCGACAGAAACAGTATGCGCGCGAATTTTTTTTTAACACATATTTATTTAGAGTTCTTTTGGGAATGGGAAGGGCAGTAAAATAGCGCCACTAAAGAGAACACGTTATACATATTCAAGTCCGGTGACTCTTGACAATCCATTAGGGCCACAAGAATTTAGCCATTTCGAAAAAAAATATAACGTTATACATATTGATTGATATGGTAAAGCGTAACTCCAAGAAAAAATTTCTTTATCTCACAAACAAATCGTTCAGAATTCACAATAATAGCTAAGAAGAAATAAATTAATTGTTTGAATTTAGCCAGCTTCTACCTTGTATGAATATTTTATTTAAATCCATAGAAAAATAAGACAGCTTATGACTGCAGTAGTTCAAACGTAACGATTTTGCTGCCGTGAACGCTATTCTTCTTCTTGTGGTGCCTCTCCAACTAGTGGAGGTTGGCAATCAGCTCCAAATATTTTGCCGTGTCTCTCGCGAGGCGAAACAGTTCGGCGGCACTCGCGATGCCAGTGCACTTCCTTATGTTACACAGCCGTGACTTTTCCTGCGACTAACACGCCTCTTTCCGGCAAATTTTGCCCATCTTGCCCATGTAGTTGCTAATAATAATCATCATGTCGCTAGTCATCCTAGTCATAATCGCTAGGAATGCCTTCACCAACATGAGAAAAGTTCTTTGCAACCGAAATCTCAAGATCTTCTTGCGCGTCCGTCTCCTCCAGTGTTATATCTGGCCCACTCTTCTATACGGATGCGTGTCCTTCCCAATGAACGTGAAGCTTAGTAAACGTATAAAAGCGTTCAAAATGTGGGCGTACAGACGTATGCTGGCTATCGGGTGGATGCAGAAGGTCACTAATGAGGAAATCCTGCGACGAGTAGATCGAAAACACAAACTCTTGCAGACCGTCAAGGGCAGAAAAGTTGCGTATCTGGGTCACGTGCGTATCTGGTCAAGTTGATACGAACTTTTGCAACTAATTATGGTGAATGCTATGTATAAATACAAAGTAAAATAATTCATTTACACTTTATTTTTAACCAAATAACCAAAATTGCTAAGGCCCCCTAAAATAAAACTGTATTGGCTAGACACAAAAGACATACAACATTTTTCAATACAAATAATTGATGAAGAGATAATTAGACAATCATTAATTTAGACACGCGTATAGCAACAATAGCTTTTGATGTACATTCACATCAAAACTAATATACTGGGAGTGATTCAAGAGACTGTAGTGTAGTGGGTGATGTGATGAGTGATGAGATTCAAGTGCGTGATGATCCTTCAATTTTCTTCATTAGAGGTACGACTGCATAACGCCTGTTTGATCTAGACCGGGGGTGAATAAATTAGAATAAACAACTTGAATTAGATGCAAGACAATGCACGCACATTGCCCTTGGGTATTTCAAGATCATTTCTTTGACGGCGAACTAAAAACAGTATAATAAAATTCATCATCATTTAAAATTGTATTTAATTGCCATCTTAAATACAATTTTTATTTATAAGTCTAACTATAAGTTAAGCAGTTATCTTTTTAAACAACATAAATGTTTGATCATATTTAACTGACCCTTCAATGCCGATGATATATTTTTTTTTATGTACGAAGGCGGGAGATGAGTATACAGTCCACCTGATGGTAACTGGATACTGTCGCCCATAGACATCCGCGATACATGCCAACATTAGTCCAAAATGAGAAACGTTGGCACGCCCCCGGATGCGCTGCCTACCTTTGGAGATATAGGAATGGATTTGGAGAAAAGTTGGGAAAATGGGGAGGGATAGGATGGGAATGGGCTCTGGCACATATCACTCACTACCGAAACACGTACGTACATTAGGGATATATTATAAACATCTAATATCTTGTACATTATAAAGAAATAGGTATACCTACCTGACTTTTGTTACAAACGAATTCAGTACTACTAAGCGAGCTTATGGATAAAAACGCTTCGATTATAAATTATCGGTTTTGATGTCCTACTTGAAAATAAATAATCAAATTATTTAAAAAAAAAACAATAGAACCAGACGTTGATTTCAACGCCTTGCTTCGAAAAATCCATTAATAACTCAATCATCGAAACAAAAGTAAATTATAAGCAACCCCAGTCGTTAGCCTAAATCATAAAACAATGTGACATGTTATTTCTCTATTTTGACGTAACGGTCACGAACTAGCACGGTGGTAAAAACTGCCAAAATTAAAAGAGCTATAGGTTAAACAACTATATAGGTAAGATAGGGTCGAGTTGGGTTGGTATCTTAAAGGTTGTTTCCCGGGATAAAATTATGTAGGTGTCCAATTTAGCCTGCATAGGCGTTAAGAATGGGATCCAACAATTATTTAGATGTTTAAAATTGGAGAGCGAGTGAGGGGTGTGGCCACCGCAATCAACTGTGTGGGTGGTCGGCCCGTTATGGCAGTACATGGTTATAAATACAGCTTTATATTGCATTGGACCATTTCAATGATCACACCCCGTTTTATGTGCTATAAAGTACAGGTTATATGGTATTACGCTTATTTAATTGTTGGACAGCTGGGTTTTAATTGCTTAAACTGGTTATGCGAAACCTAAACCTTTTTTTGGGATGTGTGTTTTGTAATTTTATACTGAGGTAGATAAGGGAGATATCTTTTGTCCTATTTGTTTTTTTTATTAATGTGGCAGAAATATTACGAGTAAAATATAGCTAATAAAATCTACATCAAAGCAAAAAAAATTTTTTTTTTAAATTTTTATAGTTGACAAGTTTAAAATCTTGACCTTAATCGACTCTGTATACGAAAGAAGGGGCCTACTAAAGATTCAAATGATACTAATAAGATTCACAGTTATTTGTAAATTTTACAGTAAAAATTAATTTCCCCGTTTCTTTATTAGAAAATACGTATACATATTTGCTTTTCTTAAAAATTCTCAACAATCAAGCTAATAGTTTCTGAATGATTAATAAATAATTGTTTATCTACAATCTACATCATTACACGAAACGAACGAAATACCTACACATTAAAATTGACACACAAACTACACACGTGTAAAACTATATAATGTCTGCTTAGAAACGAGCGCTTATCCTACCTACCTATTTAATAAATTGATATTCAAATCAATTTACAAATCAAACAACCTCTGCACATTCAATTTACAGCTTCCGAGCATTAAAATCTTAAATCTCGCCCGACACCTTTACATGTCCGAAGGTCATTATTGTTGTCCAGTAACTAATCTCTGACTTACTGTAAATGACACCGAGGTGACCACAGTAACAGTCAAGTAAATAGTAGAGAGTAGAGAAATAAATAGTAAGTACAGAGTAGTGAATGGCTTTAAATCAAAAATTAAAGCCATTTCGAAAACTTGGCCATAATTATTTTCCTATTTAATACATAAAGGTTTGTGAACAGCCGATCACAATAATCGTAGCTCTAACTAAAACTAGGTTTGTTCTACGACTATATTTAAAGTTGGCGGCGACATAGCTGCCTTTTCAATAAGTTGATTTAATAACTGCAAATAATTTGGTATTTATTCGAATATTCGATATTCGAAATCTTACGTCTCGAATTAACATTCCTAGTGCACATATCTAAACAATTTCGCCGCCAAAACGAATACAATCTAACGCTCAAAGGTTAAAAAGTGCTATTACTCAAACCTACAGCCGTCCAAACAAACAGCTTGTCACTTGTTTGATGAATAAGATAAATAAACATATAAATAGGTACTATACCATGCTGTCAGCCTGTCTTTCCTTACCATATTCCGATGATACCTGGTTATTAAATTTTGGCGAAACTACAACTGATACATGTCGCTTGTGAATGCGATCTCCCAAAACGTACACAACACATCTGTGTGCGTGAAGTGCCTTTCAAGTGCTTCTATTAAGATGCCATACTGTTCTTTAATTATATTGTATGTAATACAACATAAATACCAGATTAGGTACAAATAAATTAATAAGCCCCTTCCATCTTGTCAAGTTGAACGGACAAATTAAAATTGATATTACCGTTGTGAGACGAAAACTTATTTAGGTACATTCGTTAAATCTCAATGTTATCAATTTATCAATCAGTAATAAATGATTTAATATCGCGTTGTTTGTGAAATAAATGTGAAAGTGAAAAATAACAGTGAAAAGTTTCTGAGTCACACTCAGAAAAGTAATTTAAGTAGGGATCCCTACTCCTAAGTAGGGATGTAATGTAACCGAAATAAACTTGTTTATTCCTGTCTACCGCACCAGTGCAAATGCAACCAGCCCTTTCATTATCAATTGCTGGGCATGAGACTTCTCGTGTACATTGACTTGTGCATAAGGGATATAGGGATGGATGCATAAGGATATGCATAAGGGATGGCTTTAAAACGCCATGCTGCACTGGTCAAGCGGGTTGGCGAGTCCACTGTTTTAGAGGTGTTTTAGTTCCTTACGAGAAGAGATGTGGTGATATAAGTCTAAAGCCAGCCTGTATTGGAAAGTAATTCATGTCACCCCACTGTATTTGTTAGTAGGGCTAAAAGAACTTTCCAAATCTTTCCTTCTCCACCTTCAAGTTTAGAAAATAAAAAGACATCACGGATTCTCTGTCTCCCTCTCTTCCGTACATACTTCGTGTAATAGAATCATAACTGTGTCTGAAAATGAAATATTAAAAAATGCGATCTCAGTGGAAGTCCAACTATAATTAATTGACATTTAGTTTAAATAATATATTTAACACAAATACAACACAAACGAACAAATAATTTAATTTGTAATTCGTTGATCTTAGTTAATTATACTTTGGAAGTTATTAGTGTGGGACCCATCGGTGACTGCTGACATTTGAAGCTAATAATTAGATTGTTTTTAAAGTGTGATTTGACTTTGAAAAGTCTGTTCCTAGGTAAATATTTTTTTTTATATAAATACTTATTAGTCACCTGCTCCGACTTAACACAGATAAAATAAGATCTTTCTATGAAGCACAATCCGTTCATATATTACTTTGATGTAGCTTCAGCGTTAACCCGATAAACTTTCACAAATATATTTTTTTATACAATGAAATTGGCAGACGAGACAGTTCATCTGGTGGTAAGTAGATACTGTCGCACGTGGACATTCGCGATGCACACCAACTTAAGTCTAGAATGACTAAAGGTGGCACACGCTCCCGAATGCTCTACCTACCTTTGTAGATTCAAGAATGTATTTGGAGAAAGGATTGGGAAAATGGGGAGGGCTTGAATGGGGTGGAATGGGAATGAACTCTGTCATACCTTACGTACATACATTGGCATTGATGGAATAGGATAAAGTGGGATGCAGTTACGCTATTGTTGTGTGAGAGAGGTAACGTGACCAATGGAGAACGCTTAGCGGCCGTCGGATTGCAGCGTGCGGGTATATGCCCACCTCTCTCCCTAATATGTATATTTCTATTGTATATTTCAATACATTAAATTATATTGTGAAATATTCACAAATTAATAGATATTAATAGACAAATTATATTAATATACTAAACAAGTAGTCACCCAAACCGCCAAGTTCCTCGTCTCTTTTTCATTTTAATAGAACTTTGTTTTATGTTAATTAAACCACCATAGAAATACCAATTATCTAATCAATTCCAATCTAAATTATTAGGTAGGTTTAAACATTTACAACACATAAATATTAAAGTTAATGATATCAATTAGTTGGTAAACATGTCCATAGCCGGTAGCGTTACACTAGTAACATTTAAATTATACATAATTTAATATGGACAAACAGTACCAAATGGCATTTAACGATCATATTTTTAGTCTGTGGCAATAAAAATCAACTCCGAGCTAATGATTACGTTACAAAGTTGTGTTTATGGCCTAATTGTGAGTTTACTACCTGGGATGTATTAATTCTGTGGCATGGGTTTATTGCTAAATTATTACATCGTATGTCAATTATTTATGTCATTTGCAATAATAGAAATATTAATGCGAATTGGTTGGCGGCTTATCTCATCTTTTTAAGGGTGGTCTTTTGGACTTATATATTTATAGAAAGATGTCGGCAGATACTGTCTGTCATCCATAGGCATCCGCGATACATGCCAACATCACGATATACATGGATGATATATTTAAAAGATTTTATGAGATTTGATACAATTATAGAATAATAAATTCAATACATTTCAAATCATCGTGAGTGAAGGCCCCCACCACTCAGGACGTTCCACTCATCTCATCCAGTCAGCGACATTCTTAGATCGGCAGTCCACTTGGCTAAAGGGCGTCTCTCATTACATTTGTATCCACCATACCATCAACATGTCTCTCCACTGCTGGGTATAGATAGACCTCCTCCAAGGCTCGCAAGTACTATATATACCATATCTATATAATACATATTTTCTTAATATGTTTTTCCCAGCTTTTTTAACGTTCCACTGTAGGTAAGGAACAGTCCTCCCCCTAGGGGCTTTCGGGCCAAATAATGTACCTACTACATATTGTCATAATACGTATCATAATAGTATATTAGGACAACAGACAATACTTCATACAAATATTTTCAGAATATTTTCATACAAATTTGCCATAATTTTACAAAAAAATAAGTGACGTTATAATTATGTCAACTTATGAACAATTAATCACGGGCAGGTTCCCTAATTTCAGGTTTCGGGAATGGTTTAAATACAGCCTGTATAATGAGTAACAACCTAACACTTAAACCTTATCTTGACAGCAGTAGCAAGGTATTTTACTATCACAAGCGCATTGTCCAACCGGTTCCAGGAATATACCAACCTACACACGTGAAGGGCCAGCCCCATAAAAACCGTATTTAATAAACTCATACCATGACCTATCATACCATACGTTGAATTAGCTCAAGGTGCCGCGCACGGTGGTCCCAGACCCCACACTTGACCATTGTTCGGCATTCCACCATTTTGTTTTGTGGGCACATAATTAACAGCCTCCCAGTGGGATCTCTTAGACACGCTCGCTTGTAATAACCCTCGCGATGATATTTTTATTAATGTCAAAATAAAGTCGGCGCCGATCACACCACAGTGAGCCATGAATTCTTTTTATGTATTATGTATTAAATAAATGAAATCTCGAAATGAATAACAAAAAATAAATTACTTTAAATATGTTACGAATTTTGAATGTAAACTACAGCTATGCAATCCTGCTCTAGATTGGCATAAGATAACTTGATACGACTATATATAAAACGATGTAATTAATACGGACATTGTAAATTTCGGATGTGTTAAAAATAGGCCTTGGTAATTTAAAAAACCGTTCAAGTTAGGTTAAGTTTATCTACTGTCAGATAAATTTGTGATAAGTGATAAGCTTAACTGCTCCTTGAAAGGTGAAAAAAAAAATTATCTAACGTTACGTCGTAGTTAAAAACAAAAGAAAATTCAGCATTGTACATATTTTATCTCTGTTTAACCAAAGGTTAAACTGGCAGAGAATTGCACTAGGCATTAAGCCCGCCCCCTGTACAAATTTAGTACAGTAAAGCTTAAATAAATAATTTGTTGCGTCATTGTCAAAAATATTTTACTTTAATATTTATTTTATAAATTCTAACGTTCTAAATATGTTCTAAAAATCCGATTTATGAATCCAGTGGACTTTAAATATTTTCACTTTTTGATTACGTTGCGGTGTAACAGGCAGCCACGAGTCGTACCTCAGCGGGAATATAAAAGAACTCGCATCTCGACCCACACAAGAAATTAGGTACCACATTAGAGAGCCGAGGTGATAATTATGTTACAAAAAATCGATTCGATATATTAATATTTTGTTACATCTCGATGAGTGGCTTGATTCAATTTCAGTGCTATTTTTATATCGAATTGCGTCAGATTACATAATTAATTTTTAAGTTTGGTGTGAATGAACTGTTTTATTGACCACAAAAATTAATTAGTATGTAGTCATGGTATGATTTCATACGCTCATTAATACTGTCGCTTGTTAATCTCAATAATGATTTTAAACTTACATTTCTTCTCTACATTAGTTACAATAAACTTCCCCAGGCACTGAAGGCCACTTCTCAGTGAATTTAGTATGACCAAAAATCAATGCTGTATAGGCGAGTACTCACAGCATACGCTGAGCTTGCGATCAATAATGAAAGGTCAAAAAGATCAAGAATGAAAAAGATGACAGCGCCAGTCGAAAGAGAAATTTCGCTATTTTTCGTATTTTGAAGACAAAAGTTGTGGAGATTTACGAGCCATATCCAACAACATATACATGATAATTGGTATGTTCAACCACGATAACAAAAGTTTTAAAATCTTATGTGACATATTATATGTACTTACCTACATAGTATGTATGTTTAACTTACAACCAGACTGTCTGCTCATCTGTCATCTTCTTTCATAGGTGATTAACTCTGAATAGCTTTTCAATTAGAAATATGATTATGTGAAATCTATTTGTTTTCATTTCAAACATGTGAACTCCACTCTTGGTGGGGCCAAGAGGAACGTTTTATTTTTGCATTCCTGTTGTCCAATTTTGCAGGGCAAACTTGGGGTGGATAACAAAAGTAATATTTATTTATAATTCCTGTTACTCATCCCGCAGCTCTTGGGGTGCCAAGAGGAATATTTCATTTTCGCATTCCTGTTATCCACCATAGGTAAGGGGACCAATTTGGGGTGGACAACATTATTCCTTCTTTCTATAATAAAGTGGAAGATCGTGTGTGAGTGATGAGCGTTATAATAAGCCTAAATATTGGTTAAACCAGTTGCTTTGGAATTTAGTTAATTCCAATGTCACTAGCGGCTTTTCAAATCTAAAAGCGCGGCCACCATGTCAGTTAACTTATGGTTAATTTGTTCACCGTATTAGCCACGGCCATTTTAAACCTATTAGCGTTAGTCACCGCGTTAATCGTCCACCAGATTATGTTGTGATTCAACGTTCTTAATTTTCGTTTAACTGCCGACCGCACGTTCAAGTGTCATCTGTCAAGTTTGTGATGTGTGTTTGTACAACAGAGATATATTGTTTTAGATAGAATAGACAAGAATAGTCACCCATATGAATGTTTCGGAATAAATATATACAAATATGGATTTTTTTAACGAATAATACGAATGCGTTTGAATTGTTTCTGGATAGAAAGGATTTATTATTGTATAAAAAAAATAACTACGCGAAGCGTAGCGCAGCGATCGCCTCAGACTTTTCAAGCCGAATTGTATCGCGATTTGCCCGGGCACATATCGATTTGCTGTTAATTCGGCTTTAGCCCGTAACATTGAAGTCGGTCAAAAATAGTTTTAACTGATTCATTTCATTATAACTAGTTCTCCTTAGTTAAAACTAGTTTTACCTAACATTCAAATTTGTTTGTCAGTAAATTTTAGTTTTTACTTGGAAAAACTAGTTGTAATGAACACGTTAAGTCAAAACTTTACTATATACCTATGCTCTGCTCTTTGGGAAGGATGAAAATGTGGAAGGATGAAAAACCTTTGTTAACCTTATCTAAAACGAACGTCATGTCCGTTTTAATCTATGTCTGTGGTTTATTCTGTACCTACGTGTAACGCTAGTTGATGTAGATCAATTCACGCATTTCTGAACGTACTTTAAAACACTCACAAAATCTATATCTCCGAATGTATTCCTATTTATCTATACTAATATAATAAAGAGGTAAAATTGTGTGTTTGTTTGTGGGTATGTTGGGGGTAATCTCTGGAACTACTGAACCGATTTCAAAAATTCTTTCACAAATAAGAAGCTACATTATTTGTGTCTAATATAGGCTAATATAAAAAATATTTTGAAAATAAATAAAAACTTATAAACCGAAGTGAAGCGAGGGCGGGTCGCTAGTTGTTACATAATTGTAGGCATTTGCCAAAAGATAGATACACATATATAACTCTTTATTCTATTATATTGCAAAAAAAGGAACAACAAAAAAATAGGGATGTTTATCTCTAAAGTTTACAATCCTTTTTCAACAACATTTAATAACAGTATAGGTAGGTAGTTTTAATTGCATATAATTCACATAAATATATGTCATTATTTCAAGTAGCTGCCTATGTCATTACGTCCACTTGGCCACCACGAATGATTTAACACATAATGACATCGTGTTTAGTCTGTGCTCTGATAATACAAAACAATTTTCATCGCTTATAAACAAGTAGTTCTGTGAAGTACCTACATTTAAATTGAATCGCTTATTTATTGAACTCAATAACTAAGCGATGAGTGAGTTCAAATGTTGATTATTTAATAAATAAAATAGTCGGTTAATCAGTCAACTTATTATAATTTTTTTTTAATTTGAAAGTACTACTATATTTTTTATAGCGAATATTTGCACCTTCTTGCATAATATCGTGGCATTAGGCTTGTTACTAACAAATGTGTATATTCTGCCCGAAATAAATTATTATTATTAAAACTATTGATCATGTTACATAATCACAAGCAGATGATATAAAACTGTAGTACAATTATAACGAAATTCATTTAATCACAATGAAAAACACGGCCTAAACGTTACTAAACGTTAACTAAATTAACGTTAACGTTAACTAACTAAACGTTACTAAACAAAAGATTTATAAACCCTTCCGCAGTCGGTTCTTCGACTGCGTTCTGCAGTCCAAACGTAAATAATAAATTCCAAAATATTTATTACAGTTATTTATTTATCCAATATACCAATTACAATAAGTCAGTGTCACAATTGTCAGTTAATCGAATCGAGTCCGATTTAAAGTATTGTAGATGGCGCCATCATTACGAACTATTGAGCGCGGTGGCCTGACCGGGGCGGGCGCTCGAGGGCCAACATTACCCAGCCGTATTTCACAAAACGCCCGCCGAGGTGAGAACGTAATAAGCGGTTTGGAGCCATTTTTAATATTCCAGCTTCATTACGACTTATTACAGACGTCTTGGGTGGCGAATTCTATCGCGAACGCTCTTAATAGCGTGGTATTAAGGTCGGTTGGGTGAGGAGGGCGGGTCGAAGCACCGATTTATTTGAATTTTTGCTCCGACTCAATTTGGGAAATTGTTCGGCCGGCGGCGTTGGCGAAATTAAGACGTCAGCGTGATTGCGGGCCGGCGTTTAATTATGTAAATGTTATGAGCTAGCTGGTGGTGGGTGGCACCGGCCCGACGTAATCGCGTAATGATGCCGAAGATGCGGTCACGTATCGGACAATACAGATTTATTTTCTCTTTGAAAAATATGAGACGTGAAGCGTTTATCATAATCTTGCACTTTTAAAATGACATCATCTGTCATTTATTTACGCATAGTTGGTTCAGAAGTTAATTGATCACTTGAAGCTTCGTACAGTAATTTAAAGACACTCATGATCCGTCTTTCATATTAAGTTATCTCTTGTTTTAATTTAAGTTTCATTTTGGGATATGCATGGTTTAGATAGAAAGTTGTTATCGTTAGGTTTGGTATACACGTATTTATTTTGATAGGACACACAAGGGAAATTCTAGACAATAGGTACGATTTTTCAGAAATCGTTAAAACGAACTTATTTATTCAGATTCTGTCATCGCATATGGAAGTGCGTTGCAAATGTCACGGTCTATCAGGCAGCTGCCAGCTACGTACGTGCTGGAGAGCCACGCCTGACTTCAGAATAGTCGCTTCCACTATTAAAAAACAGTATAGAAAGGTACGTTTTATATATCTTAAATAATGCTGTGGCTACGTTAGACTTTAATAAGCCATGTCACCTTACCAATTTTTAATGTGTAATCTTTTTCTTCCAGGCATTAATAGTAGCCCAAGAGGAGTTGAATAATGGCTTATCGGTGTTGAGAGGCCGACCGCGAGGCAGGAGGCGAGGTCGAGCGAAACCGGCGCCGAAGTCTAGTCTTCTATTCTTTGAAAAGTAAGTCACGAATATAAAAATAGTATGTACCTACATATTTTTTTATAATAAAGGAAGGTAGACAGGGAAGCGGCCCACGTGAAAGTACTCGTAAGAGCTACCACAGCCCATGGACACCTGCAACACCGCATGCCCAGGTATGCGGTGTTGCAGGATCCTATTTACAGATTTCTTGAAGAACTACATGTCGTAGCGTAATGGAAATACCTCTTGTGGCAGTTCGTTCCACAGACCACGGGTTCACGGCATAAAACTAAGTTTTGACCGTACAATTTGACGGAAGTATCGCTTCCGCATCGAAGAAATGCGGATGAACCAAACGAGAGATACGATTGTAGAAACCTGAGGTGAGAACTATGCCGAATAATTCTTCAGAGCGTTCTCCGTTATACAGGCGTTAGAACACGAACACGCAGAGCGACACAACGTCGCTGGGAGTTGTAAACCGTGTTTGAGAGTAGGATTGTCGGAAAATTGAACAACGCGTCATTGGATGGATTGAAATGGGTCCAATTGATATTTCCGTGCGCAAGCCCAGAGATGTGATCAATACTTCATATAGAGCCTGACCTGGACTTTGTAGTGTCAGACGTTGCCCCGGAGTGAAGTACCGCTTTGCTTTGTTTACTGTAATTTACTACTTGTGTTACTATAGTGAGGGAAAGAGAGAAGAAAAAGTCCGGAATTGGAATTGTAAAAACGCGGGTATACGGGCAAACCGGAGCGGAGAGACTGCGTACTTCATATAAATATAAGTTTTGCTGACGCAGCCATTCCTTAAATACCGCACTATTATATACTTATATCTTAGACACCTCATTCTGTTCAGCACACTCAGCTTTCATAAAAATAGATAACATCAATTTTATCATTTTATTTCTTATCGTTTCTCCGTATATGCAATGTATGTTTTGCTAAGACTATATTTTATGCGTACATGACATTTAAACTTCACCAGGTCACCAAGTTTCTGCGAAGCCGACCCTCGGACGGACTCCGCGGGTACGTCGGGCCGTATTTGCCGCATCGGGCGCACGTCACGCGCCGGTTCCTGCGACCTGCTCTGCTGCGGCCGCGGACACGCCCTTATGAGAAAGTCCAGCATCAAGCCCTGTAACTGCACCTTCCACTGGTGCTGCAGGGTGGACTGTCAGAGATGCCGTGATGATAAATGGATTGCGGTTTGCAAGTAACTGTAACTGTAAATGGTCGCCATAAGGATATAAGAACACTTATACCGTTTTGGTTACGCTCTTGATTCTGGTTCCCCACTGGTGGGGACAACGGGAAATACAGACACAATTATTACCGTTGTCCCTACTGACAACAAAAATTCTAACATAAAACTAATTTCCATAGTCGCCACTGACATTTTTGTCTCCCGTTGTCCCCATTAGTAGGGATTGTCAGTGGGGACAACGGTTCCAAACCAAAGGTCGCAAGTCATTTATAGCGTCTTCGGTATGTCGCATATCGCACTCTACAAGGTATAAATTGCCGATATGTACCACTTCGTGTCTGGTGTAGTACATATAGCAAAATAGATAAGTTTGCATGCTCACTTTGTTCACAGATTAGACGCTGGTGTGGCTATGCCGATTGCTATATCTTCCTCGGCATCCACCCTGGGGGGGTTCGCTGGTTCGTTTTTATTAGGAAATGGGATTACGGGTAGATGTCAATACACGTTGCAAATCAATCGAAATAGTTAATCTGATGGCTTGTTACCTGTCTGCGTATCGGCTGGGTGCCGTTGTCGATTCCAGTTGCGCCTCTCGCCAGCCTGATCTGCCTTCACGCTATGGTGGCGCGCTGGGGTGGTGATGTTGCTTCCAGGATGCGTTTGGGATCCGTGATCACTTCACCAACAACTGTTCATAACCAGGTGTTTTCGGAGGCACTCCCGACAACGTCCAGAACCGGCGGAAACAGCAGGTTTCCCGCTATTTTGTATAATTGAACGGCGCGTGCGGGCGGTCAAAATGTCACTGTTAGACGACGGCCACGGAGTCCTCGTGTTGCGTGTGTGCGAGCGAGACGTCCGATCTTAACCGGCCCGTCCCTCGCAAATATTCAAACAGAAGCAAACCACCAAACAAATAACTAGTGATTTGCAACGCTTGACGCGGTCTGAAGGAAAGGATTAAAAATGAGGATTATTTAAAAGAAGGAATAAATAAATATTTCCTATAGGCGTAACCAGACGCTTAACCAACTGAGCTATGAAAGCTATGAGTATGGATCCGCAAATACCTTGGTTTCTATTTATTTATTGATTATATACTATATTTATTTATTGATTATTGCAAATGTTAGCTTCTGAAAATGTTATAGTACGTAAAGTTAATTACCATACCATTAGCTTATCTCTTCACTACTGGATATAGGCCTCTCCCAAGGAATCCACCACATCAAATTAATTATAATTGAGAAATAAATTTTATGCACTATTTTTTCTTTAATTATTTTACTACGACCGTAAGGCGAAGACGATTTATATGGTTTGTATAAGTAAAGAAAAGTACTCGAAACCGAATTGTATCGATACTTTTGATTCGATACAAGTATCGGTATGAATACTTTCAGCGCCGGCTCTAGCTCATGTAGCGCCCGGGTGCAGGGCGCCCTCTAGTAGGCGTTTTGAACTCTTTGGAGGTGTCGCGAGCGGCGCTCGGCGCCCCCTAAGAGCCTGCGCCCGTGTGCACCGCACCCCCTGCACCATAGGTAAAGCCGGCACTGAATTCAGCGCTCGACAGGCGCCCCCGGGCGCGGGGCGCCCGGGGTGCACCGCACCCCTTGCACCCCCTGGTAAAGACGGCCCTGAATACTTTTGATACGACACTAGTATCGAGTGAGGTATCGATACTTTCATTATTTTGCGGATCCCTAGCTGTGAGAGCCGTCAGTAAAATTTTGTTACACATTCAGTGAATTGGTTAACGTCCTATCTATGTGTGCGCGTGATGTTCTACGTAGTGAGTAAGACCAGCTGCCTGCAAACTGATCTGTTTTGCCGTGTTTTTGCGTCTTGTCAAAGCAACAGTTATTCTGCACGCTCGCTACCATACTGTTCGGTTTGAACCGAATAAATGTAGAAAAAGCAAGTTAGCGGTTAGTACAACTTTTTAGACAATTTTGCCTTAATCCCAAACAAGTAGTATACTTTTCGAAAACTTCCGTAATGTAATTTGGTTTCAATGTAAAAAGTGGTTTGTAGAAACACTTGCAGTAACCAGCGATATATTTAGCACTTCGTGAATTCAAATTGTCTTACTTTACCTATAACTTTACATAAAATAAAGATGGTTTTTCCGATCTGCCATAGTATCGCCGGGTGCTGTACGTTTTTTAGTAATGTAGTATTTACTGACTTAGCTTTAACTAAAATTATAACACTTGTAATGAATTGTTGACAATACAATATGAATTAAGAAAAATAATGGATTATAACTTATACCACGCACTTATACGTACCTAAGTATTTTAACAAGCACAATGTATGTACAATCGAATGTTTTTAAATTATAGATAAGTATAGTGCCTCCAGTTTAATATTTATACTGTCTAAGAAAACTGTAAGTATTTTCATTTTTACAAAAAAAAAACTAAGTATATATAGTACGATGCGACTTGGAGGTTAAAATAAAATGAATTAGTCCCACATTAAAAAAGAATAAACTGTTTTATTTTCGGAATCACGCAGCGCATTAAAAATGAAATCGATGTAGAATCGATGTACCTATAGGATATCGGTGAACCTGCTAGTTATATTGTGGTGTGCATTCCATAAAACAACATTCCTTCAGTCACCTTCTTCTGAAGCCAATAACATTCCAAATCATAGTTTTAAAGTGTTAACAGATCGTAAAAAAACTATTATACACGTTATTTTTTTTTCTGATCTTAATAAGTTTTACCCTCAAGCTGTGCCCGAATTAATTAATCAAGCATAACTTGCAAATGTTAAAAAATAATTAAGTAATCCAAAAAATCTGTTAGATATTTCCCCGCACATTTATAAATAGTAAAATTCAATCATATCAATTCAATAGCGCTCCAAAAAATGCATAACTTACTTGAGGACACTCTGTAACCCATAGACAACTTACACAAAAAAGACAGAGATAAAAGACATCAACAATTTTAGTATCTCCGCTAACTCGCCTATGACTCGATTGAAATGAATAAGAACATTACTTACCCTCCTATTAATTTTACCATAGTGTGGTAAAAAATAAAGATTTCGCTACTAATCATAAACATATGTATAAATATTATCCCCTTAGATCCCGGTCGATCGACGTCGACGAACCCATTTGACATGAATCCCGTCAAACACACAATCGATGACTTCGGTTGATCGGCAAAACCACAGGATGATCGATTGTCGAACATTCATCGATGAATAAAATAATAACTCATTCCACGTTATCAATTAACATCGTTTAAAAATAGGCGAGTCGTAAACGTCGATCGAGGATATAGTTCGATTCCAGTCACCACACCACACTGAATCAATATGAACGATCGATCGATGTCGATCGACCTCAATATACGTTCACCTTTATACGAAGTTCCAATGGAATACTTGCCATTTAGCAATATTATTCACGAGCCTAACCCAATTATTATTTATAAATACATAATGTACCTACCTAAGTATTATTAAAGTATTATTACATTGCAACATTGTAAATAACCTTTACATTCCCAGTGCCGTGATATTTATTAATTTTACTATTTATTGTAGTTATAAGATGATCTTTGTACCGAATTTTTTTATTATTACCGAAATAAAGCATTGAAAACCCTTTCTATTTTGTTTGTAATCTTCGAAAGAAGCTTACCTCCAATTCTCCTTACATATTGTATCACTCGTTGAGAAATTGCCAGAGAAAATAATATTTAACAAAACCTCTAATACTCCAGGTACTTTTTAAAGTACTTAAACCTGTAATGAGCCCTTTATTCGTCCACTGGTGAGCATCAGCATTCTCATTCACATTGTCTCGTGCATGAGGGATGTATGGCCTTATAACGCCACGCTGGCCAAACGGGTTGGCGAGTCCACTCGTTTAGAGATGGTGTAGTTCCTCGGGGCTTGTGGTAGCGTCTTTGTCCTCCATTAGTCGCCTTTTACGACATCCACGGTTAGAGATGGGGCGAGGCTATTCTGAAGCCGGCTGACACCACACGGCCAGATATTAAAAATATATTAAATTGCATTTATTGGGGCCTAAAGTAAACCTATTCCTCTCGAATTGCTTAAATAAAATGAGCTTTACGGAAACAACTTTATAAGAAATAAAATAATAAAAAAATAAGAATGTTTAAAGGATCACCAATTACCAATATAAAATAGGTACAATACCTCATTAAAAAGTAACGAAAGAAAATCAACAACATAAACTCTCAAGTTGGCAAAAGCACTCGAAAGTGACAACCGAATGAGTATTACAGCAATTATCTGGTTATTTCCGGATAATTTGCCCACTCGGCTGAAGAGGTTCTTTGTGATGCTCCGACGCGCCTTTGATACTGCACTGTCTATGTGAAAGCGATACTTTGAATAAAAACATCGGCTTTTGTATTGACGCAGATGAAGGATTACTCGTTTGAACAAACACAGTGCAACACCTACCTAAGTCCAATACTGAATATCCATTTGTATCAGATCTAACATCCAGTCTAATTTGAACGTGCCCTGGATGGTCAAGATGTGCGTTTCAAGAACATTACAACCAAGTTACCAATGTTTACGTTTTATGTTCTGCTACTTATAGCAACCTATAACTTATTTATTTATAATACATGTTATGTTATTATATATATTATAATATTATTATATATATGTAAATTAAATTTTACATTTTAGGATTGTATTACAAATAATTAGTATATTAGAAATAAATATATTCCTACATCACATTGCTTTCACATACTTTGAGAGCAATCATCGTTCTCTCCTATTCGTCATTCTTTGCGTATTGATCTATCTTAGAATATCATGAAAGCCAATGGCAGATATGCTGCATCAAGTTATGCTGTATCATTTCAGACAGCCTCTCTTCAGATTACAATATTAATAGAAGTCAAATGTTTAATGGAACAGCACCGAGCACCTAAATAATAAACAAAGACTCGCTTAGTCTCCTAGAGTCACCAATATTTGAAGAATCTATCACGCCTTTCATTCCAAATATAATTACAAAATTTAATGAACATTTTTCCCGTCTATTAACTTATCAAACAACATTTCGCGAATTGTCTGCTTAAATTTTGCCATTTCATCATAAAATTTATTTACTCCGTTCTTGCCCGATTTGTTAATATCAAAATTTGTTAAGTCATATATAGACAATTTAGCAAAAACCAATTTGGAACAACGAACGTAAAATTCAACGAAGTCTTGGACGCAAACGTCCCTTCCCATCCTGTCCCTTCCCATCCTGTCCCTTCCCATCCTCTATTATTATTATTAATTACAGTTAATTATTATATTATTATTAATTATTAATTCAGTATAACGTATAATAATCAATTAATACTTCAGTAATAATATTAATTCACTCCAATGCACAGCAAAGACATACACCATACAAACACAAAAATTATATAAAAAATAAAAAACAAAGGAAAAGATATCACCCTTATTTAGTCGGCGGATCAAAACACAAAAAAATCTTATTCAGAATCGAGTGCACTTCGAATTCCGTTATCCTAGACGCGTTTGAATGGAATGATTGAGACGTAAACAATTATTTGTACAGCTCCTTCAGTTTACGTATCTATTACGGATGTTTTTCCTCTTCTTACACGACTGAATCCCTATCTGCTGTCACTCTTTATTGATGTTTTAAACTTGAGTTGATCTGACGGGTTTACGGTAACCGAATTCGCGATGGAATGTTTTTATTGTATCGAGTAATGTATCCATGTTTCGGATTTTGGTATTAGTGCGCTCGACTGATGGTTTTGAGTAGATAGAGTAGATTATTCCTCCATTGTTAAAATGTGATGACTGATGGATGACTATTTTGAAGTAAAATATAAAATAACGGTTTGAATGATAATTGATAACTATAGTATTTCCATTTCTTTATTTTCTCGATGACAGTTCTAATTTGATAGTTGTAGTGTTGTGTGACCAAATAAGTAATGATATCGATCGCATATATTTATTATATTTTGAACAAAGACAAATACAACAAAAACATTCAAATATATTTTTTCAAGGTGGGAACACTCAATGGCCCACCGCCATTTTGTGTTTGTTTTAATCTGTCACTCGCAACAAGACGGTCGTGCTAGTCACTACATTTCTGTTCGCTGAGTTTTTTCACATTATCCATACGTTACGTTGTGTATTTTGTGTTCTTCCGTGTTGATTGCTGCCCAGCTGTCAAATATCAAAATGTCGAAAGGATCTGTTCTGAAAAGGCAGGCGAGAGAACTGGTGATCAAGGTTCGTAATTACTTTGAAGCAGAGTATCAAAATGGTGGCCCGCTATTACCACTGTCGCAAGTGCGAGAGCGTGTTGCGGCCGCATTAGGAATTAGTGGACCTACTGTTTCAAAAATTACTACCGAAGCTTACGGTACAAGCGGCATGCAGGAAAATAAGCTTCGTACGCCGAAGAAAAAACGCCAACCACGTCGTGTGACATCGGTTGACAACTTCGACGCTGACGCTATTCGCCGTCATATATATGACTATTACTTGCGTAAAGAAATTCCAACACTTAAAAAACTTGTTGTTTCTTTACGTGAATGTGGTTTGTTCCATGGCCAAAAATCGTCATTAAGCTTGGTTTTGAAAGAAATTGGATTTTGTTATAAAAAATCGGACAAACGTAAAATATTGATGGAGCGTCACGACGTTGCTATGGCTCGCTGCGAATTTTTGAGCGAAGCCAAAAAGATATCAGATTGGTCAAATTTTATTTTCACTGACGAGACTTGGTTAAATGCAAACCACACAGTATCTAAGAACTGGACTGACGACACCGTCGCTTCCACTAGTTCAGTGCCAATGGGAAAAGGTGAACGCCTCATCATATGCCATGCAGGGTCTACGAAAGGATTCATGTCAGATGCTTTACTGGCCTTTAAATCCAAGAAAACAGTGGACTACCACGAAGAAATGAACGCGGAGATTTACGAAGGATGGTTTAAAGAAATGGTGCAATCTCTGGAAGAACCGTCGATAATTATTATGGACAACGCTACATATCACTCCAGACAAATTGATAAAATGCCGACGCAGGCCAATAAAAAACAAGAGATAATTGACTGGCTCCAACGTCATGGCGAAAATGTGGATAATACTTTATTAAAAGTACAATTAGTGAATATTTTAAAATCGAATAAAAGCCACCCTAAAAGATATGTTATCGACGAAATAGCTGCCGAATGTGGTCATTGGGTTCTTCGACTTCCGCCGTATCATTGCCAGTACAATGCTATAGAACTAATATGGGCACAAATCAAAGGACACGCCGCTCGAAACAATACCCATCCCCCTTTTACGGCAAACAAGATGTTAGATTTATTAAAAAATGCATGTGCGGAAGTAACTGACGAAAACTGGGAAAAAATTGTGAGAAGAACCCAAAACATTATAGCGTCGGATTGGGAAATTCATGTGGCATTCGATAATATAGAAGTACAGGAACTTATAATAAATGTTGGGGAGAGCTCATCGAGTGACAGTGACGATTCATCAGATTTTGATTAAAATAAATAAAATTTTACAACAGCTTCGAAAATTTTAAAGAAGTTGGCATTATCAATCAAGAATTAACACGTGTAACATCTTGTAATGAAATATAATATTAGTTAATAAATTTGTACAAAAGTATCCGGCAGTAGTTTAGTTTCTTACATTTTGTAAAAAAATATCGGATCTGTTATCGTGTTACGTTTATCGATAACTACATCCCTAAAATTGCTTTCTGGCTGACGTGACCTTGTTAATGAAATATGACGTCTTGGTGCCTAATTTTTGTTCGGAGTTTTAGGCGTTGACGCTAGAACAAAGTTATATCGACCACTGTGTGTCAGCTGTCATCGAGAAAATAAAGCAATGGAACTTGTATAATGATAACATATGGTAAAGGTCCGTAGTTTAAAAAAGTGATACCTACATCAAAGCAATGTCATTAGATGATTTCAATTTTAAAACAAATCATACTGCAATTTGTTCGATCTCAATATATAACGTCCCACTATTGGGCTCGAGAACTCCTGTATAAAAAATACTAAATACAGGGTGTAATTACACGAAGTACCTCATAATCTAACACATGACCGCGCAAGTTTCTTTAAATATTTTCCTTCACTAGAGATAAAAAAAAAAAATCTGTACTTAAGTAGAACATCAGAGGTATGGGCACGGGTAAGTCACAACTTCGGGAACGTGAGTCGAAAATAGACTAGACTTTCATCGTTTAATACATTACTTTGTAATTGCGAGTACTTTGTATTGCGAGTACTTTACTTTGTAATTGTAATTGCGAGATGATTATAAAAAATATAGAGATGATGTAATATCTTCACATCTACTTAAAAAGTCGGTTATGTCCCATACATGTAATAACAATGTAAGTGTCGTGCGTGATGCAACCTTCTTCGATCGTACAGCTGGATATTGCGACACTAGAAAAAACTGATCTATTGGATTACCTCGTTTTTTTATTGAATTACGTTATTTTAGAATAAAATGTATGTAAGATTTTAAACATTCGTTATCGAGGTTGACCATAATAATTGTTATGTAAACGGGTTACTCACGAATTATTATTTATTTGTTTAACTGATATTTCGATCCAGTTACATGAACCGTGGTCGCGGCGAGACTGCGGTGGCGCGTGAAGGTGTTGTTGCTGTTGACAGACAAATCTGTCTACCCTCCGTCGTGTTCGTTTTTGATTCACCACTGAACCTGCTTTTGTTGGTTAAGTTCCCTGCACACTACATATATCGGCTATCGGCTATAATAAACAAATATAAAATGGTGAAAAAACCCGCTTACATAAAAAAAAATTGAAAGGATGTGAAGAAAGATAGTAAAAATGTTCTTTGTTTCGGGGTGTCAATGAGCAGTGTATAAGCATCTCGACGACGACAAATTGGAAGTAACTTCAGTAATTGAGTAATCTCTTATTTGCGCAGTCCAAATACGAACCGTATACTGAAATTCTGAAGACGCTCAAGTTTATTATGTTGTGATTCTGTCAAATACTAATAGCAGCCATCGCCATAGTCAAGTATAGGTACAAGTAAACTTTGCGCTAACACAACCTTGGTGGCCTGCGGTAAGAAATTTGTCGAAGGCCTAACTTTACATAGATACATTTATGTTTTGCCTAGTATCTGGTAGATATAGTATCTGAGAATTCATTGTTATTTTTTCGTTATGATGGGTCATTTGCAGATGGGAACATGTGTTCCATCGCTTTTTAATTTATCCGGCCCTCATCCTTCCTATATGTTCTTTTGTAATCCTAATTTGATTCTCCATATACATAGTAGTGGTTACCTTGAGAAAAACGCGGATCCAACGGACGTCCGTCTTAAGCATATTTTTTGCTTAAGCATGAAACATACTCGTATACAACCGGTGTGACAATGTGGTGTGTCTACGTGCCCGTCGCGACATAATACATATAGTATTATTAAATTTTAAATGTCACACGTAGGTACATGGAGAAAGCTACAAGGTCGAATATGATGATCCAATAGTGTTACATCGGATTAGTGTGTTGTTCCTAATTCTGTGAAGCCCCAGCACTTGTTGGGGTTCAGCGAAAAGTTAGTTGCCAGTAGACCGACCGCAGGCCAACGGCGTGGTCTACAGCGACGGTAAGAATACATTTACACTAAATTTGCTTTACATTTAGAATTAAATATTGTATTTAGGATGCAAAGTTTTAAATTTTAATGAGAATTTGTTATCGTGTTATGGGAGCGTATTAGATACAAATCTATTTGGATTAAGTTCCTTATTGTACGGTCTTAAACATTGTTAGTTTTCAGCAAATTCCAAAGTCTAGTAGTACCTATCTGAAATTCATATACCTACGTGTTCGGTTTGAGTTTAGAAAATTATACAGCTGTACCTATTGTAACCTACTACACTTCTAGTGCATTAACTGCGGCACAAATAACTGTCAAACAGTTGTACCTAGGTACCTACTTACTACAATTCTCGTGGATTCATAACAGCTACAAATAACTACCAAATCACTGTGTTTCAAGTGTGCAAGATTAAACACAAGATCAAACCAGAAGTATTTGGATAGATACTCAGAAACGACTCAATCAGAAAGAATTTAGAACGACAATAGACCATTTGTCTACACGGATTTTCCTAAAAAAAGATAAACAAAGAAATAGAAAAAAAAACAACATTTGAAAACATTAAAACATAATCAGAAAGACGTCACTTATAATAGGTACTCATTACTGACTGCCAAACGGTCAAGTTTTAGGTCAAAATGCGGGACGGGTTCAGCGTATCGGCCTTGCCAAGTCCTGGTGATCGATACAAACTAGACAAGCAACTAGGTTCTGGAATCTTCGGTAAAGTCTTCAAAGCATCCGATACTCAAGCTGCTGACAAAAATGTTGCCGTGAAGATCCAGGTGTATGCTGATGACAACGAAGAGCATATCCAGGAAGAGTACAAGATTCTAAGGGATTTTACCAAGCATGCCAATATAATTGACTTCTATGGCGTATTCTGTGAGAAGTCTGAAGGCGCGAAGAATATCTGGTTTGTCCTTGAGGTATGTAGATAATATTTTGCCAAATCAAATCAAATTATAATTTCAAAGTCGATAAACTACTTTTTGAATTATGTTGAAATAAATATCTAGCTTTCCAAAACATGGGAAAATCGTCCTTTGACACTAATAAATACAGTGCATCTTTTTCCTATCTTCATAACAGAAAAAGAAATTCTATAGGTAGGTATACCTATATTACGGGTAAGGTTAGGTTTGTGCATAAAGTGAGCATTATCCAAATGAGAGTTTTGGATAAAGTTTGGAATTTCAACATAAATCTTTCTAACCAGAAATCTTTCCTACCCAGAAACGATTGGCTTGTTTAGGTTAGAAGTCTGAGGCGATCGCTTCACTACGCTTCGCTATGGCCTCAGACTTCGTGATTACTTTTTTAAACAACGCGAAAAACTCAAAAACAATTATTTGGAAATAATTCGTTATTTGGACTTTATCCAAAACCCTAAGATAATGTTATCTTTTTTTGGATAATGCTAGGCTTTATCCATACACCTAACATTAACCGTAACATTCATAGTTATCTATATACCTACGAGTACCTACTACATAGGTTGTCAAAGTACATTTTCGTCCGTTTTGAAGCTTGATCTAAATTAAGAACTAATAATAGATATAATAAGAAGATAAATAAAAATCAGCCTCTGTGATCGGAGAATGTTCATCGTTTGATGTTATCAATATTATTTTTTTCTAGTTGTGTGAATTTGGATCTGTCATCGATATTGTCACCAGGCTGAAGGCAGCCGACAAGAAAATGTCCGAACGACACATCGCTTACATCCTCAAATATACGATCAAGGTGAGCCCATATACGACTTACTATAAACATGTCGCTCGTCACATTCGACTCGAAATGGCTGTTTATAAAACAAAGGGCCTGCCAGTCCACCTTTCAACGGCTGAATCAATTGGTGGGTACTTTGAATGCAAACTCAATTGTTCTCGGATCAGTGTCCCGGCGATTTCTGCTGTTCTCGTGACGTGGAATAAAATATTGCCCGGCGAATGTCCACGTACGTTGAAATACTATCTAGGGCCATTACTTAAAATGCACGCCGCTTTATTTGATGTGATTCGCGACGGAACAGTCGAACTTGTCGATGTGAATGTCGGAGCGCGCTCGACAACACCATGACGGCCCCCCATCGCGGCGCATCGCTCAATTATCGTAAATAATGCTCGCGCACACAAGATATACGGACCTCTGGTGCAGTAGCCAATGATCTCTCTGGGTTACATCAACAAAAACATAATCTCTCTTACAGCAATCGCCTTAGAGTTTTCAATATCGAAAACGGTCTGGTCCTTTAGGCTGGAAAAGTATTAGCGGGAGTTAAATGCGCATTATCTTTATGCAAGCCACTTGGCTCACAATACCGGTGCTCCGTCCTGTTCGTTGAACAGATCTTCCACGCATATCTATCGATGTTGCATCTCGTAAGGTACGATCAAAGCTCACCTCGGGATGTGGACGTATTCGATATAATTCGTTGTATCATCGATAGGTATAATTATTTTAACTTATAACATTTCAATAAATTTCATAAGGGTCTAAAGTTGTCGAATGATTTATTCATTATTGTTAAGGTGTCATTATGTTGGCTGGCCGTGTTTTAATCTTGATAGATTTCAAAAATATCAAAGATTTCAAACTCAAAATTTCAGATAGAATTCAAAAATAGAAAAAAATATTAGTGTTAAATTTGAAAATATAAAGTTTATAAATTTAAATATAAATATAATATATTCAATATAAATTTTAACATCGTGGTAAAAATAAAAATTGCGGCCCTAATTTGCTAGTTACAAAACAAAATTGACTTGTATCGATGTTTAATATACACAGCTCTACCTGCTAAACAAGCGTAATGAACGCATTTAAACACACCGATACATCAGACAGTAGAGAGCGCGGCGGACAGGCTGGCTGCGACAGCTCCGTGCCGCGATAAGTATGCAAATAGCTCCAATGAATCTCAGGGGCGTGGGCCATTGACTGACACTGACGCTCCTATCACACACCCGTCTTAACGATCCTATACACCACGAGAGACCATTCGTCAGAGGCGGGCGTTCCATCACTAACAGTCAATCGTCAACGCCGATTGGTCCAATCAATTCACTCACATGTATTCAATTCCAGGCCGTCGTTTATTTGCATGAGAACAAAATCATACACCGAAACATAAGGTGCAGTAACATTCTGATTACCAAAGATGGGGAGGTGAAACTGGCAGATTTTGGATTATCGTGCAAGCTTAATGACACGATTGACACATGTTACACCAATATTGGATCTCCGAGCTGGATGGCTCCAGAAATAGTGAAATGCAGTGATGAAGGCTACGGAAACAGGACAGATGTTTGGGCTCTAGGTATAACGACCATTGAAATTGCCGATGGTAAAGCACCTTTTCAAGACATGCATCCAACCAGAGCTTTGTTTCAAATAGTAAGAAATCCTCCACCTGGTTTAATAAAACCTTCTATGTGGTCTAATGAATTGAATGATTTTATTAATGAGTAAGTAGAACTATCACTATATTTATTATATATACAGTGGTGGTCATGTAATTAGAAACGCCTTGTAATAAACCTCTACTTTCAGTATATAGTTAACCATGTGTATATATATTTGCTATTAAAAGGCTTTTGATAATCTTATAATATACCCACACTCATATTGCATTAAATTTTCTGGTATACAAATATATAAAACCCGTAAAATTAAAATACTTTATTGTGTAGTTAAACAAGTGAACGTTTAACGTAAAACCACACGTGGACAACTAATTAGAAACAGAATAAATAACTACTATAAAACTTAACGAATGAAACAAAACACGAAATAATACGATTAGAAATCACAAATACTTTACTCACAGGCAATTAATATTTGGTTGGGTAGCCTCTGTTTTCGATTACAGCCCTACAACTACGTGGCATTGATTCTATTAACTTTTGACACCGTTCCAATGGGATGGATCTCCACGCTTCCACAAATGAGTGATAAAGTTGATTCGTGTTAGTGCTGCGTTTATCCGATACTATTTTCTTTACAGTATACCACAAAGTTTCAATCGGATTCAAATCCGGGCTGTTTGCAGGCCAGTCTAACACGCACACCGATTCGTCTTTAAGAAATGTTTTAACGCTATTTGCCGTGTGTTTTGGGTCGTTATCATGTTGAAATACCCACGTAACAGGTAAATTTTCGTCAGAATATGGAATCACCGTCTCTTCTATAATGTCTTTGTACTGGAACTGATCCAGCATCCCTTCAATCTTTCTCACGGGACCAACTCCGTATCCCGAAAAACATCCCCATACTTTGATATTCCCACCGCCGTGCTTAACTGTCTTCTTCGTATACTTGTTATTTAATGTGCCTCGTTGATGGGGCGACGTACGTAACGTTTGCCATCAGAATTCATCATATTAATTTTAGTCTCGTCAGAAAACAAAACTTTTCTCCATTGGCGAATCGTCCAGTTGCCATACTTTCTAGCGAAAGCTAAACGGTTTTTTCTGTGTTGCATGGTAAGAAGTGGTACTCTCCGAGCAAGCCTCCCGAACAATTTGGCTTCAACTAACCGCCTCCGGACTAGTCTTGTGGATACGTTTCGAGGATGTTCTTGAGAGAAAACTTCTTTTAGAATTTCATTTGAGCCTTTAAAAGGGTCCTTCTTAGCCAAACGAATCATAAGCATGTCCTCACGTGGTGTGGTCTTCCTTGGTCGAACTTTTCTAGGAACCTGGTCGGTTGCCCCATGTTGTTTGTAATGTGCAGTGGCATTAAATACCTTTTTCACGGAACATTCCAAATGTTCCGCAATCTTTTTGTATGACCAGTTTCGATTAAAACGCAGATGAACTATTATTTTTCTAGTAGATGTGTCACAACTCTCGTTTTTACCCATTGTTAGCAATAAATTAGAAAAATTAATGATAAAAATTTCGAATTAGCGGCAAAAATATTAACAATGAGACGTGGCGATAGAAGGAGCCCGATTTTATTTGAAATCTCAAATTTGGAACAGATATCTTTTTCTGTTTCTAATTAGGTGTCCAGCGCCCAGTATCAAAGAAATCGCTATTTGTTTACATTGTTATTAATTATAAAATATTCTTGTATTCATCTTAATAAATATACCTATGTATATGTTTTATCTAATATATGTAAAAACATTTTAAATCAGTAAAAAGTTTCAGCCATGGTAAGAGGATAATAATATAATGTTTACATTCTCAACATACTCATAGTACTAGGCGTTTCTAATTATATGTCCACCACTGTATATATATATATATATATATATATATATTATTTACAAGTAATAACCAAAATAATGTAAAATTTTCAGATGCCTTGAAAAGAATCCTGAACATCGTCCCTTCATGATGGAGTTAGAAGAGCATCCGTACATACAATCAGTACCAGAAAATGATTATCACGTATGTATAATCACATTGAGCAGTTTCAATAAATATTTCCATCTTTATTATTATATAGATTTAAATGTATGTTGATAAATGGTTTCTTATGAACCTATTAAAAATATATCTATACTATACCGTAACCAACCCTGTTAGTATACACTGCTGATCACGGGTCATTGATTGTATGCACATTGTCTTGTGCATAAGGGATGTATGGCCTTAAAACGCCACTCTGGTAGAGCGGGTTGACGAGTCCACTCTTAGTCGCCTTTTACGACATCCACGCGAAGAGATGGGGTAGAGATCTTCTAAAGCCGGCCGGCACCACACGGGAAACTATATACATACCTAAACATACAATACGATATTTTTTATGTATCTATCTATTATTTGACCAAATTGTTTTCTCATTTTAGTTGTCAACGGAATTAAAAATGCTATCTAATCAAATAAAAGATAAAGAAGTTCACCGCAAAGCTCCAGAACGAATCATCAAGAATGGTCTTCTAACAACTGCAGGTTGTCATGAACAAGAAATTATGCAAGTGGAGGACCTCGCTGCTTTAGAAGTTTTGACGGAAGACTCTATACTCATTGAACTGCAAACAAAACTTGCCAAAGGATCATTCACATCATTTATAGGCGATATATTGCTTATACTCAACACAAATGTTCACGCCGACATTTACAATGACAATGTATGTATAACCATATACCTAACACATACCCATGCGACCTACGTGAAATAATAACAATCAACTAACGTGCAAAAATTAGAACCTTGTTACACTTTTGCATAATTATAATCATTATTTTCAGTATCACATGAAATACGAATATAAATCTAGGTCTGACAACGAACCGCACATCTTCGCGATCGCCGATACTGCTTATCAAGATGCTCTCCATCACAATGAACCACAGCATATCGTTTTTTCTGGAGAGAGTAAGTCAGGCAAAACGATCAACATGAACCATGCACTATCCCACCTAGTTTATTTAGGTTACATGAAGAACAACACTGCTCAGAGAATCCAGAAAGCAACAGAAGTGATTCAAACTGCCATAAGTGCTGCAACACCCATCAATAGTCGTTCTACCAGAGGCATCTTTCAAATTCAGGTTACTTATGGAAGTACTGGAAAATTAAGTGGCGCCATATTTTGGCTTTACCAACTGGAAAAGTGGCGCGTATCATCTACCGATATGTAAGTATGTAAAATGTATTACGATGACAAACAAATCAATAAAGAAACCTAACAACTTGTTTACATTTACAGGACTCAGGCCAACTTCGATATATTATATTATTTCTACGATGCAATGGAATCGGATAATCGTCTTGAGTCTTTGTACTTAGAGAAAAATAGAAAACATCGCTACTTAAGAATATTAGATGAACCAACCCGAGGGGCAAAAGGAGCGAGAGAAAATTCGCGAGCAGAAAATCATTTAAAATACAAAGAGTTCATTGAGAATTTGAAGTTGTTGGACTGGGAAGAAGAAGACATAGCTATTTTAGAATCAATACTATCAGCTACACTTGTTATTGGTAATATAAGATTTAAGGATGGTAAAAACGGTTGTGCAGAAATAGAAAACCCCGAAGTAGCTAAAGGCGTTGTCAAATTGTTATCTCTTGAAAAAGTTAAATTCTTTTGGGCGTTACTCAATTATTGCTTGATAGAAAATGGATCAGCTGTCAAAAGAAGGCACTCCACTGACGAGGCAAGAGATGCGCGAGATACATTAGCCAATACATTGTATACAAGATTAATTGATTGGATGATCAACATGATTAATTCGAAATTGTCTTTTATGAGATCAGTATTGTAAGTATTGTTCCAATTAATCCAATTCATAATTTAGACAGAATTTCTGTGACATACAAATATATTCACAAAGACATTCTTACTATTTATTTTACTAAATTTTATTACAGTGGCGACAAATACTCGGTAAGCCTAGTGGATATGTTTGGCTTCGAGTGCTTCCATAGAAATCGTTTGGAGCAACTTATTGCAAACACAACCAACGAGCAAATACAATTTCTTTATAACCAAAGAATATTTGCTTGGGAAATGCAAGAAGAAGTAGAAGAAGGGATTCAAGTGGAGCCTCTCCATTTTTACGATAACAGGAGATCTGTTGACCAACTAATGCGTAGGCCTCATGGCGTTTTTTACATTTTAGATGAAGCCAGTCGTACTGGAAATGGGTTAGAATTTATAATGAGTAAGTTTCCTATTTTCAACACTCATTAATATTATTATGCCTTATTACGCCACTCCTAGTTATCTTAGAACGGAAAATTTTATTTCAGGCAAAATAAAAACTTCAAGTAAAATCCCCTACATAAAATTATCAGGAAGCCATGAATTTAGCATAGCTCATTATACGGGCAAAGTAAATTATGACGCTAGAGAACTAGCAGAAAAGAACAAAGACTTCTTGCCTCCTGAAATGATAGAAACGATGAGATCCTCCATTAACCCTACGGTGCAGCAGTTGTTCAAAAATAAACTGACCAAAACTGGAAATTTGACAATAGCCAGTCAGCAAAGTGAACCATCCGCAGGCAAATCAAAATCGCAAAAGGAGTCAGAAAACTCAAAAGCCAGAGTGAGTAACCCATTCTTATATTCAATGAAAATATGGAGGTCTCACTCACTACGTATGTTTTCCTACAAAATTCCATTTTACCAAAATTACTACAAGCACTAAATTACACTACGTAACTCCCTTCAGTTGAATATAAATCCTTTATATTTAACTGAACAGTTTCTGATAGTTTCTGAACAGTAGGTAAATCGAACCTTTAAAACAAACCACATTTGAATAAAAACTACATATTAATTAGTTTCTACTGAAGTCATTAAAATAGAAAAGAATATTAAACTTCTATAAATATATAATTTATAACCAATTTTGTTTACAGAAATTCAACACGGTATCCAAAGGGCAATACTCACAAGTCCACAGAATGAGGACTGCAGCAGCAACATACAGGGCCATCAGTCTTGATCTGCTGAAGCAACTGTCAGTAGGCCCTGGCAGTGGCAGTACACATTACGTCCGTTGTATAAGGGCAGACCTTAATGATAATCCTAGGGGCTTCCAAACAGAAGTAGTAAGGCAACAACTGAGGGCCCTAGCGGTTTTGGATACGGCAAAGGCACGGCAGAAAGGGTTCTCCAGTCGTGTACCATTTGCCGAGTTTATTAGAAGGTACTTTCATTTGGAACTAGATTTCTACTGGTTCTCATTGTAACTATATTTTGTAAACTGAAACGACTTTTTTACAAAGTCAAGAGACCCTTCGGTCATTTATGTGACCATTAGACACACGGGGTCCCGAATGCACGCACCGTCAATATGGGAATAGACTAGATAACACATCATACGTTGTTATCCAAGAAACCTGGCTGGCAACTTCTAGGGGGGATGAAGCAGATGAGGAGGGGTTCATTAAAAGTCAAATTGGAAACTTAAGTACTACGTAATAAGAATGTTGCATTTTCAAATACATATAAATTAAAGATTTCGAGACTACTGAACATAGAACACTATTAGACTCTAACGTGCCTGCCATAGAAGCGTGTATCTAGTGTGTATTCTCAAATCGATGGCACGCACAAAGACGCACGCACAAAAAGACACACACACAAAATTCTCATTTGAATCGATAAACAATAAACATCACAGTGTAGTATTACACATTGTGATGGTAGCTCACCACAATGTGCTACCATTTCAAATAATAAACAAGTCCGTTTCTGATTACATAGTCGTATTTCCTTTATTTTTGTATTCACAGTACCAGGGCCGTAGCCAGACTGTGTAATCAGGACAGGCTCAAAAAAATTCAGGGCAGGCGAATTTTTTTTTTACATACTTTTTTCAGTTTTTTATATCTACATATTTTGCAATACTTTCGTTAATTTTGTTTGTAGTAAATATTACATAAAAGTGAGCACATTGAAACAGTAACTTTTTATTTATTCACATGAAGTACACAAAGTACCTACTAAAGTACAATAAGATGAAATAATTTATTTATCTTTATTTGATAGGTTATTAAAGATGATTAATTAAAATGTTAATCAAACATCGAAATCGGAACTGTCCCGTCAAAATCGGGACGAGTGGCAACTCTGCCTACACCTATCCGGATCTCCCTCTTGGTCCCCAAACATTGGTTAGCGGCTAGGGCAGGCTCAGCCTGCCCTGGCGTACCCCTGGCTACGGCCCTGCACAGTACCCTACAGCAATTCTAATTTTAAACTATATAACTACCTAACACTAGTAAAGAAAGTTTACACATGTCTAGCTATGAACTAGTGATTACTCACCTACTTACTTACCTGCTCATTGATAAAAATATTCTAAATCAATGTTACAGGTATCGGTTTCTGGCGTTCGACTTCGACGAAAATGTAGAAGTGACAAAAGACAATTGCAGATTACTGTTAATTCGTCTCAAAATGGAGGGCTGGGAGCTAGGAAAGAGCAAAGTCTTCTTGAAGTATTACAACGAAGAATTTTTAGCCAGGCATGAGACTTTTCTATATCTGTAATAAAGATTATTATATTTGCAATCGCAATTAAATGTTGTCTTTACACAGGTTATACGAGACTCAAGTGAAGAAGATAATTAAAGTGCAATGCATGATGCGAGCGTTTTTAGCCAGAAGAAAAGCTAGTAAGAACAAATCCAAAATTGAGCACTGTAAGTATAGTATTGTATTAGAACCGTGTTAGAGATTTTTCGTAAATAAAACTCGGGCTTGAGACACTGAAGAACGGATATGAGATATTATTGTACATTAATATACATTTTCTTGGTCTACAAACTACCTTGTCTACAGCTAGGAATAGACATAATTATCAGACAATCAGAGAAGAGTCGGTAAATACATTAGTGAGTGAGAGGTCGGAGGTTGGGTGTCTCACTCAATGTAATAAAACTCGTAGGTTACCACCAGTGTCGCCTCATAAGCAAATGTAGTGCGCGGAGTAGAACTCGCGTCTTGATATATGCTGCTAAATTATCAATAGGTATTAAACAATTCGGTATTGAACAATTAAGTTTATAGAATACTAATTTTTCAGTGAAGGAGTTGAAGAAAGCGCAATCATTAACCATATCTGAAGACGAGGCTGCTCTACTAATACAAAAAGGTAAAAAACAAATGTTATTGTTAGAAAATAATTTGTAGCCACAGAAACAGAAATAATTGTTAGAAATAATTGTTATGTTTCTCACTAATTAATTTCTATTTCTAATGATACTGTTAACTGCAGCATACCGCGGTCATGTAGTCCGCAAAGCATACGGACCCCTTGTAAACAAATCAACTGGGGAAATCGATGAAGAGACGTCGAAGCTTCTGAAGAGATTTGCCATGAAGTGGAAAAGTCGGTCCATGTTCCAAGTACTGTTACAATACAGAGCGGTCCGTTACCAAGATTTGGTGCATTTTTGTCAACAAGTAAGTGAATTATAAAATCTTATTAACTTGATCTCGTAAGTTGGGTGCTCAAACTGCTTTGAATACTTACCCATCGTTTAATATCTTTGGAAATACATGTTTTACAAATAGATTGTGATTTACTTTCTAAGACCTAAAAGAGAATTGCGTTCCTAAAATAATTTTGCGTACCCATTGAACATTCAGATGAAGTTCTTTTAGATGAAGTTCCACTGTTCAATATCTAGCATACGTAACATAATTTCCTATATTTTCAGGTGCATATTTATAACCAAGCGCTGTTAGACTCATTACTCAGTACCAGTACATCAGTATTGCTAGACAGGGTTGACCCGAACGCTAAACAATCAAGCTTCCTTGGCTCTGGACCACCAACCGTTTGGAAATTGCCGTTTAGGATCGACCAAATACAGTACTACGATACTTCGTACATGTGCGATCCGTCGGCTAAAAAAACGTAAGTAGAAAAAATAAACGTACCGCTGCTGTACTCGCAAACGCTATTCTTTCAATATTTCCGTAAAGTCAGTGTTATAAACATCCGCTATTAGGTAGGTATAGCCAGGTAGGTATAGGTATAACCAGGAATCGCTAGCTGTTTCATTGTATTCAAAGTTACATGAACTTCTTTTCTTCTAGTCTGTGTTCAGCACATTCTCTTTTTAATCTATTGTATGAAACACTGCTTCTTTAACTTGGCATTTCTTTCTTTTTCTTATAGCGACACATTCGCCAGTATATACGACTCCGACAACGAACAGTGGGACGATCCGCTAAAAAGTCGAAGTAGATATGCACAATCTGACACCATAAAGTTATCTAAAGGCACACAGACATTCATTAACGTACCATACTCCAGAGACCCGACGCAACCAGTGCCTATACTTCCACCTGACGAACCAGAGAGGAGTTCCAGTGCGGCAAGCATTCGACAAGAAAATTGGAAAGAGAGACAAGTGAAAAGCACTGCTGACCGACCAATAGTATACAAGAAGAGGAATGCCCCTTCTCCACAGACATTCTACCAACCGCCGGAACCATGGAATGGTAGTGATAAAATACTGGTAGACGATACAAACATACTAGAAAACACTGCTCCAAGACCTAAATCGTGTTACAGTCAAAACATGCAAAGGGACAATTCAACCGATATGGATCCTATCAAAGAATTGCAAGCTTTGGCCAAATCTACTGGCGACATGACAGATGACGCTCCTCCTTTTAATTTCCAAGCAATGTTGAAAAAGACGCCGAGGAATAGAGCGTCAATGAAAAGACAGAATGAGATAGAAAAAGACGATGGAAGAGCACCGAGTAGATTCACTCCCGCACCTGATGAAAGTCGAGGAGTAACGCCAAGCGCGCGGTCGCCACCAGGGCTGAAACATAGTGATACTCCAAAGAAGTCAAGAGCGCCTTCCCCGCCTCGCCCATATAGTAGAGAATCAAGACGATCAGACATGTCGACTATGATTGGTGAAGATGACATGGACTATGCCACAGACAACAAAGCTGAACCAGAAACAATAGAATTGGCACCGGGAGTCACTATAGCAGGGATGGTAACAGACTTATAAAATATATCTACGAGTTCATGACGAGGCAGACGACACAGTAGAAAAAAGGACCAGAAATTATATAATAACTAATATTAAATGTCACCTAATGTCATTCGGATGTTATTATCATTGTTGCAAAGTACTTGTATGGTAAACAGATGTTAATACCAGTAAAATCGACAATAGGTTCAAAACTATATGTATAGTTCGTCACTGAAAATTAAAGCACTTTATAATATCTCCGAACGTCATCTCCGATTTAATATTGGAATAGTATCAGACGATTTATAAATAATAATAAAAAGAGGTGACACGTCAGAAAAAGAGAAAAAGTTCTTCTTCGACATTCACTGTCGCGTGAAACCTCGTCCGTCAATTTTAACGCAGTGTCATGTTCGGATACGTCTACTTTCTGTTATATAATACGTAACATAAATCTCCGAATACTATACATACTCTATGTGTAAATACTTGTAGCTATTGACAGTTCTCATACATTTCGTAGGCAGCATGAGTTGCTACGTAGCGGTTGTTTTGTTTAATTATACTAATCATGCAGATAAATGAAACTAACTTGGGAAAAAACAAATTTATATGACATTATTAAAAAAACTACACCATTGATGTCACCTTGCTGCCAATTTTACTGCTAGAGCTGCATTATTTACTCACAGAGTACCCACTTATGGTATTTGATCTATTGATGTTAGTAATTTATCATTACAACAGTTCAGAATCATAAAATAGTATTCGAAAATTAATGAAACTGGTAGCGGGGTAGTTATTTATTGAAACTGGTCTTAACGCGAATGTTTATCTTATACATTTTACTAGAGTTTCGGTTGGTGCAGCCCAAATAATATTGTACGTGTGAAAAATGCGAAAATCTCAAATACTATCTTGGTACTGGGGTCTTTAGAGGTCATTAGTAAATCAAATAAAAGTATTGTAAAAAATATATTTAATCCCCATTGCATTGGAAGTCCATACACATATTCGTTATTTAATATCGTAACACTATTAATATTTTTTTTGTCAATTAAGTTTTTAAAGCCAGAAATTCTATGTTAAGTCATAAGAATTCATTGTTTTATTACATTTTTAAATATGTTTCGTCTCAATAGAGTTAAGTATACTGGATACAAAATTACTTAGAACGAATCATGGCATATTATATAACTTACAAACTACAATTGTTACTTAAAAATATTCATCTTAGGGATTCATCACTTCGTAGAAAAATATATCAATTTTAAATACAGTTAAATTTTATCTTAATTAATCAAATTGCTTTGGTAACTTATTATAATTAATTTAACATCTAAAAGTGAATTTATTTAAATGGATAGTTAATGTATGTGGTCCTTTATTGATTATTGCTTATTTGCTCCTCTCACCCAAAACAAATTAAAAAAAAAGGGTCGTAAACAAAAAAATAAGATAGGTAACTTAAACCCATATGTTTGGTTACCGTATTACTGGAACATAGTAATATTGGTAACGTAGTAGAAATTGGTTAATCGAGCATTCGAACAAATACAACCACCTCCACAGCTCATTAACAACATATTCGATGGGTGACTAGACGGAGTCAACCGCAAATGAAACTTTGTTAGAATAAATCTGTTCTCTCAGTTAGAAACACAAAATAAGAAATATACTCGTATATGACCCTTACAGTCACTATCTTAACGCTTTCAGGAACGCAAAAAAGGTTTGTAATCGTGCAAACACTCAGTTGGCCATTACAATAATTATGTATTTATATTTTTGATTTAAATTAGTTAAAATATACACACCATATTTGAAAAGAATAAGTAGATAGGAATACCATGTTTTGAAAGCTCTTTAATTTTCCTATACACTGATAATATATTAAAATCGATTATTTACTATAATGAAAGTAGACATTGATATGTCGTTCCATAAGAATTTTGTTATAGGTAAAACACCATATTGTTTTATGTATTACAACTCTCTCTGTAAATGTAATGAACAGGTGTATGAAATTTAAATATATAATAATTATAGTACCATTAGAAGTGGATTTAAATAACATTAGGTTGCACAGAATCTTATAAAATGTCAAGAAGAAATTAAAAATACTTTTTTATTTATTTATTTATGTACGAAGGCGGCAGTCCACCTGATGGTAAGTGGATACTGTCGCCCATAGGCATCCGCGATACATGCCAACATTAGTCCAAAATGACAAATGTTGGCACGCCCCCGGATGCGCTGCCTACCTTTGGAGATATAGGAATGGATTTGGAGACAGGGTTGGGAAAATGGACTTGTATCAAGACGGGCAAAAAATACTAAATGTGCGGGAAATCATAGTCAACAAAACTATCTATTTTTTAATAATTAAAGTAATTGATTTCAAACTACTAAGAATGTATCATATCCCTCCCAGTTTTGCCAACACTTCCTCCAAATCCATTCTTATATCGCCAAAGGCAGGCAGAGCATCCGGGAGCGTGCCAACGTATGTCATTCTGGACTAATGTTGGCATATATCACGATGTCCATGGATGACAGCATTCACTAACTATCGGGTGGACTGTATGCTCGTCTGCCCTTTTCTTCCATAAAAAAAATGTCATCAAATTGACGGAGACTTCTGTTTCTTTGTTGTCATCGGAAAACCTAACCCACCTTTAAATTTGCTGCCATCGATTTTCTGCTCATTCAGTATTTTTTGGTGCTCATTTTATTAATTCTCATTACAAAATAAAGTGTAGTTCCTGCAACTCACTAGAGCGTGTCTGCCTAGCTTGTAATAGTGAGTGTAAGCATAAAAAGAGACCTTATAACCCTCACAATATGCCTTTAAATACATTGTTGCGAATGTAACCTTTCGCATATACATTATACACATATCCACAAGCAAGGTTGGCGCTCTCGTGTGTTGCATTTTTAAATTGTATCCTAAAAATATATAATTGATAAAGCATTTTTTCTGAAACAATCCATTAGTGGTTTCACATCCAATAGGATCCATTTCATACAATATAATTTGTGTCAAAATTGACATGAGCATGAAATATTCACGTGATTTTTCAATTATTATCTTTATTATAGTAAATATGAATGAATATCAAATGAATTCCTATATTACATAAATACTTATTCATACAAATATCTACATATAAGTTATAAATATACGAAAATTTTAAATTTTTATCTCATTTTATATTCTCTTGGATGTAATGTTTACTTGGACTTTTGTTTTGTAGAAATACACAATTTCAAATATACACTATTACTTTTGTTGTCGTTTAATTATATTTTTAAGTGTTATTAAATTCGTCGTACCTATTTATAAAACTATATTATGTATAACCGATGAATATGTGACAATATGCGGACTTCGGACTGTATAAAAACTATAAAAATAATGGCTTATTTTTAGAATTTAGACGTCATATAAATACTGCTTTCATTTCAAAATATATTTCGTTATCACAATATTATAGCATTATTGCTGATTTTTTTTTTTTTGTTAATTGACTTACACCTAATCTTATTACAATTTATTATTCCAAAAGCATATAAAAATATCAGCATTTCTTATGATTAATTTATTAAATCTTAAGCTCTATGTTTCAGTCAATATGTTGTGTTATTATGATAACTGCACAAAACATACAGGTAATAGAAATAATTTCATTGGTACAAGTTTAATATCTGACACGGTGAGAAATTATACAAACAATAAAAAAATCGATATTCGAAGCTAATTAATTGCATAAGTATGTAGTCACTCTATTTCGAACTATTTTTTCTAATAATCAGAATTTTTAAAAAGTCATTCTTTGCAAGTTATCATAATACGAGTATAGTGGAAATAAATGTTATTATTATGACTAAACCGCTGTTCGACTCCTCTGAGATCACAAAACCCCTATATACAAATAAATATGCAAATAAAATAGCTTTTTAGTTTACCATAATATCATGATTTCCTTAAATGTTATAAATACTAGTGATTTTAACTGGTTAATATTCCAATTTCATATCTTAAGTGCAAAATTAAAACGAGTGATTATTACTGACCTCTTCTTAATCGTGTGCATCCATCAGCCGTGTGGTGTGCGCCGGCTTTACAATACCACCACCCACCCCCATCTCTTCCGTAAAAGGCGACTGAGGGGTGACAAAGCCGCTACCACACCTTCAAAAGAGTGGACTCGCCAACCCGCTTTGTACAGCGTACCGTGTTTAGCCCATACATTCCCTCGCGCACGAGACAATGTGCATGAGGAGGCCCATATCCAGCAATGGAAACTAAAAGGGCTGGGTTACTGTTACTATCCACTAGCCATGAAACAGTGACGCCGAGATCGTTTTTATTTAGGTTCTACTACCATCAACAATTCAGAATATTTTAGTTTTGGAGAGAGCTTAAATTTATATTTCGGTTAAGTTATAAGATAAGAAGCCATATCGGTTCGGAATATCCAATATTATGACGCTGTACAATTTTAAAATATCTCAAAAGCAAATAGACGTCTATACATATGAACTACATCTCTTTTTTATAGAAATATGGTATCAAACGAGCAGACTGTCCACCTGCTGGTAAACTGATACTGTCGCCCGTAGGCACACTCAATTCATATCTAGAAACGACAAAAGTTAGCACGCCCTCGGATATAAAATCATTGAATTTCTGAAACTTCATTCTAAGTCATATGTTCCGTCTAAAATTAGTCGTAAATGAAAACAGAAGCAAAACCGGCGACAAAATTGCTGGCTAATGGAAACACACGTCAAAATTATTATAATGCCGACACTGGCCATTGTGTACTTATTTGTTAACATAAATACCTTCTTACCACATTGTAAGTGTATTAGATAGTCTGATCATTATCATAGTAAAGAGAAAAATTAGAATAATAATAATAGAATAATAATAACAAAGTCGAAATGTGCGAAAGCTAAGAAAGAAAAAGTTATGTTGAAAAGATTATACTTTCTTAAAAAAATCCTGCAGTAGTCGTGTAGTCCTACGTTGCAATATTTTTGCTCTGATACTTTATATCTCCAGACCAGCCTAAATATTAAATATCATATATATGATAAATATTATTCACCATTATTTTATTACGAAGTTTTAAATCTAATTACATATAGATTCTCTTATCAATCATTTCAAATGGACATATTGTTCCATATATATTGTTTCCTTATTATTATTAGCAATAGTGATAGACAGTGATATTTTTATATAAAAATACAAATATTTTCAATTTTAATTTAATAATTTCAAAATGATGTCTTAAACTAGATTTCATTTGCCAGGAAAAATAAACATCTTTAAAACAATGTACAACACTGGTCTAACAAGTTATCGACCATCAGATTTGTAACTCTTCTTAAAATTGAGTTTTAAGACGTGTTTATCTTTTGTTGCTTACGTGTTTAAGACTGTTTTAAAGCTTGACTATCTTTTGGCAATGTATTTATATTTAATAAATATTTTACTTCCAGAGAACCTAAGTAAATCAATTGAACTGATTATACGTTCTCGGTTAAACTTTAGTTGGTTTGGTAGCTAAAATAAATTATTTTATAATAGAAACTTATTTTGAAGTTTATTTATTTGAGCAGTGAGATCGCTTAATATACAGATAATTGCAAATTTATAATTAGATATAAAATATAAATATAAGCAAACTAAAGTATTTGTGGAATAAATAAAATATAAAAAAATTGAAAATTGCGCTGTTTGCATGCGCTGCTCTGTATTCAGTGATATGTAATGTAGGCTTCCAGACAAAAAAAATGGTATATCAGAGGGACATTGTGTTAGGGACATTATAGGAAAGTTGCTTGACCACATAAAAAATGAGTTGAATAACTTTTACGGAAAAAAAATAGTAGGTAGTTGAAAAAATTTCAGATTGAATGTAAAATTTTGGGGTAAATTAAAAAATAGACTTGTAATATGTTCAGGAGATTCCTCTTTTAGCGTTACCGCACAAAAAAACACTAATTGTAAGTTGTCAAATAATAAGAAGCTAGAATTCAACAAATTATTCCATAATTTACACAGTGATATTTGATTCTCTTTTACTAAACCTTCGTATAACTTTAAAAACAACATATGGCGATGATTATCGTATGAACTGTAGATAAATAGACACTTGTATTCGTAAAAATTTACTGAAATTCGAAAATGATACATATTTTTTACAAAAGAAACCGAATGTTCTCCGAAATTCAACATTTTATTTCTTCTTTGTTCGGAAGCTCACGTACAAAGACTAATCGAAACAGTACAAGTGGGCACGAAACTTTAGTGTACTGATTGACATATCAAAATATATTACACTATTTTCGTAGGATATTTTTCAGTATTCAAAAACATCCTCGAAACTTCACTGGTATTCTATATTTAAGTAGAATTTCAGAGGGAGTATGAACCTTCTCCCATTCCCGCTTGACTTAGGGTTAATTTCAAACTTTAATTAACATAAATATGCAGAGCATAAAATCATTTTACAATGTGTCACCCAAATAACGCAAAACCTGGAAACACTTCAACAAATTTAAAATATAACAGTTCTAAATATAAATTTAAGCGTTCTAGCCAAAAAATAATGATTTTAGGGAATAAATCCCTAAAATATATAATTTTTTGTCGTTCTATCTAAAACATTCGTAGCACTCATAGTGGCCGGGGGCCGCGCCCGATAGTTGCGGTCAGTGTATTTGTTTTGCGCAGAATAAAAGATATACTAGAAATGAACAATAAGTTGTATAAAAAGAATCTATCGTAAAAACTGGTAGGATCGAATCCACTCACGATACTGAACGACCTACCAGGGCCGACTTTACCAGGGGGTGCAAGGGGTGCGGTGCACCCCGGGCGCCCCGCGCCCGGGGGCGCCTGTCGAGCGCTGAATTCAGTGCCGGCTTTACCTATGGTGCAGGGGGTGCGGTGCACACGGGCGCAGGGTCTTAGGGGGCGCCGAGCGCCGCTCGCGACACCTCCAAAGAGTTCAAAACGCCTACTAGAGGGCGCCCTGCACCCGGGCGCTACATGAGCTAGAGCCGGCGCTGCGACCTACTTACAGTTTTTGCATTATTTAGGTGACACATTGTATAACATTCAAAGGTTTAAAATTGGTGGTAATAAAACAAACATACCTTAATTCTTCTCCGCTGTGTTACTAGTGTTTTCTCCCATACCGACTTGTCCGAGTAACTGAGCAACACTCGGTTCGTTCAATGTTAATACCGCGTGGGCTTCGACCATAACTACTAAGGAGTTGCGAGCCTCCTCGTGTGGGACGCCGTGGGCTCGAGTGGCGTGGGAATACCAAGCACCGGTAGATGGGAGAACTGATATACACCATTTGCATGAAAGCCTAAAAATGATAATTTTTTTTTTGTAGTAATTAGGAGGACGAGCAGATAGTCCAACTGGACATAAATGGATATCCAGTTGTAATGCACACGGTAAGTTAAAACAACAGTTAATACCGACATACAACCACTTAACGTAATTTGTCTAATTAACCAGATAATTGCCAACATTAATCATTTTGGACTAATGTTGGCATGTATCGCGGATGTCTATGGGCGACAGTATCCACTTACCATCAGGTGGACTGTATGCTCGTCTGCCGCCTTCGTACATAAAAAATAAAAAAAAAGTAGGCGGCAGATGATAATGTAAAAAAGTAATGTCATTGAGTTTATTTATATGTGACGTTATCACGGAATAGGGACCTTGTTGTCGGTTCTAGTTCTAGAGTTGTTTAGACTGTAGTAAATGTTCTATAAAAATATGTTGTTCTACATTAAAGATCAGACACTAAAGTGTGTAATTTTGACCAAACACATTCTTAAAACAACGAAATTTTGAGGAAAAGTGTCTGAAGTTTAGTAAAAAGATACCTTGTTGTCGGTCATATACCATTCGGTGATTGTGGCACTTCAAGCGAACTTCAAATCAAACAATTTTATTGTAGACCATGTACATGTGTTTATTATATTATATATTATTTATTATTATTCATCACTATTTATTACTTATCTACAGTTGTCGGCGCAACACATGTAGCATCGTCTTTCTATTGCATGAATTTGTGATCACTCAGCGGCCAGCACGCCGAGACGCGGCTTCAATGAATTTTGTTCGTCAGTTAGGATACTCTTTTGAACAAACTGTTATAAAACTATTAAAAGTCAATATACTGTGCTAATAGTAATACAATTGTGACCGAATTAACCCAGTAAGTTATAGACATACTAATAATTAACCCCGTAAGGTATAGACATACCTACTAATAATTTACCCAGTAAGGTATAGACATACTAATAATTAACCCCGTAAGGTATAGACATACCTACTAATAATTTACCCAGTAAGGTATAGACATACTAATAATTAACCCCGTAAGGTATAGACATACCTACTAATAATTTACCCAGTAAGGTATAGACATACTAATAATTAACCCCGTAAGGTATAGACATACCTACTAATAATTTACCCAGTAAGGTATAGACATACTAATAATTAACCCCGTAAGGTATAGACATACTAATAATTTACCCAGTAAGATATAGACATACTAATAATTTACCCAGTAAGGTATAGACATGCTAATAATTTACCCAGTAAGGTATAGACATGCTAATAATTTACCCAGTAAGGTATAGACATACTAATAATTTACCCAGTAAGGTATAGACATTCTAATAATTTACCCAGTAAGGTATAGGCACACTAATAATTTAATATAATCACAAGAAACAAGAAATTGATCACGTGATCGTATGGGAACAACCCTTTAATAATGTGTGACTACTAGTACCTACAGACTTAAAATATCTTATGTTTGATAAATAGTCAGATATTTTTTAATAAAAACATTTTAGTAGTGATTCCTTTATTTATTATACACTTTACAAGTCTAGCCCTATTTACAACTTTACATTACAAGTTTATGGTTGTCTAGCCCGTTTGCACATAAAAATTAACTTAGAAAAACTATAAAAAATTGTAAAAAAAAGTATCACATGACGATTTACGGCTCTATGATTGATTGTCGGTAGATTTTTGGCAAAACTTCTACACAAAGCTGTAAATTTCTTTTATTAATCATAAATACAGATCTTCTAGTTTCCAAATAACATAACATCTTTGGAACTTTCAATGGGAACATACTTTTTTAGTCAAATTTTTATAAACATAGATTTGAAACATTCAAACTTTTAAAAAAAATATCCTTAGCGTCCACAGACATGATATATATTTCGATAGACATTTTTATGTAGATTTTTGAAACATGAATAAGTCCTAACGACAATAAGGTTCCCTTTCCCTAATAATATCACATATATATATTTTTTTATAACAATAACATGGCAGACGAGCATAAAGTCCACCTGGTGGTAAGTGGATACTGTCGCTCGTAGACGTACGCAGTAGATGTCAACTTCAGTCCAGAATGGCGAAAGTTGGCATACCCCCAGATGCGGTGCATGCCTTTGGAATTGGGAAAATGAGGAGGAATAGGATGAGATGAAAATGGGCTCTGGCATATCTCATTCCTACCGAAACATGTACGTACTTTGGGGAATAAGACAGTACATTTCAAGGTAGTCTTCTGTTAGAAAGGGGTAACAAGGTCAGTTGAGTGCGCCAAGCGGCTGTTGGATTGGAGCGTGCACCCTCCGCCTCCTATTCTTGTTCTCGTCTCGATAATTATGTCAAAAACTAATTGCGATATGAAATGCCAAAGCGGCTGTACCGCATTTAGGGCAAGGCAATTATGATAACTCCAAAATCAAAGTTTTTCCGATAAATCCAGATTTTGTTTTATTTTCATTTGGTTTAAATAAAAATAAAAATCTGGAGTTACAAGTATACACAATAAATTGATCTAAAAATGAGATTTTTCGTTTGGTAATACAATGGTAAAATAACTTATCCCGTTGTTGTTTGCATGACAGTTTAATTTTAATCGCGGAATCGCGGCCACAAGATATAATCGACTCTAAAGCTACTGGTTTCAGAAAGTGTTACTTGTCTCCAAAAGAGAAAGATGCACATGAAACGGAAATATGCAGATAGTGGATTCATACTCTGAATTTATATCAAATGACATCTAACTTTCATATGCAATTATTCCCTGGCCATTTCTTTACTTATTACTGTTGTCGTCTGAACTAAAAGTGCAGTAACTACCTTAAGGCGGGTGAAGGAATGTAAACAGTTTGTTTGTATTTCCCAAAGTATAAAAGCATGTTTTATAACTTACGTTTCCTAAACGGATAGAAAGTGGAATTTACATATTTAAATGCGGATAAGATTGAAATGTAGTTTGGTTTGCGTATTATGTATATAATTCGATTTTGATAAAAACACGAGTTACTGCACATTTAGTTAGGATGGCAGACTGCATGTCGTATCTGCAATCTCGTTCCAGTCGTATTCCTTTTTTATTTTTATAATTATCATCTTTATGTTCCAAATAGATTCAAATTGTATTTCAAATAGTAAATAATATTACCTGTTGGTCATATGCCGCGACTTGACATGCCTCCTCCTATATCCCCAACTATTATAAATCCTTGGACAAAAAGGACATGGAAATGAAGGGTTAGCATAGCATGTGTTCTTATCTGAAAACAAGAAATATATGTCCATGCAATTAAATATGTAATCAATATCCTGGTCATGTGATGTCAGCCAGGTATAGAATAGTCCCACTTCATCTCATCTCATCTAGTAGGTGTCGTAAAAGGTGACTAATCGTAAACAAAGGTGTAAAGGTCGTAAAGGTGACAAAGCCACTACCACAAGCCATGAGGAAATACACCAACTCTAAAAGAGTGGACTTGACAACCTGCTTGGGCAGGATGCCCTTTTTAGGCAAATCCCACACACACAACACTGTGCATGCCGATACCTATGTCCAGCAGTGTATAATGAAGATGCACTGTCTAAAAAGTTAGTACAGTAACATTTAATTTTATGTAATTTTTTTTTCTTTATTTAGCTCTCAACAAGTGTCAAATTGAACAAAAAAATATATAGAAAACACTTAAAACAATACCTTTGCAGTTCTGGACCTCGCTAGAAATTGAGTTCAAATTTTCAGTTGTTATACTCAATGATTCTACTATTGTTCCACTTTGCAGCACAGTTTCCACTTCTTTGTCAATTTCAATGCTGTCTTTATCATCATCAACTGAATCTGAGCCATTAGTTTTCTCATGATTAACATTAAGGCAGGGCTGAGTGCTGCTCACTTCATTGATCCATTTTCTCACACTTCTATCCGTTGAGGCTGAAGTGCATACTGACTTTCCCGAGAAACTTTCAGGGCTAACTGAATATTTCTTTTCCGTGTCCTCTAGCAAAGCGATGTCTGTGTCATTTGTGTTTTCTCCAGAATAATCAGTTAGTGGGGAGTCTACAGGCTCTACTTTAGGCACTAAGTTCTGGAAAAATATATGTAAATGTCATTTAATATAAAAAAGACTGATGATGAGAGATGCTAGTTGGAAAGTAGATATTGCTATTTTTCCCGTTTCAGTAAAAAAAAATTAGACAGAAATTATAGTTTTATGAGACATATTGTATGTATGTAGAGACATTATATTTTTATCATAATTTTGTAATTACTGAATTTAGTATTCAGATTTTTATATAGACTAGTGGGCGGACGAGCTGGCGGTCCCACGTGATGGTAAGTGTTACTGCCGCCCATGGACACCTGCAACACCAGGAGGCATGCGGGCGCGCCGCCGACCTTGCAAAATCCTAATAATTTATTGAGAAACTGAATACTAATATAGGGCATACCAGCAGTAATGCTGCTCACCTATTACACAATAATAATAATAAATCCCTAAAGGTCAATGGTGTATTTGCAAATTTTTAAATATTAAGCATTTTAGCTGATATTAACATGAGTTGCAGATGTCCATGTGTCATTATTGGCTTAGAGACTGCCTGCCACCTTTCTATAAAAAAATAGTTTTCATTAATATTACCATTAAAAACATCAAACTTACAGCACTCTTAGTGGAATCCAGAGTAGTATTAAAGTTAGTCACTGTGTCGGGCTTTACCGGAGTCAATGAAGGTTTCTTACATTTATTATTGTTATCCTCAAGCTCACTCTTTTTACGTTTCTTTGTTGGCTGTGGTGTTGCTTTCTGTAAAATAAGTGAATATGAATATGTAATACAAATGTGTCATTGCAAAATATAAAAATATCTTCCTACTTCATATAAATAATGTTAATTAATGGAGAATATGAGATTATGGAAATGTGTCGACAAATAGTGTTATAAATGTTTAGATTGCTCACTAGAGGCAACCAAGTTGTGCAAACTCAGGCCCAGGCTGGAAATCAGCATTGTGGTCTACTGTAAGTGACCATAAAATTATGATGAGTCAGGGACCTTCTTCGGATCCACTGCACTTTAAGTTGTGAAGTTAAGTTTAAACATAATCCTTAACTTTGGTGATGTTTAAAGATTATGTTAATAACCACAAACTATTTTCATTGTGCTATGTATTGTATTTTGAAAACGAAATAAACCATATTCTATTCGAAAAATAATATAATACTTACTTCCTCATCACGCGACTCACTCCCAGTAGAGAGACCACAGATCCTTAAAGTTTCAGCTGTCTTCAGCAGGATTGGCAAGAACTCCTCCGTCACATTCACCTCGCCATTGTACATAAATGTCAATAGAGTCTTCAATGACACAGTGTTGATGTCATGAAGGACTATAATTGGATCCTTGTGGGGGTTTTGCTGTAAAAAATATGTGGGTGTCAAATATAAAATCGTCACCTACAAGACACTCTTTCAACGCAATTAAGTAAGTTAGATATTTTACCTGGAAAATAGTCTTAAATACAGAACTGTTGGCAGACAAAATCACCTTGTGAGCCTTGAAACTGTGTCCGTCTGATACGAGTGTCACATCGGATAACACCTCGTCTTTATACAATTCTTTCAAGTTGGACAATATGTTATTCTGATAGCCGTTCCACTTCAAACTAATCTCTTGATTTGCCATATCGAGCCGTTATGAAATCATACAGATTGGATGTTTGTAAACGAAAATGCAAAACAAACAAATTACAAAAAGCAAAATCTTCTGAAAGCTGTCTACGCTTGAAAAATGACAGCAAATATCGATGTTACTAGTACAAAAAATAACTCCTCCTACTATGCTACAGTTTAATTCGAGTTACTGTTAAATCACAGGTTGTATAATATTCTTTCAATTAAGTTTACAATAATTAGTGCCTTCCTTACTTTCAAAAGACATTTTAATTGACGTGAATTAATATTTTATATTGAAATCAATATTGATAGAAAGGAATATAATATTTGAGTCGTATAATTTCAAAGGCGGCTATCTGTACATTTTTCAGAAAATGCTTTTTTACGTAAGGGCAACGAAAGTATTTTTTGAATAAAACTTTTTTACGTTGTCAATGCGTATCAAAATTAAGATATATTCCATTAAAAGTGCTCATCAATACCTTGTATTGGGGACATATCTGTAAATATGCGGAAAGTTAAAATTAAACATGGCAAACTTTTACCATCGACCATTCACATCACAAGCGAGCATTCAATGGTATGTTTGAATGGCGGATTTAATACATACTAATGTTTTTTCCCGTGTTTTTATTAGAATTTCTACAACAAAAAGTAAAGACGATTCAGGTATCCGAGAGTGTATTATCATGGACACTCGCCCCACCGTTTTAACCAATAGGTTATTAAAGAAGCAAGCGCAAGAGAAATCCAGGAAATGGGAGAAGAACCCAGGCACTTCAACCCAGGAGGTTGAAGTGCCTACTACAAATAGTACTAATAGTAGTATAGGGTCTGACTTTCTTGATTACTGATGACTGATTTTTTAAAATTTTAATTGACTGAATTTAGATATATGTATCTAAACTATATATATATGTGTCCCACTGCTGGAGGCCTCTCCGTTCTGTTTCCACATTTTTTTTGATATTTATTTCTCATACGGTTTCGTGAGAAAAGATTGGTACAGTCAACGGCACATCGCAAGAAACTCTTGCATCAGAATCCTATTATATTAAGGTTTATATATAAATTTATATATATATATACACGTGTTCTCGAAAACGACTAACGATTTTGATGAAATTTGGTACGTAAGTATACTGCGGGTTTTTGTGGGTGATAAATCGATCTACACAGGTGTGGGTAATCTCTGGGAAAATTCGTTTTCAGAAGTTATAAGCCTGCCTTTAGTATTAGCGAAACTCGGTCGCGTTCTCGAAAACAGCTCTAAAGATTTCGATGAAATCTGATAAACAGGGGGGGCTGTTATCAGATGTTATCAGGGGGCTGTTATGATAAACAGGGGCTGCGAAGCTCGGTCACCTAACTATTGAGCATTGTTAATTTTTATGAGTAGGTATATAGCAGTAAAAGTTCTGTTAGATTAAAAAGAAAATAAAAACTATGTTGTTAAGAGTAAATACTGGTTGATGTCTTTTCTATGTACCTACCTAAGTACAATAGTTAAATACATTTTTTAATATTCTTTTTTAACAGTGCAATTAATAAAACAAGGATGTTAAGAAAATTATTAATATATTTGGTACCTACATGTTTTGTTTATGGGATTTAAAAAAATATTGTAATGACTAGCACCTACTTATTTCATTTTCTCTTTATTCCCGATAAGAAATATAAATATATTGATCTATCGTTTTGTGACAACCCTAATCCTGGGAGTAGGTGCTTGGGATCAAATATGGCTATCTGCGCTTTGTTTAGATTCAAAACCATCTGCGCTTTGTTTAGGCATTCTTATAAATTTGGTGTAATTTCCAGCAAATCTGCGAAATTAAAAGTATTTTGATTGGATCTATTGGTAATTGAAGATGGCATATGAATAAATTTTGTGAGCGTATTTGCTATGTAGAGCAAACGAAGTGTTTTTTTTTTGATTTGCCAAAAATTAACAAAAACAGGTTGCCGACTTTGAAACTATACGACTCATTTATCATCATTAATTATTTTGTGCCACATTAAAGAACCCTATAATTTTTATTTTACATGTAGTACCTAGTATGGAAACATTTAAACCCACATATCTAAGATTCGGTAAGTCTATGTTTAAACCCTTTATAGGTATTAACAAAAATATACGGCCGTTTTTTTATTATTTGTAATTGAAATGAACTTCATTCAAACCTTGGTTGGCGACACATCCTAAATGTAGGAAAAGAAATAAAAAATATATAAGCATATGAAACTATGAACAACATACGTTCTTTATATGTAGGTACATACAATAACCATTATTAAAGAACAGCATTTTTTCTTTAGACAATTTACCTAATTGAATACATATATTTACCTAATTGAATACATATATTTCAATACATATCTATTTACTTACACATTTTATTGTGGACAAACTTTTCCTTTTCACAATATAATAAGACTAGATATTATTTACACAGCTGATAGATAATATCAATTAATTATATTGCTCAATCTAAATATACTATCTAAATTCTAGGGACCAGTGGATGTGACCATGAAAACTTCCTTATTGATGTTTAGTAGCTATTTCAAAATATACAATCAATTGTTTACTGCAGTTGACCCTGTTTATGGTGATAAGAGGATAAGCGGATATTAGGTATTTTAAAGAAGTTGTAATCTTCAAGCCCTGGAATCAATAACTAATAATACATTTAAATCATCAGTAGGTAGGTGCAGTAGGCAATAACCGACTGTGACACGCAAATGAGGGATGGGATATGTTTTTCACCATTAAGTATTTTTATTACTTCTTTATTAATTAGTAGCTCATTAAGATGTTCATTAGTATACGTTGAACTTTCTGAAAATACCGCTAAATATCCTTATCCATTCTATAATAAATAATAACATTTTTTTTACTTATCTATCTGTTTGAGAGGGTTTATTTTAGTATTTTAGTAAGAGGTGTTGCGCACATTGTTATCAAATTACAGACATTCAAGTTTCTTAAGATATCTTGTCAGTTTTGTCATTCCAAGTTTATTAATATGATCGACTTATCACCATGTGGTATTAAGTCGCTGTAGAAATGACATTGCCAATAAATGTATCAAGGTTTCCCCACTAACAACCAGCTACTTACATTAAGCGCGCTGTCTCCCGGGTCGGTAAGCTGCGATCAAAAACCGCACTCGGTATGCACGCAGCATGCAGCATGCTAATCTTTTTTTTTTCTATGCCACTCGCATACGGGTCGGTGCGACAGCACGTGCAGCGGCACGGCGCAGCTTGTCATGGCATGCAGGCAACATCAACACCCAACCGCCTCGGGATATTTGTATGCAGTAATTTTATAACTGCGTAGTTTGTCTGGCTATCAATGACCTAACAAGCGTGGTTAATTCCATAAAGTATTTTTTGGCATTCTATTTATTAACACATCGTTCAATAAGTCCCGGGACTAGCGTAGAGATGGCGCTAATAATGCCATGTATATACCAAGGTTCAGAAGTACCAACCTTTAGATGAGATGTGTCAAAATTTGATGTAATTCGAAACATAACCAAGAAAGCTATAGTGGTTAAAGTGACGCTACCTACACATGAAGAAGAAGAAAGTCATCTTTCATCAAGACAACGCACCGTGCCACAAGTCAATCAAAACGATGACCAAATTCAACGAATTGGGCTTCCAACTGCTTCCCCATCCTCCGTACTCGCCGGATCTGGCCCCCAGCGACTACTGGCTCTTTGCGGATCTCAAAAAGATGCTCCAGGGAAAAAGATTTGGCTCGAATGAGGAGGTGATCGCTGCTACTGAGGCTCATTTTGAGTCAAGACAAATCGTTCTACAAACATGGCATTGAAAAGTTAGAGAAGCGTTGGAATGATCGTATTACACTTGAAGGAGATTATGTTGATGAATAATAAAGAATTTTGCGGATAAAATGTTTGTTTTCATAGTTAGTCCCGGGACTTATTGAACGATGTGTTATACATCTACTGGAACTTCGCGTCATCTTCGTTCAATTATTCTGCTTCCATATTTGCGTTGAATATATGGATATAGCCAATATCTCTTTTAAACGTTTCAAATTCGTGTGAATTACAATAACAATGTTATTATAACATCTTCATCACTAGACTGACTCACTGGGCACGTTTTCTTTTCTATTTCCCGCTTTCTAATAAGGTAATTTGATAAAAAATGCCGTCAGCATGCAGATGGTGTGTGCAAGGTTGGCCAGTAAAGAATCGGTCGACATTTGCTAAATACGTACTGCGCCGGAACCATGCCAACGCGTGAGAGAGCGGGCTAAATCTGCACGAATAATTTTATTGTTGGGTTGGTTACAAACAATCAATGCATAACCTGCAAGTTCACCGTATTATTATTACCGTATTATAAAGTCCGACTTAATAGAAAATTGACCATTTCTATTTTTGCTTCGTTGCTATATAAATTACAATTTCAAGCTTTGTATTAAGTATAAAACTTATGTATTCGTGTATTGTAGTGCCAAGAGTACGCCTGCGCAGCTGGGTGCCAATATTGCATGTGATAACACTTGTTAGTCAAAGAACGCACATATCTAAAAGTTAAAATACTCGTAAATTAATATAAAATAAATCTCAATTGTCATGTTTCTATTTTAACATTTCTGTAAATTTGTATTCTGGATGGCATTCTGGCATAAAATATATTACCTACTCGTATATTTGTATTATGCTGTTAGTTAACTTATCGGTAATTTTCCGTCTTTGAAGTAAGTCCATTTAGTATTAGAGATTACCATTTAATTCATTTAATGATATTGACAGAAATCAAACAACGTTTTCGATAAAATTATTACAAAATAATTATCGCATTACCCTTAAGAAGGGCTTATCGTTATCAGTCCTTGTGAAACCCTTAGTTAAGACTTCAGTCAACTGCCTATATTCCTATAGAGTTGTTGACTCTTCCTTTAAACGAATAAATAATAATAATACAAACAACAATATGCAGGCATATAATATTTATCTATGTGCTTTAATTTTATTTTTTTCGTATGAAGCCAAAGCAAGTGTGCCAAAAGCAAAGAGTAGGAAAGATTATGACGCACACGAAGATGCAAATTTGGATACAGTAAGTGCTGCTGATTGTATTCTTCTTTTTTATAATGAAACTCCAGCTATCATGAGTACATAATTTATCAAATTGTATCTATTTATTTCAAACAATATGTTATTATTAAATTTTATTTGGTTATAAACATTACCTGTTCCTGTTGGGGGACCGCCGTAGGAGTTACCTCTCAGCACCCTACACGTGTCTAACAAGTATGTAAATAGTTTAAAATGGGCCACAACATAACGTCAACAATTTGACAGCGAAAACACAATCCTCTGCCGAGAAGACTGCCATAAACTTTTGAGGCGTCAAAAACTGCAAGATAGAAAGAAACCGCCAATTAACAAGGGCCAGCGCTGCGTTTTAAGCCTTTTAAGGCCCCGTCTTTAAACTACGAGGGGAGGCCGTGCCGTGGAGTAGTACTATATAGGAAGATATTGAAACATTTAATATTTAATCGAAATATTAAAACATTTAATATTAAAAGTTCTATAGATATCTTGATAATTATAAATGAACCCGGTTTTACAGAAATTATACTTAAACTCCCCGAAATAAATACCAACAACGATCGAAACTGCAACAAATTACTATCAATAATTGCAGATTGATTAAAAAAAACAAGTATACAGGCGTTGAAGTATCTATAAATAATATATATCACTATAATTAGTCATTTATTAAACCTTGGCATCCGCCTGTATGAATTTCCCTTCATCTTCAAAAACTATCAACAGTCATATTAAGTAAGTAGGTATATCTCATTCATTGTAGATTCCTTTCTTTTTCTCATAGTTCACCCTCATAAAGAAGTACGGTTACCCGTGCGAGATCCACCGAGTATACACGCAGGATGGATATATATTGGAAGTTCATCGGATACCCAACGGGAGAGACAATAAGACTGAAGGCCCGCGGCCGGTGGTCTTCCTCCAGCACGGACTACTCTCGTCCTCCGCTGAGTGGATACTGATGAAACCAGGGAAAGGATTCGGTTAGTAATTTAATAAATTAGTGGGGATTTGTAATAAGAGAAACGATTGTTCTAGACTTTGTTTAACTCACCGTGCTATACGTGCTATATAAGAGCTTTACGATTTCACTTACTACGATTTTGTTTGTTAAGCAGTTTCGCTTCAAATTGGTGAAAACTGAAGCTATTCCAGGCTGTAACAGTGGGTCAATTACTCAAAATTACGTACGTAGAACTGTTACGATGGTGATAAAAATTCTTTATCAAAGTACTTTAGCGTTATTTAACTGTTTCCATATTACTTATGAAGTAACTACATTAATATGCCCAATTTCTTTTAGCATACATTTTAGCAGAAGCCGGCTACGATGTATGGATGGGAAACGTTCGAGGAAACACCTATTCCCGCCTCCACATTTCCATGAACCCGTCTTACTCCAGCTATTGGCAATTCAGCTGGCACGAGATAGGTTACTATGACCTGCCTGCCATGATAGACTACGTTATTAAAGAAACTGGGGTTCCGAAGATCCAGTACATTGGATTCTCTCAAGGAACCACCGCGTTTTGGGTGATGTCGTCACTAAGGCCGGAGTATAACGACAAAATTATAGCTATGCAGGCTCTAGCTCCAATTGCTTATATTGGGAATGTTAAGAGTCCACTTATTAAGGCTCTTGCGCCGTTTACGAACTCTTTAGAAGTAAGTATTGATTTTGTCTATTCATTATCAGTCTGGATGGTAAGAGCGGAACATCATGTGTCACGCGGAAACTTATGCAGAAGCCATTTTGCTCTTGCTCTATCTAAAAATACAGATTTGTTCTACAGCGGTTATTTGTAATAGATGCCACCTAGCCCTCTTCACTTCGAAAGAGATATACGCATATACATACACTTCCTTTACAACAATAAGTTTATCTATATGGATATGGATAATAAAATAGTGTCTGTATATGAAATATTTTTTGAAAAAAATGTAAATAAAGTACGTCTGATACAGAGCTCAAAACAACATTTTTTTAGAATTTTTGTGTCTGTGTGTCTGTCTGTGTGTCTGTGCGCACCACGCAAAAACCGCTGAACGGATTTCAATGAAACTTGATATAGATATTATAACTTATCTACATATATGTTGGGTTACTTTTTAGAGTACTTCTTATCCATATAAATTATGACGTTCCTACAGGAATCACAAGTTTACGCGAACGAAGTCGCTGGCACCGCTAGGATCTATTAAATTAAATATCAATAGAGGTGAAACCAAACTTATTAGTCAAACACTCCACTGTCCAAACGCATTTGTTTATACACCGACACATGCCAGTCTCAAGTGTTAGTAAAACAATTAATACAATCACATTGTTTGCAAAGAAATTACTTGCCTCAAATCATCACATATTGCTATTATTATCACATGCGATGTTCCTTATATTTATTATAACATAACAGCAATCCACGCAAGCGAATAAATTGAACTTTACATCATTTGAATGAGAAGCTAATACACAGTTACGCGACTCTTTAGGCTCTCATATTCCACAAAAAGTTTCACGTCAGCATGGAAGGTAGCTCATGCCTTTGCCCTTTGCCTAAACAGGAGACCGCACCGACCCGGCCAACTAAAGCCCAATAGCGATCACTTCCCTCCTCTCCAAGGGGATGGTGCGTTTTATAAACACTCAGCTCCTTGGGTACCTAGAGGATCACCAGCTGATTAACGACCGTTTATCTTTTAGCGTATTTAACACACGGCTGAGCTGACGCGATTGAGAGTAGAGGCGAGGCTCTAACTGTTGGCCTAGACGCCTAGAGGCCTAAAGCTTTTAACTGGGTATGGCACAAATCGCTACTTTCCAAGCTATGATCTTTCGGGATACCCGAGGGTTTATGTGAATGGGTTTCCAGTTTCCTGACTGGACGAAGCATCAGAGTCGTTATCGATAGTAGCCGCTGACACCATGTCTATTAATGCTGGCGTCCCGCAGGCTCCGTGCTATCCCCAACTCTGTTCCAAATTGGTGACATACGTTGCTATGCATATGACAGCACTGGGGATGCCTTGTACAGGGGCCGCGCCAACATCCCTCTGATCTAAGTGGAAGAGAGTCGCATCAGGCTTGTGTCTGAAATCGAAGACGCTTTAGATCAAGTCTCGATTTGGGGTTCTCTAAACCTAGTGGATTTCAACCCCAGTAAGACGCAAGTCTGTCATTCACCGCTACAAAACCCCTTTTGTCGTAGCACCTAGCTTTCAGAACATACCTTTTACAAGATCTCGGAGATCATAAGCCGGCGCACCGAATTATCAATTCGACCCATTTGACTCCATACAACGACGTGCTGTTCGAATTGTTGACGATCCCACTCTCACGGGTGGTTTAGAACCCCTCAGCGTTCGGAGAGACGTTGCGTCTCTCTGTGTGTTCTACCGCCTGTACAATGGCGAATGATCTGAAGAATTGTTTAATATAAGTCCCACCTCGGGTTTCTACAACCGCACCTGCCGTCACAGAAGTGTGGTCCATCCGCATATCCTCCATACGGAGGTGTCGCGTACTGTTCGGTCCAAAAATCATTTTATACCGCGAACCCATTGGCTGTGGAACGAACTGCCTGAAGAGGTCTTCACAAGGATTTCACAAGGTCGGTGGCGCTCCCGCATTCCCCCTAGTGTTGCAGTTATCCATGGGCGGCGGTAAGACTTACCATCACGTGTCCGCCTACTTCCATATAAAATAAAAGTTTCAGCAATACACATCACACTATCTAGCCGTCTCTTCAATGTTGAATATAGGCCCTTGCCAATATCTGTCACTATACATGATTTTTCCATCTTGTCTCATCCAGCCACTGCCAGCAATTAAGTCATCAGTCCACGTTGCCGGAGGGCGTCCCACGTTACGTTTCTCGGTTCGTGATCTCCATTTGAGAACTCGTCTACGCCGATGGTTATTGGGAGTAATCTTAGGAGGAATGGGAGTGTAATACTGTGAAAAATTTTTCATTCCATTATATTCCTCTATACTCCTCAACCTCCCCATCCATTTTTCCAAATTCACTCCTACATATTCAAAGGTGAATGACAACGCCAACCGAACTGATGTTGGCATATATCACGTATCGGTGACAGTATCCATTTACCACCAGTATCTTTAGAGAATCTGCTCGTCTGTAACCTTCTTTACCACCCAAATGTTACCTAGATACGCTATAGCGATAAAGCTATAGGTATGCCTTGGGAATACCTATTTCTTTAAACTTTGTGTAACTTTCATTCATTCTATGGTGTGTAATAAAGTGTATTTACTTACTTACTTATTTCTTTTTATAAAAAAAATATAATAATAAGTAAGTGGAAGATGAGCTGACAGTCGCCAATAAATAGTTAATGTTGCTCAAGGACATAATTATGTGACATTTAACAACTTCGAAAACGACGACGTTGACACTCGTAGATTTGAGAATTTTCGGCCACTCTTAAGTTAATCAGTAAAGTAAGTTCCGAATCCAAATTGCCGAATACAAAATCAAATCAATGAAATATCACAACATTTAACTTTAAATCTGGGGCAAACTTACAGACTCGATTGATCAAATTATGAATATGTAAAGCATTGTCATCTCGCTATTAAATTTAAGGCCGTGTCTGTTATCTCAGGCCGCCATGATTGGATTGGTCTATAGATACATTCGCAGTTAGCAGAAGGTCTCTATTTTATAAAATTAAACCAGCAACATGTCGTTTTAGAGAGTAATGAAATTGTTGGGCGCTAATGAATTTTTGCCAAATGGTAAAATAAACGCGTTAGCCGGACAGAAGCTGTGTCAAGAGGAAGCTATCACGCAAGTACTGTGCTCCAATCTACTGTTCCTCATATGTGGGTTCAATGACGAACAAATGAATACTGTAAGTTACGTATTAACACTAGATACGAAATTAATCCCTCATATAGGTACTCATAATTCAGTACTATTATTCTTTGCATTTAAACAAAACATGCTTAAATTTTGTCCTTAGATTCAAGTTGTTTACAAGATTTGGTGAAGACACTTGGTCGTTTTCTTTATTCCGAATTTATCTGTTTAAATAAAAATATGCATATTTTTCTGGAGTAATGGGGAACAAGGATAAGGGAAACTCCTCACACTCTCCACTTGAATGAGCGGGGTAGGATAAAATGAGATTCATAGGTATAATGAAATGAGAGACTTCATTTATCCCATCATATACCCAACTGGATGAGATTTAATGGGATGGGATAGGAAACGAGGTCTAATAAATTTACTGCCTTTACTTTTACTTTAAGTAAAGGCAGTTACTTACTTACTTTACTTTTACCTTGTACCTTTTACCTTTTACCTTTTACTTGTACCTTACTTTTACTTAAATTTACTTTAGTCTACTGCCCAAACACGAACGTATGTGGTTTATTTCACTGCAATTTCATTAATTCATCTTATGTAAACTGATTTAGGCAATTGTTTTTCAGACAATGCTCCCAATAGTAATGGGGCATACGCCTGCTGGCGCGTCAACGAGACAGATCATACACTTCGGCCAAATTTACAATACTAACAAATTCGTTCAATTCGACCATGGCTTGATTGCGAACAAAATAATATACGGCTCGTTCAAACCGCCTCAATATGACCTGAGCAAGATCACAACACCTGTATTCCTTCACTACGCTGACAATGATTGGTTATCAACTCCAGCTGATGTCAGCAAACTGCATAAAGAAATCAAATCAGTCGTTGGCAAATACCGCGTCCCTTTACCCAAATTCAATCACTTGGACTTCGTCTTCGCCATCGATGCAAAGGAATTATTATACGATCGTCTACTAAACATAATGTCTCAGTTTAAAGAAATGAGTTTATCAAATAAATAACATGTAATCAATTAACTTATAAAAATAATATGTATTTCATAAATATGAGCTTTGTGGTCTATCTCTTAAATCCCTTGCCGAAACCTGTAAACAAAAAAATAGTTATTTACGTTTACGAGAATAATAAATTATTCTTAGGTCCAAGTCTACTAGGGGATGCCTGTGTCCTGCAGTGGGGCGTTATAGGTGTGCAGTGGGCGTGGGGCGTTTGTGTCCTGCATATCTGCAGGTCTATTGTTGCTGCCATATAGCTTGGCACAAAAGGGCATTCACCGCCCTCTACCACTATACCAAAAACGCGTAGCCACAGACAATAACGACAAAATAGTATGGAATCGATACGATAACTACGTATCGCTATCGTTCATAGTAGAAAGCTGGTATTATGAAACCTCGAGCCATACGTCGCGCCGCTGTCAATGTTCCTGGACCAACAGCGATTATTGCTATTTGAGGACTTTGAGGGAATCTGAGTAGGTAAGTGTGAATGCCCTTTTGTGCCAAGCTATCTGGCGGCAACTATAGTGAAGAAAGAGGATGATAGTTGGACGATTAGAAGTAACGAGATAGAAGTTCCAGTGTTTGAACCAAATATCATACATAAAATAAAGTTAAGTAGGTATTATGTTACCGCTCGAGGTATGAAGATGAAAAGGACATGTGCGAACTATTATCACTTGGGCGGAAGGACTATGTACAGGAGAAGAAAAAAACGCGGATTTCCTCCTAGGTATAACCTTTTCCAACCCTAAAATAATTAAAAGATGCGGTTATCATGACAAAAGGATACAAAGTAAAGCGAACTTCATTATTAGGTATACGTTAGCTTTAGAACTTGCAAAATTATATAGCAAGAATAAAATTATAATTGTCAAAGAATAAGAAATATATTCTTAAATACCTAAAGTATGAATACTTGTAGAAAATTAATACATACATATAATACATGTATTTGATGATAGAGTGGAAGTGTTAACTTTGGGTTCCAACGGTTGTGCTATTTTTTGTAATATACATACATACTTTAGATAATTGGCGAAGATATCCGTTACTGTTAAGGATTTCAAAGACATTTCTATACGTACGCCATCTGTTGTATAAGTACAGAGTCATTTAAAAATAACTTTGAAACCATCACTTTAAAAATCACTTACAAAATCTGAAACGGAGCTAGTAGAATACGTTAACACGGTGGAACACGATGGCACAGAATTGCTTGCGTTGACTCTATGGAAGGATGCTTTTATATGTGAATTCTTTGAGCTCCCATCTTTGATTATATTTAATTCTCGTTTCACAATCGCACCGAAAGTGCTTTGTACTGTATAATAAACATGACAAACATATATAATAAAGTCGCAGGGTAATATTATCACACATATAGTGAGCAATGTAAATTAAAGCCTATACATATTGACCTTTATTTAACAAAACGACAGGGTCTTCCTCAGCACAGCTCGACCTATTTACTTTCAAATCGTTAGGAATGCATTCATTAGTTTTATGTAACACGTGTAAAACGGATACATGTTTGAAACTCTGCAACAAGATTGTATATTTAAATTTTATATAATACCGCGTCAAACTAAAAACTTGTAACAAGTTCCCACGGAAATGTATTTATATCATTTATAAAGTAAAATAAAAATAAAGCAAAACGTTATGGACTCGCTGATGAAACGTGCCTGATGTTCGCAGTTCCTTAATGTTATTATCATTTCAGAATCAATGCCCATCGCTCGATTACTTTCACTTTCTTCCTCAGAACATTCAAATGGCTTCGGTATAATGGATGTAACATCACGATTATCAGTTCCACGTGGAGAAACATACAGAGATTTCGTTTTGAAAGGACAATTATTGTACACATTTTGAAGTTCAATTTTTAATGATTTATTCTCCTTTTGCAGTCTCTCCATTTCGTCCTTTTGTATATTGAATCGGTGTTGTAGGTGATTCAAATTAGTTTTGTAAGTTTTTATTTCTTCCATTACTGCGTCTTTATCACATGAATTGCAAGAAAAATCAGCCATTTTAATTTTGACTAAAGTACTTTTACTTATTTTCTTTTGAGTTGACACCTGTCTATTGGCGCTTGTACTAGAGCAGTCAGTATATGTAGATTGATTTTTATATGATTTCACAGACTTTTTTGGATTTCTAATCCTCAAGACCCCATTTGTTTTACAACCGTCTTCCTCTCTATGTTGTTTAAAAATGTGAGTTGGTGGTTTCTCCTTTCCATGATGATTTCTGTTTTCATTCATATGACTCTTTTGATTAATAATAAGCCCTTGAGTTGCTTTTGGATATACTTTTTTAATCAGTTGAGCCTGATCTACAATATCTTTCTGCCAAATTGATGCCAATGTGCGGACACTCTCAGCGTAAATACTGTTGTTGTTACTCTTAAGTTCTTCGATTTTTGAAAGATTAATATTGAATATTTTTTCGAGTATTATTTTCCAAAACATTTTAATACTCTTCAAGGCATCCAAGCATCTCTCGCAAGGCCAATGGCCTGTTTCAAATTCTTCCTGGAAAAATTAAGATCACGGAGATGATTAAATAGATTTAAAAAACAAGGGAAATTGAATAGTTAATTACAAACCTCTTCAAAATATTTTTCAAAATGTTCGTCGTCTTTGAAACATTCTCGCATGGCTTGACAAGATGTACAGATGCTTTCAAGTAGGACCTTCGATTTGCAATCCGGATGGCAACGAGGCGTGATCTTAAAGACAGGTCATTATTAACATCTACTGACGACTACAGAAACGTGTACCTATAACGAATATCAGTAACATTTTTTTTACCTTTCCACGATTCCTATATGTCATTATTTTTAAGAACCCGCAGAGTGTGGAAATAGGTATGACACAAATTGGCATGTCGTTCTTCATCCATTCCCTTAAATGACGTTCACGAACCTCAACATCATGACTCCAGGCCCTGACGTCGGTACAAGACTCATAAGATTTGATTTTACCCTCGTTACGCGCCAAAAGTCGTAGATTGTTTGAACCCGTGTGATTCATCGATTTCTTTCATTAAATTAATTTCGTAGTTTCGTCCATTTATAATAGATGATGATGCACACGAAATTTTGACATCACATTTAATAAGTACAGCTTAATCTGACAAAGCCGTGTCATGCCTCATGTGTCATAGTGTCATGTTTTATTTTGTATGTAAAATAAAATGATTTTAAAAGGATACGAACATAGCAAAAAGTATTGCTTTAATCGGAGTTCTAACAAAATAAGCAACGTGTATTGTACGTGTACCATGTACATCTTGGTACATAAATATTTATATGACGTCGATCTTCTTTGTATATATGCCTGCTTGTTTCCGGTAGTTTCACTATCTAATGTATAATTTTCATATAATTAGTAATGAAATTAGCAGTAAATATGTTTACAAAATTAATTTTAAGTAAATTAAAAAATAAGTTTTTGATAATTTTATGTATAACTAGCGACCCGCCCTCACTTCGCTTCGGTTTATTAAATTTAAAACAATCGGAATAAAATATTTTCCTGCGGTAAAATGGAGCCTATATTTTAAGTTAAACCTCTAGCAATACATCGGTGAAAACTGCATTCAATTCCATGCAGCAGTTTTTGCGTGATGCGTGTACAAACATACAGGCAGACAGACAGACAACAAAATTTCTAAAAACTGTTGTAATGGCTTCTGTTGCTCTAATAAAGACCCCCATATTAGTTTTTTTTCAATATCTATAGTGTACAGACATCGGCCTGTTACAATTTTATTATATGTATAGATCATATTTTATTTCTGTTACTTGGATCAGTTTTGACAATTACTTTTGTCACAAGGAATTATCCATCTCTGTATTTTGATTGTTCGATGACCATATAAGCCACTTCGTAATACATTTATTCGCAGCCATCTCACACCCTCCTCACGAGGGGTGGAGTTCTGCTACTGGGCTGTGCGCCCACCGACGGAAGTTCCTCCACGGTCCGCTACTGCAGGCAGAACCCCGAGGTGGTTTCCCAGTTGGACTGCCGCTGGTGAGTCCTGTTTCTTCACGCCGCCCGCGTGATCAAGCCCACCGGGTGGATTCCGCGTGTCGCTTGTGAAGCGACCCGGCGCGGGCGGCGACTTCAATAAATCATATCAATAATACATTTATTTATGGAGACTCCGCTCTTTTATTAGTTGAAAACGTGTGCAATTTAACAGTTGATTCTGGCTAGTGTTGTTAAAACGAGCGCTGAACCCTTCAGCGACCGATCGCTGGCTCGCAATGTTAGTGCTGTGAACCTTAATCGTTTTAGACTCGAGCTTTTAAGGGTTTAAGTCTTTAAAGTTCATTAGCGCTCACTTCGCGCTGGAGCGACGAGCGTCAACGCTTGTTTTTACAACACTAGTTCTGACTCTCTAGCTTATGGTGAATGCGGTAAGGATTGAATTCACTGTTACATAGGTACTCTTTATTCTTTTTAATACACTGGCTATAAATACCTATACTTAGTATTCGAAAAATGACATTCCATTTTACACCAAGTTCACACCGCCATCCACATTGATTTCTGATGACAGTTTAAAATAATTGATATTTTCATTTATTTACATTTTACATACCCTAAGCTATAAAACAATATAATATTTTAAAAATCTTATCGTTATGTTTAAAATGGGTGACGAAGTCAACTAACAACTTTTTATATACACATATATATTTAGAAAAATCTTATTTATCGTAAGTAGACAAGACTTAGTTTCAACATGTCCTTCATAACGAAAAGGGAGCGTGTGTTTAATGAATATGACCTTTTGGACTTGCCATCGAGGAACGAAGGGAAACTTAAAGCCTACGCATCATGTACGGATGCGAGAGCTTGGTCCCACTTCAACTCGGACAAGACTGAACATTTGGTTGACATAATAAAGCGAAACAACGAGATATGCCGACCTAAGTACATACCGACGGCCGTGATAATTGACACTTTGATGGTAGCAAAGAATGCCGAGATTGGGCGTCTGAAAAGTAATATTGACATGTTCGAGCAAATGTTAGCTGCGTATGACGAACTCGATCTCACATGCGAGCAGAAATGCGAAATTGCAGATGCTGTAAGCTATTTATTATAATAATCTAATTAAATTAATAGAATGTGTAGACTGTGGGTTCCGTGTTTAGAGATAGACAACGCAAGTTTGTGAAATTGTGTGGAAACCAAGCGTGTCACGTCACGAGTAAATTGTAATGATGGAAAACTACCCACCGATTAAACTAAACATCACCCTTGACTCCTTTAGACAAACTTTTACAATGGATTATAGCGCAATTAGGCACTTTTGTGTTTTGTAACAACGACTTACTAGCGACACGAGCTGCTCGAGGTGTAGGAGTTTAGTGCCAACTTAGGGTACGTAACGACGGACAGCTTGCGTTATCTATCCCTCTATATCTATCGTCACCATACCATACCACCAGCCTATGCCTCTCCATTGCCGGATACAAACCTTTCCCAAGGCTCGCCACCACACACGATCCGGCTCTTCTCATCAAATCTGTACCGGCGAACATTTTCAAGACGTCCATGTCGCCGGAATGTGTCCCATAATGTGCTTCCCGGTACGTGATCTCCATTCTAGGACTCATTTTCCGCATCGGTTATCGGTCCCGCATGCTACTTTAGCATGTTGATTCTACGAGCTATGTCGGTGGCTTTAATTCTTTGGCAACAATGACGTATGAATTGTGAAGCATATTTTCGCCAAAGCTCTTGATCCCGTGCTGTATCGTCTGTATCATCAACCTCACAACCCTTTAAACACTAAGAACTTCTAATCACTAGTACAATAGTAGCTTTATACAGCGTTTGAGTTTCTCAAACAACTGGCAGTCCTGAAGTATTCATAATTGGCGAATAACTAGGTTACTCTACTTATTGAATATCACGAACGTTTTTCTTTTATTATTGCAGATATAAGATTTTATTTATGGAAAAAAGGCGGCAGACGAGCTGACAGTTCACCTGATGGTAAATGGATACTGTCACCCATGAACATCCACGATACATGCCAACATCAGTCCAGGCGTTGCCAAAACGTTGGCACGTTCTCTGGATGTGCTGTTTTTGGATATTTAGAGAAATGGATTTAGAGGAAGAGTTGGGAAAATGGGGTGGGGTACGATGGGAATGTACATATTAATTAATAAATGCGCAGGTGAACTGTCTGTCTCTCTGAACGCGCGTCTAGCAAAAACCGATAGACGGATTTTAATTAAGTTTGGCATAATTATAGATTATGTACCTAGACAATATATAGGGCACTTTTCCCACGAGAATCACTAAAGTTGACGTGAATAATGGAACACGGGCAACACTAGTTATTTTACGCTAACAGTGCACGCGACTTTGTGCACGGAGATGTTATTTTAAAATTTCTAACCACCGATATGTGACAAAATGGTGTGACCACGGGTAATAGGTGATATACCGTAATCATACCGGTGTGACCACGAGTAACAGGTGTTATACCGTAGCCACATCGGTGTGACCACGAGTAATGGGTGTTATACCGTAGTCACACCGGTGTGACCGCGAGTAACAGGTGTTATATCGTAACCACACCGGTGTGACAAAATGGTGTGACCACGAGTCCAAAGTGATTTTTACACTGCACAAATTATGACTTATCTTATCATACTTTAATGACATAATTACGGTTCACAGCACGCAGCTATTAAGTCAGCGAATAAGCAACTAGATGAACTTGTAAGTATAGTCTCAGAATAAATTTAATTTTAAAATTGTTTATAGTTGTTAAATTTTTAACATTGATATCATTTCAGTGCCTGAATTTGGACATATCCGGCTTTACCGAGGTACATAAGATACAAGTGATACCTACCTATATAAATATAATTATGTAGGTACCATAACAATTCTCCTTGCGAATTATATTAAAACAAATTTTATTTTTACAGGGCTCGGAGACTTTTGAGGTATTGATAACATTTTTTAATTTTCTTCAACATTCATTTGGCTCAGGTTCATGAGGTCCAATGTGTCATAATGTCCACTGTACCATAATGACCAATTCACTAAATCATCCAGTCCCAAAATGTCTAGTGTCCTAAAATGTACAGTGTTTCAAAATGACTAAAATACATTACTAGACTTACATCACATGTAAGTAATATACATAGTTACATGACTAATTAATTAATGACATGGACTTTATAAACCTGAGCGATTCACTTCTACAAATTACAAAGTCTACTTGTACGACAATTTATGGAAATGGAAGGAAATACTAATATTTGTTATTTAGTCTGGCTATCGAAATGTGACAAAAACTGCAAATTTGAAAAATGTGAGGTGTTATTTTATTATTGTGATTATAGTGAGTGTATTTAGGACAAAATAAAAAACTATATTCATTATTTCAAAAAATATTAACATTTCTAATTCAGTTTCTGTTATGTTATACCCTAGTTCATACCTAATTAACAATTTTCAACAATGTTAACATTTATTATGTTAAACCCACAATCAGTAGATACAAAAGAAACAGTAACAAAAGAGAAAATCTTTATTTTAAGCCGGCTGTAGACTCATGCCGTGAAGCCTCACGAATAGCAGCGAACGCGAGTGTGGATAGTTTTTGCGGACTTCCTGCGTGTTCCGTCGCAGTCTGTAATCTGTGTCCGCATCAAAGGGTTGGAATGTGTGAACGACTGTAAGCAATAGTGAGTTTAGAGAGATATTCTCGGAGAATCCAGGTTCACGTTTTGAATTCTCGCTGTGAATTCACGGTGTGAGTCTAGAGCCGGTTTTACACTACATATTCAATTGACAATTCAAAGATGTTGCCATAACTTTTTTTTTTTTTAATATACTAGTTGGCGGACGAGCAAGCGGTCCCACGTGATGGTAAGTGTTACCGCCGCCGATGGACACCTGCAACACTAGAGGGTATGCGGGCGCGCCGCCGATCTTGCAAAATCCTATTCACAGCTCTCTTGAAGAACCCCATATCGTAGCTAAAATTAATGAAGAAATTAAAGAATTTAAATTAAATTAATTTTACCCCATTAAAGAATTCCGAATATATCGTTGTGCCATGTTTCAATTACGTGGGTAAATTAGATAAACTCTTTATTGTACATAAATACATGTTGCAAAAAGACAATTTAAATATAGTAACATGAAAAGAAAAATAGCCTTATCGCTAAAGCGATCTCTTTCTAGAAACCTTTGGGTGATAAGGAGAAAACAGATACATATTACATAACAATATCTCGTTACAATATCAAAAATAGGTAGATGGTGAAATTTTACATAATATCAAATGACATATCTAATATAATTTAATAATAATAATATTTTATACATGCACACTTAATTATGATGAATACAATACATAGATGCATACATAGATACATAAATATATTCATACATACACACAAATATACATACATACATAATATGGCAAATGGAAGGAAAAAAAAGAATTTAAACAAAGTGAGTACAGAACAAAGTAAAGAACTATGTAGATAAACCAGTACTGAAAGAAAGATAAAAATTACAAAGTCGGATAATGCTCCTTGACTTGGCTCTTAGAACTATTTAATGTTTGAGCGCGTCCTATAGTTAGATAGCGCATTCCATAATAATCGGACAGCTTTCACAGTGAAAGATTATGAATAAAAAGTAGAAAAGCGGGTAGGAATTTGAAGGAGAAGATTTTCTGAAGAACGAAGCTTAAAAGGATGACAGGAAATATAGTGAAAGCGTTGCTTTAAGTATCCAGGTGTCAATGGGTTGAAAAGTACACTGTAGAGGAAGGAGAGTATGCACATTTTGACGGCGACGAACTGGAAGCCACTTGAGCTATTGACGAAATTGGGATCATATTTCCGTAATCCAAATATGAACGGTATACAGGTTTTGAAGGCGCTCAAGTTTATTAAGTTTTTCTTCTGTCAAATCCAGATAGCACACGTCTCCATAGTCAAGTATAGGTTGGAGTAAACTTTGAGCCAATGTTACCCTGGTGACTTGGGGAAGAAAGTTTCGAAGCTGTTTTAAGGAACCTGCAGCCGCAAACATCCTCCTGCTAACCTGCGCTATTTGTGGACCCCATGGCATGATGCTATCTAAATGTAAACCCAAATTTCTTACCTCATTGCGATACGGAACCTGCACACCATTGAAAACAACAGACGGATAATTCTCACCACTAAAACCGCTTTGGGTTTTAATAGGATTAACTTTTAAGCCAAAGGAGTTACTCCATACCGCAGAATAGGTAATTGTGTTGCTTATACAGGTAGTTTTTTTTAACTAGAATAATATAAAAACTAACTAAAACCTATTTTTATATTTTTTAGACTGGAAAATCAAGAGGCGATGAGGTAATAAATATGATTTGTTACTTAATTAAATTTATCATAATCTGCAAAACATTTCAGTCCCCAAGTATTTATTCGCTATCTTAGTAGTTTATGTCCGTCTTTACATTGGATCCAATGAATCCTTTACATTGGATTCACGAATTCACGGATTACATTGGATGCAAGAAATTTGAGTGTTATTTAATATTTGAATGTTTAATTGTATTTTAATACTCTTATTTATTTCAGCTGAGTAAATATAAAAGTGATGGATCAGATTTGGAGGTAAATATTTTTATACATTAGACTTTCGTAGGTACTTGATAATACTGATCGATTATTGTATTCGTGCTAGCCTAAACAAATGAAAACAAAAAAAACTAAAAAAAGCTTTGTTAACAAAAGCGAAATTATTAACGAACACGGGATTCATTAGTAATTTCCAGTTGGACAAACATTTGTTTATAAAGACAAATCTTATTCAGAATTTGGATATTATGTGTTACTTTGTGTCTATATCCACATATTTCATCTATATTTCAGTTATGCTATTGAGTGTGCTATAGAAGCCTCATAACCCATCTCATTTTTGTATCAGTCTACACTGTCCCACTGCAAGGCACGGGCCTCACTTTAGTAGTTTGGGGGGTTTAGGACCGCAATCCACCACACGGGCTCAGTGCGGATTAGTCGATCACATCCTCCAGATTGTTTTTAATTTCTGGAGCATGAAAGTTTCCTCACGTTGTCTTCCCTCACCGCGGGGCTAGTGACATTTTTTTAAAATCCGCACTTAAGTGGAAGGGCCGAGGATTTGAACTCACGATCACTCGAATGTGAGTTGAGTATAGCTAGCTAGACCCTAGGCAAACACCGCTATCACCCACCTCTTACCTATAACCACACATTTATGTTGTTTCAGGCAGAAAAATACAAAGGAAATGATGTAAGGAGGTATTTTATTTACATATTTAGGTAAGTTTTAATCGGATTATTCAATTGTATCTAATATTTTACAGACTGGTAAACAGGGCGACGAATCAAGTATGGTATGATGCAGTTTTATAATATTTTGAAATTATTTGCAACCATCAAATAATCAAATAATAATATATTAATTACAGTGGTCTGATCGGGAGCGAACTTCAATTTCAACAGCAGATACGAAAAGTCAAACAGAGATAGCCAGAAAATGCGATGTGTGCATTTGTAAGTTGATAAGTTGAAGGGGAATTATCCTTATTTAAAGTAAATCGTGTGCGGTGTGGCTTCTGCCGACTATAGAGTACCACCATCCCTTCCCTTCCGGTGGGTGTCGTAAAAGGCGACCAAGGAATAACAAAGCGGCTACCACAAGCCCTGAGGAACTACACCACCTCTAAAAGAGTGGAATCCTCAATGCGCTACCTACTTTTTATACTTTTTTACCTACCTACCTACTATTGAGCTTTTTGTATAGATTCAGAAAAGGGGTTGGAAAAATAGGAAGGAAATGTAACGGGACGAGGAGTTTTCCTCCTCACATTACACCTCCCAATCCTCTTTGAGGGTATAAAGTGGGGTGTAAACTTTTGTTTTGTTCTTATTATGAACATAATAATTGTTATATAAACGGGTTACTCACGTTTTATTATTTATTTATTGTAGCTGATATTTCGATTCAGTTACACGAACCGTGGTCGCGGCGAGACTGCGGTGGCGCGTGAAGGTGTTGTTGCTCATCGCATAGGTAGTAGGCGCGATTGGTAAGTGATGTGACAACAGACGCCAAGTGTTTTGGGTGGTCGTGCACGCCGTGCAGGTATCTATCAGTGTGCGTTGGCTTTCGATATACTGCGTGACACAACGCTCCATCTTGACGAACATGTACCTCCACATCCAGGAACGGGATAGTTTTATTGGACCTAACTTCGTATGTAAACTTCATTTTTCTGTGGACAGAATTTAAATGTTCTACGTACTGGTCAACCTGCCCTTGACCTCCTCGTACAATACCGTACCGACATCCAAGTGTGCAAGGAAATTAATCAACAAAAGCAGGTTCAGTGTGGGTAGATGAATCAAAAACGAACACGACGGAGGGTAGACAGATTTGTCTGTCAACAGCAACAACACCTTCACGGGCCACCGCTTTTTCGTGGCGACCACGGTTCGTGTAACTGGGCCGAAATATCGGCCGTATTAAATAAATAAGTAATAACCCGTTTAAATAGCAATTATTATGCTTTTAGCTGCCCATGATCCAAGAATTGAAGAAATGCAAGAAGTAATTATCACTAAGGATGCAAAATTAAACGCTATGCAGAATACTATTGCAGTGAGTCTACTCAATCTAATCATTTTATAAAAATATATTTATGTATTATATATAAGCTCGCTGTGCTGAACAGAGCGAAGCGGTACTTCACCCCTGGGCAACTCCTTATGCTTTACAAAGCTCAAGTAAGGCCCCATGTGGAGTATTGCTCTCATCTGGGCCGGCGCACCGAAATACCAACTGGACCCATTTGACTCCATCCAACGACGTGCTGTTCGTATTGTCGACGATCCCACTCTCACGGGCGGTTTAGAACCTCTCAGCATTCGGAGAGACGTTGCGTATCTCTGTGTGTTCTACCGCCTGTATAATGGGGAATGCTCTGAAGAACTGTTTAATACAATTCCCACCTCGGGTTTCTACAACCGCACCTCCCGTCACAGAAGTGCGGTCCATCCGCATTTCCTCGATGTGGAGGTGTCGCGCACTGTTCGCTCCAAAAATTATTTTATACCGCGAACCCGTAGGCTGTGGAACGAACTGCCTCAAGAGGTCTTTCTATTAAGCTACGATATGGGGTTCTTCAAGAGAGCTGTGAATAGGATTTTGCAAGGTCGGCGGCGCGCCCGCATACCCTCTGGTGTTGCAGGTGTCCATGGGCGGCGGTAACACTTGCCATCACGTGGGACCACTTGCTCGTCCGCCCACTAGTCTATTAAAAAAAAATGTATTAAACTGTGTCGTATATATGCGTCAATTAGGTACACGTCATATGATGCTTGGATACAAATTTTTATCAATAACTACATTAAAGGAATTATGATTAGACGTAATTAAAAACTTGCTTACGTTAATTCAAACCTATTTGTATATTTTAGGTAATGGAGAATGATGTCTGTGAGCCTTATTGTGTCTATGCTCATATATATACGGCCTTGGAAAAAATATTCGGCATACTATGTCAAAATGAAAAATACAGGCAGTATCTAAATCTCTTGGTCAGTACAGTAACATATGTATATATCAAATATTTTATAGTAGAGTAGAGACTCGATTAACCGGACAAATTGCTGTTGTATGTAAGTCATTCGGATAATCGAAAATCCGAATATTGAATTTGTAGGAAAATTAATTTATAGGGAAACAGCTTATAGATAAATACTGTTTGGTATTTATTTCAAAAGAGCGAAAACATTCAACTTTGAAAATAAACAAAAGCGCATTCTTATAACAGTTCATTTTTCGGTTTCTTCATCGCTTTTGGATAGCTATTCACTATCGAATTTGCACGTATGTATATTTGAAAACATAAATAGTTAAATGAGCAACAGAACATACTGGATGGCAGCAAATTTAAAGGTGGGTTTAATTTAGGTTTAATAGGAATACAAATAAATAGTACCGCGAAGCGACTCCGTCGATTTGGTGTTGACGTTCTTTATTTATAATTAGTAAATGAATTTACTTATTTTATTTAAAAATAGGTTATTTTGTCGATTATGATTTGCTGCTCAATTAGTATCTTTTTGCTTGTTTGAATACCAGCCATTTGACAATATAATCGGTGCTCTTCTTGATATCTGATATTGTAAATAGATTATTTTTGGTTGGCAGGATAATCGCGACTCCGTATGAAGTTCAGATAATCGAGTCTCCACTGTAAACACTTGTAAATACTGTAATATTTGTATGTAAAATGTTTTATCAGCCATGATTTTTTTTACAGACCGCAGGCAGAGATATTCGCAACATCGACATCAAAGGCAAAATTCTCTATAAAATGAAGATTTTAGAGAAATTTAGTCTAGCCCTAATAGCTCCATGTTCTCAAGATACGACTAGTAATAACTGTTCTTGCTACCGCGTAGGAACAACATTAACATTTACATCGGGAGTACCTAAGAAAGCAAGTCTAGACAGTAAAAGAGCACAACTTGTTGCAAATATTATGGAACAAGATGACATAAAAGAAATTCTCAGCCACGAAAGTGTTTCTGTTAACACTGACGATGATCAAACTGATGAAATTATTAGTATAGGTAATTATAATATAAATGAAGAAAATTTAAAGCGCTTAAAGGAGTTGCAAGTAGACTACGACGAACTGATGACATTTTATGAGAACTTAAAACATGAAAAATCCTGCTTGCAAGTCAGATGCCATAGATACAATGAGCTAGAAAGTGAAGTAGAATGTTTAAGGTGTCAGGTACGAGAGTATAATTTGCTTTGGAATGAGAAGGAGCACTACAGGAAGCGCTCAGAAGACCTTGATGATTTAAAAAAGCAATATTATGTGCTTTCTGAAGAAACCTTAAATCTCGAAACGCAACTTAAAGCAGAGTCCGAAATTAAAGAAATGAAGTCTAACACATTGGATAAGTTAAGGAATGAAAACATTGCGCTAGAGAAAGAATTAAATGAAGTTTCTATCAATTTTGAAAAGGAGAAAAATATTTTGCAATGTAAGCTGAAAGAAACCGAGTGTAAATTGATGTGCCAAGAAGAACAAATCAAAAGTTTATACACTCAAATAGACCGACTACTCGAACAAGATCAGAACAAAGTTAATAAACACGCAATTAGCGCTTAAACATTTTTACTATTATTATTTTTTTATTTATTTGTCCTTTTTTTACAGCCGACAATAGAAGATACACACACATCTTTAATGTTGATTGATGAAAACGAATCATTAAAAGAGCAAATACAGAATTTAAAAGACACAATACTCGAGATTGAAGAGGAAAAGCAGCAGTTACAAAATGATTATCAAGATAGGCTTAACCTGATCAATGAGTTGAAAATGAATATCGAAGACTGGAAAAGTTAGCGCAACTTTGATAATAATATTATCTGAAGTAATATTTGTGCAACATTATTACATTACAGAATATAACATAGGGTTATTATTTAATTCAGTGATACGAAAAGTAGCTTAACATTAACTTTTCTTCTTTTGTTATAAGGTACATACGACACAGCGCTTCAACGTAATCAATATCTAGAAAAGTATACAGAAAACATTAATGACGACATGAACAGATTACAAATAGGTATTAAAGAGAAAACTACTGCAATAGATAATTTAATGAACGTGATCAGCAACAAGTCACAAGAAGTCAACAAGTTACAAAATGAAGTAGAGAGAAGAACTAATGAAAGTAGAACACTATTACTTCAACTACATGAAATTCGACAATTATATGATGGTGAAGTATTGTCATTAGAAAACGAGAAGCAAGAAGCAGTAAATTCGTTGCAACTAGCAAAACAACAGAGCGAAGAATTGCTTTTAAAACAGGGCGAAATGTCGAAATCCATTGAAGAACGAGAAAAGGATTATAAAAAAATCAACGATAAGCTTATAAATGCAAATGAGGAAAATGAAAAACTTCAACTCAATTTAATAAGCGCAGAAAACAAGAGTTCAGCTCTACTTGAACAAATACAAAAACTACGGGAAGAAAACCACTTGGCTCATAATAAAATTAATAGGTTACAAGATGAAAATATTGAGTACCTAAAAGTCGTGGAATCATTAAGGAGAGAAAGCAAAATACTTCAAGATGAACTAAATGAGATGTCAAATCAATTAAAGATTATTAAAGAAATGAATGAGAAATTAATTAATAAAAATAAAAATCTTGATGATGAGTTGAAAAACAAGTCATACGAACTATATAGCGCAATGGATTCAGTGGAGTTGACTAAAAAGGAAAGTAAAGAATTATTAGAAAAAGTACAAAAAGGTGAAAGTGTAAAAGATGATTACATAAAACTAAGCAGTACCTATCGGGAGCTAGTAAACGGAAATGAAGATTTACGTAAACACTTAGCAAACATGAAATTGGAAAACGATCAATTAAAACAAAAATCTGATAAAGTTGTAGACTTCCAACAGCGATTAGATAATTTAACGAAAACTTATGATGATTTATTAGCAGAAAAGAATATTCTGCAACGTGATTTTGACAATAAAACCGAAGAAATCAATAATTTATATAATGCGTTGGAATTAAAAATTGAAGAAAATAGGGATTTATGTAAACAAATTAATAACTTACAGCTTCAACAAGACGCGGCAAATAAAAATATATCGCTTTTACAAAATGAAAACTCTGTTAGTAAAGTAAACTTAGCTGCAGTTAAAAAAGAAAGTTTGGAAATTATAAGACAACTAAAACATAACGAAAATATACAAAATGAATATCTTCGACTAAAAGAAACTCATGACCAAATCCTGTTAGAAAAGGAGAGACTGCAGAAACAATTGAACAGTCAGTTAGCAGATTTGCAACGAATCGAAAGAGAAAATTGTGATTTAAACCGTCAAAGTCAGGATTTATTAAAACATAACGAAAATTTAGAAACAGACTTAATAAATACAAAAAAAGAGGTTAGATAATTTATAATACATTCCACCGTTCTATCCACCCTGAGCATCTGCGATACATGCCTTTGTTTACACTTACCGACTACACATACACACCGTCCCCGCCGGCGGAGACGAGGAGCTCCGCATCGATATCCGGTCGAAAACAACCCATACATTTTTTTACACTAATAAAATAATTATGTATCAGGCTTTTTGGACCTAATAACACAGTCAACGTGTTAACTAAATATATGTGAGCTTATAAGTAAAAAAGCATCAGCATAATCATAAATTAAAGGCAGATAGGTTATTATAAGTTGTCTGACCATAAAAGATTAGGTCGGGGAAAAGGTTTCTTCGTATTTTTTAGACAAATTCAAGACATTTTTTTAAAAGTTTAATTACTTTTAATTATAATATATATGTGCCGTTTTGTTCTTTAACTTGTTGCCATCTTGTAGGTAGTGACATGATCCCGTTGCTGTAGAAATTTTGTGATTTTTGGTCAAAAAATTGCGACAAGTAGTTTTGACAGTCCTCTCTTGATGTTAACCTTACACTACCTAAAGAATTCTGAAGAGACCGAAACAAGTAGAAATCTGAGGGCGCAAAGTCAGGGCTATATGGTGGGTGAATCAACACTTCCCAATTTTTGCTGAGTGGCCAAAGATGTGTGTGGTCTGGCGTTATCATGATCAATCCGTTGATCAATTCCGGGCGTTTTTTGCCAATTTCCTGCTTTAGTCTCATCAGCTGTTGGCAGTAGAGATCCGAATCGATGGTTTTTCCCGGCGGTAAAAGCTCATAATGAACGATGTTCTTCCGATTCCACCTTAAACACAACATCACCTTATTGCGCGTTAATCCTGGTTTCGCCACAGTCTGTGGAGCTTGGCCGCACTTAGACCATGATCTTTTCTACACGTTCTTGTCGTAAGTGATCCACTTCTAATCACCAGTGATCAATCTTTTGAAAAACGGTTCGGTTTCATTGCGTTTTAATAGAGAATCGTAAACGAGAACACGGTTCATTTGGTTTCTTTCAGTGAGCTCGTGTGGTACCCAAATATCGAGCTTTTTTGTGAATCCAAACTTTTTCAAATGAGTCAAAACTGTTTTGTCAAAACTACTTATATGCCGATCTTGCTGCACCTTTCACAAATTACTGCATTTTCACTGACACTGCATTAGGTCCATAAAAGGCACAAATTTTTCCCTTTTATGTAATAAAACTTTAAAATGAATTTCTTCGTTAGATTCACTCATTTTCTTGGACAGAAAATGGCGGGAAACAGTTTTTCATTTTTTTATTTCTTTTTTTTAAATGTTACCTTTTTAATGGTATCATAAGCAGCCAGGTACAAACAGTACAATCAAAGATATTGGATCACAACTTCATACATACAAAATACGAAAAGACTTTCTCCCCGACCTATTATTAATATGGTTAAATAAAGAAATAGGTTATAAAAGTTTAAAAATCAGATGTTTACACAGATAAGTTTCGATAAAATCCAATTTAAAGAATTATATTAAGAAAATACATTTCTAAGAAACTTAGTAAATTTCGCTTTTAGCATTTGTACATTTCCCCTAAAATTTAAAGAATATGCTGACATACAACACGGAAGATATGAAATATAGGTATCTACTTATATGAAAATATGAAACCAACCAAACCTTTTATTTAATTAGGTTAACTATGTCCAATTCCTTTAATGTCTAATCAGTCCATTACGTCCAGTTTTCCGAACGTTCAATTCTCCGAAAGTTCAATTTTCCGAACGTCCATTCCTTAAATAGCAATTTACCTAAATAAAAAATTAACACCATATCTATATACACAGATGATGTCAAACAGATGATCGCATTATTTCAAGTTGATTAAATATTGACGTACAAACAATACGTATAATAACATTTGAGATCTTCGCGTTTTTCGCACATATTTATCTATTTAAACGGGTCTTAACGGGACTTAATGTTTACCTTATTTATTTTAATCGACGTTTCGGTTGAGTTGCATCAACCATGGTCACTAGTTAACTAAAGAAGCGGGTAGTCCACGTCGAGAGTTGCGAACACTTTCATCAACTACCCGCATCTGATCTTTATAGTGCGGAAAGTTGCGGCACAGAACACTCACAATATCAGGAGTAGCAAAATCGGGAGCTTTAGTTTTATTAAATTTATTAATCACTGAATTATATTCTATCCATATCGAAAACAATTTACATCCATCTTCTCGATTGAAATTTCAATGTTTTTTTGATTTCAATTCTTCACGCATAATCTTGGATGGCGGCGATCAGTGGAGAGGATTTTTGGACTATGGAGTTCTATCCAGTGAGTCAAGTAAAATAAATAAGGTAAATATTCGCGTTAAGAGCCGTTTATATAGATAAATAAACCCTTTGTATGTTCTTATTAAAATGGACATTCACTGAATGGACATTTAGGGAATTGGGTGTTCGGGAAATAGGACATTCAAGGAATGAATGTTCTGGGAACAGGACGTAACGGATCGACTGTCCAGTCGGAGTCGGACAATTGGACTTAGTGACCTAAACGCTTTTATTCAGTGTGTAAAATTGTGTGGGTTCAAAATAACATGCAGATATATTGTGATATAAAACTCTTAATAAGTGACAATAGATCTTTAATCTAATAAAATCCTAAAATGTTATATATCATATTTGGCACTTTGTTCCTATTTGTTCTGAAGCCCACATATTTTTAAACATTGATCGCAAGTTGAGGAGATGTTATATGTAAGGAATCAAAAAGGTATTATAATAATGCTGGTGGTAGAATAAAACACTTTTATTGATTACCATATGACTTGATAGTAAATTCTTTTACTAACTGAGGCAAAGACATTTTAAGAACAGAGGACGAGCATGATAAGGCCCCTTTACCGTTGACTTGATCCCTAAGTAGATACGCCAGGGAGTTTTATTCGGACACGTTTTATGTTTTTAGATAATGAGCCAGTCGATAAAACAGAATGCTTATGCAGATATTCTTAAGGAAATAGAAGCGATGAAAAAAGAAAAAGAGTCCAATCTCAACAAAATAAGGAGGCTTTCGGATAGATTAGATGAATCGGTATTTTAATTGTCAATAAGAGATTCGTTCATTTAACGGTACACTTTGATATAAAGATATACTTGGTTTTCAGGAAAATATAATTTCTGATATGAGTGAAGAAATTTTGGCTCGTGATGATAAAATTGTAACTTTACAAAACTATATTAACGAGCTAGGGGATGAAATCAATAAACTGCATACAATTATAGACACAACTATGGAAACTGGAGAACAGATAAAAGATAACAGTTATCGGAAGATCGACCAATCGTTAAAAGATGTGAAAGCACGACGTAAATATTCTTCCTTTATTTATTATTACGAGTAGCTAAACTGTTTTTTTTTAATTATACTTTGCAAAAATTATCACTTCCAGATTTGTGTATCTATTTGTATTGAATATTTATTCAAATATAAATCTACATTGCACTGAATATTTATTCAGATTATCATGAAACATCAGTCTGTTAGTAGTTTTTGGTATTTTTCGGCAACACACAAATTCGATGGAATTCTGACATTTCTTGGTGTTACCAGACCAGATCACAAAAATGTTTCCACAATAAGGAATTCAAATAAAATAAAAAATATTTGGCTATGGTTTCCAAAGTTTCAAATATGTAAAACCGTGATTTTGTAATTAACTCTTAATTATTAAAAAGTTATAAGTTAAACATTTTAGTAAATATCAATGTTGAAGAAATTAGTTAGGGAGAAAAATGAATTGCAATAAGTATCATTCTAACTTCTGCCATAGGTATGTAACGATTGAAAAAGGTTTAAGATAACTGAAATGTCCTAAAATGACAACTATCGGAATTCCATGGAATTAAAAATTGTACTGTAATTACCCTAATTAATAAATTAAATGTACAGACCCAACGAATTTTCGCTGTGACTACATTGTACTTATTATAAATTTTGGCTATGTTATAAACATTCTTTTTAAAATATGAATATATTAAAAACGAATCTCTAGAAATATTATGTAATTTGATTTTACCTTTATTAATTACTTAATATATTTTTTAGACTCAAAAGCAACCCACAATATGAAATTGGAGCTGGAAAAACTGCAAAGCGATAACTTAAGACTCGAAGAACAATTATCTGCTACTAAATTCAAAACAGAGGAATCATATACAGATAAACATAAATACATGTCTCAAGTGATTCACCTACAAAATGAAAGAGAAATCATTATAACTGACATCAAACAATTAGAAATTCAGAGCGTAGGACATAGCGTTTTATGCCCAGATAACTGTGACGTTGTACATGTCTTAGCATCTTTAGATAGAATAAGAAAATGTCTTGACATAATGAATTCTAAGAATAACACACTAGAAAAAACACTGCTTCAGGTTCAAGAGGCGTCTCAGTTGTTGCTGACAAAAGCAGATGAAGCTAAGAAACTAGTAGAAAAGGAAAAGCAAAAAATTATTAATGAAAAGGAAGAGGCCATTGCAGATAAATTAAGAATGGAAGAACAACTAGGAGCTCTTAAACAAAAACTAGAACAACAAATATCTGGTGATAAAGTGGTAATAAAAGATTTAGAAGCGGAAACACTAAACCAAAAGCTCATAATCGATAAAATAAATAACTCCACACAGAATTATGTAGCAAAACTAAAAGAAGAAATGAAGTGTCTACAAGATATGTATGAAAATTCTTTAGCAAAGATCTCTTCTCTTCAAGAAGAAAATCGAAACATGGGCAAGGAAAACAATAACTGTTTAGAAATAATTACAATAATTAAGCTAGAGCTACAAGAGAAATATATGGAGATTACCACGCTTAAAAAAAAACTAGATGATTTAAAAAATATGCCACGTCGAAACGTTAGTGCTCAAGCATCACCTATTGATCATACAAATACAGCGTCCCAAACTGATGATGAATTGCTATATGACATACATGGGAAAGCAGTATTTCACAAGCACCGCAGTATAGGTGAAATCAAGAAAGATGATTTGAATAGTGTGGAAAAAATTTCAGACGTTAACATTATAAAAATGAATAAATCACACCAAGATAAACAAACAAAAATGTCTGAATTATTACCTAAACAAGCACCACACCCCGTTAATGAAGTACGAATCCTTGCTGCAACTATTGAACCTACATTTGATCTTATTAGGAATAGTTATCAAAATTATAAACTAAAACAATTAAGTGAAAATAAATTAGAGCAATTTTCGATTTCTTGTGTAAGTGATATTAATAGTATCAGAGATAATTTAAGTGGCTCCAGCGACGGTTCATCTAATAAGACAGGCATTTTTTATGCACATTCGAAATCTCAGAATTTAATCGACATTTATAACAAACTCCCTCCCATGTATACAAATTCTTCAAAATTCCACTCCAATGATGACACAAGAGATGCGACCGTAACTAAGCGAGATCACGAAAGTCCACAAGAAATAAGTAATTTGAATACACTGAAAAATAACGACGCAAAAACTAATACTATATCTAGCCAGAAAAATGATAAAAAGTCTAAGGATTTATTTGTTATCTATAAAGAGAGTGGAGCCAATTTTACCCACGACTCTCATGTTAATAAAGACCGCTCACTAACAAATGGGCAACAAAATGTAGTGGTCGAAAGAGTTATTGTACAGCAACAACATTCATCTGTACCGTCAGATAACCAAAGAATAGAGGAGTACTCTATTTATCAAGCAGAAGAAGAAGAAGAAGACGACGACGATAGCGAAAAGCCTAAACTTAAAATAAATTTACCAAGAGTTGAAATGACGACAGCAAATAGTCCGTCGCCAATAACAACATCGGATGGTTATAAAAGATCGTTAGATTCTTATATTGCAGGTATGTATCCTTCGGAAAAATTAATTACACCTTCAGACCTAAAAATATCCGTTTCTTTACCTACTATTTCCAATTATGAATCTCAAAATTATCATCCCAATAAATCTTTTGTAAATCTATCTGATGAAGAAACTATAAAACTTGTTATCGATGAGGAAAGAAAAAGAGAGAGTAAGGGCATCGCTGGTAATAGAAATCGTAGTGCGAATACCAATAAGTCAAAGCAAAAGAAAACTTTGGAAAAGCATGACTCTAGCGTCGAATCGAATAGTGAAGAAAACAAATATTACGATTTCCCCATTTCTCTAGAAAACCCAGTGAATGAAGATAGTACTGAATATGATTTAAGTAAGAACAGAAAAGAAATGAGCAAAGAAAGTGGAAGAAAATATAATATAAATGCAAGTGAAATTGATCGAAATGGACACTCGCCAAAGTATGATCTTAAAATTAAATCCAATCATGAAAACCGACATTTTCATTCCTCTACTTCTTTTGATAATCTTATGGAAGAAGAAACAGCAAGACTTATTGTAGATAAAAAAAGAAAAGAAAACGATACTGCAAGAAATAGGAAAAATACTATCGAGGCAAAACAGAACTTGCCAAAACACAATCGTAAAATTAAATCGCAGGCTATTAACAAAACTGAATATGTGCGGGATGACGGAAGTGAATCTAATCATAGATTGTCTCGCATTGGAGCAGACGTCTTAATAAAGTCTAATACAGATATTCCGGAAATATCGGACCGTAAGGACGTATCTAATCTAGAAAATTTTGGTCTCGAGTATATTTTAAACAGTTTTCAACGTGAAACTGCTCCTCGCAATATTACAAAGCTTAATGCTATTGAGACTTTACGTAAAGCTCGAAGTGAAGAAAGACATAAATACGTAACAATTCCGCGTAAAAGTGACTCTAGTCCTTCGTTCAGCGTGAAAGAATATAAAATGGTTTCGAGTACTAGTCTAAGTCCGAACTCATTTGATCACAAGAACGATTCAAATATTTTAGTTGATCGTGGAGTAATTGTAAAAACCGATGAATCGGACCTCTTGAAAAATTATGACAATCAAATAAAATATCTTACAAATACTTTAACAAATATTGAAGTGGACTACAAGAAGAAAATTGAAGCTGTAAAGACTCAGTATGATAATAACATAAAATGTATAATTAAAGAACATAATGCAGGTGTTAAAAGTATACAGTGTCTTCACGAAGAAACCCTGCAAGACGTAATAAAGATTCATGAGAATGAAATCGAAAACTTAAGATCGATGAGTATCGAAGCAATGCGAAAGGCAGACAGGCTGGAAAAAGAGAATCGAATTCTTAAAAATAAAATTAATGGTGATCGTTCTACTGTTGTACAGGAGGTAATATAAACAAAATATTTTTTTTAAATCATGCATAACGTCTTAACAAAATGTTTTATGTTTTAGGAAACTATAAAAATTATGACACCTGATATGAAGAAGCGCAAACATAAAGGTCGTTCAAATAATATCAGGATGCTGACAAAAACCAATGTCGAGGCGTTCAACGTAAAGCCTAAGCCTCGCTCACATGGTCCGTGTACTTGCTCAGTAGATATAAATATATCGGACACCATTCGCAATATTTTTGAGCAAGTTGATGTTGAGCAGAGGAAAATGGCCGAAAACACTTACCTTAAGTACATAGCGAATAAAATAACAAATGGTAATGTTGAAGTAAGTAAAATAGTATTATGTTTACCTACTTGCAAAAATAATGATGTTTTTATCAGGTATGTATCAGTAAGGGCTTGGTCACGGGTCGCGGCGAATAATACGATTCAGCTCGAAAGGAGATGTATAGTATTGCTTATGTGTTTGCCGCGGCACACACTAAAACAATGTAAATGAACGAGCACAACCACTACTAAGCGTAACCCACCTTCGTGAGACGAAAGAACTATGCCAGGAGTGCGATTCTCTAAGCCCTAAGTGCACACATCCTTACAACCTTGAGTTCAACATTGAAACATCGGCGAGCCGGTCGTTTGCTATTCATTCTCTAGATTTCGTTGTCGACACTAGCGACTCAAGGATGTTGACGGCGTGAGACGAAAATAATACTTGGAATACATAAATACATGGATAGGATAATACATTAAAATAATATTTTTTTGTATAAAATTGGTATTTTCTAAATTCTAACATCAGAAAAACAACGCAACAACGATCTCATGGATGTTTCGTTTCATCCGCGAGCTCGCCGATGTCAACAACGATGAAACGTTGCTTCGAGATTCGACCTACTGATCTATAAAACTTCGCGACAAACTCGAATCGACAACAATTTGAAAAGAATCGAAATGTGAATGATTAAATATTAAGTCATGACTCTCATTAAATAATTGCTGAGAGTCACTTACTTAATAAACATGACAACTGACTACATGAATACTGACTACATTTTCTTTAATTGTGATTTGTTATAGGCTTTAGATGCCCAGGAACTGTCGTTCCTGCACCTGAAAGTTTGTCGCACTTGGAAGACGAAGCTAAATAAGGAGGAGGCGCTCAAAAAGAGGATTGACGCTTTGGAAAACGAACTTATAAATAAACAACGTAACGCGCAACAACATAGTAAGTGCTCGTAAAACAAATAGCACAGCATTAATTGCAAGAAAGCTTACTAGAACGCTTTTAGGATTAAAAAGCTTAATTTATTTATTTGACTGAAGTTTTCATTAATCAATTAAATTTTTAATCAAAAATTTTTCAATCATTTATAAGATTAGTCATAAACACAATTAACTTTGAATAATGTTTAATCGTTAACCATTAGAGTCTAATGATTAGACGACTAACACAAATGGATTGACTCAATGGATTGGATCAAAAAATAGTCCTAATTTGAAAAGTAATGGTTGATTCTGAAAATTAGATGACTAATTTCTACTAACTGAGACATATCGTACGAGGAATCGCCTCCTCTACCAAAAAGGTCTTCCCAAAGGATCGGGGAGAGATCGCTTTTAACGATAAGACAGCCTTTTGTGCATTTTGTAACTACGAAGTCTGTTATTATTTTGTTTTATTATTAGTGCGCAATAGAGTTAAATAAAACATAAAAATTTATATAGATAAAAAGTAGACGAAGACGTATGTTTTTCGACTTTATTAATAATTCGTAAAATAAAAAAATACAATTTAACGTCGGCTAACAATTAAAACGGCTTTGTCCGCTGAAAATCCGATTTTTTACGAAAAATCGTTTTTGATCACCTGTGTTATAAAACTCGCTATATTTTCGACACTACTAAATTGATTCTAATGTAGAATAAACACTCGATACAAACATTAGTAACCGCATTCAAGCCAGTTGAGTAGTTCTTTAATTTCATACAGACACATTTGGATACTTATCTAAGGGTCTTTCACGGCACGGTGGCGTGGCGCTGTCGAATTTGACGCATCGCACACAACAATCGAGCGCTCACGACCACATGTAAAGTTAAATCAATTTACCATGACAGTGTTTGACCATTTCAAATTTTATCGATAAAAAACAACAGTGAAGTGTGAGCTGCATACTCCTAAATGTTCTTTCTAAAATGTCAATTACAAGTTTATAGTAGTTATTTCTTAAGTCTTACATAAATAAGCCTTAAGTTTTTAATAAGGCTAAAATGTCTCAAGTCTAATAAAGAAGTTCGAACATTTTATGCATAGTATTTAGTAGGTATATGCTATGAATGTCATAATTAATATTTATGTAATTATTTGAATAAATTGATATACGTACTTACTTAAATAAATAATCTCATACGGAGAATGTGCACGCTGCATTCCCACAGCCGCTGGGCGCACTCGACCGGCCACGTTACCCTTCTCTCACAGAAGACTACCTTGAAATGTACTGCACTTCCTATTTACTGTATCGTATTTCCTCAATGTACGTATGTGTTTCGGTAGTGAGTGAAATATGCCAGAGCCCATTCCATCCCATCCTATCCCTCTGCATTTTCCCAACCCTTTCACCCAATCCATTCCTAAATCTACAAAGGTAGGCAGCACATCCGAGGGCGTACCAACATTAGTTATTCAGGACTGAAGTTGGCATGTACCATGGATGTCCATGGGCGACAGTATTCACTTACCACCAGGTGGACTGTATGCTCGCCTGCCACCTTCTTCCCGTAAAAAAAACATATCGATCAATCCGTACTGGCACCGCGTGTTGCACTGTGGACAGATTTGTTATTTACTATGGGAGGCATGTGCCCTACAGTAGGACATTAAATATTAAATATAAAAATATTGTTGGTGAATTTACAGTAACAGAACTGGACCGAAAGGTGGCTGAGGAGCGACAGCGTCTGCAGGAGGTGCGAGAAGCAATGTGCCGCGGGTCGAGCCCTTCGGACCCGTGTGCAACACTACCCACCGCAGAAAGAGATTATAAGTAAGACCATCAGTTCTAATAAGAACTATAAGAACACTAATAACATGAAAGGAATTGTATGACGTTGTTGAAACCGTAAATTGTATTGTATTGTAGGGGTAAATGATGGTAATTGTAGGGGGAGAGTGCATGCTGCATACAAACAGCCGCTGGGCGCACTCGACTGGACACGTTACCTCTCTCTCACACAACTACCTTGAAATGTACTGCATTTCCTACTATAACATATTTCCCCAATGTATTTACGTGTTTCGGTAGTGAATGAGATACACCTATCCTATCCCTCCCAATTTTCCCAATCCGTTCCTTAATCTGCAAAGGTCGGCAACGCATCCGGGGGCGTGCCAACGTTTGTCATTCTGGACTGATGTTGACATATATCGCGGATGTCGATGGACGACAATATCCACTTACCATCAGGTGGACTGTATGCTCGTCTGTCGCCTTTTTTTCTATAATAATAAAAAAAAACTACACGGTATTGAACAACCGTGCAACCTGAGAGCTGGTTCGTTATCTATAGAGGCTATAGAGGACGATATTTACAAATTATATATAAGTACATACCTGTATATTTTTTTACTATATTTTTTTTATTATGTGGATAAAAGTCATTGAAACATAAATCAATAGGCGTGAATGTATCCTTAAATTAGACAATTTAAAAAAAATACTGTTTGAATTATAATTACAGTTGCCATTGCCCGGGACAGTCACATGCTGATAAAAGGCTTTCTGGCGGAGATGTCTTACCGAACTCAGTCGTGGTTACACATACAAAACGTGAAACTAAAAGGGTTCGCATAATTACAATTTATTCAATAATTAGCTATATTATTAAATTTGTTTTGTGTTACGTACGTGTAGGTAGTTGACATTCAATAATCGGGTATTCATGCCAAAACTACTGGTGGATAGAATTTAATAATTTTGGAATCAAACAATACTCAGAGTTACCACAATTCGTAACTTTTATTGAGTATCAGAACTACCACTGTATAGCGTTAGGCGTTGTAAATTAGTAAATTAAATAAGATACTCCTCTAAATATTGACGTTGAGCATAGCGTGTCCACCGAGAAATGTCAAAGAGGTCGCTAACTCTTGTGGCGGTCAGTAACCTTTCAACTGATTGCTCAGTGGTTCGGAAATAATTATGACTTATATATCTAATATAATATTACTTCCCATCACATTAAATCCTATCGAATCTCTACTCGATGAGGAGAGATTATAATTTGATAAAGGAAATCTCCCTTTACTCCCAGATATTCTATTTTGCCAGTTCCACATGGAAATACTACTATCCAATTGTTCCATACATGGAGCCATTAGATATTTAAAATCGTATTATTCTTTATTCCCAGAGTTCCTATGATAAAGACAGTCAAAACTAAAATAGATATCATTATTAGATATCACAAATACTTTCGTGATTCACAGCCTATTTTGGCGGTTCATTCTTATATTTTTTACAACTAACGTAAGTCAATGAACAATCAAGTACCTATCAACATATGCCTAGTCTAGCCATAAATCTTGTTACAAAGAAAACGGATATTTTTATTTTCACATTATGATTTTATTAGAAGTATTTGTGTTATTTTAGAAATAAATAGGCAAGTATTTTAAAAATATAACGATTATTCGAAATGGTCACCATTTGCTTTTACAATCTTTTAAACGTTGTGGCCAGTTTTCGATAGAAACACGCACCCTTTCCATGGGAAAATTGGCTAAACTTTATGGAATTCAATATTATTATGACGTTTAGAGCATGCCAGAACAGTCCATAAATCATAATCGAGCGGAATAAGATCGGGACTAGATGACGGCCAGTCTTCAGCTCTGAAGTCGGGAATATTCCTTTCTAGCCACGCCTATGTTGAGCGAGCACCCGGTGCTGAGTCTTGCTAAAAGGACCATTCTTGATTTTGGAACCGGGTGTTGTTAAGAGGCATCTAGAAACCTAGACTATTGTTGGCATGTATCGTGGATGACCCCGGGCGTCAGCATGCACTTACCATCATATAAATTATCTGCTCGTCTGCCACATTCTTTGTATAAACAATATTGCATCTTAATCAGAATTCCGCAAACAATTTATATCTAGGCTGAAAAAAAACTACGAAACTCTTGCTTGAGATGGAGACAGAAAGACATTTTTACAGGCGGTGTTGGCAAAATTAAATGATGAAGAACGCCCTGAGAAAAAGTTGTATAACGACGACCCTCCGATACGCTTACGACGATCACGCGAGAGGACGAACAGTCGTCAAATCAAAAAAAATCAATAAAAAGACTGTCCTCAAATACTATCAAGGCGTTGTGCAGATGTAGCACCTTCCAATCATCAGTTTCGGCAACTGGCAACTGAGAACTAGCTGTAGATAACGATTTTCATATAACAAATAGGGAACCTATAATTTACAAGGCAGACGTAGCAACTAGTTATAAGTTGCGTCCACCGACGACAGTTACCGATTGCCGAATACGATGTCTCACAAGTTTTTAGTTGCCGCAACTAGCAATTTCTTTTTTTTATTAAATTTATTTTAGTTGACTTATAGCGACAACTAGCGTCTACATCGACGTATTATAAGTACAGCACGATTGATCGCCACATTGACTGTTCTCGCTTGACCTAAGAAGCAGCCGATGACGGCAATTGAAAATTGCTACGTATGCAGAGCGCCTAAAGCGCTGGGCACACGATGTCATCTGTTCGCAGCGACCTGTGACCGAGCGACCATAACTCGAAATGGTTGTATGGAACCGCATAAAGTGTTCAAATGGTGTCGCGCAATTTACGATTTTGTCAAATTTCTTTGTCGATTTTGTCAAACCAGCTGTCGCTGGTCGGCATTTTTTAATGGATCCCGTGTCGCCGCAACCAATGATACCATGTGCCCAATGTCTTAACTATTATCCGCATCTATTCGCATTCAGACGAATATACAAAATATTTTGTGCATCGCTGCGTTTTCTGCAATGAGAATTTTTCATCTGGGTGTGTATTCGAAGGACTTACAGACGATTACTTTACATATTACTTTTGAATTATTTACATGACGAAGTAGCGTTTTAATGTCATATAAGGATGTCTTTCAAATACATACGCAAAACACGCTTGTACACGACGCATGGAATTGAAGCAAGAAATGTGCTGTCCAGTGGTTTGGGAGTAATAATTCTAGTTATGACAGTTATCTAAACCAAGTTAACGATTTAAAGCATTTATTTAATTCAGATATATCGATAGAAGGACCACAAAAACTATAACTTTGTTTTTTGTCACAAATCGGCAAGTTCCTATTTGACATATGTTTTTCCAATGGTCTCATCTTTGTTTACATAAATATTCATGAATTAAAAATTTTAGTTTAGCAATGCTGAAAATGTATTAAGTTTTTAACTTAGGCAACAATAGCAAAAGTGAATGATGCCTGGCTATCGAAATTGATTTTGAGTGAATGTAATTGAAATTGTGATCTCTTAATAAAACTGCCAAATACCTAGCTAGCTACCAGAAAGCAATCATTAGGTACTAGTGAATATATCAAAGCCAATCCCACTCATATCAAGTCATACGGGGTCAATAATACTAGAGAATTTCTGTAGAAAACTATAAATGCCTTAATTTATAGTAAAATACGTCAGAAACAATACGTAGTTGAATTTCACTTTTGCTATTACTAGGATCAAATTTTTGACGGACTATAATTTTATTTCTAAATTTATAAATATTTTTTGTCATTGCTATTTACTTGCAAATATATAACGTGCATATAATTTAAAAAGGTTTTTTTTTTAATTTAAATAATATGGAGTAAATTTTGGAATTAATAAAAATCGTTAAAATTATTTTGATTGTTTTATTTATGAGGCAACAATAATTTAATCGTGAGGTTATAAGGGTTGAAGTCAAATCTTTCACGGTGCGAGAAAATTCAAGCCATCAAATCAATTCATATACTTAGGTAAAGCCAACGAGACGAGATAAAGAAAATGAATAACACAGAAAAAGAAGATTTCTCTGTCCTTTTTACTCGCTCGCGATATTAACAGAGATGACTGTCGTTAAGTGATCCACAGGACAGGGATCCGTTCGGCTCATAGGTTGATAACATTCGGGTTGCCATTTAGTTTGTGTGCATTAGAGCGCCTCGAAGTGTTACGTATCACTTTGGATTATGCTTTTTCCTTTGTATTGACAATTGTATTTGTATTTGTATTGTATTCATATTTATGTTTTATATTTTATCGTATTCTAATGTATTCTGCCTTATTTTGACGTATTCTGATATATTCTGTGTTATTCTGTTGTATTTTGTTGTATCTTGTATTTGTTCTTGTGCTTGTAAATACTTGTACTTGCAGTTACATTTGTACAAATGTGCATAATTTTCGTTGTATATTTTTTGTTGTAATTATAATTAGTGAGTAAACAACAATACGATAGACTAGAACAATAAGAATGCAACAATATATCAACAAATAATGCAACGATATGTATGCACTTAACACGGAAACAGAAAATGTAGATTTGTATAAGTGTAGTATTTTTGCAGTGGTTTAATTTTATCTCTGATGTAATTGAATTGCAAATTCACTTCATATATTATGTTACAATACAATATTATTAATTACTTTGTGAAATTGTTATGAACTCCTGAATGTTTGTTTACATTCTTTATCTCGTCACGTTGGCTTTTCTTTACATCTACTTACGTTCCCGCACGAAAACTAAATTAAATAGTACTTTAATTACTATTCACTTTCACAATTCACGCAGCAAAGCTTCACGCACAAGAAATGTTGAAAACACTAAACAATTCCACTTGAAAGATCTACACAGTAACTATTTTTAGAATAGACAATAACTATAATCAAGAATTGTGTGGTTCCATCTAATCTATTATATTCTACCCTGAAAAGCAGGATTGGTAATGTTAGAAGTAGGGCTTTGATACAAAGGATTTACGTCCACTTCAAATCCAGCGTCAGCGGCTACATCAGCAAACTTCTTGTATTCTCTAGCATCGTGCATATCTACCAGAATCTTCCAAGCAATGACGGTTATGAGTCCAATTAGTAACACCACAAAGACAGCACTACCGACTGCAACTGCAAATTATATTATCATAGAACATTCTTAAGATCATCATAGAACAGATATTCTTGCAGACGGTCCGCCTGATACTAACCGTCTGATACGACTTATGTCCAATGATGATTGTCCAATTACACGTACAAAACTAATTAATTTTTGTCCAAACTGAATATAAGGCTTTTGTATATAAGGAATTTTAAGTCAACTGACAATTTATTAAAAATCGATATAGCTTGGTATTACTAACAGTGTCTGACAACATTTAGAGTAGCAGCTATCGTAGGTATATTTGAGCTTCTTCACCATATTGATTGCTGTACACGAAGAACGTATACTGTTTTTATCAATTGAGTTCCTGTGCTTAGCAGTGACCTTAATAATAGTATCGTCAGTTGTTTCACTACCGCTTTTACAAATGCAGCAACTTATACGAAAATCACTTGATGAGCATACAAGTTTGCGTCAAGTGGAGCTCGAGAGTAACAAAGAGACGCAACGCTGGTAGCTGGTAGATATCGTGTCATGAACATGGCAAACAATTTGCCGGGGATTGAAATCAATAGTGATGACCTTACTGAATAATGAGCTTCACATTGTTAAGGATTATCTAATGAGGATTTAATTGAGTTGGACGAACAGCGCGATGGGGCTTTCCAGCATCAAATGTAAACAATTGACTTCATAGAAATTAAATAGACTTCATACATAGGTATTGATTTTTTATCTTAGAATGCTGCAGTTTATACACCCAATCATTCAAACCACACCGACTTGGGCTGCGCAAGATTCGAGCTAATCATCACATGTAGGTATATATGTACTGTAAAAACAGCGTATAATGCTACACGAGTAAACACGAGTCTCATTTATATGAATACTAGCAAAACCCCGCAGACGTCCTGCCATAGAAGTTGATGTATTGCAGCGCCGTTTAGTAGCGAGTTATAACAAAGTCGATAGCTTGAAAATATTCTTCGTGCTCAAATACCTATGTATACCAATTTTCATGGCGATCGGTTAAACGGTATAGAAGTTGATGTGCTGCAGCGCCATCTAGTGACGAGTTACAACAAAGTCCATAAAAACCTTCTTCATGAAAAAATACATATATTATATGTGCCAACTTTCATGGTGATCGGTCAAACGGTGTCGAAGTCTATTAACATCAGATATACCAACATCCATTTTTATATATATAGAAACTCGTATATCTCACAGAGTCTTATAGTGTGATATGAATACTTACCCCAAATGTTTGCTTTAGGCGGCACATCTAAATCCTTTTGTATGAAGAGCCGTATTTTGTTGGTAGAATATTCCTGGTAACGATACTTGAACACTATAATGCTTCCATTCTTAAGTTCCTTAGTACAAGTCGGATCGAACTGCAATTCTGGCGCATTGATTTCAGTTTTATTCAAATACGTGACGTCAACGTCAGTGGTTTCATTGTGTTTGTCACAAAAAGGCTTTTTTTGCATAAAAAGGCAGTGGGCTTTGTTTTCCAGATCTCGACAATGCGTTTCAGTGTCACAGAACTGTTTCGAATACATCTTGTTTTCTGTATTTGTTATGTTGCACAGACACTTGCCACAAACACATTCGCCGTTACCGGAACAAATCTGAAACATTATTTTTATATTATACAATTTATATATTTTAATGAGTAGTGAGACAGAGTAGGCTGTTCGAGTAATCCAGCTTACAAATGATGGCAAAAAATCTGTAAAGAAACAAACTAAGAATCAAGTTGAAAATGATGAGTTTATCAGATACAGATGCAGCTTGTAAATGACGATATTAAAGTCCCAATATTTTTGGAAAAACTTCGCTAGTTAACTGCGACCGAAGCCGGAAGTGGAGCTAGTTTTATTTATTACACGACAAGTAAATTCCCATTTGTTCGGTCAATAGTACTGTACAACATAACAACTAGCCTCAAACGGACGGATTTGTTTGATTCGTTTGAGAAAGAATGAGACAGATTAAAAGAAAGAATAAACAAGTGGAAGTAGCATGTAACCAATGATATAGACGAGGTCTCAAATACTGACTGACTGACCATTGACAGTACAAGCCACAGGCCAAATAGCTGGATGAGAGGCGTGGAAGATTATGTGCGGTGACGAGCTTTTTAGACACCTATATCCAACAATGAACAAACACAGGCTAAAGATATGATGTAAGAATAAATACTCACCTCCTTACTATTCGGATTTATACAATCCAAATAATGATTTGGACAACTGCAGTCTTCTCCAGTCCACTGGGAATCGCACACGCATTTGCGATAATGACATGTCCCATGGCCCGCGCAAACTTTACCGCCAGGCTGGAAACACTGACTGTCATCAAACTGACAGAGGTTTCCATAGCTCCCCCCTGTACAATCTTCGCACTTTCCACACCTGAATAATATATTAGGTAGTCGGATAAGTTCCCGGCCTTTTTATAGTGAAAATAATAGACTTTTTGTGTTATATAGATATTTATTGAACGGAATATAGTTCATTTAATTCGACGTTTTTCTTCAAGTGGTTGTTTCAATTTTACTAATCACTAACAGTAGGCATCAGAATTAATCGTTTGGCTATGTGGCGAAAGCTCGTAGTACACAATGCCTTTCCAGTCCCTCCATACAAATAACATTTCTTAGTTCGGGGTGAGGCCTGGCTTTGGGACTATATGTAATGGCTCACCTCGCTTAGACCAAGATCGTTTTCGAACATTGTTAACGTAGGTTATACACTTCTCATCGCCTGTTACCAATCTCTTCAGAAATGGATCGATTTCATTTCGTTTTAGCAACATCTCGCATATGGAAATTCTATTCACGCTAACTTGGTGAAGTTAGCGTGCTAATTAACACGTGGCGAACGCTAACTTCTTCCGCAATTTGATGATTGCTGATGTGTCGATCATCAACATTTACCTTAATAGGACTACTACATCATTCACATCAAAATTACCAGACCTGAATCGACTGAACCATTTTTTTGCAGTAGTTTTAGATAAAGCATCTTCTCCGTAAACGACACAAATCTCTTTTCGGCACTAGAAGCATTCATGCCCTTGTCGAAGAAAATTGTAAAACATATCTAATTTTCTCCTTAGTAATCTCCATTTTAAAATTGTAAAAAAAAATATGCAAGATAAAACTTTTAACTTCTAATTTCAATTTGCCACCATTACACAAAAAAGTCAGCTGTCAAACGGTATATCACTTTCTCGCCAGTGATCAGTGTTCCCAGAAATATAACACGCTAAAATCATACGTTCAAAAAGGCCGCGAACTTTTCCGACTACTTATTATAAATAAATATCTAGGTTAAGTCTCTCCTTCCTATGGAAAATAAGCAAAGATACACTTATTTATTTTTTTACATACCTATTTAAAATATTTATTGTAAAATATGTGCTGAAATTGTGTTATTTTTGGCGCATTTTATTCTACGGTGAGTTTTTACCTGCAAGTTCCACGTTCGCTACAGAGAACGGTGTCATCCTTGTTGGATTTACACTTATCCAAGTCCGCCTTGTCCGTCGATGAGCCACTGCATTGGCACATGTGACCATACCTAAAAATGTTTCGGTAATTCAGCAAACAGTCAAAAAAACATGACATAACATACAAGTTTTTGATTTTAGTTATAAAAATACTAAATCTTTATATACAATATTAATTGACAAGAGACGACTGACGAATTGAATTGATGAATCGACAAAGACTGTTCAGATAATGAACGCAATATTAAAAGACTTTTTTTGTGGATTGAAGGAATATCTTACATTTGGTCATCACATTTGCAGACACCACATTGGTAAATTCCCTTATAATTACACTTGTCCGAATCATTGATTCCCTTTCCCTCCTTTTCACATTCACACTGGCAATCTATGTCAACTTTAATCGTCAATGTTTCTTCTAAGTCATAAAATCTTATTGTAACATTGTCTGTAAGTTTATTACCACTTGGACAATATTTGATCTTAAAAGATCCTTTTATTTCTAAAACTTCTTGATGCTTGATTTTGCATTGGTTCTCTTTAGTGCAATCAGGTGGACCAAATGATAATTCGATGTAAGGAGGCACACTGTTAACACCGTCTACTCGCACGCCTCTAATTAAATCCTAAAAAAAAAATGAAAAGTAGGTACTTAAACTAATACAACCCTGGGTTTTTCACTTTTTATAAGTTTTTTACTTACCAGATACCCTTTCTTTATAATTTCAGGAACATTTGAATCCCGTTTCAATTCAACATAGCTAGCGCCCTGTATATTTTCCGCTAGGGCCTCATACTCTCTAAAGACATTTTTGTCCACAGCAAATATAATTTTGACATGATTATCTGTAGCCACTCTGTTAATTTGGCTTACGGAGGGATAGTCAAGGGAAAGGCTTTCCGTATAATTAGCTCCTTTTAAATGGCACTTCATGTCATTTGGCTTTGATGCACCAACCATTTTACCGTCACCAGCACTATGATATGTCGAATCAGTGCACAGTATTATTATTTTTCTGGATTCCTTTCTCCATCCTACTTCCTTAGTACATACAATGGCTTGCATCAGAGCATCCAGTGCCGCTTCTGGTTCATCATAATTGGCACCTTCTTCGTCTTCCAATGCTCGTTGAAATTCTCCTATACTTTCGGTCAATGCTAAATGATTCTTGAAGGAATAAGAGTAATGGCGTAACCTGAATAAAAGCAACTCATATTAACAACAAAAACAATTAATTTACAATTAAATTAAACGTCACTGTTGTAACACTAAACTTGTTACCTACCCAGCAAAAGGAAGACCAGGTTTCTCTACGAAGCTTCCGACGCCCAAATGAACATTATTAGTAAGATTCGAGAGCTGTTCATAAACATCCTTCCCTTGCGCTTTCAGTGTGTCCTTATGAACCATCATTGTTGACGAATAATCCATAAGATAATATACATCTAAAGGGTAGTCTTTGGCCGGTTGGTAATACATAGTAAAGTTTACTACGACTCCTGGACGTGCTTTGATTCTCATATTCTGAGGTGTTAGTTGTACAACCTTAGTGCTGCTGGCCCCAGAACTTAACGGGTCTTTTTGAGTGTAATTTGATTCTGGTTGAGGATTGTATACTTTCGTGTTGCACCATTTTGTATTAGTTTTATGTAAATCCTCAGGTATACATCGAGTGCCAGAATGGTCTTCCTGAGGAAAGAAAAATTACTTACAAATATATAGGGTACAGAATATGACCATTTTCAATAGTATATTTACTAGGAAAATTATTGAGTTTTTATAGTATACTAGCTGTTGCCCGCGACTTCGTTCGCGTGGTCTTCAATTTAATGCGATAATATAGAAACCTTCGCGGGCGTGCGCACAACAACTCACCAAAGTTTCATCGCAATCGGATGAAAGGTATAGGAACGCATAGAGGACAAACAAACAAACATTCATTTTTATATATTAGAAAAAGAAGATAAGATTGACTATTTCAATTTAACGGTACTAACAAGTAAATAAAATTTAAGTATACGGGAAATTTGACTAGTAGATTCCAAGCACACAGTATTCGGAATGTGAACAAAAAAAAAATGGTATAGGTTATTTTAGGTTTAAGTAATATACATTCTGTAACGAATTGTTACTTACGGCTGGACACCAAACACACAACTCGTTGCCATACCCGATACATCCACCACACTTATCAAAACTACTGCATTTCGAGTCACAATTTACGAAAAGTAAATTAAAAAATACACTTATAATTATTTCTAATAAATACATTGTGTTTGTTTAATAACCATTATACAAATATTAGTCCATTTTATACATCCAATTAGGTCTAGTCATGAGGAAGGAAAATTTTTAATCAACATATTTATAGAATGAACAAACATAATTAAAACGAAGTACTTAACACTTTTAATTTAACATTTATCAAACATTTATATCATTGCAATTTTTATATAGACTATGGATTCCTTATTCAGATAAATATTATGAACACAGAATAAAAAAAAACATATTTAGATATAAAAAATTTAGATATTTAAAAGCGTGATTCTGTCTCGTTTTACACACAAGGAAATAAGTTTGCACAGAAAAGTTCTAACATACGAGTGCGTATATTATTATTATGAATTATAAAAATTGAAAAAAATATAGGACTTTTTAATTATATATTCCAGCGCCTTCCTACAATATATGATGAGTTTTACATAGAGTTACATAATACAGTATGATCAATTTTGCAAAATTTAATTCAGATCAATCCGTTCACTAAGTTTTTGTTATTTATTTAGAAAATTCATTATTTTTTTTATTCAAACTTTTTTGCACAAGTATGTGATGTGTACAAATGGCGGACTTCATGCCTTACGGCATTCTCTACCAGTCAGCCACCAGATCAAACAAAAAATAAAATAAATATAAAGTATAGATAATAATATCCAGGTTATTAAATACAATAAAACTAAAAGTTAAATAGAACGTACTTATTTATTAAATTATACGAGTACATTTTTATAGCTTACCCTTAACATTGATTGTGTGTTGATGGATCATTGAAAATAGTTTTATGTTGTTACGTTTTCCTGTAATGTAATCATTTTTAAATTTAGTTCAACTCCGTACTGCACACAATGATCATGATATTAAAAATTTTAACAATTACTTTTTTATTAAACCACGTACTTATGTTCGATGATTGTGAGCGGCAAAAAACGTGCCAGAAGTGTATTACACACCCCGGTCAATGCATTTATTGTTCCCAGGTAAATAATTATACTCCATTATTCATATTTCTGTTTGCTTGCTTAATACCCGTAGGTATCTTCGACTTTGCTATACTAAATGTACGGTACTTATTTAGTAGTGCTAAAATACCTATTTGATAGAGGTACCATATCAAATAATTTCGATGCTTTGAAAACGTCATAAACTGTTTTGATATCATCCGAATAAAGTCCCACTGCAGGTACTAATACGGACTGCATTGTACCACAGAGTGGCCTTTCCATAGTCAAGCTGTGGTCTCAAATACTTATATGGTGGATTACGATCCACCGCATGGACCTAATTTAGATTGATAACTGTTACACAGCACGGGTTTTCCAACGATGTTTTACTTTACTACCGAGCTAGTGACTATTGAAAATAAGCACTCTTAGGCTGTCACCGTTCGCTCTATTTACTCTCAGCTAAATAGAAGTGCTTAAATTTAGTTTTAGTTTTCTGAGTAAATAAAAATTGTATTAAGATGTACTTAACACTTAATGAAAAAGTAAAAATAAGTATTATATATTTATACTATTTATTTATTTAAACGGGTCTCAACGCGTATTTTTACATTACTTATTTTACTCGACTTTTCGGTTGGGTTGTACCAACCATGGTCACGAACTGACTCAAAAGGCGGGTAGTCCACGTCGAATAAAATAAATAAGGTAAACATACGCGTTTAGACCCGTTTAAATAGGTACCTAAACATGATGGAAAACACAAAAATCTCAAATGTTATAATTTTATAGTACATAGCAAGTTAAAATAAAATAATTGCCTTGAGCGACTATAATCTGTTTTTATACTTTCAGGTTCTTTTCGTATAAAAATAGTTTAAACAAGTGCCCACTGACCATTTATATTACAAATTTCAGATCAACTTCAACGGTACCAGATGTAGATCCAAGGATGTCTTAACCGATAAAACTTGGTGCTTAAATAATCATATAGAAAACCCACGAACCAAAATCCAGAAACCAAAGGACGACAACTTTACGTCGGAACTAGGCAGAGTTATTCAAGTAAAACCCCAAAACTTTAAAATTGATTTGAGGATTGGTGACACAGTCAACTTTACGTTCTCTTATAAAGGAGCTAAGGATTATCCGATAGACATATATTTTCTTCTCGACGCATCTCGTACAATGCAAAAGATTAAAACTGCAACCATTGAAAAGAGTGAGGATATATACAAAACAATGAACTCATTGACAAAGAACGTCACTTTAGGAATAGGAACATTTATTGATAAGAATACATTACCGTTCACTGTGTAAGTTTCGTCATTTCTTTTACATTTAAGAATATTTTAATTGTACAGTTACCCATTCATATCAACATCTCCTTAAAGATAACTTTATTATCTATTATCTTTGTAATTATCTATTACTTTTATTGTAATTATCTCTTTACATTAAGACCATTTATATTATCTTAAGTATTTGATTTCAGAGACCTAAATAGTACACATACATACTCTTTCCGCAATCATTTAAATTTAACAAACAGTTATCAGGAGTTCAAGAAAGTGTTACAGCATATAGTATATGGAGGCAATCATGATGACCCCGAAGGGGGCCTGGATGCACTTGCACAAGTTATCGCTTGCAAGGACCTCATAGGATGGCGGAGTGAATCTAGAAAGATTATAGTATTCCTCACCGATAGTTCATACCATGCAGCTGGAGACGGCAGTCTTGGAGGGATAACTCAACCCTACGACGGAAAATGTTATACTGAAAATAATACCTACACAAAAGAACTAGAGATGGATTATCCATCAGTGGGATTGATCAACAAGTTGGCTACAGATGAAGAAATTATAATTTTCTTTGCCATTCATGGAGAAAAACAAGTTTATAAGCATTTAAGCAGAGCTATCAGCGGATCCAAATACGCCGAGTTTTCTGATAATATTGTGAAAGACTTAAAGAAAATTTACGAGGTATGTATCAAATTAAGGTTTTCTGGTTATGAATTTGAATTGGATAAAAAAATACCAAGTTAATTATCCAGCATTCTAAATTACCTATATCGTTACTTCTTTCTTTTAGGATATCACTAAAAATATAATATTGAAAGTGAATATCAAATCTGAATTTCGAAAATTTTTTCACATAAATTTTGATCCAAAATGCACAGAAGGTAGCACTGATAAAAATTGTGACGCAGAATTGGGAAAGGAGAAAAATATTACTGGCAGCATAAAACTTGTAGATTATGTTGGAGAGGATAATGTACAAATTGATATAATAATACAAGGAATAAAAGAGAAATTGAAACTAGATATTCATGTAATCCAAGACTGTGACTGTGAAGTAGTCTATAAATCTATACACTGTTCTAATTATAGCACATTAAATTGTGGGCTTTGCATTTGTAACGGTGGCAGGTAAGCACTAAACATAAACAGCAATACTAATATGGAAATCGGATGAGATGAAATCTATTTTACTTAACGAATCCGCTCTAACTAATAATAAATACACAGAGTTGTTTTATGCATAATTAATACGCTCATATGCATCAAACGACATTTACCTTAAATTAAAATTATTTGGTAATTGAAATGGCTCTACAATTGTTATTAATTTTATTGTTTATATATGTTTATGAAACTGACTGATACAACATACAATACATATAATGTACTAAAATTATTAATGTTACATGTAATGATTAAAGATACGGTGAAAAATGCGAGTGCACAAATGCCAAGAATGCTCCTGACCAACAGAAGAAATGTAAAATTATCGGTAGTACTGATGAGGATGTGGAATGCAGCGAACGTGGATCTTGTATCTGTGGCCTCTGTCAATGTCTTGAAGGGTAAGAGAATAATTAAATAGCATACCTACAGTGAAACGACCCACCTAACGTTTAGATAATTCAATTTTTTTAAGATCTTTATATCTTAGTTTTTTATACAATACAGACTCTTGATGGAGAACCACAACTTGATGAAGTTGCGTTAGTCCGGCAAGAAATTTATCTTCAGTTTCATGAATCCATAAGCATAAATAATAAATGTTACAATCTACGGACTTTAGCATTTGTCTTGCGATTGAGACGCAAACCAATAAATACTTTTTTTTTTATAGACTAGAGGGCGGACGAGCAAGCGGTCCCACGTGATGGTAAGTGTTACCGCCGCCCATGGACACCTGTAACACCAGGGGGTATGCGGGCGCGCCGCCGACCTTGCAAAATCCTATTCACAGCTCTCTTGAAGAACCCCATATCGTAGCTTAATGGAAAGACCTCTTGAGGCAGTTCGTTCCACAGCCTACGGGTTCGCGGTATAAAATAATTTTTGGAGCGAACAGTGCGCGACACCTCCGTATCGAGGAAATGCGGATGGACCGCACTTCTGTGACGGGAGGTGCGGTTGTAGAAACCCGAGGTGGGAATTATATTAAACAGTTCCTCAGAGCATTCCCCATTGTACAGGCGGTAGAACACACAGAGAGACGCAACGTCTCTCCGAATGCTGAGGGGTTCTAGACCGCCCGTGAGAGTGGGATCGTCGACAATACGAACAGCACGTCGTTGGATGGAGTCAAATGGGTCCAGTTGGTATTTCGGTGCGCCGGCCCAGAGATGAGAGCAATACTCCATATAGGGCCTCACTTGAGCTTTGTAAAGCATAAGGAGTTGCCCAGGGGTGAAGTACCGCTTCGGTCTGTTCAGCACACCGAGCTTTTTGGAGGCCATTTTGGCCTTATTTTCCAGATGACTTCGACTAAATTCGCCCTAAATTCGACTTTGCTGGAGATGTCGACACCAAGGATCCCGATACTCTCCGAGATCTTAAGAGGCATGCTTTGAAAGCGAATATAATAATATAATAATATAATATAATAAGGTGAAATACTATAATATTTTTTGAATATAATAAATACACTTTACTATAAATTCTTAGTACTAGTACGGAAATTACTGAATACTTAATAACTACTACAATAGGCATATTGTTTGATTTAAAATGAGCCTAGGAGCAAATATAGGAGCTAAAGGGGAGAGTGCGCGCTGCAATCTAAGAGCCGCTGGGCGCGCTCGAGCGGCCACGTTACCCCTGTATCACAGAAGACTACCTCGAAATGTACTGCACTTCCCACTATATCTTATTTCCCTTATGTACGTACGTATTTCGGTAGTGAGTGAGATGTGCCATTCCCATCCTATCCCTCTCCATTCTCCCAGCCCTTTCTCCAAATCCATTCCTACTCGTATATCTCCAAAGCTAGGCAGGGCATTGGGGGGCGTGCTAACATTTGTCATTTTGGACTAATGTTGGCATATATCGCGGATGTCTATGGGCGACAGTATCCACTTACTATCAGGTGGGCTGTATGCTAGTATGCCGCCTTCGTACATAAAAAAAACATTCATCGGCGTATTGAAAGTTAATACTTCACGTTACTTCAGACCTTGCTCTTGTAAATAAGACAGCGGTTTGTAACTTACAATAAATCTACCAATACATGAATATCCTACCTGGTGAAAACCGGTCTATGTACCAATTAATTATATTGTCACCAACAGATATGAAGGAAAATTCTGTCAATGCAACAAGAACTTATGCAAAACTGGCGAGAACGGCGTCATGTGCAACGGACACGGGAAGTGCTACTGCGGTAAATGTAGATGCGACGATGAGTGGACTGGGAGCGACTGTGTCTGCGACAAATCTGAAAAAGCTTGTTTGCTTGAGAACGGCAAAGTAAATGCACATTTTTATAAATGTAACCAGTACAACATACACAAGAACATCATTCAGAGGATCACTCGCACAATGACCAATTTCAGTCAACGCAAAACGACCAAAACTCAGAACGACTAATACACAGAAGGTCCATTACGCCGGACGACCAAAAGGCAAAACACCAAAAATATTCCTAACTTTATTGCTTCAGATAATCAGAGTAATCGTAATCATAGTAATCAGAGTAATGGAAAGAATTTCGTAGGTACCTATTTAAATTGCTTTTCGGGAATAAAACATGATAAACAGTTAAAAAAAATATTTTAGGAAAAAAGATATAAAAAATACATTCTTTCTAGTAGAAACTAAGTTCTATAGTTACGCCGTCGACCGATTTGACATATGTCAGATTAATGTAACTAGTGACATCACTATACACATAGACATATAGTCACATGACTATAGACAATCGTAGCAGTATCATTAAATACTTTTATTAGCAGATAATGATAAAACTTTCCTTGATGTGATAGAATAGGGAATACGGAAATAAATAAAAATGCCATTGTGGTTAAAATATATTTTATTGTGTATTTACACTATTCTGAATCAGAATAATGAACTACTGCTATCGTCGTCGCTATCAGTTACTTGAATACTTATTTCATGGTCGTAATACCGTCAAACAACTACCTACGTTTAGGATAAAATTGCCTAACTGCCATTTTTGCGTGAAATCTTTTTTGAGAACGCGTATCAACGATAAAAATATTTTTGTAGTAATTTGTACGCCACTTTAAAGTTATATCAACCAACTGTTCATGAACTGTCAAGTTGGTAATTTTTCGACGGGGTAATTATAGTACCAGTAATTGTCGAGTAGTATCTAGTAATTCTTATGTGCTTAGATGTCATTTTAAATATTTGAAACGACATCTAAGTACTTGAGGAATAAAGTCGAATTCTGTGTAAGTGTAGGTCATTATGCATACAGGTTGTTATGCGAATGGGTCATTACGCGTATTGGTTGTTACGCGAATGGGTCGTTTTGTGTATTGATCATTTTTCCAACGTTTGTCTGTGCGCGTGTTAGTTCTTATGCGAGTGAACAATTTGAATGGTTACGAAAGACAAAAGACAGATTTATGATAGTAAATGTAAATAGATTCGTGTACAACAAACCCTTGAAAGTAAGAATTATACTCTTGGTAATCCCGTCCACACATCAATTTTATTAAAAGTGACTATAGTTAATTTAGAGGAAATCAAAGGAGTATAATAGAATGAGACATATGTATCTAAGACTTCTTCACCGAAATCAATTGTCCTACTTATTCCAGCTTTGTAACAACCGAGATCTGTGTTGCAAGAATGAAAGCTCCTAAAAGTTGCCACCATATACAATCTTCTGCTCTTCTCTTGCGTGACCTTCGCCCACAAACTTCTTTACTTTTCTGATCCACTTGACTGAAGGGCGTTCCGCGCTACGTCTCCCCGTATACGGTCTGCACTCGACAATTCACTTGACTGTCAATCCCGCCCTCACATGCCAATAAAAAGTGATTGCTTTTTTATATAAAGAAGGCGAAAGACGAGCATAAAGTCCACCTGATTGTAAGTGGATAATGTCGCCCATGGACACCCGCGGTATAGGTGAACATTAGTCCAAAATGACAAACATTGTCACGCCCCCGGATGCGTTGCCTACCTTTATAAATATAGGAACGGATTTGGAGAGAGGGTAGGGAAAATGGGAAGGAATAGAATACAATGGGATGGGAATGGGATCTAGCATATCTTACTCACTATCGAAACACGTACATCGGAGAACAGGATAAAGTGGGAAATGCAGTATATTTCAAGGTAGTCTTCTGTGATAATTTAGATAATGGTTAATTTAGTGTAAACCGAAGGACTTCTTCACCCTATAATACATTTTCCTACTCATTCCAGCTTTGCAACAACCGTGGTCGCTGTGAATGTGGATCCTGTGAGTGTGATAAAATAGCGCGATGGGACGCCAGACAAATCCAACACAAAAACTGTACAATCAAAGACTGTCCCAAGTGTCACGACCAGCAGTGCAACAAATTGACTGAGTGCGCTCTCTGCCACCACAACCAACAAAGTAACTGTTATGACATTTGCCTCGGCGACATAAGAGTCAATGTTACCACAAATTTAACTGCTGCTATTAATGAAGAGGATAAATCCTGGATGGAATGTGATGTGAGGGTAGACATTGCTTGTTACTCCATTTTTCTCTACAAATACGACAATGATAACTACGCTATAGAATTATTTGTCACTACCGAAAGGGATTGCGCGGAAAGCTACTACAGTAAGTACCACGTAATGAGGTAAAGTATTAAAATTACAATTATTTCTGTACAATAAATAAATAAATTATTCATGGCACAACCTGAGCCATTAAAGAAGTAAGCAATAGAAAAGTATAATACTGTAAAGTAAGTCTAACAGTATCAAGTATTTTTTTTCCTTTTTATTTCCGAAGTTGTAGAATGAACCTCCAGGTTTTTCCGTTACGTTACGATATGGCGCTCATCAAGAGAGCTGTAGTCTACAAGGCGCACCTGCAAGCCCCTTGGTGTTGCAGGTGTCCATGAGCGGCGGTGACCACCTACTATCATGCAAAGCGCCATAAAAAAAGTTGTTTAGGGTATTTACAAACTTCATGTATTCCAAAATGTTGTAGTGTTTTAAATATGTATACACATATAGGTACCAATCAAGTTTAAAAATAATAATTTAGACGATTTTGTACCCATTGTACGTAAGCCGCTGCAATGACTTTATTGTAATTTATATTAAAAAAAACACCTTAATAGGTGTTTTCACGTTTATTAATAAATTCCTGGAGATAAGACTTGCTGATGCCATTACGGAGGACCTGAGCTACCGCTTGAGCTAACATTGCGAAATAGTCAACAATCCTGACCTATATTTAGGATTATATAATTTGTGCCTATATGATATCGCGTGATCCCTAGTACTTTCATACAGATACTGCGGTAATATATCTTATATACTTACAATAACATAAAATTCGAAGATCACCTTGATGAAAAAAAATGTCTTTGATGGGTATTCTTATTCTTCCAGTGTTTGGCGGCATATCATTGGCTGTCCTCATCCTGATAGGGATCACAACGATAGTGGCGTGGAAGCTGCTCACTGATGCGCGGGACCGCTACGAGTACGAGCGGTTCCTCAAAGAGCAAGAAGTGGCCGATAATGCAGTCATTGTCAACCCTACGTACATTCCGCCATCAACTACAATTTGCAATCCCACGTTTGAACATAACGAGTGCCAATAAATTATTGTGTACATAATACAAGAGTTAAAGTAGGCATACAAGAGTGCAAGAGTTACAAAAGAGCCTTTCAAAAACCTATGAGAGCCAATGAGATATAGTTCACTGTACCTACTAGAAACTGATGTTTTATGGGTTTGACAACTAGAAAAAAAACAATTTATATTTTGTTCAAAACTGTATAGAATTTCAATACGAACAATGTAAATAAAAATAATTATCTTAAAAAAATCATTGTAATCATAAAATTAGGAGTATGTAAACGTTTTTGCATATCTACTATTCCTCGAATACCCGTAGGCTGTGGATCGAACTGCCTCAAGAGGTCTTTCCATTAAGCTACGATATGGGGTTCTTCAAGAGAGCTGTGAATAGTATTTTGCAAGGTCGGCGGCGCAACCGCATACCCAGTGGTGTTGCAGGTGTCAATGGGCGGTAATAATACTTAAGTACCATCACATGGGACCGTTTGCTCGTCCGCCTACTTCACTATAAAAAAAAACCACTCTCTTATCATTAATTAAAATAGTTCATTTAAACAGTCAGTAATAGTACATTACTGTCCAGACCCGAAATAAAGCAATTGACGGTCGAGTAATATTGGAAAGACGAGGCGAAGCCGAGTCCTTTTTAAATAAACGAGGCCGGTAATTGCTATTTCGGCCGAGACTTGTATAGTACTTTTCTCTAATTTGCGAGGAAACAATAAACAAATTAATTCAAGAAACAGAAGTTTCATTCCCGCCAATTCGACTGCGCGCGGTCTTTTGAATTTTTTTTTAAACTTTTGAAAATAAATGCACATTGAGCTTTTATAATAATAAAATATCGTGTACCTAAAAAAACCTAATTTATGTTAGTGTGCACTAAAAATAACCTCGCTACTCTCCAGCAATCTCTATTAATGTCGTGTTGGAAATTGCTGGCATGCGTATAGAAAAGAGCCGATTGACGTATTTTTTTTTTAAATAATGAAGCCATTTCCGAGCAAGTAGGAGAAAAATAAATTTAATTGCAATAATAAATAAAATTATATATTTAACGGTCAAATATCTTAATACAAACTCGATATGATAAAATAAAAACGTATAGGAAATAGGTAGGTACCTACTCGAATTAATAATTGTCATGTGATCACTAATAATAACTAACTTCATTATGTAAAAGAGTCCCAAATTCAATGTGCTATTTGTGCTTGAAAATTCCTCGACTGTATAAAACATTTATTTACCATTTTGTCATTAAGAGGATTGATTTACACTCCCGATATTAAATTTAACGCCTGCTAAACTATATACGCAAATAATAATGTAACCACTTTTTGCTTGGAAAGCTAAGTTAGGAAATGTTGTGACTATATTAGTTAGGTGCTTGGTAAATATTAGGTAGTCAGATAAGTTCATGGCCTTTTTATAGTAAAAATAAAAAAGGCTTTTTTGTATTAAATAAATATTTATTGAACGGAATATCGTTCATTTAATTCAACTATTTTTTAACCATTTTTCTGGCGAAGCTATAATTTCATCGCTATAAAATTTTCGATTTTTCTGAGGGAAAAACTGATTTAAATGGTTTATACAGGCTTCTCTTGAATGTAATTTTACTCCATTTCGACAATTTTGTAAAAAGCGGAATAAATGATAATCAAAAGGGGCTATGTCTGGACTGTATAGAGGATGCATTAAAACTTCCCAGCCAAGGTCCACAATTTTCTCTTTAATCATAAAGATGTACCTATGCGGTCTTTTAGAGCAAACGTTGAGAACAATCTTTCTATTCCCAAGCTGGAAGCCACAACGGTATGCAGCTACTTACCCAATTCCATAGTTGTGTTGTTGGTTTGTGCCCTTAAAGACAGCCACCATTCTAAGGCATGGACGTTTTTGATGAAGCTGCTCTTCAAATAAGAATCTGTGGAATCGCGCTGTCATTGCCTTACATTTAATTGCATCTGGCATTGCTTCTTTATAGTAAGTTTCTATTACATTGGGTCCAATAAATTCGCTAAAAAATGTGCTGGTGTCATTGCCATTTCTCACCGTGAATCTAACTTTTGTAAGTCGCTTCCTAACCGACATCAGCATCCTCAATCAGCATCGAATTTGATTGATTTATTGGGTAAATGGATGCAAAGTAATAATTGAAATAAAAACTTAATCTTCTGAAAATAAGGTTCAATCCTACTGTGTTGTTTTATAAATAGGTAAAGTAGGTATCAGTACGCGGTACTTTCAAAGACCAATCAATTGCGCAATAGAGTATCGACCGACGGGTACATACCTAGGCCACCGTGTATGTATTAGATTATAATGTAAGTAGGTAGGTAGTACTTGTTACCTACATAAACTTTACTTGTAACTAACGTGGATTTCAAACATTGCTAACATTTTTTTTTATATACGAAGGCGGCAGACGAGCATACAGTCCACCTGATGGTAACTGGATACTGTCGCCCATAGACATCCGCGATACATGCCAACATTAGTCCAAAATGAGAAACGTTGGCACGCCCCCGGATGCGCTGCCTACCTTTGGAAATATAGGAATGGATTTGGAGAAAGGGTTGTGAAAATGGTGAGAGATAGGATGGGATTGGAATGGGCTCGTGTAATGGGAAACATGTTACAAACATATTTTTTTTATTGAAATAAAAAACACCTATTTTAAACCAAAAACAATGTCAGAAACAAAAACACTGTCTGTTTTGTTCGAAATAAAAAAAAAACTTTTTTCCATCCCTGGTCCAAAATGACAAACGTTGGCACGCCCACTAATGCGCTGCCTACTTTAGACCTGAGATGTAGGAATGAATTTAGAAAAAGGGTTGGGAAAATAGGATGGGAATGAAATAAGATGTAATGGAAATGGGTACATCTCACTCACTACCGATGTAAACTATGATATTTAAAAAAAACTATGATATTTAAACTATTTAAAAAAAACTATGATACTCTACTGTATACCTACGTCATGAAAATACTATTAATTAATTAATTACTTATTGGCGGGAACTCGAGATGTGAAGCAGAATTTTTGTTTGATTATTGCAAAAATTGTGTATTATTATTATTAAACCTTATAAATACATCGAAACTTATACATCGAATACATCGAAACGTTAATTCCATTGAGGATACATCGAACTTTATTAATTTCATTAAAGGTTTTTGGCTTTTGCCATAATGTAAGGTCAACCATAATGTTTTTGGCATAATGTAAGGTTTGTGGTTTAATAGTGATAGTTTATTAAACTTCAGTGTTTGCAGTAGGTACGTGGTGTTTGCATTGGCGGATTAACCTAAAGGGGCGACTTGTCGTGAGGGGCGGGTCTGCCAAAGCTTTATACGATTGAATACGAGGACATTATAACATTTTTATGTCATTAAAAAAATCAAGACGATGGGAGTTTCTAATTAAAAATAAAGTTTTATGTACCCATCCATGTGTCTATTATCTTAATGAAAAAGATATTTAATTTTCATTCATTTAACCGTTAAACTAATTGCCTAGGGCGCGGTAGCGCAAATCTTTTAATCTACCATTGGGTGTTTGTGATAATTAAATATAAGCATGGGACTGCGTTTTTCGTGTGCTTCCAAGGAGTTCTCTTCTGTCCACAGTAAACCTATTATCGTTTTACTGAGCGACTTTTGACTTTGACGGGACTGGACATTGATAGGTTTTAGATTTTTAAATTGTTTATTAATTATTACGAAGAAAACTTCGCACTGTCAGAATGTGCTAATTACACCATTGCCTTATATGAAGAAAAAAAAAGTCAGAACACTTGGAATTATCGCCATTGAGATTGAGATTGGTACTACTGTATTTTACCACCTAGAATAACTATAAAAAAGTTCGTTCTGAGTGTTTAATACAATTTATTCAGTGTTCTGATTTTATCTATACGCATAGGTTATGTCCAAGGGAGATTAGCACTAAAAGTATCTACCATAGAGTTAAAAGTTTTTCAGTTAAAAGTCTAAAACGTAGGGTACGAAATTGTTTATTATAGGTCTACCAGAATCTCATGGCATAAAAAAAAATAAAAAATTGTGATTTTCATATGGCAATGTCAATTGTCACCTGTCAAATCAAAGTACGAGATTTGTCAACCGCTGCTGAGATTTTGTGATATCTTCTTGACAATTAGTTGTTTTTGTGAAAATGTCGAAAAAGCCACTTCGATCTCAAGCGAGGAATATTGTTTTCAATGTGTATCGTAAAATAAGGGAAGAAGAAGGCGTAAATCAAACTCAATCTTTGATTTTAAAGCGCGTCGTAGAGTTGACCGGTAAGTTGGACTGAGTTGTTTTGATACTTTTAGTTTATTTTATATTTTTCTTACTTAATTGTAGCTTCTTTATAGGGGTTTCCAGTACTACTATACGGCGAATCGTAGGTGAGGGCACATCGAATGATGGTGTATTTTCCACGCCTGGTAAAAAGAGGAGAGGGGGGAAGAAGAAAATCAACTTGGACAGTTTCGATTTAGAGTTGATTAGGAATAAAGTGAATGAATTCTATACAGTTCGGAAGGAAATTCCAACAGTAATGAAACTGTTACGAATTCTTCGACAAGATATTGATTTCAACGGAGGTAGAGAATCATTGAGGTAAGAAAAATATTAAGTAATAATCCCTCTCACTCTCACTCGTAAGAGGAGGCCTGTGCCCTGCAGTGGGACGTATATAGACTGATGATGATGATGATGAATGACTAAGCTATCGTTTGAGTAACATGATAAATTTTATTATTTTTTACAGACTTATACTTAAGGAGATTGGTTTTGAATATGTTAAATGCCAATCAAAAAGGACCATTTTGATGGAGAGAGATGACATAAAACTACAAAGATACAAGTTTTTGAAGCGTATAAACGAAAACCGCGAAGCTGAAGAGCATAATAAATTGGATGTGATTTATTTAGATGAGACTTACATTCACGGTTCATGTTCTGTGAACAAGTGCTGGCAAAGCAAAGATATTTCAGGTCCATCTAAAAGTATTTCACTTGGAGCGAGGTGGATCATTGTAAACGCTGGTGGAGAAAATGGCTTTGTACCAAATTGTTGTCTGGTGTACAGGTCAACAAGTGTATCTGCTGACTATCACCACGATATGAATAAGGACAATTTTACAAAATGGGTGACAGAGAAGCTAATTCCAAATCTGACAAGACCTTCACTAATTGTTATGGATAATGCTAGTTATCATTCCGTACGGATGAACAAACCGCCCACACAAGCCAATCGTATCGCTGATATAAAAGAATGGCTTCGTGCAAATGATGTACATTATGATGATCTTTGGCGTAAATGTCAACTACTTGAAGTAGTGAAACAAAACATGTCTGCGCCCTTATATGAGATAGATGAAGTATTAAAATCGCACGGTCACGAAGTTTTAAGGCTCCCACCTTATCATTGCACATTGAATCCCATAGAAATTATTTGGGGTATAATGAAGCAAAAAGTTGCTGATAAAAATGTAAATAGGCCTGCAAGTGACATTAAATTATTAACAGAAGAAGCTTTCTCACAAATTGGTGCAGAGGAATGGCGAAAATGTTGTGAACATGTAAAGAAAATTGAAAACGATTTCATCGAGCAAGATAGAATAATTGAAATGCTGGAAGAGCGATTTATAATAAATATCTCTTTATCTTCATCATCTGATGAAGAACAAGAAATGCAAGTGGAGTTCTTGGAATCGTTTTTTAGTTCTGAATGAGGTGTTAAGTTAGTAGTATGATTTAAATGATATATAATAAATTAGTACATAAAGTAATATACGATTGATTTATTTTTCATGACATATTTTCCTATGTTAAGAACCCGATGTATAACAACATTCTTCATACACATACCTAATATACTTCATGTTCATTAATACTGAAGACATAAATAATAATTAAACAGTATCAAGGTCGTTTAATCCAATTTCCCCAGTATTGCACACAACAAATTTTTATTTCCCCATTTGCCATGAGATTCCGGTAGACCTCTACGAAGAAAACTTGACACTAACAGAATGTGCTAATTATATTATACCATTGCTACCCATATATGAAAAAATAAATTCTCAACCATTATCAAGATTTCGTCGAATCAGAACTCTCAAACTTACAGTTGATGACAAATTATAATAAGGAACCTCGTTTAGTGAACTGAAATTTATAACCAGCTATTGCACCGCGACTTTATTTGCGTCTCACGTGTTTTTATTTTGCCTACAAGAATCGTCTGCCTGTCTGTCAACTTTACTATATCAATAAAAACTTTTATCTTCTGGAATAAATGACGGTAACTTAAAAATTCTATCATCGCTTTTCATCAAGAAAAACTTATATAAAAACTAAAATCTTTTTATTTCTACTTAGGTACCTAATGTTTTCCTAAACTGCAACTACAACGTGACGTCAATGATTAAATAATAAAATGTGCGTATAGAAAATTTGCGGGAATTACTACACATAAAAACAAGCAAGATGATTCATCTCAGAGTATGTCTCTTGCAAGAGTTGAAAGTGAACCCACTTCAGGCCGCGTTCACCTTCCAAGTTGACTCTGATGCGCTCCGTCTTTAGTAGCTAGAGTCAGTTGACGGCTAGTCGGCGTCGAGATAGCAACTCTGGCGGCCTTTTTTCATTGAGAATATTTTCCATGCATTCGGATACACGCACGGACAAACAAAAGACCGGTCGTTATTATAAATATCGAACGTGAATTATAAAGTTTTTTTTTTTAATAATTACTGGAAGCAATGGCTTCAAATGTGTGGTTTTCGGTGTTGGTGCTAATTTCAGTACAATATACTTTCGCGCGAAATTGCGCCGTGGTTGAAAAATTATTAAACTGCAACGACTGCATCAGGTGTGGTGGTTATTGGTGCAATAATAAAGACGTGGTAAGTACATTTATTAATTTTTTAACGGCAATTTTCTTTTATAAAATATTGACTTATATGAAATGGATGTCTATCGGGTCTCTGCTTCCGTAAGGAAATTTAGAGGGTTGTGAAAGTCGAAAGGTTGATTTTTGTGCAGCATTGCGACCATTGATTAGCATTTTTAACATATAGAAAAATATATTTAGGTTATAAAAATGTAATGAACGTAGGGTAGAAAGAGACTTAATTGATTCTGAAAGTCATGAAACTACTAAAATATTTGTTTTAATTCTCTGGACATTTTCGATTTTTAATCACCATTTCCATTTTTCTTCCTAATAATTTCATGATTCATCAAAGCTGTCTTTATCTTTGTTCTGTTCAACGATAAATGATTACAAGGAAAAACGAAGATGTCTGTAGCGACGGACGGAAGGAAACAATTGAGCCAATGAACTGGTCGTGTAGTAATATCAGTCTATTTTTGATGTTCGTTAATGGTATTATCTGCAGAACTCAATGTAGTCATTGAGTAGTATGTAGTATTATGTATTATGTAGTTCATCTAGGTATTATGGGTGGTCTTTTATCATTGTCCACTCCCACTGTACTTATTATATTATTGTTGTATAACAGCGGGAGTGTAAAATTATTCTCCAAACTTCCAATTGGTTATTCTCTCAAGACCAGATTTAGAAACCAGTATCACAGTTTTGCCGTTAGAGGTCATACCGATCATCAACAATGATACATTTGTGATAGGTACAAAAATTTATTAATATTGATATTATAAATTTGTAATATCACATGAATATCAAGTATTCTGAATCCAAACAATAATGGAATAAATTTCGATATATATATATATATAATATATATAATTAATACCTACGCATTTTGTGGCTGGTAAAAAAATGACTACTGAATCGCACTTTTTTATTATTGTCATTTCAATACCTAGGTACTATTTCAGCTCTACCTACATACCAATGCAGGCAGATCACAGCTTAATATTTTGTTTTTAAAATGACAGACCAGTTGTATTCACGAAAACAAATGTACCTACACATGTAGATATATTTATACAACACGCGAGCGACTTTTATAACTTTTGGGTTTGAATCTTTTTAATTTTTTCACTAAATTAATTTCTTACAAATATTGAAAACGTGCTTATGTAAAAAATCGTTTTCCGCGTAATCGATCAAGTACCGAACAAAGACTTGGTTTTCAACTTTGAAACCTCTGATAAATGAAATATAGATAGGTACCTACATGTGATTGTAGTCTACTTTAATTTCATTTAATTTAATTTCACATATATGTACTCCTAAAGTATTTATAAAGTCGTTTAATTTGAAATAGATATTACATGATTACAATATAAGCAGAGTTAACAAATGTATAAATTGATGTGTTTCGTCGTTGATACTAAATAAGCACAAATCTGTTGTATGAGTTGATATGTTGAATTGCTACTTACTCCACTCTCACAGAAGACTACCTTGAAATGTATTGCATTTCCTAGGTACTTTATCGTATTTCCCCAATGTACGTACGTGTTTCGGTAGTGAGTGAGATATGCCAGAGCCCATTCCCATCCCATCCTATCCCTCCCCATTTTCCTAATCTATTCCTTAATCTGCAAAGGTAGGCAGCGTATCCGGCGGCGTGTCAACGTTTGTCATTCTGGACTGATGTTGGCATGTATCGTGGATGTCTATGAGCGACAGCATCCACTTGCTGTATGCTCATCTGCCGCCTTTTTTCTATACATAAAAAAAAGTTACTGAAATATAACACATCTCAAGTTCCGATTCTCAACTTAAATGATAGTCCGCAATGATCGTAATACTCGCGTGACGTCTATCTCTTCACACAAACAGTGTAGTTGTGTATGAATGGACCTGCCCAGTTGACCACCAATTGCTCCTCCGCTAATAGCTCTAATTATTTCGTAACACTCGTTAGTCGGAGTGCGTACACTTACCGTGATGATGGGAAAGGTCGAAATTAGAATCGTCGTGAATTAACTCCTTTGTTTTTAACTTCACATAGTTTTGATAAATTGGGGTTCCTGTATATTCACCAGAATTGTAAATTTGCCATAGAAAAATCATTTAAATTCACCAACGCCCATTCCTCACAGGGTTGTATAAAGTAGACAGATGCCTCTAGTGTTATGAAAGATTTCGGATCATAATTTACATTAGTCCAATGCGTAAATAAAGTCACTAATCATTCAGTTTTTTTTTAATTCTCAGCAAAAAAGATTTTCTCAAAATGTTTTCCTTCCTCGGTAAGATAATCAGAAATCTGTAGAAATTCCGTATCGTTAATACTCCGTTAGAATTTGACTCACGTAGATTAACCATATTACCATTGAGTTACAGTAGCCTAGACTCATCTTGTACACATCTATACATACGAGTATAATAAAATCCCAACAAAGCCGTGTCTGTACATGATCCTTTTTTTTTAAATGTGGTAGCAGTATAAGTTACGAACGGTACAGATTACGAAACAACAATTTTTAGAGATTTTGTGTTTGTCTGAACGCTCATCTCGCAAACACTGAACAGAATTTAATGAAACTTGACATAGTTATAGCTTATCGATTGGGTTAACATTTAGGGTACATTTTATCCCGATCCGTTCTGGAATCACTACAGCTCAAGCGAACAAAGACGCTTGCACCGTTAGTCTTCTATATATATAACTAGCGACCCGCCCTCGCTTCGCTTCGGTTTATAAGTATTTTTTTTTTTTCCAATTTTTTTCACAAGTTTCAAAATAAAATATAGCCTATATTAGACACGGATAATGTAGCTTCCTATTTGTGAAAGAATTTTTGAAATCGGTTCAGTAGTTCCAGAAATTACCCCCAACATACCACCTACAAACACACAATTTTACCTCTTTATTATATTAGTATAGATAAAATCGAGACAGAGCCGTGTCTGTAGATGAATATTTTTTTTAAAGTGGGCTCTATAACATTCGTACTTACGAATTATATAACTAGAGCTCGAAACAATATTTTTTAGAACGCGCATCACGCAAAAACTACTGGACCGATTTTATTGAAACTTGGCATAATTATAGCTTATGAGCTGGGTGTAACATTAGGGTACGATTTATCCAGATCATTCTAAAGTTCCTGACACTGCTAGTATTTGTATTAAAATCGTAACGAAGCCGTCTCTTTATTTAATATTTTTTTGAAAAAACACTAACGTGTAAAGTACGAATGATACATTTATATATACAATAAAATACATATACATCTTGTATACATATACAATAAAATCGTAACAGCCGTGTCTGGACATTTTATTTTAAGGTCGTTATAGTGTAAATTACGAATGACACAGAGCCCAAAACAACAATTTTCGTCTGTCTGTCTGACCGAGTACCGGGCACAAAACCACTGGACGGATAGTAATGAAACTTGACATAGTTATATATAACCATACACATCGGATTAACGTATGAGCTAGCTTTTATCCAGATCAATTATAAAGTTTCCACGGGAATCAATTGAATCAAGCTAAAATATTGAGCTAGAGACTGTAACGTCTACATGCCGAAACGTTCAGGACCCAATTTACAATATAAAATGCATACAAGAATCGCGACTTCTTGTATGCATTTTATATTGTAAATTGTCTGCACTGCTTGTTAATAATACAATTTTATGCCATCAACGTAATCAAACACTAATCAGAAATCACTTACCCCAACAGTGTATACTGTATGTTTACATTATCTAAATGCTGGATGATGTTTGAATAACAAATCGTTAGAACAAACCGAATGGTTTATTTATACTAGGTGTTAGTGAATATGACTCATGTCAACCGGGTGCATGCCAGGACTTCGGACGTGGAGAGATCAAAGCGTTTAAATAAAGCTAATTACACTTATCTATTATATTCCCTTATTCTATTCATATCTAACACTGATTATATGACTCTATCATGTGAAATAACCAAGCCACATGAAGAAAAATGCAATGATTAAGCCTGGCTTGGCGGCAATTCGATTCCACCACTTTTATTAGGCAAGCAGATGCGACGATTGGCATTTTTTCCTGAAATATTTTTATTAGTAATCCATCCTCCTTATAATAAGAGCAGACGAGTTTCTTGTGCAACTGTAATGGTTAATTTATAGTTAGAGTTAATTATATTAGTAAACAATACATTATACAGATTATTTAATATATAATTATTATTATACAGACTAATTAAAGTCTATCTTATTCTTTATTATATATTCTTAATTATACATTCTTATAGTTCTTTAATAAAATATTATCAAACAATTTCAAATGTTTATTTATCCGGTTCTAAATAACATATGCAATGCAATGCAACCAGCTCTTTCAGTATGGACATTGGATACTAAAAGTGGACTGCATTGGACTGCTGGACATGGACCTCTTCATGCACATTATCTTGTGCGTGAGTCGTGTCGTGTAACACACACAAGTACCTACACACAAAATAAAATTTTGTAATAGCTAGTTATCAAATAAACGAGGTAAATTGTTACAATAGTCATATAATTTTAGAAAACTAACAAAACTCAGTCTATCATTAAAATTTTCGTCCATTCGTAAATGGCACGACTCACTCAAGGCTCGTTCAACTCACGATTAATTCCCGGCGCCTAGTAGAGTCACTCGAGGGGTCCATGTGATGGAGAGCAGGACTACCGCCAGCCGGAAGCAGCGGCGATGCAATGGCGACCACTCCGACCAGGCGCAAGAGGTGGCGCACAGCAGGAGCGCCAGCGTCCGGAAAGTAACGGACCAGTAACGACGGCTGCCCAGCAAAGGGGGCGTCGTCGGCAGAGATCGGTGGAGCAGAAGCGGCGTCGGCCGGCAACGGCGGCGGCGCCAGGAGAACGACAGGAAGCTCACAACACTCTTAAAGAGCAGAAAGCCGAGATTGTTGGAGATGATGCCGTTTTATTTCCTAGTTGGTCGCCAAATCATTTTTTCGTACGGCCGCTTCAATTTGTCATCTCCTGACGTCATGTAAGAATCGGTCTAACCCTTTTTTTTTAATTTTCGATTTTTAAGGCGTTCGGTGGTTTCAGCCAGTATTTATTATTTTCAGCCGGAGTTATCCATTTATGGAAAACGTGTAATTTATTTTATTTATTTATTTATTTACTTCGACCAACTCAGGATCATAACATTTTTTATCATATTTTATTGTTAGTAAGAACTTAATTTAAAAAAATTCTTAGCCTATAGTTAGTAGCACACAGAATATAAACAAAATATAAATTAAAATTATACTAATTTATTTGTCAGCACATGTACCATACAACAACGGTTCATGTACTGACAGTCGAACTTGTTCGAAAACATTTCGTCCATTTCGTAATGGTTTGAGATTATTACCACAATGAGATTAATAAGAGTACTATTAGTTTCACCCAAAATTCTCGAGATGGTTGAAGAGTAACGGCAATTGTTTCTGCACAAAATTACTACTCAAATAACATATATTTAAATAAAATAAAGCTTTCAAAGACACGAAAATCCCTATGTTAAACTTATAATAAACCACTTATTAAACTGGAACATACCTTCAGCTGTCTATAAAACAGCTGAAGTCTATAAAAGTAGAACAATTTATAACTAAAGTGAACTCGTAATGAGTGATGACTCCACACAATCAGGTGAAGTGGTCGTACGGTGGGCATCAGGTCAAATTATTCCCATGGGCACCTTACAGCGTTAGTAATATTGACTAAAATGGTTTGGCTTTGGACAGCTGGGTGTGTAGACTGTACTACGGTTGATGGACGAATTTCCTGCGTAACCCCATTTTCCAATATCCGATTTATATGAAGAACCTTTTATGTAGAACTTGTAATAAGGGACTATTGTTTGGCAATTTGTCGTGTAAGAGTGTTTAATAGAGTGTCACTATTAAGAAAGAGCTTCTGCTTTCTGAAAAAGTCTCTTAAAAGTCAAAAAAGGAAATTTCTTAAATTCCAATTTTTTAAAAAAAACTTTTTTTTCTCATCTATACATTTTTCGTGTACACATATTTCTTTATCCAAACCACTAATTGACCATTTCCATTTTAATTTGACACAGAGACCATTAGCAATTCATAATTATTGTGTTTTTTTTTCTAATGCTGTGGTTTTAAATACAGATTCACTTCTCCGAAGTTTAGTAACTTAATATCAAAACGAAAACATGTGTATTTTACTGCGTTTGCGTACACATTAATAAAAACCGTGCAATTAAATACTGTAACAACAACTGTTTTCGGAGTTTCACCGTAACCAATAAAACTTTATTATAGCCACAAGGAACTAGTGTTACAACAAATGCCTTATAAATTAATGTGATTCATCTAAAGTTCCATTTACGATTGTTTGCGCCGTACACACTATGTGCGGTAAAATGCATGTACAAAATGTAAAACGTCCGAGCAATCACCTCCTTCTCAGAAATTATAAATAAGCTGTGACCTATTTGCGGGTCGTGTTTTGAGCATTAAAAATGTTTCACAATTAATACGAGGCAGTGTAATGGTCAAGTTACATCTGCAGACACATTATCGTGTCAGTGGAGTGAGACTTGTTATTCACAACGTTCTTGCCATGGTAATGAGTAAAGCACGTTACACACTTATTCAATTAAATTAGCGTTGAAGTTAAACTGCTAATAATTTGCCCGTGCTAGACATTTCACCTGGTGGTAAATGCGACCATTAGTCCACACTGACAAACGCTGGCACGAACGCCGGAAGCAACTTCTTACCTTTAAAGTATTAGGAGTAGGAGGTGATAGAATAGGATGAAATGGGATGGAAAATGTGCTTTGACATATCTCACATTCTACCGAAACACGTGTGTAAAGTCAGCAACATACTAATGTACCCAAAATAATTCAAAACTGGCCCTTATTAATAGCATATTATGGTACTCATGGGTATATGCTGACCTGTTGCTGACTGTACAATTGAAGGGAATAGGATAGAGATGGTAAATGTAGTACATTAACGGTAGTCTTGTGTAGGAGAAGAGTAATTTGGCCAGTCGGGTACGTCCAGCGGCTGTGGTGCAATCCCGCCCTCCCCTCCCCATCCCAAAGATATTATACAAGTAATAAATCAGAGTATTATTCATCTCTATTTAATCCATGTCAATACAAATTGCTAAAAAAAATAAGGATACTTCACCTGAAGGTTGAGTCTGTAATGCCAATATCGTGGATATGACTTTAAGTAGTACCTAACAAAGGTATATTTTGTTTACCAAAATACTAAGGACTTTACTAACATTCGGTTACCACGTGACTATTTTATTTAACCAGTCAAGCAATGACCTTTGACCTTTTATTGTTTGTCTATTGTTTGCGAGATGCAGAAATCCCTACGCCGCGCGTCGCCGTACTGATTAAATTGTGACATTATCTAAGAGAAGAGACCTTATTGTTATTTTTAGTTTTCCAGATATCAGTCAGCAATTAAAATGCAAAAAATGCAATTTTTGATTTCAGTAAAAAATAATATAATATTATAGAAATGATAAAAATTCGCACCCAAGATTGTAGTTAATCTTCGCGGAAACCGAAACATTTATATATTGGATTCTAACCAATAATTAAAGGAATTATTCTATCCTTCCGACTCCTATTTTGATAAAGTACTCGCAATTTAGGATTTTTTTGGGAATGCTAAATTCTTGTGGCCCTAATGGCCTTTCAAGAGTCGCCGGACATGTAGCTGGCGAGCGCAAAAGGCGCTCATCCAGGAGCAAAGAGTGTGTGTAGAAATGAGCGTAAGGGCTCCCCCGCCGGTAGACCGCCGGAAGGAACGGACCTCGGCTTAGGGCGTTGCTTTTGGAGGGTACCGTCGGATCGCGAGTCGGTGCGAAGCGCCCAGGCACGTGCCGATACCTGGTAAAAGTGTTGGCTGAAGGGAGGTGTGTGTTCACGGTGTAGCGAGGGTGGCGTCCTCGTCTCCGCCAGCGGGGACGGTGTATATCTGTAATCTGTGAGTGTAGTGTAACAACCGCATTGGCAGCAGTAATTAGGTCGACGGGATCGTCCAAGACGTGTCGTAATTAAGGTATCGCGTAATGTTTATAGTAATAAATATCGCGTCCGATATTATCACGGTTATTTAATATGTCACGAATCACGATGAATATAACGTATTTGACCTTTTGCTTAATACGGGACTCTTAAAACTCGATGAAACATTACATGTGTAATCAATCACAGGTGTAATGTAACACAAAGATATACGAAATGTACACTCAATTATCTTGCATCGAAAAAGGTAAATTAATGTTTTTTTTATATCAATCGCCGTGAACTCGGCATTCTCTTTCAGCATTGTTATTCTTGTTATCTTTTGTTGCCGCGATGTAACTGCAACTGAGAAATATCATTTAAATTTTAATGTAATCTACTCATAGCTGTCTCGTTTTCTTGTAAAATAATTACTGAAATACGTTTTTGTCTCACATTTCTTAAGTAAAAAGACTTCTTAGTTACTTTTTTCATTGAATGAAAAGATTCACTTTTTACACTCAAATTTGTATTTAAAACTAAAATTAAAATGTCTATAATAATATTATTAAGTAATAATAATAAAAAAGGAAATCGTGTCTGTTGTATTGTAAATTGAGCATGTTTCACACACTTGGTCCCGGTGATTTTGTTCCTTAACTTATACGTCTAATATTTTTGTAAATCTGTTCTCTGTTACTTTTTAATAATTTGTTTAACAACAATATGGTGTCTAAATATTCAAATAAATTAATAAAAAAATAGAAAAAAATTGTAAATCGTTTCACTCATGAGTGATGTCAGACAAATTGCTTTGTTTTTCAACATAGAAATTCATATCCTCATTAATCCTGTTTCCATATAAACCGATGACTTATCCTACTTTAGTTAATCAATAGTTTTCTTATTCTGTGGTGTCATGCTAATCTTTCGATGACAAGGCAAATCTTAAAAAAAATCTGACCCAATCAAATCCTACGTCATGCACTAAATATTCAGTCGCTATATTTACCGTTTCTAATGACTTTTTTGCCATCAAAAGGATTGATTGTTAAATTAAACATTGCGAAACAACAGACCATGACTTTACGATTACCTACGAACTCTTTCGCAATTTACCAAAACCTTTAAAAACGCAGTGTCAGTAAAATATTGATTAACCATACACTTGTTTATTTAACCTCCTATAAAAGGTTATCTTGGGCAGTTAATACATTATTTGCAAGAAGAATATCGATATACGACATCGTGATTAAAAACTGAACACTAATTACTTGCAAGATAAGATATCAACAGTTTATGAGGAAAGAAACTCATCGCCATAAAAGGTGAGTGAAATATAAGAGGTACAGTTGAACATCAATCAATGCAATTAGCATTTCGCCCGCTCCACTTACCTATTAACATATTTATCAAGACATGCGTAAAACATCTCAGTTTTGTTTAACACATGTTTGCGTAACGTTTACCTTTAAGTAATTGGTGTAGTCTCGTACAAAGGGCGCGTTATTTCGCCGAGACTCGCCCGATGCGATCTCGCAATCAACCGCATGCAGCCTCCTGCACGCCTCTTTATTAATCGACAAGAGCTAAGCGATAGCGATAACTCTCTCCATACTTTCGATTATCCCATACTATTGAACCCTTTAGACTCGTATAGGCAATAAATCATATGTATAAAGGTAATTGATAATACAAAAGAGAGTAAAACCCATCACGTTAAACTTTTCCCCATACGTTCGTACCTCTTTACAGATAGAGCGAACTCTTATAAGAATTTAACTCCCAATACAACTAACATTAATGAAAATTAAACATTAATATAATCTCCAAATGCCACGTAGACTTTTGCATCATTCACATAGATTCTAAAATTGATGAAAAATTGTCAATTTTAAATATCGACTTCTTACTATTTACGCCAACGGACAGCGCCCCACGGTTCCAGTGAACCACATTCATTACCGTTCAATGCATCTGCATTATACTGCACGCGCTATAAAGACTTTTAAAAAACATTTGACTGACTCAAAATACCTGAAATATTCATACCATGCGCGCTTCATTGTTTAATCTCTGTTTTGAAATAGGCAATAATACGAATAGATAAGTGTTATCTATTCGTATATTACATGGTAATGTACACCATCGTCACCAGCCCTTTTATTATTTACTGCTGGACATGGGTCTACTCTTGCATATTGTCTTGTGCATAAGGGATGTAGCCTTAAAACGTCACGTTGGCCAAGCAAGCGTGATGATGAGAGGTTCACTCTATTAAAGGTCTTGTTCCTCAGCGCTTGTGGTTAGCCGCCTTTTACGACATTACGGAAAAAGATGAGTTATTTTGAAGCCGGCGGACGTGACACGGTCATACTACACCATACGAATGGATAATACTGTCTCTCCGCTGAATACAGCGTATCCAAATGCCGCTTCCTTGTGTCTTTGTCAGTCAGACACAATTTAAGATTCTCTTTAGGTTGTCGCTCTACCTAATTAAAGAGCGATCCTACACTATGTTTCCTTTTACTTCATGATATCTACTTAAAAACACGTCTAGGCTGATGAGCTGGCTTGAAGAATTTTAATGGAATTTAGGATCACTTTGAAATCAGAACACCTACTGGACTTAAGCCAAAACAGTTTTCATCGATTTTTCCGCAAAGCTGTTTACGATGTCTGCGACACTATTTTTGCATTAGTCAGACTTCCTCGGGTGCAACGACCTTAAGAAAATATTGTAGTGGAATTTATTTGACGTCATTTTGCTCGTAAGTGCATTCTTAGGTCTGCGAACTCACTTAGAGATATTAAAAAAGTAAATCGAGTAACGAGTGCAATTAGATATACATCCATGTTAAGATAGATAATCTGTGGGTAGTGAAAAGAAATTGGAAAGAACCAATAAAATTACACCAAAATTTTAACTTGCTAGTTACTTTTACTGCTAATCTTCATTGAACATGACCTGTGCGTATGCGTTCAATAAACCCATTATCATTTTACTGAGCGACTCTTGACTTACTTCGACGGGTCTGGACATTGATACGTTTTAGATTTTGAAATTGGTTATTAATTATTACGAAGAAAACTTCGCACTGTCAGAATGTGCTAATTCCACCATTGCCATATATAAAGAGAAAAAAAGTCAGAACACTTGGAATTATCCCCTTTGAGATTGAGATTGGTACTACTGCATTTTATCTCCTTTAAGAATAACCATAAAAAAGTTCGTTATGAGTGTTTGATACAGTTTGATACGAAGTGTTCCGAGTTTACGCATACACATAGCCATGCTCAAGGGAGATTAGTACTAAAAGTAATTAGAATAGAGTTAAAAGTTTTCATGTCATTTTATACGTTTACTGAATAGCTATGTATCTAATACAAAAAAAAGTAAGTTAAAGGTCTCGTTTTTGCAATAAATTAGAAAGAATTAAAATATATGTAATTTTTGTATTACATTTTCTGGTTGTTATTATTTTTTGGTCTGTTAGTTCAATATTTTTGAATAACTTGGTTAATTAATCGATGGCCTGTATTTTACCTCTTGAATGAGACCATTTTCATGTTTCTACGACCCTATTCATAGATATTGTCTTTTATTAGTACATATATTATCCGACCCACTCAAAAATTAAAATGGCTGCCATACAAGGGATATGCAGGGGCATTATATGGCATATCCCTTATATAAGGGAGTTGGTAGGAAGGTGATTTTGTCGCACTCCTTTAAAATATCGAAAATTGATCCGCTGACACATTGTATAATATGATAACAATGATATAATTACAGATAATCTACGAATGATATAGAGCCCAAAACAACAATTTATGGAATTTTTGTCTGTCTGTCCGTCTGTCTGAACGCGCATCACACAAAAAGCACTGGACAGAATTTAATGAAACTTGGCATAGTTATGACATGGGTTAACATTTACGAGGTATCGCCACGTGCCTGGGCGCTTCTCACCGTCTCGCGATCCCGCGGTACCCTCCGAAAGCAACGCCCTAAGCCGAAGTCCGTTCCTTCCGCCGGTCTACGCTCACCCTAAATCATATGTGCGGTGACTCTTAAAAGGCTATTAGGGCCACAAGAATTCAGAAATTCCGAAAAAAAAGTTGAGTTAATATTTATGATAGGTACATAATATCCCGATCTGTTACAGAGTACCCCGGGGAATCACTCTAAATTTCACGCGAACGAAGTCGCTGGCACCCCAATAGTAATCATATTTAATATAATTATGTACTCTGTGTGGATCAATAAAAAAAAGGGTTGAGACACAATGCCCTAGGCTGTCACCTTATAAATACACAGAAGTGGCCGGAAAGGCGTCCATAACTTATTTAGAACACTACCTACATACAATTCCTAGTATACGCCAAATAGAGCAATGACTCAAGGGTGTGGTGTACACATTTGCGATATGTATGTCTTTTGCGGTAACTCCAAGAATTTCCCTGGATGCGGGTGAGCTCATTTATAACGAAACGACCTTTTGTTTTATTTTAATAATAACTTATTATAAAAGTCAGGGGTACTATTGTTTCGGTGGTGGCAGCTGTTTGTTTTATTATATAAGAATTTATTATTCTTTTGTGTCATTATGCAAAATGTTGTTGTCTTCACAATGAACGAAATTTTTTACATAATTAAAATTTAGAGTATCTCTTATATACAGGTTGTGTCAAAGACTGAAACCATGAATTCTGTCCAATATATTTTCATAAAAGATTTTTTATGCTTTTTATTTATCAAATACGTATAGAAAAAATTGCAAAAATAATTTATGATTATTTTTTTCAAAAATAAAGGCTTAATGTTTTCATGTCAATGAACGGAATTCACGCTTTAAAAATTCGTATAAACATTTGTCACACACTACCATATATCACTGGAGGAATATTGATAAATCTTTTACCAGTCTATATTATGCTCTACAGCTGATCAGTTAGCTGTGGTATAGCTACCGACACACAAGTTTAATCGTTAGAGAATGACTCACTAACACATTTTGCAAGGAATTGAAGCAACTTTCTTCAGTTGTGTTTTTTCTAGTTATTTTGTTTTCAGACACATAAATTAAAGATTCTTCTAATCATCAGTAGCCACTAATAGCCTATCAAGATATATTATATGTTTTTGAACTTCAATTATGCTCTACAGTATCAGTGGCTCTGTTGGGCCAAGCCGTGCTTGGCTTCACAATTTCATCTTTGGAGAGGAATTAAACAGCCAGTTTACAATTTTCTTACACCTTCACGGCTTCGGGGGACTTGTCAGCCAAGTGCGCGTGGGGTCTAGCATTTTGCGTAATTATCAGTGTGGGTGGTGCACTTATCAGACAATGCGGGGCATTGACCGGATAAATCAATATTCTTTCAGACGTCTCGTGATTGATAAACATTTATTCAACACTGTAGGCGACGACGATGAGACTGTTGCCGGAGGAGGTTCAAGTCCTTTCTGAGTCGAAACTCTATGTAGAGTCCACAAATACTTATAGCCGATATTTATTCACTTCCTCGTATCCAATCTGTTTCTCTAGGTAAAGGGTGTTTTTTTTTAGAGGTATAGAACTTTAAGTTGGCAACACTGTTTTAACTGGCGGCCATTTTGTCAGCTGTCAAGTGATTTGTGTTTAGTTTGGTTTGGCATTTCAACATGAATAGACTGACGCCTGAACAACGCTTCCAAATTGTGCAAATTTATTTTGAAAATAATGGTTCTGTTCGAAATACGTAACGCGCACTACGTCCATTTTACGGTCAACATAATCGTCCATCAGAGCAATTAATTCGACTAACTATGGACCGTTTTCGCACCACGTTTACTCTAAATGATAATACGCATCTACAGAGACGTCGTACAGTGCGTACAGAAGAAGCCATTGCTGCTGTAGAGTGTAGCGTAGAGGAAGACCGGAATCAGTCTATCCGCCATCGTGCACAGGAATTGGATATGTGTCCATCCATTTTATGGAAGATTTTGCGGAAAGATCTTGGTTTGCGTGCTTACAAAATCCAACTCGTGCAAGAATTGAAGCCACGCGATCACCTAGCAAGGCGTAGATTCGGTGAATGGGCCCAAAACAAGATTGCCGTTGATCCCGATTTTCATAAGAGAATTTTGTTTAGCGATGAAGCTCACTTTTGGTTGAATGGCTACGTCAATAAACGAAATTGCCGTATTTGGAGTGAAGATAATCCTCAAGTGTATGTTGAGACACCGTTACATCCAGAAAAACTGACTGTTTGGTGTGCTTTATGGGCTGGTGGAATCATTGGTCCGTACTTCTTTAAAAACGATGCTGGCCAGAACGTTACAGTCAATGGTGACCGCTATAGAGCCATGATTACGGACTTTTTCGTTCCTCAATTGAACAACCATGATGTGCAGGAGCTGTGGTTTCAACAAGACGGCGCAACATGTCACACAGCTCGTGCCACAATTGATTTACTGAAGGAAACGTTTGGTAACCGCATAATTTCACGTTCCGGACCCGTGAATTGGCCTCCAAGATCGTGCGATTTAACGCCGCTAGACTATTTTCTGGGGGGATATATGAAGTCGCTAGTCTACGCCGATAAGCCCGAAATGATCGACCACTTGGAGGACAACATTTGCCGCGTTATTGCCGATATACGGCCACAAACGTTGGAAAAAGTTATTGAAAATTGGACCTCCAGATTGGATTACGTCCGAGCCAGCCGTGGCGGTCATATGCCAGAAATCATATTTAAATTATAATGCCAAAAGATTATCTTTTGAATAAAGTCAATTTCATGTCAATTTTAAAAATTCATCCTTGTTTTATTCCATTTCAAAGTTCTATACCTCTAAAAAAAACACCCTTTACATATAAACTTGTAATTTTGGCTGCCTGAATGGATTTTAATTTTATTAGCAGGGGCTTATTTACCTGAATGTTTTGGAGGTGTGTTTCTCTACTGTTGGATATAGGGCTCTCTTAAGGCTCTCCACTAGACACGGTCTTCCACTCTTCACATCCAGCCACTACACACGACTTACCTACTTCAAGTCGTTAGTCCACCTACCTGGCTGGAGGGCGTCACGTTTCCCGGTACGCGGTCTCCATTCAAAGGAGTCCTCGAATAATCAATATAATCGATGGAGTTGATGAGTGTGGGTTGACCAGTAGTTGACCATGCGACAAATATGACCTGAACATTTCCACTTCAACTACTGATTCCTTGTCAATGACTCTGGTCCTTTTTCGGATTTCTTCGTTTCGGGTGCTATCAATCAAAGCATACACTTAATTTCACTTATTTGGCGCTAAAGTGCTGTATTTCATGAATTTCAAATTAACCAAATATCACCTCTATGTACCCATTGATTGACTGTTACGTGAATAAACATGTAAAGGAGAAATTACATATGTTATACATGTTTTTACAAGTAAACAAACGTAAGGTACAGGAAGTACCGTTACAAAATGTACCTAAGTATGAATCAATGTGTTTTTTTGCGCGTCGAACATGATGATTCACACACCGTGTGTGACCGTGTCGACTGGTATTGGATTGTGTTGTGAGTCTCACGAAAAATCTTCGTATGTATGAGTCCCTATATACATCTCTGTATGTGAACTCGATCCGGTTTCGGGGAACTTTTGCGAGTCCCTCGAAATAAAAAGTTATGTTTCAGAACAAAGGTTCTCTGCACTCAAACATGTCCTTAATGATGGAGTGAAACTAGAAAAATAGACTATAAAAGTTTAGTTAGAGTGTAGACGGTATCGGTGACTCTTAAAAGGCCACTAATTGCCTTTCAAATATTGCGATCCTAAGGCCACAATATTTACCGCTTCCGAAAAAGAAATGTTTCAGAAATATTTAAATATTCTGGTAATAAAAAGTGTGATTGGGTCACTAATAGTCACTATAATAGGTCATACGTCCCCATGAGAATAGGTCCCCATTATAGGCTGTAGGTCCTCATGTGGATTGGACCTCATTACAGGCTGTGAACTCTTATTTAATTTTATAGTCACCACACCGTGAAATGAACTGCCTGCCAATTTGTATTATGAACGCATTACAAATTATTTTTGTAGTGTCATCCAACTTACTCGTATAACTACACTGGATTTCAAAACTCTTTACTAACCATAGACAATCAAAGAAGCATAAGTCACTCAGTATTATGAATCTCATAAGGCAATTTAGAACGGATTTGCAAGAACCTTTGAAGGTTTTTGAAGACGTATAATATTATACGTCTGTAGGCAAAAGGGCAGTAGGTACTAATAGTCTTAATAAAACATAGGTTCATAAATTATTTACTGGCACATTATATTATAATTATATTATAATCTTCTGCACAGGCGAGGTATTGCGACAATGGTCAAATGACGTCTAACTCAACACCATCCAGTACATACATTGCTGCCGCACAATGTAACAAGAGAAGCTAGGGTCGACACTTTTTGACTCTATCAGTACCTACCGAATAGTGGCATGATTAGATCCGGGTTAGGGTAATAATTCGTAGTATGAAACCCTGGCGATCATTCATTCCCCTAACAAAATTGCAACGTTGTAACAAACAAAGGTATTTATTTAGTTTTCGGTGTTTCCCTTTTGTCGTTCGTAAAAATCCCTCTGCGCCGAACAGTCTTATTACACGCGGTATAAAAATAAATATAACGATATCGAATTCCACACTCGTATTTTATTTATTTTACACCTCTTGGAAGTTGGAACTGGTTGCGCAGTGTACTAGAAGATGTCGCAACGGGGGACAGCATTTCTGTAGGTTGTTACAACCGCTCGCCCACACAACTTGCACCACAGAGAATAAATACAGATAGAGTGGCTTAGTTTAATATATATTATATTCGAGACGTGTTGTAATGTAATATCTACGAATTCCAAACCACGTGGTGATACCGAGTGGAATGGCTGATACAGTGCACATAAGAATACTCTTAAGATTCTTTTGTATTTGTTTATTTTGTATTGCTTATTATTGCATTTAGGATGTCAGTAACAGTAGATAATGTTTACTAACTCATAATAATCGCTTATTATCTATCCAATCAGATATCTCAGAAAGTTAACACGCGCACGCAATTATGAGTAAAAAAGTGTTGCCCGCTCTGCTTATATGTTATTCTCTGTACTACCTCCTTCGTAATTTCGGTTCCATATCCCGCTTTGTTTCTCTATCTAACTGATGCGTGGGAGCGAGATAGCAACATAGACATTTATTTCGAGCGGAACGTTTAGTACTGAATAGATTGCAAACGGGGTAATAATCACTAACATCTCCAGTCTCCGCTGTTATTACGCCTACTCTTTATGCAAACTAGTTTAAAAGGGTTTATTGTCCTTTTTGAAATGCCTTCGTTACACCGACGACCAAGAGGCGATGCAAGGCGACTCCTATAAAAATCATCATATACATACCACATTCAGTGCGAATATGATGCCTTTATACCAATCAAGACTCAGATTGCAAGCTTGACGCTAAGATCTCGACACTTCTTTACAATACTCGTACATTTCAATTACAAATCTTCATCTTTCACTCAATCTATGGGTAAATATGGGCTTCATTTTGTCATCACAAAGTGAAGGGCTTTGTGAGGGTGAGAGTGCAGGGTTACACCCTACAGCCGCTGGACGCATGCTATTGGCCACATTAACCCTATCTGACAGAAGATTATCATGAAATGTACTGCATTTCCCACTTTATCCTATTTCCCCAATGTACTTACAGTCGGCAACACGCTAAAGTACCCAAAACCGTTAGATTCTAGTCCTTATTATTTACAAGCGTATTAAGTTACCAATGAGCATACATTACCTTGTTGCTCACTACGTATTTCGGTAATGAGTGAGACATACTAGAGCCCATTCCCATCCCATCCTATCATTACTCATTTTCCCAACCTTTTCTCCAAATTAATTCCTAATTCTTTAAAAGAAGGCAACGCATCCGGGGTCGTGTCTACGTTTGTCATTTTGGACTGATGTTGGTATGTATCGCGGAAGTACATGGGTTACAGTATCCACTTACCACCAGATGGACTATATGCTCGTCTGCCACGTTCTTTCTATAAAAAAAGCCACGAGGAAGTTCAGTCCGTGGTTCGCTACGCTGGACCAGTAAGGTGGATTTAGTGCCAATTTATCTAAACATTTTTCATGGTATTATACAATTACTGATTCAATAACAGTCCAATCGAATGATTCAGTTTGAAGTGGCATGAGCTACAAGGCCTCGGCATTTGCGCTCGTGGTCGCGAAACGTTGAATGGTCACGTAGCTACACAATTATTATATTTTTTATCAAAGTTAATTCACACTATTTTAATTCGAGTTATAATGACAAAACAAAGGAATTCCTCGAAGTTTCTATTCCTGTAGTCAGGAATTGAAATTGAGGATGACGAAACATTATTTCAGAACTTGTTTCGATATTTTATAATTGTTTACGATTTCGGGCTCAATTTTAAATCGTATGCAAACAATATCAAATGTTCGTACTCTCGGTAATCTTATATGACAAGATTCATGTTTTGTACTCTCCGTAGCTATAAGACTTTCATAAACGAACCTTAGCTCTTTATGCCTAAGCTTAACTATAATGATACGAACTTTATTTATACTAATTCCAGTAGTTTGTATACAATAAAATGAAAATAATAATAATAAAGACACATTAGTTTCTGTCGAGGTATCTGAGAGTTTTGCCACAACTTGTAGTTCTTGACTAAGGTCATACACCTCATGAAGTCGAAGTTAAGAACAGTCTAAGAATAGTCTGTTTATCTGGGCCTAACTTAATTAATTTACTCTGAAAAAATTTGGTATAGTCACTAACAGTCAACGAATGATGTAAATATCAAAAAAATTAAATAACCTTTATTTTCTGACCAATAGGACAAAGACGTTAACTGACCAATTGACCATAACTTAACCACAATAGGATGGAATGTAACTTATACAATATCTGTCAATTTCTCAAAAAAAATCCTCAAAATCAAAAAAACACAGTTACGCAAAGACCTAATTTGTTATTCAACATTCCTTGAACGCTAAGCGTTTTATTGTTATTTCTTTGTCCACTCATTCATTCACATGTCCTTCATACAAAGTGTACAAGAATGCACTTTAATGAGTTACAAGCTACAAGTCAAGAGTATAAATTACGTAAATTACGTTTAGTAGAGTATAAATTTACGGATCATACACTAAATATAACTAATCTAACTAATATATATTCATGGGCAATCTGATGTCAGCCCTAGTCTAGAACTTTTTTATTTTTTCTTTATAATTAGGTCTAGGACTCCTAGGAATCTACTAAATTTTGCCAAAAAAATACGAAAAGTAAATAAATAAATATTGCTGACGTAATCGCCATTCAGACCTCCCCCGTCCCCCATGTCATCAAAAATAAGCAAAGTAAAGAACCCCCACCCCCCCTTTGGTGCTTACGTAATACTTGAACGGCCCCCTAGATAATAATAATAATGTGTTACCGGAAGATTGCATCATTCTCCCACGGGTTAACAAAAATTTCCTTGGATAGCGACTTTGTCTGCGGGTAAAACCAGGTGGTAGGTAATATTATTAGTTAGTATTAAAGACAGCGTTTAATAATTATGGTGTTTATAGGTATATTGCACCAATGTCCGCATTAAACAAGTTACCAATCGTGGTCATTAATCCTCAGAGACTCGAGTGTGGCGCCGGTTGAGACATAACACGGAATTAAAGTATATGACCGAGACAGGTTATTATCTCACTCCCAACTACCATTTAATACTTAATTAGTCAATTTTATTGCGCCAATTTAATTAATAACAGTTAAACACCGCTAGACCATAGATGATTATGGTACCTATTAATAAATTGTCGATATTGGCAGTCAATGACTGTAGATACATTGTTCCTATAGCCAGAGGCAGTTGTAGTATTTAGGTAGTATAAACCCCAAACTATCTAAAAGTGTATATTATAGTGGTCAAATTAATTTATTAATTTAGGCGAAAATTCAAATTAATTTATCCTTCCAATAGATCAAAATAAATGTGCTTTACCTAGTTATTTGAGTTTTTTAAACACGATACATACGTATGTACATATACATAAAATCGGATTATTTATTCGAGATATGACATATAGAACTGTCAAACAGAGTGAAATTTGTGTACGGAGATGACACTTTATTGACAGTTCTACATGTCATATCGCTGACGCGAATAAATAATCCGACTATAGTTAACAACAAAAGAGTTAAGATGTACATAGAGGCTGCCTTAACTTACTTAATCATCCTGGAACTGTGTTACAGCAGCTAAAAAGGATAATTATTGTCATAGCATGATCCCGTGGAGCAGAATTTGCAACCACAGCGCTGATTTTCTGCCAGCTCCACTTAACAATTTGTCACATCCAGTTACTCTGTATTAAAACAGGCCTGTAATTTTAGCTAGTTTCAATCTCGACCGCATCATTTAGTTTGCAATTTATGTAATTGTACGGCGACGCCCCTTATATAGGCTACTTAGTGCTTATACAACATTCCTGTACAAAAATACCTCGTAATTGCAAAGTTTCCTTTATTGATAAACTGACGACTACCCGCGAATTCGTCCGCGTTGTATGGATACCGTCAGATTTATATGGAGTAACCTATACAGGTATATCGTTAGAGAAAATTTCATGGAACACATTGGTGAAGGTTTTATCAAAATGTGTTCGATATAATTAAGTATGAAAATATAATGTAAAAGAAGGTAATGAGAATTGCCTAATGCTCTTTACAATGATAAAGACCGCAAGAAAATCAGGTCTCGAGATTAGCGCAAGCAAACAAACAGACATAAATTCTCTTTTTGTATTAATACTATGCAGATAAATATTTATAAATGTTAAAATATACTTTAATAAATTTTATAGGTCCAGGGTAATAGGGCTTTGCAATAAAATATAATAATTTAGTATCGTTATTTCTGGCGTTTGTTTAGGGATCTCTTATTTCCTTACTACTTGCCACTTATTGTTAGTGCTTAATAATAATTTTCGAAAATTTTTCCAACTTTTACTTACCTGTCTATTTTTTTCGGAAATAATTGGAATTTTTTCTTAAAATGTCAGATGGAAAAATTTTAAAAATCCGAAAATTACCTATAGTTAACTTGTTTTTGTCCGCTGCTAAGACATCTAAATTCTAAATAACGTATGAACTTAATTAACAGTGAAAACTGTATTAAAATGACACATTTTAGGAAAGTCAAAAATATTTATTTTTGTTGCAGGGTCCCAGATGTTCGTCAAAAACGTTTGACAACTCGTGGTGTCCGAACCAGATTGAGCCTCTGAGGAAGATCGACGAGGAAAGAGTAGCAGGGAAGATCGTCGACCCGATCAGGAGGTCCAAGTCTGTGGCCGTGTGGCGGGAAGACTCCAGTCAAATTAGATACACTTCTGATGGAGAGCAGGCGGTACGTAGTTACTAATCGAAATCTCAAGACAAATCATACTTTTTTTTGCATTGAAAATTTAATTTTTGGAAAAAAATTGTTGCGGACTGTTAATTTTGAAATAATGTCTAAATGAAAAAAGTTTTAAGGAATTTATGTTCTTAAAAATGTCGTTACTATTTTTGTCGTATAATCTTCTGCTCACCATCCTTAAATATCAACAGTTAATGCTATGTATAATCTCAAAGTTTACACAAATATAGGTGAGTTACTTATCCCCAGGTTTAAGTACTTGACGCGCTAACTGAACGCGCAAGTATTCAGCAGTACTTAGATTACACACACCAGAAAATGCCTTAATACCTTTTGCCCTGCCAAAAGTCCGCATCTATAGAACACAGTGCACAAACAGTGAATAAATAATATAAAAAATATATTTAGAACTCCAGCGTATGTTCGGTTTGATATCTTATATTCCAAAGAAACACTGGCTTGTATCCATGGTGTTTACCGCACAAGAAAAAAGAAAAAATACATTAATCATTTTTTAACAATAATATCTACTCATATTTATAATTTCTCTACAGATTAAAATTACGTTGGTCAATACCACACAAAGCAAAGATATCGCCTTTTCAAGCAGCGAGAACTGGTGCGTAAGCGGCAGCTGCACAGTGTCCATAGAAGTTAGACCTAAAAAATCCTTTTGTTACGACAACGGCACATCATCAGAGTTTGTCCATTTGAAAGTGAAGATAGGCAATATTCCTGAAGAAGTAGAACTCAAGTACCTCGTGCCTTGTGGTTGCCAATGCAGTGAGAATGTGGAAGTGAACGCGGAGAAATGTTACAAGAAAGGAGACTACACTTGCGGCGACTGCGACTATCATGGAAAATGGTGAGTGTTAAGATACTTTTTAATTAATATTTTAGTTCAACCCCATTAAGCTGTGAAATATTTCAAGTACATTGCGATTAAGTATAATAGGTTATCTATTTATTTATCATACAGTATTAAATTCCTATTATGTAGTCGGCGTATCACTAATCAATTAAGTTCTAATTGTCCTCAACTGTACCATCACTAACGAGTCAAACTGTTGACGAAAATCTGTTATTTTTATAATATTTGACTGAGTAGTAAAACTGACGAACCTAAGAAACTAACGAGTCGGCGACACTTTCTAATGAAAGAAACTGACCAGTGGTGTGATCGTCATTTTGCTTTTAATGGTATAAATGTAAATGAGACAAAATAAAATAGAATAAAATACATTTATCATGACGAAACTATTGAATTACAAAATTGTAAATTCCAAAAGTAGATATTATGCTAATTTAGCGTTTATCATTTATAAATAAAGATGAAAGTATTATTTTATGAGTAATGTACAGACTAACACATTCTTTGGCGGTTAAAATATCTCCTTATATTAATATTACGACATCCTAGAATACTTTGTGTCCAACAGTAATCTCTTTGTACGTACGTCATCTCTGCGAAGTTAATCATCTAAAATAAGAGGCCCACTTTCCTAATGGTCCTCCCATTGGGATATTTCACATTGCTCTTGACTTGGTTTATCTATTAAGAAGACATCTGTTAATAGGATCCTGAAAGAATCCAGCGCTTTCATCTTCACCGCTTTATAAAACAACGTCCTAATTGTACACAAGCAAAAAAAAATGTTACATCGCTTGATATACGAGTATCTAGCTAGATGATATACGATCATTTTTGGCGAGAGTTGGCATATAATATTTTTTGATAAACAATTTTTTTTGATAATATTTTATTTACAAACCTAGCCTCCAAACAATACAAAGACACCTATATGGAAATCTTTCGTAATTATGAAGATACTAGATACCTCGCTCGACTGGGTTTAATTGTGATTCCATGCAAAATTCGACATCCTGTATTTTAGTCCCCTGGCACATTTTTGAAAAACGGTGAAACACGTGTTTCTGTATTATAAGCGATCATTTATTTGGCTAATTTCCAATTATACAAACAGTTAATAAACATACGTACACGTTTTCAAAGGACCAATGGTACACCAATAATAATCGCCGCTGTGACGTGAATATAAATGATCCCCGAATGATAATCATTACCAAATGTATCTCCGAAATTATTCGTAATAACGGCTACTATATCATTCCTGATAGTATGTACTATTGATACTGTCACACTTAGGTTACTTGTGTCCAGGATTTCCGCTACCTTATAGACTAATTGTTTTGGTTAATATATCATCAGGATTCATAATTAATATATCTATGTACGTAGTTTAAAAGGCATTTATAAATGTATGAATTTCACTATCCGATACTATGATTTTTCTCAGGTCTGGCGAATTCCACGACAAATGCTACAAACGAACCAATATGCGAGGAGACCTTCAGTGTACCAATCCAGCAAAAAGCGATGTAAGTTGATACATTTTTTTCTAATAAAATTCTATATAACAAAACAATTACATAAATGTTGTGTGAATCTCTGATCCTCAAACTATAATCATTGAAAAATCGTATCTTGAAAACCAACGTTTTATTCATATTTCGCAGTTATTGTGATAAGAGTAACAAAAGTATTTATAATCAGAGTGACTATATATTTGAAAGTAGGTATATATTACAATAATCATTTTTTCATGTACACAAAACCATACATTTTTATCTAAATAACAAACACAAACACACATTACCCATGAAAACTGATTATAATTTGTTATTTCGATCATCCAGGTGGATTGTTCGGGCAACGGTCGCTGTGTGAACGACGTGTGTATCTGCGACAGAAACAAGGAAGGCTCCCAATATTTCGAAGAAGATTTCTGTGGAGACATCTGCATGAGAATCAACGACAACTGCGAAAGCTGCCTTTTGAACGCAACTAGTGGCAACAGAGACTTTGTCTGCAACGACTGCGAAAGTGGAATAACATTCCATAAGTACAATAAGACGCTGATGGAACAAATGGATTTCATTAATAGGAAGGTGTGGGCGAAATGCAACGAGACGTTGGATAACTGCGTCATAGAGTACGCGGCGATGAGGGATGGTGGCTGTGGGACCCACGTGATGATGATCAAGGACTGCACGCCCGCTGCAGAGAAAATTGTCGGTGTTAGTGGTAAGTTAAAGATACATTTTCAGTTAAAGATACGTCACTGCAGCGCTCAGCGATGTTTGATGAGGCGACTGTTGACTTCTTTGCCATAACGCGCAAACGTTGTGAATCTCTGGTGGCGCGAATCCGAGCCAGTTCCAACAACATCCCTCCCATTGCAGCCAAATCAGACAGTCCAATTCTGCGCCGATGAACATGACTGCACGCCAGCCGGTATCCGGTACATGGCTGCTGGGTTGGGTTGTTGCATCTTAATTTTAATTTATTCCCCATCGTTCAATTAATACTAACACTAGGTTAAGATTTATGGTTAGTAACATATATTATGGACGTTTGTCTAAAGTGAAATATGTTATCCTGATACAGAGTACAGAGTACAGAGATCACAAAGAGTAAGATTAAAATGATTATGGTGTATTTAACTTTAATAACACTCAATAACAGAGCATTCTAAGATAATAACAAAGACCTTCCCAAATTATGTAATGTGTTAGATGGTTGCCAAGATCTTAATATCAGAATTCAGTCTGGACATTGTTTTTCTGTGTATTTTTTTTAAAACATTCTTATTGCATAATTCTTTATTAACAGAAGTTACAAATTGTACAACCATGACTTAACGCTGCGTTGATAGGTAAATACGTTTTGCGACTGACAGTACCTCTAAACCTGTAACATATAGATTGCACTATATAAATATAAATAACTAGCGATCCGCCCTCGCTTCGCTTCGGTCCATAAGTTTTTTTTTTTTTTTCAAAATTTCAAAATAAAATATAGCCTATATTAGACACGGATTATGTAGCGAATTTTTGAAATCGGTTCAGTAGTTCCAGAGATTACCCCAACATACCTACAAACACACAATTTTACCTCTTTATTATATTAGTATAGATATCACAATAACAAAATTTTACACTCGTAATAACGTTACAGTATAGTGTAGATAGGTAGGCACAGTGTACATCTATATATATATATATATATATATATATATATATATATATATATATATATATATATATATATATATATATATATATATATATTAATAACCTGTAATGTCCCTTTTCATCATAAAATGTGTAAGTAAGGAGTTGTGTGTGTTGTAATAGTTATTTTGCTTTCTTGATTCTTAATATTTCATAAAAATCTACCATCTTGTTTGTACAGTTGTTTTCAGCTGGTACGTGTTTCAATTTTATACATCGCCGGTTGTTTTCCATCGTTTGCTTTTTCTTAAACAAGTAACCATAATCGGTATTGTTTATTTATTCATGCTCCAGCTAAATATTCATTCGACTCATTACGATACACTGTGTTTGCTTGGGTTTAATAATGAGACCGCACGTTTTGTATGATAATCTTGTTTACCGATGATCTCATGCCCTACCTATGTGCTCTTATTTCAATCTGTTCCATGTAATACTTTCGCAATATTCAATTAATTATATTTTAATGATAAGGTTTCTCACAGCGAATTTTCCTTTAAAAAGTATATTTTTGAATCAATATTGTGACCTTATTCGCTCGGCTACTACACTCCATTCATGTCGTCAAAAGTAAAATCGGAGTGGCGTTTAAATCAGAGCCTTTTCACCGTCGTTTTATTTCGACCTGTAGGACATGGAAAAGCCAGGCTGCCTTCTTGTTTTGTAGATTGTAATTTGTTATTGACAGTAAACAGATATAAACTCTATTGTGTCAAATTCTGTCATATTTATCTTTCAATAAAGAAGACAAATCTAAGAAACTAAGTCTGACTAGAGTCAGACTAGAGTCAGACTAGAGTCAGACTAGAGTCAGACTAGAGTCAGACTAGAGTCAGACTAGAGTCAGACTAGAGTCAGACTAGAGTCAGACTAGAGTCAGACTAGAGTCAGACTAGAGTCAGACTAGAGTCAGACTAGAGTCAGACTAGAGTCAGACTAGAGTCAGACTAGAGTCAGACTAGAGTCAGACTAGAGTCAGACTAGAGTCAGACTAGAGTCAGACTAGAGCCAGACTAGAGCCAGACTAGAGTCAGACTAGAGTCAGACTAGAGTCAGACTAGAGTCAGACTAGAGTCAGACTAGAGTCAGACTAGAGTCAGACTAGAGTCAGACTAGAGTCAGACTAGAGTCAGACTAGAGTCAGACTAGAGTCAGCCTAGAGTCAGCCTAGAGTCAGACTTAGTCAGAGTCAGTCGTATGTAGACATACGAGGTGTTTAAGCAATTTGACCTTTGCCTTAGTATTCTTCTACTCTTTGGGTAGTTAATCTTGCTTAATTGAAGTGGTCTCAGCCATCCACTCGTCGACAAAATAACTAACCCTTGTTGTATTACAGTGGTGCCACTAGCCCTGGGCGTGCTCGCTGCGATAGCGATGCTGGCGGCGGTCGGCGGCTTCTTGATGTACAAGAACATGAGCGGCATCCCTCCCGTTCCCCTCAACGACGCGCAGATCGAGGAACCTGACGGAGAAGACCACGTCGGTGTCAACCCGCTGTACAAACCGCCTTCATCCTTCTATAGGAATCCTCTATACGGAAGCAATAAGTGTTAGCTTTGGTAAGTATATATTTTTTTCATTTAGTATACATACAAGATGCAACCGAACCATTCCCGAAACCTAGAACCATGAATTCTGGTTAGGATTCTGAGTTCATTGACATGAAAATTTAACAAATATATTTTGCAAAAAAATCTTTATTTTTTAATTTGTATCAAATTTTTCATATAATTTTGTTATTAAATAGGTTGTACAAAGCTCAAAAGAACGAGCTGGCTTGTATATTTTATATTTACTAAACAAAAATCATTAAGTATTTCGCTAAATGACCGAGTTGAAATTTCACATGTCCTATATACCTATATGTCTATAAATTCATCGTACATATAGTATCAGTGCGAGATCGTATAACAACAAGATTGCTTCCAGCCACGGCTTCCCGTTGTGGCGCTAATTTGATTGTCGTCCGTAGGGGAGGGTGGGGGGGGGGGGGGGTTAGTAGACAGAATTTTGTAAATATCAATGTTATTCCAAGAAAATTCGTTCTTGAAAGCAGATAATTCAACGCTCAAGTGCTACTCGTCCGCACATTTTCATTGCTCTAAAGAAAATAATTGACGTGTACCTACAGTTACATACATAACATTAAAAGTATTAATTAAGTATTAACTAACCCTTTATGTTTATAAACTAACCTTTCGAACCTTGCTATTCTTTTGTAATTATTTCCTTCGTAAATAATGAGTTTCCCATATATGCGATTTCCAACAGAAATGCCTTTAAACGATCCGACTTAAACTTCAATATATAAAATTTTTGATTCATTATCGATCTCAAAATTGTGTAAACTTTTAATCCCTGTTCAATAAAGCCTGTGTACCAACTGCCATTCGAGGTCATCGAAAACACTGATCGCCTTATCTTGCAATAGGTATCTTGTTGAGCTCGGTCTCCATGTACTAATATAATAACCTTGCAACTAACTCCTTTAACGTAAGTGTTATACCGTTCACTAGCAGCTAATGACCGTTACGAGTAACAGTTATTTTATTATAATTCACAATCACATCATGGTGGTCGGACAATAATAACTGAATTTGTCTAGTAATTGCCACCTGTGTGAAAGTCAAAGTCTCATTTGGCTTAGCTAAGTTTCTCTATAGAGCAGGTCACAGACGATCCACCCCCTTAATAAGAGGCATAGGTACTACTCGCCAATACCAAAATTTAAATTCCTGAAATACCAAACTAATCCGTCCACCTCTTTTATTAATCCAGAAGAACGTAAATATACCTAATAATCTATTTATTAAACACTCAATTGCACAAATTAGGGCGGACCTAATTTTACATGGCATTGTCTTCCAGCCAACCTTCAGGAGAGGAAAGATAATAATGACAGCGGTGCAGTCAAGGAATGAGAAAAGCAAAAGGAAAATAAAAAGAATAACGGAAGTATTATTAAAATAAATGTGTAAATTAATAAAACATATAGATACTTATAGGTATAAACACATTTAACATTACACACTTAAATTAAATAAATAAATATAACTTAAATTAAATTCTGACTGAAAAACTGCTCTATTACCCTAAAAACGAAACAGCAGATAGCAGCTTAGAACTAGTAGAAATATCATGCTTAATAGATAATTTCATAGGAAATACAAGTATAATCTTCTGGTGATGTAACATAATAAAGTACCCACTATCACCTAAGTACGAGTAAGGAGTTTTTCAATAACAACCCACTTTCTAGTTTTCTATGAAGGTGCAATTATTAAGAACATTATATCCCAGGACATTACTAGAGTAAGAAATTGTACCGTTTTGTTTTTAATATGTAACAAGATCGGGTCTCCGTAAAATAGCGGACATCCTTTTAGGTAGTAGTTAAGATCCATTCGTCGCGGTACTTAATTAAAGACACAGAAGACTACGTTGAAATGTACTGCATTTCCCACTTTATCTTATTTCCCTAATGCACGTACGTGTTTCGGTAGCGAGTGAGATTTGCCAGAGCTCATTCCCATCCTATCCCTCCTCATTTTCCCAACCTTTTTTCCAAATCCATTCCTATATCTCCAAAGGTAGGCAGCGCGTCCGGGGTCGTGCCAGCGTTTATCATTTTCAACTAAGAGAGATGAGGCGTTGTCGCAACAAATTCATTGAGTCTCGTGCTGTGTGTGCTGTGGCTCCATCTTGCTGAAACCACACGTTCCTAACGTTCATTTCTTCGAGTTTTGGAAGAAAAAATTCCTCGATCATGTTCCTGTAACGAGCTCCATTCACGGTAACTGCGCGTTCGTTTTCTTCAAAAAAATAAGGACCAAACTGCGAAGGCCCGCTGCTCTCTAGACCAGAGCATGATGGCAACTGACTGGAGGGAGAAACAAACTTGGGAACTTCCCCCTCCAGATGCGCCCCCTCTTGCCCCTCTACCCGCCCAACTCACCGCGCGGGAATTTTTTCAAATAAGTAAGTTTCTCTGGCGCACCCTGTAATGTTGGTATGTATCGCGGATGTCTATGGACGACAGTATCTATTTACCATCAGGTGGACTGTATGCTCGTCTGCCGGCTTCGTCCATAAAAAAAACAAAGCCGCAAATAATTTTATTAGTTCTACTCCGCATTTGTCCCCCTAAATAAACATATTTGAAATTATTTAACTAATTCTAAGATACAAACAGATTTTTTTAGGTTCGATTGAATCATCTCACTAAACGCGTGTCGTTTCATACATCGTATTTTTTATCCAAAAAAAATATATTCAATAGATACACAGATTTTTATTTATCGATTTAAAACATATTTTAAAAGAACGAACACAAAACTTAATCACTGCGCTAAACTTGAAAACTAGGTACTTCATTATTATGTTGGGTGTTTATTCCGAAAGACTTTTTCAATGCAATCGATCTAGTGGCTTTTAAATAATTAATAGGTACCTACCTATTTATCTTTATAAATTTAAATCTATTTTTGTAAACAACTGTTTATTTTTATTAATATATTCTGGCAATAAAATATTAATTTGCGCTGAATCTCTATAATAAATCTTACCTAATAAAAAAATATTAAGTATGTAAATCATTACAATGAAATAAACCAATATGGATTTTGTAAGGCGAGGTGTCCAAGTTTAACGTTTTTTAAACGGGTGCATCTGTGCGCAAAAGGTCGTTAAGAATAAATTAATTTAGATGACTTAACTTAATCAAGGTCATAGCAGTCAATAACAACTTTGCTCTGTGTTAGAAATCTGCTACTTCCGAATATTCTGTGAGTCACTGACTTTTAGATGAACCGGCAACACCATGCTTCGGAGTTTATCATCATAATTTGTAATAGATATGTACTATTTAAAACTTTATATTTTTAAACTATTATTAACTGCAATCATAATTTGGGTTATTTTTATATTTGCCTGCGAATAGGTACGTCTTGTCTAACCTAATTACTAGAGAAAACCGGTCTTTCCACTACTTTAGATTTTCTAATCTCTTAAAAAACAATAATTTAATCTTTAAGTTCATCATCGTCTCAATCATTTTCAGCTCGATTCCAACACCGCTGAGGTTAAGCCACCTTTCATTTGTTCCAGCCTCTTCGGACATGAGCTATTATTAATCATATTCCTCTCACAACTAACTAAAATTGAATTAGTTCGGGGTTTCTGAACCTCATTTTTCCCGAAAAAATATTTTTGCAAAATACAGGGATGAACAATAAATGTGAAATTGTTGAAACGGGAAACGGATACCATATCGGGAAACATAGCGTGGATCATCCTTTGGCTAGGTGGACTGTGCCGACTTGAAAAAAGTCGCGAGTAATAGCTGAATGGGAAGAGCAGAAGCCCGAGTATGGCTAGACCTACATACAGTGGACATACAGTGGAGTATATTAGAAAATAAATAAACAAATAAGTTTTTATTTGACAGGCGGTAGATAATGTTACAGTTACATCAACTACATATTTGACATCCGCAACCTTGTCTGTAAACACAGGCGTCCTCCACCTCTGGTGGTCAAAAAAAAAGTATAATGACATAATTAAATTAAAATAGTTTAAAATAGCTGACGTGATCCCGGTTACAGTTGTAATAAATACGAGTAAAGTGTGAAAAATATTTTTAAATTTCTATGCACTCGGCAAACAGATTACAATGTATTTATGTAGCTTAATGAATTAAAGGATATTTTGAAAACCAACACGAAGTTATGAATTGAATACACGTTACACACTGCGGATTTCCTGTTTAATTTCCCGCAAGTATATGCTCCATAAATATCACTATTTATGCACTTTGATGCACTCAAGTGTGTTCTTGAATAAGCATTCGTGCGTGCTTTTTAATGTGCACTTAATGTTTAATACACTGTATAACGAAAATCTCGATGACTTTCTGTACGTTGTATTTGAACCAAGATGCGTCCTGTACAGCGTGTACTTTCATTGACATTTTCGAATATTTGGATAATACAAATCATTAAATTATAAGTTAATTGTAAAGATCGAGTGTCCCCTAAATTAGATTTTTTACAATATTTTGTTAAATTTTATTTTGCTTGCCATAATCTTTATACATTTTAATACTAATATATTTTACATTTCAATTTTAATACTTGTATTTGGCACTAGAGAAAATAATCATCAATTTCCAAAACTTCCTTTTACGGGACATGAGAGCGACCTCTGTTTAGAGAACGAAATATAATATTTGTTCTCGTTTATCTTTGATTTAAATGCCAAAACCATTATTAAACCACTATCTTTCAGGTCGAACATCTAATAAACGGTGTTATTTGAAAAAAAATCTCCGTGATTTGTATTTTTGTGTTTCCCTTCTGTATATTTCGGTGTGCAATAAAATATATCTATCTACGTTTAGTAAGCACTAAATAAGTATGTATATTGCATTAAAATGTACATACGTAACTAAATTACGTACGTAGTTAATTAAAATATACAAACTATCACAAGAGAACGCACCCGCAACTGTCACAGTCAAAGTAGATATTAAGTAATAATAATAATGACAATATAATTTACAACGTATTTATTATAAATCGTTCGTGACGGCACATGTGCGTCGGTGATAAGCAAGTATTAATTAACAAGAAGCAGACAATCAATGTTTTATTTACCAATCTGGTGGAATTTGCGCCAAGAACTATTTAGCTGTTAGTATTTGTACCTACTATAAGTAATTATTCTATCCTCTTAGCTACTTACACCTACTTGTAGATACATACTTGTAGTTGTTTGTAGGGAAAATCCCTATGATGCACCTTTTCAATGATTTATAAGTAATTTGCTGTCGTAGTATGATAATAATAATAATAATTTTTCCGGCTTGGTAATGACGTAGTTCATTCGTTAAATACAAGGAAATAGTTAAATAAATTACGCCCATGCTAACCTTCGCTGATATTTCTTTGAGGTAGATAAAAAAAGACTAAAGCCAACCAAGAATTTCACCACGATATACCAAACCACCAAAATATATATGTAGGTAATACTTTTATGGTATAAATTGCGTGATAAATCAAATTTATAGAAATAATAATTTACAATCTTATATTGCAAACACACGTCGAGTCCAACCGAAAGCGGGTAAGGCAGGTGCACATATAGGTGTATTAATGCGAAGCAATATTTTAAACTCTTATTCCTATCACAATGTACAAAACGCAAGCTGAACGTCGGATTAAAAATATTTACTGGCCTTCAGAGTTCATTGAACGGTCATTCAAATTTTGACCTTCCTCTTGTTCGTGTTGGTTCCTTCGGTATATATTAATATAAAAATATATCTTATTAGGTCTCACTGAAATTAATAAGAATTAATAAGTAAGTGTTAAAAAAAATCTTGGAATTAGTAAAAAGAAATGCAGAAAGTTACAGCCCTGTTAAAGTAGCTTTTCCAGACATGTATGTTTTTAATTTATTTAAACTTGATTGCACAAGTAATTGATAGATTTAGCCCCCTTGATAACGACACTATTTTCTTACGGTACGGCGAGTTCGCCGCGCCCGTAGAGAAACCGTAAATACTTGTTCAAGACACGGTTTTCCGTGTCATTTTTATTTATTTAGGCACTAAAAACCAATTATAAGACTAAAATCCAGTATGTATCCCAATTAAAGACGTGCACAACATGGATAGAATCTTATATAGGTTAAATTGCAACTATATGACACAAAATTATTATTTAAAAAAATCGCAAAATTTACAAAAGATCCATTTTGAAAGTTAAAAAGAAAATTAAATATTGAAATTATTCAGTGCTGAGCTAAGAAAAAATAATTAATCTACACGAAAACTCTAATCAGCACAGGTAGGTAAGTGGTCGCGAGATCGTGAAACGTCAGGACTCAGTCAAGAGTCGTAGACTCCTGACTGAGACGTAGACGTAACAAACTCCCACAGACTGTCTATATCTCTATGCTCTATATCTCGCTCTATACACTGCTCTATATCTCGCCATTAATTTTCACGGTGTGTTAACAAGCTCCTATAGTGGGCCCTACAACACTGACGACCGTACATTTTCAAGGCAGAAAATGCATGTTGATAACAAGCGGCCTTGGTCTTATTCCTCCCCGGTCTTATGGTATTTTCTACAAGTCAACCACGAACAAATAAGAGATAAGCTTGCCTTTTGTACATCTTTTCTTTTTCTTCCCTTGTATTTATCTCACGTTATGTGTGTACAATAATTTATAATATTAAATAAATAAATATAAATCAAACATAAATTGGAACGTAGCACCAACATGTATATTATTATAATTAGTAAATTATACTGAAACACGTAGAGTACAAATACAGTGCCCAAGATCAGAACCTTATACATTTACAGATTATCTTGCTTTATCTAGTACGAATTTAGCTCTGTTTAACTTTTAGCTTAGATGCACGTGTTAGCCCTTATTAGATGGACAGGCGGACAAGTCATCCAGTCATTAGATGGACTAGTATATAGTAGACATGAACTGGCTCTACATGTCCGTGTATTGTACGAGTATATCGACTGTCTCCATCAACCCGGCGCGTGTGCGACACGCAAACACGCAAACAAAATTATTATCACAACCATTTCAACATAATTAATGAATATATACAACAATGTAAAGTTGTTGCTATTTTATTGTGACATTGAAAAATAAGAGCCGACTGACTCTCTCACGGACATCTTTTGATTATTATACCATCTTTTCATTAAATTTATTTTTGTAAAGAACACTTCCGTTTATCCGTCGGATATTTTTTTCATTTGTATTCGGTTGTATTCGATATCAGCTTATAACGACCTACTGCAGGGTCTCCCTTAATAATCATGAGAAAATTTCGGCCAATAATCTTCCACGTTCATGGTTCATTTGTATAATTATTATAATTAGTACAAAAAAATTACTGAATTTCTGGGTAATTATAATTAATTATTTTTAAACTAAAATTGCGTTTTATATAATAATATATAATAAATAGGTATTATACATGAAGTGTAACACCTAACAACTGGTATACACAACAGCAAAACTTATAACTATACTTACCTACTTCAGGATTTTTTAAATTTATTCATAATCAGAAAACTAATATGGTGGTCGTGGTCATCACAACTTTGGAAGGGATTGCTCATGAAAAAAATAATTATACACAACTACCTAAACAAAAATAAGGAGCCACTAAATTTCCTGTTTATTCATTTGAATGGATTTATACTACGATAGGCAAAGGAAATACAAATTATGTATTCCCAATATTATGCTTAGTTTAAACAATGCAAATTTGTTGTTTTTTTTATCGATTTTTCCCCCTCTTTATTAACCGAACGGGGAAAGGATTGTCAAATTACGAGTTTGTCAACCCTTGTTGATATTTTAAGTATGTAAGTACATGACATCTACTGTACCTACATGACAACATGACAAAAGTTGAAACCTTCTAGAAATGTGGCGCTCAGTTTAAACTGATCGGTTGATCAAAACTAGTTAGTGTTTTATGACGTTTTAGCGACAGTGGTAGGCAGTTACTATTTTGTGTGTAACAAATTGCAATTTCTTCCGATGGGAGAACGTAAATCAATATAATAGATTTTCTCGTGCAGTATGGTCCGCTTTCTATAAAATTATAAGTTTACACACTAAACAACCTATCGAACAAAAAACAACATAATATACCATTTCATTCGGGTTAATTTTTTTTTTAATAAACCCTGATCAGATACAAAATTCTTCTTTAAATCTATTATATATCTATTTAGTTACTACAAAAACCTCCAGGGTTTAACTTTAGTACCGAAGCTGTTCCTTAAATATAACTTTCTGTTCCGCTTATTTTTAAAAAAAATATTTCTTAATAAAAGTTTTATTTTGTCATCATTCATATATTTTTCCGGCAGCTTGATAGGCAGTTCATTCACCATATCAGGTAACATGTATTGCCACATTATTTTGCCATGTACATTATTAACTTTGGGTAGTTCTTATTTGACGTTTGTCCTTTTCTGGCGTAAACCATTTTAGTCGATGAATGTCTATTTCGCTGTTCGTCAATGAGAACGGATAATTTTGCCAAATAAAAAGTTTGCAATATTTAAACAAACCCTTGTAGTTGCTTTTAACTTTTTTTTTTTAAATAGTAATTTCAACAATTGAATTTGTATTCTGTATTTTCAATATAATATAATTTCTATATCTTCTTCCGTAGGCGCTTATCCCATAGCCGACAACAGAATCCGCTAGGGCTAAATATAACAGTCTAAGTGTACTCTGCACGCCATTTTATATCTTAAAATAGAAATCAGCTTAACATTGATCTTAACTTGTCGCAAATGTGAGTTCTCCAATTAAATCTGTATAAGTGTGTATAATTAAATCTGTGTAATCTGTAATAAGACAAACGGGTATAGACAATGTCATACCATGAGTACTTTGTGTCTCTCCACCGTAGAATATAGACCTCTATACACGAACTATATATGGATCCATCACCTATATATGGAACTAGTATAGATAAAACATAAATCATACGTTGAAATACAATCTTAATAAAATGATGACAGACTAAACAACACGCACACCGTGCACCGGGACATGGCATCGCGAAGTGTCATCGCGAAGTCACGTTCAAAGTCAGGTTTGCACTGACGAACCTGGTATCACAATTATTATAGACGTAGAACGTAGTACTTCTTTATATTCCTTTTGTAAATGAATATTAATTTAGGAGGTAGGAAAAGACAGTTGGCACGAAGATCACACTAGCTAGCGAGTCCTTTCGCTCGTGTGTGTGGAAACGCACGCGACTTTATATTATCAAAACAAATGAACACGTGTTGTTTGTAGTAAGTACTAGATACTGCTGCAGTTCCGGATACATTGCCAATGGACAGAAACAATAAAGTGTCATTCAATTGATAATACAATGAATTTGAAAGCTAAAATTTACAAATTTAAAGAGAAGCACACAGTTTACATAACATGTTTCTTAAATCATTCACGTTAATAAAGCTTCCATTGTGACACAATTTTATTACTAGGAAGAAGAAAAATTTGCTTATTTATTACCACGCATTTCAGTAATGGGGAGAGGGTTAAACTATGGGGGAGAGTGCACGCTGCAATCCAACAGCAGCTGGGCGCGCTCGACTGGCCGCGTTACCCCTCTCTCACAGAATACACCTTGAAATGTACTGCATTTCCCACTTCATCCCTAATCCCTAATTCATCTTATTTCCCTAATGTAAGTACATGTTTCGATAGTGAGTGAGATGTGTCAGAGCCCATTCCCATCCTATCCCTCCCCATATTCCCAACCCTTTCTCCAAATCCATTCCTATATCTCCAAAGGTAGGCAGCGCATCCGGGGGCGTGCCAATGTTTGTCATTTTGGACTAATGTTGGCATGTATCGCGGATGTCTATGGCCGACAGTATCCACTTGCCATCAGGTGGACTGTATGCTCGTCTGCTGCCTTCGTATATATAAATATAAAAATAATGATAGTACAGAAACGTGTAAGCAACAATCCAATAGATTTTGCGACAGCTATTCTAGTTGAACTGTGCCAATAACAAACGGAACGTTGGCAGACCAATGGCATTCACTTCCATCCGCTAAATAATTACTGGAATAGACACAACATTGCTCCAAATACTAGGTAACAAAAAATTAAGCTGTGAAAGTTTACATTCTATGGCGCATAAGGCTAGTGGTCCACCAATTGAATTGTCGAGGTCACAATCATCTGCCACGGGATATCGTGTCATTACCCAATTTACATCTCATTCACTGTATAAAAACTGTAATATTCGGATATGCAAATTAAAACAACTGTTTTATGTTATTCTTCTAGTTAGACTAACTTGGTGATAACTTAGATCATATATGGTGACAAGCTTTGGAACTCTTCTCGTTCTTCTCATTCAGCTACTGCAAGGCGCAGATCTCCCGAGGAAATTTTGGGTTATAATCCATCACCGGGGCCCAGTGTGATTGATGAATTGATACGAATTGGTGGTCTCTATTGTACAAATAGGCAAAATCACAATTGTAAAACAACATTCGCATAGGAAGTATATTTTTGACAAAATATATTTGCGAATGGTATGCCAAATATATCGATATATGTATAGACTATCAAAGAGCACCTAACACGGATGCAAAAGTAGACATTTATGGATAATGTGATAGAATTGCAGGAAATATTAACTCATACTCATATTCATACTTAGTTATCTTTTAGTTTCTTTATATACCTTTATATTACATATGAAATGTAATAGTTGATATTACAGGTATGTAATTGGTTGATATATAAGTACATACAATAACATCTTCCGCGTTCCCTGAATCTTCCGCATGTGCTGGTGTGAGGTCAATCATATGGCGTTTCTTTTTGTGTTGCAAATACCTACATTTAATGTCTCTTTTACTTAGGTAATATTTACATTAAAAACAAAAGATAGTTAGTTTTTAGAAAATTTATTTTATATCAAATGTACGAATAGAAAAGCGATGGAAATTACACAATATTTTGTTAACAATGAAAATTGTTACTAAATTTCACTAATACATGAATTAAGTATATGAATAAATTAATTAACTAATTAATATTAATATCCGGAACAATTATCTTCGTATTGCTTAAAAAAAAATAAGAATACAGAAACGACGGATGTACGTACATGTAAATTTAAATTTATATTTAAAAAACTAGCGTCCCGCCCTCACTTCGCTTCGGTTTATTAAATTTAAAACAATCGGAATAAGATATTTTCCTGGGGTAAAATGGAGCCTATATTTTAAGTTAGACCTCTAGCAATACATCGGTGAAAACTGCATTCAATTCCATGCAGTAGTTTTTGCGTGATGCGTGTACAAACATACAGACAGACAAAATTTCTAAAAACTGTTGTTTAGTTGTTGTTGTTTAATATTAGTTTTTTTTCGATATCTATAATGTACAGACATCGGGCTGTTACAATTTTATTATATGTATAGACTATCGAGTAATTGCTTATTTGCATTTCTGACTGCTATAAATAAATGGCATGTCCCCGCCTACGTACGTTCCCATGTAATTGGTACACATACGTAATATAGGGTCTTCCTTATATACGTTTATTCCTTATTATAGGTCTGCAGATACGTACCTAACGTATCTGCAGGAAACGTCACTTGTAATTTCTCTTATAATTACAAATAAATACATTATAAAATTTCCTGCTGATCACAACTCATCAGTCGAAGATATGAGGAAAACCGCAGGTTCATTAGCACCAATATGTCCACCGTAATCGATAATATCACCCATTTTATTTTTATTATCTCTGCTATTATTTCTTCGAGTGATAACAGGTCATGTAAACATAAATACCAACTCTTCTAAAGTTAGAAAAATATAATGGAACTAGACCAAAGTTGGACTTCGGTCAGCAGCACCTAACATATATTCCTTTTTTCGTCTGAACGCGGTGTCTCGGTATACTCTAAGGGTATGAACGGAGATCATTTTATAGGTATGCTTGTTATGGCCACTTGATACCGAGTACATACGGACTCCGATAAAAGGGTCAAGTCCCTGACACGCAGGATGTCTAATATAAAGAGAAACTGTCTCCCAACACACAGACAACTTGTTCAGACAAAGTAATATTGGAATCAGGAACGAAAATATGTACTTACTGCCTATTTCACGTTTTACGACTTTATAAAATGTAGTTGAAAGAATTTATCTCGTAAGCGAATGCGATTAGTGGTAATTATATCGCTTTACGGTCGTGTCAACATTTACTAGGCCAATTTGAAAGCAATTAATGATAATTGGTGTCATAGACTTGTGATTACATATCAAACTAAATATTGATCTGACTTATGTCGCACCGCCAATGAACTAATGACATGGAAATAGCAAAAGTAAACTATCATGTAAATTCATGGTGAATGCAGGATTGAATGCGGTTAGGCTAAAGACAAATACGAAATAAGGAAAATTCTTAATAAAAGTAGGTGTTGTTTCGAAAGAAACCCATAAACAACCCTTTTATCGTCCACTGCTGGATAGGGGTCTCCTCGTGCATACTGTCTCGTGCATTAGGAATGTATGACCTTAAAACGCCTCGCTGGCCGGGCGGGTTAGCGGGTCCACTCTTTTAGAGGTTCATCGGCCCTTGTGGTAGCGGCTTTGTTATCCCTTAGTCACCATTTATGACACCCACAAGAAGAGATGGGATGGTGCTATTCTAAAGGTGGCCAATAACACAATTTTGAAAGTACTAATAGAGTAAGAAATACCCTAAGCTCATAATAACACAAAATGCAAATAAGTTCGTCATCCCACTAAAAAATAAATATTCAAACAGTAGTTGGCGTACGGTATGCGACCGCTAACACGATTGACTCATATACTGCGTCATAAAAACCATTGAGTCACAAGTCACGTGGTCTCCTCTCCCATACAACTCATGTGTTTTTTTTCTTTCTTATAGGTGTTACCTGCTGGCTGAGTCATCGAGTAACCCTGAGGTTGTGGGGTTAACCGGGCCTAATTTCAAATTAATAGGACCGTAATTTTAATTGCAATTTTTGTTTATCAAAAACTGTAACTGAGTGTGGTCTAAATCCGGTCCTGTCTCCTGTTAACCATTCCACTGCCTGTGATCAACACGACGATGAAGAAATTGCATACGTCCGCTGTTCGCGTCACAATATACGTAGATTTTATACAAGTTTATGTAATACCTCTGTGATAAATACGATGAGTAAGTAGATAGTGGATGAGTCATGTTACTTTGATTAGGTAATAACTAAAAACATACTCTCCACAAAAGATTTTTGACTTTAATCAAGTGTAGTTTGACGCCATTTGCGTTATTATATTATGATGTAAATTATGTAGCTCATTCGTAATGAAACTATTATAATTATTGTTAGGTTTTCTTGTACAATCGCGCGCAAATGTGGTTAAGAACCAACAGGACGACAGCAGAAGTAGTTGGAGTTTCAATTGTATTCTTTAATAATTCCATTGTAATATTATTTATTTCGAGTTATGATCTAAACAAAACATAAATAAAACGGAGATGGGGAGTTTGGAGTTCAAACACTTTAATTTATAAACTAATCGGTTTTCATTCGCGATTGTACAGAATTAGTTTCCATTTAAATGACACAATTTTAAAGTTTTTTATTGCTAGTGTATTATTATTATGGTTTACATATTAGATCTTGGTTTATTCCACAAGAGAAAGCAATGAGAAAGTAAATTATGGTGCGCTTAATGGATGTGTGGGTGTTTTGTAGCCATTGGCTGAATCACGACGAAGCTAAAATGGAACATGTTATGACTAACGGGTTTTTATACGAACTCCGACACAGACTGACAAAACGATTGATTAGTATTAGGTATTGTATTGTGAATAGCTGTACCTGCTTATGTGGAATGTAACACAATTGGTGTTTGATTAGCAACGTTTGATATAGAATCGATAATAAAAAATATTGCAAGGATATTTGAAAATTCGCAAAAAAATTGATAATTACAATAGATAATTTCCAGTAGGTACCTACTGCGGTGTAATATAACGGCTAGGTACCTATCACTTGTATTTGCTGCGCGTATTAAATCAGTGTTATGTTATTCAATTGTTTAATTGATCAATAAATAATAAATTGTTATTGCTTTCATTATAAAAACAAGTTCCTATTGAAAATTAACACTTAGTTATTGTAATTATTTATTTAAATTGCTATATATCATATCAAAATTGTTCTCCACTGATTTTGTCAAAGCGAAAATTAAATTTAAAAAAAGTATTGTTCGGTAAATTATTAGAATCTGTCAATAAATTATCCGTTTTGCATAGCGACAGCTTTTGTAACCGGCAATAGTTATAATATTAATAATAGGTCAAAAATAAGTATTGTAAATATTAAGTACGTGTATAATTTAGTTGTTTTAGTTATATTTAAACGTATTTAGGTTCTTTATATAACCTGAGTTTATTATCAAATACTAAACAGACCGATAAACAGCCTTCCTTTAGTAAAACTGCCTACATAATTATGTGCCTCAGCTTTCGGAAACCTTATCATCATTTTATTGTTCAAGTAAATAAATGTTATACAATGGAGATGATTATGAAGACAGCAGCCGATACCTATTTTAAGTTTTCATTTTGTAAATGTATAAATTACCATTTTTTATTACTGAATTTTTATTACTGATGCAAAGGTAAGTTCAGAACCGATAACTTCAATATTCTTTAGATATTATTCAGAAAATAATTCCCGTCATCAATATAGATATATTCACGTATCGATACTCCCCGTAATACAATAAAAATGTATATCTATTATGCGCGATGTTCATTTGATCATTCGAAACAACCGCATAATTCTTTTTTAAATAATAGCTATCCTCAGTGTGTATATTACCTATCCTTGGATGTGGCATATCATGTGCCTCTTGGAAATAGCATAATAATAATATTTTATTAAAGATATATATTTTATTGTGTGTGAATCACCAAGTAGTGCGTGTAAGAAGCTGCTCACATTAGAAACAATTACTATACGTCACCCGATAAAGGTAACCAAGAGCGAACCAGTATTTTGTTTCGAATAGATTGATATTAAAAATACTCTGTTAGTATTCATATAATTATTACATTATTTAAATTAAAATATAGGCTATGATAAGAGCGCTGTACTTCTGATAATGTAATTTTTGAGTAGTTTAGTGTAAATATTAATGTCCAAACTTCATTGTTATTTATCACAAAATCGTATCCAGGAATATGGAAGATTGATACATTTTCGTACTCGTAGGTTGCCAAATAACTAAGAAATCTCTGAATTATGCTTTATACAGACAGCTGAGTTGTATTAAATAATTTTGCATCTTTACTACAAAAAATAAACGTTCTATGTTTAACAAACTTTCGAGCAATCCGATTCGTTGATTTTGTTTTGAAAACGCGTTTATTTTTTATAGGAGGAAGATACAATACCAGTTGTTAGAAATAGCAAATTATTAAGCGCGTTATTTTATATTAGGCTGTATGATAGTTATTTAAAAATTGTACAGACTTACTTAATCTCATTATTGTAATTAACGAAATATTATTAAACAAAATTATCTCAGTATATGTAATTTTATTGTATTGTATGCCATTTGTATTTTTGTAAATTTGTGATATAGGTATTATACTATATGTGGAATAAGAAGCTAGCCTAATAAAAAATTAACACTCAAATTTGTTTTAATCTATTGGACCGTTGTTATATATAAGATATTTTTAGATAATTATTGCAATCACTGCTACGATTTTCACGACTGTAGGTACTGCACCTCTCCAGTTGTCGGTCCACCCTGGTCGAAGCGCGTACGCAACTGCTTCCAGGTGGACCGACGACAACTTGAACAAGGTCACTGATATATATATATATATATATATATATCTGTCACGTCTTGCGGGATATATGACCTGCCCACTGCCACCTAAACTTTGTGCTATATCGGCAATTTGTTCTTCGTCGAATTTCATAGTTACGGATTTAGTCCAGCAAAGAAACTCAGAGCATAGCTCTTACCATAAGTTTGAATTCGTGAACCAGGCCTACTGTCGGCACCATTCAGCCGAGAAGCCGCCAGAAGAATTCAATTCGGTTTGGTGGCATTTGCGAAAATGAGTCCACTTTTTCTCCAGTCTTCAATCAGTGCGTCCTAACCGTTAATTATGACATATGGTGCAAAACCATCTGCTTACGAGGAGAGTACTTATCATAAAAATAAAGATAATTAATCCCAAATAAAACAACAACTTCCAAAATTAAATAACTTCTTTTATTTCAGAGTCAAATTTGTTTCTACATAAACGTGTTAGATAGACAGACGCCGTAACATTAATTGACCATTAACACTAATGGTGCGCGTCGGCTTCCGTTATACTCAAGTTGGTGCATGTAGAGGGCCGGTGTTATATTATTATATTTTTTTTACTTTAAGTGCTACTTCGCACGTCACTTCTAAAGAATTCGCACGCACATGTGCGGAGCGGTGCCACATGCTTTGAGAAATTACTCAATCTTCGCCTCTAAAACTTTTTTCTCTTATTATGGCAGAAAAGAGCGAGTATTCTTAACCTTGCGCTCTTTATATAATCGAATATCAATAAAGATGCACTAAAAATACAAAGAAAATGTTATTTTAAAAGTGACTCGCGAAATAGCAACTGCACAGAGAACTACCGGTTTTAATACAGATTTTTAATTAATATAATAATAATATAGAATTTATTAACTATGCAATTATGATCACAAACGTTCATGACCCAAACGCGATCCTAATGTTCTGCAACTTGTTGACAACAACCACTACGGTCCACTACCGGGCATTCAGGCTAAATAGAGAAGGTAATGCGACTCTATTCCTCTCGTATTAATTACAGTGTGCATTAATTTGAGTCGGGTTTTATACTTTCCCATTGTAACCCGCAGCCCGCCACAATGTTAGCACGCCCCAACTACGTTCCAATGCCACAAACACTAATTTTACTCAATAATCAACAATTACCGCCCACGTCTAACACTACACGCATTTACCATTACACGATCAAGTGGAAAAATAATTTCTCAATACCTCCATCGTTGAAATCAATCTAACATCACCCCATGTTCGTGTCACATGGCAAAAACAAAATTACAAGGCAAATATCGCGACACGGAGCGGAATCCATAGAACACTTACATACTACGTGTTAGAGGCAACATCTGAACTTCCACCGCTACTTATAAATAAAGGGCCCTGTACACGTTCAAATATTAACGGCATATTTGACAAACATGTTTGAAGATTCACGCGATTGTTTGACAATTAAGACCTAAAGTTCCAAAATGTGGGAAAATCGCTCTAGACAATCTAATTGTCATGCACTTACTATCTCAATAGTACAGAAAAATATGCGGTATGAATACTATATTATCGAAAGCGAATTTCGCCAGTTTGGGAACGACACTAGGGTACAAGATGAGAATTATTTCAAAGTGAAGCCATGTTTAACAAATTCGATTGTACATTTGCGTCTTGTTTGTCAAACAAGTTTGTTTGTTTGTCAAGTACTTTGGGGCACGTAAAATTTGACAAAGTATTTGAACGTTTACAGGGCGCTTAAGAACAATTCGTGAGAGGCTACACTAGACGCTATAAACAATATGGATTCCACTCCCCGCGCGAACACATGTGAGAGACAATAACTACTCCCCATTATAAGAACACTTCATAAAACAGCTTTTTAATATTTATACTACACAATTTACATTTACAATAAGGTTTACATTTTTTACACAGCAATAATAATTGTTTTGTAGTCTTTATTATAATATACTCTTATATACTCCCAATCGCTAAATATTGTCGCATATTAAGCATGTATTTTTTTTTATCTTATAGCAACACCGAATGGTCATTCGTGTCTAAATTCTTTTTATATATCAACACAATACTTCATCCCTCTCGTCGCCACACCTTTACACTTTATAATTCAAATAAGATGTAAGTTGCAACACTGACCCGGCATTATTGGTTTAGAACATCGACATTAGTTAGAACATCACTAATTTAATGCAAAACGACAAGTAACCGAATGCACAACTAAAACTAACTTCCAGAAACTAAACTAAACAATTTGAATAACAATTGTGAACGGACGCAGCTACTGTTGTTTCACTTCACAATGACAAAATAATAACATCGAATTATTTTACAAGTTTAAACAATAATCTATAAATGCTGACAACTTGTCTTTTGTCTGGAATGACACTAAATAACTCTTTTAAACATTCTCTACGTAAATATAAAGAAAAATATTAATCTAAATTATATAAATACGTTAGAATTTTGACGACTGATCGCTACCAGTCAGACTTCTATACGAACATCCTACTAGTGTTAGTAATAAAAAATTTAGAGAAATTATGGCAAAATATTGGCGAAGTGTAGCGCAACGGCTCTCCACAAATATTTAAACAGTATAGATCCAATACCGCGGCGAACAAACGCAACCATACAACAAGCAACCGCCAGATATATTACACTAAACCGAACGGCACTCTCACGCGCAGTAAACGCAGCCTCATTACCATTATGACGAGACAACATAATAACATTGAACTAGAAAGTAAAATGATAATAGTGCAATTTTTATTACTATACAACCAAAAAATATTTGTTCTATCCTTTTTCCATCGAATTCTCTATGATAATATATGTTTAGCTAAAGACATCCGTTCGCGCCGCACTGGCCGCGGATCTCGGCCGACACATTTCCAACCGTTTTATGCTACATACATCTTGTTACCTATTGTGTTCCGTGAAACTAAACGGTGATATTTACACAAATAATGCACATATAAAATATAATTATAACCATCTTAAGTATTCATTACGTTATTATTACACTATGGCATTGCAACTTTGTGACTCGGATGAGGCTACACGCGACTCCCGTTACAATTGGTTTTTATTTTATGCCAAAATTATAAATCTTTTACCATAAAAACCGTAATTATCTTCAATGACTTATTAATATTGCCTCTTTCTTTTCATATTCATGCGCGATAAGATAAATTAGAATTAATGTAACTCGTAGACGTAAAGATAATGACAGTAGCAATTGATGCTTAAATGTAATATTTCAAGTTACTTTTAAATGACTACGAATTTGAGGAAATACAAATCTGCTTTGTTCATAACACCCGCTCAACTTTCATAAACTAATTTTATCGTATTAACACATTTACGGAAGAATATGTAGTTGAAACGCTTATGTCCTCTTCAATCCAATACATATCTTTCTAAAAGTGGCAAGGACAGGTACACGTTTCAACTTTTATTTATAAATGAGTAATACTTTTTATTTATAGTTGAAGTAAACCCGTTAGAGGGTACATGGAAGAGATCAACTAATTTTTGCGTACTTTTTCATGGTTATTTTGAGTGATCAGACGAAGTACACATCCATCCATTTTTAACTAGGAACATTGGCGACTGGAAAATTTAAAATCTTAAATCTGTTTAAAAATATGTAATCTAAAGTATGACTTTGTGTTAGGTTTTCATGTCGAGATAGGTCTTCCGGCAGGTTCGCAAGAAGACGTAACGTCTAAACAATTTATAAAACTAGACATTACACACATCTATCTTTATTACGTTAAACTTACAGCCTGTTTGATAGTTTAATTAACAACAGATTTTAATATTTTCTATAATCAAAAGACCATTCTCGGTACGGCTCAATACGCAATCATCATCACAAACAAAAATGCATACGATCTTGATTTAATTAAACATACCGCCTTATTGTTATGTTAAACGTAACAACATCATCAAAACCTACGTTAGAATATCAACTGAATGCACAAACGTTTTAAATTAAATTTTCAATGACTCGAATTCGGGTTTTTTATGTTTATGATTAACGCTGCATATTGTGCAGTAACGAAAATAGACACTGCAACTCTCATCCAAAACATGTGTGTCTGTAATAGTCTAATAACATCACATGGCCTCTGTGTAAATACAATGTTTTGTAAATTTCCTGGACGTTGCTGGCTGATTCAAATTTCAGTAATATGTTCCTTTCCCTTCATGTAAGTTTTTCTCGTTTGCAAACGCTACTATCGCATTCGTGTCATGTTCTTTCTATATGAAGATTTTTGAACAATCAAATACAGCAGCGCCAGTAAGTACAAAAAAGAACAATTAAAGACCAAAGATCATACAAATTGATAGGTTATATTGCGTTCGCTGTAGCATAGCTTTGAGTTCATAAAGTAAATATATTTAACGCGAAAGCAACAGAAGGCTTGGCAGCCAGGAGTGAAGCTGTCACCAACCCACTTTGCACGTGATAGCCTTAAAAAAAAGCGACGTTCGTTGACATGTGAACGCTCTACGCTTTTAGATTTAATTTGGCCTGTACACACACAAATTTGCAATTTTTACTATAGTCTGTTCGCGTTAAGAATGCGGTGACTATCACTAGTAAAGACACGTTCACATTGATTTCCAATATTTGAAAATAATAAAATTTTATTGGCTATATTTATTGGCGTAGACAGAAATACAAATTATTACTAAAAATTTGTTTATTTCAACACATAAAATGTTAATTAATTCTCAGTCTGAAAACTATCCTTTATTTATAATTTCTCCAATGTGTATTATTGATCCACTTTGTTTTTAAAAATAACAAATATGTGTTCATTCTAACATCGATATATAGCACTAACATATCACTTTACGAATCAATAGACGACACGTCCGACATGTTCGCAGTATCGAGTGAATTGAGATGTGCACTGTGAAACAGGCCTAAGAGTTCTAAGATACACTATTGGTCAAAAATGTGTCGTCCACTGTCTTGAGCGATGGGTCATTGCATTCTTAATGCGAACAGACAGTAGTCTTTTAGCACGTGCCATCCTTAAAAATGCAACGTTTAGATTCAATTTTGCTTAGCTTTTACTCGTATTGGCAATGAACCTTCTGCAGTATGGACCCTTAGTTTATATAATAGTAGCATTTGCAAGAGTGTGCCGCAGTGCGATCGGGCTTTAGTGAACGTGGACAAGGGCCGGACAATCGACTATGGGTCGCCAGGTCAAACATATCTGCTATATTTTAGGGTAAACATAGAAGACGACGCTAGTTATACATTGATTAGGTTAACCATACATTTATACACTTCATGTATATTTTGAACGAATATGGTATTTAAGTAAAAAAAAAATAGTTTCTATTTTACAACAAATTTATTAAAAAGCGGGGTTGGAATGGTTGAAAATTATGTGCATAGTTGTGTTCTCCCATGACAATATCAACATCCATTGTCACTGGACTAACGTTTCGTGATGGCGGCAATTTGTAGTTTCTTTCAAAGCCCGGTCGCACTGTACAGTCTACAAGACAAGTGCCTAAAACCGTTCGATTCTAGTCCTTATTACGAGCGCATTGAGATACCGATAGGTATACATTAACTTGTTGCTGACTGTACATGCATCGACCGCCATTATTATAATAAAACTATTGTACATTTATATGCGATATAGTGGATGGTTGGTACAGGGTGTGTGGTATACAGGATGTGTGGTGCGTGTGGTGTGACGTGTAGCGCAGCACTCGACGCCCGGTATCAACGATTATAGTTCCCTGAGCGTGAATAAACGATATATTGTATCAATTGTACCATCAAAAATAGAAAAATAATTACACAATAGACATAAAATATTGATTGAGTCGCAAATCGATTGTAACAAATCTAAAAGTTGGTTCGGTTTACGTTCTCTGGTGACCAAATGGATAGTACTTAGTACGCGGATAATGTTGGAATAATACTAAGGAGTGAGGCGACCGAGTCGCGCGACTCGCTAACGACAATCTTAGTAATTTGAAGTTATTTACTTCAGTCATTCAATAATAAGTTGTTTTGCTGATTATGATTTGTTGTTCATTTAGCTGTTTGCTGCTCGTTTAAATACAAATAATATATATATATAATATATTTTTCAGTATTTTGACTTTATAGAGACACTATTTTTATTTATTTCTTCTCATTTTGTTATAATGTAAAAGGTAATTTTAGAATTAATGGACCGATTATGGAAATACTTGGACTTTAAAAAATATAAACTATCCAATACAATACGTAAACTATCCAGCTCCCAAACAGACACTATTTTTTTTTTCTCAGGATTAATGTTACAATTCTAGTGTATCATGTATACAACGCTCGTCGCCTGAAACGCATCGCGCGCCACCTAGCGTCCCGGTCTAAGTAACTAGCGCTATGAATGTTTTGGACAGTATAACAAAACCTTACATTTTGTAAATTTTGATTTATTCCTTAAAATAATTTTATTTCTCGCTAGAATATTTTCGTATATTTTAAATTGATTGACACGTTTCAGATTTTGCATTATTTTGGTGAATGCAAATCCGCAAAACCGTTATTCAGTGCAAAATATGTATGTTATACTCCGTGCCATTTAGTATGACAATAGCGGTCATTGCCTCGACCCCGTACTAATGTACTCGTGTTTACGATAGCGATACTTGCCAATGGGGACATAGTGAGCGAAAATAGTTATCGCCAGCGTATCGTGGTAGCGCAGCCACGTTTGAAGTCAACGTGGCTGCTACCACAATACGCTAGCGATAGCCTTTTCCGCTCATTACGGTGACATTGGCAAGTGTCGCTATCGTAAACGCGAGTACATTACTAGGGAGGTGTGAATGCTCAGTATGGCCATGCTAAATGGCACGAACCATAGTTGTCAGTATCGGTACGTACCTCATCCAGTGCTGGTTGGGCGGGTGGTGCGATGGCGTTGGCGGCTGGTGCGACGGCGTCGCCACCCTCTGCACCACCTGCAATGTTATATTATTGTTACTATTTTTCCTACGTATTTTAGGAATACTAAGTAAAAGTGTGATAATAATAAGTAGTACATGAATTAGAGATGGAGACCGGATTAGATGCAACATAAAAAGGCTGAAATATGCATGAAAATATACATAAAAAATGCTTAAAATATGCAAGGAAAGTGTAAAAATATGCAACAAAATAAAACAAAAAAAAAAGCGATTATTTTTTTATCAAGAAAAATTGAATATGAAAATACGAAATCAACAATATTTATTGTTTTTATAAATGTTTACAATCAGGTATAGCGCACGTTATCTTTGCTATATTTAAAATACGTATGAATGTATACAGGTATATACTTACATATACTTACAAGGTCGTGTAAGTATGTATATGTTTGTGTGTATTCGTGTAATATAATAGTATGTATGTAATATCGTATAATATTATTATAACTGCACGACATGAGCCTCATCCTCATGCACACTGCCTTGTGCAAAATATAGCCTTAAAACTACAAGCGTTGAGGTACCACACCACCTCTGAAAGAGTGGACTCGCCAACCCGTTTGGCCAGCGAGGCGTTTCGAGGTCACATATCCGTTATGTAAGTATATAAATAAATAAAAGCAAGCGGGAACATTACCTGTAAAATAAATAAAAATAAACTGACCTGCTGCACAAACTTGCGCGTGACGTGTGGAGCGGAGTGTTCAGCGAGCTCGAACGCGCGCCGCAACTCCTCTATAGCCGCCGCGCTGCCGCCGCCGTGTTTACGCGCCAACTGTACGTAAACGTGGAAATTATTTTTATTACTAGCGGTGCCAGCAACTTCGAATGCGTGGACTCTAGTGATTCCCGTGAAAACTCTATAATGGATCTGGATAAAAAGTAGCCTAAATATTAATCCGACACATAAGCTATAACTATGTATTGATACTATAACTATGCCAAGTTTCATTAAAAGCCGTCCAGTAGATTTTGTTGTGATGTGCGTTCAGATAGACAGACGGACAGCCAGACAAAAATCCAAACATTGATGTTTTGGCTTCTCATTCATACTTTACATTGCAATCACTTTCTTCGAAAAATATTTCATGTACAGGCACGGCTGTTACGATTTTATTATATGTATTTACCCTGCCCCATTACAATAAAACTGCAATAAAATACAAGTAGTTTTAATAATTTGATAGTGGAGTCGTGTTTATAATAAATAATAACCTTTTGCTCGAATTAAATAAATAATGGACAGGCTATTCAGCTCGATAGTCGTGTATTCGTTGCTTATCGCACTCGTAACTATAAGCCAATACATTGTATTTGTATCAATACATACAATGTCGGCCGGCTTTACAATATCACCACCCCTCTCTTCCCAATGGGTGTAGTAAAAGGCGAATAAGCACTAACAAAGCGGCTACCACAAGCCCCGAGCAACTAAATCACCCTCTAAACGATTGAACTCGCCAACCTGTTTAGACAATGTGCCGTTTTAAGGGCATACACCCCTCGTGAACAGGATAATGAGCAAGTGGAGGCCCGTGTCCATAGGTGGACGATAAAAGGGCTGGTTATGGTACATATGTGGGTTTATATAATAAAAATGAAAATTTGTAAGTTTGCGAGCAAGTGAGCAAAGAAAAAATATTGTGAATTGCTTTAAATTTCGTGCCCAGCTTTCCGTAAACAAGTAACACAACATTTCGTAAACTTGTCAGCCTATAAGAACGCTTATCAGTTTCAATTCCTCACGTCGCACAGCAAATAACTCTCGGATCTCGTCCACTAGTTGCGCCCGTCCATCGCACATTAATTATACAATAAACAAATTTACTTCATTGAGTAGCGGGTAGATGAGTTGCTGCAGATACGGATGCTTCCGCACTTTATTCTCTTCGCTGTTCGCTCCTCTGTGGTCCAGCGGTGAAGCCTGCAATCATACAAACAAATACATAATTACACACATACAAATGCAATTGGTTTCTATACTACGAAGTTTTCTAATTTTATTTATAACTAGCGGTGCCGGTGGGATTCCTTTTGTGTGAACTTCAGTGATTCCCGTGGGAAATATAACAGAACGAGATAAAATGGACCATAAATGTTAACCCAAGTCATAAGGTACAAGTTTCATTAAGGTCTGTCCAGTAGATTATGCGTGTTGGGCGTTCAGAAAGACAGATATAAATTCTTAAATGTAGGTGTTTTCATGTTTCGGCTTCTGTATTGTTCATAGAGTACAGGGAAACAATTTTTTTTTTGGAAAAATATTTCATACAGACGGCTGTTTTAAGATTTTATTATATGTATAGATATATGTATATATATAATCACTGTACGTTTAAACTACTTCAGGACCTACCAATATCATTTGCTTTTTAGCGTGGTAGACAATATTGTAAGGCATTAAATCTGCCTTTGTAACGTTTAGTGTAATATAAACTTAAATAAATAATAAAGTAAATGAATAAGCGCGGTGTGAAAATTAGTTTACTCGCATTCTTGAGGTTGTAAGTTTACACGCTCACCCGTACCACTGAGACTCTTTTTAAAATATCGAGCTTTCGCACAAATACAAACTCCTTTGAAGCTCATTATCAACTTATTCAATCAAAGAATTTTATGGCGGCACGCTATTGGAATCCAATAGCGTGCCGCCATAATATTTATCCATTTTAACGAAACACTCACAACACATCTAGTTTAAACAGCCGTTTATAGAAAACTTTATCCGCTCAAGGTAAAACTTGACATTCGTTTTTATGACATATGTGTCAATATCACAAAACAAAAATTTTATTGATAGCAAAGCCATCTCTGTGCTGGGCTGAGAATTTTTCACCTTGGCCTCGTATGTACATACTTACTGGAATAACTTTACGATTGCATTTGTTCTAAGAAAAAAATACGAGCTGTATGATGAGGTTGACAAGACTCGATTGTAAGCCAGCTACCATCAAAAGACTACTATCATATACTTCCTGTCTAACCTGACATCTATGGAATATTATTATATACATAAGAAGGTACTTACGGCTTTATTATAAACTACACTGTCCCTGTTGGAGTGCTGGTGATCATGCCTCTCTTTCCTGTCCTCGCGATCGCCCCGGTCTCTTTCTCTTTCCTTCACGCTTCTTTGTTCTACCGGCGTCTGCACGTTTGACGGCTGTCGCGGCTGAAAGTGACGTCATAAAATATTTTCTTTTTTACTAAATTTCAACGAAGTTAAAGAAAGATGTTATCGATCCGTTATACAAATAATATAATGCAGCGTTAACTGGTCAATTAAGGGACGCTCCCTCGCGCAATTAGTTACTCAAGAACGCTACCTCGGTCACTTAATAAAGGCTGGTATTTAAACGAGCAGCAAAAAATACTAAATGGGCAGAAATGATCAACAAAACAACCTATTTTGAATAACTGAAATAAATAATTTTAAATCACTAAGAATGTCAACACAAAGTCAACGGAGTCGGGACTCGTTATTTTTTTATTATTTCATAATCTTTATTGCGCATTGTCGTAAATAGGCGAGCTTAATGCGTTAAGGTATTCTCCACCAGCTAACCTTTGGCTCACCAGAGAACCTAAACTTATCCCACCTACCTTCTCGGCGTTCAAAGCTTGTTTTTCAACCGGGAAACAAGCCGTGAAAGCGCGACAAGTCTTTGAAAACCATCCATACTTGCATTTCACGGCTATTCGCGGGGCTTCACGGCGTATGTGTACAGTTGGCATTACAGAATTGGTAGGAATAGAATCGCAGAAAGGTGTTTCGAGGGTTGTATCAATGATAAGGAGTTCTTAGAAATGTAGTAGCAAGAAGTTGGATGTTAGAAAATGTAAGCAAGAAGTTCGGGAGAACATTGATTGCTAGTGTCGCTAGTATAAAACACTGACCGGCTGTTTATCGGGCGTGTTGTTGTTGATGTTCGCCGGCTTGTGCTCCTGCGGCGGGTCGTCTCGCACCAGCAGCGCTCCGTTCTGTTTGGGCGCAGACGGCGACGTCGGTGACGGTATAGCTGCAACACATACAATGTTGTTATTTATTATATTTTAAAGCATTTGTAATTTAAGCAGATAATGGCCACATTTTTCGGCTATGAAAAAGTATCGTCTTTGTCTATGTCAGTCTATGTCTCTTCACTGCTGAATCTTTTTATATTCAGCTGACCTATGTCTCTCCCGCAGCTTTCCAATACATATGATCTTCGGCTCTTCTCAGCCAGCCACTACCGTCGAACTTCTTCAAGTCGTCGGTCCACGTGGCGGCAGCGCGTGCCACAGTGCGCTTCCCGGTACGTGGCACCCATTCGAAGACTCATCTACCCTATCGGTTATCGGTCCCTACCCTACCTACCCTAGCCCTACCTACTGCCACTTCAGCACGCTAACTCTATGATATATATCGATGACTTTGTTTCTTTGGCGAATCTCTTCGTTTCGGATAATCTCCCGTAATGAAATTCCAAGCATAGCTCTCTCCATAGCTCGCTGAGTGATTTTGAACTCATGGATCAGGCCTACAGTCACTATAAGGCCACGTTTCGGCACCGTGCATCGTAACTGGCAGGACGCATTGATAAGTGTATCAACGCTTAATAAGTATATCAAGTTAGTTTAAAAATGTATTGTACGAGTATTGTACGTAATAGAATACGATAATAATATAGCGAAATGTTGCTTTCTTAAAATTAGTATGCTCGTGATTATTATTTTATATGTAAGTTAAACATTAACTTAAACAGTACATGAGGCTTAATTACTATATACATTAGGTTGCGTTGAATACATTAAGTGTTATGTACTTAAACTGAATTCAATGCTAATTTTGTATTGGTTAGTTTTATGAGTACATTGCATTCTGGTGCATTCATTTTTCTATTTTTTAAATAAAATACTTTGATTAGTGACCACGCCGCATATGGATTTCTGTTTTCAAATAGTGTTTTTGTTTCACTAATTGTAAAGCTCACTTGTTATTTTAAATATTACTAGATTTAATTTCAAGAACTTTAGGTCTATTTAAAACATATTATGTTTGTTACATGGTTTAATATTATGACTGCAGGTTTCTTCAAAAAATTAAAGAAAAAATAATAATGACGGAAAATTGCTAAAAATGTATATTAGGGATGGTAAGTGTGTACTAACGCGCGTCTTCCGCGTGCGTCCTCAGCTCGTGATGCAACGCGCCGCCCCTCACGGTCATTATCCATGGCTCGTCCGCCTCGCCGTCGCCGCCGCGACCGTCCTCTCTGAAACGTTTAGTTAATTATAATCTACGGATTAGGATCAAGTATGGATTTTAAATAAAAAAAATGTCAATAGCTCAGCGGTGATGGAACATCGTAAGGAAACCCGCATGATCGAAAAAAAATAGTCTGGAGTATACGCAATGCGCCCGCGTGGTGGATTATGCTCAAAATTTCAAAGGGAGGCCTGTGCCTATAAGGTCCCACTGTAGGAGTGGGACGTTATAGATGCTATAGACGTTATAGACGTGATACAAGTCATGCTAATCTAACCTGTTGTTTTCTTTATGCTATGTGATCAGATGTGTTATTTTCAAATCTGCCCATAACTTGAATCCATTTATTTATTATAAGAGGTTTATATACTAATCACGTACAAAACTAAATAGATTACAAATTCATATTTAATACTTTATTTAACAATTTATTATACATACATAAAATAAAACAAATGAAAAGGAAGAAAAATAAAAGATGTACAAAAGGCAAGCTTGCGTAGATTTCTTCCAGCAGACCCGGGAAAGTGAAATAAAGGTCAAGACAGAAAGGCAGGCGCGGTGAAGGAAAATTATTTTTGTATATTTACTTAATTTACACATAGGAGAACATTTACACATAGGGAATCACAAACGGAAGTATACTTTTATAAAAACGAAGAATAACAAGACAACTAACATTTGGCGACAAAAAGAAAGGCAAAATTTAAAAGTTAATATTTCGGTGAGTTTCTGCAATAAAGATAAAAATATAATGTGAATATTACAATAAAAATAATACTTAATATAACAAGGTATGTAATACACATATAACATTAAAATTATACAGAGGCTTGAATCCCCCGCCTACCCACCCTACACCCCTCTTGCTTCAACGCCTACAAATAATTTATAATATACGGATTCAAAAACTGGCCGCACGTTTCGCAACTCGCTGTTAAATGCTAATGTTACATAGGCATTTAAATTTCTGAATAGTTTTGAAGGTATAAATAATAATTGTTCATTGCCTATTCTGTATCGATTTAAGACAATATACAGCAAACGTATCAAAATATTTACATTGGGGATTGGTGTATAAAATAAGAATAACTACTGGGTAATATACCAGAGAGAGTAAGTCATTTCATTAAAATAAATGTGTGATAACCCTAACTAGAGTCAAGTCTGATAGTCTGACCTGACACAACCAGTCTTTCTTCCGTTATTTGTTGAAGTAATTCACTCTCTGACTAAAAAAACAACTGGCTTGTCAGACGTCCAGAAAAGGACGATATCTAAGATTTTAAATAACTCAGAACCTAAAAACTGATCTCATTTACAACGAAATCATTATGAATTACATAAATTACATGCTGTAGGCATTTGTTGGTCCCACAAGCTGTATCGTTTAGTTAGCCGATACTTTATCATGGGGAAAACCACACATTAAATTCAATTTGTTAAATAATATAATAATTATCATTTTTGACGTAAACTAATAACATTTGAATTTGATAGAAAATTGTGGCAATACTTACGAGTCGGAATTCTCTGACTCTGTCTCGCTCTCTTCGCTCCTCTGCGATTTCCACTTCTTATACCTATCTATAAGATCTATTAGATACGAATTCTTCTTTGCCTTCCTTATGAACTGGAACTTTAGCAACTCTTTTGCTGTCGGCCTCTGAAACATCAATAATAATTTAAATATGAATACTTTCAATCTATTATATTTTATATTACCATTAATATAATTTCATTCATTATTTTATAGAACATAATACGACAGAAGATTGTTGCTAGAGCGGCCGATACTTGGATCTTAAATATCATCTTATCAAGATATTTTTATGTACATTATACATATAAGTATAATACAATACACAACCTTTTGACCATATTTCGCCCCAAGAAGTATGTAAATTAATTATTGGAATACAAAATAACGTTATCAACTTTAAAAATCAAATACCACAATCAAGGTCGTTAACATAATTTAAATTGAATTGTTTAAATAACAACTACTTAACTTACCACGTTACCTACAAAATTTGTTAATACTATTATTCCATCGTGTCACGTAATATTTGTCAATTAAAAGTTCATTGTATAATATGTCTTTTCAATTAAAAACAAGTTTAGTTGTCAATACACAGTTAGTTATTTAGTATGTGTAATAATCAATCGTAGAGACATTAATTTTCGTCACTGTAATATTATTGTACCATCGTGATTACAATGGGCTACAAGTAATAAATGTATAAGGTCTACTTACATTTTCAGGGTCTTTGTTCAGACACGCCTCGACGAACTCTTTAAACGGCTTTGAGTAGCTCCCCGTCAATTGCGGAGGGTTATTCTTCGGGATAAGGAACAGAACCCTCATTGGATGGAGTTCGGAATTTGGCGGTTCTCCCTTAGCGAGTTCTATCGCCGTGATGCCGAGCGACCAGATGTCAGCCTTACTGTCGTAGCATGACTGTTTGATGACCTCTGGCGCCATCCAGAATGGAGTGCCCACGAATGTGTTCCGTTTGCTGGTTGTGTTCGTTAGTTGGCCCGCGACGCCTGGGAACGACATTAATACAAAATAAATATCGGAGCGAATCGTGATGGAATTTGAAATCAATCAAATGTAGGGATTTCCAATTCTATTTATATCTATGTATATTAATTAGGGGATTTTTTTTTTGCGAAACCACATTTCGCCTTTTTCCCCATTTGGTCCTAATTACTCGATTATGAAATATAATTGCATTACAATAACGAGAACCCGTGCCGACTTGATGTCATACTTACAACTTCAGAATTTGTACTGATGTACTATGGATTCACTTAAGAATTCATGTAGTTTTGGAAAATAAAACACCGATTGGTCCATATCGTACATTTATTACTAATTTAACTCAAAAAAAAATATATTCAAAATATTTTCTTTCCAGTTTCTTTCTTACAGTCACGGATGTCAGAATAGATCTTGTACACAAACGTAACAAAAATTGTTTCTGTTCCTCCTCAACCGTAATCAAACCATGAAAGTCTTGGATCAGATTTACAGCCCTTTCGGTTGTATCGTTTACTGTTCTAAGGGTTGACACAGTATTTTTGGCTTCTAGAAACGAGACGTTAGTCTCCCATAAAGAAGGACATTTGTGGAGAAAACTGTCATCAATTCTGAGACGAGAGAACAAATACTTGCTCGATTGATATTAAATCATGTTTAATATCATGAGATGTTATTCTCTGAATAAAAAAAGAATATCATGAAATGGCTAAACTTCTGTAGACCTGCTTTCGAGATACTTTTGTCAACGTTTCTGTAGGTCTTCGTGAGTCAACGTGAGATAAGCCTTTAATGACTTCAGAAAGAACAAATCTTGTTAAGGTGATTTCACTGCCAAATTGCATTGTAGCCATGGCTTGACATAGGACATCACAATAAACAAGCAGACGTCTAGCAGAGCTGCACTGGTTATTTTGAACTGAGAATTTAGTAACGATTTTTCGGGAAATAGATCGCTCTCGCTATGCATCGAGCTTGGTGCATGGCACCTGGGGGCCTAATTTTCAATTTTCGCTCTGTATCTCCATCTAAAAATATGTCCGAGAGCTCGTATCAACTCTCGATGGTCATTTTTTTGTTTGTTAATTTAGCGCAATAGAATTTAAGCAGCTTCAGTTTCGGAAGCGGTAAGGTTTTCCCTATAGCACTATATATATCTTGTCGAAATTGACCCGCAAAATCCAGAGTTCTTATTTTTAATGTTTTGTGAATGGTGGCAAATTGAAATTATAAGTTTAAAAGTTTTATCTTTTCATATTTTTTTAACAATTTTAAAATGGAAGTAAACGAGAAAATTAGATATGTTTTACATTTTGTTTTCCACAAGTGTATGAATTCTAGTGCTCGAAAAGAGATTTGTGGTGTTTACGGAGATGCTTTATGTAAAACTACTGCAAAAAAAATGGTTCAGTCGATTCCGGTCTGGTAATTTTGATGTGAATGATGTTCCTCGCAGTGGTTAAACAATCATTGAAAACATTGAAGCAGATCGACACATAAGCAGTCATTAAATTGCGGAAGAGCTTAGCATTCGCCATTCTACGGGTTTGGGATCACTAAATGTTTGGGTGCTATATGATTTAAATGACAGAAACTCCGTGAATAGAATTTCCATATGTGAGATGTTGCTAAGACGAAATGAAATCGATCCATTTCTGAAGAGATTGGTAACAGTCGATCACCTACGATAAGAATGTTCGAAAACGATCTTGGTTTAAGCGAGGTGAGCCATCACAAATAGTCCCAAAGCCAGGCCTCACTCCGAACAGTCCTGTTATGTGTATGATGGGATTGGAAAGGCATTGTGTATTACGAGCTTTTGCCACATGGCCAAACGATTAGCCAAACGATTTTGATGGTCAGCAATCAGTAAAATTGAAACAAGCACTTGAAGAAAAACGCCCAGAAATAATGAATAAGAAAGGTGTAGTTTTCCATCACGACAATGCTCGACTGCTTATATCTTTGATGACTTAAACAAAAATTGATGTACTTTGGGTGAGAAGTTTTAATGCATCCTCCATACATTCCAGACATAGCACCTTCGGATTATCATTTAATCCGCTCTTTACAAAATTCTTTAAATGAAGTAAAATTACATTCAAGAGAAACCTGTATAAACCATTTAAATCAGTTTTTCGCTCAGAAACCCCAAACAATTTATATAGCGATAATGGCGATAGGGATAATGGCTCTGCCAGAAAAATAGCGAAAGATAGTCCAATTAAATGGACAAATATTTCGTTCAATAAATGTTGCAGTCAGCTCGTGATCATGTGACCATACTACAACTGAACCGAAACGTCGAGTGAAGTAAATGTGGTGAACATACGCGTTGAGAGCCGTTTATAGATAAACTAGCTGTGCCCGGCAGCGTTACATGCCCGTCACATCGTCATATTTCAACAAATTAACACAAAACAATATTAAACTATACGTATGAACCTTCCTCTTGAATCACTCTATCTATTGATGAAAACCGCATTAAAATCCGTTGCGTAGTTTAAAAGATCTAAGCGTACATATAGAGGGACAGACGGCGGGAAGCGACTTTGTTTTATACTATGTATATAGATATTTGATAATGGAATTTAATCACAGTAATAATTAGCAACATTATGTTACATATAATGAGTAATATTACGTAATAATTATGTAAAAACGCTCTAAACGATACAGGTTTATTGAATCATTGTCATTCAATGATTTCCTTTGTACTCACGACATTTCGCACCGAAATCGAATATTGAAATGTAAACAGGCCGATATAACCCGGCGCCAGCATCATGTAACACAGCTGAACACATAACAACATTTCAGTGTTGAGTTCAGCAACAAAGGCGCATTCTTAGGCTGGCGGCAGTCCAAAGTGCCCCGGGGCGGGTTAACTCGCCCTGACGTCTTTGTACAACGCCGTAATGCCGTTTGTGCTCGTAGTTTGTCACGTTTGCATGTCAATGTATCTATCGTCTTCAAATTATTTACAAAATTACATTTCATTTGTTTAGTAATTATTTACTATTATATAATTTTAGCGGTAAGTATAATTATTCGCTGGCTATTCGTAAAAATATGATAGGTAGCAAGGCAAAATATCAGACCCGCTGCAAGTGGGTCTGCAGGATTAACTAAGCTTTCCTTTATTTACTGCCACTTAGGCAATATATATATATATATTGTGTCATTGTTACATAGCGATAATTTCTTTAATCATTTTCAAATATTATTACCATTGAAGAAGTCTACATAATCAAAGATTCCACTATATTTATGTGGCATAATTGGAGTAAGAGACACTGTTTTCTTTCTGAATGTTGCAAAAATTAAAAAAGTTATATAGGAAACTAATAAAATTCAATTAAAGTTGCCTATAATAAAATTGTAACAGCTATTAAACAGCTATTTATCGCTCAATGACTTACGAAATGAAAAATTCCTTCAACTTGGAACTATTATTGGCAGAGACCGAACACTACGATGCGGATATTGCGATCAACAATTTTATGAGAAAATTCTTGACGTTGAACTTATTAGAGGTATAGAAACCTTGCTCTCTTGTCTTGCTCTCAAAGAAGTCAGATTAGATACTTAAAATATATCTTTACGAAATAAATAATGATTGACTTTAGATCACTGTAATTGACTGTAGAACCGCCACACGATGGCGCTACCTATGAGCTGATGACATTACAAATTACAATTAATTTGTTAAAAGGCAACTCAGTCCACTGCTTGGCAATTCGTCTCATTTTAAAGCTCGCATCACATGCATCGAGAACATTATGTTGTTATGTAATTATACCAAATTCCTCGTGCTTCAGTGCACGACGGATGATAATAATTTAAACTGAATTATTTCGTGTTTAAATCTCCACGCATCGTTCGTTTTATAGCAAAAGGAGCAGCCGATCCGGTACAATGCCGACCAATACGGGTAATCGAGACTACATGGATAATATCTATAGAATAGACAGTATCGATTCGATTTATTTGCCTAGAGTGTGACAAGAAGTTTCAACTCAACAATTTCATACGAAGAATCTTTGTTACTTAGCAATGGAAAATCCAGACATTACGAGCGAGATAAAAAAATCATTAAAGATTAGCATTTAAGCTTGAATAACAATTAAAAATTACCATTATAAATTAATCTCTTAAATAAGACGAGAGTTTATTACTTTTATCTTTATAAATCCTGTTTTGTTGTGAATTTCTTTGACAAACATGAAATTATAACGTTTGAATATATAAGAAGACGTACTTCTTATACTCTTTCATTTCCCAAGTGTAAAAATAACAAACTGCTGGACCGTAGATAAAAAAAATAATGTTAACTGCTAATCAGTCATTGATATACTACAGCAAGTTTATTCAGAACTCTTTCAAACTACAGAATCGGTCAGCTATGGCGCGGTCTCCACCATTCTTAGTTATTTAAAAATGATACAAAAATGACGAGACTCACCAAAATCAGCCAGTTTCACGTCGCCCATCTCACTGAGCAGAACGTTAGCTGCCTTTATGTCCCTATGTAATTTCCTCTCCGAGTGAAGGTAGTCCAGCCCCCGGAGGACCTCGCGGAGTATCACTGCTATGTGCATCTCCTCGAAGCTTCCCGCCTTCATCAGGTCGAGCGCCGAACCCCCGCCGAGATATTCCATTATGATCCATAGCTTCGTGCCCTGGAAATAAACATTTAAATTTAATGACACACTCAATGTTCGACATTAGGATTTTTGTCAGAGGTCCACAAACACAAATTGGACAGATCGCATTAGATTTGACTTTAATTTTCCAACCGGCTGTGAATTGAAGCAGACCTTTCACACAATAGGGGCATTACCAACGGGGTTAATTAATTGTCAAATATAATAAAGGTATTGTTGCAATTTAATTTTGTATGAAACAAAATGTTTAAAACGTTAACAATATGCTATGTTGGCTGCAGGCCAAAACTAAACGTATATTTTACAACGTATTGGATAATAAATAATGGCTATTACGTGCAGACATCAGTGCGATGTATATTTCTTGTAGAAACTGGCGTTACAAAATTAATAAACCCTTTAGACTTTAACTTATAAAAACCCTATTACCAAAATCAATGGCACAGTAGGATGTCCTATATCGTAGGTCCTAAGACGCAAACAAGAACGAATACAATCTACCAAGGTCCGAAACAAACATTTGTCTTGGAACAAATGTTTGTCCGATCGATAATCGAATCCGGGACTTTTTTTCACGTTTTACAAAGGCACTACCAACAGGACCAATCAGTCGTCTCATGTAGGAATTGTAACATGTACATGAATGTATAAATACAAACTCGTAATTGTACTATGCTCATTAGGTAACTACACTATTTATGCTCACCACCTCCACTACCTACCTACAAATATAATAATAGAAACAATTTCCTTCACTACAAAATCTAACATACGAGTACTATACAATAACATGAAATAACAAACATGGAAAATAATCTCACTACCAGGCAATTCGAAACCAAAGTTCAATTATTTAAAAAAGCGTGATGCCAATTTAATAACCAGTTAATCAATATGAAACAGAACAACGATCCTGAACAACAGAACAACTTGACATTTCCATACCTCCGGGCCGTAACGTAGCGAGAGGCAATCATCATTTATTAGGGAACTTGTATCGTATATCTTCTTCATACGACTTTGTTTAAAATGATGGACCACTCTAGTTTTGACGTTCATTAACTTGGGGCAATTACTCTCCGTCTTTATGTCGGTATACGTAAATTTGACTGTCGGTATACCGCAAAATCGCATTATGATTATAACGTGATATGATACAACGTAATGCTGATGTCAATCAACGAGCTTTGGTGAAGACCTATTTATTGACAATAGTACCATAGGCTGGTATTACAAAATTTTACTTCGCCCTGCTGATCTTTGTTTAAGGTAGACCCACACTACATAACATGTTGTGTTGTAAAACATGTCCAAATCTTGTAATATTGTTATTAAACATTCTTAAAATATAACAAGATTATTTTTCATTTATTTTAACAGTGTAGTACAACCTGTGGTATGCATCAACACTATTGTAGACCCGAGACGGCGGCATCTGCTAGCTTCTATAGCGGCTACAAACACTTTTAAATAAGAAAACGCGAACATGTACTTTGTGGTTTATATTATAGAGTACAATAAACTGGTAAACAAATTGTAAACTATAGTTGCAAATAAATTCATTTTCATTTCAATATGTTTACATGGAATTGACATAGCTCGTAGAATCGGCATGTTGAAGTGGCAATGGAAAGGTCATATTTGCCGCAGTACCGATGGCCGTTGGGGTAGACGGGTCTTCGAATGGAGGCCACGTAACGGGAAGCGTAGTGTGAGACGCTCTCCGGCCAGGTGGACCGACGACTTAAAGAAATTCGCCAGTGATGGTTGGATGAGAAGAGCCGAGAATCGTGTGTGGTGGCGAGGCTGAGGAGACGCCTATATCCAGCAGTGAAGAGACATAGGCTGATGGTATGGTATATGTATACATTCACGCTGTAGATATAAAAAAATCATGTTTTATAATATAATATATTATATAATGTTCATAAGAAAGTGGAGTTGCCATTTGAAAAAATAATTAGCGTTAGTCTACAAACAAAGAAAGCCATTAACTTGATGATGGTAAACTAAGGGACAAGTATGTTTATTGAGGACACTTTATTAGGTGAGTTCTTTGCACATTACAAAATCAACAGAGCTTTTGTAGTTCTGTTAATAAAATCTCCTTTCCGTAAATTCTATTTATGGTAGGGCTAATCTGAATAACCGTTATGTACTGCATGCCTCGACATGAGGAAATACAGTACATACATACACTCATATAGGTGACTGGATGTAATTATTACATTTTTGTGAAAGTAGACCTAGTGCAAATAACTGAAAATAATAATTGGTATAGTTTGGTAAGGGAATCGTTCTCCCAGCTGAAACCAGGTAAGTAATAACAATTAAATCGTAAACGTATATGGCCTACATCGTCCAATATAATGTATTTATTTGTTTAAGTGCCTTCATGTGTGTATACACAGGCTACGTATAATGCAACACGGAAGACGACAATGGACGCAGCGGAGCGCGGATCCGGCACGACCCATTCACGCTCCATCAGTAGCGCATATGTTACATACTGTACTGGTATGAACGCTGAGCATCAGGGTCGTTCATCAACGAGTGGCATACGGTTGATCGCTCTGTGGAAAGCAAATTGAAAAAAAAAGGAAATACGAACTCTCGTAGACTTTCGTTAGTAGTTAGTCTGTCCTCTATATGTAAGGTTTTCTTGTAGATTATAAAACTTAGAATCGGATCAATAAAAAAGTTTTCCGGTCGTAGAATTAGTCCGAATCTTGTTTTATAGAACCTTACGCAATCTGTATAGGGGTTAGTTTCGAACCACTCAATCCAAGACATAGACAGAACCTAGAATCATCTATTTGGGAAAAATGACCACATGACGCAAAATGTCCAGTTAGCGTAATACACTATTCGCATAAAGAGCAGGACGCAAAATGTTCTAAATCTAAAATGAACTTAAAGACATTCTGAACAATAAAACATTTTGCGAAAGTATGAGTATAGTTAAACGCACTATTTGAGAATAGTGCGTTTTGAGGAAACCAATTTGACGTGGTACAAAAAATCTCTTATTTGAATGCGTACTATTTGTCATAATTTGCGTAACAAATCCTATTAAAATAACTCACTTTAGACACATGTTTGACAGGACTCCCGCTCCCTTCGACTAGTTGAAAACATATAACATTTGACAGTTAGTTCTGACACCTCACTTATGGTGCACTTTTAATTCTGAATTCTGGTTTTGATTTCTGAATTCCACAAATAGACCAACAAAGCTCGGACGCTTTGACGAATATGATTTGATGGAGTCTAGACCACAGAAAATTCTTTACCGTCGTCGGGTGAAGTCCTTTGTCTAGCTTTTCCAATGCATCCTTAAATTTCCCTTTCTGTCATAAATAACAGTTGCAGTGTTGACAGAACTAGTTGCCTGGGGCAGGAAACCTAACCTTTTCAAGAACTGTCTCTACTGTTCCTATTAGAATAATTTTATTAGAATAGAGCGTGGGCCTGAGAAAATTCCTTATCATCAGCTGGGTTTCTTTGTCCAAGTGTTTCCAAAATCCTTAAATTTTCCTTTCTATAATAAAATGAAGTAAAATGTACCATGTAATGAATATAGATAGCTTTATTAGGAACCTCAAAAGATACATTGCCCCAACGTCAAACAAAGAAGAATAACGACGGGACCAAAATTTACAAAAGCCAACAAAAGTAAATAACCGAACAAGCCCATAGCCGCACATTCATAAACTCACATTTACATAATAAATCAAGGATGGCACAACATTGTCTGTCAAATGGGAGCCTTTTTTCACAAACTTGGGACTCAACTTCAGGCAGCCCTTACGGAAGTAATAATAATAAACATACATACAATATACACCAGACACCTATAGCAATATACTCGTACTTAATACGAGATGAACACCAGTTTGGGAACGGCATGATAAATAATTCCATTTGGAGTTGTTTGCACCGTCCGCACAATCTAAACAGAGCAGAATCTAATAATATACAAATATATAAAACAAGCGTGTATGTTGTTGCTATTTATAAATAAAACAAGTGCAATTAATTTCAAACAACATTCTTGAAACACAATTGCAATAAATTTTTGTATCAATTTCACTTTACCTACTGAGGTATAAAATGTTCCACGCAAATTCGCTAATAAAACTAGAAATTCACGGAACCCCGCCCATATATTTAATTTATGCGATAAAAATATTTTTATGATAATAACCACCCAGGCTCCAACCCTAAATAGGCGTAAGATAACAAAATATTCTCATGTCTATGTTTAATATAAAAAAAAGGTTTATTTCTAATGTTTTCAGACGACATTGTACTATTTAGTTATACGCGTCTCTGATGCCGGTTGCCAACATAACGTGATATCTAATGCTGTATGTTAAAGTGCTTCCTCTGGACAAGTAGCCATCTCATCCAAAGCAAAAACAGTAAGCTACAAATCTGTACTGTTAAAGACATTTCATAAATAAAATTCTCACGGCGTATACATGTGAATACATTTTATAACAATAAGTACTATGGGGTGTGATAAGGACGAGAGATGGGATGTATGCGGCCAGCAGGGGCCCAATTTAAGGACATTTAAAAAATGCGTGCGATAATTTGGGAAAGGCATAGGAGATAAATATATAGCATAGGAGTTCAAACCAAAAGGTGTATAGAATTGTAGACGAGCCGGGTGAAGGAGAGAGAAACAAAAATCCGAAAATGTGGATTTGTAAAGTATGTACTGTGAACGAAGTTTAAATATGAAATTAATTATTAAAGTTTGTGTTAGTAAACTAAACGATACTAAACGATAACTAAACGATATAACAGAAACTCTCATCCACATACAAGCACCTTTGTAACAGGTGCATCTTTATGCCCTTTGTGGTCTATGCCTTCGCTTATAAGGATTCCATTCACATCCAGCTTTTTATTATATACAAGGCACATTCTACAAAGCGTCACACGTATAATGTCACGATAGAACAGTACGTTAACTTTAAACAAACGCGTCAAAACTGCACAAAATAATACCAAAATGCTGCAATAAATGTTGCACGGGGCCTTTTTCAATGAATTATTTATTTAATATAATAATAATAGAAGTAAAAACCTCTAACGCGTAATAGCTACAGGTATTGAAATATATATGACAATATATTTAAAGTTGTAAATGGTAATTGTAATACATATATTGTAAAATATAAAAATATTCAAAAATAAAGTAAATAGTGATACGAATAATACAAATACAGTAAGTAGCTATAATTATTTTTTATTAACAAAATACGAATGGAATAATTTTCGTCAGATAAGTTCGCGGCCTTTTTTGTGGTGAAAATAATAAAGACTTTCTTATATTACAAAAATATTTATTGAACGGAATATTGTCCATTTGATTCGACTATCTTTCGCCATTTATCTGGCAGAGCCATTATCCAATCGCTATAATATTTTTGGGGTTTCTGAGCGGAAAAACTGATTTAAATGGTTTCTACGGGTTTCTTTTGAATGTAATTTTACTCCATTTAGAGAATTTTGTAAAGAGGAATAAATTATAATCCGAAGGTACTATGTCTGGACTGTGTGGAGGATGTATTAAAATTTCCCAGCCACAGTTCATAAATTTTTGTTTAGTCGTCAAAGATGTATGCGGTCAAGCATGACGATAATCGTGATGGAAAACTACACATTTTCTATTCATTAATTCTGTGCGTTTTTCTTGAAGTGCTTGTTTCAATTTTACTAATTGCTGAAAGTAGACATCAGAATTATGGTAATCGTTTGGGCACTTTCGTAGGTGATCGCCTGTTACCCTATCTGTTCAGAAATGGATCGATTTCATTTCGTTTTAGCAACATCTCGCATATGGAAATTCTATTCACTAAGTTTCTGTCGTTTAAATCACGCGGCACACAAACATCTAGCTTATTTACAAAATTCAGTTTATGCAGGTGATCCAAAACTGTAGAATTGTGAATGCTAAGCTCTTCCGCAATTTGATGACTGAATAAGTATCGATCTGCTTCAATGTTTTCAATGATATTTCAATCACTGCGAGGAACACCATTTACATCAAAATAACAAGACCTGAATCGACTAAATCATTTTTTGTAGTGTTTTAGATAAAGTATCTTCTCTGTAAACACCACAAACCTCTTTTCGCGCACTAGAATCATTCATACCCTTGTCGAAAAAAAAATGTAAAACATATCTAACTTTCTCCTTATTAACTTCCATTTTAAAATCGTTAAAAATATGAAAAGATATAACTTTTAACTAGTAATTTTAATTTGCCACCATTACACAAAACATTAAAAATCAGCTGTCAAACGGTATATTACTTTCCCGCCAGTGATCAATGTTCCCAGAAATATAGCACGCTAAAGTCATACGTTCAAAAAGGCCGCGAACTTTACTGATTACCTACTATAATATTGCCGTCATTATTACATAAGTTTCCAAATAATGGCTACGTGAGTTGAGCTTACTGCTCACATCTATATTGTGTATGTTTCGCTGCGACAACGGCTAGACCGGTCAAAGACCTCTTCGTCGCGACATCCAAGTAAAACAAGAAAGTCACATAAAATTAATTTGTACAAAGTCAAATAGGGGAGGGGGGTAACGAAGCAAAGCAACGGACTAAGGGTTCAAAGGCGGTTTTCATTGTTAATATAAATTCTGTGGCGAATTAAATTGTGAACTCATTATAACTTTATCGAAGTAGCTTTTGCAAAATAGAGTGAAATTGTTTAAAAAAATATTTTGACATGGGTGACAAAGTGTGAAATTAAGATATTTAAAAAAAGAAATTTAATTGAAAGAGGCGGCAGATGAGTATACAGTCCACCTGATGGTAAGTGGATACGGTCGTTCATAGACATCCGCGATACATGCCAACATCGGTCCAGAATGACAAACGTTGGCACGCCCCCGGATGCGATGCCTACCTTTGTAGATTAAGGAATAGATTGGGAAAATGTGGAGGGATAGGATGGGACGGGAATGAGCTCTGGCACATCTCACTCGCTACCGAAAGACGTACGTACATAGGGGAAATACGATAGTCTTCTGTGAGAGGGGGGTAACGTAGCCAGCTGAGTGCGACCAGCGGCTGTGGGAATGCAGGATGCACTCTCCTACAAACAACTTAAAATATTATAACAATTAAACAATTCATTAAGTAGTAGACTATATTGTATATTATAGTAAATTAATATTTAATTAATTTTATTGAAACCTATTGACAAATTTTAAAACAAAAATAAGAATACAAGCTTTCAGGACAGGGATCGAACAGTAGTGAAGGGGGCGAGTTCATCATTCGTTTAACTAATTCAAGAACCGCGCGTTGCTATAGCAACGCGGCGAGGGCGGGCGCCGCCCAACTTCCCGCCCGCCTTAATAATTTCTCGGGCGATTGGATGGCCGCTACTCGCTTGTAAATAACGGCTATGCGGGTAATTTAAGTTGCTTAGATTAACTTCTAGTTTTTGTTATGAATCACTTAAGATAACTTACGTGGATAACTCTTTATTTTAACTTCTAAAGAAAAGAAAATTTATTGGGGCCCCTAACGACAAAGTATTCTACTTTTCCAGGAGTACTTAAGTTATAGTACTTCATGTAGTACCTATAAAGAAAACATAAATTATCTTTACATACAGTTCTTACCGTTTACATACACACATACATAATTGATCTCTAGTTATTTTGAAAATGAACATGCAAAATAATTTACTGGTTCCAGTAACAGTCTAGGTGTTCCGTAAAATGTTAGTTAGTGAAATAATAGGTATGAAAAAAAATTGTTTGCAGTTTTCAAAATACTCCCCTTTAGCCTCTGTGCACTTGTTCATTCAAAACATTTTGAAAAGATTCCTGCGAAGGTCGAAAAAGAGTCGCCTAAATTCATCGACAGCCTCATGCGAAGTTTTAAATTTTCGTCCACGTAGCATTTTTTATGGTGGGAAATAAAAGAAAGTCGCACGGGGCCAAATCTGGACTATAGGGTGGATGGGGTAACAATTGAACGTCCGTAGTAGCTAAAAAGTCGATGGTTCAGCGGCCATCTGAGTCACTAGTAACCGTTTTACGATCTTCTATCGCTACTCTACCACTACGTCGAAAAAAAACAGCAATCATCTTTTTTATTTACACTTCGGCTGCGAACATATTTGGTGGATAAATGGTCCTCTTCGAAAACCTATTGTGTGGATTGTTGCTTTGTAAACGGGTCGTAGCTGTAGATGCAAGATTCATCAGTAGTTTATATATAGGTTACTTGTTGCGAATTCCCTCCATCGAACTTTTTCAGCATAAACTTGCACCAATGTGCACGTCGGGATTTTTGCTCTTCTGCGAGAGAATGAGGTATCCATCGCGAGGCAACCTTTCTAACTTTAAGATGTTCATGCAGGATAGTGGAAACCGCCCGTGATCCAATCTTCAGTTCAGCCTGAATCTCTCTCGATGTGTAATGTTCCGATGATCCTTTATTAATCACTCCACCCTAATGACGTTTTCGTGGGTAACCGCAGTCGGCCCGCAGTTGTCCCGACCTAGGATCACCTTGTAGACTTTCCCGGCCACGTTCAAATTCACGGTACTAATAGGGTCCATTCAAGGTACTATTCACGGTTGCTAGCGAAGGAGAAAACTGAACAAAAGTAGTTTGTAAATTCTCGTGAGTAAACGTTAAACCCCGTTTGTAGTCATAGATAATCATTGCACGAAATGCTTTACGCGACACGTTCATTGTTGCAATCAATTATTGACCGACGACTTGGCGTAAAAGAATAATAAAAAAAAAACAGCTTAATGAAGGTGGCCAGTGATTTTTACCACAGAGGTTTACATTGAAATTACCCTCCAATCTGTAATAAATATAGAACAAAATGATTGATAGTAACAAATTAGCTAAAAACTTTCGGAACAGCTCACGTAAGACACACTCGGTACAAGGTAAACATGTTTACAATAATTATGATGCTCTTTATTTGTCTCTAAAGCAGTAGTAACACAAATAAATATTAAACGGACTTACCTGCAAATATTACAAGCAAAAACCTTACTTTGATTATTTTATAGAAAATAAAGGTGAAAAGAATCTTAGCAAATCGTCATTCACCCAGCAAAATCAATTCCAACTCTTCAATCAGTGCTACTAATTCAATGCACTTCAATTTGGAAACGAATCTCGGTGCGGAATCAATTTTATTGGAAACCCGAGAACACAGAACCAAAGATGGGAGCATACGGGGGGGATTGGAATAGAATTGCTGAGATAAGAACATTGAGAATGTGGTCGGAAGGGGCATCCGCCGTCCCTAACAGTTGGAATTAGTCGAAATCGCATCGACGGGGTACCCTTTATCAAAGGTGATAAAGAACTCTCGTATTACAACAAATGTTAGACAGGGGAACATTTGTAAGATTTTATGTTCTCCGAGATATGAGATATCGGAGATAAAAATGTTTATTACTTCATACGCTTACGCATTTGATTTATAGATATTGTATGGCACGTTACTGTTCCAAATTACAAAACCCAGTTATATAGCCCGATACAGGTAATTATAATAGCTTTTGGTTATAATAAATTGTTTATTTATTCGTTTAACACTTTACTGCACAAAGTGCAATGGACGGGCTTAGTGGCATTGTCTTCCAGCCAACAGGGAAGAAGAACTGTGATGATGACAATTTAGTGAAATAATGATAACCGTAGTTAACTTCAATACAACCATGAATGGGAAGTGCAATACAATACAATTATGGGATCGTGAAATTAATGGGATAAAGAATACTCCTTATCCCGTCATATTTTTTAATTAGTATTTCATCCTAGGGAAGAATGAGAAGTGTAACTCCTGTATTCCCATACTCCTGAATTCTCGAATTAACTCTTAATTTAATTTAACTTTGCAAATTAACTTTCCTTTCCAAACTGGAATCAACTTCCCAAAGGAAAGACACTAGGGGCGCGTCCCAATGATTGTTATTCTTGACTGATGTTCATATGTATCGCAGATATATATTGGTATACTGATGCCACCAGTGGTCTTTTAGAGAAGTGGTCAATTTGCGAACTGGACATATTGCTAAGCGGTCTTGATGTAATTATGATGCGCCGAAAGAGAGCAAGTATAAAATCTGCTCATCTGGCACTTTATATCTATAATAAAAATCATAACCAAATATTTTAAGAGAAATTTCAACCAATACCCTGGTGTACCCGTTTATAATCGATACCTCCATTAATCTTACTTCGCCAACATAGAACTCTTGTGACGTGTCCGAATGAGTTTATGTTGTGTTATGGCCCAAGTTACTCGTCTCGACGTCTACCCATTTGTCATTAAGAAGCTGCGGGCCGCGACGAGGACTAATCCCGACATTACAAGGAATTATCCAGTAGGACTGAATGTTTCGGGAAACTTCTCGAGATGACACACGCGACCGTCTTGCAAAATTCACGAATTTAGCCATTTAAATATCTGTATTTAAAGTGCAGTGTTCCGGTTAACGTTCGATTTTGTTACGGTTTTCGTCATTATTACGGTTTATTCCGGAGTAATTTAAAACATTTTTAGAAAACCATACCACATGTACAAAGTTCTGTAACTATCAACAGTGACTATAAAATATACTCGTAGCTACAAGCAAAACCGTTGACTTGTGAAAAGATTAAGCACTCGGCTGGCCAGCTACTAGGTTGGAATTGTTGCCAGAAGATAAGAACCATTGTAGCCATAGCGGCAGTGTTTTATTCTTAAATATTATGTATGAAAGCAAAGGCTGTATTGGCGGCAGCGACGCCAGAGGCGTAGTGTAAATAAGGCTCTGTTTTTACGCCGAAATAAAGAAATAAGGGAACAAAGGGCGCGATAATAACTAAATAAATTATTCATAAGACGCCCGTGTATCAGAGTCGTGTCGAAAGATTTGATCATGACGAGAATAAATTCCGTGATTAGGCACTCGTTGCATTCAACGTATCTACTCGTATTTGGCAACGTGCTTCGTAAATTCGCAAGAAAATGTGGAATTACCACAGCGGATTCACAATACTAAAATAATTATGTGACATTTATATTACGAGTATCAGTTAATGTCCTTTGAGTTATATGACACTAATTTTAGGCTATAATCTAAAATTAGTGTCATATACGTTTAGATATGCCACTTCAAAGGTGGACATCTAATGGATGGTGTCACCACACCCTCGCACTAAAGTACAGTCACAAACAGAAAATCCATTCTAAACAAAACCAACTATATGAAACTAATGAATAAAATCGCTTCTATTCTTAACACGCCATAGCTAAAAGTGCAATGTCATAGAGGATTATGATCATCCACCAAATGATTTCCTAAGCATTGTGAATGTAGCATGGTTCGTTTTCGCTTGAAAGAGAGAGCCTGTTAGACCGATGTCTGCCCAGCAGAAGCAATATGCCCGAAAAAGCTAAGAAACTAATTCCAATTTCTAAAACCAAAACAATAATTTTTAGATGGTTTTCTCAATTTAAACAAGGAAAGTTTTCCTTGAAAGATGATGAGAGAAGTGGGCGTCCTGCGACTTCTGTAACGAATGAAAACATCGAAGCGGTAAAGATGTTGCACGAAGACCCAAAAACTACCTACAAACAGATAGAGGAGACTTGAGATTAAGTCGCTAGTCTTTCATGAAATTTTAGAAGCTTTGTTTGCGTCATTGTCTGACTGCTGGACAAAAACAAGCCCGCGTGACATGGTGCAGGGAAATGATTGTAAAATTCGAAAATGGAGAGGGACGGAATATATTTAATATTATTACTGGAGATGAGAGTTGGATCTATCAGTATGACTCATTAACTAAGTGGCAATCAACGGTTTGGGTGTTTCCAGACGAAGAGCCTCCCGGCAAGGTCAAACGTGAACGCAGTGCGGGCAAACAGATGGTGGCAACATTCATCTCTGCGGGTGGCCATTTAGCGACAATTTCTTTAGACGCTCAAAATACTGTTAATGTCCAATGGTACAGCGAAGTATATTTACCAACTGTATTCGATGTGTTAAATCAAAAACGTCCTAAAACAGGTTTGAGGGGGCTTCCTTGCATCATGACAATGCATCATCTCACAAAGCAAAACTAACCCAAGAGTTTTTGAAGAGATCCAAGAATTGAGCCACCCTCCTTATAGTCTTGATTTAGCGCCATGCGACTTCTTTCTCTTTCCAAAAGTGAAGCTTGGACTGCGTGGCATTCTTTTCGACAGCTCTTAGGACGCTCGGAATGCTTTTATGGCAGCTTTTGAGGACCTCGCTAAGCTCGAGTACCGCCAGTGCTTTAAATCTTATCGCTGTATAGAGAGACTAATGGAGAGGATTTTGAGAAATTTTAATAAAAAAATGTGTTGTAAGAGAAATATTTATTTTTTATCTCAAAATTTACCTAGTCACCCACGTAGGTTTCGTTAAAGTAGAACCGCGGGTGTAACTCACGTAAAAACGGCTATGGGTAAACGTGTAATATAAAGAGGCGGGTGTTAAAAATGAGAATTTCGCTGTAACGTTTTAGGCTCATGTTCGTACGAGCCATAAAACCGTCAGTATCACCATCCACGCGGGCTTCCATAAAATATCCCATAAGGACTCTCACCCGTGTCGCCACGTAAGGTGAAAAGTGTAAATGGCACTAGACGGTGCCTTTACATTAACTATTTAATGAAGCACTTTATCTTCTCTTATCCACTTTTTGAGCTTGAGGTTTTGAGTTATACTTAGCCATAATTTTTGAGGGATCTAAAATACAAAGAACTCAATAAGCTATAAAAGTGCACGTTAAATAAGTACGCCGACAATGTAATTTCCTACGATTTGATGTGGGTAGAAGCATTTTAGATGGCGTTCAAAGAATTATAACAGTAAAATACTTTCGTAAAAGCACAGCAGTTGCAGGACTCCATTAAGCAGAATTAATGTATCTGGGTGGTTTTAGGTTGTAATAATAAATAATAAACTTAGGCGAAACTTATTCAATATAAATGCAAATGACACACGACGAAAGAAAACTGAAATCTTTTCAATTGAGCAGACAGAAGATACAATCAGAATTGTAAACGTTGTTGTATAAATATCTACTTACATTAATTGTATTTCATTTATTGTTCATTAATCAAACTACATACTGTTCGTAAAATGTGATTTGATGGAAGCATTCAAGTCATTGTTTTATTGCTAAACAACTATTTGATTTTTGAAAAAGTATAAGAAAAAGTAAGATTTTTGAAAAGTATCAATACTGTAAAAGGTTATAATGTCATAGAATAGGGAGATAATACATAGGTACAATAATAAATTATTGAAAGAAACATCCTATTAGTCTTTATGCAGCATTAAGATATTTAGATAGAACGTAAAATTTAAGGCAATAAACACTTGTATTTGTATTATTTAGAAGGAAATAGGTCAACTCTAGTTGCCTCAAAGCATCTAAAATCGGAAATAAACACAAACAACACGCAAATATAGAGTCGAATGAGATAAAAAAACAATGACATTATTACGTTACAATGACGACATCGCACGTGCCTCTCAAAATATTTTTTATTACATAAACATGCTATTGTTAATAATCATCATAACACATATCGGCACAAGCGGCAGTGTGAACGAATAAATTAAACGCAGTGTTACGTCACGAAATGTCACATTATAAAATTTGCGGCGAAGATTGGGAGACGCTTTCATGCGTGGGTTGCGTAAGTGATTAATTGTCCCGAATATACACGTCGCGGTTTTAATCAAATTGGTAAAATTACGCACGATATAACTTTAAAAGCCCTTTGTTACATGAAGTGGTGTTCGTTGCACAATGCGAATGTTTTTACAACAACTTTATATTTGAATCTTATCTAAACCGGTGATAATGCTGCTAGGTAAAAGTATAGTGCAGTTTTTCAATGAAGTACGTTACACTCACTCTCATACCTTAATTAGACATAAAGAGAGAAACCGGAAGGATTTCCCTTAAACAAATACACACCTGAAATAATTACCCAATTTATATTCCCTTCGTTTACTTAAAAATCAAATGCTATTAACTCAAAATCTAATTTCAACCCTAGCGTAAAACAACCCATTGTTACAGTAAAAGTTACGCGAAGTATCAAATTTTTTATCGACAGAGCGCCTCCGACTCCCTCGCTCGTAACTCTGACTTTAATGGTAGACTAATAAAAATTTCCAGTTTATAGAGCCGTCAACGTAAAAACACTTCAAAGATGCGAATTACCAACATCTGAAACCTATCTATGAGTATTCCAGCTGAGAACATATTCTCACCTTTCCTTCCTTCCAATTTTATCATTCGATTGTCACTGCAAAAACCTCGTGAAAAAGTCTGCGTTCAAGAATCGACCAAAGAAATCGTACTTAAACTATGATGGATTATTCCCGAATATGCTACCATTACAAGGGTATCATTACAAAAAGATCATTACCTGTGCTGTGCAATGAGGTATTATAGGGTGATACATCTTTCTTACGTTCCTCTATAAATCGGCGTAACTGGTTCTATAAGGCAAGTTATTTTCAGCTGCAAAATCGACTGAAGCCCCGTGTAACAGAAAATACAAGTAACCAATCACATTCCGCAAAGAGGTCCTAAAATAGCAACATCCAATTTGGGCAGTAGACAGGTTTGGCGCTATTTTTACGCTTCACTGAATTTCAGCGCTTTTATGTGATTTCCGTGAATCCCAAGTATTTATTTTACCAACAACTTGACTGGGTTTGGAGATAACACGATTAAATAAATAAGAAAAAATATGACGACAGAGACAAGTATCTGTTACAATCGAAAATCTGTCAATTTTAGTAAGTAGTCAGATTCTTCGCTGACCTATGTAAATATGTCTGCCCCATCTTTCCTAATTCAACATATCAAAAGAGCACCAAATCTTCCTAAGTAGAATCTGTCTCATTGTCATTTATTTTATATAAAATAATGTAAAATCTCAGTATCAAATAAAGTACTAGTGGAAAAAGAAATCATTACATGAACATTTACATTCCCAAACTTCACATGACACCACGTGAACTCCAAAGAAAACCCTGCAGTACCTGGGGTAATGCTAATCGCATTGTAACGGGACAGTAGGTAGGCTCGTGTCCCACGAGAAGGGTTCTTTATATCGCTGGAATGCAAATTCTAGCAATATAATCCGCCGCTCGGCATCAGTGAGTCACATCCGATGCAATAAAGACATGTCAGTTAGCCACGTGCACTGAAGCACGTTTCTACAATAAAATAAGTCCCCACTTTGAGCACTTTTAGTAATTCGATAGCCGTGTCGTGTTACCACTCATCTTTTACTCAACTCGAGTAAATAATTGATATGCTATTCTGCTCGATAGTTGAGTTTATTGACTGCTTATCGCACTCGTAACTAAAGAGCAATATGTATTTGTGTCTATAAAATCTCATTACAGAGCACAGGCTTCCCCTTGTGATTACGAATGGCTTTTGGGCTACAATGTATCGCGCGAGTCTAATGGAGATTGGTTATTGTTGTTAGATACGTGTTCCACAATATTTTTTCTCTTATCACATAATATAGCATTTTACAGTTGTTTAAAGATCAATAGCAACTCGATTGAGACAACTGAACTGAAAAAGACTAATTAAATACGGGAGGCCTCTACCGTTGTTTTCGAACTGCAAGCTGTACAGTTCATGCAAATTCCAACTAAAAATTAAGTTAGCCCAGTTGCACGGCCTCAATTGCATTGTTAAACAACAACCTCTATTGATCAATAGTAGTCTATTCTTAATTGAAAATAAACTAGATATCAATGTGTGTGCTCCAAATTTATCTATCTGAACCATAGATGCTCTAAGGGACACCTCCAAAAGTATGTCGTCTTCAAATTTCGTATTTTCTACAATATCAGCGTTGTTGAGAAACGATCTCGCTGCCGTATACAAATGTTATACATGTTATGTCATTCTTTAATTTCCTCATTCTTTTTGAGTTAGCTTCAAGAAGTGCAATAGAAACAAAGGCTGTTAATATGTTTTCGATAAGGTCAGCACGACGAAAATGACAAAGTTTTCTATACGCATATCTCTACACGAACTTACGCTATAATAAAGAATACACGAGCGTGGAGCGCCTAGAATGTATTCGCTCATGAAGATATTACACATTATAACTAAATATATGGATGACACAACTGTGTCATCCATTTCATATCCATTATAGTGTAATCCATCAATATATCTAAAGAAGATAAGTGTGCGCATTGAACCGGATGCCGTATCTCTGAATATTTCATTACTATTTCCCAAATAAGAACTTCACTGAAGGGCTCGCTACAAGACAAGCAAAACTACTAAGAAATTTCTAATATCGCGCCATCCACGAACCTGTAAGCTAGATGTAGGATATATATAGGTCCTTTCCAAACCTCGACACAACACACGATATTTCGCTGTTCTCGTTCTATCTCTGTTAATAGTCAATCTGATGCCATATTTTATTACATCTCGTGATAATGGGAACTCGCTGGTACAAGAAAACAAAGCGATTGGTCCTTGACCCACAGGCAGCCGGCTCGCGCACTTTTACCAATCGAAACCTTGTCGTATTATATAAGTATGAATATGATAAACTACTAATGAATGATTAATGTGTGGCGCACGTCATAGAAGAGAATGTGTATTAATAGAGATTCGGTAGCATCTGATGTATTTTTTCGTAAAAGGCTTGAGACTGTGCGGATACGTAAAAAAATTAAGTTCAAAAAGGATCGTGGCGCCTCCGATGGCACTTGTGGTGTGGTCGTGCATCTAGCGCAGTGTTTACCTAGAGTTATTCCACTTAACTACCACTTTTCACGTTCATTCCTATTAGCGGCCTATTTAGTTATTTTTTGATAAAGCCATTTTCTGGGGGACGATAGAACGGTTCAAGGGGGCCTACATAAATCTCTAGTATAAATCAGTTGTCCAAATAAATAGAAAACAGTCACGAGTCTCCTATGCCAGAAACACGGCTTAAAAATAGGCTACCTAGCAGATATCTCCTCACCTTTCGAGTAAACCTAATATGTCTGGAAAGTACTCGTGAGCTTTAAATGCTACATTAGAAGCATCTTAAAGTAAATATTAGAATTTTACTTTGTTTAATCTGCTTTAAAAATATTTCTGATAACAATGTTCGGTTTGTATTAATGATTATGGCTATACTATACATTTAAAAGTATAACCTTCATGTTACAATGGACAACGTAGAAGTAAAGAGGTAGATAGATGGCCTTAAAACAACAATGATATCACAAGTTGACCACGACTGCCTTCGAGCGAGTCCTGGACATTTCACTGCAAATACTGATACACTAACAGAAAATGTCACAACTCCTGACAAAGCTTGAATTAATCATTTGTAAATACATTTTGCAAGCTTTCATCATTGAAATCCTAATTATATAACAGAGTATTTATTTAGGGTGGTATTTAGACCCAAAAACCGAAAATGAGGAGAAGTCCTTCATTCGGAAAGAAAATTAAACGCAAAAGTAATTATGAACAATAATTTTCAAACTAAACAATTTAGTAATTTCAACAACGGCAGCAACAGCAGTGAATTTTCTGCACAATTTCATTTAATTTCTTAAAACAATAGATATATTTAGTCTGTTTTTTTTTAAATCTAATTTTAAACTTGTTAATCTCTGGAACAGTACCTACGAAATGAGCTAGTTATTTTGAGTTTATCAAAATCCCAAGAGTGAAAAATCACATTACCTCTTCAGTCTACAACTTTTATATCATACTACCTACATATTAGCTAATCACATATACAAAGCACGTATACATTTAGTACAATGGAACAACTCCCACGCGTCACAGAGTATTATTATGCGATGCCAGTTGCTTATTACTCTCGACTCAACAGTGATGTCGTTACTACCCATTATACAGATGAATAGCTACTTTAATGTCGAAACATTACTTTCTAATGTTGCCTTCAATAGTTGGCAATTTCATTATGTTATTCGTAATGAACAGTTTTATTGTTCTAAAAGTACTTGTGGATACTTCTCAACATACAAATCAGCTTAGGGACTTACAAATGAACATTATTTTACTTAAAATATTGCCAATTTATTGGAATTTGCAGATTTTCTTAGACCAATTTGGCACGAAGAACTTTCAATATAAGACAAGACGGCCTTATCAGCAAAGCTGACAGCATCTGAGAGTATAAACTCCAGTGTCGGATAATAGACAAAAAGAAACATATTTGTACGTTTATTATAAGTCTTCAATTATGGATGAAGGATAACCGAATTGTTCCAACGGTTGAAGAAAATTAAAGATTAGGGGAAACACAAGAGGGTGAGTAGAAATAATAGGAGTCACTTCTACTCACCGCCCCTTAAAGAACCACCCTTAAAGCCTGTAATGCACTTGTAATGTAACCTGAAGACCACTACAAATGACATCCAAGCATGTCTTAGTGACAACGGTTTTCCATATGTACATTTTGTCTTAGTGCATTTTTTAATGTGGTTACAGTTGCTTCCTATTTTTGTTGCCGAAGCCTCGGTTGATCGATTTTTTATTTGTCCAATGCACGACCTGTCCCTTGGTGCGGTGCCAATAGCATCTGGGTCACTATGACATCATCGCATAATCTTCTTTTATGATTTCGATATTCCTGTTTAAAAATATATCATAAATTATGCAACACGGACGCCTACGGTGTGCGTTGAGACAAAATAAACTTAGTTTTTGAAAGCTGCACACGCGTACAGCTATGTACCTACAGCCGCTTTCGTCACTACACCTATGAAACCATGAGCTAAACAGCTATAGTCTGAATAAAGAAACTCTTGCAGGTCGCTTTCCTAGAACTACGCCAACAAAATACTTGACAGGGTGGATAAGAGGACGTTAACCAACCAAATAGTGGGATTATTCGTAACGACATTTATCAAAAACCATTGTTATCATTTCAATTAACAAACACAAGATATCGTTATCGTGAAGTTCCATGTCAATAACCAAAATCATTAGGTTTGATCCTTTACACAAGGTGCTCGTGATGAAACCGAAGAAGACTAAACATCTCCTTTCATCTATTAACTACGAGTACATTGGTAGCGCCGTTTTTTGTCAGAGGACGAAGAAATTATTATATATAATAAAAGAAAGAAAGAAAAACCACTACTAATATTTTAAACGAAAGCATAAGTAACATTATATTCGGAAATTGAAAATAAACAAGAATAACAAACGTTAGTTACTGTTTTTGTTTTATCCAAAATTCCCAAGTTCCTAGTTTAATAATATCTATTGTTTAATTTTATCTGGAATGTCATCAAAATTCTCTTGTGCTTTTTCTTTTTAAGAAGCACAGAGAATTAATTGCCTTTGTAAAAAATAAATAATTAAATTCAGTATAATATGTTGATATAACAATCAGCAAGTTTCTGATGAAGTTCATCGTTTTCCTCCCGAGCACCTATGAGTATATATATAAGTAAACTTACCAAGTTAGCACACAAGTTACAATAAGTTTACTGCATGCGGTGGAGGTAACCTGTTAGCATCCTAAGCACTGCTAAGCGAATTTCTGAGTATAATAGTGTTGAAATTGTGAAATAGGTGGAAACTACTAATGCATTTCTATAGTTTGTGTGTCGTTAAATTTCGAATATACTTTGGTATTAGAAAACTACACATATAATTCTAGTAAGAATGAGACATTCATTAGTTGAAACTTTGTATTGATACAATAAAATGAAGAGTCAATGAATTCGAAAACCTCGGGAGATATGGTTTTCTTTTTCTTAAATCTTAATATGTTTACTAGGCTGGCAATTAATAAAAAAATTCAATTCAAATAATTCAGCAGTCTCTATTTTTGAGGTTTTACTTTACTACGAAAAAACAAACTAGTGGCATTATGGATAATATATGTATTTCTGCTAATAGTATGTTCGGTATGTAACTAGATCCTTATTTCTACTACTTAATTAATTTCCTGATTTAAGACAGGTGAAACTAAAAGTTCTTAGAACTGGCTACTGTACAATACGATAGAAAAAAAACTAATTCTAATTTTGAAAACGGCTCTTTTCTTGTCATATGCCGTTAAATTTTCAAAGCTGTCATTTGGTTTTTATTTCTGGCGAGTCAAAATTAAGTGTTTGCAGAAAAATGAATTTCACAAGAGAACATTTTCATTCAATAAATTTGTTATGACTTTCGTTGCAGCCTAAACGACGAAGGAATTGATGTATTCCTTCGTCACCGCCGTCGCAGGACGTCGTTCTCTAACATCGTCGGTACGACGAAAGCTGAATCTACAGCTATGAGCCTGAAACCAAGAGGCAATCTGCGCAGTGGGTCTTTCCTTTCGAAGAGTTGCCGACAAAAGTGAAGAAAGGACGAAATTCTGAAATGAAGCCTCCTTCTTTAGCAGACCGGCCCACTTTGCTTTTGAAAATAAAAGAACAGTAAGTGCAGACTGGTATGTGAACGACGACCACGAACCAGAATGATCCTGCATCACGACAACGCCCCAGCTCACTCCGCCAGACAAACGAAGCAATTTTTGAGTAATGTAATTGTAGAGTTAATGGGTCATCAGCCATACAGTCCCGACTTTGCGCCCTGTGATTTTTATTTATTCGCTAAAATTAAGGATAAACTTAGAGGAATACGTTTTATGAATGCAAAAAGGGCAGTGAAGGCCTTCCAAACGGCTGTTGAAGAGGTGTTTAAAGAAGGGCGGGGCTGACTGCTTCACACAATGGTTTCATCGCATGAAAAAGTGTATCGATTGTCGTGAAGAATACTTCGAAAAGCAATAAAACAACTTCCGTTTATATATCTGAGTTCATTTTTGAGATTTTAAAAACTTTCAGTGTTACCCAAGTATTATTTATTTTGTATAGCCGATATTTCCCTTTCGGACGATTATGTTGACTTCTTAAAATGTTAAATTCCCAAAATGTTATTTTCCTAAAATGTTGACATTTTCCGTTTTGCACTAGGTCGACTTCTAAAAATGTTGAATTCTCAAAATGTTGATTTATGTCGATTCCCCCGGGGTCCCCGGGGGTCCGCAAGTTTATATTTTTGTTTAATATACATCAATATTAGCGTTTAGGAACATTAAGACTTTAACAAGCAGCAGATATCACCTACACACTTCCTCCAAAAGAAAATACTAAATTAAAACTAGGTTTTTAGTCATAGTCATTAATTTTCGTTAAATTGGTTCCCATTTTTGCTAAATGCAATTTTTGTTTTGGACGTGAGGATAAGTTTGGGAGAATTCAACATTTTGTGAAATTAAAATTCAACATTATGAGAATTAAATATTTTAAGAAGTCAAAGTATAGTATAGTTACATTAACCAGTTGATAAAAGTACTCGTATCCTTAAAAGTCATAAATGAAATAGGACCTGTACACTAATAACGAAGTCACACAATGAAACCCTGTATAAAGACATTACAACTGTAACAAATTAGCGTGTCCGTTAAAAGCAGTGTTATAAATAACAACATAAAATGTATACAAAATACGCAGATTTTGTATACAAATGGACTTATACAGAATAATGCATGCTTCCACGTGCTCGTATGTACATATAATGATTAATCACTTAATGACAAAACAACGATGTTATTTTTGTATTCGAATATAATTCTTTTCACCCTATTATGATCTATAAATATAAAAAGATTTACTCCGTACAAAAAGATAAATATGCTTCACTATTATATAATTCATAATAGTGACAGGTTTTTTTTGTTATATTATATAAATAACGCCACACTCAAAAGCCCACACTAGGATTCCCTGTTTCGTGAGTCCAGAGACACGTACAAAGACAAACACACACCCAGGCCAGAACATACATTTGTGGTTTTTTTAAACAAATGTATGTCCGACCGGAAATCGAACCCGGGATGTTTTGCACAGCAAGTAGGGTGACTACCAGCTGCGCCAATCGGTCGGTCTATAAATAGCTGTTTATATATAGACAAGTTATATAGTTGTTTTGTTTCGCGATATTAACATATTTTTATGTTAATCTTTTTATCTTTTGTTTTTTAAGGGTATGAAAATATCCTAGTTCGCTATCCTATTCTTTTCACATACTTTATGATTAGCAGCATAAAACGTCCATTTTACTTACGAGCTGGAAAGACAAGATCTAAAAGGGCCTCTGAGAACTCTTATCACCTGGGTGGAAAGATTTCGTGCAGGATAAAAGCTTAGCATCTTTTGGTTGCGGAAGTCAAGATCCACTTTGGGTCGCTGAGCCAGCGGAGTACTTACTCCGCTGGTAATAATTTCCTTAATAGGTATCTATCTCACCTATTAATAGGTATACTTAGGTAATTTAATTAATAATTGAGAAATTTACTTAATTTTTATGAATTATCAAAACCGCGATGTCAAAATAGATACCGTTGTCGGTTAGCGCGGGTATTGCGTGTAGACGCGACATAACGGCACTTGCACACACACTGCATGTTAACCTACGTTACTCAAATCGCGGCAATCGCTCCTACAATTTCGTGGAACAATGGCGTGACCTTGTTTTGTCGTTCAAGTCTTCATTAAGGCCAGTTTTGTTGTCTTTAAACTTTACAGGTAGAGGTAGTTTTTTATTTGTCGAATCAGGATTAGGATCACGTATTTTGTCCAAACGAACAATATAGAAATGTTGACAGCCTATCCTTAGACTGTATAAAAATGCATGTTCTTTGTATCACACAAAGATGAACAGGTCTCGAACATACATTTGTCTTTAAACAAATTTGTCCAACCAGAATCGAACTTTAACACAGCAGGCAGGGTCATTACTCATTACAGACTAGGTTAAATGACCCTCTTATACATATTTAGTCTTTTTCGTATTTATATATAATTTAATTGAATAATCACTAATCTGAAAACCAGTTTGTTACACAAGTTATCGTCAAGTATAAAAATATCGATAAATTTGTACAAATAAATAAGCGGTAGAAACGGCAGGAACTTTGCGGGTAAACATCCTCATAATTTCATAACGTGACAGCAAATAAATAAGGATCTAATCGCGAACAGCTTATGTCATCATTTTTATTTACTATAAAAAATATAATGTTATAAATAGCAGCACACCATACCATACAATCAGCCATACCATAGGCTGCACAATAACCATACCTCCACTGCTGGATATAGGCCGTTTACCCCAATCTCTGTTTTAAACGAAAACATGACATTTATACGATATAAAGAATAAAATCTACGACACAAAATAAAAGTGCGACAAAATGACGCGTCAATTTAACGGCTCATTGAAAATTTACACCGTAACACAATATAGAAAATAAAAAATAAAAGTACGCCGAAAAATGAACGCAATTTTTGTCTAAATCTCTGTGGATTTTCACAACTCAACACCAACGACGTCGCCTAACCGGCATTATCAGGAGGAAAATACAAAAATAAAATATCAGTACACCGCAGGCAAAAGGAAAAAAGGATACGAACAACACAAGAAATGCTTCAATATTACCGGTCTATTATTTTTGGATAAAAATAATAATTAAGGTTGAGGCGTGTGTCGGGAAAATGAAATGATAACATACGAATATATTGTTATCTAGTTTTAAAATATTATTTCACGACATGTTTGCCTTTCTCGTGTAGTCATCTTGGTAACAAGCCCGCCTTTATCTCGTCTACCCTCGGGCGTCGGAGGTACTTTCCCAGTTACAATATCATTCCACTCGTAAGGCATTACACAAATAAATTAGAAGAACCTTTTGATCTCTGTTGCTGATACCTCCTCCCGCTAGACACTAACGAGCATTTTTTTGCTACGATAAGAACAACGCTATCAATTTGTTTTAAAATAATTATAAGGTTTTGTAGATATCGATTCAAAAACAACAGTATACAGTAAGTATTAATATGTATATCATTTGTGTTATCAAAGTATTCCGGGAAGGAAGCCACTAACCGTAACTCTTTATGCTTACATTTGGCAACGTGTTCAGTCCAATAGGAATGCGTCGCGAAACAATTTATATTATAGTTGTTATATTGCAATTATTATATATTGCATACTGTAGTTTATTTCCTCGTCTCAACAACAGATTCAGCGAGTAGTATTGCGAACAGGCAGCATATGTTTAGAAATATCTATACTAATATAATAAAGAGGTAAAATTGTGTTTGTTTGTATGTTGGGGGTAATCTCTGGAACTACTGAACCGATTTCAAAAATTCTTTCACAAATAGGAAGCTACATTATCAGTCATTAATATAGGCTATATTATATTTTGAAATTTTGAAAAAAAAAATTAGAATAAAAAAAAAACCGAAGCGAAGCGAGGGCGGGTCGCTAGTAGTTAATAAAAAGGCACAGAAAATTCAAAAAGATTTACTTGTATTATATATTGTAGCGAGTCAGGTCTAACGGCAACAACGGGTCATGTTTAAAATTTAAATAAGCATATCAATCATCATATTTCACAAAGCCAGCCTACGGCAATTTTGTGAAGTTCTTTGACAAGAATTATCTTTGGAGAAGAATTCATAATCTATGATAATCTATTCACATCAGTATGATGCGCTTGCATATATGGACAATTCTATACTTCATTATCATAGGGATTAAAAATGATGTACAAGAGGCGAGCTTGTCTCCTAAAAGATTTCTTCCAGCAACACGGCAACAGTGATCAGGTGTTAGATAGGTAGACATAGTGTATAGAAATGTTACATTTATGTAGTTATATGATACGAAAATCAAAACCAACATAAATTACCTAATATAGTATAACATCTTTCTTCTTTATCATAGTCCAGAAGAGAACACGTTTAACCTAACGCCGTTCAATGGTTCCCAAGAGAAAAAGGACGTTGCAAAGTAAGACATTTTTCAACAGAACGGCCACCGTTCAGAGGGAAACGGGGCAGGGAGACGTAAACAATTTAATAGTGCCCGGTGCACTTCAAGAGAGGCAACGAAGCGAATAAATGCGACACTAACAACAGTATAAGAAGTGCAGTGTAAAAACTTCCTATAAATGTTTGGAATTAGCCCTCTCGCTTCAAAACCGTGTCCTAACTTTCAGGGCATGTGAATAAATGTACTTATAATATCACAATACGAATCACCCAGTATTCGCCGAGCGCAATAATGTTTAATATATTACTCAAAGATAGGTTTTAATATCAAGGCACACGTAAGCTAGGTACGTTCAACGACCACCGGTTCAAACGAAATTATACGTTTAAGGAACATTTTTCAGGTTCCGTATATTTTCATTTTCACTATGTAGTAGGGATATTTGTACTGTGCTCTAGGTGGGCCGATAACACGATAGGACTGGAGACATCTTTTCCCAGCTATAAAACACTCGTCTTTAAATTGGAAGCACTACAAATTTCCCGTGGAGCTCTTATTTGCTACGCTCTTATCTTAATGATGTCTCTTTGCGACAAAGGGTTGGAGAGATAACGAGGTAAACCAAATAAAAATAATTTTAAATGTGAACGTTGGGATTTAAATTACGCTATAACCATTAGTTTTTAGTATTTTTTATTGAAAAAGGCGGCAGACGAGCATATAGTGCATAGACATCCGCGATACATGCCAACATCAGTCCAGAATGACAAACGTTGGCACGCCCTCGTATACCTCCAATGTCTACCTTTGGAGATATAGGAATGGATTTCGAGACAGGGTTGAGAAAACGGAGATCGATAGTTTAATAAGGTTGAGACAATTTAGAGAAATCTTTTATTTGTAAATTTTACTTATCTTTTATTTATTTGCTGTTTTGTTAGGGATCGCTGAATAAAGAAGTTAACTAAACAAAATAAATATCAGTTGGTTCAAAATTTAAAAGTTACACCGAGCGTTTTTTCAAGATAATTTCGAAGAAATCTTTTTCCTATAAAGATTACAGACTGAATATATAAAGATTTTATTATTCATTTCGGGCATTATTAATGCCCTTTTAATGGCATTCGTCGTTAAAAATGGCAAATAAATTGATCCATTTATATTTTACGCAGTACATACTTATTCCCTCTGAAGTGATCTTGTTCATAAGTTTGCGAGAATAATTGAATGCGTTCCTTTTATACACATCTTCAAACAAAATTTCAAGACGCCATTAGGATTTCTTAGAATTCCTTCTTATAAAGTAAAAAGAACCTATTTAGTAAAAAATCACCTTACTGTAATCTGTGTACAATCTTCAAAATAATTTGGTATTTTCTTTTGTATAAAGAAAGATAATTACCTGAAACAAAAATAAGTAAATTAGAAAATAGTGTCGGACTCAAACTTGTAACATACATAGTTTAGTGTCAAGCCAATGTCGCTTCAAACAAATAGCGCAAGTGAGCTAAGGAATCTTATTTCCTAAGTAACAACTAACATCATAAGTGTGGAACGATATCTTGGCAATGAGTTGTGCTCTCACCGCCAGAACATCTTCGAAACGTGAAAGTTTTCCCATTAGCGGAGCGTTGTGGGACCACTGAAACAGGGCACATAAAATGTCGTTGACATACAAAACGCTTCTTCGGGAGCAATTCCTTACTTCGTGGTAGTTTGTGGGAGAACAAGAAAATGAGAGAGAAATATATTTTAAGTGTCAGGCCCATAAAAATTTAGAACAATTGAGGATCATAAAATAGCATAGAATAGCAACTAACCTTATATTCGGTTCACATTATTACTAAGCTTATAATCAGTTCTTACCTCGGGTTTCTACAACCGCACCGCCCGTCACAGAAGTGCGGTGCATTTCCTTGATACGGAGGTGTCGCGGACTGTACGGTCTAAAAATATTTTTTTGCCGCGAAGCCGTAGGCTGTGGAACGAACTGCCTCGTGAGATATTCCCCTTATCGACATGGGGTTGTTCAAGAAAGCTGTGAATTTATGCAAGACTGGTAGCGCACCCGCATCCCCCTGGTGTTGCAGGTGTCCATTGGCGGCAGTAGCTACTTAACATCACGTAGGGTGCTTGCCAGTCTGCCTCCATTAATATATAAAAAAAAAACATAATCACGACTACAAGCCATCGCATAATCACGATTCACATTAGTTACTATTGTAAGGTAATTTAATTGACCAATGAGGTAGTTAGCGGCATAGTCAGCGCTCTCGGCCATAGTTCATCCAAAGAAATTCACGAAATGGAAAACTCCGCAACAGTGTACGCGCCGAATTTTAATCTAGCCAATAAGAACGTGTGAGGAAGGACTGTCGGCCATTACCGCAAACCCGGACTTAAGACATAACGACTCTGGACGACAAGAACGACCATCCCGTACAATAAAACTTATTTCGGAATTGGTTAGAACGAAATAATGAGTCGTTCTATCAATTAGAGTCGGGAAATTGGATGGCTTTTTTTTTAAATATTAGATGAAATAGTTATATTTTTCTTAAAGATTTCATAGAATGAAATATGTGTAGACCTCTCCATTCGCAAGTAGTGCTACGAACACTTTACAAATCGAGTGAAACTCGTTCCATCATCAAGCTCATAATGAAAAGTAAGCAAAACATTTGCCCCGAAGCAAAAATAACTCATTCTATGTCAGTACGAGGCAGAAACACGATAAAAGAAGAATGATTGATATAAATGTTAAAGTAAACGTGACGACGTAACATAATGGTTTTGTAACATTAAATTCATATTACTCCCCGTATTATCGCCGGTGACCTAGCGATTGTATCGGTTCGCGAAATGCCACCACTGCAAATAGCGACCCATTACAATACCAGGCCGAGACGGCCCCTACCTCAACACGGAAATTATTATCACGGTCATAAATCAAGCGGAATTTACAACGACGTAGTTAAATTTGTCACGTCACATGCAATGGTTAATTTGTGTAAATTCATGTTATCCGACACAATAATCGAAAGGAATCAGTGTGGAATCTCCACTCATAGATGCGAAATGCAACGCAGGCATACAAACACTAAGATTATGTAACCTTAGTTGAAAACAAAAGAAAATTTTCTACGACACCTGTCAAGATTTCCGCTGTGTACAATCAGCGTCTTTTTTTTGAAAGGAATGGCAAACTGGTATTGTTGGTTTCCGTTATTTTAATGTTAGGTATCTGTACGGCAATACTAAGTTCCGAAGTTAGTGACAAGCTAGTATAACAAACCAATCTGATTAAACGGGTTTATTAACCTGGCCGGATCTCCTTGGTAATGTCATGATGCATGTAGTGATGGCCGTGTGGTGTCGGTTTTAGAATAGCACCCCCTTATATATATAAGAGGGAAGAGCTCGGGTGTCACAGAAGGCGACTAAGGAATAATAAAGTGACTACCACTACAAGCCTTAAGGAACACCTCTTAAAAGAGTGGACTCGCCAACCCGCTTGGTCCGGATGACGTTTTAAGGCCATACATCCCCCTTTCACAAGGCAATGTGTATGAGGAAGCCCATGTCCAGCAGTTAAATGGACTGATAACGGATATAGTTATTGCACTTCAAGGGATTTCAGTGGTAGATATAAAAACCGCCTATAATAATTTAGGATATTGGATGACTTTTTCACACCGCTTCCTCTTTAAACCATACGTCAGTGAACAAGAAAAAGTATCTCAATCGACATTACTTATGTCCACTGTGTCATGAGACCCCATACGGTCGCCAATGAACATTTCCGCAATGTACCCGCTATAATGAAAAAATGTATTTGTAACTTTTGTACATTTGGGGTAGTGTGGGCTGTAAAGCCTAATGACCTTACAAAAGGAAATGATGTCTGAATTTGCGTGAATTTTATATGAATATTATTAACAATGAATCTACAACAATCGTATAAACCACGCGGGAGTACCGTGGCGGTGTGCCATGCCACAATGGCGGCTCGTCCTTGAATTACCTCCGGAACCATTGTCACCGCGCACAATGGGTAGGATTCGCCTAGATTGCCACCGGGCCGGCAGGCACGCGCCGCCAGAGCAAAAACCACACGCAAAACAAGTAACAACTAAAGCGGAAAATTGGTTTTTGGTTGCTACATCACAAAGTTAGAGCGCATATACTGGCAAGCAAAAAGCAAAAACCTTTTTATTGAGACACAGAATTATTGAATAAATTTCATTAAAATAAAATAATATATAGGTATTGCCCAGATAATTCAGATTTTACTAGTACATATATTAATCCTAAGAATTTAGCAAAAAATATACCATTGAAGATTTTCCTTTAAATCTGTATAATTATAAATTTGAATAATTATAACGTCACTAGATCTATTTTACTGTAGATGTAGATTAACGTAATAATATGTTATAACTAGAAATAGAGATGTTAGAGACCCATGGCCTCATCACGCAGTAGTTGACATGTCACTGTGATTAATATCGCCCCTCTGACAGTAATCCGTCGGCCATGGCGAGTGCAGGCGACCTGCAGCGTCACTCAACGGCTTCAATCGTGACATACTTAATAACTACAAGTATCAACAACGGTAATTATTAACTACTTAGTCTTCTTTTTAAACATTGCGTTTTCAAATAATTAAAGGTCTAGCGTCGTGCGAGACGGAAACATTCTTAGAACGGAAAATATAAGTGAATTAATGACAATATTCCGTGACAATGCCTGAATATGTGAATACGCGGGAACTACATGAATAAAAATAGTTGTTTATTAATCACTGAGAGATCATAATGTAGTACTCCTAATTTTTGCTGCGAACAATAACTGAGTTTTAAGTCTGTTATAAATATAGAAAAAGCAGCGACGACATTATTAAAAAAGTTAATAAGCCAGACTGTTGCAGTTATGATAGTCTTCGTTGTTAATTACGGTCGAATGGCATGAATTAATAATTAATTAAAGGTTATAGGTGATATAAAAATAGGGGGGCATGGAGCACGCCGCAGGCTGAGCGGAGTGAGCGGAGCGGAATATAGGTCGCGAGGTCGCCGCGCCAGGAACCGACGTCGCATCCCTTCGTAAATAAATTCACACACGCTCCGCTAATTATAGAGACCGTACTACTTTGCCGAGAGGGTTAAAATATACTCGGCAACATAAAATATTAAATATATTAAATGTAAAAGTACTTTTTAAAACAAGCTTTTACTAAAAATGCACTGAAATAAAGAAAATAAACATTGAAGTCATTACTGATACTTGTGTATGTTTTTATGTGATTTAAAAGCTTGTCGCGAAATATGAATTTGAAATGATTGTATTTCTAATTAGTTAATTTGGTAGGAAAATCTCGTACTAATTTCACTCGAACCGTCGTTTTGATGGGCGGGCTCGTACAGAAAAACGAGCTTATCAAAACCTTATAATCAGGTAACTTCGTCTACATCTAGCTTGTTTGCGTAACTAAGTCAATAAATAAAGCACTTTGTATTGAAATTGGAGTACAATGATAACGATAAACTGTTGTTATCAACATTAATAATACTGATATGAACCCTGTAGGAATTAGCTATGCGTCATTCGCATCGATCTGCGGAGGTAATTTTTGGAGGTCAGGTATGCGCGGCTATTAATCGAGGTATTGAATGCTAGCATTGTTTTAAATAGATACCGAGTATAAGAGACAAGAGCATTACTAAGGGAAAATACCTCTGTAGTTAAGTAGGGGAATTATCTAAACATCTCGATTAAAACACGTGATAAATGGAAGTTTTTGAACGGTATCTAACGATCTGTGTAAACAAACAAAACCGAAAGAAACGTCGATCAGTCGATAAGCTAAACTGCAACGAACGTAAACCCAGTGAAGCACATTTTTCGTTAAATTAACATCATTCATCGCGTTACTAAGGTCCTTAATTAGCATCTTTACGACAAGACGGGAACCGATCGAGTATTGATTTCGTAACGCCCGTAACGAGGTGTGATACATTACCAACCGATATTGTCCCGCGTGAGTCACGCGCCCGCCCGCGTGGTGAGTTTATATTGTGTCGCAACAAGTTCCTTGCACGTATGTTAATCGATGCGGGTGTTACAAATGTTGGCATAATGCTGCTTACTGTCATACAGTATCATTAATACATATTAATGATACTGTAATGCACCTGATCCAAGGATATCATGAAAAGCAATATTTCACTATAGTCACTGTCTTTGCTACTTTTCGCTACCCTCACGTCTATGTATCTCAACGATTACACTACAATTTATCAATCTGTTTGACATAGATGTATAAGGAGTTGAAGGAAATAACATGTTGAGCCAATTCTAAGTAATTAGGCCCAAAGCCAAGATAACGATAATCAATCATGTAATTCCTAACATTTTTATGTGGCGGCTCTTGGCAGTCATACAAACTTTCCATACTTATATTATAAATTAATTCAAAATCAAGATTCTATAAATTATGTTTTTATACATAAAATGCAGCTTTAATCATTTATTCTATATATTTGATACATCTGTCTACTCGAATAAAAGACTAGATAAATCATGACACATTTGCAATTAATTTCACATTCCCATTCCAAATACGTCGAGACATGTTGGCGGCAAACAATACCGTGTGATTCATGCTGATAATGCAAACCGTTTTGTGCAGTCATAATTACAAATATTGGCATAAATTCGTTTAATTATTATGCACAGTGTACTACTGTTGTTGATAGGTTATGTCAGCGCTATCTCGCAATGTTTACTGTTTATTGTTGCTGTATTCGCAAGTGGGTAATGGGTCAAAAAAGCACTCTTAAAACAATTAAAATGTTCCACGCAAAACAAGCGGGCGCAACGGGATTCAATTAAAAATTGTTTGCATACGTAATCGAAAACCACGACTGAGTAGTGAGTTAGCAACAGTGATTGTGAAGGATTTTCTAGCTTTTGCTCCGTCTGATATCGTGGAAATCATATTAAATGATTTCATCTGTAACAGTAGAATCCAATATACGTGGAAATCCATGCAGCTGGGGACGCTGAGAACCAAATTTTCAATCAGAAGAATCTTGTCATATTGTAATAATAATAATAAAGTAAATAATAAACGCGCTTACTAGCGAAAATGTCATAGACCTTTTAATCACATCGGGGCAGAGGAACCGTAAGGGAACAGCCGCTCGTTATTATCTGTGACTGCACTAATTTCATTTAAACCAATATTAACAATAATGACAACACAGTCACTGGAATCAATTGATATGAACTCTTGGTGCGTACATCTGTCGTTGACATCGACATATTTAAGTCCATTTAATTTGATCCGCATTAAATAACAAAATTAATTATTCAGTGTAATTGAATATAACCAACGATGCAAGAGATAACGAAATGTTATAACGGAATTATTTATAATACGAAACACTCAATAAGGAAAGAGGCATATGTTTATTCGTTATAGCACATTACGTAAAGTGTGAACTTGGTAACAGCTATATACTAACGAAAAACATTAGCTTAATTTAATAAATGAAGCTTTATAAATAAATCCATTTACCATTTCATTACACAGAATCCTTAAACAATGATAGCTGCGCATGGAAAGTTACCAAATTGATTCGAAGTAATTTGGTCATGATGAAAAGACATTAGAATGGAATAAGTTCGGAGTGCACGAACAAAAATTGCAAATGAAAGGTGGCGTACGGGAAATGCATTCTACAATTCTATCAACGATATCCATTAAGAACTAAAGCTTTTAGCGCACAACGAACTATTGCCGATTGAAACTATCGACCTTTGTAAATCAACAGAAAGAGCGGTTACTGAGCTGAAACCGGAGCCAGAAACGATACACTACGGACAATACGGGGACGTGTACTTTATATTCAGTGTACACAGGGAATTTACGAGAGCCCCTTTCTCTAGACATCATATGTGGGCAGCCTTAGAGGAATAAAGGAAGGAACGTGTGAGCGAGAGGAAATTGAATCTCAAATGCGAGTCCAATTGGGTATTTGAATTTTTTTTTTTTGTTATAAATGGAAAGATCATATATGTTTTATAACAAAACTATTTTTTTTTTTTTTTTTTTTTTGCAATAATTCAAAAGTTATATCAAAATAAAAATTAATTTTTGAATCCAGTACTGAAGACCCGCCGACCGCTCCCGAACAACCCCGAGCGCGCGTGACGTCATAATGTTAGTTTTCACTCATTGCAGTTTACAGAGATATTAAGTACAGTGTTTTGATCTATTTGATTCTGTTGTCATTGTTAAATACTCAAATATATATTGAAAATGTCGAACCTCAAAAGTTATCGTTCTTGTTTTGTACCATTATGTAAGAATACTACAAAAACAACTCCTGACAAAATGTTTTTAAATGTTCCGCAAGATGAAAAACGTCGAAACAAATGGTTTCAAGCAGTGCACCGAGATAATCCCAAAACAAAATCGAATTTTTTTTGTTGTGAAGATCATTTCGATGTAAGTATTTCATAACACCATTGTTATTAATTATTATTTATCTAAGTCTACAAATCAAATAAATAGAGTTCAGTCAATAAATTTTTTTAACTGGACTCCAAATCATAACCTTTAAAATCATTGCATTAAAAAATTTCCTATTGATAATTTAAAGTGATAATTTAAATTGTTAATAATAAATTCATGATCTTTATCTAATGATTGGGATTCAATTTGATATTTTTATAATTTTATAACGTTCTAGCTTATGTATTAGACTAGATTAAAAAATTTTAAGTTTTTTTTTCTAGCTAAAAGATGATATGGAAAATTATATTTATTACACAACAATGGGAGGTAAAGCGAAGATTAAAATTGATGTGGTACCACACAAGTTTGACTGTCAACCTAATCGTAAACGACAAGGCACCACAATGATTATTAGACCAGCTGCAGAAAAAAGACGGACTTCTGTTGGCTACTTCTGTTGGTGTCGGATCTTCACTTCTGCGATGGGTCCACATAAGTAATGCTAATGCATGTTTGCAACCACCTGTACACACAATATAGAAGATTATTATTGTTTATAACATCAATCAACTTGAGTTTAATAGAAGTATAAATTACCTGCTGAAGCTGCGCAGTCATGGCATTGAACATCCTGAATTTTTCTTGACTTTTCATTAATAGTTAAAGTAACTGAATAAGCTTTACTCCGAACTCGATATTCTGGACATACCCGTCCTTTTACAATACAAATACCATTCTTACGACTAAGTTGAACATAACCTATAGCTTTGTCGCCGTAACTCTCACGTGGTGCTCTACAATTAATGCAATAAATAATTATATTTAATACAATGGAGAATAAATACTTAAATATTTTCATTTATAATATTATTTTTTAACAGACCTACCTTGATGCCTTGGCACCTCGAACTTCAGCAGAATTGAATCGAACGTCATTTTTTTAAAAATTGGTTATCATAAATATATCAACATCAGGAATATTATCAGACTTTGCCTTTATAAATCCTTTATCACACATAGCTTTAACATTATGACGTCACAACTATGGTGACCAATCGTGGCGCGTTCATAGTCACGTGATTTTTTTTAAAATTTGATCAATTTTTAATTGTTTATAATTAATTGAAAACAATTTTTTTTTTAGTTTTTCTCATTAAATATTAATATTATTCATAATAGTTTTAAAATACATAAAAAAAATCAATATTTTTTTTTTTTCAAATTCCCAATTGTTTGCTCGTCTACCCCATTCTGTTTTGACGGCTAGTGCATGGAAGTGTAAGTGGAATTGACAATAGATTCTAATTTAAATTTATCTTTAATAAGATGTCTTACACATATATCGGAATATGGTCATCGTTACATGGGTACTACGAAACGTAAGCGACACAGAAGTGACGCTTTGGCAGTCTCGGGTGCGGCAGTGCATAGGAAATAGAGCACAGTTGAATTGAAGTTGATAAGAGAGCCCGTGACACGCGCGTCCCGAGGAACTGTCTCTAGAGCTGTCCTGAGGATGCTTGAACGAACGAGCCAATGCGGATACCACATTCATGAAACACATCATAACGGGTGACGTTATGTAGATGACGGTGGATTTATGAGTTTGACATGCAAACCAGCTTGTTGAACGAGCCAACAAGCTTCGGAATGGTGCTTCAATAGCGAAATCGAAAAAACCACATCAAAACCACTCAAAAATCAATGTCATGTTGACTGTTTTCTTTGATTAATTGTCAATGGTGTTGTCCACTCAGAATTCCTTCCGAACGATCAAACAGTCAATAAACCTGGGGCCTCACCTGAACTTTGTAAAGCTTTGAGTCAGACGTTTTGAGTCAGTTGACGTAATACAACAAAATTCGGTAAAAGAGCTAAAGGTCATACCGGAAAGTGCCAATAAGAAGTGTTTCGACGCCAATAAAAAGCGAAAGTGTATTGCGTCAAATGGAACCTATTTCGATGGCGACAAAGTAAATTTAGATGATTGAAGCAATATTTTTTGTTGTATTAAAAAAATGCTGAAACTTATTTGACAGGGTAGTATATATACCCAGTCTGGCCATAAATACCGTTACAATAAGGAAAAAAATAATTACATTTGAATTTGGGATCTGTCACTCACGTGAAAAATAAATGTTGTAGGTACCCAATTTGGCGCCAATCATTAAATATTGTACTAATATTAAAATGGAGTGGGATGATAACGGAACTTTCCGCATGCAATTTTTAAAATTTGGTTAATCTGATTGATATTAGACGAATATTTGTGTACGAGACTATTAGTAGGTACATTGAAATGTCCTCTGTTTGTGACAGAGAAAGGTCAGGCCGTCCACGGACTATTTGTACTAAATAGACGGTCAAAACTGTGGAGAGAATACGATGAAATCTCGTCCGGAAGCAAAAGATTTTATCCCCAGAAATTAATATAGCACCCAGAACAATGTCGCTTATTTTAAAAGATGATTTAGGACTTGCTACTTCCAAAGACGTACTGGTCATTTCTTAACTGATAATTTAAAGAAAAAATAGGATTGACCAATCAAAACTTCGGGGTACGCAAAGGGAGCTCACAGACAAAATATATTTACGGACGAGAAAATGTTCACTATTGAGGAATATTTTAAAAAACGGAATGATCGAGTTTATGCTCATAACTCTAGAGAAGCTACTCAATTGGTCAATGGGGTGCAACGTGGCCATTGTCCGGCTTCAGTGATGACTTAGTGGGGTGTTAGAGGAGTGACTGAACCATATTTTAGTGAAAAGGGTATTAAAACTTCGGGTCAATTATATCAAGACATGATTCTTGAGAAGGTCGTAAAGCCTCTTAACAACACCCTGTTCCATAACGAAGAATGGTCCTTTCAGCAAGACTCAGCACCAGGTCATACTGCTCGCGCAACACAGGCGTGGCTAGAAAGGAATATTCGCGACTTCATTAGAGCTGAAGACTGGCTGTCATCTAGTCTCGATCCTATGCCGCTTGATTATGATTTATGGTCTGTTTTACAGAGCATGGCATGCTCTAAACGCCATGATAATATTGAATTTCATAAGGGTGGCAGTTGCCAATTTTCCCACAGAAAAGGTGCGTATTTCAATCGAAAACTGGCCACGTTTGAAAGATTGTATAAAAGCAAATGGCGACCGTTTCGAATAAATGTTATATTTTTAAAATGCTTACCTATTTATTTTCAAAATAACACAATTTCTTCTAATAAAAATTATAACGTAAAAAAAATTAATGTTCTCTTTGTAACAATTTTAATGGCAAGACTGGGTATACATACATATATTGTTTAATAATAATATTTGGTCGAAAAAATAATGATAACGGCCTCTCTCTCTTTAAGTACATCCCAAAATTCTGGAGGGCTTTCTTTTCATAAATTACACTGGAGTGTTCTTTGCGAACACTCCAATACCATACAAATGAAACTCACGAAACTCAAATGGAGATGTAACGTGACACATTATCTACTGAACTTGATGTCTTGGACTTCCGTAATATTGCGAATTATTTTTATTATATGTTAAAGGATATACTCAAAACAGCAGAAACATTGATTTTACGTTAGTAAAATAGTGTGCACAAAAGAAATAAATAATTTATAATAATTTATTTATAATTTATACCTGCATATTATCATTTAAGAAAAAAATATTTTAGGAAATAGGGATTTCAGGCAGATGCACTATACGGTGTAGGTATATATGTATGTATAAAAGTAGTGTTTTAAAAATAAGCGTTGAGCGCTCGACGCTCGAGCACTAATGCACCTTAACACTTGAGTGTTAAACGCTCGTGAGTGTTTTATACTAGATCCTTTAACACTCCAGGGAATAAAAGTCGCAAAACCTAGACTATAACGCTCACAGGCGCTCCAATATCGCCAGCATACTTTCTAAACGTTCTCTGTAAAGGACCAAGGCACCATAAACACTGTTAGTCAAGTCGATGGCGCCAATTAGTTGGAGCACGGGTGCGCAAACGCAATACTGAACGAACGCATGCAAATCGTTTATTGGACAATCAGATCGAGACGGACCCGGTCAACAGCACGGTCATTCGGTCGTTGACTTCTGTGAGAATACCACTGGACGCATAATATTTGTGTTTATAAACACTATATTTCTGCAACCTTTTTTTGGTTGCCCCTTTCTGTAATTAATTGGGTTATACATGTCTGCGAACTATCCCATACAAAAATATTCTGAATCTATATACCGCATGCATCCAGAAAGGTTGATAGTAATCTTCACAAAATAAGTATCTGAAAAAAACAGACAGCAATAAAGAGAAAGACCAAAAACATGGCAGAACGAGCTAGACTAGCAAAAGAATACGATGCATACAAATTAGAAAAGTCCTTTGCCCAGAAAAAGGACATCTTGTAGGGGCTTGTAAGAAGACAACAAAGTTATTAGCGAAAATTCTTATTGAGATATTGATACATAATGAATTTATGTATCAATATGACTAGCCCCTTCCTCAATCCCATAACATCTTCAATTTGTCACCAGCCAGAGTGCACACAGGCGTATGCAAATGATTATAATATTAGATATTCAGAGTAACGACGCACATTATCAAATATTAATGAATTCCTAAGTAGGCACTTACATACTTACCTTGTTATTACAAAGTTTTAAATATGAATACTTCCAAGAGAGTTCCCAGATGCTTCTAACTTACTTTCATCAAAAGTTATTTTTATTTTCTAATATTCCCAAATGAATTGCGTCGTGAAGGAGTTTTTCATTTTGCGTAGGTACCCACCCCTTCTACGTAATACTAAAGAATGAATTTTCCCTCGAAAATATCGTCAAGAAACCAAAGTTAGGGACTGATAAAAGCTTTGCTAAGAGTTGCAGATAATATCGTCGGTGTCGTTTAATATTTGCCTTCCATATTTTGCTTAGAAACATTTTGTTTTAGGAACATGCGGAATTTTATAACAAATTCGACCTGATTTAAAAACTTGACCAAGTGTTAAAAACGACTCCATTAAAATTTTCTTATTATAATCAATGTAGATTTAAGAAAAATGCCGTAATCGAAAACTTACACAAATTTGATGCAATTTTTGTGCTACTAATCACAGAGCAGCAGTTCGTGTTGATAGGAATGTTATGATAAGATAACAGCATAAAATAGCATTTAAAATATTGAATTTTTGAAATTTTAGTTGCGCCGTACAATTTTTACCTATAATTAAATATGAGAAGACGTAACAAAGTAATAAGGATAAGTATAAAATTGCGTTTTAAGATTATGGAAACTTGAATTTTAAATAATGTACTGTGTCTATGGTGTAACATTCAAATTAAAAGTATTTCTATCATTTCGCTATTCGAATATTATTCAGCCATAAAAAAGTATAAGATAAAGCTTTTTAAAATTACAGGAATTGCTATTGAAAACCTATCATAGAGCGCGTACACAAAGAACGCAGACCACGTGCTTTTAGGTACCTACCTATCTCATGGACATCATGGAACCTATATTCTTTGTGTTCATACCCATATTCACCAGACTTTGTTCTAACATATTTCCACTTCCTTCGAAATTATAGTAACTTTCAACAAAGAAAAAATATTTATCATTAAACGTAGTAGAAAACCTATTCTAGTAATTTGTCAAGTCTTGTTAAAAGAATTTTATCGCAATAACAATCAGATAATCATTTACGATTAGTAATAACCTTCCTATAAGATAGCAAACTTCAGCACAGACAATATGGGTGCATAAGACAACATTGATTCATAAAATATTTCTTTGCATAGAAATTTTTTGTTGTCAATTTTTACTATGAAACTGCAATTTCTTACTTAACCTGTATGATGTTTAGGTACCATCAGTATACAGCAGTAGCTAGTAGTTGCAAAAACAATGACGGAACATGTTTACTATACAGTGTGGTCTCGGTGTATAAATAATCAACTATTAACAGAAATAACCAGCTGCTGCACTCATTTAAAAAGGGTAATGAGCTTCAATGGTGGCCGTGGACCTGTTCTATTTTTTTGACATTTAAATGTCGTTTGCGTACTTCTATAGGCTATACAGGAAACAAAATTTTATGTTTATTATGTTACAGTTGAAAAGACAATATGGCTGCCCCCTGGTGTTGCAGGTGTCCATGGGCGGCGGTAACACTTACCATCACGTGGGACCGCTTGCTCGTCCGCCCTCTAGTCTATAAAAAAAAAATAATAACTTCCGTCGACGTTTACGAAAAAATAATACTAAATAACGCCGTTGGCAACGCCACTCAGAAACGTTGACTGTTATTTTCCGTCCGTACTAAATTTCTACAGCTATACGAGCCCTATCCTACGACCATCAGAAGAAATGTTGCAATCTCCGCAATAGGTATATTGCATACCTATTCGAAATCAACTAAAAATACTACATAAATAACTACACTATTAAATGATCAAAGTAAGCATATAATATGAAGGTTGCCCAAAGGATATGACAGTTTGACCAATATACTTGATGCGGTAATTTCTCAAACCTTGAATGTACTGAGAACCCCTCATAAAGAGACCATTCATCAACACATCATCATAACGCAAATAGCTACGGACCCCCATGCTGACGTGGACGGTACCACAATGGATCGCTTCCGTAAGCTGACACTTCATTACGTATCTGTAGGGACGGCCTTTTACTGTAATCGTACCTTTGGAAAAATCCAGAGTAGATTCACTAAAGAAAAACCACTAAAATATCCCTGATCCGGGGGTTTATTCCAAATATCCCGCTTGACCGTTCCCTCCGCGCACAAAAGATGAGTAATCCATTAATCAAACTCAGTAAAAACGTGGCTTTAAAGGCTGTGAAGTAAGCTCCAATAAAACCTCTACGTTTTCTCCGCAAGATCCGAGGGGCAACGGGCGGCCATGTTGACGTTTTTACTGTGCCTCTGTCAAGTCAAACAAAGAGGCGGAACAAAGCGGAGAGAGCAGCCTTTGTGCGGATACGTTGAGAGCGACGGCACTTAACTCTGACATCGGTGACGGCAGCGGCCGTCACAGGAACACGGTTGTAATCTGTCGATGGACAACGGGTCGCTGTGGACGATATCTTACAATCAATTTGAATCAGTTTATATATACAAGAAGGTAAGAAGGGAGTCGTCGTACTTCTTTATATGACGAAGATTTTCCGCAGGAAATTTTCGATAAAATTACTGTTACAATTACGTAACCTATAGCTAATAGAACTAACAGCAACAGAATAAAGATAATAATAATAAATTGATACTCAAACTCACATAATTATATAAGCGAGCACCAACAAAATTAACTGGGAAATAGGTATTGAGCGGGTGGTTATTTCACCAGAAGTGATACTGTGTTAATGGCTTTATTTTATTAGATTGCCATAATTACCTCCAGCTTGAACGGTCTCCCACATTCCAATTTTCATATAAAAGGTTGCATTTTCATGACTAAGAGCTCACAAATATCTAACGTGCTATTTTGCAAATAGCCAAATCTCCGGTTGTGGTCGAATACTCCGACTACAACGATCCGTGATCATAAATACATCACGCCCAAAGCACGAGTGTAATCAACCAGAGGGAATGAACCGGGCGAAGACGGCAATTTCAATTTTCCAAACGGACAGTCAGCTGCGTCCGGGTAAACCGGAATTTATCACTCGCAGTCGGAACGGACACCCGTCGCCTTTCAATCACCTGCCCCGACATTTCCAGAAAAGCGAAATACGGATTCCACAAAGCATTGCATTACAGGCGACATCGCTGAATTACCAATGTATAACACTAAGCGGACTGTGTAAGTCTTAAAGATTTACCGTCATTAAGTACGACAGAATATCGACAGTTAAGTGGCTAGTTAGAGCTATGAAATAAACCTATTTAACAGTTGTAGCTGTAAAAACTGGTACCGGCAACAGGTGGGATTACATCGCAAACTTACGCCATTGCGAGCGGTTACGCCGATCCGGTTTTCTGACAAATCAAACGCTAAAGGTATATTAATGTTGTTTTGTTGCTTTCGTTGCGAAACTGAACTCATCGGCGAAGAATGGCGCATTGGCCTCAGTGACGTACGCGCATCCTGCGGCCAATTTACTGAATTTATAGCACCTGCAAGGTCGTCGAAGGATAACGAACCGGGCCCACGTGCATTTGTGTATATTATCAGTTATCACACATTTATTGACGTTGATGTACTCTTGATTACATATGTACAACAAACACTGTACTGATACTAATGAGGGTTAACTGTGTAATTTTGAAGCAGAGTTGGAATTTATGCAATTAATAATCATGACCACAGCGGCTCTAACAAATAGTTTCCGAGCGCGTGACAACAAAAACACCCTTTTCATACGACCCGACCGTGTGTAATCTAACGTCGAAGTAATTGAATCGCTTCGGGCGAGTGCTAGTTCATTTCCACGAGTCGAACAAAAAACGAGGAAAGAATTAATGTCGTCATCTCAGCTAACACGAGTAGTGTATTATACGTAGACTTATAGTTACAGGAAAAATAACAAAAAATCTGAATTCGACTCTCGTATAAGTCAAACACACACATATAATAAATTAAAATATCTTGAACTCATGTGACTTTTTACCGTGAATATTGTTCACGTTGTGACTACGAGTAGTGAAATTTATAAATGAGACTTGACAGGTCGACCGTAAACCTGATGGAAGTCATTGGAAATTGATGAAGAAAAAAGAGTTTCTAGTGACGATTGTAGAGAAGGGCCTATTTAACGTGGGATACATTCCGATCTTTTTTTAAATTATTAAGAAATTAACAACAAAATGTTCATTCATTTAAACTAGATATACCGATCTTCGTCCACAATAGCCTGACCTCAGCGACAGGTTGGAGCTGGTGGAGGCTTGGCTTGTTATCCAGTTAACGCTAATCTCTGCTAATGGCTTCACCGCCGCACTAAAGTGATTACCTATCATATACATATGTGAGACATGATAATATTGTGTTCCACATCCTCATGAAATCTAAATATTTTGAAATCTATATGTTTAAATTGTAAAGTTAAATATCAAAATATTCCATAAGAGTCAATTACTTCTACGTCGAATTGTATTTTAATATCCTGCACGAGTATGAAACAGTCCACTCTACTCGTACTTCACTTAAAAATGTCGCGGAAATAATCTAAAATACAATGTGGCACGTTTATGGTAAAATGTTAAGCTTTACCACAAGTATTTAACGCATCATATAAAGTAGATGTCGTAAATATTGTACAGATCACAAAATACTCCACAGCAAATATATTTTCGTGATACGAGTAAGTATTCTCGTGGGTGAAAATGAAACGTTTAATATCTCTTATCTCATAAAACGTACATAAAACATATTTGCGAATAAAAAGCGTCTATTGTCATTCTCTAGAAAATAACAATGATAAGTCAGAAACGTAGCACCTACCATTTATCTTTTTATCTATTTTGTGTCAGTTTAAAAATATCAAAGTATCAATTCTTTTCTTAGATGTGTTTCATTGTTATCTTGCTTTTATTCCGTAGACTTACCTACTCGGGTATATTAAGACGTTTTGTCTACATCGTTACATACTCCGCGACCACACTTAGCTATCTGTTTACCAAATTTGACTTCGATTGTCAGTCTCTTAGGACTCATGACACTCTCTACTCGTATATGGTTTGCTTTAAAGTCGATAACTGAGCATAATCCCAACGTATTATATCTGTCTTACTCCCGATATCTTACGAAAAACAAAATTCGGGACTACAATTTTAACATTTCAACTGCCGCATCTTACTATTGCGCAGGTGAAGCAATTGTATCCATTTACTTGTCATTACGCAAATATTTAATTTACTGTGTAAAATCGAACAGAAATTCGAAATTACAACGTGCGGCAATGTTTAAGTTATTAAGGAAGCCTCAATGCTAGCGCTACGCCTCTAATGAGATTACTCCACGAGTACGATAGACTTTGACGTTGATCCCCTACCACGAGTAGTCACTATATTATTGTACATTAAAAACTCGTTTATTAATAGCACGATGATAAACTATGTCGGTGTAGTTATCCGGTTAAGAGAATCCAGAAAAGGTTTGTGATGTTAGGGTAATTAATAGAGCTTCCTTAGCTAACTGCAAACATCAACTAACATCATCGAAACGTCAACAAATATCGTAAAGTATTATGCGTATCTATCAATATACCTATAGTTTCAGAAAATAATATAAGGTTTCGAAATCTGATATCAAATATCGATATATAGTTTCGATTTGATATTCTGAAAAAGCTTACACGTCTCTAGTTTGTCGTCCATTGCCCTCCGGACGCCCGGCGAACGCATTCATGTTACGACGTGCTGTGGCCGGGCCGGAGCGGGACAGGGAAAAGAATACCCACCGACATTTTGACGCCGTGCCCCGGCCCGGTCTAGCATGGCATGGTTCATACAAAAGTATACTATAGATCTTTGACCGTGCCCCGTCCGTGCCCCGTCCGTGACACGGCCCGCCCCCGGCACGGTGTAACGTGAATCACCCTTTATTCTCGAGTAAAGCAATTAGTGATGTATCATATATGTAAACTACGAAGCAATCTCGTTAAACAAAGCTTAACATAAAATCTGTAGGGGGAAAGTGCATGCTGCATTCCCACAGCCGCTGGGCGCACTCGACTGGTTACCCCTTTTTAACAGAAGACTACCTTGAAATGTATTGTATTTCGTACTTTATCGTATTTCCCCAATGTACGTACGTGTTTCGGTAGTGAGTGAGATATGCCAGAGTCCATTCCCTTCCCATCCTATCACCACATTTTCCCAATCCATTCCTTAATCTGCAAAGGTGGGCAGCGCACCCGGGGGCGTGCCAACGTTTGTCATTCTGGCCTGATGTTGGCATGTACCGCGGATGTCTATGGACGACAGTATCGACTTACCATCAGGTGGCCTGTATGCTCGTAGGCCGCTTTTTCTATAAAACTACACTGGCAGTCCTAATGTTGCATAGAGCTTAGAGCGTTGACTTTAACTTTTTACTTTTTCAGACTGTTAACTTCGCTTTCACTAACAAAAATCTCAAATATGAATAATTGTAACAATAATTCAAAGTCCCATTACGTAATGCAATTTACCGCCCATGGCGATATGGGGAATACGACAAATAATTTTTTTACACAACTCTGAAACATAACTATACGACTTCGCAACCAACCAGGTAGACTTCCGGCTTCGTCACAGAAAACGTAAATCCCTCAATAGCCTTATAAAAGACGTGTTGGAAAATCGCTAGGTATTCTTATGTTCCGAACAAAGAACACCAACAGCAAGGCAATATGAATGTTCAAAAGAAAATCTTGTCAGCGTCTGGAGTGCACACAAACACGTGACTCAGCATTTACGTTGTTGCAGTTCTTCAAATACAATGTTGACATTTGTGAATGGTCTTATTGAGAAAAATATTAAATGAAAGGTTATCTGAACATAAGCTTAAGAGGGGTATTATTCCAATTCCAAGTTTTAATAAGTCTTCTTTAGTATATTTGGGAGCAATCCAAACAAGTAGCAAGTATTCTTTATTGTCCGCCACAGATAAAGATACAGTGTAAGACAAAACACACATAAAACAGTTTATAAAAGATGGTGTTGTCGCTAACAGCGATCTCTTCCAAACAATCATTGGGTTAGAGAGTTGTTGAGAATTAGAAGTAGTAGAATTGGTCCGTAAAATTACGAGTAGAATGTGGGCCGATACCTTCTGGTAATTTACAAGAGGTATTTTCATTACAGTGGAACTGGCATAAGGGTGATTGTTAGGACGATTGAAAATTATAGTCAAAGTTCACAGCTGAATGACAGTAGTTTAACATAAAACTGGGCTTCGTACGAGTAGTAAAGATGTTTGTAGTAAGGGCTATTTAGCTTGACAACACAACTATCTGAGACATCCATGTTACCCACATACCTAATGTGATAATCTTGTTTATCGGTGCAGATGTCGCCACACGCCTGCCTTGCGTCTTCAATTTACGACAATTTCGCTCTGTATAGTCGTCTTGAAGGAAATAACTCAGGCTGCTAGTTTGTGTAATTAACCAAAGACGTCATATAAATCAGAAAGGTACTTAAAGTATTTTTCCTTTTATCAAGAACGTAAAGTATCCAATACGCTAAACATTAAATTGTTGACCACAATAATAAGCAGTATTAAGCTCCAGTTAGTAGCTTCAAGGGAAATAACTAAACTTATTATTCATAACATTAACAAGTAATCGATGAATAAGCATTTAAGTTTTCGTTCTCGTAAAAATGTTACTAAATATTAACCACAGCGATAATTACGTAGTCTTTCTTGAATATCCACTACTTGACCACAACAATTAACAAGTACTTAACCTCACAAGCAGTCATCTTATGGAGCATATTATCTTTGAGCAATAGCTGTAAAATTTTCCAAGTCAGTTGTAGTGATTCAAATCACTCTCGATGTGGTTAAGCATTGTTTCCACTAACAGCGGGGCGTAAGTTATTTGTTCAAATTCCTTGGTCAATAAAATATCATGGATTTTACGACTTCATTCAAATGTCCGACGCATTCATGATATTTTAATAAGGTTAATTGAGCTCTGAGAACAACATTTAATTTTTAAGGGACATATTATATGTTTCCGGTTGTTATGCAATAAGCGTGTTTATTTCCTAGACGCACTAGGAAGTAATTTTCACTGTCATAAAAACAATCAACTAGTAATACAGTAATACGAAATCATTACGCTGAGAGTAGGGTGCAGAGAACTTGTACCTCACATACTATATTGAAAACTTAATAAACTACGAGTATTACGACTGGCTTATAAGAATAAATACATAAACATACGGAAATCCCCCTATACCTCTCCCCCGGTTGCTCAACGAGCAATGGAGAGAGCTATGCTCGGAGATTCTTTGCGGGATAAGATCCGAAATAAGAGATTCGTTAAAAACTAGTCACAGACACAGATCATAGAATCAGCAAGGTAAAGCAAAAAGTATGTCTTCTTTACCGTACGACCGTTAGCCGATGGGGTAAGCGTAGTGTTGGACATCCTCCGCCCAGGTGGACTGACTACTTACAAGTGACTGGTGACTGTCGAGAAAAACGGAAGATCGTGTGGTGGAAAACCTCGAGAGGTCTATATCAATATACACTGTTCAAACAGTGAAGAAACATGGGCTGATGGCGTAGTATGATGCACGGAAATCGTGATGCAGATCTTCCGTTTAGATAGATAGATAAGACGTTTATTTAGAACACAGTTACAGGACACTACAGTTACAAAGAAAAATGAAAACACATAAATACAATATACATATTTAAACACATAACAGCAGAGAAATTTTAAGAAAGTGAATAAAAAAAAATGTTCGTGTCCAACGACTGTTCTAAATGGGCGTCCAGTCAGGCTTAAGTGTCTGTGATGAGTGATGTGATGACACACAGCGCTGATTTTCAGCTGGATCCCGTGGTGAAATCGGACGAATTTTTAATGATATTAGGTAGTCGGATAAATAACCGGCCTTTTTATAGTAAAAATAAGAGAGACTTTTTTGTATTACATAAATATTTATTTAACGGAATATTGTCCATTTAATTGGACTATCTTTCGTCATTTTTCTGGCAGAGCTATTATCCCATCGCTATAAAAATTTTCGCTATAAAATCGGGTTTCTGAGTGAAAAATTGATTTAAATGGTTTATACAGGATTCTCTTCAATGTAATTTTATTCCATTTAGAGAATTTTGTAAAGAGCGGAATAAATAAGAAACCGAAGGTGCTATGTCTGGACTATATGGAGGATGCATTAAAACTTCCCAGCCACGGTTCATCAATTTTTGTTTAGTCATCAAAGATGTATATGCGGTCAAGCATTGTCGTGATGGAAAACACATATTTTCTATTCATTAATTCTGGGCGTTATGGTATTACGGGCGTTTCAATTTTACTAATCACTGACACTAGACTTCAGAATTAATCGTTTGGCCATGTGGCAAAAGCTCGTAATACACAATGCCTTTCCAGTCCCACCATACACATAACATGAATACACATTCGGGGTGAGGGCTGGCCTCGGGACTATTTGTGATAGCTCATCTCGCTTAGACTAACGATAAGATCGTTTCGAACATTATTACGCAGGTGATATACTTTCGTAGGTGAACGCCTGTTACCAATCTCGTCAGAAATGGATCGATTTCTTTTCGTTTTAGCAATATCTCACATATGGAAATTCTATTCACCAAGTTTCTGTCATTTAAATCATGCGGCACCAAAACATTTAGCTTTTTTTACAAAATCCAGTTTATGGAGGTGATGCAGTAGAGTGGTGTAGAGTGGTGAATGCTAAGGTCTTCTGCAATTTGATAACTGCTTGTGTCGATTTGCTTCATTTTTTTCAATGATAACATCAACATTTACCTCAATATGACTGTCACAGCGCGGAACATCATTCACATCAAAAGTAGGTACCGGACCTGAATCGACTGGACCATTTTGTTGCAGTAGTTTTAGATAAAGCATCTTCTCCGTGAACACCACAAATCTCTTTTCGAGCACTAGACGCATTCATAACCTGTCGAAAAAAAATTATAAAACATATCTAATTTCCTCCTTAGTAACTTCTATTTTAAAATTGTTAAAAAATATGAAAAGATAATACTATTAACTTGTAATTTCAATTTGTCGCCATTACAAAAAAAGTCATCTGTCAAACGGTATATCACTTTTTCGCCAGTGATCAGTGTTGCCAGATATATAGCACGCTAAAGTCATACGTTCAAAAGTATTCATAGCATATTCATTCATATAACTATTAGAAAGCCTTAACACATATATTTGCACAAATTTATACTAAAATTTGTCTACATACTTAATTTGATAAATAATAAATTGTAACAGAACATTATTATTATAGCCATATATCTTTGCATAGTATACCTACATCTTAATCTTATACCACGTATTTTCTTAATTGTCTTATTTTGTTAATAAACATTCCAAAAGAAACACACATTATGAGTTGCACAAAAAAACTGTTTCAAATTACCATTAGGAAAGAAATTTCCTTTGAATCAAATTATTGTCATCATAACCTATAAAACACATTTGACGGCTTTTACGTGTATCTTTATTCTTTGGATTTGGATTATTTTTAGTGATGGGAGTGATCACTGATCAATGAATGAATAATTGATAAGTTCATGAACTTTGTCTTGGCATATAAAATATTTATTTATATAATAAGACGACGATAGTGACACAAACATAAATACTCTATTATTCATAACTACTTAGTTTGACAATTATTTTATTAAAAAATAACATAGATTCCACCATGATGGAAACCTATCTTTATTCGAGGGGAAATGAAACCGACACGGTAATAGGAGCAACATTGCAACTAAATGTGACATTCCAGAAGTTTATGAATTGACCAGTCCTATAACACCTCTAAAATCATGAAAACCCTTCCAAAACGCTTTATAGCACAAGTTTTCGTTTTGTATTCCATACAACTAAAAATAAAACTATATTCCCCTGATCGATTCCACTCTGACCTAATGGAAACCCAGCTTTATACGAAACGAGACCGACATGGCTTCAGGCGGGTCGTTAGCATTCATCGTACTAAATCCGGCGTGGACCTAGGGTTTATGTTCGGATTACGTGGCAGATGGTTTGAAGGGTTATATGATAATGTGCCAAATACATTATAACATTTAGTTTGTGGTGTAGAGAAAGGGGATTACAATGATTGAAATAAAAAATATATTTTCTAATAGTGATTTTTGATAAAAATACAGTTATTAAAAATAATTCTTTAATAGTAAGTCTTACTAATTTGACACACCACGCAAAGACAGAAAAATAGGCAGCCATATTATTTTCACTATGTAACAAAGGAATCTTACGTCCTAAATTCATCTAAATTTACGAGGTTATTAAAAATTTATAAACGTTCCATTATGGCCTAATTTTACGTTTTTATGAAAACGTTTGCTAAATAAGGCATTATAAATCTCCTAAACAATTAGGCTTGTCACAATGAGCGATCCGTCATTTGTATAAAAGTAGCAGTCCTAATAACTCAGACAAATCCTTGCTCGTTGCTTAACAAGTTTCAGTTATAAATATTGAATCCGTATTTTATTAGTTACAAAGCAACTTTGTATCCATAAACGGTGAATTTATACGGCTCTTTGTAGACTTACGTAAACTTTACAGACTTTAAATACATTGAATAATATATAACGATAATAAATGATACATAAATTCTACCATAAATTCTACGTTTTAAATTAAACAAGTCATTTGTCATGGAAAACCTAGCAAGTGATCAAAGAATCAAAATGTAATTTGAGTAAAAGCAGGGAGGAGACGAGTCACCGGCAATTTGACGAAAACCATTGGATAATAATGGAATTAATATTCAACCACCGTCTGAGGGACGCGATCTTTGACAAGCTATAAAATCATTTCAGCTACGTTTGTGTTATAATTATAAAGACAAAGGCTTTTATTTAAGCAGACTTGCTGAGAGTCCGTTTACAGTTATAATAAAATGCATTTATTTATTATTTTTTGTCCTGATTCTGTGCTGATTAATCATCGGACTGATTATTACAAAATTACTGTATTTTATTCAAAGCTAATGTTCGTAGATTCCCTGCACCCAATCATTGACATATAAGTACTTTACATTTCTGTATTATATATATGTATATATATATTATTTTTCGAATCATAATTTTATTTTTAGTTTCTCATTTTCCAACTTTTAATACTAATGTATTTCTAACATGAGGTTCGCTTTGGTACACAGCCTTTACTCTATTATCTCCATTTTTGATTGGAAAAAATTCCACTTAAGAATAAGTCTTCTTTTTAAAAAAAGTATTACATTATAATATTTAATTTGCTACCTTTTGTTGTATTTTGTATTTATTACTAGTATTACGTCCTTACGTTTTATTTTTCTACAATGATTAATCTACAAAGTATTTTTTTAACAAATTTATCTTTCTTTTTGTGGAAAATTAAATAACCAATAACACAATTCCCTGTTCGGATTTGTTTTGTGCTAAATACACTAAACCCTAAAACAGATGACAAAACAAACTTTATCTCTCCCGCATTAGCAATGTTGTTTCATTATTTGAAATAATTGGTCTGTAGCTTATTAAAATTTATCTTTCTATACAATAGAAGTACCACAGACGGTAAAACAAAGCCTTTTTAAATTAAACACGAAGCTCTCTAAGATTAGCATTAATAAGGGTGGAAATCCGTCTGAAAGACGATAATCTTTTCCAAGAAGGCGGATCCTTTACAATGACGATTTAATCCCTTTTAAATAGGCTGGGATTGTATAATGCGTACTTCAAACTTAGTTTCAATGCTAGATAATCTACATTTATTAAATAAACAAGGGATGAATCGCGGTTTTTCCTGGATAGGAATGAACGCATAACTATAATATACTAATTGTAATAGCCTATTCGAAATGAATGAGATTTTTCACTATGTAAAACGCAACGTGTCTTTCCTTGTCCGTCTGTTCGTTTAAAGATTGAATTCTTTTGATGCGATTTTCAATGTCGTGTAGATTATTTCTTCTGGAATGTTTTAGTATAGAAGAATTATGAAATGCAATTATTACTTATATGTATCATTCTATATAAACTCATTTTGGGATAAAAATCTAATTTAATGTATAGCGATTATCTAATTTCTTCACTGCAATTCAAAGAACCACGAACGACACAGGGCACGACAACTTGTTTTCACAGAAATCAACTACATCTTACGCACACAAGTCTTTTTAAAGAGGAAACAATATAACACTAAAAAACTAATTCCATTATTGTATTATAAAGAAATACTGTTGTTAAACACAATGAGAACACTTACATTGCTGATAATTTATACCAGAAGTCTTTATAGAAATCCTAAGGAACAAACAAAGTAATTTGTACCTTATAAAATGAAAACGCCTTATAATTGTCACCACAAAATCAAACCCGTAACAAAGTTTTAATTTCATAATAGAGTTCAAATGAAGTCGTCGAAGGCAGACGTTCAATAAAGCAAATTGCAAACTTTCGGAACTTGACCTTCCAAGTTCAGTAGTAGGTTCTCTCCCCCCTTACGCCTCCACGCGCGAACCGCATTGCAGTGAAATTGGGGGACGATTCAGTATAACTAGATTAAAAGACCTACGTCAACTGTCATCTTTAAAAAAGGCCTTTGATCTCCAGATTCAACTTTCATGCCCTTTCATAAATAAGTCGTTAACCTTTATGAAAGAAATTCCACTAAATGGCCTTGACGCTTCGTTAAAAGTTAATTTTGATGACCCTGAGCAAATAGCAAATAGAGAGACAATTGGCTATTTCGTGTCAGGGCTCATGGGGCTCCATTATAATTGGTTCGCTGTGAAAAGCATCAATAAGACTGGCTAAGTAGCAACATAGCTAGAGGTCAAGGTGGCGCTAGTGGCGTTTACAGTTTACAACGTCGCGCATTTTATAGTCATTGCACGACCCCGAGCGGTCGTATCTCCCGATTCCTAAAAATGAACGACTCGTAAAAGGAAGATCAACTTTGATACAGAATAATGTCTTTCCCTGAGCAATTTCGACTATCTAAGGAAAAATTCTATGCCAAAGGCAAGGTACTGAAAAAACTAATTAATTCCTGTCGTATACGATGAATAGCAATTAGGGGCAAGTCAGTTAGTGTCCAAAAATTACCAACAAAATTAAAAGGTCTTTCGTTAATAAGTTAAGGAGCTTGTTCGTGATAAATTACTGCCACACTATAACAAAAGTGGAAGGAAATTTATTGAGGAAGTAAATCGACAACAATTAAAGGAAATGGACTGTGTAATTAATGCGTTTGTTTACGCAAAAGTATTAAGCGTTTAGTAAATGTTTGAAACGGAGATGTAACCATGATAAAACAGTTATTGAGAACACAAGTTTTCTACCTGCTACCAACCTTTACCAGGTTATTCCGTACTCTCAACAATTCCATATATAGTTATTTCGTATTCCGTAATTTCATGTTCCGATTTCCATTTTTTGAGGTTATTTTTATTTTCCAATTCCGAGTCACGCACATTCCATATTTTTACCGAGCGAACTCCAAGTGGGGATTCTCGACATTTTTAGCAAAGGCTAAGCGTTCGGTGAGTCACCAGCGTCCTTCACCTCGGCTTGCCGACATCCGCATTCACAATTCACCCACTAAAAAGGTTCTCTATACGAATACAGCGACTCAAATTCATTCATAGCACTGACGTAAATACGCCGTCCTCTAATGAGGGCTTTTTTTAAAGGGAACTCGTTTCCCGCTACAGGAATTCGTATTAACAAAATGGTATTGTAATTAAACGTTTGAACGGCTAATGATATTCACTTTTATGCCAATTTAGACTATAGTTATCGGTATTTAATCAAACGTATGGGTAATTTTGATATCAATTGTCCAAAAAAATGTCTATTGTGACAAAAGTCAATAAAAAACCGCAAGCGATTGCGATATAGAACATTATTTAGATTACAACATGGCCACATCATTACCACACTTTCTCTGCAGAACGAATTGCTGAGGTGTAAATGAATCATTGAGAAGTCTACCCAGACTTGACAATTGAAATCAAGCAACGCAAAGACAAAAGTACGTATATATATACAAAACTTATCTTTTTTTAAGCTTACATGTAACTTAACTTTTAAGGATCACTATCCTGCACTATTAATTACAACACGACCTATCTAGATTAGCATGAGGCTTGCTTCAATAATGGCAAGACATATCACTATAATCCTACTAGCTTAGCCAATTAAGCTTGTAAGCATAAACTATAGAACGTTGACCTCGACAGTAAACAAATTAAAACCAATAATGAGATAATCAATGCTAACATCGTATACGCAAAAACACCCCAAGGACGGGCACTCGCGCGGCATTATGAATGTCACGGCCAATAACAATAACATATTGCGGATGAGTGTCGTAGGTCCTTGCGTGTCCTTATCACAACACGGCACAAATGGGCTGTTACCCGCACGATCACACCACAATTACTTTATTACACTTTTTACATTCGCATCTAATTTTATATCAATGTCATTGATATTGTCACGACATAGCCCCGTGTATAGTGTTGTAAAATTGAACGCTGAGCGCTTGAGCGCTAAGTCAGCGTTACTGAACCTTAAGAAACTTAACCTGAACCGTTAGACAAAAAATCACTTTAGTATATAACATTACTGCATGTATGTATTATTATTATTTTTATTTATATACTAGCGACCCGCCCTCACTTCGCTTCGGTTTATTAAATTTAAAACAATCGGAATAAGATATTTTCCTGCGGTAAAATGGAGCCTATATTTTAAGTTACACCTCTAGCAATACATCGGTGAAAACTGCATTCAATTCCATGCAGTAGTTTTTGCGTGATGCGTGTACAAACATACAGACAGACAGACAAAATTTCTAAAAACTTGTTTAGAAATTTGGCTTCTGTTGCTCTAATAAAGACCCCCCCATATTAGTTTTTTTTCAATATCTATAATGTACAGACATCGGCCTGTTACAATGTTATTATATGTATATAGATGCACATCACACGCTTGTTGTGATTTGACCAAAGTCACGGGTCTGCTGGAATAGATTTCCATGGGACATAAGCTTGCCTTTTATACAATTTCTCTTATTTAATCATGTTATTATATTGTTTTGTATGTATAATAAAATATAAGACAAAATAAATAAATAATAATAATAGTATTAAATAAGTGTGTGTGAGCATCACTTGTAGGAATCGTGGAAAAACTGATTCAATCCATATTTACCTGCGGTTTAATCTATATTTTTTTGGATCCTATAAAGCAAGATTTGGTGTTACTTTATGTAGGATCAAAAAAAAATCATGTTTGTATAATTTAAATTTAGAATATTATTCGAATAACGATGACTTCAATATAATTTTTAACAAAACATATCAGTTAGTCGTTGTTCAGCCGTTCAATTGATTAGTTATTGAATTAAGCTTATAACTAACATTTATTGAACGGTTTCTTTTCATAAGCCGGCTAATGAAACTTCATGTCTTATTTTTTCGATGTGTTTCATGTATACGTAAATGGAATCTGAAACTCATCAACTTTCGAGTGCGCCGGACCGTTTGTTTGATGGTTAAATTAAAAACGGACATGGAAATTGGAAAAAGATACGACTAGAAACAGGTCAAGTTATTGGGCGATTCCTGATGTATTAGCAAGTGAAAACAAGTGTAAAATAACTCTTAACTTGTAGATTGTCGCTTTTTGACCCTTCTTCGCTTTTTTTTAACTATTGACCCTTTAAAGAAATCTTTGAAACAATATCATTTTTTGATTGCTTTACCTTAAAAATCAGATGATAAAGCATAGTTTTATCTTCTTATTTTCAAACAGTATCTTAAACAACGATATTTTAAGTTATAAAATCTTAACCAAGTAAGTACATGTCGATATTAACGTCCTTTTGCTCAGGGTTCACCGGTCGAGAACACATGCTGACTGAAAAAGCAAGTAGTACCTTTAACATTATATTAATTGAGATCAATTTAGTATTGCTATACATACCCACCTATATTGGTCACTGGCCTACTCGACATTATCTATGAGTTTCTAATTTATTTCTAACGAAATGTACGGTCAGCAACACCCAAAAACATTCAAAAGTCGCCCTCATTAGTAGCGGATTAAAGTGATCATGGATATAGGTTGACCTGTTGCTGATTGTACAAGTAGCATCGAAAGTATCAAAGTTAAATAATTCCTTTGCTACAGTGATATGTAACAATTATTATTATAACTAGTAAAAACAAAAGGTTATTTAAATTATTTCATGCCCATATTAACTATTTGAAAGTATTTATAATCAAAGTACTTGAGATCCTAACACCTATTCACATAGTATTATTGCATTTCATAAGGCACGCATTACAACAAGTTTGGAAAGTGTGTCAAGATTGCAATAGCATGCATTCGACGCGATGCACTGCGGGAAATGCAACACATCAAAACCATTACGTTATGTAGGTCTTCCGCATATGTAAAGCGTATACTTTGTACTTCTATTGTAAATCTACACCGACACACAAAGAAGGAAATCTCTTTATCAATTTCACGCAAATACTCGAAGGACAAATACTTGTAATTTCAAAACGCATTGAACTTTTTTTAAAATTTTATACAGAACAAGAGTATAAGTGTGGCTTCTTTACAAAAATATCTTGTTTTTTTATCCACCCTACTGTTTACACCCGCTTTGTAAATCTTATCCTCAATGATCGCCTTATTTATGTTACTATAAATTATTTATGACAATCACTGTCTTAAATCAAAATTGCAAAATATGGTTCTTGTAGCCTCAATCCGTATTATGGGCGAAGATAAGGAACGGTTTATAAACCACCAGTATTTTTAAACAGTTATCATCTAACCTAAACGAGACATTCTTTGTAACTTTACAACGTATAATGAAACGTATCATAAACCCGAATTAAAATGAATTAAGCAGCAAATAAACACTAAATTAACTTGGATGTTAAATGGAAAATACGGCCTGACCGTCACATATGCTCGTAAACAAAGTGAAGGGTAATAAAATGGAACTGTGGAATAATAAAAGTATGAATATCCATCATAACCGGCCAGACGTAAATGTGTGTCCTGGCGGGATGCCACCCATTCTATCCGCGCCGATGTTCGGATCATATGGGGCTACGTTTTGATCATTCATTTTAGCTTTATTGTTTTTCCCATGTCCAACTGCATGGTGACTGGGGGGGTTAAACGCGGCTTAAACATGATATATATTTTGGGTTAAAATAAAGGCGGGTGAAATGAGCCGGCGTAATGTGATGAAAGGAAAGATGGATTGTGCAAATATTCGCAATACGATGAATAAGTATTACCTAATAGTACTTCATCTTCTTCAAGCCCGAGAGGAACTGACGAAGACAGAAAATTATATCACGATCGATGGTGATGATTATCAATAAAGAAAACTTGCATAATAAATCGTAATAAAATAACAGATTCCGTAATTTCAAAATAATGACCATCTGCAGTTACGATTTTTCTTTATTTTCCTTCAGGAGCGTTTTGCAATATTCTTTCGACCTGTTCTACTGTTTGCTCAAAACTAGTTATTTTTTTCTACTTATAATAGAATGGGCTTAATAAAATCTGTAGGTGAAAAATAATCGTTCTATTTATTGAACAAAGGGGAACAACATATTGTTTCCCAATCGCGTTTACGTCAACACCCACACATTATTTGTAATAGGTAATGAAAAATAGCAAATGACGTGTGATTAATGAGCCTACGTCGTGTCAATCTCTCCCGGTGTTAACGCACTCGGGTTTCGGCAAATCATGGCTAATTTTGTAAGGGAAAAATAGCCTTAATTAGTAAAGGTGGAAATATACAACGATATTTGTAAGTATCAAGTTACAAAGTAACTTACTAGTAAGTTAAACGATACTCTCTCACAGAAGACTACCTGGAAATGTAGTACATTTCCTACTTTATTATATTTCTCCAACGTACGTACTTTTTTTCGGTAGTGAGTAAGATATGCTCTACCTATTCCCATGCCATCCTTCCCCATTTACCCAACCCTTTCTCCCAATCCATTCCTTAATCTAGAAATCAAGCGCGCATCAAGGGACGTGCTAACGTTTGTCATTCTGGACTGATGTGAGCATCTATCGAGGGTGTGCACGGGCGACAGTATCAACTTATCACCAGATGGACTGTATGCTCGTATGTCGCCTTTTTTCTATAAAAGTCTGCCAGTTACAATTATTGACCCAAAGATAAATAATTAAAGTTTTTATTTTTGACGTACTATCCTACATTGTTTTAATTATAACAGCGGACAGGTTACCAGGATATTTAAATCTTAATATTTTTACTAAATAACGCCATACTAAAATATATCTTTAATATCATAACTTTAGCAAACCAAAAAGTATCAGGTAAAAATGATAATCCGTACCATACCGTGTCATACAATCGTGCTTCAGCAGTGGAGAGATACTATATGTCTCCATTATATTATCTGTATAATACATATATAGAGCCTTTAAGAGAAGTCCTAAAGGCTCCACTACCCACGATCTTTTCTTATTCAGTCATTGGCTTTCTTTAAATCATCAGTCATCCTGGGTGGAGAATAAAGCTATTTTTAGTTTCAAGATTACTTTTCATAATATTATATTCTGTAAGTCATTACAATGCCCAAACTTACTGGAATATTTTTCATTTCGAATTTAACAAAGTTGCCGACAACTCAAACAATGGAAGATCATTTACCGTTATGTCATCCACAGAGCTAAATGAGAACTCATCATAACATTTATTTTATATCGGGACCTCGTAAATATTTAGCTTCGTCACTCGGCGCAATTAAGCCGCCATTCGTATCAAACTAAAAATTATCAGTTAAAAATTTATAACATTATAACTAACCTTGTAATAAAAAGTAGTACTCGTACCTGAGTACAAATTTAGTATGCCGACCGTTAGTGCAAGTTAGTCGACAGCCTATTTTGCATCCCCGTCTAGGTAAAACATTGGTTCTGACGTCGGACCATTATATGATTTATGACGTCAGTTCACAGCTTAGGAAATTGGATACTAACAAAAAGTATTGACATTTACTTTCGGCTAGAATGAAGATATTATCGATAAACCCTGGGAATATGCTTTTATTGTAGGTGTATTGAAGTAACAAACCGGTTCCGTGTTTATGTCGTGTTCTGACCTCAAAGACTTCGTGACGGGCGCCGTTTGAGCGGCTCGGTAAGGCACGCAAACGAATTACGCGATTGGGTGAATGCTCTTTATTTTGCTACGAATTTCTTAACACAAAATACCACATTACGTAATCGTAGCAATCCCAAAGCATCCAACAACACGTTATTAGGTAAATTGTCTCCGAAGTACTATTTCAGTCACGACTGTGAAAATTTTCTGTTACCAGACCATGGGAATAATAAATAGTACAGGGGTACAATTACAAAAGAGACAGCGGCAATTTAGCGAAGTGGACGGAATAATAGTCCTGGTATTTTGTGTCGACACATTCGTTTTAGCGTTATCGCCAAATACTGCGAAATTAGCGCAATTCTGTGCGTCATGCTGTGAGGTATAAGACAATTGCATCACGCAACACATTGTTTCGCGACACAAAAAAGTGCTACAGAGCTTAAAGATTGCTCTGCTCTATAAGCGCTAAGATGAAAGAAATCTTTTACGTCGAAGCATCACTCAGTAAGAATACACTGCGTAATGGGGTCCATTACGCGTGATCCTTGTCCTTTAGAAAAGCCGAGCAGATAAACAGAGGCAGGGCCGACGCTGCAGACAATGATTGATGCTACACGACCCGAGACCGACACGATAGCGTTAACATATTCCGTACGCTTTATCTCCCGATGCATTGTAACGGAATACGGATGCGTGCGTAGGTTATCGCTCTTCATATAGGTAATAAACGTCAAACACAATGAAATGTGTGTAGTATATGGAATCGTAATCATTTACTGCAATATATTGCTATAGAGGTTCTGCAATATGAGTCATAGGCAATGTACATTGAATAAAGTGATTACGTAAGATTGTAAAGCTTACCTTCAAGTATGATCCGAAATATTTAGTGACGTAAGGGCTGTCGCACTGTGACAGCACCATAATCTCCTGCTGTATGTCCTCGATTTCATCTTCGGCTTCCTCTAGGTCTATGATTTTGATGGCAACAACTTGCTGGGACCTGTTGTCCACACCCTTGAACACTTCGCCGAAGGAACCCTTGCCGATCTTCTCTTGTTTCGTGAAGATCAGCTCAGGGTCGACCTTCTGAAACAAGAAAGATAATGCTGTTAAAATCAAGACTCATAAAAGTTCACGACATCCTATTAAAGCGGTACTTTCAAGAAAATAGGGCAAAGAGGACAGAATATTCATGAACCCGACCAGCTCCGATTACGTAAGAGCAAAATTAAATAAAAGCTTCTAAATATTTCATACCCTTCGTACTTTAAAACGATCAAAGAAAATTGTTATTCATAGCGCGATATATAAAACATTGATACACGCGGGCGTGTCTAATAATTGAGTTTTAGTTTTATGAGTTCCAAATCCTTGATATTATCTTTTAGGGAAAAAGTTTTCAGCGATAACTAAGCGAACATATACATTATATATGTATATCAAACTAAATAGCGAATGTCGGTTTCAGCGATAAGACCTTACACGTTTAAATTGCAAGTTCGTTGACTAAACGCAGTCAATGCATTTGACATACTGCTACAACCACTGCTCATGAGAAGCGTTTGTAGCAGTATAAAGGATAACTTCTAAAAGCAAAAATTCCAGCTTCTATAGTTAATTATAGAATCTGATATATATTAAACTGTTTCACGATGCCAATAAGTACCTGCAATTATTAAAACTGTAAGTGCACATTTTTTATTGAAAAACAGGCGGCAGACGAGCATACAGTCCACCTGGTGGTAAGTGGAAACTATCGTCCATGGACACCCCACCCGCGGTACATGCCAACATAAGTTCAGAATCACAAATGTCGGCACGCCCACGGATGCGTTGCCTACCTTTGAAGATGTAGAAGTGGATTTGGAGAAAGGATTAGGGAAATTGGGAAGGATAGGATAGGATGGGAATGAGCTCTGGCATATGTCACTCACTACCGAAACACGTATGTACATTGGCAAAATAGGATGAAGTGGGAAATACAGTACATTTCAAGGTTTTGTAAAATTACTATTATATGATTGTACACAGAATATGTACACATAACATGCAATCCTAATAAACTTTTTCTAGACATATGGTCTTCTTTATTTCTCCCTGTATAAGAACTGTGAACGTAGTAAGATACCTGATGTCCAGTCGTGGTAAGCTGGTTTATATGAAGGGAGAGAAGATAGCGATACCTTTCTTCAAGACAACACTAAAGAAATTATTCTTACAATGGCAAATGTGCGATGCCATGTTATGACTAAAGGCTATGGCCCTGGATACATAAATATGCAAAAGCAGTAAATCTGACGACACATGTCCACCGAGTGGATTAATATGCTTACATGTGTAGTGATTAAACATGTATACATGTACCTACGTTAGTTGCTTGACAAAACAATAGGAAATTTAATGAATAAGGACAATTATTTAATAAGATTAAGGGCTAGAATGGATTAGTTTTGTATAGAATGGCGGTAATTATTTAATGCACAATGTACATAAAAACGATATGAAATATTCCACTAAAATTATCTATACCAAACACGTAAAACCTAATATAGTAGTTGTTATTATAATCCGATTTAACTATTTTTTATCTAATTTATTTTAATGTATTAATAGTCGTCTTTATCACATTCTTCATTTGTATGAAGAATGTGATAAAGACGGATTAAAATTACATAAAATACTTTACAAAGATAGTTCGGAAATACAATTTTATAATTAAATGGCAGGTGTACTGTAAACAAAATGTATAGTTGTAACAGGCTGCGGCGACAAAACGTATACCAATGGATATCTTTGCCTGTAATAAAAGAGTATTGCCGACTCGAAAAAAGTTGCCGGTAGTGGCTGGATGAAGAGCAATATACGAGCAGAGGAGATTACATACTTTACAGAGCAGAGTGGTATCATTGGGAGAGTTCTACACCCAATAAATAAATATCATTGTTTAGTAATACAAAATCATTTAATTTTATAATGACAAATGATATAATCATCGCATCAACAAGTTCGCCAACAACACCATCCTTTTAAAATATCACATATTAATTTATATATTTAAGAACCGGACGAAATATGGAATCGATTTGTTTGCAACGTGAACGTGAGAACGTGAATATCACAGACATTTCTGTAGTGATATAAATAATGCAGCCGTGGAAGAATGGTAGAGAAAAGAAGTTTCCAAAGCGATCAATAAAATCTGTAGTGAATCATTTTGAAAATGTTTACTACGCAAGATTCACAGAAATATTCTCAGCAATATTCATACAGTCAACACCTAGCGTAGCATTCCGACTGGAAAGTGAGGTTGTGTGTTTGAAGCGAGTGTGTGTGTTTATACAAACACGTCACGTAGTAAACCGCTCGGTTGCATCTCTGAGCCTTGACTCCGGAGCAACAATGTCAGCCAAATGCCAAGAGTTCTCCATTTAAAATACCAACAAGAACGATAAACTATGTGAAATTGTGTTCCGGGGTGTTATATCCTTTTCGTGTAATGATAACTTTTTTAATTAATTACTTTTAGTCATCGATAACGCAGGCTTTATCGTCTTGGCTTACGATCAGCCATTACACAAACTGCCTACACTTACTTTCATATTTTCATACATAACTGTTAATAATACTCGTAATTGCAATATTTATGCTCGTATTTAATTCTACATCTGTAGAATATGTTGTACTTTTATATATAAAGAAAGTGCTGTTAACAGACCTTAAAAATAATAACGTTTTCTCACAAATGACGGTAAGTCATTTCTTTATCTCCTATAGTTATCATGTCTCCTTTCATGCAGTTCGTTTTCCTTTGGGTTGCCATTCCGTTCTGCGACGTGAGTCACATCCATCGCAAAAAAATAATGCCCTTTAATGTCGAACAAATAAAATTAACGCACTGGGATTTCTCGAAATCTAAGGAGTGCGGTGACATCACCATTCTGTTGAGTGGAAAATGAGAATACTACATTACCGTGCCTTTGACAAACCTTCATACTTTAGTGCCTTTTATTTATACTCTAAGGCTGAAATTGCGACTTTGATACATTTCGACATATACAAATTTAAAGGTAAAATTGTCATCAATTCTAAGTGTACCTACTTATAAACTACAATCCAGGGTAGTAATAAAAACCAACCTCTATGAAGACACGGAAAAATGATTCTGATTAAATAGAAATGTAATATTTTTTATGTAAACTGGTTACTCACGTTTTATTATTAATATTATTTATTATACAACCACGAAAACAAAAGTTTCAAATTAATAGAAATGTAATATACATTTTCGCTCTATGTAATGGGTTACACTTGCAGCTCACTGGGTAATACGATTAATATAAAAAGTAAAAGCGATTTGATTCTTCCGTTAACTGATTATACAAAATATACACTAACTACAAACTTGGGCCTGCTGCTGCTGCTGCTGCTGGGGTGACTTCACAAACTTTCATAAATTCGCCTTGAACTGGTATATTCCCAAAAGTACTATAATGATTCCAGTTTTTGGACAATAGTGAAATAATGCTTGTGATGTGACGTAAGTATTTTAATATCAAGGAGCTCTGCAAGCTTGAAATCAGCACCTACAGTTGCTCTAAATCGTTCAATAAGACTACCATGAACCATAAAGTAAGATTCGCGACAAACCTAAACCCATAGCCAGATGTACATCGTGAGATAACATAAATTAATGCGGAATCCGTTGATAGTATCGATCCAGTGCTCGTGGGGAAAGTGAGCATTCCTTGGAATTAATGCACGCGAACTAACGACTGAGCCATATTGTAGTAGCGTGCAAACATACCGATAACAGATAAATAATTGTAGTGTATTAAAATGGTTTATTTTATTAGTCTCTTTAGTCTTTGGACCGCGGCTTCGCCTATTTTTTTTTTTAAACGACTGCCGTATAACTCGCTCCCGATAAAATATAAATTAAAATGATACTGTCGATACACTGCGATAACTAAAATGATAATAAAACCTTATAAATTTTCATTACACCTAAATTGTCTAATATGTATCTTAAATGTACCTATTGATGTGATTTACACATTTACTGCCGACATCAAGAACTTCAATATTTCCGCATGACAATGCTATGAGAGAACATAAGCTAAAGCGCGCGCCACGATCAGGAAGAATTCGGTCATTGACATGAGGTCAGCGAAGACTGGACGGAAAAGAGATTTGTATGAAATCGCGTCATCACCTTACTAGACGATTTCATACAAATCATTTTATCGTCCAGTCCATGTCAATGACGGACATTCTTCAAGTCGTGGTGCGCGATTTAGTTAGTTGTGAAGTTGAAACGATAGCGAGAGCACGTGGTCAGTTTTTCTAACAGTACTACAAATGTTAGATAGACGTGACAGGACTACAAAGGCCTGCTTAGTATTTACACGTTTTCTGTGTCAAACTTATGTAAGCCCACGTTCCTAGTAGTTTGCATTATGAATAATTCCAAAATCGATTCATTATAACTGGATATATCCATCGGTTAGCTGACTGCAATGTTTTGTATGGGAGGCTTTTCATAAAGTTCTAAGATTTTTCAATTTTCATTCACTAATATTATATTTACTTATCTATTCACATAAAAGGATCTACGCAATTTATGAAGAGCCCAAATATAAAACTCGTAAATAAATAGCTACGATAACATTGCTTTTTAGTAGAACATTATCATTTAAAATACGGCAATAATCCCGTAATCCATTACGTATCTACCTTCCTAGAGTAGACATTAAAACGTTTTCGACTTTAAACTGACAGTTAGTAGACATAAGCTATATAAACGAAAACAAATCCATTAAGTGTAACTTAAAACTAGGTACGAAATGTAACTTAAATCTAATCTAAAATGAATATTAAATATATGTATTTTTGTGGGTGTGGCAGACGAGCAAACACAATCCGTCTGCTGGTAAACAGTACTGTCGAACACGAGTGATACTGTGATACCGTGCCAACATCAATTCAAAATGACACAATGTCGGCACATTCGCGAATGCGGTGCCTACTTTTGGAGACCACAAAGAACAACGTTAGCACGCCCCCTAAAATTAGTTTCTTAAAAAATCGTAAAGCCGTGTCTGACATTTAATATTTTTTGAAAAAGTAATTGCTATATAAAGTACGAATGATTTTTTTTTGCGGATTTCTTGTCTGTCTGTTTCAACGCACATCACGCAAACTCTACTGGACTGATTTTAATGAAACTTGGCACAATTATAGCTCATGTGCCGGATTAACATTTAGGGTATTTTTTTCCAGATCCATTGTAGTTTCCACCAGGAATCCCTCTAAAGTTTACGCAGTAGAAGTCGCTGACACCGCTAGTATAAATCAACTTCAATATCAGACGCAGATATAGTTTTTTATGGAGCCCGATAAAAGGGGCCCCTTGACTTAACTCTGTTAACTTAATTTTGGTCAAGAATATTGACAGGACGAATATTACTCAAGAGTCACAGAACCTAATAAATTTGTCACAGAACAGTTAAACACGGTCCAGTAAGGAACTAATACATTTTCTTGTTTAATTACTCCTTGCCGTTATACTGGTTATATTATGTAACACCATAGAAAAAATACTGTTGACGTCAAACCAAAAAGTGTAAAACGATGCGCTAAAGGGCGAATGCGTCGTTATTTCCCATTAAAACGGCTCGTGAACAGCTCATCTCGGCGCTAACAAAAAGGCTTATTGAGTTTGTGAGGCTAATTTTACAGATGGGACCTGAAAAAGTAGAGTCCAATTTTACACGCGAACTCTTTAAATTCCCGCGTTTGTGATGAAAGCCCGTAAAGTGTATGTTACAGTGATGCCGGTTCAAAAAGTTACGTAAACTGTTAATTAAATATCAACTTAAGTGAAAAATATTATATGTAACCGTAACCAGCTCTTTTAGCATTCACTGCTGGACAAGGACCTCCTCATGCACATTGCCTTGCGCATGAAGGATGTATGGTCTTAAACGCCCCGCTGACCAAATGAGTTGGCGAATCCACTCTTTTAGAGATGGTGTAGTTCCTCGGGGCTTGTGGTAGCGGCTTTATCATCCCTTAGTCGTCTTTTACGACACCCGCAGGAAGAGAGACTATTCTAAATCTGGTCGACATCATACGGCCAGTTATACTTGAATTAACTGAGGCTAAATTATACCAAACAATTTTTCTTTTTTTTTTTTCCTTTTTATTTTGGCAAGTTTATAACTAGTTATTATTATAATAAAATTATATCCTAAATTATGTTAACAAATTACAAAACAAAGTGGTTAGGAAATATTTGGACTCCACGAATTATTCGAAGAAACGAACTGTCAGCCGAACAAAACTTTTCTCTTAACACTGCAAAAGGAAACTTTTTAAAAGATTACGATTTATGCGGGAAGTTTCTTGAACAAATTAAAAGTTCGCACGATAACTTAAGTTATAATTTTGAATTACAATTGGTTCTTGGGGGCAAAGTGCATTCCTTACTTACAATGGGCCAGATATACTTGACAGATGTGACACAAAAAGGACATGTTTCACGTTTGACAATTATTGACATCTGACAGTATCTATTCAGTGCCTACCTATTCATGGTGTGCCTTTAATTACACCAGTTTGTGAAGTAAATGAAACGTATATTATATGACCTAAGATTAAGAAAAAACATTTGATATTTAAGTTTATTCTGGAGAAATTTGAATAGTAATTGTAAGTGTTGGTGTAAAACTAAGTTTATACTTTATATCAATATTTTAAATCATTGTGAAGTTATTTATACTTATAACTAATACAAACAAATGCGAATCTACTCATTATATTACTCTGCGTATCGAATACAAAATTACAAAAAGTACTTAAGTAATTGGCAAAATGGTGATAATAATTTAACAAAATCAATGGCGAGGTGTGACGTAAACTAATGTCGACACAAAATAAGCGATAATAGGTTTTCACCATTATTGATTTTCAATTAAATGATAATGATAAACGATAAACACTGAAAATGACTAATGAGATAATGATAATGAGGTAATGATAGTTAATAATCCCCGCGCATCGTGTTTAGCAAGATAAGTCGTACCGATAATTTTCAAATGAATTTACTCGACAAAATAAATGAAAATATGCGATGATAAAATAATTATAATAAATATTTTATAATTGAATTATAATGATTCATTTCTATACTTTACGTTAAATTAAGGACAGTACTATTGACAAATTGGAAAAATATCGGAGTTTCCGTCAGTGTGTGGGATATTATCAGTTTTAACCAGTCAAGCAATGACCTTTGACCTTGTATTGTTTGTGGAATGCAGAAATCCCAGCGCCGCCGTACTAGTTAACAGTGAAAACCGCAGTAGTTGATAAATAAAGAACAGACACTAAAATGAACAGATTACAATCGGTATTATCTAAATGACGTCAGGTTGATTGAACCAACTACATTTTTAATAACCAGAAAGATTTCCCTTTCATTACCTAACCTTATCGTTACCTAACCTGCAACTACCTTACTTACAACTGTAACACATTGGTTTATTGTTTTGAAGGAACAATGTAATGAAATTGTAAATACATTTTCTATGAGACTCGTTTCGTTTAACAGTAGGTATTACGTTCTGCTTTGCGTCAGTGTCCAAGTACCGCAGAGAACAACCTCGATGACGACTACATTTGCTATTCATTAGACACTACCCTATATAGTGAAACGTCTTACACCAAGCTATAAAACGGTCATTGGAATGCGCTCACGATGATGTGATTTTTCTCGTAAAGCCTTCGTTACATAAATAAGTAAACATTGGACTCAATCCAGCGACAGAACCGTGAGAAACGCAATATTTGTTGTGTAAGCAAGTTATAAGGCATTCGTTTTGGAAGCATACTAATTATGAAAGTTTTTTGTTGCTAATTATTCAATAAATCTGTTAATTTATTTTGTAATCATAAGAGCATGTTATCCACGCTTTACAATATCATCAACTGTGTCTTTCAACCAGTGGATGTAGATCGCGCCTAACGCCCGCCACCGCACACGGTTTTCTGCAGTTCTCATCCAGATACTACCAAGCACATACCCTTTTAAAGGGTATGTGGCCCCTTAAACGGCATACGTATACATAAGTATATCGTAATTTTAAAGGGCATATTGTCCGCCGTTTATCTCATATGTTTATTCGGAAAATCCACCAGTTGCAGATATTTTTCAGCATCCAAAAATTATAAACATGACCACGCCTTATGTCAAAACATTAACAAAACGATTATATTATGAAGGATTTGTTAAGGAAGAAAAGGCATCTCCATAACTTAATTCATCTGCACTGAAATAAATCAGATGGTATCACAGAAGCCGCATGCCTTGTGTGAATATTAGAAACGCGCATTCGTGTCGTGTGACGCGAGCGCCGCCGACATCCGACACGCATTGCGCGAGACCAGGAAATAAATTACAGCAAGCTGCCGGGCTGATCACGCACGTTGCACCAGGACGCGAAGTAACTGATGCATCACATTCAACACGCTGTTGTACAAGCGTGCTAAATCAAAAAATATATACAGACCTATTAATTTTACATAAGGAGTCTCTATTCTGCCTATCACTTACGTTAGTGCCAGGATTCCTGCTCTGTGAAGGTCGAACGGGTGCAGGTCGCACAGGCTGTGGAGGTACTTTCATCTGTCTTCTATCGAATGAAGAGGCATGACTACCAGACCAACCCCACCGGCCAGGCCCGTTACCACTATGTGGCAAAGAATACGAAGACTGTGGTCTGAGATGCCTGGTGTTATTGGGTCCATTTAATATAGGACCTGCAGGACCAGATTGAGGAACGGGGGGACCTTGCACATAATGATAATGCGGCGGATTCGACACCGCCGCCCCCCACATAGTAGACACAAAAACACTTCTTTGTCACGCACTTACACAAAACACAAGTCACCTCATTACACTGGCAATGTATGGACAGACACTGCCACCAAGCAGCAATCCGCGAAATTCACTAAGCGCCTTATCGCTTAAAAGGTTGATAATTATCCAAACCGTTGCGTATATAAATTTAATGCCTTAGATAACACAAAATTATCGTCCACCATTCGCCAGCGAGCGATGCAGGCCACTGTTCGCGACAGAAAGACAGCTTTGGAAACATTAACACTTGGAAAGCAACCGCCACCGGACGTCAACAAGACGCGTTAAGAATTAATTTGTTGTTGATCGACAATTGTTTGAAAGAAAAGGGTCACTAATGAAGTCTACGTGATTTAGACACCTTTTATACAAATTAGTTTTTGGCCGAATCTCGGCCAACAAAGCAATAAAAAGTGAGTGCCGAAATACGGTTCGTTTTACATATCGGACTATTTATTGCAACAGACCTTGTATGAATGGCAATTGTAGAGCATCACATGGCGCTTTATTTATTAACGTTTGCTAGCATTGATGAACGAAATCTAGATTTATGACAGTATCATACTAAAACTAAAAGTTCACGACACTGAATCTGGGCAATCCAATGGTAACTTTGATTTTATAGACATTGATCACTCGCACACGAACAGTTTCCACTTCGAAGAGCACCTAAAGAAAAATCTATTTCCCGACACAACTAATCCATCATGATGGACGGCGTGTGAGTTTCAACGCATTTAAATGTAGACTGGCTGCGTGTTGCGAGTTGTTGAACGTTCCACCGAGTACCGACCGTCCTGGCGATTGCATTATGATTTTTTCGCAAGTGAGCGCGGGGGCAAGGCTGGTGCGCGGGCGGTGAGCGGCGCCAGCGGAGCGTGCAGCGGCCGCTGCCGCGCCGGCTCAACGCAGCGAAACTCGCGCGCAGAAATACAACAACATGGGTGCATATTCATAGGCGAGCTACATATTTGTATTGCTATCTCCCCGCACACCGTCTACTCATCTACATATTATCCAAATATATTCAGACCCGCCACTCTTATCTTTCCCCACGTAACGGGAAAATAAATATCCCTGAATTAAATCGCGTTGTCTTCTTTTTGCAGCAATATTAAATTTTCTCAGTTAAGAGCAAAAGTCACCACAACAATAAATTGGAAGGTATTCCTTTGCAATCTAAGCATTGTCACAAATGCGATGAGAAAGAAAGCAATCTTTCCACTTTAAAAACATTTGTTTTCTCGCAACCCATTACAGGTATCAATAACTGTCAAGAAGGTACAAAAAACTAATTCGGAGCGGTACGGACAATCCGTCAAAAGAGCGTTCCAGTTAACGAACGCGAAAGTCAGCAAGACAAAGGCGTTACAAAACTTTCGTTGGCCCGCGACGGCGAACGTCTGAGTTTGGACGCACAATGGGAAACATTAGTATTCAAAGTGTGGAGCGCGAGGCAATGGCAGCAGGGTGGACTGTCCCGTGGAGTCACCGCCCGAGCAGCCGTGCGCTGAATACCGACCCTTCCGAAGTACAAGCATTCCACGCCTTTACGGCCACGCATCGCCATAATCGTACGACATTGGGCAACGAGACACACATACAAATAGATTTGGTTCGCGACCCGTTAGATGAGCCTTTTGTGGTACCTGTCATACCTTTCATAGTGAACTGAACTACAGTTTAATTTATAGTATTTAGAAGTTTATAAGTAACTTCAACTTTCAAAAGACTTCGATAATCCGCAACAGGTGTGCAAGCTTGCGTGGGCTTCAGTTGTTTAAAAATTCAGCGTCACATGTCCGTGTTATCTATTCCGCATACTTTAAGATTATAAATATTATCAAGGGACTTCTTAGGAAGGGGTCGTATGGGTAAAAAGACTATCAACCTCACTAATGAGTAAGAACGCAAATCGCAAAGAGAATCGCAAGAGTATCACAAAGAGAATGCAAGAATGTATTCAAATTGCAACGAATAAGTTTGACATCTAGTGGCACTATTGGCGGATTGTGTCTGTTATCGAAGCTATTACTAAATGCAATTCACTTTCTAATCACTGCACACAGTCACTACGGATTACGTACTGATATAACACTTAATTTTAAGGAACAAATGGCAGTAAAAACAACAGCCAAGCAACCGACAGGCGGCGATGCCTACGCGTGACTAAAATCGACGACGAATGAAGACCGACAATGGGTGTAAAGAACGGGGACAGCACAGCACAAGAACAATGATTGTTTTTTAACAAAATCGATGATTAAGCGTTCACGAAACCACCTTTTATGTTCGATAACCTAGGAAATGTTCCATTAAGGGCCTTTTGAAATGTACACGTGTAAAAACTACGTAAATTAACTTCGTAAAATGTGAATGAAGTGATCCTAAACGTATCAGTAGCTTCTGGTAAAACAAGGTGTATAGATAAGTGATGTTATCGTGATACATCACATTCCTCTCTCTATCTGCGGTAGCGATAAAGGATGGCAAAAACGTACTCACGTATGAAGAAACGTGACCAAGGTTAAACTACTTTTCAAATCGAACCATGAACAGACGACAATTAGATAGGAAGTGTTAACAATTATCATTAACATTAACAATGAAAGAAACAACTAGTAATTTAATGGTTTAGTGTATCTTGACTGCGGCTACGATAAATAATAGCCCTAGTTTTATTTTAGAAACAGAAATATTATTAGCAAAATAATGTTTATTTCAATCATATCAGAATTTAGTGGTCCATCACTGACTTGCGCAAGTTAATGTTTAATTTGAAGTATCGTTTTCATTGCAAACTTCGCAATTTAATCAAAACAGTCTTGCTATCCCATAAAGTTACAAAGAAATATAGATGTATATTCTCGTCTAGTTAATCTTCGTAATGGTTGGTAGCGAAGTTTGAAAAACATTCGACACATAAATCGTCCAAATGCATCGGTTCTAAAATTTATCGCTGCGATTCAGATTAAACTGTTCACGAAAATATCCATCCACTATTCCATTCGATTCAGTAGAAATTCGGAATACGTTAAAGGTTTAAATTAGCTTGTAGGAGAAATTGGAATTTTGAAATGAGCTCAAAGCCAGTCTGGATTAAGTGGTTTAAAAGGTATAAAAAGGAAATTGGTGAATCAAGTAAAAAAACGTTGTCACAATACAGTTATATAGAGACATTACCAGTATTTCTTTATTGCACCATCTACCTCTGTCTACAGACTTCTTACCACCCAAAGGTCGTATGGGAAAAATCACTTTAGCGATAAGACCGCCGATTGTACTTCTAATTACATGTATTTTGAGTTTCTCTTCTGTATTTTTTTTTTTTTTTTTTTTTTTTTTTTTTTTTTTTTTTATAGACGAGGGCGGACGAGCAAGCGGTTCCACGTGATGGTAAGTGTTACCGCCGCCCATGGACACCTGCAACACCAGGGGACATGCGGGCGCGCCGCCGACCTTGCAAAATCCTATTCACAGTTCTCTTGAAGAACCCCATATCGTAGCTTAATGGAAAGACCTCTTGAGGCAGTTCGTTCCACAGCCTACGGGTTCGCGGTATAAAATAATTTTTGGAGCGAACAGTGCGCGAATCGAGGAAATGCGGATGGACCGCACTTCTGTGACGGGAGGTGCGGTTGTAGAAACCCGAGGTGGGAATTATATTAAACAGTTCCTCAGAGCATTCCCCATTGTACAGGCGGTAGAACACACAGAGAGACGCAACGTCTCTCCGAATGCTGAGGGGTTCTAGACCGCCCGTGAGAGTGGGATCGTCGACAATACGAACAGCACGTCGTTGGATGGAGTCAAATGGGTCCAGTTGGTATTTCGGTGCGCCGGCCCAGAGATGAGAGCAATACTCCATATGGGGCCTCACTTGAGCTTTGTAAAGCATAAGGAGTTGCCCAGGGGTGAAGTACCGCTTCGCTCTGTTCAGCACACCGAGCTTTTTGGAGGCCATTTTGGCCTTATTTTCCAGATGACCCCTAAATTCGACTGCTGGAGATGTCGACACCAAGGATCCCGATAATCTCCGAGATCTTAAGAGGCATGCTCTGAAAGCGAGGTGCTACGACAAAGGGTTTTTTTTTAGCGGTGAATGCACAGACTTGCGTCTTACTGGGGTTGAAATCCACTAGATTCAGAGAACCCCAAATCGAGACTAGATCTAAAGAGTCTTCGATTTCAGACACAAGCCTGGCGCGACTCTCTTCCACTTCGACCCGAGGGATGTTGGCGCGGCCCCTGTACAAGGCGTCTCCAGTACTGTCATCTGCATAGCAACGTATGTCACCAATTTGCAACAGGTCGTTGATATGCAGAAGGAACAGAGTTGGGGACAGCACGGAGCCTTGAGGGACGCCAGCGTTAATAGACATGGTGTCGGAGCGGCTACCATCGATAACGACTCTGATGCTCCGTCCAGTCAGGAAACTGGCAACCCATTCGCATAATCCCGCGGGTATCCCGAAAGATGGTAGCTTGGAAAGCAGCGATTTGTACCATACCCGGTCAAAAGCTTTCGCAATGTCTAGGCCTACAGCCAGAGCCTCGCCTCTACTCTCAATGGCGTGAGCCCAGCGGTGTGTTAAATACGCTAAAAGATCACCAGCTGAGCGATTATGGCGAAATCCATATTGACGATCGCTAATCAGCTGGTGATCCTCTAGGTACCCAAAGAGCTGTGTGTTTATGACATGCTCCATCACCTTAGAGAGGAGGGAGGTGATCGCTATTGGCCTGTAGTTGGCCGGGTCTGTGCGGTCACCCTTTTTAGGTAAAGGGTGAACATGAGCTACCTTCCATGCTGACGGGAAGCTTTTTGTGGAGTATGAGAGCCTAAAGAGTCGCGTAAGCACCGGGGACAACTCGGGAGCGCAAAATTTGAGCCCCACTGCAGGAATACCATCAGGCCCACTCGACTTTCGGATATCAAGGGATGCTAGAGCTCGCCGGACTTCACGCTGGGTGAAACAGATTTCCGGCATGGAGCTTGTGCACCTCGAGATAGACGGTGGTGACGCATCTCCATCTTCCAGAGTCGAGTTTGAGGCAAAGAGATGGCCCAGGAGATCGGCTTTCTCCTTCGCCCCGTGGGCCAGTGACCCATCGAGTTTCCGCAGTGGTGGGAGTGACGACTGACAGAAGTTACCTTCAGCAGCCTTGGCGAGCGACCAGAAAGCTCGGCTTCCAGAAGGACAGCTAACTAGTCGATCGCCAATTCTGCGGATGTGCTCATTCCTTGCTCTGACAATGATCTTCTTACTGCACCTCGAGGCAGCGTTAAATTTCTTTCTCAAGTCGGTGGTATTCGGATCTTCGGACACCTGCGCTTTGGCCCAGGCCCTATATGCAGCCCGTTTATTACGACGGGCCTCTCTGCAGGACTGATTAAACCAAGGTTGGCTCCGTCCACCGACGGGTATCACGGAACAGGGAATATAACATTCCATGCCCTGCAACACCACGTCGGCAACGGAGTCTGCACAGGTATCCAGATCTCCCGATGAGAAACAGAGCTGCCCCCAGGGATAAGAAGCGTAAAATTCGCGCAGACCATCCCAATCTGCAGACTTGTAGTGCCAGACGTTGCGCGTTCCCTGTGAATGGGTCGGCACGGATTGCTTGGCTGGCACAGCAGTTCGAACGATACAATGGTCGGTTGATCCTAACGGAGCATCAACATCAACATTGTAGTCATCCGGCCGCGTAGTCAGCAGGAGGTCCAGTAAGGAGGGAGTGTGGCTCTCGATATCAGGTATCCTCGTGGGTGAGGACACCAATTGCGAGAAACCATAGGCCAGGGCAAAGTTGTAGGCTGCTCTCCCTGCGCGGTCGGTAGTTCGGGATCCCAACCACTCTTCGTGATGAGCGTTAAAATCACCGAGGACCACCACTTCCGCGCAAGGGAACTGCTCGAGCACGCTATCAGTCGTCTCTTGTAGGCGCTCAAAAAAGTGAGTCGTCTCCGTATCACCGCTGTGGGACCTGTAGAGGCAAGCGTAGACTTTAGTGGAACCACCGTAGTCAATACGCGCCCAGAGAATCGACAGGTCCCCGTCTTCAAAATGGCTGAGGCGGCGACAACAAATATCCTCCCGGACGTACATGCATACCCCAGCACGTCGCACAAAACAGTGCTCCAGTTTGTAGCCGGGGTAATGAAGATACGATGTATCGGCCGGGCAGGATATCTGTGTCTCCGTCAAGAAAAGTAAGGCCGGCTTTGCCGTCTCAAGGTGGTAGTGGACGGCGTCGATGTTACTATGCATCCCTCTGATGTTGCAAAAGTCCACTTGAAGTGTGGAACTTAAGAGGGTGGGCCGCTGAGTGATCATTGTACCTTTTATTTTTCTTGGCCATTGTGTAAATAGTGTGAATAGGAAGAGAAGAAAAGGGGGACGGAGAGAGAGGTGGTTGCATGTGGATCAAATGACAAAGCACGGAGCAGAAAAAAAACCAGGTCACAAAGGTTGTGTGATTTGCTGGCGCGGGGTACGGAAGGGCCCCCGGTCCCCCCCTGGGGGCAGCAGTCGGGTTCCACTCCGGTCTCCTACGGCACAACTGCTACCCCAGGGGATTTTTCGCGTGCGGCGGGGCAGCCTCCTGGGGTGAAGATTAAAGGAGAGATCCCCGGGTTCGGGCCCCCAACAACCCGCGGGCGGCCAGCGGACAACCGTTTCACCGGGTCTCCCTGACCCCCGCGCCACCATGTCACGCCCATGCGCGTCTGTAATTTCCCACTACCGCTGGTCCTCCTTTCCACACGCAACAATCTCTCTCTCGGGACGGCTTCTTCCGCTCACCGCCGGAACACGATGCGGGCCTCGCGGCTAATACGGCACCATTATGGGGGCGGACTCCGGCGGAAGGGTGGTAGCATTGCCGACGGAGTAACCCTCCCACCGCTAAAAAAGGGAACGCCATTGCCTCGTTAGTTAATAGCAGGGTGCACCACGAGCAAGTGAGGTTGGCTTAGGCTCCAAAGATGGTAGGTGAGCCTCTTACACCCCAAATGTTTTGGTGTACAAAAGTAGATCTATCTATCTACAACTGACAACAGATCAATCTATACTTATGGTTACCTTAATATGTAAAATAGAATGGTTTTGGGATACATTAGCTTGTTGGCCACTATACATTTGCGATTTCAGGTTATCCTATTAATCCGATAGTTTGCACCTGAGGCTACTTACTGCTCGGTACACAACATCCCATTTGCGTCATATCGGAAGCGCATTTAGCGTACCGTACCACGATGCCACAAGAGCGCAATTTCCGACCAATACAGTATACTTAGTAGTACTACCGGCGTAATCTACGTAGCTTTACTTATACAAGCGATTTGTTTAAACATTGAATACTTCTAAAAAATGTTTGTTCACTGCGTTAAGGAAACTCTTCTCACTCGTCTAACTGAACAGAAAAAAGTAACTAAATCAAATATTCAAAAGCAGAAATTTTAAATAGACATTATATCACGACAAACAGTTACTTTTACTGAGCGCCACTCAAAATGAATATTAATAAATTCAGTTACTTTCGACATTTTGATTGGAATGCAAATTAAAATTAAGTAATCGCTCCCGAATCTAAAGAGACGCACTTTGGAAATCGAAATAATTTCGAAAGCGTCTCAGTTCCATTCGAAGCGTAATAGAATATTAGAGATAAGGTGGGAAAATTGGTAAATACAGTGAAATTTACTTTTGCGAGAGAGCCAAGCGTGCTTTTAATATAAGACTTGGTTTCCATCTTTCTGGAGAGGTCTCGAACCTATTATAATATTGTATAAATAATGATTTACATTTTACGATTGAAATAAGAATCTTTTTAGGAGCGAAAGTTTTATAAGTATATAAATAAGTAATAATAATAAATAATATTTTTATTGACTAGATTACAATTAGAGACAGACGCTCCACCTAATGATAAGTTGTTTACCGCTTGTTTTAAGTAAGTAGCTGCGCAAGCTATGGCTTTAGTCTGAGCTTAGTCATCGAAATGTAAGTACACAACTTCGTTTAATCCGTTGTGCTGTTTAGAGTGTACCATCGATACGTAGAGACTGGCGACTTCGTTCGCCGTCCAGGAAGACCAGGATTCCGAGTGACAACGGAAAGAGATCGGTTTATCTTCATGACCAGCTTACGAAATCATCACCTGACCTCAGTACAGATCCAGGAACAGCTTCGTGACTTTCATGTGGTGGATGTTAGCGCTCCGACTGTTAAAAGGAGACTCGTAGAATGTGATATAAAACCACATAAGCCAACTAATGGGGCCAAACTGACACGAGCTCACCGAATGGCGCGCTTTCAGTTTGGGCGCGAACATTTCAATTGGACTCAATCTCAATGGAGCCAGGTACTCTTCACTGATGAATCCACGATTATGCTGTATGGTAATGATAGAAGGAGGAAGCTGTGTCGAAGACAGGGAGAGCGTTTTGTGCAGTGATGTATAGAAGAGAAAGTGAGTTATGGCAGGGGTCATGGACAGTCTGGGGGGATATTTCGGCGGAAGGCAAAACTGGATTTCAGGTTGTGACAGGACCACGGCTGCCACCACTAAATGGCGACCGTTACATTCGTCAATGCCTAGATACTCATGTAATGCCAATGTGCTGTCTTTGTTGGCCAAGATTTCATTTTTATGCATGATAATGCAAGAGCGCACACTGCAGGAATCATCGAGAAATACCTTCATAACGTCAGTATCACAGTAATGGAATGGGCAGCAAGAAGCCAAGATTCATATCTTGGCTTCTTTATGGGCTTCTAAGGGCATTTATGGGATTAGTTAAAGAGTCGTGTTCAAGTTCACCACCCAGCTATGCAGACCTTGCAGGAGGCGAAAACTGCCATGGAGTAAGAATGGGACATTCCACAACACATCATAGTGACGTTGATTGATTTCATGCTAAACTGCACGACGGCCATAGTAAACTCTTAGAGGCACCACAAGTTACTGAATAAACGGATTTTTAAGGTAAACCATTGTTTTCTTCAAAAATCCTATTATACAAGTCTTGAAATACAGTAAAATTTACGCTCAAATGAGAAAGGGGGACACACGACTTGTTACACTTAAACTAAATTTTTCAGTACTGTGAATTCAAATTTGGAACAATGGCATACTGAAATGATGGTTAGTATGCCAGCTTCAATACTGCATAAAAACTTTTTGATCGATCAAACATTTTCTTTAAGCATCAGGCCATCAAAACTGAAAATGCAAGGCGTAAGATTCAAATGTCAGGGCGTGCAGTATAATGTTTTCCAGCAACAATTTTGCGTCACTTTAATTACAGTAAAATGTGGTAAAAACAAGTTGCACATGCACTTACGTTGCGTTGCGCACTGCACCGAATAGGCCATCGAAAGCGGCGGTGTGCGCTGAACCCAGCTGGTTCAACGAGAGGTTTTATTTTTTTCTAGAAAATTATCTTTAATTAATATTCAGTGGATATTTGTAGAAAGTATAATCGAATAGGAGTCGGGGTAACACAAAAGTTTATGGTTCGACTAGTATGTAGTCAGTCAGGCCTCAAATTCGTGAGTTTGAACACCAGTCCTTGCCACCAGAAATGATTATATTCGCAAAAGCACCAGAGTCATCGACATTGGTCCAAGAATCAGTACTAAAGTATCAGTGCTGAAGTGAAGAACTAAAATTCGCAGGACCGACAACAAATGGGGTAGGCAGTCGAATGGAGATCACGTAGTGGTAACGTGGGACGAGTACATAGGGTGACTAGGTAAATTTTGAGATACTTAAATTTCAGGTAGAGAACTCATTTGAGTTGTATTGTTTTTAATTTAAAACACCATTTATTTGGAATTCGAATTCCGAAAGCCGAAATTCAAAATGAAAGTCAAATTGTATTCATTTTTTCATTGCATTTCGCGCGCTTTTCTTTGTAACACTGGAATTCGAACGAGAACATTTTCTTGCGATGATGTTATACGATTTTAAAGTTGGTTTAAATTAAAGTGAGTATAAAGATAGATTAGTATCAGCTTTTGGGGACCTTTTTTAGATGGTTTTCCTAATTTAAACACGTAAAATTTTCCTTGAAATTGATGAGATTAGTGGCCGTCCTGAGACTTCTGTTAACGAATGAAAACATCGAGGCAGTAACCAAAATTTTGCACGAAGATCCAAAAACTACCTACAAACAGATAGGACTCATCGCCGGTCATCCGTGAAATTTTACACCTACCGCAAACACCTTCAAGTCAAGAAGCTTTGTTCGTTATGGGTTCCTCATTCACTGGCTGAGACATGGTGCAGCGAAATGAATGGATTCGCAAATGGAGGTACGGAATATATCTAATATTATTACTTGAGGATTAATTATTATAATAGGAATATGAGAGTTGGATCTATCAGTATGACCCACTAACTAAGCGGCAATCAACAGTGTTTGCAGACGAAGAGCCTCCCAGGAAGGTCAAATGTGGGCGCAGTGTGGGCAAAAAAATGGTGGCAACATTCTTCTCTGCGATTGGCCATTTAGCGACAATTTCTTTAGATGCTCAAATAACTGTTAATGCTCAATGGTACAGTGAACTGTGTTTGCCGTATTCGATGTGTTAAATCAAAAACGTCTTAAAACAGGTCTGATAGGCCATTTCTTGCATCATGACAATACATGATGATGTATGATGATACAAAGCAAAACTTACCCAAGAGTTTTTGAAGACCACAGACATCCAAGAATTGAGCCTTATAGCCCTGATTTAGCTCCATGCAACTTCTTTCTCTTTCCAAAAGTGAAACTTGGACTCCGTGGCATTCTTATCGACAGCCCTGAGGACGATCGGAATGCTTTTATGGCAGCTGTTAAGGAACTCGCAAAAGAAGAGTGTCGCCAGTGCTTTAAATCTTGATTTATGTTTCTCTTTAAATTTGTGTTGTAACCCAATATTTTTTTTGGATCTCAAAATTTACCAATTTAATTTACCAAAATGGTAAATTTGGTAAACCAATTTGGTAACCAACCAAATAACCAATTTGGTAAATTTAACAAAATTTAGTCACCTACGTAGCAGCCAAGTGGAGAGAAGACATAAAGAATGTGGCCGATAGTGGCTAGATGACAAGAGCGAAAGGCCGAGTATAGTGGCGGACCTTGAGATAGGCCTATTGTCCAGCAATCAAACAGGTTTATATTCAGCTTGAGATAGGCCTAACTCAATAATGGGGCAATCATTACTAACCTTTAATAGAGCCCAATGTTATAAATTATAACTAATATTATAAAGAGAGACTGTTTGTTTTTAATGTTTGTAAGAGGTGAACTCAAAATCTATTAAAAATTTGAAAAATTCTTCCACTTTTAGGAAGCTAAATAATGCGCTTGGACATAGACTGTGTTCGAGTTCCAAAGAAAATCGATATTGCGCGAACAACACCTGGGCGAACCCAAGGCGAGTCGCAAGTTCATGATAAAGAAAAGTTCTCAAACTACTTTTTCTATAAAACTAAAAGATGTGATAAATTCCACGTTCACACGGAATAAATTTTAAAAGTTTTAGCAGCTAAGTCACGACGACGGCCCTGAAATACTTTCAGGGCTTTTATTCTCACTGAATATCTTTCACTACAATAGTGTCGAAACGTTTATTACACGGTTTCATAGTGCTGTGAAAGAATAATTTTTCGATGGAATGAAGTGGCTTTTAGTTTTATATTTTTTGTTGAGATGCTCAAGCGAATGATCTTTTAAAAATAAAACTATTGGTAAGTCAAAAAGAAATTCAAATTCTTGTGTAATCTACACATACAACAAAATAGTTACAAAGCCGTGTCTGTAAGTTGTTTTTTTTTAGGAAATGTAGGAATGATATTAGAGCCCAAAACTGTCTAGTCTGAACGCGCATCACGCAAAAACCACCGGATTTGGGGATTTTAATGAAACTGACATAGTTGTAACATATGCAGATCGATTATAAAGTACCCAGGGGACTCGAACTAACCACACGTCTACGCGCACGCAGTGTCTGAATGTTGTCAAATATAAAAGAAACAACTAGACATTCCACTGAAAAAACAAATAACTAAATAGCCTAAATCCACGCAATCGAATCTTAACTGCACTGGATTATTCAGGCTGAACAAGAATGTACGAACGAGGCGAATGTAACGACGACAATGCTTTAAAGAGAGGTATTTCCACCTGGCGCCAATGGAGCTAGAGAAATCGTACATTGTGCAACCAGAGATTTTACAAGTTGAAAACTTTTGTAAAAATTGTAGTGAACTTCCATGTTGGCAGTGGTTCCCAATAGGAAAACATAATATGTACTTAAAAACATTAAACAGTTTAACATTTGAAATTAATTAGAACAATATGCAGTTATCTAATTAAAAATAAAAACAGGAAGCTTTGTCTAGAACCGAATAACGAGTGCCATTAACGAAATGATGTATTTAATTAATATGATATTATTGTTTGAAATTGTGGCAATGTTGAAACTACGAAACATTTGGTGACGTTAAGCGTGTAAAAGCGTTAACTATACCCAGTTGGCACTAGTAATACTAATTTAAATAAGCCAATACAAACAAAATGAACAATTTCCTCTTTAGTGGCATAAAAACATCACGTTTTCATAGTAAAACAAGGTTCGTTTACTATGTGAAACACGACGCGGTAGACGATACGTGCACAAGCGTGTGCAATTATAAGTGTAGTATTACGTTCATACTACGTAGGTAAACTTGTGGGTAGATAGATATAAGTCAATTTGCCAAGTACGTAAAAACTGTCCTTTATCATGTATTTGTATTACTAGCTTGATTCTGGGAACGGTAACTATCGTATCCAGCTAACTGCACCGCAAAGCAGCAATGTAATTGAAACTAACACGAAAGGTTGAAACATATAAGTATGTAGCCCTATCCCGTTACTCACTCGGACTGCAAGAGAAATAGACGGAATTAAGAAGCCCTTGGTGGGGGCATACACCAACCTGTATTGAACCCGTGCAGTGGATTGTGGCCCAAAACGCCCTCGAATTTACGAACGGAGATTGAGTCTTTCAGTGAGTCGTGATCGAATTTTTTATAGAAAAAAGGCGGCAGACGAGCATACGGTCCGCCTAATGGTAAGTGGATACTGTCATCCATAGATATGCGCGATACATGCCAACATCAGTCCAGAATGACAAATGTTGACACATCGATTGGGAGAAAGGGGGTGGGAGAATGGGGATGGGAGAAAGGGGTGGGAAAATGGGGAGGGATAGGATGGGATGCGATGAGCTGTGGCATATCTCACTCATTACCGACACCCGTACATACATTGGGAAAATACGATAAAGTAGGAAATGCAGTACTTTTTAAGGTAGTCTTCTGTGAGATTGATATGATATCATAATAAAAAGTAAAATTATAACTGGGAACTGTCAGCCGGACTGTCTACGTCTACGGCACCCATTCTATTAAAAAATAAAATAAGAAGTTGGTACGTGTGCGTAAACATTTTCTGTAGTAACTAATGAATATGACGTTACCTTTATTTCATTTAGGTTCAGTGTACAAAGTCAAACTCAGGAATATGAGAGTTGAGAGGCTGCCACCGCTGTATGGCTATCATTAATAATACCTAAATTATCACTATTCATTAATCTCTTGTTTTCTTCCCATTCCAACCTAACTGGACGCCCGTATATTTTGTGTTTAAAATATTTTATTAATGTATTAATAGTAATTTAAACACGGTTAAAACGGTTCAGGGTACGCAAAGCGGTCGTTTCACTGCTATCGTTTATCCATTCCAATTACAGATAACTGTAACGAACATCCAACGAGCCAACAAGAATCCAATAGTCTCACAGATTAAATACATTTTTACTCAGAAAACGAGTTTAGAAGAGGGAAATAGTTATAAAAACGTGTTTATCTAACCTATTATGACGGCAGTGAAAAGAAAATCGGCGGCTTCCTCGGCTATCATTTTTCGTCGAGAAATTCTTGACTTTTCTATCAAGATCAATAAATTCAAATTCTTTTATTTGTGAAACTTCCTTTTTTTTATATGGAAGAGATGGCAGACTAATGAGCGGGCACATGCTAATACGTAGTCACCGAGGTCCATGAACACCTGCAACACCAAAAGATTTGCAAGTGAGCTGTCGACCTTGCAGCTGTTACAGCTCTACTGAAGACCCCCATATCGTAGCATATCGGGAAAAATCTCAGTTGACAGTACATTATATAACATTCGGGTTCGCGGCACAAAATGTTTCAATGAGCGCACTATACGCAGCGACTATTTGTCAAGGAAGTGTGGATGAACCGCACGACAATGACAAGAAGTGCGATGGTAAAAACCTAAAATTCGCATCAGGTTGAACAGCTCTTCAGAACATCGCCATTGCACAGGACGTAGAGACGGAACATGTCTTCGGATGCTGAGCGATTCTAAATCGCCTGTGAAAGTGGGATCGTCGACAATTCAGGCAGCGTGGACGGGCGAAAAATAGATAATAATAGATTGTAAATCAAATAATCAAACGGAATCTGCTGCTCTGTCCGATCCACATACATACAAATAATAGTCAATAACAAAATCACTAGACTTTTGACGGCAACTCGAGAAGAGAAGTTGAGTTTTTGTTTGATTACTATAATAACTGTGTGTGTATTGTGCATTACTATAATAACTGTGTGTGTATTGTGCATTACTATAATAACTGTGTGTGTATTGTGCATTACTATAATAACTGTGTGTGTATTGTGCATTACTATAATAACTGTGTATGTATTGTGCATTACTATAATAACTGTGTATGTATTGTGCATTACTATAATAACTGTGTATGTATTGTGCATTACTATAATAACTGTGTATGTATTGTGCATTACTATAATAACTGTGTGTGTATTGTGCATTACTATAATAACTGTGTATGTATTGTGCATTACTATAATAACTGTGTATGTATTGTGCATTATTACTATAATAACTATGTATGTATTGTGCATTACTATAATAACTGTGTGTGTATTGTGCATTACTATAATAACTGTGTATGTATTGTGCATTACTATAATAACTGTGTATGTATTGTGCATTACTATAATAACTGTGTATGTATTGTGCATTACTATAATAACTCTGTATGTATTGTGCATTACTATAATAACTGTGTATGTATTGTGCATTTTGTGATTCAATAGTGATGTGATAGTTTATTAAACAACAAAGTCTTTTTTGCGCACAATGTTTATGATATTCAAATAAAAGCATAGGACCGTTTTTTTCGTGTGCTTCCAAGAAGTCCTCTTCTGTCCTCAGTAAGCCTACTATCACTTTACAGAGCGACTTACTTCGACGGGACTGAACATTGATAGAAAACTAGACACGCAGAATGTGCTAATTGCGCCATTGGCGTATATAACAAGAAAAAAAACGAAATCACTATAAAAGTGTAACATTGTCTGAGCAAAGAGTATTGTAGGTAGTCGCTAAGGACTTATTGATTTTAAGATTTTCTAACTATAATAGAAACATGCTCCAATTGTCTGATGTTTAAAATATAGCAAAAACTATATGTTATTTTTTTAATATTTCACTAGTCTCAATATCTGAGAAACTAAAAGCGACAATAAGGTTCCTTTTCTCAGACAATGAGACATATTATTAAACATAATACCTAACAAAATCGCTATTTAGAAATAAGATCTTACTCGTGTGGACCCCAACCTACAAAATGTGAACCCCAAAGAACTACAAATGCACACCGACCGGCCACTTTATAATCTTCACCTAATCCTAACCTATACTGATTAGTAGATACAACAAGTATAGTCAAGTGGATAACCTTCTATTCCGGTTTGCTTAAAGCCTCCCAAATACTTGTCTTTATAATATGATTATAATTAAGTATGTACAATACTTTGTGATATATATGACACGTAAATTAGAAAAAGACAATTTGCTATTTTTGTTTTTGTAAAGCATTTTCTATGAGTCGCGTACGTAACCGAATATAGCCAATCATGATATTCACACTTATCTCTTTCTCATTCATACGATGTCAACTGTATTAGTGACGGGTACACATTTGGTCATTAATTAAACAACTATTAAACATTAGTCAAACAACTATTTAAAAAAAAACATGTTAAAACCATAACTTTCGAACTGTACGTCTCATGCCAATGCTATTAAGGTGTTGTTAAAAACTGAAATAAGACTGAATAAGAAGAATGTGCATGTTCAATAGTATTTTAAAGGTCTGTATGTTGTAGCCATTGAATACGATTCCTAGGTTATTTACGACTAGTGTTATTCCACAATTGCTTGTGCCAATGTTACTTCAACACATTAAAGTTTTATTACTAGAGTGTGTAGCAAATGAATGTAATTTTGGAAAGCGCCCGAGGCTAACTGGAGCGGTCACGCAACAACTAATTGTCGATTACAACGAGTGCAATCTCCACTAACGACATCTATAGTGACTTAATAACAGTTGCAATTGTTACGTCACTTTATGCGTCTATATTTTTTACGGAATAGAAGGCAGAAAGATATAGACGGCCATAATAAGTGGTTTTCTATCATATCGTTACCTGTAACTAGCTGAATAAACAACATACTAATAATGTTAGACCGATTTTTTTAAATAACACTAAGTATATACATAATACGTATAAGTGCTATCTGACGTTGTCATCTGTAAATTGACTTTTGGTGTGATAATATCTAATGTCACCCAGCTACATTAGTTATCACAATTGTAACTTATAACAAGACGCATTTGTGACAATATCCTGACTTTACAGTGGTTTCTCAGGAGTTCTTTGCCCCGTAGTAAAACACAAAATCCTATTAGATACAGGTTCAAATTAAACTTCAGGCCCCGAAAACTTTTTCAATTGCCCCGAGAAACCACTTCCGCAAACTGTTCAAACTAAACGCCAGAGCTCAAATAGCAAACTTAGCAGCAACATGCACGTAAACTAAGAATTCAATCTTGGTATTTGCGCAAAATGTTCGCGCTGTGTCAATAATGTTCATATGGAAAGTAAACAAACAGTCAAACACTAGTAATTTTACATTTGCCTCAAGGTCGTCATGACACTCGACACACTGGGAGCGTAATTAGCATGAATTCACTCAGAGCTCAAACATTAAATTCGGAGTGACAACCCAATGACACTGTCTTGTACCTTATGGAAGACAAAATAAAAGTCATAATCGCTTGATTGAAGTGTCTAAGTTAGAGTTCTACCGATACATTATATACCTGTACTATACAGTAATTCAAAGATGCACACCCACAATAAATGTTATGACGAAACATTTAACATAGTACAGAACAAATAATGTTCAATATGGGAGAGATTATTTCATTTCAACGATGTTACAAGATTTCTTTTTGTATTTATTAACGCCCCAAGTATTTTACTGTTTAATTGATGGTTTGTTTAGTTTTAGGAATGTATTGGCTAAATAATTCCGCAGTGGGCGTGTCTGGCGCACGCCATCTGTATTCAGTAACGTTTCTCTGATATTTTCTTCCAAACGACTGTTACATACTAAATAGATACTTACTCTAGTCTTGTAATATTAACTAGGCAACATATCGTTAAAACTTTTCGATAGAATGCAAGCTCAGTTATGCTAGAATAACGGCGGAGAACATGACGAGGCTTCGTAAACAAGTTTTGTTTGATGTCATTATTCGAAGGTTCGTGCTGTGATGTAACGCGTCACGTCGGATGGCGGAAATTTTACGAGATAAATTGTTTAACGTATGAAAAATAATCAGTTACAATATCAAAGATTATTAAGACATATTAATTTATATAAACAATTCACCCATAGGTATTACAAGTAATAAATTAAGAATGTCACAAAAACTATTAGGGCCTTTCTCACTACCATCTTTATCCTTACCATATTCCCTAAATAGTCAATCAGTCTCTTACAGAAAGTTCTTTCCCAGACTTATTAAAAAATATCCGTCATAAAACCAGTACTTACATAAAAAAGGTTCGAAGGTATCAGGAGGTATCAGAAAGTCAGTTATACTTTATCAGAAAGTCAGTATCAGCTAGATTTAATTGGCAGATTTTTTATGTATCAGATTGTCAACAGTTACTTTATCAGGAAGTGGTGAGACAGACCCTTATTAAAGTTCTAACACGTTTAATCTACTGATGCCTGAAAAACGTTCCTACGTAATTTAAATATTCTCGCGATAATACACATGCTTGTGACTCCCGTAAAATCCCTACCTACATACAACGCAAAATAAACTTATCTTGCTAGATTTAAAATTAATTTGAATTGAGATAAAAGAGGTTGCGAAATTTCAACATGTTTGTTTAACACGACGCTCGTTCGGTACTACTCTAGCATATTATTTTGTTCAGAAGGAATTCTTTTTACGGAGTTCCAGTCGAACTGAACTTTTTACGGAGTCACTTAACTCCGTTTTCTTATGTTGCCTATATTAATACTTGTATACTCGTACTAATAATATTTATAGAAAGTAGCGATTTTGTAATGTTTGAAGTGATGTTTAGGCCTAGCACATACGTACAATATTTAGTCTAACTACTATTTAGTTGTATGTGTAAAGTCTATGGCAATGTATAGAGATACACATACGATCTACTCGATAGTTATTCGGTAAATAAATTAAAAACCGTATGGATTGACTTTTGACAAATCAGTCAAAACTATAAATAATGTATAATATAAATAATGATAGAAAAGGTGACAAAAGCGACCCACTTGATGGGGAATTGAAAAAAAAACTTCTAAACCGAAGCGAAGCGAGGGCGGGTCGCTAGTGTAATATAAAATAAAAGGAAATTTGGAAACAACAAATTTAGAATCAAAGCTTACAAGAATAAACTAGGGTAGATGCCCCTGCGCCATCTAATCTCTCAAAGGTTCTTTTATCTTCGGCTATTTAATTATTTTAATTAAAACGTTCTACAGAGTAATGAGAGCCCCGTGAATCTGAAATTGTTAATATCTCGTACCACTGAGCCTAGACCTACAATAAAATTGTAAGTGCGATTTTTAAATCGGCCATAAGATTCGTTAGGAATGAATGTTTTATAACGCCCAAGAAGTGGTAAAAACGTAAATATATGTATCCATTAACAATAAGTCTATGCCATATACATGATGTACGTATTTCGGTAGGGAATGAGATATGCCAGAGCCTATTTTCCCATTCCATCCTATACCTCACCATTTTTCCAACCTTGTCTTTAAATCTTTAAAGGTAGGCAGCGCATCCGAGGCCGTGCCAACGTTTGTCCTTCTGGACTGATGTTGGTATGTATCACGGATGTCCATGGGAGACAGTATTCACTTACCACCTGATCGCAAGTCTGCCGCATTCTTTCTATAAAAATAGCATACCGCTTCATGTTTTATAAGCAGAGCTATATCTGCCTCTGCGTTACCCTGCAAGTGTATCATCTGTTACGCTTGGCCCTATGACTTCAGATTTCTAACAGCTTAAAGCTGAACACGTCTGAATGAGTCAATAAATATTGGCAGGTTATTTGCATTGCTTGCATATTATCATGAATATTTCTTGAAGGTAGGTTTAAAATATTCATGTTACATTCATTCATGTCCCAATTTAAAACAGCGTGTAATAACGATAACGTAGTGTTGTGAAAATGAGCACTGAGTGTTAACTCAGCGACCTAGGGTCAAAACGCTCAGTGTTCTAGCATCGAGTGCTCAGCCCTCGTTTTTACTGTTGTAAAAACTGTTACGTGTTCTACGATGACGTGAAATTGTAAGCTACGTTTACCCAAGACAACATTAGCAATACATAATACGTTACATATCTTCATTTGACAAACAGTAAAATATAGTAAAGACCCATTAAATGTTATTAAAACTGTCTTATTTCGGGGAGCAAGCGGCACAGTACCCAAAAAATGCACTATAGTGACCACTTGCGTCCTAGTGACTAATTTTGACGAATTTTCATGTTTTCGAGGTCACTGAATGGCAAAGTATGGCAACATTGCGAAAATAGGCTATTAAGTTCAGAACTCGAAACTTCATCACTCAACTTTTGCGCTAATATGTAAAAATTCATGTAATCGTATAAAAATCTTCGAAACTTCGCCACAGACAAAAAGTACTTTGGAAATTTCGGACTAGTCTTGTTTTTTCAAGAAAGGTTTAAGACGAACCTGTAAAAATTCAGAGGGAAAAATTAATAATTGCCTGAGATAAGGCGAGTTAAACATAAAAGCCATTTTTATTTTGCCATAATTTTAGGTAAAAAAAATTACTTCGGATTCAGCGACTTCGAAAACATTAAAATACGTTAAAATTTGCCACTAGGACGGAAGTGATCAGTTGTTTCGATTTCTAAGCAACTTTTCTCGAGGCTGTGCCGCCCGCTCACCTAGTATTTGGTTGGTTCTTATACATCAATAGTGAAAATAATAACAGTAAACATTTTATATTTTATTTTATATTTTAGTCGAAATATTATTTTTATTTTATTTTATCAATAAGACCTTAAGGACCTTTTAACCTTAAATAAAGTAAAGGGTAAAGAAAATATTTAATAATTAATCTGAATTTATCCAGTACACCGTTACTATGTATTAGTCCTCACATTCAAATAATTAAAAGTATTGAAAAAATACTTGATGGTTAAATAGCTTCAAGCAAAATTTTAATTAAACTAGAAAACCCGTCTTCAACACGATCGAAGTGAGTAAAACACTATAAAAACTAATCTCGCGATGATGGATGAACGAACGGGTACTCCTATGTGCCAGTTTGTAATTGGTGATTCACCAAGATTAGTTATTTTGTACTAGTGACAGGTTACAAACTAACTATGTTACGCTGACCTAAATGAAGTTTCGAAGGAAGTGAACAGTTACGACTAAATACATAAGTTATTCGATTATTCTAAAATATTGTTTAGGAATAATCACAAAGGATTGCGACAAAACTTATAATCTTCTCGGAATCTAGTTTTATTTAATTCTAAAATTTTTCTATGATTACCAAATATCAGAAGCCACTAATCGACTATTTTGCTTTTACTACCGTAAAGCGTATTCCTTAATTACGTGGCACAGCTAAGTAAAATTATAAAATAATTTGCGTAACATTTACAAGCAATTTTAAACGAAGCGCTTTACTATCAGACTGGCAGGCTATTAATATTGATGGACCAGCTGTCGCGTATGAATATTTAAGGGCAACGTCGATATTGTGGCTCGGTAACTAGCATTTCGTTGATGCTAGGCTGTGTCAAGGAGACGTGACACAATGACGAAACAATAGTATGGTTAACTAGGACTGGTTGTCATTCATAATTACATACTTATACATTATTTGAAGACGACATAACGCTGAACATCGAACGGCGGGCGATAAGTCAACTCCCTGGTCTGTCACGGTGGTTACCACAAGCTTTGACAATGAAGTAATCACAAAAAGTAAACTCGCAAAACATGCAAAGGCCAATACGTCTTTTCAAGGCCTTATGCCTCTCCTTGTAGGCAAGTTTTGGGACTTAAGTCAATATGGATTGTTTAATGAAACGTAGAAGCTTGTAGAGACAACAACAATCCTGAAGTCGTAAAGTGAAAAAGCACTGTAAAAGAGATAAACGCTATTGATAATGACCGATTAATGGGAATGGATATTTCACATTATACTTAGTTTACAATTACATACATTAATCAAAGTGTTACAGACCATGTTGCTAAGCTAAAGTGGACAAAAGGACTAACACTAATTAGACATTTTCTATAGCTTCAATCTCGCTGACTCAGTTTAGTGAAGTAGGATACAATGGGAACGTTTCTCGTTTACAAGTCTCAAGTTATTTTAATAAGGAGAAAAAGGCAGTTCTATAGTTCTTTGAATATTACAAACGGACGTAGGCGTGAACAATAGCACGATGCTTTCGAATTTCGCCCCACATTCCCTCACGCGTGTTTACTTATCAAACTGTACACAAGGCACATCAAGCGTAACTAACACATGTAAATCTTATTGCGTCGACGTAAAGCCGAAACTAGAATAAAAATGTTACGCCCGATGTGCTGTCTTCTGTACGACATTGTACTATTGTTACGTGTTTCAAAATATCCAACTTGCATATTTTTGTAACATTTAAAAGAAAAATAAGCATTCCAGGGGCCTTACCATCATTCCTTATAGCAGTATTATTTTAACTTTACTTCTCAATTAATGTCCTTAATGTAAGCTTATTTTATTAATGTTTTAGCAGGAAGTTTTGGTGACGTCAACATGATTCGATAGCTTACTGTAGTGCAAATCGGAACGTTGTATGAAAGAAATGGCGTTATACAGTTCATATAGCGTTATCTCGTTTTGTTTTTTAGCAGGGAATAAACAAATAATTAAAATAATTCGTTCTATCGCAGCACTAAGCATTAATACTTTGGTGGAGGTCATGGTACGAATACGAGTAATGTTGTTTTAAGCCTGAAACAAAACATTCCTGCAACAATATTGTTTTGTAAAAGATGGTGGTAGGGCCCCAGGTCACCCATTTGTTACTTACTCGTCACAATTCCTTCGCCTAATTCTATTTCTCAACTGCCCTACTTCGTCGGTAAAAGTGAATGTGATTTGATTAAGCAAGCGACTCTGGTTTAAAATAAAGAAGTCATTAACTTATGACGTTGCATTATAACAATTTTATATTTCACTATATGAGAGCAAGACAATACTTTTAATGGTATAAGTAACTTTAGTAGACAATTTAGTTTCCAGTTAATTTTAAATTGCTGTGTAATTATCAAATTCATTTTTAATAACTAGTTTTATACAGCGAAACAAATACAGCATATTTCAATATATATACTTACCGTTTCTATGCGTTTGAAAAAAATATATTGAAAAGCACGTACAATAAAACTGTCTTTGAAGTTAAAGTTCGTCGTTATTAACATCATCGGACACATTATTACTCTATTAGTCATTTTTCTGATTTAAAATACGAAACACCCAAGTATCGTGCTATGTTGTTTATTTTAGTTGTTATTGTTTAGTGGAATCAATGCTTTTGATCTTACCTTAAACGTTTTTCTTTAAGTCTCTGTTTCCTTTAAAAACATTCCTGTAAATTTGACTTTTTCAATATTCAAGGTAATAAAATTCAATATTACAATCCTATGTTATATTCGATATATCCACATTTAAAATGCGAAAACAACTTCAGGGCGATTTAAAATATTGAAGATATATGAAATGAGGAATATCAATCCAAATGGAAAGGATTATATAGAAGCACTGCAGGTGTCATCGTGTGCCCGTCAACAGACGTCAAAATGAACGTCAAATGCGTTGTCAATTTTCGGAGAAAGGAAGTTTTCCTTTTACGAATACGTGTGTAGTAACAAAGAAAACTTAGTCTTTTTAAACTGTAATTGTCTCAGTTTCTCATCAAGTGCATCACGCGCCAGCTCCTAACTCGTACCACATGAAGACATACGGCATTAGTACCGCCCCAATCCTTTCACCCATCCGGCCCAATAGTTCACGTAGATCACGAGACGCGGCGCGGTCAAAGGTGAATCTTATTACTGCTCGCAACACGATAATGCCCCGCTTGTGTAATTTGGTGGTTTGACCAATGACCGCTAGTATTGAATCAAAACTACTGTAAAGTGTTAAATCGATAGTAATTATTTCTAATGTAAATATTGTTCCGACATGAATAGAGGATGTTATACAAATATTGATTTTTAGTCGTTTAGTGTAATGAAGAAAAACTTTCTGGTGCTCGCCAATTGGAAAGATATAAAATGTCGTAATTTTCTGTACGTTTTATGAAAAACATGTTTAAACAAAAGTTTCAGAGCTTTATGAGCATTATTCAATAACATACAGTTTGCAGTAAATATTGGCTTGAATTTTTGTTTATTCTCATTATTTTAAAAAAATGGAACTGCCATAATTTTGGGACTAATAAATAATTAAATGGATTCGATCTACAGACTTAACAAAAGATACAGACCTGATCTATTTTTGTGCGAAATTTTATACGATCGGTTAACAAAAGTGATTTAGAACAGTTTGTACTCATATATTCCATATATTTATAATATAATATAAATATCTCTCATGTCTCTAATATATACTTACATGTAACAAAATCGTAACGGAGCCGCGTCTGTACGTTAAATATTTTTGACAGTCATTGCAGTATAAAGTGCACGCGATGCGATACAAAGGGTAAAACAACATTTTTTGGAATTTATGTCTGTTTTTCTGTCTGAACATGCATCACGCAAAAACCGTTGGACAGATTTTAATGAGACTTGAGATAGGTATGTTATATAACTTATATGCTGGGTTAACCACTTCCATCCCTTTATATTTTTGAAATGGGTTTATTTGTAGCCAAACGATTAGATCTTTTCCAAACTAATTCTGAACAATAATGATTTATGTTCCAATTCAAAAATTACACTTATGTAAAAAGAATGTATGGCACTGTATGGCACTGTAAACACTGTATGGCAATTCGTATTTATATTATTATTATTAACATAGCGTACTTTTTATTCAGATAAATTATGAAATTCGTATGGGAATCACAAGATCATGTGATTTTTTTTCAAATTTAAAATTTATTGTCTGTTTCTTTTATATCTACTTAAAAAACCTTGTAATTCAAGAAAGGCAAACAAAGAATATTTGGAGTAGCTAGTGTCTACAATGTCCATCAAACAACTAGGTTCCATTTGCAATTGTCCAGGTTCCTGTATTTCGATATTACATCGCTGTGTATCATTGTCTTTTTTAGAAATTTAACGTTCGCAAACAATGTATGTAGCGACAAATGGTTGTTCTCACTTTATCTGTCTCTATGCTTAACGTAGCGCGGCGGCTCTTATGCAAATACGTACCTATGTTGAAGTTACATGGCGGCCGTAGGGCCCAACAAATTTGATTGTTGATAAGTCCGGGTCGACGACCTTGCGCGCACGACTGACTATCTGGGATTTGCCCGAATCGACATGCTGACGGGAATATTGAACAGGCTTTTCTATAATAATTTCGTAATATCTATCATGTCATGACCACGAAAGATTAATATGGATTGTATTTAAAGGAGCAGCAAATAATGATCTACAAAACAAAATATTTTTAAATAACTGAAGCAAATAATATTAAATTACCAAGAATGTCATCAGGAAGTCGACGTTCTCGAGACTCCTATTTCTTAACCGGAGAACCTAAATTAACCCACCTTTAAATCTTCTGTCATCGATTTGCTGTCTATTATTAAGTCTGCTGAGTAAGACAGACGGACAGATATTTTATAATGATTGGTCAAAACAATATAATGTATGTGTTCTCAGTCTAATTTTATTCACTACTTAACTCGGCTAAATCCTAAACTAATAATGTAAAACAACCGCTTAGTGTTATAAATATTGGTTTAAATTTAGACTACTTCCAAAAGCTCTGTTTGGGAATGCTTTTGGCAAATTCTCAAATACTCAGTTAAATACTGAGAATTTCATTAAAGTTCACTGTCGCCGCAGCGCAAACATTCAAGGCTGTTGGACCCGCATTTACCAAGTGTAGGTGGGACCTATTTAACTCAGTACGAATATTCCAAGGGTCCAATTTTGGTTGATCTTTAAAATGCAACTCATTTCACCGTAAGCTCTACAAAATCAACCGATTAAAGAGGAAGGGGAGGCCACATTACACTGGAGGTGTTACGAGATCTACGTTTATAACAACACACGGGTAACTATTGGGGGCCCTATGAGGAAACTACGGCCCATATAGATAAGACCAACCACATAGTATGCTTATCTATATTAACATAACTAAATACTATATAACCACGTAAAAATGCGCTTGTGTAAAAATAGTCGGTCTAACTGATGTCATATCTCGGCAACAATCATTGCATTATAATATGACCATACGAACCACAAAATAGTACGTACAAAACACGTACAAAATTCACATACCAGTTACAGAGTAGGTTTACTTTTATGGTACTACTTCCGAAAACGTAACAGTGCAGTCTCACGCAGCAGTGTCAAGCACTTCGGCGGCCACGCACGACGCTCTCGACTCCGAGTTCAGAATAACAATCGAATCGTGGGAACCAGCCGTTAAACGGCTCAATTATGAAACGCCTACCACCAATCCCAATGAGGATGTTTCACGTAAAGTTAAATAACATCACTAAGTAAGTAGCCTCTGAAGAATAACAAACTAGCCGTGTGAATTGTTAACGGTTCTTGCGTCACACGACCGCTGTAACATTCGCCTGCACTGCTGACATTTATGTTGCCAGATCAAACACATTGTGTAATTTCTGAGAAAAGTTATCAATTTAATTCAAAATTGTGTCACACCAGGGGCACACAGACCGTCTGAAATCGATGATTGGAAAGGCGAAGAAGTCCTGTGTCTGAGCTGTTATAGACGTGCAATAGCCTTGAGAGGATATTGAACTTACTATCCGCAAAAGACGCTATTTCATAACAAGTGTGCACTGTGCTGGCAAACAAAAGGGAACCAAGTACCTACCACTATGTACATAGATTCAAGATTTTTGCATTTTTGTAAAGTTGGGTGAAATATGTAATTTTTGGACTTTATTACATTCTGAATCTCTGGTCATTTACTATGTACATATATTATAATGTATTGCTCCGATCAGCCCAAAGGTTAGTTAGTAGAATGCCTCATGGCATTAACGTCGCCTTTTGTAGGACAATGTATAGTACAATAAAGTTTGTTAAATAAATATAAGTTCCCAACAACAATGGGCAGCTCAAATGGCTTAAAACACGCAAACAAGGTCCTCGAAGATATGAATTCAGGCTGGACGAGGAAAATCTCATACAGCAAAAGAAAACTATGCTCATTGACTGAAGTATTTACAGGTCAGTTGTAATATAAGTCTCCTCTACAGCATGAACTTAGCATATGACATCATCAGAGCCTGTAATGTGAAGGAAGAGTCCATGATGTACCTTCCGTAAATGTAACACTTAAAGCACTTAGATGTTCTAGTCTTCTAAGAAATTATTCATCTACACAGGAAGATGACAGGCTGCTGACTGCCAGTTAAATTACTTGTGTTTTTAACTTTATAGTTAGAAAAAATTGTGATGTCAAAATAATCATTGTAATTCAATTTCTTTTTATTTGTTAACATTGTATAACATGCTGTAAAGCTAAAAATAAATTATTTAATTCTGATGCCACAGCTGGTTTTATTAATTATTATTATTATTATATTATACAATAATGTAAGTAAGTGTATTACAGAAAATGAGTTTACCTAACCTACAAATCCAAAATAGAGTTGAGATCATGTATAGGACTTAAAATGCCTATAATGTCTACTACAACTATGATTAACAAATGATTATTTATTTTTCGGGATACATAGCACATTGACTTTCAGAGCTCAGAGATGTATGGTATAAGAGCAATCAAATATCAAACTTAATGTTGAAAATCTCATTTTAAAAATCTAATAATTCTAACACTGTTTTTGATGTATGTCTATGAATGTGTAGTGTTTGTCAGAAGGAATATTGGCTTGTGCCAATAACAAAAGTAAACATTATTAACTTTTAAACTATAGTTTCATTTCAAATGAAGATGAAACTATTACAAGAAAGGTACTGTTAGGTACAACATTATATATTTATAATAATGTTCCCAAATATATATGTCATACCTACAATTATATATATATATATATATATATATAGAAAAAATAAATATATAGACACACTTAGGAAAATTATAAAGCTTCTCCATGGAGAAAGTTTATTACACACTAAATGAATGTTTGCAGAATAGGAGTCTCTAATGCAGAAATTGATGACCAAAACAATATATTTGATTTCGAAAGGCCAATGACACCTTCGGGTAGGTAAGAAATTGAGATGTACTGAATTGCAGAAAACATACTTAAATATGTTTCGGTTGATTAAATATCTTAAATATGAAAACTTGTTGAGTGTTAAGAGTGCCAAAACAGAGTCAGATCTAGTGCTGAAAGCGTTAAGTTGGTATAACTGGTTTGTACACAAAAAACTAAAATCTTATAAATTATTATTTTCATTGCACATTTCATTAATCTAATTATGACTAGATCATTATGTAGAGAAAACATTCCTTATGAATAGTTTTATTTAAAGGATTAGCAAGAAAATACTAAAACATGAGCAACAAAACAATCCATTTTTTAATAACTAAAGTCAATAATTTTAAGTTACTAACAATGTCATCAGTGTCATCACCAAGTTGACAGAGAACCTGAACCACCTTCAAGGAATGATGGGCACTTTTGTATGAAACCTGGCCTGACCAAAAAATTGTAATGTGTCAACTTATTGATTATTATAATCTACAGTTACCATAAATAAATATTTTGTTTCCCAGATTAATGGGCTTGGTAAATAAAAAAGCTTAATGGTAAATAGGATAATAAGATCTGAGCCTATAACGGATGGGTCAAGCCCGCTCTCATGTTCATGTTTGGTGTGCTCAAATGGTTGAGACTGAATTAGACACCATCGCTAGAAAAGTGCGCTCAATGTCTCACCACAGGATACACTATCCAAAGTTTCCATAGAGGATGCTATACCTTGGCCGATTAGTGACTGTACTTTTGCCGGTGGTTATATTGTTTCTCCATTAAACATTTTTGAGTTATAATAAGGCAGATATCCCATTTCTCCAGTACTTTATGATCTTGTTGCCCGTAATAAAAATAGAAGCTTATGTTAAAAGCATTCATTTGGTAATCATATGGTTTTTATTGGAAATACCTACCAAAATGACACATCATTTTTTGCTACCATTGATTTGTTGTCCATTCAGTATTTCTGCTGTTCATATAATTATTGTTCTTCATTCTTGTGGATATAATCTTCTTATAATTCTTATGAAATTGTGTGGAATTAAAATGAAGGTGGAAATTAATTTCTTTTCCTTTTATGCTATTTCTGGGAGAATAAAATTTCAAAAATAAAATAAAGAGTAACTAACTGAGTAATAAGAGTAATAATAAATAATAAGTAATAATAAGTAAATAAGAGTAGCTGCTGATTGTGGCTGCATTATTGTTATCTTATTATTATCAGTGATTGTGATATGATTTTAAATTATAATACTTGAAAAAGATAATGCACTTACAATTTTATATTTTCCACAATATAGTTTTATGAAATCAGAGGCAGACAGCAAAACAAGCCCCGACTCCAGTATCAGGAACTGAACTGAATTCAAAATTTTGAAAACCTGAATCACTTGAAACTACAATGTACCATTGTAAATGACTTTAGATGAGTTTCACGTTTAATAATTTAAAGAATTATATATCTTTAATCCTTATTAAGCTTCAATGAATAGAAGTGCAATCTATCTCATAAGTTACATATTTTTATAACTTTGCCAGAAGATTGTGTGATTTAGAGTTAGAACCTTCTAATTTACTTGTTCCTGTAAGGAAAAATTTTGTTTCAACAAGACTAGACAGTGACTAGACTGATAACAATTACTTCATATTGATGAAGTAATTTCATATCAAAAGTAGTTAAGTAGTATCTAAATGAATGCAACCTGAACAAAAACAATGAAAGTTTTGATAGAAGTGAAACAAAGGAGAGTAATCTAAGTTGTTATCAAAGTAATTTGTAAGACACTCACCTCACTAAAGGCCATCACTCCGGTCGGAGTTCCTTTTATGTCCGACCTTCTTATTTTTCACTTATCTCGTTGTAGCAAAACAAATAGTTCACGCTTTTGTTTTCCAACATTGAAAACAGTCCCGACATCTAACATCCACACGGCACAAATACATCTGAAGACAGCAACCTCACTCACTGCGCAGGAACAAAATTTCAATTTTGACTAAAAACGAAAACACCTGACCGAATAACAAATCACTGAAAAAACCAACATTCCTCAGGTGGGTTAGATGCACAGTAAAATGTTAACACTACACAGTACTCTAAACATTCCAACACTACATTAGAATTTTTAAGACTTCAAAATGACTATTGCATTACGAAAGAGGAGTTCGAAAAAAGACATCAAATGAATGAAATAATACAGAAAGAGCTATCAATCGGAGATGAACTCGCCATCTTGCCTTGCTCATGTCATAACCAGTGCTACCAATATTAAACAGTTTACGTCATTCGCTCATGGTAGACAACTTTACAAAATATCTTGTCAAAAGTTAGCTTTCTTTGTAGAAAAAATACACAGACGTTAAAATATTCTGTAACTGTTATTAGGAAAAATTGTTTTAGTTTGCTATTTTATATCTCTAATTCAAAGAGAATTATTATTCATACAGACTACACTTGATACATTAAAATAAATATAATTTACGACTGTCAGGGTGTTACTTACGCAAAGTTTTCATGAACTGTTTAATGTAAAGATAATCGAAGAAAAAAATCCTTAGAGAAAGCTATTAAATTCCAAAAAAAAAGGAAATCAGTAGTCTGGCGAGTACGGTGTATGATGGAGAGTTTCCAGTCGAACCTCCTGTAACTTCGAGACTGTCTGTAGTGTAGTGTGTGGAAGAGCGATAATATGGGAGAAGCAGGGACTAGAGCGATTAATTAGGTTCGGTTCTGTGATTGCGAGCTTATCCATCATCGTTTGCAGTTCTTCACAGTACACATCTGCATTAATTGTTGTGCTAGATCTCAAAAAGCTGTAGTAGATAATGCCGACACAGGACCACCATAGGATCATCGTGAGCTTCTTTTGACTTAGTTTTCGTTTGATAAATTGTTTGGCTATGTCTCCCGAGTTCAACTATAATATTATGACAAACGTTTACGATTATCATACAGTTCTTCTCATCATACTCATCATACACTTCTCATCACAAGTGACAATACGATTCAGAATCCCTTAAAGCGAAAGCGAAGTAAGCTTCGCTCAACCGGCACAAAAATGACACTTGCCTTAGCAAGCTTCAACCCGTGTTTGCAGCTAACTTTCATTAAGCTCCTAAGGTACCTACCCACTTTCCAAGCTTCTTCACTTTCCCGATTTGACTAATGAATCAATATCCTTATATTACTTACACCGAAAGCTGCTGCTAACTCAGACATGGTTTGAGATGAATCCACTTCCACTATTGCTTTCAATTCGTTTTTATCGACTTTAGTTTAAGGTCGTCCACGTTCTTAAGGTCGAAATATCCAAAACAGAAACGATCAAACCAAAAACGCACTATGCGTTCGTTTGCGATGTTTGGTCCGTACATATCGTTGATATTGCGTGCCGTCTGTGCTGCATTGCTGCCACGACAGAACTCATATTCAAAAATAAGCGAATTTTTATCTTTTCCATGGTCGCTAACAACTACATCTAAGAGAAAAGTCGTTTGGCGGAAAAACAAATGAATAACTGATTTTGAAAAATAATGTCAGTTTTAAATTGAAATTAATTTGAATTTGGAATTATGCTGACTCCGCTGACGTGGAGCTTCAGGGCATGCAATATCATATTCCTAGTTTTATGGTTCCCGTTTGTGGGCGAAGTCAGTCCTGGTTTAACCGGTCCTGTAAAGAGGCCCGTTGTAAGAATCAAGCCGCTTACAGGGCGTGGACCGAAGTGCGGGCGTCTAGCGATCCGAATGCCTCCCATTTGAGGAAAGAGTTCAATGCTGCCTCGAGGTCCAACACGAGCACGACTGTCAATCCAGTACATCAGCAGAATTGTTGATCGGTCAGCGAACAACCCTTCTGGAAGTGGGGCTTTCTGGTCGCTTGCCAATAACTTCTGTCGATCGTCCCTGCCAATGTGGCAGGGACAATCCGTCCCTGCCACTCCTTTGGAACTCCGTCCAACGATGCGCTATCCGAATTGTCGATGATCTCACTCTCACAGGTGGTTTAGAATCGCTCAGCATCCGTAGAGATGTTGCATCTCTTTGTGTTTTCTACCGCCTAAATGGGCAATGTTCTGAAGAGCTGTTCAATTTGATGCCAACTTCGGGTTTTTACCATCGCACCGCTCGTCATCGTCGTGCGGTTCATCCGCATTTCCTTGACACAGGCGTACAGTGCCGTCGAAAAGACACTTTATACCGCGAACCCGAAAGTTGTGGAATGAACTTCCAGCTGAGGTATTTCCGTTACACTACGTTAAGGGGCTCTTCAAAACAGCTGTAAATAGGTTTTTGCAAGGTCGGCAGCGCACCCCCTAGTGTTGCAGGTGTCCATGGGCGGCGGGTACTATCATATTGCCCCCCTTCGCTCGTCTGCCATCCATTCTATAAAAAAAATACTAAGTTCATAGTGGGCACTATGAACAAACGGCAATTTCATTGGTTAGGTCCTAATAATATTGCTATCGTTATTTCATGAAAATAAGAAAAATCATAATAATAAAATATTTTTTACAAACTTATAGTTAACTTCATCTGTTAGTATGTTTGGGACAAATCTTACAAGCCTTTGAACCACTTCCTCTAAACTTACGACTTTGAAATTTTGCATGCTTGTTCAGTTCTGATGCTGCAGCCAGGATTGTCTCCTCACGAAGGCACTCCTCAACGATTAGTAGCACAGACACGATACTAATTTTCATAGCAAAACATGATCTTCACCATGAACTGATGCTGCAGCCAGGATTGTCTCCTCATGAGGGCACTCCTCAACGATTAGTAGCAGAGATACGTACCTTTGCATGTAGGTTTACTTTTGATAGCTAAACATGATTTACACCATGAACGGATGCTGCAGCCAGGATTGTCTCCTCTTAAGGGCACTCCTCAACGGTTAGTAGCATGCACATGAAACTTTGCAAAACAAAACATGACTTTCTAACGTAATGATGCGTTACTTGAAATGGATAGATTGAGAAATATTTCTAACTAAAAAGGTGTAAATAAAATAATATAAAAAAAAACGTTTTATAAAAACATGTTTTTATGCAAGCCATGTACTAAAACGAATAAAATAAGTTTATAATGAATTATTTGTTGTCAAAAAGCTTGTCGCGCGAATTATAAATGGTATGAATTATGAATATTTCGCGACAAGCTTTTTGAGAACAAATAATTCATTATAAACTTATTTTATTCGTTTTAGTGCATAAACATGGCTTGCATAAAAACTTGTTTTTAAAAAACCGTTTTTTTTATATACCTATGTATTATTTTATTGTTATTTTAGCTATCTAATAAAATTAGTTATATCGGTCTACATCCCACAACAAGAAGTAATGATCTGACGACCAAGTGCCTAGTTAGTAGTGACGCTACTTGCAATGCTAAGTTCCCGGACAGATATTCATTTACTTAAAGACAAATGTTTGTTCTTGTCTGGATGATATGTTCGGCTGTGTACGTATCTTTAGGCCCACGACACAGGGATTTTTTTGCGTAGGCCATTGAGTGGATATATCTTTTAGAAAACAAAAGGTCCTCTTGTAATGAGTTGTAACGAATGAGTTTCAAGCCCTAATCTACCACAAGATTCCAGTGCGATTTGATAAATGTTTATTAGTATTTAACGCTTGTGTATGTACCTGGGTTTCCTCACCAGTCAAGTCACTGATAATTGAAAGAATCGTACATAAGTAGACATAAGTAAGCACTTACTGACATACCTTACAAATATTAATCGAGAATTGGGCCCATCCTGGCGATGGCCACTCGGGTAATGATTTATGATGTTTTAATATGATTTAATTTATTTATGATAGTTGGAAAAAACTCATTAATACCCATAGAAAGTCATTAAGAAATCTGCCAACATTTACCACTCTAGCAAATACACCTACATAGACCAATAACAGCAATATGCAGGAATTCTTAGATTATGTTGCCATATTATGCTATGACTATGACTTACCTAACGGCTTCGTACCACAACGTTAGGTGGCCAGAGTTACAACCTCTGACTGTATAGTGGACGCGGCGGCCACGATTTGCAATCGCTGGCTAATGTCCGCTTATTACATGCACTCTCATTGTACGCTAGAACTCACTGGACACAGCGACTAGCCTGCTCGCGGTCTACAGCCAAATGTGACAGGTCTCTTACTTTACGATAGGTCCCATAGATATTTAATTATGTTAACAGTGTCATTTTGGCACAAGTAAAATGTCTCTCTGAAAATGCACTGAAATCAAAATGTCAGTTGAATATAAATTTACCGTTTTCAATTCAAATTAACATAATCGTTTCAATATCGCTATTGTGTTCTTATAACCTAATTTTCAGAAAATTACCTAATTACCTATAGTTCTTGAAGCTACCTAGTTACAAAGAGGTAAGCATAATTTGGATTTATTAATTTCCGCGTACATTGTGCAACATTTACTTGCGAAGGACGCAACTAATGACGTCATGCAGGTGCCAGGCGGGGATGTGCACGGATGCCTCGATGATAACCAGAAAATGTAGGTTAAATTAAAGTAGGTTATTGCACTACAGGTTTATATTTAGTCAGACAGTCCGTCGTCGTCCTGCGAACTGTGCACACGTCATGACATAAGCTCTAAAAATGACGGTCTGCTTTTACCAGCTGATTTGTTGCAGGATTGTGGAGAACAGTAACCGAGACTCATGGCTGTAACGATGGAGCTAGAGGAGAGCGCGTCAGACTCGAAGTTGCATAAAGACAGTACTTACAAGAAGGAGCTGCGGCCGTCGAGTGCTGTCTCGTTCTCCAAATCTGACCATGGACCAGGTCTGCCTGCGTTTTAGAACCTGTCTATTCTCGCATATGAAGACCTTATTTGTATTTTAACAGTTATGTTATTGGAATTTTACCCAAATCCAGACTTAATTACAAATACTTTTTATTAATAGCAGCCTTGTTTTATAATATTGCATTTTAAATTTATAGGTATTAAAATATTTTAAATATCTTTAAACACTTGGAAGCACTATTTCCATCTAATTTTAGTATTTGTTAAAATGGTCATAAATAATTATAAAACAAAGTGTCTGAAAATAAAGAAATAAGTCACAAAGTGATAATTTGTGACCCCAAAATTAACTGATTTTTTTTATGTTAGATAGGTATCTACCTAACTTAAAAAAATTCTGACGATATCTGTTTAAAAAAAGGAAGGAATTCACTGAAGTTCATCATGCTATTATTTTGGTATTCATCTGTGGAGATTACTCGGCGATTAATTTAGATTATTTTTTAGAAACGTCAAATTCGACGGAACAACTTAAGCAGTTCAAGAACTGGGTGAGCAACGACAGATGGACAGAGCTCAAGAAAATTGCCGACAGCGCCATGAAAGACCGGAAGGTGTTCATGATCAAAGGCGGGGGCTTCCCAGCTGTGCGTAGAGCACTTATCGAAAGAGGATGGATCGAAAAATACGAAACTCATAAGGTAAAGCCGCACGTCCGTCTGCCACCTCTTCTATTAAAAAAGTGACTTTTCGATCGATCTTATAATGAGAAGAAGAGATCGCCAATTGATTTTAAATCAAAATTGGCGATAATAAAAATAAGATCTTCTATACTGGTAGATCTTATTTTTATTTAACGACTGTTTAACCCAGTCTCTAGTGCCTTTGTTTGCTTTGTGGATTTCCATTTGAATAAACATATGTTATTGTTTGAAGATACGTTTCTCTGGACCTGCGCACGATACAAGGAATTGTGATATTAACCTGTTAATCTTGTTCTAAATAGATTTAGTAAAATATTCTTAAAAACAAAAATAGCATACTTTCCAAAAACTCCATTATTGCCATTGCATATACCTGTGCCAGTATCAACAAGGCTATAACAGCGGCACCAACATAATAATTATGAGAGTGCATTAATTAGGTCATGAATTACAATCCCCGTACCACTGAGTTTCCACTTAGGTATCTACGGGTTTTTCAATTGTTAATAGTTCGATGACCCGAAACTCGTGTAAGAAAGCCTATGCCATGCAATCTGGATTTTTATTATAATGCAAGTACTTAATTATTGTTTATAACGGTCTGTCGTTTTACAAACTATAAGTAAATGAATGATTTTTTCTATCTCTGCTTTGATCCAATAACTACGGATTCAATTTTATTGCAATGTTCAATATACTCAAATTATCATAGTTTTTATCACGATAATAATATCTTCGAAAATGAGAACTTTGTAAGAGAAGTTCATAAAAATTATCAACTTCTGATGAAAATTGAATTTTTTAAGCAAACAAAGCCGCGGGCAACATTTAACGTCTACAATTTTTTTATGACACTGTATCTATAAAATTGGACTGGATAACTTTCAAGGTTCGTCATCCGCCTCTAAATTTGGACCCAAAAAAGGCCACTGGTAAAGAGCTTTCCAAAGTTGAAAGGATGATCCTATACAAATTCATGGAGCACCATTCAGTTGACTTCCTATGGACTACAAAGAGGGATAAATATGACTGGTTACTTAGCAACAAGGAAGTAATCATTAGCAGGTATTTGAAAACGCGTACCTGAACACGTAATGGCACCATTTGTCTTTATTTACTTTTAACTATAATATACATGTTTACATGTTCTATATACATGTTTTATTTTTCTTAAAGGTTTTGCAGATCAATATTCACTACCAAAGAAGGTTTGACGGCTTCCTTGACTCAAATGCACTGGTACACGGAACCAGGGTTAGCATTAACAAAATTCCCACGTTGTTACAACATTCACAATTCGGACAGTCTCGAAGAGTTCATAGACGATTTTAGAATAACTGCTTGCATTAGTATACTTAAATGGTTGTCGAAGTCATTGCAGGTCCATGGAGAACAAAATCTCCTATCGCCCAATGGAAAAGTTCCGTTTTCCTCGATTGAATTTGCTATAAGTAGATTGAATGAATATGTATCGTTTTTCACACATAAAGATATTGATGAAACGGAAGATCAGGTTCAGCACATATGGGAACACGAATGGGATCAGTTCCTTACACACCATTATCTCTTAATACATGAAAATGCAAAGTTTTTCGAAGACAAAAGTAACTGCATAAGGTAGGATTATTGTTGTATTATATTATGAGTAAATATTATTGTGATAATAAAACGGTAATTGTATCACAATTTACCGATTGCGTGATTTAAAACAATTAATTACTCATCCGACAATCAATATTGTGTAAACGAAATGATAATGCGTATTCAATAAATACCTACGTAATGGCTTGTTTCGTTGAACCTCTGTCATTTAATTTGGGTTTTGGTCAAAACGGAAATCACATTACTGAAGCTCCGGTGCCTCGTTCATTCGGCCATCAATCCGTCAGTTAGTCCCTCGTTGAGATAAGTCATAAACTACTGAAATTATTCATATGAAATTTGGAAATCATTTATGTAAAATTCACTAGCCTCTCCGGGAAAAAAATAATTTGAAATAATTTTAGTGTCATTATTATTTTAAATTTTCCAATGGACTTGGTACCAAACCAAAATTAAAGAATATATTTTTCTACATACACTAGTGTAGGGAGTATTAAAAAATGTGTCATAATTAGGGGATGTCAAAATTGAAGCCCTGTTAAAGTATAAAAAAATACTCAGAGGTGGAAAGTGGTGAAAACTGCTAATTTTGAGAAGCCACTTGTTCAGCCTTCTTAGGCGAGAATCTAAGACCGTCGAGAGCGACAGACCACAACACCAACAAGTGAAGTGTCTGAGAGGGCACTTCACTTTTTAGTATTGTTACCAGCGGGTGACATAGAACTTATTTTAAACCATATTTGTTTTAATGGTGATAGTAAGTGGCGATAGTAAGTTTTAATGGCGATAGTACCTACCCATAGGCGATATAATTTGTTATTATGATGATTAATTAAATAATTAGCCATGTTGTCCTAGTACTGTAATTAGATTCTTGGCCTCACAAACATGTAGGTACCTATTTAAATTCATGTTGTTCGAAATCTTAATAGTCTGTGTTCGTATTCATGTCCCTGTACGATATGAATATTAGTGGGAATATTTCTTAATAAATGAAGTTCATATGAATTCCAATTATTTAATATTAAGTTATTCATTTCTTTTTCAGACAGTTAGAAAGAAGGTCAGCGAAAATCCTAGCAACAATGTCAAAATTTTGGCCTCAAATAGACATAGATGGTGTTTTTAATATATGGATTGTGAAACCAGGGAATAAATGTCGTGGGCGAGGCATTCAGCTTATGAATAATATAAAGGATATTATAGGCCTCCTAAACATACAATCCGCTCAGAAAACAAGATACGTCGTACAAAAATACATCGGTATTGATCGTAAAGATAGCTGCTGGAGAACATTTAATTTTTAGTTTACGTTTTATTTTTCTTAATATCTTCTTCATCATGACTTAAAAGTTGTGAATTATATGGACACAATCTTTGCTTTTTTCAGAAAATCCTTTGGTTATATACAACACAAAGTTCGACATAAGACAATGGTTTCTTATTACAAACTGTCAACCCCTAACTATTTGGGTTTACAAGTGAGCGCTTTAACTTTAGATAATTAATAAAATTAATTAATTATTCATAATTAATAAAAATTGGATAATGATCCAATTTGTTTTTTTACAAAAAAATGTATATTTAATACTTTCTTACAGGGATAGTTATCTAAGATTTAGTTCGCAAATATTTAGTTTGTCAAATTATCACGAATCTGTTCATCTTACGAATAATGCAGTTCAAACAAAATACAAAAATACTGGCGAACGAGACAAAGCGTTGCCCGATGAAAATATGTGGGACTGTCATACGTTTAAAACTTATCTTAAGTAAGTACATATCTGAAAACTTGATCATTCAGTAGAAATATTACATAACAATAATATATTTGTCCTTGAAGACAGATAGGGAAGTATGAAATGTGGGAATCAAAAATCTACCCCGGAATTAAACAATGCTTGATTGGAGCAATGCTAGCTTGCCAAGAGACTATGGATAAAAGACAAAATAGTTTTGAATTGTACGGAGCTGACTTCATGTTGACAGAAGACTTCACACCATGGCTCATTGAGATCAACTCTAGTCCTGATTTAGCACCTACGACATCAGTCACGGCTAGGTTATGCCCTCAGTGTCTAGAAGATGTCATCAAAGGTAACATTGATTCTAACCCATGTTTATATTTCGCAACCCCTCCAAATTTATTAACGGATTTTAATTTTATTTTACAGTTGTCGTTGATCGACGACTTAACCCCGATGCTGATACTGGAACGTTCGAAATGGTGTACAAGCAAAGTATTCCTAAAGCTCCTGCTTATTTTGGACTATCATTATGCATTAACGGGAAAAGACTTTATAAGAAAACAAGGGAGCGACGGCACGAACCGAGAAGTGTGACTCCGGTGGCACCACGAGTTCCATCTGGCGACAATATACCTGACCAAGATCAACCAGTGCCACCTGAGTACAACGGACCCATCATTACAGATTTCCTTACTTGGTTAAATCCTTACGATGCATTACCAGTTAACAAAGATGGTATTTTGTTAGGCCCAAAGGAATCTTTTACGGTACGACAAGCGATTACGCTAGTGAAATCCGATATTGCCCTGAAAAGCGGTTCGAAAAAACGTAAATCATCCGCGCTCTCTTCTAGGACTCATCGAGGAAGACGAGACAAAGACGCCGAATCTAAACGTCGCGTCGTGCCCCATTCATGTTGTAGAGCTGAAGACAGCCAAACCGGTAAACAGGTCGGTCGATACCGGACAGAATCGGCAAGTAAAGTGGAGAAGCCCAAGATTGATAGGTCAGTTGGCAACAAAAGATGCTACATAGATCCCATTGAATGGGAACGGGAAACTGCAAGTATCCTGCGTTCAACAATTTCCATTAACAGCAAAATTGCTAGTAAATCTGACACTTTTATACCTATACCTATACGACAAACTAAATCTGGTGTATTTAGTTCAAAGCCGCTGCTAGCACCGCTCAGTTCGCGAAATTGTATCGATGATACAGATTCAATGAACAAGTTGAGCGCTATCGGTAGGAACATTTGTAAGCTACGAGATGAAAGCAGAACCAAACAAAAAGCTCTTCAATTTTCTGAAAATTGCACATCTATTTATGCACCTTATCGGGTTGACATCACGCCCTTAAATGATGAACCAAAGAGCTCATTTATGGCTAGGAAAAATTAACTGTCCCAACTAAAGGTGTTCAAAATTCTCTTGTAACAAGTGTTCTTAACTTTAAATATACATACCTAGTTATTATTAAAAAAAAATATTCAGATTTCACTAACTTATTATGTACATTTTCGATGTTGAAAAATTTAAAATAGGTATATTTTCTTGCTATTGTTGGCGCTTTCAAATTCTATCGTATGAAATAAATTATTCAATAAAATTGTGCTTTCACTAATTTTATTTCACGTCACAGGTCCCTGATTCCCCTAATATACAATCTACGAATCAAGATTAAGAATCCTCAAGAAAGTACAGACAGTACTGGCAATAAAAAAACTATTTGAAAGCGATTTGTGACATTGGTATAATGTCAAAAGATATTGTCAATTTTTTGTGCCATATAAAATGTAATAAAAATTATATAATATTTTTGCTTAATCAAAAGAAAAATTAAAAAATGTTTTCAGTGATTGCAAAGGTGAGTATTATTTTAGCGATATCCATTACAGTTCAAATTTAAGTAGTTACTTTGCCTATTAATACAAATAATTAATCAGCAAGCATTATAGTAGGCCTATAAAACGTTTTTTTATTTGAAACTGATTAATTTTTAATAAAAATAAAAAGTTTACCGATAGAAATTTTACATATTGCACCAACTATTACTATACAAAATAAAACTGATAAATATCGACTTTGTATCGACCAATGACCTACCTTTGCCAGCGATATGGTATGGTTCCGAAGGCGCCAACAGCGACAGCAACAGGCGGCAGCTAGGAGTTGTCGGTCGACTCAACGACACGTAGCTCCATGGAGTGTCGCGAGTGACTTTTCTCTACATTTGCACATGTGTCGCTGTCGTCAGTCAGTGTCGCCTGTTGCTGTCGCCGTCTTCGGAATTATATCTATAAGGTTACATCGGACAAAAGCTAGATAACGTTAATTTATCGGGGAGAGATTTTAATATTAGTATGAAACAAGTAAAAGTGCAAATTATCCAAACCGCTGATTTGGTAAGAGAATTCGAAACAGAGGCTTAAGAACCTTCCACCGTGCGACATCACCGTGCCGACTTTAGAATAGCACCGTCATTCTCTTCCCCTGGGTGTCGTAAAAGGCGGTTAAATAAAACCGCTACCACAAGCCCTTAGAAACTACATACAACACCTCTAAAAGAGAGGACTCCCCAAACCGCTTGGCCACGCATGCTCCTCGTGTACACTGTCTTGTGCATCTCTCACGGGACGAAAAAAGTGGCTACGGTAATGGTTACGGTAAAGTTGACTTTATTTGAAATTGATACGTTCTGTGGCTTCAACAACTGTAGAAGAAAATAAACCAATACTGAAGACTTTTTAGATGCATTAGTTTAGCTAGATTATTTATCAGAGTTTATTGAGGTGGGCGATTTATTGCTATCTCTGTCACTCATGAGTGAATATAATTATCGCTCGTAGTGAATATTGATATATATGTATATAGTAGAGCTAGTTTATCGTAACTGACCGCGTTTAGTTTAAACGTAGTTAAGTTCGCGATGGACATTGGGCTTGAAGAATATAATGGACCATTTACACGAGCCCAATTGTTAAGACAATCAACTAAGCCAAGCCAATATTGACATTATTGGATTGGCTTGTAATAGTCTCGTGTGAACCTGAAACATGAGTTCTTAACTAGTAAGCCAATCCATTGGACGTTTACCGAACCTACGTGTTCGTTTTATTCTTCATGATCTGCTTATAATTCTCTAGTAAGATTTGATTGACCCAGTGTAGATCTTCTAGCTATCCACGTTATAGTCCACATCTTCTTTTTAAAGTTAATTCTTCCTCTATTACGTTGAGGATTTGCATTTACATTAAAATTAAGCCATTTTTTAAATTAGCTCTAGACATTTTAGGTACGTCTATCCATTTTGCTAAAAGCGATTGTAGCGTCCGTATACAACCCTTGTGTTTGTGAATACTGGCCTACGTGTAAACGAAAACTTGCATCTTTCGTTGGATTGTCTTCAATTTTAGTATGTCTTTGGCTTAGTCAATTGTCTTAAAAATCGGGTCTCGCGTAAATGGTCCATAAGAATGTTGATAGCCTAGGAGTGTCTAATCTAGACTAATGTCGAACTTGGGATCGTGAGTTCAAACACCGGCAGCCCATAATACTGAGTTTCTATTTAAAGTTCACCAATCCGTACTGGGACTCAAAACCTTGGAATTTCAAGGGGAGGTCTATTTCATGCAGTGAGTCGTTATAGGCTGATATCAAATATTAAGTTTTCCTAAAAAACGAATTGCCTAATTTTTTCTAAATCTATTTTGCCTATTCTTAATTATTTCTATCATACTATCAGGATTTGTAAGATATATTTTTAGAATTTTCTGATTAATACTCTGAAATGATTATTATAACTTGCTACTGGGGTGCCATCAGTCATCAACTCATCACACATAGAATCGTTTTTAGTTATATTCGTTATTCTTATCATCACTTCCCGTTTAAAGACTTACCATAGAATGGAATAAATATATAAACTGAGTTTATTTTTCATTAATTTTGTATAATATTTATCTTTTATTTTATAGACAACCTATTATAAAAAGCAAAATGCCTCTCAAAAAGAAGAGAATTCATAAAAGAAAAAAGGTAAAAAGGATGTAATACTCAATCTGTAATATTTGCATAAACCAGCATGATTTGTTATTCCATCCATTCATTATTCTGTGTAATGTTCGTTGAAATCTTGATTTATAACACAGAAAAAAGCCAAATCCTTTTCAAGCCCTCAGCAAAAATGGAAACTTGGAGCTTCCTCTACGGCTACCAAAACAAAAACCTGTATTCACGGCAAAGTACTAATATTATTTATTTATTGTTAAAATACTTATTTCCTTTAGTACATAATTTTAGTAAAAAAATGACGATTTACAGAAAAGAAACTACAACAAAGGTGAGGTGCGAAGAATCATGTCACCCTACAACAATCTCATTCACAAGACGCGAATAGACAACGAAAATAAAAAAAGCGAAATGTTCCACCAAGAGCTTTACAAGTCCTCTGGGCTTTCTTCTAAAGAGAGAAATTACATTGTATGCAGTTGTCAAAGGAGATCCTCAAGATACATAAATCTTAAACGTATGGCGACAGACGCTATAAGAGAAGGAAAAATATTTTCAGTGTATGGCTGCTGCAAGGCTGTAAGAACCGCTTTAGTCGAAAGGGGTTGGGTTGAAAAAATCCCCCCACATAAAATGAATCTAAGAAAAATAAGAAACGGAGCTTATTCAACTACAGCTCAAACTGATAGTGAGCTTGAAAGATTATTATTATCGAATTTAGTTGAAAAGTGTTATCCCAATTTTATATGGCTCACTCAGGAAGAATTTCTTAGAAACACAATTATAGATATGGCACAAGATGGCAATGCAATGATAAATAGATTAAAATTAGATGCCACGTGGACAACAAAACAAGGTTTATGCTGCTCCATGAAAAGAAATTATTGGTTTCATATCGAGGATATTGCTGAAGTAATTGCCCCCAGAACCTACAACACCTATGATTCGGGAGAAATAGAAGGATTTATAAATGACTTTAAAATGACCGCTTGTACAAATCTCTTAAAGTGGATCTTCTCCATGGTCGCTAACGACAAACATGTGTTCGTGGAGACAGGTACCATTCCTATGAAAGTACTTGTGTTTGCATTGAATAGATGCAAGGAATATCTGTATAAGAAACACAATAACGACATAGATCGTTCGATGGGCAACGTTAGCGCTGGGCAATGGAATACTTTTTTAAAAAAATATTATCGCATCATTGCCGAAGACGACATATTTGAAGCCGATAAAGAAAACAAGCTTCCCCTTTATTTGCATTACGCAAAATTTTTGTTGAAAGAGATTTACAAATATCGACCTCAGTTGAATTGCGAAGGTTGTCACGATATATGGATAATAAAACCTGCGCATTGCTCAAGAGGTAGAGGTATAAGGTTGGCTTCCAAATTAGGAGTCATCACGAAATTGGTAACAAAAGCGAACGCCAAATACGTAATTCAGAAATACATAGGTTAGTCTGACGATCATTATTTTATGTTGTGATTAGCTAAACAGGGACTCTTTTAACAAAACTATTCTTCTTCTAGAAGAACCATTGTTGATATATGAAACGAAGTTCGACATAAGACAGTATTACTTCGTGACTAGTACTTATCCACTAGTCATATGGATGTACAAGGACTGTTATTTAAAATTTAGTTCACAAAAATACAATCTCAAGAAGTATGATGAATCAATACACTTAACTAATAACGCAGTTCAGAGGAAGTACAAGAATTGCACAGAGCGACATTCAGAACTCCCTCAGCAAAATATGTGGGATCTAGATACGTACAAAGAGCATTTAAGCAGAATTGGAAAGTATAAAGTATGGGATAATATAATTTATCCTGGCATGAAGAAATCTGTTATCGGTATTATGCTTACAAGTCAAGATTCCTTGTCAATTAGCAAAAACTGTTTCGAGTTGTATGGCTGCGACTTCTTATTGGACAAAGAATACAAACCTTGGTTAATTGAAATCAACTCATGTCCAGATCTTAAACATACCACACAAGTTACAGCAAAGATATGCCCTGAAGTTACAGCTGATATCATTAAGGGTAAGATCGATAAGTGACTACCTTTTTATATTATTAAAGTTTTCGGCAAGAAAACGGCAACAGCGGCGAAAAACCACAATGCTTCGAAAATTATAAAATCCAAACAAACATTTTTTTTATATTTCAACTGGTTAAACCGGTTCTCTATTCTATCTGTTTGTATCGATATCAGCCTATACGTGGATGACTAGGTAAATTTTGAGATACAAAAACATATTTGGGTTACAACATAATTTTTTATTACAATTTCTCAAAATACTCTTCTAAACAGCGATTCATTCGTCTAAACCAAGATTTAAAGCACTGGCGATACTTTTATTTAGTGAGGTCCTCAGCAGCTGCTATAAAAGCATTCCGAGCGTCCTCAAGGCCGTCAAAAAGAATGCCACGGAGTGACGGAGTCCAAGCTTCACTTTTGGAAAGAAAATGAAGTCGCATGGAGATAAATCAGGGCTATATGGAGGGTGGCTCAATACTTGGACCTCTGTGGTTTTCAAAAACTCTTTGGTATGTTTTTCTTTGTGAGATGAATGTTTTTCTTGTTTCTTTGTCGGTGCAATTGAGAAAATCTGAATTTGCGAAATTTGAGAAAACTTGTTTTAGGACGTTTTTGATTTAACACATAGAATACAGTTAATAAACACACTTCACTGTACCATCGCTAAATGGCCACTCGCAGCGAAGAATGTTGCCATAATTTTTTTGCCTACACTGCGCTCACATTTAATTTTGACCTTCCTAGGAGGCTCTTCGTCTGGAAACACCTAAACCACTGATTTCTCCTTAGTTAGTGGGTCATACTGATAGATACAACTCTCATTTCTAGTCATAATATTAAATATATTCCGTCCCTCTCCATTTTCCAATTTAACAATCATTTTCCTGCACCTGCACCTCCACCTGCACCGTGTCACGCGAGCTTGTTTTTGTTCAGCAATCAAACAATGAGGAACCCAACGCGAACAAAGCTTTTAGACTTGAAAGTGATGGTGTAAAACTTTAGGAATGACCGGCGATGAAATCTTAAGAGTCACCTCTATCTCTTTGTGGGTAGTTTTTTGTAGGTAGATATTCAAAAACTGACTTCAAATTACAATTACGCGAGCTCGAATACATTGATAAAAACATCCATCACAAAAGCTTGGTTCTGAGTGGCAGACGCCACTTTGTTGGATATAAAATTTTTCAAAGATTGTGTGCTTTTTAGTAAGAGTATTATTTTCATGTATAATTTATTATTTTATCGAGAAATGAAAAATAGAATTCACATTGACCATCACTAATAAAAACAGAAAAAAATATAGATATACCTACAAAAGTATGTCTATGATTTTTAGGTAGGTAAGTAGTTACCCACTTACCCACTTACCCAGGCAGTCAACGCGGGCCCAGTGTGAATTGGTTGATACACAGGCTCCAGATTTTTTTTAAATTGTCGAACATGTTTATTTTTTCACGATGTTTTCTTTACCGCCGAACTAGTGATAATTTATAAAATCCATACTTAAGTAGAAAATCAATAGTACCTACGTTTCGAGGATTTGAATTCACCAATGAGTCGAGAATGGAAACTCAAGACTATACCGCTCTACACATAATCATTACATAATTTAATATATTATAAATATGTTTCTACTACAGTAGTCCTCGATTACGCTGCTGACCCAAGAGCTCCTACCGGAAAATTTGAATGCATTTATCGACAGACTATGACAGTACCACGGTACAATCTAACAACAGATTTGGTAGTGCGAGGCTATGCGCTTCCTAACGATTATTTTTACAGAGGCAATATTGAATTAAATGAATGTCTCGAGAATTCCCAACCAGACATTAAAGCAGAACTGAATAAAATAAAAGAGTTGTATGATACAGACATAATGGTAGAACCCGAAGAAGACTGTGATGTACAGGATGCCAACAAAAATAACACTGACAATAAAGAAACAAAAGATGAATTGGATGAAGCCGCAACTATTATTACAGAACAATTAGATAGAATACTTGAAAAGGTTGATTCAGAACACAATTTTCGCTCGTACCTGTCTCGTAAACAAATTTCCCTTTCAAAAAATAGATTAACAGAAAATATTCATAGTGTTAAAAGTGTAACAGAAATTAACATATTGCTGAAGAAATCAATTACTCGATATAAATCAACCGAACATGATAGCTTGAAATATCGATATAATTTCAGTGCATTAGATGGTGGTCTATTAACCAAAACAAGTTACATAGATATTGACCCAATAGATCTTGATCCTATAGAAAAAATATTTTATGACTTATCTTTAAAAATTTTAGAGGAAAAATCTACCTTACGTGAAATTTATACTCCTAAACCTACATTCATTACATCTACTAATGTACAAAATAATGTTGTATGTGCAACTAGGAATGTACTTAATTTTATAAAGCAAAAACAGCACGAATATCGTCAATAAATTATACTGACCGTAAGTTATGATTATTAAAAATTATTAATAGAAATGTTTTCACTGACGAGACATGGCCAACACTGTGTACCTATATAAAGAAGAACCTTGTCATATTACTTTCTGAATTTATTCAATCATGCCATGCTTTTTTACTTTGTTATATTTTTTGTAATGCAATTTTCGATGAAAATAATCTTATAAAAGTTTCTGTATAAATTAACGAGCTCTTTTAATTACGTTATGTTCGTCTATCCATCCATTCAGCCGTCTGTCATAGGCTAAATCGTTCCGATTTTGATGCCGATCTTTGATGTGTTTGTTCATCAAATCATATCAAAATTTGCGACTATATCAGGCTTTCTAAAACTACACACACACCATTTTATTTTGGAACTTGAATGCGGACGGCCCGAGCGATGCTGCACCCTACAGTGAACTCGTGAACTGGGCTCGTCTATACCGGCCGAGCTACACTACTACTTAATACTTATATACTAACTAACGTCAAAGGCGGTGACTTCACTACAGCGACTAATCAGCAGAGGTCGGAATTAGGTAGTGTGATTTATGTACTTACAATGAACAAACATTAACCTACAATTTTATATAATCTACCATCGGATTTTTAATATGCTTTAAACTGAAACCCGAGATTTGAGGAATATCCATATTATTATTTTGCTCTATGATATCATTGCAGTAAATAAATCACACTACCTAATTCCTACCTCTGCTAATCAGTCTCCACAAATATATCCACTGAAAATAGACGTCGAATCTTATTGGTTACCACCCTTATTGATAATTTATATTTCATTACAAAATCTCGATTCGCTATAACTCTTATCTCCTTCATTTTTTCAATAAATTCAAATATTGTAAATAAATCATTCTTCCCGGTACGTTGTCTCCATTCAAGGAAATATTAAATTATCCACCCCAACATTTGTTGGCCCTATGGCCTTATGGTAAATATTTATGGTGAGTTCAGCAGGCAGTTCATTCCACTACTATCGAGTACGAGTTCGCGATAGAAAGTGTCCTGACGACGACCGCACTGTGCGCAGCGACTATTTGTCAATATAAAAAATATATGACCTGCCTATTGCCACTACGGTTTATAGCTAAAAAAATTCATTAAAACCGACGAACGGTCCGGGCGGCGGCGGTGACTGAAACAAGAAGTCGCTGTAGTGTAATAAAACGTGCATTGGTTATATAAAAAACTTTTTAAACGGCAATACCTAACCGAATGCACTAGATACGTGTATCTTTATGAAAATTTTAAGTTATAATAAATTTACCGATCTATTCGTAAATAAGTAATGTCTGGTCTCTCTGACAGAGCAGCATGAATGTATTTTCTGTATGAGTGCGACAAAGATGGCAGTTTAGAGCGAGGGAATATTTGAACGCATTCAAAATAAATGTAGAGCTAGTGTTATTTGTTGTTCTTCGGATTTATTTAGTTGTTTTGTTTGACGTGTTAATTGATAATTTACTAGTTTAAATATTTTAATTGCTAGTTTAATCAGTTTAACGAAAACTCAAGAAGAATATATCTACAATCCGTGGGTCAAAACCAGTTACATCTCTTTTTATAATCTAGGAAAATAATATCTATGCAAAAACAAAATATACTATTGGCAAACGTAACATATTTAGTATTTTTGGCAAATGCTATCTTTTTAATTTCCATAGTCAATAATTTTCTGAGAGTCTGATTCCAACACTGGGTGTAACCGTGTTATGTCAAATCCAAATTGTCAATGGTGTCATTGTTGTATGATCCGTATGTACTGAATTTGTTATAGTTATTTGTTCATTGTTTACAATTTTCACACATTTCCCTCATGGGACGATCAAGATCAAGGACTAAATCGCCGCGACGGCATCATAAAAGTAGCAAACACTCGAGGAAGAAGAGCCGATCTAAAGATCGGTCTTCATCACGCAGTAGGAGCTCAAAACATGCCGAAAAATCAAGAGAACGTAGCTCGAAGTCTAGGTAAGCTGCTGACAATCCTTTCTAACAACAAAATATTACGTAATGTGCAATTTCCTGATAAATATACGCTATATTTACAGGAAAAGGTCTCACTCGGTGACCTCATCTACCAGCAGTGACGCCTCGTGCGATGGCAGTAGAAGTCATAGGAAAAAATCTAAAGTACGCAGCAAGATGGATGAAGTTGACCGTCTGGCTGAAATGGAAAGACAAAGACGTGTGAGAGAAGCGGAACAAAAGGTATGTATATTCCTAAAACATAACCACATTGCTGAACATCTGGATCCAAAGTTAAGTTGCCTTATTAGAGTTTAATTAAATCACTGTAAATCAATAAACAGTTAAAATTAATTAATCAAACTATTAAGTTTGATGATCATTAGAAAATCAAACAGTGGGAACTCAATTCAAATTATGAATAAAATATAATTTGTTTACATGTTTACCAGTTAGTAAAGTTTTGAGTGGGAAAATACTTTTTGAAAAAATTTAAATAATGTATTGGAGACAAGTGGCAGAGCTTAGTGCCAGAATTAATCGGAAGTCTTTTATTAAACTTAAATCTAAATAGAAAAGTAATTTCTTATTGCTACATCCTAAATGCTGACTTAGCGCTATGTTTCGTGAACTGGGTTTGAACGCCCACCCGGTTCTGCTGACCCAGCTATCAACAGTACCTGAGGATTGAATCTGAGGATTTCACCATAGTTTCCCAAACACTATGAAAATTAAAATTATAAAAAGGACAAACATGACATATTATTGTAGCTAGACTAACACTGTGTATTTGTACAATTTTGGAATCTGTATTCCCACTTTCACTGCTTTTTAACACACAATGTAGATATTTTATGTCCTTCATGTTGATCCCTTTCAGGCTCCTTAAAGCTAGGGTTACTGAACTGCGGGGTAGACGGGTGAATTAGAGTGTAGTGGCTAATTTGGGAGACCATCCGTCAACCATGAATATTAAGGTTATTGATATTGGTGTGACAAGTGTAATCTATGGATGGATATATGTGCCATCCATAGCACATATATGGATGTTTTGACGAGTTACAATTTCCGTTTTCAGTCCTAAATGCAGTTTTTGGTCGGCCTTTGTCTTCTATTTCTACCTGGTGGCCCGCAAGGTCAAGAGTAGAAAAGTATCTACTTTTGCCTAGTTTGTCGAAGAGGTATGTTATGTTGGGTAAGGGGTACTTGCCGTCTATTGTAATTTCATTTAGTCACGTCGGTAATTGATAACCATCTCATATTTTGTTTCCCCAGAGCCATCACCTTTCTTAGGCACAAGGTGCACGGGTGCACTCTAAGGTGAATGTGACTCTTGCATCACGTTATCCTTGAGTAGTTTTTCAACCTGGTTTTTAATTTCAGCAGCTTGTACAGATGCTTGTGGATAGGGCTCAACATAAATTGGGTCGTCGTTTGTCGTGCGTATTTGATGTCTTACTCAATTTGGAAATGTTAGTGGCAGTTTTTGTCGCAGTAAAATATGTCCTTGTATTGCGAACAAAGTTTATAAATTGCGTCCCATTCCTCATTATTCATGTGATCGAGTTTTAATTTTGAGAGATGGTCAGAAAGCATTTTGTCTATTTCAATTTCAGTTTGTTTGGTCCTGTAATTTAGTCGCCATGAACTGTTTGAACTGAATGAACTGTTACAAATTTGGTAACAGCAAATGGAATAATTACTGTCAATAGGGATGGATGTCGTTTTTGTCCTATGTGTCTTGTTTTTAAGTCTTATGTCTGCTTCCAATTGCATTAATAAGTCGGTCATACTTCTTGTCCACCTCATAAATGTAGAATTTGTGGTAATCGTTTGACTTGAATGTAGGAAAGAGGGGAATAGTGACAACTTCGTTATGGATGCTGGTGTATGCATGCTAATAACCTGGAAAGGCTCATAATGTTTCGGCGAGCCAAAGTATTCATCGGCATATCTCGGACTAATAAACAATTTTTTACTTCCACTGTCCAACGTGAATTTACCATCTGTTTCCGGAATATAAATATATATATGGCAATTTTAGAATATGGTCTACATTCAGTTCTATTATTTGAAACAAGATTTAAAATTCATTACAAAATTGGATAGATGTAATCTTGTGAATATTTGAATTGGGGACTTATCACCGTCTCTGTTACTCATGCGTTATTGTATTGGCTTGGCACTACTGTGTCAGAGATGTATCAACACAGTATTGCGGTCCTCTTCTAACTTGTGACTTCTATGCTGCAATTTTTCAAAATATGTATCTTCATTTTGATTGTACAGGTTGATTTATGATATCTTAAAATATCTGATTATATATACATAATTATCTAAAAAGATTAAATACTTTATAACAGGTTGTAGAAGAAGAAGCAGCTAAGAGGATAGAGCTTCTAGTAAAGAAGCGTGTTGAGGAGGAGCTGGAGAAACGGAAAGATGAAATTGAACAAGAGGTGGCAAAGCGAGTGGAAGAAGCCAAAAGGAAGATGGAAAAAGAAATGATGGAAGAATTAGAGAGACAACGGGAACAACAGCGCTTAGAGGAGCTTGCTAGACAGGTAATAGCTAACTTCAGCCACCAGTCATGTGTGATAGCAACCGAGTTAGACCTTGCTCTTACACATGACATAATCCATTATGCGAAAGCAATAAACATTGCTCTCGCAGCATAAACACACGAAATATAAATTTCCAATTTTTAATGAATATACCAGAGAAACTAATTAAAGTATTATTTCGATCATATCTGTTAAAGGTCCAGTCAGGTGTAGTTCGAGTGCTTACAAGAACTTTTTTCTTAAATTCTTAACTGTTGTCACTTATTAAGACTGACAGTGTTTGTAACTCAACATGTGTCCACATGCATGTTATTTACACCTGAGAGCAGTATACTTTACTACAAACTGCTGTACTGTAAGTTAGCCTCGATGGCAGCCGGCTAGCATTTTAAAATTGTTCGCTTGACTGTCCTTGGCAGTCACGTAGTGTATAAGTCAGGTCGGAAGACTGATCAAGAGCCAGAAGCCCTAAGAATTTTTTGGAGACGCTGCTTGAGGATCTGCTCGTGAATAATTAAGGTATTTTTTTAATCTATTTTTTGTATAACAACATTTTTCGTTTTCAAATAGGTAATTAGCAATATAATTATTATACTTAGAAACCATGAAATTTTTACTGGTGGTATACCTATGTTACTGTGAAAGCTTAAATAGTGGTAAATGATAGGTAAGTGTAAATCTTAAGGTTTACCAATATGAGTTAGTAAATGTCAGAATAGAAAGAATAAAAACCAGATCTTTCTGCTTTTACTACTTGGTACAATTTAGTATTTACTAATGGCGATTGATAAAGATGTTACAGGGAATAAAACATGGTATAAAATGAAAGTATTTCAAAAAATTTATTCATCACTCAATTCGATATAAAATACACTTAGACGGCAAAAACACAAATATAGAAGTGAATCATAGTACCTAAACGTGCATATGCATCCCAACTTGATTGAATAACAAAACCGACTTGTGATGAGACTAAATAGGAGCAGAGGGTTCTACACGCACGAGAGTACGAAAGCATAAAACATGGAAGTTTTCATCAGTTTCTGTTTTTTTTTTATTTAAAAAACTTTAATGCATATTATCGTACAAAAGGCAGTCGCCTTAATGCATTCACTACCAGCTAACGTTTGGGTTAAACAGACATATACAGTGGGACAGAGTATGTGGCAGACAATGGCAATGTACACGAGGAGGCTTATGTCCAACAGTGGACCATAAAAACGGCGGTTACAGTTATATTTATATTTGTAATAAAACTTAAGATTTATCAGTGAATGCTGGAAAAAGTAAAGGCAACAACTATTTCATAATTTTTCGAGATTTTTAAAATTACAACTAGGTAAATTCTTAGGTTTTACTGGATAATCTTGCGATCTACCATTGTTCGGGCTTTTACAGTAATGTACATTTATGACAATTTTGTACACTATAAGTTGACAAAGATTTTAATGAGGAAATACTGTCAGGTACTCTATTATTATTATTTTGATGTAATGAATGTAAAACTACATTTTAATTGCAAAAGTATCATTGTATGAAATATTTTTTTGATCGACTTTATTTTTAGTCCGTGAAATCAGTTTGATTACTACATTTAATATTCTTAAATAAAGGTTTTGACCTACACATTGCTATTTTATTAACAATTAATTTGATCGTGTTATGTTATAAAAGCTATAAAAAGAATACTTAACTGTTTAATAACTGAATTTGTTAATTATATTTTGTTGTGTAAGTCAGTCTTTAATTAAAGAGGTGTTAAAATTAAGTTTCTGTTAAACAGGAGGAAGAAGCTCGTAAAAGGAAAGAGTTGGAGGAAATCATGGCTGAAAATAACAAAAAAATCGAGGAGGCTCAGCGCAAGTTGGTGAGTATCATTACAATAACTTTCATCTTAATCATTATGAAACTATAATATTTTCTTTTTGCGTAAGGGACTTTCAGTGGAGAGCTTGACGTGCTTTTGTATCATTGGACCAATTGGCGTTTGTATCATTGGGCCAATTGGCGTTTGTGTCGCTGGGACAATTGGCGTTTGTGTCGCTGGGACAATTGGCGCTTGTGTCGCTGGGACAATTGGCGTTTGTATCGCTGGGACAATTGGCGTTTGTGTCGCTGGGACAACTGGCGTTTGTGTCGCTGGGACATTGTAGCTTGTTATCAACCTTTTCATTATGTAACTAGATGACACCAACTGCAAATACAACGTTTTAGGAAAATCTGTTCATTCACCAATTAATATGAATGTTAAATTTACTATAATAGAAGTGCAGTGCATCCGCACCGCACAAAGAAGATAGATATTGCGTACTGTTTGGTCAAAAATGTACGCTGCCAACTCGTAGGCTGTAGAATGAACTACCTTGAGAGGTCTATCCATTACGCTACGACGTGGGGTTCTTCAAAAAAGGTGTGAATAGGTTTCTACAAAGTCGGCAGCACATCTGCATACCCCCTGGTATTGTAAGTATCCACGGGCGGCGGTAACTACTTACTTGCCCATCTACCATAACCGCTTGCCCATTTGCCCCTTTTACTATAAAAAAATACAAACTTTTAAGAACGTATGAATCGCAGTTCGCAGTCGTGCAAACCATGCTGACCATACTCTATGTGAATCATTAGAATTATTATATATTTTCTTTCCAAAGAGGTACGGCCAAAGCCAAATAAATACCAAGGGATTCCTTTAAAATACTTTAAAACTACTTAAGGGATTACTTTAAATTTAAATAATTGAGACAAACTTCCTGACTATGCTGCTTTGTATTTAATATGTCTCCTTTTTGTAAAAGTATCTATGGGTGTGTATGTTGAGTGTTTCGAGACTGGTGTGGAATGTTTTGGGAATTTTGTCTGTAGGAGGATTCTATAATCCTTGTAACTTTTGCGGAATTACCATTTCGTTTATATTTCTACACGTATTCAGATTCTTTATTTGTTAGAGTATGGTTTACAATAGTTGCATTACAATTACCTGAATCCAGACATACTCTACGTCGTCGGCGTGTAAATCCTTATATTGCTACCATGTACCTACATAGTCATAGACGCCACAATAGCGGTAGCTCCCTATAACCTCAAATATTCTCAAGCTAATAAGTATCTAATGATTTTCTAATAAATTTGACAAATTCTTTTTAAAATGGGTTTGTTTTGTTTTGACATTGAAATAATTATTATATCTTAATATTTAAAAAAAATCTATTTTTGGAGTTTGATTAAATTGTTAAAAGGTTAAAGCTGTGACATGAAATTGTGGTATGAATTGTACGTGACCTTAGAACTATATACATACAATTCAAATCAATTAATGTCATTTTGCTCTCCCAGAAAAATGTGAATATCTCGAAAATTGGAAGCCGATATCTCGACTGTTTTTACTTGGACACCCACCCACATATTCTTATGAATAGTTTTGCACTAACCACTGCTTTCAATATAGTGGGGTATGCTGACTGTACAAGCGACATTAGTTTTTTACTTAATGCTTTTGCCTATTTTCCAAAGATTTTGTGCTGTTTAACAAGAGTATTATTTCGTGCATAATTTATTATTTTATCGATAAGTGAAATTTAATAGAACACCACTAATAAAAACTGAAAAAATATTGCTACGTGACAGATGGCGTAACATGGTTGAGTCTTATTGTAAATTAATAAGATTAAATAAAAGTCAACTGCTACTGTATTAGTGTTGCATATTCATTTAAAAGTTGCGAAATAGTATTTTTAGCTGATACTCGTATGTTTCATTGAAGTGTCCTTGCATAACGAGAAGGAGAGGAAATAGCTGTAAAACATGAGTATAGAAGATGTCGACAGAAATATAATTCAATATGTATTTCAAATTTCGATATCATAAGTACGACAACACTATTGCATAGAAGAATATTAGAGAGCCCTAGAGAGCTTACTTAGATACCATATCTATGTATTTTCATATTGATCCCCCTAACCCTGTGAAACTACACCACCTCGTGAAGGAGTGAACGCGCCAACCCGCTTACCCATCGTGACGTTTTAAGACCATACATCCCTCATGCACAAGATAATGTGTACGAGGAGGCCCGTGTACAGCAGTGGATGCTAAAAGAACTGGTTACAGTTACAGCCATTACAGCAAGGAGCGAAAAGAAACATAACGCCTAATTTTCATGTTGCAAACATTAATTCAAATCATATTGATTTAATCTTTACTTTTTCAGGCTGAGGAGCGATTGGCGATGATAGAAGAACAAAGAAAAATGGACGAAGAAAGACAGAAGCTGAAGAAAGAGCAAGAAAAAAGAATCAAAGAGGAGCAAAAGAAAATATTAGGGAAGAATAACTCGCGACCAAAACTTTCTTTCTCGTTAAAACAATTATGAGTGTTTTAGTAATATGAGTGTAGTGAAGTGAATGCATTGGAAAAATTAGGATAAAAATAGTTAGTTTGTTAGAGTTAGTAGTTATTTGCAGTTAGATAAAAGCAGGTTGTAATATTTCTGCTAATATAACACTTATGTCCAATGCAATAAAAGATACCATTCTGCCGATAAATTCACTCATTGATGAAGCCTTCAGTACCAGTACGTCTATCAAAATATATTGGAGCATGGAATAAGAACATATAATCGGATTTTTTTTTAGAAAGGATTATATAAACAAACAGTCTACCTGGTGGTAACTGAATACTGTTACTTAAAAATCGGATACTTAGGAAAGAGGTTTGGTAAGAATAAAGAATAGAGAGTATAACAGAACGAGTTTTCGTCATCCAGTTAAACTTAATTCTTCCTTATAGGAACTTTCTGCTTGATGGGATTGAATGGGATAGTTTGAGAAGTAGAAAGTGTAATAGGATGCGAGAGTTCCCCGTTCTGTGGGATGAGATGGGAAATTGGCGCTGGCAAATCTCACTTCACTCCGCTTTATAGTATGAAACGTAAACGCTAACATTCATAGTATAAATGTTAAACATAGGGATGGTGATTCTTTCTAAAAAAAACTGTTTTAAAATCGGATTCTCGATTAAATAGGTGTCTCAATCTCTGATAGGTGACAGGTGGCCTAAATAATAGGTGTCGATCAATCTTTGATTAATCGATTTGTTTGCATTTTTTATTATGCCTGAAAAGCCATAAAAAACTGAAAAATAATATATTGGACAAGGGATAAATTAAAATACAAACATAGAAATCAAATATGTATCTTATTATTGAAAATTTTACTAAAATAGACAGTTTTGAAATTTAACTGAACAAAATACTGAAAGCAAGTGTCCCAAAATACCATATCTACCTTTTGTCCTTGAGAAAATATGGATTCCATTTTTGCGGTTCTAACATCGATTCACCGCGTGAGATCAATCTTAAAATCGATATTCTATCCAAAATAATCGATTTTCCGATTATTTTATTTTATTATTTATTTAAACGCTTCATGGCTATAAAACGTATTAACGTTTCATAGCAGTGTACCGTGATGTGAGGTCTAGGTAACTCGGTCAGTCGTACACTTAGTCGACTGTGGGGTTGATGTATAAATTGGATCATCAAATAGAAAACATCAAAATAAGAAATGTTCTTTGGTAAAAAATTCTGAAACGTCTAGAAACTGACCTAATTAATATTAGAAATTATAACTTTGACCTTGATTATCTCAGTTCCGAGAAGTATTATCAGTTTTTACCTAAGAACACTGTTTAATTTCATGTCTTCTATCGATTTTTTAAGGGTTCACGGCCGCAAAATCGAGACTTTCAAAATGGCGGAAAGTAGGTATGCCACTTAGGTCACATGCCCTTTCTGTGTTGATAAGTATATAATATTATCTTCAATTTAAAAATAACCATTTGTTAACGTATTTTTTGAACTTCAAACCATAACTATCTTATGTCTGACCATGACACAAAAAAAGAAATGTAAATTTTAAAGAATCTTGTTTTTAGCATTCATCATTATTTATATTCATGAAAAATGTACTTGACATTTTTCCTTTTATAAATTAATTCAATTTCTACTGTATTTTATGTGCATGTACAACAGGAATAACTTGATATTTCGAGGTATAAAATGAAGTTCTAGCCCATTGTATCTGTTGTAGCTTTTAATGCTCGATAACTTCAGATTTTTTTTTTGAAACCGAACCTTTTAAACTGTGTCCTTGAAAAACAGTTGATTTTTGACTTATCAACTTACTCCCGCCATACTCTGATATTATTCCATAGTTAAATCATTTTCAGCAATTTTAACGTTTATTATCTACTCGTAGTCCGTTACTTTATTAAACGTGTACAATTTATATATTGTACATACGAAACAACAAGTGAAGCTAAAATATCAATATGTTCATTGTACACTAACAAATTCGATCAACGATTTAAGAATTTTGCATTCTAACATGTTTCGGTTGCGAAACGATAATAGCACAACGTGCTGCGACTCTTACCTCCCTATGGTTAATCGTCCTACATTGTAGCACTAAAATGTATGGGGAATTTACGAATACTTTGTCGGCACGACTTGAGATGTAAAACTTGGAATCTATTTATTTTCTCATTTCAGCTTCAGTACCGAACTTTTGAATAAGGTTGTTTTTACGACCTTATTTTGATTATAAGGTTGTCATACACAAGCAACATTATTAGTTTTTTGTTTAATTAAAAAGCAGTAAATGGACAAAAAGTAAATATATTTGTGTAAAGATAAGTTTAGGTATGTCACTACGCGAGAAACATTTTATATAACTTGTAATAATGTGGTAGATATGTAAGCCGTTATTTAAACTATGCCCTTTGAAATAAAACATGGACGATATTATGTTTACCTCCTACTGGTAATATTCTAATTGATGGAATAGTTGACAAAAGATTACATTAAATACAAACTACATACATACATTTTCCTTTTTCAACAACAGGTTTTTATATATACCTCCTTATTAACTTGAAACTTACTTCACCATTGTTTCTCGAATTCCTAAATAAAAAAAATATAAACTGAATAAAGTATATGAACTGTTTGTTTCATTTCCCTGCGAAGATCCTTTAGGATTAAATAAGTAACATCATACTCAAATTTACTCAATAGACTTGCATTATATGTCATTTGTCCAGAACTGTGTCACTACCTATCAGAGAATACAAACTAAATTTAAATCAAACTGCCAGTTAAAAAGTTATGGGCATTTTTCTAAATATTCTCTAATCAGAAGACTAAATATTGAATAAAGTATGTAAATAAATTTTTTTTATTCATTTTATAGGAGTAAAAAATAATGTATTTTTCTGATCTAAATGTTTGTTTAGGACTTTCCTTTCGTTACATTATAAAATAAGATATTTAATAAAACAAATCTTAACTTCGAACAATTTCAGTGTGGCGTTTGACACCGAAGCCCGTGTTACACATGTTACACAAGGAACTGCACATGTTTTGTCCATTATTTTAAAAACTACAAATCATGCCGATTCTAAAAATCTACAATAAGTACTATGATATAAAATAAATACAAACGTTACTTAATTAAGTTAAATGTCCATAATAAGAGAAAACGTGGAGGTAAGTACAATGTAATATGTTGGATTTATCGAGGTTTATTAATGAAATAAATATGATATAGTATTTTGTATATTTTATTTTTAAAACAGATGTTCAAAATGTCTCCCAAGAGTCCCACCAACTAATACCTACATTTTACCGGTATCGTCTTAAAAAAATCTTATGTAGAGCTATTAGCGCTCTTTGATTGTTTTTAACACTTATTTCTTACAGCAGTTAATTTTTGACATAGCTCTCGTTTAGATCTATTTTCTTTTTCGGAAACCGCTTTTTCAAGTATCTCTTATCCGGTGAACGCGGAGGCTATGCCACTGTGCCTCCCCTACCAATCGATTGGGAATACTTCATTTAAATAATTCGTAACAATTCGAGAAAAATGAGCGGGAGCTCCATCTGTAATCACATCACGCACTTGAGTTAGTGGTGGGTAATCAAGACTTCTCGGAGTGTTTAGCACATTTAATCCTGCTCTGCTTGCGGATCCGACTCCTTTTAGTTACTCCTTAACTCTTGATTCACCTATAGTCGGAATTATAATTCGATTCCACATTTGACATTAGCTACTGTCATTTTGTAAAATAATGATACCACATATAATAGTGTAGTGATGAACACAAAAATCGATAAACAATCGCGATTTATGTTTATGTAATCATAATATTGGTGTGCCAATTAAAGACTAAATTATTGATTTTTATTTAAATAAATACATAATTATTCATAACAATTATTTATTAATTAGTAACCGCTGCTTTATTTTATAAAAAGTTAATATTTTTGTTTTTTTTTATATTAAAAACAAAACTTATAATAAAAGAGCCTAGATAGTTTTCTGTATTGGCAACCCGTGCGCGCTCGTGCAGCTATCGCCATTTTGTTTATCTTGTCATTCGGCTTCATTCTCCTAGTCTGACTGCACGAATATCTCGTTTCATTGCGAATCGATATTTTGTTATTTTGTTGGGTTTTTGTTAAAGTTTTGTTACGTTGTGTTTGTTGTTACGTTTATAGTTTTTTGTGAACTTTGAGTGAATCTATTTGTTTTGGTTTTCCATCAAAATGGATCCTCCGCCAAGTACATCACAAAAAGACGTGGATGTTTTCTTGTCTCCAAGAAAAAAACGTCCACGAAAAGCTTTCACTGTTACTGAAAAAGTAATGATCCGCAACGCATATAAGTACGTGAAAAATGAAACTTCTGCGCAATTGGAGGCCTTTGAAGTTGTGGAAGAAAATGAATGTATGAACAAAGTTGCTCACATATTGGGAATAATCTCACGCTCTGTTTGTAACGTTTTGAAGGAAGTAAATAAAGGTGCGCCGCCAACTCCCCCTAAAAAAACTGGACCAAAGCGAAGTTTCAAAGATAAAATTGATGAATTTACATTCTCCGCAATACGACGAATAGTTCATCAGTTCTTTTACCGAAATGAACCTCCAACCATTGCAAAGGTTAGTCAATCAGTCAGACAGTATTATTTTATACCTACATCTTTTATATATAAGTAATGATTCCAAACTATTATAAAATTTACTATTTCAGATTTTACAAGTGATGAACGATGATCCAGAAATGCCCAAGGTTTCCAAAGACACCCTCAGAAAATTTTTGAAGCATCTTAATTTTAAATTTGTTGCACGGTCACGCAAGAGCACACTTATTGATCGAAATGATATAATAACATGGCGCCAGCGTTACTTGCGATCTATATGTCAGTTTCGACGAGAAGGGAGACATATATATTATCAAGATGAAACTTGGGTTAACGCAGGTAAGGCTAACATTTTGAATTAATATACATTGACATTAAATTTAATGGTAATATTGAATGTTCATGTACTATATATTGTGATTTAAGGTCATACTGTAAAAAAAACTTGGGTGGACAAGCAAGTCACATCATCTCGGCAAGCGTTTTTGGAGGGACTGACCACTGGATTAAAAAACCCATCTGGAAAAGGCAAACGTCTCATAATTAGCCATATAGGTAGTGAAGAAGGCTTCCTGGAAGAGGGGCTCATGATTTTTGAAGCAAAGAAAAATTGTGAAGATTACCATGATGAGATGAATGCAGTTTGTTTTGAGGAGTGGTTCGCTGGAGTCTTACCAAAATTAAGACCAAACTCAATTGTGGTGATGGATAATGCACCTTACCACTCCCGAAAATTGGAAACGGCACCAAAAATGAGCTGGAAAAAAGCTGCCATTCAAGACTGGCTTTTAAATAAAAATATTCATTACGAACCAGATATGGTTAAAGCTACGCTTTTAGAACTGATTCCACATAACGAGTCTTTTAATAAGTACGCTGTAGACGAAATGGCAGCACAACATGGGATCACGGTTTTAAGACTGCCCCCTTACCATTGCGAGCTGAACCCTATCGAATTTATATGGGCTCAGGTAAAGGGGCATGTAGCTCAAAATAATAAAACCTTCAAATTGACAGACTTGAGAAATTTATTTGAGGAAGGCATTCAAAAAATTACGGCCACCGAATGGTCTAAATGCGTATCCCATGTTGTCAAAGAAGAGGAAAAAATGAGTAGGCTAGATATGTTAATTGACAATATCACAGACACATTTATAATAAATGTTACAGAAAGTGACAGCGATAGCGATAGCGATGACGGCGACGATTTATAAAATAAAATATTACCATAATACATCTATTTGTTTTATTTCTCATGTTCCTTCATGATCACATTTATTTATTTATTTATTTCACACACAATTATTAAAGAAAAAACTCAGATCCGTAATAAAATTAATCGTCATAACTAAATTATCCGTTCACAAATATTTAATTTCCTGATATACTTAGTTTACGAGAATAAAATTATAAACGAGAAGAATCGATCCGGAAATATTCCATTTCCGTATCGAATAATTTCGCAACGTTACTATTTAGTACTTGTCATAACGTTGCAACACTGAAATTGTCAAATCTGGAATCGAATTAAAATTCCGACTTTAAGTACTTAATCACCTTCCGAGAGCATTTCATTCCCTTTCCGTAGCGGTTGTTGCATAAGCAAAAAAAAGGTCATGCCATCATTGCATCTCGATTTTGAGCTCCCAACAAGTGCCGATTAATTCCCGGAGTTACCCATCACTAGAATGGCGTACGTTACGACCATTCGGTCTCGCCGGCAGTTCAAACGGATCAATCACTTCTAATGACTATGCCCGCTCACAAATTGACACCGAACTGCTGTTGGAAGCGATCATCTCGAAACCCCCGTCCCCAGAACTCGTTTGACAGCCTGTATGACTATCATTACAATTCATAATCTCCGTAAAACTTTTCATTTTGTGAGCATTTTAATATTTATTGTGTTGTATCAGATTCAGAACATACGTTTTAGAATGTTCAAAACGGACTTTTTGGCGGGAACTCGAGAAACTAATATCAAAACGTTAAACTTTTGGCGGGAATTTGAGAAGTGAAGTTTGATTATTGTAAAAATTGTGTATGAAGCGTTTTGTGGTTTAATAGTGATAGTCTATTAAACTTCAAAATGTTTTTCGTGCGTGCTGTTTGTGATAATTAAATAAAAGCATGGGACTGCGTTTTTCGTATTTTGCAACGAGTCCTATTCTGTCCTCAGTAAAAGACCTACCTCCGCCCGAAACTACTACGACAGAGTCCCTCACCATTCCAAGCCCCTAGTAGTTGCCTGCCTAACCTATGTCCCCGATAGGAATTACCTTCCCGGTTACCGGCGTCGTCCTCTGCGTCTTAGACGACCCCGATGACCTAATTACTGCTGCCAATACGGTTCTTACACTACACTCACAGGCTACCTAAACAAGTCCGGTGACTCTTGAAAGGCCATTAGGGCCACAAGAACTAGACATACACGATGTTGAGGCAATCAAGTTTTTTAGTCGGTAAGAGTCCGACACTACCTGGTACCACCTAGGCTGGCCCAGCCAGACTAGATGGTACCAGGTGTCCTATGCAGGATTTTTCCTGATTGTCTCTCCTAACAAAAAAAAAAAAAAAAACATAGGCTACACATATATACCGTCCCCGCGGCCAGAGACGAGGATGTCCCCCTCGTTACACCGTGAACACACCGGCCTTCAGCCAACTCTTTTTCCATTTATCGGCACGGACGGCACGTCCTGGGCGTTGTTCACCGACTCGCGATCCCGCGGTGCCCTCCCAAGGCGTTTCTTTCGCCGGTCTACCATTTCCCCCACTGCCCGCTCGTTGCTGCACACATTTTTTCTCCTGGCTAAGCGCCTTTTGCGTTCGCCCTAAACCATATATGTTTGGTGAGGCCACTAGGGCCACGAGAATTTAGCCATTCGGAAATAAAAAAAGTGAACCTACTATAGTCTTATTAGGGGACTTCTACCTGACTTACTTCGACAGGACTGGTTAGACATTAAAAGGATACGTTTTAGATTTTGAAATTGTTTATTAATACGAAGAGAACTTTACACTGGCAGAATGTGTTAATTGCATCATTGCCACATGCGAAGAAAATAAACTTGGAGCCCCGTCATAAATGTCAAATAATTTTACTGTCTAAGTGAGCAAGTTCTAATACTTGTAATCCATTGATGAGTAAAAGATAAATCAATTTACGTTAATAGTGTATATAACTTCCCTTTTTAAATTATTATAGATAATGGCTGATTTCATGAAAGGACTGCTGCTATCTCTATTAACAGAAAAGTGTTACAATGAATATTTAAATAATTACAACTTCCTCAATGGTAATTTTCTTCTTACAAACTTCAGTAAAGCTAACTGAATAAATTGAATATTCTTTTCTTATTGTAATGGTTACTGAGTAATGGTAGATTTGTTTATGAAACTTAATTCTGTTTGTTATATTTTTGTTATAACATTTTTGTTTATATATATATATAACATATATAAATATAACATTTTTGTTATGTTTTTATCAGAAACTGTTAGCAAATTTGTGATAAAAATATTTATTTTATTTCACCAAACTTGTAACCGTCACCTTATAGTTCACTTAATTTCTAAAATAAGTAGGTAAACTATTATAATTACATTTAGTTCAAAGTATAAAAATGTTTCAGTTCCGTGTTTCAAAACAACACTGAGCAAAGGACTCGGAATTGGAATTATAGCGGGATCAATATTGGTGAAGGTGCCTCAAATAGTAAAGATCCTGAACAGTAAAAGTGCTCAGGGAATCAACATTTATGGAGTATGCTTGGAACTGTTTGCTATCACTGCCAATTTTTCCTACAGTTATGTTAAGAGTTTCCCTTTCAGGTTTGTAGCTACTGTTTATTTATTTTTTATAAAAAGAAGATGATCAATGGGCAGACTCCACTTGGCAGTAGTTGGATATTGTCATGCATATATCTGCAATACATTATGATTAAGTGAGCAGCATTACTGCTGGTATGCCTATATCTTGTGTTAGCTGCCATATCTCTTCTCTTGGAAGCGGTAGTCAAGTCTGTTCTAAAAATTAAAACTGTTTATAGTTGGCGATTCGGTGATTCAATGGTTTACATGCCAATATCAATCCAGAATAACAAATGTTGGCATGCCTCTGGATACTGGCTACCTTCAGAATTCACGAAAGGATTTTGATTGGAGAAAGGGTTAGCAAAATGGGGAGGGATATTGAATTGGTTCTGTCGTAGACTACCACAACACATACTTACATTGCGCGAATAGGATAAAGTGGGGAATGCAGTACATTTTATGGTAGTCTTCTGTGAGAGAGGTAACTTTGTCAGTCAAGTGCACCCTCCTCCCATTTTTTATAGTAGGTAGTAGTCCATTTGATGGAAAGTGGATACTGTCAACCATGGATGTTTTCAATACATGCCAACATCAGTTCAGAATAACAAATATACGCAGACCACAGGATTTGCTGTCTAGTGTTAGCTAATCCATCTTTCTCCAAATCCAATGACTTTGAAAAAGACTTGGGAAGGAGAGGAAGTATAATGGGATGAGTTTTATCTTCATCTTTTCCTTGACATTTTAATTTTTTTGATAAATCCTTGATAAGTCAAACACCATAATTTATACCATATTTTTATAGGTTTCATGGGAAGGTATTGCTCGACGACAGATCTGCCCATAAATTTTATCATTGATTCATCAACACTCATTGTCCTGATACCGTAGTAACACTCCTTGAACTTTCTGTTCAGCTCATCTATCACTGGCCTTATCTTGTACAACTTATCTTTGCAATTAGGTGGCATTTTAGAATTATCGTTACAGTGTAAATAACAGTATGTATAGTGACAAGTAATTCTCTGGGCATTGTCTTACAAATGAACGGACTATTCAAGTCTAGACGAGATGAATAATGGTCAGTCCAAGCAGGACGTGTATTTTATTGTAATCCATATAAAAGTTCATACCTATAAAAGCTAAGCTTTTCCTTTTTGAGGTTTACAATTACATATATAATTTTGGGTGGCGTAAATATTACTTTGGTACAAAATCGAGTTTATAACTTCATCAATTAGCAGAAAAATGTCAGTGGATGTGGAACAGTGAGCATAATATTCTTCAACTACTTCTATTTTAGCAGTATATTCTGATAAATTAGTCTCAAAATTTCTTTTTCTCCATTTACCATTGGCCTCAGAGCATGACTTAGAAGTACCTGTAGGTGTCTTACCAGGTGGTAAAACAGTGATGTTATAATTGGAAGTATTCGGTGTAACTTGATGATCACCTGGTTGGGACTGGTCATCTTTATCTTGATGGTCACCTGGAATATATGGCTCATCTCCATTTCCACGGGGGTTAAGGTTCGTGCGAGTTTAGGGTCCTTTCCAGTTCTACCTCGAAAATTTCATCAATACCTTGAGATGTAGGTAGTTGTGAAATTTCGCCATTTTCAGCGTCTGATTCCGGAATATCTGAAAGCTGCTTCGCAATCCGGAAGGTTTTCGAACAGAAGCTCCACATTCTTATATAAATTTAACTTTTTGGACCTATAAAAGCATAAAGATAATTATAAATTCAAATTTTACTTGAACACAACTAACTTAATGAATGTTACTGTCTGTACTTTCTGGTCTAATACATTATTATCGATATTTATATACTAAAGCCTAAAAAAAATTCCTAAAAAAAACTGTATTCATTATTTACCAAGATGCACAACAATAAAGAAAAAGAGCACTTATCAAGTAGATTCCATTTATACATTGTTTTTTAAAACAGTAGATTTCACGCAAGATATCACTGACATGCACTAACTTGTAAAGTTTCTTGATTGGCTAAATAGTATGCGGATTTTAAATCACTTACTCCAATTGGCCGCTAGACTGGTATGGTGAAGGATAGCTAGGAGCTTGCTGTATGCATGATCCCGTATTTGGCGGGAAAGTTTGTGGTACAAATTTGTACCAACAGATAGAAAGGATTATTCTCATTCATCCTCTACTTTCATATTACAATACATCCAACATACAAACGTCACATTCAACCAATTACAACACTCCTTTCGCTTTTGTACTTCATTCAACTTCACTATCCGTCTAATAACCAATCGCACACCATTCGATTATTACTGCCAACATAATTAATCAATTTAAATTTCGCGTCGTAGACACATACATATATATTTATTATACATATACTTGTTACATGAAATTGACTGTTGTGACTACGTTCAATTGACGACCACCTTAAATTGATTTGACTTTTCAAATATAGTCACCAATAGTAAGCCCGCGGTCTATAAGGGCTCCTATCGCAAGACACCGATTTTAGTCTATTGACGTGTGCTCTGCTTTAAATTTTTGGTGTTTAAATAACAGTTAACTGTGTTTTATATCAAATAAAAACAAATATTTTTTCTTTTATTTACAGTGCATGGGGAGAGGGCACATTCCTAGCGATTCAAACTGCAATTATTGCAGCTCTCGTGCTACATTATGGTGGAGCCACGGGACCGGCTGCGGCATTTGTAGCCACATATGTGGGACTAGTTTCTGTCCTTGTTAGTGGTTACACACCCATAGACATTCTGTGGTCGATGCAAGCTTTGACTGTTCCTATTATTTTAGTAGCAAAGGTAATTTTTTTATAACACCAGACTGTGCCATACTAGGATTCCTGCATTATGAGTTTAAAAACACTACCAATATACCAATGACATCATAGCACACTGGGCCACTGCTGGTTAATTAAACTGAGATTACATTATCATTGGTCGGGTGGCTTTAGAATTGCACCACCCCCACTTCTTCCCGTGAGTGTCGTAAAAGGTGTCTAAGGGATAATTAGGGTTGTTCCGGTCTGATCGCTCGATCAGTTTCTTGTTCTCTCATTACAGCGTAAGTTTCCTTTCCGATCGCGCGATTCGATAGAACCGCCAAAATAAATAACATATTTTCCTATCTTGTGTTCTACGAGTATGTATAAAATTATGTTTGAAGTTATTAAATACGTGGTGCCACAGTTCAGTCCTTCAAAATGTACACTAGATTTCGAGCAAGCGACCATAACAGCCCATTTTGGTCTTGATTGATTTTTCTAACTATAATAATAGTTGACTATAATATCCTCATAGCCATCCTTGCTCAGTTTGGGCTCTCTTCATCGACACAGGACTGATTCTCGTCGTATCTTCGTGGTCGCCAGCAAGCTGTTCGATTGGATGTCTATTTCGGACTGGTGCGAACTGCATACTGGTGTTCCACAGAGCAGAATACGCTTCCTCTTATATTTTTATAAATCTCGTTACCTCCAGTTTCAAGTGCTCTTACCATCTGTATGCAGATGATTTACAGCTTTACGCTCAAGCTGTGATGCTAATAATCTAAGTATGCAGTACAAAAGCTAAACCTTGATTTGTGCTACATTTCTGAATGGTCAGCCAGATTTGGTGTAGCAGTAAATCCATCTAAATATTAGTCATTTATTTTGGGCAGTTCTAGTCGTTTGTGCAGTCTTGATTGTAACACTTGCACCCCTTCCTTACAATGATATAAAGTCATTCCTTAGTCCACACGAGATAAAGTCCTTGGATTGGTCAAAGATAGCTCACTGACTTCGGTCCCCTTTATAACAGAGGTATGTCAGAAAGTCTTTAACTCTCTCCGCAGCCTGTACCGCTTTAAAAATACTGCCATCTGGTACTAAGGCTTTGTTTGCATTCACTTATCTTGCCCATTATAATAAATTTTACGGTAGTCTTTTGTATTTTTACAGAAAGAAGGTAGCAAACGAGCAGACAGTCCACCTGGTAGTATGTATATACTGTCGCCCCTGGACATCCGCCGATACATGCTATCAGTCTATAATGACAAACATTGGCACGCCATCGAATGCGTTGTGCCTACCTTTGGACATTTAGGAATAGATTTGGGGGTTGGGAAAATCAGCCATATCTGACTCACTACTGAAATGGGGTAAGTTGGCCAGTTGTGTGCCCAGCTTATCTCTCTAGTAAAACTAATGGTAGATTGACAATGGATCCATGGACATACTATTTTAATGTAAATGGATATAAGGACCGGTAACTACATTAAAGGTGGCGCTATACAGAAGGCGAGGCTGTTGTGAGTTGGGTCAAATACTGGAGCTACGCTCGAGGTTACAGATACTGGGTATCATCATTCATCACTTATATAAAGATAATCAAGCGCCTGACCTTTGACATTTTATTGTTCGCTTGTCTATAAGTATCTCGAATTTGTTAAGATTCAAACTATGCCTAACAGTCAGAGTGGCGAAGTCCTTATAAGAAAATTGAATTTATGTTGATGATATTTTATTTATTTTCCAGGCAATCCAAGTATTCACAAACTACAAGAACGGCAGCACAGGTCAGTTGTCTGCCATCACCTGCCTCTTACTGTTTGGTGGCAGTGTTGCCAGGATATTTACTTCTATCCAGGAAACTGGCGACTTCCTTATTATATTGACATACTGTGTATCAACCTTAGCTAATGGTGCTATAATATTTCAACTGTTCTGGTACTGGAATGCCGATAAGACCATCAAGAACAAGAACAAGAAAAAGAAAAGTAAATAGATAGTGAAACAAATTTTAGAACAAAATTAAATGATTTTTATACATACTTCTGTTTACTTATTTACCTCTAATATTAGTCATTATTAATTAATGATCTTTATTCCTTCACATTTAAATAGGCTAAATTATGAAAAGCGATTTTTCTTCCGTTAAAGCTACTTATTAATACAAAAGAATATTAAAAGATCATATCACCCGATAAAGCATTGTTGACAGATGTAATTAAATACAAGGCAATGACAGCGCGCCATTCTACAGCTTCTTATTTGAAGAACACCATCAAAAACGTCAATGCCTTAAAATGGTGGTGGTCTTTAAATGTACAAATCAACAAAATTACCGCTACATACCGCATGCTTCCAGCGCAGGAATAAAAAGATTGTTCTCAACGTTTGGCTTCATACACTCTCGACGTCCGGAACAGACTGGGTACTGAAAAAGCTGCAAAACTTGTGTGGTGTTTAAACATATAATTAATAATAAATACAGCCTTTACTTTTATATCTTAATATTTTTTTATAAACTTTGTCATTTATAAAAAACGATGCTTCCGTTACCAATCCTGATTTTTTATTAAAAATTTATATCTCGTGTTTAATTATAAAATAGAGCCTTTATTTCTAAGCAGCTTCGATGCCGATCAATTTTGTTTTTTGATATTTTTCATTACGAACGTAGGTAAGCCTAATGTTGACTGGCTTGACTGACTGACTTAAAAGTACAGTCAATGAACTTAAAGCAAGCCAGTTAACGTTAGATTTAGCTACGTTGGTATTGCAAAAATCAAGGTAGGTACAAGGTCTGGCAGCGGAAGTTGGCTGGAAATAGAACCACTACGAGGGCAGATAGGTCAGGTTCTTTACTCATAATACGTACCCTACACTACATAAAGCTACATATCACTTGCTCCTCACATATGTACATATGAGAACTGCAAAGTAAAGTTGTCCATTTTGGTTTTTTTATTTTTTGGAAACGGTTTTAAAGTATTTCTGACAGTCCATTTTAAACGCGTTTTTAATAAATGTATTAGAAAGACTTAAAAACAAACGTTTTAAAACACTGTTACAATAATACCATTCTTGATTCTCGCACTTGGTAGGGTATATACAGGGTGTGTACCGCCTATACACAAAATCTGGAACCACGACTCTGCTCATATTCAGAGTTCATCATTGATATAATAAAATAACGTAACATATTAAAAAAATTAGAGCTACATATTTGGCAGTGTGAACATTTTTGGGTAAAAATATAAAACTGATTTTTTTACCCAAAAAATATATATTCAGGGTCAAGAATAATGAATATAATTAACGGCATCAGGGTTCGGAAATATTATTTTGTAAGGAAAACAACCAATTATTAGTAGGTACATTAATTTTTTATTCATTGTCAAACTTGCTAGTCGCTACATATCTTAGGGACTAGGTATGATAGGGAAACAATGATGTATCAAAAACCAGAATGGAATGATCTCATTATAGGCATTATATAAACTAGGCAACATGAAAACGATCACGCGAGTTTTTAAATTCTAATTTTAGACAAGGATAACTCATTGTAATTTAAAATTGTTACATATGAGCACCTTAAAAATACGATATTAATGACTATTGTAGTGTATCCGGGTCGGCAACGCACGTCCGCACTCGCCGGTGGCTCGCGCGATACTGACACTTGACGTGACGACTTAGGCATGCGCGCGCACCAGTCTTGATTAGATCGATATTGTTTATCGATCTACCTACATACACTACAACTATGATTGTTAAAGTTGGTGGGTGAGTTCTATTCTTTGGGCGGCGGTTGCTCGGGTTGCTTTTCGTCGGCGTGGTTTCTGTCAGGCTCGTTGCCGTCGGCCCATTTACCGTCGTACTCCTTCCTGTCCACGAACCTCTCTTCCTCGTACTCGCCCTCGCTGCGGTGGCTGTCGCGTTCAGAGTAGCGGGAGTAACTGCGAGTATTAGCAAAAGTTTACACATATTACAAATTACATATATTATTAGATAGTCGGATAAGTTATAATATGTAACGGTGAGCGCCGACTCCTCGGTTGAGAAACGATGTCCTAGGCTATCACCGCTCTATAATTTTACTGGGATATTATGTAGGTATAAATTATAAATAAAATGGGTGTATTGAAGAAATATATACATATTGCACTTGTATATAATAGATACATAGAGTACATTTTACCTGTCTCTGTCCTTGTCGCGGCGCTCGTTGCTGTAGGAGCGCGAGCGGCGCGGGCGGTCGGGGCTGCGCGAGCGCGAGTACCGCCCGCCGCGACGGTCGCGGAAGTCGCGGAAACCACCCCTGTACATACAAAATACGATATAGCTACATTTTGTAGATAATTATTGCAATGTTTGCTTAACTAGTTTAGAGGAAAGGAGAGAAAGAGGAGACTTGATTGAAACTGCAAGATTCTCAACAACCACTATGATATCCCATACCTAAACTCTATTTATAACACTAAAGCAAACGAGAATCTGAGAGGACCTAATTTAAGGTTAATGCGAACTAGCGCTACTTCCAATCCCTACAAGCACTTTCTAAGGCTTGTTCTGTATATGACAGATTCTGGAAACGGCCGATTCGCTAAAGGACAGAAATTATGAGTAACAGAAGTGTACAGATACATTACGAAAACATTGGCCATCGGCTAACACGGAAACACGCGAACGCGTCAACCATGTCCGTGCAATAAAGTACGCAATTAGAGGTATGGTACGTTTTATTAAACAACCTATATGGTTCATTGTAAGTTATCATCATTATTGTTAATGGTGCGTTCGAGCAGTAATTGGTGGATATAAATGGGGGACAAAAGAGTGAAGTTACTCTGGTACTTTTAAGGGGAACATTCTATCGTATGGTTGACAAAGTGAATTATAGTACGTCGATTCTTCAAATTGTCTAATTTATACCACAAGCAAGCACAGAGATTCATAATTTTAGGTATAACTTAGCTCTATATAGACCAGGTGTCGCTAGAAGTTATGCTGGATTGCTTCAAGCCTCTTTATGTAGGTCTGATATTGAGGTGACCATATGGGTGAACAGAAGTTATGAATCGAACGTACATTGGTTGAATATAAGAATGATGTTAAAATGAACGCTGGCGAGCTATGTTAGTGTTATTGAACCCTAATCTTAACCATTTTAGACTCCAGCTTTTAACTATTATACAAGGATTTAAGATCATCAAACATTTAAAAAATGTACTATAACGTTCACTAGCCTTTGACGCTAGTCTTAAAAGTTCATTAGCGCACACTCGGTGCTGGACCGTAGAGCGCTTAACGTTCGTTTTTACAACACTAGTTATACAAGTAACATGTCATTATGCTAGGAAACTAGTAAGTCATCTAAATAGTCTACTACAAGTATGTCTGCGTTACACCATAAGAATAGTATACATAGAAATATAGATATACATAGTATATACAGTCCCGGAATGAGCTAAATGCGCGCGCGGTGTGAGGTGTGGGGACACGAGCACACCCCCCTCCCAGCCGCCTCGCCGCACTTGTGCCGGCTAGTTAAGGGATGCGCTTGCTCACTTTCTATTGTTTTTCTTTTGCTTCATCGATATAACACGTGTTCGGTAGATTTTTACTATACATACTTACTTGTTAAAATGAGTGACCAAGCTTATTTAAAAAAACGATCGGTGATTCGATTTTTTATATTTCTCTCGATTAGTAATTTTTGTATTTTTGTCTTTGTTTTTTTTTTCAGTAACTTTATTTCTCAAAACTAAACATTAAATATCTGTTTAAAACTAAAAATTATGTATACCTACTTACTATATTATCTAATGTGTGCTAAATAATAAATAATGAAAGTAAATAAAAATGGTAAAAAATAAGTCATGTTTTTTATAATTATTTGTGTGTTTTACTTTTGACCGTGACATTTAAATTAAAAATATCGACTAAAACCGATATCGATCTTTCAGTAAGATCATTGTAGTACAACACTAAAAACAAATGACAAAAAATGGTCACATTCCTTCCGCACGCATTCAACTCGTTCCGGGACAGTTTTCTAATTTCCTTATTGTTTACAAAGGAAAATATTTTCTTGAGTCTCAAAACTCCTCTACAGCCATAACTGCGTCATCTATAAATTTTGTTGCACGATTATGCTCTTTTAATTATGGAAATAAGTGAAAATCACTAGTTTCCCGTCGCCTCTCGCCTGTCTGAATGGCCTGGCTTGCCTCCTTTCGACGTGTTGTCGTGCCACTCCGGCTAGAAAAGACGTTTCTGTCTTCACGCCTAAAACCGTCTACCATGTATTTGTAGGAGCACGGTCAGTACACATGTCATACATACTGCTAGATGACTCACCTGAATGGTCTACCCCACCTACATTTCCCCACGGTCTAACGGTATACCGTCCCTCGACCTACTGTCGCCCCATTCAGGTTGAAACTGGTGTTGGTCGTCGCGCCCAAAGTTGTTGCCGCCTTTAGCGCGGCTGATACGAAAGTAATATTTATCTATTAAAGGGGTCTTATACGCCTATGTTTATACCTTTTTTATTTTACTCGACGTTTCGGATGGGTTAAACCATATATGGGCAACAACCAGCCAGCGGGCCGGATCCGGCCCGCTGTAAGATATGATCCGGCCCGCGAGACATTTTGAAAAAACCCAATTAAAAAAATATTACATTAGGTACTAAAGTAAATATACTCACGGGAGTGACAGTGAGGCGGCAAACATCAAATCCTTTGATGTTTGCCGCCTCACTCTTTGATAATCGCCGCCACTCGGCTTGCTCGATCAAATTCTTTGAGGTATGCCCCCTCACCGGCGACACATCAAAAGATTTATTGCTTCTCAATTATTCTAAACTAGTTTATTCCAGATTATTCCTTCATTTTGCCTATATAAGCGGGTGGATGGCCCGAACGTTAGTTCAGTTCTATTTGAGCTACCGAGGTGATAACTTGGACAAGCGATATCCTAGCGAACTGCTCGAGCCGTCAACTTGCTTTGTGACTTTGTGTGCATCTTGAGTGGTTACTAACTATAATTTGTTATTAAGTTTATTGAACGAAAAGTAAACAAAAATGATGTCTGGTGGAAAGAAACGAAAAGTAGATACGGAGGGTCGCCAGTTTCAAGAGAAATGGACTGAAGAATTCTTTTTTATCTTGCACAATGGTAAGCCTATTTGTTTGCTGTGTAATGAATCCATTTCAGTAATGAAAGAATTCAATATAAAGAGGCATTACTCAACTAAGCATGCTACGCTGCACTCACTGACAGGACAATTAAGAACAGACAAAATCCAGAAGCTTACAGCAAATTTGGAAAAACAGCAACAAATGTTTCATAAACAAAGAACACAACTTGATAATGTTGTGAAAGCTAGTTTTATAGTTAGCTCAAAATTGGCAAAGGCATTAAAACCATTTGCCGAAGGAGAATTTATCAAGGAGTGTATGTTAGAAGTTTGTGGTATTTTGTGTCCTGAAAAGAAAATTTGTCAAGACGAACTGTTGTTCGACGTATAGAAATGATGGCTAATGATATAAAAACAACATTGACTGACCGTATGGCTGGTTTTGAATCATTTTCCATAGCATTAGACGAGAGCACCGATTTGTCTGACACAGCTCAACTGGCTATATTTATTCGAGGTGTTGATAAGGAGTTCACTGTTACTGAGGAATTGCTTGCTTTACAGCCGCTAAAAGGAACCACTACAGGAGAGGATATTTTTATTGAAGTTCAAAAGGTATTCACAAGTTTTGGCTTGCCATGGTCAAAATTAATTGGAGTATGCACTGATGGTGCACCTTCTATGGTCGGCTTACGTAAAGGTTTCATCGGAATTTTGAATGAAAAAGCAACAGAATTAAATGTGCAAAAAGATGATTTGATAGTCCTTCATTGCATTATCCACCAACAGAACTTGTGTTCTAAGTACATTCGACTCCAGAATGTTATGAATGTGGTAGTAAAAACCATCAACTTTATTCGATCCCGAGGGCTTAACCATCGTCAGTTCAAGGCGTTTTTGGATGAAATATCAGCTGAATATAACGACGTAACATATTATTGTGAAGTCAGATGGCTGAGCAAAAGAAAAATGTTGAAACGGTTTTACAAGCTTACAATTAGAAATGAGATAGCAGACTTTATGAAAATAAAAGATAAACCACTATCTGAATTAAGTGACCCAAAATGGATATGTGACTTAGCATTTCTGGTCGATCTTACAGGCTATTTGAATGATTTAAATTTGAAACTTCAAAAACAAGGACAGTTAGTAAATGATTTGTACAGCCATTTGAAAGCGTTTCAGATCAAACTACGCTTGTGGGAGTCACAGATGCTGTCTGGTAACAGTTACCATTTCAACACGCTCTCTGCGTATGAAAATATTGCTTATGCTCAATATGCTGAAGAACTCAAGTTACTGTCGGAACAATTTTCGAACAGATTTAGCGACTTCAAAAACATGGAAGACTGTTTCAGTTTATTTGCTACTCCTACAAAATATAATGTACAAAATGCTCCAATACACTTACAAATGGAGTTGATCGAGATTCAAGAAAACTCACTCCTAAAATCCAAATTTGAAGACGTAGAGTTGTGCGATTTCTACAAAAAATACCTAGAAAAAGACAATTTTCCGCAGCTTAGAAAATTCGCAAGAAGATTGATTTGTGCGTTTGGCAGTACTTATAAATGCGAACAGTTCTTTTCATTGATGAAAGTTAATAAATCAACACATCGTACAAGACTGACTGACGATAATTTGGAAAATTCTTTACGTCTTTGTATCAGTGGAATTAATCCAAATATCGATGGATTAGTTTCCCAAATTCAAGCTCAAGTGTCTCATTGATTTCGGTGTATTTAACTTTCGTAGTTTGTAACAATTGCAAATTTAACGATTTAATTATAATGTACCATTTTTTAAAATTTCATTTTGTTATTTTAATAAATTGTACTATAATAACATTGTCGTATTATTTCATGTCTAATATCTATCGCAAAAAATATTATCACTACTTTAAAATGCACTAAGTACTTTTAAACGCGGCCCGCGAACGTATTTGCACGCTAAAGTTTGGCCCTCAACATGTCAAAGGTTGCCCATACCTGGGTTAAACTAACCGCGGGCAAAAGTCGCTGTTGTTATACGTGTGCTAACTAAAATATTTGGTCAATAAAGAAACCAACAAAGGGTCAGTGTCTCACCTGAACGGTCTCCCCCGTCCCCCGCCACCCCTCCTCGGCCTGAACGGTCTGCCGCCCCTGGACCTGTTGTCGCGCCACTCCGGCTGGAAGCGGCGTCCGTCGTCGCGGCGGAAGTCGCCGCCGCGGCCGCGTCCGCGACCGCCACCGTTGTACGTGTGGAAGCGCGGCCGGTAATACGTGCCGCCGCGCTCGTAACCGCCGCGACCGCGCCAGTTGCCGCGCCGGTTGAAGCGGCGGAATCTGTGCGTGGATAGATCATGTTTGTATAGAATGAAAATGTATGGTGTCGTTGGCAAGCCTAATAAAATAAATAGTGTTAATGCATTCTTGGGGTACTTCAATTTGTTTCTCAAAATTATCTGATCGCTAACTTTTCTAAAAAGGAACAGCACTTATTATACCTATTTGTTAAAGTTAAGTGCAACTGTGTTTGTTTATTAGTTTTCTTAGGACTAGTTTAATTACTTATGTTCCTTTTAACGTATAAATAATAATAAGAATGTCCAATAAATAATACTGATTGGCAGTACAAAATTAACAATAAAGCTACAAAGGAATTGCCGAATAACAAATAATTTGTAGAAAATAAATCTTAATTTTCATTTCCTATACGTCGCTTAATTTTTTTTTGAAAATTTAGAAAAAAAAATGTCTCAGTATGTGCGGTATTGTTCTCACCTATCCCTAGAGACGGAGCGCGAGCGCGAACGACTGCGCGAGTAGTACGAGCGCGAGGCGTCTGAGCGCGAGCGCGAGCGCGGCGAGCCCGAGCGGCGCCGCCGCGATGCCGCCGACCCGCTGCCCGACGAGCCCGACCTCGACCGCGAACCAGACCGCGAGCGGTACTTGCGCGGACGTGACCTGAGAACACAACAACATAAATAAACAACGCCACACCCAATAATCCACATTAAAATTCCCTGAGTCGTGGTATTAGAGACTAAAGACCGAAACTAAACACGAGCCGAACTTGTCTACAAGACAATGTTGCTTTTGCGTAACACACACATGCATGCCACAATTACCTGCTCCTAGACCTCTTGGACGGTGAGCGTCTATCGTCGTCGGATGTGGATGATCGTCGTCTGGGCGAGGGTGGCGAGCGCGGGCGGCGCGCGGTGGGCGACGGCGGCTTGATGCGCGTCACGAACTGTTCCGGGCGACCGTCGCCTACAGACACCGGCGTTTCTCCTTCCTGTGCGAGGCGGAACGAGCCGAACTTGTCCAGGACTATGTTGCCTTTGCGAACCTGGGGGAATGTATGTATAAGTTTATTAACAAAATAAACAACTAATAGCAAGCGAGAGGACATCCAATGATTTTTTTATAGTAAAGGAGGCAAGCGACTAATGAACACTTGCAATATCACAGAGTATACGGATGTACGCCGATCATGCATAATAGATAGATAAACTCGTTATTGTACTTCAACACATGGGTGATTTAGCGCCAAACCGATTTCTTCCAGGCAACCTTTAGGTGTTAAGAAGAAAACCGATAACAATATCAAATAAATATTTACAACTTTCTTGAAGAGGGGCCGTTCAAGTATTACGTAAGTAGAATTTTAGTCATTTTTAACCCCTAACTTGTGCCCTTCAGCTAGCCACTCTTACTCGGTATCCAGGGAATTTTTTCTGAAATCTTACTTGTGAAGTGATTTCAACAATAGATAGGTTTTTTCGAAATGTTTTTTTCTATTTCATTAGGCATTAAAATGTATTGTATTTTTTTTGCAACAACAGTGGCATCATTCTATGCGACTAAACACTAATTATGTAAAAGATTTACATAATTTGTAAAATTTTGTAAAATATTTCGTACGTGTTTTTTAAGAATATTACTTTTTATCTTAGGTTTTATATGTGTATTTACTTATACATATATTTATTATACATAATATACTTGTTACATACAATTGACTGTTACGACTATGTTCAACTGACCGCCGTAAATTCATTTGACATTTCAAATATTGATATTTTTTTACATTATATTTTATTAGAAGAATTTGTATTATTTTAGAAATAAATTGGTAATCATTTCAAAAATATACCACTTTCAAACGTTGTGGCCAATTTTCGATTGAAACGCGCACCCTTTCCAGGGGAAAATTAGCAATTGCCACCCATAAGGAATGTTTTAGGGATTCATTATTAACATGACGTTTAGAGCACGCTATGCTCTTTAAAACAGATCATAAATCATAATCGAGCGCATTAAGGTCGGGACTAGATGACGGCCAGTCTTCAGCACTAATGAAGTCGGGAAATATTCCTTTCTAGTCACGCCCGTTGAGCGAGCCTTATGACCTGGTGCTAAGTCTTGCTAAAAGGACCATTCTTGATTATGGAACAGAGTGCTGTTAAGACGCTTTACGACCTCCTTAAGAATCGTATATTGATACACTTGAGCTGACATTTTAATACTTTTTTCACGAAAATATGGTTCAGTCACTCATTGATAACTAACACCCTACAAAACCATCACTGGAGCCAGATAATGGCCACGTTGCACCCTATTGACCAATTGAGCAACTTCTCTAAGAAGTTATGAGCATAAACTCGATCATTCTGCTTATTAAAATGTTCCTCAATGATGAACGTTTTCTGGTCCGTAAATAAGATTCGTCTGTGAGCTCCCTTTGCGTACCGCCGAAAAAGTAGTTTTGATTCGTCAACCCTTCTTTTTCTTTAAATTATTTATGTATACCGCACGTCTTTTGTAGCGCAAGTTCTAAATCATCCTTTAAATACATGACATGATTCTGGGTGGTGTATTCATCTCTCTGGATGAAATCTTTTGCTTCCGGACGGGATTTCTTAGGATTCTCTCCTTCACAGCTTTAATCGTCCGTTTAGTACGAATAGTGCGTGGACGGCCAAGTCAATAGTCCGGTACACAAACATTCGGTCAATACAAAGCGGATTTTTTAAAGTTTAAAAAGGTTTTAAAAATTGCAATTGGGTCCATACCTACTTTGTGTAATGCAATTACATCAATACGCTTTTCATTATCACCCCACTCTATTTTATATTAGTACAATATTTAATAAATAATTATTGGCGACATAATGAGAAAAGACATTTATTTTTCACGTGAGAATGACAAATTCAATTTTTTTTTCTTTATTGTAACGGTATTTAATGGCTAGACTAGGTATTTCTATGTTTTTATTTTAGTTTATAGTTTATATATATATATTTTTTCATGCTGTTTTGACTGCTTTCAATAATGTTGCCTATATATGTACTCGCAATCTAGCAAATAAACGATTATTATTATATCAATAATAAATAATAAAATAAATGTTTTATGTAACGGCAACTGACCTGCGGGTGCTGCGCGTGCGGCTCGGTGCCGGGCGGGTCGGGCTCGCGGCGCGGCGCCGGCGGCAACGGCGGCTCCTTCATGGCCATCGCGCGCCGCACCGACACGTTCTTGTCAGGGTTCGACGCCGACGGCTGACATACAACACATACATTCACACCTTTACTACATTGTACAACTTCATCTGTAGTTCAACAATAAATATTGTCTGTTTTAACATACTTTTAAAACTTAAAACATAAATTATATAAAGGAACAAATGAACGCGTGGAAACCACGCTTGTCCAAGGGGATTCTAGGCGTTCATTTACTTTTACTATGGAGGGTTCTCTACGCTATACAATACAAGCATCTGTGCCCGAAAACTACCTTAAAGTGGGTAAACGAAGTCTCCTTCCTATGTTAGTACCATAAACCGACATAATAACCACATAATAATAATGACCATAACCGACCGGGTCACTATTTATTGCAGCTAATTGATAAAACCTTAAGAGGAGTTGTACTGTCACTTGTCAACATTTAAAATCGTTCGTGTATAGAGGCGCGATCGGCTTCGACTATAAATGGCTTAGTCACTCGGCTGCCCCCTTTTTTCCCCTGAGCAACATTTTGATTATAAATTACCTTTGGCAGTTTTCCAATCACAAATATTTTCATATTTAATGCCTGTAGTGAACCAATCCTAGTTTAAGAGTACTGTCCGGATAATTAATATAGGGGTCTGATGAATGCATGTTTCTCTAAAAGCATTCATTGCTTATACCGTGCCATTGGAAACTAAGCTCTATGCAAACTGCATAATGTGTCCGTTAGTGCCCTCAGGAAATTATTGATTATTTGTGAGTGATATGGCGGGGCCTATGGCCTCAGGTACAATACGAATAAGAGTGAGTGGCTAATGTATAAGTTAGCCAGTAAAAGTTATGACAATGTTCCACAGTCATATTATGTGGCACTCCTCTCAAAAGAGTATCGGAGTTTAAGTAACCGGGTCACGGAGACGCTTAGTGATGACCTAGACACTATTTAGGACTTATTGTCAGTCATCTTACACGTATGGGTCAACTATGCACGACTCTCAGTGGTCTGCGTGTCCAGCCTAAATCCCGGTGCTGTTGGGGCTGCCGCGCCTCTGCAACGCATCCCAGATGTTTGCTGAGGCGCACGTAGATGGGATTCCAGTCCATCCTGCATGGCAGAATAGCGTCGATGGTGCGTCGCGTGCGAGACAGCGCAAACGGTATCTTGGCGAGATTGGCGGAGGGTGCACTGCCCTATACTGAGGCACTGGACAGGGGCACATAACAGTGCCGTTGTGTAGTGTTTCTTTATACGAAATTCTTTTAATATTCGTTATTTTTATTTTTCTGTTATAAAAATATGAATGGGGCAAAATAGTCAAAGAGGTGTTTTATGACAACCCTATGTAGTCAGCATAGAGAGTATTCTCCAACCATTTAGTCTTAACGATCTAAGCAACGTCTATTCGTCCAGCCTAAAAACAAGCCACAAACATAGGTTGGTCTCACCTTAGAGACTTCCTGTGAATCATCCGAGCTGTCTTCAAATGCGTAGCGTTCCTTGTATCCCTTTGTAACTGGTGTCTCCTTCTTTTTATTAACTCCTCTACTGAAATAAATTTATAAATTACAACATTTTGTATTTGCCACACCCTGACGAGTCTCGTTAAGTCGTACAATTATTCAGTTGCATAAGGCATTATTATTAGTGATTAGTGTAGAATAGTTATTAATTTAGTGGACAATATGAGTGATTTATCTCGAGAGAAAGGAATGTAATGTATTGGACAGTTGAGGGTACCACATTCTTGGTCGCGTTAAGAATGCAGCGTGTCATCGCTCAAGACAGTATATGACACTCTAAAGAAAATTATTAGTCAAAGAAAGATGATGCCTATTATTTTCAGCGATGACTCACTTGATTCTTGACGCTAACAAAGTTTAGTGTGACAAGACATGACATGACAGATGGGGGTAGAATATGAAGACAGTAGAGATCAAATTAATGTGGAATATAAGGTCTTACAAAAATAGTATGAAATATTTTTATGTCATTCGGTAATTAAATAATAAATAATTGGTGAATAATTTACTCGTACAGTGCATACCAAGTGGTATGCACGTTCGCTCGCTTACGTTTTTTTGACCTTGAACGCGCCCGGTTCTACCTCGCTTAGGTCTTTGACCTTTGAAGAGGGCCACTTCCGTTTACGTAATCCACGAGTAATTAGTAGATTGAACGTTTATTTATTCATTGATATCATATAGATAAGTAGGAATTTAGACTAAGTACATGGCCCTGCTAATTTAATCAGTTGGTAGTTTGATTTTCTATCGCAGCACTTTGGACTGTCAAATTAATGTAATTTCTTATCAAATGTCTAAATACGGAGGTACTTAATTATAACATTTTGTTTAAAAGTTCAGTGATAGATTGGTAAAGGGGCCGGTAGAATTTATATAAACCGCGCGTTTATAATTAGAATTTATTTAGTTTCAATAATTTTAGAAAATCAACTTACCTACCGTTTTATTTATATACATTATTAACAATTGTTGAACGTGCCTAAATACAAAGAGAGCACACGTTATGACCTATGGATGTACAAATCTTGCACGAAAACATTGGCCAACGGGAATATTCGGATATCTTTGGCAAACATCGAATTCATAAATATATATATATATATATATATATATATATATATATATATATGGAGCTACTAATACCGCCCAAATATTTTTTTCAACAGATAATACATTTTATACGAATATATTTTTGCTTTCAACTGCTACCGATCTCATTTTAATTGCCTTTCTAGATTTAATTTTTAAAAAAGTATCCCGGCAATGTAATGATGCTGTGATTGATGTCGCAATTCTACCTACACAAACGAGGATACCTACCTGGTCAGCACTGCGCTCGGGCGAATGGGCTTTCCCTAACTCACTCAAAAAGTTTTCAATCTTGAATTACGTGCGTTGGGTACTATAATAGTATGAAGCGACAAGAGGAACTTAATTTTGGTACGATTTTTAGGAATTGTAATTAAGCTATTATTTTTAAAGTAACTTAAACAAAATACATCTGACATACAAGTTTGTTTCTACATAAGTTTCCAAAACCCCCCTTTAATTCATTCATTCTTTCATTCGTGAATAAAAAAACATGGTGTATTTTGTGAGTATATAATATAAAAATGTATTTGCAATTGCATGCTATATGAACTTTTAAAAAATATACATACGTATCTTTCACAGCGCTCATAGACATTTTCCACTTAGGTTTCTCCAATGGTGGTGGAGGTGCTTGATCGATGGGGCTTACAGATCTCCCGTCTCTCTTGTGAAGCACTTCCTTCTCCACCATTACATGGTATGCACTTAACTTTGATTCCAACTCTGCCAATCCGTGCATCTCATCCAATATCCTGCTGATAGATTATAAGGTTATTTTAATTAGGAATTGGTTAAAGAATGGCAACATTTTGGAGTTTGGGGGTGATAAAGGTCATAATCCACCAAGTGAACATTTTATTCTCAGAGACGTGGGTTTCCCCACCATTTTTGTTTACCGCCAAGCTATAGACAAATCACACACCTTAAGTGAATCGTCGCCTGTGCAGCTGCAGTGGTGCGGAGCGGGGTAATGGAGGGATTGCGCGGAGAGCGGGCGGTGTACAAAATAGTTTAATTTTATAATTTATTTTGTAAAAATTGTAATTTAAACGATAAATAATTAATATTCCCTTTAATTAAACTTATTTCAAATATTTTATACTATTGTAAGATGTTTTTTCTAAAAAGATCCACCGCATGCTCTGCGTGCAATCCCCGCGTTCTCCCACCATACCCCTGTGGTTACAGGGGTGTGGGGGGAGACAAGGACTCACTTGTTTTATTTGTCTATAGTAGGGGTCTCCAAACTTTTTAGCCCAAGGGCCACACCGACTCTTCCACAAGTCCCAAGGGTCAAGACCTAGAAACCTTCTCTCCAGAACTTTAAAGGGAAATAATTGATATGCATTGCAGCAAAATTTTTAAAGAAAAATATCAAATCTCATCTTTGTTAGAATTTTTTAAGTCTTCCCACTCACACAGTTTGATCAGTTTTTTCCGCATTTGGAACTACTTATCTGTGTAAATAAAACATTGTACAAAATTAAATACCCAAAAAAATTGTACAGATCCATCCAAGTGACCATCTTATGTCGCTTTTGACAATTGGCACTAGTATTGTGTTCTTTATACTGTATTCCATATACGAAGTGCCGGCTGACACATGTCAGTTGTGCAGCACCTAGTGAAGGAGACATTTGAATTGAAACTATACTGTATCGATTCTCGATTACTATTACGAACGTTGTTGTTATAATTTGTTGATCCATTACAGTAGCACGTCTCTGTCCCAATCAGTCATAATTAGATTTCTCGTTCTTCTCATCAGATTTTCTCAACTATTATCGGTAACGTTTTCGCATGCGTCTTGAATAACAAATGGTCCTAGTGCGTAACGGTGCAGTTACGTTAAAATAATATTTTATGTTGATGTTTTTTTTAAACCTAGAATTAGTGATAACAATAAATTGATTTTGTTTATAAAATAATTTTATAATGTTTTCTGTTGATTTATAATTTAATTTTTAAAGAGTAATTTGAAAGCGAAAACTGTGATTGTATCATGTTGCTAATTTACATTGAACTTAGGGGAGTTACGTTCTATGGATATGTCAGCCGGGACTTCGTATATGGAGATTATAGTGAATAATAAAACATCTGATTATTATATTATTATAAAATAAAGTTAAGTGTGGTGGGCCCGATGCTCGGTTCGCTGCCGCGGGGCCGGTTTACATGTGCCCGCGGGCCAGTGGTGGCCCGCGGGCTGTAGTTTGGAGACCCCTGGTCTATAGCGATTTAAGGAACTAGTGAGTTAGTATTAGTAGTATGAGCTAGTAGTATTAGTGGAGCTATGCTATTACTGAGATTATATGAAACACTAAAACTAACGATATTGAAAAATAAGAAAGCCATAACTTTGACAACTGATCACATAAATTATACAATTGATGTAAAATACATCAATTTTTGGTTTTCGAGCTAACTGCTGGAAAATAAGAGCAGATTGGTACATATATAAGTAGAAGGTATTTATTTAGATATAAAATAGATTTATAAAACAATAGACCCGATATTGAAGTAAATAAATACCTCTTCTCTCCATGTTTCCTGTCATATTCACAGTCTGAACTGAGGTCCCTCTTTTTGCTTTTTAATTCTTTTCTGTAATTAACAAAAAGGATTTATTTACCTATGTCTATTCACAGAAGGAAAAAAAGGTCGAATGTAGGTGGCGTTAATTGGACAATCAATGAACTCCCCCCGCTTCACATAATCAATTAAGGCACGCCCTTTTACGTAATTAATCAATCTAGGTACGCTCCTTCAAGTAATTGGTAATAGGTTTTGACCAAGAAACGCCATCTAGTTATAATTGATGAATAAGGGAAATACGTGAATGAGAGTAATATAGTTCTCAAATAACTCTTTATCTCGCATGTGATCATTACTGTTTAGGGATGCGGTATGGAGATTGGGTCTCGTTAAATAAATCTAAAATTTTTAAACTTTCGCGTTTTGTACACATTTTATATTTTGAATTTAAAATGTTTTACATTTTATACCACTGTTATCAGGTCCGATTAAAAAAAATACTGTTAATTATATGTTACCTTATAGCATCCCGAAGCTTCTTATCACCGATGTTCTCCAAATCGCGAAGGTTGTAATCGGAATTGTTAGTAGCGGAGCGCGCCAATTTTGCTTTACGTTTTTCGTCGCGCTCTTGTTCTTTGCGCTTGCGTTTTGATTCCTTCTTCTTTTTTCTGTAAGATTATTTTTATATGAGAAATAATGAAACGCGCAGCAGAGAATACTGAATGGGCAGCAAATTTGAAGGCGGTTCTGTGGTGGCAATGTGCTGCTCATTTAGTATTTTTGAGGCCTGTTTATATACAGACTAAATATTATATGTACAGCAGAAAATATAACTGTACATGTAATATTACAGTTATATTGTTTCAACCATCTTATTTCTTCAGTCATGATTTACGGAGATCATATATTTATTAGACTGGTACACCTGCTTCGCAGTTGTTTTAGTCAGTTTTGAGACGAAATATTATTTTTGTACGTAATCTTTTCACTTCTTGTTCTGGACACCATGACTGTCTGTCATCATATTCGTATTTATAAAGTTCTGGCTAGAATAAACCCGTTAGTATAAGGAGTCCGCGAAGATAGGGAACATTTTTTGTTGCTGTCTATAATTATATTAATAAATAATTAATATAAACATGTATTATACTAACATTGGTCTGCAAGAGAAAAAGCAATCATAATTTTAATAAACAGGTTTAATTTTTCAACAAAACATAATATTATACCCTAGTCTTTAGACTGAAATTGACATATTGGCGAATTGACAAGACACAATTAGTGGTTTTTTGGGTGTTGAAGATCCTGAATCTTAGCTGGTCACGGTTGATTGAAGTTTACTCCCCACATGAAACTGAATGATTAAAGCTGGACTTTAGACTATGTGAAAGAAAACATAAATGAATATGAAATATAACATTAATTATTTGTGTTACTTACTTGTCTTTCTTCTTTTTCCTTTTCTTATCGGGCTCCGGGCCGGGCTGCTGCTGTTGTCCCAACTCTTGCATCTTGCGGTTCCGTTTATACTGAGCTGTTTCATCCAGGAAGTTGCGTACTTTGTCTTCATAGTCAGAGTCTTCTTTTGTCATTTCCAGGAATTTACGTACCTGTGAGAATACATTTAAAATTTTCTATGGCAGAAAGAGAATTTTACAGCTGGATTTGAGTTAAAAATAAATATCACAATGTTGATGATTTTGTTGATATTTATAGATTTAAATTCGTAGTTCAACGATATAGACAGTTAATAGATACTGAGTTGGGAACGACAGTAAAAACTTAGTTTGTCTATGTTATACTTGCATATGCAATCGTACGAAAGGATTCGCCGGTACTAAGAATGCCTTGGGTCATTTCAACGCCCCCGCCCTCGTCACAAAGCACGGAGGTAGAGCAACGAATATGAACATTAAAATCGCTATAATCACGTAAATGTAATGATGCAAATGGTCGGTTGGAAAATTACCTTCGTTTCATAATCGATATCAGCTTGTGTTTTGACAGGCGCAGGAGGGATTTCCTCAATGGGCGGAGGTGGCGGTTGGTACCCATATGGGTGGTTGAACTGGGAGTTGTGAGTTCTTGATGCTGAATCTGAGTCGCCAAGCATCGCCATCCGCTTGCTGAGCGGCGAGAGGGATCGTTGACGCTTATTGTTAGCTTGAGAACGACGTTTTTTCTTACGGTTGGGGCCTTCTGAGTCTGTGAAAAAATTTGTGTCAGATTTTTAATGAAACAGAGGGTAGACGAACAAAAGGTTGTTGTGAATACCTGTATTAAATAATAAATACAAGAGTAATCATAATAATAATCAAGATTCGATTCATTAGAAGAATTCTCCACCAAATTTTTGATTAATTTGTCCATGTCTAACATAAAATCAGTAGTACTTTTTCGCGGCTTTTTTGCACAACATAACGATATTAGTCTCCTATTATTGGTCCTAGTATGAAATAAAGTCTTCCTCAATTTTATTAATATTATAACAGGAAAACAAAGAAAATAGATAAATTGCAACACTGATAAAGGAAGTAGCTAGGATGAGGTCGATAAGGAAATCTATTAAATATTTAGCATTAAATACATTTTATTAATACAAAATTGATAACCGATAACTACAAACAGTCCATAAGACCAAGACATGTCAACAAACATTGTTCTATTTTTAAGTAATTATCTTTTTGTTACTGTCCATGGTTTGATTTAATGTAAAGAGATTTAATATTATTTTATTCTGCCACATTCAACACGCGAAATTTGACCACTTACGTTACACAATATGCAAAATTGTTGTTTTATAAGTGAAGTCTAATAGTTTTAATAACTTCTATGTGTAAAAATGAACTTTGTCGATTAAAACAGAGATATACCGATGAGACTTATTTAAATAATTGTAAGTGTACTGCCTTGCAGAAATTCTTGAATGCTGAATATCGAATACTGAAAATATCTTAATCTACTTGAAAAATGTGCAATTCTTAGAATGTTCAAAGTTCATGTTTTGCACAAGAACGCGCAAAGTGGTTTCTCATGTTTTATTATGTTTTATGTCTCATGTTAAATCAAACTGTTAATAAAATACATTCAGTAGTCAATTCTATACGGTCGCATAAAGTATATCTACTAACATATGGAGACCAACATATAAGTCGTGAATGGACCTTACTTTATCCTTATAAACTAATCTTACCACTAGATTCTGATGAGGAAGATGACGATTCAGAAGATAAACTGGAACTGGACGAATCACTTGACGAAGATGATGAACTGCTAGATCTTTTCTTCTTACCCTTGCCACGCTTCTTCTTCTTTTTCTTTTCCTTCTTTTCAGTCAAACTCAACAATTGCTTCAGGGTCTCCTTCATCTCAAAAGACTTTGCTGTCAGACCAGGTAGCAATAACTCCGCAGGTTCAATCAAAGGCTTAGCTGTAGACGTCTTGCTTTTCAAGAAATCAAGAGAATTCTGAGCCTCCTCATGAAAGGGTATGATAGCCAAACAATCTTCGTAAGCTTTCTGCGCTTCAGTTATCTTGTTCTCATCTTCGTAACTCCGTCCTAACGCGACTAAAGTCTCTCCCAAATACTTTCTAGCGTTCGCGTGGTTCGGATTCAATTTAAGTGATGTCTCAAAGTCTTCTATTGCCTTTTTGAAGGTTCCACTGTTGGCATATAAGGCGCCACGCGCTACTAAGCCTTCTACGTTCCTCGGGTCAATACTTAGAGCCTTATTAAGACATTGGAAGGCTTCGGAATGTCTCCCGGCCTTGAAATGCTCTATGCCTGCAGCTACAGATCGGAATGCCCATTTACTGGCCTGTGCTTGGCGTAGTTCATCTGCATAATCTTGTGGCAAAAATCCTCCCCTGTTAAAACATAAATAATTAGTTTTTATTTAAAAATATACAAGGAAATGTTTAGACATAATTACAAGAAAATATAGCATTAAAAAGTACTTTACCTCAATGATGCAAAGTTGGTGCAGTGCATATTAGAGATGCCAAGTAGTTCAGAGAGATATTGGATGCAGTTGGGGTTATTGAAGCCTGGGCTCTTCTCCAAAATAGCTTCATAATTTTCTCCTTTCATATCCATAGTTTTCCTGTTAGAAAAACAATGTAGTGAGATATAACGCTTACAAGTACAAATTTTATTGTCCTGAGATGTCATTCTATTATAATTTGACTTGACTTAAATTTTTTAGTGAATAGTCTCAAGCATAGTAATCCTATGAAAAGGGTCTGCTTAATGTCACACGTTTAATCCTCACCTTGTCCAACTGGGCTGTTGAAAAAAATTTTACTTGTATTTGCTTTTATTTCTTTCAAAGATTAGGTATGCAGCCTCAACAGTATGACATTTAATATTACGAATACATCACGGCTACAGTCACGACATATTATGTGGAAGGTATGGTGTGTGACAAACCAGTCTTGACGTCGCTACGAAACCTAGAAAAAAACACCCTAAAATAATGCAGGAGCTAAATCCAATTAGAGATTGTGAGCCACTATGGTCCATATAACAAGATGCAAATCGCGGCGAGGTTCCTGGCGAGCCATGGCACGATTCCGTGTGCGTCATCTCAGCTAAATCAATAACTGTCGCTACTCCTTTTATCATAAATAAATAACTCCAACATCATATAAAAGTCCGCTCATAACTGTTTTCAGATAATTGCTGGAAGATTAAACATTAATTTAATACATTATTATAAACTTCCTTTTTAGAAATATTGACCCTAAAATAATGTACTGACCTTCTCCATGTTTTAAATTAATGTGTAAATGATTTCAACGTTCAATGCCTTGACAAAATCCTCAACAATACAATGTGTGCAGTACGATCCTCCAAATACAGGTTACAGTTAGTGTTCCTCAATAGTCCAACAATTGTGCAAATCGGGTAGTCAGTTTGTTCGAACAATATCATGAAATAATTTTCACAAGTTTAGTGAGTAGTGTTATTTTTACTGAAAATCGATCAGAAACCAGTGAAAACACATATCCAATAATATTTTCTCTTGAAATTATGTATACATGTATACCTACCATGTGTGTACACAATAGAAGAGTTGGGTTAAAACACGTTGTAGTAGACCTTTGAGTTTGTATAAAAACAGAGGTATTTTGCATTTGTTTGTCTAGGAGAATGTTGTGTGAATATTTCAATGGCAAATTAAAATGACAGACCCTGTTTGTTATTAATCCATATTTTCAGTTTGATCTTCAAATAAGTCATACTTCTTCAATTGCATATTTTGCTTGCTCCTCTATGTATGAAAATTGCAAGTACTCCTTTTTCCAATTACAGGGTAAATAACTCCTTTCAATTCTTCTTTCAGTCTTGTGGCGAAAATAAATACCACTGATTTTACAACCTCAAGACCTTCACACACAATACAATAGATATAAAAATTAAAATACACCACAAAATAGTGTATATAACAACCCTGTAAAAAAAAAGTGAGGACAATCGTGATTGAATTTTCAGGGGATTTCTTTTTGTGTACGTACTTGTAGACGAGTGGGAAGTCATCGGTGCTGAGGAGCCCGAGAGATGGTTTTGGTGGGGGGTCATCTGGTCCCCGAGTGACCCCCTTCATGCCGCACACCATTTTGTCCGTGTCAGGGATAACTTCAATGACTTCACAGCACACAGTGTCATTCATGAGGTAGTTTCTTGACACGTTTTTCTTGTCCACTGCTGGTATGATATTGGAAACAGGTAAAAATGCCTGTAACAAAGAAAAAAGATGTAGCAATATCTGAACAAAGGAACCTTATTGTTGATTATGTACTTAATTATTATGTTTCAATGTTGCAAGATTCTGTTTACAGTATCGGCCAGTGAGTGTTCTCACAAATACAAACTGCTTTGCAACTACAACATATTCAATAAGCGGTCAAGTAGGGCCGGGCCATACAGTAAATATAACGTTGTAGAACAAAGTTATTCATTCTGAAAGGAATTTGAACTTTAAAATCACCGTAATAGTAATAACACTAATGAACACAAAAAAATGTAATCCTAGTATATTGTAATTACACTCACAAACAAAAGTGACATTTGTAAATTGTAAATTCAATTCAAAATCCAAAGCATAATTTTTGTAAATTTGTGTCTCTCTTGTTGTTAAAGGGAGTAAATAGTGGTAACATACTAATCTAATGATTATGTAATGATTACCTTGTTTTTTGAAATTAGTTTCTTAAAAATATATAATAAGCACTTACTATAAGGATTTCAAGACATTGTGCAATATGATAACCTTGATATTCATATATGGATGTAGATAAAAACATTGCGTAAAGATATGAAAACAATTTTGGGTAGAAAACAGTGTTTATTAATGAAGAAACTACGCGTAGTCAGTCTGAGTAGTTGGACAATCCTGTGGATCAAGTGGAATGATGGGTAGAATACAGAGAAAAGAGAGAAACAATAAAAACCCTAGGATGACTTTAATTATAAGTGTGATATTAAATAAATAATACCACACACAAAAACAAGCTGTCCAGATTGCACACAAATACTTAGTCTTAAAAACATGTTTGTCTGATTGGGAATCAAACTTTCTTAAGTCTGGATAAATAGAAATTCTATGACCATGCTTTGCTTAAGATTTAGACCAAGTCCTTGGAAACTAACCCTCTATGTAGGCTGCATAAGGTACTATAACATAAAACATGACTGACTAATTCTAAGACCGAGAATCGTCTATTTATACCTTAGGTTTCAAACCCTTTTGAACAGCAGGCCAAGATATTGCCAATGGATTAATTCTCCAAGCCTCCGCGTGTGCCCAGTTCTAGAACATGTAACATTTGTTGCAATAGCTCACTTTTGTACTCTGTATTTTTTACTATGTAATTTTTATATCTGTAAATTCTAATTCAATATTTTTAACCTCTGTAACACATTACCCATCTATATGAATAATAACACTGGCTGCAAACTATTCGAGATCATAAAATCTGATATTCAAAAATTCATAAATCCATCAATTCTTTCAAGAAAAAGAATAGTGAAAAATCTAAGGCGCCGCACGGTCAGTTTTTGTTTTGGAGAGCGATCAGGGAACACGTATGGGAAGTCACACGCCTGTTCCGGGGACTGAGCTATCCTGGACATCACATCTGGGCCACTACTTCTGCCAGCCGCCGCAGCTCTGGTCCGTCGCTCTTAGGGCGCTGGCGCTCTACCCGGGCGCCGCTTCTTGCGCCTGGCCGCCATCGCCCCATCCGACCGCTGTTTCCAGTCGGCGGTAGTGCCCGCTCTACATCACTCTGGGCGTGCGCCCTGCTAAGCGCCGCCTCTACTACATCCTGACCATGAGTTTTTGGTGCTCGTGAACTAGAAACAGTCACTTACAGACTCTTTGTTTAAGTATCATACTAATTTTCCTCTTTCTAAAATTTTGTATTAGGTTTTCTGTAAATTATAAGGAGCTATTGAAACAAATCCTACCTATTTCCACTAGTAAAAGTTTTTAGCTTTTAGCTTTAGCCCCCTTTAGCTTTATCTCGTAGGGTAACACGACAAACATTAGGCTTAAATTGATCAAACAATGAAGCTAATCATAGTAGATTTAATTAATGCATTACCTTGACATTGATATCTGCAACATATCGAGAAGTCGGACCGGCTGTGCATAGCACCTTCAACATCATTCCCGAAGCGGTCCTGTTGATGACAGCCCCTATGATCAACTCTCCCATCTTCACATTCTACAGAAAAAACATGAGTTTTAGAAAATCTGGTACTTACATTTAATACATCACTTAATAACAGAAATACCTAATGTTATATCCCCGATAAACAGATGATAAAGTAAATGAAACACATACATTTTATAATAATAATACATTCGCGCACACCTGTGTGGAACCACCCTGCATAACATTTCAGTATGTTGTTAGAAATTTGAATTCTGAGTACTGAAAAAATGAGTTTAAGTGTAACAAGTCGTGTGTGCGGTCCGCCTTTCTCATGGGTAAGACTCATGGATTTTTGAAGAAAACAATGGTTTACCAAAAAAATCGTTTACTCAGTAACTTGTATTGCCTTCAAGAGCGTTTACGACGGCCGCCATGGGGTTTGGCATGGAATCAATCAACATGACACTATGACATGTTGTGGAATGTTTTCCCCTTCTTCCTAGATGGCAGTTTTCTATTCCTGCAAGGTCTGAGGAGCTGGGGGGTGAGCTCGAATACGCCTACTTAGCTCATCCCATAAATGCTCTATGGGATTCATATCTTGGCTTCTTGCTGGCCAATCCATGACTGTGAAGCCGACGTTATGAAGGTATTCTCTGACGATTCCAACAGTGTGTGCTTCTTGCATTATCATGCATAAAAATAAAATCTTGGCCATCAAATCTAGCATATGGGCATCACATGAATCTCTAAGCATTGCCGAATGTAACGGTCGCCATTTAGTGGTGACCGCCGTGGTGTCGTCACAACGTGAAGTCCAGTATTTCCATCCGCGGAAATTCCCCATTCTTGACATTTCTTGAGATTCATTTGATTGAAATCTTCATCATTTTCACTACCAAAAGAGTTTGATATAGTTGGCCGATTCAAATATTTCTTTGGATACATTGGATAATATTATCCTTGAAAATAGTATACATCTTTGTCCTTTTTATCAGCATGCATTTTAATCGAGTGCTCTTGTAACCTACCTAGGCTTCATGGGTTCATTTGAAAAAACTTTTAGCAAATTAAACACAAAGCTAATAATTGGTTTGTAGGAGAGTGCCTACATCCATATTTGAAATTCTCAATAGATTTTTTTTTAGATTTATACATGATGAAAGACAAAATTTGTCATGGTTTCAATAGATTTACTTTTCAACAATTCTTCTTTTTATTATTTATAATGATTAATGACTTCTATCACTTATCACTCACAAGTAATGATTATTGGCAAAGCACACAACAAACGATGAGACTTATTCCTAGATCCCTGCTTTTTATAGATTTTAAATCGTGCAGTCATCGACTTGTAGTCTTGTATGCCTTTGCTTGTTTGCAATGCCGCCCGTGCACTCGCTCTGTAAACAAATCATTACAAGCTCTCCCATATTCTTGTTGAAACATGCTTGATTGCATGAATCGCATTATAATGCTAAATTGATTTTTTATGTTTTTTTTATGCGATAACAATAAGATGAAAAATTTCAATCCTAGAAATGATTAATGATAAATATTATTAATTTCTTCAACAACACACCCCCCTCCCTTGACCGCCTTAACGCCCCCCCATTTGCCTCTGGACCCGCTACCGCCCCCCATGAAGACTTCAGCGAGCACTGGGGGGGGGGGGGGGGGGGCGATACCGCCCCCGTTGGGAATCGTATGGTATAGATGTACATTATATATAAACAAGGCTAAAATAAAACATTAAGCAGTAGCATGTCGGACACCTTTTACAAATTTATCCATTTTATTTTCAAGACAATCACATGAAAACAAATGAAATACTCATTTTGAAATAAGAACATCATAGCTATTAGATACATTTTATTTTATTTTGAAATTCAAATTTGAACAGAAGATATTGAAGCAAAGTGGCCAGTAAGTAATAAAATTGGTCATTTCATAGGTAAGCACCTAATATATTGGAAGCGGAGATCTTGTATGCCCTCCACATACAGTTCAATCACAGGGTGCACATGTTTATGATAGCCTAGAGAAATTTATCAGTATGGCTTAATTTTTAATTTAGCTAATTTTTAGGCTATTAGCTAGTTATGAGCTTGCAAATATTTGAAGTCTCTACCTTTCTAGCTATCATCTCTGTAACAGATATTACACATCGTTGTTATAGATATTGCAGTGACATGATTATTACAGTACAAAATCATATCAGCCTCTCTCTAGACCTCTCTTAAAGCTTGTACCCACAATATTCAGTTCTTCTCATGCAACCATCCCCAATGAAAGCTTTCAAGTACTCGGTTCAACTGGTTGAAAAATGTCCTACACTTCGCACATTAACACAGTATGTATACTTTAAAAAAAATATTTAATCATTTAAAAAAAAAGAATGAAATATCCTATTCTGTTTTAGAGTTATTCAGTCATGCAGTTTACATAGTTTGAATAAGTCTAGGCAAAGAAAGAAAGAAGTTATCATCTGTTTATTAGGTCCATAGTTAACAAGTGTTTTACTTACATCAAAAAAATGTCTTAGCCTTGCAGATTTATCCACATTCAAGAATGTTTCAAATGGCGGCATCAAAGCATACAACTCTGAAAAGGAAGATATCCAGGGTAAAAATTGAAAACAATACTCAATAGTTTTGAGTATAGTATAAAGACTAGTTCTGGGCAGAGTCCCAAAATGTGCAAATATCACTATTTGACAAAGTAAATACAGCACATCCTTTTCTACCATCATAACACAGAAGAAACATGACATCTTTTACATTGTCAGTGTGATAAATTGAACTTTTTGAATATAGCCCTAATAAATGACAGATAATCAAATGATTTTTTCTGTATCATATTTCCTGATATGGTTCTATCATAAAAATCAATAAAGTATCACTATGACAACGAATACCAACAAGCCAACAGTGAAAATTCCCATGTGTCATTAGAATGATTCTCTAATATATTGATTATGCATTATATTTCAAATACATACTAAAAGACCTTAGAAAGGAACGTACACATTATGAATACATTCATAAAGGCACAGAAAGGTTTACAAGGTATTATGTTTATGGTACTAAAACTTTAGTAAACCTAATCAGCCCCTTTTCATTCCCCGTTGGAATGATTGGATTGATTCCCGTCTTGGGTGTAAGGTATGCAAGGTACTAAGGGATAACAAAGTGGCTACCCACAAGTCCAGAGGAACTGCACAACCTCTAAAAGAGTGGAATTGCTAACCCAGGTAGTCAGGATGGCATTTTAAGGCCATAAATCCCTCACGCACAATATCTTAGTACCTAGCATAACAAAACAACATTTTACATGAATATTACAAGGCCTTAGAAAGGAAATTGCAGATTGTGCATTATTTGACAGGGTTTATGATGTTTACGATAGCAACTTACTGTCTTCTGGAGTAGTCGCATCAGCTCCGAGACTGGATGACGAAGGGGTTTCATCTAATAGCGAAGCATCGAACAACGCATTAGCTTCCTTTGCTATAAACTGGTGAAGCTTCAGTCTTTTGCCCCGGTCTTGGAAAGTGAGATGCTTGTGTCTAGACTGGTAAACAGCAAAATCCAGTGGTCCCACTCCCATTTTCGCCAAGTCATCCTCTCCGCGCTCACCTTCCCATGTCTTTTGCAATTGCTGCCCATGGTAATTTATGGATTGAGCCACTAGGGCCGTATCCAATGACGGTTCCATGTCTATAAACACCAAAAAATTATTAAACCAAGCTAACTTATTACGTACGCTAATTCTTAGAATAACACGGTTGATAAATTAGGTTTATAGTTATTTCAAGAATAAAAAGCGAGTTAAAACGTAGGTAGCCATTTTGCTTTGTAAAACGCGAGCCGACCGGTTCATATGTAACCTATAATTTGATTAAAACATCTGTAAAAAGGTTTTAAATTAAATATTTACCTGAGTAGCAGTATTTAAGTCGCTTATTTTTATATAACAGTCGCGAGAAAGTTATTTCATTTTATATTCACATGTCTACGAGAAGACATTGTAAAATGGCAAAATGGCGACGAAGTTGAATTGAAGTGATACTGACACTACTGACAGCAATGACTGATCGAACTGTTCAGTGTCGCCAACATCGAAATAAGTGATTGAAAAAATCGCCTAAAATCAAACCAAAACCCCATAGAAACTTAAAGCAACAGAAACCGAGATAAAATCGGATTTTTTTAGTCAAGCTGTATAAAAACTGTGTGGTTAGCCAACCTCAATAGAATACAAATGTTAGGTTTTCTTATTTAGTGGGTTATCTTTTATATATAGAATTTGTTTTAGGGTTTCGTTTAGCATTCACTCGATAGGACCAATATCAATTGGACCCATTTGACTCCATCCAACGTTTAGCTGTTCGAATTGTCGACGATTCCACTCTCACGGGCGGTTTAGAAGCCCTCAGCATTCGGAGAGACTTTGCGTCTCTCTGTGTGTTCTGTGCGGACCCAATGTACGACTGTACAATGGGGAATGCTCTGAAGAATTTTTCAATATAATTCCCACCTCTGGTTTCTACAACCGTACCTCCCGTCACAGAAGTGAGGTCTATCCGTATTTTCTCGATACGGATACGGAGGTGTCGCGTACTGTTGGGTCAAAAAATCATTTTATACCGCGAACCCGTAGGCTGTGGAACGAACTGCCTCAAGAGGTCTTTCAATTAAACTACGATATGAGGTCCTTTAGGAAAGCTGTGAATAGGATTTTGTAAGGTCGGCGGCGCACCCGCATAGCCCCTGGTGTTGCAGATGTCCATGGGCGGCGATAATACTTACCATCACGTGAGACCGTTTGCTCGTCCGTCCATTTCACTATAAAAAAATAATAATTAAAAAGTGGTAACATTGCACAATCTCCCAGGTTCTCAACTCAGACCACCGGCGGAGCTTGTTTAAAATGTAAAGACCGACCGAAGTTTCGGCTTCGACCACTTTCGGCCAAAAAAGCACCTTCGGCTGCACATTCGGCTTCAGGAGTCGTGGGGTTTAAGGGTCAAGGGAATGGTAAGAATAGTCGTCGAATATGTGAATCGAAAGTAATGCAAAAAACTACAATTATTAGGTACAGTATCGAATGCAAAATATAAACGGAAAATCACTATAATTATAACACTACTGTTGACGTGAGGTGCATGTGCGCCAATTTTTTGACGACAAGTCACTTGACATCTACCTATCAAAAACTTCCCTAGATGGCTGCCTCCCCAGGCACAGCATTGTGTTTAAAAGGAAATCGCTTCGAACTGCTATCGAGCTGATTTTCTCAACGCGACGTCACGGCTACCCTGACTATCGCACGTCCTCGTGTGCAAAGTTATCGTGCTATGGTTCATCCGAGATGGACAGAATGGTGAAAGACAACCAGTATTTAATATTCGCTCGACCAGTCCTGACAATGGTTGTTATGGGACCAGCCTAGTTATCTCTTTAGACAACTTTGTAACACATTGCAAGTAGGGAGCAGGTCTCTTTTGTTTAAGAGCGGTGACATCTGATTATATCGTTGACCGAGCACATTGGGCCCGTTCGACCAGCTTATTCACTCGTAGCGTGGACCGGGCGTACTGGGCCCCTTCGACTAGCTTCCATTCTTGAAGCGTAGACCGGGCGTCCGAGGCTCCTTCGAATGGCTTCAGTAACTTCCCTCGTAGTGTAGACCAGACATACGAAGCCCTTTCATCTACCCACTACCAAATAACTACAACCTGGCTGTGCGTACGTGGCCCTTTCTTCCAGGGTATACTCACTAATTAAACTAATTGTAAGAGGATACTCGCTGTGTGAAATTTCTACGGGAATGTAAATAGCAGTTTAAAACTGCCCACTTTCATTATTGTGAATCCCAAAGTCGACTACAGAACTCACACAAGACTACCTTGAAATGTACTGCATTTCCCATTTTATCGTATTTCCCCAATATACGTACGTGTTTCGGTAGTGAGTCAGATGTGCCAGAGCCCATTCTAATCCCATCCTATCCCTCCACATTTTCTCAACCCTTTCTCCAAATCCATTCTTATATCTCCAAAGGTAGGCAGCGCATCCGGGGGCGTGCCAACGTTTCTCATTTTGGACTAATGTTGGCATGTACCTCGGATGTCTATGGGCGATACCATCAGGTGGACTTACCATCAGGTGGACTGTTTGCTCGTCTGCCGCCATCGTACATAAAAAAAAATATATAAAAAAAACCTAGGGGCAATGGTGGGTTACGTGGCCTCGGGCCTCGCCCTCGTGAGAGCCCCGCTAATAATAATTATTATAGTATAACTTACTAAATATTTATGGGATATTTATCAAAATAAAAATTTAAACCGTAGTTATGTAACCTTTTGCTTTATTAAAGGCATATAAAACCATATGTATATAATAAAATAAATAAACATAAAGACACTGAAAAATAAATGCACTGAAAAAGTCAATAATTATAACTAGGTACCTATATTATTATATATAATAATATAACAATAACTTTGGTGTCAAAACTATTTTACGTTCACACACTGGTGGACGAACAACCAATGTATAAATTCTGCCAGTCAAGTCGCCACTCACCGGGACTAACGAGTGAAGGGGGCACTTAAAAGTGACCCCTTCACTAGCTAGTCCCAGACCCCGTAAGATCTTAGTCCGTCGCTGAAAATGATAAGCTACTAGTTGTAAAGCATTGGCCAATTCCATTTATTGATTGACCAGTTCTATTTATTGATTTTTCTCTTGTGTTTTATATCTCTTTATATAGAGATAAGAGTTGCAACGTGGCTGTGTTTTTTTTTAAATATACTTCATTAGACAATGTTCGAAAAATTAAGCAGGTATAAGTAGTGTAAACTCTTCTGATGAGAATGATTCCTCGCGTTTTCACCTTACACTACGGATGGTTGATTCATGAACATTGTATAAATATAGCTTTTTTTGTTTGTAATTAACGATATTTAAATTGCCATTTCTGCTACAAAACATGACCTAGGTAGGTATATCTATTAATAGGCGTGTACAGTGACTATAAAGATATAATGTAGGTAGGTAATAAATGTAATAATACAGAGCTATAATGTAATAATACTGAATAATGTATAAAGATATAATATTATGCATACTTCAAAGCGGCCATAAAGCGTCATTGGGAAGGTCTCACTTCAATAGGAGAGGCGAATACAAAAGACGAAAAGAGGGCTAGGTAATGGCAGACACAATGGAAATACTGTTTGGACTAGAAGCGGACCGCTCTCCGCACAATGGTTACCCGCGAAACTTATTTTATTTCTCCACACTTATTTATTTTCAGTAGGTACATAAGAACCTACGAATTCCTTTTATGTGAACTATTTAAGGTCTGTACAAACACGAACATTTCTGTACAATGTAACGTCCAAGCGCATTTGCTTGAGTATGTATTTGCTTCTAATGTAGGTTGCGTGTAATTTTTCGTGAAGTATCGGCCCGTTTTAGAATAGCTCCACCCCGTCTTTTCCTGTGGGTGAAGTAAAAGGCGACTAAGGGATGACTAGAGGCTACCACAAGCGCTGACAAAACTACACCACCTCTAAGAGTGGACTCGCTAATACGCTTGGCCAGCGTGGCGTTTAAAGGTCATACATTTAAAGGCCTATATCCACCAGTGGATACGAAAAATGCTGATTACGTTTAATAATAATAATATAATTATTATTAACTTCGCTGATAACTCGGCACCCACCATGGTCGGAAATCGAGTAGGCTCATAATAAATGAATATTTTTATTATGGTTACTTATCTCATTCTCACATCTATAGAAACAGACACCAGAACATATCTAACACAATTTATCAAAACTTTACCGAACAGTTTGCGAACATGAATGTTAGTAAGTAGCTCGCAAGACGCTGACGTACGCTGACGTAGGACGACTTTATTAAATGATAAAATTGTACGATCTATGACGAAAATTATACACAAACCTATGAACCGAGAAATCTTTTCAATTGAAACTTTTGTTCACAATCCTAAATCCTTATTAGGCCTGTGTTTTTCGTGTGCTTCCAGGGAGTCCTCTTCTGTCCTTAATATATGAGTTACTTCGACGTGTCAGGACATTGACAGAATACCTTATAAGAAACAAACTTTTAACTGACGAAAACGCACCTAGATTAGGTCTGAAGCAGAAATGCATATGCGAAACAATCCAATACAAACATATCACCTACAAAACTCACAAACAGCACAGAGAATTATTATTTTTAATCTTGTCATTATTTTAAAATAATAAATTTAGGGACAAATAAGACCGCCGATAGACCGTCATTATACCAGGCAGTCATAGTTAATTATCCACAGCTATCACATCTCACTATATAGAGAATAGCGGACCAACTTAGAATCATATTTAATAACAAACTATTGACTGACGAACAACTACAAAAAAATAAAAATGAAGTATCACAAGAAATAGAAAAGGCAAGTGATATCTGTCCAGCACAATCTGATAGTAAAATGGACATTTGAAATACGACGGAAAACAAAAATCAGTTGGCAGGAGGTAGGAATGAATAACATCAAGGGACGGCTGAAATAGAATCCATTGCGATGGCATCACAAAAACAAACCACACATGAAACCATAGCTATAAAAGTCACTGAGATAGAAAATATTTTTATGGAAGTCATAATACAATTCAAACATATAGACGCTACAGCAAGACCACGTATTCCGAAACAAAGAGCTTCTAAAAAACTTGCATCAATGACCCATTATATTAACGACAATGTAATCCCAAAACACAGCCTGATACAGATTTCCAATCACACTATACAGTTATATACCTAATCTGCAGCGTATACGGTCGTAATGTGCAACAGTGCCAACTAGGAAACACCGGGATCAGATAAAATCCACAACTACGACTACTGTCACAAAAAACTCACAAGGACACACACAGTCTTGCTTTCTCTCATTACAACATCCTGAAACTATGCTACAGTACATTACTCAAGCTACAACATACTCGTACATGTTGCCCAAAGTTAAAACAAATATGAAAAATACAGCCAAATACAGACCGATTACATGCTTACAAAATATTAACAAACGCATAACATCATGCATTAGTGAGCGCCCCTATTGAAAAACCCTTTACAAACACATCGACACTCATAACTTACTGGCTGAACAACAAAAATGGTGCCGGAAACGCAGTTAAGGCTGTAAAGAACAACTCATGTAAAGAAGAAGGCTGTAAAGAACAGCAAGCACTCACGAAAAAACGAAATATTTCCATTTTTTATTTGTTCGTGAAAGATACGTTCAAAATGTTTCGAAAACTGGTTCAGTCGAATGAACATTGAACAAGTGCATAGAGGCTGGAGGGAGTGCTTTTGTCATTAACTGGACGACAGTATCCACTTATCACCTGTCTGCTCATCTGCCGTCTTCATTCTATGATTAAGAAATATAGAAATTATCATTTTCATATAAGCTCTTTGCAAATTTTATCCATTAACCAAATAGGTATGCCAATTAGAATTTCTGGAGACACCTTTGATACTCGTTAATTTCATTAGGTTTCTAAAGTAACTTACAGTCTTATTTATAACAAGGCCAGCACAACTAACAATAGAGCACTAAAGGTCGATTCATATAGAAAACTACAGTTTTCATTATTATCAGTTATTTTGACACGCAATACACAGCGTGTATTTTCGACAGAGAACTTCACTTACCAAATTAATGTACAATACTTTATTTTTAGTGTGATAAGGCTGTAATTACTTTGGCAATCGTTTTTGAAAATGTAAATGTAGATTGGTGGGTAGGTATATGTGAGTTGTATTGTGCGGGTTCACACAATACGGCGCTCGGCTTTGTGCCTCGTGTTCGCGCCATTGTCGTTGGACGTATTACCCAACGTTTCTACATTGTATCAACTCCTGCTGTCTTTGGCTTCTTCCTTTGATGAGACTCTTACTTGTACCTATTTGTCTTTTACGTAGGTATTAATTTTCAGTAAGGTAAAACGAGGAGGAATATGAAAGACTCTTCGGTAGTATTGTATTATTACCTTTGTTAATTTTTATTTGAAAATTGTATTATAATCTCCAGGTCTACGATATACGTTTACAAAATACATAACGGGGTCTTCGGGTGAGTCTACGACGCGTAGCGGTACTACGACGGAATCTACGGAGCACAGAATTATTCACAATTCAACCCGGCTTGCGTGGGTTTTCGAGACATGTTTTGTATTAATTAAAAAATTCGGTTTTTGTGCATTATGACAAGACCAAGTAAAGAAAACTATATTTTTTATTTTCGAATTTCAATTATTCCTAGTCAATGATATGAAATTTTACATATATGTAATATACTTAATATATTTGTAAAAAAAGAAACAATTTTTGTTTAATTTTGGCTCTTCATTTTAGTAGATAAATTATTGAAAAATAGGTAGCATGTATTTAGTTAAGTATGTGACTTTTAGTCAACAAATATGTAGGAATAATTTAAAAAAAAATAAAAAATGATATTTATATAATACAATACTTAAATTCTTACTGTCTGCTTCGTCTGCAGTTAAGGTGTATATTATTTTTATTATTATACTGTCGCGAACTACGTCCTACGTGGAAATCGTGATATATCTACTAAGTTGCTGGGCAGTGAATGGCATTCTGCAAGGTCGGCAGTGCGACCACATCCGATGTGGAGTTGTATCCTACTCTACTCTTTGGATTTCATACAGACGTAGGTACATGCGCTGTGGTAAACATTTTTTTACTTGCCGTTTCTTCTATAAACATTTGCTATATTAACATTGAACCATGATCTATTTGATACTAAGTTAATGCATTGAACTTAAACTACAAACTTTTGGTCAATCAATACTAATCTTATGTATGTGGATGTGTACTGGTTTGTTTGTTACCTAATTCTTCTGCATAAATCAACCAATCGCTACCAACACAGTAGTTTCTAATTCTAAAGGCGAAGCCGCGGATTACAGCTACTAAATCAATAAAGGGAGAAATATTACCATACATAGTTTCAAAGCCATGCTGCAATACTTGCAATAGAAAGTGCATATTTACTGCAAGGGCATGTGATAGTGTGATAGCAAGTGCGTGATGCGCGAGGACGATGCGCGATAACAGGCTGTACACATACTGCCGGCCGGCAGTCTGTGTCTCTCATCCCACGTGTTCGCTAGGCTCCATTCCGTATACTTTTGCCTCGCTGAACTTTTTCGTAGTTTCCCGCCAATTTAATTTTCTTTTTTGTGATATATGTGAAATATTGTGTGCCAATAATTTATAACAGTGCAGTGTGGAAGAAAATTTGTGAACATTGTGTGATTTTTGCTGTGTTTTTTTGAATGGGAATTCGTTAATCCACTGTGATTTTCATGGTAAGTATTACATTTTTTTCAGTAAGATTCTTATAAGATTTTTGAATTTTCCTTTACGTTAATTTACATTTTTTCTGGCAAGGACACAGATTTGTGCATTATGCCAAAGCCAAGTAAAAAAAATACACAGGTATTTACTTATTGTCGAATTTTTTGGTTACGTTCTTATCGTTTTTGTTGCACATTATTAGCTATTTATTTTTTTACTTGCTTCAATTTAGTAGACACTAAATTAAAAAATAGCATGTATTTATTTATGTGACTTTTTGCAAAAAATATCTTTCCAAGGCAAATCGATAATTTAATATTTACGACAAAATATTAAATTATTAACAGTCTTTAATCAGAAGTATAAGCGAATCTTTATTGATAAATGGAAAAAATTGTTTGTTTGTTTTTAATTTTATTAGGTAGGTACCCAATAATTCTGCAACAATTTTAAGGAATCATTACCAAATTTGGCATAGGTAGAATAGTTTTAAAATGTAATTCCACGCGGATAAAACCGAGGCCAACAGCGAGTAGAAAATGAAACCTCAAAAGGAACTTAACAAATATATTTATAATACTAGTAACTACTTATTTACAAATAGCATGTATATTACAAACTACAAAGATACCTATAGGTATCTACCTACGCAAAAAGGTATTAAATTCTATACAAGTAGACCCAACAATAAACATTTAATTTTATAGTTAAAGCAACATTTACAAAGGCGAACAAACAAAGTCAATAGCGATCACATCAATGGGCGCGATAAAGTTGCTAACAACAAAATAACGTGGAGTCGCGGAATTAACGCTCCTATTGTGTTAGTACAATAATCCGCTATCTAGGCCAGCCTTAGTGCTGCAGACGAACCTTTTGTCTTTCATGTTCGCCGTTAATAATGGCGGGCACCAAAACAGCCGCGCACAATACCGCGAAATGTGCGCGTTTTCATTTGCAAGACAAAACGTGCTTTGTTGTGTGTCCGCTCAATACGAAATTTATAGCGGGTGGACCGAGAGCCGTATTGACGGCTCGCTAACGAACGGCCAACGCCATAAATGCATTTTGATCGGGCGCGCTCTGTTCTGTAATCGCTAAAGCCTGACAATTCGCATATTAAGACCTTTTTAAAAGTGCTTAGTTACTATAATGGTATAAAGACAGGTGGATGTTTGAGAGAGGGTAAGACCGTGTGTGGTGGCGATGGCAGTCCTTGGGAGAGACCTATATTCAGCAGTGGCGAGACATAGGCTGATGGTATGTACCTAAAGGTAGATATTATAGTTAATCTAAACTTTCTGTTTAAATTTATTATGTAAGTTATGAGGGGAGGTCCAAAAGTTTCCGGCCTGACAAAGAAAAGGATACTCAAGATCATGAAACTATGTATTTTTATTTTTCAATATAGTATCTGTCCTATTTGAACACGCTTTTAGATCCGTTTAATTAGCATTTCTATCCCAGTATAAAAATAGTCAGAAAATTTGTGTACAAAATGGGCGAAAACCGCAGCGGTCTCTTCATGATCAGTGAAAAATCTTCCCCCTTGAGTTTTGAGAAGAAATAGTAAACACTGGGAGCCAAGTTAGGACTATAGAGTAGGTGGCGAATTTCTGTGAAGCCACACATAGAAACAGCAGCTTTCGAAACTGCGATGGCGTGTACGGGTGCATTGTCATGGAGTAGCCGCACACGTTTGCTTAATTTTCCACGACGTTGCTTCTCATCATTGCTCTATAAGTTTAGCATTTAAGCTATTGCTTCCAAGCTGGTATCCATTATGCTAATGCTATGGTGACTGGAGTCACCATAGTATTGCGTTCTATTATGTCAATAATCAATATTCCTTGATAATCCCAGAATATTGAAGCCATTGGTGGACTTAGTCACCTTTGCCTTTTTAGACGGTGCTTCACCAGAACGACGCCACTCCATCGACTCCGTTTTGGAAAGGGGATTATAGTAAAGAACCATAGTCTTATCTCCAGTACAATTGACTCCAAAAAATCGTATTCATTTCTCTGAACGGCCTCCAAAAGTTCCTTAGAGTACGCTACTCGTTCACTTCACCGAACACTTTTAGGGGGAGAGTGCACGGTGCATTCCCACAGCCGCTGCGAGCACTCGACGGGCCACTTTTTTTTTTTTATATACTAGTGGGTGGACGAGCAAGCGGTCTCACGTGATGGTAAGTGTTACCGCCGCCCATGGACACCTGCAACACCAGGGGGTATGCGGGCGCGCCGCCGACCTTGCAAAATCCTATTCACAGCTCTCTTGAAGAACCCCATATCGTAGCTTAATGGAAAGACCTCTTGAGGCAGTTCGTTCCACAGCCTACGGGTTCGCGGTATAAAGTAATTTTTGGACCGAACAGTGCGCGACACCTCTGTATCGAGGAAATGCGGATGGACCGCACTTCTGTGACGGGAGGTGCGGTATCTAAACCCGAGGTATCTAAGGTATTGTCGTAGTAACAAGCGATTTCCCTTGTTACTCTATAGTGCGGTATAAGTCGTTATCGACCTTACATATTTATTTATTGATATCTCACTTTCTTCTAGTCGAAACCTGCGGTGAAAGCAATTTTAAACAAAGTAATTCATTAGAATTTTAAATGAATAAGACAATTAATGTTACATAATGCTTTGGTAAAGATTTCAAGCTTCAACTAGTAGTAACAGGTCCAATAGGCCTACCACGCACGATACGATAGTTCGATGGAGGCCTTTTTGGTCTGCCACCGCACTAAAAGTGCACTAAAATGAAAGTTGCTAAAATTTTTAAGGCAGTGTTTATTAGATAACTGAGCGAGAAAATGCGAATATTTTAAAAGTTACACCACGAAATACCTATCCTTATAATAGGTAATAAGTTGGCATTTTAGTTTTTCTCAATTAGCGATTTATTTCTTTCATCTGCCAAGAAATCGCCACGTTTTACTATGTCCAAGCCATTATTCGCAGGTTGTTTAATTCGATGACTACAAAAATTATCATAGTATTATAGCTGAGGTAGAGCCTGTCGATGTTCTATGGGTTATTTATTGTGGTAAGTTTGTGGTTCCAAAAGCTCCGACTAAGTCCCAACGTATATACCTAATCTAGAATAATATAACAGAACTTTTTGGAGGGTTAAGAGAAGTATTCATGGCGGGATTGATCATTTACCGGTGAGCCTCCAGTCTAATATTTCTTTACACAAAAAAGAGAGAACCTTTCCACGTAGGTAGGTACATACGTCTAGTGTATTAAACTGCTGACTTACTTTAAGAATTTTGACTATTTAAAAAAGTAGTTAATTATAGTTTGTAACATTCCAAATACAAAATCCAAAAACATTCCAGTTAAATAGTTCCCGTAAGCATTTCCTAATTTAAAATTTTACTTGTCATGTTTGTTTTAAAAATAATCAACTCTCCGGGTATATCTACTCCGTACACTAAGATTTGTTATCACACGTGCCTTATAAGTAATCAGTTTATTAAGCGATTTAACACTAAAACAATTAAAGCTATACTCGTATAGGAATACGTTCCGCAGACAACGTTATTGTTGGTAAGCTAACTTGTGTTTCATCATGATGTCTCAAACACTTCTTTTGTGTAGGAACACATGGATAACCTACCTACATGGAAATACTAACAATGAAATAGTCATATTATTAATTACTTATTGCTTCAAAATAGATCGAAATCAATTTTTATCTGCAGCTTTTTATAAAGAAATAATTTAAGGTGGTCGAATATAAATCTATAAATATCTATTGAATATAAAAATACATATATATCCGTGTTTTTGTTTACATATGCCAACACACTTTTGATCTGGGAACAAAATAAAACCTTCCATCCCTATGCATAAAGTTACACTTGAGACCCAAAGAGGTCGCGTCCTCACAAAAGCGACGTAATTGGCCCGTTCTTTTTACTTCCCTCGCTAAGAAGCATTCAGAGCCAATGAAACGTGTGCATTTAAATGACGTTCCAGAGCTTTGTGGGGGGGGGGGGGGGGTACAGTAAAGTTGTTCGTGAAACCGCCAGCGAGTGACTGTACCCAGTGTAATTTAGTGGTTGATGAGACATTAAAAAGAACTCTGCCTGTTCAGTGCTCATTAGTCATACATATGTGAGAATGTGTAACGTCACGTCACTGTGTTAATGGGAGCTTTGGCGGTAAATACCCTTCTAATGATTAATTTAAAAAATATATACACATAATAATATCTGAAGATGTTTTTTATGGCGTTTGGAAAGCAAATTAATTGCGTCGGATCAGTTTTGATTTCGCGGAATAAAAAAGTATTTTCTATTGTGCGAATTCATAGAATTCTAAAATAATTTACTTGTTGTCAGTATTCAGAGCTACTCAAAATTTCAATTTTCCAGGTTATCTTGTTGTTATGATGATAAGAGTGATTGGTTCCCAAGTATCTACGAGCAACATTTTTTTTTTATAGAGAAAGGCGGCATACGACCATACAGTCCAAGCGATGGTAAGTGGATACTAACGTCCATAGACATCCGCGATACATACCAATGTCAGTCCAGAATGACAAACGTTGGCACGCCTGCTGCTCACATTGGCTGCACACCTTTGCTGATTAAGGATTGGATTGGTAAAATGGGGAGGGATGGGTTGGGAATGCATATCTCACTCCCGAAACATGTATGTACATTGGGGAAATATGATAAAGTAGGAAATGCAGTACATTTCAAGGCAGTCTTCTGTGAGAGAGGGGTAACGTGGCCAGTCCAGTGTGCCCAGCGGCTGTGTGAATTTAGTGTGCACTACAAATGTCCAGTGCGATCGATGTACGTCGGGAGTCGCTCAGTAAAACGATAGTGGACTCTAAAACTTGGAAGCACACGGAAAACGCAGCGCCACGCTTTATTTGATTATCAGATTATCGCAAACTCCACGAACGAAAAACACTTTGATGTTTAATAAACTATCACACAAGTTTTACAATAGTCAAACAATAACTCTTCACTTCTCGAGTTCCCCCCAAAAAAGTCTAGGTTGTCCGATAGAAAACCTATACTAGTCTATACTAATATAATAAAGAGGTAAAATTGTGTGTTTGTTTGTGGGTATGTTGGAGGTAATCTCTGGAACTACTGAACCGTTTTCAAAAATTCTTTCACAAATAGGAAGCTACATTATCCGTGTCTAATATGGGCTATATTTTATTTCGAAATTTTGAAAAAAAAATTTGAAAAAAAAACAAACTTATAAACCGAAGCGAAGCTAGGGCGGGTAGCTAGTATTTAATATTAGTATTGCCAGCATTTGCCGTGATTCGGGTCGGTGTTGCTACGAGATCCGCTAGGTTCGATTAGATACAGTTATCAGGTTATCACTTATCAGTTTATCACGTTTAATATTATTGCGATTTTATTGTAGCATTAGCGGCCCGCCCTCACTTCGCTTCGGTTTATTAAATTTAAAACAATCGGAATAAGATTTTTTTTTTTCAATATCTATAATGTACAGACAGACATATGGCCTGTTACAATTTTATTATATAGATTAGAGTTGTAAAAATTAAGATTCTAAACAAAATATGTAATTAAAATATTCCTCTCGCAAAATGTTCGTATCCATACGTTCCTCTTTACACCCGTTGGACCGTCCCCCACCCACACTTCCATTCATACTTTGCGGCTTTTGTGGAAACTCTAAGGCTTTTTGTAGTCGTACCGCTCGTGTTGACGCAAATAGTATCAAATATTGAAAAGTTCTGAATTGGACAAAATTTTATATTGTAAATCAGGTCTGCAAGCGAATAATTAAAGGTATTTGTTTGTCTTTTATTAATAAATATATGGAAAATATTGTTTCTTAGTGGTGAAGAATGTCATTTTGAACATTTTTAGCACGTTCATTGTATTCCCGAAACTTTGAGTAAAGTCTACTATCATGAAGTTGTTTTAAGTTACTTAACAATGTTAAAGAAAAACCAATTAGCTAATTACTTATAGACAATGGGTTCTAACTTATCTAAACAGACTCCAGAAGGACGGCAGTAGAGCAGACAGACCACCTGATGATAAGCTGCAACACATGCTAACATTTGTCAAAAATGTCAAACAATGGCACGCCCACAGATACGAGTAGATCTTTGAGGAATTGGAACCAGGATTGGTGAAAGGAATTAGGAAGAATGAGGAATACTGAGTATCATTATCCAATCGTTTATCTCATCCGCTCGCATTCCCCATTCCACCATATGGGAAATCGCATGGGATGACTTAGGATTGGATACATCTCATATCATTTCGTTTCGTCTCCCCCATTCAGTAACATACTGAGATTAGGGAAGCTGGTATGTAATGGGACAGGATGACATAGGATATGTACAGAGAATGGAAAGAAAAAGGGAAGGTTATCGGAAAAAAAAAGTTAAGGGAAAAAAACGGGTTAACTCACTCATATTGAAATTACGTTGGTACCTACATTTCACTGAAGTCCCGTGAGAATGAGGTAATTAGGTTAATCTAATGCTGTCCACTCGACTGTATTCAACGTAGAAACTTTGACTGGAGATCATCATAGGATACATAAATTTCGTAGATATATATACCTACATAAAAGAAGAAATACGTGTTAGCAACTTGTGTCTAGCATACTATTAACACTACTATCATTAGCCCGTATCTCTCCACTACTGGATACAGGCCTCTTCCAAGACGCGCCATATTCTGTCTTCCGCCATTCTCATCCAGCCGCTACCGGTGACTTTCTTTATGTCTGAGGGCGTCCCACGCTACGTTTCCCGATATATAGTATATATGTATATCCCGAGGCCTTAGATACCTTATTTATTGGTCTTATCACTCTGAACACTCATTGTTTACCATTTATTCAACATTTTGTTGCTATGGCATTTCATAAAAATCGTACCGAGCCACTTCTTAGAAACCTAATTCCATTAAGTGGACTCCTTTCGAATCGCTGACTCAATTTCTGGTTTATACTGTCGATCACGATAATATACATAAAAGTGTAGTATTAAGTAAACAATGGTTACTCGCTAAGGGGAGAAAGGGGGTCTGGGCGATCGGTATTTGGTGCTCGCATTGTCGTTGAATAACTTTTGTCCCTATTGTGTTTGGAAAGAGCCACAAAGACGGTACGCCGAACATAAACCGAAATTCATCAGAGCCGATTGTTCGTCCGCTAATGGTGTTTCTGAAGCTAGATTTTGTATCTATCTTCAATGCCTATTGTAGTTTAGGATGGGAAATAGCACAAGGATTCTTTTGTTACTTCAGTTCTTGCCTATTTACTTAATTATAATAATAATATAATATAGTAATATCCCAGTCGTTTTATCCGTAAACGGGTTAATCCGACCAGCCTCGAGACCAACCTGAGGCGGTTGGATTTCCGTGGCGACTCGCTTCCGGCAAAGATGCAGAAGGCGGTGCTGTTCGATATAACGCAGGTGTCCATGTGCGGCGGTAACACTTACCATCACGTGGGACCGCTTGCTCGTCCGCCCACTAGTATATAAAAAAAAAAAAATCATCCGCCGATGTCACCCCTAGGGTCCTGAACCCCAGCTGACTGCTTCTGCTGGGAGTTATACTGTCTCTTCCTCGATAAATCAAAATGAGGGAGAGATCTCAAAACTTCTCAGGTTTAAGACCATTGTTTTTAATAATAATAATAATTTAAATATATTATTATATAATGTATTATAAACCGACAGAAACCCGTGAAATATCTCGCTTCCCTGCATGCTGACGATACTTTGTTGCAGTTTACCTACCTATACTCGCTAGTTCACAGATAGTCAAGAAGACAGGGAAGACACCACGTGCAATGCAGGTAGAGATAATATGTCACATCTTTTTATTGTTGTTAGCTTCAGAACTCGATGTCGTCGCTTTTAGGTAAATCTGAACTTTTTTTATTAATAAAAATAAACAAAGATTTGATTTGATGTGTGAAATTCCACTAATATTCTGCTATAAACTAATACTATAAAAATGGGAGGATAAACTAAAAATGATGTCAGACATAAAACGTTTTTTTATGTAATGTAATATATGTAATTATTTATGTAAGCGGTAACTAACTACCGCTTTATGTTACCGCTTCTAATTTGTTCGAGTAGTAGTCAGCAAGACCTTCCCTAAAAGAAACAAAATTATTACTATAACTATTCAAGTCTATGGAGCGTAATGTGATTCGTTTTAAAACGAGCAGTCCGGTTGATTTTCTTCCCAGTAGTCCGGTTGAATACTACGACCGGACTTCTGAAAACACAAAGTCTCACTAGTCCGGTCAACGGGACTGAACCGGACCTCTGGGAATGGATGATAATTTCAGAATTTTTCTTTTAACTGGTTACAGTACCACACACATAGATTAACGATTTTTTCATTACACTAGGTAGGTATTATAAATAAATATATACCTACATATCAATAAAAATATCTATTTATTAGAGAAAATATTTTTCATTTTTTTAATGAACATTTTTAAGTTCCGTAAAAACTAAGGCAGTACTTCGTTATTTGTAGTACATAATGTACATACTCCACGGTTACAAATGGATTTTTCAAAAACCAAATCACCGCTCCCATCCATAGACTACAAGCTTAATAAAGCGTTCCTATTATTCATGGCTGCATTAACTTAATGCGATTCAATATTGAGCTGTTCACGACATATGGGGTGGTATCCATTCGCTGCGCCGTTTCCAACCAAATAAAAAGTAATACGCAGTGTCGTTCATTATCCAGTGCAATGCTGATGGAAAAACACTGTGTTGAATTGTGCTCCCGTTTGGATAAGGCCCAAAGTGTCTTTTTTATCGATTGTGTTAAACAATGGACGGGTGATGTGACACAATAGTTTAGAATGGCACGCGATCATAGATTAGGCATGGTAGCACCCCTTATACTCTCAAAGGGATGAAGTCTGCGCTTTATTAAGAAAGGTTCGAGATTATCGTTGTCGAAAATTAAATAATATTTCTTATGTCTTGTTAATTATTTCCATTTGATTTTCATTTTATCATTAATACTAATAGACAACATGACAAACGAGACTGGATATAGGTATATGTTCCATATTATCTCACTTCCACTAAATGAGGGGGTGGTATGAGAATGGATAGGATGGAAAAGTAAACGGATTCACTCACTCCAGAAACACGTTGGTAAGTTGCACAACAGTATAAGAGTGGGATAATTCAGTAGATATAACTCAGTAGTTATATTCGTTCAGTTTCCCTTATTTTAAAAAAAAACTAGACTAGCTAGAATTTCTGAAACCATCGAATAAATAGTTATACCGTACTAACTGACAACATTGTTATTCTTATAGTTTGTAACAACTTAAAGCAGATTTCACTTTTGCAAATGTAACCAGTAAGTATAATTATTTATACGTAAGTTAATAGTAAGTATTTATACGTGTATCTCAAATTTCCATACGCGAACAAAAAATGTAAGCAAAGCGGCAGGCAAATAGAGTAAACAAAGTGTTAGACCACAAAACGGGTGCTTTAAGTGAGTTCAAATAGGAAAAAGGGAAAGTGGTGGCGTGATCCATTGTGACCGGGAATCACTTCGGCACACTCTGGAACGGGGGAGACGTACTCGTTTTGTTGCTGGAAGACTAGGATATCAACTCGTCGTTTAATTTTTGACACAATTCTCACAGTATATACTCGTAGGCTAGTTTCTTGATTATTTTTTAAATCTGTAAGTTATGGATTAAATAAAATATTGGATGTACAAGTAGCACAAAGTTGGTTAACAATAAAAGATAGCAGAATTATACTTACAACATACATTTTTGTTTCCAACCTGCAACACTATAATTGTTTTACTAATTCGATAGGTACTCGTGGTCACGATTTTATGGACACAGACAGACTTTTTGAGATATTTTCTACAGAACAGCTGATGTCCTGGCTGGACATATAAAATGTGGCAAAAAATACAGAACGTTCTGGAAAATATCAGATGTTTGACACGACTACTCTCAAGACACGACCTCGTCGCTATTATAGTGTCCTATGACATATCAAACTAAAAGTAGCCGTTATCAAACTATAAAATAAAAATGACAGATAAAAATGATTACATAGTTGTTCATCACAGAAAAGGTAACGTGGAGTCGCGCAGTGGAGTGGGACACGGAGAAAATATTATTTAAGTTGACGAATGGAGTTTCGTTGCAGGCGCGTAATATTTAACGTGGCCCGTTAAGCCATCTAGGTCTCACCCACCTACGAAGCAAATACATAACGTACAACGTGACCTTGTCACTGCTAAGAGATATTCTGTGCCCTAGAAAGGGGAGAGTGGCTAAAGGACACAGGTATTGAAGAAAAATTGTAGGGAGGCAGAACAGTAATGCGCCGGAAAGAGCATACGCAGTTACAGGCGCGTACGTCCCGCGATTAGGTCTACATAACCGAAGGGTTGGAGGGTATGGAAGGAGGAGAGTAATTCTAAGAGATTTTTTTATACTATAGGTGGCAGACAACGGGCGGGCCACCAGTAAGTGGGTAAGTGGTCACCGCCGCCAACTTTGTAGAATGTTATTCACAAATTCTTGAATAGCCCTATGTCGTAGCATAGTGGAAAAATCTCAGCATTCCACAACTTTCAGGGTCCGATTTAAAATGCCTTGAAGACCGCACAGTACCTTTGTGGTACCTCTTTATTAGGGACGTGATAATGATAAAATCCCGGATTGGTGACAACATAGCTCAATGCATACTAATGTTACGAGTATAAAGAGAGTAAAAGTTTGTTTTGTTTTTGTTTATTTTATTTACGTAAAAGGTAAACTCAAAAGTTATCTACTAGACTGATATTAAAAATTAATTAATTTTTATAAAATTAAAAATAAATAAACTAATTCAAATGGGAGCAGGGCCGGCGCCATGTAATCGAGGAGAGGCACGCCGAAAATCTGATTTTAAGTAATATGATTCATCTGATTTTTCATTTGATATATATCTTAGAAGTAAGTACACAACTTACTTACTTCTAAGATACACATTAATATGTCAATAATATAAAATGTTCAATCTACTTTTTATACATGCGAAAAACACGTTTATTTTTATTCTCTGTTTAACCTCTGGTGGTTGACTGGTAGAGAATGCCGTAGGGCATTAAGTCCGCAATTTGTACACGTCAAATACGTGTGCAATGAAGTTTAAATAAATAAATAAAATAAATAAAAAACGCCGTCCTTAATTTTTTCCGACTTTCCGCCTAAGGCGCTAGACACTCTTGATCCGGCCATGAATGGAGGCTACATTCGGTTTTCTACGAAATCGTTATGCTACCTAAGAGAAGCTAGGGCAGATCTTTAGTTACCTCATAAAGAACACTTATAAATGGCGCGTAACTCCAAATCAATCTGTCACAGATCATTCACCATGTTCACCACTGAGCTTCTTTGATCATTCTTTTGCAGGTGCAGTTAATCTGACAACAAGAATTTCGTAACGGGCTCTCGGAGCCCTTGTCCGCCTCCACCCAACTCTCTCACACCCACTCGATCCAAGCAGTTATCTTTACTATTAACAAGATTCTCGCTTGTAATTGCATTATTTAACAAAGGGGCACTATATTTATCTATTTAAATGGGTCGCGTTTTTCACACTAAAGACGCGAAAATCTCAAATGTTATAAAGGGGCACTATGTTACCTTAATTCTATTTCTTGAGGGGCATATTAAGATTCGGCCGCGTGCTGTCAGCCTGCTTTGTAGTATCGTAGTATGCTTTGTAGTACTCAAGACCACCTCATTTCTTCTTGTGGGTATCGTTACACGCGAATAGATTAAGAAATAACAAAACCGCTACAAGTCCCCGAGGAACTACCACCTCTAAAACAGTGGACTCGCCAACCGGCCGCCCAGCATGGAGTTTTAAGGCCATACATTCGTCATGCACAAGACAAAGTGTATGAGGAGGCCCATGTTCAATATTGAATGAATAGAGGGCCGGTTGCGGTATACTAAGATTACATACATTGTTAAGACTATTTTGAAAAGATGATGTATTCATTAGCTTTTGAATAGTCTTAACATAGTGTATGAGTCCGTAAAGCCACGTCTAATTATTACATCCACATTGTGTCACGATGTCATATTTGTCGACAATGGCCTTTATGTAGCAAACAATCGTGTTGCTGATGAATTTCGGTCTATGTCTGCGCGGTGTCTTTGTGTTCTCTCCCTCTAGTGGACAACACAATGGAACAAAAGTTGTTCAATAGCGCAAGCACCTAATACCCAGACCCTCCCTCCATTGTTTCGGATAATGTTCCACTTTTATGGATATTTTCAATGGATCGTCGTAATCTGAAGAAGTTCCGAACTCTTGCCTATTATCGTCTATCGCGGCGAATTATACATATTTAAACTCGCTGCTTGCTTGTTAACTTACTTAGTCAGCTTAGTGGTTTACATTACCTATGTATTGTATATACTACTCATAGGTTTCTACTTGGAGATCTTAAAAAATAAATTATAGAAATTACTTCTAAATAATATTACATACATACATACAAAATATGAAGAAAAAGGCAAAACTAAATCTAAAGAAGTCTCATCGGCATATCTGAGTTTTAGTCAAAAAAGCTCATTTTTACACATAGAGTTATTAAAACTACTAGACTTCATTTATAAAATGCCAATTTTACATATTGTATGATGTAAGTGGTCAAATTTCGCGTGTTGAATGTGGCAGAAAAATAATATTAAATCTCTTTGCATTAAATCAAACCCTGGACAGTACCTAATAAAAAGATAATTACTTAAAAATAGAACAATGTTTGTTGACATGTCTTGTCTTATGGACTGTTTGTAGGTATCGGTTATCAATTTTGTATTAATAAAATGTATGTATTGATAAATATTTAATAGATTTCCTTATCAACCTCATCCTAGCTACTTCCTTTATCAGTGTTGCAATTTGTTATCTATTTTACTTTGTTTTCCTGTTATAGTGTAATAAAATTGATCAGGAATTTATTTCTCAATAAAGACTACCTACATTATCATGGCTTCAACTGAAATCAATATAAAAAGACTCGAAATATCATTCGAGATATGGGGTTCAGATTTAGAAAAACAGAAAATAATAGAAAAAATTCGATGGAAAAACATGACATTCGGTTAAAAAGGATAAAATACTCCAGAGAAATTAGGACATTAAGAGCTGCTGGTGAAAACATTATTTATACAGATGAGTCGTATATTCACACCACACATACTAAAGGAAAGAGTTGGTCAGATTCAGCCAATAAACGATTGAAACAACCCATTTCCAAAGATCAAAGATTTATAATTTTTCACGCCGGTAACGAAAGGGGCTTTGTGCCTGGTGCTCTTTTATTAGACCAATCGGCAGACCCGAGATTACCACAAGGAGATGAATTCGGAGAAATATGAGAAGTGATTACGAAAGCAATTGATACCTAACTTATCGCAAGATTGCGTCGTTGTTATTGATAACGCAAGACCTAAACTGTAGAGAAACCACCTAATTCTAATACCAAAGGCGATATGGTGACATGGCTACAAAGGCATCATATTCCGTTTACTACAGATGCCAAGAAGCCTGAACTTTATGACATATTGCATTATGTTTTTTGCAAACGTCACAAAGGAAACTGTTCCGAATTTAATGTTGATAAAGTTCTTCAAGAATATGGACATACCGCAATTCGTTTGCCACCATTTCATCCGGATTTTAATCCGATCGAAAATATCTGGGCCCAATTAAAGGGATATGTTGCCTCTAAAACATAGAAATGAATAAAACCACCGTGAAAAAGCTCTTAATAGAAAAAATAGATATGAATCCGAAGAATGGACGAAAGTCTGTAATCACTTTAATAAATGTGAAGAAGAATTTCTGACACAAGATGAAAAACTCGACATATTTAGTGACAGCTTTATAATTCATGTTTCCGATTCAGACCGCGAAAGTGACTATAGATGATTCTGGACATTAATACATAATTTTATAATCTTTCCATGGAATCCTAAATGGAATTGTAATGGATCCTAAATGGAATCTAAGTGGATTCCATGGATGACTGGATTCCTAAATGTAAGTAACAACTCTGTATTTTCATACTCGTAAGTGTACTGTTAACAAACTACTATCACAGTGTAGAGGTGTCATCACTTCATCACAGTAGATGGCTTACATTACTTCCTCCAAACTACCAGGTAATGCTTGATAATCTATTAAAAGGCAGCAATATACTTCGCATAATTTGTTATAGTGGCACTTCCGAACTGCTCTCATAAAATTCGAGATATGCCGAATGGGCTTCTTTAGATAATTTGACAAGTAAAAAAGTGATTGCTAGCACATTTTGATTTCTTAATATTTAATGTATATCTTTCAGACAGTTTAAATTGGTAGTATTTTGCATATAAACGTGTTTTGGGAGTTAGTTAGCGTTGCTGGGCTCTATCACATCCCATCTCATGAAAATAGAGTGTAAACGTACAAGAAAAGTTCCCCATCCCATTAATACTTCCTATTCTATCCCATCAAATTGAAATAGTGGAAGCACATTGCATTGTGTATAGTGACATCGGCTTCAACGGACGCTAACCAATAGCGGCTGCCCGGTTGCCGACATACCGTGACCCATTTAGTGACTTAGTATGCGTGTGCTATGCCGACATGGCTCAATCCAAGAGATTCATGCCTTCGTGCAAAACAAGCTGGATGAGCTCAATCTTGAACAAATCTGTACCTCCAGTTACACGGAGACCGAGATATTTGCAGCCAAGAGGGTATTGTACGATAGCACACCTGTGACATATGTGCGTCTTGTGACGCGCCAAAAGGACGGCAGTGGAAAAAAGAACCTCCAGGATATCATCAGGATTTTTAAAGAGACCGATCCAGACGACCACCCGACGTACGTGGTGCGGGACCTACACAAGCTTGCCGCCGATAATGTTCGACCACGTCGACGTTGCCAGGCTCTTAAACGATATCACGCAGCTGAAGGATGACTTCAACGACATCTGTGGAAAATTAGAAGTCTCGGAAAGAAATCATCGGCCATTGCAACTGATTCACCGAGGTCATCCCGGGTTAATGCACTTGCAACGCTTATAACTCCGCCGGCCCATATCAATATGATGCCGTCGCCCCGCCCCGCACCTATAACATCTAGGCCCCCGAGGAACTTATATGAGAAAGTGTCCCGCAGATCCAATCGCCTCTCGTGTCCCAAGCCTTCCATTCAACAAGAGAAGACGAAGGTAAATGTGTCGGTCGCGACTCATGCTCCAACAGCGCCGGTCGAGGATGTCCATGGTTTCATCCTAGTGAAAAGGGAGAGTCATCGACGTTGCAATCAGAATAAGCGCTGTACCAGTCCTGCGGCGTCAGGACATCTCAAGGATGCGGTACCGACTGTAGGTATCTACTTATCTTGCATGGATGAGAATATAATGCTGGAAGACATCAAACGGCACATTCAAGAGACCAGGGCCGGACCAGGGACGCGCCGCTAAAGGTGGAGCTGCGGCAGCTAGAGTTCAATTACAGGTCTAGCAATTTTAAGACCTATAAGCTCCGGGTTGCTGCAGTTCATCAGAAGCCGTTCCTGAGTCCTGATTTTTGACCAGAAGGTGTTCCGACGCTTTAGGGAGACAAGCCGAGCAAGAATAATTCCTATTAGTAGTTAAGTTTATTATATTTTATGTATTCTGGTTTAAGGTATATATGTATTGTATGGGCCTAAGTTGCCTGAAATAAATAAAATAAAGTAAATATACTCTTTACTTCCCATCCCATCTATTCAGGAATGCAATAGCATGTGGAAAACCATTCATCCGGTTATACTCATTATTCCTTATCCTTCCCAATTATTTTTCCATGTCCACTCCAAAATCCGCATATGTAGACGGAACGTGCCAAAGTTCGTAATTTTTTACTGATATTGGCATATATCTCGAATGTCCGTGGGCGACAGTAGGTTCTTATCACCAGCTTGATCTTCTACCAACTCCTATCTAATAAAAATTATATGTTATTAACCACAGTAGCCGACTTATCTACTTCACTCGAAACGAAAGCACACGCAAATCGAAATCATACTGTAAAAACGTGTCTAGGAAATACTTCTCTAAACACGGTTTTCGAATTAAGATTTCTTTAATTTCAGTTACAGTTGCATTGTATTTAGTCTTAGAATAATTTCCGGACCTTCAAGTTTTTGTAGCCCGCCATTACAATGCATTTAACTGTATTAAACATCAGCTTCATACCAGCTTCGAGCTTCCTGTAATTTACTGTTTCCAGAATTTAGTTCCGTAAACTTTATTAGATTTTGCATTGTATCTATTAGTTCGTCAAGTAGCAAACTAACAGTACAGCTACTAGTTCCAAGCGCTAGCAGATCGCCCATAGAGTTGCGCCGCTCACAATAGCTCAGATAACTCATAATACAGTTTGTTGAAAGCAACTGCCACACTTCCTCGATCGGATTTTCCACGATAATCGTGACAAAAGAACTTTGCGCTGCTGCGCGTGTATTCATCGTGTATTCTATTGCGAGTTGATACGCATACACCGTTCTATTCACAAGGAAAAGTTATCAGGATATCGCTATTATTCGATTATTAAACAAAGCCTGTGCGGGTATATTTACTGGATAGTATTATAGGTAAAGCGATGACAGCGGTTGTGGTGCATGGATTAAAGTGTTTTATTGTCTGGAAGACCCTTCATGTTCATCAAGCATGCAACATGCAATACGTATTTAGTAAGTCATCAAATTAAAAATCTTTTGTCTATGTGATTTTATTTAATTCTTATTAATTCATCATGCCATACTCCATTGCTGGATATAGGCCTCTCCCAAGTTTCAAGCACAGTATCTTCGACTCTTCTCATTCAGCCAGTAACATAGCTCATAGAATTAATATATCGAAGCAACAATCTGCAACATATTGGGCAGGTCATATTTCCTTATAAACGTTAACCGATGAGGTAAATACGTCCTTGAATATACCACGTACCGGGAAGCGTAGAGACGCCTTCAGGTTAGATGGACCGACAACTTGAAGAAATTCGACGGTAATGGCTGGATGGATCGTGTAGAATGCAGGAATCCATTGATGCAACTACAACTACAAATTGGGTACAAACGGCTGCGTGGGTACGCAGCTGCGTACCCGCTCGATAGACGGACAACTGTGTCGCGGGCAACTTCGCATCGCGTCAGTCTGGGATCGCTCGAAGATGGTCGCATTGCGTTCAGTTATTCCGCTTCTGACGTGTAGAACGCTTGAATGTAGTGTAAACACTTTGAAAGTAAAAATATTTCAGGGATCATTCGTCAATACTTTTACTGACAATAACATTTACATAGACAAAAATGTAACGAAATCGTTCGAATTTCATTTTTAATCAAATTCTTTCAACTTTCGCTATTTGAACAGATTTTATATTCTAAATTGCAATTAAACCGTCGAATACGTCCGTGGACATTGTTAGTGTAGTGTGTCGCAGTCTTTCAGAATGTGAAGATCAAATGTAGGTAGTTGATAAAACTGCTCGCAACCGCCTCTTCAGTCAATTCGTGACCACGGCTGGTGTAACCCGTGTCGAAACGTCGAGTAGGGATAAAAGGAAAACAAATACTTCTTTATTGATTTACGATCGCCAACGCATCCGCATTTCCTTGGCGCAAGTGTGCAGAGGTGGCGGTGACCAGGACCACTTACCATCAGAGACAATCGCGAGCGTACCATTGATAGTCTCGTCCATTTATCACCTATTCAATAAACAAAAAATAAAAAAAATTCCATACAAACCCACTTGCATATAATAGGTAAGGTACACACTTGTGTAGCTAATAGATATTTGTAAACGAAAATCCATATCAGCATAGTCGCACACAGAGGGCCGCGACACAAAGTTGTGGCCCTCAGACATAAAGGACCCGCACATTACGGCGTAGTTAAAGTGACCGCAAGTGAATGCGATCGTTGGAGCGGCAGGATTGCAGTCACCTCTATTGTCAACCCAAAATCCACACATAAGGAAACTGCGACGGGCAAAGGGGGTGCTATTTAATGAGAAGTGAACGTTTGTAGGTATTTTTGGGACCGAAAATGTAAAGTAGGTTTTGTAATACTTATAACTATATCATTTTTATTGAATCTTATACTCGGATATATAACGTGTCACCGAAATAACGCAAAACCCTTAAACATGTCAACCAATTTAAAATATATAACCGTTCAACAAGAAAAGAAATATTTTATCTAATAAATCAAAAGTTCAAACATGTAAGGTTTTGTTGTTCTGTTTAAAACGTTCATAGGTTTCCTTATTCAAACCGGGCGCCCACGCGGCCCACTCGTGGCTCAGCTTATATAAATAGGTACTAGAGTTACACTAACCATAAATTACGAAAAAAAAAATTCTAAATACTGTTGAGTTGTAGTTTGATTAATATAAAAATTACGTATAGTTGTGTATAGTATGACTTTGTGGTTTAATAGTGATAGTTTATTAAAGTTCAAATTGTCATGTTTGTTCGTAATGTTTGTCATAATCAAATAAAAGTCTAAGACTCCATTTTTCGAGTCCTTCCAAGGAATCCAGCCGTCCATGCGTCCTCAGTAAACCTACTATCGCTTTATTGAGCGTCGCCATATTTACTTGAAATTCACTTACACGTGACATTGGCAAAATAGTCGCCGCGCTTGTGTCGACGACTGATACTGCCATCAAATCGAAGAACGAGAAGAAATACAAGTGTAATCGATTCCCTCTACTCTTGAGAAATATATTTTCAGTTTTTGCGTTATTTTTACATAGATATTCATTGTTTTTTTAAGTTTTGTCAGCAGCCATTACTATATTATTTATCAATCTATAATGTTCCATTACAAGATGCAGATCTCACCTAGGATTGACGAAGGATTTTGGAACAATCCACCGTATACATTGATGGATACACGTGCCCTGAATTTATTTAATTTCTTGGACATGGCGGAATTTCTCATGCTTTTCACCACCGCCGAGATAGTGATAAACCACATAGGTAGTTGAAAAAGTTATTTAGTCAACAACCATTATAATGTTTTATTTTTTAAACAATTAATAAAATAAGAATTTAGTTATTGAATATATTAATAGGATGACCATAGACATTATTTTAATACACGGCGGAATAATATCTTCGCGCTCTATTTTATCAAGTGTTGACCTAATATGACCTAATTTGTTATATATGTTAACACAAAGTAGATATATCTATTACCACCATGTCTTCAGCTCTTCTTTTATTAGCTTCTCTTCTAAAACTTACGAATACGTTCGCCCTGAAAACACTGAAATAATAATTGAAACATTGCATTTATTTAATGATGTCACTCGCCTTTCTATTTTTACAATTAATTTATAATTCATCAAAGTAAGAGGTATACTTATAAATCATAATGTATGTACCTATATGTACAGTAGATAGTTTTGTCAGAATATTACAAAAGGAAGCCAAGCAACTGCATTAACAAGTGGGGGCCGGAAGCTGTCGAAATGAAGTGCAGAGCAAACACTCAATTTGCGTTAGACACATTTTTAGAGGGACAAACAAGAGACGGATCAGTTTTCCTAACATTTTTCTGAATGGTTTTAGTAATATAATAGAGGACGCACTTTTCTTTCGGTTTCGACATCGTCTTGATAGAAATAAAGCAAATTATATTTATCATAAGAAATCAGCAATAGCCGAACTCATTCTCAACGCTGGAGTGATTACACTGGATAGAACTCTGCACTCCCAAAATCCTGTCCACTAAACGTCACTATTATCTCAGGATTGTACGTGAAACGATTGGAATTAAGAAATATAAAAGATTCAGTCGGGAAGATGGATATAAACTGTTGTCGACGTGGAATACAGTGATTAAACCTTGCGATTTACCGCGGACATTGCTAGTGTAGTGTGTTGCAACCTTTCCGAATGTGAAGATCAAATGTGGGTAGTTGATAAAACTGCTCGTAGCTCCCATCTTGGACTACCCATCGCTTCAGTCAACTCTTGACCACGGCTGGTGTAACCCGTGCCGAATCATCGTGTGGGAATGAAAGGTAAACAAATACCTTTATTATACGCGTGCAGACCCGATTTATTAATATAAAATGTGTACAAAACGCGACAGTTTATATATGGTTTTTACAAGTTATATAGTGCAATAGGTGGGTCATTAGACCCACTTCATTAGCATTAGCGGTTAGCGGTTTCCTCATGATGATCTCTTTTACAGCCGAGCTAGTTGTAAGTAAACTAAAAAATCTACAGATTACAAATTATGACCATCTCGATAGTGAAAAGTATTATTATGTTATGCGGGCGGTGCGTTCATGCCGAGAATTCTCGGCTAAGATCTCCGCGAAAATGAAGCATAATTACACTTCACGGTTTCTCAGTAGGTACCGTTCTCGAGCTAGCTCGAAATGGATGTCGATCTATCTGTACTTGGCGCCGCTGCTCTTTACGCCTTATGTTACTATAACCATGTTCGAACATATTGCGTTAAAGAAAAGTAAAAGAAGGTGGAGAAAGAGAGGATGATGCTGGCATGTACACCTTCTCGATTCTCGCCCGAGAAACCTTTGTTTCACGCCAAAATATCGACAAGGCAAGAATTCCGCGAGAACTATTGTTCTTTATTCATTATTCATTTATCCATCAATATTTCTTTATCCATTTTTCATGCTTTATTAAGCATGCCCACATTCTCGTTCTCGGTCTTTCACATATGTTCTTGGCGAGAATGTAGTGCCCGCTTTATAGTCAAATTACTATTTAGTCTAGTTACTGCTTTAGTCCGTTTGTGAGGAAATTCCCACGTCCGAGAATTAAAAAAATCAAGTTCATGGGTCCACGTGGTATCCCAGTAAGCTATCCCAAGTGGTAACCTATCTCAGCTGGGTCCACGCGGTACTCGTAGATAGTGTATCAAAACTCCCACATGGGTAATAAGGAATGCCTGTGCCATGCAGTGGGATGTGGGCTGATGTCGATCTAAACTGATCATGATACTGTTACATACACCGTACATAAAGGGTTCATCGAGCACATTGTACATAATGTACACATGAAATAGTAATGTTATCTAATTAGATTCTGCGACGTCGGCGCCTATTGTCCCAAGGACAATGACGACTAATTCCTAATCCGTGTAACTTCCTGCATTGTTCCCGTGTTGACAGATTTTCCTATTATCAGGCCGACATTGTGCCTTGTTACATCAATAAATTTTAATATCTACTCGTATATGAATTTAATATGAGACACTGTAATTGAAATTTATAAACTAAGGATGTGTGTAAGCATGAGTATCCCTGTGTAATGTCATGTTATAACGAATGTTACATTACAAATAGATAGTGCGGTTCACATGAGTTTATAATTAGTCTCGTAATCCATAGATCAATTCCTAATGAAGTTGATTTTAATTCGAATTTAAAGAATTATTTTGACTCTTAGTTCATAGTGATATGATAATATTATAATAATAAATGACTCTCATACCAGGATCCCTGTGTCGAAAAACACGTAAAAATACGAATACACCACCCAGACTCGAATGATGATTGTTCGATTGGGGTCTGAAGAGGCAGTACCAATTGGGCTAATCGATCGTCGAAAGTTTCCTTTAGTGATAAAGTTATTAAAGAAGGCTATAATCATCATCAATATTCTCTCATATCGATGGCTATGGTGATTAAATTCGCCACCGTCTCAGAACACTGACACGAGCAAATTTCATCCGTGCATACACCACATTAGTTACTTACCTTTTTGGGGATAGCTAGGTAGTCTGTTAAAAATTTCTTCAGGTATTCTGTCAGCAGATTGATTTCGATATCTTGGTCAGAGTTCTATTTCTGAACCTTTTGGTTTTACTTCTTTTATACATATTTACTGCCACCTCTTCTATAGACCTGTACTCTCTTCTATAGCTTTCTCCACCTCGTCTAGGCTTTGATTGTTTTATTAGAAATATTGAAGATAGTATTATCTGTATCAGGATTTTAAATGAATCTTTGACACATTTACACTCAAAGAATCAAATATTGGATCAAAGTCGATGAGTTAGCGCATCAAGCAGGCCAGGAGATTCTGTTCAGGTGATGTTGTTACTTTACTTATCGCTATATTAATTAACATCCAATACAATAGCCACATTATCGTTATCAGCTCAATCGATGTTCATCGCTCGGTCATCGCCCACCCTTGTATCACATACCCTATATTTGTTTCCGGAGTACATTAATCATTACTTCCTGTATAAGCCTGCTGATATTGGGCCGGTAGGGCGATTTATTGGTACTGAGACTATAGGGTATATTTGTTTTATGACTTTTTGTATAAAATTTAAATTAGCGAATGATTTGTGAAGAGCTTTCTATAAATATTTTTCTACATTATTCATGCAGTTGTCACTTAATTAATGCAAATTCATTAATTAAATAATTCGGTTTATACTTGACTATAAGCCGACCGTTTAACTCGCGTATCGCCTGCGCGGTAAGAAGGGAGCGGGGGCGGGTAACGCTACACACGGAGTCAATAATCCAAAGATTTATCTCGAGATAGACATTGTTGGTAAAGAATAAAATAATAAGTATCTTTTTTTTAAGTATTTATTTTTAAGTTTTACAAATATTTTATAATAGCTTCATAGGTACAAAATCATAAAACAATAATTAACTCCGTTTAAGAAATATTTAACCACAGATAAAATTTTTATAGGACTATTCGTCACTAATATCCATATCGCTTGAATCATCATCACTGTCTGTGTAGCTTGAGGAGTCAGAATCTTGCAAATTAATAATAAATCGGTCCATCTCTTCATCAACGATGCGATCGTGCAGACAATATTCATCTTCAATAGTTTGTACATGTTTATCGCAGTTAACCCATTTTTCTACAGAGAATTCGGCCAATAACTGTTCCAGTGTATTTTTCTTTTTGTCTAAATTAGAATCAATTTCAATTTTTGCGAGCTGTCCTTTGATATCCCCCCAAACCAATTCGATTGGGTTCAAGTCTGGGTGATATGGAGGCAGTCGTAAGACTTCATGACCTGCCGCCTTTAAAATTTCATCTATTTTGTAAGTATTTTCTGTCGCGTGTTGTTTAATTAAATTCAATAAATCACATTTTCTTAAAGACGTATCAAATTCAACATTGTGTCTTTGCAGCCAGGTCTGCATGGTGGCTTTTGTGGATGTCATTGTAGGCTTTTTGTCCTCTTGTACCGAGTGGTATGCGGCATTATCCATAATAATAACTGAGCTTGGCGGTAAATTTGGCAATAGCTTTTCTCTAGTTCATTTGCTGAAGTTTACAAAATTCATATCGCTATGATAATCTCCGGTTTTGCTTTTGGATTTAAAAATTAAAAGAGCTCCATCGATAAATCCGGCTTGTCCACCAGCATGTACAATAATTAAACGTGGCCCTTTGCCAATATGCGACAGCACGCCTCGTTCTTCATTGGATTGCCAACACGCCGGTACATTTAATGACGAATTGACATATGTTTCATCGAGGTAAACAATGTTTCTTTGATCTCTTCTGTGCTTCTTTATCGCATTAAGATAACGCCACCGCCACGATACGATGTTTGGTTGTTCAATCAGTAATTTTCTTTTTGATTGACATTTCTTAAATCGGAAGCCAAGTTTATGAATCAATGTTCTCAAATATTCTCGGCCACAATTTAAAATTCCTTCTTCTCTGAGTTTCGCATTCAAAATTTTTAATGTAGGAACCTTCTTAAAAACCGTATAAAATTGAGTTATTTTTCTTCTAACAACGCCCTCTGTAAAACTGTCAACTTCAATTTTTTTCTTACGGATTTGTTTAATTTTTTTTGGTGATTTAAAATTTACATTATTTTGTTCATCTTTCAGTTCATTTCCTTCTTTTATTATTTTACATATGGTAGTCACCGAAAGTCCTGTAGCTTTAGCAACAAGTTTGTTTAGGTTTACGTCTTCAAGATACTCTGTAGAATTATGATCTTGTTTTCTGGCTTTAAAAAAGGAATATACATTGTATGCTATTTGTTTAGCTTGCTTGTTAATTTTGTTCGCAAAACTGGAAGAGCGATTCATCTTGAGATTTATCTTGGCAGTCGTATACCTTGTGCGTTAATGTCCAAGCGTCCGTAACAAAAATACCAACCGCGCGCTGCGAGCACAGCCAGCGCACTGCCGCACTTGACGTAAGCTCTCTGCTCCGCGCACCCCTTTCACCCATCCGCTAACATTTCCCCCCGCTCCCTTCTTACCGCGCAGGCGATACGCGAGTTAAACGGTCGGTTTATAGCGACCCGCCCTCGCTTCGCTACGGATTATAAGTATTTTTTTTTTCAATTTTTTTTTCAAAATTATATTTAGCCTAAATTAGACACGGACAATGTAGCTTCCTATTTGTGAAAGAATTTTTGAAATCGGTTCAGTAGTTCCAGAGATTACCCCCAACATACCTGCAAACACACAATTTTACCTCTTTATTATATTAGTATAGATGACCGACAGACAACAATTTTCGACATAGTTGGCTTTGGAAATAAATTCTGAAGTTTCATTCTATCCTATTTCTACTACCTGCAAACGCAGGGATATTACTAGGTAGTGGAAATAGTATGAATGCCTGTATTTATGTACCGTCAAGCCCCAGATACGGGAGAGTTGATAGACAGGACGGGAACAGTGAGAAGTCCAGAAAAATCGTGCTGAAAAGGCCCATCGTAAGTACGGTGCGCTCCTTCCGCGGTTTAGTTCGAATAACCCGTCGGTCAACAATACAACTGATCGAAGGAATAACCTCAGGGTTGGTAAGACCAAGGAAATTATCAGTCATTTATAAGATATTTGAAATTTAAATATTCAATTATCTAATTAGTCATAGCCTATTTTAGCCGCGCCCGCATTAAATTGTTCTCATGGATCTTTTCATTGAAAACGAAATGGTTCGTAATCATAGGGTGATACAAGAACTGGTACAGATATAATGGTTGACAGTCTGAGTAATTATTATTCATGAAGTTAATTGGCTTCAACTTCATCCATCACTACCTATTGAAATTAGACAACATGACACAATATTATACATACAGAGACCGGTTTTAATATGTTGACCTTACAATGTACATACGTTGACATCACAGATAATTGAGGTAATTGAGGGCCAGATCAGATATGTTTTTATTTAATGTGTTTTCATTCATACGCATTTACAGACGGCCCTGTCACGAACCATCGCGACTTCATTATTTGGCTAGATCGTTTGTTTTCACACAATGTTGTCTGAAATTGTGATCCATCACGAGTTGAATAACACCACACTGAATAGTTGGTGGGTGGCTTTGCTATGCGTCCAGATATTGAAGACCCATGAGATCCTCTTCGAACACCCTTTCCACGTCCAAAATCACTTTATATGAAAAGGAGGCGGGAGGTCAGGATTGTGTGGTAGTGGTAAACCATTGTTGTTGCGTCGTATTCGAGTGCGAATTGTCACAGGCAGCGGCGGCGATTTCATCAATCGCTTATTATTCAGGCCCTAACAAATGAATGATGACTCATTTGCATCGTTATGGCTCGATATGGAGATGCGAGGAATATATAAAATAGTCAGAGCGATCGGATTCGATTGTAGTATGTATACCGTTTCATTGTATGCCAATTAAATTAGTGTTTTTTAATAAAATAGCTATTAGTGTGAGAGAATGTGACACAGTGGTGTAATGTGATTTGTGACCAATTCGTGAAGGTAGAAAACTTAAGTACAGATTTTGCAATTCTCACTTGCTTGGTGGTGACAGTGCATGAAAATGCAGGCTATGCCCAAAAATAAAATTCTGAGGTGTGTGTAATATCCACTAATCGTCACTGGTTTTTTTTATTATAGACAAGTGGGCGGACGAGCAAGCGGTCCCACGTGATAGTAAGTGTTACCGCCGCCCATGGACACCTGCAACACCAGGGGGTATGCGGGCGCGCCGCCGACCTTGCAAAATCCTATTCACAGCTTTCTTGAAGAACCCCATATCGTAGCTTAATGGAAAGACCTTTTGAGGCAGTTCGTTCCACAACCTACGGGTTCGTTGTATAAAATAATTTTTGGACCGAACAGTACGCGACACCTCCGTATTGAGGAAATGCGGATGGACCGCACTTCTGTGACGGGAGGTGCGGTTGTAGAAACCCGAGGTGGGAATTATATTGAACAATTCTTCAGAGCATTCCCCATTGTACAGTCGTACATTGAATCCGCGTAGTTTGAATTGAAAGTAGTTTGAAACTAACTAAAACTAACCGCTGTGATTACTAGAGAAGGCTTGTTCCTGTAGTGGCACATTAGCGACATTAGTGGACATTACAAGCTGACAGACAGACAGACAGAGACATAGAGACAGAGAGTGATATAACAACGAATAGGTACAGGTAGGTAGGTGCCTAAGATCAAACTACATAGATACCTTGCTGAAGGAAATTGTCCCAGGAACAAGATTTAAGGAACGCTAAGTATATCGTAAGCAGACGGCCGTGTTTGGTAGCGGTTTTTCAGAGAGTCCTACAGTGGAGAGACAGGCTGATAGTACTGATAAGTATACTGTAATGTATCCCGATTCTGCCAACTTTATACCTAATTACAATCGCTAGAATTTGCTAGAATCATTTCCTTTCACATTCAATCCCAATTTATCCTTTTTAATATTATAATTTCTTGTTTTGGTCTAATTGGCATGCGGTACCTATGTCCAGGAACGACATTATTCACCTGCTATCAGGCGGATTGCCTGCTTATTTGCAAATTTTCTAAAAATTGTAATGACACTCATGAGACCACCACATATCTAATGGAACAATGACCACACTCCATTTTAAGGACACACTCAACCATCACCGTGTAACTTGTCACAATTGCTTTAAAGACACACCTATTTTAAGTCGCTACTTAACTTAATCTAGTATTCGCTGTTTCATTCGATTCTACACAACAGTGGCTGATATCGAGTCCATTGTTGGAGGTGACATCTAAAAGCATTGTGTAGCAACAATCGCGCCATTACCGGCTCCATTGTGACAATGTTAACATATCGTTATCTCGATCAAGCGCCATCTATTGTCCGATGCAGACTTTAGTAAAGACTTTTCTATTTCTTTTCAAGGGTTGAAATAGTTTTGTTACTGTGAATAGTTATTTCTTGCTAGGTACTAGCGCCGCGTAGCGGTAAACTTATAAAAAAATCGTCACTAAATATGGTAGACTTTCTGCAATATCACATATAATAATAATTAATGACAGATGATTATCTCATGATTTAAGTAATGGAATAGACATATGGATACTTCAAACAAATTGCAAACTTCAATTTTTGCTGAACGCCGCTGTCTGCTTGTCCCCTGTGTGAATCACCTACAATCTTCCTACTTACGAGTAAGAATACATAAAACCAAAAATTATAGAATTTTTTAAGTGACACCTACAGATGAAACAATGAAAATACTTTTCCTGCACTCCGTCCGCGTATCGGGTAGCATTGTGTAGCGGGTCTACGGCGCGGCGCTTGCTACGAGTATTCGCAACGTATTACGACTTCCTGTTTTACTAAATACGAAAGCCGCATGCCTGACAATTTAAAAAAAAATCAAGATCATGTTTATCTGCTTATCCGCATTGGGTCTGCGTGCTGGTAGGCAGGTAGAGTGAGATTTTTCAGACCCCATTTTCCATCGCGGTCTGTGTTACGGTGGGTATGACGTGGTATCAGCGAGTAGAAAATAATGGGATGAAGGAAGTCTCTCATATTTTTACTTTATACTCAAAATCCAACCCCACAATATACTACTTCTCATCCATTCCATTCATCAAAGAAGAATGGAGAGTGTAATGGTATAAGGTAAATTCCCTTATACTTATGCTTATCATTCCCTTATACTTTCTCTTCCCCTTCCTTTCCAATCTTTATTCCACATCCACTACTACATTTTTTTTTTACGACTACTACATTTACGACTGCGTTTTTTTTTTGGGACTGGGACAAGTTTTTTTTTTTTATGTCGAAGGCGGAAGTTGAGCATACAGTCCACCTGATGGTAAGTGGATACAGTCGCCCATAGACATCCGCGATACATACCAACATTAGTCCAAAATGACAAATGTTGGCACGCCCCCGGATGCGCTGCCTACCTTTGGAGATATAGGAATGGATTTGGAGAAAGGGTTAGGAAAATGGGGAGGGATAGGATGGGATGGGAATGGGCTCTGGCACATCTCACTCACTACCGAAACACGTACGTATATTGGGGAAATACGATAAAGTGGGAAATGCAGTACATTTCAAGGTAGTCTTCTGTGAGAGAGGGGTAAGGTGGCCAGTCGAGCGCGCCCAGCGGCTGTTGGATTGCAGCGTGCACTCCCCCCCTCAAGAAAACTTGATTGTCTACTCGTCTAACACTTCCTTTCTATTACAAAAATACAGGTTAGCTCGTATAGGTTTATTGACGAAACACAGAGGGATTTGTTTGACATCGACTTACAACTTTTAAGAATCCATGCTTTATGCCATGGACAATATAATAATGTTTCTATAAAAAGTTGCCTATATCTAGTCTTTGGAACTACTAAACCGGTTCGAAAAATTGTTTTACTTGTTACACTTTCGGGCGTAACCGCGGAGGATCCTATGTTTAGTATATGTCCAACTTTAATTATTCTGCTGAGTTAAAAGCTGGACCATATTTCATTATCAAAGCTTGTATAGTAGGATGACGCGACATTGCTTAGGTGAGCGGGCGCTGACCAATGGGCATTGTTCAGCGGCCATCACAATGACTGGTTAATGAGATCAGATCCATCCTTACACCACGTTACTGTTAAACTACAGTAAGTAATCTTAGCACAAACACTAGAAATGTGTCAAAAGCATTGTGTCTGCGCCGCCGCGCCCCTTTGCTTCATCGGATAATAAAAAAATATTGATTTAGGTGGTACTGCTCCTACTTGCTGCGAAAAAGATTCT